>OY759196.1:0-5000000 GCA_963662085.1 Eupithecia inturbata | reverse complement strand
GCATCTTGAACCTGAATCAGTCGACAGGTTAGGTAACATAAAGGAAAAATGTTTGCTTGGTGACGGTCGCAGGAAAAGATGGATGCGGGCAGGACCGGTCGTTGTGGCGATCTTTGGGGAGGACATGTGCAGCAGTGGACGTCATTTGACTGAGTCGATGATTAAAGTTACAAAATTGCTCTTCATACACGGTGTAACAAGAGGGGTGGATCATCGGGGGCTGGGGTTGGGGGACCTTAATACCTATCGATTTAACCCTCATGTATGGTCTGTGAAATTCTGTGGTTTTAAAAGTTATTTGGACTTTGGTAAAAATTTTGTCAGTCTATAGATTTCAGCCTGAACTTCGATGTTGCAGCCAAACTATTAGGTCCGCGAACCTGCCTTTTTTTAAAAAAACAAGAACCCTAACTTGCAAATTAATCCAAAAAGCTTATATTACTAAAAAGATGTGTAAACGAGTTATTAAGGTATTATCGGTGACATTGTGTTGTATAAAATAATATTAGGTCCTTACATATGAAATTGGCGTTTTGTATGGGAGGAACAAAAAGTCGAATATTTTTTAATATAATATATTTAATTAATCAAAGTATGAACCATTATTTTCTATGCACTTTTGCCATCTTATAGGTAGTTCATTGATCCCTTTACTAAAAAAACCAGTCGGACGGGAATCAATAAAATCTTTGAAGGCGATTTGGACTGCCCCATCGGAGTTGAATTTTTTCCCTTGCAAGAAGTTATCCAAATTTCGAAAAAAATGGTAATCTGTTGGAGCAAGGTCCGGGGAGTACGGAGGATGTCTTAGACTTTCCAATTGAAGCTCTTCTAATTTAGTAGCCGTCTGTTGCGCAGTGTGTGGTCTAGCGTTGTCGTGAAGCAGCAGTGGCGTGGAGCGATTGACCAGCCTAGGTTGTTTAGCCGCTAGCTTTTCCATCATGGTTTGCAATTGCTGACAATAGACATCAGCTGTAATAGTCTGGCCAGATTTGAGAAAACTGTAATGAACAATACCGGCACTAGTCCACCAAACGCTTACAAGTAACTTTTTTGGGGTTAATTTTCGCTTGGGGCAGGATTTGGCTGGCTGGGCAGGATCCAACCATTGCGCTGAGCGCTTCCGATTATCGTAAAGAACCCATTTTTCATCACAGGTAATGATTCGGTTTAAAATACCTTCATTATTGTGCCGGTTTAGTAATGTAACGCAGCAGTCGACGCGCGTTTGCCGGTTTGCTTCAGTCAATTCGTGAGGTACCCACCTTTCAAGCTTTTTAATCTTCCCAATTTGCTTCAAGTGAATTAAAACAGTTTTATCACTAACATCGCAGCCTGCAGCTAACTCGGACGTGGTTTGCGATGGATCCGCTTCCACAATAGCCTTCAACTCTTCATTATCAACTTGAGTCTCAGGCCGTCCACGGGGCTTGTTCTGCAGGTCAAAATTTCCAGAACGAAAACGTTGGAACCAAAAACGAACTGTGTTTTCTTTTGCAACACGACCGCCATACACATCATTCACCCTTCGAGTTGTTTCCGCAGCACTAGTGCCACGGCGGAACTCGTACACGTAAATAATGCGATATTTTAAGTTTTCCATTTTGTAAAATGAGTGACGCAAACAGAAAAAAACAGAAGAAAACAAAACAAATGAATGACGATCATCGAAGCACAAATACATGAGTCTATAGCTGTACAAATTTGAATTTGGAATTCCTTACCAAAGAGGAGAAATTTGTGATTAAAGTGGCCAGTACGAAAAACGCCAATTTCATATGTAAGGACCTAATATAATTATTGCAGAAAAATACTGCTCTATAAAAGTTTACAAATGCTTTTATTCATCTGATTTGCATAATAAGTGTTACAAACGAGCTGCTATAATCCTTTCGGTTAAGCAGTGTTTCGGTAATGCGGATGCATTCAACTATAACGCGTCTTTGTCGGATTATGGATATTCAGATCGTTTCTTTAAGACATAGTACGTTAGTAGTCACAAAAAACTTTTAATAGAGTAATTTTGTGATGTATTTTAGTTCCAGGTTATCACTATATAATGTAACTTTACTATGTTGGTTTTAGATGCCTTTTATAGTTTTACAGATAAGCATACATCACAAATACTGTTTTAGAGCAGAATCGTTGTGTAATGATTTTTTAGTTCCTTTAGTAATACTTGCTAGTATTATGACAGTGTACCGATTTCTTTAATGATGCAAAAACGACACGTAATAGTAGATAAATATTGCTGTTAAATGGCAATTATATCCTGAAATAGATTTCTTATCTCACTTTTACAACAATATTCAGACATTTTCTATCCAGCGTGAATTCGGCGTGTGTACTTACTCTTCGATTTTTTTTTTAAATATTATTATAATTAAAGCTCAATAATTCGAAGGGCACTTAAAATTTACTGTAAACCCAATCATATTTTAACAAATATTATAATAACAAAATAAACTTTCAGTTAGCTAAAATTGCTTGAATCCTTTTGAATTTTTTATTTCTTATTTTTACACTTTGCACAGTCACGAATTATAAAATAATGAATGGTGAATGAATACTGTGAGGTAAAGGAAACATAAACTCTAGTATAGTATGAAAAAGTCCTGAAATCCTTTATTACTTTGTTATTTTGTGTCCCAAGTCACTGTTATCTAGCGTGTAATATGACTAATTTTTCATGTGTAACGCTGCTATTCGTTCGTTTTAGTACTGAACAGAGATATAAATGGGCCACTTTAGAGTAAAATGTACCTTCTTAGGTTTCTTAGGTTATAACACCAGTACCAGTGATTTCCAAAACGTTCTACGGACGTTTAAACGACTAGTTTATGCGACTTGGGTCACCTTTCTACCATTTAGAATATTACATTTATAAAATCCAAATAAGAAAATTATATTAATTTCTTTTTCATATTTACTTTAACTTTCAATGGTTACAAAATTGGGTAACAAAAAAAAGCCAGGGTCGCAGACCTAATAGTTTGGCTGCAACAGCGAAGTTCAGGCTGAAATCAGATTTTGACTAAAATTTTACCAAAGTCCAAATCTCAGAACATATAGGGGGGTTAAATCGATAGGTACAGAGGTCCCCCACCCCCCAGCCAAAGATGATGCAGCCCTGAAATTTACACTTGAAACGTCAGTATTTCGGTAAAAACAAGTAGAACTTTATAAACATAAAGTTCTACTTGTTTATCAAACCACCAAATTAATTCAGAGAGTTTTAATAATTATTTAAGTACCAAGAAATATTTGTTTGAAAATTAAAACAGGATATTTTTTTCCGGGGAATTAAACTTCAGTGTTGTTTCAAGTGAAATTAATATTTTTTTCATCAAACAGATCTAAAGCAGTATCTACAAGGGAACATTTAATTTTATAAATGAAAGGAACACATTAATAATTGAAAGTTTTTCCAGCGGCTTCGAATTCGTGGTGCTTATCTTTTTGCTATTTACTAGCTACACAACGGTAAAAGAAATAGAATCGGAATTGGTTGTTAGCCCATAACAAACAAACAACCCTACAAATTGTGCCTCTTTGTACATAATATAAGTAGTAACCTACTTAACAAAGTAAATTAAATAAATGCTAAAGTTCGGATGTTTGGATGCATGTTTGTTACCGCTTCACGCCAAGACTACTGAACGGATCGAGTTGAAATTTTGTATACAGGTAGTCTTAAGCCTGAAATAATACATAGGCTATACTTTTTATCTCACAAAACAGTTTCTATGGGAAATAAATTACCTCGTTTCCATAGAAACAATGCGTGCGCGCCTTAGCTTTTTGCCTTAGCTTTTTTTAATGCCTCTGTAATAGTTTTAATAGGTAGGCAGATAAAAATTATTTGGTACTACATACACACATACAATTTACAATAGTTACGACAAATTGTACAATGGATTTTTTAAAATTCCTTTGGGTAACGTAATAATAAGATAAAATAGGTGGCGGCACTACTGTGGGCCAGGGTAACGCCTTATGGATTAGCAAAGTGGATCAGAGTGGAATAGGCCGTTTGTTTCGGCTCTTTCACGTTTGATGACAGGCGGTTCGATACACAAAAAAAACTTATCAAAAATAAACCGGGTTCTAATTTAGCTAAGAGTTATGTAGTTTTGCGACCATAGTGAGCTATTTGTTATCAACCCATGCTTAAACAAACTTCAAATCACACTGGATATTACCTGTCATGTAAGAGATAATGTCCAGTAAGGGAATAAACTTTTAATTTGGTCCATACCGCCACGTTACAACTGCCAAACTATCGCTGTTTTGTGGCAGTTATTCCGAAAAACATAGCACTTACTTGGTACAACAGGCTCGTGTACGAAATCGCATAATGAGCACATATCAGCTCCAATGAACCGAGCTGGCGTTTTATAACAAAGGCTGACGGGAGCTCGACAGCGGTAGTCCTTGGGGATTCCCTCATATTCCCTTGTCAAGTTTAACGTTAAATAAATTTATCCGTAAGTAGGTTTTGTATGAGGTGAGACAAAAGCCAAAGGCGCTTATCAGGGGGGGCCTGGGTCCAGCAGTGGACCAATATAGGCTGTGGTGGTGGAGGTGGAGGTTTTATCTACCTAGTAAACCAAATCTTTATTATCGAAGAAAATGGCAATAATTAATCTGTTGATATATTTGCAGACTATTGCAATCAATCTAGAGGTAGCAATCCGTATTTAAGTTAATTGTAAACTGTTTGTGCACACATGGTCCATCATCATCATCATTATCATCAACCTATCAAGTCCACTGCTGGACATAGGCCTCCCCTAACGAGTGCCATAGCGCCCTGTCTACACTGCCTAGCTTGCCGCATCCAGCATCTGCCTGCAGTCTTCCGCAGGTCGTCATCCCACCTGGCCGAAGGCGTCCTACACTACGTTTGTCGAGTCGCGTAGGTTGCGTCGCATAGGTCCATAGTCGAGTTAAAATACACAGAAGAAAGCTGCTGACCTTCCACTAGTTCATTCCCTTGTTCGGCTCTTACGACATCCACGGGCACTAACATTACCTAATCTGTGTCTCCACTCAAGAACACGTTTTCCCCAGTGTCGGTTCTTCGCGAGCCTACCTAATTAACTTGCATTAATAACTACTAAATCAATAACTTTTGTGTCCACGGGCAGATTAGGATAGGTCGATTCTTACAACCGCCACGACTGTTTGTGCCATAATAAATAAATAAAATAAATAAATAAGTAATGCTGGAAAATCCACACAGCATCATCTAACCCCAAGCTAAGCAAAGCTTGTGTTATGGGTACTAGCGATTACTGATACACTTAATACAATATATCACTTAGACAAATATTTTTTATCATACATAAAAAACACACAGAACATCCGGAACAAATATTTGCAGATCGTACAATCATTTGTCCCAAGGAGGGAATCGAACCCGCAACCTCCTGCGTCGCAGGCGGGCCTTCGCCTGCCGTGCCACATAGGTCGTCTACAATAAAATGTAAACATTACACAGGGCATTCCGTTTTCTATGATTCCATTTATGAGTATCAAACAAAGTACGGTTTTCGGGGTATTCAATCAGCATCGAATGGTTTGCCTGCGGTATTCTGCGCTTTAATTAATTGAAACCGACAAACACCCTACCTCGTTTCATCCCCTGAGAATAAAACACCCTTAATGGTTCAATGGTTCATTAATTGGTAAAATATCCCATTACTACGTTAATGGTTTTGTAAGTATATTTTGTAGAGAAAGCAAGATAAGTGTTTATGTATATTTGATGAGAAGTGTATTTGCGCTTTTAGCAGTAACTAACTAGTTAATAATATTAATAGTGGGTATGTAGAAATTACTTATTTTTGTCTAAAAACAAAAATAAGTAATTTCTGCACAATATTAATATTATAAACTACCAGCTGGTCGCGGCTTTGCTTACGTGGCAGGTAAACATAATTAACATAAAACGTAGCCTATAGGCTATCCTCAGGGATAATTAAGCTTGTAAAAGATTTTTAGAATCGAGCCAGGAATTTGGGAGATTAATTAACCCCTAGAAGCCTCGCATTAACAATAATGGGATGAAACGTTGGTATTCTTTCAACAAAGAATTAAGGTTCATAGTTAACCCGCTTACATCCGTAATAAACAAGCAAATGTTACCTCTATAATATTAGCTTAGATGTATGTTAATAGTGTGATAGTAAAGATAGACTTTAGGATGTCCGACGACGCGATAAACAGAAATGTTTGAAAGATAGACCAGAACAGATTTGTTTGATCTGTTTAATGGTGTTTGTGAACATGGTCTATTTTTAGCTTGCGAGTTAGCTAGCAGATTTTATATGAATGGCAATTGAAACTCAGTATTCAGTAGGTATTCATAATTATTTCACCGTAAATACGTACGCAGTTACACTTGATGTCGCTGTGTCCTACATATATCATATCATAATTCTATATCATATCATATTTCATAGTAGTATTTCAAGTACAGTACAGTTTTCTTAACGTTTTTTATATACATTATGCAAGTCCTTTAATAATGTAAACCTATTAACTTACCGAGGTAGAGAACCCTCGCGACTATATCACAATTCTTGAACTTAGTTAGAGCGAGATGTCGAAACTAACAAGTGAAATAGGTCTTTAATACACATAAGTTTGTTTTGTTTATAAGAATCTGAATAAAAACTATTATTATTATATCACAGTAGTATTTACACACAAGTTCTTGAATAAACCGCCATGTGCGAGTCGATTCGCACACGAAGGGTTCCGAACCGTAAAAATCTGGCAACTTTTTCAAAGAAAATCTTGTTCGGTGCCCCGTTAAATTTTCGAGTTTATTATAATTTTAATATTTGTTGTTATTACAGTTAAAGTGTTACTTATTTATAGAAAGTTTCACGTGTACTACCTATTGTAGTTCTAAAGATACAGCCTTGACAAAACGAAGAATAAAATAAACAAAAAATCACGTTTTTTGCGTGGAACCCTTTTTAATTTAAATATTTGTTGAATTTTTATTATTTGTTGTAAAAGCGGCAAGAAATACACATTCTCTGAAAATTATAACTGTCTTTCTCTGACGGTTCATGAGATAGAGCCCTGTGACAGTCGGACGGACGGACGGCGGAGGCTTAGTAATGGTTCCGTTTTCACCCTTCGGGTACGGAACCCTAAAAACACATTATTCAAGTATTTGTTCATTGTTCCTCCGATAATTCATAAATAAACTAGCTGTGCTGCCCGCGGCTTCGCAAGCTTTTTTCCGGGATAATAAGTAGCCTGTATCCGTCCTTGGGATACCTACCATCTACCTTCCTGCCAAATTTCACTGAGATCCGTTCAGCCGTTTAGGCGTGAAAAGGTAACAGACAGACAGACAGAGTACTTTCGAATTTATAATATTAGTATGGATGGATTTTATGTTAAGATGTACCCACACTTTTATCGTGTTTTACATTTGTATCGAATGTTGCAGTTACAAAATATAAATGTTTTATCTATCTATTTAGGTAGGTTTTATCTATCACGGCAGGTGGTTACATAAATAGACCTATACATTAAGGCTTATATGTAGTTACCTACCTCCTTGTATGTAGTTACCTCCTATATATACGAGTATAAAAAGAAAAAAATCCGCAAAAAAAATCGAAATACGAAAAATCGTAAAAATAGTGTTGGTTCCCTCGGGATCCAGAATCACCACTTTTCGCCTCGGACTCATACCACGTGGCACCTTGTATGACACAATATCTGGCTATATCATTCCTGAAAAAGAAAAACAAATATTTTATCCAGGTACCACGTGAGGGAAGCTTTTGTCAAAGGCAAGTCAGAAAGCTCGTGGCAAACCCGTGTAACCACGAAAGTGAATATTAGGGGTTAAAGTATGAAATTGCCAATTTGTACAGAAAAATTGAAATTTGTTTATTTTTTTTCAATTTAAAATATTTATTTAATCAAAATAATTACCATTATTATCTATACATTGCTGCCATCTAATAGGAAATGACCAAATCACGAAAAAAATGGTAGTCCGTTGAGCAAGGTCTGGCGAATACAGAGAGTGACGAAAGGTTTCTAATTGCAGTTCCTGCAGAGTTAAAACGGTTTCTCGTGCTGTGTGAGGTCTCGCGTTATCATGGAGCAATAATGGTGAAGATCGATTCATGAGTCGGGGCTGTTTCACTGCTAGTTTTGCTATCATTATTCGGAGTTCGGCACAGTAGACATCTGCCGTTATTGCTTGACCAGATCGAAGAAATCTATAGTGAATACCACCATGCTGAGACCACTAAACAGTTACCATTACCTTTTTATTGGTAAGCTTTGCTTTAGGACACTGTTGCGGCGTTTGACCTGGGGTCAGCCATTGCATTATCGCTTACGGTTATAGTACGTAAAGAATCCACTTTTCATCACATGTCACAATTCGATCCAATATTCCTTCATTTCTGTATCGATTCAACAAAGCAACACAAGTTTCAACGCGCGTTTTATTCTGCAGATCAGTCAAATCATGAGGCACCCATTTTTCATATTTTTTTATTTTATTGATTTGACGCAAATGAGTCAATATTGTTGGTATAAGGTAACGTTAAACCATGCCGCTAATTCCTGGGTAGTTTGGCTCGGATCGGTTTCCACCGTCTCTTTCATATCATTGTTATTCACCTGTGTCTTCCACGTGGTTCGTTCTTCAAATCAAAGTTTCCATCACGAAAGCGTTTAAACCAAAATCGCACGGTGCGATCATTGGCAGTTTCCTCTCCAAACGCAACATTGATATTGCGAGCTGTTTCTGCCGCGTTAGTTCCGCGTCGAAACTCGTATTCAAAAATAACTCGAATTTTCGAAGTATCCATCTTTCTTGTCTAAGCTGAAAAAAAACTACTGAAAGTCTGAAATCGAACGTTTCACATTTTTTAAAAGAAGAACCTCATAGGTACCATGTGAAAAAAAATTCGCTCAAAAATCTCAAACCATGAAGGTTCTATGTCAATTCGAAGTACCTATTACAATAAAATGGCAATTTCATACTTTAACCCCTATTCTAACAAGATCGCTATCAAAACGAATTTCTTCCCTGTGTGTATTTTGCTTAGCCTAACGCGGTTCCAGTTCAGTGAGCCGCAATGCCAGTAAGGATTTGTATCCTTCAGGGAAAAATGAGTACCAGAAGGCTGGCACCTTTTGCATAGATCTAAGTAAAATTCGGGAGATTGGGGTACTAGCTTCTTGAAAGTGGAAGGCTCAAATTAGGTGCAATTAGGTCCAACCACCTCAATCATAGTCGGACCGGAACCGCCGGCGTTCGTGGTTCGTTTGCTTGCTACTACGTACTACGACTAAGACTAAGACTACAGCAACGCCCTCGTGTTCGTTCACTATGTGTACAAATAGCTCCAGAACAAAAAACAAAGTCTAAGGCATCACTTTTCACTCGTAAGTACAACAAAACAGTTAATTTCCTAATTATTCTTCTGCTTTATTTCGCCATTTGCAGACAGGAATAGAAATATACAATATATTTGTGCGTAAAAAGAGATATATAGCAATACACGTCTTATTACGAGTCGCCGTGCATGGGTGCGTATTATTGTCTCGGTCGCACTTCGGTCTAGGTACGTCATTCCATCTTTCTTGTTCATTAAGTAGGTATATTGCACTAGATTAGAAAAAGCGTTTCTTTGTGTTTAGTTGTAAAATAACACAGGCCATTTCTTGAGTAAGCGCTGGGATAACGCACCATATCTCCCGAATTATACTTAGATCCTACCTTCTGTGTATTTTTTTGTGTATGTTTGCCGATTTCTCCGTCAATTGTGGACCGATTTTGATGGTTCTTTCGCTATTGTATAGAAGATGATCCCAAGATGGTCCGTAAATATGTATCCTCGAGGGATTAGTACCTATTTGACCCGCAAAACAAGTCACAGTGTTAAATTAAGGAAATGGAAGTTGGTTGTCACGTTTTTCAAAACAATCAATTCATTCAGCCTCTAATGTGATCTGATCACCGATCTGCCTGCCAAGCATGGCAAAACAAAACGCCACATTTTAGGGGGAAGGCACGTTCAGCAGTGGATGAATATGTGCTGAGGAGGAGACCGCTGAGCTCCTGCGATAAATCTGCGCGCAAACGGAATGGGACGCACGCAACCTTGTCAAAGTAAATATTGCACCTCATATTTTGGTACAATCAGCGGGGTTTCAAAATGGGATGGAACCTTGTATAATTATATGTCGAACCGTTTGTGTTAATTCGAAATGGTTAAATCACATTTTGATCGCTATTTTATATCGCTATTATTTCGATTAGAATTTTCTACAGAAAATTCTAATCGAAATTTACTAACTATAAACTTGGCTTGATGGTGTTCTGCCAAGGAAGGAATGAAGGAAGGAAAGCGAAAAGAAAAGATAACTTGTGGCAGACATAGCCTATCCAGCTCTATTTAGATTTCGCAACTCACTGCCAGCTTTCTTAGTTAGGAGCGCAGTGTCCTTAAGGGTACGTTCTGTCCCTTTCACACGAAAAAGGTATATTATTTATTATTATTATTTATTTTAACACTTTATTGTACCTTAAGGTACAAGGGGTGGGCTTAATGCCGAGGCATTTTCTACCAATAATAATCAAATAATAATTAATAAACAATCAAAAATTTTCTATAATGTTAATCCTAAATTTCGTCTTGCTATTCCCATCCAAATTTCGTAATCTTTCCTACTTCACAGTTCAGTGAGCTGCAATGCTCGTGTGGATACAATCTTGTATGCGATTACATATACAAAACCCGCGAGCCTTTACGATCAAAGTTACCGGCTTTGTCTTATAGCGAATTCGCCAGCTTCATTCACGTCTTAGTACTTGGGAATATATTATCTATGACTTGCGAAGGTATTCTATAAAAGCAATTTGCCAGCTTTCACGTTCGTTCTTGGGCAAATAATACAATCAGCTCAAGAAGGTATTCTTTTAAGATTTTATGCCTATTTCACCTTTGAATTATCAAAATCAAGTGGATTTCAACCTGGATTGAGATAAAATATGAACCCACAGGTCATCTCAGTTTGCAAGGTCGGCAGATTTTACTTATCGATGAAGGTCGGTGGATAAAACATCCGATATCTAGCAAAAATAATTCCTATGCATTATTTAATTAAATTATCTGCCTACGACGTTCCACTGCTGGTTATAAGCAGGGCTAAATTTCACCATTCACTTAATACGATCCAAATCCTGCGTATCATGACGTTCATGAGTTAAGTTATATAAAATCAAGATATGGATTTAAATTGATGTCATTTGTTCGAAATAATTTAAACTTCACGACAAAAACAAATGAAAATAATGTGTGCCGTCATTTATTTGTGCATTTTAATTTACGTAATCAATCATTGTAGGACTTCAACTCGATTGCTTTAATCGAGTCGGCCATGCGTGGGTGTCAGGAAATTTTTTGAGGTCATGTCGTCAACTTAACGGTTGTATTAAGCCAGCATAATGAAACTACGGGACACCTTAAACGGTCGTAAAAATCTATGGTGCTTTTCAGGACAGCCTTTATAATTATATTTTGTTTTGGAAAGGATTTTCAATAAAACTCTTTTTCAATGGTAACAATAATAATAAATTATGCTGGATATTTTACAGCTCTCAGGGACATTTTCGCACACGTTTTTTTCGCCGTGAAAATCTACGGTTAATTCGCCGTAGAAAGGCACGGTCGTCAGTGTTGTATGGATCACTATAGAAGCTTGTTCTCAAACGCGGCGGCCGGCATCGCACGGAGACGCCGCCGCCGCGCCATATGCGCCGTGTCCGCTCTTCCGCGCGCCGCGTCTACGCCGGACCGGCGGCGCGGCGCCGGACGTTTTCTATGGCGGCAATTAGGCATTTTCAAAAAAGAAAATACCTTATCTAGGTACGATAAAGCTTAGTAGATGGCAGTGGTAGTCCCGGGATAGAAAATTGCTGTCATAGAAACAAAAAAATATTACTTACCCTGATACAACCTAATTCCACGGTGATATTGACTTCTTTGTTTTTTATGTCTGGAAGAGTCGTATTATCTTGTATGTAACCTCCAAAGGTTGCCTGGAAGAGATCGCTGTTAGCGATAAGGCCGCCGATTGTGCCACATTAGATATAGTTAGTGTTAAGTTCTTGTTTTATAAGTGTATTGATCGTGCAATAAAGTTATAATCTATCTCTCTATCTAACCTTTGTACCTGCTCTTGTTTCTTCACCACACCAGGACCTGTCTGAAAATCAGCGCCTCTTCTAGCTTCGGCCTGTAGCAGCTTAATGCTTAGGCAGGGACATTTTTGACCCCATATGTAACAAATTGTATAATTGTATCTGTTTTTTTGTTTTTGATCATAATCTTATGTGTTTCTTGTACCTGTCTATTATTGTTATTGACGACCGATGTGGCGCGGCGGGCGAAGGTCCGCCTGCGACGCAGAAGGTTGCGGGTTCGATTCCCGCCTTGGGACAAATGTTTGTACGATCTGCAAATATTTGTTCCGGGTGTTCTGGCTATTTTCTATATATAATAAAAAATATATATGTAATGTATTGTATTAAGTTTATCAGTCATCTAGTACCCATAACACAAGCTCTGCTTACTTTGGGGCTAGATGATGCTGTGTGGATTGTCCAGCATTATTTATTTATTTATTTATTGTGATGTCGTGTTATGTATTATGGGTCAGTATTAGTTATTATAATATATAGTCAAAGATAGTGAACGTAGTCATAGGATTTTCGTATATAGTACGTTCCTTTCATAATGATCGAAATCAAAGGATGGCATAATTTTTAGAGCTGTCAAAATGAGGTTTAGTTTATTGAGCCATCGGGGTTGACACCAGGGAGTGCATTCTTGAAATGTTTCAAAGTAAGTCTCGTGTCCCGCTGGAAAACGTTACATTAAAAACTGTAATTGAAAAACCTCTCCCGCTTCCGCTCCCGTTGTCCACCCGAACCCGTATTTGCAATTTAAAATCTCTTTAGCCTGTGGAGCTTTTCGCATAGAAAAATGGAAAATGTTTTTCCATATTTACGCTAACATAATAATCCTTTGACCAGGTTTCCAGTCAGTTTTTACCCGAAAATGGAAAGTGCACAGGGTTGAGTCTATTTTACGTTTGTATGGGATTTGCGCTGTCCCTGTCCGCACGATAGAGGCGCTGTATGCTCCTTTTTTCATACAAATTGTATGAAAAAAGGAGACGTCACGATCAAGTCCTGTTACTAACGTCAGATTCAACCCTCTGGCTTACATTGTAGCTTTTCAAGGGCACATTTCATTAAATTGTGTCCCCATTTGCAATAGGTAGTTAATATAGTACATTGGAAAAATAATATTACAATATTTCCAATACACGAAATCTTCATAGGTCTTGTTGTATTTTCACGGGATCTCAATCACTGCTTGAACAGTTTCTTTTATTACTTGGCTGTGTCATAAAATCTTCACTATCGCTCGACGACATTCTGTAGAATTAATAAAATTACCTAATTTATATGTAAATTTCGAAGAAATTCCCGCGAATACCTCAGGCACTTGGTTCTTTTTTTGAATTAGTGTTCCGAGAACGGAAGAGGCCGATATCGCATGGCGGACTCGTAGTAAAAACTTTTTGTAGTTTAACTTATAGTGAAAATAACAATAGCTAAGGCTGACATTTCAGAAAATTAAAAGAAAATAACACGTTAGAAATGGATTTCCATACATTATTCTCTACCGGCAAACGCGTGAGAAATGAAATTCCATAGAGGTTTTCGACCCGCATTCTAGTACGCCTGCAATGACGTACTTTCTAGCTCAAGTTTGGAAAAGGAATAAGTCACTTTCCGAGCACGTGTAGTATAAAATTAAATGCTTTCAATGTTTTTCAGTGAGAATATTTTGTAAATAGTTTTTTTGCATTATATTGGAATTAAACCTTTCCTTACAAAAAAAAAATGATTAAAGTTACGCGTCCACTGGATCGGCATATCTGCCGATACCGATGCCAGAGACCGGTATTTCTGCGGATGATGTCATCGGCAAACTCGAGCGCTTTGAGCATCGTTCTTGTTTACTTGACTTTTTACTGAGCATGTAAATAATATTCCTTAACCCCTTTGAACCATTATGTAAACAGTAGGCTATACATTAAATGCTTTTGAACCTTCATCCTAAAACAATATTCAGATAAAAACATTTCGCTGAATAATTGAATTAGATCAGTTAAGCTACTCGCTACTATGAGCCAAAAAGGTGCTTAGCAGGGTGGACCTGTTGTGGTGTAGTTGAGCTACTTCTCGATTGTTTGCAACAGTCTGCAGATAGCTCAACTGTTTTAATTGTAATTTTGTTTTGTATCTATTACTTGTAATTTAATCCGTCTAATATTATAAACTAGTTTCTGCCCGCGGCTTCGCACGCGTTGTTTCTATCGAAAGTTTTTATGTTATTTCTACTAGGAACTTATATAATGGAATAAAACGTAGCCTATGTATTATTCCAGGTCTAGACCTACATCTACGCAAAATCTAATATTTCAGCCTGCAACGTGAAATCGATCTGTGCAGTAATTTTGGCGCGAAGAAGTAACAAACATTCACCCATCTAAAGTTATTGATATGGATCAGTTGAGCTACCTGTAGATTGTTTGCAACAGTCTGCAGTTAGCTTCATTGTTTCAATTGTAAATACTAGTTCTAATTTGTTTTTATTATTATTTTGTTTTTTATAAAATATTTACCTTGTAAAGTTTGGAAACTTTCGCATTTATAATATAAGTGTGATGCGAATGTTTGGATGAATAGATGGATATTACATATACTACTTCTTTCCGCCAAAATTACTGAAAAACCTAAACCTAAAACAAACTACTTTTTATCCCATAATTGATTTCCTCATCATCATCAACCTATCTTAGTCCACTGCTGGACACAGGCCTCCCCTAACAAGCGCCATAGCACCCTGTCTTCAGTCTTGCGTAGATCGTCATCCCAATTGGCCGGAGGGCGTCCTACACTACGTTTGCCGAGTCCCGGTCTCCACTCGAGAACACGTTTACCCCAGCGGTTGTCGGTTCTTCGCGAGATATGGCCGGCCCACTGCCACTTCAGCTTGCTAATTCTCTGAGCTATGTCGATAACTTTGGTTCTCTGTCGGATGTATTCGTTACGAATCCTATACTTATAGAAATAGTCTTAAAGCGTTCAAAAATAAATAACTGAGTTTAAAGCTGCAAATACCTATAATCGAATATATTTAAATAAGCTGACAGCAAATTGGGGCAGATAATCTGGTTCTGCAAAATTTTCGCATGATCTCCTGCGAAATATCGAGCTTAATATTTGCCCGCCAACATATGGATTTTAAAAATTACATAATTGAGTTCCTGCAACGTTTATTGAAGAAATGTTGTTTATAATATGCTATTATTGCAAAATACCTGAGTGTTAAATTCTATTATTATAATTTGCGCGATTAAAATGGGGTTTTTAAAGGGTACATTGACAAGGGTCCATCTTGAAACGCCCGGATTGAAACTAAAATATAAAGTAAATTATTTAACTTGAAAAAGCTCCGCCCATTATTTATAAAACGTATTTTTTTTAAATTTACTATTTTGCTTCGATAACACGCAATGTTATAATTTATCTGTTCTAGCCGAGTCAAAAATTTGCCATGCTAAGGAGGCTAAACTTATTCCAACTTGACAAATCTAATCTACATAATTACATTTTTAAGAATTAAGACCTTAGGTTAGGTAGACAATTTGGTACAACGCCTCTATCGTGTGGACATGGGACTACGCAAATCCCATACTAAAAGGAGACGTCACGATCATGTCTCGTTACTAACGTCAAATACTCACCCCTTTGGTGTCTTCACGGACAAGTTCGTTATGGTGGGCACAAGCAACAATACAATACAATACAATACAAAAATACTTTATTGTACACCAACAAAAATACAATACAAAAGACATTACATAAGACACAAGTAGAATGGGCGGCCTTATCGCTAAGAAGCGATCTCTTCCAGGCAACCTTTGGATGGGAAGAATTAAGTGAATTTAAGAATAGTCAAAGTCAAAGTCAAAAACTCTTTATTTCCATAAATACAATAAATGTACACTTAGAAAAGGACAAATTCTTAATAATTAAACACTGACACGGAAATAAAGTGATATTTTTGATTTCAGTCGCTTCGGTATGTTGACTAAAGTAAAGAAGCGACGAAGAAACCTTTAGCCTGTTAGTTGTTATTTTTCGAGTTGGAGTAAATCCTGGTCCCAAGCTTTTTTAAGCTTTTTTATCCTCTAGATACTAGAGATATATTATATTAGGACTAGAGATATTTTATATTAGGCCTTTTTACACAAGAAGGTTTTGACAATTTGTTTGAATTTATTTACTGATAATTTTTGCAATTCACTAGGAGTTTTGTTGTAGAAGCGTATACATTGCCCTTTAAAAGATACATTGATTTTGTGTAGTCTAGTTGTGGGCACAGCGAGTTTATGTTTATTTCTTGTATTCAAATTATGTACATCGCTATTTTTAGGGAAGCGGTTGATATTAATAATGATATCGTTCTCAAATATCCTAATCCTTTAAAAATTGTTAATTATTACTGGATTTCTTTTCGATTAATATTGGCGCGCTGAACGATGTCAGCATTTTTTGACATTTATGTTAGTAGGTACAGTGCGTTCACAGTTATTTTACCTCTGACAGATGTTTTCTGAGTGTTGGTATAACTGTCGAGTCGTCTTGAAGAGCTTACAGGTATGTAAAAAAGGGTTACTCGTCTTAAACATTTTACCCAATTAAACTGGAAACCAGAACGTTGATCTGTTGTTTATTATTGATTGATGTAATATTATTGGTACTTACATATTATGCTAATCGAATATTGGTACAAATGTACTGATTTTGTATGGAGATAAATATTTTATTAAAAACATTACTTCCAAAATACCTGATTAAATATTTAAGAAATATCGTATTATGTGTACCATTATCACACAAAGTGTAATACTAAATCGGCATAGTTAGGTAATATTAGCAATACTGTTTTTACCTTTCGTTTAAGGGAGTCATAGAAGTTATATATGGCAATATAACGCTCAGATTGCCAACCTAACAGCTAGAGGTAAAATAACTGTGAATGCACTGTACCTACTTTTTTCTCTTTGGTTGAAAGCCAACGGATTCTTCTTCTTCTTTAATTTTTGGCTCTATGATCATTGTTTGTACACTTGTCAGTGTCGCGACGAAAACAAGTCAGTTGGTGTTGGTGTAGTGAACATAAATCTGAGTGTAAATATAGCTTGTGGCGAAATTGCGACAACCCAGTCGCAGAAGCCATCTGACAAGAAGAAGAAGAAGAAATATAGCTTGTTTTTCCTTATGTGTATCTGTAATCTTTTTATTGTATTATATTCTGTTCAATGTTCCGTAAATCATGTTTTGTACCATCCTCGTTGTATTTATTTATATATCGTTAATGTAATAAGTAATAATGTTAATTATTAAGTACCTACTGTGCCGTCACTCCGTATGGGCCCTAACTGAAAACCAGCGCAGTATTGGGCAAATGCCTAATACTGCAATATGCTGAGTTAGGGACCCCTTTTTACCCTTCCTTTTAATGTACACTTATTTTTTTATTGTGCTATTATGTTTTTTGGGTAAATAAAATGTATTTTATCTTTATCTTTTATATTTCTATGAGTGTACAATAGGTTTTCATAAATATATTGACATGGTACTGTCATTATCGACGACCGACGTGGCGCGGCGGGCGAAGGTCCGCCTGCGACGCAGAAGGTTGCGGGTTCGATTCCCGCCTTGGGACAAATGTTTGTACGATCTGCAAATATTTGTTCCGGGTGTTCTGGGTATTTTCTATATATAATAAAAAATATCTATCTATGTTATATATTGTATTAAGTTTATCAGTCATCTAGTACCCATAACACAAGCTCTGCTTACTTTGGGGCTAGATGATGCAGTGTGGATTGTCCAGCATTATTTATTTATTTATTTATTTATTTATTTATTATGTTTATTTCCTTGAATTTTTCACGTAGGCTTTCTCTGGGACCCATATTGCACGAACAGCCCTCTTCTGCTGCACAAATACGGTGTTAATATCTGCAGCGTTCCCCCATAGCAGTATGCCATAAGACATAACACTATGGAAGTAGCTGAAATAAACTAGTCTAGAAGTACCAACGTCTGTAAGCTGACGGATTTTTTTGATTGCATACGCTGCAGAACTAAGTCTCTTCGATAGCTTGTCTATGTGTGGGCCCCATTGAAGTTTACTATCTAAGGTTATTCCTAAGAATATGGTACTATTAACAATTTCTAACGTTTCTTCTTTGACGGTTACATCAGCCTTAACTTGTTTTACATTAGGTAGAATAAATCTAATGCATTTCGTTTTGGTTTCATTAAGCAAAAGGTTATTGACACTAAACCAATGGACTATTTTTGAGATTGCATTATTCACATCGTCGAAATTAGTGTTTTGTCGTTTCATTTTAAAAATTAATGAAGTATCATCATCAGCAAACAATACGATCTCGTCGTTATCCTTTACAAGATGAGGCAGGTCGTTAATATAAACTAAAAATTGGAAAGGAGCAAGGATAGAACCCTGTGGTACACAAATTGTAACTACAGACCCCGAAGACCGTTTCCCATTAATGTCAACTCTTTGTATCCTATCACTCAAGTAAGATGTAAAAAGATCCAAAGAGGTGTCTCTTATTCCATAGTGATGTAGTTTCCTGATTAATGTTTCATGGTGTACGCAATCGAATGCTTTTGACAAGTCGCAAAAAACACCTACAGCATCTTGCGACTTCTCCCAAGCATCAAAAATATGCGATACTAACTCAACACCGGCATCAGTAGTTGACCTACCGCGAGTAAACCCGAATTGCTTACTAAGGCAGGGGGTGTACCAAATATAGTAACAGTTCGTGCCAGGGCATTACCAATTACCGTGTTTAATAAAGTAATTAATAATAGATTATAACATAAAATGCAATACTTTTACCATACTTTATCGTATCTACATTACAAAATCCCTATAAAATGACGCATAAAAGTTTTTAACGCTAAAATTGTTAGGGCTCCACCAATGGACGATTTCCCCACGGAAACATAAAGACAGGTGAAATATTTATTCCATAAACACACTTATACATATAGGGCGTGGCGTAATGAGTGGATAACCCACGGCCCAAAATGCCCAATAACTCGAAAACCATGATACTTTTACTGAATACAAATTGTGATTTTCCGAATTGTCGTGATGCGCCTCAGCCGTGGGTAAAGGATCATCCACTCATTACGCCACACCCTGTATAAAACCTATGTCTGAAATTAAGTTGAAAAATATCAGTACCCTTAGTACGAATGGATACAAAAAACATGCGATTAAAGTTTTCGAGAGGTCGGTTAGACTCTCCATATATTTGGCGCCTTGCAGCGCCTCTACTGGATAGAGAGGAACTATTTTCCTAGTTTGGCAGCGGTTGAATAGTGTCATACAAACTCGATTTTAGCCTAGTCTTATTCTTTTTAGGGTTCCGTACCCGAAGGTTGAAAACGGTGCGATTACGGTACGGAACCCTTCGTGTGCGAGCTGACTCGCACTTGGCGGTTTATTTTGTACGTGTGAGCGAGAAAAAAGCTTAGTCTCGAAAACTTTCTTCGAATTCAAAATAAAAACGCCACTCTTCATAGGGGTACAGTGTTGCCCTACAGAAGATTTATGAGCATCAAGCGATGAAACGCAGTTTTTGCAAAACGCCGACGAAATTAAAATTAAATTATGAACGAAAACGCACACTAGCCACGCTTTTCTTTACACAGTTGGTTTCCAGCTGCCTTGTTATCTATCGTAAAGCGCTTGAAATTACGTCGACCGTCCTCATCATCGCAAATACGTCCACTACTGAACATGCCTCCCCCAAAGGAGGTTTTACCATAATCACCTTGCTTGGCAGGCGGATTGGTGATCGCAGTGGAAGTGTTAAAAATACACAGAAGAAAGCTGTTGTCCTTCCTGTGGTAGGTTCCTTTAGTCGGCTCTTACGATATCCACGGGCTGCGTAGGGCAAAGTCAATTCTGATTCGGGACCGACACGGCAAATACGTGGTTACGTTAAGCGGAACTCTTAGCACACCCACAAAGATTTTATTTTTATTTTATTTTTCTTTATTAGGTTTACCAATGGTTTCATACACACAGTTCTTACATCTAAATATCTTATAAAAATACCAACATGTGAGAAAACGTAGAGGTACAAATTAAATATATTTTATAATTAACTATGATTTAAATAAGTGTAATGATTGAGCTATTATGTCTGGCAATAACAATAAGTACATTCTTACTTTTAACACAAGGTCAAAATAAAGTAACTTTACTAAGCTTAAGTACTGAAACACAAAGCATAAAGCAGAAACACTAATTACTAGCTAAGTACCTATTGATGAAGTGTAGACGGGACTCGCGTCAGCTTAAGGCTAGATTGGATTGAGAAAAAAGAAAATAACAAAGAAAAAAACTAGTAAAACCTATACTATTGATATCTGTAAGATCTTTGTGAAAACCATCATCTATGAGTACAGTTGCTTCTATGATGAGTGCAGGGTATTACCATGACAATGGTAGGTACCGTCGCAGAATTGTCACGTAGAATCTTTATATTAAAGAAACTCTAAATAGTGCGTGAGGTGCTGATGATTTGCACGAAGAGATTGATGGAATGGTTTCAACCTTGACACTTTTAACGCACGTTCCTCCATCTGTAGTTTCTTCTAGCACACGGTGATGTAGGACAGCTCCTTGCACAGCGACGCGCCCCTCCGGTTCACATCGCTGAAGCTTGGCAGTGAATGCGTTAAGTAGGTGCTCTTCCTTCTCGACAAATGCGATTTTTGCTGTGGCTTTTCATGATATCAGATCCCCGCCGATGAGTTCCTTTTGATGGTTATTTCCAAAAGGGCTGTAACTGCACGAAAATAAAAATCCCGGAGCACTATGGTTTCGAACGACACATACGATAATAACCCTTGTTTGGGTAAAGTAAGATTTTGTTAAAGACAGATTCGCTACATGACAGATTCGGTTGAGGTCAGTATTTGTACAATCGAGTAAATGATTTAAGTCTGGCGGCTTCTCACCTCGGTTCACCCATCTCCGTCCATTGACGATTTACGGTACTTGGCTTACATAAACGCGAGAGAAGTTTAAAAGAACTTTTTATATTTTTGGGATATGTACAATAATACCTATTATTGTACACATCCCAAAAGTTTAAGTTTCTAACGAATTGAATTGATGCTTATGAATTTTGATGATTCATCCGACGACGCGTAAAGATATGCGTTTAGCTTAGATCACCCGTAATGAAAAAGGTATTACTTACCTACAGTATCTGTAGAAGCCGACGAAAATAAATTATTTCCCCCGGCAGAAGGACAGCGCCGCATTTATTACTCGCTTAATTTTTATGCCAAGTCGTGACCCGCAGACTAAAGTGGGTGATAGACGTACGAACTTGAAGTACGCGGTTTTTAAGATCGCGAACATACTCCGCTCGACGTCGGTGACATATGTGAAGCTTACTCACTCTGTATTGCGATGTTGTCGACAGAAAATAATGTTGAGGTGGGTTACGAGCAAAATTTCAAACTTGTCGGATCGTGAACGAACTTACTCGGTGGCTTTAAAGTACGCGTACTTAGGGTGACACACAAGCGAAAAAGGTCGTCGAGCCAAAAGTCGCGAATTTACTCGCACGTCTATCACCCACTTTAGATATCGACTTGAATAGGGTTGTCTGTATCTGAAGTTACGCATTTGTTTGTAGCCAGTAAGGGCCGCTTGCACAAGAATTTTAGCAGCCGTTTGCTTTAACTAATCAATGTTCTTTCTCTTGCCGAATTGACGTTGACAAGGATTTGATAATACTAAGAAAAATTACAATACTAAGAAAAATTACGAATAGCACGTCATTTTTCTTAGTATTGTCTTGTCCGGTTAAAATCATGAAATCAAATCATTATTGATTATGAATTATAGAGACGATTAGCGCGCGAGTAACAAGCTGTTAACTAACTAAAATATTAGTAAGTTGTCAATCCATACACATACGTGACATTTAGATAGGATTAGACAAATAAATATTAAAATACGGAGCTTGATGTTGGCAGCACTGCGCCAGTCAACACCAAATTTTACCACGAACCTAGCTTAGAAAATTTGGTTTTCACCATTTTCACCAAATTTTACCACGAACCTAGCTTAGAAAATTTGGTTTTCACCATTTTCGGCTTTAATTAATTTTTTGTCTGAACGTCAGTCAATATTTGATAGTGGAAAGTGTTTGCAGTAAATAGTTTGTATAAATTGAAATACAATTTTATGTATGCGCTTTGCACGTATTTAATATGCAAGTTTTCGGAGTATTTTGCGAGGGCAAATAAAACTGGTAGCTAAAAACTGTAGCAATGCAATTTACACAATAGTTTTAAAGTTATTTTTTATCGTGAATAGACCTTCTTTTGAATACAATTTATGATACAAAAGTGACGATACAAAACTGTAATAATTTGATTGTTTTGAAATAACTAAAAACCGAGTTCGAATACCTTAGTTTCAATTTTTTTTTTATTTTTGCGGGATAAATACTAATCCCTCGGGAATAACATTTTAATTCCACATGGGATCACTCCCTATACAACTGCTAAAGAATCATCCAAATCGGTTCATAAATGACGGAGAAATAGACAACATACATAAAAAAAATACATACATACAGCCGAACATAGAACCTCCTCCTTTTTTCGAAGTCGATAAAAAATATGGTTGTAGATAAAATAGCAAGGGATTACTCAAGTAAGTAATGAGAAAATAAGAAAATTTTCCATGCCTCGCAATTTATTTGAACCAGCAGCCTAATTCGGCGTTTTAATCCAGTAATACCGAGAGGGAACGTCTACGGAGTTATAAGGTCGGGACGGGACAGAACGGTACGGGAAGTAAGGTACATATATGGGTGCAGTATCTCTTTCCTTATTTTTTCTTTGCTCTTGTCCTAGATGCTCTATTTTTAGGGTTTCGAAGATCGGAGATCGGTTTCGAAACCCTTATGGTCTCGCTTTTTCTGTCCTTTTTTTCTATCTTTAAGATCTCAGCAACTACAGCAGCAAATAACTTGGAATTTAAAATAATAATAAATTTAGTGCGCCTGTACAAATTAAAAGAAATAAAAAAAAAATATTTTCAGTACTAATAATGATGTCGAAATTTTAAAAGAGACCTACAAGGTCAACTAGGATATCAAATGAAAGGTATCAAGTTGTACATTTCAAAACAGTTTATGAAAGTTCTGTAGGTTTCAAACTTTTTGAAAAATTACCCATTCCCCCCTTCTCCTCCTATCTCCGAAGTCTGCAGAGCGATCCATCTGAAACGTATGATGCTTTTGTAGATACTCGTATGAATCTACATATATTTTACAGGAAAATATTGAGAAGTCTGTAATTAGAACTGTTTAGTTTAACTCACAATATTATGTAGACTGAAAAGTTCCGTTTCGTTGTATTGTATTGCGGGATTTCTTCTTTTATTTCGATTTTTTTATTAAGTATCTATTTCTTGTCAATTTGTCTTGCCTTGATGGAGGCGTAGAAGGGATGTTGAGTGAAGGCTGGACTGAATGGTTATTGAATGAACTGCTTTTATTACTTTGTGTTCGGATACTTGTTTGCCTAAGCAAGAACAGTTTTTGAAAAATGGTTAAAAAGGCGGGGAATAATTTTGAAAAGGGGGGCTGCCTAGCCGAGAATGATATCAAATGAAAGGTATTGGTTTGTGCATCTCAAAACAGTTTTTGAAATTCCTGTAGGTTTCATACTTGTTGAAACATTTAGAAAAAACTCGAAAATTTTACTATTACCCTCTATGTATAATCTGAAGTTTGCAAACTGATACATCTGAACCTACCTTTTATTTTTAGGTATTCAATAAATAGCAAAGTCTCTAACCGGTACCTGTATTACATAATTGGTATACTTGACAAATATTCGAAACCCTCGGCGCGCCAGTCACACTCGCTCTTGACGGAACTTGTTTATTTCTTGTATTCGCATGACCAAAAAAAACGACGAACTTCAAAGTGTTCTATTTGCCAGATTTACCACAGAGCGGTCCCCAACCCGCATGCGTGTGGAGATTACCTGCGGCATTAACCCCTTAATGGCGCTTATCATGACGCCCATGACCAGCCGTGGACTGGTAAAGGCTGTTGATGTGATGATGATTTTTTCTTGATCTCGCATCTCTTGGTCGTTTAATCATCGTTTTAGGCACATGAGCTTATTTGTTACAAAAATATTCAAAAGACACAGGTGTCAATTCTGTAACGAGTATAACGATAAGGGTAAAACGTGCCGGAGAACCGTCGAAAAGTGTTAAATTGTACAACGAAGAACTTTTTTTTTTGACTTAAGATGTTATTTATTTATTTCTTCCAAAAAAAAGTTATAAAAATCTTAAACCAAATCTAAAAAATAACTAGAAATTGCTCAATTTGGAAAAGAAAATTACAATTCAATAATAAAAACAAATTAGAACTAGTATTTACAATTGAAACAATTAAGCTAACTGCAGACTGTTGCAAACAATCTACATGTAGCTCAACTGATCCATATCAATACCAGTCGGAAGCGTCTCCAAGACGCTGGCTGCATTGCTCAATTTGGCAATTCATTATTAAATTGAGCAATGGGGAACAAAATGAGTTGCGCAAAAGGGAAGCCCCGTTGCTCAACTATTCGCAGTTGAGCAATCTCAATTGCATAAAAGGGAACTCGCACATGGGTTACTCGTCATATGCATTGGGAGACTAAAGGCATAGAATCGCTCTACGGTTCCAAGTAGGTATCTAGGCCAAGGCGTGTAGACTCGTATTATGAACTCTTGCTCAGTCATCGATCTAGGTATGCTTATACGGCAAAAGCGTGACTCAAGCACAGATCTGTGACTTGGCAAGCTTTCATAACACGGGCCAGACTCAAAGCCAGGGCCCTACCGCACCGGGATTCTACAGCGTCGTCGCTGGAAACGTATCCAAACTTTTCATTCTGTATTGTGTGGCAGCTAACTCACTTGGCGACGGTTTGGCAACGTCGTAAATTAAACAAAGTACGATCAGTGATGTTGATTGACATTGGAAAATGACCCATAATACCTAATCTAAAATTATTCAGCAGCGGAACGGAACTCAATTTCGTCTCTAGGGAAATAACAAAACACCGCCCCATACTCTGACGAGTGGAACTGTGAGCGATCGCTAGCCTTGTGTGACAATGGTAGCCCTGCTGGGGAGATAAATTGGACACAATTAACATTTACATTAATTTATCACCAATTTAGTCATTGCCTTTTAGATGTTAATGAATAAGGGCTTTTTAGACGATGCGATGCGGTTTTAGCTGTGAGAACAACTTAACTGACGTTTTTATTAGGTTTTAATTAAATATAGTATCTATTACTCGGTTTTAGAATCCAAAAACAGTCCGCTGTGCAGGATATAAATCTAGAATATCTAGAATCCAATCAGTTGTTTAAAAAAATTCTTACGAAGATTATTCTTCCCCAGCATCCGTGGCGCGGATCACCAAATTCCTCGGCAGCACGGGAATACCCATTATCACCACTGGTGGGTTTACCTTCGACTTCGTGAAGCCGAAGAAAGCCTGTAGTGATGAGTTCTACATGCTGGTGCGAGCTGGTCCCACGGGGTTTGAGGATCTGGCATACTTCATCATCGATCTTATGCGGCAGTAAGTACCTTTTTAACCCCAGACCTAAATAGAGGGGAGCTTAAAGGTAGAAACAGACTTAGCCCAAGCCACGTAACGTACGCAATGAGGTGAGGAAACGTCGTATAGATAGTGTGTCGTAAGATAAGTGTCTTAGCTAGGCCATTTGTTTTCGTACTAATTCAAGCGTCCAGTTCTCATAATGCGTCACGTATGTTGCGTGGCAGGGGTTTAGTCTGTTTCTACCTTAATTTTTACGCGTGTTTCTGTGTATTGTGTGTCTTTTTTTTATTTGGATTTCTTATTTTGCATTGATTATGAGGGTTTATAGCTATTTTGAAACTAGTGCAAAAACCTATTTATTAATATTACAAATCACAAACAAAGAAATTATCAAATTACAATGGGCAAAAACAGCTTATAAACTAACTATGTCTTTTTAAATGCTTCTTTTATTTAGTTGTTTTTTTGAGCCACGCTGTAGGATGGTAGATGAGAAAACAAACGTATGAAAATGCACGGGACCGGCCATATTCCAAGAGTCTTTACTAAGCCACGGGCCTAGCTACCATCGAAGCAACCAGCTGCCTACCTACTATCCTGCTGTGTGGCCTTGGCCTGAGAGATACGTGTTTGGTTGTCTCTATGAAATATTGCATTCTTTCATTCAGTCTTCATTTATTCACCTGTCAACAACCAGGAAAATTCATAGGCGTGCTTTGCATGTGTCAAAAAGAAATGCGTGGATGGAGCATCCATGCTAATATTATAAATTCGAATTATTTATGAAACGGCAATGGCCTTTATTAACAAAGAAAATTATAATCAAATAATAAAAACAAATTAGAACTATTATATACAATTGAAACAATTAAGCTAACTGCTGACTTTTGCAAAAAATCCACAGGTAGCTAAACTGATCCATATCAATACCAGTCGGAAGCGTTCCCAAGACGCTGGCTGCATTGCCCCGCTGTATGGCAATGCTGATGCGCAGCGCCAGATGCCCACCAGCTCTCGGGTCACGCGTCGCTTCGACCAGACGCTCAGATAACATTTTTTAAACCTGTAGTTTCGGTACCCCACGGACCTAGGGTATCGACCCCAAAGAGAGCAAATGCGAGATCTCTCTGTCGAGATCTGCATTTTTGCGTTTTATTATTTATTGTAAATTAATTGTTGTATTATGTGATTGTAATTTTCTATATGCTACATAAATATAAAAAAATTGAGTAAGGATAAATTCGAAAGTAACTCTGTCTGTCTGTTTCTATATCAGTTTGTGTATTACCTTTTTACGCCTGAACGGCTGGACGGATCCTAATTAAATTTGGCAGGGAGGTAAATGGTATCTCGGGGACGGACGGACATATGCTACTTAAAAAGCGCGTGCGAAGTCGCGGGCAGCAGCTATTTCCAAATAATTCGCTTACTGAATAAACAGGACAGCTAGTTTCAGAATACCCTTAATGTTCGTTGTAAACTCACTTTCAGTGTGTGTGTGCTTGGGTGCGGCAGTATTCGTAATTAAGTTAATATGTTTTATGTGAAGGCAGGCTCTCGTTACTTTGAACATTTTTATGGATCCAGAAACATTTTCATGCACGAGAAAAGAAGAGAAAACTTACAATAAATTATGTTGTTTTATCTCATCATAAAAAAATTAAAAGCTCGTGAAAGTGAATTCGACAAGACGAACAATTATTTAGGTGATTGCTATTGAATTCAACAGTGAACCATGGATTTGTTCGATCCTGTACTGTCCAAACAAAAAAACACTTTATATACGAATTAAAATATCTTAAACCAAAACTGATTTGACAAAAAGATCGAGACAACAACATATTAGGGGCCGAATTCTGCTAACCAATCGCTTTACCATGGTATCGTCGCAGAATAGATCATAAATGAAAAAAACTATAGATAGAGCGTGCGGTGCATTTGCACGGAGATATAGATAGATTGATTTCAACCTTGGTACTTGTGACACGCGTCCCTCCATCTGAAATTCCTTTCATCAAAGGTAAAATGCCAAAATGTGTCATTCTGAGATGATACCATTGTTATGGTGAAGCGAATAATTTAATGGAATTCAGCCCTGTTTGTCTTGTCGTTTGTTGGAATTCAGTCTTATTTTTTGATGTTATACTGACATATTTTCTTTAGCCTTTACTGCCGAAAAAACAAAAATAATTAAGTTTTGGCAGAATGCTTAACCTTCAAATTACTTTTACGTAGCAGGTGCTACGAATGCGCTACGAGTTTTTACTTCGTAGCAATTTGCTACGTCAAAAAGGCGTACCTTGTTGCTTGCTATAGTCCGCACGCGATCTGAACGGGACGGGACCTTGTCGGAGCAAATATTCAATGTCACATTTCTCTTACAATTCGTGCGTTTACAAAGTGGAATGTAACCTTGTTTAAAGGTGCGTCCAGATTAAATAAATAAATAATAAATAAAATGCTGGACAATCCACACAGCATCATCTAGCCCCAAGCTAAGCAGAACGTGTGTTATGGGTACTAGATGACTGATAAACTTAATACATAGAAAATACCTAAAAAACCCAGAACAAATATTTGCAGATCGTACAAACATTTGTCCCAAGGCGGGAATCGAACCCGCAACCTCCTGCGTCGCAAGCGGACCTTCGCCCGCCGCGCCACATCGGTCGTGGAAAGATTATGTAACATTATTTGGCATGCTTTAAAAAACGATAAACCGACTTCAAATTCCGGTTTAAAGATAATAATTATTCATCTATGTCTCGGACGAACGAAATCACCCCTCCCTTAATTTCCCTGACCAAAGGTCTATGTTAACGTGCAAAAATTTAGTTTATACTGGCGACATCTAGTTATAATTTAAGTCTAATTTAGTTTGATGACACATA
The DNA here is from genome assembly GCA_963662085.1 of Eupithecia inturbata. Taxonomy (NCBI): domain Eukaryota; kingdom Metazoa; phylum Arthropoda; class Insecta; order Lepidoptera; family Geometridae; genus Eupithecia; species Eupithecia inturbata. Next base: position 4,971,236 of record OY759196.1, on the reverse strand, counting down.
GATGAAACTGTTGACGCCCGTTGCCATGGAAACCATTCATTAGGTGATCATGTTCTGAAGCATTTTTACAAACCTACGTTTTATGGCGAGCATAGCAATTCCTTGAGAATCAAACTTATAGGGGACCACGTCAAATACATTTTTATATAACAACGAAACAATCATCAAAATCTATTAACAATTGGCGCAGACATCACCAAAACTTTGTAGCTAGTCGTGATTCTCCAAAAATATTATGTTGCTTTTTAAATTTAACGGGATAAATACTAATTCCTCGGAAATAAAATTTTTATGGGACCACCTCGGGATCATTTTCTATACAATAATGAAAGAATCAGTAAAATCGGTTACCCATAGGCGGAAATATTAAGTAACATACATACATAAAAAAATTAAAAAACTTACAGACGAACTGAAAACCTCCTCTTTTTTGACGTCGGTTAAAATACACTTTATGTTGTTTAATGTGTTGCTTAAACTGTACACCTTAAGTAAGACTCCATCGCTTATGTTTTATTTCAAAATGGCTTTATCCCATTCTAATTTCGTGCAGATAATACGAAAAGATATAAAAATGGACTTTTCGTAAAAAATGCTTTAAAAATGGATTTACTTGATTTCTAAATTTCATGTTTCCACAATCTGATTTAACTTATAAAATGACCGTGATAGAGCGGTGCTGACAATCGGATAAAATTCTGCAGTATACATGAGATGGAGACAATATTTCACCGACTTCAAAAAAAGGAAAAAAGGGTCCTATTTATGTTTTTTTAGAAAAGTTTCAGGGTGCAAATATTTTTATCATTTATTGTTTTCAAATAGTTACTAAAGATTAAGACTAAAGCTATTTGTAACTAATTCTATAAAATAAAGATTTTTTTTTATTTCTACTATGTCTACTTACTAAGTGCTAAATAAGGTGGCAATATAGATCGTTTACCTCCCCTCCACGAAATCGCAAAATGCAGTAAAATTATCGCTATTCTGTCGCTTTGCATACAAACCTAAAGCGATACCGGTGTCGCTAGACTATCGTAGTACAAGCGAGTACGCTTTTTTGGTTTGTGTTGTTTGTCTGTTGCTTTAAAAATTTCGAAATCGGGAATAGTCACAAATTTTTTACGTTTATAATGAATTCACGTATTTCAATGTTCTAAAATACCAAAGTAATTTTAAACCGTGATATTTTAGTTAATCAATGAATAATATTATGTTTAAGAGTACCAAATTATATGCGAAAACGTTTATAATTCAAAATAACTTAGGTAATTAATTTTATGATTACAAAGAATTGTTTATTTATTAACCAACTTCAAAAATAAGAGGAGGTTCTCAATTCGAATGAATGCTTATTATTTATTTAATTGTAGGTATAACCCTAACAAAAATTTAGTTGTGCCTCTTTTTTGATTTTGTGAAGGAGATAGGTCAACGACCTGTATTGCCAAGCTATCTATCCTGATAGTATAGCAATAACCACTTTACATTAAAATTATATTTTATTTAAATAAAGCTAATCACCTATTGCAACATTCTTGGTAATTCTTTACCTCTATTACAAACCTAGCCTTTTTCTCAATTCCCCTATTTTATTAATTTTATTTGCCGTCACATAAAGTTTTTGATTCCAAATCCAATATGGACTTAAAACTTTTGCTTGCCTCAAGAACTTGTTGAGTAAATTCATCTAAATTTGGGTTTTGAGTTTTGTTGGTATTCTTCCGAAGTTATTTTAATTTGTTTCGTTGTCACGATTTATTTTATGTGAGTTCAAAGAAAAAAATAAATGTCAAACCCAGAATTTCAAAATAAACTGTGTGTAAAAGATTACTTTTATTTGTGGATAAGCATTCCAAGAAAAAAACAAAAAAATTGGGAACTAAAATTATCTGAAGCACACTCGAGCATCACTTAAAACGTAAAAAGAGCTTTTCTAGACAAATGGTTGATGAAGCGAAGCCGTAATCGTACCTATATTTATTTATCCAAATCAGAATGGAATCAAAGTTTTAGATTCGTCGGGGAATGTCTCTTTCTCATCATAATCACTATTAACTTCTTTCACCATAACTTCAAACTACTACACTTTTAAACTTTTCTAAATATTTTTATAGAAGTTTCATTCAAAAGTCAAAGTCTTTTTAAAATTGAGTTCGACGAATTCACCCCACCCATTACATACCAGTTACCTACCAAATATAATGCTTAAATCCTTTTAATCCAGGAATTAAATCCCTCCCTCCTGGCAATGTTAGCCACTAGGGAGCACTGCCCGTACACAAGGCACTGCTGTGAGCGACACCTGCCCAGCAATCCAATTAGTTTATAAGTTCCATTTCTATAATTAATTTTACACTTATATGAGCTGTATCTGCTCGAAATAAATGATTTTTATTATATTTATTTTTTATTATTTAACCCTGAAATTCTTAAATGTACCTACCTTCTTAGATTCCGCCATCTTAATTTTTAGCGCTTTCGTCAACGCTACGTTCTCATAGTCCTTTGTCCACGTCAACTAGAGTGGATTGTATGGGAGGCTTTCACGGCTATCTTATCACTGTTATCAGGATTTATTATTATGTTTCAGTTAATTGTTCCGGGTTTATTTATCTACCTATTTAATTAAATAGGGCTTTTTATAGAACATGTAAGGGATTTGGGTAGGTTAGATCTAGGGACGATCTACAGAGTGCCACGAAACATGTACTTACACTAAGCCGCAAGGGGGTGATTCTGGGCCCCGTGCGGATCAATTTTGTTCTATGATTTTATAAATTACATATTAAAAAGAAGTTACGAACTCTTTTTCTTCATATTCGTATATTTTTTACGCTTTTTCTTACATTATTATTATTATTGTTTTGAAATTTCAAAGGATCATGTCATCATGTTTTTGTAATAATTTCAAGACAACACTGGTTTTGCTAAAAAAAACCAGTAAAACCATTTGTGAAATATTTTACTATGTTTAGTAATGCAAGATTGCGTGTACAAGAACAGAATAGTAAAAAAAATCATATAAAAAACGATTTTCAAAAACTCTGCTTATCACATATTGCTCCTCTCGGGGTCCAGAATAGCTTCCATAGCTTAGTACACAGTATACGTGGCACCCTGTATATACACAGTAGGTATAGAACGCAAGAGGATTTGGATAGGCCTAAGTGGATTGGTGTCGAGCGGCCATTCAATTAAAATTATCGGCGCGCGAATATAAGTTCATAGAGCTGTAAAAGAATTTGTTGACACGACAAATTAATTTATTTTTAACATAAAATTTGCAAGTACTACTGACGATAACGATACTCTCGCTGGTAGAGATCGTTTCTCAGGCCATTACAAAGCTACTCTCTGGTTCGAGTCATATTACTAAACTTTGCTAGGTTCGCTAGATTTGTGAAGGGACGATGTCACCTGCACAGAATGGTTGGACACCCTGTAATTAGGTTTTTTCATTTAATAAGCATAAACTAAATAATAAATAAAATAATAAATTAGTAGGTCTGTACATTTATCGGAAACTCAAAGCACAGAAAAGCTCCAAAAAGTCAAGGATCCATTTTTGTCTCAACCCTACGGTAGATAGTCGAAGTAACACAGTGCTCACCTACTAACATAGACATCGCTTGTCGATCTTTATTACTAAAATATAGACATATTAAGGATTAGGTCAATAAAAAAAACGTAATTTTAAGGGTTATAAATTTTTTGTGAAGTCCTTGCACAGTTTGTATCACAGAGTGGCTTTGCTAACACGTGTTTATTTCCACGCCATCTAGCTACAAATGGAGGCAACTGTTGATCATCACGGAACCCGAAGCACAAATCCACGTTGCGGGAAAGTCTACCTGCCTCCTCATGATGAAAACTTTCGCTAACTTTTTGAAGAAGGAAGAAATTATCTACTCTCCTTGGGATACCACTTCGGATGCTGGCTTGAACACTACAGAAAACCTAAGGTTTTACCTCGGCACAAAATACACAAGTAAGTTTTAGGCATAAGCGCTCTCCATGTTGATTCTAAGAACTAAGTTACCGCTGCTACAAAGTAATACTACTTGCCGTGAGGTGGCGCTAGTTAAGTCCGGCTACTCGAAAACAGATGGCGTTGTTTGTTTCAACAGATTTGGGTGGAACCGCATACACTTAATTTATGACACGCCGGCGTATGAACCCACGGTTGGTGCGGATGGTGGCTTCCTCTTGGCCGCAACCCTCAATAATTACTTGCTGAGGGCTGGGGTGGACATATCCGCGTGGGAAATACTGTCACTCTCTCAACAGAGCTACGAAGACATGCTACGGACGAACGTTGGAAATAATTATGCTAGTGAGTCGGTGGTTGCCGTGTTTGGAGTTTGGTGGACTTTTGTTTTGGCTTCACACGGTGCACTTTGAAATTAACTTGAATTAAATGTTTTACCGTTTAATTTGTTTTGTGGGCGACCTACTTTTGGGCCGTCGTCGTCGGCACCTACTTTACGCCACCACCGCGTGATAGAGTGAATGCACGAGTGAATTAACAACGCCATTGGTGTTGGATTTAATTGAACTTATATTGGGATAAGACGTCAGAACCTATTAATTCATGTAGGTTTCTAGGTAAGTACCTACTGCTATGTTATGATAATAACAGTTTTTGGCACTACCTTAATGTGTGTGAATTTTAAAGCACGAGTGATTTGCACGTTTGTAATTTCTAGAACTTCTTTCACAGGCATAATATGTTCTCCAAGATGAAAAATCTAACACATTAAACTCTAACAAGCATTTGAAAATTAGGTACCTACCATGGATCAAATTCAGCAAAGGGATCAACATTTTTCCCGTAAAACTGTAGTTCATCCATCGATGTAAGTAAAAAAGGGAAGATCACGTACTAACAAGCGTCTCGAAAGTGGAAATTACGTCCAATTAGGTCCACCCACCTCAGTCATAGTCGGACCGGGGCGTTCGTGTTGCGCGTGCTTGCTATGACGTAATTTAGTGTGATTTATTGACTATAAGACTACAGCAATGCCCTCGTGTTTGTTCATTATAATTATTGCACAAGATTGCGAGTGTTTGCGTGTAGTTGTAACACAGACCAGTTGTTCAGTAAGCGCTGGGAGAACGTACCATATCTACTTTACTTAGATCTATAAGTTCATCAGAGTATTAAATTATATGCATGTTAGTGTGCTAGGGCTTGTCTTTATGAAATATCTGTTAGTACTAATACTAACACTAATACTAAAAGGCACAATTCTTATGAATTTAAAGTAATGGTAATAAATAATTGTAGATGACTAGTTTTTTAGACAATAACCTGTAATTAGTGGTTAAAGAGGTTTAAATCAAGAGTCGTTTGTTGATTTTGTAATAAATCACTAACATGTAATGAGACTCCAAAACGACAATTGATTTGAAGTTTGTTTTAGCATTGGCTCATAGCAAATGGGTTACAAATGTCGCAAAACTATAGCAGAATTACTTGTGATGAGGTCACTTAAATTTTCAATTACAAAAATAACGTTAATTTTTAATCTGGAGTCACGATTCCTTAACGTTTATTTAAAGATCGTGATCAGTGATCGGCAGACATGTCAACAAATCTTTGTTCAAAATCAACTCACAAAATATTTGACAATTGGTTTGAACATTGATTAGTTTCAACTGCGTATGAGAAACCGGTTGGTTAATGTACAATAATAATAATAATAATAATAAATTTTTATTTCAGACATACGCCCAAAGCTTAAATAAATAAAATAAAATTGGTACATAAACAATCAAATAGTCACATTATTCTACCGAAAACATTTATAACATTAATCAAATTGAACACAACAACACAATAATCAAAACAAAGAAAAAGAATATTTAAAGTAATTATTTGGCAATGTTGTGTTTTATGTAAGTTATGTAATTAGAGGTATTATTAGTGTAAGCGTGCATCCTTGAAGTGTGATACATGTAGATGCAGTCAAACCTATTAGCGAACACGCTCAAAATGCTGTTGGAGCTGCCAACAACAACACAATGACAATGTCAATGCTGAGTCGTTCGAACAAATGGAGTCCAACGGAACATCATAACCTTATCTCGGGGGCTTTTCACTTTATTGGAAACCGGTCACTTATTGTTCCCAGGGTTACCCGGGAACTGTCTAATATTCTCGAGATCATCCCGCCTTTTCCCCATTTTATGGATAAAATATCCGCTGTCTATTATAGTAATTGGGTAAGCGTGTCGCGAGGCCGAAGCTGATATCCAAGGAATATTGTCACTAGAATTCTACTTCCATTTTGGTTATTATTTTTAATGATTTTATTTGGTGTTTGGAAGCATCAGAACTTTAAATTTGTAATTTTTATTTTAACTCCTGATGCAAAGAGAGGGCTGATAGAAGCTAAACGCGTTTATTTGCCTGACTGTGACGTCATAGCTCCCACACAGATGATCGAGAAAGCTCTAGAAAACAATAAAAATGGCAATGTACGACTTTTTCTACAATGTTATTTGTAAAGTTGATAAAAGAACTCCAATCTTTAGTATATTTTGTGATATGTCACAAGCATTTGACTATGTGGACTACAACATTTTATAAAAAAAAAAATGGAAGCGTATGGTATTAGAGGGAACGTTTTAGATTTAATTGACTCCTATTTTAGTGACAGAAAACAAATCACAGAAATGTCAAGAATGCAGACAAAAACAAAACTTGAGGTAGTACACAAATAAAAAGTACGATACACTTTTTTCACACAATTAAAAAAAAAAAAAAGAGAAAGATGATTATTTTATGCAAGAAAGTACGATTCACAGGGAGGGGGAGGGTCATGTTACAAAAACCCAAAAATTCCACAAAAAAAATTATAAAACAGTTTTAACCGTTCCGCCCGAAACTACACAAAGAAAACTTAAAAAATCAAAACTCGAAAACTAGGAAAAATCGGGGAACATACATGGGGTATTTTCGGGTACCCCCGGAGTTGAGGCATTAATTTTTTTTATGGCGTCACTGTTTGGTCCATCCTGTATGTTAATGACCTGCCAAGACCATCAACTGATCCTATGACTTTATTCGCTGATTATTGTACAATTACATTACCTTGCAATGACATTAAATCTTACAAATCTGACATTAAAAATCAATTGAATCAATTTAAAAATAAAGGCTTGACAATAATAATTTAAAAGTTATTTTATGAGTACGATTATGCATTTTGACCTAAGATTTATAATTTATCTGACGTAAATATATAGTTTAAGAACAATTTAATTAATCAAGGTGATGCTACGCTAATGTAATTTTAGGACTTATGAGTTATTTATGATAGATAAAAAACTTAACTGGAAACCATACAGGGTTATTGGTAATTCACTGACACTGCGTGAACTGCAGGTTCTGTCCATCATCACGAACACGTCCGTGAAGACGCCAGATATATATTTTTTTAATCATCTCTGATACAGAATAAAAAAATACTGCTTGTCCAGAACCCAATGAGCCACTAAAGTTCGATCTCTCACTCCCACACCCACTTTTAATTCAGGGCAGAGCCGTTTTTCAGTTTAGTTTCAAATAAAGCCTCTCTAAAGAACGGTTATTGAATGGAGTGGGGTAACTACTGTCAATACCAAGTTTAAGAATTAAGATAAACAACGTCTACACATACGTGTTCGTGATGATGGGCAAAATCTGCAGTTCACGCAGTGTCAGTGAATTACCAATAACCCTGTACAGAAGGCCTGAGTAAGTGACTCTGTAGCCTAGCGTATGTCCTTCATAGACTGTCGTAGACTGTTAACATAGATGCTCTATTGACAGCATATCTCGATATGGTAAAGTTAGTACTATGAAAGGGGTTAATTGTTTGGGGCAAATCTTAATATATAAAAGAACAAGCGATTTTCTGGTAACAACGCCCAGCCCAAACCGCTGAAGCTAGAAAGCTGAAATTTAAAAAGCAGTTACCTCTATGAGTCTGCACTACCTTCCGCTGAGAAGGGATTTTTGGAAATCCCTCTAAGGGGGTGAAAAGGAGGGTTAAAGCTTTTTTAATAACTCTTTAACCAGTGGCCCAATTAGCTTGAAACTTGCAATCAGGTGTGCGATCAATTTCCACGCGGGCGAAGCCGCGGGGCGCAGCTAGTCTACTAATAAAGAGATAATTTTTAAGCTGCAAAAACGGTGTATGAGAGTCATGTTTAATAATTACCGATAGTTGTAGACCACTATTTTTAAAGCACAAAATTCTGACCCTTTCGTGCCCCTACATATTAGAAGTTGCTCATTTTGTCAAATATATATATATATATATATATATATGTATTGTATTATGTAAGTATAACAGTTATCTAGTACCCATAACACAAGCTTTGCTTATATTGGCGCTAGATGATGCTATGTGAATTATCCATTATTATTTATTTTTGTCTCTTAACTATTTTTGATGAAAAGGGCAGAGCCGTTCTAATTTTATGATGGTTTACATTCTATGTACTCGTACTCAAGTTTCTAAGTCAAAACGTCGTCGGGGTTTTCGGTTTTCTGTAAAATTATCTTGTGGTTTGACATGGCTTGAAGTAAGTGATCGAGAGCGCTTCAAATCCAATTTTCCTATTCTGTTTTATAAATCTGTATGTAAGGTTCAAAATTGAATACCAAAAATCTAGAGCACTGATCTGTAAGAATAAAAGGGAACATCACTATAAAAAGGTTTACGGTCGAGGAACTTTTCTCTTTTATGAGTTATACGCCGGAAAAACTGTGCCGCCGCCGCCACTGGCCTCTAAGGAACCCATAGTCTAAGTTTTATAGGCATGCATTAGATAAAGAAGAAAAGGACTACGTCTATAGACTAGTACCCATAGATATATATCGGGTAATGACCTCTTGGGAGAGAAGGGAGGGGATTTTAGTAAAAAATGTAATGTCTTCACCAGATCACTCACATAAGTGATGTTCTTTTGTGAACTTAAATTTATCGTTTTCCCGAAGAATTTTGCAAACAAATAGGGCATACGGCACACCATTCTGCACGTTTGATGCAAGAAAATATTTGTAATTTGTGTGTAACTCTACATAGATGTTCCTCTAGACCAGTGGCTCCTAATCTTTTTGGTCTGGCTACCCTATGACCTATCAGGAAAACTAGTTTGAAACTTATATTATTATATAGCTATTTATAAGTATGCATTTGTTTTTTTTTCTTCGATAACATTTTAATGGGGGGTCAAACTAGTTTTCCTGATAGGTCATAGTGGTTCTTCTTTGATTATTAATAGCTATTAATAATAAAAAAAATGCACAAAAATATTACAAGACCTAATCACAATTTCTATCTGCCTAGGTACTTCGTTTAATTAATTAATGATATTTAATATGAAGGTTGGAATTGTTTTGCATTCGCAATTTTTTTTTATGTTGGGTTTAGTTTCACTTAAAGCGCATCTCAAATCATGTTCCACATTGGGACGGTTTCTAGCCTTTGTTTTTACGGTCACTAGAGTTGAAAAACCACTCACATATAGATGTGGTCGCAAAAGGTATCGACCTAATCATCCACACACACAACAGACCACATCTATGAATCTATAAAAAGAAGCCTACGTTATTCAAGAATATCGTAAGCTTATGCTACTTTTTGTCCCGGAAAAACGTGTGTGAAACCGCGGGCTGAAGCTAGTAAATAATAACCGTCTGCTTGCGTTAGTTACAAACTTTATTAGAACACCATTCTGAATGATAGTTACGATTCTAAACAAACTAGAAAATGAAGGCACTAACCCACTGCATACAATTAGGGCAGTCTCACTAATGAAGTCATTATTTCTCGAATCCGCTAATGAAATGGGAATTTTATTCCATTTCGGTGCCTCTCGAAATCATTGTCTGCAGTGCAGATATGCTTTATTCACGATGATATTCGGAGCTGGATGTTTGAACTGAATTTTGAAGCTGAATCTGTTTATCCGTGCATTTTGGGAAAAGTCTGTTGGACTTGCGTATGTTTGGTTTGCTGTTCGGAAATGTTATTATTTGCCTTCTCCGCAAGTTTACTTTAATTTTTATCGGACTTTCCATATTAATATAATAAATGGTGTTTAAACAATTCCTATTCCTTTTGTCGGCCAGTATTGACAAAATACGCTCCACACATGAAACAGTTGAGCGATTTGCAATCTCTAGCAAACTTGTTAGAGATAGCTCAACTGATCCAAATCAATGTGAGAGTGGAGGAGAGTGTTCAGGACAGGGGGAGAGTGTTCGGGACAAAGCGCGTAGAATTTGTAGTCTTGAGTCACCCGATTGGCTCATTTCTCGCAGTTTCGGTCCCGATAACCGCAAGGTTGGCAGAACCATGGGAAGGTGGTGGGATTGATCCAAATCAATACCAATCGGAAGCGTCCCCAAGACGCTGGCTGCATTGCTTGCTATTTGCCAAATTCAGCTAACCAATCACTATACTATGACAATGGCATCGTTGCAGAATCGTCTATAGATGAAATAAACTCTAGAAAGTGTGTGCGGTGCTGTTTGCACTGAGATATTGATAGATTAGTTTCAACCTTGACACTTTTGACACGCGTCCCTCCATCTGGAGTTTCTTGCATCAACGGTAAAATGCCTATTCTGAGACAATGGATACCATTGTTATGGTGGAGCGATTAATTTAGTTTAATTCGGCTCCTAATGTGTTGCGCTCTAGATACTCGCCAGCTGATGGATCGCGTAGCTTCGGCCAGACGCTCTGTTATCTTATGAAAGCAATGTCCACTGACTACTTGTATGGGGGCATTCCACCTTAACCAAGTTTTATAGTCACGTAAAGTTACCATAACTTAAAACCAAATGTATATATCTAACAACGACAAATAACGTTCACCGCTTCTTAGAAAACCAACCAATCATGATGCGAACGAACTGATAACGCGTGACTTAAGTGAAAAACAATGGATCTCTGATTATATTAGCGAGCACGACACACCATACAACAAGTTAGTCGGATCCATACCCAATTCAGATATATTTGTGGATTGGCAAAAAAACCGTGTTTGATTTTCATTCGACGTCTCAATCACTCGCTTCTAACATTATCAGCAATTTACCTTTTCTCTTTTGCATCTACCTCTAAGTTACCAATTTCCCGACACACAGAAAAACATCCTTCTTCTTACTTTAAGGTTGTCACTCATATTTGATTTTCTTATAAATTACCCCGAGTGTGAGGGCTTACTATAATAATAAAAATCTTGTCACTCATAGTGTTCAGAATGAGGCGTTTTCCAAAACATACAATACGTATATAACACAGAGAGACTACTTGCGTACGATCTACATAAAACAACACAAAACAGTAAACAGTGGGTACTAAGTAGATCATCTGTGTCATATTCGCTACCCAGAGCAACGAAATCCGAGTTGGTATCCGGTAATCCGGCTGTCACTGTCACACACAAAATACTCGGCGGAATACCGCGGATCGCGCGGAAGCCCGAGCGAAATCCAAGTGAAAATTACCGTTATAATTTATCTGGGTAGCGAATACCGCGTATTCTAAACAATCTCGAATTTGAAGAACGTAGAACCTCGTCGATCGAGTTTTTCCAACGAATTATGAAACTTGAGTTGAAAAATCTTTGCGTTATTTTTTCTTCAATTTTCTCGTTGACGGTATAATGGCATGACACTTGTAATTTTAACCATGGACGCACAAAATCAACCTTTAGGTGTCTATAGGAATGGGTAGTTTTACAGATCTAGATTCGGAGTTTTGCCTACGTCTATGTGTCGAATAATGGTTTATAAAATACAAGGCGTTACATTATTATTCATATTTGTATTATTTTACTATTCTTACTACATTATATTACATAATCTTAATCACCCTTAATAATTGCTGCATCATTTACTCACCCCGTTTTCAAATAATATCCAGTGCTGCCACCTTGTTTCGTTTTTATTTTCCTATTTTGTGTCTTGTGTGCGCTGGATCTGAGATCGTGTCTGTCCACGGAGCAGATACAGATACTCTGTATCTGCTCCGTGTGTTTGTCACTTGCTCTACGGTTCTGACTGATAACCAGCGCTCTTTCACAAATTTCCCCAGGTTTCTGTGTTAGAGCAACAAGCTGAGTCAGGACCTGTTAGACCTACACACACGCGCTCGTCTGCTTGCTGAGTGGACTACTTAGTACCTATTAATTAACCCAATGTTTGTGTTAGTTTACTACTTACCTAGTTCACATGTGTTTGTCTGTGCTGTTGTTAGTCTATGCTAGTACTAAGTAGTCTCTTTTTATTTTTATTGTCTTAAAGTTTTTTTTGTGTGTGTAGTGTTTAATAAATAATTTTCTTTCTTTTTCTTTCTTTCTTTCTTTCTTTCTAAACAGGCCTTCCTTGACGGCGAGCCGGATAGCCGATCCAGCGATCCGATTTGTGTGTAAACAACTAACGGTCTGGGCCATTCCACGACAGTCATTTGTCCACAGCATCATATCGCTTGTACAATCTGTCCAACAAGTCGGCTAGTCTATCTCTCCCCTTATATCCACGTTCTTTGGAGCTCAGCCAAATGCAATGGTTGTTTGCAGATAATGATCAGACGGGATCAGCCTATCGGCGATTAGCTCTATCGTTATCCATTATCTTTGGAAGAAACGAGGGTTTTTCCATCTCTGTGGTGCTACCTAACGGTAAATAGCTGCCTGATGTTCAATTTAGAAGTATTCGTGAGTATCATTGATATACTATATTAGCCGTTGATTGGTTAATTTTCTTTTGGTTTTGAATTGTAATCAAATTGCAGCCAGTCGCGATAATAGTACGAGCAAGACACTCCCAATACATCTGAATTGACTAACTGGTGGCTTCTTTTAGACAATAACTTAAAAAAAGTCACAAACACTTAAAAAAAATATTATATTGACGGCCACGTTCAAAACAAAAAAAGTTAGGGATGGCCTCCGAAAGCAGTTTTGGAGTGGCACGCGATATTTTCTTTGAATACTATGAAATATCACTTCAGCCGCTTACCAAATTTCACCATAGATATATGTACCTATAAGCCAAAAGAAGTTCTATCAATCAATAATTCATTCATAACTGACATGGTAGGTACAATAATACATTATCAGCATCATCATCAACCTATATTAGTCCACTGCTGAATAGGCAATAATAATAATACATAGGTGGTATATAAAAGAGGATCCTCATATCTCGCCACATAGGTATCTGGCATGTGAATATATAATTTTGAGTATCTAATCTACCTGATGTTAATTAATTATTAGTAGATACTAATAAGTAATTAACATCGGGTAGGCTTTTGTAGATACAAAAGCAAATATCATAATTCAAATGAATATGTCTGAATTCATTATGGCGCTACCCCGACTCACACCAGCGCCGCCACTTATTTTATCGTATTACTACGTTAAAAATAGGTATTTTTCGATAAAAGAGTTTGGTGGCCACCAAAGGCTAGCGTCGACAGGCCGGCATCGGACGCTCCGCACTGACCACATCAAACAGTTTTAGTGTTCTTTGTATAGTTTGCAATAGAAGTGCGTCCATTGATCCTTACAACAGGGATCGGAAGCATCGGTCTGTCGGCAATGCTGGCGAGGATTCTCGATCCGTTTAGTGCGGATGACGTTATTCAGATTGCCGATCAGTTGACGCACTCGCACGCCCGCTCTGTCCACCTTTCCTCACCTCCTTCACGAAAATGAAGACTTTCCAGCTTGCTAACTTTCCTTTTTTGCTGCTGATGGATGGATGTTCTTCCTTTCAGACTTGTTATAGAAGGTATATGGACGAATTTACCATTTTTGTTGGATAAGTATAAAGTTGTGTAGGACGCCCTCCAGCCAGGTGGGATGACGACCTGCGAAAGACTGCAGCCAGATGCTGATGCAGCAAGCTGAAGACAGGGCGCTATGGCGCTCATTACGGAAGGCCTATGTCCAACAGTGGATAATATAGGTTGATGATGATGATGATGATGTTGGATAAAATCTGAGGAGCGTTTCGATTACACTGTTTCGTTACACACACGCACCCATCGATTGTACGTACATATTATTTAAATCATATTAATGCTACGCAAAAATCGTAAAAACGTTCATTGTGAGGCTAATTACGCAGTTTTTATGTTATTTGTGCAGTAATATTGATTGTATCACCTTAACCGTGACTATTGTTTAGAATAATTTAGCTCGGCACAGTCTTTGTTAAAGTAAATTAAAACGAGAATGCAGATTAGAAGAAAATAATTAACATGTATATTACATGTCAAAAAGTCTTTGATAGTATAAAAACATCTTTTAAGAGCCATTTCTTTAACGCTATATCATTCAAATACCTACTTTAAAAAAAAAATATTTATTGGAGGGATTAGTCGCTAAATAGGAGAAATAACATTGAGACGTCATTTTAACAAGGAAAATTTACACGTAAAAATATTTTCATGTTGATCATAGTTCATCTCTAGTATCATCTTCTAATTTTTGTTATTTAGCACTACCTACTAAATTGTTGTCAACACTACCCAAAGGTTAGCAGGTAGAGAATGCTATCTAGCATTATGTTCGCCTATGTACAACTTTTGTGCAATAAAGAATATTCTATTCTATTCTATTCTATCTTTATTTGTGTTCACAAAATTAACAAGGTCTACGAATAAAATACCGAATTCGAGGAAACCTTGAAAAAATCCCCTTTCGTGATTCCAGTCCTTTTCCAATAATAAACGTATTTCTTTTGAACAATCGTATTTTCCCCAAAGTTTGTGTGTTACTCGGAAAATATCCCTGATTTTACCCCGATCCGGGCCACCCGGTAAACAGTGGACAGTTATTAGAATGTCCTCGCAGGAAGGCGAGGTAGGCGAATTTGTATCTACTGTACCATAGAGCTACGAAAAATACATCCAAGGTAGGTATTGTTCTGGCAGAACAAGGCGTGCAATAAAAAACCCTATTTACCTTATCTAAATAGATGGCGGGAACCTTTCGCGGAAGAAGAAAGTTTGTGAGTGTTATGTCAACCAATGCAGGGTCTTTAAATAAATAATGCTATACAATCAACAAGGCATCATCTAGCCCCAAGCTAAACAGAGCTTGTGTTATGGGTACTAGATGACTGATATACTTAATGCAATACTTTACATACATATGTAGATATTTTTTATTATACATAGAAAATACCCAGAACACCCGTAACAAATATTTGCAGATCGTACAAACATTTGCCCCAAGGCGGGAATCGAATCCGCAACCTCCTGCGTTGCAGGCGGACCTTCGCCCGCCACGCCGCCGCATCGGTCGTCGATGTCATATAATTGTTAACTAGAAGCGCCGTCTGTCCAGTCTGGACGAACAAATATTGACATTAAGAAAATGCCTCATGCGTTTTCGTAATGTCAAAAAATGTGGCAAATAGTCGCAAAACAAAGAAGAAGGCATTGTTCTGGAGGCAGAGCATTCATTAGTAAATTGCAATTCTGTACGTACATATCATATACAGAATTGCATTGTACTACATTGCGTGCAACTGTTTCTGTGTCTGTGTTTTTCTCTATTTTAGTGTGCAATAAAGAATATTTGTATTGTATTGTACAGAATTGCCGTCTCGTTTCATTCGTTTAAGTACCACACGAAAATGAAAAGAACTGATAATAATATTAGTCTAAATGTGATAGTTTAGTGCTGTTTTCTGCTACACAGATATCAGCTTGGAATCTCTGTATGAACTCCATCATCCTCATGAAGCTGGTTTACAGCAGATGCAACAGTTGTTTCAGCTAGTAAATAAATTATATTGACACATTCACGATTTCTACGACTAGGCTGGTATCAAACATCAAAGTGCTTTATTTTATTTACATCGTACAGGACTTACCCCGAATACGTTATAGTATTACCTATTATACAGGTTGCCACGTAACATGACGTGTCATGTTACACGGCTTATTAGCTGAAAAGGGGTGATTCTGGATCCGAGGGGATCAACTTGTGATATACGACTTTCTGTATTTCGAATATTTTTTTATAAAAAAATAAATATTTGTAATTCAGAAAATCGAAATCGAAATTCATAAAAATTAAGAAAATTTTTTTATCGTCATATTCGCGTTCTTTTGTACGCACTCTTGCTATAATTAACATGATAAAATACTGCGCAAATGTTTTTTTGCTTTTTTCTAGTGACCAAACCAGTGTTTTGTCATGACATTATTACAAAAAAATATGTAGATCCTTAAAAATTTCAAAACAAGTAATAATAATTTAAGAATACACGAAAAAAAAAACACCAATATGAAGAAAAACAGTCACAATTATGTTTCAAAAAAACAGAATGTCGAATTCAAAAAGTCGTAGAACAAAAGTTGATTCGCTAGGGTCCAGAAACACCCCCTTTTAACCATTTAAATAGGTATTAGGAAATAAAGTGGTCACTTGGATTTGGTTCACTATAATTTTTTTAAGCTGAAGTAGGCACCTTATTACTTGCCTAACGAAGTGAACAAGATATCGATATCATACGACGGCAAAATGGCAACGGTTGTTCTGTTTCGTTATCTATCAAATCAACCTATGTAGACTGGCAAAAAATAACATTATTGTGTTTCTTTCACAACGTTTTTTTTCGCCGTGTAAATCTACGGTTAATTCGCCATGCAAACCGTCCACCACTGACCGTGCCGGTCGTCAGTGTTGTAGGTATATATCAGGAAGCTTGTTGACGGCGGCGCCTTGCAAATACACGGCGAATTAACCGTAGATTTATACGGCGCAAAAACCGGTGAGTCTAAATATAATTTCACTTTGTCTGAGAGTTTGTTTCCTGCTTGTGATTAACATCTGTAATTCTGTAGTCTTTGGTTCGTAGAAATTGACGGAAAGTTTATTTTTTGTACCTCGTACTTTCTTGCCAAATATTTTTGAGTAGGTATGTCTTATTAATACCTAAACATACATTCAAAATGGATTGTGTACACTTTCGTTTCTAGAAACAGGAGACCATGTGATTATTTTCTTTTGTATTATAAGGACGAAAAATATTTAGTAACAATTACGCGAAAAAAACCTTCTCCAATAAGAACTAACAAAAAGTAGAAGACCACACCAACCACAAAATGAGTTGAAGGAGTTGTTACTAAATATCTTTCGTCCTTATATTTACAATGGATTTCCGCAAATCCATCCTGAATCTATTAAATTTCTTTTGTACTGTAATGGTCAAGCGTTTGACAACCATTTGACATAAAGTGAAGATGTGGCCTTAGATAGAGCCAGATACTAGTAATAGAGCGTACTTCCCAGAAGGAACTTATTCACTCTGAATTTGAAGACAACATTTTTTAACCCCGTCATTAATGATGGCTTTTCGTATTATACTCGTAACTCTGACGTGAGTAGGAATAGAGTAAAAACACGCTGCTGTCACAGCAGAGGGATAGAGTCATGCAATAATTTTCTTGATTTTGTAGCCCAAGAACGAATCTATGTATGAGTTGACAAGCATACAACTTCAGTACTTTCACGCACACAACGCATACAAAAACAATGAATCGAAAAAGATAAACTGACAATTAAAGTAATAGTAGGTAGCTATATACAATACATATAATAAACATACTTAAATTAAAATAATCAAAATTGTCCCAATTTTTTGTTACAGCTCGTTTGTGTCTACTATCATTCTAAGCCTTCTTCTTCTATGTGAGTAGGTATCTGTGTATTGATGTGTCAGTCTGTGGCATAGAAGATGTCGGATGAACCAATTTGGATTTAGTTTTTTGTTTAAGTTGATCGACAGGGTTCATAGCTATGTTCGATGAAAATTGGAACAGCCGTTCAAATTTTATGATGGTTCAAACTAAAAGTTTTGTCGAAGGTTTTCCAAGTTTAGCAAAATTAGCTTAAAAAAAAAATAAATTAATAAATTAGTCAGAATGTTATATGATTATTTTGAGGATTTTCTCGGCTATTTCTCACGTATTTATACTAGTTTCTGCCCACAGCTTTGCACATGTTTTCTGTTTTGTTCCCGATCTAGAACTAAATATACCGATCTATGCAAAATTGAACACGTATCCGTTCATTCGCGCGTTTGGCGCTGTACGCGCACACATCTGTACGAACTTTCGCCTTTAAGAGGAGCTTAAAGCTGTTCGCAGTACAAAAATGTGCTTTCAAATATAGGCTTTAACTCGTCACATTTATATGAATTTTATATTGACGGCATCAGATGACAAACAGCTCGCGGGCCACTCGTTTGAAGCTTGTGGGAAGCCATTTTGTCACTGTAAAATGTATCTACAGATAACGAGTTTAAGCTTATATTTGAATGCATGTTTTCGTGTTGTGTGGTAGCGGTATAGGATTAATGTGCGCAAAGCTTTCTAGGATTGATCGTTTCATTAACTTCTACTTGGTATAACTAATCATCTGGATGCGATCCACAGCCCACATGCCAATCGTGGGGATTACCTGGCATTTATATTTTTTTTAATGGCATCTACATAATAATAAGAGCAAATAAGATGCTTTTCAGGGGAGGCCTATGTCCGACAATGGAGTAGTAAAGGTTGACATACTTATCCCCCTTCGGTTTAGTACACAAACGTGAATTGTGTCACTTGTGTGTATTGATATCCTCACAAAGAAAAACCACAGTAACTCGACGAAACATTAGAGTGATCTTATGTAGACCAAGATATACACAATTTTAGACATTTACCTAGAAAATCCCAAAACTCGGCTCGATTTCGAACTGCTGATTCTACAAGAAAAGGGAATTCTCAATCAGACGTACAATGTTAAGCTTACCTTTTGGAACTGTCAGCAATATGATCGCTGTACACCAATTGATTTCAAATACGACTTATGTTCATCATTCATTGAAGCCACCTGGCACCCGACTCGCACCGCCCCGTCTCGTTTGGACGCCGCCGCCCGAACTCGGTTAATGACTCTCAAAACTTACAGGAAAGTTTTCGAGTTTGTACCTACTCCGATAATTTTGTTTCACTACTCGTAACTTTGTGGCAATTTGCCGTAAGATTGATTCGCTTTATTGTTTTTGCACCGTCTACTCGTATATCTTAATTATTACTTATTAGTTATTACAGTTGATTTATTACTGGTATATAAAATCCTTTTTTTAACCGTAAGTTTTGTATATAATATTAGAATAACTAATAAGTATTTAAAGGCTGTGGGTTTCGTAATAAATCTATAAAAAAAAAATGTTTGTCGAATCCAATGACATTACTAAAGAGAGAAGACAAGGCATATTCATACATTGCGTATTCGATAGTTAAGCTAGATTACATATACACGCAAATACGTACCCTATAGCGCTTCTAAACGGGCAATATTTTTCTGCAATATGTGGCTGCAATACATTGACCGGCAACATTGCTAGCAATACCAGCCAGACTATGCAATATTGCAGTAATGTCCCAACAATAATTGTCAAACATTATAGGTGTGACCATGTATGGCCGATATTGTTCGATAGATGGCCAGGCGATCGCTGATCGATCGATTTAACTGCAATATTGCCCAGCCGCCAGTTCTATTGTTGTTTCAGTCGCTCCCTATTGTAATGGCATAGTGCATCTTTTTCTACAGTTACATACTAATGTCGTGTACATTGTAATCAATAAATCAATACGAAAAAATTTGGGACATTTATTGGACTATAGCGCAGTTAGCTCCACCTACAGGGGAAACATTAAAGTGTTATCCAATCCTGTTCAAAGACTAAAGTTAAGCTTAGTTCGTTTGACGAGAGGTGTGTGGCGCAAGCTTTGGTTTATGTCGATAATAACTTGATTTGTTATAGGTAATATTATAGCTTAAATAATGGTAAAATTTTTTTTCTAATATTTGACCTTTTTTACCCTCTGGGTTTGAATTAGATATACTTACAAAATCTTTTTCTTGACTCTTTTAGATTTGAATAGGTTTTTACAGGATTTCACATTTTCGTGTAAAATCCAGATCGTTTTTCGCTACCCACAAAGGTAACCTATAACCTGTCCTTACGGCAAAAGGATAGACATAACATAAAAATATGAAAGTAATTTTTTTGGTATTCATTTGGAATTTTCGGTCTGTTGCAAAAATCAGCTAAGAAACTATTTGGACAGCATAATATGGTTTGGGAACTTGCTGACCAATTTAGTTATTTTTGCTGACCGTTACATGCAGCTCAATATTTGATACCCTAAAAATATACCCTTTAGTTCACTTATCATGCCCCTGGCGTATAAAATCCTGCCATCAAGCCTGGTGGTTCACTACCACAGACCAGGGCCTATTACGCTAAATCAATGGATCCATTGGATGGGTAGGCAATGTTTTATTTCGATCATAGATAGATAGATAGACAATGCTTTATTCATCACCTTATAAAAACAGATAGTACTCATTAAATATAATGTAGGGAACAGCAATAGAACAGTGAATTGAATGATCATATTGAAATACATTTGATAAACAATGAAACAATGATGATCGCCAGTCCCAGTCAAATCTGAAGCCCGTAAATGAACGAAATTAATGAGTATAAGATATTGACTATTTTTGTCTAGTAAAAGGTATAATGCTAGTCGACGGCTGTTGTCATCCCCATTCTGAAGTGTCAAATGTAAGAGGCAAGTAAATGTATTTGCCACACATTACACAAGTAATGATGTCATTCATGACCCATGTTTGTCAAACTATGCAAAACTGGCATATGGACTCTGGAAGTTAGCGTCAAGCCCACAAAGCGATAAAGTGCGGTTTAAATTCCCAATTTTCAGGCAATAAATTCCAAACAAAAGTGTAACTTAATCGGGAGCTTTCAGGAGGTCTGCGTGAAATTAAGAGGGATTCCAAATAAAGCCTCCGTAAAATGGTTGAAATTTACAATCAGCTTCTATTGGAGTAGGTATGGCTTCGAAATGAAATTATTTATTCATAAAAGAACTGCGTTAAAAAAGTTGTTAGTGACGTTTGAAAAAAAATCGGGATTTTCTAATTTCTACAAGTAATTTAGATAGCAGATAAGACGTTTTACATTTATGCAGTTGATACATATTTCGATACTCGAGGCTACGGTTCAACATCCGTGCCGAACCATAAAACACTTTTTCCACGTAAATAAACAGTCCGTGAATAGTATGTGTTGACGACATATCGTGAAACGTGCATTGTTCTCCACGTGCACGTGGTTTCATCATAGTAATTAATTATTTTTCTTTCTTTTTCTCTTAGAAGCTTCTTTGTTGAATGCTAAAAAATAAGTTAAGACCATTCATAGTATACATACACCATTGCGCATCATACGAATTATAAATAGGTCTAGCAATTTTGAAAATCCTCGTTTAAAAACTATTGTAAATAAAAAAATAAGTACTACCTGGTACCCTGGTCCCTGAAAGGCATAAACTCACTGTCATACGCACGAATAAAATAAAATAATGAATGATAACCGTAAAATAAATGCAAAGAAACAGGTTTTTGAGATCAAACTTAGGTAAATATTTGTAAAAAAAAAACATTTAATAATCTCAACAGGTAAAGTAATTTTAAATGGTACAGAAAGTCGTATTCTTTGTGTAATATCATGGCTCATTCCCAGAGCTCCACGGCTTTTTTTCTCAAAAAATTCAGTTTCATACATGCCCACCAGTTTACTCTTGTTAGGGGCTCATGTTTGCATTATTTAAAATATTTTATTTTATCTTTTATCGAGTCAACACCGAGATCACAGAACTTCTATACGGTGCAAACCTTTGCGCACTATAAAAGAAGGATGGCGGTAAAGACCCATTATAGGTGTGGTGCCGACGGCTATGATAGCCGTGGGCACCACATACCACCGCCTTGCGGCTAAAGTCTGCTGTCGAAAAGATTTACATGATTTTATTAAAGGCTAATAATATTAATAATAGTAAACCTCGAGCAAATGATGGTTACTGGTAAAAGGCAAGGGCAAGCGTCTGAGAATATAATAGAATGAGTAGAATCATTTATTCACAGAAAACGTCAAATATTATAATAATGCAATTGTTTTATCAGTGGTATCAATGTAATACTACCAGTAGTTGTGGACTGGTGTGTGAATATTAATAACCCTACATACTTACATAATAATAATGATTAAATTAAAAATGTAGTGTCTGTTTAAAATTAAAATATTCCTCTACCTACGCTATAAAACAATGAGTCAGTAAACATTTATATAGTCTATTTTTAAATAATGACATTAGCAAGTCTATAAAATCCATTGGTAACATATTAAATATCTTAATTGCCATGCAAAACGAATTTCTGGCGAAAAGTGTAGAATGTTGATTTAGCATAAAATCTTATTTTGATGTCTGGTATTTCTAGATAAAACTTCTTCCCTATTTTTGAAATAATAATAACAATAAAATGTTTTATTTCAGACACAGGTCCATATCGTATTTAGTAGGTACAAACTTATACTATGTTAGTAGTCACATCAAATTATAGGCAGTAGGTAGGTAACTGATTTAAATAGGTATCAGTCCAGAGAAATTTGACACTGTCCTTAACATTGGGCTGTTCCATTTATCGGACATTGAGGTCAGGATGCTGTTGGAGCTCCCGCGCCACCTGCGCAGCAGTGAAGCGGTTTTTTTTCCTCATACAGGCTTGGAAGCCGTCGGTATAATGGAGAGGACGTAATCCTTTCAGATAGTCGGAACAAAGCGCTCTACGCAGAACACCAAGCTTCACGATACGCTCCACGATGCAAAGATAGGAACAGGAGCAACATAATCAAGAAAAAGATTACTCCATATTCAGAGGACAACGACCCTCAGCAATGAGGACAACGATGCGAGGAGGAGGATTATTAATAGTAAATTTGATTTATGTTTCAAATTTGAATAATAATGTCTTAGCAAAAAACACTCGAATGGCAACCACGCACCTAACGGCGCGGCGCGGCGCAAAGTGGGTAGACCCACCCGCACAGGGTAAAATTAAAAGATGGTAAAACTTAGAGGCATTCCTCGTAGCGCACCCAGATGAAGCGCACCAAAGTACTTCCACATAGCGCACCCGTTTTGGTGCGCTTCATTCAGTAGATATAAATGTTAAGTTTTTATTCCTCGTTGCGCACGAATGACACTGTAGGGTTTAGTGATGGGATAATAATGTGTCAATATCCCTGATGAAACCTAATTCGGTAACATTTGAGTAATGTAAATATTTTATTTATTTATTTTATTGTATTCGGAAAACATACAGTATTTTATAACTAGATAAAGAAATAAATTAAATAAACTATATATCAATTATGTGATTTCGCATGTTGAGACTAATTACAAGAAAAACAGAAATAGAATAACAGTTCCTACTTAATTAAAAAAAGAGAACAATTAAATAGGTACGAATAAGTGTACATTTTGGGAGACTAACCGAACAGCTGAGGCACCAACTCAAACCAACGTTTAGCAAAAGTGAAAGTACTATATACATTTTAATGCATACCTAACTACCTAATTAAGCGTTATCGACTAGCTAAGTCTAAAAAGGAGTTATGATTGTGCGGTGGCTCATGCATGGCGAGTACAGCGCACACCGGCTTAGTGCAGATTTAAATGCATTTCACGAATCCATCCGGGTACAGCCAAATGCACGCGACCCTTGTTTACGTCGCACGACACTCGTAGTTTGTTTAGTTTAAGTTTTCTAAACTGATCACCGGTCGTTACGTAATGGTTTCTAATGTCTTGTCTAAATTAATTGTCTTCGTGTTTGTCAATGTGATATATTAATCAGTTGTGTTTTGCGTGTGGTTTAATTACATGTGTTTTGTGACTTATTAAACATGGAACCGACGTCGACGACATCAACTGCACCTGCCGAAAAATCTTTGAACTATATCACAAGCAGACAAGGAAAGCAAAATATAGTTTTTGACAATAGACAATATAGAAAATCTAAACAATATAAAGGAGGAGGCACATTGTGGCGGTGTTCTGTCAAAACTTGTCACGGATGCTTAACTCTAAACAGACGTAAAGAAGTGATTAAAGTCACAGAACATAGCTGTCCTTTTGACAGTTTCAAGTTACCACTCAAGTAAGTTATGGATGACCTCAACAAAAAAGTTATATCTTCAAATGAGCCAATACCTACCTTATACACATAAGTCAAAGGTGGATGAAGTCTGACAAGGGGCTTGATATGGTAGTTAACATACCAAATTAAAAATAAATAAAAACGGGCCTCTACAACAGTAGAAACAGATCGCACGGTGTAGAACGTCTATTCCCAAAAACTCCGAAGGATGTCCAAGTAAGGTGCTTTAACTAACTTAGCGTTAACTAGTTCGTCTGGCTGTCAATTATCTGTAGCATGAGTCCCCAAATTGAGTTCAAGAATTCCCAGCTAGTTGGTATTAACAGTTATTTTCACACAGGATAATAGTTAATAGGTTCAGTTAGATCATATAACTGTCCACACCAAAAAGTTTAATAACATAATTGAAGGTTAAGTTTTAACGACATAATAGAAATCAGGGAAAGTCTAAAAAGTTAATGACCACGTTAATGTGTCTTTAAATCTAAAATATTAATCTTCCAGAACCCTAAAAAATATCAAGATTTCCTGCTAGCTGATTTTAATGACGGCAAAAGTAGAATTCTTCTGTTCGCTACAAAAAAAAGTAGAGGAGAACTCGGTAGGACCAGACATTTGTACTGCGATGGAACATTCAAGTGCGCGCCAAAGCCTTTCCGTCAAATCTACAGCATACACGGTGAAATTGATGGTATTGTTAAACCGCTTATGCTTTGCTTGTTGATAAGAAAAAGTCCACGTATAAGAAATTATTTCAATTACTCAAAACCACAATACCTGACATCCACGTAGTTTATTAGCATAACTTAGGAACAATATATATATATACATATGTATAGTCTTTGTTTTATAATTTCCATGTAAATTTTAAGCTTTATAATTTGCCTTAAATTTTCAGTAAATTTTATTTACAGTGATAGTCAATATGTATTAAATTATAAAAAAAGTAAATCCATTATTGGCCGTATGTTTTGCGAATAAGCTTGTAAATTTTTAGTTCTTAAGGGCTGTGGATTTTGTTTCTTAAATAAATAAATTACAAGCGATTTTGAAGAAGCCGCGGTCCGAGGGATAATATCTGTTTTTCCTGATGTAACAGAAAAACGTTGTTATTTTTATTATAGGCAGGCTCTTAAAAGAAAATCAAAAGTATTGGAACTTAATTGACGACCGATGTGGCGCGGCGGGCGAAGGTCCGCCTGCGACGCAGAAGGTTGCGGGTTCGACTACCGCCTTGGGACAAATGTTTGTACGATCTGCAAATATTTGTTCCGGGTGTTCTGGGTATTTTCTATATATAATAAAAAATATCTATTTATGTTATGTATTGTATTAAGTTTATCAGTCATCTAGTACCCATAACACAAGCTCTGCTTACTTTGCAGCTAGATGATGCTGTGTGGATTGTCCAGCATTATTTATTTATTTGTTTATTAATAAAGACAGCGTTTTTAGAAAACATGTAGCACTGTGTGCCATGCTTCCGCATCTGCCAGTAGATGACTTGGAAGATGCATAGCTTTACATTATGGGTGAATGTCCACAAGACGGTATCGTAACGAAGTTTAACGATTATTATGATTAACCAGTGGATCAATCACGAGCTATGGTCATATAAATTTTCTACCTATGGCGAAATCCATAAGACGAATAATCATGTGGAATCTCATTACTCCGAACTGGGCAAGTTACTTCACTGGGAGTGATTCGCTTCTTCTTCGATTTTCAAAAAACTGCTTCATCAGCATTATTTACCCTTGTAAAAATTTTAACAACTTTATTTTTATGTGTATGTAAGTTTATTATAAGAAGGTAGTTTATGCATGTTAGTTAATATATATACGTAAATTATACATATATTATAGTACGTAGTGTAGTTTTTATATGTAACTGTTTTCATTTCCTTAAGTTTTTCAAACGCCACCGTCCATATTGTTTTCTAATGTCCAGTCCATACCAAGGTTGTCTGGAGTAGAAGCAATAAGGCCGCCCTTTGTACTTCCATGTTTCTCAGCATTTTCTTCTATATTATATTTTGTGTTTGTGTGGTACAATAAAGAGGAAAAGTAATACAATAGTTAATGACCAAAGTAAATTACGGCGATTTATTTACAAACTAGCTTCTGCCCGCGGCTTAGCACGCGTTTTTTGCGTAATAAAAAAACCTTCGCATTTTTTTTATTAATAGGTTAAAATCTAACTAGTATGTAATAACGAATACCTAATTAATTGCATCAAATACCTACATGTGAGTAAATTACATAAGTGTATTCGAGCAACTTTTAGCAAACAGAAAACAAACTAATATTTTACTATGTGCTTATTTTAATGTTCAATTCTGTAAACGGTACCGAGGCTCTCCGGGTTTTTAAAAAGTTATCTGAGCGTCTGGTCGACGCGACGCGTGACCCGAGACCTGGCGGATATCTGGCGCAGCGCATCAGCATTGCCATACAGCGGGGCAATGCAGCCAGCGTCTTGGGGACGCTTCCGACTGGTATTGATATGGATCAGTTGAGCTACCTGTAGATTGTTTGCAACAGTCTGCAGTTAGCTTAATTGTTTCAATTGTAAATACTAGTTATAATTTGATTGTAATTTTCTTTCTTAATTCTGTAAACCAATTAATTAAAAAACAATTAAAAACACTGAGAAGTAAAGATTTTTATACTACCTACTTTCTGTGTTTTATTGCGGGCAATGCAATCAATGAGTTTGTATGGTTTTGTAATAAACCCTGACTTTATAGGTGTACCTATTTCCGATGGGTTTTGGCATGCATGAACATTAAATAGAATTACTATAACAAAATACACTTACGTTGATATAAGAGGAAAAACTTATCAAAAAAAAAATAAGCGTGAGGTATCAATCACTAATAGATAGATAGATACAAGATTTTTATTAGGTTCACACACAAACAGCACAGGAAAACAACAAATGAACAAAAACAGTATTTAGGTATACATAAGGAAAAAAATAATTAAAACAAACAAAAAAAAAAATCCTAAAATAGACCTACCTACCTACCGCCCGTGCACAAGCCCTAATAACAAGTAGGCAGTCACCGCTCACCCTGGGCGGGGGCTACTAACCCGTTCCTACGCTGCCCGTAGTGAACCCAAAGGGTAAGTCTTAGCTTTATGCTGTCTAATCTAATCTGACCAAAAAGTGAAAAAAATTAGAACTAGTAGATATTTACAATTAAAACAGTTGAGCTAACTGCAGACTGTTATCACGAAGTGTGTGTGTGAGGGCAATAGCACTGATGTACAAGATCTGTTAATTATGCAGAAGAAATGTGTGCGTATCCTAGCAAATATAAAAAGAACGGACAGCTGCAAACCTTTTTTCAAGAACTTTAAAATGTTAACATTACCATCGGTACATATTAGAACCATGTAAATTTGTTTGAAAATACCCTTACTTCTACAAAACACTCGACGAACTTACCAGAAAATGTCCAGTAAGACCAGGCAGAAACATGATCATACAACCATCATCAAACCTGATGCACAGTACCGGCCCTTATAAAATGTCCATAATAATTTGGAGTGTTTTAAAAACCGATAAACCTACTTCAAATTCCGGTTCATAAATAATATTGCTATGTCTCGGACGAACGAAATCACCCCTACCTTACTTTCCCTGACCGAAGGTCTATGTTCACGTGCAAAAAATTTAGTGTACACTGACGACATCTTGTTATAATTCAAGTCTAATTTAGTTTGATGACACATGGATGAAACTGTTGACGCCCGTGGCCATGGAAACCAATAATTAGGTGATCATGAAATTATCATATTCTGAAGAATTTTTACAAACCTACGTTTTACGTCGCACATTAGCGATTCCTTGAGAATCAAACTTATACCTCAAAATAAATTTTTATACTACAACGAAAAAATCATCAAAATCTGTTAACAATTGCCGCAGATATCACCAAAACTGTTGTAACTAGTCGTGATTCTTTAAAAATATTATGTTGCTTTTTAAGTTTATCGGGATAAATACTAATCCCTCGGAAATAACATTTTTATGGGACCACCTCGGGATCATTCTCTATACAATAGTGAAAGAATCAGTAAAATCGGTTAGCCATAGGCGGAGATATCAAGTAACATACATATGTACATAAAAACAAAAACAAACATACAGACGAACTAAGAACCTCCTCCTTTTTGAAGTCGGTTAAAAATCTACAACAAGCTTCCAAACGTAATGAAAGACATTCAATCATATTTCATATTCATAAATTAATTAAATAATTCTTAATTGACCAATGCTATGACGTAAATGGATATTTAAATGACAAAATAGGCAAACCAACATAATAAAAATGACAAAATTTAATTTAAAAACATTATTGTAATAACAATCTAATTTATTCTTAACTTTTTTTTACTGAACTACGTACCTACCTTATTATATTTTTGCTACTGTAGGTAGGTACGCGTTGTCTCCGCCCTGTTTAAATGAATTGTTTTATTTACCTACTTTATGATTTTTACTTACTTAGACTAGACAAGTACTCACTCACTCTTAGGGTCTGTGAGGCAGAGTAGCCCTCGCGTCTAAACACAACTTTTACTTAGAGCGAGGAGTCGATGCATTTTCGGCACTAAGGTTTTAGGTTAGAGTACCTACTATACATTAAGATTAATCTTATTTTATTTTAGAGTTATTAGTGTAAGTACTCTGTAAAACCATTTTTGTAAATAAATACTTTTATTATTATTATTTATTATTAAGTACCTACTACTCACCTTGGTAACTACATATTTTTACCAAAAACAACCCCGGTCTGCCTTCCACTTGTTGTTACGTCCAACAGGGTTCACATTGTGATACTTGCATATACATATTATATATATATATTGAGTATTGAGTATGTCGCAAGCAAGCTAGAGGTAGCTCAACTGATCCATTTTATTTTAAAAGCAATGAGGTTGGATGGGAGCAATATTGAGGTGCAAATCGCAAGACCGAGAAGAATAGCGAAATAAAAAGTGCCGTGGGTGAATGAGGCCTGAAATGCCTCATTCACCCACGGCATAGATAGATTGTAGAGGCCTCAAGTTTTTCAATGACCTCCACTGCTATTATATTCGATGGTACTTCATACCCTCACCAATTAAAGTGACTGGAGCGGTGAGAATTTTCCCGTAGGATTTTATAATGAAAAGCTAAATTTTCCTCATTAATCTCAAACTGCTTAACAAAAATATAAAAATCGGCACGGACTGAAAAGGCTGTGAAAATTGTTTATATTAAAGTATGATGAATTTTCGCTGATGAATAAATTTTTCCTACCTGCTGCCGCCTCCGCCGCCGCCCCGCCCCGCCGGCGCCGCATTAAGGACTTGCAGATGGACCATGTGCGTCTTGGGCTATGAAAGTGTTAAAATGAATACTGCACACACCTACCAAATCTCATTTAAAAATGGAAGTAACCCTCAACGTTTCCTCAACCTTCTGGTTCTCCCTGCGTTTGGCCCAACCTATATTATTATTCAATAAAAAAACACCTCCCTCACTTCCTCCTTCTGAAACAACTGTAGTATGCTACACAGAGGTACCCATAAAGTGTTCCACATTTCAATTATTTATCCTCGCGAACTCTAAAACCAGCGACATTTACAGTTAAAATTGTATCCAACACCAACTCTCAAAAAATATGGTAATAAATGGCAGCATTTTTAACATTTCGTGTTATTTTTGGCTGTTATTATTAATGGCTTGAAACCGGTCGAAAAGGTTATAATTTTAAAGAAAATGAGCGTTCGCTAACCTGCACTTGGTCTGCCAA
This sequence comes from Eupithecia inturbata, assembly GCA_963662085.1. Lineage (NCBI taxonomy): Eukaryota > Metazoa > Arthropoda > Insecta > Lepidoptera > Geometridae > Eupithecia > Eupithecia inturbata. The sequence goes on along the minus strand of OY759196.1, from coordinate 4,941,310 downwards.
CACTAGTGTATGTATGGAGCGGCAGGTTGCCCTCAGTCTCAGTTTAGACACGAAAGGGAGCGCACGCGTTTTCCCTCCGCTTTTCGCGGGAAGAACGGATAACGCGAGTGAAGTTTACTCTAGTTCCCTCTCCCAGTGGATAAATAAACAGTGTGGTGTTGAATTATTGTGCAACTTGGATTTCAGCAGGACGAGTGGTTGGAATTTAATTTCAAAGTGATCTTCACTTAGATCTATTTGCTGGTTTTATTTTATTCAGCTGAACAAACGCGATGTATAAAATTACAATAACAACAAAAGAATTTAAATATAGCATAGTCTGTATTTACGTGAATTGAACTATTAAATAAAAGTAGTGTTTTACCTTGCTTGGTGATTAAGGTCATTTGGATTCAATGTTAGAAACGTCTTTTTAGCTAGGCAAACGCGCGTGGTATCGGTCGATTTAATTTTTTTAAAGGTATTTCGTCATAGGTACGATACTTACCGACTTTACTTTCTTTAGGTCGTCCTTTGGGTCACCCTTACTAGGGTACGGGTTTATGTTCTGGAAAACCGATAAAATAAAATAAACTTCCTTAGAGAAATGTGCGCTACCATATACTAGCTAATATACTCGCTGCGGAATTGTCCTTAATTTCTCGACATACAAACTATTATAATATTTTATCTCATAAGGATGTTTAATCTCTGTTATTACATTAAAGCCTATCTGTTATACATAGATAGGTAGATACAAATGATGCAAAAAAATTCATAATCCTTTTTATATAAAACTAGCTGCTGCCCGCTTTTCCGAGATAGACAGTAGCCTATGTCCGTTCCCGAGATACCATCTATCTCCATGCCAAATTTCATCAAGATCCGTTCAGCCGTTTAGGCGTGAAGAGGTAACAGACAGACAGACAGAGTTACTTTCGAATTTATAATATTAGTATGGATTCGAAAGTAACTCAGTCAGTCATTCAGGACAAAGGATTTTATAAATTAAAAATGATAAATTTCTACCCCTTCTTAACCCCATTAGGGGATGAATTTCAATACAATACGAAACACGTCTTCCATCAATTCTATTAAAAAAGGTTTATGCAAAATTTTAAGTAGATTAGACCAAGGAATCACGTTGTCCCATACAAACTTTGCCCTCCTTTTTCACCCCCTTAGGGGTAGAATTTCGGAAAATCCTTTCTTATCGGATGTTTACGTAATACAAAGAGCACACCCTCCAAGTTTCAGGTCTTTATGATCAGCGGTCTAGGCTGTGCGTTGATCCGTCAGTCAGTCATTCATGACAAAGCATTTTAGTACATATGTATAGATTAAAATATTGCTATATAATTTAGAGGACATGTGCTTATATTGGGACTAGGTGATGCTGTGTCGTATGACATACTCCTTTGTTAGGGTTCCGTACCCGAAGGGTGAAAACGGAACCCTATTACTAAGCCTCCTCTGTCCGTCCGTCTGTCACAGGGCTCTATCTCATGAACCGTAAAAGGTTGTTGTTTAAAGAGAATGTGTATTTCTATTGCCGCTAGAACAAAAAAAAAAAATAAAAATTAAATAAATATCAAAATTAAAAGGGGCTCTCATACAAAAACTTGTTTTTTTTTTGCCTTTTTGGCTCTTCGTTTGTCAAGGCTTGCCATGTGCCTACCTATTGTAGTTCAAGGCTCTTGAACTACAATAGGTAGGCACTTGAAACTTTCTATAATTAAGTAACACTTCAACTGTAATAATAACTAATAGGTACTAAAAATAAAATAAAGTTGAAAATTTAAAGGGGTCTCCAAACAAGTGAAAATTTTATGTTCTTTAAAAAAGTTGCCTGCTTTTTACGGTACGGAACCCTTCGTGTGCGAGTCGACTCGCACTTGGCGGTTTATTTATCTGTCGGATTTTTTTTTGATACTCGCATGAGATAATTTAGTACCTCTTACAAACTAGCGAGAGAGACGCCTGCTTAGGTAGATGTTGTTGTTTCTGTCTTACAATTTGCTATTTAAAACTTGATTATTTAGAAAGATTTAGGAGAATTTAATTTTATGAACAATCTGCGGATTCAATTCTGTACATATAAGTTATTTAAAATATCATTGTTATTAATTTTTTTTTCAGCCGTTTCTGTTCCACTGCTGGGCAAAGGCTTTTTTCTCCTTCCTCAAAATCAAAAATCCTTTACAATCACAAATTTCTAGGGGTACGTTCCTCAAAAAGGAAAACAGGAACCCGTAGTATAAATTCATTGTCCGTCTATCTGTTTATTTCTCAACCTTTTTCACACTTTATACTAATGTAAATATTTTTAAATCAGGTAGAAACATGGCTAATTTAACACATAATTAGGTTACCTACCTACCTAATAGGTAGCCTACCTTATTACCAACTGGCGGTTCAATGCTTCTCTGTATGTCCTTCAGCTTCAACCTAATGGTTTTTCCCGACTATTCAAAGATAATTCACAAAACTTGTAATCACGAAGTAGGAGTTTTTCAATGTAATTATTTTGCAGACGTTGTGTTTTGTTGACATTGTGTTCAGCAATCTTGCACCAAGCAATATTGCTGAATCTATTTAAATTATCACGATAAGTAAAAACTCACCTAACACAATGTCTGCAAAATAATTAAATTAAAAACTCGAACAATGAAATAGGTATTCGGTAATATATAATGTATGATGAGCTGAGGTTAGCTATTGCAATAACGATTCAATGAATTGATATATCAGATGTCACAATCCATACCAATATGGCCTTTATTAACAAAAAAAAATTACAATCAAATTATAACTAGCATTTACAATTGAAACAATTAAGCTAACTGCAGACTGTTGCAAACAATCTACAGGTAGCTCAACTGATCCATATCAATACCAGTCGGAAGCGTCCCCAAGACGCTGGCTGCATTGATATATCAGATGTCACAATCCATACCAATATGGCCTTTATTAACAAAAAAAATTACAATCAAATTATAACTAGCATTTACAATTGAAACAATTAAGCTAACTGCAGACTGTTGCAAACAATCTACAGGTAGCTCAACTGATCCATATCAATACCAGTCGGAAGCGTCCCCAAGACGCTGGCTGCATTGCCCTAATAATGATAAAAAAATTTAATTTAATTTTTTACAAATATTATAAATTAACTCTGTCTATCTGTCTGTTATCTGCAACGGCTGCACGGATCTTAATGAAATTTGGCAGGGAGGTAATGGGTATCCTGGAATGATAGGCTACTTGAAAGGGGCGTGCGAAGCCGCGGGCAGCAGCTAGAATACGTAAAAGAACACGAATATGAAAAACAATTATTATGATTTTTTTGATTTGCTAAGCGAATCCATTGACACTTATTTTCTTATTTGATAATAATTTTGTAAGAAATTGAATTTGTCTATAAAGGTTTTATGTAAGCCTAAAAAAGTAAAAGTTATTGATTTCTTATTTACGAGCAGATGATGCTGTAAGAAAATATCCGGTGTTTACATAAATACTTACATATATTATTCATATTCATAATTATAAGACAAAACTTCCGCGGAAACATTTAATACATAAAATGCACTTTACACAAATTTATCCCTAAACTATAGTCTCTATTAATAATTTATCACTCACAGATACTTCCGTAGTTCCTGTGCAGAAACTTATTAGCACTAGAGAGGGCGAAAGTTCTCATTAGCAAGTAAAGTGGCAATATGCAGGCTTGTCATGAAATTATTAGTTTAATATGTCTAGCACTGTTTTAGATTAATCTTTTAGCTTAACTAGACTTTTTTATGCATCCTGTCTGACATTGACCTAAACATCGTCATTATAATAAACAACAGGGCGATGTGGTTGCTTAGCGACAAAGTCCCTTAATACTTGTTAAATAACAAACAACCGATATTTTAATCAAAAGTCAGTTTTAAAAAAGAATTATTGCACTGTTGAAGAATTATTATAAGTTGTAGAATTATTGGCTTGGTTATTTTTTAAGTTGTGGCCTTTACAATACATATATCATTATTCGGATTTGTTGACATAATTTGCAGCTAACTCTTAGCTCGACTATAGACCTTAGTTAGTTTACACAGTATCGCTTTTAGTTGCACTTAAATATACCTTTAGCCATTAATAAAGTTAAGAGATTTTCAATCCAAATATACAAATTGAAAATAGCATTTGGTAAGAGCAAGAACAATATTTAATGATTTTGAGAACAAAAATATGCTAGAATATTTTCGACGGTCTACTTTACATAAGAGCAGTAGGATTTCCCATGATTTGAAGAAAAGGCGTGGGATACAATATAACGCCTTTTCTTACTCCCTTCCACATGACCTACAACTTCTAGACCTCTGCAACCTAGACCTCTAGATAATTCGCTGACCCCCTTGTTACGTGTAAAGTCAATTCCTATGAATACAGAACTCTTTTAATACTAGAATATTTGTACATGAAGATAGCAAACCCTTTTATATAAAAACAACAAATTTAATAATATTAAACCAAAACTGATATTATTACGAGACTTGGAACCTGCCAGGGGGCTAACGATGAACGCCACACACAGCCCTTCAGTTCTTCTAAGATAAAGATAATAAAATCACTACCTACGTGATCTCTTTTTCCCTATACATATAATATTTTTGTATGAATATGCCACAAACAGGCTATGCTTTCGTAAGGAGGTTACGAGCTCCTTTAGTCTAAAATAGTTTCAACTGTTTTTGACAAAAAAAGTGAATCTGCAGGTGAATTCAGATGTATTCGTGAGTGTACCGCTCACAATATTTTCCATTGGCTGCGTTTCAATTACGAATAAAAAACAAAATAAAATAAACCAATGAGCGGCTAGGATACCGTTTAATAATTATGTCCAGCATTATTTATTTTTTGCAGTATTAAGTTAGCTTATGTTGAAAATTAACTTAATTTGACAAAAGCTTTTTGCTAGTAGGTATACCTAACTTAAACACATAATTGCATGTTTTTGTATTAATTTAGTATTTGGTACAATTTATGTAATTATGTTCCGTACGAATAAGTAATCAGTTTCTATTATGAGAAGAGTATTTTTTTTTGCTATTGTACTTATAAAATCTGTCTGTTTTATATTTAAAAAAACATTTGTTTAAAAAGTAAACTCGTTTTTGGCCGTAAGTTTTGATATTTAACATATTATTTGTATTAATTAAGAGCTGTGGATTTTGTTCAATAAATAAAAGTAAGTTTGATTTAATGTTGTAGAGTGGTTATACTCAAAACTTGCGTGCGATTTTTTTATATTTGGGAATCAAACTGCCACAAGAAATTACTTATTTATGTGTTAAATAGCAGAAGACCTCGTATGTAAAATCTTATGCATCAACTAATACAAGTACCTACCTACCTGATAAGTTGAAGTGGCAATGGCCTTTATTAATAAAGAAAATTACAATCAAATAATAGAAAAACAATTGAAATAATTAAGCAACCCGCAGACTGTTGCAAACAATCTACAGGTTGCTCAACTCAACCTAATAATAAACAGAATAATCAGAAAGCATGTTCAACACAATTGAGTACCTACTGGAAGGACTTCTGCCACAGAATAGGACTCTTTTACGCAAGACACAATCGGATTTAAAATATTTGACTATAATTAAACTATAAATTTAGGTAGGTACTTCGTAAAGTAAATCCATAAAAAGCGGCAGAACCAAGCACAACTTTAGACTGGAAGAACATCTACAGGGGTGTAGGTAGAGTTAATTGTACTGTCGTCGTGACGAGGGCCAACGAACTAACAAAAAATATGCCCCCTACAACATCCAAAACTGTTGTGTAATTTGCTTTTTTATAGAGACGTGTATACCTGAATAAATTAAAGTTAATTGTTTTCTCATTGTTGTACATATCAATGTGTATTTTTTGCTAAATAAGGTCTTAAAATGCTTACATAGTAGTCATACATAACTAATAGAATACAACGAAAGCATGACTGTGAGCGAAGCGAGACGTAAAAAATCCATACAATATTAATGCGGGGAATAGTTTGAATAATTAGTATTTTTCAAAATATCATGTATATAAAGCAATTTGAATTTGAAATAAGCTCTTTCTGTAACTTTCGTTATTGTATAGAGAGGTAGTCTTCTAAAAGTTTTATACCCGAGGGATTAATATATGTCCCGCAAAACTTAAAAAAACCGTGTTAATATCAAGGAATTTGAAGTAAGATTTTAGTTTTTTCAAAACAATTAAATTATTTGAGAACAATATCTATCTATGTTATGTATTGTATTATGTATATCAATCATCTAGTACCCATCAACACAAGCTCTGCTTACTTTGGGGCTAGATGATGCTGTGTGGATTGTCCAGCATTATTTATTTATTTAATTATATTTACTGCACATTACTCTGATTCTACAAAGTAAAAAAAAAAGTCATTCCAGTTTCCATGGACGCTTGTATCAAATCCTATTCTATTGACGTACAGCCATTATTTCATTAGATTGACCTATGTTTATTAATTCCTGAATAGGTTCACTTGGCTGCAATGATTAAGATCTTTTAGTACATTGTCACAATAAAGTTGATAAAAGGCTAGCGTCGACAGGCCGGCATCGGAAGCGCCGCACTGACCGCATCAAACGGATTGTAGTATTCTTTGTATGGTTTGCCATATAAGTGCGTCCACTGATTCACACCGCACGAAGCGGGCGCATAGGACTATCGGCAATGCCGGCAATCCGGTTGCTGCGGTCAAAGTTGACGCACCACCCAGCATCACGCTAAAAAACTCCGTCTGATGCGATTAGCGCGCACCGACCGATGCCGGCCTGTCGACGCTAGCCTTTACTCGACTTCCGCATTCCGTCTGTCAATGATCACTCTTCTACCGACTTAGACAAGGTACTAAAACGCAGCCGACTTATCCATGCCTTCATTTTCCGCCCGAGAAGGACAAGTAACGGGCAATGCAATAAGTCGCGTACGTTTGTAATGGTGTAATATCCTATATCTTGTGAACACGAGGCTTTGTTAGTACTAGTGTTTATGATACAGCATTATGTAGGAAACAGGAGCTTGTAAATAGGCCTTTATGTCATTTAACGTTAACTATCTCGTGTGCAAATTACGCTCGCACGTTGCTTGATTAAAGTTGAAATTTGATTGCGTTGTGAAACAGTGGTGGATACTTGCGTTTAATTAGCCGGTAACATCGTACTTTGGTTGAATGATTGATTAACCTTTAATTTGTTAGTCAAGTATCTTGAAATGTTGTTCAGATTTGCAGTTCTGAGGAGTCTATTTGACGTTAGTAAGGAAACGTAATCGTGATGTGTAAACGTGATCGTGTGATAACAAGCTGAGGCTGATTAGCCGCGCACATAGGGAAATACCAATTTTTTCTGTTTTTAAACCCTTAGGACTCTATGTAGTAGAACTCTATGTAGTAGAACTCTATGTAGTAGAGTCCTAAGGGTTAAAAAAGGAACAGCATGTTTTCTGTTGTATTATGTTCTAAATTTAAATCCAAAGGCCTATGTTTTTGTTTATTACGTACCTGTATTTTTATGTATTTCCCTTATTTTTATATAACATGTGTGTGGCTATAAATAAATTCTTTATTCTTTTTATTCTTTATGTCTCCTTTTATTAAGGGATTTGCGTAGTTCCCTGTCCGCACAATAGAGGCGCTGTACCAAATTGTATGGAAAAAGAAGACGTCACGATCACGTCTCGTTACTAAGGTAAAATAGACTCTCCCCTCTGGTATGTAGCAGTCAAGGACAAAATTTGTAGAGCAGGGTAAAAGAGTTCATAAAAATTTGTTTACACGATCTGCGATTTCGAAAATTGTTATTGCCAGCTTACCTACCTATTACTTAGAACCTATTGTATTTGAAATTAAAAATGTTAGAAATAATTACACATAAGTTTGTTTACCGAGTTTTTAGATAAATCTCATATTCGCTCGGCCCATCAATTAATTCCTGCTCAACTCAGATTTAAATCTGTAGTGGTGCTTCGCAACTGCCGAGCTATGATGGCTCATCCCTCTATTGTGATTACCCTGTGCCTTGTTCACACGTTTTAGCAACTGGACTAACACACTAGCTCTAGCAACTTTCGGATTCGCTAACATCGAGTACCTAAGCGTTTTCAATCGCCAGTAGCCATATCAGTCAAAAACAGGTAGGATTTGTTTTACAATTAAAGTGTTACTTAATTATTGAAAGTTTCATGTGTCTACTTATAGCAGTTCAAGAGATACAGCCTTGACAAATAAAGAGCAAAAATAGCCAAAAAAATCACGTTTGTTGTATGGGAGACCCCTTTAATTTTCATATGTATTTTATTTTTATTTGTTGTTATAGCGGCAAAAGAAATACGCATTATCTGAAAATTTCAACTGTCTCCCTCTTACGATTCATGAGATATAGTTAATGGGGTGTGTGTAACAACCTTAGCTATGCCGATGACATGGTGTTGCTGGCTCTCTCAATTAGTGCACTCCGAAAGCGTCTTGCTGTATGTGAGTCCTATGCATGGACTTACATACAATGTTAAAAAGTCGGAGTTCATGGTCTTCAAAGCCGGCACCAAGTGTCCCGTATTTGTTCCATCGGTAATACTAAATGGCATGCCTCTCAGAAGAGTGTTAAGCGTGGGAGCAGTAACAGCATCCTAGCGATTGCTGCAAAAGTTGACTGTCCTTTAATGTATAAATTGGTCCAAAGGACAAAATCATTAATTAATTTTAAGTACTAATCCCAAAGTTATTAGCCGACAGTGGACTGTAAAATTGTCTTAATATAAAAATGTAATTGTCATTATAAAGAGTTTCATATGAAGTTCCTTACGTTTTCTTCTAAGTATCGGACTGAGGAAAGCGATTGTCATTATGAGCAACATTTTTTCATATCTACTGCTTACCTACCTACTAATATGTCTCGAAAACACTCCTATTATTTCATTCAAAATTTGTGAGCGATTCGTCATAGTCTGACATACCCCAAAAGAACCGTCTGGCCTTGGCTCTTACGTACGCACAGCAGGCAATGTGTCAGGATTATTTGTTCGATAACACCTTAATCTGCTTGCTTCCTTAAAGGATCTATTTTTAGCGCACTATTGTTGTGTTTGCAAATACAACAATAATTATGAAACGTTTAAAAATAGTTTACGCGTGTCGGTTAGGTATTTTGTGCTACCTTGTATTACACAAACAAATTATGGTGCTGTTGGACACTTTATGACACATTATTTATGTGTAGTCGTTAATTTTTGAATATTTCGGCGTCCTTATTTGTATCGTTGGTATATTTAAGATATTATTTTCAGTCTGCCTGCATGCTCATTGACCTATTTAAGTTAAAAGTTTTTAAATGGTTTGTGTAGATTGTATTGGATAGGTAAGTTTTTAGATTTGGACGAACTTGCTTATTAACAACAAGCCAGATTTGGTTATCTCTAGTAGACACAATAATTTCCGTCAATTTCAAACCCTTTCAACCCTACACTATTTTTCAGGGAGTTTAGTGCTTATGTAAGTGAATGTAAACGAGGCATAGCTCAGTTTCACTGAACGTTAATGAAAGCCAGTCTCTCATACGATTCGCAGCGCGGATCTATCGCATGCTGTGTATAATTTTAGAGCAGCATTGTAAGGTTCACTTTGAATAGCTATTTCTAATACCTAGATATATTTTTATAAGCTATTGCTTTTCAAACCATGGCTATCGATGGAAGAAGACGCCACTACTGGAAGAAATAGGAGATGGGTCTATCTAGCATACCCAAAACTCTAAGAGACTGTTATTTTGACTATGTAATACATCGCTTGTTATAGTAACCGTATGAGAGACAATTAGTCTGTAGTATTCAAACAAACAAATCTCTCTGTCTGTACTATTCAAATTAGGGCATCAACTGAGGTTTACTCTCCTGGGTAATTAAATCATCATAACCAGAACCGTTATTAATTCCTTCTCAAAGTAATTCAAAGGAACACTCTAAATATATTAGATACTGTACCTACAGTAAATTATAAACAGTACAAATGGGAACAACGACGGAAACTCATTCTAAGAATCAAGTGCTTAACCCTGCTGCTAATTACGACGTACCCGAAACTACGGCACGGAAGAAATTAATTAATTAATAGCGTAGAGGTGTGATTAAAAGACAGCGCGATTTAATTGCTAGTGCTTATGTACAGGCGGAGCGGACTATAGAGGTACAAACTAGAAACGCGACAATCGCGGTTAGACACGATGTCTGGCGTTTTTAATCACATCTGATATAATTATGTGAATTCACACAAAACAGCACAAACAGTAAAAATAATAATAATAATAATATACAGTAATGTAGTAGATAAGGTATAGGTATATACTTCGATGAATTATATGTGTTTTGCAGCGTGAAGCTCTATCTAGACATGGTATTCACCGAAAGGTATGCACATACAGACAAACAAATAAAGAGAAGGTATATGAAAATAGGTAACACATTATACGATGCCTATTTATGGTTGAGCACCGTTAAGTGATCAGCTTACGTTAGGTTTTTTTGTGGTCTTCTCCTTTTGGGTCTTCGGTTGATCATAATATAAAGTAAATAAAAAAAAAAGTAAGTAAATAAATACACTTTTATATAAAAATAGAAAATTGCGGTTAGCCCCGTGCGGTTCAACTGCTGGTGCGTACATCAAAAGAGACAGTAAGATGGATATGGCCGTTTTTTTGAGTAATATTTCTGGGTACTGTCAGAGGTACGGTGTTGCCGTATTATTTTGTGTGGTAGATAATTACAAGTGACATTCGCGCGCAAACAGGTTTCCGAATATTGTGCTCCGGACTTTCGCCCATGTGAAAGGGACTTTCCCTTTCCTTTCCCGTTTTGGAATAAGCGAAATAAGAGAATGTTGACTGTAATGACATCGTCGTAATTATCGACATTTTTGCGCTAATGCTAAGGTTTTATGTTCGGCTGTATGGATGTTCGCCGATTGTTCTGGCAACTGTAAGCCGATATCAATGATTATTTTACTAATGTATAGAACATTATCACGAAACGGTCCAACAAACGTTTTATTCCCGAGATATTAGAATTTGTCCCACAAAAATTTAAGTCCTTTAGTTTTTTCAAAACAATCATACGAGTATATGTTTAGTTCATAAGTTTTAATTTAAATCAAAAATACTCACCTCTATGCTCTTTGCTCGCTTTTGAATTTAGCTCAGATAAAATAAGTTTACAAGCCAAACATTCACGCTTGGTTTTGCGAAGCCTTGAATACCAAGCGAGTCAATAAGGTACATAAGAATGAGGGAGTTCTGAAAAACGAAACAAATAAAATGGCTCGAAAAGTTTTCTTTGCGTTGATTTTCGCGGATCACACAAAAGACTTCATTTGTTGACATTTACGCTAGGAAATAATAGTCTAGTAGAAACTCTATGTAACGACTAAGTATTTTATATTCTACATAATCATCAAAGACTGGATGATCGCGAACTCCATTTTAGAGCAGTTCTGGAAAGAGAGAGGAACGTGTTAGAAATCTATGATAGTAAGACGACTGCAGACGTGCAGTGGGCGAAGGTCTGCCTGCGATGCAGGAGGTTGGAAGTTCGACCCCTTCCACAGGGCAAAATGTTCGAACGATCCGCAGATATTTGTTCCGGGTCTGTTACAATATAACTTCACAACCCTGGGTATAGGGTTCTAAAATCACTCAGAAATAGTTTAGATACCACACAACAGATGCATTGTCATTATTTCTAACCGACTTCGAACTAATGAATAGGTTCTAAGGTGTGTATGTTTTTTTTATGTACGTTTGTCGACTTCTTCGTCATTTATGGACCGATTTGGATGATTATTTTGCAGTTGTATAGAGGATAATTTTATCCCCGAGGGTTTTTATCCCGCATAACTTAAAAACATTTAAAACTAAGGGATTCGAAGTCGGTTTTCAGTTTTATCAAAATTATCAATCACAATTAAATTTAATTATTTGGCTTACTGATTTATTTCTAGAATTATTTTCTGACTACACTATTGTATTAGATCTAACCTGAAATAATAATAATAGATGAATTGTTTTGAATTTACCTACACAAATACAATAAAAAAAAATATTAAAATGTTACTTACTCTTTTCCAATAACAAAAAACGATAAAATGCGTTCTGAGCGCGTTCGTATAAATAATTTTATAGATTCCTTTTATAGTTCTTCTTACTTTAACTCTCATTTCATACAACTTTCTAATAATGCTGAGTTTAAAATTGAAAATACTGAAAAGTTTATTTAAGTCTCAAGAGGTAGATGCGACGTCTCCATGTTTTCCCAAAGGCTTTACACTGCATGGAAAATCTTTATTCTAAGGATTTTCATGTCTGTGTTTTTAATAACGTATCACTCCCGCTATAAATTATACTTAGGTTATCAAAAATCATTAAAAAATCATACTTAAGTTATCATAACTCAATCTAAAATGTTTACAGTAGTTTAAATCCATAGGGTCCCGTATTTTCAGGATTTATGGCATGAAGCGATACTGGCAAGACCTTGGGTGCGATCATCAGTCCAATAACGAAGTGAGTGGCACAAATTGGAGGAGGCATAATCAGCAGTAAGCAGATAAGGGCGAATTATGTGTTTTACAGAGCAACTGGGTGCGAATAAAGAGAACATAGAAACTTCTTTCGCAACTGGTTGCGAAACTCAATTGTGAACTTCTTTGTTTTATTTTGGATGTCAAACTGATACATAAAACGCCTTGAACTTAAACGCGGCCGTTCAAGTTCAAGGCTTAACGTTTTATGTATAATATGAATGATATGGAAATTGGAAGAGTCTGGAGGCGTATATAATATACCTACATATTCATATGAGGTATATACCTGCGTGAGGGGTCACGTAGGTACCTATGTACGTCATATATGCTCTTGATTTTACATTATCAATCCCGATTGAGAATACGACGACGAGCATTCGACGAGCTTCTAAAATAAAACAAAGAAAAATCTTGACATACGAGCAACTACAACTTCTTGTTTTATGGCGCCGCTTGCTTGTCGCTGCGACTCTGTCAGTGTCTATGTCAGAGTGTCATAAACTTCGAAGACAGAATATGTACGAACTAAAATCTTATAATTTTGCCTCAAAATGGTTTTCTAAAACAAACGGACAACACACCATGGTTAACGCAGAATAAATAATATACACAAATTACTCATTATTTTGTCACTTATCTCTCTTTTGTTTAATAACTTAATATTTTTACAAAACAACATACGAGCAAAAAGGCAACAATTTTGTCAAAACCATTAGAGAAATCTCTATGCGTCATTAAGATGACTCACAGAACTAAATATAATACAGAGAGATCAGGTACAATACAATTTTACTAAATGATGTTTAGCAGCTGCTTTTTGAAGATAATCTACTAAGTTAAATACAATTGGTCCTTTTTGGTATAAGTATTATTTCCTACTTTCAAGGACAATATCTTGAAATTGAAATAAAATGGTCCAATAAACTTCGCAATTGTTTATGCATGAATAGACTTGGGATCTAAAACTTTCATTAAGCTTAGGAATTCAGTACGTATTTTATACAGATAAATTTTATATAAATGTCAGAGTAAAATTTAGGCTAGGGTGGCGAAGTTTTACGAAACTAAAGGATTTAGGAGTCGGTTATGTTTTAAATATTTATGTGGAAAGTTGGCCATTCCTTTGTAGATAGGGTGGCGTTCTTCAGAAATATCTTGGACTAATTTATTTTATTTGACGTTTGATGACTCAAATTTCTCCGTCCCATCGGAGTGTCAGATACACATTAAGAATTGACGTAATAAAGTAACTACGCTATATAATGGAAGCTGTATTGTATGTTTTTTTTAAGTGTGTTCGGCGATTTGTCATTTATGGACCGGTTTGGATATTTTTTTTAGTTTTATAGTCGATGCTCCTGAGGTGGTCCCATAATTTTTTTCTTTCCGAGGGATTTCTATTCATCCCGCAAAACTTAAAAGACGGCTTAAAACTAAGGGATTCTAAGTCGGTTTTTAGTCTATTCAAAACAATCGAATTATTGATATTTTATTTCATGTTTTTTCCTTTCAGTACATTATATCAACAACAATGAACAAAGTTCAGAAAATATGACGACTGCGCATATCGATACTGCAAAAATACATTTTATTTCATTTCTTATTTAAGTTGATTTTGAACTATTGTAAACTTGTTTAAGTTTAAATAAACGCATACCTACCAATTCATTTTCTTGTACGTTTCTACTTTTTGGTACATAATACTTTTTTTTTAAATAGAGAATTAATTCGTATGAAGTTTTGTAGGAACAAAAACTGTAACTGTAAAATCTATATGAACAAAACGTGTCAAGCGTCAAGTCAAAACTATACTCTATAGTAGATCTAGCGCTGAATGTTTTAATAGTTTTGTTAGACGACTTATAAATGTTTTACCGCTGCAGCGCTCGCCGCGCGCAGGTCCCCGCTGTCATCCGTCATCCAGTAAGTTGCGATACGTTTTTTGTTTGGAATAGCATCAGTACGTAGTACCAGAGACTAGTCTAGTCTCTGGTAGTACATAACTCAGTGTTGACACCAATGACAGCTGATGATTTAAATAATCGGGCAATTAGAAAATAACGTCTCCATAGATAAATGGCACCGTCTCACATTTAATTAGTTTGAGAATAAGTAGATAGGTACCGTAAATTGTTGTTATTTGAACATTGAACCTCTGCAGCGATTATTTATTAATGGGTAATTTATGGTAATGTACTTACCCTTATAAATGCGTAATGTTCGTTCTAAACAAGCCATCTAGATGCTTCCGCTGATCGAGCCATTTTTATTGTATATAAGCATTAGCGCTAAACTACTAGACTGCTACTAACTACTGGCTACTATCAGTAAAGCTATCTTTGAATGATCAGTATACCATTTTTATGGAAGTTTGGCTATTTATTATTGTCACCACGAAAGACAAGCGCTAAGGCATGATCGCTCTGTCAGAGCATTACAGAGCGATCATGAAAACATTTCAGTGTGGTGTTTGTGCCAATGTTTTTTTATCATGACGCAAAGTGCTTTTTTTTATTTAGATTAGTCCTTACAGTGCTCTTAGACAATTTCGTATAACATGATATGATGGAATTTTCATATAACATTCTTTGGGGGAGGCCCATATCCTGTGGTGGACTTCTTGGGCATCTGCCCAAGAAGTCCACCTCTGAAAGGCTCATTTCGGCAAGGCGCCTTTCGAGAATAGGTAGGCTCATTTTGAAATTACTATATAACATATCTATTTAATTTGTCAAGTATAAGTATATAACATATCTATTTAATTTGTCTCTTGAACTACAATAGGCAGACACATTACACTTTCTATAATTAAACTGTAATAATAACAATTACTAAAAATAAAATCAAGTTGAAAATAAAGAGTTCTCCGAGCAAGTGAAAATTTGATGTTCTTTGAAAAACGTTCGTTGCCTTATTGTTACAGTACGGAAACCTTCGTGTGCGAGTCGACTCGCACTTGGCGGTTTATTAAGTTTAACGGTATAAATACTAATGACTCGGGAATATTTTTTTATGGGACCAACTCGGGATCATTCTTTATACAATACTGAAATAATCAGTAAAATCGGTTAATCATAGGCGGAGATATCAAGTGACATAAATACATAAAATAAACATACATACGAACTGAGAACCTCCTCCTTTTTGAAGTCGGTTAAAAAGGAGGCGTCACGATCACGTCTCGTTACTAAAGTCAAATAGACTCACCCCTCAGATCTATGGAGTGTTATCGTGAATAAGTAACAGGCATAAGTACATCCAAACTTATAAACTTTCGCATTTTTAAAACTAGTGGGTGTTGAAATGACACAACATTATTCTTAAAATCTGCACCAAAGTTCAGGTTCCGGATATAAAACTATTGCAACAGAGCTCTGCCATAGTGAAGAAAACGTGTTGTGTATTTTTAACATAAATTACGTTGTGACTTGTTAATGTTCAAACGACCTTCCGCTCACCTATCTCGACAAAAAAAGAGAATAAATTTACGTAATATCTTCGTCGACGTTTATAAGAAGGTAAATTCCACTGCTAAAACCAATGTCAACTCTACGGTCTTTCTTATTCTTTGATCCTATCAAGATTTTTTTCAACCCTGTTATGACAAAACAGTGCTATCTGTAGAATAGACTATAAATATTATTTTTATTAAATAAATTCTTAAGACTTGTGTATTGACATGATCGAAATCGCATTATATTTAGATACTAGCTGCAGCCCGTGGCTTCGCACGCTTAATTCTGGAATAAAAGGTAGCCTATGTCCGGCCCCGGGATACCATCTACCTCACTGCCAAATTTCACCGAGATCCGTTCAGCCGTTCTTGAGTTATAAATGTGTAACTAACACGACTTTCTTTTATATATATATAGATAGATATGTAGAACAAACGTATACACATATGTGATATACGTAGTGTTTTTTTAAACTGAAAAAGCACGGGGCACCCATAACCAGAGGAGATACAGGAGCAGTATCTTTCATCATCAGCTCCTTTTTGGAGAAATTTTTTTAACATTAAAACATTTTTAATCAAGCGTGTGTAGCGCCTTAAAATGAATCAAATTGGTTAAACAATTTTTTGATGCCAATTGACTCAGTCTCTTGTAAGTATAATTTTATTGTAAGGGATGAAAAGAATCTGAGCATCGGAAGTTAGTCAAATTTATTAAAATGTATTCTCATACAGCAGGACAAAGCAAAATTCCTCCAACAAACATCGTAGTAGATTCTAATTGCACATTAAAGAACTACACAGACTCATAAATAACCAAGTCCGGCTTTCATTTAACTGTTGGTGTGCGATATTACATAATAAAATAATTGCTGTCAAGATCTACCATGGAACATTAAATCGTGAAAAGTATCAAAAGATATTGAATCTGGCTGTGGAAGAAGTGGATAATACCATTCGAGATTTGAGTAATGTCATCTATCAACAGGTTGGTGCACCTCCTTATAATATGTAGTACAGCGAGTACCTAAACGGTTTTTAGATGAGCGTTTTTCTGACTGTTGGATGGGCACATTAAATGGCCACCACGTTCACCCGATATGACGCCGATTAATTTTTTTATGGGACTACCTAGAGGGTCGTATTTACGAAACTCGGTACAATTACCATTTTCACCTCAACAAGATTCACCACCCATGGTTGTCTAAGGTCATTAAAAGTGTTTTAAAATGTGCCCGTACCGCATACAGCAACATGGAGGCCATATCGAACATAATATATTGCCATAGTTTTTGTACCGTTTTTGTACCACATTAGAAGAAATTTTATGTGAAAATATTTTAATAAATTTGTCTAACATCCGCTGCTCAGATTTTTTTCATCCGATACAATAAAATTATCCTTACAAGGGACAGGGCCGAACGGCATCTAACAATTTTTTTTACATAACACAGTTTCAAAAAAAAAAATAAAAACACTTTATATTGTGTACCTACTACTAGTGGTTTCTTCTTCACTTCCTCACAAAAAAATTAAATGAAGAGAAACTCAATAACACCTTATTTCTTATTTGATAATAAATTATGGAATAAAATTTGGTTCGTCTAAGAGCTTATTTTGTTAGCCTAAAATAATAAAGATATTGAAACTAAAATCTGAAAATCTGCTTTTTGTCAACGGGGTCTGGGCTACGTCTAGAATCTACTTACTGGATACTTTCTTTATAGCCTTAGTACGCCTTTCTACGTTGAGTCATGACTTCAAAATTATCCACGCTGTCGGCATGACAGTTTAATATTTATTTATTTACACACCTTACCTAGTGACAAAGTAGAATTCTGAATATTTTCTTTGATTTAACAATCTAGTAGAGTGTTCTCTTGTCTACATAGTTCTCTACGAACAGTAACAGTTCTATCGTGATTCCAAAGAGTCGAGTGTGGCAGTTCGATAAGTTACGTAACCTCATCACAGGGCAAGGACGTAAAGGGCCTTGGTTCTAAGACGCCGAAGTTAGACCTTGCGAGGCGCGTAGACGAAATTAGTTTTGCTAAAGCGATGGATTGTGGGGGTTGACTTTGAGCTTAGCTATCAAGCTAATGCCGAAAAGTCTCCCTTAGCATTTCCTTCTGATGGAGACTTTTTCACTTTTCCTCTTCATTTTCAACCGAATTAAAAAAAGAGGGTTTCTATATTCGTAGGTACATATGAATGTTTATGTATGTCTGTTAATCGATTTCTTCGCTAATTGTTATCCCGTTTTGATGAATCAATTACTTTTGTATGGAGAATGATCCTCAGATGGTGGATTTATTCCCGATTTATTACTATTAATTTGTCTAGTGAAGCTAAAAAAATGTGTTAAAATTCATGTAGGATTTGACGTCAGTCTGTTGTTTTTATAAAATACATCAAATTATTTCTCTTAGTGCATGTGCACCGCCAGAATAATGGCAATGAAAATAAGTGCAGGTTTCTTTCGCTTTTAAGAAACACACGATTAAATGTTTTTTATTCATTTAAACTTCAATCAACACGTTTACCCAGTTAAAATGAATTGTTTCCGATTCGTCATGTTACAACGCATGGTCATCGTGTTTCATAAATATTTTCAAACTGTGTCATACATTGCTCTAGTTGGGTTACGTGCTTATAATGTTTTGCAATTTAGTGCTAAAAGTCATTCTTTTTAAAGGGGTCTGCAGATTTTTGTATGAGGGGGGCTACAGGGGGTAACATTTGTATTTTTTTCGAAATCACCGCTCACAAAAAAAGTTATATATTTAGATAGAGGACACTAAAACAAGTAAAACATGTTCTATAACATCATGACCTACAGCGTCAGGTTTCTGAGATAGTTAGAGAGTTATTTTCATCAGTTACGAAATTCTGTCCTGAAATGAATTATAAATTAAAACGTCTTATTTATATCGTATTTATATCCTACCTACGATAAATTTATATGTTAAGTCAAGGATTTAAATCCTTAGTGAGAAATCCTTAGTGTATTTACTGATAACCAAATTAGTTGAACATTGCATGTTTCTAGCTTATGCATTTGGTATTTTGCTTTTTTGAGATATATTTTATTTTATTCGTTAGAAACAGTCTTTATCATCATCAGCCTATATTAGTCCATTGTTGGACATAGGGCTCCCCTAACGAGCGCCATAGCGCCCTGTCTTCAGCTTGTCTTTAGAAACAGTAACAAAACATTTTTCAGACAAACAGAATTTATTTAGGCTTCGAAGAAACTAAAGTGCCGATGGAACACATTCACGAGTTTCAGCATCCATCATCTTAGCGAGTATAGAGAGGTTGGCAAACATTCAGAATAATGGATTCAAATAAGAACAAAATAAATATCGAATTCGTTTACACCACCTAAACATTATTCTCTATCATATCGTTCCGAAAGTTGGTACTTTAACTAGACCTACCGAATGACTTCGTGGAATCAAACAAGGAATTTTCATAAAACTTGATAAAAGTCCGGTTCAATTAGGCAACCGAACTACCGAGTCGTCGAGCGACACAGAAGTCCGGTCCACTTAATTCTAACCGTACTACTGAGACTACACCGAAAACAAGAGTGGCTTTAGAAACAAAGGACGATGGAAGATAGTGCGATAGCCTTCTTTTTTAAACAACACACAAAGTAAATTCCTTTGTTTATTTGATTAAGGTAGTAATTATTACTTACAGCCCGATTTAAATAAAATATAATTTTGATAAATAATATATACAACAGGACATTTTCGCACAACATTATCTGGCCCCTATTGATTGTCTTCTTTTTGTCGAAAAAAACCCGCGATTGTCATTCAGGGAAAGTGTAACGAATGAATTTTCACCCCTGTCTCATTAACACTTTTCTAAGATCCTTAAAAAGTTGGGAAAACTTCGTGGAATAATTTGATAATTAAGGCTAAAGTTCAGAACATAAAATTGAGCTTAGTCAGCGACCTGTCATAATCTAGAGCCGCGGGTGAGGAAACAATGGTATAACTTGATAAGGAAAAGCGAAATGGTTTCCCTTTAGTTCTAGTATATAAATATTGGAAATTTTTGAATGTCTCTGGGTAGGTTCTTTGAAAGATAATCGGACAAGGAGCTATTCCTATTATTATTAACAATTCCAAAGTAACTCTGTCTCTCTGTCTGTTATCTTTTCACGTCTGCGCAAACGACTTATCGGATCTTAATTCAATTTGGCAGGGAGGTAGACGGTGTCGCGGGACAGACAAAGGTAACTTTCTATATTGGTAAAATACGTGCGAAGCCGCATGCAGATGATAGTAATATTATATATTCCAAAGTAACTTTGTCTGTCTGTCTCTCTCTGTCTAATTGTCTGTTACCTTTTCACGCCTAAACGGCTGAACGGTTTTTAATGAAATATGAAAATAAATCAAAATGTTAGTAGCAACGTTGCTACTGTTCGTTGGTTTTATGAGACAGTTTGTGACTCTAAGCAGCAGGTGCAGATACACAGATTGTTGTCTGTTCTTTTAAATGCGTTTATCTATAGGTATTTTAATATGCGAAGGTAAAACCGGAAACACATTATTGACACAAACCACACGACCCGACAGATTCAACCAAACACGCATCGTGTTTCTTCGGGTCGCGTGGCGTTTCAATAGTGTGTTAAGCCTTCTACTTTGTCTGTTACCTTTTATGGACTGTACAGTCCATCTTCGCTTCCTAGTAGCTAGTAGCTAGCTAGTATTTAAATTAATACACTGGACTATGTCAAAGTTGCTGAGAGCACCTGGATGCTAAAGGCACAGGAACAGAAGCAACGGGCAAAGAATTGAAAGAAAAAACAACCACACGAAGAAAAGACACAACATTTAGACGACTAAGGAGAATAGCCCCAAGACCTCATTATAACAACACCAAAAAAATGGATATGACAATGGGCATACCCATGTCATATCCATTGTGTTGTGGACATTAATGGCTGGAAGCAAGAAGCATACAAAATCCAGCAGAGAGTGACACAAGGACTGAAATGACAATGATGATGATGACTGTACTTTATTCGTGCTTGAAACTGTTTGACATGTTCTCGACCACTTCAGTATAATATTCTACTATCGAAGCCTGAGAAACGACGTAACGGTTAGCGCTGATATTGGGGTATTTCGTGGAAAAAACGCGGATATTTTGCAATACTTTGATATTAGATTCTTGAGAGGAATTGCTATTAGATTGTTGTTAGTAACTTGGTATTGTTGGGTTATTTCGAACAATACACATGAGCTGAGTTGGTCCGATAAAAGTTTTTGATCAGTATAAGAAACTCAGGCAGAATTCCACTAAATTAAACGCTTCACCATAACAATGGTATCGTCTCAGAATGACGCATTTTGGCATGTTACCTTTGATGAAAGAAAGTACAGATGGCGGGACGCGTGTCAAAAGTGTCAAGGTTGAAACCAATCTAACAATCTCATCAAATAGCACCATTTGCGCGGAGATATTGATAGATTGGTTGGCACACACTACACTATAGACTGCAATTCTGCGACGATCCCATTGTCATAGCGGTAGAATTCGGCCCCAGGATCGATTGGCATCAAAAAAGTTTTTGTGTAAAATGACCTATTTTCTTGCGAACTATACTTATTTTATCCTCAGGATTTCAGACACTCACAACTAACCAGTAAACGAACTTTTGCTGAGACAGGGACTATTTTATGTCAAAGCAAGTTGCTCTTTTTGTGATCTCTTGAACAAGAAAACTGAATCCATAGAAATCGTAGATGGATAGAATAGAAAAAAAGATATCAATCGGTCTCAATGGATCCACACGGTGAGACCCGCCCATATTTGGCAAAATACGCCCACATCGACGATGCCTGTGTTAAAGCGCAATCAAGTCTTGCGAATCCAGTCTCACATTACATAAAAACAAAGAAGTTTTCCACTCTCAGCACCAAAATTTGCAAGGCTATATAACACTGAATAAATTATTTAAATTAATGGCTTGTTTATTTAATCAGGCCAAATGGTAGTCTATTAAGTTTAATTTAAAGCTCTCTAAGATATTTCTGTAAGTATTAATAATAATAATTGGCTTGAAACTTAACGGGGGGTGGGGAGGTGGGGCAAATCCCCCTTATTTAGGGTAGGCACGTTCAGCAGTGGACGTTTAATTGCTGATGAGGTAATGGGGGCGTGTTAAGTGCGAATTCCTGGAATTGCCAGAATATTGATATATTTAATTAACGTAATTAAGAAATATTCATAAAATTTAGGTATAGACCTATTATATAAAAAGTGACTTGTAAAATAATTTTTAATAATAAATTCTTGTATTCTTGTTACCTATCGATACAACGTTTTACAAAGTTTTACGAGTCCAGACCATCTCTTAACGCGCGCTCGAAACTCGGTAACTCTCATTTAATTGAAATCTTTATTGAAGAGTCAGAATTTTAATTATGTTAAAATTAATTGAAATTGTTGTACAGTAAATTTAGCATTTATGTATGAGACGTTAATATCTCTATTTCTCAAACTATTAACAGTGAAAACTCTACCTAATTTTCTTATTATTTAATATGCTTACCGTAATTATTGATTTTTCTTTTTTTCTTTATTGCAAATATTGTTTGCAATAAAGAATCGAATAGGTATCGAGGAGCCATAAAATGTGAAACATATGGAACACTAGATCGTATCACGACTCAGAAATACATAAAACTATGTGTGAATGTGAAATAAGATATTCGTACCACGCCGCAATCTGATTTCAATGATACATCTGTGGGGTGTGGGTGTCGAATATTCAAATACAAATTCATATATTGTGCGAAACATGGGTTACAGGGATGTTAGATTAATATAGAATGAGCACAACTATGATCAGCTTTACAGCTGTAGGAAAATAATAGTAATACTTTAATACTTGAGGTTTATTCAGATTTTTATGGATTCACATAAATGTATCTTTTATTTTCACATTACAATAACAGAATAAAACAATTACAACTAGTATATACACTTAATATCTATTTATTAACATAATATAAGAGATGACTTCACGGTGGCAAGTGTGCAAGAGCTATACAGTTGTTAGAGCAGTAAGCTCATACTAGACATTTGACGATGCACACACATTGAAGTTGACATTGACTTATCTCTATATACTTTCAACAACAGCATGCAAAGTTTCTTATTATTTATATACATTTATATTTATATTATTTATACACATTTTTCGTGATAAATGTATAATAAATAAATACAATGTCAATATAATATCTAAATTATAATTATTAATTAATGAATTAAGTACCCACGTATCTATCTACGCACTTGAGATTATATTATATCTTACCCACATAATAAGTATAATATAATAGAAGTTTGTTAGTTCGTTTGTAACTACCCGCACGCGTCCTTTCTACTGAGATATTATGATCTATCCACTTGACGTATTTCATCAAGATCCTATCAGCCGTTTAGGCGTGAAAATGTTACAAGTAACAATGAAATACAGACATAGTAAATATTATAAATGCGAAATTCATAATATTAGTAGGAATTTAGATAACAATCAAACCGTTAGATCATATTGAATGTTTCAGGTTTCTCATTTACAGTAGACGGACTGAGTTGCGGGAAACAGCTTGTCAGTAAAAATCTTGAACTACTTGTCGGATTCTTAAAATGATTTCACTGATGTTGCTATGTTTAAAGTGTCTACCTCGTGAGCAAAGCTCGGGCACAATCTTGTCAATAAAGTGCTGGAAACTGTTATTTGAACCCAAACATTAATAAAACTCTAATAAAATATTATCTCGTGTATAGTAAATGAAATACTCTATATAAATATTACATTTCATTTATTTATGTCCTTCATTAATGATAAAATACATTGTGAGTGGAAAACTTGAATCTAAAACTGAGTACACAATACTAACTACTACACTAATTGGACAATCAAGTCAATTTTAAAAACAATTCATACAAAATAATAGCATAATAAAAAGGCCTTGATAAATAATAAAGATAGATAGATAGAAAATTCTTTACTGCACACTTTACAAACCAATTAATAAATAAAATATAAATTATAAAAAAATGTGACAATTGGCGGTCTTATCGCTCAAGAGCGATCTCTACCAGACAACCGTGGATGGATAGGATCGTTGGATTAAACATGGGGATCTGTGTGTATTATTATGTAGCTAATACAAATTACCCCTTTTCTAAAAAGCATAGTGGACAACGCACCAAAAACAAAATTCAAGATATCGCCATTTGTTCCCCTACCCGACAGTGAAGAGGCCAACTCGCCCACGATTAGATAGCCCAACCACTATTGTTAATCATCAAATAAAGTTGATGAACGGAAACCCGTCCAATTTTTTTTAGTCATTATAACAAGTAAAACTTTTTAGACATTCTAGAGTACAAGTCTAGGTAGTTTTTTAACAACGACCGATGTGGCGCGGCGGCGGGCTAAGGTCCAACTGGGACACAGGAGGTTTGGGTTTGATTCCCGCCTTGGGACAAATGTTTGTACGATCTGCATATATTTGTTCCGGGTGTTCTGGGTATTTCCTAGGTATAATAAAATAAATCTATCTATGCAATGTATTGTATATCAGTCATCTAGTACCTACCCATAACACGAGCTCTGCTTAGCTTTGGACTATATGATGCTGTGTGGATTGTCCAGCATTATTTATTTATTTATAAGTAAATTTGTACTTTGATTTTACCCAAAAATCTAATTTACAACCAAGGATCGTACAAAATTTGAATAAAGGTTCTACTGCCAAGCTGTCGAAAGGGGACGATTGCAAATCACCAGGCCAATATCCGCCCGGAAGAAATACATTAGATTTGTTTGTTGGATTTAATCGAAAGAGACTTTAATGCTTACTCAATAAATTCAACTAGAAGACACTCTAGTGTTGAAAAAATATGTTCTTTATAAGGGTTTCGTACCCGGATGCCAACGCATCGGGATTCTATTACCTAAACTAGGACATATAATCATTTTCCATGCTTGACACTAATATTGACGCTAATATTTTGACATTAACTAGTGGCGGGTCAAAACCCGCCACTAGTGTTTGATTAACAGAGTGATTTTCGCGTAGAGCACGTCACTGGCTATGACACACTCTTGTATTGGGATTCTAAACCATCACCTGATTACTCATATAACAACGCAAATGAGTCGTATAGTAGTTTTTTTAATAAATTCACCAATGCGTTCAATTCAATATTTACACCCAAATCGATCATGATCTCAGAAAAACTTAACTTTAGTAAGTGGACAACAGTAGGTATACAAAAGTTGTATGAACTGAATAGTGAAAAACAATACAATTTTAGCCAGGAGTTCAAAGAAAGAGTAAAAAACTACTCAAAAATCATAAGAAAAGTTTGTGAAATAGCAAAATCAAATTATATTAGCTCGAAAATTAGATATAGTGAAAATGTAATAAAATCAACGTGGAAAATAATAAATAGTGAGACTGGAAACGTCAGTGTACCTACGATAATGATTACAATTTAAAGATTAATTGCTTTGATTAATTTGATTGATTGCTAAATCAAAAATGACGTTGAAGTAGCCAAAGCATTTGAAAACTTTTTTACTGACTTTTTCCAATCTCTACTACAACGTAATCGCTGATTCATTACTTATAGAAAATTTACTTAAATGCGAAAATAAACTTAAATTCAACCATGTCGTAAAAATGATATTAAAAAAGCATTGAAAGTTTTAAATATAAAGAAAACTGCAGATCTCTGGGGCATTTCCGTTAAAATTATTACACCAATTATTGATACTATTGCACCAGATCTAGCTTTTATATTCAATGAATCTATCAATTGCGGCGTATTTTCTGATCTAATGAAATGTAGTAAAATACTGTTTAAATCGGGTAGTAGGTCTGACCCCACTAACTTAGACCAATGGCAGTACTGCTCACAATCAGCAAAGTTTTATAAAACTTATTTTACATTAATTGCTTAGACATTTCAATGACAATGACCTGCCACATGGTAAGCAATTCGGGTTTACTCGCGGCAGGTCAACTATTGATGCCGGTGTTGAGTTAGTATCGGATATTTTTGATGCTTCGGAGAAGTCGCAAGGTGCTGTAGGTGTTTTTTGCGACTTGTCAAAAGCATTCGATTGCGTACACCATGAAACATTAATCAGGAAACTACATCACTATGGAATAAGAGACACCTCTTTGGATCTTCTTACTCAGATTTCTTATCCTTTGATTCTTCTTAGCTTGAGTGATAGGATACAAAGAGTTGACATTAATGGGAAACGGTCTTCGGGGTCTGTATTTACAATGGGTGTACCACAGGGCTCTCCTCGGTCCTTTCCTATTTTTAGTTATCACAGTACATCTTATAAAGGATAACCACGAGATCGTATTGTTTGCTGATGATACTTCATTAATTTTTAAAATGAAAAGACAAAACACAAATTTCGAAGATGTGAATAATGCAATCTCAAAAATAGTCCATTGGTTTAGTGTCAATAACCCTTTGCTTAATGAAACCAAAACGAAATGTATTAGATTTATTTTACCTAATGTATACTAATACTTTAGAAATTGTTAACAGTACCGTATTCTTAGAAATAAACTTATATAGTACACTTCAATGAGGCCCACACATAGACAAGCTATCGAAGAGACTTAGTTCTGCAGCGTATGCAGTCAAAAAAATCCGTCATCTTACAGGCGTTGATACTTCTAGACTAGTCTATTTCAGCTACTTCCAGAGTGTTATGTCTTATGGCATACTGCTGTCGGGGAACGCTGCAGATATTAACACCGTATTTGTGCTGCAGAAGAGGGCTGTTCGTGCAATCTATAATATGGGTCCCAGAGAAAGCCTACGTGAAAAATTCAAAGAAATAAATATAATGACAGTACCATGTCAATATATTTATGAAAACTTGTTCTACACTCATAGGAATATCAATCGGTTCCCGAAAAATAAAATAAAAATAACCTACATAAATTATATACTAGAAATAAGAATAAACTCGCTGCGCCCACAACTGGGCTACACAAGATTAACGTACCTTTTAAAGGGCAATGTATACGCTTCTACAAGAAAATACAATTAATTATAAAATAATTTATAATAAATAAATTCAATATTTATTTTTCACCAAAATGTGGTAACCTGCTTTATCTGTTATGCGTGGAAAATGGTTATTTGTGCGATTATACGCCGTCTGTTCGATAATAAAACTCTTCGGGAGGTTTGAACATTTTGGCCCTAACATCGGCCAACATCTTTTATTTGTTTAGTGTCCTCTATCCAAGCTTTTATTGTGATTTTTGCATTGAGGGTGGCCCTAATATTGGCCACCATTTTGTTTTGTTATCAAAATCGCGGCGCACAATCAATGTTATAAATTAGGATAGAAAATTCTAAAACAAATAAAAAATCTAAAAACCCCTTTCAATGTTCTAATCTAAGATAAATATTAGATTTGAGCGTTACTTTGAGAAAATCCTTTGCAAAGTATTTCATGAAAATGTTAGTAACAATTCCAATTTCAATCTTGTGCGGAATTTTTCAATGTTATATTTTATTTTAATACCAGGCATTATACTAATACATAATACTCAGTTTTATTTCACTCTACAATGGAGGCTTCTCCTTGGACTTCTTGGTTTTGTGTTGTAATGATTTTTTCTTCTGCTTTTTGTCCCTAACCGTGAGGTTGGCACTACATATCTTTTTAGGGTCCGTACCCGAAGGGTCAAAACGGAACCCTATTACTAAGCCTCCGCTGTCCGTCCGTCTGTCACGTGGCTATATCTCATGAACTGTAAAAGGCAGACAGTTTAAATTTTCAGATAATGTGTATTTCTCTTGCCGCTATAACAAAAAATAATAATAATAAAATAAATATCAATATTAAAGGGGGCTCCCATACAACAAACGTGATTTTTTTGGCTATTTTTGCTCTTAATTTGTCAAGACTGTATCTCTTGAACTACAATAGGTAGATACGTGAAACTTTCTATCAGTAAAGAACACTTTAACTGTAATAACAACAAATAGGTACTAAAAAAAATAGAGTTAAAAATTTAACGGGGTCTCCGAAGAATTAAAGTTTGATGTTCTTTGAAAAAGTTGCCTGATTTTTACGGTACGGAATCCTTCGTGTGCGAGTCGACTCGCACTTGGAGGTTTATTTTCTACTTCCCTCTACCAGCCGTCTTACCTAATGAATACAGGTATTAACCATTTTTTTAGCCTTTATTTGTTTAGGATGGTTTTAGATATAAGTAGTTAAGTTAAAATGTTAAAATACGTGACATAGTCATACCAATATGGCTCAAAGTTCTTTAAATAATTATGAATAAAAATATTGCCCTACTCACACCTTTCTTACCATGTCCTCTTTCACACAATCCATCCATCCTTTCGTAACATTAAAATAGGGTAGGTAATCTAAATCAAATAGTAAAATTAAAATAAAAAAGGCTACCTAAACGGTAGGTACAATATCGTTCAAACTTATGAAATTCAGAAAGTTTTGCAAAAGCTTCACATTAGAAAAATAAGATCAGGGAACACGAACATTCCTTTCTCGTAATATATGTTAAACATCTGAACGTTTCTATTTACGGAACTACAAAAGCCTTTGTACCTTTGAATATTGAGTATAGAGTAGTAAAATAGAATTCGATGCTGTTATCAGAGTGGGACCTTTTAAATATAACATAATAGTATTATAAAATCTGTAATATAACTATTATAAATAACTAATATAAAGAGCTCACTAATACATATTATAAATTCGAAAATTTGGATGGATGTGTGTTTGCTAGTTCTGTACGCCAAAACTACTAAAAGGATCGGGATGAATAGTACATAGGCATCTTTTTATCCTATAAATCAGTTGGATAGAAATAGCCTCTAAACGTTTCCATAGAAGCAAAGCGTGCGAAGCCGCGGGCTAGTTACCTACATGGTAACTAGTTTTCCATAAACTAAGTTGAGCTAAACATAATATAAAGCGTACAATAGGTCATATTGTACGTCAAAATAATCGCAGTATCAGCACACTGATATAATATATGCGAAAGTATGGATACATGTATATTTGTTATCACTCCGCGCCAAAACTGAACTCTCTCTTCTAAAGTAAAATTAAGAAACAATGTTAATTTAAACTTGGTTATAAGTACTTATCTAATTACTTAGTTTAAAACTTTAAACTTCTAACTAAATCTCATTGTTTTGTGTATTAACTACCCACAATGCGTAATGTAATTAGTTTTGGTAACATTGTTTGTTTCACAAAATAATAACTCGAAAATAAACTTTGAATAGATGTAATTCTAGACCTGAATAGCGTACAGGCTAATTTGATATTTTATTTTATTCAGAAAACATGCAATAGGTCGCACAAGCTCGTATCCAATAATTTCTATAAAAATATACATGCAAAAAATAAGACTAGTCAAAATAAGATAAGACTACGTGACCCGCTGTATAGAAAAGAACTCATGAATAACAAACGCATATAGGAGAAAATGTGGCGCGAGATATTTCATAGATTCTTTATGCAATTTATTAGAACCGACTTTTTAATGCATTTAAATTTCACACCTTCCTTTAAACTACCTTTCTACATGAACAATATGGCGATGTTCGATTTGAAATGGCAAGAAATATTCGACTATAAAAGAAAAGTGATGGCGAAAAGTATTTATTGGCGACCATAATCACAATGGTGTGCATTCACAATTGGATGCGTCAAGCTGGAGACAGGGAGCTATGGCGCTCATTATGGGGGCTCCCTAATGAGCGACGTAGCCCTCTCTCTTCTGACTGCTGGACTGATGATGTCAGTGATGCTGATGATGATAATGTTAAAAACAATTTGTGGGCAAGGCCGTAAAAATATCACATTAGCTAAAGTAAATATTGCAACATCTTGTTCACAGAAAATCAATCGAAAATCTCCTCACAATCATTTAAAGAATTTCCTATGTAATTTTCGCCACCTTAGTGATACCTCTTGCGAAAGGTTGATATAAAAAAAGGTTATATAATCACAAAAGTTTGTTTGTAAAATGTTGCTCTACAAAAATAACCCTCATTAAAAATCTCAATAATTAATAACAGTTTTCACTATAAATAAAGAAATATATTCAACGCTTCCTAAACACTTGATAGAACATAGTTTTCAAATTGAAGAACCTTGTTCTTACGAACTAGTATTTTACGACACCCGTTATATATCACATTGAATTTGAATCATATCACGTTGTGTCAGAGCTATAAATGCTTTGCCAAGATTTTATCGTCGGTACTTACTACCTAGTTAAAGATTAGCTAAGGTCATTTTGTCACTAAAAATAGAAACTTATTCATCATGGTATCTAATCTTAGCTTAAGAATATTTTGCTTTGAACAAAAAATATGCATATTAATATACCTGCACAGTTTTTATAATTTGGTCTGGGTTTGATTTATGATGGTTGAAATGTTAGTTGAATCGGAAACTAAGCTGTCACCGACCTCCGTCTTAGGTTTTCTAGACCTTCTTTTGTCTCTAGGCCGCCTTTTGTGCAAAGGTTTCGGTGCAAGTAGGTATGTCGAATTTCGAATGACAACGGAGTAAAGTATATATATGCCTTATTTCTGCCCGCGCGGCCAAAAAACAAAGTCAAAAGTCAAAAACTCTTTATTTCCATAAATACAATAAATGTACACTTAGAAAAGGTCAAATTCTAAATAATTAAACACTGGCCGCGGCTTTGCAGGCGTTATTTCTATAGGGATGATTTCGCCTGATGGAAACGTTTGAAAGTTATTTTTATACCATATTATGGGGTAAAAAGTAATGTGTTATGTGTATGTACCTATATCAAATTTCAGCCCGATCCGTTCAGTAGTTTTGGCGTAAGGAAGTTACAAACATACACCCATCCATCCTTACAAACTTTTCCATTTATAATATTAGTGAGATGGTGGGTGGGTGGGTTAGGTCTAGGTCCGTGGGGTACCGAGGCTCTCCAGGTTTTTAAAAAGTTATCTGAGCGTCAGGTCAACGCGACGCGTGACCCGAGAGCTGGTGGGTATCTGGCGCAGCGCATCAGCATTGCTATACAGCGGGGCAATGCTGCCAGCGTCTTGGGGACGCTTCCGACTGGTATTAATATGGATCAGTTGAGCTACCTGTAGATTGTTTGCAACAGTCTGCAGTTAGCTTAATTGTTTCAATTGTAAATACTAGTTGTTATTTGTTTTTATTATTGAATTGTAATTTTCTTTGTCAATAAAGAAGTGGTTATGATGACATGTTACGTATATTTCAAGGCGGTCCCTCACTACTCACTCATAAATTTAATGCTCGAATCTGAATATGGTTTGTTTGCTACTTGCTTCTGCCCGCAGCATTACACGCGTTTTTTCGTGATAAGAAGTAAGACAGATTGAGTAACTGTGGTAAACTATAATTTGTATACTATTTCATCAATACTTTTGCATGGAAAAATCAACTAGAGTAATCTTCGTTACGTACTACGAGTATGTTGGCTCGATAAAAATCGAAACTTTCGTAAGTCCTCATATTTTTCGAGTCGACAGATTCACGTCTCTATCTGTCATTAAAAGAAAAAATCATTATACATAAATATTTATTTCTTTAACTTAATGTACTATTGAAACTGTTTCTATGAAATATTTCATTCTGTAATTCAGTCTTCATTCACTCACCTGTCAACAATCAGGGAACTTTATAGCCGTGCACGTACCAAACAGCAAATAAGAGAGTGGACGTAGATAGTATATTTAAGAATTCTTGTTCTTGTTGTGGATCGGAACCAAAGCGTACGCAGCGTAGCGGCGTCGTCGTTGTTTACAATATGTCGATAGGGTGTGTCCGCTGCTTTCGGACTTTGCATTGGCAATATTGTTATAGTTAAAGCGCTCGAGTTTGCCGATGATGTCATCAGCAACAAATCCCCGTAGTAACGAGGATATTGTTGCGGATGACGTCATCGGCAGAAATACCGGTCATTAGCATTGATATCGGCAGATATGCCGATCCATTGGGCGTTGTATCATAGAAATCATTACAAAGCAACAAATCCTTACGCTCCGACTCCGATGCAGTGGACGCACGGCCACGTCTCAAGATTTCAATGAAAACCTGTCCTAAAAGTTCGTCGCTTGAGACGTGGTTAAATCTGAGATACGTTTGTATTTGGCGGTAACCTAGTTAAAACCTGCCTAACAATAATCAAATTCGATCACAGTAAAACGTCCCCTGGCAACAAGCCAATGTCATTCAATACCTTTGAAATTGTGTAAGAGTGTAAATATACTGCCGATGAGCTAATGTACATTTACCGTGCGTTTAGTTTATGTCGATTAATGCTGGTCCAAGAAAACAAGGTCTGGCACTCCGAGAGTGACACATGCTAATTCACTGTCCAGTTGCCACTTTTTTCAACAAAACATGGAAAACGGAGTTTGGAAAACAAATAGTCAATAAAAATAAACATATAAATGTCAATCGTCAATTTTGTTTCTTCGATCAGTCAAACCAGTTTTAGTTAAACACGAGTAATTGTGATAAATAATTGGTTGGTACAAAACCACATAGTTTTATCAGATTCGTACAGGTAATTTAAGGAGGAGCATTCGGGGAGTTACGATCTTACGCTACTGGTAATACCATTTTTGATCTCAAAATAATTGAATAATGTGGCCGGAATCTCGACAAAAATATACTCGCTCAATTAATAATGGAATTGTATAACGTAATTAGTTTCATACATAAAAACAGGAAACAACATTAATATGATACAATAAGCATTTTTTGTACAACTCTATTTTTAGATTTATATTTTTAGTAATGACTGCATCATAAAATTAAAATGTAGTTTCACTCCTAACCTTCCATAATAGGAAGGTAGTTAAACCTGTTCTTTAATAAGATTTACTAGCTGTTGCCCGCGTTTTGTCTTACGGCCGTTAAAATGCCCGTTACTATGCAAAACGGTGCTTCTGCGGCGAAATAAAAAGTAGCTATCGAACATACTACACGTTTCGTTATTTCGTTAGTAGAGCCGTTACAAAATGTTTTGCAAGTATTTCTTAATCACATACAACTCTAAAATCTTTTTTAGAAAGGTAGGTACATCATAAGTTTTTAACTGGCTTCAAAAAAAAGAAGGAGGTTCTATGTTCAGCTGTATGTATGATTTTTTTATTGTAATAATGTTCGTCGATTTTTCGTCAATTATGGATTTAAAAATTCTTTCGCTATTGCATGGAAAATGATCTCGAGGTGAATCTTTTAAATCCATCATGGTGATTAACACTAAAGTTAGCCGAAATATTGGAAAGTTCAATACTCAAATCATGGAAAATATCCCGTTGTAAATGACTTTAGTGATCTCGAGGTAGTCCCATAAAAACATATTTTAAGGGATTCTTTGACTTGGGAGTCTTTGACCAACAAAACTTAAATCAATGTAAATAATAAAGAATGTGAAGTCGGTATTTAGTTTTTCTAAACAATCAAATTTTTTAGTTATTGGAACACTACCTACTTATAAAAATAAGCTACTAACTTAAAACACTATTAAATATAAACTTAAATAGGCTATTAACTCTTATTTCTATTACTAAAAACGATTTACTAAATAATGCACTAATGGAAGAGAAGTGTAAATGTCTCTAATTTTACTATATGTATATAGTAAAGTAAAAAAAATATTTATTTTGTCACATAAAATTTACATTATTACTGTCAATAAAATAGACGCTATACCTACTGTCGACACTTCTAGCTGTCGTTTTTGTAGATATCTGTCGTTTTTGTAGATTTCTAATAGCTTACCCAACTTTTACGGTCACATGGTGATCTGAAAATAGAATATTAAAATTCCTGTCCAAAACGTAGTAGGTAAGTATTTTTTTTGTAGTATTTTTTTATTAGAATTCGTAAACCTGTCAAATTATTACGATAATTCACTCACTCTGTCAAGTCCTCACTGTTCGACAACTGTTCATTCTCAAAACCCTCTTACGTAAACATGCCGAAGTGCCGTACGACCCTATACCAAGCAGGACTAAACGACGGTTTCACAGAGTCTGTGAAATAGCTTCACACAGGACTGCTACAGCCAGTCGACAGTATCCCCACATCAGCTCGATGCTATATAATTCAATTAATAAAAAACTTAATATATATCCATTATCTCTGCGAAATTGTAAATTTAAATTATCTGCCTGGCTTTTAACACTTTCTTATGATGATACAGAACTTCTTATAGCGAAAATAAATTAAATTGTCATTTAATTGCACACACTTACGAGTATGTTATTTTATCATATTAAATTTATGAATATTGTCCACTCTCCCATCTCTGATCCCCTCATCGACAGGTAGGTACATAATCGTTGCCCTGACTCTCTTGAGACAAGTGTTTTCGAATGTACCTACTTATGTTCTCACTTTTATATTTATTTTATTTATTTTCACCACCCGTCACAGCAAATTTGATCAATATTTATTAATCTTGTGTAGTTTTCAATGTGTATGTATACTAACCTCCTAATTATAATATTAATTAAGGATAACGTAGGCTAAATTCGTTTATTTGTTTAAAATTTTTATCTTTATGAGTCGGTCTAGAGGAGGGCGATACTGAACGCGACACAGTTTTATACTTTTAGCGTCAGTATCGTTGCATTTGTTTTTGTTTTAAATATGTACATGGTTCCAATAAACGATTTTGATTTGATTTTTTTGATTTGATTTGAATTAGAGTAAGGATATAATTTATTCTTAAGCTTATTTTTTGATAACTTATTCGTTGTAGAGAACCACAAAAAGTAGTTTAGACAAACAAAAGTACTTAACCGTAAAAAAAACTTTAGTGCAGACCATTGCAGACGAAAAAATTATAAAATTTATTTTTAAAACGCAGTCGTGAGAGCAAAAGCCAACTAGGCTATGAAGCCAAAAGTTCGTCACACACACGTGGACAACGCGTCTTCCACGGTGCGTGGCGTTTTACCCCCATATTCATTAAAGTCAGCTAACTTAAAGCATTACTATTTCACTTTATCTCACTCTATTGACATAATTCTATCTAAGTTGGCAAGATGTGGAGACTTTACAGGACACACCACTTAGGTGTGTCCTGTAAAGTTGTTTGAATAAATAAATCTATAAAAATCTATAAATCTAATTATGTCAGAGTGAGAAATAACACTGCTTAGCAAATGTTTTAAGATAGCGGACTATCATAAATAAGGGGGTTTGTGTTGTGTACGAGCTTTGTAAATTTTTAAGAAAACATCTGGTAAGTGAGGATGTACGTACACCCGACATACAGACAAATTGTAGCGCCACATTTGAAACGCGATACATAGGCGATACCAAGGATACATTTTTAGGGTTCCGTATCCAAAGGGTAAAAACGGAACCCAACTACTAAGCCTCCGCTGTCCGTCCGTATGTCCGTCCGATGTCACACACATGGCTCTATCTCATAAACCGTAAAAGGAAGACCGTTGAAATTTTCAGAGAATGTGTATTTTTCTTGCCGCCATAAAAGCAGATAAGTAAAAAAATAAAATATATATCTAAATTAAAGGAGGCTTCTATATAAAAACCATGTATTTTTTGGCTATTTTCGCTTTTCTTTAGTCAAGGCTTTATCTCTTGAACCAAAATATTCATGAAACTTTCTATAAATAAATAACACTTCAACTGTAATAACAACCAATACTTAAAAAATCATAAAGTTGAAAATTTAAAGGGGTCTCCTAAGTGAAAATTTGATGTTCTTTGTAAGAGTTGCCTGATTTTTACAGTACGGAACGCTTCGTGTCCTGGTCGACTCGCACTTACAATACCTCTAGAACAGATCAGAACATTCAAACATGTGACACAAGGCGACGATTGACACTTCCTAGCTTTGACGTCATGAGACGTCTCACACGTGTAGTAGATACATCTTTGTGATATACTTAGTTAAACCATTAGTTCCTTGTTCCAATGTTCTAGTTGTATAATTATCCATTATAGGACTAAAGTTGGCAAAAAACATGTCGGATTATGATGATGATTAACAATTAGATAAGTCATAAGTGTTGTAGACAAATCAACCTGTTCTGGACTTGTATATTTTTAAAACAGTTTCCATAAATTATAGGATAAGGGTTAGGGATGTTAGGAAGATGTAGGATTTTGGGTTCTTACTTGATTTCTTTACAGTTTATAATTTTAATCTTAACTAGTTTAACAGAAAAATCATTATTAAATAATTATAAATCATAATTTACTTTTATAATAATAAATCATAATCCTTTACTTACAGGAAAAACCATGTATTAAAATAGCTTGTTTTTTTTGTTCCAACTTTATTTCTTTGTCGCTCGCTGAACGCATTCAAAGGGTTACTATTTTCCTTTCAAAGTTCCATCATTAGTTACTCCCGAACTAACAGAAAGCAAACTTGGCATCACGTTCGATTTGAAATAAACAAAACGTTTTTGTTTCTGATCATTTATCTTGCTTCCATTCTTTACTTGTTGGTATTATTAATGATGTCCCTGAGTTGTTTGTATAAGGGCTCATTTGGAGAAATACGTACTACCAAGGGCTCTTCAGAGTCCTCAGGATGGGTTGTGCATGATAAATAGTTTTCGCTTCCTTCCATATATTTGGCGCCTTGCAGCGCCTCTGCCGGATAGAGAGAATCATCTACTTTTCGTAGTTGGATATCAATTGAATAGTTTCATACGATCTTGATTATAGTTTTTAAAGGTTTTGAGAGATTTAAAACAGGCTACATATGTGTGTCTCTTTATTTTTAGTATGTGTAAGCGATGTAGAAGTTACCTATAGACTATCACACATATTCGTATTATGCACACTCGTACTAAGAATCTAGTCCTACGCGGAGTTCACTACCTTTACGTAGCTGTCATAAGAGTAGGTTTTGCACGAAAATTAATCACACACTTCGATTTACGTTTCGCGCGCTGCGCTGTGTTCCACGGTGGAGCGCGACTTAGAATATTAATCATAACAATGTTTACTGCCAAGTAAACATATGATTTAACACTCACCGCGAGCATTCGCTTTTACTTAAAGTAGATACTAAACATTATTATTTTTTGGGCCCAACTTTAGAACACAGCGCAGCGCGCGAAAACGAGCTAAATTTACCACTGTCGCTCTTGGGGCCTACTCGGAAAACCAAATCTGAAGAGTCTGATTAGTTTTCGTCCCACCGCACTGGGTATTTACAGTAGGATTAACGCAAACCCACCTTCGTACCTTAGTGTTGCCCTGGTGCGAGTTGCCCCAAACTAACTTTTATCCATCGTCGCGCCCTCTGCGCTCGCCATAGTCCGGTAGGGTGCTGTTATGGCCATCTGTGGGCAACACCATGCTATTAAACAGTTTACTCAAAAAACCCGTATACCCACTTGGCTTTCGCTGCCACTGTGGGTAGCGAATACCGCCTAGGTCTGCTTTACCATGCTTTAAAATGTTTTATTCTCTATACCGCGCGCAATCAGAATGGCTATCCCATTCTGATTGAACCATATCAATAGAACTCCTCGTAAACAGTAGGTAGCATGATCTTTACAGGGATCATTATCAAACATAAGAATCATAAAAACTCATCCGATTCTGCACGTGCGATCTCCTTATACGACAGTACGTGGTGCGAGTGGTAATGATGGAACTTGAAGGTTGTTTATCAGCTTCAAACAATTGAGTTTTATGGGATAGGCTTAGGAATAAAAACGGATTTATATAGTGTAACTTAATCTGTGTGAGCTTATGAAACGAAAACCTTATTTTGTAATAAATAAAATAAATAAATAATGCTGGACAATCCACACAGCATCATCTAGCTCCAAAGTAAGCAGAGCTTGTGTCATGGGTACTAGATGATTTATATACTACTATATGTAATGACGCATTTTCCACCCTATTTACTTTAGAACTAATAGATGGCGTGGATTTTTAACGAAGAGGAGCTAGGTTATCAATGGTCTGCCATGCCCATGATAAGCACGATCTGTATGCCAATTTCATTTAACAAACAGCCTCACGTCAAATTCGCCTTATTTTCGGTCTGGTCGAACTATTTTTGACGTTAAGAAAGAAAACGCTCATTGAATTTTTATGTTCATCTATTTCTGTGAGTTTCCCGTTCATCTGTTTCCAGTGTTACAAGTCATAATTGTTTTATTCAATATCCTCCTTCTATGATTGGATCTTTAATGTGTTGCAATAAACATTAGACACTCCATTTATAGAACTTCAATGAATATCATATTTGTAGCGGTAATAAATCAGTATATTTAATAGATCGGTTCTTCAGAAGTCATAAAATTTTACAAATCAATCATCCTATTAATTAATTCATAAATCAAGTGTTGATTCATAAATAAAGTTAGACAATGGGTCAAAAAAGAGACACTCATGGTCAAGAACCTAATCTTATTCCGGATTCTCTGAAGTTTTGTTTTGAGCAAACAGGGTTATTGAACAATGTAATTTTTCTTATCAAAGTGATTACTGTGAAAACTAATGTATATATTTTTTGCACACTCCATGCGCAAAAACGCACTTTAAACGGTATGTTACCGTAACTGAAAGCAAGTGATTATAGCCCTGTTGGCTGCAAAACGTGAATGAAGGTTTTACCAAATTCAATTAAATGAGATCAATGAAAACAATGAGATCTCTTATATTAGTGCGTCTCCTGGGTCAACATTTCCATTCATATTTAGAGGTTCTCAATTAAAAACACATTACTCCCTTGGGAATAATCTATAAAATGTCAATAAGTTATTGGTCGTAAGAAAAAATATATTATAAGTTTATGTACCTCTAAAATAAGGACTGTGGATTTTGTTAAAATAAATAAATAAACACATGAACATGATTCCCAAGGGAATAATGAGATTGAATTTGGAACATCAAAATGTCCCTGAACTTTTTTACCAAGGAGATCCGTACAATAAGACCTTCTTCGAAATTAGAACTAACCTCTGTTCAGAAGGCGGAATAAAAAACTAATGTCGCGAAACACGTTACCAAACTTTTACTATTTTCTCGCACAAAGTGTGAAAAGAAGAGTCTTCGAGTCGAGCTTAAAGCTGTCTTCGTCTTGGGCGTGATTAAATCCCTCTCGCAATCAGGATTCTAGTAAAACCCTCGCTTCGCTCGCGAGTTATTCTAGAGCCCTGAGTTACGTTCGGGATACATTGAAGCCGTGACGTAAGACACTGCTTTATGCACTCGGTGCATCCTCTACCTTCACCTCCAAAGCCTATATTGGTCCACTGCTGGACCCAAGCCTCCCTCTGATAAGCGCCTTATTGGCTTTTACCTCACGGGAGGTAGTGCCCGTAATCCCCACGCTGGCATGCGGGTTGGGGATCGCAGTTTGGTGGTAAAATTTTTCTGCAGGGGGCGCTGCTGCCCGCCCCGGTAGATATCCCTTAGTCGCCTCTTACGACTCCCGCAGGAAGAGTTGGGGTGGTGCAAATTCTAAGCCGTCCACGCATCATTATTTATAATTTGCTTATAATCTAGGAAGGTAATCGAAGCTGTAAAATATGAATCTTATTCCGATCACTAGGTTTCGCTGGTCAATCAATCAAGACAAGGGACATAACGTGACATAATTATTTTAGCACTCTATGTAGGGGAGACCAAGGATGGTTGATTAATTGCTGATAACTCGTGATCAGTTTGATAGAACGTTAAGTAGTCACAGCCAAGTAGTGGTGGTCGTTGAATAAACGAACAGTTTTTTTAAACCGTTTGTTAGCCGTCAACGTTAGACAATATTCTCTGAAAATTTCAACTGTCTACCTCACACGGTTCATGAGATAGAGCCCTGTGACAGACGGACGGACGGACGGACGGACGCACGGACAGCGGAGGCTAAGCAATAATAGGGTTCCGTTTTCACCCTTCGGGTACGGAACCTATTTGCCTCTTCTCATGATTTGACGCTTAGTAGTAGTTAGGTCAACTTACCCCTGGCATATTGTCTACCTACCCCGGACCAGGGGCAGATTGACTTAGAGATAGTGTTCTGTAATGCATAAAATTTCCTTTTTTAAAATGTATTATACTTATTTATTAGTTTAATAGTTTTCCTACCGATTAATTTAGTTTTCTTGTGTACAAAATATATGTACCTACTATTTTGTAAAAAAATATTCAACCATACCCGGTCTCCCCTACTCCATGTACCTTGGAACGAGCATGCACACGAGCAATGTGCAATGTCAATCATGTCTACTAATACGTATATATACAAACTTACCGTCAACGTTTATGTTAATTTATTCATGCCACATAATATATTTATAATAATGCTAATTTAAAACTACTTGCGCGAGATGTGTGGTGTACTTTGGCTACTTCTCAGTAAGAAATCTTAAAATGGGAAGAATCTAGAATGACATCAGCATTGAATTTGATTTTCTGGGTCGGACTAGTTTGGGCCAAAGCCAGGACGCCAGTGGCCAGGAGCCTGTAGGACAAATGCGGAACAACTCAAAATAATATAGGTAGGTATAACACATTCCTGTAGATATTTGAATTCATTGTTAAATATTAAATATCAAAGTGCTTATTTCCTTTAGACCTTACATTACTCTTGGACACGTCACAAAATTCAAACTACGAAAGTAAAACTAGGAAATAAAGAGGTCACTTATATTTTTTGTTCAATTCTATCTTTTTAAGGTAAAGAAGCTAACAAGAAACCTTCACCTTGTTAGGTTGTTAGTATTCGAGTTGGAGCAAAACTCGTTCCATGCTTTTTTATCCTCTGGAGATAATCTGATATTTTGTAGTAAGCGTTTTTACAACGGCATATCAGTTGTATTTGACAATTAGTTTGAATTTATTTATTGATATTTTGTGCAACTCGCTTGAAAACTCAATACTAAATATATTTTTTTGGTCATCACATTGGCTTACTTAGTTAATAAGTAAGTATCATAATGTGAACCCAGTTGGGCGTTACAACAAACAACAAGGCAGACCGAAGTTGTTTTTGGTAAAATATGTAGGTACTAAGGTAGTACCTACTTGTCTAGTGTTAATAAAAATTATAAAGTCAGTAAAAACAGTTCATGATTTGAAAAAGACTAAGACAACACGTAGTTAGTCATTTTGTTATTTAGTTTAGTTAGAACGTAAATTTAGTTAAAATTAGTTCAGAATAAATAAGATTCTTATTATATAATTTATTGAAATTAAATTTTGGCATTTTTATTATTTCAGTTTGTTTATTTGGTCATTTAATAATTAATTTACGTCACTAACTGTTGCTTCTATTTTGCGTATTAAAAAAAAATTCCGAAGGAATAGTAATAGTAGACTTGAATATCTTTTACCGGTTGGTTGTGTCTTAAGTGCTTAGTTACGCAGGTATTTAAATAAATCGCCAAGTGTGAGTCGACTCGCACACGAAAGACTCCGTACCGTTAAAATCAGGCAACTTTTTCAAAGAAAATCAAATTTTCACTTGTTCGGAGACCTTTTACATTTTCAACTTTATTTTATTTTAAGTATTTGTTAATATTAAAGTTAATTTGAAGTTTAAAGTCTCTTACTATTGTAGTTCAAGAGATACAGGCTTGACAAATTAAGAGCAAAAATAGGCAAAAAATCACGTTTGTTGTATGTGAGCTCCTATAATTTTGATATTTATTTTATTTTTATTTTTGTTGTTGTAGCGGCAAGAGACACATAATATGAAAATTTCAACTGTGGGCCACTTACGTTTCATGAGATATAGCCAAGTGACAGACTGACGGACGGACGTTGGACAGCAGGTTCTTAGCAATAGGTTTCCGTTTTCACCCTTCGGATACGGAACCCTAAAAACGATAATATAAACTCACTTAGAAGCTACTTCTTTAAAAATAATCTTACTTTATCTGTAGTTACAAAACTTATGAAATATGTTTTTCTTTTGACAACTGATTTAAGAATGATATCGATAAGATTTAATTAAATTAAATTAATTAAAATATTTTTAAATATATAAAATAAAATATAGCGACATATTTTTACTAAAGAAGGTACTTATATAAAAGTTGCCATTCTACCTTAAAATCGACTGCTTAGCTTATTCTATTATAAAATTTTATATTCATGCAAATTTGTGTCGGCGGAAATTATTTGATTCGTTAATTAAATTTACATATGTATTCATTTTCACAAAGCGTATACCTCATTCACATTTGGCTATGGGCTACCACTCGCGTCCACTAACCTTGAAACATTATTGCTACTCGAAAATATTATAGTACCTACTTATAATAATATTTATTGTTTGGATAAATTATACCAACACTCATTTAAGACAAGTTACCAAGCAAGTGTAAAACATTATGTTATAATTTAGAAAAATATCTACAAAAGTCATAAAAATACCGAAAAAGATCTAACTTGAGGATCATACAATTCGACACTCAATGAATCTTGATAACATTTTGATCAATTCCTTTGGCAGATAACGTGAGACGAATGAAATCACCCAATAAAATGACATAAATATAAAATAAGATGGTGGATATCGTTTATACGATACTCCCGTCAGATACGGCATTCAGACATAAAGAAGGACCCTATACAAACAGAGCAAATCTAAGAAAAAGACGGAGCAGAGAAGATGACATACCCTGTATATTTATGGACGATGCTCAAACATTCGAGATTAAAAAACAAAAGACCGTGCCAATGCTACTCTCATTCCTTATTTTCTATGTGTGTATTATAAATGTGATAATTAAGTGTGATTCTAGTGTAAATGCGGTTGATTATAGTGACTATAGACATGTTGGACTTAGTAAATTCTGGCACGGTCATAGACATGATGACAGATTACATGGAAAGAATCTCAGAAAACGGAGAACATCTGCTAAGAGGCAGGCGGACAATGAAGAAAAAACCCCAGAAGCCCAAGAGATGAAAAAATACCAAGAGAACTATAGAAATATTGTCTCGAAGTCGAATGTAACGGGAAACCCTGATTATTTCGAGATTGGCGTTTACGATGATAGTAAAGCAGTCGGCTACCCTCACGATCTAGCTTCAAACCCTTACTACATAAAGAATATAAACTTCAACATGAAGATGGAAAAGCACCAGTTTAGAGAGAAAGTGGTGAAACTTGGCGTTCTATTACCAGTAGATCCGACGCACATCTTCTCGTTGTCGAAAGTGCTACCAATTCTCGAGATGGCTGTTCCAGCAATTACCAGTCCCGAAGGTCCCTTACCTGGGTGGACGATCCTTGTAGACTACCGAGACACAGGGTGCTCCTCTGTGGATGGACCTCTTGCAGCATTCGAGTTTTACGTGAACGGTTCGGCTGGTAAGCTTAACTCTACATTAGTAACCCTTGCCATTGACCAAGTTTTTATTGATTTCAAACTAGAAGGCCTCTTTTCCATTCTGAAATTTTTGATTTATTGTTTACAATTCGAAAAGGCTTCTCATTATCACATAACTAAATTAAACGAATTAAAATGTTGATTAATTAACCTAAATTGCTTTCGTAAACATAGATTAAGTAGAGCTAATCTTTCAGATGCCTTCATCGGACCAGGGTGCGAATATGTTATAGCACCAGTGGCCAGATTTGCCAGTGTCTGGAGCATACCAGTGATAACAGCAGGCGCTCAAGCCGAAGCATTTGGTTATAAATCACCGATATTTGAAACGCTCATAAGAATGATGGGAAGCTACACGCAAGCTGCAGTTGCCATCAAGAACATTTTTGAGGTAATTTTATCGTTTAATGTTGTATCTGAACGTTGTTCTTTGGACTGTGGTGTTTTGTATGTCACTTCTGCGCTATTTTTGCTTCTACCAATTACAATTTATCTTTTAGTTTGTGCTTTCGCTTATTATCGTATTGTTTTTATTTTCCGACGTTATCGAGGTCGTGAACACCAACAGTGCGTTCAATAAGTCGAGTTATAAAAATAAAGACCTCAGGTAGAGGTGTATCTTTATGGTTATAATATCTTTTAGACAAAAACGATGAAATAAAATGTGACATTTATGTCCACAATTATATTTCAAAAGATAAAAAGCTTTCACGATAAGCGAGTAGTTTCATAATTTTAGAGTGCCAAAAAAGCCGACTCAGTCGTTAATATTTTTAAATCAAATAAAACATACAAAACTTTAAGGCATTTTCGTGAACTTGCGGAGGACTAAGTATCGAATGAAAAATTCCCGGACTGTGCATAAATTGAAATGTTACTATTGGTCGTGCATGACCAACATTCAGAAAAAATCAGAGATAACTATAATAAATATAAAGCTTCCGTGTGTGACTATGTGACTACTAATAAATGAATTTATTGGAAAGTAAAAGCAATTGAGTTTTATAAAATGCTAAGAGATAAAATTAGCATTTATTTACGTATAGGTTTTACTTGTCAACCTTATCATATTTTGTGCTTGGCTTTTCTCGTTATTAATTTGTGTTTACTTCGAAAATATTTTTGGTTTGTTTTATGGTTTCAGTTCTTTTTTCAATTTATTTATAAGTTCAATAAAGTTGCTTTACGTTAGTTTTGTTTTTGTATTCACTGTTATATTGTTTGTTTTAGTTTTAGTACCGACCTGCCTAGGTAACGAACGCGCCACTTCACATTTTACGCCTCACCATAACCAAAAATGACACTCA
This sequence comes from Eupithecia inturbata, assembly GCA_963662085.1. Lineage (NCBI taxonomy): Eukaryota > Metazoa > Arthropoda > Insecta > Lepidoptera > Geometridae > Eupithecia > Eupithecia inturbata. The sequence goes on along the minus strand of OY759196.1, from coordinate 4,896,489 downwards.
AATGTCACATACTTAATTTAGCAAAATGTATAATCCAAAAATAAACTATTGGCGAGGTTAAAGTTTTGTGCTCGGCGTTTCGCTATGATAATTAATATGTTTTTCGTGTACCTATATCGTTAAGTTTCTCACGTTTACGGCAAAATATGCAATAAAACAGGACAAGTACCAAACATATTTCTTTTTTTCATATCATAATTCATAATTCAAGCCGTTTTTACTTTGGCGCTATAATGTAGCGTGAAATTAAATAAGAAAACTTTTTTGGAAAATACACGCTCACTTCATGCAGTTAAGGAAAGAAGGAAAGTAATTTTACTTTACCAGTGGGCCGACTTATTATACCTATATACGTTTCTCACGTGTACTACGACCGGCAAAATATGCAATAAAACCACTACATTTTTTTTGTTATTTAAATCATAATTCATACATAATTCAAGCCGCTACGCTAATCTTATAGCACCAAAGTAAGCAAATACTTACTTTGGTGCTATAAGAGAGTGAAATTAGATTTAAAAAGAAATTTGGAAAACACACGCTGACTTCAATCAGTAAAGGAAAGAAGGAAAGAAAGTAAATTTAATTCACCAGTTGGCCGACTTAAGTTACCTATATTTAGCATAAAACAGAAGCTTTATCTCTAATTACATACCATATTAGTGCCTTTTGAAGGCTTTCAATAACACCGACAAACTAAATTGAATAAAATAGAAACAAAAGGGTTATTTAGCTGCCATTGACGTTTCAAAATTGAACGGTACGCCATTTTGAATCCAATTTCTCGGTACCAAAATGTCAGCTTTACCATGTTTCTACTTGCGGGTTTTGCATCATAATCATCACGCACATTTTGAATAGTCTTATGAGTTATTTAAAGTAGGTATTTTCTACTCTACCTATAAAATTGAAAAGAAAATAATTTATTGGGTATAAAAAGGCGTACACTACACAATATCAATAGTACAACAAGTTCATAATCCTTGTATTTATTTAGACTACTACGTTACTCTCTAGTCTGTAACATTAAGTAGTTCTCTACTGACCGTGAGAAATACCTTGGACCACAACATGTGTGCATATAAGTTCAAGAAACTAAAAGTTTATCTTTTGTTTCAGGAATTCAACTGGCGAAGATACGGAATGCTGTACCACAACAACAACCTATCAACAGGGAAGGGCAACAGTCCGTGCTTTATGACTTTAAGCGCCATCTTCACGGTATTACAGAAGAAAACAATAAAAGGATCCAACATTGTATCGTTACCGTTTGATGAAACTAACACGACATCGACGAAATTCAAGGATATGCTTCAAAAACTATCTTTGAATACTCGAAGTAAGTAATGGGATTAATTAAATAAAAATAAATGGTGAAAATACAAATAGAGCATGTTCAAAAATGGCAATTTTACTAACCTCATTTTTTGATACCTACTAAACTTTAGGATGTAAGTTTTTCATTACTATTATTTGCCTGATGTATCCCACTGTAAGAAAAAAAACCTGAATTTACACGCGAATTTTTTTAACATAACTCGTTGGCCTTTACAGAGATAGGCCTAGGTTAAAGGTCGTGTTCCCGAGTCATTATTTTCGGCGTTGGTTGTTGCCGTCTAATTTTTACACAATAGGTCATTTATAAATTGTTCATGAAAGAAAGATTAACGTACTATTAAAAAAAAATTAAGTTAATTGCAAAACCTAAATACAGATCAAAAGCTTTGAACCCGTGACATAAAGCAGTGCATCGTTAGCACGTTCTTTAAGTACGTGACTTGAGAGGAAAATACCTTGTTAGGGCCATCCCTATAGTTCTAGCAAGATATATCTACGAAATAGCTAAAAAGAGCTACATTCGACTGTGTAAATATTATTTCTTGTAAGAGAAGTTTTGCGAGCTGTGATCTTGCCGCAAGCGCTTGTAAGGCTTATTTACTTTTTTGAAAACATTGCTCTAGCAAGCCTAAGTGCCGGACTCCACCAAAGCGGAGACGAGACGAGCGAAAAAGAGATATAATTTAAACAACCAATAGAACGTTGTTGTTCTAACATCTCGTCTCCGCTCAGCTTCAGTGGAAACCACCGTGCGGAGATGTATCGTATTTGTATGTGAAGAAAACAAAGAAAGACCGAATCGGAGACTTTAGTTGTGCCTCGTAAGCTGGCGACGTCACGCAGCGGAGACGAGAAGAGATGTGAGCGGCGTGCAGTAAGTGGCACCGCTAGTGCATTCATCAAAAGCTCAGTTCCGCTCTAGCCAGCACACATCTCCGCTTCAGTCTAGCCAGTACTAGCATCCCCGCACAGCTTCGGTGGAGACACCCTAGCTAAAAAAGTATCTTCTCGTCTCCGCTTCGGACATCTCCGCACATCTCCGCTTTGGTGGAGTCTGGGCGTACAGGCTGTACAGTACAAAATCATTATGAATAAGGCAGTCAAATAGAAATATAATACAAATATAATCGGAGCAATATGAGCAAAGCTGTTAAAATACGCATTATCTTGACTGAACCGTAAAAGATTAACTTAACAGGTTAAGCTTTTGATTTATTCCGTTTCCTAATTGAGATAAAAAAGGGTAAGTGCCTAACACTCTACACAAAATTGTACCAAAACAAACCAATTTCCCGCAAAAATAGCTATTGTCAATCACGAAATAAACCCCCGGTCGGTTAATACCTTTCCTGGCGACCGCTAACATGCGTTAAAAGAAATTGATAATGTTATTCACATGGTTAACCATATCTGTTGTCCGGTAAAATAATGAAGCCATAAAACAAAAAAAATGTAATCCAACAGATTTCTATCATATTTTTATCTATGTATCGCTTATTATTAGTTACGTATCGTTACGTGTTACGTTCAACTGAATTTGATTTGAACGGCTTAGGTTTTTGCATTAGAAATCTTTAATTATTTTAAAATAGAATTAAACAATAACTGACTGAAAAAAAATTGTCCTGTGAAATGACTTGCAACGATATTTGTCGCGATAATCGATCATCTTTTTGTCTTATGGCTTTTTGGGTTTCCGTACCCAGAGGGTGAAAACGGAACCCTATTATTAATCTAGTCTAGTTATCTCTTAGTAATCTAAGCCTCCGCTTTCACAGGACTATCATCGGATATCTCATGAACCGTAAGAGGCAGAGAGGTAAAAATTTTAGATAATGTGTATTTCTCTTGCCGCTATAATAGAAATTAAATAAATTTTGAAATTCTGATTGTGATTCCCTATCTTTAAGCTTATATGAAAAAACTAAATGAAAATGCCCCGTATATCAGCAACCGTTAGCAATATAACTACAAAATTTTACATGTAGCTTCCCCTTTCAAACGAAACACATTTGATTAATCGTTTTCTGAAATTCGGAAGTTGTTTTCCTTATCATTAAATATTATAAAGGAGTAACTGACTGACTGACAGACAAATCCCACACACAGTTTGGGCACAGCCTAAACCGCTGGTCCTAGAGACTTGAAATTTGGAGAGTTTGTTTCTTTAAAAGTGTACTAAATAAAGGAATTTTGAAAATTCGCACTCAATCATGTTCAAACTAGGGGTTGAAAGTTTAAACGAAAATGCTCTGTATTTCAGCAACCGTAAGCATTAGACCTCCAAGATTCTTCTAACAAAATGAACACACATTTAATTCAACGTTTTCTAAAATTCGGAGGGTTTTCCGCTTATTTGTGGACACGGCCGCCATTTGTGATCCTTGAAACCGTATATCGGTGGTGACACAGAAGGTGGTACAAAAAATTAAAAATAATTTATTTGCCATTAGGATAACAAACACATAATTTAATGTTATCTGTAAAGTTGTTGAATTTGTATGATCTTGTGTGAGAGGATTACCTATAATCCCCGCACTAGGCTAGGCCTGTTTCGCGGGAGACCGAGTGAACAAAGATTTATTGCCCTGATACCGAGAGACACTAGCAAATTAGTTACGTAATAGTATTAATGACAAATGCAAGTCTATTTAAAAAACAAATAAAACTAAAATAAAATAGGTACAATGTGAAAGGCATGCAATAAAAGGACATTAATTATATAAAAAATTTAGATTAATAAAATTTTAAGCGAATCAATGGGTGATAAAATTCAAATCAGTAATTCTAGTTCTACATCTGCAGGTTGCTACAACAGTGGGTATGAATGAGCGGACGAGGTCACAGAAAGTTATTGAGATGGTGTGTGTGTGTGGAGTCAGCGTGCGTTACTAGTGCAAAAGGAACTGCTGTGAAAAATTAGGGAAAAAATATATTTATGTGAAAATATGCAATGGTTAGGTTAGGCTTAGTTGCGATTTAGCCTTGAATTACCAGTACGTTTTCTGTTTTATCGTCTAAGGTGAGTAACCACTTTCGTATTTTTTCTTTGACACCGTATAGAGAGGACGACAGTTCACAATGTTTACTGGCGCAGCGATAAATAAAAGGGAAAGAAAAAATTATAAAGCGATTTGCGAACTTTGACTTGACTGCAGGAACTTTGACCCTTACACGCCGGCTTGACTCTGAGCGGTTGCTTGAGGTCTGAGAGCGAAAAGATTTGTGGAACCCTCCCGAAGCAGCTTCATGACGTGGATAATTTTTCGGACTCTCCCAGACAGTACAGTGATGTGAGCCTTGAAGAAAAGTTAGCAACCTGGGTAGCAAAGAGAGCATGACCATTCGATGGTGTGACAGGAACAGCCGCTGGCACCAGAGTTCACAAAATCGCACTTATGTATTCGTAAGTTGCTTTGGTTAGAAGGTCCAGACACTTTGGTTTTGTGAAAACACAGAAATTTAGTTATGCTGAAGTTAAGAGTAAGAAGGTTTGCATCTAACCACGCGGAGACACGTGCTAAGCCCTCTTTTGCGCGACGAGAAGTTTCCGCGAGTATCACTCGTTTTGCCAGATTGCCCTCTGTCCGATAGGTAGCTACGAAACCATTCGAGAGCGACGCCCCTCGTGCCATGACATTCCAGCTTCCTTAGGATTCTCGAAGAGACAGTATCAAAAGCTTTGGCCAGGTCCAAAAGACGTCAATACACTTTTTCCATTCGTCTAAAGCTATGACTATTCCTCTAAGAAGCGAATGCACGGCATCCTCAGTGGACCTGGCTTTTCTGAATATGAACTGGCAAGGAGATTAAAACTGAGTGTTGTTCCAGGTATATGGTTAGTCTTAGATTTACTAACTTGTACAGTAATTTGGAGAACACCGGGAGTAAGGAGATAGGGTGATAGTTGGAGGGCAGTGCCTTAGAGCCACCCTTGTGTATTGGGATAACCAACGCGGTTTTCCAGCAAATGGGAAACATGCCAGTGGCCAAGCTAAGATTCATGACATGAGTTAGAGGATCTACGAAAAGGTGCGAACAAGACATCAGGAAATTGTTCGTAAGGCCGTCAATGCCGGGCGAACAGTTATTCCGTAGCGCTGGTTTTTCTACAAAGCACAAAAATAAATTAGTTTTCCATAAACCTTATGAATTTGCCTATTATATTCATTAAATTATATTATTATTCAAGAATACCTAAAAAAACTTCCGTTGATTAATCAAAATGGAGGATAGGTACGAGGTGACAGAATGTTTGATAGGTTTAATAATACAGAGAGCAGTGAGCCTGCAAGCAAAAACCGACAGAATAAAACGATTGAAAATGTCAAAAGTATGAAAATATGAAATCAAATCCAAGTGGACGAATTCGCGGGTAACAGCTAGTATTCAATAGAATTGATTTTATTGTCCAACAATATCGTATCGATTCATAGTTTGTATTGACATCCATTCCTTCAAGTTGTTATATTGATTTTGACCTGTGAAGTTTCTTCCGATTCTCTTGTAGCTCGCAAGTCCGCTAACAAAAGCGTGTTTATGAGGCTTAAAATATTATCCCTCGAGATTATTGCACGATAAATGACACAATCTGTTTTGTGCCATTTTCGATTTGCAAGCCGTTCCCTGCGAATTTATTGTCCTTAGAGGGTTTATCCCATTTTCGTTAAGTGTTTTTTCGAGATTGATTTTTTTCATTGTGAATATCTTCCGGAAATTTATTGTAGTTTGAGAGAAAATTGTTTTTTTTTTTATTATTAATAAACTAGATTAAATAATAGATCTAAGTAAAAAACAGGAGATTAGACACTAGCTTCTCGAAAGTGGAAGGCTCTAATTAGGTGCAATTAGGACCCACCTCAGTCATAGTCGGACCGGTGCGGCGTTCGTGTAACACGTCTTGCTACGACGTACTTTAGTGTGATTTCTTGACTAAAAGACTACAGCAATACTCTCTTGTGTTTGTTCATTATAATTATTGCACACGATTAGAAAAGTAACTGTGAGCGAGTGTTTGTTTAACAAAGCCAGTTGTTAAGTAAGCGCTGGGAGATTTTTATTAGATATAATGCAAAGTGATTATTTTTGTTTGTCAATTGTGGATCGCTTTTTTGACAAATTCATCCGGATTTTAAAAATGGCAATAAAAATGGGGCGAAAATTACCAAGTAAGTAGATAGTCAACGTGGTTTAACGTTGTTGCATCTATTATTTAAGGTTAGTACTTTGACCTTTCTTGCTTACAAAAGTACGTGATCATAAATGATTCATTAACAAAATATAATCGGTTTCTTCTTTATTCATAAACATGAGCTAACCATTTCGCCAAAGCTTGCGTTCGAGATTTAAAATTCAAATGTGGATCACATCAGATTACTTTGAGGAAGATTCTAGCTGAGGTTGCGAATCTAATAATGACGTAGTTTGGTGTTGCCATACTGAATGTAAAAAGAGTTTTATTTAGCAAATGAGTGGTAAACCATTATTTTATTTACTATTTATAACCGTAACCTATTTAAAATTAATACTGCTGACTAATAACACAAATTTGCGTATCTTTCTACCGCCTGCTGAAATAAGTATAATTCCCAGGCTTTCTCGTTTTTCTCATTTCCCCTCTTAATCTTGTCTCAATATTTACTAGACTACCTAGATTTCCCTTGCGCATGGCGGCGCCAATTATAATCCGAAACCAATCGTCACTATTTGCATTCTAACAAGACCGCATATTTCTATGAATACTATGTCGCGGTCATCGGTTTTAGATTTTTAGGCTCCGACAAAAAAGTGGGTTTATAAGTTATAACTGGTATAAGCTTGACTTGTTTTTCTGTAGCATGGTGGCTCCCAATCTAACTAACCAATATCACTTCACCGAGAATGTTCCGAGCTATTTGTCTAAAGAAAATTAGTATAGCTTTTCCATGTAATGGTCCGGACATCAAAGGTTATTATGGCTTACAATAAAATAGGCGTCGGGGGTTTTAAATATTTTTATTACAGCGCTTGTTATAATTGCTACTATTCGTTGACCGTTTTATGAAGTGGTTTAAAAACGGTTACCGCCGATTGAACTACAATACAGACAGTTGCCAAAATTCAAGTGCCAAATAACATTTATTTAGTACCTTAACGCAATAAAATAACACCAACGCAACGTTCACCAACTCACCGAATGCACCTGACGATAATCTTTAGAGTGACATGATGCTAAAGTTCAGGCAACTGTGTCTACACCGACAGATAAGTGCCAATTCAATTTTGAAATACGCAAAATTTATGATTGGGCACGTCTGTTCGCCTGATTTTATGTTAGTTTAATAATAGTTTTTTAGGCTCGTGCTGCATTTGCCTGTGTGTCCGTATCAACTATAGGTTAAGAGGAAAACATAAAAAAAAGTTAAAACCGGATCAGTAGTAGGTACCTACCAGAGATTGCATACCTACCTACAGGTGGTTGATTTTTGTAAGATCATCGACGTTGATTAACTTTGACGTACCTACGTACTTTTTAATGATGTCCACTGCTGAACGTGCCTTCTCCGACCGGGGGGGGGGAAGGGGTAGGGAAGTTCGTAGCGGTGGTGACTTATAACCCTCCCTGGGTTGCTATAGTCACCACCGCTACGTACCGTACGAGTACCTAGATATATTTTTTTAAAACTTTTGTCAAAAATGTGAATTGAAAATGTGATTGTGCTTATAGGTGCCATCATTACAATTTAAGTTGCTGAATTATCCGTGAAACCATTACTCTGTTTTATCAATGACAAGCTACCACCAGAAGACATCTCATAGCACCACCCAGAGGACAAGTGTAGGGCAACGAAGGGTAAGCGAAGGCCTCCCAAAACTTTCGCAGGTGTTTTAATTACACCTGGGCAACGAACGCTGGGTCTCCCCGAACCTATACGGAAATCATGCTCGTAATTATTATACCAGTTTATCCATCAAAAAACCTCATATTTGTTTGTATAAAAAGTATATACATAGATGAGAAAAAATATCTGTTAGTTTGTGATAATAATCGTTTGAAGAGGTTCTGTAATTCCATTCGGCATTGCCCCGTTTTCCTTCCTAATGGTTTTATAACGTCTTTTGGGCATCATATTGTCAGTAACAGATTCGACGGATGTCGGTTTAAGGTTCTATATTATTGTTGTGTATTACGTATTTTATTAATAAGCTGTAGAATAGGCCTGCTAAATTTCTTTTTGATGTATCGTATTTATGTTGATAAGTGCGTACTAATTTTTTAAGGGTAAGATCTTGGATCTAGATTGCTTATGATACCTAAGCACATTTTAAAATTAGTGTTAGTGTCTGTGAATTGAGTGGTTAATCATAGAGGACATTCTTGCCGACTGTTATTTTTCTATTGGAATGCTGACCAGCATTCTAAATATTTGTACAAGAAGAACTGTAATTTTAAGTTTTATTTTACTCCTAGAGTTCATACCGAGCTATAAAATGTAATAACCCATGTAAAATCAATCATGTCGAATCTTCAAGAGGTTCCAAATTGGGAAAATCCTTCAGGAGGATCCAGAATGCCATGCATAATGTATGCATGGCATTCTGGATACTGCCGACATTGCCGTCTTAAAGATTTCGCACATCTAATTCAAATGATGAAAAATATCAAATTATTTAAACAAATAACTGTTCTTCACAAGTTTATCCTACCTTTTAAAATAATTTGTGCAGTTTTATAATAAATCACTGAAGAAAAATACTTTAAAAAAGCAGGATATTTTAACTTCGAAGAAAATATAATAACTCCATATGAATTAAAAATATACAAAAAAAAACTACTTCAACATTATATCTTTCCAGAAACAATCGCATCTTTTATAGGATTCAATACAATAATAATAAATCCCAAAAAACACATTTTTGTAAGGCGTTTTGCGAAGTAATTGTAATAAAGTAATCATATTATTTCTGGTAACAACGCCCAGCCCAAACTGCTGAAGCTAGAAAGCTGAAACTTGAAAAGCAGGTACCTGTTTCTACACAACCTCCTGCTAAGAAAAGAGTAAAGCTTCTTTGGTGTTTTTTGTAACTCTGTAACCAGTAGCGCAATTAGCTTGAAATATACAGAGAATTCTAAGGATACAAAACTATTGACAACGTGTCTCAGGATTTAAAAATTTTCCTGAAAATGGGGTAAATCGGGTTATTAAAGTTTGTGATTCGTAATTTGGCTCCGTACTGAAATGTCTGTAACTTTTTAATGCATAATGCCACTGACCTGAAATTTTATGTATATATTAAAATAATAATAGATTCTAATACATATTTAAGAAAATTTCAAATAAACTCTTAAAAAAGGGTAAAATGAGGGTTGAATTTATTGAGTTTTTTGTTTGTAACTCTTTAACCAGTAGCTCAATTGGCGTGAAACTTACAGAGTTAAAACTCACTATCAATACAAAACTGTTAAATACGTATTTTAGGATTTTTCAAAATTTTCCTGAATAGGTAAATTGGTTGAATAAAGTTTGTGATTCGTAATAAACTATATGAATAAAGATACATAAATATATTCTTTATTTTTACAAAACTACCCCGTACACGGGTGTGCAATCAATTTCCATGCGGGCGAAGCCGCGGGGCGCAGCTAGTTAGTAGTAAAGGTAACTAGACTCGTAATTATAAATTAATAGTATCTACATTGTAATAAGCGGAGAGAATGTGCTTTATACTTTATGCTACACCTTCGAGGAAAAAACATCGTTTTATAATCCTCCAGACCTGGGATGCGCGCCACGAGAAGCGTGTTTCGTCTCGATAACTCAAGAAAAATGGCAGCATCTCGATTTATCGACCGATGCTAGCATGTAGCACAAATAGTCGTCACGTCTCATCACGTGAACGATTTTAGTGAATGTATATCTTATCTGTGGTAACCTTTCTCGTAAAACGCTAAAATGCGCGCCAAATTTTCTCAACTTTCGACAGCTTAGCGCAGGAATAACTATTGTCTTTCAATTTGAGCATGAGAATTCACGAGAACTTTTTTTTTCGAATTTAGTTGGTCATGGCGGTCCCGTATCAAAACTATTTATTGGCGCTGTATAATAATAGAGACATTAAATATTTTTGTAGAAGTACCTAATTACCCGTAGGTACCTACCTACCTTATTGTAAGTTACTCAAGCTTGGGAACGGTGCCTGTATTATGATAACGTGCGAGTCCCTAGGTTTCGTACAATTCTAAAATATCTCCAAGCTATGTTTTAGTTCTACTATGAGCGCTAAGAGGTGAAGCACATTATGTAATTGCTTACATTTTTCTTGCAAGTGCATAATAGGAAGCATATCTAATACTTATTATAGCTACTGAACCATTATTTTATTTTTACTTAAGTTTTGCGCGATGCTATCTTACAATCGGTACTAAAGCAGAAGTTGAGACGGAGATTTTCGTGCGCAATTGTTGAAATAGCTTCGCCTTCCTTGTTTTTGTTTCGTGGCTTTTTCTACTGTTTACCAGTGAAAATGTTCAAACTACCAATAAGAAGGTGTAAATTAAGAGGGTTCGTTTATTAAATTTCTTCCGTGCAGTTCACAAAAACCATAGACAATTGAATGAAATAAACGGGTGTTCGTCTGGATGGCTGTCTCTACGCGAGAAGGACTACTCGACAACGAGAATTATATCTTTCGTGGTGCGCATGTACCATAGTAAATGAGAAAAAAACTGACGACGACAAACATTGTCGTCAGACGCGTGACGTCTTTCGTGGCGCGCATCTTAGCCCACTGACATCACTCGACGATATTCTGAGTAGATTTAAATGTTATTAATCTGTGGCATTATCCGCTATCGCGTTTTTCGCATTTTTCACTTTGTTATTTTTTTAAACGATTGCTTCGAAAACGAACGATGCCAATACCAATAATAATATCATTCAGCAGAATTGGAGTAAAAACTTTTTGTCGTTTGACCACAAATGACAGTTACCGTGGCAACCGGTTGATATCACACTAATTTAAAAAGATACAACACGATATAAATGGATTTCCATAAGTTAGTTTTATCTCCAACTCAGCGCGTGAGAAATGGAATTCCATAGAGTTTTCCCTCCCGCGTTTTAGTGCGACCAATGACGTACTTTCTGCCTCATTTTTGGAAAAAGAATAAGCCAATTTCCAAGCAGGTGTATTATGAACATAATTTTGTTTCAGTTGTGGTGGTTTGTGCGAATCCAAACACCGTCCGGGAGATAATGCTGGCAGCTGACGATCTCAACATGGTGTCTTCTGGAGAATACGTGTTCTTCAACATTGAACTGTTCTCAAAGTAAGTAGCCAACTTTGGGTTACTCCGGTCCCGGCGTTATAAACCCATTTAAACCCAGCGCGAAATATTGTAATGACATTATATTTCAGGCTCAGTTAAAAGTACACGCTGTAGAAAATCCGCTTCAGACCGCTCATGAACGAATTAATACCCAGGCAATTTCTAATCACTTTCAAACAACTAAACTGAACAATTATAAATATTTTTTAAGAAGCAGACTAAAATTTATGTTGTCGTTGTTTGTTGTTAGAGGTTTGATCAAAGTTCGTGAAACCGGCGGTTATTCAATAAAAATCTGTCATAGCAAACTTTTCCAGAAAATGAAATATGATTAATAACTCTGTTTTCTCCAACAGCCTAGCATCAGCGTCATCGAAAGAGCCATGGAAGGTGGAAAGCGACTCGGAAGAACGCAACGAGAAGGCGCGGAGAGCCTACAGCGCACTGCTGACTGTCACCAGCCCAGCTCCTGAGAAAGTGGAGTATTTGGAGTTCTCCGACAGGGTAAGTTTATTTACTCATGTGGCTTAGACTTATACTGAAGCTAGAAACAGACTGAGTCCACGCCACGCAACGTACGCGATGAAATATAAGAACGACGATAAAGTGTGTGTAGCTTCATCTGTTTTCATACAAACTCAAGCGTCTACATCTCATAATGCGTTGCAAACGTTGGACCAGTCTGTTTCTAGCTTTTCTAACTTATTCCTAAGGGCTCAGCGACCCGAAACTGTGTCTTGCCCTCCAATAAGAGAAGTCACCATTTCTCGCCAGTCCTCCGCTTGAAGCTCGCGCAGGTCCGCTTTCAGCATACGCTTTCAGCATACAGCGGTGCCGCGGGCGTCCCACAAAAAGTAACATGCATCGATTCATTCAAATATCGATTTTATAATATTAGTGATTTTGGCCCTCCGTTGTAGAAGCTCATCCCAGATTTTGTTTCAGAGGGACTTTTCAAAATTTGTTTAATACTCTTTGACGAAATTCACCAGTTTTTATGTCGGAATCAAATTAGATTTTAGCTTTTCATAAAACTTCTTTTCACAGGTTAAAGAACTAGCAGCTACAAAGTACAACTACACGTTTGGCAAAGAGGAGGTCGTGTCTACATTTGTGGCTGCGTTCTACGATGCCGTGCTGCTATACGCCCTGGCTCTGAACCGAACGCTGGCGGAGGCTGATGACCCTCGCGGACAGCTGAATGGGGCTGCTATTATCACTAACATGAAGAATAGGAACTTTCAAGGTAATCTCAAGTTTATTACGCCAAACCCAATCAAAATTTGGGCCAAAGTTGAATCACTTCGCATATTAATCCAACATCGCACAGCACAAAAATGTGCATTCAAATATTAGCTTAAACTCGTTATCTTTAGATACATTTTAGTGACAAAATGGCTTCCCACAAGCTTCAAACGAGTGGCCCGAAAGATCTGATGCCGTCAATATAAATGCATCTAGATGTTACTCATAATATCTAGATGCATTTATAATGGCATTGTGCACAAAAATGAGCATTCAAATATGAGCTTTAATGAGTTAAAAGCTCATGTGCGGTAGCAGTGCGGCCCTGATCTGCGACAGCCTTTAGAGTCTACACACCATCAGCGGGCCCCCAAGTTGACCAAACACTTTCGCATGTCTAAAATATTCATACACTGAAATGTCACTCCATCCCGCCGGGCTGTGTCAGCGGGTTCGGAGTAGAATCCATTTCGGACATTTAAAAAGCGAATTAGACATTTAGAAGCAAATGGTTGAAATGTTCAAAAGTAGGTACAAGTACCTAGGCTAGAAAGATTTTAGAGCGCTCGAAAGATTCGTAGCGGGTCTACGCTCGTAGCATTGCTACGCCTCTCTCGGGGCCAATTAGACGACAGAGTCTCAGCATAGTGTTCTAGAGAAAACTAATTCATTCGCTCCTACGAGTATAGTGTTTCGAGTTAAAACTAAACGATGTTTGGGGACCCCCTACTTCTAATAGAGTTTTGTATGTGTAGAATTATTTGCATTATTAGCCCCGGTTGCATAAACTAGCTAAACATTGTTAGTGAGTGGTGAAACCATACAAATACGTCAAATTTAGTTTAGTTTAGTCACATTCACTGACTGCTTTGCCTCAGCGGTGCGACCCACAGGGGCGCGCTGGTGCCCTACGCTCACACACACACTCATCTCACACACACACACACACACACACACATCACACATACACATCACACACACACACATCACACTCACCTGACATCTGTGTCCTGCCTGCGGGCCATAAAAGTGTTAGTTTAGTTTAGTATAAATATGATTAGCCATTTAAAATCCTTGTGCAAGCGGGTCTTAGGCGCTACCCCGACTCACATTAGCGCCGCCACCTGCTTGCCTTAATCTAATTATCGACTTAATTGATTTAATTCAAGTTTTAAAATTGTTAGCTTATTTATTTTGTAAGTTATTAAATCACTATGCGAACCCGGCGTCTCTAATATCAATCTTTACACAATAGTTTAAAAGTTTCACATTCTCGTGGTTGATTATGAGATTGCCTACATTATTTTTAAAGCTAAAGTATTTGGAAACATACTTTTATGATTATCTAAAGCTAGATATGCAATCCATTTCAATTTTCACAATGTGGTGGGGTTTTATGGACATGTCAGTATCTCGTAAATATATTATTTCATAACTGAATAAACTATGTTTGACATTCCACACACATTTGACCCTATTTTCTGTTTTGTAGGAATTACTGGCGAAGTAGTAATCAACGACAATGGAGACCGGGTGGCGTCCTACTCTCTTCTCGATATGAACCCTGTGACCAGCAAGTTTGAGGTGAGTTTCCTTTGTTTTTTTTCTGTTGTTTATTTATTTGTTGTTTTCAGCTCAGACAGCAAAACTGGTTTATTTAAGCCCATATTTACCAAATACCTAAGCTCGATAAAGGCGTTCAACTGATACGTGCACTTTATACTCGTGTAGGCAGGGAACCCAAAGTCAGGAAATTGGTGGCCTGTGTTTGTGCACACACTTGTGCACTATAGTAATGTCACATGTCTAGTCCGCTGAGACTGGCTGCCGTAGCCGAAATTCGGCTAAGGTCATCATCACCCGTTGTAACTAAGTTGAACATAGATTCTGAAATATGTTTTAATAGAGTAAAAAGGGTTTTTAGAAATTCGGTTTAAAGATGTTTATTTCTCATTAGCTTCTGCTCGCGGCTTCGCTCGCGTATTTTGGGTATAATAAGTAGCCTATTATTGAAGTTAGGTTATATTCTAAATGTACTTTAAATTTCATCTTGATATGTTCAGTACATTTGGAGATCTTAGGTAACAAGATAAAATTCACAAACATTCGCCTTTTTAGTATTAGTAGAATTTAAAAAAAGTACTAAGTTTTACCTAAGTAAAGGAATTCCCAGGAGTTGCCGTAAAACCCCGGGCTTTTACTAATAATTCTATTATTTTAATATGAAATCATGTCAAATAGAGTCTTTACGAAGCTCCCTAAGGTAAGGGCGTTTATAATCCGATTGTGTTTCGAAAATTGATGGAAAATTCTTGCGAAAATCTTTAAAATTATATTATCACGAAAATGTTTACAGTTATAATACCTACCCATTCGAAAAGATGAAAGGTAGGAAATATCTTTGTAATTACAATATAAATGTGGGTGGCGGGACCTTAAGTTATTTCTTAGAAAATTTATAGCAAAGGTCGTTGCCCAAATTAAACAATTTATGAGATATACCTACAAAATAAAATTCTCAAAAACTAGACCTGGTTTTATGTAACATAATTTGTTATAGTTAAAGTTTCAGTTTAAAATGTGGCTGTGCCAAGTTTCGCATCATGAACATCTAGAAAACTTTCATGAATTAGTATTTCATAGTCTCGTTAATGAATCTGAGTGCATTTTTTACGAATCGTAATAGAATAGAAGTGTATTGAACCCTTATTTTGAATCTGTAGTTTCATGTTCAAATACTAGGTAATTACTAACTAGGTAACTACTTCAGTTAGTTTTAGTGGTAACAAAGTACACAACACACAAGTCACTTGTGTAGGTACCCGAAGAATCGAATAGTAGATTTACTACTATATATTTTTTGTCGCGGGTTTTCAATCGTTATTCTTAGATATTAAGGTAGGTAGTCATGAAAATGTATAGGCATGTTCTGAACTACCTACGCAAAGTTTCACCCGCTCAGAAATTTTGGTATTGACTCTACCCAAACTTCTTCCTCAACCTAACCTCAACAGCCTATATTGGTCCACTACTGGACGCAGGCCTCCCCCTGATAAGCGCCTTATTGCCTTATTGGCTTTTATCTCATGGGGGGTAATGCCTATAATCCCTATGCTGGGCATGCGGGTTGGAGATCATAGTTCGGTGATAGAATTGTTCTGCAGGGGGCGCTGCTGCCCGACCCCGGTAGATATCCTTTAGTCACCTCTTACGATACCCGCGGGAAGAGTTGGGGTGGTCCAAATTCTAAGCCGGCACCACACAGCATACTTGTTCACATCTCACAAACTCTAGGCTTTATATTAGTAGAATGATAAAATAATTTCTCCTAGGGTAACGGCCGCTTTATTGTCCACACAATTTTGGTCACGTCTGTCGTTCTGTGTAAGATTTCTAGTTTAGCGTAGGCGTCAACTACGTGCGTAGGTGCTAAGGCTCTGCTTTTTTGTTGAGTGGTCAAAGGATTCTCGGAACCATTTCGGACGCACACTAGATAATACTAACTGAAGATAAAGCACTTATTAACAAATAAAATTACTGATTTATGTCTAAAGTAGTCTAAAGTAGTTTCAAGTAGTTAAGTAGTAGTGCGTTTAAGTTTTATGTTATAAACGCAAAAGTTTCGATGGATGAATGTACGTATGTTCCTTACTTTTTTATGCCAATACTACTGAATGCATTGGGCTGAAATTTTGACAAGGAATATGTGTTAACATAGGCTTTATTATCCCACAAATCAGTTCCCATGTGATAGAAATAACCTTAAACCGTTGCCATGGAACAATAACACACACCAAACCTAACAGAATAAATCTTTGCTGACTTGGATAAAAAGGTATTTATCGGCTAATTTTTAACTCGGATAAAACGCTAATGAATTCACGGGCTGAAACTATAGTTTCTGTCCGTGATGTCAGTGAAAATAAATTATGTGACTCTGTATTACATCGAATAATTAAAACAGCTAAATAAACTTTGATGATTGAGGTAATATCAAAGCAGTTTGAATTACAGGTATGTTCTTAGATACACTCAGTAGTAAGACTGTAATTCCTTATTTTGTAAATAATACTCACTACTAGATGGACAAAAAACGGAAAAGACTATAAACGTGGCAATTCATATTTAAAAAAAAACATGTAGAAAGCAGAAGGCCATCGAGCACACACCCAGTAGAGAGGAAATATTATGGTCTTTCGAATTCCGAAACTGGTCAGTGTTTTTTTCACTAACACAATGTCAGGTCTCGCTCACTTTACAGTGTTGTGCTGACATAATAAAACAATAATGTATCGATACTCCCAATATAACAAGAAGAATTAGAATTTATCAATTTGATTAAGGTCAGTGTAACTTTTATAAAAACTTCGGCATTTTGCATATTATTTCATCGATATAGTAAATAATATAATTATGTTTTTTTTACAATACTCATTAATTTTCAATTATCGAAAGAGATTGCTCATAGCGATAATAAAGATGCCCTATGTACTCATATACTCTGGAAGTTACCATTATTAAGAATCGCGTGAGTACTCACGCGATTCTTAATAGTGGTAACTTCCTTTATAATTTGTTTATTCAATCTAATATAAATATAAGAATGACACACTCAATACACGTATTTGATTTGTTTGCTTTTTAAAAATAATAAATTCACTATTATTGACGTAAATAATTTGGGTGACGCTCATAGTTTATAAAAATTTACCATCGATATCGATAAAAATATTCGATTGCCCAACTCGAGTGTGACGCTCGACTTTGAGTCGGCCAATCGGAGTGCAGTGGTCGCCGCAGTGCTTTGTTATCTAAACAAAATAAATAACATTTCCTCTCTATTGGGTATGTGCTCGATGGAGAAGGCAGACGCAAGAGTCACATAACCGTTAAACATGTATAACTATCACTTTAGTTAAGCGGCCTCCTTAAACAACTACATTTGTTAAATATTTAACATAGAAGATTTTTTTTATAGAGGTTCATTCAACACAATGTGAAATTCGTTTCCATTTAATTATATAAACTAAGCTAAACCATTGTTTTATATAACAATAACGAGCCTATTTACGAGAGGCTCACGTCCGAAATTAACCTCTAGCGGTCTTACCTGGACTAAAGTTATAAAGCTGTGTGGTGGTGTCAGTGGTTTTCCTGCTATGTAAACAAAGAGAATAAATAAAGGAGGTTTTGTTACAAAGGATGTATGATGTAGGTACTTATGAGGGGGTTAAAATATTTTTAGGACACAAATTGTTTGAGTTTTTTGTTAGCCAGTAAAGTCCCACTGCATAGTGATTAACTGCAAAGTTTAAATCGCCTAAAACAGCTAATCGTTTTGCTGAGGCGTTCGCTTTTGCTGTCATAAACACTTTAAATACTTAAAAAAACACAATAGAGAAGATAAGTGACAGCAATTACCTACAAAAGCAATTGATAGTGAATGAGCCCATGGGAAGTTTTGCGTATATTCTAATCCAGATCTAGTCTTGTGAAATTTCTAAAACCTAACTTGGTTCCATGTAACTTTGAATTTAAACCGTTATAGATTATCAAGGGCAGCCTGATCCTGTATAACAGTTAAAATTCAAACTTAATCCTGTCTCCTTTATAAATTACCTGAACATCTGGCACGAAAATTCCACTGCAAAACAATTGCTATATTTCAAGAGCGCCAACTTCGAGCACTTTCCGCTAGGTATCCACCATTTGTTCTCAACTTTCAAACTTACTAAATAGTATGTGCTTTAAATTTTGAACCAAGATGTTAAGGAGCTTTTTCAACCGTGCGACTTGCTCCAAATCACAACAAGTGCTGAAATTTTTTATACAGGGTGTTCGATCTGTACTGTAAGTAAGTAATGTTGGACATATTACTCGGCATCATTTAGTCCCAAAGTAACAATGTGGTTCGGTTACGAGTACTAAACGATTTAATATAAAAATAAACGTTATTTGTTAATACATATTATTTATCAATAGAAAACACCCAGACCCGAGATAAAAAAATGCAAATCGTACAAGCATTTGTCCCGCGGCGAACACTCTTATGATGGCAACTACATATCGACAGCGGGAGATCTGCATAAATCTCTCAATCATATTAACGTCTCATAATCGCTGTGAGCTTTGTGTATGCAATCGCAATTGAGCATCGGGAAACTCGCAATTTTTTTCCATGCGAACGTACAAGCGTTTGTGATTTTAAAAACGTGGTCGCTATCGAGTAATACTCGCACAACATGCTCAGAACCTTTGCTGCTAGAGTTGAACGGTATGAAACGGAGGGGAGCGCGTTTGAAAATGTAAAACTTGGAAGATTTACTGGAGTTTAATTTATATTTTCTAGCATTGAGTTTGCAAACTAGATGTTTGAGTTCTGTAAGTGCAGATGTGGGACGTAGGTGGCAGGTTGAACTTTTAGTTTTGATCTAGAGTTGAACAGGAAACGAAATCCTTAAAAAAGATTTTGCAGCGTTCTGATAGATAAAATATCAGAAGATATTTTGCGTCATAACATAAAAAATCTTCAAGACTATCGATTTCGCTTTTAAATATACTATATACAGAGTGTCCTGTAATTAATGGTACTTGTACTTGTTGGTGAACACCGCGGCCACCCACGAAAAAATTAAAATAAAAACCTTTCTGCAGCCGTTCAGGATTTTTTTTATTGTTTTAAAGTATGTGTGCGCAAACTTTATCATAAAAAAATCAAAAACTCCTAATTTTTATTTTTAAGTAGGTATTTGAAAAAACAAACAGTTGCAGCAAGAATTTTTTTGTAATGCGCGATAGCAATACCAATTATTGACGGTTATTTCCAGAGAAAATCAATTCAAACCAAACAAATTATCAATTTGTGGCCGCGGTAATGTGAATAAAGGTAACAAACTTCGATTTTTATTTAAATTTTTTTGCGAGTGGCCGCGGTGACCCTCGCCCTCCTACCCTACCTGCGGGGTTATCCATTAATTACCAAACACCCTGTGTACACTTAAACTACCTGTCCTAAATTACCAAAATAACACAAAAAAGTGCGAAAGTACCTATTGATCAACACTAGGTAT
Source organism: Eupithecia inturbata (assembly GCA_963662085.1). NCBI lineage: Eukaryota > Metazoa > Arthropoda > Insecta > Lepidoptera > Geometridae > Eupithecia > Eupithecia inturbata. The sequence goes on along the minus strand of OY759196.1, from coordinate 4,876,527 downwards.
ACAGGGTGTTTCACGTGAGCAAATTTTATGATTTGAATTCATTCAGAAGAACAAAACATAAAAATGTGTCTGCTTGATCATGACCCTAGCAATCAAGTAACTCTTAGTTTGACCACCTAATAAAGAATATCTTACGTCATGTAGGGAAATAAATGAAGCACATTTTAATAGACAAATTAATTAATATAAATTTATTTATTTATATATCTTATTTAATTACTAACAGTTATGACTGATGATATAACGTTTAAAAATAATTTCTTACACTTAAACAGCCCTTGCAAGTCTTTCAAAATATGGTAGGTAATTACGTAATTATATTCCTACCAAATACATTACTCAGAAAAACATAAAAGTTTAGTTCAATTCAATATGACTATTAGTTATGATTTAAATGAATTTAGAAGTGCTCGGGATTTATAACTTTTACACAGGTTTATGACTTTGAATGCTTTTTTGTATGTTTATTTGTCATTTAATAATTTATTAAGAATTTATATACTTTAAAAAATACAGCTTCAGTTACTTTGTGGCATTACATAATCTGTGCATTACAACCACTAACAAAAAAGATACGGCGATTTAAAGGCGAGATTTAAAGTGATTTCAAAAATATAATTAAAATATCTCATTAACCGTAATACTCAAGACATTGAGTCTACCAGATAAATGTAGACCATGCCCTTCCCAACTCCCTAAAAAATTATGTCGGTCCCGATACTTGCTAACATTGCTAACGGTTTTAACGGTTTCGAAGATCGGAGATTGGTTCGGAACCCGATCTCGCTTTTTCTGTCCTTTTTTCCGTCTTTAATATCTCAGCAACTACAGTAGTATATAACTCGAAGCTTAAAATAATATTACATTTCGTGCGCTTGCACAGATAAAAAAAAAAAGAAAAAAAATTAAAATGAATAATTTTAGTACAATTTGTGATGTCGTAATTTAAAAACAACATAATGTCGTAATTTTTACAATGACAAGTGGAATATCAAATGAAAGGTCAGTTTGTAAATTTCCAAAAACTTTTTAAATTTCTGTAGGTTTCATAATTATTGAAATATTTTAAAAACGTTGAAAAATTACCCAGTAACCCGTATCTCCGAAGTTTGCAGAGCGATCCATCTGAAATGTATGTGGCATTTGTAGTGTTTGTATACAAATCTATATTCTACAGGACAAATATAGAAAAGTCTGTAAGTAGATCACTATTTGAAAAATGGTCCAAAAGGGGGGGAATAATTTTCAAAAGACTACCATACCTAGTGGCGTATCAAATAAAAGGTATTAGTTTGTTCATCTCAAACCAGTTTTTAAAATTCCTGTAGGTTACAACTTTTTGGAATATTTTGAAAAAACTTGAAAATTTTACTATTACCCTCTATACTCAAAAGTTTGCAAACCGATACATCTGAAATGTGCCTTTAATTTTTAGGTATTCATTATATAACAAAGCCTCTAACCGTTACCTATAGTACATATTGGTATACTTGATTACTTGATAAACGTTCGGAAACCTCGGCGTGCGAGTCACACTTGCACTTGACGGATCTTGTTTTGTAGTGTTCTGGTAGGTTTTTATAGAGGTTTTGCCTATGGGCCAATATTTTGATATATGGTGCTCCAAGACCAAGACAGGACCCTGTTTATAGAATAAATATGAAAACGCTCATAAATCTATTAAACTACGAGTCCTAAATTGCCAATATTTTGACTGAACGAAAACAACACCTCTATAATGTATTGATTTCCACTGAAACTAACTATTAACATTAATCTAAAGTTTGTTTGCGTGACCGCTAGAACAAAGAAAAACAAGGGATTTATGAGCTTCTTACAATCATTCATGGCAGGGAACCACCAAAAACCAATTCGGGCCGAGTCGTTAAACAAATATCCAGTGTTTTCGTATCGGGTGACTTGTAGAGTAGAAATAACAGAAGATGTCTAAGCCAAAAGAATAAAGATAGGGCGAGCTTAACCTGTAACAATGCTTAGCTTAGCAATCTCTATTCTTTATTATCTCTGTTATTTTATTGTAAACTTTATGGCGTGTGTAAAGACAAACAGAACAAATTTGTTTGTTCTATAAAGAAAATAGCTCGTTTTTTTACGATTTTGCGGAAAGGAAAGAGAAGTTTATCGAGAGTTTTTACAGAAATAAAAAAAACGGAAAATTAGGTTTGGTTGCAAGGCAGTGATGGCTCTTGTATACACACGTTTATTGACGTAAAAATATACGGTTTATTCGCCGTGTGTACGGTCGTCAGTGTTGTATGGATGGAAGCTTGTTGACGGGTGCATACGGCGCTACGACACGGCGCTGCAGCCGTATACACAGTGTCTGTCCCACTCGGCGCACTCGGCGCAGAGATTTTAGAGAAAAATCACGATGAAAACCACGAACAATCACGATTTTCATCAATGTTGCGACGTAGTAGGCCTCTGGTTCACGACACAGTTTCTTGACCGTACGGCGTGCTAGCCTAGGCCTCTTGCTCACGACAAGAAGCCTGAAGGGTGCACGGCACAGCAGGGTGCATTGCGTGTTCAATTCAAAAGGGGGTTTTTCTTGTTCATACCTATTCAAACATCCGATTCTCCTCCCTCTCCTAATAAAACAGATAAGAGGCAAGTTACTAATGACATTACTGTCGCCAGCGGGAATCCAGTTAGCGTTCGCAAACTAAACAATTACGGAGTTGAACGATAACATGCTCAGACATGTGAATGATGACACTGGAATTGTATTATGAGAGCTTATCATTAGGGTGTGTTGTGTTATGGTACAGAATGTTCCTATTTGAACTGAATTTGGAAATAGGAGGAGATTCTTGTATCTTTTTTTTGTACGTCCACCAATTTTTCCGCCAAATGTGGACCGACCTTGATGATTATATTGCTTTTCTATAGAAGATAAATTCGAAAGTGTTCTCATAAAAAAATGTTTTTGAAATATTGCTATTTAAAAAAAATCTTCACTTCTCTAAAACTTAAAAAACAGCGTAAATATAAAGGAGTTAGAGGGTAGTTTAATTTTTTTCTTTCAATGTACTAAGTGGGGGTTTGTAGATTCTAATCAGCGCCGAATAGACTCCAGGTATGTTCTGAATTTTTTTTTTACAGAACTGTTCACGGAATGTTCATACAGGATTATCCCCATTGAAAGATGAAAGAAAGAAAATACATTTAATTGAACCTAGGAACACAACAAGGTATACATACATTACAAAAAAAAGTACGTAAACATGCTTACTGACTATATATAAACAAGCTTAATGTTACAGGGATCTAAAGAGGTCCCTGTCTCAGCATTATGCCGCTTCAAGTCGAAGCTAGTAGCGGCGCTGGTTTTCAGTCAGGACTTAGGTTCTACAATTGATGAGCTATATAATTATAACTTCCTTTGTCCCCAGGAATAATTCCTAGAAGGGTGGTAGCTAATACAAATTTTGTAAAAATTGTTGTTCATGTTTCTAATAGGATTAGTATTGTGAAATGTTTTGTAATAAACTATTATTTTAACTCATAGGTAATCATAATGTATGATAAGGAAGAGCGTTACCTCCTAATACAGGTATTTATATACATACTTAAAAGGAGGTCTCGAACACTGAACAATGTAAAATGTAACTTAAGAGAATAATTAATAAACATTTTGTGTATTTTGTGAATACAAAATTAAAAATACTCCGTCTCAAGTCTTATCTACCGTTCCATTTCTTCAGTAAATAAAGCCCTACTGGAAAATAAAACAAATCAAACTTCAACGGAAAATAACGAGGCTCCCTGATCTAGTTAAGATTAGTTTCGTGCCGCAGTTTTTATTGAAACTATAGCGAAGTCACGTCCAAGGAACTATAGAAGAGTAAATTGATATTTTTTCCGGTTTTTATAGGTGTTTAATGAGTCTTGAAGACAACTGCTTTAAGAAGGAAATTGTATTAGCTTGCATGATGTAGCTGCTGGTCTATTCAGATATTTTCGTAGGTGTAAAAACAAATGCTAAACTAAAACTTCTTTGGCTTCTGTAATATTTTCATGCCGAATCTGCATTAAAAAGTTTGCATTTAGCTAAAACCCTTTAAAAGCTTGTTAATTTGGAAAACATTCACAAACCCAAAAGCTTAAAATTAAAGGTAGCTTCTTAAAAAATATCCCTTTCAGTCAAGCACATTTATAAGACGGTGTAAATTGTCCCCGCAGATGTAACATTAATCTCTGAAGAAAGGATTGCGAGCAACAATATCTAAATTAATATTGCTCCTGCAATAAAAGTCTGCAACCACTTTTAGTTCGAGAAAGTTCAAAATAATATAGCTGAATATTCTAGGCTAGTAGGACATCATCATCATCTTGTCAGGGTGCCACCACCGGGGACAACGTCGAATAATAATAATTATTCATTTAATAACGGGTGCCACGTAACATGTGTACTATACCGAAAGGGAGTGATTCTGGACCCCAAGGAGATTAGTTCACATGTTTTGTGGCACCCTGTTTAATGAAATTTATAATATTTCGTTTATTTATTGACAAGTACATTATAAAGTACATAATTTAGATACAATCATTTCATAGTACCTACTACTGAAAGTTATGGCCAAATTGTAAGGAAGTTAGTGAAATGAAAAGTTTTGTTCTCGAAACTTTCTATGAGATTTCTATTTCTTTGCAGAAGTCGGACTAAGAAATGCAATTACTTATAAGATTAAATTAAACTCGAATTGGCTTTCAAATGCGGGATTAATATAGGATAGAGATGGTATGTAGGTACTATTAAAATATCAAGACGTGCTTTTAAATGTCTTAAATGAACATAAATGGTCATTTCACCCAGAGATTAAATTACGCTGAGCTTTATTGGTTTCTTTGCGAAGGATTCTTTTCATTACAAGGTAAGGACTACTGAGTTTGAGGGAGGTTCGACCCTTCTCAGTTGTCATAAAGCTTATAGTCAGTTGTCTGATCTTGTTTTACTTCGCTAACCTGGCAGGAAAAAGATATTACGAGTAATATTTGTTTCTGTTCTATATCTTTGAGACACATACCTCTATGCCTGAGTGACTACCGCGCGCGCGCGGCTTCACATGTTTTTTACGGGATACGAAGTAAAAGGTAGTGTCAAAACTTGTACTCAAATCATGGTAATTATCCCGTTATAAATGATTTTAGTAAAAAGTAGTGTGTTTATTTTTCCATCTGTCTTCGCCAAATTTCATTAAAATCCTTGAAAAGGTAATAGAAAAATTACAGACAGAACAACACACAAAATAGATTATTGACAGGTGATGATGACTTTGGATGATATGATAATTTACTGCTCCTTAATAATAATAACTTTTTAACATCTTGAGTGCACACGCCGCAGTTGAATCGCTCGCAGCAGTGCGGCGCGCGCCCGCAGTGATTGCAGAACAACCTCAAAATTATGGGCTTAGATTTAAACTCTTACGTTAAACAATCTAGGATAAGCTCAAAAGTTTGATTAGGGTTTAGTCTAAAATTAAAACACACACAGTCCGGTTTGCAATTTATTTCGTTTCGTACTTATTTGTTGGATATATGCAGGACACAAATAAAATTAATAATTGATCCAAATTAAAAAGTTGTAACAAACCATATTTAATACCTCCAAAGCTAAGGACATCAATAAACCAATGGATCAACTTTAGTTCACCAGCGCGTAAAAGATGTCGCTACTAGTAACTGACGACTCCAAGAACCATTTTAAAGCATGTAATTAGTTCTTACAAGGGAACTAGATGTCAGCTCAGATCAAATTAGGCTATAAAAAATCCTAGTAGTTCTGTCAATAGAACTACTCAACAGAACAGGTGAAAATTGTATTCCCATTTGTTTTGTGGATAAAACTAATGGTAAAAAAAATCCCAGTAGTTCTGTCAACAGAACTACTCAACAGAACAGGTGGGAGTAAACGTTTCGTTCGAGAGTTTTGACTATGAGGTTAGAGGTACATCCAAATATCTAAACATTAAAACTTTCGAATTTATAATAGATGGAGTGATGTACAGACCCAATCTCCGTATTAATTAAATAGTCATTTACAACGGGATATTTACCATGATTTGAGTTTTGAGTTTTCCAATATTAAAGATTTATAACTAACATAGTCTAAGAATTTCCTAAGTTATTTATTTTCAGATTACCAATCTGAAATCAATAATAAACACTATAGGTAATATTAGCAGGAATAATATTATGATTATAATTAAGGTTATTAAGAAGGATTCTAGTAAACTTGTCACTTCAGTGATTGCTCGTACGCTACGTGATCGCTGGCACAACGATGTTGCGTGATTTATCACATATTCTAAATATAGGAATAATCTAGGAAAATAGCTGGCATCCTAACTAAATAGCACTATAAATCATGGAATCTAAATCAATCTTCGTAAAGCATAAACAAATAAATTTAACGATTGAATAAGGAATAAAATATATTTATTTTATAAACAGAATTAAACATACACAACACATACGTAATAATACAAACAAAAACTTAATTAAAGAGAAAAAAATTAACAAATGATGTCAAAGTCTGTTTACAAAATTGGCTCTGGCTCAGCATGTGTTGGATGACTAGCAAACTAGCATCCAACGCTGGTCTTCCGCCAGAACCACTTGTTGGCGTTACGGATACCGATAATTCACAATAATAATACCTACAACATAATACAATCAAACCAAAACACTAATAAAAAGCAATAAAATACAAAAAGATAGAAATATAGAGACATTAATTAATACACTTGTCTATTTATTATTTATTTATTTGTGTCGTGCCTTAGACTTTCCTGCTCCTTCTGGTGATCAAATATAAATTTCCTAGTAATAGTAGTGTAGTAATTGCCTAGTAGAAGTTCATCGGCGTAATAATTTTGAGATTTGTGATCTGAGGGAACAGTAATAAACAACCACTGGAATCTCAAAGTAAGAAAATAAGCATTATTAAACAAATAGTACACATCGTGGTTGTGTTCGTTTGACGTTACGCTATTTGGTGATTTTTTTTAAAGTAATTTCACAATTATCTTCGCTACGCTTTGAGGCTAGATAACCAGCATTGTTCCAACTATTTGTGGAGCATCAATAAAGTTGTCGCATACATAAGCCGCACCGGTCCAGCATCGCTCCCGCACCGCACCCACACGCCTCCGCCTCAGACCGTGTTAACCGCACGCTGTCCACGTGCTTTCCACAAGCTGATCACGTGGCGACAGCTATCAGTAAGCTCGCTGTCACGCACGCTTGGCAAAAAGCCGTACAACTTGAAGCTTCAAGTTGTACGGCTTTTTGCCAAGCAACAATAAGCAAGGCGTCAACAAACGAGTGGCTAGGTTGCAGTAAGCTGCTGGCTGGTATTTTATGCTGTCACTGTAAAATGTATGTAAAGATTAGTGTATGCCAATATTTAAATGTCAATTTTTGTGGATTGTGGCAGCGGGTGGGATGGGTGTCCTATTTCCTTTATACTGAGGCTGATTTAGAGCCAATACATTATTTTCTTTATTGCTTCTCTCCTTACTAGGTATGTAAATGTAACCGCAAATAAAAAGAAAGCATTACTGTTACACAATATAGCGAAACATAACCCGTATCTTGAACAAAGAGGGCATGATTTCATTTTGCGAATTCGATAAGAATGTTGAAGAAAGGCAGGTTTTAGCAGCTTTTTATGGTTTTATCTTTGTTTGATGTGAGCTTGTTTGAAGTGGTACCATTTTCGTTTACGAGGAAAAATTTTCCGTAAACAATAGATACTCGCACCGCCGGGTTTGAAGATTTTGGCCCAAACATCGGTCACCATTTTGTATTATTTTTTTCAAAATCGACGAATAAAAGATATATTATATATTTGGATAGAAAATATTAAAACAAAAAAATGTTCTTTGACATAATGTCCTAAAGCGACAGGTTTCTGAGGTATTCACTATAAAAAAAAATCAATTATTTTCATAGGTATGTGAAATCTCAGAACCCTGACGCTTTAGGACACTATTTTATACTATTTAATTTGTTTAATGTTTTGTTAATTTATTTTACTGTACGTGCATAGTCTTATAGTAATTATATCACACTAAAGTACGTCGCAGCAAGCACGCGTAACACGAACGCCGCCGCCCCGGCCCGACTAAGACTGAGGTGGGTGGACCTAATTGGACCTAATTTGAGCCTTCCACTTTCGAGACGCTACTACCTCATCTCCCCTTTTTTACTTAGATCGATGATAATAATTGATACTGTACTTCTTTTTAATTGTATCTTATTCTCTGTATAGTTTTCTCAAGTCTATGAAGGTATCTCGGCCTTATCATACCGGTGTTGATTTCTATTAAGTACATGACCATGATAATGATTTTAGCTTATGGAGATGGACAATAGTAGAATAAAAAAAAAATATCATACCGAAAATAAAGTAGGTATGCAAATTGAACGATTGCTTTTTCAGTAAGTACAATCAGCTAAGCCAAGAAGCTTGGCTTAGCTGACTGTACTTACTGAGCTTGCACTGAAATCCTTCAGTGCAGGTACAGCTGCTGTACCTGCACTGAAGGATTTCAGTGCAAATAACATGTCAGTATATTCTGCGTAGCTTCCAAACGGATGCACTTATTTTGATTTAGCTTATTCAGAAGGCGTTTTGATCGAAATTGTTCAAAGCTATGTTTAATCAATGCAGATATCTAATTATTATTTTCATAGATTTTTCAAGTTAGTGTATTTTACTAACCCGAGTTAGGTAGTTAATAGTCGGCGTATTCCGATACTTACGATTTTTCTCGATATCAATTTTATACTAAGGTAATTCACAGCTTCGTATCTTGCTTTAGATATATACTGTAAGCGACTATCAACCTAACTGCCTTACGCTGTCGTCAAGCAACTTAACATCAAACGACATGGAACTAAAATGTATTAGCGCAGTCGACTGTACAAGACATTTTGCGGTTTATAGGCATCAAATTGCTAGTAACACCGTAATTGTAGCAATACTGAGAATTTGAGACAAGAAAATTACATTTTGTATACAACTTCAATTACACTGTTTCCACAGCTTCTTTTTGTAATAACGTCTAATTTCCGGGCGCTGAATGGGGTCAGCGAAAGATTGCTTATTAAGATATACTACATTGTAATTAAAAACTGGACTGAAAATGTTCTCTAACATGAATAAAAGCTTTTAAGAAAGAGTATTTATAAAAAACTACGTAGGGTATTTCATCTCATCATCATTGCATCATTCATCTTCATTGCAAGTAATTGAAAATCGTTGTTACACTTACCGCTATCCCAGGCTGTTGTGCGAATTCTTTAGGGGTTAAATTGTCTGTGACAATTTAAATTATTTTCAAGTTATGTCGTGTAGCATTTTATGATGTTTTCCTTCAAAAAAATAAGATGATGATACCAAATAAATGATCAACGCGGAATATGTCATTGTGACGATCTTTGAAGAGGCCTAAATGTCCAGCAGTGTACTTTTTTTGCAGATTTGGTAGTAATAATAGGAATGGATTATTTTTCCAACAGACAGTGGAATTAATTTTATTTTTCTTTATGATCTGTGTCAAATTCCAAGTATGCCTACGCAATATGCATAGTAGTTTTCGTTCATGTGAATTTTGTCCACAGGTGGTAGCAACATACGTGGCAGCCAACTCCTCCCTGCAGTTCATTGAGAGCCGCCCTATTCATTGGGCGGGCGGCAGAACGGAACCTCCGCCCGATACACCGGAGTGCGGGTTTGATAACTCACTGTGTCCAGATAATTGTAAGTACCTCTTCTTTGCCGTATTTACTAATAAAGGGTCTTGGAAAGCCTCTGGACGTAAACGCTCTGCTACTATCTATCGCACCTAGTAGATGTAATCAGTTTTTTGGATCCAAAATGTTAATACCTTGTACAATCATATCTAAATCAAGAATTCGTCAAATTACGATAGTTTAATTAGTAAAACATGAGTAAGCCTCAAATTAAATTCAGTCAGAGGATAAACAAGCCCATTTTTCAAAAAAGCTAACTTTTTTTCATCCATAAGCTTATAAAACTCAAACTTCCCGCCATTAACCATTTATCTTGACAAATTACTTAACGGCAAGTTATTTTCCACTTAAGGTCGTATCTTATCTCAAAGTTTAATTAAAAGAAAAGCCCTCTGTGCTTGTGTGGGGTGTTGATGTAAACAGCACTTTCGTTAAGTGGACCTACGTAGAGACAACATTTCGTGTTGGCTCTTTACGTTCGTTTAAAGCTTTTTGGACACGGAAAAAGCTTTTTTCAGTAATCATTTGGGGCAGTTTTTTGGCATAATATTATATTTTTGAATACGTATACCGATAACATATTTTTAGACTATTAATAACATGAAAGTTTTGAAGATTTATGAAGATGTGTCACGCAATTTGCATAAATTTTGGCCTGGAATAACATTATAGCTTAAATCGTATCAAGGCCACGGGAGCTAGTCGAATTGACTAATGATGTGCAATAATTATTAAATAATCCAATCAAACTAATATTATACTTATATGTGAAAGTTAGCAGAGATGTTTTGGTGTTTGTTACGTCTTCACTCCGAAACTACTGCACGGGTCGGGTTGAAGTTTAGCTGATATTCTAGACTTGGAATAACATAGTCATATGTTATTTTTATCCCGAAAAATGCGAGTGCAGCCACGAGCAGTAACTGGTTTCCTACTTAACAAGCAATAGGCTAACAGAATACAAACCGCTCAGTACAAACTCTACTGGTATTCTGAATACATCGATCAGGATACTTCCAACCATTTAACGGGTTTTATGCGTCGTTTATGACCCGTTAAATCTGTAACGATTCTCACTTAACCGATTGAAAAGTTCAATAATAGGTAAGAGCTTTACATAACAATACAAACTACAGAAACTGAATCGGATAAATAAATTGAAGGTAAACATTGTGTCGTTCTTATGAAGATTGATCTTCGTCCAGTTTTGATAAAGATCCACACGTGACCCTGGGTTACGGAAAGGTAGACACGGTTTGGAAGATAAATAAACGCTGGTTCATTGGCTATGAGAAAAAAAAAATAGTATACTAAAAAAAAACTTATTATTTTGTAAGGGAATGGTAACAGAGAACTATAATGGAAAATCTCAAGATACAAGTACTCGTACCTACCTACCTAAATATTAAAATACACCTTTTAAAAGCTCAGAAAGTAAATACAAATCATCAAAGAAATATGGAAACCGTTTCCATTTCTACCTTTCCCCAAACAGCCCTGGGCAATAATATTATAACTCAAAGTTTGTTTATTGCCGAAATAATAAACAAATTTTAGATTGAGCAGAGTTTATAAAATGAAGTTCAGGTAATAAATATTTATTTGACATTGGTTTCGTTTTAAGTTTATGAACCGAGTAGGTGGAAAACAACGTCACCTCGAGGCAAACTTTACTACGTGGGGTTTACTAGAACTAAAACTATTCCCATTTAGAAATATAAAATGAAAACTATTATTTGGCTCGGAACGATATGTCCATTTCCTAGCTGAATTTCGTCCACGGTGGCCATTCTAAAGGGAGGCTAGCCATTTGCATGGGACCATTTATAGGGTACAAGTGTGTGTGCGCAAACATAGGTGCACTCTCTATTCTCTCACTCGCATAATCCAATGGGACAATGTTAACACAGTGCGAACATAAAAGCCAATACGCACTTGTAAAACCTATCAGCCTTAGTCTACGAAAAAAGGAAAAAAATAAGATTGGTAAACACGCTTCCTTCAGCTACTTAATGGATTGAGTGAGGTGTCTAGGCCGATTTCCTCCAAATTATTATTCCAATTATTTTTGAGGTATTTATACCTCCAGTATACGTCCAGTGGATTGGAATCGAAAAGTACGCAGCGTTAGGATTTGTTGCTTTGTATCGATTTCTATGGTACAATGCCCCTGAATCGGCATATCTGCCGATACCGATGCCAGGATAATATAAATGCGAAAATTATTGTAAATTCTGACACCGCGGACGCTGCGTACGCTCCGATTCCGATCCGGTGGACGCACAGTTTAATTCGCGCGCGTTCATATTGGGACGGAACCTTGTCAGTGTGAATATTTTACGTCATAGTTGTCATAAAATCCGCGCGTTGTCTAAATGGGATAGCACCTTGTCAAATGTCCGACCGATTTATTTCAGATTGAAATGGTTCCATCCTATTCAGATCGCACGCGGAATATCATACTAATATTATAAATGCGAAAATTCGACTGAATGTTTGTTACCACGTATCTTCGTAACTACTTAACCTATTTAGATGAAATTTGGTATGTAGGTATATAGATTCAATTCTAGAATAACACATAAGCTTAACCATGATGGATATAAAAGATTTAAGCTAATCTAATTTTCAAAAATTACGCTTTGAGGGGGTTAAAAAGGGTGATAAATTTGTCTATGGAAAATTATTGTTCCTCAAAACTCGGTATAAATAAACTATACAGTAAATATTGGTACACATATTTTTTATTTATACAAAACTACCCCCAGGAGGTGAGCAATTAATTTCCACGCGGGTGAAGTCACGGGGCGCAGTTAGTACCAATATAATTTATATTCTTTCATCATCATCAGCATCATCATCATCAACCTATATTAGTCCACTGCTGGACATAGGCCTCCCCTAACGAGCGCATTAGCGCCCTGTCTTCAGGTTACCGCATCCAGCATCTGACTTCAGTCTTTAGCAGGTCGTCGTCCCACCTGGCCAGAGGGCGTCCTACACTACGTTTGCCCAGTCGCGGCCTCCACTCAAGAACACATTTACCCCAGCGGTTGTCGGTTCTTCGCGAGATATGGCCGGCCCACTGCCACTTCAGCTTGCTAATTCTTTGAGCTATGTCGATATCGATATATTCTATAAATACTAATAAATAAATGAAAAATGCTGGAAATTACACGGCATCATTTAGCCCCACACTAACATATGTTATCATAACACAGAGCTTGTGTTATGATAACATAGTTGTTACTGCCTTGAGTTGCCAAGCAATAACATAGAGGTATATTCTGCTATTATATTCGACGTTCTAGAATCTGGACAATATCCCAATAGCTTTCCAATCATAGCAAGAAGCTATGTAAGCTTAGATTGATTTCGTGATCAGCTACAAAATTGGCAAGACTTGCTACGAGAAGCTACGAAGCTCAAACGTAGAGGGTTTTTTACGGAATTTCGTAGCATGAAACTACGAAAATGATCGATAAATTTTCACACGAATTTTGCGGACCCGCCTACCACCGGCCTTACCCCCTGGGGGTAGCCTGGGACAAACCCATAGCGCTGTTCTATTACCATTTACTAGTACAAGATTTACTTATCTACTAGGGTAAAGGGTAACACCCTAACGTTATGGATGTAGATACTCATACGTTCATCTTTATTTTCTTTGTATTTGGACATAAATTACTTACTAGTAAAAGCTGATAACCATTTCGTATAAATAAAAACACTTTCAGTCTTTGACCCTTTCGCTTAAGTTTTTTGGGAGCGATAACTTGGCCACTTTTGCACAGTTTATTTGAATTTGTATACATATGTTTAATTCTTGAAATATTTGTGTGTTCACCTGAACACCCTAGGGTGTCTTCAGCTGAGTCTAAAAAAAAAATGGTGACGATGGATTCCTTCCGGACTATTTTAAACTTGTAGAGGTATTATTTTTGTTGAGAAACCCGACATTGAATAAAGTGGTGTTGTTTCTAATTTCTAATGTTTCAAAGATTTATCAACTTAATTTATAGAATAGTAAAGTTGGATGTAAGACGTAATCTCCAGCACTACTTATTAGATTTTGATATTTCCTTCGTAACAGCTACATTATCAGCTACGATTTATACACGTGAGTCTACGAAAGCGAAGCCACGGGTAGAGGCGAATAGGATATAAATACAACTCATTAGTAGATTGTCTCACAAGGGAACTAAATAATGTATTTAGGGCGAGAGTGATATTTTGAATCCAGAGCGAAGCGAAGGATTCTAGAGAAAAATCCTAAGCGTAGCGAGGGATTCAAAGTATGTACGTCGCTCGATGTTAAATAATTTTGGTACCATGTGGAACACTCTGCTTTTCATCCTAAACTATGAGAAAAATTTATATAGGTATTAAAAATAAATAAGAGATGCTTTTAGTAGTGACGAATATTTGTATTTAGGCACATAACCAAATTACTGAATTTATTTCTGGTGTTAATATTTCACTTTCACTGCTAGAACTCATCTTTTATTTAATTTGTGTGAATCAAATTAAGATTGTAAGTATGTAATATATTGATAAAAAGTAATGACAAAACGAATAAAAAGTTCCCGCGTATTCTTTTTTTAAACTTGGATAGCCATCACCGCGTCGGCACGCGCGTTTTGATTTATTACCGTCCAGGACTTTATTGAAGCGAATTGTGTTCAAACTTTTTAATAAAATAGTGTTCCAAATTCAAAAGTCATTTCGTCACTGTTATTAAGTGCGCTGGAATTACCCACTTTGTTCGCACTTATAGAGGAACCGAAGCGACTGAAATCAAAAATATCACTTTATTTCCGAGTCAGTGTTTAATTATTAAGAATTTGACATTTTCTAAGTATACATTTATTGTATTTATGGCAATAAAGAGTTTTTGACTTTGACTTTGCCTCTTTTCGAATAGCTGAAATGAAAAAAATAAGAATCATCATTAAATCAGCCTACAAACTCCCACAGCTGGATATAGATATTCCCCATACGATATCACAAATAACCATCGACTCCCATAAAAATAAAGTGACTTTTGAACTTTATTCTGTGCAAGCTTTTTCTTACATAATAATTATGTAAGCTTCTACACAAAGGCTAACTATTCGGGTTACATACCATGAAATTAACCCTATTAAGGATGGGTCCTGATATTTCACGTTTCAAGTTTCATAAATTGTTGCTTGCGCCCTGTTATTGTCTTCAAGTGAATAACGGCCTGGAAGTTTGTTTAGCCTTTGTTTTTGTTCGAGATTTATCAAGTTATCTAGTTTAGCAAGGCAGTAGGGGTAATATATCAAACTGAAGTAGCTAAAGTCAGAAGTAAATATAATTAATAAAATGCATTTTTAATTATAAAGTGCTTGTCTGTTTGTTCTGTATCATGTTCTTGTAGAAAATGGGTTTGAAAATGATCAATCTAGAAGGTTGCTGGTTCAATCCGCACAACCTAAGCTGATGAAATGTATGTATGACAAACGAGTTCACTCCGATCCAAAACAGACTCTGAATAAACGAATAAATTAACAGTGGTTTTGATAGTTAAATTCCGTTAATCGTGAATTGTGTTTAAAGTTTTATACTGTTTCATTACTTCTACTCTATTCTTATATCATATCTCTGGTTTATACAGGGTGCTTATTACACACAACTAACGTGTGTACTAAGCCGAAAGGGGGTGATTGTGGACCCCGAGGAGATCAACTTTTTGATTTTTTTTTTACCTATTTGCAAAAAAAGAAAATTTTTTTTTCTTCAAAATCATAATATTTTTTGTGTAATTATTCTTATTAATACATTATTATTATTGTTTTGATATTTCAAAGGATATAGGTACATCACTTTTTAGTCAAATCCTTCGTCCGGAAAATAACACAAGTGGTGTAATTATAAATGTTTTTTACTTAGATAGCTATTTTTGGCAGCTATTTTTGATTATAATATCTAGAAGTATTCAAATAATCTCTTGTTGCAGCTCTACCAGTGTACGCGATACTCAGTATAATCCTCAGTTCGGTGGTCGTCGTGCTAGCTATACTTTCAGTCTTCATATACAGGTGATATATACTTGTTTTGATTTACTACACTGATGAAAAATAGCTCACATGCCGGGCAGCATCGCTTTCGGTAATATAATAACGGATATGGGAAAATTTCGTAGAAACATAAAGGGACGACGTGTCTTTCTAGGAATTTTGACGTTTCTGACAGCGTACTGCTCTTATGAAAATGAAGAATTTTTCAATTGGAAAAGATTAAGTTAAAACTATCTTTTCAAAATAAAAAAAGCCTCTATTTTATAATAATTATAAAATGGTGTTAATATTTTTGTTGTTAATAATGTTGTGTGATCGTTGTTGGGGCTTAACAATTTTGCAAAGAACGCTAGCTAAACCAGCATTCAATCTGGATTAAAACTATAATTTCGTATCGTGTCCCTGAAAGTGATTGTACGAGTGTTACCTACCCTAATATTGATTGTAAACTGATTTGTGGACTCATTACATTAATAACCTATTTGTAATCATGTTTTTATTTATTATTATTATTCGATTTTGTATATTGTTTGTAATTGTATTCTGTTCTTTTTTATGTCTAGTAGTTAGTGTTTTGGTGTTAGACTGTAAGCTAACTGCTGTATTTTTTTTATAAATAAATAAATAAAAATAAATAAATAAAACCGCGACCGATGTGAATAGTACATGATAAGAGAATCGATTCGAATTCGATTATCGATTGTGCCACATTAGATATTAAGTATTAAGTTATTGTTTTATAAATGTATTAATGGTGCAATAAAGTTATATTCTATTCTATTCTAAGAGGAAGCCTTTAGAGTCAGCAGCATTACGATCATTATAGTGAGGCCCTTGCAACAATTGGTCCACAATGAAAGCATTTTTAAAAAAATTGTCATATCTGAAGGCCAAGCTCAGGGATTGTTGTCTAAAGGTGCGTACATATTAAGTAAAATGTTATATAACATGTTTTGTTACTTAGTCTGGATGCACCTTATGCCGGCCTGACACAATGACCTGAGACAATGACGGCCTATCACTGTAGGCCACTGTAGGCCAGGGCGAAACCCTACCTACAAAATTGTGCCGCCTTAGTAGAGAAAAATTAATTCTTTAAACTTCAGAAATTTGTTTAATACGATGTTGTGATTAGATTTTTGTCTTTTCTACCCTAGTAAAAATCCCTGAGTTTGGCCTACTGATAATGTTCAAGCGTTTGACCACTTTTTATCAAAATTATCGTATAAAGTAAATAAAATAAACTAATTACAAACATTATTTATTTTCCACACAGACACTTCAAGTTGGAAGCGGAGATAGCAATGATGACGTGGCGAGTGAGCTGGGCAGACGTGCTACAGCCTGGGGGCAGGCTTCGTGGCAGTCTGCACTCGCTGGCTAGGAGATACAGTACTGGGGTGAGTTAATACTATCCATAAATCATCTTAGCTGAAATATGGCCTCCAAAGATTGCTGCAATGACCCCTTGCAAAAATCCGCCTTGGTCCGTCCTTCCTATGCTTATAAATAAATATAAGCGAGTAGATAGAGATCTGAATTGAAAAATCTATCATTTTTGACGAATATCATCTAAGTGGGACAACATGACATTTTCAACCACAATCTTTACACACGACTTATAAATGGAAGTAATGAATGAATAATAATATTATTAGTCTAATCTAAGTGAGTATGTATCAACGCATTACGACAAAATGTAATAATGACAAAGTGGTTCAACACTAAACTTTGATGGGTGGTTAAGCTAGCCGTACAAGTTTCGTTAATCTATTAAAAAGCGGCAAGGAAGAAACTCTACCTACTATACCTATATACATGTGACGCCCGCAAAGAATTATTTTGTTCAGGAACTCCATTGTAGCGGGCGTATTGTTTGAATTGTGGTAATTCGTGTCAGATGTTACAAAACCTTGAGGTTCTCTTGAGCCCTTCTTGGGTGCTTATGACAATTGTTTGTTTTTACGAACTCACTATGCGCGCTACACAATAATGAAAAAGTTATTAAAGCTATGCGCAACCAATTTGGTCGGCAGGAAGGAAATGCCTCGGCATTAAGAGCACCTTTTGTACCTTAGTGCAATAACGTGTTAAAAAAAGTATAAAGTCAAGTACAAACTTATTAATTTATCGTAACTTTATTCAATAGAAGAGTCGTTCGTTTACTTCTGTTGACATAAGTCAGAGTAAATACCAGCCGAAACCGAAAAAACACTCATAAGCAATAACTGTTTTAAATTGACGGATTTTATAAGTATGGAGGGAAATAATTTTAAATAACCATTTCTACAACGAAAACTTCGACTGTTTGTAGGTACTTAAAGCTCAACCAGGAAGATAGGTATGATATGATTCCTATCTATGTAAGATATCTTACAGTAACAACGTAATTATTTTGTCTTAATCAGAAATGTTGTAGGTCCCTCAATCATCATCACGCGATTCCCCAGAGGGCAAAACAATAGTATGTAGGGGAACGTACCGAACTTTTTTGTAAAACTACTTAAGCCGTGTTACAAATAAAGTCTTTAGCACTTTACGGAATGAGTAGATGCGGATAGAGCTTAGCTGTATGTGCAAACGTGTAAGGATTACCTTACACGTAAAGCTGAGACTTCATACAAATAGAAACGCTTTCTTGATCTCTATAAAGGTCCAGTGCAGTGCAGGTGTATGCAGTGTTAAATTAAAAAATTAAACATAAAATATCAAAATATTAGCCCTGGTCTTTGAGTACCTATCTATCCCAATGTAGTAAGGCTTATGGCACAAAAGCCCTGGTTACAAATACTTATTTAATTTCCGCTCCGTTACATTTGCTCGCCATTCTTTACGAACACGAATAAATAGCTTCACCTTGTCGTTCGAAAACAATGCGTGAAGGGAAATGTGAAGGTATTTTGTTTGATCCAGATTTTCGCTCGCTTTGGCTTTGTTTTGCTACGTTACCTATTTGCGTTGGTATTGGCTGAGACAACTTTATACATTTGATTTGAACACAAAACTTTTTGTAAAAATATAAATTCTCATAAAAACAACAAAATTGGATGAGTAGCTTAGGAGCTACAGTGGAACGTACAATACGTTTTTACATGAATAACATTTGGCTAAAAATACGTCTATAGGTTTGCATGAATTATATTGGTAATCGTATGGTAGCGATCCATAATCGCCTGCGTGGCGATTATAGCAAACCATTCAAAACATTGACCACTGGGGGAAGGCGTAGGTATGTCCAGAACTGGACGTATTTTAGCTGAGATGTGGTTTTAATCAGTTAGATTTGTTATAAACAGGTTATTAACATTATATTTTTATTGTCCAGATACATTATAAGGCAAACAAAATCAATCTTAAATCGAAGCCCCTGTGATCATTAGTTTTCGTACTTGGTTTTTAGTTTGCAACTAAATTCCTTTTTTTTTTCAAAACCTTCTTTGACTTCACATTCTAATAACTTCCAGACGACCTTCTCCGACGAAGGAACCTCCCTAGCGGGCGACCGTCAAGTCTACACACCGTGTGGTTTCTACAAGGGTTGCCGGGTTTCCATCAAGAGGGTTGACAAGCAACGCATCGATTTAACGAGGCCGTTGCTTCTGGAGCTGAAGAGAATGAAGGATTTAGAGCATGATCACTTGGCAAGGTATTTTATCTATCTTCATTGCTCTAAAGGATTATCCGGCTTCCGGTGTCCGGTATTAGCTTCACGCCTTCAAGGATTTTTCGGGTTCCTGTGTCCGGGAACAAGGTCATAATATACTTTGTTTTAGTTATGGTAGGGTTTATAATGGCTTGTTATCTTTTTGTAATTCGATCCCGAGTGAATGAAACTTCATTCTAAAAATCAATGTCATTATTAAACCACGTTAGAAATAAAAATAAAAAATATTTTTCTCACGTAGTTTCAAGCGTGTGATGCGGTTTATGCATTGTTTATTTTACGAAAAATAAATACTTTTCCAAAGAGTTTCATTTTTAAACAAATTCCACAACTATGGGTTTATTTTGTTTATAGGCTGATTTATTACGTCCTTATTAGTTGAAGAAGAAAGTAGTTTGATTCATATAAATTGCTATTTTACTAAGCGAAATAATGCTTTGAATTTATCGATGGAATGCGAGTGTAAAAATGTCGTCATGACCAATATTATTTACATACTTCAAAAACCTATTTATTCTAGATTCTAAAACAAAAAAAACATGAAAAAAGACGAGTAATTCTTGAGATACGAGCATTTTAGTGCTTCAGGTCGTAAAATCATCTGCCCCCTCCACGCCGTGATCCTTGACGGTGCGCCATGTTCATTTGATAAGAATGATAGATGATAGATGCTGTGTGGATTTTCCAGCATAATTATTAATATTATTATTAATTTTTATTAATCTCTGACAAGTTAAGGGTGAAAGTGCATGAATACAGTTTGCTTTGTTCTTTTCGTGGGAATGGGTCAAGCTAAAATTTTACTGAGATGGCTTTCGATTAATATTTATTCCAAACGAAAATTGTTCAGAAAGTGGCTTTCCACAGGACATAATAATCTTGAAAACCTGAAATTATTTTTAATAAGCCGTTTATGTTTTTGGTGCAGGTTTTTTGGAGCTTGCGTGGACCCGCCCCATTGCTGCATTCTAACAGAATACTGTCCGAAGGGATCCCTACAAGACATATTGGAGAACGAGTCCATCAAGCTCGACTGGATGTTCAAAGTCAGCCTTATGCACGATATCGTAAGGGTGAGTATTCTTTACACCTTCTAAATATTCATTCCTTTTATACAATTCATAATTCATGAATTTATATATATTAATTCATTTATATAATAAATGAATTATTTATACTTATTTCATTTATTTCGCATATTTGATTGTAGTAGCATCACAAACATAGGGATGGGAACTCCATTTCCGTTGTATATAAGGTCAGTTGGAAACGGATGCTGCCTTTATTTTTAATTATAGTTTCATAAAATATATTATTTAATGTTTTTATTTGAAAATACGACGTTTAATAATACTTCCTCACTTCAACTTTACGAATTTTAATTTTAAACGCTAGTCAGAAGACTAGCGAAAATAACATAATAAATTATTTACGGTATAGGTACAAAAAGGTTTCTCATTCATTATGGACTGATTAACAAAAACTTAGAGATCTTGCTACATTTAAATTTGTTTCGGTTTACATTCATCATTTTGCTCAAAATGTTTCAAATGAGATTCGTCGAATTTCCGGCCTTGATGAGTTTAATCAACGCGCTCCATTGGGGTAAAACCTTCAATTGAGGTATTTTGTTTCAGCAAAACCATTTTCTAATCGTTGTTATTCAGCTTTAAAATGACTCAGTCATATAAAAAAAAAACGCTTGACGGTTTAACATTAAAGCTTCGCTACAGAGATGAATACCGTCATATTTTTTTATGAAACTTTTATGATTAAAACTATAAAAAAGCCCGACTCAGTTCTTCATTTTTCACCTTTTTCCCCCAAATGAGGAGGCGAAGGCCGAAGGCAACTGCAAGATGAACCTAAGAATAAGAACTAAAAAGAGAAATGAGACCAGACGAGTATTTTAATACCTCAACTAATTTTAACAAAATCGCTTTAACGGTTTTGATGCTTGGAGGTACCTAATAAAGACCCGCCAAACACATAGAAACCCTCGAAAAAAAAAACACACGCCTCGCGGGTAAAAACTAATCAAATAAGTATTTTTTCATTGGCCTGCACGGTGTCGGTGCTGGCAGCCATGAGAGCAGCAATGTGTGAAATCATATGGCATGTTTCTTCTCTTACCGGTGCCGGCAACGGCACGCCATTATACATTTTTTATGTTTCCCCGGCTGCCTGCAGCTAGTGAAAAACGCTCATTATCATTTAGAACAATTATGGATCAAAAAGGTTCATTCGTATGGGAGCTACAATGTCACAGACCGACACACATTAAAGTTATAAAATCCCTCTGTTAACTTCGGAGGTAAAACAATTTGTGAAATTCCAGCAGCCAAATCAAAACCATCAAACTTGTCTCGAACAAATAATGTATTTTACCAGATTTCAGAACATAGTAAACCTACCAGTAATAAACTGTCTCAACTTTGATCCTTAAACCTGAATACATTAGATTGAAAATCCCCCCGTTTACCACCTGACGGAAAACCGACAGGGTCGTGTCAAATATAGGGGTTGCCTCTACCACGAGTTTTCTAACTATTTTATAGACAAAAAATACATGATGAAAATCCGTGCAGTCGCTTGGGACTTTGAAACTATGAATTTAGAAAACTACTACTCGTTAATGAGACATGGTTTGACAGTTTATAAAAGTTTGCCTTTCTTTTTTGAGTCCAGTTGAAAAACGTGGAAAGAACACGTCATCGCATTAAATTGGTAATTAAAACTTTTGCGCCGCGCCGTGACAGGGCTTTTATGTATTGTGTACCTGTCGCCACCGGATCGAAGAATTAGCTCGTTTGTAGAATGGCTAGGCCGATTGCAAAACGTACGCTGATTTTTCGGGAATACCTAACTAATTTCAATCGACGAGATGGCTAAGTGACGTTTACTCATATTGTTGAAAGTTAAGCGTTCAACAAACGGCATAGACAATTAATTGAATTGCACCGTTTTTCAAAAAGAAGTCTGCTAGGTTTCGAACCATCGGATTCAGCTTCTCAGTCGTGTGTCTTAACCGCTCAGCCGCCGCTCAGATAACTTATAGTCGAAATTAGTGTACTGGTTCAGTTGTTAAGCAGTTAGGTGGTTGTCAGGTAATTATTGAGTTTAAACGCAGAGTCCAAAGTCCAGTTGTTGAAAATAATTGACGATAGTAGCATCAACGGTGTATATTGAAGCTAACTGTTGTTTTGCCAAATATTACGTTTTATCTTCACTGTTTTTCACTGATTTTTTATTGTAGTTTGTTATTAGCGATAAATACTACTAATAAGTGATAGTTTTCTGTGATTTATTTTGTGTTTTTGGACTTGTTTGGGATTTCATCGATGTTCACAAGGTCAGTTTTGTTTACTTGTATCACTTTGTAATTACGCGTTATATCACTACACAAACACTTGTGCCGGTAAATTATATATGTAGGTACTTATATTTTAAACACTTATTTGTTTGTTATTGTACACTTTATATATTTTTTTATTTATTTAAACTGCAGAGCCAATGTTAACATAGACAGCAGCGCCATCTCTCCATAATATAAAACTTTCATATTTCTTAACTTTTACTATGCATAGTTCATTTATTTTTATCTCTTTGCAAAATTCTCCTAATTTAGTCACAAATTCGTCTCGCGTAAATTGTGCTCTAAAATCAAGATTAATATACAATGTTCTTTTTTTCTCACTATAAATTAGACTTTCTGTTTCTTTATCTATCCCATTTTTTTTTCTTAAATTGTTTAATTCGTCTTTTTCAATAAAGGTCAATTCCACAGAATCACTAGGCTTTTTTAGAATATCTACAACTTGTGGTTGATCAGGCCACTTGTCGTTTTCTTTAGTAAAAATAGCTTTATTCGAATCCTGATTTAATTTTCTTGTCTGTGCTCTTGTCATTACAGAAACTATTTCTTCATTCATCTGTTTTAACATATCAGATGTTAAATTAATCCTAGAAAGTGCATCTGCGACACTATTCTCTTTTCCTTTCACATAGGTATATTATTTTAAAAGTATACTCTTCTAGAGCAAGTCGAAATTTAAGAAGTCTTTATAGGGTACGGAACCCTATAAAGTCTTAAAGTACCTACGACACCTTCAACAATATTAAATCAATCCAGGGATTGATTTAATTTATGTCTCTTCATCAGCAAAAATACGTCCACGATGACTGGCGTGCTGAACGTGGCTCCCCAAGCAAGGGGGTTTTTCCTGGTAGGTACTGCCTATCGTTGTACAATTTTAATGTAACATTCTATTCTATTAGTATAGAATAGATTAATGAGAACGGCCATAAACAGAGAACAAAAGCCCGCATAAATTATGCTGGACAATTCACACATTATCATCTAGCCCCAGGCAAGCTAAACAGAGCTTGTGTTAAGAGTGTACCTATAAGTTATTACATACATATAGCAAAGGCGTAGAGTAGGTATTGGTTGTGAATGTATTTTCAAGATGGTTTCTTGCTGAATTCTCTGTTATTTCCATATCATTCCACGCGTATGATCGCTGTTTTATAGAGTCTGGAGGAATGGCATTGACTCTTGCGAGATTGCGTTTATTATTTCTGCTGGTACATTAGCTTTCGTTAAGAATGTTATAAAAATAAAGCTCGACTTTTTTATTGGTGTAGGAAATTTATTTTGAAATATGTATGTAGTTATTATAATGTTGTATTGGTTATTGAATGCTGTTGATATTAATCTATATATATAAAATAATGTCGTGTTAGTTACACTATTTATAACTCAAGAACGGCTGAACGGATCTCGGTGAAATTTGGCAGCGAGGTAGATGGTATCCCGGGGCCAGACATAGGCTACCATTTATTCCGGAAAAAAGCGTGCGAAGCCGCGGGCAGCAGCTAGTTATAAATAAATTACATACACCTCCTCCTCCTCCACAGCCTATATTGGTCCACTGCTGGACCCAGGCCTCCCCCTGATAAGCGCCTTATTGGCTTTTATCTCAAGAGGGGTAATGCCCATAATCCCCACGCTGGGCATGCGGGTCTGGGATCGCAGTTCGTAGGTAGAATTATTCTGCAGGGGGTGCTGCTGCCCGCCCCCGGTGGATATCCCTTAGTTGCCACTTACGAAACCCGCGGGAAGAGTTGGGGAGTTGGAGATATACACATAAACTGATAATTAGCGTCTCAACTTGAGCCGTTTAGCACTATTGTATGAAATTCCATATGAGGTACCCACAATCACATACCAGTTTAGTTTTTATTGTGCTAAAATTTACACATTGCGGTCGCGGCGTAAGAATCGACCACTTCAACTTAGCCCGTGGATAACGTAAGAGGCGGCTTTTATGTATTTTAAACATCTCCACTGCGAACAGATTTGTAAGTGTATCACACATTCTATTTACGCCGCTTAAGTATTGGTTCTTTCTTTTGTATATTTTCCCGTATTTAGAATTCAGCCGATGAACAGCGAAAATATCACTCACGAATGCACGTTATTAATAAATAATGCTGGACTATTCAAACAGCATCATCTAGCCTCAAGCTAGATGATACTAGACGACTGAGTCTGAGGTACGTACCAGTTGTGCATTAGTTTACGATGACGAAAAAAGTTTTCGTCTCTTGTAAACCTTTTTTCCTTAAGTATAAGCTGTTGACTCTACCATCACTGTATATTTTAGAGACAGCTATGTTTGTCAAGAATAATCAAGATCTTTTCGGTCGACCTTCGGATTTCGTGGTCCGCAATAGGTGTGACAACAATAAAGTCTGTCAAATAAATAGGAAAACCACAATGATGGGCAAGAGTATCTTTGCTATGACACCCTCCATATATAATAAATTACCAGAATCTTTAAGACTACTGCCGAATATGGTGTTTCAGAGAAAGTTAAAAACGATTCTTTCAAATAAATGTTATTATGCTATAAATTAATTTTTAATTGACAAAATTTTTTCTGCTTCATGATGACATTCTTTATTTTTAAGTTATTTTTATCCAACATTAGTTTCAAGTTCAGTTTAATTTTATTTTATTGTAAGCTTAATTAATTAAATTGTTATTAATTGTACACAGACATTGCACACCCTGAAGGTAGGAATACATCGACTCACATAGATATAAAACCTGTACCTATATGAATTTCAAGCAATAAACAAAACTTTACTTTACTTTACTCTTTTCATACATTTGGCACCTTGCAGCGCCTCTGCCGGATAAAGAGGCACTAATTTTCGTAGTTTGACAGCGGTTGAATAGTTTCATACTCGTAGGGTTCTAGGATCTTTGTTTCATATGAACTAGATTTTAGTTTTCGAATGGTTTTGCGAGATTTGGCGGAGGTTATTTTCACGGAATAGTGTCTCATTCTTTTATGGTACATGTAAGCGAGATAGAAGTAAAACTATATGGAGCTCCTGAAACTATTTACGTAATCGAACTGTGCAGACTGATACTAAGTTTACTGATATACTCAATACATTACAAGACATAGATGGATAAATATAAACAAGCTATTCATCATCAGGGCATGCACTACCTCCACGGAACGGACATCCGGTCCCACGGCAACCTGAAGTCAAGTAACTGCGTAGTGGACTCACGCTTCGTACTCAAGATCACAGACTTTGGACTCCACTCGCTGCGGGTCTCTGAGAAGGACTCTAGAGCTCATAGTTATTGGACACGTAAGTTTATTAATTTAAAGCAGAAAGTGTTCATGTTACCACATTTACATAATGTTAGCGTTGCAGCAGGACGTCATTGCAGGTTGCGCCGCGGATGCTTGGCAGTGAATGAGTTTTCTCAGAGTTTGTTTTTTGACTCCACTCTCTCGCTTAGGATCTCTGTGAGGGACCCTACAGCTTATATTTATTAAAAGCGTCAGATTATGGATGTATGTAACCTTTTAAAATTAGGTACCTCTCAAGTCTAAGTATGGAGGACTCCACTCGTTGGCCGTGTGGTGCCGGGTTAGACTTTCCACCACCCCAACTCTTCCCGAGGGTGTCGTAAGAGGCGACTAAGGGATATCCACCGAGGGAAGGGCAGCAGCGCCTTCTGCAGAACAAATTTTACCATCGAACTGCAATCCCCAATCTGCATGCCCAGCGTGGGGATTATGGGCATTATTCCCCGATATGATGAAAGCCAATAAGGCCACAGATTAGGTTATGTTACTTCGTATAACGATTACGCAAAACCACCCATTCTATATTGAAAGCCTTTTGAATGACCTTCGTAATTTTCTATTGTATGGATATGACCATTTAAAAGGCTTTCCAGGCCATTCAAAGGGCTTTCAAATGTCACAGGTTGGGTAATTTTTGCGTAATTGACAGTGAGTCAACTACATTATAGGCTGGTAGATGACTCGCTGAAATGGACTGTCTCTGTATTAGTAACTCATCGAACTAGGTTAGGTTAGGTTATCAGCACCCCGGTGGTGGAGGGTTAGGCATTTTCATACCCCAAAAAAAATAAAAAGATTAGGGTAGAGAATGATATCTAGCAAAAAATTCGGCTTTAACTAACGTACAACTTTTGTGCAGTGTATAAGTATATTATATTTATGTATCAAATCAAATCAAATAGTTTATTCATAAAAGACATGGTAAATTACACAGGTAGTATTATAAATGACGACCGATGTGGCGCGGCCGGGGCGAAGGTCCGCCTGCGACGCAGAAGGTTGCGGGTTCGATTCCCGCCTTGGGACAAATGTTTGTACGATCTGCAAATATTTGTTCCGGGTGTTCTGGGTATTTTCTATATAATAAAAAATATCTATCTATGTTATGTATTGTATTAAGTTTATCAGTCATCTAGTACCCACAACACAAGCTCTGCTTAATTTGGGGCTAGATGATGCTGTGTGGATTGTCCAGCATTATTTATTTATTTTATTTATTTATTTATAAATAAGTTGATCCTCATATCTCGCCACATTACTTGCATGTGAATATCAAAGCACCTACATAGGTACATAAAATATGCTAAATAGGTTCACAAACTTCAAAATATTTCACTAGTTACTATCATGCTTAATTAAAGAAATAGTAATAAAAGTAAAATTAAATTCAAATAAATATCATGGTAAATAAAAAAATATATATTTTTAGGTGAAGTTAAATTCAAGTACTCACTTATGTATTTGTTTTGTGTACTGTAGGTACATAGTATTTTATTATTGAGGTCTAGTATAGAGGGATAAATAAAGTTTTTAAGTCAATTACAAAGTGAGAACAAAATTAAAAGTTTCTGAGTGAGCTCAACTCGGTACTTCGACAACATAATTTACTGGAGATTTTATGTTTATCGACTTACAGGATTTGTTTTGTTGTCAAATAACTGAGGTAATTTTATTTATTTTGTAATACCATTCCCGGAGAAAATTTATTTTATAAAATCAATATCAATTACATTAAGTTTTTTAGGCTTACAAAATAAGCTCACTGGTAAGTAAAATTTTAAAGAAAATGTGTATCAATTATAAGTATAATAAAGCGTTAATTGATTCTCTTCACTTTTTGTCCACTACTGGTAGATAGTTAAAAAGTAAAGGTTAAAGTTAAATAATAATAATTACTTCTAGGGCACATAATATTAAAAGATAAGACTTGAACATGCCTGACATAATATTTTTTTTGCCCTGCAGAGGAACTCAAACCCGCAAATCGAAAGTGTCTAAGTCGGTTTATCGCTTACTGTGCCACAGAGTTCTTAAAATTATTCCAGAAAAACAATCGACGAAAATAAACTTTTTATTTGGTTAAAAAAAATGCTCTCGGCGACCGATATTGTTTTGGCTTATTCCCATTACATCCAAACCCATTGTTCTCGGAAAAGAAAATTTTCATACATTAGTTCCCAACCACATCCAACGAGCATTTAAATATAATTTTTAAAATATTTTCGTTCATACATTTGTTCCCACTCACATCCACGCATATGTTGAGGTACAGTCAGCACGGGAATCTTCTGATAGTTCATGTGCTCAAGCAGGTAGTAAGGTACGAATACTAGAAATATTTAAGAACATAACGCAAATAAAGGAGTAGAGGTTCGTCTTTGCATGATATATTGTCATACATACAAAATAATATAAAGGAAAAACTGTTAGGAAATCACAGATAATTTTTCGAGTTTTTTCAAAATATTTGATAACACCCTGCAGAAATTTCAAAATCAGTTTTGAGATGTACAAACCTTTCATTTGATTCTCGACTCGGTGAGGTAGCCCGCCCTATTGAAACATATACCCCCCCTTTTTGTAAATTTTTCTAAAACAGAAATTTTTCTACGTACAGACTTCTCTATATTTTTTCCTGTAAAATATATATTCACATCTACAAACGCCACATACATTTTAGATGGATCGTTCTGCAAACTTCGGAGATAGTGGAAGAATTGGTAATGTTTCAACTTTTTTCAAAATATTTCAAAAAGTATGAAACCTACAAAAATTTCAAAAACTGTTTTAAAATGTAAAAGCTGATACCTTTCATTTGACACCCTATTTGACTTTGTAGGTTTCTTTTAAAATTTCGACATCTCAATTTGTATCTACTAAATAATTTTAATTTTAATTTTTTTTGAATTTTTTTTTCTTTTAATCTTTATCGGCGCACGGAATGTATTATTATTTTAAATTTCAAGTTATTTTCTGCTGTAGTTGCTGAGGATAGAAAAAGCGAGACCATAAGGGTTTCGAAGATCGGAGATCGGTTTCGGATCGGTTCTAAAAATGACTATTTTAGTTGCAATAATGGCCAGTAAACTATGAATAGTACCTACTTAGCGACTAGCAGTTTTTTTATTCATTTGCGTTGAATTTCTTGCTTTTTTCTAAGTTCGGTAATCATAAAAGATAATAATAATTAAATCCATAAAGAAGGTATGATTCAAATTCAAATGTACTTATTTACAATGACACTCAATATTGTGGAAGAGCCAAGTATTATTTTAGACTCCCAACATAAAGATTGAACATCGTCGTCATGATACAAATAAATAAAACCCAGAAGCCTTGCTTATGTTGACTGTACTAAAATTATGTGGATGTGAGTGGGAATATTTTATTTTATAAATGCTGTTGGATGTGTTTGGGAATCTTTTTTGGATGTGATGGGAATAAACCATTTTTTTTACTCTTTGTTTAGTAAATTTATGTTGGATTTATGCGTGTATCGTAAAATAAAAATCTCCTAGAAACGTTTTTAATTTACTGTTTATCACTTTTGACACAGCTTTTAAGAGTTTTAGAAACTGCGTCAGTTTATTCTCATGACGAATAAATGCTGTTGAATCAAATTGGTTTTGTTACTCCTTTAGATATAAAGTGCCCGTTGGGAACAAAGTTCTAAATATTATATGGACAAAACTTGAGCCTGAGATCCGAAATCATCCGTTTTGGTTTAGGACATCGGTAACTTAGATGACACCTTCTATTACTAGTATTTTTCAGAACATTATACTTAAAAAGAACGTGTAGCTCTGTACTCATTTAATAGTACATTAAGCTTTGTAGTATCATGCTTCCAATATGTGATCCCTAAAAGACCTTCAATTTAAAGTCCTCACAGAAGTTGAATGAAACTTGTTGAAGGTTTCTAAGACAATATTTCGCTCGGTCTTGCACCAGCCCCTGTGGCCTAATGGATAAGGCATCGGCCTCCTAAGCCGGGGATTGTGGGTTCGAGTCCCACCAGGGGTAGATCTTTTTGATTTCTTTTTTGCATTTTTCGCTCTGGATGTAAAAAAATTAGGCAAAATTTTTCAACAGTACAAAATACATTTCGCTTTTCATAAGTCACATTGTTCCACTGACACTGATACGAGACTCTTTTTATGTGTAAGAAGGTTACACTCTTCCTTATCAAACTATATTAAAATAGGGTTTCACAAAAAACATTTTTATAAGCATAATAATAATTAAAAAAAAAATACAATGTTAGTTGAGGGTAGGTTTTGGTAAACTTCGTTCTATCGTAAGTTCATGATGTTGTGTCGTGCAAGTGCAAGTAAATAGGTGTGAGTTGAGTAGTGAGTGTATGTTTTGTTGAGGACACCGATCCGGGCAACAAAATTTACTGGCTTAGTGTGTGTGTAATGTGTATGTATTGAACAGTCTGTTGCAGACCATCAAAAGATGGCCCAACTGATCCAATCGGAAGCGTCCTCAAGACGCGAGCTGGCTGTATTGCCCCACTGTATTATACCTCTAATATAATATAAGAATGTTTATTGGTACAAACTTATAAAACATTGTTTATGTACTGACTGACTAAATACAAAGTTGTTCATGCAAAATCGTCAACAACATAACATAACTAATATGTAAATAGCATTCGTCAAAGAAAATGACGATACTTAGACAAAGGCTTTGTGACAAAGTATCGTCATTTTCTTTGACTTTCCGTCCTAGTTTATAACTGTGTTACTGCAAAGTAATGATGTGATAATGACTTCTTTTCCTCAGGTCAGCTATGGACAGCACCGGAACTGCTCCGCATGGCAGAACCTCCAGCGGACGGGACGCAGAAGAGCGACGTGTACTCTTTTGGGATTATAATGCACGAGATCGTCAACAGACAGGGGGCTTTCTGGCTAGGACCGGGAGTTGAAATGCCGCCTAAAGGTTAGTGCTTTGTCGTTTTATGTGTATACATGTGTGAGAGCTATGTAAGTAATAGTTCTCATCCTTGCAACCCCAGGTGGCCGTGCTGATGCTAAGCTAATTAATCCGTTAACCAACACTTCGATCAATCTCACAATTAACCTAAACAAATGATTTCTGAAATATATTTACGTTGACTTTAATTTCATAGTGCGTTTCGTACTAGGGTAGAAAACTAGAAAATTTTCATTTATGTCTCCTCGAAATGACTTTTTAACAGGCTTTTACTTAATGCTTCAGGAAGTTTCAATTCGTTAGACTTTAGTCCTAAAATAATCGAAAGTTTAAAACTAAAATAGTATTGAACACTGTCGTATAAAAGCATTACCGGGATTTCTACCGTGATTTTGTGGTGAACCAAAACCAAAGCATAAAAATGTTACTCGAAAATAAAACCCTCTAAAATGTACATCATATTAATAATTACTGAAGTGGAGTAGGTATTCCGTCTTACGAAGAACATGCAATGTGCAAGAAAAAGTTTACGAATCCACTTGACAGACGCATAAAATCTCTTATTCATGTTGATCTCATAAATTACAAATTCAATGTGAAGCACTAAAAGCTTAGTATTTGGCTCAGGCTATTGCCATGTAGAACTTAGGGTTTGGTTTACCCAGCTCCAGAATGGGGCAAGGAATTATGAGCAGGCTGTAATTCATTGGTGTTGGTTTTTTTCCCTTTCTGCTAACAAATCGCTTTAGGCAGGTAGGTACTATGACAATGGTATCGTTGCAGAATCGTCACGTAGAATCTTTAGATGAAAAAAACTCTAGATAGTGCGGGAATTACTATTAGCACGGAGATATTGATAGAATGGTTTCAACCTCGACACTTATGACGCGGCTTTCTGGCTAGGACCGGGAGTTGAAATGCCGCCTAAAGGTTAGTGCTTTGTCGTTTTATGTGTATACATGTGTGAGAGCTATGTAAGTAATAGTTCTCATCCTTGCAACCCCAGGTGGCCGTGCTGATGCTAAGCTAATTAATCCGTTAACCAACACTTCGATCAATCTCACAATTAACCCAAACAAATGATTTCTGAAATATATTTACGTTGACTTTAATTTCATAGTGCGTTTCGTACTAGGGTAGAAAACTAGAAAATTTTCATTTATGTCTCCTCGAAATGACTTTTTAACAGGCTTTTACTTAATGCTTCAGGAAGTTTCAATTCGTTAGACTTTAGTCCTAAAATAATCGAAAGTTTAAAACTAAAATAGTATTGAACACTGTCGTATAAAAGCATTACCGGGATTTCTACCGTGATTTTGTGGTGAACCAAAACCAAAGCATAAAAATGTTACTCGAAAATAAAACCCTCTAAAATGTACATCATATTAATAATTACTGAAGTGGAGTAGGTATTCCGTCTTACGAAGAACATGCAATGTGCAAGAAAAAGTTTACGAATCCACTTGACAGACGCATAAAATCTCTTATTCATGTTGATCTCATAAATTACAAATTCAATGTGAAGCACTAAAAGCTTAGTATTTGGCTCAGGCTATTGCCATGTAGAACTTAGGGTTTGGTTTACCCAGCTCCAGAATGGGGCAAGGAATTATGAGCAGGCTGTAATTCATTGGTGTTGGTTTTTTTCCCTTTCTGCTAACAAATCGCTTTAGGCAGGTAGGTACTATGACAATGGTATCGTTGCAGAATCGTCACGTAGAATCTTTAGATGAAAAAAACTCTAGATAGTGCGGGAATTACTATTAGCACGGAGATATTGATAGAATGGTTTCAACCTCGACACTTATGACGCGCGTTCCATCATCTGTAGTTTTTTTCATCTGAAGTACATACCAAAATGTGTCATTCTGTGACGATTCCCTGCGCAATGTCATAAACAAGCGCTTAATTTCGCAGAATAGGGTTCTTGTTTTTAAAATTATGTTTGTTGAAAAGAGAACAACCATAAAGTGACAAAGCTTTTCGTTTTCTTTGTTTTTTATTTATATTTTCCTCACAATTCAGAATAGTAGACCTACTTGTAAAGGACGTAGGTCAGCCTTATTGTACAAGCATTACATTCAAAACGCAAAACATTTTTCTTCGGGCTCTTTATATTCGAAATTAAGATTGGTTTCGAATATTTTACAAATTGTTTGACAAAAACTCTGTTATAACGGGTACCGAGAAATAAATTGACTCAATCACATTTTGTCTTCAAGCAGAATTTTTATTCTGCAGGAAATTAAAAGCAGACGTAATAAACTCAATTTTAAGGCAATTTTCATTTCCCTCGCCTCAAAGCTCAAGGGATAGCGAAAGGGTAGTTACCGTTCAATTCAATTTATTTTCACAAAAAGAGCTTCTTCATAAGATTTATATATAATGGTTGGAAATTGAATCTATTTTATATTGAGAAGAACTGCTTGTTAAAATGTATGAGGTGTTTAATAGATATG
Source organism: Eupithecia inturbata (assembly GCA_963662085.1). Lineage (NCBI taxonomy): Eukaryota > Metazoa > Arthropoda > Insecta > Lepidoptera > Geometridae > Eupithecia > Eupithecia inturbata. The sequence goes on along the minus strand of OY759196.1, from coordinate 4,842,950 downwards.
GTTGGGAGATTGATCGCCCCAAACAAACTTTTACCCGTCGATTTCCTACTTTACTGTAGCCCATGTCAACACAGGAAAGTTGCCAGCCGGTGAGATTGTGTGTTCCGATCAAGGAGGTTTCCGCCGCCTCCCCCATAGATAACTAGAACCTTACAAAAATGACACTCGAAATTGTCTACGACATTGTTTGAAGCAGACAGTTTGCGCAGAGGCGTGAAAAGTTCTGCACATACGGAAGAAGAAATCAGTGGAGTCGAATTTATTTTATTTTAATTATAAGTAGGTAGCTGAAAATAATAAACGCTGTTTTTTTTATAGGAACAATCTGAAAGTCATACCGTCACCTAGTACTTATCATATTAAAATTCATTTGGTCCATCTAATTAATAACAAAATAATAAAAATCTTTTATTTCGGACAACAAATAGTTAGGTATGTAGGTAGTTAGTCTAGACAAAGAACTGTTTCTGTGTAGACAAATATAATGCAACAAGAAAAAAAAAATCTAAATCAAAATAACTATAAATTTAACTAATCTTTATAAATGTTTGAACTAGTAATAATTGCAAACTAGTATCTATAAAATAAATAAAATAAACGCAAGAACACATACTATAATAATAAATACAAAAACAATAGCCTCTCTATCTATGAATTTAGAACAAATTTAAAATCGTAACATTAGCATTCCAAAAAATAATTTTCAAGGCTTATTTCTTGAGGATAGGGCATAATAGCACATTATATTAAATCTTATTTTTTGAATTTTCGTAAAGCGAGGTGAGAGGTCACACACACCAAAGCCGCTGGCCCGGCAGCTTTACTCGGCGGGTTAGGCCACCCCGGGCTTGTTTTGCGATAAACTATTCAAGGCTAACTCGCCGACACTAACCTACTGGTGTGTAGAGGCCTTAAAGTATCCCTTGTATTCCACAGATATAATAGAGACAGTAATCGCCAGCGGCCTCCGGCCCAACACGTCATACCACCGCTCCTGCGAGGTCGACGACGCCACGGAGCTTATGCGCCGATGCTGGGCCGAGGACCCGGCGGAGAGACCCGACTTCGCGCATCTCAAAGGGGCCGTGCGCAGGCTCAACAAGTAATGTGTACATACGTTCTGGTGTTGGTAGTTAATAATTGTAGATAAGTTAAAAACAACTATTATTCAATCGTAAATACTAATTCTAACTTGTTTAAATAGAGTTAAAATAGTAATTTTCTTTTTGGACCTAAATAAGAAAAGATTTTATAGCAAACCTCAGTTTTCTGAATAAAATCGAACACTTTCTTCCCTGGTTGAACCATGTAGTATTGAATAATCGTCATTCCTACAGGTAGACATTATAAAGAAGCAAATTTTCAAACAAAAGTAGTCACTGGGCTCTTTGCCATTTGGACTTACCAGAAGAAAAACCCTTATTATTCATGGAAATGTAAATTTGAGTGTCTACATTTCGTTCCAATTCCCTCTGCGAAAAACTTGGTATGTTAAACATGCCTTAGGTAGGCCCCTGTCACGTCGACTAAAGAAATTAATTTCTTGCAAATTTGCTTGTGAAGTAAAACGTGGTTTAATATTCTAGAGTTCAAATATTAGTCCTTTGCGTATATTTGTGGTAAAATTTGGATATTTCAGGAACTTGGACCCGAATCATGTAAGACGTTTCACTTAATTAATGATTTGTGAAGTCGGCGTTTAATCTGCTATAACAGAAATCTAATGTTTTTCTGGACAATCTTTCCTTAGTCCGCGTGCATGCCCAGGACAGTGATTTACAGTGTGCTGTTTGTACTTTTCCGAAAAATGTGTAATATTTTCCCCTTAGTTTATTGTCATAAACTAAGGGGAAAATATTACACATTTTGGCGGGGCTCGAACTTGCTTTAATAGGTGCAGCAACTGCTCGACAACTGTTATGGTCGTTTATAGCTTTTGACCTATTTGGAATTATTTATCTGAGTAGGCCGACCAACCTGGGTCTCCTAAAGACAAGAGCAAAAAGTTGTCTTCTAGACTTTGGTCATACCTCGTCGGCGACACTGTCTCTTACCATCAGGTGAGATTGTGGTTAAACGAAGGTCTATGCACACTATTATGACAAAAAAAGAAAAAGGTTTAATGTCACTATCTGTTTCACCAAAACTTTTCTAAAACTTCTAACGCAGACTTGTTTTCTTACAAAGTTTCGGTGTCATTTATCTTACACTATGCACATCAGGGCGCTACCCCAGCTTGCACTAGCGCCGCCACCTATCTTTCCTTATTAACACGATAAACAAATGAATTTTCATGCAGAGATGCAAAGTTGCTCTTGGTCGCCACCAAACTCTGTTTTCGCATCTGTGTCTAAACTATACAAAATAAAACTATTATAGAGGCATTATGATAGGTATCACAAACAGCCCAATAAATTTTTGAAAAATGCCATGAACTTGATATTACTGATGAATGTCAACCTTATTTATAGGTAGCATAAAGTTCTGGTCGTTGTGTGCCTGGTGTTGTATCCTCTACAATAATTTTAATTTAATTTAATTTTTAATCTATTTGTAATTTTTTAATAATGTAACTAATGTAATTGTTTAACTATTTTAATCGTGTTAGTTACTCTATAAATAAATAAATAAAATATAAATAAATACACACCTGCGCTTGAAGGGTACAAAATTGGTCGCTTGAAGTGTCCAAAATTGGTTTACTTCATAGGCATTACTGTGAAGTAAATTTGTAGTCATTTTGATGAGTAAATAACTAACTTTGATGAGTAAATAATTAACATATCGTTTTCTTCCACAGAGCTCAAGAAAGTAGTAATATATTAGACAACCTTCTTTCCCGTATGGAGCAATATGCGAATAATTTGGAGTATCTTGTAAGCGAACGCACACAGGACTATTTGGAAGAGAAGAAGAAATGTGAGGAGCTTTTGTATCAGCTATTACCAAAGTGAGTATTAATTTCACACGCTTTTGTGTCGATTGTTGTTACGTGTAATACTATTAGATTATGTACTATTGCATTCTGTGCGGTTAGATAATGAAGTATGTAAAACCTTTTTCTAGTTTGCTAGGCTTGGGTCAGAAAATATTAAATTTAAATACCTACTTGGTACCCTAGGATCTGAATTAACTTGATATGAAGTTGGCATTGTTCGTAAAAAGCCCTCTTTCGTTGAAATTTTATTTAACTTAGTTGCCCTTCTTATCTAGTTCCTCTTCTGAAAATAATTGGTTATGAAAACTTTATGAGCTTTCGCCCTTTGATAAAGTTGATATTGCGAATTCAACACACAGAAACCCTGTGTGAAGACACGGATTTTTCTATTTATCTTCACGTAAATCACAAAGACATGGTCATGGTTAAAGCACTGTGAAAATTGAAGACAAAAGGTCTCCAAAATAATGATGAACGAGTTTGCATGAAGAGGCATTTTTGTTACAAAACATTCTCGGTGTGCAAAGTCAAATATCACAAAAAATCTCATTGAATTTTTACTCTATCCAAATTCAGAATAGTTCTTTCAAGTTATTATAACGGGACATATTTTAAGTATGTTTTACTCATAAATATTAAAAAACCCTCTTTGTTGTAATAAAAAACAGCTTTCGTTTCACAAAAAGATGTTCGCCGTTATTTTACGTACATTCTTATAATGTAGACTCTATGTTGTGGGTTGAATAAAATATTTTTGGTTGAGTTGGATTATAACGAAATCTTTTATCATTGTCTTACTCATCAGTGGAGAAATTCGTTTTCCCAAATGAGGTGGAGGATCTTTTCATAAATTTTTCCGAGCTTCGTGTTTTTTGATTGGGATGAAAGATATCTTTGAGTGTTAATCAAAGTTTACAGCGACCCTGAAGTCCTTGGCGTAAATTCTCTTTATTACGCACTTACGAAACATGATTGTAGAACAGGGCCTCGAATACCGCAGTCGTTTACTTTGTAGCTATTAGGTACACCTTTGTCCTCAACGAATTTTAAACCTTGTATCTATCTAAGTACCTACACATAAATGTTCAAAGATTCAAAGATATTTATTTGCCAGAAAACATGTGTATAAAAGATGACAAAAATAATAGAGTGAAACAACATACATGACCGGTAAAGCATGCATAAAAATTAAAAGCTAATTACAATTTATCATTTAAAAAATTCGTCAAGACACTTTGCAATTAAAATATTTTTTTCAGTTTTATTATAAACATTTGTCCATTCAGGTCTCTAATACAGTGCAGGTAATTTATTGTAGTTTTAGTAGCATCACCAACCATACTTTTCTGCATTAGTGCTGTTATTACGGGGTGTGATTTTAACCTAGTATTATCCCGTCTGTTTCGAATCACATAATCAGATAGCCGAGGGAACAGATGGGGATTATTTTTTACAAAAAGAGCAACTTCTAATATGTAACAACGTTCGCTGCGGTTCTGCCACTTGTACTCCAAGGTTCTAAGAACTATTAATAATAATACAATAAAGATGTACTTTGTCAGCCAATCAATTTCCGATAGATCTCTTGACGTCTAATCATGTCTTATTAATTGAAGCTTTGTCAATGGCTCTACCGAATTTGGTCTGGAAATATCAAAGACAGGTGAAATTAATGAGATTGAGCCTTACCTGAGCTTTGCTCTTTGTAATCCCCCTTTTATTAGATCGAGGCGAATCATGTTACTCCTTCTGAGCATTTGAAATACTTCCATGAGTTCCATTATATAAAAGATAATCAGTAACTATTTAACTATGACATTAAAATTTTAAAACTATAATTACTCATAATTTATTCATACATTCTTTCAACTACACTAATCAATATTATCAATTATTCCGAATCGACCCAATTTATTTTATTTATTTATTTTAACACTTTATTGCACTTTAAGGTACAAAGGGTGGGCTTAATGCCGAGGCATTTTCTACCTGCCGACCAAAAAACTTATTATATCAGGGTGATCGGATTATAAACTTATTATAATCCGATCACCCTGACTGGATTGAAGAAGTTTTAGTATGCATTTTTAAGTTTTAGTTTTGATCTGATCACTCTTTCTCCCCCAGGTCAGTAGCATCCCAACTCATCAACGGCCAGTCCGTGGTAGCCGAGACTTTCGAGCAAGTCACAATTTACTTCTCGGACATCGTCGGTTTCACCTCTCTTTCCGCTTCATCCACGCCGATGCAAGTAGTAGATCTACTGAACGATCTGTATACTTGCTTCGATAGTATTGTTGAAAACTATGATGTTTATAAGGTGAGTTGATTGATTTTGGCCATTGTTATCTTGCTAAGGTTCTTTTGAAAGACTCCAAGTTCTTGATGTTTGTTCGTTATAATGTTGTTATTATTATAAATTAAAGGGCTTAGTACTTGTCGGTGCAATGATGCAATTTCCTCTACTTTTCTCTTCTAGTGTGGTCTCTTTTATTTCTTTACTTGCTGTTGCCCGCGGCTTCGCAAGCTCTTTTCCGGGATATATTACTATATATCCCGGAAAAGAGCTTGCGAATGTCCGTCCCCGGGATACCACCTACTTCCTGCCAAAATTCATTAACATCTGTCCAGCCATTTATGCGTGAAAAGGAGACAGACAGGTATAGCTACTTTTGAATTTATAATATTAGATGGTTTAAATATTTTGTTCCGAGTGTTCTGGGTATTCTATGTATAATAAAAAATATCTATCTATGTAGTGTATTGTATTAAGTATATCAAGTAAGTCATCTAGTACCCATAACACAAGCTTTGCTTAGCTTGGGGCTAGATGATGCTGTGTGGATTGTCCAGGTCTTTTTTTTGTAATTCTTTTTATTGACAAAGAAAATTACAATTCAATAATAAAAACAAATTAGAACTAGTATTTACAATTGAAACAGTTAAGCTAACTGCAGACCAATATTAATGTTTATTTATTAATGTTTGTTACTGTCTAGTGTAAAAAAAAATCTTTATTACACTACACACAAACAAACTTAGGTACAGAAATAAAAGAGTACTTAGTACGAGATAACAGACAGACAGACAAAAACACAGGTGCACTAAGTATGTAGTACACTAACACAAACATTGGGTTGGTACTAAGTAGTCCGCTCATCACAGACGAGCGCGTTATTAGCATGGATACGTTAAAATGTAATTTGTTTAATTGTTAACCAATTATTTATCATTCGGTCAACTCCACCTGATATGGGTCAGTAGGTTAATTAGGCCATAAACTTAGCGAAAAAAATGTGTCGAAAAGAAAAGTACCTACTTGGCCAGCCCGCACTGCAAAACAAAGCTCACATAGCTTTGTTTTCGTATATTGTAACACACCATAAACAAACACACTTGTGATTTTGATTCGACATTTGTACAAATCTAGGTACAAATAAAATAAATTTTATCGGCGAAACAAAAAAATCGCTAATTATTTCGCAGTGTGACCATAGCCAGGTTAGCTAACACGCTAAAAGCGAGTTTTTGCCACTGAGAAGGCCTGTCAGTTTGCTCCATTCCACTCTGATCCACTTTACTAATTTTCAATTTCAACGTTGATCATTTTATTTCTCCACAGGTAGAAACAATAGGCGACGCATACATGGTGGTATCGGGTTTACCAGAGCGCAACGGAACGCGGCACGCTTGCGAGATATCTCGCATGGCGCTGGCTCTCCTCGACACGGTCAGACGGTTCAAGATCAGGCACAGGCCGCACGATCAGTTGAAACTGAGGATTGGACTGCATTCTGGTAAGAATCATCTGTTCACTGTAATAAGAAACAATAGGCGACGCATACATGATGGTATCGGGGGTTTACCAGAGCGCAACGGAACGCGGCACGCTTGCGAGGTATCTCGCATGGCGCTGGCTCTCCTCGCACGGTCAGACGGTTCAAGATCAGGCACCGGCCGCACGATCAGCTGAAACTGAGGATTGGACTGCATTCTGGTAAGAATCACCTGTTCACTATATAAGAAACAATAGGCGACGCATACATGATGGTATCGGGGGGTTACCAGAGCGCAACGGAACGCGGCACGCTTGCGAGGTATCTCGCATGGCGCTGGCTCTCCTCGTACGGTCAGACGGTTCAAGATCAGGCACCGGCCGCACGATCAGCTGAAACTGAGGATTAAAGAGGTAAGAATCATCTGTTCACTATATAAGAAACAATAGGCGACGTATACATGGTGGTATCGGGGTTACCAGAGCGCAACGGAACGCGGCACGCTTGCGACATATCGGATGGTGCTGGCTTTTCTCGACGCGGTCAGACGGTTTACGGTAGGTACGACAGTTGAGACTATGCTACAGAATGCTACAGAACTATGCGTACAGAAAGTACGCATAGTTGAGATTCAGTTAAAAATAAGTTGTGATTTACGTCTTTTTTATGAACTAATAGAAAACATTCAGAAACACCTTGGCACCTAGCCATTCATATCAAACTCAAAGACATGTCATTCAACAATCACAAATCGCGCGTACTCAATGCAATCTAGACGCCAGACGTTTGAAACTTATCTATGAAATATGCATAACTTGAATATGTCTTTGACGGTGCGTAGTCTAGTCACGTTGTAGGGAGATAGCGAAATAAAATACGTCACGAATTCTATTGGATATCATAGAAAGAGAGTTTTCTACACTTCATAATTAAGTTTTAAAGTTATCAGCTAATAAAATATGCCTAATGTAATGTACCTGGGGTAGGCAGTTCTTGAAGCTTACCGTAGTGTTACTTGTACCTAGATTGTTATACAAAATTTAACTTCGGAACCTATAGGGTCGAATTAAAACAGAATAAGCTAAGGCAACTCGAGTAAGGCTTCAAACATATAACATTTCACTCATTTTAGTTAAGGCTAATATTAGGTTGAATGATTAAATGAAGAATGGAACACAATGTTTTATGGTCAAATTTATCACGACAATAAAACGAAATTCCATTGTTATGTTCGTATAGATTCAGCAGTTAGAACTTTTATTGTATTTGTGACGATGCGACATGATTGCAAAGGCAAAAATTACGCAGCAAATAAATAATCCATAAACCACACGCGATGCAGTAATCGACAAAAAATATACTTTTGTGAAAGAGGTTTTCCTGTCCGTCTGTCAAAGAACTCAAGAACGCGATGACAATGAGAAATAAGTAGTAATGATATTCTGAGACTAATTAAAAAATTTTGTTATAGTTATATAGTTAACGCGTAACAAAGATTCTCAAATGAAATAGATAGGTACAGGTACGCAAATGTTGTCACAGTATTTGAGACACAGACAGACAATCTTATCGAAATGGTTCTCAATATTATTCGGTCGTCACCTTCAAATTTACCTCGACACTCAAAGCATCCCCTTTTGAACCGTTTTACAGTATCTTTCATGACATGACACTTACATTTTAGCGAGTAGAGCATTATTGAACACGTTTCAAACTTTTGTCTATCGTTTGTATGAGCCAAGTGTTCACATTGATTTGTTCTTTATGTAGGTACTTATCTACCTATTAATGACATAGTTGACTCTTAATTGTGCCTGAATTTAAGTATTCTGACGTTGAAAAGCATCACCCACTCATAAGCTTTTCAAACTCACTAGGTATTAAATTTTAAACTTATTCAAACTGATACAAAATCGACGCATAAGGGCTATTTACGAGTGCCAACTCGAACAAATCTAAGAACCTTTAGCTCGCTCATCATCTCTCGGGCGGGTCGCATAGAAACTTGACCTTTACAAACACAAGTAGTCTTGTAAAGTGAAACGGTCCGAACAGCAAACTCTCACAGCGGTCTCTTCATCCGTGGTCAGATCCTTTCAATCTAATTGAATTTTCAGAGAAACTTTGGATCTTCGGTTACTGTTGCTTTTATTAGTTGGATTCTATGTAGGTAGTGCCTTGGTTCTTCATTGTAGTGGGAATATAAAAACTTATCTATTAAATAGGGCTGGCATTTGCCCGCAGGCGATGACGGGGCCTACTTATAAAACGAAAATCGAAGTTTTTGTTTCGTTTTCGTGCGAATGTCACTTGCATAGGATATCATTTGCACGAAAACAAATCAGAAACGTTTATTTTCGTTGTTACGTGTCAGACAGTTGACGGACCCAGAACGGGATGAAAACCTCATACAGTCCGAGCGTTGTAATATGAGATGGAACGTTGTCAAAGTAAATGTTCGACCGTTTATTTAAAACTAGCTGCGCCCCGCAGCTTCGCCAGCGTGGAAATTGCACTCCCCCTAGGGGTAGTTTTGTAAAAATAAAAAATACGTGTATCATTATTTACTTTATAGTTTATTACGAATCAAAAATTAAATAACCCAATTTACCATATTTTCCAGAAAATTTTGAAAAATTTTGGATACAATAGTTTCGTATTCTCTGTAAGTTTCTAGCTAATTGGGCCACTGGTTAAAGAGTTATAAAAAATACCTCAATAACTTTAATACCCATTTTGTAAGATTTTTTTTTTTTAATTTTTGGAATATTTGCTTTATTGGTATATACAGAAAATTTCAGGTCAATAGCATAATGCACGGAGCCAAATCACGAATCACAAACTTTAATAAACCGACTTACCCCATTTTCAGGAAATTTTGAAATTCTGAAAAATGTGTTTTGTAATTTTAGTATTCTCTGTAAGTTTCAAGCTAATTGGGCCACTGGTTAAAGACCTACAAAAAACACCAAAACCCCCATTTTCATCCCCTTAGGGATGGAATTTCCAGAAATCCCTTTTTAGCGGGAAGTTGTGTAGTAACAGGTACCTGCTTATCAAATTTCAGCTTTCTAGCTTCAGTGGTTTGTGCTGGGCGTTGTCTCCAGAAGATCGCTTGTTCTTTTATTAAGAAGATGATTTTTCAATGTAATAATCTGGCATGAAATCATTACAAACTGTAACAAAATTTCTTACAGTCCGAAATGGTTATATGCCATTCCGATTGCCGGCAGAGTAAACTGAAAAATAATATATACATACATATATTTAACCGAAACATAATTTTAAATTTACTACAAACATAAGTATAAGTATTAACGTCGAAAAATATGGGTAAATAAATGCGATAAATACCCGTTAAATAATACTAATAATAATATCTACTTCAATTTTTACTCATTGTATCTCTTCAGTCGCCTTAATTAATTAAAAACCTTGCGTTTTCAAACTAAAATAGAAATGTGGTTTCCTGCTCATATTTTCCTTGGATAATGAGCCAACTCGTTATTCAGATAAAGTGAGCATAACATCAAAACGAGGGCATGACAGGGTGTGTCAACAAATGATTATGTGTTTTAGATTTAGACGAATTCTGTGGCGCAACGGGCAAAAGGTCCGCCTGCAACACAGGAAGTTGTGGGTTCGATTCCCGCCTTGGGACAAATGTTTGAACGATCTGCAGATATTTGTTCCATGTGTTCTAAAACACCATATATACACACATACATTTTACATATAAATGTAAAATAAATAAAATATTTAACAATGTATTGTATTAACGAATGTAATACAGTAATCAGCTCTGCTTGGCTAGGGGCTGGATGATACTGTGTGAATCGTCCAATATTATTTATATTATAATTTATTTATTATCTAGATGTTACCTCCATTATACCACCCTTTGTTATAGGTGGGTTATTCTGTGTTCCCTAAGCGTGACATTTTGCATCTGACATGAGACAAACGGGAGGCATTATTTTGCTCTGGGACTGTCAAGTCCTAGAGGCTCAAATGAAAGACAAATGCTAACATGCATCACGTCGCTTCTTACCTATTTGTTCTGGAGTGTGCGTTGTTGACTGTTCAGTTTTGTATAAAAATGCTTACACAACAATTATAATTATTTATTGTATACAATAATACATAGCATGATCTCTAATAGGATATGTACATAGGCGAGGTAAACCCTGAAAAAGAGATATAGGAGAGGCGATGGAACAGGTAGGAAGTGCACAAACAATGAATCGAAGAGCAGATGAACTGACAATTAAACTAATAGGTAGTAACAATGTAAATTAATATGGCCCATTTGCTACCTAGCTACCTCTCAATGCAAACAGCTTTGCAGACACCTTAACTATTTCAGACGTATTATGCAAATACTTGGGCCTTCCTTTTTAATAACACTTTAAAATTTAAGGACTTTATGAAAAGTCCTTATTTATTTGACGCCATAACTTAGCAGTGGTTTCTATTTATCTGACTTGTTTTAAAACAACCAACGACTTCAGAGATGAGATATTATGTAGCAATAACCTGGACTTATTTCGTTCTGCAAGTCGATTCAGATGTATTCGTGAGTGTATCACTCTTACTATTATCACCGCTCATTGGCTGCCTAAGTTGGCTGTATATTTATTACGAATAAAAACAACAGATAATAAACATGCGTTCAGGCAAGCGTTGAGACATCAACCCCATCCACACCCAAAGAAAAGTTGAAACGAAGCTGTCACTCACCAAAAGTCCTGCTCCAGTACTTCAGAGAACTGAGCTATATGGTTACGGCCTGATTAGGCAGGGGGACAATGCACAATATTATTAATAGAGGGGGATCTAGATCTCAGTTCCCCCTCTTACGAATACACCTGAATCTACCAGCTGCTGTTTGATCTAGCTTCAGTGAAGAGTGTAGACAAAACCGTCCGCTGATAGAAGTCAGAGTACTAAATATATTTCTTTGTCACCAGGACCCTGCGTAGCCGGAGTGGTCGGCCTCAAGATGCCTCGCTATTGCCTCTTCGGAGACACAGTGAACACCGCCTCTCGGATGGAGTCCAATGGTGAAGCCCTGAAGATCCACGTGTCTCCAGACACAAAGGCTTTGTTGGATCTCTACGGGACTTTCTTGTTGGATTGCCGGGGAGAGGTTGCTATGAAGGTATGTTCTATTTTAATTTTATTTTGATTTCAGCTAATTACCTAAATCACGGTTTACCATATATAAAGTTAAACATACTCAGGATGTAGATGTATGGAGGTGGCATAGATTGGGGAAGGCCTATGTTCAGAAGTGGACGTATACGGGCTGGTGATAATTATAATACTTCTGGGGAAGCCGGCATAGATTTACACTTTATTAGGTATGTGAAAGAAATGTAATTTTATGATGAAACGCTCATTGCGGGGCCGTTTTAAATGAGGAGAAACACTCTAAAAAGAGCTTAATCTAGGAGTACTTTTACTACCACAACTACCACAACCAAAAAAATATTGGACATTTAGAGACGAAATTTAAAGGGCATTAAAAAAAACTAAAAAGATAATATCTCAGCAACCGTGATACTAAGAACATCGAGTCTACCGGGAAAATATAGCTCATGACCCCTTTAAGTCGCAATACAACCTGTGTAGTTATTTTATGGTTAATTTACTGAATCATGCATGGGCCCATACATGATTCAGTAAATTGGTCATAATTAAAATCCTCTAGAGTACCTAACACATAGAAATGTATACAGTATCGAATATGAATCTACACATTCTCATATAAATTCCTCAACCTGTATAGACAACGCTATGAATATTATACCAACTAGTTCATGCTAAGCTCATGTTTCGCAATTTCAGCTTTAGCATTTCGCTTTGCGAATCCCTCGGCAGAATTTCCATAAATCCAATACAAATGCAACATAATCCAATAGCTACAGTCGGCTGCACTATGTACCTACAGAGTCTCTCGAGTGAGTAAACTCTAAAGTGACAAAGAACTAGTCCTTGTCGCTTTAGAGTTTACTCACTCGATGACTGATTTCGGTTTCTCAATAGGGGCATTTTAGTATGAAAAGGTCTTAAAAATATATCTAAGTGCCGACTGCACTGTAAAAAATTGAAAAAATTGGTTTCATGTGGGTTGAATCAATTCAATTTGTTTCTATTGTTGAGTAGATAAATAAAATATCAATTTAATTTGTATCTCGAGTATTATTCACTAACTACTTCCATTTGAGAGCATCTCTGACCAAATTATAATGAAACACATAAATGGAATTAATTTACTAACAATTTAGTAAGGGAATTGAAAACAATGTTTACAGAATTGGGGATTAATTTGCATTTTCGACCGAAGTATTCGACAAAATAAAGCATTTGGTTGATTTTAATTGGCTTTTGGTTACGGTTGGTACGGTTTTGCTTATATTGCTAAAGCTCGTTTTATTATTGCTATTCGAAACTTTGTTACGTATGTAGGTAAAGTCAAAGTTAAAAAAAACAACTAAAAAAAGCTAAAGTTTTAAGATTTAAGGGGTGTCACAGTCGGATTCATTGTTAAAATAATCAAATAAATTGATTTTTACCGGAATCAATCTGCATCGAATAGACCCGAGCGCTTATATCCTACGGTTTTTCAAAAGATCTTTATGTTTTCACGATATGTACCTTTTTTTAAACGAAACGCACCTACTTTCCTAGGAAAACCATTTTAGAACTATAAAAATAGAGCTCTCTAAACTCTAGCTAGACTGTACCTTTTCAGTCATTAACCTATCTCACTAGATTTTCAGCGACAAATACTGAAGCAAATTCTCATTGTTACAGGGGAAAGGAGTTCTAGTCACATACTGGTTGCAAGGTGAGAAGGTGGATCCCAGTGCACCGAAACATCCACTCATCAAAGCACAAACACAATCCGCAGACAGTGGCTCTCTCTCACACCTTACACCATTCAGGAACAGACTAGACCAAAGCTCTCGATCCTCTAGCCGACGTGGCTCAGGCATCTTCCAAAAGATCCCCGACATCGCCAAACTAGAAAAAGAAGCACAACCAATACTACAAAACCTAAGCATACAACGCCAGCAATCAGACCCGACAGAACCTTTTAAAAACGGCGTCACGGACAACGGCGAAGAACTAGACAAACTGAGTGTAACCAACTCCATATCACTCAATGTAAACTCTCTTAACCATAATTCAGTGTCGGCACAGCCAAGAGTGAAGCTGAAGGAAACGTTGAATCACCGAAGCAATAAAATAGGTAATAACAATTGGATTTCTAAATTGCCGACAGCTAGCTCATTCGATAATGGCACTAAGAAAGGAAGTGAGCGTTTAAAAGATTACAGCAGTGTGCCGTTGCTATCTAAAACTGATACGCCAAATGATTCGATTGTTTAAGAGCTTCTATGTATTGCTGAAAAGCACTAGGTAATATTTCAAGCATAAGTCTTTACGAGCATAAAACGTTGCTTGAGTTTTGTTTTTCTTCTCTTTTCAAGGTGAACGGAATAAAACAAAACACTGTTTTAGTCAAGGTTCGACGCCTAGAAGTAAAAGCACAGATTAGATAATGATTCGGAATGAGCTATTCATGCAACGTCGCAATGTTGCATGTGACATTGTCAGAATGACGTACGTCATTGTTCGGATGTGTTTGTAAGACGATGCTTGATGCGTCGTAATTTTAAGAGAGATAAACGAATTTTGCATTTTGTACCTAAATTTGGTCTTAGTATTTCCTATAATATTATTTACCTGTACAATAATCTTTGTTTGACTGGAATGTCTTTTTTTAAGAGTAATTCTTGAATAGTTGATAAATATCTTTTAAAATTAAACTATTAGTAGGTAAGTATAGCACATTTTACTTCTGCATTGAAATTGTTCCTTAGATACATTTAATAAATATCTTGATGTTATAGTGTGTCATTTAGAACTTTATGAGTTTCTTTACACGCTGAAAAATAATATGTTACCAGTGTCTATTTTATTTCTTGTTTAAGGCAATCAGCATTTTCTATAGTGATTTGTTTAAAAGAAACTAGAAATTCTAGATTATATATATTCTTCGTGAAATTAGTAATTGAACAGTTGACAAAATTTATAGAAATATGTTTAAAAGTTTATTATTTAATATATAGTGGTGCAATGTACTTATCTTATTCAATACAGAAATGAGACTAGCTGTGAATATTTAATTAAAATACATAATTGTTTATTTATTGTAAATAATTTTAAAATAAAGTTGTTGTGATCTTAGCAAGGTATTGATTTAATCGTAGAAGATAGTCAAAAAATGTTTGTTGAGAGTTAGCAAATAAAATGAGTGAGAATTAAAGTAATTGTATTTATTTTCTAACACATGATATTTTTAAATTACATTATTAGCTTATATAAGGTACCTACTAGCACAATGGCTAGTCATCTCATTCCTATGCGTAAACTCTTTCACTGCCTAAGACGTACATACATGGTCCGTCCGTGTCTGCAGGTCCTTAATTAGGCTAGGCAGGGAATAGGTACGTGAATGGTAGATACAAGTGGCGAGGTAGAAAAAAATATGCAGCTTTTACAGCTTACGAAATTCATTATACATTTTGTATGTACCTATAGTTAGGTAAGTACGTAGGTATAATCGATTCTAGGATCAAAAAAATATGTCAAAAGGCATTTCTGGAATTAAATTTCAGTAAAACTGGCAACAATAAGTGAAGCTAATTACTAAAAACAAAATTAAACAACACGTAATTGCACAAGCAACATTATGGTACAAATTCGAGTTTTAAAACGAACGACAGACGAATGCGTTAATGAATGTAAGCCTACAAAACCAAAAATTGTGTCGATTTTCTGTGATTTGTTACATGATACCATTGTATTAATTTCCACCAATATTTCATTTCTCTATTTTCATTTCATTATTATTACATCATATTGTAAAAAAATAGGATTCTAGTAGTTTACAAAAAAATTCTTGTATTCTAGAAGCGAGTATAGGTACTACGTCTTCGTGCATTTATTTTAGTTCACTGCGAAACTTATCAGTATTTTCACACCAATCTCTCGCAGTTCGCCTACCTTTGACACTGGAGTCCTATTTATTCCTCTAAAATACACAATCGAAAAAAACAAAAACGTAATTTTGTTTTTTTTTGTGCTTATTGATACCTGCTCTAATATATTCAGTGTTTTAGAGTACACCAATTGGCCGAAACGAAACACGCAATTTCGTGTCGGAAAATTAAAATAGGCCCACTGGCCCTTTGTAGATTAGACACTAGATAGTAGGTAGGTACCTAATTAGATCCAATCTTGGAGGTATTCCCAACATGAATAAACGCTAAATTTGCACGTTCATGTACGCAAATTGCTAGGAACCACAGAATTTCAGCAATCACGGGTTCAAATTGAGCAGGTAAATAAATAATAACGTTACATACCTTATTTGCTTACTCGTTGAGGGTTGATATAAACTGGATATCATTAAAAAGGTCAGCAAATTAAAGAGGTTTTGGTCAGCCGAAATTGTTTTTGCCAGCAGAAAAAGTGAATTTAGCTGCAGAATTTTGAATTTGGTACCTTTAAGTGATTGTTGATGCTAGAAAACGTAATTTATTTAGTGTATTTTAATAGATAAACTAGCTATAAAGTTTATAACAGGACAGTAAATTCATCAATAACAGTGCATTAAATGGGTTACTCCAGAAATTCATAAGATAAACCCTAAAGAAAACCTCTTTAGGGTTTTTAGGATAGTAGATCCAGCGGCACCCTATTGCATCCAGACAAACACACAACCTTTAAGTTTTATTAATAAAAGTATAGAATCAGTCGAGGAAACCAAAAAGGCAGATATCGATAAGATTTGCCATTTTGGTGTACTAAAACCAATTTTGCATTGATGCGTCTTTGATAGCAGCAGCGGCGTGTTATTGCAACAGTTACCTATGGAAGAGTTTAAAATCATAATATTGACCCCAGCTTAATTAGTAAAAGAAGATAGATATAATTTGAACAATGAAGTTTTTAGTCAAACGATATGAGTAGGTACAGATTCTTATTTCATAACAAAAAAAAAAGAAAAAAAAAAGCAAAAATGTAAAAGCAGAATCATGTTTCGTATTTTCGGATGTCAGGTAAGACAGGCCACTTTTTATAACATTTTAATAACCAGTTATAGAATAAGGAATAAAAAAATATTTTTTCTTAACTAGTTGTGAAAAATGGTTCTGAAAGTGGACTAAAGGAAATTTCCGACGAAAATGTTAAAGGGAGAACTGCTCTATTATAGAGCAGTTCCATATGACTTTTTTCTATATGACTCATGGACATGTAAGTCATATAGGAACATCTCTGCGTTGAAATAGAGGGCATCTCTTTCTACCCTATTCAAACTGAGCAAGACTTTAGACCCAGTTAGTGTATTAAGGCGCAAAACGTATAACACCACTATAAATTAATGTATTTTGTTTTTCGAGACATGCAGTCACAACATCAAGTGACAATTCTAACTAAACCAAACCACATAAAACATATTATCATTAGACAGCGCCACATGCTCAGACAAGTTGTTGATTAAACTTTGTACTGCGGTTCAAATCCCAGGTTAATTAAGGTACTTATACACGAAACGTTTGCTTTGCGAAGTTTAAAAAGCTACGTCACAGAATTACCATATCTACAGGTTTTACTTATATCGATGGTCACAGATGGAGGATGGAGCAAGCACCATTACCTGATCTGTGAAAAAAGCAGCTACTTCGTAAGTTACGTGCTGAATGTACCGCGCCTTTTTAATTAGTGTTTGTTTCGTTTATTTTGAATAACGGATTGGATTAATTTGGGTGAATCTATCGAGTTTTTTATAGAAATAGAGCATGAAGTCGGTATATCCACCAGCAGCCATTACTAGCAGACATACCTACGTCACACCTCGGACACTCGAACATTTCTCCATAGTATTATTATAATAATATTCTCTGCCTTCGTCCACTGCTGAACGTGCCTTCCCCAAAAATGAGGGTTTAGCTATAATCACCACGCTTGGCAGGCGGATTGGTGATCGCAGTAGAGGTGTTAAATTACTCATAAAGAGGCTGCTGCCCTTCCTTTGATAGATCCCTTGCTCGGCTGTTTCGAAATCCACGGTCTGAGTTGATGGGGTCCATTCTCACGCCGCGATCGCTACGGCTAAATATTTCTCTTCACAAATCATGTTGTTGCTTTTGTCTGTTTTGAAGGCTTTGAAGGTACATACATAGATAACATCCCATTGTTTGCGCAACGTACCTATTCAAATAAAACCACAAACTGGCGCGGCTACTTAACAATGGAAATGTTTACGTTGATTCAAGATAGAGGTTTTATGAGCTTTTCAAATTAAATGTAGCATTTCAGTTAATATATATTTAATTTATTTTGTGTTTTCGACGACCCATTGGGCGCATGTGCTACCTACCGCTGGAGAAACGTTGCATGTTGTGAACACACATGCATGAGCTCTTGCACGGACAATTGGAAATGCAAGAGCTACAAGCGCAGAATTGGCGAGAAACTGCACAGAACAAACTAAAATGGCGACTTTTCTTCTTTGTGTCGCAGTGACCGGGATGGAAGTGACAGTGACGCGGCGAGCACTTGCAGTGTTAAACTTTATCTACATACGTACACTTAAGACCAGTAGGTATCGCTTAAAAAGCTCGAAATAGTCGCGTGGTAGAATAGCGACGCGGCCGGGCGTTGCGATCCCAGTGTGAATTGAGCCATAAACATACATATATTTATGAGGCGAACCTAACAGGTTTGGTTATCAAACTATAGATCTCAGTACTCCCCATGACGACCGATGTGGTGCGGCGGGCGAAGGTCCGCCTGCGACGCAGAAGGTTGCGGGTTCGATTCCCGCCTTGGGACAAATGTTTGTAAGATCTGCAAATATTTGTTCCGGGTGTTCTGGGTATTTTCTATATATAATATAAATATCTATCTATGATATGTATTGTATTAAGTTTATCAGTCATCTAGTACCCATAACACAAGCTCTGCTTACTTTGGGGCTAGATGATGCTGTGTGGATTGTCCAGCATTATTTATTTATTTATTTATTTATTTATGAGTCCTTGTGATAAAAAACTCGAATTAGGTAAATAAAATTCTACATTTTTTCTTTGGTTTCTTGAGTGAGAAAGCACAATTGCGAAAAAAATTACGACAAAGTAAAAAAATATAAAAGTGCACTGTTTCTCACATAATTTGGTCGAGATCTAAGGAACCCCGCGGTCTATTGAAATAATTTATGTTTTGATTCGTAGGTACTAATTATTTGGTTCCTTGAACCAGTTTCTTCATAAGTTGTGTAGTTTTCTTGTAAATAAGCAAAAACTTGATGTTTGCGCTTACGCCGTTTCAAAAAACGTATGCTATGTCCCGCTTCTACTACCAAACGACGCACAATGCGCCCACATAAGCATTAAAGTTATAAAAAAAAAGTTGTTGAATGCAGAAATGGTTAAGATTTTTGAATTCGTAGAACCGTAGCTCAGCAATTCATTTGAAGATTAATTACTATTTCACCGAATAATTTTCACCGCTTTTTCATTCACAAAATTTAAAATTCACTTTCTTTTTCGCTTTATACAGGCAGTAAAATTAATCGTTGCTCATAAAATAGGTTGTGCCTCGTAAAATTGGCTGTTACTTAGAAAATTGCCGCTTACGAATGAAATTTATCATCAATTCAGTACTGAAATATCAGAATTTGCGTTTTTGAAGCGTTTATTGGACAAGAGGCCTGAAATGTAGGTTGATGAATGTAGGTTGATGTTGAATTTGAAAATTAAATTTTGTGGGGAGGCCTGCGAACGACGAATTACCCACACACACATTGTTTCGTAATCATTCCAAATCATAACAATTATTTTACTATTATTTTATATCCAGCCATGTCTCGATGACGTTGACAGATCTATCAGTTAAGACGCCATCTTTGGCCGATGTGACGGCTAATAATCAAGTCTCGGAGCGGATGCAAAAATGACATGTTTTCTTCCTATTGGTTTCGTTATAAAAACAATAATATCTTACGTGTTGTTTGCTTAGAAACATAGCTTATATTGTCTAGTTACAGAATAACAATACTATGTGTCAAATATAAAAAGTTTTCTTTTCTGTCATCATTTTTGGTATTACGGAAAACAACCAATTCATACCAAATTTTGAACGGCTTTTATTGCTATCGCGCACGCACGGGCCGGTGCAGTGTCGCGGGAGACATCGGTTGTAGAATGATCGTTCGGACAGGTAGGAACTCACACTAGTGCAACGTGTATTTATATGCGCCGCACGGGATTGTTCGGAGATGGTTCGTAGTGCGTTTTTGTTTGTTCACTATTCTATTCTAATACGTACCTAAGTTAGGTTAGGTACCTATCTAACATGTTATTAAGGTAGGTAGGTACTATTATCTGAAGATAAGTGAAGAACCTACCTAGGGAAGTACTGCCTATACACTAGCCAAAGACCATGTAGAATGTTTGTAAACAAACCACCTATACTTAACCTAAAATTAACTGTTGCCGCGTCTTTTTATACGCAATTTACCTACATTACTCGATACGAAACGTCGATTTGAGATCATTCCTTCAATAAATACCAATTGCTTACAATTATATCTGAAAGTCGACGCCAAGTGAGTTTTAATTATTAGTGTCGTGGTTTGTTTACAAACATTCTACATCGAGTTTGGCTAGTGTATATGTATATGTACGAAACATTGGATGTTTCACTTAAAATAATTTATGCCGTTAGTACATGGTCCTATATAGTAAAAATACCTACGTAGTATGTAAGTACCTGCCTAAACTCCAGCCAAATTAGGTGTGTCATTTTTGTAAACTAACCGAATTTGTTTGGAGTGTAGGTAGGGGTAGGTTCGTCATACGGTTCTGCTCCTGCAGTAGGATATACATAGGTCAATTTAGGATAAAATACACGAGCATAGTAAAATTATAATAAAAGTAAAAGACAAGGATTTAGCGGTAGGTAAACCTTTATTTTGTTCATTGATATTGACACATTCATTTATAAAAAAACAAATCAATTTACGATTTTGGTAGTCTCGTGGGCCATATCGGCTAAACACTTTATGAAATTTATCCTGCCGTGCTAAGCGCAAAAGCGGTATCTCTGGGAAAGCTAGTTTCAAGATAATCGAGGTTTTGTAAATAGTGTTTTGATTTAACTTTACAGATGATTTTTTTACTTATTAAATGGTATTTATAATTTATATTGGTTACAATTTTTTTTTGCCTAAAGAAATAGGTAGGTAAGTACCGCCGTAATTGTTATCAATGGCAGTTGTTTAATGATATACCTACCTACCTTCTCACGCACACGTACAAGCACGGCACTATGGTTGTACCGCGCGGCCGCCGCACCCCCCGCGCGCCTGCATCAGCTAAACAGAGATAGCGATATGCGGACCGATATTTGCACGCGCCTCAAATTTGAAGTTGCGAGTGACGTTCGCCGGGTTCTTAACATAAAAAGATTGAAAAATCGTGCCCCGTGTTGGGTGCGAAATTAATTCATATTGAAAATAGCGACTTCTACTCGCGACTTCTCTCGCACTATGACTAGATTAAAGAAGTTGATGTCCGTTCGGCTTTCTCAGAATACATGCAAAATTTCATATAATTTCCATGTTAATTAAATACAAGCCCCGTGGCGGGCGCCACGGCCCATCTTTACAGCGCTGTTTTTCGATAAATGATCTTGCTTGCTATTCATAATGGTTTCATTTGGGTTCTTGGTGACTCATTTGGTAGTTATTTGGCTGCTGCAATGGCTTTGATTATGATGAATGGCGGCCATGACCGGAGTTTTCTATTAAAGTTTGATTCAAAGGGTTGTTTGTTGGAGTAGGAACCTACCACTCGAGTAAAGTAGGTAGTTACCTACTAGACATGTGCGCCGATGCTCATTTGAACAGCGCGGCGGCGTTTTGCGTCCAATTTTTAGGCGGCGGCGGCGTCATCGGCGTAATCGGCGTGGATGTGAAAATAAGTAAATGACGCCTCAATCTTTATTAAACGTTTTATTTATACACTCAAATAAACATTAGGTGGCACGCTTACTAGAGATCAGATAAATCACAAATAGACAACAAGTCCCCACCCCATCCCACACACAACACAATTCTAATATACAATACAATGCATCTAAAATACATTGGGAACAGAATACCTACACTGTCTGAGAACTGATAAGATGGACCTCTTCATGCCATCTTTTTCAATAATCAATGTGCCAAAATATTTCCAGCTGTAACTATTTTCCGATGACGAATAAAGGGTTTTACCAGAAAAAAATATCGATATATTGTATCGAATTCCGATCTACGTCGTAGTCTGGTGCACAGTTTTTCAAAAAGCAGATAACCTCCGAAAATGTGCGATTCTCAGTAGTTTTGTGCCTGACTGACAAATGACAAAGAAATGCAAATGGTGCCGATGAAAATTGTGTAACCAGTGTTGCCAGATAGCGATATAAAAAAATACTACTTTTGCAAATAAAATTTACTAAATTTGTTAAATAAAGTGTTTTATGAATATTATTTGAGTTTTGACCCCGATGAAACATTTCAGCGGCGTCAGCGTGGCTAAAATAATCGGCGGCGATGCGCTACGCCGATCGGCGCACATGTCTAGTACCTACTCTAACTTTTACAACAATCATCCTGTTTGTATCTTCTTTCGAAATGAAGACCAAACGCCCAGTTTTTCTTTGATACTTAGATGGTAAGGTCTTTATAATCTGATTTTGAAAAATGAAAAAACCTTAGGCTGGTATGCACCAAAAGACAATCGGAAAATTAGCATTTTCGACTTTTAACTTTGACTTTGATTTAAATATCTGATATAGTATACAAATGTGCAGCGTACCTACCATTATAAAATTAATTATTTAAATAAGTATCCAATTTCGTTGTTCGTTCGATTTACTGCCCAAATTAGTTGCCTGTTCGCTAATCCCGTGATAAATTAGGGTTAAGCCCCGATTAAGATTAAAATGAATTGAACCGTTTTTCGCACCCCCATTATTTTCAATAAGAGGGATAAAAGTAAAATTGCTTTCATAGAAAATTTTCCCCTAATTCTTATGCCAAATACAAGTATATAATATTTTACTATAAAAACCATCGTAGTTTGACGAATTCATTACTGATGTAAGCGGGTTAACTACGAACCTTATTTGTGTTGGAAAAACACCAACTTTTCATCTCTTAACGAGGGACTTCTTCTGGGTGAGTGCGGTTCGCGACGCGCCTGTACTGCTGCCGTGCGCTCACTTCGGGCCAGAGCCCCGTAGTGAGCGCACGGCAGCGGTACAGCGCTGGAGCGTAACGTGCGGGTCGTAGGCGGCAGCACGATGGGATCTCCGCGAGATGATGATGAGCCAACGTCTTGGGGACGCTTCCAACTAGTATTGATATGGATCAGTTAAGCTACCTATACGTTGTTTGCAACAGTCTGCAGCTAGCTTTGTTTCAGTTTTAAATACTATTTCTAATTCGTTTCTTATAATTGGTTGTTATTTTTTTGTTAATAAAGATCAACTTGTTAATAGTACCTACCTACATTGTTCACCGAGTTGAGAAAGTGACTGATTCCTATCGAGTGTGTCATTTGAGCCTTAAAACACACGAGGTAGGAATCGCACTTTCTCCTGAGTGATACATAGTGCTTTATATTATAATACACCTACGAGGAAAATTAAAAATTTTCCGAAAAATATGTTGTACTCTTCTCGTTTTTCCAATATACGAAATCTTCATAAATCTTGTTGTATTTATTTCTGGATTTCTCGGGTATAGGTTCTCAATCACTGCTTGAGCAGTTTCTTTTATTACTCTTCTTCTTTCTTTCTTATTTTTTTTTGTTTCTTTTTTGTGTAATTAAATCTTCACTATCACTCGACGACATTTTGTAGAACTAATAAAATCACCTAACTCAAATGTAAATTTCGACTGATAAGGGCTGATATCATATGGCGGACTCGGGGTAAAAACTTTTTGTAGTTTAACCTATAATGAAAATAACCATAGCTAAATTGAAGGGCTGAAATTTAAGAAAAAAAAAATATCACTTTAGAAATGGATGTCCATACATTATTCTCTACCGGCAAACGCGTGAGAAATTAAATTCCATAGAGTTTTTCGACCCGCATTCTAGTACGCCTGCAATGACGTACTTTCTAGCTCAAGTTTGGAACAGGAAGTTTTGAGCAGGTATAAATAAGCTTATCGGTTGTTCAGTATTCATTATTTATCAATTTTATCATGACTATTAAGTCCTTTAAAGAAGGCCAAGTAACATGTGTTTTAAGCCGAAGAGGGATGATTCTGGATCCCGAGGGGATCAATTGTGAATAAAGATTTTATTGAATTTCATATATTTTATATCGACTTATTTTTTTTTTTTGTTTTTTTTTTACACGCACTCTTGGATTATTTACCATTATAAAATATTTCACAATGTTTTTTTGTTTTGTCGTGAATTTAATAAAAGATATGTAAATACTTTGAAATTTCAAAACAATAATAATAACGTAAGAATACATGTAAAATAACACGAATATGAAGAAAAAAATATTTAATTCAATAAAAAAAGGAAAAAAAAACAAAATTCAAAACTTAATTATGACATTTAGTGAGTGATTTACTGATACAATTTACGCTGTTAATTGGCTGCATATTGAATGTGCCCAAAAAAATAACCTATCAGCAGAGAACGATCAGTAGGTGATTCAACGATTGTTCTTCTATTCGTGGTTGGGGATAATATTTCCACGAATCACAGTTTACAACTTATACAACCAGAAAACCATGCAAAATTGTCAACTCGCAAGTTTTAGTAGCAAAGCCTCAGCTATTCGTGTATCTCTCATTAAAACTTGAAGAGGACTTATTGCGGCACCTAGAGCCTCGCCTTTCATCAGGACTAATTAGGTACCTAATGTAACTAAACAGCGAAATTACGACCTTATTTCCAATGGAATACCTTCTTGAATACAATAGTTTTGCGGATAAGAAACTTAATATATAGGACTGCTTTTCCCGGATAAAGACTTAGGGTACGTTCACACTGCAGTCCGTTTTACAGGCCCGTTTTATCGTATACGTTTTTATTCGGCGATGGCGGATGTAGGTGTTTGAGCGAGTTCAGACATATTACTGGATCTGGAATACTGTCATGGGTGTGAACTGGCTCATACAACTACATCTGCCATCGCCGAATTAAAACGTACGATAAAACGGGCATATAAAGCGGACTTCTGTGTGAACGTACACAGTTTAAACTCCGTTCTAGAATCTTAGATGTTTATTTGTAAACAAAGGAACTTAAACCAAAGAAATATTCGTAGAAAATTTTCCACCACACTCGTTTTAGTGGAAAATATTGTACGGTGTCATCGGAGCAAATAGTATAAGTTCACAAAAATTTTTGTTTTGGCATATTTATTCGTCTCTCATCCCTTTTCAAACTTGAATTTACAAAAATGGTTCTTCAACTTGACTGTAAATTTATTAGTTTCTTAAGTTAGTGTGTTAGTAAGTAGATTTAAGGTTTAAGGTAGATAAAATATTTTCATTCATTAATTTCAAGATGTTATTTGCCAAATTGCCTTCAGGTACACATACATAATATTACAGTGCAGATATTAAAAATAAATTAAGTCTCATTATATTCCTTTTCTCCTAGGCATGCAAATAACACTTCTATACGACTACTATAATACTTACTAATAATAATATAATTAAATAGACTAACTACATGAATAAAAAGTTGGTAGGTATTAGAGTGCGTAAAAATAACGAGTAACCTGCCTAATTTGTTACAAGTACCTACCTGTAAGGTTAACAAATATAGCTAGTAGGTTTTCAATGTGATTGTTAATACTGCTAAAGAAAATTCCAATTAAAATTGAAAGCTGAGCTAATAGAACTTCAAGTCTGTTTATATTTGCTCAAACTCAAAGTTACTTTGTTATTTTCAGAACTATTTTCAATAAGTACCTACCGCATCACGGTAACTTCCGCTCCAAGTATTCAAGAGGTGAGATACAGGGTGAATGGAAACAGATTGGCATTTCATAATGTTCTAAATTAATTGTCATTAATACTGTAGTTTCGCTAACGGCTCTTAAAGTGCTAACCAGAAGCTTCCTTCTGGTTAGCACTTTAAGACGACCGATGTGGCGTGGCGGGCGAAGGTCCGTCTGCGACGCAGAAGGTTGCGGGTTCGATTCCCGCCTTGGGACAAATGTTTGTACGATCTGCAAATATTTGTTCCGGGTGTTCTGGGTATTTTCTATATATAATAAAAAATATCTATCTATGTTATGTATTGTATTAAGTTTATCAGTCATCTAGTACCCATAACACAAGCTCTGCTTACTTTGGGGATGCTGGTTGCCGCACACTCTTTAATTCTAATTACTCTATGGAAATTAGTTCCGTTCCCGGTATGAAAAAAGGACTTCCGATTTGCACTAGGAAAAATGTTTATGTGCTCTGGAGAATTTTTTTTTTTTACATTAATCTCAGTGTTTTAAAACAAATACCAAACCCAAACAGGCCACCGTAATAATATCTATTTTTAATGAGTAAAAAAGAAAAAGGAAAGTAGAAATCTACAGCCCGTTACGCTGCAATCTAAAAAGATAGGTAAGGTAAGAACCATTATCAAAGAGCTAGTCTTTTATATAAAACTACTAACCTCCAAATTTCATTGAGATCCGTTCAGCCGCTTAGGCGTAAAAAGGTCATCAGCCAGACAGACAGACTGAGTTACTTTCGACTTTATTATTAGTATGGATGCACAACTACCAAATAATAAACTAAGAGTTTGGTGAAATAACGGCACCCAACATGGGGCACCTTGTAAAGTGTGGTAGATTTCCAGTTCAATACGGAGAGTCCAATATTGAATAACTTCTTTGAACTTATTTGAGACACGATACCTGCATTTGCCATAAATTCAATATACAAAGGTCGGTTATACGCACAGATTATTTGGACGTATTGAATCATCGACTTACCTACAATTATTATTTGTTTTGGTCTTGTGAAGCTCGGCTGATAGGTTGGTAGTTTTGAAATACGAGCAGTGATGGTAGGTTTATTAAATAATAAATAAATAAATAATGCTGGAAAATCCACACAGCATCATCTTGCCCCAAGCTAAGCAGTGCTTGTGATATTTTTTATTTTACATAGTAAATACCCAGATAGAAGGAGAACAAATATTTCCAGATCATACAAAAATTTGTCCCAAGGCGGGAATCGAACCCACAACCTCCTGCGTCGTAGGCGGACGTCCGCCCGCCGCGCCACATCGGTCGTCATGGTATTGGTACCTCATAAACACACAATGAGTTACAAAAGGAATCTGCTGCCTTTGCACTGGTGGGTTTCCTTTGTCGGCTCTTATAACATCCACGGGCTAAGTTGAAGGGGTCGGTTACGCCACGAGCATCAAGGCCAAAAACATATCCAGTAGCAAGTATCCTACATAAAAATTTCACGTACAGATCACCGAAATAAAATAAATGAATCAATCCCGCACGAACAGGGGCAAAGTCAACACATAAAATATTACTGCTGTTGCTAGAGTCGGAGATGGCAAATAAAATTGCGACTGACATCTTTGGGGAAATTTGGACAGCAAGTTTTGTAGTCAAAGGGCGATTAGGATAGACTGGAATTTTGGTTGGTTATTTTCGGAGCTGAACGTCAGAGGGAAATATTTACAGAGCGCGCTTTTAAATGGAGAACTGTCAACAAACAAAAGAGCATCGGACAGTATTAAAATTATACAGGATGCTTGGTGTTGGGACCGACTGAATTGATTAGGGGATTTTGGGGGCCATGCGCTACATTTTCCCGTTAGACTTAATGTAGATAAGTGTCACTGTTGCTGAGATATGCCTTTTAGTAATAGTATAATTAGAATAAGTAGGTATACATTGCGAAATGCAGCTTAAGTTATTTTGTGGCATTACAATCACAAACAATAAATATATGACGATTTAAATCATATCTCAGCAACCGTGACACTTAGGACATTGGGTCTACCGGAGACATGTAGCATACCCCCATAACCCATCAAAAAATTATGTCGGTCTCAATACCAAAGATTCTGTACAGGTTTGAAACAATTATTTAAAACTAGATTAAACATAAGTTGATGATATGAATTTAACCCCATATGAATTTTCGGCAATCTTAAAACGTCAACTTGTTATCTACTAAAACGGCTAAAACTTCATAGGAAAACCACCAATTATTAACAAGCCGGGATATTTAACTGACAGGTGTTAAGAGGCATAACGTAACGTATCACACAACGAGCAGTCACGTGCAGTCAGTACGGGACAGTACAGAACCCGAGCGCAACGAGTAACGTGACGAATTTTGACATGCTCGCTACGAATGGATTACGCGTACCGGTCAGTGCTCCACCGTGGATGATTCAAAACTTCACCAATCACAAGATTGGTTAGGAATACAAGAGTTTATTAATAAAAAATATATTTTACACGTCCTTTGTTAATTTTATAGTCATCCCGCGGGTGTCGTAAGAGGCGACTAAGGGATATCTACTGAGGGTGGGCAGCAACGCCCAGCGCCCAGCGTTGCAGAACAATTCTACCACCGAACTGCGATCCCCAACCCACATGCCCAGCGTGGGGATTATGGGAATTACCCTCCGTTAGATAAAAGACATTACAATTAATGAATTAATAATATTATGATACATCTTGTGACGTATTATGTTGTTATTAAGTACCTCAGTAGGTTTCCCACACTTATGAGTACTTAACCACTTTTTCACGATCGCAAATTAACTGGTATACAGATCCTAAATTAATCAACTAAAATTGTGGACTGTAGTAGTAGGTATCAGATTACGTTTTAACTTCAAAAGGCAAAGCCATTAAACTTAGGCGTAACTTAGGCGTAACTTTAATTTGTGATCCCATAGTTTGCTAAACTTGTTTGATAGTGTTGACGTTTAGTTACATAGGTTATGAAGGTGACACTTTTGGGTCTGATAGAGGATTGGTGTGTACCTACATAGTTGAGTGAAGATTTGAACTGCGGTGGTTGAATTTTGACAGGTTTTGAGAACTGTCAAAATGAGGATAACACTATTTTTATTTTATTTTGCTTTATTCAGGACAAAAAACAATTGTACAATGAAGACTTATTATTAAGTGCTTTTACTCTATGTGTTTTTAAATGTACAACCTATCCCTGTATTGATAAACTAGCTCCTGCCCGCAGCTTCGCTCGCGTTTTTTGGAATAAAAAGTAGCCTGTGTGTTATTCCAGGTCCAGATCCTTAAGTCTGTAAAATTTCAGCCCGATCCAATCAGTAGTTTTGGCGTTGTCTTCGGCCTCTCAGAATGGCACAAACTTTTGCCTTATGCACGCTCGCGAAAAGCTCTCAAAAAAACCCACCGTTTTTCGTGGTCCCATTACTATTTATCTACTTCCTATATATAAAAATAAGGATGCGTGGTTTGATAAAAATGGAAATGTTGAAAACAAAAATATCAATTTTATTCAACCAAAAAATTACAGTAAGGCACACTGCAATCCAACTCAATATATTATGGGTGTAATGCTCCAATACCAGCTACAAAGCTAGGCAATGATGATGCAATTGTACATACGCTTTTATTATTATATATATATAATTTTTATATATATTTTTTTTATTTTGATTTGATTTGTTAACGGTGTGTGCAATACGCACATCTCGGATCGAAAGTAAGAAGATCCTAAATTATTAATACGATTTCAAGTGGGTTCAAGAGACAAGTACCGTACTCAGAAGAAAATATATAAAGACAGAAACCTTTGAAATCGAGCGCTCAAATGTATACCTAAATGGAGCACAAAATTGATTTGATTTGATCGAGGGTGCTTTGTCTTCGGCCCAAGATCTAATGGTTAAGGCGCGGCTTCTAGACAAGAGGTTTCTATTTAGTCAAGTTTCACGCTATTTGAGAGAAGATAATTAGAAATAGTTCATAGCTAACCCGGACCATAAACTAGGTACATTATAAACTCAGAGTTTTTACCAACTATTGCTAATTATTTAGATAATCACGGTCCGTGATATAAAATATTTAGCTTGACATTTCATTTTCACATTAACTTGACATTTATATACTTATTTAGAATCTGCGGATCTTTATTACTCTTGATTATAATAGACCAATGTTATACGTGTACCTACTTGAGTTTTGTTGATATTTTAATAATTAGGTATTTTTTCGAGATCTGCTTTTTATTTAATTTCTTAACTTACGATTTTGCACGCCGTTATTGGTAAGCCGTCGTATGAGATCTTTTATCAAGGCATACCAACCCGTTGTCAGCAAATAAATGATTTTTATTTGTAATCTAGCAACTGTCTTTAAAGAAGATCACTACCCTAATTTAATAGGTTAATTTTTATTACGTAATCGAAGAGCTACGTAGGTATGTTTAGTAGATGTCGTAGGAAACATTTCATGTGCTAAATTTTTTCAGCTACTCATGGCGGGCATACCCGCCATGAGTAGCTGAAAAAATTTAAGGAAGAACATGAAATGTTTGCTACGACATCTGCTAAACATACCTCATGTTCATTCTTTACGATATATCGTAAAGAATGAACATGAAAAGTCAATTTCCAAATAATTTATCGAAAGAGAATTCCAGGCCTCCCGGAAGGTACGAGAATTCCAAAATTGTCATAAAGCAAGTATATATTTGCCTATCACTTGCAGCAAAAAAATATAAAATTTTTGTCGTTATGTTTCATCTTTTGTTAGGTTTAATAATTTCTCAAATACAAGCATGCTATGATTTTTGTGTGGGAAAATAATTTATTCAAATATTTTCTTTTCTTTTTTAATAACTGATTCTTTGTTGACAAAGAATATTACAATTCAATAATAAAAACAAATTAGAACATCTGTAGTTTCTTTCATTAAAGGTAAAATGCCAAAATGTGTCATTCTGAGACGTTACCATTGTTATAGAACAATAATAATAATATATTTATTTCAAACATTATTAGAACATGTATAGATCTTATTAACTAATTCTACGGTCCATATCAATATAAATATGTTATGGTGAAGCGAATAATTTAGTGGAATTACGGCCCAGTCTACATGTTGGCCGGCTTTGCAAAAGTCCTATGATATTACAAAGACAGTCTGTACAAGCCTAGGTCCACCATCACTTGGCCAACATGTAAACAAACCATGACAGTGTATCTGTTGCCACCGCATCGTAGATCCCGCCCGTTTGTAGAATGGCTAGGCGGTTTACAAAATGGCGCCATTCATTTAATTGCCTATGCCGATTGTTGAACGATCAACGTTCAAAAATATGGCTTAAGGCCACTTAGCCATTCTACAAACGTGCTGATTCTACGATCCGACGGCGATATAGGTATATAATCGTAAAAGGACATTTTTCTAAAAACACCTAAAAGAAAAAGGTGCAAAATTGCATGAAACCGTAACGTTCTAATCTTCTTTCTTGCTCAACAGAGTGTAGTAACTGTACGATCCCTTTAGTATCTGTGAAGGAGAAACATCGTTAGTTTTTATGAAGATTTGAGCACAAATATTTTACACTTCAGTAAAACTAGTAAACATAGAAGATGATTGTAAATGATGCAGTTATCTAACTTAAGTGAAAGGCATAGAAAGAAGGAGGAGTGCATTTTTGACATCCTACCACACTATACAGGGTGGCTTTTTGAAATGGGAGTGGATGGCCAAATCAGAAGCTTTGAGAGTTGAAGAAAAGATGTGAAAAGAGCCATGGACTCAAATAACGAGAAAATAAAAACTGCATACATTTTTTTACGGAATTTTTCTTTAAATTTTACTAAATACATTTTATGTTTTATCGAGGATAAACCCCACTTTTAATACACCTTAAGTATCCTGGCTGGCGGCAAGCACACCAGTTGTTTGAAAATATTATTTAATACACCTTAAGTATCCTGGCTGGCGGCAAGCACACCAGTTGTTTGAAAATATTATTTAATACACCTTAAGTATCCTGGCTGGCGGCAAGCACACCAGTTGTTTGAAAATGTTATTTAATACACCTTAAGTATCCTGGCTGGCGGCAAGCACACCAGTTGTTTGAAAATATTATTTAATACACCTTAAGTATCCTGGCTGGCGGCAAGCACACCAGTTGTTTGAAAATATTATTTAATACACCTTAAGTATCCTGGCTGGCGGCAAGCACACCAGTTGTTTGAAAATATTATTTAATACACCTTAAGTATCCTGGCTGGCGGCAAGCACACCAGTTGTTTGAAAATGTTATTTAAAATGTTCACATTGATCTTTATAAGGGGGAGTATTCAAACTAAAATAATAAAAAAGAGCCATTTTCTTTTATTTTCAATTATGCATTTCTTTGCAAAGATTGATCCATATCAGCAACCGAATCAGAATGGGCAAAAAAACAGGCCGTCATATTTAAAAAAAAATTATCGATTCGATTTCTGCAAAAGTAAAAGATTAAAAAAGAACAACTTTATACAGTCGACTTCTCGAAGATTTCTCGTTAATTCGAAGCTCCAGGGAGTCTGGAGCTTCGAATTAACGAGAAATCTTAAAATAGGTATAAAGAATTATCGAGTTTTTGAAATACCATATAGTTCGAAGTTTTTGAGAGAAAATAATAAGAGGTAGGTACATACGTGTACATATCCATAATGTAAATTAACTGATCTTTCGAAAGAACTTTGTTATATTGGTTGCTTCAAAGCACATTGCTGCTGCGCAGACTGCTCAATAACTTTTTTTAAGAAATAAAAAGTGCCTGAAATTCTTTTTCATCACTTTCGTTTTGTAGACAGAAGCTTTGTAAGGTATTGTGTGTGTCTAAAACTAATCATTAACTTGTTTGCAACAGTCTGCAGTTAGCTTAATTGTTTCAATTGTAAATACTAGTTCTAATTTGTTTTTATTGAATATTCTTTGTCAATAAAGATTATAATAAAAAAAAATCATTAACTAAAACAAACAAGTTTGAACTTGTCTCAAAATGTACCTCTGCAGGTTCTGCAATCTTTCTGCCTCTTTCTCTCTGCAATTTCGAATTATCAAGTGTTTGACGCCGCGCCGATGAGTTCGAATTGTTACGAAGCAATGATTTTTTCGTTCGAATTACCGAGTGCATAAAAATGTATTGATTTGGTTCGAAATATAAAGAGTTTTTCTAGAGAACTCGTCATAACTTTGAATTAAAGAGAGTTTCGAATTATCGCAGGTTTGAATTAACGAGAGTCGACTGTGTACAGCTTTTGGTTTTTCATAAATCGAGATCATGACTCCTTTCCAAACTTTTTTCTAATTCCCATAGTTTCGGATTCGGCCATCCACTCTCTACTGAAAACACACCTAAATCTTGGGTTTTCAGTGGATTAGGTCCTAAGACTATGTTAAGTACTCGTTTTTAAGCGCGCTCTTGGAAACGCCTGGTCCAATACATCCAAACGCGCGTTTCTACTCAAAGGCGCGATAAATATAAATACAAACATAATTATTGCAATGTTATAATTAAACTAAGCTCTTCTGCTCAACTTAGCAAAACATTGAGCTTGTTTGTTATTATTATTATTATTCACATTATTTATTTCAAATCTCGTTATACAATACATTTTTTACAATAGAAAATAAAATATTATAATACTATTCTATAGTAAAAAAATATATCAAAACGGTGAATCACCGGGCGCGAAGCTAGCCTCAAGCGACCGGTGACTAGGGATGCAGAGAGAGGAACTTCCTGACGATGCGCGCCGAGTCCAGGAGTACCGCCTTTTGGATCTGACCCTTGATCCAGCTTCCCAGCGAGAGTCTCTTGAGATGTTGATCGAGGCTCTTCGCTATTACGCCGTTAACCGAAACGACTATCGGGACGACGGTCACTGAATCAACATCCCACATGCTGACAACCTCGCTAGCCAAGTCAAGATTAGGGATTGCGTTATCCGATACATTTTCGCATCCGGATAATTCGGATAGTAGTGAGTCTTACTATCCGGATATCCGGATATTTCGGATAATTCGGATAATTTATAAATATACATACTTATAATTTAAATTAAAACAAGGAAAATGGGTTCTGTATCAGTCAGAATGTATTAATTAATACTCAAAAAAGTAAGAATAATATTATTTTTAAATAACAATAGAATCAACATAGAAACTAAAGAATATAGAGATTAAAAATAACAATATCGATCAAATAGGTTAAAAAACTAAAATATCTATGTAATAATAACGGTTTACTTCGTTCTTAATTTTTTTATAATATATTTTTTTAATAAAAACTAAAAATATATTATAAAAAAAATATTAAATAACATATTTTTTTGACATAAATAGACATCCTTCCTCCGGGGAAGCTGCGCTGCGCGGAGACCGGTCCCTTTCGGCGTCGGATCGCTGACCAACCAGTGTCAACGCAATGATGCGATTGCGCGCTATTGTAGGTCTTGCTTCCCTTATAAGTTTAGAGATATACACGAATCAATACTTGTATATTTTTAACAGCATAAAAATTGTGATGATTTGCTCACAATTTTTATGTGTTGCCAATCAATTTTTTTAGGCGGCCGTGTACGTATAGTTTTTTACCTTGCCGTGCTTAGGTCAGCCGTATCACTGCTCAAAATAAGGAAATACTATACAACATTAGCCAAATGGTGCTATTTTATAGTTTATATGCATTAGGTGCGTGGTGATGATGGCAAAACCCCCCAATATGATGGCAACAAATAGAAAACATTGTAGCGGTCGCAGGGAGTCGATGGATGAAGGCAGCTCAGGACCGCTATTTGTGGCGTCGTTTGGGGGAGGCCCATGTTCCATGGACGTATACCTACGGGCTGATTATGATTATGATGCATTAGGTAACATTCTGCCTTATGGTAGCCAAATTCCCATAAACACAAGTTCTGCTAGATGATGCAGTGTGGATTGTCCAGCTTTTTTTATTTTATTTCATCATTAAATACCTACAATAAACAGGGCAAAACTAAATTAATTGGAAAAGTGACTTCCATTTCTCAAAGAAAGAAACCAGGACTGGTCTGACTGGTATTGACAATGGGAATGGAATAGATGTTGATAGCTCTAATAAAAGCAGTGGAGAAGAATAGTTTTAAGTTACCTACCTAGTTAAAAGAATTTAATAAGAGTTTTTTCTGTGTAAATAGAGTTCTTATAATATTTATTGTGTTTTAAGTAAACTTTCTTTATCCTTAATTTCGTGAAAAAATCAGGGTTGTCACTTGGATTTCCAGCAAAATCAACCTATGTCACAGCCTTGTTAGGTTAAAGCTAGGTTTAGGTACTATGACTATTTATTAATTATTTTTATTTATGAAAAAGTATACCATAACAAAGCAAAAGTATAAAAAAAAATATTAAACTTGATCCATACATAAATCACACTATAAATGGACGTTAAATGGTTTTATTTTTCTCCTGAAAAATGAGTTATTCTGACAAAGATTGTTTTTAATAAAGTGTCTTCAAATGTTTGACAATGTTTTCTATTTATTAAAGATTATATCGGGTATTTATTGCGTACCTTTTGTTTTATTTTCCCTTACGTTTCCATCGCTTTGCAGCGATCGGGGTCACGGGGCAACTCAGGGTACGAACGTAGGGGAAAATAAAACAAAAGGTACGCGATAAATACCCGATAAATAATCTTTAACAAGTTACCTAGCAGATCGCGAAAGTTTAAAAAAAAATCTATTTGGTTGGATACACATGAAAATAGGGATACAATATTTGTTTGGTGTACAATAATAGTCCATGACTCTATAGACAACTTTGCAATGTTGGCATTCGGATACACAATCGAGCCCAAGATTTATAATTATAACAATCGAATACTCTAAAAGTGAACGCGAATAAATGAATTGATATATTTATCGATAAATTAATTAGGTTCCGAAGAATTTACGGACACAGGATTGCAGACGTAGGGTGTTTATTTTGTTATTTTTTTACCTGAAAGCTGAAGAACACGGTAATTGCCGTAACATTGGTAACACTGGCTTAAATATATAACATTTTAAAATGTTGGACGCTGTAGTGTTGTGAATTAGAGAAAACAACTAGGTATCCGTATTATCCGGATAAAGGTGCTCCTATTATT
Source organism: Eupithecia inturbata (assembly GCA_963662085.1). Classification (NCBI taxonomy): domain Eukaryota; kingdom Metazoa; phylum Arthropoda; class Insecta; order Lepidoptera; family Geometridae; genus Eupithecia; species Eupithecia inturbata. Next base: position 4,806,964 of record OY759196.1, on the reverse strand, counting down.
CGGATATCAAAATCCGCGGATATCCGGATAATTCGGATATCCGGATATCCGGATTGCAATCCCTAGTCAAGATATTTGCTAAGTTTATCTTTCTCATCTTATTATTATTAACTCTCTTCTCTAACTATCAAGATTACCTTAATATTCGTGAAATGTCCTTTAAAGAGTTTTATCTGCGCACCTCCCAACTTTTGGTACGGAATAGGTATAGGTAACTAAAAGCATTTTTATTGACAATGGGTTGATAGCTATTAAACTATTACCGGATCAGTTGAGCTACCTGTAGATTGTTTGCAACAGTCTGCAGTTAGCTTAATTGTTTTAATTGTAAATGCACTATATACACGGTGTAACATGAGGTGGATCAACGTTGGCAGGGCGATCGGTGACTTCAATGCCTATCGATTTAACCCCCTGTATGTTCCGCGATTTTTAGTCATTCAAAAGTTATTCAGATATTTATGAAATTTTGGTCAAAATCCGATTTTAGGCTTCATGTCCCAAGTGTAGCCAAAATTTTAGGTCTAAGACCGTAATTTTTTTTTCAGGTTGTAGCTCAATAGTTAATCTTTTGTCCTACAATATCGTTTTGAGTTGTTATTTGATTAAATTCCAAATAAAAAATAATCTTTACAAAAATAAACCGCAAACTTAATTTTTCCACAAACTTTGAAGGCTTCCAATGAAAAAAAATACTGATTTTTTTTTCTACAACCGACTTTAAAAACTACTACCATTCATGGAGGAGTAACCCTGAAATCTTAATTTGGCTAGTATCATGGCACTATAAAAAATAAATAAATTACTCACATGTATTTTTTTGACTCGTAAGTCAGTAAGTTAATATTATCAACAACAAAGCAACAGAAACAAACCAACAAAACAACTCCTGGCTATTTATTGCTTAGGCTGGTGTTCACCAAAAGATAATAGGTCTAATAGTGGCTTCGTTCGGTTTACATTGATATTAAAATGTACAACAGTGTTAAACTTCTGTCAAAAACGTCAATTAAATTGTAATTACCCGATTAGAATGAAGTACACAAACTGTAGAGAAAATTTAATGAGCGTTAGTAATTTAACTTACAGCAAGAAAAGTGGCAACATTTAGAGCAGCGAAGGGTCCAGCTGTAAACAGAATTGGTCTGCGCAGTTGACCGCCAAGCAGCAAGACGTTTCGGCGCACGCGCACATTTTGTGACCACCATGTGCTTTTGTACACACCACCTTCTACACTGTCGCTCTGGAAAAAGTTAGGAATTGTATATTTTTGACAATCAAAATACCTACATATAAGCTGTCAAATGAAATGCTTGTGTAAAACTACACAGAAACTTAGCTAGACAGCTGTTACAAATCTTTTCAAACTTTCCAACGAATATTTACCCGCTATTATTTTAATCACCTAGCCATAACAAAAGCTCTGCTTAGCTTGGGGCTAGCTAGATGATGCTGTGTGAATTGTCCAGCATTATTTATTTATTTATAGCTAGAGTTAGCTCTATCTAGTATCTTGAGATATACAAACCATGTATAGCACTTCATTGCTATGCCAGCAGTAGAGGAAAAGCTGAGCAATAAGAGCCATCAGGTATTCTGCTATCCAAATCCGTTGCATATTCGCCGTGCCTTCCTGAAACACAAAGACAAACTGAAAACTTCTACCAAGTTATGATACCACTGTTGTTATAAATAAACAATATTTGCTGGATTTGGAGCAGTTGAGCTACCTCGTAATTGTTCGCAACAATATACATTTAACATTTTTTAAACCTTTTTATGAGTATTTTGTACATATTCCAAATATTTATAATGTAGCTAGGACTTTTTCGGCTGTTTTATTAGGCAGGTTGTAATTATTATGCATGCCCTGCCCTTTTTGCTACGTTGGCTTTCACGGACAGTTATTTTGGATTATTTTTAATTATTGTACTCACCATAGTCAGTTGTATAGCACTGGCACAAATCATCAGAGAACAAATGATCACATAGAGAAACATTACGGGCGAAAGCAAAGAGTTCAGAATTGACGAAAATCTGAAATATAAATAGCATTGAAAATACATATGCTTATATACAATACTTCCAAATTAACATTTAGAAGTTCAATGGGTTTGTCTTTTGTAACTAAATTAAGTCTACGAATAATTGATACAGGATACACCATAAAATCCCAGTTTCCCAGGTCTTAGTAAGTATTTTAGACAGGTAGATATAGATCACTTACTTTATCAGATTAACATGATGATTGTGACACTGTCGAATCCTCTTCATAGCTTCCTCTTGACTCGTCACCGCTATCCCATCGAACATCCTCTCGCAATTAACAGACAGGAGTTTTAATTGCCCAGTGAAAAACGACATTATTACAATAGCATTACAGTCGTAACATGCTACGACACCGCCCCCATATACGCATATCCCGGAATGCTCTAGAATAGACAGCCAATAACCGAAGCCTCGAGTGCGATCAAACGGGGTCCAAGAGCTGAGAATCTCTGGATACGGCGTTGTTCCATTCCTAATCCGTTCCCTAAACTCTTTTGACGATATAAATCCAATCGACGGTGCTAGAACAACGGTTATTACTGTCGCCGTCACCAAAAACCAGTAGAAGTACGTGACCATTCTAGAATACTCCGTGTACTCTTTGATAATCGCGTTAGAAACTTTATCGTTCTTCTCCAACTGCCTTTTCTCAGTATACGTAACATATTCAATGACTTCTTTCCACTGTTTCTGCCAGGAGATGAAAGAGATTGCCTTGACAACGCAAATTGAACTCAACATGGTAACAGATAGATTTCTAAGAGCAAGTTGTAAGTCTGACCTAATGAGCCAGAGCTCAAGGTACTGGCTGATGACGAATAAGGTACCTAGGATATGTATAGTGTTGCTGCTCAGATCAGAATACTCTTCCCGGAACATTCTCCATTTCTGAAGACCGAAGATAGTTGGTCCTAGTAAAGGACGATCTGGGTTTTCTAACTTAGTAAGAAAGGACTTCATAATACCGGCTGACTTAAAATCTGAATCACGTCTTTGCGACCCGAATTTCTAATGTCGAATGTGTTTGTATATTACTGAATATTTTACGGAATTTTTGTATGGGGACACGGCAATGGTTGTGAATAATAAATATATTTTAATGCTAGTAAGAGCTTTTTGATTTGCTTGATTTATCAACCCACATACGCGTATTTACTAAAATTTTATGCCATTTCCGCCACAAATTCATGATTTTATAATATACGAAGCTAGACCTACATAGCTCAATGTACACTAATCTGAGTTACTAGTAGTGCCGATCAAAATTATTAAACAACAAACAAACTGACTCGTTTTTATGATCAAGATATAAGAAGGTAAGAGGGAGGACAGCTTGTCAAAACATCATAATGCCTTTTCCATTTGGAAAATAAACCAGTTTTCTTGCAGTGTTTTTCCTTTGTTTTGTCACGGTAGTTAGGGGTATTGATTTAAAGCTATGAATATCCGAGTAGCTTTTTAAATAAAGTATGCGCTGCCCTAAGTTTTTCCTCGAAATAATTTCAAGCTTTATTTAGTTATTTTTCAAAAATTATTAATGAGACAAATGTTTTGTTCACACTGCGAAAAATAGATATATATTTCACATTATTCATTACCAGTTTTGCCTCATTGTTAAGATATTGTCATGGTTATTCCATAGCAGATTAACTTTTGTATATGTAGATAAATATTTTACTTCCCACCAAATAAAACCAAATATGATTATTCATAAATAGTTTAGATTTATTGTCACTAATTGTGCACTTATTTAATAGCAGCTGTGTCAAGATAAAATGAATAACAAAAATTACTCTGAGTAAGTAAGCTAATAAGCTGGACGCCATTTTGTATTCCCAAGTGGAAATTTTGAGTTTATTCGTCTTGCACTTGAGAGAATAGAGTGAAAAAGCTATACGAGCCTTTGATAATCTGTGGAACAAAAACTTAAACTTAATTTCAAATACGTACAAAGCTGACGACCATGTGGCGCGGTGGGCGAAGGTCCGCCTTAGACGCAAGAGGTTGCGGTTTTGATTCCCGCCTTGGGATAAATGTCTTTACGATCTGCAAATATTTGTTCTGGGTGTTCTGGGTATTTTCAAAGTATAATAAAAATATATATCTATGTAATGTATTGTATCAAGTATTATCAGTCATCTAGTACCCATAACATAAGCTCTGCTTAGCTTGGGGCTAGATGATGAGTGATGATGTGTGGATTGTCCAGCATTATTTATTTATTTATTTACTTAGCATTGGCCTATCCATACTTAGGAGGCACAAAAACCCAGACAAGACACGCCCTAGACGGGATATTTCCATTCTAGCTATTTTAGCACCTTTTTTTTTTTTTTTTTTTTGTTTTCGAGAGGAAAAATCTGCATACAGATACCATACTGCATGTAGGGTACAGTATGGTTATGTGGGGTTGTCGAAGAGAAGCTTCGATGACCCACTAAACAACCCCCCGGTGGCCAGCCTCTAAGCGTGATCAATGCTATTTTAGCACCTACCCTATCTATTTTGTAATTAGGTAGGTACCTAAAAGTTAAATAAAACTTACTTCAATAAATGTGGGAACAGACAGCGTAGTATAGGGACCAGCATTCAGAACAAGCGTGTTATCCAATTTGCCACTCAGTAAAAGAACGAGAAGACGTAACTTTTTGTCTCCTTTCCACCAATCGCTTTTGTACACCCCTCTGTCTACTTCATTGGTCTGGAAAAGAAACAGTAATTATAATTTGAACACCATTTCTTGGACCCAATTGCGGGCATTAGTACATTGTTCACCGAGAAAGTGACTGATTCTCATCGAGTGTGTGCCGAGAGTGTTTTAAACACACGAGGTAAGAATTGCTGTAAGGTTTCCGCCCTACACCTTTAGATGATATTGATAGGAGATGATAAGTGATAGAGAGATTAAACTGATAACTTGATTTATTGCTAATTGATAATGATATGAATACACGGGACTGCGGTCGAACGCGTACTGAAATGCTTTAGCTTAGGTAAGTAAAAATGCACCGCTTGCAAAAGTGCAAATGTGCGGTTTATACATAAATCGTACATGCTCCCGAGGGAGAAGAATACAAAATGATTAACAAAATTATAAAAAATGATACATGTAAAAATGATAAAAACAAAATTATAAAAGTATGTATAAAAATTCAAAAATAAAAGCAAAGTCTCTAATAATGTCCAGCTTATGAAATTTCAATTCACTGCACTTCACTTTTAACGAATCGATTTAGAAAAATAGGCGAAGTAGTTGCGTCAACACAATCGGAATTACTACGCGCACTTCGATTCATTGATTTGTCTTTGTCGATGATGCTGGTGCTGGTGTCCACTGTTACCGTCGGCGCCGGAGTCGTCGTGTAGTGAACATGCACGTTGGGATGCTCGCTGCGTGGCGACGGCGCGGGCGCGTGGGCGGGCGCGGGCGGGATTCGCGCAGAGCAGCGGAGTCGCCCTCGCCGCCAGGCGAATAGCGCGAGGGCTAGAAGGCCTGCTCCGACCACGAGATAAAGGACCACGAACTGATGCACGTCGTGATGTGATAAATTTGATAGCTCTACGCTGCTTTCGGCAGATTTTAGCGTTTCTATCTGTGTGCCAATGTTCTGTAAATCGTTCTGATAGTTTCGATTCTCCATATCATGTGACAAAGTAGCATTGATAGGTACTCGTATTGTTAAGTTGATGATGTTATTGATTGGAGGAATCTCTATTTGCATGATATCTGGTCGAGTTTTTAATAGATTCGTTTGTCTGTTGTGTGCGAATATTTCAAAGTCTTCGCCCTTGATAATACAGCCGTCTCCGAGTGTCATAATGCCGGCCTTGCTGACAGGTACAGCCGTAACTTGATGCTCACATATAATTCTTATGGTATGTTGATCGCAAATAAAATACAGGTATGTATTCAAGTGATTAAGTTCCGACCAGTGGGCTGTACATTTTTTGATGTTGGTTGTGCATTGATTTGATGACTGGTCCATTACACAAAGATTTTCGTCCGACGTCATACGATGTATAGGTCTCTGTAATGGGCATAGACGTGTTGATGAGTCATATGGAAGACAGTTTAGAAATTCGTTTTCTGATAGTGTGATATACGAATCCTTTTGAATGTTCAATGCTATATATTCTGATATAGGTGAGATTACGACCATCTCTCTTCCGCGCTGGTGAGGTATTGGTATGAGCTAGTATATGTCATAACTATCTCTGGTGATCAGCGGGATCTTGATTTCGAAAATGAAGTAAAGTTTGGTCATTCTTGCTTTCACTTTCAATAGATGATAGATGCTTGATAGTTCGGTTTGCATGTTGCTTATGGGTATGATCAAATCCTTGGAAAGTTGCCCTGATATGATATTGAGTTCATTTCGTAGTTGCTTCGGATTCAACAGATGGATATTGAATTTCCCATAGTGGATATCTGTAATAGTATCTACTAGTGTTTCTTGTATACTTTTTAAGTTCATCATTATGCTGTTGGCGATGATTGATGATAAGGCAAAATCATTATTATTTGCCACTGATTCGATTTGTTTAGATAGAGTATTGGAATTTTTCTCTAGGCTGATAATTTGTTGATGAAATAATTTATGCTGATTATTCATTGATTGTTCTACTCTTTTCAGTAAGTTATATTCTGATTCAACTACCGATGTTTGATTTTTCCACAAAAGTGCCAAATGTTGTTGATTGTTTCGAATGGACTCTATATCTTGCTCATATTGCTCTGCGAACTGTTCGTCCAGTACTCCAAACAGACTATGTGCTAGGTATCCGACTCCATTGATAAGGCCGCGGCGGCGTCTTGTTCCGCGTCCCATATGATTGCCGAGCATCAAGCTGTTGTAGTACTGTAGTTCTTCAAATCCGTGACGTAATTGTAGTAAGACAACGTCACAGTGATTTTGTTTTGATGTTGATGAACACATGCTTTCTAGATGATAAATATATTTCGTGAATAACTGCATTCCTTGCCAATATGGGTCCATGTCATAATAAACGATAAGTTTCCACTGATCTCGGACAAGGTGCATAGTTGATAATTTGTCGAAATAAATGCTTTTATTGTAGTTGATATTTGATACCTTGTAGTCACATTGGACGGGCGTTATTAATAACATCATTGTCATCATCAGTAGCCCAACAAAATTAATTGATTTTGATGTGTTTGTTTTTGATTGTTTGCTTGGTGCTTGATATTCATGTGCTGGTTTATTTTGTTTATGCTGTTCCACTCTTGCTGAAGGCTCATTTACTGGCAGTTTTGATAGTTTTACTATTGGTCTTTTCATAGTACCATTCTTAGTTTTAAGCGTGACTACGCGAACATATCCGTCTTTTCCGGGGTGAAGCTCTACCACTCTTCCGATGGCCCATTTTCCGGCGGGTACATTCGCATCGTGAATGATTACGATGTCATTTAGCTCGATGTTTGTTTCTGCTTGCTGCCATTTGCTTCTGTTTGATAATTGACACAAATACTCGGCTTGCCACCTTTTCCAGATATCTTTAAAAGTTTTCTGTACTAATTGCCATCTAGTGCGTTGATCTGTTTCAGTTTCCACAATAGTAAGAACTGGGCCGCTTGACAAAAAGTGAGACGGTGTTAGACAATTTATGTCATCTGGATCTTCTCTCAGTGCGCATAAGGGCCTAGTGTTTAGGCATCCTTCAATCTGTGCAAGAAGTGTTGATAGCTCTTCGTAGGTGAGCTTTTGGTCTCCAATCACTCTACGAAAATGATGTTTTAGGCTTTTGACTGCACTTTCCCATAGTCCCCCAGCACTGGGCCAGGAAGGAGCATTGAAATGCCATTTTATCTGCATTTCTGCCACTGTTGAGTAAAACTCATGATCTAGTGTGCTTATAAGGTTGATAGTTTCCTGTTCTAGACGTTTATCGGCTCCGACGAAATTGGTTCCGTTGTCGCTGTAGATATGGCGTGGGGTACCTCGCCGGGCTGCCATACGTCGTAGTGCTGATAAGAATGCTGTTGAACTTAGATCAGACACCAGCTCCAAGTGTATGGCCTTTGTGGCCATGCAAACGAAGACTGCTACATAACCTTTCATGGTTTTTATGCCTCGACCTATGTTTGCTTTTACATCGATGAAACCTGTCAGGTCCACTCCAGTATGATAAAATGGACGTGTTGGGTTACAACGAGCTGATGGTAGCTCTCCCATGATTTGCTTCAGCTTTATGGGTTCATGCTTTCTGCAAGTGATACAGCTGTGAACACGTTTCTTGACTGCTCTGATTCCTCCTATAATCCATACTTCTTGTCTAAGTTGATTCAGGGTTAACCTTGCTCCTCCATGTAGAGTCACCTTATGAGCCTTATCGATCAAGATGTCCGTGAAGTGATGTTTTTGTGGGATTATGAAGGGATGTTTCATGCTTTCACTGATATTGGCATTTGTTATTCTGCCACCAACTCTTAATAATCCATCTTCGTCCAGAAACGGGTTCAATGAGAGAAGCTTGCTGGTTGATGATAATTTTTTCTCTTCTTGATTAGTGTCGTAAACCACTGCATGATCTACTTTCGGTGGCGACAATAGCAACGCAGGTCCATTCCACCAAAGTTTATGCTCTTTCTGTTGTGTTGCAGTAATTCCACGACTCGCGCAGTCAGCTGGGTTTTCAGCTGATTTGATGTACTGCCAATTTTTTGCTGGTATGATTTCATTGATTATTTGGACTCTATTTGCTACGAATGGCTTCCAACGGTTAGGATCGCCATTAATCCAACCTAAAACCACTGTCGAGTCTGACCATCCAAATGATTTTATGTTGTGCTCTGATAAGTTTTGCTGGACTATTTTCATGAGATTTGATAGTAGGAGTGCCGCGCAAAGTTCAAGTCTCGGGAGTGACACACTTTTCTTTTTCGGCACTAATCTTGATTTTGCTGCTATGATCACAGGTTTTTCTGTGTTTTTGATCTTGCTGTAGATAACACAGGCATATGCTTTTTCGGAAGCATCGCAGAATCCGTGTAGCTCTATGTTATCATTTTCATGACTTTCTAGCCACCTTTGGACCTGAAGCGTGTCGATTACTCCAAGATCTTGCTTGATATTTGACCATTCGTCATTCATTGATGCGGGAATCTGTTCATCCCATTGAATGTGTAGTTGCCATACTGATTGAAATAGTAGTTTCAGTTTGGTTGTTACGGGGCACAGCCAACCAAGAGGATCGAAGATTGTTGATATTTCTGATAAAAGTGATCGTTTGGTGGCTGGTTTTGATGATGATGATGATGATATTTTCAGTTGAAATGAAAACACGTCTTCTCGGGGGTCCCATCGAAGTCCAAGTGCTTTCGTTGATTCTTGATGTTTGAAGTCAAATGATGATGATGTTTGTTCGTTTTGCTGATCCAATAATGGCCTCTCATTAGATGACCATTTTCTAAGATTGAAGCCTCCCGATTTCAAGAGGTCAATCAAATTTGATATGATTTGCTTTGCTGATTGGATGCTGTGTGCTCCGCTGATAAGGTCATCCATGTAGAAGTCTCTATCCAAAATTTTTGCTGCTTCTGGATATTTTTCTCCTTCATCAAGTGCTAGTTGTTTGAGGGTCATCATGGCCAAGAAGGGCGCTCCCTTGGTTCCATATGTCACCGTGGTAAGTCTCCATTCTTTTAATAATTGATCTTTGTCATCTCTCCACACTAAAAGTTGATATTTTTGATCTTCTTCGTGGCAAAGAATCTGTCTGAACATCTTCTCGATGTCCGCAGTGAATGCTATTTTGTACTGCCTCCATCTCAAAATTAATGATAATAGGTCTGCTTGTAGATTAGGCCCACTGTACATAAGGTCGTTAAGGCTAAAGCCTGATGACGTTTTCGATGACGCATTGAATACGACACGAAGTGCAGTAGTAGTGGACTCCGCGCGCTGCACACAATGATGCGGTAAGTAATAGCCAGGTTTCGAGTTACTTACGCTCGGCCTCATGTGACCTAATTCCTGATATTCCTTGATAAATAGTTTATAATCTTTTGCTATATTTTCATGCTTTTGAAATTTTCTTTCAAGTTGATAAAACTGAGCTATTGCTTTATGTTTTGATTCACCCAATTTTTCTTTGATATCAGGTTTCAGGGGCAGACGGACGACGTAGCGGCCATCTTCCTGACGACAGGTTTCTGTCTTAAATTGTTGTAGACAGAAATTATCTTCCGTTGACATATTAATAGCGGAGCTCTCGGCGATGTCTTCTATTTCCCAAAATTTACTGATTTCATCGATGTTATTGATGACGACATTGCAATGATATGATTTCATGTTCCCACAGATATTAATTGCTGTAAATTGATTTTGCTGTGATCGTAATTACACCCTTACAGTTGTTTTCTTGTGTCCCTATTCCAAAAATCACTCCCTTACAACGCTGGCGTGCCAACCCTAGGCGTTGTGCGGCGTTTTCTGTAATCAGAGACGTCTGTGACCCTTGATCAATTAGGGCACGCATTTTCATGATGGAACCATCTTCAGCCACTACCTGGATTAGTGCTGTTGCTAAAATGATCTCTGCTATGTTGTCTTGAGATACGTGCGTCACATTATTTTTTCTTGGTGTACTAGATTCGGGCTGCTCTACGTAGGCCTCATGCAAAAGCGTGTTATGGTTACCTTTGCACTGCTGACAACGTTTTTCCGAAAAACATGCCTTGCCTTTATGATCATACAGACAATTTTTACATAAATTGAGTTTCGAAACTGATTTTAGTCTGTCAGCTGGTTTTAGTTCATTGAATATTTTGCATTGGAATATACCGTGCTGACTGTTGCATTGTGGGCATATTTGTTGCAAAACTTGGAATGATTTTTTATTCGAATGATAATTGTTTGATTTTATAAACGATTTTTGATTTGAGTTATGAATGTTAGGTTTTTTGTTTGATTCTTGCTGTTGAATTGATTGAGTATATTGATTTGATTTTGATGTTTCTCCACGACCACGACGAGACACTTCTAATGCAGTGAATTTTGAGTTTAAGAACTTTAAGAAATCTGATAGAACGGGAACATCCTTGGGATCCTGCACATATTCGACATAATCATTGTGGGTGTCCACGTCCAATTTTTGAGACAAAAGGTAAATGATAAGTGGATCCCAGTGTGAAATGTTGACGCCTAGATTTTTAATAGCATTTAGACACTCGTTTGTTGTATCGTGAAGTTTTTTGATTGATGATGATGATTGTTGCTGCATATTTGGTATTGATAAAAGAATGTTTAGATGAGAGTTGAGAATAAGCTTTTTGTTGTCATATCTCTGATTAAGAATCTCCCAACAAACTTCATAATTATCTTGGCTGATGTTAAGATGCTGTATGAGTTTTTCTGCTGCCCCTTTTACTTTGCTTTTTAGATATTGCATCTTTTGTGAATTTGATAGTGATTTGTTTGTGTGAATGGTTTCAGTGAACAAGTCTTTGAAAGACATCCACTGATGATAATTTCCGTTGAAGACGGGAATCTCCATGGCAGGGGTAGATCGCTCGCGATGCCGAGTCGACCACATACTGCTGTTGATAGATTTTTTGATATTGTTGTACTTTTCTTCATACTTATAATACGTTTGCTCGTATTCAGGGTTGTCACACACTAGTTCGCTGTCAATCTCCCAGTGTAAAGAGTCAACGACGGACCAGCGACCTTGAATAGTATGAAGAGCGTCCTCGAACTCCCACTTCTCTGATAGTGAAGACACATTGATGCTGCTGATTGCTCTTGCTAATGCTTTAAAATTGCTCTTCTGTTTTCTTAACATTTCGTCTAGTTTGGTAGAGTTTCCTCTGTCAACCATGCCTGACGACTGTCCAGAAGTACCACCTTGATGCTGATTGATGCTTGCTCCACGCTGCGGTGCCTGAAGCGTCGCCGTTCCAGCGGCGGGCCAGTCGAAAGAGCGTGCTAATCCCGGGCTCGCCGGCTTCAATAAAGGTTTGTCCTCTGCTACTAGGAAAGGTTGGATTTTACCTTGATATTCCTGAGCCATTTTCACGAATCCCTCATAGTAGTTATCCTTGAAGTAGGGGTGATCACACTCGAACTCAGACAACCTCTTATGATTACTTTCGAACTCTGCATAGTAGGCTTTGAGAGATTCAAGCCTCTTCTTGGCATAGTGAGGGGTTTTTCTCTCCGGCCCATCCTTCCCAAAATTGGTTGACTGCCTTTCTATTTCGTTTATGATTTGCTGCTGGTTTGCCAGAAGGTCTTCCATTTTCTACTACTTACAGTGATATGCTGCGCTGATGATCGCTCTGAGCTCGGTAGTAGTTGGGTAGTACCTACTCGCTGGTGCTAGATGCTAGGTAGTGATAGGTAATGCTATGATCTATCCCAGTGATCCCTTGCGCGATATATGCACCTTCTCAGTTTAGCCGGTGAGACCCGCTGGTGGGAGGCCAACTAAACCGATTTGCTATCGCACTCGAGATACCCAGAACAGTTACCTTGGTTCTGCAACGTCACGAAGGCTTCAATACTACCTTACTCGTTGCTAATGATGATGATGATGTCACTCACAACACAACACTTCTCGCGAATGATGATAGTGATAGTTATGATATAATGATATTATCCTTTGATAGTCAATTTGATTGCTAATGAACGCCACGTCATGTCGAAGGACCATAAAGATGTAAGGTTTCCGCCCTACACCTTTAGATGATATTGATAGGAGATGATAAGTGATAGAGAGATTAAACTGATAACTTGATTTATTGCTAATTGATAATGATATGAATACACGGGACTGCGGTCGAACGCGTACTGAAATGCTTTAGCTTAGGTAAGTAAAAATGCACCGCTTGCAAAAGTGCAAATGTGCGGTTTATACATAAATCGTACAATTGCACTTTCTCCTGAGTGATACATAGTGATACGAATTTAAAAAAATAAAAAATAATAATAATAATAGTGATACGTACTAGGTACACCTACAAGGAAAATAAAACATTTTCTGGAAATGAAGTTGCACTCTGCTCGTTTTTCCAATACACGAAATCTTCATAAGTCTTGTTCACTACTAATAGACGACATTCTGTAGAATTATTAAAATTACCTAACTCAAATGTAAATTTCAAAGAAAATCCCGCGAATGCGCGAGTTCCGTTCGAAGGTTGAAAACGGAACCCTATTACTAAGCCTCCGCTGTCCGTCCGTCCGTCCGTCCTTTTGTCACAGGGCTCTATCTCATGAACCGTCAGAGGTAGACGGTGAAATTTTCAGAGAATGTGTATTTCTCTTGCCGCTATAACAACAGATAATAAAAATGAAATAAATATCCAAATAAAAGGGGGTTTCTATACAAACCACGTAATTTTTTTGGCTATTTTATGCTCTTCGTTATTCAAGGCTGTATCTCTTGAACCACAATAGGCAGACACGTGAAACTTTTTATAAATAAGTAACACTTCAACTGTAACAAATACTAAGAATATACTAAAGTTGAAAATTCAAAAGGATCTGTGAACAAGTGAAAATTTGATGGTCTTTGAAAAAGTTACCTGATTTTTACGGTACGGAGCTTTTCGTGTGCGAATCGTCTCGCACTTGGCGGTTTATTTTGAATTACTGTTCTGAGAATGGAAGAGGCCGATATCATATAGCGGACTTGGAGTAAACATTTTTTATAGTTTAACCTATAATGAAAATACCCTATAGGCTGAAATATCAGAAAATTAGAAAAAAATACCACGTTACAAACGGATTTCCATACAAATATTCCATTTTGTCTATTCCATTTTTTTTATTTTTTTTTAAATTTTGTTTTTCTCTCCCGGCAAACGCGTGAGAAATGAAATTCCATAGACTTTTTCACCTTCATTCTAGTACGCCTGCAATGATGTACTTTCTAGCTCAATTTTGGAAAAGGAATAAGTCATTTTCCGCGCAGGTGTAGTATGTAAGATAATTATATTCATGCCAATCAGGGGTTTTCGTTTTGCATTAAAAATAAAGATAGTTCAAATAGCCCGATAGATGGCCATGACGTTGTATTGCCAATGTCAAATCGAGAAAAAACAAACTGAGACCCGAGTTCACCAACAGATGGTCAAATTTGAAACAGTTGTTCTGACGTGGAGTTTTCATACATAAAACGTCAAAGACCGATGAAGCTGCCTGTCCGATTATCTTTTGGTGAACACCAGCCTAAATGGATATTATCATGAATTAAAAAAAATACATATGAAAACTCGAACCCACTTTGCTTATGTAGAAGTATCATCGTTGCCATCTTCATCTCTCGAGTTTGTTTTCCTTTAGTTTGACATTGGCGATACGTCCATCTTTTGAGCTTTATGGAAATTATAGAAAATTATAAACCTCTCGTATGTGTGAGGCCAAAATGGCGGCCATCTTTGATGACGATAGAATGCGAGAACCAATTTTTGTTTTTTTAGAGTGAACTGTTAAAACATGGAAGCATTCCTTGCACTAGAAAAACACCCAAAAACAAAGTCAGTTGTGGTAGGCGGCGGCGGCGCGGCGCTTGTAAACTATGCTGCGAACGAGTTTAGTTCGCAAGGCGACTGGCGGTGGCGGACTGGAGGGCGATGTAAAAAATTACGTAAGCGACCTACACGTCAAACGACAATTTCATCTCAAATTACGAGGGAATAAAGTCGATTTTAAATGTGCGTCTAGAGTGTTAGCAAATTAATGGCTAATCAGCGATATTTATTTGACATATAAGTTTGTTTGCAATGTTGTGTCATGTTGCGCGCATATTTTCCTTGAAAGAAAGCTGTCATGTTTTATCCGTTCACTGGTTTTTAGGGTTCCGTACACGGATGGTAAAAATGGAACTCTATTACTAAGCCTCCGCTGTCCGTCCGTCCGTCCGTCTGTCAGAGGGATCTATCTCATGAACCGTAAGAGGTAGTACATTTTCCGAGAATGTGTCTCTTGCCGCTATAACATTAAAAAAAAAGTATAATAAATATGCAAATTGAAGGGAAAAGAAACATAATGTACAAAAACGTGTTTTTTTGGCTATTTTCGATCTTGAACCACAATAAAACTTTCTATAAATAAGTAGCACTGCAACTGTAATATCAACAAAATTTAATACTAAAAATATAACAAAGCGGAAAATTTAAAGTAGTCTCCGAACAAGTGAAATATGATGTTCTTTGAAAAATTGTCTGATTTTTACGGTACAGTACCTTTCGTGTGCGAGTCGACTTGCACTTGGCGGTTTATTTAGCACACGAGGTTTTAAATTTTTTTTAAATAAATGGTCTCGCTTTCTCTGTCGTTTTTTCCGTCTTTTAATATCTCAGCAACTACAGCAGCAAATAACATGAAATTTAAAATAATAATACATTTCGTGCGCTTGTAGGTACAGATTAGAAGAAAAAAAAAAACAAAAATAAATGAAAATGAAAATTTTCAGTACAAATTGGGATGTCGAAATTTTAATAGATACCTACAATGTCAAGTGGGGTATCAAAAGAATGGTATCAATTTGTACATTTCAAAATTGTTTTTGAAATTTCTATAAGTTACAAACCTTTTGAAATATATTGAAAAAAGTCAAAAAAATACCCATTCCTCGCCCCCTATCTAGGGGGCGAGGAATGGGTATTTTTTTGGTTTTTCTTTGGAGATCCGAAGTTTGCAGAGCGATCCATATGAAATGTTTGTAGCGTTATGTGATATGGATCTATATTTTACAGGTAAAACATAGAGAAGTCTTTAAGTAGACCACTTTATGAAAAATCGTCAATAAAGGTAGGGAAAAACTTCAAAAAGCGGGGCTACCTTAGCGAGTGGGGTATCAAATGAAAGGTATCGGCTGTACATCACAAAACAGATTTTCAAATTTCTGTACGTTACATACACTTTTCGAACAATTTCGAAAAAGTCTAAAAAACCCACCCACCATCAAAAATATCGAACTTGAAAAACAACGTCATGGCGCGCGTTTTTTGACTTCAATCAGATACTTAGAACACAGTCCGAACAGAACACTCCAAACATAAGCGCAAAATCTGTGGTTTTGTATCCCTGTACCAAAATACCATAGAGTTTTAATTAATGCTTTGTGTAGGACT
Organism: Eupithecia inturbata; assembly: GCA_963662085.1. Taxonomy (NCBI): domain Eukaryota; kingdom Metazoa; phylum Arthropoda; class Insecta; order Lepidoptera; family Geometridae; genus Eupithecia; species Eupithecia inturbata. The sequence continues at coordinate 4,790,814 of OY759196.1, read as the reverse complement.
GTAATTCCTCTGCGTAAACTTTGGCTTCCCCGCTCACGCAGTAACATTATTTAGATGTCACCCATGATTGTTTTATATAAAAAAAATTATACTATAAATACCTCGATTGTAACTTCGTTTCCATGCCAGCAGTAGAGAAATAACTGAGCCACTAGGCCTAGAGTGTATTGAACTACCCATATTTTTTGGGTCGTTGTCGCTTCTTTCTGGAAAATTCAAAGGTGAGTTAATCGTGTTGGTTTGGGGTCAGTTGAGCTACCTTTGGATTGTATGCAACAGTCTAAAGATAGCCCAAATTCACTTTTACTTTTATTTTGTTTATATTTATAAGTTAGTTATATGGTCTGGTACTATTAATACAATTTTCTTGGTAAATAAAGTTTGAACTGTAGGTATTTAAAAATTTTAAATAGGTACCTACAGCCACAGACCAATTTATATTATACTGGTCTGTGCTGCAGCTCATAAAACCCACCAGTTTTAGAACGTTCGTGGACCGCCTAAGCGGGAACTTTGTCTAAGTATACGAATACTAGCCTCTGCCCGCGGCTTCGCACGCTTTTTTCCGGGATAAAATGTAGCCAATGTCCGTCCCCGGGATACCATCTACCTCCTTGCCAAATTTCACTGAGATCCGTTCAGCCGTTTAGGCGTGAAAAGGTAACAGACAGACAGAAAGACAGAGTTACTTTCGAATTTATAATATTGGTATAGATTAAAAAGAGATGTGTGTAAGTACAATGTTTGTGGGAAATACTTCGTAACCTAAAAATAATTTTAAAAGTTCTTTCACTAATGTATACATTGTCCCTGAAAGACAGACTAAGTTTTATTCGGGTAGCATTGAGACCAAGGTCACGGGTGGAGGGTAGTATGCCATATAGTCCCTTAATCGTCTCCTGAGACGATAATTTTGATGACGATAAGATTATAGTAAATTGGTTGCTTTTAAACATCAGTTCGCCCTTTGGGAAAACACTCAGGGGTAAGAGTAGTGATTACGGGCTATACCTCTATATGCCTGTAGTTGAAACAACTATAGTTGTTTCAAGAATGATCAAAAAAGTTACTGCTAAACAAGGGAATAATATCCATCACCGAAAAAGTCAATTTTAACGACACTTCTCGCCTCTTAAAATGAATTCGGGGCCGTGAAAAATGAAGGACGAAATGAACATCTGCTGGTTAAGGAAAAAAGGAATTTTAGACAATATTACACTTTTTCCGCCGATTCGGGGGCATTCGGTGGCAGAGAATCGTAACTTGTTTGATTAATTTTACCTATTTTAGGCTGTATCTCTACGGTGTAGACATTAACAGCGTAATCTCAACATTGCAGACTTCTATGGCGAAGATAGTAATTAACTAATACATAAATACAGTTTATTGATTACAAATACATGTATAATACCATAAACATTAAACAATCACCCAATTACTACAACAATCACATTAACATCAACATAAGTAATAGTTATTTTTTTTCTAGATTTTTAGACTTATTATATTTTTTACCTATGTATTCTTAAACTGGTCTTACTTGTATGTTAATAGTGATCTACATCTATAGGTACGGAGTAGAGATCTACACAAAGACATAATCGTCCTAGAATTTACAGCGTTGCGCTGTGGAGGTCTACGTTAGATCTCTACAGCGCTGCAGCGTAGACCATACCTAGTACCTACCGTATAAGAGTTCTGTAGATTGCAATTTTTACTTACCGAAGTAAATTGCACAACACTGCCGCATATAGTGATAGAACACAAGAGAACGTAAAGAAACATCGGAGGAGACAGCAGCGAGTTTAACATTCTGTGTTGCCTGAAATCAACAAGAATAGCTACAATTAAATTAAAATTATCCTAATACGACCTACTAATGTGGAAAGGCTTTGTGTATAATCGTCAAAAAATAAGGTCCTAGGTGTATGATTATTATTAATTTACTTCAGATAATACCATAACCCATCATTAAAACTCAATTATTTAGAACTATTACACATATAATAAAAATCAAATAATACAAGAAATGTCACTAATAAAAAAATTAAAATCAGTTTACACAATTAAACAAAGAAGAGTACAGGGGCAAAACCAGGAATGTCACTAAAATACAAAAGTTAATTTATGATGGCAACATTCTCATTTTCCCGCGTATTTATAAGAGGCATTAAACAAAAAGCGTAAAAACTAGCATTGTGAGATGTGTTACTAGAGTTTAAAAACTGTGTACAGGATCAAAACAGGGAAGGTCCACTTTGTAACGGAACGTAAATAGGAATGTCCTAGTTGTAAAAATTATGTCAACTAACTTTGAGGTTATTAATTTTTTGTGGTTCAGCAGGTGGACAAAACACGGTGATAAGGTTTATCCATTTTGTTGATCATAAAATGGAACTTTAAGATTCTATCAAAATTACTTTTCCAATACGAGGACATTCGTATATAGAATGCGGTAAAAATATGCGTCTGATCAATCTAAAAGCTTACATGGAACTTCCATACCAGTGGTATGATTAGCTGAAAGTTAGTCGCCAAAGACCCAAACCCTTTGAGGTGATTGAGGTAGGAATAGGTGAACACATCAGAAAATTTACAGTTCTTTTTCAAAATCAATACATGAAAAAATGCTCCTTTCCAACCCAGTCCCAAAGAGAATTACAGTGTGTACGAGAACACCTTAGAGCTATTTTACACAGAAGTAACTATAATGGTATATGGGAGAAATCGCCTATTGTGGTAAAAAAGGGAACCGGATCAGACACATCAAATGAATTTGAATTGCCAGATTTTGCCTATCAAAATTTCTTACCCTTTAGTGCAGAAAAGTACAAGGACTTAATGGATTTAAAAAGATTTTGTACTGAGGGGGCACAATCCTACTTCGAAAGCATTCCTCATGCCTAATCAGTAAAGCATTTAGTTAAGTTGGACATTCCTTGTATGGGACACACTGGACATTCCCAGTTTTTGTATGATCTAAAAGTGAACTACTTAATTTTTTTATTATTATAAATAAAATATTTTCATAAAAGTATTTATTATTCCCAAAACTAAGACTTTAAAAGGTAAACTTAAGTTCCTATTAGTAGTTTATAAGTTTAAGTAATACCTAAGAAAATTGTTAACTTTCAAAATTATAAATGTTGATTACACAACTTTTAGATTTTTTCAAATTTCTCGTTTTGTCCCTGTACTCGTATATTATTATATTCAAATTAAAGATCATTTAGACGGAGCCCATCATTATCCTCATCCAAGAAAGTGGCTCACTGAATTATATTATGATATAGATGATTTTTTTAATATGCTATTAATAATATTTTTTAATTATGTAATAATGGTATCACGAATAAATTCTGTATTTATGGTACCTATTTCACCTGTTTGGATAGGGCAGTCTGTTCGGTAGTACAGTGATATGAGACACCAAATAAAAAATGCTTACTTTACCAATAAATTATGATGCTTATGACATTCCCTTATTCTCTGCACAACGATTTCTGGACGTTCGCCATCAAATAATCTACTACACTGCTCCCTCAAAATTATTGTTTGACCTTTCAGATAAGACATTATACCAACAGCATTCATATCAAAGACTGCCAACACCCCCGCTCCTTGACATCCCATCAAAACGTGGATAAAAATACCCAAAAAATATCCGGGCAGCTTCGTATTGTCAAAGGGAAACCATGAGAACATAATCTGGGGTAGGGACTCTTTCCCATTCATAACATCTTCGCGATAACTCTTCGATAAAACGCATTTAACAAATGGAGACACGATCAGAAACAAATTTGTTACGAAAACCATCGCCCAGAAAAGATAGGTGACGATCCTTGTATACTTTGTGTATTCCTTCATAAGTCTCATCGTGGTTGTATCATTTTGTTCCATCTGTCTTCGTTCCAACTCTGAAATCTGGTCGACAAGTTCAAACCATTTCTTCTGATTGAATACGAAAGAGAAGCATTTGGTTACACAAATACCGCTCAAAACACACAAAGACATGTTATTCAGCACAAGATTGTAGTCGTACCTGATTTGGTACAGATCTACAAATTCAGTGATAACAAATATCAATGTGGAAAAGTGGAAGGCGTTGTAGACGTATATGCGAAATTTATTGCCGGTTTGGTATAGCCCAAAAAAATAGAGCCCTTTGAGGTTGGGCCCCATCAAAGGGTGGTTGGGGTCTTCTAACCCTTCGGTGTATGATAATACTCTTTGCAGTGCCATTTCGCTTTGCAATGGCAACTGAAATTTGCTTTTACAGCGGTATGAACGTGGTTGGCTAGTGTTGTTTCTAACTAATAAGCCGGATAAAAAGAAATCATTTCGTTTAGACGACCTCTGTGGCGCGGCGAAGGTCCACCTGCGACGCAAGAAATTCAATTTCTGCCTCGGGGCAAATGTTTGATCTGGTTATTTTTATAAAATTGGTTTTTTACAATTTCAGGCAAGGAGGCCAGTTAGCAGTTTAAATTACATCACACTAATATGTTAAAATGTGAAAATCGGTCACACTATTATTACAGATTTTAGTAAAAATACTAAAGTAGGTACAGGGTACCTACTTTAGTATAAGCCAATAATTAAATAAGACAACCTAAACAGAGCTTTCTCGGCTCTCATGTTTGTTAATCTGTTTAATCTATTGTTTTCGACATTACTTAACTACCTACCTAAAGTAAAAAACCGAATTTTGCTATTCTTGCCGAAGTTATCAATGAATGTTGCAAATAAACCTTGTTGATTGTTAATTCTCACCATAATTAAATAATTAATATTTTTCCTTCATAATAAAAAGATGCTGATCAAATAATATATTTCTAATGTCGCCACGACAAATCCGGATAAAGAGCCGGATCCACCGTTTAAAAAACAATACTCGTGATTGCTGCTCTTAGGCCAATTATCAAGTAGGTCCTTCTGTACAATTTCAATTCCTTTCAATTCTAGAGGGCTTAAGTGTTAAATTGATCGCAAATAACCCTTTTTTGCGCGGATTAAAAGCTTTATTCCATTTGGTGATTTGGTTTTTTAAATTGTTCATGGTTTAGGAGGTATTTTAACGACAATTTTTGCTAGTTATTTACTAAATTGAAATAGCAGTATAAACTGTAGGTATTTGTATATTTCGTGTACTTTTTTTATCTATTCTAAATGTTTACTTAAGGGTACCTAATTTTATCCAATTATACAGTTGATGAATTTACTGAAATCACAAAAATTCGGAGGTAACAGCAAAAAAGTTAAAGTTAAGTGAAATGAAACCAAAAACCCTCATTTTTGAAGTCGGGTAAAACAACGGAACTCTATTATCATGGTGGTATAAATGCTCAATTAAGCAGAAAATAATATCGGTTAATGGTCCGGTCAAATGCTTAGTTGATAAATGGGTATACCGATACAGTATAGCAGATATAGATGTATAGTGATTTATGCACATGCACGCCCATATCGTGGTTTTTTATTCTTATAAATTAATCAAGTGTGAGGGTTACGGACTATAATAATGAAAAACCTTAGAAATGAGCAACGCTACACTTCTAGTCAAACTAACTAAACGTAACTTTAGTATTTGAACTGGATTGGATAAACTTCAATGTTTCACCTGTAGGTGGAGCTAACGGCGCTAGAGTCCGAAGGAAGTCCCAAAGTTTTTCGACTCCTACGTTACTTGTAGTGTAGTTGGTTAGCACGTTCCCGTACTGAGGGAAAGATGCGGGTTCAAGTCACGTCGAAGTGGCTTATTATTTGATTTCTTATAAATTAACCCACGTGTGAAGTTAACGCACTATAATAATAAAATAACTTTGTCAAAGTATTTTGCACACATTGAACATTTTACGAATAGAACTAATTATGTATACTGCTACAGATAATTATTTTGTGTTCTAAAGGCCGTTGGGCCATACACCAGCCTTAAAATCCAAATAATATCGCATCCCGTCTGATGCGTGCGGATTATACTCTGACTGTGTTGCTTATCTCATGGGGGTGGTTGGTACGGTTTAAATATTGATAAAATTAATTTTAGAATGCGAGTCCCACTCAACTTAGATATGCACGTTTTGAGTTGCAATTTTTTGAGTGTTTTCAATGAAATTTACAATAAAAAAACCGGATGACCTGCTTAAATCTGAGTTGCGTATAAGTATATGGGGAAGTGTACAAAGTCCGATTATTCACTCCGACCACTGATGAAAGTTTCGTCTCAGTGATCTGAGTTTTTACTTACCTACCTGCACATAAAACCTAGGGCGCTGTATCACAGAATATTGACACGGTATTGTGCTAAAAACAGATTGTCGCCCTGCAGGGCTGCCAATGCCAGGCAATGTCATGCTCAGTCAGAGGCAGCTTGCCCTGTTTTAGATCTACTAATTGTCAGTATTTTAGTATTTATTACAAACCAGCTGCAGCGCGCGGCTTTGCTCTTTTCCGAGATATAAAGTAGCCGTATGTCCGTCCCCGAGATAACCTCTATCTCCATGCCAAATTTAATTAAGATCCGTTTAGTCGTTTAGGCGTGAAATGGTAGAGAGAGACAGAGTTACTTTTGTTATTATAATATTAGTATGGATTATTTCAGAACTAAATGATAGTTAATATGATATGTTTAATATTGTAATAATAATATATTATATTAAAATTATTTTATTTATTTATTAACTAGCTTTGTTTTGCAGAAGTAGGTACCTAAAAACATTTATTAAAGCTTGTCTTAAATATCTAACCTGATGAAACCGAACAGATGGCCTGAGGATAAGTTTAGCTTAGTTTACGAAAACTTTAAACATATTAGTTCCTTCTTACATATATGAAAACATATTCCGTTTAGGTATTTTGCGAACTCATACCCATGGACGTAATTTCATCAACAAAAGTTCTTTTTCCCTAGCATCTTCATAAATATTTTCTTAAGCCTTCTAAGTCAGGGTCAATCAATGTCCAATTGTTAGGAAACTTGAGGCGAAGTTCCAATTAAACTTATTTATCCCTTCAAATGTCCCAATAAGAACGTACTGCCCTGGGTCAGAGAGCACACCTCAAATATGACCTAGGATCACAGACGTTCATGTCAGGCCCTTCTTTTTTTAAATTTATTCCTTTTGTCCGTTTATGGGGCGTTATAGACTCAAATTTATTAACTTCAAAAGAGTTTTAAATAAAAATTCGACCAAAAATTCGTAGAATGTGCTTACGCGAAAATATTTTTAAGGCTAATAATATTTTTATAGTTTGAGATGCCCGTCTAGCTTGACTGGACCTCAGTGACGCAAAATAGAGAGGTGTGGAAGGAAAGAATGGAGGTTTTTGACCAGAAGTAGGAATGTATGAACGAATAAAAAAAAATTATTATGCTAGGTTACTCGGCACAATCGTTATTCTGGTAGATTAGATAGATCTGGTAGAGGCGTAGATTGCCTCTCTTTATTCTCTCTCAATTTTCGATCTCTTGTAACGAAAATTTACAACCTAACAAGGTAAAGGTTTCTTGTTCATTTCTTTACTCCATCTTAATAAGATTGATGGTGTGGTGAACAAAAAAACATTGTGATAACCTATATTTATTTCCAAGTTTTACATAAGTAATTCGAAATTTCTGAAGTGTCCAAGAGACCTGTGATGTGACCAAGGTCTAAAGGAAATAAAGCACTTTGAGTTTTGAGTTTTTGAGTTAATTGGCCTAGCAGTGGACCAGAGCGGTCGAATAAAAAAATCTCTCATTTTGGTAGGTTCGCATTCGGCACAGATTGCTTCTCTATTCTCTTTCAGTCTTTGATTTCTATTATGTATGTAGGTACATACGAACTTACACTCTCTTCTATAAAAAACAGAGGCTGATAGGTAGATGATGGTGAAATTACAGGCTCATGGAGCTCAACACCTTTCTAAGCATTGAGATGATGGAAGTAGGGCAGAACACGTGAGGCACGTTCTACAAGAACGTGACCTGCGATGCAATGCTTTCTTTATGTGGTATAGTCGAATAATGTGGCTGTATGTGGTGAGCAGGTTGTTCTTAGAGCAAAATGTCCTTAGAGAAATTTAGTTGCCTAAACTTCAAACTTTGATTCATTGATTCACATAGAATATGGGTAGAAAAAGGGCGAAACGACTGCACTAAAAAATTACACAGTTTAGTAGTGACCTATGACGCTTTGAAGTTGATCTGCGACCATTCCCGAAATACAATATGATCCTTTTGCTTTTCTACCGTTTAAATTTTAGACACTTCCAAAACAAGGAATTTCCAATAAGATCTATTTATTACATCAAAGGACTACCTGCTAATGATTATTACATCGTGCAGCCAACTATACAAGCCATGGTTACATCAGAAGAGGGATCAATGTATCAAGTTTCAGGTAGGAAAGTTATTTGGTAGTATTGCCTAAAATCGTAAGTAGGTAATAATAAAAAATAAGGTGGCAACTTTTTATCACGATCCATAAAACAAGTGTGAACACACAACAATAAAAACAGACAAATAAAACCATGATATCAAATAAATAATCAAAAACACGTCGCCGTCAGCGGAGGAAAACACAAAAATATTATTTTGATAATAAACCACGATTTTTATATGTCGTGAGATAAGTTGTAAAAGTTGTTTTTACCTGTCGTCTCGTTTGTAATTGAGATATTTATATGCAGGGCTGAAGGATAAAATCACGGGAAAGATACCTACTTGTAGAAGTTTAGGAGACTTGTTATGATGATGAAAAGAATGATCATGATTAGAAGAAATTGTAAATACTTTGTAAAGGTTTGGAGCTAGGTTAAAATTAAAAGCATTATTAGGGGGAGTCGTAATAATTTATTGCTTAAGTATTATAAGTTGTAAGGAGGTAACTTTACGAATCAACTTTTATATATTGACAAGTTTTTAAAAGTTTTTGGGCACGCCGTTGAATACAATTAAATATCAAATCAATTCAGATTTTTTTTGTCATCACGTCCAGTTCAGGAGGCCTACTCGAAAAAAGAAAACCGATGTTAATAATTAGTTTTTGTGCAAAACCAACTCTTATTTCACTTGCATAAACAAATAAATAAAAATAATAAATAATGCTGGACAATCCACACATCATCATCAGCATAAGATACCGTTTGTACGAAAAATAATCAGAAACATCGATTTAAGTTTTAACCAGTACGGGCCTTGACTTATAACGTCTTATATTTCGGGCGGGTTAAATTCCCGCCGCGGGAGAAAACATCTGTAAGATCTGCCTGCACCTGTAACACAAGTTCTGCTTACTTGGGCCAGATGTTGATATGTGAATTACCCAGCATAATTTATTCCACCTTTATCAGAATACAGAAATATGTATTGTGTAACTGTGTGCAACAGTACATAGAAGTGTTAATATGATAAGGATAAAAGCACATGTTTTCACAGCTTATCCTTATAGGACGTACAATAATGTAAAGTATTTACAAGACTTATAACTTATAAGACAAAATAAATAAACTAACTTGCATAAAATTACTTCGCGAATTCACTATCTCTCTCATACTAGTATCTGCGGTATAGATTCATTTACTCAGTAAACCCAGACAGCAGATAAACAGCTATAGCTGCTACAAAAGATTTTCATCAGTCGGTCCACAATAGGCAGTAATATGAACTACGAGCTATAAAACCCTAGATTCGCTATTCACTGCAAGTGGCCCGTGCTAGCACAGAATTATAGTAGGCAGAAGGTAAACAAATATTACAATCGATCCACTAATAAATTATCGAGATATATATTAATTAATTTTAACCTTTTATGCGATCTATCCAAAACCTTACAGAAAGTAGAATTTTCAAAATCGGTCAACAATTGACTGAAAAATCAGCAGGTACACTTATAATATGTACTTAAATAAATACATTCAGTCAAACATAGAACCTCATATAATTAAATGAAATGGTTAATAAGCAAAAAGGAAAATGTGATACAAATTATAAGATTAAAGGTTAGAAGATAAGGGATAGAAGCTGCCTGTAGATTGTTTGCAACAGTCTGCAGTTAGCTTAATTGTTGTAAATGCTATAGTATTTACAATTGAAACAATTAAGCTATACAATAAAAACTAATTAGAACTATAGTTCTAATTAGTTTTTATTATTTGATTGTAATTTTCTTTGTTAATAAACAAAGTTTAAAAAAAAGGGGATAGAAACATTCTATATGCGAAAAGAGTACCTCTGAACAAAGACAAATCAAAAACAACATTTTGACTCATCAATATCTCAGATCACGTTTGAAAATTCACAGAGGTGTGAAAATGTTTTAATAAAACGTCTGTTTCATTAATACTACTGCAACAAAAACCTTATAGGTACTGTGCTGTCAGACTTGTAAGAGCTGACGACGGAACCCAAGGACCACTCGGGCCAAGGTCTACTGCCACGTTTAACTCTTATAACCAGATGAACCTTAACACTACAGCAAAAAGTCGATTATTCAGCTTAGCTAGACAATAGTTTTATAACGTAACTAGAGGTAGATGATACTTTCGACTTTAATACTACAGACACAAAGTTGATAGTTGAGTAGAGAAGTTGCCGTCTTTGTGAAATTTAATATTTTAGTTTGGAGTGGTAAGTTGAATATAGAGTCGGTTCATATTGCAGTATTTACGCGTTTTTAATAGCTTCATCTTTTTAATTTAGAGAGATTGTAATGAATTAGTCTACAAAGAAACCAAGAAATCAGTAAAAAACCAATAACAGCATAAACATAATGAGGTGAAGAGAATCAAATTGTGAATCCCCCAAACAATAAAAACCAACATGGTGATTTTGGCTTTGCCATAACCACCACTTGGCAGATGGATTATTGATTGCAGAAAAGCTAACAATAAGAAAAATAAAAACTACACTTTACCCCACACAAAAAAAATATACAAAGAAAATACACAATAAAGCTATACCCTTCCTCTGGTAGGATCCCTTAGTCAGCTCTTACGACATCCAGGGGCTGAGTTGGGGGGGGGGGGGGGCTATTCTTGCTTGTCTGATTAAGGTCATCACTTATTGGAGCCACCCGGCACCCGACCCGCACCGCCTCGCCTTGTGCGGACGCCGCGTTGGGGCGTCGCCGGCTCGTCGTCCGCGCGTTGGTGACATGCGGTCCACTCGGGGCCCATGCGCTGTCAACGCAAGGCAAGCAGGCGAGCAGCGAGCTATCTACGTGCCGCCCGCGCGTGGACGGGCGGTAGTCAACCCGCCCCGTCAACGCGTTGATAGCTTGCGAGCAAAGCGATCCGGAGTTGATGTAGTGAGCGCATATCCATATAATTACATATCAAGAATACTAACCGCTCCAGTGAGTGATGACCAATAAATTACGTATTTTCTAGTATATTCTTATTATTATTATGTGTTTCTCATATCCATGATCTCGGGCCGGTCCTTCGGGAGGCATGCGTGTGGCCGAAGCCAACTATGATTATTAATATTAATATTATTAGCCCCGTTCATCTCACTGCTGAGCAAAGGCCTCCCCCATTTCCTCCAGCCAGACATCACGATCTTGAGCTACCTCCGTCCAATTAATTACCAGCCAGGAATTTGTCCAATAAAACTTAATATTAATTATTGAAATATCATCAGCATTGCCATACAGCGGGGCAATGCAGCCAGCGTCTTGGTGACGCTTCCGACTGGTATTGATATGGATCAGTTGAGCTACCTGTAGATTGTTTGCAACAGTCTGTAGTTAGCTTAATTATTTCAATTGTAAATACTAGTTCTAATTTGTTTTTATTATTGAATTGTGATTTTCTTTGTCAATAAAGATTTTATAACAGAAAAAAAAAATTATTGAATATTTTGTAATTTCAAACTAAAGATCATTCATTCCGATTGATCAATCATGATTAACTATTGGCAGAGCCCCTATTAGTGCGTCCTTTTACTGGTGCGGTTGTTTTCAGAAGCATCTAATTGTAAGTACAACGCGGCGCATTTACACTGATAGATATTTGATAGAAATGGCGTCAAGTCTGTAGAGAACTTCGATGCTGAAGACACTATAAACGCGTTTTTAGTTACGTAAGCGCGTGCAGAAGTTAATTATTAAAGTTGTAAATCGTCATTGCATTTAACTGTTCAATAGCAAACACCTTTCCACTCACTACCAAACCACAAGCTATTTTCAGAATTCATACTAAAATTCTAAATCAGAAAGTAACTATGACGTCATCGGTCTGTTACCAACGGATCTCAATAAAATTTGGCAAAAAGATAGATCGCAGTTTCCCGGAGAATGACATAGGCTACTTTTTATCCCGGAAAAGCGCGTGCGAAGCCGCGGACAGATGCTAGTAGCGTATATTGTTAATGAGAGCTACATACGTGTCGTGTAGGCACTTACTTATTATAAAATCACAATTTTTTTTATTATTTACGCCTACGACACGTACCTCACGCCATAGGTTCAACATACTCTGTTTTCATTAATATTATTACTCATTTATTTCTGATAATATCCATAACAAATTATTAAAACTAAACTGTTATCAACTAAACATTACACATTATAATATAAAAGAATGTTACCAATAAAAAAATTTCAATCAGTTTGTACAATTAAGAATATTATTAAATTAAATTTAAGGTCGCTCAGACCCCATTATTCGCATCTACCTGTTCTGGATGGGGCAGTCTGTTCGAGCAACAATCATCTGCAGGATGCTGTTGCTACTGCTTCACGCACGCTGGAATAGGGAGGCGACTTTCTTGCGAATAATCATTAGAGCAGAGTCTGTGTGAAACATTTTTATTTTGTTATTTTATAATATTCGCTTGAAAATAATGCCGTTGGTAAAATATGCTACGTCGTAGCGGTCTACGTCGTAGAGATCTACGTCGTAGCTGCTACGTGTACGTAGCCTTTCATACAGTCAACTATTGGCAGTATAACAATGTTCATGCATAAAAAAAATTGAGACATATATTCAGAAAATTACTATTATTACATACTAATGAAACAGTTTAGCTATCTGCAAACTGTTGCGATCAATCTAGAGGCATCTCATCTGATCCATATCAATACCAAACAGAAGTGTCCCCAAGACACAGCCAGCATTGCATGGCGGTATGTAAACACTGATGCGCTGCGCCAGATCCCCACCTCTCGGGTCACGCGTCGCTTTGACCAGCTCTGATACCGAGCTCTGATTAATTGTAACTTGTTTGTTACGAAACTGTGTAACTAGGTCCCTTTAATCTGTCCACTGCGTACTTACAAACAAACTTATTACTAAGATTACGGCGAGCTCTGGATCGAAGGCAATTTTCTTCTATTGTTGTATAGCAAGCATGTCTGTAGGTATATATATGATATGTGACACGGATGGAAACATAATTCGTTTTAAGAAATCAAATAATATCCCAAAAAATGCGGGTATAACGCCCGTCGAAGTTGAGAAATTTTTGGGATATTATTTGATTTCTTAGAAATTACCCGAGTGTGAGGGCTTACGCGTAACAAAAACCTTATCTTTGATTTTTTTCTTAAAATGTTCATCAATTACTGACTAATATCTAACAGCATCTTGGGGATAGCAGTAATAAAATCATTTATTGCTTGAAATAAATGTAGATATATTTAGTACACAGTCGGTGATGTATTGGTAATATACAACTCTCTAGATGTTAATATCATTCGATAATATTTTTTTACGGGAAGCATTAAATCTCTTGTATATGTACGTTTATTATTTATTACTGTAGAATGTTTTTTACAATTTTAAATAGCATCACAATAGAGTAGCTGGGTTTGACTCTTCGACCGTGTATTTGGAGTTAAAAATAGATCCTTTGTGACATTTTTCCCTGATCTTATTGCTGTTTTATAGTTTAAGAGGAATAACTAACTGGATTTGTAGATATCCAGGTTTTTAAGGAATATATTGTTTATACTGTTGAATTCTTATTGGTATGTAGCAAAAGCTTAGTATGTTGAATAAATAGTTTATTCTGGTCAAAGCTGTAACGAAACGTTGAAAAGGCGAGGTGAAGGACAGGAAGATAAGATGGAGGACAGAAGGCATTGCAAGAACAAGGGAAAAGCGATTGTAATTGTTAAAACAAATTAAATAAATGTGTTGCTCCGAATTGCCTATGTAATTAGGCAATTTGGGTTCTTGCAATGCCTTCTATCCTCCATCTTGACTCCCTGTCCTTCACCTCACCTTGTCGACGTTTCGGCTTCCGTACGTATTGATTTGGATCAGTCGAGCTAACAAATTTCAATCCTAAAAATAAAGATAACCCAGTGTTTATACACACCTAACATAGGCTGTAAGGCATTGCTAACCAATTAACGAATTTTTTGTTGAATAAATGATCTATCTATCTAACCCTAGATTGTTTGCAAAGGTCTGCACATAGCTCAACTGTTTTAATGCGTGTTATGTCCACAGGCCCGGATTAGCCCCTAGGCCCACAAGGCTTGGGCCTATGGGCCCTGCAAGCCTAGGGGCTCTCATGCCGGAACATTCTTGCCCCTAAAATCTGGGTGCCCGAAAAAATGGCATTTATTTTTCAAAATAATAATAGGTAGGTAAGTAAATAACAAGATTCGTCAAGTGCGACGTCAAGTGTGACTCGCGCGCCGAGGGTTTTTGACAAGTGTAACAATACATATGTACTATTCTACATCGAGTTTGGCTAGGGTATAAGTGAAAAGCGACTACTTAGGTAGGTATTAGTTAACACAAATTAATTACGGATGTAAGCGGGTGAACTACGAACCTTATTTCTGTTTGAAGAACACCAACGCTTCTTGAGCGTGGTTTGGTTGTTAACACAAATTATTCTACATCGAGTTTGGCTAGGGTATAAGTGAAAAGCGACTACTTAGGTAGGTATTAGTTAACACAAATTAATTACGGATGTAAGCGGGTGAACTACGAACCTTATTTCTGTTTGAAGAACACCAACGCTTCTTGAGCGTGGTTTGGTTGTTAACACAAATTATTCAAATGTACACAAAGATCCTTGCCGTGTACATTTATATTGTTTGCAGTTTTTGTTTTGTATGTTAAGTCTAATATTTTTTAATTACTCTAATTTATTACTATTCCATGCCAATGCATGAATTATTGGCATAAGTGCGCCAGCTTTTCAAATACTAGATTGTGTTAGCATAATTATTAGAAGGCTTTTGACGTGAAGCGTATAATAGAAAATTTACCTACCTTATTCCTGTTACGATAAAAATGTCTTTGTAGCAGTTTCTAATTATTTTTCAAGTTTCGTGTAAAATAAGGCTTTTGTGCCTTATTTTTCTTGGAATTTTTCTTGGAAGTGCTGAAAATTTCACCACTGGTGATATTATGATTCATGTCTAGAGGGTTATTTTATGGCTCGATACAGCTGATCATTAAATTAGTAGGTATTTAGTAGGTGGTTAGGGGTATTTAGTAGGTAATTATTTATTTATTTATTGAACAAAATAATATACAATCTTTATTGACAAAGAAAATTACAATTCAAAAATAAAAACAAATTAGAACTAGTATTTACAATTGAAACAATTAAGCTAACTGCAGACTGTTGCAAACAATCTACAGGTAGCTCAACTGATCCATATCAATACCAGTTGGAAGCGTCCCCAAGACGCTGGCTGCATTGCCCCGCTGTATGGCAATGCTGATGCGCTGCGCCAGATACTCCCCTCGCGATGCGCCGCTCTCGGGTCTTTAAAATAATTAATTATAATGATAATGTAGGACAATTCACATAGCATTATTTTGATGATAGGTACTAATTCTAATTTGTTTCTTTTATTTATATGTAACGTTCTTTGTTAATAAATTCACATTAGGTAGATAGTAGGTCCTACTACTAGTAGGTTAGTAATATGTAGTACCTACCTACTTTGTACTTGTGTACAAAGTCTGCATGGAAAATTCTGTAACACAGTTTTTAAAACTACTACAGAAGGCAGAGATGTCCAGAACTACGTTCCATACTTTAGTCGTTCAAAATTAAACATTTTCATTTTGGAATACTTATCAGGTCCCTGTCATGTGTTTTTTTTTTTAAGATGGTGTTTATATCGCTCCCGCTTTCGCTTTCCACTAAATTGCCGCCTGAAAATTACTACGGCCAATGTCGTGCCCTAATTTATATTTCAAATGTCAAAATATGAGACTCGAAACAAGGACTGATCCTATGAAAATTAGGTTCGTGCACAGAATAGAGGTACAGCGTATGAAGAAAATTATGATTTATTAGCTTGCAAACAGGGCTCAAGAGTTTGTTTTGCTTTCATTATACGATAATCATAAATAGCCTAATAACCTCACCCTAATGTTATAAATGCGATAGATTGGATGTTTGTTACTTGTTCACGCCAAAACTACTAAACGGATTCAGCTGATAAAAAATTATCTACTTTTTAGGGTTTCGTACCCGAAGGGTGAAAACGGAACCCTATTACTAAGCCTCCGCTGTCCTTTCGTCTATACGGATAGACGAATGGACAGCGGAGGCTTAGTCTGTCACGTAGCTAAATATATCTCATGAACCGTAAGAGGTAGACAGTCGAAATTCATTTTATATATGTATATTCATTCAGATAATGTGTATTTCTCTTGCCACTATAACAGCAAATAATAAAAATAAAATAAATATCAAACTAAAGGGGGCCATAAAACAAACGTGGTTTTTTTTGGCTATTTTTGCTCTATATTGTCAAGGCTCTTGAACTACAATAAGTAGACACATGAAACTTTCTATAATTATGCAACACTTCAACTGTAATAATAACAAATAATAAAAATAAAATACCGTTGAAAATTTAAAGGGGTCTCCAAACAAGTGAAAATTTATGCCTGATTTTTACGGTACGGAACCTTTCTTGAGCGAGTCGACTTGCACTTGGCAGTTTGTTATCATAAATCAGTACCCATGGGGTGATAACAGTGCGACGTCGCGGGCAGGGACTAGTAATAAATAAATAATGCTGGCCAATTTACACAGCATCATCTAGCCTCAAGCTTAACTGAGCTTCGGTTATGGGTAGGTACTAGATAACCGATTTTGGTTTTTTCGGAGACCAAACAGTTGTACACACTTTATAAATAAACTTACATAATAACATTAATAACTCATAACCATTTATGTGTCCTCGCATGTAGAAGCTAAAAGACTGCTTGCTTGCTGAGGAAAAATGGCAAAACAGTTCTGTCTTGTTGACAACCAGGTACAATGAAGTAAACTAAGTGTAATTAACAATTAACAAAACTTATAAAAATACTAACAATAATTAACAAGAAATTATTCAAGATACGAACTGATAGATAAGGGAAAAAAACTTAATAAGTAACTAATAAAATTCACTGGCAACAATAGAATAATGATATAGCTGATTTAAGTAGCTGATATATCTACTTAAAGACATTACAAAAGCATTAATTTCGCATATAAATACAGCTCGAATTAAGAGTTCAGCTTCTAAAACTTCAAGTGTTTTCTCTCAATTTTCTTATCTCATTGCATGGAGTGTGGAAAGCAATTAAGAATTATGGCCTTTATTGCCATAATAATAGAGTAGGTGCTTTAGCTCTCACGGGTAGGTATGAACTGTCTGTTTTATTGTTATGAGATCTACAGTAACCCTCCGTGCTGGTTTAAAGGTAATTTAAGCTAGATAATGAAGGTACTTTGGTCTAAATCTCCTAAATAGCTTAAGTTTCAAAGGCGTTGCCCTTTTACATTGAGTTGATTTATTTATAAGTAACGAAAATAAATTAGTTTAATACATTTTGAAAGTCAATATAAAACAAATAATAAAAGACCAGGACCTATGAAATATGGCTAGTTCTTACAAAAAAAAATATGGTTGTAAATCGAACCACAACTCTCTACTGTGGTACACACACCCTCTAAGTAATTCGTCCGTCTACTGCTTAACATGCTTCCCCCAAATAAGGGGTGTTTTGTCATAATCACCGCGCTGCCATAATCAGGCGGATTTGCTATTGAAATGGAGGTTAATACCTACCTCCATTTCGATACATTACATTTCGAACATGTTACGTAACATGTTTTGTTGTTAAACTAGGCCTAGATCTCAGTAAAAATCTCGGTAAAAAACTAGAATTACATAAACTTTTCTTTGGTTCCTTGAATGTGAAAACACAATTGAGAATAAAAAACGATAAAAAAACATGGAAGTGCACTGTTTCGCATATAATTTGGTCGAGATCTCAGGAAAATGCGGTCTATTGAAATGGCTTATGTTTGAATTCGTAAGTTGTTACGAATTATTTGGTTTCTTAAGCCAATTTCTTCATAAGTTGTTTAGTTTTCATGTAAATAAGCAAAATCTTGATTTTTGCACTTACGTCGTTTAAAAAACGTATGCTCTGTCCCGCTCCTATGAAAGCGAAATCTTATGGCTATCCTATTAACAAAATGGCGCGCATTGCACTCTCTTAAAAATACACAGTAGGAAGCTGCTGCCCTTCGTCTGGTTCCTTAAGTCATCTTTCACGACATCGGCGGGCAATAAGAGAGGTAGATTCTTCCTCCGCGACCTCCGACAAGGACATGTATATAATGTTGATCCGTACTTGAAATTTCAATCCTTGCTTCGCTGACTCTTCAAAAGCCAAACTTCAAACTGTACATGTCTTTAACAAACCACACACTTGGTAGATGCGGGCGCTCTGTCCTGTGTGTCTACCATGAGTTTTAACAATCTATACTCGCTAGCGACTGTAGTTAAAAAAATGTATGAAAACTTGAACAGCGCCTCTAGCGGATAGTTGGGTACTAAAATGCGCGGTACTAATATAAATAAATGCTTATTATTATTATTATTATTATTTACGTAACTACAGTAGTAACGTCAGGCGATCTAACTGTGACATCTCATTGTAGACACACTGATTATGTGAATAGTGTAGTACTTGAGCTTTTAACTGTCAAAACTTCCTTTCAAAGTGTTCCTTAAAAATCTTATTATTATCAAAATCTTCTTTACAGGCGTCAACATGACTTTTAGATTTCTCCACTTCATTCCTATCATTGAGAGTGACACTACCTTTACAACCCAGGCTAACTTTTTTAAAACAGAGCCAAAAGGCTCTAAGAAATTGTTAGGTATTTTTATTCTAATTTATTCAACTATTTTACATGAAACATAATAAAAAGCAATTAAACACTAAGGATTCCTGTTTTATTAAAATTTTGCTGGAACATGAAATAAAATGCATTATCATATTATTTTAATTATAAAAAGAATATGAAATATATTTTCATAAAGAATATGAAATATATTTTCATTAGTTCAGTTAACCGCAGAGCTAAGCGCCTCAATGCATACAGACAGCCGCAGTAATTGCGTTAACTGTAGGAAATGGAAACCATGATTGAAAGGGGAGAGTTGAGACCAGATTACGTAGACTCGGCGGTGTATCTAATTGCTGGGATTTGTTTACTGAGCACTTGCTTAGAGGAAAAGGTAAAAATTCCAGAAACGCTCGGACTCAGCGCCTAGGTGTTTTCCAAAATCCTTTCTAAGGCCTTAGTTTTTCGGGCAACAGCGGTCAAGAGGCAAACTATAGGCAAGTTTGTAAATAAATATTTTATACTAGGTCTTTCAGTTTGAGTTTGTTTTAGCCCCATTGAGTTTATATGTTATAAACTCAATGGGGCTAAAATGTGTACCACAAGTATTTACAGGTAGGTCATTAATTAAATAATTAACGAAGCTTCTACATTGCTATAAACTCGTTCAACAAAGCTTGCTCAATAATTTAACTGAAATTAGAATATTTGGAAACTTAGATACCCACAGCTCTAACTAAGGCCTCTTCGCTTTAAAAAGCGAGACAAAACTTTACTATTTCTCAATATTGCCTAGCGTGGATGCTTTTGATTACCATCAGGATTGGGTTTTGACGGGTTTGACAGAAGAGTGACATACAGGCGACAGGAGTTATATCGATTTGGAGTATGAAAGCAATATCGGAAGCGCTAAAATTTTATGTACGAAAGGGATAAAGGTACGAGATGAATCGACATGGATATTGGTTTCTGAATTTGACATTCGCAACGATTTTTGCGAACAAACTTTCAGGTGATATCTTTTTACTTAAATCTACATAGGGTGATGTGACAGTGTGTCTAGGTAGGTATGTACCTACCTATACACACTGTCACATCACCCTATGTAGATCTATGTAGATTTAAGTAAATATAATAAAACTGCGAAAGTTTGAATGTTTGTTACCTCTTCACGCCGAAACTACTGAACGGACCGAACTGACATTTTGCATGGATGTAGTTTTAGATGTGGAATAAACTATAGGGTGCTTTTTATACCGAAAAAACGTGAGAAAGACCGCGGACGGAAGTTAGTTAAGAATACGCGGAAGTCACAGAGACTGTTGCCGGCTTCGATAAAAGAGTAAAGATCGTATAAGCAATGACGAAAATATTAGACGGGTACAGTAAGCTCAATTTGTTCGCTTTGAACGAATTCTTCATAAGCATAAAGTTGATTGAACATTTCCCAATTCCTTCTTTTGGTACCTAAACTGTATCAGCAGTTTACCTTCGGGGTTGTTCACAAGAGGTTGAATGATCTGGACTCCAATACTGAATTTTTTGAGGTTGCTTTATTCTTTTCTTTTTGCAACACGCATGTTAAGCATGTAGTATTTATCAACATTGGTACATATTAATATTAAGAACTTAGGTTTCTTTTAAAAGTTACCATTCTCGTAACTTTTAAGACTACCATTACATTTCCTGAACATAGTAGTATGATGCCTATGCGTGTCATTCTAATCCACTATTCATCATCATCCTATTAGTCCATTGCTGGACATAAGCCTCCCCTAATGAGCGCCATAGCGCCTTGTCTTCAGCTTGCCGCATCCAGCATCTGCCTGCAGTCTTTCGCAGGTCGTGCTCCCACCTGCCTGGAGGGCGTCTTTCACTACGATTGCGCGGTCTCCACTTAAGAATACGTTTAACCCGGCTTGTCGGTTATTCGCGAGATATGGCCGGTCCACTGCCACTTCAGCTTGCTAATCCAGTATTGATTAGAATCAATTGAAAACAAGAACAGCTACTTACATCTGGCAATAGTTGTGATGAGTCGATCCCATCCACCCCGGTCGTCCCACCCCGTCAACGGGGCAGTTAGGAAAGATGGTTTCATTGACCCCGGTAGTGCCGACCCCGTCGTTTAACGGGTTGGAGGGGATAGATCAAATATCAGCTACCCCGGTGTCTTTTTTAACGGGGCGGTTAGCACAGATTGAGGCACATAGGCCCCGGTAGTGTTTAAAGCGGGAAGAATAGAGTATTAATGTATTAACCATAAAACAACGACTGGCCAGGCAATTTATCTTTTACTTTTGGCAATTGGGCTTTAAGGTGGAATATTTGAAGATGTTGAGTCTAGAAACCCAACCCTACGTCAGCTGATTAGCATTCCGTCCGCAAGTTGATTTTTGCCAATTGATGCCAATTGATGGTGGTTACGGACGCGAGGTTACGCTGCTGTCAGCTGTTAGCTTAGTTCTATTAACAAAGTGACAAACAGCTAACCACTCTTATAGATGCTTTTTATTTCTGTAATTCTTTATTGTGCACAATAATACATAAGCATGAACTTATTTATTAGGATATGTACATAGGCGAGCTTAACCCTGAAAAGAGTTTTCTTCCAGCAAAACTTAGAGTTATAGGAGAGACGATGGAACAGATAGAGGAAGCGTACAAAAACAATGAATCGAACCAGATAAAATGACAATTAAACTAATTGTAGGTAGCTATATATATTACATATGCATATAATAAACATAATTAATTTCTAATAATAATCACTAAATAAACCTAATACGTTTTATAATAATACACTATAGATAGATTATATTTGTGAGAGTAGGAAGTGCTCTTTTTAACCTAGCTTTAAATATGTTTAGCGACGGAATGGCTCGAATATCATGGGGAATATAGTTCCACAATCTAGCAGTTTGCACGGCTTTTTTACTTAAGGTTGTAGCAAATCAGAGCAGTACGGCTACTGCTTAGTAGAAGAATGTTCATTCAAATATAGGCTTGCGTAAAATGTACCTATAGATAACGAGTTTAAGCCTATATTTCAATTAAATTTTAGCTCAAAGAATTAGCAAGCAATTATTGTGGCAGTGGGCCGGCCATATCTCACGAAAAAACCGACAACCGCTGGGGTAAATGTGGTTTTAAGTGGAGAGCGCGACTCGGCAAACGTTGTGTAGGATGCCATCCAGCCAGGTGGGATGACGACCTGCGAAAGACTGCAGGCAGATGCTGGATGCGGCAAGCTGAAGACATGGCGCTATGGCTATGCCTATGTCCAACAGTGGACTAATATAGGTTGATGATGAAGTATCCTGCAAATACTTTGATATTTTTAAACGCGGTGCGAACAGAGGAGTGTTTAAGTTAATAAGGCATCTGCCTGTACTGTCGTAGCGTAGTTCTAAACGGATGAAGGAATTTAATGAATTAACGACATGGTAAGTTTTTTTGTTAACTGTATAAAAAGTACATAATCAGCTTTTATTTTA
Source organism: Eupithecia inturbata (assembly GCA_963662085.1). Taxonomy (NCBI): domain Eukaryota; kingdom Metazoa; phylum Arthropoda; class Insecta; order Lepidoptera; family Geometridae; genus Eupithecia; species Eupithecia inturbata. The sequence goes on along the minus strand of OY759196.1, from coordinate 4,768,218 downwards.
CGAAATTCGTCGTACATGGCCACCTTCTCGAAATTGTTTCCATGTACACTTACCTCAGGCAGATTCTGCTGTTAGGTAAAAACAATATCGAGAAGGAGGCCATGTACGACGAAGCTCAGCTAGGCTGGGCAGCGTTTGGTAAACTTCGTCGAGTCTTCTCGTCATCCATGCCGCAATGCTTGAAAACAAAAGTTTTTAACCAGTGCGTCCTACCTGTTATGACCTATGGAGATGAGACGTGGACACTCACGGTAGGGCTGGTCCAACAGTTCAATGTCGCTCAGCGACCTATGGAAAGAGCTATGCTCGGAGTTTTTTGAAGGATAAGATTCGTAACGAATACATCCGACAGAGAACCAAAGTTATCGACATAGCTCAAAGAATTAGCAAGCTGAAGTGGCAGTGCAGTGGGCCGGCCGTATCTCGCGAAGAACCGACAACCGCTGGGCTAAAAGTACTCTCGAGTGGATACCGCGACTCGCCAAACGTAGTGTAGGACGCCCTCCGGCCAGGTGGGATGACGATCTCCGAAATACCGCAGCCAGATGCTGGATGCGGCAAGCTGAAGACAGGGCGCTATGGCGCTCATTAAGGGAGGCCTATGTCCAGCAGTGGACTAAGCTAGGTTGATGATGATGATAGGAAATTAGAGCTATGAACGAACTTCAAAAAGGTATGACCTAAATAACGTAACTTACTCGATGTCAAGTTCATTGACAAATAATCGAATGAAATAAACACAACGAACAATCTACACGAAAATTACTACATTTTCTTTCCATTATCATCAATTAATTAGAGAAGAAACGGACGCCCAGAACAGCTCTAAGGTTGGCAGAAGTGATCAATATTGTTTCGTTTAAGATTATTTGTTGCTGCCGAAAAAATTCGACATATTTTTATAAGGTCCCCGAATTACGACTGGTTTGGTTAAGTGCTTTTCTGGATAGAACTTAGAGTTTCTACTGTTGATTTTGTTTGATACTTCGTTGGTTAATTCATCAATGTACAGTTTAATAACGAAAAATATATAAAGTATTTTAAGTATTGGGTTTTATTCCCAATCAAAAATAAGTGGGTCATCTAGACCTACGACTAAGTGTGACATTTTTTCACCACTTTATTTAAGGGTTAAAAATTAAGGTATCTACCGAAGTAAAGTACCTACCTATACCTACTTACTCAGATTCTGGTAGTAAAATTACCTGTATGTAATTATTATCATCATCAGCCTATAATAGTCAACGGCTGGACATATGCCTAAAATTATAATTAAAAAAAAAACAATTAAAAAGAAAAAAAACGCTTATTCTGCTAATTGGGCCACAACTATTAACACTTTGGTCTGCTCTGATTAGGCTATCGAATTAAAATTACCTTCTGACGTAATTTAAACATGGGAACTGTGAGGCTACATTTGAAATTTTTACCAAAATTCCACACGAATGACGTAACATTATTGTTATTTCCTAGCGTTGGGTATATTTCTAAGTAGGACAAGCACGGTGATTGTTCTCTAGGGTAGAATAGACAATAATGACATCGCATCGTCATACATTGCGTACATAATTGAAGTTGAAGGAACTAATTTCAAATAATTTACGCATTCGATGACAAAGAGACGTAATTTTTCTCTATTCTACCCTAGACAACAATGCCCGTGCTAGGCCTACAGGAATGGTTGTTAAATCAGACTAACAAAATAATCTAAATGTTCGTTTCCGGTTTTTCCACTAAGTTTCTCAATATGGGTATCATTCGGACTAAATATTAATCTATATGTCCAGGTAGCCAGTAAGTCCAGAGAGGTGAGTCTATTTGACGTTAAAGGAACGACTACGACGAAAAAGGAGACTTCAGGATCACGTCTCGTTACTAACGTCAAATAGACTCACCCCTTCGCATCGTATGATGAAATGAGATGAAAGCTTTTTCCTTTCTATCTAGATATCACATACTGCCATCTATCAGCGAGTAACATAACTATACTAAAGTGAGATTGCCTTACGTCCCAGAACTACATACTGCCATCTATCATCGAGTAGCACAATCGAAGTCAAGTTCGGGCTGCCTTCCTGAACCTTTTTCTAAAAGCTTAGTCTTGCAAAATTAGTTCAGTAAAGTTTTCAGAGATGACGCTTTTTAAAATCTCTTAAACTTAACTTGGTTAAAGTAATTTGCTTAGGCCGTTTTGAGGTCATTCGGTTAGGTGGGTAGGATAAACCCTCTCGAAGACATAAAGACAAATTTTAAAACTTGGCGCGATGCACATTTGTTTTTCGTACTGGGGGCCACTGGATTTGTGACGTCGTCGTCAACGTGGATAATTGTATGAAGAATTAAAAGCAAATCGCGCCAGCTTTTAAAAATTTACCTTAAGTAAGACATTTTGTACTGGATATACATATCTCAAGATTTAGGATACCTACCTAGAACGTAAGCATCTGTTTTATTCTTGACAACAATGTAAATGTTTTGCAAGATGTCAACGTTGGATGAAAATGTCCCGTAATTAAAATAACGGGTAACTAAGCAATGGTAGGTTTTAAAATACATCCCTAGAAATTAACCTGAGAGGAAAGGATCACATTTCAGGTTAAGAACGAACGTGGTTTTTCGTTTAGACGAAAAACATGCCTTCAATATTATGAAATTAACTATATACTGAACTTACCTAAAATAATCAAGAAAATAAAAAATTAAATAGTTATTTATACCATCAGACTCACTTTACTTTCTACAAATAATGGTTGGTGTGTCGGTCATATGTCGTTTAGGTCGACAATGTCCGATGTGGATAAACAGAATATTGAAAGCTTTATTTCCATTCCATTCCATAAAATTGTGAAATTACTTGGTGCGAAAGTACTCTACCCTACTCTTACTCGACCTTTTATTTATTCATTTGTCCAAGGTTCTATGGTGGTTTCTTTCACATTAGCGTTCACGAAGGTGTGCCCGCATGAAAGCAGTTCACCCGACTGTCAAAAGAGTAAAGGAATAGCTACTAGCTGGTGTGTCGGTCATATGTCGTTCAGGTCGACAATGTCGGATGTGGAGAAACAGAATAGATACCCAGCTCCGTAGGCCATGACGGGTAGGACTCACTGATTGAAAGCTTTAGTTCCATGCCATTCCATAAAATTGCGAAATTATATTTTCAATTTTACAATATTTTTAAAATATCCTGTAGAATTTATCAAAAATATTTCAGAACCTCTTCCAATATGAAATCAAGCAATTTTTGTGCTGCGCTGGTCGTTTTTCATTATATAGGGTGTTCCATCCGGTCCGATGGAGAGACTATCAGATTATCACCGGAATTCATTACTTTTGGCCGACGCTGGTGTGTCCGGAAAATAATTCGGACTTCGAAATAAGTTAAAAGCCATTCTTTAAAATTTATTAAATATACCTTAGTAGGTTTTGTAAATTAAACTTTGACTATACAGTTTAATGCGTACTAATAACATGCTTTTTTAATAGAGTTAGTATTAAAACACTTTAATTGTAAAAAGTAACTTGGCATGGAGATAGATGGTATCCCGGGGACGGACATAGGCTACTTTTTATCCTGGAAAAGAGCGTGTGAAGCCGTGGGCAGCAGCTAGTATACTATATTTTAAATACCGACGCCTCGTACGCTGCGTACGTTCTGATTTCGACCCAGTGAACGCGTAGGTTTCCTCTTCGGACAGATTAAGCTGAACAAATATTTTTTTTCCTGTGATTTTTTGGTCGCTTACAATTATAGAGAAATGAGTCGTAGATATAACTTATAATAATAAAATTATTGGTTATTGATTTTGTTTGTAGGAGCACCTAACATAAGTAAACAGAAACAAACAGACAGAACAAGGTGAATTCATAAATTCAATTTGAATTTCAAAGTGATTCTTACCTTCGGTTCCCAAGGTCTGACGCATAAAAAATTTACTAAAATTCAAAGAAATTTTCAAAGAAAGGTTATTCGTTGGTGGGCTCTATAATGACCGGCACATGCATCATTGATACCGTAATGATGGTTAACCTGTCGCATTGTTTGTAGATCCGTTTATCACGTTTTATAACGAGTTAGGTACTTTTAATATGTAAAAATATTGATCTGGTATTTTTTTTATAAATTCTACTAGCAAACCGCCCAGCTTGCGCACAAGTAGCAGATGATCTTTGTATGCTGGATAATTAAATAGGTGTCTTTTATTTGTCCATATTTTGTCCGCAGGTAATACATTTTTCAACACACTTGCTCATAAAGTGGCTCTATGGTCACCGCAATTAGGCACAGAATGACACCCATAATCAAACTGTGACTTTTTCATTGCTACTAGTGTGTTGTAGATTTTTTTAAAAATTTTATTGGTTGAGGTGCTTTGTTCTTATACAAGTTTTTATTCAAAAAAAAGATCGTGTTCAATAGAACAAATAAATTAATGTTCCTATTGCTTGCTCATTTCATGCAACTTCTTATTTAAATAGATAATTTTAACTCGTACGTGTTTAATTAATTCGATTTAGATGACAAGGCATGGTCGCAGGCCTCCCTGCCTGTCAAATTGGGAGGCTTAGGTATACGCAAAATTTCAAGTGTAGCCCTTCCAGCGTTCCTGTCTTCCGTCTACAGCACTAGTCCTTTAGTTGAAAAAATTTTAAAGTCATCTTGTTTGGTCCCACCTGGAATTTCATTCAAAATTTCATTTTTAGAAGAAGCTCGAACTTTTATTTTCTGCGCTTAGCGCAGAAAATAAAAGAAAACCTCATCCCTTTAGTCTGTGGCTGATCGCAATGCGCGCGCATAGAAAAACTGATTAATTTTTCCCGCCATAGCTAAACATTTTTCACAACTCGTGTTCACTGTTGAAATTATAGTTATTTATTAATTAAAATGTCTACAAGTACTAGTTACGAAGAAAATGATTAATGTTGTACACCGCCCGATATAGATGTGAAGCCCTTAACGTTATGGAAAGTTTACTACCTGAAAACTCCAAGGAAAAATATCTATTATCTACTGAATAAAATGATTATTGGTATTATTTTCTTCACAAGTGTGTTGAAAAACGTCGTATGATACACGTGTGTATTGATGATTACCGTTCTCGGTACACTTATACCATAATGTACTATTATACATAAGTTTATTGGTTTTGGCGGCATCCGCCTGCGAAGCTCCCAATTGGCATGATTTTTCTGACATCTTTAACAATCATCCAACAACCTGAATTTTGCACGTTAATCTTCTTCATGAATCATTCCGTAAATCGGTGTTTTTCGATTAGTATCGAAATACGTGCATACGTAAGATTACTGAAGTATAAATATTATATTTATACTTCTGGCGCAGCGCATGCGCCAGATACCCACCAGCTCTCGGGACACGCGTCGCGTCGACCAGACGCTCAGATAACTTTTTAAAAACCCGGAGAGCCTCGGTACCCCATGGACCTAGGGTCTCGACCCCAAACAGAGCAAATGTGTAGGCTCTGTCGAGACCTGCATATTTGCGTAGATTCTCGGCCAAATCTGCCGCCGCACCAACCCTCACGGATGTCCTCGGAAGATGGGAAGGCGCAAGTGTGTCGACGCATGTAGCGTCCCACACAATGGGCCTCCCCAACTCCAGAAATAATTAATTACACAAATAATTTATTTAGTAGATAATAACTGCAATAATTAATAATGGCTATTAGTGTAACGTATGCATGGATTTTAAATAATTTTTTTATGACTGGGCAACTTAAAATGTATCATTATTTAGTTTATTATTAGATATCTACCTGAAGAACCTATTTTGCATGCCCTAGATTAAGGCAAAACATGTCTACAGTATAAGTCACAGCCTATATTGGTCCACTGCTGGACCCAGGCCTCCCCCTGATAAGCGCCTTGTTGGCTTTTATCTCACGGGGGGTAATGCCCATAATCCTCATGCTGGGCATGCGGGTTGGGATCGCAGTTCGGTGGTAGAATTGTTCTGCAGGGGGCACTGCTGCCCACCCCCGGTGGATATCCCTTAGTCGCCCCTTCCGACACCCGCGGAAAGAGTTGGGATGGTGCAAATTCTAAAGCACCACCCACCAGTAGATAACTCTTCAATGTATGTACGTGTTTTAGAGGACCACATCCATCAATCACAAATGCCGCATCCAAACTAGTTTTCTGGACGTTATCTATGGCCGTAAATAGGTGCAGTTTGAATGGACAATTTACTTCTGTACCAGCTTGCATACCAACTCTGTCGTGAGTGTTGTGAGCTCGCCTTGGACTAAGGTAGGACGTTTCAACAATTTAAATAATCTTTGAACTGTTATGCTAACCACTAACTCACTCACTATCCTGGCGCATCAACCCCTGAAGTGAGTCTTGGCCTCCGACACAATAGATTACCACTGGCGCCTTCTATCCCGACCCATATTATATTTACTACACGCTGTGGCTGTAGCAAACTTTTTGTAGTTTTTAATTTTTTCTTCCTTCTTTATGGAATAAAACTAACTGAAAATGAATTTGGCGCAAATCGTTAACCCTTTTCTATTAACCTATGAAAAAAACTAACTTCAGTTCATTGGTATTTTTAGAGAATTTGGGAAAATCGGATGTTTTGGGCTAAAAATCAACATTTTCTCAAATGAAAAATAAAATATTTACTATTGAATCGAAGTTGACTTTATCATGGGTTCATAGAAAATGTTTTACGATTTGCGGTAAATTACTTTTCCGTAGTTTGATTCCTTGTAGAACGCAGAAATAAATTAAAACCACGAAAAAAATTTAATCTCGCGCCAACCCGTGACGATCAACCCTCTGTGGACGCGACCCTAACGGGTTTGGTTGTCAAACTAGGCCTAGATCTCAGTAACTCAGGTCCCCGTGGTACAAACTCGAATTACATAAAATTCTAAATGTTTTCTTTAGTTCCATGAATGTTATAACACGATTGATAAAAACGATTGATAAACGATACAAAAATCATGAGTGCACTGTTTCGAAAAAAATTTGGTCGAGATCTCAGGAACCCTGCGTTCTAATGAAATTACTTATGTTTTGATTCGTAGGTTACTAATTATTTGAACAGTTTCTTCATAAGTTGCGTAGTTTTCTTGTAAATAAACAATAACTTGATTTTTGCGCTTACGCCGCCGCCGTTCTGAAAACGTATACTCTGGACGCGAAATCCTATGCCTATCCTTTTCACAAAATGGGGCGCATTTTGTGAAAAGGATAGACCGCTTTATTTTGTTATTTTGCATGTTATTTGATTTTTCTGTTGCTAATAAATAAATAAGACTTGAAGTGAGGTAAGCCTAAGGTCCTTCTCCAATTTGTCCTTCGACCTACCTGTACTCTCATTTATTAGTCGTCCTGTAACTTTGTTTATGTGATAACTTTCAGAAGATTTTTGTAGAAAATTTTAGGTATATTTCAGAACTTTTCTTTTTTATTCATATAGCTGTAAATTTACTGAACATTTAATGAATAAATAAATCTGAATTTACCTGTTGGTTATAGCGAGATTATAAGTAGGGAATGCCGATAGGTGTCAGACGTATCGAGATCAATTCAGTAGATAATTAACTACTAACCGATTAAATTATCAGTTAATCAAGTAACTATTGATTAAATTTATGAGTTGATACTTGACTAACGATTTAATGAATGCTTAATTTAAGTAACAAAATTACAGTTATTCATTAGTAATTAATTTACTTCAAGATAAAGGCGATCATTGTCATTATCATCAAGATGTCCAGGGGTCAGTGTTTACTAATTTTTACTGATAAATAAATTGATAAATAAATTGTTCCCGAGGGATTAGTATTAGTAGCTACCGCAAAACTGAAAAAAAAAACTAGAGTAGGTACCTAAGGAATTTGAAGAGTTTTTCAAAACAATCAACCACTCCACGGATTAACGTGGAGAGATGGGCCCCTGATACTTAACCCTATTCACCTCTGAACCAATTTACAGATCCACTAATGGATCACTTTCCACTTTTTTGTCCACTCTGATCCACCGAGTAGTTACAGGTTTATCTAAACCTCTAGCATGCTCCAGCCTCTCACAATACAGGTTTCGCATAGACTTAGCACTAGATAGACTGACTGTGGCGGGAAGGGCGTAAGAAATTACCCCTCCGATTCAGCTCGTGGATCTCGTAAGAGTTGACTAAGAGAGGACTATCACCAGAGGAAGGTCAGAATCTTCCTTCTGTGTACCTATTTTTATTCTAGCATTTTGATTATAGAAAATCCCCCCTTGTTGGGGGTTGGGGAGGCATGATAAGCAGTGGCGCGTGAATACTATATTTAAACACCTGAAGCCACGCATAGGGATTGATGTTTAGGGTAGAATAAACTAAAATGGCATCGAATCGTCATATTTACATTGTGTACATTATTGAGGTGAATGGAATTTTAAAGCTTTATTAACAAAGAAAATCACAAAAAGAAAATCGCTGTGCTTGGCCTACTGTAGTGAAGAGGTAATTAGAGCGTGTGATAATAAAACCACATCTTCTCATCTTTGTAGTACAAAACCAATAACAAACCCAATACTCGTAAAATAAACTTGAATGCGCATGAATGCTCCAATAAGCCGAGTACAAGCCATCTACCTACCGCTACTAAGAGTTTTAGTTTTCGCTAGAGATTGTGCCTTTGAAGATCTTCAGTAGGTCTTCATAGGCACATTATATGTATACAAACATTAACTTTTTAGGAATTAAGCTGATCATCCTCGTCATCACATTAACTTAGCCATGGCTGATTGTGGCGCGTGGCGTGGCGACCCACAGATAGGTCGCCACACTGAGAAACACACAACCAGACCAACAAAAAATTAACCACATTTACTTCCGGTTCGTGGTCGCCTGCCACTCGAGAGCCTTTGTGCCTTTTTATACGTCCCGGTTTCAGGGTAGCAGACCAGGTGTCCGGTACCCGGCGCCAAAGTGTATTGGCATGTACGATAGCTTTCCCACGTACCGGCATAACCGACCGCGCCGTGTGAAAAGGCACACTTTCCGCAAGTTTATCAAATTTTTTTTTTTTTTAGGCTGCATATTGTTTTATATTATATAATATAGATATAGAGGTATCATTTTTAGGTTTTTTTTTCGTTGGACGATGTATGCTGTTGACCTCAGATCGCTTTACTATGTCGAGCGCAGACAGCGTTTCACCGGTAAAAGTGAGGTTGAGGCAACACGTACAAGGGCCATCACTTGTGCGAACCTCGACTTGGCCAGATCGTCATCGTAACCCCCTTTTTATGGGGTTTGGTATAGCGCCTCCATCGTGCGGACATCAAACTACTTAAACCCTAGCTCAAATCCCATACAAAAATGAGAAGTCACGATGAAATATGATGGCTCGAGACTATCGTCAAACTGAACTCTGGGCCATACCTATATTATACCTCTAAAGTCAATTATTAGGCGCAGCGCATCAGCATTGCCATACAGCGGTGCAATGCAGCCAGCGTCTTGGGGACGCTTCCGACTGGTATTGATATGGATCAGTTGAGCTACCTGTAGATTGTTTGCAACAGTCAGCAGTTAGCTTAATTGTTTCAATTGTAAATACTAGTTCTAATTTGTTTTTATTATTGAATTGTAATTTTCTTTGTCAATAAAGATGTACATTATTAGGAGTTTGACAGTTTTACAACAATTTGTTTTTGTTTTTTTCTTTTTGTATTTGTTCATTTCATTACTTGTAATTATTACTATGTAGAATTATTACCTATCTAAATTAATCTCGTGTCTGAAATAAAGATTTATTTTTATTATAATAAATAGCCTAGTTTATATTCTGAACATGCGCGTATTAAGCCGCTTGCAAAAGCCTGTATACTGACAATTTAATCATTAATTTTAAACTTTCACTAGAAACTGGTACAAAAAAGACGGAAATGGAATTGATGGTAGTGGTACAAACCATTTACTAAGCACTTACAGAGAACTTGCCATTATTGGTTACTCTGTTCTGATGGAAACAAAGCGGTGGCGGTGCATCGGATTCAAAATGAAACGGTGGAAGCGGAAATTATATTTAGTAAAATTGTTAATAAAATTTATTTGTATTTTAAAGGTATCAGGAATTTAAATGCATACCAGAATTTCCAAGCCCCATTTTACGTCAAAAAAAATACGGGATACCACTAATGGCAAATGTTTATTTGCCTTCAAAAATAGTACCTACTTTTGCAATGCTGTAATTTCTGACTATAGCTGTATTTTTTCCATATGTTGCTAGCGTTTGTGACGATTACTGTCACTAATGACAGAAACTGTCATTTTGACAGCTGCCGTTGACAATTATAATCTTATTTTTTCATCTTTTGACGGATAGTCACTATTGAAAAATATATAACAATAGATGATGTAGATTGTAAATCACGACGCTCTGTTATCGTGAGACGTTGGGAATAACTCAAAACTTCATAATACTTACTAAATTCGAGTAGTTTTTTTTTTCATCAGGAACCGATTATAAAATAACTACTTACCCTACAAAAATTATAAGAGCAAATATTTATTGGTGGTACTCAGTGTTTTTGGTGGACATTTGGCCAAACTGGGCCTTTATTTTGGCAAACCAAAAGTACGCAATGCAGAACTGATAGGTAGTGCACAACGCGATTTATTTCGCGACTTGATGCCAAAACCGTTTACTGAATGTAAATAAAGCACTTACTATGCAGATAAGGCGCAGAATTGCATCTAAAGTCCACTCACAGAATTGTCAATAGAATAGCAATAAAATAAAATCTGAATAGAATAAAATCTGCAAATGCATTGAACTCAGAGTTCTACATTGACAAGGGCCTAACCTAAATTGTTAAATGTGTTTACTCCATATTGTACAACATCGACATTTAAATCATTATAATTATTATTTTATATCATTTTCTACATTCTTACAAAAAAAAAAACAGTCCACATCGAATAAAGTCGGATTTTGTGCGGAATAGTAACGGAATTGTTAATCGAATAGACAAGAAGGGAAAAGATAAGGAATCAGATTTGGCCGAGGGTCTCAAGAGACCCAAATATGCAGGTCTCGACAGAGTCTACACATTTGCTCCCTTTGGGGTCGAGACCCTAGGTCCGTTGGGTACCGAGGCTCTCCGGGTTTTTAAAAAGTTATCTGAGCGTCTGGTCGACGGAACGCGTGACCTGAGAGCTGGTGGGTATCTGGCGCAGCTCATCAGCATTGCCATACAGCTGGCCAATACAGCTAGCGTCTTGGGGACGCTTCCGGCTGGTATTGATATGGATCAGTTGAGCTGCCTGTATATTATTTGCAACAGTCTGCAATTAGCTTAATTGTTTTAATTGTAAATACAAGTTCTAATTTGTTTTCATTATTGAATTATAACTTTCTTTAAGGCATCTGGTAAAAGGAGAATAATTTCAAGCTCTTGGATTCTACGTCGCGGAGAAAAGCTTCTAACAATTTCCTCCGAGAAATTGAACAGGAAGATCCTGCTACGCTTAAGAATCATCTAAGACTGAATAATGAACAATTAACGCCATTTTGTTGTACACTCGTATACGAGCTACCTCGGTAAAGTAAAACGCGATCCGAGTCTACACGGATCGGATGTCGCCGTCGTCCGAGTGCGCTCGTAATTAGGTGTTGCCATAATACGAGTTGCTTCCGAGTAGGTACCGGTCCGAGCAGACTCTGTTCGTGTCCACGCGGCTTAAGGATGAATCATAATAACATTTTATATTTTAGAAAAACTTCTACAACCATGGTGATGACGCTATTTAAACTGGACGCGAGTCCCCCTGTCCGTTCAGTATACATGACCATCGAGGCGCTGCAGATTGCTGACGTGGAGATGGTGGACGTCAACGTGCTGGAAGGAGCTCATTTGAAGGAGGACTATCTAAAGGTAAGGAATCACCACCAATTGACCACCAATGAAGTCACACCAAATACCCACAGTCACAGCATTTCAGCGCCTTGCAAGTTGATAAAACACTGTCAGTTTCCTGCATAGCCAAATGTAGCGATACATCGCTGGTAACACCTACCCTCGAAACTATCTGAAGGAACAGTCCCTACTAATTCCAGTCTACTCATCAAAGTCGCTGGCCTGCCGCCACAGATTATACTACTTCTACGTCTTTTCCTTCTCTACTTTAGCTAAACGTTGGAGCGACGAGCTCCAACGTTTTGGAGGTCCAATTCTGAGTATCACGTTATATTTTACCGAGTTATACGCAGTATCGGTGGATACAATATCAGGTGATAAATATCACAAATATATCGAGTCCTGCCAAAAACTGCATTCTCTTGCGTCTTATCGATCAACTTATCGAAGAAAAGTCCTCGATAAATATCGAATTGCAGATTTTGAGAAAACGCATGTTTGCTACGAAGCAACCACTCGATATTTTGACAGTTCATGTCATATTTATCGAGTAAATAAATGGCCAGAATTGGCCCCCTGGTCTCCGCTTTTTATCATGTGGATATTACACCACCTACCACAGAATCACTGTGTCAAACCCACCAAACAATAAATAATTTGTGTAAAAGTAGTTTTATTATTTTGGTAGTATACTTGATTATTTATGATGAAAAAAAATTTCAGCTTAATCCACAACACTCGATTCCGATGCTGAAAGATGACGAATTCGTCATTTGGGATAGGTAAGTTCCCAAATAACATTATTTTCACTACCCTAACATGGTAAGTCGCAACTTGTATAACTGCACAGCCGTATGTTCTCACATAATTATCATACTTACTTATCTATAGTTCACATAAATATGACAGCTGCATACGCGACGCTGCTTTCATTAATATTCTACTTTCATTAAAAATTAAATAAACCCATGTTTAATGATAGGATATTAATTTCACACCTTACCATATGCAATTTAGTGTAGGTATTTCAAATAATTAAAGTGATATGAGAAAAATAAAGTTTATTTGCATGTTGATCAAAATGAAACACCTCAAGAGAAAAAAGCTAAAAGCTAAATATATTTTTAGGTTTAAAAGCATAACACTAACAATTTATTTCAACAAAACTTTATTTAATTTTGTCATTTTTTCCTAGGAAAACATAAATAAAATTAATAAGTTATGTACTATCGATGATCATACATAACGCTGTAGAGTTTAGTAGTTAATGCTCATTTGATTCTGCTAGATATTTATAAATTAAATTTTACTCGCATTTCAAAAAACTCTCATATTTTTAACTGAGAAATATTTAAGTAATATAAACATAATTGGAAATACCAATGCTATTAAATTTAGTTTTGTCTTTTTCTACAAGAGATTAGTAAATTTATTTTAAAGAGATGTAGTATATGTCCTTGTTAATGATATGTATTCTGTTTGGTATGTTTTCTTTTTGTTTGCTCTCTGATTTTGTGTTCATGCTAAAAAAACATGTTTACCTTTTCAGCCATGCCATCGCAGCTTACCTGGTGACAAAGTACGGAGCTGACGACTCTCTATACCCAGTTGACCCCCAGAAGAGAGCTTTGGTGGACCAGAGACTTCACTTCGATAGTGGCATACTGTTCCCCGCGTTCCGAGGGACTATTGTAAGTACTGTAATCACAGATTAGTCAGGAAATGGGCGGTGTCATACCCCCATACCTCGGAAAGCACGTTAAGTTGTTGGTCCTACGCCTGACCTCTCCCCGGTCGTGTTGGTCTGCCGTCCTATCGGGTTATGAGACTAAGGGACCACTAAATCTTTTAAATCCATCATGGTTATTAAGACTAATCTATCTATCCATCTAGATATATATTTGCTGTCTAGCAGTTAAAGTCTTTCGGCTAAATGATGATTATTAATGAACTTTGAATATTTGGTTCCAGGACCCAGTTGTCTTTGGGGGCGAGAAGGAATTCCTTCCAGAAGCTCTGGATAAGACAAGGAAGGCTTACCAGTTCATGGATAACTTCCTGGCTAGCTCTGATTGGCTGGCTGGTGACAACATCACTCTCGCTGACATCTGTGCCGCATCGTCTATCAGCAGCCTGAATGTTATGGTGAAGATTGATACTGGCATGTATGTATATGAATTGACAACGCTTATTGGATGGTTAAGTTAGTGAAGTTGGCGGTGGCGGTCGCAACGTAAGAATCGACACCCCAACTCGGCCCGTGGATGTCGTAAGAGGCGACTAGTACGGGAATCTACTGCGATTAGGATACGTAGCCTTAAGTGGAGCACGGCTAGTCATCTCCAGCGGCTAAACGCGAACAAATGGTGTCAAATCACCACAAACTGGTACCCCCGCAACTCAAAACGAAAGCAAGGGAGACCGCTAACCCTTTGGAGCGACAACCTGGCAAAAACTGCAGGAAAGCTTTGGTCTGGGACGGCTAGAAATAAAACTGATTGGAAACGCTTGGAGGCTTTCACAGCCACAGGCGGTCCATACACTAATGACTAGGAGACTATAACTTTATACTAACCCTTTATAAACCTTTTTTAGATTCTAAAAAAAATATTTTGTTATCATAGTGTATTAGAAAATAATGTTGTGTGGGCTTAGATTTTACACCACCTTAACTCTTCCCGCGGGTGTCGTAAGAGGCGACTAAGGGATATCCACCGGGGCGGGCAGCAGCCCCCCTGCAGAAAAAGCGGCAACAAAGCCAGCATTAAGTCAACTAGATTAGGCAACAAACGGATATATTTTCGGTGTGGCCCTGCTATCTTATTGGTATATCCGCTGGTTGTCGGCAAAGATATACTGACTCGGGCATATTGCTGAGATATGATAGCCGAGATATTAGTCTGCAACACAAACTTTTATGAGATTGCCGGGAAATATATTTATAGCCACATACAATATTCCTAAAACTATAGCTCGCTTTAAAACCCCTTTAGGTACATGTTTTAACCATGGCTAGTCCAATTTATTCAATGACGCATAGACGCGTATTTCACTGGACCAAGAGTCGAGGGCGTCTGAGGAATCTGCGTTTTCTTTAGAAATAAATGGCAGTGCGCTCTTTATACTATCATCACATCACATCACGTCACAGCCGAGGTGAAGGCGCGGCATAGTCGATGCGAAGGCGCGGCGGAGTCGACATGGAGTCGAGGCCCGGCGGCGTTTTCCCAGCCCGCGTCGCGAATCCGCTGCCATTTTGAAGGAATTTGCGTGAAGGAAGCATAGCCGCCTGCGCCTTACATTTACCTCGACATACCAGTGAGAAAAGCACCTTAAAATTTTCGCAGTTCTTTGCCTGCATTCAGAATAGGTAGGTATGCGTAGAAAAAGAAGCTTTTAGCCAGCAAAAATAGGCAGAGCGAGTCACTCATTTTAATCCATAGGATAGGAACCTAGGAACTTAGGATAGGATCTTATGAACTTTCCTGTACACTCTTCCAACCGCTAGGCTCCTTCACCGTCGACTCGGTCAAGTTATGGTATTCTCTCCCACATGATATTTGGGCCAGCCTCTCACTCTTCATCTTTAAGCGTAAAGTCAAAGAGCATTACCTATCTTTATGACTTTGATGTAGGTAAGTAGTTAATGTAGTTGTAATAAATGCGTATGTAGTTATAGAATTGTTATTATATTGTATGTTATTCGGAATATAGTATTTTATATATTTTTACAGGTAGCGTAATATATTATTATGCATATGCAGTAATAAAGTTCCCCAAAAAAAAGTCCCAATAAAGTTTGCTGGAAGAGAACTCTTTTTAGCTCGCCTTTGCCATATAACCTCTTTAGTTTTAAGTTTTACATTTATTTGTTGTATTAGTGCTATTAAGAATTAACAATAGGTTTTGAGGTGTTACCCAACTTTATCATAGAACAAGTAATTTACTTCTAGTTTTCTAAAAACGAAGGTCATAAGTCCTTGTCTTTTCTAGGTACCCCAACTTGGCAGCCTGGTTTGCCAGAATTTCCCAGCGGGACTTCTACAAAAAAGGCAATAAACCCGGACTGAAGATACTCACAGCTCTGGTCAAATCGAAGCTGCCTTAAACTCCCTAAATATAGGACTCCTAACTTTGAGTCCACAATAATAAGGACCGTTGGTTCCCTGAAAGAGAACTAAACTTTTAAATCCTAATGTGGATTAGGATTAGAAAGCTTTTGTCGTAGAAACCAGTGGTGGAAGTGGAACTAACAGTCCTAAACCTGTTGCACTGTCCGCACAACATAACCAACTGACAATTTGGATAGATTTTATTGTCAATTCTTGCTTGCTACTAGAATCTTTGCTTTACGTAATTATGTATTATACGGAGTCCTATCTTATTATCGCCTCAAGAATGCAAATTAGTGCATGCTTTCTAACGACAATATTATTTTTGGTTATAAAATAGGAAAGTAATAAATATTTGTTAAGCACAAAAATACATGATTAATTATTTATAATCCTTAGTTGTCATGATGCAGGGGTTGCCAAATACCATCTCTCGGGCCCCAACTTGGGTTTGGGGCCCCCAAGCGTGTGCAGGCTAGGTTAGACTGCATGCGGTGCACCCTGCCGAACAACAAAAGGGTCCCTGGCAATTCTAAACTGCGTATTCCCAAAGAAGGTTGACGTCAGTCAGGCAGCCGGTCGTAAAAACATCATGCCAAACCCTTTAAACAGGACGTATTGTTGAAAGATATCTTTAAGTGACCACGTTAGGGCGATGCACCCGGCAGATGTGGCCTAGCGTTGTTGCATCAGGGACGGATTAACGCAATAAGCGAGTCCGGGAAGTAAGAATGAGGATGGCGACTTGGAGTGTAGAAAGGATGACTGGAGAGGAAGCTCCCTTCGTAAACTCCTTTCCGGATTTTACTACAAATACTACCGTAGTTTGACGAATTCCTTTCCGGATGGTTTGGAAAAGAGCAGTATAAAAATATATAAAATAATTTACTAATTACCTCTTCGTACTTCTCTGCCAAATTGAAATCAGAAGTACCTAACCTAATCATGATATTATTGCTCGAAATTTTAAATACCATCGCCCCACTCCAACTAAAATAGGAAGACATTTTAATAGGGTAACCCTAATGAGTAGGTAGGTACTCAATTTTTATAACTAATTAATACGTACATACCTTTATTAATTATACTTACTTAATGTGTGTTAATAGCTAAATTATGTCATCAGAGGCGCTTATGGCGACGGCGCTAGGCGGGCATGCTAGGAATATCAATTGTATGACAACCTGGGTCTCTTCAAGGCAAGAGTGAATAGGTGTCTTCTAGACTTTCGTGATGCTTCGTCAGCCACATCGTCAACACTATCAGGTGATATCGTGGTCAAACGAAGGTATGTTGTATGTTTTATTGTAAATGTAAACTAGCTGCAGCCCGCGGCTTCGCACGCTTTTTCCGGAATAAAACGTAGCCTATATCCCCGGGGATGGCCCCGGGATACCATCTACCTCGCTGCCAAATTTCACCAAGATCCGTTCAGCCGTTCTTGAGTTATAAATAGTGTAACTAACACGACTTTCTTTTATATATATATAGAAGATATAGATTTAGTTATACCTCTAGTTATTGTACGTGTCGAACTTTGTTTGTGTGTGCCTTGTATTGTCTAATAAATTATTTCATTTCATTTAATTTTTGATTTATTTCACGATAAAAATAATATGATTGTTTTGAAAAAACTATAAATCCACTTAGAAGCCCTTAACTTTAAATTATTTTTAAGTTTTGCGCGATGTATCTCAATCTAAATCCCTCGTGAATAATTTTTTTTGGTACCAGCTTGGGATCATCCTCTATAAAACTGTCAAAAAATCATTCAAAACTGTCCATGAGTGACGGATAAATCGACGAACATAAATAAAAAACTTAACTTACAGCCGAACATAGAACCTCCACCTTTTTTCGAAGTCGGTTAAAAATAAGACTTGAACACCAAGCCACACGAGCATGATTCGGCAGATTTGACTATTCTTCACCAGACAAACAACGTCAATCTGCAAACGCTTGATGATTTGCACATTTCCAATGCCAATTATAGTAATCAGATTTTTCTAAACTTGCCGTGCATGATGATGACAATAGCTACATCTTTCGATGTACGATGTGGCGGCGTGGCGGCGGGCGAAGGTCCGCCTGCGACGCAGGAGTTCTTAAAAGTTCTGGAATATTTGTTCTGGGTATTTTCCATGTATAATAAATAAATATCTATCTATGTAATCTATTATTGTATGCATTAGGTTTATCAGTCATCTGGTAAGTACTTACCCATAACACAAGCTATGCTTAGCTTGGGGCTAGATGATGCTGTGTGGATTGTCCAGAATTATTTATTTATTAATATCGTCCAATACCCTTAGTCCACCTGCGTGGCCCGCCTTGGTGGAATAAGAAAAAAAAATTCCGAAACTACAGATGTTTACACGATGGTTCTATAATGACCAAATGCATCATTGATACGATAATAATTGGTTAGCCGTTCACATCGTTTGTTTTCTGTCCATTTATCATGTTTTAACACCAGTTAGGTATTAATAGGTTTTAGTGTGTGAAAATATTGTACTGGCATTTTAAATAACAACTAAAGTTCTACCCGTCTTTGTAAGTGTAAAGCAGGGCAGTTTATTTCGAAGGAATAATTCCGTAATAAATGGCTTGCATATAATTCTATTGATTTACGCGGCGCGCGCAAAAAGTGCAAAGATCTCAGTCGGCATGCTTTTTTTCCGACATCTTCAACAATCATCGTCATATTTATGTAAGTAATTAAAAATAATTTATTCTGTTTCACAATATTCAGCCATTTTATCCACACTTAACTATATTTAATCAGCTGTACGGTTTATTGTACCGTAATTTTTACAATATTTATGTGTACGAAATAAAATTACTACTCTCCTGATCTCCTCCCTCCTTGAAAAATATTTATAAAAAAAGTCATACCTAACGATTTTTTTTGTATCGTGAAAAAATACTGCTATTATTCATCTTATAATCTAGCCTAGGCTAAATAAGGAATGACATCGCTGCCAGCCATACACAGCCAGCCATTTAGTACTCGTAACACTTACAGTAAGTGATACGAGTACTAAATTACTGGCTAATAACTAACACAAAAACAGAAAACAGTACAATAATTAATTGATAATGATGTAAGGTCTAAAATGACCACATCAAAAATCAACAAATAAATATCAAATGCCTCATCCAAACTAGTATTCGTGCCATGGCCTTAAATCGCTTGAATGAACGGCACAGTCTATCTAATGACTACCACACGTGCATAACAACTCTGTCGTGAGTACTGTGAGCACGCCTCGGAATAAGGTAGGACGTTTCAATACTAAATATTTAAAGTTATCTATAAGATCCTTTAAGAGACGAAAAAGACAGATACCCTTTAAATATTCTCGTGATTTAGTAGAAATTTACGAAATAATTTTAATTATTCGTAGTTTTATGACGATTATCGTTAGATTCACTGAACAATTGGCATTTATGTAATCTCGCGTTTGTACTCATCACTGGCCTTGATGAGTACAAAAACTGACGTGTTCATTTATACGCAGAATAGATCCGTAAGATTTTATGTATTTAGATGATTTTGACTTAATATTTTTCTATTAGGCGAGGATTTTATCGGCTTATTAGGTACTCTATAATTTTTTTAAGAAATACTATTGTTTTTTCGGTAGTGAAAGAAGCATAGGTTTTTTTTTTGTAAACATACAAAGTTTTTTGTCCAAATAAGACTTCAATTGATCCAAATGGTGTTTGATGGTGTTGATCAACCTATTAGTCGTATCTCAGAGACACAAAAAGGAATTTATTAGTAGATAGCTTAGGCGCACGGGCAAGCAAGATAAGAGTGCGTATCAACGGTCGAGCTATTTGATATTTGGGCAATCATCATTGTTTTGATGATATGATTACGCGCTAAAATGTTGATATGATCTGTGGTATCAATTTAAATGTGCCATGAGATGGTTAATCCACCCCTAGAGTCCCCTCTAAACGAGTTCATCTCTTCAACTGACGCTGACGTATTCTTTGACAGCATCACCAAATTATACCAGTTGATGCTCTTATTTTTTAATTGTACGTTTTGACCTGTTATTGTCATTATTGACTAAGTATTAGAGTAGATATATTTTTTTTGACATATTCATATTTTAGACCTTACAGTTGACCTGCTACTCCTGCTATTGACTAAGTATTTGTTTTACAGCTAATTACTGATAATTAAATTTTAAATCCTAAGTAATGTTTTGATGTTATGTGTAAGTAATAATATTTTATCATAGATTTTGTAACAATGTTTGACGCTTTGTATTATTTGTAATTCTCTAAGTCATGCTAGATTATATAAATAAATAAATAATCAGCAATTATAGCAATTCTTGCATTACAATGCCGTTAAAAACATACAAACCTTGTGGCTATGCAAATACATCTTTGTTCGTTAGGTACACGTTTTTTACGCTACAAAAATCAATTGTACCGAACATTGTGACTTGTTTTGTGGTTCTTTTTAACGCTTGAATTATTTTCTAGAAAAACCTCTACCTTTAACCATGGTGCTGAAGCTTTTCAAACTGGACGCGAGTCCGCCAGTCCGCTCGGTCTACATGACCATCGAGGCGCTGCAGATTGCTGACGTGGAGATGGTGGACGTCAACATACTGGAAGGCGCTCATTTGAAGGAGGAATATCTAAAAGTATGGAAGTCCATAGGCTCTTCAGACCTCGTAGACCCTGGTCCAATTGCCAGGGTGTTTATATCAATAAACACCCTGGCAATTGGACCAGGGTCTACTGAAGAAGGACTGAAGGACTGCGGCTGTCTTCTGAAGGATGACTGAAGGTCCATACTAATAGAGTTTAACTCACCAAGTTGAAGGACCGCCGACAGCGCTACTTAGATTATACCATAGAAAATCACTCAAAAGAGAAATCGATCCAATTGCTGTAAGACTTCGCTTCCTCTTCTCTGCAATTTCTGCTACTTATGACGTCACTCCAACGTTTCGGAGGTCTGCCTGGCCTACGCTTCTTTACATGTTGATGATTTTTTAATTTGCCGGCGGATCGTAGAATGGCTAGAGGCCATTTACAAAAGGGCGCCATTCAGTTAAATGCCTAGGCCGATAGTTGAACGAACGCCGAAACCAACGTTCAACAATATGGCTGAATGGCGTTTAATTTTGTAACATATCAGCTTTATAAAAGTAGGTATTATTATGGTAACATCCTTGCCTATTTTTAATCGTCAACAAATTGTTTCAGCTAAATCCCCAACACACTATTCCAATGCTGAAAGATGACGACTTCGTCATTTGGGATAGGTAAGTTAATAACTTATTTTTACACTACCCCAACATGGTACCAGTAGTACTTTGACTTAGACTTTACTGGATGTCGCTATTACAAACAAACATTTAAAATTTTGATTTGTTAATCTGCGAGAGACACAAGAGGCATAATATATTAAAAATATAGAGAGCCGTATACACCTTTACATAAATTATCTAACTTAATATTAATTCCAATAAATACGATGCTGCACCTATAATTTCATTAATATTCTACCTTTCATTAAAATAAACCCATGTTTAATGAAAGGGTATTAATTTAACACTGGTAAGGTGTTAAGTTGCAACATGCAATAAGGTATTTTAAATAATTAAAAGCACTATCAGATATTTTACGTAATTTTATTAAATGTTGATTAAAATAAAGTCTGTAATGTTATCTCAACACTTCGAAAGACAAAAAGCCTAAAAAATATTTTTACTTAGCAGCAGCAGCAGCAATAAAGGATTGTATTATTTAAAGATTGATATAATATTTACCTAGAAGGAAAATAATCACAAATAAAACATAAAAAATTACCGATGTAAGCGATCAAATCGTCAGAGAAAAGTAATTAAATATAGAAAAAAAAGTGGTAGCTTTTTTTACCTTGTTCTACAATTTATTGAAACGGGTATAGCGTTTTGTGTTTTTGCCCTTGTTCCCCACTGCTTTTGTGTTTGTGCTTCAAAAACATTTTTATCCTTTCAGCCATGCTATCGCAGCCTACCTGGTGACAAAGTACGGAGCAGATGACTCCCTATACCCAGTCGATCCCCGTAAGAGAGCTTTAGTAGACCAGAGACTTCACTTCGATAGTGGCATACTGTTCCCCGCGGCGCGAGGTACTGTTGTAAGTACCTATGTATTGTAATCTGTCTATTCGTGGTTAGAGGTAAAGGTATAACGAGATGGTTTTAAGTCTATTAATTAACTATTAGCAAACTAATTTCTTTAGATGAATACGTCATACGTGGATAAATAAAATAACCTTGTGTTGCCATGTTGCGCCTTCCGGTGGTCGCCATTCGAGAATGCTATAGGACCTTTGGATGCCTACTATCTGCTCTGCCCACTACCATTTGAGTATCGCAAATTCGGAAAACTATGTTTCCTTGGTTCTTCTACGGACTAAGAGCACTGCCCTTTCCGTTGTACGAGTATCGCAGGATCAGTCATTATTGAGGAGCCCTATGCTCAACCGTGGACGTCTTTCTGCTGAATGATGATGAAACTGACTATTTTGTTCCAGGAGCCAATTTTCTTCGGGGGTGAAAAAGAATTCCGCCCAGAATCTCTGGAGAAGATAAAGAAGGCTTACCAATTTACGGAGAACTTCCTGGCCGGCTCTGATTGGCTGGCTGGTGACAACGTCACTCTCGCTGACATCTGTGCCGCTTCGACTATCAGCACCCTGAATGCCCTAGTGCAGATTGATAGTGACACGTATGTATTTGAATGAGGCGTTTCCAAATAAAACCAGCAAGTGCGAGTCGCCTCGCACACTAAGGGTTCCGTACCATCGTACAAAACTTTCGCAAAAGAAACCCTAATAAAAGTATTTTTTGATGAATCGAAAAAAAGCAAAAAGTCAACATGACGCGGTCACCCATCCAAGTACCTACTGACCGCCCGGCGTCGCTTAACTTCGGTGATCGATACACTACTTTATACGGATGTTGGCTCCCTTAATTATTAAATTTATAATATTCTGTCAAAATTTTAACTGTCTATTTATTGTGGTTCAAGAGATACAGCCTTGATAAATGAAGCCCGCCTTAATTTGGACCGACGACGAGCGACGGACGGACGGACGGACGGACAGCGGAGGCTTTGTATTAAGGTTCCTTTATCATCCTTCGGCTAAGGAACCCATAAAAGCGACATCTTTTCAGTTTGGTCACACTATTTTTTCAAAGAAAACGTTTCAATGAGAACTCATATGGTTAAGTTAGGTACATAAGGTAAAGTCCGGAATAATATCATAATTGCCTCACTGCACCTAACATCTAAAAATTGTGATCAAGTTTTGATAGGCACAGTGAAGCTAGGAAAATAAGCCCATAATAAGCAGTTAAAAATAAGTAAGGAAAATAGGATAATGCCCACGAATACTCAAACGCAACTTAGATTTAACTCGCGATGTGCGATGTTTTCGATGAAAATCTGTCAAAAATTTATCACTTGAGACGATCTGAGTCGCGTTTGAATGTTACGGGGGATAGCCTATCAGTTATTGTTTGTGTTGTTGTTTGTTCAGCGGATCCGACTCGACCACTGAGGCGACTATCCCTTCTTTACCCTACATGTATAATAACGTAGGTAATCGATTAACTGTGGCTAGTCTAATTATGATATTATCAAGGATTTGTCGCTTTTTAGTGATTTCTATGGCCTGCACATATCTGCCGATACCGATTCCAGAGACCGGGGACCGAATTCTGCTAACCAATTGCTTTACTTTTGACACAGGTTCCACCATCTGTAGTTTTTTCATCAAAAGTAAAATTCCAACGATATCATTGTTGTGGTGAAGCGATTAATTTGGTGGAGTTCGGCCATTCGGGTTTCTGCAGATGACGTCATCGGCAAACTCTAGCGCTTTGAAAATACCTATATTGCCGATGCAAAATCCGACAGCATCCCATCGGCATATTGTCAATACCGACGACGCCTCGTAGGTACGCTACGTACCTACATTCCGATTCAGTGGACGCGCAACTTTAGTGACGCTTAGACTATTTTCACCGTTCTTTGGCTGCATTCAGAATTTGCATAAATAAAAACAATATATGAGCTGACCAAAATAGGTTGATCGCTGAATATCATATTTACCCAAATTATTATTTTATTTTTAATGAAATAAATATTCGTTTAATAAATATTCCACGTACCTAATAGGTTTACAGTAGGAAGGTACCCAACCTAATCGTGGAACAAGTTGTTTTTTTTTTAAATTTCCTTAACAACTTTATTGAAAAAGAAAATTACAATTCAATAATAAAAACAAATTAAAACTAGTATTTACAATTAAAACAATTAAGCTCAATGCTGACTGTTGTAAACAATCAACTGATCCATATCAATACCAGTCGGAAGCGTCCCCAAGTCTCTGGCTGCATTGCCCCGCTGTTTGGCAATGCTGATGCGCTGCGCCAGATACCCGCCAGCTCTCAGGTTACGCGTCGCGTCTACCAGTGGCTCAGATAACTTTTTAAAAACCCAAAGAGCCTCGGTACCCCACGGACCTAGGGTCTTGACCCCAAAGGGAGCAAATGTGTAGGCTCTGTCGAGACCTGCATATTTGCGTCTCTTGGGATCCGCCGCACCAGCCCTTACGGATGTCCTCGGAAGATGGGAAATCGCAAGTGTGTCGACGCACGTAGCGTCCCACACAATGGGCCTCCCTAACTCCTAGGGACTAGTGTCGTGCCGTCGGGCCTCTTACCATCGTCACGCAACAGACCATTCGGTTAGAGAATAGCTGGTACGTTAGCAGTGACAAAGGCCCGCCGGATGCCCTAGTTAAGGCTGGCATGAGAAGACATCCGACCGGCGGCCCTATTTTCTTAACTAAATGATATCCTATGCCAAACAACGAAGGTCATTCATAAGTCCCTGTATTTTCCAGGTATCCCAACTTGGCAGCCTGGTTGGACAGAGTTTCCCAGCAGGACTTCTACAAAAAAGGCAATGAACCCGGACTGAAGCTGTTCACAGCTCTGTTGAAATCGAAGCTGCCATAAAACTCCCTATAACTACGAACTCCTAAGTTTTACTCCACAAAAATTAGGGCTGTTGTTTCCCTCAAAGAGCAAAGACAAAATCTTTGAAATTATTAAAGACCAACTAGTGGTGATGGAACCAACAGTCTTAAAACCAGTTGCACTGTCCGCACATCATTACCAACCTGTCAACTTGGATAGATTTTATTGACATTATAGCTCACAAAATATACGGAGTTCTATCTTTTTATCGCCTCAAGAATTAGTAGATACATTGTAACGGCTATATTATTTTTTGATATGAAATAGGAATATTAATAAATCTTATGCTATACATAAAATAATAATGGACTATTTTATTTATATTCCCTATAATCGTCGTGTACCTAACGGACTGTCAGTAGTACTCAAAGTATCCTGATACTTTGTAAAGAAACTCATAGGTACCTGTACCTATGAGTTTCTTTGTTGAATGTTATTTAAGCTACGAACAATGTTTTAGAATTTTAGCGATAACATATAAATAACATTATAATATCGATGCAAATAACTTAAAAGACCACCACATAAAGCCCGCTATTTATAAAAGTTTAACCCTCCTTCTTTCTGAGTTCGGCATCGGGTGTTTTTAAATTCTCATCTAGCAACAGTAGTGATACCAATACACACGGTGTTTTCAGTCGATCCAACCAAATTAATTTCAAACACAGAGCAAAAACGGTAGGCATTGAGCGTGCCTTACAAACGGAGAACCGTCAAACAAATGGAAAATAAGTATTGTATGGATGTGGACTACGAATGTGAAACTGAAGTCATAGAAATTTCACTTTCATTTTATGGTAGCATAGCCACTACGACTTTTTAATAGTCCATAGACTTTCTACTATAAAAACTATAGTAGTTTGACGAACTCACTACGGATGTAAGCGGGTTTACTACGAACCTTATTTGTGTTGGAAGAACACCAACGTTTCATCCCTTAACGAAGGATTTCATCAGGGTTAGTGCAGATCGCTGTCAATATACTTTCATACTTGATGAATAATTTAACACTCAGACTTCTAAAGCTTTTGTGGCGTTGTTGCCTAAAAACTATTTCTGTGGTTTACGTTTGGCTGTTGTGGTAAAAAATTTAAAATGAACTTTAAAACTGCCCAAGTTCGTTGTATAATGTTTTTCTTCGTTTGCCTTTAAATCACACAAGTAAATTACTCACTGACTTCAAGATCAAAAAAATAGCAAAATACTTGATCGTATTTCTAAAAGAAATTACCGACCGTATAGCACGACTATTACGTGGAGGGAACTTTAAACTACCTACTATATTATACAAAGAAAACCTAATAACGCGAAGTTTCCTTATAAATACTAGGTAAGTTACGAACAACGTGCGTTCAGCTGAATTCTCTCAGGAATTGATAAGTCTAAGTTAGTTAAGTTGTGTTGTAAAAATGTTTTTTAAGTGATTTGCTCTTTGGTGAAATTGACAAGTTTATACGAGCTATTTGTTTTTTTAGTGTCACTTCGTTGTCCATCTGTCTGTAAAGACCCTTTTACTCAGGAATATTTAATTTGAATTACTGCAATCCCTTATAGCTGTAAAACAAGATCCATAAAGTGCGAGTATGACTTGCGCACCGAGGGTTTCGAACATTTGTCAAGCGTACCTACCTACCAATATGGAATAATGGTACCGGTTAGAGACTTTGCTATTTAATGAATACCTAAAAATTTAAGATACCTACATTTCAGATGGATCGGTTTGTAAACTTCGGAGTATAGAGGGTAATGGTAAAATTTTCGAATTTTTGAGTATATTTCGAAAAGTACTACAAGAATTTCAAAAACTGTTTTGAGTTGTACAAACCGATACCTTTTATTTGATACCTAAACCACTCAGTGTGGTAGTCTTTTGAAAATTATGTCCTCCTTTTTGAACATTTTTCAAAAAGTGATCTACTTACAGACTTCTCTATTATTTTGTCAGTAAAATATATCTACAATCGCTACATACATTTCAGATGGATCGCTTTGCAAAATTCGGAGATAGGGGGAGAATGGGTAATTTTTCGACTTTTTTCAAGATATTTCGAAAATATTTCATCAGAAAACCAGTGAACATTTCTGTAGAGCACATAATATTATGTGCTCATATTATTATATAGTTTATACGGTGTTGGTAATTTAATTAGTTTCAGTACATATTATTGTGCAAAAAATAAAAAAAAAACAAAAATAAAAAAATAATGTAACCTATCAATTTTAAAAAAACTGTTTTGAGATTTACAAACCAATACTCACATCTCACATTCACATCTCATTCATTCATTCTCATTTTTACATCTCATTTGATACTTCACTTCGCTTTCGTTTGTAGGTCTCTTTTAAAATTTCAAGATCATAATTTGTACTGAAAACTTTTATTTTCATTTATTTATCTTTTCATCTGTAGGCGCACAAAATATCTTATTATTGTAAATTTCAAATTCTTTTCTGCTGTAGGTAGTTGCTGAGATAATAAAGACGGGAAAAAGGACAGAAAAAGCGAGACCTTAAGGGTTTCGAAACCGATCTTCGAAACCCTAAAAACCAACCTTATAGGTGAGCGCAATTAAAAGATACCGCATATATTGCAAGGGAGGTTCCCTTATGGAACTTCCCGTTGACTAGGTCACCGGGAAATCCAAAATTCATCATAAAATTTTTTAAGAAGCCATGGTTTTATCACAAAATAAAACAGTAACTAATACATTTGCAATTTAAAAAAAAAAAATATTGTGTTATTATATTGAACCCTCCTTGGCGTGCGAGTCCAAACAGCACGTGGCCGGTTTTCTTTTTTTAAATAAAATTACAGTCCCATCGTACAGGATGATTGCATCCGATATTTCGGTTATCATCGGAGACGTTGAACGAAAATGATTGAATGAATTTAATTTAATAAATAGGTGTTTTTGCTACTTTCAACCCGTTTTTTTTGGGTAGTTGGGTTTGGCTAGACCATTGAAGCGCAATTTAAACGACTTTGCAATTTTGCACGCATATTTAGTTCAGATGACAACAATTATCATAAAAGCTTGTTTTTAAAAGGGTTCTTAAAATCAAATTCATTTCAGATGACCTCCTTTTGTCACCTTCATTTCAGCTATTTAACAAAAGCAAGATTTAACCAACTTAGCGAACACTTTTTATCGGCAACAAAGTCACGACAGATTTCTTGCTAGAGTTAGCTCCGTGGATCACTGAAACAGTACCTACGCGTGACCATAGAAATGACAAAGTATTAATTCTCTTTTCTGGTTGCGCTAGCCAGATAAATCTTCGATAGGTAGGTAAATGACGGTAATGTGTTCAAAAACTAAGTAAAAATAAATATAAGAACTATAATATATAATAATGCTTGTTAAAGTACCTAATTGTTATAACATGTTATAACAATTAGGTACTTTAACAAGCATTGTTGACGACCTCTGTGTGCGCCACAGAGAGCGTCATAATATTACATTGCGGATAAAGATCCGCCTGTGACGCAAGTGGTTGCGAGTTCGTTTCCCGCCTCGAAACAAGTGCTTGTGCTATTTGCAGATACTGGTTCTGGGTGTTTTTTATATATAAGTATAAAATATATTATTTATGTAATGAATTGTATTGAGTATATCAGTTATCTAGTAACACAAGCTCTGCTTAGCTTAGGGCTAATGATGTTGTGTGAATTCTCCAGCATTATTTATTTGTTTATATTTACAAATTATTAATAAAATATTGGCAGGCAGAAGATACCTTGGCATTAAGCTTGGATTTTGTGCAGAAAGGTATTTATTTCATTTTAGTATAGATTATTTTGGACATAAGTCTGATTAGAGACTCAGCGAGGACCTTACTGTTTGGGCTTCTTGTGTATCGTCGATAGTATTAGTCTTTTTCAATTATTTAACATGCGTTAGTATTTTATTCACTCAAAATTTGTTTCACAAGCCTACTGTTTGACCGTCTCTATGTTAGGACAGCATAATTTCTCTCATACCCACTATTCTGACAATAATGGACGACCACTCGTTACTTGCAAGAAAATTAATTAAAATTTCTTTCTTCTACGAATCTACGTTTCTTTTATAGCTAAGTTTAGTTTAACTTTAACTGGGAGAGACAATTTAAACGATCAATTTTCTTCTCTACTTACTGTACATTTCTCGATCTATTTTTGTAAAGACACGTTCCCACTTGAAAAACCAGGGATGTAAAAGATCGACTGCGCAGCTGTAGAAGCTCCTATAAAGGCCAATCAAAGCGCACTGCCTGAAGTCGCACTATTGAGTCAAGGAGCACATACGAGCGTTTTAGAAACTGGCAACTGAGAAGTCTGCCATAGCGGAGCATCTTCTCGAGTCTGGTTGAAACTACTGGATTGAGTTACACTATCCACAAGCAATCTCAACAGGGCGAGATTACATACCAAGATGACCGAGACAGGAGGCCATTGAAATTACCAAACACAGGAACTTCAACCGAGAAGGTTTTCAATTATCCGAAACCTGTAAACCTGTTGTGAGAATAAGCAAAAACCTAAGAAGTGAAATGTACCAACCGGGCTGCGTTCTGATACCGTCAGTGTTGTGTGTCGTGAGCGAGTTGCGTTCGATAATGAAACCGGTGCTAGTGATATCGATTGTAGCAAAAGACAAAAAATGAGGGTAGATCGGTATGTCTGCCAATAAAAACTCACTTGCAGTGCCTTCAGTTATTCCGTGATCATTGCGCATGAAACTGTGCCGAAATATTTGAAAGCTCTAAACTCAAATCATGGTAAATATCCCGTTGTAAATAAATAAATAATACTGGACCATCCACAGAGATTAAAAAGAAAATACCCAGAACACCCAAAACAAATATTTGCAGATCGTACAGACATTTGTCCCGAGGCGGGAATCGAACCCGCAACCTGCATCGAAGGTGGACCTTCGCCCGCCGCGCCACATCGGACGTCTTAAATGACTAGTATTTTGTTTGTGTTAGTTATTTCAAGCCACTTTACATCTAGGTAGAGTCCGACCACCTTAGAAATAAGTAGACAAGAAGACATTTTGCTAGGTAAAAGCAAATACTTTTTAAATTGAGGATAATTTGCTCCTATGACACCATGCTTAAATTTTAACGTAGCGGGAAACAAACCCACAACCTCCTGTTTCTAAACCGGATAAAAGAATGTCATCGGCAAAAAAGACAGTCGTTAAAGAATCAACGATTTACTTGTTTGATTCTAGACTCTGGCTAGTTTAAGTAGTTTTTCTTAGTTACAATTAAAGAAAAAAACAAAGTTCTATACGTTTTACTGATAAAAACAGTAAATAAATTTATGACGAGCCTGTCAGGATTTTTAAATAAATATCCAAATTTAGAATTAAAAAAAAATATACGAAATTCGGATATTTCTTCTAAACGCTGTTGAGTTTGAGTAGTTTTCTTTCACTCCAACATTTGTTTGTGTAAGTATTTTACAAAAATTTAACATTTTACGAATAAAACAAATTATTTATACGGCTACAGATAATTATTTTGTGTTCTCAAGGCCGTTGGGGCATAGACCAGCCTTAAGCGTCAATTAACACCAAAGAACGCAGAGCGTGTTTTATTGGTACTAAATAACTGTTAAAATGCTTGGATGTTTTTATGGAAGTTCTTACGGTTACTATAATCCGTCTTTCCTAATGTAAAAGCAAATTCTCTGGCTAAGATATTGTTCAAATCTGCACCACTGAGTTGCCCTGATCGTCGTCGCAATTAAGTTTTGCATACTGAATAAAAAATTCTGAAGAGATAAAGAATATTCCATAGCTAGCTAGAAACTAGAATATCAGAAATTATCTTCTGCGTTTTTATACACGCAAGACCTGTTCTTATAATTTTTATATTATTCTATTATGAAAAAATATCAGCTCAGAACTGTACCTATGTTTCCAAATAACTACCTATTGGATTTTTTGTCGTATCAGCTAGCTAAGGATAAAAAAAGTTGACGACCACTGTGGCTCAGCAGGCGAAGGTCCACCTGCGAGACAGTAGATTGCGGGTTCGATTTCTGCTTCGGGAAATATGTTTGTACGATTTGCAGAATTAGTTCCAGCGGTTCTGGGTGATTTCTACGTATAGAACATATATATATCTATGTAATCAATACTAATATTATAAATTCGAAAGTAACTCTGTCTGTCTGTTACCTTTTCACTCCTAAACGGCTAAACGGATCTCACTGAAAGTTGGGAGAGAGGTAGATGGTATCCCGAGGACGGACATAAACTTCTTTTTTTCCCGGAAAAAAGAGTAAGAAGCCGCAGGCAGCAGCTAGTATATTATAAAAGTAGCAGTTGCGTCTAGTACCCATACATAACACAAATTCAGCTTAGTTTGGGGCTAGATGTTGCTGTGTGAATTGTCCAGCATTGTGTTTTTATTTATAAAAGAAAGAAAGAGAATATTTTATTTGTAACTCAAATAAACAAAAACAAATTGGATTAAAAAATAAAATACTAGTTTTTGCATTGAGCCACAAAGCGGTCTCTGTCTCAGCATAAGCTAGTTGTAAAAACATTACAACCAACGCTGGTCTTCTTTCTTTTATGTTAAAAATAGGATCCATAGACGTAGGTATGTCTTTCATTTAAGTACATATTTAAGTAATACGCCACCATCTATACGTGTACAACTTCTTGTCCATCCAAGGTTGCCTGGAAGAGATGGATGGATGGAGGGACACCCGACCAATAACCGACCTCGCCGGATGCGGGGTCGAAGAATTCCTCGTTTCCGCCCTCAGGTGCATTCGTGCACCTTGGCGAAACGTCCATTCCCTCTTATAGCATCTGGCAACAGCCCAAGCCGAGGTTCGCACCTGAGTGGTGTCCCTTGTGCGTGTCACCCGAAAGGTGACGTTTTTAACAACTGACTCATCAAAAACCTAAACCTCTTCTAGATAACCTAGGAAGTTGATATTTGTTATGAAGCTATATGATCAACTTTATCGGAGGAAAAAATCCGAAAACAAAATTTTTTATATTTTGAGGTATGAATATCGGTGCCCATATTGATGTTCGTTTGTCATATCTTATTAAATTTCACACATTGACGCATAATAATGACCCAAAAATGGAAATAGAATAAAAATAAATGATTCATGAAAAATAAGATACAACAAATGATGGGACGGGAAAAATAAAATCGGTCCACAAAGTCAAGTTTAGTGTCAAATAAAGGAACACAACTTCTGCATAAAAACTGCCAAATCCTCAAGTTTAACCCACCGCATTTGTTTTAATGTTGGTCTTGCCAAGACACAAATTAAATAATGAAAGAACGTAACAAATTAAGATTAGCTATGAAACTTGGCACCTTACTTATTGTGATCTCAGCTCTTTTATCGGTAAAGCCACTATCTAAACTAACTTGGCTAGTTTTCACATGTACATATGTTTTTGATTAGATACACATTTAGGTATTTAATAAATATTCATGAATATTTGTGGGAAAAAAAATGTATAAAAGGATCCTTACTTTTACCTACATTTTTAATTTTATTAATCCCTCGATAGCAAATTGGGTCAACTCTAGCTCAACCAATTTAGCACGTTCGTTTCAGAACAGCGGCGCTTTTACCAAATCAGATCATTAATCACACGAAACTACGTTACACTACGTCTATCTACGTCAAATAATACTTGCTTACGTCGCTTTAAGAGAGCTGGGGCGACTAATTCCGCCTTTAATCAGGAAGATGCTGCAATCAGCTTCATTATTCCAGATTATACTTGGTACTTGTGGTGTGGTGTATGTGAAACTTTGCAAGGCAAGGAAAAATATTTATAAAATTAGTAGTTAAATGAATAAATAAATAATGTCGGACAATCCACACAACATCATCTAGCCCCAAGCTAAGCAGAGGTTGTGTTAAGGCCACGGAGATCTATGGTCGGTCATAGCGGTACGTCATCTGTACATTGCTCTGGGTCAAGAAGCTTATATCTTGTTAGTGATTTATTTATGCTTTTTGCTCTGGGTACACACATTGTTCTGATTGTAGTCTACTTCAACTTCTTTTTTCATGGCTCGTTGTGTCTGTTCTGCCACAGCTCTGCCAGTGTCCATGTCATAACTGACTGTAACCGCAAGACCACTAAATAAATTTCATGACACGGCAGTAAAATTCACATTGATGTGGTTTTAAACGCAAATGTTAAAATTAATGTCGATTTGAAATCTTTCCTTCAATAATTATTGCTAACAGTTTTATCGGGAACTAGACGCCAAGCATGATATAAGGTTTTTGTTTCGTTATTTTTTAGTGCAATAGAGTATTCATTCATTAAAATGGCAATTGTGGTTTGTTCGCAATCATTTCATCTTGAATTTGGTTCGAAAAGATTGAATAAGCTATCAGCATCTCATGACTTGAACCAAAGCGTTACCTGGTGTCGGAGGGTCGTCAAATGCAAGTTCCATGTCAGGTTGACGCTCGACAGCGCGTATTTCACCCTGATTGAGCTAAGAGCATTCGGCTTGTTTTGGCTGTTGAGGTATTGATCGATGTGATAGCACAAGTCATTTGATGAAGATTTCAGTAAAACAATTCCAGGAGTTTTCCGAAAATGTTCGTCTAATTGGGTTGAAAATCGAGAGAATCAACAGAGGCCATTCGTCAATAGGGAGATAGAAGGTGATTTGATTATATGAAAACATATTCAGATGAATAAATTTGGATGTCGAAGTTTATGAAGACCGCCAAAGTTACTTCAAAAATTACAAGCGCGCCTCAAGAACTTTATACAACCTGATGATTTCTTCCTTTATGGATGTAACTTTGATGCTCAGCATTTCACTATCATACTAATAAAACTAATATGATAAATGCGAAAGTTTGAATGGATGTACTATGTTTGTAACTTCCTCACGCCAAAACTACTAAACGGTTCGTGATAAAATTTCGCATAGATTGCGTTGGTCTGGACCTGGAAAAAACATTGAGTTTTATTCCTGTAAATCAGTTCCAAAATTCCAATGGTTTTTTGTGTGCGTGCTAAATAAATTATTTTTCTATTCTATTCATTTATTCATTCAGTAACATATGCGAAGCCAAGGGCAGAAACTATTTATAAAGATTTGTACAAAAATGTCCCGTCAAATCCGTTGTTCTATTAATATGTCAACCCATTTTAACAAATTGAGAAATTCCTTGTATTGTTGGGTTTAAATCAAACCACGCTATGCCAAAACTATCGCTGCCTAGAAGCAGTGCTAGCTAAAAGCTAGTGTATAAAAGAGCTAAGAAAACATCCAATTTGGTCCCCAAAAGCAGAAAATCAGCTGGTTTCTTGCGCCGCTAAAGAGTGATTCAGGAATAGCGCAGACGGGAAATATTATTTTTGTTACCTTTAGAAATGCTAACCTTTAGCATTTCTAAGGGTAACAAAAATATTTCCCGTATAATACATACCTCAAAAAAAATACTAAGGGTACAATGACAATACACAGACTATGCTTGACAGTCAACGACAAAAATTGGAGGCCAAAACCCACCAATCGGTAACCGTCTTTAGAAATCCGAACACTCTCTAAAGACATATGTATATGGTAAAGTTGCATGTTATTTAATTTTTGCAACACCACATCTTCAGTGAGTCTTTGAGAAAATAAAATACAAGTCGATTGTTAATCTAATAAATAAATAAAGCTGGACAATCCACAAAACATCATCTAGCCCCAAGCTATGCAGAGCTTGTGTTATGGGTACTAGATGACTTAAGCTTAATACAAAACATTACTTATATAGATATTTTTTTTATACATTAATCATTTACATTAATTACATCTAATAATTTAAGTATAAATTTTGATCTAGGGTTGGTGTCAGAACCTAAAAAATAACTAAAGAATTTCTCATTAATATAATTAATAACCATTCGTTTTGAACCCCTTCTGGCTTTATAAATTTTTCCACATAATTAGGTACGCGCGAGCACAAGCACAAGTTTTCAAGCCATAATTCAAAGGTGATCTCAAAATTCACCCCTTTTATTCAACAGTAACATCTTTTTAGCTTTCAGCGTGTTCAGCACATAATGCTAGTGGCATGTTTATGAGGCTATAACGGCTTGCCCAGCACCTATTAGCATCCTCTCAGCTAACATAAAGTAGGTATATACGATGATAATGAAGTTTTATGGAAGAGGTACACCGTAATTAGATTTATTTTTAAAACTTTAAACAGACTTCAAATCCTTTAGTTTTGAACTGTTTTCTATGTTTTGCGGAATAAATACAATTCCCTCGGGAAAAAAATGTTATCCCCCATTTGACCCTCGGGATCATCTTCTATACAACTGAAAAAGAATCTACAAATCGGTCCATAAATGACGGATTAATCGACGGACCTACATTATTACCTAAATAAAATTTTATCATTACTATCATTATCATATCATTATTATCATTATTATTATTGATAAATTGTGTCATTATTATCGTTATTACCTACATAATAAAAATACATACAGCTGAACATGGAACCTCTTCCTTTTTTCGAAGTCGGTCAAAAACGTCATTGGGTTCTGCCGTTATTACACGACTGTCCACAAAAAGAGTGTAATGTTTTCAGTTTTCTTGTATGTATGTGAGTTTCTATAATTATTAATTAACCATAACATTTAAATGCATTAAATTACCGTTAGAACATTATCATTCCAAGAGACACTGGTGTCAATTCAAATGTCGACAAAACTAAACAAAAAAAAAATAAGTAAAAGAGGAAAGTATTTTACAGTACAAAAAATTATGTCATCTTTTTTATTTCGATCGTAATGAAAAGAACTGCATCATTTTTAGTGCTTTCAAATCAGGTTAGTTTAGTTTTAGCGACATCTAAATTGACACCAGTGGCTACAATGTATACATTTAGGCAGACGTACTTTTTAAATTTCTTCATTAATAGGTATCTTGTCTATTAAATAACCCTGCGCCACCGATGTCGTACAAGTATACATTTTTATTACTTGCTTCTGCCCGCGGCTTCGCACGCTCTTTTTCGAGATAAAAAGTAGCCTTTGTCGGTCCCCGTAATACCATCTATGTATCTCCATGCCAAATTTCATTAAGATCCTATATCCGGTATGGATGGATATGGATTTAGTAAAAAAAAATATTATTCCATTCCTATGTCCTAACTACCTACATTGATCCTTCAACTGTAATTACATCATTTTTGTGTCATTAGAGCCAGGTAAATGCCTCTAGTTTGTGCTTGTACACCCTGTACACCCACCCTACACGGTTGGCACCTTCACTAATGGCATAATGCAAATTTTGGCGCAAAACAAATTGAAAGGGAATTGAAATAAAAGCCATGGCTCAAAAGCGCAAAAACGTTTTAATTTAGCTCAAAACTTCTTGAATTTCAAACGGTTTCTAAAGATTTTAGGCTCGTTCCTTCTGTTTGAGGTGAAAGGCACATTTAATTGGACGTTTGTGGAATTTAGAATTTCAGCTGTTTTAATTTGTATCGTTTTGAATTTAAAGTACTTGAATTGTAAGGGATGCCTTGGGTTCATTTTGAAAGATTCTGTAGGTCAAGTCATTGTCATTCATTTAAGATATTTTTGGGTTTAATAATGTCGGCTAATTGACTGTTTATGCGGCTTTATTTAGCTTTCATTTTGAACTCTGAGATCAAGGAACATGCAGCGCTAATTTTAAATCTACTGATCTTTATATGCAAAGTCTAGGTTCTTCAGAGCTACATATTTTTGTTTAATGTGGCTGGGTACTGGCATGCGACATATGTTTATAGGTACGTTAAAGAAAAACACTATAAATTTAGTGCCAGAGACATTTCGACATTTCGTTGGATAAGCCCAAGTTAATTGACAAAGAAACAAAAATACTCGGAACAGCGTACAATTGGATCATCTTGTCTCATACTGAGAAACACTAGATGCTTTTGTACCATTATGTGCAGCGTAAACACAACACATGGTGGGTATCTGGCGCAGCGCATCAGCATTGCCATACAGCGGGGCAATGCAGCCAACGTCTTGGGGACGCTTCCGACTGGTATTGATATGGATCAGTTGAGCTACCTGTAGATTGTTTGCAACAGTCTGCAGTTAGCTTAATTGTTTCAATTGTAAATACTAGTTATAATTTGTTTTTATTATTGAATTGTAATTTTCTTTGTCAATAAAGAGTTTATTTATTAAAAAAAAAACACATGTTTGGGTTATACTAATTAGGTACCTACGTCAAAGTTTTTCTAAAAATCGTTAAAATGACATTATATTTGGGTTTAAAAGTTTTGTCTCCTATTGTCATCACGGATATCTATGTAAAGCTTTGGTCTTTTGATCACCACGCAGTACGTTGCGTCCTGCGGCACAACGTAGCGTCACAACTGTCTGTGCGGAGAAGAGGTCATTTGATTTTCACACCGCTGCGTGATTGATAACACATGGAACATAATATCCAGATGGCGCTTGCGGTGCAATTTTCACGGAGCGGTTTGTGTCGAAAATGCTATCTATTCTAATCTAGAATTGTTTTGTTTCAACCTCTTCACTATTGTATTTTGTTGTTCTTGATTTTAAATAAGTAGTTTGCTATTTTTTTTTGCATATTTAGAGCGATAAAACGCTTTTCAATTTAATTCAGTTCAATAAATTTATTTCAGCTTAGGTACACGATACATATTTCAGCCATAGAATAGGTAATAAAAACAAAAGTCAAATATAACATCTTAAATTAATAGAACGCACAATCTGGGACAAACAATCATCATGATCGCATGGCACTATGTGTGCGCGTCCAGTGCTTCATGAAAGCGCAGTCCGTGTCCAGCCTTCCAGCTATTAGTTTCAGATAGCTAATGGTACCGCCCCTCACCCGGCGCATCAAAGATGCTGTTCTGTTGCGGATGATTGCGTAAAAGTCATCAACGCGGGACTCTGCAAACATTCTGGACGCGCTACAGAAGCGAGATAGTCCCAGTAGCACTCTGAATCCATAATTATACTGGACGCGCAGGGCATTCCAGCATTTCTGCCTGTAGTTAAACCACAGACTGCACGAATAAAAGATTGACAGTACGCTCTAAACAAACTTATCATAACAGCTATACTGCATCACGCGAATCTGCGGGCCAACATATTTGCTCTAACTGATAATGCCCTGCGCTCCCTTTCTACATCTAGGTCATCTGAGAGAGTCTCGGAGACCCAGTGGCCCAGATACTTGAACTCAGCTATCTTCTTCAGTTCAGTGCCTGCCAGCGAAACTGATGGGACCGTGGAATAGGTCTTTGCACCAGCTTTAAAAACCATCAGCTCGCTTTTGCTGGTGTTGTATCTGAGCCCATGGGCTCAGATACAACACCAGCAAGAGACATGCGCGATTCCGCGAGAGTCATGCGGAAGCTCATGAGCTTCCGCATGACTCTCGCAGATTTTCAACAGCTTCCGGAGGGCACTGATCGATCGATGGGCTCAGCAGGACCATGTCATTGGCGTAACTTATGCTATTAACTATCAATTGAACAGCCTATACCGGTGCTGCTGAGCTCACGGATCAGATGATCCAGTACAGGTAATAAAATTCGTGGAGAAGAAATTCCGCCCTGGCTCACACCACATTCCAGCCTAGTACAGGCTGGAATTCGATAATTATCGTTCGATAATTATCCTGCCCATTTGACAATGTCAATTTTAATATGACCCATCAGCATATACAATAGCATAATATGAGCACAGCGCGCAAACAAACCCGACATAATGGAAACGATTGTAAACAGTGAAACTGGGGCGTTAATATTCAATGTATGTTATATATACATTTGTATCTTATTCATTGGACGCTCTCTGCTGTTTGTACGATGATAATGCCCATAATTGACTATTCAATTATCAAATTTCAAATTCGGCAAGAAAATTAGCTATTTGGTAAAAGATTTGAGCATCAGTGTACCATGTCATCGGCGTAACTCACCAACCGTAGGCTCGGAAGCTATAGGTGTAGTGTAAAGTTTTTGGGTTCAAAATTAAATATCTTATATTTTCTGTGTTTGGTCCAAATTCAGTGCGTAAAAACGCTGTAAATATGACCCATCAGCATAAACGCTAGCATGTAAGAGCACAGCGCGCAAACAAACCCGACATAATGGAAATGATTGTAAACAGTGAAACTGGGGCGTTAATATTCAATGTGTCTACTTGTATCTTATTCATTGGACGCTCTTGTAGTCGCTGTAATGCAATTATGTTCAGGGCTATATTATCTATGATCTGGGCATATTTCATGTTGCGTTTGTAAACCAAACGTCCACACCAGGCCAAAAAACATTTTATTATCGAAACAATTTTAAGAAATTCATTAAAACCCCGCGGATTTACTTTGCAGTTCGGTTATGGAATAAAAAATATCACCAACGAATCAGAAGCACTGACTAATTCAACATCAGAGAAATAAAAAGGTTTTTACAGCATTTTTCTTACCTACAAACAGACTACAGTTTTAGTAGCCTATAAAATAACAATGTACCTGTATTACAATTGATTGCAAGATTGTTTCGACCGTGCCAGCAGACATTAATTCTGGAAAAAAAATATAATTTCGTGAAAAATAAATCATTTCAATTGAGGTAACCGCTATAAAAACCAAGCATTGACACTACAACTAAATTTATCTTCAAGACACGAGACAGTGCAATTCGATACATCAATGACCGTCAGTTGTTTGTGAGCTCGTAATTTAGCTTTTTTTTGAACAAAAGATAATTTTCTTTTTGACAGTACAGAATAGGACAAATCTCTACGATAATCCAAAATACTTCAAAAAGAGTAGTTACACAGTTTGATCAAACATTACAAAGGTAATAAAAGTGGGCGATGAATTAATAAAAAGTACAAGATTTCAAAATGGGGGCAAAGATCCACAATTTCTATGGATAGGCTAGAATTAATTGACGTTATCAGAAAGGGGGCAAGCGGCGATCAGACCAATTTCAGAACTCGAAATGCATGTAAACGGTATCCAGAAACCATCGCATAACGAAATACCTCAACCACTTTGATAAACTTTATACCTAACGTTCACTACCTCGATTGCCTAAACGTTACACCGCAAGTTTATGAAATCTATGGTACTATAAATATGAGATCTATGAAAAAAGAAAAAATCGCCAACTCTTGCATTTTAAATAACAGATACTGGCTCAATTATCAATCCTCGATACGAAACAGTAGAACTGGATTCGACTGGATTCGACGATGACGTCTTGTTTGTTAGCTCATAACTGCACGTCCAATGCCCTCACGTTACTAAGGAAGTAAAAAAAATTAATATAATTATGACACCTCCAAAACAAGCAAAAAATTATCACACTAATAATAAAAATGTTATTGTTAAAATGATTAGATGTTTGGATGTTTGTTATCTCTTCACGTAATACTACTGAACAGATCTGACTGAAATTTTGCATGAATCTAGTTCCAGACCAGAATTAACATATAGGCTTTACTTATTTGTATTCATCCTTTGATTGTAATTATTTTTGTTAATCAATTTCTAATAGGTATCACTTTATCCCAATAACTTTTTTTTATGACAACTTTATTGACAAAGAAAATTACTACTCAGTAACGAAAACAAATTAGAACTAGTATTTACAATTTAAACAATTAAGCTAACTCCAGACTGTTGCAAACAATCTACAGGTAGCTCAACTGATCCATATCAATACCAGTCGGAAGCGTCCGCGCACCCCCAAGAAGCTAGCTGCATTGCCCCGCTGTATGGCAATGCTGATGCGCTGCGCCAGATACCCACCAGCTCTCGGGTCACGCGTCGCGTCGACCAGACGCTCAGATAACTTTTTAATAACTTGTGTGTAATGTCATTAACATTGTAAAAATGTTTGCTTACTTATGTACACTTTGCAAATCACTTACAATAAACGATTTGAAATTGAAAAATTAAAATTGAAAACCACGGGCGAAAGCGAGTTTCATTTATCAGTGTTTTGCGATTGCGATTGTTATTGTGCCGGTCAGAGGCAGAAAAATCGTATCGCCAATCCTCAATACGGGACTTCGATACATCGATGACGCGTTGTTTGTCAGCCCGTAATTGCACGTCCGACAC
Source organism: Eupithecia inturbata (assembly GCA_963662085.1). Taxonomy (NCBI): domain Eukaryota; kingdom Metazoa; phylum Arthropoda; class Insecta; order Lepidoptera; family Geometridae; genus Eupithecia; species Eupithecia inturbata. The sequence continues at coordinate 4,727,021 of OY759196.1, read as the reverse complement.
CCGCTCGTTACAGCTGGAGTTTCCCAGTTCGTCTCACTGACTTGGTTTTATCATCTTGTAACAGGAAATAAAATCGTTTGTATCTTACTAATGCTATGACGAAAGTTTGTTCCGTTGTGAAGATGTTTTCGCGAAGACAAAAAAAATAATAATAATGTTAAACCACTGAATGGATCGAGCTGATATTTTTAAATACATTTTTGGTTATAAAATCCTGTATTTTATTCTCAAAAAACGCGTGTGAAAAAGCGGAACAGAACATAAGCGCTAGTTAATAATATTTGTGGTTTTCTATCTTATGCGGTACGTGAGCGGCGAGAGGGGGGAGCGTGACTATAACATTTTGATACGGAACGGGTATAACTGGGGCGAATCAAAAAACCTAAGAGACTTGATTTGGACTCGGGTTTAGCTTTTTAGGAAACGGTACTACTCGTCCGCGGACTAGTCTTTTCGCGGACGAGATGAACCCTAGCGCCGTTTGTACCCCGCCGCCGTCAAAATTAATCTTTTAAAGGGCCAAGGATATATTCAAAGAAATAAACATAATGAGAGTACCATGTCAATATATTTATGAAAACCTATTGTAAACTCATAGAAATATCAATCGGTTCCTTAAAAATAGCGATGTACATAATTTGAATACAAGAAATAAACATAAACTCGTTGTGCCCACAACTAGACTGCACAAAATTAATGTATCTTTTAAAGGGCCATGTATGCTTCTACAACCAAACTCATAGTGAGTTGCATAAATTATGAGTAAATAAATTCAAACATATTGTCAAAAACTTCTTGTGTAAAAAGGCCTACTATAAAATATCAGATTAACTAGAAGATAAAAATGCTTGGGACGGATCTTTACAACATTACTAATAGCGAGCGAGAGTTGACATTTATTAGTGAAAAACACTGGTCTGTTTCGGAATTCGAAAGTACATATTTCCTCTCTATTGGGTATGTGCTCGATAGGTACCTATGATACCCATTACAAGTTCGTCAGGTTAAGAAGAAGTTTGATTACACCAAAAAGTTCAATCAACCAAATAATTCTATTTATCTTCACATAATTTCCACTCTCCATGAAGTATTCATCAATCACGCAATAAATATAAAGCCTACAAACGTCTCTCCTACGGTACTGCCGGCACTGTAGCTGTTGCGCATACACGTCGTTATCGTAGTACGCTACGCCCAATAAAGCACTAACCAACTCCGTAGGACTCCTAACCTCCTGGCGACTATCATCCACTGAGCTCTGTTTTGTAGTGTTGCCTACAACTGCTTACTCTCTGATAAAATGACGGATAACGAAAAATCCTTTTCGGACTCAGACACGACTCAACTAGATAAGACTCCGACAAATGCTTTTTTAAAATACAAAAGAAAAAGAGCAATTGAGTATGCATCAGAACTTAATGTTTTTAAGGAAGATATTAAGACAATGCTATTTCAACAAGACCAAGATTTTAGAAAAATCCTAAAAGAAATCCAACAAAGCAATAATACCATCCAGACATCTATTGCTGTTCTGACAACACAAAATGAAGAGTACAAGAAAAAGATAGAGCAGCTTGAGAATAAAATTAAAGAGGATAAAAAATGTATCATAATATTGGAAGACAAGATTGAAGACATGCAATCAATTAGCCGTAAAGCGAATCTAGAAATAAAAAATGTCCCTAAAAAGAACTCTGAAGCTAAAGAGGACTTAATAGAGATGGTTCTGAACCTGTCGAAGAATATTGGCGCTGACATGAGTAAGAAAGATATTAAAGACATATATCGCATTAGAGGAAAAAAAGATGGCTCACCAAACACTCCTATCATTGTAGAAACCTCCTCTACATTATTAAAAACTTATATGCTTAAACTAAGCAAGAGTTTTAACGTTAAACATAAAACCAAACTACGTGCTCTGCATTTGGGCTTCCACTCTTCCGAGGACACACCAATCTACGTATCAGAGCAATTAACAGCCAAAGGTTCCCGCTTATATTTCTTAGCTAGAGATCTGGCTAAATCAAAACAATATAAGTTCTGTTGGAAAGGTCTATATCCGAAAAACTGAAAACTCAGCAATCATTGTTATACGATCGGAGGCCCAGGTGCAGCAACTTATGCAGAAGGAATGACTATGCCATACAAAGTGTCTTGCCATTTTTACTTGTTGTTTCTTAAAATGGTCTTAATTGTCTTATTAGGATTAGTTTTCTGTGCTATTTGGCCACAAATAATCATTATTTTTTTATTATTAAGTTTGCATAATCACACTCACACAATACACACACACCACTCATACTTTCCTGAAATACTTATACAAAAACTCAGTAGCTACCTCAACCTCATTCATATGTTACTTCTACACATAAATTATATTACATATACGATTATTTATTATATTAACATAATTAAGCCAAATAACTTAGACTATTGTCTAGCAAACCACGGAACCATTTTTAAAGAATATTGCTATGGATAGTTCCCTTCTACATTTGAAAGAAATAGATGAAATTGATATGGCTTTCGCTGTGCAATGTGATATTGATGATCTTTCACAAAATTTATCAATAAAAGATGGGGATCTTACCATCATATCTCAAAATATTAGGAGTGTATATACAAATATAAATGACTTAGTTATAAACCTTACCTCGTTAAGTTTTGATCCTGATATAATAATTTTAACCCAATGCCGACTAAATTCTAACAAACTGATTCCTACTCTTTCCAACTACTCTTCACATGCAACACTGCGTCAATTAAATCAGAATGATGGTGTTGTGACATATGTAAGAAATGGAATAACTGTTAAAAGTGTTCGAGAGGTGACTCTCGAGCATTCATCTTGTTTACAAATTGAAACTCAAAATTGCATTATACTTGGTATCTATAGGTCACCTTCTAATATCAACATAGATATATTTATACAATCTCTCAACTGCTACCTGAAAACGTTAAAATCTCATAAAAATAAATCTTATCCTAATACTTACGGGGGACATAAATATAAATATTATACCAAAAGAAAATGAACTGAATTATGAGCGAAATAATAGATTAAATTACTCAAATATGCTAGCTATGCATAGCTTGTTGCCGGGACATACATTTCCAACCAGAACAAGTTCTGGTACGTGTCTTGATCACTTTATGATCAAGATTAATAAAGGAAATGTATCAGCTGGAATTGCTGTTCTTAACACTACTATCACTGACCACTCAATGATATTTTTGAGCTTATCATCTCAACATAGTCAAAACACTAAATACAAAAGTAAAACAGTTACAGATTTCGATAAAGCTCTACTTGACTTGGCTGAGAAGAACTTATCTGAACTTTTAGTTTTCACTGATCCTAACGCTATAGTAAATGTACTTATAAATACTAAAGCTAATACTAAAGTTGTATTCATTCCAAGCAGTAAAAGAATCATCAAGCCATGGATAACTGCGGGTGTATTGAAATGCATCAGAAATAGGAATAAAATGCAAAATAAAGCAAAACTAGATCCACACAACAAGATTTTGAAATTAACATATGTCAGATACCGTAACTTCTGCAATAATCTTATAAAGAAAAATAAACTTAACTATGAAAGAGAACAATTAAATAGAAGCACATCTAATTCTAAAAAACTATGGGAAAACATAAAATCAATTGCGCATCTAAATCAAAATAAAGCAGACAACACAAAATTATTTAATATTAAGAATACACCTATTGAGTCAGTAAATTATGTCAATTCTTTTTTTGCCAGCATTGGACAAAATTTAGCTAATGACATTTTATTACATTCTGATCTTCAAAATCCTAGAACACTAGAATCTACCCTTACTAATTCTTTTGTACTGCTTGAAACACATTGTAATGAAGTTCAATATGTTCTCATTAACCTTAAATCAGATAGCGCTCCTGGCTGGGACAATATTCCAACCAGTTTTCTAAAACTTGCTAAACAGCTAATTGTGCCTATTATTTGTCATTTGGCCAACCTATGTTTTAAAGAGGGAATCTTCCCTGCTGTATTAAAAAGGTCTATTATTACCCCCGTATACAAGAGTGGAGACAAGGAAGATGTTAATAATTACAGACCCATTTCAGTGCTGCCAGCAATATCCAAAATATTAGAAAAATTGTTAAACTCGAGGCTGATTAAATATTTAAATAAATACGAATTGTTATCAAACTCATAATATGGATTCAGAAGTGGTAAATCGACGGAAGATGGTGTAGTTGATTTAAGTTCCTATATTGTTGACAACGTTGACCGGGGTAAGAAATGCCTAGCTTTTTATCTTGACCTCAAAAAGGCGTTTGATACAGTTTGTGCATCAATCCTTATGAGAAATCTAGAAAGTATTGGTGTCAGAGGTACATCATATAAACTCTTTAAAAATTACTTGAGTAACCGTACTCAAAGTGTCAAAATGGGTGATTACGTCAGTGATGATGAGAATGTCTCTTTTGGTGTCCCGCAAGGGAGTGTATTGGGTCCCACATTATTTCTTATTTATATCAACAATCTTACCAATCTCAAGCTAGACAATGGGAAATTTTTTTCCTATGCTGACGACACCGCTGTTGTCTTTGCAAATGACACATGGAATAATGTACATACTGACGCTGAAAAGGGAATGGCCCAAGTAGCTTGCTGGCTTAGGATAACACATTAACTCTTAACATTCAAAAAACAAAATATATGTATGTGCTATACAATTTACAACTCAACTCAACCTGACAAAGATTTTGGAATAAAAATACACAAAACAACAGATTTAGGAAACCACATTAACTGTACGTGTTCTATCATAGATAAAGTGTCAACATATAAGTATCTCGGAGTTATGATTGACCAGAAACTAACTTGGTATTCGCATATAGAAGCACTTGCTGCAAGAATTAGGAAACTTATATATATATTTAAAACTCTTAGACATGTAGCTCAAACAAAATTACTCAATAGAATTTATAACTCATTAGCTGAATCTATTATAAGGTATTGTGCCCCCGTATGGGGAGCAGCAGCTAAAACAAAATTTTTAGAAGTAGAACGAGCGCAGCGATCGTTGCTTAAAGTTATGTACTTCAAACCATATATATTCTCAACTGAAACATTATATTTAACCAGCGGAATGTTAACCGTAAGGCAGATATATATATTACACACTATTTTGAGAAAACATAAAACACTAACTTATAACTCTGCTATTTTACAAAAAAGAAGAAAGCATAAAGTTGCTGAAGTCCCAAACACTAAAACTAAATTTGCTAGTAACCAATATGCAAAACAATCAGGTAATTTATATAATGTTATTAACAAACACCTTAATATCTATCCAAATATATATCATGAGGTTAAGAATAGCTTGCAAAAATGGTTACTTACAAAAAACTACAGTGAGACCGAAGCTCTATTTCTTTACATTTCATAGTAATATAGTTACTAAGAAATAAAATTAACACAAACACTTATTCATTAATTTATAGATATGTTAATTATCATTATAAAGGTACGTTCGTGCTCTTGTTGCCCGGACTCGTGTGAGACCGGTGTCCTCAGGTCTACCAAACAGAACACACATAATTTTTTTCTTTTGTACAGACTTAAACTTCGATCAATTATCGAAGAACGAAGGACTTAAATATGTTATTTTTTGTATTTATTTTAAATAATTTCTGTATTTATCATACAAACACGATAAGGAAGAGCGGGGTACTCTAACACAAGCATATTTTGCTTAAAAGAGAACCCCAACCCATGATAATGTAACTTACCTATGTACAGAAATAAATATTTTTCATTTAAAAAAAAAAAAAAAAAAAAAGCATAAATGCGACAGTTTTTAAAGAACTTGGCTCCGCCACGCATGTGCTTTCAAAGCCCTCAAATGACGACCTCTGTGGCGCAACAGGCGGAGGTCCGCCCGCGACGTGAGTTCGTTTCTCACCTCGGGACAAATATTTGTTAGATCGGCCAGCAGTTATTTGTTCCGGGATTGTTCTGGGTGTTTCAATGTATAAAAAAACATGTAATTTATTGTATTAAATAAATCAGTTATCTATAAATCAAGTTCTGTTTAGCTTCGGGCTACATGATGCTGTGTGAATTGTCCAGCATTGTTTATTATTTTTTTTTTATTATTTTACCCCCTCTCCCGCTTTCGTTGTCCATCGATAGCGCTACCTGCTTATACCTGAATAAGATTTTAAAAAACATCCGTTTTGGCGGAAGTTGGTGATTTTTTGAAGATTTTGTAATTGCGATATAAATTGGAGAGATGACATCAAACAGATTTTGATCAAAGGCGAATTTTATTAAAACGTTTATCTCAACGTTACCATCCTCCCAGAGGGAGAAAAGAGAGGGGCTTTATATCACCCACACGTTGACGGCAGAACAGCTAAACAGCACAAAAGCATTTACTCGGAAAAAAATAAATGATACATCGTTACGTTAATTACGATTTATCACCTAAAATCAGTCACAAAAATCTCTCAAAGCTAAAAATTTGTGCAAGGGTACTGAGAATCTCTTGATTTTATATGATAAGTTAAAATGTAATGTTAAATTCGTGTCACAATTATACGCATATTAATTTAAACTTCAACATTGCGTTCTTGTAATATCTTTTACTTTATTAGATACCTACCAAGTTTATTAATTTATCCACAAAATAAAGTAAAATTCCAGCAGGATCTGATATGTGAAGAACATCGCTCCGAACATACAAAACTAACATTATCAAGACAAACCTTATTTTCTAAAACGCACCAAACACTATTTTGCGCTCGATTTGAACTTGGTTGACATGTAATGAAATGAAGTACACCCCAAGAGCTTTCAAAAGACACTATGTTTCATCAGTCATTACTGTTGTACAAACTTAGAAAATTACAACTCAAAGTTTTTTATTTCCTTTGGACTCTTGGATTTCAGATTTCAATAACTTGATTTCTTTAGGCTTACTAAATAAGCACTTAGACAAGTAAAAATATTAATAATATAATATAAATTATTATCACATAAGAAATAAGTTGTAGGTAATTGCTTTTCACTTCACTTAAATTTTTTGGGAAGAAGTGAAAAAGAAGACTTGGAGACTGGGCCCAAAGAGCGCATGGTCCTTTCTTGTAATTACTTCACCGACTATTCTCTTCATCGTGAATATTATGATCGGTTTATCGATGACTATTATTTTTTCAAGACTGTTTTTTGAACAACTCCATTCTCTTTACAAAGCCAAAGTGGTTAAAATTCAACATCCTATTCATTTTCGACATTAAATCTAATCAATATCGAAATGTCTTAGAAGATAGAGCAAGTAGGTTATGGTACTCTGAAATTCACAACGATGTCGCGAGTATTTACAGACTTCATCTTACAAAGGATGGGAAACAAGCAACTGTCTGTAAGCATCCGCAAGCATTTGCTTTGATGGAACACAAATAGTCTAGTAAGTAGAGCTTACTGCGAAATGCTGTTGAAGATATAGGGTCGAAATGTACCTAATCCGCAGGATGGATTTGAGTGCTAAATTAAACTTTATGGAACTAGACGGAAATGTCAGTATTTAACCCAAAATTATTATTATTATGTCGCGTAGATAAAAATTGGGATTGAAAATGACAGCTATTTGATGAGCATGAGAGAGGAGGATTTTTAATCCCTATTTTTATCTTCGCGAATATACCTAGGTATGTGTTATTCCTTTCTCAAGGTCCTTTGGTTGTGGGGCAGAAAATTATACTATTATTATTATTAGCCCTGCTGTGCAATTACGCAAAACCACCCATACTTATTGACATTTGAAAGCCCTTTGAATGGCCTTTGTAATTTGCTATTGTATGGATATGATCATTGAAATAGCTTTTAACGCTATTCAAAGGGTTTTTAAATGTCGACTATAGGATGGGTAATTTTTGCGTAATTGCACTGCTGGTCTGGTCATCCCACAGCTGGGCAAAACATGATTATAGAAAGTAACAGTTTGAACATGCATAGATTATTTACTTCAGCATTGGTTGAAATAAAATAAACGAATCCTTTTCGTAGATTAGCTCAATGTTTATAATAGGTTCTCTGATTGAAATCAGAGATATCCCTTTAACAACATTTCAAAATTCAAACTAAAAAAAAAATTAAATAAATGTTTTATTTTTATATAAAACTACTTGAAAATTAGATGACGAATCTTTCATCGCTGCGCTGGAACGTAGAATCTGTTTCTGACAGGAAAAATTGTTCAAACAAACTCCTAATTGAATGGTACCTACGTTTCTAGGTAAGTAACAGATGAATACGGTACTCAAGATTTCACGAGCTTGTTTCTTTGTGGTTTACAAGATTGGTCGTAACATAAAGCTGGGTACTGTGTTTAGTTTATTTATATAAATTAGTTTATTTATTCAAGAATAATTTACATCGTGTATGAATTTAAGGTACCTACATAATCAAATTAATAGCATGCAATTATATATTTTAATCCAATTCATCTTTGTTGCTAACATATTAATAACTTAATTGTTGTAATTGTTGATTGTGTAAAAATACCCCTTCAGCAAAAGTTTTGTTAAATTGACGAAATGACGAAAGCACGATTTTATTATAAGTAATTACTACCCCAAAAACGTATACTGTACCTCAGTTTGGGCTCTACTAAAGCATAGTAAACCGTTTTTATTTGCTCTAGGATTATTTTATCCCTCAGACTTCGTAGCGCGGAGATTATTGTGCTTTCGATGGCTCCCGGTTCAGTTTTCTAATTTAGAAAGTGGTCAATGTGGACTTCCAGGAATTTCACAAATTCCTTTTTCACAAAGTTAATCTCATCACTGTAGTTTGCCAAGGTCATGTCAAAGCTTCGTTCCTATTTGCAGTTATTCTAAATATTAGTTTTAGTCATATTTAGTTTTAAGAACAAATTAGTACTAGTATTTACAATTAAAACAATTAAGCTAACTGAAGACTGTTGCAAACAATCTTCAGGTAGCTCAACTGATCCATATCAATACCAGTCGGATAATAGTGAATTAAACAACTTATTCATGCATATACCTTAATCAGAATACTTTCGTGAGACGTTGGGAATAACTCCTATTATTATTAATCATCTGAATAACGTTAACAGTTCATTTTATTTGCCACAAAACCTAGTAGATTACAAAAAGCATTGGCATGCAAGTGTCGCAATCAGATCCGATAATGAAGGCTCGTTAATCCCTTCAATGCGAATTGACGGTCGTAGGCACTACTTTTGCGAATGTTTCGGCCGATTTTAAAAGCTCGGTGGTTTTGTTTTTAGGACTGAAATGTTGTTGGTGTAAAATAGGCATTTTACCAAAGAGACTTTAGCCTCTCAGCTGGCACAACGCCCGCGCGGGCACTCCCCCTGAGCTGGCATATGGCGCACGCGCATGCGTCACGTAGCATGCGCATGCAGCATTTTTCGCCGATTTCTTGATATTTTGTTAGAATACCTAGTAATCTATATATATTGGGATTCTCCATAAAATTTTCTACAAATTTGTAGAAAATGTTATGGAGAAGCTTATTTAATAACCTTGTGAATATTCTGTAGTAGTACAAAAACATTTAAATGAGAACCACGTGAAGTAAGAAGATTGGTAAAATCGTGGTGAAAGTTTGTAAAATGAAGTATAAATCAAACAAATTCCAATTTAGAAGTACGAAATGTGTTTTATTCGATAGTTAGATAGTCTATTGTTACATTACAAACAAAAACCATCGCGTTCCCAAACAATTGGTTTTTCCATCGTAAATATACCTTTGTTTTACCAGAACCTCACCTGATGATAAGTAACGATGCAGCCGCCGATGATCACGGAGGTCTATAAGTAGGGTAAGACGGAACCACGTCGTACGTCTGCTCGTCCTGTGGTGGGTGTGTGGTGTCTGTGATGGAGGGATCAAGCCAGGAAATTCCTGAGAGCATTCTTCGAAATGTATCTTTAAAAGGTGGAGTGGCAAGCATTCTTTAGGCGGTGTTCGAGACTTTGGATATTGGATTTGGGAATTAATCGCGTCCATCCCGTGATCACAATCGCTAATATGTTTTCTTTTTTTATATGTTAATATCTCAGAAACCTGACGCAGACATAATGTTATGAAATATTTTTTGTCTATCCAAATATATAACATTAATCGTGCGCCGCGATTAAAAAAAAAAATTAGGTGATAGCGGATGTTAGGGCCTAAATCTTCAAACCCCTTTGAATGTTCCGTCAAGTCATTGTTTACAGTATTACACCATGATCACACCCCGTTGTCGCGATTGTCACATTAATCACGCACGAGGACATGACATGCGTGTCAAACTAGGCCGCGGGACCCGGAAGTGGTTAATGAGGTGAACTGTTAACCATTTGCTTCTTATGACATATGGGAAAGCTTCTTCTTATAATTATTACGCTTAAGTATACCACTGGTAGACCAAATAAATAATATTAAAATTAAATTACGATTCAGCGTAACCTACTTAAGCGTGACGGCTTAAATTTGTTCATTGTGCGCATGTGCGCTACAAAAAAAATTTATTCGAATATTTTGTGTTAGGCCCGAGGTAACGCAGTATCGCGATACGAAAGCGTTTGTAAATAAGTAAGTAGTTAAATAGCTACAGGAATCATCATCATCATTAGCCTATATTAGTCCACAGCTGGACATAGGCCGCCGTGATCCTGCAGTCATTCGCAGGCCGTCATCCCACCTGGCCTACATCCTACACTATGTTTGCCGAGTCCCCAGCGGTTGTCGGTTCTTTGCGGGATATGGGCGGCCCACTGCCACTTCAACTTGATAATTCTTTAAGCTATGGTATAGGATTATAAGGTATTAAATCGTAGTTGTTGATGGTCCAATAAAGGTATATCTATTTAACTAAATCAAGACGTGAGATTCATACAATATTACACCGAGTTATACTCGGAGTATGCGCACAAAACCGCAGTCGAAAGCTAAACTAAAATAGAAAAAAAAAAACAGAATAGAAAATATTTTATCAATAACATAGCAACATCAACAAAAAATAAATCAATTCACTCCCTGAAATGAGAGAAATCAGAAAATCGAATAATAACTTCGAACCGCTTAAAGTTCACAAACATTGATGAAAAGCAAATTAACAAGAACAAATGAGGTTTATTCGTCGTCAAATAGCTTAAAATTATCGTTCACTAGCTACTGCACCGGGTTTCAAAAAATCAAAAACTAAACAGGCCCTCAACTAAACTACCTATTGTGACCTAGATATAAAATTTTAAGTAGGTGTTTATATTATTAGTGAACTTAGGTTAATTTTAAAATAAATAAAGTCAGAACACGTCCTCAAAAAATTTGGGGGAGCAGGCAGTGGGACGAATGGCTAAAGAAAAAAAGTACATACACATTGTTTAAGAATAAGAATTTTTTTTTAAGTTATGATAGATAGATATCGTTTATTGTCAAAGACATTACATGTTTTCGGCTAGTAGTGTCTTAAATCCTATGATAGGTTTATCTAGACAGTAGGGTTCTCTAAAAATAGCAATAAGTATTTATAGATAAATTTGTAAACACGGTTTAGTTATAATATCATTTACAAGAATTGAACTACAGCACAACTAGTCAACTAGTCGAGTATTTAAACAAATACCCATGTGCCTGATGTGAATATACATGGCCACCTTCTCGAAATGGATTCCGAGTACACTTACCTTGGGCAGATTCTGCAGTTAGGTAAAAACAATTTCGAGAAGGAGGCCAAGAGGAGGATTCAGCTAGGCTGGGCAACGTTTGGGAAACAACGTCGAGTCTTCTCGTCATCCATACCGCAATGCTTGAAAACGAAAGTTTTCACCCAGTGCGTCCTACCCTTTATGACCTACGGAGCTGAGACGCGGACACTCACGGTAGGGCTGGTCCACCAGTTCAAAGTCGCTCAGCAGCTATGGAAAGAGCTATGCTCGGAGTTTCTCTGAAGGATAGGATTCGTAACGAATATATCCGACAGAGAACCAAAGTTATCGACATAGCTCAGAGAATTAGCAAGCTGATGTGGCAGTGGGCCGGCCATATCTCGCGAAGAACCGACAACCACTGGGGTTTAGTAAACGGGTTCTCGAGTGGAGACCGCGACTCGGCAAACGTAGTGTGGATCGCCCTCCGGCCAGGTGGGGTGACGATATGCGAAAGACTGCGGGCAGATGCTGGATGCGGCAAGCTGAAGACAGGGCGCTATGGCGCTCATTAGGCCTATGTCCAGCAGTGGACTAAGATAGGTTGATTATGATGATGATGATGATGATGATGTGAATGAAAGCCATTATTTAATGAATCACGAACCAACTCGAGGGACAAATCAGAATGACTCAGGTGTACTGAACAAGTAGCAGTAAAAGACTATTTGCTCGTTAATAAAGCTAAATAATTTAACTTCACTTCGCTAAGCAAAACTCTAATTTAATTATAATTATTCGCAAAGGGAAACCATCGAACCGGTCTTTCATAACGGTATCATGAAAATAGTTTAAGCTCCAAGGTAAACTGAATAGACAGACTTTCTGATTTTATGGTAGTTTATTACCGTTTTGTCAAAAAGAATCCAATATTTGTACTCAATCATTGACGACAGAAAGTTAATTAAACCAATTAATTGGTTAATTTATTGAACTTAATTACTGAATTTGAAGCAGTATTCAAAAACAATTAAAAGGTAGAAGAAATAACTTACGTAAAAAAAATTGTTGCGAATAATGTTGAAATAAAATTGCAAGGAATTCATGACCATTTTCTATTGATTTTAATTGCATTTTTGTTTTAGATACGGACAGAAACCCAGTGTGTACAGATGTTTTATTTTTAGAAATCTGGAGTATTCCTAGACATGGCCTGCTCTTCGCTCTACTTCCTCTGCTCTCTGACTCTGTTTTTTTTTATCATTTATCTGTGAAATGCCTCGCTAAATTATTAAGCCACTAGATAAGTACCAGCTACGAGGATGTTTATATCACAACCATGTGCGTGATTGAACGTTACAGTCATATACATTTAAAAAGTGGTTCAATCATTGTACACTAAAATACATATAAATATAAATTATATAGTATAAACATATAAATATATAGTAATTATTGTACTGGAAATAACAATAGGTACATGTCAATGAAGGATATTGGTGATAAAACTCAAAATGATGATGTTCTCTTAATAGAGAATTTGTTTTTATGTACTTAGAACGATACCTACTTAAGTATTAAGTACTCGCATTATGTGCATGTTGTTTTTTGTTGAAAAAATTATCAATAAATAAATTCAAACAAATTGCCAAACATATCCCTTGTAAAATGGTTTACTACAAATAATCAGATTATCTAGCTAGCAGCTAGAGGGTAAAAAAGCTTGGGACAAGATTGGCTCCAACTCGAAAACTAACAACCTAATAAGGTAAAGGTTTCTTGTTCGCTTCTCTACTTTACCTTAAAAAGATTGAAGTGAACAAAAATATATATGTAATTTGAATTTTGTGACGTGTTCAAGAGAGAGTAAGGTCTAAAGGAAGTAAAGCACTTTGAATTTGAATATTTGACTTGTCATTATTTTAATCAATAAATGAACATGAACTGTTAATAGTAACGAGTACCTAAGAGAGCCTTTCTGTGTGATGAAAAGACCGAATGTTCAACAAAACCGTGGGTTGACTTAGCTGTCGAGGTTCTAGGCTGCCTACCAAGCAAACGGTGATTTTTATTTATAGTTGTCGATTACGCCAGCCCTTAAAGTCAATAATTTAAGTAATTTGTTATTCAAGAAAACTATAAAAGCAACGAACGAAGTTTCCACTAGACTTGTGATAATAGACAATTTTAAATAATTCTCTTGCGAAGAATTCAAGTCTTTCGCTCGAAAATTTGCATAAGGCTTTTGCATAGAAACGATGGGTATTTGCCGCAAGAATGATAAAGTAATTTGAATCAAGCGTTTATAAATAAGCCAATGACAAAAAGTATCATAGGAAGGATGACTTACTGAAATACCATAATGACGTACTACGATACAATAGCACATTACACCGCATAGTACTATGAACTGGAAAACCCCGAGCAAAAGCATTTTATACAAACAATTTAGAGATTAAATACCTTAGATGTAAAAAGAGACACATTGATTTAGAAATACGTTTACATTAAGGACAAATCTATGAAAGAAAAAGGGAGGGAATTTGAGAGAAGATAGATAAAGAATAGCAGCCAATTCCGATACAATACCGGTAGAGAAAGTACTTAGGTATATAATTATAATGCAAAGAAAATGATGATAGAGAACAAGTAAGCCTCAAATTTGAACCTTAACACGCACACAGCGATAATTCCAACGATGATGGTGATACAACACAAGGAAAGATAAAACTGCAAAAAGAAGTAAGACAAACTCACCAGAATAAAATAGAAGAGAAATGGATTTAGAAATGGAATCAGACGAAGATTAATATTCAGGCTAGAAATGTACAAACCTAACTACCGATAAGATCAAACTAAATAAAGAAATTGGACCCATTTGTATTTACAATCTTGACTGTAAAATAATGATTACTTTGTATGTGTGTAAAAATAACACAGTGTACTATAGTTTAAAACTATGTAAAATTTAATTATGTTTTGATGTATTATGTATTTGTGTGTATTTTGAAATGTATAGATATGATTTATAACTTTTATTGAAAGGAAGAGATGTAGTGTATGTGAAATAATAAATATGAGAATAAGGCACTCGCTCGTTGAGAATAACCCCCTGGCAGTCAGGGACACTCGCATCGGGGACGGTGCGGCGAGCGGGCGTCTCGGATCGAACAATTGTTACTCAAATTGGTTGTTTGATTTACACCCTTATAGCCAAATAACAGACGTCACAGTACCTACAAAAAACCCACATACAATTTCTCATTGTTTCCGTTAGATGAACTTCTGCACGCCATGCAATTTAGTTTTCGATCTTGCTGCATATTCGAAACGCCCGATCATAGGGTATATAATTTCAGCTAGTCTAGTACTACTAGACTAGCTGAAACTGAGGCATTTTCACCCCTGTTAATAAATATTTTTTACTTAAATTGAGTAAAAAATATTTATTTACAGGGGTAAACCTTGAAAAAATAAGTATATTAAACGACTTACAGATTCTTAAAAACGCCAAGGTTAAGGTGGTACCATTACCTAACGCAAACCACCGGATAGGTAGTGATTTTTGTCGTCAACTGTACAAGAACGTGATTGCATCCACTTTTTCCCATAGCAGTAGTTATTCAGAAAGAAACATAAAAAAAAACTGAAAACTAGATATAGATAACAAAACTGGCAATCCTTTTCTACGTTTAAAATCAGGACTATTCTTTAAACACGCTGTTCTAACACCGCTGTACAAACCAAACCAACACAAAACAGAACCCATCGTAGTGTTCAATTACCCCTGATATTTACTTGTGAGCTAAACTATTGCAGCTCACTGATGAATACCTTGTTCATTTTATATAGGTCCCACCTAGACCTTCCGGGATATCGCTGGAGAAAAGTCTAAGAAAACATTGGAAACCTACAGACACTTCGAACTATCACGTCGGCTGGACAGAAGCCGCTAGCGATGGTCTTGTCTATTTAACATACTCGTAGTGGTCCATTTGCTTATCTTATCCGAATGATTTTACTTTAAATATAACAACAAAACTCAGCTAAATTTGAACTACGTCATTGACGCTTTAATGTGTGCTTCTGCCTGTAGCTTCGCATGCGTTTTTTTATAATAATTTGGCGTGTTTTAAAAAACGATAAACCGACTTCCAACTTCGGTATCTATGTCTCGGACGAACGAAATAACCCCTCCTTTACTTTCCCTGACCGAAGGTCTATGTTCACGTAAAAAAAAAAGAGTTTACACGGGCGACATCTAGTTATAATTCAAGTCTAATTTATTTTGATGACACATGCATGAAACTGTTGACGCCCGTTGCCATGGAAACCATTTATTAGGGTATAATGAAATTATCATATTCTGCAGATTTTTTACAAACCTACGTTTTCCGGCGCACATAGCAATTCCTCGAGAAACCAACTTTTAGAAGACCATCTCAAAATCAGTTTTTGTACAACAACGAAAGAATCATATTGATTTCATTGTTTTTTTAATAATTGGCGCAGATATCACCGAAAGTGTTGTAGCTAGTAGTCATGATTCTCCAAAAATATTATGTTGCTTTATAAGTTGTAATAAATACTAATCTCTCGGGAATAACATTTTTATGGGACCACAACTCGGGGGTCATTGGTGAAAGAATCAGTAAATCGGTTAACTATAGGCGGAGATATCAAGTAATAACATACCTACATAAAAAAAACATACAGACGAACTGAGAACCTCCTTCTTTTTTAAGTCAGTTAAAAGGTAGCCTATTATGTTTCTCCAGGATTCATTGTATGTGTGAAATTTCAGTTTGATCCATTCAGTAGTTTCAGTAGTTTTCAAGCGTTGTCTTTGGCCAAGCATCTTCACAATGAGACAAACTATCGTATGTATAATATTAGTAGAAAGTACACACAATATTAGTTTGGTGTCTCATTTGACTCAACTTACTAATCTGAGCGTCTGTTCGACGCGACGCGTGATCCGAGAGCTGGCAGGTATCTGGCGCAGCGCATCAGCATTGCCATACAGCGGGGCAATGCAGCCAGCGTCTTGGGGACGCTTCCGACTGGTATTGATATGGATCAGTTGAGCTACCTGTATGTTGTTTGCAATAGTCTGCCGTTAGCTTAATTGTTTCAATTGTGTTCTAATTTGTTCTTATTATTGAATTCTAATTTTCTTTGTCAATAAAGTTATTATCGATTAAAATTTACTTACTTCCTGCTACTCAACTTTTTAGATTTAGAAATTAGTGTTTTTAGGGTTTTGAAGATCGGAGATCGGTTTCGAAACCCTTATGGTCTCGCTTTTTCTGCCCTTTTTTCCGTCTTTAATACCTCAGTAACTATAGCCGCAAATAACTTGAAATTTATAATAATAATACATTTCGTGAGCCAGTACAGATTGTAAGTAAAAAAATTAATATTAAATTATCAGTACTAATTGTGATGACTAAATTTTAAAGGAGACCTACAAAAGAGAAAGTTATAAGTTTGTACATTTCAAAACAGTGTTTAAAACTTCTGTAGGTTTCATACGTTTTGAAATATTTTGAAAAAAGTCATACAGACCCAGATACAGAATTACCCATTCCGGGGGAATGGGTAATTTTTCAGGGGAGCCAGCTATTGTTATTGTCACTGTGAACCTAAGCTTATGGGTTCCAATCCGGTACTGATTACAGTGTTGATTCGCATTGTGTTGTCCAACAGGCAAACTGAACAGTTGGACAGTGGAATAGTTATATTTGTTCATCTTGATAATACTCGTGCAGGATTTCGACGTGTAGAGACGCGTTCAGAGGGTGCGATTTTGAGAAAAGCGTGAACGGGAGCGAAGATTTCTGAGAGTTTTCAGAGTCTTAGCGTACTACAGAATCTCACGGCGCCGTTTTTTCCGCAGAATTTTGCAACATATGGATTTTTATTCTCACGGATAATCCGCTTACTGAACTAAATCCTAACTTACGCGGTTTTTTTTGCAAGTGCGTGCAGATTCGTACAGTTTCCATATGTTGCAGAATCCTTCGGAAAAAAACCGCGCGGTGAGATTCAGCCGCCTGCTTTAATCCATACCTACTAATATTATTCATGGCATGGTCACTCTGTCTGTCTGTCTTGATCTTTTCATAACTCAACAGTTAAAAGAACTAAATGTGTAACTCTTTGGACAGAAATTTAAAATGTTATTAATTTATATGTGTTATTATAATGTTGACGATTTTTTCAATGACAAACTTTAGTATATTATATGTTATTGCATATTATTCAAAGTCAAAGTCAAAAACTCTTTATTTCCATAAATACAATAAATGTACACTTAGAAAAGGTCAAATTCTTAATAATTAAACACTGACACAGAAATAAGGTGATATTTTTGATTTCAGTCGCTTCGGTAGACTAAAATAAAGAAGCGAAGAAGAAACCTTTAGCATGATAGTTAGTTGTTATTTTTCAAGTTGAAGCAAATACCGTCCCAAGCTTTTTTATCCTTTAAGTAATCTGATATTTTATAGTAGGCCATTTTACACAAGAAGGTTTTGACAATTTGTTTGAATTTATTTACTGATAACTTTTGCAACTCACTAGGAGTTTTGTTGTAGAAGCGTATACATTGCCCTTTAAAATATACATTAATCTTGTGTAGTCTAATTGTGGGCACAGCGAGTTTATTCTTATTTCTAGTATTTAAATTATGTATGTCGCTATTTTTAGGGAACCGATTGATATTACTATGAATGTACAATAGGTTTTCATAAATATATTGACATGGTACTGTCATTATGTTTATTTCCTTGAATTTTTCACTTAGGCTTTCTCTGGGACCCATATTATAGATTGCACGAACAGCCGTCTTCTGCAGCACTAATACGGTGTTAATATCTGCAGCGTTCCCCCACAGCAGTATACCATAAGACATAACACTATGGAAGTATATTATATTATGTATATTATATATTGCATATTATATATCATTCTCTCTGAAATATTTTTTCAATACCGGCTACGGTCAAGCATGTTGATTCACAAAATGTATTTACCTGTTACCTTACTTAAC
Source organism: Eupithecia inturbata (assembly GCA_963662085.1). Taxonomy (NCBI): domain Eukaryota; kingdom Metazoa; phylum Arthropoda; class Insecta; order Lepidoptera; family Geometridae; genus Eupithecia; species Eupithecia inturbata. The sequence goes on along the minus strand of OY759196.1, from coordinate 4,708,290 downwards.
ACATGATTTGGCAAATAAAAAATATTTATCTTTAGCAACGTCTGACTGAACAGAGTCCTTAGTATGGGTTAAGCATAGTTAACGAAAACTATTATAATTTTTGTATCCTGCCCATAGGTACTTATATTTAGTGCCAAGGCGCTGTCTAAGAATTATAGGAACTATCTCTTATAATTTGTTTCATATCTTTTGCGACTTTGAACGGCAATTTAGTTGAAGTTTTCGAATGTTTTTGAGTGATTACATTACATTACATTGCGTTACATTTAGCAGTAAGTACAACTTTGACCGGTCAGCGCAGCGGTAGTAAACGAAAACTATTTGTTTTGGTAATGTGCAAATGCAAACCCTGTATGGGTTTGCATAGTACCAAAACAAGCCATTCAGATCTTACTGAATTGTAAGGTACAAAGTAATAGATCGTATTCCGGAAGAGGATATCATATACAACCTTTTGGAAAAGCACGTATGATGCCACAGAGAAGTCACATTTTATAAAACGTTTTATAATTACATGAAAAAACCGTTCGAAGAAATTTTACGATTTTTCTGTAATTTTGATATGTATAGGTAATTTTTATTGGTCGTGTTACCGACCAAACACCCCATAAAATATATTAAACCCCATAAACATTATTTGTCTTGCTGTCACTGAACAGGCCCTTGTTTTCATAATATGTATACCTATGTAGGTAAATATATATATGTATAAGGTGTTTATGTATTTATTTATTTTTTGTAATTTATGTTGTAGTAAGTATATTAATTATTTTTAAGTAGTACAATATTTATTAGATGCAGATCTTTACCCCATGTATTTCCAATGATCCTATCCATACCAGGTTGTCTGGCAGAGATCGCTCTTGAGCGATAAGACCGCCAATTGTCACTTTGTTTTAATTGTTTCTTTTTGCAAATTGTTTCTTAGTTATATGTGTGCAATAAAGTATGTTCTATCTATATATCTATCTAAAATCACGCCATGCAACATAACAGAGGCGTGAAATGCCACTTTTCTTAAATCATTTGTGTGCTAGTTTTGCCATAACCATTATCTTGTGAACTTTACCACGCTATAAGTTTATATTACCCCGATAAGGCTAGGTTACTGGTTGCATTGAAACTAGGATTAAAACTTTGCATGGCAATAAAAATGTATAATAATTATAAGTTCTTATACAGGGTAACTGGTAATGTACTATGAACTGCAGGTTCTGACTATCATCACGAACACGGTCGCGAAGACGCCAGGTCTTAATTACTAAAATATTGTGTAAATCATCTACGTAACAAAATGTAAAAACCGTTTGTCCAGAACCTAACGAAATACTAAAGACCGATCTCCACTTCCACCCCCACGGTTAATGTAGGGCAGAGCCGTTTTAGTTTTAAATAAAGCCCCTATAATGATCGATTATTGAATGAAAGCTATAGCTTCTACCAATACCATGTTTAAGAATGAAGAAAGGGCGTCTTAACGAACGTGTTCGTGACGACGGCCAGTACCTGCAGTGCACGCAGTGTCAGTGAATTACCAATAACCCTGTATAAAACATTTTACGTCATGCAAAATGTGCTAAAGGTAGGGGCTGAAAAACCAATTGTTTTCTTGAAGTTGTTTGAACAACTTTGAGGATTCATGAAGCTTTTATGGCCCTTTAAAAACTTTGAAAGTGGCTAAAGTGGTATTTGGAGGTAAACGTGTATTGTGTACCAAATAACAACGGTGAACTAGTTCTCCACCAAGAAACTTCATTCTTACCTATTTAACCCAACCTAAAAATGTATAATGTTTACTTTATGATGTGTAAAAAAACACAGACTTAAAATACAACTTTAACTTTAAAAGCTCCATTCCACTCTGATTCACTTTGCAGATCCACTAATGGATCAGTTTCCACTTTTTTGTCCACTCCGATCCATAGCCCGGGTGGATCAGTTTCACTGCTTGAATCTATTCTACTTCGATCCATAGGTCGAAAGTTATGTGGCATTAAATGCAAAGCGGAAACATGGCGTGTGGCCGCATCTTTCACCATCACAAAAATATCCTTTACCAGTTAGTTTAGTCCTTTACTGATAAAATCCCTGTTTCATAATATCACGTCGAATGTATTCAACATAGTTAAAGCCACGCACAGCATTGCAGTAAATCCCTGTGAGACATTGGATTGCACAGCTCGCAACGTGATTGGCCGAGCCACCGCCATTTTTCAGCAGAGCAATCATTACGGAATTGATACACGTGAGAAGAGAAATGAGAATGGCTGCAGAAAAATACTGGGGTAGGTAGGTTTTATGTGGGTGAAATTGTCGGACATAATCGCGTACAGGACTATCTAAGTATGAAAACTTTTCGGTCTTACGAAACACAAATAAAAACAATAACTACTTACATAAAAATTCTTAGTTATCTGTGTTTTCGGCGCTGTTCAAAGAAAACACAGATACTGAATACGGAAGCGAATTTTTGCTGTTTAATTTAGATGGATAAGTGAGTACAATCGAAGAGCAGAAACAAATTAGAACTAGTATTTACAATTTCAAACAGTTGAGCTAACTGCAGTCTGTTGCAAACAATCTAGAGCTCAATAATTAACAAAGTATGATTAATTTTTAACATTTCAATAATATTGCATTGATATGTGTACAACGTTCAGGTGACCCTGTAATAGGTACAGTGTTCAATAATGGTGCCGAATCACAATTTGCTGTCAATATTTTTGGTCCTTTACGTATAAGTTAACAAATGAAAAATAACTTTCACTATTTACGAAAAACTCACCCTGTAATTAAAATTATGAATTCGTCTTTAGTTGATTTACCTTCTCCAAGAAATGTTTCTTCCTTATGAAATTTTGGGTCTTTACCTGCTTTGTTTAATTGCTTGCTTGGTTTATTTTATTTGTTATCAAATGCAGACAATGAACAGCGAAAATAGTACGAGTGATACACTCACTAATACATATGAATCGACCAGGGCCCTGATTCCACTTAATTATTCGCTTCACCATAACAATGGTATCGTCTCAGAATGACGCATTTTTGCACTTTATCTTTAAGTTTAAAGAACTTTATTTTCTCATAAAAACATTACAGTTCACTTAAAATCAGATAAATTTAAACAGTAAATGTGTACTAAATATAAGTTTAAGTAGTAAATATAAGTATAACTCCTGGGCTCCAAGGTTTAACTTTGATTATTACTCATAACTATATCTAATCTACAACACAACAAGTTGGTGGTCTATCACCAAAATATATGATTTTTTAAAAGTAAAACTAAACATTTGGAAGTAATAGTTAAAAATTTAATTAAATGTGAAGTTCTTTGCATAACGGAACACCACTTAAAATACTTTCAAATAGACAAAATTGCTAATTATAACTTTATTTTAGGCTCTTTTTATGCTAGACCAATTATTGAACATGGTAGTTCATGTATTTACGTTAGGCATGACGTTAAATTTAAGGAATTCGACTGCACCGGCTTATCCGTGGAGTAAGTATGCGAGGTATCCGCTGTGGAGCTTACCGAATATAAAATTATAGTGGTCTGTATGTATAGATCGAACAAGACATCTGTTTCGCTGTTCTATCCATTTGTTAGAACGCTTGCTCGATAAGCTAGGTGACAGTGGAAAGGATTGCGTCGTCGTTGGTGACATGAATGTAGACTGCTTATGCTGAACAGCGACCAAAAAAAGCTGTACGATATCCTCTACAAGCGTTATTACTGTAACGTGATCGACTTTCCCACGCGGATAACTGCTACGACTAGTACCTGCCTGGATCAAGCCTACGTTAGCGGTGAGCCAGGACTGTGCGCACGACCGCGGCACGCATGCTGTGGAGCGACCACCATGCCGTGCGAGTTGATCTGTTGTGCGAGTCTAAAGCCCCGCCCACACTGTGTCATGCGAGATCCTGTACCATCTCAAATAGATTTAATTTTATAACTGCAATTGAAAGTGTCAACTGGTATGAGGTAAGTCAAAGGCAGCGACTGCTGCTACGAGCTGGCCCAATCAGTCGTATACAAGTACAAAATAAACTGGATATTTGTTTTCCCTTTAAACTCGTGTCTAGTAGGAAAAAGACAAATTCATGGGCCACGAAAGAGGTTCTGAGCTTAGAGTTTTTTCTAAGAGAAATAAAGTCTAGCGTAGAAAAATTCCCTTTGAACCAAGCGTTGTTGGATAAATTTAATTAATTCCGAAACAGATTTGATGAAATTCTTAAAACGGAGAGAAGCCGTTTTTATTGCAACATTTTAACCAGCTCGAATAACGAGACTAAAACCACATGGGATGTTATAAGGCTCGAGACCGGACGACTCCGACTGAAACTTGAGCTAGTAATACTCTTCGGACCCCTGGCGGCTCTAGGTAGGCGAGCGGGGCTGATGCAGCAGACGCGGTAAATTCGCACTTTGTGAACGCCGCGGCGAGCTGCGGCGCACCCGCCGCCGACGTTACGGCAGCGTTACGTGCACTGCTAGGCGCACGGGCCCCTGCAAACCGCTCACTCAGGTTTAAGCATTTCACACCACTACTGGAGATATTCAAAATTATATCTAATGGCGTAGCGCTGAGGATAATATTATACGAATTATCGGTGTCTTTGGTGCACACCGCCGCCGCTGCGCCGCTTAGCAACATTTTTTCAATTTTATTTAATTTGTGCGTGCGAGAGGGACAGTATTCACCTCTGTACATGGGTAAAGGAAAAAAGGAAGACCTAAACAGTTAAACAGTTATCGACCAGTCTCAATAATTCCAGCCATAGCGAAAGTTTTTGAATACGGCCTCAGCGGGAGGCTCACGGAATACCTTGCTGATACCCAATCCCTTTCCGACGGATAATTTTCCTACACGTTGGAACGGTCCACGAACCTTCCGACGAAAGTGGCCCAAGAGTTGCTCAGTCGTGTGCTACAGGCTCGTGAGCACTGACTGCAGGTGCCGGTCATTCTGTGCGATCTATCGAAGGCCTTTGATGTCGCCGATCACAGCGTGCTCACCGCTAAGCTGGCGCACTACGCTATATCTTATGAGCAAATTTATGACAAACCGATCACAGACTGTAGCAGCCGGCGGAAACGTCAAGTCGGAGCCTCTCAAGGCAAAGACAAAGAAATGGCCCAAGGATCCTCGCTGTCTAATATTCTGTTCTCCCTCTCCTCAACGACCTGCCCGACTGCATCGGTGATGCGCATACACTTATGTATGCGGAGGACGTTGCTGCTGTCGTCACGGCGCCATTTCTAGACGGCGCGGCGGCCTGGAGAGGAGGTTGAATGTAGTAGTTGTGAGGCTTCACGAATGGTTTTCACACAGGTGGAGCACACCTTTTTCCTGGGATTTATGGTGAATCAGAGCCTGAACGTGGGAGCTACACATTGATAGACTCTGCGAGAGAGTGGGGAGGGCCTGCTTCGCTTTATGGCGTTTATCGGCTACACTTGAGGAAGGAATGACCAGAAGCTGTTACTTTGCATCCGTTCACTCACTCCTTTAATACGACGTGGAGTTGTGGGGCAGAGCTGCCGACTGGTTGCGAGCGTTCAGGATGCAGAGGAGAGCTATTCGAGCTATCGTGACAGTTTCCCGGAATACCTCAGCGCGCCCCTTCTTCAAGAAGCTAAAAATTATGACAGTACCCGCCCTCGTCAACTTTAACGCAGCGGTGTATGCTCGCCACCACCTGGACGAGTACGCGACACTCGGCGGCGCACATATAGGGCACGCCCGACACGCTCGAAGACTGAAGATGGTGCAGCGACGGCTCACAAAATCAGAGAACAAGTTTACTTGATAGGGCCAGCTGTCTACAACCGTCTTCCGAATACCTTACCGCAGCCCGATCAGCGCAAGCATTTAAGAACACGCTGAAGAACTGGCTTATCGAGCAGGCTTTCTTTGCCGATTTTTTGGGCTGCCTATTTTTTTAGTGAATATCATTGTACAATGTAAAATGTACCTAATATTACTTTATTATGTGTATATTTTAATTTAAATTATTTCAATGTTAAATTTATTATGTATAATGTAAACGAATTTACATGACTTTTGTTTATATTATTACTTGACTGAATTTTATTATTTTACTAAGTATGAGTTTTGTGACATGTAATGACAGTTATGAATAAAGAATCTAAATCTAATTAAGTTAACATATAGTTTTATTATATGCAGTTATATTATTTTATTAAGTAGACATGTGCTTTCAACATATTCTTGTACTGCATTTTCTTATTATGCTGTCACATTCTTTTATTGCATTTGATGCAAAACGGCAAACGTGCTAGTCAGCACGTTTGCCGTTTCTTAGGGTTCCGCTCCTAAATATTAATAGCAGAACCCTCTAACTAAGCCTACGGTGTCAGTAAAATATAGCTGAAAAATTCTAGTTGATAAAAATATTTTGTACACAGTTTTCAAAAGTTTTAAAGCTTTGAAACAGAGTATTCGTGGTTTTTCTCTTTTTGTTGTTGGCGACTAACTATTTCAAGTCTTATTTGTGTTCACAAAAACGAGCAAAATCATAGCATCAATCAACATCAAATTCAATGGTGTAATAAACATTAAAGCATAATTGATGACCGCAAAATATCACACGTGTAATTCAAACCGCACCGAATCGTAACACTCTACCGCAATAATGCGGATGCGACTTGATAAATGGGCGGTTGCAATGGGTAATCTGTGATGGCAATTTTCAGCCACTATAGTGCCATAATTTGATGCATTTGACACTGGTAGTATGTACGAGAAAGTGATAAATGCGATTTGGAACAGCGTATGTGCTTTATGCGGTTAAACGCGTTCACTGCGTAGTTTTGCTGGGCATTGGAAAATACTTATAGTATTAAATACGATCATGCACAAACCAAATTGTGAGAAAACACGTTCCAGACAATATACGACTGGAAAATAAAGCCGCAGATGAAAAATACGTTTTAATCACTAACAAACCGGATTTCGTATGTCGGTGTTCAATACCTCGATGTCTCTACCTCGATCAGATCGATGACCTCGACGTTACGTTTCGTCGATGGGTCGTTCTTTACCTCGAAACATCAGTACCTTGAGACATCGAAGTATTGAACATCGAGCTATCGTTTTTCGAAATTGAGTACGAAACCCGCCTCAAACCAGCGCTACGGCCATATTATTTCTTTTAATTACGTTAAGCAAAGGATTTTTAAATGTGCATTGTACAGTTAATGATACCATTTTAAAAGATTTTTTAACCCTTCAGCCAACTGAAATTAAGGAGTCAAAAATAAAATTTTATATCTATCTGTTTTATGTGGATACAATTTTATCAGAGCCTTTAGTCAAAGCGACGCGGTAAGTATCTGGCGCAGCGCATCAGCATTGCCATACAGCCAATACAACACGGGAAAATGCATGCAGACAACGTCTTGGGGACACTCCGGATTGATAATGATCAGTTGAGCTACCTTTACATTGTTTGCAACAGTCTGCAGTTAGCTCAACTGTTTCAATTGTAAATACTAGTTCTAGTTTGTTACATTTTTTTTTTTTGTTATTTTAATAAAGTCTTTCTACTGTGTTATTATTACTTTTCCGTGGTAGAACGCAGAAATAAATTAAAAACCACGAAAAAAAATTAATCTCGCGCCAACCCGTGACGATCAACCATGGAATATGTAGATCCACTTCTTCCACAGCCAGATTCAATATCTCTACATACTTTTCACTATTTAATTGTCCATGGTAGATCTTAAAAGCAATTATTTTATTATGTAGTATCGCACACCAACAGTTAAATGAAAACCGGACTAGGTTTGGACTTAGAATCTACTATGATGGTTCTTGGAGGAATTTTGCTTTGTCCTAATATATGAGAATACATTTTATTAAATTTGACTAACTTTCGCTGCTCAGATTTTTTTCATCCTTTGCAATAAAATGATCCTTACAAGGGACTGAGTAGATTGGCATATTTTTTATTTTACCAATTTGTTTCATTAATGAACCGCGCTACTCACCTTAACCTTAAAATGTTTTTATGCCAAAAAGTTTTTCTCTAAAAAGGAGCTGATATTTCAAAAGAGACTGCAACTGTGTCTCCTCTGGTTATGGGTGTGGTTGTGGATGGAAAACACTCTGTATTTAATGTAGGTACCTAAATGATGATTTTGAAGGTGAAAACCTCTACGAGTATTTGTGCACGCCACATTACTCTCCGACAATAATGTCCTATCATTTACCTTTAGTTGGGAACGTAGTGAGGGTTCCTCTTTAGGGATTTTATTAGTTTCGGAGTTTCTTTTGGTAAGTAACAGAAATTTTATGTTAAGAAAGGGAGCCAGGCCAAAGTTTTGCACGGCGGCGCATGGAATTTTCATGAGAGCGAGACGATGATGACTATTTTTGTTTTGGCGACAATAAGCACCCTATGTAGTATGGTTTAACAAAATCGTAATAGTACAACGATGTGAGCTAAACAAAACAGAGAAAGCTGGCAGAAGAAGAGGCCCCCAGCAATGATAACGATGATGGTAGCACCAAGAAAACAACCCAGTAAAGAACCTTTGCCCGTATGAGGGCTTTTCAACGCAATCTTTAATAAAGAACAATCACGGTTTTTATTTTGACACTGGATGGCGCTGCACAAAGGTCAGGTGTCAATGTCAAATGTCATAAAATAACCAACGAAATTTTTTTTTTATATTTTTTTGGCATATTTTTGACATTTGAGTTTTATACAGCGTCATTTATCTTAGTCTAAGGCTACCACTTTTTTTTTAAATATCGCTTTGAAAGCCCTCATTGGAAGGAAAAACTATTTTATGTACATAAATAGCAGTTTTTTCCCACCTTTTAAAAAAGCCGCATAAGCTTAAGTCAGTGTCAAAGTATAGAACTGTCACTGTAAGGCTTATGATAGGCAGCTGTCAATGTCTCGTCCTTATGTCATTCGACAATGACGTTAGTTTTGCACAAAATGTAAACTGTCTCTTCTGCAAATACCACGACTCGAGTAGGCTACTAAATCTCACATCTGCTGTTGTATCCCGTAATTACCCATTAAAGTCTGTAAAGAAACCTCTGGTTAATTAGCTATAAGTACCTTACAAAACCTGGTTATGTAGACGCAGTAGCCAAGTGAGCGGATTCCACTTCTTTCCTTAAAAATAAACCTGTAAATTTCCTTCAACCCTAAATTCGTACGCAGGTAACGATTTACATTGTGGATTAGATTTCCACTGCCTTTTCCACTAATGCGGTGATTTGTACGGTGGCCAGATAGGGTATTAGGTGAAGCAGAATTGACCGGTCGATCCAGTTTTATTGACTGTAAGCCTATTCAATTGAAAATACAGAAGGTCAATGAGTTTGAAAGCGGAGCAGCTACGGTAAGGTTTAGAAATTAATTTAGGTAATATTTAACTCATACTTAAACTCATTTTATTGGTAAAAAATAAAACAGGTAAGAAACTATAATGTACAATGTAGAAACACAATATGTGACAATATTCTTCTATAGAAGTTAGAGGACTATTATAAAAAAAAAGAGAATTCATCGTTTTTTGGTCCAAATTGTATGATTAATAATAACAATAACAAAAAAAATTAAGAACGAGATTTAAAATAAATGAAGTGTATAATTATAATAAAACAAATTTTAAAACACAAAGAAGGGCGCCGGCTCGCTGGCGCTATGAATTAAGTAGTATTTATTAAATTAATAAAAAAAAAATTAGCAGTGATTTAAAAAAATAGACTTAATATTGTAGTTCAAGCAAATGTTGACAATTATTTTGGTATAAATATTATCCTAAAATGATGTAGAACTTCGGAGATATTGTTGTTGGTTTCGAAGCCTTTTCGGTCGATAATCGAGATCGGTAAAATTTTTTCTTTCTTTACATAAAGGCATTTAACGAAAATGTATTCTATTATTATTCAAGTATAGGATATTTGTAACAACAAAAAAAACTTTTGGTGGTCTTTAATCAATAGAATCTACAAATTAGAGCTGTCAAAACAGGACTCTGAGAGTTTTTGCCTAAACATGCATCGGGAGAATGACTATAACTACATAAAAAAATAAGTTTTCTAAAATTTGTTCAATTCAATGTAGTAGAGAAATTGACATATTATTAACAAGTAATTATTATTTGAAGCAACAAACGAAAATCATACAAATTGGGCGATGAAACCGTGCAATTTCTCGTTTTTTGTAAAAGCTCCCTTAAAAAAAAGCGTAGGAAAGGCGTAGGGTGTGCGCCGTTCAGAGCTTTCACACCAGCCGCTCTCATAAATTTATCTGCATCTTGGGGCCCTACATCTACAATAAGGTTAACGCCATTCTCAACATCCTTCCCCTACCCCGAATTAAGTGTAAAACAGAAGTAGCTGAATGGTTGAAAACACTAAACTACCTAGAGACTGAAAATCTCCTAACTACCCTTTCATAACTTTCCATAACCTAACATTATACATTCATAAACTTTAAACATTTTGCCGCGGTGCCGGGGTGAACACATCAAGTGGCGATCACAGTAGGCCTCTCATGGTGTCACTAAACGAATGCCACGTAAATCCAATAAAAAAATACATGTTTTGGGTTTCATATGGGTGGCTCGTGGGTACTTTGTCCCGTTTCGCTAAAAATGTCTTCTAAAAAGTTCAAAACAAATGATCGGAAATAAACGCGGAATAAAAACGTAGGTAAGATATTCCAATTTAAACAGGGCAGGTAATTTACTAAACTAACCTGCGAACTATTTCATGGAACTGAGTGAAATTCAATCTAGGAATCTAGTTCTGCGTACATGTGCTTGGATCGTCGGATATAGTTTGAAGCTCTAAGAAAGCATTTTGACTGATTTACATATAGAAAACAGGTTATGAAATCTTCCAAAGCTTATCTGAAATGATGACATTGACGTGACATTCTTTTGCGGTCGCTTAGCGAAAATTAGTTTTGCAACCAGTTGTGAAAGAAGAATTCGTAAACCTTATTTAAATAACTAGTAGGTACCTAATTCTTATGGCCGTGGTGGTCAAAGCGTAATCACCCCTTTTAACTCAGCCGTGGATTGTAAGTGTCGACTATGCATGGGAACCTATAATACCAGAGAAAGGGCAGTAGCTTCCTTCTTGGTTTTTTTTAACGAAAGTTTATTTGCATTTTCGAAACATGTTTTTCAAAACGAATGCACGTAACTTTATATTTTCATTCTTCATTATGAGTATTGAAAGCATAACAAACACAGAAAACGTTTTACCTAAATATTTTTTTATATTCTTCTTTTGTAACTGGTTATGAAACTTAGTTGAGAATGCCTCCAAAAACTGCAGAGAACCTACAGGTAAAAACTCTTTTACTCGAACTCCTACAGGTAAAAACTCTTTTACTCGATGAGTCAACCCGTTTCCCGCAAAAAAAGCAGCGTTTCCTCTGACATAATGTGTTACGTCTCCACGCTTCTGTAATTTATGGGCTAGGCAGTGAAGCACGACTCTTGGCTCTTAGTGAGAAATAACACATTTTGTGTTCACTTTTGTTCACGTTTTGAGGATATATATTAGCTAGCTCTTGCAGCTAAGTTATATAAAACTTTACTGTTTTTTAATGACAGTTACCTAGTGAACAAGTTGCCATCATAGCACAGCTAGCTTAGGTGTTTCTGAGCGATCAGCAATGTCAAGCAAAGTTCGGCCCGGTCAGGCCTTGGATGGGTGACTGTGAGTGGGCATTTCACAAGTGAGCGCTACCGTGTGGGTCGGATGACATGTTAAATTATAGGCTAGTTATGGCTAAGTTAAATTTTATTACATGGTTAAGGGGATTTTTAGACTTTTTTTGTCTAATTATCCCCTTACACCACTGAAATGAGATGCTAAGGGGATTATTAGACCAAGCCAATGTTTGTCACTACATAAATAATGTTTATTTGTGTTTTTGTCTGTCTGTTTGTTATCTACACTGGCCTGCAAAACTAACTCTCACACATTTAAAATTGCAATAACTTTTTAAGTAGGTACACAACACTTTCGAAATAAAAAGGACTCGAAAAAGAGTTTAAATTTGTATATAAAAATTATTTATGATTAGGTATTGTGGTTTATAGAAGAATGGGAGAATATTCCCCAAAATCGGCTCCGAAACCTCGTGTTCAGTATGTATGCCAAACCGGCTCGAAGCTGTAATGCTCTGAGCCCCAAGAGGCAATACCAGTTATTAAAAATTAAATAAATTGTAAAAAATTCTTATAAAATGTTAATTGAGTTTTTGGACACTAAGCTAAAAATTGCTATTATATTGTTTTATCTTTTTTTAAGTTAAAAATGTCTCTAATGTATAGTTTACTATAATTTCAAAGAAAGCTGATAAAATTTGCTTTAAAACGTTTTTTATTCTAAATCTCTAACTTCTACAGTTTAGAAAAAAAATAATTTTAAAAGTGATACTTAGTTTTGCAGGCCAGTGTAGTACTAAGTACTATTTTATTTATTTTATTTCTGTATCGACCTAAGTTTGTGTGTGTGTAGTGTCTAATAAATAATTGTGTTTCTTTCTTTCTTTCTAAGATTAACTTCCAACTGTCCTAAACAAGTACTAAGCAGACATAATCCATCAAGAGTGCGATTCTGGTGGGTGCTTACCTAAATAAGTGGGTGCGGATTTTGACAGCTTTCAATCGAATGATTTCGATTGAAAGCTGTCGAGCGCGCGATTTTTCATTTGAAAGCTGTCGGATAACAGCACATGCTTCTGCTTTCTGCTTTTGCTAGCAACCAGCACAGTATAACTATAAAGTACTACCCACTAAGGCAATTGGCTATGTGAGCTTATTCTTTTACCAATATAATTGACAGTCGTCGCCATAAGCTGTTCTGCCATTTACATAAGATCAAACACAATCCCAGAATTTATTTATCACCCTCTGCAGTCCTTATATCATTAATCACAGCAATTTCAATTCAAAAACGATCTGTTAAAGCTTAAAATCTTTTAAACCTTACACAGTATAAAGCCTTGTAAAAATATCGTAACGTCAAAGATGGTAGGGTAATTATTTACGCTCAAAGACTTGTCGGCTGCAGAGTTTAGTCATTGTCCCGCGAACTGTTTGAAATAAATGTTGATTTTATTTTCTAAAGAAAACAGAACAAGAAACCCTCAGAAGTAGATAACGAATTTTATCTCTAAAGTTTAGTCTCTTTGGTAGATCTTTCCGTGGCAGAAGTCGTCGTATTTATTTTAGCGGAAATGTATGTGACAAAGATAAAGATAATAAGGCATATAAAGTATTGACGTTTTGGAACCAAGTTTTTTGATTAAGTTGCTACTTTAGTATGTATCCGAAAACCAAATGTTGTTTCCCTGTGTTCCAAAATGATGTTTGAAACCAAACAGTTCCCTTACTTCCCTAAGTTGTAGCAAGAAAATATAACATTTTCTCAGAAGATCAATGCATCAAACTCAAATTAAATGACGGATGAGACCGATCCGTTATACAAGAAAAGCCATGCTTTACTCTTTTATGCCACACGTCTTTGATTATAAGTTTGAATAAAATTAACCCATCATAAATCTAGCAAAGGTCTAGAACGATCTAGGTATTATCTTCATATACATACATCTCATTAGCTTTTCTCATTTTATGTCCTTATAGCATACCGCTTCCCAAACCTGTTTTTCAAAAAACTTGATACAGAAGCAGCAATGTACTGTGAACGTCAGAATCAAGTATACCCCTGTCTATAAAATATTTCCGATAACTTATTCCCACTTAACCAATTCCCCAACTTCACATGCAAAAACTAATCACGCCGCTCAGGATAGAACCTCCCACCTACATTCAGAAGCCAGATTTCTCGACAATAAACCAACTGAGCTATTTAGCTGTTGAACGTTGCGTCGAATTTTGTCTACAGGCCTAATTAGTTTTAATACCAAGTCTTACCATTATTTTATTTATTTTATGGTTGCGGGTAGGATTTGACTTGATATCGTTCGCGAACAAAGTATAATTGTCACTTATCTTATTTCGTGTGGTTTGCTTTGTGCGTATCTCCGAGAGTTTAGAGTGTTTTCAACGATGCATTATTTAAATAACTTTATATGAACAAAAATTGCTGTTCTTCATGAACAAAGAGTTGGCAAGAAAGAAATTGCACGACAACTTGGCATTACAGTAAGTGTAATTTTCTAATTTCGATATATTTTTGTTCGAACAGTTCAGTGACAATTTTTTATTAACTATAATGCTTTTTTTAGGTGAGAACAGTGAGGCTATGGGTGGAAAGATATTGTCTACTGGTGATGTGAAATCCAATAAACCCGGCCGCATTTCAACGGTTTATACCTCACAATGCCACCGAGATATTGTGAATCATCATGCAATGGCACCATTTGCATCAACTCCCATCACTGCTCAGCAGTACGGCATATCACTGTCAACTGTGAGGCGACACTTGCATGCGGGGAATATACACAGTTATCGGTCAGCAAGAAAAATTGAGCTCTCACAACATCACCGGAGAGAAAGCATTCATTTTGTAAATGAATACCTTAACTTTGAATGGGAGAACAATATAGTTATTTTCAGTGACGGAAAAACATTCAGATCTGACATAGACGGTCGAAAAATACTCTGGAGCCAAATGAGCGATACTTGCCACAAAACATTCAGTCTGTAAGGGCAGATGGTAAAATAACTTTAAGTAAGCTATTATATTAGTATCAGTTTGACCATTTCATCTAAAGTTTGAATTTTTTATCTTCATAATATTAAAACCAAACAATTACGCTCTTGTAGTAATACATTAAATGTTTTTTTAGGTTATAGGGGATGGATGTCGTCAATGGGACCAGACGAATTGGTGGAAGTTGCTGGCCGCATGAATGGACAGCAATATTTAGAAGTATTGCAAGACGTAATGTTGCCGTTTGTCCGTGTCGCCTATCCGGAGGGACAAATTTATTTTGTCCACGATAACTGTGCCGTGCATCGCTCAAGAATGGTATAGGCGTGGTTATCATCACAATCTGACATAACTGTCATTGCATGGCCATCTAAAAGTCAAACTTGAATCCAATAGAAAATATGTGGGGTCAAATGGTTCTTAACTAGAGTCCCTAGTGATTTAAGGTCAAAGTCTAACTTACGAGAAGAAGTTTTGAGGACCTGGGAAATAATGCGTGGTAGTGAGGCAAGCTGGAATGTGGTCACTCATATGAGATTGCAACAAATTATTTTAAGCGAAGGTCATCCGATACGTTATATGAGCATTTTGGTTTTACACAAAAAAGAAAAGTAAACGCACGATATTTGTATAAAAAAATAATAAGAACATTTGGCCCCACATTCCCCTTAAAAATTTTAGTTTAATATCGAGAGATCGGAATTGTTACTAGTTAACATGTCTGTTCTTTCGATGTTAACAAATTATAATTATCTGAATAAATTACCACTATCTATTATAGAAAACCTTGCACTGTTTACAAATACTATTTGTCATTTATACTATTAGGTATTCCGTTACTTAATGTCACTTATGCTTAGTATTTATCGTAGTTTGTTGTAGGCGTTAATAAAATTAAAATATTTTTTAATAGGGTGTGTTTTTTTCATTAACTTGCCATTAAGGAATAATATTAATTAAAAATCTTGCATAATTCAAAGGGAATAGATAGAATTTGATAAAAAAAAAAACAAAACGAAACACTGCTCACGAGATTTGAACCATGTCACTCTTCTTATCTTGTTTTACTCGTAATTTGATTTTGAGGCAGGTTTCCAAATGAAAATGAAATAAAATTAGCATTTATAAAAACTTGCATTTTAAAGATACAAAACATACAATTTTTGTTGGAAATATTAAAAATTATCAAAAGAAGATGAAAAATTATAGGTAATTAACATATAGTTTTGATCTCCTAATCTCCAACGATATGCGGCAGGATTGTATCCCACATACATAGAGATAGGTACCTCCACTTATATGTGAAGACGACTGTACATTCCCTTCAGGTTGCAACCTCAAGGGGCTGTATCAGATCAGTCTTCACTTCAGTTTGGCTTTGGCTGTCACGCCGAGTGCACGTGACTACACGAGCGATTATTTTCCCCTCGAACTTTCAACATAAATTACGCGTTATATTCTTGAATATCTTCATACAGTGGTTTGAAAAAGTGTGTGTAAACTGAAATGGTTTTGAGTGATGACTAAAATAAAGTTGGTTCAGTTAAATGGAGTGTTACGAAGATTAGGTAAATATTACAGAGGTTTTAGAGAGAATGGGAACTAATTAAGTTTGTTAATTAAACTGTAATGATCTTCCAGAGGGAAATGGGGTTTTAGAATAAGTTTTAGAAGATCTAAGACATAATATTATAGGTACGTAATTTATTCTGGCATTATTAAGCTTTGGGAATAACGAAAATTTGCTTTAGGTGCGCTTAGTGTCAAAAAATTAGGTTTTTCTAGTGTCGTAACTGTTAATATTATGTTGGTGTATATGGATTTGCCCAGTTGAACAGGTTTAAGAACATAATAATAATTATAAATTATTTATAGTAATACTATATAAGAAGAGAAAATAGTATATTATTATTATTCTTCTTTGTTTGTTCAATTGACTATTTCATCACATTATCCTTACAATTTAAACATTTTACTGAAATAAAAATTTGCCTAGCTTTTATTTTGTACTAAAACTCATTTTACTTCGACTTTATAACTTAAATTACGAAGGTGCAGGTACCAGGTAATTTGAAACGAATACTGGTAGATAAAAATCAGTTGAATTTTGACCACGAAAAAGTAGAACACAATTTTCTGGTATATTTTTTTTATCAAGGAAACTAATTTACATCGTGATAGCAAGGTTGCCATGACCACAACTTTTGGCTATTTTATTTGCATAAATAATCCGCAATGGCAAATCGTATTTTCGAGAATCCATCGACCAACACAACGGTCTTCAATGTCCACCCCCAATAACGCAATAAAAAACCCTGAAGTTCTTTTCTTCAGAGTTTTTTTAATAGCCTATGGTAATCCATGGCAGGAGCACAATCTACCTCTATGCACTATTTATAAAACTAACTCTCACCTTTGTCTCATCGTAAAAAACTCGTAGCAGTAACTAGCCTAAAACAAGCTAACTTCGACTATAAAAAATCGATAAAAGTCCCAGATATAATTTATCATGATGATTCGATTTTATTCAAACGTAGCAAAAAACATCTCAATCAGGTCACCATTCAAACAATGACCATACAGACTGACATGAATGTCAGTCAAACAAACAGTGTTTTTTGTTTTACGTGAACGTAAAACAAAAAACACTTTTTGTCATAGTTTGAAATCTTAGTGGTTGGATAGTCACTGCTTCCGAAACTGGTAAAATTGGTAAAATAGTCTGTCTGCTCAGAGCAATAGGTCCGCGCGTGATTGTGTAGTCAGATTAGCTAACGAAAGTCAACTGGATGCCAAACAAGGAAAAGGCCGATTACCAACTGTCCGATTTACTGGCAAAAACAATACAATACAATACACTGCAGGGCAAAGCCGGAAGCCTTTGCCCTGCAGTGCAGTGGAGTATCCCCCCATTCCATTCATCTCGGTCATAGTGTAACGAAATAAATAAATAGACACCGATGCAACAATTTCCGCAGTGTATTGCGAACTCAGGTAGGATACTCAAAAGTTACAATTTTCCATTTAATCTTTCCAAAGGTTAAAACCAAGAGCAGTGGTACACCGAAGATAGACCAATATTTATATATTACTAGCTGCAGCCCGCGGCTTCGCACGCTTTTTCCGGAATAAAAGGTAGCCTATGTCCGGCCCTGGGATACCGTCTACCTCGCTGCCAAATTTCACCGAGATCCGTTCAGACGTTCTTGAGTTATAAATAGTGTAACTAACACGACTATCTTTTATATATATAGATATAGATTATAATATTACGAAGATGATAACCTTAAAAGACAAAGCCTAAACCATTACTCGTCAAAATGCTCCTTATTTACAAAACTGTCTACGAAAATAAGCGTTATAAATTTCAACTCCCACGAAAACTCCTCGTTATTTTTAAAAAGATTCAAGTATCAGGATAAGCGAACTCGAGATCCTGATGGATGGTCTCTTGGTATTAGAAAAACACCTTTTTTAAAGGAGGGCTTTTTGTTGTTTTATTAAAGAGGCATAGTTGGAACTCTCGATCAGGTCAACGATTTAGTAAAAAAACGTAAAGCTAGCACAGATTTACGATTTTTAATTAAATTGTTGACCTATGCTGCTATGTTGACCTATGCTGTCTATGTTGACCTATGCTGTGAAATTTTATGCATAAGCTCGGTATTTTTTATGTCAATCAGTCTGCAGTTCACTCAACTGTTTCACAATTTGTTAATATTCTTTATTTGTAACATTCTTTGCTAAGGTGATTAGTGATGCTAAAATAAACGGGGTCTTTACCTTTTTCTATTCAATTCTATTTTTTGAATCAATTGCAGTTTTGGAGTCTATCGTCATTATATTAATTTTAGTAACAAATCTCATAATGTCAATAGACTCCAAAACGACAATTGATTCGTTGATGGTTTAAGCGTGGATTACCTTGTGAAAACTTCATAACTTCTATCTAAATTACTTGTAGAATCACAACACCATAATAAAGATTTATTACACAAGCTTAGCTTCGGGCTAGATAATGATGTGTGAATTGAGTTGTATAGAATCAAAGGCTCTGTACTTGGGAATTTTGTCAATTCAATAAAAAACATTTTATTTAGTCTATTTTAAAATAATTTAATAATCATATTTAAAATAGTTAAATAATTGCTTTAAAATTGCCATGCCAATTTTAAAAAGCACGTAGGCATGGCAATTTTAAAAAACTCATTTTTGTCAAATTTGACAGATTGCCGCCTTTGATTCTATACGACTCAATTGTCCAGCATTATTTGTAAATTAAGTATTTATTTATTATTTTTGTATCTTCTCTTACCATAGCTTACTTCAAAAAAATTCAACTTCATACTTCATAATAAAGACCACTAACAAAAGCGTGAAAATGATCTGCTAAACATTCCACACAAAGCGATGCCGTGCGATATTCATCCCACACAAAATCATGAACAAAAATTCAAAGCGCCTCCAAAAGGCCTACAAAAGGCGAAAAATGACGAGCGCTCACAATAACAGGGAAAAATACAATACTCTCCTGAGAGGGTGACGAAAAATCCTATTCAAGCCTTTCATTTCGTCAATAATTGGAATTTTCGAGAAAACCTAATTAAATTCTAGACAATGGTCCTGCCAGGAAGATCAAACTTTGGAAAGAAGCTGATATCATCATGTTTATGACTTCTCTTCTCGACTATGGCCGCATTTAGGGGGTTACAAGATCTTATAGTTTGTATGTGAATAAAGATCTAGGTAAGCATAATAATTGGCTAGATTTCTGTGCTTCTGACTTTAGAGTCTTGGACTTTGGACTCTTGTCTAAATCGTCCGAATGTAGGCAAAAGTCAGAAACTCTAATAAAATATCTGTGCCCTAATTCCACTAAATTAATCGCTTCACCATAACAATTGTATCGTCTCAGAATGACACATTTTGGCATTTTACCTTTGATGAAAGAAACTACAGATGGTGGGACGCGCGTCAAAAGTGTCAAGCTTGCAACTATTCTATCAATCTCTCCGTGCAAATAACACCGCACGCACTATCTAGATTCTTTCATCTATGGAGGATTCTGGGACGATACCCACAATTGTCATAGTAAAGCAATTGGTTAGCAGAATTTGGCCCCTGTTGGTTAACTAGTTACTACTGTACATAATTGTGACGACCAGGCACAGTGAACGAAGGTCCGCTTACAACGCAGAAGGTTGTGGATATGAAACCCGCTACGGGGCAAATGTTTTGTGATCTGCACATTAGGTGTGTAGGTATATTAATATACATATCCCATAAAACAAGCTCATAATCCTTTATGAAAATGTCCCGTAATACCTAATTATTTGTACCAAAGGTTTTATTTATCACATAGAAAATTACAATAACAGAATGGAAATGAAAAACAATTACGACTAGTGTATACAGTATTTACACTTATATCTATTTCTTAAAAATCTAAGCCGTCACCAGAAGGCAGAGTGCCCAGAATGCTGGCAGTATTGCCACGTTGAATGGCAATGCTAATTCGTTGACCGAAATAGAAGCCAGCACTCCGATCACCTGTAGACTCTCTAGTTTGGTAAGATCTTTATGCTTTATGGTGTGTGCCCCAGGACCAAAAGGACCAAGGGTATCAACCCCAAACGGCTCAAATAGGTAACCTCGGTCAAGATTAGCGTATTTTCGCCGTTTGAGGGACTCCACTGATGTAGCTGCGGAGCCGGCCCTTACGTAATTATTTGTACCTATATTTATTTGTTTAGGTATCATCTCGCAAGTTGTTATTATCATCACGTATTTTACGAAACAAAGTTTGTTGAATCGCAAATCCAATAGCAAAACAGAGCTCTGACACGTCCATTTGTATCGTCGAAGTTTGGGCTACAAATCTAGTTTGGAACAACGGCCATGAAGAAAACTCATTACCGCTACAAACTCTTTGACACTTAGGAATAGAACTGGTCAAAACTACCCGTTTCACAGTCAAAGTGTTGATACTTCGTTGATTCTTAAGAATTGAACTCTGAACGGGCTCAACATAACTGATTTTAACTAGATACGTAAGTAGGTAAAATTTTTGAATAAAGACAACATCACTCTTTTAGATATATGTCTATATTACGTCTACTTAAAAACTCACAATATCAAATAAAATTTAACAATTTTAAAATAGTATTTTTTGAATAAACAGATAAATGGAAAAATAATTTATCACAATTACATTGATTTTGTGAAAAAAACATAACAACTAGTTTAAAGCGAATTTTGCGGCGTAAGCCATTATTTTCTAGAACTCAATGTCTATTTTCACACACACCCACATAAAACTTCCCTGTGGAATCCAAACAACGGTAAACGTTAACCTAAATGACTTATTCCCATTCGTTTTCAAATATTTAAGTGTTAAATTATTCTAACGCCAGAAAGGTTAACCAAACCACTAAACTATTTAACACTTTGAGTGGGAATGAGGTCGCTTTGACCATAGGATAATAATACGCAGGTTACTTACTTTATAAAATTATGTTTTTTTTGTAAATTTCCATTTCCATTATAAAACCAATCTGTCCGACCCAATTATTTCCTTTGATTTCCTGTATCACAAACGAAATTATAATTATGTATACAATACCCTACGAACATATTCCCCTGCTATTTAATAACAAAAAAGTAATAATAATTGTTAGCAAGACTTACGCACTAAAAGAAAAAACAAATACTAAGAGTAAGAATAACATGTTATAAATTTGTTAAAAAAATTTGATTTGCTGATGATAATTTTTTTCTTGAAGCAAAATGTTTGTCTATCTATCTGTCTGTCTGTTAATTTTTCACGCCTAAACGGCTGAACGGATCTCAGTGAAATTTGGCAGGGAGGTAGATAGTATCCCGGGGACGGATATAGCCTACTTTTTATCCCGGAAAAATGTAACTAGTTTCATATAAAAATATCATGATCATGTCTTTCACTGTCGGAACGGCTAAGCCTTAATCAATCATGGCTGATTAGCGATCCCCTGAACTTGTGTTTCCGAGCAATTGATCAGGATTATCTGGATCTTCTTGTGCACGGCACGGTTCGGCACGGGAAATTGACCTTTCCACAAGATTCAAGATTTCAAAGAATTAGCAAGCTGAAGTGGCAGTGGTCCGGCCATATCTCGCGAAGACCCGACAACCTCTGGGGTAAACGTGTTCTCGAGTGGACACCGCGACTCGGCAAACGTAGTGTGGGACGCCCTCCAGCCAAGTGGGACGATGACCTGCGAAAGACTGCAGGCCGATGCTGGATGCGGCAAGCTGAAGGTGCTATGGTGCTCATTAGGGGAGGCATATGTCCAGCAGTGGACTAATATAGGTTTTTGTAATTGTATTTATTGAAAACACTCACATCTATTCTTTCAGGATATGACCTAATACAATAGTGTAGTCCACATTATATATATTAACAGGCAATATAATTAATTAATCATAACACAATAATGATATGGTTGATGATGATGATGAATTGACCTTTCAGAGGTTTGGGAAAATCGCCTTTATGGGAGAAGGTCATCGATCATATTACTTGGAGACTAATTATTATTATATCCGCTTCTTCTATCCGCTAGTCACCTGATCCGAAATGGAATTTCGGAAATAAATCGGAAATAAGGGTCTAGGTCTAGCCCACTTAACTACATGTTTGTTCTTAGTACATTAAAAATTGGATACTTATTTCATTTTTTTAAACAGTACCTAAGAACGAAATCATTGAAGTGACGAGATATTGAATAATAAATAAAATAATCACATAACAAGATAAGGTACTAATAGATAATAAATTTAATCAAAATATTGAGTTCTGGAAACTAGTAAGAATATTAAACTAAACGCCGCTGCAAAACAATTTAACACGTTGAATGCAGAGCAATAAAAATGACCCAGGGAACGCGAACTGGATAAAAATGACCCCGGAGTCTCGAAACTGGATTGAATTTTCACGGCTGTCGTCGGATTGAATTGTTTCCGTGCTATATTTCTGTCGTAAGTGTCGTAACTGAGTAACAAAAGAGTTAGGGATGCTAGTCTGGAAAATTCACGTAACAAAAGCTGGTTACCTATAAGGTTCAATTTTGGACTTTTGGATTTGAATTAATATGCAAGAAATGTAGTAGATATGCAGCTTTCTAATGAAATGTTTCTGTAATGGCACGGTTACCTATAAGACAAGCCTGGTGTAGGTACCGGTAAAATGCCTTTCTCCAAGGAAAGCCATTTTGTAAATACAATAAAAATTGGATTAATTGTGTCAGCCCTACGCATAAATAACTTTCGACAGCCCTATACGTTTTGTAGATGTATGGAGTTAAGAAGTACATAGGTACTCAGGTACTTACCTATAAGCTCTTGTGTATGGTAATAATGGAGAAGGGCCTGACTACGAGGCTAATGTAGTCTCGTAATGTTTAAAATTTTATCATAAGTTCCGATGAATTGGGGCCTGTCTCGTCTTTGATATTTTGAAGACCTTTAGGCTGTCTACGCACCGGGCCGCCGACAAGCTCGTTTTAAAATATGGCCGCTGGCCTTGCCCGGCGGCTTAGGTGTGTAGACAGCTTTAGACACTATCCTCGAGTTCTATTTGGACAGAAGTGTGTAGAGTGTTGTTTTCGTACAACAAATAAACACTAAAGTGTACCAAACATTAAAATAAATACAGCTTAGTTCATATGTCGTAAGCACTGGTAACTTAAGAGACTCTCGTGCCTGCTTCAATGTAAGGTGTCACCTCTATAAGCGGTTGTCACCGTCTGGAAATGGTTTCAAGTTACATTTTACTTATCGAAATTTTATTGTTATTTTCAGTAGTTGGGTTTTTGGCAGAAGTCAAACCAGACTGTATTGCGGTGGCATGGCGTCTCGTCGAAACTTTGGTCATCTATAAACTCTGGTCAGCTATAGAATCGATAACTGGATAGAATAGGAACTTATTAACAGTAAAAATGATTAAACCAGCATGTCTGAAAATTCATGATATAAGTAACTAGCTTTTGCCCGCGACTACAAGTAGCTTATGTCCGTCCCCGAGATATTGTGTACATAAATTTCTAAATTTCATTAACATGTGTTCAGCCGTTTATTTAGGCTAGTTAAGGTAAAACAGACAGACTTACATTCGCTTTTATGATAGTACTAGCTGCTGCCCGCGGCTTGCACGTGTTTTTTTAGTAGCTTATGTCCATCCTCGGGATGCCATTTACCTGCCAAATTTCATTGAGATCCGTTCAGCCGTTTAGTCGTGTAAAGATAACAGACAGACAGATAGATGATAGACAGAGTTACTTTTGAATTTATAATATTCGTATGGATTCATTTTATATCGTCAAAAAAGCAGAAATTTGTCAGACTCTTTCCGTTTTGCTCCACCTAGACTGGCGAACATTGGTTGAAATATTTTTTTTAGTTTTCTTTTCTTTCTTACTATGCTAACGTTACTAAGCTGCATCGTTAGTAGCAGAAAGAGAACGCCAGCGACAATCTCGCCCGTAGCACAAGACCCTAAACTAGATTCAGGCTTATCGAAATAAATAAAAGAAACATTAGAAAGAATAACTCCATTCCGTCCACGTCCCACCACACAAGGAACACAAATTCTGCAAAGTTCGAATGCTGAATAACGTATGGTATTTGCTAAAGGCCTTATCACACTAAAAAAGGTTTTTGTCTGGTTACAAATATGGCAGGTTTTTATGGTAGCAATGACTTATTTGGACCAATGCCAGTCCTGCATTGTCATTTTTAGGGTGAAGGCGTTTCTCCCTTTTCCCAGGTTTTTTTTGTAACCACTTATACGCCAGTCTGGAGGTTATTTAATTAGAAACATGACACCATTACAAGTTTTTTTAGCCCTAAAGCCTTACAATTACGTAATTCACGCTCACAATTCACATCGCCGCCGCAATTTATAACGTGTAGGTACAATTTTATTTAGCAAAATAAGTTTTTATATTTTTATGGTATATGGACCGTAGAATAAGTTAATAAGATCTTCACTTGTTCTAATGTTGTCTAAATTAATATTATTAATATTATTTGTTATAATGTACATAACACGACAACTTATTATTATTTTTAAATCATATTAGGTACGAGATATCGGTGAAACGTGAAAGGGGAACGAGGGAAGGTCTTTGCTCAGCAGTGGGATTACCAGGGCTTATATAATAATAATAATAAATGGAATTTTTTACGTAGGTATGTATATACCTAGATATAAAAATGTTGTCTATCTCCACTCCCCATTTAATTGGCCGTACTCGACCATTATTTGCCTATGACATGTTTTGTGTGAATAGGCCCTTAGTAAGGCACGTTTTGACTAAGTCGATGCCGATAAGTTTTGCGAGAATGCTAAGCAGACCTCTTTGATTATCATAAGGCTGTTTGTTTATTTACTTTCCGCTTTGAGGGTACTCTCGGCTTTGTAGTTTTATGTAACTTAGGTTTTGGTTTCTGGTAAGACTATTTATTTAAAAATATTATTTCTATTATTAATTAACATTCCTTCTTCCTTCCTTGTCAAGTATTTACTTGATAACATTATTTGCACGTAATAAATAAATAATAAAACTTCAGTTGGATTTAACAAAATAGGTAGGAGTTATTACCTATCCTTATATTACGAAAATAAAACTAAGAAGCTAAAAATGTTACAACAAGAAATCAGTTTCTTTAAAACAATCTTATCAATTAAAGGAAAGTGAAATAAAGAAGATGATACAGTCATAGAGCAATTACGTACGTAGTAGGTACTCCGTGCGTTTACTTATATGATTTAATTGTAATAAAGTAACTAACTTAAAAATTACAATGTATAATTTAGTTATTAAATATGTAACGTAAATGCAAAAATACTAAATTGAGAACGTCCTCTTTTTTTCAAGTTCATGTTTTTAAAGTTTTCGGATGATTAAAATGACATCATCAAGATCTCTGGTAATGATGATGAGGCACCCTCTTAGAACCATTCCGAACTAATACAAAATCATTCGGGCATTTGCTTTGAGAAGGTTTCATACCATTTTGACAACGCGCTGGCGGACTGTAAGAGAAATGTGACGTCAAATATTTACTTGGATAAGATAGCGTCCAATTTTGTTACCGCGCGATTTATCCCTAACTGTTCTGTTAGCTGACTGTACCTAGTACTTACCTGGCAGACAATAATTTAGAGCTCGTCGGCACATCGTCTTTCGTGTTTACATGCATAAGTTACGACCAACTGACTTTTACCTACGTGTATTTTACTTAAGATTAACACAAAGTTAGCGCAAGATTCAATTTCTTTGTGCTTTTATTTTTTTCTGTGTTTAATGACTAAATATGTTTGAATAGAAGGAATTAATTATGTCAAAATATTTGTCGTATATTACGAATAACTTTCATTGTTTAAAAGGTTACGAAGCTTGAAAAAACTTATCTATAAAAATGCGCGCTACACAAAGCGCTCATACTACGTACGTACGTACGCAAGTTCTGGTCAACATTTTTGTATAATGTTTTTAATTTTTTTTTTTACATCTTTATTGACAAAGAAAATTACAATTCAATAATAAAAACAAATTAGAACTAGTATTTACAATTGAAACAATTAAGCTAACTGCAGACTGTTGCAAACAATCTACAGGTAGCTCAACTGATCCATATCAATACCAGTCGGAAGCGTCCCCAAGACGCTGGCATTGCCCCGCTGGTATGGCAATGCTGATGCGCTGCGCCAGATATCCGCCAGCTCTCGGGTCACGCGTCGCGTCGATCAGACCCTCAGATAATTGATATAATTTTATTAGTTAATGATTTATTAAGTGTTAGTTATTATAAATAGAAATTAAAAAAAAATCTTTTAAAGGCGTCCTTAGCCTGTTGAGTTATTTTATTTATTAATTGGTCTTGTACTTAGTTAGGTTCTAAACAGTGTTTAGTTAATCTACGCATGTAAACTTTTGTGTTAAATAAAGAACTTTAAAAACAAACAAACAATAAGGACTAAAACTAGCGGAAAAGTAATTTGCGATTACTTTTCCGTTTGTTTTATTTCTAGTAGAAAGTATAAAAAAAAAAACAAATTGTGTGTCGCGCCCACAAAAAAATCTATCTATATATATAAAAGAAAGTCGTGTTAGTTACACTATTTATAACACATGAACGGCTGAATGGATCTCGGTGAAATTTGGCAGCGAGGTAGATGGTATCCCGGGGCCGGACATAAGCTACCTTTTATTCCGGAATAAAGCGTGCGAAGCCGCGGGCAGCAGCTAATTTAAAATAAAATTACAATGTGATTGAGAAAAGCAAATACAAATTTTAACTAAATCAAAAGCTGCAAGTAAAGCGTAACTAAAATATATTTAAACAATACATGTTCTCATTATAGAAAATAACACTGTTGTACAGCATTATTAGAACTAAGGCAAGTCATTTACAGCGAACTAAAGTATACCCTTGAGATTCAAGCCACACTAACGACTTTGAAGAAGTTGATTAGATGTAGTCAGCTAGAAAATGTAATTATTTCTTTTGTAACAAAGTCGGGGTATTAGGTGGAGATTTTAAATGGTTCTCGAAATGGATGGGCGTAGTCAATCAAAGAATACCTAATTTTAAATTGTACCTACCTTTTACTTAATAAGATTTTTGGCGATCTTTAATTTTTGATTTTGTAATTTGTTTGTAATATTGTTTCTTAATCTACTAATATTAAAAAGAGTTTTGAGGAGTTTTTTTATGTTTGGAAAGAATAAGAAATCTCAGAAACTGCAGCTCTGTTTCTTAAATAACCCTTGTCTGTTAGGTTAAGTTGTCCTTGACTGATAGGCAATGTTGCCTCCTAGTACCACGTGATGGTACTAGGAGGCAACATAGCAAGCTTTTTTAAAACTTTCATTCTTTATGTAGCGTTTTTCTCAAAGCGCAAGCTCTTTTCTATTTCCCAGTATAGAAGCAAGCAAAAGCGCCACCGGATGTTAATTGCAACCATCGCTTTTAATAAAGCCTCCGCAGACCAATTTAGTGCTATCTCTAAAAACAATGTGCCTTGCTTTAACTTAAGGGGCGAAGATCTAGTTTGACAACCAACACGGGATCGCCGGGGTAATAAACTCGAATTAGGTACATAAAATCCAAAAAATAAACTTTGGTTCATTGAATGTGAAAACACGGTTGAGAGGAAAAAATTAGGAAAAAATGAACACGAAAATGCAGTTTCGTGCGTAATTCGGTTAAGATCTCAGGAATACTGTGGTCTATTGAAATAATAATAGTTTTGATTCGTAGGTAATTACTAATTATTTGGTTTCTTGAACTAGTTTCTTCATAAGTTGCGTAGTTTTCTTATAAACAATAACTTGATTTTTTCGCTTATACGCCGCGCCGTTCCAAAAACGCATGCTTTGTCCCGCTCCTATAAACGCGATATCATATGCCATTGCCTATCCTTTTTACAAATATGCGCGCATTGCGCCCTCTTAAGGTAGAACGGGAGTTTAGTCTCATGTGTTTGCTAATTCACCTGCAACCATCAACAGGAAGCATGTTGCTTGACAGGAATAGGGTGGCCAGAAATAGGAGCGTTCGCAAAACGCTCTATTAGTCTAGTCTATTATGCATGATCGCACTCAATGGCACAGAATAACTATTCAAGGTGCCACGTAATATGTGTACTAGCCGAAAGGGGGTGATCCTGGACCCCAAAGGGTTCAACTTGTGATCAAATTTACGATTTTTAAGTTTCTATTTATAAAACAACTTACAAGGCAAACCACTTAGGTCTAGACAGGTCTTCACATTTTGGGTAAGTTCCTGGTTGAATAGAATATGAAAAGAAAGATAAATAGTTATTTTAACTTAAACTTAATAATTAACAGTGTCGATATGAATTTATAAGATCACATAGCTAAGGTATTGATGTGATACACAGCGGTAGATTATTTGAGTAGGTATTTATCATATTTAGATAAAATACAAACTTATCGTTAAATAGGAATGTAGTTCATAACGCGACGCGTGACCCGAGAGCCGGTGGGTATCTGGCGCAGCGCATCAGCATTGCCATACAGCGAGGGCCAGCGTCTTGGGGACGCTTCCGACTGGTATTGATATGGATCAGTTGAGCTACCTGTACGTTGTTTGCAACAGTCTGCAGTTAGCTTAATTGTTTCAATTGTAAATACTAGTTCTAATTTTTTTTATTATTGAATTGTAATTTTCTTTGTCAATAAAGTTCATAATGTTGATTATACATTTTAAAAATAATTTACAAATAGGTGCTATGGACTGACAGTGGTTGGTGCACTGAATTGGGTTGCCCTACCTGCCGAACTAGTTAAGCACTGTATCTCAGCAGGTAGTGTGCTCCTCCTTGATCCTCGTTATTCATAGTTCAAGTTTTGACTTACTTTAGTTTGGTTAAGAATTTTAAAGAAAGGTATAAACTTCAATTGAATATTTAATATAAATAATAAGTATTTATTAGAATGTGTGTAAGTACTTCACAATATTAAAAAAATATTTCGATTAACAACCGAAAGTTCATTAACATTGTCATGACTACTTAGTAAAAATATTGGTTCTTGGGATCTTTTAAGGTTTTGTTACATAATATTAAATAAGTATAATTAGATTAGAATGAGATAATTATAATAAGATTAGAACGAGATGCCTAGTAGACTGAACAATTAGATATAAAATAAAAAAAAAACAAATAACTAACTTATAAATTTTACTATTGTAAACAGTTGTGTGTGTTTTATTGCAATTAAAATTAGATTGAATTCTTAGATTTTCATGTTTGCTAGGTTTATTGTATAGAAAAATGCCAAGAAAAGTTTCAAAACGACGTGCGAAAGTAATTTTGTGTGCAGGATACTCTATCCGGTCTGCATTTTATCGGGTTTGCTTCGTTTAATTTTTTGTATTGTCTAATTCCCAATATAAAATTTTGTCTTACTGTAAGGATACCTGTATCTATGTAAGGTCTCTTGTTGGAAAGGTTAGGGTTTCAAAAAGGTGACTTTAAAATGCTCTTTGGGCTCGTTCGAACATGATGTGTGTGGATTTAGGACACCCACCCCATGAATTTATGCAGTATGTAATTAATTACCGACTATCCTAGAGCAAGATATACGTAAATAATAATTGCCGTTTATCACAAATGTTACGTAGGTTTAAATACATATGTATATTAGACTCGTCAGACTCGTCCTGATAATGATTTTTTTTTGTTAAATTTGCAATTTAAATTACAATCTATGTAAACTCCCAAATATTTGATTGTACGAACTGAAGATAGGTCTAGGCAGTCACAATTGTTCTCTATTGAGTTGTGTTTGAGAGATAATCTATCTCTAATTATACAAAATAGGCATCAGAGATATACAACATAAGTTATATGTTGTATATCTCTGATGCCTATTTTGTATAATTAGAGAAAAAAAGATGCAAGGGAACAGAGACTAGGGCGCGAGTCGAATGTTTCCATACCACCATGCGCGCGCGCCTCGACCCTGGTGCGCAGGGTGCGGGCTAGCTCCAACACCGTCCTGGCAATGATAGCCACTAGGGTGGACTACCCGTACACTAGGCACTGCTTTGAGCGACACCTGCCCAGCAATCCAATTAGTTTTTAAGTTTCATTTCTATAATTAATTTTACACTTATATGAGTTGTGTCTGCTCGAAATAAATGATTTTTATTTTATTTATTTATTATGAATTGTTATTGAATTTTATATATTTTTTTTTAAAAGATGCGTTTCTTCCTATGCGTGTTCTATTTTACGCACTCTTGCATTATAATTAACATTATAAAATAGTTTACAAATGTGTATTTGCTTGTTTTTCAGAAAAACCAGTGTTTTATCATGAAATTTTACAGAAAAATGTAAAATCTTTGAAATTTTAAAACAATAATTTAAGAATACACGTAAAAAACACGAATAAGTAGATAAACAGTCGTAATTTATTTTTCTAAAAATCATAATTATAACATACATATGTTGTTCCCTGGGGCCCAGAATCACTCTCTTTCGGCTTAGTACAGATGTTTCGTGGCACCCAGTATAGTACTAACGTATCAATGACTAGAAAATTGATCAAAGTTAATTTTGCGTACGTATCCGGCTGCATGCTACAGTTCGTTGGCTTTATAATGGTAATGAGCGTGGGTTTAGAAATTAGTTCCCAGATTGTGAGTTCATAAGCTATTTAAGCTAAAAGGGCGATAAAAAGATTTAAAGGACTAGATTGGTCATTACGACAATCCTGTTTGAGTCATTTGAATCCAGTCCCTATCCATGAAAAGCTTATATTTTAGTCACTTTATGTTAAGTTAAAACTTAGAGCTTCAAAACTATTTAGTTGGTCGCTAATTTCTCTAATAGAAAACGTTCACGGTATTTTTTATTTAAAATCCTATTCAAAAGCCAACTTCAAACTACAAAAACAAACAAAGGAACAAAATATTAGTGCGTAAGCGTAGCTTTAAAACAAACAATCTGGAAAGTAGGTACTAAGATAAGTGCGCTTTCAATTTAAGTGCGCATTTGAAGAGATGGCGAAGAAATTGCCGTGAGACCATTATTTTATTATTGCGAGACGAAAAGGCATAATATTAAGAAGACTATAACTTTGAAGGCGGCGTAGGCCTAGTAGAAAATATTTTAACCAAAGTGTAAGCGATGCTAGAAATTGATTGTCAGTTTTAAAGGAGTCTATCTACCGCTAGACTATTTTATATATTCAGGCCGAAAAGCGGGTATGCCAGCTTTGCGAATTACACCGTTCACTGCATCGTGTAAACGTTGCTCATAATCGGTCGTTTATATTTGCGGGTAGAACGAAGATTAATTCCTTAGCTGGCACTGATCGAGAAACTGTCTTGCGTTATGTAATTATTGTAAAAGTAGGTATATTGGTTATTTAAAAGAAAAAATTCTCTGTTCACATGAATATAAGTTAATAGCTTTATCTAATTGTATTATTTGGAAGTCACTGCAAGTAACCAAATATTAACCTGGATGGAGTAAGTATTTAATAAAAGGTAAGTTTATTCCTGAAAAATGGTTAGTGTTTTGGATTTATTTTGTGTTTACCGGTGTAGAAAAAGGTCGTTCTAATCTATTGCGGGTCGAAACTGTCTACGGAGTGTAAACGTGAGTGGAGAAGTTAACTTTTAGATAGAATGTGCATCGATGTCGACGAAAATCCTTCAAAATAGGATGAAAATACAACTATGTATATTTAGAAACAACTCCGAGAACAACCTTCTCTGATAATCCAACAAAATGCGATTCACAAGCATTTTTAAATTACGTAAGTGTACGTTCACACTGCTGTGTCAGTCATTACTGGATCTGGAATACTGTCATGAGTGTGAACTCGCTCATATAAATATATCCGCCATCACCGAATAAAAACGTATACGATAAAACGGGCCTGTAAAACGGACTGATGGGTGAACGTACCCAAGTCTGTGTTTTACCTTCTCTGATTGCATGGGACGTCATTTGTAGGGGAGCAGGCGGTGCACGCGAATTCCATTTTGTTGGATCTTATCTTCTTTCATCCTATTAAGTATTTACTTTTGTGATTCCCATAACCCAATTACTCAAATTAGTGCCTATTAGTCCAAGATTAATTTTTAACTCCTACCCAAATCTCGTCCCCACATTATACTAATTTATAAATAAAAATACCTCGCAAACTAAAAAGTGACTGATTAGGTCACTTTTTAGTAGTAGAGTACTACTAAAAAGCCTAGAGTACAACCTAAAGGTACATACCGTTCCAGCATCGCTCCCGCAGAGCATACGGCAGAGGCGTACCTACTCCTCTAATCATGTCGACCGCGAGCTGTCCACGCGGCGACAGCTAGCAGCAAGCTCGCAGTCCAAGCACGCTCGGCAAAAAGCTGTGATCGTACAACTTGCTTCAAGCGAGCGTTGCTATTTTATGTTGTCACTGTAAAATGTATCAACGGATTATGAGTAGTCCATATTTGAATGCCCATTGTATTGTACTGTATTGTATTGTATCTCAAGAGGCGCAAATATGCAGGTCTCGACAGACCCTACACATTTGCTCTCTGAGCGCCTGAACGAAGCGACGTGTGACCCGAGAGCTGGTGGGTATCTGGCGCAGCGCATCAGCATTGCCATACAACGGGACAATGCAACCAGCATCTTGGGGACGCTT
Organism: Eupithecia inturbata; assembly: GCA_963662085.1. NCBI lineage: Eukaryota > Metazoa > Arthropoda > Insecta > Lepidoptera > Geometridae > Eupithecia > Eupithecia inturbata. Next base: position 4,675,373 of record OY759196.1, on the reverse strand, counting down.
CCGACTGGTATTGATATGGATCAGTTGAGCTACCTGTAGATTGTTTGCAACAGTCTGCAGTTAGCTTAATTGTTTCAATTGTAAATACTAGTTCTAATTAGTTTTTATTATTTGATTGTAATTTTCTTTGTAAATAAATAAATAAAATAATTGTATTGTTATTGTATTGTGCTTTGTTCTTAAGGCTGCAAGTACAACCTTTAAAAGCCTAGGGAGCAGAGAAAAAGGATAAATTGTGGATAAGTGTGCTAGGTTTCAAAATATGAATTCTAAAATTTGATTTTTTTGGGTCTCTCGGCGCGTTCGTTGCGGTAACGTGAGCGTTCAGCTTAAAGCTACGGAGGTGGCTGATGTTTTAAAATAACATTACAACTTTATCTTAATTTGGAAAAACTCTTGAAATACTCTTTTGCTTTAGTTTAATATAAATATGTATGTTTATGTACTGTCTAGTATAATATACACAATATAAAAAAACAATACCTTCCCGGTTCTTTGTTTTATTTTCTGCTTTGTTTATCTACTTAGTGTCCGGTTGTGCCGAATGAAATACGTTTCTTTAGTATTATTTATCTTAATCGGACACAATTGTTTCTTTTATTACGAAAAAGAAACACATTTGTATTTCCAAATCTTTCCACACGAGTATTTTTCACGAGTAAAACATCGTATTGATTGAGGAAAACGTGTTTTCTTGTCAAATTTTCCTCGTGGCGTTATCACTGGCTCACAGCAGAGCTTAAAAACGTTAACCAACCCATCGCTTTTTGCTTTCATGAATGGCGCTTCAGGTTCGTCCTAAGTTTTTATAGCTTAGCCTAGCGCTTTTAACAGATTCGTAACGTTATTATTAAAATATTAGATACATAGGTATACAACATATAGTCAAAATTTAATAGTACCCGCGGCTGAAGATAGCGCAGGTTCAGGCTATCACAGCGTGGTCAGCATTGCAACCCTTGATAGCCAAGGTCGAGGCCCTTATAGGGCGGACAGCAAGGGCTGCAATGATGACCAACCTTGAAGGCCGAGATCATAGCAATCTTAGCTTGAGGCCAGCTTATCGTGGTCAGCATTATGAACTTTTATAGTGATTTGTATAGTGCTTTACTCAAACAACGCGAGTAATTTAAAAGAGAATTGGAGAATTCGTCGCTTATAGAGTTCATTTTCAAAATTTATTTACGAAAATTGATTAGAACGTATCATGCACAAATTTTCAGCGCGATGCTCTTTTGTCAGTTTTCCCGCGTTTTCTTTTTTTTATTCTAACCAGCCAGTGAAGCTTGTACTGCTCGGTATGCATACAACCTATAAGCACCTAACTATTATCAAAACAAAATAGAATTCGAAATTCGAAATACATTACGGACCGCATAGAGCGGACAGTAATAATATTACTGTCCGTCTGTTCGGGTAGGCCCAAAAGGTCGACTTTGCTCAACGAAGGTTGTCGAAATAATCAGCAGATTACATGCTATGTTTGAGTAAATGTTTCACAAGATGAATCATAATATTATTAAATAATTAATTGTAATGTCGTATATTTGTGAAATTAACTATAAACATGTAAAATATTATATTTATTACTAAATTCTTATATTCCTGTAAGACATTTGATTACATTCTAATACAAAAATTTTAAACTTTCGCGATTTATTAACATAGTCGCCCCATGACCTCCATCGCTGTAACGCTATGGAAACGCAATTTTTATTCTAGATGAAATCTAATCGCAATATATGCCTTATTTATTTATATATATAAAAGTATAAAACGTCCATACCAGCAATGAACAAAAGCAAAAATGAACTGTTGTGTATTCGGTCACTTATGCGGATAAGTGACCGAATACACAACAGTTCATTTTAATCCGTAATCATTTGGTATTTAAATTATTACGAACTACAAAACCAATATCTACCGCAACAGGTTTTGTTCCCGATATATTTTTTTTTTACACAAAACACATAATATACTTTTATCGAGATTCGATCTAATTCTTAATCTCAAAGTTAACCTGTTAACCTGTTAGTTAATCCATAGAATTTATACTGCGAAATCTTACACTTGCTGAAAATATAAGTGACGTTTAAAATTTGTGTAATAATGCTATGTTAAATTACTTACCAACGCTCTCGTGTCTCGTGCCTCTTTAATCGCAAAGTTAATAATTCATTCATAACTGATAATAATAGTCAAATTCTCTCTCACATGTGTAAAGTTTACACACTCCTATTATTAATAACAAAGGGATGAAAGAAATGGATAATTCCAGTGAGATAGCTCTTAGCTTGTGTTCATTAATTTATGATTAAAATAATTATAATTAATTACTTGTGATCTCTAAACTGAGGAACGGAGAACGCGACTCGGCAAATGTAGTGTAGGACGACGTCCGGCTGCCCAGCGAAAGACTGCAGGCAGATACTGGATGCGGCATGCTGCAGACAGGGTGCTATGGCGCTCATGGGAGGCCTATGTCCAGCTAATATAGGCTGATGATGATGAATGATGATCTCTAAACTGGCAGTCATTCATACCTAGTAAAAGATTGGTGAGAACTTTGATAATGCGTATTTTGAAGATCGTTTAATTTAAAAATATATAAAGAAATCATTTATTTTTCTCTCACAAAGGTAATGCTATGTAGAAAAGGTTATGTTTACAGAATTAGATATACTCTAATGTTAACCTGCTTTGTGAGACTGGTGCCTGAAAAAGGTTTAAAAACCTATAAGACTCAGCCATCGACATAAATGATCATACAAACCTCAACTCTCTATGCAAAAGATCACCCAAATAAAATTGTAAAACATTGCGGCACAGGAAACCTACAAAAAAGAGAATTTTCTCTATTTCCCATGTTCATACAGCTTTTCCTTATATTAAAAGCAGGAAAAGCCGAACGCAAATATTTTCCACAAAAACCTACGTGTCTGTCGAAAAACGAAGTGTCATGTAAAACGTAGTATTCCCTTCGGAGCCTCGTCCCATTTCTGATAAGTAAAGTTAAAAGGGTTCAGCCTTACGAGCAAACTCGGTTTTTTTCAATGTAACCCAAATTTTAGGGATTAATTAGTTATCGTTTAGCCTTGAATGAACATCGCAGACGGATATAAAATACTAATTAGAAAGTTTTTGAGTAAGCCATTATTTTCTTGATAGGAAGGAAGTTGAGGAAGCCTTTTTCTCGTGGTAAATTGATGATTTTAATTACTTTAGCAATAAACATTATTAGCCCCTGTCTTCTCTCAGGTGTACTATAGTCTAGCAATTCTGACATGTTGTCTCTAAAGGTTTAATACTTAGAATGAACACAAGCTCTGCTTACTAATGGGCTAGATATGATGCTGTATTAAAATTACCATCAATACCTATTTATTTATTATAATAAGTACCAAGCATTGGTTTTCTGTCATTATATTTTGTAACAGCTTTGTAGATATTTTCAAAAAGGTATTTCTTTAGTTAGAATTTATATTTTTCAAATTTGCTTGACTGCAGTAAATTGCCCCCTTATAAAATTTTTGAGAGATTTGTAAGTAAAACCAATGATCTGTGAGATTTTGGCCGACATATTGATATACAGACAATCAAAAAACAATATTTCTTTGAAATGCCGGTATTTTTCAGGTCCTTTGTTTGGCTCAGCCACCCCATAGCACAATGAAAATTCAGCTCCGCAAAATGAATAGCTGGCGATAAAATATGTTTATTACTTAACGAGCGATAAACGAATATTTTACATCTGAATTGGTTTCGGCTATCCTAATGGAAGATTTGATATACAGAATTGAATAAAATTGATTGCATAAAAAGTTTGAGTGGAGAAGGCTGTATAATGAAAGACAATCATTTAGCCGACAACTTTCAGTACCGATTTTGAATTAACAATGAAGTTACAAAAATAATTTGATCAGTAATTTCAATACGTTACCTAGGAAAATTAAATATCGAATAACACAAAGATACGCTCAGCGTTAGTCGGAAAAAATCGTACGATGGGGTTCGCAATAAAGGCTTTCTTTTTGTGTAGACAACTAATAAGCTGGACAAGTGCAAGTCAGAATAACAAACACATTTGGCCGACAGACAGACAGACGGACAGGGTGGCGGTGTAAGTTAACCAATTGGTTCATACCGGTTAGGTACAACGATGAAAGCCAACATACTAGACACACTAAATTATTTGCCGTTTCACGCTCATCTACAAACTATGCACAAAACTCATTAGTTAACAGACTTCATAAAATTTATAATAAGAGATTTGATTCAACTGATCTATTTTATACAAGCAAGAGAGGTTTTAGAAGGGATCTTATAAAATTTTTAGAAGACACTGCGTAGAAGGAATGTACACTTACCCATTTTTTTATTTATTTTTTTATAACCTTTTTGTATTTTCTATTATTATTATTGTTTATGTATTTTATTTTATAAAGTATTTGTATTTTCTATTATGTATTTTATTTAGTTAGGTAAGTACTCATCATCATCATCATTATTATTTATTTACTTTGAGTTATTATGAGACACCTATATCTCTACCTTTGTAAAATGAAATAGTACTTATGTTTTGATTTTTAACACTAATTTAAACTTGCTATTTGACTGTCTGTTTTTAAAATTATCATCTATAAAATTTAAATCCATTATTGGTCGTAAGAAAAAATTATATTATAAGTTTATGTAATGGAAATCAACAAAATTTATTTTATATTATTGAAAATAGTGAACTATTGAAAGAGATTAACCTCTCAAAGGCAATTTAAAAGTCTCGCTCCTTTATTTTACAAGACTCGAATTGCAAAGTAAAAAGTCTGGTGGTCTCCACAAAAACGTAATTAAAACGCGGTAATGAAAAACTAATTTATTATTTCACGTGCTGTGTAGCATGTAAACAATGATGCTCAAATTCTTATTGTAAATCACGATGCGTTCTCGTGTGAAGTTCAAAATCCTTTTCGCAAGAGTTGAAAATATGTAGTTTTGCGAGGGCGATGGGAACAGGCGCGTCTCACGTGAGACGTTGGGAACAACTCACTGTTGGCACGTTTTTAGCCTTGGACTCAAAAAGGCAATAGCTGAGTCCACGCCCATCGCCACCTGCTAAATACAACCAACAAGTAAAAACAATTTACAAAACAGAGAAACATTAGACTAATAACCACTGGGAACGCCGCGCCTACTTACGTGACAAAGCGTTGGTAATGAAACATTCAATTATACGAATGGAAAAAATATAGCTGCAGACAAGACAGCTACTCCAACACCTTAATTTACCTCGATTTATTTCCGTCTTCTATTCAGCGCACCGGGATAGCACGGCGACGTCGCTGGCAACGTATTCAAACTTGTCATTCTGTATTGTATGGCAGCTAACTCCCGTGGCGACGGTTTCGCGAAGTCGTCTGCCATACAATAGTTTCAATACGTTGCTAGCGTCGTCGCCGTGGAGTCCCGAGTAGATCGGGCCCTTATTTACCTTCACTCCGCATCAGCCTGTAAATTAATATAAACTTGAATTAACCTAAATCTATTTTGTGGCTAAACAAATAGATAGATAGAAATAAATAGAATAAATTCCGCTATAGAATAGAATATAACTTTATTGCACCATCAATACATTTATAAAACAAGAACTTAATACTAATTATATCTAATGTGGCACAATCGGCGGCCTTAATCCTATATAATATAATATATATATTATAATATAAATATAATAAAACGAATTTGGCAAATCCAGAAATGGTATTGTCTAGAACTGGGTACATCAAGAAGTTGGCCAATCCAAAATTAGCCACCTCAGTCAGAAGTGGTCACATAATGCCTAAACGATTAAAACAGCGTGTGTAGCAAGTTGCTACGAAGCTGCTACGGTATTGCTACGAAACGTAGCACCCTCTACACGACCGTAACATTGCTACGAAATATATCGGTATACTACCTATACCGATATAAATTTCGTAGCAATGTTACGGTCAATGATATCTTACGGTCAATGATATCAATGATATCTACTTGACTGAATTGGAATCACCCAGATAGCAATTATATGGACTGTGACAGTCGTACAAAATGTAAATTAAAGGCGCAATTTTCTTTCTAAAGGCTCGAAATTGCGATGATTCGTTCGGGGATTCGTTTAAGCTAATGACTTCGCAATTCTTTTATGTGATATAATTACGTATGAGTCCCTTTTTGTTCCATTTCATGATAGTTTTGATGAAATGTTAGGTAAGTAATTAGTTTCGGGGAATTTTGGGCGAAAATACACGTTCATGTTATTACGAAATCAATTACATGGTAGTACTACATAAATAGATTGTCTAGAAGCCACTTGAAACCTGTCGAGGCTGTTTGTTACCTTGCACAGCACAAAAATGTGCATTCAAATATCGGCTTAAGCTTAATCTTTAGATACATTTTACAGTGACATAATTTAATTGTTTTGAATAAACTAAAACTGACTTCAAATTCCATAGTATTTACACGGTTTTTTTTAAGTTTGGCGGGACAAATACTGATCTCTCGAGATTTTTTTATTTATAGAACCACCATAATCTATACTTAAATAATAGTGAAATAATTTTCAAAATCAGTGAAAACGACGAACATTCTTTAAAAAATATACATACAACCAAACATAGAACCTTCTCCTTTTTTTAAGTCGGTTAAAAATGGCTTCCCAGACAGCTACAAACGCCCGAGAGCTGTCTGTCATCTGATGCCGTAAATATAAAATGCATCTAAACTACAGTTAGCCCAGTTACAGTTAGCCCATATTTAAATGCACATTTTTATGCTGTGCTGCAGCAGTGCGCCCCTGATCTGTGGCAACCTTAAATGCGCGCGCGGTCAGAATGGAACTTTGTCTAAGAAAATATTAAACGTCTAATTTCTCATATTTAGGGTGAAACCAAGTAAGTGTCCGACCGCTTTTGTTTTATTTTGAAATGGTTCCATCCCATTCTGATCACGCGCGGATTATATTAGGGTTAGAGAATGTATTAATTATTAAATTCCTTAAAATAAATACATTTCATAAAATTTCATGAATGCGGTAAAATCATCTTCTTCGAAATGTACATAACTGGTACCTGCACCGGTTGTATTGTGATGTATTGATTTATATTGATACCAGCGTTTGCTCTTGTTTTCGGATTAAATTGTAGCATAATAATATTTTACTTGGATAATGTGATAAAGAATTGGCATTAAGGGTTACGGGATCCCCGTGATAAAAAACTTGAATTACATATAATTAAAAAAAAATATTTGGTCTATTACAACTGGATATTTAACATGATATGAGTATTGAACATTCTAAAATTTCGGCACAAACCGGAAACCGATCCGAAACCGAACCGAACCGAAATGAAACCCGTGGCAGTGGTAACGTGCGTGGCAGAAGACAAAAAATCGGTATGTCTGCCAATAAAAACTCTCTCGCAGTGCCTTCAGTTAATCCGTGATCATGACGCATGAAACTGTGCCCAAATATCGGAAAGCTCAATACTCAAATCATGGTAAATATCTCGTTGTAATTGATTTTAGTGTTAATAACCATGATGGATTTAAAAAATTTTTTTTTTTGGTTTCTAGTATTTGAAAACACGATTAAGAAAAAAACATACGATAAAAAAATCATGAAAGTGCACTGTTTCGCACATAATTTGGTCGAGATCTCAGGAACCCTGCGGTCTATTGAAATGACTTGTTTTGATCCGTAGGTTATTACTAATTATTTGGTTCCTTGAACCAGTTTCTTCATAAGTTGTGTAGTTTTCTTGTAAATAAGCAAAAACTTGATTTTTGCGCTTACGCCGTTCCAAAAACGTTTGCTCTGTCCCGCTCCTATGAACAAGAAATCCTATGCCTATCCTTTTCACAAAATGGCGCGTATTGCGCCCTCTTAACTGAATTGTTGGCTGAACTTACCTCTCTTTTGTTTTGGGGAGCAATGTTAAATAGTGGGCGTATTAGTACTGGTGAAGCCTTGGTCTCTTGATCGTTACGCAGTACGCAGCGTACTACCCCTTACTGCTGACGCAGACTTCGACGGAACAAAATTCCACTATAGACGTTTTTCATACGATTATGTGTCCGGCATCGCATAGCGAATAACGCAGCGTACTGCGTAGTGATCACGAGACCAAGGCTTGAGGAAGTCGATATGTTCTACATGTGCGCCAAATCTCATCTTGATATTTTCAGTGGTTTTTAAAATCTTATGTAACAAATATTTACCTATATTTCATTTTTATACACGACCTACTCATGATTACAACTTTATGTTGTAAGAAGTACAGTACCTATCGATATGATGCAAGCTTTCTGATTGTGTTCCATTTTCTTTACTACGATGTTGATTAAATTTATGTTAATTAAATTACTATTTATGTAAAGGTGTTTATTTGACAAAGAAGTGTTCATTTTGATTTTATGTTATTTTTGTGTTTATCGACATACTTGGGGGAAAGGTATGATAGGTTTGTAACATGCAGGTACTTGTCCATCTTATTTTTATAACAAGGTTGACTAAGTTAGGGTAGTTGCATATTTTCATGTGTAAGTTAGTTGTGATTTGCTACAAAGCTCAATACATTTAATTTACCGAAATATCGTGTTTTATTGGACATAACAACCTGCAAACTTTCTCTTCATAATTTTAGCTAGGTAGTATGTGTTGGTATTCAATCGGTGGTCAATTTAACAAATCTTGCAAATCATATCTATTGTCACAATGTCAAGTTACAAAATAGCGAATAAAAAAAATACAAATTATAACTAACACAAGAAAAAAATAATTATTGAAATAAATTGCTGTGCCCTTACAGGGTACATGTACTAACTCCTCAGCTAAATACCACCTAAGCTAAAACAATGTATGCAATAAACAAATCTGAATCTGAAAATACCGATAATCACGGGAGTACAAAGAGAGCAAGGCTCAAAATTAGAGAATAGAATTGAGAATTGAAAAAATCAACCACCTTTTTGAGCCGTTTGGGGTTAAAACCCTTGTTTCTTGGAGACCTGGAGCACACGCCATTTATAAAGATCTTACCAATCTTCTTATAGAGTTGACAGGTGACCGGAATGCTGCCTTCTGTTTCGGTCAACGAATTAGCATTGCCATTCAACGTGACAATGCTGCCAGCATTCTGGGCACTCTGCCTTCTGGTGACGGCTTCGATTTTTAAGAAATAGATATAAGAGTATACACTAGTTGTAATTGTTTTATTACTCTATTATTGTAATGTTTATAAAAAAAAAATTAGAGAATTGAAGAGTTCTATTCAAGGAAATAACTTGCACTACTGATATCACAAATAGTCTACGTGCAAAGATTTAATATTTTGAAAACAAACAAGCAAGTTTCCTCTCGCTTTTACCAACCTCGCCGACACAAGATTTTGAATATCAAATGAGTTTCCGAACTGATTCAACTCTAACGATAGTTTCAGTTTTAACAGTTCCAGTTTAAAATTCATCGAGCTTTTGTGAAATGAGTCCAGAAAGTCTAGAATTTCAGATACCTGGAACGTAGATACGTTCTTGTTTCTTAATTTGAACACCTTTTCATTCGCGAGTTGAGAGTTTGTCGGCTGCTTGAATACGTTTAAGTTTCAGTGAAGATTTAGAATTTATGAGACAGGATAGCTTTTAGTTTATTAAGTTCTAGGAAATTAATATTCAGTTTCTATATGAATGTTTTGAGAATTCACGGAATTGAGCAGCGATGTGTGTAAAATGTTAGAAATATAAATAATAGGTGTAAAAAAATTTATGAATCCTACAGAAATTTTAAAACTGTTTTAAAATTTATCAATATTTTAAATTTCAAGTTGGGTTTCGAGACCGATCTTCGAATTCCTAAAAATATGTATCTATGCATGTGTATGTCCATTACCTAGTATATACCTATAACACAATCTCAGCTTAGCTTGAGACTAGATGATGCTGTGTGAATTGTCCAGTATTATTTATTTATTATTATTTTATTTATATAAAGTAAATAATAATTATAAATGTTTAATAATAGTTAATAATTATTAAGCAAATCGTATAATATTTTTTTTTATTATTAATTAGAGCTATAATCGGAAAACCAAAGCAAAACCTCCCTCTATAAGTCACAACAAAACTACAATGTAAAGTTTCACACCTCAAAAGCTGAGCTTAAAATTACATTAATTACTTTTCGGAACTTTCCGTATACGCAAAGTTCAACCCCTTTCTCAATAGCAAAGTACTAATAAACTTTTAACGGGAGATGAGAACAAATGGATTCCTTATACTTCGTATCCAATATATCTTGTAACTAGACTTGCGCCAACGTGGAAGCCAACTTTGTTGTTAGACAAATGGTTAGCAAATAACGCAGCGTTGATTGAACCGTGTCTAGAGGACAGCCTCACAGAAGCATCTGCAACGTTCAAATCTAGTAGCTCTACCAAAATACAAAATCAGAATCTATTTCGTACTTGTGCAGGAATAAATTATTTATTTTGTAGCCCTATTAAATGTCACTGTAAATTTTTTACTGTTACGACTTTAGTTATGTTTTTCATAAAATAGCGATTTGAATATCATCTTCATCTTAGTCGGGTTTTAAAAAAGAATTTACGATCAATAAACCTGTGTACTCAGTAATTTTATATTGACAATGCATTTAGTTTTTTAATAGGTGTTATTTGTTACCTCGGTTCACACACACATTTCCAAGCGACAGGATCAGATTCCGATTAACTTACTGGCACTATTCTCTGGCGAATGTAGGATAGCATTTGTCTAAGTACATACTTTTTGTTGTTTAATCTGATGGATCTTGGAATCACTTTGTTACATAATGGTAAGATGTTCGAACTATATGTATACGGACGTTAAACGTTAACGAGTTAAGTTTAACCACGCATAATTGTGCAGCAAAAATGTATCCCAGGCTGTTAATTATAAATGCGGCCGTGGTGGTCGTGGCATAAAGAACAAGCCTTCCAACACAGCTCGTGGATGTCGTAACAGCCGACTAAAGGAACCTATAAGAGAAACGGCAGCATTCCAATACACAATTATTTACTGCATTAGATGTACAGAGATATTTATAATCTACATAATTAAGTATCACTATAGACCCTGCTGGGCACACAATGTGTATGGAGAGAGAGGGGGACGTCGTTTTTAATAGGTAAGGTATATTTTGCACGATTTTTTTTGAGATTGGTAATGGCCTGACAAAGAGGATTACAATCAAATTTTAAAAACAGATTAGAACTAGTATTTACAATTGAAACGATTAAGCTAACTGCAGACTGTTGCAAACCAACTTCTACAGGTAGCTCAACTGATCCATATGTCAACCCATATGTCCATATGTCATATGTCAACCAGTGGGAAGCGTCCGCAAGACGCTTTCTGCATTGCCCCGCTGTGGCAATGTTATTTTACTCGTTTGCATATTTCTTATTTTTCGCTTATATATTCGTCAATCGTGTAATATGCCTTTGTCATTAATAAAAGCTTGCATGTGTTATTGTTTCTGTGTATTTTTGACACTTCCACTGCAGTCACCAATCCGCCCACTAACAATAAATATATTAGTCAATTCTCAATATATTTATTGTTGTCATCACATTGGCTTAATTGGTAGGTAAATTATTTATAGGTAAGTATCACAATGAACTGGAGGAGGCCTAAAAAAGAAAGAGGTCCTAACTACTTGTATTATTATAATACCTATGAAAATGCAAGAAAAAATATTATTTTAAGTAAATCTATAAATAGGCATAACTAATAGTATAATAAGCATATAAGAATAACTACGAGTACAATGCATGCTTTAATATTTTATTTTTATTAATCGATTATGAATTTTTAATTATTTAAACAAACATTGTAATAAGAATTAAGCAATTATGTATACGCATGATCATTTTAATTTTACGGTTGTGGAATAAATAGCTTTTTTATTTTTATTTTATTTAAGTATCACAATGTGTGCCTGTTGGGCGTAACAACAAGTGGAAGGCAGACCGAGGTTGTTTTTGGTAAATATGTAGGTACAATGATTAATGGGGGGTCACGGGAAAATCTTCTAGTTTGGGGGAAACATGTTGAACTGTGGACTGGATGTATGTGGTAATAAGATTTAGAAAAGGTATATAAGGAGGAAAGAAATAGGTCTTTACCTATGAAATTGCCGTCCTTCAGTACTGGTCACTTCAAATAGAAAAAAGTTTGGAATGGCTTTGTATTCTAAATTCAAATTAATTTTGTTTTAAAAACATGACATTCTTTTTACAAACTCAGTCTTTTGTTTATTGAGTAGCGTTGTATTTTCATTACATTTGAAAATTTTTCGTCATAATGGATACTTTAAAAATTCGTGTAATTATGGAAAATGAGTTTCGTCGTGGCACCAACGCAACTCAAACGGCACGTAACATCAAAAACGTTTACGGAGAGAACTATACAAACGAACGCACAACCTATTATTGGTTTTCCCGGTTCCGTTCTGGAAATTTTGACTTGAAAAATGAAGCTCATGGTCGTCCGGAGACTTTGGTCAACAATGATGAATTAAAGGCGATTGTGGAAGCTGACGAAACTCAATCTACAGCTGAGCTAGCAGCAGCTTTTGATGTTAGCATCAAAACAATTTTGATCCATTTGCGACAAATAGGCAAGGTAAAAAAACTTGATAGATGGGTGCCCCACGAAACTGAACTTAACGATCGCCAGCGCAACGTACGCGTCGAGACCTGCCTCGCTATGCTCAATAGGCAAAGAAATGAAGGAATTTTGAACCGAATTGTTACGTGCGATGAAAAATGGATCCTGTTCGACAATCGAAAGCGCTCAGAAAGTTGGTTAGATCCTGGTTCAGCACCAAAGCAATGCCCTAAACCAAAAATGACCCCAAAAAAGGTGATGGTCACTGTTTGGTGGTCTAGTGCGGGTGTGATTTACCACAGCTTTTTACAAAACGGCATGAGTATTACTGCAGATGTGTACTGTGAAGAACTGGAGACAATGATTGAGAAGCTTGCACATCGGCAACCAGCTTTGGTCAATCGGTCGTCCCCACTGCTCCTTCACGACAACGCGCGACCCCATACTGCACAACAGACAGTCTCCAAGCTGCAAAAGCTGGGGTTGGAAGCTCTCCCTCATCCGCCATACTCACCAGACCTTGCACCTACCGACTATTACTTTTTCCAAAATTTATACAACTTTTTAGTGGGTAAAAAATTCAATTCCCGAGAGGCAGTACAAAATGACTTTTAAGAGTTTGTTGCCTCCCGTCCAGCACATTTTTACAAGAAGGGCATCAATAAACTGCCATTGCGTTGGCAAAGATGCGTCGATTGCATGAGTGATTACTTTGAATAATAGAAATAAAAACGTTTAAAAAAATAAGTACTTTTACTTATTCCATACAAAACGGCAATTTCATAGGTAAAGACCTAATATTTAGAAACAATTCCGCGAAAAAACCTACTCCGATAAGATTTAACAAAAAGTAGTCCGTATAGCACCACACCAACCACAAAATTAATGAACATCTATCAAAGCAAGTCGTCAACTAGTTTCGTCCCTCCACGAGACATTATCGAGACACCACAATACTCGACCTTGACATTGAGAGCACCAACCAACAACGGTAGAGTCCCACCAGAGATATTATGAGAAATTATGTGTGAGATGTGAAAGATATATGTATCCCGGGGAAAGACTTTTTAACCCGGAAAAATTCGTGCAATGCCGCGGACATAACGCTAGCAGTCCTTATTGGACAATTCTTACAATCCCCGTTTATTCTCTGTCCCGATTGATGATTCCATGAAAGATTTTCCGACATATTTTATTCCACTTTCTCTGTAAACCGTAACAACCGTGAAAAGGTGGAAGACGAATCCATTAGAAACGTAGAAACGTGTGACAATTCACTGAATCGCAATAAAGGTTCTGAATACATCAGAATGGTGTATTAGATACTCCAATATTGGAATAATCAAGGCGAGCGCCCGAACAAACTTTGTTATCTAGTTTCATCAAATATTGTTTTAAAGTTTTCCGAGAGTAGTTGGGAAGTACGGTCATAATTTCCGGTTAGCCTAGTTACTTTGTTTTCATAAATGTTTTGGTAAACCACTGTAGAATATTTTATGGTTTCCCTTGGTTATATTTTGCTACATTTTCCAAACCCGCGCTCTTGGTGGACTCACTATAGTTTTCATCCGGCACGATGCTGAGTGGAGGCCGCATTTGCCACAAATTCAGCTACGTACAACAAAATTACCTGTTAATGTACCTAGGATTAATTAGTCTAAACTTAAGACTTTTTACATAATCCTAAGTACATTTATAAGGTTATTTTTTTTGTGCAGTAGATTAAGGTAAATAAAATATTCTATTTCGTTTTCTCTTAAAATAATATAAAGAATATAATATTAAAATATATTTTAATATTATCTCAAAATTTTTCGGACTTTGGTATAGTTCAATCGAGAAATAAACCGAACTACCTTTATCATTTCCGTAAGGCCCGTGTTTTGAAAGCTTGCTCAGTCCTCGTTCTCTACTTGAGTAACACTTTTCTACGGTATAAACGTCAATCAAGCATAGATCTTAAGATTTATTCTTTGAGTGACACTTATGCCATGAAAGCTTGCTCAGTATTATATAATATAGGCTTTTTTTTATTCGGGAATTTCGTGTACGAATAAAGTGGTCTGTGGGGACCAGAATTATGTGGGACTCGACGCCCTGAGAAGGACGTAATCCCCACTAAAACCTCTTCGGTGACACTCTCTCGCCATTTTCGTCGAACCACGGGAACATTTAAACCTACCGCAGCCCAACTGGCGTCCCCTCTTCCTTCCATACATGGCCGGCGAGATCACCATTCCACACACTCGCCGACCCCATTCTTCCGTCATGTTTCCTCCCCCCGATTGGAACACACAGGACAGACATAGTTAAAACCGCGAATGTCGACCTCTGTGCCCAGATAGGCATTTCTGTCGCCCCATACTGCTTGTGGGTCTCGCACACACACACAAATACTCACACTCTCACTCCAACTTGTTCATAATACGGGTCTAAGACTGTCTAAACTGTCACAGTCTGTTGTATGCATAATGACCGTCTTTTGTTTGTGTGTGATTCAGAATATTTTTAAATTCGAATGATGTGAGGTTCTTCTACTTATTATTTCGTGTTTTTATGCGAAAAGAACCTACTCTACTTAGTAACCTAGAACCTACTCCTACTGGGTACTTATGTACCCACCGCCTAATGGAGCGTTTTTGGAAAAACGCTCAATAGGTAAAAGACGTTCAGATACGGTTTATTAGCGATTAGATTCGTGTAGAATGCGGCCGACCGTGAGTGATATATTTGTGCTTGTGCTGGGTTTTAGCTAAAAAAATGTCCTAAAAACTGTTTAGTATGTAGAGTAACATGTTTAGTACAAATAAAGTTTATTTGTATATAAACAATATTTAATTTCAACGTAGGCTAGCTGCCTGTAATCGGTAGGTTGTACCGTAAATCTTTGTTCTATCAAGTCTGTGTTTGTAGTGTATCTAAACCCTATAAGGTTATAGGACTATAGGTTCAGGTGAAGGTACTGTAGTGAAGTGTGTACTGAACTTTAGAATGACGTTGGTAACTATTATTGATGGTGGTTTTAAGTGGGTGATAGACGTGCGAGTAAATTCGCGAACTTGTGGCTCGACGACTTTTTTCGCTGGTGTGTCACCCTTCGTTGGCGATCCGTCAAGTTTAAAATTTTGCTAGTAACCCACCTCAACGTATAAAACACAAAGCTTTTTCTGTCGACGACATCGCTATACAGAGTGAGTAAGCTTCACGTGTGTCACCGGCGTCGAGCGGAGTAAGTTCGCGTTGTTTTGTTAAACAATAAAAATAAAAAATAAAATAAAATCTTAAAAACCGCGTACTTCAAGTTCGTACGTCTGTCACCCACTTTAGACCACAATGAGTTAGTCAATATTCGTATTCAATAACTAAAGACAATCAAACCAACTGAATAATGAAGTCTGTCAATACCTGTCTACAATACCAATCTATGGAGTTGACGTGCCTAATAAATAATATATATTCTCTTGAACAGATAATTTTGTTCCTAGTGGTTTTCTGTGTTTAATGAATAAATTCAGTTTTTTTCGTTACAAAACACTAGCTCTGATTAGTTAGATCTGGTTGGGCCTTGTTGTTAGTATGTGACGTGTCTTAGGTCCGTATCAAGAGAGCTTGCTCAGTCATCGATCTATGCTTGGGTAACGCTTTTCTATGGAATAAACGTCCCTCAAGCATATATATATGACTGAGCAAGCTTTTCTAATACGTGCCTAAGAGTCCTATAAAGCACTTCGACTTTAGACTTGATTTTTAGTTATAAAACATGATGTTCTGTGAAAATGTCTAGCGCGTAATCTAATATAATTTATACTAATCCCTTCTAAAACCTATATTCTCTCAACATTTAGAAGCTTCTAAAGTTGGAAGTAATTCTGGCAATATTTATTGAATATAATAACGGATACTGTTGGCAATTATTAATAAATTAATAACAAACAACACAAGCGAACAGCCATTAGCCTGATTTATAAACGGCAGTTAATGAGATCAGAAACTTCATTACAAAGTATTGGACGGAACTTTGGAATGTTTGGATTCGTCTTGGGATTAATAGTCTTTATAGATTGCTAACTGCTAACCGCGGCTTCGCACGCTCTTTCCCTGGATAGAAAGTGGGAAAATTATGTCCGTCCCCGGAACACCATCTACCACCCTGCTAAATTTGATTAAGATCCGTTTAGGTGTGAAAAGGTACAGACAGGCAGACAGAATTGCGTTCGCTTTTTTAATATTAGTTAGGATATTGGCGGAAATTTATACATATCTGAGTCCGGAAACCCGATTTAGAAACAGGTAGGTGTCGACCTATGTAGGCGCAAAACACAAACTCATGAGCCTTAAACATAACAACCTTAAACAGCTTGGAAGTAATAAATACCCACAGAAGCAAGAAATACCTTATGCAAATTATATAAATTCGGTGAAAAATTACTCATTTTTGAAGCGTTAACTAGATGTTCAATATTGTAAATTATCACCCTTTTTGTCATTCACCGAAGGCTAAAACAACACAAACTCCAAGATAAAATTCATAAAACTGATGCCATTTCTAAAACTTGGTCTCCAGAGCTACATCGATACCTGAAAGTTTGACACAGGTGCATCTAAACAACCAAACGAGTATTGAACTGAAGAAAATGGGAAAAGTGTTTCAAGAAGGATAGTAGCGAGCTCAGTATATTCACGAGCAAAATAATATGAACGTTAAGAAACGTTTACATGAACACTATCACTTTAACATTTTATTTTATTAAAATAAAATAAAAAAATAATAATTTTTATTTAGCTATGGTAGGTACCATACCTTAAGAATATTAACATTTGATGTAAGATACATTTCTGCTACTAACAAATTATGGATCATAGTAATCTGAAATAAAATAATTTTATTTATGAGATATCTAATATACCATAGGCATTTATTTATTTATGAAGATTACAATAACAGAATAAAACAATTACAACTAGTATATACACTTATATCTATTTCTTTAAAATCTAAGCCGTCAGAATGCTGGCAGCATTGCCACGTTGAATGGCAATGCTAATTCGTTGACCGAAATAGAAGCTAGCATTCCGATCACCTGTCGACTTTACAAGAAGTTTGGTAAGATCTTTATAAATGGCGTGTGCTCCAGGTCCCCAAGGACCAAGGGTTTCAACCCCAAACGGCTCAAATAGGTAACCTCCGTCAAGATTAGCGTATTTTCGCCGTTTGAAGGACTCCGCTGATGTTGCTGCGGAGCCGGCCCTTACCGATGTCCCTGGAAGATGTGAAGGCGCTGGGTCTACACACGTGCTATTTTATTTATTTTTATTAAAATTTTGATCATGGTTAATAATACTAATAAGATAATGTTAATAGTTACTAATAAGGGGATTATGTACGATGATTTGTAGTTTGATTGTGTTTCGAGATAAGTTTCGGCGCAGTTGCATACGCCGTGATCTCAGGATAAATGCCGAAATATAGGAAAATTTAAAACAAACTTACAAATCATGGTGTCGAAGTATCCTGTTTTGTGATAGTTTTAAAAGTTTTAGTATACTCTAGTCTTGCTTTTGTATTACGTACTAATTAAAGAAACGTCTTTTTCGGACACATACATCTAGTCCTGCCATATCTGGACATGATTAATAACTTAACGTTATGCACATTAATAGTACTGCACTACTGTGATTTTAATAAACAACTTCCTGTACCTAGTTGGTCCTTCAATTATCGTGCTCGTGAGTGTACGTTCTATACCGTAAATCAGTTTGTGGGAAGTGAAAAGTCTTGTTTCAAGGTTTGAAACTGGTGTCGACTTGGTAAAAGTTTCAGATAGGAAGCTTGACTTGAAAAGGAAATTACCAAGTAAATTTTTTTAGGTATTTATTTTATAAAAAATCTTTAAATTAATCAATAATAATAATCAATAATCATTTATTTCGTACATTGCAAGAATTACACGTCACATTCGTTTCTATAAAAAATCAGTAAATTATATTATAGGCAAGTAAAGAAATTATTCAAAAAATTATACAACTGTAACATTTACCTTAAAATTATAATTAGATAAATAAAAATAATAATACTTAATACAGGTGGATAACAATCTTTAGTCCCTTTTACAGGCTACATTATTATTTTTATAATATATTATTATTTTTGTAATTCACACACCAGCTGTAGGATTCCTGCCTCCTTTATTTCTATGGCCCTACAGTATATTTCCGGTTAGTGTCAAGACAGATAGAATGTAAATAAATAAATAAATAATGCTGGACATTTCACACAACATCATCTAGTCCCAAGCTAAGCTTATCTTGTGTTGTGGGTAGATACTAGATGACTGATATACTAAATAAAATACATTACATAGATCGATATTTTTTTATTATACTCGTACATAAAAAACACCCAGAACAAATATTTGCAGATTGTACAAACATTTGTCCCATGGCGGGAATCGAACCCGCAACCTCCTGCATCGCAGGCGGCCCTTCGCCCGCCGTGCAACATCGGTCGTCATGTGGGCTAAAGCGCCTCCATGTGGGCTCCATGCGGCCAACCTATGTAGATGGCAAAACTAATAAGATGATTATTACTTTATCATCATCAACCTAACTTAGTCCACTGCTAGACATAGGCCTCCCCTAATGAGGGCCATAGCACTCTGTCTTCAGCTTGCCGCATCCAGCATCTGCCTGCAGTCTTTAGCAGATCGTCATCCCACGGGCCGGAGGGCGTCCTACACTATGTTTGTTTAGTACTTGGACTGGTAAATCCTCTAACGCGCTAGACCAAAATACACACGTGACACGTAACATGACGTTTACAAAGCCGAAAGAGGGTACATCTGGACCCCAAGGGGTCAACTTTTGTTCTATGAAAAAATATTCGACTTTTTTTGTTCTTATTTGATTTCTTTTACAGTATTATTAAATTATTATTATGGTTTTTAAGTTTCAAAAGATCTACATCAAAATTTGGTTTTTAATTTAATGACAAAACATATTATTTTGCCAAACAACATGCAAAAACATTATTGAACATTTTTATAGTATAAAATAATTAAGAGTTTATGTAAAAGAACACTAATAGAAAGGAAAAAAGCCCTAAAATTTAAATATATACCTATTCTAAATATATATTCGAAATTCAAAAAATCGTAGAACAAAAGTTTACTTACATATTTATTATTTTAAATAAAGAGTTTATGTAAAAGAACACTAATAGAAAGGAAAAAAGCCATAAAATTTAAATATATACCTATTCGAGATATATATTCGAAATTAAAAAAATCGTAGAACAAAAGTTTACTCCCTCGGGGTCCAGAATAACCCCTCTTCAGCATAGTACACATGCTACGTGGCACTCTGTTTATTGAAAGGAGAGATAAGAGGTCTTTGCCAAGGTGTGTGTGTTCAGCAAATTATGGAAGTTTTCTTATACTCTGGCAAATAAACATCTTTAATCTCTAATAGTAAATTTATGTAACTACTTTATTCCTATCAACACGAGATCTCCAGTTTGTTGACATCGTGTTGGCTCAGTTGCTTTAAATTCTAATGCAACTGAGCCAAATGTTAAACTTCACGACTATACTCGGTTCTAGAATCCAAGATATTTTTTGTCAACAAAGGCAAGAGCTTATGAATAGAAACTTTACAATTACTTATATAATAACACAGAAAACAGCGGGTTAGTCTCACTTCGGCCCGTGCAAGGTAGTCACTAAAAATAAAAAACGGAACCTTCAACAAAGCATTATTTAAGTAGGTGTTATTGTAATAAGGTTGACATTGTGTAATTATTTGAATCATGGATTGACAGAATTTGTATATTATTATGTTATTTTTATTTTATATTATTTTAATTACTAGGTCTGACGAATATTTGTATTTTTTTAATGCCTTTTAACTGAAAATATCTTTATTAACAAAGAAAATTACAATCAAATAATAAAAACAAATTAGAACTAGTCTGTAGCTAGCTTAATTGTATTGAAACAATTAAGCTAGCTACAGACTGTTGCAAACAATCTACAGGTAGCTCAACTGATCCATATTAATACCAGTCGTAAGCGTCCCCAAGACGCTGGCTGCAATGCCCCGCTGGCGCTGTATGACAATTCTGATGCGCTGCGTCAGATACCCACCAGCTCTCGGGTCACGCGTCGCTTCGACCAGACGCTCAGATAACTTTTTAAAAACCCGGAGAGCCTCGTTACCGCACGGACCTAGGGTCTCGACCCCAAAGACAGCAAATGTGTAGGCTTTGTTGAGACCTGCATATTTGCGTCTCTTAAGATCCTCGGCCCAATCTGCCGCCGCACCAGCCCCCACGGATGTCCTCGGATGATGGGATGGCGCAAGTGTGTCGACGCATGTAGCGTCCCACACAATGGGCCTCCCTAACTCCCATGGGGCTAGTGTCATGCCATCGGGCCTCTTACCATCCTCACGCAACAGACCATTCGGTTCGAGAATAGCTGGTACGTTAGCGGTGACAAAGGCCCGCCGGATGATGTCGTTAAGGATGGCATGACGAGATATCCGAACGGCGGCCCTAGTACACGATAATCCGTGATGACCAAGCGGTTCGACAACAGTACCGCTCTGGCATTGATGAGGCGCGCTATACCTTGCACCCAACCGATGACATGTTGCGATACGGAAAGTTACGGGATCCAATAAAGTGCCAGTGTTAAATGAAGGAAATGTTTGCAACCAATGTCCTGACTCCCATTTAGAAACGGCCAGGAGACGGGCACGATCCGCAGAGCTGGAGCACGTTTGTGACAAACAATTACGTGTCAACTTACACAGAGGCCCGTCCAATTGCCGTTGGGATATTTTGGAAGAGCAGCATTGGGGCAAGCACTATGTCAAACCGCTCGAGCTTTGTCTAAAATGAAATTTTGAATTAAGTTCCAGGTGGTACCAAACAAGATGACTTTAAATTTTTTTCAGGTAAAGAACTAGTGCTGTGGACGGAAGACAGGAACGCTGGAAGGGTTACACTTGAAATTTTGCGTATACCTAAGCCTCCCAATTTGACAGACAGGGAGGCCTGTGAACATGCCTTGTCATCTAAATCGACATTCAAAACCGATGATAGAGTATTATTTATTATGTTGTGTAAGCCTTCTAAGAGCTCGCTGTGTTTCCACAGACACATTTATTGTCTACATCTCAAAGAATACGTAAATTTAGGTAAAAAAATATAAAACCGAATTATTGTAAAAACCAAATATGGCAATTAATTTGGAGCAGTCTGTCCGAAGTTTTATTGAAATTTTGAATTTGCTCATCTACAAAGGACTGAATAGACTTATCAACAATTGGTGAACCAAGGAGGCGAAGTGACCATTTATCTACAACTGTAATAATCGGAGCCAAACTATCAAATTTTCTTGTAATATTGTTTTTGTCTAAACAAGAGTCCAAAATAAAAAGCTCGCACTTTGAAAAATTTAATTCCAAACCTATTTTTCAAAATTCATCTGTGACTATTTTTAGATAACCAAAAACTGTGTTTACCTCTCCACCTAATGTTCCGTCATCCAAATACCAAAATTTTTTAATAATTATAACATAAAAATTTTAAATAATTATTATGTTATATATTTAAAATAATGGATAGACATGTACGTAAATTTTATTTTATTAGATTTAATTTTTATAAGGTTTAATGAATTCATAATGTTAGTAATAATATATATTAATAAGGTACACTATTCCATTGGGTGTACTGTAAAAATAGTTGTACGTTTTAGAAATAAATAAATAAATTATTGCCAAAGCACAACGAAAAAGGTTCAAATTCGTGTGCAGTAACTGACGACAGACGTGATACCAGTGTCATTCATTAAATAAATAAATAAAACGCGGCGCGCCCGAGGAAGGCCCATGTAGTTATGTATTTGTTTGTTGCAGAACGCCTGTTCGGCGGGTAGGATGCTGCGGTATGCACCGCATCGTGCTGCTGATGGCGGTGCTGCCGACCATCGCGCCACAGACCACCCTCACAGGTATTATTATTATCAACCAGAGCGCCTGTTCGGCGGGTACAATACTGCGGTATGCATCGCATCGTGCTGCCGCGACCATCGCGCCACAGACCGCCCTCACAAGTATTATTATTATCAACCAGAGCGCCTGTTCGGCGGGTACAATACTGCGGTATGCATCGCATCGTGCTGCCGCGACCATCGCGCCACAGACCGCCCTCACAAGTATTATTATTATCAATCAGAGCGCCTGTTCGGTAGGTACAATGCTGCGGTATGCACCGCATCGTGCTGCCGCGACCATCGCGCCACAGACCGCTCTCACAGGTTAATATTTATTATGTTATCAACCTGGTGAAATCCTGTAACCTAAAGGGCAGAGACAATAAACTTCTCCCTTAGTGAGTATGTGAGTTCGTATCGCTGCTGCCCGCGGCTTCGCACGGTCTTTTCCGAGATAGAAAGTAGCCTATGTCCGTTCCTAGGATACCATCTATCTCCATGCAACATTTCATTTCGATCCGTTCAGCCGTTAGGCGTGAAAAGGTGACAGACAGACAGAGTTACTTTAGAATTTATAATATTAGTATGGAGAGTATCAACCTGTCTAACACGAAACCATCGATATAAGTAAAAAAGGGAGATGAGGTACCAGCCTTTCGAATAAGATGGCTCAAATTAGGTGCAATTAGGTCCACCCATCCTAGTCATAGTGGACCGGCGCGGCGCAGCGGCGCCGCCGGCGTTTCGCGTGCGTATGTGTTTTATATATGTTGTCTCGGTCGCACTTCGGTCTAGGTACGTCTTTCCTTCTTTGTTGTTCACTATAATTATTGTACAAAATTGGAAATGTAACTGTGAGCGAGTATTTGCGTGTAGTTGTAACACAGGCCAGAAGTTGAGTAAGCGCTGGGAGAACGTACAGTACGTTCTCCCAGCGCTTACTCTACTTCTGGATATATATCTACAGATTTTTAATTATATCTATGCACGAAACCAGTATGGATAAAGTACTAGAGCTGCGTGAACCGTTCCTAGCTACCCCAGCGCACCTTGCGGACTTCCTCCGCCAAAACCAGACATAATGAGTTCATTCTTGGTAGGTCCCACTAAACAATGTATTGTTGTGGTTTACTGGTCTAATTGTTGATATATATATTACTAGCTGCTGCCCGCGGCTTCGCACGCTCTTTTCCGGGGTATAAAGTAGCTATGTCCGTCCCCGGGATACCATTTATCTCCATAAAAATATAAGGAGGAAAGATCCAAGACCACGCGCGCGGTGCTCGGAGTGACAACATCTCTGGTGGGACTCTACTGTTGTTAGTTGGTGCTCTCAATGTCAAGGTCGAGTATTGTGGTGTCCTGATGATGTCTCGTGGAGGGACGAAACTAGTTGACGACTTGCTTTGATGTTCTTTCATTTTGTGGTCGATGTGGTCTTCTACACGGACTACTTTTTGTTAGATCTTATCGGAGAAGGTTTTTTTGCGGAATTGTTACTAAATATCTTTCCTCCTTATATTTGCAATGGATTTCCGCAAAGCAACGCCTGAATCTATTATATATTTATCTCCATGCCAAATTTGATTAAGATCCGTTCAGTCGTAGAGGCGTGAAAAGGTAACATACAGACAGACTGACAGATAGACAGACAGACAGAGTTACTTTTGAATTTATAATTATTAGGGATGTGAAGAAAGACAAAATAATTATTTATATCGCCATAAAATAATTATATAGTACTAACTCCTGCCCGTGACTTCGCACGCTCTTTTCCGAGATAAAAAGCCTATGTCTATCCCTAGGCTACCGTCTACTTCCCTGCCAAATTTTACTATGATTTGTTTAGCCGTGCTACTCATTCGATTATGACAAAAATTCGAGTTTAGTAGTTATGCCCGGCTACGGCTAGCTCAGTCTAAGGGTTCAGGTCATCGATATATATGTACGTAGTACATACATATATGTAACTCAGTGGTTTAGGTATTCACGAAAAGGCACACGTACACGAAGTCAGGATTATAAATAATAAAGACACACACAAACAGGATAAACACAACAGTACAATAAACGAGTAAATAAAACAAGAAACAATATTATGGAATCAAAGTTCTGTCTGTTTCGACTTCCTAAACCGCCGAGTGTGAGCGAACTGCTTATCGAACTCCGAAATAAAAATCGAGATTTTTATTATTTTATTATGTAACCACACATGAAAAGGAACTGAAGCAAAGTAAGTAATTGTCTAATTCTGTTAGCAGTACCGGACATTGAATCAACCACTATGGCGGGTCCACCGACTGTCTTCCGAAGGGTCACGCCGAAACCACGTCGACCGTACAAGGGAAAAGCTGACTCACCTATGCTGAACTACATATTCGACTCGTACGCGACGAGCAACAAGCACTTTCATGACATGTAAGTTCAGATTTATATATTTTTATTATATATTATTATATACTAGCTGACCTGACAGAATAAATATAAATATATAAATATTGAATTCGAGTTTATTTATTTATTTTATTAGGTACACAAAACACATAACAAGCAATAACAATAATGGAACACAAAAGTCTAAGAAAATATGAACTGGCTTGAGACGTAACATTATGTGCACTGAACAAATAATTAAGTTTATTGAGCAGCATGCAAACAAAAGCTTAGATTGATTTAAAAACAGTGACACAAAAAAAACAAGCAAAAAAAATAAGACCAGAAATATAAAATAAAATAAAATAAAACAGCAATACCTATGTATATTTAATGGTGACATTAGGAAACAGTGGCTATGTTGCTCTCACAAACATCATTTCCCCTGCAGTTCGAATGGAGGATATCCTTAGTAGTTTTAACAAAACTATGCAAAATATGTCCATCACTATATACGTCTTTGATAGCTCATTATACTGGCGACACATTCTCTATAGTGGGTTGTAAAAAGATATGTTATTTTTATATGTAAGTAACGAAAATAAATTAGAATGATTTGCTCTATGGGCGCTAAATTTAGTATTCAGAGAATTTAGCGACAGCAATTCGAAAGAATCAATAATAGAATGCATGATTGATTTTGTACAGGTAAACTAAATGGTTGTACGAGTTGGTATTATGGTCGTTAACATTTCAAAATTTTCTAATTTTCCGCGCATTTTTCTTTTTTTTTTCTTTCATAAAAACCTTCTCCTGACAATAACAAAACAACAAAAAAAAATTAGCAAAATCGGTCCAGCCGTTCACGCGTGATGCCGTGACCAAGGGAAATAGGGATTCATTTTTATAAAGATACATTTATTTAAAATTGTAAACAAATCGTACCTAATTATTTTAAATAAATGTAAAATTTCATGGTCTTTCTTTTATTTAATATGCTATGTTTTTGATCGGTATCGTAAAATTACGGGTATTTTTAACAATTTGGCGGGTTCGATTCCCGGTTATTATTCAAAAATCTTTGAACGCAGTTTAAATTTTTTTTTAATCAAAATTAAGTCTTCTAACAGTAAAATTTTCTATCTACACTATTTGGAATACTTTTCCTCCATGTGGCATAGCCGTGGGACGCCCTGTATAAAATAATTTTAATTTAACAAATCAAGCCAAAGGGAAAAAATTTAAACTATTTAGAACAAAGAATAAAACTAAGAGGTAATGATTAAATTTAGAAATTCCAATTTTTTTCCACCTTCATTTATGTACCTTGCTTAAATAAAGTACATTACTTATGTAACATGTACATACCATGTATGTTATTAGTTTCATTTAAATAAGTAAATTAAGCGTAAGAGCAATAGAAAACAATAAAATAGTACTAATTAACAAATATAAATTACTTGCAGCGCCCCGCGGCTTCGCTCGCGCGGAAATTGATCGCACACCCCTAGGGGTAGTTTTGTAAAACAAAAAATACGTGTATCATTATTAACTTAATAGTTTATTACGAATCACAATCTTTAATAACCCGATTTGCCCCATTTTGAGGAAAATTTTGAAAAACGCCTGAGACCTGTTCAATAGTTTTATTATTTTTAGTATTCTCTGTAAGTTTCAAGCTAATTGGGCCACTGGTTAAAGAGTTACATAAAAACCTCAATAAATTCAACTCTCATTTTAACCTTTTTTTAAGATTTTTAGCAAATTTCAGAAGTACGTGTTTTAATTTATTATCATTTTGATATCATAAAATTAAAATATAGAACTATACAGAATTAATACATTAATTAATTATTATTATTATATACATAAAATTTCATTTCAGCATTATGCATTAAAAAGTTACAGAAATTTCAGTACGGTGCCAAATTACGAATCACAAACTTTAATAACCCGATTTACCCCATTTTCAGGAAAATATTGAATAATCCTGAAATATGTGTTCAACAGTTTTGTATTCTTAGTACTCTCTGTAAGTTTCAAGCTTATTGGGCCACTAATTAAAGAGTAACAAAAACACCAAAAAAACGTAAACCCCTGCCCTTTCACCCCCTTAGGGGTGGAATTTCCAAAAATTCCTTCTTAGCGGGAGGTTGTGTAGTAACTGCTTTTCAAATTTCAGCTTTCTAGTTTCAGCGGTTAGGGCTGGGCGTTGTCCCCAGAAAATCGCTTGTTCTTATTATAATATTAGGATAAGATATAAGATACTGTTTACTCACTTTACTAAACACCAGTCTATAAAAGAATATACACTAAAAGCTCCATTTTAATAATGTAAAAGTGTAGGTAAGTGTATTTCATAAAGGAATGGGAGGAACTTTATAAAATTCAATGAAATGAAAGATAGCATTTTAAAGCAGTTTTATGAAGAACTCGTCGTTCAAAGAAGGAATTTATTTTAACACTTTTTCACTTCTCTTGCTCAAAAACTGTGTCATTCAGATTTTTCAGTCGAATTCGAGTTCAAGCTCTAGGGCTAAACAGTATTCTTATTTTTTTTATTTTGTAAAATAAAAATCTATAATCATCAGCCAGTACAAGACATTCGTCCTCTTACATAAAGACTCGAGTTTTTGGTGTTACAACTAAAAAGAACATACATTTTATTTGAATTTATTTTAAAAATGGAACTAAAAGCGCCTTTATGTTGATTGTTGGATGTTTATACGAAGGGTGATTCTTCCTCCATGGTAGAATGCGTACAAACTTTGCGTTGCGCGTAACAAAGACATTATAAAAGTTGGTATTTGCTCAAAATCTCTTTTCGTTTACTACGAATTGAATTGAAAGTGAACGTGGCTTAGGTATTTAAATTAATTGAGAATGTCATCAAATCCAGCTAAAATTATGACAATGATATACAAATGGAACAGAAGGGCAAATAAATAAATAATATGAATCTGTGCGACAAATTCGTGAAGTAGAGAAGTGATAAAAGTAAACATTATTTTCCTGAAGGTAAGTTTTGTTCTGTTCAATTACTTGTGTACCTATGTTTATCTGATTATAATATGTACATATGTGCTGTTCCTGTGAAGCCAAAAAAATGTATCTTTATCTTTTGATTGTTTTATAATGTTGAGTGTTCAACTCGGCCAAAACCTGCCATTATAACTAAGTTTTGTCATCCTCCCTCGCTGCGCTCGGGATTTTAACAACCTCGTACATAATGGGGTGGGTGGTTTAGTCCCTAGTAAACCAATCTACTATTACATATTTTCTAAATGACAGTATCACACAAACAAACTCTGCTTGTTTCTTTTCTGCTAAGCACTATCCTCTCAGCCTATTGTGGAATAAAATTATTATAATAGACGACCAACTTACATTTTAATTATTACTTTTTCCATCGGAAACATTTCTAATTAACATGTCAATATACCTAATTACTGCCCGCCAAAAGTGGTGATTAAGGGAATACCCCCCTTGTTTGGGGGAGGCAATTTCAACAGTGGCATGTGATGTGTGCTGATTAGGATACGTACCTTATTCTGATGGATCAGACCTTTGATAGACTTACGACATTGCTGCATTGTATCAGTAACTGGAAGGTGGATGGATGAGACTCTTGATCGCTTTTTGTGGCATCGTTATGTGATGACAATTTAATCTAATAAAAAAAATACTCGAACTCAACATTATAGGTACTCTAACATGACCAAATTAACTGAAGTGTTCAAACCTAAAGATGGTAATATTTACTGGAATGGCAACTGAATATTCCACCCAAGACCACATCTTATTAAGGCTATACAACCGATTGAAAAAAAAAACGGAAAAACAAAAGAAAAACATGTCAACGAAGTATACACTGAAAGATGTTTTACATGTAGGTATATGGATAATTATTACAAAATAAGACCTACAAGTGCCACCTAACTTATAAGTGCAAATAAAAATTTATTAATCAAAAGACTCTTAATATCATGAAGGCCAATTACACGAAGTGCCTTTGTTTAAAGTCAGCAGTCAAAATAAATATTGGGTAACCCACCTACCCACCATTTAACAAGTAAACCTTGAGCATTTAAACAGTTTACTCTATTTTCGTAAAGATAAACGCTACCAATTCTTACACAAAACATAGCAAAAACACAAAATCTAATTTGTGTAAGACCACGATCTCATTTGTTGTTCTAATGAAGAACCTTTCTCAACCAGAACTGTTTCATTTGGCAAAACCTTGGAGGCGCCTATGCGAGGATATAATTTGTCATGGCAATACTGCATAATTTTAAACAGAGTTTCTGCTTTCTGTTTTGCTCGAAATATTCGGTTACCTATTTTTAGAGATAAAATAGAGGCTTGGGGAAAATAGAGGAAAGGGGTAGGTCTCGTATGTACAAGAGTACCTACCTACATAATAGGGGACGCGGTTGCAGCCAGTTTTAACTGCTTCAAGCGGTAAGGTACGTTTTCGGTTGTACCTCTACCATGAAATAATTTTCTTTTTGGTAGTTCAACTTAAAATCAAATAGTCATGGCCTAATGCTTTATCGATTTGATTTGTTATGAGAATCGATTTGGTTTATGAAGACGTTGTAATCGATTTTGTTATTATTGCTCAACATTTTGTATTATTTAACAGACTTTACACAGACGTCTAAATGACTTTAATTTTGGAATCAGAATATTCAATAAAATAAAATACATTAAATATTCAATAGAATAGTGTATACAATAATATAATGAAATGAAATAAAATGAATAGTATATGCTTGAGGCATCTACAAAATGTAAGCCTTTTTGTAGATGCCTCAAGCATGAAGGCTATCTGTTGTTTCAGTGTGGTGTAGACGAAGGTCATGCAGGATGGACGGATCACTTCATTTGTGTCCGTGGTCAGTGATAAACGTGCGTTGTACGACACCAACGAACCAATATTTAAATTACGGGTTATCAGTTGTTACTTCCCTCATCAAACGGGACAATAGACAATACATTTTAGTATTATTTTTGTTGTTTTATTTGCTTCTGCCCGCGGCATTACACGCGTTTTTTCGTGATAAAAAGTAAGACAGATTTTTTATACAATTTTCAATACTTTTTCTTGGAAGATAGAAGATAGAATCATCTAGAATAATCTTCGTAACACACTATGTCGGCTCGATAAAAATCGAAACTTTCGATTTTTATCGAGCATCGATATCGAAAATAGCGGGACGTACCCGCTATTTTTCGTATCGACAGATTCGCATCTCTATCTCTAAAAGTAACTATGTCTATGATATACTTCATTTTGCCATTCAGTCTTCATTCACTCACCTGTCAACAATTAGGGAACTTCATAGTCGTGCATATACGGAACAGATAATGTATTTGAGGACGGGGTAGAGTAAAAATGGGAACGCGAGCAGATTTTTGACAGTTATCGGTTACAGTTTCGTATGACTGCTGCTTGTGATATTTTCTTTGGAAATCTACATCCCGATCCGCTCTCCTTGTCGAGCAGAAGGGTCAATGAGCGATGTTGTATAAAAATTTAAAATAATGAACCTTACCAAAGGGCAGATTGTGTGTACCTGAACCAATAAACTGGACAAAAAAGGTGCCGTAGGTATTGAATAAGTGACTTCGATCCACTTAAAGCTTTTTTGATTTTCCTTTTGTTTTTTGGTTTAAAAGCTTCCGAGAAAAATATATTATTTCTTTGAAAAGCGTTTCGGTTGTTGCATACAGTTTGTTAGTAGACGCTTTGAAACGTTTTTTACGCTCCAACCAACAATTACCTGAGGCTTGTGCAGAAATCAAATAAGGGCAAAAGCTTTCAATTCAAACCACTCACACTCGCATTTAAATCAAAAAGGTTCATATATCCTTCTCTAAAAGGTTATCCAACCAGATGAAACATAAAACACTGACACAATTATTCAATGCTACGTAGTACACGTAGATCACGTAACAACTCTGCTCACGTCACGTAACCCATCAGACACTAAGCCATCTGGCCTCAAAAACTATTTTAAA
Organism: Eupithecia inturbata; assembly: GCA_963662085.1. Classification (NCBI taxonomy): domain Eukaryota; kingdom Metazoa; phylum Arthropoda; class Insecta; order Lepidoptera; family Geometridae; genus Eupithecia; species Eupithecia inturbata. The sequence continues at coordinate 4,644,294 of OY759196.1, read as the reverse complement.
ACGTTTACAATTACGTTTTGGAACGTTATACGTAGTTTTTGAAGAGCTACCCACAACTTTGTTTTTAAGAGGGCGCATTGCGCGCTATTTTGTGAAAAGGATAGGTATAGAATTTCGCGTTCATAGGAGTGGGACAGAGCATACGTTTTTGGAGCGGCGTAAGCGCAAAAATTAAGTTTTTGCTTATTTTTAAGATAACTACACAACTTATGAAGAAACTGGTTTAAGAAACCAAATAATTAGTAATAACCTACGAATCAAAACATAAATCATTTGATTAGACTGCATTCTGGGTTCCTGAGATCTCAACCAAATCATGTGCGAAACAGTGCACTTTCATGATTTTTTTTATCGTAATTTGTTTTCTCAGTCGTATTTTCACTTTCAAGGAACCGAAGCAAAAATTTTGATTTTTAAGTAATTCGGGTTTGTAACCACGTAGAGTACTCACGGGGTACTGAGATCTAGACCTAGTTTGACAACCAAACCCATTAGGTTCACCACTTAAAGGAAAACCTGTGGCACGGACTTTAAATGGAAAGTCTAATCAAATTACCAATAGCATAAAGTACTTCCTGCTCAAGCTAACTATTTTATCCAGTCTGTTTTAAAAACAGATAATTTTTAATCTATTTTCAACCTCGCTCGCATATGGGTTTTAAAATATGCTATCATAATTTACATTTAACTTATTTGTATGGTTTGACTCATCTGTAACAATATTAATATATATCCCAGGTAATAATAATAATATACTTTTATTTCAGACACATTCATGTTCTATTTCTGTTAAATAATCCATAAGCAAGTGCGCCCAAAGTTCCTACCCTCGCAGATCAGCAAAGTACCTAACTTAAGTACAATCTGAAGGCAGTAGGTACCTACAAACTCTACTCCAAATGGATTATTCTGGCAACTAGTGGTCTGTTAAAAGCCAAGAGTAGCAATACTTTCTTCTCGGTCATTCAATTTCTTTGAAAAAAACTCAGTGAAAATTCAAATCGAGGGAAACGGTCTCGTTTTGTTTCGTTCAAAAAGGTTAGTTTTGAAAAAGCCTTGTGTACCTCTGCCTTTACAACCAAGCTGTTCGTAAACAAGGCACGTCTGTACAAGAGTTCTCTCCCAGTTTGAATAAAATGCCTCGTTGGGGTCACACTTTTTCGTTTTGTGAAAAAACATGGCCTTTCTGAAACATAAATGTTGCGGTGCTCTTTTTGTGTAATACATTTGGAATAGAATAGAATAGAATATTTATTTATAAAAAGTATACATATTTTAGCTGATATTGCACCATTAAACCAGCGTTGGTTTGTATTGGTGCTCACACTCGTTTTGTACTTATATTTATATATAACATTGCGTTTGGATAGAAAAGATAATGAGTAGAGTAATAATGTGAGTGATAATGAGTTTTGTATCATTTATTAGCCTTGAAGTAAGCTTTACAGTTTGAGGCATCATCATCATCCTATATTCGGCCACTGCTGTACATAGGCCTCCTCTAATGAGCGCAATAGCGCCCGCCATACTTAAACCCCGTTAAGTGCTGAGGCGCGCTGTGCCGAACTGTGCTATGTTATCCGCTTTTTCTTCACTTTCATCTTCATCGGATTCAACTATGTCGTAATGTTTACGTTTTTTTGAAAATAAAGTAATTTTTGACGAGATAAACGACTACACTACACGAGCTGCTGATTACTTTTAATACTGAGCTAAGCAAAGCGCAGCACAGCTTGATGTTGATTGTTAAAAAAACGTACCTTAAGAAACACAGCACAGCACAGCGCAGTGCAGCGCAGCATAGTTGATTTGTCACCCTTATACTTAGTTCTTACTGTAAACTAAAATCAATACTTAAGTAGTCTTAAGTAGCTAACTTAAGTACTCTGAGTATAATCAGCCCCGTCGTCCACGACTTGTAATATTTACATAATAGGGCAAAAACGGTAACAGAAAGTTGATAATGCTAGTTGAGCAGGAGCCTACATTATTTGTGAATGGGTGCGCATTATGTATGGCACCCATCAATTAAAATACTTATACAACATAGAAAAACATCCAGATCGGGAAAAGAAAAAAATACATTTGTGATGCTTATAAACAAATAATTAATCGGGAATCGAACCCGCAGTAGGTACAGTACAGTACGGATGGGTACAGTCAGCAACGAATGTCGCCGAACACACACAAACAGCAATTTATTGAAGTTAAAGAATTAAAATTGCAAACATGTTTTATGTAACATCTTGGCATTATCATCTGGGCCTTCCACTTGGCCGTCGGCTGTCTGGGGTCCAGTCAGTGGCCTTCATTTATTTTAGCCAAATTAACTTAATTAGAGTCGCCACGGGGCGCGCAGTGGAGGTTAAGAAGAAGTTGCTCTACTTTTAGATGACCGCAAAGAATGGAGAAAAAGCAGCAACTTTAGTTTTGCTGTGTGACACTCCCTTCTAATAAATAATGCTGGACAATCCACACAGCATTATCTAGCTTCAAACTAAGCAAATCTTACTTAATGGGTACCTACTAGAAAGTTATCTGAGCGCCTGGTCGAAGCGACTCGTGACCCGAGAGCTGGCGGGTATCTGGCGCAGCGCATCAGCATTGCCATACAGCGGGGCAATGCAGCCAGCGTCTTGGGGACGCTTCCGACTGGTATTGATATGGATCAGTTGAGCTACCTGTAGATTGTTTGCAACAGTCGGCAGTTAGCTTAATTGTTTCAATTGTAAATACTAGCTCTAATTTGTTTTTATTATTTGATTGTAATTTTCTTTACTTCTATAACTGATATATTTAATACCATGATATTACATAGTCGTTTTTTTTTTACTTAACATAGATAACACTCAGACCCAGGATAAATATCCGTGGATCGTACAAATATTTGTTAGTACCGTGGATCGAAGCCTCTAGCGTCGCAGGCGAACGTTCGACCGCCTTTTATAATAATTGCTCCCATAGATGTTCTATAATAAATGTGTTATGAGTAAAATCGATAAACATACGGCTTACTCAACTAGGGCCCACAAAGTAGGTTATTGTGTTTATCAATCCAAACATGTTGTGTCCGGATGGCATGCAGTTACAAACTTAGACCACTTAGTGCAGTCAGTTCAAGAGATAAGTTCAAGAGATGTTTTGTTGCGGGTTTGTGCTGTTCTGTCGTACGATTGTGCAACCTACAGGTCTATTGGAGTTTTTGTCTTTATTACCCGCGACGGAACAGAGTTGTTATAGGCCCGTTTAGGGTGAAATGGTGTTTGTTTCTTCTGTCAAACAAACTTACTTCCCAATACTCAAACGTATATGTATCTGATTTGAGCAAGTTTGGTTATCATTAAAACAGTAAAAAGTCGCACATTGAGACACTGAGATTAACTTTGAAACTGCGGGGTTGTAAAGGGACCTAAAATATTTCTTCAAGTATTTTCTTGAAGTATCTATTCATTTGGACATACAGTCCCGTCTCAATAATCCATAACAGTTAATAATAAAATTACGTGTACTAAAACAAAGTTTTAGCCTAGTTTTAGTTTTTTTGTCAACAAAGAATATTTACTTTGTTCATAGGTATTCCTAATTAAACACTTAATAAAAATATGATTAAAATTGTGCATTAATATTAGTGCATTATTATTACACTAAAATGTGTAACTGTGCTTTATAAAGGACTTGTGGTAGTCCTTTACACATTGGTCACACAAGGTCTGAAATAAATGTTCTCTTTTTTTAGTCTTTTTGAAACAAATCGATCACCGCTTTGGCAAGAAAAAAATCGACGACCGATCGACATGGACTTGTGATCAATTTTATAACCACGTTTGGCATTTAAATTTTATTAAATGAAAAAACTGCAGAGCAAGATAAAAAAGGTGCCATGCCATAGGTCTCCAGAGAGTCGTAAAGTTTACCGAAAACAGAAGTTTTTCCAACTTCCACAAATGATATAATTTTCATCGCGTTTTCCTTACAAAGGTTTGTAGAGTGTCGTGCAACGATAGTAGTTAGCATTCATAATAAGGCAGATTTTTCAATAAGACCGAGGTTTCTTGTATCACACAAAAAATATTTGTTAATTTATTTAATTTTACAGCTTTGTTAAAATAAGAAAGGCTTATTTTTTACTGTGTTGCATTTCAATGATTTCTTATCATTACAGTGATCGTTCCATTGGCATCTGTTCTGTTGCCATTGTGCCCTCGAAGCTTACCTACTGAGTCATCTTAGGCGTTTTAATCAAAAGGTGTTATCCATTAATAATTTATTATTATTATTCTCATCCTGTACGTACTGTCAACTACAGGGCAATTAATTATTCCAAAAATATTTTGAAAGATAAAAAAAATATGTTTCCCGCTCTCTCTCTCTTTCAAGGTATAAAAAACGCGCATAATCGCGTTGCTCGGAAGTGTACTCTCAGTAGCAACTGTTTAATCAGTACCAGTTAGGTCTCTGAAGACAAAAACAAAATGGCCTCTATTTTTCATGTTGTTCTAACTTTTATTCCAACTTTCGTGGAGATCTGAATTTCATTAAAACAGATACTTTGTTTTTGTTGGCTTTCTTTTTGTCCTGAGACAGCTACTTATGATTTTGTCTTTGGTCTTTTGTATTTGGTTTTAATTTTTACTTCTAATAAGTTTTCTCTGTTTCCTGTTTCCTGTTAATCTACTTAGGTAGATCCACTCTCTACTCAACGTTTTCTCGAGATTCTAACATCATAAACATATTGGATAGCAAAGATTTATATCGTTAAATCTTTGATGGATAGTTAGTAAAAGCCTGTTAGATATTTGAATATTATACAAACTAATTTTATTAAAGCGTGTAGGAAGACACCTATATAGTAGCCAAGCTCGATGTAGAATGTTTGTTAACAAACCAAGACAGAAAATACTAAAACTCACTTGCTTGTAGTCGAGTTTTAGATAAACAAGTAATGTAAATTGTGGATAAAAAGACGCGACAACAGAGTGAATAATAGGTAAGTATGCGCGGTTTGTTTACAAACATTCAACATCTAGACTACACAAAATCAATGTATCTTTTAAAGGGCAATGTATACGCTTCTACAACAAAACTCCTAGTGAGTTGCAAAAATTATCAGTAAATAAATTCAAACAAATTGTCGAAACCTTCTTGTGTAAAAAGGCCTACTATAAAATATCAGATTATCTAGAGGATAAAAAAGCTTGGGACGGGATTTGCTCCAACTCGAAAAATAACAACTAACTAACAGGCTAAAGGTTTCTTCGTCGCTTCTTTACTTTAGTCTATATACCGAAGCGACTGAAATCAAAAATATCACCTTATTTCCGTGTCTGTGTTTAATTATTAAGAATTTGACCTTTTCTAAGTTATTGTATTTATGGAAATAAAGACTTTTTGACTTTTAACTTTGACTTTGACTTTGACGTATTTGGCTAGTGTATTCATCAAAATATTTCAATTATGTCCTTCTCTAGATTATCTGGAGCATTATATTGTATTTTTGTTACCAATGAAGACGATTCTACATTTACAAATAAACCCAAAACCTTGGAGTTTAATTACCAACTATACATTATTCTCTATTTAATTAAACCACTGTTTTTGTATGTTGTTTCATTCAAATTGGCTTAAATTGTTCTTCTAATAAAGAAAGATTCTGATGTCTTTCATTTGTACCATAGACAAAAGGTACCTTAAACCCTTAGGTACCCAAAAGGTTCCTGTACCTTTAAGAACACTGTACGTTCTGATAGGTACATGATATTTTCTTACCTTTTGCTTTTGGTTATGGCGTTTTTACTTAATTTTTTTACTTAATAAATAATGTTAATGATAAATAAATAATACTCGACAATCCACACAGCATCATCTAGCGCCAAGCTAAGCAGAGCTTGTGGTATGACTGTTATGAGTACTGGTAGATGACTGATAAACGTAATATAACATATTTCTTAGATATATTTTTTTAGAAAATACCCAGAACACCCGGAACAAACATTTGTCCCAAGGCGGGAATCGAAACCGCTACCTCCTGCGTCGCAGGCGGACTTTCGCCCGCCGCGCTACATCGGTCTTCGTTCTTGTAAAATTATCTGCAAGTACGTTGTAAACGTATGTATTAACAAACGTTTGTTCCGGGGTAAGAATCGAACCATCGAATAAAATGGGGAATCTCAACATTCTGAGTCTCAAGCCTCAACCACTTTGCCACAGAGGTCGTCATGTCATGAATGTCACATGCCTTCATTTATTTGTTCGCCAATGTAAGTTAGTTGTAATAATGAACAATTCATACATAATAATAATTAATGACCTGGAGCACACGCCATTTATAAAGATCTTACCAAACTTCTTATAGAGTCGACAGGTGATCGGAATGCTGGCTTCTATTTCGGTCAACGAATTAGCATTGCCATTCAACGTGGCAATGCTGCCAGCATTCTGGGCACTCTGCCTTCTGGTGACGGCTTAGATTTTTAAGAAATAGATATTAAGTGTATAAAATATACTAGTTGTAATTGTTTTATTCTGTTATTGTAATCTATGTGCTCAATAAATTAATATCAGCTAATAACTGATAAACTAATTAAACAATGGTGTGTAATTTTTTCAAAGATTTTTGTTTACGTGTGTACATACATATATTTCAAATAATACATTACTTTTTATCTTTTTTAAAAGCGGGATGAGTTTACTAATCAAAATTGATAAAATTAATTATTAGTCAACTCATCCCGCGGGATGAGTTTAGTGCGGGATCAGTTGACTCAAGAGCCGTAAAACCTGCCTCCATGACCTAATTTTATGGTAGGTTTTTTATTGTGATCTTAAAGTTCTTGACCAACAAGCGTCACCTAAATAAATTAAAAAACAAACATTTCTTTCTGACATGACCCAGGCGATAAAATTCAAGTGTGATCGTCTTCAGGTTTACGTTCTGCGTTGGTGTTGTTAGTAATAAATGTAAATCCACTTTCAACTGGCTTAATCTTCGTCCTTCATATTTGTCTTGCGGCGCTTATTCAATTTAGTATAGATCTACTCTTTAGTGGACGGTTGAGTCCTCTCACAATTAAGTAGCCCCACCTCCGAAGTTCCTACTAGCTCAATGCATTTTTCCGATTTTCAGTGATCCGGCTTAAAGCGTATCATTATGACCAGCTCCTGCAGGCCCGGTGGACAGGCTTAATGAGCTCCATAGCGCCGGATTTCAGCTCGCCAATTTAGCTCGCCGCATCAGCATCTGCTTGTAGTATGTCGCAGTGTTCTTTATAATATTTGTGTGGTTATTTAATTTCATGTGCTCAGCATACGTCATTTTAAAATAAATGGGTGCTGGACAGTGCAAAATTTAAAACTAAGCTTAACATTTTCTACTTTTAACCGTTAAGATCTTTATTCGATCTGAAGTTTTATTTCTTGAGATGAGAGCGGGGTCAAAATGATCCAGTAACTTTCATTGCGTTGTTAATGTGAACGATCTTGGACGTACAGTTTTTTAGGGTCACTTTGGTTACTGAAAGATAGATAGGAAAGGTTGAGTTACTACGGATTTACAGAATATAAAAAAAATGATTCAAGGATTTTTTGCTCCTGAAAAATAAGTAAGGGATAGCATTAAAAAAACGGACCTGTAAAGTACCTACTTTTGTAGATCATATACTGACAGTACTTATTCGCCACTGAATGTGGTTCAAGTGTGGTTCAGGGATTTTTGAAATTGATTTCTGGAAGGACCACGCCTTTTCTTTTTAGATCAGTGTGTCTACCATGAGTTTTAACAATCTATACTTAAAAAAAATGTATGAAAACTTGAACAGCGCCTCTAGCGGATAGTTGGGTACTAAACTGCGCGGTACTAATATTTACGTAAAGCTACTGTAGTAACGTCAGGCGATCTAACTGTGACAACTCATGGTAGACACACTGATGTTTTGTGGCACGTAATAGATAACATTTCGTTTTTTAAAAACCGTTTCCCTCAAAACTAGAATAGGCTTTGCGACACCTTAAAACTAAGTACCTGTATTCTAGCCAAATTCGATGTACAATGTTTGTAAACAAACCGTCGATTCTTAACCCAAAGTTCACTCTGTTGCCGCGTCTTTTTATACGCCATATACAGTACTTGTGAATGAACTTTCCTTCAATAAATATTGCTTACTGAAACTCGACGTCAACCAAGTGAGTTTTAGTTTTTTGTGTCGTGGTTTGCTTACAAACAACTCACATTGAGTTTGTCTAGTGTACAGGTTTAAACGATCAGCTCTCTATTGAGTCGGGAATCAAGCCCCATTTTCCACCAGATAAACATTAGTATGCATTAAACACGTTCCCCTCGGCTCGGCTAAGTAACTTGTTCGTACCTGTATGTACTGTGAGCGGCAAAAATATGCACACTCTGTTACCTAGTGTAAATGTAAACATAATTTTTATGCTAATTTGTATACCGCATTGTGATAAGTACGATGACTAGGTAGGTGTTCTGTACATGTTATAAAAAAAAATGCGTGCACTTTTTTTATTATACGTATAAGTTACGCGTATTATAATAAAGAAAGAAAGAAAGAGAATAATTTATTTGTAACCAAATAAACAAAACAAATTTGATAAAAAAAATAAAATACTAGTTTTTGCATTGAGTCACAAAGCGGTCTCTGTCTCAGCATGAGCTAGTTGTAAAAACATTACAACCAACGCTGGTCTTCCGACAGAGCCGTTTTGGTGACGACACGGAAGATACCACATAATATTTAAGACACGAAACATTCACAGATATAACATTAAAGAAACATAATCTACAAAAAACATAATCTATCTTTCATAATAAAATTATGGAATGACGACCTGCGAAATACTGTTGGCAGATGCTAAATGTGTCAAGCTGATAGGGCGCTATGGCGCTCATTAGCCTTTTTTTTATTAATTGGAACGGTGATTGCCAATTACACTAACTAATTAAATATAATTTATATAAAAAAATAACACAAAATACTAGCATAAAATTATATTCTAATGCTTAAATAAAAATGTCAAAATAAAATTATACATTGTTAAATAGTTATCGGGTGTGGCGTAATGAGTGGACAATCCTTTACCCACGGCTGGGGGACATCACAACTGTTCGGAAAATCACAATTGGTATTCAGTAAAAGTTTCACGGGCGTGGGTAAAGGATTATCCACTCATTGCTCCACACCCTGTATATTAGTTATGTTATAATTAGGGGAAGCCCATAACCAGCAGTGGTATATTATTGGCTGATGATGATGATGAGTATTTTACAGTTAGATAGATAGATAGATAGACCTCTATAGATAGATAATTCTTTATTGTACCACACAAAGACAAAAAACAATACAGAAAAAGATGCTAAGAGTAGACGTACAAAGGCGGCCTTATCGCTATGAGCGATCTCTTCCAGGCAACCTTGGGATGGACTGGACATGTAAGAACAAAATAGACGGTGGCACTCGAAGAATAAAAGAAAAACAATATTAGTTAAACTACATATTATAATAGGTACCTACAAACATTATAATAAACTTACTTATACATAAAATTTAGGTTTACAGTTATAACTTGAGAGAGAATACATATTTTTGCAGCTGACTGTACCTGTTTGTACCTATACTCGATTTGAGGACAGACATGTTTGGATACCTGTTCGCTCCGGTGGAAGATTTCCACAGGGCTTTAGTCCGTATCCGCGGATTGGGGAATCTTTTAGTTATATTGGTTTTTGTGTGACTGCCCAAGAAATATGTAGAGTTAATGTTATTACTAAAGCCATTTTACAACGAGATATTTACCATGATTTGAGTTTTGAGCTCTCCGATATTTCGGCGCAGTTTCATGCGCCATGATCACGGAATAACTGAAGGCACTGACTGACTTTAAAAGATTTATAGTTCCTGTTATTGTTTTTTTTTTCAGTACCATTATTTTATAAGTTTACTAGCTTTTCTGCACGGCTTCGCACGCTTTTTTTTGATTTGATGAATAATAAAAGACACTGGGTATAGATACGTTACTCCAAGTCACCAAAGTTCTAATTATTGTTCTATCTATGGTAACGTTTTACGACAATTTCTATCCCATGGGAACTGGTTAATATTAAAAGAAGACTATGGTGGGCAGGTCCTAAGTGTGTATCTACTTACTTCTTGGATAAACAGATAAACATTTAATTTATAATTTGTCAAATTATGCGTCACAATTTTGTTTTCACATAAAAAAATAAAATTAATTAACATTATTGAAAAATTAAAAATTCGTCGTACTTCGATTGTGTGTAGTGTGGGTACGATCTAATTAAGTTTATCCATTTAATATACATGTGTGTGACTAATCATTTTATTTCCTGACGTTCTTATTTCTCATTAGGTTTTTTTTGTGTTAGATTTTTTTTTTGTTCCTTCAATAATGTCATAATATGCTACCTACTCTCTGCTTGTATTTGAGTCTATTTATGTAATTGTACCTACTTATTAGGTCTTGTCAAACCTGTACCTCATCATCATCATCATCATCAACCTATCTTAGTCCACTGCTGGACATAGGCCTCCCCAATAAGCGCCATAGCGCCCTGTCTTCAGTTTCCCGCATCCAGCATCTGCCTGCAGCCTTTGCAGATCGTCCTTCCGGCCGGAGGGCGTCCTACACTTCGTTTGCCGAGTCGCGGTCTCCAGTCGAGAACACGTTTACCCCAGCGGTTATCGGTTCTTCGCGAGATATGGCCAGCCCACTGCCACTTCAGCTTGCTAATTCTCTGAGCTATGTCGATAACTTTGGTTCTCTGTCGGATGTATTCGTTACGAATCCTATCCTTCAGAGAAACTCCGAGCATAGCTCTTCCCCTGTACCTGCTTATGGCCAAATAAATGAATCTTTATCTTTATGTGTTATTCTAGGCATATTCAGCAGTGGACAGTTATTATGCTGATCAGTATGCTGTCAATTCGGTAGGCACTTTTAGTATAAAATGTTAAATTTATCTTATTTTTAACATCTTTGTGCAGGTTTCGACCGCCAGCGTTTGAAGGCGAGCTGACAACACAGGACACCATCATAGACGCGGACACCGGCGCCACGGTCGTGTTCGACTGCAAGGTTACAGCATTGAGAGATAAAACGGTTAGTAGCAAAGGGGTTAAGCCAATGCCAAGTCTTCTACACCTTCGTGGTACACCGTCGGCTCATCGGCAGTTTCCATCAAGTGAGATTGTGCTCAAACGAAGGTCTAAAAACTGAGTTCGCAAGAAGGAAGGTTATATTTTCAACCTTCAGCGTTTGATGGCGAGTTGGCAACACGACACTATCATAGATGCGGACACCGCACCAGCTGCGGCGCGGCGGCGCGTCACTGTCGCGTTTACACCGAAAGGTTACCGTTTTGAGAGATAAAACGGTTTGTAGCACGGAGGCTAAGCCAATGACTTCCAGAAAAAAGAGTGAGGATTTTAAACTATTTTACAAAGAAAATCAGAACAGTGATTCTAATATATACTAATATATAATATTAGGTAGTCAATATATCATATAATGTATTTTTTCCTTGAGTAAACGATTTTGTGGCATAGGTAAGTTCTTATAATTTAGTAAACTCAGCACCGGTCCAAATAATAACTAGGTTTGGAACTAACAAAACCATTTCTAGCACGTACAGTTTTATTTACGCAAGAATCAAAACCCTTGGTGCTGATTCACAGTCGCTGAATTAGTAGTCGGCGTTTGTTCACCACCGAACGAAACGTCACCGGTAACGAGATGACGGCGACGAAGTAGCAATACGTGCATTTGCTATGGCCGCCTGTCCACCGCACGCCCGTCACCCCACGGCCGTCATCCGGTCACTGAAGATATGAAAAGTACAGCGCCACCACTATAACGCGGCCTGAGATTGTGACGGGCCGATTTTTTGTTTTAAGCCTCCTCTTCACTATCGGCGATGACCGTTACTTGTATGCACGTCTGTTATCGGCAAGGTACTCGTCACGCTCATCGTGCAAGCATCGAAACTTCTCGTCATGCTGCCGCAAATTGTCGTGAAGTACCTATTTACATAAAACGCTGCTGATGTATTGTTCACGTATTAGCGGAATCCATTTTTTGTACATATTTCGTCGCCTTTGAATGTACAGTACAAAAGCAGAAGAAGAAGTTGTCGCCGGTTCAACCTAGCCATTCTTCAAAAGCGATAACCACGAACGACAGCTGCAACAAACTGAACCACTGAGATCATCGAAGTGGACACACTCGATCGGATCAGGCCATCTTGTAATCGGCCTGAAATAACATCGTTATCGGTGACGTTTCGTTGACGGCGGCGGAGGACCAACATGCATTACAATATTTTCAGGGCAGACATGGAATAGGTATAATATGGGGCGAACGTGGAATTTTACACGTGTGGCAAAACTCTGCGGGCCGAACGTGCAGCAAATCTATCAATTTATTAGATTATTTTTTTGACATGTAAATGTCTTGTCTTGTGCGATCCTAAGTAATCAAAGCTCTTTGGATTTTGAATTTCAAATACCTACTTAAAAAGACCCCAATAGATTTATTGGTACTTGCTACTTTACACTGCAGGATTTCAATGCACGGTCTACAAAACACAAAGTCATCCAATCTCAACATGCTTCCATTGGTCACAGGTGTCGTGGCTGCGTGTTTCCGAAGACGATAACTTGGAACTGCTCACTGTGGACCTCGACACACATACTGCTGACGCTAGGTAAGTGGCTTAGACTGTGTTTTTGGTGGACAGCGGAAGCGGGTTGTTGTTTTGAAAGGATATGTTCCAAAAATGTATGGTAAATACAGTCTCATAACGCCCGTGTCCGTTTTCACTTGGCAACTTTCACGCTCACGCATGCACGGGGTCAACTTTTTGGCTCGGATATTGAACCGTCTGTCGTGTCGAACTGTGTGGTGCCGGCTTATAATTTACACCATCCCAACCCTTCCCGCGGGTGTCGCAAGAGGCGACTGAGGGATATTCAATAGGGGATAGGCAGCAGCGCCCCCTGCAGAACAATTCTACCACCAAACTGCGATCTCCAACTCGCATGCCCAGCCTGGGGATTATGGGCAGTACCCCCTATATGATATTAAAGCCAATAGGACGCTTATTCCCCGTGATAGACCTGCGTCCAGCAGTGAACCATTGTAGGCTGTTGAGGAGGAGGATTGAACCGTCCCATGAACTATTTCGCTATTTCATGCTAAAGTTACAAATTATGCTTGACCTGCATATTCTCCATTTTTTCAAGTTTGTGGGTGTTTCAGTTTTATGTATTGGCTATGTGACGCCAATTTATACAACTACCCAATGAGGCGTTTCTTTCCGATTTTTCTGACAGGTTTTATTACCTTTGGCATGATTTTTATTTGTGTAATTTAGTAGATATTTAGACATTCTTACCAGGCAGTCTGATCTCAATTACTTCTTTTTAAGAAAGCGGGATAAGAATAGGGAGGGGTATATTCCAGGGCGACAGTCTGAGTCCCTTGTGATTTTTCCTAGCTCTGAATCCACTCAGTACTCTACTGAAAGATTCAGGAATAGGCTATGGCCTTCGGAGAGATGGTGAGGTCATTTCTCACTTGTTGTATATGGATGACTTCAAGCTTTTCGCGTCAAATAAAACACAGTTAATGGCGCTTTTGAATGACACACATGTATTCAGTAGTGCTATTAACATGGAGTTTGGCGTTGATAAGTGTGCGGTCATACAAATACAGCAAGGGAAAGTAGTGAATTGTAATAATTTACAACTTTCAGAGAGAATGAATGTAAAACCTACAAATATCTTGGTATGCCAGAAGCGTTGGGTATAGTAGACGGGGACATAAAGCAGTCTGTGCAGGAGCGCTTCTTTTGTCGCCTCACAAAAGTGCTAAATAGCCTTTTGTCAGGTGGCAACAAGGTGCGTGCCTTCAACGGCTGTGTTATGCCATTACTCATTAATGCCTTTGGCATACTAAGATGGACTCAGACTGAACTAGACGCCTTGAATGTAATCAACTTTTAACTACTCATCGCATGCGACACCCCCGAGCTTCGGTAATGAGATTGTATATCCCGCGGAAAAGTGGTGGTCGAGGCTTTTTAAACGCCAAGACCCTACACAACCGTGAGGTATGCAATCTCAGAAATCATTTTCATTAAGCCGAATACCAGATACATCGTGATGTGGTTGCAGTTGATATGAACCTTACTCCTCTCTCCTTAGCTAAAGAGAACTGGCGCAAATCTAAGGTGATGAGCATTTAGGACCGGAAGGCTATATGGGAGAGCAAATAGCTGCATGGGAGATTCTACAAGGTCCTCACAGGACCTGATGTAGATTTCCTAAGCTCCGTAAACCTCTTTGGGGAAACCGAAAGTTTTGCCTGTGCAATTATAGATGAAGTGGTAAAGACGAACAATTACCGAAGGTATAATGTAAGATGGCTCGATCGAATCATGTCATCTTCCTGGGGGGACCCTCCGTCATATACTTTCGGGTTGTTCGCACCTTGCTAACTCTCAGTACTTGCACAGACACAAATAAGTAGCCAAAATTATACACCAGCAACATGCTCTCCGATATGGCCTTACTGGCCCTGAAGTTCCGTACTACAAGTACACACCGGCACCAGTTCTCGAAAATGGCCGTGCCACGCTCTATTGGGACCGATCTACCATAACAGACAGGACTATTCTTGCGAATAAGCCTGATATTGCACTAATAGGCGGTGCTCGCTGATGTCACCATACCACATGATGTTAACCTTGTTAAAGCTGAGAAAGATAAACTTAGAAAATATCTTGACTTGGCCAACGAGGTTGTCAGCATGTGGGATGTTCAGCGATCGTCGTCCCGATAGTCGTTTCGGTTAACGGCGTAACAGCGAAGAGCCTCTATCAACATCTCAAGAGACTCTCGCTAGTTGGATCAAGGGTCAGATCGAAAAGGCGGTACTCCTGGACTCGGCGCGCATCGTCAGGAACTTCCTCTCTCTGCAGCCCTAGTCACCGGCCGCTTGAGGCTAACTTCGGGGCCACCCGAACCACCACCATTTTGATATATTTTTTACTGTAGAATAGTTTTATAATATTTTATTTTCTATTGTAAAAATGTATTTTATAACGAGATTTAAAATAAATGATGTGAACAATAATAATAACGTTTATAAAAAGATTTAAGTTTTAAAATTATTACATCGTTGATCTCCAAACTAGGATACACCTGTCTGTACATCTACCCACATATATGTAGGTATTAGGTACCATTCATATAAAAAAATCTTCATTTTCGGTTTTTCATTATAAAATCCTGCTAATTTTCCTTCCGGTCACAACTTATCTTGGTGTTACAAAGGCGTCTGGAGCTTTCTACCTACAACGACTATGTACGGAAGTTTAATCAGACAGTTGGATGTAGGAAATTCAGCAGAAAAATGCATGGAACCAGCTTGCCTTGGTTGCTTCGTTTCTCGCCAGCTTTGTTTGCAATATTAAGGCCAAGAAATCTTAGTAAGTAAATGTATTTACTAACTGGGATTTTCAGGAATGTCTTGAAAATAATGTTTGCTAACATGCTAGCGTATTTTCATTGGAATTATCGGATTTTCGTACTTATTAGAAATCTTAATAATTGTTTGTTTTGTCAGATTGGACACAACAGAAAAAGATTAATAAAGTATTAAATCATTTTTATGTGACAATGCAATCAATAGCTTGTAAACGTACCTACTAAGTTTGTGTTTTTAAAGAGAAACATACCTATTTTCAAATGCTGTAGTATTTTGAAATGACGAAGCGCGAGCACTGATTTCGATAGGGTTCGATAAGCGCATAATTGTTTCTATGATATCGATACAATGCATTACTCCAGAGACAAAATCTGTGTATATGTATCCCGTAGACCGAGATTCTACCCTAGATTCTCGTTCTACGATCTATCCATATCAACGTCCGTGCTCGCGCTCCAATCTAGGCGAAGTAATATCTCTTCGTTAATAGGTATCTTCATCTTAACTATACCTACTTACAAAAATAACTACTTACAACTATACTTACTTACAATAACTTATCCTAAGCAGTGCCTATCACACGAAGTTTTAACGAAACCAAGTACAAATATTCGGTAAAAGCATAACATTTACCAAGTTTATAGCTTAGACATTTCTTTTAACAAGACGAGTCTTAAGAAAGGCAAAAACAATTCGCTCGAGGCGATGCAAGTGCTTAGGATATTCCTTTGTGAAAAACCTTTGTAAAAGTTAAAGGTATGGTCAGTAATAGGTACGACGTACTTGGTTCTTTGTCTAAGACTCACGATCAATAATTTAAAAATCTGCATGCATTATTTTGGCTCAATCACAATAAATTTCTTGCGTTTTGATAAACATGAGGTTTGCGTTCCTAATGAGTATCATAATAGCCTCCGACAAGAAGAGTGTCTATTCTAAAAAAATGATTCCATTCCAATTGAAAATTTGACTTGTCTCGCTCAAACGTAAATTCTTCACTTTCGATCAAAAATTTTGTAACTTGCATTAATGTTAGAAAGCTGATTATAATATGCAAGAGAGTACGATTCATAGGACCTATAAAGAAAAAACACCAAAATTCCACAAAAAAAAAAAATATTCAACTGTTTTAACCGTTCCGCCCGAAAATACTCAAACAAAACTTAAAAAAATATTAACTCGAGTACGAAAAATTAGGAAACATACCCCATGGTATTTACAGGTACCCCGGGGGTGAGACATTTTTTTTATGACATCACTGTTGGTCTACCCTGTTTAATCAGCTTAGGATTAAAGTATCACTATGTTTGACTTGAATGCTGTGCAATTATTTTTATTGTACCTACTATAATTTGTGAGTGGGTATTAAATTACCGTAAATTATTTATCTTAAAAAGTACCTGTAAATTAATTATAGGTACCCTTGTAAAAAAAAAAACTAACACATGCAAATCTCAAGCCACATTTGTCCACAGGTACAGAGTAGATTTAGCAGGTGAGAACTGGAAGCTGGATCTAGCAGATGCAAGGGTGCTGGACTCGGGAGTATACTGCTGCCACGTGTCCACGCATCCTCCGATGCTGAGGAGGTTCAAGCTGACTGTACACCGTGAGTACCTAAAACCGTACAGTCAGCAACAAAAGTCGGTTTACATTGCATGTTTTTAAAATTCAAATAAAAAAGGAATAAAATGAAAACTACATAACAGTTAGGGTATGAGCGAACCAAAATGGTAAATGAGTAATTTTCGTACCTTGATAAACTAAACTGCATCTGTTAATTGACTTTCGTTGCTGACTACCTACTATAACCCTCGCCTGTGAGAGGATGCATGAAAGTCAAAACTGGCCACCGCCGAGAAGAAACAGTAGATTGTTTTTCTAACGACTGGGACTGCGGTGGTTTACCATACAAACAAAATCAATAGCAAGAACATCATGTACTTGCTCACATTTTTCTTGATCTTGTTATAAGGTAGGTCATGGGTCTGGCAAGTGCATAATAGATAAAATACCTTACACTTATTGTAGCTACTAAACTGAGCGATTATTTCATTTTATTATTGAAATAGATCCTCGTCGCCACTGTACGATATGCGGATACGGGAGCTCCTGGACATGAGTGAAACGACCGCTGGTTGGTAACACACTGGTTTATTGCACTGAGGTGACGCAGGCTAGTGCAGGCACGCACACTTGCGTAGATCCTTATCACTACATACGTAACACTTCTCCTTTTTTTCATGAATGTCTCGACTGTTTACCACCATTCACCAGTGAAAATATTCAAACTACCAATAAGAAGGTGAAAATGAAGAAGGTTAGTTTATTTCTTCTGTGCAGTTCACAAAAACCATAGACAATTGAATGAACTAAACGGGTGTTCGCCTAGGTGGCTGTCGACGAGAAGGACTCGACAACGAGTATTATATCTTTCGTGGTGCGCATATTACAGTTAATGAGAAAACAACTGACGACGACCAAAATAGTTGACACGCGCGCGACGTCTTTCGTGGCGCGCATCTCAATGTCAAAGTCAAAAGTCAAAAACTCTTTATTTCACTTAGAAAAGGTCAAATTCTTTATAATTAAACGCTGACACGGAAATAAAGTGATATTTTTGATTTCAGTCGCTTCGGTATGTAGACTAAAGTAAAGAAGCGACGAAGAAACCTTTAGTCTGTTAGTTAGTTGTTATTTTTCGAGTTGGAGCAAATCCCGTCCCAAGCTTTTTTATCCTCAAGATAATCTGATATTTTATAGTAGGCCTTTTTACACAAGAACGTTTTGACAATTAGGAGGATCACTAGGAGTTTTGTTGTAGAAGCGTATACATGGCCCTTTAAAAGATACATTAATCTTGTGTAGCCTAGTTGTGGGCACAGCGAGTTTATTCTTATTTCTAGTATTTAAATTATGTATATCACTATTTTCAAGAAACCGATTGATATTCCTATGAGTGTACAACAAGTTTTCATAAATATAATATATTGAGATGGTACTGTCATTATGTATTATCTTAGCCATGCAAACCTATGAAAAATAAATGGAGGTTTGAATGCGTACGTTTTTTTTCTAAGCGGCCAGTATTTGTGAACACGTACGGTCTTACCGCTTGTATACCATAGGTGTTGGCTAGCTCTCGCGCGAGGACTAATTAGTATACCATCCAACTTAATAGTAATTTTGGTCCGAAAAAGACAGTCAGTAACTACGAGGAAGCGTCAAAGGCGCTAACGTGTTTGCTGACGATTTTTTGTAGTGCTGCCCTGGCCTTTTTCACAGACTTTAAAAAAGGAGGTTCGGCTGTATAATATGTTTTTTTATTTTATTTTGCGTTTTATAAAACTATCTCTGTCAACTTTAAGACACAGTGACATGCCTTGGTAAATTTCAAACCTTAGCTGCTGTTTAGCAAGCGGCGCCGTTAAGAAAGAAGTTGAAGTTGAAAATGGCTTACTTTTAAATCACACAATATTCACAAATACATTAAAAAAATGCAATATTTTTTCGTATCAGAACCCCCAAAACTGACCTAATAACCTAAATTCCCCTTGTCCCACAATAAAAAGAACAGGGTTCAAGTTTCAAACGTGAGATGGCAGCACAATATCAAAACATAACTTGTGCAAAAGTCCTTTTTGGTCGCGAAATTGTACAACTTTTGTTGTTGCAAATAAACATTAGCTTTTACGACACTTTTGAAGAAACGTTAGGATTTTCCGCGTTATTCGTAAACGTTTAAAGTAACGAAGCCGTCTTTAAGCGAAAAGGAGGAAAAAACAAAAACAAGATCCAAGTGCGAGTGTGACTCGCGCGCCGAGGGTTTCGAACGGTTATCAAGTATACCAATATGTACTATATATAGGTACTGGTTAGAGACGCTGCTATTTGATGAATACCAAAAATTAAAGATACATTTCAGATGTATCGGTTTGCAAACTTCGGAGTATTAAGCTACAGTAATTTCAAAAACTGTTTTGAGATGCAAGAATCAGTACCTTTCATTTGATACCCCACTCAGTGAGGTAGTCCTTGCTTTTGAAAATTATCCCGCCCCCCCCTCCTTTTTGGCCATTTTTCGAAAATTGTTCTACTTACAGACTTCTCTATATATTTCCTGTAAAATATATATCTATATCTACAAACGCTACATACATTTCAGATGGATCGCTCTGCAAACTTCGGAGATAGAGGGGGGAATGGGTAATTTTTCGACTTATATCAAAATATATCAATAAGTATGAAATCTACAGAAATTTCAAAAACTGTTTGAAATGTACAAATTAATACCGTTCATTTAATACCCCACTTGCCTTTGTAGGTATCTTTTAGAATTTCGATATCACAATTCGTACATTCAGTACAAATTGTGATGTCGAAATTTTAGAATATTTTCATTTTCATTTTTTTTCTTTTAAACTTCACGTTCTTTGCTGCTGTAGTTGCTGAGATATTAAAGGACAGAAAAAGCGAGGCCATAAGGGTTTCGAACCCGATCTCCGATCTTCGAAACCTTAAAAAACAGGTACTACCATCAGAATATGTAAAAAATGTTTGACGATAGTATCACAGATAGTATCGAGAGTCGAGAAGTCATCATGATGTCTTATTTCGTTTGGGATTTGCTTAGTTCCATGTCCGCACGATAGAGGCGCGCTGTAGCAAATCCCATAGATAAATGATACGTCACACCAAATGCAGGGCTCAGGATAGAGAGAAAGACAGCTTCATGGAAAATTATGAAAGAGGAAAGTTTTAAAATCAGGCCAACGTATCACGTCTAAAATCGCATCAAAAATCGCGCAAGAACTTAATCAAATTCGGTTCATCTGTTTGGAAGCTTCAACGCCACAGCCAGATACACAGGTTATACACGTTAAACTTTGAACCCCTGCGTTTGTGTCGGATGGCAAAAACACGTTTACAAACAACCACGGAAGGGTAAGCATGTAATTCGTATTGGCACAACGTTTTGGCATAATTCGACCTTTCAATGACCGTGAAAAATGTTTCATAATTGCATTATGGGCAGTTTCCTTTGTAAACGGTTAACGGGAGTTAGAAAATTTCGTTATAGGGAGCAATCGTCAGCTCCGTATTGTTTTGATGCTTCAATTGGTAGAAGGTGATGGCTTTTATAATTTTACAAGTGAATTCTTTAAGTTCTTGACTCTAGTACTTACATAGGAGTATACATTGTATTAAAGTTAATAAAATTATGTGGTAGAAGGCCCTTGATTACGACATAATCTCTGCCTGGTATTGCTACTCTATTCTGCCTACTATTCTGTCTACTATGGAAGAAAATTGAAAAAAACCTCAACTTATGCACAAATGGGATGAAACTAGAGACGAACATTTGTGGCAATTTTATTAAATTTAATTTGAATTAGTAATAGTGTTTACAATTGAAACGATTGGACTAATTGCAGACTGTTGCAATCAACGTACAGGTAGCTCAACTGATCCATATTAATATCAGTCGGAAGCGTCCCCAAGACGCTAGATGCATTGCCCCGCTGTATGGCAATGCTGATGCGCGGCGCTGCAATCGAAGTAAAATTGAAGTAGTTGAAATTGTTGCTGTTAAAACAGAATATCACTGATCAGGGTCTAATCAAATTTTCAGTTAAATCTTCAGAGTTTAGTTTTTAGGCGATTACGAGATTTATTTGTTGATTAAATACGATGGTGCAGTTTTTGTCGTTGATTGAACGAACACACGACATCCACCGGGAGTGGGCAGCAGCGCCCCCTGCAGAATAATGCTACCACCGAACTGCGATCCCCAACACGCATGCCCAGCGTGGGGATTATGGGCATTACCTCCCTTGAGATTAAAGCCAATAAGGCGCTTATCAGGGGGAGGCCTGGGTCCTGCAGTGGACCAATACAGGCTGTGGTGGAAACAATTCAAATTATGTACCTGCATCTGCTTCAATTAACATATTTTTGATGCTATAACGTTATTATCGAATTTTATTGAAATATTGACTGGAAAGCTATGTCGTTCAGCACATCATGTTACGATAAAAATACGAATTTTTGGAAGATAGTACGTTCATTCAAATCAAACTTTTCCCTACAGCCCCAAAGATCAAAATGAGCAAGGAGGCGTTCCTCGAGACGGGGGAGACTCTCTCCCTCAAGTGTGCAGTCCTGAACCTGTACCCTGGAGAAGAGGAACCGGTGATGCACTGGTACCGAGGGAATACCACCACCTCGCTGGACGAGGTCAGGGGAGGAGTGCTGATTGAGACGGACCACTTGACTCTTACTAGTCATTTACAGGTAAGACTCACTAATTTGCTATAGGTAAGCCATTGACTCTACTATTAGGCCCATATTATGAAAGCTTGCTCAAGCATAGATCGATGACTGAGCAAGCTTTTATAATACAGGCCTTAGATTACTCAAGTTACGATTTTTATGATGTTGATTTCGTTTCCAAACAGCAGAAATTGAGTTTTGCCATATGTGTAATTATCTACTATCACATCAGGTAGCACATCTTCGTGTACCTGTACTTAATCAGTTTTTAATGAATAACAACAGAAAAAAAAACATTCTACACCTACGAAGATCCTAGAAGGAAGGTATATAACGGAATGCTGTATTCTTTGCAATTTCTGTTAAAACTGTGTCAATATTCGGTGGTATACAGTGTGTGTACAGACAACAAGCAAACTGGGCCACGCACCATCAGCTAAAACCCAGCCTTGTTTAACATTAATATCAACTAACGCGTAACTCAATCTAGGTCACATCCTAACACATTAGCTAACTCGTCAACTCAGGCTCAATTTACATTGTGGCTTGGTGGTGCAAGCCTGTATAGCTATGGGTGTCAAAAGTGATTTGCGTTTGTCTATGAAGCTACGTTGTTAATGCAAGCATGCATAAGAAACCATCATTACCTGATCATTTGACCTTTACATCTACGAAGGATGGTTTATGAAGTCGTAACTTGTATTCTAAAGCCTATATCTACGTGATCGACAGCTACAAGAACAATTGTGCATCATAAAAAAAAGTAATCACTTGGACTGGACGTATGCGCTAGACCAAAAAGTAAGAACGTAACGGTCTTATGCGGTTCATTTTGACAGTTCGTCCAACTTTGTCGTCAACCAAGCCGCCAATACCAACCTGTGCCGGCGACGTTAAGCGTACAAAGTATGCTAGTAAAGTAGATGTCGATTATCGAAATTTAGTAAACTCGCCTGAGAAACTCTAAGCTCTTTCTGGTTTAGTTTATATCCGTTTGTAAAACAGCTTTGACCACAATTTTTTGGGAGTAATATGGAATTGTGTCCCTAAACAACCTGAGGCAAAATACAACCAAAACCCATTTAACCTGTTTCATTCATGCGACTTTATATGCATCGTAAATTCAAACAAAGGAGACACCTAGCATAGTGGTTTTGAATATATTTTCTAGATAGTGCCTATTTTTAAACCCACACTTAAAAATTGTGTTTATATTTGAGGCCTGTTTGTGACCTCGTAGATAAATGATGCATTGATTCTTTCTTTGTTTTCTTTCTAGGAGCTTTTCTATCCATGTATGATGAAAATATTATGTGCCTTTGCACATATTCAAATTAAAGTCACTTGTTGAATTCTTGTTTTTTTTTTTGCATTTTCGTAACGTGCGTATTCCATCCAAACTTTAATACTACTGTTATATTTTTTTAATCCCGCGTTGAAATATTCATGAAAATATAATCAGCCTACAAATTATTTGGCAGACTTAACTTGGAAAAGTTAAAGAGATACACCTAAGTACCCAATTCACCACGAACTGCTAATAAAGTTCTGTAACAAGATTTTTATACGAGGCAGTGTCAAGCCTGAGGCGACCGTGAAGCTTATTTAACTTTGAAGATCATTATATGAGTATAATGATGAGCACTGTGGTACCTACTATAAGGCTGGTGTATGGCTCAACGGCCTTGAGAACACAAAATAATTATCTGTAGTCGTATATATAATTTGTTTTATTCGTGAAAAGTTAATTTTATGTAAAATACTGTAACAAATGTTTAAGTGATAGGGAAATACTCAAACTCAATAGCGTTTAGAAGAAATATACAAATTTCGAAATTTTTTTTAAATTTATTATTATTGTAATATATTATATTAATTATACAGATAATTATTTTGTGTTCTCAAGGTCGATGAGCCATACACCAGCCTTAAAGGTGTGTACTACAATGACCGGCGTTACAGGGAACGCCCTGAAACACGTTACATAACGATGTAACGAGTTACACAGCGAGCATTCGTGCAATCCACAGATATCTGAATAATAAGGCACTAATATTCAAATGTTTGTGGTGCAACCAATACGGGGACGTTTTGACACACGACGTAACATGTCATGCTCGTAGCTTATGGTACATTACATTACGCCCTGTAACACCCCGGTCAGTATCCACCTTAAAACTAGACTGATGCTTGACTTGACTGGCAA
Source organism: Eupithecia inturbata (assembly GCA_963662085.1). NCBI lineage: Eukaryota > Metazoa > Arthropoda > Insecta > Lepidoptera > Geometridae > Eupithecia > Eupithecia inturbata. Next base: position 4,620,296 of record OY759196.1, on the reverse strand, counting down.
GTTCAGATTTATTCGTGAGTGTATCACTCATACCATTTTCGTCGCTCATTGATTAATTTGTTTTGATTTTTGTTCATAATCAAAATACAGTTAATGCGCGACCGAGAAAAATAATATGAGTGATACATACACTAACGTTGTGTGGTGCCGGCGAATTGCTGTGTGGTGCCGGCTTAGAATTTGCACCACCCCAATTCTTCCCGCGGATGTCGTAAGAGGCGACTATGGGATATACACCGGGGGTGTGCAGCAGCGCCATCTGCAGAAAAATTCTACCACCAAGCTGCGATCCCAAAACTGCATGCCCAGCGTGGGGATTATAGGCATTACCCCCATGAGATAAAAAACAATAAGGCGCTTATCGTAGGGGGAGGCCTGGGTCCAGCAGTGGACCAATATAGGCTGTGGAGGAGGTGGAGGATACACTAACGAATTTACCTGAAATGACCAGCAGGTGAGCTATCCATGTAAGAGTAGTAAAAAACGTAGTTAACCGCAACAACACAACAATCTTAAATATCTCGGTGTTGTTCTAACATTTCGACTTGGCCAGTTCTTTTTCCACGACATTACCAGTTTATGCCCGCGGCTTCGCTCATTTTCTAGATATATTAGAAAAAATAGATTAGTTTTTTTAAAAAATAGATTAGATATATTAGAAAAAATAGATTAGAATTAAAGTAGATTAGTTGCTTTTCTAAGATACCTACACCAATCTACTTATTTTCTCGCCAGCTTATCCTCTATTCCACTGATCTCTATACTAATCCTCGCTAGCTTCTAGTTCACGGCTTCACTAGCGCTTTTCCGGGATAAAAAAACCTATATCCATCCCCGGATACAATTTATCTCCATGCCGAAGTTCAATAACTTTCGTTCAGCCGTAAAACGGTAATCAGACAGACACCTTTACATTTACCTATTATCTACATTACCGTTAGCATACATTACATTTACCTATAATTTACTTAGTATCTACGGGAACTTACCAGAGGAAGGCGCTTACTTCTGCAACGCACTGGAGGTGCTAAAAATTTTTTTGCACCTCCAGTGCGTTACCTAATCCGCTTGCCTAGCGTGGTGATCATGGCAAAACCCACTCTTTTGAAGGAGGCTTGTTCAGCGGTGGACGTATGCTGATGAGGGATTAGTAACTATCTAGAATATGCTGTTAGAAATCAAACCCCCATCAACTTCTGAACTACTTCGCTGTCTGCGCCACAAAGGTCGAACAGCTAAATCATCCCAGCCATCGTGTTCTGGCACTAGTCCAATCAGAACCAGTGTAGTTCATTCCGACAATGATATTGTATGATAATTGGGTATCACATGGTCAGTTGCACTTAATGCGATTTGGGCATTATTCTCGCGTGCCAATTCACACTATGATTTCGACAATCATTGTTATTGGCGGCATATTTTAAGGTGAAACTGTGAATTCGCGTTTTCGCTTATATGTAGTACTGTAGGCGGGTATCTTTCTATGTAGGCTTTTTGTGAAAAGCCTTGTTTGGCAGTGATACGACCATTGCAAAGTCTATTTCTAAACTGGCTTCTGCCCCCCACTTAGAGCGCGCTGTTACTACATACAACAGTATTATTTTTTATACTACACCTGCTCGGAAAGTGACTTATACCTTTTCCAAACTTGAGTTAGAAAGTACGTCATTGCAGGCGTACTAGAACGGATGTAGAAAAACTCTATGGATTGTCATTTCTCACGCGTTTGGCGGGAGAGAATAATGTATAGAAATCCATTTCAAACGTATTATTTTTTATTTTCTGAAATTTTAGCCTTTAGCTACGGTTACTTTCATTACAGGTTAAACTACAAAAAGTTTTTACTCTGAGTCCGCCATATGATATCGGCCTCTTCCTTTCTCGGAACAATAATTAAAAAAAAGAACCAAGTGCCTGAGGGATTCGCGGGAATTTCTTCGAAATTTACATTTGTTTTAGGTATTTTATTAATTCTACATAATGTTGTCGAGTGATAGTGAAGATTTTATGACACCGCCAGTAATAAAAGAACTGCTCAAGCGGTGATTGAGAACCGAGAAATCAAGAAATAAATACAACAACATTTATGAAGATTTCGCATATTAGAAAAACGAGAAGAGTGCAACTTCTATTTCGAAAAATAATATTATATAAAGCACTATGTGTCACTCAGGAGAAAGTGTGATTCCTACCTCGTATGTTTTAAGGCTCTCGGCTGCGCCTCGGACCTCAAATGACACACACACTCGGTAGTAATCAGTCATTTTCTCACCTCGGTGAACAATGTACTATTTGTTCACCGAGTTTCGTCCTACTACGAACAATATGTTTTGTTAATCCTGGCTTTAAACTAGGTAGGTGGAAAATCAGAATTGACAAATTATATGTTAAAAATAACCGGAAAAATTATTAGTCCATTACGTAATACGAATTCTTAAAATATAACACATATACATGGGCACTTTAAATGCAAAAGCTCAGCCCTATCTTTCAGTAGTTTTGTCATTTTCAAGTAACATACATCCATTCCAAAGTTTCGCATTCAAAACATCCATCCATCCAAACTTTCTCGTTTGTAGTGTTAGTGTTGCGGAGTAGCGGTAGTTTAGTAGTTGATTGCGGAGTCCACATAACCGATTATCGACATTGTGTCGAACCATGTCGAACCCTACTCTTACTTAGGTATGAGTATGAACACTATCGTTCGATCGATTTAACAACTTGACGGGATTGACAAGCACTATCGTATCGTTTGAATTTAGAAAGTTCTGTACCATACCTACTCACATTGTTTTGTTGGCAATAATGGTTAGAGATTCCATACATTTGCCTCATGTTACCTTGGAAAAAATTGCATCGAACGGACAGAAGCAGATTTTTTTGGAATGTGGGACTAACAAGTGTGGGACGAACGTGGAACAAATCAACGTATCGATATCTTAAAATAAAAAAAATAAAAAAAATTACAGTCTAAAGTAAAAATAATGTCGGCATAGAAAATAGCTTAACTTTCATGAACGACAGTATCGTTACGATACGATAATACCTATTGATCATTTGAAGCTCCGATTAGTGTATGTAAGGGGGCGTCCATTAATTACGTGATGGCGTTTAGGGGGGGAGGGAGGCGAGCCATATCTCACCCAATCTCACGTGGGGGTGAGGGGGGTCTAGGCAAACATCACGAATCCTTGTAGAACGCTGAAACAAACAATTACCACAAACAAATTCGAATCTCGCACAAACACGAAACGTTGATCGATTTGGTCACTGTGATTCTAGATTACGTTCTTAGAAGAACGATCCTAACTGCAATGCAATCAGGCACAGATAAAGTTATTCATAATAAAATACGCGTTTTGAAGTCTCACGTGAGATCAGGGGAGGGCGAGGGCTCAAACAAAATCTCACGACATCTCACCAAGGGGAGAGGGTGGTCGAAAAATCGCCAAAATCACCTCACGTAATTTATGGATGCCCCCTAAGCGATTTGCGAAACAGAACTCCGCAGTTTTAGTATGTTGGTAGGTACAGTTTAGTTAAAAAGTTTTTAACTTACCTCCCTACTCTTAAAAACTATTTTTAAGATACCCAGATTAGTTAGTTTTCAATTTTAACAAAAAACCTACATCAGGTCCCGGTGGGAAATAATATTAACTTAATGCTGGACAATCCACACAGCACTCGGCATCATCTAGCTAGCGCCAAACTTAACAGAGTTTGTGTAATTGTCAGTAAATTGAAATTATCTTTTGACAGGTGGCAAGACTGAAAATGAAAGATGCAGGGAACTACACGTGCTCTCTAGAAGCACCAATCCGCATGAGGGCCGTCGCAAGGGTTCATGTTTTACAAGGTATTTTAGCTAATGGTACCGTATCAATTGCGATTGGCAAGTAATCAATGATTTGTAAAATTCGCCCGATTGTATGCTGATTTTACTAATCACTTACACTTCTCTTTCACACTTGATACATCAAAGTGTAATCAAGCATTAGTCTAAAGGGGCGCTTCTTACACCGGATTTAGATAGATAGATTCATTTTTTAAAGAATATGACACCATACAAAGAATCCAAGATGTATTTATGTCAATAAAGACAGGTCACAACACCGAGGCAATCCAAGTTTAAAAAAAAACATCTAAGCGTCTGGTTGAAGTGACGCGTGTCCCGAGAGCTGGTGGGTATCTGGCGCTGCGCATTAGCATTGCCATACAGCGGGGCAATGTAGCCAGCGTCTTTCAGCGGAGTTTGTAATAAAATATTAGAACTAGTATTTAAAATTGAATCAATTAAGCTAACTGCAGACTGTTGCAAACAATCTACAAGTAGCTCAACTGATCCATATCCAGATCCATAACCAGTCGGAAGCGTCTCCTAGACGCGCTGGCTGTATGGCCCCGCTGTATGGTAATTCTGATGCGCTGCGCCAGATACCCACAAGCTCTCGGGTCACGCGTCGCGTCGACCAGACGCTCAGATAACTTTTTAATACCCGGAGAGCCTCGGAACTCCACGGACCTAGGGTCAAATTAAAACATATACATATACAACAAATAAAATTGTGTATTATTGTATTGGTATTGATTATGGAAAATCTAGATCGTAAAAAAAGGAACGGCAACATTATTGGGCTAATTCAGGTTTTTTTTGTCAACAGAATCTAGTCACACAGGGATCATGTAGTTTTCTATTATGTAGTTTTTTTTTAATTGAACTATGGTAAAACTATGGAGGTAGGTGGTATGGTATGGTGGTGGTCAAAGAAAGATTATTATTCTGATTATTTTTCACAGTAACTTTGTAAGTGAAATACTTAATTTGCTTTTTCATTCGCAGGTTCGAGTCTCGCAGAACTACAAAGCGGGGTCAAAACAACATCCAGCTACTTAAGCCTGCTACTGTCGTCGTTACTCCTAGTTTTAGGAAGCTGGTTTGGTGATGTGAGATGGCCTAGTTAGTAGTTAGGATGATAAAGATCCTTAGGGTCCTCGCACAATAGGTAAATGGTCATGATGACCATACGATGTACCCATGACTGTAAATAAAAGATCAACGTATTTATTTTGCAATTATGAGTTTTTATTTACCTCAAATATATAAATAATTTAGTAATAATATCGTTGCTTACAAAAAACTTTCTATATTTTTTTAATTGGTTGTTCTCGGCATTTGCAGATACTGTATCTACTTATTTAGGATAATTTTATGGCAAACGTTTAATCGCCTAAAAACTCGTTGTACGATTATTTTGTTCACTTGGAGCAGACACCACAATATTTTTTTAGATTTTTTTAATAGTTTTAAAATAAAAGACGTGAATGCATGTTCGCATGACCTATGGATGAACATTTTAGGATTCGTGGTCTAGGCAGCGTAGTGTGCGAGGTCCTTTATATCAATATACCGTCCCAAGGATCTTTTAGGACCATTAGTATTGTACATAATGTACATAAAATATTATAAAGTTAAGAAACAACATAATCAATGTCTTCGTTACATTCACGTAGCCAACACATATCGTGCCATATCACAAAATAATAACCGACACTATTTGTATTTTTTTCTTTTAAAATGTTTTACATATGACAGTTAAGATATTCAATTAAAACATAGTCACAAAATGTTTTTCGTAATTGTTTGTCGCACTGCGAAAAAGAAAGAATGGTTTTAGTTATTTTACTACAACAGCGTTCTTTATGATGTTGATAATATATTTATTATTTATTCAAATGTTTTTTACATATGTTATTTTACTACATGATTTAAGTAGGTAAATTTTTAAAATAAGCACACAAATAAATTAACTATTCATACGATCTAATTCTAATCTGTCTTCTCGTAGTGAACTGTTAAAAAATCCGTAATCTTTAGTAAATGTCGTAGTGATTCGTATCTTGCACTTATCTGTAAATAATTTCTTGTTTCAGACACTATAATTCTTACTTTTTGCACTTTTCTTGTTACACAATTTTATGTAAACTCTGCGTTTACTTATGATTTTCTGTAGAAATCTGATATTCTTCATAATATCGTCTATAGACAGTATTATATTTTACGGGAAAAAATTAGGTACTACATAAAATAAATTATATCAAGCTAATAAAATTGTTACATATCTTTATTTAAAATAAATAGTTTATTTAGAAAAAGGTAAATAACATTGTTATCACCATGTTATAAACAATATTGGTGCTTTATTTTGACTGTTAATTTAGGCGACCCTCACAATGCGAAAGTGAGCTCACAAGCATAATTTTTACATTTTATCATAATTATATACCCAAAAAACTATGAAAATAATAAAGCTATGTGACTCATTATCGCAGTGCGGTTAAGCTGAGTTGAATATTGGAAGTGAATAAATATTTTACATTTATGTGCAATATTGTGATGAGGATAAAAGTTTGTAATAAAATATTTAAAAAACACTTTCTTTTATTAAAAACTCGTAATATCCCAAAAAAAAAATTGTTCATTTGGCTTAACATCCCTTTTGAAGAAATTTGATGAAACAAGAATAAACACAACAAGAAATTCATATTTAGTTAAAAATAATATTTATGAAGAAAGAAGTTGGACCATGTGAATTATGCGCGAGCTTTTGCGCAACGGAGATTGCTCAACTCCGAATTATTGAGCAATGGGGCTTTTGCGCAACTCATTTTGTTTGTCATAGCTCAACTCAAAACTAATTGCCAAATTGAGTTTTATCTAGTTGTTTACCGTAATGAGGTAGTCCGGGCTTGTTACATTGTCTTAGAACAAGCAAACCACGTCATCGTCATATTTTCGAACTTGCATATTTATTATAACATACCTAATAAGGGGAGCGCAGCTGCTACAGACTTTTCAGTATATTTCAGGCAAGGCTACATAATGGTTTGAACAAGAATTTCACAATGTAGCTGCGAAAATATGTATACAACGTCAAGTTTCAAATTTGACTAAAATAGTAAGTGTATAGTAGTTGTGATAATTTATACACCACATTTTGACAAGGACGATGACTACTTTGTACGAAAAACGTGTGCGGCGTGCATATTTAAAAAGTTCCGAGTAAAACTTGGGAGTGTAGGTATATAAATATATCTGAGCAGCTCTCTGTACTAAACTTAAAAAAAAATAATTATAAAGCCTTTTATTCGAACTCTTTTTAGAAAAGTTATTTAATTTTTTACAACACGTATATGTACACATTACTTTGTTTGCCGCTTGGCAAAGGCCTTCCCCAGCCTTCTCAATTCCTCTCTGTCCTGTGCTTTTCTTGTCCACGTCTTGCCTGCTTCCTCGACCAGCTCGTCTGCCCATCGAGTGAATGGTCTGCCCTGGTTTCTTTTCCCTTCTCGGGGGAACCATGCAGTGGTTTCTTTGCTCCATTTATCTGGACCTCTCATTATGTGACCTGCCCAACTCGACTTAAGCTGTCTTACTTTTCCAGATAAGTCATTTAATTTTGTACTCTCTCTCATATGTGAGGTTCTAATTTTGTCTCTCCTTTTTATATTTAGCATGCTGCGGTCCATTGATTTTAACATGTGCTAAGTTTCGTTAGTTATTGCTTTGAGAGCGCCCAGGTTTGACAACCATAAAAACGGTTTTTTCAATAAGTTTCATTCCTTCTTGCTTTTTGTCCATTCTCATGCTTTCTTTAATTTGTTTTCTTAATTCAGCCAAATATTTTCGTATTTTTTGGTTTTTTCCTTTTATTTCAAGTAAATTATTACTTAGCTCTAAAATATCACTCTAGACTGGACGACCGCGAATTGTCGGCTGGTCCACGGACTTCTGTCAGTAAGCGTTGTTTAGTATGACATGTCATGACTGAAGGTTAAGTATGACTTGGTTTATACTGTAGGTTTAGTATGACATGGTTTATTAAAGGTACATCATCATACTGCGATTACTGTGATCACCATTGTAATTGAAGTGTAAACAAAAATCCTCCAGACGTGAATCACGTAAGTAACAGAATTAAAATGTTGACTTCCTCATAATATTATTCTGAATTTATTAACATTAATTAAGTTCATAAATGCTGCATTATGAAATGAGTCTGAAAAATACAAAATTTTACATTCTACCACAAATAAATTTTATTTATAAGTCGGAAACATTTCACGAAAATGTTTAAAAGACGCTCGTTTCACTAACTTCCTTTAGCCGGATCAAAAGTAGGTTATATTTTCCGTTTTCAGTAAAAATTCAGCATTCGTTTAAATGCCATTTTCCCAAATGCGTCTATCGCGACTGGCAGCTATGAATTATGCAAGCTACACAACATATTTTAAAGAAATCACTGAGATTAACTGCAAATATAAAAACGACTTGTAATATATATACACTGGCAGAAAACTAAAGTGAAAATGGGCAGGAGATATCTCCCGAGGATCCAACAACGACTGCGCCAAACTTCAGTGGCGCAGCGGACGAAGGTCTGCCTGCAACGCAGGAGGTTGTTGTGGGTTTGATTTCCGCCTCGGGACAAATGTTTGTAGGTATATGCAAATATTTGTTCCCGGTGTTCTGGGGGTTTTCTATGTATAATAAAAAGAAACTATGTGTCTGTGACTTGCTTGGCTTATAGATGCCATTCACAACTATCTATAATAGGTACATTCAGTTTCTGACGTGAGAGTTCGGTGAAGTATTCGGTGATTGATTAGCTTAAGATAAGTGTGCGCGAGTTCAAGTCAACTCGTCAAGTATTTATTACTACACTTATCATAGAGAAAATGAGGCTTACAAACAAACCGACTAATGATTTATGTTAGCTGTAGATTAATTATTATTATGTAAACAAATTTTAACATAAAAAAAAATTACGTATTAAGTAATTTAAGTTAGCATCATCTGGCCCCAAATTGGTCTTGTCTTATAGATATTAGATGACTCATATACATTAAACACCTGAAACAAAATGCATTTTCATACAAACAATTGTCCCGCGGCGAGAATCGAACCCACACCCTTTTGCATCGTAGTAGACATACGCCCACTGCGCCAGTGAGGTCGTAAAAATACCACTATTCCATTTATTCAATGTCGAGTTTATAACCTACTTATCTTCCTTGAAGCCTCTACCAACGGCTTACCTACATCAAAGTAGGAAATCCCATAATTTAGGGCTTTCAAAATGTGGACTAAACAGCTGACGGGAAGCAAAACGAGTTTTTAGGCACTTGGCAGCACTCCAACTAGGAACGGGCGCTAGATAACTAAATGGGATGTTAAAACGGTAAACGATAACGTTAACGTTTACGCGTTATTGTTAACGTTAATTTTCACTCTTGTTCTAATTATGTATCTTTTGTATTAGGTAATTCATAATCACAGAACAAAATAGCTTATAAATTGTGTTTGTTTATCAGTAAGATTTGAGGCTGACGATAATTTAAGATAAGACACAATTTTATCATTGATAATTCTGTTACTACCTGTAAAAAAATTATGTAATATGGCAAGTAAAATAAATAAATACAGGCTCAAAAAAAATTGTTCTGGTAGAGCTGCAGAATCTTGTAATGACATATCTGGGCACTTTGTCCATACAAGAGTGTGTCTATATAAAAAACAAAAGCGGTTGCGGGTTTTAAATCATAATAAGATAAAATATTATATAGAATAAGATCGTCACTAAAGTCAGTGTGCCCAGTAGGAAATCATGGATTACTAAAGGATGACTCATATTAAACTCTTACACTGTAAAATGATGACTTAGAAAAAATTACGATACAAACACAAATTATAGTTATTTTCGCAAGTCATGCTAAACTAAAATAGAAACCGGATCTACCAGCTTAAAATACCAGTTTTTGCTTGCTGTTTGCTCTTAGCAAACCTACCCACCTGCAGAAGTAAGTGCCATAGTTGAACTTTATACTATATCACCTTTTTTTTGTTGTATAGATCCAAAGGTTGTCAAATGTAAAAGGGATAGTTTTCTAACGATAAGGCTCATTACACTTTTGTCTTTGATTTGATATACAATATGAGGCATTCCTCGTAGTGCACCCAGATGAAGCGCACCAAAGTACTTCCACATAGCGCCCACGTTTTACCCCCACATAACAATGTAGGGTCTGTAATGGCGTAGTTTTCATCTAATTGTTAACAGTTCTTGTTTTATAAATGTATTGATGGTGCAATAAAGTTATATTCTATTCTATACTAATTAGTAACCTATTAAGTATCAAACATTTTTCCCTCAAAGGTCTGGTTTCATAACAACAGCTACTAGTTTCACTTAAAATTAAAAAGAAAATAATGATCGCAATGGAATCAATGGTCACAAAATAGAATCAAAATCTTAATTTTAAGTAATATTAAATAATTTCTACATTAATATGTATTTTTTTTAGGTAATTATATTTGGAACTAATCAAAGTTAAAAATAATGAGTTTCTTAATTATTAAAAATAGAGGCGTTTTTTAGTGAAATAAAAATAATAAACAATAAAAATACACGACAAAAAAATAAACACGTTATAAACAGTTTCTTACGCGTTAAAAAATAACGTAATACCCCACGTCTACCGTCTGTTACCTACTTTACGAGTAACTATTTTATTAGTAATGAAAGTCCGCGACATGAATATCAAGATAAAGCACAATTTGGCGTTTTTGTGAAGCACTATTTACCTTACAACCTTGACCGAAATCACCTTTTCCTTTTTAAACGAACGGGGATATTTCGCGGAGAGGAGTGTAGAGGAGATCACTCAGTGTTGCGGTTAAAATAATTTAAATAACACTAGCATGCATTTTACGCCATTTTAATTTGATATATCAAAGTGCCTCCTTTTATGCTGATTCTGGTCAAACTATATTTTTTAAGAAAACGCCTCACTGCAGTTTATAAATAAAACTCCGAAGTTTTCAAATGGAAATGGTATTACAATGTTCTTTGGTAAACAGGAGAGCTAGAGAGCTACTAGGAATTCAATAGAGCCTTAACTCCGAGCTTTATACACTCAGGTTCATCCCATATCAGTGAATACAATGAGGGTAACAGATAATACAATGTTTTCCACATTGTATTCATTTAAAATAGATAGATAAAACATTTATATGCAACTGCAACACACAATACAAAGGTTAAACACAACAAAAAGGTACATCAGAACATAAAAAAATACAAACAAAAAGTCTGTACATATTATGTATATACCTACATACAAAAATACGGATTCTCAATAATGTAAGTATGAATATAAATGAAATGAAAATATTTGTTGAAAAAGAAATACACAGTAACAAATGGTTAACTCTATGTTAAGCTAAAGTTAGGTGATCAGTTTCTCATCAAGTATAATTAAGTATAAATTACATAGTATATTACACATATACCTACTATGTAATTTATACTTAATTATAATAACATATATTAGTTCGACTTAGACATGTAGAGATCAGGAGAGGTTCGCCTTTGAGGAATTACAAATTGTTTAGGGTCATTGTCTTGGAATTCTCTTAAATAGATATGGTTTTGTATAGCGGAAAAAGTATATGTGTGCTGCAGCCTGATAAAAAGCGCATAGCTTTGTTCGAAGAGCAAACACTGATTTTCAGTATTACCCTCTGAGGTGACCAGAAAAACGAAACACCAACAAAACAAATGAAAATTATGTTTTGTTGGTCGGACGCTTGCGACTGGCTGTGGATCAGTTGAGCTATTGTTTGCTACAGTCTGCAGTTAGCTTAATTGTTTCAATTGTAAATACTAGTTCTAAATTGTTTTTATTATTGAATTGTAATTTTCTTTGTCATTATAGACCGATTTTTCGATTTGATAAAAAAAAAAGATGAGGTGTGTTTTCATGTCATTTCTTAGTAAATAAAAGCATCCTGCGTCTTTTACGCAATTCATTCAATGACAAGAAATCTATAATTTACCAAATGAATTATACAGACTCACATTTGTACACCAAGTAAAATCATCTTATTTACCGTCTGATGATAGATAAATGATATCTTGTTTATTGCTATTTCTTGAGTATAGAGGTATACTCATAACTTTGGTATCAGCCTATAATCAACACTAGCCGCAAATACTTCTAGATAAATACAGTAGACATCTTTATGATTATGAACCTATTATCTATCGTAAATTAATAAAACCCAGTTTTAGAAGGGGTTGTGTTATCATAAATCAAAGTAGTCTACTATTCTCTATGTGAGTAAAGAAAAAAATATTTTTACGCTGCTACTTCATGAAAGGTAAATTTCACTTTATAGGTACCAAAAATAATTCTTTAACGAAACCATTAACAGAAGAAGAAATAAAGGTCCTTTCAAGCGAGAATTGGCGCAGTGGCGTATATCGTTAGCTGGCAGGTTCAAGTTTCGTAATTACATCAGTTTTGGTTCCATATTATTAATATTATTTTTTGTATAAAGCTGCTTCCTATTTTCATTTTACCGAAATATTCTAGTTTTTAAATAGTCTGTATTCATAATAATTGACTTCTAACGTAACAGCGGTCATCTAACAATGAACGGCACTGTACCTAGACGTGTTCTAGCTCTTCATGTTTAAACCATACTGGCAGACAGCAAAGATACTTTCTCAATCCATCCATCTGCGAAGCTCGGCGATTGGCACACTCACCTCTTACATCAGTTAGGATGCCCAACTGTGGGTGCTTAAATTAATGCAGGTGGTCATGAAAATAATTTGTATTTTTACGTCTGAAGATAACTTAGATTGAAGAAGATTGTTTCGAAAAAACTAAAAACCGACTTCAAATCCTTTAGTTATAAACAGTTTTCTAAGTTTGCAGAATAAATAATAATTACTAAACCCTCGGGAATAACATTTTTGAGACCACCTCGGGATCAACCTCTATTCAACAGCAAAATAATCATCCAAATCAGTAAATAAATAACGGTGAAATCGAAAGACTAACAAAATCACACATACAGCCGAACATAAAACCTCCTCTTTTTTCGAAGTCGGTTAAACATGCCTATCACTATCAGTAATTTACGATAACAGATTTATCAAATTATATCAACATGATAAGTAGGTAGTACGAGTAGGTATCTGACATTCAGGTGAAAAGAACGTATCGTTGAGTGTAATATTTGTTTGAAAAAATTTTAATCAGAAATCGTTGCATATACTGACATTTCTACAGTTAAGTTCAGATCTCTTAAAAAGGAACGTCTCATTGACATCTACGGGGCAGAAATGAAGGGGTTAATTATTGAAGAGGCTAATTCTTGAATCTTTGCAAGGTTCAGTGTTGTATATAATATTACTTTTGTTATAAATTGAATATTTCTTTTAGTGAAAATGACGACAGCACAGGTCTTAGTGTCCCTAGTAGCAGCAGTGGCGTGTATTGACGCCTACAAGATTCTAGTGGTCTTCCCAATTCCTGGCAAGAGCCACGGTATTTTAGGAGATGGATTGGTCCGGCATCTGCTGAATGCTGGACACGAGGTCTGTACCTTCTTTTGTTTCTTCACTTTGATACGCAAGATCAGTGATTAACATTTAAGTATGATGTAATTCTTTAGAGCTGACCCTCATTATGAAAAGGTTACGAGTTGTAAAGGATGCCAGATGGGAAGAAGCCTGAGTGATGATGACGAAGATGTCGAACGTTTTATAAAAGATTTTTGTTAGCTAAAAATTATTTCTTTAATGTTTTATCCACCTTTTAGGTAACCTACATTACTCCGTTCTTGGCTAAAGACAAGAATCCAAAACTTACGGAAATTGACGTCAGCAAGAATTTGGAATTGCTAACAGGTAATTTTAAAGAAAACAAAAGAAGGTCAGATAAAGGCATTAGGCAACAAATTTTGTAATACAAATAGTTATTACATCGAATTTACAACCTGCTCCTTTGTTTTAACTTTTATTTCTTAAGAACGGGAAGAGGAGAGTGTATAAATCCTAGCAGCAGCAAAATAATGGCCCTAAGCGAAAATTAAAGAAAGCGTAGTTACGCTTTAATAAGCTTTTATAAGTACTTACTTATTCTAATAAAGTAGAAATAATCATTAATAATATTGCATTATTTTTAGAGGACATGATGAATGTCACAGCCATAATGGAGAACAAAGTCGACCCAACTAACCTAGCATTTATGATGTATATGATGAGAGAAATCGCCAAAGCGTCCATAGAAAATGAAAATGTCCAAAATCTACTGCAGGACACATCGATCCATTTTGACCTGATTATTGGCGAATGGATGTTTAACGAACTTTACGCTGGGTAGATTTTTTTTTTGTTTTTAACATAGCGTTTGACTAAGCATTGGTCTTTCAACTCCTCACACTTATTGTTTCCCGTTTGTGTGTATCAGTCACGTCTTGTTCAGTCGCGACGCGGGTCAAGCTGTAAACATGCTTTAATTGATCAATACACAAAATTTTATTATAACAGGCAAGAATCTCTGTTATATAATATAGCAGTAGATTAGTACCCTCATCAGCACACGTACGTTCACTGGTGAACATGCCTCTCCCAAACAAGGAGGATTTTGCCATAATCCCCATGTTTAAGGCAGTACAAAAATAATCAAAATGTCTAATGTTTCAGCTTAGCAGGAGTGTATCAAGTACCGTTTGTATACTACTCCTCGATAGACCCACATTCTATGATTCTAAATCTTGTTGATGGTTTCCTGAACCCTGCATACACCGCATTTCTTGACATCGGTATACCCCCCTTTACATTCTCGAAAAGGATCAAGGAACTTTGGTCGGTTGTCAAAACAACGATAATACGAGAGACGTAAGTTATCTGAGATCAAGTAACAAATATATAGGGTTTTGTTAGACCATCCACACAGCCCCAAACTAAGCAGAATTTGTGTTATTTAGTCAAACCGTTAATCGAAAATTCATAGGGCTCCGATTGGCGAACACAACTGGAGCCTAAGGCATTTTGAATTTTCGGTAGGCAGTGGAAATTAATTTAATTGCGGGAGTTTAATTAAAACTGCAAAAAACCCGTCTCCTGCTTCCCGTCCCACTGCTTATCGAAAACGCGCCCTTAAAAATCTTATAATTACAGAATCATGGCCTACCTTCAGAACAGTGACTATCAACACCTTATCGCCCCGCATATAGAAAAGCGTGGAAGAACTCCGCCATCCTTCGGCACTTTGAAGTACAATGCGTCCTTAGTGCTTGGAAACTCGCACGTCTCTTTGGGACTTGCCACGACAACTCCGCAGATCTACAAGCCCATTGCTGGATACCATATTGATGATAAAACCAAACCTTTGACTGAGGTTGTTACCACAGTTATAGTGTTCTACATTACAATAATTTCATATTATACTCACCTTTAGGGTTTTTATAGCTGAAGTGTGTCTTGGTTGTCACCATTTTGGGACAGCCAGCGAAGGTCCACAATAGAATACCTTCTCATTCTCTCGAAATGGCCGCGTAAGCGATGGCGATGCGTTTTCACTTTAAAACTTCGAATTAAAATTTTAATAAGGCCATCTATTTTCTTCATAAATAAAAGGTTTGGCGCGGCCAAAAAATATTTACAAATAATTGCTGTTCCGGTATAGTTAAAATCAGTAGGATATTCAGATGTATTTGTGAGTGCATTTTTATCAGAATTAATGAACGAACGAAAATTAACCCATAAGCGGCGAAAATAGTATGGCCGGTATGCTTACGAGTAAGAATACATGTTATCTAAATCAAACAGCTGGTCAGTTAGATACGCTTCGCAGGTTGAACCTACCAACAACACGAAGTTACTTAAAATTTTCAGGATCTTCAAAAGATAATGGATGGAGCGAAACATGGTGTGATCTACTTCAGTTTGGGATCCAACATAAGGAGCAAACACTTGCCAGATGGGCTGAAGAACGACTTGCTGAAGTTATTCGGATCCCTGAAGCAGACTGTATTGTGGAAGTTTGAGGCGGAGCTACCGAATATACCAAGCAATGTGCATCTTCTGCAGTGGGCACCGCAGCAAAGTATTCTTTGTAAGTACTCCATGAAGTTATTGTGGATATGCAACTTATTAAGATATCGTCAGTGTCCTTTTTAATAGATCAACAAACCAATAAGACATGAGACTTGTGAATCTTCGTGAAATAGAACCTGTTAAAATTCTTTAAAGTTTTCATGATAGTCTAAAATTAGTTTTCTTCACTCCGCACAATAGTCTCCTGAAAAGTGTGCGTTCAGTATAAGAATGATTCGTTTTTCAGCCCATCCCAACTGCATCCTGTTCATCACCCACGGAGGCCTGCTCTCGACCACCGAAGCTGTCCAAACAGCTACTCCCATTCTCGGTATACCTGTCTTTGCTGATCAATTCATGAACGTCGAGCAAGCCGTCAGCAGAGGGTTTGCCAGAAAAGTCACGTTATCTTTCCATATGGTGCCACAGTTGAAGGAAGCAGTCAGTGAAATGATCTCGAATCCCAAGTGAGAAATCATTTTAGTTATAACGTTTTCACGTATTGGTCCAGTAATGCATGGCAAGCCTCGACTTGCTAAGGTTTGTAAAGTTGTCAAGTTGGTAAAGTTGTTTGTTAGCGAACAAAACAAACAACTTTAACAACTTGTTGATTAGATTGACTTGCACCGACTTCAATACTGCACGGACTTTGAGTGTTATGCTCGGCTCGTGTCAATGACGTCAATCGCGACGTCTTCGTTTACCTAGATTATAACACATTCTCGATTCACACTTCGAATGGGTCTCAACTCTGTAATTTTGGTTAGTAAATTAGGGTTAAATATTAGTCATTTTTTAAAAGCTACCCCGGAGCGTGACCTACTTATTTAGATCATTACAAATTTTGCTTTATACCTTATTCATGAACTTGATTTCACTAACGCGTAATCGGTTTTCTTGACTGTACTTCTCTTGATCTGTAATTTTAATTGATATAAGTGAGACCGTTAAAGATAGGAAGCTGGAAGGATAAGATGGAGCCAGCAATATGATAAAATATTTTCTAAAAAAACAATGCTTGATTGCAGATACCTAGAAAAAGTGAAGGAGCTGTCTTTCATCTACCACGATCGACCAGTAAAACCTGGTGTTGAGCTAGTCCACTGGGTGGAACACGTCATCAAAACTAATGGTGCGCCACATCTACGCTCGCCCGCTCTACACGTACCCTGGTACCAGAAAATATATTTAGATCTAGCTGTTACAGTTATTTTAGCAGTATATGTAGTTGTGAAGCTAGTAAATTTGTTGAGAAAGAAGAAAAATGTAAATAAGAGTAAGAAGAACCAATAAGGTAATGTAGACATTATAAATTAACTTTATATGAAATCTTGGTGTTTTTATGTCCAAAACATTACCATTATCAAGCCATAGCAGTTACATTAGCAATCATTATATAATATAATATACGAGTTATAAATGTTATAATTAATATTTTAGTAGCTGAAGGTTATTAAACAAATATTCCTTAGCACCTCCATGACTTTGACTTGCTAACACTTGCTTTCTGCGAGGATAAGAGATAAATAGGTATACCTTCATATAGGGGTACCTACTCGGTTCTAGAATCCTTAAAGCGCTGCCAAGTAGTCTGTCGTTTTATCGAGGTGCTGAGATGTCTACGAGGCCGCAACCATGAGTGTCCAAGTGCAGGCCAGCAGTCTCAATCCATCCAAATCCGCAGAGGAGTAAGACAGGGGGATGTCATATCCCGAAACTGTTCACAAGCGCGTTAGAAGATATGTTTAAGCCGCTGAACTGGAATCTACCTAAGCCTACATGAGGTAATATACACGGCACGTTTAGTTAAATTAAAACACCAAAATAAAACAATGTGTTATTATGTCAGTGCACTTTAAATATTTACACATAAACCCTAAATAACTAAATACAAGTTACATTAGTAAATGAATACCTATGTTGTAATAAATTTATTTGAACTTGGCAATCTTATTTCAGGATTTGATTTGGTGTTCTTAGAATTAAAGGTAAGAAAGAAAGGTAAGGCAGATATTTATTGTAAAATGTCTGTGACATCTATGAATAAAAAACCAAATGGTATTTTACCCTGTAAAATTAAATTCTAAGAAATCTTTCCACCAACAGCGATGGTTATTTCTCGTTTTCCTTCAGTCACTAAAAACTTAATATATTATGCATTCAATTGGAGTGTAAATAAAGCTTTCAATTAGCACGTTTCTGCTTGTCTGTTTGTCCAATCACGAATGGCATAATTTTCTCCATCTGCATACTGTCTTGGTTTGCTTTTGAAAATGAGAATGGGACTTTATCCTGAGGTGTTTATTCTAGTTGGTAAATGGTTCAACTTTTACACTATTTATTATGTCCCGTAGTAAATATTATTAAAAAAAAATTGTTTTATTGAAAGGATCTCCGGAATGGTCCGCTTTCAGAAAGATTCATTTTGGCAATACATTATTCGTTGGTGTACTCTAACATTTCGATTGTGATTACGTGGTCCGATCTACCATCTAACTGAGTTTCGAATAGTTAGTTTCGAAATTCGCTATAATCGCTTCAACGGCGACGTTTTTCCTCCATTTTTAACCCACTTCTAGGTTCTATGTTCGGCTGTATGTTTTTTTTTTGTATGTTCGTCGATTTTTCCGTCAATAATGGACCGATTTTAAAAATTCTATTGCAGTAAAGAAAATTATTTCGAGGAGGTCTCAAGCATAAGTATTTATCCCGCAAAACTTAAAAGCAGTGTAAAATTAAGGGATTCGAAGTAGGTTTTAGTTTTATCAAAGCAATCAAATTATTGTATGGGATTTGCGTAGATCTGCTCATATGTCCGCACGGTAAAGGTGCTGTGCCAAATCTCATACAAAAATAACCAGAGACTCTTGTCATCACTTTTAGCACAACCCCGTGGCAAATTTCAGTAAAATGTAGAAATAGGAATGTCCATTTGGTATTTATTGGCTAACTTGGAAAAGCATTAAAATTCCGTCCACAGAAAATGTATTTAGCAATAATTGCTGAGTCATTTGTAGACGAAAAGTCACTGTAAGGTCACGTAATTTGTGTTTCGTGTGCGATGTGGAGTCAAAGAGCTAAGTTGTTTTAGATATGTAGGTTCCTAAGACTCTACATTTTTCGAATCGAACGTAAATTAAACGGTTTGTTCTCTAAAAGACAGATTTCAAAAGGACAGATTCTCAATAAGACGGATTCTCATAATGGCATACAGGTCTCTTAAAGGTGCATTCATCATTGTTTTAGATTCAGATTTTCTTCCACTTATACTAGATAAAAGGGAGCCCTATCCTTCGTTAGGATACAATCTATTTTCTTGATTAAAGGGTGATGCAAATTTTAGTACCTCCTCCATTATCTATGTGTGATACATCGTTGGATAGCTATTTTTTAGAGATGAACGAAAGAGATCTGTTTCCGTTTGCCAAAGACGTAGAAAGCAATAAGAAAGTTTACATGTTTGTTTGTGAATCATAATTTTTAGCATTCAAAGATCATTCTTGGTTTGCTTGTTAAAGTAACGAAGAGATACTGTTAATTTCAATATAATTTTAATTGTGGTAGATGGCAATGATAGAAAACAGTCAGTACCCACCATGGTACACGGCAGAAATAACCAAAGATGAAAGTGCTTTATTTTAAGTTTATTGATAAGCCTTTTTCTTTTTATTTACATAGGTATATAAAGAAAAAGGCTTACAATTAAATCGAGAAGTATTTAAATATTACCAGACTCTTTCTAAATCTCTCATAGTAGATGATACGTATCGCTACATACTACGTGCGCATCGCTTGTTCTGTGACTTCGCCCTCCCAACCAAGCACGGAAACAACGCACCAACGGTTCGGGCACTCCAACTACTGAACGAGTTCGTGCAGGAGTTCCAGCATGTCGACATATTCCACGACAAGCTAATTGGGATAGTTAAGTCTTTTAGTATATTTAAGTTATAAGCTAGATTTATAGTCAATACCATAAAATAGTAAGTGCTTTGGTTCTTACACTGTAAACTTCTATCTTCTTTTATGATAAATAAATAAAAAAATAATGAAAGAGAATAAGTATCTGTGACCGCACTGGTAAGCGGCTGTACAATAACCTAAAAAAATAATGAATACATCATCAGCAGTCTCTGTATACGTCCAATTGACTGCTAAACATAGGCCTCCCTCGAACGACGACGCGACAAATAGCGGTCTTGAGCCGCCTCCATCCATCGACTCCCTGCGACCGGTACAATATCGTCAGTCCATCGGATGGGAGTATAAGAGATCAATACTTTATTGCACTATAATTTTATACATAGAAAGAGATGAGAAAATAGAGAAATGTGAGAAAACATCTACCATCAATATTCCTTAACTAATCATCGGAATTTTTGTACACACACCACAACATACCTTCTCCAAAACTTCCTTCTCGTGTTCCGTAATAAGACGCCAGATGGCTCATGAATAATCAATTGAGATATGGTATGTTCCCACGTGCTC
This sequence comes from Eupithecia inturbata, assembly GCA_963662085.1. NCBI lineage: Eukaryota > Metazoa > Arthropoda > Insecta > Lepidoptera > Geometridae > Eupithecia > Eupithecia inturbata. Next base: position 4,599,852 of record OY759196.1, on the reverse strand, counting down.
AGGATTCCGGGGGATATTGAAGGCTTTTTCCAAGAACAAATTGATGGTTCCGAATATTTTGTTTTAATCATGTGGGTTGCAAAAACATGTTTTTTTTTACGGCTAATTCCTGTCCATTGAGTTGAGTAGGTATAGGTACACAAGTCCGAAATTCATTCATTAAGACTAAACGTGTTGGTGTTGGAAAACTCATGTAATCAAACATGGAAATCCAAAAGAATTGCGGTGTACGAACGACTCCTTTATCGCCACTTCTTCAATGTATAACTGTCTTAACTAAATAATAATAATTTATTTTTATGTAAAAAATACACAAAACAAATGTACAAACAGGACGCATCTAATCAATATAAAGAAAACCGCATGGTAACTTCTAATTGAGGTCCCCAACCGCCAGCGCCAAAATGATCTAGGCTAACGCCCAATTAGATACGATTCGTGCACAAAAAAAGGAATAGAATAAAAGAAATATTAGATCAGAAAAATTACAGGTATCCTATGTCATTACAAATTTATTTCAAATCATTTAATTATTGCTAATGTGTACATAGCTTAAGATCTAATTATATAGCTAAAGTTAGTACATATACCCTGTTGGGCTGCAATTTTAATTTTAATTGTTAGTCATTTACATTAGTTTAGGTACTTTTCAGTCTCATTAATAATAATTTACATAAATATCTTAAAAATCTGGCAAATAATCTGTTTAATTAAAAATATACAATTAGTTTGGTTATGCTAGGGGTACCTAGCATAACCAAACTAATTCTATATTTAAAAAAAAAAAAAAAAATTGAGATTTGTATTTATCATTTGCCGTAAATTGGTAAATTTACGGCAAATGATAAATACAAATCTCAAAAATCATGTAGGTACTAATGTCAGTTTCAGTTGTTAATAATTATAAGTATTAATCTAATTTAGTTTTTCTGTCAAAAACTCGTTTATACTGTAATAACATTTCTTAACTAGGAAACATTTTAGTTTATTTGTGAACTGGTTGTATTTTGTCATATTTTTTAAATCTTGGGGGAATCTATTATATATTTTAATTAACATTTTGTAGGACGCTTTACTGTGAATACACAGATTAGATTGAGGTTGCACTAATTTAATTCTCCTGGCTCTGAGGCTATAAGGTCTAGGTAGGTCGTCTAAGTTTTGGTATAGATGTGAATATTTTCTAATTTAAATTACCACGATCAACTTCAAAATTTATTACCCAAACAAAATACAGTTTTTACAAACAAATGACGGTCGCGCTAGATTCAGTTGTCAATTAAACGTTCAGGAATGCCTAGTCTTTCTTCATGTTTCGCTGCCTTTGATTTGGATTTAACAGTAAATATCGCGTCCCTATACGCTTTGAGTACCTAGTTCCCTCACTAATGGTTCACCGCAATTACGCTCCGACGTCGTCGACTGTATGCCAAAAATACTCTTTGTCGACGGCTCGTTTGTCAAACTCACTCCTTGTCGATACTTGGTTTGTGGTAGTATTGAGTATATTCGCGCTTTGTTCCTCCACTTAAGTACTACCTCTTCCTCATTATTAGAGCTCGTGGTGTCTGAAGCACAGAAATTTATTAGATGCATCATTTGTGTGGTCTGGAACTAAAGCATCGTACCAACTGACTGGTGCAGGCTTGCTCTTCCAAGCCCAGCAAGAGTTGTACTAAAACTCTTCTTGGTCTCAACCGTGACTACGATATCAAAGGCGAGTAATATACTCGTCATTAATGTAGCCTATGCTACATTAATGACGAGCCTTTTCCAACCATCAACAAACACGTCTTCTAGCAACAAATTCGGAGAAATGACGTTTTCCTGTCTCACCGCACGCTGCTCACTCGTTTACACCCAGGAGGCACCCAGATACTCACATCTAAAAGAAGAAAGAATGCATATAAAAAAAAATTCAAAACGCAAAAATTAACGTTTATTTCTGAAGGTCTTAAAATACCTACAGTAGTATATACTTTGAACCATTGTTACATTAGCTCTAACGATTTTCTTCAACGTGAAGAACACGTGAAGAATTCTGGACCAAGTCATTTTATAAACAAAAAAATTACTTTTAATAATCTCATAAAAACTATCGGAGCTTGAATAATTAATTAAGAATGTAAGCGCAAACGTTGGTGTTCTTCCAACACAAATGAGTTTCGTAGTTAACCCGCATACATCCGTAATCCATTTATTAATATTATTTCAGCGTCTTGGGAACGCTTCCGACTGGTATTATTATCCGATATGGATCAGTTGAGCTACCTGTAGATTGTTTGCAACAGTCTGCAGTAAGCTTAATTGTTTCAATTGTAAATACTAGTTCTAATTTATTTTTATAATTTGATTGTAATTTTCTTTGTTAATATTACCTATAAATTCGAATGTAACTTTGTCTATCTGTCAGTCTGTTACCTTTTCACGCCTAAACGGTTAACGGATCGGATCGTAGGTACACTAATCCTCACGTCAAACATTTAACACCCCTCTCTTCTTTAAAAGTACTAAATCATGCTAAGCTATTTTCATGGTCGGCTTCTTCCGAATATTTTCAGAGTCAGCTGGTGATCACGGCTTACTAAATGGCATTTCTTGAAAATCGTTGACTCACGACAGGTTAATTTCACGATAGCAAAATCAAATTTAGAAGTGTAGGTTCATAAATCATCATGATTTTGAAGTTTCATATCAGAAATCTACAGGAAAGTACTACATAATTAAAACTTTGTAACTAAACCTTGATTTACCGAAAACGCAATAAGTATTTGTAGTTTTTAAACATCTTCGAAAAAAGGAGGAGGTTCTATGTTCGGCTGTAGGTACGTATGTTTTTTGTTAAGTCGATGAAGAAATCGATGAAAATACGTTCGTCGATTTCTCTGGTAATTAAAAACCGATTTAGAAAATTATTTCACTACAGTAAGAGAATGATACCGAAGCGGTCCCATAAAAAAATTATTTCCGACAGATTAGTATTTATTCCGCAAAAAATAAAAACAGAGTAAAATTAGATTTGAAGTCGGTTTTAATTTTTATCAAAACAATCAAAATATGGTGCAAATAGATTTAAAAAATAAAGGATACCGTAAAACTTTTTGAAATTGTTGAGAAAAAAATATTGCACAAAATAATTTAAAAGAACCCTTCTTTTGCCTTCAACCGACCCCAATTATTTTTGATAATCACTGTAATAAGATAAAAGGGAAATCTATCAAAGAAAAAAATAAACCGTAATTTTTGTGTAATTTCAACCACAATAGCGTTGTTTGCTTCGGTTACTGAGATGAAAGGAAATTTTGAATCTGCCCGTTTGGTTTTAAAAATGTTTTCGACGACGTTTTTGACTAAATGGGCAAACTGGCTAATTATTATGCGATAACAACGAAAAATTACCCACAAGTAAAAATAATAACTAATTTTATTTATTGTAACTGCCCAGTTCTAATAGTCTGCCCACGTGTTGGCCGCGATATCAGAAACATTGTTGAATCTTTTAAATCCATCATGGTTATTAACACTATAGTCTTTTATCACGGGATATTTACCATGATTTGAGTTTTGAGCTTTCCATTATTTTGGCACAGTTTTATGCGCCATGATCACGTCGTATGTATTTTTTTACCAAATAAAGTAAGTCAATGCACGCCCGTGACTCTGAAATTGTTGATGCTCTAATAAAACTAGAAATTTATTATCTTCCATAAATTGTTCACTACCTAGTTTATTTATTTGAGAATAGCAAAAGTGGCCGAAACACTTATCCCATGTAATAATGAGGACCAGGCGTTCTTACGAAGCAGTCGTAGAAGGTATAAGGGAGACTCATCACCAAAGCAAGGGAAATATTTTTACCCATAAAAACATAGCAAGGCAACGATTTTTTTTTATTGACTTCTATAATAGAAATCATAACTCTCCTCCTACTACAGTCGGGTAAAAATTGCAGCGAGGTGCACAACGACCGAGCGACGGGATATCAAGAAAATTAATTATATCACCAAAATTAATTAGGAATTACGATCAAAATTACGAATAAATTAAATAATATGAAAGCATCCAAAAGTAACGTCAGTAATATCAATATTTTTTCGTTACCAAGAAATCAAAATTCATTAACGATCGAGTATTTGGTTTCCTTTAGAAAATTTCTCGTGGCAGGTTTCCTGATCTTTTTCCCACCTTGAATATCTCAGCAACCACTGCAGCTATTAACTTGAAATTTAAAAGGTATTTCATGCGCCTGTACAGATTGAAAGAAAAAATAAATAAATAATGAAAATGAAATTATTCGGTACAAATTGTAATGTCGAAATTTAGAAAGTGACCTACAAGATCAAATAGGGTATAACATAAAAGGCATCGGTTTGTACATTTCAAAACAGTTTTTAAAATTCTTGTCGGTTTAATTTTTTTTAATATTCTGAAAAAAGTCGAAAAGTATCTGTTCCTACAACTTTATCTCCAGAGTTTGCAGAGCGATCCTTCTGAAATGTAGGTTTTGTATGCATTAAATAGCGATGTCTCTAACTTTAGAACATATTTGTAAAATTGACAAAAGATCGAAACCCTCGGAGCGCGAATTACACTCGCACTTGAAGTTTTGTAAGCGACGACGTAGATCAATATTATAATACACAAAATAAAATACACAAAGCGCTATGATGGAAGATATCCCCTATAACAGAAGTCTGTAATGTAGGAAAAGTAAGTGAAAATTACTCTGAACCATATGTTTTTATTTTTCTTCAGGAGCTGCCAGAAAATGGAAGTATTCTGTAGGCACCAAAAGTTTCAGCACTGATCAACTCAGTACTGAGTCCCACTTTTAGTGAAAATTAAAGAGTCACTGAGGTATATCTAGGTATAATTACCTGGTAGCTGAATTTTTGGTCACGGCGCCGCGGCGGCGGCCAGTCTCAACACAGACTATCCATGTCAAACCTACCTACCTACTACCTACTGGGTCTAAAGGAATAGACACAAATTTGTTCTACGAATTCTAAAATTCCTTCGGCTCCCTGGCAAATCAAACTTTTCGGAAAGACGTGCCTTCAGCTCTAGTCAAGTCAACCCATACTATTTTCTCTTCACGATACTATGATTCCCTAAGCGACTTCCTTGAAAGACTCTTCGAAGCTTCAAGTTAGAGCTTTCGAACCGCATTCCAAACACTGACGCTCCGCACATTCTAAAAGGAACGTCTGGGTTTCCAACTGATTAGAAAGTTGAAACTACTCCTTGCATTTTTAATTTGTCCTCATCAAGCAGCATCCCTATGTTTAATAAACAAAACTTGTTTTAATCAAGGCTCAACGTTAAGTTTTAGATGTGGTATGGAGGTGTTTTGAGTACCTAGTTTCTGGAAGCGGCCTTTACGTAAATTGTATTTCACGTCGAATGAATTTAGTAAATCTTGTGCTCAAAACCTCACAATAAATTAAGGCTCGTTTTATGAAAGCTTGCTCAGTCACAGATCTATGCTGTCGTGACGTTTATGCCATAAAAAATGTTACTCAAGAACATATCGGTGACTGAGCAAGTTTCAGTTTCAAATCGTGTAGTATAAGTGATTTACGTAGTGAAGTTAGGACACATTTTTACAATCTCATAAGGTAGATACATTATTTTATATAGTATAATATATTTTGAATTTCGACGATGTGAATAATGCAATCTCAAAAGTAGTCCATTGGTTTAGTGTGAACAATCTTTTGCATAACGAAACCAAAACGAAATGTATAAGATTTATTGTACCTAATGTTAAACAAGTTAAGGCTGATGTAAATGTAAAAGGAGAAACGTTAGAAATTATAGAAAGCACCGTTTTATTAGGAATCACCTTAGATAAAAAACTTCAGTGGGGCCCACACGTGGATAAGCTATCGAAGAAACTTAGCTCTGCAGCGTATGCTGTCAAAAAAAACCGTCATCTTACAGACGTGGATATATCTAGACTTGTTTATTTCAGTTACTTCCATAGTATTATGTCTTATGGTATACTACTGTGGGGGAACGCTGCAGATATTAACACCGTATTTGTGTTGCAGAAGAGGGCTGTTCGTGCTATCTATAGTATGGGTCCTAGAGAACCCCTGCGTGATAAATTCAAAGATATAAACATAATTTCAATATATTTATGAAAACCTATTGGACACTCATATATATCAATCGGTCCCCTAAAAATAGCGATGTACATAATTTGAATACAAGAAATAAACATAAACTCGCCGTGCCCACAACTAGACTACACAAAATTAATGTATCTTTTAAAGGGCAATGTATAGGTACGCTTCTACAACAAAACTCCTAGTGAGTTGCAAAAATTATCAGTAAATAAATTCAAACAAATTGTCAAAACCTTCTTGTGTAAAAAGGCCAACTATAAAATATAAGATTATTTAGAGGATAGAAAAGCTTGGGAGAGGATTTGCTCCAACTCGAAAAATAACAGTCTGTGTTTAATTATTAAGAATTTGACCTTTTCTAAGTGTACATTTATTCTATTTATGGAAATAAATAGTTTTTGACTTTGACTTGACTTTGACTTTGACACAACTTATTGGGATAAAGTGAACTAGAAATTTGTTAACAAAGAAAATTTAAATAAAATTATGAAAACAAATACAGCTCATTTAGTTTAATAATTTATGTGCCGAGCTCCCAGGCCCTTTTGTCATCCAGATTGTCTTTAACACTTTATAGTACTTAAGCTTTTTTAGAGGGTACGTTTTTGAAAAATTTTTATAATATTTTTTATAATTTTTCTGATTCATTTATTATGTAGTTTGGTAATTTGTTATATAATTTGATGCTGAAGCCTATGAATTACTAATTCTAGCTAGTCTAGTTGATATACAGGTGATTTTTTATATTTCTGGTATTATAAAGATGCCCGTCGTCTAGTTTTTGGACAAGTAGGTAAGTAGAACATTTAGAAAAATTTACAAAAACGGGGCGAATAATTTTCAAAAGGGGGGACCACACCGAGTGGGGTATCAAATGAAAGGTATCGGTTTGTACATCTGAAAACCGTTTATTTTAATTTCTGTGGATTTGAAACTTATCTAAAAAAAGTCGAAACATTACCCATTCCCCCCCCCCAGTATTTCCGAAGTTTGCTGAGCGATCCACCTAAACGGTATATATATTGATTGTAGATATGGATCTATATTTTACAGGATACATATAGAGAAGTCTGTACGTAGAACACGTTTTGAAATATGGTCAAAAAGGGAGGAAATAAAAAAGCTGTCACACCGAGTAAAGATATCGGTGTCTACATCTCAAAACAGTTATTGAAAATTTTGCAGATACTTTTCGAAATATTAAATAAAAGTCGAAAACTTTACATTTGCCCTCGATACACCAAAGTTTGCTTTGATCCATCTGAAAAGTTACCTTAAACTTTTAGGTATGCATTAAACAGCAGTCTCTAACCGGTACCTATAGTACATATTTGTATACTTGACAAACGTTCGAAACCCTCGGAGCGCGAGTCACACTCGCACGACCGATCTTGTTTATGCTGATCATAGTTTTTTCAGACATAAATGATATTCATATAAATATACAAAGAATGCATTGTCATTATATCAAAGGTTTTAAATAGATCTATCAGAAAAACTCGAGAGCCAAGCTTACACTGGATTTCCACAGTGTCATGTCGTACGGCACAGCTTTCATAGTACGGACCTAAGAGTTTTTCACTAACGTAGGTACATGGATTCAGAAGGATTCAGGCTACCAGTCAGGCAAATCTCAACAGAGATGTGTTATATGCACATGACATATTGTAGTGCACAATGCGAACTCAAACACATATGCACTCTTTATTCCCTCACTCTTAAAATTCGAAGGGACGGCAGACTGACACGACCGGGGAGAGGTCAGGCGCAGGCTTAACGTGTTTCGATGGGAAACCGGTGGGAAACCTGCCAAATCCTTGACTCCGGGCTTTTACTGTTAATTTTATAAGAAAAACTCCCTCTATGCCAAGACTTTTGGCAACTATTGTGTCATCGTCAGAAAGAAGCCTTTGTTCAGCCGTGGCCGTACAAGTATATGTTTGTATAATTAATAGTTAAACAGCTCTTTATTAATAAGAAAAACGTTACATGTCAGGTCGATAAATCTAAGACCCACTTAGAATATGTTTAGGCTAAACAATTCTAAAAATTGTAGCTACATGATGATGCTAATGATGATGATGAATATATAGAATATCAGAAGACAGCAATACCTGAATACCAATTCCAGTAAAACGCAGTCAAGATCCGCGTTAACTTCCAAAGAGGAAGAACTTTGTTCTTGAAAGTTAAAAGGAATTTTAAGAGACTGTCGTTGGCTCCGTACAAGCACGTACTTAGTGTAAGTGTCTGCATTGGAGTTCTGTGCTTACACTCTGTTTATTGGGGTGCAACGATGCGCTGAAGTGGATTAGGAATTAGAAGAATTTTAACTTACAAATACCTCTAATTTCTGCCACTCACCTGGGTGGCATGTGGTGCAGTTATTTAGCATACAATTATGCTTACAAAATTATTATATGTGCAGTATTCCAACTTCTATTTCGGCGCAGGGACTGGAGACAGAGCCACCTTATATTTTATACTACCACCCCTTTTTGTGTCACTTACCTCCATTATATATTGCTTTTATTTTCCGTTTGTTTATTTTTCACTTTTTTTGCAATTGTGTCCTATAATTGATTTTTCTATTATATTCTATTCTTCAACATATTATACCCTATTACTAATTTACTGCTGGACAAAGGCCACTAGTACTTAGCACCATACCGACAAGCACAATACAGGGTGGTATAGGGGGGGGGTCAGCAGTTAGTACGCTTGATCCTTAAACAAAATAATTTTGAGATTCCATACATTGATAGCATGTACACTCCTTCTATAAGGTTGAAATTTGCACAGGTGCCATTTGCTCGTAGACTTGCAAAGGTCGTCATTCCACTTGGCCGGACGAGGGACATCTTAAACTACATTTGCCGAGTCGCGGTCTACACTCAAGAACACGGGCTAACAGTACTATAGTACTATCCAGGTAAAATTGATAAAACGTCTGAAATAGAAGCATACGCTTTTTTTCTATCCAACAATTATTATTATTATATTTTTTTTCTTTCCAAACTTTTATACAATACAAATCATAATAAAGGGTTCTTAATAATTCACTGACACTGCTTGAACTGCAGGTTGTGCCCATCATCACGAAAACGTTTGTGAAGACGCCATGGCTTAATAAAATTTCGAAACTTGGTATTTGTTAGCCCCCATCAATTCAATAATCGTTCATTAGAAGTAGTCCGGGGACGGACATAGGCTACTTTTTATCCCGGAAAAAAGCGTGCGAAGCCGCAGGCAGCAGCTAGTTTGGGAGTACTACAACGGATGGCCTTCGCTTAGAAACAATATAAAAGTTTTATAAGATATAAAATGGGAGTTAGCGAATTGTGTTCGCACGTATAATACGTGCACGTAATTGAATATGCAGGGATTTAGGAAATCCTTAAATAAATAATAAATGTTGCAATAAAAAACAAAGATTCTTACATAAGTTTTATCACACAAGCTCTTCATACTTTAGAGCTAATAATACTGGGTGTTAATGCTTACTTACAAACAATATTAAATTTACCTCAATGAGTTAACACGTGCAGGGATTGCCTGTTGAAATGCAATTAGCTGAGCTCAGTATAAGATCACCCAGGGACCTCGTGAACCGGCTAGTTTGTTAGTTTGTAAGTCGCAATTATCGCGGTTTAGTTGTGTTACAGCCCCGGGGCATTAGGGAGTGCATGCAGGTTAGTCAGAACTCTTCAGGAGTTTTTAAATTAATGAATTAATCTCGTTTGCTGTAACCGAAGAAATAAAAATTATCACATTATTTCCGTGTCAGTGTTTAATTTTATAAGTTGATCTTTTCTATGTGTACGTTTATTGTATTTATGGAAATAAAGAGTTTTTGATTTGAATTAACAGGCCTCTTGAGTCCTCGTTCCATCGTTCCTTGAAACGATAATATTGAATGTGTCTAGAGAAGGTAATTTCTGCTACGGCCTATAATTATGTGAAAATTATATAAGTATTAATAAGCTATGAAAGCATAGTTATAAGTAAAATCTGTAGATATGGTACGTTCTCCGAGCGCTTACTTAACAACTAGTCTGTGTTATAAGTACACATGTAAACACTCGCTCACAGTTACATCTCCAATCTTGTGCAATAGTTATAATGAACAAACACGAAGGCATTGCTGTAGTTTTTCAATAAATCACACTAAAGTACGTCTTAGCAAGCACGCACGAACGCCGCCAGTCCAACTATGACTGAGGTGGGTGGACATAATTTGAGCCTTCCACTTTCGAGTGGCTAGTACCTACCTCATCTCTCCATTTTTACTTATATCGATGTGTCAAAGATGTAAGTACGGATATGACGGCTGATAGAGGGGAGTGGCATAAGGTCTGGATGATTGAAAAGACTATTTATTTAAGACTAGCTGCTGAATTTTATGATCCCGAGAAAATACTGCACTTTCCCGGGACAAAAAGTAGCATTTATTCAACTAGAATTAATAAGCTAGGTATCCTGGTACCGTAAACTAGGGATATTTTGATTAAATTTGGAGGAAAACACCCCATAAAACTGTAACTGTAAAAAATATTCGCCGTACGACATTCGTTAAAGCAACACTATTGATTGTTTGCTCCGTAATTTTTAATTGTAAAAGTGGAAAAAAGTGATTTGACTCTATTGTGACTATAACTAATTTGTGCCCAGTGAAAAGACCTTTCTGGTAACTAATAATTTATTCAATTTGACCCAGTGAATCCAATGTTAGAAGCAAAAACATTTTTAAAATATTTTGCCAACCGTCGGTAACTGACCTACGACAACTCGCGGCTCGCTCGTGTCGATCGCCGGCCGGTACGGTGACTCACCACAGCGCGCTGCACTGACCACTGACCATCTTCATACCTACCAGTGTACTGAGTTAGCGCGTGCCTGCAATAGTTGACATAGCATCCCCGCAATGAGTTGCTCCGCCTGTAATACTAGTTTCCTTCCGCATGACGACTATCTCCGATGTGTGATGGCTGACTGCAACAAGCTTTATCATCCTCTGTGCATGGCCAGGAAGGACTCAACTAATATCGAAGATACTTGGGTGTGTCCGGAATGTGCCTGCGCCGCGAAAAAAGGAGGAGACAACAGCTCTACTCCCGTTGGCTCGAAGAAAGCTCGTGACCCAAACGTGACTTTTAGAAAGAAACTTGTCCCAACCAACATGGACTCGCCTATTGGATGCGATAAGCCGGAAGACCTTTCTACGGAAATTAAAAGCCTTAGATGTGAGATGACTCTCATCAAGGAGCAGCTTACCAAAGCTATTTCACTTATCTCATCCTACGAGGTGAAACTGGATAGCTACGCTCAGCATGTCGTTACTCTTAATGCGAAACTGGTGGCCCATGAAAATAGAATCTCTCGGGAGCGCCAGGAGCTGACATACACCGCTCCCTCTGGGTCTGCGCAGGCGGCGCTGGCAGGACGAACTTCGCTAGAGCGAGAAACCTACAAGATTGGTAAACTGCTTAGCGCTGCGCCACTGACTACTCAATCGGAGTCGCTTAAAGCCTCTATCACAGTAGAGAAAAAGCCCGAGGGTACTTACATCGGCCGCGCTACACGCGATGCGGAACGAGGCTATCAAAATCTTGAAGCTAGCCAGCAATGGACCGAGGTCAAAAAGCGCAAAAGTAGAGGACCAACTTCTCTCTGCGGAACCGCTGGTCCAGCGACCACAACGCTAAAGGCGGTTGAACCCATAAGATATCTCCATCTGTGGAACATGGCATCAAGCGCCAGTGAGGTTCACGAGTACGTAAAACAACTGTGCCCGACAGGATCCTGCTCTGTTGATGAGTTAACGCCCAAAGGAAGCTACAAGTCTTATAAAATAGGCGTTCCGGAAGTTCACTATAACACGTGTTAATCTATCGATGTGTGGCCGATTAATGCCAGGATAAAACCATGGATTAACTATAGAAGACCAGCTAGTCTGAACAGAGCGGATAGTGAAACCGGTCCGAACACTACTTCAGGAACGGGGCCGCAGTCCTTTCGTGGCCAGACCCGACAGGAATAAAATTACTTTTCAAGCTTTTTACCAGAATGTGCGGGGTCTTAAAACCAAACTTTCTAAGTGGCGTAATAATCTTGCCTTGCTGGAACATAACCTGGTGGCCGTGACTGAGTCATTCCTGGACAACTCAGTAGAAGACTCCGAATTGGTATGCGGCGACTGGTGCATACTACGCCACGACAGGGGAACGCCGTGCGGGGGAGTCCTGCTGGCCGCGCGCGCGCCCATCGCGCTGCGCCGCCGGCCGGACCTCGAGACCGATGGCGGGGAGGACCTGTGGGCGAGCTTCACTTGGTGTGGTCGACCGTTTCACGTATGTGTCGTCTATTTAAAACCTAGCTCTACCGATCAGGATTTCATGCGGTGGTTTTGTAAAATTGAAAGTTTCATTGGTAATTTGAAGGGCTGTGTCATAATCCTTGGTGACATAAATTTAAATAGTGCCTCTTTGAATATTAAAAATTATTATTGTTATTTCTTATCATTTTCAAACATTGTCGAATATAACGAAGTCGTGAATTTACATGGTAGTGTTCTGGATATTGTTCTGGCTAAGGAGAGTGATGGGTTGAGGGATGTAGTAGTCTCACGCACGGAGGGTATAGTTCCTATGGACGCATACCATCCTGCTCTGGATGTTGAGGTGCTGGTAGAGATGGCGCGAAGTTCGGATTGCATAGAACCGAGCAATATAAAGTCAACCAAAGACTGGAATTTTGACCGTTGCGATGCTGAGCTTTTGCAACTCTCTCTTTCGAACGCTTCCTGGGATCGTGTGTTACTCTCTGATAATGTAGGTTTCGCGACTGAAGCTTTCTATGCCACTATCTATGAAATATTTGATGATTGTTTACCTAAAAAGCGTCGCAATAAAACGAACAGTAGGCGTTATCCCGTTTGGTTCACTTCAGAAATTATCAATGATACAAAGCGAAAGATAAAACTGCATGCCAATTGGAAAAAAACCAAGTCTGACGAAACGTACAGATTTTTCTCAGAAATGAGAGCTTCCCTAAAATCACGTGTATCTAGTGCTTATAATTTATATCTGAGGAATATTGAAAATAATTTAGCATTGAACCCCCGCGCGTTTTGGAGCCACGTCTCTAGTTTGAGAGCTAAGGGTGGGTTTGAAGCAAATGTTACATTTAAGGGAGAGTCGTGTTCGGGTGTCGCAGCGGCCGAAGCTTTTGCCAATTTTTTCGGAAGTATGTTTCTGCCCGATATCCCAATACTTGACGCTGAAAATATCAATCGTTGCGATAAGAGCTGCAATAGCAACTATGTCAGTGTTCTTGAATTTACGCCTGAGGATGTAATCCACGCAATTAAAAAGTTAAAACCTAAAAGCTCTATCGGACCTGATGGCGTACCGCCAGCTATACTTAAGTCAGTCTATAAAAGCTATATGCCTCCACTTTATCACATTTTTAATTTGGCTCTACGGACAGGTAGCTACCCAGCGCAATGGAAGGTGTCAAGGGTAACGCCGATTCCAAAAACATCAAATAAGTTAGTTGTCGAGGAGCATCGACCCATCGCCATACTATCCTCTCCTGCCAAGGTTTTTGAAAATGTCTTGCACAAGATCATCTACTCGCAAGTTAAAGCCTTCTTAAGTAATGCTCAGCATGGTTTCAGGGATAAACGGTCAGTTAACACCAACCTTTTGACTCTTGTAGAGTATATCTCAACCAACTTAGACCTCGGCAGTCAAGTAGATGTGCTCTACTTTGACTTTCAAAAAGCGTTCGATAGAGTCAATAATGACATACTCCTGGCCAAACTGAGCGTCATTGGATTTGCGCCGGATCTCCTTAGGTTACTCGCTGACTATCTGCGTGATCGCCAGCAGTATGTCAGATACGGAATATATGAATCTGCACCATATCACACCCGGTCTGGTATAAGTCAGGGCTCTATCTTAGGACCTTTGCTTTTTATTTTAATGGTAAATGATCTACCAGCTATTGTAGAGCATGCGGAGTGCCTATTATACGCGGATGATCTAAAGCTCTACACTGTCATACACTCTGTGGCAGACTGTGCAGTGCTTCAAGGTGATGTCAACGCGGTCTGTCGATGGAGCATAGATAACAAGATGGAGTTTAATCCTTCCAAATGCTCCGTGGTGAGTTTCGGTCGAAGGAAAAATCCGGTATCCTTCGATTATACTATCCGTGGTAACGTGATTCCTAGAGCTACGCTAATTAAGGATTTGGGAGTAACTTTTGACCGTAAGCTCACTTTTCACGACCACATCACCACAGTCGCCAAGCAGTCTTATCAGAGACTTGGCTTTGTCCTGAGAAACGCCCGGGACTTTCGCAGTGACAGTGTGGTGCGGCTGTTGTTCGGGGCTTTTGTACGGAGCAAGCTGGAGTCAAGCTGTTGCGTATGGAACCCCCATGAAAGTACGTATGCTCTGTCACTGGAGAAGGTTCAAAAGGCGTTTCTAAGGTTTTTGTACAAGCGACTTTTTGGGTACTACCAATTTATGTACCCAACCAAGTTTCTCCAGGGATGTCTTGGGTACAAATCCCTACAAACCAGGAGAGCGTATGATCAGGCGGCAACTATGTGCAAGATACTCCGCGGTTTGATCGACGCCCCAGATCTGCACAACCTTCTCTTTCGTCTGAACCTACCTTCGCCACAGAAGCATTAGACTTTTTTCAGAGCCTTCTGCAGAACCGTGGCTCGCGCTAACTCTCCACTGCCTCGCACACTCGCCGCCCTCAACAGACTTCTTGAACAGAACCCGGACTGTGATATATTTGCGGACGAATGGAAGGATATTATGTTGGTGTGCCTGAGGTTTTGCGAGAGTGATGAATGATAGAGTAATATTTTGAGTTTTTATAGAATTTTATTTGTCTGGAGTCTTTATATTTATAAATGATCAATCATAATTATTTTTGCTTATTGTGTAATTTTATGTATAAATTTTTATGTTTCTGTTGTTCTAATATATAGGTATTGTAATTAACTAGTGTAATTGGTTGTAATGTAATCGTGCTAGATAATAATTAAATAAATAAATAAATAAATAAACGGTTGGGCCAAAAAATTTTTACAAAAGTCTGTATTCATGGGAAGTTGATTTAGTACAAGCGTACAAACATAACTAAATTTTTGGTTATGTGGTTTCTGAGGAAAAAAAGTAAGCAATCAACTTCATCCTTGATGTGGGGTCACTTTGATGTACCCTGTTTTTATTTTGAAACTAGAAAGTGACCCCGCTAACAAGCCCAAATATGAATTAAAAAATTAATTCCTTAAAGTTATGAGGAAATTTTAGTGTGCGGGGCTTTGATCATATGCGATCAGTTATATTGAATATCTTATGTTACTATTATCATAATTAAGATGCACTTAATGCTATAAATTATAAACGCCAGTGCACTTATTAAAAATCTTTATTTTTGCTTCGTTAACAATTTTTATGCATTACATACAGGTTATCAAACTATATATAATATATCACATCAGACTTAAAATCAACTTGGTTGTAAAGCTTCATTGCTTTTTTATTATTACGACTAATCAGACTATAAATCAAAAATAGAGTTACAAAACTAGTCACAAAAATAAAGACAAAATCATCAAAAAGCTTATTGCTAACTACAGAACACACAACTAACTAACTACAGAACTAACTACAGAACACACAATTACTTATTGAGGTTAATCTGACTATTCATCACAATATTTATCACAGGATAAGACTATTATTGAGATCAGCAATTATTCATAATAATCACCAGGGCATAAAGCTCCAACACATTCACATTGGTTGGATAAACGTAGAATGGTTCTACCAAGTTTGGTTGAGGAAGATGCAATACAATAACTGATTCTTCAATTATGGAAAGATTATCCTCCACAATGCGGTAAGTACGTTTGTCTTTTCGGTGAGTCTTCAACCCTTTAACACAAATTTTCCTTTCACATACATACATCTTCGATGACGCAAACATAGCGGTATAATTTTGCGGTTTGCGTCATTGCATAAAAAAATATATTCGATTTCGGATATTTCTTCCAAACGCTGTTGATTTTGAGTGTTTTTCTTTCACTCATATATTAGTTTGTCAAAGTATTTTACACAAATTGAACATTTCACGAATTAAACAAATTATTTATCCAGAGAGGCGTTTGTTGGACGGAGCCACAATACGAAATAACCGGCAAGTGCGAGTCGCCTCGCAAACGGAGGGTTCCGTACCATCGTGCAAAACTTTCGCAAGAAAAACCCTAATAAACGGTTTTTTTGATGAATCGAAAAAAGCAAAAAGCCAAAACATGACGCGGTCTCCCATCTAAGTACTGACCGCGCCCGGCGTCTCTTAACTTCGGTGATGGATGGCTCTACGTTGTATGGATGTTGGCTCCCTTAATTATTAAATTTATTTTATATGTATTATTTTTTGTTATAGCAGCGGCATTAGTAATAGATATTCTGTCAAAATTTCAACTGTCTACCTATTGTGGTTCATAGCCGTGACAAACGGAGAGCAAAATAGCCAAATAACCCGCCAAGTGCGAGTCGACTCGCACATGAAAGATTCCGTACCGTAAAATCAGGCAAATTTTTAAAAAAAACATCATATTTTCACTTCTTTGGACACCCCTTCGAATTTTCTACTTTGTTTTATTTTTAGTATTTGTTGTTATTACAGTTGAAGTGTTAATTATTTATAGAAAGTTTAATGTGCGTACCTATTGTAGTTAAAGAGATAAAGCCTTGACATCTTAATTGGTCAAAAAAGGCAAAAAAATCACATTAGTTGTGAAAAAGAAAAAAGTTGTTTATTCAGACGTTATTAAATTATGTTCATGAGTTACACATTACAATAAATAAAAAAAATCAATGACACAATAAAAATAAAAATTGTTTCGCAGCCCTTCAACAGAATCCCAACCTATGGAGCCTAAAGAGTAAGGAAAGAACCCAGTTGAAAGACTGCATGATGGGAGAAGCAAACTTGCTACCCACAACCTGATGGTGTTGCCGGATGGTGTTGGTACTGCCCCATGTTCTGCGCAGCAGCGAGGCCGTTTTGTATGTACCGTATGGGAGCCCCCTTTAATTTTGATATTTATTTTATTTTTATTATTTGTTGTTATAGCGGCAAGAAAAATACACATTTTCTGAAAATTTCAACTGTATACCTGTTATAGTACATGAGATAACTTTGACAAACGGATAAACGGACAGCGGAGGCTTAGTAATAGGGTTCCGTTTTACCCTTCGGGTACGGAACCCTAAAAACATCATATCTAATTATTCCGAAACGTCGGCTAGGCTATTTTGTACCTTTTTTGATGTGTTAGTACTTGAAAAGTTCCGAATTTAAATTTTGCTAGTTTCTGAAAGCACCGTAAACGTATTGGTAGTTTGCGATTTATACCATGAATATCAACCGAGAACAAAACCTCATCTAAATAATGCCATCATGGCAACACAAACCATTTGAATTTGTAATTCACGCGGACGACACAAACCATTTAAATTTGGAACTATCGTGGACTCCCAACAAATTAGCGATCATGTAACTGCTTTAGTGCTAGCCGTGACTCATAGTGCTACTGTCAACTCAAATTAAACCTACTGGAGCAGGGTACTAAGTTAAATTTCGACTGAAAATTGGAGGACTGGCATAATGCAGTTTGTTGACCGAGATATAAGCCAATACTGAGTCTGGGTCGTACCTTATAACATTCACTAAAAGCTCTAGTAAGTTTTGTCACTTTTTAACCGACTTCGAAAAAAAGAGGAGGGTATATTTTCGGCTGTATATATATTTTTTTATGTATGCTCATATTTGTCTATCATTTAAGGACCGATTTGGATGATTATTTTGCAGTTGTATAGAAGATCCCTAAGTGGTGCCGCAATAATGTTATTCATAATTCATAAAACTTAAAAAACATAAAAAAGCTGTTAAAAATGGGATTCGAAGTCAGTTTTTAGCTTTTTTAAACAATTACTCTATTCTTATGTTTCTATACACATGGTTTGTAGTATGTTCTATGCGACGAACTCTATATTTTATTGTTTAGGTCAAGCACGGGGATGGTTCTCTAGGGTAGAATAGACAATAATGACATCGTATCGTCATACATTGAGTACATTATTTATTAAGTTGAAGGAATTCATTTTAAATAATTTACGCATTCGGTGACAAAGTGAAGTAATTTTTCTCTATTCTACCCTAGACAACATTGCCCGTGCTAAGCCTACTGAGGTAAAGTTCTGAAAACGGTTTCGTATTTTTTTAATTTATACTTCATTATACAAACTTTCACCACGATTTTACCAATCCTCTTACTTTACGTGGTTCTCATTTAAATGTTTTTGTACACGTTTACATGCTAATTTGTAGAAATTTTTACGGCGAATCTATATAAATAATATAGAATATTGTAGATTCTATATTCTATGTATATGTAGATTCTATATAGATATAGAATCTAGATATGGTATTTCTACAAAAAGATCAAGAGATCGGCGAAAAATGCTGCATGCGCATCCAGCGTGCAGAATGCGCATGCGGCACCTGTCAGGCGCGCGCGGCCCCGGCCAGTTGAGAAGTAACCAATGTCTGTTCTAGCTAAAGAAAGCTGAAACTTTCATCGCCCTACTTTGTATTTCGTGGAACAGTGCAAATAAAACATACTAAGTTTACTAATTGTTTTGTATGGTTTTCGCTTCAGAGTAGCACCCTCACTTTGCATAATGTTTCCAACAAAGATTTTGGAAATCCGAATTAATGATATTTACTTACTGATGTTTTCATTGAATCCGATTGAGTAAACTTATTTCGGTACGTTATCACAGGCAAACAGAACATAAAATATGTTAGCCATGTTTAATGTCATGTTGGTAAATTTTCGAGATTGACTTTGAAGTACAAATAGGTACTTTATAGAAGGTAGGTAAATAATTATCAATAGGTAGGTATTTTCGCGTGAAAACTATCGTAGTACAAGTAAGTAGTAGTGGGTTGCAGGACGAAAACTAAATAAAATAATAAAAAACTGCCAAGTCAACTCGCACACAAAGGGTTCTGTACCGTAAAAATCAGGCAACTTTTTAAAATAACATAAAATTTTCACTTGTTCGGAGACCCCTTTAAATTTTCAACTTTATTAAACTTGTAGTATTTGTTGTTATAACAGTTGATTGATCCTTACCAACAACAGAATCTATTGGTTCAATAAAACAGGGTGTAATTTTTTTGAAAAATCGTTCAGGTCAATTTCCGTCAAAAGTAAAAGATCAAAAAATAAATAAATATGCAGTTATTCTTTCCTTAATAATCGATGGCAAGACTCCTTTCACGACTTTTCTCTAAGTCTCGTGGAGCCTCGTAGTCTCGTAGAGCGGTGGTGGCCAAGTCCGAAAACTTGGCCACCACCGCTCTTTTCAAAAAGCCACCTGTATATAGTTTAAAGACTCCGGTAAAGTTGTAAGCCTCGTACAATATTCAGAAACGATCAGAAGCCGGATACCTCGACGTGCTCATTCTTATACAAAAAGACGTGCACTCTGAACGTTTAGTTAGGCCATTCTCACTCAGTTTACATAGATTTTGAATAGAATAGAGATGATAATTCAGTGACATAATAAGATTATTTCGTTACAGACTTTCTATTACCTAACTAGATATTAAAGCAGTTCTTTGTACGCTGACTATCTCTAAAATAAACCTCTACGATTGAATTTCTTATAAAAGGCATTTTAATAAGAAAAATAAAATATTTGACAAGAGTTCTTTCACTAGTGGACAAAAAGCTTAAGTGAGGCGAAAATCAATTAACACTTTATTTCTTATTATGATAGATAATAGTTAAAAGTTTAAAATTTTATATGTCTCAGTGATTATATTATAGGCCTAAAGAAATAAAGTTATTGACTTCTGACTTCAGAATATTTTATCATTATTAGTTATTATACATAAAAAAAAACATATTAGTTAAAATTTCGAAAAAAAACCTAAAAAAATAATCTAAAAAATAGTTGACTAGCTTTTCAGGTTAAAAAAAGCCGCCAAGCTATAGCACATGGTTCCACCTACCCCCAGTTACCAAAAAGCACCTGCCGAACACCCTGTAATAAGTAAGCACTGTACTAAGCCTGTACTAAGCAAGGTTTATTCATGATGGCGTAACAAAAAAGTGGTTTGGCAAACATATATAAAGCTTAGTTACAGATGGTAATACAAAATAACGTGACGCGCGTAATCTATTTCCAATATCGGAAATGTTATCGTTCAGCTGGATTACATAAAGCGTAGATACACAGTTAATAACTACTGTTTGGGCCGTAGAGATCGTAGAATCATAACAAACTTATATTATAAATGCGAATGTTTGGATGTATGAATGGAAGTATGCTTGTCACTTCGTGATACCAAAACTACAACTGGTCAATTCTAACGAATTCAAAATATCACTCTCACATTCATGGGTCTTATCTTTTTGGTAATAAACCAATTAAAAACAACGGCGCTATTCGCTGACCAACTTACCAGTGGGTATATAATTTACATATTATGGTAAGTGCTAAACATATTTTAGTAAACACTTTTTTTTTAGCAACCAGGTTGCTGGTCAGATTGCTCTTCGACATAGGTCTCGCCTTGTTTCTTCCCATCTTTTGATTTGACGTCCCTTTTTGGTACTACCTAACAAATAGTACGTCAAAAGCGAGTTAGACTCGCGCACTGAGCTTTCCGTGTAATTATAAAACCATGCTTCTTATCAAATTGTATGATGCTAGGCCAACGGGAAGTACCCTAGAGGTATATTGGTGGATGATATTTCATGACTCTGGTATCATCGGACCAAGTCGCAAAACTTCGATAAAAAAATCAATAAAATTCTTGGTTTTGGAAGCTTTCATTCATTTCATTCGTCTGTCTTCCGCTTTAGAAATCGAATTTGGACCTTTTTCGCTGCGCTTCTGCAATTACATATGCTTTGTTGAAGTCTGTGTTATTGTTTTTAGTGATTACCTCTCTGTTACCTGGTTGTCTTCTGATAATGTTACCAGTTTTTGTGAAATTTTCATTTATATTTTGTTTACCTTAATTAACTTGGGTTATAAAGCCGAGTATTATGTGAACCTATCATACTCGCTCTGCCTCTCTCCCGCTGTCCACCGGACAAGCAGCCTTCCTTTATCGTCTTGCGGAATAGAAACCCTGATAAGACTTCCGCTTACAAAAATAGCCCAGTTCGCTTTCCAACCTGCTTTAAAATGCAGATAAGCTTCGTCTGCACTTTGCAGTCTGGCTAAACAGCATCTATGAATAAATCAGTTGTTCTATTGGCATTACGTACTAGGATTTTATTTGTAATACAATGTAGTTATATTAAAAGGGGTTTGAAGATTTTTGTATGGAGGGTGGCTCCCTGGCTATATAATTGAATAAATGACTCTGAAAATATAAAAAATGCCCTTATTTTATCTTTATATGTGAATATCTCAGAAACCTGACGCTTTAGGACAATATGTGAAAATGATTTATTATTTGTTTTAGTGTCTTTTATTCAAATCTACGACTTATTTGTGCGTGGTGATTTTGAAAAAAAATGTTGACCGAGGTTAGAGCCAAAATCTTCAAACCCTTTTGTTCATCAGTTCATCACTTAAGACTGAGCAATTATTATAACTGGTTTCTACGACAATGGACCGGTTCAAAGAAGGCTGAATGAAGACCTATGAATTCTAACCCTAGAAAAAGCAAAAGCAGGAGAATGAACTATAAAAGAAGAAGAGTATTTTATCCAGTATTAAAGATTCATGAATAGTTAGGGTGCAGTTAGTATTTCCTCTTCTGCGGCAAATTTATACTTGATATAGTTCGAATACCAACAAGCTACTTTTTAACCCGAAAAATTAGTGCAAAACCGAGAGCAGTAGCTTATCTCATTAACAACTTCATTCTTTTTAACCGACTTCAAAAAGGAGAAGGTTCTCAGTTCGTCTGTATGTTTTTTTTTTGTATGTTACATGATATCTCCGCCTATGATTAAACGATTTTACTGGTTCTTTCACTATCGTATAAAGAATGATTCCGAGGTGGTGTTATTCAAGTTTTATTCTCGAGAGATTAATATTTACCCCGTTAAACTTAAAAAGCAACATAACATTTTTGGAAAATCACGACTAGCTACAACAGTTTTGCTGCACCCATTGTTACCATTGTTGTTATTGTTGTTACCATTGTTGTTATTGTTGGCCATTGTTGGTTGGTGATTATGATGATTCTTTCGTTGTTATATCAAAATCGATATTAAGGTGGTCCCTTATTAGCTTGATTCTCGAGGAATTGCTGTGTGTAGATTTGTAAAAATTGATCACAATATAATCATTTTACTCCGTAGGTATTAAATAATTATCTTGGATTTTACTATCAATTAATGGGTCCCATAGCAACGGGCGTCAACAGTTTCATCCATATGTCATCACATCAATTTAAATTAGACTTGAATTATAACTAGATGTTGCCAGTGTACACTAAATTTTTTGCACGAGAACGTGATCTTCGGTCAAAGAAAGAGGGAGGGGTGATTTCGTGCATCCGAGACATAGATGAATATTATCTAGATACCGGAGTTTAAAATCAATTATAGTTTTTTAAAAAACGCCAAATTATTAATTTAGACGCCTCTATCAGATTACGTCACGAATTCCATGCAAGCACATTATGTCAAGCAGTAAGGTTGTGTCATGTCATGACAAAGACCCCATAGATTGACGCTAAAATATTATCCCCTGCGGTCGTACCCTTGTCAAGATAAAATGCGTGGTTTCTGGTACCTCTGAGTTTTTCATCTGAATCATGATTTGTGTAAAAGCGTGGTTTTAAATGGCTATTTTAACGAATTACAGTTTTTTTATGGGTAGACTGTATAAATAAAAAAAATAATGAAAAATAGTCATTGGAGTCTTTTCTATTCTGTAATTCTGTAATTCTTCATTATACACAATAATACATAAGCATGATTTAATTAAATAGGATAAGTACATAGGCGAGCTTAACTCTGAAAAGAGTTTTCTTCCAGCAAACCTTAGAGTTTAGAAGAGGCGATGGAACAGGTAGAGGAAGTGTACAAAAACAATTAATCGAACAAGATAAACTGACAATTAAAGTAATAGTAGGTAGCTATATACAATACATATGCATATAATAAACATACCTAAATTAAAATAATAATCACTAAATAAACCTAATAAATACCTTTTATAATAATATAATATAGATAGACAATATTTATGATAGTAGGAAGTGCTCTTTTAACCTAGCTTATATTATTTGTATCTTTAAAGAAACTTTTGTTTACAGTTAGGCGAATTCATAGTACCTGCCTACCTTTAATGGTATGTAGGTATTTTTAAACCAAAGCGAAAGGAATCTTATTTAAATCCATAGATTTAAATAAGATTCCTTAAATATACTAATTGGACTAAAAGATGCTTGTATTCGTATAAAATATTGCCTTAAAGTCTTTCTTTATAATAATGGTGTTACCGAGTGTAAACCGTCAGCGATTTACATTTAAAATTATAAATTTATTTTAGAGAATTCTTGTTCCAAGATAATGGCCGTTATTTCCATTACTGTTATTAATATTTTAGGATAGGTAAACAATTTTATACTGAAAGAATTGCTCTGTTTTTTGAAAAAGTCATATCTAGTTAATTATGAGCCAAGTTTCCCCTCTCTCTCCTATTCAATGAGGACTTGTTTTAACCATCTCTTTATGGGGTCTACTCACCTTTTCCCCTTCGCTCTAAAATGTTATTCGATAGTTTTGGGTCGCGTCTGTTCACTTTTATTTTGGTCTCCTTCGCTTAGACCCGGGAATGTATCTGCTAACTAATATCGTATCTGCTAACTCGCAGTGACTTCAGTTATTGCGTGATCATGGTGCATGAAACTGTGCCAAAAATTAGGAAAAAAAACAAAACTCTAATCATGGTGAATATTACTTTGTAAATGACTTTAGTCCATATTCCAGAGCATAATATTTTTAATAATTAAACCAAGGTTAACATTAAAATTGTATACCTTTTAGGTCCAATTTCACCGTTTGCTACCAAAACTAAGATTAAGACAAAAGTAAGTTGAGCTTGATCGAGTTCAAATTCGTTAAACCTATTGTGTGACATGACAGCTGTTGAACTCGGTTTAGCGTTTTTATCCGGATCAACTTTATGTCAATAAAATACGCTGAACTCATTAAAACCGCTAAACTGAGTTTATCTTAAATTGAACGCGTTCATTATCAACGGTGAAATTGGACCTTAGTGTCCCATTATCCTCCTAGGGTAACTAAAATACTGAACTAAAGCCCTTGTTCTATAAACCGATACCTATCCATTTTCCATTGGAAATAAGAACAAAAGATTATTTCACAGCAAATAAAAATCCAACATCACAGATCAATCATAGCTTTTGTGTTCTCTTTCAAAAGTATTGCGCAAATATCTTACATATTCATGGCGGAGAACCCACAACACGTTGAAGTAGGGTTGGCACTTGAAGGAAGACCTTAATTTTATACCTGCCGGGGCTGCGCCTGGTACTACCCGTATGTATTGCATTTTTGATAGTTATTATGGTCCTAGGTGAGCGAAAATCGCAACACGACGGAAATCGTAATGGCGAAAGTTATTTCGGCTCGGCATTGTTTAATAATCTGCGCCAAACCAAAATAGAACGGAAACCTGTTAAATCAAATATTCTTTAACATTTAATATTTATTGTATATTTTGTACGATTTGGTAGAATCTGCTGTATTGATTGCGCGTGGACTATAATTATGACCGGAGAAAAATCTTAAACCTAATAAAATTATGTTGGTGTTCTGCAAAGATTTTAGTAGCCTGCGTTTTTGCTTCTAGGTATTCTGATTCTGAGATAAAGTTTAGTTTAGTACAGTTAAGGTAGATTGTTTGCAACAGTCTGCAGTTACCTCAATTATTTCAATTGTAAATACTAGTTCTAATATGTTTGTATTATTTGATTGTAATTTTCTTTCTTAATAAAAGATATACCTACCTAGTTTGGTTTAATTTGTGCTATATACACTGTAATATAGGTACTGTAAAATAGGGTGTAGGTTGCCTGGTAGAGATCGCTCTTGAGCGATAACACCGCCAATTGTCACTTTATGTTATAATTGTTTCTCTTGTTATTTGTTTCTTAGTTATAAGTGTGCAATAAAAATATTTTCTATCTATCTAGAGGTATATACATATAATTATGTAATTCATGTATTTATTTACCGAAGTCCCCTCTCTCGCTGTATTACTAACTAACAGGCTAAAGGTTTCTTCGTCGCTTCTTTACTTTAGTCAACATACCGAAGCGACTGAAATCAAAAAATATCACTTTATTTCCGTGTCAGTGTTTAATTATTAAGAATTTTACCTTTTCTAAGTATACATTTATTGTATTTATGGAAATAAAGAGTTTTTGACATTGACTTTGACTTGAACGTTTTTGAAAATGTATTTGTTCGCGTGTGACAGCCCTATGCTACAAAGCCGGCATTCCTCCGCAGGGTGTATTAACTCTTCACTCGTAATATACCCACCACCTATGGGATGTATTTACTACCTACCTACCTACTTATAACGTTTCTCGGCTTGGCAGTTCCTGGATAAAAACTACACTTTTTGTAATGTTTTAGCTTAGGTTTATAATATAACTAGTTGTTAAGGTATGCAAGGGCTGCAAACAACTCGCAGCGGCTGTGTTTATTGTTTTTAGGGTTTCGAAGATCGGAGATCGGTTTCGAAACCCTTATGGCATCGCTTTTTGTGTCCTTTTTTCCGTCTTTAATATCTCAGCAACTACAGCAGCAAATAACGTGAAATTTGAAATAATAATACATTTTGTGCGCCTGTACAGATTAAAAAAAAAGAAAATAAATGAAAATGTAAATTTTCAGTACAAATGGTGAATCGAAATTTTAAAAGAGACCTACAATGTCAAGTGATCTATCAAATGAAAGGTATCGGAATGTACAATTCAAAACAGTTTTTAAAATTTCTGTAGGTTTCATACTTTTTGAAATATTTTGAAAAAAGACGAAAATTTTACTATTACCCTATACCTACTCCGAAGTTTGCAAACCGACCGATACATCTGAAATGTATAAGGTCCTACCTTTAATTTTTTGGTATTCATCAAATAGCAAAATCTCTAACCAGTACCTAGTACATATTGGTATACTTGACAATCGTTCGGAACCCTCGGCGCGCGAGTCACACTCGCACTTGAGGGATCTTGTTTAATAACAACTACTGTTCCGGTGTAGCGCTTCGTAACCTACGTCTTCTATTAGTCGAAAGCGATATACATGAGTAAATTTTCCGATTTCGTAACGTTAGTCAATGTCAGTGTGTCTACCATGAGTTTTAACATTCTATACTCGCTAGCGACTGGAGTTAAAAAAATGTATGAAAACTTGAACAGCGCCTCTAGCGGATAGTTGGGTACTAAAATGGTACTAACTAAACTATATGCGTATTTACGTAACTACTGTAGTAACGTCAGGCGATCTAACTGTGACAACTCATGGTAGACACACTGTACGTTAGTAAAAGTACATAAGTACCTACATTCATATTCATCAATTTATTTGTATACTGGCTGGCTTACGAAAACGAAATGTAGGGAGAGGTACGTCTATGAGCTTTATTATGTTTTGTTAGTTGTTTTTCATGTTTGTTCCATTTACTCCTAAGCCCTGAGTCGGGTTGACGATGGTATTGAGACGTGATCGTCACGTCTCTTTTTTCTATGGGATTTGGTACAGCGCAACTATCGTGCGGACTGGGAACTTCGCGAATCCCATACAGAAATGAGACGTCTCGATCACGTCTCGATAATATCGTTAATGGGCTCTGTTTCATTGTGTTATAGAGACCGCAATACGGATTTTTCACTTTTCAAAAATTCCTACAAACCGGATTTTAATTCGAATTATGGCTGTAAAATCCGGATTTTTTGAATTTAGTTTTTATGCAGGCAGAATTTATCATGAAATCGGTATTCTTTCTTTTAACCGACTTCAAAAAAATGAGGACGTTCTCAATTCACCTGTACGTTTTGTTTTTTGTTCTAAAACACAACACAACTTCATTACGGATGTAAGTGGGTTAACTAAGAACCTTATTTGTGTTAGAGAAACACCAACGTTTCATCTCTTAACGAGGGACTTCTTCAGGGTAAGTGCGGTTCTAGACATAATTTGTACACATGAACCAGAGTGTCGAGTCCAACCATTTGCTCAATGGAACCGTAAGCATAAGTGTCGCCGTGCACAAATACGTCCACTGCTGAACATTGCTCCCCCAAATACTCCCATGTTTATGGTTTCGGAAAATTATAAACAAGTTTCTTATAATCAATACACGTGGCAGGCGGTTTGGCGACCGCAGTGGAGGTGTTGAAAATACACAGAAGGAAGCTGCTGCCCTTCCTCTCATAAATCCCCTAAGCGTGCTAAGACTTCTACGAGCGAGTTGAAGGGGACAATTCTTACGCCGCGACTGCCATAGCCGTACTGTTTGTAAGTACCGTAGGCATAGATCTAAGTATTTAAAGACAAAACTTTTCAAATTAGGTTGAAAATCGCAAACTGTCTCACAGCTACACAACCACAGCGTACGGCAGACAAAACAAGTGCGCAACACTGCCGCGGTCGCATTCATTACGAGGAACAAACAAAGTTCCGACCGCGAAACTTGCGCTCCACTGTGTACAACTCTAATTAATCGGGCGGTTAGCTTTATTTTTGTTAGGATGATTATTCAAGAAATTCTTAATTTTCGGGAAGGAAGAACGGAAAAGACTAAATTAGTAATAAACACGAGAACCGAGATCGTGCAAGTGGAGACTGATCGACCCGGCCCAAAGATCAGAGTGGAATAGATTTATGCAGTAGAAACTATTCCACTCGACCTATGGCTCAGAGTGGAATAGATTCAAGCAGCGGAAACTGATCCACCCGGGCTATGGATCAGAGTGGACAAAAAAGTGGAAGCTGATCCATTAGTGGAACTGCAAAGTGGATCAGAGTGGAATAGGCCCAAATATCAAAGAACTTCATTACCTTTAGACCTTACAGGACTCTTGGACACGTCATAAAATTCAAATAACATAAGTAAAACTAGGATTAAAGTGATTTTTTGATCTTTCTATGGTAACAGGAAACCTTAACCTTAACCTTGTTAGTTTTAGAGTTAGAGCAAACCTCGTCACAAGCTTTTTTATCTACTACATAATCTGATATTTTGTAGTAAGCCGATTTTCGATTTTCAACCTAATTTGAAAAGTTTTGTCTTTAAATACTTAGATCTATGCTTGCCTACGGTACTTACAAACAGTACGGCTATGGCGGTCGCGGCGTAAGAATTGGCCCCTCCAACTCGCTCGTAGATGTCTTAGCAGGCTTAGGGGATTTATGAGAGGAAGGGCAGCAGCTTCCTTCTGTTTATTTTCAACACCTCCACTGCGGTCGCCAAGCCGCCTGCCACGTGTATTGATTATAATTTTTACAAAGGATATGTTTGACAACTTGTTTGAATTTATTTATTTATTAATTACACAAAAACCACAGCTCTCTCAAATAAAAGTAACTAAACCTAAAAATATCACTTACAGGATTTATATTTTATAAACTATCAAAAATTAAGGTCACCAATATTGTCAGTATGACATTAAAGAAAAACATATGGGTTTGGTTGGCAGGTAGAAAATGCCTCGGCATTAAGCCCACCCTTGATAATGATAATTTTTTGCAACTCACTTGGAGTTTTGTTGTAGAAGCGTGTACATTGCCCTTTAGAAGAACATTGCCTTTGTGAAGCCTAGTTGTCGGCAAGTTCATTCTAGAATTTAAATTACGTTAATCGCTATGCACCACCCCAACTCTTCCCGCGGGTGTCGTAATAGGGAACTAAAGGATAGAAACCGAGAGCGGGCAGCAGCGTCTCCTGCAGAACAGCTCCACCACTGAACTGGGTTCCCCAACCCGTATTCCCAGCGTGGGGATCATGGCATTACCCTCTTAAGATAAAAATCATAGGTACCTATCAGGGGTGGCCTATGTCCAACAGTGGACTGGATATGTTTCAACAAATCATCGTCAGTATCGTTGCGTGTGCCGCAGATTCCACTTGCACCTTCGCCATGTGGAGAATGGAAGACAAAGCGGAAAACTTTCAAAGTGGATTTTAAAAGCTTTCAAAAGAAACTTAGCGCGTGATTCCGTTTAAGACTGATATAAATCAATTTACCTTGCTGCCTACCGAAAACGCACACCTTTGAATATAAAAAGCTAAAGGCAAAATGAAAAACCTATGTTACCTGATAGGTAGCTACTACCAAAATATGCTAAGTGAAACAAAGTAAAGCCTCCATCCAAAGTACTAAACGTGATATAAAACCCAAACATCAAACCGAAATAGCTCAATCGAATATAAGACGGGAATAAAAAGGTAATAACTCAGGTGCAAAGAAAGGTTTTAAATAAAAAGGCGGTTCAACACGACGCTTTGCAAAACTGCAACGCAACGCGAAAATAAATGGACGTAAATAGTTTTTTTTTTACGTTTGTTAGCTTTGAGCTTTTTTACGAGTAGGTAGTTTAAAAAATCCTTTTATTATATGCAAAAAGTAGAGTTGTTAATGTTACTTACATAAAATGTTATTCCTAATCGAAAATGACATGAATATAAAGTAGCAGTTCTGTCCGATTATCGTATACTTTGCGTGAACAAGTAAAAACATCCAAAAAATCACTGAAACTTAGCCTTCCCTATTCACATAATTTTAAATCGCATCGCACTATGTTGCATCCACTTAGCCTTAGTTAACCATAAACTTCTATGTAATACTAAAGATCGGGTTACATGTAAAAACCCAGTAGGTAAATATTATTTTGAATCTAAAGATGAATAATCGTGGAAACTGCCGTCAATCCTCAGCCGTGACACGTAGTGAGTTTGAAAATCTGGTACCTATTTGGTCTGATAGTTAGTGTTGAAAGATCAGACGTCCCATGACCTGCACGATCGCTGCAACGCAAAATAAACATAGATGAATATAAACAAAGGTACGAGTTTCATGTAAATAAAACGATCAGACTATCCTTTGCGAAAAGCAATAAAGAAGAGGAGGTCCGCGGCCCGCCTTGCAGAATTCCTTCAAGATCTAGATTCCATCTGAAGATCGTCTCGAAATTGCATGTCTGGTATTTGGTTTATGATTTGAAACTTTTATATTTATGTGGTATGAAACTATAAATTTATCTGTCTTCGATTTCTGATTGAAGTACAATTTATAGCTCTGTAAAATATCAATTGATTAACAATTTTCAATTTTCGAATTATTTATGTTTTATATTATTAATTAATTATTAATTTAATAAATTATTAAATTATTAACAACCTTACTAATTACCAAAATAATATTTTTGTCACGCTTACGCAATTACGCAATTTACTATACTTAATTCAAGAGCGGCAACATTATCGGCAATGGATGGAATAATTTGAGCAATTTTCGCTGCAAGATGGAGCTTAGATATTGCATTGTCGATATAAAACGACATAATCTATCCTTTTTCTTTATCTAATTGGCTAAACGTAAGGCCCGTGCGGGCACGTAATTGTATGCAATTGACGAGTCACCCCGGCCAACTAGAACCTAACTAACTGCAGCTCAAGATACCCAAAAACCAAAGAATCCCAATCCATCAGTCCGTAAATAGAGACGGGTAGGTAGCCGTGATCCTAAACCACAAAGAAACCGCGCAGAATGGAATTACTCGCGTACTGGCATCCTTAGAATTTCAATATGACTCCTCCATTTACTTGCGAATAACGGGTCTACGTTACACCGAAGTGTTTACATACGACGAAAAAGAGGGGTGAAATAAATTTTACGACCGTATAGTGTTTCTGACAGGAAGATGCTTATGTATAAGGCAAAGAACACGCTAAAAAACTGTAATATAAAGATAAGAATAAGAAATCTTTATTTGTAGCATTACAATTTATACTTAATCTAGTAAATTTATAGAATAAGTTTTGTAAGGAAAACATCTTAATTTTTAGCAACAATTACTTTTAAAATAGTGTGTCTTTTAAGTGTTCCGCCGAAGCAGTTCTCTCTTCTCATGCTATGACGGTTCATCAGCTGTTTAGTTAGAGCGTTTGAAAGAAAAATAAATAAATTGACAGTACCAACAGTATAAAAAAAACATACTTTCCCTTATACATTTATAATCCCGAGTAACGAGTAATCAGCTCAGTAGATAGCTCGGTTCATTGATCATAGTTCAAGAAACAAAAGAAAAAGAAAAGAGTAAGTTTGTTAGAAGTATCTAGGTAGTGTCTATAAGGTAGAATCACACTATTGTACTGTGTCGTAGCGCGTCAGATTCGGTTACGACACAACACTATAGTAAATGTTTCACTCTTTGAGTTGCTTCGTTATTTATAATACCAAGAAATATAATTTCTGTAAACCAATGTTACGTTACAGTCTGATACGCATTCAAAAAGCCGTGGAACAAGAAATCCCGAAAGACTAGCGGGTTATATGCAATCGTCCCGACGTATATTCCAGCTTTTTATTCCTAACTAAATGTAGGGTACGGTTGTGTTGTATAGAAATACAAATTGCCTGAGAATAAGGCATATTTTTGAATAATTTACGATATTGTTTGTGTAGCGTACTAACAAATTTTACACACATGCTCACATGTTTAACCTACGTTGTTGCTATTTTTATGCTGTAAAAATTAGAAACTTTTTGTATGTAACGTGTTGTATTAGAATATGAATATATATCTATCCGGGAGTTAGAGATAGACTTTGGTCTATCTTTCTATAGATATATTTAAGTTTCACAAATAGTACTTAATTATTGTTTAAACTTAACTTATACTGTATTTCGGTTTGTCAGTAAGCGTCGTAGTTTGTTATATTACCTAACTAATTTAACTAATTACGAATGTACTGGGTAATCGTTCGAGAGATTTACTTTTGATTATCAATGCGAGTGCAAAATCGTCGCTCATACTGTGAAATAGTTTGACTGCAGTATTTCTGTTTACTCCCCGACCAAATTAGTTATGCTTTCTGGATGGATAATACAATTAGGATTTGGGAAACGCATAGGTATACCACTACCCTTGTGGCTTAGGTATTCATTTAGTTCATGGGATGTTTGTAGGGCATCGAGAACCGGTCATATTTTAAGAACTGGTTCTTTCGATTCCAGTTTCAATACAAAACCGGGTACCCAGTTTTTTCAGTTATTTCGGAGCATTTGTTATTTTTTTTTTAATTTTGGAAGTAAAGTCGTGAAAACTAGGTATATTGCTATCCAATTATAGTACCTGCAAAATTTCATTTGAATCGGACATGCCATTTCGAAATGAATAACAAACTACGTTTGTATGAGAGAGCGAAAACCAGCGGTATTCCGGGGCATACTTAACCTATATTCTATGGGTCAATAATCAAAATCTGCATAATAAACATTTACTTTTTTTTACCTACGTAATATGAACGCAAAAATATCAATGCTTGGTTTTATCACCCAAAGACGAGCGCAGTCTGTTATATACTATACCAGTAGATGAAAATACACGTTCCAGCTCCACACTGGTGGGATGGTCATCAAATGTTGATAAGCCAGCGACAGATAACGGCCTCGTTGACTAACTACCATTTTCGATCAATGCCATTTCTAAGATTTTTTTTAATATAGTGGTGCGTGCTGACTTACACACCACTATAATAATAAAATCTTAGAAATTTCTCACACTTAGTGTGTTTACCCTAAGTGTATCCCAATTTTTTTACTTCGACGAGACTTGAACCCGCGTCCTTCAGTACGGGAATGCGCTAACCAATTACGCCACGAGATCAAGTGATGTAGGAGTCGAAAAACTTTGGGACTTCCTTCGGGAATGTAGAATGTAGTAGTAGTAGTAGGCAGTGTACTAATCATTTGGCGTAGATGTTCTCGCAGTAGCAGCTTCTTTCAATTGTCTGATAAGTTACTCTTAATTTTTAAAACATTCTTGAGACTCAGGTTCTTGCTTGTTCCTGACACTGATATACAAATAGGTTTGTGTTCTGCTTGTGTGTTGAAAAAGAAACACTATTTCGCGAGCATATCTTCACTTAAATGCTGGGAAAACACAGTCGTATCTTCGTTTAAAGTCAAAGGATCATCAAAGGATTGGTCAAGTAATTCAGAGTTGCTTGAATTACTTGAGTTAAGCGTCGCTTATTGTATTGTTTTCTCAATTGTTTAGCGATATTCACAAATTTTTAAAAGAATAAAAAAAAAAACAAAAACCCGCTTCTTAATATTTTAAAAACCGGTTCTTTTTGTAGCTTTTAGAAACGGGTATTCCCGGTTCTTTCGGGTTTTCGTTTTTTTTGATTCTTTTAAAAATTTGTGAATATCGCTGAACAATTGAGAAAACAATACAATAAGCGACGCTTAGCCCGGTTCTTTAGTTTAAATGGTTTGATAAAAGCTTTATCGACCATTGCTAATGTTTGGATTCGATGGATAATTTAATATAAAATACATATTTTCTGTATTTCTTAAAATCGAGGAAAAATAAGAACATTTTTTGATAAGTTTTGCTTGTTCACAATAATAATTGTTTTCTTTGACTACGACCAGACCACATTAAAAAACCTACCAAATACCAATTTATTGAACCGAATAATGCAAATCGGAAAGAATGATCAGGGCTAATATTAATAATAATTAAAATGGCAAAACGTAATAAAAAAGTTAGTTGTTTTAACTACCCCACAAGCTCTGCTTAGCTTGGGGCTAGATGATGTTGTGTGAATGAAGCGCTTTCTTAATGTCAAAAAATACTTCGACCAGACCGAAAAGATTCCTCTTTTCAAATTATGGCATAGACCCTGCACAGGTTGACATGACACTATATCACAACTTTTTTTCTACCGCCAATAGCCTCTGCAATCTATTGAATTCTAAGGTAAATAGAAAAAACTAAAAAAAAATACCTTAGAACTTAATACACTGCTTGAAAAGGTAGTTATATTTTGGCCTCATTTTCCAGCATTATTTAATTATTTACCTTAAATTTAATTTTCCGGACCCACTATCCCAATATTCAGGGACCTATTTCCAAAACAACGACATTTTCCGAATCTCGAAGCTGTTGAAGCATTAAACGCCCCGTTTATTCAGGAACTTGCTGACAGTTCGAGTCCATTCATCGATGCGTCCCTGATATCGAAGTAACGGCGCGGCGTCTGTAAACTTTTATCTTGAACGAACCAGAATACAGGCCCGTTTCTGAATTGATGACATGGAAGATTATTGAACCTATGTCAAATTGGGCTTAATCAGCAGGAGAAACCCCTTATAAGTTAGCCCTTTTAAGTAAAAAAATAACAGGGTTAAAAAAGGAGTATTTTTTTGGTTTGAGCGAGACAGATCAAAGTCGAGGCACCTGGAGAAGCCTAGTGTTAGAAGACCATTAGAATTCTTATTAAATTCACCAAAAAGGTTCTAATAGTATTAAGTCAAACGCTATTTATCTTTTGTAAACACCCAATTTTCACGGCATTACCTATTAATTTATTAGCTTTTAGGATTCGTTACAAAAAGGTGAGCGAAAGAAGCTTTTATCAATGTTCCCTTGCTTGTTATTGCCGTGTTATTTGTTTCACATATTATTATTTCGGATCGCGTAAGCTGACTGACATATGAAAGGATTTTGTAAGATGTCTTGTAAAATATAGTAATAGTCTATGGCAGTGATTAATTTTAACAATTTGACCTTTTCTAACGGCCCTTTCCCAAGGCAACATCCCGTTTTTTGCTGTTACGGTTTTTTTACAGGAACCCGTTTAGTAGTGTACTGTACGCGTTTCAATACTAATAGTCACACGAGTATCCTGTTCACAGTATCCTGCAAAAAACCCATCCGTTTAAATTTGACATTCGGTTTTGTCACTACAAACTTGATCCAATTTTCTAGTAAAAAACAGGATCTGTAAAAGGGGATCCTACGGGAATTTAGGAGTTAAACCCTCACTACAAAGTTAACAAACAATACGTTTATTACATTCAAAGAATAAATTTTATACATTACTCGGTACAAACTGTCAACAAAACTAACTAACAGAAAATAGTGGCGGGACTGGGCTTCCAGCTTATGAAAAAAACATTCTTCATTTAAAATGAAGAAGGTAGGTACTAAAACCATTGGGTATGAAGAATTCGGGTTGGAATCCCGACGAGCGTTCCAAATTCTCACTTCACTGGTTTTTATATCGAAGGGCCTGGGCAGTAAGTAAATAATATAAAATACTTTGGTATAGAGACAGAACTTGTGGCTGCTTCTGCGCGATAACTATCGTTTGTTCTACAAAAACATCAACCTGGAATCCCAAAAATTAATTAACCTAGGTACTCAAACTAGGCACAAGCTATCCAAAGTTCAATAATAACTGGAATAAAGATGTCTAAAATAATTTGTTGAACTCAAATAAGGCTGTAAAATATCTAACCCACTTTCAGTAATCACGCTTGACAAGATTGTTGATCGCAATGGGGGAACACCCCCATTGCGATCACCAATTCTGTCAAGGAATGGGCTGTAGTGCCTTCTGTGTATATTTAACAAATAGATTATTTGTATTCATTGGAATGTATTGTTTAATATTTGACTTGCAATGTTTTTATTTGTTATTTTTGTGTGACTTCCTGACTCTTGGACATTTTGGTTTTAACTGTTAGTCCATTTGTAAAATAAAACAAATAAATAAAAGGCACTACAGCCCTGCTAAGTTCCTTTAGTCGGCTCTTCCAACATCCACGAGTTGTTTTGGAGGAGTCGATTCGACCGCCACGAAGTAAACCCGGTAAGAACTCTATGTGAAGAATTCGAAGCAATTTCGCTTCTATGAGCTTATAATTTTCAGTATCTCGGAGCTAATAAAAATGATGAGGCATGTAGCATTCACTTTATTAGGGTTCTTATGAATAATGTAAAAACGGCAACCATCATTTCACTGTAATAATGAGTGGCGTTCTTAATAATTAAATGCTAATGTCTAATTTTGTGGAAAATAAATATTTATGGCTTCTTTGGAAGCTTCAAAATGTTTTTGGACGCGTGTTAATTTTCGTATAATTTATTACGCGCAAAAATTGTAGTCTTTTTTTTTTGTGTAAGATTTACGATCAAGTGATATGGTGTGCAAGTAGGTACCTATTTCATAATTTGAGGCTAAGGTTAGACATTTATGTGTTAAATGTTCGACATTATTTATTTATTCGTCTACGAAGGCATCAGTTAAAAACGTTCCTTATGTTTTTCTTCAAAATAAAACAAAATATTGACGGCTTAAATATGAATATTGATTGGCAGCTTGAAACGTTAAAAAACATAGATTGGCTGGCACAGAAGTAAGTGGCGTGTAAGCTTCTATAAGTATGTAAGGTACCTTCTAGCTTATTCCTCGGCTTCACACGCGCTTTTTAAGTAAGTTTCAAGCGTATGTCCGTTCCCGGGATACCATTTACCTCCCTGCCAAATTTCATTGAGATCTGTTCAGCCGTTTAGGCTTTATACCTTTTCAAGCCTACCTTTACAGACAGACAGATAGACAGACGGACAGACAGAGTTACTTTTAAATTTATAATATACTAATATTATAAATTTAAAAGTAAAAGTAAAAGTAACTCTATTATTTATTATTATTATTTATTATTTTATTGAAATCCATACTAATGGATTTCAATCATATTTTACCGTAGCCTACTGCCACTTCTTGCTATTTCGACAACCTTGGTTCCTCTGTGGGCGAGCGTAACGAGTTTGGTTGGCAAACTAGGCCTAGATCTCAGAACTCACAGGATCTCCGTGGTAAAACAGTTGAATTACATAAAATTCAATTTTTTTTTCTTTGGTTGTTGAATGAGAAAACAAGATTGAAAAAATATTACGATAAAATGAAATGGTGAAAGTTCACTGTTTCGTACATAATTTGATCGAGATCTAAGGCGGGCTATCGAAATGATTTATGTTTTGATTCGTAGACTATTACTAATTATGTGATTCCTTGAACCAGTTTCTTCACAAGTTGCGTAGTTTTCTTGTAAATAAACAATAATACGATTTTTGCGCTTAAGCCTTTCCAAAAACGTAGGTATGCTTTGTCCCGCTCCTACGAACGTGAAATCCCGTGACTATCCTCTTCACATAATAGCGCGCATTGCGCCCTCTTAAGTCAAAGCAAATCCGTGTAACCAAAACTTTTGTAAGATTTAAGATGGAAGATTTCTTATTCTTATTCCTGTTATTCGTGTAGGCGAGCGTGTGAGGGGGTTGGTTTAAGTCAGCACCTGTCAAAAGTAGGAAAAGTATTCATTGCGCGAAATTACCCTTGCGTGTTGAAAATACTTGAACAGCTTAACATTTTGATAACATGTGAGGGCAGCCCGTCGTTAGTCTTATTATATACTAGCTGCTGCCCGCAGCTTTGCCCGCTCTTTTCCGGGATAAAAAGTAGCGTATGTCCGTCCCCGGGCCACCATTTACCTCCCTGCCAAATTTCATTGAGATACATATATTCAGCATTTTAGGCGTGAAAAGGTAACAGACAGACAGAGTTACTTTCGAACTTATAATATTAATATGGATTAATATAATCATATTAGTATATTAGTACGGACTCTTTGGCAGTGCGGAAATCTTATGAACACACCGAACCCGCCGACAGAGCCCGGCGGGTTGGTGCGACAATTCAGTGTATGAATATTGTAGGTAGGCGACAATGTTTTTTCAACTCGTCGGCCGGCCGCGTACTTTTGCGCGTGCTTTTGCGCGTTTTGTGTGTTTGTTGCTTTTGCTTTTGCTATGGCAGGACTTTTGTATGTACTATTTTAGGTTACTACACTGCTACTGGTAGTATAGTCCGCGTCATATAAATTGAGAATAAAGTTTGTTAACCTCTATTTGGTTCTACAAAAAAAAGAGGTGTAACTCAAAAATTTTCAATTTTGAGGAATTTAGTTAATAAACATATTTAATTCAATATAATTGAAATATATTTCAATTATATTTTAGTTCATAAAGAGATTCAACATGCTAAGTTTTTTCATTTTCTAATTTTTCTAAAGATACAAACTATGGACATTAAAGAGCAATTCATATGTTTTTTTTGTTAATTTTCAGACCTTGTACGACTAATTATTGTTTTACAAAGTGTTATTTCAGTTATAAATGTGCTTAAAATATTGTCATTGCAAATTAGGTTCACACTTTCAAATTTACTTCGTAAAAATAAACAAATTTTGAGTTACACCTACTTTCTTCCTGACTTCACGGTGACGTTACAAACCAGGGGTTCGCCATCTTTGGACCGCTATTTTGTCGCTTGTTCAATTATTCGTGTTCAGATAGCGCTTGCGTGTGTACGTCCTCGAGTATTTCGTAAAACTTGTTATAATTTTTGTTATAATTGTTATAATTGTTGTTAGATCTGTTACGTTTTCGTTAAGTTTTTGTTGTTATATCTGTTATTTTTTTGTTATTAATTTGTGGTAATTTGTGAGAAATGGAGGCATTGGTTACGCTATGGATTCTATATACGAAACTGTTGACAGATTTATATACTTATACTAAACTGTCGACAGATATTAATGTCCCAGCTCGTCCGAATCCGACGAAGAGGAAAATTCAGAAACATCAAGTGACGACGTCAATTGAAGTTTCTGTATCTTCTTCTTTACGACACTTATTCGTAAAAGTTTTGTGTATCTGTACATTTTAGGATAAAAAAATGTCATAAACGGATTTTAGATTTTTATTTACGTTACCTACCAAATATAGAACAAAACTAATGTAATTAATTAGGTTCCAAATGTTTGTCACCTCTGACTGAACCGCAGAAGGTCAACAAACTTTATTCTCAATTTAAATGGCGCGGACTATTAGTACATAATTAACAATCGCTTTTTTGATTCGAATGTTGCCTGGATGAGATCGTTCCTAGATTTAAGGTCGCCCATTGTACAAGTTTAGTATATGTCTTTATATTTGTAGCATATACAAATTCTTTGTAGTCAGTACAGAATTATTACGTAAATAGGTATTGTAGTTTTTCTGTTATTTTGACAAAATTAAAATTTTAGTTACTAAATAGAGCCGTGATTGAGCGACTAGAAACTAAAAAGTATACAAAACCTGGCTCTATGTTAATACTAAAATATAATCCAATGTACGTACTGTGTAATTTCAATTTTCCATCACGTACCTTCCTACGATTTCGTGATTCCCTACGTAGCGTATGATTTGTGTGGCAGTTGTCAATTACTGAACATTCCTATAACTTTATAAGCAATTCTTGGATTTATAGGACGAGCAAAGAAACAATTTTTACCTGTCTATGTCATTGTGACTCGCTAGTACTTCTTTTTTTGCAAACTTTAAGCTTATTAGCGCACCTATACCAGTATTAGTTAGCGAATTTATTTACTCAAAAGAAGAATATTTACTTAAATGAGTACATACAATAATCTTACGTATCTGCTATCCTTATTAATTAATACTAAATTAAAACAGTTTGCTAATAATTGTAGTAGCAAGTTTTACAATAATGGTGGGTACCTTTACGCTAACTTAAAAGATCTTGTCATAAATATATTGTTTCAGTCTTTTTTTAAATATGCGCATTAATAAACAGTTCTTAATGTTGTCACCACCTTTGGCAGGCGGATTGTTAAAAATGCTTATGGCCATAAGGAATCTGTTCCACTTTCTCTGGTACGCTGAGTAGGAGAAGTCGATTCTTACGCCGCCACCGCCACGGCATATAATAAAACGGCAAGTGCGAGAGAGGGCCCGCACACCAAGGGTTCCGTATACGTAAGACCGTATTTCTGGCTAAATATTTTTTTAAATATACTATGTCAACGGAAAGTAGGCCATGGTAAGGATGACTAGAAATGGGATGGTAAGTATCAAAAATATTTTTTTTGTTAATTAATTACAAATTTACTGTTTTCGGATTTTTCCCTTTCGTTGTGCTATAATACCTTGCTTCTTGCCAAATTTTATGATTCTAAGTGAACGAGAAAAATGGTTAGAATCAAAAGTATATTTTGTTGGTGAATAATCTACAAATTTACGGTTTTCAGATTTTTTTTTATTTACTTGTGCTATGAGACCTTGCTTCTTGCCAAATTTTATGATTCTTGGTCAACGAGAAGTACCCTATAGGTTTTGTGGGCATGTGATTCCCTTCGAAATTTCAAAATATTCGGACATAAACGGCTGTAACTTTTGATTGCGTCGACTTAGAAGTTTTATTTTTATCACGGCTCCAAGAGGTTACGCATTTGAATGTTTTATGTTAATTTAACTCGATACCTCCACGCGTCCCTGAGAAAAGGGGGTTGACAGACGGACAACAAAGTGATCCTATAAGGGTTCCCTTATTTCCTTTTGAGGTACGGAACCCTTAATCTATAATGTATACCTAATTATTTTACTTCTTATTATATAATAATAGGTTTATTTAGCACATAGAAAATAACAATAACAGAATACAACAATTAGGTACAACCAGTCTTTACTCTCCAAAATCTAAGCCGTCACCAGAAGCAGAATGCTGGCAGCATAGCCACGTTGAATGGCAATGCTAATTCGTTGACCGAAATAGAAGCCAGCATTCCGATCACCTGTAGACTATGAGAAGTTTGGTAAGAGCTTTTGCCCATGGTTTCTCGTCTGATATTTCTAAAACTTAGCAATCATTAATCCAATAATTTTAATTTCATCAAGATCCTTTCAATCGTTAGTCTTGAAAAACTGTTACTTTCGAATATATACAAGGATTTATTTAGCTTAATGAAAATTACAATAACAGAATAAAACAATTACAACTAGTATTTACACTTTATCTATTTCTTAAAATCTAAGCCGTCACCAGAAGGCAGAGTGCCCAGAATGCTGGCAGCAT
Organism: Eupithecia inturbata; assembly: GCA_963662085.1. Classification (NCBI taxonomy): domain Eukaryota; kingdom Metazoa; phylum Arthropoda; class Insecta; order Lepidoptera; family Geometridae; genus Eupithecia; species Eupithecia inturbata. Next base: position 4,558,607 of record OY759196.1, on the reverse strand, counting down.
TGCCATGTTGAATGCCAATGCTAATTCGTTGACCGAAATAGAAGCCAGCATTCCGATCACCTGTAGACTATGAGAAGTTTGGTAAGATCTTTATAAATAGTGTGTGTCCTAGGACCCCAAGGACCAAGGGTTTCAACGACAAACGGCTCAAATAGGTAACTTCTTATGATATTAATTATTATGATGTTTGCCCAGCAGAGCGATTCAGCGGACTGATTAGATTAGATAATTTTAGTTAGAAGGCATGTGTGATATAAATTCAGCTCTGGTAATGTGGGCAGCTCATTATGATTGTTTGCGGTAGGTTTTCATAACCACAGAATAGAGAGTAAAGCCGTTAGAAGTACCATATTATTATATCAATCAATAATTTTCACATAGCACCATCTAGTTCCAAAATAAGCAGAGGTTGTGTGATGTTCTGAGACATGGAACAGTTATGGAAGATCTGTCAAGTACGAGTGCGTCTCGCGCGCTGAGGGTTTCGAACGTTTGTTAAGTATACTAATATGTACTACTTATAGGTACCTACCGGTTAGAGACATTGCTATTTAATGAATACCTAAAAATTTAAGGTACACAACATTTCAGATGAATCGGTTTGCAAACTTCGGAGTATAATGGTAAAATTTTCATCTTTTTTTGCCCCCCCCAGTTGGATTCTTCAAAATTTTTCAAAACTTACAGACTTCGTTATATTTTTCCTGTAAAATATAGTTACATATCTACAAACGCTACATACATTTCAGATGGATCACTCTGTAAGCTTCGGAGATAGGGGAGGAATGAGTAATTTTTCGACTTTTTTCAAAATATTTTAAAAAGTATGATACCTACAGAAATTTAAAAAACCGTTTTGAGATGTACGAACCGATACCTTTTATTTGATACCCCACTTGACCTTGTAAGTCTGTTTTAAAATTTTGACATCACAATTTGTACTGAAAATTTTAATTATAATTTTAATTTTTTTTTCTTACTTGTTAAATGTGAAATATATTATTATTTTAAATTTCAAGTTATTTGCTGCTGTAGTTGCTGAGATACTAAAGAAGGAAAAAAGGATAGAAAAAGCGAGACCATAACCTACATACCTATACATTAGTCTAAAATGGGTGAAAATCTAGCAGCATTATATATTCGGCAGAAGTGCGTACGCGGGTTTTCCAAGTGCCATGAGATAATGCCTATTGGACATTCGAGATACTGCTGCAACGACAAAGCTGCTCTGTGTACTCGTTTGGACTGAAACCTGGCCCGTGACTGACGATCAAGATCTACTTAGGGTTACTGCACCACGCCAGAAGTTAATTAAGTAAGTATTTCTCTGGGTTCAATGCGTCGCTAATTTATAATTCAGTGTGAATTATTCACATGTTTGTGTTAGGCAAATCTGATAGACGTTTTTGGGTGAAATAATATTATTTAGAGGGATAATTATAATATTTATACACTGGTAATATACACTTTGGTAATTCGAATATTACATCTGACTGACATACTTTTGTACCTTTAACATATTTGCAGATATATGAGTTATTCACGCTTTGTTCTGTACCGAATGAATTTCTCGGTAACGTGTTAAATAACGAATAAGCTATTATGATCTGGAATTAATTATCATACTAACTTTGCCCGTGGTTTCGAACGTTTTATACCAAGCATCATAAATTCATGATAGACACCTATTTTTCCACTTATGCTCTCGAGGTACATATCTTCAGCCATGCATAAAACTGATTGGCTGATGCCTGGCCGGACTGATGCAACTGAAATCATCTTTCGGAGATGAAGATAGGCCAGATGGTGATGCTGTTGATAGGACTACGAATCACCTTGATCTGTTCAGTAGTTTGGTGACAAATTAATGGCATCAGTTGAGCTTCCACTAGATTGTTTGCAACATTCTGCAGATAGCTAATTGTTTCGTGTGTAATTTATAATACATGTAGGTACTTTGTTCTTGTGATCCTCTTCTTTGTAAAATAGGGCAAAATAGGCATCTTGATTGATTAATGTTGACGTAAAATGTATGAAAACTTCTGTCAAACTCGTCTATTAAAATGTAATTCAAAGAAAACATATTGTGTTCTTTGAAAATAAAATCAGGCAATATTTTACGTCAAAGTAAATCGACGAAGATGCTTAATATCTGATTAAAAGCACACCACTTTTAGTATGATAATTATGTAAGAATAATACTTGTACCTACCTCCAGTGAACCAGAATAAAATAAACCCAGAGAATAAGTTTATTTTTATAATGCAATCATCCTTTTTGACCGGTACCCACCCCTCTTAACTCGTAGACTCAATAATTCAATTTGTTTAACTGGGTATGTCAAAGAAACACGACTTGGAAACCGTAACTACCGCCCGGCATTTTTAAGAAATCGGTCTCTGTAGGTGAGTTTCACACTGAGTGCTTTTTACGTGAAACGACTTTTATTTCGATTAATTATTTGATGTTTTTACAAGAGCTAAAACAGACGTCAAATTCCTTGATATTTTTACTGTTTTTTTTTAGTTTTGCTGGACAACATAACAGTAATAACATGGGAATAATTCGAAATCATTTTCTATACCAAAACCAAAATAATCTATTAACTACTACTAACGCTATTAACGGAGAAATCGGCGAATATAAATAAAAAAAACAACATACAGTCGAACATAGAACTTTCTTCTATTTTGAAGTCGGTTAGTAACCATAATTAACGAAAGTCATTTACAACGGGATATTTACTATGATTTGAGTTTTCCATTAAGCAAAACTAAAATCATGGTAAATATCCCGTTGTAATGTTATGGCATAATCGCTACTTTGGGAAATAAAAAATACAGAAGAAAAATGTAATTTAAGATAATTAACCTCTAATGTGTTTGCTTATCTGTGGAGAAACCAAGACTTGGTTCGCAAAACAAATAAACAAAACTTAAACAGGATAAGTGATATATTATTGCTTTGTATAGGAGTGTAGTCCCTCTGCGTAAAGCTCACTTGTGTGTGAAGGAACTAAAACTTGGTTCGTAAAAAATACAAAATCAAGCTTTACGCAGAGGAACTACAATCTTAGACAAAGCACTAATATAGCATATAATATCACTTATCCTGATTAAGTTGTGTTTATTTGTTTTACGAACCAAGTCTTGGTTTCTCCACACAGAAGTAAACACACTAGAGGTTCTATCATTGGGTAAAAAATAATATATTTATTAGCAAATAAATTTACATTGATGGAATAGAAATAGTACCTACTTATTTACAATTGAAACAGTTGAGCTAACTGCAGACTGTGGCAAACAATCTGGAGGTAGCTCAACTGATCCTTAACAATAGCAATCGAAAGCGTGCCCAGGACGTATTGCCCCGCGCTATTTGTAAGCAATTTGTATTTGTATGGCAATGCCGAAAAAATAAGTTTAACGGTGCGTCAAAAAATTGACTGAACTCGTGTCTAAAAGCCTTTTCTAATTAATATTCAGGTCAAATTCCCCAACTACAGCCAGCAATTAGTCGAGCAAAATAGTTTTTTCTTTCCGAAAACATTCTATACACGAAGTTACCTTGGAATCCAATCAGTAATTATGTTATGGAAAATTCGGAAAAATGGCCGCTTCTTTCGTGAGCGAAATTGGTATGGTGGTTCTTTGAAAAGGCTTGCATTTTTATTTCTGTGTCAGAGTGGAGCAATACAAAATCCATTGGAATGGTTTTATTAACTTATGGCAGGAAATATAATAATAATACTAAAGTGCTTATGGGTAGATAATAGTTGTAATTGGATAATATAAGTTACTTGATTTAGATTAAATTGTGTACCTTAATAAACTTTTCTCATTTCAGTAATAAATAATAATAATGTTGGACAATTCTCACATTATCATTGTTAGAGGTACCGTGATATGATAACTCCAACGCTGATAATTCGCAACTGATTTATTAATTAGATATAAGTTACATGAAAGTTCAATGCGGAACAACAAAGATCACGTATTGCGAGTAGACATTATAATGTAGGACTTTAGGTGAACTAGATAAAATATTGTAATGCTAATGTGTAAGAACTGTGTCACACAAGAAATCCAGACACAACTAGGATTCTTCCCTGAAATTAACACTAGATTGTACTTCGTACAATCATCTAGCCCCAAGCTAAGCAGAGCTTGTGTTATGTGTAATAAATAACTGATATATTACATAATATCAATATTTTTTATTATACAAAGAAAAAATTCCAGAAAAAAAATATGAACACTAATTTACTATTATCTTGTCTTTCCTTTTGTGTATTTTATAACACGATCACCAATCCACCTGCCAAGCGTGATGATTATGGAAAAAACCCCATCGTTTAGGGGTAGCGTTCCGCAGTGGACGTAATTAACATGTGGTTATGAGACATGAGATCAAAAGTCGTAGATGTCTTCCATCCATACAGTGAACCTCTACCGTTTTGTGAGGCCCAATCGGGCCCGTTTTTTACGCCTACCGGTAGATTCGCGTAACACATGCGCAGAATTCCGTTGACACGTGTTAACACTTCGTTTTCAGTCAGTTAGACTGTGCCTGTCTAAAACTGTCAGTGTCATTTGAAAGAACGGAAATCAATCTTTCGAATGATGTGTAAAAATATATAAATTCGAGAGAAACTTTGTGGTAAATCGTTTACTTTTTCGGTGGCGAGTTTTCGAGCACGTAACAAGCGACAAACCAGCGCAAAAAACCTGACATTTCGTGCATTTTCGTTCGCGAGCCGAATAACGTGGCTTCTTAGAAGTGGGGCTTTAAGCATTCATTTAGGATTTTACAAGTTACTGAGAAAAACTACATATTATAGGCCTTACAATACATAAACCAGTCTTCATGGAGGTTGTAGGTCACCGATAATGAGTAAAACACACAAGATAACTTTTAGTTATTGATTAAACTCAATGAATTTTTGTATTTTTAAAGATTATTTATCGGATATTTATCGCGTACCTTTTTTTTTATTTCCCCCTACGTTTCCATCGCGTTGCAACGATCGTGGTCACGGGACTGACCGTTTCCATCGCGTTCCCCATTATAGTGTTAACACTATTTACAGAATAAATACCTACTTACGTTTTTAAATAGATACACATAATATTTACACAATAGACTAGATACACACAAATAAAACAAACATAACACTCCTTTCGGTGCATCATCGGGTAAAATATCATAGGTACGGGGCACCCGGTCGCTGCCGTCTAGAAACTGGAAGCCAATTCTTGCTAATTTATCACTTGATAATTATCAAAAGAACTGTCAAATTTGACAGTTTTTATATGAAATATATGTCATATTTGACAGTTTTTTTATATTTATCGAGTGATAAATTGGCGAGAATTAGCCCCTAGGTTTTGCTCACGCGCTGGAGCTGCACTGCGCCGCGCGCTGGCTCACAACTTCGCGCTTATCGTGAACGCACTTACCGCTTACTGCCGTGCGTAATCCTTGTATTTTATTCGTCGCGTTATTTGTTATCCCTGTCAACTTTTCTTCTATTGCTTGACTTTCTTTTCCTTCTGCATATATCTTCTGTCTATGTAAAGTTAATATACTACCTAGTATATCTGAGTGTTTCCCTTCAATACCAACCCAATAAACATCCCAAATAGTTTATCATATAAGTGTGATGAGAGTACTGCAAGTAATGCTTCCAATTATAAAATCAATATTCAATCCCGTAATGTTAAACAGTCCAATCTTCCCTCTCGAGCCAATAAGCTTTCAAAAAGCAAATATTGCGACATCGTTCGAGATACAAGTGCACTTTGCATAAATATGAAATTTCCGAATGATATCCGATTCAATTTTGTAGCTGTTTCGCTTTCTGTGTGTCTTTAGGGTTTTAATAAGTTGCACAGGATGTTGTGTATAACAGACTTCAAAAAGGAGATTGCGATCCCGAAGCCGCATGCCCAGCGTGAGGATTGTGGCGTTACCCCTTAATTAAGGCCAATAGAGCACTCTTTAGGGGTGGCCTAGGACCAACAGTAGACTGCTAATAGAGGTTGCTGATGTTGAATAAATAAACCGCCAAAAGCGCGATTTTTGCTCATCAGACTATGAGCAAAAATAGCCAAAAAAATACGTTTTCAAAAAAATACGTTTTTCAAAAAGCAAATGAAATAAACATTCTCTGATAATTTCAGTTGTCTACCTCTTACGGTTCATGAGATAGAGCCATGTGACACTTTTTTATGGCCGGATGGACAGCGGAGGCTTAGTAATAGGATTCCGTTTTACCCCTCGGGTAAGGAACCCTAAAAAAGAGGTCCTCAATCCGGCCTTATATTTTATATACATAAGTATGTTTGTTTCTCGATATCTCCGTCATCCTAACTACGTCTACGACGTAGCAACTAACTACCTACAAGATTAATTTCCCAGGGTTTCATGAAATCCCTCAGTGATTTGAAAAAGTCATGGACTTTATGTACTTTGCGATACACTACACAAATCTGGTTTGGTCACTTTCCGAGATTTATCATGATTTGAAGTTTGACAGCTGTCATTCGAAATGTAGATCTCAACGAGTACTATAATTTACCTTTAGGACAACATTTGTGACTGAATATTTGTATAAAACATTTCAATACAGAACCCTTGAAAAGTAACTACGATCTTCTCGCGGACGAGTTTTGCCCTTCACTTGGGATAGAGATACAACTCGTCCGAATCAAAAACCAAGAGACCTTAGATTCGGACTTGGACGTGAAGTGGACAACTCGCCCGTGGACGAGTTTATTCGCGGACGAGATGTATATACCCTAACCCGCATTATCAATGTTCAATATTATATCAAACTTCCTGCCTACGTTCGTTTCCGATCCATTTGTTACCTTAAATAAGACATACGCAGTGAAACATAGCAATTTATTTTCTAAGGGCAAGTAAATTGGGCTTAGAATAGCTAAACGATAACTCTTGAACATATATGGATGTAAATGTGAGCTTAAAAAACAAATATCGGCAGTAAATAGTGGAAATGGTGGTGTTGGGATTGGTCTGTGAGCTCCTTTTTAATGTTTGAAAGTTTTTATCCACTTCATCCAGCCCTGTTTCTTAAGCAACTAGATTCTGCCCGCGGCTTCGCATGCGTTGTTTCTATAAAAGCGTTAAAAGGTTATTTATATCTCATGGGAACTGATTTATGGGATAAAAAATAGCCTATGTGTTTTTCTAGGTCTATCTACACCTATCCAAATTTCTTCCCGATCCGTTTAGTAGTTTTGACGTGAAGGAGTAACATACATCTAAGAATCTATCCGTCCAAACTTTCGCATTTATAATTTTATATAATATGTGGACACTCACGGTAGGGCTGGTCTACCAGTTCAAAGTCGCTCAGCGAGCTGTGGAAAGAGCTATGCTCGGAGTTTCTCTGAAGGATAGGATTCGTAACAAATACATCTGACAGAGAACCAAAGCTATCGACATAGCTCAAAGAATTAGCAAGCTGAAGTGGCAGTGGGCTGGCCTTATCTTGCGAAGAACCGACAACCGCTGGGGTAAACGTTTTCTCGAGTGGAGACCGCGACGCGGCAAACGTAGTGTAGGACGCCCTCCGGCCAGGTGGGATGACGATCTGCGAAAGAATGCAGGCAGATGCTGGATGCGGCAAGCTGAAGACAGGGCGCTATGGTGCTCATTAGGGGAGGCCTATGTCTAGCAGTGGACTAAGATATGTTGATGATGATGACATAAATAAATAAACAATGCTTGATTCACACAGCATTATGTAGCCCCAAGCTAAACAGAGCTTGTGTTATAGGTACTAGATAACCGTTATACTGACAATATTATATTAGTGTGATAATTGTGATCGATAGATCTAGAGCATTTTCTGCAAAATGATGACCAAGTGGCCAGTGGTGACCACCAAAGTAGTCACCACGCAGGAACTATGAACCAAGAAAGAAGAATAATAATCATTGCTTCATGACAAAGATGTATACAAAATATTTGTATAACACGAGCATAACCTTCAAAATAAAACACAATGTATTTATTATATTCATTTGGAGCGATACGGTCCCAGCTCATGCATAATAAGCGGCTTATTTTCTACTTCGGGATATAAATGTACCTTTGTTATTTTACAAACCTTTGCCCATAGAAAGAAATGGAACAATATGTATCAAGCTTAGGGCTGTATTCTAGGACGGAGACGCAGTTCAAGTCGGTGACTAAGGAAGCGTCTTTGGTGAACAGCGGAATCATGAGTGCTTGTATCAGTGGTTTTTTTACTATTTTGTTTTGCAAGGTCTATTTTAACTTCCGGTGCATTGAGGGGTGTGAAGTTTAACGTCTGTCTGTTACGATATCAGACGGATACAGACAGACGTTAAATTTAGTTCCCAAACAGATGAACCGCTTCACTCCGTGATGACATATGTTTTTTTTGTTGACTTTGTCGAGAGTTTCATAACGTTTGACGAAATACTCGTAGTGCATCCGTAAGGTTCAAAGTAGAGGTTACGAGTTTTCGTGAAATTAGCTTGTTGTTGCAGTAAATAGAAATTTGAAATATTCGAGCTTCTCACCATTCATTCCACTGAAAGTTTCAAAGAAGCTTTTAATTGGTTTCGTCATAGCCTGTCCTTCAGAGCTGGCTTTTAGCTCGCAGCGGTAACGAAATGAAATACCAGGATTTTCACTCAAAATATAGGTAATAGGTTTTCACTTAAATCGACAATATCGACACCATAATAGCCAAGCAGCGGAAAGTGAACCAAAAGGCATTATAGATAATTGTGGTATATTATATTATATTTTTTGGTTCAGAGAACTAATGCGTCAATTTATCTCTGAAAATATCTCTCTAGTTCTGTGCACAAAACTACAGTAGGTACAGAATTAGTGGGAATTTCTAATTCCTCGATTGACGCTAAATTATTAAATTTTAAAAAAGAATTGAAAATATTGCATTTGTAGTAAATCTAATGAGGAATTTAGACTTATTTATCACTTTACTGTGGTCGGGCGCAAAACGCGCAAGTCGCGCGGAGGGCTGGCACTCAAGGGCAATACCGAGTTTTGAGCCTGAAGGCCTATTTTAATTTTCCAAATACGCAATTGATTTTTTTGAGTAAATTTGAACTCTTATTTGGTGTATTAGTACACCAATTGGTACACCAATTGGTAAACACGAAATTTCGTGTTGGAGAATTAAAATAGGCCTCCTGGCATACTCGTGCTCCTGGCATACATATACTCGTGTGATATGTGTGGTTTATACTCGTAGAATTTAAAAAGCGTTCGTCCGTGACCTAAAATATTAATCCAGTTCAATTGAAAATTGCAAATGAGAATCGCTGCATTTCGCACTACCGATAATTGCTGTTGGTTTTGTATGACATCGGCAGTGAAAACGAATTAAATGTTTCTGAAAACCGAGGTCTGATTGAATGATAGAGATTTTTATTTTAGGGACGCGTAACTTTAGAGCTGGAGAGTATCTGGTGCAGCGCATCAGCACTGCCTTACAGCGGGGCCATGTAGCCATTGCGTCTTGGGGACGCTTCCGATTTATATTGATATGGATCAGATTCAGTGGAGAGCGTTTGCAACAGTCGCAGTTACCTCAACTGTTTCAATTGAAAATATTAAGTAGTTCTAATTTGCTTCTAATCTCTAATTCTTTTTAAACCTATTTTTTTTAACACTGTTTGAACTATGCGGTCTGTACCTGGATTGAGTAATTGGCAATAGAGAAAGTTTTGAAAAATGAAATAAAAAAACTGAGTTGTAACCGAATGTGCTGAATATTAAGCTGTTAGTAAATAAAATCCAATAGGAAGTCAACAAAAACCGAGCTCGCCCAACAATTATTATGCCATAAATTTTGATACATTTTACGTGTAAAAAATCCGTCATGATCCCGCCAACACCCTTCAAAATCAATTTAGAGCGACAATTTACAGCATTTTGCGCCCGAGAGGAACCGATTTCGAGTAAGAAATCAATCGTAAACAATCATGATTGATTATTTACGATTCACAATGTTTTAATGAGAACGTGGAATACGAAATTTGGTTTCCTTAGCAAAACGTTTTTATGCTCTGATTTTCTTGAGGAGAGTGCCGCCAATTTAATTAAACGCTAAAAAGCGGCTAGTTGCTGTACATTTTATAACACCCACAAGCACTTTTCAGATTCAGACTCAGATTCAGATTAATTTATTCCATTAAGATACATCAAGTACACTTGGAAAAGTCACAATAGGTACATAATTAAAAATTAAATTAAATAGTAGGTACATTTCCAATGTAGGCATTAAAATCATCAGCAGGAGCATCGTCAAGTTTATAATAAAAATTTTCCAAAAATAAGTTTCGTACTTTAATTCTAAAAGCAGCATTTTCCATATTACGTATTTCTAAGGACAACTTATTGAACAATTTTATACTTATGATGCATTTGAGATGAACTGTGACGTTCATGAACATGATACAAGAAACAAAAATAATGTTTGTCTACAAAAACATAGACTAGCCAAAATAGGAAAGAGTTTTGTATATTTACAAAACTCTTTCCTATTTTGGCTAGTATATAATATTTGATTAAATATACATAAGATTCCGAAATATATATTCTCCTGTCATTGTCATTATTTTAAGTTCATTAAATTTAAGTCTGCATGCCTCTAGTTTTTTCATTTGCAAAATAGAACGTATGGCTCTTTTGCAGAATTCAAATTGTATTGACATGCGACGAGTTTCTCCAAGCTAAAATCTCGTAAGTCATTATAGAATGGAAATATGCATGATACACGGTTTTTGCAGTTGTTATATCACTAAGAGTTCTGATAGTTTTTATTGCACATACATTTTTTTTTTTGAGATTTTCTCTCTTGGCAAGAGTGTCAATGTGCTTATTCCAAATTAGTTTACTGTCAACAATATCAATATGAAGAAATTTGATTGTGCTAACAGTTGACATCTAATACTTGTCTATAGTCATTTTTATAATTTTTTTCATCTTTTAAGACAAGGTCAAATTTGGCTTATATATCCTACGTTAAAAAACAGTTCCCCATAATTGTTTGCTTCAAAGCTGTGTTTAAGCTTGGAAAGATGGGTAATGCTAAGGTTACTATATAGTAAACAAAACGTTGCTCTCATAAATGCTATTGGCAACATATACATAGATCTTAAAATTATTCTTATAGTAACTACTAAGTTACTAAGCCGTCAGGCCGTCAAGACAGGTTTGGGTAGTCCCAAACCTGTCTTTACAGGTGTAATGAATACAATTGTAGAATTTAAATTAATATAGATTGCATGATGGCGGCATGACACTAGGCCATGGGAGTTGGGGAGGCCCATCGTGTGGGACGCTACATGCGTCGACACACTTGCGCCTTACCATTTTCCGAGGACATCCGTAAGGGCTAGTGCGGCGACAGATTTGGCCGAGGATCTAAAGAGACGCATATATGTAGGTCTCAACACAGCTCACACATTTGCTCCCTTTGGGGTCGAAACCCTAGGTCCGTGGGATACTGAGGCTCTCCTGGTTTTCAAAAAGTTGCAACAGTCTGCAGTTAGCTTAATTGTTTCTTGTAAATACTAGTTCTAATTTGTTTTTATTATTGAATTGTAATTTTCTTTGTCAACAAAGTTTTAGATTGCATGTGAAAATGTAAATTGAATAGAATTATCAATAAAAAAGGCTTCTAAGGTAATAAGGGTAGGTATCTTCAATACATATTATGTAGTAGGTTCCTTTCCCCGTCTCCTATTGTTTTAGGACAAAAGCTATGGGTATGTACATAAATAAAGCGGTAGATTAAAATTATATCAACAGATCGCCACCGGACAAGCCTGGAGGCTGTGTGCTCTTAAAATTACGGCATCAGTTTATTTTGCGAGTAAAAATACACGATTCGATGTTTACCAGCGCGTTTCCTTGTTTTGATCATAAACTGTTTTGAAAAGCCTTTTTTACGGTAAGCCTGTGTTATTGTCGTTGTTTAATATTTGACTGGGTAAAAGGTAAACCGAAGTATGTAGGTATTATTGATGTCTTTCTCCGTTTTGTTATTTGGAACCCCGGCAAAATATTAGATGTTTTACGACATTATTTATACGATCTAAAAATAGTGGTATTTATAGAATGACATTGATATACGATATTAGGCCTTTGCCCTGTGGGACTGCGGTTGCTTAATTAATAATCATCATCATCATCATCAGTCTATATTAGTCCACTGCTGGAAAAGCCTCCCCTAATGAGCGCCATAGCACCCTGTATTCAGCTTGCAACATCTGCCTGCAGTCTTTCGGAGATCTTCATCCCACATGGCTGGAAGGCATCCTACACTACGTTTGCCGAGTTTGCCCAGCCGAGTGCTAAATTAATACCAACTTACTATAAGTGGAAAAACCTAAATAATTACTAAAATACGAAAATTCTGTAAATAATGATCTTCATCACCAGTCCCTGTCGACCCGCATTTTCTGGTCTAAGTCATTCAACTCAAATGAAATGTTTTATAACTGCACTAAAATAACAAAGCTATACTCAAAGTCAAAGTCAAAGTGCTTTATTTCCTTTAGACCTTACAGGACTCTTGGACACGTCACAAAATTCAAATTACTTACATAGGTAAAACTAGGAAATAAAGTGATCTCTTTGATTTTTGTTCACTTCAATCTTTTTAAGGTAAAGTAAAAAGCGAACAAGAAACCTTTACCTTGTTAGGTTGTTAGTTTTCGAGTTGGAGCAAAATTTACTACATACTACATCAGTTTAACCCACAGAGATACAACCTTTTATAAAATCGGTTTGAAACACGCTGACGGCTGAAAACATCTATTAGACTATAAGCTATTTGATTGCTCGGAACCAAGTCAGAACCATCAAACTACGCTCCAATTGTAAACGACTGTAAACGGGTAGTCACGGCTTGTTACAGCTCAGACAGTTATGATTCAAACTTCACCCATGACTAGCCAAGTCAAACTTCAGGCGGGGTTTTGGATATGCATGAGATAAACGGTCTTAGCTAATCCACTACAACCAACTTTGTTGTGAGACGATAATTCTAACAGCCAGAAATCGAATCTTAGTTGACGATGAGGCTACCAGCCAACCAGCAGAACATATAGCTACTCATGCATACTCAAACACGAAACAAAAATTAAACACTTCTCAATAATTAAGACTTAGAGTCATAAACTCTACATCAAGTGGAAGGCCACGCACTTTAATATTGGTAACTAGTAGTTCCGGTCGTAGCAGTCACGGCGTAGGAAGATCCTTCCAACTCAGTTCGTGGATATCGTAAGAGCCTTAGAGATCCTACCAGATGATGGGTATTCGCCTCCTTCTGTCTATTTTGAATAGCCCTATTAGAACACCAAGCCGCCTGCCAAACGTGGTGATTATTTTTTTAAATTACAAGTGGACTTTCAGTTAAAAACTAAACGTCCAAGAGTCAGTACTTAAATAAAAATAACAAATAGAAACATAGTAAGTTAAATCTTATACAATAAATAGCATTTATTACAAATAATTACCAAACTTAATGTCAACCTCGAGTCAATACAATTATCACTTTTAAAATTTAAACTAATATTACTACCTGAATAATCTACTATATAAAAATAAGTCGGGTTTTCCTTCCTGACGCTATAACTCCAGAACGCACGAACCGATTTCCACGGTTTTGCATTCGTTGGAAAGGTCTTGGGCTCTGTGAGGTTTATAGTTACATAAAACGAAGCCATCTGGTGGCGAAACGGAGTTCGCCGGGTTTGCTAGTATATCAATAAATAGTTTAAGATGTCAGTCACATTGCATTTAAAAACATACATATAACTCAGCGAATGTGTCGGCTTCGTTGTATTGGTGAAGAAAGTGGTTAAGTAGAGCTATTGCTCGCGGTGTCGGCTATTGCAAAACCTTCCTTATGGCAGGCATGTTCATCAGGATGTATTTGAACTGATGAGGAACTGGTAAGACTAACCAGTGAACTGGTAAGACCAATCAGTGATTGGTAGTCTTACCAGTTCCTCATCAGTTCAAACAAATTGTCAAAACCTTCTTTTTTACGCTTCTACAACAAAACTCCTAGTGAGTTGCAAAAATTATCAGTAAATAAATTCAAACAAATTGTCAAAACCTTCTTGTGCAAAAAGGCCTACTATAAAATATCAGATTATCTAGAGGATAAAAAAGCTTGGGACGGGATTTGCTCCAACTCGAAAAATAACAACTAAACGGCTAAAGGTTTCTTCGTCACTTCTTTACTTTAGTCTACATACCGAAGCGATTGAAATCAAAAATATCACTTTATTTCCGTGTCAGTGTTTAATTATAAAGAATTTTACCTTTTCTAAGTGTACATTTATTGTATTTATGGAAATAAAGAGTTTTTGACTTTGACTTTACTACAAAAACTATTGTAGTTTGAAGAATTAATTATGAATGTAAGCAGGTTAACTACGAACCTAATTTGCGCTTACCGCGTCCCTGCGTGCAATGAGGAACGCGACTAAAACTGCACTCACTCTAAAGAAGTCTCTCGTTACGGGTTAAAACTTTGGTGTTCTTCAAACACAAACAATGTTCGTAGATAACCAACTTACATGAATGAATGACCTAGCTGAAACCTCCTATAATATAAAACCACTAGTTTGTAAGCAAAATTGTGTTGTCCAGTCGATCGCTCCATCTCATCTAAGCGATGCGTTCCACTCTACTTCACCTTAAGCTAACTTTGCAATAAATAGCCAAGTTTACTAGAAATTCCGGTCGTTTAAGTTTGTACCAAGCATTTTAGTTAATTCACTCTGGATAGATATTTTGTGTTGTTAGAGGATGACTTTAATTATTTTGAGAGGGTTTTTAGGAAACTTATTGCTTTTCGCCGATCAAGGCCGGGACAGAAATTCAATTTATTATGTACACTCAAGGATATAACACTCTCAACACGATCAACCATTCAAAATATATTTTTTTGTAGGGTCAAAAACCGAAACGAACGTCTATCGAGGTTTTAATAATCGTAAAATATTGAGAATTTTATGTCGCTACTGAGTAAGTTTAATTTATATCATTATTATCAGGATTATATCATCCGTTAAAAATTATTTTACTTTGAATGGTGTTGTCTGAAAAAATAATCGAATGTTTTAATTGACGTTTTGATCGAGGACATAAATTTTCAAAAATTACAAGCTGCTTCGCTGGCACTTTTCTAGAAGCCTTATTCCCGTCGTCGTTCCGTGATACTGCTTATCACCCTTAAAAATTCAGCCGTTTAGGGATAAAAGTGTAACAGAAAGACAAACAGAATTTATTTCGCTATTATAATAATAGTATGGGTACATCAAAGTTAGCAAAGTCGCCAATCGTCGATCATGAATTGCAACGTTCTTTACCTCAATAAAATAAATTAAATTGTCTCTCAGAAAATATCCTTGACAGAAACTCTTAGGCAATAGTTGCACAATAATTTCCACGAAGTTGTTCTCAAAAACATTGCTCCAATTATATTTCATATCTGCCAGATGTACCAGCAGCCAACAAAAGCTACCAGGACAAAGCAGACACGCAACCCACTTGCCATTATTCCAGATCTGTACCTACCGAGGTACGTTTTATTCTAACTATGTTTCGTACCTAGGTACGTTATTGGTTGAAATAGACTATGAAAAAGTGTGAAAGCTAAAAAGCGAGCTTTTTTATGAAAATCCTAAATAGACAACCGATTTTTATAAAGGAAAAAAGCCTTTGAAGAGCTATGCTCAGTGTTTCTCTGAAGGATAGGATTCGTAACGAATACATACCGACAGAGAACCAAAGTTATCGACATAGCTCAAAGAATTAGCACGCTGAAGTGGCAGTAAGCCGGTTTGCAAAGAACCGACAACCGCTGGGGTAAACGTGTTCTTGAGTGCAGACCGCGACTCTGCAAACGTAGTGTAAACATAGGACCCCCTCCGGCCAGAAGGGATAATGACCTGCGAAAGACTGCAGGCAGATGCTGATGCGGCAAGCTGAAGACAGGGCGCTAGGCGCTCATTAGGGGAGGCCTATGTCCAGCGGTGGACTAATATAGGTTGATGATGATGAAGAGGTAAGTCGACGACCGTATGCGGCGGGCGAAGGTCCACCTGCGACGCAGGAGGTTGCGGGTTCTATTCCCACCTTGGGACAAATGTTTGTAAGATCTGCAAATATTTGTTCCGGGTGTTCTGGGTATTTTCTATGTTTATTAAAAATTATCTATCTATGTGTGTATTGTATTAAGTATATCATCTTGTACCCATAACATAACACAAGCTCTGCTTAGCTTGGGGCTAGGTGATGATGTGTGGATAGTACAGCACTATTTATTTATTTATTTATTTAAATACTGTCTAGTGTAATAGTTAGAGGTGGTGATACAGGACTACGGTTGATTTAATTCTGACCAATATCATTAATATTTGTTGTCATATCTAAATATTATTTTATACTACGCCTATTCCTACGTGACTTATTCCTTTTCCAAATTTGAGCTAGAATGTACGTCATTGCAGGCGTACTAGAATGCGGGTCGATAAACTCTATGGAATTTCATTTCCCACGCGTTTGCCGAGAGGGAATAATGTATGGAAATCCATTTCTAACGTGTTATTTTTTTTTATGAAGTGGTTATTTTCATTCTAGGTTTAACTACAAAAAGTTTTTACTCCGAGTCCGCCATATGATATCGGCTTCTTCCGTTCTCGGAACAGTACCTAATTAAAAAAAAGAACAAATATCGCCTGAGGCATTCGCATTCTTCGAAATTTACAATTGAGTTAGGTAGTTTTATTAATTCTACAGAATGTCGTCGAAAGAAGATTTTATGACACCGCTGGTAATAAAAGAAACTGCTCAAGCAGTGACTGAGAACCCCGTACCCGAGAACCCGAACCTGAACCCGAGAAATCCAGAAATAAATACAACAAGACTTATGAAGATTTCGTGCATTGGAGAAACGAGAAGATGGCAACTTCTTTTTCGGAAAATGTTTAATTTCCCTCGTAGGTGTAGTAAAAAGCACTATGTAGCACTCAGGAGAAAGTGCTCAAGTTTTTTAAGGCTCAAATGACACACTCGATTTGAATCAGTCACTTTCTCACCTCGGTGAACAATGTACTATAGATGTGCCGATCCGAAAACGTAACAGCCTAATCAGAAACCAGAAAAGGTTTCAACGCGGGCAAGTTTCGCAAGCAAAATGGCCATAAATCATGAACCAAACCAGCCCTAACTTCTTTGAACTTCTAAGAGTTAGAACACCCTCTATAAAAGTACCTACCTAAGGCAGTATAAACACCTACCCAAGGCAATTATATAAGTACTACGTACCTAAGGCAGTAAAATAAAATAAATAATCAATATTTATTAATCCAATTAATTTGCATTATCTAGCAAGCCCCAAACTAAGCAGAGCTTGTGTTTTGGGTACTAGATAACTGATATACGAGTACTTAATACAATACATTACATAGACATTTTATATACATAGAAAACACCCACAACACTCGGAACAAATATCTACAGATCATCTGTCCCGAGGCGGGAATCAAATCCGCAACCTCCTGCAACGCAGATGGTCCTTCGTCCACCGCGTCACAGAGGTTGTCAAAAAGCTAATTTCACATTAATAATCGATTTGGATTAATCCAAATCTAAACATATCCAAAGGCCAAGATGTCTGTGGCCCCTATGGAGTCCAGTTTGATTAGACTTAGCGCTAAATTTGATCCGACATCCATTACACGAACAGTAATTGTTGAGAGCTTTGGGATCTATATCATTATGTGGAACATCTAAACATCCTTGATTAATATTATTGGAGATCTATAGATAGTACATTGTAACTATGTCGACCAATGTCGACTAATCTTACGACATAGGTACTACACCTATACGTCGCGGGACTTCAATGTTTGCAGTTAGAACGCGGTAAAAAGCTTGTCGCACACCTGGAAAGCACCGCTGCAGCACAGCACAAAAATTTGCATTCAAATATGGGCTGTAACTCTTAACATTTAGATGAATTTAATATTGACGGCATCAGATCACAAACAGCTCGCGGACCACTCGTTTGAAGCTTGTGGGAAGCCGTTTTGTCACTGTAAAATGTATCTAAAAATAATTAGTCTAAGTCTATATTTGAATGCAAGTTTTTGTGCTGTGTGGTAGCTGTATTGGATTAATGAGCGCAGAGCTTAATCCGGTTACAAATGTGAATGGGAATGCTGATGACTTTGTGACACAGTGGATGGATAGCCTAGAGAAGCAGGGAAGCTGTTTAGAATCCTTCACGTTCTAACAAATCCATAATAAAACTTAATATTAAAAGAGTATGTAAAACCAAAAGTATGTTGTCTTTCTTTTACCTTTTTAGGCTTAAACGGTTGAACAAATTTTAATGAAATTTAACAGGAAGCTAGACGGTAAGTATCCCAGGAATGGACATATGCTTATTTTTATTCCTAAAAAGCGCGGTAGAAGCACCAGCTAGGAGCTAGTTAGACATAATAACGGTTCCTAAAAGAAATCACTCTTATAAAAATATGGCCGCCAATTAATTACAACCTGCTTGCTGATTGTATTTATCTGTTTTACATTTTTCTTGGCGTGCAATAAAAAAATTTAATTGTACATTTATGAGTTATTTTGGACAACAGTAACCGTTTGTATTACCCACCTATATATTCCTTCAACCAGCGCCAGACATCGGTCTAAAACTATTTTTCAAAAATCAGGAAAATGCTCTAAATCTGCAGGTGAGAATGCACGTTTCAAAACCCCAGTACGGTAACAAGCCCGCTTCAAATAATTGAACAGCTCGTAACAAACTGCAACGCTATACATTCCTCGCGTTAACAAAAAAGAAACAAAAATCCGGTATTTGTCCTTCGTTAATTACAATAGTATGAGCTTGTTATTTCTCCGAAAAATGTTTCAGGCGGTTCGAAGCAAGTTCGTGAATCAAATTTTTAGTACATATATTGTACCTATTGTAACAATTTACACCAATAATAACAAATGTTTGGATGTTCTCCGAATATTTGAATCGTACGTCGTTACGTAGTAAGAACGTGTGCGCGGGCAGAAACAAGCTAGTAAGTAATAAACGCGAAAGTTTGTACTAACAGAACTAAATTCAGCTTAATCGAGTTCAAATGTTGATTTTGATCTCGCTTTACTGCACACCGCTTTCACCCTACATTTTGATCGCGTTTACGAAAACGAAGTTTACATCCGACATTGAATGGATGAAAGTCAGAGGTACGTCCGCTGTTTTTCGTCGTTTTTGTCATTGTGTGTCATGACAGCTCTTGAACTCAGTTTATAGGCTAAACGCCAAAAATTGCGCATTCAGAAGTTAAACTAAGTTAAGCTTGATTCGGATCTACTTCATTTGGGTCAAATGCGCTGAACTCGTTTAAAGCGCTAAATAAGTTTATCTTATATTATTCGCGTTTAATT
Source organism: Eupithecia inturbata (assembly GCA_963662085.1). NCBI lineage: Eukaryota > Metazoa > Arthropoda > Insecta > Lepidoptera > Geometridae > Eupithecia > Eupithecia inturbata. The sequence continues at coordinate 4,539,092 of OY759196.1, read as the reverse complement.
GCAACGGATAGATTGGGTCTAAGTTTCAATTCACGAAGTGTAACATTATATTTAGTGTTATATCTTATATAATAAGTAAACTCTGTGAACTCAAAGTTCTATAAACAATAAGTTCCATTATTATATTTATACAGAAAAACCTTTACACCAAAATACCTTTTAAACTTTTCTTTTGAAATTTACGCCTATTGTGCTCAAATAAAGCTTGTATCCATTTAATAAGTCTTCTAAGGGTTATTTTTGTTAAATAATGACTGAGCAAATTTCATTGAGCTTTTAGGTATTCAAGCAAGATTTTCTTGAACCATTAACAATGGTACAAAAAAAAGATATTTTGTAAGTGCCCTGCCTTTATATCTCTTTTTGATGTCTTTTCTTATAATTGGATACGAACTTAACGCATCGATTGAGCCATAGGTTTGCAGTTTTAGAGTTTGTTGTATTAAATTTAATACAATTTAAACTTCTTAGTTTCATTATGTGTAGTCGAACGGATCGTTAGAATTATTTTGTTAAATTCGGTTTTCCACTCGTAATAATAATTTTGTATTATTTCATAAATGTTAATACAAACCGTTTTAAAAAAATGTTGGAACTGTTTTTTTTTTACTGAAATAATAAATTTTTCCGCCTGCATGTCGATACCGATGATGAATTGAACTGCAATCGTTTGTAGAAAAAGAGAATAACAAAGCGCCATTCAACTTTGAATTCTCGTTGACACAATAACGAGGCCCTTTACACCAACCGATAGCGTCAATGATTATAAAGACCATTTAATTTTATCAAAAACAATAAAGCCTTTTAAAACTTTTTAGGGTTCCGTACCCGAAGCGTAAAAACGGAACCCTATTACTAAGCCTCCGCTGTCTATCCGTCCGTCTGTCACAGGGCTATATCTCATGAACCGTAAGAGGTACCTAGACTGTTGAAATTTTCAGGTAATGTGTATTTCTCTATAAACAGCAAATGATAAAAATAAAATAATTATCAAAATTAAAGCCATACAAAAAACGTGATTTTTTTTTGGCTATTTTTGCTCTTCGTTTATCACGGCTGTATCTCTTGAACCACAATAGGTAGATAAATGAAATTTTCTATAAATAAGTAACACTTCAACTGTAATAACAACAAGTACTAAAAATATAATAAAATTGAAAATTTAAAGGAGTCTCCAATTTCAACTTTTGATGTACTTTGACAAAATGCATGATGTGTACGGTACGGAACACTTCGTGTGCGAGTCTACTCGCACTTGGCGGTTTATTTTACGTTAAGGTGAAAAAAGAATCGAGTGTTTACTAATTTCTAGGTTCAACAAGTCATTTAGATAGCAGATAAGAAGTTTTGCGCACATTGTAAGCCATTGCTATGAATCTTTGCAAAATCAAACTTTGAATCAATTGTAGTTTTGGAGTCTTGTTGATTTTAGTTAATAATCTCTTGATTTTAATATACTCCAAAACACACAGATTACACTTTTTTTTTGTGATTCGTAGTTTATTTTAACGTGGCAAATTGCGTAGTTCATAGCAAATGGCTTTGGTGTGTAGACTCCATTAGAAATACATTATGTGCTCTGGTGGGCCGCGTATGCTTCGCACGCTTCAGTGGAGTCGTCCCATTAAATGGGACAAAATGGACTATGAGGACTAAAACGTCTCACACGTCTATCGTTCTCTTGGCTTGCAGAGAGTTATTCCCAACGTCTCACATGAGACGCGCCTATTACACGAGAGATAAATAGATAGATAACGTTAATTGACAAAAAGTTTACATGTTTTCTGGTAAGTAGAGTCTTAATTCTCAAATTAGTTTTATCAAGACACCAGAGTTCTATAAGGACAATTTTATAACATAGCTAGCTAGGCAGTTACACACACAAACACAGCGGTGTCACCGTCTTGCATTCTAGCTGTATGGCGCGGTATGCTGTTGCACTCAAGCGATCCACCAATCACGCACATCAGCTTATAACATAGCTAGGCAGTTACACACACAAACACAGCGGTGTCATTGTCTTGTCTTCTAGCTGCATGGCGCTGTATGCAGTTGCACTCAAGCGATCCACCAATCACGCACATCAGCTTATAACATAGCTAGGCAGTTACACACACAAACACAGTGGTGTCATTGTCTTGTCTTCTAGCTGCATGGCGCTGTATGCAGTTGCACTCAAGCGATCCACCAATCACGCGCATCAGTTTTTAGCATAGCTAGGCAGTTACACACACAAACACAGCGGTGTCACCGTCTTGTATTCTAGCTGTATAGTGCGGCATGCAGTTGCACTCAAGCGATCCACCAATCACACGCATCAGTTCAGTGACCAATAAGTGACAACGCTGCGCTTGAGCTTAGCTATAGCTTTAGCTATAGATAGTAACGAATAAAATACATCAATGCTCCGCAACAATTTCGGTAAATTCACATCAAAAGACATACGAATCTCAACTCTAACACAATCTATCTGTAGATAGGCCTGCCGTACGTCATGTCATGTCGTATCATATAAACACTGTACCAGCGTGAGGCATTCTGTCCTAACAATGATGTCACAATCGATCATTCTTCGTGTTCCATTTGCTGCCGGGTTTGAAATGTTACGAACCAATAGCAAAGTGTGTGTTGAATCGGTTAGCGCTGTTGCCGATTGGCACAATAATGTATGTTTGAACGTGATTGGTCAATATTGTAATGATGGCTCGTAATGGACTAAATTGGTTGAACGTGATTTGGTCAATATTGTGTAATGATGGCTCGTAATTGACTAAATTGGACTATTTAAACAACGATTTAACATGATTCAGAATTTAGCTCCGGTTTAATGAGGCTGTGAATGCGGCGATGTAACGATTAGGAAGTATATATTATGTTGATACCTATATTACGAAAAGTTTTACTAAGAAAAAAAGTTAATAAATAAATAAATAAGTTTTTTTTAAATAATAAAAATATTCTTGAATTCCATATAAAATGTACCTATGGGAAAAGTTTATTGCGATTTTCAACTTTTTAGTACTCTAACAAGTTTTTGATCAGCATAAGAATCAGGATCGATTGGCATCAAAAAAAGTTTTGTGTAAAATGCCCATTTTCTTGCTAGCTGTACATTTTCTTTTAAATCTGTGAATGGGAATTAAACTTTCTCTAAAAAATATGGATAGTCTCTTATGACCATTTTCCTGTAGCTACACCGGTTAAGGTAACTCTCCTTACTGTCCCGTCCAAATAATACATACATAATGTCCTTCTCATCGATTTCTATGTCGGTGACACTCTACTGCCATACGTGTCGTCGAGAATTTGAGAACAACTTCGGTTTGGCGAGCTTTATTAGGGCTCGTGATAGAAAGTTAAGTAGGAACCTATTTAAAAGTGCAGGGTGCCTAATTGGAACATACCTAATTTTCCTTATCGGCACACTTGGGTACACAGCTAAACGAACATCCCCGAACATGCTCTGGTGATTTGGAGGGGTCGTTTTTTAAGCCGCGACTGTTAGGTAATAGAATAGAATAAAAAAAAAATGTAATATATGTCACTTTATTTATCAAATAGTAAATGAAACAGGCTAAATTATTTGCAAAAAAAATTTTGTGGGCAGTAGAATTGATAACGTTTTTCGATGGTACCGTCCTAAACTACCTTCTTTGATTGAATGAGATTAGCCAGTCTTGGATTCTCTAACTTTTAGTATGAACCTCAGCGTTTTGGACCAAAGCATTATTCTTATCTAGTTTGCGGTATTTTGAATAGATTTAGAACGGTTTCTTAGGATGTTTATGTCTGAACTTTAGAGGTCGTCTCAGAGTAAAACCGAAACCCGCAGTGATATAAAAGATGTCTTTATTCAGACTTATAATTTTTGACCTCCCTACGCCTACTTGAAATTCATCCCCGGTGCAAACTTTGACTTCGCTTGAATGAGGAGCAGAACGCACGGAGAATAAACAGTGGTAAAAATACGGGTTTTAATACAATAGTTTTTTTATTTAAGCGACGGCAAATATGTAGCATGCATAGCATGACAAATATATAAAAAGTTTGTATTTTTGTGATAAAGTGTAAAGGTGACGTCGACCGGCCAGCATCAGACACTCCGCACTGTCTGCATTAAACCGATTTTAGTTTTCTTTGTATGGTTTGCCATAGAAGTGCGTCCACTGATCCACACCGCACTAAGCGGACGCATCGGACTGTCGGCAATGCCAACCATCCGATTAGTGCGAATGAAGTTCTTCGGATTGCCGATCATGGACGTACTCGCACGCCCGCTCCGGCCACTTTTCCTCCCCTCCCGTGCTCTGCGCCACCGGGTCGCCATTCTCATTCGTACAAAATTCGTCTGCTTGCTACGAAAATCCGGATGAGCGCGCCGGGCTACGTCGCCGACTTTGGTGTGTAGATTCTAATAGATATACTAGATTTTGGCACTTGATTTTGATTGAGATCATTAAATACTTTGATCATGAGTTTTTTATCACAAATTGTGTGTCACTATTGTGGTAATCATGAATTGAATAAAATAAAAAAATTAAAGGGGAATTCACAAGAGTGAGTTTTTGGCGACAGATCGATTTTACAAAAGTATATTTAACTTTAACAGCAATTCCTTTGAGACCAAGTTGTGACCCTTTGAAAAAGATCCCAACCTTTGGAGTAACGCAGGGTCAGTTCAAGGATGTGTATCACAAATTATAAACCTATAGAATCCTCGTATTGTTCGGGAATTAGTAAGAATAACATAAGAATAATAAAATTTGTCACCGTAAACGTACCAGTTATTCTAGAACTGTGTGAGACGCTACATGCATCCACGCACTTGCGCCTTCCCATCTTCCGAGGACATCTGTAAGGGCTGGTGCGGGGGCAGATTTGGCCGAGGATTTCAAGAGACGCATACATATATGTAGGTCTCGACAGAACCTACACATTTGCTCCCCTTGGAGTCTAGACCCTAGGTCCGTGGGGTACCGAGGCCCTCCGAAATTTAAAAAAAAAATATTTAAGCGTCTGGTCTAAGCGACGCGTGACCTGAGAGCTGGTTAGTATCTGGCGCAACGCATCAGCATTGCCATACAGCGGGGCAATGCAGCCTGCCTCTTGGGGACGCTTCTGACTGGTATTAATCTGAATCAGTTGGGCTACCTGTAGATTGCTTGCAACAATCTGCACTTAGCTCAATTCTTTCAATTGTAAATACTGGTTCTAATTGGTTTCTTTGTAATTTTCTTTGTTAATTAAGGAAGAATAATCACTATCTGTCATATATAAATTCTGAATGAAGTAGTTTATAAATACATATAACGAACATAATAAACAGCCATGAATATCTTTTGATAATTTTATATTAATGATTTTGAGCCACATTCGAAAAAAATTACTTGTCATACGTATCCTCCTGAATTTCTACAACTATTTCGAAAGTTTGGCCCTGTTTAGAGTCAATGCAGTCTCTTTTCGTGATTTGCTTGATTATCTCTTATTATTTAGTTTTTCAGTATTTGAATGGTGACCTAGGTGTTTTCACTTGTTACCAAGCAGAAAAAAAAATCAGTGTAGGGTAAAGTAGGGATAGTCGCCGCAGTAGTGATACGAGCCATGATGTCTTAAAACAACTTCTGATAGTCGCAATCAAGTCCATAATGAAAGGTCGAAAATATAACTAACACAATTTTTATTTACTCAAAACAACACCAACGCAATCTTCAATCCTTAACATAAATTCACTACGACTTGTATTCAGCAAGTCAGGCGCATAATGAAGCCGTTCGCTCATCAGAGACTGAGAAGTAATTTACAACAGAAACTCGTTTAGAGCTGTCTGACTTAAACAAGCACTTTTGATAATGGCCACGTTATTTATTAAAGGGATCAGAAGGTTTTTGCATGATCTAATTGTAACTGAAAGGATTTTGATTTTATGTTCGCTTAAAAACATTGTTTCTTTGAAGTTGACTAAAGTGGCGACTGTATTTAAAACATGAATACATACCAAAACGCAAATTAAATTTAAAATGGGCTCAAGTCGCAGTTTTGCGAGTCTGCCAACAAAGTGTCTGAAAAACGCAACTATGTAGCCACCATTTTTGTCAGTATATTGACAAGATTATGTTGAAGCCGATAACCACAACAATTATTTTCTCTGACTCGTCTAAACACATTTTTCTATAGGATAAGCAACACACAAAAACCCGCCAAGAACCTTTAAATCGACCAAAGAGGAAAGTAAACAGATTTTCTATTTCTCCAGCCTCCCAGAGGACGCTGTCGTTTGTCTGGCTTTTTTTCCGGCTAAAATAATGCCTGAGAGCAAAGCTGAATGGAAGAAGCTGGCTCATTTTGTCAATTGCTTCTCTGACCCTCCGTAAAAAGGCTCAGAGTTTACCATCATCATCCGCAACCCAACTTCACCCACTACTGGGTATAGGCCTCCAAACAGCACACATAGACAAAGTATTGAAGAGACATCAGTTCTGCAGCGTATGCGGTCAAAAAAATCCGTCATCTTACAGACGTTGATACTTCTAGACTAGTCTATTTCAGTTACTTCCATAGTGATATGTCTTATGGCATACTGCTATGGGGGAACGCTGCAGATATTAACACCGTATTTGTGCTGCAGAAGAGGGCTGTTCGATCAATGTCTATTATGGGTCCCAGAGACCCTACGTGAAAAATTTAAAGAGATGAACATAATGACAGCGCAATTTCAATATATTTATGAAAACTTGTTGTACACTCATAGGAATATCAATCGGTTCCCTAAAAATAGCGACATACATAATTTAAATACTAGAAATAAAAATAAACTCACTGTGCCCACAACTAGGCTACACAAGATTAATGTATCTTTTATGGGGCAATGTATACGCTTCTACAACAATATAAAAAAACGACTTCCGTGTGAAGTGCGCCATTCTCACCATGGTTTGCCCCGCGATCTAAGTGATATCGTTCGCCCATCTCGCCGCTGGATGTCTGACGCTTCTGTACCCTGTTCATGAATGCCAATCAGTTAGTGAATGAGACGAGAAGATACGAGGTACCCCGAAGCGAGACGAACGCACCATGTACATACACGTGGCCTGTCTCGGGGTGTCTTGTCGAGTGTGTACTTCTGCCATTAAATACAGGGTGTTAGTGTGAACAGTCTTATCCTTGAAACCAGAGGTTCAGAATCACGAGCAGAGTCCGATGCCGATGAAAAAAAATTAATTTATTTTTCACTTATTTTTGAAACAAAAATCCTCTAACGTCATAAAAGCATGTCACCCTATAAGTCGGTGCCCACGGCGGCGGCGCGGGCGGCGCGGCAGCGCGGCAAGCGTCACCGATAATCCTTTGTCTCGCTCGCACGAGCAAAGTAATACCGCCGCGCTTCAAAGTACCTACGCCACCCGCGCGCGGCTCGTTCAAAGGAAAGTACCTACGCCACCCGCGCGCGGCTCGTTCAAAGGAAAGTACCTACGCCACCCGTGCGCGGCTCGTTCAAAGGGTACCGGCCGCGTTCAAAGAGCACCGACCCCGCGCGCGGCCCGCGCGCACTGTTCAGTCGCAATCCGCATATTCGATAGTGAGCACGTCACGTCACGTACCGAATAAATTTTTAGCGATTTGTCCGCGTAGTGTTTTATCTGTGGTTTTATGTAAGACGATGTCGTTCACAAATGAACAGTGGACTGAAATGGTGCGGCTTTATGCAATCGCTGGTGATAACATAAGCGTGGCTCGCATGATGTACGCAGAACAGTTCCCAGAACAACGTGTGCCCAGCCGGGAAACGTTTCTAGTGGCTACACAACGGCTGCGTACCTACGGCCAGTTCACAGTGCCTAGTCATGCACAAGGCCGTGGCAACCAACAGTTGGCTGTCAACCTGCAAGAAGAAATCTTGAATTTCTTCGCGGAAAATCCAGAGGAGAGTACTAGAAGGGCAGCTCGTCTCTTCAATGTTTCGCACTGGACAGTTTGGAAAATCCTTCACATCGATGGCCAACACCCCTATCATTTTCAGCCGGTTCAAGAACTGGAAGACCACGACTACCTACCGCGTATGGTTTTCTCACAATGGCTTATGGATAACCTGGACAACATTTCTATTCTGTTCACGGATGAAGCCATGTTCATAAGGTCGGGCATTTACAATGTCCATAATGAACATGATTGGAATAGGCACAATGAACACAGAATACGGGAAAACCAATTCCAGCGTAGGTTTTCTGTGAACGTATGGGCGGGAATTGTGGACGGTGTTCTCCTCGGTCCACATTTCATAGACGGACATTTAAATGGAGAGACCTACATAAACATTTTACGACGGGTGTTTCATCGGATGCTGGAGAATGTGCCTCTTAGTTCATTAAGGAACTTGTGGTATCAGCACGACAGTGCCCCTGCACATTTCCAATTGCAGGTGAGAAGTATGCTCGATGAGGAGTTTCCTGGGCGATGGATTGGTCGCGGAGGACCAGTCGCGTGGCCAGCGCGTTCACCTGACCTAACGCCCTTGGATTTTTATTTGTGGGGAGACATTAAGCGCCGAGTCTACGCCACTCGTTTTCATAACACAAGACAATTAAAAAGTCGTATTCGTAAGGCGTTTAGGGAGGTGAAAAATGACTCATTTGTGCTTTCTCGAGTGCGGGATAATTTGAGAAGACGTGCGGAGGCTTGCGTAGCTGTAAACGGAGCCCATTTTGAAAACATTTTACGTGTAATGTAAGTTAAACAAACTGTACATAAAACTGTAAATTTTAATTGAATTGTGCATAAACTTTATTAGTGATGAACTTTTTAAATACGCCAAAAATACCTACTTTAGTCTAGGTACTTACTGGCAAATGTACCTAGTAAGTAATGTAGCTATTTTTGCCTGTCCTAAGCCAGGAAAAGTATAAAGGGAATGTTTCATCACAATGAAGTAGGTACCTACGATTCGAATTATTTCGATACCTACCTACACCGTACCGGCCGCGGCCAGGTCGCAGATAGGCGAGCGCGGGCGGCCACGGCGCGGCTGATGTGACTAGGGTGTCCAGACATAAAGTAGGATAGCAGAGAAATGAATTATGAAAATCCATCGAAACTAATTGACTTTTATTTTTAATAATTACTTGTATCGTTTCATTTTAGGGTTAGGCATTCGTGGTTTAAGTGACAACGGTGTTCACACTAACACCCTGTATAGCTGGTTCTGAATCAACTGAGCTAACCATTACGTATTGAGCTACCTTGAAGTCCCTCGAGTACGCCTCGGTCGAACTATTCTTCTCTAGAATTTTAGTTATAGGTTTTCTAAGTACTATGTACCTTGCCTTTCTTTCTTGATATAATTAATTTAATGAGTTTTCCAAACTTGGTAAGGGGTCATCCATTAATTACACGAGGCTCAAAAGGGGAGGGGGATGTTCGGAAAAACCAAGAAATATCACAAGGGGTGATATTTCTTGATGGTGAGATATCACGTGTATTCATTTTTTCGTACAACGCGCCATCTCTAAACCGGACAGACAGACATTTTATCACGGTGCTTAAATTTCCTGATTAATATTTTTAAGACTATTTTCTGAAATTTTTACTCACCGCGTCGCGAAGGGGCTAAAAGTTGCTAAAAAACATCACATGATTAATGGAGGTCATCCATTAATCACGTGATGATAGGCTTATCAGTATCACTGACTCAGTTCAATTTAATATTTTATTTAAAGCACACCTTTGCGAATACCTACTCAATTCTATTTCACAAACTGTGATTTTCACAAGAAACCATCTAAACTTTATACACAGTATTCATGCACCTCGCATTATTATTCCTGCGACAATAACAGCAAACAAGTCAGAGTTATTTTGTCTGTTTGTCCGAATAATGACTAGCCGAAATTCCCAGATGCTTTTGGCAACACAGCATTAGTCTAAAATAAAGTTTAGATACACGATGTTGGATTTCGGTCCTATTAAACTTAAATTATTATTACAATACAATACAATACAATTCTTTATTGATAACGCCAAGTTACAAGTCAAAAATTAATAAGGTAAGCAATATAGAATTTAATATTGACCTTAAATAATAATAATAGTATTTATTATAAAACTAATAAATTAATTAATATAGTAAATTAATTTATATCCAATTTAAATAATAGGTAGAGCGTAGTACTCCACCTCCACCTCCACAGCCTATATTGGTCCACTGCTGGACCCAGGCCTCCCCCTGATAAGCGCCTAATTGGCTTTTATCTCACGGGGGTAATGCCCATAATCCCCACGCTGGGCATGCGGATATATGGGCATGCATATTATTAGTACTATTATTTGGGTATTTATCGCATTTATTTAACTATTTTTCCTGACGTTTTCACACTGTCACGACTCGAATATTAGAGCTTAAATTTTAAATAATTCGTAAATTTTGCAAAAATCAACAGAGTTTGATTTTATAATGAATCTGGTAGGATTCTGGAGTTACTTAATACTTTTATTTTAACAAATTCGATCGTAAATAACGTACCTAATTACTACTTATTCACAGAAAACCCTACATCATAATTGCAACAACAAGATGATAGCAATAAGGTTATTGTTATGTCTTAGAAATGTGCGCTTCGATGCACTGACCAGATTTGAATTTTTTATTTATATTATCCTATCGATGGTTTCGCTTCGTTTTTTTTTGTGCAAATTGGTACTCTAATCCGGTGCATTAAGTACACCGATAGGCTAAAACAAAACACTAAATTTCGTGTTGGTGAATTAAAAAAGCCCTTGTGAGCCCTGAGTTCGGTTGGTCGATTGTATCGAGACGTCATCGTGACGTCTCATTTTGTTTGGGATTTGCGTAGTTCCATATACGCACGGCGCCGGAGGCGCTGTACCAAATCTCATACAAACATTTAACTTCGACGCCTCGATACTATTATTATTTATTCAAAGTGAGAACTTTAGTTTCTAGTTTTGCTTATGTAATTAGAATTTTGTGACGTGCCCAAGAGTCCTGTAAGGTCTAAGGAATTAAGCACTTTAAATTTTGAATTTTTTTAATTTAATTTAGTTATTTTCGAACTCAGCTGGTTAATTCAGATACATGAGTGAGTGTATCGTGCATTCTATTTTCACCGTTCATTGTGTGCATTCTGAATACGGATAAAAAACAAAAGAAAAATAATATATACTAACCTACCCTTTACATCTGAACCTGCTTTGGATATAAAAAAAAAACATTTATTTTACATTTAAACGTTTTCATGTTCGCACACACGTTAAAAATCTGTTTTACCTCATACTCAAACATCATCGTAAGGTTTACTGCAGTATATCATGTCAGGTAATATAAACCTTGTATCCAGTAGGTTAGGAAACATTTTGTCTTTGTAGTAAAACATTGTTACCAGTACAATCTGGAAGTTCGTGAAATAATTTTCCACGTCCGTGTTAAAAAATCTCATTAACAATACAATGTCATATTTTCCGTGTCATGCGCAGAGTGGAATAAAAAGAGTTTTTGTTTGCGAGATCTTAATATAAATTTATTTTGCAGATAAAAAATACTGTAATTTTATCTTTGCAGTATCCCTTTCGTAGAAATAATGATGAGTTTTATGTCATTAAAATTAATTTCAGGTTTACCTTCCTACTTGCGTGATATAGGTACAAAATAATTTCGTTGGAAGCTTAGTACATATGTACATAAGTTTGTTAAAGTTGACCAACAAGCGTTTGGAAATACGAATAGACGAAAATTAATAAACTTGAATATCAATGATTTGACAAACTGGTTAACTAGTATTTTTTTCAAAATAACCACTTAAATAGATTGGTCCATGACATGAGGTTTCACCATTGATTCGTTTGAAATGTCTAAATTAGTAAGAGAAACACCGTGCGATATTTGTTTAAAAGGAATAAGTCGAAGAAACACAGAACAATACATGAATTCGTTTTGTACTTCACAACAAAACTTCCTCCGTGTAAAGTTTACGCTTGCTTAACATAAAAAATACAAAGCTCTCCCGCAAGGCTCTACATAATTCACCACTTGAACGCCAAGAATTCCCACACGCGTATCTTTATACAATTAGGGCTGATCTTTACTACGGACACCCGGAGCAAATTGCTAGTACTTTTTACTACTTAAATTTTTTTAATTTTTATTATATTTTCTCATTACAGCAGAAGACTTAGTGCGGGTTTACATTAGGCGTTGGCCTTGCGTTTAGCGCGCGTTGTCCGTATAAATCAATAACGCGCGCTTGCAAGCGTTATGGTGGGTACGGAGTAGAGACAAACGCGCTTTACCAAAGCGCGCGCTTTAATACACTCAATGTCCAATAGACACAAAGAAGCGGCAACGCGGATAAAGCAAACATAATGATTAGGTATTACATTTTAATCTCTTGGTTGAACTGTTGTTGTGTAATTTAATTAACGTTCGTTTGTGTAGTTTGTCAGTAAAAGGCGCAAAGGCGTAAGGGGTAGCGGCGGGGTTAGCAATGTAAAAGAGGTGCCTCTTCTTTTTGTATTTACTCGCAATTTTTATATTTAAGTTGTGTTATATTTTACCAATCTGTAATGAGTATACCAACTGTATGTGTGTGTTTTATGTGTGCAAATAAAGGATTTACTTAATTACTTACTTAGTGTTATCCAAACACATCTGAACGCGAGCTTGTATTCAAGCGCGCGTTAGATTCTGGTCATCGATCGAAATTTTCTACACAAGATTAAATTTCGATCGATCGGTAGAGTAATCGATCGAAAAACGCTCGTTGCTTCAAAATGTCAAATGTGTACTCGCTCTTAAATTAAGCTTTATAACAAGAAATTGCTCTTTCTAGTCTATTCTGTACGTTAATATCTTCTGTGGTAAAAAGAGAGGTTTACTTAAATTTCAACGGGGAAAAAACGCTTGTTTATCTTACCACGTCTGTATAGGCAGCTTTCATGAAATTGAGACAAGATGCTTGATAAAGGGGATGAGGGCGTCGCGGAAAATCGACATGGAATTGGGCTTTGTTATTGTTCACGGCGTTGTATTGTAGGTACTTCTGGTTTGGATGCTCGCTTGATCTATTATATGTTTACCTTTTTAAACCGGCAAGATAATACAAAAAAAATGTTAGTTGTGTGGATTGGACACACGCCGATTTGTTACAATTGTTTCAAGTTGAATAAACGTGACATACTCGTACCCTATCTAATGTATATCGGAGGACGATCTGCGAAAGACTGTTGGCAGCTGCTAAATGCAAGTTCTTTAACTATTATGCTCTGTTGATGATGACCCCTCCGTAGAGAGGTACACATTTTTAATGATAATAAATACTTATATAACGATAATAATGCTGTAAGGTCATTTAGTACCTTTCTTTGGGCTTATAGCCCGAAAACACATACAAAAACCTTTTAATTACTTGCGGTGAATGAAAACGTGATGAGGTTACGTTACTCGTGGATAGTGGCGATTACCCATTCCTGAGTACACAGGCACCAGTTAAGCTTATTTAAGAAGTACAAAGAGCTTAGGAAAAGGTTCTTAAAAACTCCAGTAACTCTCCACGGTCGGTAACGAACTTAGGAAGTTCCTTACCTAAGTTGCAGAACTTACCGCAAAATGAAACCCACAAAACTACGCAGACAGCATTATATTTCAACAACTCAGTTGAATGTGTAATTAAACCACGAAACTAACGAACGCCAAAACAGTTGCTGCAGGGTTGGAAATTTCTTCCAACATGGTTTGTTTTCTTTACACAGTCAGGACAAAAAACTACATGCAGTAGAGAATGCCTGACAAATAATGAGGGCAGCTCATTAATTGTCAGGTATAGGGCGTCGCGCATGGAGTGGCGGCCGCAGCGAGATAGTCGACCCCTCCAACTCACCCCGTGGATATCGGTAAGAGCCGACTAAGCTAGTGTTGCACAGATGTAGTTTTAAACCTGTAATAACACATAGAGATCACTAATTATTGTAAATATTTTTAAACTTACGCGATCTAAACGTATTGTTATTAGTATTACTTATGTACCTAAATAATTAAATCGCACTATATTTTTAAGTTTACGGTATACCTTATATTAACGCCTATCATTTGGGGGAGAGCAAGACTTCCTACCGTCATACAGTTTCAACTAGTACGCAGGACAGTCACTCGACCACGGCACGGGTCGAGTGACTGTCCTGAACAACACATACAAAAACTTATATAACATAAAACTAATTAATTGTAACCCTTAACTATTTATTTGCCATTTTATTTTTGAAATAAACGTTTACTTTACTTTATTATTTTACACATTGCGGTTTGTGTATTGAATTACACACACCGCAGTCATCTGTAATGAAAGGCACTACAAGAGAATGGTTCGGGAAGAAGAATCGAGAAGACGGTTTCTGAGTCTCTGTCTCGTGTAATCCAGTTTTAGACAAGTATACTCATCGTAGACCAGTTTTTCAATGCGTCGCGGACACAGTTAGTGTGATGGACACGACTGGTTACGAAAACCAAGTGAGGGTAGTTTCAAAGAATGCTGGCCCCGCTTCACAGAGGTGGAAGCTCCAGTACTCCAGTCATCCCGTGACCATGACAGTGTGTAAACCTGTTGAAACGTCGGGAAAATGTATGATCGGCTCTAGGTCTTAGATCTATGCTAAACGAGTCCGGTAATTCCAAACCGGGAAGTTAGCCGGTCCGACATAATGATCATGTATCGGTTAAGAGGTTGGCTAGTCATTAAAACTTAAATTTTAATTTAGTATCTTGGAAGTGGGTGGCTATTTCCTTCATTTAGAAGTTTACCGGCGTTGTTTTATACAAACGCAAAGGTGCATTCCAAGCTGTTTACCTCACGGTAATTTGAACGTGCCTAATTGTATTACTTACAGACAATGGTAAAAATAGCTTGACAGGGACATTACTCGAATACTAAAATCATCTACACGGTGGTAGTAATATCAGTACTAAGCCAAAAGGAGTTGCTTTTAAATTCCTGTGTGGGTAAATTTTGATACTACTATTAAATTTTTTCATTTCATTTCAATTTTGAAAAAAGTCGATGTAAAATATTTTTTTTATTAAATAAAAACCGATATAATAAAAAATGTAGAACAAAGGTTGACCTCGAGGTCCAGAATCATCCCTTTTCGGCTAAGATTATATTGCGTGGCACCTTCCATAACAGGATATTGTTATCATGGCCCAGAATCTCAATAGGCGCAAATATGCAGGTCTCATCAGAGCCGACACAGATCCCTTTCGCGTCGAGACCTTAGGTCCGTGGGGTGCCGAGGCCCTCCGGGCTTTTAAAACGTTATCTGATCACCTGGTCGAAGCGACGCGTGACTCGAGAGCTTGTGGGTATCTGGCGCAGTGCATCAGCATTGTCATACAGCGGGGCGTCTTGGGGACGCTACCGACGGGTATTGATATGGATCAGTTGAGCTACCTGTAGATTGTTTGCAACAGTCTGCAGTTAGCTTTGTTCCAATTGTAAATACTAGTTCTAATTGGTTTATATTATTTTATTGTAATTTTTTTGTTAATAAAGCTCATGACTTGATTTGAGTTTTTCTGTTTCATTTTAATGTTATATTAAGATTATTTTTTTTACTGGCAACATCCACACAACGTCATCTGACCCCAACGAAAGCTGATCTTGTAATGTTTTAAAGGTACCAGGACGATGCACAAAACTTGTAATCCCAGACCCGGCACATTTGTTCCGGGTACCCTGACACGGAACTTCCTCGTAAAGAAAACGAAATTTCCGATTTGTTTTTACGCAAAAGCCATCTTATGTAGGTGAAATAAGAGTAGGGTTCGCTTGAAAACTAATCAGAAACTTCGATTTTAGTTTTCTGGTTAGGTAGGCTCCCGGGTTTATAAGATTTACGTAGTACATTCAAAGCCTATTAATGACTAGTATTAGTCTGTACCTACCTACATTACCACTAATGGTAGATATCACTACTACGTTACTACGTTAGGATTACCGACTATTTGCATTTAAAAAGATAAATTAACAATAATGAAATATTCAACAAACTAATAATAAATATTACCTATATTTTTGTTACCGAGAATTAATTATATTACTTTTCGCCATCAGAAAATATTGAGCTGTACACAAAATAAATTACGAATCAAATCAAGATTATTTCTCAATATAACGTGGACTAAAAATATGTCTCTTTCTAACCCAAAATAAAAGTATGAAATCCAATTTAAAAGTATAGAAAAAATTATCAACCAGAATTTCCCATATTTTATGATAAACTGTAGTGTAGATATGTAGGTACTAATAAATAATTACGATTTCGGGACGATATGAATGCAGGAATTTGTTTCATGTTTTCTGGATGTTTTCATTCTGTAATAAAAAAATATTTAGGTATCTAGTAATGTATTAAGTCTAGTACCCATACAACAAGCTCTACCTACTTTGGGACTAAATGACGCTCTGTCGATTGGGCCTCATTATTTAAT
The DNA here is from genome assembly GCA_963662085.1 of Eupithecia inturbata. Classification (NCBI taxonomy): domain Eukaryota; kingdom Metazoa; phylum Arthropoda; class Insecta; order Lepidoptera; family Geometridae; genus Eupithecia; species Eupithecia inturbata. Next base: position 4,522,603 of record OY759196.1, on the reverse strand, counting down.
TTTACTGGCAAAACAGGCTACGCACTCTGCATTTGAAATTAACAAAGGAAAAAACTATTAATAGGAATGTTTCTTTATGCTATAACTTTTTAAGTCATTTACAACGGGATATTAACCATGATTTGAGTTTTGAGCTTTACCTTGTACCTTGTAGTGTTGTATCTTGTAGTATTAATAACCATGATGGATTTAAAAGATTTAATATTTTATGCCTCCGAATAGTGCGAAAGTGACTTAAGTTTGTTTCTTTGTTGATCAATCACATTCGTTACTAACAAATTCTTCACGCGGGACTTCCTCATAGGTGTAATTATTTATTTACCTCGAAAGCTTTATACACGGTGTAACATGAAGGGTAGATCAATGGTGGCAGGGCGATGGGTGACCTCATTGCCTATCGATTGAACCCCCTGTATGTTCCGCGATTTTCAGTCGTTCAAAAGTTATTCAGATTTTGATGAAATTTTGGTCAAAACCCGATTTTAGGCTTCATGTCTATTTTGTGTAGCCAAAATGTTAGGTCTACGACTGTTATTTTTTCTAGGTTGTAGCTCAATAGTTGATCTTTTGTCCTACAATATCGTTTTGAGTTATTATTTGATTAAATTCCAAATAAAATAAACCGCAAACTTAATTTATCAACAAACTTTGAAGGATCCTTGAGTAAAAAAAATACTGAATTGTTTTTTCTACAACCTACCTTAAAAACTACTACCATTGGAAAAGTAACCCTGAAATTTTCTTTTGCTAATATCATGGCATCATGATACTAGCCAAATAAAATAATTGTATGCTGAGCATTTACTATAAAATATTTCAACAACAAACCATTATACAGGTAATATGACCGATGTGGCGCGGCGGGCGAAGGTCCGCCTGCGACGCAGGAGGTTGCGGGTTCGATTCCCGCCTTGTGACAAATGATTATACGATCTGCAAATATTTGTTCCGTATGTTCTTGGTATTTTCTTTGTATTATATATATTACACCTATATAATTTATTTAATTACCTACATAAAAAATAAAATACCAATAGCGAATCTATTACGTGGCCTGTTAATGTTAGATCATCATCATTAGCGCACAATAGTCCACTGCTGGACATAGGCCTCCCCTAGTCAGCACCGTATCTCCGTCTTCATCTTGCCGCATCTAGCATATGCCATCCCACCTGGCTGGAGGGCATCCTACACTACGTTTTCCTAGACCGTTGACTAGTCAACTCACTTACACGTTTACCCGACTGGTTGTCGGTTCTTTGACAAATTATTACCGGCCCACTGCCATTTCAGCTAGCTGATTGTTTAATAATATAATAATAATAATAATAATAATAATAATAAAAGTATTTATTTACAAAAATGGTTTTACAGAGTACTTACACTAAAAACTGTAAATTTATAAAATTAGATTAATCTTAATGTATAGTAGGTACTCTAACCTAAAACCTTAGTGCCGAAAATGCATCGACTCCTCGCTCTAACTAAGTAAAACTTGTGTTTAGACGCGAGGGCTACTCTGCCTCACAGACCCTAAGAGTACGGCTAAAATACATTACATAAGGTGTTGTTGTAACAAATGGAGATAAATTAATTAACTAAGCATGACGAAACCAAATCAAATCGGAGTTCGACGTAAAACAAAAGTTAGAAACCTTAACTAAAACTAAAATGATAGTATACAACAAAAAGAAATAAAAAGATAAAAATAACCAATAGATCGAGCCCTAAGTGTTTATGTGTGTAGATTTTGTGTAAAAATGATAATGAGTATGCGCGCTAAAAGTGTTGTATAAATAAATTTTCCTTATAAATATTTTGTATGTACATGTTGTTTGTGCTAGGTATGTCGATAATTAAGGTTTTTTGTCTAATACATATTTCTTGTTAGATCGCAAATAATGAAAGAGGGAAGGCCTTTGCCCCGCAGTAGTGATATAGCAGCGTTAGATGTATAGCTGTCCAGGAAGGTTTGACTTTGAAATCTTCGTTTACAGAAACTCAGAGAGTCTACTGCGCTGTGTTGTTCAATTTTAAAATGGGCTAGGGAAAAGCATTATTATAAATATTATTTTTAACTGTTCTGCCGGTCATCCAACATTGTACCCGAGCCCTTAGATAGTTTAGTTCCTAAGAAAGTGCCTTATAACATAAGGCAATATGTTATTTACAAGGCTCACGCCCATCTAATAGCCCAGAACTTGTTTTATACGTTCTATTTCACCCAAATAGTCTTTTTTCACCTCGATGAACCTATAAAAACCCAATACTTCACGCTGCCGAATTTATGGGGATTAAACGCGAAGTTTCGGTGAACAAGTGCTCTTAAATCACAGCAAAGGTCGACAGTCAGTCAGTTACTATTTTTCTGTGAGATTTTGTGGCAGAAGGTTAAAGAAATATAAAAAAGATTATAACCTACTGTTGGGCATTTTGACGCTGCATAAAGTGGAGCTTGTGGTATGGATTGACTGATAATTTTAAATCAGAAACAAACACTTTTATTTCTTTACAATACAATACAATACAAATATTCTTTATTGCACACCAAATAATAATAAAAAAAAAACAGAACACAAAAACAAATAAAGAAAATGTACAATGGGCGGCCTTATCACTAAGAGCGATCTCTTCCTGCCTGGAAGAGATCGCTCTTAGTGATAAGGCCTTAGGATGGACAAGAAGTGTCTGAAAAAGTATAGACGGTGGCGTGTAAACAGAAATAATGTTTAGGTAGTAGGAAGCAATGAACATACTTAGATATAATTATATACTTAAACATAGATATACTAGTATATATTAAATAACATAAAATAAATATAGTAAACATATAAAATTACTTAGCAATTAGATGATTCTTTAGGCTTACAAAATAAGCTCTTAAGTCGGGTACTGGCCAGTGTTAAGGGGTGTATCATTCGTAGCGAGCCTGAAACGTCAAAAATCCGTTGCTCGTTGCGAGGGCTTTCTTTTCCCGTACTGACTGTACAAACGCTTGTTGTGTGATACGCCACTTACGCCCCGTGACACCAGTCAGTGATCGGCTTTAGACGAGTAAAATTTTCTCTATTTAAGGCACTACCCCGACCCAGAACAGCGCCGCCGCCACCTAGTTTATCTTATTATTACGTTAAACAAAGGAATTTTCTAATATCCATTGGGCAGTTTGTGATATCTATTATAAGCTTTTTTTAATGCCTATGTAATAGTTTTATTTTGTATAGTTTATGCAAAGATGCGAAGTTGCTCTTGGTGGCCACCAAAGTCTGTTTTCGCATCTCTGTCTAAACTATACAAAATAAAATAAATAAATAAATAAATAAATAAATGCTGCCCAATGGATTTTAAATATTTATTTTGTTTACGTAATCTATATTATATAAAAGAAAGTCGTGTTAGTTACACTATTTATAACTCAAGAACGGCTGAACGGATCTCGGTGAAATTTGGCAGCGATGTAGATGGTATCCCGGGGCCGGACATAGGCTACCATTTATTCCAGAATAAAGCGGGCGAAGCCGCGGGCAGCAGCTAGTAATAAGGTAAAATAGGTGGCGGCGATATTGTAGGTCGGGGTAGCGCCTTAAGAAGGTAGGTACTTAAGCAAAAAAACATACATAAGATACCCAGACACCAACAAATTATTTGAAAATCATAGAAACATGTCACTCAGCGAAAATTTAATCTGCAACCTTTTGCATCTCAAACTGACTAACTATTCCAAACTACGCCACAAAGAACTTTGCATCAAGTAAAATTATATTTTGTTGTGTGGTTGATTTTACTAAAGACGATTTCTCGATTTTCAATCATAGCTTATGACATTTCCAGAAGTCGTCTCTGATTTAAATTTCAGTTCAAACATGAATATTTCTCAGTTTGCGTTACTTATTTGGAAAGAGATTTGTAAATTACGCTTCTGCTTGTTGCTTCACATGCGATACTCCCAGATAAAACTAGCACAGAGCAATCTGTCATTTTAGAGATCTTTAAGGAAGGCCTATGTCGACATCGTTCGGCTGACATGATAATGATGATGGCATTCATTCAAAAACAGTCGCTTTTTAGGATTCCGTACCCGAAGGGTGAAAACGGAAACCTATTACTAATCCTCCGCTGTCCGTCCGTCCGTACGTCCGTCTGTCACAGGCCTCTTTCTCATGAACCGTAAGAGGTAGATAGTTGAAAAATTCAGGGAATGTGTATTTTTCTTGCCGCTTTAGCAACAAATAAATATCAAAATTTAAGGGCCCTTTTTGCTCTTCGTTTGTAAGAGCAATATCTTTTGAACCCTAACAGGTAGACTCATGAAACTTTCTATAAATAAGTAACACTCAAACTGTAATAACAACAAATACTACAAGTATAATAAAGGTGAAAATTTAAAGGGGCTCTTAACAATTAAAAATTTGATATTATTTGCAAAAGTTGCCTGGTTTTTACAGTACGGAACCCTTCGTGTTCGAGTCGACTTGCACTTGGCAGTTTATTTATTATTAGTAAGATCTGGACTGTTTAGCTCTACTGAAGATCAAGTCCCGTCAATCCGTAGGTATTACCCTGTATTAAAGTACTTACGAGTAAATTCTGTGGCTGCGGGCTATAGCTTGTATGCCAATCACGCAATAATCTCGGCTTAATCTGTCACCTAAAAGTCAATGCAAGAATTATATTACTTCTCAAATCTCCAATGAACTTATGCTTGCCTAGTACTTTTTCAACAAAGGTACCTAACATTTTGTATTAACGATGTTGTTTGTTCATCATCATCAGCAACCTATCTTAGCCCAAGCTGGACATAGGCCTCCCCCAATGAGCGCCATAGCGCCCTGTCTTTAGCTTGCCGCATCCAGCATCTGCCTGCAGTCTTTCGCAGATCGTCATCCCACCTGGCCGCAGGGCGTCCTACGCTACGTTTGCCAAGTCGCGGTCTCCATTCGAGAACACGTTTACCCCAGCGGTTGTCGGTTCTTCGCGAGATATAGCCAGCCCACTGGGGCTGGCTATATCTCGCGAAGAACCGACAGAGAATTAGCAAGCTGAAGTGGCAGTCCATTTCAGCTTGCTAATTCTCTGAGCTATGTCGATAACTTTGGTTCTCTGTCGGATGTATTCGTTACGAATCCTATCCTTTAGAGAAACTCCGAGCATAGCTATATGTTGTTAGCTCTTTGTTGTTACAATGTTGTTACTGATTGTAATTAGGCGTCTATGGATAAGGAGACTGACTATATGCAGAAAGTGACGTCATAGGAAAGTGACGTGATAAAGGTTAAGGGATTTTTTGGGATGTTTTTATCTCTGACTTTATCTTTCCACACTTTTAGTTCACTTAGGCTCTTTTATAAATTTGTGGGTTGAAACGAAAATCTTAAGAACAGCCGGTAAGAAACGAAACAATTATTATTACTTTTAGCTTGTGGTGCAACAATTTGGTGTGAAACAGCGCTACGCCGCTGAAGTGGCATTGGGAAAGTCAAAAGTCAAAAGTCAAAAACTCTTTATTTCCATAAATACAATAAATGTATACTTAGAAAAGGTCAAATTCTTAATAATTAAACACTGACACGGAAATAAAGTGATATTTTTGATTTCAGTCGCTTCGGTACGTAGACTAAAGTAAAGAAGCGACGAAGAAACCTTTAGCCTGTTAGTTGTTATTTTTCGAGTTGGAGCAAATTCCGTCCCACGCTTTTTTATCCTCTAGATAATCTGATATTTTATAGTAGGCCTTTTTACACAGGAAGGTTTTGACAATTTGTTTGAATTTATTTACTGATAATTTTTGCAACTCACTAGGAGTTTTGTTGTAGAAGCGTATACATTGCCCTTTAAAAGATACATTAATTTTGTGTAGTCTAGTTGTGGGCACAGCGAGTTTATGTTTATTCCTTGTATTCAAATTATGTACATCGCTATTTTTAGGGAACCGATTGATATTTCTATGAGTGTACAATAGGTTTTCATAAATATATTGACATGGTACTGTCATTATGTTTATTTCTTTGAATTTATCACGCAGGGATTCTCTGGGACCCATACTATAGATAGCACGAACAGCCCTCTTCTGCAACACAAATACGGTGTTAATATCTGCAGCGTTCCCCCACAGTAGAATACCATAAGACATAATACTATGGAAATAGCTGAAATAAACAAGTCTAGATGTATCCACGTCTGTAAGATGACGGATTTTTTTGACAGCATATGCTGCAGAACTAAGTCTCTTCGATAGCTTACCTATGTGTGCGCCCCATTGAAGTTTATTATCTAAGGTGATTCCTAAGAAAACGGTACTTTCCACAATTTTTAACGTTTCTCCTTTTACATTTACATCAGCCTGAACTTGTTTAACATTAGGTAGAATAAATCTAATACATTTCGTTTTGGTTTCGTTAAGCAAAAGATTATTGACATTAAACCAATGGACTACTTTTGAGATTGCATTAATCACATCATCGAAATTCATGTCTTGTCGTTTCATTTTAAAAATTAATGAAGTGTCATCAGCAAACAATACAATCTCGTGATTATTCTTAACAAGATGAGGCAGGTCGTTAATATAAATTAAAAATAGGAAAGGGCCGAGGATAGATCCCTGCGGTACACCCATTGTAACTACAGACCCCGAAGACCGTTTCCCATTAATGTCAACTCTTTGTATCCTATTACTCAAATAAGAAGTAAGAAGACCCAAAGAGCTGTTCCTTATTCCATAGTGATTTAGTTTCCTGATGAATGTTTCATGGTGTACGCAATCGAATGCTTTTGACAAGTCGCAAAAAATGCCTAATGCATCTTGCGACTTCTCCCAAGCATCAAAAATATGCGTTACTAACTCTACACCGGCGTCAGTAGTTGACCTGCCGCGAGTAAACCCGAATTGCTTACTATGTAGCAGGTCATTTCCATTGAAATGCCTAAGCAATTGATGTAAAATAAGTTTTTCAAAAACTTTGCTGAATGTAGGCAGTACTGATATTGTTCTAAAGTTAGTGGGGTCAGACCTACTACCCGATTTAAACAGTGGGATTATTTTACTACATTTCATTTGATCAGGAAATACGCCACAATCAATAGACTCATTAAATATAAAAGCTAGATCTGGTGCAATGATATCAATCAATGGTTTAATAATTCTAACGGAAATTCCCCAGAGATCTGCAGTTTTCTTTATATTTAATAGTTTAAAGGTTTTTTTAATATCTCTTGAACTCCTGGCTAAAATTGTATTGTTTTTCACTATACAGTTCATACAACTTTTGTCTAATCTTATGTATACCCACTGTTGCCCACTTACTAAAGTTAAGTTTTTCTGAGACCATGATCGACTTGGGTGTGAATATTGAATTGAACACACTGGTGAATTTGTTAAAAAAACTGCAATACGACTCATTTGGGTTGTTATGTGAGTGATAAGGTGATGGTGTAGACTCCTAATCCAATTTAAACCGTTCAAATCGACTTGTGGTCACAGGTATGTATTTTATTTTCTTTTTACAATTATTATTTTTTACTTGAATTTCTAATTGTATTAGTTGACCTAAGTGGTCTGATTTTAAATTGCTTATTATATTTTTACTAACGATTTTTTCATTTTGGCAAACAAATACATTATCTATACATTTTGCTGAGGTTTCAGTTATTCTTGTAGGTTCCATAAATAATGGCCTTAGATTATAAGAATTAAATAAATTAGTCAATCTAGTAATATTAAAGTCTCCACAAACCATGATAGTTTTATTTGATTTTGAGAGTTTAAATAAAATATCCTCCATAACACTTTCAAATATTTCAAAAGAAGCTGATGGTGGGCTGTATACGCTTACTACAATAATTTGCTCCAACTCTACACATGCTACTTCGATGTGGCTTTCAACGGTTAAGCATATTATGTCCTTACGGTCTTTAAATTTCATGAATTTGTTAAGTAATATTAATGAGCCTCCACGAATAGCATGTGATCTGCAAAAAGAGCTACCAACCTGGTGGTTACTGAAATTAAACATGAGCTCATAGCTTGTCAGCCAATGTTCTGTTAAGCAGATGATGTCAATATTAAAAGAGTTCATGTACACTTCCAACTCTAGTAATTTACTTTTTAATCCTTGAATATTTTGATGCACCAAGTTAGTAAACTTTGCATTTATTTTACAGGTTTGGTTTCTTAGATTCTTTATGTGACCAATATTATTTGACTGTTTAGGGCTAGAGACTTCCTCTGTTGTCGTTTTATCTAATTTAAAGGGTTTGGAAGGACTTCCAAGGTCCTGTTTGTAAGTTTATTACAATGCTCAAAAGAAGCATCTTGTATAGCCAAATTTTTGGCTGTAATATTAAAATAATAGGATAGCGAAACAGCTATCTGTCTTTTGCAATAATTTGAAAAGTAATAATTACCTTTTTCAGTCAAGTAATATTTCTTACTAACAATACTGTTAATATCAATCACATGTACATACATTGTTATGGCATGAAATAGTATGCAATGCCATGTTTAACTTATATCTAATGTTATTTTCTATTTTTGGCAAGCTGTCGCTGTAGGGGAATGTAAACATTACAATTTGATTTAATTTTAGTGAAGATAATTTGTCCATATACTTTATATGAAGGGAACGGCCATATCTCGCGATGAACGGACAACCGCTGGGGTAAAAGTGTTCTTGAGTGGAGACCGCGACTCAGCAAACGTAGTGTAGGACGCCTCCAGGTAGGATGACGACCTACGAAAGACTGCAGGCAGATGCTGGATGCGGCAAGCTGAAGACAGGGCGCTATGGCGCTCATTAGGAGAGGCCTATGCCCAGCAGTGGACTAATATAGGCTGATGATGATGATGATGATGAATCTGCCACTAGGCCATATCAGAGACTTAAAACCAGCCCACGATGACATCAAATTAAAAATGCTGTACTTACCTTTACACTGCAGAATTTAGCGTCGAAGTAAGCAGATATTATGTTATGGGAATCTGATATAGGTACTATAAATGATTATTTATCGGGTATTTATCGCGTACTTTGTTTAATTATTTCCCCTACGTTAAATTATCATTATTTACGTATAAAAATCAAAGGGAACTGATTTTTAGGATAGAAGATTAAAAGGTTTCCATACAAACAACGCGTACGAAGCCGCCGGCAGAAACTAGTCCTAGATAATAGAAATACTCATAAGAATATCATCATAGTCTTTTTATCATAAAAAGCCTATGTTATGTAAGAAGTAGTAGTAGTGTTCTGGAATAAAACATATTTTTTTGAGGTCTAGAACTACATATGTATCTGTATGCAAAATTTCAGCCCGATCCGTGTTGTAGTTTTGTCGTAAAGAGGCAACAAACATTCATACATCCGGTATGCAATAATATAATATAATAATATTATTATTATAAGTGTGATGGGTGGTTTTTGCGTAATTTCACAGCTGGTCTTTGTGACGATCTTTAAGTTTTGAGGGAGACCTGTGACGTGCAACAGTGGACGTCTTTTTACTGAATGATGAACTTAGTTTAAAACGAGGGATATGATGCAACTCTATTTCTACAATCAAACGTCAAGCTGAGAATTTCCCTTGCCAACGTAAATACAAAAATATTTATGACTTACAAATCAGGCTCCGAAGTAGAAGAAGAACATAAATATTTCCTCAGTTTCCTTAACAAGTTTCAGAGCGAAATATCTGCCAAATCAAATACCTAACGAGGACTGCAATTGAAAGCATTTTGCGGAGAATAAAGGAGTCTGCAGACGTCTGTATGGTCTGGAGAAAATGTTGTTTGAGATTTTGAGCACAGATTATGGAGACAGGTAAAACTAAGCTGAGTAGAAAGCAAGTCAAAAACTAACTCGTTTAGTGATGGTACGAATCTCAAACAATTATTTAACTTAGTGATTCTTGTTCTGTTGTATTTTAGTAAAACCGAGTTACTGGAATAATTGAGAAGTGGGAAATCAATGTTTTTAGTTTATTCATTGGCAAAAAATAACTGAAAGGCACAAAAATCACAGTAACAGTGAATTTTTTGACCTATTTGGTCCACTCAAAACTAAGTTGCGATTGAGTTTACAGAGTAGGTAAGTGTCATTCAGTGTAGGGTTACGAGCATTTGTGCGTGTATCACACCTATTTTTTTTATGGTCAGAATGCAGCTAATGAATAGCAAAAAAAGATGATGCACTCAAAAATTTATGTAATAAAGAAGTTGGCCTACTAAGTTTTATGTGCAACGCTGCTCCTACAAAATTCAACCGGTTCAAACCACGGCTAGCTGCCATGTGCTGGCACACCACACGTGATCGGGCTGTCAAAACACACACTGCGCCTTGCGCCACTGTTGTGGGTTTTGCCACTATTCCGGTACTGCTGTTCAGATACCTAGCTTAATTTTTGGATTGGTTTCGTTTAAATGGTTTAGACCAGAATTAAGTTTTTGTTGAGTTTCCATTTGTTGAATTTTATGTAATGCATTTTTATTATTTAGAGGGCATTCTATTTTGGAAGAGTAGGTATGTCGATTAAGTATTTTTGTGGAGATGGATAGGTACTTGTAAAAAATTAAAAGTGTTGACTTATGAATAATGTTTGGACTAAAAGTAAAAAAAGAAACAAAACTCACGTGTTCCCTGCGAAAAAGATGTCAACAAGCGAACTTCATCAAATAGTCCAAGGTCCAAGTTACGTCCAAGGTCTGTAATGAGCGGGATGCTGGCCGCGGCTGAAGATGGTTGAAAACGAAGCGCATGTCCAGGCCATCACAGCGCGGTCAGCATTGCAGCCCTTGATGGCCAAGCTGAAATGAAGGCCCAGACTGAAGGTCAAAGTATCACACTTTTAAAATTGCTCATGCCGTGCCGTGCCGAATCATGTAAACTTAATGGCTATTTTATTGTTTATATTTATTGAAGTTTAAAATGCTACTAATTAAGTTTACTATAGTTTCAAAGGAAGCTGATAAAATTTGCTATAAAATCTTTTTTATTTTTAATCTCTAACTTCTACAGGTTAGAGCTATGTTTGAGTAAAAGTATTTTCCAAACCCTGTGAGTGCTGTTATAGATAATAAAGTCCCACTTGACAGGATAAACCTTGCGCATAATGAACTTATTAAAAATTCATTAAAGCAGAATACTCGTTATCGACTATTCTGCTTTAATGAATTTTTGCGGTTATCCGCATGAAAATCATGATGGAGAAATATAGTGAGCAAAATTTATAAATCAATTTTATCTCTCTGTTCGGCTAATTAGTGCGGGGTATACAACCATTTTTAATTTCTCAGGCAATTGGCTCAGAAGCTTAGCATTATTAGAGTTGTAGCCAGGTCCGGCTTTTACAAAGGCTAGGAAACGAATATGAAAAATAATAATATCTTGAAAAATGAGAATATCTATATTGTTTTATAATACAATTAAAGCTTTTATTTATTTATTTATTTATTATTTAAAGGAAAACCAGCAGCACATACAAAAGTTTAGAATTAGGAAAATAAAAACAGAGGGCTAGTAAAAAATTTGGTGGCGAACTAACGGGTTTGGTTGTCAAAATAGGCCTAGATCTCAGTATTACTCACGGGATCCCCGTCGTAAGACACTCGAACTACATACAATTCTATATTTTTTCGTTGGGTCCTTGAACGTGAAAACAAAATTGAGAAAAAAATACAATATTAAAAACATTAAAGTGTATTGTTTCGCACATAATTTGGTCGAGATCTCAGGAACCCTGCGGTCTATTGAAATTTTTTATGTTTTCATTCGTAGGTTATTACTAATTATTTGGTTCCTTGAACCAGTTTCTGCATTAGTGGTGTCGTTTTCTTGTAAATAAGCAAAAACTTGACTTTTGCGCTTATGCCGTTCAAAAAAAGTATGCTCTGTCCCGCTCCTATGAACGCATAATCCTATCCCTATCCTTTTCACAAAATGGCGCACAATACGCCCTCTTAATCACAAAATAATATTACACAATTGATGCATAATTAAAATAAAATACGAAATAACCAACAAAATACCTAATATATCTAAACTATCAACAATGGCGTCCTCCTCTCTCTCCATACATATTGTAGATTATAAACAATGATTGAGTATTGAGTATTGAATATGAAAATGCCTGCGGCGCAGGTAGGTTGCGGGTTCGATTTTCGCCTTGGGACAAATGTTTGTAAGATCTGCAAATATTTGTTCCGGGTGTTCTGGGTATTTTCTATGTATAATAAAAAAATATCTGTTCTGTGTAATGTATGTATTAAGTATATTAGTCATTTAGTACCCATAACACAAGCTCTACTTAGCTTGGGACCTATATAACACAAGCTCTGCTTAGCTTGGAACTAGATGATGCTGTGTGGATTGTCCAGCATTATTATTATTATTAAATACGTTTTACTGTTGAAACTTTTTCTATATTAAAACTTTATTGCAAAGAAAATTACAATTCAATAATAAAAACAAATTAGAACTAGTATTTACAGTTAAAACAATTAAGCTAACTGCAGACTGTTGCAAACATCTACAGGTAGCTCAACTGATCCATATCAATACCAGTCGGAAGCGTCCCCAAGACACTGGCTGCATTGTCCCGCTGTATGGCAAAGCTCACCAGCTCTCGGGTCACGCGTCGCGTCGACCAGACGCTCAGATATTTTTTTAAAAACCCGGAGATCCTCGGTACCCCACGGACCTAGGGTCTCGACCCCAAAGGGAACAAATGTATAGGCTCTGTCGAGACCTGCATATTTGCGTCTCTTGAGATCCTCGGCGAAATCTGCCATGAGTACCACTGTTAAAGCTGAAATCTGAATATATTTTTTTTATTATTTCAGCCGTAGTCCGCTGCAGGGCTATTCAATTTCCACGGTCTATCAGAGCCCTGAGTTTATATTGACGATAGTACGAGACGACAACGTGACGTCTCATTTTTCTATGGTTATTGGTAAAGCACTTCTATCGTGCGGACATAAAACTACGCAAATCTCATAGAATAATAAGACGTCACGATAACGTCACAATTTTATCGTCAATCTGAACTCAGGGCTCTGGACAAGTACATTAAATACAAAATACAGATTTCTCAGTACTTTAACCCCACCATTTTAACTTAAAAATTTATTAATTATATCTCTGTCCGGCTTAAATGTGTATCCCATCTATATTTTTAATCGCATAATCCAGTTCATTATCGCAAAAACTCGATTATCTCTTCGATGCTAATTACTGCTAATTTGATCGTCATTTGCTAGGAAAAGAAAATAACTCATGTTTAATATTTTTTAATGTTCTGTTACAAAATTGCTCGTGTTTTTCTCTCGTAAAAATAATGTAAACGTTACGTGTTTCCAGATACACGGTTGATGTGTTGATGTGGATGGCTCGGCTATATATAACTATTTACCTATAGTTTCTTTTTTCTTACTAAAACTAAAGTAGATTATAATTCTGCCATTTATTGAAGAGTAATATTATGTTTCAGCATAATCACCACTTGTTACAAGCAATCACTTTTATGATTTTTTGTAACACTTAGTCTGTAGTAATGTTTACTTGTGAATTAAAGTTAATTGATTTTGATAATTTTTTTTGGGTTTTCACGTTTCGGGTAGTAGCGTGAAAACGGAACTCTATAACTAAGCCAGCGCTGTCCGTCCGTCTGTCACAGGGCTCTATCTCATGAACCGTAAGAGGTAGATAGTTTTAATTTTCGGAGGATGTGTATTTCTCTTGCCGCTAAAACTACGCTTCCTGTGATCGTGTGTTACTCTCTGATAATGTAGGTTTCGCGACTGAAGCTTTCTATGCCACTATCTATGAAATATTTGATGATTGTTTACCTAAAAAGCGTCGCAATAAAACGAACAGTAGGCGTTATCCCGTTTGGTTCACTTCAGAAATTATCAATGATACAAAGCGAAAGATAAAACTTCATGCCAATTGGAAGAAAACCAAGTCTGACGAAACGTACAGATTTTTCTCAGAAATGAGAGCTTCCTTAAAATCACGTGTATCTAGTGCTTATAATTTATATCTGAGGAATATTGAAAATAATTTAGCATTGAACCTCCGCGCGTTTTGGAGCCACGTCTCTAGTTTGAGAGCTAAGGGTGGGTTTGAAGCAAATGTTACGTTTAAGGGAGAGTCGTGTTCGGGTGTCGCAGCGGCCGAAGCTTTTGCCAATTTTTTCGGAAGTATGTTTCTGCCCGATATCCCAATACTTGACGCTGAAAATATCAATCGTTGCGATAAGAGCTGCAATAGCAACTATTTCAGTGTTCTTGAATTTACGCCTGAGGATGTGATCCACGCAATTAAAAAGTTAAAACCTAAAAGCTCTATAGGACCTGATGGCGTACCGCCAGCTATACTTAAGTCAGTCTATAAAAGCTTTATGCCTCCACTTTATCACATTTTTAATTTGGCTCTACGGACAGGTAGCTACCCAGTGCAATGGAAAGTGTCAAGGGTAACGCCGATTCCAAAAACATCAAATAAGTTAGTTGTCGAGGAGCCTCGACCCATCGCCATACTATCCTCTCTTGCCAAGGTTTTTGAAAATGTCTTGCACAAAATCATCTACTCGCAAGTTAAAGCCTTCTTAAGTAATGCTCAGCATGGTTTCAGGGATAAACGGTCAGTTAACACCAACCTTTTGACTCTTGTAGAGTATATCTCAACCAACTTATACCTCGGCAGTCAAGTAGATGTGCTCTACTTTGACTTTCAAAAAGCGTTCGATAGAGTCAATAATGACATACTCCTGGCCAAACTGAGCGTCATTGGATTTGCGCCGAATCTCCTTAGGTTACTCGCTGACTATCTGCGTGATCGCCAGCAGTATGTCAGATACTGAATATATAAATCTGCACCATATCACACCCGGTCTGGTATAAGTCAGGGCTCTCTCTTAGGACCTTTGCTTTTTATTTTAATGGTAAATGATCTACCAGCTATTGTAGAGCACGCGGAGTGCCTATTATACGCGGATGATCTAAAGCTCTACACTGTCATACACTCTGTGGCAGACTGTGCAGTGCTTCAAGGTGATGTCAACGCGGTCTGTCGATGGAGCCTAGATAACAAGATGGAGTTTAATCCCTCAAAATGCTCCGTGGTGAGTTTCGGTCGAAAGAAAAATCCGGTATCCTTCGATTATACTATCCGTGGTAACGTGATTCCTAGAGCTACGCTAATTAAGGATTTGTGAGTAACTTTTGACCGTAAGCTCACTTTTCACGACCACATCACCACAGTCGCCAAGCAGTCTTATTATCAGAGACTTGGCTTTGTCCTGAGAAACGCCCGGGACTTTCGGAGTGACAGTGTGGTGCGGCTGTTGTTTGGGGCTCTTGTACGGAGCAAGCTGGAGTCAAGCTGTTGCGTATGGAACCCCCATGAAAGTACCTTAGAAACGCCTTCTGAACTTTCTCCAGTGCTCTGTCACTGGAGAAAGTTCAGAAGGCGTTTCTAAGGTTTTTGTACAAGCGACTTTTTGGGTACTACCCATTTATGTACCCAACCAAGTTTCTCCAGGGATGTCTTGGGTACAACTCCCTACAAACCAGGAGAGCGTATGATCAGACGGCAACTATGTGCAAGATACTCTGCGGTATGATCGACGTCCCAGATCTGCACAACCTTCTATTTCGTCTTAACCTACCCGATAACTACCTTCGCCACAGAAGCATTAGACTTTTTTCAGAGCCTTCTGCAGAACCGTGGCTCGCGCTAACTCTCCACTGCCTCGCACTCTCGCCGCCCTCAACAGACTTCTTGAACAGAACCCGGACTGTGATATATTTGCGGACGAATGGCAGGATATTATGTTGGTGTGCCTGAGGTTTTGCGAGAGTGATGAGTGTTAGGAGTAATATTTTGAGTTTGTATTAATTTATTTTTGTTTTAAATTGCATAATGTTTTTATAGAATTTTATTTGTCTGAAATCTTTATAAATGATCAATCATTATTAGTTTTGCTTATTGTGTAATTTTATGTATAAATTTTTATGTTTCATTTGTTCTAATATAGAGGTATAGGTATTGTAATTAACTAGTGTAATTGGTTGTTATTTAATCGTGCTAGTTAATAATTAAATAAATAAATAAATAATTACAAATAACAATAAATAAAATAAATATCCAAAATTAAGGGGGCTTCCACGCAAAAACATGATTTTATTGGCTATTATGTCTCTTCTTTTGTCAAGGCTGTATCTCTTGAACCACAATAGGTAGACACATTAAACTTTCTACAAATTAAAAACACTTCAACTGTAATAACAACAAATATTATAAATATAATTAAGTTAAAAATTTAAAGCGGTCTCCGAACAAAAGTCAAAATGATATGTCCTTTGAAAAAGTTGCCTGGTTTTTACGGTACGGAACGCTTCGTGGGCTAGTCGACTCGCACTTGGCGATTTATTTCTTACCTGTAATACTATTGTTGCTCAGCCAAAGTGGATCTTGGCCCCCGACACTAGACTTCTCCAGGCATCTCAGTCCTTAACTGTATCTCGCGAGATAATAGCATCGACCACGAGGAGATCGGCTTCCACTTCCTCAATCCAGCGATTCCTAGCGGTAATAAATCATGGGAAATCGTAATGGTCATCATGAAAATGATTGAAAGGTATTTTATTTATGTCACAGCAAGGACATAAATAAAACACATGTACATTTAAATGAAAAAAAAATATTGCCTTATCTACTTTAAGATCTTATCTTTAAATATTTATAAAATTAATAAATTTGTTTTACAGTGAATATGTAATGTTTTTCTAAACTATATAAATAAGAAATATTAATGGAATTTGACCACTAATTTTTGTTATTTTCAGAAATATATTTGTTTTTTTTTAATAATTCTTTTATGAAAAATTCTGCATAAATTTGGGTACTCAATGGAGCTAATAGACAACTGGAAAACGCAAATATGGAATAGAAGTAAATTTTAATACATTAAAATTTACTTCTATTCCATATTTGCGTTATAAATTCATACATGAATTTATAACAAATAAATTCTTTGATTTTGATGTTGAAAGGCCAAGCAAAAAATATTTTTGGCCCGATAATATTTACCATTATAAGAATTGTTCCCGTTACATAGCGTGACTGGGTAAATAATGCTGGACAACCCACAGCATCATCTAGCCCCAAGCTAAACAGAGCTTGTGTTATGGGTACTACATGACTGATATATAGATATACATTACACAGGTTAATTAATACAATAAATTACTCGGTTTTTTTAACATAGAAAATACCCGGAACAAATATTTGTAGATCGCACAAACATTGTGTCCTAAGGCGGGAACCAAACCCGCACCCTCCTGCATCGCACGCACGCATCGTTCGTCCACCGTGCCACATCGGCCGTCTTAAATATAACCTAATAAGTCAGCTAGATCCCAGTGCTGGACAAAGGCCTCATGTCTTTCATACATTCGAGGGCATTATTGGATCAGAACGAACATTATGAAACTACTAATGGGTACTAAAGGCCCTATTAACTAATATTATAGTATTATATAGTATAAGATAAATGGACGGGCCAACTTTCCAACCGTTTAGCAGGTCATTTAGTGAAATGGGTAACTTTATACTTCAACCCCTTTTTCCTGGAAGTTAAAAAGGGTAAATTAAAATGAAATAATGTTAGCCTGTTTGAGCGTTTCCTCGCGATGATCGAAATCTTCGAAACGCTCAAACGAAAAATCTCGTACCACGACAGTTGATGGGTTAACTGAAGTTTCTTCAAAGTATGTTGTCTCTATCTGAGGCTTTGAGTTTAGACTTTGAGGCAACTTCCTCCTCTCAGTCAGACGTTGACCTTTTACCAGACAAATATGCTTTTTAACTGCGTAACATTAATACAGTCATAAGTACGACCCAACTTCTATTAACTTTACTCATTAATTTACCTAACACTCTGTATGTATTCGCCGAACTAAAGATCTTCAAAATTGCAGAGCACCCAAACAGTAAAACAACTTCAATAATTTAAACCTATAGCCTAAAACTGCGCTTTTAGGACGAATCTTAGAGTCATAAAATTGGGGCTACGGACCGTTAGGCTTAGCCCGCATCACGAAATATCGCCACGCGATATTTTTTTTGGCAACACTGCCACACAAGATTAAGTGCGTGCGAGCTTTATACATTAATTAAATGTTTCAGAATCCTGCGGAAAAAAATGCACGTTGAGATTCCGCTGTGCAGGGTAAGTCTAAGCCTTAGTAAATCTAGATCTCATTGAGTTTGAACGTAGGAGATATGATCGAATACGATCCTTTTCATAACGATAAAAGCGTGTTTAGATTAACATTAATTACTTAGTTGGACGTACATAGCAGTTATACCTACAGTAGATTGACGTGAAGCAATTTTACATCGGAAACTCCTTATTCAGAGCTCAGAGTTTGACGATAGTATCGAGACGTCATAGTGACGTCTAATTTTTGTACGGGGTTTGGGTAATTCTATGTCCCCACAATAGAGGCGCTGCTGTACCAAATTCCATAGAAAAATGAGACGTCTTAGTACGTCGTTCGTAGTTCGTCTCAATATCTCAATATCTCTATCATCGAACTCAGGCCTCTGTTCAATACCTTAGCAGGATCAGTAGATATGGTCCACTTAAAAAAACAAGAAACACAGTGTTCGGTAAGTTGAAAACTATCGTAAGTTTTTAGACTATCTGCCTTAGAACTTATTGATGTGATTTTAAAGATTTAATTTATCTACTATATAAAAATAAGTCGGGTTTTCCTTCCTGACGCTATAACTCCAGAACGCACGAACCGATTTCCATGGTTTTGGATTCGGTGGAAAGGTCTCGGGCTCCGTGAGGTTTATAGTTACATAAAACGAAGCCATCTGGTGGCGAAACGGAGTTCGCCGGGTTTGCTAGTTTTTTATATAAATAATAGAAATACCTACTTAATCATTATGTCTCTTAGATCTTCCTTAGTGCGAGTACTAGCCCTGCCCTAAAGGGCAAAATCCTAAAATGAACAAATTGAGAAACCTTTAGAAGGGTCAAGTTCAAATTGTACCAAATTGTTCAATTTGTTTCACAATGATTGTAATTTATTACGGTGTACTTTCCTATCTATAGTATCTAGAGCTTTTTGCTTTTATTTTTAAATTCTGAGCAACTTTCCTAACATCAATGCTTTTAAAAAGGTAACGATTTTGTTACGAGGATTAATTTGAAATGTCCAGCATAATATTTGTATTATTTATTTTGTAAATTTTAAGCGTTATTATAAAAATTATTTTATAATAACGCTTATTGTATATTATTGTATAATAATAAAATATTTTTTTTTCGGTAACTTACAAATTAAACATATATGTATTGGAGTCCCCCTTTAAGCAAAATTTGCTTGTATTAGAGGAAGCCGCTCTTGCCAGATTAATTATTAACAAATAATATTTTTTATGAAAAGTAACAAATCAAAATTATTATAAGGAAGTACTATTTTCGGAACTCATTAGTGCCGAAACAGTAGGTATGAGACTAAAGTGACCATCAGTTGCCAACGATAAATTAAGTAGCTAAAATTACCGATTCGCCACCAGTGTAAAACTATTCTGGAAATACCTCACCTCCTCACCTCGACAGCCTATATTGCTCCACTGCTGGACGCAGGCCTACCCCTGGTAAGCGCCTTATTGGCTTGGAATTACAAAAAAGAATAAATAGCTAATTTTGAAAAAAAGCTTCGATTTCCTCTTCATAATCAATAGTAACGTTACTCAATCTTAATTGTAACTTGCTTATTCTAGGTACAGAATAAGTTTTAGCTTTCATCCAAACTTACCCTAATCAATTTTCCTATTCCCTTTCCAAAGCACTCCGGAACGAAATAAAAAGGTCCAAAATTAGCTAACATAATTATCATTCAGGTGAAATTCCTTACGACATTAACATTAACGCGAAATAACATTGATCTGGCCCTTGGGAACGGCACATTTTCCTTACTTATGGAGTCCTAATAGCAATGTCTACATGTGACGGCAGTGATGTTGACCTATACGCAACCACCGTATGTAAAAAACTCTATTCCGATGAAAAGAAGGTTCAATTTACGAAGGTTTAATACGTGCCGATGTCTGTAAGCTATCGTTTTCAAGTAGATAGGTGTGGACATAGATAATGGATATCGTGGCATGGTGAATGTATTTTTTCTTTTTAGCTAAGATGTACAAAAGTGGTGTTCTCTGAGAGATTGATTAGCAGCTTCGTCGATTAACGTTGTAACTCAGTCAGCACACGTCCACTGTGGAACATACAAAGAAAGGGGGTTTTACAATAATCACCGCGCTTGGCATTCGGATTTGTGATTGCAGTGGAAATGTTAGTAGTACATAGAAAGAAGCTGCTGCCCTTCCTCTGCTGGGTTCCCTTAGTCGGCTCATCCACGGGCTGAGTCACCCGTCTACGTCAGCGTCTACGAACCCTCCAGGCTCGAACGCTGACGTAGGTTTATTGCATACCGTAAGTATGTGTCAAAAGCATAAAGAAAGTAGGTAACTAATTATCCAATTTTCTTCTAGGGTCTAGAATCTGCTAGACTTTAGAAGAAAATCGGATAATTAGGATCTCTAGAATCTAGAGGTAGAAAAACAACTCGATGAAAGTACTTAATAGTGGTGATCGCTACGATTTTCCCTCCGGGTCGCTTACGATTCGGATCAGACAGTTGGAAACAATAAATCTTCTTATCTGTGAATAAAATTAAATAAATATTCAGAATATTAACAAAGCCTCTGCAGATAAAAGTAAACCTCTGAAATGAGATTTACGAGTATCTGTGAATATTATTTGGAAATACAAAGTCAGTAAGTGTCAAATCGATAGGACTTTTACACGCCGATACCAAAAGTTGTATGTTCTGATCATCTCTGATATTAAAGTTGTGATTTCTGTTCATTACAGCCTAGCAGAGAGTACACTACAGAGAATATAGATAGAAGTAAACCTCTCAAATGGGAATTCTCCCTGAATAATATTTAGAAATACGAAGACAGTAGGTGCCAAATCGATAGGACTTTTACACGCCGATACCAAAAGTTGTATGTTCTGATCATCTCTGATATTAAACTCGTGATTTCTGATCATGACAGCCTATCAGAGAATACTGTAACGTCCAGATTGTAGTCTTAATTGACCTATTAACGGGCTTTGCCAAATTGGTTATATTCGCGGCACGGATGTGGCTCAGTGCCAAAAGAGTTAAGTTTTTTGATCAGGCCAATTTTGGAGTAAGCATGAACTTGCTGATTACGACTCTTACTAACATAAACGGTATCCGTTTATGTTAGTAAGAGGAAAACAATTTTGATAGTGTAGGTACATGTTTTTGGGAAAAGTTTCATTTTATTTGCCACGAACGATGGCTCGGCTGCACAAACGATGGCGGCGAAAAATCCAATATGCCCCGATTAAAATGAGAATTATTGTAGTTACAAATAGCTGAATTATTGAAGTTCCCAAACTTTACGAATGAGACGGGACAAGTAAAGTCAAGTAGGTACCTAAATACGTACCTAGTACGTCTGGTCGAAGCGACGCGTGACCCGAGAGCTGGTGAGTATCTAACGCATTGCCATACAGCGGGGCAATGCAGCCAGCGTCTTGGGGACGCTTCCGACTGGTATTAATATGGATCAGTTAACCTACCTGCAGATTGTTTGCAACAGTCTGTAGTTAGCTCAATTATTTAAATTGTAAATACTAGTTCTAATTTGTTTCTATTATTTGATTCAAACTTTGTGGCTTTTTAATATAAGTAAGATTTGAATATTGAAAGACCTAAATGAAAATGCGACCAACATTTTTTTCAATCGCCACTCCAGCTGATAAAACTACCTACATAGCCATTTCGCAGAAGTTACAGCAGGATCAAATCCACTCAATTACGTCACTCAATGGTGTTCATTGAGTGACGTAACGACCCCATTTCAAAATAACAAGAATCTCAGTACGGTGAGAAAAAATTATCAAACCTCGCCGTATTACGATAAATTGGTAACTTATATTAACTTTATTTATTTATTTATTTAAATACTTTATTGCACACATTTAACAAAAGTATACAAACGGTGGGCTTAATGCCGATGGTATTTTCCACCTGCCAACACATGGTAGAAATAAAACAAAAAGGCGAGCTATAATTAAACTAAGCTAGATAAACTACATCAATTAATAATAAAAAGTTTTATTAATTATATAGTGCAAGTGCACTATATAATTTATGAATTTAACAAACTGCAATGTAGATTTTTGATACGCTAATTCTTGTCAACCCCAATATGTATAATATTCCACATATTGAAGGGATAGAAATCAAAAATAATCACGTCCTTAATTGAGATATGAACTCAACCCTATATATACGAGTATTTACCTTCTAGCAACGTGTTTTTCAAATACTGATATAAGGCCAATTGCTCTGTCCTTGTAAATGAAATTGAAAGCACACGTGATAAAAATGGAAAAATATGCGTTTAGCAAACTGCGGAGAGCAATAACTTCTGTTCATTCCGCGAGATAACAAAATTATTCACTCATCCTCTGTGCGCGCAGTTTATTATGATTAAAACTGCTTATATAATGGCGCAGTTACACAGAAACCAGGTAGAATATTGTAGTTGGTAACTTGGTAGGTATAATAAAAAATAGTGCGTGACTGGGTACTCTTTCGCCTTCGGCTGAGTTTTCGGTGGGTAGACGCGGGAGCGAGGACGGATTTTTACAGTGTTCAAAAACAATTTTAATGCAATGTGGAAAAGTTACACTGAAACTTTCAAAACTCTTTTTCCACTCCCACTCTCGCTTATCACCTAAAACATGCCCAGAGATTTTTTCTCGATGACAGGCTTAGAGTTACATAAACGCAACGTTTCAGACCGATAGGTTCAGTAAAAAGTAACTGATATCAAAACTTTCACATTTATAAATATGTGACGCTCTGTCTTGTTTTTATTATGAAAGTAATATAAATTTAGTAAACAATTAACAATTGAGTATCGAAAACAAAACAAACAATATGAGAGATTAGATAAATTGTCTAGGGCCAGCTAGCCGGCAGATCAGCGCCGACCAACTAACAGCTTTCAACACAATGCTGGCTAAATTATTCCAGTGACACAGTATGAGCATCCATTTCTGTTAGCGTAAAAAGTATTTATTTTGTGCGTAAGTCCGTATGAAACACGTTATATTTAAAATCACATATTATCCTATGCTAGCAAATATTTATTTATCATTTGGTTTATATTTCTTAGCGTATTACAATTTTGTAGAATTAGTTTCGAAGATTCAATTTATATTGCAATAATACCATTTAATCAGCTAAATTATCTATTACTGCCACTAATCTACCAGTTTTCAAGTCTTCAGAGACGTCTAACATAATTATATGTCATGCACCATAATAAGAAAATAGTATTATTATACGTAAGGTTCGTGACCTAAGAAAAATTGAGTTTTGTACATGAGTTTCATATTTACCTTCGGTCTGGGCCTCAGGCACGATTTTTCTCAAATTCCAATTGTGAATATTTCAATGTTGATTTATAGAGTATTGGATAGTCGTATCACAAGTCAACGAACCGAATATTTGTAGTATCTTGAAAACTGGAGCTTTTTATAATAAATGATTGAACCCGCAAACTAACGCAGTCATTGAATTTTTGATTGAATACTTTGAAAAGTATAAAAACGATCCTTTTTTGTATTCTTCAAAAAGTATAAGAAGATTAAACATGTTCTATACATTATTCATTCATTTACCAAGATTCAGTAGACAAAATGCGACATTTATACCACTTATGTTAGCAGATTCGTAATATAATGGACATCGAAAACTTCTGATGACCCTTTAATGAAAGTCTTGCACGTTCAATTCTTTAGTTCATGGAAACTGTGAGATTGATCTCTTCAACACCAGTACAAGTAAGCTAAAACGCTAACTAAGTGATCAATTTTTATTTTTCAATCATAACTTAACTTTCTTACCTGTTTAACTTATGTGTATGTGTTGAAGTTTTTTTTTTATTCCTATTATTTTATTGTTTAGATTACTTTTAAAAAGTCGTCAATTTACTTTGTACCCTGTTATTTTTAATTTAAATTGTCTGCGGAAACTTTTAATTAGTCGTCAGAAAACTGGCACTGGCCATTCCAGGCATGTTCCATAATTTTACCTGTAATTAATTTTATACCTAGCTGTAAGTTTTCCCAAAATTTTGTAAATAAATAAATAAGTATTTTCTGCAAAATATTGGGTTGAATCTTTACACCGCCTTAAAATGTTTAAACTTTAGCGATTTCTTGCAAGCTTATAAATTAAAACAATAAATATTCGATAAATACCGGACATTGTTTATATATTTTTATTTAGAATTACTACAATAATATTTATTAACGAAGAAAATTACAATCAAATTATAGAAACAAAATCAGAACTAGTATTTACAATTGAAACAATTGAGCTCAACTGATCCATATCCAGCCAAACCAAGTCGGAAGCGTCCCCAAGACGCTGGCTGCATTGCCTCGTTGTATGGCAAAGCCGATGCGCTGCGGCAGATACACCCTAGCTCTCGGGTCACGCGTCGTGTCGCTTCGAACAGGCACTCAGATATTTGGACCCTAGGTCTCGACTCCAAGGGGAGCAAATAAGTAGGCTCTGTCGAGACCGACCTGACTATTACTACAATGAATTAAACTTTTACTCTGTGGCCCTATTTACGTGCATTCGTGAGTGTAGTTACGCACTCTATTTTCGGAATTTAATGGTCTGATTCTTTTGTTTTACTATTTTAGTTCCATGTCTGCATGATAGAGACGCTGTGCCAAATCCCATAGAAAAATGAGACGTCACGATTACGTTTTGAGAAACCGAACTCAGGTTCATCAGGTCTATTTTGAAAAACAAACATCAATAATATTATGCGTGCTACACTCACAAAAGCCAGTAGCTTTCACCTACAGCTACATTTATGCAGGCCTTACCTATCTACGTGTAAAGTTACGTAATCTACGCTGGGTAGATTAAGGTGTCACCGAGAACTACGCTTTTACCGGGATTAACTTTTAATGTTGTTAATGTGAGGTAGATTCTACCTGAATTGATGTGGGGTTGGTTTATTGTGCGCAGTTTTTTGGGACTTCTTCCCCGGATTTTTTTACCCTACTAATGGAACTGATAATGTTAGTAATGATGTTTTTGCGGACGTGTAATTTGTGGGAAAGTGGACTATACATAATATGCACGACTGGTGGCATAAAAAATCGAAACAAAATAGAATTAAACAATTTACACACATACGATACATAATAAGACAAAGTTATACTAGGTTACCACTGGTAAGAGCAGGGGTTAGTTTTAATCATGGTTGTGCTACTTGTCATGATCACCTAAAGATGCGGTGCGTTCAGATTAAGTAACATGTTATAAAACTTATGGTTCTCGTATAACATGTCCACATCATAAAACATGTTAAATAACTATGTTTTATAACATGTTTTGTAACTTAATCTGAACGCAGCTTGGCTTTTATTGTATTAATTTGCTACCAGTGAACGGTTAAAACATGGAAGCTTTCAAGGAAAATATGCGCACAACATGACACAACATTGCAAACAAACTTATATGTCAAATATCCTTTGCTGATTAGCCAACAATTTGTTAACACTCGGGACGCACAGTTCAAAGTCGATTTTATTTCCTCGACATTTGAGATGAAATTGTCGTTTGACGTGTAGGTTGCAACGTCATTTTCTACAACGCCCTCTAGTTGCCACTGCCGGTCGCTTTGCAAACTACACTCGTTTGCAGCATAGTTTACTAGCGCCGCATATCAAGACTGACTTTGCTTTTGGGTCATTTTCTAGCGCAAGTATGCTTCCATGTTTTATCCGTTCACTGTTCTTTCGAAACTCAGCGTCATGGAAAAAATTTCGTAATTATGTATCTGTACCACCTACTCCTCCACCTCCACAGCCTATATTGGTCCACTACTGGACCCAGGCCTCCCCCTGATAAGCGCCTTATTGGCTTTTATCTCACGGGGTGTAGTGCCCATAATCCCCACGCTAGACATGCGGGTTGGGGATCGCAGTTCAGTGGTAGAATTGTTCTGCAAAGACCGCTGATGCCCACCCCTAGTGGATATCCCTTAATCGCCTCACCTGTGGGGAGAGTTGGGGTGGTGCAAATTCTAAGCCGGCACGACATAATCTGTACCAGTGTACAAAAATATTATTTTGTACGGAAAGTCACAAACTATATTTCCATGCCCGTGGTAATCTTAATTTCTGTTTTCGTTATGCGTAGGATTTCGTAGCAATCTCTTTTTTAGATCACCGTAAATGCACCTACACTGATTTTCGTAGCAATCTCTACGCCGTCTCGTAGCCACCTCTACGAGTTTTTTAGCCACCTCTACGAGTTTCGTAGCAAGTTCTACACTGATTTTCGTAGCAATCTCTACGCTGTCTCGTAGCCACCTCTACGAGTTTTGTGGCAATTTCTAGACTAATTTTCGTAGCAGTCACTACATTCGGTTTCGGTTTATCAGAAAGGCTACGCAAATAATAGCAATAAAGGCTACAAAATGTTTATTGCAGCCACTCTATTTGCTATGGACTCTATTAAAGTACATCTAGGTACGCCAAATATTTGATCTGCTACGATTCAGGTCAACTTGAAATGCTATAAATTTGCCTTTTAATTAAATTGAGCAAAACATCAGTTATTTGCAAAAAGCAAAATAGGAAATAACAGTTTATCCAATAACTGTTAGTTGATATAGCTAAACCAAGTAAAACAACTGGTTCAATCGGGTCAAACCTCTGAGGGTATAGTTTAAATCCTATTTATATTCTTTTGATATAAATTAATGCAAAATACGCATGCAAAAATTAAAATTTAAGACAAGCTGCTTTTCATGCGTTTTTTATCAAAACTTTTAAAGGTTATTTTATCCCATGAGAACTGACTGTTGGGATAAAAGGGTATAAAAGACTTATCGAGTATCCTTTGTTTTATTCCAGGCTTAGACCTACATCTATACAAAGTTTTGGTCCGATCAGTTCAGTTGTTTTGCCGTGAAGAAGAAACAAACATACTTAAATCCAAACTTTCGCATATCTAATATTAGTGGGAAAGTGTGAGAAGGATTAACAATCATCCAAACATTTACACATTCATATTAATAATATGAATGGAACTAGCTGTTATCCATGGCTTTGCACTCTTTTTCCTATATATATAAAAGCATAGCCATACAGCGGGACAATGCAGCCAGCTGGGGACGCTTCCGACTGGTATTGATATGGATCAGTTGAGCTACCTGTATATTGTTTGCAGCCTGCAGTTAGCTTAATTGTTTCAATTGTAAATACTAGTTCTAATTTGTTTTTTATTATTTGATTGTAATTTGCTTTGTTAATAAAGGCCATATCGTATTGTTTTAAAAGTAAACTATTCAAAATTACAGCCCTCTCCTGTCAGAACTTTTGACGTTATCTTCGCCCAAACAACCTTACAACTTTTTTAATATAAAAACTTTAATGGTTTGACGTATTTATTATAAATGTAAGCGGGCTAGATAGATAGATAGACAGAATATACTTTATTGCACACTTAAATCTAAAATGAACTATTTACAACAAGACAAATTAAAAACTAAGCGGCAATTGGCGGTCTTATCACTCAAGAGCGATCTCTACCAGACAACCATGGATGGATAGGATCATTGGACAGTACAAGGAGATCTGTGTGCTTTATGTAGGTTAACTACGAACCTACTTTTTGTTGAAAAAACACCAACGTTTCATCCGTTCTTCAGGGTTTAATAAAATATTTGTAGAAGTTACAAGCTATTTACACTAAGCTGGATCATGGTTGACTAAACTACCGTCCAATTACCGTTGCCAGTGGGCCTCGCATCCGTAACTACCTGAATCCGATAAACTTACGGTCGAAATCCGGTCGCATCCGGTTTCAACCGGTGTGGTGTCATGAATTTATACGGATTAATGTATACGGAGTAGATTGGAATATCTATGATTACCTACGCTAGTCTACGCGTAAGTTTATTTTGGGATTTTGAGATCAAAAAACAGATATCATAAAAATTTAAACGATTTTTTTTTTGTTAATGGATTGAGTAAAAAAACGTTAATTGTTTAGTTTCAGTGTGAAAAATTATTGAACTTTTTGTATGAAAATTAATTTTGCTTATTTTTACATTCTAACGAACAACATGTAAATAAAATAGTTAATGTGAGAAATAAAAATTATTTACACATTATTAAAAACTAGGAACTACGCCAAGTTTATGTACCTGAAAATCAAAGCAGTCCTACAACACAAAACGTTCTCCCAATGGCCGCGAGGTACTTGACTGGACCACAATAAAAAGCAGAGTTTCACCGGATAAAGTCCAGCACGTCATGTTAGATCTCGCATGGGCGTGTGATACGGCACTATTTATTATAGTCTAGGGACAGTGAGTGGAGGTGTGCCTTTATTGTGTTAAAAATCCGATTTGTTATTTAACCCTTAACATCAAACTGGGACATCACACGAGTGAAAATCTCGTCGTACATGGGTGTGGTGTTATTGAGGATTTTTTTATGAATAAACATTCACCTTACTGTGTATAATAATCAGATCACTATTTCTAAAGATCAGCAATAGATGTGTACAAAAAACTGTACGTATATACATACGTACATATATTTTACTTGTACGTGTAGTGTACAAGTAAAGTGTTAATTGATTGATTAGGTATACTTTATTTCTTATTTGATACTAATTTTGTTTAAAATTTACTAGTCTACGAGCTTATTTTGTAAGCCTGAAGAAATAGACATTAAAATCGTTTACTTTTATTTTATAAACGATATTCACTATGATTTGAGTTCAAATCATGGTAAATATCCCATTGTAAATGATCCATCTTAACCCTTAATTCTTTATTACACTAAATAAAACTTACATAACAAACATAAAACTAGAGAAGGAATGGCAAAGGCGAGCTTAACCCTAAAAAGAGTTCTCTTCCAGCAAATTTTGTTAGGAGAGAGAGGAGACAAAGTTATGTGGGTGCATAACTTTCAGAGAGAAAAAGATGGAAGAAGTGGTTTAATCCTTACTACTTAATTGAGAGACTACTACATATTATTACTGCACTAAGTCGATGATATCTATTTCAATATATAAAATACAATATGTTCCTAATATCATACAATAATTACATACAAATTTATAATATAATGAGTCATAAATAAAGGTACTCTTTGACTTTACGCTTGAAGGAACCATGATGGATTTAAAAGATATAAAGAAATAAACGTTATTAATTTCAAATTTCTGAAAATAAAACCTAAAGAGAAACATCAATATGAGGTTTTGGCGAAAGCCTTTTCAAGTAAAGTAAATAGGTATATTTTATTTTATATTATAGATTTCTGTAACATTTTCTACCTTGGTCTCTCAGTCTAGCGTTATTTATTTATTCTTTCTAACACGTGAAATCTGGGCAGTCCTCCCATCGGAAATTCGAAATGCACTCGTTGGATAGACAACGAAAAATGTTCGTTCGAAAACAAATGGAAGCGTTTAGTTTATTTTATTTTTTACAGGTTCCAGAAAAACACTTCTACATATTACCTATATAGGATTTTTATTTGAAAAAGATATAGATATTTTTCAAAATGTTATACCTACATACATCAATTTTCTTATTGAAATTTTCTTATATTATAAATTATCATTCTATGCAAACTACAAAGATATTAGGATTTTGCAATTTAATTTGGTATTATTCGGAGGACAAACAATTTTAACTATAAAATTAACTTATAACTTGTAACCATATAATCATTTTAGCATTATTTTAGCTTCCACGCGAGGATGCATATGGAAGCTAAAAAAATGCTTGCATGCTGACGACAAATAGAGAAACTCTAAGTAACAAATAGTAAAATTATTTAACAAAAAAAAATTAACTTAACAACTACGTAAAATTAAACTATTAAAAACTAATCAATCGACGTAGTAACTGTCCTAATTTTAATAATAATCGTTTAGGTTTACAATGTACTAGGCACTACACAGCCCTGGCGCCGGAGTTAACAGAAATCATTAACTGTTATTTCTTTAGACTCACAAAATAATATGTTTTATCTTGCCAATAGGTTAGGTACCATACCTACTACGCTAACAAAGTTGCAGGTTACAGGCTAGTAAGAAATAAAGTGAAAATTCACTTAAATTTTTATTAGCCTGTTACTTCCTGTGGTAAGCGAATGGCGAAATGTCCGTGAAAAAAATGCTGGCCGCGCACTAAAACAAAATATATCTTTAAGCGTGCATTAGATCAAGAGGCGAGGAGGGGAGAGGAGGAGATGTCATGAGGCTTTTTAACACGTGGTTTTTTTTCCCATTCCCGTCTGGGCCCCTACATCCGGACATACCCAAAAGCGCGCTTCTAGGTATTAAAACGCGTGTTTGGGTATGTACGTATGGGACCAAAGGGTTTTTAAAATGCGCGTTACAAAAACACGCTATTTAAAACAGCTAATTTGTACCTGCATTTTATTTTCATACTAATTTCTGCACACGGCTTCATACGCGTTGTATATGGAAACGTTTAAAAGTTATTTATATACCATAGGAACTGATTAATGGCATAAAAAGTAGCCTATGTTTGATTCCAGGTTTAAAGCTACACCCATGCAAAATTTCAGCTCAATCTGTTCAGTGCTTTCGGCGTCAAAAAATAAAAAACATCCATCCATCCAACCAAACTTTCGCATTTTTTATATTTGTGTGCTTAATGGCAATAAACAGCCAGTACTTTGTTTCAGTTCTCTCACCGCTCACATACTTTTTACGCATAGGAACTGACAAGCTCTGGTGCGAGGCGTATAGATTTAAACGATTAGGCGATTTAAACGTTTACGAGCTTTGCATTTAAATAGTAAATATTCGATTAAATATTCCTTCGCATTAGTAAATATTCTACGAAATATTTTCTCTCGACTGTAAGACCATATCCGATATTTTGTGTCTAATATTTTTTGTGAACTTCAGATAATGTATTTGAAGGTAACTTTACAAAAGACCCGTGGGGCCGCGGCGTAAAAATATCGACCCCTCCAACTTAGCCCGTGGAAGTCGTAAAAGCCGACCAAAGGGACACACCAGATGAAGGGTAGCAGCTTCATACTGTGTATCAACCAACACCTTTACTGCGATCACCAAACCGCCTGCCAAGCGTGGTGATTATGGCAAAACCCCCCAATATGATGGCAACAAATAGAAAACGGCCCTCAGTTCCGCCAGCTCCGCTATTCCTGGTCACGGTAGCGGCCAGGGTAACGGCGGGGCAGGGAGTGCTAGGAATCTCCGGAAGAGATTGAACTACCAATCCCAATGGAGGCGGCTCAGGACCGCTATTTGTGGCGTCGTTTGGGGGAGGCCTATGTTTAGCAGTGGACGTATACGGGCTAATGATGATGATTACAAAATTATTTTTGTTAGATAGATATAAAAAATATTTGGTACTACAGACACACGTACAATTTACATAAATATACAATTTTAAATATAAGCACAATAGGTTTAAATAATCAAAATGACATTTAAAAAAAGTTAGTAAGAGCTTAGAAATTTGATAACATTTTGATAACATTTAAGCAGTTTTAAATTACAAATACTTTAATCTGAGACTCACTTAGGCAACAGACTTTTTGTGAGATCTTTCGGCAAATATTTTAAGCAGGTTACTTTGTAAAATTATTTGTACAGTCGTTAGTAACTTTAATACATTATTAAGCCGAACCCATTAGCTGTAATAAAACTCTAGACCTACTGCTCCGATTTAACGTTCAAGTACTTGGGCTGTCCAGCTATGGAACGCATTGCCGGTCTCAGTAAGGCGTGCTAAGTCACTGACTATATTCAAAAAAATGGTAAAGGAACACTATTTGTCCTGTTGTCATTGAATTTCCTTGTTTCCCTCAAGATAAATAATAGTTATGTATGTATTTATATAATAAAATAGTATGTAAGATTTATAAGTATGTAGTTTGATATGTAAAGTATATATTTGCTAATATTCAAAGTAGTAAATACCTATATTATTATTATGCACACAGGTATTACCCCATGTACAATCCTACGATCCTATCCATTCAAGGTTGTCTGGGAGAGATCGCTCTTGAGCGATAAGACCGCCAATTGTCGCTTATTCTTAATTATTATTTTGTTAATTATTTATAAGCTAAGTGTGCAATAAAGTATTATCTATTATCTATCTATCTACTTAAGTACTTAGTACTAGGTTATATTCAGGTTGGTACCGCGTGAGTGAAGCCGCGGGCAGTAGCCCGTTTTTATGTTTGCTGCGTAAACTAATGGTTTTCTCCCAAAAAACGATACTAAACATACAGCAAACTTGTTTATCGTTTGATAAATTACTTGTTTCAGTACAAGTTTAGTGTGGGAACAACATGTTGACAATGTTCTTATGGACAAAAGTTACGATCAATTCTCAGAGGATTAAACTGTTTGCAATAATGTCATGGCCGTGGCAGACGCGACGTGAGAATCGACCTCACCAGCTCAGCCGGAGAGAGGTAGGGCAGCAGCTTTATTCTGATTTTAACACCTATACTGCGATCACAAATCCGCCTACCCAGTGTGCTGATTATGGTACACCTCCCCCTTGTTTGGCGGAGCGTTAACTAATGGACGTAGGTATGAGTGCTGATAGGTAAAGTAACATTGTGTGCGCCTAATATTTATTGATGACGTTCTTATTTCTCAATAGGTTTTTTGTGTTTGATCATTTTTTTTTCCATATGTGTAATAATTTTTCTTCAGTAGATACTTAGGTACTAATACCTACCAATAGTGAAAAATATAGCCTACTCTGTGCTTGTATATTTGTGTATATGTATGCAAATTGATGTGTGCTGCCGGCTTAGAATTTGCACCACCCCAACTCTTCCCGCGGGTGTCCTAAGAGGCGACTAAGGGATATCCATCGGGTGGGCAGCAGCGCCCCCCGCAGAACAGCTTTACCACCGAACTGCGATCACCAACCCGCATGCCCAGCGTGGAGGTTATGGGCATTACCCCCTATGAGATAAAAGAAAACAAGGCGCTTTCTAGGGGGAGGCCTGCGTCCAGCAGTGGACCAATATAGGCTGTGGAGATGGAGTGTATATTCAAATGTACCTTCATGTACCTACTTATTAGTTCTTGTCAAACCAGTATGTATCTGTGCATTGCCAAATACGAGTATCTTTATATTTATCTGTACATATGTTACATTTCCCTAAAAAAAACACAAATTGTGGTCGTAAACGGTGCTTTTGCTGCTGAAAATCAGTGAATGTGACTAAGCTTTATTATAGAAAAAAAATCCATAGAAATATTATAAATTCGAAAGTAACTCTGCCTGTCTGTCAACTCTGCCTGTGTGTGTTACGCTTTGACGCCTAAATAGCTGAACGAATCTTGATGAAATTTGTCATGGAGAGAGATAGTATCCCGGGGACGGACATACGCTACTCTTTATCTCGGAAAAAAGCGAGCGAAGCCGCGGGAGAAGCTACAGATAATCGTTACTTTCTAATTTATAATATTAATATGGATAACAATCAAGTGAACGGTGGGAGATAAAGTTCAAATTAGTTGTATCAACTCTAAACTTGGCTGTATCAGAAAAGCATACCTCATAGACCAATATCCATGCAGGTATTGTTGTTGATCGATGAAGTATTTTATAGCGTGCGAGGGGTGCGGTTTTGAGTTCCGATAGGAAAACTTTTAGATGGAATTTCGAAAATGTTCCTACCTAGTAGATGAGAACTTTTTTCTAAATATCAAATTTATACAACAATAATTTAACGCGAGACCGTTTCTCGATCAGTGCCTAGCTGAAAAATGAAAAGATAAGATAAGAGATAAGGAGAAGATAAGGAACTTGATTTTCTTGTTAGGGATTCTTCACAGTTTTGTGGAAAATTTGTACCCACAAATTTTCCACACAAACCGTGAAGAATAATGGTAAACCACAAGCACTTTATTACCCCCATAAACAGGTGCATTAAGCGAAAACACTCCTTATCTCGTCCCTTGAGAAGTCATTATTCACTTGCCACTTCCGCCCCCGGCTATGGGTGTGAATTAGAGAAGGCGCAAACTAGTAACAGACTGATAAAATTGTTCAACGCCATTTTAATTAAATGATGATGCATTTCTTTTCTTAAGGAGACAAGCAGCATATTTATGTTTTATGCTATTTTCATGAATCTACAAAACAATAAATAATATACCTGCTGTATTGGTTCTGGGCAGAACAAACAATCTAGAGGTAGCTGGTTTCAACAGTCTGTCGCAAGCCAATATCGTCGACTTCGCGAAGTCAGGCCTTCCACTCAGGAGGTCTTCTTTGAAAAACTGTCAATAACTGGTACGTATTAATAGCACTAGCATAGATGAAAATTAACTGATAATAGTACATTATGGTACAAGTGTGTAATGTTGGTGATTACCGCTGAGGCGCCATTGAGACCCGAGCCATTGGCGAGGGTCTTAAGAGAGCCGAGGACGGTAATTATCAATACACACGTGTATCATACGACGTTTTTCAACACACTTGTGAATAAAATAACAATAAAAACTCATTTTATTTAGTAGATAATAGATATTTTTCCTTGGAGTTTCAGGTAGTAAACTTTCCATAACGTTAAGGGCTTCACATCTTATATCGGGCGGTGTAAAACATAAATCATTTTCTTCGTAACTAGTACTTGTAGACATTTTAATTAATAAATACCTATAATTTCAACGGTGAAAACGAGTTGTGAAAAATGTTTCGCAAAATTAATCAGTTTTCCTATGCGCGCGCATTGCGATCAGCCACAGACTAAAGGGATGAGGTTTTTTTTATTTTCCGCGCATAGGGTTTGCGCCTATTCTGCCACATACAAAATGGGGAAATTAGTTTTCTTTTATTACAGAGAAAACATAAGTTATATCTGAGTGAAAGTTTTATTTATTAAACACGTACGAGTTAAAATTATCTACTAAATAAGAAGTTGCATGAAATGAACAAGCAATAGGAACATTAATTTATTTGTTCTATTGAACACCATCTTTTTTTTTTAATAAAAACTTGTTTAAGAACGAAGCACCTCAACCAATAAAATTTAAAAAAAATCTATAAGTCACTAGTGAGTTATAGCAATGAAAAAGTCACAGTTAGATAACAGGTGTCATTATGTACCTAATTGCGGTGAAATTAGAGCCACTTTATGAGCAAATGTGTTGAAAATTAATTTAATGTACCGAGTAACTGTACCGATTAAATTTAATAGTCGGTTCGATTAATCTACTATAAAGACACTAAAATTCGTTTACTTTGGAGATAAAACAGTGCCATAATAAAGCGCTGTCTATTCTCAAAAGAATAATGGTAATTATAGTTGCTGTAAAATTACCCGTTTGTGCCGAGCCTTAAGGCTTTTATCTTAGCCATTAAATATTGGATATTGTCAGGTGAATAAGTATATTTATGGCCTATGAACGTTATAAAAATATGTCGTATGAATTGCGGGGCGTATTTTATTGGTCTGTTAGTATCTCCAGAGTTCCGTTTTGTTGTGAATTGGTCCCTATTCATTTTGTCAGCAACTTTTACGTTTTGTTTACATACTTGTTTTAACTTTAAGACTCACCCTGGGTTCGGTTGACGATAGATAGATAGAATATACTTTATTGCACACTTAAATCTAATATGAACTATATACAGCAGGACAAATTAAAAACTAAGCGACAATTGGCGGTCTTACCGGTGAAGAGCGATCTCTACCATGGATGGATGGGATCATTGGACAGTACATCTGTGTGCTTTATGTAGGTTTATTATATTATAAATAACATAAATAATATTATAAATATAAATAATATAATATTATAAATACATAGACTTACACTACATACATATCATTATATTACGACGATACTAATACGTGACGTCATCGTGACGTCTCCTTTATCTATGGGATTTGGTACAGCGCATCGTGTGGACATGGAACTACGCAGTCTATATCGCATCTCGATACGCATGTCGATACTATCGTTTATCAAACTCAGGACTCTGCTCAGATCTACGTGACCTTACATAAAATTTTGAACTATGCGTTTAGTGGTCATTTATCTTCAAAATCTACTAGATTTTATACCTAAATCTTCATAAAACGTAGTAAACTAAATAAACAATATAACTGAGCACTCGCAAACTGCGAGATGATATCCAGAGCCCTTAATGCTGCAGTGGCTTTGGCCATAATTTATACGACAAACACAGTCTAAAGTATGCCAAGCCAGATAACTTCCACTTGCAAAGACGTAGAACAAAATTGATGTGAAAGGTCTATCCTAGGAAAATATTGACGTTGATGTGACAGAAATCTTTTAAATCACATCAAATAGTTTATAGGGACTAAAGAACTTTATTGACATAGCAAAAATTACAATTCAATAATAAAAACTAATCAGAACTAGTATTTACAATTGAAACAATTAAGCTATATGCAGACTGTTGCAACAATCAACAGGTAGCTCAAATGATTCATATCAATACCAGTCGGAAGCGACCCAAGACGCAGGCTGCATGCCCCGCTATGCTGATGCGCTGCGCCAGATACCCGCCAGCTCTCGGGTCACGCGTCGCGTCGACCAGACGCTCAGATAACTTTTTAAAAACTTAGTTTATTCATATTAGACATGATAAATTACACAGGTAAATAAGTACATTCTCATGTCTCGCCACATTACTAGGTTCACAAACGTCAATATATTTCAAATAATAACTCTCATTATTAATTAATTCAAGTCGCGAGCGTCATAAATGGTTTATTTTGGGATTATGTCTAGGTACCATACGAACTTCATATAGATTGCCGCGCTCGCTCGCGCACTGTACAACGTTGCTCCGTGGTTAAATTATTATTTATTCGAAAAATGTCGCTAAAAACCATGAAATATGTTGCGCGGGAACTACAATTAACAGTTGTGTCACTCGTGAATGAAATTGAATCGCTGGATTGTAAAATCAGTAAGCAATCAGCGATTATAACTAAATTAATTACACCGATTGATAATGCTGCTACCCGCAACTCGCTGTCTAGCGTCACGACTCAAGTGCCTGCCGTGCCCCAGCGTCAGGTTCATAAATGAACGAGCCTCGGCCGCTAATAGCTGAGACATTGAGCGCGGTGAGCAAACGCCGCAATGGACGTGCCAGTAGAACGATGCCTTCAAAAAATTACATCACGCCGGCAGCGGCGGAGGCGACAATTCAGCCCGATAAACGAAATGTGACAAAAAAAACTACCTGTACTAATGATTCACCGATGGGATCTTCTACAACAGAACTTACAGAACCATTGATTGTGGGCGTGGCCCCCGTATAACTAGAAGTCACAAAAAACGTAGTGGATCGAATGGAAAATGACTGGCAAGTAGTTAATAGACAGCGTAGTCAGAAACAACGTCCCACTGTTGTGATTGGTACAGCAAGTAACATGTCGATCTACAAGCAGCGGAAAGCGCAAGCTTGGAGTTTTAAACCAGATACTTCTACCGAAACAGTTTTCAACTTTCTTAACAAGATAACAAAGTCACACTACACCATTGAGAAACGAAACATTAAATCGGATAGGCATGCCTCCTTCGTCATCGGGATGCCGGAGAACGTTTACAATGAGGTGACGACACCGACTGCCTGGCCATCTGGGATACGTTCTCGGAGTGGTTTTTGTACCGGCCCCGCAGGCCGCGGGGCTGTGAACCTACCGACTAGACGGCCGTATCTACGTCGACGTGTGACTCACGCATCTCTAGGACGCTGCCAAGTGACGAGGAGAAGTGTAGGTACAAATAAATTGGTGGTATGTCACCAAAACAGTGGAAACTGATCCATTAGGGGATCTGCAAAGTGGATCAGAGTGGAATGGAGCGTAATTTCTACCTAGTATCACATAAAGCTCAAGGTGTAATAGGCCTTCCATCGCCCATTAATAAGAACTAAAATCAATTGGCGGCGATTGGTGACCTGCAGTAGAGGGGTTTTAAAATACACAGAAAAAGATGCTGCCCTTCCTTAGGTTAGGTCTTGGGATCACTTAGTCGGCTCTTACGACATTCACGGGCTGAGTTGGAGGATCCGATTTTTACGCCGCGAGCGCCACGTCCATGTTATCTACTTGTACATAGAATTCTAGCTTTTATTAATGCCCTATGACATGAGTCTCATTTAATACTATAAACTAGAAGACTAAATTATTCCAGGTAATATTAATCATCTTGTCTTGAAGCACTAAGATGCACTAAGATTGAATGAGCCAGCTGTAATTCCCCAGAGCCTAAGGGACATTCTGGAAGTCCTTTGCGAGATTATAGCATTTATAACGCGGTTTTGAAGGTCCAGCCCTTAGTGACTGAGTTATTGACCATAACTTTGTTATGTGGGGCTTAGATTATGTTGGTATTAGGGAAACTCACGCAATATTTCGAAGGCCTAGACTGTAAAGGTCGCCATTTTTTTTTTTTTTTGACGTTAGGTACAGGATTCCTATTTTAATTCTCCAAAGTACGCAATCATTTGTTTCGTTTCATTTTTCTTTGTACAAATTGGTACTCTAATTCGGTGTATTAGAGTAAATAAATTGGGCTAAACGAAATTCGAAATTTCGTGTTGGAGAATTAAAATAGGGCTCCCTGGTTATATTTGTAATTTGTAGGTAGGTGTAGATACGTCATCCTAAAATTCAAAGGGCATGCGGGCAGTTAACGCGTTGTCATCTCTATCATGAACGTGACCCTGATCTTTGGCAGACACATCTTTATTTTGTAAAGATAATTATGATATTGAATAAGTGCGATCTAGATACATATATTGTTCACATTTTAATGTAATTTTTCACATGTGCTTTGTGTAAGTTTAAAGACGAAATAAACGACTTTAATGACTTTAACACGCGATGTCATCTAGATGCAATCTATTAACCCGAGAGACGCTCGCTTATAGAGGGTGTCCTTTAGGCCGTTACTTCAAACAAGCCACAATAAAACCCTCAGCAATAATTCGTTAACAAGGCTCATTTTCGTCGCTGCTATAAATTTAACTTCTAAAATTTCGCGAACGAATTCTTAACTTTTACAAAACACATTCCACCAAAATTGTTGGAGTTTTTGTCGAAAAGTTCGACGGTGGAGTCTGATTTGATAAGGTTCAGGCTCTAACAGTCACCATCATTATCATCAGCAACCAGGCGCGAGTGGGACAACGTCCCAGGTCCTGCAATTCTGACAGCACAGACCAACTGGGAATAAGCTTTCGGGGCTTGTCAAGACATATACATATTACGTATACCTAACACTTCTATTGGCATTATGCTGAGACTAGCCCAGTTTATTTATTTATTTATTTATTTGTTCATCAATGTACTCTTCAAATGTATCTTTACAGGCGCAGGTACCCAATGCATTAGAGAGTTTTGCTACAGCACACACAGATGCGTCACCAAGTACATAGGTGACGTACTTATTTTTTCCATAATGTTATTTAGTTTTTCAACGCATTGTTCCTATGTTTTATTGTGAAATAATTAGATAATTTAGTATTAAATTTTAATTACAAAATTGTTAATTTATGTATATTATTATACCTACTTCTAGGAAAGTATATTTTGAGTTTGTTATTGCTGTACGTTTATGGTTTACAGTCAGTGTTGTGTTTATACTAATTTACATAGGTTAGGGCAGTCTAAATTTATGAGTTTTGTTTTTAGTATTTTATATATGATTTTTTGTTATCTTCGGCTTTTATTAAATTATTTAGAACCTTAAGTGTAAAAAGTGTCCATAGGTTAGGACAGCTTAACTTAAAAGCAATATTTTCAGCCTTTGTTTTCTAATTTCCATGTAAATTTTAAGCTTAAATAATTTACCTCAGATTCTCAGTAAATTTTATTTATAGTGATAGTCAATTTGTTTTAAATTATGCAGAAAGTTGTTTACAAAAAGATGTTTTGCGAATAAGCTTGTAAATTTTTAGTTCTTAAGGGCTGTGGATTTTGTTTCATAATTAAATAAATAAATATTGTATGTATTTTGGTGGCAAATAAATGATACATTTACTACTTCTATTTATTGATATCTAATACCCAATTTTCATAATTGACTTTGCATTTTCAATAGAAGGTAAAGATTTCTACTTGTATCGAGGCGAAAGTTTGTGAAGATGTAACCCTAATATGTTTGTTACCTAACAGTTTAAAAATTACAGAACTTTTCAAATTAAAGGCGTACATTACAAATTACGTTACACTCAAATAAAGAAGCAATAAGACATAAATACCACTAATAATACTACTTTCAATCAGACTACTTTTATTCCCAAAAAAACGCGCCAAAGTCCTAAAATATAGGTACCTTGAATTCCTTCGTAAAAACAATTATGTTTTAGGGTTCCGTACCCGGAAGGGTGAAAACGGAACTCTATTACTAAGCCTCCGCTGTCCGTCCGTCCGTCCGTCTGTCACTGGGATCTATCTTATGAACCGTAAGAGGTAGACAGTTGACATTTTCAGAGAATGTGTATTTCTCTTGCCGCTAGAACAAAAAATAATAAAAATAAAATAAATATCAAAATTAAAGGGGTTCTTATACAAAAAAAAACTGTTTCTTTGCCTTTTTTGCTCTTCATTTGTCAAGTCTGTTGTATCTCTTGAACTACAATAGGTAGGCAAATGGAACTTTCTTTAAATAAGTAACACTTCAACAGTAATAACAACAAATACTAAATAAAAGAAGTTGAAAATTTAAAGTGGTTTCCGAAAAATGTATGCTCTTTAAAAAGGTTGCCTGATTTTTACGGTACGCAACCCTTCGTGTGCGAGTCGACTCGCACTTGGCGGTTTATTTTCATTCAATATTAATTTTCTCTCGAAAACTATTAAATACCTTGTTATCCTACAACAATTTGCTTCCCACTCTCCTTATTACCGCATTATCCGACAAACCCAAAAAGGCGAAAACATTTCCCTTCCGAAGCTCACCCAATTTCTCCAAAAATGTATTTTCGCAAACCGTCGCCATAACACAGTGTCGCCTCATTTGCGCCTGATTCGGATCCGTCCTTGAGCTGGCGACATCGGATTATTGAGACATATCCAGGACCCTTTAAAGTCAACGGATCGGACACGGAAATGGATCGTTTTTACTAAATATAAGAGTATGAAATATGACCAAAAATCTTTATTTGGTTTGACACCACAAAATTTTTTATTTTCTTACAGATCTACGTGCCCTACGGCGGTTCCGAATTGTTTTAAAAATGGCCCTGAAATTCAAATATATCCCTGAAAATAATTTGTCTACAATCTTCACACTACCTATCGGCAGCCTGTCCTATCGCTGTAAAATAATGCTAATAGCTGCTGCCGTAGCTTGGCACGCTCTTTTCCGGGATAAAAAGTAGCCTTTGTCCGTTCTCGGGAAACCGTTCACCAATCTGCCAAATTTAATTAAGATCCGTTCAGTCGTTTAGGCGTGAAAAGGTAACAGACACAGACGGATAGAGTTACTTTCGAATTTACGAGTATAATATTAACATAGATAGACTGCGTGGGATATATTAATAAATTATAACGTGGGAGTTGACTAACACCATCAGACCAGGAAGGTCTAAAAAGTCATGGAAGTGGGAGAGTAACCACTGACACTTGACCCAATCCTTCAAAAACAAAGTGTAGCTTCGGGTCTAGCGTACCACATAATTTAATTGAAAACTGTGTTATTACACAGTTTTCAACTTTTTTTTTCGGCTTCACACGCTTTTTCCGGAATAAAAAGTAGCAAATGTCCGTCCCCGAGGTACCATCTGCCAATTTTCACTGAGATCCGTTCAGCCGTTTAGGCGTGAAAAGGTAACAGACAGACAGACAGAGTTACTTTCGTATTTATAATATTTGTATGGATTCGAGTCCTAGCTGGCTCTTACCTTAGTGGCGTGAGGTGCTTTCTCCAACGGAAGCATCGAGACTTTTAGAGTGATTCTATGACAGTCTCCCAATGCATAGTGTAGCGTAGACAAATAAGATTCTAAAATAGTTTTCCATTATTAAAAAATTTTAAAGCCAAGTTTAATTATTAATGCTCTTGTGTTTGTCTTTACTTTTACCGTAAATAAGTTGAAGTGACCAAAAAATCAAAAACTGTACCGACACAAAAAACCTACCTATATCTTTTCTCATGTAGGTACCTACTCTGACACTGCATCAGTCTAGCATTTATTGTGATTTAAATGCATCATTTGTTTTGTTGGTGTTTCGTTTTTCTGGTCACCTCAGAGGGTAATACTGAAAATCAGTGTTTGCTCTTCGAGCAAAGCTATGCGCTGAGTTATTGCCTTATTGTCAGGCTATAAGGCAGCACACAAATACTTACATTACTGAGAATCCGTAGTTTTTCGAATATAGGTTTATATTATGTACCGACTAATTCTTTCCCAGCATTGTTCCTTCCTCCGATAATTCATAAGTTATTTTTATGTTCTGATGTACCTATCTTTTAGTTGTGTTTAGCTTTGCATTGTGTGTTGCAGTTGCAAATAAATGTTTTATCTATTAAAGTGATTTTTTTATGTCTTTAGTATTTCGTTTATGTAGTAAGTATTATTAGTTTAAATTTTTGAATTAATAATTGTATTGACTCGAGATTGACATTAAGATTGGTAATTATTTGTATTCATTGCTATGTATTGTATAATGTGTGTCTTACTATGTTTTATTTGTTATTTTTGTGTGAGTTCCTGACTCTTGGACGTTTTGGTTTTAACTGTTAGTCCACTTGTAAAATAAAATAAAAAAAAATATATAAAAAAAAATCACTTTATCTCCTGTTTTTACTTATGTAAATTGAGTTTTCTGACGTTTCCAAAAGGGTTTTGTAAGGTCGAAACTAAAATAAAAAAATACTAAAAACTAAAAGAAGCACTTTGATATTTGTCGTCGAATCTCTGCAAATAACTTTCATATACGGCCAACGACCGTACTTACTGGTTCTCCGTTTGTATGTTTTTGTGCCATTTTTCCTCAGAGTACTGAAGGCTGTCACATCAGCTCGATACCAAAAATAACTAGATTTTACCTAAATTTAGTTACCTACTTTATATTCACACCTAAAACAGCTCTTCGATATTCAAACTCGCCACCTAAAGAGTACAACTTTATATTCTCGATTGGG
Source organism: Eupithecia inturbata (assembly GCA_963662085.1). NCBI lineage: Eukaryota > Metazoa > Arthropoda > Insecta > Lepidoptera > Geometridae > Eupithecia > Eupithecia inturbata. Next base: position 4,479,246 of record OY759196.1, on the reverse strand, counting down.
ATATCGAATCTTGATCGTTACCGTTGGTTTGTTATGTAAATTGGGTTTCGATGGCGTTCCGATCTAGTTGTAGCAACGGGAGAAAGCTGGTACATTATCTGAAATGTTTAATCTGAACTTTTGTATGAAAGCTAACGCGATCTGCTTTTGTTTTGTCATATACTGCTTGATTTGTGAAGTCAGCGTGGCTAATTGTAAAAAAAAAACAAAAGACAATAGCGCTAGCTTTTAAAAACTTATATTTACTTAGCTTTAGACTACAAAAGTTCTACGGGGAGTATAACATAAACGTGGCTACACGTTAAAGTTATACTCCCCGTAGAACTCCCCGTACAACTTTAGAGACCATCATCGCTTGACATCTGGCGATATGTAACCAAACGCAAAACTTTTCCATTATTTTTTAAGTGGGCTATCCCGTGGCCCCTAATGTTATAAGGGTCTAGCCTCAGCGGTGCGAGCAAGGGTGCACCGCTGCACGAGGAATAACAACATTACATGCGTTAGTCATGGGCATTCTATGTGCTAATAATAATTATATAAGTACATTTAAATCGCGTTTTTTTGGGGCGATTATATCTATTTACTTGTCGCGAAACGCTCGCCCATGGAAGTGATCCTTATGGAGCCTGCACACCAAAGCTGCCCACCCACTGACACAGCCCGACAACATAGCCCGGTGGCTTTACAAGTTAACAAAACACAATCGGCGGCCTACAATATTTATATGCCAAATTTTCTCCACAAGTAGCGGTTCGCAATTCCAATACTGGCTCCCGCAGTGTTGGCGGCTTTGGTGGGCTCTGTATAATAAGTATTTAACATTCTTACATCGTTGCAGTACACCTTACTGCAACGATGTAAGAATGTTGAGTGAGAGCAACTTAGCTAGCTCTACTTTATTTCTATTTCCACAAAAAGTCCTCGATTATTCGTCGTAAAATTCAATTGCTGATGCGAAGTGTTGATGTTGTTGATTTGTTCAAATGTTTTTACAGATTGAGCTCGCTGGAGAAACGAGGGAAGCGCAGATAAACTTTATTCCTATTAGGAAGAAGGTTTAAATTTCTGCGAAAGTATGAAGGATCAATATCCATGTCGGGACCTTAATGGTCATTATTTGGATTTTGCAGTGACTGGTTGTTGGATAAAGCAAAATCTTTTATATTTAAAATAAAAGAGTGTGATGAATGAATTAATGAATACTTTATTGCACTAAAAAATTACAAAATAAAAACCTTATATCTACATTTATGTCATAATCAGTACAATAGGCGGCCTTATCGCTGAGAACGATTTTCTCCCAGGCAACCTAAAGAGGTAGAAAAAGATATAAGCATAGAAAGAGTTGGTAGAAATATTGTGTGAAGTTTAAGTCGATTATTAAACACATAAATTAATAAAATAAATTTTCTACCACGAGACATTTGTGTTCATCTCGTGTAACAAAGTTGCCAGATTATCATAATCAGATAAGTGTTCTTCAAAAGTTTTTGAAAGTCTTTCGTATAATACATATTTTTGGTTAGCTTTCAAAAGAAGGTATAACAAAATAAATACTTGGTTCTTATCATTCCTCAAAAGTGTAGTTATTTTATTTAGTTGCACAGCGGAAGCGAGTTGATTTTATACCTCGTCGAAAATCTGCTCCAGCTCTTGCTTCCAAAACCTCGCTACCCTTTATTCTGCTTAGCACACTGTTTAGATCAATTCTAACACTTTAAAAAATAAGGCTACCGATAAGCAGTGGGAACGGAAATAGGATCTTATAGTGAAGCCATTAAAACAAATAAAACAAGTTATTTGCACCAAAATTAGAACCTACTATAACTTTCACGATAACTTTACTCGTATAAGGATGAAGTAGACTGGCCACTTTGCTGTCACGTTTTCCCGTCACGGCCGAAGTGTTGCAGAATCAACGATTTCGCTGCTACAAAATAATCGTGTGGTCAAGCGTTTACACCTGTAAACGCTTGACCACAATTGCAATGGTAATGGTCAATCGGGTGACGGACAAAAATTCCTAAATCTTCATTGAAAAAGGACGGCTGCATCCACTGTCTACATTACTCTATGGGTGGCCAACGTGTGGTTGGCGATAGTTTCTAGAGTATCATTGGTCAGTATATAGATATACTGTGTCTAAACTAACATCGTCGTAACAAGGTAAAAGTTTCTTGTTCACATCTTTACCTTACTTTTTAAAAGATTGCAGTGAACAAAAATCCAGTAATCACTTTAATTCCTAAGTTTACTGTAATTTGAAATTTCTGACGTGTCCAAGAGTCCTGTAAGGTCAAAAAGAAATAAGCCATATTAGGTTTCGAGTTTTTTGTGTTTGATGATCTTTCGACGTTGACACATTCATTAGTTTTTATCGCCTAGAACTATGAAAAAACCTAAGATCAAGCAGCCTACGGTCCGCAGGATAAAAACAATCGCCAGCATTACTTTCGCCCGCGGCAGTGATCCTTTAAAATGGCCCGTTCGCTGCTCTCTAACTAAACCGTTGGTAAGAAGATTAAAGCGCACTCGGTGACAACGCGCTAAACTTCGAGATAGCTCGTTAGGGTTCGCTTTAGATGGTGGAGGCGATTACCTCGCCGGGTGATTTGGTAAATAAAAAATTGAGCTGCTTAATGCTTGTTGAGAGTTGGGGAAACTTTTATCGGCGCTTTGGTGTTTAGTTTTATGGAGGATGCTCGGATTTGAGCGAACTAATTCGGCTTTCCATGACTATGATTGATTTGCAGAAAAATTATCAGTAAATAATTCAAACAAATAGTCAAACCTTCTTGTGTAAAAAGGCCTACTATAAAATATCAGATTATCTAGAGGATAAAAAATCTTGGGACGGGATTTGCTCCAACTCGAAAAATAACAACTAACTAACAGGCTAAAGGTTTCTTCGTCGCTTCTTTACTTTAGTCTACATACCGAAGCGACTGAAATCTAAAATATCACTTTATTTCCGTGTCAGTGTTTAATTATTAAGAATTTGACCTTTTCTATGTGTACATTTATTGTATTTATGGAAATAAAGAGTTTTTGACTTTGACATTGACTTTGCGAAAACTAAAATGAAAAGCTTTTGTATATTATTATTATTGAAGCTTCATTTTCTGAAAAAAGCATTCTACGTGTAATCTTAAAATCATTGTTTTGTATATGTACAATTTAAATTTATTAAGTTTAAAAGTGCAGGTGGAACGACGATCTGCAAAAGACTGCTGGGAGAACGCAGAGTCCAGCAAGCTGAACACATGGCTAAAGTCCAAAAGTATGAATAATTGTTCAGCAGTCAGTACCTACATATAAATGATGATGTCTTCCTAGCTGAGTTTCAGCCAAGGTTAGACTCACAAGTGCACAAGTGTGTGCGCAAACAAAGGTGCATTCTCTACCTAATCCCCCCTCACTCACATAATCCACTGGGACGGTAGACTGACACAACCGGGGAAAGGTCAGGCGCTAGACCAACAGATTACCTTGCTTTCTCTTGTGACTCCGGGCTGCTATAGAGTTTTTTTTATACAAAAATCCCAATAACAAATATTGGCCCGACCGATGATCTGTGAATTGCTTATTCGTGAGGATAAAGTTTGAACGCATTTTACTTGAATTTAAAAACCAAGCTATTTCATTCGCATTAGCAGCTAAAAGCATTTCCTCGGCGAATGTTGAAGCAATCGGTAAAATACAGGGTAATCGAACAAATCGTGGTTAGAACGCTCGAATCGGGCTGACCCATATTGTAACTGTCGTTATTTGCTCTAACCTCTCACTTTACGTTTTTCAAACTTTATTTACGAGCATAAAAAGCTATGATGGTAAATAGGCAAGTTCTTCCTGGTATGTGATTAATTGAAAGTTGGAATATGGAATCCATCCATACTAGTATTATAAATTCGAAACTAACTCAGTCTGTTTATCTGTATTTTCATGCCTAAACGGCTGAACGCATCTCAATGAAATTTGGTAGGGAGGTAAATCGTATCCCGGGACGGACATAGGCTACTTAAAAAGCGCTTGCGAAGCCGCGGGCAGCTGCTAGTGTGCTATAAATTATTGTTTTTCTTATAAGAAAAACTGAACGCGTTTTCTTTCATGAAAATTAACATAATTGAAGGGACTGTTATACTCCTAAGAATAAGAGGATTTCAAGTCATAAAACACTTAAAAATAATTACGACGCTTGTAGATACAATAATAGCAACTCGTTGGATACTAACAATCACATTATCTTGTGAAAAAATAATGCACTATAGAACTTCAGAAATAATCTTGATGTTCGAATTTGCTGTTTCATGATTTTATACCGCTTAGAAGTATGCACCAACAATTTTTACAATGCATAAAATAATGAATGCAACAACAGTGCATAAAATTCAAAGCGAACCCGTTATAGAACTTAATATTATTTCCTTCATAAAATAAAACTTGAAATCATCTTACTCGTATCGCTTGTGATGCGAGACATTAAGGCTGCATGCGATATGATCATCAGGGCTTTAAGTTGCTGTAGTTGCTAGAAACTAGAAGCAGACCGGCCATTTTACAAAAACGATTAGTAAAATTGTATTTGAGTCTTGCCATGATACGGGCAACTGTGCTTGCATGCGTGGTGGCGATCCCTTTTACAATTATTTATAGACGACAGAAACAATTTACCTAATCTCTTCGATTTGCCTTACCTACCTACCTACAATTTGCATGCACATGGATTTCAGTTAAAATTTACATCGATCTCAGTAAAAAAGGGAGATGAGGTATTAGCTTCTCGAAAGTGTAAGGCCCAAATTAGGTGCAGTTAGGTCCGCCCACCTCAGTCATAGTCGGACCGACGTTCGTGTTACGTGTGCTTGCTACGACGTACTTTAGTGTGATTAGTGTGACTAAAAGACTACAACAATACATTCGTGTTTGTTCATTATAATTGTTGCACAAGATTGGAAATGTAACAGTGAGCGAGTGTTTGCTTGTAGTTTTAACACAGACTAGTTGTTGAGTACGCGCTGGGAAAACGTACTATATCTATAGATTTTACTTAGATCTATTGGTAGGTAGCATAAAAAACTACCAATACCTAACGTATTTCAGTGTTAAAAATGGTACAGTGATGGTACGGCGAGGCGAATAAGCCCTTCTTTTCCGATCCAACAATAAAGTCGTTATGGAAACTAAAGTATCATTTCAATAAATAGAAACTCAATTTTAGTTTCATTTCAGAAAGTTATCCTGTTCTGCAGGTATTCAATTATTGAAGCTCACTTTCATAAAATCCGTAAAAATACAATTTTCGGGGTTACTTTAACTTCAAAGAACCCCTCTATAAAACAGCTCCTTAGCTCTCCATTCTAGAAACTCCCAGACGTTTCAATTTATCCCCCAGACCGATACGGCACCACATTAATGTCTGAATAATTTATATACCGCTTCCCTTTAAGTGAGCAGTAACGTGGATTTGTGGTCAATACTTGAGATGAGCCCGGGATACAGGCGACGACTGAAGGGTCTGCGGTGAGGCATTCGTTTTGGACATATTTGGTTTTAAACGAAGGGACGGTATATTTTTCTTTTTATTAGTTTTATCTACGATCAGTCTCTTTGGGTTTTGAACTATGAACAAGTTTTGTACGGTTTATGTGGGGTATGTGGAGTACACTCCTCTTTACACTGTAGGCAAGCACATCTTGCTAAGCGTATGTGACTTCTTTTAAACGAAAGAAGGGACGATATAGACTGTGTTTTTGAACCTAAAACTTTTTGGAACTTTGTAATAACCGATTATGAAAATGTGCTAATTCACGATTAATTACAATTTTGATTTACTTGTCACTAGCGAAAACTTTTGAGTAGAGTTGGTTAACGTTTTAGGAAATGTCGGATGTCGGGGGAAGGTGATTTCCTTCATCCGAGGTGTATCAGTGATCGGAAATTCGGGCGCTTATATACCTAAAGTTGGTGAAAAGATATAACATAGAGCGGTTACATTCGGGAATTCGGAAAAAATCCCAGGATTCAACTTTTCTAAAATTTTGATGTATTTTAGCCGGAATCTTATTTATAGACGAAATATAAGACACTTTTAGCCTGACGCGTTTTTCACTAAGGTTGATATTTCCGGAGTAAAAAGTTTTATTTTTAACTACTTCCAATTTTCTCGAATGCTAATGGTTTTTTGTCGTAAGTAATCTTATTTCTAGACGAAATATAAAACACTTCTGACGGAATATAAAACAATCTGACGCGTTTTTCACTAAGTCTATAACACGCTCACGCGCTACATAGGTTGACAGAAAAAATACGTCTCGATTTTGGGGATGTCGATATCTTAATCTCAAATGTAAAAAAACTTTTTTAAAATCTCCTAATAGGGTAAATATTTTAACCGAATTTGCCGCTTCCTCCACAACCAGTTATTACCAGATGGGGTTCTTGGTTGGAGGCGGCCTTTTATTTTAATGTAATCTCAGACGTAATATCGTTATTAAATAGCAATGAAACGATTTCGATCAGAAATGCTAAAAAGATTTTAACCAAACCACATTTAAAAAGTGACCTAAATTATATATTAGAACATTTTAAGGCTATTCAGGAAGCAATAAAGAAGTTAGAGAAACATAATCTGTTCATTACTCAGTCATTTGAAATATTCGACCATGTAAGAGCAATAATTCAGTGGTGGAAATCCCGATTTTTATGTAATCCGAGATATGTGTGTTATTTGTGTTGTCAGTTACTTTCGTCGATTTTCCATCCACGAAAGTAACTGACGCTACTAAGTTACTAGTAAGTGGTACACTTTTGCACTACTTACTTCCGTAGACGTTGAAAGGTCGTTGTCAACATATAAATGGGTTATAAATGTCAAGAAAAATAGATGAAAAATTTAATGTATGGAAAAAATAATTGTTATTTATTGTAATTAAGAGTGAAATGTCAACGAGTACTTCACAGATAGACCTCGATGACAATAACTTCTACATCGAGCTCACGACTGCCTGACACAGGAACGTTAACGTCCTCAAATGTAATAATAATATAATAATAATAATATAATAAATGTTTTATTTCAGATACAGATCCATATCATATTTAGTAATGGATATCGATTCTGACAAAGGGTAATAAATTTTTGTAAATGTGGTTTTCTTAGTTCTGTAATAGTAGTTTTCATTTTCTAGAATTTGATATGTTGTGTGTTATAATTTTTTTTGTAAATAAACGTTTTACTCATATTTTTACTATTGTTTAATTTCCAAATCTTTGACTTAAAAACGACCCTTGGTAATATTATGAAAATTTAGAACAAAATAACTTTTGCTTTGTTTTTCTCTCAAGAAATATTGAATTTTATGATAATTGCGAAGGAATAAAAGTTATTAAATGTATTTCATCTAGAAAAAGAATTTCGGCAAAAATCATCATTATAAAAAAATTTTAAAATTTTTTTTTTCTCCGGTAATATTGATATAAGTGAAAAACGCATCAGTCTAAAAGTGTCTTATATTTCGTCTATAAATAAGATTCCGGCGAAAAAACATCAACGTTTAAACGTTGATCAAAAAGAAATTCCCGGGATTTTCTCGGAATCACCGAGAGGTGGTATTAACCGCTCCTTTATTTATCGCTAACTTTAGGTAAATAAGCGCTTGAATTTCCGATAACTGATCATAATCTAACTGAAAGCTTGCGTTATACGTAATTCAAAATAGTTTCGGACCTCGTTTTTTATCTAACATAGCATAAAGAAAAAGTGTTTTTACATTGCTCGCAAAAATGTAAAAAGTGGCTCCTTGAGAAGTAGAGCTTCTGCCACATAGGCAAATCACAATGCAGAAAAACACTACAGTAAAATATATAAAAGAAAAGAAGACAAAACTGCGAAACTGTTTTAAAAATAAATAGAAATAGTTTCCTGTAACAGCGCGTGCAGAGAAAATGAAACAGACAAAATTAAAGAGAACTAATGGAACTAAATGGTTGTAATATGCTGGTCCATTACGGTCCAGTGGGGTGATTCACGATCGATTGCTATTGTTATTGTAAAATTGAATTGGTTTTCTTTTAAATGCAAGGAGCTGCGTAGGTATATTTCCGAAAGCAAGGCGAAAGAATGGCAGATACTCTCTCTGTAACCACATGTTTGTTTTTATTGACACTGAGAAGATCCATCATTCACAATTTTATAGGCAAATCAGGAACCACTCACCAGGCTGAAAGTGACATAGGAAGAGTACCTAGCCTGTCACACTTTTTGTAACTATTTTAACAAACTACAATATTTATTGTTATGAATAAATATGTAGTGTAATATGTGTATATGTGTGTACTAGTAGGTTTAGAAAGAAATCTTCCGTTTTCCACCGTTGTCTTATTGTCTAATATAATTTTCTATTAAAAAATTGCTGATATCGTATCAAATAATGGCGACAGCAATAGGTTGAGAATCAGCCCACCAGGTCCAGTATTACCTACATATATTTCAAAGGTTACTTGCTTGCAGGACTTGCTTGCTTGTAGTTTCGACTTAAATACTAACTGTTTAAGTAAAAATACTAAAGCACAGTAAGCTGTGCTTTATTGTGACAGTGATAGCCCCGGGAGGTGTCGCTTCGGATGCGATGACATGCAATGTCACACTGATTTTGATTGACCTTTTTTGCTGCTGTAACACTCAGCCCAGTCTACTTTTTGAAAATATTTTTGTGTAATTGTTTTTGTCGTAATATAAGTTAACTATTTTTCAAAATGTATTTTTATATCTGTTTTGTACTTATTGTGTGAGGTGTTTGAGCAGCAAATAAATGATTGTATATGTCTATGTCTATTGACACTTAGTAGCACCCAGTACTTTTTATAGAATCATTATCATCATCAGCGGTTGATCCCACTGCTGGGCACGCACAAGACTATAAAGAAAGAAAAACGAAAATTTTATTGCTATAGCTGCTTATTTTTGAGGCCAGATGATGCTGATGATGTGTGAAAATAACCAGTATTATTTATTTATCAGAATGTGTCACAGTAAGTTATTTTACTTCTACCCATAACTGTACCTGTGACAAATAACCTGCAAATGATCTCTGGCGTCTCGTAAAGTGTTATGATATACGGTCAACGTGTTTGCTAGTTTGTAGGCAGTTTGTAAATATTTCTCAATATTCTTTAACTATGTTCTTCTACAATCACTTTTAGGGTATATTTTCCATGATTGTGATGTATCCTGATAAAAGGGCTTTTAGAATAGGATTTTTAATAACTGTGATCGTTTGCTGCATTATTATTTTTTAATTTATTTTAGGGTAGGTAGGCTTCGTAGGTAAGCACATGAGAGCCGCACAGTAGCTTGATTATAGAATTTTGTGACTACTCAAGGCTGTTTTAGTTTCCTGCATAAGGGCTGAGTTAGCAATGTAACCTTTGTTATTCTAATTTGGGCCCCAAATTAACCAGCCTTGAACATTACAGTGGCTGGTTAACAACAATATAATCATTGAAACAGCTGTACTGTAATGGTACCTTGCCTCTGCCACATAAATTGTTTTTACAAATTATCTTTGATTTATCTACGCAGCCCATATAATGGATGCTGAGAGACAACCCAATTTTTTTTGCCTTTGAAAGCGTTTTCTACATCTGTTAAGAGTTAAAATTTATCCTAAGCGGTTAGCTTGGGGGCAAAATTCATGGAAAACTACGACTATTAAATCACTCTCTACAAAAAAACATTCTAAAGAGCTTTGCTTCTGAGATAAGCTTAAATCGACACCTAGACATGTGCTGAGCGCCGAACCAACCGTGGAAGGACGCCTATGGATTTTTTTTCTTGCCGTAAAACAAAGAATATTTTTTGTGTGAATTGTCTAGCCGTTTCTTGGAAGGTCTTAATTCCAGAATATTGCTGTGAACATTTACGCTAAGGGAGTTACATCATGGTTAATTCTAATGAATTATTATTTTAATGGAATGTTATTATTAAGCTTATAAATGCATGAAACATTTATTTTCAATGTAGGCGCCACATTGAACATAAATGGATGAATTAATCAAGATTCATCTTATAAACAAGAAAATCATATGCCATACAATTGGCGTAATCTAAGTGTATACTATCAAGAAAGGTTAACGATTACCTATACGGTAATTAATAAGTTATAAATTACCGTAATGGTTGTTTTTTTTTCCATTATTTTCAGCGAGATCCATCTCAGTTATTGGAGCGTGACCCGACATCTAGCGTCTGAACGCTGCAAAGCTGTATCAATGAACGAGGGAGAGGGTCTGATGTCAGAGCAGAGAAGCATGTGACGCTAGGGTCCGCTAGGGTCCCCGCTTCTGGAAGAGCATATATAGAGGTATAGGCTGGCAACGGGGAACTCGGGAGATACGACTGAGTGCCTTAACGCGATACCGAAGCCTCCGAAATCCGAGCGATAATTTACGGAATACCTAGTTGGTTGATCCATCTATCGATGATCGATCTACCTATCTAGTTATCTAACGTCAGTGTTGTTTAAGAAAGTGTTAGAGCTAGAGTCAGTTGTGAACGTGTGTACCTGGCTCGTGTTTAAAAGCTAAGTCTATCGCGTCCTTGTGCGTACAGCATACGATTGATATTGGCGATTCTCAAATTTCGAGTCCGAGAGACCTATTACATAAACTTAATCAACCCCTACTTTAGCTAGAATCAATTGTATGAGTTATTGTTTATTATTGTGTTTTTCTTAGGAAAATCCCGCCTATTTTGAGGCCATTCCCGTAAAACTCTACTGAGTTATATAGCGACTGTGTTTCGCAATATAGTAATATCCGATTGATTCCGAGTACAAGTCTGGCAAAAACCTTCAGTTCTTGACAGTCTTGGAGGCGCTGTAAGATACAGAATGGGGCAATTTTAAACTGAAAGCCTTGTTAAGGTTTTTAAACAGGCCTAACAAAGTTCTCTGTTACCTGCACAGGGAGGCGGAATCAATCACAATTTATAATTGTTTGACCCCTTATTTGTAATAATTCTTTGTGCATCCTAGAATTAAGGCAACTGTTTTTCTGCCTATCTACTGTATTTTAAGTGTGTGTTACAACGATTAAACAATACTAAATTTCTGCCAATCAAGTTGTTTACATTTTATATTAATTTGCCTTACAAATTAGGGATTTCAAGACGCTTACGCTATCAACAAAAGTCTAGGCTATCTAAAAGTCTTACTCAAAGAACAGATCACCTTAAGTAAATAATAAGTTTATCTCTCAGCTAAATAAAGTCATTCAGAGTTCTAAGTCACAGAGATGGATTGATACTTTACTTTAAGATATTATTGACTATCCTATCATGAGCATTATCTATATTGAAATTGATGTGGTCTATTTCTAGTAGAGCCTAACACATATATAGCCTACATAGCGGTATATATGTACGCAGTCTGTAGGGGCCCCACGTATTAAAAATATAAATACACATAATTATCGCATCCCGTTGATGTAGGACTGCCCTTGGTAAAGCCCAGAAACCGAGAGACACAGGGGTCTGAACGAATAAGAACAAATCAATAGGTCTTAAATACAGACCACAGGTCATTAATCTACCTGAAGCCCGGCTTAACTGACTGGAGGCTTCCACAAGGGTAAGAACTCGATCTGATAACTTAAAACGCACTGCTCTATACGGTATCGAACCATTAACTGCATTATTCAATAAGGTCACATATTTTTAAGGTCTCAACAAACAGATGAACTGTAGATGATATTAGTAATTAAAATCTGGTGTTAATACACGTATGAAGCCGGGTCCGTTACAGTACAAGGCCTGCACAATGGCTTATACAACAGTCGTTGCACCCAAAATTCAGCTGCTTTAATTCTCTTCAACAACTTTAAGATATTTTGAGGCTTGGTAACAGCTTATAATAAAGTTTAAATAACCAAAAATGAATATTTTTTTATTTCTTTGTGTAATATGTGACAGACGACAATATAGATTGCTGTTTATTACCCATATTATGAATGTAAGCGGGTTCACTACGAACCTAGTTTGTGTTGAAAGAACACCAACGTTTCATCCCTTACGAGGGACATCATCAGAATAAGTGCGGTTCTACCTCGCTCATATTTTAATTACGTATTTGTACCATACAACTAAATAAACGTAAAAAGATGACTATATACATTTAGCAATCTCTAAGCAAGCAGCCCTACTAGTTTAAAGGAGATCTTTTTTTAGATCTCCTTTTTTTAGATAGCCGTAATGATAATGGTAGTAAAATGATTTCTTTTTCTTTTTTTTGATTTGAGTATTCCTATATCTACAACATTGAGCAAGTGTCTGCGCCAAGTTGGACGAACCTTTCAATTTCCTCGGCCACATGGTTTTTTTATGTGCAAACAAGAGCGAACAAGAGCAGTGTTTAATTTTGAGTCGGTAAGTATCGGTATGCTGTCACCACCGCGATAGTGCCATTGCAGAAGCCAACATGGTCTTTTGGCGCTGGTTCAAACAAGCGTCGGTGTAAGTACTAATAGAGGTCTGCGGTGTGCTCCCTTAGATCTGCCTGTACGTATCTGCAAAAATATGTTTTTTTATGGGTTCCGTGCAAAAACAGATTCCTACGGGACCCTAATGGAGAGCTTTGCCTATTTCCATCTGTCTGTCAGTGCCTAACCAGATCACTCTCTCAACCTCTCAACACACATACCTATGGCAAAATAATATTTTTGCCTCTTCAAATTATCGATTAGAAAATCGAACGAATCGCGAACTTCCTCGGTTTTTAAAGTCTTTCAAAATATTCAAAAAGTATCGTAATTTATATTTTTTCTCTTAAAATGAAATGTAAACGAGCACTTTATTTAAAAGACTACCTTCGTTACAGATTGGGTTCAATGTCACGTTAATAATTGGATGGAGGAGGGCCTTCTTTTCAACCTATTTTGTTGTGAAAATTGGTGGCAAACAACTTTTATAAAATAGGTACCTATTTTTTTGTATGGTAGACTGTAGTTTGTCGATTGCATTTATATTTACATAATGTAATTTATATGTACCTATACTTTATTGGATGCCTATTCAACTGGAAACACAAACTCTGTTTAGTTGAAAATGCTGTGGGATTTTTTTTTTGTTTTTTATTTAATTTTCTTTAGAAGGTGTAAGAGTACAGAATTAAAGAAGATAAGTTTAAGCACCAGTGCAGATGTAAGTAACGTAAGTATTTAAATACATTTAAGTCATAATTTGTAAAGACAATAAGACACCCAATGTGCAAGGGAATAATGACCCTTGCACATTGGGTGTCTTTTGAAACCTACTTACGTAGATAAATATAGATACTTTTATCTGAAACTTTTAACAGGATTAGTAAAGGTCTGGTAAAAATTCGAACAGTGTTTTTTTTTGTTTGCCGTCGTCTTTATAAAAATGAAGAACATCTATCCCCAGATTTCCTGCTCCTGAAAATTACACTAGACTCTTCCGTATCATATCTTAGAACCTCACGACCTTGCTAACGAAATTCACGGAAACTGCCAAACTACCCTGTTCCGAAGTGGTCTCACGTCCGAAACTCCAAAGGCAGTCCCCTACGAAACTAACGGAGGTAGAATATGAATTTTTGCCCCGTCCGCTCCTTTATGAAGCCCTAATTACGTTTTGCTTTAATAACCTTGTCAGTTTAGTTTTAGATAGCAGTCGTTTTATGAAAAAGCATAACTAGCTTATTTCACAAAAATTTTAAAATTCTCGACGAAATTTTTATTTTGATCCATCAGAACATTATAAGATTTTCACACCATTTTTCCTTTGAAATATAGCTATGAACTAAGAACACTCGGGACTCCGGATTTGGGACTCGATCTTTCACATAAAATAAATTAAATTCAAACCGACTCCTCTGTTCGGAAACACCTCAAACTATATTATAGGCACCTTTCATACTATATACAAAGTAGTGATTTAAAAAAGGCATAAGGTTACATACCACTGACCCTCGGTTCAAACCCGAATCCAGAGTTTGATTAAGTATGTATAAGTACGACAAAACAAACTAATAAATTCTTTTTCTCATTCAAACTTCGAATTACAAAAAAAAATTTAACTTGGAATATTTGAGTTTGGATCTCGTCAGGGTAAGCCAAACAGGTTTTACTCAAGAAAGCCTGAAACCTCCTTACAAAAGGTTTTGCTTGATACTTTGTTGTTTGTAACTTTGTCATCTTCTAAAATGGACGTCGATTTCGTTCTTGAGCATATTTTATGAACCTTATCGAAAATAAAAAGGTATTTTTATCTTGATCTTCTTTTGGTCTTACTTTGTAGAATAATTTGGTTTTCGCCTACTTTGTAGTAGATTCCTTGTGATTCAGATTCACTATTATAAGTACTAACAAACAAATTTTGGACCTAAGTAAGTATCTAGGTAGATAAAGACATGGGATAAAAATATAGGTAGACGTCTTTCTATGCAAGATTAGCACATGCAAATCCTTAGTCAAAAACTTGTACAAAATACAATTAAATAACAACTAAAAAGCTTTAAAAAACTTTCACTATAACAAATTGAATTGCCCACATCAAAGTGAACTTAAAACATAACCCTCTTAAAAGATAAAGCTTTCAATTATTTTCAGCGAGGCTAATCTTCGGATGCATTGATTGAAACAAATAATTGCACCATAATCCCTGCTGTTGGCCGATTCACACGTTCCAGATAAGGGTTGGACTGGATTTGCCACTATTCTGCTCACATTATTCAGGCGAAGTGCCGTTGTGAAGATATGGCACAAGATTAATGTATCTTTTAAAGGGCAATGTAGGTACATATACGTTTTTACAACTAAATTCATGTGTTGAAAAAATTTTATATAAATAAATTCAAACAAATTGTCAAACATATCCTTTGTAAAAATGCTTACTACAAAATATCAGATTATCTAGAAGATAAAAAAGCTTGGGACAAGTTTTGCTCCAACTCGAAAACTAACAACCTAACAAGGTAAAGGTTTCTTGTTCGCTTCTTTACTTTACCTTAAAAATATTGAAGTGAACAAGGTCCTTTATCAACAAAGAAAATTACAATCGAATAATAAAAACGAATTAGAACTAGTATTTACAATTGAAACAATTAATCTAACTGCAGACTGTTGCAATCAATCTACAGGTAGCTCAACTGATCCATATCAATACCAGTCGGAAGCGTCCCCAAGACGCTGGCTGCATTGCCCCGCTGTATGGCAATGCTGATGCGCTGCGCCAGATGCCCACCAGCTCTAGGGTCACGCTTCGCTTCGACCAGACGCTCCGATAACTTTTTGAAAATCCGGAGTGACTCGTTACCCCACGAACCTAGGGTCTCGACCCCAAAGGAAGTAAATGTGTAGGCTCTGTCGAGACCTGCATAACAGGTTAATTAGTAAAATTGTGTTGCTGTTTGCTGTAAACGCTGTAAAAGTTACTTGGTGCTTTGGTAGAGGAACAGGAAACTGAAAGTTATTTATTTATTCCCTTATGCCGTTAGAAAGAGTACAAAGATGCGTTTTAAAGGTCATGTCATTCATGCCTTATAGATACCTAGACTAGACTACTATATTTTGAATGTAACCTACTTACCGTTAGACAATTATACATACTACAAGTAATATTAAAAAAACACAAAATAACACCTTACGACAAAAATTTACCCCCTAAAAGGAGAAGCTATCAAATTTGCTCTAATACTCAACCCCGTACAGAGTATATAAAACAGCATTTCACATACATGTCGAATTATTTATATAATAAAATTAATAAACAGTTGTGTATACACGAAATTACCTACTCTGAATGTAAATTTAAAACGACTAAATGGCTCTTAACTCTAGATTATGATCAAACTGATTTTTTTTTACTTTTTGTGAGATGATTTTATTGTATCTCTATTTTAATTTAATTATACACACAGTATGTATTATAAAATATATATTAACTACACTGTTGAATATATATATATATATATTTTAATATTATCATACATAACTAAACATAGCACACATCTGTGAATCTCCTGTTACCCGGACTCTTAAGAGTTCGGTGTTCGCAGGAGCACAACTCACTAACACACCCTCACACACACGACACACTACACACATGCACTCACACGAATGGTGTCTCCTGTTGCCCAGACTCTTACGAGACTGGTGTCCTCAGGAGACCCATCACTTAATGTTTATTTATTTTGTAATCACTTAATGTTTATTTTGTAATTATTGATTTTATTTAGACATAACGTTGCTTAATATATTTTATGTAAAGAACCCATGGAAGGTGGTCCCCAAGATACAGGTTTATCCTAGTTTGGGGATCAACGATGTAATAATTTTAAGTCTCAAATATTTTTCAATAAACGTTATTATTATTCACTTCATTTATTTTAAATCTCGTTATAAAATACATTTTTTACTATAGAAAATAAAATATTATAAAACTATTCTACAGTAAAAAATATATCAAAACGGTGAATCACCGGCCGCGAAGCTAGCCTTAAGCGGCCGCTGACTAGGGCTGCAGAGAGAGGAACTTCCTGACGATGCGCGCCGAGTCCAGGAGTACCGCCTTTTGAATCTGACCCTTGATCCAACTTCCTAGCGAGAGTCTCTTTAGATGTTGATCGAGGCTCTTCGCTATTACGCCGTTAACTGAAACGACTATCGGGACGACGGTCGCTGAATCAACATCCCACATGCTGACAACCTCGTTGGCCAAGTCAAGATATTTGCTAAGTTTATCTTTCTCAGCTTTAACGAGGTTAAAATCATGTGGTATGGTGACATCAGCGAGCACCGCCCTCCGTTCTAACCGATCTATCAGTACAATATCAGGCTTATTCGCAAGAATAGTCCTGTCTGTAATGATAGATCGGTCCCAATAGAGCGTGGCACGGCCATTTTCGAGAACTGGCGCCGGTGTGTACTTATAGTACGGAACTTCAGGGCCAGTAAGGCCATATCGGAGAGCAAGTTGCTGGTGTATAATTTTGGCTACTTGGTTGTGTCTGTGCAAGTACTGAGAGTTAGCAAGGTGCGAACAACCCGAAAGTATATGACGAAGGGTCTCCCCAGGAAGATGACACGCTATGTCTCGCTCACTGTATAAATATTCAGGTTATTTATACAGTGACAAAATAAAACATCTTTTAGTAATAAACCGGCCAAGTGCGAGTCGACTCGCACACGAATTGTTCCGTTCCATACTTGAAATACTTTCGTGAAAGAAACAAGAGAAACCATGAAAACAGAATTTTTTGATGGGTCGCGAAAAAAGCAAAAATCCAAAATGCGGTCACCCATCTAAGTACCTACTGACCGCGCCCAGCGCTGCTTAGCTTCGGTCATCGTTCTTCCACTTGGTATGGATGGTGCCCCCTTAACTATTAAATTTATTTTATTTTTATTATTTGTTGTTATATTATCAATAGTAATGCATATTCTGTAAAAAAATCAACTGTCTACCTTGTACGGTTCAAAAGATACAGCTTGGTCAAACGAAAAGCAAAAATAGCAAAAATAAAACATGTTTTTTTGTATGGAAGCTCCATACAAAAAAACGTGTTTGATGCATACTTATTTTATTTATATTATTTGCTGTTATAACACAACAAGAGAAATACACTTTTCTGAAACATTCAACTGTCTAACTCTAACGGTTCATGAATCATAAACCGTAAGAGTTAGACATGATATAGAATCATTACGTCCGTCCCTCTGACAGACGGACGGACGGAAAGCGAAGGCTTAGTGATAGGGTTTTGTTTACCTACTATTCCTTGACCTACGTTTCGGAAAACGTCTGCAATTTCTTATAATATATTTAATTTCCAATTTTACTATAATAAAATAATAATAAATAATGCTGGACAATCCACACAGCATCATCTAGCCCCAAAGTAAGCAGAATTTGTGTCATGGGTACTAGATGACTGATAAACTTAATACAATACATAACATAGATAGATATTTTTTATTATATATAGAAAATACCCAGAACACCCGGAACAAATATTTGCAGATCGTACAAACATTTGTCCCAAGGCGGGAATCGAACCCGCAACCTTCTGCGTCGCAGGCGGACCTTCGCCCGCCGCGCCACATCGGTCGTCGGTCGTCGGTCATGGTTCCCCATTGATGCACGTCCATTTCGAACCGCAGCAGCGTTATAACTAATCAGTACAACACTCTAGGCTTATCACAGTTATCACTACACTGGATCTTTACTACATTTTAGACACGTATGCACTTGCGGTTCTACTTTGCCGTTAGCCGTTATTTTGCTGTCTTTTTGCTGTCAGATGCGTTAAAACAGGCATCATCTCACCCAAAACGAATATACCATCTCCGTTCCATCGCAGGTAAATCGGAACGCGTTGTTTGAATCAGTCTTAAGAGATTTGTTATTCCAAGGCGCCAATAAATTAGAAGGCCAGCCAAGAGAACACCAGAAGCTTGCTACTCTTTTCAACTGTCGAAGAAGTTAAATAACAAGGAAATTACAGTTGCCCGTCTATACCAAAACCTGAATATATACCTGAAAACGAAGCACCTGCACTGCTGAGACCAAATCCAGCACCATTTAGCTAGAACAAAGGATCTAAATGAAAAAACTTGTAGCTTAAAGCTATCGGTATAGTCAGGTTGACTAAGTAAAACGAACAGTAATGCAATTCGAAAGTGCAATGCAATGTTCTCGTGACAAGCTTAGTTATGACTTATCTGTCCGTCTATTTATGACGGTCAGTGAATGACACATTCATTCATTCATATCAGCCTAAATGTCCACTGGTGGACATAGGCCTTCGTCATAAGTAACAAATAGCGGTTCTGAGTCGCCTCCATGTATCGAGTAATTGCGACCGCTACAATGTCGTCGGTCCATCGAGTGAGGTAATTTTGTGAGTAAAGTGAGTGATTCGCAAAGACTATTTTCGCCGCTCATTGGTTCAGGATGCAGTCAATACGCAGCGCAAATAGTCTGAGTGAATCACTCAGTGAATCTCATAAAACGCCAGCCTGTTAAAGGGTTGAGCACGTCCCGAGTGACGGAGCATCGCGGAGCTTTGTGGAATTGCGGAGCTTTGCTGCTTTTGAAAGAAATGCCACGCGCAGCCTCGCGCAGCGGACTAATCCTCATAATCCTCCTAATCCTAATTGATAAATATTAATAATCCTCGTGTAGTGGTTGAAGTTGCGAACATCAACCACTGATAATGAGGTCCCAACACACACAAACGGGGTACAAATCCCGGGTAGGGCAAAGATTCCAAAAGCAGCCTGGAGTCAGGAAGTTGGCGGTGTTACACCCTCGTGCCTCGGAAAGCACGTTAAGCTATTGGTCCTGCGCCTAACCTCTCCCCGGTCGTGTCGGTCTGCTGGCCCATCGAATTATGAGAGTGAGGGAATAGAGAGTGCACCTGTATTTGCGCTCGCACTTGTGCACAATAATACGACCTGTGCACCGGGCTAATCTTCGTTGAGACTAGACGCCGCCGTGGCCAAATTCCGGCAAGGAGAACGTCACTCACTCATCATCTTTAATAATCCACTAGGTACCGCTCTCACTGCTGACAGAGAACGTACAAAGGCCTTGCCATACGTATGTACACCCGCTGGTAAATTCGTGAGTTGATACACGAATTGCCAAATTAACTGTGACACAGGTAATTTGCCAACTTCGTTATAAAATGGCTGACTTGGCTCTTCTCGGTATCGTACACTTTTATGGCAGAAGTATTTCGAGACAAGACTGGCATAAATTTACAAAAATATTATTGTTCGGATCTCGATTGACCAGCAGCTCGTGTCATGCATAAAAGCCTCTGGAACCTATGCAGCATTTAAGCGATAAATTGGCCTACCACTGAAATTGGCTATAAGAATGATTATATTAATTTTTCTAAATAAATACCGTATTACGTCGTATGTTACCAAAATGCAGTACTGTTCACTTACTTTAACATGTTCTAACTATAAATCTCCTCAGAATTTATCCTCAAGAATTGTAGAGACAGAGCCTGAAACGAGGCATGTGTTTCCAAAATTGTACCCCACTTTGAACAGTAGGGTAAGTCGTACACTTGGCTAATGTATCTTGTTGACAGACTGAATGACGGAGGTAATTTTGTTTGTGAATATCTTGTTTCTTGCAGTTACGGTCGTTTTTTGAGGGGAATAATATTGCACGGGTTCAGTTTGGACCAAAAATACGAAAGAACTTCATTGACTTTATTATATTGTCACGGTCAATTCCACTATTTGTTACCGTCGGCAAAATTGAGCCAGAATTTATACTGCCCATTGTAAATATATTCCTTTATAAAAAATCAGTCAAAGTCACCAAAACACCCATTTAATGGTTACCTTTATTTTTCTCCTTTTTACGGACTTCGAGAAAAAGTAGGAGTTTCTATGGTTTGGCTGCATATTTTTTTTTTAATTTGCCGTTTTGCCGAATTCGAAATCAGTTTTGCTGTTTGTAAAAACATCAAAGTATTTGCTTTGGTACACAAATAAACTACGCGGACTTGCAGACTCTACCAAAATTACGCGAATAACTACCTAAATATTATTTATTTTCAAAGTTTGAATTTAATGAAGGGAATTTATCTTATGCGGTACTTATATTTCCATATAATTAAAACAGATGGCGCTAAATGAACGTTACAATAACAACGAGTATACCTCCTTACACAATTAGCTATTAGGGTGTGTTTTTGGTGGGTGGCAAGAGCGGAGCGTATATCTGTAAGATGACAGGCCTTTTCTGACCTAAAGAGTATTCGCTACGCAGAGCAACACCGACAAGTTTCGCTCGGTTTCGCGCTTTTCGCTGCCACTGTACATCTAAAATGCACCCAATGAAAACACACCAAGAGGTATTCATATTTAAGGTTCATATTTAAATAATTACCAAGAACTTACAATAACGGAAATTGTGTAAACTTTCTATCACACTTAGATAATTATTATAAAGTCGAATGTTTGTATGAATGTGTGTCCTGTATGTGTGTATGTTTGTTACTCCTTCACGCTCAAATGGCTGAACGGATTTGAATGTAATTTGGTACCCAGATAGCTTATATCCTGGATTAAAAATTGAGCTGCTATTATTTCCTGAAAATCACAGTTTTCTCAAGAGATGATCAAATAATTCAAATATGTTCAGCTAGTGGTATTATAATTATGTCAACTGCTATTTACTGTCAATATTGAGACAATTTAATTGACCGTAACATCCAGATCCTTCCAGATTATAGTCCAAGAGCAGTCTGCCAAATAACTAAATCAATAAATACCTTTGTCCTCACCACCCCAAAAACGATATCAGGATGTAGCAACTTTTCGAGCCAGAAGGCCTACTTTGAAACCGAAACCACACGAAACGAACAAAGAATGTTAAGTTGGTGACGTGTCCGAAGCAACTTGATCGTTTGTACCTTACCACCAAGTTGCTTCGGACACGTTACCAACTAAACATTCTTTGTTCGTTTTGTCGGCAAACGATCAAGTTGCTTTGGACACGCCATCAACTGACACCTTTCGTTCCGGATTTCTAAGAAATATAAGTAAAATCAGTAGTTAATTAGGGTCATTTCATGAACTCTTGCAGCAGGAAAACGTGCGATCTTTCGATATCCGAAAATTCGATTTTCTAGGTAGACATCCAGGTTATAAGACGTAAAGCTTACGTTGGCGAGCTTCCAACGAAACGTAGCGTTTCTGTCCAGATTAATTGTTACTACTTTTGCCAAATGCATTTTAAAGCTTTTTTTATTACATCGGCAATGGCCTTTATTAACAAAGAAAAATACCTCTACAATCAAATAATAGAAAAAAAATTAAACTAGTATTTACGATTGAAACAATTAAGCTAACTGCAGACTGTTGCAAACAATCTGCAGGTAGCTCAACTGATCCATATCAATACCAGTCGGAAGCGTCCCCAAGACACTGGATGCATTGTCCCGCTGTATGGCAATGCTGATGCGCTGCGCCAGATACCCACCAGCTCTCGGGTCACGCGTAGCTTCGACCAGACGCTCAGATAACTTTTTATAAACCCGGAGAGCCTCGGTACCCCACGGACCTAGAGTCTCGACTGCTCTCGACCCCAAAGGGTGCAAATGTGTAGTCTCTGTCGAGACCTGCATATTTACGCATATTTAGGCGATAGTGTATCGACGCATGTAGCGTCCCACACAATGGGCCTCCCCAAAGCTTATAAAACTTAAGTTTACTACATGAAATACTATTTCTAGAATATTTTGTAATTTGTCAACTCGTGCTAGTATGTTTAGATAAAGAGACGTCTGTAGAATAATTTTCCTGGTTAATAAAACAGGGAAATAATGTTTGCTCTTCTCCTCATATTTAGATAGCCTGGAAGAAATCACTGTAAGCGATAAGACAGAAAATTGCATTTTAGTTACTGGTGCCTTTAAAAAGTACACTATGCCTACAGACAAGGATATGCGGACTTATTTAAGTACAAGCTGCTTTTCGTGTTAAAGACATAAAATAATTAAATGTCAAACCTAAATGTTTTTCGAGACAACTACGTAAAATAATTATCCTAACAATCTATTCAATGGCTTTTATTATTATAGTGCGTAAGCCCTCACACTCGGTCGTAAATGTTTTGGGATATTATTTTAAATGTATTAAATGTTTACGAACAACATAATTTGTGAACCAAATGACGTATAATCTTTTGAAAGCTCTCGGACTATGTGTGTTAGTAAGAATTATGACACGAAGAACTTGAGAGCGAAGTGCTGGTAATACAAAAGACTATTTTCAAGGCACTTACAATTATTTACTCCGTCTATTCTCACATTTAATACACTTCAAACTTTCTCTTACATTAACAGTCTGGGTGCCCATGATGCACATGCAGACTACCAGTCCGTGTGGCTGCGGTGGCCTCCTGCGGGGCACACTGCAGAGCCCGGGTAGTGCAGGCGTTTACGTTACGTCTGGTAATTGTAATAATCTTGTAAAAGCTTATCAGATGGTTACATTTTAATAGACGTTTGTGACAATAGTTATTAGACGTTTTATGTCAAAGCAGACAAAGGTGATCCATCAATTATACCTTACCGGTAGGGTGCACATAGCCTGGTATTTTTTCTTTCTTTCTTTGTAAGTATTATTTAACATTTTTCTGTATGTTTATTTTGTTTTAACAATTTTAATCATATCTGTGTTAGTTACAAATAAACGTTTTTGAATGGATTTGGTTTGATTTGATTTGATTTGATTTGTATGACCTGTAGGGTACATAATGTGCACATAGCCTTGTAATATGATCACTCAAGTATCATTCAAGTAGATCGTACCTATCTATATCTACCTTATAAAAAGGAAATTTTTGAGCATTAAGAACATTACAATTTGGAAGGTAATCCTACCAAAAAACCTACCAAATTATTATGTACAAATTTTGTAATCCAATAATAAATTGGTGTTCTAACTGTAGCTAGCAAAAGGGCTACGGCGGCGTAGCGATGACACTACGGCGCGGCTACGATGTAGTAACGGGGCTACGGCGTAGCAGAGAGTGCTACGGTATTGCAAAAAGTCCCACTCACAACAATCATCAACATGATGAAACAAAAATTAGTTTATAGAAATTAAAATGTGCCCACTAGTACTACCAAACAATAAACCAAATGATGATTCATATAAAGATTATATCGTTGGACCCCTTGTCCATTTCTCAGCGTTAAATAATAATAGGTATAAAAAAAGATATTTATCAAAAATACGTACAAGTAAGCCACCACTAGCACCATCTGCATGCTTTCATAAAATTCCTTTATCCAAATTCAGTTTGCAAACTGTCACGAACTATAAAATATTATCTTGCAGTCAACAGAATGCAAAATGTCTGTATAATTGAATAAAAATCTTGGAGATAAATTATGCTCTAGCGTGGAGTTGTCTTAGCTGGCCGCAGTTAAGTGTCGGTTTAAACGAGGGAAGTCAATGTAGCTTAATAAAAAATGCTCAATAAATGATGGCGAGGAAAAATAACAAGAAGCTAAACCAATATTAGAACTGAAAAATATTATTGCACAGTTGGTAAGTAAGTAATAAATTTACTGAAGAAATCCCTATCCGACTAATTGTATGATAGTTTGAACGTAAATGACACAGACAATTGCGGCATAAGTGCCATTCTCTGGTTATAAGGACATCGAACTTCAAAAAAAAAAGAATTAAAGATTTACGAGATGTTCCAATCTTTAAGTGATGTATAATATATCGTAACAATGTGTAACGTGGAAATAATTAGTAACTGGCTTCTAGTAACTCGAAACTTGCCTCCAGTAACTCGCACAGTGTGGTGAGGGCTGTATCACCGTGAGATATTACGCCGAGCAAATTCAGTGAGGAGCATGATAACGGTTGTGTGTTATGAGTTTTATAACGGTTGCAATGTTGGCGATGAAAGTGTACGAATATATTGCTGTAAAAGCCATTTTCTGAAACTTCTCGCTGTAACACGGCGGGTTAATCTATTCGCTGAAGTTTTGGGATTATAAGAGATCAGCTGTTGGCCGTGGCTTTGCTTACTTGGTATCTGGCTAGCCATTAAAATGCTTACAAACAATGAAGAACCATGTTGCAAGTTAATAATTTCAATGTAAATACAAGTAGTGTAGGTCCTATCTCAAGAGGCCCAAATATGCAGGGTGACCCCGAGATCCGAGAGGTGCGCAGGGTACCAAGGCTACCCGGGTTTTAAAAAAAAATCTTAGCGTCTGGTCGAAGCGACGCATGACCCGAGAGCTGGTGAATATCTGGCGTAGCGGATCAGCATTGCCATACATCGGAGCAATGCAGCCAGCGTCTTGGGGACGTTTCCGACTGGTATTGATATGGATCAGTGAGCTACCTGTAGATTGTTTGCAATAGTCTGCAGTTAGCTCAATTGCTTCAATTGTAAATACTAGTTCTGATTTGTTTCTATTATTTGATTGTAATTTTCCTTGCTATATAGTAGTATTGAATCTTACCTGAAGTTCCGTAGAATACCAAAAACCAAAATAAACTATATATTTTTCTATTATTATATATATAATATATAAATAGGCACGTACGTAGCACTTTGTAAAATTTCGCGATTTTCTAACAGATCTACCTAATGAAGATTATTTATCAGGTATTTATCGCGTAACTTTTTTTAAAATATCGATAAATAATCTTTATTAGGTACCTACGTACCTCCCACGAAAGAAACATACCTACCTACAGATAAACATTAACATTGCATGTTAAAATAATAGCTTAGAAGAAAAATGTACGGAACCACCGTAAAATTGTCGGCTTTAGCTAAAAAAAGCGATTGAAAGGTCAAGAACTGACTGATGAACCGCTGATGTAAGGTTGTCACTGACATAGAAATGAGCTAGTTGGGATGAAAGTTTGGAGCTCCTTTTTTTCAGTAAAAAACCTTGAAACCCGGAATGTGCTAGAACAAAAAATGTTCTTGGGAGAAGGGTGAACCACCCCCTTTCCGCTTAGTAACGTGGCACTTTGTAGAAAAACGTTGTTGAATAAACCGAATTCTGTCTATAGTAAACGCACAGGTTAACGTGTTAAAAAATGTTCTAGCTAAATGTATGGAAAATTTCAAACGGAGTTCAAAACAAAATACAGTATGAAACAAAACTGCTTAAATTCTACTCGTAGAACGGAGCCCTCTCTCTATTGTCTGTTTTATTCGAGGGTTCAAAAGGTTAAAATAGAGAGAAGTTCTCGCATAGAAACAATTTGATACGAGCCAGGCAAAGGACATTAAGCACAGTGGCTAAAGCTCGTCGTAATTTTCAGCAGAGATTCGCAGCGCGCGTAACCCACAGTCAGTTCGCATCTCAACCACCCATAGCTCATTTATCTCCGTCTCAAGATTCTTTTAAGTCATTTCTTAAAATAAAGTTCCAACTAAACTTCACAATAATTTACGACATATAATTTATCCAAGCCTGTCACGAACGTATGAATTAGGTACTGGAGGTCTTTATAAAACTTTATTAAAGCTTTTTAACCAAATTTGCTTTGTTTCTGTCAAAATTTCCGCTTATAACGCAATTTAATTAAATATTGTGTTCCCAAGAGTTATGGATGGTTGATTTTGAATGTCATTGGTAATTTAGATGGATAGCTCTTTGTTGAGTCGAGTCGTTCAACTCGAAACCCATTGGTTGTAGGGTAAAGTGCTCACATAATAAATAAATAATTATTTATATTATTATATAAGATTTGCTGGATGATAACACTTTTAAGGGTTAAGCTTGCCTTTGCCATTCCTTTTCTAGTTTTACATTTTATATGTATGTATGTTTTATTTATTGCAATACAGAATTAAGAATCATGGACATTTTAAACCTTCATATACTGCTCATCAGGACTTATATTTATACTTCCTATACTCATTTGTTTTTTCCTCTTTAATTAAGTTTTGTGTATAAGTATTATTTAGCATGTGTTGTGTATGTTTAGTTCTGTTTATAATGTGAATACATTTTATTCTTATTATTCTTATCAGTCCACTGCTGAACATGCCTGTCCAGTACAAAAAGGGTTTTGCCATAATCACCACGCTTCACAGGCGGGTTGATGATCGCAGTGGAGGTGGTAAAATACACAGAAGGAAGCTGCTGCCTTTCTTCTGGTAGATTCGCTTAGTCGGCTCTTACGATATCGATGGGTGGATAAATTCTTACACCGCGATCGCCCCGGCATCCACATGCCATCCATAGGTACATAAAAGTAGCCAAGTCAGCAAAAGCTTGTGTTTATAGGTTATGATTACTGATATTACTAGGTACCTGCCTAAAAGATCTAATATTACTAGATTTTCGTTACTTGGTTCGGTTGACAGTAATTAGCTATCTACATAGCCAATTTTGTTCAGGAAATAATATTATATTTTGCACGAAATCGGTGAGGATCTTGTGCCTTACTAAAGGGTGAATTTGAGTTAACACAAAATACAATATGGCCGAATATAAATTAGGTTCCAGTTCCATTGTTAATAAAGCCCACTGTAATTCACCAGTTGATGCGAACTCGCGGTGATTCAAAGCTGTGAAAATCCGCCATATTCCGGGTGCTTAGCTAGAAAATTCCGGAATAATCCAGAATAATCTGGACTGAACTGGCTGCAGAGTCACTGTTAACGAAATTTTACTGCGGAGTTAAGCAGGTATTTGAGTGTTGCTTATTTATATTTATGCTGAATTTATGAGACACTTGTAACTGAGATTCCTTAGATTTTGTGCATAGTTACCGTAAATTTTAATTAACAATATGTTTTGGTTATTTGGTGTTCCGTGAGCATAACGTTTTATTTATTCATTTACCAGGAGTATCTGAATAATTCGCATTAGAGCTTAAAACGGAACTCTCATTGCACGAGTCTGACTCGTTCTTGACCGGTAAAACCTTTCATCCAGCCACCACATCTTGTCTGTAAATAAGAACTACACATTGCCACAAAATTAAATGCAGGCGCCATTACCAGATTAAAATCTACACCCTATGAGAGGGTGTAGATTTTTATTTTTGCGGGTACAAAAAGGGACATGTGCACACGGCCTTATGGTACGAATACACGGTGCATACAGTCTGAAAATCCGTTATGAAGATCCTAATATTACTTGTTGTAACAATATTTTTGTTATGAATATTTAAGCTGACTGTAGAGTTAAGTAGAGTAGTTTTTTTTAAACGTCTAATGGCAGGTTGGTTCTTTTAGTATAAGACCATTGAAAATGGGAATAAGACAAGAAATCCTTGCCATGTAGTGGATGATTCCAATTTTCAAAGTTACAATATACTTTTTCAGACTTGCGTGTCTCATTGCTAGGCTAAAGCCTCCCCTTAATATCATGCATCTAAATCACGATCTATTTTGATTATAATCACATCCCATCACTCTTATATTACTAACTAGCTTCTGCCCACGGCTTCACATGCGCTTTTCAAGTAGCCTATGTGCACGTTTGAATGGATGTTTAATTATTTGGGTGTTTGTTTACCTCTTCACGCAAAAGTACTAAACTACTTAATAGATCGTGCTAAAATTTTGCATTGATGTTGTTCTAAATCTGAAACAATAACTTGGCTCTGAGCTTTGTACGGTTTTCAATTTTATTCTTGCTAAGGGCAAGGTCTGGCATTCCAGGAGTGACACTTATTTACGTCACTGTTCAGTCGCAAATTATGGAAGTTGAAAAACAAATTTTTTGCAATTTTTGTTTGTTAGATCAGTCAAAACAGTTTTAGTTAAACACGAGTTACTTTGATAAATAATTGGTAAGTTCAAAACCACATAGTTTTATCAGATTTGTAAATTGTAATGTAAGGAGCTTGGGGAGTTACGATTTTACGCTACTGGTAGCACTAGAAAACTAACTCGTCTTCTCATACGTCATAGCATCAATCACATAGACTAGTGTCATCCACGTGACCTTTGTGTCTCGGAATGTCATACCTGGCGAAGTATATTATTATAAATTATTTAATTTCATTTTCATTTAATTTTCATTTCATTTTCATTTCATTTTCATTTCATTTTCATTTAATTTTCATTTAATTTTCATTTCATTTTCATTTAATTTCATTTTCATTTCATTTCATTATACTATAGCTAGGGTTAACTCGTCTTATACTCGTATAGGCTTTTTAGTTGGTCGGAAGTTACCAACCGTCCAGCAGGCCCTTTAATTTTCTCCAGGGTGCGCGCTACTGGTGACCTCTGGGCGCATTATTTTTCATTCAACTTGTGAGCTAGCATCTTATTTTTATTGCCGCCGCATTTTGTTAAAGAACGTTCTAAGAGCGGCGTTTTTGCTACAATTTTTTTTATCAAATATGCAGGTGATTTGACGATGTTTGTTCTGTGGCGCGGCAGACGAAGGTCCGCCTGCGAAGCAGAAAGTCAAATATTTTTACGATCTACAAATATTTGTTCCGGATGTTCTGGATGATTTCTGTGTATATCTATGTAGTGTATTGTATTAAGTATATCCAGTTATCTAGTACCGCGGCGTCATATTTGGCCGAGTATCTCAAAAGGTGCAAATATGCAGGTCTCGACAGCGCCTACACATTTGCTCCCCTTGCAGTCGAGACGCTAGGTCCATAGGTATAGAGGATCTATTAGTTTCAAAAAAAAACAGTGCGTCAGGTCGAAGCGACGCATGACCCAATGGCTGGTGAGTATCTGGCGCAGCGCATCAGCATTGCCATACAGCGGGGCAATGCAGCCAGCGTCTTGGGGACGCTTCCGACTGTTATTGATATGGATCAGTTGAGCTACCTGTAGATTGTTTACACAGTCTGCAATTGGCCTTTTTGTTTCAATTGTAAATACTAGTTCATATTTGTTTTTATTATTTCATTTTAATTTTCTTTGTTAATAAAGATTAATCGTTTATCAAAAGTTGATCCCCTGAGTATTTTATTTATGATTTTATATTTAGTTTGTTTGACTGCCGGCCTAACAAGATGGTACCTAATGAATATAAACAAAATAAATCATTAAAGCTGCTCAATTCCACACTAAGAGAGCATTTTTATAAGACGATGCTCCAGAATCGTCCCAACCGGTATTTCTACTCCAAGGCGAAATCTTCTACGTTCTCAACTAGCCAAAAGACGTAGGCCTCCCTAAAATCTCACCACAATACCAATCCTATCCTATGCTGCACAAATCCAGCAATATCCACGAGTTTGTAATGAATGACTTCCTGAACTATCTATCAAGTGCCCCAAGGACCTTTTAAGGCTCAATATCCCAGCCATTTTTTATGCTTAAATTATCATTACGCCATTGTAAGTCTTTTCGTAGATTTTATCGGGTTTCCGGCTAGATTGGATTGTTCTGAAGAACGACGCGACAGTATCGGTGAACCGATCTCCTTGACAGCACAGGTTTTCTACGTTAGGGGAAAGTGTTTCTGATAACTGCTTTTTGTATTCTTTTATTTGACGTGCGGATACAAAGTATTATGGCGGTAAATAAAGATTAACGTTGAATAGAGAAAGAAAAATGGAGTTTTATGCTATAGTATGATGAGACTGAAGCCCTTCTGGAAAGATTCACATAATTCAGTAAGATATTTTTATTATTATTTTACAAATCTTAGCAAATCCCTTTTACAATCTATCTAAACACGCACAAACACACCCTCACATTACACACACACAAGAATGGTGTCTCCTATTGCCCGGACTCTTAAGAGACCGGTGTCCTCAGGAGTGCCAATCATAAATACACGCACACACTACACATAACACATGCACACACCCACCCTCACACACACACACACCCTCACACACACACACACACCCTCTCACACACACCCTCACACACACACACACAAGCACACTGTTCCCCTGTTGCTCAGACTCTTAAGAGGCTGGCGCCTCAGGAGAGCAATACACACACTCACAGTAACTGTGAGTGTGTGTATTGCTAAATGAGATACAACTGTTGTATCACATTTTATGAGCACTAAGAAATATATTTCTATTTTAATTTATTTCTTAATTTTACTATTTAAATATTTACATTGAATATGTTAAATACAGTTTGCAAAATTGTATTATTATGTGATTTACAAAATTTCATAAGCAAAATTTTCTTGACTTGGACCATATGTTAAAATGTTTTGTTTGAGCAACCTTGTTAATTATTGTCCTACCCTTAATTTATTTTCGATAATGGTATTGCGACCAAATAATATTACTTAGATATCTATTATTTAACAAATGTAACGCCACCGGAATTTACTTAATAGAAGATGTGGAAGAGCGAAAACACCTAATACAAGTATATCATTATACATAAAAGGTGTTTTCAACTATGGTAAAACTATTTGTATCATTATTACAGAATAAACATTTGTATTGTATTGTATTGTATTGTATAGCAAAACTTATAATAATGTGAACGATTGGTTCTTCGTATCACAATACTGTGGATTGCCTTGTATGCATCTTATACTACAAAACCACGGAACCTTGAAGACAACTTGGGTCTAAAACCTCCCATGCAAGTTATGGAAATCTATAATTATTTTAAACCCATGTAAGGTTTGAAAAAAAATACCTCAAATCGTTTGTTTCCCATGTGCTATTGTTTTTTAAATAGAAAGTTACAGTCTTCTACCAAGAGTCGTGTCTTTTGAAGAATCCAAAGCGTCCAAATGGATATGTACAAAATTGTACATGACTTAGAGCGAATCTCGCCCTCAAACCGTAACTTCCAACAGTATTTAGCTGTGAATAGAATTAAAGCTCTTAGCCCTAACCTAATACAAAGATGTCATACGTACCCAATATCCATGGGAACTTTCCGAACCCTTTATGAAATTTTTACTCCCTTCATGATAGACAAGTTTTCGTGCTGTGAATTACAATGAGCCCTTTGAACCTTATAAGGGCTTTTGTAAACAGCACAACAATTACGATTTAGCCTATGGTATGAAATAAACATCTGCTCTTGAATAACAAAGCGGGGCATCAACTTCTCCTTTTTTGAACCCTATCTAGAGTTGCACTTGTAATTGACCAAAACTGCATGCACCTGCTGAATTATAGGGATAACTAAAAATGCCACAAATTGTGGCAAATATCGCGATATAGTATGTGCTTCTAGTGCAAATAATTATGATAGATAGCCTTGCAATAAAAGTCGCGCGACTTTTTCCAACACACATTGTAACACATCCGTCGCCATGTTGCTAAACCCTCCTTTATATGGACATAGCGAGTATGCGACTATTACCCGCGATATTACAAAAGTTTATTAAGAATTTCATAAAGGAAGGTAATAATTTCATACATCATCAACGCACGAGTGAAATATGAACTATGTGTAAAATATAAATTTTATAAACAAGCCAAGAATGAGTATCATCTGAAAAAAATGTTTCAGGTAGGTTTGTATACCAAAAAGTCGTACCAACAACGTAAACATTTTTATTTAGAGGATTCAATTTAACTGACAATAAACCGATAAGTGCGACTTGACTCGCACACTAAGGGTTCCGTACCGTAAAAATCAGGCAAGTTTTTCAAAGAACATCAAAGTTTCACTTGTTCAGAAAATCCTTTAAATTTTCAAATTTATGATATTTTTAGTATTTGTTGTTATAACAATTGAAGTGTTACTTATTTATAGAAAGTGTTATGTGTCTACCTATTGTGGTTCAAGAAATACAGCCTTGACAAAGGAAGAGCAAAGATTGATACAAAAACACGTTTTTTGTGTGGAAGCCCCCTTTAATTTTGATATTTATTTTATTTTTATTATTTCTTGTTATAGCGGTAAGAGAAATACACATTATCTGAAAATTTTAACCGTTTACCTCTTACGGTTCATGAGATATAGCCACGCGAGGCTGTGACAGGCGGACGGACAGCGAAGGCTTAGTAATAGGGTTCCGTTTTCACCCTTCGGGTGCGGAACCCCTAAAACAGGTTGTGTGTTGTACAATATGATTAAAACAACTTGGCCGGAGTGAAGCCAGCTTATGCAAAGTTTGCACATGCGCACCACCATTTTGTCCTTATAAACGAGTATCTACTGCGCAGCCACTGACGCAACTTCAGGTTGCGGCCAAGTTGTTTTAATCATAGTGTACATAGATTGGAAATAAAAAGGTATGAAATCAGCTCATATAAATAGACAACGCTGGTCTTCCGCTTACACCTTACACTACTTTACTTTCAAAATTACAATCGAGTCCAACCCATTTGTTCATGTTAATATGCTGCTCCGTAGAGTAATGAAACTTTTAAAATGCAAAGAGTTCCTGCAGGCATCACTCATGTAAAGCAATAGAGTTTTAAAGACTTTATTACTAGCGTACGAAATCATCTTTAGCATATACGAAAACCTTCTGTTTAACATTGCTTTAACGTAGATAGAGATCAAGTTATACATTAAAGTTAGACTTTAATAATTTGGAGTGTTTTAATAAACGACAAACCGACTTCTAATTCCGGTTTATATGTAGATAATATTCACATACATATGTCTAGGACGAACGAAATCACCCCTCCCTTACTTTCCCTGACCGAAGGCATATGTTTACGTGCAAAAAAATTGTGTTTACTATGGCGACATCTAGTTATTATTCAAGTCTAGTTAGTTTGATGTGATAACACATGGATGAAACTGTTGACGCCCGTTGCTACGGAAACCAATAGGTGATAATGAAATTATCATATTCTGAAGAATTTTTACAAATCAACGTTTTATGGCGCACATAGCGATACCTGGGGAATAAAACTTATGGGAGACCACCTCTAAATAAATTTTTATACAACAACGAAAGAATCATCAAAATCTATTAACAATTGGCACAGATGTCACCAAAACTCTTGTAGCTAATCGTGATTCTCAAAAAATATTATGTTCCTTTTAAAGCTTAACGAGATAAATACTAATCTCTCGGGAATACAATTTTTATGGGACCACCTCGGGATCATTCTCTATACAATAGTGAAAGAATCAATAAAATCGGTTACCCATAGGCGGAGATATCAAGTAACATACGTACAAAAAACAAATTTAAAAAACATACAGAGAACTGAAAACCTCCTCCTGTTTGAAGTCGGTTAAAAAGATAGCGAAAGACGGTAAGACTGAAATTTTTTTAAGGTTTGTAATCATTTATTCCTAAGCCAAATTAAAGCGTTCAATTTAGAATTTATGTACGTTTAAAAAGCGACTGGTCGAAGCGACGCGTGAGCGCATCAGCATTGTCATACAGCGGGGCAAGCAATGCAGCCAGCGCTGCAGCGTCTTGGGGACGCTTCCGACTGGTATTGATATGGATCAGTTAAGCTACCTGTAGATTGTAATTTCGTTTGCTTATTTACCTTCATCGAAGTTATTTACAAGAACCTGATTTACCTGTAGATTGTTTGCTACAGTCTGCAGTTAGCTTAATTGTTTCAATTGTAAATACTAGTTCTAATTTGTTTTTATGATTGAATTGGAATTTTCTTTGTCAATAAAGTTTTAATATAGAAAAAGCTTCAACAGTAAAACGTATTTAATAATAATAATAATTCTGGACAATCCACACATCATCATCTAGCCCCAAGCTAAACAGAGCTTTTGTTATGGGTACTAGATGACTGGTATACATAATACAATATATTACATAGATAGATATTTTTTATTATACATAGAAAATACCCAGAACTCAAGTTGAACATTTTTGGGATATTATTTGATTTCTGATAAATTAACCCAGTGTGAGGCTTACGCACTATAATAATAAAACCATTATAACATAATACTTCCTACAATATACTTTCATTATCGTACCTACATAATACTTCTGAGACACCTACAACAGATATAAATATTCTCGTATATATGTATAAAAAGAAATTACTCATCATCATCAACCTATCATAGTCCACCCCTGGACATAGGCCTCCAGCATGGGTCTTCAGCTTGCCGCATCAGCATCTGCCTGCAGTCTTTCGCAGATCGTCATCCCACCTGGCCGGAAGGCGTCAAAAAGAAATCACTGGTCAACAAAAATGTACAAAAAACTAACTTTGTGTACAATAAAGAAAGACAAATAGTCCGAATTTACAGACTAGACCAACGCTTATCTGCATGACGGGTAAATCCAACGCATTTCACATATTCTTACTGGGTTTTCCAGGTCATATGTATCACGGAATTTTCATAGCTTAAACAAGAAATGAGCTTATAACTATAAGTTAGGGAACAAGTTATTTTTTTTTTGTATGCATACATTGAAATGTTGCCAAACATACAGTAGTTGGTGGGACATTTCTTTATAGCTTTCGCCTAATATGGTGTTTTTTTTCCATTTAGCAAAATCTATTTTATTACAAAAACTCAATTGTACCTGCTTTCTATTCACAGTTTATAAATAAATACAAAACAGATACAGCGATATAAAAAGCTATATAATACCTGCAAGCTTGGGACACAGCTCACAGCACCAATCACGATTTTTCATCTTCATTCACAATGATCTTCATTTGCTACCCTTACCTACGGAATAATACTAACCCCAAATATACTAACCCGTACCCCAACCAAATTGAGTAGGAAAATTCACTATCAAATACCACAGTGATACCTCAAGAAATCCAGACCCTTTTAGGGACTGATTATTTATATGCTAAGGAGGGTTAGCGGGGAATGGGGTATGACACACTGAAAGTTTATCTTAGACTAAAGCTTGATAACTTTGGGATGGCAAGTAGTAACGTAAGGGTTTACCTATATACTGGCCAAACTCGATGTAATTTTTTGTAAACAAACTCCCCTACTAAACCTCAAAATTCACTCTGTTGCCGCGTCTTTTTATACGCAATTTACATAACTCGTGATTTTTCTTGATTTTTTCAAAATGTTATATTTTGTATGTGTGTCGAGTAAAGCATTTCTAATGGGAAATTATACAGGTGGACCAAATAGTGACATCATAAAAAAAATTAATGCCTCACCCCCGGGGGTATCCGAAAGTACCCCATGTATAACTACGAAAAATCGGGGATTTCAAGTTATTTTCGGGGGTGAGACATTCATTTTTTTTATGTCGTCTCTGTTTGGTTCCCCCTGTATGTTCGCTCTTTGTCTGAAAAATGTATTTTATCAACCTGACTGTACCATAATTATGACAAATCTACTAAAAAAAATATTTTAATTACCTTCTTCCCACCGTAGGTATTACATTATACACTTGATGTCGTTGTTTACTAAATTTAAATAGGACTGTTACATTTAAAACACTAGTTATTTAAAAAAAGTACCTTATGGATTTGTACATGTCATGTATTACTGAAGTATTCATAGAAAATGGAAAAGGGCGACCACGACAGTCAACCGCTAGATCGTTATACAGCTCTTACATGTGGCAGAGCCATGTGGTAGATAATTTCATCAAACCAATGACCGAATATTAAATAACTAGTTGCAATATAACATGCAACTAACCAAAGCAACATTTGTGGTTAATAAAACAAACAGTATTTGTGTTTGGATTTCACCACACTTTTACCGTGTTTGCTTATGCATAGAATAATTTAGAACTTATAGAATAATCAGCGTATTTAGTTTTGGGATTTGATTGTAGGAATCTAGAAAATTTCGGCTGAACTAAACTTTTGAAATTAGGTTTTAGACTTTAGGAGCATTACCATTTATTGCATGAACCTTTACGTACAATCAAATACCCACAATAGAATCACCTTCGCGTAAACCATGGTCACAAATAAGACGTTACATGAAAAAACTGACTGTCGTATATGACAGACATTTTTTTTTTTCAATTTTATTATGTACTTCTGCGTAACGTAGTGTAGGACACGCTCCGGCCAGGTGGGATGACGATCTGCGAAAGCATGCGGCAAGCTGAAGGCAGGGCGCTATGGCGCTCATTGGGGGAGGCCTATGTCCAGCAACGGACTAGGATATGATGAAGATGATAATGCACTTCTGCAGCATAATGACCCACATCGCGTGTGATACCTTTTTAGATTAGTAAAAACTCCGCGAGACTATGCATAAAAAATGCAGCCAAACTCATTCTTTATCTATCTCATTATTTCCCCCCGCGACGGAACGGAGACGGTACATATGCGTTTAGGGTGTTTCGTAATAAGTTTACCTCATTCACAAAACAACGCGACCCAAACAAACGCCCAGTTTCAATAACCTACAACGGGCGTTTCTTCATTGACCGACCCGACCCGACATCTAAATCGGCACCGACATCAGCATAATTCTATGGAACTTAATATTTGGTGAAAGCGCACCAACGCAGGAGATTTGCGGGTTCGATTGCCGCCTCTGGACAAATGTTTGTATACAATCTGCAGATATGTGTCGGGTATTCAGGATGTTTTATAGGTATTATAAAACAATATCTATGTATGTATGCAATGTATTAAGGAATTGTTCTCGTTACATAGCGAGACGTTACGTCGCGAATTTATTTTACGGCCTCAAGGTAAACAGTACCTACAGTCAGCGCGATAAATGAAGAACGGTTTCAGTGCGTCCGTATTCAATCTGTATCCCATCGTCAAAATTAAAAATAGACTCTAAGAGCATGGATTTAAAGTAAACATTCAACAGGACGGAAGATGACTAGTATTTTCTAGTAGGTACCCATAAATAACACAAGGTCTGCATGAATTCTCCAGTATTTGATGATGATAATGGGATATCATTATTATCATACCTAGCCGAATTTCGACTACGGGGCGGCCAGTCACAACGGGGACCAGTCAGCTGTGCAATTACGCAAAATTACCCATTCTATATTTGAAATTTGAAAGCCCTTTGAATGGCCTTGAAAGCCATTTCTATGGTCATATCCATACAATAGCAAAGGCTCGAAGCAAAGAAGGCTCGCATCGAAGGGCTTTCAAATGTCAATCTACATAAGATGGGTGGTATTGCGTAATCGCACAGCATGTGCGCCATATTGCAGGACATTTTTAGTGTAAACACGTGCACCTGTGCAGTGTGTCTTAGATAGGAACGGATAAACCGGATTTGTAAGTGTTTTGAGCTGTCTGAATCGGCGCAGTCGCTCTAATGCTCGTAATTCAGAATGTCTGTACCGACCCGACCCAACACTGTCATCAGGTCGGGTCGGCCAATGAAGGAGCACCTAAGCAAGGAGTCTGTTATCTCGGTACCTTAGTAATTAACCTCAAACTTATTAATTACAAGCACAATGTTGGTCCGTTAGTGAACGCTAGTGCGGTCCCAAGTTTGATTATCGCCTGACCTTGTTTTGGGTATCTTATGTGACAAGCTTTGCGGTGGGGTGTTAAATACCTACCTTGAGCGAAATTATTATGGCAGCCGCAGTTTGGCGCTTTCCAGGTATTTTTTAACTCTTTTTTATTTACGTCTTGAGTAGATTCAAATTAAACCGATGATAAAAATTGCTAAGTACCTATCTAATTTGACTAGATAAGGAAATGAAGTCTCATAGAAACTCAAACGTATCATGAATAAAAAAATATAGTAAAAGTAAATTCGTTCGATATTATTTACTTGTTAATACAAGTTATAAATAATACTGACATGGGATACCACACTCTTCCCCACATCGACTAAGTTTAACAGAAACTTATTACTTAACATGTAACTTAGCATTTAACTATATGACCTTATCATTATAAATCAATCTAGTGTTTTACACTTCATACACTATTAAACTAATTATTCTAAACCTTGTGAATAAGATAACTTTTGATTAATGTGGCGTTTCCACCTTAAGCCTTCTACATCTAAAATGTAACTTACACCTGAAATACTCTCCCTTATAATTTTATTAAACCTTGAACCATTTGGCTTGGCTCCCTTTCTATAATCTTTTACCATTACTTTTTGTCCAACCTCAAACCCTGTTTCTCTGTTTCCCTGTTGCCATGTTTCTGCATTCTCCTGTACAATCTCTGCAACATGAGGTGGGCGCAATAAACTAAATCTGTTCCTAATTTCCCTCCCCAGCATTAATCTCGTCGGTGAGACTCCAGCGGTACGTTGAGGTGTACTTCTGTAATCCAACAAAAACAATTTGATAGCTGAAACAATATTTCCCCACTTTCTTTTATTTTAGTTACTGCAGACTTAAAAGTTTTAACAAATCTTTCAGCCGCACTATTTGTTGCAGGATGAAAGGGTGATGTAAATGTATGTTTTATATGGTTTAATTTACAAAAATCTGAAATTACTTGGCTATTAAATGTGAGGCCATTGTCTTTAACTACATATGTGTACTGGGTATCCCAACCTTGAAAATACTTTTTTTAAAAACGTCTAATATTCGGCTACTGGTTATGTTTGACATTTCAAATGCCTCTGGCCATTTAGGTACTTGTTGGTACCATAAATTATTGGAATCACTGCGGAATCTCACCGCGCGTTTTTTTTTCGCGGATTATATTCCGCTTACTGAATCGTATCTTTAGGAAAACACGGTTATTTATTAAATACTGTTTTATTCCGTAAGAGACAACTTACAATGTGAAGGGTTGTGGGAAAGAAAGCGAGCTTCTGGAGTGACAGAGCGAGCTAATCGAGTCCGGAGCGTTCAGAACGGACACCGGATACCACAGTAACTTACGCAGGTTTTTTTCCGCAAGTGCGGGCAGATTCATAAAATTTCCTTAAGTTGCAGAACTCTGCGGATAAAACCGCGCGGTGAGAATCCTTGCGGCTTATTATTCGGCATACATTATTATTCGGCATAGCTTGTGTAACCGACCTACAAACTATTCAAAATTTGGTAGTGTGTATATACTTACCTCATACATATAAATGCGAGAGTTTGGAATAGATGGTTTAGAAGTATGGATAGATGGACGGATGTTTGACCTGGATTAACACAGCAACTTTTTATCCAATAAATCAGTAAATTTTTGTCCCATGATAAAAAAAACTTAACATTTTCAAAGAAACAACGCGTGCGAAGCCGCGGGCTGTAACTAGTACGTTTATAATCCAGTTGTCACTTGACAACTGGATTTACTTAAACTTGAACACAATACCAAGACAATCTGTGCGTTCACTAAATAATTTATAACATTTTCACTCGGCAGGAATTTCGATCAGCATCCAGTACTCTCTATAAGTTATGTGCGGTCGAGATAGGGTTATAAGATAATAACGTTAGTAACCCTGAATACCTGAGTAAGGGAGCGTTTACACAAGAAATGTGCTACGTAGTAGTATGTAAGCGAAATTGTTTTAAGTCAGTTTAAGGGGCCATCCATAAATGTAACTATGCTTACGTCAGTGGGGACAAAAGGAAGGATATTTTATAAGTTCCCGTTGTCCCCATAACGGTAAAGCGTCAATGGGGACAACAGGAAGGACATTTTATTACTTCCCGTTGTCCGCATAACAGAAAACGTCGATGGGGACAACGGCAAGGAAATTTTATGACTTCCCGTTGTCCCCATAATGGGGACAGCGTCAATGAGGACAACGGGAACACATCTAAATTACGTCACACCTAAATGGAGGGGATGGGCTCGACGAAGTGTGACATGCTGTGACAAGGGGTGGGAGGGGTCATAACTTTCGTGACGTCACATTTCAAAATCTTTATATTCACATTGTTTTTTTTTTTTTTTCTAACTATCATTTTTCATTTTCATAAATTATTTTAAATTGAAATAGAACTAATTTTGGGACTGCTGTTTTAATTTAATAATTTCTTGGTGTACAATTTCAAAATATGTGACGTCACACTAGGGGTATTATTACAAATGTGACCAGCTGTGACAAGGACGGGAGAGGGGGTCCAAAATCACGAAATTCGTGTTACGT
Organism: Eupithecia inturbata; assembly: GCA_963662085.1. Taxonomy (NCBI): domain Eukaryota; kingdom Metazoa; phylum Arthropoda; class Insecta; order Lepidoptera; family Geometridae; genus Eupithecia; species Eupithecia inturbata. The sequence continues at coordinate 4,438,847 of OY759196.1, read as the reverse complement.
AATTTAGGCCCCTGATCCGATTTTTTTTATCTAAGAGCACGGTTGGTTTACTTAGGATGCCCACGACACCCCTCCGGGTCGCACCGCGCCCCGCCGCCGAGCCTGGGCAGTGATAGCATTATCAAATTCCTTCAGTATTTTATAAAACAATAACAAAGGCCATTTCTCTAATCCAAAGTAATTAAGCCGTGGTCACACTGGACACTAAAACTCTCATTGACGTGAACTTAAGCCATTTGGCAAACGACAGTAATCCCACCAAAAATTGCACCAATTATGGCCACAAATCCAAAATGGCGGCGCTGGAAGTGGCTTAGATAGATGGACAGTAATATTTTGAAACGATTCTGTCTGACAATTTAATTTGGTAATTAAATAAAGTTATTTTAGCATAACAGTATTTCAATTAACTATGTTGAGAGATAGAAGTCTCAATAGAAAAAGAGACATCTTGTAAATTAATTATTATTAAATTTTATTTTTGTAATTTGTATACAATAAAGAGTTCATTAATTATTTAGGTATTTGACTAATGAACAATTCTCATGTCAAATACCTATTGAACGTTGTTTTTATTTCATACCATGATTTTGAATAGAGCTTGGTGGTTGATTTTGGTTATCAGTTTGTCAAATCGTAGGACAAAGTGTATTATTTTTACCTTTGACATCTCTCATGTCAAAGGTTAAAATAATATCATATTGATTGAAATTGACTACGACTTGACCAGGGTTTGTAATTGTGAAGCAATAAGATTTTGTAGAGTGAGAATTTTGTAGTCACAGGTCAATAGGCAATAGTATTAAAACTTTAAATATGTTAATATACTATCGTTATTATGTTTAATTTGTAAAATTAAATAATATTCTTGTGTGAATATCTATGATTTGTCTTACAAATTGTAGCAATTTGCGTCGATTCCAAATTGGTCGCAGATGGTTATTACTGTGAAACTTAGTTCCAAATCTAGTTTCGCTTCCCTAAACTTCCAAGTCCTAAAATTGGAACCTTGTTTAATTCAGTTACAACTTGGAACCTAGTTTAAGGGTCCTCGATTGGATAACTATCGAAAGTTGTAACTAAGCAGACACGATGCACGCCTTAGGTGTTAAACATTCTCTCTAAGTTACATCACATAATTTTGGTCAACGAGTGATTTTGAGATTATTTACTTTGCGTAGCGGCCAGCAAAAATACAGTAGTATGAAATTGCCATAGAGCTAACGCCAGATGCGTTAGCTCTATGGCAATTTCGCTCTATGGCAGGGCTATTTCAGACTCTCCGCTGCCGAGTCATCGACACGGAATCTGACACAGATTCGCGCGAAATTCGAATATTTTTGCGGTCCTTAATATTTTCTGCGTTCTGCAAGGAAAAAACTACCCAAAAAGTAGTTTTCCACAAATCGTAGAACATTTTCTATGAACCCATGTTACAATAAAGTATGATATAACGTAACTTTTATTAATTAATTGTTAGTAATAAAGCTTTTATATTATTCATTGATCCAAAAGTAGCACTAAATCGAAATTTGTTAAAACATGGGTTCATAGAAAATGTTTTTTTTTATTTATAAATAACTACTGTTGTAGTAGTTCCTTGCAGAACGCACAAAATATTAAAAACCGCTAAATATTTGAATTTCGCGTGAATCTGTTTCAGATTCATGTCGATGTCGTTCTGTGTCGATTGAGATTTCGCGAGACCTGACCGCTGTACGCTAATCGGTCTGAACGTTCTTGTTTTTGGAAGAAATTAAAAAAGCAAATAATATCAGAAACAAATGGCGAAGCGAGGTAGAACTATTCTGCTGATGTTGAGGAAGCAAAACACCAGCTGTCTGGTACTGCAGGCGACACGACCGACAAATCGGAAGAACAGAGGGTATCTCCTATATCCAGCTGGTTGGCTGTTTGGAAGTCACACACAACACTCCATGGCGCTGTAGTAGAAGTTCACAGTTTGTTGATAGGATATCTATCAGCTGGAGCGATACACTCACGAATACATCTAAATTGATCAACTGGATAAGTTATACGGCCTTTCTTTCAACTGCACGGCACTAAAGTTTTTCCTAAAAATACGTCTGAGTCTTCTAGGACATGAATCTTCGAGGCAAGAGAAAATTAACCTAATTTACCTTTCTTACTATGGTCAAATATATTATAATGTCTAATTTAATAATAGGTCTAGTCTAGCATCTGTATGACAGTAACAAATAGTGATAATTATTGTTTGAACACACGCCAAACAGCCATTGCGGCTTTAGAATAAATTAGTTCACGTTAACTACATTACTTACTAGTGCAAAATGTAGGTTCAATTTGAAGAAATCTGTATCAATTGACGGAATTTACTAGGTTACAGTGGTTGAGAAAGAGTTGCGGGTTTTAATGATAAAAATAATATAATAACTTTGAGTTACCAAGTAAAATCGTCAAAGGTTATAAAATGTTTGTTAATTATTATAAACTATTATAATTTTGGCTCATTTTAGTGTCCCACTGCTGGGCAAAGACCTGCCTTTTACGTTCCACTCATTGCGATTCAACGCAGCAACATGCCATGACGGCAGTTTTCGTCAAGTTCGAAACAATATCTTATCGTGGGCCTTCCACGTCGCGATATAGAGTTAGGTGGGTTCCGGAAAACTTACAAAACGCTTGTTTACAAAATAATATCAAATATCTCTCCTCCGTAGACCGAGACACGTTTTCGATGACCCCGTTGACCCAATCAGCGCCGCTAACCTGGATGTGTCGGCTACCCGATTCACCTCCGTACATTATACAACACACCCGACCAATAACCGACCCTGCTGGATGCGGGGTAGAAGAATTCCCCGCTTCCGCCCTTTGGTGCACCTAGGCGAAAACTCCATTTTCTCTTCAAGCATCATCTTTACCGGCGAGGCGCCCTCTGCGCCCGTTAAAAGTCCGGTAACGCTGTCATGGCCATCAGCGTTCAATAGCAATTACGGAAAAAAAAGTTAAATATTTGGTAAGTACGTACGTATCTACTTGGCGCTTAAAATTATTTTAAACATGAAATACCAACAGTGTATTATTAATTTAGATATCAAGTCTGGTAAATTATAAACATTTTTTAAACATAATCCGATATTTCAGTTTTACGAAATTAATAAGAAAAGGGCACGCTTAAATAATTCGTAGCATATTATCTAACATAATTTTTGTACTTTAAGTTTACTCATTGTAAAATCAGAATGAGCAATATCGCAAAATTGTAAGAAATCCGTACTGATTCAACCAATATTAATACCTTAGTAACAAAAAATAACTTAGGATAAAGAAGCAAAAGCAAATAACGAAGACAAAGAAAGGAAATGTAAAATATTTACCAAAAAACGTGCTTATTATAAAAATAGAATACAGTGCCAGCGGCACTCAAATAAATATTAAAATAAGTTAATACTTCTAGACTCGTCTTACGTGGATTGGTAAACAAAATAAAACCGTGATAAGAGCCAATAAGCCGTTTATCAGGGGAAGCCTATGTCCAGTTGTGGACTAGTGTAGGCTTTTCACACTTAGCCTACATTAGTCCACATAAAACTTGCTTTGCCCTGTTAAAATAATAAAAATCAACAGCCCTGATCACAAGGTTTTTTTACATACCAGATAACTTAATCTTACTTGGGCATAGACTTCCAAAAGTAAAGTGTCCAAACTTAGAACTAAATTGGATATCTGGAACATCCAACCTATAGATTGCATTGGAGAGCATCTGCGTCAAGTCCCTTAATAATAGAGCTCACGAAATCGCTCAGAAAAATGTAAATAATATTACTATTTCTGAGAAATAGATTATAGGTATATTAACTTACTCATTATGGCTCAGTAAACTCAAGTCTAAACAGAAAAGAGTTTGTGGCATGTTAGGCGTCAGAAGAGGTTGTCTTATTCAAAGGCTGGCGTGATCCTCAGTATGATACTCCACATGAGAGCAACCTGCTAGCTAGACCTTTTTTTCTAGTTCTTATTTATCTATTCTGGAAAATAGCATATTTGTCGACATCCATGCTAATATTATAAATTCGAAAATAATTTTGTCTCTCGGTCTCGTCATTTTCACGCCTAACGGCTGAAAGGAACACATGAAAATAAGAAAGGATATACTCGTAGATGATATCCCGGGGAATATACTCGTAGTTTAAATACACTCTCTGCTCTCGCTGTCCAAAAAGCTTCACTGTATAAAAACACAGACTCTTCTCACAGCAAATCTGAAATCTTATTATAATTAAATCTTATTATATCGCATTTGAGCTTTCAAACGGGCATTTGTCTACTCTCCAAGCACCACACGATCCTGATTTTGGCGCTTCACCGGTTTCGTTTCTGCTTGAATAAATTGTAACATTGAGGAGCCATATGTTCTAACTACAGCCACATCTGTGGCCATAGTGCTTTACGGTCGAGTTATATTCATAAGTTTTAGACAAAGAAACCTTTTTGCCGGTCAAGTGGAGAAAATGAGAAAAGGCAGACACCTTGGACTTCGTGATTTCGCTGAAGCTGCTTGGAAAGAATTATGCATGGAAGTTATATATTTTGTTAAAAGGGCATTTTCATAAGCTTTACTGCTTCAATACGAGCAAAATTTTATATATTTATTAAAGGAGTCTTTTAACTTTAAAGCGGAGGGGCGAAGAAGTGGATGATCGATGCGTAGAAGGAACGAGTGATATTCACAAAGACTAAGCAATTGCTTATTTATGAAATAAACGTGTCCCAGCCGCACTTTTCAAATTGCATATCGTATGGTATTTTGTGTAAAAGCGAATCATCGTCAATTGAAATTCCTCTCACAGAATTTCCGCATAGAGCTCGAATAAAAGTTCAAAAATTGATACCGCAATTGGAAAATTCAGAGTGTAATTTTCATCCGGGCCATTTTGGCGCAGGGAGTTGAATAGAAAAGTTTAAAAAACTAATTTCGAAGGCAACAACAGTGAAATAGATTTCTATTCAGCCACCGCAAGGCTGGATTAGCCACTCGAAAAGTCAGCTCATATCTTCGTTTGGGAGGTGCTGGCTTTGGGCCAGTGCCTACAGCTTAAAACTGCTGCAGCTTGCTCACACCGTTAATTACAAACCTAATCTTGCAGATTGAGTGTAATAATAACACTAAGAATGTAACGTAACTACATACTTACCTACGTACAATGTGTATATATTTTATCGATTAAATTTTTTTTTTTTTTCGATTAATTAGTTAATCGACTAGTTGTGGGCCAGTGCCTACTCGGCCCGCTTAGACTCGGCTCCAAGAATAACACCTGGTTATTTCTGTTTTGATAGGCGTAAAAACGTCGATGTACTGTCAAACAGAAAAGTGTTGGATCTCGCAACACAGAATATAAAATTTCAATAATGTTTGGATACATAAACGATGAGTAAATTATTAAGTAGTTACCTATTTATTACTTTTCAATAATTTGTAGTAATAATCAACAACCGAGTTTTAGTCTAGGATGACAGACCATTCGTCAACACGCTTCTAACTTCACGACGCTTCCGATTATTGTCTAGGATTTGGACGTGTCTTTTTAAATGCGCAGGAGACGGACAGATACACCCACTTCTGAACAGGCCTCCAAATGCATTCTGCTGCAAAACACTCCTCCATTACAGATTTCGGTACCGAAATAGAATGACTGTTAATTAAGTGTAGAAACTATTCGGGTAAATTAACCTGTACCGAAATTAATTTGCGCTGATAAACCGTTCGAACGGTATCGAAAAGAGTCCCTGGCTTTTGCATACTTAGACATAATCACCACGCTCGCCTGGCAGATTGGCGATCGCTGGTGGTGAAAAATACACTGGGGACGCTACTGCCTTTCTTCTGGTAGGTTATTCGGCTCTTTTACAACATCCACGAGCTGAGTTAGAGAGGTCGATTCTGAAGCCGCGAACGGGCTCCACAGTTATTTTCTCCAGCCATTTCGCCAGCACTGTGTAACACCCAGTTCGTTCCATTGGGAGATATGACAGTATGTGCAATCCGGGTTAGTTAGTACAGTCCATTTTAAATTATTCTTTATCGGTGAAGTGGAAAGATAACTTTGGGACTTTATACCCGCAGAACAAAGAGGACGGGACGATAAATGGAAGTGTCCATTGAGAATTTTTCTCTTTACTGTTAAGATTTTTTTTATACACAAAGGGGTAGATTATGTACCCAGATATCTATGATAATTTTAAGGGATGGGCTAAAAAGAACTTGTTTAGGACACATTGCGGTATTAAAATGAATTTGAATGAATTTACACGTATTGTGTCTCTGTTTCTAATCAAATAATAAAAACAAATAAGAACTAGTATTTACAATTGAAACAATTAAGCTAACTGCAGACTGTTGCAAACAATCTACAGATAGCTCAACTGATCCATATCAATATCAGTCGGAAGCGTCCCCAAGACGCTGGCTGCATTGCCCCGCTACATGGCAATGCTGATGCGCTGCTTCTAATTAATATCCAATTATTTGTTTCACGCCAGATGATCTATTTGGCATAAAATTTGCTTCGTCACGTTAGCCCTGCGGCACTCAAAAAAATAGAGGCTTTTTTTTATTTCTGAGGGCTAGCAACATAATGATACTCCAAAACGACTATCAATCAGAAATTCGGTTTATAACAGATTAACTACAATGGCCGCTACCTTATAGCTAGCTAAATTGCTTGTAAAACCTAGGAGCTATATATGTACATAAATCAATAATCATTGTTCAGCATTATTTGTTTATTTATCCCATCTTTAATTAAGGGCGTGACGTGCCCCCACTCTGTGCCCAAGATAACTTCTTTTTCACATTCTATTTCATAACAGGAATTTAATAATATAGACATCAAAGGCTCGTCTTCAATTAGTTTGTAATAGAAACTTTTAATAAAATTGTACAATGACTCGTGCTATATTAAAAAAAATGTCTCGACATAATTATTCCTCGTTATAAACTTCCGAGGCGAATCTAAAAGAAGCGACCGAAATAATGCTTTTACAACTTCTTCGTAGGGCCTGATCATTTTACTGCGTTATTTATGATCCCAATCAATTTTACCGCTTTTCTCTTTTTCCCCAAGGAGTAAAAACGTTTATTCTGAAAATAAGATTTGGGGAAAAACTCGTACAAGTCATGACAATTTACCTGAGATAACTTATCAGGACTTGTCCAAAAACAAAAACATAAAGCCTATGTTGTAACAAACTAATAGATAGGACTCCACAAAGTAGAGAAGTCAGTTAGATAAATTTTCTGATTGATAAAAAGACATCGGGCAAAATCGACAGCGACACGTCCTTCTGTTGGGCAAAGAATATTAAATTCCGCTATGGTTGGAGAAGAAGGGAAGACCCTGGTCCCTTTATAAGACGATAAGAACAAAAAAAGTATTTATTTAGGAACATATTGAGGAGCAAATAACAGTAACAGGCAGCGATGCGACCTGCTGAAGTAAAATATTGTGTCGCAGATCGTAACGCCCACCTCCGGGATTAGAGTTAGATGAATTCCAACAGAGTGTAGGTGCATAAGTATATAATATGAAGATAAAGATAAGATAAAGATTGTTTATTTGCTTGAACACAATGTAGGTTACACAGATGTTAAATATTTTAGTTTCAATTATGTTCTACTAAGATTAACATGCAAATGTTACAGTAATTTGAAGTTAATATTGTATTCATAACCTACGTTATGTAAAATGTAATTGTCGACAAAGTAAAAAAAAAGAAAAAAAGAAAATTTAGATTACTAATAGTAACAGGCGCAATAGTAAAGTATGGTGATGTCAAAATTTATCTGTCATATAATCATTAATATTATTATATCATTTGTTAATTAATAATTGTTTCAATCTAGTCTTAAATATTAGGTCCTTACATATGAAATTGGCGTTTTTCGTACTGGCCACTTTAATCACAAATTTCTCCTCTTCGGTAAGGAATTCCAAATTCAAATTTGTACAGCTATAGACTCATGTATTTGTGCTTCGATGATCGTCATTCATTTGTTTTTTTTCTTCTGTTTTTTTCTGTTTGCGTCACTCATTTTACAAAATGGAAAACTTAAAATATCGCATTATTTACGAGTACGAGTTCCGCCGTGGCACTAGTGCTGCGGAAACAACTCGAAGGGTGAATGATGTGTATGGCGGTCGTGTTGCAAAAGAAAACACAGTTCGTTTTTGGTTCCAACGTTTTCGTTCTGGAAATTTTGACCTGCAGAACAAGCCCCGTGGACGGCCTGAGACTCAAGTTGATAATGAAGAGTTGAAGGCTATTGTGGAAGCGGATCCATCGCAAACCACGTCCGAGTTAGCTGCAGGCTGCGATGTTAGTGATAAAACTGTTTTAATTCACTTGAAGCAAATTGGGAAGATTAAAAAGCTTGAAAGGTGGGTACCTCACGAATTGACTGAAGCAAACCGGCAAACGCGCGTCGACTGCTGCGTTACATTACTAAACCGGCACAATAATGAAGGTATTTTAAACCGAATCATTACCTGTGATGAAAAATGGGTTCTTTACGATAATCGGAAGCGCTCAGCGCAATGGTTGGATCCTGGCCAGCCAGCCAAATCCTGCCCCAAGCGAAAATTAACCCCAAAAAAGTTACTTGTAAGCGTTTGGTGGACTAGTGCCGGTATTGTTCATTACAGTTTTCTCAAATCTGGCCAGACTATTACGGCTGATGTCTATTGTCAGCAATTGCAAACCATGATGGAAAAGCTAGCGGCTAAACAACCTAGGCTGGTCAATCGCTCCACGCCACTGCTGCTTCACGACAACGCTAGACCACACACTGCGCAACAGACGGCTACTAAATTAGAAGAGCTTCAATTGGAAAGTCTAAGACATCCTCCGTACTCCCCGGACCTTGCTCCAACAGATTACCATTTTTTTCGAAATTTGGATAACTTCTTGCAAGGGAAAAAATTCAACTCCGATGGGGCAGTCCAAATCGCCTTCAAAGATTTTATTGATTCCCGTCCGACTGGTTTTTTTAGTAAAGGGATCAATGAACTACCTATAAGATGGCAAAAGTGCATAGAAAATAATGGTTCATACTTTGATTAATTAAATATATTATATTAAAAAATATTCGACTTTTTGTTCCTCCCATACAAAACGCCAATTTCATATGTAAGGACCTAATATAATGTCGTCATGATCTACATATATATGATGGATGTAGGTACTTTATTATAGATTTTACGTGACATGCAAAACATGCTTTTTGTAGGAAAGCTGTTTTACTGTTTGGCATTTGGATTTTACTGCCATCACGTCTATTTCGCACCACGAAATCAGACTTGCGATGTTTTCTAACAAATAGTGCCATTTCTAATATATCATTATATTAGCGACGGAAGCGCTAGTATCTTGTTCTCAATGAACAATGGTACCCACTAAGACTTTAGTGGGTACACAATGCACCAAAACCCTGTCAGGGCGATACCATTATTTTGGGTTCGCTCATGTTAGATTGATAACTTTGATATTTCGTATTTATAGAATTCATTAATTTAGGAATGTCATTATTAAAATAAGTATTGCATATTTATATTGACTTATGGCAATAATATATAATAATTGTATTTAATAAGGATAAGATTAAGTTTTCAATCTAATAAAACGAATATTTATATTGACTTATGGCAATAATAAATAATAATTGTATTTAGTAAGGATAAGATTAAGTTTTCATCTAATAAAACGATCAAATAAATGTCAGATACGGAATAGACAAATTATATCAATTTAATCTATGTCTTACCTAGGTAGGTATGTAAGAAAAATTGTCATAAAAAGTAGATAAGCTTACTGTGTACAAATTGATAATGACATCCATATAACGTCAAATAATATCAAATAAAATAAACAGACCAATAATGTCGTGATTAGGTGTGTACATACTTACTTAATCTGTAGGTGGTATGTATGTCACTTTGCGTTATTTGCTTTAAACTATCATCGAAGTAGAATTAGTGGATTGAATAGTAGCATTTTCGTCATAATATTCTTTTAAGTGTTTCATAAAAATATTATCTATTGGTCCGCGTTTTAGGTTTTCATGAAGTTTATTAAATATTTTAAATAATCTAAAGTTGGGGCTTTTACTTGCCGTGCGTTGTTAGGGTTGTATAGGGGAGTGTTATTTTATTTTTATTTTGTTTGTTATTTTATTACTGTAGTTATTGTCTAGTTCTTGCTTTGTTTTGAAGTACCTAATTTTTATGTTTTCTAACAAACATTGCCGCTTGTCATACATAGATGCAGGTTAAGCTAAGTATCTTTTTTTGGATAAAGTGTGGCTTGCAGCTTTCTTGAAGAGGAATATTTATTAGGATACGTATGAATTTTCACGAGATCACAACATTTTGCGTTCATAGCGATATTTTTATTTGCAAACTATTTGCTATCTACCCTGATGTCATAATAAGAGGACTAGGTAAATGCCTCTGAGGACGTTTTGCTCTGAGAACTACCTACTCCGAATTTTTTAAGTACGTCTCATATGTACATCTCATAAGTGTTTCGTTTTCCTCGTGGCTTATGTGGTCAAAAACAACAAAAGATTTTATTAATGTTTTATTTCATTAGCTTCGTAAATGTATGATGATGCAGAATTAATTATAGCTTATGCTAGTTTAGCAAGCAGTTTTTGTCCTGTTCATGGTCACTTGTTTTTCTTTTTTGTCAACACCTAAGAGCGAGTACGCATTAGGCGTTTTAAAGCGCGAGCTTGCGAGCGTTCTGAACATAATTTCATATTTGATAAGAGGATCCAGATGGATTATAAAACGCGCGTTACCAAATCATGTGCTTCAAAACGCCTTATGTGTACAGTGGCTCAGATATGTATACAATCCCAAGTTTTCACTAATATTTTAATCGGAACTTTTTAAATAAAAATCCACGCACAGATTTTTTTTTTGCACAAAGTAGTCAACGTACGTGTCAGAATGCGGTATATAATTTATCATAATTAATATACACTTAGTATTTAGTAGTAAAATTGAAAACTTGGCAGTGTATACATATTTTCGCAGCTGACTGTGCATAATTCTTCTTATAAACAAGCGTTAGAGATTTGCGCTCGTCCATCGATTTCCACGAATACAGGCGACCGGCGCGCGGTGTAGTCCATCACGATGTCGTAGTCGACACCTACCACTTCAACGTTCTTCCGGTTTTCAGATATCATCTGAAAAGGAGGAAAGGATCAATAACGTTTTTTGTAAATGTAAATTCATTCATATAAGAAAAATCATCCACTGGGTACTGATAGTTATGTGTCACGTTAACTTAATGGACTCAACACACCGGTTCTGCCAACGCCGCCGATACAGCCCGGCGGGTTAATAAAGGTTGTTGCAGATCAGGGCCGCACCGCTACCACACAGCAAAAAAATGTGCATTCAAATATGGGCTTTAACTTGTAACATTTAGCATTTTATATAAATGACCCACAGGCTCGTTTGAAGCTTGTGGTTAGCCATTTTGTCACTGTAAAATGTATCTAAAGATTAAGAGTTTAAGCCCATTGTATTTGAATGCACATTTTTGTGCTGTGTGTTAGCGGTGTTGGATTTATGTGCGCAGAGCTTTATGCCAGTAACAGCAACCCCGGGCTGCATCGCTGGTATTGTCGACTTTGATGCGTAAACTCCAATACGATTTCTGTCATGTTTGCTAATGCAGCTGGTTGTTTTCGGTTTACATAGGGTGTAAGTCAAACTAGTGCACAATACTGAAGGAGGTCATTCACCTGCTACCACATATTAATATTCAGTGAAAAACCAAGCCGCAAACGATTAATTTTTTAATTATTTGTATTTTTTTACGTATATTGCCCTATAATGACGGCGCGGTGGCTTTGTGTCGCTGTCAGGTGAGGCGAGGAGGAGAGATGCGCATCGAAGAGGTCGCCAAGTTTATGGTGGCTTAAAACACTAATAAGGCACTGCTACTAAGGGAAAAATATCGTTTGCGGCTTGGTTTCGGCTTGGCTAGATCACTGAATATTAATCTGTGGTAGCAGGTGCATGACCTCCTTCAATATTGTGCACTAGTTTGACTAACATCCTGTATAGCAACAATTGCGATTCTAGTTTTATGGTAAAATTGCAGGGTACGCGACAAGCAATATAAAAAACACAAGTAACAGAGTATAAAAACGATAGATAGGTATAGTTTATTGTCAAAAGATTACATATTTTCGATAAATAGTGTCTTAAATCCTAATTTAGGTTTATCTAGACACTAGGGTTCTCTAAACAATAAGTACTTGAAGCATACCTATAGTATAGATATATCAACTCTGACAAGCGCGTTACAAAGAAAATAGTATTTGTGTAAAAATTGTAGATGTTAAAGGGCCGACGGTGTTTGGTATCATGATATCTCGCAATCTATTTATATTTCTTATGTTCTTACAGTGCACTCAAGGGAGGGATCGCCCACCGGTCAATTTGGTCGGTCCCTCTGGGCGATCTTCCGCACGCTCGAGTGCCCTCTACTGTGTCTTGCAGGACAAGGCGTTTACTATGCCGAGCCTAAACAAACACGTTACCTGATTGCCTACGTTATAATTTGATCAAAGCATTTTCGTTTACACGTTTTTAGTGTCTATAGGAACAAAGTCACATAAAATTGTATTCAACCTAGTGCGAGACCCCACCAGTGGGTAATCTATTTCTATTTTCTATGTACCACTGCACTGTGAGGAGGATTGTCCACTATGGATTTAATTTCGTGGAACTGTATAAAATAGGTTTTCCTGGTTATAAATTAATTTAATAGCAGAGAGTTAATTGAAGCCTTTGATTTTTAATAAGTCGTTTCGTCTGTCCACTATAACAAAGTGCACGATTAAGTGCACTTGGCACTCCCCACAGGTACACTCCCATAATCAAACGGGACGTGACCAAGGGGAATACAGGAAGATTCAAAGTTTCTCACAAAGGATGGTGTATGTAGGTACTTAGTGTTCGTTTTTGACACATACGTAATATCACAGTAGTTAATGGTATTTAACTCACAGTATACTCCCCTCCACCGTTGCCTATGAAATCCTGCGACACAACTTTGTACATCTTGTCTTGCTCAAGCGGCACGTATCTCGGTACGTCACAGTCTATACACCGTATTGTGACGTTCACAACACGCTCTCCTAAAGGCTGGGCGCCGTCAAATACGGTACGAATTCCTGGAAAGTACGGAGTAAGAGAGAATTTGATAGAAAGCGGGCTGCCAGCAGCTTTTGTATGTAGGTACACAGGGAAAAAATATAAACAATTAAAATGCTTTTTTTACTGTTAATCTGAATTTTGCATGCTGTATACAAAGGTTTTGGTAAAAATACTTTTCACCACTCTCGCTCAAAAACGGTGACATTGCTGCTCGAGTTTTGCTCACATTTTTATGTGTACTTTGACAACTTGGCTTGTAAAGACCATTCTTTTAGGCTAACAGAGACATCTTGATCTACCAAACAACATGTTCGGAATTTATATGGGACTTGCACCTCTTTGAGCTGCACTCATTTTAGCTTATCGTAGGGAAGGAGGTTAGACAGCGTTCAACCTTCACAGAAACGCATAATTTCGTTCGTTCATGGTTTGAAAGAGGTTTATAGAATTCGTATCCTCCATGGTTGTTGACCAAAATGAGTTCCTGACATTCGACCTCTTTTATAAATTACAAAATATTTTCTCGCTAGTCGAGGTGAAAAGTTGTATGTTGAACTCGTAAGCAAATGTTTTTTGTTTCGTGCTATTTAAATCCCTCGCAGCTCAGCAGTCTACTTTAAAGACTCTACTGTAGACTTCGCTAGCTCGCGATTTGATATCGGCACGTGCAACAAAAAATCGATTTGCCCACTTGTTGAACAAATGACTATTAAGTACAGCTGATTTTTATAACACAAATTAGGCTAGTTATTTATAGCAGTTTAGCAATACATGTTTTATTTGTAAACACAAATCGGGGTAACAAGGGTGGGAAACTTTTCTATAAATAATAGTTACTTATTGATTTACTTTTTATATCACTAGCTGCTGCCCGCGGCTTCGCACGCTATTTTCCGAGATAGACAGTAGCCTATGTCCGTCCCCGGGATACGATCCATCTCCATACCAAATTTCATTAAGTTCTGTTCAGCCGTTTAGGCGTGAAGAGGTAACAGACAGACAGACAGTTACTTTCGAATTTATAATATTAGCATGGATTTGAAAGTAACTCTGTCAGTCAGTCATTCAGGACAAAGCTTTTTATGCCAAAATAACTTTCTATCCCTTTTTAACCCCGTTAAGGAATTAATTTCAATAAAATACGAAACACGTCTTCCATCAATACTGTTAAAAAAGGTTTATGCAAAATTTGAAGCAGATTCGACCAAGGTATCACGTTGTTCTATACATACTTTGCCCCCCTTTTTCACCCTCTTAAGTTTAGGCTGTGCGTTGATCTCTCAGTCAGTCATTCAGGACCAAGTATTTTATATGTATATATGTAGATAGATAAGGTAGGTACTTATTATAAGAGCAATTTAATTTAGTTTTGGAAATTTACAAAAACAGCTTTACAAAATAAATCAGCAATAACAGTAAAACAAATAATTATAACGGCTGTATGCCACCTTGAAAGAAATAACTTCTTTTTTTGCCATTTCGGTTCAATTAGAGAATAATTTTATTGAAAGAAAGAAAGTTCGCAAAAAGAAAAGGAAAAACGCATGGTCCTGTTTTCTAAGTAAATCCAGGAAAAGACAATCTCAGTAATTGTGCTAGAAGGATACGCTATGTGTCGGGACAATTCGATAGCTGATATTAAATGGAAGCGAAAATGAAATGATTCCCGGAAATGAGGACCGGCTTTAGTTATTTATTTTATGATAAATTTTGATTTGTGTTCCATAGACGCATTAAAATTCCCGGGAAAAAGTTATTTGGTATTCGTGTTCAAATGAGGTCGTGACCGTTCGGTCTAAAGTTTTTCGAAGTTGTGTGATTTAGGTATTTTGTTATTCGGGTTCATGTAGTTTCTGTATTTCGTTATGCGGTTTCCGGTACTTTCTAAATACTGTTCACCGGTATTTCTAGTTTCAGTATCCGTAGTACAGTCGTGGAAGAGGTTAGCACAGGATAACAGTATATCTCCCTGTTCTCAAAAATCTGACAGAACACAATCAGTAGTGTCACAAATATTGAAGAGGCCTAATAATAAAATTAGTAGTAGATGATGTTGACCTGAGGAGATAAATAGAAAAAAATACTGTTTTCGGAAAAAATATATTTAGTATAATTATGTTTTATGAAAAATTAGGTAGGTACCAAGCTAAAGTAAACCAGAAAAATATGAACAAAATCAAAAATTCAAATGGTGAGGAACGGAAGCATTTCTGATGTAAATCCAATTATGCTTAAAAAGAAGACTATGTACGACCCGGTGTTATGGGCATAATCCCTCAGAAATGGGCTTAGACAGTTTCATAACGCTCAAAGATATTTGTTAGAGCCTATATTGGACATTATGGATACAATATTATGCTAATCTCAGCCGTAGGTGTCGATATTGCCTACTTTGTTTAGGGGCAGAGACCCTCGCGTTTATAATGTTACAAAATTTTGTGAACTTTTACGATTAAGGTTAGTGACCGTGCGGGCACTTTGAGTTGTTGGCACATATACATTGTTTTATTAAAAATAATACATAAATAAAAACCATTTATTAAAAAGACAGCTTATTTTTTTGTTTGTCTCAAAAACTATGTTAAAATAAAAGGAAAGCACAATACACAAAAATTCAAAAGGGGAAGACCTTTACTCGCGCCCCGATCAAACTGTCTCGGGCGAGACTTTAGGGCAGAAAGGTGTGCGCCTATATGTATAGTACTGTACAGTATGCTTTAAACTCAGAATTTCGGTTGAGAGCTGGTTTCTGAAACCAAATTGAACATCGTGGATGTTTAGGTGACTATCCAATTCCGAGTCAAGCACACTGTCCAGTACCCTGGCCACTACCGTGGCTAGCGATATTGGTATATCGGATATGGCCTTTATCGGATAAATCACCTGTTTTACTTTTAATTAATGGTACTACAATCATTTGCATAAGTTCCTTAGGCAAGTATGAATGGTTAAGGCATAAGGTGAGAAACATTGACAGGACACTAGGTAAGTGGGTTGCCTCCCGCATACTTTAAGTACACAATACTGAGGCCATCGTGGCCTGGTGACTTGCCTCTAACCATCTTTTTAACAATTGCTGCTACTTGTTCAGCTGATACACTGTACAGTTTACCGGCCTCGACAGTCTCAGCACTGATCACCGAACTTGATGGGCCCAATGAGGAGCTTTTATTAAAGAAAATGGTTTTATTATATATTTAAGGTCCTATTTTACAGTTCGCTGCCAAAACTTAGTTCAAATGAACTAAATTCAGCTTAATCGAGTTCAAATGTTGATTTTGATCTCGGTTTATTTTACACCGATTTCACCAGCTACACCAATTTACAGCCGCCATTGAATGGATGAAGGTTAATCTGTCCGCTGTTTTTCGTCGTATTTGACATTGTGTGACTGCTCTTGAACTCGGTTTATAAGCTAAACGCCAAAAATCGGACATCAGAAGTAAAACTAAGTTTAGCTTGATCCGGATCAACTTTATGTTGATCCGGATCAAGCTGAACTCGTTTAAAGCGCGAAACTGTGTTTATATTATATTGATTGCGTTTAATTGCAACGGTGAAATTGGACCTTAGGTAGTTTGGGTGCTGCGCTGCCCTAAACAAGTTTGATAGGACAATCACATAGTATGGCTCTAGCATGCTAGCTAGTACACTACCCTTTTTTACAGTCATAGTGTTCCTAATGTGGGAGCCAATAAAAAGTGATTCTCTGTTTTTATTGGCTTACCTTAAAGAAGGTCACCTGCTTTTTCTGTCTCGGTGGGGTAAAAACACACAACAGATACCTAATACTCTGGCGCATCATTTTATTTTATTTTATTTGTGGCGAATGTAACCACTAATTATTTTTATGAGCATTTATTTTTTAATTGTATTACAAGTAACAGTAAATATTGGTTTATATTATTGTTTATTTGACATGTCACTCAATTTGTTACCAATAAAGAACTTGAAACATGAAACATGATAACGAGAGTTTACGATAGTAAACATAACTCAGGTTTTTAACTATCGAGGCCAGTAGAGCAATTTTTTGCATCCTATCTAAAACCAGTGAATAGAAAATGCTTTGATCAGTTTTTGATTCGCGCTATGCAATCACCAGTCAAATATTCCGTGCATACAACGATTTTATTCTACATACATATTTATTTGCATACAATTGTGTACACTTTAAAAGTAATAAAATACTATGGAGTCAACTGAAAAACAAAATCGTTCCAATTGAACTCAAAAATGGCTTACTGAAATGAATTTCTTAGATGCATAATATTCGTTACACCTACAAGAGCAAAACATTGCTCAATCAGCTTTTCCTTGGCTTTGAAGAATTCCCATCAAGTTTTAAACAAAACTTACTACCTTGTACTTCACCAGGGTTCATTCACTTGGGACTTATATAACGCACTCAAGGATACTGCAGCTTCCTAAATTCGTGGTATTATTTTGTTAGTTGTGCCGAACTTCAGAGATTATCTATCACAACAACACAACAACACACAACAATACACAACACAACAACAACACTTACTTTACAACTAAACTTTTTTACCATGTTATGATTGACTTAGCACGAAAGCTCGTCATCACCTCCTGCAGCATGGTATAATAATACAAAGTATGGATTTCCAAGACATCACGGTCACATGGGTGACTCAAGGCCTACGTCATCGATGCCATCGGTGAATGAGAAAACGAATCTGTTTTCTGGTGTGACCAGTAGCGTAAGATAGTAACTCCTCATAAATTACCTGTACGAATCTGATAAAACTATATGGTTTTGTACTAAGCAAGTATTTATTAAAAGGCCTTTCTTAACAAAGAAAATTACAATCAAATCATAAAAACAAATTAGAACTAGTATTTACAATTGAAACAATTAAGCTAACTGCAGACTGTTGCAATCAATCTACAGGTAGCTCAACTGATCCATATCAATACCAGTCGGAACCGTCCCCAAGATGCTGGCTGACCAAGTATTTATCATAATACTCGTGTTTAACTAAAACTGTTTTGATTGATCTAACAAACAAAAGTGCCGATTGACATTTTTATGTATTTTGTTTAATATACTATTTGTTGCCTAACTTCCATGTTTTGTTTAAATAAGTGGCTATGGACAGTGACGTAATATTGTGTCATTCTCGGAGTGCCAGACCTTGTTTTTGGACCATTTTCTGCAGTTTGTCAGCGGCGAGAAGAGTGCATAAAAAAATATTGGCCACCTGCAAAAAACAAGTCAGCCAGTATTTTTTTCGTATATCTTCCCTATCACACCTTTTAGGCAAGGAGGTTACAATACTCTGTTCTAGAATCGTAGATATATTTATTTGTAAACAAATGTGTTTAAAAACTCGTGGAATATTTTTGCAAAATATCGGAGAAATTATCGCAAAAGTTAGTTTTTTGTTTTGAAAGCTTTCATTAATTTCTCGTGCATTTTTGAACTCCGATTAGAACCTTTTCCACTACGTGTGTGCAATTATGCGTATTGAAGTTTGTGATTTGGTTACCTCGTTGTTTCCTGTTGTTGTAATCAGTTTTAGTTTTGTTGATTCTAAAACTAAGTGCAGCTGTCATGCCAGTACTAGAGTATTACATAGCTAGGGTTGCCACTCACAGTGTATCCATCTCCTCCTTCTCCCATGAAAGACTGCGAGACGACTTTGTAATACTTGTCAAGTTGCAGTGGGAGGTATCTAGGGACGTCACAGTCGATGCAGCGCACTGAGGCATTGACAACCCTGGCGTTTACGGGCAGGGAGCCGTCGTATACAGCACGCAGCCCTGGATTTAAATAATAATCATCAGTGAAAAGACGTCCATAGCTGGACGGACACGGGCCTCCCTCAACGACCGGTCATAATATTTAGATTTACTAAGTTAACGTTTTGGCCATATTCAAAAAAAAGGTCAGCTGCGCTTAGCACTTTAGAACTTTGTCATACCAAAGAAAGAATAATTGGCCTACTTAATGTAAGGTTTATGCTGACATGGTACTTAATTGTACCACAATTGTGGTGGTTACTCGGCAGTCGTCAGATACCATAAAAAAATGCCAATTCATTTATTTCCAGCCTGGTTTGACTAGAAGAACAGACTATCCAATAGTTTTGTTTTCTTTTGATATATTGCTAAAGCAAATTTACATCAAACAGGAATATAATAGTTCATAGTTAGTCTCACAGAAGTAAATTATAATAATAGTCAAATATTTTAACAATTCCTTTACCAAGTAAGTTCTGCATTACCCAACTGCAGTTTAAGGTTTTCACAAACACATTGTCTTAAGCTCACAAGAAAAAGATGAAATATTAGATGAGGTGAACCCAAACCAAGCTTGTATAGACAGGGTGCCACGGAAAGGGTGAACTAAGCCGAAAAGGGGTTATTCTGGACATCAAGTTAGTCAAACTTTGTTCTACGATTTTTAAATTCCATTTCTTTTCTTTTTTTTTTTAATTGTGACATTTTTTCTTCACATTCGTGTTCTTTTACGTGTAATTCTCACATTATTATTATTATTGTTTAGAAATTTCAAAGGATTTACCTACAAATTTTTTTTGTAATAATTTCATGGCAAAACACTGGCATAGCTGAAAAAACAAGCATAAAACATTTGTAAAATATTTTGTAATATTAAATAATTCAAGAGTGCATGTAAAAAACACGAATAAAAAGAAAAAAAATACCTTATTATTTGCCAAAAAAATTAAAATATATTCGAAATTCTAATAATTCACAAGCTGATCCCCACGGGGTCTAGAAACACCACCTTTCGGCTTAGTACACCTTTTCCGTGGCACCCTGTATATCAGTTATTAGTACCCACAACGCAAGCTCTACTTAGCTTAGGGCCAGACGATGCTGTGTGTATTGTTTAGCAGCAGTGTTTAGTTTAAACGTACCTGAAACTTGAACCATCCTAGCTCCCGGGTAGGGGTCGTTGGCGACGGAAAACTCCAATAATTCTAGAACATGATCTCCTCTCAGGTCGAACACTTCCACGTTGTTCTCAAATGGAACTGCTAGGATCGTGGACTCGTATGTTATATCTGAAAGAAGAATTAGCTTTAAGCATAGAAAATCAGATAAGTTATTTGGTCAGCTAAAGTAATTATTTGACTAGAAGGATTACAATCGGTGAGCACCACACTCTCACATACCTACATGCACCACTCACACATACTCTCTCTCACACACATACACCACGCTCACGCACCAAACACACACACTACACATACACACACCACACACGCACGTTACCTTGTTATGTTTAATCTAGATTAGTTATTTTTTGTCTTTAAATGGAACATATTTATTTTGCTAGCGGGCTAGGGCGCTGACTCTGCTACACAGTTTTTAACTTTCGCGGTAGTCAGCCCACAATTGTTCCCTAAACATTAAGTTCTGTTCATAATAAAGATTTTTGTATTGTTTCTATGTATAAAAATAAATATTGTTTCTTACAGAGAAGTTAACTGATGACAATAGATTAGTTACACAGAAGCTAATATTTGACAGTAAACTGGTTAGCAAGCAATGTGATATTGGGAACCTATTTATTTGTTTAGTTATTTTTGTGGACCACTAGATAACAGATACAGCTCAATTCACATTTTGATTTATTTCTAGCTGACCAAAACCTCTTTTGTAAGCTGGTTGTTCAAATAATAGCCAAAATATTTTAGTTTTTGTGGCCCTGTAAATGCCCTGTGACTATGTAGATAGCATTTATCAGATTCAGGTATTCTAGAAAAAGTTCAGAAGCCGCAGACTTCTAGTTTTGAAAATGTCTATAGGATCGCTTTTCTTACTTCCTGGTTCGATGCCAGCCCTGATGCCTCCTTGGTTCATGACGCAGAAATGAGCGTAGTGCCAGTTGTCGCCTTGAGCCCAGTCAAGAACCTGCACAAATCAATGTTATTTTTTTAAAACCAAACCTCACATTTTTTTAGTTTCAAAAATCTGCTTACCCTTGTAAGTACAAGAAAGGATTGGTGTTTATTCTTTTGCTACAAACATTATTTTTTTTTTTTTAATTTGCATATGTACGGACGGCTAATTTGATGCCACGCCATTGGCTAATTGAATAGCTAGAACATTTTTTCGACGAAAATGTAGGTACTGACAACAATCGCGACCAGCAATGCTTCCTGAATGAGGCTTTTTCCAAAAAAGAAAAAATCCATGTTTACTTTAGACCTCAAAATATGGCAGGGATCTTTCGCGTAAGATATCTAAGTAGAATATAGATTGTGGTAGAGTGTCATGTTAACCTGTGCACGTTTATGCCATTTCATTTCAAATGAAAATTGCCAGCTTTTCTGTCTGGTCGAACTATTTTTTGACATTAAAAGAACGCCTCATTGAACTTGTCTCGATTCAGGTCGAAGGCATGCCAATTTCAAAATCTCATTAATATTCACTCACACTGTCCAAGAGCGCATCACAAATAAAGTTCCCCATAGTGCACTCATTGCAAGCGCAATTAGAGGCCAGTTCCACCAAGGATGAGCCGATGTTCTGCGATCCCAGCTCGTCAATCATTGGCAGGTATACGTTTATCAATTCGAGGACATCAGCAGCTGAAACAAATTTACGAAGGTATACTCACTAGAAGCGGCTGGTTTTTTTAACAAAGAAAATTACCATTACCATTATAGAAAGAAATTAGAACTAGTAATTACATTTGAAACTTTTGAGATAACTGCAGACTGTTGGAAACAATCTATTGGTACATCAACTGATCCATTTGAATACCAATCGGAAACATCTACAAGACGCTGCATTGCCCCGATGGATGGCAATTCTGACGCGCTGCGCAAGAAACTCACCAGCTCTCGGATCACGCGTCGCTTCGACCAGACGCTGTACAAGCATACCAGGCTTATTCGTACATAGAGTCATTTAGTACCCACAACACAAGCTCTGCTTACTTTGGGATTAGATGATGCTGTGTGGATTGTCCAGCATTATTTATTTATTTTATTTTTTATTTATTTTGGTGTGGCATTTATTATTTTGGTGAAGCCCCCGCGTTGGATTAAGGAGTCGTCTATGTTTTCAGGTTGAACTACATGTCCGATCTGAAACAAATAATGTGATGTGATGTACTTACCTTGTTCAACTTCAGTGCCAATATAGTGTGGGTGTCCCTCCCAGTCTAGAAGGGTTCCAGCTTCATCGAAGAACAGCTTTATTTCTCCAAGATACTGTGTGTGCGCTGCTGCTTGGACTATTAACACCTTGAACAGAGAAGTAACATTTGATATTCCTTCGATGTCCGTCACACACTAAATGTTATTTTATGAATGCCAAACTTTAGATGGATGGATGGCGGTTTGTTACTCTATTACGCTACTTTACTGAAGGAATCGGGCTGAAATTTTGCATAGATGTAAGTTTTGATGTAGACTGTAGACTGTATAGGCGACTTTTTCCCATAAATCAGTTCCCATGGGATAGAAATAAAATAACCATTGAAACTACGCATGCGAAGCCGTGGGCAGAAACTAGTTGATCATATGCCGTTTACCGTGACTATAGAGGTAGTATAACTAAATAACATGTAAACTAATTTGAGGGTATATGTTTGAAGGCGTCGAATAAAAAAAATGAATTCTGAACAAGTGAGGGTTCCATAAACTCTGAATTTCGATTATTTTTGTTTCCTCAGCGCGTTCGGCTCCAAAAAGCATGCGTTAAGCTAAAGGTTTTATTAATTTTTTCCTTAGGTAGCTGATTATAGTTTGAGTAGGTGCTCTTTTACTTCTTGATCTTCTGACCAACGCTCGTTGCATCCAGGTATGCCCAGCGACTGTTAAAATATCGCTTTATCGAGTTGTTTAATTTTATTATGACCATGCATGTTTACCTTTCTCTCCTCCTGATCCACCACCACGGGGTATGGTCCTTGGGGTACAAAAGCGCTATGCTCTGGAGCTTCTTCATTGTACAGGAGAGTGTGGCTGTGTCCACCCACGATGATATCGATGTGTGGACCTCCGTATAGGGCAATGTCTCTGAAAATATAATAGTTGTTATGTATCTTTATGTAAGCTCACAGTGTAGTCTCTCCGATCAAGTTTGATACAAGAGGTTTGAAGAATAATATAAAAAATAATAATTTGATGTGTTTACAAAAACTACAAACCGACTTCAAATTCCTTTAGATATACACCGTTTTTAAGCTTTGCAGGACAAATAGTAATTCCCCGGAAATAAAAAATATGGTACATCACCGGGATCATTCTCTCAAGAATTATCAAAATCGGTCCACTAATTGACGTAGAAATGGTGAACATACATAAAAAAAATCCTAGAAACCGCAAAACATAGAACCTCCTCCTATTTTCGATATCGGTTACTAATTAAATAATGCTCAGCAGCCCCAAAATAAGCAGAGCTTTATGCTGTGTTATTTTATTAATATTGCTGAGCTAAATTAATAAATAAGGTCATACAAACACCTGTCTGTCGCAGCGGAAATCGTTCCCACAACTTTATGCATATTCGCTTCCTGTACCACAAAAGTCACTATGGTCTTCCTTATGCTATTGCGCGCTGATGAACACCTTATCAGACAGACTCCACCATATAGGCAAAAGCAGAGCCTTACATTCGGACATTCAACAAAAGAAGCTTAAAGTTTACTGACCTAATGTATTGTATTATGTATATCAGTCCTCTAGTACCCATAACACAGGCTCTGCTTAGCTTTGGGGGTAGATGATGTTGTGTGGATTGTCCAGCATTATTTACTTTTATTTATTTATTTATGTATAATGTTGATTTAAGTAATAAATCTCGACTCCAAAACTACAATTGATTTGATGATTAGTAGTTTCTTTTAGCGTTGGTTCACAGCAAATCGCTTACAATGTGCGCAAAACTTCTTATGTGATATCTAAATAACTAGCAGAATCTATAAATTTGCTGTGCCCACAACTAGGCTACACAAGACTAATGTATCTTTTAAAGGGCGTATACGCTTCTACAACAAAATACCAAATGAGTTGAAAAAATTATCAATAAATAAATTTAAACAAATTGTCAAACATATCCTTTGTAAAAAGGCTTACTACAAAATATCTGATTATATAGAGGATAAAAAAGCTTAGGATAAGTTTTGCTCCAACTCGAAAACTAACAACCTAACAAAGTAAAGGTTTCTTGTTCGCTTCTATACACCTTACAAAGATTAAAGTGAATAAAAATCAAAGTGATTACTTTATTTCCTAGTTTTCCTTATGTAATTTGAATTTTGTGACGTGTCCAAGAGTCCTGTAAAGTCGAGAAAATAAAGCACTTTGACTTTATAAAATAGTAAATTCACGGTTTTTTTTTCACGCGTGACCAGCCACCTCCACACTCATACTTTTTACTTGTATCATATTTATATACTCTTCATCTTTAAGCGTAAAGTCCTCTTGGACTTGATAGGTAATGCTCTTGCATTACCTATCTTCATGACTTTGATGTAGGTATTTAGTGTATGTACTTATTATAAATGCGTATGTAGTTATAGAATTGTTATTTTAATGTATGTTATTTATTTTTATAGGTAGCGTAATATATTATTATACATATGTAGTAGTTTATTAACTATGTAGGCTAAGGATTCAATCTTCTTTCTGTATTTGCACACGAACCCACTGTAACAAAGTTGTCTCTCTCTCCCAATAAGGTTTGCTGGAAGAGAACTCATTTTAGGGTTAAGCTCGCCTTTGCCATAATCTCTCTAGTTTTAAGTTTTACATGTATTTGTTTTTTATTAGTGCAATAAAGAATTATTAATTATATTACCTGTCAATATCCAATCCACAGTGTGACAATACGATGATAATGTTCACTCCATCTGCGTGCAGTTTCGCGGCTTCTAATTTCACGGCTTCTATTTCATCAGTAAATTTTAGCTCCCCGGTTGAAGCTAGTGTCTGTAATTTTTTATTTTTTATCAGAAAAATGTTGTACTATGCTTACGTCCGGGCGTCCGGCGTAGGTAAGGTCCGTTGTCAATTTCCTATCTAGACCACAAAAAGGAAAAGAGTTTTGTCTAGTGGGATCCTAGATAAAGCAGATTCAGAGTTAGAAGGATCATATAAGAAGGACCAAAGTTAGCCACTCTGGCATGGGCTTGCACGATACCAAAACGAAAAAAGTTTTCGTTTACTACCGCTGATCTGTCAAAGTTGTAGTGCTATAATTTGGCATGTTTTAAAAAACGATAAACCGACTTAAAATTCCGGTTTATAGATAATACTCATCTATGTCTCGGACGAACGAAATCACCCCTTACTTTGCCTGACCGAAGGTCTATGTTCACGTGCAAAAAATTTAGTTTACACTGGCGACATCTAGTTATAGTTCAAGTCTAATTTAGTTTGATGACACAAGGATGAAGCTGTTGACGCCCGTTGCCATGGAAACCATTAATTAAGTGTTAATGAAATAATCATATTCTGAAGAATTTTTACTAACCGTTTTACGGCGCAATTCCTCTAGAATCAAACTTATAGGAGACCCACCTCAAAATAATTGTTTATACAACAACGAAAGAATCATCAAAATCTATTAATAATTGGCGCAGATATCACCAAAACTGTTGTCGTGATTCTCCAAAAATAATTATGTTGCTTTTTAATTTTAACGATATAAATACTAATCCCTCGGAAATAAAATAAAATGTATGGGACCACCTTGGGATCATTATCTATACAATAGTGAAAGAATCAGTAAAATTTGTTATATCAAGTAACATATGTAAATACATAAAAATAAAAACATACAGACGAACTGAGAACCTCCTCTGTTTTGAAGACGGTAAAAAAAACAGACGAACTGAAAACCTCCTCCTTTTTGAAGACGGTTAAAAATGCAATGAATCACTCAAAATCATACGAAGTTAATTGGATCGCTGTCATACTACGAAAAGTAGTTCCTCTCTATCCGTTACGGACACGGACGCTGCAAGGTGATGTACATATGGAAAAGCAAAGAAAACGAAAATAGTTTTCGTAAACTATGAATAACCCATACCTACTAGGGACTCAGGTATATTTTAAGACTCACGTCACTTACGTCAGAACTTGCTATGATGACTCCAATGATACCAATCCTCCGTCCTTGTCTCTCCACCACAATGCTGGGTTTGTACAGACCCTGAATGGTAGGTTCATCATCATCGATGATGTTGGCTGTGACCACCGGGTCTTTCAAATATTCTAGGTAGGGAACCACCCCCTCGATACCGTTGTCAAACTCGTGGTTGCCTAACACCTGGAAAAACACCCATGGATTGTCTGGGAATCGTAAATTCGAAATGAATTTGACGATTTGTTCGAGTCGGAGAAGACATAATTGTGCAAGGTCTTAGAATTTCATGCAACGGTTTGAAAAATTAGATTCTTTAGACTGGAAAGTAAGTGATAAATAATGCTGGATATAAATAATTCACACAATCATCTAGTTCCAAGCTAAGCACAGCTAGTGTTATGGGTACTAGATTAATGATATACTTAATACAATTTTGATTACACATAAAAGGCATCCAGAACACCCGGAACAAATATGTGTAGATTGGACAAACATTTGTCCCGACTCGGGGCAGGGATCAAACCAGCGACCTTCCGCGTGGCCCTTTGCCCGCTGCGCCACAGAGGTCGTCAAGTTATATCCACCGTCAGCTTTAATCGGTATTTTGCGTGTCTATATTTCTTAAGTTACTAACTCTTATCACATTTAACTTACATGAGCATCATGGGGCAAGATATTCATGAACTCCTGCGTCACGTTCCATCTCAGGATATTGTACCAGATGGTTCCTTGGAAGCTATCTCCTCCGTTCAGGAGTAGGGAGTCTGGTTCCACCGCCAAGCGCTCCCTGACCTTCGTCGTTAGACGCGCGAAGCCTCCTATACATGGCGCTGTCACTGGGTTGCAGACTCCACCCCATGGGTTGGTTTCCACGAACCTGATAACGAGGTATTTTAGAGAATAAAGTTTGAATAATGGTTGATGAATAATGTGTTCGCCAGTCCGACTGCCGAAATGGTAACTGGGGGGTAGGTGAAACAAAGTGCAATAGGTTGGCGGCTTCTTTAATACTGCAAAGCCTCTCTGCTATTTCAAAGAATGTATTCATGATTTTACGATTTTTTCCCAAATTTGAACTATTTAGTGCTTTTTTGTACGAAATATCATGGCTTACAATTTTATTTTATTACATCTGTCATGTTATTACATAAGTACCTACTACTATTAAAATTAATATTTACGTGCGATCTACGTAAATAAAGCCGCTATGGGCATTCAAAGAATTGAAAAAGTATTTTTTTTTTACTCCGATAAAGTTGGATGTACTTTCATACCAAATTTCAACTTCCTAGGCTATCTAGAAGTGGTTTAGGTTTTGGATGAGTCAGTTGTTAAAATCGCACTTTTTCGACTTCAATAACTCAAGAACCTTATAAAATTTATTTATAAAATTTGGTATTCCTCCTCTTTTCATGGATCTTACAAGACGTGCAAAATTGCCTGTAGGTTTGATAATGTCTGATATACAGATGGGACCAAAAGCGTGACCAATGGTTCGTGTAAATAATAACCTCGTAATGAACCAGACCGCTAATATTGCGTCGCCGTTTCTTACTGAACTTGGCTGGATGCCTAGCGCGCGTCTAAATCGTAATTAAATAAGTTAAATAGGTTTTTAAAACCTTTTAAATACCAGCTTTTATGATGATTTTGTGTATTAACCAGGAGATTTTGGTTTGTAATATTTTCATTGTTTTGACATAATATAATGGCAGATTGGTAAGATTTGACACGCGTCGGCAAACTAAAGAAAAAAATGCAATATGACTTACATATATTGCATTTTTTTGTCTATGTTGAATACCCTTAAATACCAGCTTTTATGATAATTTTGTGTAATTTCAAGAGATTTTTGTTTTAATATTTTCATTGTTTTGACATAATAGAATGGCAGATTAGTAAGATTTGACACGCGTCGGGAAAGTAAAGAAAAAAATGCAATATGACTTATATTCATCAGGCTATTGCTGTCATTTAAGTGTATTGTCGTCAGAACTGATTATACATGCGCAATTTCAGAGTCGTAAGTTGAAAGCAAGTGGATGAAATCACGCTTCCAAGATTTGACCAAAACATCAAATATCAAAAAACAACACAAATACCTACGAGTGAACTTAATAAATAGCTTGTAATAATAATATAGCACAGCTGTGTGCCAAAATGACAGAATTTTGATTAAAACAGATAAGCCCATTGTCTTACCTTGCATGAAAATCATTGTAATGCAAGATATTGACCGGAAATCTTTCTTGCCCACCAACAAACACAGCAAAAAATCCACACAAAAACAAACGTAACATTGTAATAAATTTAACACAAGCGTTTTAACGAGAATGCATAATTAACTAATCATATCATATTCCAAAACGTGTTATAAATGATAAGAAAATCGATATCTATCGCCTGTTAAACCTACCACCTATCAGATAAAATGCAATAATCTTTATTCTGTTATCTGCGTAACATTATATTGCCCAGTAAGTACTTATACTTAGATAATTGGATTGGAACACAAATAGAAACCTAATCATCAAATGATAATAATTTAACCCTTAACTATAGTCGTGGTTCAATCTTTAAACTCCTGTAAAAAATGCTACGCGTGCCGCAGCTTTTTCCGATCCTAGATATATGTAGTAGATACTCGTAGTAAATTTTATTTTATTTAATTTAATTTTTATAAGGTTCGATTAATTTTTAATGATAATAATTATCTTGTGAGTAGTGATTGGTGTGAGAAGTGAGTCTCATACCTCGTCTTGTTAATATATTTAATAAGACTAGTTATACTATTGCATTAGGTGCCCCATTAGGTGATGAGGTGTTTGACTGTTTTAAATATTTTTATACTTATGCGATCTATACACATTATTGTTAGTATTTTTTGACTGTTTTAGTCAGTTATTTGTGATGAAAACGCTAAATAGTATTTCTGGGAATCAAGATGACATAAAAAGCACTCAAAAAACTGAATTAAGCAAAATATAGGCAAAAATTATGTTTCTTTTTGATATAATGTTCCGACCATCATTTCAGAAAACCATGAAGAAAGTTTTGTAATTACGAGTCATCATGACTCAAACTCTGAGTTGTCTTACAGAACACACACTCTCATCGAGAAGAAAAAGTTTTGAATATATAGTATTAACGTGAAATTTTAACGAAAAATATCTGTTACAAGTTGATGACGTCAGAACTTTTTTGGGATGTATTTTCGAGATTTTGATATCTCGCTTTTAAAAAGTATCCTTTTTAATTAATAATAACGTTGAAATAGTAATTCATTAATTCTTTATCGTACACAATAATACATAGCATGAACTTATTTAATAGGATATGTACAAAGTACGTCGCACGAGGTTAAATAATTTTGGTACCGTGTGGCACACCCTGCTTTTCATCCTAAACTATGAGAAAAATTCATCATACCAGAAAATTAATAAGAGATGCTTGTAGTAGTGACGAATATTTATATTAGGGTACATAACCAAAGTACAAATTTATTTCTGGTGTTAATATTTCAATTTACTCCTAGAACTCATATTTAATTCGATTTGTTTGAATCAAATTAAAATTGTAATATTTAGATAAAAAATAATAACAAATCGATTAAAAAGTTCCCGCGTATTCTTTTTTTAAATTTGGATAGCCACTGCCACGTTGGCACGCGCTCCTTTTTATTACCAGCCAGGACTTTGCGTTCAAAATGTTTAATAACATAGTGTTCCAAACTCAAGAGTCATTTTGTCACTGTTATTAATTGCGCTGGAATAGAACACTTATCGAGGAACCCTTTGCCTCTTTTCGAATAGATGGCATGAAAGAGATTTTGATATCATATAGCATTTCTTTGATTTTTTTTTTCGACAGCTTGTACATGAATTACGACTGATTTAATTAAGAGCCGTTTGGGATAGAACTTAAAACTTTCTACTATAGATTTTGTTTGATAGTACGTTTTTTAATGTATCTACGTGATATTTACTGTTCGGACTCTTTTTATTCATATAGGCTATAATAGATTCCGGCGTTGTGTCGGGCTTGAAAAAACAAGCGTGAATTTTTTTCACTCGCTCATCGATTTGTATGTCGTTATCGGTCGATCCCTTACCCGTGATAACTGCGCGCCGTCGAGGCGGGCGTTTGTTTTTTTAACTTACGACGACGTTCCACTCGTCGTCGTCGTTATTCAGCTGGGGTTTATTTGCATACGATCTCGAGAAAGCAGGTGCGAGCGGTCTAGCCGGCGGGGGCCTGTGCGGTGGAGTAACCACGGGTGCGGCGGCCGCCCGATGTCAGTCAGCGGCACTGTGCACAGTGTGCACTGCGTCAAGTTCAGCGGCGCTCGGCGCGGCGCGGACGCAGGCTGCGGCGGGTGCGGGGCGCGATCCTGTTTGGCGGCTATGGTAGGAGTTGTCGATGTATGTGTAGGCCGCTTCTGCATGGTACGCTGCTCCTGATCCGCTGTGTGCGTGTTCGACTGCGGTCGGTTTCGCGAGCGATGTTGCTGGGGAACTGCGACTGCTACCCTCAATGTTGGATGATAGGTGCTTTTTAGTCTCGAGTATATCGACTTTCTATTCTAGTTCTCCAATTCTTTCATCTCTGTCATAAACTTTTGATCAATCGGTTTGGTAAATTGTATAAGTAAATTTTCAAGTGACATAAGCTTCGTAAATCGGATTTCGACATCGTAAATAGGTTTTTCGTGTATCGTGATGAGCGGTGTTCGCGAGTGTGACCGACCGGTGCGGAGTGCGCGCACGGAATTCTCTTCAGCGGTTGAACAAGCTGACCGCTAGACCAACGAGGCAGGCAGTTACAAAATAATAAAACTATAAGTAAACGCATTAAAATACATCAAAAAGCCTGCAACTTCATTTTAATTACCGTATAATGCATCCATTAACGAGTTTTGTTACATTAAAACCGCAATTTATGCGATACCGGCCGTCGAAACTTTGCGTACTGCCCAACGAATATTAAAGTGAGGAACGTGCTTGTGGAGTCAAGGCCGGTTCTACACTCGTGCAGGCTTAAAGGCGGGACCTCTGAGAACGGAGCGGACCTATTCAGGACTCTGTTTAACTCGTAAAAGTACCTAAACTGCATACTTATATTTCCCCCAAGAAATAGTCGAGCGCAAAGGACTGAGCGAGCGGAAAGATAGTCGAGCGGAAGAACTGAGCTAGGAGAAAGCTTTGACATGAACTCGGCTCTCTCATCTCTCTTTTCCGCTCATTACCTTTTCGCGGTGAAAACCCGGCTTAACGCTGGGTTTTTTTACTGCTTTAGGTAGGTACCTACACCATTTGCTAATATGACTGAAGTGGACATTGGCCGAAAGGCGCCTTTATTCGGATACAAACCATATAATTAGGAAAACATGTTATAAAAAAAATTTACTTAGAAATAAAATATCTTTGAAAAGCTCTGGAAAGTCCTATAGTGTAGTACCCGAAGCTTAAAAATAAATCCACTGCCTCCATCTCCACAGCCTATATTGGTCCAGTGCTGGATCCAGGCCTCCCAAGCGCCTTCTTGCCTTCTTGGCTTTTATTTTATTTTTTTATTTTGGTTTATTCGGAGAACAAACAGTTGTACATACTTTATAAATAAACTTACATAATAGCTCATAACCATTTATGTGTCTCACGGGGTGTAATGCCCATAATCCCCACGCTGGGCATGCGAATTGGGTTTCGCAGTTTGGTGATAGAATTGTTCTGCAGTAGGCGCTGCTGCCCACCCACGGTGGATATCCCTTAGTCACGTCTTACGACACCCGCGGGAAGAGTTGGGGTGGTGCAAATTCTAAGCCGGCACCACACAGCCAATAAAAGAAAATGATTTTGTTTCGCCATCAGTCGGGAAGCAGCTTGAAAAGTAGAAAACAGTAGTTTGCAACTTTCTCATAAAATCTTGCTTTTTATTGGACCACGATGCTAATGAAAGTTTAAAAGAAGAAGATTGTACTATTTCAACAAAAGCATAGTTTCAACTTCGGTTGAAATCGTTCTTTCTTTTATTGTGATATAGAAATATTTCATTTGCAACTCAAAACATACGAGAGTTAACATAACACAGCATGCTTGAGTCACAAAACGGTCCCTTTCTCACCATGAGTTATTTGAATCTCACCGTCGTCGTCCGATTTAATTCATTATTTTTTTGTTAGAAACAGTGTTGCAAGATCGAATTTGACTAAATCAGTAGAAAGTTAAGTAGAAAATCAGTAGATTGAAGAAAAAATCAGTAGGTTTTGAAAAATGCTGTTTTTAGGTTAGTTTCTAGACCTTTGATCTATTTTATTTTCTTCCAAGACGCACGCATTAGTTTGGTACCTACGGGATTCGAAGATATCACGTCCAGGTTGGTCGAGGACAATCTGTCACCTCTAAACGCGCTGGGCTCGAAAATCAGAGTCGTCCTAAATTGGGTACCGAAGAACACCCGTAACACATATTTTTCCGATCGTACAAACATTTGAATCGAACCCTTCAACAACTTCCTGCGTCGCAGGCGGACCTTCGCCCGCCACGTCAAGTCGGTCGTCACGCATTAAAGTTGTTAAATAAACGGAAGGAACCTTTTTCATAAAGTCGACTCATAAGACATCCCTGGGCGTGAGTTGGACGGGTCGATCTGTACGCCGCGACCGTCACTGTCTTTGAGGTGGATAAGTAAGAGCGCTTATAATATCTGCCAATACCTTAGCAAAAGTTCCTAGTTTGAATAATTTCGTTTCGTTTCAAACAGTTGGATTAACAGAAAGCGTTGGATAAATTGTACCCAATATAAGTTACATTGTGATTGGTCTGCAACCGAAACTAATTGGGAGTTTCCCAATTGAGGTTGGGATAATATAATCTGAGAC
The DNA here is from genome assembly GCA_963662085.1 of Eupithecia inturbata. Lineage (NCBI taxonomy): Eukaryota > Metazoa > Arthropoda > Insecta > Lepidoptera > Geometridae > Eupithecia > Eupithecia inturbata. The sequence continues at coordinate 4,405,646 of OY759196.1, read as the reverse complement.
TTTGAACTGTGAGTGGAATAATTGGACACGTATTTGGCACGCCATCTAGTTATGGTGGCTACAACTTGTAACTATGTACATTTGTTTGGGTCACACTCGTGGTGTAATCGTTAATGTCAACGGAAATATTAATAAACTACCCGCGACATCGTTCGCAGTTGCCATACCTGCCGACTAATTAGGTATTCACATTTGACCACAGTTTCTCTCATATAAACGCTGTGCAAAAAAAATAATATGCCTGATACACTTTTAACTGTTAGTAACTGTATTAATCAAGGTAAGATTGTGTAGAAATCGTGTAGGGGAAGTGCTCTGAGTACAGGAGATAGCATGCACGACTTTTTTATACGACTCGGCGAAACCTCATTGACTCGGCCTGTGTCAGCGTCAAGAAGTGTCATAAACTGCGAAAACAAAATATGGACGGTTTCGCTTCTTACTTGTGGTTCCGTTTAGCTGCGGTCCTATTCTGCTAAACAAATCGCTTCGCTATGGCAGTGGTATCGTCACAGAATGACACGTTTTGGTATTATTCCTTAGATGAAAGAAATGGTAATGAATACAGATAAAGGGACGCGGGTCAAAGTTTCAAGTTTGAAACTATAATTTATCTCTCCGTGCAAATAGCACCGTAAGGATTCTACGTGAGGATTCTGAGACGATGATACCATTGTCATAGTAAAGCAATTGTATAGCAGAATTGGGCCCCTGCTTCAGTTGACGCAATTGTTAATTCGGTAGTAGCTAGGTATAGTCGATTGTAAATTTGTATACCTACCATAGTAAAAAAAAATTGAAATAAAAAACTTCGGTGGCACAGCTAAACACCAGTACAGAAAAAAGAAATTTGTCGGTGATAGTCAACTGGACCAGCTGAACGGAACCACCAAACATCATGTCGGTTAATAAAGCACTTTGAATTTGAATTTAAAATATAAGTAGATATAGATAGCTAGCTACCGCCCGAGGCTTCGCTCTCGTTTTTCCAGAATAAATATAGCCTATACGTTGTTCTAGATTTAGAGCTATACATCTATGCAAAAATTCACCCTCATGCGTTCTGTACTTTCGGCGTGAATAGGTAACGAACATCAACACTTTCGCATTTATAATTATTAGTCTGATAAAAGAAATTCATATTTTTTTTAATTAATAACCTGTGACCGAGGCCTGTGAGCCTCAACACAACACAACTTGTTGTGCTTCGGCTCAACTTCGGTCTCATGCATGCATTTCAAAAGTGTTGCCTGTGCACGTATGTCAAATAAACATTACCTACCTATCCTATCCAACACGTGGCTAAATGATCTTCAAAGTTCTACACCCCTATATAGAATATCAAATAATATGACATCACCTACGATTGACTCCGAGCGAATTTCATGGGTCAGCGACGGCCAATTAGCAAGTGAATGTGGGGGCTTTGATCATTTCCAAGAGCATGACGTCGTCACAAAAAAGGTAGTACATTGGCAACATCGATCTAAGTAAAAAAGGGGAGATGAGGTAGGTACTACCGTCTCGAAGTGATGTGAAGTCAGAGTGTTATAGCTAGATTTAGGTCTAAATCCACTCCATCATCTACAAAAAATTATGTCTAGCTAATAAGCTATTTTCGTAATTTTTAGCTTTTTAATGCTAACTTGGCGCATACTTTTGTTCTGCCTCAAAACCTATGCTATCTGTGGTGCCACAAGTAATTGTTTATGACTTATTATTCCCCGAAAACAAATACGCTCATTTTGCATCTATGGTTGCCGGTTGATGTATAGACAATACATATCCATAGTCCATAGTCACGAAACAGTTTGGAAATTGTTGTGGTTTGTTAATAATCGTTCTGAGTGTTTTGTCCGCCAGTGAGTTTTGTTTTTTATTGCGATGGCGTATAGTAAGCCTTGACTTAATGGCTTTCTGAACCTGAATTTCAAGGATGGCTTAAAAAAGTTAAAACAGATGTAACCAAAGAATTTTGCTCGTACCTACTGCAATTGCGAAATAAATTCTAAAGAAGGTGATTTGTTAATTCACACAAAACGGAAAAAGCATTTGAAAGCGGCAGAGTTTCCGGCAATCGATAATAGTTTTTTTGCCAAAACCAAAAATAGATGCTCGAACGCTGAAGGAAATTGTTTTTCATCGTTGCATTCTTGCATTATGTTGTTTTTAATGGAAATATATTTAGGAAAAAGTTAATTGAATGGCTGCTTGAAACATGTTTCTATAATGTAAACGAATATTTAGAATATGATTTGTAACATAAATGACTAGTACTTATAATAATAATATGACTCACACAATATTAGCGCGCCTGCATGCGGGCTGAATACAGTTACTAATATAGTTATAAGACCTGACATTGTAAAATAATTATGTATTCTTGCAAATAAATTATTGATTGTTTGATTAATGTTAAACTGCTTAAAAAACCATCACAAATTTGGGCAATTTTTTTTTCAAACTTTTGCAATTTTTAGCCTATATTTATTTTTGATTTAGCTTTCTTTTAAAAGTTGAGTTAGCAACACTCGTCTCGAAAGTGGTAGGCTCAAATTAGGTCCAATTAGGTCCACTCACCTTAGCCATAGTCGGACCGGCGGCGTTCGTGTTACGCGTGCTTGCTACGACTTACGTACGTGTGACTTAAGACTAAAAGACTACAGCAATGCCTTCGTTTTTGTTCATTATAATTATTGCACAAGATTGGAAATGTAACTGTGAGCGAGTGTTTGCGTGTAGTTGTAACACAAGCCAGTTGTTAAGTAAGCGTGCTGAGAGAACGTACCATATCTACAGATTTTTTTAGATCTACGATTGGCCAGTACTCGCTCTAAATAACAATCAGTGCAAGTAGGTACGCACTTGTATATAGGTAATAGATCAAAGGTTTTCTTTCTGAATATTCACATCAGGATGTTTTGCCCAATTATTTTTGAAGGTTTTTTTAGGTAGTAAAAGGTAAATTTTTTAAAGCTGGCGCGATTGTCTTTTGTTTTTTCGTACAATTATCCGCGCTGACGTCACAAATCCAGAGCTCTAGTACACGAAAAACAAAAGGGGATCGCGCCAGCTTTTAATAAACCGCCAAGTACGACTCGACTGGCACACGAAGGAATCCGTACCGTAAAAATCAACTTATTCAAAGAACATCAAATTTTCACTTGTTCGGAGACCCTCTTTTCAACGCCTAATAGAATAAATAATACCTAAGAGACCTGGATAGATAAGGATGATTATCAGAAGCTCAAATTAAGGAAGCCCCTGATAGTGGGAGGTTAAGGGTGATACTGTGGATGAGGACATATCTTTTGAGGACCCTCTTCCTAAAACGTTGTAAGCATTTAAACTCAGATAGACGTGGCAGTCGGTGGGAGATCAGACCAAGACTGTTAAAAGTGACACAAATTGAAGGAATGTAAGTATATTGTATGATTATCATGCAGATGATGAAATATCTTTTTGACAACCTGCTCTAAGCGTTGAAAGTTTTTACGCAGAGGAAACATTCAATTTAGTATAGAATAGAATAGAATATATGTTTATTTGTTTTACGACTTACACAGAATACAAAATATACTTAGACTTAGGGGAAATACATTTTAAAGTACGTGGTGTAAGTCCAAAAACAAAATGGCTCTGCCTCAGCATGAGTTGGTTGACTAGCAAGCTAGCGACCAACGCTGGTCTTCCGTCAGAGCGACTTGTTATCGCTACGGATTAACGACTCACGACGTCTAATTCAATCAATTAATCAATCAATTGTACATATACACCTACTCACATCCGTAAGGGCTGGTGCGGCGGCAGAATTGGCCGAGGATCTCAAGAGACGCAAATATGCAGGTCTCGACAGAGCCTACATATTTGCTCCCTTTGGGGTCGAGACCCTAGGTCCGTGGGGTACCGAGGCTCTCCGGGTTTTTAAAAAGTTATCTGAGCGTCTGGTCGACGCGACGCGTGACCCGAGAGCTGGCGGATATCTGGCGCAGCGCATCAGCATTGCCATACAGCGGGGCAATGCAGCCAGCGTCTTGGGGACGCTTCCGACTGGTATTGATATGGATCAGTTGAGCTACCTGAAGATTGTTTGCAACATTCTGCAGTTAGCTTAATTGTTTCAATTGTAAATACTAGTTCTAATTTGTTTTTATTATTGAATTGTAATTTTCTTTGTCAATAAAGTATAATCAATTGTCAATTTATTTTTAATCCTGAAAAGATTATGAAAAATTTCGACGCTAGTTACGTGTCCCTCAGTCATTCCCGTCCTTATTAGTTACCGTCGAGTATAATCATTACCATCACGGTCTATAACTGTCGCAAGTTCGCAAAGCAGCCTTCTGAAACTCCACTTGGTTTGTCTTGGACTCAGGCTGTAAAGCAGGGTCCATTTTCATCAGGCACGAAACGCTAAATGTCCTCATTAGTGGCATGAACTACATTTCCACCTCTCAGAGAATTTTAGGTGAAATTAAAGCATGCAGCTTAATTAAACCACCGCTGGACCGCAAATTCGGGCGTAAAGGGCTTTTGAGCGCAGTGCTTCAACGGGTTTATGTTTTAGACTACTGCATAATTTTAACTGGCTTTTACGACCGACTTCAATACTCAATCCACGATCGTATTACCTACATTTCATACTTGCTTTCATAATAGACTATATTTCTTACTGTATTTATTATACTTACTTATAGTATTACATTTTCTTTATTGACAAAGAAAATTACAATTCAATAATAAAACCAATTAAAGAGCGGACGGCCAGTTATTAGGTCCCTCGGCTTAAAAATGAATTACTTACCGAACTGTTTAAAGCTGTAACGCGTAAAAACATCAAATATAAAACTTAAAGCGTAGGTATCTATTATCCAACCTACATAATATCTATTATCCATCAATAACTTTTCGATAAGTTATTGGTGCTTATGCAGGTTCGATGGTTTCGATGGTTCGATGATGGGTGCGTTGTATGCTTTGAGTTTATATTTGTATCAATTGCCTACCCAATTCCAGTTACCTATATGTTATATTTTTTTTTCTGTAATCTTAATCACTTAATCACACACTGTACCTACTATCGATTGGCTCATTAATAGCACTCCTGTACAAACCTCTGTGGTTTTTAGGTGTTATTATTAGTTTTATATTGTATCTTTAAGAAGATAAATAAAAAAAATAATAAAAAAAAGAACTAGTATTTACAATTGAAACAATTAAGCTAACTGCAAACAAAGTCTAACTTACATATATTTGATCATAATGAGCACCCTGAAACCGTCGTCTGTTCCAAAAGAGAACCCTTTTGACAGTTTTGGATTCCATTTCATCTAGTCTTATTTTTACGCTCGGACAGGATGCATGACTAAAATTAAATTGAATTTGCAAAAATCACACGTCCAAGACACAAAAAAGGACGGAGTTTCCTATTTTCAGTAAAGTTATAAATGTTATAATGCATTTTTATTGAATCAAATCAAATTTACCTTTTTAGCTCTAAGAATATTTTGGGTGCGCTACCACAACACACGTTCAAAAATAAATTATAATTACCTATCACACTTATCACAATAAAGGCGAATGTTTGAATGACTGTTTGTTTGTTACTGCTTCACGCCAAAATCTCTGATCAAAACTACATTGACCAGTTTGAGTTGAAATTCTGCATAGGTGTAGCTCTTAACCTGGAATCAAAGAAAGGCTATTTTTTCCCAGAAATCAATTCCCAAGGGACCTTCAAACGTTTCCATATAAACAACCGCGGGCAGAAACTAGCTATGAAATAAAGTTCCAATTACATAAAAAACCGACTATGTAAATTCTTGGTAGGTACTGCTAATAGCGGGTTGCCAAAGTCATTATCAATTTAGTAAATGTTTTCACATTCAAGGAAGATGAATAAATCTTTCGTCTTTGCATAAAGTGCTGCGATCATGTATGGCTCGTATAATAAATAATAAATGAATAAATATGCTTGACAATCCACACAGCATCATCTAGCCCCAAGCGAAGCAGAGCTTGTGTTATGGGTACTAGATGACTGATATACTTAATACAATACATTGCATTACATAATGGTTATAGTTTAAGCTTGCCCCACGTTTGTTTTCCTAGTACAGTCCTAAACACACATAATTAAAATTTGAATGCTCGTACAACCCTTCAGAACGTATATATGTCGAATTATATGCGCCCTTTAACGCCCCAGTGGAAAATCATGCTAATTTTGGAAATTCATTATTTTTAGGTACCTACTTTTATAGAGCTAACAGCTGTCTCCGGCTTTGTTCAGTAGGTTAGGTATAATATTTTAATCCGTTGTCATTCCGTAAACCTTTCTTTATAGATAAAAGAACGGGTTTTAAACAAAAACATTATACAAATAATTGTCTTCACCATAATATGAAGATACATCATATAGAGACAATGAGAAAAGTGCCAATGGACACGTTCTTAGGCCCGTATTATGAAAGCTTGCTCAGTCATAGATCTATGCTTAAGTGACTTTTATCCTACAGAAAAGCGTTACTCAGGTATAGGTTGATGACTGAGCAAGCTTTTATAATACGGGCCTTAGTATCCTAACAATATTATAAAGGCTAATGTTTGTGCCGTTGTGAAGATGTTTGGCCGAAAATAAGCCCAAAACTACAGAATGGATCAGGCTGAAATTTTGCACACGTAAAGAGATCTAGACCTGGATTAATATATGTAGGCTTATATAAACATTATATAAAAAAGCGTTCGAAACCGCGAGCAAAAACTGGTGTTGTTATAAAAATAAATTAAAACGAAATTACCCATTAGCCAATTCTATGGCTAGATTGTAATAAAATTATATTACTCTAGTATATACATATCTAATATATGTTTCAGGTGGAGTAGGTAACGTTTATGCCATAGAAATAGTGTATCTCAAGCATAGATCGATGACTGAGCTAGCTTTCGAATACGGACCTAGTTTGGAGCTAGATAATGCTGCGTAAAATGACCATTACACATTATGGCATTAGGTATACATTTATTTATAGTTATCGTTAATACACAGCTCATTCAAGCTTCAATCGAGCGTTGTACTACCTCTGTGGTATGTGGTATAGTACCTATACACTGTGTAACTCAGCAAGTTGATTGCATTGCTGGTTGGTTGGCGGTAAATGACCGTAACGGCTGTTGGTTCTCTTATTAATAACTAGCTCCTGGCCGTGGCTTGGCTCATGTGGTAAGATTAGATAAGATATACCTTATTTGTAGCTGAAAAGTATAATATGTACTAAAACGAATTAAATTACTAACATCATATAAACTATTTAATAATAATAAAATAAAATAAAATTCGTTTATTTCGGACAATTTAAAATCCATAGAGTGTTAGTAGCACGTATAAAGAAAATAAAAATTGAATAAAAAGTAGAATTAACCTAGTTGTTAGTATTAAGTATTAAAATATAATTAAATCCTCTCTAATAATACTTACTTGGTAACTGGATAAAACATAGTTTCTGCTAATGGCTTCGTACGTGCTTTTTTTATGAAATATACGTAGGTGCCTATGGTAAATAAATAGAAGGGTTTTCTACCCTATTCCCCCTTCAAGGTTTTTATTTACACAAAAGTTAAAAGCCCAGGATAGCGGTACTTTATCAGGACTGTATATTTTATCTTTATACAGATTTTCACTGACATGCAGAGCGTTAGATATTTTTGCGCTAGGCGCTAGCGTTAGGTGTTTTTTTTATATTTCAGTAGTACATATAGATAGATGATTAAGTATGGATAGCACTCATAAATATACCCATAGCTACCTCTCAGTAAAAGGATTTTTGAATCAACCCGGTAGTTACAGATAAATTTAAACATCAATTCACTAGAAAAACTTGATAATTACACGATGGATTTGCCAGATAAGGTAGAAATAGAAGCTCGTATTTAGGCCAATTAATTTGTATCTAATCAACGATCCAAAATTATTGGAAACACGTAACAAATTAGAATTTTGAAACATGACACTTTCGCGAGGCTGCCCAATCCGCCTGCCTACCTGTTTCATTAAAATTACGATTTCATACGCACTGATAAAACGTAATCTACGTAATGTCGTAGCCCTCACGTACACGTAGAGCATAGGCACGTAGCGACCCGCCCGTAACGGTCCCACGTGTCCGGCCAGTGCATTTTGGTAGAGATGGGGCAATAGAAAAATATTTTCATATGGGATGAAGAGTTCATAGGGCGCAATGCGCGCCATTTTGTAAAAAGGATAGGCATAGGATTTCATGTTCATAGAAGCGGGACAGAGCATATGTTTTTGAAACGGCGTAAGCGCAAAAATCAAGTTTTTGCTTCTTTACAAGAAAACTACACAACTTATGAAGAAACTGGTTCAAATAATCCTGGGAACCAAATAATTAGTAATAACCTACGAATCAAAACATAAGTCATTTCAATAGACCGCAGGGTTCCTGAAATTCGAACAAATTATGCGCGAAACAGTACACTTTCATAATTGTTTTTATAGTTCTTTTTTTCTCTGTCGTGTTTTTACATTCGAGGAACCAAAGAAAAAAATGTTGATTATAAGTAATTCGAGTTGTTTACCACTGGGATCCCGTGAGTACTGTGATAGTTTGACAGCCAATCCCGTTAAGTTCGCCCTTATGTATGACTTACTGTGGATTTGCTTTTTATGGGCAGCGCGAATTGCGACCACTCCCTTAATACACTATAACTTCGGAAATTGTAATTTGCAAATCTACTGTAATTACGGAAAATAGATTTTTTTATTTTGAATCAAAATAAATAATTTATTACCCTCGACGATTTTACTTTACCGATTTTCATAAAACAGCAAAAAAAACACTCTTCAAATCTCGTAACTATAAAGCACACTCCTTCCTTCGATGCAAAAGCTACATCAAAACCGTCTCAGCGATTGTGCTACGAAGCCACACACTTAGTAAATACCTATAATTTCTATGTTCTGAGCCACAGCAGTTTAAAATATGTGTCTAACACATACTTTAAACTGTTATTAGAGATTCCATGGCCAGGCGACGCGACGGCGCGGGCTGGCGTGGACTGCGTGATCAACGTTTGAAATAAGAAACGTGCTCTATGCTTAATGCCATCTTGGATGAACTCCTTCCGGGCTCTTCTGCGTTGGCTAGCTAAGGTGTGATCTCGGATTGTAACTCGGGTAGGCGGTTCAGTAAGAATAAATGCTGTCCAGTTGTCTCCGTGTTTTAGTTCTTGTGGCTAGAAGCAGGGTTAGATCAGGCTAGGGTCATCTTTTAACACTGTTTTAAACGTTGTTTCCCACCTCTAGTGGGAGAATGTGAGGGACATTACAACGAGACGATCTAGCTCGGCACTGGCAAATGTCATTAGATATGTTTTAAGAAAATAGCCTTTCCCTCCTTTCAATTGAACTGAGTAATAAAAAGATATGAATAAAAATTTCATCAATTCAAAAAGGAATAGGCGAATAGTCGAAAACTCATGCAAGAATTGGGGTAGAAAATAACAAACCATGTCATGTATTTTCCGAACGTGCTTCCTGCGAACCTTTATAAAATGCATTCGGTTAACGGATTTCTCTCAGTATAACCTTGACAGATGGAGTTTCTATGTAAATTTAGGACTATGTCACGGGCGTAACTGAGTTCAACAATATCCTATTGAGATGTTTGCAGTACCCCGATTCTAAGCAACGATTTCGATTTAGTTAGATCGAGTTGTAAGTTCTAAAGGAAATAATGAATTTTAAAATAAATTCATTATTTCCTTTAGAACTTACAGGTTTCTTGGACACGTCAGATATTACAAATTACTTATGTTAAACTTGGATTGGATAGCCAAATGTAGGGTATCTATGTCTGTACATCTTTCGCCCTGCTGTCATCTCTGAATGCTTTAAAACGGTCCAAAGGCAGAGCACACACTTAACAAGGTCTTAAGGATCTCACAATAACAACTCTGAAACCACTGCCACAAATCGAGCCGTTCAGTTTGTATGATATATCGTAAAGGCATAATTGTTATGACAGAAGTTATACCTACGTAGCTGTATCTATCTGATTTCATACGATACCTTAAAATGGTTGTTTTCTGATATGTGAAAACTTTATTAACAAAGAAAATTACAATTCATTAATAGAAACAAATTTAAACTAATATTTACAATTGAAACAATGAGTCAACTGCAGACTGTTGCAAGCGATCTACAGGTAGCTCAACTAATCCATATCTTGGATATCCATACCCATCACCTCTAACTGTGTTTTCGAACACATTTGTGCACTATAATGATGATTGCTGCGCCCATGGTTTATGTCCGCTGAGACTGGCGGCCATGGCCGAAAATTTGTCTAGCAGGACAGCATAACCAACCTCTAATGTTCTAAATGATACGTCCGAATATAAAATAGCTGCCTGTCGCAGAATAGGGACCCAGACCCATTTTGAGCATAAAATGTCTCCAAGTAGAAATAGAACGTACATTGTCGAACTGTCTTTGAGTCTGGCTATTTATACGAAAGCTTTTAAAGTTAGTAGGGGCGGCGGGTACGCGGCCAGATTAGAAGTGTTTTGATGTCAGTCGCTTGTGACAATCAAAGCTAGTTAACAATGATGTAATTTAGTTAAAAGGGTGGCCTTTATAAACAATGTAAAATTACTATCAATCAATTTTACCTTTTACCAATGCTGGTAAAAAGTAAAACATATTTTTGCCATAATGGGATAGTAACTAAAAAACAAAGTTATCGACGTAGCTCAAAGAATTAGCAAGCAGAAGTAGGTCTGCCATTACATTGCGAAGACCCGACAACCGCTGAGGTAAACGTGTTCTTGAGTACCGCGACACGGCAAACGTTGTGTAGGAAGCCGTTCCGGCCAGGTTAGATAGATAGATAGATAGATATTGTTTATTGTCAAAGAGATTACATGTTTTTGGCTAGTAGTGTCTTAAATCTTGTGATAGGTTTATCTAGACACTAGGGTTATCTAAAAATAGCAATAAGTATGTATAGATAAATTTGTACGGTAGGCAGTGGTGGATGACGACCTGTGAAAGCCTGCAGGCAGTTGCTAGATGCGGCTAGCTGAAGAAAGGGCGCTAGCGATCATTAAGGGAGGCCTACGCCCAGCAGTGGATAAGTATAGGCTGATGATCATGATAAACTAAGAAAAGTTTGTTTTATTTGTGTTACATGGCTAGATCATGTATCTAATTTCAGAAAGAAAACAGAATTTGCATGAATACTTTATTAAGCGCGTAACTTTCCCGTAAATGGCCTTAAGAGGCGAACCTAACGGGTTTGGTTGTCAAACTAGGCCTAGATCTAAGTAGTCACGGTACGGGGGTACCGTGCCTAGTTTGACAATAAAGTAGTTTGACGTAAAGTACTCGAATTACATAAGATTATAAATTTTGTTCTTTGGTTTCTTGAATGTGAAAATACGATTAAAAAGGAATTGTTAAACAAAAAACGTGAAAATACACTGTTTCGCGCATAATTTGGTCGAGATCTCAGGAACCCTGCAGTCTATTGAAATTACTTATGTTTTGGTTCGTAGGTTAATAAATAAATAAAATAAAATAAAAGGGTAAGGCCAAAATAAATTGTACCATAACATTGGTGAATTAGTAACACACTTTTGTAATTAGTAACATTCAAGACTAAAGGTAACATACGTGAATGGTGTAAAGGCATGTACATACAACATACCAATTGCTAACTAAATAATAATTAACTTTATAAAAAAGTTTATATATAAAAAAAATATTTATGCATATTAGATCCTATTAGTCACTTACTGGAGAAATAAAAGCATAATTTGAGAAATCTTTTCATTTATTAAAACAACTAAAATTAAAGTAAATAGGCTAAGCACCTACCCATAAAAAATCAAAATATATTTTAATAGACTTTATAATCATTTAGAATGTCTTAAAAGCCTTTTATTTGTTGAACACCTAATTACAAAAAACTTGTAAGCACTGACCTACTTATTCTAATGTTTATAACAATATTATCTTTATAAGTTCTAGCACTTAGGTACTTAGGTACAGTCCTTTTCTCAAGAACCCCTCTGGTCGAAGGTGAAGGCCTCCTCAAGAGATTTCCAGGTGTCTCTATCTTTAGCTGTGTTCATCCAGTGTTTGCCAGCCACTTGAATTATGTCATCTGCCCACCGAGCAGTTAGTCTGCCTCTAATTCTGTTGCCTGTTGGTCCTGGCCAGGTTGTTAGACGGTGAGTCCATCGATTGTCTGTCATTTAAGCTCAACGCCACTTTAGTTTTTGTGAGTAGTGTATTGCATTGTAGAGCATCGTTGAATTTTGCTCGTGATCTAATGCTTTTGTGGTTTACCTTTTGGATTTTGCTTATTTTCAAGATACTTATCTCCGTACTTCTTGGCATGACCGAATTTTTATCTTCATTTTATATGTAAACTTGGAAGTTTCCTTCACTAACTTAATATGCCAGCCAAACTTGGAAGTTTAGCTGGTATAGTATGTTAGTGAAGGAAGAATACAGGAATCTATGGTTCTCTGTTTAATTTTCATAGGCGTGTCACTTTTCAGTACTTCCTTAAGGGACCAGAATTCGTAGGTTACTAATTATTTGGTTCCTTGAACCAGTTTCTTCATAAGTTGTGTAGTTTTCTTGTACATAAGAAAAAACTAGATTTTTGCGCTTACGCTGGTTCCAAAAACGTTTGCTCTATCCCGTTCCTATGAACGTGAAATCCTATGCCTATTATTTTTACAAAATGACGCGCACTAAGTCCTTTTAAGGCTGGCCTAATTAGTTTTGTGTAAAATACTCTGACAAATATTTGAGCGAAAGAAAATACTTAAACTCAATAGCGTTTAGAAGATATATCCAAATTTAGAATTTTAAAAATATATTTGTAATTAGGATTTATCTTCTAAACACTGTTGATTTTGAATATTTTTCTTTCACTCAAATATTTTTCAAAATATTTTACACAAATGGTACGTTTCACGAATAAAATAAATTATATATACGGCTACAGATGATTATTTTGTGTTCTCAAGGCCGTTGGGGCATAGACCAGCCTAAACTCTACTTTTACAATTAAAAATAGCCTAATTACACCTACACTGAGCTCCTACACCTCTAATATAAAAGTTTCCAGGAGGTATGTACATTCCTGATATTTTACACCGCGCTTAACATTCAGTACAAAGCCAGCGAGCTGACACACGCAACACTTTCCAAACCAAACCGAACTCAATTGAAAAAGTTGAACAGAAAAGTCGCCTTTCTTTACGATAAATTACTGTGCTCTTTGAAACTTGAATAGAAAAGTGTTATCAGACCTTTTCTCATTTCATTTGATATCTTTCTACTTCCGATGAGGAAGTTACATTCGTTTGATTCTTTTTTGCTGTTTTGTGCGTGAGGTTCGTTTTATTGACCGATTTGAGAGTTGAGTTCAATCATGCTGAAGTTCAGAGTGCTCGTTAAATGAATATTTGAAGCTAGGCAAAAGCCTCGTTTAGAGAAAAATAATGTTATTTTGCTTTATTTTAGAACATAAGTAGTGTGTAATGTGGAGTAGTTGTGTTCGTAATTTTTAGGGTTTCGAAGATCGGAGATCGGTTTCGAAACCCTTATGGCATCGCATTTTCTGTCCTTTTTTTCCGTCTTTAATATCTCAGCAACTACAGCAGCAAATAACGTGAAATTTAAAAATTTAAAATAATAATACATTTCGTGCGCTTGTACAGATTAAAAGAAAAATAAATAAAAATAAATGAATAATGAAAATGTAAATGTAAATTTTCAGTACAAATTGTGATGTCGAAATTTTAAAAGAGACCTACAAGGTCAAGTGGGGTGTCAAATGAAAGGTATCAGTTTGTACATGTCAAAACAGTTTTTGATATTTCTGTAGGTTTCATACTTTTTAAAATATTTTGAAAAAAACGAAAATTTTACTATTACCTTCTGTACCTACTCCGAAGTTTGCAAACCGATACATCTGAAATGTAGGTACCTTTAATTTTTATAACTAACTCCTCCATATTGGTCCACTGTCACACATATTGGTCCACTGTCACACTCCTCTATATTGGTCCACTGCTGGACCCAGGCCTCCTCCTGATAAGCGCCTTATTGGCTTTTATCTCACGGGGGGTAATGCCCATAATCCCCACGCTGGGCATGCGGGTTGGGATCACTTACTTCATTTGATATAACTCACTACTCAGTTTTATAGCCTATATTCCAGGTCCAGAACTACATCTATGCAAAATTTCAGGCCAATCTGTTTGCAGTTTTGGCGTGAAATGGTAACATACGTCTACATATAAATCTCATTCTAGTAAAAAAAAATCTAAGTACCTGCCTCTTAGTTTTTCCTTTTTTTTCTTCTACCAACTTATGCCATTACTCTGACATTCTGATCTATCAGAACTGACCCAACTCAACTAATTCCCCTAAAACAGGTGCTAGTCCATTATTTATAAAATTCGAGTCACAAAGTCAGTGAATAACTCTTAACCAACGACACACTGATTTATGTTGGGTCAGGAAGTCTCCTGTTTTTCTCATGGGTTTTGCACTTATAATGTTTTAGACATGACTTATATAATACGCCTACAATCTACTTTTATTACCATAAGGCTCCTAGGTAGGTACGGCTATAAGCTTGCTATATTGCTGATGAACAAGTACCTGCCATGAAAAAATAGTTATGCCTACAGTTCTGACCGAGTAAAGAAATGCAGTTTAACAATCAAGAAGTCGAATCTTGGACCAGCAAAATATTCAGAAGCAAATGTTAACTACAGGAAAAACCTCAAGTTCATGTGTTTTGTGATCAAGATTTGGTCTTCACTAGAATTATTATTCTAAATTTCACTTCAAATTTTCACTTCTTCATTAAATTTAAGTAAAGAAAAAATCTATAGCACTTTATTTCTTATTTGATATCTAATAGATAAAGTTTAAAATTTGACTTGTCTAAGTGCTTATTTCGAAAATAGCGTAATTTTACGTTCGGTAGCGTCGGCAAACATATTTGGCAAATGAATGAGAATGGGCTGGGCAAACTTTTCTTAGAACTTCTATTCCCTTTGTAAGCTCTATGGTGAGTGTACATACATACATTACGATTGGGAAATGTATGAGGTAGGGAAAGCTGATGAATTTATTATCATGAATTCGTTTATTCACATCTTCTTTGCCGCAGTCTGTCGTCAGTGTTGCCGTCGTAAGTAAATAAATGTTTTTTTGTACGGCAAGTTTGTATCCAATCATTGGAATGAAGGAATATCGTATTCAGGGCAGAATAAATATGATACAATATTTCTATTGTATCATATTTATTCTGCCCTGAATTACATAAGACACAAGTAGAATGGGCGGCCTTATCGCTTAGATAACCGCTTAAAAGCTTGGATAACCGTGGCTTATGTCGTCGGAGTAAAGTTATACTGATCCGCTCTCGAAAAAAAATCGTAGTAAATGTCTACAGCTAACTTCGTGCTATTCTAAGTCTAAATACTTACAAACATTTTCGTCAGTCACAAAGTTTTGGAAACCGAATTACGAATTGCGTCTTGTGTAAAAAGTTATCAACTTATTAAATTTGCATTACATAAAGTTGTTATAGTAGGCGATTTCAATCTAAACTCTTGCAGCAGTAAAGTAAAGTCTCATTTTGATTGTTTTCTTGAGTTTTGTGAGCTAGAGCAACATAATGTCATTTTCATTTCGTCTTGGGGACGCTTCCGACTGAGAATCGGTCTCGGAGACTGACGTACGCCGCACTGTTCGTCACTTAAAACAACCGTCTGCGGCTGGCCCTCCCCCCTTTTGTGGTAAAGGACTGCTTACACGCCCTTATAGAGCCTCTACACTTCCTGTTCAATTTCTCCCTGCACGCGATCCACTATCCGGCTCGTCGGAAAATATCTAGAGTCATGCCTGTCCCAAAAACTAGCAAATCCACGGAGGTCAGTGATTTTCGACCAATAGCCGTATTGTCTGTATTTGACTAAATATTTGAATCCATCATAAATCTGCATCTAGCCCGTCAGTTGAAGAGTGTCTACGATGAGTCACAACATGGTTTCCGCAGTGCTAGATCCACAACTAGAAACCATACAACTTTCATGGACTTTATCGTGGATCAGATGGATGCTGGTAGACAGGTTGACGCTATATACCTTGATTTTTGACGTGCTTTTGATACACAGTGGATAATGACATTCTTCTACAAAAGCTCTTAGGTTTAGGGACATCGCCAGGTTTGTTAAAGTTTTTTGCCCACTATCTATCTGACCGTAGACAGTACTCGTATGTGCAGTTGAAAATCTTTAGATCTAAAAAATTCTTCACAAGGTCTGGGGTCAGCCAGGGCAGCACGCTTGGTCCAACTCTCTTCCTGGTGATGATCAATGATCTTCCCACAGTCCTACACTCAACAAAGTGCCTGATGTTCGCCGACGATTTAAAAATCTACAAATGTATCAGCTCTGAGATGGACTGAGACTGTAGTGGGATAATGACCCAGTAGTGGGTTGGAGTTTGCTGAACAGGCTAGCGTTTAACGTAGCAAAATGTAAAGTGATGACTTTCACCAGGTAGCAAGCTCCCAGATTACAGACCTACTCTCTGGGCGTCTCTGAAATGGAAAGAGTAGAGAACATTCGGGACTTAGGACTCATTGAGGATAGGTGCCTCACCTTCCGATAGCACATAACGTCTACGTGCAAGGCAGTAAATCGGACTCTAGGTTTTATAATGAGATCAGTTTCGCCGTTCAGGGACGTTAGAATTGCGATTATGCTCTACAATGCATTTGTCAGAAGTAAACTAGAGTTAAGCGCAATTAGCTGGGATCCGAGAGAGACTAAGTACACTATTCTTATTGAGAGACTGCAAAGAAAGTTTGCCAGATATTTATATATGCGTATGTATGGATACTATCCGTATCTATTCCCTTCACTCTTGACTGGTATGGTCGGATTAGATTCACTGGAACTGAGGCGCAATCTGCAGTTAGCTATACACTACTGCCTAATTATGCCATACTAGAAACTATACGTCCCGAATAACTATACGAGATGCGGCCGTAGACGCCACCGACTGTTTAACTATCACACTCCGCAAACGCAACATGCTAACCATGCTCCTACACGACGCGCGCTTAAACTCTTAAATAAGTTTCTACTGGAGTTCCAACATGTAGACCTGTTTAATGACAGCATACTTTCTATTTATATGTATCTTAGATTGTACCTTAGTTTTAATTAGTTTGTAACTTCTATTAAGTTCTACAAAAAATAAATGTCTAACGTCTAAAATTCGTCGTCGTAAATTAGAAGCAGCTTAGAAGCGGTCTCTTCCACCAAATATTATGAACTCAATCAGTAGAGATGAAAAGATACCTGTGTTCGACTTAAGTAGGATTTGGTAGAATTATGTTCGGAAAATACCTTTGAGATATTTGTACAGTACCTACCTATCCAATTAACACTTTGAACATTAAGTTTATGTCCTAACATTATTTGTAATGAGTAAGTAGGAGGGTACTTTCCTATAATTAAAGTTATTTTGAGAGGGAGTAAAACGTTTATTTGCATAATTTGGGCTCCTAATTGGTTGCCTTTATTTGAATTAATTAATAGTCCTCATTATTTTTAAATAGATACCATATCTCTTCTTAGTACCTACCTATCTCCACCTCCTCCACAGCCGATATTGGTCCATTGCTGGACCCAGGCCTCTCCTAATGAGCCATAGCACCCTGTCTTCAGCTTACCGCATCCAGCATCTGCCTGCAGTCTTTCGCAGATCGCCATCCCACCTGGCCGGAGGACGTCCTACACTACGTTTGCCGAGTCGTGGTTTCCACTCGAGAACACGTTTACCCCAGTGGGTGTCGGTTCTTCGCAAGATACCCACCCCCGCACAGTGGATCGAAAAAGCCCTTCCTATAGACATAGAACTTTTTTTTTCTAAACATGCTTTTTCTTATTGGAAACCAAGACAGAATCTTATTAGAAGCCCAAACTATATCATATTTTATGAACCTAGGTGATAATGACGCAGAAAAGATTTTTTGAACTTTAATTTGTATGGAGAAAAACATGAAAATCGATATTTTTCGGCTCTCGTGCGAGTGCCCGTTATTTCCTCCGGCATAAATAATGTTCCTATTTTTTACTATCTTTTGACATATAGCACATATGGGGCACTCGATGGACTTCAGGTGAAAAAAAATAAAATATATTTTTAAATTTTCTTTTTGCATTTTATTCATTAGAGGTATACAAGGTACATTACGACCTATAAATAATATTTCAACTCACCTAATTATTGTTACAATTTTAATGTAATATTTCACCTATCATAATAATGAAAATATATTAAATTTTTAAGTAAATAAAATATAAAATATGAAAATATAAAAAATTTTAAAGTAAAAGCATAATTATCAAATAGAGTCATTATTTTTAAAAAGAAAAGAATAATAATTACAAACTACAAAGGCGATTAAACAATTCACACGAAATAAATATTACTATTTTTTTAGACACAAGGCAAATTTTTCTATATTACAAGTTATCATACACAATAATTATTTAAAAAACACGTATTATGTACCTACATATAAGTTACAAAGTTTCTGTAAAACAATTAGAACACATTAAAAGACCATATCCATATCAGCATCTGTGTCAGAATCTGTGTCTTCTGGATCAATGTTACTTACATCTACAAATTCTGTCTCAAGGTGTTCTGTGTTAATAGATATAAGACCTAAAGCTTCGGAACTTAACTCTTTCCTCCGTGCTGCATTGAGTACAGGTCTTGTGGAAGAAATGTAAGGGTCTGATGAAAGAAGCAGCATATTTAAAATATCCTGATTATTATTAACCCTGCTAGTCTTTCGAGCATGAGACTCCCTGTACTTGCGAAAGTCTTTATTTCTAGCCTCTGAGGCTTCTTCAGATAGTTTACCAATGGGTACAATCGCTACATTGGCTATGTCGGCACCATGTATGTATAAGAACTTTATGCACGGTTGCTGACATATAGTACCAATTATACAGTTCTGTGTACTTTTCTGCAGTCTTTCGGATATATTCCTTAAATTTTTCTATTTTTATAGTTTCACCTGATGAAATGACTTGCAGTATTACTGCAAATCTGCGTATGAGCTCTTCATCAAGCCCAGTTATAGCTGCCGTTTTTTCAGGGAACTCGAAAAACTTTCTCGCCGTATTCCCACCATTGGTTGTTCTCGATCCTTGCTTAACTACATCAATTAATAAACCTGTTTCTTTTCTGAACTTAGTTTGAATTTCTTTTTTCTTTTCTTCCAATATTCGTTTATTTTCTTCTCCTCTTACGGACCAAGTCTTTAAATCTTGCCTGTATGCTATGTGCAATAGACATTCCATGCACTTTATGCGAGCGTGCAGTGAAGATATTCCAAATTTATATAGATCGGTTGAAACTTCTTTTTTCGTAACTGCTTCCAAATTATTCATTTCAGAAGGTTTTGCCAAGCACAAATAGTACGTTGCAGGTGAGGTTGCTTCTGAAAGATAGGTGCATACCTTCCCATCTATCATAGTCATTATAAGATTGTGTGTAATTCGGTTTGTATCGCATTCGGTGCTACTCAGTGATCATATTTCTTCTTCCATTGCGGACAGCTGTTCTTTTACGACTAATTTCGACTCTTTTATGAAGATAAACTGCACAGGATGACAATATAACGCTGAACAAGGTTTTTTGTTTTCCCATATGACCTCATTTCCAGCGGTGAGTTTTAGCGGGACCAAAGTGGTCATGAAAATTGATTCATCACTTTTTCCATCTCCATCAAAACCTTGTTTGTATGTGCTCTGACTTGAGGCACCATCAAATCCCCATTTCGATATTAATATCATTGATTGGTTTGTAATCTCGTCAGGTAAACTTTTTATTATTCTTTTAACAGTTATGTCAAGGAGTGCTTGAAGAGCTACTTTGGCCATTGTATCTGTAACAGTGATTGCGTCTTTCGGAGGAAAGCAATCCATCTTGGCTTGCTGCACTTTGTAATATGATGGATACAAATTTGTAATGCCTTCTTGAATGGCAGATTCTCTCAACGTTATATACTGCCACTTTGATAGTTTAAGTGACAGTAATAAGCCGAGCGCTTTGGTAGGGGTGAAAACACATATTTTTCATTTGCTTGTTCCACGATTTTTTCCGCCTCTTTTGGATTCTTTAGAATATTATCTATGGCTGCTGCCAAAATATCTTTACCCTCATTTTTCATATTAGCAATTAAAGCAAAGGCCAATTCTTAACTTTCTCGTCCTTTATAATTATAATTTTCAATCCTTCGTACCTTCTGTGAAAGGTTTGCGCGGACTTGGAGCCGTTTTCGTTGATGTTCCAACAGTTGATGTACTCGGAGAGGGTAAAAACAATTCGCTAGCTTCACTTGTTTCTTGAATTGCAGTATTTAGCTGTTGTGGTTGTATATTTTCACGTACACAAGTTGGCCACTCGATATTCTGCTCCAACCAATCTGTATAGTGTTTTTTGAAAGTTTCTGTGTTACATTTTGCAGATTTCCATCTTTTTATCACAGACTGACTAAACCTTCAACAGAATTCTTGGAGAGTGTCTGTATCTTCTTCAGATAAACTCAAATTCAACTGAAATTTAACACTTTCTAACAGTTTTAAATAGTTTCCAAGCTTGCCAGACTGTTTTAGAATCACAAATATGTAGATCCAGATTGGTCACCACACTATGCTTTTCCATTTTTAACTCGAAATTTCACAGATGTTTTACGTAGTAAGTTTTAATATAACTAAAAAAATATTCAGAACCCTTCTTATTTACACTTACTTCATACCGGCTAACGACTACTAGAAAAAACTAGACAATGACAAATTGTTAATTAGGTAAGTACCTACTTAAATAACATCCATTTTTAATAACAAAGCAAAGGGGCTTAAGGAATTCTTAGAATAATAATACAATCAAAAAATAAGTGACGGGTTAGCAGGTAGTTCAAGATAAATAGGTAAACCTCTGCAGTAAATTTTGTAACAATGATAAGGTCGAGTACCTAACTTAATGGACCCGTGTACATTTAACAAAAAAATATACAATAGGTATCGTCTTTAACGGCTAAATATCATAAAACCACCATATAATATGGAATTATCAGGTAAAATTATAAAGTATGGCTGGTGAAATATTGCATTTAAACTGTAACAATAATTAGGTGAGTTGAAATATTATTTTTAGGTCGTAATGTACCTTGTATAATGAATAAAATGCAAAATGAAAATTTAAAAATATATTTAATTTTTTTTCACCTGAAGTCCATCGAGTGCCACATATGTGCTATATGTCAAAAGTTAGTAAAAAATAGGAACATTATTTATGCCGGAGGAAATAACGGGCACTCGCACGAGAGCCGAAAAATATCGATTTTCATGTTTTTCTCCATACAAATTAAAGTTCAAAAAATCTTTTCTGCGTCATTATCACCTAGGTTCATAAAATATGATATAGTTTGGGCTTCTAATAAGATTCAGTCTTGGTTTCCAATAAGAAAAAGCATGTTTAGAAAAAAAAAGTTCTATGTCTATAGGAAGGGCTTTTTCGATCCACTATGCCCCGGTGAATATCCCTTAGTCGCCTTACGACACCTGCGCACCTGGCTAGTCTTCATTGAGACTGGCCGCTGTGGCCGAATTTCAGCTAGAAGGGCATCATCTATTAGCGTTAATTAATTCACTATAAGCTTTAATTCTTTTTAAACATTCGCGATCTGTTAACGTATTAAAGAATATTTATCGGGTATTTTATCGCGTACCGTTTGTTTTATTTTCCCCTTCATTTCCATCGCGTTGCAGCGATCGTGGTCACGGGGCGTCTGGATGTTCTCGGAGTTACAGCCAAGAATTGCTGACCACCCATCCACGACTACCCTCAATTCGTCTTCAGAATCAGGAATGTCCACGTTCACATTACGACACACTACACTGACCGTGTCCGACTTCAGTGCAGTTGGAAACGTAGGGGAAAATAAAACAAAAGGTACGCGATAAATACCCGATAAATAATCTTTAATAAGCTTTAATTCATCCACTATTAGCGTTAATTGATTCACTATTAGCATTTATTAATTCAGCAGTGGACTGACGAGTATATGTGCTCTCCCAGAATAATCCAGGGACCAGCGTACAGTATTCTGATCCCTGTACTCACTCAATTAGAATTGGCTAGGGCCAGGTACAATGATAAAATCTGATGGAATGGAGGAGCATGACAGGAACAAGACGTCCAGCTGTACAAATACTCAAAAATTACCCACCCTATGTTATAATATAGATAAATAGATATCGTTTATTGAAAGAGATTACATAGAATTTAAATGTCACTCAAAACTTTGTTTAAAAAAATAGTTTATTATCTTCTTGTGCAAGGAGTTATTAGTGTGAGGTTTACTTTCCTATTGCAAGAAGGACACTTGTAATGAAATACGAGTACATAATAAGTTTATCTTAATTGTAACTTATCAAATAAAACATAGTCATGTTATGTAATATGAATAAATACTTTCATAGTACTTGGAATACGTGGAAGTCAGGTAGGTCACATTTCTACGGTGGTATGGTTTTGGTCCACCCTACCCCCACGGGTGTGGTCAGGGGTATGGTGGGTCCGAAGTGATATTTTTGGTTAATAGTGTATTAAATCCTAAGATATAGTTTACCTAGACACTAGGGTTATCTAAAAATAGCAATAAGTATAGGTAAGTTGTAGACACGGTAGGCATTTACGCACGCAAACACAGAGGTGTCACCGTCTTGTTTTCGTGTAGCTGTAAGGCGTGGTATAAAGTTGTACACAAGATGATTTGAAAGCCCTTTGAATGGCCTTGAAAGCTAATTCAGTGGTCATATCCATACAATAGAATAGCAAATAACGAACGCCATTTAAGGGCCTTTCATATGTCAATATAGGATTGGTGGTTTTGCTGAATCGCACAAAAGATCGGCCGTTCACGAGGTCAGTAAATTTCTCCTTCACTGGCAACTAGCACCACCAATTTTTTTTATTTTATTATATTGATTCATGACAAAAACGATCACAATATACATAATATTTTGTACCATAAAAAACTTGTGAGGTTTGTCTCGGTACTCACATTCGTTTTGTCTTTTCTTAGGAGTTTACGTGTAAATATTAAATAACTAATTTAGGCCGACCACACTACATCGGCATTAATGTTCAATACGCAAGAAAGGTGGTGATGATTTTAATGATGCTTATAAACATCACTTCTCAACAATCACTGAGTACCTACCTCTATTACCTCTCCCACCACTAGCTTTTACAAACTAGGTGTAGTTTGAGTCCCTATCACGTAAGCTTGATTACCTTTATGAGAGAAAATAACTTTATATATATTATTTATTAATTTATTCCGCAATTTCTTGCAGACTTCAATTGACGACTGTTTCCACTGACTGCGATTTTTTAACAACCTTGTATACACGTGGGACTTGCAGCAAGTTGGTTAAGTTACTAAAACTGACAGAAAACCACTTGCGCGAGTGTTTACACATAGCAAGTCGCTTGCGCAAGTGAACTTCCTCAAATTTTATTGCTAAGGGACACTTCACAGGACCGAGAAAGTGTTAGCTTACTCCCAACTGTAAGATATGCTGATACGCCATTAGACATAAATACATTAAATTTGAACCCCCCGGCACTCACTTTACTCTTTATAGCGATAACGATTCCTTTACTGCCCATTTTATTGAAAAAGGTTGGATGGCCACGCACAAATTGCTATTACAAAACAGTACACCTGGGCCGCTGAGGGATAGGAGTGAGTATCCTCCGGACTTGATTCCTAATTTAATGCTCTTAGGATCTTCCCCATGGGCAAATGTATGAACCTCTGTACTAATAAACGGAGCCAGCAGATAACCTACCTGCTGCGAATAAAACAAATTATTTATACGGCTACAGATAATTATTTTGTGTTTTCAAGGTCATAGACGGCTGGTCTATGACCTTGACAATAAGGAGTGGAACTCGCTGCCTGCATTTGTTTTCCGGCCAATTACAACCTGCCTCTCCAAGACAAGAATGAATGGGTGACTTCTAGACCTTCGTGATACTGGAGGCCATATAGTCACTTCTCATCAGGGGAGAATGTGGTAAAAAAAAGAAATATCCAAATTTTGACTAAATTTGGATATTTCTTCTAAACGCTATTGAGTTTAAGTAATTTTCTTTCAGTCAATTGTGCAAATTTAGAATTTTATAAAAATATTCGAAATTCGTATATATCTTCTAAACGCTGTTGAGTTTGAGTATTTTTCTTTCACTCAAACATTTGTCAAAGTATTTTACACGAATTGAACATTTCACGAATAAAACAAATTATTTATACGGCTACAGATAATTATTTTGTGTTCTCAAGGCCGTTGGGGCATAGACCAGCCTTAAAAGCTCATTTCACACCGGAATAGGAGCGGCGACAGATGCGACGCGGCGCCGCTACTGGCTGAATTGCTGACGATAATAATATTAATTCATTACAAAAACAATACAAAAGACATTTAATTTTTTATCTTTTAAATCTTGTATGGTTTGTCTTAGTACTCACATTCGTCCAGACGTAAGGTGTAATCTAATAATCATACTATCACATTAATTGGATGTTTAGATGTATGGATGGATGTTTTTTACCTCTTCACGCCAAAACCACTAAAAGGATATTTTGCCTAAAGGTAATTCTAGGCCTGGAATCAAACATAATCTACTTTTTTATTTTATAACAATTAAATAGATGATAGATAGATAAAAGTCTGTAGTTGCAATTAATAACCTTTTAACGTTTCGATAGAAACAACGCGTGCGAAGTCGCGGGCAGAAATCTTTAATATACGGAGTTATATGTGTATGTTAGTCCAGTGGATGATAGTTCAACGTGGAGGTGTAGACGTGGTTTTTCCAAAGTCTAGGCGGGGGGGAGAGAGATTTGGGTTAAAAGTATAAAAGAGCTTTATGTTTTAGTCGGACCTGAGCTTTGTACTACTTAGGGAAGGAATCTCATTTATCTTACTCAGGTTAAATTGCTGTTATCATCATTAGTCAGCGGGGTAACCTTAAGTAAAAGCATTGAGTTTTATCCGAGTACAAATTTTCTAATAATAGTTTTTTTCTTGTGTAAAAAGGCCTACTATAAAATATCAGATTATCTACAGGGTAAAAAAGCTTAGGACAGGATTTGCTCCAACTCGAAAAATAACAACTAACTAACAGGCTAAAGGTTTCTTCGTCGCTTCTTTACTTTAGTCTACATACCGAAGTGACTAAAATCAAAAATATCACATTATTTCCGTGACAGTGTTTAATTATTAACAATTTAACCTTTTCTAAGTGTACATTTATTTACGTATATATGGAAATAAAGAGTTTTCGACTTTGACTCTACGCACAAAACACTCTGCAATAACTGAAAAACTTATGAAATGACCACGTAGCTTTAGGTTTTTAGACGAAGATTTTTTTAGACAACGCTTAAAAACGATTACCAGGGCCCTGCGTCCAGTCTCATTTTTATATGGGATTTGCGTAGTTCCCAGTCCGCACGATAGAGGCTATCCCATAGAAAAAGGTAACGATCACGTCTTGATACTATCGTCTACCGGACTCCATGCTTTAGTAAGAGATTTTTAACTGTATGTTCATGAAATCAGGACCTTATTACCAGCATCGTTAAATACCCTCCAGTCCAGTAAAAATACCTACTTAACAAAGTTTAAACATACAATAGGAGTTTTAAGCGATAGCTGTATGTTACAACGAGTCCGGCCTGTGGGTTAGCATGGGTTATACACAACGCCTCGCGTGAGACGTTCCTATTCCCAACGTCTCACGAAAAGTATTCTCATCCTCTCACGTGAGACGCCTATTCTCAGCATCTCACGAAAAGTCAGAGTTTCTTATTACAATCTACAACATCTATTGATGATGTTTTTCAAAAATGGCCGTTAACAGTTAGTTGAGCTACCTCTAGATTGTTTGCTACAGTCTGCTGATATTGTTGTGACAAGCTTTGTACGTTTAAGTAAAGAAGAAACATTCCTATTATGTTCTTGGTAAGTACAATTTAAAAACAACACAGATGTTTCGTTGCTTTTTTAACCATCAAAAACTCTAGGCTAAAATTTTCAGACGATGCCTTTCTCACAAAAATATTTATTTTGAGCAATACTTATAGGTACTGCAAAGTACTACTAGATATTATGTAGAACGAAAAATTTCGTTCTACATAATAAAAATACAAGTAATTAATTTGTTGCTAAATATTATAATCAAATTAAAGCTAGTATTTA
This sequence comes from Eupithecia inturbata, assembly GCA_963662085.1. NCBI lineage: Eukaryota > Metazoa > Arthropoda > Insecta > Lepidoptera > Geometridae > Eupithecia > Eupithecia inturbata. The sequence continues at coordinate 4,379,219 of OY759196.1, read as the reverse complement.
CAATATATGCATACTTAAGCAGATAGGGAGTTAACATTTTCAAATAATGTTATTTCCGTTTCACACCTTACTAATATTTTATTTTTAAACAATCTAATTAACCCATTCTAACTCCACAAACAACAAAATTAGTTTGTTCCAAATTGCTGATTGTTCGTTCCGGCCCAGTCCGACTTAATTAACGTGGGCATACATACAAACAAACAAACCAAACATTCTGAGTTCGATATTGGGCGTTTCATAATCGGAAACGAAAATAAACTTTTCAACTTTAGAATCTGGACTTGAATTTGACTCAGAAATAGGCTGTTAGGCGTGGATTTCCACGCATAACAGCCTAAACAAAAGTACAAAAGTTTTGTATTCCACAGAGGAAAAGTCTGTTGCTTTTGATCATTAAGTTCCGATTTTTTTAATTCACGCGTAACAAGGCGCGTTACGCGTGAATTAAAAAAATCGGATTTTACTATTTATTAGGTTCTACAAGTAGGTACCTATTTAAGATAGCAGATAAGAAGTTTTGCGCAAGTAGCAAGCCATTGGATATGAACCCGTGCTAATAAAACTTAGAGTCAACTGTCGTTTTGGAGTCTATCGACACTACGTTGACAGTCGCAAATCTAGCTAGCTATATAACTTTTAGTAGAATAAAAAATAACGCAAAAACTTTATGCCTGTAACGTTTGTATGGTTTTTATGTACTTACCTATGTGTGTGTCGATATAAATGCTTTTCTATTCTATTCTAAGGTTAATCTTAGAATAATTTTTAAATTCAAACACGAAACCGAACCCCGGAACAAAATGCTTTCAGAATCGAAAATCACCGTTACCTACTCAAAACTAAACCTAGCTTATGAATAAATCATGCCCCGCAAAAAAATCTTCCAAACAAGTTTGGGAGTTTTTCGAAACTTTAGTGAAGAGATTCGTTTATAAAAGACGGTGATAAAGTTTAGCTTGAATTTTCCGTCACAAAAGTAAAGAAATACTAAAGTTTGAGGTCTGAAAATTAAATAATGCTGTCATAGCCTGAGGATTTAAGACCTAATCCAGGCTTTAATTTGTCCCAAAAGTGTAATAAAAAAGATGACGAACTAAGGAGCTCTCTTTCCTTTGGCGAGGAAATAGCGAGAAAGGAATGAAATCACACTAATATTATAAATGCGAAAGTTTGGATGGATGTATGTTTGTTACTTCTTCACAACAAAACTGCTAAATCTATCGGGCTGAAATTTTGCATAGATGTACATAGGTCTAGACCTGGAATACTACTTTTCATCCCATAAATCAGTTCTCATGGGATAGAATAACCTTAAGATGTTTCCATAGAAACAACGCGCGCGAAGCCATGGGCTGAAACTAGTATTAAAATAAAGACCTTTTCTTTGGATGAAAGATATTTTCTGATTTCATAATCTACTCGTCTCCAACGCTGAAAACGTTACCGCATCTGTCCGCTTATAAAAATGCATAGCATTTGCTGGCTTTTATTACACTTTTATCGAAGCTACGTCACTTCACAAGGCGATTTTTACAAAATTTTTAATGGAGAAACAACTTATAATCAAATAATCTTGCTAGATAGAGATAGTAAAGGGAGACCTAATGGTGCGTTCACATAACCCGGCGGCGTATAGCCGGCGGCATGGTCGCATGCAGAGCCGGCGGCACACAAAGCCGACAGCAAGGGCGGCGGCTTTGGCGCCGGCTCGTGCCGCCGTACTGTGTTGATGCACCATATCATGGGAATGACGGCTTTGCGGTAGCGGCAGCTGAGATAGAGCAATGGTGATTTTGCGTTTGCACTTCTGCATCTGCAAACGACTAAAAACGACGACCTCTGTTAGATATGACGTTTCTCCATGGTCTGTGCAAAGGGAATATCGATTGTCCAGAACTTACCAGTAGAATCTTGCGTTTTTCTACCCCAAAGTTTCGCACCAGGCACACTGATGCTAAATTATTTGCTGTCGCACAATCATCTACGAGCTTTGCACAGTATTCTATAGTAAATAGGTTACAGAAAAATTATAACAAAGAAAGCAGATATTTTTCACAGCCAGCGGCAAGATAATTTTTAGAAATGAAATAATTCGAGTGATGGAGGAGGATGTGTACCTATTAATTTAGTATTTCGTTCAATTTATGTATTTATGTTCTTTGTAGATTTTGTTTAACTAATAAATGAATAAACTATAACAACCAAATCCGTACTTAAGTTTATTAAAGCAAACTTTTAACACTTCAATATATTTTTGGAGAATACAAAACACCCTCAAGGATCGCCCTCACGACACTTCAAAGTTTTTTTTAGACCTTAGACCATTAAATTACGTTCCGGTTCACTCAGACTTGTGTACAATACGAATTTCATTGGAAAAGTTTAATATTAAAAAATTAGGATTTATATTCATGACTTACAGCCTGTTGTTCGTACGCTTATTTACTTATCAACGATCCAATCTCTTGTCAAATAGTTTATTTCTCCTACATAAATAGTAATGTTTACAATACGTAATGTAAACAGATGAAAACAAGGTTTATAAGTATGCGGGCAAGAGTTTGAAGAAAATAAAGCTACAAAACAAACATCTAGACAGCACTGAAAATAAATAAAATTAATTACAATATTGAAGAAAACTTACATAACAGTGAAATTATGGCGGTATTTGCCTCTGCATTTATGCAAAACAATTTGCAACTCGAACCTTTTATCATGAGTAAATAAATACGGCAATACTTTCTGGAATTTTCTTTTGCTATCTAGACATTTGTAGTCATGTAGTTTTCTGTGTGGTTGTTTTTGATTATGAAGGCCATATTTCCTTAAACACTGCTACGCACAAAGTATATTTATTTTGTAACTTAGGTAGTATAAATGAGCATAGTGTTAAGGCTAATTGTGTAGTGTTAAGGCTAAGTGTGTTTTAAGGTAAATAAAATATTTTTCATTTCATTTTAAACTCATTACGGCTTTGAGTTTTACTTACACGATTACGGAAATAACTTTATTTCAAGGGCAAGGCTACTTTTTTTTAAAGAGAACTGAGAGCTGGTTAGTATCTATCTGGCGCAGCGCAGCCGAATTGCCATACAGCGGGGCAATGCAGCCAGGGACGCTTTCGATTGGTTTTTAGCACCTTTTTAAACCCCAAATGGTGATAAAACGTGCAGAAAATTATTTATTTTGATTATTACAAAACATGTTGGATAAAATCAAACTCTTAAAACATGGATGGTGTCTCTTGACTAGAAACTACATAAAGATTCTTATTCGACGTATTATATGAAGTTTTGCGTTTGGACGTTTCAGTCTGTTCAGTGAATTTTGTCCTACACGCAGCCTAGATATTTATGTTTTCTTCGCCTCGCAAGTCGTATTTCACATACCACCATCCATCAGCGTTAGATATAATAATTCCATTTGTGTATCTTTTTCTGAAAGCAATTTCCAAAAAGTCGCTCCTGACATAAATGCCCACTGAGGTGATACCAAATTGATGTCGCCCTTATTGCAAGGGCATAGAGCTCGTTGCTAGGCAATGTTGACACAGATTTATTGCAGATGAAATCAATCAAAATAGGACATTTATCACCTTGAAGGCTGACTTCAAAGTGAATTAGAAGCTGTTGTCAGCAGCTTTAGTTCTATAAATGTAGACAGAGTCACCTATCTAGGTTTTAGGTATCTAGGTTTTTTTTTAATAACTATCTGAGACCTAACGCGTAACTTTTTATAAAGGAAATAGCCCTCTTTGTGATAGACCGAAATAACGGAAGATTAGGAAGAGGTATATGTGGCTGTTCAGGTTAGTAAATATTTAGTAAATGGTTAGTAAGTACAGTAAATATTAATAATATTAGTATAGTAAAAACATTAAGCTTTTATTTCAGACGATTAAAAATATCACTCAAATAAAACGTTTACACCAAAAGATTAAAATAAAACAAGTGGCTTTTGAGACAACCTTTATAAATGAGAAAAAGTAATTTCAGTAATCGTTTTGTGTCAACACCCTTAGAATAAAATTATTGGTCTTTTTGTGTCATCAATCTCAGGCTGACTAGATCCTAAAGCGGGGTTCACACTAGCGGTTGTTCGTACGCTCATAACTATCAGAGCGTCTGGTCGAAGCGACCCGAGAGCCGGTTAGTATCCATCTGGCGCAGCGCAGCCGCATTGCCATATAGGGGGGCAATGCAGCCAGCGTTTTGGGGACGCTTCCGATTGGTTTTTAGCACCTTTTTAAACCCCAAATGGTGATATTCTTCTTCTTCTTAGACGTTACACTCCTGTCAAAGTGGTTATAGCAAGGATGGTGGCACGGCTCACAATCCGGTGCCATTCATCTCGCACTGCTTTCCTGGTACATTCGTGTAGGGGAACAATCAGCAGCTTTAATTTGGTCGGTCCAACGCATTGGTGATCTGCTGGTGCTCTTGTGTCATCAACTGCCCAATGGTGATACGTGGCGAGGTTTTAGACTACACCCCCTTGGTTTCACCCAAAATAAAGCGTAATTTTAGAGAATCAAAAATGCGGCGCAGGACCTCTTTTGTGCCGTCGTTTGAAGGAGGCCTATGTGCAGTAGAGGGCTGTGATAATGATATTGACAAATTTGTCCTTTTTGAGGTAACAATGTGAAACTTAATGTGCAAATCGTTGAAATTGAGCCTTAGACGATGAAAATGACAGGCTAGTAAAGTTAGAAAACATTTCTACTCTAGATAAGTATTGCTACGCCCTTGGGGTTTGATTCGTAGAAGTTTGCACTTTAGAAACATTTATTATTGGAGCGACATAAAAGTTTTAGGATACAGCTACCCAAGGGGTAATGCTTGCTACTTTTAAAATTACGTCCATTATTTTCTGGCAAACTGATGCTGAATTTTGGATTATAGATGAATCAATTTATAAAAAATTATGTGAGTAAAATTCTAAAATCGCACTACTCACTACTCGGATCTACTCGCCAATTTTCACTCAAATGCAAACTAAGCTTTACCGTTATTATACGTGTTAGGTTAACTGGTACACTTCACACCCTTGTCCGAAATTCATTTGAGGCGTGCCGTGACCTCCACTCTAATTAATTTACCTGATAATCCTGTACGCTACTTATGAAGAACCTAATAATGTGGAGGGTAGATGGGAAACTGTAGTTAATGATTCATGATACAATGGTGTCAAATCAGATGTCTCCAAAACTAAACTAAACTAACTGGATGGCACTAAAATTGATGCCATCGTTTTTATTTAGTTATGAAAGGGACGACAACATTTTATAGTCCTGTCAAATTAGTTTAGTTTAGTTTTGGTGACATCTTAATTGACATTGCCATTGCCATAGGCTAACATCGTAATCCGATTATTAAAGATGGCTAGTTAATAGCAGGTCAGACTCTAGCATGAGCCGTGGCTCTGAACCAAAGCCATTTTCTTTTGATGTTCACTTACGTACAATGAAAATTGGCAGGTCTTGCTGCCACTACCTTTTCCGAATGAAAAAGCTGACCATTTGGCTCATTTTAGTTCGCTACTTTGCCACTGCAGCGGTTGTTTGATGCAAGCTATCCAAATGGTGTCAGCCATTGACAATGTTTTAATTATTTTATGTAATGTATCGAATATTAGTGAATGTATTGTACATATTATTCAAATGTATCGAATATTATTGTAAGATGTGTTGATATCAGTGGCGTAGCTTTCTTATCTGAGGTGAAACCAAACATAAGAATTACTAAAATTACAATTACTGTATCATTTTTGATGCTGCAATCTTGGGACGGGATTTGCTCCAACTTTAAAAATAACAACTAACTAACAGGCTAAAGGTTTCTTCGTCGCTTCTTTACTTTAGTCTACATACCGAAGCGGCTGAAATCAAAAATATCACTTTATTTCCGTGTCAGTGTTAAATTATTAAGAATTTTACCTATTCTAGGTGTACATTTATTGTATTTATAGAAATAAAAAGTTGTTGACCTTGGCTTTGGAAAAATATAAATTTAACGTTAGATTTAGTTTCAAATCTACTCACATTTACCTACAAAATAATGCGAAGGAGTTTAGTTAAACCGGTTATAATGGGCGGCTGCAGGCTACCGGTGGCCTCTGCTAATTTACATAGGCCTGATTTATGTAGACACGACCATATTAACATAGTTCTGGAAAGATTAGCTTCACGCACTTTATCCGATTTATACTATGTTATTTTTAAAATATGAGTAGAAATGTACATATTATGTCTTGAAATATAACTGCGTACCGGCTGTAACACGGTATTAGCTGGTAAGTATTTTATGTAAAGGTCAACGCACATTTATCCAAGCCTAACGCGCCGAGAGGGTATCGAATGAAACAGTTTGTTAGGTTTTATGCAACTTAATACAACACATTCTAATAATGTATTCTGAGTTCTCGGTGCATTTGCCTAGAAAACGTGTGCGTTAAATTTATATTATTTTTAATCATTAAATTAACGCAGGTAGTAAGTATTTAGTCAGAAGCTTTAATATTCTTCGCTGCCATACTGCTGCTGAAAGCTTATTCAGTTCGGTCGTAATGACATTTTTAACCAATCACCTATAGATAATTCATAATTATTTTTCCAATTAAACTCATTGAATTGGAAATAACTGAAATAACACGAAGCAAAATGAAAATACTGATGCAGGAGCTGAAAAAGAAAGCTTTTAATAATAAAAGGCGAGAACCTATTGGAACGGCACACAGTAAAGTGTTGGATGAAATACCTCTCTCCCATTAAATTATATACGCACTGGGATTCTAGACGCGGCGTTATTTCGGACTGTTTCTGAGATTTTCTTATTTTTGTATCTATGACGCCTGGACAAATACATTTTAAAATACAAAAACAGGATTTTACATAATTAGAGCCAACAAAGTTTCTTTCTATAAACTTACAAAAGGAACAAGTAACTAACAGTTATGAAGCAAAATGATTCGTGATTTTTTTATCATGCCTTTCCATTTATCATTATTCATGTTATTTTTGAACTACAATTATTTTAATATCACCTTTCTGCTAGGAATACCATATGTTATTAATACTAAAATTAATTGAACACGCAGAAAATGGAGTATAGCATTTCTATATCTTTCTGCAGAAACAAAGCAGTAACCTAACTTCATCAATAAAAGTAGAGTATTTTTTATCGTCCCATCACGGACGACCCGACAGTTGGTCTGTGCGTCACGTACAAACAGCAGTTACGTAGGTACACTTACGTGCCTATTTCTGTCTTACTGGGTGGTAGGTACTGTCCTACTGCACTAAGGGTGTAACAGACAGTTACACACATATACAGTCATTTGGCGGTGGTAATCTTTCACTTTTTTTTGCCTACCTTAGTCATTGAACTAAGTAAACAAGATCCGTCAAGTGGGAGTGTGACTTGCGCGCTGAGTGTTTCGAACGGTTGTCAGGTATACCAATATGTACTAGGTACTGGTTAGAGATTATTTAACTATTACTATCTGATGAATACCAAAAAAAAAATCAGACTTCGGTGTAGGTATAGAGGGTAATAGTAAAATTTTCGTCTTTTTTCAATATATTTCAAAATGTATAAAACATACAGAAATTTTTTAAAATTATTCTCCCCTTTTTTGAGCATTTTTCAATAAGTGTTCTACTTATAGACTTCTCTATATTTTTCCTGTAAATATAGATTTATATCTACAAACATTTCAGATGGATAGCTCTGCAATCTCCGGAGATAGGGGGGGATGAGTAGTTTTTCGAGTATTTTTAATATTTCAAAAAGGATTAATTAAACCTACAGAAATTCCAAAAACTGTTTTAAGATTTATGTTAATGAATATTTTGTTAATGTTGGTAAATCCTTAGCTGAAAAATTTACATATAAAGCCGACATTGCTGCGGATGTTCAAAATAGCAGGCGTTCTAATTCTTTCGCGTTATATGATATAGATTGTTCAGAGGTTCAGTCACTCATATCGTCGCTAAAAACTGATTGCTCTACAGGGTGGGATGGAATCTCTGCTCAGATTCTTAAGCAGAATATAGAGTTTATCGTTAGGCCACTTACTCACATATGCTCTCTCAGTTTCTCAACCTTTACTTTTCCTAAAGCTTTTAAGAAATCAGTCATACTCCCGATCTACAAGAGTGGTGACAAAACCATGGCGAGTAACTATAGGCCCATTTCAATTTTACCAACGCTATCTAAAATATTAGAGAGAGCCATCAATAATAGATTGGTTAATTATGTGGAAAAGTTCAATCTGCTTTCTTGTAACCAGTATGGGTTCCGGAAAGGGAGGTCTACTGCTGATGCCGTATCAGAGCTCAATGATTTTATTGTTAGCTGCCTGGATAAAGGCACAAAATGCCTAGGAATTTTCCTGGATCTAGCGAAAGCTTTTAATACGGTGTCCACCCCTTTGCTCATAAAGAAGTTGGAGGGACTGGGAATAGAAGGAAACCAACTAAAACTAATTGAAAGCTACCTTAGTGATAGAAGACAAAGTGTTAAAATTGGCTCCGTCATCTCAGCTCCGAATTACCAGTTACATATGGCGTTCCACAAGGAAGTATTCTCGGCCCTATTTTTTATTACTACCTACTTATTTTCGACTCTATTTTTAACTTATATTAACCAAATATGTAACCTTACCCCGGAAAACTGTAAACTACTTACATTTGCCGATGATACAGTTTTACTCTTCTCAGGAGACACTTTGAACATAGCTTTCAAACATGCTCAACGTGGATTTAATCAAGTATCTACCTATCTCTACCAGAACTGTCTTACATTGAATGCTGAAAACACAAAGTATCTTGTTTTTTCGCTGCGGAAAAGTGGCTTACCTAATGCTTCCGACTCTGTTTACACACTAAAATCTCACACGATACAGTGCATCTATTCGGAACATGTTAATAACTGTGACTGTACTAGGTTAGAAAGATGCGAGACCATTAAATATTTAGGAGTTACAATTGACTCTCAGTTAACTTATGTGCCCCATATTAACCTACTAACATCTAGAGTACGTCGACTTATTGCTATTTTTAAAAACATTAGACACGTAGCTGCTAAACCACAATTGAAAGTCACATATTTTGCTCTTTGCCAAACTATTCTACTGTATTGTGTGACGGTTTGGGGTGGATCTTGTAAAACACACATGCTCCCTCTTGAAAGGGCGCAGAGAGCTTTCCTAAAAGTGGCCAACTCACACCCATATACTAGATACCCGACGTCACAACTCTATACGGAATGCCAAGTTCTCAGTGTTAGGAAACTTTTTGTTCAGCAAACCATTCTTAGACTTCGGTCAATAATTACAAACGGCTCACTTTTGCAGGATAATACACGGATACTAAAAAAATATCAATTGATATCGTGTAAAACTAGTTTTGCACAAAAGCACTCAATATTCCTAGGAAAATATCTTCATAATAAAATAAACAAAACAATTAATTTACACAACATAACTTACTTTGAATTAAAAAAGAAATTAAAATTATTTTTATTGAACTGTGACTACTTGAAAACAGAAAATTTGCTTAAAATAAGTACCTAATTAACTTTTTGTTATGTTCATAATGTACAATACATACATAACATTTTGCTCATATATTAAATTCTGTAATCCATCCATACATGTACAACATGTACATACAAAATATTTATAAGGAAAATTTATTTATACAACACTTTTAGCACGCATACTCATTATCATTTTTACACAAAATCTACACACATAAACACTTAGGGCTCGATCTATTGGTTATTTTTATCTTTTTATTTATTTTTGTTGTATACTATCATTTTAGTTTTAGTTAAGGTTTCTAATTTTTGTTTTATGTCGAACTCCGATTTGATTTGGTTTCGTCATGCTTAGTTAATTAATTTATCTCCATGTGTTACAACAACACCTTATGTAATGTATTTTAGCCGTACTCTTAGGGTCTGTGAGGCAGAGTAGCCCTCGCGTCTAAACACAAGTTTTACTTAGTTAGAGCGAGGAGTCGATGCATTTTCGGCACTAAGGTTTTAGGTTAGAGTACCTACTATACATTATGATTAATCTAATTTTATAAATTTAGAGATTTTAGTGTAAGTACTCTGTAAAACCGTTTTTGTAAATAAATACTTTTATTATTATTATATTATTATTATTATTTACAAATTGATACCTTTCATTTGATACCCCACAAGGTGAGGTAGCCCCCTTTTGAAAATTATCTCCCCCTTTTTGATAATTTTTCAAAAAGTAGTCTACTGACAGACTTCTCTATATTTTTCCTGTAAAATATAGATCCATATTTACAAACGCTACATTTCAGATGGATCGCTCTGCAATCTTCGGAGATAGGGGGGGAATGGGTATTTTTTTGACCTCTTTCAAAATATTTCAAAAAGTATGAAACCTACAGAAATATCAAAAACTGTTTTTAAATGTACAATCTGATACCTTTCATTTGACACCCCACTTGACATTGTAGGTCTCTTTAAAAATTTCGACATCACAATATGTAATGAAAATTCACACTATCATTTTTAATTTATTTTTCATTAATTTGTGCAGGCGCACGAAATGTATTATTATTTTAAATTTCACGTTGATTGCTGCTGTAGTTGCTGACATATTAAAGACGGAAAAATGCACCATTTTTGTGTTACTTTTAACGGCTTAGTACCATTTAGTACCAAAACTTACTAGTACTAAAATTTCCTTCAGAGTTACATACATTCTGGTAACTGAGGAGAAAAAACACCAATGACATTTTCAAACATCATCAATCACGGAAGAGATTTATTTATTTTATCCTGTACCTCCAGGACACAAATGTTTCACATTATATCGCCATCATGAGTCTATCCCTTATTTTCGTAACAAAACGTACGTCAAACTTACCGTTTGCAAAAACCGTACAATTTCAACCAGCGGATTCAAACCAACAAAACATGTAGCAAACAAATGGAAATAAAAACAGTGTGTGAGAGAAATGACGATTGTATTCTAGCACGCAGAACGTTCTCCTGAGACCTACCGCACGGCCCTTTTGTTGCGAACAACGTGTTTTTCCGAGTTATAGAGACCAACATATTTATCATGTCATTGATCATCACTATTATAACTCTTTTAGGGGTCAACCGAATCACTGGGCCCTATTCTGTTTAAATAATAGATCTTTACCTATGAAATTGTTGTTCTTGTTGGTTCAAAAGTTTGCTCGACAATGACGACTTAAAGGCGATTGTAAAAGCTGATGGCACTCAGTCTACGGCTGAATTAGCAGCAGCTTTCGACGTTAGCATCAAAACAATATTGGTCCATTTGCGTCAAATTGGCAAAAATTACAAAAATTACAAATTGGTTCTCCACGAACTCAATGATCGCCAGCGTGAAGTACGCGTGGAGACGTGCCTTGCACTTCTCAAAAGGCACACAAACGAAGGAATCGCGTGAGTTAGAAATTAGAATACATCTACTGACTAAATATTAATTACAAAAATTACTTAACAAGTTTTAATTCACCAAATGGGAATGTCCACTTATTAATCAATCCATCATCCTGAAGTTAGATCCGAATCGTAAAAAACAATCAGCATATTCATGAGGGAGTGCGTACGATGTTCACGTTCATTATGGAATTAATTTGTTCGCGGCTTCTTGATGAGCACGCAAGGCCGGTAGATATACAACGAAATCAAGTATTTTGAAAAAAAACTCAATGAACGGATATGACAATATCTAGCCATATCATAGGAGGACTATCCTCACAGCATCAGCTAGCCACAAACAAAGCAGAGCTTTTATTATGTGTAAAATAGGTATTTTAAACCAATATCTGCAGATCGTATTAACATTTGTCCCGTGGCGGGAATCGAACCAAGAAAAACAACAACCAGCAACCTTCTGGGTCGCAAACAGACCTTTGCCCGTTGTGCCACTGAAGTCGTCACTTTTTTACGCAAATAGTTCCAATCTCACTCATAAGACCAATTTATATCTCATCAAAGAAATGTTTAAAAAAAACATTACACTTTTTTTTTATTGTTTTGCTAAGAAATCAACAAAAACCGATCCCAATATTGTGACCACAAAGAGACAAAGAACTTATAGGTACGGCCTACGGCCGCGCTTGGACATACTTACCATGTCCTTGGAATTGGATTTGCATGTCCGCACGATAGAGGCGCTGTACCAGATCCCAAAGAAAAATTAGACATCACGATGACGTCACGATACTATCGTCAAACTGAACTTGTTCAAGCACGTCTACGATTTGGTGATTGTTAAACTGATTAAACTAAATTCCCACCTAAGTACCTACTGCTCACTACTTCTCAATTTAATTACATAAAGTCATACCAACACCGCCCTGGATCATAATTGGATAACCAACATTAATGTCTTTTAAATGATTCGATAAAGCGGGGTGTCCAATCTCGGTCAGTTCGTGTCCGCAGGTCTAATGCAGGTGGCGACACTGAAATGTGGCGCAAGGGATAAGATTCATTGACAAATTTATTGCCAGGCAAGTTCATTTCTTCAATGGGCAAGTCAGTATGTATGGTACTTTTTCGGTGGATAGCAAGATCGGGTTACGTATTTGAATTTTTTCAGTTTTGCCATCGTTATAGCAAGATCTTTCTTGAAAACTGTGGATTTCTATGACCTCGGCTGCACTGCAAGCGCCTAGGTAGGCGGGTTGCTTCGATCGAAAGTAAATTCGGTACTAGGCGTGTGACTCACAGGCTCACAGATCACTCACACACACACAGCTCACAGAAAAAATTATTTGTCTTTTAATACCTAGTTAATTAAAGAGACTATCAGCGTACAAACAACCGGATGTTAAAGTTTAAAATGCAAAACAGACATCTGACAGATATCACACTAAAAGCGTCTGACTTTGCTAGTTGCCTGGATGTAGTGAAGTGATGATATATTCAGATTTTGAACTCAATGCCACGCGCGCAGCAACCCGCCAACCAGCTACCTACCTAGTAAAAGTAAATTAAAGTCACCGCGCGTGCGGTCGTCGCCTAAAAATAATTTAGTGTTCGTAGACCCTCTACAATTGCTCGTAGCACTTCGTAGATGTGGACTATTTAAAAGTGGGAAAGCTATCTACAAAATTAATTATTAAAAAAATACGCACACAAAAATGTGTAGGTAATGAAATGTAAGGACCCAATATTGATAAGGTCCTTACATTTCATTAAACTTTTTAAGTATTTTAAGTTAGATTAAGTTAGACGTACGTGAAGTTTGTACATAATGTAACCATAAGTTAACCACCTTTATTTTACTGATATACCCATTTATTATGTTCCTTTAATTTTAGTTTTATTTATTACTTATAGATTTTTTAGTTTAGTTGAGTTCTAAATGTTGTCGTCCCCTAAATGTGGAAACACATAGTTCTTAAGATACTGCAATGTATGGATATTAGCCTCTAAGTTGCATAGTAGGATGCTCTTTTTAATAAATAAATATTTTTTTATTTAAATGTATTAGTTATCTAGCACCCATAACACAAGCTCTGCTTACAAATACAATACATTACACTTTATTGCACACCAAGAAAATACACGAAAAGAGAGATAACAGAGTCGCACAATAGGCGCCCTTGTTGTTAAGAGCGAGCCAGTTTGACCCTCCTCCATCCTGCAAGTATAATATATCTCTGTTAGTAAATGTAACCTCTAAGACGCTAGGAAATACTAACTTTCATGTATCTTTCGTCTTGCCTATAAGCTGTGCACATAAGCTGTGCACATAAGGTGATATTAGTGCATCTCTTAAAGCTGTACCATCCAAACAACGGCATTATTTCAAATCTCAATCCTAATCTTCTAAATATAATTATTGTTGTAGTAACCTTACCTTTATACTCTGCATTTATAATGGCATTTAGGTATCTAATTCTGCTCTGTAAAATAAATTATAACATCACTGTGAATCTCAACTGCATATATTTGTCAATTAATAATATAGTAAATTTTGTAGTAGTTACATTAGTTATAGTTGCTTTATTTTCCCCGGCTAAATTTAATTACTTATTACTAAAGCCAATAATTATAGGGATTAGTCATAACAGTAGTATAACAATAATTGCAAGTGGTTTTGAAGAATCACAAATGAACATGTGCTCCTTTTTAGTATTAAGTATGTACACAATTCGTAATATCAGTGTAATATCTAAGTATAAAATGTATAAAAATAATTTCACCCAGCTTAACTTATGTAATCATACAACCAACTACTTGGGCAGACTCTATGGCTCCATGAAAGTTAAAACAACCAGAAATATGCATTATGATTGATACTAAATATCTAAAAGTTGGGCTACTCAACGCAGGCTCCTTGAATACTGGGCATGAAGAGTTCATAGTAGCCATGGAGGAACTGCAGCCTGACATTATTGCCATAAATGAGACATGGTTGGGGCAGAATGAAGAAGATAAAGCACCTAGGGTATCAGGTTACCGCTTCCGCCACATTCCTAGACCCCCACATATCAAGGGGGGACGTGGAGGAGGCGTTGGTTTCTATATCAGGAAGGGCATCTATGTACGCTTCTGCACCCACCCACCAGCCCGAGATGTTGAACAGATGTGGATCAGTGTCAAAGTCAACGGGCAGACTGTCATTATTGGTACAGCCTATAAACCACCCAAGCAAAACCCGAACCCCTTCTTTGAAGCTCTAACAGAATCTATCACCTCATATACTAATTATGACAACCTTATTCTTGTAGGCGATTTTAACATTGATATTCTGAGTCATGTGGAATGGAAAACAAAATTGAAAGAGCCTACTCACTTCACAGAACACAGTGCTACCCTTATTGCATGTACTGATGCCAAGGTGCGTAAAACCATAGTCAAATACAAACCCGATCTTGGTCACCATGCAATGATCTTGATCGAGGTGAATATAAAAAAAGACAAACCAGTATCCAGAACTATTACTTACAGACCATTTAAAAGTATTATTCCTGAGCTTTATAATAACGACTTAAACAGTATTAACTGGAGCCCTTTTAAGGGAATATCAGATGTCAATAAATTAGTTATTACCTTTTCTATGTTATTGCACACTTTGTTTGATCTGCATGCACCACTTAAAACCACTACTTTTAAAGAGCCCCCCCACCCCTGGATCACAGACACTGTAAAAACAATGATACGCATACGCGATAGTTATCATAGCAAGTATCGTAGACAGCCAACTACTGTACATCAAACCAGCTATAAATTCATGAAGAAACTCGTTATAGAAGCTATTGAAAGTGAGAAAAAGGCTTACTTCACTGAAAACATAAACAATAATATAAAGGACTCCAGGAAATTATGGAAAAGCCTAAAGAATAATGTCCTTAAGACTAACAAATCCAATTCAGAATTACCTCTGCATCTAAGTAATCCAGATATAATCAACTCACACTTCCTCAATGTCCCTGGTGAAGAACATGTAACTATCTCGCAGATGACTTACTTTGAATATAATACATTTAGCCCATCAGTTTTTTCCCTGCAGGTAGCCAGTAAAGACACAGTATTGGGCATACTACGTAAGCTCAAGTCAAATGCTCTTGGTGTGGATGAAATATCGCTCGAGATGATTCTTATGAACTTGCCTGACTCACTAGAAACTATAACATCTATTATAAACTGTTCCATTGAGAGTGGTGTTTTTCCTGACTACTGGAAAACAGCAAAAGTTAGACCTATTCCTAAAAACAATAACCCTTCCACAAACCAGGATCTCAGACCAATAAGTTTGCTACCCTGTCTATCCAAAGTCATGGAAAAAATTGTCTCTTTACAACTCACCAAATACCTTGAGGAAAATAAAATGTTACCGCTTGCACAGTCGGGGTTCCGTAAGGGTCACAGCACGGCCACTGCTCTATTGGATGTGGTAGATGGATTGCTTGGTGCACAGGATCAGGGCATGGTTAGCATATTAATTCTTCTTGACTATTCACGCGCATTTGATTGTATAAATATCCCTCTTCTTTTGTCAAAGCTGTCTTACTATGGGTTTGACCCTCGTACTGTTAGATGGTTCCACAGCTACCTGAGTGGCAGGCAGCAGTTTGTTGAGCTGACTACAGCTGATGGTAGTGCTCTGAAATCCAGTCCTGGGCCTGTGCTACGAGGAGTGCCACAGGGTTCAGTACTTGGTCCAATTCTTTTCACACTGTATTGTGCCGACATAGTTAATTCGTTTACACACTGTAGTCATCATATTTATGCTGATGATATTCAGCTGCACTTCTCTTTTAAACCCCAGGATATCTCAGCTGCAGTAAATAAAATAAATTTTGATCTAGCACAAATAACAAATTGGTCTAAGCTTAACGCTCTTGTCATAAATCCAAAAAAATCGAAGTTTATGTTGTTAGGTACAAGAAAAAAGATCATGTCACTACAAAGGACACCCATAAAGATTGAAATTGAAAATGTTACTGTAGAGCAAGTAACACAAGCAAAAAATCTTGGAGTTCTCATGGACTCCAATCTACTCTTTGAAAGTCAAGTTGCAGAGTGTGTGAAGAATTGTTTCTACCGTTTAAAGCTTCTGTATAAAATTCGTCCATACCTCAATGAAGCAGTCCGTATACATTTATGTGAGTCCCTAGTGCTATCAAAGCTGAACTATTGCGATGTGGTCTATGGACCATGTCTTTTGAAAAGATCACAGAACTTGATACAGCGGGTCCAGAATGCATGTGCTCGCTATTGTTTCCACATCCCACCACGGACCCACGTTACTCCCTTCTTAAACTCATCTAATATCTTAAAAATGTCAGCTCGAAGAAGGCTACATCTGGCAGTGCTTATTTTTGGGGTCATAAACAGACAGTGTCCTACATACCTCGCTGACAAGCTAGTTTGGGCTAGGGACAAGTCAAGATATCCTAGCAGAGCATGCTCTTGGGTTTTCTGCATGCCGAAGCACAGGACTATGGCTTTTAGAGGATCCTTCAAATATTCTGCTTCCAAATGTTGGAATGATCTCCCGCCTCCGGCAAGGGCTGCAAAATCATTATACACCTTTAGAAATCAACTCAAGAAACTCCTAATTACTGAACAGAAACTCCTACAGGTATAAAAGTGAGGTACCTACACTGTAGGTAGTTAATACGTCCTGTTGTATTTCCTTGGATTCCATAATTTGTCACTCAATGTTTTAATCGTTCTCAAATAGTTACCTTTAAAAATTGTTAAAAATTACTGGATTTCTTTTCGATTAATATTGGCGCGCTGAACGATGTCAGCATTTTTTGACATTTATGTTAGTACCTACTTTTTTCTCTTTGGTTGAAAGCCAATGGATTCTTCTTCTTCTTTTATTTTTGGCTCTGCATCATGTTCGCATTACGCTGCGCTCATGAGATAATTGTTTGCACACTTGTCAGTGTCGCGACGAAAACAAGTCAGTTGGTGTAGTGAGCATAAATCTGAGTGTAATTATAGCTTGTTTTTCCTAAGTGTATCTGTAATCTTTTTATTGTATTATATTCTGTTCAATGTTCCGTAAATCATGTTTTGTACCATCCTCGTTGTATTTGTTTATATATCGTTAATGTAATAATGTTAATTCCTACTGTGCCGTCACTCCGTAAGGGCTCTTCCCGTAACTGAAAACCAGCGCAGTATTGGGCAAATGCCTAATACTGCAAAATGCTGAGTTAGGGACACTTTTTTACCCTTCCTTTTAATGTACTTTACTTTTGTTATGCTATAATGTTTTTTGGGTAAATAAAATGTATTTTATCTTTTATCTTTTTTATCTATTCCAGACAACCTGCTGCTTAGCTTGGGGCTAGATGATGCTATGTGGATTGTCCAGCATTATTTATTTATTTTGGCGCTCTCTTATAGAAGTTAGTGTACTCTTGTCTCCATAACTGGCTCGAAGCTCGTCATAGTTTGCTGGTGTTCGTTTTGGTCCTAGTTATTTTATTTCCTTTGAAAAATCTACTAAAACCATTATGGTAAGAAGGTCGTATAGAAGATTGTTCGCCTGAGCATATAATGATTATGCGCTGAGACGAAAAATCTTCAACACTTATTTGCGAAATGTAGACAATTTAAACACAACATGAAATGTTTAAATTTCGACACCAATTGGGCTGGGATTAAGCCCAAAATATTTAGAATCGATTGCGTTCTACTTATGCTCCACGTTAGAAATATTTTTCTGAATTAAAAGTATGTATGTATGTACTCGTGAGTATGTTAGCATCACGTTATCAGATTGCGAAATCCTTTTGTAACTTGAGGTGGCAGAAATGAGAACAGATAAGCTGTCGAGCCACAGTCTTGAGTCCCGGGACTTGCGGGGCGGTTACTAATCACCTCGTGTTATAATTAAAGGGACCCGAAATACGAGGAACTGAGTTAAATATTGTTACATTAATGTTGTAGGTACTGTGTGTTTAGAAGTTGTGAACAGAGATTTTCATAAAAAACTAGCCTTGTAGGGATAATTTCTTTATATCAAATAATGATTTTTTTTATGGTCGAGACCCTAGGTCCGTGGGGTACCGAGGCTCTCCGGGTTTTTAAAAAGTTATCTGACCGTCTGGTCGACGCGACGCGTGACCCGAGAGATGGCGGGTATATGGCGCAGCGCATCAGCATTGCCATACAGCAGGGCAATGCAGCCAGCGTCTTGGGGACGCTTCCGACTGGTATTGATATCGGTTACGGGTATCGTTTGAGTAAGTAACTAAAAAATAAAATAATGAATTGCGAAATAGAAATTGTTGTTTAAGTTTGATTTCATGATAAATTTGTTTGACATTTAGTGAGTCAAGGAATAACATCTAGTAAGTAATTCTTTTCATTCACAAAAGCGAACCCGCAACCTCCTGCGTCGCAGGCGGACCTTCGCCCGCCGCGCCACATCGGTCCTTATAATAATAATAATAATAAACATTTATTTCACTGTGTGATTCCTACTTGTGTTCGTTCGTGGACATCCACGAACGAACACAAGTATCACACAAAAGGTAGGTATGTAGGTAGGTAGGTAGTGTAGGTATGTACTATGTACCTACACTATCTACCTAAATTTTACGTAGGTAGGTAGGTACCTACCTAATGTAATCGTTTCTTTAGACTGGAGCTAGAAAGTGAGATGATAAGTAAAGGAACCAATACGTTCGTAATATTACATTGCGTTCATTTCAAAATATACATACAAGCATTCATAGCAGTGTCCGACATCACAGAGAACGAGTAATGTTTTGAGTAATGGTAATATCACAAAGAGATCACCTTTTTAGGAATGCCATGTCATATGACATTGCATTCTACTGTAATGTTTTGCGCATGTCTATTGATGGTGCAATAAAGTTTTATTCTATTCTATTCTATCGTCATCATCAGCCTATATTAGCCTCTAAAGCAAAGACTGCTTTAAATGCGCAAGGGTATTTTCTGCCTTTCGTTTACAATAAACTGCCAAAATCACTTAGAGAACTACCAGTCTCACAGTTTCGGAAAAGGTTAAAATCACTTTGGAAGGTAAATACATTATATGATTTCATGACGGACGGAAGCACTGTTTAGATTTATGTAAATGAGTAATTGCTAGTTTTTAATTTTTTTGTAGTTTAATTTAATTTTCAATTTTAATTTAATATTTAGTGTTCTTATCAACTAAGCAAAGTTTTCAATTTGATTTATTATGTGACATTTTACCCAGATTTTTCACGCCGACACGGTAGAAATACATTGTGTCTTGACATACACCACCTATGTACCTTATTTACACGTATTTGATGCAATAAATTTTACTTTTACCTTACCTTACATTACTTTACTTTACTTTACAAAACTGGACACGAGCGCTATAGCGCCCTGTCTTCAGCTAGCCGCATCCAACGTTGTTATCCCAAAATCCAATCCTTCTCAAAAGCATGCTGGCTTGTCTCGCTATCACAGCTTCAGGCTTCAGGCAACTTAGCCTTCCTAACTCTCCTTTTTTCAACATCAATAAAACCAACCAACTTCCCAGTCAAACAATCCCAACTCTTTTCAATCCCAAAGCCACTATTCTCTCAGTAGTTCTATTATCTGGTCCATATTTCCGCAAGATTTACGGGACAGTTTGTAGCAACCGCGGTCATTAATAACGCCGACCGACATGGGTTGACAAATTACAATAAAAGGGTTCCATAGTTTTATACGGATCTCCGAATCGTATAAGAGCCTAAGGTAGGCGTGACAAAACGTTTGGGAGGGTTTTCCATAATGACATGACAAATTTGGTTATTGAAATTAAATTTTATTGGCAATTATTAATTTGAGCATGTAAAGTTATTAACTTCGTGTATGAAGGTCATCTTTCATTGGAGCCACCCGGTACCCGACCCGCACCACCTCGCCTTGTGCGGACGCCGCAGCGCGCCGCGGCGTCGGCGGGTGGTCGACGCACGGTCAACCAGCAAACCTCGCGTTGGCGGTGTGCGATCCACTCGGGTCCCATGCGCTGTCAACGCAAGGCAAGCATGCGTGCAGCGAGCTATCCACGCTATCCGTCGTTATCCGTCGTTAACGCATTGGCAGGTTGCGAGCGAGGCGATCGGAGTTGATGTAGTGAGCGTATATCCTTAGAATTCCATAATAAAGAATACTAACAGCACGAAGCGAGGCGGCGCTGGTCGGGTGCCGGGCGAGGCGGTGCAGGTCGGGTGCCAGGCGAGGCGGTGCAGATCGGGTGCCTGGCGAGGCGGTGCGGGACGAGTGCCGCGTGGCTCCAATGAGTGATGACCTTGAGGGCTTTCTTATTCTCAACTTACTTCAAATGTTCCCTGTTTGTTCAGTTCTGATGACAATATAATGATAGTTAGTTCTTATTCTTTAATTGTTATTTTCGATATGATAGAAATAACCTGATGTCGCAGCCAGAGCTGATTCCTCACTAAAGAACCCACGTATAACACAAATATTTGTTTCGGATGTTCTAGGTATTTTCTATGTACAATAAAAAATATCTATCTATGTAATGTAAGTATTCAGTTTATCAGTTATCTAGTATCCATAACACAAGCTCTGCTTAGCTTGGGGCTAGATGAAGTTGTGTGTATTGTCCAGCATTATTTATTTATTTATTGTACAGCTATTCTTACAGGCACACTTAATGCGATAGTGTACTATATATAAAGTCACAATCATAATAATATCCTATACAAATCCCCAACTTTGGTCATATTTTAACATAAATAATTACATTCCTAATTTTAACATATTATGTAAAAATTAATACAAACCATAACATAAGTCCAAAACCAACGTAGGTACAACAATACCCACATAGTTAGTTGCACGTTAAATTGCAAGCAACGTGACCTCGTAAAAGATAATGAAATCCGTTATTAACTAGTTATGGTCGTCAACGTTACAACGATAATAACGAGTTATATCCATTTTATTGGCGGAGATAAAGCTAAGGAGACATAATGAAAAGAGGAAAACCCGTTTTACTATGTAGAGAGCGGCTTTGTTGAATGCAAAATGAAAGCATACCCTAATGACTAGAAATCATTTTAAATCTAAATAATTTTAAGCAATTATTCTAAATTAAGCATTCATCTTGTCGCTTTAGCTGTAAAGTGCTGAAAATTCCGTGCTATTTCAATCAAAACATAATAACCGCAATGAACCGATAACATTTCTTACATGATTATAAATGTAGTAAGTGGGTTAACTACAGACTAGTAATCGGGAAAATTAATAAAAAAATATAAAACGTAGGTAAATAAATATTCTGGTATTTGCATTTTCTAGAGGGCTCTTAAATATTAAAACTCTTTTTAAATTTAAAGTAAAACTTGCATTTTTAATGTCATTTAAGCCAGCTGCAATCATGCTAATCGAGTTTCAAAACTTCGTAGTCCGCACACTTAATTAGTTTTACTTAGAAGTCACTTTTGATGAAAACGCATCTAAAATTCAAAGTTGATTAAATAGCGTCGAAGAACAACTAAAAAACGTGTGTGTACAAGCAACAGATTATATTTTCACTTAAGAGGGCGCTATACGCGCCATTTTGTGAAAAGGATAGGCATAGGATTTTGCGTTCATAGCATCGGGATCCATGCGTTTTTGAACGGCGTAAGCGCATAAATCATGTTTTTGGTTATTTACAAGAAAACTACACAACTTATAAAGAAACTGGTTCAAGGAACCAAATAATTAGTAATAACCTACGAACCAAAACATAAGTCATGTCAATAGACCGCAAGGGTTCTTGAGATCTTAAAGAGAAAAATCATTGATACCTAATTTTTCTAAACGCCCTTAGATAAATTATCGACACAATGATATCGCCGTGTGAATAAGTGCTGCATTTTTTGTGGATAGCGAGAACGGAAGTAAATAGGCAGCTTTCAAAGGAAAAGCCGCATGGCAGACAGAAGTTCCATATCCACTCAGTCGCTTTTGGTTGCACCCGCTACCAAACCCAGAATTCCAAACTACCGACCCATGTCGGTAATTTGACTTTACTTCCAGACAAGATGAGATGACACACAGAGTGAGGCACTTCCTATTTTTTGACAGAACTATTAAGTGTCAATAGTCTGCTATCCCTCCTGAACGAGTTGTTGTCGAATTATTTGACACTTTCGCAGTCAAGCGGACATAAAAATAATCATTCTCCCTACAAAATCCGCTAACACTACATACAATCAGAGAAAAAGTTAAATTAATATAATACCCAATGCAGCAGTTGACAGTTGCTGCAAACTTGGAGACAATTGTTTGTGTCGCGAAGTTACTGAACCTCTCAGGCTGCTGGCTTGAATCAGTTGCACCAGAGTTATTGAAGATAGCAAATTAGTTAGGTACATTTTTTGGTTTATATTTGTAGGTTTATGTTTTGTATAGAATTGACAAGCAGTGGTATGAAAACCTATTATTTGGCCATTCCGACGCTCTCTGCGTTCAAAAACCGCACAATTGGCGCGGATTTGGCGCGCGCGCGGCGTTTGCTTCTTGCATATTATTTTACGTCTAGCGATAGAATGCTTTAACATAGGGTGATTTGGGTTACTTGCTATTGAAGCAAGCTATAACACTAGGCACAAATGTTTTGTTGTGTATTTTTATTTTATTTACACAGATCTTTTTTTCGACTTCGATTTCAAAGTGTTCATTATCCTGCGCCTGCGCACTATTCTACGTTGAAACTGGCCGGCCTCACTTCGAAATTCGGTTAGTAGTATTTCTTGCCACATTTTCCAATCCTTTTCTTAGAACTCAGCTGCTTCTCTGGTGGACAGTTGAAGCAGATTTTGGATAGATTTAAAACTCAAAATTCCAATGAAAATCTCTCTGTTTACCGAAATACTCTATCTCTTTACTTGTTATTAGAGAACAATAAACCTTCTTTCATTAACAGATAAATATATCTTCTTATATTTATTTAAACATATAATAAAATAAAGGGGTTTGAAGATTTTGGCTACATCATCTGCCACCATTTTGATTAGTTTTTGCCAAAATCGCCACGCGCAATGTATTTTAATATTCGCATAGGAGACATTTTTTTTTAAAGCCTGATGTTTTATGAGTGTTTTTTTTTTGTTTTCGTTTCTTCTACCTTATACTGTGCGAGGCGATTTTGTAAAAAAGAAACAATTATTAGGAAAAAACAATTGGAGGGTTCGATACAAAAACCTTCAAACCCCTTTATTCAAATCCACTTAGGAGAATAGTCTATTCTTATGTTCTAAAGGTCTTTAATAATACATTTGCTTCCATAGTTAAATATCTACACTAGGTACATAGTAAAACTGACATTAGGGAACACTTAAAAAGGGTCGTATTGAGAACACCGGGCCAATTAATCAAGATCTTATCCCGAACATTAGCTCACGTGACTTAAAGGTCAAATCGCAGCGTTTAGCTGAAATAAAGGCTCTTGACTGTTTTTGCGTGAGACTTGATAAATTACTCAACTTAAGGCTGGTCTATGCCCCAACGGCCTTGAGAACACAAAATTATCTGTAGCCGTATAAATAATTTGTCTTATTCATGAAATGTTCAATTTGTGTAAAATACTTCGACAAATATTTGAAAGAAAGAAAAATACTCAAATCAACAGCGTTTAGAAGAAATATCCAAATTTTGAATATTTTTTTATATTTTGATTTGGATATTTCATCTAAACGATATTGAGTTTGAGTATTTTTCTTTTACATAAATATAATGTCCAAAGCATTTTACGGAACGATGTACTAAAATGAACTAGTTCCCACGAGTGAACGAGTAAGAACTCTTCAGTTAAACTCGTTTCTAGTAGTTCACTAGTTTACCTGCTCATCACTTCATCAGTCACGAAATCTCGGAACCACTTAAAAAGTTCACGTCTGAAACACTATTTTCTATGCCAAAAAGTTTAAAATCTGTTAACAAGAATGAAAAGAACTATTTGAAGACCCATTTCGTTATCTAGTTCAGTAGTACTGATGTGCCAGATAGAATTGCAAGACCATAAAAAGAATAAATAAGGAAGAACAGAGATAGAAAGCGCATAATGCGCTGTAGTAAAAGAGACGGAGATATGCATTAAGGAATAAATATGGAAGAACAGAGATGTACGGCGCTTACAGGGATGTCTCACGCTAGACCGAGTCGGATCCGAGCCGAGTGTCGGCCGTAGCACGGTCACCGAGCCGGTCCCGTGCCGACTCACGCTAGACCGTGACGGGTCCGAGCCGAGTGTCGGCCGTAGCACGGTCACCGAGCCGGTCCCGTGCCGACTCACGCTAGACCGTGACGGGTCCGAGCCGAGTGTCGGCCGTAGCACGGTCACCGAGCCGGTCTCGTGCCTGTAATAATTACAGGCACGAGACCGGCTCAGTCGAGGCACGAGGTCGAGGCCCGTCTTTGTAATTATTACAAAGACGGGCCTCGACCTCCCTACACAAACAACGACTGCTCGGGCGCAGCTCGGTCGCTCTGTATTCATGCACCGAGCCGAGCCGGGACCGAGTAGTTTCCGATCGTTTTCCGTTGCTCGGCCGTCACTCGGTTGCTGATCGGTATAGCGTGAGTGTGTCCATACAAAATATAATATGTAATATTAGTTGACTGTGCTACGGCCGACACTCAGCTCGGACCCGACACGGTCTAGCGTGAGTCATCTTTAACCCGCGGTAGTAAAAGAGACGGAGATATGCATTTCGTTCTCTCGTTCAGTAGTACTGTTTCCCTCGAAAATTTTGCCGAGCGAGGTACTAATAGCACTAGAAGTCCGAACTAGTAGGTACTTCAGTACGATTGTACTAGTACGGAGCAATCCCTTTACTGACTGAGCAAGAAGAAGCTTAATCAACTGATAAACCGGATATTAGTATACAAATATGTAGGTACCTGCAAATCATTCAAACATTTGTTCCGCGGAGGGAATCGATACCATCTTCGTCGCAGGCGGAACTTCGCTCACTACGCCATGTCGTAAGATCTTAGGATCAGTATAAGTTTTTGGGTAAATAAATTATACAATGTAATCCACTCCTGCTTCCGCTCTCGTTGTTTGCAGAAAGTGCACCCTAAAAACATTTCTTAGAAGGGAAGATGAGGATATGTTCGAGAGAAATAACTCGATAAAATCAACTCGAGTCCCGTAACTAAATTGATTGAAATCGAACACACGTTCCACCCACTGGGTCATTAGAAGATTTGTATTTCTGAGAAAGAAGGTTGTCGTAGTACATATGAAATTGCTGAATTACTGTATACGCAGTCCTAGAATCCTAGTCTTTTTTTTGCAAACAAAGGGCTTACAAAAACCAAACCAAAGGAATTATGTTGGTGTAAAATATTTTACGACACTCATCGGAGCAAAAACGGAAAAAATTTGATACAATTTTTGATTTTGGAAACTTTTATTCATTATTTTATTCATCTCTCTTCCGTTTTCGAACTCGGATTATAGCTTTTTTCGCTGCGCGTGTGCAATTATGATTTGTTGAAGATTGTGTTCTTGTTTTTAGTGATTACCTTATTGTTTTCTATATAGTATTATAAGTTTTTGTTCAGTTTTCATTTAGTCTTTGTTTACCTTACATATTTTGGATTCTAGTAACTAGTTTAGGTGCCTTAGTTCCATAAAAAATTGTGTTTTTTTATAATTTTGAAGAGAAGATTCGGTCTTGCTGAAAATTACCTAATTTATAACTTCAACTTGTTAGCATAGCTTTTTCAGTTATATAAAGACGTTCATCGTAGTAAGTGTTATCTGGTACCAATAACACAAGTTCTGTGGAGCTAGATGATATTATGTGATAGTCCTCATCATTATCTTCTCATTAGCTTAATATTTGCACGCTTGTGTGTAGGCTGAATACATTTACTAAAATAGTTATAAGATCTGACATTGTATAATAATTGAGTATTCTTGCAAATAAACGATTTGATTTGATATCATCAACCTATATTAGTCCACTGCTGGACATAGGCCTCCCCTAATGAGCGCCTTCGGCTTGCCGCATCCAGCATCTGCCTGCAATCTTAAATAATGATAGTCCTAAGTTCTTTGTATTTTAGGTTTTTAGACTCATTTTTCAAATAACCCGTTAAAGAGGTTTATCATATCGATGAAGAATGATAAATTGGCTTTCGTGTTCAATGGCTCGTAAAGTCAGAAAATAAAAGTTATTTTCGAGAAAGATTTATCGTTAAAATGGATGCGTCAGATTATTTTATTAGTAAGTAAAAATAAGTACCTACTCAAAATGGAATAAAACGTAAAATAATAAGTAAGAATAAGTAAGTTAGATTGATAAAGGAGTTTAAAGGTTTTTGTTTTTGTGAGCGTTTCTTATTTTTATATATTATTTAATATGTATTACATCAGCTACCACACTGTTTTTTTTTTTTCAAAATCCCGGGCACAGTGAATTATTTTTATTAAGATAATGGACAATTATACAAATAAACATTATCCTATAACATAATGTCCTAAATCGTCAGGATTCAAATGAAAATAAATATTGCTTCAATTTTTTCATGCGTAGAAACATAATTGGGTACCAATTAAAAAAAAAATTCTACGCGGTCAAAGCCGCGGGAACAGCTAGTAAATAATTGTAACATCAACAACACAAAAAAATGTAAGAAAATGTACGAAGTCAAGATCAACCGAGTCACATGGCCTGGTACCGGGTCTGGGCCACCAGGTCGGATGAGAACTAAAAAAAACTTATTTAATTTCAGTTGGTTTTTAACAACAAAGTAGGTGTTAATACCTATCCTATATTACTAAGATAAAACTAAGTGGGTACTAATTTTAACAACATAAGTTAACCATTCAGCTCGAAACTGCAACAAATTTACGGTAGCAATTCAGCTTACTAAGCCCACTTTTATGGCTCCTTTACTTCACTATAATAAATAATACAGATAAACGAGCAGCCGAGATTTCTAGAAACTAGAATTATTTTGTATCACTATCATTTGAAATTATACAAAATCGATTTTACTCATCCGTCATCTTCGTTCCTTTTTCAAAGTAGACCTCCTGTTTCAGGGTGATTTTCAGTGGGCTAAGGAAGCGGGCGCGTTAGCTAATTTTGACAGTTTTCATTTAAAACCTGTCAAAAATCGCCCCATAAGACGCAGCATTATATTAAATGTTCAGAAGTATAACTTGTACCGTATTAAACGAGGCAACAAAGAATGGGGAAAGAAAACAGTGTTTGCTTTGGAGTCAACCTGGGTCTCTTCAAGTTAAGAGTAATACCTAGGAAGACCTATAGTCTGTTCACGGAGACAAGCTAATATAGCGCGCGCTCTCTTGCACAATTGTACGAAAGTGAAAAGGACGGGACTACTAGCGTGAAAGACTAAGATTGGTCAGTGGGAGTGACCATTATTTTAAAATGTAAAGCTATGTTTAGATTGCTCACTTCAAACTATTACTTACATTATTCACTAGCTTTTCGCCCGGGGTTTTGTGGATATTGATAATTGACCTACTTATTATGATACTGAGAACCTAAAAATATATATTTTGTTTAATTTGGGTAGTGTACAAAAAATAAAACATCACAAATTTTCTTACAAATTTATTCACTTTCTGATTCACTTGTTAGTGAGTCACTACTTGTCACTACTTACTGTTATTTGGACTGAGTCACTTAACAGTGAATCAGTCCAAAATACACGCCAAGTCGCAAAATTAATAGGAGACAGTCCGATGAGCAAGCCAGGTCAACAATAAAACATTAATCAGTCCGACACGCCAAATCACGAGGTAAACAGAAAACAGTCCAAATAGCAAGCCAGGTCAACGTAAAATCCAATACTGAGAACACATGTAACGAGCACCAAACGACACGTCCGCACCGCACAAGAGACAGATAAAACTAAATTTTGGCCACACAGCGTGCACTGTGTGCACGTGCCCTATGTTCGTTATCTGCGACCATTAACATGCAGTCTATGATTTCCCTATTAGCTTGTTTCGGCGAACAGAGTATAGGTGTGTACTCTAGACCTTCGTGATACATCGTCGGGCACGTCGTCGCTCATCATAACGGTGAGATTGTAATCAAACGAAGGTCTAGCTATATGTATCTATGTAGTATATTTTTGTTATTTATACATATATGTACCTATTTATGAAAATATATATAGATATAGTTAGGTATTTGTTATACTTAATTGTTCTTGTTTGTACTAGGTATTTATAATGTTGTCAATATTTATTTAAAATTATCTTTGGTACACCCCCTGCCTTTCTTAAGTTCACATAATTCTTTTCATCCAAAGGTTGCCTGGAAGAGATCGCTTCTAAGCGATAAGGCCGCCCATTGTGCGTGTGTCTTATATAATGTATTTTGTATTGTATTTTTGTTTGTGTACAATAAAGTATTTTTGTATTATATTGTATTGTATTGTATTGTCTATTCACGTTCAAAAAATTGTGTTTACCAAATCTTGAGTGGTGTTGAATTGTATAGTTGGATACAAATAACTTTTGCTAGAGCAGTGGAACAAGACCACTGGGTCTCAAGCATTTTAATGAAATCAGCCATGAAACAGAGCTGCTTACTAAAGGTACAGGCGGCAGTAAAAACAGGAGTGCTTCGGCTCGTTATCTGCCTCTTTAAACTTAGGGAGGACGTACTAAACGTTTTCGAAACGAACTAGAATTTATAATTAGGAAAACCACTTATTTATTATATCGTATATAGATTTTCTGTGTCATAGTTAGCATAAGTAGCAGTGGTAATGATATTGTAGTCAGTATAATATAGAAGAGTTCTAATTCCAGCTACAGGGCTCGTTTTTGCATCCAGTCGAAACAAAATATCTGCAATTTGTGCGTTTAGATTCTCTTTTCATAACGTAAGAGAAGATTTTAATCTATTTTTTTTTACAAATACGTTATCTATTTGTTCTGGGTATTTTCTATGTATAATAAAAAATATTTATCTATGTAATGTATTGTAATATATGTATATATCAGTCATCTAGCACCCATAACACAAGCTCTGCTTAGCTTGGGGCTAGATGATGTTGTGTGGATTGTCCAGCATTATTTATTTATTTTATTTTTATTTGTGTGAGGTTGTCTCGTAATTTCCTTGTCATATCCAAAAGGCTGTGGTCGCTGTCCAACAAGATGAACGGACCTCATCACCTCTTTGACACAGTCCACCATGACCGACCGCTCCCACAACGCAACGAGCAGGGAACGATGGCGGCGCATTGCACGAGCAGCGTTCATCAGTAACCACGACTACTGTGCCAAGAGTGAACGATGAAGAAAATTACTTACCATATCTAACTGGTTACCCTGGGAAAATATTGTATTTTAGTTTATTTTGCCTTTTTTATGCCAGTCCAGCCAGGTGAGCCAGAATTGTTTTATTTCCACTATGAGGTCTCGCAGTGCACAGTCACCACGACTACTGTGCCAAGAGTGAACGATGAAGAAAAATACTTACCATATCTAACTGTTTACCCTGGAAAAATATTGTATTTAGGAGCCAGCTAGATTACGCTTAGTAAAAGTAAAATATTAAATTGAGCATGATATCTATTTTTCTTGTTTTTCTTAAAGCGCCTCTTCATTACCAAAGGTCGACGGTACGAACTAGCCTAAATAGGTATTTTGCCTTCTTTATGCCAGTCCAGCCAGGACTTGCCAGGTGAGACAAAGTAGTTTTTTTTTCACCAGAAATTATCAAAGGTGACTTTCAAAACAATAGTAATGGCTTCACTCGTAGGTAAATAGCATCAGCTTTGCGAGCTAAGCGAAAACAGGGAATACTTTACACCACGTCACCTGTCCACTGTCACCCATCTTGCGTTTTAAGGTTTTTCATTATTGTTTATAGTAGATAAACTTCAACGGGTAACATTGATATATATAATAGACCCGCTTCTGCAGCTGCAGTAAAATAAAGCGTAGTTCCTGCATCTGATTACGCTGGAACCGATCACGTTGCATCCGATCAAGGCAAACGGCGCCAAACTGTTTCATCCGATCACGCCATGCAACTAGTGCCTTACTTTCGGTCATTGCAGACGTGGATAGATACATAGATACAGGTGAATTATGTCTTATGTATGATACACTGCTGTAAGAATTTTTTTAGATCAGTTATATGTACAAGCAAAATATATTTTTCTTACATTTTGGATGTTTTCTTTCGGTTCCTTTTGTTCACTTTTGTATAATTTTTATCTAATTACTAAATATTACATTTAGTAATTAGACAAAAATTATACAAAAGTGTTATTTTACTCCCATATTGCGAGCTACGCAAGTCTACGAGGAATAGCTATGAATGAGTTGCATGAAAATTCCGGTTTCATAGACATACGAACGCCAATTTACCGGCAGAATTTAATCATGTATTCCATCGCCATTCACATTCAAAGCAAAAGTGAACGTGTTTGGTTCATGTTCTGAATAATAAAGATACCTTTGTTATTCAATATACACAAAAAGCACGAATTATAGCCACGAACTTCGATTAAACGAGAAAAGTTAGAACAAGGAAAGTTTTTCGAAACTAATCGATCGTAAGTTATACAGTACAGAGCCCTGTGGTGCCTGTGGTAAATAATCAGCTTGTTAACCAGCTACTTTTGTCTTGATCTGGTTGGAATGGAACGCTTGACTTTCATTTTGAGTTATGACGCTTACACCCGTATTCAAGAACAATACTTACACCCGTATTCAAGAACAATACTATGAGGTCTCACAGTGCACACGAACGCTTAGGGCCGGTCAATCCGATTCACAATAATAGAGTGATTTGTAATGCTATGCGTTCATTTGGGACGACCCTTACGTAAAGTAGCGAGATAGCTATTTTAACCAACGCATAGTGTAACTACTCGTATGTCACCTTTTTGACTGTATGTCACAAATTTGGTTATGTTCTGTATTGTATTGTATTCAGTTTCTATGGAAAAAAAAATATTTTAATATTTGTGCAGGTTTTTATAGGTTATATTAATGTCTTAGATTTTGATTTAGTAGCTAATATTTTTATTGTAGGTACGTTTATAACTAATGTATCATTGTGTCTGAAATAAAGAGTTATTTATTTTATTGCGAGACTATTTATTGCTTTGATGGAATTTGACAAGAAATGTAGCTGAGTTGAAGCTTTTTAGGGTTCCGTACCCGAAGGGTGAAAAAGGAACCCTATTACTAAGCCTCCGCTGTCCGTCCGTCCGTCCGTTCGTCTGTCTACGACTACCTATATCTCATGAACAGAGGTAGACAGTTGAAATTTTCAGATAATATGTGTTTCTCTTGTTGCTATAACGTATTGAGTCGTCGCGGAGTCAAGACATGCCTTGATATAAACAATTTGCAAATAATCAATACTTGGTAGATCGTGACCTCGTTTTTTGCAGATTGTGACTAATTTGAACGCGTGTGATCTTTAAAGTAACAATGATAGATATTTCTAACTATCGAAAATAAACTAGTGTAAAATTTCCAGTCTCTTCGGTCACCGGAGCAGCAGGACGGCACGCTCGCCGCCCCCGACCCCCACTACGCCGCACCTGAGAATGAGCCGGCCTCCCAAGAAGCTGATTACCAAGAAGTGACTACCCCAGAAGTATAAGGGTGAATGACCTCCATAAACCAATACCTAAATGAGGTGTGCACTGTTGCAACAGAAGGCAAGCTGAACTCCGACCAAAAACAACGAGTCAGCGCTCTCTGCCGTAAAGTGTGTCATGATGGCACTTCACAAATGGCTGTGCTTTATGAGTCCCTGAAAACAAAAACTGTGAAGGCCTACACCACCATAGAAATGCTGCAGAAACAACTCGCCCAATCACATCAACTATGTGACCTTATTAAGACAATTGAAAAGACCACGAAACCAATCGGAGAAACCTCATTGGCCGAAATGGTTAAAAAGGGACTAACACTTTCATAAAGGCCACAAATGTAAATTCAGGAGCCATCTATCCGAACGACAAACTCAAGACGAGTAACGACACAAAATCTCTTGTGCAAACAATAATCTGCCCTAAACAAAGGTGAAGCTGCATGTGAGAGGGCTACGGAAGACCAAGAAAGGAGGCGTCAATATCAGCACCGACAATAAGGAAGATATTGAAAAGTTGAAGAACTCAGTGCAGATTACCAACTCTGGCCTTACAATAGACGAGTCGCTTAAACGAAAGCCTAGAGTCGTCGTCATCGGAGTGCTGACATCGCTGCCCGAAAAAGAAGTCTTCTCCTGCCTCTACAACCAAAATCTTGCTAAGACATTCAAGGATTGCGATCTTGAAAAGTTTTTAAGCTCTATCAGACTAAGCCACAAATCAGGTAGGAAGAACGCAGAGTCCTGTAATTATATTATTGAAGTTCCAGCACCAATACGTAAAGCACTCATCACTAAATATAGGGTTTTAGTGAACAGGTCATCGTGCCCTGTGAGTGATTTCACTCCGGTTACTCGCTGCTACAAGTGCCAACAGTTTGGACACGTGGCAAAGTTTTGTCACGAGGTAGCTCATACCTGCGGGCACAGTGGCGGCATCGGCCACACAAACAAAGAATGCCAGAAGCTAGCTGGAGAAGCCACTTGTTTGCTCTACAAAAAGCCAGGTAACCATGTTACTGGCTCCGCTGACTGTCCGGCAAAATTAGCAGCTGAAAATAGGTATATTAATTCCATAGACTATGGGGGAGTCTAAGGGCCGAGCTATTCCTGAGCTCCTTTTCATTTGATCATTATTACTATAATATTACTAAGCCTCCCAATCCTTCTTTTTATTTTCAATTTTAATATGATTAGTTTTATTCAGAATTTAGATCACAAAAATACGGATGACACAGAATAGTACATTGTACAAGAGAGCAAAATAATATTTTTACGGCTAAGGCGCTTTTTTGAATCCAGAGCGAAGTGAGGGATTCTAGAGTAGAATCCTGAACGTAGCGAGGGATTCAAACGCCCGAGCCAAAAATATATTTTGCGCCCGAGTGATACACTCTACTTTTCATTACCTACCCTCTATGAGAAAATAAAAGGCGCCCCATATTTTATTGTGATATTATTATTTAATAAAACATAGAGTAACAACTAAATTGAAATTAAATAGTATGTAACAATAAAACAACTAAAAACTTATATTTACATTTGAGACATTTGCGCAATTATGAAAATTTATTGTTACAGTTTTAATAGGAATAGAGATTGTTGTAGATTTAATATTCTGCGTGTCTGAAATAATGTCCGAATCTGGTTCATTTTGAGGAAAATGTGAAGGTGAATCTCGTTGTTGGTATGTAGTACCAGCCAGTCTTTATTCTAACAATATTTGCGTTCGATTTCTTTGGCGCTGAACACTAAGATGTTCCAAATTCTAAAAGGGCACGGCAAAGATAATTGCGACGCACTTATAAAGAGGATTAAAAACTCATTACTGCCCGCTAAAACTTTCTTATAGAAAACACCACCTTTGGGTGCACTTAAAAGCGAACCAAGACGTCCTTTTTGAATAGATGGGATGAAAAATACATTGGCCTTGTTAAAGTAGGCTAAATATTTTTGTACCTAAGCAACCTTTATTACATAATATTACTAGTTTAGCGTACTTATAATGTTAGTTTAAAAACCTGCACCATTGCTTTGTTTTATTATACTGATTAATGTGATTATTATTTATCGTTTTAAGCACTTTCTGCCTGCGATACACGTTTAGGTACCTAACCTAGTTCAGGCTAATGTCTTCATAACCTTAAATCAAATATATTGACACTTTTTTCTGAGCCGTTTAGTCCTAAGTTGTTTTGAATAAATTATTATTATTATCACAACAAATTATAAAAATTAAATAAATATCAAAATTAAAGGGGGGCTTCCATACAAAAAACGTGTTTTTTTGGCTAATTTTGCTATTTGTTTGTCAAGGCTGTATTTCTTGAACCACAATTAGGCACACATGAAACTTTCTGTAAATAAGTAAAACTTCAATTGTTAATACAGCAAATACTCAAAATATAATAAAGTTGAAAATTTAAGGGGGTCTCTGAACAAGTGAAAATTTGATGTTCTTTGAAAAAGTTGCCTGATTTTTACGGTACTGAACTCTTCGTGTGCGAGTCACGTCGCACTTGGCTGTTTATTTGTTCACTGCTGGTAACAGGGTGCATTTATAATAGACGGGGATTCTAATCAATCTAGACGATTTTTAATCTAGATACATTTTACAGTACCACAAGTCCTAAGCGAGTGGTGGCCCGCGAGCTATCTATCAGAGGCCGTTAATATAAAATGCATCTAAATATTACGAGTTAAGCACATATTTGAATGCAAATTTTTTTGTTGTGCGGCATTGGTGCGGTCCTTTACAACCTTTAATAGAGTCTAAGGCCCTTATTATAAAAGCTTGCTCAGTCATCGATCTATGCTTGTGTAACGATTTTCTATTGCGAAAGCATTACTCAAGCATAGATCGATGACTGAGCATAATTTCATAATACGGCCCGTAGAGTTTGCATGCTCGTGTTTATTCTTCACATCTTCGCTCAGACGGAAACCAGCCGGTTCTGAATAACGTCTCTTGCACAAAAATGGCATACATTACATACATAGGTACAATACAAGACCTCACCGCCATTCAAGTTATATAATTAGTCGTCTAGTAATGAGTTTATCGGAACCCGGCATTCCGGTCACGCTGCTTGAACGTGGAAATTACCGGATTCCACTGCCTTACCTCTTAATAAAGAACGGGCGATTCCGTGCAAGGCCTTTTGCGAACTTTCGGAGTCGACTTGTAGTTTAATTTCCGAAATTTGTGAAGGTTGGTTGGAAGTTAAGAATTAATCCATTTAATGAAAATAGAAAAAGAAAATTACAATCAAATAATAGAAATAAATTAGAACTCGTATTTACAATCTACAGGTAGCTAGCTCAACTGATCCATATAGCTAATTAATTATTCTTCTTTGAACTTTACCTAGTTGTTGTTCAGTGGACGTTCTGACAATGTTGTTTCCATAATTGCTTCACACTTTATTAGCATGGCATTATAATCTGTTATTAACACAGTAGTAGCAGATAATATATATCAATACTATTGTAGTAGGTAGGTACTACTATACTAAACTACTTTACTGTGTTATTCACATAAACTAATTTGTCAATTCAGTTAAAAAAAAATATTGTTATTTGTTATTATTCTGTTATTGTGTACGCCGAGACTTCCTAAATTAAAGAGACACCAGATTTAAGAACCATGTTATTTGATTTAATAAATAAATATACATCGTAATACAATAATATTAATACATTTATTTCAGACAACATTAGAACAAGTATAGATCTTGCCATCTAATTCTACGGTCAATATCAATAAATACCTTAAATATAACATACATAAAAATATAAAAACTTAACTAAAACGTATAAAATTGTACACGTTATAAATTAAATTGCGGCGATATCGTGTATGACGCTATCATGGTGTCAGCTGACGACAGTGCACGGCGGTGTCCCCTTGCAGGCAGCCAGTGAACCGTCAGAACTTGACACCCTTCAGCCAAAACTCTTCACTCAAGTAGGTTGAGCGAGAGATGTTGACTCGGAACTCTCACCTTAAATGAACTGAAGCTTACATTATGCACACAATACAACAATGCATACAATGCAATACATTGTAGTGAATGCGACTGTACAATTTACCAGATGATTTGTCGTTATCAGGCGTTACTCACAATACAACTTAACCTCTAGGTAGACTAGAAAATTATTTTTTGCCTGTATCTCTGAGGTAAACCTTGGTGTGATTCTACTCGCTTTTAAAGTAGCTAGGTAAATGTAAATCAGTAGAGATCACTAGTTGCCAACATTTCAACAGAACCAGAACAAGGTCCTATATCGTCCGTTGATCTCGAATCGATGGATATTAGAGATCAAAAGACCAGGACATGACACATAATTACCATAATAGATAGTAGACTATTTAATACCTACCCCTCCCTTTCCTTGTCAACTTCACCTTATCATTATGATAATTGATTGGTACAAAGCCTATATGTCCCAACGTTGCAATCAATTTATTGGAGCAGGACGTAACCCGAGGGCCCGTGGATCTTATTGGCGCAGACGTTCAAACCCTTTGAGCTCGTTACTTACTAATTTGAATAATAGAACAGAGCTCGGCTCAGAACTCCGGAATATTTGGTAGAAAATGGAACATGCTGGACACTTCAAGCGAATTCTATGTAGCGTTTAGAAGCGCGCCTTGGTATATATATTAGGGATACTTCTGAACAATCGTTTTTCAATTCAATTCAATACGTTTGTTTCAGCATATTTACATATTTCAGCCATAGATAATAAAAGTAAATAAATAGAACGAACACTCTGGCACACACAATCTTCATAAGCGCATGGCACTATGTGTGCGCGTCCAGTGCTTCATGAAAGCGCAATCCGTGTCCAGCCTTCCAGCTATTAGTTTCAGATAGCTACTGGTACCACCCCTCACCCGGCGGCGCATCAAAGATGCTGTTCTGTTGCGGATGATTGCGTAAAAGTCATCAACGCGGGACTCTGCAAACATCCCGGACGAGCTACAGAAGCGGAGCAGTCCCAGTAGCCCAGTAGCAGTATAATTATAAGCGTGCGTTTGGATATGTATAGATGTATGTATTTAACCAGATGGGTTTAAAAACGCGCGTTTCCAAAGCGTCCTTCAAAACGCTTAATGTGTGCTCGGTCTTAGTATACTACGGCACAGATGTAAGTAGGCAATGTTACATCGTGTAAGTTACGGTATGTCTGTTCCCAAATTGAGAGAGCTTGTTGTGTCATAGTGAGCCTAAATTTGAAATCAGCTCATGAAAAAGTTTCGAGTGAATGTGATATACATGTATATGCTCCCGTGGCAGTGCCGGCTTTTGAGGGATACGGATTCGAGTCCCATCGGAAAAACTTTTAATGAGCATTTTCATGTTGAAAAAAATGTCTGTGCTATGTTTATGTCTATGTTTTGCTATCAATAAGTAGTCAGAGTATTAAAAGGTTCTGACTAAAATAACAATAATTTCCAGTTTTGCCAAATATCAAACGACATGACAACAAGAACGAAATCTTGACGGGCATGCATAATATTTTGCATCGTCCTGTGCAAGATAAGGGTTTCAAACAAATTCTACAAACCGACAAAATGTCTGTTCTGAACGTAGTATTGTTATTTAACTTCTGTGGTTAATGATATCGTTTTCATCTTCACCCCTTTAACGAACCGGCTCGGATTCTTGGGCACCTCGTTTTGTATTGTGATTGATGTTTCTTTTGAAGAAACATTTCCGATTTTCTGGATTAAGCAGGAAAACTAAACTGTTCGATTATAACACTTAATAGTCAGACAATCCACCTCCTGTTTAATCAAATTTCAAACTCTAAATTTTGGTAGAGATGCAATATTGTTAAATGTGATACCTACCAAACGTGATCTTTACCTACCTAAATAATTATTTCTCATTGGCTGTAGAAGTTTTGTTAATTTTATCATTTTATGTCTAATATTCGCTTTACATAACATCAATTTGAAGCGCTACATAATTTATTTAGAACCGTTGCTCGGCTACTGATTCTCTATGAATGCTATCGTAATTTTAATTGCATCCACTATACAAGTTTACTAAGGTTCAATTTCTTTGCTATTAAACGAGTTCATGATAATATTAGATAAACTCAGTTTAGCGCTATAAACGAGTTCAACGTATTTCACCGACATAAAGTTGATCCGTTTCAAGCGCTAAACCGAGTTCAACAGCTGTCATCTCACACAATAAATAAATAAATAATCCACACAACATCATCTAGCCCCAAAGTAAGCAGAGCTTGTGTTATGGGTACTAGATGACTGATAAACTTAATACAATACATAACATAGATAGATATTTTTTATTATATATAGAAAATACCCAGAACACCCGGAACAAATATTTGCAGATCGTACAAACATTTGTCCCAAGGCGGGATCGAACCCGCAACCTTCTGCGTCGCAATACAATAGGTACCTATTACGAATTAGAACTCAAGCTGAACTTAGGTCCAATTTCACCGATTGCAAGAGCTGTCAAGTCACACAAATGTGAACGATCATGCTGAACTTGGTTTCGTTGAACTAAGTTTTGACAGAGATCGGTGAAATTGGACCTTAGAGGTCTACCATAACGATATGTGTTGGATAATAATGGAATGGTCAAATCTCACAGCCTCGATCTTGCGACGAAATTACTCTTTTACATCTAAATCGTCAATTCAAGACCCTCCAAATTGTATGCTAAGTCCAACATTCTCCGTAATAATGGATGTTCAACTCGGGCTGCCAATTCGGCTGAGACAGGCCATTCATTAATGGAACCGAGTGGCATGTAGGATCCTACCAAGGTATGGAATAAGTAAACTAGCAACCCCACCCGCAGGCTAACTATTTCCGGCCCGCGGCTTCGCACTGGAACTGATTTCTGATCTGCACATTTTCCTGTGCAATAAAATATTACAAAATGAAAACACACCGAAGAAAATTTTACTTTGAATCATCATAATATTGACCAACTGCGCCGATTTTCTTCAAACATAGCTTTCAAATAAAAACAAACTTTTGAATTGCTTCTTCAGTTTAGAAGCTACGATGACAAGATACACACTGGCACACGCGTCAAACTTATAACAACGGCTACAGCGAGCCTAACATGGAGATGTGCCTCATTTGCACTGAAAGATATGATCATGTCCTCTAGCAGAATTTTGGCCACGGCAGCCAGTGAGACTGGCTGCCGTGGCCAAAATTCTGCTAACTGCCAGCAGCCAGTCTTAACGTAGACTAGCCATGTGTGCAGAAAATATTATACCTAGAGGGCACAAACATCTCACTCTCTCTGTACTCTCTATTCCCACACTCTTGTAACCAGACAAATAAATGCACATAAAGGGCAAATTACATTGTCACGTATTTTGTATGTACCGTACCATCTTTTTCACATGTAATTGCAATAAAATATACTTTTATTTTCTCATAATCCGATGAGACGGCAGACCGACACGACCAGGGGTTCAGTCGCAAAACCAAAGGCGTGCTCAAAATCTCCGAGGCACAAAATAATTCATTCGCATTGATTCTTCGTTGGCAAACGAAAACCCCGTGTTCAGCTTTTCGAATTGTCTGAAAATGGCTGAACTGGACAGATTGCTCTGCTTTATATATACCTCTATGTATAGGTGTGTAAGTGGTCCAAATCCCTAAGGTCAGCTGGCCTTCCCTGATTAACTGGGCTGCTTTATGCCTTGCAGATGACTGACTCTAGAATATTATGCATAGAATAGGTTGTAGTTATGGTAATAGATGGATATCACCGAATTGTACACAAGTACTGCGAATTTTTGTGTGCGTGGGTCATGAATTAAGTTGTTCAATAGAAGAATACTGCGATATCCATGAATAAACAAATAATAAATAAAAGTTTATTTATTACAA
Source organism: Eupithecia inturbata (assembly GCA_963662085.1). NCBI lineage: Eukaryota > Metazoa > Arthropoda > Insecta > Lepidoptera > Geometridae > Eupithecia > Eupithecia inturbata. The sequence continues at coordinate 4,339,188 of OY759196.1, read as the reverse complement.
CATTTGTCCGTAAAGGTGTTGGGTGTAAGGTGTTGGTAACATTTGTTTTTTTATTTCAAAATCGCCGCTCATATTGGGAAGAAAATATATAGTAATTTTCATCAGTGAATGAATAAATATCTTTGTAACCTGACGCTTTAGGACATTATTTTAACAACATTTTTATTTGCTTTAGTGTCTTCTATCCAAACACAACAGCTATTTTGAAAAAAAAATTATATTGTAGCCGATGTTTCGGCCACCTCCATGCAAAAATATACCTAATAAAAGTACATACTTACACAGAACATAAAACATTATAAAAAAAAATAAAGAACAAATTTAAAATACAAAGTTACATACAATTTAGAGATGAGCAGCCATTCAACAGAATCCCAACCTAAGGAGTCTTCGGTTTAAAGATGTTTATTCTCATAAAACAACAAAATGTTCACTTATAATGAGATACAAAAAGTTCTTAAAAATAATGTACAAGCTTAGTACGCTATACCTCCGGGGCCGGTAGGCGGTAAGTTTATTAGTATCTATGTAGCTATAACCTACCTGCTATAGTAAAATTACATTACAACGATAAGCATTAGCCAATCCGTCACTCCTTCTAACATAGTTTGTATTAAGAGTTAGGACCCTGGTGAAAGACTGCATGATGGGCGAAGCAAACTTACTACCAAAACATGGAGCAGTACCAACACCATCCTAAAGGTTGTAGGTAATGCTCCATGTTCTGCGCAGCAGCGAGGTGGTTTTCTTGCGGATGATGGCGTGAAAGGCATTAACCTGGGCCTCAGCAAACATGAAATATGCGCTGCAGAAGCGAGGTAGCCCCAACAACATCCTGAAGGCGTTATTGTACTGAACACGTAGGGCGCTGAGCGATCTTAAAAGATCTATATGGGCAGCCTTTGGGCTAGCTTTACTAAAGTAAAGCTAGCCCAAAGGCTGCCCATATAGAACGATTGGCAGCGATTGGCTTCGAATTGTGCTACACAAGATTAATGTATCTTGTAAAGGGCAACGCTTCTACAACAAAATACCAAATGAGTTGAGAAAATTATCAATAAATAAATTCAAACAAATTGTCAAACATATCCTATGTAAAAAGGCTTACTACAAAATATCCGATTATCTAGAAGATAAAAAAGCTTGGGACAAGTTTTGCTCCAACTCGAAAACTAACAACCTAACAAGGTAAAGGTTTCTTGTTCGCTTCTTTGCTCTACCTTAAATATATTGAATTGAGCAAAAATCAAAGTGATCACTTTATTTCCTAGTTTTACTTATGTAATTTGAATTTTGTGACGTGTCCAAGAATCCTGTAAGGTCTAAAGGAAATAAAGTACTTTAAATTTTGAATAAGGGACAATAATAAAGTGCACAAGTATGTGCGCTTACACAGGTGCACTCTCTATTTCTAGAATCTCTCTCAGAATCCGATGGGATATTTTAACGGGTATAGAATTATGCGAGTTTTTACTGTATGTTAAAGGGTATGTGTCCCGTTTATTTACCTATTTAATATAACTTAAGTTAGCTATAGCCTAATTATGATTTTATTTCTAGGGCGGGGGCGGCGAACAGCTTTGTCGATGGCTAGGGCATTCTATTCTCAACATCGAACTTTAGTGCATTGGCTTGGAGAATATTTTTACCTGAATAAAAAGTGTGCAAAATCAACAATGTGAGTAAGAGATAAAATATTGAAGTATACAAACAAAGAATTCTACTTCGATTTGAATTGTTTTTTATTAACCATCGATGTACTTACTACTTATAACAAAGAAAATTACAATCAAGTAATAAAGTTAAATTTGAACAGGTATTTACGATAGAAACAATTAAGCTAACTGCAGACTGTTTCAAGCAATCTACGGGTAGCTCAACTGATCCAGTCTAGTCGGAATTAAATTTTACTAATATTATAAAGCCGAAAGTTTGTGCCATTTTGAAATGTTTGTACGAACACAACGCCAAAACTACTAAATGGATCGAGCTGAAATTTTGCACACATTATGCTTCGGACTTTAAAAAGCATATAGATTTTTATTTAAAAAAAAAAACGCGTGCGATGCCGTGGGCTGAACCTATATCTAATAATACTAACGTTGTGCCTTCCTACATTCTGTCATATTCCTAGGGAACTCTACACATTCGCAGGATACGTCGAAATACTTAATCAGGGATAGTGTGTTTGCCTCCGGATATCCAAATGACCTTTAAAGAATTATTTACCCAGAAAGCTTCCTAAATGACTTAAAGAACTTACATCAGCTCTTAGAAGGCTATTATAGGGGTTCTAGAATATTCTAATCGGATCTACTTTTGACACATTTTAGAACGCACCGTCGTCGTAGTCTTTTAATGTCAAAGTACAGACATTACTTTGTTAAGAAGTTTCAGAACACATCGTGATATCTTAAAATTTCGAATAACAGATAAAAATGGTGTTATACAGAGTCTACACACCAAACTCTTCGGCGGCAGTAACGGGTTCGGTGCATAGAGTCAAGATAAAAACAAAATATTCTGATTCCTGGGTGTCTGTGTCTACGCACTATGCGGTTAACCGGTACGTGACCACGAATGACCACTCTAGACGTTTTTCATACGATTATGTGTCCGGCACCGCATAGCGCATACGCAGCGTACTGCATAGTGACCAAGAGACCAAGGATTAACCGCATAGTGCGTAAGGTACCTTAGACAGCATCTAGATTTTAGAATGACGCTTTTCTTCAATAGCTGTACAGTGCTCGGCTCAACCACTGCCATTATACCAAACACCGACTATCAATTACTAATTGCATGTAGGTACCTATTACAGTAGTTAAATTTGTAGGTAAATGTAGCTGTCTCGCCTCTGCTGGTTATAGGCAATATTAACCGCAATTGCCTGCTTGATGCGCCGGGTCGGTCTTGGACTGTCTAGAACACAATTTGACTACATTTGATATATGTACATGCCTAGAGCTTAAAGTGACTATTACATAATGGGTAGAGTACTCAAATCTCATAAAACACAAATTGTCCAGAGCATATTTATCATACATAACATAGTGACAATTTATTTCCAATCTTTTAATGTTTATTTGTATGTTTACATAGGTTACTATAAAACATTATATTATTATATCTATGGTGATGTGATGAACTATGGAAGTTAGACAATATCACTTCACACCTAAGCACATTAGTCCATTATAGCAAAACTCTTGTTAAACCTCTTTGTGCTAATTTTACCGTACTGGCCACTTTATAATGTACAGAAAAAAAAACCCTTCAGATGGATATGACAATAGAAAAATGCCAATAGAATAGTGGGAGTGGCGTATAAATATGTGGATGTGGAGAAGGTTGTAGAACTGGCAAAGAGCTCTACCGTAGATACCTAATAGAACCTTGTGAGGGCATGGAGTATATCCCTTTAATAAAAGCTCCATTCCACTCTGATCTACTTTGCAGATCCACTTTTTTGTCCACACTGATCCACGGGCCGGGTAACTCAAAGCCGGATTAAGGGATCCAGGGCCCCTAGGCACTTGGTGTTTAAGGGCCCCCCTGCCTTACAATATTTCCCCAATATTTTGTATTGTATTAATCGAATGCTTTATTAGTATAAAGCATCCGATAAATACAATCCATACTAAAGTTTCTTAGAGATTATTTATTTATTGATGTTTTTATGACGTTTATCGACTTTAAAAGGTAAAATAGTAAGTAAAATCCTAACTGAAATTAAATTCATCACCTTCGTCCGTCTCTTCCGAGAGGTAGACTACTGAAATTTAAATGAAATAACGTCCGTAGTGAACTTGTATCTACCTCAATACAATAATAACATATACTTGAATGATAACACAAACGTCGATGGATGGAGGCGACTCAGGACCGACTATTTGTGGTGTCGTTAGGGGGAGGCCTGTTAGGCCTTACCCAAACGACTTCTGTTTATCATCATCATCAGCCCGTATATATACAACATAGTCATCGAGATAGAATCCTAGGATTCTATCTCGATGAACATAGTATGTCGTACGTATACGGGCTGATGATGATGATGATAATGACACAAACAGATAGGCAATAGAAAATAAGGTTTTAAAAAGCAATCCTTGTAAAATGATCACCATGTCGAAAGTCAATTTTAATATGCAACATCGATACGTTGCACTTCTTAGATTAAATCTGCGGCATCACTATCGAAAAAGTTCCGTGCTACATCAAACTTAACCTTAACCTGTGTTTTTATTTGAATAATATTTTATTCCGTCTAAAGGCTCATTATAATTAAGGTTTTGACTATTTGAGTAGTAAACTGGAATTGTTTGGCATAATAAATACATTGAAATGGAAATAATATTTATTTGAATTTTGAGATTTTCTTCTGTTGACAAAATCCAAGTCGCTTATTGTACGTGAATTAAAACGCTTCTTGTGTGGCAACCACATTGAATGTTGCCAAACGTATTAGATAATAACTAATTATTTTTATATTTGCAATCAACGAGGCAGGTTGAATCCTGGCTTGTTACAATGTGACTTTCGTCACTATTAATTATTCTATGTTTTTGGTTGTTTATAATATTATGATCCTTATTACATTGACATCGTTCATTTGGCATTTTTATTTGGAAAAATAAACGCCAATTTTTCGGGCTAGCCAGACTTTAGGGGTATTAATGTTCTGCCATGAGGGCCCCTAGGCTTGCAGGGCCCCTAGGCCCAGGCCTTGTGGCCCTAGGGGCTAATATGGGCCTGAACGAAATATAGCTTTCTTATATATCGAAATAAAATGGATGGCATAATTTATATAGCTGTCAATTTTTTTTTTGTAATTGACACAATAGGCGTTTTCCAAAAAAGAAAATACCATATTTACTTTATATCTCATTAGATGGCTTTTGTATGATGAAAGTATAGCATTTTTACGATTCGTCAACTCGCACCAGTTGGGACAAGAATCATGGTGCGAGTTAGTGAATCAGCCGGATTGTGGTAGTGTAATGTGCACGGTCTATGCCATTATTTTCAAACTTTAAGTGCCATCTTTTCAGTCTGGTCGAACTATTTTTTGACAATTCCAAAACGCCTTATTATTGACACCATTGTCAATTGGGAATGAAAGCTACGCTCTATGTCCAGCCAATTACTGCTCCAAGAAACCTAGCACACATAGGTAGGTATACTATGTTAACCTCTGTACCTAGATGCCGTGATAACAGCAAACGCAATGTCATCAAGGCAATAATGGCCGGCATTCGCAGCAATAAGAGAATGCCTAGCTAATTTGGGAATTGCTGAAATTGCTACTATCGGTAAATTATGCCAGCCTGAATTTATATCATTGGTGATAAAATAGCTAGCGTATGCCCGCAGCTACGAAAAATATCGGTTACTGGTAGGTATATAAACTGGGGCTCGATATTATGTCTTAGAGGGCAGCTAGGTACGTATCTTTTTTAACGGACTTCGAAAAAAGGAGGAGGATATGTAGAATGTTCACCGATATGTTTTGTTTCATTCCGGGTGGTCCCATAAAAAATATCTTTACGCAAATATTAAAAAAACAGTGTGAGTTCGCAATCGGTTTTATGTTTTTAAAATAATCAATGGTTTAAACTACAGGTTTATTTGATAAATAAGTCAACCGCATTATGTGAATTTTGAAAAAAAAATACAGTCAGCCTAGAAAATACTGGTCAAAAAAACAAGTTGGTCTCTATCGACCTTATTTCCCATCAGGAATATTATTTCCGAAACTAAATCTAAAGGTTTCCGTCATCTTTGTTATTTCGTAAGAGTCGTCTAAAACAGTAAAATGCATTGTTACACCCTGTATAAACAAATAAAAAATCTATCTATCTATGTATATATAAAAGAAAGTCGTGTTAGTTACACTATTTATAACTCAAGAACGGCTGAACGGCTCTCGGTGAAATTTGGCAGCGTGGTAGATGGTATCCCGGAGCCGGACATAGGCTACCTTTTATTCCGGAAAAAAGCGTGCGAAGCCGCGGGCTGCAGCTAGTAAATAATAAATGTAACCCTTACATAAAGGTCCGACACGCGCTTGCCGGATTCATTTATTCATGATAACGCTGATCCTTAGTGACTACGACTGGAATATAAAATCCATTTACTTATAAAATGCAAACACTACCTCTCAGCGCCTATACTGAGACGATTAAAGGCTCCTACACACTGCTGCATTGGGTAAGAAAACATACTAGTAGTATGTTTTCGGAACATAGCTAGTGGGAAACTGGCGTTTTCGAGGCTCTCAGACAGCCCCCGCAACGCGTCAGACTGTGAAGCCTCATCCAGACAAAAAGCTGCAGTAACTTACTACATGGCTATGACACGCGGCAGTTTTTTTATAAACCAAGTCTAGTCTGACTGCCTTATTTTTCTTTCTAATGTCCATGTTTATATTCATACATTGCTATTGTGGTTTAATGATGCAACATTGCTAAATACATGTATCCTTCCTAAATAAATATTCTTTACGTGAATAATTCGCGTTCTAATAATTATTACTTATAATGATTTACTTTTGTCACATGTGCAATGCAAGCACAATCATAATCATTACTTGACCTTATGGCAGCAACCGCATTCGTTGCCCACGGGTGGAATTAACGAACTTTACTTGGAAAAGGTAACCTTTGCCTGGCCTAAATCTGCTCCTTACCACAAGAACTGAAACACGGAGACTACAACTGGACAGCATTTATTCTTATTGAACCGCCTACCCGAAATGCAATCAGAAACCCTATTTTCGAGACCTGCACCCATACGTCCATCACCTAAGCTAGCCAACGCAGAAGAGCCCGGAAGGAGTTCCTCATCTTGGAGGAACTCCTTCCGGGCTCTTCTGCGTATACATTAGGCATAATAGAGCACGTTTCTTATTTCAAACGTTGATCACGCAGTCCCCGCCAGCCAGCACCGTCGGCCCTCCATGGAGTTTCTAATAGATACTTTATAAAAAGCAAATAAGTCCAATCGCGTACATCCAACAGCAGTGTGCGGATACCTTTAGGTACACTACCCGCGTTCCCAGCTGTGCCAGAGCTCCTATAAAGCTTCATAAAGCTCTCTTGGAAACCTAGATTTATACAAATAGAAACGGATAAAAAATTACGTAAAAGATCGCGAAGATAATTTTATATTTTGGGACTGTATAAAAGATTATTATTGAACGCAGACGTATCCCTTATTGACCCTCTAAGTATATTTAATAGCTGTTGTGCGTACGCCGATCATCTCTTCTTCTTCTTCTTCTTCTTGTCAGATGGCTTCTGCGACTGGGTTCTCGCAATTTCGCCAATGTCCGTCTCATGACAGCATCACAAGCTTTATGGATTGCACATTATAATAAAGGTACATTAAAAACTTATCAGTATTTATAAAAGAAAAACATTCATACCAAACAAAAAAAAAACACCTAATAACTACAAAACAGAACAAAAGGAAGCAATACAATAACTCAAAACTACAAAATAATTAAATTTACAATAAATAAACACAAAGGAGCTACTACTACTACTAATTACAACTTTATATCATTATTATATACAAATTTACAAATGGCATAGTTAATTTTAGGGGAAAAGCATAGAGATAAAATACATTTCATAGAAGTTGGACTTCAGGGGGAAGGGAATCGTATAAAGAAAGAGAAACAATAGGGCAACTGAAAAAAATGTGGTCCACGTGACCTTCATCTAAGCCACACTCACATATGGAATGGTCCCTGATCCGAAGTCTCGCCAGGAAGACAGGAGTGCAAGAATGACCTAGCCTTAGCCTGCAAATTGACGAGGTGGTAGTTTTATTAAATTTTCGAAACTTTAAAAACCACGAAGATCGAGGGATGTCCGGCTGGACATTGGCATAATACTTGCCTTTAACAAGTTTTGAGGCATTCCAGAGGTCTGTCAAAGATTTCTGTAGATAAGTTTTAGGAAGGAGGCATAAGTCGTGGCAGTTTACTTATAAATGATCAAATCAACGTCAAAGTCAATTCGGCGTGCGAAAGAAACAAGAAGTTGATGTTAACCATGTGTCATTACCGACACTGGCAGAATCGCAGCGGAAAGCAAGCGGCGCCAAATACTCAAAATCAACAGCGTTTAGAACAAATTCCAAATTTCGAATATTTTTTTAATTCGAAATTTGGACATTTCTTCTTAACGCTATTGTGTTTGAGTTCTTTAACTCAAACATTTGTCAAAGTATTTTACACGAGTTGAACATTTCACGAATAAAATAAATTATTTATACGGCTACATCTAGATAATTATTTTGTGTTCTCAAGGCCGTTGGGCCATACACCAGCCTTAAAATTTAATAAATAATGTTATGACATCATTATATTTAAATTTAACCTTTTTAATACATTTTACAATTTGCATGTATTTTTTGACGTAGTATAAACGCATTATTTTTCAATTCTTCAAACTTTCCCTTTGTAAGCTTTACTATTATTAATATCACTTTTTCTCTATTGTTAAATTATGTTAAATTTGTACGCCAAATGGCAGATCACAGTGCTCTAATTTTATGTCTTAACATCCCTGTATATCACGAATACCTGTGTATCACAAATGAATTAATTAATTGAATTGAAGTTTAACTAGTATTATAGAGATTCGATCATCGACACAGAATAACTATATAGTATGTCATTGATTATATAATCAGCATACGAACAACGGGCTGTGAACCTATAACGCACACTTGCATACATTACAAATGCGAAAGTTCGGATGGATGGATAGATGGATGTAAGTTTGTAAACTTCTTCACGCCCAAATTACTGAGCAGATCGGGCTGAAATTTTGCATAAATGTTGGCATAGACCTAGAATAGCACATTAAATATGGTTTTTATTCCCATAAATTAGTTTCCATGGGATAGAAATAACCTTTGAACGTTTTCATAGAAAAAAGGCGTGCGAAGCCGCGGCAAGAAACTAGTAAAGGATAATCTAGCAAAGAGAATGATTTACACGCAAGTACGATCACTACCGTACTCGGCTCAAATGGCTTCCCATTCGCCAGCGCCGAAACTTGCACATTCTGTCCCTTATGTTCTCTATACTGTTTAATCCCTTTTCCCCTTCGTATCTAAAAGAAAGATTCCAGTTTCTTCACTCTTCTCCAGTTCAGAAAACTTCCTTTTATAGCGATTATTTTACTGCCCAAGCCGTCAAACTATGGAACGATCTACCTATTGACATAAAAAAGTCACATCTCATCACACTTTTAAACTAAAAGTTTACGCATATTATTTAAGTAAGTAATTAGTATGTCTCTCACAGTCACTATTGTATTTGTTGTTATGTATTAGTGTATATTTCTATTTGGTAGGTATATGTGTATTAGGATAATTTTAGTTTGTTATAGTTTGTATTAGTTTTATATTTGTAATTAGCTCTGCCATCCTTTGTCGTCTCTTATAAGCTTTGGTTGCCTGGAAGAAATCGCTTTAAGCGATAAGGCCGCCAATTCTGTTACCTTCTGTACCATACTGTTTTAGATATAAGTTTCTGTGAATAAAGTATTATCTATCTATCTATTTACACAGTTTACTCTAATAAATTAATGATTTTCATGATTGATGTGATGAGAGATGAGATTATTTCTGTGTTGATACACAGATTTGGATTTCAAATACACAATGCTCTGTTTCTATGTAAAGCTTCAAATAATTCCCTATCAGTCTATTGAGCAAATAACCTGGCCTATGTCTCGTTTTTCCCAGTAGACAGCATAACAATTTGCGGGCTGGAGAATTTAAAAAAAAAGTGCATGAACTGTAAAGTATGAACAACTTATGCATGTGAGCTTAAGTAGCTTTTGTAGTCTAAAATCTCACCACGTATCATCAGGGGGGTATCATATGGTCAACCCCTATATGCTCTTACTAAAAGCGGAGTGCTTTTACCTTTTCTTACAAAAAAACCAAAATCTTCTTGAATCTACTAATAAATTTATCATTAACTACACAATTTTGGAACTTTTATAGCGTATAGCAAAATACACCTCTTTTTGTCTTGAAACAGAAACGAGATCCTTTCGCCCGAGGGGAACAAACAATATCTTCCAATTTGTTATTGATTTTCCAATTGATATGAACAACTAAATCCAATGTATTTATGTTTCTCTGTATGTTATAATGTTTTAGTTAGTTTTTTTTTTATTCTTTATTAAGGGCTTTGTCGCACATGCGATTATGACGCCCTGGTGAGTTAAACAACAAAACAAAATCAAATCTTATAAACTAAAACAAAATGACCTAATTCCCAGACATGTACAGTTTGTACAACGTTCTAGATGCGTCTGAGACAGGCTCAGGTAGAACGCTGTCGCAGTGACCGATATCAATATAACTAAATGACAATATACTATTTCTAAACGATTCGTTGCGATCACACTCCATCAAAATGTGGAAAACATCGTCTACAGAATTACATAGTAGGCAATTCGGCGTAGTTGATTTCTTCATTAAATGTAAAAACTTATTGCCTGGGATGTTGTTTTAGTTATAACCTTTTTTTTTACAGAAGGCAAGTTTGCGTCAACGTCTGAAATACAAATCTTACCAAAAAATCTAGGCATGATCACGAATATTGTTCTCAAAATGGACGCCAGAGTACCTATACTCTGGCCTATACGTTGACGCAAACCTAAAGCATTTTGTGCTTAGCAACCTTTACGATTAAATAATGTTGGACTATCCAGCCCCAATCTACCTTTTTTTATTTAAATATTTTGATACCACACAACAAAAGGCTTTATCGCATAATCGGTAATAAATAATATTAACAATATTATACAAATGAAAACTAAAAACTAATCTAGAAATAACTTAAAGCAAGGTTGCAAATTTTGCAGCCTTCTTCGGGCAATAGACTGGACAAAATACTGTTACATTTGCCAACATCACACAATTTAGCCACTCCACAAATGCGAAGTCGTTCGTTTGCGTTTCGTACACATTCCATTAAGAAACGGTGAACACCATCAATACTAAGTACCACAAGGTCCTATAAAGTTTGTCAATAAAGGTTCATCTCGAATTATTAATATTTGTTGATTCATCTTTCATCGGAGAAAATATCTATATTATTTACTAAACGCTTGGCTTAACTTGTTAAAAATTGAAAAGGGACCTACATTATCATAATTTACCCAAGAATATATTTTATTACATTCTAAATTTGCTTAGTTGGTAACTTGTGAAAACATGAGAGCGTTCTAAGTGGATATTGAATGAATGAATGAATGAATGAACACTTTATTGTACATAAAAAATAACATAATAAAACCTTATATCTACATTTAACAAATACTCAGTACAATAGGCGGCTTTATCGCTGAGAGCGATTTCTCCCAGGCAACCTATGGATGGAGAAAAATATATAAGTATACATATAGTTGGTTATGGATCATAGTTTTTGGGTGGGTAACTTCCATGAAAAGCATACAATAACTATGTTCAATTATAAAACTAGCTATAAATAATGTAGATTAGAGAATTAACAGTCAGATGCACCTATACCAGAGTAAAGGCCCTGAAACACCAAAAGCAAAGTGGTTATCAAAATGGGCGCAAAAAAAAAAACTTAGCATAAACGTACCCACTTCTAGCCAAGTGGGCAAAAGCTACTGTTAAAATAAATAGTTCCATAACAAAAGAACCAATAAGGCTACTAAAATAATTTTCGACCACTTTCGTGAAAAAAGTTGTAAATTCACTGAAACTGCCGAAATATAGGCGCTGTAAAATTTAACGAGTGCTGTTATAGGTAACTTATTTTAATAAAAGTGCAGCTAATAAAAGTTTATATGTTCGCAAAGTGAGGATTTAATATTGAGCCAGGATTTTACAATTTGGTTACAGTCAACTATGAAACTGTTTTCAATGTTGTTAGAAAGTAGTTTGAAGTTGTATTTTAGAATAAAATTAAGCACAGACGAAGAAATCGATGCTTTTGTTATCAGTGGCTGCCACCGAAAGAAAAAAATTATTTTATTTCAATAAAATTCCCACTAGTATTTACACTTATACTTATCAATTTCCTACAAATCCAAGCCGTCACCGGAAGGCAGAGTGCCCAGAATGCTGGCAGCATTGCCACGTTGAATAGCTATGCCAATTCGTTGCCTTGAATTCCGATCACTTGTGATATATCACCTGTGTATGAGAAGTAGAACCAAACTTACCAAAAGTTTGGTTCAATTAGATTAACTTGTGCTGTGTGGTGCCGACTTAGAATTTGCACCACCCCAACTCTTCCCGCGGGTGTCGTAAGAGGTGACTAAGGGATATCCACCGGGGGTGGGCAGCAGCGCCCCTGCAGAACAGTTCTAGCACCGAACTGCGATCCCCAACCCGCCTGGCCAGCGTAGGGATTATGGGCATTTCCCACCGTGAGATAAAAGACAACAAGGCGCTTATCAGGGGGAGGCCTGCTGGGCCTGGCCAGCAGTGGACCAATATAAGCTGTGGAGGTAGAGAAGATTAACTTGGCGAAGAATAAAATTGACTTTGTAGGTACAAAGTGTTTACTCCGCAAAACAATATCGATCGGTACATGGATGTCCAACGATATCAATCGATGACAGGCGTGTCGGGGGAGACAGGTCTGGGCCATAATGTTCTCGAGTGGCGACAATGGTCAGGCAATTGGTTAACAGATTTCGGCCCAAGCTCGACAGAAAAAAATTAATCCCCATTAAATGAACAATGTTTTGATAACTTATATCAAAATATAACTGTCTTGTTGTTGCACATAGCAACCGCTTCGCGGAGAGCCCGCCACAGCAGCTTCATTTTAAAAGTGTTCAATTCAATGTACCTTTATTTCAGAAAACTTGAGTCGAGTGAAGGTGTTAAGTTGCGCAAGTTGCGGCTTTCCAAGCGTACAACTTATTCGGACTGGGTTTCAAGCGATTGTAGAGTAGAAGCTGAAGATATAAGTTTTGTGGACTAGGAACTTCTTCATTTATTCTATGGTGATTCCTTCACGTTGCAGGCCACCAGACTCTGGAACGCCCTTCCTGTTTCTATCCTTCAAGCTAAATCCCTTCCCATCTTCAAAAGTATGGTTGATCAACACTATCTGTTACTCTTGATAAGACGTCCTGTTGTTTGTCTGTTAATTATTCCTGTTTTTTATTTTCTACTCTCTTGCTCTGTTTTTGTATATTACAGTTTCTGTTTTTATATGTACTTTTATATACCTAGTAAAAATATTTATATACCTATTTTTAATTGGTCATCAGTTACGCCACCGTCAGTTTGAATACGTACCGATCTTATCCAACCAAAGGTTGCCTGGAAGAAATCGCTGTTAGCTATAAGGCCGCCGGTTGTACCTAGATATAGTTAGTATTAAGTTCTTGTTAATTTTTTTATGTGTTGATGGTGCAATAAAGCAATAATCTATCTATCTTATTTACAAAGAAACTTACAGCTACGAGTATTAAGGGGCGAACCTAATGGATTTGGTTGTCAAACTAGGTCTTTTTTTTTTCCTGAGGGAAATGCGCACGCATATCGTACTGCCATGGGGAGACAGTACGATTATGTGGGACTCCAACACCCCTTAAACCCTCAGACCTAGATCTCAGTACTTACGGGATCCGAAAACTTGTTGAATTTTATGTAATTAGAGTATTTTACCACGGGTAAAAAACAAAAATCGAATTACATAAAATTCAAAAATTTTTCTTTTCGCACATAATTTGGTCGAGATCTCAGGAACCCTGCGGTCTATTGAAATGATTTATATTTTGATTCGTAGGTTATTACTAATTATTTGGTTCCTTTAACCCGTTTCTTCATAAGTTGTGTAGTTTTCTTGTAAATAAGCAAAAACTTGATTTTTCGCGCTGTTCCAAAAAAGTATGCTCTGTCTCGCTCCTATATACGCGAAATCCTATGCCTATCCTTTTGACAAATACCTTTTTATCAATATCAAGTCGCTGGCTATGTTGCCCCGCTGAATGACAATGCCGATGCGTCTCAGAACACGTCTTTAAACGAGTCAAACACGACGACCCAATAAACGATGACTCGAATCTCTAAAACATGATTCTAGAATATGGCCCTAACAGGACACAGAGCTAGCTCACTGAGTTATATCATAATCGTGGTTGTAGAAGCCAAATTAAATAACAAATTTATTTTGCGAAATCGATTTTATTGCATTTCTATAAAGTCTAATTCAAGCTGCATCTTTCTGTGTTACTAACGTTTTGTTACCATAATTTATCAAAAAGTCATCTGTAACTAAATGAAACTTGCAAGTCAGGGACAGATGGAAAAATAAACTGTCTATATTGAACAGACAAAAATGTAGCGAAGGAAAATTAAATAACGCAGCCATATATAGATAAATGAAATCATTGATCACTTTGCGACAGCGGAAAGGCCATAACATCACTTATTTAGTTTTCCCTCAAGGAGCAAATGTAATTGGAATAATTTAATAAGATAAGTTATTGAATTTTCATGTGTTATGATTGTGATATAAATAGTAAAATACAAATTAAATAAAATCACTTGTCTACTAAAGCTCAAAGGGTTTTACAAGATTAGGACAAGAAGAATTAAATTAGGGCTTATTAGACAGGGGGATCTACCGTATGCTTTTTAAGCTTCAGCGGAAAATATTGTCGAAGGAAAAATAAAAAACTAAAAGTGTTTACTTTAACTGAAATAAACATTCAAAACTCTGGCGTGGGAAAAATACATAGTTGTTTTAATTTTTTTCTCATAAACCAAGTACCCAAAAATGATTATCGTTAAATCAAAACATAGGTGGATCTATAAAATATTAAAAAGTGGACTGTAAAATGTAAACCCAAAAAGATTATCGCGATTATTGTCGCAAAAAAACAGTTAATCGCGATTTTCTCCCGATTTTAGTTTTGTTAGTTATTTAATTTGGCTTCTACAGCCACGATATATCGATGGAGCTAGCTGTTCTGTTTTAGTTGATTCTAGCGTGCTTACATTTCCATAACTACACGGGTAGGATCTAGTGCTTATTAGATTAGGGGATGGGAGTGTTTAACGACGTGGTCAAGTAGTATGGTCCTGAGTAAAAATTGAGCATAGGATTTAGAATTTTAGTTGCATAGAATACATAATAAATCTTAAATTTCATTCAATATCATCTTGAAAAAAGGCACAGGCAGATTTAATTATAAACAATTCCCTTCGAAAACACGAAAATCGAAACGGGAATTTCGATCGGTTTCTTCAATGACCTCAATTTTAGCCCCCGACAAAAAGTGTGTTATAGGTTTGACGTTTGGTAGTTTTGGCGTGATGAAGTTACAAACATTCATCCATCTAATCCAAGGCAAACTTTCGGGTGAACTGCGGTATCTTGACGCACGCTATCCCGACAATTAAACAAAACGTGAACGTTATCGCGACGCACGGAATCTCGACAAATGTTAACTATTGGTATATAGGAATAAAATTATTTTGTTTACGATAAAAAATCAGATGTCAAAAACGACAGCTATTGCCAAAAATTTCTGATAAATACTGGATTGTGTCAAAATATTAGCAATAATAGTGTGATATGAAGTACTAAAAGCACCCTCAGCTCCTGGACTACCAGTGAGCAGCTGTCCCAGGCAGCTATTTAATTAGTCCACTGTTGACACTGGCACTGCTCTCTGACGCATTTCCGCGAACTCCTATTACGACGCCGTGTTTAATTTCATTTAACTCTAGCTCTTTGACTTTAACTAGGTTAGTTTCACGGAGATAAATCGGTATTTTTTAGTGTTTTTATTGAAGAAGTCGATGCTAGTCTTCAAGATCTTTGGAACTCGTTAAACTAATTGCAAGGCTTTTTCGAAAAACACTTAACTTTTAAATGCTTAAATTTTAAGCATCCCACCTGGTGGGATCTCGGCTTAGTAAATGAATTTAGTATTCGTTTTAAGAGCTTTGCAATTAGGATAATTATCTACGTTTAAAACTGAAAGCTCAATCTAAGTACTTATTTAAAACAGATCTGTCTCATTCCACAAAGTTAATAAATGCAGAGCCATTTTGAGCCAATCAAAAGGATTTTTATTG
The DNA here is from genome assembly GCA_963662085.1 of Eupithecia inturbata. NCBI lineage: Eukaryota > Metazoa > Arthropoda > Insecta > Lepidoptera > Geometridae > Eupithecia > Eupithecia inturbata. The sequence continues at coordinate 4,323,075 of OY759196.1, read as the reverse complement.
TATGTATGTATTTCAAGATATCTTACTAATACCTAATAAAAAGCCGAATGTTTGTGAAATGTGAAGTTTATTTTGTTACCTAAGATCTCCAAAACTACTAAACAGATAAAGGTGAAATTTCGCGTACATTTAGAACAAAGCCTAACTTTAGTTATTTATTTATTCAAAATATTGTGCAGGCATCCTTACAAGCACACCTAAGCACAATCAAAGCCGGTCCTTAGGTATAAAAGCCGAGCTTGTTGACCGTTTATTTAGAAGTAGTAGTTCAGTTCTAAGTAATAAAACGTAGTTGTGTGTAGGTATACGGTTCAATAAACCGATTTAAGTGTTCTGAAGTGTTTCTACTGATATCCTTCCCGACCAGCCCTAGTTGATGTCTTACACCACAGATATCAGAAATTAAGGAGATGTGGAAAGGGGGCAGGGCCGGTGTCGCAGCAATATGCCCAAAAACAGAACACATTGCTGGCGTTAATTGTTTCATTTAGTTGAAGTTCGTTGGCTACAACGGATCTTCATATTCTAGCAAAATGCCGTGTTGTTCGATAGTAATTTGTAAATATAGAAGTGAAATTAAAAACTTTAAGTTAAATGGGATCTCATACCATCGGAAAATACTGAAAATAATATATCTTTCGTACTAAAACTTTAAAACCCATTAAACGTTGCTTGATTTCTTGAATTTGTGCCTTTTTTATTATGTGACTGAACGCCAGTCACGATATTGCTGTAAATGTTTACAATGCTTGCTCTGTACTAATGACTATTCGAACGTTGAGTTCTAATACCGCAATGGATAATTAACATATTGAAGCTAACAGAATACGTTCAATCGCGTGGTACGGCCACTGCTCGTAGTCGAGAGTTAGTGATGAGTGTGTCTTTGTATATATTGTTGCGTCTGTAGTGGTGCTGTACGAACATCACTTGCAACCTAGTGTGCGAACGAATAGTTGCACTCTATGCCTTGTGTGCATGACAAGCACACAACGCGCAGTATTATTTTTATTTTGTTTACTATGTGTGTGTGAGCTTTTTATGCGACACTAGGTTTTGTACTCAGCGTAAAGGATTGGCATCTCTCTATACCTCTTGAGTCTTACACCTTCGACGAGCCCCTACACAAATCGTCAACATTGATCATATTTTAAAAGTAATTAATTAACATAATAGGCTACTTATAAATATAAATAAATAATAATAAATAAATAACGCTGGAACAACATTGAATTGATAACACGCATTATTTACTATAACGTTTTAGTAAGAAGCATAAGTGTAGTTCTAAGTTCACACATGACGGGATATTTACCATGTTTTTGTCACTTTTTAGCTAAGTTTTTTTTTTTTAACTGACTTCAAAAAGAAGTAGTTTTTCATTTCGTCTGTATGTTCTTTTTATAGATAGACCTTCGTAAAGTAAAGCAAAATTTATTGCATCAAATACATGTAAATAAGGGTAGGTGGAGTATGTTTAAAGAAGACACAATGTATTTCTACCGTTTCAGCGCGCAAAATCTGGGTACAATGTCACTTAATTAAATGTATAGCTAATAAATGAAATTTAAAACGAATACTTAGTTAATAAGAAAACTGAATATTAAATTAAAATTACAAAAAATTAAAAACTAACAATTTTTATTTTTCGTTTGACCACAATTTCACCTGACGGAAGGTGACGATCTGGCCAATAATAATCAATAATCATTTATTTCGTACATTGCAAGAATTACACGTCACATTCGTCCCTATAAAAAATCAGTAAATTATATTATAAGTAAGTATAGAAATTATTAAAAAATTATACAATCGTAACATTTACCTTAAAATTATAATATGAAAAATAAAAATAATAATACTTAATATACCGCCGTCGATGTATCACGTAAAGTAAGCTTTGTTCAATAATTTTGGTGTTTATAACCATTATAGTTTCAAAGTTTTAGAGGAATAAACCTAGTAAGTTGAACTAACATGTTAACAAACCTGCTCATTTCTAATCAAACAGATAAATTCCCATTCCCAGAGAATTTAATCGAATTTGCCCACGACCAGTAAATCCAAGGGAGTTTAAAGGAGCGGTTTGTACTGCGGTTGCGGATTGGTGAGCGGCAAACACGTTTACTGCGGTCTCCGATGGGTTAGCGGTAAACACGTCTACTGCCGTCTCCGATTGGTTGGCAAACATGTCTCATGCAGTCCGAGTGCGACCGCGGGTGAAACGGAATCGGCAAGTAGCTGGCGTAGGTACGAAAGGGGTACACTGGGTCAGACACGCCCGTAGAACTTAATGTACACTAACATTAAAAAAACGAAAGTTTGGATGTATAGATGTTTGGATGGATGTTCGTTACCTTTTCACGCCATAACGGCTGAACCGATCGGACTCAAATTTTGCATAGCTCTAAGCCTGGAATCAAACTATATACTACTTTTTATCCTCTAAAACAGGTCCCATAGGATAAAAATAATCTTTAAACGTTTCCATAAAAACAACGCGTGCTAAGCCACGACCAGTAACTAGTACTAAATAAATAAAGCTGGACAATTCACACAGCATCATCTAGCCCCAAGTTAAGCACAGCTTGTGTTATGGGTACTAGATAACTTACATAAATACATATTTTTTATTATAGTACACCAAAAGCACCCAGATCCATCCAGATAATATCCCAAAAATTTACGACCTAGATGGATCATAAACCGTACGTATAAATTTCGATATAAATTTCTTTGAATTTTCCCTAAGTGTGGGTAAGCACCACACCGGAGTTAATCACTTTAAAAACAAAAACACTCAAGGAAATTAATGGACAATGAAAATAAATAAATAATGAGATTAACAATGAAAAGAAAAGGAAAGGATTATTGGATCACTACGTGTCCCTCTGTCTTTACATCTGTCTTTCTGGTTTACTGTTCGTCTGACCATCCCTCAAATAAAGCATTTATTTGATACCTACTGCAACACATAATGCAAAGGTACACACAATAAGAAGGTACATAATTAAACAGAAAATAGTTAGGGTGTTTTTGCCCTCCTTGTGCCTACCACGGTTAGCAAAACCAAGTACAGGCTAGAACAAGGTTGAACTATACGATTCTGTGCCCTCGATCTAAACTATATGCTACCTCATCTGAAGAATGGGTAAGCAGTCTGAGGGGTGAGTCTATTTGATGTTAGGAACGAGACGAGATCGTGCCGTCTTCTTTTTATTTTGATTTGCATAGTTCCCTGTTCGCACGATAGAGGTGCTGTACCAATTTGTATGGTCAAAAGAAGACGTCACGATCTCGTCTCGTAAACTTATTACCATCGTACTGTTACTAACGTCAAATATGACGTTAATACTCCGATCTTATCTGCAACTTCTTTACTGTATGACTTTCATCAAACATAGCTTAAGCACGCTATGAACCTTCAAAAATACTAATTCAAAATCAGTTTTTCTGTTGGACCCTACGAAACCATCTACTACCCACCCGTGCTTTTGGATCCAAGGTTAAATATTAAAACGAAACTTAATAGAACACGATCGGGTAAAAATAACAATTCGTAGAAATGACCGAGGTGAGGTGTTTCCATAACCAAAAATAGTAATTATTCGACCTTTTCCCACCAATTTGCGTTTAAAGCTACCCTTTTGTATTTTATTTATCAACATTAAAGCCCAATCTGTACACAGCCTTAGTAAATAAGGCACGGGGCGCCCTCATTTGAAATGCAGGGCGGCCAGCATCGAACGTTTTAATTTAAACGAGATTGCCCGTTTGCGGAAGACTTGGCGAATTGTTTCGTCCCCAAACAGGGCGTGGGCAGTGGGTAGGATGGAATATTGAGGGCAGAATCGAATCTTGTCAAGAATTCCCATTGTGAAATTCAGTGTTTTCGTTTACGGATCCTAGCAAGAATTACTGATAAATAGCATGTCCAAAGGCCTGAGTTCAGTTTGACGAAATCACAGATTTTACTAGACGATAATCTCCAGAGGTCATCGTAACGTCTCATTTCTAACCGACTTCGAAAAAAATGTTCGGCCGTATGTATGTTTTTTTTGTATGTTCATCGATTTGTGTCAATTAAGGACTGATTTTGAAAATTATTTCGCTATTGTATAAGTAAATTTTGTAGATAATGATCCCCAGGTGGTTTTAAAAAAAATCCCGAGGGATTAAAATATGTCTCGCAAAACTTAAAAACAGTGTAAAATTAAGGGATTCGAATTTCAAAGTAGGTTTTTAGTTTTTTCATAACAATCAAATTATTGTATAGAATATTTGCGTAGAATATTTGCGTTGGAAGTTGGATCTAAGAGAAGGAACTCACTGAGCGGTTTTCACACGCACCCGCCGCGTTTGCGCCGTATTGGACCGAAACCCCCGTACGAACACGAAGTACATGGAAATGTAGATAGAAGATTGCACGACGCGATTTATTACCGCGGAGTGCGTGGTTGTTTGCGGGTCCCGATGCACCGGCAGCGGTAAGCAACTAGTAGAATCATGCCGGCGTCTTCGTCGCCCGCAAGTTCTGTGATCGTTCAGCGGCCGACCGGAGTGTGTTGCTTGAACTAACCGAACAGTTTGGCAGCCGTAAATAACCGCCGGTCTTGCGATCATCGCCCGCCAAGCTTGCGGGCGATGTTCGAAACCGCGGCGGGTGCGGTCCCCGCAGAAACAACCGCTATTTTAGAAATAAAACAACTGCCCCACAATCGCAGCCGTGAAAACCGCTCCGTGTCCTCGCCAACTGTTAGAAGGAATTTCCGTTCTATATTCCTACTAGCATCTCGTATCTATCGGAAAGGGGCATTGGTAGGTAATTCCGGCGCAAATTGCCGCCGGTTAAAAGGAAGTCACGGTAGTTAGCTTTGGGCATAATAATATGATGGCGAAACTGAAAAGTTCATACCCATACCCGACTAAGGAACATATTTTGACTGTATTTTAATGGTAGAGCGATTTTATTGATTTTATATCATGTAATATTTGTTCCGGGTGTTCTGGGTATTTTCTATATATAATAAAAAATGTCTATCTATGTTATGTATTGTATTATGTTTATCAGTCATCTAGTACCCATAACACAAGCTCTGCTTACGTTGGGGCTAGATGATGCTGTGTGGATTGTCAAGCATTATTATTATTATTATTATGTGCATAAAGGAAATCGTTCATTCTTTCATAACTTTCTATGGCAAATATCATAAATATATATAGCATCACTAAAATTATAAATATATACAGCATCATAAATATGTATATAGCATCACTAAATGATACTTAATGATGCTATATACTATTCATTGAAATAGTTATTTTTGTACAATTTATTACCAGCATCATATTTTATTTTTACATTTATAAAAAGCATGCAGTGTATGTGTGAGGCCTTGTTAAAATTTTATTTTTATTAGTTTTAGCAAAACGCGTACATAATTTTCTGTCTTTTGTATGTAGATACTTACATTGAAATAGATCTGTCTGTAGTGGAAATTAATTATGTTGTGGTTCAGCGTCTCATACTGAGTTCTTGTAATTTTTGTAGAAAAATCACGATTTCATGACGTCTGTATTCATTCTATCTTGTATTTGTCAACCGTTGTCGTAGATTATGTTTCTTTAATGTTATATTTTTGAATGTTTCGTGTCTTACATATTATGTGTTATCTTCCGTATCGTCACCAAACGGCTCTGTCGGAAGACCAGCGTTGGTTGTAATGTTTTTACTCATGCTGAGACAGAGACCGCTTTGTGACTCAATGCAAAAACTATATTACCTAAGCTTTGTTTTTATTTTATTTTTTAATCATATTTGTTTTTGTTTATTTGAGTTACAGATAAAATATTATCTCTCTCTCTGTCTCTCAAATATAACACACCAAAACAAAATTTAAAGAAAATTTCAGAGAACAAAACTAATTTATTAATGTGAGCGTGTACTACCGACGACATTGTAGCGCTCTCTGCGAGCGCTACAATGGTAGTATAAGGTGTTTTTTTTATATCTTATCAATATTGAATTGAAAAAAAGTTATTGCTGAACGAAATGTGCTAGACAAAATAAAAATACTCCAAAATTCTTGCTGGGAACCCTTGACAGACAGACCGTCCACCCGTTCTTTCCCCTCAACGCCTTATTTTCGGTTTAGTGCGCAGCCGTTGAAGCCAACTTCACAGAGCTCATGAAACTTTGCGCGGACTATACCTATTAAAATACTGATCATATAACATAATGTTTATTTTTTCGCCTTCTCACCTTTTCTTTTTTCAAACTACTGAATCATAATAAACATACACTACGAATAACGTTCGTAAGAATTTAATAATGAAAATCTATTTATTATGCTTAAACACATAAAGTAATAATTTGGTGTTTTTTAAAAAACGATAAACTTAAAGTCAAAAACTCTTTATTTCCTTAAATACAATAAATGTACACTTAGAAAGTATCATATTCTTAATAATTAAACACTGACAAGGAAATAAAGTGATATTTTTGATTTCAGTCGCTTCGGTATGTAGACTAAAGTAAAGAAGCGACGAATAAACCTTTATCCTGTTAGTTGTTATTTTTCGAGTTGGAGCAAATCCCGTCCCAAGCTTTTTAATCCTCTAAATAATCTAATATTTTATAGTAAGCCATTCCACACAAGAAGGTTTTGACAATTTGTTTGAATTTATTTACTGATAATTTTTGCAACTCACTAGGAGTTTTGTTGTAGAAGCGTGTACATTGCCCTTTAAAAGATACAAATTAAGATACAACTGACTTCAAATTACTGTAGATAATATTAATCTATGTCTCGGACGAACGAAATCACCCCTACCTTACTTTCTCTGACCGAAGGTCTATGTTCACGTGCAAAAAATTTAGTTTACACTGGCGACATCTAGTAAAGTCTAATTTAGTTTGATGAATGACACATGGATGAAACTGTTGACGCCCGTTGCTATGGAAACCATTTAGTGATAGTAAAATGATTATATTGTGATAAATTTTTACAAACCTACGTTTTATAGCGCACATAGCCATTCCTCGAGAATCAAGCTAATAGGGGACCATCTTAAAATCAATTTTGACACAACAACGAAAGAATAATCAAAATCTATCACCAAAACTGTTGTAGCTAGTCGTGATTCTCCAAAAATATTGTTACTTTTTAGGGTTCCGTACCCGAAGGCTGAAAACGGAACCCTATTACTAAGCCTCCGCTGTCCGTTCGTCCGTCCGTCCGTCCGTCCGTCCGTCCGTCTGCCACAGGGCTCTATCTCACGAACCGTAAAAGGTAGACAGTTGAAATTTTCAGAGAGTTCAGCAGTGTACGTATACGGGCTATTGATGACGATGATGACCATGTACTGTCCCACTTCTGGGCAAAAGCTTCCCTTCTTTCCTTCCAAATTATTCTGTCCACTTTGCTCTATTTTCTTATTTAATAAACTTGCGCTGTCAATCTCTATACCCTTGGCAATACTAGCTATAACCTTTATTAACAAAGAAAGATACAATCAAATAATAGAAACAAATTAGAACTAGTATTTACAATTGAAAGAATAGAGCTAACTGCAGACTGTTGCAAACAATCCATATCAATAGCAGTCGGAAGCGTCGGTATCAATACCGCTGAAAGACGCTGGCTGCATTGCCCCGCTGTATGGCAATGCTGATGCGCTGCGTCAGATACCCGCCAGCTCTCGGGTCACGCGTCGCTTCGACCAGGCGCTCAGATAAGATAAGCTGTAACTGCTTTTATGCGAGTATTTTATTGACATAACGTTATGACAAAACTGGCAGAAAACCAGCGATCTATTCCAATAAATTATGCAATATTCGCACTGAGTCGGCACAAACGACACGACACGACATCGACATGACATACGACACGGCACTCTGCGCTGAAACGTGAATCCTGTGCTGTCTGCTCGCTCATCAATAGCGAGCTAACAGGTCGAATACACACAAACTGTAAAAACTACAAACGTAAAAAAATATTCAGTAAAACTTTTTCCATAGATATTTCATATTTTTTTAGCAAAACCATTTTACAATAAATATTTAAGTTTACGGTTTGTGAATTTTTGGGTGAGTTTTTTTTCCCGTGTTGTGTGATGGAATTTGGAATCTGAACCACCCCGAAAGGATCTCGCTTTTTGTTACACCCTGTAAGTATAGCATCTTAGACCTTTTAAATGGTCAAGGTTAGCATCTAGACTGGCATCTGCCCGTGACTTTACTCACGATACGCTCATGGCGAATATTTTTTTATATTTTTAAAGGATCCAGGAGCAAAATGTTAATAATTTTGTCCAACAGCACATACTTCCACTAGACAGAACCAAAATAGAAGACTGGCACTATGCGAGAACTAAGATTACGCGATCCTATACTGTTTTCACCGACGAAAAAGAAAAGAAAATTATAAAATATATTTAAAGGGGGTCACAGTTGCGGCTGTATATTATTTGAAGAAATTAATAACGTCTTCAGATAGAGCTCGAATAGAGAATCGAAATCCGGTTGATCGAAATCGTTCGTTGATCGAAAATTTCGAGTAGATGTTTTGGTTCTTTCTTATCATCTAAGCCGAAGCTTCAAGTTAATGAACTACGGCAGTTAATCAGGTTGTCGGCAACCGATATTAAGTATATCGGTCGCCGACAACCTGATTAACTAATTCGGTTTAAATTCATTCGGTTAAGCTAGTTTTAAGAGACGAAGCTTTGAGCTCGCAACCCGAGAAGCTTCGCATTGCCTGCACTGACCGTTGGCCTGGCGATTGAGTGCAGAAGCTGGTATCTTGAACTGATTGCACTCGCCGCAACACAGGTAGAGCAAATTGTTGGCGACTTGGTTTGGTACCTACAGTAGCGAGAACCCGCGCATATGCGTGCGTCATGACAATAAAAGTGTTAAAAAATCTTTATTTACAAAATTATGGAGCCGTGTGTACAAGCTACACTACACAGTCGATGGCGTGACTTCCTAACAAGTTGAGATAAATGACTGTCTTTCAATAACCAACATGTGTTGCACGTATGCTTGACTTCTTTGAATAATGTTTGTTGAAAGGTATAAAGATACTTTTCAATTGCTGGCGGCGGTCATTATTATTGTAAATAGTTTTTAAACACAAACATGGAAAGAGGAGGCATTTCCCTGCTAGTGTGACTCTACCTATTGCAGGCTCCAAGTATTAAAAAACACAACTACACTACAAATTAATATATTTAGGGCGAGAGCGATTTTTGAATCCTAAGCATAGCGAGGGATTCAAAGTACGTCTCGAGATTAAATAATTTTGGTATCGTGTGGCACACTCTGCTTGTCCTCCTAAACTATGAGAAAAATGCATCATACGAGAAAAATAAATAAGAGATGCTTTTAGTAGTGACGAATATTTATATTTAGGCACATAACCAAATTACAAATTTATTTCTGGTGTTAATATTTCACTTTCACTGCTAGAACTCATCTTTTATTCGATTTGTGTGAATCAAATTACAACTGTAATATTTTGATAAAAAGTAATACCACAACGAATAAAAAGTACCCGCGTATTCTTTTTTTAAATTTGGATAGCCAATGCCGCGTCGGCACGAGCGCTTTTTTTATTACCGGCCAGGACTTTATTGAAGCTAATTGCGTTCAAACTTCTTAAGTTAAAAAGTGTTATAAATTAAAAATTAAATTTGTCACTGTTATTAAGTGCGCTGGAATGACCCACATTGTTCGCACCTATCGAGGAATCCTTTGCCTCTTTTCGAATAGATGTGATGTTAAATAGTTATCATCTCAGCCGAACGACGTAGACCGCTGGACATAGGCCTCCCCCAAAGAGAGCCCCAACCGCAGCGCGGCCCTGATACTGTGTGTAATGAAAAGAATCATTCTTATAGGTAGGAATAGACCAGCCGAGTGTGAGCGGGCGCGACCTTAGTACGCCATCCGCGTATTTCTCCGCTCCGCCATCCGGATCCGCTATACGCCATCACTTAGGACACGGACTTATGGTGTTTTGGCTCAAACATCAGCTTGGTTATCAGTCGACTGTGTCAGACAAGCTTAGCGAAGGGGTGAAGTAATTTTAATTCCTAAGGATATTACTGGAGCCGACGGATTTTGACACACAATCAGTTTCTTGCTATTATCTTGTTCCAAGTGTTAAATTATAAAATAAATATAAAATTAAATATAAAATAAAAAATTTCATTATAAATATAAAATTTCAATACCTAGCCTCAGATATAGGTACATAATAAATATGCCATAGGTACCTACATCAGTTTTCCAGATATTTATGAAACTCAAATCGGTTATGAACTACGGAGCTGAGACGTGGACACTCACGGTAGGGCTGGTCCACCAGTATGAGGTCGCTCAGCGAGCTATGGAAAGAGCTATGCTCGGAGTTTCTCTGAGGGATAGGATTCGTAACGAATACATCCGACAGAGAACCATAGGTATCGACATAGCTCATAGAATTAGCAAGCTGAAATGGCATTGGGCCGGCCATATCTCGCGAGGAACCGACAACCGCTGGGGTAAACGTGTACTCGAGTGGAGACTGCGACTCGACAAACGTAGTGTAGGACGACCTCCGGCCTGGTGGGATGACGATCTGCGAAAGACTGCAGGTAGATGCTGGATGCGACAGGCTGAAAACAGGGCGCTATGGCGCTCATTAGGGGAGGCCTAGGTCCAGCAGTGGACTAGGTGGATAGGTTGATTATGATGAAACTCAAATCACAAAAACATTTCCAAAAGCTCATCCTCTGCTCAAAGGTGATTTCCAAGACAATAAAAACTCTTCATAAACCGTCCATGGAGATCTCGGAATTATCATTCATTATTCAACCCATAATATCAATGGATCCACCTCAATATTCCAAAAACACAAAGGGAAGATTATTTCTATCTGTGCCGCTTTCTGCATAAATCTACAGAAGTAAGGTGTTGGAGGCAGATGGGTGAATATTACGCTCCTTCTGAGAGGCTAGGCTAGTATGGATTTGGCAAATTTATTTTTTTGCTTTATGTGGCTTTCGTGTCATTACATGATAGGCCTATTGTGATCGCCACTCGAGTGTTCAGCCCTGCAGCTGTGGCGTTCATAGTTCGCCACTAACCCTTGCAGCTGCTAGGAACTGTAGGATTTTCTTCGGGGTGAAAATCTGCTTACGCATAATATAGTTATTCTAAGCCCCCGCTTTTACACCTTGAAGTATTAAGCCACAGCCCAACTGCTGCGCACGTAGAGTCTACGCACGTATGCCTAGCTTCGCTTTACAAGTAATTTTTTTGTGATAACGTCAACTGCAACCCACGAACACACTACACGCGAGGCTTGCTCGAATATGGCGCTCACGCAGCTTATGCTATGCACGCGGTACACGCGTGCGTGGCTTCACTCACATTCGTGTGATTCAAAACTGTGCTGCGCTACAGTTGTACATAGTCGTGGGTTCATTTTCGTGTACCTATGCAGTCTACCACCAAGGTCGGCTGGCCGCCGACAAGTTGACATAATACTAGCGTAGCGGCTGCCTACAATATTCATATTTTACTGAAACGTCCCACCAACCCGCCCCGAGCAGTGTCGCCGACTTTGGTGTGTAGTCTCCGTTATAATTTATTCGTTTAAGGTTCTTTAGTCGAATTTTAAAACTTGTACTAGTACTAGGTACCTACCAAAGAGTCTAATTGTAAATTATCTACCATTCCCGCAAGTTACTTATCGCCTAGTACCTATGGGTTTCATTTCCGGTTAAAAATCAAAACCACTACATATAGCTAAAAATCAACGAAAATAACATCAAATAAATAAATAATGCTGGACAATCCACACAGCATCTACTAGCCCCAAGGTAAGCAGACCTTGTGTTATAGGTACTAGATGACTGATATCCTTAATACGATAGGTACATCACATAATTAGATATGTATATAGAAAATACCCAGAACACCTGGAACAAATATTTGCAGATCGTACAAACGTTTGACCCAAGGCGGGAATTGAACCCGCAACCTCCTGCGTCGCAGGCGGGCCCTCGCCCGTCGCGCCACATCGGTTGTCGGACAAAAGCGCATCATTGAAAATCAAAATTCACGTGTTAGCATTTTTTTGTCGTTACATCGTGCCCATAATAATAAATTATATATTTAATATAGCGCCATGTTATTTAATATAGTACGATATTGCAGCACTGCGGCAAGATTTTACCTACGAACGCTTCCTGGACTTAATCAATCTCTTCGTTCTAAAAATTTTTTCAGTTACCTGGAACCGCAATATAACTCACACAGACGCGCGACATGGTTTTTTCAACAGTATTGCGTTATAATCGTTCTATTGTTTTTAGTGTTTGTATTATATTTACCTACCTCATGTCATGTCATGTTTCATGTCATGAAATCTTATTATGAATATTAGGTACTTTTACCTACTAGTACCTATATTAAAATCATTTTATCTCCTAAAGCTTTCAGAAAAAGTGTGAGATCACGGTAGCGGTGGAAATTGCTATGAGAGAGGCATCAGGCGTTCAAATAGCTTCAAGCAGCAAGAACGTACAAAAAGTCGTCTGGCGGTCGCGCGCCAGACGTACAGAGAAACCGAAGCTCGGTCGCTTGCCCAGGGAGAGAGAGAGTTTCATTTAGTTTCACCCAAATCCAATCCCAATAGTGGGCTAGCTTTCAAATGTGCCAAAATCTACCAGGTTTTGTTTCTAGTTTTGCTTTAAAAAAATAATAATGATTAAAAAATATTAGAACTGTTACCATCGAAATTAAGCACCAATGGAAGAAATAATTTTCTAGTATGTTACCAAGGTCTCGGCTTTTGTCGGGACATGTTCAAAGTCTAGAACTGGTGGTACGTATGAGTTTTAGTATTGAGTTTATTTATATTTAAAGTTTTCCATAACTGCGTGAGTCAGTCCTCGCAGAAACAGCAGGTGATTACCCCATAACCTGATTGTAGTTACTGTAAGGCCGGCCACAAACGTTCGGTTTCCGAATTAGGTTTCCAGATCAGAAATGCAGATTCGGAATTCCATGAGACTAGCGCAAACGTCCGGTTTTTTATTCGGAATTTTATACGACCAGTACATAAAGAGACGCTTGTGCAAGCACATACCTACACACGCGTAATCATAAGACGAAGACGAATTTATTGCAATTGCACTTTTACTGGCGCTAAACAAGAAGAAGAGGAATCGTCGTTACTGGGTACATACGTTGAATAATAATTTTCGGCTTCACACATTTTGTTACCTACGATGGCGACGGGTCGATAGACGTCCACTCGGTACAAGGGCCGCGCGAGGATCTCAATTGAATTTCAAAATGTACGCGAGCGCTGCGTTCGGGATGACGTCATTAGGTTTTTCCGTTCTTACGATCCGATCGCATCGGACCGAACGGCGAACATGAGGTTATTTTTCCGTTTGGAAAAAATGAGAATAATGTGCGCCTTGTTTAATATTTTGTATCTAAGCAGAGCATTCAGGTTTCTGGATCTGAATTCCTGATCTGGAAACCGGAAACCGAACGTTTGCGGCCAGCCGGCGGCCTATAGAAGCGTACACATTACGTAAAGAGGATACTTATACTAAGCCCGATGTTTCTACAACAAGCAATGTTTAAATGTTAATATGTCGATAACAACTTAACAACGTACTTACCAATTTAACAAACAGGTTAAAGTTTGGTCATACTTTTTGTTACACCCTATACAAAAAAAAATTAAGTGCCACGGTAAATGTGTTGTTGCTTGTCCTTACTGAGTTATCGTATGTTCAATATCGGGTCAGTAATAATAAGACACTCACTTTTCCTGTTTGATAGCATTTGACCTTTTCCTGTTTGATATCATTCCACGATTTGATGGTATTCATTTATTTATTTATTCAAAATACTGTACAGCTATCCTTACAGGCACACCTAATGCGGTAGTGTACTATCCATAGTCACAATCGTAATAATCTCTATACAAATCGTTAACTTTGGTCATATTTTAACATAATAAAATTCCTAATTTTAACATCTCCACAGCCTATATAGGTCCACTGCTGGACCCAGGCCCCCCTGATAAGCGCCTTGTTGGCTTTTATCTCACGGGGGGTAATGCCCTTAATCCCCACGCTGGGGATAACATAATATTATAATCATAATAATATATTCCTACACAAAACAAAAATTTATATGTCTGTGTTTTACATTTTATGTACAAGACCTACGTCCATATTATATTACTAGCTTCCGCACGCGGCCTCGCACGCGTTTTTATAAAAAGTAACCTACTTGTTATTGAAGGTCTTGAACTACACCTAAATCCTTTTAATGGTTTTGGCGTGAAGAGGTAACAAACATTCAGTCTTTCGCATTTATAATATTAACTGTGATATTATTGTGATGATGTGATTCGCTTTCTGACACTTCACCAAAGATCACATCACTAATGTGTCAAAAAGCGGATAACATAATGGTATGACTAGGTATACGGTAGGTTCACCATGGGTACCTACATATTATAACAAGTTTTCAAAGAATCAACGCGTGCGAAGCCGCAAGCTGAAACTACTTAGTATAAAATAAGTTACCATCATCCAAACCTGAAATTCTTCATTTCGGAATTTCATTTCGGAGTCTCAGTGATAGGACTACCCGTTTATGGAGACCAGTACGTCAACATGAAGGCAGTTGACAGAAAAGGAATAATGGTACATATGAGAGAGGATGTGGCTGATGGTCTGAGCATTGCTATTGATGAGATGCTCAAAGACTCAACGTGAGTACATTAATTGTTTATTCGGTCTCGTATTTGATGGAGTATGACCATGGCAAACCATAATAATAATGGTAAGTCATGTAGAACCTTAACTCGCTCATTGTCTTGCAATTAATAGGCTTGTACAGGCTGTCAAACAAATAAAACCAACGACATTTGCGAACATGAGAACTGAGACATCGATGAACCATTTAACTTTCCAATTCAAATTGTGCTTTCTAATGAATATTTTAAATCATTTATTGGAAGAGTTTAAAAATCTTAATTTATTTATCTCTAATATTATTGGGAAGAATAGGCATAATTTTCAAAATCTATTCTATGATATTAGGAAGTACCTATTATGTCAAAAATACATCATATTTCTGTAAAATTACAGTTAAATTTTATGCTTTAAATTCACGCCAACCGGAACGCTCGCCGGTTTCGTGGCGTCTATCATTACGTCACGTCTCAATTCGTCAACAGTAAACATTAGGTGCATACACATAACCGAACACCCATACAGTACTTTTATACGTAAATATATTTAAACACTTAAATTATTGGATATATTAAGAACATTTAATGTATTTACATAGAAGTTTTGACGCTTCTAAATTCTGCTGAACGTATTTGTTTGAAGCCAGGAACTGTCCCACCATCCATGAATCAACTCTAGGCCAATTCCTCTGAATTGGCCGTGGTAAATCCTGGTTCCATGGCTGACGTCTGTTGTAGGAATGGACAATAATGACTATTTAGTGTATTTTAGGACAAGTAAAGCGAAAACCATATTTTTTATGTAAAAAATACAGAGATCACGTGTATGCTCAAACGAAACAAAATGACGTTTATTAAGACGTGACGTATGTAATTCGTAAACGATTCTCTGAATAAACGAACTCTGATTTGTGTTTAAAGGTTCAAGGCGGATTGTTGTATTTTGTAGATTTATTAAATTAATTAAATTATTAATCTCGCCATTATTATAGATATAAATAAAAAAAATCCTTGAATCTTATTTCATTAGATCAGTTAAATATTTTGACTATACTTGATTACGTGAGCATGCCTATTTAAAAGTATTTGCAAATATTACTCGTAATTAAAATGTGAATAAGAAAGCACAGTTAGGACGTTGACAATATAAGAGATTAAAAGCAATTTTTCAAGTGTTTGGAGATCGCTGGTCTCATTACGTGGCTCGCAGTGCAGCAGCACACAGAACAGGCGTGCTTAGCAACAAGGATCTACAGCAAGCATCAAATTATTCAAAACAAACGTTATTTGCGATTGATTGGCCAACAAGGACTTGGCTTGTATGCTCCACTCCACTGTCCCGAAACTTAGCCACTTTTAAATCTCTACTCAGGCTACAACTGGCAATAATTCCTTACCATCGTTTCAGGTAGACCGCCACAGCCATTAAACGCCTATCCACCATCTACCACCATCTACCACCATCGGCCCAAATCACCAGGAGCTGAAATCGTCCATTGGACAGAACACGTGGTCGAAGTAATATGACTCATGTGGTGCCGCATGAGTTTAATGACTCATGCGGCACCACATCTACGCTCTCCGGCCCTTCTGCTCTCCTGGTGTAAGAAGATTTACTTGGACCATCTTGTATTAATTATTAGTCTTCTTGTATATTTGGTTAGAAATATAAAATCTTATTGGTTCCGGAGGGTAAAGACTGGTAAAGTATGTACATATATAAGATGAAGAAAAATAAATATTGGTAGATAATACATAATTGTATAAAGGCTTGTAGAAAAAGATATTGAGTGTCTTGCGTAATGCGCTTGAGTAATACTGTGCCTGAGGGTCATTGTTTCTTTTGCTTTTCTTTTACTTTTCATCGTAACACTTCAAATCTAAACTAAATCAACAACGCTTTTTTTATTTGTAACTTGCACCTCATCTAACTTTTGCTCTTCAAAACCTTTTTTTTTTTGTTGCGGCGTACAAGCGATTTCGTTGTGTAATCAAACTACTGATATCTCGAACGTTTAAAATGAGATAAGAAAGCTAATAATTGATTAATAATGAATCGACGTCTGTATATATTATTGGAAGCAATTTATCATACTTAGGAACTGTGATTGTAATGTCTAGGCACTCTAGAGGTATATTTCGTCCATTTTATTATTCGCTTTTTGACACAGTGATTGCTGCAACATAAAATTTCATAAAACTATTCCACTTTTAGCACTACAATGAAAGATTGCAGCTTTAATGGGTGAAATATTTTATTTTCTACAAAATTTTGCAAATTCGTGTCTGTTTTACTACTTGACTTATTTATCATAATCTGCTGGAAATACTTGTGACACTTTACATCTTTAAAATACAAGCTAAACTTAATTTCCTAACAACTTTAAATGACATTTCATTAACTTTTGAAAGTAAATTCCACTGATTAAAGAAGATCCACAAAACATTAAAAACATATTTCTCGAACATAATAATAATTATTTCGCGATAAATATACCTACAAACCAATATACATAAAACCAAGGTGCCTATGTATATATTGTATGTAACAGATTTTGATAAGGTTTGTGTATACACTGTAAATTGTAATTCTTTCTGTCAATGACCTCGGTTTTATATCGTTATTCTGAAAATGCGGACTAAAACACTATCATAAAAGTTAATATCACAATATTTTCTGTTTTCTACTTATTGCTGTAGATCCTTTCAAAAGTAACTCAAAACTAAAGTTCAGCAATAACAGGTCGAAATATAATTTCTAGTAGAGTGGGGTCGTAGTTGATTGAACATGATAGTTAAAGCAGTGTCTACACGGTACAAATGTATATTGAATCCTGACATATAATTGCCAGTAGTCCATTATAATCTACAAATGCGGAATAATTGAGATCGTGGAGAATGCAATATTTTTGTCACTTTCTGAGATAGTAATTGTGGAAGCTGATTAGAAGAAAGAAAGAAACCATAGATTTCCAATGACTTCGTCAACCTTAACTTTTAAGTCTACATCCACGTTATAAGACAGCTCCACCTTATGCCCAAAGCCTTTGTCTGTAGCTCATTTGACATTTACAAACCGGTCAGCGAACACTAGCCTTCCTATCAAGGGTTTCCCATAATGTATAAGCTTCAATCGTGGAGAGTAAACCACCTTGGGCAATGAACAGAACGCAGTTCGGATGATCTAAAATAAACAACAAGATGTGATAAAGTTTTCAATTCTCAATCGAATCGGGGGCAGGTAAACATACCTGCCCCCGATTCGACAAAAACAAAAAATGCTGAGTTGGTGAGTTTGCTAACCGAAAATGTCAGTTTGAGGTGCCCATTTCAAAATATGAATATTTTTCGGCAGATCAGGCAGGACCTCCTCGAACTTCCATAAGTCTGCTTGAGACCGCCAAAGACCTTTAGGAAAGCTTTTTCAACTTTCGGGGATATCCTTACTCTTCAGGTTGGATCCCATGCTAAAGTAACTCAAACCGTGCTTTGCAATGTCAAAAAGGTTTTGCCTGAAAATTGAGAGAAATATTTATTCTTGTGTCGTAAATTTTTGGTAAATAAATTCAGAAATATTATTACAGAACTAGAAACATTTATTGCTTAGGCGCCCCATGCAATATCAGGTTTGCTTGAATAATACTTGAATGTCTAGTTTACAGAAATACAACGTGTTTTTACTCAATGGGTGATACACTTACTACTGGCAATGGGCAAGGTTTTAAGTCAATGTGATATCCACCAACAGGCTTGTAATTCTGTGGCAACCTAGGAGCTGACACCAAGGATGCTGGGATGTTCTCACTTGCCGTCGGGTCTCTTTACATAGTTCTAGAATATACATTCTCTTCTGGAATGTATATTCTAGAACTATGTAAATTCCTTAGAAAATATCCACATCTATACAGAAATAAATTAGTGCAACCTCAATTTGCAAAATGTCAATTAAATATATAATAAACTCCCCCAAGAAATAAAAGACATGACAAAACACAACTTGATTATAAATAAACTAAAATGTTTCCTAATTAATAAATATTATTAAAGTATAAACGATTTGATTACAGAAAAACTTTTAATTAACAACTAAAACTGACTTTAGTAACTACATGATGTTTGAGATTTTTTATTTATTATTTGACATATTGTACCTACCATAAGCAAACCAATGTTATATTTTTAAATAAACAAATTATTTGCCTAATTTTTAAGAGATTTATGTAAATTATTATTCATTAGAATTAAAAGTACCTAATTATGTAAATGACTAATTCTTTTTTATTTGCTTAAGGTGGCTTTCGTTGTTTTTGTACGGCCAAGACAGGCCTATTGTGATCGTCACTCGAGTGTTTAGCCCTGAAGCTTCGGCGTTCATAGTTCGCCACTAACCCTTGCAGCTGTTAGGAACTGTAGGATTTTCTTCGGGGTGATGGCTCGTAGCATGTATGGGCTGTGCAGGTGGTTGCCCAGATGGATGATACGTGTTTGCATCACTCTCCTTGCAGGTGGAGAGGCGTTTCCTCCGCCTCTTCGCAGAATCTGCAGGATTGTATGTCGCTTAGAGCCAGTTTGAAGATGTGCTTGTTAAGGCGACAGTGTCCAGTTAGGGCCCTTGTCATGATGCGATGGTTGCTTCTGCTTAGCGCTAGGATTCGGTTTGTGTACCGTTTATCGAAGGCTTTTATAAATGATTTTGTGTGGCCAAAGGAATTTTTCCACAGCTTGAAAGATTCCTCGAAGCAGGAATCCATGAGAGTTCTGTTAGCTAGGCTTTTAGGTATGCCACAGAACGGCTCGGAGCCCAGCTGAGTTCCCTTGGCCCCGGAACGCGCATTTTCGTCGGTACACTCATTGCCGTTGATTCCTGCGTGTCCCGGACGACTCTGTTATTCGAGACGAGCGCGTTTAGGTGTGACAGACAGTCCTGGAATAACCTAGATGTGATGACCTTCGAGTCAAGTGCTAGGAGAGCCGCCTGGCTGTCAGAGTTGATAAAGAGATCGTTTGGTTGGAGTAGCGCTTTTTCAGATTTTAGTATTTTATTTATTTTATTCGCACATTCTAAAATCGCGAATTCTTCTGCTTGAATGATAGAGGCGCAATTACCTAGGTTTGTGCTTTTGCCAAACCTGGATCGCTCTCAGTTTCTGGGAGAGCCATGTAAATAATTAACTATTAAAATTAAGTGTGTACGTACTTACTTACTTTAGCTATAATTAGATCTGAAGCTAGCAACCTATGTACATATTGGCAATAAATGAAATGAAATGAAATAACCCAGCACCAAAGAAGCCTTGGCCGCGACCTTTTACATATACTATGGTACTGGCTTTCCTCTCGCTCTGATGATGGGAGCACTGATAAACTTATTTCTCTTGCTCGAAATAGGTTCTGCAAATACATTTAGTCAAATCAGTATAGTTACCTACAACAATGTAAAACATCTTGCAATATACATTCATCTATGGGGATGACTCGGCGACCATGCAGGTGGACCATTAGATACTCACCTCAACTTCCAATCCAAGATCTGCTGATCATCTGCTTCCACAACTCTCCAACGCGCTCTAGGAAAGTATACGGCGGACCCACGTCACTCACAATGTCGGCATTATATGCTGGTTGCAGAGCCTCGTCTCTGATCCTGGTGATCATCCAGTGAGTGTTCATTGACATCGATAGCCAGATGAACAGACAACCTAACACTCGAACGAAAGATGGGTAGCGTGGCAAACACAAAATTAAAGATAAACTGACTTTCTTTACAAATATACGAAAAACACGTGTTGGTAGGTGAATAATAGTTTGTGGTACTCGTACGCCAAAACAATATAGAGGTATTTTACAAGAAATATTGTACAAACCTTAATTTTAGGAATTTTTGTCTTGATTAATTTTGTATTAGCGTTTTTATTTTAAAATGAGTTGGAAAGGAGATATTGTCAAAAAACTGCTATTAGGTGCCATTTTTCCAATAAGGCGGCGCAAGTGGCAAAGATACGAGGTGGTAAAGTTAAAATATTAAGTTTTTATTCATAAAACAAATATTTACAATTATCTACATACAAACTTTTAACTTCATTAAGTTGTAATACTGACAAAAATTAACTAACAAGGAAAAATTAACTAACAAAGGGGGTAACTTCTCTAATTCTTGTTTGTATACAATAATACATAGCATTAACCTATCTAATAGGATATGCACGTAGGCGAGCTTAACACTGAAAAAGAGTTTTGTTCCAGCTAACCAACAGCAGATAAGCTCACAAATAAACGAATAGTAGGTAGCTTTATATAATACATATGCTTATATTAAACATACTTAAATTAAAATAATAATCACTAAATAAACCTAATAAATACCTTTAATAATATTCTATAACCTTAGATAATATTTATTGTAGTAGGAAGTGCTCTTTTAACTTAGCTTTAAATATATTAACGACGGACTGGCTCAAATATCATTCGAGTTCCACAATCTAGCAGCTTGCGAACCTCCAGGCCTACTGGAAAGACGGAGAAATATTGAAGTCCTACAAGGCACACCGCGGGGAACAAGGAATTCAAACCGTTCGCGGAAGTATCTCAGAGAAAAGGGCTACAGAGAATGAAGTAGAGGTAAAACAGAATGTGGAGATCGCGCCGCCGGCGTATGTGTAGCCATTTAAGTTTGTATCAAAAAGTAAACACATGGTCGAATTTACGCAATCCGTTTATGAAACGGATGCCCAAATTCTGAAGGCACTCGAGCTTATTCCAAAGTTCCTCTGTCGCGTCCACGAAACAAACATCCTCGTAAACGACGAAGGGAAGTAGAAGACTTTAGGCAAGGATAATTTTAGTCTCAAATGGTAGAAAGTTTTGTAGACGTCGAAGATAATTAAATGTGTAATTAACCATTACCTACCTAACAGCAATAGTAACTGTTTATGTGGCTTGCCCAAGATAAATTACTTTTAAAAATGACGCCCAAGTTCTTAGCCTTCACAGAGTGTGGAATAATAGTAGTCTAATACATGTATAAGGTAGGTATTTTTGTGGGTTGTAGCTATAAATTAGGAACCGGCCCAGCATAAATGCTACGTGTACTGGTAGAACAAATACACGCAACGCTGATCTACTGCCAGTCCCTACAATCAGTAGCAGGCAGCGCACAAGGTCAGAATTGTTAGTACCCATCCCTTGATCTTGACTGGTTATAATATTATCTGTTACCTCAAGAAGGGCCGTAACAGTCCCTCTCTCTTTTCTAAATCCTACGCTAACAGCGTCGATTATGGGTGACTAGTCCATATTGGAAGCATCGGCCTTAAGGTTCTCAAGATTGATGTCTTTAAAGCTACGCAGATGGAGAAACGTAACTTTTTGCCTAGGAGAACGCTCTTTATATAAAAAATAGAGAAGATCATGGTAGGAGAAAGAAGCAGTAGTTTGTCCATGTGTAACCACGCGGTCAACGTCAGAAACTGTAATAAGATCCAGGAGAGATGGAGAGCAGTGCGGAGCGTAATGTGTAGAGAGAGGGTGAATATGTAAGTTCACAGAAGAGAGAAGAGATTGGAGTTTGACAGCGCGGGTAAATTTTTTTTATAAACAAGTGTTGAAGTCGTCGAGTAAGATTGTATGATCATAAATAGTAGAAAAAGACAAAAAAAAAAGAAGAAAGTTTTAATTCATGAGAGGAGAAGAGAATTAGTCTATATTTTACTTGGTGTTTATTATCCTCCATCTAGTAGTGGAGGATAATACACACCAAGTAAGATTTTAGAGTGAATAACAATTACTTTAACAAATAGATAGTCTGCGAACTTAAAGTACTCTGTCCTGGCGATTGATCAACAATTTTATAGGGAAAACCCGCACGTAGGTATATTGCGACCCCATCACCATCCTTGCCAACACGTTCATTTCTTATCAGGATTAATGCTGGCAGGGGATATTGGCTAGACGGTAAAGATGGACTCAGAGATAAGAACAGCGTCAATTAATTTATGGTCAAAAGAAGCTAACAAATCAGAGTAATGGCCAGGGATGCTTTGGGCGTTAATATGAATAATGTTTAGATATTTAGAACAACCATGGAACTTACTTTCTATAACAGTTCGAAGGTGTGGTGAACCCACCATCGAGTCATCACTACTGATAGCGCTATGAGCACTAGCATAATCGCTATTCGAGGAGCACGAGAAAAAACTATAATTTAAATATAAAACCATAGCTACTAAATAAACAACAATAAATATATATATGTATATATACATAGATATATATATAAAATAAATAAATATAATATATAAATATATATGTATATGTATATACCTACGTATTTACTAAATTAAACGAAAAAAAATTGTTTCATTAAATATTATTTACTTCATAAATTAATCTCCTACAATTTCTTCTGTTTCTTATTCTTAGCAATGACCCCCTTCAAAAAGTTGCCCAAAACTATAGCCACAGCAATAACGGCTACTAAAACCAAAGTTAGAAGGTCAAGGTATAATTTCTGGTACCAGGGCACCAGAAGTGCCGCGGAGCGCAGATGTGCGGCCCCACCAGTCTTGATGACGTGCTCCGTCCAATGGACGAACTCTCGACCTGGAGAGACCGGTCGGTCGTGGTAGATCAGCGACCACTCCTTGGCTTTCTGAGCGTAACTGCAATAAGAAGATAATAGAAAATTATTAAATCTAGATGGTCAAGCAGTCTCTTAGATCACGGGTGTTGTATTAAATACGTAGGTATATAGAGGAGCTAACGCAAGATCCTATTTAAGTCACGAGCGGGGCGAGGGAGTTCCTAAAATTTTGATTGTACAGAGGGACTACAATAGGTTCGCCCAAGATAATAGGCAAGTAAACTTCCTTTTACAGAAAGTGCAAGACAAATAGTTAGGAATGGTGTACTTCCACACCATCCACCCAGCTCCTTTGCTCACCTTGGATTTCCAAGAACTTCGTCAATCTGAACTTTTAGGTCTACATCCATGGTATAAGACAGGTCCACCTTCTGCCCAAAACCTTTCTCCATGGCTCTTTTGACATTCATGAACTGGTCAGCAAAGACAGGGATTCCTATCAAAGGTTTCCCGTAGTGGACAGCTTCAGTCGTAGAGAGTAGACCTCCGTGGGTGATAAACAAAATGCAGTTTGGATGGGCTAAAACAATCCAAAATGATTAAAAATGCAACATGACTTTTGGTTAATTGAGATAGGTACTAAATATATGCATAATAAATATATGTATATACCTAGCAAATTAATGTAGAACATTATTTAAAGGATCAACAATAGTTTACCTAAAATGCTAGGCTGAGGTGCCCACTTCAAAATATGAACATTTTTCGGCAGATCAGGCAGGACCTCCTCGAACTTCCATAAGACAGTCTGCTTTAGACCGCTGAAGACCTTCAGGAATCCTTTCTTCAGGTTTTCGGGGATATCCTTACTCTTCAGATTAGATCCCATGCTGAAGTAAATTACGCCGTGCTTTGAATTGTCCAAGAGTTTCTGGAGGTCCTAAAAATTTATTTGATTTGAGCATTGCAAACTTTTGACTAAGGAGAGTTTTCTGAAGAAAAGTGTAAAAACTCAAAGGCATTATATAGTAATTACCTCTGGTAATGGGCTAAGTTTAGTGTCAATGTGATAACCACCAATAGGCTTGTAATTCTGCGGCAATCTTGGAGCCAGGCCCAAAGAAACATGGGAGTTTCCCAGGACCAGAGAAACGTTTGCCATGACGTCCTCATACGATGGTGCCACCTTTCCTTTCGCTTTGATTATAGGGACAATGCTGGACTGGTAAACTTGTTTTTCAAGCTCGAAAAAGTGCCTGAAATAAAACCATACTAGAGAAATATGCCTCAGTGCGGAAAATAAGACTAATAAAGTAATTTGTTTGTCTAAAAACTTCGAATCATTTTTACACTGTTTTTAAGTTTTGCGGGACACATAATCTCTTGGGAGTAAAATTCTATTTAAAATTCAATTTAATCTGTATGGGGCCAACTTGGGATCATTCTCTATACAATCAATACTAATATTATAAATTCGAAGGTAACTCTGTCTGTCTATTTGTCTGTTACCTTTTCACGCCTAAACGGCTGAAAGGATCTCGATTAAGTTTGGCAGGGAGGTAAATAGTATCCCAAGGACGGATAAAGGCTACTTAAAAGCGTGTGCGAAGCGGCGGGCAGCAGCTAGTAGTGAACTAATTTTCAAAATCGGTCCATAATTGACGGAGAAATAAACGGACACTCATTTACAAAAATAAAAACATTAAAACCTCCTCCTTTTTTCGGTCGTTGTCGGTTTAAAAATCGGTTAAAAGGGTACCTAACTCATACATATATCATGATTATGTGTTAGGTTGGCCCTTGGCGTCGAAATAGCAAAAGTGACCAGTGATCAACGCCACCCCTCTTAGACATGGCATGAGTAGAACACATAACGGCAGACAAGGCAGAAAAAATTATATAACCTCAAATTGTTGCATAATAATTACGAGCTAAATTATTTTCCCAAAATTGGCAGTAAATTATATAAAAGGAAAACATAACATAAATATTTTTGGATTGTGTGAGATGTAAAACTACATTAAAACAAGATCCGTCAAGTGCGAGTGTGACTCGCGCGCTCGAAGGTTTCGAGAGTTTGTCAAGTATACCAATATGCAACCTAAAAATTTACCTTGCAAACTGGAGTAGTGTGAAACCTAAAGAAATTTCAATACCTGCTTTGAAATTTACAAACCGATACCTTTTATTTGATACTCCACTCAGTGAGGTACCCCCCCCCCCCTTTTTTTTAAATTATCCCCGCCACCTTTTTTTACTATTTTTCAAACAGTGGTCTACTTACCGGCTTCTCTTTAATTTCCTTTAATAAAATATAGATCCATATCTACAAACGCTACATACACTTCAGATTGATCGCTCTGCAAACTTCGGAGATAGGGGGGGGTTGGGTAATTTTTTTAGTTTTTTCAAAGTATTTTAAAAAGTATGAAACCTACAGAAATTTCAAAAACTGTTTTGAAATTAACAAACTGATATCTTTCATTTGATACCCCACTTGACATTGTAGGTCTCTGTTAAAATTTCGACATCACAATTTGTACTGAAAATTTTCATTCTCATTTTTTGGTTATAATCTGTAGGTACAAGCGCACGAAATATTATTTTTTTAAATTTCAAGTTATTTGCTGCTGTAGTTGCTGAGATATTAAAGATGGAAAAAAGGACCGCAAAAGCTAGGCCATAAGGGTTTCGAACCCGATCTACGATCCAAAAAATGCTTCCTTCTTTTTGCATTGATTACTAAAAATATCTGATCTACCTACCTGCTCTACCAACATAACAAGATGACATGATAACATTTGCCCTTGGATTTTTTTGTACTCTAAGTAGCTTCTCGTTCATGTCGTTCAAACGTATGTGGTAATAATAGGTAAATATGTAATTTAGTACCATGATACTAAATTACATGCTATGCACAAAGCCAGTTCTGTAAAGTCACTGCCCCACCGCGGCGCACGCTGTGCACTGCCACGCGGCGCGTTTTAGCTGCGTGGGTTCGTTTGCTTGACAACGTGGGTCTACCTTTCCACTGTATTACACACAGAAGCTACGCACGCGTGCACCACGTGCATAGTGTTGACAGAGTTGAGCTGCGTGGGTGGGTGTCATCGATCTGAGTAAGAAGGGGAGATGAGGGTACTAGCATCTCGAAGTGGAAGGCTCAAATTAGACCCAATGAAGAAGATAACCGGGTTACAATATTACACTTTAAAGTAAAAAAATCAAAGTCTAGACCGTACACATTATTCTAGTTTTTATTTCACATCGATCGGTGCAATATTACCGACGACGTTAGAAGCGTGGGAAGTTTAAATAGGTTTTCAAATATGTTTTTCAAAGATTTTACTAAATACTGGCAGAATGGAGATGGGTCTATAATTTGAGACAAGTTTCTTGTGACCAGATTTAAAAATAGGAATAACTAGAGCTTCTTTCCAGATATTTGGGAAAGTGCCTTTTTCGAGAAGATTCGTTAAAGATTAAACTGAGCAACAAAGCGAGTGCTGTGGAAATAAATTTTAATGTTCTTAAATAAAATAAATGTTCTTTACAAAAATAGGAGGTACTCAATCTTTGCCAGCACATTTATTCATATCTAAAGGCAGTAAGGTTTTTTCGATGCAGTTTACACTAATTTTAGGTAGACAGAGAGAGGAAGCATCTGAATTGTGGTAGGTGTGTGAAACGGTGGGAGGATGTTGGGGATGATGGTGGCGAGTTGAAATTTTTGATAAAGTTTTCAGCGATTAAGTTGCAAATGTCATCTCCTCTTTCAGCAATATTGTCGACGAATCGACATTAGGGGGGTCTATTTCCAGCATTGAACTAAGATAGGTTGATGATGATGATGGTTAAAGATTTTGTAGCAGCTGAAATTCGCGGAGTTAAAATGAAAAGGTAGGTATAAGATATCATTTCTATAACCTACTTATTATTACATTTATACTACTGGGATTCATTTACTAATGAGTAAGTATAGGAACCTTTATCAAAAATACCTATACTTACTATTTAACTTATTTAGTTTTGTTTTCTTAGTTAGCCATAAGGGCGCCCCAACCTTTTAGTGTATTTTATGGTTTTTTTAATTACCTACCTGTTACTTTTATTAAAATAAATGAAATCCTATTACTACTCGTAATATAAAAATATGATTTTAATAACATCAGTGCTCTTCTCATCGCCTTTGTCCATTTTTTCTGATTTTCGGATCCTTAGAAACGTTAACGTAACGTGTGGCCGTATTTTTACACTGAGGCACAATACAATATTTAATAGATGGACGCATGTTGTTTTTATTGTTTCAAATAAACAAAGTAAAAGGTAAATGCTAAATACTTCGAATCTCCGAGTCGCTCGCCCGGAGATGGAGACCGTGACGTCATCAACGATATCGCGCTCGGTCCTCGGCTTAGACCGAAAATGATAACGTTGCACTTATAGTATATCTTGGTAAGTTTTAAAAATAAAAAAATAATAAAAACACAGTTATTCTCGTAATTTTGTGTTAGTAAATGTTTTGACTTATAAAACAAAAAATTTTTATCTCCTTCATTATGTCCACCCCTTACCTTAGTCATAGTCGGACCGGCGGCATTCGTGTTGCGCGTGCTTGCTACGACGTACTTTAGTGTTATTTATTGATTAAAAGACTACAGCAATGCCCTCGTGTTTGTTCATTATAATTATTGCACAAGATTGGATATGTAAATGATAAATGAATTTTATTGCTCTGTAACTAGGTGGTAATGTGTACATTGGTCTTATGTCAATCTTTAATAAGTATCTCTAGTCTACCATGGTCAGGCTTACAGCATAACAACCAAAAAGATTAATTATCAATAAAATAAGCTAACGTTTTACAAATCTAAAAAATAACGTTTTCAATATAGGTAGCGTCAATCAATAGCACAATATTAAAATATGAAATAGAATGTCAATAATGTATTTTAATGACTGACAACGATAACATAATAATAATAAGATGATGTCAAAAGTAAACACAGAAATACAATTACAAAAATTATCTTAAAGAAGTTCATCAAACGTATAGTATACTTTTTCCTCTGTATGTATGTAATGTAACTGTGAGCGAGTGTGTGCGTGTAGTTGTAACACAGGCCAGATGTTGAGTAAGCGCGGGGAGAACCTACCATATTCTACAGATTTAATTTAGATCTATGGTGGGTACCATATTCGAGCAAACCACGCGTGTAGCAATGACGACATTAATCTCGTATTACGTTAGTAGCGTGTTCGTGGGTTGCAGTGGACATTAGCACATACAGTTTCTGGCAAAGCGAAACTAGACACACATGCGTAGCCTCTCCGTAAGCAGCAGTGGGGCAGCGGCTTAACTAAGGTAGCTTGCGATTGTTTTATTTATAGCCTGAGAACCCTGCATTTAAAAATTTAAAATGGTTGCGTAACTCGAAAAATAAAGCTTTAAACAAGGATTGTACGATGATTACCTAGCTGATTAATGATTTGACAGACTGGTCAATGAATAATAAATTTGCGCATACCAACATATTATGGGGAAATAGGAAGTACTACCTTGAGGTCATTTTGAGGTTCAATCATGATGGCCAGTCGCTAGACACACGCTAAACAAGTTTAACAGGTTTACTCAAAGTACCTATTTAGGCAAACTAGTTATAAATAAAATAAAATAAAAATATTTCATCTCGGACAACAAAAGGATCTATAATTTGTTCGTAAATATAGACAGGCACTTATAATTAGGGTTAGTTATTTGCCATAATACTTACTAGAGACTTAATACTAAACTATACTAAACATATAGTAGATTTCTCTCTTCACGCAACAATGGCACGTGGGAGCCAGCTATAGTTTGTAGGATAGTGCTAGGGCTGTCACGCACTCTGCGCCTATGCGTTATGCCTAGGCCAAACTAATTTAGTGTTTATATTGTGCCGCACGCTACACCTGCGCATGTTACTACCTAATACAATACAAATACAAAAATACTTTATTGTACACAAAAAATACAACATTACAAAGAGACATTATATAAGATAAGTACAATGGGCGGCCTTATCGCTTAGAAGCGATCCGTTCCAGGTCAGCGGAATGGAAAGAATTGTGAATTTAAGAAAGGCGGGTTTTCCAAATTATGATCTAAAATAAATATTCACATATCGTTATAAATACCTATAAACAATGGATAGATAAATATAATCAATAGGTACCTAATTAAATATATAAACGTACAAAAATATACTACTTAGATACATAATAAATAAATAAATAAATAGTAAGTAAAGTACCATTATTCACTTTTCTGAAAGGAACAATTCCTTGACACGAGTTTTGAAAACTGGCATGGATAGTACTTTTCTAAAGGATTCTGGTAGTGCATTCCACAACCTTATGGCCTGGATGGAAAAGGATTACCTAATGTTTATATTGAATTTAAAACTGGCTGAAAAGATAACGTGGTACCTACATGACATTGTGACTGTCCAACTAAAGAGATAAGTACACTGGTACAGAAGGGGGGGTCAGAAGTGGTGACCTAGATTCTAAAGACATTGTCTTGCCATTCGTGGTGATTACGACCTTTTTAAATAGATAAAAGATACGAAACATAGAATGAGAAGGAAAATCAATGATAAGTTAATAATTATAGTTGGCTTGAAAAAGTTATTTTTGTGTTACATAAAATTTTATGTTATTTTGTTTAGGTGCAAATTATTATTATTTTTAATTATATTATAATATATAAGGTGCCACGTAATTGGTGTACTAAGCGAAGAAGGGGGTCTACCCCCCTCCCACGAACATTTTTTGTTCTAGCACTTTCCGGGTTTCAAGGTTTTTTACTGAAAAAAAGGCCTCAAACTTTCATCGCAACTAGCCCATGTAACAACCCTAACATCATTTTCCTTCTAAGCAATTAATTTAACTTACAATGTTTAATGTTTATCTGTAGGTAGGTACGTTTGTGTCGTGGTAGGTAATAGTCTTTATTAGGTACGTAGGTACCTAATAAAGACTATTTATCGATATTTTAATAAGTTACGCGATAATTACCCGATAAATAATCTTCATTAGGTAGGTATGTTAAAAAATCGCGAAATTTTAAAAAAGTGTTACATACGTGACTAGTTTTAGTTTTATTTTTAGCATGAATGAATGTGTTCTTTATTTGCACATGCAAAAGGAACCCTAAAATTTTGTCGGTTTTGCGTTAGTGATAGGGTTGTCGTTTTTCTAAACGTATGCGTGAAGTTATTTTTTACAATGAAAATTTAAAACAACGTTTTTCTGAAAATCAACCATGCGGATCAGTTGGGTATAGGGTGCACAACAACCCAGTTTCGGCTTGGTACATGAATAACGTGGCACCTTGTATAGTATAAATTAATAGAATAATAATTATTTCTTAAGTTTTCAAAAGAAACGTAAAATGTAATCGTAACAGATATAAAATAAAGATTAAACAAGAAAAAGATATTGATGTTAAAAATAAAATAAGGATTTATCATATAGATTTTGGGTTAAAAATCAACATTTACCCAAAATGCGCCCAAAATACAATTGAATCAAAGTTGGCTTTATCATGAGTTCATAGAAAATGTTTTACAATTTGCGGCAAACTACTTTTCCGTCGTTTTATTTCTTGAAGAACGCAGAAATAAATTAAAAACCACGAAAAAAATGTAATCTCGCGCCAACCCGTGACGATCAATCTTAAAGATCATATTTGCTTGAAGTTTACTACGATTTAAAATATTAAATTTCATCTAATTCTAAATTTCAGCGTTCAAATCGCCGCCGGACCACTTGTAACATTAGGCAGTAACATTGATGGTACATTCCGCACCGATTTGACCAAATTGTAAGGCAAAAAATTACTAACCACAAAAAAAAAATTATCTCGCACCAACCCGTGAAGATCACCCTTAAGGTTTCCCTTCAAAAATGACCGCAACTGTACGCACATGAGAATGACTAGAAATTACAACCAATACAATAATGTTTGCATTATTAGTTGATTGCAACTGAGTACAACTCGATAACAACGCTATATAATATTCTAAATGCAAAAGTTTGGATGTTTAGATGTATGTATGGATAGATAGATATATAGATAAATAGATCATTTATTCAATAAAGATTCGTTACAAAAATTGGTTAGCAATGCCTTAAAGCCTATGTTAGGTTTGTCTAAGCACTGGGTACTCTTTATTTTTACTTATTTTTTTTTTGCAAGTATGTTTGTTACCTCTTCACGCCAAAACTACTGAACAGATCGGGATTAAATTTTGTATACATGCAGTTGTAGACTTCGAATAAAACATAGGCTACGTTTTATCCCATAAATTAGTTCTCATAGGATAGAAATAACTTTTAAACGTTTCCATAGAAATAAGGCGTGTGAAGCCGCGGGCTTAAACTAGTAACTGATGAGATAATGAGAAAATTATGGCAATGTCAACGGAAGGTAGAATTGAAGTTGATGACAGTGAGTTGTTAAGTTCAAGGAGGTACGTAGTATATTAAATACTTAACTAACCTAACTTCTCGGAGAAGACAAAAAATGGCTGATCTGATCACTAAAGCACGTACTTGCTGTGCCCACAACTAGACTACACAAAATCAACGTAGTATCTTTTAAGGGGCAATGTATACGCTTCTACAACAAAACTCCTAGTGAGTTGCAAAAATTATCAGTAAATAAAAAAAAAAAACAACTAACAGGCTAAAGGTTTCTTCGTCGCTTCTTTACTTTAGTCTACATACCGAAGCGACTGAAATCAAAAATATCACTTTATTTCCGTGTCTGTGTATAATTATTAAGAATTTGACCTTTTCTAAGTGTACATTTATTGTATTTATGGAAATAAAGAGTTTTTGACTTTGACTTACTTTGAATAATAAGTACGTTTTAGTCAGTAGGTACTTTGCGAACCACGGCGTGTTATGTGTCGTCAATGATGATAAATTACTAGGTATCATAGTACTTTTAATATTTCTTTATTCATTCAGTAGCAGCGAACCAGTTAAATTCGTAAAACGTACATTAAACTCTAGAATAAACTACGTAATCCAATATTAGCGACCAACAAATGTTCATTCTGATAAAAATAGAAACCAATCTATATAGACGACCGATGTGGCGCGGCGGGCGAAGGTCCGCCTGCGACGCAGAAGGTTGCGGGTTCGATTCCCGCCTTGGGACAAATGTTTGTACGATCTGCAAATATTTGTTCCGGGTGTTCTGGGTATTTTCTATATATAATAAAAAAATATGTATCTATGTTATGTATTGTATTAAGTTTGTCAGCCATCTAGTACCCATAACACAAACTCTGTTTACTTTGGGGCTATATGATGCTGTGTGGATTGTCCAGCATTATTTATTAATTTATTTATTTATATAAGTAATTATCAAGTTCGCATCATCATCATCATCAACCTATCTCAGTCCACTGCTGGACATAGGCCTCCCCTAATGAGCGCCATAGCGTCTTGTCTTCAGCTTGCCGCATCCAGCCTTCAAGTTCCCATAAGTACTTATGCCTAATACATTACAGAATTTTTAAGACTTCCTTGACACGAGTTTTGAAAACAGGCAAGGATAGTATTTTTCTAATGGATTCTGGTAGTGCATTCCACAACCTTATGGCCTGGATGGAAAAAGATTACCTAATGTTTATATTGAATTTAAAAGTGGCTGATAAGATAACGTGGTACATGTGACTGTATAACTAAAGAGATAGGTACACTGGTACAGAACGGGGAGGGGGGGATCAGAAGTGGTGATCTACATTCTTGTTCTTAGTGGTAAAAAGATTTTTGAAGATTTTGACCCTAACATTAATCTCCATTTTGTTATTTATTTTTTTCAAAACCACCGCGCACATTATGTTTTATATGTACATATATTTGGATTGAGGACACTCAAACAAATAAAAAGCTTCAGGTTTCTGAGACGTTCATGTGAACTTCTCAGAAACCTGATTCTTCATTCTCTCATTCATTTCATTTATTTCTGATTCTTCATATGTACGAAGAAAAAATATAGTTATTTTCATCTGTGAATATATCAGAAACCTGACGCTTTAGGACAATATTTTATATGGCATTTTTAATTTGTTTATGTGTCTTCTATCCAAATATATATCTTTATTCATGCGCGGCGATTTAAAAAAAAATGTTAGGCCCATCCTCTATACAAAAATCTTCAAACCCCTTTGTTTGCAATCGGTATATCTATAATCGGTTTAAATAATCTCAGAAACTTTTGGGAATCATGTAAGGTATAAGAAGCGGCAAAATTAGCTCACATATTCATACATCCATAGCAAACTTCCTTTTTATAATGGCTAAACGAAGGCTTTTATTCTTTGACAGCATCGCCAAATTACACCAGGTTGATGCTCTCATTTTTTAATTGTACTTTTTTAATTGTACTTTTTGACCGGTTTTTTCTTTTATTGACTATTAGAGTAGATATATATTTTCTTTTTTTTTACCTTTTTCATATTTTAGACATTACAATTGACCTACTATTATAATCTGTCTATGACTAAGTATTTGTTTTACTTACTGGTTATTTAATTTTAATTAACTAATGTTTTTATATTATCTGTAATAATGTTTTATCTAATCATACATACCTGCTTTAGATTTTATTATAATGTTTGACGTTCTGGAATGCATTTAATTCTGTAAGTCAAGTTTGAAGAAATAAATCGTACCAATGCTGGCCTGCGTTTGCCTCTGCGCCGCATCGTTGATATTTATAACAAGAAATTAATTGATATATTGACCTATTCCTACCATCTGAACTTAGTTTTAAGAAAAATAATCTACAACTATTACAAAATAATAATAATTATATCTCAACCTTTTTCTATCTCTTTCTTAATAAAATGTAAATTAAAAATAACTACTGGCAAAATTACTGCTCTAAAATATATCAAAAATAAAAATAAACATACCTTAATATAACCATTAAGCTACCTTATACAACAACCAACTATGTAGTAAGTAAAACTTCTGTAGTAATCTGTGGATAATGTGATTGGTTGTACATTTAAAAACACAGAATAAGTACATTATATAATAAGTCTGCATTGTACAATTGCTTTTGTCCTAAATAAAGAAAATTAAAATTAAAATAAATAACGCTCACCTGTTTGTCATGAACCCTTTTAACTGTGTCCATAGTTCTTGAACTCGCTCCATGAATGTGAATGGTGGGCTAGCATCGCTCGTCAGGTCCGCGTTGTATGCCGGGTTCAAAGGCTCGTCTATCAACCTCATGATATTCCAGTGAGGTTCCAGGGAAGAGAACCAGATGAACGGGCAATCATATACTGCTGCTAGGCTGGAAATAAAAAAAATACTGAAAGGCTGCTTTTTCAGTGAAGAGAGGAGGATTTTTTTACAGTATTCAAAGGAAATCACTCATGCGGGCTTCTAGTTGGAAAACATGACTGTTATTTTTAGTTTAAATTACAAGATTCAGCTGAAATATCGAGGCACAGAATTTTACTGATCAGAAGGTCGTAGACGAAATATAGTTCTTCCTTGTGAAGTGCATGTTTGTAGAGTAATTATTTTATTTATTTTATTATAAACTGCTTTTATAGCGTACTAGTTGCTACGCGCGGCTTCGCGCGCGCTTTTAAGTAACCTTAGGATCCATTTACCTCCCAGACAAATTTTATTGAGATCATTGAGTGTAGGCGTAAAAAGGTAACAAACAAACATACAGATAGACAGACAGACAGACAGAGTTGCGTGTTACTTTCGAATTTATAATATTAGTATTGATATGTTTTATCTTGGGAACATACGTCATATTGAGGTGCCACAGTAACTAAAAATTAAATTTAGTAAATTGTTTTTTTTTTTTTTTTTCTAGTTGCATTATTTAGAAGAGTCCAACTTAGAAGATTTTGGAATTAACACTTACGACGCATATAACTCTGAAAACATCCACTCCCCGATCACCAAATCGAATGTCTGAGTCGGATCTTTCAGGACTTTCTGAACATTTTCATCCCTGATGGCATCGGAGGCGATGGTCGTCATCATGTGTTTTAGGAAGTCGTAGTCTTTCATGTTTATCTCTTTGTCCATCAACGCTTTTATGTTTAGGGTGTCTTCTGCAGCAAATAAGAAAAAAATAAGTGTTTTACAAAGTTTTTTATCGTTGAATCTATAATTAATTAATGCATCGTGTCGTCATCTAGATCTCAATAATTAGATTGAGTGACGCTTTTTGTTAATATGCGGCACATTAAATATCTTATTTTTACTTAATTAAGAAAGAAAATTACAATTAAGGAATGGAAACAAATAAGAATTATTGTTACTTATGTGTTATTATTACTTACGTAGCCATATCCTAGGATTAATCACTTCATGATATAACCACCCATTTTATGAAATGGTTATATTTCATGATATAGCCAGTTAAACTGACTATATCGTTTAAGCATCAACGTTTAATGATATGACAATCAACGTTTGGCCATATCATGAATTCCATGACATCATAGGTTTAATAAAAAATCCAAATAGCAAAGGAACTTTTTTCGGTCGGTCATGAAGTTATCAATGCTAAGATATGGTCACGATTATTAGCCACAGTCATCCCACAGATGGTGTCAGAGGTCCAATCTTATATCTTGCTTGAGTGAATTTTTTGTATGTAAGTACATATTTTATAATGTCACGGTTAAACAAAACTTTCAAACGGTCTCTGGTCACGGTATATTATAATGACTGAACAATAACTGTGGTACTTGTATGGAAGATTTTTTGTTAATTCATTTGGTAATTCAATGAATTCAAGGCAGATTTGGAGTAAAGTTTGTTTAAGCTTACCGGAAAAGGCTTTAGAAGGCACTGGTTGAATATATGTCAAATTCGGATGCGGTTTATGAGGAAACGCCATTATTTGAGTGACCTGTAAGTTGACAATAATTGAATACGTCATACCATACACCGTATACATAGTAAAATAACTAGTTTACTTAAGTAATGACTAAATAGTTGTGATTTTCTTAAGATACGCGGCTTCGCACGCTTTTTTCCGGAATAAAAGGTAGCCTATGTCCGGCCCCGGGATACCATCTATCTCGCTGCCAAATTTCACCGAGATCCGTTCAGCCGTTCTTGAGTTATAAATAGTGTAACTGACACGACTTTCTTTAATATATATAGATAGAATATGTGCCCTCGTTATGCAAGACGAACACTAATGCCTCGGGAGTAAAAAAAATATGGGACCAATTCCGGATAATTATCAAAAGTGAAATCATTTTCAGAATCGGTCCATAATTGACGTAGAAAGAAGAAGTGTAAATACTAGTTAATAGTAATTGTTTTATTTTGTCATTCTAATTTTCTATGTACTAAATAAATTCCGCCCAGGTCGTTAGTAAATAATCAATTTCTCGTTGACCAACCTCATGTCCAGCATTCAGTAGATGCCTGACTAGCCCATTGCCCAGGATGCCGTGACTCTTCCCAGCTATGGGCAGCATGATCAGGATCTTGTATGCATCGCATGCGCATACGGACAGCAGAACTGCCGCGAATAAAATCTTTAGCATTGTCCCTGAAACAAAATCAAGCAAAGTATCTATATCAGAAAATGCTATGATAGATAGATAGATCTTTCGCCGCGCAAGCAGCTAGATTGTGGAGCTCTATCCCCCATTATATTTGAGCCAGTCCGTCGCTTAACATAATTAAAATTTAAAACTTAGTTGAAGAGCACTTCCTACTATATAATATTTTATCTATCTAAGGTACATATAATGTTCTTTTCAACACACTTGCTCATAAAGTAGCTCTATGGTCACCGCAATTAGGCACAGAATAACACCCATAATCAAACTGTGACTTTTTCATTGCTATAACTCATTAGTGAGTTATAGATTTTTTTAAATTTTATTGGTTGAGGTGTTTTGTTCTTAAACAAGTTTTAAAAAAAAAAATCGTGTTTAATAGAACAAATATATTAATGTTCCTATTGCTTGCTCATTTCATGCAACTTCTTATTTAAATAGATTATTTTAACTCGTACGTGTTTAATAAATAAAACTTTCACTCAGATATAACTTTTGTTTTCTCTGTAATAAAAGAAAACTAAATTCCCCATTTTGTACGTGGCAGAATAGGCGCAAACCCTATGCGCGGAAAATAAAAAAAAAACCTCATCCCTTTAGTCTGTGGCTGATCGCAATGCGCGCGTATAGGAAAACTGATTAATTATTCCCGCCATAGCGAAATGCAAAAAAAAAAGCATTTTTCACAACTCGTTTCACTGTTGAAATTATAGTTATTTATTAATTAAAATGTCTACAAGTATTAGTTACGAAGAAAAAGATTTATGTTGTACACCGCCCGATATAAGATGTGAAGCCCTTAACGTTATGGAAAGTTTACTACCTGAAAACTCCAAGGAAAAATATCTATTATCTATTAAATAAAATGAGTTTTTATTGTTATTTTATTCACAAGTGTGTTGAAAAACGTCGTATGATACACGTGTGTATTGATGATTACCGTCCTCGGGTCTCAATGGCGCCTCAGCAGTAATCACCAACTTGTACCATAATGTACTATAATGCAATAAACTATTATTATTATATTATTATTATTTATAACATATAAATATATAGTTATATATTATATTTAAGGTATTAATTAGGTTCATTTAGTGATTATTATTTTATGTATGTTTATTATAAGAGCAGTATTATATATTGTATAAAGATACCAGCCTACTATTCGTTTAATTGTCAGTTTATCTGCTGTTCGATTCATTATTTGTTCACTTTATCTATCTGTTTCATCGCCTCTCCTTTAGCTCTAAGGTTTGCTGGAAGAAAACTTTTACAGGGTTAAGCTCGCTCATGTACAAAATAACATCCTATTAGATAATATCATGCTATGTATTTATGTGTACCTACAATAAAGAATTACAGAATAGATACGTACTTTATTTACGTCTTCAGACACACACATGCAATATACAACAATTATACCGTATATGTGCACTCTTAGCAGCTATATTTTATTTTATATCTAGGTAATTTAATTAAGAGAATGTCAAAAGAAATTACCTTATATCTGCCAAAATAATAAATAACTGTGCCCAACGGGGTTTATGTACTAACTTTAGCTATAATTAGAACTATCTACATATATTTGCATATTTGCAATAAATACTTAAATTAAATGAAATTACATAAAGTATGATATTAGAACTTTCATTATAGCAGACAATGCTCTTTTAGCACTATTATTGTAGGTACTATTTATGTTTAATAAATTTTGTTTATTCGCATTTTCTTATTTTGAAACGTATCATTTAATAAATTTTCCAATGTTTTTTATATATAAGTTCTAGGTTTTGTTTTTCCAATCTTGTCTGTTATATGGCTTTGGATTTGACGAAATTTCGGTATACCTTGAGCACCTATGGCGAATAAATGAGTTGGTGTGAGTGTTGAGCTTAACCGGCAGTTGTTCGTACGATGATCATCTCTATAATGATAATAATAATCAATGATGTCAGTTTATTTTCATGGAAATTTGAAAAAGAGGTTAGAGGGGGGAGGACAAGGTTAGCGTACGATACGAACAACAGGCTGGTTGTAAAAATAAACTAAATCCTTCGATGTACCTTGATACAACTTCAACTTTGATACAACTTCGAACCCCTAACGGCAGCGCCGATTTTGTCAACCAAACCTAGGCAAAATACTTAAGATTAAGTCGGCCTTCAAAAAATTTTAGCCAAGAAACACAAAGAAGTTTAGTATTCTGATACCTTTATTTATAAAGAAAATTACAATACAATAATAAAAACAAATTAGAACTACATAGTATTTACAATTGAAACAATTAAGCTAACTGCAGACTGTTGCAAACAATCTACAGGTAGCTCAACTGATCCATATCAATACCAGTCGGAAACGTCCCCAAGACGCTGGGTAAAAAAAGATTTATCAAATCTGATACCCCATTTATCAAAATCACTTCAGCCGTTAGGATACTTCGAGGCAATAAAGAGTATCAGATACATAGACGCACTCGGCAAAAAGGTCGCCGAGAAAATACCATTGTGTATGTGTAAAATAAAATGTTTTAGCACTTACCAAAATCGAAATAAGCTAACCCAGTAGGCAAACTCCTATCCTATTAACTGAGCGAAACAAACAAAACACGATCTTGGACCGTGCGTCCTCACGCAGTGATGACTTAAAAACGTATGTTATGACTTGTTCAACTACATACATATTAACATACATACATTCATCGAGACGCGCGACAGAGCGAGAGCGTCTGCCCATGGTGTAATAATACATGAACCATGCGTCAGCTCAGTCCAGTTTGGTTGTTCGCTTGTATAAACACTCAAATTCTTAATACGTGCGCATCATCATAATCATCAGCCCGTATACGTCCACTGCTGATCATAGGCCTCCCCCAAACGACGCCACAAATAGCCACGTGCACAGCATGCATACAACTTAAAGTTCATTACATCCATTATCCATACATGCCAGATTAGTTTTTACATGTTAGCTTTATGTAGGAAGAGTAGGTAGGTACTGAACGGTATAGGGAATGCGCAGAGGAGGAAATAAATATTTTATTATGATTAACTTGTTTTAATTTTTTCAACTGTAGGATCAACCTAATTTTGTTTGCGCCTATGTCACTCGCTATCTATTAACTCAATATCCTGTTCGAAAACAGCGTTCTTAAAGGTATTTTATCAAAACCTGCCGAAAGTTATGGAAATGGCACAGCTTGTGATAGAAACAAAATGTATTTTAGATTAATAATTACTAGTTATGATTATTAGTTCATTACCTTAAATAAGTTTAGTAGGTACCTACGTAGGTCGCCTTAGAAACCTGTTATGATTATTAAATAAATATAAAAAAATTAAAGAAAAAACTTTTATGGGCCATTTAGGTATTATAAAATCTGTGACTATAATATCAAAATGATTGTCCTTGTACCCACAGACAACCAACTAGTTCATTGTCTGGTGCCACACTTTTAATAGGGATATACCTACCTACTAACAGGTTATTGTCACCACATTAATGAGCGGAAAATTGAATACCTTCAGTAAAATACATTACTATTGTGCAATGGATTTTAGAACATTGCTTTAAACAACTGTCGAGAAATATCATCGTGTACGTGTACAAAGGATCCGCCCAGTAGGAACTTTACATAGGTATTAATACTTACCTTTTCGTTATATTATGATTATCAATCCTCTTTGAAGAACCACTTAAAATAAAAGACAATCGATATAATAATAATAATAAATAGTTTATTGACATAAAAACTAGCGTAATAGACAGTATGAGTCTATAGGCTCCTGAACTAGTTAAAAACTGTGTTTCAGGAGCCAGTGTAGTTGGAGAAGTTCCAACTAATATAAACAGATAATTATGTCAAAGCAACATAACTAATAACTAATCTTAATTGTAGGTAGGTACAGAGGAAATAAGTTATAAAGAAAAACATATACATATGTAGAGCTAGTGATTTCAAGCTTGTGCATTAAAAGGTACATTGTATATTTCGATATACAATGTACCTATATACTGTTTAGGTACTTATATTATATTGTGTGTGCGTTTGTTTATATGAATTATAAATTAGTTGTTATCGCCATGTTTGTCATGAATTTTCATCTTAGAATATTTAGTCATTGGGCTTTATGCTTTTCATGTTGTGTTGTCCTATTAAAATTAGATAAATCAATTTGATGCAAAATTAAAATTTTTCTCTACTTTCATTAAACCGATCACATTATTTTTAAACCGATCATATTATTATTAATTTTGAAGTTTATGACACTCCTTTCTGACACTGGCAGAGCCGTAGCGAAAATCAAGCGGCGCTATTAAGAAAGAAGTTGATGTTGAATATTTAGTTTTCATGGATGTGAATAAAAATGGAAGTTGAACAGGAAAACTTCACGAGTGTTGTGTTTTTAAGGAGACGAAGAGAGAGAAAAGAGAGTTTTTAAGAGAGAGGGGTAATGTGCTGCTTTATAAAGGATATTATCAATACTATGAAAATAAAACCTAATATTAAGCTGTAGCGTGTAATGTAATAGTAATATTTATACAATATTGTATTTATGTCTTTGTTTTGTACATTTGTGTATATAGTGTAGTTGTCTTAGTCTTGTACATTTGTAATATACCTGGCTACTGATAAAACCCTGATGAGTTAGTCTTATTTTTGTTTTTTTTTTTTTAATAGAACTTGATCCGTGAACTAGCACGTGATGCTGGCAAAAATTTCCTCAAAAACCAAAAGAGAAATTAAACTGCTATAAAAAAAACCTTTGTAAATGGTTCAGCAGTATGGAAATGTTCTCTAAACAAAATAAACAAATGTGTTTATTTATTTATTTTATTTAATTCAGAGAAGGTAAAAATTTTTTTTGTTCAAAAGTACAATTATTATTTTGAGTTTTATCAAAATTTAAAAGCCAATTACGTGATTCTTTATTTCCAGGATAAAAACATAGGTACAGAAGTTGAAAATGCATAGTAATAATTGCAGGCCGGCATTTTGCAAAAAATTACTAGTTAAAGAAATCATCATCATCATCAACCTATCTTAGTCCACTGCTGGACATAGGCCTCCCCGTATGAGCGCCATAGTGCCCTGTCTTCAGCTTGCCGCATCCAGCATCTGCCTGCAGTCTTTCGCAGATCGTCATCCCACCTGGCCGGAGGGTGTCCTACACAACGTTTGCCAAGTCGCGGTCTCCACTCGAGAACACGTTTACCCCAGCGGTTGTCGGTTCTTCGCGAGATATGGCCATCCTACTGCCACTTCAGCTTGCTAATTCTCTGAACTATTCTCTGAGATATAGAAATGCACAAATGTAATAAAAAGCGGCTAAACATCCTACAGAATCTATTCCTACTATTTACAAACAAACTTTAGCAGAACTCAAAAACTCTGGGGTTGATATAATACGTAAAACTCCAGCATTTAAGTCTGTCAAAAATAGGTACCTTATATAATAAGGAACAATGTTATTAGTAAGCAAAAAACATGTTTTGAAAATGTTGAGGATGTAGGTAATAGATTACTATTGCGACGAAGTCCGTATTTTAGTTTTTTGCAGCTGAATCAAGGCAACATTTGAAAAATACCTATAAAATATATCCTTTGTGACGGAGCCTTTCGATCGTATCCCAAACCTATACATATATGCAGATATACCTTGCATGGTGATATCGGCAGCTCTTTAGAGCATACAAATATAATTCCGCTGGTATACGCTCTGATGTCATCAAGAACAAAAAAGCATACGTGGCCTTGTTTGAGATAATTAAATCCCAAATTTCATATTGGCCCCTTAAAGTTCACAAGTGGCTTCGAGCAATCCTCGATAAATGCTATACTGACAGTATTTCCAGATATCACAACTAAAGGATGATACTTTCATTTTAGAAATAGTGTTTGGAAAAAGGGCAAGAACTACAACCTACAAAAAATACAGTAAGCCGACGGATTGTTGCCTTGTGCGCTGCTTTGCTCTTACTTCCAAGAGAGAATACCTACTTAATTGGGTGGAATTATATTAAAGAATTTATAGACGTCAATAACAAAAAAGTGGTTTCCCTGGTATCATACATGCAAAATTTCTGGTTCAAAACGATAACTTTATTGATTCTTGGTGTGTCTTTGGCGAAATGCATCGTACAAACATTTTTATCGAGGGGTGGCATGTAAAAATAAACAATGAAAGCAGAAGGAAGAAGGCCACTATAATGCAAATATTAAAAGTATTTACAAAATGATGCCGCTTTATAACTATTACATTTTAAGAACACATTTTGAAAACGATGTCGCATTCGGTCATTTAAAAGCAGAAGCAGGGAGAGCATCTTGAGAGATCAGCATGTT
Source organism: Eupithecia inturbata (assembly GCA_963662085.1). Lineage (NCBI taxonomy): Eukaryota > Metazoa > Arthropoda > Insecta > Lepidoptera > Geometridae > Eupithecia > Eupithecia inturbata. Next base: position 4,279,755 of record OY759196.1, on the reverse strand, counting down.
AGAAATGTCCAAATGATGCTAATACATGATGAAATCTCGGTAGGACATTGTTTGAAAATGTTGAGATTAAATTTACAAACAAAAACTGCGGTAGATACGGATAAAAATAGATTATGAAATAAAAATATGAAAGTAATGATTAATGTAGTTTTTTTCTTTTACGTAACTAGCAGGAGTTCTATTTATAATAAAATCTGCGTATCCAAAAAGTTTGATTAGTCAGTCTAACAATTTGGAATATTTCTGTCTAAACAGTTAGATTATCATAACTACTACTAGAAGGACTGGAAACTGGATGGAATAAACGCATATTTTTACCGAAAACAACCTCGGCCTGGTTTCCACTTGTTGTTGTGCCCAACAGGGTTCACGTTGTGATACATAAAGATAACTAGCCCGCGGCTTCGCACGTGCTTTTCAAGTAGCCTATGTCCGTCCCCAGGATACCATCTATCTGTATGCCAAATTTCATTGACATCGGTTCAGCCATTTTGGCGTAAAAAGGTAACAGACAGACAGACAGATCTGTCCTAACTAGAGATTGCAATCCGGATTATACGAAATCCGAATTATCCGGATAATTAGGGATTTTTTTTTACCCGGATTTACTAATGGGACACGCCATCTCTTGGTTTTCCGATTATAGCGTTCATGTCGCGAAGGAAAGGAATATTACTTTGTTGATGTAATTGTCAATATTTTTTAAGAGATTTGTAAAAATCATCAATTTCCATTTCACTAGAGCGCGAGGTCGGAGCGTTTACTTGGGCTATGGTAAACATCTTACCGTGGATGTATACATCAATTGTGGCTATTTTTTCGGAGTAACTGTAGAGTTACTTAAGTCTTATTTTAAAGGAGAATCATGTCGGTTGTAATCAGTGTTGCCATATGGATAAGGCATGGATTCCGTATTTTCGATCAAAAAGTCCGTACAAAATCCGTATTACAACTCTTGAGTGAAATTCCGTATAAATTCCGTAGAAAAATGAAACATCTAAGATAACTTTATTTATACATGTCTTTATTTATCATCGGGTGATTTACCTAAAAGTTGCATGTAATAAGCCTGTTATCGTATCTGTGCCTATTTTATTATTTATCATGGCACACACTATACATGAAAATGAACCTACGACTATGTACAACTGTAGCGCAGCACAGTATTGACCTCGTGTGCATAGCGTCGACAGCGCTAAGCTGCGTGCAAACCACACGTATAGCTAAGCAATGACGTCATTAATCTCGTATCCTTACGTAGCCTATTCTTGGGTTGCAGTGGACGTTCTTATCACACACTTTTTTTACGTTATCTTGACGTTATCACACATTCCCTTGCAAAGCGAAGCTAGAAACACGTACGTAACCACTCCGTGCGCAGCGGTGGAGCAGCGGCTTTATGTTGCCGTGATAATATTGTGCTGCTGTACATTTTTGACAGGGGGAACTAATTATTATAACATGTAAAAGACTTCTTATTTACGTTACGTTAGTTTTGATTTGGTACAACACAACACACACACTTTTGCAAAGGTTTCGCGGACAGCTTTCAACCCAAAACTTGGTCAAACAAATTATTCGCTAGCAGCTCTATCTTTGTGTCATACATATAGTGAAGCATTTCAATACCTTTCTTATTACAGCTTTAGAACGGTTTTTGGCTGATTAGTTCCTTTACAAAAGCAATAGATGTCGCGGTTGAATATACATGCATTTAACGGTGTAGCGCCAACGGCAATATTTCCCGGTACATGCGAGTATTTAGGACTTTAAATAAATATGATAGTTATTGTTTTAAATAATGTAAACATCATCTAAAAGAGCTCTTCCTCGACTGCATCTGCCTCTGAGTGAGTCTGTGTAAAGTTGAATCTGCCTGTAGCATAAATCCGTTTAAAAATCCGTATGTTTGAATCATCCGTATTAGGCTTCCGAAATCCGTACAAATACGGACAAATCCGTATATATGGCAACGCTGGTTGTAATGCTATTGTAACGCCATCCAATGCTGCCGAGCCCACGCGCATCACGAAACCTGCTGAGCGTCTAACAACACAGCGCACGCACACAGAGGACACCGTCGAGCATCCACCGCGCTACACCCCCCAACTCTGCCGCACACGCCACCGAGTCCCGGAGCGCATTTAAATACGGGCTCTGCGCTCGGTCCGCCTCAAACAAAGAAGCCGACACACCAAATTTGGCGCCATCACCGGTGGCCGCTGCCTCGGTCGCTGATCGGTTCGCTGGGCCTTCCCTGGGCAACCAGGGATCTCAACCGGCAGGGCCAGATCGCACTGAGGCTACAGGCGGCACTGGCGGTAGTGGCTAAACAACCATGTCCGCAAAAACCCAACAGACCCGCCCATAGTAATGGGCGGATACCCTATCCCCACCCCCCACAAGGGGTGAGATAAAGAAGAGTCCGTCTCGTGTACAACTAATGCATCAACCTAGGTTGGTCCTAACTTGTAAAGTAAAGTATCGTTTATTGCTTGAAATACATGTAGGTACAGGTGTTTTTATGTCTATGTGAGTCAATGTATTCCTACCTTTACGGTGTGCAATGTCTGTGTACAAATAATAACAATCTAATTAATTAAGCTTACAATAAAATAAAATAAAACTGAACTTGAAACTAATGTTGGATAAAAACAACTTAAAAATAAAGAATGTCATCATGAAGCAGAAAAATCTTTGTCAGTTAAAAATTCATTTATAGCATAATAAGATTTATTTGAAAGAATAGTTTTTAACTTTCTCTGAAACTCCATATTCGGCAGTAGTCTATAGACTGTGGTAATTTATAGTAGGTAGGTATATATAATCAAAATTTGTCAAGCAGAAAATCATTAACGCTATAATAACATTTCTCTATGAGTACATTCTTGAGTCTATTTTTAAATACATTTGAAGTGTCAGAGTAATTGTTGTTTAAACATTTTACAGCATGATTATATATTTTGGGTGCCATACCTAAAACACTTTTACGTATTAGGGCAGTTTGTGAAGGGTGCGCACAAAGTCTATTATTGTTATTGTTACGTCGGTTACGTATTACAACTTCGGAGAAACTTTTAAATAAATGTAGGTTATTTTTCACAAACATAGCTACATTTAGAATATATAGAGCTGGTAGAGTAAGAATTTTGTACTTGACAAAATATGGCTTACAACTATCAACAGTAACTAAGTTAAACATTGCTCTCAGGCAACGTTTTTGTGTTTTGAAGGCCTGGTTGTATTCGGTGCTGTTCCCCCAAAAAATAATCCCGTAACAGAGCAAAGATTCAGCTAATCCATAATAGGCGGCTAGAAGCCCATCAGTGTTGATAGTGGAGCTTTATGTAGAGCATAAGCTGCACTACTCATTCTTTTGCATAAGCTTTCAATGTGACTTTTCCAATTGAGTCTTTTGTCAATTATTAGTCCTAGAAACTTAGCCATCTCTACTTCGGCTACGGAATTACTATTAAAATGTATGTCCATTTCTGATAAATTATTAGGTCTTTGACTAAAATGCATAATGTTCGTTTTCTTGAGATTAATTTTTAAATTATTATTACTAAGCCATGAAATAATAGATGTCAAAGATTTATTAATGTCATTTTCATATGATGCATGGTCTCTACAAGCTACAGTTAAGGTACTGTCGTCCGCAAATAGGGTCATTGGTTGGCATGTCACTCTAGGCAAGTCATTAATGTAGATTAAAAATAACAGCGGACTTAATACACTACCCTGTGGTACTCCATAGACTAGACTACGTTCTGAGGATGCATGCGTTTCTTGACATTTTGTATCGAAATTAATTTTACTTATTTTGGTAACCTGTTTTCTATCTGTGAGGTAACATTGAAGTAGAGACAGTACATTTCCTCTAATACCGTAAGCTTCAAGTTTTTGACTCAGTATCTTGTGATCCACATAGTCAAATGCTTGCGTCATATCGCAGTAGATAGCACAGATTGCCGTTCTTTTGTCAACGTTTAACATAATGTTCTTTAAAAAGTCAAAAATAGCCATGTTTATATTTTTATTCTTCCTAAAACCTTTTTGCTCTTTACAGTACATATTATTTTTTTCAAGATATGAATTTATCTCGCCATGTAAGTATTTTTCGAATATTTTGGATATGATAGAGATAAGTGCTATGGGTCTATAGTTTGACATCAATTCTCTGTTTTCTTTCTTAAAAAGAGGTTTAACAATTGATAATTTTAATTGTTCAATATACTTACCCTCCGATATACATAAATTTAAGATATAAGATAAGTGGGTGCATATATACGAATTGACTGATTTTATTATTTTTGTTGAAATTTCGTCGTAACTAGAGAATACAATCCCGGGATCCCAAATCTCGGGATCCCGGGATCCCGACCGTTTTCTGGCCTCGAAAATCCCGGGACTGTACTTGGCTAATCTCGGGATTTTCGGGATTGCCACAAACAAGTCTAGTTTGTATTCCGTAGTCCGTTGCGTCTTGAAAATAACCTTGCCTAGATTATTTTAATACATTACGACAAAAAGCAACTCGTACAATACGTAGGTACCCACTATTTACTACACAGGTACAGTCCTAATAATATGTTTGTCGTAGAACTTAGAAGGGACTTCCCCACTCGGAATACTTTAATACAATACTCTTAAGGTAATTCCCCAACGGACCAACAGGGGAATCACCCGATCATCTCATATCATAATATTGTTGCGGGTATTTCCCGTCGGGGATTCCCTGTACGAAAGTATAAATATGCAAATCAGGTTTTATTTTTTTCATTTATTGTTCTGTCAGTGACGGGTTACGTAGGCTACGCCATTAAAATTTAAAAGTCAATTATCTGAAATTAAGTATTTCAAATGGCGGGAGACTTTGTTAAACATAAAAAAGACAGTGATACGACGTCAGTGTGGAGTTATTATTTAGTTGCGAAGGACGGGAATAGTGCTAAATGTAAGCGATGCCCAGCCATCCTCAAGACTTTGGGTGGATCAACTAAGGGATTACATACACATTTGTTATCAAAACATAATATCAAGGTTATATCAGCTTCAACAAGTCAAGATTCTGAAAATCTGAACACAGCACCGCCGCCAGCCAAGCGAAAGTTAGATGATTATTTTACTAAAAGTGCCGACGATAGCCTGGATGATATCTTGGCAAGAATGATTGCATTAGATGGATTTCCATTCAGTGTATTCATAACCTCAGATGATTTGAGAAAATTGCTCTTAGCAAAATACACGGATTTACCAAAGTCAGCCGTCACTGTTCGAAAACGTGTTATGAATTACAGTGAAAAAATCAGAAAGCAAGTAACTGCAGAATTACAACATTTGAAAAGTGCAGGTGAAAGATTTAGTCTTTCTTTCGACGAGTGGACTTCAACTTCCAATAAACGATACATGGCGGTCAACGTTCATTCATATAAAAAATTTTGGAACTTAGGACTTGTTCCTATTTACGGAAGTATGACAGCTGAAAATTGTCTTCGTATATTGCAAGAGCGTCTAAGTAAATTTGACATTTCCCTAGAAACTGACATCGTGGCTATTGTAACCGATGGACCGAATGTTATGATAAAGGTGGGGCGGCTTGTTTGCACTGAACAACAACTGTGTCTCGCACATGGTATCAATTTGGCGGTCTGTGATGTGCTTTATGAAAAACATAATAATTTGCAAGATAGCCCTACCTCAGATGATAGTATAAATGAACCAGCTGTGAATGTTGATTATATGGACGACAGCGATGATGAACACCATTTAGAAGACTTAGACTGTACAGAATCAGGTTTAATCGTAATGTCACAAAATGATCTTGCGCCAGAACACGTACCAGAGTTAACACAATATGAAAATATTAATGAGCTGATAAAGAAAATCCGCAAAGTTGTAGTGTATTTCAAAAGATCTCCGTTGAAAAATGAAACAGTACTTCAAAAATATGTGAAAATTGAACATGGAAAAGAGCTGTCACTTCTTTTGGACTGTAAAACCAGGTGGAATAGTCTTTTAACAATGCTGGAGCGATTTTATCTTTTAAAAGCATGCATTCAAAAAGCTCTTATAGATCTCAATCATCCAATTCGTTTAGAAGATGTTGATTTTGAATTGGTAAATAAAATTGTTGATGTGCTGACCCCAATTAAATTGACAGTAGAAGCAATCTGTCGGCGAGATGCTAATTTATGCACAGCTGATGCCGCTCTGAAATTTCTTATAAAACAACTGTCTAGCAAAAACTCAGAACTTGCCAAAAAAATTAAAACATCCTTAGTGGAACGTATAAAGCAACGACGAAGTGATGATTTAACTGGCGTGTTAAATTATTTACAAAATCCACGAATGGATGATGAAAATCAGTTATTATCGGATTTGGAATGGCACGACTTATTTCCAGTTCCGACACAGGCTTTAGTGAGGAAGCAAATAAAGAGTATTGTAAAAAGACTTAATAGTCGAGATAACACGGAAGAAGAAGCAAGGTCAGGATCACAAACAGATGATGAGCTAAGGTCAGAAACCTCCCAACCCCAATTGACATTAAAGGAAAAGTTACAGCTGGAAATTAACAAGAGTATGAAATCCCCAGATCCTGAAGTACAAGTACAAAATGAATTGGGGTTGGCAAATAGTATTAGACGTGAAATGAGCCTGTTCGAAAATGGAGGAGTTCGTGGATATCACTTAGAAACAGCATATAAGTATCTATTGTCTATTCCTCCAACCAGCGTAGAACCTGAACGAGCGTTTTCAGCTGCTGCTTATGTTGGCAATAAACTACGAAGCAGGCTCGGAAGTCAAACATTGGATGCTTTGATATTTCTGCGACTATATTTTCGAAATTCTAAATAGTTATTTTGTGCTGTTTTTTAATTTCTTGCAAAAGTATTGTATTTTTTGGTTTGTGTTTTTTCTTTTCTTATTATTGTTCTGATTTGTGTTGTGCAAAGACATTAAAGACATTTTTTTTTATTACTCGTTTTTTTAAATTTTAGCTCAATTAGAAACCACATAGTCTAATCCCGGGATAGGCCCGGGATCCCGGGAAAAGGCTTCAAAAATCCCGTAAGCCCGGGATTGAAAAACATGCTCGGGATTGTATTCTCTAGTCGTAACCCACACTGTTGGTATTTTTCAGTGATTTGATAATTTTGAATATATCGTTAGGTGTAGATGGTGCCAAAAACATAGAGTTTTTGCTATGATTTATAAAATCTGTGATTTTATTACCATATTTACTAATTGGTTCGATCTTATCAATAAAATAGTCATTGAAAGAGTTTGCTATTTGACACGGATGCAAAATATATTCATCATTTACTTTAATCTTAGAAATATTTTCTTTTGGCAGATTTTGGCGAGTTTTGTTGATTATCTGCCAAGTAGTTTTGGCTTTATTTACTGATGTTTTTATTTTATAATTGTTTTGCGCCCGTTGAGTAAGTTTAATGATTTTTTTGAATTTTTTTGAATAATTATGATATTTAGTTTTATTTAGTTCCGTGGGGTTTAGCCTTGATGTCCATAGCAATTTTCTTTTATTTTTGCTGCAAGTTTTAATCCTTTTTGAGATCCATTTGGGTTTATTTTCAACCCTGATTTTCACATTTCTGTAGGGGAAGCACAGATCGTAAAAAAACCTAAAGTTTTCAAGAAATGTGTTATACGCAAGGTTTGAGTCATCATTACTATGCATATACATATCTGAAAAGCTGTAGTTCTTAAGGCACATTTTAAATTTCAGAATATTGTCATTGCCATAATCTCTTTGTATTTTTCGCCAATAATTTATTTTTGTAGTTTTTTTTACAGGAAATAGAAGTAATTGTGCCGTGTGGTCAGATAAGGCAAGATCAATAATTTTAGTTTGACAAGGTTGAGTGCAATTATGGGCAAAGTTGTCAATACATGTTCCACTTTTAAGACGCGTTGGTTGTTTCAGCTCTAGTCTCATATTATAATTTAACAGTAAACATATAAAATCAGAAGTTACAGGGTTACTTTTCAGAATGTCAATATTATAGTCTCCTGCAATAATGATATTTAAATACTTCTTTTTACTTAAATGTTGTAATAATAGTTCTAATTTGTTAAGAAATAAATTTAAGTTTCCATAGTTTGGGGTGCGATATAAACATATAATTACAATCTTAAGGTTTACTATTTCGATTGCACAACATTCAAAAACATTAATTAGAGAAAAATTCTTGATCTCATTAAGTTCCCGATATTGGAGTCCATTCTTTACAATTATACAAGAACCGCCTCTCTTACTGTTAACTCTACAATAAGATGTAGATAAAACATAGTTAGGAATACTTAAATATGTTTCATAACCAGACATCATAAAATGTTCACTTATACATAGCACATCTATATTTATATTATTGTCCCTAAGTTCATCAAGGCTCACTGTCAGAATGTCCGCTTTATTGATTAGGCCCGCAATATTTTGGTGTAGAATTTGGAGATTGGGTCACGAAAAAAATCCTGATTTTCTTTTTCATTTGGCAATTTTTTCTTTTCAGTTTCTTGTCCTTGAGTTATATCGGTCACAGGCCGCCACTCGGCATATATGGTTAGAGGCCCATATTGATCGTTAGCGATCCCTAAGCACTACCCTACCCTATACGTTGATCTAAGACTAACCGTAAAACTTCGCCACTATTTTCTGTTAGTTAGTATTGTTAAAAGTTTGTACCTAGTAACGTTTTAAATTTATTCTTTGAACGTAATAAACGTATTGTTAACTTGGTAGTGAGGGGTTTACCCCTAAATTCCCGTAGGATCGCCGTAACACTATTATTTTTAAGACGTGATGGTTAATCCAGTACCATTTGCCCAGATAATGCCATATGTTGGATGCTCTCGTTTTCCTCTTGATATATATTTATTTATTTATTTATTTATTCACCATTTATAACATAGGTCGTTATACAAGGCAAGTCACAAATTGTACAATTTGAAAAGATAAAATACACATGTCATTTAATTCCAGATCATAAAGTTCAATGTCATGTTTTCACATTATGTAAAGAAAGGGATTGCAATAGATTAGTACTCATAAATTCACTGATGCTGTAGAATGCATGGCTTTCAAAGAAATGCTTGATTATGTTTTTAAAATGTTCAAAGTTGTCAATGTTCGTAATGTTAATTGGTAGTTTATTATATACTTGTATTTTAATATATTCTCCCTGCTTTTGTACCTTTGCAAGGAGTACGATTAGTTTGACTAGTTTTTCCTTATTTCTTAAATTATAGTTATGAGTATATTTTTTTTGTAGATAGTTTTCTTTGTTACTATGTATTTCTAAGAGTCTTTTATAAATATAGAGTGATATCACAGTCATTATTTTATATTTCTCAAAATATTTCTTAGCTGACGTTCTTCTATGTAATCCGCAAATTATTCTTATGGCCCGTTTTTGACAAATCAAGACCTTGTTTACAACAGCACTGTTTCCCCATACTGTTATGGCAAAGCTTATTATGGAATGGACATAAGCGTAATACACTGTGACCAATGTCCTTTTAGTAACCACAGATTTTAATTTTAAAAGAGCGTAGTTGGCACTTGCTAGTCTTTTGCACATTGTTTCAATGTGTGATGTATGATTTAATGTGTGATCAATAGTGTACCCAAGGAAAACATGTGACATGCTCCCCTCTGCGTGCCTAGTTCTTCTTGCTTTATATCGCATTATAACACTTTTATTAGCATTTAGAACAATGCCGTTAGCCTCGCACCAGTTTGTAAGTAATTGGATTGAGTTTTCAATTTTCTCTTCTAATTTATGTTCAGTTTTATCTTTAATCCCTATAAATCTTGATGTGTGCAAGAATCACGTTACCTTTTATAGAACCCACTTACGGTGTTGCTAATGTAGCCAAATGTAGTGTATGTAATGTGTGTGTGTAATGTGTATGTCTTCTATACTCTTCGTCTTTTTTTGTGTAAATGTAATTTACGTCGTATTATCTCATAAGGAAAATAAAATTAATTGATCTAAGCGACATAAGACCACATAAAACAACGTCGAATCAAATAAATGAAAGTGCTAACCAATACTTTTATTTTTCCTGATTTTAGGGCTGTTTTCGTTTTTAAGACAATAAATAATTATACGAAAATAAATAAAAAAGTTATGCTAATTTTTCTGCAATTTTGGTTTTTATACTGCTCTCGTGTACAATTTGGTTTTTGTTGCTTATACCCTATTTCCTTTCAACCGTCGACATGTTGAGTATGTTTTGCACAGATCTCCATTGGACTTGCCGCCATGGCCGACATTCGGCTAGGTTGTGACGTACCCGGTACAAAAAAATTTAATTCTTATCGTAACAGACGAGTAAAATTATTTCCTAATTTATGGTGGGTAATTCCATACAATACGTTTAGAGACTTAAAATTAAGTAAATTATAAATAAATTATATTATGTTATTAAATTTACTGTGTGACTTTTTCATTGATAGGAGCTAAGCTAACAATACAAATAACAAAAAATAGATATTTATAGCCCATTGCATGTTCAACGATAGTTTTATTTACTAGAATTTAAAGTGCCTAATGTTATTTGACTGAATCTTGCTTACCTGCCTGTAGATAGGTAAATTTGGAGTATGCATTACTATATTTCTGTGACGCTGGAGGTTCGATTCCCGCCTCGGGACTAATATTTATACGATCTGCAGAAATTAGTTTCGGATGTTCTGGGTCTAAGTACAATAAAAAATATCTATCTATGCAGTTATAATGTACCCTTAACTCAACATCTACTTAACTTGGGATTAGATGATGATGTGTGAATTGTCGAGCATTATTCCGCTGTTTTTCAAGCCTTTTTTTCGTGGTCCCATTATTTTGTCCCATTAATGGGACCACGAGGGAGAACTATTTCTTGTAGTCCCATTAGTATGTGCGGTTGGGAAAATTTTCGTCCTGTATATATTTCCTGCATGGATAAACTCTTTCGAGTATGTCGTAAAGGGTTTCCTGCACAGATAAACTTTTTCGAGTAGGTAAGTAATATGTCGTGACGAGTCAGATGATAAATAAATGACAATGTTTTTAATACTTTTACTTGATAATCGTGTCATTAGCCCGGTACACCTAAGATTTTATTTAATTAGAAACAATAAAATAAAGATAAAAACTAAATAAATACGAAATTGTACATCTATTACGGAAGAAATATCTTTTCCTAAAAGAAAAGGCGGGACTGTGTTACTATGGGAAGACAATATTACAAGCATACGGTGTATAAAAGTGGAAAATTAAATGTCGTGGGTCTATAACCCATAAGGTAAAATTTTAAGCGTAAACCTATATTATATAAACAATATCTATCTATATATATGTTATGTATTGTATTAAGTTTATCAGTCATCTAGAGGTAGTACCCATAACACAAGCTCTGCTTACTTTGGGGCTAGATGATGCTGTGTGGATTGTCCAACATTATTTATTTATTTATATACTTCTAACTAATTACTCAGAAATTCTTTGTTTAGGTTCATGTGAGGTATTGTGTCTTACAGATCGTATTTGGGCTACTATATATTTGCGTTTTTTATATTTCAGGGTAAACAAATAGTTAAAAGTAATAACAATTTCTCTAAAATAAATATTAATAAGAATATAAATTGACGAGTCGATCGATAAAATTAAAGAACAAACGCGTTTAACAGCAGTTACGAAAATCTTTACAGAAGGAAAAGCTAAATTAGAAGATCGGGGTATTCATTTTGTAACACCTTTACCTGCCTTTAAAAGTGTACAAACCTCTTTGTACAATCGCCTTGATTGCACTAATTTTAGAAACGTCACGCAACTGTGACTATACCTCCTAAGTTTTCAGACTTTGTACTTGCTGAATACTACAACAAAAATTGTGGGATTGTCGTATTTTGGTCTGAAGAAAACATAACCATTGTTATGAATAATGAAGAGTTTTTTATTAACGGGACATTTTAAAGCTGCCCAGCTCTATTCACGCAACTTCTGTTTATTCACGGTGATATATCTGACTCACCGTCAAAAACACTCTGCATTCCTCTTATTTACGCATTGATGACTAACAAAAATCAAGAATCGTACACTGCTCTATTTCATATCATTAAAGCTTAAATAAATAACTGGTCACCAATAAAAATTCACTTGGATTTTGAGGTAGCAACTGCAAATGCATTGTGTTCATTTTTCCGACAGTTAATCTAAAAAAGTGCTATTATCATTTCACTAAATGCATCTGGAAAACAGCTAACGAAATTAAAATTATATCCAAACATGAACGCCACATCGTTGGTCTATTCACTGCCTTGCCTTTACTACCATGCTCAGATATCTAATGGTGTGGAGTACATAAAAAACGAAAGTCCCGATACTGCCAAAATTAAGCTTTTCATAAATTATAAAAAGGGGATTTGGCTCAAAAATTAGGCATTTATTGGAATGTATATGGTGAAAGACACCGCACAAATAACGTTGTTGAAAGTTGGCATTCTCAATTAAATAATGATATGAAGCAACGACTTCCAAAATCCATATTACGCCTGTTAAATACTTTAGTCATCATCATCATCAACTGCCCATCCTAGCCTTTTAAAATATTTTAGTGGTTATAGAAAGTTAAATCTCTAAATCACCAGAAAGAAGACAACAATTTGTAAAGCGGGATGATGGCATAATTAATTATTAACTGCAGCTGGTCCATGGAGATATTTCAATAGGGCATTTTTTGGAAAAACTTAAGATAAAGTCTGATAGACTCTTATTATAATGAGTTGAATTGCAGTAAATCTGCTGCCCAATGTTATGCTGGGTACTGTAAAGCTTACCAAGGTCCATAATTATGTTAGTAAAAATTAATAATAGTTCTGTGTTAGTAGTACCTAGTCATAACACATGTTTAAGTAATATAATTTCAAACACTGCAATTATGAAACTATTTCATCAATATTCGATTACAGTGTTTGAGGAACGCAATGGTTAACTACTTGTTTGCTAGCTACTACAAAATGCTTAGGGACTTTTAAAACGCGTAAAATACCCCCACATACATACAAAACTCCACAAATTAAAGACCTCGACTATATGTAGTAGAAAATATAATTTTATTTATTGGCGATCAATATCTTCATTAAATTGGGTTATCTCAAGTACCTCTCGAATTTGATGACAACCCCAAATTAAATTCTCAAGTACCCTGGGGCCTTATATAAGCATCAAAAGTAGCCAAAAATTCATTCATAGAATTATTGCCGAAAGAGAAAAGTAGTTTTCTCAAAATGAAGGCAGTTATTGTGCTCTTGAGTGTAATATCAATTGTTTATGGCAAGACTTTGACGCACCCTAAGCACAGTAAGTGAAATATTTAAACTTTCTATTTACTGTTGACTTTTAATAATTATTATGAATAAATGACTATTATGACTATAATTATGACTATTTCTGTAATTTTTTCATATATACATATATAGGTAAATTCCATTTTCACAACTCTCAGAAGCGTTTACGCGATGTAAGTAAACGTCGTCACAACATTGAAGCCTCCCAAAAGCATTTACGTGATGTATAGTCCTCACAATATTGAAGCCTCCCAGAAGCGTTGATGCGATGTGTAGGTCCTCACAATATTGAAGCCTCCCAGAAGCGTTTATGTGATGTGTAGGTTCTCACAATATTGAAGCCTCCCAGAAACGTTTACGCGATATATTGGTCCTGACAATATTGAAGCCTCCCAGAAGCGTTGATGCGATGTGTAGGTTCCTCACAATATTGAAGTCTCCCAGAAGCGTTGATGCGATGTGTAGGTTCCTCACAATATTGAAGCCTCCCAGAAGCGTTGATGCGATGTCTAGGTCCTCACAATATTGAAGCCTCCCAGAAGCGTTGATGCGATGTGTAGGTTCCTCACAATATTGAAGCCTCCCAGAAGCGTTGATGCGATGTCTAGGTCCTCACAATATTGAAGCCTCCCAGAAGCGTTGATGCGATGTGTAGGTCCTCACAAAATTGAAGCCTCCCAGAAGCGTTTATGCGATGTGTAGTTCCTCACAATATTGAAGCCTCCCAGAAGCGTTGATGCGATGTGTAGGTCATCACTATATTGAAGCCTCCCAGAAGCGTTGATGCGATGTGTAGGTCCTCACAATATTGAAGCCTCCCAGAAGCGTTGATGCGATGTGTAGGTCCTCACAATATTGAAGCCTCCCAGTAGCGTTGATGCGATGTGTAGGTCCTCACAATATTGAAGCCTCCCAGAAGCGTTGATGCGATGTGTAGGTCCTCACAATATTGAAGCCTCCCAGAAACGTTTACGCGATGTATTGGTCCTCACAATATTGAAGCCTCCAGAAGTCTTTACACGATGTGTAGGTCCACACACATACGTCCACAGCTGAACGTGCCTCCCCCAAACAAAGGTAGTTTTCCAATAATCACTACGCTTGGCAGACAGATTGGTGATCGCAGTTGAGGTGGTAAAAATAAACAGAAGGAAACTGCTGCCATTCCTCTGGTAGCCGATTCCCTTAGTCGACTTTTACGACATCCACGAGATGTAGGGTCGATTCTTATGCTGCGACCGTCACGGCTATGTATAGATACACATAATCTAATCCTAGGAGTTGGTTTTTCTATACGGTTCTACGAAAGATCTACGAAACCTCGACGCCACTTGTACGCAACATTTCAAAGCAATGTCTACAAAGTTCCTGTGTACTGTCTAAGTACAAAGCTTCTACGACCCCAACGAAACGACTACGCAACTTCTACGTAACGTCTACGTGCCGCTACGGAACAGCTATGCGCCGGCTACGAAATAGCTACTTGCCGTCTACGCAATCTCTACGAAACGTCTACGCGCCGTCAATGAAACATCTACGAAACGGCTACGCTACCCGTTTGTAAAAACCTTACAAGTGCGACATTATAAAAATTATTTTATTTATTATTTCAAATATTAATCTTAATTACTAAGCAGATAGGCAGATATGTACACGTTTCAATTGGTTTCGTTTTAATTTATTCTTGAGAATAATAGGCCATAATAACCATGGCTCTTCATAGAGCCAATTTATTAATATTTTATTTATTATTATCTGTTTCTCACAACTTTAATAATAAATTAATAGATATGATTTGTATTGTATGTATTTTTTAACCGACTTCAAAAAGGAGTCTCAGTTCGTCTGTATGTTTTTTTTTTTTTTGTATGTATGTTACTTGATATCTCCGCCTATGGGATTTTACTGATTTTTTCACTATCATAGAGAATCCCGAGGTGGTCCCATAAAAATTGTATTCCCGAGGGATTAGTATTTATCCCGTTAAACTTAAAAAGCAACATAATGTTTTTGGAGAATCACGACTAGCTACAGCAGTTTTGGTGATATCTGCCGCAATTGTTTATAGGTTTTAATTAACAGGTTTCGTTGTTGTATAAAAATTGATTTTGAGGTATAAGTTTGATTCTCGAGGAATTGCTATGTGCGACTTAAAACGTAGGATTGCAAAAATTCTTCAAAATATGATAATTTCATTATCACCTAATTAATGGTTTCCATGGCAACGGGCGTCAACAGTTTCATCCATGTGTCATCAAACTAAATTAGACTTGAATTATAACTAGATGTCGTCATTGTAAAATAAATTTTTTGCACGTGGACATATGCCTTCGGTCAGGGAAAGTAAGGTAGGGGTGATTTCGTTCGTCCGATACATAGGAATATTTTCTATGAACCGGAATTTGAAGTCGGTTTGTCGTTTTTTAAAACACGCCAAATTATTTTATATTTCAGGGTCACAAAGATGCGTGAACATGTGGGACGAGGGATGTATCAATGGTCAATTGGGTGGTGCAGGTAATAAATAGCACAACTTTGATTGTGGTAGACTGAAAATATTTCCGTCCCCTTTTAGAGATCGAAAAAAAGGGACGGCAACATTATAAGGGTACAGTTATAATATAACTAGTTACATAATATACACCTAGATGCGGTAAGATGTATGAAACTAATAGAAAAAACGTTTTCATACGTTTCATCTTCAGTACGCAAAACATAGAATGTACCATTTTTTTTGTTTTGCGTTGAACTAGAAATTACAAAGTTTATTTATTTATTTATTCGTTTTAGGGGAAACATCGGTTCCATAATTATCAAATAAACACAGGGTTTGGCACTTAGGTGACCATTAATAGGTTCCCACATATAGCTACATATTATAAATTACAAGAAAACAAAAGTTAGCACCGTGTTAGTTAAGTTTATACATACATAATTATATTGATTACCGCTAGGGATCATTCACACTCATAAACAAAATAAGTTCCAAAAATGTTTTAAAAAATGTTTTATTGCTACCCTTTAACCTACTGCTTAAAGAAGATCTTATTTAAATCACATCTGAGGGTCGATATTGAGAGAAAAAGATCTAGGTCACATTTTTTGCTGAGCTGATTGAATTTATTGCAAGTTCGATACATGAATGAGTTTTGACGATAATTTGTACTAACATTAGGGAGATATAACAGATTATTATATCTAAATGAACGAGACGGCACGTATAATTGAATTTTATGGAGGAGGTCTGGACAATCAATGACTGAATTAGCAATTTTAGATAAATAAATAAGATCAGCATAGTCACGCCTTTGTTTTAAGGATAGCAGGTGTTGTTTGACGCAGTTGCGCAAGTAGTCCGACTGACAAGGGAATATTTTCATTTTATAATTGAGATAGCGTAGAAACTTTTTTTTAATGCCCTCAAGTCTATCGATATAAACTGCGTAGGCCGGGTTCCACACTTGCGATGCATAATCTAAGTGACATCTTACATACGTACCATATAGAATTTTTAAGGTTTTAACTTGCTTAAAATCTTTTGATGACCTCATGATAAAACCTAGCGCCTTCGATGCTTTACCGGCTATTGATGAAATATGCGAGTCAAAGAGAAGCTTCGAGTCGTGTATAACACCTAGATCTCTAATCTCACTAACACGTTTTAATTTTATACCCTTTAACGAGTAGTCAACATTTATAATGTTGCGTTTCCTAGTAAAAGTAATAATATTGCATTTAGTAACGTTTAAATCTAGTAAGTTAGCAGAGCAGTATTCATCTAGACTGTTGAGATCATCTTGGAGAAGAATAGCATCATTAAGACATGTTATAGGCTTTATTATCTTCATGTCATCGGCGTAACAAAGTACAGTAGAATTACGGAAGCAAGAGTCGATATCAGCAATAAAACATAAAAATAACAGCGGTCCCAATAAGGAACCCTGTGGTACACCACTCGGAACGCTCATCCACTTAGAAGTATAATTACCAAGTACTACCACCTGCGACCTATTATGAATGTAGGAAGTAAGCCATCTTAAGAGATCCCCGCTTATACCCAATAAAGTTAGCTTAAAAATAAGTCGGCTATGATCAATTCGATCAAAAGCTTTGGTATAGTCGGTATATATAACATCAGCCTGGCGCCCATTATCCATGGTGTCAGTCAGGATTTCATTAAATATAATATGGTTGCTTACGGTAGACATACCCCTAAGGAAGCCATGCTGTGTTGGAGGTAGTGCAGCCTTTACTGACATATAAACTTGATTATATACAATCTTTTCAAACAACTTAGCTATAACGCATAATTTAGAGATAGGGCGATAGTTTGTGACCTTATTTTTGGGCCCCTTTTTGTGCACTGGGGTTATAAACGCTGATTTCCACAGTGATGGAACAATACCTTCTTTTATTGATCTTGAGAATAGAATAAGTAGGAGCTTAGTTAAGCTATCAGCACATCTAATAAGTAAGATAGGTGGAATGGCGTCAGGCCCAGCTGATTTTGATTTATCAAGCTTAAGTAATCCTGCCTTAATCATTTGGGAATTGAGCTCAATAGAAGATATACCGCATTCGGCTACTGATGCACTAGTCCGACGTAAGTTGAACAAAGTTGATAAAGCTTCAAAGTATTGTAACCATGTCAGAAACATTTATTAACGAACACAACTCTGATACAGCACAGAACAGAAATAGTACATAGCTTACAAACAATAAATTAAACATAATACAATACAAAATTACCTGTTGTACAAAAAATCTTAAAGAGAATTCAAACATAATAGGTACTCTACTACTCTGTTGCTTTGCTTCATTAACAAATTGAGTGCGCATGGAGTGGGTTGGATGGAGCTGCCCCATCGCAGTGCATCACAGGGTTGAGATGTCAGGTTTCAAGGAGTCGGGGATAGATGTAACCGACAGGAAACTGACCTCATTTCTGATAAAGATTAAATTATTATTATTTCGGGTATTTGTCGCGTGGCAGCATGAGCGTGCGTAAAAAGGGGAGCATGAATAAATTCATGCTTCCATCGCGCTGCAGCAATCGTGGCCACGTGGCCGCGACCGATAGGTAATCAGAGTTACCTATTGTCCAGAATTGACGGCAGTTTTCACAGCCCGATAAATAATCTAATGTTATTAAATCGCGAAAGTTTAAAAGTTAATTTCAGAGCGGCAAGTAGGTACATACTCGTAAGAGTTTGTACAATACTACTCAATCACTAATAATCGGTATTTTCCGGGATAAAAAGTAGCCTATGTCCGTCCTCGGGGACCATCTACCTACCTGCCAAATTTCCCTAAGATCAGTTCAGCCGTTTAAGCGTGAAAAGGTAACAGACAGACAGATAGACAGACAGACAGATAGAGTTACTTTCGAATTTATAATATTAGTATGGATAAAATTATTTGACGACCGTTGTGGCGCGGCGGGCGAAGGTCCGCCTACGACGCAAGAGGTTGCAGGTTCGCCTTGGGACAAATGTTGGTAGGATCTGCAAATTTGTTCCGGGTGTTCTGGGTATTCTAAGTATGATAAAAAAAATCTATCTATGTAATGTATTGTATTAAGTATACCAGTTATCTAGTTCCCATAACACAAGCTCTGCTTAGCTTGGGGCTAGATGATGTTGTGGTATTGTCCAGCATCATTTATTTATATATTTGGTACCTATTTATGTTAATTTCTAGTACAATAAAGAATTGATTTATTCATTCCGTCATTCAATACCTAAACAGAATCAAAGTTGTAGGGCTAAAATCCAGAAAATCACTGCAGTGATGTTTGTACATATGAAACTATTGGGTCACTGTCATACAGTAACTGGTATCTAGTTCCTCTCAGTATCCGGTACTGAGGTACGAGGCGCTGCAAGACGATAAATGTATGGCAGGAATCGAAAACTTTTAGGTATACCTATAGTTGGTTGTCGAAAACTTAGTAAAACTCTTCTGTTATCTTGAAGGTAGTGACGATTGGTACCTGAATGGAGGCTTCAACCCCGGCAAGCGATGCGTCAACATGTGGGATGAGGGCTGCATCAACGGGCAACTGGGAGGAGCTGGTAAGATACTATAGTTCTTCGTTTACTGCCAGCCTAAAAAAGAACTGAGAACAGAGCCCTGAGTTCGGGTTGACTTAGGAGCAAAGGAACGTAGGCTTCTAGAATGTTTGAGTTGATCATAGTATCAAAAAGTCATAGTGACGTCTAGTTTTTGTGTGATTTTTGTATGTGAGTTCCGTGCTCTGTAGGTTAATACAAAGGCGCTTTATGTAGATACAAAACTCATAGAAAAATGAGACGTCACGATGATGTCTTGATTATATCGTCAAACCGAACTCAGGGCTCTGAAATACCTACAGAAATACCTACAATGTATTTATAAAGCCGATTTACATGTCAATAAGTATTTGTAAGTATAGTACAAAGCGTAGGTATACAAGTTCTTAAATAATTCGAATTACACATAAGAGACAATACAGAATTTGTAATTAAATAACATTAATAAATTATTAAAAAGTCTAACAATATCTATTTTACGACAAGACGTTCCATTTTTATATGGGATAGGTAGTAATTACTGTACCTAATTACTTAGTTATGTCTACACGGTAGAGGCGCTGGCCGTTCAATCGCATACGAATATACATATATGGAACGACTAAACAACTAAGACATCAGGCAAATGCTGGATGTAGCCAGCTGAAGTCAGTTCGCTTTGGCGCCTATTAGAGGAGGCCTGGGCATGTGTGTGCAGTAGTGGACTAGCATAGGCTGATGATGGTGATGATGTTTCAGGTAGTGACGATGGCTACTTGAACGGAGGCTTCAATCCCGGCAAGCGATGCGTCAACATGTG
Source organism: Eupithecia inturbata (assembly GCA_963662085.1). NCBI lineage: Eukaryota > Metazoa > Arthropoda > Insecta > Lepidoptera > Geometridae > Eupithecia > Eupithecia inturbata. The sequence continues at coordinate 4,259,525 of OY759196.1, read as the reverse complement.
GGATGACGGGTGCGTCAATGGGCAACTGGGAGGCGCAGGTGAGAATTGAGTTCAACGTAGATTAGGTGGTAGACACCAATAGGTATATAAGCTCTGCTGCCCGCCTATAAAGGTACCGTGTTTATGTGACGGGTTTTTATTTTGTTGTAGGTAGTGACGATTGGTACCTGAACGGCGGTTTCAACCCTGGCAAGAGATCTCTTCGTGAATATCTCATGAAGCTGCAAAACCAAAACGCTATGTGACAACCGCAACTTTAAGATTCCATTCATACCTGAACTTATGTGCTTGTCCATTTTTTTATATTTATTTTGTGTCATCTCTTGGATTGAATAAACTAAAACTACACAGATATTAGTTTATATCTCTACTTTAGATCTCGTTCTAGTAATCTTAAATTTAACTGATGAATTGTACAGTATGTTTTGAATTTTGCTGTAAGCCTGTGTTGATCTAGGAGAGGGTTGGTGGGTGGTGATACAGGATCATCATCAACATATCGGCCAACATAAGTCCACTGCTGGACATAGGCCTCCCCATACGACGACACATAGCAGTCCTCCATCCATAGACTCCTTGCGACCGCTATAATGTTGACGACGTTGTAGCCTCGTAGATTCGGATACGGACTAGCTAACGAATAAAAAAAACTATTCAATATTCGTATAAAATCTTTATTGTAAGTTATGAATTACATAAAAATAGTGCTACAGCACGTTAGGTAAATAATTTACCTTATACGAAAAAATGTTTGTCTAAATTTACGCGTTGCCATTTTGTTATGACGATAGGTACCTACCTAAAGGTAACTATTTTATTTGCAATTATCGATGTTTGCAAATCTTTAATAACAAAATTCTAGTCGAATTTCAGAATAAAAAATAACATTTTGAATTATTCCAATGTTACGTTGCTTGCCAATGGCAATTATGATCTTAAATTACCTATATAATTTTACAAGCTAATTTAGAAATTACAAACTAGTCTAAATGCTACATTTTGTAAATGGACGTTACTATTAAAGGCACATGGCAGTTAGGCTCATAGTTGCTTGGCAAGTTTATCTAAGTCTTTTAGTACAATTAGTGATTAAAGTGATTGATAATGTTAAAATCCCTGCCTTAAAATATCACACAGAAAAGGCAATACCCTTTGATTTGTTTAAGAGTTAAAAAGAGAGCTAGGTCATACTTTGTATTGTAGAATTAATATTAAAATGCAAAGTCTGTATGTGTTTATATTAGAGATGCAAATGAAAGAAGCAGTTATATGCAATCTGCATATAACTTTTGTGTGAATGATTCTAGTGGCAGACGAAAAGAGACAAAGAGAGAAGGTAGTTGTGCATACAAATTATTTGGTGTAAAAGTTAAAGAGGTGGGTAGGTGGAATATGCGGTGCCATTCAGTTAAACTATAAAAAATTGGTATTTAAGACTTAATTTAACATAGAATTGATCAACATTTCTTTATCATCTTAATGTAATTTCAGTTTCAAAAGTAATCATTGAACTGTGTTAAATGTGGCACGTTGTGCATTTTGTCTACACTACATTATTCTTCTGTCTACAAAAGTTTCAACAGGAAATATTCAAATCCAGTTAGACAAATAAGTACATTCTATGAGCTAGGTAATTCATGCAAAAAAATAAAGCATCATGCTTAGATACTTAAACAACTTTGTGACCCATATGTAAAACAAAACATGTTTATAATTTTATCATACCATAAAAACAAATGAATGTGAACAGGTTAACTATAATCCTAGTTTGTGTACGAAGAACACCAACGTTTCATCCCTTAACAAGGGAGATCATCAGAGTGAGTGATGTCCCTCGTTAAGGAATGAAACGGTGGTATTCTTCCAACACAAACTAGAATTATGGTTAACCTGCTCTCATTTATCGTGTATAATTTTCAGTCATAACTATAAGCATACCTCAACTTAAGAAACATCAGGGCTAGAAACATGGTTTCAAAATATCAATTAATAAATATGTTAAAATTAAATCTAATATTATTATGGTGCATTAAGGCATGTTAACAATTGTGTACTGGCTAGAGCCAGCATATTACATCTTATTCTGGCAGTGCCAGTGGTCTTGAGCATACTGGGGCAATTCCATGGGCAGTTTATTATATGGATTCATGCTAGGCCCTGGATTAACTGGCTTCGGAGGCTGTCTGAATTTAGTCGAGTATTTATAAAAGTCTGACATCTCAAAAGGTTTGGTTTCCTCTCTATATGGTATACATTTCCCCTGTTCAATAACTGTCAGGTTTTTCGAAGAGTCGAGTGATACTCCACTTGGTGAAGTCACAGGACTTTGGGGCATTTGGCGGGGGCTGTGGGGGCTTTGTGGCACTTGGTGGCTAGGACTATGCAGTACTTGATGTTGGCTATGTGATACTTGGTGCGGGCTGAGCACCTGATTGGGACTTTGCATAGCTGAATGCCGTCCAGAAGATACCATCACTTCGTAAGCTTGGGTGTTGCCAATACTTGATGTACGCTTCAAGCCCGAGCCAGAGCTACTCTTCAAGAGTGCTTCAGATTTTGTCGGTGAATCTAACGAGGTCTCATACCATTGTTTCTCTTTCATTTTCATATCATTCTGAGACAGTGGTGAGAACTTATTCATACTAACAGAGTCGAAATTCGAGTATCCCGACTTCATGCTCACAGGACTCATGGCATCAGGATATCCCCTCTGCTCATGGCTGTAATCATCAGTAGATACTTGGAGTTGCAGATGCATCGGGTGTCTTATACTATTGTGTTCTCGTAAAGGCACAGCCCTTTCTACATTGTGAGGAGGTTCTTGAATATCTGTTTGTGAGCGATGTTGGTACACTGGTAGCTGAGGCCTGTAGCCATCACCCATGTTTTCTAAATGCTGATTATAATCACTGTGCGACGTTAAGTGATAAGTTTGTGTCCTCTGAAGAGTATGTCGCCGGACACTGTCTGGCCTTCGTTTGGGTTGAGCTGGCATTTGTTGGTGGTGAGTAATGCCACCTAAATGCTGACTTTGTGCTTTTAAATGTGACGCATACTGATATAATAGGGGCGTGTTTCTTACTCCATTCTGTGGTGGAGGTCCAACACTTCCATGGGTGTAGTTAGTAGTAATATCTGGGTGGCTTGAGCTAAAATGAGTCTCGCGCAGTCGAGACACATGCTGAGCCTCTGGGGCATTATTGCAGTAATAAATCTTGTTCATATACTCTGTTGTCATGGTATGATGCCTAGCATAAGTGCCAGGATGGAGATCAGTAGGAGTATTTTCATTGACAGTTTCATGTCGACCTGCGAGGGCAGGATACGTGTGAGATGTGTGCATAGAGAATGTATCAGTATTGCGTTCTTGAGGTGGTGAGGGGAAGAAGTTGGAGCAACTTGTTTCTGGTCGACGGACAAACCTTGGATGGCTTTTTGTTGACATGCCTGATATTGAGGGCGTGGAAAGCCTATGAGACAAATTTCTGCGTAGATTTTGATCTGAGTCATGCGTACCAGCGCGAAAGCGCCTGGAAGAGTTGTCGGAACCATCGCGGACATCATTGCCGTCTGTAGACCTGTTTTCACTCCGCACGCTACCCAGTCTTTCTCTTTGCGGCACTTCTGGGCTAAGGGGTGCCTCTGGTGGCATAATCCCTGTGAGTTGAACTTCCTGAACGCATAGTTTATAAAGCTCTTCGTTCTTATTTGCAAGCATCAATTCTAATTCTTTCTTTCGTGCTTGCAACTTTAGAAGTTTATCTTGTTTGTCAGAATGTAAATCGCTTCCCATAGTGCTGGTCCCCATCGTCAGAACATAAGACAGAACACAAAAGAGGAACCCAAAGTATCGAGCAAGAAAATAAACACAGAAACTCAAAGAAATAGGCGAAAAAACAAAGAAAAAAAACAAAAGTAGATAATTTTCTGCTTACTACCAATACCAATAATATTAAACCTAGTCCACAGAACAATAATATCCTTAGTCTATGATTGATGTGTCTGCCATGGACAATTTTTTTTTCTTTATTTGTTTGTCCATCGGATGGATAGGCTATTGCTTTATTTCTGCTTGTGCATTGCTAATTTTGCTACCTACCCTTTTGCTTGTGGTGGGTGATTCGATTCACGTTGCTGCCGCCGCGCCGCCGCGCGCTGCCCCGTGAGCGGCAGGCTAGGGGCCCTGCAAGCCTAGGGGCCCTCATGGTGAAACATTCATACCCCTAAAGTCTGGCTTGCCCAAAAAATTGGCATTTATTTTTCCAATTAATATTAAGTAGAGTAAGTAAATAACAAGATCCGTCAAGTGCGAGTGTGGCTCGCGCGCCGAGGGTTTCGAATGTTTGTCATGTTTACCAATATGTACTATGGTTCAGAAGGATCGGTTCGCAAAAAAGTAAAGTAAATAGATGGTAAACGTAAAATATTCGATTTTTTTCAAAATATTTCAAAAATTTTGTAACCTTCAGGAATTTAAAAAACTGTTTTGAGTTGTACAAACCGATACCTTTTATTTGATACCCCCCTAGGCAGGTGCTGCGGAAGTGGAGTGCAGGGGAGCCAAATGCCCCCCAAACCGGCTGAGCCAAAATTTTGAATTTACTATCTGATCAACTTTAATACCGGGTAAAGAAAGTTTCTAGCTTTGTTTTTTAGTTAAATTAAGAATCGCTTGTAACTAAGAGAAATTGGGCGAGAGAGCAGAGCATAAGAATAGTTCCACCTGTGTGTATGTTTGTTGGAAACGGAATATTTGAAAATTTCAGATCGAACTGAAACTTTGCACATTTATCAAGGACCGATAACAATACAATAATTTAATAAGTTTGTCCAATTACCCTGACGAGGATCTTCAGGATCAACCAACGATTTTTACCTACCTTAAAATCATAAAATCTTCTATACCGGCTGTATGTAAACAAACTTATACCAAATTCACCGACTCTCCGTCGCTTTACATTTATAAGAAGTAAATACAAAAAAATTTGCTCGAGAACTGGAAAACGCGAGGGTGGCGGTCCGCCCCGGGTACCAAGCTTTGAGGGGTGCCATCTTGGCAGCCCCTTGGTGCTTGCTTGGTTACGCCAAGCAAGCACCAAGAAGGGGTGACAACGACTACTCACACCCACAGCCAGATCATAAAAATTTCGTTCGCCGTTGATTCTATGGCCTGTTGTAAACATGCCTCACCGATTTCAAAAAAAGGCTGCGGCTCACTCCAGTTTCCAATACTTATTTTGTATTCGTTTCTTAACAATTTTCTCAACCGCCGCAAACCCTCCAAAGTTTTTATGGCTCGCTCCACTCGCTGTTATTTAATTTTTCGTACTCTTCTGATCTTATTTGGGACTATCTGAAAACGTAACATAAAAGGTCAAGTACCCACTTGACCTTGTAAAAATTTGGACATCACAATTTGTACTCAAAATTCAGTATAATATAATATTAAAACTCGGTACAATATAAACTATAAAGTAAATAATGATACACGTATTTTTTTTTTTACTAAACTACCCCTAGGTTGATTGCACAACCAATCAATTTCCACGCGGGTGAAGCCGCGGGGCGCAGCTAGTTAACACTAAAGAAAACACGAATACTATTCTATGCAAGAAAAGTAATATCAAGAGGCATATTGACGGGCCGAAACACCAAGGTACTGCTGGCCGCCGAAATCAATTATTTTATCTTGATTTAATACAGATTCTTATATTGTGTAACATACCCTGGTCACGAGTAAATCGACCAGAGTTTAAAACATTTTACTTAAATATATGTGTTGTAAATGTACAAAAGTTAAAACGATTCCCATTAATCGTTATTGAGAAAAGTTTACTTAGATATTGTTTTTTAAAAAAAAAATTGCTTCAATTTATGACCATGTTCATAATCAAAAACTTTGGATTTCTCTAGATGAAACTACCGATTATTTAGGTCGTTATATTGTAAATTTTCTAGTAAAACCTTTAAATGTGGTAACAATCAAAACATTTTTAATAGCTTGCAATATGTTAGAAAAGGTGAATGGAGAGACAGTAGCTCAATTTGTGATTGGATGTTTAGAAAATATGTGGGGAGACTCCTATGAAGCCAAAGTAGATGTTTTAGTATTATGTTCTGATAGCGTAGCATATATGTTAAAAGCAGGAAGAATTTTAAAAACTATTTGCCGAATATGATGCATGTAACCTGTTTAGCACACGCTCTTAATCTCGTTGCAGAACAGATAAGGGCAGAATATGTGGATGATGTTGATAGATTAATTTCAAATGTAAAAAAGATATATTTAAAGGCTCCCAATAAAGTAAAAATATTAAAGGAAAGGTTTCCGAACATGCCATTACCACCAGAACCTGTCATCAGTGTTGCCATATGGATAAGGCATGGATTCCGTATTTTCGATCAAAAAGTCCGTACAAAATCCGTATTACAACTCTTGAGTGAAATTCCGTATAAATTCCGTAGAAAAATGAAACATCTAAGATAACTTTATTTATACATGTCTTTATTTATCATCGGGTGATTTACCTAAAAGTTGCATGTAATAAGCCTGTTATCGTATCTGTGCCTATTTTATTATTTATCATGGCACACACTATACATGAAAATGAACCTACGACTATGTACAACTGTAGCGCAGCACAGTATTGACCTCGTGTGCATAGCGTCGACAGCGTTAAGCTGCGTGCAAACCACACGTATAGCTAAGCAATGACGTCATTAATCTCGTATCCTTACGTAGCCTATTCTTGGGTTGCAGTGGACGTTCTTATCACACACTTTTTTTACGTTATCTTGACGTTATCACACATTCCCTTGCAAAGCGAAGCTAGAAACACGTACGTAACCACTCCGTGCGCAGCGGTGGAGCAGCGGCTTTATGTTGCCGTGATAATATTGTGCTGCTGTACATTTTTGACAGGGAGAACTAATTATTATAACATGTAAATGACTTCTTATTTACGTTACGTTAGTTTTGATTTGGTACAACACAACACACACACTTTTGCAAAGGTTTCGCGGACAGCTTTCAACCCAAAACTTGGTCAAACAAATTATTCGCTAGCAGCTCTATCTTTGTGTCATACATATAGTGAAGCATTTCAATACCTTTCTTATTACAGCTTTAGAACGGTTTTTGGCTGATTAGTTCCTTTACAAAAGCAATAGATGTCGCGGTTGAATATACATGCATATAACGGTGTAGCGCCAACGGCAATATTTCCCGGTACATGCGAGTATTTAGGACTTTAAATAAATATGATAGTTATTGTTTTAAATAATGTAAACATCATCTAAAAGAGCTCTTCCTCGACTGCATCTGCCTCTGAGTTAGTCTGTGTAAAGTTGAATCTGCCTGTAGCATAAATCCGTTTAAAAATCCGTATGTTTGAATCATCCGTATTGGGCTTCCGAAATCCGTACAAATACGGACAAATCCGTATATATGGCAACGCTGCCTGTCATAACAAGGTGGGGTACATGGCTAGAAGCAGTCTCGTATTATGCCAAATATTACGAACAAATTAAAACGATTGTAGGACTTCTTAGAAGCTCTGAAGCTTTATCTATCAGGCACGCTAAAGCTGTGCTAGAAATAGAAACTTTAAAAACCGATTTAGATTATATTGACGAATATTTTAAAATCATTCAAATTTCATTTAAACGATTACAAAAGTCTAATTTATTGTTAACAGAATCTTTCTAGATATTTGACGAAACCAGAATAATTTTAAGCTGGTGTTCATCTGAAAGAGTCAAAATAAAACTAGAAAACGTTATGGACAGAAATCCCGATCTAGATGCATTAAGAGATATTTGTGAGAATTTAGAAAAAGAATCGGAGAATGAAAATGAATCTTTGTCATACTATAAAAAATAATAATACCTGAAATTATATATTATAATATATAATTTCAGGATATAATATAATATTATTATATTATATTATATCCTATATATTATTTCCCATCTTCCGAGGACATCCGTAAGGGCTGGTGTGGCGGCAGATTTGGCCGAGGATCTCAAGAGACGCAAATATGCAGGTCTCGACAGAGCCTACATATTTGCTTCCTTTGGGGTCGAGACCCTAGGTCCGTGGGGTACCGAGGCTCTCCGGGTTTTTAAAAAGTTATCTGAGCGTCTGGTCGACGCGACGCGTGACCCGAGAGCTGGCGGATATCTGGCGCAGCGCATCAGCATTGCCATACAGCGGGGCAATGCAGCCAGCGTCTTGGGGACGCTTCCGACTGGTATTGATATGGATCAGTTGAGCTACCTGTAGATTGTTTGCAACAGTCTGCAGTTAGCTTAATTGTTTCAATTGTAAATACTAGTTATAATTTGATTGTAATTTTCTTTGTTAATAAAGGCCATTGCCGTAACAATATTATATCCTGAAATTATATATTATGTAATTTCAGGATGTTGAAAGGTCCTTTTCTACTTATAAATGGATGTTAAGTACAAAAAGAAATCGTTTAAGATTGAAAATATGGAAAAACTCATGATAACTTATTTTAATACTTCAGACGAAAATACATCCGATGATGACAAAGAAAACTCCATTCCTGATGGTGATGATGATGACACATTTAGCTATTCAGATTAACTGACTAATTTCTACATCAACTGAAATAATATTCTCCTGTGTCTCTTAACATTTGGTTACTTTCATAATTTTTACGTTGATTCCAATGATTGTACAATATGAATAAATGGTGTGAAAACTATAAAATTGTTTTTTTAACCTTTACCTACTTTGTTAGTCACACTATTATTATAAATGTGAAAGTTTGGATGGATGTTTGTTACTTCTGGGACGAAAAAATAAACGGACGAAAAATTGGGACGAAAAAATATTTAGTCCTAAGGCGTCTCCATTTGGTCTCTGTTATTTTTCGAACTTTAGGTATTTTAGCCCGCCTAATTCCGGTCACTGCTTATAAGTAGTGCTTCAATTGTGTCATGTTTTCCCACACATGTTTTTCTTTCAAATCACACTAGTGCTTATGGTCATCCCTAAGCACTAGTGTGATTTGAATGAAAAACATGTCATCCTCAAACCAGAGGTCATCCTCTCATCAATAAAACACAAATACAATTTTATTCAACATTGTATTATTTTTGAAAACCTCATAACTTTATGTTATTGTGATAATAACTTAATCACAATAAACACAATATTTTTAAGGTTCTATAGTGAACAAGGAACCCGTACCTATATTAAGATGATTACAGAAAATTCATATTTTCTTAATCTTACAGATGTATAAAATAAGAATAATAATTTTAAAATGACGGTTTTTTAAATGCTATTTTTTCCGAGGGTACTGATTATGTTTTCGACTAACTCGAGGTCGTAGATTACGAATATGTGGTGTTTGTTCAAATCCAAAAATGGATAGATCTACTATTAAATCAGTAGATCTGGCCACACTGAGTGACTAAAATTTGACAGTTCTTATAATATAATTTATCGAGTGATAAATATTATAAGAACTGTCAAATTTTACAGATCTTTTGATAATTATCGAGTGATAAATTAGCGAGAATTGCCTTGCAGATCGATGATTGAAATCTTTTAATAAGTTTATAGTTGAATTCCTATTCCTACCTTCAACTTATTTTTATTTTGGCGCCGCTTACTTTTCGCCACGACTCTGCCAGTGTCTGTGTCGGAGTGTCATAAACTTCGAAGAATATGATCAGTATAATTGAATTTAAAAATTTTGCATCAAGAAGTATTCCTACCTTTAAGCGCAACTAAAAACTAACATTAGAGCAGAATTGTGTCAAACCAGTTTCCTTCGACCGAGAACCAGATGCAGAGCTAAAGATAAAAGAAGAAGAAAAGTTACAACACAACACATGGTACACACATGACATGACACAATCAAACGTCAAAGTGTCAAACTCAAAATAGATAGAAGAAAGGTAGGTACCTATAACAACCAAATCAAGGGCATTCCATTTTCCATTCCATCCGTCTTCATTATATTTTACTTACTTACAAGTGTGCCTACCTACAGAAAGGCTGTATTAATAAAAATTCATTGGCTTAATGTAGGTTGGGATACGAATAAAATAATCGCAGAGATCTATTTACCGTAAAATTTCAAAATGACGTCTAAACTGTACAAAGTAGTTATCGGCGCCGCTGACAAGTTCGTGCCTCAGGGTATGCGACCACTTTGGGAACATCCAGCTGGTAAGTGTTATCAAATATCTACCTACATGTTGTAGAGATCGAATTATGAAAAAACAATTTTCTTTCTTGTAGGACCTAAAACGGTTTTCTTCTGGGCACCTGCATTCAAATGGGTACGTACATGATTACGGACATGTTTAGCTGCCAAGGCCACACTATTTATACTCTCACCTCGTTTGAGGCCAATGTTATCAATAGAGTGCGCACTTTACACAGAAGTAGATAACTAACTCTTCAACATCCTACTTATCTTTAAATTGTCTTCTGAAAAGCTTGTTATTCGTATGTGTATTGGTCCTACGCATACATATGTATTTTAATGTTAAGTCCACTCACACACAAGGTTTAATGTTCATGCTGATAAAATAACTTCATTACACTAGGTTTTTGGGTATCATTTTGAATGCTATTCATTGGGAATAAAGCATGTCCACTTGTTCAGTTACCTATAACTTATTCATAGCGATTTGTCATCACCTCCTGATTAAGTAATGAATGTCTTAGACTTGACCTTTTGATGTTAATATTAAAGTCAAGAAGTCAAAAAATATCAAACCTTGAGCACCTTCTCCCAATAGCCACAACACAATTAACATAAACAGGCAATGGTATCAATTCTGTTAGTAAACTGTTAACTTAACTACTTTGACAGCATTAAAAATAATGCATTCACTTTCTTTACGATTGAAATACAAATACAAAAAGCATAAAAAACACCTAAAATTATTAACACTTGATTACATAGGTTGTAAGATTTGTGTGATGAGTAAGTTAGGTGAATACATGATTAACTATTACCCCCGCACTAGGCTAGGTCTGTTTCCTGGGGGATTGAATACATACTCTGTTTGCCATGATAATTGGAAAAAGATAAACAAATAAGGCAGAAAATAAAACTAAAGAAACAAAATAGGCAAGTGCTTGTGAGTTACAATGGTCATATGTACTAAAAACCTACTAAATTTTAAGTAAAAATAGATTTAAAGGATGCTACCAAGTAAATTATGTTACTCGGACCTAGAAGTCCTTACATCATTCAATACATTCTGCAAGTTGCTACAAAAACAGTGTCTGTGAGAGTATGAATGTGGTGTGAGAGAGAGTTAACAATGGAGTTAAACAAGCTCATGCTTTTTATTCATGAAATTAAGAGGGTGATTGCCCAAGAGAAAAGTTTGTGCTAGCTACAATAATAAATAAATAAATAATAAAAACGAAAACGAAATGTATAAACAATGATTACCAGAAGGCTTTTCGTCGCATCGTAATCTAGGGTGAGCAGATCTTTATACCTTCTCTTTGCCTCCATGATGATTTGTGATAAGCCAAAATTAAATGTTGAATATAGAGCTGACGAACACTGAGAGTTTGGGTTAGGTCATAAAGAGTGGGAAAACGGAAAGGCAGGCAACAAGGCATAATATTTTCACGTTTTTTTCTTTGCGGTTGAAAAAAAGGACATCGGAATTTTAGTGCTGTCAAATTAGTTTTTGTACGGGGTGTCAGGTGGCAAAATTTGGATTTGTAAATGAAAAAATACATATAACATTATGAAAAGTAGTAAGTTAAACATAAACCAAATCAAAGATAAAACGGCGGATTTTGTTTTTAAAAGTTATTCCGTCTAAATGTATTCCATCGCGGCGTACACATTCACGAAATTTTTCCGAGATAATTCTGAGAACAGCAAAAAAATTTTGGAGAAAAGCGTGCACTTCTCGGTTGATTTTTTTTTTTGTTCCGCTATGTTCGTTGGATTCTAATCCTAATTTTGCCACCGGACTTACCAAAAAAATCAAGACCATAGTTTATCAGTAATAGCTCAAATGCTAAAATACTCATAACTTATATAGAAAACTGAGCTCCGCAACATAATAATGCAATCAAAAAAATTAAAGAATTTAAGAGGAAAGAAAGCTGCAAGGGACCTATATTTTGCTTACTTTAATTCTCTTAAGAGTTATTGACTAATTTTTTGGGGTACTGACGCTGATTGCAATCGAATATTTGTACTGCAAAATCGATGCATTTGTGGCGTTCAATTCCGTAGGTAGGAACGGAACGCACCGGCGGCGCTGACAGTAGGTCTGTCAGATAGAAAGTTGATAATGACGGGTAGAGACACGTGCTGGTGACGGAAGAAAAAAAATCACGATTGAGTCGATTTTACAGCCGGTCTCCTGCATTCTACGTTTTATGACTTTTACCTTAATTGTACCTACTCGTATCTTTCGTAATTCACAAGTGATCCGAAAATACACGTTCGATATACCTAATGGACAATCTTTCTGTGCCTATCTTTGTGTTCGCGTATCTGTGTCAATAAACAGTTTCTTAGAGAGTATCTATTGTGTTTTGGTGTCAAGACATTCCTTACCTACCGGTACTCCAAAATATAATTAAAATAGTTTAAAACTGTTTAAAGGTACAAATCATGACTGAAATGGTAAGTAACAAAATAATATTTTGTAAGATGTTGCATTATTCATATTAAAAATAAGAAAATAAATGGTAACGATTGATTTGAAATAATCTACCTACTATCATTGTTATTTTTGCAATATTATAACGCGGCTAGTTTTCTAAATTACGGTAAGTAATTTGGAGTTTGTTTATTAGCAATAAAATAAATCGTAGATGGTAGGTACAGTCTTACATGGTGTATCCTGCAAACATGATCCAAGCTTACCTAAAATACAGTAGACTGTGTTATTGCTTGAATTTTTCTTTTGGTAGAGAAAACAGTAGCAGAACAATATTTTTTAAGATTCCTTACCCTACTACATTGGTACCTAAAGAAATATCCACACTACCAACCAGTGACCAATGTTTAGTGATAAATAGATTTGTATATAAGTATCTCAGTTTTGTCGGAGTCTTATAGAGTAATAAATAATACGTAGGAACTTAAGGAAATAATAAGGCGTAAATTATATTTTTGCAGAATCGCGACTCTAACGCCATCTCTTAGTAGTGCAACTACAACTACCATAGACCGTGTAGTTCTTCATATTACCAAAACGTTGCGTTAAAATCGCTTATTTTTTTTGTTATTTTACCATGTAGAAATACTATTACAATAAAATAATGAAGAGTTTATCTAATAAGCAAATAAATTAATAATCTTGCGTATGAGTCGTCTGCTCGACAGCTTCTCGTCACGTTCACTACAGCTACCGGACTACCAACAGTCGAGACGTAATGGAGACGTCGTCGACGTCTCCATCACGCCTTAACACTTTCAAGGGAAAATTATGTGCGTTTTTTTTTTTAAACATAATAAGTTGTGTTTTTTTAAATTTATTCTGTTACATTTTTTTTTTGTTGTATGGCTTTTCTTTCTGCGTAGGGGGGTGATGTGGCGTTCAATTCCGTAGGTAGGAACGGAACGCACCGGCGGCGCTGACAGTAGGTCTGTCAGATAGAAAGTTGATAATGACGGGTAGAGACACGTGCTGGTGACGGAAGAAAAAAAATCACGATTGAGTCGATTTTACAGCCGGTCTCCTGCATTCTACGTTTTATGACTTTTACCTTAATTGTACCTACTCGTATCTTTCGTAATTCACAAGTGATCCGAAAATACACGTTCGATATACCTAATGGACAATCTTTCTGTGCCTATCTTTGTGTTCGCGTATCTGTGTCAATAAACAGTTTCTTAGAGAGTATCTATTGTGTTTTGGTGTCAAGACATTCCTTACCTACCGGTACTCCAAACATTCATTATATTTTAGGGCTAAAATATAGACACTTGTAGAGGTAAATTCAATGAACTAAATATTTTGATCATGGCGCGTGTTCATAATATGTCAAAACATAGAATATATTGTGCTAGGAAATATTGGAGATGTGGTGACAAATGCAAAGGTTCATTGTCATAACACTAGGAATAAGGAAAATGTAGTTGCTCCTTGGACCAGACTTAGTAAATTTTTAAAATTAAATGTCCATAAAATTTTATAATAAAATACCAATCAACCTAAGAAAAATACCTGACGTCGAATTACTATAATATGTCAAAAACCATTTAATGAAAAAATGTTACTATACAAATGACGAAGTTTTGGCGGACACATCTTTATTTTGTGAAGTTAATTATGATACTGAAGTGCGATCTACTTAATGTACATTGTACACATTTTAATGTAATTTTTGACATGTCTATTTAGACATGTCAAAAATTACATAAAAATGTGTACAATGTGTTTCATCTTTAAACTTATACAAAGCATTTGCTTTGTATAAGTTTAAAGATGAAATAAATGACTTTATTGACATCATTCTAACATAATATCAGTATTATTGATTTCTTTGAGTTTTTGTCTTGACTACAAAATAAAATAATTTTATCATACTTGCACCAGGTGATGGTAAGGATTTAGAAATTAATGTACTTTTCTATAATATGATTAAAGTACTTTATTGTGGTTGTACCTTATTATTATAATCACAATAAAGTAGGTCGAACATTTAAAATCCTCTGCCTCACCCTCTAGCTGAGGTTGTTCATTATACAGTAATGGTGCATTCTCAAGTTAATAACCACTTGCAGAGTTTGGTGGTTGCTGGGTTTGGAGATATATATAATAGACCTATCGAATCCTTGTCAATATACCAAAGTTCGTCACTTGCTCTTACTGGGATGATATGGTCCCGCTACTCCCTTGTGATAATCCCAAAAAACTGGAGTCTTTTTACTGTCAATGTATTTGTCGCTTTGACTAACTTAGTTCAACTAGTGCGAGCTGTACATTACCAACAAAGCCTTAAGAGCGACGTACCAAAAAAATAATATTCATGTTCCTAAAATTGTTTTGATATTTTTTTTTTCTGTTTTATTTATCACCTACCATAAATATGGAAAATTTTTAATTGTAGGGAGCATTTGTATTTAAAAACAGAACAAAGGAAATAATGACAATCATTCAAACTAATTAAATTTGTGGTTTATTAGCTTCATTTATTTTAAAGATTTTACGCCTTTTTCTTAAAAGTGAGTTAGGATTTGTAATGTTAGCAGTTTTATAAGAATATTTTATGATACATAAATGTTTTATACAAATATTGGCTTCAAACATTACTGGACAGAGCTACATAATATGTAAACTTATTTTAGAATATGTTTTTTTTTCTTTTCTATATAAACTGTGATTCAACCAGTAGTTGATTTTTTCTATTTAAAGTTGTTTTTTTGGTGTTATACATAAAATTGATCATCATGACGAAATAATAATGAATTTTAACAGATTTTTGTTTTATTATTTTGTAAAAGTAACTTCCAGTAAATTCCAGTATCGATGCACTCAAGAGAACGCAAGCTTTACAGACAAGGTTAATATCCACAATCATATTTGTGTGTAACGTAGTATGTAATTGTTTCATGTACGTTCGTAGCATTAATGCATGGGTAACGTTCCAATTCAAGCGCAACAGAAATCAATGGAAAAGAGATTGAGAGCGCCATTTAATCACGCAATAGCGTAACATAATCTTAGGGATCTGCGCCACTTAGTCACGCAATAGCGTAACATAATCTTGGGGATCAGCGCCACTTAGTCACGCAATAGCGTAACATAATCTAGGGGATCAGCGCCAGTTAGTCACGCAATAACGTAACATAATCTTGGGGATCAGCGCCACTTAGTCACGCAATAGCGTAACAATCTTGGGGATCAGCGCCAGTTAGTCACGCAATACCGTAACCTTCTCTCTTTTCTTGGGGATCACCTTCACAGTCTATCGTAGGCTAGCAGTGCCAGTCGTGCCACTTAATTCTATAACAAACAAATAGATACGTAAATAGGTATGATACGTGCGTGCCATCGCAGAGCTTTAATTACTATCGATTGATTTACCGCACGATAGTCGTGAGGTGATCCTTCATTGAAAAGCTCCTCATTGTCATCATGTGCATTGTGTTCATAATATTGGTGTCGATACTGTTCCCTTCACTAGACTTCTCTGTTACATGTTTCTGGTTTACCACTTTTCTCTGCCAGTGTCCATGGAAAAATAGTCATTTATGTAGGTACTACTTCTTTAAATGCTGTCAAATTACATAGTTCAGTTTAGTTTGATGCAACAACAGAATCGGCACCATTATCTGTGCCATCATGCAGTCGTTCACCATTCTCAAATACATATCATTTTTCAGGGTTTGGTGTTGGCTGGTATAGGTGACTTGAGTAGGTCTGCCGATACTCTGTCCGTACCGCAATCTCTGTCACTTGCCGCAACTGGCACCATTTGGTGTCGTTACTCCCTTGTGGTCATCCCGAAAAACTACAGCTTGTGCGCGGTCAATGTGTTCGTTGCTCTAACTAGCCTGTACCAGATATCGAGAGCTATTAGATACCAGCAAAGCCTAAAAAAGGAGAGTCAATGATAATTAATTATGAAATTAATGTTAGCGTGTTGACTGCGGAAAATGTAGCCTCGGTCAAAACGATTATTAGCTCAATTTCAGTAAATTACTCTCTAAGGATTCCAGTAGAATTTCAAAACAGTTACGGGTTTATTACCTACCCAATAAGAAATAAGTAAAATGTAGCATAAGCACAGTCTCACAGGTGTATAAGTTATTTATTTATTATAGCTCTTGAATTTTGCCATGCCGCATGACTGTTAATTCGGGTTAATAGAATTAGGTCCCTACTTTGCATGCAATACGTTTGCTTCAAAGCGTGTTTTTACGACTTGCAAGGAAGGTTTTTTATAATTTCTGTCAGTGGCTATACAGAGACCCACCTAATTTTATATTATTTTAAAATACATAAAATAAATAAATTGTGGTGTACAATTCACACTGACACAGCATTGCGTAGCCCCAATCTACGCAGTTAAATTCAAACGGTCAGGGTAAACGTATGTATGCTCGCTATCGTGTTACCATAAAGGGTTTCAAAATCCGTTTCGTTGTTATCTCGATGCGCCAGTAAAAAGGCACATCGAAGTCTTAAGTAAACAGTTAAATCTTAAACAGATAAGAACTACTAATCTTTCGAATCAGTTGGTACTTATTCGATGTCTGAAGATAAAGTCTTGCGTTATGGCATAAGTAATCTTAGGTATAATATTAATATGACAGTGGATTTACTACACGTGATAAATATGGGTATAATGAGTTTAGAGGAATCCTCTAATATAAATGGGTTTAGAGAAGTTTAGAGAATTGTTTATGTCTTATGTAAATTGATTCTAATGTACATAGGAACACATACCTACGTTTGGATATTGATATTCGGTGGAATTACTTTAGTTAGGTAGCATAACAACAGTTTTAATTTCTTAACTTCTAGTCTATTTTAGACTTAGATTATGTACAAAAATTGCCAAATTAATTATATCTACTGTGTCGTTTTTTGCGTAGGTATGTGACTTTTTTTGGTAAGTCGCTGGCGACTTGCTACTTCGTTATCATTGATTGTTGGTGTTAAAACGTTCTAATTATGTAGTTGAAAATATATTTATTTGTAAAAGATGACTTCTATTTTTGTAAAACCTTTTGGTAGAAAATATATTTTTTGTTTCATACCGTTTCTATTATTTCTGTATTGTATGACTAACAATTTTCAGATTTCATACTTCTAATAACTGTGATATAACTTCAAGCTACCTACTTGGTTATGGGCTTCTTGGTTACGGACCACCTAACCTACCTGTTAGAGTCTATTCTATGAAGTAACGTAACTGCCTGCAAGTAAGTTATTTTACTTTACCTACTACCTTTTTTAGCTCTGGTGGAAAAACACACATAATTTTTCCTTGTTCGGTTTAGGACACATTCATAATATGACTGCCTGGCCCTACTGGATCGCCACAAGTTCTACCTTAAATTAGAGCATGTCTCGGTGCATGTCAGGAACCGAATGCACGACTATGGTTGCATAACCTGAGGGTACAAGATCACTACATTTAAAGTTGTCGCACACATCAACTTGGAAACGGATCATCGCCGTTTCAACTCTACTCTTTGGTTGCTTCTTGATTTTAGTAACTTAAAACTCGCAAAGGTGTCAATTCAGATGGTGCCTTAACTTATTGACAGCACTAAAATGTTGCCGGCCATGTCATAACGATCGAAATAAAAAGGATGACATTAATTGTAGTGCTGCCAAATTAGTTATGTTTTGGCGACATCTAAATTGACACCAATGTGTGATTGTAAACCGACTTTTTTGATGACCTACTTTTTGTACCTGTGACATAAAGTTGCCATCACTGATTCTGGTAAACTCATCAGTTCACCAGAATACTTTTACAGAAACTTAATGACAACTCACGAAGATCCGAAGGAATTAGGCGGGGGGAATCCTTATGACCTCACTCCTTTACGCCATAAGGGCGGCGAAGCGGAAACATTTCCGAGTCGATACGTGTGCAACAACCTTTAGGGTTGCTACAGTGCATCTACATTTTGACATTTTTGTATTTATTTATCTCTTACGATCCTTCATGGATGTTAAAGGCCTTTAACATCCATGGATGATGATGAAGACTTTCAACATTTCTTGAACATCCTGCATTGACAACAGACTTTAATTTGCGCTTTTTCCAGGCATTGGTTATAGTTTGTCTCGATGATTGGCGACGCCCGATAGAGACGGTATCACCATCGCAATCTGCTTCTCTATCCGCGACTGGCATTATTTGGACGAGATACTGCCTAGTTATTAAGCCTGTCAACTATGCTCTGTCTTTGTGTAACTTTGCACTGGGAAGTGCCAATGGATTCCAGTGCTTTAGGGCGATTAGTTACAGTGCTTCTTTGCCAAAAGAAGTTGAGAACAAGAATTAAGTTGTGACTTTTTTAGCTAGCGACTATTAAGATAACTAGGGCCCTATTCTTCTAAATCAATTTCGCGATGATAGTGGCAAAATCGACATCATAGACACATTTTTTTGTGAATCTGCGACCCTTTTACGATACCATTGTGCATTGCCATAGTGAACTGATTGAGTTTGTAGAATTGGACCCCTGTTTTATGTAGGTATGTAATACAAGTGTTCTAAGTATTTTACAACTAACGAACAATTTATCAGTAGTCGTGTAGGCTATTTTAGTCACAAATTCGAAGGTGCCATTTGTATGAGATTAGAGAAATTCAAAATCTTGCCAGTATTCCAAAGAATGCCATATAATTTTTATGTTATTTCAGTTATAATTTTGTGAATTTTTAATCTAGGAACAGCCTATTAGTTTAGCACTGTCGTTTTTAAAAAAAAACTACTACATATACTTACCTAACCTATGTTAGTTGTTAGTTTTTTTTAGTAGTTTACTCGCAGTGTAGAATAGATTTGCACTAATCCAGTACCTAACAATGAATAATACCTAAACATCTGAAATTAAGAAAATTGTCATATTCATAGAACTTGATAAAAATGGACCAAATATTTATATACGAATACAAATCGATATAATCGATTATAAACGAATTTATTATACCTATTACTTGTAACATACATGCGAGTATTAGTTTTAGATACAGTAGTATTTTAGTTGCATGTTTGCATGCTGTAGTTGTTGTGTTTTGTTTGCTAGTGAAATAAATATTGTTGTTTCATGTTTTTGTTTCGAAGGTTTTGTACATTGCATTATTTATTTCTAGGAACCTTTATCTTATGGAGCATTTTAACTTTCCTTGTTAAATCTATATTTACTTGCATAAAATCTATATTTCCTAAATAATATATTTTAATACTAAAGATGTAAAATTTGTAATTTTGTTTATAGTTCAATAAAATAACAAGTCTGATTTAACAACTTTTCAATAGGTAGCTATTTACATATCCCTGAGTACTATTAGGCTACGTACATCAGTGAGCTAAGCCGCGTAAGAATTTGGTTATGAGCGACGATCTCAGAAAATAAACAATCCAAAATTCTTAAGATTACAATTTATTCCTCAACCAAACTCAGCAATCTCTCCATACTAATAGGTCCAAAATTCCTCCCATCATCCGAATACATAACAACGTTCCTTATAACATAACACTGTTTATCTCCTATCTTATAAATAGGCCGTCCTTCCCTGTTCTTTCCTACTATTGGCACGAAGGTGATACCTTTCTCTATGCATCTAGATTCTAGAAGTTCTGAGAAGGATTTCTGTTGAGTGGAGGCTAACGCGTCGGCTATTCTAGAAGATTCTTTAGGGTCTATGGGGGTGTATCGCGGCGGGGGCGGTGGTTCGACGGAAGTGAAGCGGGGCGGTGGAGGTGCTTCTACAGAGTCGATGTCGGTGCTTCGGTTCATCATGTCGAGGGCTTTGCGGAACGCGTCGCGAACCGCCGGCTCTTTAAGGACTTCTTCGGGGAATAGTTTCTGTAAAAATAACATATTTGTCATAGTTTATTGGCAAATATTACTGTCAAAACGGGAATCGAATTCGGGTATGACCAGTTTTGACTAGCAAGCATCCTTAGGCTTCAACCATACTACGAGCCTAGCGCGGTTACGACGGCGGGCGCGAAGTATCAAACATAATACGAAACCGCCGCCGTTTGCGTTCATAGTAAAGTGACTAAGGCGGGCGCTTAGCGACGGGCATGAGCGAGTTAGCACGCGTAGTTTTCAAACGTTTCTAGAACGTGCGGTCTGGCCACACTACGGGCCTAGTCAACAAGCGACCTTTTGAGCGGGTGGCGGGGGTATCAAACCTTTGGGTCTAGTCGCGCGCGTCTTCAAAACAGCGTAGCCAATTTAGCTTATTATAAGATTTGGCATATTATCTATATTTTAATCACGAGTATAGTCTATAAGATAAGGTATGTAGATTCAGGTCAAGAACTCTCAAGTTTTAGCTCGATCCGTTCAGTAGTTTTGGCGTGAAGAGGTAACAGACAAACATCTAGTCAATCCCTTTGCATTGTAAAAATAAATGGAATTTGTGTCAAACTTTATTTATTTCGCGCACACCATCTCTTGCGTTCAACACCTCCCATCTCAGGATCGAACTGTCTTTTAAAAATAACAAATCCTTGTTCATGGTTTGCCACACCTGCAATAAATCTAACCGCTAAACAGCTCGCTCAACCGCACGCGCCCGCCTTATCCCCTGCCACCGCGCATTCACTGTGAACGCTCACTTACGCACAACTGAGATAATACTTAAAAATATCGGTCAAAACTAGTTTTAGACTGTTGAATTTCTTCATTAATTCTAGCAATTATTTGACCTAGAAGCACAAGTGTAGTAGTTTATGTGCACAACGAGCGTGGTGTATATGCTATTTATTTTATAAAGGCGAAAGTTTGTGAAAATATGAACATGTTTGTTCTCCATAACTACAGAACAAATCAAGAGATTGCCGTTAGGGAAGGCCTATGTTTAGCAGTGGGCTAGCATGGGCTGATGATGATATACCTTGAACTCTGTGTAAGAGTTAAGCACGGTCGCGTGCGGTGGGTTAGCGTTGAGCCAAGCAGCCAGAGCTGCTAACCAACGCGGCAGTAACGCACGGCCGGCCAATGCAGCCACGGTAGCTGCGCCTAGTAGCTCTAACCATTCCACGCACCACAGCCAGGCAGCTAGAAATACAAATGAGATTAAAATAAACTAAAAAAAAACAAGCCTAGTTTTATTCTACTGAAAGTACGGTTTGATTAGCCGGTCTACTTCGATGGAAAGCTTTTTGCCAATCATTGTAGCAGTCGGACAAATTTCTACTAATTTTGATAAGTATTGGCTTCATTAAGCTGTATATTCATGTGTCAATTACAATAAAACTATGTTAGCATTTTCAAGCAGTTTTACATAATTATTACCCAACATAAATTAACAACAGTTTTGCTTGTAATGGGTAATGGAATATCAGGAAATACATTCTACTTTCAAAAAACATTATTATGATAGAAAGCTATTTAGCACACGAAGCACGTTATTTATTTACGAAGCTAGTTACGTATTTCCTGATATAATAAGCTTTCTATCATAATAATGTTTTTTGAAAGTAGATCGTATTTCCTGATATTCCATTACCCATTACAAGCAAAACAGTTAGTTATTATCCCTGAGTGCTAACATAGGCAATGTTTTATCTAAGTACTACGAGAGCGGATCTGCAAGGCACAGTAACCTTATCCGAAAGTTAAGTTTGCATGGATGGCTGTTTGTTCCATCTTCACGTGAAAACTACTGAACGAATTGGGTTAAAATGCTGCAAACACGTATTTCTAATCCTGGAATTGATCTCGGAAAAACGCGAAAGGCGATGCTAGTATTCTATAGAAAAGGTATAATAACTCACTGTTCTCTCCGCCAACTAACTGTATCTGCGAGTGGTGCAGACAATGCTCCAGCTTGGGCACTATATGGTGGTGTAGCAGCGCCGTTAGGGCTCCACCCCAGGCGCCCTGCCAGGCCGCTAGGACGCCGCGAGCGGATCCGTCCGCGGGGTGCCAGGCGGAGAGGGCGCTGGCTAAACGGGACCGGATAAGAGGGTAAATGCCGGTGGAAAGAGCTGGTCCTGAAAGAGATACAAGATGTGTGTTAGTTAAGTAACTAGCTGAACCTACAGATACCGTTCTGTCGAAAAAATTTATTGACCCTGGCTTGGCGAGTCTGCTACTAAATTACTACTTAATTTGCCAGTGGCAAATGCTTGCAGTATATTAGTTAATCTAGCTTTGATAAACCAGAGATAGATTGAACATACGCCAGAGCCTATAATTTTTTGTCTAACATTCGACATCAAAATTCTCATGTAATAAAACGATGGATACATTGGGTATTTAGAATACTTATAATCAATATATCTCCTACGATTTACCACCTGTCACTAAGAGACATGTTCTGCTTACTTTGGGTTACCGCACACCATTACACAAGAAGTGCGGCGAGCGAAGCGGGCCGCAAACCCACACATCGCAGCAAGCAAAGCAAGCCGCACATCTTCAAACTCTTCTTCGCTCTTTAGCACACAAAAGACGTTTACGTACTCCACTTTGGCTGCATCCCTGATACAGCTTACCCGATTGATGATGTGTCGTGGTGTTACCTGCCAGTTCGTGCCACGGCAGCACCCAGCAGTGCACGGGCTGCGTGTCGTGCGTGGGGTCCCAGTTGCGCACGGCGGCCAGCACGCGCGGCACCACGCAGCGAGTCAGCATCTCGCCTGCTATCCAGGCGGGACAGGCCTCTTTCCAGGCCTTCACTGCGCGGAGCATCGGGTCGGGGATGCGTGGGTTCCATACTCTGTTGATGAAATTGACGATATTGGATAAAGGTATAACTGATAGCCCTCATAAAGGGCCTCTGTTGGCTTCGGCCCCGCGCAAACGTTTTAAAGGGCCGGACGGGACACTTTATTGCCAGAGATCATGAAATAAAAACACAACATAATAATTGCGAGGACTGTCTAAAAATTGCACATTGGATTTCATTGCAGACATGCCTTATTCTAGTAAGTATAGAAAAAATGACACTTAAATTAATGAAGTTAATGGAATGATTTTCAAATATTTTATGCATACGATGATTATTCAATGGCCTTTTTTTCTATTCTTCCCTAGAAAAGGCTTTGTCTGGGCTGTCATTGCTATCATGCATTTACAAATAACTTACTCTGATGCCGTAGTAAGATGCGGTATTAAGTGCTGCCACAGAAGGCGAGAGTAAGCCTCCTCAGTCAGCAGTTTTCTCTACTTTAGGAAAGTAAGTATAGGCTTCCTATGGCTGCCACGGCGCTAGTAGAAGTTACTTAATCTGAAGCCATATAAAGTGCTGCCACAGAAGGCAGGAGTAAGCTTCCTCGGTCAGCAGTTTCCTCCACTTTAGGTATGTATGCGTATGCGTAACGTAGGTATGGGCTACTCTAGACCTTTCAGCGTATGCCACGGCGTGACTAGAAGTTACTTACTCTGAAGCCGTAGTAAGATGCGGTATAAAGTGCTGCCACAGAAGGCTGGAGTAAGCCTCCTCAGTTAGCAGTTTCCTCCACTTAAGGAAGGTAGGTATGGGTTCTTCTGGAGCTTCCAATGGTTGCCACGGGGCTAGTAGCGCGCTGAGGAGCGGACTGGCGATGCTACCCGCTATGCCGCCTAGGCCAAACATCTCGTATTCTGTTGGGTATGATTCCTGCAAGTAGAGTATTGTAATTTGACTTTTGGCTTCATCATTATCATCAATATCATAGTCCACTGCTGGACATAGGCCGACAAAGAGTTGTGATGCAGAAACTTTGTAGTTATCATATTAAGAATACGAAGCTGCTCAACAAATAGGAGCTTTTTAGTTCTATTAAATTTGTTTTATTTGACCTCTGTCGCGCATTGGGTGAAGGTCCGCCTGAAATGCAGAAGGTTGCGGGTTCGATTTCCGCCTCGGGACCAATAAAGTTTGGAAATGTTTTTACACAACGTGGCACAGATTTGTTGTACGAACCCGAAAGGCGACCATAGGTGAACCTTTTCTAGCAATTATGGCATCTCCTCTAGCAAGTTGATATCACAATTTTACGTCTCCCTCTCACATAAACAGCAGTACAAACCTACCTGTAACTCAGCCAGCACTTCATAAGCCGCCTCCAGCGATATATCAGATCGATTCAGCGCTTCAACACGCGTCAATATCGCTTGAACCTTAGCGACGATTGCGTCTTGCTCTTGCATGTTGATATCGCACTCTTTTAGGTCTCTTTCTAACACCACTATCTCGTCTTCGGCCGCGTTAAGTTCACGCGCGTTTTGGATTATGTCCTGGAATAAGAATAAGTTAATGTCAAAGTGAATGTATATGTAGATAATTAGTTGTTGCCACGTCAAGAAATGTTTCGAGTTTTTTATATACAATCTAATCCTAATTCAGTATTAAAACAAGCTAATAGCCTCGCACGCAGCAACCAAGAGTAGACACGTCCCACTGTTGGGCATACGCCGGCCCCTGATACCTCCATGCATCACTGATTGCTAATCGCAGAGAGGTGTAAAATACACAGCTACAAAGTTGTTGCCCTTCCTCACGCAAGTTCCCGTTATCGGCTCATAAGGTAACCACGGGTTGAGTTGGAGGGGTTATTCTTACGCCGCCACCACGACTCACGGCAGGGATGTATGTAATGCCTGCTCACAGCAGTCTAGCCTAGCACATGTGACAAGCGCGAGTGTCGTGCGCGGCAAAGTTCTCGGATTTTCTTAGAGGCTCGTGCTCGAAGGGGGCTTCGTCGTGAGCAGTAAGTAGCATACCAAGCTACTATTGAAGCTAGACACTTGTCCTGTTCTGGTTCAGAAATAACCCCACACAACTCGCTCATCTCGTGGGTGCCGCTCACCATCGAACTTTCATATTCATATCATTTATTGTAATTTTATGCATACTGCAGGTATTGTTCCTTAGTGTAGGTAGTCTTAGTGGGTGTACAATCATCGAGATAGTGTACAATGCATAGACACCCTGTCAGGGCGATACAAAGTTGTTGGGTTCGCTTGTTAGATTGATAACTTTGATACTACATATTTATAGAATTAATTAATTTCGGAATGTCATTATTCAAATAAGTATTGGTTATATAAAGCAAGAATGTCTTTGATCGCAAGCGTGGCAATTATGGCAAACCCTCCCAAAACATTAAAATTACATCAAAGTATTGATTTGCAGATAAAAATGCGACCGTGGCTGCCACTCCCGAATAATTCTCAACCAAACTGATGACACCTAAATCGTCTTTCGTAGGTGTCAACAGGTCAATGATGGTGATTATTTATTTGCATGATCATGGGTACATATACAGTGCATTCACAGTTATTTTACCTCTGACAGATGTTTTCTGAGTGTTGGTATAACTGTCGAGTCGTCTTGAAGAGCTTACAGGTATGTAAAAAAGGGTTACCCGTCTTAAACATTTTACCCAATTAAACTGGAAACTAGAATGTTGATCTGTTATTTATTATTGATTGATATAATATTATTGGTACTTACTTATGTTAATCGAATATTGGTACAACTGTACTGATTTTGTAGGGAGATAAATATTTTATTAAAAACATTACTTCAAAAATACCTGATTAAATATTTAAGAAATATCGTATTATATGTACCATTATCACACAAAGTGTAATACTAAATCGGCATAGTTAGGTAATATTAGCAATACTGTTTTTACCTTTCGTTTAAGGGAGTCATAGAAGTTATATATGGCAATATAACACTCAGATTGCCAACCTAACAGCTAGAGGTAAAATAACTGTGAATGCACTGTACCTTGTCCACGCATTTGTGACTTTCCGCCAGGCCCTATCAGCTTTCTATTGGACAAAGATAATTACCTACGGGGGCTGAATTGAAATGCTGCCAGTAATAAAATAAATATTAAATATATTTGTGATATGGGCACACTATGAAGAACGAGTTGAGTCATGTCATTATTGTCATTTGTCATGGCGTCTGTTCACCTGAGTTACATGTGACCCGTGCCGTGGTGTTTTGTGAAAATACCGGTTCAAAACTTTGCATTTATATTGTGTACAGCGTCGAGTTGAGCTTTTGTTCCTCCGCTTGTGTTGTGTTGTAGTAATACGCGATTCCGAAGTGTATTATTTGTATTTAGAGACAGGACTCAAAAGTGTGTAAAATGTCAGATAAAGAAAATAGAAGGAAATGTATCAAGTGCGGTTGTTCGCCTTACACGGACAACATTAAATTGTTTCGATTTCCTAAACCAGTACAAAAATAAATATGTGTTTCTTTTAAGATTATCTATAATTAAAATTGCCTACTGATATTATTTCTTTTTAATTTGTGTAAATTCATAAACAAACTATATTTTTGTTTTTGGCCACTTTCCCTAATCAAATATATCATAATAATTATATTTGGATGGAAAATGCTCGAAAAACAAAAATATAGTTTTATAATTCCCAAAAAAGGATAATTAACTACCTATCCTATAGCTATACATACATACATAAAGTAGGTATAGATAGAAATTTAAATTTTACCGCCATACAAGAGTTTCGGGAGGGCTGATTATAGGTAGCGCTAGGGAGTCCGTTTTTGTTTTTTTTCTATGGAGTTGCCGTTCTTCTCCGGTAGGAGTATTATTATTCTTTGCTTTCCGCTCACCTGCACGACTATGAAGTTCCGTAATTGTTGACAGGTGAGTGGATGAAGACTGAATGACAGAATGAAATAGTACCTACATACACATGCAGTTACTTTTGACAAATGCGAATCTGTCGTCTCGAAAAATATCGCGACTCAAGTTTCGATTTTTATCGAGTTGACAAAGTATGTAACGAAGATTATTATAGATGATTTTTCTATGAAAAAGTATTGAAAATAGTATAAAAATTATAGTTTACCACAGTAACTCCATCTAGTCTTACTTTTTATCACGGAAAAACGCGGTAAAGCATTAGGACAAGACTCTTCAAATGTCAGTAGAACTGACAGGAAAGTTATAAGAGCGTGGAGACGCTGATCTAACACTATATTTGACTAGTAAGGCAGTTGTCCCACCTGCGGCGAGGAAGCGACTATCGGCTATTTTCGCGATCAAGAAACGTACAATAGATATACATTCCGTGTAAACAAAAGAGATGCATATATTAATAGTTGATCGCTGACTGTTTACACTGCCGGCGAGGACTCGCTCAACTAGTTTGTCGCTGAGCGATAAAAGGTATCACAGATAATACTCCCTCAGCTATACTCTTCGCACACTCGCTTACAGCCAAGCGACAAAACTATCGGAACTACACGCTTCCCGCTGCTTGCCAACTCGTTCCTACTTTCTAGCTCTACTCGCTTCTCGTTCATGGTCGGTGGCGGGACAACTGCCTAAGTCGTGCATTGACCTTCCAGTGTACCTACATAGTTCTGCTGAGATTAATGTATGTAATACCTGTTCGCAACAGTCTAGCACGAGTGTTAAGTTGTGCGCTAGCTCTGGCGCTGCAAAGTTCTCGCATTTCCGTCGAGGCTCGTGCTCGAAGCGAGGCGCGGCCGCTCGTAACGCGTGGTAGCCGCTTAGTACCCGCTTCTCTTTGCCCGTCATGTCGATTACTGGCACGCGAGATAATTCGGAACTGGTAACAGAATATACAAAAAAAATCAGCTGTAACTGACAAAAAATCATTATGTTTTGCAAGCTTGGAAATAAAGTTCAATCTAGTCCTACCTGGCGATCGTATGCATTGTAGGTTTACCCTCTTGTATGAGATCGGCCGCATCCTTGTAGAAATAGCGGCCTTTGTGCGATTTCTTCCAGTTGTAGGACTTCTCTCCAGATGTCCCCTTCTCTTGTTCCTCTTTCTCTTTCAAGCGCTTCTCCTCTTCTCTTTTCGCTTTTTGCTGGGATTTGCAAAACGTTTTAAGTGATTGATGCATTGCGTTTTTCAATTTAGGCTACTCGAATATTGTTGATTTGAAGCCTAGGTAAGTGTCGTGGAAATAAAAGGGGGCAGATCCTAGTGTGCAGTGGTATGGCTCCATCTATATACAGGGTGTAACTTGAGGGGTAGATCATCGGTGGATGGGGGGTGGGGGACCTCAGTACCTATCGATTTAACCCCCCTGTATGTTCCGCGATTTTCAGTCGTTCAAAAGTTATTCAGATTTTTGGAAATTTCGGTCAAAATCCGATTTTAATCTTCATGTCCCAAGTGTAGCCAAAATGTTAGGTCTACGATCGTAATTTTTTTTAAAGTTGTTGCTCAATAGTTGATCTTTTGTCCTACAATATCATTTTGAGTTGTTATTTGATTAAATTCCAAATAAAAAATAATCTTTACAAAAATAAACCACAAACTTAATTTTTCAACAAACTTTGAAGGCTCCCAGAGAAAAATAAACACTGAATTTTTTTTTCTACAACCTACCTTAAAAACTACTACCATTCATGGAAAAGTAACCCTGAAATTTTCATTCAATCATACAGGGTGTATGATAAATTACCACACTGTATAAGGCTACCGCCAAATTTGGAGTTCCAAAGAAAGTTAACAACAATACTTTCAATTAATAAATGAATTCATTACTGACAAAGATTTTACAGCTTGACTTTCATTATTTTTAAGTTTTAATTTAGTATCAATTTTAATTATCAATATTACTCTAATTTTAGGAAATCTTATTAAAATCCTAATTAATTTTATTTTCAATGTTATTTTATTTGCCTTAATCTAAATCATCATGATATTGTAAATTAGACATTGCACACATAACAGTAGAAATACATTGAACCACGTTTCTACCTAAAACACCTTTGTACACATGTATTTCATGCAATAACTTTACTTACTTTACTTAAAAAATAGATATATTAAGTGAATAATTAATTATAAAACATGTAACTTACCGCAGCTTTCTCAGGACCATATGCACCAATTGCACCTCTTCCCTTCCTGACAGTGGCTTCAACGGGTGCTGATATACCCTGCAGGCTTTTGCCCAGACCTTTGCCCGGCTGGTAGCCCATCTACAAACAAACAACAGATCAGTTAGATATAGAGACTTGGGTCTGGTTCAAAAGCATAGAAATTCAAGTTCAAAATATTCATAAAATTCAGTTATGGTTCAATTTAAAGTATCTTGTTGTAAAGCTGTTGATTACTGTAATCAAACCTAACTTTTGCCTATGGTTATTCATGTGCTATTCTGTTACACATCATTGCTCCTACAGGAGTGTTCGAACCCCGTTTTTACACATATTTTTGAAATAAATGTTCTGTATTCTGTATTTGTCAGTCCAGGTCCAAAGCAACATACCATGCAAAGTTTCAGTCTGATTTGTTGAGTAGTTTAGACTTGAGTGAGTGACAATCATAATTTCCTTCACCTTTCCATACAAAGCTTTACATCGACTCTAATATTAATAGTTAAAATTAGTTTGAGAGAGAGTGTTGTTTCACTAATATAAAACTACATTATCCCTGCATATGCTGTTTTATTCAGGTACTGTATGAGCGAAGCGGCAGGCACAAGCTAGTAAATAATTTAAGTGTGATCTTACCTGCAGTAGTAGCTTAGCTCCAATACCCTTAGTATGTTTCTCCCACGTGCCGACGTTTCCTCCCAGGTTTGCTGTCCTCATGCCCTGTCCCTTTCTCCTGATGCCAGCTGTCTCCGACTCAGATGGTAAACTGGGTTCTTCTTCATCTGAACTGTCTGGAGCAAACTTGGGGCGGGATGTTGAGGCCTCTGTTGATTCTAGCTCTAGAAATTAGAGATTTAATGAGTTTTTGTGTTTAATGAGGATTAAGAAAATAATAATATTTTTTAGGATGTTGGTTAGGGTAAAGGCATTCTAAAAGCTCATGTAAGGGAATTCTTGAATTTATTATAGCAAATTTTTACCCTTATCAACACTGTAAGGAACACATTCATATAAAGATGTTGTTTTCAAAGGTACTAATGAGTACCTTTTTTCTCTTCTTTCTTCTTGCCAGCCTGCTGTACGCCTCCCATAACAAAACCAATGGGTGCAGAGTAGTCTTTGGGCTTCCGAGTTCTTCTTCTGACATTATCTTCATTGTCTTCTTCATCGCTGTCCTTGGCCCACATGCCTGAAATTATAATTTTGAACTAGGTGCCTGAACTGAACTCTGGAGGTACTGAAACTTTAATTAGCTTATTTATTAATTTGTGAAAGTGACTAGGTACCGTAAATCTGATGCTCCTTTTTGTTTTTCCCTCGGGGTCTGTTGAAGTTGAATTCATTGTCCAAATCGTGATCGGTGATCTCAAAGCGAATAACCTCATCGTCCGACATTATTTTTGGGTTGTTGTTGGTCTCGGTCTGGAAAACTATTTCGCAATCACAAATCCAAATTTCACACACTCGTTCCACTTCTTCGCAATGACCACAACAAAACTAGAGAACTATCCGTAAATTTTCACTTTACATGGCAAAAACAAACTAATCATTACAAAATACAAAACAAACAACAGTGCCTTTTTTATTTTTTTGATGCAAAACAATGTCCGGCAATTCCTAAATGCCAAGATCTGTCAAATTTTAAATTTTTTTATAACTCTAACTCTAATCTTTCTCTGCTTTCAATGCCGATCTGAAATTCTGAACTAACATTTTTGTTCTCAGAGTATTTTTGAATTTTACGACACTTCTTTTCTTACTGACACTGGCAGAGTCGTAGCGAAACGCATGCGGTTGTTTCTGTACTCAGAGATGCGGCGCCAATTGGAAAAAAGTTGAATAGTACAATTCTCGCCAATATAACAAAGGGGGGCGGCTTCCCTTGCCAGCTAGAGTGCTTTTCACGAAAGAAGTCCCGCGGCATAGTTATCAGCGCTGCGTCTAGGGGACGTGTTGGGGCGTAGATTTTGTAATTTTTATGTTGTATACTATTTTAGTCATAAGCATTTTTTTAATATTCCTTTACCTTTTGTATTAAGTATAATACAAAAGGTAAAGGAATATTAAAAAAATGCTACAAAATAGCTACGAAAATTAAAGGAAAAGTATTTCCTTTTATTTTCGTAGCTATTTTGTCAGTCCAGTTAAAAAAAAAAATTGTTTGTTGTTTTGTTACTCTGTTATTGTGCACGCTGAGACTTCCTAAATTATAGAGACACATAGATTTAAGAACCTTGTTACTTGTTTGTTACTAACTTACGTTGTGTGATCTGATGTTGGATGTCCTATTTAATAAATAAATAACACTTAGTATAATTTTCCTATCCTAACTCGTCTGATCCTTATCCTTTATCGTTTCGTAGAAGGTTGATAAGTTGTAAATGTTTCACAAATTTTTGAAAATAAAATAAAAAAGGTACTAAACCTATAAAAAATGAATTATGGCAAATGCGAAAAATAACCGAGCCCAAAATAGAAAAAAAAAGTGCCCGTGCTCGTCTTCAGATGTAATTTGTCAATGTCAAGTAAATGCAGCAATCACAGTCACTGTCAATGTCATATCCAAGTAGGCAAATTTGTTTGTGTGTGTTTTGTGTGTGGTGCAATGAAATAAAACAGACAAGTGCGAGTCGCTCGCACATGGAGGGTTCCGTAACATCGTACAAAACTTGCGCATAATAAACCCTATTAATTTAAGGATTTTTGGATATATCGAAAAAAAAAGCAAAAGTTTTTACTGTTTTCACAATTGACTAGGTAGTATACTTCGTATTGAAAGGGCACTCATAAAGACTAGATTTTGACACTTCAGAGACCTCATATAAAATCATGTATGATAGCTTTTTCTTTTTTAATTTATTGCTTATATTGTGACGTCATATCCGACTGCTTAGGCTCGGATATGACGTCACAATGTAAGCTAATCATTTACTAATCCTAGCTAATCATTTACTATTGATGCAATGTCGGTAACCATTTTTCGATTCCTGTCTCAGTTTTTGGAAACATTATGGAAACTGACATGTCGCCACTCGTCTCTGAAATGAGTGACTGTTGTCACTCTTTTCAGAGACGAGAGGGGAGGGAATCTGGCAGCTAGGTATTTTAGATGAATCCACACATAATGCCATAAACTTCAAGTTAAGTCCATTATTTTTGTTCGTAGATAACCAGCCGTGGTTTCCACCCTTCGGGTACGGAACCCTAAAAATAGATCTTTTAAGGTAGGGTGTGTGTGTGTGTGTGTGTGTGTGTGTACAGATCAGATCAAGCAAGCAGCCTAGCCTAGGTACGTTCCGTTCCGTGTTGCGTGCAGTGGCCACCAGCAGTGATGTCTCTTGGTTTTTTGCTAAATTTTGTTGTTTTTCTACATAAAAGGAGATAAACAATTGCTTACTCATTTTAACAAATGTTATTGTGATTAACAAATCAATCAATACGAAGTGTCCAGATGAGCTGGTGAATGACATAATTGTATACCATACAATTACGTATCATGTGTGTTTCTTTTGGTTTATTTTGCAAGCTCCCGTATCTATTTTCGACCAGTGAATCTTTAGTGAGTATTACATCCTGTTTTATCTCTACATAATGAGTCGTGGTAAGCCTATCTTGAAAGAGAAGGTGTTTGTGAATCTTAGAAGATGGTTGTTGAAACTTGAAACCTTCGATTGAAACGCAAGGAAATCGTAATGTCAAGGTTCACGATGAATCTTGCTTTGAAATGGATACGGTGTATGTTCCGCGGCTACACCATATTCCTTGGTATCACATTAACCAGTGCTACTTCATGTACAATCCAGTTTGTAAAGTCATTGACTGTATTCATTATTTTTATCAGCAAGTACTTCCTGAATAGTTTTTCCCTCTTTCAAACTATATAACTTTTAAAAAGCACAGCTGATATCTTGAGTCACAGTATTAGATGGTTTATTATTTCCTTTAAAAACACCTTTCAATTTGTGTATGACATTAATGAAGAATGCATACAAAAATCTAATTTATGCTAAATAATACATAATAAACAATCAAAAACACTCTTGAACTTAGCAGCATTATGCAATTAAACACTTGTTAAAGCCTTTTTCACACTTCCATATTTGCAATTTAATTCAAAATTAGATAACATTTCTTAAATTTAAAACAAATGTTGACCTTAATGTTATAACATTAAGATAAGATTTTGATCTTATCAAGAACAGACAATACTTTATGAGGTTTGCTTTGATATATTTCAGTACTATAATAGTATTTGTGTAGTATTTAGGTATAATTATATATTTTTACTAGTTTATTGTGCTTCACATGCGCATTTTAGTAGCCTATGTCCGTCCCCGGGATACCATTTAATAAATTTGCTGGCATGCCTTATTACGAGCAAACTTGTTATTTATTATGCAATCTCTATTCAATCACTACAAATATTGTGACAGACAAATAGACTACCTATTGTTTATTTATTCCCACAATGCAATAGGTTTTTACTACTTAAGGTTTTTGTGAAAGTGAGAGTTGTGTACAGAAAATCAACACAGCATCGGGATTCTATTGTGCTTTTGATGTTATGGCATTTGTTGTTTAACTTGTACCTATACTGTACTCATTCATATATTTGTGAATAGACTTATAGAGCTTGGTACTGTCCATGGGCTGCTTTGTATGGACTGATAAACAATTACTAGTCTATTTTCAATGTAGCCTAGCTTCTTCCTACAATATCGCGCATACTATTCCTGGATAAAAAGAAGCATAATATAGTCTGATTATATTCTACATATATGCAAAATTTCTTCTTGATCTCTTTGGTGGTTTGGGAGATTTTAAGTGACAAACATTTCATGTCTTCATGAACTTTCACCTTACGCTTTTTGATGACCTCTTTAGTTGGTGCAGAGGGCGAAGGTCCACTTGAGACGCAAGGTTGCGGATTAAATTCCCGCCGTGGGACAAATTCAATTTGTGTGCATGATTTCCAGGTACCTATTTGTTCCAAGTCTAAGTGTATGTATTAGGTACCAGTCATTAGGTAGTCCTTACACAAGCTCTGCTTACATTGGTGCTAGATGATGCTGTGTTAAAAATGCCTATTGTTTATTCTCTTTCAGATGACACAACCATAACCAGCCACAATGAGTTGGCTGCGCAATACTTCCCTCTCATTCGCGCGCCAGCTGTCTCGCTCGCTCGACCCGCGGCACGACTATGAGCCTCAGGCGTGCTACAGCTCCTTTTGCAAACACTGGCAGCAGGCTCACGACATCATCGACAAATCTCATGTAAGTGTTCTGACTTCCATCACTTTTATGCTACCCTGGTACTTAAGAGGTAAATCTTGTGATCGAAAATGTTAGTAGGACAGCTTTATGGTGCCGCCACAAATAGCGGTCCTGAGCCGCCTCCATCTATGAACTCGCTGCGACCGTAATGTCCATCGTGTGGGACGTCTTCCGACACTCCGAGCCTTTTCCCCAGCCATATATCTTAAGACAATCAATCCTCCACTTGGCTGAGGCTGCCTCAACCATTTATCCACTTTCACTGTCACTTCAAGCCATCACCGACTGACTACAAGCAACCCCAAAAACAACCTTAAACTTCACTAATAAAATAACTCTCAATTTCCCTTCCAGCCGTCCCACCTCCACGACGACGTTCTTGGCGTAGTGAACCACCTAGAACAACTGACTACACTGCTCTCTCTCGAGGCGCGAGCTCGAGAGATTCACGCGGCGACCAGTCCGGCCGAATGTCTTGAGTTCCTGCTGAGTGAAAACCTACTGGATAAGTTGTATGAATGGGCTACGCTTACTGGCAAGTGAGTATTGGAAATTGTTTCTTAGCTCTGTGAGATAGAGCTTATTTAAGAACTAGCTCCTGCTGCTTTCCGAGCTAAAAAGTAGCAAGTGATTACAAATGTAGAGCTACGTTAAAATTTCAGCCCACTCTGTTCATTAGTTTTGGTGTTGTCTTCGCCCAAAGACCTCACTATTTCTCATTTTCGTAAACTTAATTCTTTTTAACGTAGCATAAGATTAATAGAACGGTATTTTGCTAATAGCTCTTACTTAAAAGTATTTGTGTAGTACGTAATCATTTGCCTAAGGTTATAGGTAAAGTTACATAGAACAATGGCAGACCTATCCCTTAAGACCTAACAAAGCGACGCACAATTGCACAGACAGAAATCTACACGAACAAAGCGACGCGCTATCGCTAGTCCAGAACAAATCCCAGATAAACTCTCAGATAAGACATTGTCATAAAATAAAATACCAAATAGAGAAAAATCAGAAGTTTCAAACGCACAATATTATATACATACCTACCAATTAATTATAACACTGTGAGTCATTCTTATCAAAGTAGGTACTAGGTTACTGGTTCAATGCGTCAGTTTCCAATTAAGAGCTGTTATAATAATTTGTTATGACATTTTGTTATGTATAAATTTGAGAAATAACCAAAATCAAGCTGGCCTGGCTCTGACCTTCTGTCAGTCTGACCTTCGTAGGTATGGGTAGCATAACTCCCTTGTCTCTAACTCAATTCAACCAAATAGAATCTCAAATATCTGTCGTGACATTGTCTCTTACAATTATCTAATCTTCCATATAATATATGACGTCCATATTTATTTGGCATTCATACATCGACTATCCAAATCTATACCATCCATACTAATAATTATAATTCCAAAGAAATTATGTCTGTCTGTTTTGACGCCTGAACGGATCCTAGTGATATTTGGCAAAGAAATAGGTGGTATACTCGTGTCCCCAGCCTACTTTGCAATTTTTAATGCGGGCCAAGCCGCGGTCGGAATCTTGTATATTATGATATTAACAAACTATTTTAATTTGACGACCGATGTGGCGCGGCGGGCGAAGGTCCGCCTCCGACGCAGAAGGTTGCGGGTTCGATTCCCGCCTTGGGGCAAATGTTTGTACGATCTGCAAATATCTGTTTATAATAAAAAATATCTATCTATGTTATGTATTGTATTAAGTATATCAGTCATCTAGTACCCATAACACAAGCTCAGCTTAGCTTGGGGCTAGATGATGCTGCGTGGATTGTCCAGCATTATTTATTTATTTATTATTTATTATAAATAAAAGAGTGTCGGTGCAATGTTGCAATTTTCTGTAGTGCTGAACAAATAATTAAAGTTCTCTAAACTCACTTGTATTTATCGCCCTAGAGTCTAATCAGTTACTCGAGTACGTGCCTGATAAGAGTTTAATTCGCTACTGTGATATTTAGATCTCTGATGAAAACTGATTGTTTTTTTACTATCACGGTGGGTACTGGTATTGATATTGGTTCCTGGTATTGACGCAAGTAAATTTGAGAGTCCTCTCTGCGTAGTAACAAGATTTTTTTTTCAATAGTTTGAAAGAACGCTATTGTAAGCTAGAATTGACATAATCTGGTCAAGCTGTTACCTCAGTCACGTAGTGGCCGAAGGTCCGCCTTCGACGCAAAAGGGTTCGATTCTCGCCGAGGGTTAAATATTTGTTATGATCTATTCTGGATTTGGGTATAAAGGTATATAATAGGTTTGTATATTTGAGAAGTAGAAAATGCCTCGGCATTAAGCCCAGCCTTTGTACCTTAAAGTGCAATAAAGTGTTAAAATAAAAAGTGTTAGAAGTAACCACAACACAAGCTCTTACTTTAGGATCAGATAATGTTTATTATTATTAACGAGCTGCTGCCCGCAGCTTCGCACGTGCCTTTAAAGCAGCCTATGTCCCCGGGATACGATTTACCTACCTGCCAAATTTCATGAAGATCCGTTCAGCCGGTTAGGCGTGAAATGGTGACAGACAGATAAGAGTTACTTTAAAATTTATAATAATAAAGATAATTAAGTGTGCTATAAAGTATTTTCTATCTATCTATTTTCCTTCTTTGTATTTTAACACTCACTGCAATCACCAATCCCCTGCTAAGCGTGAGGATTATGGCAAAACACCCTTGTTTGGGGGAGGGGGCATGCTCAACAGTTGACGTATGTTGTGCTGATGAGGAAGGAAGGATTAATATTTGTTTACTAGCTTGTGCCCGCGGCTTCGCACGCGCTTTTCCGGGATAAAAAGTAGCCTATATCCGTCCCCGGGACACCATCTACCCCCCTGCCAAATTTCATTGAGATCTGTTAGATAAATAAATAGACAGCCATAGTTATTTTCGATTTTATATTATTAGTATTGATTTGACATGTCTACCATCTTTAATGAAATTTATCTTACAGATATGAAAACGCAGTACGATTGGAACAGCTTAAACTTTTCGGGAATCTTGTCAGCCATTACAGCACACAGGTATTAGCTTTATTCAATCTTCTGATGGCTTCTAGTTCTTTTCTTTTTTTCTCGCAGATTACCAAACAAATGTAACTTCCTCGAAAAAATCACGCGCTTTTGTGTTATTGGCAGTAAGTTTGGTTACTCATATTCGTGGTGACACCGTTAACGCAATTTTATAACTGACTTCGAAAAAGGAGGAGGTTCTATTTTCGGCTGTGCGTATGCTTTTTTTAATGTGTGTATTTTCGTCGATTGATTTGTAGACCTATATGGATAATAAAATTCTTAAGCAGTTGTATAGAGAATGATCCCGAAGGTCATAATTTTTTTATTCCCGAGGTATTAGTATTTATCCCGCAAAACTAAAAAGCATTTTAAAACTCAGGGATTCGAAGTCGATTTTTTAAACAATTAAATTATAAAGTGTGCTCGTACCCCTCTACCAACAAATTTGTGTATGCAAGCCATCAATGAGCGCCACAGAACGAAGGGTTCCAAAGGTTACAATATAAAAATAAGTCTGAGTTAAAATTCACTCACAGGCCATATAGCTCGCAGAACCGATAACAGTCGGGGAGTAAAAGTATAAGATGTTGATGATAATTTACTTGTTTCGGATGCTGTCTGGTGCTGGCGTACAATTTGCACCACCCCAACTCTTCCCGCGGGTGTCGTAAGAGGCGACTAAGAGATATCCACCGGGGGTGGGCAGCAGCGTATCCTGCAGAACAATTCTACCACGAACTGCGATCCCCAACCCGCATGCCTGGCGTGGGGATTATGGACATTACCCCCCGTGAGATAAAAGCCAAAAAGGCGCTTATCAGGGGAGGCCTGGGTCCAGTGGTGGACCAATATGGGATGTGGAGGTGGTGGTTGTATGCTTGCCCAGTCATACAGCTTCTGAAATGGGCTGAGACATAATTGTTATTAATAATTATACATTTGTATTACAGGTTATCGCCGCTGAACCATTCTTAAGACCACTATTGAAGTTGCTAAGCAGCTTCAGAAATGAGCTGCCACCTCCTAATTTGGAAAGTAAGTACAAGGTGCTACAAAACATCTGTCGTCGAAATGTAATTCTGGACCATAGTGTCAACCTTAAAACGATTTGACGATTGCACGTTTAAGTAACGGGATTTTCTAGTAAGTTATTATATGGTAAAAAACACCAACGTATCGAACGTGTATATACAGTGGTGGTCACATAATGAAAGACACTGGAAGCATATTGAAATAACTAAGCTCCTGTATATACTTTATCAGACTGCCATTGTAACTTGCTGCACAAATAATTTTTATTTGTGTTGTTATTGTGTATTGTTAAAACGAAACATTTACAACAAAGCTTGCCTTTTATTCGGTAAAACTTAAATTTAAGCAGTGTAAATAAAAGATAAGATTAGTAAGATCTGGCCATATAATTAAAGACACTTCATTTCGTAACAAGAAATTAAACAAAAAATTTGTTATCATTGAAATTATCTTAGTACGTAAGATTTCTAACACATAGAGCATTCCGATACGTATCAATACTTGGTCGCATGTCCTTTTGCAGCAATAACAGCACGACATCTCTTAGCCATGGAAGCGATCAATTTTGTACAAACTTGTACCGGAATTTGTTCCCACGCTTCTGTAAAAGCTGTGTAAAGTTGATCGACGTTTGATGTACTCTTGCCGCCACTGTCTTCTTCACCTGGTACAACAAGTTTTCGATTGGATTTAAATCCGGACTGTACGGGGGCCAATCCAAAACTGTCACAAACTGGTTCCTTAAGAAATCTTTAACTACTTTTGCGGTGTGTTTCGGATCATTATCCTGTTGAAAAATCCAAATTACCGGTAAATTTTGCTCAGCATAGGGCAGCATGGTTTCTTGTAAAATATTTTTGTACTGGTATTTATCCATATTGCCTTCTATATTCCTGACAGGTCCGACACCAAGTCCTGAAAAACAGCCCTACACTATGATATTTCCTCCTCCATGTTTCACTACTTTCTTGGTGCACTTCGGATCCATTTCTTTGTTCGGGGGGCGTCTAACATATTGTTTTCCGTCAGAATTAATCATATTAATATTTGTTTCATCCGAAAAAAGCATATTTTTCCACTATCGTTCAGTCCAGTGTTCTTATTTTTTAGCAAACGCTGACCTTGCCTTAACATTTTGCTTTTTCAAAAGTGGCACCTTCCGAGACACTCTTCCGTACAAGATTGCCTCACATAGTCTCCGTCTAATTGTCCTTGCAGACACACCCGTCGACCCTCCTGCCCCATATATTTCCGAGCGTATCAGTTCTGATCCTTTGAACGGTTCCTTTTTTGCCAACAACACCATCCTAGAGTCTTCCCGCGGAGTAGTTTTTCTAGGTCTCGGTTTTCTGGGTACGTTTTCGGTCGTATTGAACTTCTTGAAATGCGTTATAGCATTCATAACCATGTCCTCAGAACAGCTCAAATGGTTTGCGATATTTCTGTATGACCAACCTTTGCTTTGAATGTTCAAGATTAGCTATCTAGTGGACGAATCGCAACTCTTGTTTTTTCCCATATCGATTGGTATAAAACGTATTAATTTGAATACAAAAAATAAAATGTTATAATTAATGTCGACGTTTCATGCAAATACGCGGCAAAACAATGAAAAACCGAATGTAGTTCTCTTTCTTTTTTTATATTCAGAACACAGCGTTCACTGTCTTTAATTAGCTGGCCAGCTACAGGTACGTTAAAAAAGTTTGTATTAGATTCGGATAGTGAGCAGTGTCTAAAATACCAAGCAACACAACTTTTTTGTCCCCCATTTTTAAGAATACAACGTCATGTATGATTTAGTAACAATTACATTAAATTTAATACCTACTTTGGCTAATGGTTGTGCCAAAATCATGTTTATTGTGATCAATTAGGGGGTGTCTCTAATTATGTGTCCACCACTGTATAACTCTCCTCTATAGTTTACTAGTTTCAGCCTGCGGCTTCGCACGCGTTGTTTCCATGGAAAAGTTTAAAGGTTATTGATATCCCATGAGATAAAACTACTCACTGGTTTCTGGGATAAAATGTTATCTCAGCTCTAGAGCTCCATCTATTCAAAAGTGCAGCCCTATCCGTTCAGTAGTTTTGGCGTGAAGAAGTAACAAACATGCATCCATCCATTCATGCAAACTCACGCATTTATAATATTACTAGCTGCAGCCCGCGGCTTCGCACGCTTTTTTCCGGAATAAAAGGTAGCCTATGTCCGGCCCCGGGATACCATCTACCTCGCTGCCAAATTTCACCGAGATCCGTTCAGCCGTTCTTGAGTTATAAATAGTGTAACTAACACGACTTTCTTTTATATATATAGACTAGCTGCAGCCCGCGGCTTCGCACGCTTTTTTCCGGAATAAAAGGTAGCCTATGTCCGGCCCCGGGATACCACCTACCTCGCTGCCAAATTTCACCGAGATCCGTTCAGCCGTTCTTGAGTTATAAATAGTGTAACTAACACGACTTTCTTTTATATATGTAGACTAGCTGCAGCCCGCGGCTTCGCACGCTTTTTTCCGGAATAAAAGGTAGCCTATGTCCCGGGATACCACCTACCTCGCTGCCAAATTTCACCGAGATCCGTTCAGCCGTTCTTGAGTTATAAATAGTGTAACTAACACGACTTTCTTTTATATATGTATATAGATTGTTATGTGATGTGATTTCGTCAGTGGACATAATATTGGTATTTTCGTCAATAATTTATTAAGTTTCGAATGAAACCCGACTAAGTTACATTCATGGCGATCACAATAGGCCTATCATGGCCGCAGTGACACGAAAGCCACCTAAAGCAAAAAAAAAAAAAAGTTACATTCAAACAAAAATCTGATTTATCTAACTTATGATTGTATCGTTTTCTCGTTATTTCAGGTCAACTGGTTACCGTGTTGAATCAGATATGCGTAGCGCTGATGCAGAATATGAAGTTTGTGGATCTCTTCTTCCTGACCACGCATGCGCAGAACGGATCACATTCTGAGTAAGGTTTATTTATTTTATTTTATACTAGCTTGTGGCCACGGCTTCGCACGCCCTTTCCCGGGATAAAAAATAGCCTATGTCCGTCCCTAGGATACCATCTACCCCCCTGTCAAAATTTCATTGAGATCCGTTCAGCCGTTTAGGCGTCAAAAGGTAACAGGCAGACAGAGTTACTTCGAATTTATAATATTATTATGGATAAATATAATGTATTGTATGTATTTTAACTACCAAATTATAATATTAATTAAGGATAACGTAGCCTAAATTCATTTTGTTTAATTTTTTTATTTGTTTCATCCGGTCCAGATGAGGGCGATACTGAACGCGATACAGTTTTATACTTTTAGCGTCAGTATCGTTGCATTGTTTTAGTTTTAAATATGTACACGACAACTGCAGATTGTTGCAAACAACCTACAGATAGCTCAACTGATCCATATCAATACCAGTCGGAGGTTCCTTACAAGGGAAAACACGATTTAAAACAAAGTACGATAAATAAAAAATCTTGAAAGTGTACTGTTTCGCACATATTTGGTCGAGATCTCAGGAACCCTGCGGTCTTTTGAAATGAATTATGTTTCTAATCGTAGCGCAAAAATTAAGTTTTTGCTTAATTACAAGAAAACAACGCAACTTTTGAAGAAACTGTTTCAAGGAACCGAATAACTAGTTATTACTAGTTATTCGGTTCCTTGAAACAGTTTCTTACGCCTTTCCAAAAATGTATGCTCTGACCCGCTCATATGAACGCGAAATCCTATAAGAAAAACCCCCTTGTTTGGGGAGGCATGTTCAGCAGTGGGCGTGTGTCGCTCATGAGGAGTGAATTGTGTATGTTAAATGGAACCTTTCCATTGACCTTACCAAGCCTAAACCCAAAAAAGACAGATGTCTTCCTTGGGTTTAATAAGTGTGACGTGTGTATCTCTGTGGGTCTGGCATCGTAGCTCCGATACAGACAATTTGACTTGATCGAGACTTTTCGTTATATCGTCGTATAAAGAAAATCGGTGCAGCCGTTAAAATGTTATAATATTTCAATGAAATAATTTTGTCTGGGTTTCTCAAAATTTTGTAAAATTGCTTTACGGCGACTGAAGGAACATTAGACTTCTGTTTTCAACTCTATAGGGGAATTCTCAGGCGTAATTTGTAAAGATAAGCCAAATAACTCATAATCCTTTGCCTTCTAGGTTCATAATAGTCCGTCTACTTCTAAGCTCAGTCCATCGAGA
This sequence comes from Eupithecia inturbata, assembly GCA_963662085.1. Classification (NCBI taxonomy): domain Eukaryota; kingdom Metazoa; phylum Arthropoda; class Insecta; order Lepidoptera; family Geometridae; genus Eupithecia; species Eupithecia inturbata. The sequence continues at coordinate 4,216,416 of OY759196.1, read as the reverse complement.
AGGCGCCTGCGGTTCGACCGCTAGAGATGCGCTACTGCTCTGCGCTACTATGTCGCCGCGCAGTAACCAACTACAACAGTACATGCTGTCTGGAAACACATGCCCTGTGCTGGCTACTGGTGAGTTTTATTGAAACTTACGAAGGCATAAAATAGTTTCTACTGAGAGGCAGTATAGGTTTGACTAGAGATGCGCTACTGCTCTGCGCTACTATGTCGCCGCGCAGTAACCAACTACAACAGTACATGCTGTCTGGAAACACATGCCCTGTGCTGGCTACTGGTGAGTTTTATTGAAACCTACGAAGGCATAAAATAGTTTCTACTGAGAGGCAGTATAGGTTTGACTAGAGATGCGCTACTGCTCTGCGCTACTATGTCGCCGCGCAGTAACCAACTACAACAGTACATGCTGTCTGGAAACACATGCCCTGTGCTGGCTACTGGTGAGTTTTATTGAAACCTACGAAGGCATAAAATAGTTTCTACTGAGAGGCAGTATTGGTTTGACTAGAGATGCGCTACTGCTCTGCGCTACTGCTCTGCGCTACTATGTCGCCGCGTAGTAACCAAATGCAACAGTACAAGCTGTCTGGAAACACATGCCCTGTGCTGGCTACTGGTGAGTTTTATTGAAACCTACGAAGGCATAAAATAGTTTCTACTGAGAGGCAGTATTGGTTTGACTAGAGATGCGCTACTGCTCTGCGCTACTGCTCTGCGCTACTATGTCGCCGCGTAGTAACCAAATGCAACAGTACAAGCTGTCTGGAAACACATGCCCTGTGCTGGCTACTGGTGAGTTTTATTGAAACCTACGAAGGCATAAAATAGTTTCTACTGAGAGGCAGTATAGGTTTGACTAGAGATGCGCTACTGCTCTGCGCTACTATGTCGCCGCGTAGTAACCAATTGCAACAGTACAAGCTGTCTGGAAACACATGCCCTGTGCTGGGTACTGGTGAGTCTTATTGCAATGTACGAAGGCTTACAATCGAACGCTACTAAGCCACTGGTTAGGCACTCCCCGGGTGATAATCAATTATGAATGTGTTTTTACATGAATTTTAAACACTACCTGGCGAGTGGCGTATCAAGCCCGAAGTAGGCCTCCGACACAGACCGCCAGACTGGTCAACGGCTTTCCTAGGAGCGCCGCGGCGCTCCCGACCTGATCTTGACTTCTCCTTTTAGTATGGATTTGCGTAGTTCCCTGTCCGCACGATAGAGGCGCTATACTAAATTGTTTGGAAAAAGGAGACGTCACGATCACGTCTGGTTACTAACGTCGTATAGACTCGCCCCTCAGATCATCCTCCACTCGTATCACATAGCCGCGCCAGCGCAGTCTATGTGAATTTCATCTCGCCAATTTTAATTTAACCGTCTTACCAACATAAGATTCAACTAAATGTTCAATATATCTTAAAATATTGTAATCAATTCTAAACTCTATCGTACTTACATAAGCCTTATTCCAGGTCTCAGCGGGCTATACTCGCTCCTCCCGCGCACTCTGAGCCCGTCGATCCATCGACTGACGCCCGATGACGTGAATCATGTGAACAAGTTGACTTTATTCATTGATTCACTGGAGTTCTGTAATGCGGTGGCACAGGTAAATATGATTTTTTACAGTGGTTCTCAAATGAGTCATCAAGTTAATAGAATTAAAGGTAGTTTGAGTATCGTTTCGTTCCTGCTTTAATTTTGGCGTATGTTGTTAGTCCGTGATTATATTGATTTACTTCTACGGGACTTTTGTTTATTTTGCTGGGCCGTGAAACTATCTCTCTTCGTTTCATTCTATTAGACGAAAACAGCATGTGTCTGCGTCTAAGTTCACAAAGGCAGGCATTTATCAGGTAATCGAATATTTTACTCAATTTCTGCACTCTGCTTTGCATCTATTTTTCCTTGATAAAAGTAGCTAATTTGATTTTACAGGTTCTTAATTTTTTTATTTATTTTTATTTTATTTATTTGGTACACAAAACACATAACAAGCAATAACAATAATAGAACACAAAAATCGGAGAAAATATGAACTGGCTTGACACGTAACACTATGTGCACTCAACAAATAATTAGGTATATTGAGTAGAAATGTAAACAAAAGTTTAGATTGGTTTGAAAACGGTGATACAAAAAAAAAACAAACAATAAAAATAAGACCAGATATATAAAATAACACAAAACAGCAATACCTATGTATTTAATGGTGAATTCAGGATACAGTGGCTATGTTTCAAAACAACCTCTTTATAAATATCCACTCAGTAGTTCTAGCGTGATGATTTGATGATGATTGGTTGAAATTATAAAAGCGAAAGAGTTAATGTTAGGATGGATGGACGTAACTTGTAATAAACAAAGCAAGCCAATTCAAAGTTCCCGGTTCAAAGTTTCACTAAATTGGCTTTCTGAATTTGATCTCAAATTTCCTGTATAAAATTGGTCTTCACGGTTTACTAGATTTTTTTTAATAATTTTCAGGTGGCCCACTTCTCAATTCGCAAGCACCTACTGGACTTACTGTACCAAGGATTCCTTGTCCCAGTGATGGGCCCAGCTTTGCTGCAGGTAAATAATTAAATTTTGGAGGTTGTGGAGAGTGATATGTGTTGTTTGATTGTGGTAGGACGGTGGTATAACCTGCGTTCTTAATGATGGGATGGAGAATGACGTCATCGCTCGTGCTGTCCCCTTCAGGTCGGGTTAAGCTGAGCAGGACAGTATGCTGTGCGGTGCCGGCTTAGAATTTGCACCACCTCAACTCTTCCCGCGGGTGTCGTAAGAGGCGACTAAGGGATATCCAACGGGGGCGGGCAGCAGCGCCCGCTGCCGACCAATTCTACCACCCGCGTGGGGATTGTGGGCAATACCCCCCATGAGATAAACGCCAATAAGGCGCTTTTCAGGGAAGGCCTGCGTCCAGCAGTGGACCAATATTGGCTGTTGAGGTGAAGTTGAAGAGGACAGTATGAGAGCTGACGTCATGCTTAATCCTATTCTTTAAGTACCATAATAAGTACGCAGGTAATACAATTAACCCCCTTACTTTTAACAATCTGTCAACGTTGACACAATGATTTGCATTGTTTTTGTCTCTTTCTGACTTTGACAGATTTATAAGTAAGAGAGAATGGAGGAAAACTGATCAATATGTCGGTATGTTTCTATGGTAAGGTGAATGAATACGCAGTAAAAAAAAAACACAATAGCACAAGACTCTAACACCTCATAGTTGCAATAAATATTTTTATACTACACCTGCTCGGAAACTGACTTATTCCTTTTCCAAACTTGAGCTAGAAAGTACGTCATTGTAGGCGTACTAGAATGCGGGTCAAAACACTATGGAATTTCATTTCTCACGCGTTTGCCGGGAGAGAATAATGTATGGAAATCCATTTCAAACGTGTTATTTTTTTGAATTTTCTGAAATTTCTGTCTTTAGCTATGGTTATTTTCATTAAACGACAAAAAGTTTCTACCTCCTAGTCTGCCGTAATATGGCGGAAAATATTGAGTAAAAACTTTTTCTATATCGGCCTCTTCCGTTCGTTCTCACAAGCATATGAAGATTTCGTGTATTGGAAAAACGAGAAGAGTGCAATTTCTTTTTCGGAAAACGTTTTATTTTCCTGGAAGGTGCAGTATGAATCACTATATATCACTCAGGAAAAAGTGCGATTCCTACCTCGTGTGTTCCTCCCTCAGCTGCGCCTCGGGCCTCAAATGACACACTCGATAGGAGTTAGTCACTGTCTCACCTCGGTGAACAATATACTATTATTTAGCAACATACAGCTTACCTGTATTTCGTTCCTATCGTGCTTTACTACCATTTATAACACACTTTTCTAATGTGGCGTTTTCGTAACGTCAATAAATAGTTCGACCATACTAAAAAGATGGCGCTTTTTTGAAACTATATGGCACAGACCCTGCATACGTTGACTTGACACTACCTCAACCTACAATCTTCCGCGAAAGATCCCTCCCTGCCATCTATTGAGTTCTAAGGTATATAGGGTTTTTTATGGCAAACGCCTCATTACTGTTTTGTTCAGGGCTTTTGGGAGCAAGCTACAAAAGCTACAAATCGCTCTGAACAATGATTAGACTAATAAAGAGTGTCATTACAATCTAAACTAACATTTCTAAGCAAACTAATATGTAACATACTTGATTTAACAATATTTACAAATAGTTTGATAACATAATTTATTTCAGTTGTGGCAGGTGAGACAACTAACAAATGGATGTTCAGAAAGTATATTTTCTGTATACCTATTTCCACTTTGCATGACTACCTACACTGAGCAAACTACACTTTTATATTTATTATGTTCATTATTTGTTATTTTTCTTTAAAAAAATATTTTACGAATTACTATTTATGTGTTTTATTTGATTTTTATTATTTATCTTGTGTTTTTGTGTGACTTTGTTTGATTTTGTTGTGTGAAGTCCATTTTATTTCTGCTTTCGTCTTTTCATTTATCTATTCTACTCAATATTGATTTACGAGTTTATAATCTGAAAATTACGTTTATGCGATTCTTTTCTTAGTAATATAATTCTGGTACAATTGTTTTTATAATAATGTTCAGAAAAGACTGTGTCTTACGAACCTACCTTTTATTAATTCACATATTTATACGCTTTCGTTTAAATAAAGCGTAAATCAAAAGGTTTAAAGTCGTAACACACAATATTTTCACAATAAATTCATCAACGGTTGTGACGTCACGTCAAGGCTTCATTGCACGCACGGGATTGGTCAGCACTGGTATGGGACATTCGCCAAGCGGTTTAGTGACGGATTTGCTTTATAAATAGAGATGAAATTGGCAAGTTTTGATTGGCTTTTCATACTAACTCATGGGATAATGATTGTGCTTGTTGTTTTAATTTTAACTAAATCGCTATAATATTATATTCATCTTCACTCATTGCAAAATAATCATAATAATTTTACTCATAAAATCATGGATAATATAATAACGTTCTAGCAAAAATCATCAATATGTCTGTTTTTAGTTAATATTTATAGCTAATTAACCCATATTTAGCCCATTTAAAACTGTATTAGCTATATCTGTAGTGATCGCTAAGAAAATTCGTCTAAGATATAAATTCAGTATTTAATTTGATACCTAATTTCATCAACATCTTATATCTCAGTAAGCCCATAATCGCCATTATGGGAACCTTGTACAATATCCTACATAATCTGTTTAAATAGCTTTGAAATAAACTTCAGTCCACGTAGCAAAAACAAGCATGAAGTCGAAAACGACCGGTTTATTAATCGCACACCAAACTAACCAGCGGTCAAAACTCTTGTCAAGTGCTTACCGGAATTATTTAAAACAAAGACTGATTGACCAGTCAGCCACACCACAATCCCTGATCGACTCGCTCAAACTAGAGGTAAAAATCCATTTTTCTATCGCTCTTAAATGGATTTTTCTATTCCCAAGCGCATTGGTCAACTAACCAGCGTTCGAGAAACCCGCTGTTGGCCTTAAAAAACGAAATAGATTTCCTTACAGTCCATTAGCCAAAATTAATCTCTAAAGCCATTCTATAATGTCGAAAACGTCACTCAACCGCCCACCAATCGTAAATACGAAGCCTACTAACGTACGAACAACCGTAGACGCGAGCGGCGCCCTTGCAGAGTGGCGCGGCGGAGCAAGCAGCGGCGACTGCCTATCTGGAGCTGATCCTGCGATGTGTCACCGAGAGGGGGCTGCTGAAAGGTGTCCTGCACTTTCTGTTCGTCTACGAGTATGACGGCATCAAGGTCGTTGATGTTATACTGAGGAGACTCGACGGTATTTCTCAGGTTAGTGGGAGAAATATTGGGGCAAGTACCAGGAAAAAAGAAACTTGCAAGAATTGATAATGGGAGAAAGGTCATCAACGTCATGCTACGAAAACTACTGGTAAGTAGCTAAAGTTAGCAAAGTCTTCTGCAAAGTACCAGGGCGTAAGCAGTTAGCGAGTGGTCGAGCGGCGCCCTTGCAGTGGCGCGGCGGAGCTAGCAGCGGCGACTGCGTATCTTGAGCTGCTGATCCTGCGATGTGTCTCCGAAAGGGGGCTGCTGAAAGCTGTCCTGCACTATCTGTTCGTACGATTATGATGAGATCAAGGTCGTTATGCTGAGAAGACTCCAGTCTTCTCAGCATAACTTCGCTGGTTATTAGGAGAAAGCTTGGGGAAATACCAGGAGATAATGAGCTTGTAAGAGTTGATAGGAAGATGTCTATGTGGCCATCAACGTCATACTACGAAAACTAAATAGAACCTCGCTATAAGTAGCTAAAGCTAGCAAAGTCCTCCGCAAAGTACCAGGGGTCAACGAGTTAGCAAGAGGTCGAGCGGCGCTCTTGCAGAGTGGCGCGGCGGAGCAAGCAGCGGCGACTGCGTATCTCGAGCTGATCCTGCGATGTGTCTCCGAAAGAGGTCTACTGAAAGCTGTCCTTCACTTTCTTTTTTAAGGGTGATAGCTCAAAATTTAAACAAAAACGATCAAGTCGATTTTATTCTCAAAATTCCCATGCATTCCAAGAGTGCCTTTTACAATACAAGCTGAACTGTTGAAATTTAAACTGAAACTGTTTTCCAGAGCAAGCTGATTATCACAACCCGGTAGTAACTAGCGCTTACTATAACTCATCCTGTATTTGTATTCCAGCTGTCCATGGTATCCCTATCACTGATGGAGACCCTAATCTGCCTGAACTGCGAGGACGTGCTTCTAGAACTCACCTACAAGTATCTACTGACGGGCCAGCATCTGAATCCAGCTTATCGACACAGGATAGCCGAGCCGGAATTTTACAGAAACGCCGCGTTTGCTTTCCTAGGTAGATTCACAATCTATAAATACGCATTAAGGCATTAACTTATGATAGGTATCACAAACAGCTCAATTGATTTTTGAAAATTCCTTTGTTTAACGTAATAATAAGATATAATAGGTGGCGCTAGTGTGGGTTAGGATAGCGCCTTAAACCAATCAGTCTAATTAAAGTTTAGAAAACGCCGAATTGCTTACCAGATCTTCTTACTATCTCCAAATAAATTTCTGGTCTACGAAGTTCAATATCAGACCAAACCATACCCAAATTTTTCATCGAATAACTTACCTTATTGCCTCCAGAACTAAGTCCAAAATGCTGCGACCGACCCCTAGACAAAACCCGGCGGTGGATAGAAGAGTTATCAATGACCGGACACAGAGTGCTGGACTACAGACCCGAGGACAGGCGAGCGGGACTCGACGACATCGCTATGAGTCCTTTAGTGCACGATCACAGCTACTATTACGGGGTAGGTTCAGTAAATAGTTACTAATATTATTATTATTCACTTCATTTATTTTAAATCTCGTTATAAAATACATTTTTTACTATAGAAAATAAAATATTATAAAACTATTCTACAGTAAAAAATATATTAAAACGGTGAATCACCGGCCGCGAAGCTAGCCTTAAGCGGCCGGTGACTAGGGCTGCAGAGAGAGGAACTTCCTGACGATGCGCGCCGAGTCCAGGAGTACCGCCTTTTGAATCTGACCCTTGATCCAACTTCCTAGCGAGAGTCTCTTGAGATGTTGATCAAGGCTCTTCGCTATTACGCCGTTAACTGAAACGACTATCGGGACGACGGTCGCTGAATCAACATCCCACATGCTAACAACCTCGTTGGCCAAGTCAAGATATTTGCTAAGTTTATCTTTCTCAGCTTTAACGAGGTTAACATCATGTGGTATGGTGACATCAGCGAGCACCGCCCTCCGTTCTAACCGATCTATCAGTACAATATCAGGCTTATTCGCAAGAATAGTCCTGTCTGTAATGATAGATCGGTCCCAATAGAGCGTGGCACGGCCATTTTCGAGAACTGGCGCCGGTGTGTACTTATAGTACGGAACTTCAGGGCCAGTAAGGCCATATCGGAGAGCAAGTTGCTGGTGTATAATTTTGGCTACTTGGTTGTGTCTGTGCAAGTACTGAGAGTTAGCAAGGTGCGAACAACCCGAAAGTATATGACGAAGGGTCTCCCCAGGAAGATGACACGCTCGACAAATATCGATCGTGCCATCTTTCATTATATACTTTCGGTAATTGTTCGTCTTTACCACCTCATCCATAATTGCACAGACAAAACCTTCGGTTTCCCCAAAGAGGTCACCGAAGCGTAGCCAGTTTACGGAGCTTAGGATATCTACATCAGGTCCTGTGAGGACCTTGTAGAATCTCCCATGCAGCTCTTTGCTCTCCCATATAGCCTTCCTGTCCTGAATGCTCATCACCTTAAGTTTGCGCCAGTTCTCGTTAGCTAAGGAGAGAGGAGTAAGGTTCTTATCAACTGCAACCACATCACGATGTATCTGGTATTCGGCTTGATGAAAATGATTTCTGAGATTGCATACCTCACGGTTGTGTAGGGTTTTGGCGTTTAAAAAGCCTCGACCACCACATTTCCGCGGGATATACAATCTCATTACCGAAGCTCGGGGGTGTCGCATGCGATGAGTGGTTAAAAATTGACGAACCTTACAGTCCAAGGCGTCTAGTTCAGTCTGAGTCCATCTTAGTATGCCAAAGGTATAAATGAGTAATGGCATTACCCAGCCGTTGAAGGCACGCACCTTGTTGCCACCTGACAAAAGGCTATTTAGCACTTTTGTGAGGCGACAAAAGAAGCGCTCCTTCACCGACTGCTTTATGTCCCCGTCTACTATACCCAACGCTTCTGGCATACCAAGATATTTGTAGGTTTCACCCTCTGAGAGATATGAATATGATATGAGAAATGACCTCACCATCTCTCCGAAGGCGATAGCCTATTCCTGAATCTTTCAGTAGAGTACTGAGTGGATTCAGAGCTAGGCAAAACCACAAGGGACTCAGACTGTCGCCCTGGAATATACCCCTCTTTATTCTTATCAGATCATTGGTGGTTGTTGGATCCAATCGGCTCCCTGGATGACGAAGAACAGTGGTCCACTGCCTCATACATGATCCCAAGAATGATCTTAGAGTAGTATCTACTTTATACAACTCTAAGACCCTCTCAAGCCAAGTATGAGGCACCGAATCATAAGCCTTCTTATAGTCTATCCATGCAGCCGACAAGTTCCCTCTGCCACGTTTGACCTGTTGACTAATGGCCATGTCAATGAGGAGGAGTTCCTTTGTACCACGGGACCCAACCCTGCATCCATTCTGAGTAGGTGCCAAAATTTTGTTTGTAACAATATGCGTGTTAATTTTTGTGGTCAGAATGGATGTAAGCAGACTTGTAGATGTCCTTGTAGATGGTGGGTAAGCATGTTATGGGTCTATAATTCTTTGGTTCCGCAGTACTACCAGACTTATGGAGCAGGAAAGTTACACCTTTCGTCATAAAATGTGGGAGGGACCCGATCTCAATTGCTTCTTGGAATTGTGCAGCCAGAACCGAGTGTGAGCATCGAAACCATTTTAGCCAAAAGTTATGCAATCCGTCCGGGCCAGGACTTTTCCAGTTTTGGGCCGAGCGGATTGCATTACTTACATCTAATGGAGAGATGTTGATAGCTTCCATAGTTTCGATGTTTTCACACTCAGCACCTACCGCATTCATCCAGTCCGCTTCCGTGTGCTCGACTGGCATGGACCAGATGCTTTGCCAAAAAATTTTTCCGGTTCCGGACACACGTAGATCGGGTTTCTCCCAGTCGCGGTAAACTTTCCTTTGGTCACTTTGAAATATGCGATTCTGCCAAAATCTGTCAACTCGCTTTTTATACCTCCTTATTCGACTTGCCCACGCATAGACTTTTTGCTTTAGGTAGTCTATGCGCTCTGTGACGCAGGCTAAATAGTCCCGAGGTTGAGTTTCAGTTCCGTCAAAAGCCTGTGTCACAAAGCGCATAACCCTCGGTCTATGGTTGCCCTCCCTAAAGCAAATTAGCTTAGCTATGAGGGTCTTGAACCTACTGATACGCCTCTCTATTCTCTGCTGCCAAGTAGGAGTACTGCTAGCCTGGCGCGGAGCACGGTCATAGTCAGGAAACTTTACCCGCGCAACGTGGCAAGCCGCAATAGCCCCACAGTAGAGAATAGAGTGCGTATCAGTAATATCACTACTAGTCAGTAGATATGGGACTAGTAGTGGGTTCAAGGCCCCCACTATAGCTAAACCACGTCTATGGGTGGGAAAGCGAGGCAGACATGGTCTTTCATTCGAATGTCTATAATTTAGAATCGCATCTTCCAAAGCCCTTCTCAATTGCTCATTATTTTGGGTACTTACCTCAATGCTCTCGTGACCTCTGACCTCTTCCATAGCGTAATCAGGCTGGGGAATCACTAGTGTTTGTGTGATTTGTCGCGGTGGCGACGTAACAGCCCGGTTACACTGCGGGTGGTCCACCATTTGAGCACTAAGTGCATTGTCATCCAACAATTTTGAGCGTTGGATGACCCGTACCTGATCAGATAGTATTTGCACATTAACGTCGACTGTCGGTTCAAGGGCCTGAAACAACGGCATCATCCTAGAACGGTACGCGGTCAAGTTAATTCCTCCTTCTGTAGCCCTATAATATGCGCGCATGACATTTTCGTTTATCTGTTGGGTCCACTTCATGCGCCGCACTCTTCCGTCAGCGGCGGGGGCCGGTCGCGGGGTTGTGCGCCCTGCAGGTCCCAAGCCAGCTGACAGCGGGGGTCGGCCTCGCCGCACAGGTGTTCGCGACGGTCGAGGCGACGGCGACAGCTCGTCTTCGCTGCTCAACACATCACTCGTCTCAGGTGGTGTTCTAAATACCTCTTCATCTGAAGACGAGGATGGGGAGCTAGCCGAGGCGGGCTGCGATGGTCTTCTGGGGAGCGCTTTTGTTGCCGCCCTAGCTCGTGCTCTTGTTATCATTCTTTTTTATAGCATTTTTATTGCTTTTTAATGCACGTAATGATAATAAATAAAAATTTTGAAAAAGAGACGTGTGTAACGGGCGGTGTCATTTTTTTTTTATTTTTATTTTTTTTTTATTATTATTATTATTATTAGACTGCGCTGTGTGGTGCCGGCTTAGAATTTGCACCACCCCAACTCTAAGTAAAGTAAAGTAAAGTATCGTTTATTGCTTGAAATACATGGTACAGGTGTTTTTATGTCTACGTGAGTTGATGTAATCCTACCTTTACGGTGTGCAATGTCTGTGTGCAAATAATAACAATTTAATTAATTAAGCTTACAATAAAATAAAATAAAACTGAACTTGAAACTAATGTTGGATAAAAATAACTTAAAAATAAAGAATGTCATCATGAAGCAGAAAAATCTTTGTCAGTTAAAAATTAATTTACAGCATAATAACATTTATTTGAAAGAATCGTTTTTAACTTTCTCTGTAACTCCATATCCGGCTGTAGTCTTATAGATTGTGGTAATTTATTATGTATGGAGGGTGCCATAGCAAAGATACTCTTGCCCATCATTGTGGTTTCTCTGTCGGTTGATTCGTAAGGTCGGGTGTCGTAAGAGGCGACTAAGGGATATCCACCGGGGGTGGGCAGCAGCGCTCCCTGCAGAATAATTCTGCTCCCGAACTGCGATCCCCAACCCGCATGCCCAGCGTGGGGATTATGGGCATTACCCCCCATGAGATAAAAGCCAATGGGGCGCTTATCAGGGGGAGGCCTGCGTCCAGCAGTGGACCGATATGGGCTGTTGAGGAGGATTGAAGATTAAGACTGCTGATAGAAGTGTTATTTATACATCCCCAGTTTTAAACCAGTTCATAGAACACTGTATCTGAAGAAACCATGAAAGCACTCACTAGCGCCGCCACCCATTTATACAAATATAGTATTAAAAAGATGGCGGCGCGACGCTAGTGTGAGTCGATGATATTATTTTCTTTACCGATAAGATTTGAAATCTGTTGCTGTACATTTGCGTCTATAACTATAAGACCATTTAGTAAAAAATTTAAAACTAAAGTAAACATTATTTATTTCGTCATATAAAATACAAACAACACAGGTTGTGGCGTCATGCCGTAGCGCTGGTCTTCCGTGGTGATCGTGATAGGTCTGATAGTGCCTCCTGATTCAACAACTTCCTATCGCTAAGATTAACCCATTAAGGATATATGCTGTGTTTAAAAATGTCAGCATTAAGGATTTAATTAAAATTTTCATTTCAGAATCCCAACGAATCACTTATCGGTAACTACCACGCCTATCTCTGCGACGCCCGCTTCGAAATAGTCTCCCGAACGATAGCCTGCACAAACTGGACTTCGAAATACGACCACATTACACTTAAACGAGAAACAAACAACAATAAAGAGACACGAGATATAACAGAAACCACGAAAGAGCAGGACAGCCTCATTTCTGTCTGCACCAGCGAATACGACACTCTAAAAACAAGTGACAGTTCGGAGAAAGAACAACATAGTTTGACTTCTTTGACCGAAGTTGTTGAGAATGAGATAAAAGATGAAAATCATGATAGCCTGATTTCTGGGGGTGATAGCAGCGATTATGAGAGCTTTCAGAATTATGACGATTTATTCACTGAGGAGATGTTTAGGAAGAAAATTAGTAGGGTGGAGGAGGTGAGGGAATATGAGGAGGTACCGCCTAGGAGTTGGAGGATCAGCGTCGAAAGTATAATCGGTATGTATTATAAAAATTATTGTATTGTACGTATTTTCTTTAATCAATTGTTACTATATTGGTCAAATTAATTTTGAGGAATACCTAATCTGTGCGATGTTTAAACTACGGTTAACGCCACAAGTTCCCTAACACTAAATTATGAAGTCGTAAACGTCTCAAACAAATTTATTTATTTCACCTTATGTTGACAAGGTGATTTCAATGCAATCAGAATGCGTTCTGTCTATTTGAAACCGCAAAAAATTACAGCTTTGAAACTAACGCTGAGGTCAAACGAGCGTATTTTTTAGGATTTCGAGATCAGTTTCGAAACCCTTGTCTCGCTCTGTCTGTCCTTTTTTCCCTGGTTAATATCTCAATACAATACAATACAAAAATACTTTATTGTACACCAACAAAAATACAATACAAAAGACATTACATAAGACACAAGTACAATGGGCGGCCTTATCGCTTAGAAGCGATCTCTTCCAGGCAACCTTTGTATGGAAAGAATTATGTATATCTCAGCAACTAGTAGTAGTTGCTGAGATATTAAACAGGGAGTTAATAGCTGCACAGCTATTAACTTGAAATTTATAATAATAATACATTTCGCGTTCATGAGTCGCCATGCAAAAGTCCTGTTCGTGACACACGGTCAGAAGTGTTTTTTGCTAAAATAACGCATTTTACGCGACCCATAACTAAAAAAATTACGCTCGTTTGGTCTCAGCCTAATTGTAAACTTAATAACACTAATAAATCTTTTACCTTTCAGGCCCTCTTATAAGCAGTCTCCTAAAGAAGACTGTCCTGCTCCTAGAATCGGAAGTGACTATCAATGCGCGAGTCACCAGCATCATATCCAAGCTCGCGTCACTGCCCACGCCGTTGTTGACGTCATTGCTTCTGTGTCCTGATGATGTACTGCATCCGAACGTGCCTTCGTTGTTTCAGGTTTGTGTAGCCGGCTATGGTCGGAACAACCATCCTCATTAGATATATCACCGCCGGATCGTAAAATCAGCCCGTTTGTAGAATGACTAGGTCGATCGCAAAACGGCGGAATTCAATTAATTAATTAATTGCCTATGCCGATTGTTGAACGATCATTCTTCAACAATATAGCTAAAGGTCCGCTGAGCAATCTCGTAGAATGAATTTAATAGATATTCTCAACAAAGCAGCGTTCGTTTTGCAATCGGCCTAGCCGTTCTACAAACGGCCTGGCGGCGACAGATTGACAGTTAATAGTGCCTTCAATCCTAAATGGGGTTTACCTAGACACTAGGGTTCTCTGGAAATACCATTTGTAAACACGATAGGCAGTTACGCACACAAACACAGTGGTGTCACCGTCTTGTTTTCTTATGGCTCGGTATGCAGTTGTACACAAATGCTCCACCAATCACGAACAGCCAGCGACTACTGAGTGACAAAGCTGCGCTTGAGCTATTATGCACACATACTTCCACTGCTGAACGTGCATCCCCCAAACGAGGGAGGGTTATGCCATAATCACCACGATTGGCAGGCGGATTCGTGATCGCAGTTGAGTAACGAGCATACGGCCCGGCCCACCCATTGCTTATAAATAAATAAAAAATAAATCTTATGATCATATGATCAGACCCCGTTATCTACGTAACAGTTTGGTGGCAGAAGGTCTTTAGTGATGTGACAATGTTTTCCATAAATTATCCAATCCTTCGTTATCGGTGTCCTATGGAATAATAAATTACAATATTTATTCATGTTCGTTTTATGTATTATTAGGTTTTGCTAGCGGCTTCGCTCGAGTTTACTTGGATAAAAAGTATACTATTTGTTATTATATTAAGTATTGGAACTTTTTTTTCAATATTAATACAAATTTTAATTATCTATTTTGAAAGTCATGTATATATAAGGAAAGGAACAAAACTTACTTTTATGTATTTATACATAAAAGTAAGTTTTGTTCCTTTCCTTCTTGAATAATTTATTTGGAAAACATTGTCACATCGCTAACAACCGTATGCCACCAATCTGCTACGTTAATAAGGTGTATGCTTATGATAGAGCAATACCTCATACACAGCGCACACAAGAAATGCGTTTAACGATGCATTGCCTCCGTCAACTTGAGATTTGTTAAGCCACTTTTGCCTGTGGCTAAGGCTACCTTTCAAATCGAACACATCAATTTATGCTTTTGTCCTATGAAGTTCCCTAATTGTTGACAGGTGAGTGAATGAAGACTGAATGATAGAATTAAGTATTTTATAGTCACAGTTACTTTTGACAGATAGAGATGCGAATCTGTCGACTCAAAAATATGGGGGCTTACGAAAGATTAGATTTTTATTGAGCCGACAAAGTATGTAACGAATGTTATTCTGGATGATTTTTCCATGCAAAAGTATAGAAAGTAGTATAGTTTACCACAGTAACTCAACCCGTCTTACTCTTTATCACGGAAAAACGCGCGTAATGCCGCGGATAGAGGCAAGTATTAAAACAATTTATTATTTTATTATTCTATTAAATAATATGATTCCTAAAAAAAACATTTAGACGTCTGAGTATGTCTGTAAAATAATACAAAATGTTAAGTAAAAATAACAAAAACGATCACAACTTCTTCATAAACAAAATCGATTGTCATAAAAAATCGAATTGGTAAAGTATTAGGACATGACCAATTGATTGTCAGTCGAACTACCAAACAGAACCATAGCATAATAAATAGCATTAGCATCTTGGTGTAAAATTACTCCTATAAAATATTGAGTAGTTGAAAATTGGCTAGAGAGATGGCCTTCTTGAGATTTTTCCCTCTCGCTCCCCCTCTCGGCTGATTACGGCATTAGCGCAGCCTCTAAAGGCACATCCAAATTCAATGGCCGTCGACGGGCAGGAGCGTCGACAGTGCAACAAGAGCACTGCGATCTCCAATGAGGCGCTTGTTAGGGAAGTCCAGGAGTGGGCAGCTACAGGCTGATGTTCTTGTAGAGAGACAGCCTAAGTGCCAAAACCTATTAGCGCGGTATGTCGCGCGCGACCTGCCGCGTGTTGTCGCGTGCGGTGTAATTTTCTATGTAAATGAAGCGCGCCGCGTCTAGTCGCGTAACTAAAAACGCGTGCAAAAATCTATGCAGCGCGCGACCTGTCGCGTAAGTTTTGCTCGCTAGGCTCTTAGATAGTACGCTTTCCCAGAAGGACCTTTTTTTTTTGACCTCAAGACTTCGAGATTGTTCATACGCTTTGCTTTTTTTGGGTCTAGCTAGATGTTGCTGCATGAAATGTAATGTCTAGATTTATTTATTTTATTAAATCCGTATCCTTTGTTACAGATCCTTAGCAAGTTAAAGGATGAAGTAGACATCCTAACAGATCAGCTCAGCAACTCTTCCGAGCTGGTCGATCAGGCGCGAGTGTTTCTAATGCAGCGGGAGCTTACGCGACTGAATGCGCGCGCGCACAACGATGACGGTAAGATTTATGCGTTTATTGAATATTGGGATTCGGATTTAGAATCCAAGACATTTTTGTAAACAATGAAATGTACAGACACCAACAAGGTAACAAAACGGACGTGGAACGCATAAAAGTAAAGACTACAATGTCTAAAGCAGTAAAAAAATAAATTTGATTCGAACTTATGCATTGCGGCGATGATACCAGTGTCTTAAAATATTTTCCATCAACTTTTATTTGGTTTAGTATCAATCCCCTTTGTTAAAAAAACTGCCTTAGATTCAAGGTACATAGATGACGTAGACAAACATCCTAACAAATCAGCTCAACTGTTCCGAGCTGGTCGTTCAAACGCGAGTGTTTCTATGCAGCGAGAACTGGCGCGCGCGACTGAATGCACACCATTCAGTCGCCCGTCAACGATGACTATAAGATTGTAACTCGGTTGAAACGTCGTCGGTATATCTTTACCGACAACTTAAAGGGTCTTTATTATTTGATAAAAAAAATTGTTTAAACTTAGACTTGTCTGTGAGCTTATTTTGTAAGCCTAAAGACAATAATATTATTGATTTCTGAATTTTAACTATGACTTTATTAGTTCCTGCCCGCGGCTTCGCGCCCGTTGTTCCGGGATTTACAGCAAGTCCCTTAAATGTGTGCAAAATTTATAGCAAGTCCCTTGAATGTCTTCAGACCAACCCGTTCAGAAGTTTGAATGAAAATGAATGATAATATATTGTATTATGTATATCAATCATCAAGTACCCATAACACAAGCTCTGCTTAGCTTGGGGCTAGATGATGCAGCATTATTTATTTTATTGCATGAATTTATTTCTATTTGAAGAAGTTTCCATCGCAGCAGATGACAACCACTACCCAAAAATACATAAATAGAAATCAGTTAACCTTAAGTCTACTACACAGCACACTAACATAAGACACTTATTAATCCTATGTACTTACATTGAGGTGATTATTTTTTCGTGCGCAGCAGGGCTTAGGAAAACATGGCCTCCGCTCAGCATTGTTTTGTTTTGACGTTGTGTTGTGTCAAACACACATCTTTACAAACTATCGCTTTTATTTATTTATTTAATTTAATTAGAACGGTCATACCACTTATTACACTAACTAATTAAAAATCAAATAATACAATAAAAATACAAATTACAAATTTAACATAAGAAGTAGTAATAAAATCTGGGTTAAATAAATCAATATCAACAACAAATTTCAATTAAAAATCAATAGAACTCAACAACAAAATTTCTAAATTCTTTTATAAATATTAGTAGGATATCGAACGTTTTAATTGTGCATTCTTAAAGATTACGTCGTCCGCAGGTCAAGCTCGTAAATCAACGCAAGGCGATGGCTCGCCGTTCGGAAGGGTGGAGCCGAAAAGACGGAGCTTGTCTACGAGTATCTCCAACATGTTCCATAGAAGGCCTTCTGGTTAGTACCGCTTATCTGTTAACGTCGTTCGCAGATATGTCTGTATGCTCATAGTGCCCGAGTCATGTCTAAATCACGGCTTGGACCTCGAGAAATCGATATAGAAATATAGAAAACGCAAAAATTGCAAAAAGCAATAGAGAAAATTCTCTATATTTTGACGTTTAAGATGCATAATCTTATGGTCTGCTCAAAATATAATCTAATCAAGATTTTTAATAGACCTTTAAAGCATAAACCCCTTATGCATAATGATCCGCTAACTTAAAACAGTTGCTAAGCAGCGTTATTTCTCACTCTGACTTATGTCAATAGAAGAAGACACGAGTGAGAGATAGCAATGTTCTAAGTTAGAAGACTATTATGAAGGGGTAAAGATCTATTTTTTGGCCGGACCACAGATTTTATAATACTATATATACGCCAGACTATTTTGATAGTTCCTACGTCCTGCCAGACATATTGATGTTCTGCCGTGAGTGCAGGTTGCAGTATAAAACAAAAATAGTTGTATTTACTATTGGATTCTAATAGAAATCACCGTGCAAAGAAACATCTTATCCAAAGTTAACTTACATTTTATGAATGTTTAAGGCATCTGACAGGCAAGCCACTTTACAAAGCGTCTGGCAATGGAAGTACTTGATTTCTAATACTATCCTAAACAAAATATTATAATAGTAGACCTATAGTCTATAGTTTATAAAGAATTTTTGGTGCAAATTCAGCAACTTTGCAAGCCGATATCTGCAAAAGCCACTATGACCGAAACTTCATTGGTGATCGTTTCTACCTGTGTGGGGGGCATCCGCAGACAAACTCTCAGCTTTTATAAAATAACGAAGGCTGTCTCTAAGACTATAATAAACTTTCGTGTTGAGAACACATTTTGTGTAATTCTAAGGCTGTATCTCACGTTGGTCTTCCGAATGATATGTCGGGAAAATTTAAATACCATTTGATTCTGCGTTTTAGTTAAACTATTTAACATATCCAAGCGCTTTTTTGAAGCATAAAGAAATCATTATTGATTCTAATTCTAAAAGGTGAAATAAACCAGAAACACCAAACAATGTAATCCACCCCTATTATTGTTACAGCCTCATCCCCCCAACAAAAACACCAGCAAACCCACTCCCCCAGCCCACAAAAACAGGCAGCCTTCACACAGGACAGCTACTGGACTCGGTCCATCACTATCCGGTCCATACTAAACGCAGTGCTACTCGACGAGTGGCTCAAGGAACTGGCGGCGTTGTGCGAGGAACACGCGCTAAGGCTATCAGCTGATTATGAAGATGATAATTATATAAGGACAGTGGCATTATGACAGGATAGAATTAGATGGTTGAGAAGACAGAAAATTTAGTGAACGAAGCCTAAATTCTGGGTTGAAGAGACAAAGCGTCTTGTAGTGGAACTAGGGTAAAGATTCTACACTGATAATAGCAAAAGAGTGTATTGGGCATTATCCTTTTCTAAGTGTGGTGTTCTTTAAAAGATACTTAACAGCTTTGATGGTTAACTTTGTAATATTTGTCTTAAAACTTCTGTCAAAACATTAATTATAATGTAACTACCCAATTATCTTTACGAAGAACACATGCCTAAATTCTTTTGAAATGTCCCTAGTTATAC
Source organism: Eupithecia inturbata (assembly GCA_963662085.1). NCBI lineage: Eukaryota > Metazoa > Arthropoda > Insecta > Lepidoptera > Geometridae > Eupithecia > Eupithecia inturbata. Next base: position 4,197,176 of record OY759196.1, on the reverse strand, counting down.
GCTAGCCAAACTCGATGTGGAATGTTGGTATACAAACCGCGACACAAAAACTAAAACTCGCTTGACGTTAGTTTCAGATATAATTGTAAGCAATATTTATTATTGAAGGAAGGATCACAAATCGACAAGTAATGTAAATTCCGTATAAAAAGACGCAGCAACAGTAGAGTGTATTTTAGAGTGTATTTTAGGTTAAGTATGGGTGGCTTGTTTACAAACATTCTCCATCGAGTTTCGCTAGTGTAAAGATCCCTCTTACACTAGCGAAACTCGATATCTCTTAGAGTATTAAAGGACAAACTATAAGCTTTTCTAAGCTTTGCCCCAGTTTTTTACGGCTAAGCTCATACATGGATAACGAAAAGAAAATACCTAAAATTCTTTGTAAAAAGCTTGAAACGAAGGTATATGTTATGTAATTACATGGACAGGTAGTTTTATTCCGTCCATTGCCTCACAATAATGGTCATCGTCCACCAGCTGTGATGGATAAATAAGGTTGAATGATGAGTGCTGAATTAATCATCCATGAAATATATATATTTACATATATATAAATTCGCTGTTGTGCGCGGCTTCGCACGCTTTTTTCCGGGATAAAAAGTAGCCTATGTCCGTCTCCGGGATAATATCTACCTTCCTGCCAAATTCCACTGAGATCCGTTCAACCGTTTAGGCGTGATAACAGACAGACAGACAAAGTTACTTTCGAATTTTTAATATTAGTATGGATGTGTATAATAAATATTATACTAAATAATACGCGTCATAATTGCGGCGGGGCAAACACCATGACGTAATCATGGTGTCTGCTGACGACGACGGTGCACGGCATAGTTGTAGTACAACATGGATGAACTTTGGTGGACGATGACCATTGAAAATGGCGTGAATTGTTTGTATATATAAATAATTTTACTTGTAAAACTTGAAGTTTAAAGAAAAAGAACAAAATAGTGTCAATTCAGAAGTCGCTAAAACTAAACTAAACTAACTTGACAGCATTAAAATATTGCCATCCTTTTTATTTTGATTTTCGTGAAAGGGACGCCAACATGTTTAGTGCTGTCATAATTTGCACGAAAAATGTTGGCGTTTCACGATAATCAAAATAAAAAAGGATGCCAACATTTTTAGTAGTGTCATAGTTAGTTTAGTTTTGGCGACATCTGAATTGATAGGTACCACTAACGATTAGATTGTATAGTTATCGGCACAGATATTGAGACTCGGAGGAATAGCATAGCCAGTCTATGAATAGTAGATTACACTGAACCCATCTGCCTTGTGCACGAGTTAAAATGTCGGAATAAGTAGGAAGTATGCGCCGCAATTATGTCAGAACTTGTAAACAACTGTAAAAATAGTTATAAGAAATTTAGAATTTAAGTAAACAGTGAAAATTTACGCAAACTGACATATAACTCTAGTATATTAATGATAAGGTTTTTTTTTATTAATATGTGAGTGCCCTTGAACAAATATCACATTAAGCCACATTAGACGTGTAAATATGATTTTTTCAACGAAATAATATAATTTTCAGATAATGTAACCCAGTATTTTTCAGTCAACAATACAACGAGTGCGTTAAAATTACCTACTTACAAAATAGTTTTAATACATGACTTTTACTTATGCATATGTAAATAACATATAAAATACTAAATTTAGTTTTTAATTAGCGAATTTAATTTTAAATGCCATCAATAACAATGTTGATCTGTGATTTTTGGGATGCTTAAACATTTTACTAAATTATACTTATTAACATCCTTTTTAGAAAGTATATACTTTTTGAACGAAGTTTTCATACTTATATATCTAAAAATATTAACATCACTTCAATTCACAATTCTAGTTTTAATAATTTTATAAAAACGTGGCAAAAACAATTTTTTTATATTTGACCTGTTATTTTCGTAAAACGATTATTTTATGTGTTACTTTTATGATTTGAATTCAATTATTTTATTTACTAATTATTTCTTATCAATCTTATTTCAATATTATTATGTAAATTTTATTTTAAATTCTATTATTTTAAGGTATCGCAAAGTTTTAATGTTTCTTAATTATTTATGATAGTGTGAAACCACCTGTAGCTCAATATCGGTTTGAATTTCGTCCATTTCCGTCCTGAAAGGAAATGTTTATTTTAAACACTTCATATAGTATATTTTTATCACAATGTTTTAATTACGCAAAAATTTTTTTTAATATCTCAATGTAATAAAGAAGCTGGAAGGTTATGAAGGCACGGTAGATATTAGTTTCATCTAGAAAACGAACTGTAGAGCGCCGCTCTAATCGCTCTGTTTGATTTTAACACCACACAGTTTTATAAACTTTTAACCATAATTTGTAATCAAAAAATTGTCACATTAAAAAGTTGTCGAAGCCTGGAGCGCTAGCACGGTTCTCGATAAGCACCGTTTTTGTCACTGTTATTACAATTTTATCGACACCAGGGATAAAATCGGATTTTATCGGTCCTAGAGTTACGCGTCCCCTAGTATAGTCCCCGGTATCGGAGCGTGCGGAGCGAAAGGATTTATTGCTTTGTATTGATTTGTATGGTACAGCGTGCACTAGATCGGCATATCTGCCGATACCGATACCAGAGACCAGTATTTGTGCTGATGTCGCCTCGTCAGCAACTACCTATGTATATTGCTTCGAAAATACCTATATTGTCGATGCAAAATCCGAACGCAGCAGATGCGTCCTATCAAAATATTGTAAATACCGACGCCTATTTTCCGATTCCGACCCAGTGGACGCGTGATTTTATCGAGAACCTTAATCTTGCTCCTGTAACAGTAGTCATGACAGCAACTAATAACAAATAAGAGCCATAGGTGTCAATTCAGATATCACCAAAGTTAACTAAAATAATTTGACGACATGACACTAGAAATTATGCACTCCATTTTATTTCGATCGTTACGAAAGGGACCGCAACATTTTTAGAATTAGATTAGTTTTGGCGACATCTGGATAGATGTCAATGTAGTTTCATTTTCGGTTTTATAATATTTTAGTAGAACTTGTAGTTACAGCAAAGGATTCTCATGATTGTGATCTGTAGTTCCGTTGTCCCCACCGAATGGAGACAGCGACAATGGGGACAACGGAAATACACCCTGTCGGTGTCAATCTTTGATTATACCTTATACTTATTTACAGAAATACAGACATTTCTGTAAATTGGTATAACACAAAATGTACCTATACCTAATAAAATAAATAACAGTTCTAATTCCTGATACCAGCATTCTAGTTAGACGGTATTCTTGTGAACCCCTTGCCATTTAAAGTTGCCTATTCTAATTTGAGACTAGAGATTTTGCACAATTTAATGTGATTTTATAATAAAATTGAAATTAATAAAATGTTTGAAATATGTTGGATTTTAAATTCTATTCTCCAGCAGAGGGAACTAACACTGGTACTTAGTGATTCTGCACAAAAACTTAAAACTTACTTACTAACTATACTAAAAAGTAGCCTGAAAATATTGCCATCCCTTTTTGAGTAAATTTTGTTTCTTAAATTTTTTTAGTAGAATGTTTAGTAAGTTTAGGTTTTAGTGCCAACAGAATCGACACCAATGTCTGTAGGAAGACTATTGGTTTTAGGAAAACTAGATGGTCTTACAGCTTACGTACCCATCTGTGTATGGACGGAAAACAAACGGTTTTCCAATTGTTTCATTTTCATGTTTGCATAGAACATAAAATCAGTAAAGATACTGAAGAACGCAAAATTTTTATCCTAGAATACTCGCCCGTTAAAAATGTTGTCCACAGATTCTATTTCAGAAACACGGAGTAGCATGACCAGTTTTTCAGGGTCAATAAAGGAGAGACCCGGGAGTCAAGGGATCAGTATGGTGGAAACCATGCTGAATGTCACGGAGCTATGTTTTTTAGAACCGTGCAAGTCTTCAACATCTTTCAATGGTCAAAGTGAGGTAAAAATTGGTTCTACTCATGATGTTTAAATTATGTTGGTTGGATCTAAGGAAAATAAGCAAGCGGTAAGCGTAGGCAGTAGCTAGGAAAGGCGAGGCTCTCCATCTTCATTAAATCTTAGATAAATGCGAAGTCTATGTCTATGTAAACTAGTCTATGTAACAGCATCGACTTCCCTATTTGCTCTTCAACCTTTTTGAAATAGGTTATAACATAGAATTGGTTTGTGTATCCACTGCTTAACATTGTCTTTGCTTTTCTAATTTATTTTCTTAACTCAAAGCTTTGTTTCTGAGCATAGAGTTAGGATATTTCAAACTTTATGCTCGTAGGTACATAGGTACCTCAAATCTCTTTGGCAATAGATACTTAGAATAATAAATCATGCTCTTTGGCAGTATACAGGGTTATCTTAATTTACATAAACTGAGTGAACTGCAGGTTCTCTTCATCATCACGAACACGTCCGCGAAGATGTCAGGACGTAATAATTATATTTTTTTGTGTGTTGTGTTTGTTTGCTAAAATAGAAAAAAATTAGTTATTCCGATAGGTACCCAATGAATGACTGAAGACCGATCTCAGGGCAGAGCCGTTTTTAAGTTTAGTTTTAAATAAAGCTCTCAAGAACGATTATTGAATGCCATCTATTCAATAATCGTTCTTCAGAGCTTTATTAACGTGATACCTGTTATCAATAGGTACCTACCATGTTTAAGAATTAAGACCCGGCGACTTCGAAAAAGTGCTCGTGATGATGCGCATAGTCTGCAGTATAAGTGAATTACTATAGCCGATTACAGACGATTACACCGATCATCGTCTATAATCGACAGTCATCGCGGCGATCGAATAATAATTAATTATTAATTAATCTATCTCTACATTAATCAACAATGATTTTAATCAATTATTCAATCTCAAAATGTAAGTTTTCGAAAAGACCGATATTGCCCTCGTCAGGAGACCGTCACTCCAGAATTGCAAAACCGAATTGCCCCGAATATTTCCCTCGCAAGTTGCGCGCAAGCGTCGCTGCGACGCTCATTTGAGGGTCACGAGTTGCAACCCTCACATAAACATAAAGTCCAAATTATCCCTAATTATTTCGGCATTTTGCTTATCGTTATCAGTCTTTTTAAAATGTTTTTTTTTTGCTATTAGGAAAGTCTGATTTATTCGCTTCGCTTCGTGAGTATACTAATAATATCGTTTCTAAGTCAAGTGTCTTTACGATTTCTATTGTAGTAACTTGTGGATAACGGGGCTGGTCACACTTTTAGAATTTAATTTATATAAGATTTCCTATAGTTAATATTTATGTGTGATTGTGTTGATAGATTAGCAAGGACTAGTAATTATTTTATGTTTTTTTTTAGGAAAGGGACTGTTACGCTTGGCTTGGGGGGTAGATGATGCTGTGTGAATTATCCAGCATTATTTATTTATATTATAATAAATGGTAACTGCACGTCCATCTTGATGGCCTGCCGCTCCATAAATGATCACGGACGATAGTGTGGATGATGGCACGATGATCGTGACGATTACCTTGCCGATGACAGACAATACTACGAGTAACGATCATTGGCGATAGTGAAGAGGAGGCATAATAGATAAACAGAAAATAAGTATTCTCAGAAGTGATCTTTTCTCTTTGATTAATTAGGTACCTACCTCTTTGTTTGTATGCCGCTTTTGAAAGTCGAAGCCAAAGAGAATAAAACCACTACGTTATGTCAAAGCCTGCGACGGCTAAATACGTGTTTTTTTATCCCTTCGATCAAGTCTTCATAAAGACTAGATTTTTTTCTCGATGGTTTTATTCTCTATTCTTGTTAACAGTACTCTGTGTCCATTCTCTTTTGTATACTCTCTCGTTGAAGCTAAAAGTTATATTTAGTTTTTAGGGTTTCGGAGTATCGGAGATCGGATTCGAAATCTCGGTTCGAAATTCGGTCTCGCTATTTCTGTCCTTTTTTCCGTATTTAATAACTCAGCAACTACAGCAGCAAATAGCTTGAAATTTAAAATAATAATACGTTTCGTGCTCCTGTACAGAACAAAAGAAAAAAAATATGAAAATTTTCAGTATGTACGTACAAATTCTGTTCTCGAAATTTTAAAACAGACCTACAATATCAACTGGGGTGTCAAATGAAAGGTATCAGTTTGTATGTATGTAACGTTTGTAGATATAAAATAAATAAATAATGCTGGACAATCCACACAGCATCATCTAGCCCCAAAGTAAGCAGAGCTTGTGTTATGGGTACTAGATGACTGATAAACTTAATACAATACATAACATAGATAAATATTTTTTATTATATATGTATAGTATAGAAAATACCCAGAACACCCGGAACAAATATTTGCAGATCGTACAAACATTTGTCCCAAGGCGGGAATCGAACCTGCAACCTTCTGCGTCGCAGGCGGACCTTCGCCCGCCGCGCAACATCGGTCGTCAAAGAAGAAGAAGTTACAGACTTCTTCTTCGTAGAACACTTTTTGAAAAATGGTCAAAAAGAGGGGAATAATTTTCAAAAGGGGGGTTACCTCACCGAGTGGGGTATCAAATGAAAAGTACCGGTTCGTAAATCTCAAAACAGTTTTTGAAATTTCTGTAGGTTTCATACTTTTAAAAATGTCGAAAATTTCACCATTACCCTCTATGTCTACTCCGAAGTTTGCAAACATCTGAAATGTTCCATGTCCTCTGACCTTAAATTTTTAGGTGCTCATTATATAGTAAAGTCTCTCACCGGTACCTACATATAGTTCATATTGGTATACTTGACCAACGTTCGAAACCCTCGGCGCGCAAGTCCACTCGCACTTGACGGATCATGTTTAGTTATATTATTCTCCGTAGGTATTATATTCTCTTGGATATTATCTCTTTAGCTAAAAAACGGGAACATTGTTTTAGATTGTTTTGATAAACTATGTAAGATCGAATTCCACCCATTGTAGTAAGTACCTTTATTATGTACCTACCAACAATACCAACGTTGGCTATCTAATTAGAATTTCGCAAAACCTTTCTAATTATACGTTTTCTTAGTTCAGGAGGATGGAGAGAGCCTTACGGTACAGCCACCAGGCAAGGACGGTTGGCAATTCCGATGATGTGATTGAAAAAACAGCGAATGAGCCACTGCAATTATCTTCATCTAGCAAATTGATTCGACTGACTCCTTTGGATTTCGCCAATTTTCTTCCCTGGCTATGTGCGGCGTGGCAGTCACCGCAATACGTTCACGTTACGACTGTGGTTCAAGGTATGCTGTTATAGGATACACAGCAAAACTTGTAAATGAATAAAACCTAATGTAACCTACATAAACCTGCTGCTGTGGCCCTGGTGTGGTTCTGGTGGTGGTATGTTAATCTATATCTTGAAAAAAAATATGTGGGTTCAAATGCAAAATTTCAGTCCGCTCCGTATAGGTAGAAGTTTTGTCGATGTCTTCTTCGTCCAAACATGTCACAACCTCACAAACTTTTCCTTATTTGATTTATATGCTTGGCAGCAGGCAGATACGTAAAGCAAGGTGTAGGTAAAGCTAGGCCGTCCAGCATCTGGTTCAGCTCCTTTAGCGACTCTGCCGTTAAGAAAACGAAAAAAATGTAAAATCTAAATAAAAAAATCTATGTGGTCAGCGAATCGTAGGGCGCTTGAGGACAGTTTCGGGATATAATAACCCCCTGTCCCACTCCTCTGCGGATTTGGATGGGCTTAAACTGCTGGCCCTATACTTCGACATCCATGGTGGCGGCCTCGTAGAGACATACCAAATTCAAAACACCATAATATAACGATAGTCTACTTGGCATAGCTGTCAGTTGATTGTGGGTAGCCTGGTGATTTCTAGCACCTCATGCCACGCCGTCAACGTGCCTGATGGCCGCTACCATGGCCAGGACTAGTGAGGTGGGAACTGAGGCCATTCATTTTGGCTTGTATCATGGGGATAATACTACGGGTAGGTATTACCCTCATGCATGATACAAGCCAAAATGAATGGCCTCAGTTGTCTTCAAGCACCTTACGATTCCCTGGCCATATAGATTTTTATCTCCACGTTGAGCATGCGGTTTTGGGATCGCAGATTTTTGGTAAAATTTTTCTGAAGTGGGCGCTGATGCTGACCCCCGGTTAGTCGCCTATTACGCTTCCTACGGAAATAGTTGGGGTGGTGCTTATTCTAAGCCGGCACCATAATACGGCAACCACCTACTACAAGAATAGCAAGTCTACCGGTAGTTAAGCCTGTAGGCGGTAGCCAGGTAGTCTTTTGTTGCTCAAACTCTGTAACGTAATGTTAAAACCTTTGATAGGTACTAGGTAAATACCAAAATTTGCTTATAAATATCTTTTTTACAGAGGAATATGTTAATACGTCAAAAGCATCAAAGAGCAGTTTAAAATCTAAAAGTAGGCGTAAAGTAGAATTGCCACAGATAAACGAAGAAAGCAAATTATTGCAATCTTCCCTTGTAGAGAGGCCACTTTTAGTAACAGCTACCTTCGACTCTAAGTCACATCTCGTCGAAATAGCAATCACAGAACGTGATATAAACATACACAGAAAAACTATCCAAGCTATTAGTGTCTGTATACCTTTTCATTGCTTGCTATATAGACTGACTCTGCGATGGACAAAAATTGATAATATTGTCATCTACGAAATCGCAAAATGTCTGCCAAATTCATATTTCACAGATATTATCCTTGACGACACTCGTGGCCGACCTAACTACGACGTGCTTTTGTCTAAGGAGTCACCCCTCAAATATCTGTCTTTAAATAGATGCCAAATAGACGACGATCAATGCAAGAAGATAGCAGCTAACATTGATTCGGGGTCAGGCGGTGCAACCCTTAACGTTCTGGAACTGAGTTCTAACTTGATCACAGATGTGGGAGCTCTGGCTTTAGCTGAAAGTTTGAGACGAAATCGTAATCTGATGCACTTAAATTTATCAGGGAATATGCTTACTGACGAAGGAGCAATACCGCTTTTATCCCACCTCATGAAATTTCGAGTGAGAGAAGATGAATTGATGGAAAGAAAAAAAAGAAATATACAATATGTACAAAATAAACTGAAGACATACGAATCTTGCTACAAGGAAGTGTTGTTAAAACGACAACGACATGAAGACCTAAAAAAAAGGGGTAGAGTTCAGAAAACTGATTCTAAAGTTAGTAATAAGGAACAGGATAGGAAAATATCGTCATCCTTTGATTGTAATGAAGCTACAAAAATGACTTTGCAAAGCGTTGGAGAGTTTATCGATCCTTTTGATGAACGATCTACAATATCAGAAAACGAGCGGGTCTACTGTACTGGTAACGTGATTTTGTGCTCACTAAACTTAGCCTACAACAATTTGAATTATTATTCATTACAAAAGATTTACGATGTGTTAAAGTACCAATATGAGATGATGGCATCCGAAGGGCTGAAAAGGATTGTTTTATTCGGAAATCAATTTCCCGTGGATTGCGAGCTTTACTCTGACATAACAAATTATTTGCTGAATAGTGTGAATATGGGCTTACAGAAGACCCAAAAAACAAGTGAAAAATCAATAAAACAAAAACCAAGAAAATCCAAGATCAGGTTGATGTGATATTTTTTATGTTTAGCGGCCAGGACGAGAGCCTGAATTTAGAATAGTTAAAATACGGCGATGACGATTTAGTGGCATTGATGTATATCTAATCTAACAACGATATCTTGCTTACTATATGGCAGCCCCATTAAGTAGCGGAGTAGGTATCTTTGATTCTTAACAGCCAAGGAATCTTGCTACAAGGAAGTGTTGTTAAGACGACAACGACATGAATACCTAAAAAAAAGGGGTAGAGTTCAGAAAACTGATTCTAAAGTTAGTAATAAGGAACAGGATAGGAAAATATCGTCATCCTTTGATTGTAATGAAGCTACAAAAATGACTTTGCAAAGCGTTGGAGAGTTTATCGATCCTTTTGATGAACGATCTACAATATCAGAAAACGAGCGGGTCTACTGTACTGGTAACGTGATTTTGTGCTCACTAAACTTAGCCTACAACAATTTGAATTATTATTCATTACAAAAGATTTACGATGTGTTAAAGTACCAATATGAGATGATGGCATCCGAAGGGCTGAAAAGGATTGTTTTATTCGGAAATCAATTTCCCGTGGATTGCGAGCTTTACTCTGACATAACAAATTATTTGCTGAATAGTGTGAATATGGGCTTACAGAAGACCCAAAAAATAAGTGAAAAATCAATAAAACAAAAACCAAGAAAATCCAAGATCAGGTTGATGTGATATTTTTTATGTTTAGCGGCCAGGACGAGAGCCTGAATTTAGAATAGTTAAAATACGGCGATGACGATTTAGTGGCATTGATGTATATCTAATCTAACAACGATATCTTGCTTACTATATGGCAGCCCCATTAAGTAGCGGAGTAGGTATCTTTGATTCTTAACAGCCAAGCCACATGTCAGCCAGCAGGTGATGCTGACCAAGACCCCAGTTTGGTCTGAACTCTTTGGCGGTACAATAATTATACGGTCCCAGTTGTAGTACCAGTAGACCTAGCTGTCTTCACAATTATTATTTTCGAGTCATAAAAGAAAAAAATGACTATACATAGAAGTAGATTTTATCTAGTAAATAACATTAATAATGATTGCGATGAACGTGATGTTAATTTTAGTTTTCATTAAATACCAACTAAGTTTAGTTTTCAGGATTTTCGTATTATTCTAAGGCTATTTTTATTTTTAAGAGGACTAGAAGTGGACATCTTTGAATTATTCTAAGGATCTTTTTATTTCTAAGAGGACTAGAAGTGGACTAGCTAGATTTTATGTTTTCCAAAGATTTAGTTTCCTACGTAGGTTAAGAATGTTTATTAGGTTTTATTTTAACTTAAATTAGTTTTAGTAGTTTGAAGCCTGTTCTTTTAATTATGATACTTTTGTCTGTTTATAATCGAATTATTCTATGAACTTACTTCGTTTTCCAAAGATTAGGGTAGGTACCCACGTAATAATAATAATGTTGGACAATCCACACAGCATCATCTAGCCCCAAGATAAGCAGAGCTTCTGTTATGGCTACTAGATGACTGATATACTTAATACAATACATACATAGATAGATATTTTTATTATATATAGAAAATACTAGGTTATATAGAATATATGGTTTTAAGTGAAGTTCGTTTTAGTAATTTGAAGCCTGTAGTTTTAATTTGAATAAAGTTGTTCCTATTTTGTTAACTAAAATACTTGACCAACCCCTACAATGTGTTTTATGTTTCGAAATGCTCAATAGAGCATGTTTAAACTACTTTCGTTTTTGTGATTTTGATCCCCCTGTCGCTACTCGCTAATGCTAGACTGGTTGAAAATTAGTCTTTGAAATTTCATTTTCAACTAGTCTAACGGGATATTTACCATGAGCTGTGGTATGATTAGAGTTATATGTGTTTTTAGTAGGTACCTAGTACCTACCTATTATATTTTTATTCTTAGTACAAAACAAAACAATTTATCCAATTCGTTCTTTGTTAACGACCAAAACGACGCCCCCGGGGTTGAAATTTAATTTTCAACCAGTCTAACGGGATATTTACCATGATCTGTGGTATGATTAGAGTTATATGTGATTTTAGTAGGTACCTACCTATTATATTTTTATTCTTAGTACAAAACAAAACAATTCATCCTATTCGTTCATTGTTAACGATACCCCCAAAACGACACCCCCGGGGTGTCGTTGACAAATAGCATTTGTTAACGACACTACCGTAATATTGGAGTAACATATCGTTTAAGAATATTAAAACGAGCCAGTATACTCTTAATGGTTGAAAGAAATATGCATTGGATCTTTTTATCTATTTGTCTAATGCACTGACTGATAAAGTTTATGACGTTCAAAATGTGTCATTCGTGAAGTTCAATCAATACTAACATTTATATGTTTATTCGGTGAATTTATTGGCCACGAACTTGACAAAGCACCGAAATTAAAGAGAAGACAGATTAAGTTTGAAATAATAAGATTTATTGAGCATCGTTCAAGTTAAAAATAAAAATTATGTTTCCAAGTTCTTTTTATTTTATTTAATATTTTGGTATACGAATATACAGGGCGTCCCACGGCTATGCCACATGGAAGGAAAGTACGTTGAATTTTGTAGATGGAACATTTTACTGAAAGAAGACATTATATTAATTTAAACTGCATTCATAGATTTTTAAATATTTACATGGTTGAACCAAGAATCGAACCCGCTAGAAAAAAACTTACCCAGTAGCTTTATCATATTGATCGAAAGGCTTCATCTTATGGATTATTTTTTGCTAAATAACATAGTGTCAGAAATAAAAGGAAGGCCATGAATTTTAACATTTGATGTGAAGTTTTGTTCAGAAAAATGAAAAGCTGACATTACCGTAACGATATACAACTGTGAGCCTGCAATGCGACTGGCTGATTTTAAAAAAAATATTCAAAAATGTGTTTCATTTTCATACTTTTATTCTTTTGTTTCTGTGATTTTCATTTTTGGATTTTTGCATTGAATTTGATACAATCATAACCATGGCGTATCAAAATAATGAAATTAATAATAGTTAATTATTAATTTTAAAATTTTAAAATTCATGGTGTTCCCTTTATTTCTGACACTATGTTACTGAGCAAAAAATAATCCTTATGATAAAGCGGATAAAGCCTTTCGATCGGTGTGATAAAGCTACAGGGTAATTTTATTTCTCGCGTTGCGGGTTCGATTCCCGGTTCAACCATGTAATTATTTAAAAATCTATGAATGCAGTTTAAATGGTTTTTTAAAATAAAATAATGTCTTCTTTCAGTAGTAGTCTATAGTGAATATTGTAGTAGCTACAATATTCAAGGTACTTTCCCTCCATGTGGCATAGCCTTGGGACGCCCTGTATATCAGGGCAACAACTCTATTCATTAGTGGTGCCGTCGACAAATCCTATTTGATTCAATTGTTTTCAAATTATGAAAACAAGATCCGGCAAGTGCGAGTGTGACCAAGCCCGGATTAAGGGATCCAGGACCCCTAGGCACTTGGTATTGGAGGGCCCCCCTGCCATACAAATATTACTACATGCACCCCCCCTGAAAGTAGAACACTGTTTGAATTATTATTTGGTCAAAATGGTGGGAAGAATTTTCAAAAGGCTACACCACCGAGTGGGGTACTAAATAAAAGGTATCGGTTTTTGAAATTCTTGTAGGTTACATAATTTTTAAAATATTTTAAGTAGAAGAAAATTTTGCCATTACCATCTATAGCTACTTCGATCCATCTGAACCATAGTACATATTGGTATACTTGACAAACGTTCGAAACCCTCGGCGCGCGAGTCACACTTGCACTTGACGGATCTTGCTATTTACTTACCTACCTATTATTATTTGAAAAAATAAATGCCATTTTTTCTGGAAAGTCAGACTTTAGGGGTATGAATATTCCGCCATGAGGGCCCCTAGGCTTGTAGGGCCCCTAGGCCGGGGCCTTGTGGGCGTAGGGGCTAATCGTGGCCTGAGTGTGACTCGCACGTCGAGGGTTTCGAACGTTTGTTAAGTATATTAATATGTACTATAGGCATTGGTTATAGACATATCAGATGGATCGGTTTGCAAAATTTACGACTTTTTTCAGTACATTTCGAAAAGTTACTAACCATAAAATTTTATATTCCAAAAAATTTTTGAGTTGCACAAACCGATACCTTTCATTTGATACCCAACTCGGTGAGGTAGTGCTCCTTTTAAAAATGATTCCCCCCCCCCCCCTTTTTGACCATTTTTCAAAAAGTATTCTACTAACAGACTTCTTTATATTTTTCCTGTAAAACATAAGTAGATCCATATCTACAAACGCTACATAAATTTCAGATGAATCGCTCTGCAAACTTCAGAGATGGGGAGGGGGGGGAATGGGTAATTTTTTGATAATTTTCAAAATATTTCAGAAAGTATGAAATCTACAGAAATTTAAATAAACTGTTTTGAAACTGATACCTTTCATTTGACACCCTTCTTGACCTTGTGGGTCTCTTAAAATTTCGACATCACAATTATCAAACCTACCTAAGGAAATTTTTTTTTTAACTGAAAATTTTGATTTAGATTTTTAATTTTTTCTTGTTTTGTTTGTCTGTACTGGCGCATGATATGTATTATTATTTTAAATTTCAGTTATTTGCTGCTGTAGTTGCTGAGATATTAAAGACGGAATAAAGAACAGAAAAAGCGAGACCATTAGGGTTTCGAAACCGATCTTTGAAACCCTAAAAAGTACCTATCGTGCACCTACCTACCGAATATTATTGATAAGTTTCCGTACTTCACATTTCACATGTGTGAAATTAGTTGAACTTTTACTTGAACTTTTGTGTTCAAGTAAAACCTACAAAAATATACTCGTCTCTTTTTTCATATGGCATTGTCCCTAAGAGCACGAAGTCAAACCAGTGTAAAATGTTATTAAACTACATCTACGCTTACTTGATCTTAACACAGTAAAAATAAAACATTACCGCCGCGCCGCCATAATCGCGGCGCGCGGCGGTAATACCGACAAGTGACGCGACAGCGTATGTTGGCCAGCAGGGCAATTGCGACGTCTTTCGTGGCGCGCATCTTAATGCGCGCCACGAAAGACGTCGCGCGCGTGACGACTATTTTTGTCGTCGTTAGTTGTTTTCTCATTTACTCCAACATGCGCACCACGAAAGATATTATACTCGTTGTCGAGTAGTCCTTCTCGCGTAGAGATAGCCACCTAGACAAACACCCGTTTAGTTCATTCAATTGTCTGTGGTTTTTGTGAACTGCACGGAAGAAATATACTAATCTTCTTTTCATCTTCATAGTGCTAGAGTGCTACAAGGATCTTTTGGCACGTGGCCGAAATCGGAACTAACACCGCCATCTTGTAAAGCGTCACTTTTGACAGACACTCGAGGGTAATGTTTGTTGTGGTTATTTTGTGCTATTATTTCATTATAAATATCCCGAAATATGCCAAAAGTGATAAAAAGTGGTGTTAGAGTGGTGGTGCTAAAAGTAAAGGAGTTTTTTATGAGAGAAAAGCAATCTAGCGCCCAGATTATTCCATTCGAAAGAGTAAATGAGCGCGTCTCAGCTGCAACGGGTAAGTGTTACCATACCATACATCGTAAGTGTACCCGACCCGATAGTAGTAATACCAAGAATACTAATTCATATTTTGTAGGGTTTGTTATGATTATGAAACATTATTTTCTCCGTCAAATTGTTATAAAATAATATGATTTCAGGTATATCTTTACATACAGTTGCAAGAATTGGAAATGAAGGAAGATTGGCAGAAGCATCATCCAGTAAAATAATAGGTCTTTACCTATGAAATTGCCGTTCTTCAGTACTGATCATTTCAAATAGAAAAAAAGTTTGGAATTGCTTTGTATTCTAAACCAAATTAATTTTGTTTTAAAAACATGACATTCTTTTTACAAACTCAGTCTTTTGTTTATTGATTAGCGTTGTATTTTCATTACATTTGAAAATTTTTCGTCATAATGGATACTTTAAAAATTCGTGTAATTATGGAATATGAGTTTGTCGTGGCACCAACGCAACTCAAACGGCACGTAACATCAAAAACGTTTACGGAGAGAACTGTACAAACGAACGCACAACCCGTTATTAGTTTTCCCGGTTCTGTTCTGGAAATTTTGACTTGAAAAATGAAGCTCGTGGTCGTCCGGAGACTTTGGTCAACAATGATGAATTAAAGGCGATTGTGGAAGCTGACGAAACTCAATCTAGCTAAACCTAGCTCTAAGCTGAGCTAGCAGCAGCTTTTGATGTTAGCATCAAAACAATTTTGATCCATTTGCGACAAACAGGAAAGGTAAAAAAACTTGATAGATGGGTGCCCCACGAACTTAACGATCGCCAGCGCAACGTACCTACGCGTCGAGACCTGCCTCGCGCTGCTCAATAGGCAAAGAAATGAAGGAATTTTGAACCGAATTGTTACGAGCGATGAAAATTGGATTCTGTTCGACAATCGAAAGTGTTCAGCAAGTTGGTTAGATCCTGGTTCATCACCAAAGCAATGCCATAAACCAAAAATGACCCCAAAAAAGGTCACTGTTTGGTGGTCTAGTGCGGGTGTGATTCACCACAGCTTTTTACAAAACGGCATAAGCATTACTGCAGATGTGTACTGTGAAGAACTGGAGACAATGATGGAGAAGCTTGCACATCGGCAACCAGCTTTGGTCAATCGGTCGTCCCCACTGCTCCTTCACGACAACGCGCGGCCCCATACTGCACAACAGGCAGTCTCCAACCTGCAAGAGCTGGGGTTGGATGGAAGCTCTCCCTCATCCGCCATACTCACCAGACCTTGCACCTATCGACTATTACTTTTTCCAAAATTTAGACAACTTTTTAGTGGGTAAAAAATTCAATTCCCGAGAGGCAGTACAAAATACCTTTAAAGAGTTTATTGCCTCCCGTCCAGCAGCTTTTACAAGAAGGGCATCAATAAACTGCCAATGCGTTGGCAAAGATGCGTCGATTGCATGGGTGATTACTTTGAATAATAGAAATAAAAAGTTTTAAAAAATAAGTACTTTCACTTATTCCATACAAAACGGCAATTTCGTAGGTAAAGACCTAATAGTTACACCAAGGAAAAAAAGGAAAACCAGAAAGGATAAAATTGTAATGGATAATTTTGATATTGGCGTTCTTAGGCGAAAGTTCCATGAGTTTTATGCTTGGAGAAAAGAAATACCAACAGTGAAAAAGTTGCTACATATACTTAAAGAAGAGATTGGATTCCCAGGCAGTCGAGAAATTCTCAGACAGCATATATAAAAGATTGGTTTTCGATTCAGAAAAACTAAAAGCAACAGAAAGATTCTGATGGAACGTAACAACATAACTGCTTGGCGCGCACATTATCTGCAGGTATATTCAGAAAAACTAAAAGCAACAGAAAGATTCTGATGGAACGTAACGACATAACTGCTTGGCGCGCACATTATCTGCAGGTATTTGTACACATACTTTTATAGTCTTTAATACTCATTCATAAAGTGTTAGTACTAAGGACAAGTGAAAACATTAAATAAACTGCCACACTTTGACGACCTCGGTGGCGCAGCGGGCGAAGGTCTGCCTGCGACGCGGAAGTTTGCGGGTTCGATTCCCGCCCGGAACAAGTCTTTGTGTGCTCCACAGATATTTGTTCCGGAGGTCTGGGTGTTTCTATGTATAATATTATGTATTTATTTAGAAATATATTATGTAGTATATCAGTCTTCTGATTCCCATAGTACAAGCATTTGCTTAGTTTGGGGTCAGATGGATGCTGTGTGAATTTGTCCAGCATTGTTATTATTACACTAATTCACATTATTTTATTTCAGGCTTTAAAGCATAATGACGAGACAGAAAAACTACCAGTTGTCTACTTAGATGAGACATACATACATATATTCATTCAGGTCATACAACTGGGAAATGTTGGCAAACTGATGATGAAGGTAATGGCTATTTAATCTCGTATTATTAATAAGTAGTTAATATATTTTTCAAAACTTATTTGACTAATATTATTATGTATTTATCTAATTGTATAATGCCATTTTTTAAAAGAGTGATACTCTGTTCTGCTTATTTTTATAGTTCAAACATTCAATTTCAGATGGTGTATTAGAACCCATCTCTAAAGGACAAATATTTATTATCGTTCATGCCGGAGGTAATCAAGGCTTTGTGGAGAATGCTTGTTTGGTTTTTAAATCACAAACAAAGAGTGGTGATTACCATGATGACATGAATCACACAAATTTTAAAAAATGGGTTTTAGATAAGTTGGCTCCCAATTTGAACGAGCCCAGTCTAGTTATAATGGACGACGCTTCATACCATAACACAAGTGTCAACAAACCCCCAAACACATGCAGTAGAAAAAGTGAAATAATTGAGTGGTTAAGAATAAATAATATTGAACATTCAGGAATATATACACGACCACAACTTTTAGAAATTGTAAATCGAAACAAACCCGAACCAGTGTATGCTGTCGATGCTATTTTAAAAGGACTGGGTCACAAGGTAATTATAGCTTAAATGCTCTACTAGACCCTATAATATTTTAAGAATTGTTATTTATTTTTGCTGCTTTATTTTCTCAGATATTGCGTTTACCGCCGTATCATTGTGACCTCAATCCAATTGAAATGGTCTGGGCATCCATGAAACGAAAAGTAGCTGAGAAGAATATTGGGAAGCCATCCAATGAAATGCCAGAAATGGTACGGAATGCTTTTGATTCCATTACTGTCGATGAATGGCGTAATCATTGCGCCCACGTCAAAAAACTCGAAGAAGAGTATCGAAAAAAAGATAGATATTTGGAGGAACCTTTCATCATACAATTATGCTCTGAGAGTGAAGAAAGTAGTGACGATGATGATGATTTTCATGATGAAGATGATGAAGAACTTAATAGTATGCAACCCCTGGACATAGTTCATGCCGAACATAATTATAGCAAAACAATTTGTAAATTATATTTTTTTCCTTAAATTAACATTATTGTAGTTTTATTTTCTTTTACTTTTATTTTCTATACTAATATTATAAAGAGGAAAGATTTTATTGTTTGTTTGTTTGCATTGAATAGGCTCGGAAACTACTGCGAAAACAATTGATGTTATTACTCTTTGCTAAGCACGTTTGAAATAATAACTGTCAGTTGTTTGAAAAGAATGACAGGACAACGTCTATTGGGTCAACTTGTCTTTACTAAATTCAATCATCCAAACATTTCTTATGTTCAAATTGAATTACGATGCAGTTTGAACAATTCCCTAAAACTAAGGAGATTTTTATAGCTGGTAACCCTAATATCACACCCACGCCCTCATCCAAGTGCCAAAAGATCCTTGTAGCACTATAGTTTGAACATTTTCACTGGTAGAATGGTGGTAAACAGTCTAAAAATCCACTTTTTATTTCAAAATTTACGCGCGAAAATGTCCGCCTCAACTCTGTTTTAGTAGAGGAGAAGGTGGTAACGGGCCGCGTTGTTTTTGACCCCTTAAAAAAATATACTTGCATAAGAAATCAAATTAATACCTCATAGTGTTCCTTATTCATATGCCTACACATAATATAAGATGAAATAAATGAAACTACCATACGATGGCCCATTGGTCTGCGTAGTGATAAAGAATATCTTTGTCGACTCAAAAAGTGATCTAACCAGACCTATTTACCTTTATACCTATTTCTACTCTGAATCGTTTTTCGATACGGTATTATTTCTTAGAGGCAATTGATAGGACATTATTCGAACATCCATTTTGGTAAGTCCAAAATGGTAAGTTTTGGTTAGTATCTCGACGCCATGAACAAAATATATTAATTTTTAAGGAGCACGTTCAAGAAACAGAATTTAATGCCAGGAATTGCTGGTGGGTTCAAAGTCAAGATTATGATAATTATGGAGGTGGTTTAAGGCTGGTGAAGCATGTTGACGCACTGAGCCGAAACCAGTTTATGAAAATATTGAACGTCACAAATTCTGAAGATTGGTTTCTGTCTGCTCAACTGCAAGACGACTTCAGTCTATCTACAGTCTGCTACAAAGAGAGAATTCTAATAGTAATGTAAAGCATAATTATTGTATTCAAAACCAGCGTGTTTGTTCAAAAAACTTTAAATAGTAAACGTCTGGCCGTACCGAAGAAAGCTCGATGGCGTATCATCAAGATGTTGTGTACCATGTTGGACCAAGAAGTTGCGATGAAGCTAATAAGGCTGATTACTGGTTTTTCCGCATGACGTGTTTCATTAAAAATACTTATGTCAATGTCTAGTGTCAAAGTGGAATGATGGTAATGCGTCCGGTAAAATACAGGAACGTCCTACCTCATTCAAAATTTATTATACATAATATCCCTAACCTTTTCCCCCATAATTAATTTAATACTCTGTAAATTTGTAAAATCAATAATATTAAGTTATAAAAAAAATAGATTAAATTAGTTTTTTTTGTGTATTAATATTTAGTCTGCGTTATTCATTGTGCTTTACATGTTGTGTTGTCCGTTTGTTGTAACAAAATCATCTTGATGCAAGAACTTAAAATTTAAGATGCTGATCATATTTATCATATTTACCAGTTTATCACTGATCATATTGTACCTAAGTACATAATAAAGAATTAACTAAAAATAATAATACTTTATTGGATCCCGTAACTTTCCGTATCGCAACATGTCTTCGGTTGGATGCAATGTGTTGCGCGCCTCATCAATGCCAGTGCGGTTCTGCTGTCGAACAGCTTGGTCATCACGGATTATCGTGTACTAGGGCCGCCGGTCGGGTATCTCGTCATGCCAGCCTTAACGACGTCATCCGGCGGGCCTTTGTCACCGCTAACGTTCCAGCTATTCTCGAACCGAATGGTCTGTTGCGTGACGATGGTAAGAGGCCTGACGGCATGACACTAGTCCCATGGGAGTTGGGGAGGCCCATTGTGTAGGACGCTACATGCGTCGACACACTTGCGCCATCCCATCTTCCGAGGACATCCGTAAGGGCTGGTGCGGCGGCAGATTTGGCCGAGGATCTCAAGAGACGCAAATATGCAGGTCTCGACAGAGCCTACATATTTGCTCCCTTTGGGGTCGAGACCCTAGGTCCGTGGGGTACCGAGGCTCTCCGGGTTTTTAAAAAGTTATCTGAGCGTCTGGTCGACGCGACGCGTGACCCGAGAGCTGGCGGATATCTGGCGCAGCGCATCAGCATTGCCATACAGCTGGGCAATGCAGCCAGCGTCTTGGGGACGCTTCCGACTGGTATTGATATGGATCAGTTGAGCTACCTGTAGATTGTTTGCAACAGTCTGCAGTTAGCTTAATTGTTTCAATTGTAAATACTAGTTCTAATTTGTTTTTATTATTGAATTGTAATTTTCTTTGTCAATAAAGTATGTAAAAAAAAAAAAATCTAAATATAAGATTCAAATCAAGGAGAAAGTAGCTGTCATGTCGTACATAGCAGTCAAAGAATTTTGCACGCATTGGAAAGAGAAAAGTGGAGGAGTGGATTCGACTGACAAGAGTTAGGTTCTATAATTTATAATAATTATCGAATCGGTCACTTAATGTTAAAGCAACATTAAAACGTATGCAATCCGTGCATGCATATCAATGCTGTTTCACACGTTGGACATGTTGAGCGGTCAAACTGAACTTTACTAGATGCAATAAGAAGCAGTGCTCAGGAACTTAATACGTGTGAT
Source organism: Eupithecia inturbata (assembly GCA_963662085.1). Classification (NCBI taxonomy): domain Eukaryota; kingdom Metazoa; phylum Arthropoda; class Insecta; order Lepidoptera; family Geometridae; genus Eupithecia; species Eupithecia inturbata. Next base: position 4,175,816 of record OY759196.1, on the reverse strand, counting down.
CACCAGTACTTAGGTACCTGAAATAGAGGTATTGATAGGAATCAATCAAACAGTTCACGATGTAGGTAACTCAATTCCCTCCCTATGAACTTATGTAAGGTAAAAAGAAAAGTTCGGTAGGTACCGGAAATGGCTGGTACGGGTTTGTATCGCTTGTTGGTAGGTACTGGTTTGTATGTTGATATCGCCACAAAGAATGACTTTACAAGTACATAGGTAGGGTAGGAACTATGTTAAGATCTTAAATCTAGTAGGCCAGTATGTCAAACCTATTATATGCTCACGCCCTCCCTGTTTTTATTGCATTATCTATAGTACTTAATATATTTCGCTATTTAATTGACAGAAGTTATAATTTATGGTTTTATCACCGATTTTTCTGATACGAGCATTTCAAATAAGTTTACTTTCTTGGTATTTGATTTGAAATTGATAATTTAAATCAAATGAGATCAGTGTCTACGAGGTCACTTCATAGTGAGAAGGGGAAGAACGGATACCAATCGCGGTCTACGGAAAAACCCTTGGAGTTTGATCAGTTCATAAAACTTGCCAGTCAAAAGTTTAATTGTCCCTGCAAGTTTGTAGTGAAGAAGCATGCTCAGTCTGGTAAGTAACTAGTACGTAAGTAAACAAACCTTCATGGTAACTTACGGTTGTTATGGTGGCTCCGCGTGAAATTGCTCAATTCTGTCCTTAAAGATTTCTCTAAAACTAATCTCGTATATGTATTGAAACTATTCACAAAATATACACAATATTTCATTTTATAATATTTTCTATAATAAATCACTAGAAAATACAAAAAATGAGCGCGGGGTTTTAACTCTCACAGGAAACAGAAAACACCAAATAAATAAAAAAAATATTAAAATTAAAACTATTAATTTATCATATTATCTCTCCTTCAAAATATAAAAATTTTCGTAATTATTATTAGACTCAGTACAATAATATTAAAAGGCCCCAAAAAAACACATTTTTGTAGAGCTACTTGCGAAATAATTGGAGCATATTTATATAATTCAAAAACAATTTCAATCTTATTTATTAATCATATTTTGATAAGATATTGGTCATATTTATTGATTTGTTTCAATACTTATTATTATTAGATTGGTTTTTGAGAATTAGGTATTTTAAACGGTTAGGACAGAATTGGGCAGTTCTCCGCGGGGGGGCTTAAGAATCAGCGTCAATTTTATGGTTTATGCCTGATAGTTCACACCTAAGTTCCACATGTAGGGCCACGAGGATTTAGAATTGTAGTCAAATTTATGACAGATACAAATAAACTTGCTTAGGTAGGTACATAATGCTAAGCCGTGTTAGGTCCTTTTTGTGACTCAAGAGCTAAGTATTTCACACTATTAATTATTTTATTAGTAAGTATACCGATAGATATTTAGTGCCCCCAAAAAATAAAATTTTACCGACAGGTGATCACACAAAATGCTTCAAGTCAAAGGCAAGTAGCCAAGATAAATCAAAGAAGCCTCTAACGCCGCAGAAGCAGGATGCTCAAGAACCTGTCACGCTACCTGTCACGCCTGTCACACCTGCAACGTCCGATACATCAGTGATTGAGATCACGGAAATCAAAGACTCTTTAACCATTGCGGCATTCTACGACACTTTGAACAGACTAGCAGAAATCGTGCTACAAAAAGAAAACGTACCGACTGTCCTTATTCAATTCTTTGGCATCATACTGCCTCTTCAACCCCTGTTATCAAGGCTGACGTTTAAGATATGTCGACTCAGTGGTTATTGCGTCTACGAAATAAGCAAGTTCCTGCCAAAGACGTCCATCACTGAAATATGCCTTGACGGCACGCGGATACCTGAAGCCAATTACGCTTTGTTACTTCAGAAGCCATCGTCACTGGCAAGCCTGTCGCTCTGTAGATGTAACATCACCGACGAGGTCTGCGAACAAATCGCATCAACGTTACAAATTGCGGAACCCGCGGAAGCTAAATTGACTTCTCTAAATCTATCGTCTAACCACATAACGGATATAGGCGCGAAACACTTTGGAGGAGCTCTGAGAACTAATAGACATTTGCGGCATTTAAACCTAGCCGACAATCGAATAACTGATGAAGGAGCTAACCACATTTTCCGAGCGCTCAAAGATTTCCCTCTAACTTATGACGAAATAATAAACAAACGAAGGAGGCGTTTCGAGTTTTTGAAAGCGAGACACTCCATATACAAAAAGTTTTACAGAAATGAATCCAAATCGATGGAAGATCTTAACAGTAATAGTAAAAAAGAAAAGAAAAACAACGCTGTGCACATGTTCATGAAATCAAGAGGAGAAAAAGGAAACGAGAGAGCAAGCGCTGATGACAGATACTACTGTAAATCTGAATTGTTAGCTGCCAATGAGCTTATGGACCCCTTCATTGATCCCTTCGATCAGGACTACGTCAAAACTGTTGACGGGTACTCTTGGTGCGTTGGGAACATGGTGCTCTGTTTTTTAAATATTTCTTACAACAATCTAACTTACGAAAGCCTGAAAAAACTCCTAGTGGTTCTGGAACACCAAAAAAGTCACAAAAAGCAGCACGAAACAGGTTTGCTGCGAGTCGTGGTTGAAGGTAATGTTTTGCCCAGTTCTTGTACAGAAATGGAAAAAATTAAGGAAACACTGAAAAAAAATTTAATAAATTGGACACCCAGATGTTCATCTATGCTCAAAAAAAGAAGGAGCAGTGCTAGAAATTACAAAAATTAAAGTATGGTAGAGAGAAACTATTTTTACGTAAAGATCATGAGTATATTTACATTAGAATGTTACGTGATTTAATTGCTATATCCATTTTAAAACTAGTTAATTGTTTGATTTTTGAAGTTTTAATAAATACGAACACTAGTTTTGGTAACTTTCTTACATTGATATGCTCAAAAAAATGTAAAACCAAAAAATCATGAAATTCTAAATAAAACTTTACAAGATTAAGCACCATAAACTGCAAAAATAGACAGCACCAACTTTTTCGTCTTGTCAACTGTTATGCACATGTACTACATTCTGGTTATTATCTACATACTGGCTAACTTAATTACTATTTTTTTATCACACATTTTCGTCTTGCTCGGTTCTGCTTAATATAAAACCTAACGTTGGGATTCCCAAGTCAAATACTGGCGTCATCTAGAATCATCTCGCTACAGTCCAGGATCTCAGTTTCTCGGTGGCAGGTACTCTCTGTTAGGTTGCTGCGGTCGTCCATTCCCTCTAGGTGGGAAGCTTGGTCCGTTAGGCTTTCCTGACGGGTAGCCTTGTCCTTGGTTGTCGGAATAATTCTGTCCTGATCCTTCATAGGCTGCGTTGGGTTTGGTCCCAGGATAGTTGGTCGTTGGGCTCGCGTTTCCCGTGTAAGGTGAACCTTGAGGTGAGCTGCTGGTATAAGGAGTTGACGGTCCTGAGCTTGGATAGCCAGATGGCCCCTGTGAGCTGTAACCGATGTTACCAGGGTAAGATTGTCCACTGGTAGGAAATGGAGTAGAGCTGCCCGGGTAGTTAAAAGTCCCTGTACCGGGAAAGTTAGATGGAGTCTGTCCGGGGCCTCCAGGGTAGTTTGATGGACCTTGTGGACTGGAACCGGGGAAATTTGACTGCCCTTGTGGTCCAGAGCCGGGAAAGTTTTGTTGCCCTTGTGGCCTATCAGACCCGGGGTACCCTTGTCCGTTGTTGTTAGGTCTTCCTGAGCCTTGAGTGTAATCGCCAAAGTTGGAAATACCTCCTTGATTTGACACACTGTTCGAAGCATCGTAGATCGCAGCGTTGATCCTGTACAGCTCAGGAGCGGCACTGCAATCGAACTGGTTCCACCAGACGCAGACAAAGTCTTGCTGAGAGAAAACTGTTCCGTTTGGACAGAGAAAGTCGTAAGTTCTGTTGTTTGCGCAAACGTGAAAGACCTGGCACCGAGTCTCTACATCTGCGTAATATCCTGGATACTGCTGGGCGTCACATCTGAAGCTTGTCTGCGGTATCTCGGTCAGGATCGGATAGTCAACGTCGGGTGTCCCAGGAATAGCTGAGTAGTCACCGCTTTCGTAAGCCCCGGTATCATCGTCACTGAAACCAGGACCTCCAGGTCCGAAACCTGGTTGGCTTGGGTAGTTAGCCCCAGGTTGTCCAGTGAACTCACCAGAGAGAGGAACGCGACTGCCCTGTCCAGGGTAAGAAGGTCCACTTCCAGGGAAGTTGCCTGAGGTTCCACTTGGTCCTTGACTGGGATAATTTGATGGTCTATTTGGTCCGCTCGGTCCTTGTCCTGGATAACCTGGTCCAGATGGGCCTCTCGTTCCACTAGTGCCTGCATAACCTGCGTTAGGTCCACTAGGGTAGTCAGTAGGTCCGGATGGGTAACCTGATGTAGTTCCAGGAAAGCCTGAGCTAGTTCCTGGAAAGCCTGGAGTAGATCCAGGGTAACCGGGTGTGGATACAGGGTATCCTGGTGTCGAGCCAGTTCCTGTGTAATTGTCGCGAAGAGAGTAGGGGGTAGTGGACGGGTATCCACCTGGACCAGATGGTCCAGATGGGCCTGAAGGGCCGGATGGGTAGCCAGACACGGAACGGTCAGATGAAGGTCCCGGATATCCCGATCCCGGGCGGTTTAAAGATGGCCCTTGACCTGGACCTGGATAGCCAGATTCCGGTTGGCTTGAAGGCCCTTGCTGCTGACCTTGGTTGAAGGTTTTCCCCGGCTTGCTGTAGTCGTATCCACTTTGGGCGACTGCTAATGCTAGTAACACTGCAACAAAAAAAAAATAGATATCAGAAGTTAGTAGTAAAAAACCCAGGTGGGTGTTTTTATTAAGTGACAGAATAATTTTCACTAACATGTGAAATGTAAAAGACAAAAGTTTGTCAAAGTTAACCAATGATAGCTGCTTAGATATTTTGATAATCGAACAATTATCTTTCAGAAGAACACCACACCAACTTAAAGAATTAAAAAAATTATTCGGCCTTGCCCTACATACAAACCACTTAAAACTGCATTACATTGCCCTTGAGTCTCGGTCAACCCATTTCTGAATGACCTCTTGCGTGACCCAAGTATACTCGTAGATCTTAGGCTTCTTCTCAGAAGATATTACTCAAGGCCTCGAGTTTGGGGTGAACGATGTCGCGAAAATTATTGCAACGAACCATTGCTGTAGCAACGAAAGGTTTCGGTGCCGGAAGTTTTTAATGTAGAGATATGTACATTATTTTTGAGTTATGAGAAAACCTTAGAAAATTGCTGAGATTTTATCAAACAATAAAATACCTGCCTAATAATTTGATTTGACGAATGTTCAAAATTATAAAACGGTTATGGTAATGAAAACTCTATTATGAATCCATACTAATATTATAAATTCGAAAGTAACTCTGTTTGTTTATCTGTCTGTCTGTTACTTTTTCACGCCTAAACGGCTATAGGTATGTATCGTAATGAAATTTGAAAGGGAGGTAAATGGTATCCCGGGAACGGACATAGGCTACTTGAAAAGGCCTTGCTTAGCCGGGGGCAGCAGCTAGTTCATTATAGATACTTACGTATGTAAGGTAGGTATGTAATATTACTTGCATATGTACTTAAGTACCTACCTACCTTTAGCGTTAATACATTTTTTAAACTACCAAACTCAATCCACAGAGTCGAGGCTTAAACCATTGCTCAACAACGGATGCGATGCCACAATACGCAGAAATAGTTGAACAAGCCAAATTGAATGTGATCCCACAATAAAACCTATTCAGTGATGTATCTCCTACAATCTGATAGCCCGCTTAATTTCCTCGTTAGGTACCTACAGCTATGTTGCAAAAGTGTCTCGCAGAATGTAGTCTCACGTGATTGGAAGCATTTACACTTGAAACAGCTTGACGGAAGGTGGGTATGCTATGCTAGTCTTCTGAGGACTTAGGTGCACGGGCAGTTTGAAGCAGTCTGGATCGACTGCTTCAAGCTAGCGACTGCATAGTGAACTACAGGGTTCAATTTACAGACACACGGAACCGCTCGAGCAGTTGCATAGTTCACTGTGCAGTCGAAGCTTGAAGCAGTCTATCCTGACTACTTCAAGCCCCTGCATCTAGACTAAAACCAATCTAATCGCTAAATATCTAAGGTGTATCTAAATAACCCACCGGTTCCTAATCATAAAATCTGTTGTAATTGTTATTCTACATTCTTTGAAATTTAAATTATCTCTCGAAGCGAGCTAATACACGATCAATAACTACTACTACTAAAACTTTAATAATAACCCCCTTCTTGCGCAGTCGGGTAAAGATAATGATGTCCCCCTAGCCCATTTTTGGCCAGTCTCAACGGAGATTAGCTATGTGTGCATTATTATAGCGCGCAAGTGTATGCGCAAACACAGGTGCACTTAAATAAAAACTTTATTATGAATAAAAGTTGGTGACAGTAAGAGAATACTGAACACTTAACGGGTTTGGTTGTCAAACTAGGCTTAGATCCCAGTACTCACGAGATCCTCGTGGTAAAAAACACGAATCACATTAAATTCTAAATTTTTTCTTTGGTTCCTTGAAGGTGAAAACATGATTGCGAAAAATGTAACGATAAAAAAAATCATGAAAGTACACTGCTTCGCACATAATTTGGGCGACATCTCAGGGACTCTGCGGTCTATTGAAATGATTTATGTTTTGATTCGTAGGTTATTTATTACTAATTATTTGGTTGAACCTTGAACCAGATTCTTTACCTTTACTTACCTATTTTTTACTTTTATCTATTCTTTACTTTAGTTTTGTAGTTTCTTGTAAATAAGCATAAACTTGAATTTTGCGCTTATGCCGTTCCAAAAACGTATGCTCTGTCCTGCTCCTATGAAAGCGAAATCCTATGCCTATTCTTTTCACAAAATGGCGCGTGTTAAGGATGGGCAGTGAATACGTTGAACAAGGAGTTTGCAAACCCTGCTTTCTACATAACTGTGTCTGCCTCGGCGGGGTCCCACGCGATGTCATCTCGACCCATTGTGCCCGGGGTGTGATGTGGAGCAAACTATTGGTCAAACTCTCAGACATACAGGTTAATTAGATTCGTAACATCTGTAATCTGCATGTTACTCTGACCTTTATTTTTGGAACACTGAATGGTGTAGGACCTGCGTCGTTTTGAAAAAAACTGATACAAAAGATATCAACGCGCTCTTGTCCTTTTGAAAGTTTTAGTTATTTACACTGAATTCATCCGAGAGCTTTTTTCTGCACCTGATAGACTATTCTGAATTAAAAATAGCACGTTGCATCTTTAAACCACCTGTTAAACTGACCTTTTTTGGCATCATTATTAGGTTTAAAAATAAAACAATGCAAAAATATTCGGTAAAAGTTTTCAACGCGCTCTTCTTCTTTATTAATTTCGTCAATTTATTAACAAAGAACATTACAATTAAATAATACAAGCTAATTAGAACTTGCATAATTACAATTGAAACAATTAAGCTGATTGCAGACTTTTACAAACATCTAGAGCTATCTCAAATGATCCAACTGATACTCCATTTATTACACATATAGAAGAGCAATTGTTTACAGGACCCTCCGCTATCTGTCTGTCTGTAAATTAAGCTTGAACGATGGCACGGACGGAACCTTACATGTGCAAGTCCGACTCGCACTTCCCCGGTTTATTTCTGATGGTATTTTCAGACCGGCTGAACAAGGATCGGCTTAGTAAGATAAGTGTAACAATAACAATCGCACTTAGGTAACATTTAATACCTATCCTTGCCAAAACTTTACTAGTTTGCCGTTTTATACTGATCGATTTTACCGACCGTAGTTTACCGATCGAAATAAAATTTGGCATTGAAGTAGTTTTGAAGTTCTGAAATAACAATTCGACGGCTGAAGCTTATTCTAATATTTGGGCCGTGTCTTTTGACTGTGACGGCAAAATTATACCTAAAGTTATGATTTGAATACTGTAACCTATGACCCTATGGTTCACCGAAGGACACATTAAATTGGCTGCGAAACGAGAGATTGTACACGCAAACTGTATTTAACTTGACAACTGATGGCCCCTGTTTCGACACTATAGGGCCTATAGTTGTATATTTAGTTATTTCTGATAGCAGAGGTATCATTATTGAAGATTTTCCGGATGATTTTCAGACGTCACGAGGGTGGAAATCGCGGAAAATTCGCTAACAGAAAAGTAGAAAAAAGCGACAAAAATCACATGCTAAGAAACAAGATATATGTAATTAGTTATAGGTTATTATTAATATAAGACACATTAGCTACCAATATTTATTGAAGAAAGAATCTCAAATTGACAAGTATTTTATTTAAATGATGTACCTACATATGTTCGAACTAAAATTTTCAAACAAAGGAATCAAATTGTTTGGGTCTCAAGAAGTAACAAGCTACCATCCATTCTGCAAACAGAGGTTGTAATAAGTTAAACGTTAGTTTCTGTTTATTTGTGTGTCTGTCTGTGGCATCGAAGCTTCCCCAATATTCAAGTAGGTAGTTGTATAAAGGAGGTCAGTGCCTGTCTGCCATCTATTGAGTTCTAACGTTTTTTCTTTTTTGGAAACGCCTCAGAGTTGTTTAATAACCGACACTTAGAACGGACTGTACCCACGAGCTGTGCAATAAACGATTAGACCACTATTCAGATGATGATTTCACTATTCAGTTTATTGCCAGTTTTTATGAGCAAGTGCATGTTCAAAATGCAGATTCACACTGCCATTAGTGCAATGTTTTTAATAGGTACCATAACCGATGATACACAACATGCCCTTTAATTAGGTAATGTCCAAGGACATAATTATTATAGAAAGTCGTTTTTTTAAACTGTCGGTATCTTCATTTCAGTCCCTTTATTTTTAATTTTTAAATAAATTTATATTAATTATAATAAATGTTAGAATGTTTAAAATGATTGGATAGGTAAACATGTTGTAGAACGGCTTATGTATTTTATGTCGATATATTCACTCATTCACAGTAGTTCTGTGCTGTACAGAACTACTGAACTACTTTCAATGAAGCTTTTACGATATTTACCGTCATCATCTTCACCATCAGCATATACCTACTAGTCCACTGCTGACTGCTGAAAATAGGCCTCCCCTAATGACCGCCTTAACCTGTCCTCAGCTTGCTGCATCCAGCATCTGCCATGCCAGCACTCTTACACAAATCTCTAACTCTGGTGAGTTAGAGATCTGTGGTACTGTGGTCAACACTGGTACATATTTCTTATGAGAAATAATCCGCTCCCAATCTCTTCTGGAACACACTTTTAGACCTTAAGTTCTTAGTACTCGTCAAAGTCAGAAATTAGGTAGGTACATGATTTCCTAAATATCTATAACCACATAACCGCACTGCGCCGCGCTATTGCAGATGACTATTATCCAGATGACGGTCTTTATCCCTATAAGCATTCCCTTCGATGTTTCAAAACACTAGTTAGGAGAATCACAGAGATTATTTATACAAATGGCATTGCGTCTGAGCTCCGCAAAGTAATTCCATGAGTAGTTTTATTACTGATATTAGGGGGTCAAATCACAATATTTTCTTCAGCGTATTTTGCTGAGTGCACATTTGTCAAATTTCACTTTAATTTCATTCACTGTCCGCCCGGAAATTTTCATTACAAGGTCAAGTGGGGTATCAAATGAAAGGTTTGTACATTTCAAAATAGTTTTTGAAATTTTTGTAGGTTTCATACTTTTCGAATTAAAAAAAAAAATCATGTGTGTTTATATGTGGGATGAATTTTACCACAGGTGTTCACAGTCAGGTTCAACATATGTAAAGAAACACGGTGTGAAATCTTGCATACAATTACTAAAGGTCTCCCAAGACTGAAATTAAATAACTCACAACCGCAAACACAGGCTCACTGGTCTTGCGTTATCGGTGGTAAAAAGCTACTTGTCGCAATCATATTTTCTGGTAGCAATTTGTATAAAAATTAAACCATCGTCGATGATTTTATTTTGAACCATCCTATTATTAGAACAACGACTGAATATACTGATTTTAATCAAACAAATATAGATAGATAGATAGATAGATAGACAATGCTTTATTCATCACCTTATAAAACAGATAGAACTCATTAAATATAATGTAGGGAACAGCAATGGAACTGGCGGCCTAATAAAAATAAATAAAGATAATAAATAAATATCACAAAACCGAAACTTAAATCGGTTCATCCCTTTGGTAGTTTAGCCTTTATAACACTTCTCTTGCATTGGGGGTTCAAAAGTGTTCATGCTTGCATATATCTTTAACTGACTTCGAAAAAAGAAAGGAATTTCTATGTTCGCCTGTATTTGCCTATGTTTTTTTTTGTTCGTTCACCGATTTCTCGTCAATTGTTGGCCGGTTTGATGATTCTTTTGGTTTTGTAAAGAGAATCATTCTGGAGTATATAAATAAAATAAAAAGATTTTATTTCAGACAACAATAGTCCATAACTTTACGACAAAAGAACAAATCAAAATACAACCAAAAGAAAAATAATAATAATAATAACAAAAAACAAAGTAACATTTTAGAACAACTGTGTCAGATGACGTAAGGATAATCAATGAAGGAAATATCTTCCTTCATTGATCACCCTCACCACAAAGTATCTCCAGAGTGGAGAAGATAGCCCCTCTGCCACAGTCCGCAGGATGCTGTTGCGACTGTCCCTTATTCTGCGCATTAAGGACGCAGTTCTCTTGCGCACGATGGCATGAAAACCATCAGTGTATATAAATTTTATACCCGGATTACTATTTGTAATTTATAGGTTTTTAGAAGGTTTTTTTAGTTAATGAAAAAAAACTTTTTTTTTTACAGTACAGATATATTTTATTTTCAATCGGGAAGTGTTCCATTTTCGAACCACAACATCACTTCTCACAGTCGCCTGCGCATCGTGGTTAACCGTCACGACTTCGAAATAGAACAATGAAACAAGGAAGCTTCCCTCCCAACGAAAACTTTGCTCTACTTTCACAGTACTTTAGCCTTTATTAACAGCTGTGTAGAGGCCACTGTGGTGCGTCGTGATTATTTCGTTTGTGACACTGTTCTTCAATTGGGAGATTGCAGAAGGTATGATGTGTTTAAGTGAGTTTTGAAAAAGCATTTAATCTTGTGACCGTTCTTCACTCAGCCACAGTACGTCCTCTGCTGAACGTGCCTCCCCCAAACAAGGGGGGGGGTATCGTTTGGTAGAAAATAACTGAACTTATTAAACAAGTTTCTGCCCGCGGCTTTGCACGCGTTACAGCAACTGATTTATGGGATTAAAAGTAGCCTATGTTTTATTCCAAGCTAAAATCCGTACGTAGCAATTGGACAGATTCTCAGCCTAGCCCTGAATGCAAAATTTTTGCCCGACTCGTTCAGCAGTTTTGGCGTGAAGAGGTAAAAACATCCATCCATACATCTAATCATCGAAACTTTCAAATTTATTATATTACTGCGATGCAAGTATCGCAGAATTTTTATTCTTAGAAATTAGGTCAGTGATTTCTGTTGATCCGACCACTGCGAATTTAAACTCCTATGAGCTCTCCCATCCATACCTTATACTTACCAATCCAATACAAACAAACAACCTCTACAAACAAACTATTCGTTTATGTAGATTAACCTTAGTGAATGATCGGTATACCGACCTACTTCGTTCCAGCAATTTAATATACAAGCTCATCTTGCCATTTGCTAATAGGTCATGTCGAAATTAGTATAATGATAAGTCACTCAGGACTCATCTATTCATGTGTTGCATTGTTTTTAGATAATTGGTTATTTAAATTATAGATATTTTAAATTGCTCACGATAACAACAAAAGGATCTTTAGGTACCTACCTAGTAGGGTTATTAAAATACATTTAATGTAATTGTTTGTATGCAATGCATGTTGATTAGACCTACACAATTATAGTACCCAAATACGAACTTAGCGAAATATCCAGCTTTTTTATAATTGTTTATATTAATTTACTAAGAATATCTAGAAGTATATATTTAGATATTGCAAAAGCTCTTATCTAAAATCAAACTTTTATAGTTTTATAACTAGGTACGTTCGTTGTTATAGCAGCCGGAAAAATGATTCTTTCTGCTAATGCAGTGTTGTATTGAAATATTCTTATTTATAGATATCTAGCTTTTGCCCACGGCTTTGCACGTGTTTTTCCGGGATTAAAAGGACCCTTTGTCCTTCCCCGAAATACAATTTAACTCCATGCCAAATTTAATCAAGATTCGATCAGCCGTTTAGTCGTAACACTCGTCCGTTAGAGTAGGTAAAACAGACAGGCAAAGAGACAGAGTTACTTTCGCATTTATAACTAGCTTCTTTCCGTGGCTTCGCATGCATTTTCCCGGGATAAAAACCTATATGTTAATGCAGGTCTAGAACTCGATCTGTGCAAAAATTTATCCTGATCCGTTCAGCAGTTTTGGCGTGAAGAAGTAACAAATATCCATACATCAAAGCTTCAAAACTTTTGAATTTATAAGAATACATTATTAGGAGGGATTATTATAGATGTAAAAGCACAATCTAATGTTTGAAATGCACAATTACAGTGAAATTAGTTACAAATCAGAAGGGATTCTGTCATTTTGTCTATTTATGCGCATACGCATTGGTGAGGTCGAATACGTGCACCGACGCGTGTTGAAACTGACAGATCTTCCGTATCATTAACGAGCGACGGGTCAAATGAATTGGACTTTTTGTATGTAGACAGTCAGCTACGAAATTTACTGAACACGAATTGATCAATGATCACCGAGTTAGTGTTCTGCAATTAATACGCCTAATTTTTAATGATGTTCCAAATAATATGGTAGATAATTTATAGGGGAGAGAAATAACCTACTGTTCAAGCAGTTGTGTTCACTGTTAAGCTTAAAAAATGTTGACCTAAAAATAAGGCAGACATGTGCCTTTGACATTCAGTGCCGTTTCCAAACGGACGACCCGATTTCGATTTTTTGGTTTGAAAAGTGACAGGATCGACGTTGCTGTTTGCGTGCGTTTAAATAAAATTGGTGCATCCCTTTAAATGTGAAGATGCGTCAAAGTAAAACTTTAGTTGAGAGCATTCGAATTTTAATAAAAAAAAAAATTCGAAAATGTAACCAATACTCACTGCAAAACGTTGACAAACGCAGCATGGTGTTGGTGCTGCTGAAGTCCTAACTAATCTGAAACAAAAAGAACAATTTTTGGTTTCTGAACTTTTACGACTTGTTAACATAATTAATTATTATTTAACGGGTAAAATAACAAAAGGTACGCGGTATCCGATAAATTATGAAACATTTTTGGTTTTAAAACTTTCATTAATAATTTCATTCGTCTCACTTTTGTTTTTCAACTTGAATTTGAAATTTTTTCGTTGCGCATGTAATAATAAAATAAATATATTACTGGACAATCAACAGAGCATCATCTAGCCCCAAGCTGTTATGGGTACTAGATAACTGATATACTTAATACAATACATTACATAGATATATATTTTTATTATACATACCAAATACCCAGAACACCCGGAAGAATTTGCAGATCGTACAAACATTTGTCCCAAAGCGCAAGGGTGCAAGGGTGCAGATCGTACAAACATTTGTCCCAAAGCGCAAGGGTGCAAGGGTGCAGATCGTACAAACATTTGTCCCAAAGCGCAAGGGTGCAAGGGTGCACGGGTGTTAACGCGTTGTTTATGTTTGTGTTTTTGTTTTACTACCTTGTTATTTTTTGTTTGTTATCAGTTTTTGTTAAGTTTTCATTCATAAATGTCTTTGATGACTTAAAATATCTTGGATTCTAGAACCCAATACAGATAGACATACATACATGATTAGGCGTTTGAAACTGTTGTCAGTAAGTAGTTCTTATTTTGTATTACCCATGTTGGGCAAACAAAGCTACCTATTCAACTAGTGAATAAGGACCGACTATAATACATATAATTTACAAAAGATGCAATACAAAACAAATTGATTTGATGGTTGAATATAACTAACTTATCCCCACATTACATAATACTCAAACGCATCTCTGATTTGAGCAGCTCTTAAATCGCGATTTTTTGATAGTTTTCAATGAAATTAGAGGTATGTCATTTGAGACCTCGAGTTGGTGGGTTAACGAATCAATCTGTATCTATGTATATTACGTACAAATAAACAATTGTTTGATAGCTTTCAGGGGGCTTTAAAGGCACCTACTGACTTCGGGAACAAAATATAGTGTGTGTAGTTGTAGTGGATGATGGACCAACCCAACGTTTGAGTCCATAAGATTGTAAAATAGGCAACCAATTTTTACAACCAAGACCATCTCTGTCAGAAAATTAGTGACGTTCTCGTAGGTCGGTATTTCATGATGTGCAGAGGTAGGTTAGTTACCTACTGACTGATACTGACCAGACCTACTGTCCTGGCTGTAGAATTGAGCAAGTCACCTCCGGACATGTTTGAAGAGCTATGAACCTTCCTACCTCGCGTGACCACGGCTTGCTGCGGGCGTTTACAACGGGCGTCCCATTAGGCCTGCTAAGGGCATCTGTTTCTCACCATGGGATGAACCTTTTGCTGTTACGTAAGGTTAGATTGATTTTTTCAGAAAATTATTGAGGTCGCTCACTACCACAAGGATGATTTCAAATTCGTCTGAACATCAATTTGTTGACCGATCTCAATCAGGTCTAAAAATCTAAAAAATATCAAGTATTTTTCATTTATGTTCCCGAAACACCTAGGTAAATAAATATTTTAAATACATCATGGTTTTGGACACTAAAGACATATACAACGGCGGCTCACTCGCAGTGCCATCAATTATTCCGTGACCATGGCGCATGAAACTGTGCCGAAATATTGGAAAGCTCAATACTCAAATCATGCTAAATATCCCGTTGTAAATGACTTTAGACCTAGGTAAATGTTAACCTTCTAAAATATTCAACTGAATTCTGTTACCCAAAAAATCCAATTAGAATCTTGAATCTGGATTTTGTAATAAATAAGGCACTCGCTACGTAACATTATTTAGTG
The DNA here is from genome assembly GCA_963662085.1 of Eupithecia inturbata. Classification (NCBI taxonomy): domain Eukaryota; kingdom Metazoa; phylum Arthropoda; class Insecta; order Lepidoptera; family Geometridae; genus Eupithecia; species Eupithecia inturbata. Next base: position 4,160,715 of record OY759196.1, on the reverse strand, counting down.
TGTTACACTCGTGTAAACCTCGTAGCAAAATAATAAAAAAGTGTCATGAAACTGTTTTGAAAACGAAGCAATATACAAAGCGAAACTCGGCAAGATTTTCAAGGGCTGTTTGATTTGTATTTTCAGAATAACTTATTTACAAATGTTCTCTTTTCAGCATCAATCATCAGGTAGCCAATTGTCTCATCTACCTAGTTCGGTCTAAGTACTTACATAGCAACAGTCAGAAAAAGATATAGCTATTTTTTGACTAAAATTTCTAATAATAACCATTATTATATTCTGTGTAACTGATCCATACCAATACTCTTTTTTTCAATCTCTAGCAAGATCATTAGACCTAGGTGTGGAAAGAACGTATTACTTTGTGGACAAGCAATAATAGATCTGATAAAATCTCCATTGTTATAGCTGACCGGCTTAAAAACTGTTATTTTGGACAAAACGTTTAGTTATCTCATGATTTATCAGTTGATTCTGGTTTTTGGTGTGAAAACTCTCTGAAAATATATTTTTAAATCAAGATTGTGGTAATAAATGTAGTGTGGGATTGTTGCTTCATTTTTTGGTTGTAGTGTCTAACGGAATTTTACAAAAAGGATTGGGGAAATACATGTAGGTATTTAATTGTGTTTAATATTCAAATAAAAATCTCATTATTTACCTTGGAAGTATTGTTGCGCGTGATGTGACTTCCAAGGGATAAGATTTCTTTTTGAAATAATATTCACCTTCTCAGCTGGCAGGGCTATTGTCCGGCTTCCTATCTTAAGGTTGATCGTTTCGTGTTGGAGCCAGATTATTTTTTTTTGTGGTTACCAAAATAAAACTAGCGTTAGAACGTGATTTACGATTTGCGGCAAATTACTTTTTAATTTGGCGCAAATCGTAAACCGTTTTCTATTAACTAGTGAAAAAACTAACTTTTATTCACAGGTTTTGAAACATTTGAGAATATAAAAGATTTCGGAACAAAAATCACTATATTCCTAAATGCTCCAAAAATACAATTGAATCGAAGTTGGTTTAATAGAAAAGGGTTGATGATGATGATGGATGTTAGAAAATTATGATCTCGGGGGGTTAGTCTCATTTAGGTAGGTTTAATTGTGTTTTATCATGGGTTCATAGAAAATGGTTTACAATTTGCGTCAAATAACTTTTTCGTTAGTTTTATTCTAAGTAAAACGCACAAAAAATCTAAATCACAATTCTTGCGTTGACACGAAACGAACAACTTAGAACAGCTTTTGTAAACGGAAAGCGAAAATACAACAGTATTAACAAAATTTACAACTCACTGAACAAACAGCCGGCTACTGATATCCACGATTGTTCATAGATAGAAAAAAGTACGCATTGTCAAGAGACTTGCGGAAAAACTCTCGTCTTAAAGAATGTGGAAAAATCTTAGCTCATGTCAACACAATAATCATATCGTAAGCAGATATGAGTGGTGGGTATGAACTTACTACTACTTAGAATTACATGAGAAGATAATTATGAGTTCTTAATAACCTAGATATCTGTTTAACTTTTTTATGTATATCATTACCCTTTTAAGAACTAATTTAAAATAAATGAAAAATGTAAACTTGGGAAATTCCAAAATGATATCCCCGTAACAAAACAAGAACAATAACTAAAACATTACATACAACCTTATTAAAAGGTAAGTAAGGTGACAGAGATAGAGCATTTAATTTTGTAAGAATAGAAAATAAACAATTTATCCTAAAAAATGTTTCTTTCGTCAAATTTTTTTCCACGAGTCTAACATTAACTTTCACGTTCACGTTTTTACACTCTATTTTTTTTGCTTAGTTTATAACATAGTGGGTATTCGTACCAGCTTTTTTTTTCAAGAAACTAAGGCGCTTTAGTGCCTTAGCTAGCTAGCTATAGCTAAGTGAATAATTACTCTAGACAAATTATTTAACAGTCGACATTGTCTCTTGAAGCTTGAAAAGCGTTTTTAGTTGTTCGGTAATTATATTCAGCATGACTAAGCCTTGGTTACCACGGTCAAATAATGGGTAGTTAGGTATTGTGGCGGTCTAGGTATGTGAAATCATAATTGAGAGGTTTTTACCGATGGTACCTAGTAAAAATCAGACACCTAGGTAGTAGTGTAGTACCCATTTCCAGTTCGTTGCAGAATAAATATTTTGGTCTGTCCACAACCAGTACGAGCTTCCCTTTCAGGCATGCCAAATACGTGCACATTCTGGCCACGACTCGGCAACTAGGAGGATGTGTTAATTATCAAATTTCAAAAGGTCAGGCCATAAAATAAGTTCTCATCATGCATGGTACATAAATAAAGACACTCTGTTATGGTTTTATGGTTTGTCGTGGTGTAGGTAAGTTATGGCTAAATTGATTTCCATAGATGACAGGACAAAACAAGATTATTGAGTTAGTTGTAGAGAGCGGGTGGAGAACATGAGGGCGGAAAAATTGGTCGAGCTCGGACTAGGTATCTACAGATACTCTGTTTATAAGTCGTGCATAAATTTCAGTTAGACATTTTAATGAAATAAAAATAAATACCTACCGCTAAGATTCCATTTTTACAGCTTGGGTAAGATTATGTCGATACTTGTAAAAATCTTATACATTTATAATGATTTATTATTTGTATTTTAATAGTGATAAATGTTAGTAGCCTTTTGCACCATCACCACCATTATCATCACCTACTTTGCACCTAAAAAACGAACGAACTAGTTTAAACCCAGTTTAATTTTGATGAAACTTAACTAAACTGATGAATTCTTGGTATTAGGCGATGGTGAAATCGGCACTTAGTTTTTCTCACTAGTTGTCTGCTCCAACTTCACTCGCATTGAACTGTAGTTTAACTTTAAACTCACCGGTACGTTCGCTGCTCTCGCTTGGATTCGCGGACTGCGGCCCGGTATGCGCACGCGTCGTTTTATGAACGTTGAACCACCACCAGGGGTGCCTAGCGATTTGCAAAATTTGGCGAATGGATTAGGTGAGTTTTCAAGAGGATTTGGGGTTGGAGATGACATGATTGGACGTTTGAAAATGAAATAACAAAGACTGAACTTTGTAAACGAAGATCATAAAAACAGTTGATTCTTGAAAGCTTTTTTCCCTTTAAAACATTTATGTGTTTGAACTAAATATATTTTTTTTCTTGGAAATCCAACCCAGAAGACGACCTAAATTTTACCCACTCTAGTGGGTAAAATTTTTTGTATTCGGCACTGAAATTGAATTATGACTAGAGTCATAATTCAATTTCAGTGCCGAATACTAAAGCGAGATTGTTTAGGCCAGTAGCGGTCAGCTTGCGCAACAAACAGGAGCTTTTTGGTTTTGCCTATTATTTACACCTCAGTACATATTTACAATGTAACCGCGGAGCTTTTTGTGCTCAGAGCTTTGTAACTCTAGCTAATAATTGGTAAATTTCAAAGACTGAATGAGTCAATGTTTTATGTAAATTTCTGAAGATGGGTAAACATTGTTAGCAATAAAAAGTTTGACTGGGGTTCAAAACATTAAAAATATTTTACAGGTTTTCTGTTCAGGGAATAAGATAAGAAAATCTATGCCTATTTCTCAATAAAATTAATAAATAAAACTAGTAATTAATAAATAATATTAACAAATAAAATAAATTATTATTACTTACTCACTGTTAACTAATTAATATTAACCCTATCTTTTCTCCCATATTGTAGGACATAGGTAGGTACAAACTCAAACCAGTAATCATTTGGCAATTGGCATCATCCTCATCCTCATCCTCATCATCATCAACATAGGTTGATGATGATGAGGATGATGAAAGCTTAGTCCACTGCTGGACATAGGCCTCCCCCAATGAGCGCCATAGCGCCCTGTCTTCAGCTTGCTCCATCCAGCATCTGCCTGCAGTCTTTCGCAAATCGTCATCCCACCTGGCCGGAGGGCGTCCTACACCACCCGTTTTCCGAGTCGCGGTCTCCACTCTAGAACACGTTTACCCCAGCGGTTGTCAGTTCTTCGCGAGATATGGCCAGCCCAAAGCTTTAGATGCTTACAAGATCTATGAAGATGTTACAAGATCTATGAACAAAATGTTAGTTGTCAGTTTCAAAAACTTTCTATGCCTAAATCAGTGTAATGAGTCGGCAATTCTGCCCTGTCATTCGAGTCCGGAAAGGAATCTATTCGCAATCGGAATGTATCGATAATTTGCAGACGCTCAGATGAATAGAAGGTAGGTATAAGTCGTGCAGATAAAGATTGCGATTGAAAATGTTATGCTGTCCCGCTTGGATCATACTCGACAAATATTATCTAAGCGGAGCAGCGTATGCGGCGCGGGCGTCGGTATTTACAATATGCCGATAGGGCGTCTACTGTTACGGATTTTGCATCGGTAATATAGGTATTTTCAAAACGCTCGAGTATGCCGGCAGAAATACCGCTCTCTGGCATCGGTATCGGCAGATATGCCGAAGCAAAACCTTACGCTCCGTACGCGATCCGGTGCACGAGCAGCTTTACAATCCCATTCTTTATCTACACGACCTATTATAGGCTATACTTACAGCGCATAGAATACCTAATCTATCGGTCTGACTTCTTCCGCGTAGAGCTTTTCAATATTAATAGATTGTTAGATAATTTTGATTTTATCTGAACCAGCGAGACGCGGTAATCGTTGAAAAAACGTTCAATCTGGCCGCGTTGGGTTCGATGCCGAGTGTGTAAATTGTGAATTGTGAATCTACAATACAAATACCTTGTATTTTTATTTTTTTAATTTGTTTTATTGAAACAAAAGTACAGAACAGAAATAAAAAAAAAGTCAAAGTGCTTTATTTCCTTTAGACCTTACAGGACTCTTGGAAATTCAAATTACATAAGTAAAACTAGAAAATAAAGTGATCACTTTGATTTTTTCTCACTTCAATATTTTTCAGCTCAGCTCACTCAGCGTGGGGATTATGGGCTTTGCCCCCGTGAGAAAAGCCAATAAGGTGCTTATCAGGGGGAGGCCTGTGTCCAGCAATATAGACTGAGTTCTATTTTACTAAAATCAACATTATGTCGATAGACTCGCAAACTACAATTAATTCAAAGCGTCTTTCAGTAAAGATTCACAGCAAATAGCTTAAAATGTGCGCAAAACTTCTTATCTGCTGTCGAAATTACTTGTAGAACCTAGAAAATAGTAAAATCTCGTTTTTTTTTCGAGCGTCACTGACCACTTTAATACACGACATCCTTAAGAATGAACCTATGCATACCAACCAGGTAGGTAAACCATTATTTATAAGACAAAATTGTAAAGAACACCGGTACAGCTGTGATCATTAAAATTAACTTCTAACCTGACCTATTCAACCTATTCAAAAGCTTCAAATAAACTAAGTTTAACTAAAACATGGTTGTAAATTCAGGACCATGATTAAGTATTTCCTTTGCGGCTTCGGCCTTCATCGACCACAACGAGAAGGCGTATCTGCTATAAGGTCGAGAATTTTCTGGACAAAAAAATTTGATAATCATTTAAAATAATAATTCTATTACATTTAATTAAATTATTATTATGAATATTTTCTATTTACATGTATCGTGATTACTATTAATATTTTTATTCATAAGTCTGCAGATTGTACAAATATTTGTCCCGAGGCGGGAGGACTCCTGCGTCGCAGGCGGACCTTCGCCCCGCCGCGCCACGTCGGTCAACCACAGAGGTTGTCAAATTAAATAAAGGCGTTGCAGGTCCGTGGTATTTAGGTATTTTAGTTTGAATAAAAGTTTAACCTTAAAATTTACGTAAAAATTACGACGCGTAATTTAGTGTTTCGGTATGTTCCCGACCTCGGCCACCCCACCCGTTTCCTATACCTTCCTAATTTTGACGACCGAAGTGGCGCGGCGGGCGAAGGTCCGCCTCCGACGCAGAAGGTTGGGGGTTCGATTCCCGCCTTGAGACAAATGTTTGTACCATCTGCAAATATTTGTTCCGGGTGTTCTGGGTATTTTCTATATATAATAAAAAATATCTATCTATGTTATGTATTGTATCAAGTTTATCAGTCATCTAGTACCCATAACACAAGCTCTGCTTACTTTGGGGCTAGATGATGCTGTGTGGATTGTCCAGCATTATTTATTATTTTATTATTATTATTATTAAATCGTTTTATTAGCGACCTGCATTCACTTGTTGCGGATGCACATATATTAGATCGACAAATATCGTGTTATCGTAGTAAAATTTACGAAAGGTTAGCAACTACGTAACTTTTTCAAAAGTGTACATTTATTTTTTGTTACTTAGTTTCAATAATTTACTATAAAAATATATAATTTTTATGTTATTATTAGACGTAATAATTAGCCGTAATATATAAATCAATTACAGATTCCTTTATATTATTATTTTTTTACATGGGTATGTTGTTCTTATGATGAAGCAAACATACATAGGTACTAGATCTTTAATTTTGCAGGTTGATTTGAGAAATAAATTTGAAAAAAATAAATGAAAATGGTTAGCTTATTCTAAACTGAACGCCGTTATCCGGAAAATACCAGTCATCAAAACCCGACGATGATAATAACTTCAAAAAATAAATGACTTTGAACTGAAGACAAAGAAGGTAGATTTCTTTATATACTATTTCTTCTTTTCGTTTATTTTTATGAAAAATTTTAACTTACCACCAATAGGTGAAATTTAAAATTTTTCTACTTATTTGCGATTCAAAAAAGCCCAAAGTTTTTGAAATTTATGATTCTACAAACGATGTAGTTAATACTTCCGCCCAGATCATCCTTGATCATGAGGAGCCAGCCAATGGTTGCTGTGCTTATACTACGACATTATAAATCTATCTATAGGAGTGCATTAGGTCAACCACGTCTCTTATGTAATCTTTGATGAAAGTAAATTCATCTAAAGAAGGCATTAATAATTCTTGCATTAAAAATAACAAAACATCTGACAAAAGACTAGACTGCAATAAAGATAGCAGACTGTAACTTTACAACCAAATATGAAGCCGAATCATCGCTGAAATCTAGAAAAGTTATGGTTTTCAGGAAAGGCAGTTCAAGGCGTTCCCAGAACTTTTAAAATTTATAGCTACTATACTACAAAAAAACGTCGTAAGACCTTAAATTCCTGGAAGGGCTGCAAAGTAGAGATTGCAATCCGGATTATCCAAAATCCGAATTATCCGGGTAATTAGACTTTTTTTTTTCCGGATGCTTTACAATGTTTAACATTGAAATCCGGATAACGAATAATTATTTGTAGTAACTGACAATATTTTTAGGCAAATATTAATTATCTCGCGATCGTAAATGAGCTTTTATTTGAAACGTTACATAATTTTTAACCTCGGGCTTATTTTTTCGTATAATTACGGTTACTCTAGCCGGTTACCTGCACGGCTAAGTACATACGTTGCATTGTCTTACGCTTAATACCTACCTACCCATAATAACTTGTAATTTATCGTTTTGTTGTTTATTACATTTTCTTATTTAAAACCTAGAGACATACTAAGCTTTTTAAAGCTGAATAAATGATAATTCATAAAAAATTATGCTGTTTCATTCATATTTTATTTTATTTAGTCAGTTCATAACGAACCATGGAAAATAATCCCGGGAAATTGCGTGATAACCGCAGGCAAAAGCTAGTTAAAAATATTATTTTTTAAATTCTACAGTTATTCGTATTATCCGGATTTTCCGGCTAATGTGAATGATGATAACTTTATTATCCGGATAAGAGAATTATCCGGATTTTGCAATCCCTAGCTGCACATAAGCGATTTGCAGGGAGCATATTGTTTCTGGGTGCAATTACTATTTTTATAAGTTATTTCCGAAATAGACAATGAAATTTCAATAAGAGAAGACTAAACATTTCATTATAGGTTGTTTTGTTACTTAAATAAAAAAATATAAACAAAATATTGATGATTTAATTCATCGTAAAATTTACGAAAGACAACGTAATGCAACAACGACAACGTAATTCGAAATTAAGGTTAGTGAGCTAGGGTTAAACATCTTTACATCAAGTTTCAGAGCCGCAACTAAAAAAAAGATTAAATTATTTTTAAAATACTGTATTAACTTATTCTGTATATGAACATATTTTTAATATGTAATTTCTTGTTCATTTTCAATTTAGTAAAATAATTCGTTTAATTTAATTCTACCATAGAAATAAGATCCCGCATTAGAGTCGACTGCATCACGGAGGTCGTCAAAATAATGAAACATCTTCATCTTTCGACCGGCGCAGGCGCATCCAGCTCCACCTAATGAGCAGTTAACTGGATCGGGGTCACGCCTCATTGCAGCAAACTCGAGGAGGTCTGAAACAGGGACTTTTGCAATCGGACCACATTCTTGTGATTTGTGTGTCATCACTGTTAGATGCTTGAATGCTGTTAAAAGAAAGAAGCTATTTGTTGAATATCTAATAAACATGTTGCAGTACAAGCTATATTTCGTGAAAAAGTGCCCAAAGTTAGAGCTACAAATAAAGTAACACAATGGATGTTATCTCCAAATTCCAATCACTTTGTTATACTGTCACATTTATCAACGTTTAAAATCACGGAATTTAGATAATTATTGTTTCTTGTCAAAATATCTATGGGCATCGATAGATGGCGCACGTAGCCCACGTGTGTGACAATTCACGTAGGTGGGCTCAAATTTCATCATCAGCATCATCATCAACCTATCTTAGTCCACTGCTGGACATAGGCCTCCCCCAATGAGCGCCATAGCGCCCTGTCTTCAGCTTGCCGCATCCAGCATCTGCCTGCAGTCTTTCGCAGATCGTCATCCCACCTGGCCGGAAGGCGTCCTGCACTACGTTTGCCGAGTCGCGGTCTCCACTCGAGAACACGTTTACCCCAGCGGTTGTCGGTTCTTCGCGAGATATGGCCAGCCCACTGCCACTTCAGATTGCTAATTCTCTGAGCTATGTCGATAACTTTGGTTCTCCGTCGGATGTATTCGTTACGAATCCTATCCTTCAGAGAAACTCCGAGCATAGCTCTTTCCATAGCTCGCTGAGCGACTTTGAATTGGTGGACCAGCCCTACCGTGAGTGTCCACGTCTCAGCTCCCTAGGTCATAACGGGTAGGACGCACTGGTTGAAAACTTTCGTTATCAAGCATTGCGGTATGGATGACGAGAAGACTCGACGTAGTTTCCCGAACGTTGCCCAGCCAAGCTGAATCCTCCTTAAACCCAGTCAAAGTTAAGCTAGGTGGTGGGTCTCACACGTACACAAAATTACAAACACGACACTGAGTCTGCAATGAAAATAACCGCTATTAGATAAAAGCAAGTGTTTATGGGCACGATTTGTCCGTAATTACATGAATTACAAATTACCAGCGTTTGCCTAATGATGGGCAGATCCGTTCTGAGGTCAAGTTCAGACATATGGGTATTATGATATTTTGTGGCAATTATGTGACCTTTGGTTGGTAAACAACTGGCCAAAAGCTCTTATATATAGTAGTTTCTAGAATCCAAGATATTTTATGCAAACACAGAGATGTATGAAAACTTCACTAAAACTGATAACAGGAAAAACTAGATAAAAGCAAGGCCTAACATCTGAAAATAAAAGCAACAATGCATAATTGCACACATGTAGCGAAAAAGGTGCGAATTCGAGTTCCAAAACGGACGAAACTAATTGACTCGCGCGCCGAGGGTTTCGAACGGTTGTCAAGTATATCAAAATGTACTATAGGTCTGGTTAGAGACTGCTATTTGATGAACACCAAAAACTTATAAAGGTAGGTAGGTACCTACATTTCAGATGTATCGGTTTGCAAACTTCGGAGTAGGTACCTACAGAGGGTAATAGTAAAATTTTCGAGTTATTTCAAAATATTTCAAAAAGTATGGACAACTAACAGGACTTCCAAAACTGTTTTAAGATTTATAACCCGATACCTTATATTTGATACTACAACACTCGATGAAGTAGCTCCGCCTTTTGAAAATTACCCCCCCCCTCCTTTTTAACCGTTTTTCTAAAAGTGATCTACTTACAGAGTTCTCTATATTTTTCCTGTAAAATATAGATCCATATCTACAAACGCTACATACATTTCAGATGGATCGCCCTGCAGACTTCGGAGATACGGGGGGAATGGGTATTTTTTCGAGTTTTTTCAAAATATATCAAAAAGTATACAACCTACAGAAATTTTAAAACTGTTTTGAAATGTACAAATTGATACCTTTCATTTGATACCCCACTTGACTTTGTAGGTCTCTTTTAAAATTTCGACATCAATATTTGTACTGAAAATTTTCAGTTTCACTTTTCATTTTCTTTTAATCTGTACAGGCGCACGAAATGTATTATTATTTTAAATTTCTTGTTATTTGCTGCTGTAGTTGCTGAGATATTAAAGATGGAAAAAAGGACAGAAAAAGGGATCTGAAAATATTGTTCCGGCTATGGTCTGTATGATGTTTTCAGTCATTCCAATAGAATGTCCTTCAAAGGGTGAAAATGGTTCTTATAACGACCGCCTGCCAAGAAATCCTTAACATAGTAGTTCTTGGCAAGGTGTGGTTAGGTTGTTCTAAGCTGTGTGGTGCCGGTTTAGAATTTGCACCACCCTAACTCTTCCCGCGGGTGTCGTAAGAGGCGATTAAGGGATATCCACCGAGGCGGGCGCCCCCTGCAGAACAATTCTACCACCAAACTGTGATCTCCAAACCGCATGCCCAGCGTGGGGATTATGAGCATTACCCCCCGTGAGAGATAAAAGCCAATAAGGTGCTTATCAGGGGGAGGATTACGTCCAGCAGTGGACCAATATAGTCTGTGGAGGTGGAGGTGGTTGTTGGCGTAGTGAACACCTGGTTAAGACGATAAACGCCGTGGGTTTGATTTTGCAAGGGCGTTTTGCATAATCTCTGCATTATTTTTGAACCAAGCCCACTATTTAATTCAAAAATTTAAGGACCGAGATTCTATCTAAAGATTTAAAGTCGGACTTTTACCCACTAGGCAGGCACCGTACCTAATGCGCATAAACAATACATCGTTGAAAGAGTTTTTATAAGATTTGCTATGCTCAGGTTGAAACTTATATTTTGAGTGACAATATGATAAACTCACGCTTTTTGTTAGTATTTGTTATATAGCAGTCGCTCAGTCCCTGCCGGTATTGAATACCTATACATAATAGCCAATTAACGTCAAAGTGTTAAAATAAAGCCCTTTGTTAGTAGATTTAACGAGGTAGCTACCGCAAAACAGATTAGTATAAAAAATATTAAAGATCTTTTAAAATATATACTATTACCAAAATATAACGCATTTACATGGCACATACTTGTGCTTGCCTGTGTGCTTTCCCAAAACTTGAAAAAGTTCATTATTCTATTCACGTCGTTATTTCCTTGATGAAAAATATTGAAAGGGCTTACTGACTAGACTAATCCAGCCAGAACATAAAGGAACCCATTTTTTTAGAATTAGAATTAAAACAACATTTATTGTTAAGACGCTACCCCGACCCAGAACAGCCATGCTGACGATCTTAAGATCTATCGTGAAATCTCCTCTCTTGATGACTGCATTAAACTACAAAACGATCTAAACCGTCTCACTGACTATTGCAAGGTATAACCTTTACTAAAAAAACAATCAAAATAATTTTTTCGTACTCACTATGCAACACTGCATTGGAAAAGGTTTCCATGATTAGGAATTTGGGAATTCTAATGGATGACATATTGCAGTTTGATCTTCATATCAACCACATAGTCAACAGGGCCTTTCAAATTTATACACTTGTTATGCGTATTTGTGTTCCATTTAGGAGACATCAGTCATATATCTTACTTTATAACTTACTTACAATATCTGTCATAATAAATTTGATTGTAACAACCTCGTCAACCAGATAAGCATTCGTATTCCTTACCGTTCTTATGCAGCACGAGAGACTATGTATTTGCACTCACAAAATGTAAAACAAATGCTGGTGAACGCGCACCATTACATAGAGCTAAATCATTTAATGATAATATTTCAAACATTGAAATGTTCGCTTCCTCGCCTTGCTTTTTCAAGAAAACAATAATTCAGGCTATCATGTCTGATTCCTTTGTTCCGATAATGTAAGCAATGTACTTAGTTCTATCCTTTTATAAATCCGTACTGTTTATAAACAATATTCTGTACTGTGTCATTTTGTTATCTTTTATGCCAGATTCACAAAGCACAATCAGCGCGATATCTAGGTAGGTAGGTACCTATGTGCCGAGGTAAAACATGGCTACCTATGAACTCGCGTGGTAATGTTGTGGGAGTCTAATTGCGGGTAACATATTATATGCTTTAGTTTAGTATTCAACGCGGTAATACCGCGCGCAGGGATTGTAGTGGAAGAACACATTTGATTTAACACCTATAATAACTTTTGCCCTGTTTATTTTTATTTTATATCTAAATGAGGGTAACGGTTTTGATTACACTTAAAGAAAACACTTAGAATAAGATATATTTAATTAGACTAAGAGTGTAATTGCTTGTCACCCCGAATAAATAAAAACTAAAAACTATATTAATAGTAGGTACCTACAGTGACGTTAATCATATCAGCCGATCTTAGTTCACTGTTGGACATGGGCCTTCCCTGTGACGTTCATCGATAGGTAATCTTTTGAAAACTGTAAAGTAAATTTCAATTGATACAGAAACATTTAAATCGAATATGTTTCAGTAAAACAAGGATAGCGACCTGTTCTAGATAAAAACACCAAATTTAATGTTATAAAACCAAAACAGATGTGTTACGAAACTTGGAACCCGTCAGGGTTATTTCGGTAGGTACTCTTGTAATTTATTGTGCCAAACTCCCAAGACAACTATGGATATGGACTCGGACATGACTAATCGTGGTAGTGTGATCTAAATATAGTACCTACCTATAGGTAACTCATAAATAGTCATAATTTGTCCCTAATATTAGCTAAGTGGCACAACATCAATTACGCCGGTCTACGTCATCACGCCTGTAGCCATATGATTTAATTTTGACCTATGAGATACTACGTAAGAGAAAACCGTGACTAACATAGGTATTTAGAAACATGTCTCTGTTGGAATTATTTAAGAGTAGCTCCTGCCTGTGATAGATTTTATGGGCCTTACCTACCTAGTAAATTATCTTAATTCGATAGAATCATGGAATTGCCAACCTAACCTAACCTAACCTAACATTTTGGGAATTGAGAATAATGAAATCAGAAGTCAGAAGTCAATAACTTTATTTCTTTAGGCTTACATAATAAGCACATAGATATACAAATGAAATACTAAGCCATTATATCAAATTAGAAATAAGGTGTTATTGATTTTCTCTTCATTTCAATCTTTTGTCCACTGGTGGAAGAAGTGAATAAGAAACCACCAGTACATTTATATAATCACTTATGTATCTAATACATGTTTGTATTTAAATAAATGCATTAAACCATAGAAATAGAAACATTCTTAATGAATACATATCCTTATAATTCAAACTTAACCTTCAACAATTTCAATGCTAAAACAAGCTAGGACACATCTAGAAAAAGGTACTACAATGTAAAACATAATGAGAGATGCTTTCAGCTTACAGGTTCAGAAAAGAGTGGCGGACGGAGCCAACCCACCATCTACCATAAACATAATTCCTTCAACGGACCGTTGGCTGTCGGTAAACTTCGAGCGATTCCGCCAAAACATCATCGGCGAGTGTGTTTCAAATCATTTCACAACTAATACATTGAAATATATTCTAATATAGTAAAATACCCATGACAAATGGTCTTAAATATTAAGTTAACAAATATGATACTCAGTACATCCAATTTAATGCATTATGAAATAGCTTATTCATTAAATAAAACTGATTTGTCTTAGTATTTGAATTTGAGAGGCAAACAAAAATAGGAAATCAAGCCCGTTACATTTTATTATAGAATATCTTTCGAAGCCTTATTGTTTACCACTATATACACTTGTTATATTCAAACAACATTCAACAATTCAAACAAATGATATTTATCATCAAACAAATTACAATATCTGACAACCGCGGCTTCGCACGCGCTTTTTAGGTATTCTATGTGCGTCCCTGGGATACAATTTACCTACCTCCCTGCCTAACTTCATTACCTCCTGAACGGATCTCCGTTCAGCCGTTTAGGCGTGAAAAGGTTACAGACAGACATATGGGATTACTTTCGAATTTATAATATTAGATATGCATTTGAAACCATTTGGTATTTTCTTGCATCTCGACATTAAAGAATTTTTTTTTAATTTTCTCATTAATTTTTCTCTGGTAAATTAATAAAATAACATAATTTTTTTACTACGTTCTATTGCAATATGCCAAATAGGTACATCCATACTAATATTTCAAATTCGAAAGTAACTCTGTCTGTCTGTTACCATTTCACGCCGAAACGGCTGAACGGATCTTAATGATATTTGGCATGGAGATTGATAATATGGTATCCCGGGGACGGACATAGGCTACTTTCTATCTCGAAAAAGAGCGTGAAAAGCCGCGGGCAGCAGCTAGTACATTATAAATCTACTAACTTTAGCAGAACTAAAATTCTAAAATGCTACTCGCAACGTAAGTGCGGACGAACCTACCATACGTAGGAAAGGCAGCAGAGGGATTCTGTACATTTTTATTTCCTCTGCTGCGATGACCAATCCGCCTGCCAAGAGTGGTGAATAAAGGTCATCATTCATTGGAGCCACCCGGCACCCGACCCGCACCGCCTCGCCTTGTGCGGACGCCGCGGCGTCGGCGGGTGGTCGACGCGCGGTCAACCAAAGAACCTCGCGTGGCCGGCGTGCCGTCCACTCAAAACTCATGCGCTGTCAACCCAAGGCAAGCATGCGAGCAGCAAGCTATCCACGCGCCGCCTGCGCGTGGACGGCGGGTGGTCAACCCGTCGTCAACGCGTTGACAGTGAGCGTATATCCATAGAATTCCATATAAAGAATACTAACCGCACGAGGCGAGGCAGTCTGGGTCGGGTGCCTGGTGGCTCCAATGAGTGATGATGACCTTAAGGCAAACCCCCCTGGTTTGGGGGAGGACACGTTCAGCAGTAGACATAATAATATCTGTGCTGATAAGTAAAGGTGGGCTCGTTTAAATCTTTTGCATGGAAAGCGAGCGCGCATACAAAAGACCTCAACGCGCTTCTGAAACAAATTGTTTATTTTTTTGTGTGTCTTTGTCATCACTCTATCTCATCAACTCATCACAATCTATTTAGTTACCAAACCAACGTTTTTACATAACAATACCTAAATTCAAATATCAAGCTTGTTTTAATTCACTTTTCGTGCGTTGTCGGAATTTATGGCGCATAGGTATTTGCTAAACGTGCGAATTGCCAATATGCTCCAAAAAGCTGGTGGTATTCCTGAGATTAGTAGGTTTCTTGGCCGTTAAGATCATTAACAAAAGTCAACTGTTCTGTACCTAGTGTTATTGGGTATTTTTCAAAGCAAGGCTTTTTTTTAATTTTATACATATTTCACCAATATATGCAATATATGCATAGGTAGAGACGCGAGACACGCTGCTGTCTGCTGTCAGAAGACTACACTCTACTGGTTTTGAGAAGATTTTGATGTCATAAAAACAAAACGATTTGTATTATTCTAGGTCTTCTTTAGAGGACTAAAAACCTTAGGGTTTTTTGTAATAAAGACCAAAACACCAGCCGGCCTTCCAAAAGTCGAGCAACATAACTATTCCTTGACATTAATAAATTCAATAATTTCCAAGAATTCATATCAAGTATAAAATCCACGTTTCCCCATATTAATTGAATCATAATCATTGATTGTCTGAATACAATAGCCCGATATAAGCAAAACCTAGTTTTTGCATGGTTTTACCTATCCAAAGTTTTCAATAGCCAATGCCGCGTGTGACTTAATCTTTATTATGTTGGTATTATCATACAACTAACTTCTGACTGCGGCTTCGGTCGTGTTTTTCTTTTATAAACCGTAGCTAGGTTTAGAACACCATGTTAAATCCTACCTTGTCACTTCAAAGTGGTTAAAACACCTCCAGACAGACCTCCAGACAATCAGTTGGCAGACTCATCGAGGTCAACCTCGGTGAGTCTGCCAATAATTTAGCCCCCTTAATTTATTAGGTTACTGACAAGGCCCAGCGTAGGGATTATGGCATTAGTCTCTAATAAAAGCCAATAAGGTGCTTATTAGGGGAGGCCTAAGTCCAGCAGAGTCCTTTATAGGGTATAGGTTGGTGTTGTGTTGTTAACAAGGTTAAGGTTACGAAGTAACATTACCTAATCTGTGACATGTTACTAATGCTTAAATTTCTTTTCGGCTGACTGTACCTATCCATATAATATTATAAATTCGAAAGTAACTGTCTGTCAAAGGATTAAACCACTTTCTTTTCCTGTATAAATTTTGTGCACTCGTAGATACCCACATAACCATGTCTCTCTCTCTCCCAATAAGGTTTGCTGGAAGAGAACTCTTTTTAGGGTTAAGCTCACCTTTGCCATTTCTTCTCTAGTTTTATGTTTTTTTTATGTATGTACCTTCTACGCCTAAACGGCTTAACGGATCTCAATGAAATTTTGCAGGGAGGGAAATGGAGTCCCGGGAACGGACATAGACTACTCAAGAAGCGCGTGCGAAGCCACGGGGAGCAGATAGTATAGTAAGTATATTACATTATTATTTTATGAGGGTGAGGGAATAGAGAGTGCACCTGTGTTTGCGCACACACTTGTGCATGCTATAATACCTATATCCTGCGTACTTGGCTAGTCTAAGTTGAGACAGGCCGCGGTAGTCGATATTCGAGGGACCACATTGGAATTTCATAATTCTGAACACGCTATTCATTAATAAATGTTCTAAAACATTTGTTAGTACAGTCTCTAATTTGTAAAATTATCCAGTCAATAGTTACAACCGCTCAAGATTTCATAAACTACAATTTTTTGTAAATCAAACTCATAAATTCCTTATATTACAACGTTTAGTAAATATAAGAAATCAAATAACATCCCAAAAAATTTTTGACTTCGACGGGACTTGAACCCGCATCTTTTCCTCAGTACGGGACATGCTCTCCTACTTACACCACAATATATCTTATCTATATATATATATATATATTAGAGATAAGATATCTATATCTACTATATATATATAAAAGAAAGTCGTGTTAGTTACACTATTTATAACTCAAGAACGGCTGAACGGATCTCGGTGAAATTTGGTAGCGAGGTAGATGGTGTCCCGGGGCCGGACATAGGCTACCTTTTATTCCGGAAAAAAGCGTGCGAAGCCGCGGGCTGCAGCTAGTAATATATAAATTAACCCAGTGTGAGGCTTACGCACTATAATAATATAAAAAAAAAGTTTGGTAAATAATTTGTTAGAATAAATTACAAAAAATCAGCCCTTTTCGTTCACTGGAACAAACAAAGTCAACTGCGCAGCATCATCATATTATCAGTAAGTATGATGCTACGTAGTGTGATGTTACGTATAGCTCGGTATTGAAGTTCACTCTCGGTACAGGAACTCTCACATTAAACTCGCATTAGTAAACTTATGTAATTTATCAATTACCTACGTAGACATCTGCAATAAGTTTTTTGGACAAGTAGGGTTGTGCTAGCAGCGAAACTTCAATTGAGATTGGCGATTGGTCGCGTAAGTCGATTAAAGTTTTTGTTAGTCTTTAATTTTGTATAAAGAACCCACATTATTAAAAATAATTTGTAGTGCAAGCCTCTGAGCATGCCTGCTACAGGCAGCCCAAGGAAGTTGAAGACGGACATGTGCGGTACGTGCAATGAAAGTGTTTAGTAGTCTAATAGTTTATAATAAATATTCATATATGTAAAATTACACTAATTTACAGTTTCGTGTGTTAGTTTAGTGTAAGCCTTAAACTAAACTAACACATGACACTATCCCTATATTCTCCTTACATAGGAACGTAGGCTACTAGTACTTTTGATCGTAGGTAGATAGAGATTATGTATACGAATAACATTGTTTTTATTGGTAAAGAAACGCATCTCTGATGATAAGTATCTTACCTACTAAATAATTTAATCTTACTAAAGTAATCAACATCATCATCACTATTGATGACTTTGTAACTTCGCCAACCATAACAGTAGACACACAACCAATTTCCACGAGTGGACTTATAAATACCAAATAGGAATTACTCTGTATAACCGACTCTATGCTGTAGTAATATGGCCTGTAGACTTAATTCACCTGGAGTAAATCACCTGGGTGTGTAAGGTGCTACGTACGGTAGACTTGGTGCACCTGGGTGAACTAAGTACAGCTTTCAATAAAGTTGAAGCCCCCATCCGGTTGACTTTATTCACAAATGACCCATTTTCTTTTGATAAGCGGTCTCAAAATGCCACAATTGTAATGTTAGCGAAAGTCTAAAATTACAGCACATGTCAGAAAATGATACGATCTCATTATCACCTCAGGACAATTAAGACAGGTCCGTATTATTGTAAAATATTGTTTAAGTAGAGAATAACAGGTCATAGTTCAAAGCAATCAGTTTAAATCAAGGATCACGAATTCGTATTGTAAAAGCGTTTCACAATATTTTTACAATATCTAGTGTATGCCTTAATTTTGATAAATGGAGTACTTTTACGGTTATGCTGGCTGAAAGGTAATGAAAATGAAGGAGACGCTTTAAAATCATGAGGCAAAAACTTGGGTAACATAATGAAGCAAGCCAGGGTCACATTCATAAACATATTTTAAACGAAGTTCAAAACAATACCAACACGTCTTGATCTCTCGTTCGTTGCATATAATTTCTAGAGAGGAAGAATATTGGCCTCAAGTATAGGGCAGGAATTGAATTATATAATAAGGAACCTATATACAAACTAGTACAGTACCGACCTCTAATATCCATTTTAATTATGGTGAATACACTGAAGAATTTTAAACTATACCTACCTTACTTTTCTTTATTTTTCTCGGCTGATGAAATTCGTTTACGAATAAACTGGTCTGGGGGGACCAGAATTATGTGGGACTCGACGTCCTGATAAGGACGTAATACCCACTAAAACCTCTCCGGTGATCCCTCTCTCGCCATTTTCGCCGAACCACGGGAACATTTAAACCTACCGCGGCCCAACTGGCGTCCCCTTTTCCTCCCATACATAGCCGGCGAGCCCACCATTCCACACACTCGCCGACCCCATTCATTCATCACGTTTCCAAACTATACCTACCTACAAATTGTAGGTAGGTATAGTTTATAAGATATTATAAGATATTGTAGGCTACAATATCTTTATTAACAAAGAAAATTACAATTCAATAATAAAAACAAATTAGAACTAGTATTTACAATTGAAACAATTAAGCTAGGTAACTGCAGACTGTTGCAAACAATCTACAGGTAGTTCAACCGATCCATATCAATACCAGACGGAAGCGTCCCCAAGACGCTGGCTGCGTTGCCCCGCTGTATAGCAATGCTGATGCGCTGCGCCAGATACCCACCAGCTCTCGGATCACGCGTCGTCGCGTCGATCAGTATAATTATAATTAACCAATATAACATATGTACTACTTGACAGGTACTTACAGGTAATTAAGTAATTTGGATTGCATTTTAAAATCTGTACGATGACTTTTGACCTCAAAGCAATTTGTAATATGCGTTACACACTTACTACACGACTTAGTTTAAGGAATTGGTTACGCTGATCAAAGCAGGCTGACTCAATAGACTTGCTGTTGTAATTTAGTAAGCCTAGGTAATTGGGTAAGTAGCACGTCATACCTACCGGGTGGAACAAACAAACTTTACCTGGAGGGCAAGTACCCGAAATATTCAAGATACCAAATTTTGCTCAAAGGATACATTCCTAGTAGGGCGTAGAATTGCATTCAAGAATTTTGAAAAATTACTTGCCTTATCCGGTAAATGAACCCAGAACTTTTTTAAATGACATTAATTTTTATGAAACTTATCGGTAGAGTCAACATAGGAATCAAATTGCGTTATATTTATTTTAGATATATTTACATAAAATGTTGGTAAGTAGCCCTTAACAGAAGGGCTGAGAAAACTGGAAGAAATAAAGGAAGTAGGATAATGCAAACCTCAGATTTGTAGTAATTTCATGTAGTGATCTCGGTTGAGGAGCTAGCCAACCTGACCCTAGAACGCTGTTACGATTCTCGTTAGGGATATACACCGATTCTGTCTCAGGTATCAATAAAATTCGAAAAGAAACGGTCAAACCGTTTCTTATCTGTGTGGATTGTCCAGCATTATTATTATTTATTTATAACATAATTGATGCTTAACGATCCTTAACGAGAACCGTAATCGCGCCCCAGGAGCTGTTGTGGATATCGAGATGATTTAGCATAGTAACCAAACATCTTCAGGAGAGTAGGTAGGTAGGTACATACATCCTAACAGAGTCTCGTGGTCGTACTTCTTTATTCTACTCTAATGAGCGTGTACAGTACACTGAGAGCGAACCCGACACGCGCCTGCGAAGGAATGTGCGTTGAGATGTGAACGATTCGAAATTCCTTAGCTTGAACACCAAGGTACTTAACCTTTCTCAAGAGAATGATATACGCACTTTACTAACAATACGGCAAATTATTGACCGCTAGGTAACGCCTGCGACTCCGCTTGCAGTCAACTTTTAAGGTTTTAACTAAATTTGCACTTTATACCTTTATATCTTTATACCTTTTTAGGTACCTAAATAGGTTTTAAGTATTGATTGATTGATTGATTGGAATACATAGGTACTTGCAATGCATGCACACATTCATAAATGTGATGAAAACTTAATAAACTTTTAACTTGATGTGCAGACAGACAAATGTTAATTTAATTTAGGAACAAGATCGTGATGACAGCCAGACGAATCTTAATAATAAATTTCAACTCGTTAGTTCAGATTAGAGGTGACTTGTGATGATTTGATAGAGCCCTCTTAACTAACTCTATTCCAAGCATGGGTAACATTCTAATCTAAAATTATGCAACAGTCTTCTGAAAACACACTCGTAGTTTGACGCACTTACTGACCATGCCTTAGCGGGACGACTTGCAAGGGCACTGCACTACAGGCTGCTACACTTCACCGCGTGCGTCATGGGCACTCTGTATTATGTACCTTATTGTAATATACCTAGTCTTTGTTCGTAGTTTAAATTCTAACGTGCGTTTCAATTTGAGACAAACAGTTCGCCATAGCCCTGAAATATAAGTAGTCTCTATCTCTGAAATCAATACTGATATTATAAATTAGAAAGTAACTCTAGATAGAGTTAGGTACTATTAACTCTGTCTAGTCGTCTATTACCTTTTAACGCCTAAACGGCTCTCAGTGAAATTTTGCAGGGAGGTAGATGATATCCCGGGGACGGACATAGGCAAATTTTTATCCCGGAAAAAAGCGTGTGAAGCCGCGGGCAGCAGCTAGTGTTCTATATCGTCTTAATGCTGCTAGGTTTTGAGTCAAACCTATGTCGCCGCAAGCCTCACTGCGAGACTTGCCTCTCACGTAGACCCAGTTTTAAACTACCGCAGTCAAATCAACACGAACTAAACTGTGGAAATAGTGCATGTTTCAGGTCATCGGAAAACTAAGTGCAGGCAAGATGACACCGATTGTGAAACCGAAGCGACATGAACTCATTCGTAGCTCTACCTCCGATAATAACCAACCGAGCTGCGATACCATACAGTCCTTCACTAAGGTACAAACAAACAAACAAGTGTTAGTTATTTATTTCCTACCTATTCTTAAATTTGCAAAAGGCATTACCATGGCGAGCCATGGTAATGCCGCTTCTACCTTTATGAAGGGCGAAGACCGACGGGACGAGACGCCCCAAATTAAGCAGAACTTGTGCTTTCCAATTCACACCTGGTGACTGATATGATAAATTACTTACCTACTTATTTTACAAATTACATAACACGAAACAAATATTATCAGGTTTCACAAACATTTGTCCTGCGGCGGCAATCGAACCTGCAACCTTCTACTTCTAAGACGGACCTTCACCCAAGGCGTCAGAGATCGTTCATGCTTCGTTAGAATTATAAGTATCAAGAGACTGTGAGTTGTCCAGTGCAGGGCAAACCTCACTTTCCATCTTTACATACCTAAACAGATTTTATAAAACTAGGTAGTTATTTCTTATTTTGCCCAAGACAAGCAGAATATCGCCACAGCCTACATAAGTATGCAGGTGTTTTTTTCTTTCAGAATTGTTTGAGAATCCCTGCCAAAAGAATCCATCTTATATCTTATCTTATTTTTGGATCGGCAATCGTGCACTTTGTCCGCGACTGTAGGTGACGTGCACTGTTGTGCCATCTTCTGCGCTGCATTATTAGCGTAGGATTGATCCTGCAGTTCATTGGTGGAGTAATAACTACGTATTCCTTGTACTTAGTCGTCTTTTATCTCCGGTCTTTGTCGATTTCAATGGACTTTTGTCAATAGATGATATTATTTGTCATTGACAAATTGTGTTGGCTTGTTCGTAGAGATATAACGAGGTACAGTGTTCGAAATTACTTCGTGAGTAATGTATTAAGCTTGTCGCACACCCAAAAAGCACCGCTGCAGCACAGCACTAAAATATGCATTCAAATATGGACTTAACTAGTAAACTTCAGATTAATTTTATATATAAAATCAAATGCCGTCAATAGACGGCAACAGATGACAGACAGCTCCAGCGCTCGTTTGAAGCTTGTGGGAAGCCATTTTGTCACTGTAAAATGTATCTAAAGACAAAGAGTTTAAGCCCATATTTGAATGCACGTTTTTGTGCTGTATGGTAACGGTATTGGACTAATGAGCGCAGAGCTTTAGCTTTGACACTGAAGAGAGGTAGGTAGATATATATATATTGTCACTTAGTTTTGTTTCTATCGATTTAAGTGTGCAAAAAAGCGTTTTCCATTCGCACTTATCGAGGAACCCTTTGCCTCTTTTCGAATAGATGGGATGAAAAACATTTTCTATCTATCGAACTACAAGTACCTAGGTACTCAGAGGCCTGTCTTTGTTAAATGATGATTTATCTTTAAGATCGGAAGAAGATATTTTGGATTTTAAAAAAATTCGCGATGCCATTATTATTATTTACATTTGAATACCGGGTATATTTCATCCAACTAACTAGGTACCAAACAATAAGTACTGGCAGGTAATCAAGGGGCACAAACTCTGAGTAATTTAGATTAGGTATTCATGATCTTAACTACCTAAGTGAATGTATGAGAACATCATTAGGACGGGTATCATTCCATCAAATTGCGAAATTATATGCACGTATAAATTTGCAATTTGATGTCAATTCCATTTAGAAGATTTTGATGATCTCTTTCGTCATTCAAGTAGGTACCTTTAAATTGTTATACCTAACTTTAATTGCCACTAGCTTAGATTATAGAGCACAAATATATCTAAATAGTGTTTAGCTTGCGTTCAAAAAAAGAGAGCCTATTTAGGCTCTCTTTTCGGAACGAGAAAATCCGCGCGAGTAAATACTCGCGCGAAATTCAGTCCGTTCCCCGGGAACGGACTGAATTTCGCGGTCGGTCCGACCGCTTTCCACGTGAGACGTCAGGGCCCGTACTCGTAAAAACGAAATCGAAGTTTCTGATTCGTTTTCGTGCAAACGCTAATCTTATGCAAGCGACATAAGAGTTGGTTTTGCACGAAAACGAAAAAGAAACTTTGATGTTCCTTTCCCGAGTAAGCCTCCAGGTTATATAGAGGTAAACAAAATGCCTTGTGGTTCAATAATTAACTGTTCAAACACGACCAAAAAAGGAAATTGTGTAATTTAGTGGTATTTTACATCACTTATCCACCATCGTAACGTCAAAGTACCTATGCAAAATGTTACACGCTCGGTTTCAATACAAATCGGCGAACTCTATGCTTCTATCTAGATATACTTCAGTTTTTAGAGGTTTTCAAAGAGAGAAAAGTCGTATCAGCAGATAAAAAATTTAATCATTGAATCTTTACTAGATTCTTGCATCTAATAACAATAAAATATACAGTTACTCGTATGAATATGACTTTAAGTATACATGATTGAAAATGACTTACTATTTAATTTCATACTATGATAGTTTTCCCGACTTGCTACAATACTATCTAAGGAAGCCAAATTATAATGTTAAAACATACCGATCAAAATTAAAATTGCTTGTTAAATAAGTTTAATATTAATACAGTTTTAAACATAAAATAACTAATTATCCTACGTTATGGTAAGGCATACTTCAAACTAGGAATATCAGGGTATAGTTAGCTTACTTTAAATCATTCTAAGTGTTTTATATTAATCCATACAAAACAAGGTCATACATTTAAATCCAACATTCAGTCGTTCGTCGAGCCTATCTATTTAAAAAATCTTTTCAAATTCATGACATATCACTAAAAAGCTCTCTCGCGAG
Organism: Eupithecia inturbata; assembly: GCA_963662085.1. Classification (NCBI taxonomy): domain Eukaryota; kingdom Metazoa; phylum Arthropoda; class Insecta; order Lepidoptera; family Geometridae; genus Eupithecia; species Eupithecia inturbata. Next base: position 4,136,109 of record OY759196.1, on the reverse strand, counting down.
ATTCCTAATCGTATATATAGCACCACTACTCAAAGAAGGCAATTCATTGGTGGGAAATTTTTAGAAATTTTATTTATATTTTACGAAAACTGTCGTAACAAATAGTATCTCAAAACTTTTTTAGAGAACATTCAACATTATTACAATAACAGCTAAAGATTAAACGAGTAGATAGGTAATACCTATATATTTATCTACTAAATGTGATAATGACCTAGTATATATTTGCACCTTCAGAAAGCTTATCTTAAAAATGATCTACTTTAACAGCAACCGTGTTTAAAGTAGTAGTGGTAGGTAGGTGTATCTGGTCCCAGTCAGTGCTCAAGTGTGCTTCAGTGTCTGTGGCCTTTATAGTGAGGCCTAGTGAGGGGACCGCGTTGGCGCAATGCGGCAGGCGGAGCGTCACAGGCCTTAGGAACACTAGGCCTTGTGGACCGCACATCACTAGTGGAGACAGCATCGCTTCACCTGTCGTTGAAGTGAAGGTTAGAACAGGTAATGATGGTGGAAAAGCATTGATGTATTATTAACAAACATAAATAATTGGCTAAACCTTAATAATAATGATCAAGACAGTAAAGATTCAGATATTTTTAACCTCAATGCTTTTCCTTGTCAGATCAAGTGACGATAAGTGCATAAGGGTGTAGTAAATATCTTAAGGTGATTAAAGTAGTAGTGGGGAAGATTAAAAAAGACTCGAACACACAAACACAAATCGTAACACACGTTAATGCAAATTGCAGGCAAGCAAACTAAATACAATGCAGAAGCTGATGCAAACGACAATAAAACTAACATTGACAAAGAATACATCCCATAAACAAAAATAGTATCCAACCCAATATCAGAACATACCGACTATAAAGATACAAAAATTGAAAACAAGAATCGCACTTATGTACAGTGCCCAAAATTAAAACTCAAACATACTATCCACTGCGATGCAGGTAGCCGAACTGTTGTCGTCTTCTTTGCTCTACTTCTAAGTAGGAGTGTATTGTGTTGTAGTAACTGCGCAAATATAAATGAAGTATGTTTTATATGATCAGGGTTAGTAGATTAATGGTAGATATGGTTGTAGAGTGTGATGTTTGTTTTGCTGGTTAGCGGAAAATGCATGTGCGCGAATTCAATGTGATATTTGACGATTCCGTGGTGGATAATGTATATTATAGCTTTATGTTGCAGTTAGGTTTAGAAGAAATATATTATTGCATATATTATTATAGTACAGAACCCATGCAACGCAAACATGCTGATCAACAAACTATACGAGTGCTTTTAAAACTTCCAAACGTGCCAGTTTTCTAGTCCTCAACATTCCCAAAAATGTAATCCTCGTAACTAAAGGCTAATTAGTATGTGCAGTCTATTTCTACATATCGCGTGCGTCGTTACACAAGCATTACCGTTGTTTGTATCGATCGGGGGCCCGCCAACGCGTTGACTCAGCCGCGGGTCTGACACCGTAAAGTAGATCTTTTGTTTGATCCCTGGAGCAATTGCTTTTGGGGGGATTATGAGAGATACACCCCATTGTCTATCCTCCAACACGCCTCCTTCGCTATCAAATATCCCCCAAGTCGTGTGAGGCCCTTCAGGTTCAACTGTATCGGGTTTGTTATCGCTACCGGACGATTCTGCGGACACTGCTTGTAAAACTGTATTCTGATTGTTGATTATGGTTGACTCATTTTGAGTGGAAGACATGCTTTGTGAATTCTCTTGACTCGTCTCACTCTTTTCCAATATCTGTTCACAGAACGAAACAGTACGGTTATTTTTCAGAGTTTTGTCTTGTAAATCTTGCGAGGTGTAAGGAGTGCTCTGCGGTTTATTTTCGAAGTTCATGCTACATTCAGATGCGTAGTGAGTCTCCATAGATGTTGTGGATTCGTAGGGTACAGAGGCAGTAGTAGCTTTTAATGCATTAGAGATATGTTCCGCTTTGCCATGCAATCGTGGTGCGAAGATTGGCTCTCCTTTTAGTACGCTACTTTCCATTCCTAGAGATTGCTCTTTTTCAGCATCTGTTTTGGAATCAGTTAACCTTAGTTTAGAAAAATCGATCTCTTGAAATGTTTCTATTTCTTTGCTAGATTGTGCTTCTGCTTTTGTTTGATACACAGGTTCTCTTCGAGACAAGTGGTTAGCATCACTTAGTTCATACGGGCTGCTCCGAGAACTACAACTTTCAGGGACATCGGCACTTGAAATGCTCCCCCCTTTAGATTCCACTGGTGGTACCTCCTTTGTCTCCTGGTGTGATTCATAAATCACACTCTCTTTGAGTTCCCTCTTGGACACGTATAGAGGCTCTCTAATTTTGGCGGAGTCACTTTCATTAATTTCCTTTCTTGTGTGATATATCATTTCCTTCTTAGCTTGATTTCTCTGTTTTATTATTTCAAGCTTCTCTTCTAACCTAATGCCGTAGCTCGACTCTTTACTTGCCAAGAGAGCTGCTTTTTGGGAAAGTATTTCCTGCTTAGATACGTAAGTACATTCAGCAGAAGCTGGTCTGGCGTCCATAACTTCTTTTCGTGTCTTGTAATGATCAGAGCAACTGGAATGAACTTCGGAACGAGTGGAGTATGGGGATTCTGTCTGCCCGATTCTGTTCATCATCTCGCTTCTAGTTGCATAAGGAGGTTCACTCAGGGATTTGCTCATAGGAGAGACTCTACCAGGAAAGTTGACTGGCGTCTGTAGCCTTCTATCTGGTCTGATTGCGTAAGGGTTTTCAGTCCACGGTGTGTTTGGTGGAGGATCGTATGTTCTTTTACCGTAAATAGGTTCTTTAGGAAGTTCCATTCTCTGTTTCAACATTTCTTCCTTCGTATTGTAGGGCGATTCAGAAAACCTTTGCCGCAACATTTCTTCTTTAGTTGCGTATGAGCCGTCAGGAGTCATTCTCGGTTTGAGTATATGTTCTTTGCTGGAATATGGTGACTCACTGTACATCGAATCAGATTTATTCATTTCTTGTTTGTTTGCGTATGGGCTTTCAAACATCTCTTTTCTAGTTGCATATGGATTCTCCCTGGCACATTCTAATCTCGTCGCGTACGGGCTTTCTTTAATGCAATCAGACCTTGAAGCATAAGGGCTTTCCCTAATGCTGTCTGAGCGTGACCCATACGGGCTTTCTCGTACACATTCAGATCTTGTGGCATATGGGCTTTCTCGTAAGCACTCAGATCGCGTAGCATATGGGCTTTCTCGTATACACTCAGATCTCGTGGCGTAGGGACTTTCCCTTATACACTCAGATCTTGTAGCATACGGAATTTCTCTGGCACATTCAGATCTAGTAGCATAGGGATTCTCTCTAAAACATTCAGCTCTGGTAGCATATGGAGGCTCCATTATCGGCATTGGAAGAGTAGGAGTCTGATTATTGCCGTAGGGATTCTCGTAATTAGAAACTTCAGATCGACTCGCGTAGGGATTTTCGCTTGGGGTACCGTAGATTGAGGTATATGTGCGTCGTGGCTTAGGTATAGGATCGTAAACTATATGATCTTTGCTTTGGTAAACGGGTTCTGGAGGTAGAGGTTGGGTAGGATGGAACGGTTCGTGCTTATTCTGTTGCTGTCTTTGGTAGATTGGATCTATTTTGGTAATCATGTTAAAGCTGTTGGTATGTCCGTAGATGCCTCGTCTGTTATGCTCTATCAACGAGTTCTGTCTACGTAACAGAGGGGTAACTTTCGGTTCGGTTTCGAAGTCGCACATGGAGTTCTGTCTCCTTAGGTTCTTGAAGACAGGTTTAGCGTCGTAGTCTCTGACTGTGCAGATAGATCCGCTTTCGTCACAGAACGAGCTTTGTCGTTTCAGTATCGGTTTTAACACGGGCTTTTCGCAGGAAGACGAGTTGCTCCTTTGCAATATCTGGTTCCTGATTTGCTGGTTTCGTATGTGCGTGTTCATATCGCTGAGGTCTGATTTCTCGCGTCTCAGAATGGGCGCTGGTCTCTGCTGCAAGTCATTTTCACAGAGTGACTTCTGTCGAGAGACTTTCTGGGAGTTTTTAGTTTTCGAACGGAATAGATCGAGTACTGCATTTTTAATGAAGGATGGTTTTTTTGATAATTTCTTTTTTGTTTTTGGTGAGAACGTCTCGTCGCGCTCCACGCTCGAGTTCATGGCATCGGATGAACTGCGGAAACCCAGAACCAAATACCCTCTTAGTTGTACTCGATGGATACAACCTGAACTCTGACTCATGAATCTTATTCTAGACCTCGCTTCAACCGAGTAAAACTTGATCATCTTTTTTTCTGACTGTTTGACTAAAAATGGGCAGAAATCAGAGTTCAACCTTATCTGAGCTGAGTTCTAGAGTAAAAAACAAGAGTTGGAGAATCTGGCTTAGTGAATGAACATGGCAATTTTTAACAAGTGAATTTTGCGATTCTGTGCAAAAGCATATTGAATTTACACAGAAATACTCAAATTACTATAAACTTAATACACTACAAAAGCTACTGTGATTGATTACTCTAAAAGTGTTGGCTTCTAAAGAAAAGGAGGATTACACATATAAAAATAGAATGGAAATTAAAATCTACTAGTTTAATCAAAAAATTCAATATGCTTTTACGAAACAAGTTGCACTAAAATGCAGACACGCACTGCCAATCAAAATCTATATACTAAATGTTATTACAATTTACAGACTTGCGCCCCGAAATATATGTTACATACGTTTAACCACATAACAAAACCGTAGCAATACTGTGGCCCGTCAAGACTTTGTTAGTTAATATGTGAAGCGATCGGTGTTTGCATGTTAGGGCAAATTGTACAGGGGCTGTATAAAACAAGATATGAAATTCTGTTGAATTTGAAACATGCATTATAGGAAAAATTTTAAATGAAGACCTACACTCAATTATTTGAGTATAAAATATGTAAAAGGGACTTAGAATGATTTATTTTAGGATGTTTCATGATTTAGGACATGTTTCCTTAGACTTTAGATGGCTTGAGATATAGTAGTGATGTGAGGTGACTGTGTTTACCTCAAGTTGTGCATGTGTTGAGGTTTTCTGTAGAGTTCGAAGGCGGAGCCGCGTTGCTCTCTGCTGCCGGCTAAATCTGAAATAATGTTTTGCTGTTATTAGTCGGATTTATTTTTAGGAGTTGCTTCACAGGGTTAGTCTTGGGTTCATTATTATTTCTTGTATACGTGACCAAGACTTCAGCAGAGATTTTATAGAGTGGTTCCAGAGATTACTTATTTCAAACAAACTCTCTGTTTTATTGGAATATCAGTATAGGTGTAGATCTAGGTTTACCTAAATGTGGGTTGTGTGGGAGGTGGATCGCGCGGTGGTGTGACGGTGGGCCGGAGTACGGCGGCGACTGAGGTGGCATCTGACCGCTGTACATATTGCCCTGCGAACAAATCATTATTGTTTTAAAGACAAAGAAGAACGACTTCTATGGCGAAGTTTAGACTGAAATGCAGCTTGCATTTCAGTCTATGATGAAGATTCAAACGTGGCGAAAACAAGGTGGAAAAGCGAATTCCATGTATTTTATGAAGTTCCTTTGAAATTAGAATTTCCCGCCAAGATATCGCAACAAATATATTTGAAAATGTGAGTACTATAAAAAGTATAGAAAGGCAATAAGAAGTTTTATTACTAGTGTAATCATTGTAATGAATTGCCCTGGACTCTAGTCTAGACCAGCTATTACTTATTTGAGGAAATAGAAGCTTACATTTCAAAACCAATAGAGAAGCGTTACCTGCTGGTAGTTATTGTGGTGGGCGCGATGGGAAGGCGGGTGGGACGGCTGAGACATCGAGTGCTGGTGGGAATACTGCGGAGCGGGTGGGAATCCACCGCGGCCGGGAGACTGCATCATGTTGGGCGCTGGAGGAGGTGGCTCCATGTTCTGTTAAAAGACAATAATTATTATACATACATACATATAATAAGCAATGGTATTATATTTGAAAAGATGAGGAAAACGATGGAAGGCTATTTTCTCATTTAGTTTAGTAGAAACGGGACGGTATGTATCGAATCAGCCATTTATTTATTGAAAACTTTTTCGTCTAAACTAAATACCTTAAAACTAAATAACCTAGATGCTGTGTGCTGTGTGGTGCCGGCTTAGAATTCGCACTACCCCAACTCTTCCCGCGGGTGTCGTAAAAGGCGATTAAGGGATATCCACCGGGGGTGGGCAGCAGCGTCCCCTGCAAAACCATTCTACCACCGAACTGCGACCCCCAACCCGCATGCCCAGCGTGGGGATTATGGGCATTACCCCCGTGAGATAAAAGCCAACAGGGCACTTGTCAGGGGGACTTGCCTGGGTCCACCAGTGGACCATTATAGGCTGTGGAGGAGGAGTAGGAAATAACTTAGTATACATATATTGTGGGCATTCAGCCAAGGTATTATCCACCTTTCGCTATTTTATTTATTAATTGAAGCACTAACAGTTGAAACATAAGTCAAAGTCATAGTCAAAAACTTTTTATTTCCATAAATACAATAAATGTAAAAAATGTTTACACTCAAAATCAAATAACTTTTATTTTTTTAGGCTTACAAAATCAAAGGTCAAACTTTAAACTAAATTATTCTAATTTATAAATAAAGTGTTCTTTAATTCTCTTCACTTAATTTTTTCCACAGGTGGAAGAAGTGAAAAAGAAGAAGAGCGTTAAGTTGATAACATACCCCGTTTCTATGCGGATGGTTATCTGGCGGGCGGTAGTGCTTGGGCTTGGGCGGAGGCACCGGCTTGTAGGGCGGCACGGCACCGCGCGCGGAGTAGTCCGCCGTGGAAGCGGAGTTGGTGCGCCCACTGCTGGGGAAATAACGAAGCTTTTAGAACAGGTTACACAAAAGTTAATTTTGCAAATAAAAATTCAAACCGACGTTGAGCTACCTGTAGATTGTTTGCAACAGTCTGCAGTAAATTTAATTGTTTCAATTGTAAATATTTATTTATTTATTTTAAGGAAGGCCTACAGCTTATATAAACACCAAATAATCAAGAACCTGGCAACAATAAAGCTAATAAATGGCCTTCGCGGCTAAATGACAGTGTGAATATTAATATTAATACTAGTTCTAATTTGTTTTTATTATTTGATTGTAATTTTCTTTGTTAATAAAGGCCATTGCCACCTAAAAAAATAAACCGACTATTAAAGTTTAAACTATCATAACATTAGAAAGGCTGCACCGATTTTCACTAAACAAAGCAGAAGCTGTGCTCTGAGCCTCCTTCAGTGCTATGCTCAGTGCTGTGAGTGTGTGGGAGTGCTGTCCTTTGTTCCAACTAAGGAAAGTTCAGAGCACAGCTCTGATTTTGTTTGACAAATAAAATTATAAGGTTGCAATCAGAATATTTACCACGCTGTAGTAAACTTTAAACAGTTCTAGGTTACAGGGATTTCAAGTATGAGAAAAGTAATAGATGGGAATATTATTTATTTAGTATGTGCACTTATATAGCAGAGCTTGTGTTATGGGTACTTAGTGACTGGTATACTTAATACAATACATTACAAAGATATGTAGATATTTTTATAATACATAGAAAATACCCAGCACACCCGGAACAAATATTTGCAGATCGTACAAACATTTGTCCCAAAGCGGGAATCGAACCCGCAACCTCCTGCACCGCAGGCGGACCATCGCCCGCTGCGCCACATCAGTCGTCGTATTATGTACTTATTGTATGGAATTTTGGAGGAATGTCCAGGGTTTGACTTTACTTAGCATGGTATTGACTAGACCTGTATCTACTTAGCATCTATCTGCCCCCTGGAAAATACATCAGTCTAGAATAGTACATTGCATAAATTATTGAAGTTTAAGAAATTTATTTCATATGTTTTACGCATTCGATGACGATTCGATGTTATTTTTATGTAATTTTTGTCTATTCTACCATAGACAAACATTTCTGTGGCCTACTGATCTGTAGCTGGCATGTACTGACTTGAACTTGGCATGTACGTTAGAAGGCACCACTGGGCCGCGCGCGTGCATAGGCCCGGGACCGGGGCCTGAGCCGTTGCTGGCTGCCCTATAGTTGGCATGTAACTGATCTGTAGTTGGCATGTACCTGACCAGTAGCTGGCATATACTGACCTGTACTTGGCATGTTCGTTGGAAGGAACGCTAGGCAGCGAGGGGCCCCGCGCGTGCATGGGCCCGGGACCGGGGCCCGTGCCGTTGATAGCCGGACGACCGTTCTGTTGCGGACTGCGGTAGGCCTCCGCTGATCTAGAAATTAAGAGAATGCTTTAATGATGGGTATTTATTAACAACCAACGTATCATTACACTGTTCAGATGCAAAAATTTTAATCGCATCTAACTATTTAATATTTCGTGACTTCTGTCTCCAAGTCATGACTAGGAGATAATAAATAAATAATGCTGGACAATCCACACAGCATCATCTAGCCCCAAGCTAAGCAGAGCTTGTGTAAACGTCCCACTAAGATTTATTTAAATGCTGATGCATTTTTAAACTCTTTGCTTCTACGACTCGAACGTCGATCCTGCTATAGGTGGGATGACGATCTGTGAAAGACCGCAGGCTGATGCCGGATACGGCAAGCTTAAGACAGGCGCTATAGCGCTTATTAGTGGAAGGCCCATGTCCAGTAGTGGACTAGTAGACCAGTAGTGGCTTACAATGGTCATTCAAACTTGTATGATAGTACTAGTTTTTGCCCGTGGCTTCGCAGCGTTTTTTCTATGGAAACGTTTTTTAAAGAGTTTTCTATCACATGGGAACTTATATATGGGATACAAATTAGCTATTAAATTAGTATGATTCCAGGCTTAGAATTACCTGTATGCAAAATTTCAGCCCGATCCGTTCAGTTGTTTTGGTGTGAAGAGGTATCAAACATAAATAAAGATAAAGTTAGTTTATTTGCCTAAAACCTTTTGAGTTAGTGTAGTGATAATTATAGTGTATGTGCATAAGTGCTATCTTAAAGAACACATTAATAAAGTGTCTTCACCTTAAGTATAGAGACAATAAGAAAAGTGCCAATGGACACGTTCTTAGTAATATGTTGTTATAAAAATAAGTTAAATCTAAATTACCCATTAGCCAATTCTATGGCTAGATTGTAATTATACTCTAGTGTATTTAACATTAATTTAGAATGTGATTACTAAACAATAACAAAAAAAAAAGTTTACTTGCTTGAACACAATGTTGGTTACACAGATGTTAATAATATTTTAGTTTAAATTGTGTTCTACTAAGATTAGCATGCAAATGTTACAGTAAGTTCAAATTAATATTGTATTCTAATTAGAAGCTATATAAATTATTATAATGTAACTGTCGACAATGTCAAAAGAAATAACATTAAAATTTAAATTATCAATAGTAACAGGCGCAATAGTAAAAAATGGTGATGTCAAAATTTAGCTGTCATAAAATCGTTAATATTATAATAGCATTTGTTAAATAATAATTGTTTCAATTTAGTCTAAAATATGTTGTCTTCATGATCTTTTAATGATTTAGGTATTTTACAATAGATTTTACGTGACATACAAACTACACTGTTTTGTAGGAAAGCTATTTTACTGTTAGGCATTTGGAGTTTACTGCCATCACGTCTAATTCGAATCACGAAATCAGACTTGCGTGGAAAAAGATGGGGATGATTTCTAACAAATAGTGCCATCTACTATATAAAAATAAGTCGGGTTTTCCTTCCTGACGCTATAACTCCAGAACGCACGAACTGATTTCCACGGTTTTGCATTCGTTGGAAAGGTCTCGGGCTCCTTGAGGTTTATAGTTACATAAAACGAAGCCATCTGGTGGCGAAACGGAGTTCGCCGGGTTTGCTAGTCTTCTACTATATAAAAATAAGTCGGGTTTTCCTTCCTGACGCTATAACTCCAGAACGCACGAACCGATTTCCACGATTTTGCATTCGTTGGAAAGGTCTCGGGCTCCGTGAGGTTTATAGTTACATAAAACGAAGCCATATGGTGGCGAAACGGAGTTCGCCGGGTTTGTTAGTCTTCTACTATATAAAAATAAGTCGGGTTTTCCTTCCTGACGCTATAACTCCAGAACGCACGAACCGATTTCCACGGTTTTGCATTTGTGGAAAGGTCTCGGGCTCCGTGAGGTTTATAGTTACATAAAACGAAGCCATCTGGTGGCGAAACGGAGTTCGCCGGGTTTGCTAGTCTTCTACTATATAAAAATAAGTCGGGTTTTCCTTCCTGACGCTATAACTCCAGAACGCACGAACCGATTTCCACGGTTTTGCATTCGTTGGAAAGGTCTCGGGCTCCGTGAGGTTTATAGTTACATAAAACGAAGCCATCTGGTGGCGAAATGGAGTTCGCCGGGTTTGCTAGTTTCTTATATATATAGCGACGGAAGCGTTAGTATCTTGTGCACAATGAACAAAGGTCTGCAACTGTCGGTAACGAGCAGGTTAAACATTGTTCCAAACTTTAGAATGTATAACATTAGTTTTAATGTACAACATTACCTGTAGTTGCTCTCTGCAGTTCTGTTATAGTCAAGCGAGTTATGGTCGTGCGAGTTGGAGTTCCGGTGGGGAGTCTGCGCTGACATCGCGCTCGGGTTGGGGGGAGGCGGCGGTTCCATTTTACTGAAGCAACGGGATATACATATTAGCTAGTAAGTACAGTGACGTTTATCGGTAACTCCCCTGATGAGTTTTAAGTTAATTTATATCGATGCAGAAATATCTTCAGAATTGTATCTTCGGTAATATAAAGAGATTTTAAAAAAACAGCTGTTTTATAAAACAAGGTCCGTCAAGTGCGAGTGTGACTAGCGCGCCGAGGGTTTCGAACGTTTGTCAAGTAAGGTACTAATGTGTACTACTTAGAGACTTTGCTATTTAATGAATACCAAAAAATTAAAGATACATTTCAGATGTATCGGTTTGCAAACTTCGGAGTATAGAGGTTAATGGTAAAATTGTCGACGTTTTTTAAAATATTTGGAAAAGTATGAAACCTACAGGATTTTCAAAAACTGATTTGAGATGTGCAAACCGATTCCTTTTATTTGATACCCCAACCAGTGAGGTAGACCCCCCTTTTAAAAAAAATCCCCTCTTTTTGTATTTTTTTCAAAAAGCGTTCTACTCACAGACTTCTCTATATTTCTTCTGTTAAATATAGATTTATATCTACAAACGCTACATATGTACATTTCAGGTGGATCGTTCTGCAAACTTCGGAGACCCCATCTGCAGGGGGTAATTTTACGTCTATTTTCAAAATATTTCAAAAAGTATGAAACCTACAGAAATTTCAAAAACTGTTTTGAAATGTACAAATTGATAACTTTCATTTGATACCCCACTTGATCTTATAGGTCTCTTAAAATATCGATGGATGGGTGACCGCGTCACGTTGGCTTTTTGCTTTTTTTACAATCCTACAAAAGATACGTTTATTAGGGTTTCTTTTGCGAAAGTTTTGTACGATGATACGGAACCGTCCGTGTGTAAGGCGACTCGCACTTGCCGTTTTTATTAAAGGGTAGTAGTGTGGTGGCTTACATAGGTGGCGGTGCTACTTTAAGGTCATCGGGCGCGTTGGGGGGAAGGCGCGACCCCATCGGGTTGCCGTTGTTGGTTGCACTGTACTCGTACGGAGAAGTGCCGTCGTAAGAGTTCTGCTGGGGACAAATAAACGTATTGTTTGGATCTATACACTCACAGTACTCGCTGCCTGCCTGCAGTAAATTGTACACAACCCACCAAAAACAAATGTGAAAACTTTTCGGTCAATTTCGGGTAGGTTATAATCGTCTTCAACTTTCATGGATAGCGGATTTTGGCCGAAGGGTGTTGTGTTCAGGAAGTTCTTTGGAAGGCTGATACGCGACACCGCACGCACGTCATCGACACAGTGCCAATGACATGATTCTTTTTTAAGTTTTTATAATTATGTATGTCCTTATTGACAAAGAAAATTACAATTCAATAATAAAAACCAATTAGAAATAGTATTTAAAATTGAAACAATTAATCTAACTGCAGACTGTTGCAAACAATCTACAGGTAGCTCAACTAATCATATCAATACCAGTCGGAAGCGTCCCCAAGACGCTGGCTGTTGCGCTGCGCCAGACACCTGCCAGCACTCGGGTCACGCGTCGCGTCGACCAGACGGTCAGATATGTATGTTAGTATGATTATGTATATATGTTAGTGTCTAAGGTATTTATCGGGCCCTAGTTAAGTTACTTTGTCTGTACTTGTCTTGTCTGTGATGCCTGAAATGATTATTATTATTATATCAGCAAACTATTATCCATCAAAGTTGTTACAAGTAGGTATTGTTGGACTAAATGTTGTGCCCCGACACAGATAATAATACTATGAAGGCACGGCTAATGATTTTTTTTTACTTATTTTTATATTTATAAATAAAAAATAAGTACTTATGTAGCACTGTTATGCCATGGCATAACAGTACACAGGAATATATCCAGATAGAAGCATAGAGTTCGCCGATTTGTATTGAAACCGAGCGTGCAACATTTTGCATAGGTACTTGGACGTCACTCACGAGTGTAATTAAGTGATGTAAAACACGACTAAATTACACAATTTCCTTTTTTGGTTGTGTTTGAACAGTTAATTATTGAACAACAAGGCATTTTGTTGATTTAACCTGACGTCGCACGCGACTGAATTTCGCAGCGAGCAAAGAGGCTCTCAGGCCCTCTTTTCAAGGTAAGTAAACTTTTAATTCTATCTAGATAATTATATTTCTGTAGTACAGTAGCTTTGTTAGGTTTGATTTAGAAAGAACTCAAAGGGCGCGAAACCGTCTAGAGGCCGTTTCGCGCCTTTTGAGTTGGCTAGAGCCAGTGCCCAATATCAACACCCGCAAGGAAAAACATTGTAACAAATTTTGTGGCCACATTAATTTACAATCATATTCATGTTAAGCGTCTGAAGCTCATTTTTTTAATCTGATACTCGTATCTCTATCCCTTCTTGAACTTGAGTTACAATTATTTTCTTCGTAATAGTCCGCATGTTTAGTTTATAATCACACTCAATAATTTGACATTACAATGTTAAGAGTGATCGTCACGGGTTGGCGCGAGATTCAAACTTTTTTGTGGTTTTCAATGTTCTCTGCTTTCTCCAAGGAATAAAACTAGCGGAAAAGTAATTTGCCGCAAATCGTAAAACAATTTCTATTAACCTATGAAAAAACTAACTTCTGTTCACTGGTATTTTTAGAGCACTTCGGAAAATAGGAGATATTTGGCTAAAAATTAACATTTTCCCAAATGCACCCAAAATACAATTGAATCAAAGTAGCCTTTGAACCAATGAACCAATGAGGTTCATAAAAAATGTGTTAAGATTTGCGGCGAATTACTTTTCCGTGGTTTTATTCCTTGTAGAACGCAGAAGTAAATTAAAAACCACGAAAAAATTTGAATCTCGCGCTAACCCGTGACGATAACACGAGTTACCTTAGTAGGCGCGCGCGAATATTCGAAAATTCGATATTTTTGCGGTGCTATTCGATTAATTCGAATATTGTAAAAAACTATGTTTTTGTTATAATGACGTCTTCTTATATTCTGATATGTGTTATTTGAATGAAAAAATGCTGATCAATTTAGTTATTTTACCGTTTGATTCAAATGATACCCATTCTGTAGTTCTAAACCATACTTACAGCGTTAGGATGTCGATGCCTGTCCAAGGAGCCCTGGCTCTGCGCTGGCTGTATGACCATGCTGGTGGGCCGCGCTGTGTACGTGACCGTCTCCTCAGACTCTTTGGGAGGCCCGAACAGCCGCTCTTGGGCACTAGGACGGTTGTTTGCCTGTTGTTCGAAGATATAAACATAAATATTGATTGTGGAATGACGACAGGCTTGGGTAACCATTGTTCCCCAAGCCTGTCGTCATTCCACGAGCGTAACTCGTGTTATCAAATGATGTCACATGTGTTGTTAGAATGTGGTAGTATAAAATAGCGTAATGGTCAAGGGAGTAGTTTCCACCCCATTCCAATTGCTGCATCTCTGTCATGTTAACAATGATCTCCATAGGATCACGATGAGATTTATGACGCTGGTAACAAGGCAATCATCAAATCACACTAATCGATAGGTTAATATTATAAATTAGAAAGTAACTGTATGTATGTAGATCGGTCTTTCAGTCTGTCTCGGTCGTCGGATCCTTATGAAATTTGACAGGGTGGTAAATGGTAGATATACTTTATTGCACAAAAGTTGTATATGGGCGGGCATAATGCTATATAGCATTCTCTACCTGCTAAACTTTGGGTAGTGTGGACAACAATTTTGTAGGTGTTGCTAGATTACAAAATTTACCGGAAAACAAGAGAAAAAAAATAGTATACATAGGCTACTTTAAAAGCGCGTGCGAAGCCACGGGCAGCAGCTAGTATTATAAATATGATAGTGTGGATGCATATTTGTGTTACCTCTACAAGCCAAAAACTGGCTCTTCCTGAAATTTGCTTAAATATAGAACTATATAGATCTGGAGTAAAATATGGGCATATATGTATATAACATATTCCGGAAAAACGCGTTCAACGCTGCGGTTTCTGACCGCAGCCGCTAGTAGCAAAACCAGATATAATCCTATATAATTAATTATTATCTACTATAAAAAACCTTATAGGTAAATAAGAAGGTTCTCAAGTTACCGTGGTGTTGTTTCTCAGGTTATGCGGCGGTCGGCCGGGCGGCGGCGCGGGTAACAGAACGCCCCCTACAGGCCTGGTCACTGGGCCTCCTCTAGGGGGTAACTCCGGCACTGAATAAACGAAGATTTAACATGATAACCACTAAGTATTAAGTAGAAAATGCACATAAAACAGTTAAGCCACCTACAGAATGTTGCGAAGTAACTAAAGATCAATACCAATCGAAAGCGTCCCGTTGGGTGTATTGCTCCGTTAGTTTTTTCACCTCTGATTTTCTCGAGGTCAGAAGGTATTAAAGTAAAAAAATAACACCAGAAATACCCGTTATTAGTTAATTTATGTTAAGTTTAGGAACTTTGTTGAAGGCACTTCAAATAAGACATCAAAAGTACCAAAAAATACAACAGACATCTTGATCGCCAAATGTTACAAAACATCAAACACTTTATACTAAGACCAATAGGATCAATCAAAATCTAACAATTAAACTTAATTAACTTAATAAAATAAAGTCGGTGTCTTTCCCGAACCTCTCAAAAAGCATGGTTATTTGGGTATTAGGTACCTAATTCCTACACATTTTCCCGAACCTCTCAAAAAGCATGGTTATTTGGGTAGTAGGTACCTAATTCCTACACATTTTCCCGAACCTCTCAAAAAGCATGGTTATTTGGGTAGTAGGTACCTAATTCCTACACATTTTCCCGAACCTCTCAAAAAGCATGGTTATTTGGGTAGTAGGTACCTAATTCCTACACATTTTGTGTTAACCATTCTAATCAAGCCCTAAACCTGTACTGATGATATGTTTAGGAGTTTTTTATAGAGGTAGGTAGATATTTGGTCATTATGTAGGAATGTGTTTAAAATACCACAAGTACCCATGTAAATAAATGCGATTGTAATCTAGAGGTATATTATCTATCCGCTAAGGATGCATGTTATGTAAATAGGGAAATTGTTATCATTTTTCATATAACTAGAACAAAATTCACATGACTAAGAAAAAACAATCTTTAAAAATAATAAAAGTTAAAAGCACGTTGATTTTATTTTACAAACTATCTTTAAAATGTATTGGCATATAAATACCTGCATAGCAAGCTGTTGATCTAAAATACCTGGTAAATCAAACCCTATAACTTCACTGAGATCAAAATCAGGCAGACTCAATTTGAATCACAAGGCTGGCACGTAGGTATGTGTTTGCCATCACATAACTGATTCTTAGACATTCTAACCAGCTGTCAAAACTGATTGAACAATTAAAAATCAAAAATTTATTCACGATCCAAAATCACTGTAAAAAGCACACGTCCTCGCTTCGCGATGTTCAAAACCGGACTAAGCTCTACCTGCTTGCTTAAACCTTAAATCATCATTGAATAGGATTATACGAAGGGATACCTGTAAAGTTTTGGCGAACTTTTTGCAGTCCTTTATTTGGAGCGAGCATTGATCCTTTGAATTTGAATAACTAAACTGGTTTTATAAGGAACTGAGAGAAGGTCGTATCGGGAAGTCGTGAATAAGTCCTTGCTTGTGCCTTGATGGGAGAGGCTTAAGTTGAATTTCCATTTTTGGGATGTCCCTTGATAGCTCGATCTGAAGCTTTCGTTATTCTTGAGTTTATAGGACCCTTTTATTTAATAAGCGCCTATTGAAATGGTAGTTTAGGACGAATTAGCAAGTATATTTTTTCTTAGCTAAGTCAGTTCTTTAATTTTAAATTAAGTAAATGTTTTTATAAGGGTAGAATTGATTTAACTATTAATTTTGCGGATAATAGTGTGAATTCAGATGCCGTTAAAACTAAAGTAAACTAATTTGACGGTATTAAAATGATGCCATCCGTTTTATTTCGATCGATAAGAAAGAGACGGCAATACTTTTAGTGCTGTCAAATTAGTTTAGTTTAGTTTAGGCTACGTCTGAATTTACACCAATAGACGTACAAAATATTGTATATCGGTGACTAGAGGCCTACAAAACCAAAGTCACTGCCACCATTAAATTCAGGGTAATGTAATTCACTTCGCAATGGTAAAATTACCACTTACCAGTTCCATACAACGGCGAGTGCGGCGGAGAATGTGTCATATTCCCAGCGTGGTAAGGCGGAACTTCGCTTGGAGCGCTGTGACCGTTCATGGGGGCACCGTTTGTGTTGGAGGAGAAACCGTACTTACTGTCCCCATAGCCTCCTTGCTGTTCGGATGGAAAATTACTAATTAATTAACGATGGACAAATAAAAATAAAAAATTGAGAAGTTTTGAACTTTAAATTGAGAAGAAAGATACAGGAAATCAAAATGTTGATGAATACCTATGAAGCTATGATTGAAGATTTTCAGTGATATTTGTAAAGATAAAATCTACTGACAATGAATGTACGAAAGAATGCATGCACCTACGTTTAACGGAAACAATAAGCAAAGTGAAATTCTTGTGGTTGCGGAGAACCGCTTTGATTCAGATAGGATTGATAATCAGAATGAAATATGAATGATTCCCAAATGTATAGTAACTATAATAATGGTGGTGTTGGACTGAAATTGATATAAATAGAAGGTGCGTTGAGATAGAATATAAGAGAAATGAAATCAACTTCAAATAAACAAACCGTATACGGCGGCGGGACGGAATCGGTCAAGTGGTTGAGGTCATCATCCCGGTCCATATTGTCCTGAGTGGTGGCGATGGACGGGTCCGAAGAGGATTTAACGAGCCGAGGCGCGGGCGGCGGGCTTACTTCCAAGTCGCTCTCGGGACTCGACGCATACGAGAGCCGATTCTCGGTACTCGAGGACATTGAGAACAAGAAGTCGTCGGATAACGGCTCTGGCCTCTGTAGGTATTTCGCCATTTTGGTACAATCCGCCATTTTGTTGAAGTCGGCCATTTTGTAGCAGCGGCGTCCGGGAGGGTAGGTTATGGAATGGGGTGACAAGACAAGACAAATGAATGATTGCATAGAACACGTTAAATTTAAAACGTAGCTGTGGGTGATTATGGGGCACACGTGGATGTTAACATTCAAAAGTTTATTATAGTTAATTTAAATTAATATTTGAACAGCGCCTTGAGATTATTATTGAATGTTAGCATCCGTATTAAGTGGTATTTTACACTGGTAATTGACTTGATACACACGTTGGGCTAAAACTTTGGCAAAAATAATGTAGGAGCAAAAAATCTTTATCTATAAACTTAAAACTAATCATGCACTAAAAGCAGTGCGTTTAAAGCAAACAAAAACCGATATAGTTACAAACAATATTAGTGAGCAAATTAAAAACTAATTGGTAACTTTGGTGAATGTACCTACTGTTCCAGACAATCTAGACATACCCTAAATGCTGTTCTGAAATAGGCTTAGTTAAACCCAAGTCTTTTTCAGCTTGTTCTGAGTTCTCAGCCTTTACGAGTTCTTCCAACTTGAGGGTAGGCAGAGATAAGTTCCTGATCTTATTCAAAGATCTTTCACTCACAATAGGAAGTGTACGAACTTCGCTGTACCTAATCGGTTCAAGCTTTGCGCTACACTTGCAGTTTTGGATCCTGCAAACCTGGCGTAAAGACTTCTCCTGTTTTAGGAACGGCTTCGGAAATTCCTTTTGAAGTCTCGCTTTCCATTCGGGAACCTCGTGCGTCTTTCTAATATCATTGTCGTTGATGAAGAAAGATGCTGGTTTGTATTGATCTGACATAGGAACTACAGAGGATGGTCTTTGTATATTCTGCAAAGGGGATCGACAAGTTGTCTCCATGACGCTATAAGGTCTAAAAGTGTTTTGTAAACCCATTTTATAACCCGGTGCAGTGTTAAGTTCAGCTTTGGTTCTTAGCTTACGATCGTAATACATTTGCCTTTCATCGTACGGGTTTATGGCAAGGGTATGTCTGTTTTTGTTGCCGTAGTTATTTGGCATGCAAGGAGTTAGTGTTTCTGAGTAGTAGTACGGGACTACGTGGTTTCTGTTAGCGTCATACAGATGGTCTGGTTTAGATGGTGATGGAAGCATAGCCTGGGGTGAGCTAAAAGGTCGGGCGGGGTAATTCTGGATGGGGTAAGAAATAGGGTAGAATGCTGGGTAAGGCGAAGGTGGGATGGGGAAGTATATATCCGACACCATTTCAACGTGCTATACCAAGATAGAACAGAAACGAATAATGTTAATAATAATTAAATATACCATAAGAATGCTAATACAACATTTTATTCTTAATTGATCTTAGATGACTGATTTCACAGTCTGTACAAGCCTAAAGATTGACTCCAAAAACATGTAAGTTCATGTTGTCGGAGTCATACTAGATTAGTTACAGTAGTTAGGCACATTGTAACCGTTTTGTGGAAGAGTAGTTAATTAATTAGTCCAAGAAACTTCTAGATGTTGTATTCACAATTCGGAGCACATATTAAACGAAGACAGATGACAGCACACAGTTTACCAAAGGCACCGATATGCCTTTACCAAGCGACCGCCCGAAGCAATGCGTACTGTTGAAATGTTAACATAGAATAGAACATCTTATATGCAGGTACATGTTAAGGAAATGTGCGCTTAACAATATAATATATTGGGTAATTTGAACAACTGAATAAACTTTAAAACAACTGAATCGACACCAACACCGACTTAACTTACAGGTAAATTTTTACCTACAAGTTAAGCAATATTTTACGTCTAAATAAGCAGCTAGAAAATAAATAGTTGCCCTCAACTTCGCCCCACCCTGAAGATTTACGAGAATGTAACGTAGAGTGAAATCTTCAACTTGACTCTTCGTTACTTTTTTATTCTTCGTCAGTTATCTTGTCTTCAGACACCCATAGTGGTCATTACGCCTTCGTGATGAAATCCAGCAGACTGCTACTTGAAGACCATGCTACGGTACAGACCCCAGCTGTTCCTACAACCTTATCTGACAAATAATTTCTCGAACGTTCTACATGTAGTGAGTGTATACCTTGGTCTCTGAGACCCACAGCTGCTGCTGCTGCGTCCGCTGCACGAGGTCCAGCAGCTTGCTGAGCCACGTGCCGAGAGTGGCCTCGCTGAGCGAGATCGTATGAGTGAACACGTGGCCCCACACTCGCTCCATGTGCTGGCATTGCTCTAGGACCTTCTTTGATGACTTGTGGGCGGATCTAGAAAGGAAACAGATCGCTGTATCAGAGACTCAGTCGTAGTGAAGTACGTGAAACGTCTTGTGAGTGCTAGAGAGCAGCACACTGGCACAGCATGTCCACACGGGGCGGCTCGCTTCGCTCGCCTCGCTGTGTGAGGGTTTGCGACTTGCTTCGCTCGCTGCACGGATCAACGTGACTTCTGTCAAACGCATCACATTCCAAGGTCGAATCAATCAATGCACTGCTGAGTAATGAATCAATAAGAGTAGCGATGTACATCTACATTGCTATCACAGGAGACCGAGTTCCAACTCTATTTGTTACACATATTTGTGAAATAAACTTTTTTGTCTTTTACATATTTTTTAATAATATTAATAATATTTCGCCAAAACTAAACTAATTTGATAGGCCTAAAAATGTTGCCGTCCCTTTCATTGCGATTGAAATAAAAAGGATGTCATCATTCTCAGTGCTTTTAAATTAGTCTAGTTTATTTCTCTATAAGTACTTTCGTAGTTTGACCAATTCATTATGAATGTCAGCGTGTTAACTGCGAACCTAGTTTGTGTTCTCACTCTGAAAAAGTCCCTCGTTAAGGGACGAAACGTTGTTATTCTTCCAACACAAACTAGGTTCGTACTTAACCCGCTTACATTCATAGTTTAAAGTTTTTATTATTATAGTGCGTAAGCCTCACACTGGGTTAATTTATAAGAAAACAAATATCCCAAAAAATTGTTTGACTTCGACGGGACTTGAACCCGCTTCTTTAAACTTTAGAAATGAGCAACGCGACACCTCTCGTCAATAGTCTTTGAACAGAATTGGATAACACTTCAATGTTTCCCCTGAAGGCTAACGGCGCTATAGTCCGATGAATGTCCCAAAGTTTTTCGTCTTCTACGTCACTTGACCTCGTGGTGTAGTAGGTTAGCACGTTCCTGTACTGAGGGAAAGAAGCGAGTTCAAGTCCCATCAAGTCGAAAAAATTTATAGGATATTATTTGATTTCTTATTTATTGGTTAGTTTGGCGACATGTGAATTGACAGCAATGAGGTACTATAAAGTTCATCAACTGACTTAGGCATTCCAGCTCGCAACTGCTTGATAATCTGCTTGTTATCAGCCTTCATGAATATCACAATGGGGTAGAACTGCGCGTAGTTGAGCCGGTCGATGGCGTTGGGTGTGATATCCAGCAGCGCGTGCTTGCCGCGCTCCATCACGGACCGGATGCTGGAGAGGCGGATGATGCCGCTGGACTTGGACTTGCTGTCTTCTAGGGAGCTGTCCATTTCTGGGGGGGACGATAGTTCGTTAGAGAGTTAGTCATTGAGAGGTTTTAGAGAGCTAGGTAGGTACCTATTTGACTGACTATTGTGTTAACTTATTGCTACAACACGTATTGGGTAAGTATGGGCATGTATATAACACATGTATATATTTAGTACATGTACATATATGGGCAATATATATAACATTATGACAGATGTGGCGCGGCGGGCGAAGGTCCGCCTGTAACACAGAAGGTTGCGGGTTCGATTCCCGCCTTGGGACAAATGTTTGTAACATCGATCCGATCTGCAAATATTTGTTCCGGGCGTTCTGGGTATTTTCTATGTATAGTAAAAAATATCTATCTATGTAGTATGTATATTGTATTAAGTATATCAGTCATCTAGTACCCATAACACAAGCTCTGCTTAGCTTGAAGCTAGAAGATGCTGTGTGGATTGTCCAGCATTATTTATTTATTTATTTATGTTAATAATTGATATATTGTTATATATTTGTGTCAATTCAATTGTCGCCAAATTTAGTTGCTATAAACTAATTTGACAGGAATAAAATGATGGCATCCTTTTTAATTCGATCGTTATGACAGGGACGATGGCACCAGTATTAGTGCTATCAAATTAGTTTAGTTTTAGCGACATCTGAATTGACACCATTGGGCCAGTAAGGCTAATTGCTATAAAAATAACCCCACATCCGCGCGCGTGTTAAGTCCGCATCCACAAACAGCACGGTGAGGGGACTCACGAACCCCCCGGTACCTACCTCACTGCTGGGCCACTATAGCGGTATGTACCGGGTTCAGCGTAGGTGTCCGGGTGGTCTTGCAGCCTCCGCGCGCGCGCCAGGCCCGCGCCCTCACCCAGCACGATGATGGCGCGCAGCACGCAGCGCTCGTACGCAGGAAATTTGATGCTGTCTGATATAACTACCTTGTACTACCAGACGAGATGAATACTCACTGGGTTCAGCGAAGGTGTCCGGGTGGTCTTGCAGCAGTCGCGCGCGCGCTAAGTCCGCCCCAGCGCCTAATACAATGACGGGCCGCACGAACCCCCCGGCGCGCAGCACGCAGCGCTCGTACGCGGGGAACTTGCTGATGCTGTCTGATAGGACCACCTCGTCCCAGTGCTCCTGTGGATAGAAGGTTTACGAATAAGCGAATTTTCGGTTTGTTGCGCCCGGTACCTAAAATTATAATCGCGCTTTTAAAGGTGCTTAATCCAAGACACAACTCAAACCCTACCTTGCCCAGGCTCTTGCTCCGCCGATGCGTGGAACGGCGTCGCCTGAAGAAGTTGTGTTTCCCGTCGTTCCCGGACATTTCCTTCTTGGTCGCGTTGAACTGCGCTGTGGCTAGTTCTTCCGCGCGCGCCTTGTTGGGAATCTGCCCTTTTTGCACCTCTTGGTTGTTGCGACCTGAAAATTTAAATGTTTAGCCGATTTAACAAAGCGCAGCGGTGATTTTCAAAAATAATCAATGGAGACGGTATAGCGTCGCATGACACACAGTAATACATGTAAGTTTCTAGTTTTATTGGTCCTATACACACATCACAACTTTTTTACCATAATATAGGTGACTAGACGAGTATTTTGATACCTACCTCATTTATCAAAATCGCTTAAGCCGTTTTGATGCTTGGAAGTAATAAGTAAATTATAAAACGAACATATAGCTATCTCTTATGACATTGCCTTTGTGGAATTCGCAAATGAAATGCAATCTGCTGCTGCCAAGGAAGCCCTCCAAGGATTCAAGATCACACCAACACATGCGATGAAGATTACATTTGCATAGAAATAGTAGTTTTATGATTAAGTTACTTTAGGTAATAAATTTTAAGACTTGAGAACTGTTTTAAGCATTGCACTTCGCTGAAACAGCTCTCTGGCTGTGATTAGTCATAAGTTTACAAGTTACATAGTATTTATATATTATTTCTTTAAAATCTCCTTCAAAATATAAAAATAAATTAGATTTTTCTAACTTTTAGATAATTGTATCGGAACAACTTACCCCCGGCACTTTCAGACCCGCTCTCCCCTAAAATAATCCGCGCGTCAACTTCGCTAGACCCCACTCGCCAAACCCCTAGGTGGTAGTGGGTTTACAAAGATTGCCAAGAATACCTCATCTCTGCTATTGACTTACGTATCTACGTAGTGGAGATGTGTCTCTATGTGCATAGATATAAGGCCTATATCTGTGTGACTCACCTATCCTATAGACTTGCCAGGCGCCCACAGTCCCGTTGTGCAGAGTATCGATCACGTGGAAGACGTCTCCGCAGCGAAACGACATCTCGCCGTCAGTCGGCTCTACGTAGTGGAAATGTGTCTTTATGTGGAAGGAATCGCCCGCTGAAAAAGAAGTATAAATCTTAAATAAATAAATATAAATAATGCTGGACAATCCACACACCATCTAGCCCCAAGCTAAGCAGAGCTTGTGTTATGGGTACTAGATGACTGATAAACTTAAAACAATACATTACATAGATATATATATATTTTAGTATACATAGAAAAAACCCAGAACATCCGGAAGAAATATTTACAGACCGTACAATCATTTGTCCCAAGGCGGGAATCAAACCCGCAACCTCCGCAGGCTGACCTTCCCCCGCCGCGCAAAATACCTAGTCTAAACAGAATAAAAACTGAAACTTTTACTAATATTTAAGATTTTTACTGAATGAAGCAGCATCATCTAGTCTATCTTTAAATTTATTAGACTTTGCACTAGCTATGGAGCTAGCTACAGAATCACAGTCAACCAAAAGCAACACAAACTTCCCTTAATTGACTCTGTTCGATTCCGCCTCGCGCAGACTTAATAAAATATTTCACTAGACTCATCAACATCTACAAAGCCACAGACAAAATGTTTGGGGTTAGTCTCGATTGTTCTTGACCTTAGTTAGACGACGCCATTAAAAAAGAAGTTGAAGTTGACCTTAGATAGATATGTTTTGCAAATGTTTGTACGATCTGCAAATATTTGTTCCGGGTGTTCTAGATATTTGCTATGTATAAAAAAATATGTATCTATCTGTAATGTATATATCACAAGGTTGTCTGGAAGAGATCGCTCTTAGCGAAAAGGCCGCCCATTGTGCAACTCTGCTCATCTCTCTTTTCCTGTATTTTCTTGGTGTGCAATAAAGTGTAATGTATATCAGTCATCTAGTACCCATAACACAAGCTCTGCTTAGCTTGGGGCTAGATGATGCTGGGTGGATTGTCCAGTATTATTTATTATTATTTTCATCCCATCTATTCGAAAAGGACGACTTGGTTCGCCTTTAAGTGCACCCAAAGGTGGACTTTTCTATAAGAAACTTTTAGCGGGCAGTAACGAGTTTTTAATCCTCTTTATAAGTGCGCCGCAATTATCTTTGCCGCGCACTTTTTGAATTTGGAACATCTTAGTGTTCAGCGCCAAAGAAATCAAACGCAAATTGTTTGAATAAAGACTGGCTGTACTACATCCAAACAACGAGATTCACCGTCACCTTTTCCTCAAAACGAGCCAGATTCGGGCATTATTTCAAATACGCAGAATATAAAATCTACAACAATCTCTATTCCTAATAAAACTGTAACAATAAATTTTCATAATTGCGAAAATGTCTCTACATGTAAATATAAGTTTTTAGTTGTTTTATTATTAGATACTATTTAATTTCAATTTAGTTGTTACTCTATGTTTGATTAAATAATAATATTACAGTAAAATATGAGGCGTTTTTTATTTTCTCATAGAGGGTGACGAAATGTAGTGTATCACTCGGGCGCAAAATATATTTTTGGCTCGGGCGACGTACATTGAATCCCTCGCTACGTTCAGGATTCTACTAAAGAATCCCTCACTTCGCTCTGGATTCAAAAAAGCGCCCTCGCCGTAAAATCATTATTTTGCTCCCATATGATACAATCTACTATTCTGCTACTTTCCAATTCCGTCATGTGGTCAAGCGTAGTAAGTTATACAGTTAGATCTATTATTGAAAGATTTTTTTATTTTTTGTATTATTATAACCATAATAAGTATGTTTTATGCGTATTAAATAACAAACAAAAGAGCTTTCTAGTGGTTAGATTAAATACATACGTGTTTGTCCGCTAGCCACTGCGTTGTATTCATCAGGAGCATGCTGCACTATGAGGTCAATTCGTTCTTGTAAGCTCAGGAGATACAGGACCGCTTCCTCCCGGGTCACGCCTTTCATTTCCATTTCGTTAACCTGCAACCAAATAGTCATCATCATCATCAACCTATCTTAGTCCACTGCTGGACATAGCCCTGATGAGCGCCATAGCGACCTGTCTTTTGCTTGCCGCATCCAGCATCTGCCTGCAGTCTTTCGCAGATCGTCATCCCACCTGGCCGAAAGGTGTTCTACATTACGTTTGCCGAGTCGCGGTCTCCACTCGAGAACACGTTTACCCCAGCGGTTGTCGATTCTTCGCGAGATATGGCCAGCCCACTGCCTCTTCAGATTGCTAATTCTCTGAGCTATGTCGATAACTTTGGTTCTCTGTCGGATGTATTCGTTACGAATCCTATCCTTCAGAGAAACTCCGAGCATAGCTCTTTCCATAGCTCGCTGAGCGACTTTGAACTGGTGGACCAGCGCTACCGTGAGTGTCCACGTCTCAGCTCCGTAGGTCATAACGGGTAGGACGCACTGGATGAAAATTTTCTTTTTCAAGTGGCAGTGCCACTTCAGCTTGCTAATTCTCTGAGCTATGTCGATAACTTTGGACCAAATAGTATTGAAGTTAATATCAATCCATACTAATATTATAGATTCGAAAGTACTGTCTGTTACCTTTTCACGCCTAAACGGCTGAACGGACCTCAATGAAATTTGGCTGGGAGGTAATAATATAATAAAATGTATTTATTTTTTGTAAAAAGACACAGTAAACATACATTCTAACGTCATATTATATCAAATAGTTATACACCAATGAACCCTGTTATAAACGTAAGTTTGAATCCTCGCTCTAACTAAGAGAATCTTGTAAGAAGATGCGAGGGATCCCAGCTTCGATTAATTTCTAGTTAATAGTTTTATCGTTCATATATTTATAACACAACATATGACACAACAACAGGTAGATGGTATCTAGGTTTATTTGCCGCTTCTTTAATATAGTCTACATACCGAAGCGACAGAATTTAAAAATATCACTTTATTTCCGTGTCAGTGTTTAATTTTTAAGGATTTGAGATTTTTTTGATTTTATGGGGCTAGACGATGCTGTGTGGATTGTCCAGAATTATTTATTTATTTTTTCCATATTGTGCCAGTGCCGGCACACCCTCATGGCGTGGCGCCGCGCTGTGTGCTGCTCTCTAGCACGCAGCAGACGTTTCGCGTAGATACCCCACTGCAGCGAGATTCAGCCTACCGGTTTGTTAGTACCTTGAGTATCTTGTCGGCGGGCTGCAGGCCCTGCAGCGCGGCGGGACTGGCCGGCTGCACGCCCGACACGAATACGCCCGAGTGGTTCCCGCCGCAAAGCCGCAACCCCACCGAACCTTCCTTCTGAAAGCTTATCAGTCGAGGCTCCGTTCTGGAAAAATGAGGACTGTATTTAATGATTTAACGCTGTTAACCTATCTTAGCAGTAAAGTTAAACGTTGCAAACAAGATAATATACTATGCAATAAGCTATACCTATCTACTGCAGCACGCATAGTCACGTTTGCTGCTAATCATGCCTCCACATGCGCGTTTTTGGTCATTAATACCATGAATTTAAAGTGTGCTACGCCATTTTGTAGAATCAACTACAACGTCCCTATTTAAATAAATAAATAATGCTGGACAATCCACACGGCATCAAATTTTTTTGGAAAGATTGAAGTGAACAAAAATCAAAGTGATCACTTTTTTTCCTAGTTTTACTTAGATAATTTGAATTTTGTGACGTGTACAAGAGTCCTGTAAGGTCTTAAGGAAATAAAGCACTTTGATATTTGATATTTGACTTAGGGCTAAATAATGTTGTGTGAATTGTCCAGCTTTATTTATTTATATTAATTTATTTATTTAGGTCAGATAATACTCTACTTGTACGCTTTTCTCTCTTTCTCTCTTACCTCGAACTGTTTAGGTTTGGAGATACTATTTAACAAACATGTTCACATGTTCACTCGACAAACTTTTGTCTCTAGAAAATTTTCAGAAGGATAATGATGTCTGGCTTCGCGACAAATGCAGTGATACAAATGACTTACGTTGGCTTCCTTTGATTCACCATCGCTTCCTCTTCGTAAAGCTGTCGTCTGCTGCTGTAGTAATCTGAAAAAAAAATAAACAAGACAATGTAAACACATGATTTGATCTTTGGAAAAATATAATATATATATATTTGGGCGATCTTTTGACGGCAGCACAAGCAGTAAGGAACAAAAAATGGAAAGCTTATAGTTTTTTTTATTTTTTTGCCATTTTCTTTGTACATTTATTGATGACTTGAACAGTCTCAGAAAAGATTAATTCTAAATACCGTTGCATCTATACAAAAATATTTTCTCGACACAAAATATTTTCTGGTCTCTCAGACCAAAATAATTGTTTTTTTATCACTACCTTCATGTACCTCGTATATTCTCTTCCAAGTTCAAAGTTTTCGTTGGTTAATCTGTTAAACCTATAACTACTCGTATGTATAATGCGCACCGCGACAAAACTTGTCGACTATTTTGTTTCGCCCTTTTTCGTACAAAAATGAAAAAATAAACGTCAGATTTATGTCGCAATGCGCACCATAGGCCGTGGGCTTTGGTTCTGTTAACCAATCGTTTTACTATGATAATGGTATCGTCGCAGAATTATTGTCCATAGATGAAAGAAATCTAGATATAGTGCGGTGCTATTTGCACGGAGATTGATAGATTCGTTTTAACCTTGACACTTTTGACACGCTCCCTTCCATTTGTAGTTTTTTTCATGAAAGGTAAAATGCCAAAATTTGTCTTTCTGAGGCGATACCATTGTCATGGTGAAGCGATTAATTTCATAGAATTAGGGCTGCCTGGAATGATGGATGCGGCAAGCTGAAGACAGGGCGCTATGGCGCATGTCTAGCAGTGGACTAATACAGACTGATGATGACGATGATGAAGGCCGTTTGTGGTAAAACCTCTAATAGATGTTTCGTAACTTCGATCCACCACTGTACCTTCATTCCTAGGCGGAGGCGGTCTGGGAGGCTGCTCCTGGTCCATAGGACCTCGCCTGATGTCTCCGGGACCGCCCCGAACGGGCGCGGCTACATACAGATTCTGTCCGCTGCTGGAGTAGCCTGATGATACGGCTTCTGATGTTGGGTAGGTCGTGTTTGTTTGAGGAGTGGTGGCTTCTGTAAATAAATTAAGGAATAATAGATTTAAAGATGGTGGTTAAATATTTCATTTTATTAATTTAGAAGACTACCTTATGCTAGTGAAATATCGATGGATGAAATATCTCACCACATCATTCTAGGCTGTAGTTAAGGATATTTATGTATGTATTGTATAGAATCAAGCTAGACGCCAAACAGCAGCTAAGATTCTAGAGATAGAATTTGTTTGACTTAACCACCCCATAGGCAAATCTTACATCAAACCAGTCTAGATGACGACATCGTCAAAGGTACAGGGAATACTTGGATGCCAGAGGTACAGACAGAGATGGCTGGAAAAGCGACGATTAGACGATTAGAATCATGATGATGAAGACCAACTATGTGACCAGTACCTAGAATCATAATTTTGCTGACTTACCCAAACTGTTATAATTATTCTGATAATTTCCATTAGTGACCGTCTCCTCCCGAACTAACTCCCTCGTCACGACCAGATTCAGTCGATCCTTGCAAGACTCCACCAGTTTCCTGGCTTCCTTCAGGGTCATGAGATCAGAGACTGGTGTGTTGTTGATCTTGCTTATGACGTCGCCTTCACAGAGACCCTGACCAGCTTGGTTGAGCTGATCTCGAGCTCGCATGGTCAGTTCTTTGACGTAGATCTTGCAACCAAGGACTAGGCCGAAATCTGCGAAAAAGGTGAAGTTGTACTGTAGTTATTCAATAATAATTAAAACACACTGATGGTTACTCTTCACATTTCATAGAAGTAGGTAAAAAAATAAAAATAATAAATAAATAATTATTTATTGTTTATAGGTTGCTAAAAGCTAATACATACAATCATGGGTGCTTGTATAACATTTAAACTAAGAAACTTGTGCTATCTATTTATATAACTAACAAATACTACAATGTAGTATTATTATGTAGTATTTGTTTGTTAGTAGTCTGAGGGATTTTTTTTTTATTTTTTTCATGAACTTTCGATTTGATCTGCTAAGTTACTTTTAAGTCTTACTAATGGGAAATAGAGTCGAATAAGACCAAGTGGCTTTTTTCGACAATAGTCGTTTGTTCTGTACATATTATGTATTATGAAGAGAAATCTCAAGTGTACGGCCTTACCTTCCTTCTTCCCATTCCTAGACGAAGCTCTCTTGACAGAAGGTGAGCGGTGTGGGACGCCACCGACGCTCACCACGAGGGAAACTGTAAGACTATTGTGTCGTTTTCTCCGTATTTAAGAACAACCTCAAATGAAGGGCCTTACCTTCCTTCTTCTCATTCCTAGACAACGCTATCTTGACAGAAGGTGAGCGGTGTGGGACGCCACCGACGCTCACCACGAGGGAAACTGTAAGACTATTGTGTCGTTTTCTCCGTATTTAAGAACAACCTCAAATGAAGGGCCTTACCTTCCTTCTTCTCATTCCTAGACAACGCTATCTTGACAGAAGGTGAGCGGTGTGGGACGCCACCGACGCTCACCACGAGGGAAACTGTAAGACTATTGTGTCGTTTTCTCCGTATTTAAGAACAACCTCAAATGAAGGGCCTTACCTTCCTTCTTCTCATTCCTAGACAACGCTATCTTGACAGAAGGTGAGCGGTGTGGGACGCCACCGACGCTCACCACGAGGGAAACTGTAAGACTATTGTGTCGTTTTCTCCGTATTTAAGAACAACCTCAAATGAAGGGCCTTACCTTCCTTCTTCTCATTCCTAGACAACGCTATCTTGACAGAAGGTGAGCGGTGTGGGACGCCACCGACGCTCACCACGAGGGAAACTGTAAGACTATTGTGTCGTTTTCTCCGTATTTAAGAACAACCTCAAATGAAGGGTTTTACCTTCCTTCTTCCCATTCCTAGACAACGCTATCTTGACAGTAGTGTGAGCAGTGTGAGAAGCCGCGGGCGCTCGTCTCCTCACTACGAGGGAAACTGTGGCACCGGAATCTCGGAGCACCTGGACCGCTCGTGCGTACTCCACGTTTTCCAGCGGTATACCGTTCACGGAGACTATTCTGTCGTTTACTCTGTGGAAGACCAATTTGTGTGAGAGAATTTTTTTTTTCAAATAACTATAGCTCGGTTATTCAAAGCTGATGCAGTCTTCTTTTGTTTTTGGTGCGGACAGATTAGTGACGTCAGCGTAGTAACTTTGATGAGAAAACAAAAGCCAAACAAAGGGGAATTAAAATTCATACCGTTCAGATTAATTAATCTTATTTATTAATATTTATTGAATCTCTTGTTATTGTATGTTTTGGTGATTGTAAATTGTATACACGCTCGGTTACTAAGGTAGGTAGATATGCTATGCAGCTTAGGTGAATAATATGTCAAAACCATCTGAATTTTTATTGCTAAGCGATCTTTGAAGTTGGTAAATAAAAAGCTCTGGTAAAAAGGTATGTGTAAGGAAACGAGTAAGCAACTCACGCCAGGTTTCGGCTAACCTCACCACGAGTTTGACGGGCTCAATGGGCTCCTTCCCATCACATCGGAAAACGACTCCAAATAACATCCAACAGCATTTATTAAATTAAAAATGTATTCCCACTCACATACACGATGTGTTTTAGTACAGTCAACATAAGCAATGCTTTTGGGTTTTATTTATTTGTATCATGACGACGATGGTTAATCTTTATGTTGAGAGTCTAAAATAATGCTTCGCTCTACTACAATATTGAATGTCATTTAAATAAGTAGTTAATAGGAGGCTCCTCGAACTGATACATGTGCTACCCAGACAAGCAGATTATTATGAAAAATATCACGCTACAAAACTAAACAGAAGACCAAACCCAATAGAAAAAAAGAATAAAAAAATCGGTTACGAAAACAAAACTATCAGCATTCAATGCCTTTATTGAATATGAACGCCTAGGTTTATTTGTATTGGAACAGTGATATGATAATCAATAATTACGTAAGGTTTAAGTAATACTATTTTATTTAGGATTTTAAATTAATAAGGTTGATTATTTGTGTTTTTAATTATTTAATACTAGCTGCTGGCCGCGGCCTTGCACGCTCTTTTCCGAGATAGAAAGTAGCCTATGTCCGTCTCCGGTTTACCCTCTATCTCCATGTCAAATTTCATTAAGATCTATTCAGCCGTTTAGATGGGAAAAGGTAGCAGACAGACAGAGTTACTTTCAAATTTATAATATTAGTATGGATAAGGCTGACTGAAACTGTGATAATAAATAATCTAAGTAGTTTTAAGTATGTACCTACCTATATTGCTATTCAAGATTTTAAATTAATAAGGTTGATTATTTGTTTTTAAATTATTGAATTTATGGCTGATTGAAACTGTGATAATAAATAAACTATTAGTTTTAAGTACCTACATATGTATACTGTTATTCAAGATTTGAAATTAATAAAGTTGATTATATGTGTTTTTCAATTATTTTATATACTTAAGGCTGATTGAAACTGTGATAATCGATAATTATTTAGTTATAAGTACATATATTAATAAATAAGTAATATTTTATTTAAGGTTTTAAATTAATAATGTTGATTATCATCTGTAATTTATTTTATATTGTATGCAATACAATATGACAAAATAAATGCAGAGACAAACCTCTACTTTTTATTTGCGTTATGTTCTGAAATATTTTTAGTATATATACCTTACCTAACTACGTAAGCCTAGTATATTATTATCAGAAGATTCTCGTGCTGACTCTACCTGAACTTATGCATAGATGTGAGTGGAAACTAATGCATGAACGAAAATATTTTTAAAAATTATTATTTAAATGCTCGTTGGATATGGTTGAGAACAAATTTTAATGTATTAAAGTTTTCTTTTCCGAGAACAATGGGTGGGAAGTAGCCTTTTGACGATTATCATCATCGTTATTTCCGGCATAGGCATTCTATTCTAGTGCCATACCGGCAGGTCTCTTGTCCTGCCGGTATGGCACTACAGATATGGCCACCCAGATGGTTAAGATTTTAATTTTCTTTATTCAGGACTAAAAACAATTGTACAAAAAGATGATGTATATTGCTGTAACTTACTGATAAGATTATGCTTACCCCAGCCGGTCCCTCTTTTAAAACATCGGAAACCGCTATACTAACCGCGCATACGATGCGCCTTCCATCTTACACTGGTAGGCTGAGGTCTAAAAACTTGCTACTGCTTACTGTAGTTTATCTTCAGCCGGTCCACCTCGCAACACATCAGAGACCGCTATCGACGGGTCTCCGCTCGCGAAGTGCGGGTTATCCCGGCCGCCAGATACGGCGATCCCGAAGCCGTACCCTTGCACCCGGTTTAGGCGCACCCGGTGTGTCTCCCATCCTGCACTGCGGTCTGTTGTCTGTAAAGATGGAAAAGATTCGATATAGAATAGAATAGAAAATCTTTATATGTGTAACATAATTTACACATGACATACATTGCATAAAATTAATATTAAATTTAATGTAACACAAAAAGGTCACCGGCTCAGCTTGCTGCTATGGCACTTGTGCCAGCGCTGATTTTCAGCGGGCGGTGCCAGGGTGCTAAGCGCAGCGCTACTCGCTACACCAATCACATAGGTAGTTGTAAAAAAATAATGAACATAAAAAGCATACATAGCTTAACTCTAATTAAATTTAAGTTAAATATAAACACGAATTACGCATTTGTACAAATAGAGCCAAAATAGTAATGAATGATAGTTAAATAGGCCCATTTCAAAAATAGATAGATTAATAACCTATATAAATTGAATGTATCTCAGAGTGAGGTGTTAGTGTGAGTATATATGTATGTGTATGTGTGTGTGCATGTGTGTGAGGGTGTGTTAGGGTGTGTCAGGGTGTGCGCGCGCGTGTGTGTGTTGAGTACACCAGAGGATACCGATCTCATAAGCACATACCAGAGTGCGTGAACGTCCATTGTTCAATATGAGATTTAAGGAGGGCTTTTGTCTTAGAGATGGAAATATCTGATTTCCTGGATCAAAGGGTTTTGTTATTACTGACAGGCGATTGGGATCACAGCAAGGCATAGAAAAAAATTGAATCGCTGTAAGTACCTACCTACACCATAGGAATAATTCACCCGCAGATTCATTAATCCTTGGTAAGATAGAATGCCCTTATTCAGAAATTGATAACAAATTAAAATTATTTCAATTATCATCTTCGCTGTGCGCTTAGTGCATGCGTGCTTAGAGCACTCTTAAAAGGCTATCTCTACGAATGCGAAGCGAACCCTTCGTAGGTTGGTGGTCTTCCAAGCCGGATCAATTACAAAACCGACATGTACCTCTATATACGTCTTCTTTAGATTGAGTACACGTTCTATTCATTGAAGTGGTTAACAGGTAGGGTTTATAGAATAAGCTCAATAGCTGGAAAATACCCTTGACCTAAAGGACCAGTCGTAGCTGTTCAAATGTTATAAATAGCTGTAACTTGACAGAATTTATGCGTTCATAACGAAGTTGTAGAGCGCTAACTCTACGTGCATGTTTTGTGCGAAACGCTTGTTTTGAGGTCGTTGTCTTAGAAATGTAGTGCTTATTTTATTACTTGGTTCTAGCACGCTACATCGCTGGGTAAAATATAGCCACAATATTTTTTGAAGTTTAATAATATATTGGTGGCAGTTATAGTCATCAATCAATAAGGTAGTCAATTAGTGAGAATGACAAGATTCGCTAGTGGCAAAAAACTTATTGAATATTTTCAATAGATCTATCTATGTTAAATTTCACTTAACTCTGAGATTAAAGCGCCCGCACGTTTTTGTATGCAAGTATAGTTTATCAGTGTTAGGTAGGATGTTTTCTGTTTTTAAGGTGGGCACTGAAAGCGTTATACGTGGTGGATTCCGCTGTTCACCGAAAACCGAAGCCGCTATGTCCACATAATCAGGAAACAATGGAATTCGTCTTGGTTTATATTTAGATACCGAAATAAGAATATGCATCGACACAGCATATGCATCGCATATTAATTGGGTGTAAGATGGTAAGCGCGTCGGGTGCAAGGGTAGTATAGCAGTTTTCGATGTATAAGGTGGACGTACAACGAAATCTTAAAGAATCCATCTTGAAAGCAAGCCACGACACATCAGCGATCTATCGAAGTCTTAAAAGCTACGGGTATTAGCATAGCCAGCGGAGTTGCTTGTTTAATCTACACTGTGTTCACGTGATATGAATTTTAAACTTGCGTTTTCAATACCATTTTAGAGTGCCTATACCTACTTGGGCACTAGCAAGAACATCGCACCTGTGTTTGCACACACACTTGTACACTATAATATGTCCTCCGTACATTTTTAGTGGTTACTTACCGTTGGCCGCGCCGCCGAGGTCGAAATTATGCTAGGAAGACATCATCACTAGAAAGAGCGAATGGTGGTACCGCTGCATAACAAAACCCATTACGGTGTTGGAGAGATTATATATAACTATTTACTACCCAGTAAATTATTAAATGTAATTGGGTCGCACATTAGTATCTTCATTCATAATTTCACTATTTATCTATAGCCCAAAATCACACATATTGTTTGTACATAGTGTTTTCTTTGTCCAACCTCTGATCCGTAAATTGCCCATTTACCAATACTCTATCTACTCTCAATTTACTAACTTTTTCAATTTGCCGTTCCACCTTTCATTTGGACTTGTATTATTTTTGCACAAGTCTATCAAAATAATTTCCAAGTATTGCAATGAAATCAACGGATATTAAATCAGGAGCCGCTCCTGCTTGCGTGAGAACCAAGAATTAATAGTTTTCTTGCTGCCCTTTAGCTATTTATCGACTAGCGAAGCTTACGATGCCAAGTTTACTTACACAAACTTAATGACCGGCGTCTAAAATAATTTATAGTTAGGTACTAAAAGAAATAAGCTACCGATCTAGGGCCGAATTCTGCTAATCTATCGCTATACTATGACAATGGTATCGTCGATGAATCGTCCATAGGTGAAAGAAACTCTAGATAGAGCGTGCGCTGCTATTTGCACAGAAAGCTTGATAGAATGGTTTAACCTTGACACTTTTAATACGCTTCCTTCCATCTGCAGTTTCTTTCATGAAAGGTTATACTCGTATGCCAACATATGTAATTCTGAGATGATACCATTATTAGGGTGAAGCGATTAATTTAGTGGAATAAGGGCCGTGTAGCATTAAAAATATCATCTAATATAGTAAGTACTATTATTCTGTGCTAACGTGGGAATTTAGTAGGATTCGTCAGCATTCTTGAACACGAGATAAGTTTAAATTCCGCTCGGTAGATATAAAGCGGTTTGGCTTGAAAATATTTATACTAAGAGTTCCTACAGATTTTCTGTACCACTAAATGAAAGAGGCATGTAGAGTAGAGCAAGATAAACCTATAGGCTAGGATCTTGAATTTGGCTCATAGCTTAAAGGCTGGTAATGCAAGAATTGTGACCAGCAACTCTCAAAAGCAATCATTACGCTACCTACCTTCACAGAAGCTAACGACTAGCTAGCTAGTAGAATCTATGCAAATACCTACACTGTAGAGATTGGTTCGTAATTGGTAATGTCGAAACATCCAAGTCTATTAATTTAATGTAAAAAAAGACATCAAGCCTCGATTACTTAATGATTATTAATGTACATACCTATATTTAAGATTCTACTTATAAGGTGAGTAGTATAAATGAACCATTTAAAAAATTGGTATTCCTAATTAATCTAAATATGAGCAGTACAATCTTCTTTTAAGGATGAAAACATGAGACAGGTTAATATTCAGTTTTGCTATGAATAACTGCCCATATTTAGTACCTATTGTATGGTATAGATAGGTAGGTACACCATGAATAATACAATAGTCAGTATTAAGCAACACAGGTCAGAGTACCATGAGGCTGCGCCCTGTTAGGCACCTACGCAGATCTGAGCCATGTTTATGTAATACTTACAGAAATGGCGATGAATATAAAAACTACTTGATAAACCTATCATTCCAATTCTGATGTAAGATAGAGAAACTATGATTTGAAATAAAGTAACAGCAGATGCAGTTTTCACGTAAACTCAGCGAAGTTGAACGAGCGCTTGGGATAATCAGACTAGGGTTTCTGTTTAACCAAGTCTCTATATTTATTAGATCTTAAAAAGCTCATCAAAACTGTTTTTATGTAATGATGACACTTAAGAAATTAAGACTTAGAAAGTCTAATAAATCTAGAACCCACTATGATAAGAGGCCAATTCTGCGTATCACTCGATATTTTATCGAGATAAAATTTCATGTCATAAATATCACAAATATATCGAGGCCCGTCAAAAACTGCATTCTCGTGCGACTTATCGAGCAACTTATCGTAGAAAACTCCTCGATAAATATCGAATTGCATATTTTGATAAAACGCATGCTTGCTACGAACGAAGCAATCACTTGATATTTTGACAGTTCTTGCCATATTTTTCGAGTAGCCATATTGCCAGAGGGCAACTCTCCAGCATATAGGGCGACCGTAACGATGAAGTCCCGATCTGACCATAGTACGACTCCTGGCAAGACTCTGCAATAATATAAATATAATATTTTACACCATGTAGAGTACCTAGGATTTTAGCATTGCCATTCAACGTGGCAAATATGGCAATGATGCAGGTATTCCGGCCATTCTACCTTTTGATGACAGCCTTAGTTTTTAGAAATTGATAAAATAAACAAAACATATTTTAGGGTCTTGTTTGTTCCATTGTGAGAGCAACATACAAGCCACGTTAACTAATGTAGTTATTAATTAGATAGATAGATAGAGCATACTTTATTGCACACTTATAACTAAGAAACAATTAACAAAAAGAAACAATTATAACAAAGTGACGATTGGCGGTCTTATCGCTCAAGAGCGATCTCTACCAGACAACCTGGTATGGATAGGATCGTCGGTAATACATGGGGTAAGATCTGTGTGCATCTAATAAATATTGTACTACTTGAAAATAAATATTAATATACTACGCTTCCGACTGGTATTGATATGGATCAGTTGAGCTACCTGTAGATTGTTTGCATCAGTCTGCAGTTAGCTTAATTGTTTCAATTGTAAATACTAGTTCTAATTTGTTTTTATTATTGAATTGTAATTTTCTTTGTCAATAAAGTTATTTGATTGTTAAAAATATACTACAATATAAATAGCTATATAGGTAAGTAGTAGTTTGCACTGTTGTTTTTTTACATTATTTTATTTTGTCTTTCCTTTTCTGTTGCAAACGTAGTGTTTCATAAATTAGCGTACTTTTAAAATTTCTACTTAACATGTCTAATTATTGTGTGCATATGCATATATGCACACAATAATTAGACACGAGACGTAACCTGCATGGGTTACGTCTATAGCCGTATTCGTATTTTCTTCTTTTTTTTGTGTTATATTATTAATGCTTGTTATGTGTTTTGTGTACCTAATAAAGTTAATCAATTAATCTCACGTTCCTACCTGCTTTAATCTGGCTAGCCGAATCATCATTTATATCTTGACCACATAACCAGAGAGGACATTTAGTGCCCACCGGCCATGGAACGGACAATCAAAGTTTCGCAACACGACATTAGATTGGCCATTGCAACCTCTATTAGGGCTACTGTTGATGCAAACTACCTAAGTACCAATCTACTTGTATTGCCAGCTATTACGAAGAAACGTTTACGTTCGCAAATCGTTTACAAACTCTTGGTTATGTTATAAACATTGGTGGCGCTGTCGTAATCAGACTTGCTTCCTCTGTAAAATGAAGCAAAACAT
This sequence comes from Eupithecia inturbata, assembly GCA_963662085.1. Taxonomy (NCBI): domain Eukaryota; kingdom Metazoa; phylum Arthropoda; class Insecta; order Lepidoptera; family Geometridae; genus Eupithecia; species Eupithecia inturbata. Next base: position 4,097,772 of record OY759196.1, on the reverse strand, counting down.
CTTGAAGTCATAAGTACTTGCACTCTGCATTCATCAAAGGTTGATGAACAGTCCCTTCACAGTTTTTAAAAATTCGTAGGAACAGGTATTACACATTATACGTATAGGGTAGTCTCAGACACCCCGGAAAGGATGACGATCTGCGAGAGACTTCTGAAATGCTAGATGCCGCAAGCTGAAGACAGAGCGCTGCTGTGGCGCTCATTAGGGAAGGCCCATGGCCAGTGGGCTAGTATAGACTAATGATGATGATATTTCTAAAATATTTTTGGAACATTGACCCTATCGGCTTACGATGTCATTAATTAGCACTAGACAATTGAGGCCTATGTCCAGCAGTGGACTAACATAGATTGATGACGACGATAAATTGAGGCAAACTAAGAACATCTAATTCTAGTTAAAAATGAGAGATATGATTTTTTGTCAAAAGGCAATAAGGCGCTTATAAGGGGGAAGCCTGGGTCCAACAATGGACCAATATAGGCTGTGGAGGTGGAGCTATGTTCTTATGTTAATCCACTGAGGGGGGATTAGACCTAATAAAATGTCACTTATGCTGGCTATGTAGTTTATAGCAAATAAAACAAAAGGCACGCGATCAATACCCGATAAATAATATTTAATAGTTTAAAGCAGGTTGCCATCATATCTTACGAAAACAAAACCTAAGGTGGTTATAGGTAACTTGTGTGAGAGATGATTCAAAGCCTAATAAGCCCATTAGGCTGGTTTGAATACATCAAATAATTATTTTAAGGTAGGAACGTCACCTGTGATGTGTTTGATATGTGATATCTGATACCCTGATGTCATCGAAATTTATTTATTTATTCATCAAATATAGCAATTATCTACAGGCATAGCTAAATAAAACTTTGTCTGGATGTATTATTAGTATACTTATGTAGAATTAGCTAATATCTATGGTCTAACGATGAATTAAACCTACAACCTAGTTTTATGACAGATCAAGCCGAGCCAAAATCCTACTTCCGGGTTTAGGCCACTCCTAAGGAAGTGGACAAGTTACGTATCAAATAGTCCCAAATAGGTATTGCATTTTGGTATTTTCTAAACATCTAATATCGCTATTGGTCCAGGGGTTCTGACACTTACGGACTTTTGGCTGAGATGATGACGATGAGACTCTGTAGAGAAGAAATCTTCTTTTTGTGACTGTTAGAGGGCTCAACGTAGTCATCATAGATTTTTTAGTTGATAAATTTGATTATACTTATGTATTGGGTAATTTCTGGAAGTGGTCCGAAGCTGTAGAATAGGTACTAATAAATTAGGCCCAAGTGTCATAATTTATTTCCAGTTTTTCCTGGCATAAGCGAAGGCGCGAACAGTATTTGTAGTATAACCTATGCAATGTAGATCAAACTACTTTAGCGGTCTTCTAAGTCTTCAGGCAGTCAATAATGAGTGACCGACACAGTTTCAACACGACGTGAAATGCAGGTGTTTTGCACCCGCATCATTCCACGCTTTCTTAAGAGTGATGATAAATTATTCATTGACATGGTAACACTTAGTCATGGCAGTTATCATACAAGTAAGTCTCTATTATTTAAGTCGTCAAACGTAGTTAATTATAAAATACAATACCTATTTGCGCAGGTGACAGAAGCAGGTCATCCAAACTACCATACCTACTAATATTATAATTAATTACATTATCTTTGGTACAACCCCTGCCTTTCTTAAATTCAAATAATTCTTTCCATCCAACGGTTGTCTGGAAGATAGCGCTTCAAAGCGATAAGGCCGCCCATTGTACTGATCTTGTGTAATGTCTCCTTGTAACGCTATTTTTATGGTCCTATACAATAAAGCATTTTTGTATTGTATTGTATTATTAATTCGTAAATAACTCTGTCTCTCTGTCTGTCTGTTACCTTTTCACGTCGAAACGGCTGAACGGATCTTAATGAGATTTGGCAGTGAGGTAAATGGTATCCTGGGGAATTACATATGCTACTTAAAAGCGTGTGCGAAGCCGCGGGCAGCAGCTAGTCCTGAATAATTAACTTGTTCAGATTATATTTTATGGGTAAATCTAGAAACGCTGAAACTTATGTGGGTACCTACCTATTGAATAAGTCATTTGTGCAACTACTTGATAAGATAATTTAAGAATGTAGGACAAATTGATACCTATACGTTCACACCGAAACAAAGTATCTTCCCGTTTTTGTAAGAATCATCAGCTTGGACATCACGATACAGTCTCGGCCTAGTGTAGGATCCATCGGTAAAATCGTAGTCTCTAATCTAAGCTCTCAGCAATAAGTTTTTTATCAGTTTTACAGTTCATAATAATAATATATCTTTAAATGGTCATATAACGTTTATTTATTGATTTATTTATTTATATGTTAACTATATCTATCTATTAAGTGACTAATATGCTGTAATATGATTGTTTTTGTTGCAAATAAATCTTTTTTTATGTGTACGTTTACTGCCTAATTAATTACCAACATTGGACTTGGCCGCAAGCGAATTTTCTCGAAGAGTACCTAGGTAGATTAAGTAGACTTCGACACAATGATTATGCAATGTTCATGGCGTAGTAGGTAGGAAGAGTAGGTACCTGTAATTTCTCAAATCCAAAGTTATCCAGCTTCATAATGCAGTTGTTCATTGGTTACACAAATACCTAGCCATTAATTTTCATCCACACACAACACAATGCATTCCGAACATTAAATTTTTCGCTCAGTTCCAAAATTTTTCAAATTTTCACCCGCGTTTCTGCAGTTTTGAATTTAGAATTATATTATATTACCTATCTTTTTCATTTAAAAATAAACACGGCAAAGGTTGTATCGAAGGCGTCCACCGGTGACGCGATCTCGCGCCTTATGACATCAAACAACCTTGCCAAAGTCTTCAAAGTTCTAATTTCTCTGAGTTCAAAATGTGTTTTCGTTTGACGCGCTATGTAGTAGGTAGGTACATCTTGGAATAATGCACTGTTATGCAAATTAAGGCTCTATTTACCCGGAATTTAGCGGACGGTATCAGTACGGTTACCCAAGAATATCTAGTAGGCACAAGAAAGTATTGACCAAACACAAACAAGAACGCAGCTGTTTTACACAAAGACATGATGGCAGGTGAGGTGCCTACATGCATGTTGTATTTAGGTGGGTGAGATTCCTACCTACATTACGCATGACTTCATTTCTCTTATTGCTGTTCCTACCTTTTTTGACTTAACGTTCAAAATAAATAGTGGTGGCGCTAGTTTCGCTCATCGTAGTTATTTTTTTTCTAAAAACAGGTTCCTTATCGTTCACTAGATGGCAGTAGCTAATCGTACCTAAAACAACATAAAGCTAAAATAATCTAGGTATCTAAGCGCAAAATCGTCAGGTATGTTACCTATACAATAGGTATCACATTTTGTTATTCAAAAGCTCATGTTCGCGATTGGTATGCGACCGCATCATTATTCACCATTCACACACGCTGAAGACGTGACAGCTTTATTACAAAGACATAAGGTTGTGAATGGAATCATAATTTGCACAATCGCTTCATTATCATTTTGGTTTAGTTTCAAATGGACATTCTATCTGTTGATAGCCAGAACATCAATCTTAGGTATACTCCAACTTATTTATATACATAGAGGAGTTGAAGTTGCTATTATAGGTATGTACACATGTAGATAAAAAGCTGCTAACAACTATTTTAATCATTTCAGCAGGACTCCACTGCTAGGCATAAGCCTCTCCCAAAGAGTGCAACAATGGTTTGTCCTGCGCTAGGTTACACACAGAGTAATGGAAGGCTATGCTCCATGCCTCCGAGATTGGATCTGGTTTTATTTTTGACACAATTTATGGGTTAAATTATTCTAAGTGATTGGTAACTTACACCTTGATTTCACACACCAAACACATGTACTGAATAAATCTAGGTGCCTATAACCATTCATTATGGAAAGCCTATGTCCAGCAGTGGACTATGATGATGATGACCTACAAACATACCAACTTAGATGAATGAATGAAAACAAAGCTTAAAAGTTTTAAAAATATCTTTATTAGTACCATAAAAATTAAGTTAAAACATATCCAGACAAACTGGACAAATTGCTTCCTTTAAATTCAAGTATCTCATCCATATTGGTTTTCAGCTTTTCCATTAGAAAGTGTTTGTTATATCTCATTTCATTGGAAAATTCCTGTCTTATTGATTTCAGTTTGTGTATGACTTGATTTCGATACGTTATTTCTAAGCTAGTGTCCTGTAATATTACTTTTAACTTTTGAAGACTGTCAGGTAAATCAATTTGTTCATTGCTATAATCTACAAGAACACTGTTGCTTGGCTGTGTTGTATGCAATTGGGAATATCGAGCTTTTTTAGGACAAATATGCTCCAAAGGTATTGAATCAACAGTCATTTCTGTTCCATCCTCATCAAAAACAATTTTTTTATTCAGTGTACATTGACACTCATGTTTTTCGTCATTTATTTCATTCTTCGCTTTTTGTCTCCGGCAGTAGTTTTCATCCAAGCCCAACAAGTGGCCATACTTTGTTTCAATCTTTTTGATAATTGATTTGCACTTTTTATAAACAGTTCTAAGTTCTTCCAAGTCTTCGGTGCGTATTGTATTGCTGCCACTATCACAATTTTCAGATGGTTGCTTTGACTTTTTCCTCTTTCTGGAAATTCTAACCTGTTCGTTAGATTCGTCTTTAGGTGTCTCCCGCAACTTTTTGAAAGGCACGCTCGTTTGGGGCTCGTTTTCGTTCATATCCTCGTTATTTTGGCTGTGAACAACATGAGATTTCGATTCGAAAAGTTGTTTTTCTATCACAGAAGGTAAATTGAGTACACAGATCTCATCTTGAATGACCATCATAAAACTTTGTAGTCTTCGTTACAGCACAAATTTACATGAAGAATTTTATTACATTTTAAAGGAAACCAGTGCAAAAATAGTAAAATAAAACAAAATTTAGCACCACGCTGCTGCGTAAAAACAATGTGGGTTGGGTTACTCGATTGAATGAATGAATGGCCAACATGACTTTGACTGACCTGACTGACAGTAACCATGTCACTGCCACTGGCTCAGCGAACGAATGATTGTTCGTTGCTAGATGTCAAGACAAACGCTTTGCCAACAAAACAAAGCCAATACCACTAGTGATGCGCCTGTTAATGATAATCGACTAAGCGCGAATCGCGTATCTTATTTACATCTAAATTAGGTAGATTAAATTTTTCTGTCTTCAACAAGCAATAAAACTAACGAAAAGTGATTTGCCGCAAATTGTAAACTATTTGTAACTTTGAAAAATATTAACGATTCTCTGATATTTTTGGAGCATTTGGAAAGAGATTTTCTAAAAATTCATTAATTAAATGCGTTAGCATTTAATCGAAAACTTTGGACATATCTTATTCAAAACACTCCCTAAGCATAATACAATGGTTACACAACCTGAAACAGGCAGAAACAAACCAAAACAGTGGACTTTGGTCAGGCTAAAAAAAATCAAGACAAATATATTTCATTATTTTTATTTTTCCTTTTTTTCTTCTTTTTTGGCACATGGGCTACTTCATCTACTGTTTCTTCATTAGCTTGATGATCTTCAACGTTTATGATTTTATATTTTTTCTTTTTCGTAACCGCCTCAGGTAATTCGGGTTCATCAATGATTTTATGTTTGTTCTTTTTAGATTTTTTCTTGATTGGTTCAGGCACTTCAATGTTTACTTCAGATACTGTTTCATTTGCATTGCCTGGACTTTCAATATCATAACTTTCTAATTCCTCTATTTTCTTAGATTTCTTGCTTTTCTTTGATTTATTTTTAGGTGGTTCATCTTCAATAGGTTCTTTTGGGATTTTATCAGATATTGAATCATTAAAAGAAAACCCTTGAACAGCTACATCAGTTTCTACCTTCTCAGAAGCTGCTTCACTTTCCTCTGTGTATATTCCTGCAAACCCTTTGAATGTATAATCTGCATCACCATCGTCATAATTGTTGCTGAAAGAGACTTTATTTTTGCTTTTCAAAGCAGCCAATTTATTCTTGAAGTAATCCTCCATACTTCCTTTTTCAGTAAAAATTACTTCAGTAGACTTCAATTCATCAGCTTTTAAAATCTCAGGTACTTTTTTTTCGCTTTTCAAAGTTTTTTTACCGAATATGTTGGCCAGATCTTTTTCACTGTATCGGGTCAAGTCTTTACCCCGTGTGTACTTATGATAGTGTACACGGGCTTTGCTTTTTTTTGATTTCGCTTCTAAGGATACACCACTGTGCAGTTTTTCCTCCTTTGTATCACCTAAAATTAAAGGTAACAGTGATTAGCTATGTTAACATTGTATCTCGACTATTGCATAAAGAGCAAATAATATAAATTGCATACTACTAATACTAGAAATAGTGTTCAGAGGTTAGACTTACCATTAGATAAATTGGCGAGCAACGAGTTGAAATCATCTTCATGCTTCGTCCACTGGTCGTTTCGGTCCTCAAAGCCTAAGCCTTTGTCATCATTCTTATATTTAGCGATAACATGTTCCACAATTCCATTTTCTTTAGCACCGAGACCTTTGCCGGAGGACCAACCCATTTTCTCCAACATACGCTGCCCAAACTTTGAACTGTCATTGCTCCACTCATTGTTCTTCGCCCGCAGATTTATTAACTTTTGCTTTCGACGAGGCTCTGCTAACATAGCCATTTTATCCGACAAATTAATTCTAAATCATTGAAAACAACCACGTGTTTACATCGAAATGTCAAACCAAACCACCCACAAAAATGAACTGAACGAAGCGAACGGGTCTTCGATAGCAAGCAAGCGCGATTGGTCGTTTAGTTATCAATGTTGGCAGTACGTATATTCAAGGTCGATAAAGTGGGTATAGAGAGCCAAACTTTCGAAAAGCAATGAACGATTAGGCGCGAAAACTTAAAATAGAAGAATGTAAAAACATGATTTCGGTAATTATTTTAGATCTATCGAACCTGGGATTTGGGTTTACATTTACATTAGGTACCCATAATAGTACCCACACTATATTATGTATAGGCATAATTGCTTACCTATAATAGACAAAAATCTGTACCTGTTGCTCGTATCAGACTTCCGTCTGGTTTCGTCTGAGTGTTATTATTTTTATGACCACTAAGTAATGGTCGAAAGTGAACAAAATATTTTTGTAGAGCACGAAATATGCTTGTTAGTTACATCGTCCGTCACACAGGTACCTAATTCACAAGTCATGATTGACTAACGACTCAAAAATTCGAAAAAAATATAGCGAATCCGAAGGGTTGAATAGAGTCGATCGTGATGTTGACTGACTAAATGGCTAAAGATTCATCTGCAGTCCGCCATAGGTATTTCAATCTTAGAGTATGTATAACTTACCTATTTGGAATGGAATCGAACAATGTCGTTTGAATAAAAGTGGAGGACTGACCACGGGGCGTAACGTACCATTCGCAGCGCGCATGAAACGTTATGCCGCTGTTAGCCATTTAGCGTTCTGACGGAAAAGTACAAGCTGAAATGAACTTTATTGCGTTGCTATTAGAATCTTAAATGTATTTTTTCTAGGCCCAGAAAGATGGCCCGAAAACCTAATGTATTACCATTATTGAATGCACAAACGATACATGTTATGTTACATTACGCCCCGTAACGCGCCGGTCAGTACCTTTCTCCGCCTTCCTACTTTTTATGTAACATAAGAGTTCACTCCAATAATTTCAAGGTCAATAATTTCCAGTAGGTCAATAACCTGCTCATATAGGTACTGAGCACTTACAAGTTACAACGTTAGTGAAAGTCATTGATGAAAATCTTGTCATGTTGATATGTACTCTAAACACGTTCTTTCTTTTTAACATTTACGTTAGTATAGTTCCGTACCGACCAACAGTACCGACCAACCGACTCCGACCAGTAAAAAAGTCGCTATTTTCCTAACATGATAACTAAATAATGCTGGACAATCCACACAGCATCATCTAGCCCTAAATTAAGCAGTTGGTGTTATGGGTAGGTACCATACCAGATGACTGATATACTTACTTAATACAATAAATTACATAGAAAATACCCAGAACACCCGGAACAAATATCCGCAGATCGTACAAACATTTGTCCCAAGGCGGGAATCGAACCCACAACCTCTTGCGTCGCAGAAGACGTTCTACCGCCACATCGGTAGTCGATACAATTTAAAAAAGACCTTGCCCTAGGAAATAGGTAAGTTCAAGGTTATCATCGGTAGGTAGGTTCAAAAACCAACCAGAAAAGTGATACCAAATAAATCCTTTCCAATAAGTAGTAGGTAGGTACTTAATCTTTTAGGCTTTCTCCCATTTAACGTTGATAGATTAGGATATTTCGCACACGTAGGCCTGATTTAACTAATGATTTTAATAACTTTCGAACACATCAATATTCTTAATTCAAATTAATTCGAATTTCTATTCCACATAGCGCGCCACGCCGTAGAATGCTGTGATCAACATGAGACATGTTGTTTATGGTCAGTGAAAACGCGGGAAAACGGAGTCGACGCAACCGGGCGTGAGATGAGCACTCAATTCGCACACAAGTGGCGGTAAACTAAATGTGTTGTTACAATAAAATAAATCAAGAAACTAATTTTCTAAGGGTCAAGAACTATATCCTTATTTTTATTATGACCTACGTACGAATAATTCACAAAGGAAGGTACCGTACCTTCTATCCGACCTAAAGCTCTGGTAATAAACTTGGATTTAAATTGCCCGCGAGATTACATTTTTTGCGGTTTTTAATATTTTCTGCGTCCTAAGTACGAGGAATAAAACTAGCAAAAAAATCGCTTGCCCGTAATGCATAAACCCGTGATAAAATGAACTTCTATTGAACGATACTTTTGAAGAGTTTGGGAATATTAGAGATTTTGGACCAAAAAATCAACATGCTCTCAAATAAAACAATTTTCTCGCTAGTATTATTCCTACTAGACATTAAAACAGACTGTAAAGGTACCTAATGCCTAAACGTACCTCTAAAAGCACTTAGCAAAGTGCGGTAATATACGAACTTAGGGCGCAGAATAACTATTACAGGGAGTATTTTCGGACGGGGCACTAAGGGGTCCCTTAACCGGCGCGGCGCGGCGTAGCTACAGGAAAATGGTCTTAGGAGACTATCCATTTATCCATGTCTTTTGAAGAAATTTTTATCACAGATTTTCAAATCAAATTACAATAACCAAGAAAATGAGTATTTTACACTAAACCTTTTTTTGATGCTAATCGATCCTGTTTCTTTTAGTAACAGAACAAAAGCTTACTAACTTACATCGGACCAACTGAGGTTGGAGTACGAAACAGCCAGATATCGCAAAAAAAAAACTTTTCCTATACATTTTGTTTCATAAAGTATTGTTGAGTGAAAAAAAAAATACTCTTGGCCTAGTAAATAAATTTTTTTACTCAACATTACTTTTCGTAAACCCTTAGTGCTGCGTCCATAAAAACCACCTGTATAGTGTGTCTATGTGGCATGCAGCAGTTATTTTAAGTTTAGACGGAAGCATCGCAGACGGTCTATATGAGTAACTTGTAGAGCTGAATGGGCCTAACTGAACCGCTTATGTGAATCATCCTGTATTAATAAACAAACTAAACTTTCAAGTTAATAATGTTTCAGATAATTATAGATTTACTAGCTGCTGCCCGCGGCTTCGCACGCTCTTTTCCGAGATAGGAAGAAGCCTATGTCCGTCTCCGGGATACCATCTATCTCCATGCCAGATTTCATTAAGATCCGTTCAGCCGTTGAGGCGTGTAAAAGGTAACAGACAGAGTAACTTTCGAATGAATAATATTAATATTTGTATGGATTTTAGCTTTAGAATGGGAAGGGAAATACCTAGTAAGACTACAAAAAGGATATTAAATAAAACGAAAGCAAAAAAATAAATTATTTAAATTAAAAATAAACAAAATCAACAGCGTTTCGAAGAGTCTTTTGTGTTCTTAAGGCCGTTGGGGCATACAACAGCCTTAAAACAAGTACCTACTTACTTACCGACCTTACCTCCCAATTTTAGGATCAAATAAGACTCACGATGAGGGTTTCCTCCCCCGAATGAGTATTGCCATGTTATTATTGACGTTTCGCGATTTATTGGTAAAATTATGATATTAAAATAATGTATTACTAGTTATACTAGTTATAATCTACCATCACTATGCGAAGTTCTAATCTCAAAGTGAAAAGGTACGCCCTCAACAACCTTTGTTGCAATGCAACAAAGCCTAAATGTTTGCATTATGCGTCATGCCAAAGTGCAATAAACCCAGGTTTTTCTGCGGAATGCCTGGCCTGCCTCTATTCATTCGTCGATGGACGAGCCTTTGTCCATTTGTTAATATGTATTCGAACTAGGTTTGCTGGAGCAACAAACTCACTCGTCCATTTAAAAGCGTTCAGATCAAACATTTTAAGATATTTTTAGTAAGTACATAGCTCCTATTAAAACCTACATATTTTATAAGTAACCTTATTTTTAAGTCCGTTGGGTACCGAGGCTCTCCGGGTTTTAAAAAACGTATCTGAACGTCTGGTCGAAGCGACGCGTGACCCGAGAGCTGGTGAGTATGTATCTGGCGCAGCGCATCAGCATTGCCATACAGCAGCGGGACAATTCAGACAGCGTCTTGGGGACGCTTCCGACTGATTGTTTGCAACAGTCTGCAGTTAGCTCAATTGTTTCAATTGTAAATACTAGTTCTAATTTGTTTCTATTATATTTTTATTTATTTAAGTTTATTATAATATTTGTAAGACATGTAGGTATTGTAGTATTTAGTGTAATTGTTTAATTTTTATTTATCTAAATAGATTTATTTACGTGCCACCAAGTGTCTATATTGTTCTTTCATGCCCAGTCCAGAGATCTCAAAAACTAGATCTCAAAATAATTTCTCAAAGTTCCTTATAGCGATAAGGCCGCCCTTTACACTTCCTCTATACTAAGCATGTCTGTTTTTCTTTGTGTGGATAATAAGAAAGTATTTTCTGTCTATCTACTTATTTTATTCGCCATGGCAGCAGAACACCTCTTTGGCACCGGAGAAAGAAGTACTCTAGCGACAAATGGGGGAGGCATTTGTCTTCTCTCGTAAAAGACAAATGCCTCCATTTCTTCAGGAGAGTGAATGTAAATATGAAGAAGAAAGAAAGATATACTTTATTTGTAGCTAAGTATTAAAACATGTACAAAAACTAATAAAATTATCAAACCCATATAAACTATATTATAATATTACACACTTATAAAATAGGTACCTTAAAGCTACAAAATGGCGTTCGACTCAGCATATGTTGTGGTAGCTATAGGTTATAGCTACCACAACGCTGATCTTCCGTCGAAACCATTGCGTTACGTCACGTACGCGACTATACAAAAAAAAAATACATAACAATAAAACGAAACTTAAAAAAGAAAACAAAGAAACAAGCATGAACAGTAAAACAGACTAAACACAATTAATAAAAAAATTATACCTAGGTTCTCAAAATATTAGCCAGTCAGTAGACCCGAGCAAGAGGGCGAGAAGAGAGGCTTGTGTAGTATATGGACTTATAAATGTACTTTTAAATACAGATTTGCCATTAGAACTAGACTCGAACTAGCTCTACCGACCGATTACCGCGTTATATACAAACGTTTAATAACTAAATCTAAACCTATTTAGAACCTAGGTAGAATAGAAACGTAATAAATAACGTATAGGTTGAACACCTCCCTAAGTAGGTAGGTATTATTAGTTAGGTATGGGTAGGGTTACCAGATGCCTCACTGGAAATTCCTGACAAAAAGCCTGACATCCATAGGAATACTCTGAAGTTGGAATACTCTGAAGTTTTAACGAAGGGCAAAAAAAAAATGTGTTCATTTAGTAAATGGTGGTTTGTAAAAATTAAATCAGTCAAAATCAAAGAACCTAACGGCAAGCGGAGCGAGCCGCAATTTTTTTATAAATATTTTGCTAACAGTTACACTGGCGATTTATGTATTTTTTGTACTTATATTAACAGAATTTACATAAAATGACAGGTCAGTCCAAATCCTGACATCTGGTAACCCTAGATAAGGGTATTCAGTAACGGAAACGGTGTGGGCAAAGAACCTGTCGAAGGTCTCAGATGTGGGAAACGCAACGTTAACTTATGACTCATTCCATCCTTCACAAGTGGATTTTTACTGGCGTCCTGCGAAAGATTCTATTTGTTCTTTTTCTAAATTTCTCAAAGTTCTGTTCATGGACAAACAATTTTATTTGTCATAGTAATAAGGTTATAAATAAATGAAGTTACTTATTATATATAATATAAGGTATAGATAAAATGTATTTGTTTTAGGGTTCTATTAATTTTATTATTGTGGAGTTGAACTGGCCATTATAATTTTATGTACTAGTACAGTAATTACCTATGTATAAAATTTATTCTGTCTCGTGTTTTAAAAACTGTTGAGAAAGGTATAGACTTTTTTTGTCTAAGATGGATTAAGATGCATCTAGCAAAAGTTACATTTGGAAAGTATTGTAGAACCTTTGATTATTCATGTCTAGATAGAGCGTTGACATAGACATAGACATAGACAATCATTTATTTATTTGCTGCTCAAACACCTCACACAATAAGTACAAAACAGATATAAAAATACATTTGAAAAATAGTTAACTTATATTACGACAAAAACAATTAGGTAACAATTAGGCGTTGCGCTGCAAAATATTCATTAAAAACTGGGCATCTTCCGTGTGCTGGCGGGCACGACAGCTAGGTTTTAGGCCCGTATTATGAAACCTATGCTCAGTCATCGATCTATGCTTGAGTAACGCTTTTGCCATAGAAAATCGTTACTCAAGCATAGATCGATGACTGCGCAAGCTTTTATAATAATAGCCTTAACCTCGCGCTACGCTTTATTATTTGGCATAATGATACCAGCTGTAAAGAAACTCCCATTAGAAATAGTGATTATTTACCATAGCGTCGAGCGTCTTCAAAAATATGTTCAAAGAAAAAAGTTTGCAAGCGCGGGTTGAAGATTTAGAGGCCAAAAGTTAAACGCTATTTTTTCTACGCTTTTACGGTGACAGTCTATCTAGCTAAACTTGATTATTATATATAAATAATCAATGCGTAGAACATATAACTGGTACAGATACTCCCTTTATTTTACGCTCAGAAGAGCTAACTAACGGTATGTTACGGGTACCAAACTGAACAAAAGTGGCTCGATTGAGGGCGTAAAATATTGTAAATAATTTGCAACCGAACCACTTTACCAACGACAGCTGCGAATTGGCGCGAAACAGGTTTTCAGTTCGGCGTAGTCACTCTGTAATCTGTGGTTGTGTGACGTCATGCGATGCCATGTGCCTCCTTTTTTAGTACAAAAAAATCTCTTTCATCAAGAAGATTCATTCGATTTTACGGCTTTTGATTTCATTTTTGGTTTGATCAGATAGTTTTTTTTTTAGCAATTAAGAAATTATTGTATGAATATTAATTTTGAATTTGGTTCAATGAAATTAGTGCATAAAGAGTCGGTCAGAAGTACAATCCAGTTAATTTGTTATATAGAAACTTTAAAATTACTACATATAAAGAATTAACCAAGATCTAGTATTTACAAATGAAACAGTTGAGTTAACTGCAGACTGTTGCAAACAATCTAGAGGTAGCTCAACTGCTCCACATCAATACCAATTGCATAAGTAAATAAATAAAAAATAAAAAAAAAGTTAGCTCTGAATACCAGCCAGCGTTTTGGGGACGCGCCCCGGGCGGTATAATATTCAGAGTTTGCTTCTGCAAGGTCTAAATTAAACCCTCCTACAACACTATTTAATAAAATAAACGTTTTTCAGAGCATATTAAGGGCTTCCTTTCGCATTCTCTTAAATTAAATACCTATGTTTCTATACACTAGCCAAACTCGATGTAGAATGTTTGTATACAAACCGCCTTTGTGATCCTTCCTTCAATAAATATTGCTTACAATTTTAACTGAAACTCGACGCCGCCAAGCACGTGAGTTTTAGTTATTTGTGTCGTGGTTTGTATACAAATATTCTACATCGATTTTGGATGCGTATAAGTCCTAGTATCCTATAGCTCTACATTTATTCTTCTTTAACTCTACTGTTGACGTTTTATTGAAACTGTCTAGTTAGAGTTTAGAGTTGAATTATTATAAAATCTTTTTTTTATAGCTTTCGTAGTTTGACGAATTTATTCAGTCAAAGTCAAAAACTCTTTATTTCCATAAATACAATAAATGTAGGTACACTTAGAAAAGGTCAAATTCTTAATAATTAAACACTGACACGGAAATAAAGTGATATTTTTGATTTCAGTAGCTTCGGTATGTAGACTAAAGTAAAGAAGTGACGAAAAAACCTTTAGCCTGTTAGTTGTTATTTTTCGAGTTGGAGCAAATTCCGTCCCATGCTTTTTTATCCTCTAGATCTGATATTTTATAGTAGGCCTTTTTACACAAGAAGGTTTTGACATTTTGTTTGAATTTATTTACTGATAATTTTTGCAACTCACTAGGAGTTTTGTTGTAGAAGCGTATACATTGCCCTTTAAAAGATACATTAATTTTGTGTAGTCTAGTTGTGAGCACAGCGAGTTTATGCTTATTTCTTGTATTCAAATTATGCACATACATCGCTATTTTTAGGGAAGCGATTGATATTTCTATGAGTGTACACTAGGTTTTCATAAATATATTAACATGGTACTGTCATTATGTTTATTTCCTTGAAATTTTCACGTAGGCTTTCTCTGGGACCCATATTATAGATTGCATGAACAGCCCTCTTCTGCAGCACATACACATATTATGAATAATACCAACCGGATAAGTAAATAAATACCAGCCGGCGTCCGTCCCCAAGGCGCTGGCTGGTATTCAGAGCTTGCTTCTGCAAGATACTTAAAAAGTAAAAGTAGAAATGCATTTATTTTGTTAACCAATACATATAGCACATACAAAAGATAAAGGTAAGGATAAAAGTAACAAATATTGTAAAAAAAACGGCCAAAACTCAGCATATGCTATGGCAGGATGTATCCTGCCATAGCGCGTGTCTTCCGTGGAGGCCAGAATGAAGCGCGGGTCGCTGCGCAACGTACACATAATCATAGACAAAATTAAAAGAAAACAAATAAAAACATATTCACATAAAAAATTTAAAAGAGTGTACAACACAATATTTTCATTTAGGACCTAGACTAACCAAACCAATAACCTAGACTTAAGAAGCGTCGGATTGTGTCGTCTAATTGCCAAGAACGGCTGCCTACCATGTTAGCATGAAATATTTGGAAATCAATAAGATATTTTTTTAAACTAAACCCTCCGACAATTAACAAACAAACAACATCACACCCTAAACGCATATCACGTCTCCGTTCCGTCCCGGGTAAAAAAAGCATATTCATGCTTTTCTTTTTTACCTCATTCTCTTAAATTAAATACCTAAGGACTCAGGAAGAGTCAAAATAAAATAACCAAATTTCAGAGCATATTCAGTGCAACGAACTGTTTTGAAATATTTGGCGACGAATCAGTTAGTTCTTACAGGTAGTTAGTTTTTCGTCACTTAGCGAATCTAAAGGCTTGGTTGTCAAACTAGGCCTAGATCTCAGTAGGTACTCACGGGATCCCTGTGGTACAAAAACTAGAATTACATAAAATTCTGTATTTTTTTTGGTTCCTTGAATGTGAAAACACGACTGAGAAAAACAAGTTCCGTCAAGTGCGAGTGACTCGCGCGCCGAGGGTTCGAATGTTTGTCAAGTATACCAATTACGAGTATGTAGTACAGGTACCGGTTAGAGAGTTTGCTATTTATTGAATACCTAAAAATTAATTTAAATGTACCTAACATTTCAGATGTATCGGTTTGCAATCATCGGAGTATAAAGAGGGTATTAATAAAATTTCCGAGTTTTTTCAAAATATTTGAAAAAGTATGAAATCTGCAGAAATTTCAAAAACCGTTTTGAGATTTATAAACCGATACCTTTCATTTGATATCCCACTCGGTGAGGTAGCCCCCCCTTTTAAAATAATTCAAGTGTGTTCAAGTGTTCTACTTACAGACTTCTCTATATTTTTATTTTTTTAAAGTTCCTGTAAAATATAGATTTATATCTACAAACGCTACATGCATTTCAGATGGATCGCTCTGTAAACTTCGGAGATAGGGGGGAAATAAGAACTTTTTCGACATTTTCAAAATATTTCAAAAAGTATGAAACCTACAGAAATTTCAGAAACTGTTTTGAAATGTACAAACTGATACCTTTTATTTGATAACCCACTTAACATTGCAGGTCTCTTTTAAAATGTTTACATCAGTTTGTACTTACTGAAAATATTCAGTGTGTCTACCATGAGTTGTCACAGTTAGATCGCCTGACGTTACTACAGTAGTTACGTAAATAATGGTACTGCGCATTTTAGTACCCAACTATCCGCTAGGGGCGCTGTTCAAGTTTTCATACATTTTTTTAACTACAGTAGCTAGCGAGTATAGTTTGTTAAAACTCATGGTAGACACACTGATCTCCGATCTTCGAAACCCTAAAACTCATGAAAGTGCAATGTTTCGCACATAATTTGGTCGAGATCTCAGGAACCCTGCGGTCTTGAAATAACTTATGTTATGATTCGTAAGTAATTTAATTACTAATTATGTGGTTCCTTGGACCAGTTTCTTCATAAGTTGTGTAGTTTTCTTGTAAATAAGCAAATAAGTACTAGGTTTTTGCGCTTACGCCGTTCCAAAACGCATGCTCTGGCCCGCTCCTATGAACGTGAAATCCTATGTCTACCCTTTTCACAAAATGGCGCGCATTGCGCCCTCTAAAAGACAACTGTGCGTTTCCAGCCAGTTAGTAAACACAAATGATGACCTTATTCTACGAATTACCTATGAGGGTGAACTTGCAAAGTTAGTCATAGCAAAATCTGCTATGCAATGTAACAGTCGACGTGTGTATGTGTTAGATACATATTGTATGTTGATAGAGTTAAGTCTTATATCAGTACTTATACACTAGCTAAATTCGATGTAGAATGTTAGTAAACAAACCGCCCATACTTAACCTATAATTCACTCTGTTGTCGCGTCTTTTTATACGCAATTTACATTAGGTATTTGTCGGTTTGAGATCCTTCCTTCAATAAACTTTGCTTACATCTGAATAATTATAATATCTGAAACTCGATGTCAAGCAAGTTATCATCATCTTCAGCCTATATTAGTCTAATGTATAGGTCTCCCCTAATGAGCACCATAAACCAAGCAAGTGAGTTTTAGTTATTTGTGTCGTGGTTTGTTTACAAACATTCTACATCGAGTTTAGCTAGAGTATAGTTGTTGTACGTTGCGATAATCTCGTTAACAATGGTATGAATATTTCGTAAAACTAGAGAAATATTTTAATTGAGTTAGATGACAATGAAAATGCGTTACTTAATGTGAGGTTTAATTTTTTTGGTTTCATTCATTTAGGAAAGTTTTAACAGTTGTACTTTCACATACATAGATGACCTTTACCTACTGTTTATAATAAGCTAGAGTTAGGTGAGGACCGAGGATACTTTTTAGGGTTCCGTACCCTACTATTACTAAGCATCCGCTGTCCGTCCGTCCGTCACGTCATCACGTGGCTATATTTCATGAACTGTAATAGGCATACATATACCATGTATAAATAAAATAGTAACTATGTACGTGTAGTTTTAAATGTATAGTATATATTTGTTAATATTCTAAAGAGTAAATACCTATATTATTAATTATTATGCACACAGATATTACCCCATGTACAATCCAACGATCCTTTTGTCTGGGAGAGATCGCTCTTGAGCGAAAAGACCGCTATTTGTCGTTAATTCCATAATTATTCTTTTGTAAATTATTTCTAGGTGTGCAATAAAGTATTATCTATAGAGGTACATTTATCTTCAAAATCTCAGCAATTTTCTTTGAAAATCATGCAAAAAGTCTCATATAACTTGTACCAATCCAATTGAGCAACATTTATAACGACTGCCAAGTTACATTTTATCATGTCTTATGAAACATCTCGCAGATAGAATTTCTACGGCATGCAATATGAAATTTGACTCTAGGTAGTACATACCATACCATGCTATACAGGTTTTTAAACGGTGTACAGTACAGAAAATAACTGCTGCCTGCTGCTTTCCACACATTTTAATAACATAAAACGTAGCCTGTATGATATTCTAGATGTTAAAGTATGTCCATCTAAAATTTCAGCCCGAGTCGTTCAGTAATTTTGGCATTGTTCGTGCACAAACATATCTATGCACTTTTACATCTTAGGAACTTTCGCATACCTATAGTTAATGATTAACTATCTTGCCTGTAAGTACTTTGTCAACTTTGTTTTACGTACCTTAAAACTTAATTTACGACTAACTTTACGAAACATCGAAATTGTAGAGTCGTTAGTTCGTTGCCGTATTCAGTCAGCACAGCATTATAGGTACGGCCATGCAACAAACTTGTTTTGCCCCATCATCGATAGGTACCTCGCCGCTTACCTGAGACTGAGACTCGCTCCGGACGTGGTTTAAATTATTCACCACTAATCCGTTGTCAGTTGTCATGGGATCCATAGCTGCTCACATTCCACACCCCAACATTAACAACTCCACATTTTCACAACACTAAACTTTCAATCCCGGTTTACTAGCGCAACAGTCAACCAACGACACATATGGCTTCACTGCCTTCAAACAAACTCGCTACACTTTGAATCAATAGACGTAATGTAATGACATTACGTGTTGCAAACAAAGTTCAACCAGGAACTGTCGGCTAAAGTTTTGTAAAGCGCCCGGTCATAAGGACGCCAGGCGGCGAAAACTTAACCGTGCGTGATTTCTGGACACACTCAAAACCGAATGGTCCTAAAGGCTATCAATCTTTGCATACCAGAGTGGTGTGGTGAAACGGAGGCTCGCTTTTTGTGGGTATAGCCGCACGAGTGAAAGGGACGTCGCTCGACCCAGGTAGCCGTCTTGAAGTGAACGAACAGTATCTACAGGTTTTGCTCTCCCACTACTCGGAGGCACGGCGCGGACTGAGAACCTCAACGGAGCGGAGCTTAGCTTGAAAGTTTAGTTCGAGACCACATCGAGCAACTGCCGCACGAATGACCAAACTGACAAATGGAGGGACTTTTTTGTGAGTTTGGATAACTTTTCTGTCATATTATAACATTTTACCGATATGTTCCACTATCAGTCAACTTGATAACGTTTGTTAAGTGCCACGTTCTGTTATCGGGTAAATAAACCACACAAACATCAAACGTTCATTAAAAGAACTTCGGAGCTCGACTTTGACACAGAATAACTACATCCGTTGATTGAAAGTATTCAATTCGAATTCGATCGAAAGGAGCGGGGATCGATAAATCAAATAGACCCACCCAATGCATCTCTGGTGAAGGCCACTAGAGTTAACCTCTACATGGGACTCTCCTGCGCCAAGACCCACGCACACAAAGGAGCATGTATCAATAGATACCGAGACCACATTGTAAAGACCCGCCAAAGAAGCGCTAGTGGTTGTGTGCAGGGTTCGCGCTTACTTGGTGTTTGTGCTCCAATGTAATTGGCTTTTTTTGATGATATTTCTATAAATGTTGTGTTATGCCCTGCCTCATGGACAGGTGTGGTCATTCATCTCTTATTCGTTAATTTGAGCCAGAGCCTATACTACCTCTGCTAAAACCAACCCTTTGGGTACCTAATACCATGAAACCAACCTCATCACGGAAGTCTCCTACGTGCGTTTAACAAAAAAGTTATGATAGCTTAAAACCTTCGCCAAAACAACGCGTCAAGTCGTCATGTCAAGAGAAAAAAAAGTAGTGGGCTACGTCAGTTTAGTATGAGTTTAGTAATAAAAAACAGGAAAAAAAGTCCCAAAAGGATGAGACAAAAATGTCTCAAGATTCCATAATGCTTAACAACGCAGACAAAATGACATGAAGAAACAGGAATTATTATTTATCGTCGCAGCATCAGCTGTCGTTTCATTTGTAGGAACAGTGGCCGAAAAATTAGGCCGCAAAGGACGGTGGCCATAATGGTAGGTAAACCACCTTCTCATCAGGTCTCTCACCTCCTTTTCGATATAGGTAATACAGGGCAGGTCAACAGTTTGCGGTTAGTATCTACGGCACCACGGGAATCTCAAACTTCCTTAGCAGTGGGTTTTCGGTTTGTGTTCTTTAGGGCTAGATGCTGTGTTGTATGTCCAGTACCTTTAACTTATTTATATCCCTACATTTGTTTAGCCGGGAGTTCGCGATACGCTTTGCTTACGAGATTTATGTACATAGGCACGCACCAATAATGGAGAAAACTAAACCAAATAATACCTAACTAACTAATAATGTTTTATTTGTTCCAGGCTCTAAAACTATGATAGTTCAAAAACAATGAACACCTTAGAAACATAACCAGGAAATACAGTCTCTACAAAATGCAAGCGCAAACTCTCACCAAAACTTACTCTGAAATCACAAATTTATAGTACCGACACAAACAACACTTCTAAATTAGGTAACTGTTTTGAATTGGATTTGAATCAATTAAAGTTTTAAACATTAGTAAAAAGTTTGTGACTTTCACCAAAATGATTGGTGTGCTTAAGCGTGCCCGTCACTGGGGCTTAACAGGAAGGAAGCATTTCCATTATATATTAAAAGAAAAGTTCACAGCAAGGCCGCCGTTGGACGTACGAGGGAAGCACGACCAGTTTCAGTTCGTCTTGATGGCCATTTCAGGTGCTGTAGGCTCAGCATATGCTTTAGGATACCTCCCAAAACAAAAGAAGCCGAAAATAATCTGCCCACCTGAACCAGAGCAGCCGCTGGAAAAGAAGAAGATAGGAACTCGCCCTTCTGTAGCTAAAGAAGATGCCAAATGATAAGTGGATCGATATAAATATATAAAAGGTAGCAAAAGCGAACTTTTAACCTTTGCTAAAACAACGCGTCAAGTAGTCAAGTCAAGAGTAAAACAAGATTGGGCTACGTTAGTTTAGAAATAAAAACCAGTAAAAACAATCCCAAAAGGATGGGACGAAACATTTGTCAAGTTTCCACAATGCAATGATAATGCAGACAAAATGATATGAAGAAACAAGAATATTTATATCGTCGCTGCATCAGCTGTTGTTTCATTTGTAGAAACAGTGGCCAAAAAATTAACAAAGCAAGCCGCAAAGGACAGTAGCCATAATGGTAGGTAAACCACCTTCTCATCAGTTCTCTCACCGCTTTTTCGATATAGGTAATACAGGGGCAGGGCAACAGTTTGCGGTTAGTATGTACAGCACCATGGGTATCGCATACTTCCTTAGTAGTGGGAATGTCCAATACTTACCTATAAGTTATTTATGCATGTAATTTTACTTTCTTTCTCGCCCTTACCTTAAAGAGAAAGAATAATGGTGGATATATTTAGTGTAGCCGGGACTTCGCGAAACACTTTGCTTTCGAGATCTATGTAGGCACGCACCAATAATGGAGGAACACTTCACCAAATTAAAGTATCTACCAAATAATACCTAACCAATAATGTTTTCTTTGTTCCAGGCTCTAAAACTATGATAGTTCAATATCAATGAACAACTTAGAACTTCCTGTAGTCCCGTCACAAACAACACTGCTAAAAGATATAAACTATTTTGATTTGGATTTAAATCCCTTAAAGTTTTAAGCATTAGTAAATAGTTTGTGACTTTCACAAAAATTATTGGTGCCCAGCGTGCCCATCACTGGGGTTTAACAGGAAGGAATAATTTTCTTAATATATTTAAAGAAAAGTTCACAGCAAGGCCGCCGTTGAAAGTACGCGGGAAGCACGACCAGCTTCCGGATACCTCCCAGGGCAAAAGAAGCCGAAAATAAAGTGCCATGCCAACCTGAACCAGAGCAGCCGCGGGAAAAGAAGAAGAAAGAACATCCTCTTGTGTACCTAAATAACCCCACCAGCCTAGTCCCATAGACGCGGTTTCATAAATGATACTGATGACGATAAATAATAAAAAAAACAGTAAAACTTAGATCATACTTTGGTGTTATTATTACATCTTACATTATGCTCATTTCTTTGAGTGAAATGGAATCTTTAATACCCTGAAGGCGTATAAAATTAGCCTGCACGAAATATTCATCACTTTAGCCAACTCGTGTAACATTGAAACGTTTTTAATTTTATCCTCTTTTTATTTAATTTTATCTATATTTTTTACCTGTGCCTAGCAGTGGGACACACCAGGTTGTCTTTCAGATTGCCGCAAAACAAGCTTTTCATAGCATAACTTTGGATAATTAATTTAGTAAAAATCTTGCGAAATCTTGGCAAAAGAGAAGAAAAATTATACTTTGAAAGGGTATGTATGCCTCTTTCAAGGTATACTTTTCATACACTAAGATATTGACCACCTTATCATAAAACTTCAAAAAATCATCAGTGAAGACACGAAAACTGAGTTGGAAGCTAATATGTAACATGCACATAGTTGTTTGATTTTGAATTTTGTATGATGGATCATGCATTAAATCTAATAAAATATTTTAATTTTTACTAGTGCTTTTTTATTTTTACTTACAAAGGTGTACCTATTTACCTTAGAAATCAATAGATGGCGCGGATCTTTCGCTAAAGAATAAAGATTGCGGAATAGGTTGACATGACACACTGTCATGTCAAACCTTGGACGAAGTGTCAAGCTATGCAAGGTCTATCTCCACAGCCTATATAGGTCCACTGCTGGACCCAGGCCTTCCCTGATAAGCGCCTTGTTGGCTTTTATCTCACGCAGGTTTATGCCATATCCCCCACGCTGGGCATGCGGGTTGGGGATCGCAGTTCGGTGGTAGAATTGTTCTGCAGGGGGCGCTGCTGCCCACCCCCGGTGGATATCCCTAAGTCGCCTCTTACGACACCCGCGGGAAGAATTGGAGTGGTGCAAATTCTAAGCCGGCACCACACAGCTAGCACATGCAAGGTCTAGTATAAACGAGACGTGATGCCATACTACATGTACTAGATTGACATTGTGTAGACGTGTTTGACGTAAATTTGCTAGTGTTGTAGTGATATTAGGTATTTGAATTTTATCGATACCACAAAATACTTTATTAAATTAAACTTAACTAAATTCATCCGACAGATGACCTGTGTTTTTAGAACAACCCTATCCATAAAAGGTACTTCTTCAATTGTCATGTGACATTTTAGATAATAATCATTATAATTTTATTTTAGTTGGACCTAAACTTTTCGTAATAATTCACTATTAAATCGACGTAAACGCAGCTTTACCCACATAAAGCTGCGTAAATCCAGCTAGTATAAATAAATAATGCTGGACAATCCACACAGCATCATCTAGCCCCAAGCTAAGCAGAGTTTGTGTTATGGCTACTATACTAGATGACTGATAATTATAATACAATACATTACATAGATAGATATTTTTATGTAAAACGGGGTGGATAGACATGATTTTGAAGTTTGTTTTAATTTCTCCATTCATTTTTGTATGATTGGCTAACTAAATAGTATTTTTTATTATGTCTTGGTGTGTAATTAATACTATCCTATCACGAAATATATAGATATTGCTTTGATTTCATCGTAAAATGCAAAAAATATGTTAGATTTCTATTTACCCGCAATTGGGGTCAATAGAAACGACATATGGGGCGAATAGAAAAAATCGCTAGGGCTGTCACTTTCCAAAAATAATTTGTACAAGAATTATGGATAAAGATAGAGGGTAGGTAGTGTAAAAAGAACAACTTTAAAACATCAAAGTTAGGTACTTTTTATTAATAAAAAATCAGTCTCATCATTAGAACCATTAATTGTTTACCTAGATACGAACATAGTTCTAATTGTAATCTACTTATTATTAAGTAAGAAAGTTTCACTTTTATAATATACAAATCATGATATAGGTACTTGTAGGATCACAAAATTTTTATCAAAAAAATATTTAATCAATAGAGGTCCATTCGTTTAGGAGGCCACGGACAAACACACAGATGAATTCTATGAAAAATGATGTAATAATATTTTGGTGGCAGCCCTAGCACATAATTTTCTATACACCCCCTTCTCATTTCTATCGAAACCTTTCCCGTTTCTATTAGCCCCGTACTTCATATCTATTGACCCCATACTACGTATCTATTCGCCTCTTTGGCATTTCTATTAACCCCAAAGTTTGAATAAAATTGACTTGGTTTACAATTTTAGCCATAAATTTAATTATACAACATAATTTTACTTACCTTTACATTAAAATGAACCGCGAAGAACTGCCGAATACACAATAAACTTTGAATTTTACAAGAACTTGCTTTTGTTAAAGATATTGATAAAGTTTTGAGGACCACAAATTAACGTCTCACGACGACTCACTTTCAAAGTGTTTTTTTTTTTAAACTTCTAACCTGACAGCAAATCAGTCTTGCCATTTTAAGAAAAAAAATACTGCAGTTTCCAAATATGTAGAATTTTGGCGTTTTTCTTTGAAAATGTTTGTTAATAATTGCCAGAATAAAACTTTTTTGGTTTCATTTCCATTCACCCCTTGAATTCTATACACCCCGTTTTACCCGGTACATAGAAAATACCATAACAATAACATTGGTTACGCCTGCACAATGTCAATCTAGTACATTTTGTATTCGGACGATGGAAATCACCCTCCCTATCAGATTTTGTATGGCATCACGTCTCCTTTAAATACTAGATTTTTTCTCGATGGCCTGAGCTGAAAAAAAGAAAAAGTTCGGAACGTCTAGTTGAATGACATTATTTTCTTTGATGACATTATCTGGATGACATAATAGCATACAAAGAAACATTTCAAAATATATTTTAATTATTCTTCCTTTCAAATTTGTATCAGTATTCTTTATTTTTAACACTATCGTAGTATATTTGTTATGGATCTAACCAGACACAGCAGGGATTGAAATGGAACGAAGAGAACAACTAAAATTTCTCCTTACGGCGATATCGATGTCGTCATGTATAGCGTATTCATATGGATTATTCGACTTTTCTACATTTTCACTACGCAACCCTCACAAGTCTAAAGAATCGAATCCAATAGAATCGCATGCCCATGTTCACAGAACCGACGGAGGTACGAATAAGTCCGTACCTAAAATAATAGTGGAAAGGTTAAGAGAGGAACATTGAGTTTGCGGTAATAATACGTTGGATTTAGAATAAGTGCTCTCGCATGGATATGCAACTCGCAGACTCAGGGGGACGGTTGCTCTGCTCAAAGTTTTGTGGTTATTAAAATATATAAGGTATAAAATATATTTTAACTGTGTGATTTAATTTTAGTGCTTATTTCTTGATATTAGGTGCAACAATTAAAATTTAAATAAATAAAGCTGGACAATTCACAAAAGTAGATCATTTTACAAGAAATTAAAGCATCCCATAATAAGATTGCCATCCTCCCTCACTGCGCTCGGGTGTAAACAACCTCGTATATAATGGGATTGTTTAGTCCCTTGTAAAACGATCTACTATATCTTAGCCTGAAAGTAGGCAGACTGATTTTTCTCGCAGCGAGAATTGAACGCACAACCTGCGCCTTAAGCGGACCTTCGCTCGCTGCGCCACAGAGATCGTTTTTAGCTCGTTAGATATAGAACAGGAAATTTAAAAAGCCATGAATTCGGATCATTCCTTCAGTTTCGTTTCGACATCGAGACGTTCGATTTTTGTATGGGATTTACGTAGTACCAAGTCTATACGGCAGAGGCGCTATACCATATTCTAGCTAAAGCTCAGCTAGCTTAGCTTTGGTCTGAAGCCCGAGCAAGAGGCTTAATAACTCTTTTTTTAAAACTTTATTGACAAACAAATTAGAACTAGTATTTACAATTCAAACAATTAAGCTAACTGCAGACTGTTGCAATCAATTTACAGGCAGGTAGCTTAACTGATCCATATCAATACCATTGCATGCTGCATTGCCCCGCTGTATGGCAATGCTTCTGCGCCTTAATAACTCTTAAACTGATAAAAGAAATGTAAATATTTATTGAAAAAGAAATACACAATGGGTAACTCTATGTTAAACTAAAGTTAGGTGTTATCAGTTTTTCGTGAACTAATTTATGTTATTAAGTATAAATTACATAAATTAGTTCGAATTTGACATGTAGAGATCAAGAAAGGTTCGTAAGGAGTGCATTATACTTAATTAAGAATTCAAAATTACTAGTACGAAGTATATTTTCTAGGCGATTGTAAACTATTGTAGTACCGTCCATAAGAAATATTAAAATCCGGTCAAGAGCGAGTCGGCCTCATGTAGAAAGAAATTCATACATACAACATATTAATTATAACAATTTTATTTTTTAATTAATTAGCTTTCTAAGAATAAAAACATTCGCTATATACTGTGCCAACGCACATCACACACCACTCAATGATAAATCGAGCTGATCTGTTAGCAATAAAAACAGTGTCAGGGGTTTACGCCCCCAAGTTAAAATACCTAATTAATGCCAACTGATAATCTTTCAGCTTGTAAATATGAACGTACTATCCGGAACGTAGTCATAGGATCTTTGGTACTATCGTACTATCCAATTAATAAATGGCGCTGAAAGTTTTGAACCCTACGGTAACATAGAGTGATTGGACGACTTCAGTCTCCCAATACATAGCGTTGACAATCCACCAAACAAACATTGTTCTCTATTGTATAATATAACACTATTCAATTTGATGCTATTTTGTTGGACGCACAGAAATCTGAATAATAGTGCCTTATTATTCAGATTTCTGTGGTTGGACGTCTGCGGGTCATGCCTCCCCCAAAAACGAAAGATGTTTTGATAAAATCACCACGCTTGTGGATTGGTGATCGCAATGGAGTTGTTCTGAATACACAGATGGAAGCAGACTGTGGGACCTACCAAGGGAAGGCCAGCTTCGCCAGGTAGTTTCCATAGTAGACTCTTACGACACCCACGGGCCAAGTTGCAGGGGTCGATTGATACGCCGCGACCCCTCGGTTACTGGTTTTGAAATACTTTGTAAATGCATATTATAACATAGAAAAGATATTTACAGATTCGTAAACATTTGTTCAGGGGCGGGAATAGAAACCGCAACCTTCTCCATCTCAGGCGGTGTCATGGTCTTGGCCTAACCCAATGAAAAAAGAAAACCCTTGTCTAATCTAATTTCTACCTGCGCTTCTACTGTCCCCCACATCATAGAGTTATAGAATACTACCTATTCTAACTCTTTGGTCCATAGCTTCTGCAGAGACGTTTCTCTCTTTAGAACAAAGAGATAAAACCAAGATAAAACCACTCGGGCTTCTGCAGGAAAAATCCCTCCCTGAACACTATTTATACCCAAAAATGCAAGAATCGTTTCTAAATTATTGTCTAAAATAAAACTAATCGCTGAAATCAAATGAAATGAATGTAAAAAAAATTGCTGCAGAAGCAGCATTATTTGGTGTTTCGTTTTACGTGTCTTATCACACCATGTCAGCGTTCATTAATTATCATCGGGTGAGGGAAGCAGCTGCCAAGGATGCTATCAAATAGTAAGTCGAATATTGCAGACTTTTGAGTTATAAATAGCCTTCAAAATGATAGGACTACCTATCTCAGTGGTGGCACTGCTAGGTCGGCTTCCAGCAGATAACTGCCACAGATGATGAGCGCTGATGACGATGATGTGCCGACGCAAGATTCTGTAGCAGGTACTGCCACAGATGATGAGCGCTGATGACGATGGTGTGCCGACGCAAGATTCTGTAGCAGGTCACCTTCTACTCTTTCCATTAATTTCTATTGGAATAGAACCCACTCTTAATGCCTATACCTACGCAGCCAACTCGTCCTTACATCTCTGCCTGGGCCTTCCACACAGCCGTCGCTCATATGGAACACCTTCCGTGCTGGATTTCGTCTACATGTTTGATGTGACCGCAACTCAGTTTCATTTCGACTATTTCTACAAATTTTAATGCCCAAACTCACCCTTTTCCGTCGTTTCCTTCCAGGGAAGGTGTTCAAGGGCTGCGGCGGTGGTATATGGTAGAAGTAAGGGGGTGTGAACAGCATATCTTCCATGGAAGCAATGGGCGTTCCTCTCGATGCCATCGGTACCATAGACCGCACGGTCCCGTATAAGTTTCTGTTTCGCGTATTCCCGACTGTCCCATACATGTTTAACATTGCACTTGCACCACCACAGAATTCAAACTGTGTTCTTATTCATTAAAAATAAGCTACAGAGTTTTAGTTTTGATCGAGAAAGTATTTTTTTTGCAAATCGCTGTACTGGACTGTCCGACGCGTGTGGCGCGCGCGCTCGTGTAGTCTGTTGTACCTACTCGAGCACATTCATAGAATTATCATACACATCTGCTTTTTCCAATGAGGTACATGGACCGAGACGTATCGACATAGCAATGTCTATGTGCTTTGGAAATGAGAGAAAAACATGCCCGCACGCATTTTCATAACGCTTGAATGATTTTAAAAAGTTCTCATTATGTTTTAGATGTTCACGTGACATATTCTAGTAAGTTGATTGCGAAGAATGTTTGATGATTGGTTATTTTCTATAATAATAAACATCGATAGTAGGTACATACCAAAATACTAGGAGCGAGGATGCGCTTCATTATACACGACAAGACTTGCGAAAATAAGAAGGCTGGATTTCTAAGGGACCTCACCATTAATTAGGAAACAAAAGCGGTCGTTGTGTTGACTTGCTCTAAATAGATTCTCGATCGCGGGACCCGACGGCAGTAATTTCAGTTAAGAAATTACTGCCGTCGGGTCTCGCGCCATGCGCGCCATTTTGTAAAAAGGATAGGCTTAGGATTTTGCTGTACCTAATAGGAGCAAACAGAGGACGTTTTTGGAATGAAATTATGCTCGAAACAGTGCACTTTCATGATTTTTTTATATGAATTGTTTTTCTCAATCGTGTTTTCACTTTGAAGGAACCAAAGAAAAAATGTTGAAATTTAGGTAATTCCAGTTTTTTACCACGGAAATGCAGTGAGTACACTTACTGAGATCTAGGCCTACTATGACAACCAAACCGGTTAGGTTCACCCCCTTAATTTTTAACCGACTTCAAAAAAGAATGAGGTTATTAGTTCTTGTGAAACCTGTACCTGCTTATGGTCACACAAATGTATTTTTATCTTCATCTTCAACTTCAAAATTAAAAAAAAATATATTCTTGAAGAACCCGTTACACTTAAAAAGCAACATCATATTTTTGGAGAATCACGACTAGTACTAGCTACAACAGTTTTGGTAATATCTGCGCCAATTGTAAATAGATTTTGATGATTCATTGGTTGTTGTATATCCGTAATTGATTTTGAGTTGGTATGGTGGTAAGCCCTTTAGGTGTGATTCGAGGAATTGCTATGTGCGCCATAAAACGTAGGAAAGTAAGGGCCCCTCCCTTACTTTCTTACGTTTTACGGCGATTTCGTTCGTCCAAGACAGATATACTTACTATAATATTGACAGAAATTTGAAGTCGGTTTGTAGTTTTTTAAAACACGCCTAATTATTGTTGTTATCCAATGCAACTTTTGATAGCTTAGCGATGGGGCTTTATAGATAGGATAGCTCCTGAAACTAAGTAATTAACTAAAAAGCTCCACAAATACCTTAAGGAAAAATCTCAGTCGTAAAGGACACAAATTAAAAGCAAAAGCTTATTTTATCTGCCGAGGAGCGCCATCTCTACAGAACTTTATGAAACGCTACACTACCGTGTGGTGCTACGAAGCTACGAAAGTGCTACATAGTAATAAACTTATAAATCTGTGAGTGCTACGGATGCCCCGGTTTCTATTCGTTCCATTCAAGCTTGCTACGAAATACTACTACCAGCTGATAGATGGCGGTAGCGTATAACATTAACCATTATGAAAACTTCTTTCTCACAACCTTTTCGGTTTGATGTAGCGTTAAATCCAAAGACAAGAAATCCCTTCGATCATGGAAAGGGAGGGTGATTTCCTTCGTTCGAGCAACCTCCACTAATCTATGTAAAATGTCAAATCATTATAAAATCTCTCCGTATTAATATTCTCTTGGATAAAATCTTGAAGTAGGTAACGTTTCTATACTTTTTGGTCAAAATTGTCAAGATGGCCGAAACCGAGAAAATCAATGCAAAATTTCTAAAATATAAATAGCTCCATAAGGAGTTTTTTTGTTTTTTGTGGCTATGTCCCCGTATTTCACACAATAGTATTTTATATTCACTTCAAAATTATGTCGGCTGGAAGTATTGTGAAAGCCCTATTCGGTTTGCTGTTCGACGATGCCCAGTGCAGGGGTACCAAAGGAAAGGACAACGGGTTTGGAAGTAACTACGTATGGGCAGGCTCTTTAGAGTCAGGGTTGCAGATAGCGTCAAATCACAGAAAGCCAGTGATGGTGATTATCCACAAGTCATGGTGTACGGCTTGCAAGAAACTGAAGCCAAAATTTGCAGATTCCACGGACATCCAGAGATTGAGCAGACACTTCGTGATGATAAATTTGGCTGATGAAGATGAGCCTTCTGGTGTCCTGTATCAACCTGATGGGAACTATATACCTCGGTAAGATCTTCCACCAATCATAGAGGTAAAGATCAGCGAGTTTTTATTCTAAAAGAGCCTGCATAGAGGTAATAGGAGTAAATTTGTGTAGAAACCTTGTTTGTGTTGTATTTGCAAATGTGTTACCCGCTAAAACTAATTATTAGTAGGTGCTAGCCATCGAGTGGTGGATATGTACTCGATGGTGCTAGCTAACGTACACGTTTTAAACGGATAGAATTTGAAATGAAATCAAGGGTCAACAACATGATGTCAAAACACCGCCCATGACCATCAGGACATACAGGTGTTTGGTATTGGGAACTACTTTTTTTTAGAAGGGGGGGCGGTGGCTTTCTTTGGCTACATTTCTCCGGTAGACTCAAAGTCCTGTGTACCGACATTGGGTACCTACCTACTTACAGTTCGTATTCCACCCCACCAGACCACGGGCAACACATTTTAAAACCATGTACATAGGTGAACCAAAAAAAAAAAACGCTAGAACACCCAACTGGGTGTTCTAGCGTTTTTTTTTTTTCACCTCAAGATATGTAACTATCTTGAGGTGGAACACGGAAAGAAAAAATGCCCCTGATACAGCCAGGTGTACTATGTAGGTTGACAATGGGCAGGGACCGATTTAAATCACAAAATTTGCTAAAATTGGCCGCCTTCTTAACAATGTTGTGCTTGCATAATGTTAGGTAGCGGCATAATTTTTTGAGGCGTTAGGGAGGGCCCCAACTCGGTCCAAATACCAAACACCCGGTATATTCGAGATTCTATTGATTGTTTTGAAACATCTATTATTTTTCTCTCCACTCCAAATAAGTGTGATCCGGGTGCAACCGCGTGTAATGATTATAAGGAACGTCAACAAGTTGTTTAAGTTGTTCGAGTAAAAGGTATTTTTTTAGAATTCTCTTCTTATCTCCGGACGGTTCTGTGGACTACTCTATGTACAACGAGGAGGGTTCCAGACAGCACAGATACTTCTACAGTCGACCAGACCAGATAGCCAGGTCGATGAGAAAAGCGCTGGAGAAATATGCATCGGAAAAATTCGATGTATGAAGATTTACATGTAATAAACTTAAATTAATATTGAATTATGTTTTTAGCTCTTATAATACGGGACTAGGTTATGCAGGATCGAGGGCCAATTCTGTCCCAATCGCTGTTGATTGATGATAGGCAATCCGTCGTCGCCGGGACGCACCTTCCTCTCTCCCTTCCTCCTGTATTTCATCATCTTCGTCCCAAATACTCCTCAGTACCACAAAGAACGGTTCAAGTACCTGCACCAAACTCATACTTTCTCCCTTCGCTCCACTGTAACCCTTTTGCTGCAAACTCGCGGGGAGTTTTCCCTTCCATGCCTACAGTTCATCTTTCACCGTACATGCCACCAAACTACGGCCTACCTTACCTACCCCAATAACACAAACTAAATCTCTCCCTATGTTTAAACTTAATATGCTCTATGAACACTTTCTTACTTTGATTTCCAATTGTTTATATAAATGTAGGGTATATAATTATAACGTATACTTGGTATTTATTTACATTTATATATTAGTATTTGTGCATGTTCTATCTATAATACTCCACCGTCTATATCTGTAGGTACAATAGTTACGTGTCCACCCAAAGGTTGCCTGGAAGAAATCGCTCTTAGCGATGAGGCCGCCCATTGTGCAGCCGTTTCTGTGTTTGTGTTTTTCTGTTCTGTTTTTCTCTATCTTGGTGTGCAATAATGAATATTTTGTATTGTATTGTATTGATAGGTAGAAATTTTGTTAATGAAACTCCAGCTCTTAAAAAGTTCCTATGAATATCATACGGTAATCTGGAATATCTTTAGGGCCGGACGGACGGAGCGGAGAAGAGATATTATGTTATTAAACAACCAATAGAACGACGTTATTCACACATCTCGTCTCCACTCGGCTTCAGTAGATACCACCGAGCTGTATCATATTTGTTGGCGAAGAAAACATAACAGATCGAGATCGAGAAGGTAGTGACCGGGGCGTACCGTGAGCGGCGCTGCTAGTACATTCATCTCAACAAACATCGGACGCTCGCCGCACGCAACTCAGTTCCGCTCTAGCCAGCACACATCTCCGCTCCAGTCTAGCCAATACGCATCCCCGCAAGCTTCGGTAGAGACACCCTAGCTGAAAAAGTCTCTTCTCGTCTCGGACATCTTCGCGCATCTCCGCTTTGGTGGAGTCTGGGCCTTAGTGCTGTTGCTGTCTTATAGATTCTCGATTATTGATGACTATCTTTTGCTCGCAGCTTCATACGTGTTTATTTATATTGTTATGTTTAGTAACGATGTAGATGTTCTGATCTGGTACTTATTTATCACTGTGCTATTTTAATTTATCGTAAAATGAGCCTTGCCGATTTGCTAACGTCAGAAAATGCCTATTAGCTCCGCTTTGAAGTTCGCAAAATATGAACAAAATGGATGACACATCATTTTCCCAACAAATTCGTGGAAACAAATCGCCCGTAGAAATCGGATGTCCTGCCCATTTGGCGGGAAGACTTGCGAATGGGCTTTCCCAAGTGATAGATTGCTGAAAATTACTGTCTGAAAATGTCTAATCGATTTCATTTTTCGTTTCAGGATTAGGGACAATCGCGTCGGAATTATAATATTTTGTGCTTAGGCGGAATGGATTCAATATAAAATTTTAAACCCTAAATTTTTTTATTTTAGTAGATCATCTAGAACAACCGATAGGCGTGGATAGACGTGGCTTTATGCAACTTGTGATACATGTTTTTCTTCATGTGTTTTCTATGTGTGTAGAAACGCTTTTACCGACAGAGTAAGTAGGTACCTACGTATTTCTGGTTTTCGCTACGCCCGGCCAACCACCAAGCGAATTGTTCAATGTACGCCGATTCCTCTAGAGTCGATTCCCGTAACGTCAACTCTTGCCTATCCCTGGTGGTAGGCCGGGACGAAACCCTACCACTATAGTGCTGTCCTATATCATTTTCCACCACAAGATTTACTTAGCTAGGGTAGCATAGATGTGAAGGAAGTCGGTACTTTACATTGGATTTTACCAGTGAATCTCCAATTATCTCTCTATCTCCTAACAGATTCTGCTGTCCTGGTGCTTTGAATGCTAAAGGTACTGATCTACTTCAGTTTATATCTTCGAACTTTTTGTTTTATATTTAGACCTAAAGGCACAAAGGTATTTCTTCTATTTAAGTAAATTATTTGTCAACGTAAAAATTCGTCATTTTTTATTTTAATGTCATCTGATAATTTCTGGTAGATTTCTGGTAGAAAACCAACAAAGCGAAACAAACATCTCTGCTTTGTGGTACCTAAGTAAAACGAAGGCTAAGAGAAATATAAATAGTCAATTTCAACAGTAGTTAATAAACAAAGACATTGCAAATTAACTCCGTAGTTGGCTAGAATTGGAAATTTTATTTGTGTTGATATAATATTTATGTATGTTTTTGTTACAGCGGTGTATTTTTTTTATTTTTCTGTGTAAATGTAATTTGTATGTATAACTGAGAATTTCATAGTGCCCAAAGTACCAGGAGAGCAGAAGTTGGTTGAAGATATGTACGTAGGTCAGAGAGTTGATGATTCACTGATAAAATCTACCTAGTTCCTTCATGTTTATGCTAACCTAGTAGTTAGTAATTTTTGTACTGTAAAATGGTACTACTACAGCACTATTTTGGTGGTAGGGTTTCGTCCCGGCCTACCATCAGGGTTAGACTTGGTGGTAGGCCAGGTCCATAGTGTATTTTTAGCTGATCTCTCATCGGTTCATCAGTCTAAATTTCGAAAAACTTTATAATCTAATAAATACAAGTGCTTGGTTGACGCCTACAACATCACCTGATATACCAGCTAAATCTTCTTTCGTAGTCAAGAGAACAAATATTTTGGGGGGATTATTCGGTAGAGGAGTACTCACCACCAGTAAGGTCACCAGCATTACTTGGGATAATCCCCTGAGTGATTTACATGAACTCTTGAGTTCATCAGAGTCTCCCGAGACAGAAAAAAGTAGGTACATATCATAGATCTCCCATAAATATGATAACACACCGCGTTGAGGGCATACAATCTTAGTAGCTAACATGCTCTAGCCCGTTGTTCGTTTAGGTTACTCACATTCTGTTTAGGACAGATTCTAGCTACTAGTTCTAGTACTTACGTCCTCGACGACCGGCTCGACGTACATCTCCACCGTGTTGTTGAGTGGAGGCAGCAGCTGGGGCGAGGCCGCGGCCGAGGAGCGCCGGGATGCGCTGCCACATGAGCATTGCGACACGGACCGACGGGAGCGGGGAGATTCTCTGCGAAAGAAAGGATTGCTTAGCACTACAACTATGACCACATGTCCACAACGAGTATTTATGTTCCTTGTCCACAACACTCGGGGGGGCTGGCGTAGGTATACCTTGACCGAATACACAGCACTATATTAAGGTTGACGTTAGCAAAGTTGACTTCTTTGCCGCAATGGGGAGCGAGCGAAGTGTAAGTAAATGGAACCGAAGCGAAGTGATCTGCTTGAGACGCAGAAGGTTGCGCGTTTGATTTCCCGAGAATCATTCCCGGCACGGGTAGTTCTGTGCCGGGAATGATTCTCGTGTTCATTATGAAAGCGGGTTAACTACGATCCTTGTTTGAGTTTGAAGAACACCTAGTAATAATGAATTCGTCAAACAACGATAGTTTTTATAAGTTAAAGAAATTGTGTTCTGCAAATATCCTAATATGGATAGAATGGATATTTAGCTGAGAATCAGTCTAAATATACACTTGCGAGCTATAAACTGGAATCACTTCATCGCTGGTTTCTGCAGACCATATTTTACAGTTTCCATGGAATAAACTGCAG
This sequence comes from Eupithecia inturbata, assembly GCA_963662085.1. Classification (NCBI taxonomy): domain Eukaryota; kingdom Metazoa; phylum Arthropoda; class Insecta; order Lepidoptera; family Geometridae; genus Eupithecia; species Eupithecia inturbata. The sequence continues at coordinate 4,062,071 of OY759196.1, read as the reverse complement.
ATGGTGTATACCATTTGAAAAGAAATTTTGTTAGCTTTCGAATGGTATAAAAATTATTTAAATTTAATTAAGTTTCCTACCTTCATTTAGTAAATTATTACAATAGGTCGAAGTTGTGGATGTTTAAATTAATAAGAAGTAATATGAAAATATCAAATTTTTATTTAAAATCTTTGTTATTTCCCGCTTAATATTTTATATTGCCCCCCCTGGCCCTAATGACTGCTTGTAAACGGTTTTTCATTGACCTAATGAGTTTCCTGATGGAATCCTGTGGAATTTCCTGCCACTCTTCGATAAGAGCAGTTTTTAGGTCTTCTATTGACGCCGGAGCTGGAGATCTTCCTCGTACCCGCCTTTTCAGCTCGTCCAACAGGTGTTCGATAGGGTTCATGTCAGGGCTGACGGCTGGCCAGTCTATTGTGGGAATCCCGACTTCTTCCAGGTACTGTCTAGTCGCACGAGCGGTGTGGCAGCGGGCATTGTCGTGCATTAGCAGGAAATTTTCGCCAATAAACTCGGCGTAAGGGAGTACATGGCCCAGCAGAATGTCGTTGATATACCTTTCTGCAGTTAGTCCTCCTCCCCGACCTCCACCGAGTACGAATACCAGCTCCGTTTTAGCTTCAATTGAAATCCCCGCCCACATCATACAAGACCCACCCCCATATGCCACTGTTTCCGCTATACAGCATTGTGCGTATCGCTCTCCCGGTCTCCTGTAGACTCTCCGTCGACGGTCGCTGCCATGCAGGCACATCCTAGTCTCGTCCGCGAACAAAACTCGGCTCCATTGCTGTATATCCCAATCTAAGTGATCACGAGCAAACTGAAGTCGGGCTTGTCGGTGGGCTGTACACAATTTGGGTCCCGTTGCTAGCATTTTTGGGGTCAAGTTAGCTTCTTTGAGTCTTCGCCTAACTGTCCACTCTCTGACAGTTCTCCCTCGAACTTCTCCGAGCTCCCGCTGGACGTCAACGCCGGTTAGATGTCGATTTCGGAGAGAAGTGCTGACAATAAATCGGTCATCTCTCGCCGAAGTGCATCGCTGTCGTCCAGATCCTGGTCTTCGGACTAAGTTTCCAGTCTCTTTAAACCTCTTGTATACTTTGGAGACACTGGACTGGCTCAGATGAAGCTGTCGAGCGATAGTACGATGAGAGAACCCTTGCTGGATTAGGGTGACGATTTGAGCGGCTTCTATTGGTGTGGTTTCCATTTTCTTGTAATTCCAGTATTTTGAGTGACGTGATATATTGGACTGATGACAAAATTGCATAAATTCCCAGTTTTTATAGGGATTCAGGAGTTTGAAAAAATTGATGTTTCGTTCCAAAAATTTATGTCTTTTGTTTTCACGTTCCATGACATATGATGAACATTTATTTCGCTATGATATCGAAAGAGTTTGAAAGCTAATAAAATTATCTTTAAAATAATATACCACAACCTACAGTTTATTGCATGGAAACTGTAAAATATGGTCTGCAAAAACCAGTGATGAAGTGATTCCAGTTTATAGCTCGCAAGTGTATATTCTGTGGAACAGCCTCAACAACAGGTTCATTTTACTTCGAAGCCCTAGGTATTTACATTTATGATTGAAAGGTCTAGGTACCCCACTGGTGTTAGAACACTAGGTTATTCTCAAACGACTCATCTGTAGGTACCTTCTGTTTCTCCGACACGCATGACGCGTCGACCGCTCGCATGCAGAGGACCTGCATCTAACAGGCAGGAAGTAGCCCAGCTGTGGCAGCGGCGCTGGTTCTAAGGAATCACTGGAGTCACTCCACTCTGGCTGGCTGAAGGGACCTGTGTCCAGAACCGCCGGCATTTTGAATCACAACTCCGTTCCTTTTTTTATTAAAACTTTTTTCAGCCAGTGCTTTGCATTTCATTTGTTCTATATTTTGAACTTGGAACTACCGGATAAGGTGTTTTCTTTTTGCATTTCACTTGTTTTCTTTGAACTTAGTTCAAAGGAAACAACCTACTACATAAAATATACTACTTCATTAAATTTAGAGCTCTAATTTCAGTTTTGTAAGTATTCTTTTTTATTAGCGTTGATTCGATTGGTTTTCTGAACAACGGTTTGCTTGATTTTGTAAGTTTTCCCTACGGTAGAGTTTCAAGACTTGAGAGATTAGGAAATTGCATTTTCTTTAGCCAAATAATGGAGCGCGTCTAGACTCGATCCGAACTATTGTTAAATAACCTGATTTCTGAATTGTCAATAGAGTGATTAGGAGATAGTGCGGGCACGTCTACCGGCTATTAGAAACCAATTTTCTTTGATAAGGCGATTAGATAAATTTTCCAGGGCAAGACTAGGCTTAGTTGATAACAATAATTATAAAAATAAATTAAAATAACTGGTACCTACAAGACATAATGTAGTTAGTTATTTTATTTTTATAATTATTAATTGTAATAACTACAGTGTTCATTTCACGTAGGAAGCGTTTCCAGATAGATCGATTTCGTTTTATATCAGGGATTACCCGATATAAAACATTTTTTTTAATGTTAATACAAAATTATCTAAGTACTTGTATGATTGACTAGGATGGAAAGCAAAAGCACATCTTACATGAATGGTCAAATGGGTTTTTTTAAATATGTTGTTTCAAGATGATTTCAGTAACCAAAGTCAATTTTAAATGCCTAAAAAAAATTAACATAGTTTTTCTGGGCACGCTATGTGTAATGGACTACAGGTAGGTAGTTAGCTTTTTTTGGTAAATTAGCTATGGTTACCTACCTATGTAACATATTATCAGGTACATAAATAAGAACTCTTTGCCCCGCTGCGTCGGATTAAATAAGTAGCATATTATATAAAGGTGTGCCTATAGTGCAATGAACGGACAAAAAAGAAACCATTTCCTACGAGATCCTAAAACAATAATTCGAACCATCAAAGACAATGTCAATGTTGCCAAACCCTCAAAGAAATAAGAATCTTTGTTCTAATTTCGAAGTTTGATCCCCAATAGGAAGGATATTGTTTTTGTAACAAACGAATCCCTCTAACGGTTTTGTTCTACCAGGGACGTGAGAGAATGCACATTCCATTTTTTGAAGCAATTCAAATCTTTAGGGTTGCCAGCCGTGTTTTTTGTCCCGAAATCTGATATGGTAGATAACGATAGCGGCAAAGCCGAGTGAGACACGCGCAGGTATTTTTGCTTGATTTGCTGAACATTCTTGCTAAGTAGGTTTGTTGTCGTTTCATTAGTTTGTTTTGTAACGTAGTACCTAGGATTTCCATGTCTTTTACAAGCTTTTATTACTTTTTAATTTTTATTCAGGAACGACCTGTGTTCGGTGTATTTGGTGATTTGTGGGACCCGTTTATATTTAACTTAGTACTTACTTATATTTTTTGTGTTGACCGCTGTTTTAGTTTCCGCTTTGGTCGGTAGGTAGCCCTATTCGTAGAAAACTTTTTTCGTGGGTAATGTAATGATTGAGCTCGTGACTCACAAAAGGACCGCGCCGTAATATGATTATGATTTGAACAACAATTCCACGTTTTTTTTTGTTTGTTGGTAGACTTGGTAGCAAGGGAGAATTTTACCTATAACCCGGGCGAATAAACATGGCAGCTGGTTCGAACAAAAACTTAACAAACATCCAATAATATTAACAAATAACAGCAAGAGAAAATCTCGAGAATTTTCACGTTCAAGCGTTCAAGGGTAATTGTGATGCTATCGCTACAGCCCTCGCACGGCGCCGCCGCCGGCGGCGGCGGAGCGCCGCGCTTAGCAGCTGAAGGATCGAGTACCGAGCCAGGTGCCATGTTAATTCGCCCGGGATATAGGTACCTTCTTTCTTGTATCTTTATCACCTGTAAAACGTTAGAAGGTGGCGTAGTTTAACATTAGCTAGGTATTCTGAGCTTTGGTCTGACTATGAAGTTTGTTTTGAATTTTATCAGCTGTCGATAAATTCCGAAATTGAACCTTCTCTGCAAAAACTTACCGTCGCTTTTCAACTACCACTCGACAGCTCGATATCCATGTGTATAAAATACGGTATTAGTTAATAGTAGAGAAATCCAAAAGCTTCCAATGCCAAGAAACTGCACAAAAAAGCCAACAAAACCTAGAGACAATCAGAGAATTGCTTTGTATTCCGCGCCACAGTACCTACGTAAACAGAATGTCACGGTGTGCTGTGCCACAGTAAACGGAATGTCAGTAGGTAATGTGCTGTGACCTATTTCTCAGGCCCATATACAATTCAACTCTGTTCTAGGAATGTGCTTAATTGCGTGTTCTAATGATGACTAAGCGAAGTTGTAACGCTAGAGGCGTCGACATACAAAAATACTAGACAAGAATAAACTAGCTGTGCCCACAACTAGGCTACACAAGATTGATGTACCTTTTAAAGGGCAATGTATACGCTTTTACAACAAAATACCAAAATTCAAACAAATTGTCGAACATATCCATTGTAGGCTTACTACAAAATATCAGATTATGTAGGTAGAGGATAAAAAAGCTTGGGACGAGTTTTGCTCCAACTCGAAAACTAACAACGTAACAAAGTAAAGGTTTCTTGTCCGCTTCTTTACTTTACCTACCTTGAAAAGATTGAAGTGAACAAAAATCGAAGTGATCACTTTATTTCCTTGTTTTACTTGTATGTAATTTAAATTTTGTGACGTGTCCAAGAGTCCTGTAAGGTCTAAAGGAAATAAAGCACTTTGATATTTGTCCCACCTGGCAGAAGAAAATAAATCAGCCTAGACACGCAAAGGGTTGGGTTACCCGTACTGTAAGTAAGTAAATAATTTATTTATCACATAAAACAGTCGGATTACATGGTAAAACTTGAAGATCGAATAATTGATTGTCAAACAAATCTTAAAAATTATAACTCGAAAAATTGGGGAAAATACATGGGGTATTTTCGGTTACCCTCGGGGGTGAGGCATTCATTTTTTTTTTATGACGTCACTGTTTCGTCCACCTGTATATATATGTATATACTCTCAGTATTATTTAACTTCTGGTCGTACCGGCGCGTGATCCGAGAGCTGGTGAGTATCTGGCGCAGCGCATCAGCATTGCCATACAGCGGGGCAATGCAGCCAGCGTCTTGGGGACGCTTCCGACTGATATTGATATGGATCAGTTGAGCTACCTTAAGTTTGTTTACAACAGTCTGCAGTTAGCTCAATTGTTGCAATTGTAAATACTAGTTCTAATTTGTTTTTATTATTTGATTGCAATTTTCTTCGTTAATAAAGGTCTCTACCGTCTTTACGGTAGAGACCGGTACGGTAGTTACTTTTAACTAAAGTTTACCTACCTAAAGTTTGGTTACTATTTTGGCGCACTAAGTAATAAACAATTAGGAAGCTTTTTAAACTATCATGGTTATTAACACTAAAATCATTTACAACGGAATAACTGACTTCAGTTATTCCGTGATCATAACGCGAATGTGAAACTGTGCCGAAATATTGGAAACCTCAAAACTCAAATCATGTTAAATATCCCGTTGTATTCTAAAATGACTTAAGAACTAAAATATTGTTCTCATCTGTTCAAACCGCTCAAACGCTTTTTAGCGGTGACTGACTTTCCTACCTCGGGTCTCCAAAACAACAAAACTCCATAATATTATGTTCTGTGTTCCAAACCGATCAAGATAAAAGTGAGTTTACATTACATGGCTTACAAAGAAGCTGCTCCAATTAATAAGTTACTTATTTAAATGAATCAAGTGACAAATTAATTATTTCCGTAGCTCCGCGTTCGTAGTTTTCAGACAGAATAACTTATTAGATCAAGGAGTGTCCTTTTATAAATAATTGAGCTACTTCAAGAGCTAATTCTATCTTAGAACTTCATAAAACTTTTGATCTTACTTAGTTTATGGAGCTTATAATTGTCTATTCTAAGTTACGAGCATAAGATATAGTTGTACTCAAAATGTTTGTAATGGAAGTACTTACAGTTTCAAATTTGTTTGTTGTGATGCTATTTGTGACTTCAATACAATTAGTAAGGATTTCCTATGAAAAATTTACATCAATTCATCATGTACCTAAATTGGTTAATCAATAAATACCATAAAAATTACAATAAAATAATAGAAACAAAGTAGAACTAAGTACATGGTAAGTATTTACAATTAAAACAGATGAGCTGTTTCTTACTTTGAATTCAATTCAGAAACTTAAAGCCGTTTTTACCAAATTCTAAACGCGTTCAACGTCCCTATACATTCGTAGGTTTAAACGCGTTAAACTTCAGCTGCGAACGAAATCAAAGATTACTAGATACCTTTTTAATGTACCCCACATAATTTCAGAATAATACCAACATTGAGAAGCAATTCCGGAACCTAATCGATTGAATACAAACGGGCTGCTGTATCACTACGATCATTTATCGCATAGAAACTTTGAACTTATCAAAGCTTAACTTATCTATGTTTAGTGAAAGTACAAAAATAAATCATCTCTAACTTTCAAAAGTCACATATCACTACAATACAAAACGCCTCGACTCTTTACAGCTAAAAGTCTACATTCTATTCTCTGTGACAGCTCTCTTTTTTCTCTATGGTCATTCTATTATTTGTCGTCTAGATCTTACATAATACTGTCCAAGCTCACAGATATGTCTTGTCTATGTCTTGCATACTAATGAGACAGGCGGACAACCCGACAGTGACTGCCGATGTGTTTTACTAAACATATTAGTGTCCTGTTTTACGGGGGCGATGATGTCATTGTTTCTAAAAATAGGGTTTTCAAAAGCTCATAATAAGCTTTTGGATTTTTTAGAAATCGTAAGTCGAAATCTCAGATCAATAGACAACAAACCTGAATTATTTAGGCACCTACTTAATGAGGTTAGCTAATAGTATGGAAGTCATACTGCAAAACCAATTTCAGAAGGAGGTTTGAAGATTAGGAACCCATAGAATCGTCCACCGCTTTTTGTTAACACAACATGTTGGCCGATGCCACCCACCATACACAAATCTTCAAACCCATCAAAAAATTCAGGAAATAAAATGTTCAGTAGTTTGAAGTTGGGTTTTCCTTTTCCAGTTCTAACAATAAGTACATAATTTATAATAATTTGTATGATAGAAGCGTATATTTTATTCGTATTGCCCTTAACGCGTGCGGTCCCATACAAATAAACATCCTTCCTGGAATTATTATTGATCAAATGTAGAATGCACTGCTCTTCCTTGCCATGTGGTAAAGGCAGCGTAGGCTTTTGAGATGTTTGGTTTACTGGTACCACACAAACACGCTGAGGTGAAATTTTAATTTCGAAATATGGAATGGCTTCTCTTCTATTGGTACGGTTAGTTATTCCCTCGCAAAAAGTTAAGAGATGTTTATAAGAAGGAAGGTGAGAGGTTTGGTTAGTTGCAAGAAGTTGAATCTTGATTCCTTCTTATTTATAGCACATCATATTATATAAGCTTTGAAACTTAAGTATTATTTTCCTTCAACAACTCATACTACTGGAAGACCTGGGTGAGATTCTGGCGGTGTGTTTGAGGTTCTGTGAGTGTGATGTATGAATTGGTGTACCTAGTTTCTGATACGTGCATGTACCTATGTTTTGACCCAGTAATTTTTAAATTTGACTTGTCCAATGTACTTATTTACTATATTTATGTCAGATCTACTCAATATTTTTACCTAATAATTTAATAATTTTTTGAATAATCTAAATGTGTACCTAAGTATCCTCTACAACAGTTTTAATTTTTTTAAATTTAATTTTTAATCTATTTATTTGTAATTTTTAATAATGTAACTAATGTAATTGTTTAACTATTTTAATCGTGTTATTAGCTATAGCTAGCTTGCAGTTGTAAATACTAGTTCTAATTTGTTTTTATTATTTAACTGTAATTTTCTTTGAAAGCTTGCTCAGTCATAGATCTACATATACTTGAATAACGCTTTTGCCATAGAAACTCGTAACTCAAGTGTAGATCAATGATTAAGCAAGCTTTCATAAAGCGGGCCTTCGAGAACTTTACGAACGTAAAATTAATGAATATCATGGGTTTTGAAGTTTTAGTGAATGCATAAAATTAGACCAAGTTAATTCCAAAATAGGTACCTACTAACATTACATTAAGCCATTACGTACAACTGTGATTATTATGGATAATCATCCAATTATTGGACATCGTGATCTTGCTTGATAATCATCTAAATAAGCCATAAGTTTCAAGGGTTAAGCTATTTTAACGGTAAGTGAGTTTTAGACGATTTAGTTAGTTGGTGTCTGTGGTTGGTGTCGATTCAGATGTCGCCAAAAATAAACAACTAATATTAGTTAAGTTTAGTAAGTGTCGTACGACAGCCGAAAAAAATTATGCCGTGTTTTTTATTTCGATCGTTATGAAAGGGACGGCAGCATTTTAAGTGCTGTCAAATTAGTTTAGTTCTGGCGACATCTGAATTGACACCATTGTAATGTAAATGCAACGGAGTTGTAGTTTATAGGTAGGTACATACTTGTAAGTAGGTGTTGAATTGTCCGAGATTTTAGCACCTTATAAAACATTTTAACCAATAATACCAAGAAAACAATACTAAGCTCAATTGTCATAAAGCTCAAATTCCTTCAAAGAGTTTCCAAAATTACTAGTTCCACAGCCACCATCAGATTTAGGGTAAACCAAGTGCTACTTGGGGCGAAGCTAACGGGTTTGGGTGTTAAACTAGGCCTTGATCTCAGAACTCACGGGATCCCCGTGGTAAAAACTCTAATTTCATAATTTCAGCATTCTTCTTTGGTTCCTTAAATGTGAAAAAACGATACAGAATAAAAAATACGATAAAAAAATCATGGAAGTCCACTGTTTCGCACATAATTTGGTCGAGATCTCAGGAACCCTTTGGTCTATTGAAATGACTTATGTTTTGATTCGTAGTTTATTACAAATTATTTGATTCCTTGAACCAGTTTATTCATAAGTTGTGTAGTTTCTTGTAAATAAGCAAAAACTTGATTTTTGCGCTTACGCCGTTCCAAAAACGTATGCTCTGTCCTCCTAAGAACGATAAATCCTATGCCTAGCCTTTTCACAAAATGGCGCGCATTGCGCCTTCTTAAAACAAGGGCTACTTCTTAAGTAGTAAAGCTCGTGTTAAGTCATAAAGACAATTTAACTCTTACTACATTGCAATACGTTTAGAATTGGATTGTTAACGTTAAAATAGCCTGAGAGTATGAATCACCGTGCATTGACTTGTATCAGTGGCACAGTTCTCTTCGGTTATTTCTTCTAAAGAGGCCGGATTACAATACCTAGTATTCGCGCGGATGTTTAAACTTAACAAGGAACGGTATAGTTAAATCTCCATCAAATAACGACGATTTGCCAGTGGATAATAGGAAGGCCACATCACAACACGCTTTTAAAAGGAAAGCCTATAATTAATATTTGAATGTCATGTTCCACTAGATTATTTAGCATATCCCTTAGAGTTACTAAGTATAATTATTTTATTGTATGTATTCATGTAATATTTTAGTATGTGTATTAGTATGAATAGTTTGAATTTATGTTGTAAAGCACCGCCATCCTTTATTTTTCTCACAATCGTTTTGGTTGCCTGAAATTAATTAAGCGAAAAGGCCGCCAGTTCCATTGCTGTTCTCTATAATATGTTTAATTAAGTGCTATCTGTTTTATAAAATTATGAATAAAAGTATTATCTATCTAAATGAGCCACGGTAATAGCCTTGCCAAGTCGGGTAGACGGCCGCCACCGGGAACGTGAACCCCTCAGAACCATCTCAGTCACATTTCAGCTCATCATCATCTTTCATCATTCCTACTCGACAGTTGCCCTAAAATACCGATTACACATGTAATTTGTCAAATTCATACTTGAAGTAATAAAATGGCAGACTTGGCTCTGAGCTTCTCGGTATCTCTTTACGGCGGAAGTATTGCTTGTTGTCGACCGATGTGGCGCGAAGAGCGGAGGTCCGCCTGCGACGCAGGAGGTTGCGCGTTCGATTCCCACCTTGGGATAAAAAGTAATAATACGCCATTTAGTTGTTTTAACTTGTGTCAATTTATTATATCTACTGCCCACGTAGGACGGTACTTAACCTTGGATTTGATTAGTCACAAAGTCACAAGACAACTTGATTGTACTCGTACCTGCCTAAAAAACTGAGGTAGGTGTTACGTGTGTCACACAAAAAGATTAGAATAATCCATGTCGGTACATTGTACGTAAGTTCGCCGACATCGAAACCTACGATTAGCTAACCTGACTAAATACCTTAATAAACTTGTTAATAAACTTGGTTTGGTTTATACCAGCTTAGGATAATGTAATGTTGTACATTTTTGTAAATACATAATTTGTACTTTTATACCTGCGGACTCGAGATACTTCGGTAAGCACAGCACAGCATTGTGGATCAAAAGCTACGTAGATATATCGTCGCGTACTGGCTATTATCCCTGATTTGGACCCATTAGATTATTATAAAAAGCTGATTCATAAATCCGCTCTGACGTTTTCTCGCATTGGTACCAATACCTGCAAAGATTTCTCAATCAGTGGTCTTCCAAAAAATCAAAACAAATCAAAACTGTTACGACATATTCCTTAATTTCCTCATAAAAGGAAAACAACAGAATTGTCTCATAAATCTCCAAACTGTCTTTGGTTGCGATGACATCAGGGCCAGGGTAACCCAATTTTAAGATTTTCGGTTTTTTAACCCAGCGTTAGTGTCAGCAAGAAATTTGGCGTGTTTTAAAAAAACGATAAACTGACTTTAAATTCCGGTTTATAGATAAAATTCATCTATGTCTCGGACGCACGAAATCACCCCTCCCTTACTTTACACCTGACCGAAGGTCTATGTTCACGTGCAAAAAATTTTGTTAAACACTGGCGACATCTAGTTATAATTCAAGTCTAATTTAGTTTGATGACACATGGATGAAACTGTTGGCGCCCGTTGCCATGGAAACCATTAATTAGGTGATAATGAAATTATCATATTCTGAAGAATTTTTACAAACCTACGTTTTATGGCGCACGTAGCAACTGCTCGAGAATCAAACTTATAGGAGACCACCTCAAAATCAATTTTTATACAACAACGAAACAATCATCAAAATCTATTAACAATTGGCGCGATATAATTGATCGAAGCAGATATCACCAAAACTGTTGTGCTAGTCGTGATTCTCCAAAAATATTTTGTTTATTTTTTTAATGTTAACGGGATAAATACTAATACCCTGGGGAATAATTTTTTTTGGACCACCTCGGGATCATTCTCTATACAATATTGAAATTATCGGTAAAATCGGTTACCCATAGGCGGAGACATCAAGTAACACGCACACATAAAAAAAAATACGTACAGACGAACTGAGAACCTACTCCTTTTTGAAGTCGGTTAAAAATAGGTTTTATCTAAGTTCGACCCGTACGCATCTGTGTGTCTGTCATCCATCAGAGCTCCGAAACGGATGAACTGATTTGTAGTTGTTTTTTGTAGCTTTTTGTTCAAAAGGTGACTTCATCGACAGTGCTTTTACGTTAGATGATAATCAGTTCAGTCGTTCTCAAATTATGATGATTCAAATTAAAACGACATCGGGGGTTTTAGACTATTTATTAAAATTAGCTTGTTGAAACCGACATATGATTTGTTCAATACATTGTATTTCTCCATTTATCTTTATTGTATTTTTATTTTCTCCCAATTGCAGCGCATTGTCAAAATACCCGAGTACCCGCATGTCGCTGCAATAAATCTTCACAATTGACGTCACTTGCTACTGTCTGATCTGGACGATTGTAAAATTTAGTGTTTGGAAGGATCATTTTGGATGATGTTTTTTGGTTTCCATTCTACCTACATGTTTGTGATAGGTAGTATTGGGGAGATGAACATAAAAAACTGAATTGTACACTAGGTACGCCACAATTTACCTAAACATGCAAAGTACTAGGAATGTGTCGATCATGAACGAACGGCTCATATGATTGCAATCACCGGCCGCGCGTGATTGTTCCGAACAGTCTCGACGAAAAGACCCGATCATTTCAAAGATCGGGTCATTGGTGAAATGAATGACTGAGACGTCATGCTCTCGCGAGGCCGTGAGTGGTGCGTGCGAGTAGGATACATTCTGTGGACTGTTATTATTTACCAAACCATTTCTTATTAGAACTAGTTAGCAATCGAATCGATTTTATACTGACTGACAAATAATACTCATAATCGATTTACCCGATTGCCCGAGAGAGGAGGCTATTGTTTTTCGAGCTACCTATATGGAAGTACCTACTTGGTTATATCTAATTAAATAACCTACCTACTGTACGTACTACCTAGGTAGGTACCTATTATGTAAATTTATTTTCGAACCAACAAGAAAAACCGCCCCGGCTTCGCAAAGGTGCACAAAAATATCAAGCTTATTATTTCAATTAAAAAAGTCAAGTACTTACCATCTTTTGTATCTATTGTAAGGTACATATTATACTTCTAACTTGAGACATAATAAGTAGGTAGGTACCTATCTCAATTTAGGTCAAATATCTACCATAAATGGTCATGAATGATATAAACCGAGAATTCGAAAAGTTTTGCGAGAACCAAATCAGTTATTAACGAAACGACGCGACGACGCACAGAATCGATCTCGCACGGGTAATCAATCACAAAATGCATGATCGAAATGAAACGAAAAATCGAAGTGAGGCGATGATAGGCCGCCGGCAAAAACAATCATTCAAATGATCGGGTCATATGATCCGGGTCATTTTCATAACGGGTCATGATTGATATCGATCTTTGTGAATGATCGAACGACACATCGCTACAAAGTACCATTTTTAACGTTGTGGAAATGTTTAGGTATATTTTCCTGGTCTGAGTTTATGACCTTAGACCTGAGAATATACTTAAGATGGTTATGGTTAATCTTTCTAAGCTAAAAGAAGAGACCTGTAATGCATGTTTCTACACAAATAACATTGCATTTAAAATGAGTCTGTATCGTCCAACTGTTGGGCAAAATAGGCCTTCCTTTGGTTCCTCAATGCATCACGATCCTGAGCCAGTTGGACCAATAAAATGCCAAAATGAATGAATGAACTAAATAGGTACGCGTTTATTTTCTTTGAATTAAGGAATGCAATATTTCATACACTCTGTTTCTTTTTAAAAGAGTGTTGCGAATCTCCGGTTCTAAAAATATCGGGACTAATGAGAGCTTATGGATATTCTATGAAATATTGCATTGTTTCATTCAAAGAAAATAAACGCATCGACGGAGTATAGTCTAGTCATAGTCAATGAAAGAAAGCATGAAAAGGTCAGATCTACACGAGCGATAGCCCTATTTCTCGTAGACGCCTGCGCCCACGCCGCCGGTCTATTTCCGGAACTGTCGTCTGCTGCTTGACGATTTACGGTCCTGTGTACCGTCCGTACCCTTATACCGTACCTAATACTATATTTCAAATGTGGTAGAGTCTCCTAGTCCCCATATTTAAACTTATCTCTACTTTGCTAAATTTTCATATCTTCTTAAAATTATGTAAAAAATTTGAATTTCATCGCTAAAACGATATTATGTATGAGTAGATTGGATATTGGATGGATATTTACGCGATCGATAACATTCGATTGTATTCCAATCGAATGTTATGGAAAATTTAAAATGTTATCGAAAATTGTAGTGAATAAAACGACGAAACGCATGAGAAAATGCAAGAGCAAAGAGGAAGTCAAACAGGTAAGAGCTGAATTTAGCATGCTAAATGTAGTGACATCGGCGATATAGTTTGTTTAAAATATGCAGGCCTCTAACTTATTTTAATAACTGTACCAGGCGTTGACGTAAATAAAACTTGATGAACGAAAGACTTGAAAATGTAAATTGACTAAAAGAGAACATGACGAAGCAATGACTAACTAGACCATTAGTGGATTTGACATTGGGAAAGTGACTCTTAAGTACATATGTAGATAATTTGATGGGATTGTGCACCAAGCTTTGAAAGTCAATAACATCATAATATTAAGGCACCATCTGACAGATTTACTGTTATTGGCCCTATAGACAAGGCAGGGCAGTGTTCAAACGAATTAATAACTCAGGGAAAGTATTTACATAATATTTCAATTTTACGATCGTTTCCGTGTTGTCCTGCTGACAATTAATTTTGGAAAATAAATGTAGCTGTCGGCTTTTATATTTGTTTTAGAGTGATTTTAGGTGTGTATTTTTGTATTCACTCAAGAAAATAAAAGAGAAGAGGCACTAGCCCTCATAAAAGTGACCGGTAGCAAAAACAAATGAGAGCTATATATTAGAAGTCGCCTGGCCAAATACCTTACAAACAAACTCTTTTGTTTCCCTGAAAAGTAGCTGGCTGGAAAATTCAAATACACTTAAAAAAAAATACCTCCGAGTGCTGACATTTCTATAATTAACTTGTTGATTGAAATACACATACTGTTTATGATGTTCCGTTGCTAGCAGCAATTTCATTCCAATTTTGTTTACAGAATACAGAATAGCGTCCGCCTAATCAGCAAATTGACATGCGTTGTAAACACACCTACTCAGTTATTGAGCAAATTGCTCGACAAGACTCGCAAGAAGAGTAGCAGGTATCGTATACGGCAGTGAAATATTATAGAGGTACAATTCGTGTTTACCGGAGGTATAAAACCGTAACTGCAATCAACTTGCTTATGAATGCGAATCAGAGGCTTCGTAATCAGATGGGCAGGTTAAGTGTGGCTTATTTAACTATTTTCCTCGAAACTTTCACTGATGACGTCTTTAATTTCGCCTTCGTTTTCAGCACGGATGAAATGGCACTCAATGGCTGTATCAAATTTAGTTTTATGTTGTCAAAATGCAAGCTTCGCGTTGCGTCGTATCGTAATATAATATAGAGGTATGTAGGTTTACGTAGGTATGTGCCTCTTTATTTTCATAATCATAATCATTTATCTTTTCTTATTTTTGTGAGTGTGACTGTTTTTTGGATGGAAAATAACGTGTAGTTAGGACCGGAAGATAATGATGATGAGTGACTTTTAGGTTTCCAGAAATCCTTTGGCATCGCATTTCTATTTCTCCCTCGTTAGTCACTCATTAGCGAATTCCGGTAGTGAATGTTTCCATTTGTCGCTTCGCTAGCGGTCAATGTATTGTGTTTTGTTTTTATAAATAAACTTTTACTCAGTTTTCTGCTCTCGGCTCCGTATAAAATCGTTATTTTTACGATCAATATAAAACCAATCGTTTCGTAAGCTCCATAATCATCCATATAAAGATTCATCAGTTTGAATCTAATGCCGAACACTTTATTGAAATAAAATTTCCTATAAAAGATTTTTAAATAATTTTTTTACGGGTAAGCGTCTGCAGCGTTTGGCTAGGTTCCAAATTGATTTCAATATTCAATTATTTTTTATTGCAGTGTACGTTTGGGAGATGAAGATTTTTAATAGTTTAGTTAGACTAAAGTATTACTTTTATTCTGTTCTAACTTTCGATTTTAGTTCGTATCGAATTCACTAACAAACACTAAATAAACAATCGACTAAAGTCAATTGATTCGATATCGTTTCACCACATCACTATGTTCTATTTGTTTTTTGAAAAGTTCGAATTTCGACCGACAGCCGGCAAGACTACATCACCGTGGCGCGGCGCGTGGCACAACTGACCGCTTTCGGCCGGGTGCCAGAGATTCTTCTCCTGAAAAAGATATGTATTTATGTTGATATGACTATTTAGTATTAAACATCTGGGATTATTACATTAAAATTTTTAATAGCTTGTGTACAGGACCGTTCGTGAACCCCTGAAGCTATAGGTAAATCATTAAGTAACCGTCTTGTTCATGTTTCAATTCCGAAAAGATTCCGTAGGTATTTAGTACTTATCTAATTATACCAACGAAAAATTGAAGAGCAAAGATTTTATTTGATGTCAGTGTATTACATTTATGATTAATAAGATTATCCATGACTGGAATTACACAAAAAAATAAATAACTTGGCTTTGAAGTCCATCCTGAATTTTTGAGCTCAACTACCATAAAAAAAACGAATCAATAGCCTATTGTGGTTAATAATATTTTTTTAAGAACTATTCTGAGAATCTCTGTGACATGTTGAAATATTGTAGTTAAGGCCCGTATTATGAAAGCTTGCTCAGTCATCGATCTATGCTTGAGAGGCGCTTTTCTATGGTATAAACGTTACTCAAGCATATATCTATGGCTGAGCAAGCTTTCATAATATGGGCCTGAGACTACTTGCATGAAAAGTGTGTGGATACTTTGGCTACTTCTGTTACAAATCTTAAAATGAGACGAATATGAAACGAAATAAGCATTAATTTGTTTTTCCGGTTTCGGACTAGTTTGGGCCGAAGCCAGTGGGACGAATGAGGAATAACTCGTAGCTAGGTAGGTAACTAAGTACAGGGTGTCCCGTGTAAGTTGTTATTTTGCGCTAAGAAGACATTATGTACATCCTAATGATGAGAGCCACTGAGGCGCTTATCAGGGAGGTCCACCAGTGGACTAGTATAGGCTGACGGGAGGTAACGTAACTCAACCGGCTTTCCAAGTTAACAAGCAAGATGTATTATTGTTTATTCATGTTATCAATTCTGTTTCTGCTCGAGCTACGAGGACCCGTATTCGTGAAAACGAAATTGAAGTTTATGATTCGTTTTCGTGCAAACGCTTATCTTATGCAAGTGACATACGAGTTGGTTTTGCGCGAAAACGTATCAGAAAGTTCGATTTTGCTTATCCGAGTAGACCCGCTGAGTGCATAATGGGTGTACGTTATAACAACAACATCACCAGCCAAAAACAGTCCACTGCTGGACCTAGGCCTCCCCTAAAGGTGCGGATTGCTAGGAATCTAGAATCTAGGGCCCTTTATAATGGGTTTCTCTGTCTACAACAGACTGCCGGACACGATTAATGACGCAACTTCCACAATTGTTTTCAAAAATCGACTGATGAAATGGCTTCTGGACAGTATATTTTATTCTGTAGCGAGTTCTATGAATTACCTATTATTTAATAAATTATATCAAATACTATTATTATGCTTTACTCATTATATTTATTATTACCGCTATATTAAGTTAATTGTTAATAAAGAAAATTACAATCAAATAATAAAAACAAATTAGAACTAGTATTTACAATTAAAACAATTACGCTAACTGCAAACTGTTGCAAACAATCTACAGGTAGCTCAACTGATCCATATCAATACCAGTCGGAAGCGTCCCCAAGACGCAGGCTGCATGCCCCGCTATGCTGATGCGCTGCGCCAGATACCCGCCAGCTCTCGGGTCACGCGTCGCGTCGACCAGACGCTCAGATAACTTTTTAAAAACCCGGAGAGCCTCGGTACCCCACGGACCTTGGGTAATCGTTATATAAAATTAATTTTTATATTGCTTACCCTTTTCTGACCTGCACCTTGGAGTTATCAATAAATAATTTGTATTTGTAAAATGCGCCTTATTGGCTCTTAGTAGGAAAGCTTTCATCGTAGCGCCTTACTGTGCCTACGATGAAAGGTATAATTAATTTAACCGAAATAACAATGTTGTGTATTATTTGTACCTACAAGTTTTTTATAGTTAATTATTCTATTAAAGGAATTCAATTGAATCGAGTTGAATGGCCAGCCGATCTGTTGTTTTTAGGGTTCCGTACGCAAAGGTGATAACGGGACCTTATTACTAATCGTCCGCTGCACTGTCCGTCCGTCTGTCAGCGGGCCGTATCTCAAGAACCGTAAGAGATAGGCAGTTGATATGTTTACAGAGTGTGTATATCTTTTGCCACTATAACAAAAAATAATAAAGAGAAAATAATAATCATACTTCGACCCCATAATAGGGTAGACAGTTGAATTCAACTGTCTATCTTATTATGGTTCAACAAACGAAGAGCAAAAATAAAAATCTAAAAAATAAAGTTTTACAAAAACTTGGAAGTATGATTATTATTTAATTTTTATTATTTTTTGTTATAGTGGCAAAAGATATACACACTCTGTAAACATTTCAACTGCCTATCTCTTACGTTTCTTGAGATACAGCCCGCTGACAGACGGACGGACAGAGCAGCGGGTAGACAGTGGAATTTTCTACGCAATAGTTTTAGTCGATGTACACAAGGCCGGATCGCCTATTTACGATGACAAAAATAAAGTGTAGGTATCTAAGGTTTTTTTTAATTATTATGTGTAATTTTATTTATTTTATGATTTAGTAACTATGTATTCTAACTCTTAGAACGTAGAAAAAGAGAGAGATGAGAGTTTTATAAAAAAACAATAATTAAGAAAGAAAATATTTTATTTACACTAGCTTTTCCTTAAATTAGATTTATATTTGGTGGATAAAACTTAAGTATTGCACCTGCCACCACATGGTAAGAAGGATATACCGGGTGCAGCGATTGAACTGTCCGTCTCTATCTAACTGTTTTAAAATTTGAACCACTGAATCGAACGCCGCCAAAATTTCAAATGTTGGTCTTTGACATATTCTTTATCATCATTTGAAGTGATTTTGTTGTGAGAAAAACACATACGAATTTAGAACAATGAATTTAAAACGAAATTCAGTGATTGCTCTTCATTTGGGGGGAAAATTGAATATTGAAATACGTCGAGCGCTGCCAAATCTTCAATTGAACGAGAAATTTGTGCATCGCACTATTCAACGATATAATGAGACTGGTAGCGTTAAGAAACGCTACGGTGGCGGACGACGCTGTACCGCAACAGGGCCAGCAGTTGTCGAAAAGGTGCGTCATCGATTAGACAGAAATCCAGCGCGCTCAGCAAACCAGCTCGCGAAGGATCTCAAGGTGAGCGATCGCAGCGTTCGTCGCATATTAAAGGAAAAGCTTACAGTCAAACCATTAAAAAAAACCTTTCTCAGGAACTCACTGCTTTACAACGTAGCAAACGGTTGGATCGATCGAAAGAGCTGATTCGGTTGCTCGACTCTGGCGAGCTTCCCAACTTAGTGTTTTCAGATGAGAAATCTTTTTGCGTTGAACAGTTTTTAAACAAACAAAATGACCGTGTTTGGTTGAAGGGACGTGTCAGCGACCATTCAGACGAATTGCAAGTCACTCGACGCCAAGGAGCCGACCAAATCATGCTCTGGGCGGCGGTGTCTGAAAAAGGCCGTTCTCCGCTTGTTTTTCTTCCAATGGGTCGCAACCAAGTCAAAATAAATCAACAAATCTATCAAGATAAAGTCTTGCGACCAGGTCTGATACCGTGGGCACGCAACACATTCGGTTCTGAGCGTTGGACTTTCCAGCAAGACTCGGCACCATCGCACAGAGCAATTGGAACGCAAAATTGGTTAAAAGCAAACGTTCCAGTGCTGATCGATCGAGATATGTGGCCGTCGTCATCACCCTACTTGAATCCGTTGGACTTTTGTATTTGGGGTGTTTTACAGGCCAGGGCCTGTGCTAAAAAACACACTTCGCTGGAAGCGCTCAAAGTTACTCTTACGCGAGAATGGAATTGTTTGAGTGACGATGTCATTCGAGCAGCCTGCGCTTCTTTCAGAAAGAGACTTCAGCTTGTAGTAAAGGCTAAAGGCGGTTTTATTCCTTCGGAATAGGTGATAATAAAACTTTGAACTTTCTATTTTCACATGCCAAAAGTGTATAAATAAATATTGAAAATTAACAGAAATATTTCATTTTCACATACGGACAGTTCAATCGCCGCACCCGGTATATCAGCACCTCTCTTCTTAGCCCCTAATCGCATCGTCCCGTATTCATTTTTGGTTAAATGAAGGTCCACCATGAGACCTAAAGCTTCTTCAGCACTATATGGCACACCATTTAACAGAACACGATGAGTGAGCACGTTCCATTTTTCGGAGTCGAATTTATCGCCAGTTTCACAATTTGAGCTGCCTTTCTTTTGCCAGATTTCACCAAACTAGTTTCAGTCGCTAAACAAAGCTTTTCTGGAGTAAAACGCGAGACGAGCGATTTTAGTTTTCGCGTTGTACTGCGTGCAGAGCTGGCTTCAAAAAGTTTTTTGGCCTTCCTCGCTTGTTCTCCGAAGACGTAGGTTGTTGCTGTGGTATCCCTGGGAAATTGAGTTCTTCACTGAGCCCATTGGCGTGCTTATTTGTGAAACGGTTGTAGGTACATGTATTTACATTCACGCCACTTAGCTAAAAGTTTTGTCACAAACACTTTGACGACATTTTTCAACTGTTTTTGGTTAAAGTGTCGGAAGGGTCATTTAAGCCAAACTTGTCCACTATATGTTGTAATAATCGTTCATTACACTTAGATGACGAAAAATTATAAAAACGTTCATCTCTTAACAGTATAAAGAGTTCGTTTTACCTGGAAATAAAATGGTTTATTTAACAATGGGACAGACATGGGGACGGGGTTTTTACTTTTTTTAAATGCCCACAGTATGTAGCTTTTAATTAGTTGTGGAATAAAACAGAACTATGCGGAACTATTTTTAAACGACTGCACACCTAAGTGAAAATAATGTAATTTTGCATAAAAGTAGTTATCCAGGCAAAGTTATAAAACTACTCTTTTCATGACTTCACATAACAAATAAATAATTATAATTAAGATTATGTACCTGATGCTTCGCCCTCCATGGAAAAAACTAATAATATTTAACACTGCAGCACAAAACTCCGTCAAGATTTAAGCGCAACTGACTCTTCTTGTTCGCCGTGGGAGAGAAAGGGACACAAAGCGCGCTCGCACAGCTTTTTGTGTTGCTTTGGTGAGCTTCATCGTTTATGATTCTATTGTTCGTTTATCGAAGAAGATAAACCAACTGCTTTTGTTAAGATTCTACACAGTTAAATTTGATTTTTGTCATCGTAAATAGGCAATCCGGCCTTGTGTGCGATGGTACTGAACTCTTGGTGCGCGAGTCGACTCGCGCTTTGCCTCTTCTATTTCAATATTGAGATTTGTATTTCTGATTAGATCCAGTTTGTAGCTTAAATACCTGCCTCCAAATTTAACACCGGCTTTCCAAACGAAAATCATAACTCCGCAATCTAGATTCCTAGATTCATTCCAAGCACTAAGTTTAGATGCCACTCCAACGGCTGAGTTAATGCAATTGGCCTGAAAGGAAACCGGGCCAACGGGGAGTTTGCAGGTGGCCTACTTATGAACTGACATCTGACTAATATCGTGGTAGGTACTATTAGTAATGGGGGTTTAAATGATTTATAACGTATGTAGGTGTCTTTGACATACGATGTACTCTACCTACCTAGTTGGATGGACTCTAGGCCCGTATTATAAAAGCTTGCTCAGTCATCGATATACATATGCTTGAGTAACGCTTTTCCAAGGGACAAACGTCACTCAAGCACCGATGACTGAGCAAGCTCTTATAATCTCTACGTCACGTGGGTCTACGTCAAAAAACGCCTGCTTACAGTGTGACATGCCAATTCGTAAGCAGGCGTTCGTAAAAAACTGATTCATGCACGAACTTTTATATATTAGTATATAAAAGTTTGTGCATGAATCAGTTTTTTTTAAATAATTAATACTTTATTGACAAAGAAAATTACAATTCAATAATAAAAACAAATTAGAACTGGTATTTACAATTGAAACAATTAAGCTACTGTTGCAAACAATCTTACCTGTAGATTGCAAACAATCTACAGGTAGCTCAACTGATCCATATCAATACCAGTCGGAAGCGTCCCCAAGACGCTGGCTGCATTGCCCCGCTGTATGGCAATGCTGATGCGCTGCGCCAGATACTCACCAGCTCTCGGGTTTAAAAGTTTGAATGTTTAGATGGATGGATGGATGTTTCCTACTGCTTCACGCTAAAACTACTGAACGAGTCGGGCTGAATTGCATATGGTGGTAGGCCTGGAATAAAACATAGGCTACGTTTTATCCCCTGAACCAGTTCCCATGGGATATACATAACTTTCAAAGGTTTCCGTAGAAACAACGCTAGCGAAGCCACTGGCAGAAACTAGTAATTAATATCGTTGTAAGTTAATAAAACTTAGATCTGTGAGACTAGAAAGGTAGAAACCACTGTAACTTTAGTATAGAGGTTTCTTCGTACAAACAAAAGTCGTGAAATATCGCTTATTGTTTTAAGGAGCTGAATCCAACCCTTTAAAGTGGCTTTTGGCCATCCACGATCACTCCGATGCTCACCAATAAAAATACCGGAGCGTCTATTCGCTAAATAAGCCTGGAAGAGATCGCTTCTAAGCGATAGGGCCGTCCAATGTGCTTGTTTTTTATGTAATGTCTTCTTGTAAAGGCGGAAACATACGTTAAAATCAAATGACTTTTTTAAATAGGTAAATCATGTGATTTAAATCAAATATTTTTTTTACTGCAATGAGAACAGAAAGCACTCAAAAATGTATAGGGAATAAAATAAATAAATAAAAAAATTAATTAAATTAAATACAATTTCAACAATTTCATAAAGTTTAAATACCTACTGCAAGATGTCGGGAAAAAAGATGGTAAACCTATGTGTTTGCGGCAAGTCATAACTGTTTTTATAAAGAATAAATGGACATATTAAATATCCATTTATTCTTTACAAGCTGCGGCCCGCGGCTTCGCCCGCGTGGAAATTGATTGCGCCCGTAGGGGTAGTTTTGTAAAAATAAAAAATACGCGTATACATTTAAGGGTTTTTTTGAAAATTCCTGAAATAAGTGTTTTAATTTATTATTATTCTGTTAAATACAGAAATTTTCAGTTCAATAGCATTAGGCATTAAAAAGTTACAGACATTTCAGTACGGAGCCAAATTACAAATCACAAACTTTAATAACCTGATTAAGCCCATTATCAGATTTTTTTTGAAAAATCCTGAAACATGTCTTCAATAGTTTTGTAATTTTAGTATTCTTTGTAAGTTTCAAGCTAATTGGGCTACTGGTTAAAGATTTACATAATACACCAAAAAACTTCAACCCCCCTTTTCACCCTTTTAGGGGTGGAATTTCCAAAAATCCCTGCATAGCGGGAGTTGTGTAGTAACAGGTACCTGCTGTTCAAATTGCAACTTTCTAGCTTCAGCGGTTTGGGCTGGGCGTTTTCCCCAGAAAATCGCTTGTTCTTTTATATTAAGATTTAAATTATAAGCAATGATAGAAAAGACAGAAATTAAAATGTTTCAATATTGGTTTCTCTCTTTCTGCTAGTACTTCATGTGATTACGTAACGTGTGATTGTGCATTTGAACCTACATTTCGTACCTACCTATAAAAACCTTAAAACTAGATGGAACTAAGCGAATATAAAAAAAAACAATAAAATCTGATTTAATTCGGATTTTTATGAATAAATAAAAATATATGATTTTTATCAACCCTGGTATAGAGAGATCGTGTATGTCCATAGCGATCAAATACTAATCAGGGGCTTGGCGAGCGGAAGCAGACCATTCGCTTTTATTGCCTGCAATGGTTACCGCCTGTAAAATTCAGAGTTTACTCAGTAAAATGTGCTGTGTTTTGGGTAATAGCCACTTTGTTTTTGTTTTGGAAACTATTTTGTATCAAATACTATAAATTCTTTATTACAAGCTTCTGCCCGCGGCTTCGCACGCGTTTTTCTGAGATAAATAGCTGATATGTTATTCCAGGTCTAGAACTACATCTATGCCAAATTTTAGCCCGATTCGTTCAGGAGTTTCGGCGTGAAGAGGTAACAAACATCCACTCCACTCGCTTTGGGTCTTGTTGTATTTGCGCTGGTGTTGCCAGCTCTCTAACCTCCATGACATGTTTCTGACATGGGCAAACACTCACAGTTGGCCAACGACAGGTAAATACTTGAAACGCTGGGTGAATATCATAAAAATAGTTTGTATGTACTCAGATTTTATATCTGTAATTTTGTGAAAAGGATAGGCCTAGAATTACGCGTTTATAGGAAAAGCAAAGCATTCGTTTTTGCAACGGCGCGGCGTAAGCGCAAAAATCAAGTATTTGAGTGTTTATTACAAGAAAACTACGCAACTTATAAAGAAACTGGTTCAAGGAAACAAATAATTTGTAATAACACGCGAATCAAAACATAAGTATTTCAATAGACCGCAGGATTCCTGAGATCTCGACCAAATTATGTGCGAAACATTGCACTTTCACGATTATTTTTTTCTTAATCCTGTCTTACATTCAAGGAACCAAATATTTATTTTTGATGTTTATGTTATTCGAGTTTTTTTACCACGGGGATCCCATGACAATTGATATCTAGGCCTAGTTTGACAACCAAACCCGCTTTCTGCAACAGAGCAAACATATGTTTAGGCTAGTTGTTCAAGTGACTGGAAAAGTTGCTTTGGAAAGCATGATTACTTTTCTTATTAAAATAACTTATTTCTTTTTTTAACGGCTGGTAATAGACCTCTCCTGCTAGGCGTCTTAATGACTCCTATCATTAGGGTTTCATTCATACACACACACAATTTACCAACAGCTCATTTAATCCCCAATACGAACATGAGTATCCGATGTACGTGTGTTTAGGTGCAGGTTCGAGCCCCAGTTGGCACAGGAAGTATCGCGGTTACGTTAATATCCTCTGTACGGTGGTAAGTGGTAAACTCTATGGTTACACGGACGTTTCAAAGGAAATATGTGTGGTAGGTTCTTACTGCTAAGGTTCTATTCTAACGTTTGATGGTGGGAAGGTGACGACCACAAAACAAATATTATAATAAGCCAGAGATTTTAGGATTCATTATTGCGAGACATTTAACTTTCTGGGACCCAATTCCGCTAACCAATAGCTTTACTATGACAATTGTTTCGTTAAAGATGAAGTTTAGCAGGATAGGGGCTGTTGGGTTGCTAATGTTGGTAGAGGTCTTTATTAGAGTGCGGAGCGGTCGTTTTTTTTTTGTGCATAGGTCGTTACAAATCTGTCGACTCAGTATACGAAAAACAAAAGACGGTCGCAGTCTGGTTGCGCTACCTTATAAACTGGCAAAGATAAACAAAGTAAGCAAATAATCATAATGGTTTTATTTATTTATTAAGATGTCGAGAGCCTAGGTGTTAAAAAAATATCTGGGCGTCTGCTCGAATCGACGCGTGAACCGAGAGCTGGTGAGTATCTGGCGCAGCGTATCGGCATTGCCATACAGCGGGGCAATGCAGGGGCGTTTTGGCGACGCTTCCGACTGGTACTGTTATTGATATGGATCAATTGAGCTACCTGTAGATTGTTTGCAACAGTCTGCACTTAGCTCAATTGTTTTAATTGTAAATACTAGTTCAAATTTGTTTTTATTATTTGATTATAATTTTCTTTGTTCATAAAGAATTTCGTAATTAAGATGTCAGACAGATCACTATTTCGTAAGAGCCTTGGATTGCACATCATCATACAGGCTGGCGCAGGATTGAGGCGATTGACAAGCATGGAGTGGTCCACGCCCAGCAGTAGGTCTAAACACCTGATGATGGTAATAATAAAATTATTCATTTAATTATATATAATAAAATTAATAATTATTTTTTACCTACCAAGACTCAAAACAGGTAATTACTACGAACTTTTCTAACTACACCTACCTCCTGGCTAAGTAAAAAGTACATATGTATAAAGAATCTGCAGTCCATCAGAAGCTTTTCTGCACAGAATACAAGTCAGTATTTCGTAAATGGTCAGCCATTTAAAACCCGTGTACCCTTGTTAATACAATAAAAGCACTATATCAACTAAACAAAGTATTAAATTACATTGCACGTGCGGTTTGCTTTAGAAGCTTCTAATGGAATAGAACAAAGGACCCAATATGGAGCTCTTTGAGGGATAAGTGACTGAAAGGGGACTACTTGGTGGCAAAGGGAAGAGGTAGGTTTAGTAATATAATGTCACAACAGTCATGCAATAGTCATCATACTATACAGCTGACTTGAACAAAAATCCAATTCCGTTCCGGAATGAGAATTAATAACGTTCTGTATGCTAAAGTCCTTTGCAACGGGATATTTACCATGATTTAAGTTTTGAGTTTTCCAATATTTCGGCGCAGTTTCATGTCCAGTTGTTCCGTGATCATGGCGCAAGAAACTGTGCTGAAATATTGGAAAACTCAAAACTTTAATCATGTTAAATATCCCGTTGTAAATGACTGTAGTGTTAATAACCATGACGAATTTAAAACATTTAACGTTTTTTATGCTTACAAAATAATTCTATCAGCATGTCAAATGTTAAACTAAATAAAACTATGAAACTATGTGATTCTCTTTAATTATTATTTTTTTGACATTAGCAAGCACTCTGCTTGCTAATGTCAAAAATCACTCTCTGATTCTAGAACCGATTGTAGGTACTTAGCTCTCGTGCAAGGACTAATAGAAAGAAAGAAAAACACTAAACATTCGACTAATTGCAATTAAAAATATCTGTAGAAGTAAATATTTAACTTAAAAAATAGTCTTACACTATAGCTACACGGGCATTGATTCGATAATTTATTATGAAGTCGGTTTATCAATTTGTGAACTCACCGTGAAAAGAAACATTCTACGTTTTCTTTTCACGGTGAGTTGAGTTCCCATCAGTTTTACAATCATAAAATAAAATAATTTGTTTGTTATTTGTGTAATCTAAAGCGGCCTTCTAAGTTTTATTCATTAATTTAAACGGTTTATTCAAAATACCGAATTGCCGGTATTTGCAATTTCAATACCGGTATTTGGTAGTGCCTTAAATAACCCGGTATTACTAGTTTTTCGGTAATATAGAATACCGGTTTCCATGCCCTTACACAACACACTATCTAAGTGGTATTAATCCTAGGCTTAGCTGTCTTGTCTTTCGCAGATCGTCATCCCACCTGGCCATCCTATACTGCGTTTGCCGAGATATATTATAGATATAGAGATATATAGATATTAATTTATATATATATGCATTGTGCTGGATAGACACTGGTGTGTCTATCCAGCACAATGCCTAATAGGTATACGTATATACCTACCTCAATGGACAGCACTAACACGCCAGTTAAAAATCACAGATTTAACATCACAACACCTATTGAATGGTCTCGTAACAGATAAACAAAGTACTTAATTAATGTGTGCCATGGACAGAGCCCATTGTCTCCATGGTGTTACGACAATGCCGGGGATGTTACACTAACCGACAGCCTGGCAATTGTACTCTGTGTAGACAACCTTGCGACAGCTACACGAACTCGTTTAGAAAAGGGGTAACACACAACGTAGTAACAACTTTATATCAAGTAGTTTTTGTGTACCGAGAACCACTTTCATTGATCTAAGTAAATAATGGGAGATGAGGTACTAGCTTCTCGAAAGTGCAAGGCACAAATTAGGTGCTATTAGGTTCACCCAACTCAGTCATAGTCGAACCGGGGCGCAGCGCGGCGCGCGGCGTTCCTGTTCCGCGTGCTTGCCACGACGACGTACTTTAGTGTGATTTATTGACTAAAAGACTACAGCAATGACCACTTTACAAGATTTACACCAACCTGAGGTATCACATAATTATTATACTTACTTACCTATACACGAAGACTGATAACTACCTACTAAGAAGATATTCTGTGTTAGAAAATAACTAGAAATTATTGTCTTTACGAGTTTCTTTGAATAATTTTATTATTAATTTTGTTATACTAAACGTGTATGTACCTATCTATATACAGTAGCCAAACTCGATGTGGAATGTTTGTAAACAAACCACGACACAAATACTACGTAATAACCACTAAACTAATAGGCGTAGTGTTTCAGATATAATTGTAGTAAGCAATATTTATTAAAGGAAGGATCAAAATTTGACAAGTAATGTGAAATCCGTATAAAATAACGCTTTATGTTAAGCGGCCGGTTTGTTTACAAACATTCCACATCGAGTTTGGCTAGTGTAGTATAGTTTACTGGACTTTGTAAACAGCATCGTCTAGCCCAAAGCAAGCAAAGTATTGTGTATGGGAACCAGCGACAAACAAAACTGCTTCAGTACATGTCAATACATTACAAAAATGTTGTAAAACTTGAGAGCAATAGAAGCTCTCTAGCTCCTTTAAAAACTTACACTAGGTATCTTATAACCATAATTAAATTTGTTTTCCAAGTTGTGTTTCCGCGAACTCTTGGCAGGCGTTTTAGCACACTATAACAAAATGAAATAGTGCCAATTTTCTTGTAACATCTTTATTTTATTCCATTTAATTTTAGTTTTATGGGAAAACATGGATTATACATCATTTTCAGTGGAAAGCGGAAGCGAGAAGTCAAGAAGGAAATTGTTGGTTTCTTGTCAGTAGCTTGACAAAAAAATCAACGCACCGCAAGGAGACCAAATGATGGAAACTATTGCAGAAATACATAAAATAGTAGAAAAATACCTGTGCTTTGGTTAAATATTTTACAATCTCGATGATTTCCATTGAAACTCCTTCAAAATGCTCGTAGTATTTTGTGTGATAATATTTTTGGCTTACTGGATCAGGTAAGTTTAGTTTTGTAGAGAATTAATGTCTTCGTGTAGATGACCTGCCCGGCAGATGTTCAAGAAAATATATTCAAAAGAGTCTTACCTATGTATATTATGGCTCATAACCATGTTTTCTTTGGCAGTATCTGAACTGTATCCTGCAACAAAAAAAACACACATGTTATAAAACTAGGTTGTGATTCTTTAGGAGCCTGTTTTGAGCGACTCTTGGGCAAATGCCTCCCTCTCGTTAGTCTACTCATCTCAGTTTTTTACTAGGAGACCTTAGCCCAGGAATAGGAAAGTAAGGCTCATAAAAAAGTAAGATTTTTAACTGACTTCGAAAAAAAAACCTGCATCCGATCATAGAACGGGAGGTTCTATGGGTATGTAGGTTTTTTTTATGTATGTCCATCAATTTCTCCGTCATTTATAGACCGATTTGGATGATCCCCAGGTGGTCCCATAAAAAATGTATTTCCAAGGGATTCGTTTTTATCCCGCAAATCTTTAAAAACAGTTTAAAACATGACCATGATGTTGATGATGGATACAAAGTCACTTATTAGTTGGTGGAAATTTTCTCAAGGACAAAAAGTGGCATACTAGTCTTTTTTCCCACGATAAATTATCTTTAGTATCGCAGGACTGACGACATCATAATACACGTCGAACGAAGAGATTTTATGACTCAATAAGGTAAGATGACCACAAACAGGTTGTTGAGAAATTTTATTTTTACAAAAATTACACGAACGACACGAATTATTCTACTTCGTATGATGCACTTTCCTACAACAGTTTACAAAATAACTTCGCTTATTAAGAAAATTACAATAACAGAATAAAACAATTACAACTAGTATTTACACTTATATCTATTTCTTAAAAATCTAAGCAGTCAGCAGAAGGCAGTGTGTCCAGAATGCTGGCAGCATTGCCACGTTGAATGGCAATACTGATTCGTTGACCGAAAAGAAGCCAGCATTCCGATCACGTGTAGACTATGAGAAGTTTGGTAAGATCTTTAAATATGGTGTGTGCCCCAGGACCCCAAGGACCAAGGGTTTCAACCCCAAACATCTCAAATAGTCCTCGGTCAAGATTAGCGTATTTTCGCCGTTTGAGGGCCTCCGATGATGTGGCTGCAGAACCGGCCCTTACCGATGTCTGTGAAGGCGCTAGGATATCTACACACGTGGCATCCCAAACTAAAGGCCGACCCATCTTCCAGGGAATCAGAGTCATACCGTCAGGCACGTCTTTTACCATGCTTAATAATTATTAATTATATTAATTTTCTTAGATCAATAGACAATCGCCATTTTTCTCCAATTGCCTTTTTCGAACTTTATAAGTCATGCATGACATAGAGGGCTGCATGTCTAGAAAAGATCGCCCGTTATCGCCAAACGTATGTGTACCTATTTGTGTGCCTTGCGTTTTCGCGGGTAAACCTGCTGAAACGTCGGGAAGATAATATACCCGTAAAAAGTTATTTAATTCCACGTTTTATGTCAAATCCAGGAAGAGTTGCTATCAATCTCAAATTGTATTTTTGATACTAACATACTGTGTAGTGTAGAGTATAGATTTTGTTTATTATCTTCTCTGTTATCGATAAAGAACGCCGAGTGATTGGTTATACGAATACGAAAAGAGCGCAGCCCGCAGTAAAACAAACAGGGAACTTGATGAATAGCTTCCGGAAGACAACACTTTCAATCACTGCATGCTGCAGTGAACTACGTGCTCTGTGTTTGAGAGGAGTAAGTCAGGAGTGGTATAGTAACATAGTGTAGGTACTACATTTAATTATAATTCATAATCATTATTTATTCACAATAATATTGCCATACAGCGGGGCAATGCAGCCAGCGTCTTGGGGACGATTTCGACTGGTATTGATATGGATCAGTTGAGCTATCTGTAGATTGTTTGCAACAGTCTGCAGCTAGCTTAATTGTTTCAATTGTAAATACTAGTTCTAATTTGTTTTTATTATTGAATTGTAATTTTCTTTGTCAATAAAGTATTCACAATAATAAAATCGTATGAAAGTTTATAAATAACATTGGAACCTTAATAATAGTAACAAATGTCATCTATATCTTCTATATATATCTATATATATAAAAGAAAGTCGTGTTAGTTACACTATTTATAGCTCAAGAACGGCTGAACGGATCTCGCTGAAATTTGGCAGCGAGGTAGATGGTATCCCGGGGCCGGACATAGGCTACCTTTTATTCCGGAAAAAAGCGTGCGAAGCCGCGGGCTGCAGCTAGTACACAATAAATTTCAAAACACACCAAACACAATCATAAAGTTTGCACCGTTTGAAATGATTTGCATATAAAAGTTCACGATATTTCATCCACATTTGCGTACAAAATCTGTTCAACCTATTTGTAGTAGAGGCACAATAAAAGGTCTAATCCCTTAGTTTTATCCGTTTTAACTAGGTAGGTACTAGGTAATTATCGATAACTATTTTATAAATTAAGTTTTTATATTTATGTATGTATGTTAGTTTTAAGTGAAAACTCACGAAGATTCACTAATTAAACTTCTTTTTCATTAACCTAACTGGTCTTATTACCGAAATACAGAATCAAAAGCCTTCAAACTTTTACATACCAAATTTTTTCTGATCAAGTCCTGCGCCATTACCAAAAAGTGTTCCAACCTTAGCCCAAAAAAAATTCCAAAACATAATTAACAAGTAGAAATATTATCAAATGCTATAGATTATTCGCAAGCTTCTAATGGTACCTACGAGTATACTATGGACCGTAGAATAAGTTAATTAAGATATATCACTGTTCTAAGTTGTCCGAATTTAATGATTATTATTATTATATTGTAGTATAGGTAGGTAGGTATTACGAGAAAATTTAAGAAGTATCTAGAAACATTCACCGTGAGAGCTCATTCATTAGGTATTGTATAGTACATTACAGTGAAAAGCACGTAACAGAGGCACCTGAAAGGGTTCGTTGAACCGCGACCAGCTAACGAGCCACGGAGTAAACAAACAGCAACACTGCTTGTGTTATGACTTCAGGGTTGCCAGACATCAAAAACAAGAAAATCAAATCATAAGATGGAAGGACATATCAGAGATAGCGGGCAGCAACTGGACATTAACTGCCCAAAATAAAAGGAAATTGTAGAGTTTGAAGGAGACCTACTCCAGTCTACTGGTCGACAAAGGCTAGGAAGAAGAAGAAAGGTATCTACCTAAAATGAATTATACGTGAATAATAACTGCATTGTCAGTTCATGAATCTACGCTTGTTTATTATTTTCACGATCAGATTAATGATAGAATGCAGTCGTAAAATCAGAGTTTGCTAACAATACTTTGTTATATTTTCTCGATACATTGCTAATCCAAACAAAGTCAAACCTGGCTAGAGCAGGCCTATGAATACCTATTTATATACAGAGTTACTGGTAAAACTGCAGGATCTGCCCATCATCACGAACACGTTCATGAAGATGTCAGGTGTCCCAGAACCCTGAATAAAATATTATCTTCTACAGTTCGTCAAACGCACCATTATCATTAGCATTACAGAACGGCTAGGATGAGCTGGACCAATTTAGTTTTTTTTTTCTATAGGTTCATAATCCTAATGTGTTAGGGACTTTTAGAAGTTGACCGTAAATTTTAAATTTCGTAAGGTGAGTAAAATTTTTCTAAACGAAGGCATTATTCAGCCAGCGCGAGACAACCCTAAACAAGCTTAGATAAATAAAACTCCTAATAAGACCTTTACTGCCCCGCAATAGGGACTAACAGAATAAAAAATTCAAAAAGTATGAACGTTCTAGCAAACATTTCTTATTAGGTAACTCTGTGTGTTCACAAGTTATATTACTTGCTAACTTATATGTATTTGCGTAGCGCTTCGGTAGTTGAATTGTGGATCTCACTTTTAATTTTTCTCTTGTACTTATCAACCGTAAAATTTAACTACATATTTGCGGGTATTAATTATTTAACTATTTTCTGCCATTTGCTTCGCACGCGTTGTTTCTGAGAAATTATGTATGAGAGATTATTGTACGTCATACTAAGTCTTAAGATCAAATTATTGTTCTATGGAAATATTTAAGCTTATTTCTATATCATCCGAACTAATTAACGGGATAAAAAGCCTATGTGTTAATCCAAGGAGAACTACATCAATGCAAGATTTCTTTCAGTCCGTTCCACAGTGGTCCCGTTTTCTAAGAAGGGCGGTCATAGGGATCGCTGGTCGGATTAAAAATGAAAGAATAACTTTATTACCTAAGAAATGATTTTTTGTGGTTTTAAGGGTAAACACAAGAAAAAGAAAAAACTTTATAAGCAAGGTGTATATTTAAAAATAAAAAAAGTTTTTATCCATACTAAAATAATAGGTAGGTAACAAAAAAATCGTTTTATTTATTTATTATTTCTGAGTTATACCTACTTTGACTACCTTAATTGGCATAAAAATAATATTATTGACTAGATAATAGATAGCGGAATATAATATTTTATATAAAACAAGGGCTATTTACAAAGTAGGAAAACATCATACTTAATTAGATAACAATATTTATCTACATTTTTGTTGCAAAAATTGCTATATTAGTAGCTATATTATTTAAAAATGCTTAATAACAATAATTGTTATTCATATTATTATTCCAATATGTAACCCGTTTACAGAGATCATAAATTAAATCTCTCAATATCTCTCAAGTAATCCGTCTGGATATTTTCAGTGTCCCTTAATGAGTCTGCTAGCATTCTTAACACTTCACGAGAACGATCTACCTCATTTTCTTTATTTGCCGCAGATAACTAAGTGTTTAGGACAAGCATTCTAGGAAAAGAACACTCTTTTTTTTTTTTTTTTTTTTTTTTTTTTTTTTTTTTTTTTTTTTTTTTTGGACTTGCTAGTTTTAGCATTTGCCATATTTTTTTTTTTTTATTTAGTATATTTTTTTTTAGTTAAAAAATTTGGGAAACATTTACAACTTAATAAACTTAAACAACGAAACGATAGGTACAGGATAAGGATCAGACGAGTTAGGATAGGAAAATTATACTAAGGGAATTATCAATAATATACTATATACACTATATATTTATATTATTTGTACAAATATAGGATGCTAAGCAATGATATAAAAGAACACTTGGTGATGGCCTCTGCAGAATAAAAGTAAAACAAAATTACAAAAATAAATAAGGTGTCAAATTTAGCTACATACAACCTAGTCCTTTCAAATGACCTATACCTAACCTCGGCGCACTTTGGCGCACATACACGTTACAGTTTTTGAAACTAGAGAAACAAGAGATTTTTTATAAATGTTTTATCTTTGGCGATTCATTCCTTCCTAAGTAAATGTCTAATTGAAAATGGGAAAGCGGCAAAAAACAAAGAAATCTAAAGCCTCTCATTGACGATGATGTTTACCGATGACGACAGGGTTAAGGTAAACCATAGGATTAAAAATGTTCTACATACCTTCTTTTTGAATATCCATGGCACAACAATATCACAAACAATCAATTTTCGATAAAAACAACACTTTAAAAACAATAGAAATTTCGGCGAACAGATACACACGTACACACGTATTATAGTTAGCTCTTTAGTTTTAAAATTTTTAATATGTATGTCTAATTGTTATTTTGTTGTTAATAAATAATTTTGTATTTTTTTTTGTAGTTTACGCTAATGAGCACTAATGACCGTTACCACTTCGGGTGCACAAAATTAAATATTCCATGTAAGTTATTGCGTTTTTTTTTACCTTATGGTAGAAAAGGTATTTGTGTATCCTGTAACGATAAACGACATCGTAATTTGACCATCGACTTTTTAGTTCTATGACCTATGGCGGGACCACTGTGCGATCGGTTGAATAGTTTTGGCGTGAAGCAGACAAACACTCTAATTTGGCTGGATGAATCGCCAAACTTTACCAGTTATCCTTAATATTTAATTTGTTGTGTTTATTGGCTTTTATTTTTTCGTTCACATGACACCTTCATCCATCAGCCAAAAAGCAGCCGTGGTCAGGGAGTACTTACCGTGAACACAGCAAATTGAGTTGACCCCTGACTTCGAGACTTACCTAATCTTGACGTCTCATTTTGTTTGGCATTTGCGTAGTTTCATGTCCGCACGAAAGAGGCGCTCTAAATCTAATCTAAATCCCATAGAAAACGAGACCTCACGATGACGTCTCGCTCTATACTGTCGGTCGTCTAACCGTACTAGAGCTCTGACCGCGTAATTATAAAATCAATCTTTTTAAACGAACTTTAGAACACAATGATCTATTCAATACATGCCTCTCGAATTCCCCCTTTTAATCGAGTTTAAGAACATAATGATCAATTCAATAAATACATCTCGATACAATACAAGTTGTTGTTGGCCTTGTTTTGTTGACACGATGATCAATCAATGACTCTACCATTCCACAATGGTGCCAAGTACAGTCCAAATAGGTTACTTTTGTGACTAAAAACTTACGTAAAAAAAAAAAAAATGGTTTACGTAGTCCTATGGCACGACATGAGCCAGCCTATAGAAATCACTAGGTTTCGATAGGTATTTTATAGGCAACAGGCACAGGTATTCCAGGTTTCCTCACAAGCGGGGGAAACTGGAATAAGCCGAATGACCATAGAATGATAATGGTATCATTCAGACGGCACAAAAACTAAACTAAACGAATTAGAAAGGGCTAAAACAGATGACATCATTTTTCATTCCGATCATTTCAAATACAAATACAAATACAAAATGTTTTTATTTCGTTAACAAAGTACATACATATCTTTACAATATAATTTCGATCATTTCGATCTGCTCAATACTCAATATATTTATTGTGATCATCACATTGGTAGGTAATATATGTATATGTGAGTATCACAATGTGAACCCTGTTGTGCGTAACAACAAGTGGAAGGCAGACCGAGCTTGTTTTTGATAAGAATATGTAGGTACTAAGGTGAGTAGTAGGTACTTACTTGTCTAGTCAAAGTAAGAAAAAAATTATAAAGTTGGTAAATAAAACATTTTAACAGGACTGAGACAAAACGTACCTACTGTAACAATAACATAGTTATGTAGATACGCAAGTTCAGTAAAAAAAAAATAAGAATAAATTAGACTGTTGTTACCAATAATGTTTTTTAATTAAATCTATAAGAAAGAACAACATTTGTAGTAATGTCAAGTAAGTTTGGTTTTTGGGACATCTGAGTTGACACCAGTATCCAAGATTATTACATTGTTGAGCCGTAGATATGGCAAAGTCGTAGCGAAAAGCAAGCGGCGCCAAAATAAAGAAGTTGAAGTTGAGCCGTAGATAGATACCGACTCCCTGTCGTTGATTAATAACAAAGATTTTAATAGAGATTTAATCACTTGACACAAAGATCGCGTTGCTATTATAACTGGATTTCCTCTGACCTTGATAGTACCCACTTTATACTAATTACAAAGTACATAAGTATGTATATGTACCTCTATCATAATTACACATACGTGGGTAAGTTAAGAATGTTAAGAACTAAGAATCATAGTGCCATAAATAAAGTAAAAAAAATAAAGAGCGCGTTTATGTCTTTTCTTTGGAAAATCGATGATTAAACGTTAGCCGAAGCTGCTAATAATTGTTCGATAATTTTAAAGTAAACATAGGTTTAAAGAACTTTATTCTCATACAAACACAGGGTTTCCTTAAAACGAGATATATGAACAAATTAATCTAGGTTTAACTAAATTTTAACTAACCTCTGGTACCTATAATAAATTATAATTAAATATTATCTTTATCTAAATTTTATGTTAATATTATACAAACATTAGACATTATAACAACAACCACTTGTTGTTATATATATACAAATATTAGGTCCTTACATATGAAATTGGCGTTTTTCGTACTGGCCACTTTAATCACAAATTTCTCCTCTTTGGTAAGGAATTCCAAATTCAAATTTGTACAGCTATAGACTCATGTATTTGTGCTTCGATGATCGTCATTCATTTGTTTTTTTTCTTCTGTTTTTTTCTGTTTGCGTCACTCATTTTACAAAATGGAAAACTTAAAATATCGCATTATTTACGAGTACGAGTTCCGCCGTGGCACTAGTGCTGCGGAAACAACTCGAAGGGTGAATGATGTGTATGGCGGTCGTGTTGCAAAAGAAAACACAGTTCGTTTTTGGTTCCAACGTTTTCGTTCTGGAAATTTTGACCTGCAGAACAAGCCCCGTGGACGGCCTGAGACTCAAGTTGATAATGAAGAGTTGAAGACTATTGTGGAAGCGGATCCATCGCAAACCACGTCCGAGTTAGCTGCAGGCTGCGATGTTAGTGATAAAACTGTTTTAATTCACTTGAAGCAAATTGGGAAGATTAAAAAGCTTGAAAGGTGGGTACCTCACGAATTGACTGAAGCAAACCGGCAAACGCGCGTCGACTGCTGCGTTACATTACTAAACCGGCACAATAATGAAGGTATTTTAAACCGAATCATTACCTGTGATGAAAAATGGGTTCTTTACGATAATCGGAAGCGCTCAGCGCAATGGTTGGATCCTGGCCAGCCAGCCAAATCCTGCCCCAAGCGAAAATTAACCCCAAAAAAGTTACTTGTAAGCGTTTGGTGGACTAGTGCCGGTATTGTTCATTACAGTTTTCTCAAATCTGGCCAGACTATTACGGCTGATGTCTATTGTCAGCAATTGCAACTCATGATGGAAAAGCTAGCGGCTAAACAACCTAGGCTGGTCAATCGCTCCACGCCACTGCTGCTTCACGACAACGCTAGACCACACACTGCGCAACAGACGGCTACTAAATTAGAAGAGCTTCAATTGGAAAGTCTAAGACATCCTCCGTACTCCCCGGACCTTGCTCCAACAGATTACCATTTTTTTCGAAATTTGGATAACTTCTTGCAAGGGAAAAAATTCAACTCCGATGGGGCAGTCCAAATCGCCTTCAAAGATTTTATTGATTCCCGTCCGACTGGTTTTTTTAGTAAAGGGATCAATGAACTACCTATAAGATGGCAAAAGTGCATAGAAAATAATGGTTCATACTTTGATTAATTAAATATATTATATTAAAAAATATTCGACTTTTTGTTCCTCCCATACAAAACGCCAATTTCATATGTAAGGACCTAATATATTTGGTACTTAGTTAACTATGAAATAAGTCAGTATGCTTATATTTTGGTGTTGCTAAATATACTACCCTAAGAGGCTCTAGAGCCAACACTCTCGGCTGTCTACTGTCTACAATATTTATACACTGAAATGTCGCTACCAACCCGCCCCGCGTCGTCGTCGGGCTGTGTCGCCAACATTGGTGTACAGACTCCATTAGGTAACATTGCAGGCGTCAGTAACAAGCCAGTAGCAGAGGCATCGTGCGTCTACCGGTCGTATAACAAAACGCCTGGGATAATAAAAACGCCTTCCGTGACAGGTAATATTTTGATGGGCTTCCGTGCACGACTTTATAGTGCACTATTTTTTATGGACCCTTGCGACGACTTGAAGAGTTTCTTCATAACTCAACCCACCTCTGCGTGAACTTTCTGTCCAATGTTGGCTGCGAGAATCTTCCAACAGAACTGGAAGTTTAGTTTTTTACTATATAGCTGGGCACGCGGCTTCGCCCGCGTAGTTCAGAAAATACAATTTCATGGGTATCTATTATTTTTTATTGTCTGAATTATGATGCCTTAGTACTAGGTATTGCAATCCGGAAAACCGGATCCTGTACCATTATGCCGGATCCGGTGATGCCCATTTTTGGTAAAATGATGAAATTAAATGAAATAGTCTATTTTGGAACCAAAAGAAAAAAATATTCGGTTAGATTAACCCGGCCGGATCCGGCTGGATTGAAAATGTCACTGGATTGCAATAGGTATTGCAATCCAGCTCAGTACTCGCTGAAGCTCAACATAAAAAAAAACTTTCTAATAAATCTGAGCCTCAAAATACCACTTCCCGAAACATTTAATAACCAGCTATTTGCCCCTATTATTACAATACAAAAGCCTCTCATCAGTGAATTTCCTAGACACCATTCTCGTTCTTTTTCCCAAGAGTCCAATCCCACGAACCATGAACTTATTATGGTGTAAGTAAATAAATAGGTGAACATTGGAACCACAAAAAGCTGGTATGTTATTGTATGATAATTCGTATGATATGGATTTATGGGTTGAATGCATGCCGATTGTACATTTTGCTACTTAAAAAGTGGCTTTGTGCTCACGAGATGTGGTTGTTACAGATTGTTACCAGTTGCGGTAAAGCGGTTTGTTCTGAAATAAATTATTTTATAGAGAAGTCTAGGGTCACTGTTTGACAGATCCGTGCATTTAACACAACATGTAAGTATATGTAGGTATGCATTTGCGTACCTATCTGACCACATCAAAAAAGCAAAACAAAACTTAAAAAAAACGGTAAGTATCTAATTTTTTTTAAATTTTAGGATTTTTCGCAAACTTCTAGCAACAGAAAGCCAGAATCGCATAAAATCCAGAATGGCAATGGAATTAAATGTCTAGGAATTACTTGGATATAGTTGTGAGAAAATAATCTTTATAACATCGAAATACGAAAAGTAACATACAAAATACTGATTTGATTAGCACAATTAGAGCGACAGTGACCTAATCGTGACAATCAGCTTCGTTGAACTAATTTAGGACGGAGCCCCATGTGATTGGGACTGACAGTGGCACTCACAAACGGGAGATTTTTTGCAATCATTGATTATGTCAGATATATTGGACACAGTTAATAAGTCATTGACTTAATACTTATCAAAAAAAGATATATGTACATACTTAGGTACCTAGATTGTAAAAAAATCTTACTTTTATATTGGTGACGGACGACTAAAGCCATATAAAGCCACTAAGTCCTACGAATTTAGGGAATATTGTTATGGATACGACTATCAAAGAACTATGGCATTTTACACTCAGGCTTTTATAAATTATTCAGTACCATGGCCTTATGTAATCTTTCCCAAGGAAGTAGGAAAAAGAACGAACTCGCTCTATTATTTAAAAACCTCTTTGTTAACTCATCATCAGTAGGCCAAGCACAGGGATTGTCCTCTAGGGCAGAATGGACAATAATGACGTCGCATCATACATTGCGTACATTACTGAAGTTGAAGGAATTAATTTCA
The DNA here is from genome assembly GCA_963662085.1 of Eupithecia inturbata. Lineage (NCBI taxonomy): Eukaryota > Metazoa > Arthropoda > Insecta > Lepidoptera > Geometridae > Eupithecia > Eupithecia inturbata. Next base: position 4,022,234 of record OY759196.1, on the reverse strand, counting down.
AATAATTTACGCATTCGATGATTTCTCTATTCTACCCTAGACAACAATGCCCGTGCTAGGCCTACTGGCTATGACATTTCGGACAAAGTGTCCGAAGAAATAGTGTCCGAAATATCGGCAAGCCCATAAAAGTGGCAATTCTTAAACGTTGCCTATAGGGAGTAGAGTTACGAATTGTACAAAATGTCAATAGGAGGCGTGGCAACATTTTGTCCGCTATTAAAACGAACTCGCTACTAAGCTGTGCCGAGATACGATCGTGAGATCATCTAAATTGAGGTTTGTTACGGTAGGTAGTAGTTACACTATACGCTTCGATACTTACCCACGTAGGTACTTCGTGATATTATCTGGTAATGATGAAACATTAGTCAAATTGGTGAAATATTATCTTGACCATGAGAACATTACTACACAGACGCATATTTCATTCCAATAGTAGGTTCAAGATTCAATTGTTTTTGCGTTTCTACAAGTTTGCAACTTACCTTTCTTTGTATATTTATTCTAATTCAGGTGGCCTCGGCAAAACAGTCAGGTAACGTCTGATAGACGTGAACTGTGTGTCTACCATGAGTTTTAACAATCTACCTCTATACTCGCTAGCGACTGTAGTTAAAAAAATGTATGAAACTTGAACAGCGCCTCTAGCGGATAGTTGGGTACTAAAATGCGCGGTACTAATATTTACGTAACTACTGTAGTAACGTCAGGCGATCTAACTGTGACAACTCATGGTAGACACACTTATAAGATTCAAGACGTTATCTGCACTAACTCCTTCATAAAGTGGGTGATAGACGTGCGAGTAAATTCGCCCTAATCGCGTGTGTCACCCTAAGTACGCGTACTTTAAAGCCGCCGAGTAAGTTCGTTGGCGATCCGACAAGTTTGAAATTTTGCTCGTAACCCACCTCAACGTATAAAACACAAAGCTTCTTCTGTCGACGACATCGCAATACAGAGTGAGTAAGCTTCACGTGTGTCACCGACGTCGAGCGGACTAAGTTCGCGATCTTAAAAACCGCGTACTTCAAGTTCGTACGTCTATCACCCACTTTACTCATGTCATCTTTCACTGTCCATCGATCTTTCCTTAGGCCTACCTCTACGCTTGTGGGTGGGTGCATTCATAATCTAACACTCTCCTCCTTATTTCCTGTAGTATAAGAGATTTAATTTGCCACCGGTAAATAGGTGTATATACCAAACATATACCTACCAAATAAAGGAGTCAGCAAGCGCTCTGGAAAATAAATAGAAGATACTTACTTATTTTAAGTCTTAATTAACAAAGGAAATTACAATCGAAGAATACAAACAAATTAGAACTAATATGAATATGAACGAACTTCTAATAGGTAAGTAATTTTGTGGTTTTGATATGATTTTGGTTTTGTTAGGTACCTACATTTTTGAGTTTCGAAGATCGGAGATCGGTTTCGAAACCCTTATGGCATCGCTTTTCTGTCCTTTTTTCCCTCTTTAATATCTCAGCAACTACAGCAGCAAATAACGTGAAATTTAAAATAATAATACATTTCGTGCGACTGTACAGAATAAAAGAAAAATAAATGAAAATTTTCAGTACAAATTGGGATGTCGACATTAACAAAAAGAGACCTACAAAGTCTAGTGGGGTATCAAAAGAAAGGTATCAATTTGTACATTTCAAAACAGTTTTTGAATTTTTTGTAGTTTTCGTACTTTTTGGAATACTTTGAAAAAAGTCCCCCCCTATCAGCAGTTTGCAGCGCGATCCATCTGAAATGTACACTGCCGGCCAAAAGTTTGAGATCACTGTAAAAATCTTTGTCACCAACAAAATATTTCAAAGTACACATATGATAATGAGCTAATTTGAACACCTGCGTATTCTATTATTATTAAAGAATTTCTAAGAGTCATTATTTATGTTGTTGTATAAGTTATCATCCTAAAAAGGTCTATTGTTTCAAAACATCAATGAGCGCCGCGCAAGGACCAGGTGGTAGAGTCATTGTAATATTTTTATGATCTGCTCATTACTTATTGTTTTGGGTTTGTTTCGCGTTAACCGATATCAGGGATTATGTTAGCTTCCTAAAACATATTTAGTACCTGAGTTTTTATGGAGTAAATTATTTTCTACCTTATTAGTCTGAGCTCGTCGTTGTTACAGTGAAGACATCTTAAAATGGGAAAAGTTCGCGAAATTAGCAGTGAAACTCGCTCTGCCATAGTTGTTTTATACGGCGAAGGCAAATCTGAACGTGCGATTGCCTCTCAACTTAAGTTGTCGAAGACTTGTGTTCATAACACAATAACCCGATACAAGGAGACTGGCAGTAATCAAGATCGTTCGCGTTCGGGAAGGCCGAGAACTACCACTTCTCGCGAGGATCACTTCATCGTCACTACCAGCAAGCGGATTAGACGCCTAACAGCACCAGAAATCCGCGTAGAAGTGAACAAATCCCGATCAGAACCTGTATCATTGACTACAGTAAAAAGACGTTTGAGAGATGCTAAGTTATTTGATCGCGTCGCCGTTCGAAAACCACTACTAAGGCCACAAAACAAAAAGAAACGGATGCAGTGGGCCCTTACCCATCGAGACTGGACTGAAGAAGACTTTAAACAAGTTCTTTGGTCAGATGAATCCAAATTTGAAATATTTGGTTTAAAACGACGAATTTTTGTTCGACGTAACGTCGAGGAAAAGATGATGCCAGACTGTGTGGTGCCAACAGTCAAGCATGGTGGTGGTTCCATTATGGTCTGGGGATGCTTCTCGGGCCATGGAACCGGAGATTTGGTACGAGTCGAAGGAATCATGAAAAAGGAGCAATATAAACGAATACTACAGCAAAATGCCATTCCGTCTGGTTCAAGAATAATTGGAGATGGATTTTTTTTCCAACAAGATAATGACCCAAAACATAGTTCAAAATTATGCAGGGGTTATTTAGAACACAAAGAAACAGAAGGGGTTTTAAAAAACATGGTATGGCCCCCTCAGAGTCCGGATCTCAACCCGATTGAGCTTTTGTGGGAAGAGCTTGATAGAAATGTGCGCAGTTGTTGTCCCACTTCGCAAGAAGACATGTGGAAGGCTTTACAAGAAAGCTGGAACAATATATCACAAGATACAATCGACAAATTGATTGCTCGTATGCCAAGAATAGTGAAAGTAGTAATAAAATGCAAGGGAGGGTTTTTCGACGAAAAATCTGTATAAAATATGAGCGACATTTTTAAAGTAAATGGTTGATTTTTCTTGATTTTTTTGTTTTCTTCATAATGTATGTGTATTAGGAAATAAGTATTTTAATTCATAATTAAACCTCTTGCTTTGTATTTTGAGTTTTATTTCATTTTCCTACTTTGATGTAGGTGGTCTCAAACTTTTGGCCGGCAGTGTATGTATGTAGCGTTTGTAGATATGGATCTATATTTTACAGGCAAAGTATAGAGAAGTCTGTAAGTAGACAACTTTTTGAAAAATATTACCAGTACCTACCTGTAGTACATATGGGTACCTACTTGACAACCGTTCGAAACCTGCGGCGCGCGAGTCACACTCGCACTTGACGGATCTTGTTAAATAGGTATAGAATAACAAGCTGCTATTATGGGAAACTTAGTTATGTACCTAGTTGAAGTGCTCAAGAAATGATGTTTATAAGTAAACTTAGTCATGTACCTAGTCGAAGCGCTCAAGAAATTATGTTAACAAGTAAACTTCCTTATCACAGAGAACGCAGTTGAGTCAGTAGATACGATAATGAACAAATAATATTTGTTTTAGAAGTTTGCTGAACGAACGATAACTGTTCACATTCGTTGATTTGCTTGTATCTTTCATCAACTCAAGACTTCAACTCGTTAACTCGGAGGGATAAATTTTCGGGTTGCATACCAATGCCACATTCAAAATAAATTAGGTTTTCACAACCAAGTCTACCGATTAAATATTTCGGTCTAGTTTTTTATGGTTATCGCCATGTAGATAGAGATACGCCTAGGGCTATACCGCGGCAGAATGAATGAATGAATGAAAACTTTATTGCACTTAAAAAATAACATAATAAAAACCTTATATCTACATTTAACACATACTCAGTACAATAGGCGGCCTTATCGCTGAGAGCGATTTCTCCCAGGCAACCTAGAAACGAACGCAAACGCGGATGGCAAACTCTGGGAGACTTTAACCATACCCAACCCAGCAGTGGATAAAATAAACCGCCAAGTGGGAGTCAACTCGCACACGAAGGGTTCCGTAACGTAAAAATCAGGCAACTTTTTCACAGAACATCAAATTTTCACTTGTTCGGAGAACCCCTTTAAATTATTAACTTTATTATATTTTTAGTATTTTTTGTTATTACTGTTGAAGTGTTACTTATTTATAGAAAGTTTAATGTGTCTACCTTTTGTGGTTCAAGAGATACAGCCTTGACAAACAAAGAGCAAAAATAGCAAAAAAAAAACTGTTTTCTGTACGCAAGCCCCCTTTAATTTAGATATTTATTTTATTTTTAATATTTGTTGTTATAGCGGCAAGAGAAATACACATTCTCTGAAAATTTCAACTGTCTACCTCATACGGTTCATGAGACAGAGCCCTGTGATGTGACAGACGGACGGACGGACAGCGGAGGCTTAGTAAAAAACCGTTGGTACGGAACCCTAAAAAGGACAAGAGAATGATGATACTAAAGTAAATTAGGTCCTACGTCACCTAAACTACACAATCAAATACCAATCCCCATCCCGACACGCACTGCTGAACGTTACATACAAGTCAATGGCGTTTAGCCGATTAGTTAAGAAACGTTTAATTCACTGGGCATCGAACCCAGCACGTCCTTATCCAATGCATTTTATGGATTGACGCCACATCGACGCCATCATCGAGCAATTCGCCATAGTGTGATATCGAGACGTGCATCGCGAATCGATTTGGGGTAAAAACTAGCAGGAATTTCAGCTATGTGAAGCTATCGTCCAGTTAAGATTGCAGTTTGCAATATTATGATAATGAAGTCTTAGAAGGTGCTGGTAGGTTCAGTGACGTTTATTATTAGCCTGTTTACATTGGGAATGATGATTTAGGTAGATTTTCGATTCATTTTTGTTGCTACTTGGGAGTCAGCCGAGCACTTTTGTGCGTGATAAAGTTGCGCAAGACAAAGCCTAGCTAGCAGCGTTACCCTAAAGAACATCCCAACACAATAATGACGTAGTTAGTACCAGCGGGGCATGTCAGTAATACAGTAATATTTTTCACACAAGACATGGTATTTAAATTCATTGATGGAAAAAGACAGAACTACTGAATACTGAATTAATGAATTAGTCCAACATACTGATTTCATATTGGGATGGTGGAAGATTTACTTCCCGCTTCTTAGGCCCGGACTCCACCAGAGGAGGCGAGACGAGATATGTATTTTAAACAACCAATAGAGAGTCTTTATTTACACATCTCTTCTCTTCTCAGCTTCAATGGATACCACTGAGCAGAGATGTACCTATCATATTTGTATGGCACCATCGAGGCAGAGATGGGAGCTGTGCCTCTAGATTGAGGTGGGCGGCGGCGGTACAAAGCGGAGATATGAATTGCGCCTTGCAAGCTGGCGGCACGCAGCGGAGAAGAGATGTGTGTCAACTCAACAAACATTCAACGCTCGCCGCACGCAACTCAGTTCCGCTCTAACCAGCACACATCTCCGCTCCAGTCTAGCCAGTACACATCTCCATCTCTATTATAGTATGTAGTTTAACTATTATTGTTTTCTTTTATTCTTCGAGTGCCACCGTCTATTTTGTTCTTACATATCCAGTCCATCCCAAGGTTGCCTGGAAGAGATCGCTCATAGCGATAAGGCCGCCTTTGTACTTCGTCCACTCTTAGCATCTATTCCTGTATTGTTTTCTGTCTTTGTGTGGTACAATAAAGTATTATCTATATATCTCCGTTCAGCTTCGGTGGATAGGTACAGCCTAGCTGAAAAACGTATCTTTCCTTTTCCGCTTCGGACATCTCCGCACATCTCCGCTTTGGTGGAGTTCGGGCCTAAATAAAAGAATACGCCTTACCAGGTTCACCAAGGAATATATGTATGTTAGGTAGATGCGGCAGGAATGTAAAGGTAGTAATTGAAACTATTAACCTAACACGTACACTGGTACATTATGGCTTCATCTGCATTCCTCAGTAGGTAATCCATTTGTTCTGTTCAGTCTAGGAATTTGTGCTGTTTATATTCCAGAACGATACCCTACTTTACTTATTTGGAACATTGCTAAAAGGTGAACATTCCTAATCATAAGTCGTATGACTTGCCCTTAATAAAGGAAAAAAGAGTCTTGTGACGCAATTTTACGACCTCAAAAGCGCAGCTGGCGGAGATCCGCCTGCGACACAGGAGGTTGCGGGTTCGATTCCCGCCCCGGGACAAATGTTTGTACGACCTGGTGTTCTGGGTGTTTTTTATGCATAATAAATAAAATTACCTATCTATGTTATGTGTTGTATTATGTATATCAGTTATCTAGTAGTAGTAGTGTCTTTGTTGCGTGCGTAACTGCCTACCGTGTGTACAAATTTATACTTATTGGTGTTTTTAGAGAACCATAGTGCAGGTTAGTAGTGTCTAGATAAACCTAACATAGGATTTAAGACACTACTAACCAAAAACATGTAATCTCTTTGACAATAAACTATATATACCTATCTATCTATCTATCTAGTACCCATAACACAAGCTCTGCTTAGCTTAGGGCTAGATGAAGCTGTGTGGATTGTCCAGCATTATTATTACTCTTATTCATACCCGACCAAATGGAGCCGTACTACAAGAAAACCTAATCACAAAAGCATTCCTGCGTCCAGGTAGGGCAGACAAAAACCAATGTCTGTTCCCATGGACGATTCACACGCGTCGTCGTCTCGTCACACCCCATGAGCGCGACGTAACAGCTAGGTAGGTACTTAATACCATGGGCCTTTGACCCCGAAGGAAGCAAGGCGAATCATAGGGCTTAAATGTTTCAATAATGCTTCAAATCTTTTATTTTGATTGTCGACTGAGTGCTTTAGTTTCATTCTATTTACTTTATAATTTTTTGAAATATGTATGTACATACCTATATTTCTTTGTTTTTATTAATTATTACTAATTATTTATGTAGGTTAGGATGTTCAGTATTACACTTCAATGAATTTAATTTTGCAATAACAATTAATTGAATGTATTCTGAAATTTATGTGGCATGAATAATTGAAATCTGTTTTTATGATTACTAACATAGTTGACTAACAATTATAGTGAACAGCCGAAATAAATAAATTGAATTGAAACTGAATTAATGTTAGATTGACCTAAACTTATATCTTATGTTTTCTTTTAGGTAATCATGATTTACAAGTAGATAATAGACAATACAAGTTTATGGTGATAACTGCTTTCTGACCTGACCCAATCTAATCATAACAACTCTAGTCTCGCAATATATTTAGTATGTTTATAATTTAAATGTTTTGATAAAGATATAAATATATAAAGATCTTACCAAACTTCTTATAGAGTCGACAGGTGATAGGAATGCTGGCTTCTATTTCGGTCAACGAATTAGCATTGCCATTCAACGTGGCAATGCTGCCAGCATTCTGGGCACTCTGCCTTCTGGTGACGGCTTAGATTTTTAAGAAATAGATATTAAGTGTATTACTAGTTGTAATTGTTTTATTCTGTTATTGTAATCTATGTGCTCAATAAAAGATATAGGTAATGTTTTTTAAAACTAAAAACTGACTTTTCATTCCTTAATATTTACACAGATTTTTAGGGTTCCGTACCCGGAAGAAGGGTGAAAACGGAACCCTATTAATAAGCCTCAGCTGTCCGTCCGTCCGTCTGTCACAGGTCTATCTCATGAACTGTAAGAGGTAACAGTTAAATTTCAGAAAATATGTAATTATTTTGGCGCTATAACAGCAAATAATAAAAATCAAATAAACAACCAAATTAAAGGGAGCTTCCATACAAAAAACGTACACTCACGTTCAATAACACTTCAACTGTAATAATAACAAATACTAAAATATAATAAAGTTGCAATTTAAAGTAGTCTCCGAACAAGTGAAAATTTGATGTTCATTGAAAAAGTTGCCTGATTTGTACGGTACGGAACCCTTCGAGTGCGCGTCGACTCGCACTTGGCGGTTTATTAAGTTTTACGAGACAAATGCCCACTAATTTATTTATTTATTTACTCAAAATATTGTACACTATCCTTACAGCACACCTAATGCGATAGTGTCATCATAATAATATCTATACAAACCCTCAATATTGGTTACATTTTTATGGGACTTTGGGGGAAATACCACCTTCCCCCCAAACCAATAACCGACAACCTATTCGGGATCATTCTCTAACGAAAAAGCAAAAGATTCATTGAATTCGGTATCTGGTAGAAAGGCATTATACCTACAGCCGATCAAAGAACCTCCTCCTTTATTTGAAGTAGGTTAAAATAGAATAAAATTGCAAACTAATTATTTGAACAATAGCACGTTTCAGTAATAGACGCTTCCGACTGGTATTGATGTGGATAAGTCTGCAGTTAGCTTAATTGTTTCAATTGTAAATACTACTTCTAATTTGTTTTTATTATTGAATTGTAATTTTCTTTGTCAATAAAGAACGATTCAGTAATTAGTTAAAATGTCAGAAAGAATAATTAATAAAACACGAAATAACCTTTGCTCGTGTAACGAAGGACATCTTGCGTTCGACATTTTGCGATCATGTACCACCACCCCGGCCAGAAATAGGAGTTACTTTGGTATGCAATACAGAACCATTGATATATATATACTATAAAATAAAATTACTTATTTTTAATATCTTGAAGTGAAGCATTCGCGACCTTTCCTTAAAATAGCTTCCAAAGGCTGACCTTTGAAGCAACTGCCTAAATCGAAAACATCTGCAGCAATTTGCGATTTTTATACTTAGCAGGTGCTCAAACACATGGCTTGCCACTTGAGAGGTTTTAATATTATTACTAGCCCCCGCCCACGGCTTCGGACGTGTTTTATCGGTATTAAAAGTAACCTATGTTAATCCACAATCGAAATCTGAAACTACATTACTACTATAATTTCACCCCGATTCGTTCAGTACCTATTTTTGTCATGAAGAGGTAGTAAACTTTCAGGAAGGAACTTTCTATTATTCTATAGACGACCTCAGTGGCACAGTAGGCAAAGGTTCGCCTGCCACGCAAAAGTGGCGGGTTCGATTCCTCGCGCAGGATAAACAAATGTTTGTATGATCGGCACTGCAGGTGCATTTAATTATTTAGTCTGTAGGGGGCACAGATGTATTTATTTATTGCATCATATTATGGAACATACAGTTGTCAGGACTTATTGACTGTATTGAGGAATACACACAATAATGTACCCAGGGTGGGGGGTTAGGGTGATGCAATGGGAGATAGGATCCTAATGTAGGGGGGATGGAAATACCATTCTAGATATGATTAGGCCGCTCATAAGCACTTAGGTTCGTCATCTTTTGCATCAAATGCATTATTTGTTTGTTGACAAATAGCATAGACGTTTGTTATTTCTTCATGACACATCTTTTGAACGCGATGCGTTTGACTGGCGACTGAGATATCTCGAAGATAAATAATTGTAGACCTGAAATGATTTATCCATCCTAAATATTATCCAAGCAAACAAGTTAAGCCGCGGGCAGAACAGAAGGTACCTCGTAACAGCAAAAAATATTATAATAGAGGTATTAAATGAATTTAGAAACTGACAGTGTTGTACTGATTATCTAAAAATTGTTTGAGGCCGAACTGAGCCGAAAAGCCGATTCCACGTTTTGAAATAAAAACGCAAACAATCAAACAAAATGGCGGATCGTCTGTAAAAATTAAATTGTTGTTGAGTTTATACAGGGTAAACTTTTGAGACAGGACAGTAAAGGCAGGCACCTTAACCGTTATAATTACAGGAAAACGTTCCTACGAGACCATCCATAAGTTTTTAAGGTATTCTGAACTGCATTAACAGATTTTTGAAAAAAATGTACAGTCAGCAAGAAAATGGTAATTTTACACAAAAACTTTTTTGATGCCAATCGATCCTGCTTCTTATAAGGATCAAAAGTCTCTACTAGACCGACTAAGGTTTGAGTACTAGAAATGCCCGAAATCGCAAAAAACTTATTCCATACATTTTGTACGGAAAAACGACTCGAAATATCTTTTGTTGCCCAACAATCCTATTTCTTACTGTGGTCAAGACTCTGAGGCCAACTGAAGTTTGAGAATTGAAACTACGGTAAGTCACAAGACCGGGTTTACACACAGGCACCTTATGCTGGGGGCATAAGATACATTTTACAGTTTTTGTTAAGCCGGCGGCCTCGTGCCATAGGTACTGTACCTAGAAGCAAAAGTGCCTAGGTACTTAAATCAGTGTTGCATCGATAATATTTTGCAACAATTAGAACTAAAAGAAATAAAAAAAAAATCATTTTAATTTGATTTGAATACATTTTTAACAAGAAGTTCATAAATTGCAACTAACAATATAGAATTTTCTCAGCGCAAACTACGAATGACCTAAAGATCATCGAGATAGAATCCTAAAGATATTCGAATCGAATTCGAAGTGAAAGACATAACTTATTTTTGTTATTTGTCGGTTTGTTATTATTATTACATTTGTTTGTACCCATCTATCCTAAATTATGTTAAATAGCACTATTATACATATATATAAGAAATTAGATTACCTATGCCTACATATAAGTACCTAGGTCCTAGAGGTAATATGTAATTTAAACATTATTTACGAATTACTTATTCTCATTGTAAATGAACTTTTATAGTTTTTATGAGAAATAAAGATTCTTTAACCTCAACTTGTTTTTATTTACTTTTTTTCAGCAGGTTTCTTTAAAGCGGATATATGTACATTTGGCAATATTAAATGAATCTGAATCTGAGTAGGTAGGTAGCTACCTACATCATAATTGGCTTGGCCAACGTTGTTTTAGAAGTTTAATTTGTCATCTCAGAAACGGTTCTTGGAAGAAGATAAGGACTACTGACTAAATAAGTATAATAAGTAATAAAAAGTTATCGTTCTGTCTTCGAGGAATTTAAAACAAGGACATTGTTATCGTCTCTGTTATGTCTAATTTTTTGGATCTGAACATGCATTCATCGAATAACAAAACATGCCGAAACCGTGCCGATATTTAGGATCTTATAGCTTTATACTTACCTAGTTACGTGTATTCATTTCATGATTAATATTTAGGGTTCCGTACTCGAAGTTTGAAAACGGAACCCTATTACTAAGCCTTCGCTGTGCGTCCGTTCGTTTGTCACAGCAGCGCTCTATCTCATGAACCGTAAGTGGTAGACAGTTTAATTTTACAGTAGAAATTTTTAGAGAACTCTTGCCGCTAAAGGCAAATATATATATTTTTTTTTTGCTATATTTGCTCTGCATTTGTCAAGGCTGTATCTCTTGAACCACAATACACATGAAACTTTCTATAAATAAGTAACACTTCAACACATACTAATAATATAATAAAGTTGGAAATATGAAGGGGTCTCAATTTAAAGTGAGAATTCGGTGTTCTTTGAAAAAGTTGCCTGTTTTTTACGGTACGGAACCCTTCGTGTGCGATAAATAAATATAATTTGTTTAACTAAGAAACATCCAGGGCACACCTTCCGTCCACAGTATCATCCAATCCCGCCTATACTTACAGCAGGTATAGGTACTTAACTAACTTATTACAACATTATTGACAAAGAAAATTACAAGTCAATAATAAAAACCAATTAGAACTAGTATTTACAATTGAAACAGTTAAGCTTACTGCAGACTGGTGCAAACAATCTACAGGTAGCTCAACTGGCCCATATCAATACCAGTCGGAAGCGTCCCCAAGACGCTGGCTGCATTGCCCCGCTGTATGGCAATGCTGATGCGCTGCGCACTAACTTATTTCCCTGGTTCTTGGATATCTGTAGGTATTTTAGGCTTTATCGATTTTAGCGTACCTATTCTAGGCTGGATCGATCTAGGCGTCGAGCTTTGCAAAGTAGGTTATCTGGCAGGTAGACTGCATTATGACAGCTTACTGAAGTATCCATAAAGTCTGCCTGGAGCCTGGATTTGTATAGAAGCGGTTTATCGAATGAGGTTACAACCTAAATTGGAATAGGTAGGTAAGTACCTAGGGTAAGATTGGTATGTAGGCTGGTGACTACTCTTTGAGAAGACCTACCGTGTACTTAGGTCTTGTCATAGATACCAATGGGCAGAATAAGACCTAAGATCGGCGGGTTAGGGATTATCATATAGGTAAGGTACCTACCTTGGATTCGGTATTGAGTACTACTCTGAGCTTGACGCTCGGTCGGTCGGTAACTGGTACTTAGAATATAACTGGTACGATATTAATAAAGGTGGAACTGACATCTTACAGAAAACACATCTTCAGAATGATTACTGCTAGGTGCCATGTAGCACCTTTTTTTTTTGTTTTTTCGATGGGAAAATGCTGTTTACGCATTACCTCTAGCCTGAGGAGGGCTAGAGGTATAACTTCTAGGTAATGCTGTATTTTTTTGCCACTTGGCCGGAACATGCGACTGCGTAGCGTTCGTGATGCCTACATATTATACACTGGCCAAACTCGATGTGGAATGTTTGTAAACAAACCACGGCTCAAACAACGAAAACTCACTTGCTTGGCGTCGAGTTTCATATTAGGTATATAATTATTGTAAGCAATGTTTATTGAAGGTCAGAAATGTACAAGTAATGTAAATTGCGTATAAAAAGACGAGGCAACAGATTAAATATTAGGTTAAGTATGGGTGGTTTGTTTACAAACATTGTACATACAATTTGGCCCGAATTTATTACCTACCTATTGCGTAAACAAAATAATGCTCGAATCGAATGAACAATTTGACTCCAATTTGATTCAAATTATACCCTCAACATTCCAATGATTAGACATCCTGATATAACATCTTGATTTGACCGTTTAGATTGTCTAAACGGTCAAATCAAGATGTTTTGAATTTACCTCCCCCATATTACCCGCATCGTGAACTATCAATTCAAAAGTCATCCTTATTCTCCAGAAATCAAAGTTTGATTTCTGTAGGTAGGTAACTACTGTCGTAATTTTCGTCCCCCTTCTTTTGGCTATGCAATTTTCGAATCAAGTTCATATTATATTTTACTCAAATGACCGTTTGTACCTAAATACGTATGGGCATACCTAGTACCTACCCTTCCATACTAGGCTTTCTAACTACCTAGGTAGGTAGGTATTGGGTGCAAGACTTAGTAGAATATAGGTACCTAGTGCAAGATCGTGTTTCATAACCGCAAACTTGAGCATGCACGAAAAACCCCAAGGTAGGTATGTACCTACAAGGTAGGTAGGTAGAGCTAGCCATACCTAAACCTACCTAGGTACCTACGGTGAAAACCTTCGTTATGCTTTTTTTGTAAAATTAAAGACTAAACAACTCAATTTTTGTTAACTTGTAATGATAAACCTCTGGTTTTCCTTGAATTTAAAATATACCTACCTACTTATATACATAGGTTACGTTTAACTAAGTTACAGAACAGAACAGAAAGACAGTGCTCAGCTACCTTCGGACCCTTTTCAAGAGGCATCTTCATAGCATCGTACATAGCTGATTTTTTAACTCACCGTTAACAATGAACCTATGTCTATCGTTCATCAGCTCCTTCGACAATTTCGGGCATTCCTTATTCAAAACCGCACACAATTCGTTCAACTTAGCACTTTGTTTACCAACAATCTCAACAAAGTAATTGCACTTCTCACTATCAACTGCACTAGTAATATCTTCTAAATCATTGAAACTGAATATTCCTTTCTTCACTAAAACATCAAGAAGGTTTGTGTCGGTTATTTCTCGGAATAATATCGTTTTATGGCGGAGCAAGCCGGCACAGAAATCGCCGACTGCACGCGTTGCCATCGTTGGACAAACTAAACTAAACTAACTGAACATGGGAGAGGGAGGGATAAATGAATGCCCCATTCACGGACCCACAGATGTTTACCGATTGTGTGCGCCTTTTGTGCTCGGTGCCATAGTAACTGTTGTATGATCTGTAAACTGTAAGTTTTGTAGTTTGAGCGAGTTGGTTTCATTTCAAGTGGCTCTGAAATAAACTTGGCTGAGGTGTAGGTAACTCTCAGATAGAATAAGCTGTAAATAATAGGACCCACGTTCTTAATACCATACATAACATAACTAATGTTTATGGGTTAGACGTAACAAGTAGAAAAAAGTAAAAGAAATGAAACTGCTCTCTGCCTGTTAAAATAACGAGTATGTTTGACATAACTTTACATAAATAATTACTTTCTTTTTTGATGAAACAAAGAGAATGTTGAGTTTGGATTTTAAAAATTCCCGCATGGCTAAGAAATAGGGAGTGTGAAGTAAGTGAATTGTGTAGTGATGCTAGAGGTCTAATCTAAACCACAATGTCCACAATACAGTGTATAAAATCGACCACACTACATTCTTCAATAGATCGTGTAAACTAAATCGACTAAAATTGGTTTTACTATGTTGTTTGACATGTAGACTTTGCGACGTTCTTTTGATTGCTTCGCTTGCTTGTTTGCTTGATTCAAATCATTCATTCAACATAACCTCAAATCAAACTATTTTGTTTACGTTACGTACTTAGAAGAAAACGAAAGAATTTTTCTTCTTCAAATACGGTCAAGAATATTTTGAATATTGTTGTGTGTATTTGGTGTAGATAAAAGTCTTAGCAGCCAGGGTAGCCAGGCAACTATGGCTCCCAAAAGCCAGAACTCGTTGGAAGGTAAGTCGTTGCCATTGCATATTGGCGAAGTAGTGAACTTTTCTGTAATTTAATGTTTATCTCTATTCAACTAACAGTAATTTGTGCCTACCTCCTAGTGTATTTTGTGTATTATCCTATGATGCTACTCCCATCGAACGAACTCTTCAAAAAAGTACCTAATTGCTATCATCTTTACACAACAATATCTACCTATGATTTTCAGAAACAGATTCAGGCTCTGACTCTGATAGTGGGTCCAGTGCTAGCCACCACAGCAAAAGTCCGAGCCCTGCCCGCTCTGGGAAACGTAGCAGTCGATCAAGGTAAAGAGTTTAAGAATTTTGACATAGCATCATACATTTTGTTTGTTAGACCAATTCACAACTAATTACACACAACAACAAACAACACACACTAAACAATCCTTATATTGAAAGCAGGGCCTAAAATTCCCGTCTATTTTCAGATCAGGGTCTAAAAGCCCAGCAAAATCAGGAAGCGAATCTCCCAAATCAAACCACTCAGGTGCCCATTCTCAAAAATCTTCCATTGCTTCAAGAAGCAAGTCCAACTCTCCAGCGCATTCAAACAGATCCGGTTCAGCTCATAGCCACAAATCAGGGTCTTCCAGTCCTAAATCAAATGCCTCAGGGAGCCCCAAAAGGGCTTCTAGGTCTAGAAGCGGCAGTCCTAAGTCCCAAGAATCAGGAAGCCCAAAATCACAGGCTTCTGGTAGTCCCAAGTCAAATGCTTCAGGAAGTCCTAAACGGGCATCTAGGTCGAGGAGTGGCTCAAAGAAATCTCGTTCCCGATCAGGAAGTGCAAGATCACACTCAGGAAGCGCTAAGTCACAATCAGCCAGTCCTAAATCACAAGCCAGTGCTAGATCACGGAGTCCTAAGTCTAGATCACAGAGCCCTAAAGCAGCAGCTAGAGCCCGTTCCGGGTCTAAATCTGTCAGCCCTAAAAGCAGGAAGTCAAGGTCTCATTCTCGGTCAGGCAGCGCTGGGAGTGCTAAGTCTAAGTCAAAAAGTCCTGCAGGAGGCAAGGGTGATGATAGCAGATCTAATTCACCAAATCTTATGATTGATGATGAACAAGCGAAGGAAATATCCAAGAGTAGATCTAGGTGAGCCCATTTCTTGGATTATAAAATTACCGTTGTATCAAAGATACAACTTCTGTGGTGATGTGGGCGAAGGTCCCCCTGCAACCTAGAAAGTGGGTTCGATTCCCGCCTCGGGACAAATGTTTGTATGGTCTGCAGATATTTGTTCCGGTCTATGTATAATAAAAAAATATCTATCTAATTAGTATAAGGTATTAAATATATCAGTTATCTAGTACCCATAACACAAGCTCTACATTGCTTGGGGCTAGATGATGCTGTGTGAATTCTCCAGCATTAATTATTTATTTATATGTGGAATTTCAGGTCAGGTTCAAGGCAAAGGCAATCCAGAAGCAAGTCCAAGTCTAAGAGTCGTTCTAGGTCCAGATCAAAGAGTTCCAATGGATCAGAAGTTGGTGCAAGTAAGTACATACTAACTCAGTAAAAAGGCCAAGGCTAGTAAGGGCCAGTTGACTTCAAGTGTTCGGATTAATAAAAAAGTAGAAGTATGCAATGAGTGTGATTGTGAAGTAGTCAACTTCCCAATTACACACATGTTATACATATAATGGACTTCGCAACAAAGTCGGCGACACAGCCTGACTGACGGGCGACATTTCAGTCTTATGAATATTGTTGGCAACCGATAGTGTTTTGTCAAATGGCGGCAGCCCCTCGACCTCTGTGTGTAGACTTCATAAGGTTAAATTCCCGGGGCATTTCTAGCGTTTATATGATTATTACTTAGATTATTACTATTGTTAGAAAGGGTTCTAATCACGTTAATTTAAATTTATAAATAATAATGATGGAGAATTGACACAGTATCATCTAGCCCCAAACTAAGCAGAGCTGGATTTATCACAATAAGCCTATCATGGCTGCAATGACACGAAAGCCACCTAAAGACGAGCAGAGCAATCAGGTGCAAAATTTTAACAACATTAAAACATCTTCCAGAGGATAAGAAAAAACGCGCTATGCTATCAGACTCCGAAAGCGACGGAGACAAAACAAGTGCGACCAAGCGTAAGAAGGGGGTCGACAGCGGCAGCGGATCTGATAACAGCAGCAAACCCAAGAAGAAGGCCGCGAAGATCATTGATACTGATGATGAGGAAGAGGAGAAAGCTGGAGAAACTGGTAAGATAATATAAAATTTACTGTTCTCTTACGAATTGGTAAAAAGAATCAGGACTTTTGTTTGAAGCTGTCTGTAGAGTTCTCAATTCTCGCTCTTCTGTAGGGTATTCAATTTAACTGTGAGATATATTGTGATCAGTACATAAAATAATAAACTGATCATGATGTGGATACGAGATTAGGGTATTATTCTATGACTTTAAAGGTTAATTTCTCTTTGCAATCCATACAAAAATCTGGTAAGCTGTAGCAGAGACGCAACCACAGTGAATTATGTGAAATGTCTTGTCCGTGTAACGTATGCGCGGCTCGCTTCGCTCGCCTAACTGGGATGGCATGTCCGCTATGAATGAAGTTTTCTTGGAAATTCCTTAATATGTCAATTTCAAAAGCACTTATTTAAATTCGTCTTTCTATTTCAGTAACAGCAGACGCGCTCTTCGGCGACGCATCAGACATCAGCACAGACGAGGAAGCTGAGAAGCAGTCGGAGCGGTCGCGGTCCCGGTCCAGGAGTCGAAGCCGCAGCCGCAGCCGCGGGCGGTCTGATGACGACCGCCGCTCCGGCGATGAGGCCAGAAGAAGCGGGGACGAGGTAAGACTGCGCCAATTTAATCCTGTATTACTGCGCCAATCCAAACCGGCTTCGCCAGACATGTATAAGAAGACACACAAAAAATCTAAAATGTTCCGTGACAAACCGCCCTAAAATTAAAACAGAGCGGGCTATAGAAATAAGATCTTGATTCAAATCCTCGCAACTTCGAAGGAAAGCAGCAGTAGCATCAGAGAATTGGTGTTTGCACAGCCATCTCTTTCGCATGAGTGTATTGTAAACTGTGTCTAACTTAACACATTGACTGCCACCGATGCACATACTGTTCTCCGACTACGTGTATCGTAGTTATATACACCCTTATCCGGGTCGCATATCTTACACAGCAGTGCATGCAGTGAT
Source organism: Eupithecia inturbata (assembly GCA_963662085.1). Lineage (NCBI taxonomy): Eukaryota > Metazoa > Arthropoda > Insecta > Lepidoptera > Geometridae > Eupithecia > Eupithecia inturbata. Next base: position 4,004,096 of record OY759196.1, on the reverse strand, counting down.
GGGATACTGATTTAACTTTTAAATAGCGTTATACGGAAACAATCACAACATGTTTGTGATTGTTTCCTGCAAACTTATTTTGACACATTCATCATATTACCAGAAGACATTTTAACAGCCACATCGATAAACTCGACAACTGCCGACTACTGACTAGCTGTACAATATTTTTAATAAATAACCTTTTAAAATCAAAAAAGTGCCGCAATTACCATAAACTCAACACTGTGTGATACAGGATGTGTCTGTACCACAGGCCACAGGCTGCTCGTCTATTATCAAATAAATAATAATTATTAATAATTTATTTGCAGGAACACCGCGACAAGCCAGAAGAAGAAGAGGAAATAGAAATCCCGGAGACACGTATCGACGTAGATATGCCTAAGATCTGGACAGAGCTCGGCAAAGAGCTTCATTTCGTGAAGCTTCCTAACTTCCTCTCAGTGGAGACCAGGCCGTATGACTCTAACACTTATGAGGATGAGATTGATGAGGAGGAAACGTTGGATGAGGAAGGTCGGGCTAGGTAAGATCCCTTTATATTAAATAAATAGTGCATAGCATCATATAACCCCAGTTGTAATCGTTCGACTAGCAACTCGCCCCGGCTCCGCACGGGCAGCGCACTCCAGCAAAGAACCTATCGGCATGCTTTTTTCCGACATCTTGTTTATTTTATTTTTATTTATTTATTTATGGCGGAGGAGGTGGAGGAATCAACTGTCAACTTTAGCTTTAGTTAACACGTTTATTTATCATAATTGTGTTAATTTTAGGCTAAAACTAAAAGTTGAGAACACGATCCGTTGGCGCACAGCTTTCGACAAGGACGGTCAGGCAATAAAGGAATCCAACGCGAGGATAGTGAAGTGGTCCGACGGCAGCATGAGTCTGCACCTCGGATCTGAAATATTCGACGTTTATAAACAACCCTTGCATGTGAGTAACCTTCCAGAATAATGTATGGGTAAAACGAAACAGAAATATTCGACGTTTATTAGTTATAAACAACCGTTGCATGTGAGTATTGTTATTAGAGAGCTTTAAGAGGACGCAATGCGCGCCATTTTGTGAAAAGTATAGTCATAGGATTTCGCGTTCGAGCGGGACAGAGTATACGTTTTTGGATCGGCGTAAGCTGGATCTGAGATATTCGACGTTTATAAACAACCCTTGCATGTGTGAGTAATTTTCAAAATCAAAAGGTAAAATTACGTACGTACGTGTCTACAAAATAAATAGACTTTTGCGTTCCCACTGTCACGAAGCGAAGCAGAATTGACCAATCAGGAACCAGCGGGTAACGAGTGAAATACGCATTATTTCATTTCGATCGATCAATGTGATTAGTAAAAGCCCCTCCGCTTTACGTCAGTGGAAATGCACCTTAATCTAAGAGCTCAGATTCTGTGGTTGAAATCCACCTTAATCTAAGAGCTCAGATTCTGTGGTTGAAATCCACTTAATATAAATGGCGAACCAAAAATAAAATCTATCATTATTAAACAAACTAATCGTATTTTCCATCCACAGGGCGACCACAACCACTTATTCGTCCGCCAAGGTACAGGTCTGCAAGGCCAAGCAGTGTTCCGTACGAAGCTGTCCTTCCGCCCACACTCGACGGAATCGTTCACTCACCGAAAGATGACGCTGTCTCTCGCCGACCGGTCGACAAAGACGTCGGCGATCAAAATACTGTCGCAGGTCGGCGCTGATCCAGACGCGGACCGGAAGTATCAGCTCAAGGTAAAAAAATAATCACAAGAGATGTCTAAATAAGTTGTATGTTTCAGACCCTATTCCGAAGTATTAATATGTCAGCTCAAGGCAAAGAAACTAAACAGACGACCGATGTGGCGCGGCGGGCGAAGGTCCGCCTGCGACGCAGGAGGTTGCGGGCTCGATTCAAGTTGTATGTTTCAGACCCTATTCCGAAGTATTAATATGTCAGCTCAAGATAAAGAAACTAAACAGACGACCGATGTGGCGCGGCGGGCGAAGGTCCGCCTGCGACGCAGGAGGTTGCGGGCTCGATTCGCGCCTTGGAACAAATGTTTGTACGATCTGCAAATATTTTTTCCGGGTGTTCTGGGTATTTTCTCTGTATATAATAAAAAAATATCTATCTATGGTATGTATTGTATTAAGGATATCAGTTATCTACAAAAAAATGTCATAATAATAAAGCGTCGGTTGCTGAGATTCACATATGAAAAAAAATAATTAAAGCAATAGTAACTTTCATCTGAATATCTCAGAAGCCTGATGCTGTAGGACATTATGTTTTACGATATTTTTTATTTGTTTATGTGTCCTCTATCAACATGTACCTATAAAATGTAGTACCCATAACACAAGTTCTGCTTAGCTTGGGGCTAGATGATGTTGTGTGGATTGTCCAGCATTATTTATTTATTTACTGTACCTGCGGCAGCACGCCCATTCCAATCGCACCGCAGAGTCTTAGCAGTAAACGCCTTAAACAATGTCCTTTATTTTTTTAGAAAGAGGAAATGGAACTCCGTGCCGCAATGCGTTCCCGCGCAAGCACGCGCCCCGTGCGACGCAAGGGCGGCGGCGGCGCGGCGCGCGGGCCGGCGCGGGACGACTCCGACGACGAGGGAGGCGTCTCACTCGCCGCTATCAAGAACAAGTACAAGCAGGGACAGAAAGGTACGTTAAGGTGAAAACAAATACCAAAAGGTTCGTGAAGGTACAAAAAGGTATTGCCCAGCAGAAACTTTCAATGGCGCGCCGCAGTGCAATGAAGTCTTCTACAAGGTCCAACCCAATTTCGCTTTGTGGATCTCTTATAAGACTTCTAAGATAGAGATTGAGAACATTATCGGAAACAGACCTTGACGGAAATCCTTCTTGTCACGAGCAAGCAACATAAGGTTGCTGCTCTATTATAATTTGAGCTTCAGCACGCTGCCGCCGCTTCGCTCGCGTTTTCCGGGATAAAAAGTAGGCCATATTTTATTCCACATGTATGATATTTCAGTAGTTTTAGCGTGAAGAGTTAACAAACATTCATACATACTATCGCATTTATAATATTCGTGTGATAGCACACAGAACCATCAAGATTTGGTCACATTTTGTTTTTTACTACCTTACTATCCCAATGCAATGTCTCCCATTCTTATAACTAAACCAACTCTCCCTTCCAGCATCAGCGGCAGCCATCTACTCCTCGGAATCCGACGCATCCGACGTGGAAACCCGTCGGGCGAAGCGACTGGACCGCGCTAAGGCTCTCAAAGACTCCGATTCAGAAGCATCCGATGGTGACGATAAGGCACCGGAGCGCAGCCCTACGCCGAGTGGCAGCGGCAGCGGCGGTGGCAGCGGCAGTGGGGGCGGCAGCGGCAGTGAATGAGTTATGTCTGTTACTTGTCTTGCTGCTAGCGTAGAACTATAGTTCAAACAGCTGATAAATGTCGATGTGAAACACGCCGTGGCTTTCTTGATTTCTTTCTCAAGCAGATTGAGAAATGAAATTTAGTCAGATATATTTTAAGCGCTATTGTCTCAGATCTTCTCTCTTATGGGCCCAGTTAAATTGTTCAAACTAAACTCGACAAAACTTTCATGTTCGATCACAGAGCAGATGAAAATTTGCATGCAACCGACAATAACTAATCATGGTCAGATAAGCGGCCAAAGCAAACGGGCGTCGCTGCGTTACTACGATGAAAAAAACGATACCCCATTGCAAACTGATTTGAGAGAAAGTATTACGGCTTAGTTAAAAACTCAGTGTAAAAACGTTTCAAACTAATGATATCTTGTTATGCCGCATTCAATTAATATTTGTAAGAAAATAAATAATGTAGTCTTTTATAAATTTGAAGTAAATTATAGAAGAAATTCGCCATCCGTGAAATTATATTCATTTTGACCTGTAACTAAGACACATACATAAGATATTTAGATAGGATAATACATTAACTACTCGCGTGGTAGGATAAATTTACTATAAGACTGTTGTAAATAAAAGAACTACAAACGAACATGGTTTTTATTAACATACACATATCACATATTTAGAACCTGCATTATCAATAATGTGTATCAAACTATTGTTGGTATTATGAGTGGGGCAGCTGTTGCAAGTTAGTACAACTTGCAAGAACAAACCGAGAAAGCGAGCCCGCGTAGTAGGCTGGAACAAACATGTTCAAAGAGCTCATGGAGAAGCTCGCTAAGCTTTTCATGGATGAAAATTATATGGGAAGCCCACATGTGGGCCGCATTATGTAAATATTAGGTCCTTACATATGAAATTGGCGTTTTTCGTACTGGCCACTTTAATCACAAATTTCTCCTCTTTGGTAAGGAATTCCAAATTCAAATTTGTACAGCTATAAACTCATGTATTTGTGCTTCGATGATCGTCATTCATTTGTTTTTTTTCTTCTGTTTTTTTCTGTTTGCGTCACTCATTTTACAAAATGGAAAACTTAAAATATCGCATTATTTACGAGTACGAGTTCCGCCGTGGCACTAGTGCTGCGGAAACAACTCGAAGGGTGAATGATGTGTATGGCGGTCGTGTTGCAAAAGAAAACACAGTTCGTTTTTGGTTCCAACGTTTTCGTTCTGGAAATTTTGACCTGCAGAACAAGCCCCGTGGACGGCCTGAGACTCAAGTTGATAATGAAGAGTTGAAGGCTATTGTGGAAGCGGATCCATCGCAAACCACGTCCGAGTTAGCTGCAGGCTGCGATGTTAGTGATAAAACTGTTTTAATTCACTTGAAGCAAATTGGGAAGATTAAAAAGCTTGAAAGGTGGGTACCTCACGAATTGACTGAAGCAAACCGGCAAACGCGCGTCGACTGCTGCGTTACATTACTAAACCGGCACAATAATGAAGGTATTTTAAACCGAATCATTACCTGTGATGAAAAATGGGTTCTTTACGATAATCGGAAGCGCTCAGCGCAATGGTTGGATCCTGGCCAGCCAGCCAAATCCTGCCCCAAGCGAAAATTAACCCCAAAAAAGTTACTTGTAAGCGTTTGGTGGACTAGTGCCGGTATTGTTCATTACAGTTTTCTCAAATCTGGCCAGACTATTACGGCTGATGTCTATTGTCAGCAATTGCAAACCATGATGGAAAAGCTAGCGGCTAAACAACCTAGGCTGGTCAATCGCTCCACGCCACTGCTGCTTCACGACAACGCACACTGCGCAACAGACGGCTACTAAATTAGAAGAGCTTCAATTGGAAAGTCTAAGACATCCTCCGTACTCCCCGGACCTTGCTCCAACAGATTACCATTTTTTTCGAAATTTGGATAACTTCTTGCAAGGGAAAAAATTCAACTCCGATGGGGCAGTCCAAATCGCCTTCAAAGATTTTATTGATTCCCGTCCGACTGGTTTTTTTAGTAAAGGGATCAATGAACTACCTATAAGATGGCAAAAGTGCATAGAAAATAATGGTTCATACTTTGATTAATTAAATATATTATATTAAAAAATATTCGACTTTTTGTTCCTCCCATACAAAACGCCAATTTCATATGTAAGGACCTAATATGTAACTCTTAAGTCCAAACTGAAGTGGTGTCAAAACAATTAGCAACAAATACAAATGGATATTTTAGCAGCACACCACTAGTAAAGACTGGAAGTTTCTGGAAGCACACAAATAAATAAAACCCGCGAACGGGCATACCCATGGGCAAGAATGGAGTTAGTGATCTGGTAGGCATAGCCAATATTTTCAAGGAGCACTTTCAAGTCAAACCATTGATGGAAAGTCCATCCGCGCAGGTGCCCACTACTGGGAACTGTTGTTCTGATACACATGTACATGTTACTGATGTTGAAATTGTAATTAAGAGTATGAAGCGTGGTAAATCACCTGGGCACGATGGTCTCAGTAGAGAGCACCTTCAGTATGGGGGTCCTCATGTGCATAGAGTACTTGCCTTGCTTTTTAACCTGAGCTTTGGACATTCATATCTGCCTGTAGATCTTATGCGGACTGTTGCCGTGCCAGTTATTACAGGACGTTGAACGCCTCGGACAGGTCCAATTATAGACCGATTTCTCTGGCAACTATTGTTGCTAAAGTATTGGACGATTGCATCTTAGAACACACTTGTTGAATGACGCGCAGTTCTGTTTCCAACCCGGGCTATCGACAGAATCAGCTAAATTGTGTCTCAAGCACACCGTCCAATACTACACTAGTAAAAAAAAAACGCCTGTCTTCGCATGTTTCTTGGACCTGTCAAAGGAGTTTGACCTAGTTTCTTAAAACACCTTGTGGGAAAAAATATTGTGTGACACTACCCTCCCAAATGATCTAATACATGTGTGCAAGTACTGGTATGACAACCAAAGAAATGTGGTACGCTGGGCGGGCTCGTTTTCTAAGGAGTCACTCATGACATGACTCAGATGTGGGGTAAGACAGGGGGATAACATCCCCAAAGCTGTTTAACCTCTACATAAATCGTTTAATTGAGGAGCTCAACAGAGCTAATGTCGGATGTTCAATTAACGGTACTATAATTAACAATATAAACTACGCGGACGTCATGGTTCTGTTGAGTCCCTCAATAAGTGCTCTCAGACGGCTAGTGAATATTTGTGAACAATAGGCAGAGGCTCATGGGCTCAAGTACAACGGCAAAAAGAGTGAGGTAATGCAGTTTAAAGCTGGGACAACCAGTGCAGTGGGAAACCTATGATGTTACTCCTCTCGTGCTTGCTGGGACTCCCCTACTACGGGTAAAAAAGTTTAAGTACTTGGGCCACTGATGACCTGAATGATAGCCCTGACAGATCAGTCGGTCAGATACAATATGTTGGCCCGTAGGTTTGCACGGTGTTCTGCATCAGTCAACTTAACTCTGTTTAAGGCGTTTTGTCAAAACTTATATACGTGGAGCCTATGGCTACGATATACGCAGAGGGCCAGTGCACTACGGGTCCAGTATAATAACGGGTTCAGGATGCTGATGGGTCTGCCACGGTGCTGTAGCGCATTAGGAATGTTTACAGACGCACATGTTGATGACATGAACTCAATTGTTCGCAAAAGGATCGCATCCCTGATGCGCCGCACCTGCGCCAGCACCCGCAGCTTACTTGCAATTGTAACTGATAGTTTTGATTTCAATTCACGACGCTCAGACATAATTTATAACATTGACTATCGATATCGATAAAAATATTTACTTGCCCATCTCGAGTGTGATGCTTGACCTTGAGTCGGCCAATCGGAACGCAGCGGTCGCCGCAGTGATTTGGCGAAATTGTTGTCTACACCTCTACTCAGAGGTCTATACAAAATAAATGACATTTCCTCTCTATTGGGTAGGTAGTGCTCGATGATCCAAATATATAAATTTTATTGTGCGTGACGATTTTGAAAAAAACAAAACGGTAACCGATGTTATGGCCAAATTCATTAAACCCATTTGAGCCACAGTCTATACAACCTCTTCGCTAAAACCAACTCTGAATACAAAATACCATGGCGAAATTAAACCATAATATAGTTTCATTTATCTATGTTAATATCAAGGAACCAACCCTTAAACCAACCTCATCACGGAAGTCTCCAAAGATCCCATGACTACCTACGTTCCAAAGACACAACTTTCTTTGGAAGCCTCCTATTAAACGTGCATTTATCAAAACGGTTCAAGGAGTTTAGGGAAGTTATGAAGGCTTAAAACCTTCGCTAAAACCAAAGACAACGCGTCAAGTCGTCATGTCAATAGTACCTAACAAAAACATTGAGCTACATCAGTTTAGTAAATAAAAAATAAAAAATTCTCAATGATCAAAATTTTTCAAGATTCCATATTGCCTTGATAATGCAGACAAAATGATATGAAAACACAGATTTATTATTTATTGTCGCTGCATCAGCTGTCGTTTCGTGTATGAACAGTGGCCGAAAAATGAATGGTAGGTAAACCACCTTCTTATCAGGTCTCTCACCTCCTTTTTTAATAAAGGTAATACAGGGGCAGGGCAACAGTTTGCGGTTAGTATGTACGGCACCATGGGTATCGCAAACTTCCTTAGCAGTGGGTCCGGTTCGGCTTGTGATCTTTAGGGCTAGATGCTGTGTTGAATGTCCAGTACCTATAAGTTATTTATTTATGGAATTTTACATTCGTTCTCGCCCTTACCAATGAGCCAGAATAAAGGTGCATATACCCCTAATTTTGTGTAGCCGGGAGTTCCCGAAAAGCTAACGAGATTTATATTGTTTCGATACCTGCTAGTTACCGTAGGGGACAGAAGATTGGCACCAAATAATACCTCGTCCACCTCCATAGCCTATATTGGTCCAATGCTGGACCCAGGCCTCCCCCTGATAAGCGCCTTGTTGGCTTTAATCTCACGGGGGGTAATGCCCATAATCCCCACGCTGGGCATGCGGGTTGGGGATCGCAACTAGTAATGATGTTTTCTTTGTTCCAGGCTCTAAAACTTATGTTAACATTACCAGGAAACACAGTCTCTACAAAATGCAAGTACAAATTATCATCAAAACTCTCTCTAAAATTAAAAATGTATAGTCCCGACACAAACAACACTTCTAGAACATAGAAACTATTTTGAATTCGATTTAAATCACAGGGGCTAAGTTTTAATGAATAAAAAAAAGCATTGAAATATTGTGTCTTTCACCCAAAATGGTTGGTCTGCTTAAGAGTGCCCGTCACTGGGGCTTAACAGGAAGGAAGCATTTCCATTATATATTAAAAGAAAAGTTCACAGCAAGGCCGCCGTTGGACGTACGAGGGAAGCACGACCAGTTTCAGTTCGTCTTGATGGTCATTTCAGGTGCTGTAGGCTCAGCATATGCTTTAGGATACCTCCCAGGGCAAAAGAAGCCGAAAATAAAATGCCCTCCCGAACCAGAGCGGCCGCGGGAAAAGAAGTCGAAAAAACATCCCCCTTGTGTACCTAAAGAACACACGCCTTGTCCAGAAACGGTTTCAAAACTGATAGCGTGTACATGACGGTAAATAATAAAAAAAATTGTATAATTTACACTGCCGGCCATAAGTTTGAGACCACCTACCCTAAATACCTACATTAAAGTAGGAAAAAGTCAAAATACAAAGCAAGAGGTTTTATTATCAATTATAATACTTATTAACTAATACACATACATTAGAAAACAAAAAATCAAGAAATATCAATCATTTACGTTAAAAATGCCGTTCATATTTAATTTTCTCATGGCCCAAGAAGCATCCCCAGACCATAATGGATCCACCACCATGCTTGACTGTTGGCACCACACAGTCTGGCATCATCATTTCCTCGGCGCTACTTCGAACAAAAATTCGTCGTATTGAACCAAATATTTTAAACTTTGATTCATCCAAAGAACTTATATAAAGTTTTCTTCAGCCCAGTCTCGATGGGTAAGCCCCAATGCATCCATTTCTTTTTGTTTTGTGGCCTTAGTAGTGGTTTTCAAGCGGCGACGCGACCAAATAACTTAGCCTCTCTCAATCGTCTTTTTACTGTAGTCAATGATACAGTTTCTGATCGGGGTTTGTTCACTTCTGCGCGGATTTCTGGTGTTAGGCGTCTATTCCGTTTGCTGGTAATAACGATGAAATTATCAGCGCTAGAAGTGTTAGCTCTCGGCCTTCCCGATCGCGAATGATCTTGATGACTGCCAGTCTCCTTGTATCGGGTTATTGTGTTATGAACACAAGTCTTCGAAGTTGAGAGGCAATCGCACGTTCATATTTGTCTTCGCCGTGTACATGTGTATGGCAGAACGAGTATCACTACTAATTTCGCGCACTTTTCCCATTATAAGATGCTTCTCTGTAACAACGACGAGCTCCGACTAATTAAGATAGAGCAAGATTTTAACTCCATGAAAACTCAGGTAAAAAATATGTTTTAGGAAGCTAAAACAATCCTGAATTTCGGTTAACGCGAAACAAAACCAAAATAATTAGTAATGAGCAAGTCCTAAAAATAACACAATGACTCTACCACCTGGTCCTTGCGCGGCACTCATTGGTGTTTTGAAACAATATACCTTTAAAGTATGATAACATTGATAACATAAAAATACACAAAAAGAATGACTCGTAGAAATTCTCAACAATAGAATACACAGGTGTTGAATTTAGCTCTTTATCATGTGTACTTTTTAAATATTTTGTTGGTGGCAATAATTTTTACATGTGGTCTCAAACTTTTGTCCGCCAGTATAGATAATTCTTTGGTGTTTTTATTACATCTTATATTATAAACCATATAATAAACATATAATCTTATTAATTTCTTTACGTTCAATATAAACGAAGGCGAACAAAATGAGGGTACACTGAACTCCAGCCAACTCGTTAACGTGGATGTTCTACTATACAACCCTTACAAGCCGTGGTCTAATGCGGGTTGAGGTTCAATACGCAATAATTATATTTGTTGTACATTGGCTTATTAGGTAGATAAATAACAAGTGATTTTCTGGTAACAACGCCCAGCCCAAACCGCTGAAGCTAGAAAGCTGATATTTGGACGGTAGGTACCTGTTACTACACAACTTCCCGCTAAGAACGGATTTTTGTAAGTTCCACCTCTAAGGGTATGAAAAGAGAATTGAAGATTTTTGTTTTTTTTTTACTCTTTTACCAGTAGCCCAATTTGCTTGAAACTTACGGAAAATACTAAGAACATAACAATCAGGATTTTGAAAAAAATCCTGAAAATTGGGTAAATCGGGTTATTAAAGTTTGAGATTCGTAGTTTGGCTCCGTATTTAAATGTCTGTAACTTTTTAATGTGTCTATTGACCTGAAATTTTTAGGTGTATACTGTAACAAAAATACATTAATATACATGTTTCAGGATTTTTTCCTATCCGTTTTTTCCATGTGGCTGGTTTGCAACTTGGTACACATGCTAAATTATATACTAAGTACTTCACAAATTAATAAATATAATAAAAAAAATCATTTATTTCAGATTGTTGTGGTCCATATAAAGCACAGCAATATATAATTAAATATGTATTTATGAAATTTTCAAAATTACCGTTGAAAGGGGGTTTACTAAATAAAGGATGTTCAAGTTTAAAATTTTTAGTGTTGAATTCGTACGGCAAGTTTGTAGCGTTGATACAATTTGCTTCATACTCAATTTGAATAGGTATTAAACAAATAAAATTATGAGAAATGAGTTTTAGCAATTTTCATAACAACCGGGCTTCATTGAGGTTAGTGTATATTTTTCAGCTGATCCTATGACACATTTCTGTCAAAAAAACAAAAAAAAATATAAACAGATGACGGATACTTTGTAATCGAAAAAGAAATAAATAGTTTTAGTAAAACCCCCGACTAAGAGAATATAAACCCGCGACGGATACCGTCTTGGGTTTATATATATATATATATATTTTTTTATTGCTTTTATGTTAATCTTTTTATAGATTGTCTACCGTCTGATGCTGTTCCCAGCGCTCTGATTAAGTCTCCTTAGAATCTGCCTACCGTACGTAAAATAGCTACTTAGATCTTTGAAAAACTCTGTCCTATTCATAGAGTTAATCTGTCATAACCAGAACCTGATTTAAACCGAACAAGGGTGGATAGGATACCTGAATTTGCTTTTGCAGAGTTCGAAGATGTGGTAAGTACCTACTTGTCAGTATGGTGGTGATAGACCAGTTTCATCATTGGACATTCAGCATTTTATATCCAAATGCCAAACATAATCACAAGAGCCCAAACGCTGTCAACTAGCTAAGTACCTTCACAGAGTTCCCTGTGATGTAGTACTGGTGCACCACCAGATCCTCAGCAATTTAGATCCAAAACCTACTCGCCAAATACAATCAAAAAAGCCCAAACACGGTCTACGAGCTATGTACCCTACGTTCGCAGAAAGCCCTGCAATGTGGTTCTGGTGCACCACCAGATCCTCAGCAATTTAGATCCAAAACCTACTCGCCAAACACGGCCATATAGCTATTCACCTTCTTAGATTTCCCACGTTGACATTTCTGGTCCATCAGCAGACCACCAGCTGCTTATATACAAGGGCTAGGTAATCACTACACTCTAAAAAGATTCCAAACACTGTAACTAGATACTTAGTGCTTTTTTAAAACGTTGATTGCAGCGCCCCCTGGTAAGTAAACACCTAATGCCCCCTGGTAAGTAAACTTAGCAAAGAACCATCGGCAATGAACCTCATACCTTTTACAGAAAATTGTGTCCAAATCGATTAAACCGTCCTGGACATAAATGGGAACATTGGTTTTCATGTAGAATGTTTGTAAACAAAGTTCTACATCTAGTTTGGCTAGTGTATGGGTAGGAATAGGTCCTACCCTACCTATCATATCTCCATTAGATGATAGTAATTAGATGACAGTATGTTATGTACGATCTACGAGTATGAGGGAATAAGAAAACTTGTAAATACCTAAGTAAGTATGCAAGAAATAAAATAACGTTTGAATTACCTATCATAAATTCATAATTTCGTCGCGGTTCTGACTAAGTAACGTAACATTATGGTCATATTACAGAATAAGCTTTTCTGTCAGGAGTCGCATGCATTTGTAACACTGTAACACGCTTATATATGAATCGATTAAAATGAAAATGCAATGCACGCCTATATTATACTTCAAACTAAGGCCTTCCTGATAACGTGCTTTTGCTTTTATTTTAATAATTGGTTAATTCAATCAATTAATTTAAAGTAGATACGACACCTCGTTAGAACTTTATTTTGAAATGTTTGGCTTCAAATTTCAGATAGGTGTGGGTATTTTTGTAATTAAATTCGTTAATTTTAAATCATTAGGTACAGTTTAATTTATAAAACGCTTAGAGTAGTTTTTTATTTGTTAAACTATCAGTCTCAAATATTAAAGGTATATAGGTTATAAATTTATAATAAATCACAATGTCGTGAAATCAAACAAATCACTTGGTACGTTATGTATAACTTATAAGTGTATAACCTACTTGGTAATATTATTATTCAAACAATTTTTATCATAAACCGAAATGAGATCTATTTAAGATAATCTTTGTGAACGAACTTGGTAAGTTTTCAAATTTATGTTTTTGATTAGATAAAACTTACTTTAGACTGTTGTAAAAAAAAGAACTACAAACGAACAAGGTTTTTATTAACATACAATTATATCACATTTTTAGAACCTTCATTATGGTAAAATTAACATCAAAATGTTTATCAAGACGCTTCTGACGGGGATCGAACCCGCATGGCTGTATTTAGGCTCCATTCCACTCTGATCCACGTTGCAGATCCACTCATGGATCAGTTTTCACTTATTTATCCACTCTGATCCATTGGTCGAGTGGATTAGTTTCCACAAGCAGTGGAAACATCGAGCATCGAGTTGATGGGTGCGTCTATAAGAGCCCTACCTGCCATGATGTTAATTCAGTAGGCCTAGCACGGGCATCGTTGTCTAGGGTAGAATAGAGAAAAATTACGTCACTTTGTCATCGAATGCGTAAATTATTTGAAATGAATTCCTTCAACTTCAATAATGTACGCAATGTATGACGATGCGATGTCATTATTGTCTATTCTACCCTAGAGAACAATCCCTGTGCTTAGCCTACAGATGTCGCTAAAACTGAACCAAAGTAATTTGACAGCTTTAAAAATTATGCCATCGTTTTTATTTAGATCGTAAAGGGACGGCAACATTTTAGTCCTGTCAAAATTTATCAGTACTAAAATGTTGCCGAAAAAAACAAATTTGGCGAAATCCGAATTGACACTAATATCTAAAGATTCTGACTTGGGATAAAATGATAGGCATCTTTAGGCCCGTTTGCTCCAAACTCTAAACGCAATCATCGCTCCTGAACTAAGCTAAAGCGTTCAACTGACAGCTGCGTTTAATCAGGACTTTAAACTAGATCAGGCTAAACTTAGTTTTATCTTGTTTTATGTTTCGCGAATTCCAGCTTTAGGAGAACAATATAGTACAAATCTATTACGACAGGCATATCATTTCAGTCATTAATATTATAAACATCTATAGCTTCTTTATTAAAAAAGAAAATTACAATCAAATAATAGAAACAAATTAGAACTAGTACAATTTAAACAATTGAGCTATCTGCAAACAATCTAAAGATAGCTAAACTATATGGATCAGTCAATACCAGTTGGAAGCGTCCCCAAGACGCTGGCTGCATTGCCCCGCTGTATGGTAAAGCTGATGCGCTGCGCCAGATACTCACCGGCTCTCGGGTGTCGCGTCGCTTCAACTACTAGACGATCAGAATATTTTTTTAAAACCCTGTGAGACTTGGTACGCTTCAGACCTAGGCCTCGACTCAAAGGGGAGCAAATGTGTCGGCTCTGTCGATATTTGGGCCTCTTGAGATCCTCGGCCAAATCTGCCGCCGCATCAGCCCTCACGGATTTCTTTGGAACATGAGAAGGCGCATGTCGATGCATGTAGCATCCCACACAATGGGCCTCCGCAACTCCCATGGGACTAGTTTCATACCGTCGTCGGGCTTCTTTACCATCGTCAGTCGTCAAGCAACAGACCATTCGGTTCGAGAATAGCTGGTACGTTAGTGGTGACAAAGGCCCGCCAGAGGCTGGCATGGCGAGATATTCGACCGGCGCGGCGGCGGCCATATAATTTTTTGGAACTAGTTTCTGCCCGCGGTTTTGCACGCGTTGTTTCTATGGAAACGTTTAAATGTTATTTCTATACTGTGAGCACTGATTCATGGGATAAAAAGAGGCCTATTCGTTTTTACAGGATTAGACCTACATCTAAGCGAAATTTCAAACCGAATATTTTCTCAGGTGAATCTAAGCAAAACAAAATTAAGGAACAGGTTCCTAATGTTCCTATACAAAAGAACGTGTAAGTGACAAAGAAACGCGGAGACTGTGACTTATTTATACCAACTGAAGATACCTACCCAGAATCTATGTAGATAAAAAGAAGATGAAAATTTCAAGGCCAATGTTATGTAATAGGTGCAATACCTAGTACTTAGTTATAAGCATAGTGTAGAAGTTTAAGAAAAATAACAAATAGGAAGGTATAGGTGCACAATATTTACAAGAATAACTTGATCTGTTTGATTTATTGATATGACTTGTGGCGTGAAGAAATTCATCCATTCGTTACATCAAATACATTAAGTACATCAAAACTTTTGCATTTATATTATTAGTGTAAAGTGTGATCAATGATCATTCGGTTAACTATATTAAATTATTTGACATTTCGTTCTCTTCCCCAGTAACTCTTAAAAACACCTGTCCAAAAAGTACCATTTTGCCGACTCCAGTAATCTCCCATAAGCCTTCGTCAGCTTTCGTCACGTTTTTGACGACGTACCCGCATCTTTCCATGTCTATTGGTGACCTGTCGTAAAACCTATCGAAACAAATTGTAAATTAGAAATAAAGGCAAGGGAAAACAACGATATTTTTTAGCTGTTTGCTAAGGACAAGAGAAGGGCAGCATGCCAGCGTAGATGCAGATAATAATTGGTAATGCTGGCCAATTCACACAGCATCACCTAGCCTCAAAATACGCAGAGCTTGTGTTATGGGTACTAGACAACTGATATACAATACATTACATAGATATTTTTTATTATACATTGAAAACCCACAGAACACATCTTCAGATCGTACTATCGTTTGTACCGAGGCGGAAATCCAATCTACCCCCCTGGGAAGAAATCCTGCGTCCCAGGGGGACTTTCACCCGCTGCGCAAGTCGTCGTCGAGAATGGAACTCCATTCAACTCTGTTGCTTATTAGCATAGATTTGACGTCTACAGGTTAGTTCAGTGTGACTAATCGTAAGAGTCGACTAACGCAGAGCCATTCACCAAGAAGTTGTAAAAAGTTGTGTCAACTGATTAAACCTTTCCAAGAAAGCGCCGCAGCGTCCTTCTATGTATTATTCAACACCTGCACTGCGATCGCCAATCCTGCTAAGCGTGTTGATTATGGCAAAACGCCCCTCGTTTAGGTGACGCATATGATTAGCGGTGGATTTGTGTGTCTGATGGGCCAGCACATGCACACTCATCCACTGCTGATCATCACAGCCAGCACTGGTGGCCAAGCAATTAGGACTCGGACCTATAGTTAAATTTTCGCTTCACATATTATTTTTTGGTGGGGCTGCTATTACGAAATACCCTATTACAAAATGGTCGTTCAAATTCAGAGCCATACGATATTCTCCTCCTTTGCTAGTTATATTCCAGCCAAATTGGATGTACAATATTTGTAAACAAACTGCCCGTACTAAATATCTGAAACTCGACGCCAAGCATATGAATTTTAGTCTTTGGTGTCGTAGTTTGTTTACAAACATTTCACATCTAATTTGGCTAGTGTTTATGTAAAAATACATTACCTATCGTAAGTAGAGCTTGGTACGTTAAGTTCACAGGTTTCTAAATTCTTGATGGGGTAAGCAAAACTCAGGCGTAGCTCATCTCCTTCCTTCAGAATCGGCTTCTCAGGTGTAAGGGGCACGCGTGCTGAAAAAGCGCAAGTTTTGGGTCTATTTCATGTCAATTATCCTTTTGAATCGCTGTGGATTCCGTTGTGGGGAATTTATTACATCTTGTGTTAACATATACGGCGATAAACCTAAAACTAATTACTACATTCATTAAAAAGATAGTACATTCATTTTGTCATTATAACTTTCAAACAGGTTTTTTATCATTCGCTTCGGTGAAGACTTTTCCAAATATAAATACTATAATATCTTCAGTTATCTTTATTTATTTACTCATTAATCAAGTCTTTGCACATGAGCTACATTATTATTCTATATGTGTTTTTCGTTTCCATGATCTCGGGCCATATAGTGACTCGGTTCTTTTTGAGGCATGTTTGGGGTCGAAGCCAACAGACGCCCTTTATATGAGTTATTATTAATAGACGGTGTCCCACTACTGGGCAAAGGCCTCTCCCCCATCAACTCTTCTCTGTCCTGCTAATATTATAAAGACGCAAGTTTGTGTCGTTGTGAAAATGTTTGGCCGAAACAACGCCAATACTACTGAATAGATCGGGTTGAAATTTGGCATACTTATCTGGACCTGGAATAACATAGTAGACTACTTATATTCCAAAAAACGTGAGCGAAGCCGCGGGCAGAAGCTAGTGTGTTATAATGAGATCTTAAAATTATGATAACTCGTATGTTACAAGATTTACCTGTAGTCTCCACAGTATAACTTGAAAAAATTACATCCACTACATACACATTACATTCATTATCGATATCCCTCAAGTAAACGCTCAACACCCAGTTTCCATGATCCTCTTCCAACATCGATCCTATCATGCAACTCCTTATATCATGGTATCTTCACTTACCTTCACTTATTTACTCAATACTCAAGTCTGAATTTTTTGCACATATGCTTCGTCATCATCATCATATCAGCCGAAGACACGTCCACTACTGGACATGGGCTTACCCTAAAGATCGCTACAATTACCGGTTCTGCGCTGCCCGCAGTGCTACAATTACATAATGCACCGTGATTTCTTAAAATTATGATAACTCGTATGTTTCAAGATTTACCTGTAATCTCCACAGTAATAACTTGAAACATCTCAATCCACTCATCATCGATATCCCTCAAGTAAACGCTCAGCACCCAGTTTCCATGATCCTCTTCCAACATTGGTCCTATCATGAACTCATTCTCTTTCATCCCCAATTCCTGTTCCTTCACAACATCCTCATCGCTGCTGTGTCTGTAACTAGGGTTAAAAACTCTGGGGTTTCCACTAGTGTTGATAACTTTTACATTTTTGTTTATGTATTTTACGGTCAAGATGTCAGGTGTTTTTTTGCTTCGTTGTCGTGGTAGGTTAAGCTTGATGATTTCTTGATTTGGTTTATGTAAGTAGTATAAAGATTTAGTGGCGGCTACGGGAGCAGTAAGGATCGCGATATCGTTGAGTCCACAAGAGATAAATGTGTTTTGTAGTTCTACTTTTGATTTACCTGAAATAAAAGCGAGTTGTTTGCGTTGAGATAAGATTTGAATGATAAAGCGTATTAGTTTGGTTTTGTTGTCCTTGTATTTATTGTTTCGTTTTTATATTTTAGCCAGATTCTGTCATCTGTCAATGTCATCATCATGTTCATACTAGCCTGGCATCACCCTCTGCTGGGTATAGGCCTCCTCTTCGGCCTCCCGCTTCCTTCATCCACGCATGCCCTGCTGCGACCTTGATGATATCGCTCAGTATTTTTGGATAAATAGTTGGTACATATCTAGCTTGACACTCCTGTCCTCCTGTCTTGTCTTGAAGTACTAACAAACAAAAAATATATCCAATTTTCGCGATAAGTGGTGTTTTCTTAACCTTGTCTCTGCTATGCTGATTTAGTACAATGATGTCCAATTTATATTGTTGTTAAGAATCGATCAAGGCTAATAGGTTCAATAATTATGATAACGTTCCGTACGTTCGTTTGTTAGTAACGCTAAAAGGGAGTCTTCAATATATTCGCTCGTTGTTTCCAATTCTAACACGCGAATGTTAAACTATCTAGGTTGGTTCTGGTTCTATTTTACATTTAGACAAACCTAACATAGGCTTTAAGGCACTGCTAACCAATTTATATAACGAATTTTTTATTCAATAAATTATCTATCTATCTACATAGTATTTTATTAAGTTAGATCAACAGTACTTTCTGTCTATTGCGCTATTTAAGCTAGGTAGATATTTATCGTTCTGGCAGCATCTGCAGATTTTTTTTGTCATATTTTGAATACAGAATACAGTAATGACAAAATTTACCCACCGTTTTTCAAAACCTATCCCTGCTTCAGTCTAAATAATCGTTCTGGTAATCTTCACCATCGACCACGTTTACTGGTTAACATAGACACTAGACACCCGACGTAGGTCTACAGTTTTTTTCATCCATCAAATTTTAGTGTTCGCTTGGGCGTCAGTTCGCCCAAGCGAACACTAAAATTTTAAAATTGTCGATATTTTTACATTGAGTCGTCAAAACGTTACTTTATGGAACAACTGAACCGATTTTCATCAAAAATTGCTAAAAAAACTCTTGATGTAAGCTTTCAAACAAAAACACAAATAAAAATTGGAAGTTCATCCGTTTATAAAAGCCTCAGAAAGACACTGCGAAAAAAGTGGAGTGTTAATATACATAGACTGACACCACTCTTTTTTGTCAGGTCTTTTTTGTTGTGTCAGGGATAAAAAATACTAAAGTATCTTGATTTAGAAAACTTAAAAATTTCCACACCTACTACGCCGAAATATCAAACAATCCTAAGATTACAGAAATCGAGGCATTAAACGCTTATCATTAACTCGATTCGATTAATCGCTGTCGGTCGCGCGCATCGTTTCTGTAATCGAATATGGCTTGTACTGTAACTGCCACTCTTCTGTGTGAACAGCAGCGTTCTAGTGTTACTCACAACGATAGTATTGTAACAGTTTGCGCGATAAAACGAAATGTTATTAATCGTCGACGAAAAATAAATTAAAATAGTCTCTCACAAACACTTACCTAAAATAACATTGCTTTTTGAATTGCGACGGTTTTTGGATATTCAGTACCTAGAAATAATCTTCACAAATATCTAAGCTGTACCTTAACCCCCCAAAATCTAATTTTCCTTTGAATTCGGTTAATGCACAAAGTGATGTCATCAGCCCACAAACATCCACTGCTAGACATAGGCCTACCCCAGACGAAGCTAGAAATAGCGGTTCTGAGCCGCCTTCACGTATCCTGCAACTGCTACAATGTCCATCGAGTGGATGATCTCTGAACACTCCGTTTCGCATTACATCGCGGTCAACACTGGAGAACCTTATTTATTTATTTATTTATTGGTTAAACAAAATCTACTGCCCATAATTAATACAAACTAGCTGCAGCCCGCGGCTTCGCACGCTTTTTTCCGGAATAAATGGTAGCCTATGTCCGGCCCCGGGATACCATCTACCTCGCTGCCAAATTTCACCGAGATCCGTTCAGCCGTTCTTGAGTTATAAATAGTGTAACTAACACGACTTTCTTATATACATAGATAGATGTTACATATCAAAACTTACGGCCAAAAACGGATTAACTTTTTATACAATAAACCTTACCAATATAAATACAATTTTTAACACTTAATGTATATTTTTAACACAGAATACCGCGAATTTGAACGAATGAAACCATATAGGCTCTTTAACATCACGTTAATAAAAAAATATATCGAGTGATTTTTGCCAACACTGATCTCCACTCACATCTAGGGTCCAACCCCACGATACGTACTGATTATATCCGCTCGTTCGTAAGTCACAGTAACGCAGTGCGATAACACAGGCAGTAAGAAAAGGGTCAAGAGCGAGCACATCTCGGAACAGCCGCGTTTACACTAAAATACTGATAGGCGGTGCTTAATTTTAAACGAGCGACGTAAGATCTCATCAAGTTCTTACAAAGAGTACTTTACCTACGTAAAGATATCTTTATCAAAATAACATCGACGAGCAAACATGATAAACATAAGATTTGATACCTAACCTACATTACTCTTTAGAGAGAGATAAAAGATGTGACAGTTTTTTATTGATCTACGTTGTCCCACTGCTTGGCATAGTTAGAAACGTCAAATGTAAAAGTATGCAACGCGCTACGCGGTTTTCCTCTACCTTCATAATTCGCACCGCTAAGGTTTGGAACACGCTGCTTGCTGCTTTTTTACTACTAAGCCTCCGCTGTCCGTCCGTCCGTCTGTCACAGGGCTCTATCTCATGAACCGTAAGAGATAGACAGTTAAAATTTTCAGAGAATGTGTTTTTCTCTTGCCGCTACAAAAACAAATATTACAAATAAAATAAATATTTAAATTAAAGCTTCCATACAAAAAACGTGATTTTTTCGGCTGTTTTTGGTCTTCGTTTGTCAAGGCTGTATGTATCTCTTGAACCACAAGAGATACATACAGCCTTGTCAGCCTTATCAGGTGAATTAAAAAGTTGCTTGATTTTTACTGTACGGAACCCTTTGTGTGCGAGTCAAAAATAGCCAAAAAAACACGTTTGTTGTATGGGAGCCCCCCTTAAATTTTCATATTTTTTTATTTTTATTATTTGTTGTTATAGCGGCAAAAGAAATACACATTCGCTGAAAATTTAAATTGTCTACCTCTTACGGTTCATGAGATAGAGCCCTGTGACAGACGGACGGGCGGACGGACGGACGGACGGACAGCGGAGGCTTAGTAATAGGGTTCCGTTTTCACCCTTCGGGTACGGAACCCTAAAAAATTACATGTGGTCATGGCGAAAAATAAGAAAATGTCATCTGTGTCGTTTCCTATCTTGGAGTCGTTGGGTTGTGAAGTCTCAAAAATATGAATAATTATAAACAAAAATATAGTCCGTTACCTACTAATATTAGATAGGGGTTCTGAAAGGGTGATACAAAACTAAATGAAAAGAACATCAAAACACTTTATTACTCTCCTGATCATACAATGCGTTCGCGAGGTCTAAGTTCTTACCGAACCCAGAATGAAATAAGTGCTTACTTACAGATAAACTAAATTTGTTCAGCCGTTACGATAAAATGAAATAAATTATATTCAACGTTTTCGACTGTCAAGTAAACATTTGTAAGTTTATCGTAAAAATAGTTATCCGTAATTAAAATCGAGAGTATTTGAGTTATACCTGAATAATTAAATGAAGAAATGAAAAAAAATTTCAATCTAACAGAAAACAGTGAACATAAACGTAGTGTGCTTGTCGATTGTGATCTTTCCTTCAATAAATAATGCGAACAATTTTATGCAAAACTCTACCTACGCCAACCATTGACATTTAATATATGTTGTGGTTTGTTAACAAATATTTCACATCAAATATGACTGAAGTATAGGTATAAGTAAACAAAAATTATATATAATCTCTCGTTCGAATTCTAATAGTTATTATAACCATGTTCTTCATTCCAAAATAAATTACTTTGAAATTACTAAATTACTTTGAAAAAAAACTACATCTACGCGATAGCGGTGGCGACCACCCAGTTCATATAGGGTGCGAGACGCGTGTTGATGGCTGGGTACCACCCTTGCGCGCAACCCTGCGCTCTAGAGAACACTGCCACTACGGCCTGGTTGTCCAGGAGTGGGCTGCCAGAGTCACCCTGAAAGGAGGCTTTAAGTTAACATCATTGGGGAATTCTATATATTTAAGTCCAGACGTGGGACCACAAGGGTGGTTTGGGGAACTAAAGACATTGGTAATTCCCGTTTAGAGGTATAAATTAATAGGCTACAAACGTACACTCATGACATAGGTACGTACGTTTAGTTTAATAATTTGGTGTGTTTTAAAAAACGATAAACCGACTTCAAATTCCGGTTTATAGATAATATTCATCTATGTCTCGGACGATCGAAATCACCCCGGTCTTACTTTCCCTGATCGAAGGTTTACGTGCATAAAATTTTATTAATCACTGGCGACATCTCGTTATAATTCAAGTCTAATTTAGTTTGATGACACATGGATGAAATTGTTGACGCCCGTTGTCATGGAAACCATTGATTAGGTGATAATGAAATTATCTTAATCTGTACGCTAGTAATAATGATTCAGTGCGCGTAGTACATATACATATCGATGTATTCTGAAGATTTTTACAAAGCTTCGTTTTATTGCGCACATAGCAATTCCTCGAGATCAAACTTATAGGGGACCACCTAAAAATCAATTATACAACAACGAAACAATCATCAAAATCTATTAACAATTGACGCAGATATCACCAAAACTGTTGTAGCTAGCCGTAATTCTCAAAATAAATTATGTTGCTATAGGATTAATTAATTGATTTGATTGCAATAATAGATAATGACTAAACACATTCTTATAACATTTCTAAGCGATATTGTATGATAAAAACAAAGACAATTAGCATTAAAATCACCTGGCATTGTCCAATAACCTCGACGTCGACCCAGCCTGCGCAGACCATATCCTCAGTCACTATGACTCCGACCTCGCTGTACCGGTTGGCACAAGTCTGCTGGTTCACCACGAACACATACACTTTGATTTACAATTCCCTCACACTGCCCAATAATCTCGACGTCGAGCCAGCCTGCGCAGACCATATCCTCAGTCACTGTGACTCCAACCTCGCTGTATCGGTTGGCACATGTCTGCTGGTTCATCACGAACACACACACTTTAATTTACAATTACCTGGCACTGCCCAATAACCCCGACGTCCAGCCAGCCTGCGCAGACCATATCCTCAGTCACTGTGACTCCAACTTCGCTGTACCGGTTGGCACAAGTCTGCTGGTTCACCACGAACACATCCACTTTGCGCAGCTCTGCTGATGATGCTATCTGGTTCTGGTAAAGAATAGTTTATTTGCAACTCATAAGCAAAGGGACGGAGGTACAGTACCTAATGGTACCAAAATGAGAGAACAAAGAACAAATAAACTGTTTGTGTCACAAACGTTTTCTGAAGAGGTGTAAGTACATAATTCTACGAGTATATTGGAAAATTTAAGGCTTATCTCATTGAAACTGTAATAAATATATGTATAGCAATTTTGCAAGGTCCTGTTCGTGTCTAATGTCTAAGAAAAATATGTTCAAATGAACATGAGCACTGATAAAGTTCAAGGCAGCAAATGATACTGTCATAATTACGAACTTAAGTTATGAACGTCGAAAAACTGTGACATTTTATTCCCAATTTTAGATACAAGAAATGGGAAGTTGATTCACAAATTTGACTTACAGAGATGGCTCCCCATCCTATAGCCTTCACCACCTGGTTAGTGGTGAATGTATAAGCTGCACCAGCCACCCTGGCGACCTCCACAGACCCTGGCACCAGGGCTACGTTCAGCGCAGTTTTGAGCACTGCGATATCATGGACCAGAGTATTGGGGTTGAAGCCAGGGTTGGCGGCGATGCTTCTGATGAGGTAGACGGTTCCTCTGGCGTTGCTGGAGGTGGAACCGACGCGTGCTCGCCACCAGATTGGAGGGTCTTCTCTGAAGACGAGAAAATGGTGTTATAGGCTAATTTTAAAGCATATAATGTGCTTTATGGATTAGATAAATAGTTCTGGACATTTTACACAGTAGTATCATCGCTTGCAGACCTTTACAATACGTTTTTAGATGATCTAAGACCCAAAACAAGCATAATGTTATGGGAAATGATGGCTAATATTGATAATGTCCCTGCATTAGCCCTGCATAGATGATTTCAGATTTCAATTGCTATTTCTTTAGGCATATAAAATAAGCACATAGACTAGTCAAATAATCCTTAGCAAAAACATGACAGAACTATTTCTCCTGACCATAAAGGCATTGGTCGCTTGACTTTTCTTTAAAGCGTGGTTATCACAGCATCCCACCTATCCCAGGCAACTACTCTAAGATTAAAATAGCTTTATTTTATTTAGCTTGCCTGGCAAATTGGTCATGTTATATAATTAGTCAAATCTAATAAGATTATTCGGGTTTCATGATTTCACGATGTTTGCAATTGTTGCGGTTCACTGACCAGTTTATTTATTTGTAAGGATGCATGCAGTTAGCGACCTACCTTTTCATAATCAGCTTTACAACTCATTTGTCGTGTCAAATTAGTTACAGTAAGACGTAACAATAATTCATTGTGATGCACTGTATCTGTTATTGCGATTGAGGACTGCATTCAGAATTCATGTAGATAGATGAGGTCAACATTATTTTGTCCTTCTAGGCAGATATGGTACCTACTTTTGTAAATTGTCGATGTCGTGAGAAAATCTACAGTCTACACGTCTTTATTAACCGACTTCAAACAGGAGGAGGTTCTTAGTTCGCCTGTATGTTTTTTTTATGTATGTTTGTTACTTGATATCTCCCGGTAACCGATTTCACTGATTCTTTCACTATTGTATAGAAAATGATCCCGAGGTAGTCCCATAAAAATTGTATTCTCGAGGGATTAGTATTTATCCCGTTAAACTTAAAAAGCAACATTATATTTTTGGAGATTCACGACTAGCTACAACAGTTTTGGTGATATCTGCGCCAATTGTTAAAAGATTTTGATGATTCTTTCGTTGTTGTTTATAAATTGATTTTGGGGTGGTCCCTTGAAAGTTTCGCGCCATATTATACTTAACATAGGTAGGTCGAAAAATGACAAATTGTAGGTAGGTATTAGATCTGAATTAAAAGTGTCACTTGATTTTTTTTGTAGGAAACTGGATCTTAGAGAATCTCAGTGGCGCAGCGGGTGAAGGTCCGCCTGCGACGCAGGAGGTTGCGGGTTCGATTCCCGCCTCGGAACAAATTATTGTACGATCTGCAGATATTTGTTCCGAGTGTTCTGGGTGTTTTCTATGTATAATAGAAAATATCTAACTACTTACGTAGTTAGATATTTTTTCTGACTAGCATCTCAAAACGCCGTCCTGCCTGTATTACTACAGGACGGCCAGTGCCAGTGGATGGCCAAATCGGAAACTATGAGAAAGAAAAGTCGTGAAAGGATTCCTCCTCGATTTATAAGGAAACAAAAACACCATAATTTGGTGTTTTTTTTTCTTTGTTTACTTTTCATAATGTGCTCCTAGCCCGGCCACGGCGGGTATTATCAACAGACGATAGTCTGTTACAATGGCTAGTTGTTATGCGCAGGACATATTATAGCGCACAAGTGACTCACTCTCATTATCCAATTGGATAATAAAGTAATTTGTCTTACTCCTGATTAGTGTAGAAGCACGAAGCAGCCGACAGTATAGAGCTGCTTGTCAACAGCGTCCCTCCACAAGCATGGCTGTAGGACCCTTGACCGCCGTTGGTTACCAGCGCTACTGAGAACGGGTACTCGCTGATCTGGGCAACTTCGCCACCGGCTATTCTGTTCCCTACAAAATGGTACAAAACGAATGTGGTATACCTTAGGTATGTGGGTATGCTTTTGTTATGGATATGGTAAACCTACTTATGACGCGTCTGTTATTGATTTGACAAAAATGTCGAGACGTCGCGTCGTCGTCGTGTCGTCACGTCGTCGCGTCGTCACGTCGCGTCGTCGTCTTAATTTTCTATGGGATTTGGTAGCGCCTCTTGCGTGCGGATTCTGTTTTACAACCTGTTCTTGAGTAGACGCCTCGACTCGATAAACGTAGTGTAGGAGCCAGTTAACCAGGTCTGGTGGCTATCTACGAAAGCCTGCCGGCAGATGCTGGATGCTGCAAGCTGGAGCCAGAGCGATAAGGCGCTCATTAGGGCGGGCCTAAGATCAGCAGTGGACAAGCATAATGATGAGTTTGAATTTGGGCATTATGTTATAGAAAATTTTACTACTCACGATAATTTCGTAACATAAACAATCAGAACATAATACATAGTTTATATAACAAAGGGGCCGTTTCCATCCAGTCTCGAATCGGAATCGTTGTTTGTTTTGATATATGTAGGTAACTTACGTTTTCTGATCCCTACTCTAGGTCTACTAAAACAAATGAAGTCCTATTATAGTAACTAAACTAAAAACACATTTAACTTACCATTTACAGAAACTAATAGAACTCCTAAAATAACAAAGTAAATCATTTTCACAATAAAACACTTACAACCTACAAAATAAATAAACTAAGAATGGGTTTACTACCGACACGACTTGGGCTTAATCAATATGATATTTACCTACGAAGCTAATCTCTGTTTATCCTAATCTTACTTATCGGTGACAAGTTATTTAATGTATGCAGGTAGTAGATATCATAATGAGAGATTGAAATATCTAGGTACATACTCCATAGGTTGGTTATTTATTAAGTACAAACTGACTCGGCCTTTCATCTCTTTGTATAGGTATTAGGGGCAACAAAATAAAAACACTTTTCTCCTAAAATTTATATGGCTTTTCTCCTCTTCTTCTCGCTTATTTTTCCTATCATGCATAACTGTTTTGTGACTGTTTTGTGTTTTCGCATTGTGCTATAGGAAAACTTTGAACTGCAGATGTTCTTCAGTGCCACTTGATACAAGTTAGGGGGGCTCTATTTTATTTTACTGTATCTACCTACTTATTATCAAAATATCAGAGTTACTGCCAACGTCACGCGTTAATTGTACTTATTCCCAACGTCTCACGAAAGTCAGAGCGTCGTCGTGATTTACAATCTACATCATTTAATATTTATATTTTTCAATTGTGCCTTTACCTCAGATAAAATAATTTGATTGTAATTTTCAATGAAAGCTGTCAGAATGACAGTTACCTACTGTCATAATAGGTGACAGTAATCGTCACAAACGGTAGTAAAGTATGAAAAAAATACATACAGCTATAGCAGAAATGACAGCAAATCTCAAAATAACAAAAATTGTTATTGGTTTTCAAAAATAAAATGGCTATATCACGGAAACTAATCAGTCATATTATAATCATAGTCGAGAGGGAAAATCTCAACTAAATTTAATTGGGAGAATTCCTCGTTCTGATTGTCTGTAACTAGTCGGATCCAATTTCCTAGTAAATTAAGGTAAATTGTTATATAATGGCCTTACACATTTGTATTAAATTGTTTCTTCGCTACCTTATCGTCTTAGCTTTATAAAAATGAAACGGGTCACAAAAACCTGAGTTCTCCTGATGTTTAAGTGTCAGCAAACTGTAGCGATTGCTTACAATCGCTCTCACGGTAAATTAATAATATGTATATTATGTACCTAGTGCGTAAAGCAGTGTAAGACACTGCTTTACGTCATAGGCGTCATTGAATCCCGAGCGCAACTCAGGATCCTAGAATAACTCACGAGCGAAGCGAGGGATTACTAGAATCCTGAGTGCTAGAGGGATTTAATCACGCCCAAGACGAAGACAGTTTTATGCACGAGGTGAATACTTCTTACTACTTTTCACACTTTCTGCTAGTCAACAGTACCTAAAAGATTGATTACGTGTTTCGCGGCATTAGGATTTAGGGGTCCATTCTGTACTTGTGAGATATTCACAGATGGAAATAACTATATTTTTTATTTATGAATATCTCAGAAACCTGACGCATGAGGACTTTATGTCATAGATTTTTTTTATTTGTTTTAGTTTCCTCTATCCAGCCAGAAGGGTGATTCAGTTAAAAAAATATTCATTCAAATAAAATTAATGGTAATCAAATAGTAAAATCCCAAAAATTTGTTTGACTTCGACGGGACTTGAACCCGTATCATTTCCTCAGTACGGGAACGTGCTAACCTACAACTTTCATCGGACTATAGCGTTAGCTCCAAAGTTTTTCGTCTTCTACGTTACTTGACCTCGTGGTGTAGTAGGTTAGCACGTTCCCGTACTGAGGGAAAGAGGCGGGTTCAAGGGGATTTTTTTTGATTTCTTATAGATTAACCCAGTGTGAGGCTTACGCACTATAATAATAAAAAATTAAAAATGTATGTATAGTCTTTGTATATGGAACACCAAAAAGTCAAAATTCAGTCTTTATGTAAGAGGACAATGTCTTGTACTGGCTGACGATTTCAGACAAAAATTTAAAAGACAAAATCCTTTCGCTCTAGGGATTAAACTCCCACTTTACTCCCGCTAAGCTATGCTATAGTGACACATTTTTTGATCAAGAAAAGTTAAAACAACCATTTGAAAAGGACAATATATTTGTACGTAATTACACGCATTCTGCTTTCAGGTATTTTAGTCTACCGATATAAAGACAGGAAGGTTATTTATATTCTGTAGTAAAACTCATGGATCCAAAGCAAATTAAACAGTTTGCTCATATTTAGGAGGTTCCTGCTCTGGCAGAGGTTCTTTCCTGATGCTGCTTCGTGAGACGCTGTTGCGTAGAGACGCGGCCCTCGCGTAGGTCCAATCGCGGTGGCGTTTAGGGCCCAACCAGACGCCGAGGAGGATAGCCACAAGGAATACACTCAGGAGAACGTAGAAGAAGATGCCAACTGGAAATAATAAACTAAATTAAAATTCATCCGTTTGCGAAATCGAGGTCAAGGATTGATAAGAAAGGTCAAAATTCTACAATCTGCTAAACCAGGCTTTGTATTATTTAGAAATGTCCTCCTTTACGTTACATGCACTTCTGTCTGTGCCTTCGCACGCTACGTCCAAAAACCTAAAAGTACGTCTTCGAGTTTTCTTTTATTTTTCGTAACGCTGCTTAAACTAAAACTATTATTTGCTTTCACTTCGCCCACTCGTCGCTTATACTCCTTGTACCTACGCATAGATGGTGACTTGCTCTCCTGCGGGGACTTCAGGCTTAATTCAGTACTCTCTGATTACTTTGGGGCTAGATGATGCTCTGTGGATTATCCAGCATTATTATTATCTTTATGCACACAAACTTACAAGGCGAAGTCCTTCTTGCATTGATATGCTCCATCACATCCTCATTTTCCTCTCCTTCCGGCATCTGCATAACGAGTCTATCCATGGTATCTCTGGAGATCTCGTGGTTCTGGCCGCGGACCTTGGCGACAATGGTCCAGGGGTGCAGGTCCAGGATGGTAGGGTTGGTGACGGTCAGCTGGCAGATGCCGTGGGAGATTGAGCTGGTGTCCACGTATGTGCTGGGGGCGTTGCCGGTGGCGAAACCTGAAGGGATTTTGGGTTAGTTAGTTTGGGTTGGACGTCAAATATTGGATATTTTATTGAAAGCTGATTGTACAAAATGGTGTTAAAATTAAGGCCTGTTCACTAGAACTCACCCAGAGCGAAATTACACTCTGATTCGCGCGTCACCCGCAGGCTTTCGCTGCCGCGCTAGGCAGCGATAGCGAATAACGCTTCTGAACTGGCACTCATACGGTATAGTTTACGCTGATTATCTAACTAGATCTGGACATACGTAATTACAACAACACGTGGCTAGGATAGAGAATTCGTTCATGAGAAGGCGTCATGCAGTTGTGATATTTAGGTAAGAGTTTTATCGTTGGTTAAATTTCATCATTACCATCAACCGACATAAATTACCATAATTACGTAGCGCTACAATCAAGGACTTGGTAACCTACCGAAACCATCGATCCTGACGAATCTGCAGTAGTCAAGCGCTCGGGCACCGTGCACTAGACCTTCCACTACCATGATGGGGTCGTTTCTGCGGTGGTCCGTGCGCATGGCCTCTGGAAATACAACAGCATACAATAAATAAACAAAATAATCCCTGGTCTGGTTTATAAATAGATCGTAAAATGAATAAATAAATAAATCTTAAATCTTAAAATTTACGCAAAAGTTCAAGTGTAGCCCTTCCAGCGTTCCTGTCTTCCGTCTACAGCACTAGTTCTTTAGTTGAAAAAATTTTAAAGTCATCTTGTTTGGTCCCACCTGGAATTTCATTCAAAATTTCATTTGTAGACAAAGCTCGAACGGCTTGGCATAATGCTTGCCCTAATGCTGCTCCCCCAAAATCTCTTTTGTCTCAACGGCAATGGGACGGGCCTCTGTGTGAGTTGATACGGAATAGTTTGTTACAAACGTGCTCCAGCTCTGCGGATCGTGCCCGTCTCCTGGCCGTTTCTAAATGGGACTCAGGACATTGGTTGCAAGCATTTCCTTCATTTAACACTGGCACTTTATTGGATCCCGTAACTTTCCGTATTGCAACATGTCTTCGGTTGGGTGCAATGTGTTGCGCGCCTCATCAATGCCAGTGCGGTACTGCTGTCGAACAGCTTGGTCATAACGGATTATCGTGTACTAGGGCCGCCGGTCGGATGTCTCGTCATGCCAGCCTTAACGACGTCATCCAGCGGGCCTTTGTCACCGCTAACGTACCAGCTATTCTCGAACCGAATGGTCTGTTGCGTGACGATGGTAAGAGGCCTGACGGCATGACACTAGTCCCATGGGAGTTGGGGAGGCCTATTGTGTGGGACGCTACATGCGTCGACACACTTGCGCCTTCCCATCTTCCGAGGACATCCTTAAGGGCTGGTGCGGCGGCAGATTTGGCCGAGGATCTCAAGAGACGTAAATATGCAGGTCTTGACAGAGCCTACATATTTGCTACCTTTGGGGTCGAGACCCTAGGTCCGTGGGGTACCGAGGCTCTCCGGGTTTTTAAAAAGTTATCTGAGCGTCTGGTCGACGCGACGCGTGACCCGAGAGCTGGCGGATATCTGGCGCAGCGCATCAGCATTGCCATACAGCGGGGCAATGCAGCCAGCGTCTTGGGGACGCTTCCGACTGGTATTGATAATGATCAGTTGAGCTACTTGTAGATTGTTTGCAACAGTCTGCAGTTAGCTTAATTGTTTCAATTGTAAATACTAGTTCTAATTTGTTTTTATTATTGAATTGTAATTTTCTTTGTCAATAAAGAATGTCTTAAAATTATTCTTATAGTAACTACTACCAAAACCTGTATTTACAGGCGTATGAATATAATATTAGAATTAAAATTAATATAGATTGCATGTAAAAATACAAATTAAATAGATTTATCAATAAAAAAATAAAAAAACAGGCTTTATTTTTGTTAATTGATTTTTCATGATTTGTCAAATCATGAAAAAAAAAATCATAGTCACAGTTTATATTCAAAGAATTCATTTATATTCATATTCATATAATTTATTGCAATTTTGTGCGTACAGGTATTGTTCTTAGGTGTAGGTGACATATGCATGAAAACCCTGTCAGGGCGCTATAATTACTTTGGGTTCGCTCTTGTTACATTGGTAACTTTGATATTTCATATTTATAGAATTCATTAATTAATTAATGTCATGATTAAAATAAGTATTGGTTATATGTATAAGGCAAGAATAAATAATAATTGTATTGAATAAGATTAAGACTAAGTTTTCAATCTAATAAAACGATCGCAAATTAATGTTAGATTAGGAATAGTCAAATTATATCAATTTAATCTATGTCTAGGTAAGTAATAAAAAGTGTCATAAAAAAGTAGATAAGCTTACTGTGTACAAATTGATAATGACGGACTCTATGTACCTAGGACAGAATGATAGTAAAATGTTTCTTACTAACCTGATACAGTCAAGTGGATGTCAACCCTCTGCTCCTCAGGGTCGCTGATGAGACCGACGTGGCAGCTCCAGCGGCCGCTATCTCTGTGCTTCATGCTCTGGAACCGGACTCCACACTCTCCAGCGTCGAAACCAGCTCCTACGTACTCCAGGTCGCGAGAGGACATGGCTGGAAGAAACGGTGTAAATAATTAGGTAAAAACATTTTTTATAAATGAATCCATAGGCTCCGTGCTTCCGCGCGGTATAAGTTTCAAGTTCCATTGTTAGTAACTGTATTTCAGGAGCCAGTGGCTTCTCCTATTTTCGAAAAGTACATGTGGAAAGGTGCGTTGTTGTGGTTAGAATTATTTATTTTTTCGTAGTGCCTACTATTTACATAGGCGCTGGATGGGGTTTCTTACGTAACTGTGACCTACTATGACTTTAGCCTAGTAAACAAGAATAGTAGACTAGTTAATTTAAACCAGCCGTAGCTACTGAAAAACGAGGCGTATGTTCAAAAATTAAGGGTAAATAGAGTCGGTCTCTCTCTATATTAGTGCTGGGTCTAGTTTTTCTGTATATCTACAGGCAAAGGCCTCCTACGCTCTATAGAGCCACGCGGTAGGATGAAAATGATCATGTTTAAATTTTAGGTGTAGGTTATGGTGTAGGACACTAAACACGTTGTAAACTGTCAGAAAATCGCGACTTGCTTCTGATTTGCGTTTGTGTAGTCAGGGGTAAAGATATATCAGAAGTACATCTCCAAAATAATCAAACCAGGGTAAATATTCCGGTAACCGTTACCTATAAGCGTATTGAAACACGATGTATAAGTAAAACTCTTACCAGGAGAAACGGTGAAGATAGTTCCGTTCTGGAACCTGAAGTAACAGTACTTGATGGCAGCGTCCACGGCACAGGACATTGTTACTGGCTCGTTCTCCACTACTTCCACGTCGCTAGTGTGGGCCTTCAGGATTGGCTCTAAAATTAGTAGAATAGAACATTATATCAGTTAGAATAGTTCGGTTAAGTATGGGGTCGTCCATTAACCACGTGATGTTTTTTTAGAAACATTCCCCTCCCTTGGTGTTACGTGGTGATATTTCAGACTAATGAGTACCTACCTTGTTGTACAACGGCAGCAATCTCCGGGACCTGGATCGCCCAGGGGCAGATGACCTTCAAAAAGCCGTAGTAAGTGTCCTCATCGGTCTCGAAAGCACAACGCCACAGGCCCAGGTCGCTGACCTCAGGGTCGGTAATCTGCAGACTGCACTCGTGGGTCTGGGATACAATGCTGGAAACGAGATAAAAAGATTATAATTGCACATAAAAGTCATAGTTGAAAGCCTCTGAAGAAAGTATTGGTCTTCAACGATTGTGTCGTTGAAGACTAACCTGCAGAGAAGGGCCACAGCTTGTAGGACTGCTAGATCTAGATGAGCGTCGTGGGTAATGAAAGTGAAGTGTTTGTTCCTTCTAATTTTTTTTTTTTTGAGTATAGTTAATCATGATAACTCAGCGTGTGCCCATCTCATCATCAATGATAATCAGACTATGTTTGTCTAATGCTCGACCATTGACCGCCAGATTATATAGGTACTTCTTGCGGATAGCCGCCATTGTAGAATGACGCCATGTTGTAATGTTTAACGTAGAAGTTACCTGGTCTGGACTTTGCTAGAGGAGTAGCGCTCCTCAGTGACGCCAGTCGACAGCAGGATCTTGCCCTGGGGGTCGCGGAACTTGCAGGCACGGACTGTAGCGTCGACCGCCACTCCGCAAGTCAGGGTAACGATGGGCTTGTCCGTTACCACGTTTGTGCTCACCAATGGTCTTCCTTCTGCGGGAATAATAAACACGTTGTTAATAATGTCTTTGTTTGGTCTGTGGATAGTCTGTATGTAAGTACTACTTTTTGTCAAACATTAGGTAAGTACATAATCTGGCTTTTGATGTTTCTACTTTTACTTTTATTTGTTTTTGTTTGAGTAAAGATTTCAATGCAATTCACTATTCACTAAATCATGGACAATGAGCCATTAAATGAATGATGTCAGTTATTCGATTGTTTTTTGGAAATTGACGATGGGCAGTTCGTTTTAACGTTGCTAGCACTTTCATTCTCTAATTTCATATCCAATCACCTCTCAGTCTGACATAGTCAGGCTTATCATCATCTCATCATCATTTTCTTGCTTAGGCGGGATCGGCACCCGCCTTTTTCTTCTTCCTACACTGATTACAGCCGTACAGTTCATATAACAAACCTGATTCCCTAACGTTAACGTAGATCTGGTGTTCAACGGCGATGACTCGGCCGGTTGAAGCCACGGACATCTGCCAAGCACCGAAATGTTCCTGAGTAACTCTGTCCAAGGCCATCCTGCACGGCCCGAATCCATCGAACACAGGAACGCCTGGAAGCAGTCATAGACTTATGGTGACTGACACTCGAGTTTTCTTTCATTATTTCATTTGTCTTGGCAAGTCAAACAAATGCAGTGGATATAAACTTGCCAAGACCTTAAATAATGAAAAACGTAACAAATTAAGATTATGAACTGCTATGAAACTTGGCACCTATCTATATGATCTCAGCTCTTTTATCGGTAAAGCCACTTTCTGAACGAACTTGGCTTGTTTTCACATTTATGTTTTTGATTAGATAGTATTTACCGTTAGGGTCAACCAGACGACAGTAGATAGCATCCGTGGGTCCAACAGTCATGTCCACATTTTGGTCCCTGATGAGGTCGATGTTGGTCGAAAATGAGGTCTCTGAACCTGCACTCACTACAATAGAAAAATATTATTTACGGTTTCGTTTTACTAAAAGAGAAGAAGAGGAAAAGTTAAGATGATAAAAGCCATGCAAAGGTGTTAGTGCGAAGAGTGAAAGGTGACATGAAGGAAGATATATAAATTAATAAACAATTATCAAAAAGTCACAACACAATCAAGATAAGTCAGGATAGATTACCAATAATATCAACTACAATTTGAGCCCTGTGAATCTTTCTATCTCCGTAAACGATTTCCCAAGTTCCTTTATCTGCTGTAGACACATCAGAGATGACGAATCCGCATCGTTCAATGTTCAACGGGTCAACCGCGTGAGACGAAACAGAGCCGTCTGATTGGTGAAGTTCGCATGTGTCGTACTGAGTCGTAGGATTAGCCAAACGAACGTGCAGAGAATTCCCTTCTAGTACAGTTATCGTTTTAGGCACAGCTTCAACGATTTCTGAAATTAAATCCAAGTTACTTATCGCATTAAAACTCTTAATTATGTATTTCAGATCTTATCACCAGACGTGACTTGATACGCGTAGCATTGTGCTTAATAAAATCCACTAATCAAAAGTTACCTTCAACGCTGATAGTGAAAGGTAATCTGCGTTCGTGTGGATCCTGGAACCTCAGTGCCCTACCAATCAAGGTCCAGGTGCCGATTTGCTTCTCTGACTCGACGTTTACAATGATGCCGCATTCTATGTCGTTTCCTTCTAGAACAGTGACTCCGGGAAGACTAAAGCCGTCCATGATCTGATACTGCAGACCGTCAGGAGTCAGAACATGGCAGGATTGTTCCGTGTAAAAAGATGCTTTATTAATAACAATGTTGTGCGAACTACCCATATCAGTCTCCACGTGACGGGCGTTTAGGACATCAATGGATCTGTGTTCTTCTAATATAGGGTTTGCTGGATCTAAAACGAAGATTTTATGTAACAAAGTAAATACCATAGACTTATTTCTATTTAGGACATATTATCCCTATAATCTGCGATGTGACAAACCTTCTTGTATTATGTTGGTTGTTTGTTGTATTTCAGTGAAGCGACCGTTGAGACTGAATTTTCCAATTACTGTCCATGACCCGAGAAGTTGTTCAGTGATTGGTCCGATGGCTAATCGACAAGCTATGCGACCGTTGACATCCACAAACGACGCTCCTTCATAATGTTCCACAACGTCCCCTGACGGTGTTTCCATCAGGCATCGGTCCACATTACCAGTACTGGTAACCTCAACTTCAGGAGTAGTGCGCAGGTTGACTGCTCGTATGATTGGGCTCCCACGGGTCACATTATAAGCTTGATTATAAGGGTTTTCTTCATCTATAATTGAAATCAGTGTTTTTATTTTTCCTTACCTACATCTTCATACTATAGCTCTGACTTTTAAAACCAATTTGGTGGAACATACCGTATAAGAAAAATTTCATCGGTAGACGTACTTCAGATAAACCGAAGAAGCTTGTAAATTTGCCGTAAATTGTCCAATTTTTAAGCATTTGGTCAGTAATAGGCCCAATAGCGATGCTACAAATAGAGTCGCCGGTTGTCACCAGTTTCAAGTGAGGGTAATCAGAGTCAGCGTCAATAACCAAGTCTTCTCCGTTTGGAGTGATGATGTGGCACGAGACGCGAGTGCCTATGTCTCGCACCGCGGGGGTCCAGGTGCCTTCTAGGTGGACAGCATGATCGAACTCTGCTTGTCTCGAGACATCCCATTCTTGGCTCGGATTGCGCTCATTGTCTGAAGAATTAAAAATAGATCCTTATAAATGTATCAAGCTAGTAATTACCAGCTCTGCAAACACAAGATTACAGATTCAACTGTTGACGGCTAAACAAACAACTGGTATTGACATTTTGATTGGAAACTTACGCCAAGTGATCGTTGTTAGTTGACACCTATCTGGTTCCTCGTTATTATCAGTTCGTTTGCCACAGAGTGCCCAGTCTCCGAGTAGGTTCTCATCCATGGGGCCTATACTGATCCTGCATGACACGTAATCGCTTCTGTCATATGCTCTCACACCTTCGTTGTTGAGATCAGTTGTCTTGACTTTCTCTCCGCCAGGCTTGAGGATATAGCAATCTTCAGCAAACTCTCTTTTGCTCAGACTTATTTCGACATTTTGTCCAGTTCTCGTTGGGAACTCGATCGGGTTCAACCATTTTCTATTGACTTCTTCCCCCGGAGCTAGATTTATAGATATTGGTATAAAGAAACACGGTTTATGTTAATTAGAGTCTGAAATGAATATGATAGGTGCTGTTCTTCGTGTGAGGAGGTAAAGTAGCTGGAATTGAACAGTGTTTTATCACACGACACAATACAAATAAATAAATAATGCTGGACAATCCACACAGCAACAAAATGTGCTTAGTGGCAGAATATTAATGAATTGATGGAATGGATGTAAACAGCTAAAGCAAAGCTTTCCTGCACACGCAACTTAGACCAATCTTACCTTCTGTTTCCATCGTGGTGCCAGTAACTGTCAATTCGTATGATGCTGGAGTTCCTGCACCATCTTCATTTTCATGGGAGAGGGTCCAAACTCCGCTGTCTGATGCTTGGACATTCTTTATGGTTACTGAGCATGGTATGACAGAGTTCGCTTCCCCGAGAACGTATTTTTCTCCATATGCTGACGGTTCGTCGTGCTTGAAGCTTAGGACATCGTTGGTGGGGGTGATCAGTTGACATGAGGTCACGCTTGGGCTAAAAGAGACCACGTTAAAGGTCACATCTTCACCCGCGTCGACGGAGACCGGCTGATCGGATGCAGTGCTGATGCCTGTTTAATACAAATATATTTTTAAAAGCTAGTTTATGTCGCCGAACTTAATTATTAGAAAAATATAGAACTTTTTTTAAATTTATTATATTGAAAATATTTCAATTCACACGCAGCTGTGAATTTGTTATTTCTTACGGATTTTGTGTGAATTCCTACAAAATTATTTATAGGGTAAAAAGAAACACTCGCGACGTATTTATCTTTTCGTGCTTCTTGCAAACAAGTTGCTTGCTTTGTATTTATCGGAAAGGCTTCTCTTCGTCTCGTCTTCTACTCTTCTCTTATAGCCGTAATTTATCAGAAATCACAACAAACCACTAGAACTCCATGGCACTGACCTGACAGCAGGAGCGTATACAGAACGAATCCTAAGCAACGCATTTTGAGCTGAAAACTGGCGTTCATAGACCCGGCCCGTGTATTTAAAACTTATGAAGATTGATAACAGCCTTACTTATCGCAATAACACCTGTAGCGCAGTGGTAGGTACAGCTAGATCACTGATTTGTTTCAAAGCAACGTTCACCTAAAGGGAAGGACCTTAGAAGTACCTACCTAAAGAATATTATGGTGTGTCCAGATTAAGTAACAAAACTAGTTATAAAACATAGTTATTTAACATGTTTTATCAGTATGGACGATTTGTTATACATATAACAAAATCAGCAAATAAGTCGGTGTTCAAAAAAGAAATCCAATTGAATTAGTTCAAAATTTGCCCTGTAAAATTAGTTTATGCGGGGCATGGAATTTGAGAAATCAATTCAACACTATCTTATTATTTATTTCTTATATTGTTGCATTTTAGCAGTACCTACAATTTAGACTAGTGACAAGTCATGTCAGCGATACTTAATCTTCATTAATTCTATTGTTATATTATCATGAGAGTTGTGAATGACATTTTGATATATGTATGTACCTATATATTTTTTTTAATTAATATTTATTTAGTATGCATATTTCGACACAAATCTATTTTATTGACAATAAATAAACTGAAAGGATCAACGAAAACTCTTTTCGTTTTGGTACTGTACAAACACATACTAGCTTCTCTGGAGTGAACTATCTCTAACTATGTATCTCTCACAACTCTACAATCGAGGTTGGTAATGTCTACCGATAAATCGTTGATCCTTCACTCCTTTTCTCAATCGATACCTAGTTGGTCATACCCGACTTGAACAAACAAGTGGATTTATTTAAATTTCCATCTAAATCCCATATTTGTGCCAAGCTCTACAAAATCGGGTTCAGCGTTGAAATCGTTGAGCTGCAACACTTCTAGTTTCATGTACATATTTTTATACGCAAGTATGTAGGTAGTGAATTTGAATGTGTAGGTACTTAAAATATAAAGGTTGGTAGTGGTACTGACCGACGATACAGGGCGTAATGAAACATGTTACACAGCGAGCGTTCGTGCAGTCAGTACCTACCAGTGCTGCAGTGCCTAGGTACCTACGGGGAAAGAAGGCGCTCGCAACGAGCAACGAGACGGATTTTAGCTTACGGGGCGTAACGTATCATGCTCGCTGCGAATGGTACATTACATTACGCCCAGTAACAACGGTCAGTACACTCCTTCAGAATATGTTGCTAGGCATGTTGGTAGAACATGGCAAGTAGGAAACTCCTAATCCCAAAATATTTTCTAATCTGCCTGCTCTATTTTAACCGGTATCTAATCTCTTCGATTGTGTAAGCACTTGACAATGATGTTAATTACGCAACTCTGCACTTTGCCTACTAATTATTTGTGTTTGTATCTACAACTGGACATGTGGTAGGCATTCAATGTGAAAATGTTTGTACCTACGTACATGGTTACAGGGAGTTAATTAGGCCTCTCCACACTCGCGCGCGAATCACGCTCGCCTCGCGAGCCGTTTGTTGCTGGACAAAATACGGGAACTAGGCGCGAACGCGACGGGAAGCCGTGAAGTATTATGCAAATCGGATACACACTCATGGATCGCGGGAGGTTCGCAGATTCGCGCGTGAGTCACGCGAGTGTGGAGTGGCCTATTCATTTATAGGAGTGTGGCGTTATTTCACTGGATAGTTAAATAAACGGTTAATGGAATTCCTCTAAAATAACGTTTAGCTGCGATTCAATAACTATCAATTCTTTTAACGATCGCAACGACGACGACGCGCCGCAACGAAGTCAATAACGGTTAATGGAATTCCGTTAAAATAACGTTTAGCCGCGATTCAATAACTATCTATTTTTCTTAACGATCGCAACGAAGTTGTCTTAGCGATCGCGAATGTAAATCCGTTAAGTTCGTTTAGCTGTTTGTGAGTAGTGAATACGCAAATTGCGTTAAATCACATTTCATTCGTTATTGCTTCGTTTAGCGATTATGACTGTTATGTAGATATTTTTGAATGAAAAGTTCATTCTAGAATTAAACGATCACGTAAACACCCCACATGGTGTACTTATCTTTCTCCTCTGCATACGTAGATAGGGCGTTATAAGTTCTTAACATATGGGGAACGCCGGGCGTGTCAAGTTTATTTCTTCATGTGGTAAAGCTCATTCTTCGGATGTCTTAGATATTCAGCAATGTAGGTCTGCCTGGAATGGTTCCGCAATTATGACGGTTTGAAATTACCTCGCAGCTAAATTAAAGCTCCTTCTACTGATCACGTAGACACCTCAAAGGGTCAGAGGTTTATTTTCTGGCTTACATATAACTTTTTTGAAGCTATGGTGTCCTAAACCCATAAAACTCGTTTCTTGGCGGTTTTTAACGCTTAACGTCGATATTCACGCATTTAGCTACATCTGCCCTGAAATTCTCAACGACACCTATATATTTGTTAACTATTTTTAACAATAGATATATTTAGCGGTTATTGTTGCCCATTAGATAGTTTTTGTGAAGTGAATGGAAATTTTGGTAACGACACACTCCTATTCGCTTATAAGAGGATCAAATGAAACGTAGTGAGAATGTACTGCGATTTTTTTCGGTTAGATGTTAGCGTTACCTGATTAGAAGTTAAGTATGATTTAAAACTAGTTCTCTAGTTACCATACCTTGATGACCAAAAATACTCGACTTAGTACTTTATAGCTTTTAAAATTTAAATTGTATATTCATAAAAAAATATCACAAGTAGCATGTGATGTATCATAATTATGATTTGCATTAACAATTTATCATACATGACATCTGCTACCTCTCTTCATTTGGTCTGTGAAAAATCACACTCAATGAAATCGCATCGTTCGTAAATATTCGGAATATCATCGTATTAACATCGACGTAGAGAGTGAAAGTCAACGTCAAAAACTCTTTATTTCCTTAAATACAATAAATGTACACTTAGAAAAGGTCAAATTCTTAATAATTAATACTGACACTGAAATAAAGTAATTATTTGTTATTTTTCGAGTTGGAGCAAATCCAACTAAAAAGCTTTTTTATCCTCTAGATAATCTGATAATTTATAGTAGGCCTTTTTACACATGAAGGTTTTGACAATTTGTTTGAATTTATTTACTGTTAATTTTTGCAACTCACTAGGAGTTTTGTTGTAGAAGCGTACACATTGCCATTTAAAAGATACATTAATTTTGTGTAGTGTAGGCACAGCGAGTTTATGTTTATTTCTTGTATTCAAATTACGTACATCGCTATTTTTAGGGAAGCGATTGATATTTCTATGACTGTACAATAGGTTTTTATATATATATTGACATGGTACTAGAGCGAGTATCGACGAATCATGCTAGAGCCTGCTTTAGGCATGTTACAAAGAACAAACCATGTTTTGTTAATTCGTGACTTCGTGACTGAAGAGCGCAGCGCCACCCGTGAAATAGACTTTAAACTAAGTTGTTAAGTTGTTGTAAAGTATTATTTTCTGCGGAATAATCTGTTGTAGATCTCAAAATCACTAGTTTACTAGTTTGAAATTTCATTCATACTTAAATTTTGAAAAAATCATTTGCCTCTGAAATATCACATGTTAAATCATTGTGATTTTTTTTATATAGTTCCATGCCTAATAAAAATATACGTCATGCGTGTTATCTTACTAACAATGTTTTGGCTGACTGTACTACCACCCAACTATCACCCAGGTAACATGTGTGGAGCGAGTTGCAGAATTAAAAGTATAGCATTTTTACGATTCATCAACTCACACCGGTTGGAGGCTCCAAGATTCACTAACTCGCACCATGATTCTTGCTCCAACTTAGACCAAGAATCATGGTGCGAGTTAGTGAATCACTCGAACCATCTGGTATTATACCTAGATATTACTAACTCATAAACTGATTAAATAATAGGTAGGTAAGTACACTTAGCGGCACAATTAACCGCCCACCCTTTTAAGGTGGCAAATTTTTATGTTATCGCAGTTGTAAGTTATTGGGCATAAATAAGTCAAGTGTGAAAGAAATGTAGTGACGAAAAAATTACAAACTACTTACTTAACTTCGTCTCATTGTCGTTATCGTTACCATACTGCTTACATTGCTTCAGTGGCATTAAAAGTAAACAATTTGAGTTTGTTTTGGTTTCGTAACTTAAAGCTAGTGTTTGGACATCACAAACATGCCATTTGATGCTAATTCAGTGGCGAGAGCCGTCGCTCTTATCGACGAAGGGTTTAGTCAGCGTTACGTGGCGCGGAAGCTTGGTGTCGCACGTACCACCTTAAGGGATGCAGTGAAACGGTTTCGGGAAACTGGCTCTTATGAGCGAAGACCAGGACAGGGCCGAAAAAGATGCACCTCCGCTCGTGACGACCGATTTCTTGTGACCAATGTTCTAACAAATCGGTTCACTACAGCTGTTGAGGCACGAAACCAACTTCGTGAGGTTCGCAATGTTCAAGTGAGTGAAAGAACAGTGAGAAGAAGACTAGGAGAGAATGCCCTTGGAGCTTTTCGACCATCTCGAGTGCCACAATTGCTCGTAGGCCTCCGGAGAGAAAGACTTCGTTTTTCCCGAGAGCACATGAATGGAATATGGAACAATGGAAGAATGTTATGTTTACTGACGAGACAAGAATATGCTTGCACGGTCCTGACGGTCGCCAGCGTGTATACAGACGCAAGAATGAAAGGTTTGCACCATGTACTGTTGTGGAAACAGTAGGTTACCAAGGTGGCTCTATCATGATATGGGGCGGCATTACTTACGAAGCACGCACCGACTTGGTTATCTTCGAAAGAGGTGGAATAAATGCTCAGAGGTATGTAACAGAAGTGTTGGAACCTCATGTAATGCCATTTGCTGCATTTATTGGCGAAGATTTTTTATTAATGCAGGACAACGCTCGCCCCCACGTTGCTAGAGTTGTTACCGCGTACCTGGATACCGTCGGCATTTGAAAATTAACATGGCCATCCCGGAGCCCAGATTTAAATCCTATTGACCACATATGGGACAATTTAAAAAGACGTGTTCGAAGCCGCATACCAGCTCCAACCACCATAGATGAATTAAAACAATCCGTGATTGAAGAGTGGCAGAACATTCCACAACAACAGATCAAAGATGTCATCGACAGCATGCCAAACCGTTTGATGGAAGTCATGAGGGCTAGAGGTGGAAATACGCACTATTAGAATTCATTTATTCAGCAGATTTTTTATTTTTAAGCCATTTCATCACATTTGTTAATTTACGGTCAAAGTGTTTTTCAGACTTTTTCATAAATAAACGTAATAATTAAAAACAATATTATCTTTCATTTTACTTCAATATACCTACGTTATAAAATAACATTCACAAGTAAGGCCACAATTTATTTTTTTAACCAAAATCGTAAAAAATCATGGTGGGCGGTTAATTGTGCCGCTGAGTGTAGTAGAAATTGATAGTAGAGTTAATGATTACACATTGTAATGTTAATAGCCTAATACCTACAGCCTACACTTGCGAGCTATAAACTGGAATCACTTCATCGCTGGTTTTTGCAGACCATATTTTACAGTTTCCACGCAATAAACTGTAGGTTGTGGTATATTATTTTAAAGATATTTTTATTAGCTTTCAAACTCATTCGATATCATAGCGAAAAAAATGTTCATCATATGTCATGGAACGTGAAAACAAAAGACATAAATTTTTGGAACGAAACATCAATTTTTTCAAACTCCTGAATCCCTATAAAAACTGGGAATTTATGCAATTTTGTCATCAGTCCAATATATCACGTCACTCAAAATACTGGAATTACAAGAAAATGGAAACCACACCAATAGAAGCCGCTCAAATCGTCACCCTAATCCAGCAAGGGTTCTCTCAGCGTACTATCGCTCGACAGCTTCATCTGAGCCAGTCCTGTGTCTCCAAAGTATACAAGAGGTTTAGAGAGACTGGAAACTTAGTCCGAAGACCAGGATCTGGACGACAGCGATGCACTTCGGCGAGAGATGACCGATTTATTGTCAGCACTTCTCTCCGAAATCGACATCTAACCGGCGTTGACGTCCAGCGGGAGCTCGGAGAAGTTCGAGGGAGAACTGTCAGCGAGTGGACAGTGAGGCGAAGACTCAAAGAAGCTAACTTGACCCCAAAAAGGCCAGCAACGGGACCCAAATTGTTTACAGCCCACCGACAAGCCCGACTTCAGTTTGCTCGTGATCACTTAGATT
Organism: Eupithecia inturbata; assembly: GCA_963662085.1. Taxonomy (NCBI): domain Eukaryota; kingdom Metazoa; phylum Arthropoda; class Insecta; order Lepidoptera; family Geometridae; genus Eupithecia; species Eupithecia inturbata. Next base: position 3,959,759 of record OY759196.1, on the reverse strand, counting down.
GGGATATACAGCAATGGAGCAGAGTTTTGTTCGCGGACGAGACTAGGATGTGCCTGCATGGCAGCGACCGTCGACGGAGAGTCTACAGGAGACCGGGAGAGCGATACGCACAATGCTGTATAGCGGAAACAGTGGCATATGGGGGTGGGTCTTGTATGATGTGGGCTGGGATTTCAATTGAAGCTAAAACGGAGCTAGTATTCGTACCCGGTGGAGGTCGGGGAGGAGGACTAACCGCAGAAAGGTATATCAACGACATTCTTCTGGGCCATGTACTCCCTTACGCCGGGTTTATTGGCGAAAATTTCCTGCTAATGCACGACAATGCCCGCTGCCACACCGCTCGTGCGACTAGACAGTACCTGGAAGAAGTCGGGATACCCACAATAGACTGGCCAGCCGTCAGCCCTGACATGAATCCTATCGAACACCTGTGGGACGAGCTGAAAAGGCGGGTACGAGGAAGATCTCCAGCTCCGGCGTCAATAGAAGACCTAAAAACTGCTCTTATCGAAGAGTGGCAGGAAATTCCACAGGATTCCATCAGGAAACTCATTAGGTCAATGAAAAACCGTTTACAAGCAGTCATTAGGGCCAGGGGGGGCAATACAAAATATTAAGCGGGAAATAACAAAGATTTTAAATAAAAATTTGATATTTTTATATTACTTCTTATTAATTTAAACATCCACAACTTCGCCTATTGTAATAATTCACTAAATGAAGGTAGGAAACTTAATTAAATTTAAATATTTTTTATACCATTCGAAAGCTAACAAAATTTATTTTCAAATGGTATACACCAATCTGCAGTTTATTCCATGGAAACTGTAAAATATGGTCTGCAGAAACCAGCGATGAAGTGATTCCAGTTTATAGCTCGCAAGTATCTACTGGTCCACAGTTTTATAAACTAAAGTAAAAAAAAATGTTTTGCAGCTAGTAGTATAAAATAATAACAGATATTACGTAAAATTAACCTAAAATATATGAAAAGGGTCATTATGTACATAATTTGCTGAGTGAATTTCAGCAGTGATTTTCGTCGGCTTCCTCACCTAGGATGGATCGAGGAAGCCAGACTACAATGTTCGTAATTTACAGAAGTTGTGCGCTCGGTTTACACTGACATATTTGACGACCGATGTGGCGTGGCGGGATAGAACCCGCCTGCGACGCAGGAGGTTGCGGGTTCGATTCCCGCCTCGTGAAATGTTTGTAGGAGCTCCTACCAATATTTAATTTATTATTTATTAATATAAAAATAATAAATAAATATTGTTATAGGTGTTCTGGGTATTTCTACGTATAATAAAAATATCAATCTATGTAACGTATTGTAATAAGTATATCAGTCATACAGTAGCTATAACACAAGCTCTGCTTAGCTTGGGGCCAGATGCTGCTGTGTGGGTAGTCCAGCATTATTTATTTTATCATGTCCACAATGCCTATATTTTACTACCAACTGCGGGAAAGCAGTTGGTAGTTAAATTGTGCTGCAGAAAGGAACACTGCCCGCCCCTCGGTGGATATCCCTGAGTCGTCCCTTACAACACCCGCGGGCAGAGTTAGGGTGGTGCAAATTCTAAGCTGGCACCACACGGCTGGTGTAAAGACTTATCTGGAAGTAACCTTGATAAGATAAGATAAGATAAAGATTTTTTATTTCTATAATGATTTAACTATAGTAGGCTGGTACAATATAATAAGATAAACATAGGTAGGTTTTGTAGTTATAAGACTAAAATAATAAGAAAATAATGTACCTGCCTACTCTATGTCAACGACTATTTAATTTTTTGGTAGGTGTTCATCAGTAACCACCACCAGAACTTTAGTAAGGTGCAGGGCTGGGTCGTATCGCTTTTTCTAACAATCGTATCTGAATCAGATTTCGTGTATTAATATCGGATTTCAAAACTATATATTTAAATATAGTAGATATCGTGCGTACCGCGTATTTTCATACGATTTCGAATTATTTACCTATGTATACATGCAGATACAGTCTAAGCTACTTAGAACAAGATGACAGTGCTCCTTACTAGTGAAAAACTGTTTTACGTACGGCAGAACGCCGCGCCATGCTCTTCCTTAGGTACATTTTTAGAACATACGAGTATAAAAATGTAAGTACCCAAGGAAGAGCTTGGCAATGGAATTGAATATCATTAAAAAATATATTCTGTCATATCGCATATTAAGTGATCTTTTTGTATAATACATAAAAATTATAAGTATTAAACAAAGTTATAATACATGCGAAAGTTCGTGTCAATGTTTGTTCCACGTAGTATCTCCGTAACTACTTAACCTATTTAAATGAAATTTGGTATGTAACTTCTAGAATAACACAGGTAAATCATATTTTTAAAAATTAACCTCTGAGGGGGTTAAAAGGGGTAGTAAAGTTTATATGGAAAATCATTATTCCTTGGTTCGATTCACTCAAAACTCGGTATAAATAAACTATGAAGTAAATAATGATACTTTTATTTTTACAATACTACCCCTGATTAGGGATGTGCAATCAATTTCCACGCGGGCAAAGCCGCGGGGCGCAGTTAATAAATAAATAAAAATGAAAGTAAGCGTAGATGCTCTTATCATTTAGCGTAAAGGCTATATTTGCTTTGTAAATGTGGCTTGCAATGGCCGCCAAGATAGACCTCCCGGGAATAGCACAGATGATTGGGGTGACCACAGGCTTTTGTGTTTGTATCGATCAGTTTACTTTAGTATTATTTTGTTAATGATTCATAAGTTACACTTTGGTTATTGTACACAATTTCATTCAACAACAAACTCCCTACACATATACATGTGTCTCAAATCTGTGTTCCTTAGTCTAAAGCCGGGATACATACAGGGCGTAATCTACCATGCGCAGCGAGCATGATACGTTACGCAGTGTGCCTTCTTTCCCCGTACTGACGACTGCACGAACGCTCGCTTTGAAGTGTAACACAATAAATTACGCTCCGTAGCCGCCGCCGGTCAGTACCCGGCTTTACGTTTCATTTAGATTATTGTACACAATTTCATATAAACACGCTGCCACGTTACATGTGTACTAAGCCGAAAAGATTTTATCCTGGACGCCTAGAGGGGGGGGAGACGTAATTGTGTGTATGAACGTAAAACAAAATAGTCCCTACACCCTAAAAGTCTCAAATCAGTGTTGCTTTGTATTCCAAATTGTCCGAAATAAATGAAATTTATTTTATTTATTTATTTATTACGAAAGGTTATTTAGGTTTTTTGGACTATGTTATCTTGTCATATCATCATACTTACAACGTATTTGGTACATACTACATATAACGCTATGCTGCGCTTACGCATGGCTTTGGATTCGGTGCCTGATGATTTAGACAGCGCATAGCGCGCAGAACCCATGTAACGTATAGTAGGTACCAAAGGCAATAACCACCTTCTTTACGGGCCATCCTTTTGGCTTTATATTGGTTCATTTCCTGTGGAAGATATTTATTTTTACCATGCTTGTCCATAAATACAAATAAATGAAATTCAAGTGTCTGTTTGTAATTTCAAAATAACAGCTTTTTACTAAAAGCATGAAAGTGAGCACGGTAGGTACTTATAATGAAACACCAAATTTATAAATGTTGTCTGTCTGTTTGTTTTGGATAATCTCCAAAACAGCTAGACCGATTTTGATGGGGGATTTTGGGTTCCGCGCAAAAAATGACAACCCTTGAAATTGTTTGGATTCACAATTTCATGGGTGGCACAGCTAGTTCTGTTTTGTTGCTAAAACACTTTAAGCCTGGGGTTTTTGAGTTGTATGATAGGTATGGCTAAGAAAAACGCGTTTACGTTTCACAGTAGATTTTGTATTTTTACCGTAAACATGGCCACCGATCACACATGATTGGCGAACCGCCATGCGTGCCAATAAGCTGGTCATCCAAGTGGAACATTCTGCTCAGTAGGTCGCATGCTCCAACCCTCAATCATCGCCTCTGTGGCTTTCCATCGTTTTTAATAGCACTTTGTAGCAGTGTGATGAAGTGGGGTGAAAAAATTAATGGCAGATGGGCTTTTGTGGCTTAAAATGCCTGAAAAACATGCTGATCAAAGCTTTTTATGTCATGTATCTGCTCTTGTTCAAAAGATTATAGCTACCTAGTAGGTACCTACAAGTAACACAATAAAGTAGTAGATAAGCATTTAAGTACGTTAATGCATAATAAGTAGGTAGTTATAGGGACCTAGATTTTTGTACAAGCTACTTATTTCGTTGCTTGACCATCAAGTACAAAAAAGAATAGGTACATTCATCCATCTACCTATAGCAAGGAGAAGATTTTACAAAAGGCAAAACTGCAGGGTGCATGCGTGCACAGAATTGCTCTAAATAGAGTAGAAACTACGTCTGTTGACTATAATAGAAGCAAGAACACCCAGCCAGCATAACAATAATGCAGAGGACAATCAATTACACGCCACGGCTACGGCTTTGGTTAGAGACAAACAAACGTGGCAAGCACACACAAGCCGGTGATGTCCTTTCGCCTTTTCTCTCAAAAGAAATTCTGATCGTGGCTGAACGACCGTGGCATACACTTGCAGAACACTACCATCACAAAAATGAACTTTACAATTTAGAATATAAACCTCCAGTTAGTTTAACAGACGTCGACGATGATACAACCTTTTGTAGTTAAGTCTACCTCCCGGGGAGTCAGTCAAGTTTACTTTACCCGTCGGATCAGTTACTGGCAGCGCCGCTAACTGAGAGGACGTTGTTTCGGAGTCTGTTGTTAAAATAAACAATACAAAGACTGTGCAATCAAAACAAGTGATAACAGTGCATTTTTGAACAGTGTGTGAGCGTTTTAGCCGAGGATTTTGTTCCTACGTGAGTAATCTTTGAGTTCCACGTGTTTTGCTTATACCTATGTGTCGTTTTGTATAAACTTATTTCATTTGGAGTTTTAATTGAATGGCTGATGTGATGAGAAAGCATGGCGTGCTTTTCCGTTAGTTTATTTCTTTGAACTTTCCTAACCTAAGTTTATTGATGCGATTAGATTTTATAAATAAGATAGTTGGTACCTTTTAGATCTTTCACAGTGTGTTGCATGATACCTACTGTAGGAAGGTTATCGTTCTGTCTATCGGTCATACATAAATGTAAAGCCATATAAAATGTTAATAACAAGACGTATGTATACCAATTATTCATAAAAAATAGGTATAAGTATGTACATATATAATATACTTACTTATATATCTTGGGAACGCTTCCGACTGGTATTGATATGGATCAGTTGAGCTACCTGTAGATTGTTTCCAACAGTCTGCAGTAAGCTCAATTGTAAATACTAGTTCTAATTTGTTTCTGTTATTTGATTGTAATTTTTTTAGTTAATAAAGTATCTTATACGGTTGGTTATTCTAAATTATTGCCTACTACCACAATAAAAATTCATTGTAATAGGTAACTAGGTGTTTTGATATCCTCAGCTCACCATTTAAATAATTTCCACTCTGTTTACCTTGTAAATAAGTTTATTATTACCGTATCAATATCGTGTCATATCAATGCATTCTTGGCATGGAACATCAACATGTTTACAACGTTCAAAGATAATATTTTTAATAAATGAAACGTAATAAACCTTGCTTATAGAAGGTAAAACTACAGACTGCTCATTTTCATAAGAATATGCAGTGATGAAAACAGATGAAGCAGCAGCACAAAATTTTTATTGGAATTAGGTAATCCTTTGCATAGTATTTGCATCTATAGCTACTAATATTGTAAAGAAAAATAAAAAATTTGTTTGTAATGAGAAATCTCCGGAACTGCTAGTTCGACGTAAATAAATATGTAAGCAGATAGGGCTATTACCGAGTGCCTTTTATCCGCGGCCTTGTGAACGAAGCCGCGGATCGAAAGTTTAAAAAAATAAAAGAACAAGATCAATGAAAACAAAAGAAGCAATTTGTTGTCAGCGAATTCCAATAAAATGTCTTCAGAACACTCAGTAGCTACTTCGACCTTGAAGGTAGTCGACGACCACATTTGAAAGTCAGATTGTGCTTGTAGTCCATAATGTTAATTTTGGTGTAGTTAATCTATTACTTTATTGGCAAAGAAAATTACAATTCAATAATAAAAACAAATTAGACCTAGTATTTACAATTGTTACAATTAAGCTAACTGCAGACTGTTGCAAACAATCTACAGGTAGCTCAACTGATCCATATCAATACCAGTCGGAAGCGTCCACAAGACGCTGGCTGCATTGTCCCGCTTTATGGCAATGCTGATGCGCTGCGCCAGATACCCACCAGCTCTCGGGTCACCCGTCGCGTCGACCTGACGCTCAGATAACCTTTTAAAACCCGGACAGCCTCGGTACCCCACGGACCTAGGGTCTCGACCCCAAAGGGAGCTAATGTGTGGGCTCTGTCGAGACCTGCATATTTGCGTCCTTGTGATCCTCGGCCAAATCTGCCGCCGCACTAGCCCTCACGGATGTCCTCGGAAGATGGGAAGGCGCAAGTGTGTCGACGCGTGTAGCGTCCCACACAATAGGATGAGGCGCGCAACACCTTGCACCCAACTGAAGACATGTTGCGATAGGGAAAGTTGCGGGATCCAATAGAGTGCCAGTGTTAAATGAAGGAAATGCTTGCAACAATGGTTTAGTCTGGTTTCCTCGATACAGGCTCAGCCTAGTGAAGAAGCCGACGATAATCATCTATAAAATTAACTCACTCAGCAAATTACTAAATGTATATCTTATTTTTAGGTTAAGTTTCGATTATTTTTAATTCCGATGTTTAACTAGTCGTAAGATAGTTTAAGTTAAACTTTGTATTTGCTGTAAATAAATATTTCTTACTTTTTTTTTTACTTTTCTTTTTAATGACCTGACTCCCATTTAGAAACGGCCTGGAGGCGGGCACGATCCGCAGAGCTGGAGCACGTTTGTAACAAACAATTCCGTGTCAACTTACACAGAGGCCCGTCCCATTGCCGTTGGGAGAAAAGGGATTTGGGGGATTAGCATTGGGGCAAGCACTAAGCCAAGCTCTTCGAGCTTCGTCTAAAAATTAAATATTAAATGAAATTCCAGGTGGGACCAAACAATATGACATTAAAATTTTTTCAACTGAAGATCTAGTGCTGTAGACTGAAGACAGGAATGCTGGAAGGGCTACACTTGAAATTTTGCGTATAAGCCTCCCGATTTGCCAGGCAAGGGGCCTGCTACCATGCCTTGTCATATAAATCGATATTCAAAACCGATGATGCAGTATTCTTTATTATGTTGTCTAAGCCTTCTAAGGGCTCGCTGTGTTTCCACTGTTGACTACATCTCAAAGAATACGTAAATTTAGGTACAAAAAGACAAAACCGAATTATTGTAAAAGCCATATGGCTATTAATTTTGAGCAGTCTGTCTGTTTTTGTTGAAATTTTGAATTTTCTCATCTACAAAGGACTGAAAAGACTCTTCAAGAATTGGTGAACCAAGGAGGCGAAGTGAACATTTTTTATTTCGGACTCCAAATTTTCTCTCGCACAACTCGCACTTTGAAAATTTTATTCCAAACCTATTTTTCGAAATTCATCTGTGATGATTTTTAGATCATCAAAAACTGTGTTTACCTCTCCACCTAATGTTCCGTCATCCAAATACCAAACATTGACCTTGGATCGGAGACATTGAATTATCGGTTGGATGGCAAGGCTAAATATGGCCGAACCAAGAGGGTCGCCCTGCTGACATCCAACAGCGGACAAAATGAGTTTGTGTTCCTGTAAATTAATTTTGACGGTGAACTGTAACATTGCTGAGAAAAGGTTAAAAGGTGGTGTAGTCATCATATATGAGGAATATTTGCAAGATTGTTCTTCGATTTTTTTCTTAGAAATGATGCTGCCACATTGTGCGGAGTTGTTATTTCTCTTTAGATTGTGCTTGAAGTCCTTAATGTTTATAATGGTGTGGTCATTCGATGAAGAACTTTGTAAGACATTTCTCAGAATCTAAAGAATAGTGAAAATAATTAAATGATGGCTAATCTTTAACGTAGTAACAATCTTTGTAGCTCTAGGTATATTTAATAAGCTCCTTATGTTTGCACTCATGTTGGTTTTTGTCATCCATTTCCTTATTAAGACGACGATGACCTTAGAAAACTTAGACTTAGTGTCTTTTTTGTCCTTTTTAGGTCTCAATCTCACACTGTGCCAATTGGAAAGCCGGATTTATCCATATTCTTAGTATCAATCGTATGTAACTAACATACGATTGATACTAAGGTTATATAAGTTTAGCGGTTTTCTATGGGTTGATTAAGCAATTTCTCGGATTTACGTAGCTACGGTTTTTGAGTCCCTAATTTTGCCTTGCTTTAGATATTTCTTGACACATTATCAGAATAATAATCATAACACGACTTTGAAATAAAAATTAGCATGAAGCATGTTAGAATGAGTCGAGCAACGGTACATGTGCTCGGTTAGAATTAGCCCGGCTTGGCTATGTCAGTGGCAATAACAAGTTAGCAACTTGTCCACTCTCTGACCAGTGTCAGAGAACAACTATAATCAAATATCAAAGTGCTTTATTTCCTTTAGACCTTTCAGGACTCTTGGACATGTCACAAAATTCTAATTACATAAGTAAAACTAGGAAATAAGTTGATCACTTTGTTTTTTTGTTCACTTCTCTTTTTAAGGTAAAGTAAAGAAGCGAACAAGAAACCTTTACCTTGTTAGGTTGTCAGTTTTCGAGTTGGAGCAAAACTCGTCCCAAGTTTTTTTATCCTCTAGTCTAGATAATCTGATATTTTGTGGTACAAAGGATATGTTTGACAATTTGTTTGAATTTATCTAATGATATTTTTTTCATAATATATTTTTACTGGTTTGGTCTAGATATAAGTTCTCGATATTTTTGGTACCTAAGTAGATACTTAACAAAGATGTTTATGTAGGTACAAAACTTTACTCAAACTGACAACAATAACAGAAAAAAACAATGTAACAGCAAAATCGGCGTACTCCGTGATCTTTTGTGACGCATGGTGACCAAAAAAACACTAGAAAACGATGGACCCCATTTTCCATATAAAAAGCAAACTATGATATTCTGCACTAAATTATTTACCAAAAACTAGGTACGAATCTTAAGCATTATAAGTGTATTTATTTACGTTCCAACTCAGAGAATATCTTTATTGTGACTTATTATCTTAATAATTAAATCCAGTATCCTTAGTTTATGGTTTCTGAGAAGCTTGTCAAGTTTCCTTTGAAGTTTCTCATTGATGAAGATTTCTCGTCTTGCCTTCTATTTGGAGGAGAAAAATATGTCTCCATTTTGATATAGTTTACCGTCTTAAAATAGGTAGTATTTAAAAAACGTATTTTTTATTGTTCTTGTCTTGGTAGTTCAAATCAAATTTTTTCTGTTCTTTAGGGAAGTTCACTAAGATTAGTAAGGACTTAGGTACTTTAATCCTAATAAAATGTAAACTTTAGCAGTCACACGATGATGTTTGATTCAGATTATTTACCAAAGCATAAATAAATAATAGACTTAAAAAAGTCAATAAGTAAAACAGAATAAAGTGTATTCTGTTATTCAGCATATTATGTTATTTTTCTTTTGGGAGTCCTTAATAAAATATATAATATAATAAATAAACAAATACTCATGTTCAACACAGAGAGAATATTCACTTATTCCACACGTCGTGTATGGCTGCTTATGACAAAGTTTGGTCACGACATTTTACAGAACAAGATATCGTCCATGTTCGTTGGCCATAATAGCATAACTTCACATGTTTTTATTCAGCCATAAACCAAAAAGTTTGAGTTCACTCGCACGCTACTAAATGTCAGAGTTCAATATCTGGGCCGACAGTATACAACTATAAACCATACCTACCTACATAGTTACTTACCCTACTAAATCTCGAAGAGTACTATAATTTACCTTTAGAAATTTAGCAGCATTTGTGGCTGAATGTTTATGTAAAACATTTCGATACAGAACCCTTGAAAAGTAACAACGATCTTCTCGCGGACGAGTTGTCCACTTCACTTTGGGGTAGTAGGGGCAACTCGCCCGAATCAAAAACCAAAGACTAGATTCGGACCGATTGTACCCCTACTCAAAAGTGAAGTTGACAACTCAGCCACACATATCTTGGTAAGGCTAGGTATAGTGAATCTAAATTCAGAAGTGAAGACACGGGATTGTTTAGATTTTGATACTTTAATTTAAATGAATCACCTATGTAATAAAACAAAACTAATAGTAATACTCAAAAACATAGAGCCGAATCAATTCGGCTCTATGTTTTAGGTTCTCAAGAACCTACTCCTTATTTTTGAAGCCAGTTAATAATAGATACTTATTGCCAAGACTTGGGAAGGGGCGATCAATTATGTAAAAAAAAACATTACCCTCATTCAGACCGGTCGTTTATTTTATCTAAATAACATGATTTAAGAATACGATGTATTATTTGACATGCTAAATTATAAATAATGACGCTATAAGAGAATGACAGTTGAAACTTGAACTTATATTTTTTGAGGAACATACCTCTATGTTGAAGCGGTAAAACGTAAAATGTTGGTTAGTTGTAAAATCCGTGGCTGAGTTAGGTGATGATGATGTATAAAGCAGTGAGACAAGTAAAAATAATTGTTGTTCTTTATTTGACGCTTACTTCGGAACATTCAGGTGGCATTTAAAACAAGGCGAATTAGTTTATTAGAAGCTTTCTTATTTTCCCATCGCTTAGATATCAAATCAGAGGTTGCTTTTCGTGGCCAAAAAAAAATCTGCGGCCTGGCTTATAATTCCCCATTGTTATCTACATTGTTTTTTTTAGTAAAATCAATATAGGTTACATTATAGTGTCACATTGTGTGTGTTGTTATAGTGTCACAATAGGTAACTATGGTTGATTTTTGCTTTGTTATTTTTTAATGTTTCATTGAGTTGAGTAAATAATACCGTAACATAAGTCAGAACTGAGTCCACAGACTACCAAAACTTTAAACTGTGTTAACCTCTAAATTATGTTAAATATTGATCGATATAATCTAAATAGGTCGGTGCGTTACAATTGCAACATGAGGTTTTTTAACCGGAATTAGTTTCAATAAGTTCAGTCTTCGACTAAATTTCCCTGAATGGCAATAACAGAATTACGAAATGTCCATATGCAGCAACGTGGGCATTTCTGTTTTTTTGCAAGATATTTATTGCACAATTGTTTTGAAATCTGTTTGGCTTGCATTGGTAGGAAACCTGGATTTTTGCTTTTTCAAGTGAAATTGCAGGCTCCGCAAAATCTAGAAAAAATACCTACCAAACAAAAATAAGGTAGAGCTGTACCTAACCGATTTTTACTTCTACCCATTTGAAATATTAGGTTCCGTTAGTATTTCGGATTTAGTGCATAATGAAATCTCTTGTACTTGGTAGGCACTTACCTACTTATTTTGTTGCAATTATTATTATTATTATATTTTTTTTATTTATTTATATTAAACATTAATTACATACTTAAGCTACAGCTAACATAAACCGTTGATCGGTCCGTCAGCCTCAGTCTCTATGGTAAGTATAGTATCTAATGAATGCAGCTCAGCATATCTAACAGTGTGTTCTTGGCAGTTTTTTGTTGTTCAAAAAACTGCCGAAAGTTAAGTTCCGCTTTTACACAATAATATCACTAAAAATGTCACCAATCTTGCTACATTTGTGGCTTGACCCGCGTGTGCAAGCGACTCAGTATTTTGAATCGAGGACAAAATATACATTTGTTTTGTTTCAAACTCGTTTAATCTACGAGGTCATTGCAAAACTCACAGCTGCATAGAAAACGTAGACATGACTTTTCAACTAATGTTTAAAAGATTTCATCATAAATATTGAAATATTGATCTTCTAAATGTGTCCAGTTGATCGAGGTAGGTACATAATTAACACGAAAACCAACACTTAAATAGCACATATCATATTTCCAAAATTTCAATGTGGTGGAACAACAGTATTCCATAGCCTTATAATTTTTTTTATATGACGAATTCGAGTTTAACCACTTTTCTATCAAATTAATTAGTTGTCAATAAAATAAATGAAATGCTTTCATCAAAATCTCAACCGAATGAAAAAAGGTCATTTAAAAAATTTGTAGAGTCAGCTTACGAATAGAATATAAATAGAGGATGCCATTAACTGCACAATTGTATGGAAATGTGTGTATGAAACATGCATTACCAAAAATCGAGAAATAAAATGCCATAAATGTATGGCAGCTTTGTCGTAACATCATTTGGTAAGAAAGTAATGTGTTTTGTCTTTTTTGTACAAGAAAGCACGTTTTTAGTATTTACAGAGTAGACGCATAAGATAGAAAGCTCAAGATTATAAGTATAAAAAAGGCATTGCCATACAGCGGGGCAATGCAGCCAGCGTCTTGGGAACGCTTCCGACTGGTATTGATATGGATCAGTTGAGCTACCATTAGATTGTTTGCAACAGTCTGCAGTTAGCTTAATTGTTTCAAATGTAAATACTAGGTCTAATTTGTTTTTATTATTGAATTGTAATTTTCTTTGTCAATAAAAATAAAACATATGTTTTAGTAAAACCATTACCAACATAAAAATAAATGAATGAGAGTTAAACTCTTTTTGTTTCTAAAAAATAAAGAAGTTCTATTCTAATGTAAACACATAATGTTTGTTTACATTGGCACAAATAGGTAATGGAGAGAAAATCAAATATTCCTAGCAAACTGCGATAAAATTACATTGATAGTAAAATAACATTATATATGTGCATTCTCTATACTTTCTATTTCTCGCCGAGACGAGAATAACTTGGTATTGATATATACTAGTGTAGTGACCCGAATCTCAGATTATTCTACAGGTTTTGCTTCAAAGTATGCTCTAGTTTGAGATGTCTGTGTCTGGTTTGTAAAAATATGTTAATTAAAACGTGGTTTACATACATAGCTTATTATTTGTGTATTGGTCCTACTAAGTTAAGACGTTGGTCCTGTGCTTGACCTCTCCCCAGTCGTGTCGGTCTGCCTTCTCATCGGATTATGAGAGGAGTGTTCGCGCACCCACTTGTGCACTATAATAATGTCCTGCGCACTTTTATAGTCTCCGTTGAGACTGGCCGCCGCGCCGTGGCTAAAATTCGTCTACGAGGATTATTGCCACTGCCAATTACTTTTTAATGACGCTTCCGACTGGTATTGATATGGTTCAGTTGAGCTACCTGTAGATTGTTTGCAACAGTCTGCAGTTAGCTTAATTGTGTCAATTGTAAATCTGGTTCTAATTTGTTTTTATTATTTGATTGTAATTTTCTTTGCCATTGGCCGTGTGATACATAAAAACATTTAGATTAAAATCAAATACGTAGATAGATTTAGTTATTCAGTTCATTCATAGGTAGTTTACCTAAGTACCGATAAATATTCGACAGTTATAATAGAGGTAGAATGACAACAAAAAAGACAACAACTAAGTAAGTAATACTCTTATATGTATGTAGATAAGATATAATACTAGGTGTTCATAGGCATGTAACCAACAATAAATTACCATAAGTAATATGTAGATAATTCATTTATTTCAGACTACGATAGAAAGTTCTCTGTCACATAAACAACTGTAACCTAGTTAATAAATCATTTCGATATATTTCGACAGTGCATTAAATATTGGTAGTTCATCCGTAGGATAATTCGGTCGAATATTTATACACTGGGTTGCCAGTGTTGCCACATTGTTGGCACTCGGGAAGATAGGTCGATGAAGATAGGCCCTTTGGCTTTGTCGAAGCCCTGTATCTACAATTTAGCATTTTAGATGCATGGATTCGGGATCCCTTTTATTCGTATATGTTATCCTTGTATTCGTATTTATTAGTATTTTACCCTTCTGCCCTCTTACTCTTCCGCAAATTTGATTGAAATAAAATATGGTGAAATAAGTTTCTTCTGTCGATGGACACAGAGCATCGTAAAACTTTGAGGCAATGGTCGTATAATTATTGACTAGTGAAGGTTGTCGAAATAATCAGCAGATTACATGCAATGTTTGAGTAAAACTTTTATAACCATCATGGTTATTAAATAATACCCTGTCGACCCGAACCGCTAGCAAATCAAATGAAATCAAAATCTTTTTATTTCCTTAAATACTACAATAAATGTGCAAATAGGTAGTACATCAAAATTAAACACTGACACGGAAATAAAGCGATATTTTTGTTTCTGTCGCTTCGGTGCGTAGACTAAAGTAAAGAAGCGACGAAGAAATCTTTAGCCTGTTAGTTGTTATTTTTCGAGTTGGAGCAAATCCCGTCCCAATCTTTTTTATTCTCTAGCTAGATAATCTGATATTTTATAGTAAGCATTTTTGCTTACCTCCGACACTCGAAACAATCCCAAATTATATTTCCCATTTCCCATGTCATTTGTTTTTTGTTTTCTATTCGGAGTTTGAAACAAGTGATATGTTTGAAATACAAATTAGGATTAGGATCGAGTCTCAAGGATATCAAATAAGTTGGTGGGTTGGATAGGTATCTAACATAACATAACATAACACACATGTGTTATGGTTATAGGTACCTATGTATTATCTATTATTATTAGGTTAAGTATAATAAATTGTATTAAGGTCCCGACGTAATATTGACTTTAATAAGGATATTGCGTGTTAACTCGATGTGATGTGAATAATGTTCTATACAGTCTTCCTGTTTGTCGGTATCATTGACAATATACGATTTTGTTCATTTAATATCTTTAACGGTCCGAATAAAATAAATGGTATCTTATAATGCCCTTAGGAAAATAGTTTTGTATTACGTAACATAAGTGGTAAAGGTAACTTTACTTTTCAAAATATGACTTTTCTAAATGTTTTGTGAAATAAAGCAATAATCAGTTTGATATTGAATCCTTACATCTCACTCGGAATGAACACAATGAGAACCGTTATTATTATAACAATCTCCGTGCACCTTTGTTTAACCAACTTTTAAAAAAGGAGAAGGTACTCAATTCGGCTGTATGTTTTTGTCTCCCTTTAAAACTGATATTTAAAAAAAAAATTGTTAGGAAGTTCAAACGTAAGTTCAAATCAAAGTGCCATTTATCTGGTTCCCATGATAGATAATTTGTGACCAACTTTGGTCTGCTGGTGATATATTGTTGTCTGTTAATTACTTATGGTACACACTGCTAGTGCTTATTACGAGACATAACACAACACACAAACAAAATTTGGTATATTATTATTAACAAATGCATGTAAGTTTCATAAAGCAGCATAACTTTTGAATGCCAGAACAGATGTGGATGTATTGTTAAAATCTTTTCATCGTTCAGTCGCAGTGACTAAAATTTTTTTTAAAAGTTTTTTCTTGTTTTATATTTTTCTTAAATTAGCAACTATGCAAGCTCCTACACCGCTGCTTGACATAATACGACGGCAGTAAACCGCGCGATATCACTACCAGTGCGTACAGACTCTTAAAGTCTCCCAGCAAAATTACAAAGGGCGAATATTAAACTCGCGGGCGAACTCATCCTACTTGATAGTACGTTGGAGACCGTTGCCATGGTAACCGGCTCCCCTCTATTTTCGTACTCCCTTTGCTCGCATTCTTGTTCCGACACAGTTTTGGCACGCGAAGTCGACTAATTCTGTGCTCACCTGTAGCAAGAATAACGAATAGGTAACGAAGCAAGTGTCTAGTTTGGAATTGGTGCAAGGGCATACACGCTCACGACTGTGTATTATGTAAGTTTAAATATAATTAGTTGTGATTGTTCTATTATTATATCTTTGCCGTAGAGATGTGGTATACAGTTGGTCGGTTGTAGAAAAAAAATTGTAGAGACAAGCTCGAATATAGGTAAGTAACGGGTAAGTAATTAAGTAATAGAATTTCATTAGTAAAATCAACCCATATGATATTTACGTAATCTCAACGTGTTAAACTTACGCGATCAGGATAAAATTTATCCGACTTAGAAAAAAGGAGGTGGTTCTATGTTTGGCTGTATGTATGTTTTTTTTATGTATTTTCGTCGATGTCTCCGTCAATTATGGACCTATTTTGAAAATTATTTCGCTTTTGTATAGAAAATGTTTCCGAGGTGGTCCCATAAATTATATTCCCGAGGGTACCCGAGGGTTATCCCGCAAAACTTATTAGTATTCATTTATTTTACTAATAAGTTTATTACATTAGTATTTATCCCGCAAAACTTATTAGTATTCATTTATTATACTAATAAGTTTATTACATTAGTATTTATCCCGCAAAACTTATTAGTATTCATTTATTTTACTAATAAGTTTATTACATTAGTATTTATCCCGCAAAACTTATTAGTATTCATTTATTATACTAATAAGTTTATTACATTAGTATTTATCCCGCAAAACTTATTAGTATTCATTTATTATACTAATAAGTTTATTACATTAGTATTTATCCCGCAAAACTTATTAGTATTCATTTATTTTACTAATAAGTTTATTACATTAGTATTTATCCCGCAAAACTTATTAGTATTCATTTATTATACTAATAAGTTTATTACATTAGTATTTATCCCGCAAAACTTATTAGTATTCATTTATTTTACTAATAAGTTTATTACATTAGTATTTATCCCGCAAAACTTATTAGTATTCATTTATTATACTAATAAGTTTATTACATTAGTATTTATCCCGCAAAACTTATTAGTATTCATTTATTTTACTAATAAGTTTATTACATTAGTATTTATCCCGCAAAACTTATTAGTATTCATTTATTATACTAATAAGTTTATTACATTAGTATTTATCCCGCAAAACTTATTAGTATTCATTTATTTTACTAATAAGTTTATTACATTAGTATTTATCCCGCAAAACTTATTAGTATTCATTTATTATACTAATAAGTTTATTACATTAGTATTTATCCCGCAAAACTTATTAGTATTCATTTATTTTACTAATAAGTTTATTACATTAGTATTTATCCCGCAAAACTTATTAGTATTCATTTATTTTACTAATAAGTTTATTACATTAGTATTTATCCCGCAAAACTTATTAGTATTCATTTATTATACTAATAAGTTTATTACATTAGTATTTATCCCGCAAAACTTAAAAACAATGTAAAATTAAGGGATTTGAAATCAAATCAGAATAAAACTAATGAGGGGTATAAAAATTTCGACAAAAATAGGTAACTCTCAAACTCTACACATTAATATAATACCCGATGATGTATACTTACCTATAATTTTGATATTGTATACATTTCTATTTTCCATTCTAAGAATATTGATCAGAAAATAAACCCAACCATAAGTATATAGAAAAATCGAGTAATCTTCTATAAACTTATATTTCGAAACAATGTTTTAATATGGTAACACCTTTATTTGCAAAAAATATCTAGGTTTTAGAATTAGAGTATAGTTATTAGAATGGCATCTTGTTCAAAGATTTGTTAATATTTTGTGCTTAGGAACATGAAATGCATAATGCATTAAGGTTTTCTAATTTCTACTTCACATTTAATCAACCTTATGAACCTTATGTGAAGAAAATCAGAGAGAACGATCTATACTCATATTAGGAAACATGCAAGTAAATTAATCTCCTGTGCTGGCCATTTTGAAAACGTACCTGAAACTTTTTACATTTTCGGAGCCCTCCCATCGATTTCATGGGTACTTACTACTACTCACCCCTAACATCCCGGTCGCGTGTTTCCCCTATTTTAGGGAACATTTCATGATTTCTTCCCCCTGCCCTAGTTATTGACAACTAGTCTCTTCCCCCAGCTTTACTTGCGTGAGTCATCACTGGCATTTAGAACGATAGAGAGAACGGTTCATCAGATATAGCTCTGTGACAGACGGACAGACGGACGGACGGACGACAGCGGAGGCTTAGTAATAGGGTTCCGTTTTCACCCTTCGGGTACGGAACCCTAAATGGAACTAAGATCATACAGGTGCCAAGTTTCATAGCAGTTCCTATAACAAGATATTAAAATACGGCTTAGCTCGCTATACCTACCTATTTCATAAAATTATTTTCTTTTTGGTAGTTCGACTGACAATCTAATAGCTGTGTCCTAATGCTTTACCGATTAAATTTTTTATGACAATCGATTTCGTTTCCGACGAAGTTGTAATCGATTTTGAGAATGTTGCTCAACATTTTGTATTATTTAACAGACTATTCAGGCGTCTAATTGACTTTATTTTTGGAACCAGAATATTCAATAGACTAAAATAATATTATTTCGGTTGTTTTATTTGCATCTGCCCGCGGCATTACACGCGTTTATCCGTGATAAAAATTAAGACATATGAAGCTACTGTGATAAACTATAATTTTATACTATTTTCAATGTTTTTTTTGTGCATAAAATAAAAAAAAAATATTATGCTATGTACAAAAGAGTAATAATATTTGCTAATACTATATATTACGTAGGCTCGATAAAAATCGAAACTATCGTAAGTCCTATGGGGACTTTTTCAATTCGACAGATTTGCATCTATATAGATAGATATCAGTCAAACCAAGAAACCATGTCTATGAAATACTTCATTCTGTCATTCAGACCTCATTCACTCACCTGTCATCAATTAGGGAACTACATAGTCGTACATATATGTACATACCAAACAGAAAATAAATTCGTGGAAGTGATATAGTTCGTTTAGTTTTCCCCAAACGAACTAGCTATCTAAGCGAGCTATGTTCATATACATAACATACTTTACCACTACTACTACTAACTTTAATATAACACAAATCTTGATTACCTATGTATTAAATAGTTTTTAATATTAATACCTAGGTACTATAAGTTCACTAACACCACCCCTTTCTATTGTAGTAACTTGTGGATAACGGGGCTGGTCACACTTTTACAATTTAGTTTATTTAAGATTTCCTATAGTTAATATTTAAGTGTTACTGTTAGTTATACCTAAGAGATAAAAACAAAAAATAAAATAAATACGAATTTTTTTTAGTGTAGGCAATATGTAAGTTTAAATTTAGTATAGTTATTTGTACCCATAATAAATGCTGCTAGGACTAGATGCTGTGTGTAATGTAATGTCTAATACTGTTTATTTATTTAAAGTATTTCTCGTAAACTAACTAACAGTGTGTTTGTCGTTTGTGTCCGAGTGTTTATCAGTTTTACTAATTAGTGAGTCAGTGAGCGCGTAACCGCTGCTGTTGTATGCAGTCATAATGATTTTTTAAAGAAGGTTTTTTTATAATGAATTTTTTAATCCATATTAATATTATAAATTCGAATGTTACTCTGTCTGTCCTTGTTGTTTTGTACCTTTTCACGCCTAAACGGCGAACGGATCCTAATAAAATTTGGCAGGGAGCTAAATGGGCCCGGGGACCGACAAAGGCTACTTAAATATAATGCGCGTGCGCAGCCGCGGGCAGCAGTAATGTTAACACTAGGTTACTCTATTGCATTGTGTGCCTAGGCTAGTAAAATAGAGTACATGTACATTTGATGAATAAATAAATATATAAATAATAAATAAATATGCGATTTCATTTGATAATGATTTCATTCGTTTTGTCAACATCTTTTGCTGACACATTCGCGTGTGTCTAGTTTCTAGTCGAAATATTTTTTTATGTTGTAATTCTAGTGGTAATTCTTCCAAATCTATCTACTCTTTGATGAATAAATAAATATATAAATACGTTTCGACGTTTTTTTTTATTTGTATAGGTATATAACCTATATACAAATGCGCCAAGATTTTCAAAAATATAATATTGTGGTAGCCGGTGTTAGGCCACCCTCCATACCAAAATCTTCAAACCCGTTTATAATATGCAGCAGTTTTACCGTGAACCATCCAAACATTCCCATATATGTACATATATATAGGCATAAGTACACGAGGTATATTTAGTTTCGCGACGCGTGACCCGAGAGCTGGTGGGTATCTGGCGCAGCGCTTCAGCTTTGCCAATGCCACAGTCTGCAGTTAGCTTAATTGTTTCAATTGTAAATACTAGTCCTAATTTGTTTTTATTATTTGATTGTAATTTTATTTGTTTTTTTAATAGTCATATTGTTTCGAATAAATTGTCGTTAAGCTTCTAATTCGCCCAGTTGCCAATATTCCTCGAAAATCATTAAGCAATCTTCATTATTGAATTCTGTATTACATTGTTATGTAATACAGATTTAATTTTTATGTAATATCACGGATTATCGTGTACTAGGGCCGCCGGTTGGATATCTCGTCATGCCAGCCTTAACGACGTCATCCGGCGGGCCTTTGTCACCGCTAACGTACCAGCTATTCTCGAACCGAATGGTCTGTTGCGTGACGATGGTAAGAGGCCTGACGGCATGACACTAGTCCCATGGGAGTTGGGGAGGCCCATTGTGTGGGACGCTATATGCGTCGACACACTTGCGCCTTCCCATCTTCCGAGGACATCCGTAAGGGCTGGTGCGGCGGCAGATTTGGCAGAGGAACTCTAGAGACAAATATGCAGGTCTCGACAGAGCTTACATATTTGCTCCCTTTGGGATCGAGACCCTAGGTCCGTGGGGTACCGAGGCTCTCCGGGTTTTTAAAAAGTTATCTGAGCTTCTGGTCGACGCGACCCGTGACCCGAGAGCTGGCGGATATCTGACGCAGCGCATCAGCATTGCCATACAGCGGGGCAATGCAGCCAGCGTCTTGGGGACGCTTCCGACTGGTATCGATATGGATCAGTTGAGCTACCAGTAGATTGTTTGCAACAGTCTGCAGTTAGCTTAATTGTTTCAATTGTAAATACTAGTTCTAATTTGTTTTTATTATTGAATTGTAATTTTCTTTGTCAATAAAGATTTTTATGTTATTTTTTTATTATTTTGTTTTTTTTTTAAACCCTGTATATGTTTAATTTTTATAAGTTATCGAAATAAACATTTATTATTATTATTTTTGTTTACATTTTGCTAGAAAATCCAGGGCCCATTGTTCATTCAGCGACTACTTTTTTATTTTTAGACAACGTATTCCTTGCCACTATTTTTCAGGATTTTGCTTTAGTTTCTATTCCATAACGCTGGACTAGCCTGCCTTTTAGCGATCTCCGAGGCAAAGCTTCATCAGTATAAAAAAAATTGTGTATTGATAGGTTATGCATAGATAGATAGATAGATAGATAGACAATGCTTTATTCATCACCTTATAAAACAGATAGTACTTATTAAATATCGCAATAATCGCATAGAAACCTAATTAATAAGGTACCTAAGCAATTAAACAAGTAAAAGCAGTTACCTGCATTGTTTTACTACATAATACATCAATTTGCGCATAAAACATAATGACAGCCTAATCGTGGGACCCTAGATACCGTAGAAAGATAGTACCTACTACAATATAAGTCAATGAATGGGGCAAACTCATAGATCTAAGTAAAATCTGGGTACGTACATACATACCAGCACTTACTCAACAATTGGCCTGTGTATACACGCAAACACTCGCTCACAGTTACATTTCCAATCATGTGCGATAATTATAATGAACAAACACGAGGGCATTGCTGTCGTCTTTTAGTCAATAATAAATTCACACTAAAGTACGTCGTAGCAAGCACGTGTAACAAGAACGCCGCCGCCGCGCCGCCGGTCCGACTATGACTGAGGTGGGTGGACCTAAATACACCTAATTTGAGCTTTAGAGATGCCAGTACCTAATCTGCCCTTTTTTACTTAGATCGATGACCAAACTGTGAGAATTTGACTCAGGCAGCACAATAAGCTGTTGTCTTATCCACAAAACATAACGCAAAATATGAGAATTTGGTTTTCATGAATGAAAACCGGTTAAAATTATTGTACTTACCCACTTACTTCTGACATTTTATCCGGCTCATCCAAAACAAGACTACAGGCAGATGCTTGATGAGTGATGTGATGGATGAGGCAAGCTAAAGAAAGCGCGTTATGGCGCTCATTAGGGAAGGCCTATGTCTAGCAGTGGACTAGGATACAAACAAATTACTTCGATGTCGAAGCTGAACTTTTGTCGAGCAAAATCTTGCCAACAAAAATGTATGGTCATTCCTTGACAATTTGTGAAAAGTTGGTGTCAGATATGATGCACCTTAAACAAAAATCAGAAATAATACCTAATAAATACAAATAAATAATGCTGGGCAATCCACACAACATCATCTAGCCCCAAGCTAAGCAGAGCTTGTGTTATGGGTAAGGTACTAGATGATTGATATACTTAAGAGGGCGATTTGCGCGCCATTTTGTGAAAAGGCATGGGATTTCGCGTTCATAGGAGGACAGAGCATACGTTTTCGGGCGAAAGCCCAAAAATCAAGCTTCTGCTTATTTACAAGAAAACTACACAACTTATGAAGAAACTGGTTCAAGGATCCAAATAATTAGTAATAAATAACCTACGAATCAAAACATAAATCATTTCAACAGACCGCAGGGCTCCTGGCTCAGTGCACTTTCATGATTTATTTTTATTGTATTTTTTTTCGCAATTGTGTTTTCACATTCAGAGAACCAAAGAAAAAATACTGTATTTTATGTACTTAATTGGAGTTTTTTAACACGGTGATACCGTGAGTACTGAGATCTGGGCGTAGTTTGACAACCAAACCCGTTATGCAATGCATTACATAGATAGATAATTTTATAATACATAGAAAATACGCAGAACACCCGAAACAAATATTTGTAAATCGGTCAAACATTTGGTCAAAGCAAAGGTCATTCATTAACTATAATAAATTTAATAACGTCTCATTCTACAGATTCAAAATAATACGTAACACTAAAAACAGTTCTAAAACTTTACATAGTACCAACTAACCTGATAACAACCTTATCAGGTCTTACGTACAATAATTTCGTACCTAGTTTAATATTAAAATTGTTATTCAACATCAACATAGATTCTACAGTTATTGACCTGAGACTGAGACCGAGACCTACAGTTACTTTGCCAATGTGTTGGTACATAAGGAAAAAAGTGTTAGTACTACACTACACAACTTAAGACTAGTCATCAGTTTGATGACCTCATCTCCTTCTGTTACTAATGCTAACCACAGGAATAGAAATGATATGGTAACGGGAAAAAGTTGAATCAAATCCAAGGATGAATGATACAAAGATAAAAGATACTATCTGAGTTATTTATGAATGAATTAACTGATCAGCCTTAGCAGCGGTGCGAACTGCAAATGCATTAGGACACTCTTTGTGGCACCTAAAACTGCAAAAGCCGTACATATAATTTGTAAATGAGTATGGATAGAGAGTTTTTCGAAAGATGATTGGACAATTAGCGGCTTCATCGGTTCGAATCAAGAATCAAAAACAATCTATTTCCATAAATACACACTATAATACACAATAAAACACTTAGAAATGCTAAAATACTTAAAACTAAACACTGACACAGAAATAAAGTAATATTTTTGATTTTTGTCACTTTGGTATGTCGAGGTAGACTAAAGTAAAGAAGCGACGAAGAAACAGTTAGCCTGTCAGTTGTTATTTTTGAGTTTGAGCAAAACCCGTTCCAAGCTTTTTTATCCTGTAGATAATTAGATATTTTATAGTAAGAATAATGCCTTTATTAACAAATAATTACAATCAAATAATAAAAACAAATTAGAACTAGAGGTAGTATTTACAATTGAAACAAGTTTAATAATAGTAAGCCTTTTTACACGGGAAGGTTTAGACAATTTGTTTGAATATATTTACTGATAAATTTTACAACTCACTAGTTTTGTTAACATGATCTGTCATAAACGGAAATTATTAAGTAATCGTGCGATTTATCTTTACAAAGAACACAAGCATAAATGAGTAAATAAGCTGAGCAACCTCTATTTTGTGTGACGTCATTTGCCAAGTCAGCGGATATACATACATACATATAATTGTCCATAAATAAGTAGAAGGTTCCTACTATGAACAGTATTCTATTTTATTGTTTAGTTTATGTTAGTATCTTAACGAACTCTATGTAACATCTTTTGTAGGACACAAAATGTATTTTACACGCCAGAAGTCACTGACACCTGAAATATGTACAGTTTATACCTACTAGTTAGGGAGTAAATTTTTTATTATCATTCTTGTTCCTCTAACTTAATCAGTGACTTTATACAACCTTATTTCATTAAAACGTATTTCTATTTATCTTATGTCTATTGTTTATATCTACTTATTTTTTTTTCTATATCTACGTGAGTACATATTATTGTATATTTACTTGTGTGAAATAAACGACTTTTACTTTACTTTTACTTCTCTATATCCGACGGACTTTTATTTGTTTAGGTACATTATTTTTGTCGAATGATATTGAAAAGCAATTCCTCAAATGCTCAAGGCATTGTTCCAAGCATATAGCTCGTGACTGTTTAATAGCTCTTAACAAATGTTTTCCTGCACAGTCAGGGTCGACAACCATGCTCAATGGGTAGATAATCGTACCTACTCGTGGCTTTAAGACCCGCATATTCACATTCATTGACACAACTCAATATAATCGATAACCTCTATTGATTTCATGTTTTCTTTTGAACCTCTGTGGCTTTTTTATGGATGTTAACAGATAATTTCAATGCCTAAACTACTACATGGATCGGAATGTTTTTTTTTTTTATACATTTAGCATGTTGTGTTGATTATGTTTTTATTTTTTGTTATTGTATTGAAAATGTATGTTAGGAAAATATACTGGTCGTGTTGGCAGCCTTACGATAAATAAATGCACGCTCGAAGATGTAGGCGTCCTACTACTAGATAATTAGTATATAATGTAAACACCTACTTGAATTTTGTAAGCGCCCGAATTTTTAGGTTCAGTTTGAATTCGATTGAGTTTAAAATAAAAAGTCTGTGCGATAAGCCGTAAGAATAAGACTCAGAAGCTGCATTTCGAAACGACAGCTGCAAAACAGTTATACTCGTGTATTAACTAAATTCGGCCATTTGTAGCCGTGTTCCCTTAAGTTATGTTCACATAAGTTCGTTATGTTCCTCTATAAAACGTTAGTCTTTAATAAATTAAACTTCCTTTCACCCTCGATACCTGCTCTCAATTAGAATGTGGTTCTACAATTTCTCTAACGGTTCGTCATTAACCATTTGTGTTTTGAATAAAACCGGCTTTTTCTTGGTCTAAATAATTTTAACGCTAGTGAGACTAGGCGTGTAGTTGACGCTAGTATGTCTATTATATATCTACTAGGTTCTAAAATCGTAGTATTTTTTTGTAAACAATTAATAAATAAATAATGGCTGGACCGGCACATCATTATCTAGCCCCAAGCTAAGCAGAGCGTGTGTTATGGGTACAGGTAAACTTAACATAGATTGATATTTTTTATTATTAATACAAAGAAAATTTCTAGAACGTCCGGAGCAAATATCTGCAGATCGTACAAACATTTGTCCCTAACCCTCAACCTCCTGCATTATTTATTTACTTCATTCCACAAATTCGAATTTGCACCTTATTCGCTGTGCTTGTGCAAGTTGTTAAAGTTTCTGTTTTTGTTTTTATGGTTAGTTTGAATTAATTTCTTTCCAACAAAAAACATCTTGGATTCTAGAATCGAGTAAGTACCTATATAAGATTTAGAAACCTTCCAGCACGTCAGTCAAGTTTGCTGTAGGTATAATAAAACATGAAAGACTTTAGAGTTTCCTATGGTTCTTGCTTGATTAAAAGTTTTCTAAGTCATAAACCATAACTTGGGTATAAAAACATGAACTGCCTACGGTCGATGCTATTTATGAATGAGGAAGAAATGAACCTGAATTTAAAATTGAGATTTGTCGTTTTTATTTATATTTGTGTTATAAACTTGCCAATTCTATTTCCTCTAGAATTTATTAGACTAACCATAATAGATGTTATGTCTTATAAAATACTGACTATCTATCTATTAATTTTGACCAGGATCCAGTAATCTCAGGCTTTTCTCAGATCTTGAGCCATCGTATTTCTGACTCCCGTCTCTCTTGTCTCGTCTAGCCTGTGTCTAATTCCAGGTCTAGACGTTTTTGCGTGAAGATGTAACAAACATACATACGTACTTACATATCTGAATCCAAACTTTCGCGTTTATAATTATTAGTGTGTTATTGAATGTGGCAAAACTTTTATCTATGTCCTTCTGTCCATATAACAAGACGAGATACAGTGACTCATTCAGGACGTTAACCACGGTTAAAGATCTAAACCGGTCGAGTGGAGGGTGACGAATGAAAGCCTATTTATAAAGTGGTCCCTCGTTATACTACGAGTAGTTAGGTATTCTTGCAGTAATTAAAATAAGTACATACTTACATTATGGTATGATAAGATGAATCGCTAAGGGCGAGTCGACTCGCAAGCGAAGGGTTAATTTTATTAGATTTATTTTGTTAATACAGTTGAAGTGTTACTCATTAATAGAAAGTTTCATGTGTTTACCTATTGTGGTTCAAGAGATACAGCCTTGACAAACGAAGAGCAAATGTAGCCAAAAAATTTTAATTTAGATATATATTTTATTTTTATCATTTGTTGTTATAGCGAAATACACATTTTCTGAAAATTTCAACTGTTTACCTCTTACGGTTTATGATCCCTGTGATAGACGGACGGACGGACGGACAGCGGAGTCTTAGTAATAGGGTTCCGTTTTCACCCGTTGGGCACGGAACCCTAAAAAGCTGTTTTTATATTAATTATTTGGTTAACGATACCAATTGTATCGAATTGCATTGTTTTCCCAGTCAAATTCTAAAAATTATCGTAAAACTATAACACCCAAAATTAATTCTAACCACACAGACTAAATCATTATAGAGTTCAAATTGGTTTCAAATAGGTCATACAAACGATGGTACTGGCCAGATTCTGAAAAAAAAAACACGGAAAGGTGTAGATGGAGTATCTAGTAAGTACTTACAATGAGTGATACCAACTCCATCCAATAAGAAGGTTCCTATGTACTCACTTAGGAACCTTCTTATTATAAAATTTTCAGTTAAAATGCAAAACCTTAAAAAGCTTTAGGTACCTACTAACAAAGCTTCTTATAAATTAGAAGACTGGATAGCTGTCTTAGGATACGCTGCGGGAGTGTCTGTCCGGGAATATAAGTCGCTATTTACAGATCACTCCTGTTACTCCTGTTTACGTCACATGAGGTGAAAGTGCACCCGCACTTTGCTTCTTTTAAAAAATCCTTCTTTCAGGTACCTACCTATTGTAATATACTAAATAAACCTTCTACATTGCCTGTTGGGGTGGAAACCAGTGGTGGGTCCTTTGGATCCTGGGGCTCACGCAATTTATAAAGATCATACAAAACTTCTCATAGAGTCCACAGGAGATCCGAATGCTGGCTTCTGTTTCGGTCAACATATTAGCATTACCATTCAACGTGGCAATGCTGCTAGCACTCTGGGCACACTGTCTTCTGGTGACGGCTTTGATTTTTAGGAAATAGACATAAAGTGTAAATACTATTTGTAATTGTTTTTATTATAAAATTGTAATTTTCTATACTTATAAAATGTACTACACTCAACTCAATAGTAATTAACTAAATAAAGATGAAATTATCAAAAACTTGTATCGGACCGACTTGAGGTTGGAGAACCTACTAAAAAAGTCAGAAATCGCCAAAAGCTTTACCCATACCTACATTTAACTACTTTTTATTTACCTAAGTAGGTACTTAAGGTAACGTAAGGTAAATTTTCTTAATCTAGAGTAGAGTAGGTACCTAGACATAATACCTAAAGGCCTCAAACAATAATCTTCCTGCAATGATAACGTCAGATATTGATATCGACGATAAGTTATATGATGGATATTTTCGTATATAAAGTGAATTTGGTTAATGTTATGATTAGCGAAATATGAAATGCATGAAAAAATAGTTTTGTAATTTGCTAATATTATCTTCTTTTAGCGAAAACAAGATGTAACAAGAATTTGGCTTATTAAGAATTTAATGATCCTATAGAAATTGCAAAATTATTTAATAAATATTATATTAACCTGAACATAAACAAATCAGTTGCTTAAAATAGTCCTAAATTTAATGACAAAATTAAACAAACAAATTGCTCCTGTCGATGAGGGTGAAATCAAACAAATTGTTAGAAAATAAAAAATACGTAAAGTTCAGGTCCACCAGATCCCCATTCAGGTTATAAAATACAGCAATGATATAATTCTATAACCCATAGTATATATCATTAAACTATCGATAAAGCATGGTTGCTTTCCCAAAAATGTAAAAAAAGCTCCTATCAAGCCATTGCATAAAAAAGGCTCGAAATCTGTCATGTCATGTCATCAACTTTAGACCTATAGCCATTCTTCCTAGCATATCAAAAATATATGAAAAAGCTATTTATAATCGAGTAACGACCTTTTTAGATGCAAATAATTTACTTAATCCGAATCAATACGGTTTTAGAAAGGGGAAAAACACAACACTAGCAATATTCAAAACTTTAAAACTAGCATGGGAAGAAATTGACAATAAAATACATGCTGTTGCATTGTTCTTAGATTTATCTAAAGTGTTTGGTTGCGTCGATCATAAAATACTCATAAGTTAGTTAAAAGACATATGTAGGTGTCAGAGGAGTAGCTCTTTCTTTTTTTAAATCTTACCTAGATGATAGAAGACTGTTACTGATGATACTGATACTGATGATAGAAAACTGTTATTGATATTTATAATAAGGAAACTAAAACTATCGAACATACTGAATCTGGTTTTGAGACTATTTCACTAGGTATACCACAGGGAAGTGTCCTAGGACCACTCTTGTTTTTAATTTATATTAATAATTTACCAAATATTACAAAACATATCTGTGTCATGTTTGCATATGATGCCACAATCTTTATACCCCAAATAAATCAAAGCTTACAGGATTTTGAAACGGAAATTAATGAAACCCTCGAGAAAATAGTTACTTGGGGCTAGGTAATCTAAATTTAAAAGTTAATATTGACAAAACAAAATATCTTACATTTAAAAACTACAAAACACATACAGTAAATTTAAAATTATGTAACCAAGGAAATACGGTAGAAGAAGTCAGACAAAATAAACTTTCTTGGAATAGGAATTGACCCCTATTTAAATTAGAAATGTCATATTAATAAAGTAAATAGCAGAATATCTTAGTACTGTTATGCCCTCCTTAATTTAAGTAATGTTTCGTCAAAACAGGTAGCAAAGAACGCGTACTATAGACACGTTTTCCCTAAATTATGCTACGGGGTGATTTTTTGGGGAAACTCAGTTGAAGTCCAATCAGTTCTTATTATGCAAAAAAAATGCATTAGAGCCATATATAATTTAGAGAGTACTCAGTCTTTGCGGGATGTTTTCAAAGACAATGATATTCTAACATTAACTGGGACATACATTTTAGAGATTTGCGTATTCGTAAAAAATAACTCAACATTCTTCAATATAAAATGTAATAGATCTGATAACTTGCGAAATAAAATATAAGTTTAACAAATGTATACATCAAATCAACAATTAAATTTTCCACAAAAGCACATATGTAACAGCTAATAATTTACTAGTAGAAATAAAACAACTTGATGGAAACATGTTTAAAGTTAAGTTAAGGAAGTGGCTTGTTAATAACATTCACTACAATTTGAAGGAATTTTTTGACATTAGATGATTATCTGCCTAGATTAAGATTGTATGTCCGAATCGGGTGAAATTGTTGATAACAAAACACCGCTCGTCAAATAAATCTAATTTCTTCGAAATTAAAACTATAAGACCTTAAGGCCTTAGACCCTCCGTCTATGCCCCAACGGCCTTGAGAACACAAAATAATTATTTGTAGCCGTATAAATAATTAGTTTTCTTCGTGAAATGTTCAATTTGTGTAAAATACTTTGACAAATATTTGAGTGAAAGAAAAATAATAAAACTCAACAGCGTTTAGAAGAAATATCCGAATTTCGAAAAATTTTTTTATTCTTATTTATTTATCATTTTGTTTTATCAAGGCCTTTGGGGCATAGAACTTCAAATATTATGATAAGAGCACCTAACCATGGATAACAACATCAAACAAAAGTTACGCAGGCACTTTCCCTATCAGCAGAAGGTATCCAAGAAGGCATTCAGTAGTCCGTGGCCGACACTTTCACTAGCCACTCAACAAGTCAATCGAGCCCTTTGTAATGATACCCTACTCTTGAGCCTTCACGCAATAAGATAAAACAGTGGTATAGATAAATTTTAAAAGCTGGCGCGAGCCCCTTTTATTTTTCGTATACTGGAAGCCTGGATTTGTGACGTGTCGTCGTGTGGATAATTGCATGAAACAAAAGGTAATCGCGCCAGCTTTTGAATATTTATCCATAACATTAGATAAAGTTGACAGATCAAATCAGTTTTTTTTTTTATCAAGATAAGATCATTTGCACGATGCATGTCTGTCATGAAAGCTTGAGCTACAGTAACCTTTGAACATACCTAAAAATCTACTATGATTTAAACGACACTCATGTGACGAATTTTTGACAGATTTTCATACAAAACTGTCAAAAATGGTTGAATATTCGGGGTTCAGCCTAAGCTGATGTTAACAAAAATACTGTTATTGTATAAGTATAACCTAATGATTTGATAAATAACACGTAGGATTGGATTGATTTTGATTAGGAGACTCCAGATCCAGATGGCATGCCGGAATCTTTTCTGTGTCTAGTTAAACCTAACATAGGCTTTAAGGCACTTAACCTAACCTAACCAAAATGTAATGTTGTTTTATTACCTAAATAAATAAATAATAATAATTTTATTCATATGCAACAACATACAAAAATATGCATTGGTAGGTAGGTTTCCTATGTGTTCCTTAATAGTTAGCGCCGACCACGGCGTTTATCTAAGCTACTCATAGTATCGAACTACTTAAAACAATTACTAGATTTCTAGTTCAGAGTGTTATCACTTTCTTTGCTACGCACATTACAATTTCTAAGTGCATTTCTCACTAAGCAAAGCTTCTTCTGGAAAATTTCAAATTAAAGATCTTTGAATAGGTAGTTAGTTAGAAACACTATTGTAATCATTGTAGAGTATTTTAACGTCAATTTAAATTAATTTAAGCGGGCAGTCAAAACTGACTTCCTTAAGTTAAGCCCATGTCTTAGGCTTCAAGGCATTTGCGATGTT
This sequence comes from Eupithecia inturbata, assembly GCA_963662085.1. Taxonomy (NCBI): domain Eukaryota; kingdom Metazoa; phylum Arthropoda; class Insecta; order Lepidoptera; family Geometridae; genus Eupithecia; species Eupithecia inturbata. The sequence goes on along the minus strand of OY759196.1, from coordinate 3,928,396 downwards.
GATATAATTTCATCATCGTAAACATCCGTCAGGAAAAAGCTCGTTAAGCAAGCCATTGCCATTCTCAAATCATTTACGAACAGCCGATAAACAAGGTAATCTACAAATTATTTTCTCCAAACTCGTTGCTAAGTGATGTTTTCCTTTTGTTCCAGATGGTATCGGAGGCATCATGCCAGCGCTATCAGTGCGGAGATCAACTGTGAAGGCTAGTGACGTTAAATAGGATTCATATCTCAAGATCGGGAGAAATAATCTCGTTGCAAAGACTCGAAGTGCCAGTGCGTTACTAGTTCGGATTGGACATCGGACGTATTCTATTAGAGCTCTTGATTCTTCCCATAACGTCGAAATTCTCTTTAAATCTCCTGTCTGGAGTTGTGGAACTTCTTGGTGAAGTGGTGGAGTGGGGCTCTTAGCTCTACCCATAACTTCGAAATAAGAACTAAAGTTAAAACCTTTTTAAATCTCCCGTGTGGAGTTTTGAGACTATTTGGTGAAGTAGTGAAACAAAATGGCGAGCGCTGGTGGAGAGATCTGGCTGCAGTGGTTCGCGTGCTGCTACCAGCCGGCGGCGCAGGCTCAGCGCACCCGGCGGAGAATAGACCGGTCCATGATAGGCAACCCCACCAACTTCCAGCACACAGGACACATAGGTAAGGATAAAATCTTGACTCTTATCTTAAATCTAGACTTGTAATTCTAATAATTTAATGATTTTTACATAAACTAAAATCGACATCAAATTCCAGAATATTTACACTTTTTTAAGTTTTACGGGATAAATTTTATATCGCAAGAGAACAAGATTTTTATCGGACCTCCTCGAGATCATTCTCTATACGAAAATGAAGAGAATCATCTAAGTCAGATAACAATTGGCAGATATAGCGATAAACAAACATAAGAAACATAATATTTACGTACAGTCAAACAGCAGTGCCCAGCCAGATTGAAGTAAATGAAATTGGTTTTCGTGACGTTCAGGATAAGGCCATTCTGATAAAACAACTTCTGTAATTCACGTGCAACTGAATTTAGCTTTTTTTGCATTCAGAGAAGCTTCCACGATGGTCGCAACGACATCTGCATAGATGAGTATGTGAGCATCGTTTATACGTCGTTCATGAGGAGGGAAAAAACCCTTGGCCCTTGAGCCACGCCAATACAGGTTGACATTGGGTTCGAATTTACTTTCCCTCCTCTACCTGTGACGATTCATTCCATGATTTGCATGCGGCCAGTCATGGAACTAAGACGCAGTTGCAGAGCCGGACCACCGATGTCATACAATACAATACACAAAAGGGGATCCAATACACTAATAATACCTTACAATTATTAACAAAAAACGTCAGACATCGAGGTGTACCTAATGAGGCGATAGCTGCGATGGTGCGGTCATGTGTCTCGCATGTCGGAGAGGAGAGTGACGAAGCGCATCTTCTCTTCAGAACCCTACTACGGTAAGCGGAAACGCGGTGGCCAGTACCTGAGATACAAGGATGTCCTAAATAGACAAATGAAACGATGCCAGGTAGAGCCCTTTCAATAGGAGAAAAAAGCAGCTCAGCGCCAAGAGTGGAGGCACCTCATTCACCTACATGTGAACGCCTTTGAAAACGAGCGTCGTGAGGAGCTTGACAAGAAGCGGGACGAGCTCAAGGCTCGTCCACCAGTGGTCATAAACTACCATTACGTCAGAGGCATTCTGACATGCCCTAACTGCGCTTGTAACTTTAGCAACAAGCTTGGGTACGCAAGCCACGAAAGAGCGCACAAAAGGGTAGAAAACCAACACCCTAATGATTGAAGCCCTCTAAGTAGACTTACAACAACAACTGTGTGTGTGCACAGTTGCCGTAGCCGAAATCGGCTTGGAAGCATCGATCAATCAATCTCCCATTATCTAGAAGCCTATCAGGTTATCTGCTTTAGGGCACTTCAGGGTGATCCTAGCAGGTAATCCTGATAGGCTCCTTTTTTTATGAGGATTTTAATAAGAGTTTTTAAAGGTGAACGACCGACTTTTTCAATCTAGGAGTACGATTCTTAGGTGTTCTGGTTAAACTCATAACAGATAAATTTACTAGAGGTTCAAATAGGTCTTTGGCCCGTTGTAACCCAACAAAATACTTAGTCCTTAACAAGGCTTACGACTCTTCTTCTTAAGACTTCTTAAACAGGTCGTTCGTTGCACATCAGGTTTGGCACGCCTCATATCGCTATTTCACTTGTAAAACTCTTAATTTATCGCACAGGCTCTATATTACGGAAACATGCAGAATAGTGGAAACAACCCACAAAAGCTACTCATAAAGAACGAGAAGAGCTCTTAGACAGATATTCATACAAATTACTAAATTTCACATGTTGTAATTTGTATGACAAAATAACTGGTTTTCTCAACATCTTGGATATTCTAGGAACCTAAAAACCTGTATTGCTCGAATAAAATTCCGTTTCCATTTTAAAAGGCTACGACAAAATAGTTAACTAAGCGTTATTTGGAGCTATTACGAACTTTATGTAAGAGACATAAGGTTGTAGTTCGAGAGAGTTACGTAAAGGGTCCATTTGTATGCAGCAGAGCATGTTAAGAGATCCATTTTTGGAGGCAGTGACGTAAAAAGGAATCTAAGTGGGTAGCTAATACGCATAAGTGCATCATATTTGTTCCTAAGGCTGGTTACAGATTACAGTCTTACCCACGCTGTCATTCGTTTCCTCACCTCACCTCAACAGCCTGTATTTGTCCACTGCTAGACGCAGGCCTCCCCCTGATAAGCACCTTATTGGCTTTTTTATCTCATGGGGGGTAATGCCTATAATCCCCACGCTGGGCATGCGGCTTGGGGATCGCAGTTCGGTGGTAGAATTATTCTGCAGGGGGCGCTGCTGCCCGTCCCCAGTGAATATCCCTTAGTCACCTCTTACGACACCGGCGGGAAGAGTTGGGGTGGTGCATATTCTGAGCCGGCACCACACAGCACCGTCTTTAAACGAATGACCGTCGGCGTCATTCGCTTAAAGTATTGTATCTAAGTGTTTTATTAAAGTCACAAATCAGGAAGCGAAACAGGAACACAAAACAGGTTGTATCACATTCATAGGTTCCTAAACAAATTTAGTACAAAGTACCTTCTGGAAGTTCATGCGAAACCAAAACAGTGAGAAATTTGGTAAAAGCAGTTTCTATCTAGTCTCAAGGTGAAACTATTTCCGGATATAATGTAAAAGCGATTAAGTAAGTTATCTATTATCTAAATGGATTACAACCAAACATATTTTATCGTAGCCCAATCTGCTACGTGCAGTTTTGGGCATTCCACTTATCTGCCCAATTTCAATATCATTTACATATAACATTTTATATCTATCGACAATGATTAAGCCAGGTCATTGATTAAAGTCAAGTAGGTAAATGAACTTATAAAAAAAAATTATTGTACGTTGTCTTGTCAGGAAAGACATTGTTGTTATAATAGGGTTGTCATACGACTTTATGTAAAAGAAAGGACACTTTGCGGCTCCAACTTCGTCGCACTCCGAAGTGTGTCTGAGTGTCTGTTTCTTCTTGATTGAGACATGTTACTTCAGTCAGTGTACAAAAACGTAATTAAACTGAAGGACCTTACACTACTAGCACAGCGGATGGAACTGGCATAAAAGCAAGATCCTACAAAATCTCTGTTCTGTTCTGACAGGGACCTGAATAGATTTCTAGTTTCATACTTTAGCTAGAGGGAATAGAGGAATAGTTTTCTCATGCGCACATGCGCCTCGATCTTAGAATCCTAAAGCTTCCATAAATCCTTAGTATCTTAGTCGAGGTTAAGGTTAACGTACATAACTGAGTGCGGGTCGCTGAGCGAATGTCGTAATAGATATTTTTTTTTGTTTGAAAATTCTTATTATAAACTCACAAGCTCAGTCAGGTCCTCAACGCAAAGATGGGTGGCAACCCTAAGCAAAAGTCACCGCATGACTTTGATAGCAGCAAATAAATGGAGTTGCAGTGAGGCAACTCTGGGCTCATTATTATTAGATGCGAGTCGCCGCTTCCGGCGCTAGCGGGTTCGATTCCTTGCAGGCACCGTGCATAGTTTAGCAGCCAATACTTAATCATTCTGAAGTAGCAAGAACAACGTAAGGATGATTTAACATAAGGTTCTTTAAAATTATAATCATCCGCATAGACCGTGTGGTAAACATTGAGCATTTCCTCTCAAGCTAGACAATTTTACTTTGTGACTATTTGTTCGAGTTAAACGTGAGTACCGTAGTTTGACGTATTGTACCGTACATAATTTTTATACTGTATTATTTTTGTACCGTAGAGTAAAAAACAATCCAAAGACCTAAATCCCGTCTGAGGGGGCCTATTTTCATTCTCTAACACGTAATTTCGTGATTCGTTTCGTTCAATTGGTGTACTCTACTACACCGAATCGGAGTATCAATTTGCACAAAAAAAACGAAATAAACGATTGCGTATTTTGGAGATTTAAAATATGCATCCAGTTCCTTTTTAGAACTTTATTCTGTTAGTTAAGTACTATTTAATTAAATAAATATCTAAATAATCTGTCATCAATCGAAACGTAGGTATGTTACGTACCTATTTATTAGTCTTTGCCTATGCAGGTAGGTAGGTCTTCTTTGAATAAAATCCAGATCTTTTGTACTTCTACGTAATACTATGAATGACTAGGGCTAGCCTAGTAGTTGGTCATTCATATATTCAATAGCTTAGGAACAATCGGGTGGCGCCCATTGTTCTTCCTATTCTACTTTGAGCCAATGTTTATATTACCGGACAGGGTTGGCGTATCGAGCTATGAATACTGATGTTTAGCTACCCATCTCTTCAATAACGCTGTTTTTAATTAACAAGATTGTGCCGGCGGGTTTGCTCACGTGGCAGCTGCCTAGATTAAACATAGCTTAGGCCATTAAATGATTATGTAGCTTTATACAAATGAATGAATTTTCAAAATCGGGGCAGTGGTTCCAGAGCATTATCACTCCCCTACACAAAAACTCAAATAAACAAATTGTACCACTTTATATATTTAGTGTAAAACAATTCCTACCAAATCTATTTTATTATTTTTCTCGGACGCTCAAAGTTTCCAACATTATCTTGCCCAAAAGTGCTGAAATGTAACTAAATGAATGAAGTTTCAGGCAATATCAATTTAGTTTAATTTAAATCCGGAAGGGTTCAGAAATGGGTTAGAAGCTGGGCGGCGCGGCGAGGCGAGACGCCTAAGATTAACCTAAGTGCCCCTGTTGTACTAAGGGTTAACCATTTCAAAATCAATAAATATCTTTCACAATATCTTTGTAAATGAGTATGATCAGAAATGGGACAGAGAAAGCGCATCCATGGACCATCGGCATCGTACGCTCGCTAGAGGAATGTCTCTGTCTTCGCTTTATATTTAGACCGTTTGAGTCTGTGCATGTATTTCTGTGCGTTTCTCATCCGAAAACAAGGCTCTAGGCTTTAGTGGATGAGACGGTGATGGGTTATATATTTCTACCTTCTTTCATTACCTTTTTGTTATATGTCTATCCCAAGGTTGCCTGGACAAGATCGCTCATAGCGGTAAGGCCGCCCTTTGTACTCCAGCGATTCTCATTTCGCGATCCGCATTTCTTTGGAAATACAATATTTATTTTGTCTTTGTGTGGTTGATAGAGTCGTGGACCTCTGGGAATAAGCCTATCGTTCTATCTTGTTGTAAATATGTACTTTAAATTAGATTTAAATGTGCAATAATGTGTAATAGTGTGCAATGCTAGCTATCTATCTACTCTACGCTACCGTTTTGTAGTTTTTCCATAGGTAACAATGGGTTTAAAGATTACAAAGTTGTGGGGTTGTGAGAAGTTTAGCCGAAGACAACGCTAAAACTACAAACAGATCGGGCTGAAATTTTGCATTGCTATGGTTCTAGATCTCTATTAATATAATAGGTTAAAGTTAATCCAAAAAACGCGTGCGAAGCCGCATGCTGAAGCTAATAAATAAATAAATTTGTGGATATGTATATCAGATTGCGTAGTGAACAGATGAGTGTCTCATCTAGTGAATGAATATCCGCCTTGCAAGACTGCGATTCTAAAATAAACAGAGTTCGCCGGCCGCGGGCAGTCTGACTCATCCCAACGTGTTCAAGGAAAACTTTTTAAATTTAAACAGCACATTATGTACAGCACACTAAGAAACATAGCGAAGAATACTGTTCAAGGCAAATAAAAAAAGTAGGTACTTTGATACATGTCTCAGAAAACTGTTTAGGTATTCAAACTGATGTCTTTAGTTGTTTAGTTTCCTCGGTGCTCGTTCCTTCAGCGACAGACCTACCACAAGATTTATTATCAGAGTAGATAGGTACCTATTATTATTTTATTAAGCTCAATGGATGGAGGCGGCTCAGGACCGCTCTTTGTGGCGTCGTATGGGGGGGGGGGGCTAGGTATGTCCATTGTCCAGGCGTGGACGTTTGTGGACTAATAAGATGATGATGATGATGAATAATGAGTAGTGAGGCTAATGCATCCCCAGATGGTGGCAGCGGCACCAAGATGCACAAAGCCAAATAAATGTGTTAGTTGTATGTAAGAAAAAAAGATGGGAGCGCGTTTAAATCTTTTGTACGGAAATTTGCGACGATTTAACGGTATTTTAGCGTAAAAAACGCCGATTTCGAATGGTAAATTTGTTATTTAATTCTAAACTATATGTAGGTTATAAGTTGTTAGCAGTTGTAGTAGTGTAGTTTGATTCTTAGACTTAGTCGTTGTAGTCAGATTTTTACGTAAATCAAAGTCAAAGTCAAAAACTCTTTATTTCCATAAATACAATACATGTACACTTAGAAAAGGTCAAATTGTTAATAATTAAACACTGACACTGAAATAAAGTGATATTTTTGATTTCAGTCGCTTCGGTATGTAGACCAAAGTAAAAAAGCCACGAAGAAACCTTTAGCATGTTAGTTAGTTGTTATTTTTCGAGTTGGAACAAATCCCGTCCCAAGCTTTTTTATCCTCTAGCTAGATAATCTGATATTTTATAGTAGGCCTTTTTACACGAGAAGGTTTTGACAATATGTTTGAATTTATTTACTAATAATTTTTGCAACTCACTAGGAGTTTTGTTGTAGAAGCGTATACATTGCCCTTTAAAAGATACTTTGATTTTGTGTAGTCTAGTTGTGGGCACAGCGAGTTTATGTTTATTTCTTGTATTCAAATTATGTACATCGCTATTTTTAGGGAAGCTATTGATATTTCTATGAGTGTACAAAAGGTTTTCATAAATATATTGACATGGTACTGTCAATCCTTCACTACTTTCAGCAAATCAGTTTTTTACCTCTATTTAGATTGTTTTAGTTTACACATAATGTAAATTCCGGTTTCCTCTACCTACACAACGCTATGTTTGTTGTAATAGGCATGTTTACTTACCTATACAAGTATATGTACTGACAAAGACAGGAAAATCCATGTAACTCATTTAAATAAAGTCACTAAAAACTTAACGAAAATGAAACATGTTAAAATGTCACCTTGTGCCGTGTGGTGTATGGTGTCTTTACGCAATAGATACGTCTCCTTGCAATCATAATTATACCTAAGCATTGCGAACTAGGAACAAACTTCAAGCTGTGTACTTTGTGTGACATAGGATTAAAATTGAATGCATAAAAATCCAGAACCTAGATCCTTCAAATTTACTAGTCTTTTTACAGCACTCTTACCCTCAAGAAGTTCACAACCCGCTGGCTTATTTTAATTACTTTATTTATGAAGGGCCAAGCAGGTTCATGCCTATCTAAAAGTCTTGATCCCCCTTTGACCACTGGACCTTGGCCAGTCAAGTGAGACGAAGGGAGTTGTGGGAATGAACTTACTTGTGAAAGTTTCTCCCTTTCTTAGGTATATGTTTTTGCATTCATGGTTGAATAAATCTTTTCAATGCCCTTTGCATCCAGCTTATCATGTCGAGGGTAAATCGTTAAGGGTGTGTAGGTATTTGAATAGTATTGGATATTATGTACGTGACTGATAGATAATCCAATACTATCATAATCATTTTATTTAATACGTTAAACTAACTCTGAAGGACGAATTTTCTGTCCTAGCTCAGTCATATTAGGGATTCATCTCGGAATTCCGAGAAAACCAGCTGGACTCTCGTATAGCGCCTTGATTTTGGCGTTATAAACGTTGTCTTAAAAGTCAGTCAAGAGTTTCCAGCTGGTTGACTTGGGATTCCGAGGTTAACTCTATTTTTTGGCTAAAATTACTGGACTATCTAGCGCGAGCACACCTTTGACAGTTTTATTCTTTCGGAGGTGCCTGTTTTCACCTATGACAAAAATTGCACTCAATTAAAATATCTTCTATATGAATGTTTTCATGTGTTTAAATGTGACAGAAGTTCATTTCGAATGCTTTGTAGCTGTTGTAAAATACGATGCAGCAGCGTCTGTATCAGTCATAAAATTATATTCAAAACATTGGTGCCAAACAGTGGAAATTTATTGTTCAGGGGGTCAGCACAGGTAGACAAACAACGGTTCTAGAGTTAGGATATAAAAAAAATGCATGAAATGCGAGCGTAAAGTTTTAGAGCGAGTACACATTAAGCGTTTTGGAGCGCGCGTTTTGAGAACCAGTAGTTCATACGACACATGCAAGTGCGCGTTTCTGTTAAAGCGCGCGTCTAACGCACGCTTTGAGATTTTTGTTCAAACGCGCGTTGGGAGGGCGTCAGCCGCGCGCATCGAGATACAGCAGCCGCCATGTTGTTGTACATTTGAACGCGCGCTTTCGTGTAGAGTGGACGCATATTCACCAAAATGGAGTCCGAGCACTTCGATACAGACTTATTTATTGACGAAATCCAAAAGCGTCCAACTATATGGGACATGGAAAGTCCAGATTATAAAAATAAAATATTTAAAAAAGGAATTGGGCGGAGATTGTGGAAATGCAGTGGTGTTCTGTCGACATTTGATTTGGGCTTCGGGTTAAGAATATTTAACTTATTATCCATCATCCGTTTAAAAAATGTGAGTGTTGAAAAATAGCAGAATCACTGGTTTTGCCATAGGATCCGACATTAACGTATACAAAACAATAATTTGCATCACAAACTGCTATTAAGACTGATGAGAAGTAGGTTTATAATTGAACAATAGCAACCTGTTTGTTCTGGCTGTATTAGCTCAATATGTTTCCCGTCAATTGCGCCTATACAATTTGGGAAGTTAGCGTATTTCTTTAAACCTACTTCTACTTCTTTCCACTTTTCTGTTGTCACTTCAGGCATGGATGTATATTTCAATTTGCTCCATAGTACTTTACAAACTTGTTCCACTATCTTTATAAATGTTGATTTTCCAAGACGGTATCCATAATGCAAATCTGCGAAGGAGCAGCCTGTGGGCAAGTATCTGTCAAAATAAAAATTATAATTGTTTATTTTCAGGTTCTACACTTGTAAAAAAATGGAAAGCATTCGGGACAATTATATGAGGGAGTCTAAGAGGCAAAAAAAGCTTCCATCTGGATCTGGATCTTCCAAACGCACACCATTTTTGTATTACAGGAAACTACAATTTCTTGCGAATTCTACAGCAAATAACGACACAGATAGATAATACAGATAATGCAGACTTGATGCCACCTCCTAAAGATCAAATTGAAGGCACAAGGAAAAAACAAAAAATTAATGCTGTAGATAAACAAATAGTTGATATTTTACAGAAAAGTTTAAACGCAAGGGAACAAAATGATACAGGGCGGCTAACTAAAGAAGACGATGATATATTATTCTGTTTATCATTCATTATACAGTAAATTAAAAAAAGTACCCGAGAATCAACGCCTAACAACAAATATTGAGTGGCTAAATGTCATTAAAGAAGCGCAGAATTAGATTTTTGATTTGAATTCGTGGTCGCCTTCACCTACAGGCTCCAGAGCCAGCCAAGATTCAGACAACTTAAATTTATTTGAATAAATAACCTTACCTTAACGTCATCACGAGTTTTTCTTCTGGGGAAATTGATTCTCATAAAATTGTTGAATCACCAGTAATATCCGCTTTTATAAAATGGAGTAAGTCATCAAATGATTTAATGGACATTCTTAAATAATTAATAAACTTAGGTTCATACTGCCTTCATTTGGGATACAATGTTACAAACATTCAATGCGTCAGTCTATCTCGTAATATTGGGTGCACCCAAAATTATATCTGTCTCTGCCACACACAAGCAATCACATCGACGTCCATTTCCGAACTGAGCCGAGTATATGGACTAGTGGTGGTTAATATATCATATAGCAAATTATAGCACCGTGCTAAATACAAATAACATATAGCAAATGCTATCGTGGCTCTCACAAGTTGCTATTTGCTTTTACATCGCACTCTCTGTCTCTGTCCGTCGCGTCGCGCGAAACGCAATAGCAAGTCGTAGCATGCTAGCGATTCCTGTCGGCCGCGTGGGTTATTGTTTTACGCACCGCGTGCGAATTTGTGATATCTCGGGTGGCTCACGTAAATAAATACGTATTTTATTACTGTAAATAAATTTAGTGATAGGACACGCAAAACCAGTAATTGTGTAATTGTAAAAAAAATTCAATATGTAAAAATGACAATATTATAGTTGATTTTTGTACATACAATCAATGAACTTCTAAATACGCCTATTTTTGCTTTAAATACTAACTTATTTTATTTAACATTTATTCAATTAAAGACAGTCCTAAGCCTGGCAAGTATGAAGAAAAGTTAATTGTATTTTTAACGGTTCTGTTTTATCGTAATTCATAAACGCGATGCAATATTCTTTTATAGCATGCTGTCAGTCACCGCGCTTGCTATATTCGCGCCCGCGCTTTTTGCCGTAGCAAGTCAAGTACCCACGCGTATAAAATAGCATGCTATATTATATATAGCATAAAAAAAAGCATGCTGAAAATATATAGCATTTAGCATTTAGCAAGTGATTGCCATATAGCAACTTTGAACACTACTAATATGGACACCTTGGTAACGCTCGTTAAACGCCGTTCTAAGCGCGCGCTGTATGGACGCTACCAACGCGCGCCGAACGCAACGCGCCTAATGTGTACAAGCCTTTAATTAAAGCATCATTTTAGGCATCTTATCTTCATAACTTTACGCATTACGTTGATTTTTATTTCAAAACTTTGGCTACAGTAGTATAGGTATGAAGTTTATGCTAGGTATGCGGACAGGAACGTGTTGATCCTTGTAGATATTAAGTACATTTAACCAAAAACACTCATGATAAACGATCGTTCGTTAAAACGTTTTCAACACATGATATCATAATAATGGTGCGGGCGACATCCACTGTAACACAATTACTTTATTTATATTACATTCGACCACATGTGTCTGCTTCTGCGGTTCGGAGAGGCATATCTTGTAACAAATAGTAGCTGGATCAATTCGCATATAAATAAAAACGTGATGGATGGGTAATACAAAACTTCCTTCACGTTTTTCTTTTTTCTTGTTTACCTTCGCATAATAACAACTATATAGGTACCTACCCCTGGATGTCTAACAGATAATCGGAAGGAATGGCGTATTAACGAAAAAGGGTTGGCATCAAAACTTTCTCTTCCACTAGACGTCGGCGTCGCCAGTATCAGACGTCATTTCCGTACCAACATTTCTTACCAATGTTTAGAGATGATGAAATAAATTATGATGATTTAATAAACCATCGTCACCTCAGCCTATGCATCCACCGCTGGACACAGGCGTACCCTAAAGATCGACGTAATGATCGGTCCTGCATCCAGCGGTTTCTCGCGATCTTCTCCAGGCCATCTGTCCATCCACTTTGCATATTTTACGAAGTAACAATACTGAGAAATCTTGGATAAAGATTGCTCTTGATGCTCGCTTGATATTATTAGAACAGGGTTGAGTAAATGGTCCTAATATTATAGTTACCTAACGGTGTAAAATCAATTTCAACATTTTAAACACAATACATCAAACTGGCGTCATCAAATTATGGCATTTCCCAGAAAACCTTAATTAGTTTTTGATGTATAACGTGGTTCTTCGTTTAAAATGTTCAAATGCTTTAAGATAATTTAGTTTATAGTAGTTGTTTAAGTATAGTACAGTTTTCTTAACGTTTTTATATACATTAGGCAAGTCCTTTAATAGTGTAAACCTACTTACTTACCGAGGTAGAGAACCCGCGCGTCTATATCACAAGTCTTGAACTTAGTTAGAGCGAGGTGTCGAAACTAAAGTGAAATAGGTCTATAATACACATAACTTTGTTTTGTTTATAAGACCTTTATCTGAATAAAAACTATTATTATTATTATTATAATCCCAATATTTTTTTTCTAACGCGTACTACATGTTTTTGTAGTTATTAGTAACCACTGAAATAAAGCCTCTGCTTTATTTCATCATATCATATATAAGTATCTTTAAAAAATTATACTTAATACCACATGGTTTACACTATGTTAACAAGTTGGTTGTAACCCATTTGGGTTACAAAACTAACTTCTACATTTCTATACTTATGTATAGGATCTGACATTTTTATTTTATGAGTAGAGGACATTGACAAACTAATAGTTACAAAAAAAAACGATAAAAATATAACATAAAAGTGCACTGTTTCGCACATAATTTGGTCGAGATCTCAGGAAACCTGCGGTCTATTTAAATGACTTATGTTTTGATTCGTAGGTACTAATTATTTGGTTCCATAAACCAGTTTCTTCATAAGTTGCGTAGTTTTCTTGTAAATAAAAAATAACTTGATTTTTGCGCCGCCGCCGCCGCGCCGCCGCGCCGTTCCAAAAACATTGCTTTGTCCCGCTTCTATGAACGCGAAATCCTATGCCTATCCTTTTCACAAAATGCATGTGGCATGGCTTTGCGTCCACTAATGGTATTTATTAATATTGACCTTAGAATTAGAATAAGTTTTTACCATCTAAACTTTACTATTCTGCGTAGCTTGGGGGCTAGTGATTGTCCAGCATTCATATTATTATTTATTTATTTATTATTACGTTGCCTAAAATAAATGAGGAATTATTATTTTGAGGTTTTATGTTTGGCTGTATGTAGGTACGTTTATTTCGTATATTTACCGATTTTTATGTATAGACAATATCCCGATTGTCCCATAACATTTTTTATTCACTATGGAGTAGTAGGTATTTGTCACGCAAAACAAACAGAACCGGTAGGGCTGCGCAATATTGTTGCATGGGTATACTACGATTACGATGGACTTTAAATACCCAAAGGTCGCTCTGCCAACCTTGAACTCTTGTCTGACCACATCTCTAGGACACTGGAATCGGAAAGCAATTTTATACGTTTATAATGTATTTAAAGCGGCGACATTGAGCAGAGATCATTAAAAGCAAGAAGTAGAGATCATTAAAACGATCTTCAAGTTATCTTTTTAATTATGCTGTTGTAAGATTTTTTATCATACTCAAGGTTAAAAGTTAATTTCATAGTCTGGGACCTTTCTGGGACTGTCATAGTCAAATTTCCGTGAATGTGAGGTGGTAGGGTCAATCAATGCGCAAAAACAGAAAAATTAGAGGCAATCTGTTTATCAAAAGAATTGCATTCTAAAAGAATTGCATTAAATTTTTTTTTAATGGCTCCACGGTAAACGCCCTCTTTACTGTAGACAGAAAAATAAAGAATAAGCTTCTGTCAAAACCAACGTAAACAAACTACAAAGAGAGAATCCACCTTTCAATTTATGTTGCGCTGAGGTTGTCCCCGGCCTGGAAAACAATACCTGATGCGCCCTAGGTGGTAGGCCGCCGCCGCGCCGGCCCTAGAGCTCTAAAGCTCCCCAAAAGCCGTAGAAAACTCTTTCTGAAAAAATATAAGCAAAGATAAGTTAGTAAGTTGAAGGTTTTTTTTTAATAAATTGTTTTCTAAATTAATATTTATTCTCCGTCCACGCGTTTATTTACTTTGACTGAATGAAAGAATGCAATATTTCATTGTCTGTGTTTTTTTTAATAGTTATACGAAACGGTTGTCATATTAGTACATGGCTAAGTGGCTATACGAGTACCTATAGTTCTTATTTTTTTCAACACGCCTGCAACTTGTCCTATCCTAGGGAAAAACTTTCCACCGTTTTATCCATTGTAAAATAAAAAAGAACCTCGAAATTTCTCTGTAATTAAACGAAACAATGAGCCAACATTGCCTCGATTAGCTAGCGTTATGCAGCTCTATAATAAATCAGTCGACCTTTACGACTAATTAGCGATTGTGTCAGATATTCGTGCTGCCCTCTATTAGCTAAAACGCTATTTATTACTATTATTTATTGTATTCACTAGACCGAGGTCGTTATGTAATAGGGTGATATATTTTACGATTTCGTTTTAGCTTGATTAGGTTTTTTGGATGTCAGATTTATTAAGTTAGATTTTTCGTAATCGATTTTCGTTCGTTTCCAATTTTATGATTTTTATGGGCTTGTAACTCAACACATTCATTATGTACCAATTTTTTTTTTTGTTTATCAATAAGTCTGAGGTAACACTCCAAATTCTAAACTGCATTTTGTAGAATCATATGCGAAAACTGTATAAAAGAAATGCGAAAATTAAATTTTATTTATCAGTTGAGCTACCTGTAGGTTGTTTGCAACCGTCTGCAGTTAGCTCAATTGTTTCAATTATAAATGCTAGTTCTAATTTGTTTCTATTCTTTGATAGTAATTTTCTTTAAACTTTAACAACAAAAAAAAAGCAAGTGAGATATTTGTTCATGGGATACTATCTCAAAACATTGAGATTTTCCTAATCAAAATATGTCTTAGATCAAACCGTAACGTCAACCCACATTAAAATATACTTTTCCTTTACTTCCAGGGTCTTCAGACGCCGAGATGCCACCTTCGCTGCTGCATTCCATGCAGAACCAGATGCAGAGCAAAGGAGGCTACGAGATGGCGTACGGAGTTAAGGTACTCGTAACTATCTACTATCCATTAACACTGCTGTAACCACTTAAGAGCCGAATTTACTTAAGTAAAGTTAGTATGTAAGTAAATTCGGTCGCGGTGTAAGAATTGATCCCTCCCTGATTAGGAGGGACCACCGTGGATGTCGTAAGAGCTTCCTTCTGTGTATTTTTATTTTAAAATGTCATCTGCAATTACCAATCCGCCGTGATATGGCAACACCCGCTTGTTTAGAAAAGGCATGTTCACAGTCGACGTATGTTGTGCGCTGACGAGGAGTCCGTATTATGAAAGCTTGCTTAGTCATATAGTAATATAGTTTATGCCATAGAAAAGCGTTACTCAAGCATAGATCGATGACTGAGCAAGCTTTCATAATACGGACCTTAGAGGGTGAAAATGGTCAACATTCAAAACGTTATCAGCTCTAAGTTCAAAACAAGCTCCTTTGGTAGTCGGGTAAAAATCGCAGAACCATGCATCCATTGTGTTGTGATTGGAAACACCCGACCACTCCACTTTGTTTGATCCTAAATATCCATAAAATCGCTTACAATGAAATACAATTTAAGCGTCGCAAGACGATCTTGAATAAGACTAGCAGAACCGAATAGATTAGGTAGTCTTTGAGACCCAGCCGTAGTTGAAGTCAAGTAGTAAATGATGATGATGAAGTTTTAGCACGTGAGAAAACGGGAAAAATTAAGTAAACGGCATTCTAAAGTTTGTATGCCTAACGAAAGAAATCGTAATGTCCTTCGAATACAAACTAGGCTAACTTTCGGAATGGCTATAAAATTGGCAAATATTTATAAAACATCTTAGCAAATACTACTTAATTTTGGTCGTCTTCTGATGTCGCCATCAAAAATTGACATCAGTTGATTTAATGAGACAAGTTTATATAATTTTTTCTTGAACCAACTGAATCGCTCTATAACCCTTTCATCCATGCATATTATGTACTAATATTATTAATTCGAAAGTAACTCTGCCTCCCTATGTCTGTTACTTTTTCATGCCTAATCGGCTGAACGAATCTTAATGAAATTTAGTAAGGAGGTAGATGGTATCACAGGGACGGACATGTGCTATTTTTTATGCCGGAAAAGCGCGTGCGAAGCCGCGGGCAAAAGCTAGTATGGATATAAAAATTGAAATTGATCATCGTGGTGAAGAATCTATTCTTCATCATCATCATTTGCAGCCTATTTTATCCAGTGCTGGGATATGCCTTCCGAACAATAATTCTATCCTGCAATATTCGTCCTGCCTTTTTAAGTTGAAGTTATGAACTTAACTTTTTGAGAAATCATGGACCTAATAATTTATTATTAGCCAAGTCAGGAAGTTATGCGGTGTTACACTCTCGTGCCTAGGAAAGCACGTTAATCGTTGGTCTTGCGCCGGACCTCTCCTCGGTCGTGTCGAGTCAAGAGTGCACCTGTGTTTGCACAGACACTTCACACTGCACAGATTTCGACTATGAGAACATCATTAGCCAAGTTTTCAGTACATATGTAAACTTTTGTTGTGTTCTACTATCTCTCTACTACTCTCTAATAATACTTTATCTTTTTCAGGTTTATTGAAACTGCGGTGTCTGAATATGAGTGAAGAATGCGCACTGATTGTTGAACCAAGCACATTTCACAGATGATGACTCAAACAACAATAAACATTGTAGAAAGAACACGTAGTGATATCATTTCATATTGTAGGTCCAATGAGAAAAATAATATTGTTATCTATTGAATACCAATCGATTTGCAAGTAAATTTTAAAATCTCCTTCGTGTATCACAAGGATTTCACAAAGCGGTACTCTATTGTGTAAGAATAACCAACACTATCAATACTACTACTTTAATATACTCATACTTTTATATACTATCCGTACTTAATATTATATATTCAAATGTAACTCTGTCTGTCTGTTACCTTTTCACGCCTATACGGCTGAAAGTATCTTATGAAATTTGGCAGGGAGGTAGACGGTATCCCAGGGACGGACATAGGCTACTTAAAAAGTGCGTGCGAAGCCGCGGGCAGCAGCGAGTGGTGTTATAATCACGTCATCTCTTTGAAATTCTATTGGTTATTTTTACACATCCCACTAGGGTTGCAAATTGAAACGATTTACATTGCCCATTCTTTGTGTTCCAAGTTTTCTTTAAGTTAGCTGCACTAAAGTGTACCTATCTATTTCGCCGCCGCCGGATCGTAAAATCAGCCCTTTTGTAGAATGGTTAGATCCATTGCAAAACGAACGCTAATTTGTTGAGATAAGAATTAAATTTCATTCGACGAGATGGCTAAGTGACTTGTAGCCATATTGTTAAACGTTGATCGTTCAGCAATCGGCATAGCCACCTAATTGAATGGTTTTGCTATCGGCCTAGCCATTTTATAAACCGGCTGTTTCTACGATCCGGTGGCGACACCTTAAATGCAGCCGTACATTCGATCACATCAGTTTATTTCAACGGCAGCAAGTTTACTCAGAGGTTGGATGGACGACCAATTCCTAGTCGTGTGAGAATGAGCTTAATTTTAGAACATAGAAGTACCTACCTTATG
Organism: Eupithecia inturbata; assembly: GCA_963662085.1. Taxonomy (NCBI): domain Eukaryota; kingdom Metazoa; phylum Arthropoda; class Insecta; order Lepidoptera; family Geometridae; genus Eupithecia; species Eupithecia inturbata. Next base: position 3,910,755 of record OY759196.1, on the reverse strand, counting down.
TCAAACATCTGAATGTTTCCCGTAGGTTAGATACCATACCAGGTTAAATCATTTCAAACGTTGATGTTGTTAAAAAACGTATACCATAAGTATACGTTATTTTAACAATAACAATATCAACAATGTAATTATTCCGGGACATTGTGTACTTGTGGACACGACTATAAATTGGGTGTTCTTTCGTTGATATACAAATCAATTAGTGTTCAGATACTGAGTATTGACTGTGAAATATTGATATAATGATCTAATATTTATTTTATGAACGTTAGTTGTACTAATTAGTCGTCTTATGAATTTGTTTTCTGTAAATACTTTTAATTTTAATTCAAATTTAATAAATTAAATAAAGTTACCTATGTTATTTCTGTAAGAAAATAGTGTTTCTTTATAATACCTATTAAATTTAATTACCTTCACGAAGTTTTATAAATACGCATAGTTCTGTAAAATTCTGTTAATCAATACAACGAAGTAATTCAAAATCAAACGAATTTATTCACTTAAATTGTTAGATATATTTTCCTTGCTAATAATTGGGAAGTTACTGGTAATTTTCTAAAGATTCTTTTGATTTTTTGTTATAATTACTGTGTCATAACATAACATAAAAATACACTGTCATATTATATTTTAACACCTTCGTCCTGGCACATCTGCCGAGTTCCTTATAGTCAATTTTATTCTCATATATTATATAATATAAGCTATGCTAAGTCATAATTAGTTAAGGAATGTATATTAGTAAGTTGCCTTTTTAATTAAGCTTAAAGTCTTCGTGCCCGAACGTCTTTGGACAACGAAATGACTGTTAAGTTTAACCGTTGACTGAAAAACTAATAAATTATTAGAAACTTTTAAATATGTCCTTTTTCCATCATATGAACTGTTTACAAAATAGCAATGGATTGATAAATTCATAATATTAACTACTATACGGAAAACTTCTCATGGAAGCCTTATTTGTGGAAGATGTATATTTATGTATAACGACTTATATAGGGTGGTTTTCTTTTAAAATGAAGAGGAAAATAAATAATTAATAGTTTTAGACGTTTAAAACACAACTCAGATTTAAAAACCTTAAAAACTTGAGATAAGTGAACAGATTTTCATTGAGAACTGTCAAAAATACGCGTCATGAGACGTAAATGTGAGTTGCGTTTGAGTATTCGAGCGTTATAAAAGTTTTCATAGTTTATACGGCAGATAAATACATGTTGTTTTAGAAAATTGGACAGAAAAGTATCTTCAGAATAACCGCTACCCTATATGACCAAAATATCAAAACAACAATAGCGATTTAGGGACAACTTTAATATTGGTGATTTCTTATTTTTGCAATGAACCCTAAATAGTTATTGGCATTTAAGCGCACACAAACGACTTCATCAATTTTGTCGTTTTTTTATTAAAATGACAAAGTTATATAAATTTAGATAGAAAATATTGTAATTAGCTATAATTGTATTGTCCATCTGGAATATGGATTTGTTCTTATGATAAAATACGTATTGAAAAGTTGTTGGTTGTTTAATTTTGCCTGTCTTTAGGTAAAAATAGGACCATTATTTCCGAATTACAGCTCATAAATAACTTAACTTTTAACTAGATTTTTCCATAAGGCTACATACTAGGTACCTACCTACATATGATTTATTGAATCGATTTCTTCCTTGATTAGAAAACACCTTTATTCTTTGACGCCCTTTGACAACTTCGCTGATAAAAATGATAACGTTACAAAGTAAATGGGTCAAATAGAGGTCAATTTCGGAATCGAAACCGATTAAATATTACAAAAAATACTTTTAAACTTTACTTTAACTTTTACTATTTTAAACACTGAACGTGCTTCTCTTTGTTCACCCTTCGATCACCATAATTTGGTATCTATTATGCTCCTATCTTATACTGGATGGTATTGGCATACCTATTTAACTAATTACAATTTAAATACGATCCTTACGCAAGTCTGTAGTATGTAGTAAGACTTGCGCCAATACCATCCATAATTAGTTAAATACATTTACCGACTTAAACACAATTAGCTTAATCATAATTAGAATTGTCTTGCGCGAGGGCTTCGCAGCGGTCATTTAGCTAAGCGCGCTAGTCTACACGTCATGCGTTCTGTACGGATTGGCCGTCAAGCACGATCAAGCCATGATCCAACTGACATTAATCGGAACAGTTTTTGCGTAGAATGGAACATATGATATGACATGTCAGTGTCAAGTTGGTTTAGTAGCAAAATCATCTTGATGCAAAATTTTTAAATTCAAGTATGCTTACTGATCTTATCGAGAGGGTATTTAGATATCTTCGAAGTTTATGACACTCCGACACAGACACCGGCAGAGTCGTAGCGAAAAGCAAGCGGCGCCAAAATAAAAAGAAGTTGAAGTTGAATTTATATAAATACCACAAAAGTAACTAGTAACAGTAAATTTAACAAAAACGTCTGAAAAAGGAATTCCCAGATGAAACGAGCACCTAATTTCACAAAGCCTACTATTTTAAGGTCACTCGAAAATTATTGAGTGCAAGAAAACTGATCTTACACGGCAATGTGAAAAACAAAGGCTTGGCCTTTATCAACTCAAATACATCCGGGACTCCCCGAGCGGTTGAGAATCATAAGGGGTGTTACCGAAACGCAATATTAGCGAGCTTGCAGTATTACATAGGTTTCAAAAATTTATATTTTTAACCAACATTAAAAAAATTAGGGAGCCGAACATAGAAGGCTTTATGTTTTTTATGTCTGTTTGCCAGTTTCTCTGTTAATTGTGGACCGATTTTAATGATTCTTATGCTATTTATACATAATAACCCCGGAATGGTCCCATTAAAATTTTATCCCGAGGAATACATACTTCCTACAAAAACACTTTTAATTTCAAGAAGAATTGTTGAAAATGGAGCTGGAACTGGATGAACATTTTATCCTCCCCTATCTTCAAATATTGCTCATGGTGGAAGTTCTGTTGATTTAAGAAAAACAATGTGAATGTATATTATAATGAATAAAAAAGTACTTTTATTATGTAAAAATTTATTTAATGTGAATAATATAAATGTTAACTGTATTTACGTTGTTTGATAATGAATCCCAAACGATACACATTGTGCAGATTCAGGTTATGTACAGTAACTAGAATTATATTGACAGTTGTACCTACACAGGTTTACAATGATGCAAAATAAATCTCAATCAGCATTGTCCTTTCGAGGTTACGATTGCCTCTCTGTTGTACAGCATTGATATTGTTACTAATACTATCTTCGAGAAGTGGATAGTCAGAATCCTCTTCTGGCTCACTTTCATTTTGCATTATAGCTATATTGTGCAAAACAGCTGTAGCTACAATAATTCCAGGCACCTTATGCAGATGTAAATGACCCTGGGTAAGATAGGGAACCTTCTCTTCCATACACCAAAAGCCCTTTCTATAACATTCCTCGTCTTAATTTGTGACTCTTGGTATAGTGATTCCGCCCTTGTTGCTAGTGGTGTCATCATATACCTATTTGGTTTGTGCATAGCCACTGACACCTAAAATAAGTTTCTTAAAAAAACTTGTCTTGCTATGGTATTTGACCTCCTGGTCAAATACTCGATGATCTCTTCATCGTCATCTGATAAGTCCCATAAATCTATTCCTAGTTCTACCCAACAGTAGCAGACACGCAAAGAAATCAAAACTATTGAGAAAACTTTGTAAATAAACAAATATTTACATGAATTTATCGCAACAAAACATTTATATGACAACCTCTGACAATGATGACAAACCAGACAGCTGTTTATCAAACATGGCGCTAAATACAATTAGCATAGTTAAATGGCCATTTCTGGGCATTTAACTTTGACAGATTGCTAATTATGTTTAGGAACTTAATTTTTGTTGTGCAAGACAGGAATCGTACTTAAATCATGAAATTCATTCAGCGTCTATTTAAATATCCTTACGTAAGCGGCCCTGAAAGAAATGAAATAGAAGAAGACTATGAAATGGCTACAATATGGGTTCCTTAATTTATCCGGCATCTGTGCCGTTGGCCATAGATAAAACAGTTGGCATTACCTAATAGGCTTAGACTACACGCAAGTCTGTACCTTAAAGGTACGGTACGGTTGCGAAGGTAAATCGTTACGATTATTTTTAGAAATAGCTCAAGTAACTGTCGGCGAAACAACTGGTATTGTTATGGATAAGTTGAGCTACCTGTAGATTGTTTGCAACAGTCTGCAGTTAGCTTAATTGTTTCAATTGTAAATACTAGTTCTAATTCGTTTTTTTTAGAATTGTAATTTTCTTTGTCAATAAAGATTCTATGGATAACTTAATTTGCGGTGTGATAAATCTATATGAAATGATGATTCGTTATTAGAAAAGTGTATACCTACATACCTTTCTTGGTTGGCAACTCTAATTAACACGCGTTAATCGTTAAAGCGTTTGAGTACGCAGTGTAACTGAGCCCTCATTCTCTACCTAGTCTATGGTTAACTATTTCTCAGTAGTTTTACGCGCACACCTGTGTATGCATTGCAAGTTTGCACAAAGTCTAAAAACGCATTGTTTAACGATCGCGGTTAGCATTCTACCGGTAGATGTTGTTGTGTTTGTGCCTTGATAATATGTCCGCTTCGAATTAAAAACGTGTCTATTTGACGCATACGTATTGTGCTTCTGTCGAAAAATACTGAAAATTCTCGCCACGAATTGCTTGGAAACTGCAGGAAATATAATCAAATTTAAAAATATTTTACTAAAATGTTTGGCATTCTGATCATCATTATAATTTTGATAATAATCGGCAAATACTTTTACAAAATTTCATGCGGAATTTGCAAATGTGCGGATAAAATGATCGACAGAGTTGTCGTAATAACCGGCTCGAATACTGGAATAGGTTTCGAAACCGCCGAGGAGCTGGCTCGGCGAGGGGCGAAGGTGATTCTCGCATGCCGAGATGAAAAACGAGGTACCACAGCTAGAGATAAAATCATAAAAACCACAGGCAACCAAAACATAGTCTGCAAACACCTGGATTTGGCCTCTTTTAAATCTGTGCGAGCCTTTGCTGATGATATTTTAAAAACTGAGCCCAGGCTGGATGTTCTAATCAACAACGCCGGTACGGGAAACTGCGGTAACTTCCTCACAGAAGACAACCTACCTTTCGAGACGCAAGTCAACCATTTCTCTCCATTCCTTCTCACTGTCACCCTGTTACCGCTCCTCAAGTCATCAGCCCCGAGTCGCATCATAAACGTGTCTTCAATCATGCACAGAATTGGAAGGATACATTTGAAAAACTTCGATAAGCAAGCCAAAACTGCTCTAACCCGTCTGAGAGTCTACTCTGACACCAAACTAGCCAATATACTCTTTACCAGAAAACTGAGCGAGATTTTGTCGGGGACTGGAGTAACAGTCAACTGCTTACATCCTGGCGCAGTGAACACTGAAATATTCCGAGACAAGAACTTAATTATCAAGTTTTTGATTCGTCTGCTGTTCAAGACGCCGAAGGAGGGCGCACAAACCACCATTCACCTGGCTGTGTCTGAAGAACTAAAGGACACAACGGGAATGTACTTTTGTGACTGCAAGGAAGAGGAGCCGTCATCGTATGCAAGGAATGCTGAAATGGCAGAGAAGTTATGGGAACTGTCGGACGAAGTGTGCGGTCAGAAAAAGTTCGAATGATTGGTTAGGTACGTTATGTTTGCTACTTTAAAAAATTCAGGCACTTTGTAATAGTATTTTGTTCTGTAGCACTTTAACGAACCGAAACTTGACGGGGGGGTTACGTCGTTTCGTGGAGTTCCTATGACCTTTTGTCTCCATCTCCATCGTCAGACCACCTCGATGGTACCATGACAATGCATTGTCACCGAACGAGGAGTAGGTATTGATCGCTGTTGTTTTCGAGAAAATACCGGGCCCCGAAGCGAAACTTCGTATTCGTATATCTAGTAGGTATCAATTGTTCGGCCCTTGCATCCTATCATCACCAACATTCGATACGATAATCTGCCTAGCAAAAGATTATTCTTGAAAATATGTTAATCCTTATCATTTAATCCTTATCATTTTCTGATAAATCGGTGTTTGTTCTTCAGATAAAAGATTACGAAATACAATTTTATTTTATTGGTCTTGACCTGAAATAACACCCAGTTTTGTATGCACGACCCTGATCTGGAAACTGCAGTCTTTGTTGATGGTAGGTAGGTGATGATGATGTCATTGTCATGTCAGACGGATTTCGGCCACGGCGGCGGCGCGGCGGCCACTCTCAACGGAGACTAGACATAGTAGGTGGTGTAGGTGAGCTGGTGTAAAGGCGAGTATAGACTAGAGCATTTAATTGTAACAGAACATCAAGCATTCGCTGTTTTTAAATTTACTCGACCCACCCTTCGAGAACATGACGCGCGATGTTTTATTATAACCTGATTTTAAAAAGTAACGAGCGTTTTAGTGTAACATTTTATCGAGCAAAGGCAGGAGCGCTGGTGATGGGGGACGGCGGGGCGTGAGGTGCGCGGGCCGAGGGAAAATATACGCAAGGTACAAAGAAATGTTACAGGTAATGTTACAGGCTCACTCGCCGTGAGCATTACGTCAAGCACAGCGTCGAGCAATCGCAAGAACGTTACACAGGAAGCAGTTGTCTTTAATGTACCATTCGTAGGTAAATAAAAGTAAATGCTCTATTTGCTAGATTTGTAATGTGTAACGTGCTTACTCACCACGTAAAGTATATTTTAATTTAATATATTAACCCTTTAGTGTTCTCCATTATTTACATCAAATATCACTAGCACAGCCCAGTGACACACCCATCAAAGCAGCCGCTATATGGGCTTGGTAAGTTATGTACTTATTTGTTGCATTATAGTTATGTTATAGGTTTTATAATCTTTTCTCTATCTTTGGGTACATGAAATTCAAATTATATCCTAAATATGCAAACGATCCCGCAGGCAAGAGCTCACCTAAATAATAAAAATGTTTTTCACCTCTTCATCAGCTGATTGAGTCAGGGGCTTGGCTTTGATATTAAACATTAAAATTCTACGGGTCCATGGCCAGAGTTACAGATTAGAGGTAATTTTCTTGAAACCTAAATATATAAATGGTTGATGTATTTCAAAGATTAAGTGAGGTCAAGATAAATTATTGACCTAATACAACATATAAACTTTAGCTACTTTACGACAAACGGGCCATAAAAGCGTAGGTCACATCAAACATAAAATTGTACTGACGTAAGTATGCTTTTGCTCTAAACTTGTCTATTATATTTGTTTTAGTAGGTAGAGTACAACCTAGGTAGTTTATAATAATAATAATAATGCTGGACAGTCCACACAGCATCATCTAGCCCCAAGCTAATCAGAGCTTGTGTTATGGGTACTAAATGATGTTTTCTAGGTAGATATAAAAAACTGTTGGATTTTTACACTTTATTTAGATAGACAAGCAATTTATGTTAAAATACTTCAAAAATTAGAACAATCGTAAAAATTACCTTGGAATCTAAAGTTTTTCAACATTACGTTTGGCTTACAATTAATTTATTATGGAGTAGACACATCACACGTAGCTAAAACGTTTTTTTTTTTTATTTAGCTTACTAATTCACCTTTTTCTGTGCCTGTGTTCGGATCGGGCTGCACTAGGCTTCGAGGATTTGCCTTTGTATCTTTCGTCTGGAATGAAAAAAACATTGTCAGTGACAATTTACCATCGCGACTAGAGTTTTGCTAAGGGTCCCCTCCCTCCCCATTTTTAATTTCGGCTATTTGCCAAATATGTACAAACAAACATACAATTATTCAAGACCATTTAATTGTATATTGCTTGGGGCTAGATGATGCTGTGTGAATTTGTCCAGCATTATTTATTTACATCAAGGTCAGCATTATCATTGATCTGCAAATATGTCACGCGTCTATATTGTTCAATGTTTTATGGACTCACACAAAACGGAGCTACCAAACTCACGCGAAAACAGAGTTTGATAGCAACCAAATACTACAATTTCGCATCGCGCTGCCTAAACTATACTGAAACTACTTATTACTAGGCATTAAAAAAAAAGCTTATGACAGGTATCACAAATGGACCAATATACTTTTTTTAATTCCTTTGTTTAACGTACCTAATTATAAGAAAAAAATAGGAGGCGGCGGCGCCAGTGTGAGTATCGTAGCCGATCTCATTTGTTTGGACGAAGACAACGCCAAAATTACAGATCGGAGCGGGCTTCAATTTTGTATAGATGTAGTTCTAGACCTAGAATAACATACAGGATACTTTATCCCGGACAAAACGTCTACAAGGGAAGCCGCGGACAGAAGCCACTCAGTTCCTATTAGTTCTAATTCTCAGCCTCTAACCTAGCGTTCTTACGCCAATGTCGCTCGCGGAGTACCAACCGGGCGGCGGCGAATGGGTAGCCGGTACGATGGGTAACATTGGTTCTGGTTATCATCCTCTAACCTCTAGCGTCCTTATGCCGATGTCGGTCGCAATCGCGGTTACGGTCTCTCTCTCGGTCGCGCTCCCGGTCGCGCGACCCCCGCGAGTCAGGCGAGGACCGGCGTCTCGGAGACTCCTGGCCGGCGCCCCACCACCAGGCGGGCGGCGGCCCTGGAGGCGCCGAGGCCCGCCCGCGGAGGGTTGAGCCGGGCAAGCAAGGGTAGCCGGGGCTTGGAGGCGGCATCTGACAACATAAGATATAAATAAATAATGCTGGACAATCCACACAGTATCATCTATTATATAGCCTCAAAGTAAGCAGAGATTGTGTTATGGATACTAGATAACTGATATATGTGCCTACTTAATACATTACATTTAATTATTTATTTATTGAGCACTACCATAAATAAATAAATGTAATGTATTAAGTACATTTAATGTAATTTAATGTAATGTATTAAGTAAATTTTTTTAATATACTACAAAGAAAAACATCAGGCAGAAATATCTGCAGATCGTATGCATAAACATTTGTCCTAGATCAGATATTGGAAACAGCCCTTAGACGTCAGAATTTGCTAGTACTCGACCAAGAAAACCTCAATTCTAAAGTTCTGAGAATAATATTTTTTAAAATAAGGAATTCATTTCGAGATCATTTGGCAACACAAAAACTAATATTTGGCTAGAATGAGAAAAAAATCAAATTACTAGAACGCCAGACTTCACAGTTGGTAGTTTGTAACATCAAGTGCGTGTGAGTGTACTACTCGTACTTGTCTTGTACCTCTGAGCTGTAATGCAAGTAACCTACTGATCTATAATACCTAATATGAATCTTTGAATCTACATCCTAACTTCTAGATATAGAGCCCTATTCTTATAAACTAATCGCTTCACTAAGAGTCTTATCACAGTTATCACTTATCATATCAGTTATCATCACATCACACTGGCGATTTGCGAGCGATTTCAAAGCGAGGCGAGCGCGCAGCGAGCACGCCGCGACGACGACGACGCCGCGCCGCGGGCACGCAGCGAGCTCGCCGCACTTAGCAATCGTAGGTCGCTGTGCACTCGCCATGAAATCGCCGTGAGATAAGGCTTTTAGAATTACACGTTTTGGTATTTTACCTTAGATGAAAGAAACTACAGATCAGGAACTCAAGTAAAAATTGTATAGTCTAAAACCATTATGTCAATCGATCCGTGCAAATCGCACCGCATACCGTTCTGCGACGATACCAATGTCCTATGACATTTGTCACGCTTTACTATTAAAGCGATCGGTTAGCCGAATTTAGCCCCTGATTAGTCACCTGCGAGAAAGATTGCGGGAAGCGGTACTGCGGCGCGGCAATGGAACCTTCGCCCTCGGCGCAGCCCAGCGGGGGCGGCACCGCCGGCAGCCGCGTAGGGCTCTCGGGGGGCGTCGCGAGCTGCAACAAACGTCAACTCTTTAAGGTACTGATCATGTGGGTGATAAGCCCATATTCAGTAATGGATGTTTTTACCCGACATGCGTATGCAGTTTTTTTAAAATTGATTATTGTAAAACGTTTGGCCATCAGCTCACTTATGGGTGATCGTCACGGGTTGGCGCGTGATTTAACTTTTTTTTTGTGATTTTTAATTTTTCTGCTTTTTATATGGAGTAAAACTAACGGGAAAGTAATTTGCCGCAAAACGTTAACCATTTTCTATAAACAAATCAACATTTTCCCAAATGCACCCAAAATACAATTGAATCGAAGTTGGCTTTATCATGGGTTCGTAGAAAATGTTTTAAGATTTGCGGCAAATTACTTTCCGTGGTTTTATTCCTTGTAAAACGCAGAAATAAAATAACAACCACGAAAAAATTCGAATCTCGGGCTAACCCGTGCGATCTACCTTAAGTAAGTTAAGATGTGACCTAAGATGGAGCATGCTTTCCCAGAAGGAACTTATCCACCCTGCACTTGAAGACTCCAAGATTGTACTGTAACGGGAAGACAGACGCAGGAAGCTCATTCCACTCTTTGAGGTTATGTTTTTTACAGACATAACGAATCCATCATTGATAGCGCTCTGTCGTCAGGAAGTGAAAGAACGGAATGTCGGCTCCTACCGGCTAAACACACCACAACATAAATAATAAATAATGCTGGACAATCCACACAGCATCATCTAGCCCCAAGCTAAGCTGAGCTTGTGTTATGGGTACTAGATGACTGATAAACTTAATACAATACATAACATAGATATATATTTTTTATTATATATAGAAAATACCCAGAACACCCGGAACAAATATTTGCAGACCGTACAAACATTTGTCCTAAGGCGGGAATCGAACCCGCAACCTTCTGCGTCGGAGGCGGACCTTCGCCCGCCGCGCCACATCGGTCGTCAAAAACATGGCATTCGTAATACAGATGTACGCAATTTTAGTAATACAATCAAAAAAAATTTAATGGAAAAATCATATTATACACTCGACGAAGCTATTGTTGATGATCTTACTGTTATACCTACCTAATCTTAGTATTGTATACTCTGCTTGTACCAATTTTATTTCATATTACTTCGTGTTTGTATTGTAACATAAATGTATCTAAATTGACTTTTCCAAGTGTACCAATGTATCTTTATGGAATAAATAAATACAATACAATACAATACTGTTTCTTCTGGTCTACACAAGCTTGCTGAGGTTTACGCTTGAGTATTCGTAAATGAGAGGCCAGCTAACCCTAAGGGCCTATACGAACTATCGGAAACCTCTCGAGTACATAAAGCGGCAAGGCTGAACAGCTTATTACAGACTAGTTTCTACCCACGGCTTCGCACACGTCATTCCGGGATCCTTCTCCGGGATACCATCTACCTTTTTGCCAAATTTCATCAAGATCATCATCAGAGAAGCTGGAGTCAAGCTGTTGCGTATGGAACCCCCATGAAAGTACGTATGCTCTGTCACTGGAGAAGGTTCAGAAGGCGTTTCTAAGGTTTTTGTACAAGCGACTTTTTGGGTACTACCCATTTATGTACCCAACCAAGTTTCTCCAGGGATGTCTTGGGTACAACTCCCTACAAACCAGGAGAGCGTATGATCAGGCGGCAACTATGTGCAAGATACTCCGCGGTTTGATCGACGCCCCAGATCTGCACAACCTTCTCTTTCGTCTTAACCTACCTGATAACTACCTTCGCCACAGAAACATTAGGCTTTTTTCAGAGCCTTTCTGCAGAACCGTGGCTCGCGCCTACTCTCCACTGCCTCGCACACTCGCCGCCCTCAACAGACTTCTTGAACAGAACCCGGACTGTGATATATTTGCGGACGCATGGATGGATATTATGTTGGTGTGCCTGAGGTTTTGCGAGAGTGATGAATGATAGAGTAATATTTTGAGTTTTTATAGAATTTTATTGTCTGGAGTCTTTATATTTATAAATGATCAATCATTATTATTTTTGCTTGTTGGGTAATGTTATGTATAAATTTTTATGTTTCTGTTGTTCTAATATATAGGTATTGTAATTAACTAGTGTAATTGGTTGTAATGTAATCGTGCTAGTTAATAATTAAATAAAAAAAAAAAAAAAAAAAAAAAAAGATCCGTTTAGCCGTTTTGGTATTATGTATATGAGTATGTATAGATACTATATGTATATATATACGCATCTGGCGCAGCGCATCAGCATTGCCATACAGCGGGGCAATGCATCCAGCGTCTTGGGGACGCTTCCGACTGGTATTGATATAGATCAACTGCAGAATATCGAAAACAATCTGCAGGTAGCTCAATTGTTTCAATTGTTTCAACTAGTTCTAATTTGTTTCTATTATTTGATTGCAATTTTCTTTGTAACTAAGTACATAAATAATTATTGAATACATACCTTCTTCTTGAGGGTGTTGAAGTCGTTACTCATGTCCCTGTAACGTTGCAGGCACTCCTGCCACATCGTCGCCATCTCCGCCATCTCGGAACGCTGCTTGTTTATTTCTTCCTTTAACAAGATGTCATTTATTTTGTCATTTATTTCTTATGAATTAGAACGGCACAGTTGCCAATTACATTAATTAAGTAGTAGTTAATTGTAATTACATACAAACAATGAAACAATAATTTAAAACTAACATAAATACAATTACAATATAATACAAAAATCTTTCATTAAAATAACATTACAAGGAGACATAACATAAGGCAAGTACAATGGGCGGCCTTATTGGCAACCTTTGAATGGAAATAATTAAAAAGTGATAACGTTGTTGCAATAGAAATTAAAATGGTAAAAATTATACATTGTTAATTATTTTTTTATTAGAGAAGTTCATTGTCAGAGAAAGATTAATTTATTTGATATCAGAAAAATACTACTACTTTCCTAAACAAAATCCTGGAACCGCCACTGCCAAGCGCGGTGGTTATTTCAACGATAATTGATTGCAACATTTGCAACTAAGTAAACAATACTTAGTTGCAAATGTTGCAATCTGTGCGGGCTAAATTAATCACCCTTGATTGTTACAATTATAGCCGTGTGGTGCCGGCTTAGAATTTATACCACCCCAACTCTTCCCGCGGGTGCCGTAATAGGCGACTACGGGATCTCATATCCACCCGGGAAGCAGGTAGCAGCGACTCCCGCAGAACAATTCGGTGAGGTTGCCCTTTTGAAAAAAATCCCCCTTTTTGTAACTTTTTCGAAAAGGGTTCTACTTACAGACTTCTGTATAAAAAAAAATTGTAAAATATAGATCCATATCTACAAACGCTACATACATTTTAGATGGATTACTCTGCAAACTTCGGAGATAGGGGGCAATGGGTAATTTTAGGACTTTTTAAAAAATATTTGAATAAGTATGAAACGTACAGAAAACTGTTTTGAAATGTACTAACTGATAGTTGTCATTTGATATCCCGCTTGACCTTGTGGGTTTGAAAATTTCGACGTCACAATTTGTACTGAACATTCTGTAATGAGAACCATAAAAGGGGAGGGGGGTGCATGTATTAATATTATAAGGCCCTTAAATACCAAGTGCCTAGGGGCCCTGCATCCCTTAATCTGGCCTGATGGGCATTACTCCCCATGAGATAAAAACCAATAAGCCGCTTATCAAGAGGAGGCCTGCGTTCAGCAGTGGACCAGTAATAAAAACTCAACTGAAGCATAGCATGATTTCGATTCAACAATTATTTTTATTCTTCTCTGCTGGAAAGGCACCTTAAGTAAAGATGTTGAGTTCTCAGGAATACGAATCTTAAAATTATGACAATTATCACCATACCATAAGTCTAGCATCCGTGTCTCCGACATCTCTCGCGACGGTCTCGTATCTCCGCATGCACTCTCGCCACAGCCTCAGCTGCGCAGCCGCCGAGTCTTGCATATTCTGGCTCAGATCCTACGCACAAAGGAATAACTAAAAATATAGTTCTTGGCAATGAATATCCAGCCGACTACATTTCCGACCTGCTTTTATTTGTTGAAATTGAAGCAAAGAGATTATTTAAACAATCAAAAAAATTATTAAGAAGTAGTCAAGAAGTAGTCATAAGCTTCTTACAAAGCTATTTAGAAGTCAAACCCCGAAAATGCTAAAACGATGGATTTATTTAAATAATTCCCTGAAAAAACAGTTATTTGACCTAATAAGAACCTCTGAGAGCCCTGAGTTCGGTTTGACGATAGTATCGAGACGTCTCTAATTTTTCTACGGGATTTGGTACAGCGCCTATATAGTGCGGACATGGAACTACGCGAATCCAATACAAATCTACTATCGTCAAATCAAACCGAACTCAGGCCTTAGAAACCAAGGTTTGCATTTGGCCTCATATCTCGCTTACGACGAAGAGATTCAAATTGGTGCTGATAAAGGTAAATTAATTACATTGGCAGGTTTGTTATTCTTGGTGTTATCCGCAGCCTGTGAGGATCCCTTGAAGCATCGCATCAACTCCTTCCATAGTTTCATCATCTTGTCCATGGCCTCGCGTTGCTCTGATATCTCTTGCTGAAGAGACACAATCATTGGAATCAAAAGAACAATAGGGTGACAATAATCATCGTTGAACATCACATTATAAATGTAAAAGTTTGGGTGTTTAGAATGTTTGCTACCTCATCACGCCAAAGCTACTGAACGGACCGGGCTGAAATTTTGCACACAGTTAGGAGTTGTAGGCCTAGAATAAAACATAGGCTTACTTTTTATCCCATAAATCAGTTGCCATGGGATAGAAATTGTTGCGTTACGTGAGCCGCGGGCAGAAACTAGTAGGTAAATAGAAAAGTGGAAGAGGGATAGAGGGAGTTCTGTACCCTGCAGTGGCATGATAATGTCTAAGAAATAATAAACAAACCAGGAAGTCAGTTAAGTGTAAGCTGACTAAATAATGATTTACCTTTACTACCCTCAAATAGTTACTCCGCCCGCTTACAGTACTGGCTTCGCCATCCGCCACACTCATCCCAGAGTCCCGTTCTCTCTCCGAGTACTTATCCCTGTCTCTTAGCTCGTCTCGCGACGCCACAGAGTGTCTATCACAGCGCTCCACGCGTCTTCTCGACCGATCTTTGCTCCTGTCCTGTTCGCGAGGTCTCTCGTAATACTTGGTGTCGAATCGTTTGCTTTCGCTTCTGGTACTGGCCTTGCATCGGTCGTCCTCATAATCGCGATGGACATCGAAGCTCCGGCTGGTCTTATGCTCGCAGCATAGACGGCGTCTGTCGTCCTCGTAGCGCTCTCTGTCGTAATACCGGTACGGAGGCCCGCGATCTCTAGGGTTCAGGTATGTCCTAGTCACGACATGCTCCGGTGGGTACTCGCGATATCGGTTTTCTGCATGTCGTTCTCGACTCACGTCCATTTTACTGGGCACTTTAGACCCTCTGTCGAATGATGGCCATTCAGTTGAGATCTTTTCTCGGCTAGGTTTCTGGTATATATCTCGATGGGAAGTTCTTTCAATTTCGCGCAATTTTTCGAAACTTCTCTGCTTTACAGCAGCGTTTACAGTGTGTCGTTCTTCGCTGAATTTGGGATGTGATGTAACTTCGCATTGTAAGGATTTGTGACTATGTGTTCTTGTCTGAAACATTATTTTAGCTTGCAAAGTGCCCACACTGTCACTAGGTACCAACCTACTAAATATATGAAGGCCAGTCATATAATAAGTACCTACTTATAAAAAGAATGTTAGGGTAAGATTAGAACTTAAAAGGACTTACAATAGTAGATTTAGGAGCCGGCATGTTGTTCTCGTTCATACGAGCGCATAACTTCGCGAACGTTTCAAGAATAACCTCTTGGTTTATCGCCGGCGAATGTGAAGCTTCCCTATGCCTGTTGATTCACAACAATGATAGAGTGCTATAGGTTGATTCCAGATACAGGCTTTGGGTACGTATCTATCGACAGAGTAAAATAATCGCATGGCTTGCCTCAATTGAGTTGAGTGTGAGAGACTGGCCTTCGCCGTGGTTGGAAATTAGGCTAGGAGGAATTTACTTTTTATTCTTGCCTAGCTTCTGCCCGCGGCTTTGCACACGCCTTTTAAGTAGCCTATGTCCGTCCCCGGGATACCCTTTAACCTCGCTGCCAAATTTCATTAAGATCCATTCAGACATATCTAATTACTTTTATTTAAAGGCCTTGAATAATAACAATAATATCGGACGATTCTTCCAGGCGTATCGAGACGTTTACATCTGTAGACAGGCAGAGTCGCCGTGTAAGAGTGCGTTAGGGGTGCGATAGCATGGAGAGCAATTCTCGCAATATATCTACTCGATAAATATGGCAAGAACTGTCAAAATATCCAGTGATTGCTTCGTAGCAAACAAGCCTATTCTCAAAATCTGCAATTCAATATTTATCGAGGGTTTTTCTTCGATAAGTCGCACGAGAATGCAGTTTTTGCAGGATCCGATATATTTGTGATATTTATCAGATTATATTTTATCATGTGATGCTGCGTATCATTCGATAATCGAGTGATACGCAGAATTGATACCATTTCTGAGTATCACGTGGATTATTCGATACATTCGATATTTTGGCAGTTCTTGCCATGTTTACAAAGTAGATATATTGCCAGAACTGCCCCCTGGGCTGTCCATTTTTGAATAGTACACAAATCATTAGTACATTAGTTTATCAATACATTAGTTTATGTAATTGTCCCAGCCGTGCCTAGAAATAAAGCATTTTCTGGTCGGTTTTATCCGATCACGCACCGATGAGTGATGAGATATTTTATAAAAAAAACACTGTGCTGTTAGGTCAAAGTGGAGCGCTTACTTGCCCCGATCGCGGTCCCTAGAATCATGGCGCCTGCGATGCCTGTGACGGTGTTCGCGCGAGCCCGACGGCTCCTCACGGCGTTTCTCGCACCGCTCGTCACGGCTATCCTCGCACTGCTCCTCACGGCGATCCTCGCACCGCTCCTCACGGCGATCCTCGCACCGCTCCTCACGGCGATCCTCGCGCCGCCGGCTGTGGCTGTGCCGATGATGTCTACGAGAAACAAAAGATAAGAAGAACAATACATAATAGGACAAATAATACACCTATTCGTTGTTATTTGTCATGACAACGAACAAATTATGAATAGATATTACTTCCCACTAGGTGCTGCCAGCGGCTTCGTAGGTACGCGTTCTTGCGGGATATAAAGTATCTTACCGAGTAGTACCTACTTAGCCTATTAAGTTAATCTAGGCCTTCAACTACCTCTGTGCAAAATTTCTAGCGTGAAGGGGTAGTAAGTAACAAACCCACTTTCACTTATAATAGAATCAAAGGCGGCAATCTGTCAAATTTGACAAAAATTACTTATTGGTAGGCCGTTTAGGGAATTTAAAATAATGTTACATATTTTTTTCAATTTATAACAATTGCGGCAATATGCCGTTCAAAATCGACTTCATGAAAAATCAGCATAGGTTTTTTTCAAATGAAAGAAGAAGACTTCTTTCAGAACTTTGGTAGTTTGAAATCAAATCCGGCCTTCTGGCTCCATCAACCAATCACAGGCGTCCGAGCGTTCGCGTGTTTTACTACAAATATGTCTCTGTGATTTAGTGATTTGTAATTGTTTTTGTGGAGCAACTAAATATGTATATTTATCAATAATTCGAACAATTAATTGCCGTCCTACCCCTGTTACTAACAGGTTTGCGCGGAAACGGCAAAAGCGACAAATACGACATTCTTTGATTTTTTGTATCAAAAGCGGCATCTGCAAAATTATTATCTCTATTCCGAGTATATTATCTAGTTAAAACCACATCCTGTCTTATTATTTATTTTTTAAAGCAATTATCTAACTATTTTAAATATGATTGTAAAATTATTTTCAAAACAGACTTAATAAAACGTTATTATTAACGCTATACTCTACACCTAACCTTAACAATAAACTGTAAAAACCTTTTGTGACGAGAAATATATTAATTTATTATTATTATTATTGTGTTTTTATTGAATTTCAAAATTCATCCCAAGTATAGAGAGAGCCTTTGATTTTATACGACTACCTACTTATAATATTAATATTAGTGTGATGTGATTTTCAGTCAGAATAGGATAGGTTCATTCAAGAACACACTAACGAAGTTCTTTCTCCTAAACAAAAGGACCGGCGACCGTAACCAAATGCGGCCTGAACACACACAACACACATATCAATCTTAGATTTTATGATAGACTAATTTTCTAAAAATTCTAAATGCAAACAACTCTCGCCACAGCAAGGGAGAGCGCCCTATTACATTACAAGTATGATTTTTTAAGCTTCTGCCCGCGGCTTCGGCACGCGTTTTTGGAGTAAAAAGCATTGAATGTTATTCCAGGTCCAGATCTTTATGTGTACAAAACTCAGAAGACAGATTCATCATAACAATGGTTAGGAATTTACGTCGAAGTAGCTGATTTTGAATGATGTTGATGATATTACTTTGGGGATTATGTCAAAACCTCCCTCTTCTTTGGGGAGGCACGTTCAGCAGTGGACGTAGATGTGCTGTTGCTGATGAGGGAGAGTATGTCATAGGGGTGACACGCTCTACGCCATGGTGCAACGGAAGACCAGCAATATGTTCCCCGAGCTCCTGCAGCACACGTTGAGTGATTGCCGTTTTAGCGTCACAGATTTTTCTATTCTTGCATAATATTATTGTATATACATTATAGTATATACACATATTTTTTACATATTAATAATATTACTATTTTAAGTAAGTATATTACTAATATTAGTAGGATTTATTGTACTTATGGCAGAATTTTATCCTACTTACTTGGCACTTATCAATTCACACAATATCGTTATAAATTATAGCCTATGTGTTATTCTTTATAAAAGCTACATTAAATATAGTAAAATTTCATTAAAATCCATTCAGTAGTTTTTGCGTAAAATAGAATACCTACTACCGTAGGCAGTATTAGTAGGAAAACTTTCGCTGTCCAGGCGGCTACGGTGCGACCCATACGGCTACCATAGCATAAGGGTGGAAGGCTACCAGCATGTGCGTCATTTGCAGTGACGATGTGCGACATTGGCACTCAAATAAGTAGTTATTGAACTTACTTCTTTTTCTCTTGCTTGATGGCGTCTTCTAAGAAAGCATAGACGAAAGAATCCTGATCTTGCGGGAGTGTTTCGTTAATTTCATCGCCCTCCTAAAACGACAAACAATTTGTAGGCACTGTGAAAGACTGGTGGTTGCCAATTTTGCTTATAAGCTCTAAGTATCTAGGTAGATAGTACACCTACATATCTAGGCTTAGCTCTCACTGCGCTCTACATTTATCGACACCGAATCTCACGACGAAAACGCAGCCGATCCGAGCGCCTCACACTTAGGTAGGCCTGTATTGGGTATAAAAGCTTGCTCAGTCATCGATCTATGCTTGAGTAACGATTTTCTATGGCAAAAGCGTTACTCAAGCATAGATCGATGACTGCGCATAGTTGTATAATACAGGCCTTATCTCTGCCGATTCAGCGTCAATAAGTATGGTGAAGCCCTTAGTTATAAGAACGTCTACTCTACCAGTAAAAATGTAGCTATAGTTGTGTGGATTGTCCAGCATTATTTATTTATAAAATAATAGTTACATGTGGTGTAGCTGAGCGGGGGCTGGAAGTCATACCAGCGTTCAGAGCAAGGGATTTTCCCTCCCTCCTGAAAATAGTAAAGTTCGTAGTAGTAGTTCGTTGTAAAATGCTACGATTCATTAAAGCCGGAGAGACTGCTTTAGCAGGTGCCTATTTTTAAGTTAAATATATTTATTATTTTTGCAATATTCTCCAATCGCAATTATAGAAAAGGATTCTTCGTTTCGTGCATGAAATTAATTAGACGATTAGTTTTCCCTGGCATGGAATTTCACCATAGCATACAATCATAATTGTTTGTAGTAAACCCTGCTTGGGTATATCAAGTGGAAACTCCTCCGTTATTCTTTGCCGCTGTGCTCAGCTTCTCATAAAATGCCGGGTAATATTTAGCGAGTCCAAAATAGCAATGAACCTACATAGAACGCCTGTGATGGTGCGACGACGGTTCAGGCGACCTCGACGAGTGGTGTTCTCCGGGCGGTGATCGACTCAACGCAATAGAAGTGCAGCTTCCCCTTTTCCTGAAGTTTTTGAAACCTTCCTTCAATGATCATACGCAGCCGGTTTAACTCACTGCTGTGTATAAGACTCCGTAGGGTGCCGTAATTGCGGGTTACTTTAGATACTTTTCCGTAGGTAGGTACCTATATTTTTAGAAATCCCGACCATTGGCTTGTAAGGGTCGTAATACTTTTATTTGGTAAATAAGGATAGTAGCTAGTTATTCATACATTATTTTATTTAAATAATGTGACAGTTAAATATATATTATTTTTAAATTTTGAGTTGTTCCAAAGTTGTTCTTTGAGGAGGGTTACTATGGCTCGTCTTTTTTTTCGCACAAAATCTGAACTGAATCAAGTACAGAGCCAAATTATGGCATAGGAAATGAAAGATAATACACACATTAATAAACGTTTTGATATATTTGATTTTTTTATAATTTGAAAAGAAAAACGAACAAAAACAACTTTTAAACAACCTTCTTACTGAATATTAACAAAAACTTAAAATAACACTTCACTTATTATTAAATTACTACTTGTAATGAAATATAACACAATAATTCACGGTTTGATATATAATTTTTTATATAACTACTTACCTTAGTATTTTAAATAAAAACGAACAAAAATCAACTTACAAATAACCATCTTACTGAAATTTAACAAAATCTTAAAAAAAGGTTCACTTATTAATAAACTACTTATTATGATTTAATATCATAATATAAACTTTGAAATGTAGGTACTTAGAATGTTTCCAAAATAATTTTACAGCTTCTAACAGTTTTAAAATTGAGAAATGGTACGATGACCATTTCTGTTTTAGCCCTTTAATTCAGGTATCGAGATACAGGCTTTTTTAAAATTTTAGGACCTCTATCTTGCAGTTAATTATGGTCCCAACTATAGAGCTGCTCGTCCCAACTATAGAGTCAATATTACCCGAATTAGCGAGTCAAATAGTAACTATAAATTTTGGTATCTAAATTTGCGAAAAAGCAATTGTTTCTATCATCATTCTACTCCTAAATATGACTCAATCAAATGTAATTTTCAATGAAACTTACCTTAAAAACTCCGTAGTACTGAAAGTATGTAAATAAAGCACGCACATTCACAGGTAAAAGCCAAAATGGAAATGGCCGCCCCTTTTTAATTACAATTTGTTCGTGTGTCCATCCTTATACAGTTAGTTGCCAGTAATGACATATAATAATTCCAACATAAACTAAATCGATTACTGTTATCGCCGCGAAGTAGCGGGAAACTTTTTTAGATTTTAGCTAATGTTACTCCCTCTTCAGCTAAAGTAACCCGCAATTACGTTATCCAACTTTTTCAAACAATTTTACATCACCTCTACTCGGACAGCGAAAATTTAAATGTAGGTAGCATATACCACATTTTTTTTTTAATAATACTAACGTACCTAACTACTTATGCTTAGGTCAGAAATAGATTTGTATTTAAACCGAGCGTGTAACATTTTGCGTAGATACTTTGACGTCACGAGTGTAATTTAGTGATGTAAAACATAAGCCGCGCGAAAACGATTAATAAACCGTCAAGTGCGAGTCAACTCGCACACGAAGGGTTCCGTACCGTAAAATTCAGGCAACTTTTTCAATGAACATCAAATTTTTACCAGTTTGGAGACCCCTTGAAGTTTTAACTTTAATGTTTTTAGTATTTGTTGTTATTACAGTTATACATACAGCCTTGACAAACGAAAAGCAAAAATAGCCAAAAAATCACGTTTTTGTACGGAATTTAGATATTTATTTTATTATTTGTTGTTTGAAAACTTTTTTACTGACGTTCCAATCTCTACTACAAAGTGTCTAAACTTAAATTCAACCATGTCGATGAAACTGACATTAAAAAAGCCTTTAAACTTTTAAATATAAAGAAAACTGCAGATCTCTGGGGCATTTCCGTTAGAATTATTAAACCATTAATTGATACTATTGCACCAGATCTAGCTTTTATATTCAATAAATCTATTGATTGTGGCGTATTTCCTGATCTAATGAAATGTAGTAAAATAATACCATTGTTTAAATCGGGTAGTAGGTCTGACCCCACTAACTTTAGACCAATATCAGTACTGCCTACATTCAGCAAAGTTTTTGAAAAACTTATTTTGCATCAATTGCTTAGACATTTCAATGGCAATGACCTGCTACATAGTAAGCAATTCGGGTTTACTCGCGGTAGGTAGGAAACATTAATCAGGAAACTACATCACTATGGAATAAGAGACACCTCTTTGGATCTTCTTACATCTTACTTGAGTGATAGAATACAAAGAGTTGACATTAATGGGAAACGGTCTTCGGGGTCTGTAGTTACAATGGGTGTACCACAGGGTTCTATCCTTGGTCCTTTCCTATTTTTAGTTTATATTAACGACCTGCCTCATTTTGTAAAGGATAACCACGAGATCGTATTGTTTGCTGATGATACTTCATTAATTTTTAAAATGAAACGACAAAACACTAATTTCGACGATGTGAATAATGCAATCTCAAAAATAGTCCATTGGTTTAATGTCAATAACCAAAATGGACTATTTTACAAAACGACATGGTTTCATTAAGCAAAAGCTTAATGAAACCAAAACGAAATGCATTAGATTTATTCTACCTAATGTAAAACAAGTTTAGGCTGATGTAACCGTCAAAGGAGAAACGTTAGAAATTGTTAATAGTACCATATTCTTAGGAATAACCTTAGATACTTAGTAAACTTCAATGGGCCCCACACATAGACAAGCTATCGAAGAGACTTAGTTCTGCAGCGTATGCAGTCAAAAAAATCCGTCACCTTGCAGACGTTGATACTTCTAGACTAGTTTATTTCAGCTACTTCCATAGTGTTATGTCTTATGGCATACTGCTATGGGGGAACGCTTCAGATATTAACACCGTATTTGTGCTGCAGAAGAGGGCTGTTCGTGCAATCTATAATATGGGTCCCAGAGAAAGCCTACGTGAAAAATTCAAGGAAATAAACATAATGACAGTACCATATCAACATATTTATGAAAACCTATTGTACACTCATAGAAATATCAATCGCTTCCCTAAAAATAGCGATGTACATAAATTGAATACAAGAAATAAACATAAACTCGCTGTGCCCACAACTAGACTACACAAAATCAATGTATCTTTTAAAGGGCAATGTATACGCTTCTACAACAAAACTCCTAGTGAGTTGCAAAAATTATCAGTAAATAAATTCAAACAAATTGTCAAAACCTTCTTGTGTAAAAAGGCCTACTATAAAATATCAGATTATCTAGGGGACAAAAAAGCTTGGGACGGGATTTGCTCCAACTCGAAAAATAACAACTAACAGGCTAAAGGTTTCTTCGTCGCTTCTTTACTTTAGTCAACAGACCGAAGCGACTGAAATCAAAAATATCACTTTATTTCCGTGTCAGTGTTTAATTATTAAGAATTTGACCTTTTAAATGTACATTTATTGTATTTATGGAAATAAAGAGTTTTTGACTTTGACTTTATAGCGGCAAGAGAAATACACATTCTCTGAAAATTTCAACGGACTACCTCTTATGGTTCATGAGATAGAGCCCTGTGACAGACGGACGGACGGAATCCTAATAATAGGGATTCGTTTTCACCCTTCGGGTACGGTACCATAAAAAAGCATATATCGACGGTGGAAAGGAAAAACCCTTGAAACGACAATTTTGGAACTTTACAGGAGAGCCGATCAAAGTTTTTATTTTCCGAAAAAAAATCATAAAAAATTACAAATGGAAGTTAAAGCGACAGAAAAAAAAACAGTTTCTTTATTTTTAATTTACTATCTGCTATTAAACTTAGAAACATATGCTAACATGATAAAAGGATTTATGCGTCGCTTAATTATTCTGTGGCGAATACAGCGGAAGGAATAACACATTAAATGCAAATTCAGTATTTTGACAAACGCAAGGAAAAACACATTAGCGACAAGCTATGCTTGATATAACTAGGAGGAAAAAGAACTGAAGCGTATCGAGCATGAGATACAAGGTTGTGGAAAAACCAGTTAACTAAGAAAACCATAGTATGATAAGTAGAGGAAAAACACGATAAGCGCTAGTTATGTAATAATTTAATGTTATATGTTTAACTGAAGTCCCTACTTTGTTTCCCAAAGATACCAAAAAAAAAACAAGAATATTGAAATAAAACAGTGTCTTTTACGGTTTTAGAAGCATACTGGTACAACATTTTGGCCAAAAAAAAACCCATTTCAGTGGGAAAACACAAACTTCAAACCAAGTGTAGGTACATAACTATCTTCATGAGCGATCAAACAATATTATAAACGACTAACACAGCGTATCGCTTCTGTATTGCAAACTTACATTGAACTTATAAACCTTTCATTTCTTTCATTAATGGAGACTTTAACAACCATAAATTATGTATCAAAATATTTCTATTCACTACCTATTTTAGTCTTATGACTTATTCAACATTGCTAACACTATAAGTAAAATCTTCTAAACAAAACATTTAAGCATAATTAAATGATCAATAGAAACTTTAAAGTCACATACTATCAAAATTTAAGGTTTCCAATATTTGACGTTACTCCTCCTTGTACTAATATGAGTAAATTAATAACAAACATCCTCAATACCTATTTTTGCTAACGTATCAACACCAACGACGTGAGGTAAAGTAACATATTCATAGTGGAACAGTCTTGGTATGGCAAAACTTTCACAAAGTTTTGTCAAATCTTCATAATGTCTTCTGGGTTATTGGTCCTATGGGGTTCTGGGTATAGACTTCTTGTAAAGCAGTTTTTCAATTTGCGCAGTTGGAACTCCGTTTAGAGGTATAAGTTATTCTTCAGCATCAGGTAACATGGAGTATTTAACTGCCATCACTTTAAGATTTGACTTTTTGAAAGTGACATTCCTCAATTTGCTTATATTTTCTGTCAAGTTTCCTCGAAAGTACTTAACTTATTGCGCACTTGAACAAAGACACTTGAAGATACGTTATGTTCTGCATTGTCAATACTTTGCAATGGAGTGCATCTTCCGAAGACTCTTTACTTCCAAATTGACATTTCGGTGGTCCTTGATATATCAATTTACGTTTGAAATGCTTGGAGTGTCCGCCCATTTCCAATATTTTATTTTTAAAATACATCTTCCGGTACATTGTGAAACAAACACAAAAAAAGCATGAGGGTAACAATAATACACCTACAAAATAAATAAAGAAATAGGGGCACACCTTAGCAACTTAGACAGACCTTGAAGTTCGCAAAATAACTGAATCACACTCGTCAAATATCGCGTGATCAAATAATAATACATAGCTACTCATTAAGAATGACACAAGTTGCTACCTGATTGTCAATAAGGTACTCACATCATCGTTATAAAGAAACATTCGTTTTGGTTTTCGATTTAAATTATAAATTATACACTTAAATATTTACAGATACTTATATTCACTAAAACACGCACTCTCTGTGGCCGCTGTTCGCGATGTGACGAAACGTAATGTGCCTGGACGGTGGTTCACCGATGAATGAAGCGCCACGTCACATATGATTTCCTTATAAAGGTGACGCCACTTACACAAAAGACACCGAAATTCATTGCTTGCAGCGACAAGACTTGTTTTGAATAACTAATTTAAATACAAAATGTCGTAAACAATGGATACTCTAACCAACTTTCGTCTTCATTTATGAAGTCAGTGAAATTAAATGAACCGACGTTTCGAGAATAAAAGACGATGTCAGTTAATTTAAATATTTATGTGGTTTTTTTGTTGTGTATTTACTTTTACCGACGCCACTGCTTTTTACAACCATTGTCAAAACAACTGAAATCCATAATACTCTACAACAATCATGCAGGAAAAACACATCAACTTCATCATACAGATATAAGGTAAGCATGGAAAAACGAATGTAGCGACTGGACACCAAAGGAATAGGAATAAGCAAAAACACCTTTAGTGTTTAAAATAGCATTTCCTATGACGGAGAAAAACGATTTAAGTAACCTATAATATCCGAAACAAAAAAGGAAAAACACATCAAATAACAATCTAACTATAGAGTCGGTACTTTAAGCGGTAAATGGACCAAAATTGCTATAATTCTTTGTCATTTCATTTAGCGTCTGAAAAAATTGAGTCTAAAAGTGCCATTACTTGAAGCGACACCAAAGTGGTCGGATCGCCACAAAACCATGACTAATCGACGCAGAAAAAATCACTGATTTCAAATATGTTTAAAACTCATTTTCGACCAAAGTGTCGCTTCAAGTGTTTTTCCTTTCCACCGTCGATATTATCTTCCGGTCGTTCATCTTCGTCGTGAATCGAAGTAGGTACATAGTTTTAACTTTATTCGCTTGATCACAAACTAGATAATATACCATATTTAACAAATTAGTTATAAATGGGTGAATCATCTCGATATATTTCTGTTTTAACCTGATCCGTTCAGTCGGTGAGCGGTGGTTTATTTGTTATAGAGATAACAAACAACCAAACTTTCGTATTTATAATATTGTTATTTGTACAAACATTGTTATTGTTTATAATGCTCCTAGATACAAACCTATTTACAGAAATAAATAGGTAGCTGTATTACATTGTTCGTAGGATCTGTACCGTACCTATACCTAGGCGTGTCGCCGTCTGGTATCCCATCTATGGCCTCAGCTGGCAAGTCCTGTAGGCTTGCCTTGCCTGACATCGAACGTCCATTATTTTCCTGGATTGCCTTAGGACATGAAAAGTTTATGTTACTTAACAATATCATCATCAGTCTTTTTCCACTGCTGTTGGGCACAAAGACCCCAGAATTCCTTCGTTTCTGCCATTAGTCTTTGTCCACGTTCTAACCGCGGTAAATTCTTGGTCCAAGTTCTACCCACGATAAGTCCTTGGTCCAAGTTCTACCCACGGTAAGTCCTTGGTCCAAGTTCTACCCACGGTAAGTCCTTGGTCCAAGTTCTACCCACGGTAAGTCCTTGGTCCAAGTTCTACCCACAGTAAATCCTTGGTCCAGGTTCTATCCACGGTAAGTCCTTGGTCCAAGTTCTACCCACGGTAAGTCCTTGGTCCAAGTTCTACCCACAGTAAATCCTTGGTCCATGTTCTATCCACGGTAAATCCTTGGTCTAGGTTCTGCCCGCGGTCAATCAAAAGTAATTTTGTGATGTTGCTGTTTATCTAACTTATGTTTATAATTTTGTTTAACAGCGACCAGAAATCCGAAAGCACCTGCACTTCGTCGCCTGTGATGATCAACTGAAGATAATGTGCTTCTGATCCGCTGGTTTAAGGAGAGCATATAAAATAAATAATACGGGTACTTACGCTGATAGATTCAATAGTGGCTGCCGAATTGCTGCCCACAAGCTCTTTCTTCCTAGATCTTTTCCGTTTCGATCCGTCGTAAACTTTAAAAATTTTTTTTTCGTTTGTCTGGCAATCCATCGAACATCAAAATCGAGTCGATCGGCGCGCTGTATTATTTTAAAACTACGATTTTATCAAGGGCATTACCGTGTTCGATTTCTTTACTTCGCTAAAAAATAATTTACCAATTTTATTTACCAAACATTCACGGTCATTATTGAAAGACCGCTCAAAGACAGCTTTTGAAAGATGTTGAAAAAGGAATTTATCTTCTTGACAAGTTATGTACTGGCTGCAAAAATGTCTATGGTTTATTTCTATAAACCATAGACATTTTTGCAGCCAGAACCTTTGTGCACTTGTGGTACATACAGATTGTAGCTCAATGGTGCACTCACTTGGCAATAACGTCGTTAAATAACCTTAAAAAAAGCTTATTTTTAATGTAACTAAAATAGCATTGACCTACCTCTATTATGGCTGTCCCACTGAGCTCCATTATTCATGTCCTTGTGAATACGTGAATTTTGACTGAATTCAGGGCCTAACGTGTTAGCATCCGAAGTGTGGGTAAAACTTAAAATGCCAATTGATAAAAAAAATAAAGATCAGATTCAATTTCAATATATTATAGATTATTGTAATAATTCACATTAAACTTAATTTAAAACTTATATCCCACATAAGCTCCTCACACTCTCAACTACGGTCCTCTTACAGATACGCGCTAAAGGTACTCGGTATAAAATCTTCATCATAAAACCAATAAACAGATTCAAGTCCCATTTTATTATAAAAATCAAAATTACGAGATAGTATAATACAATCATCTTTTCGTCATTCGAACAATAGAAATCGATCTCGGCACATCGACATCCTCGTAAATAAAACATCGTGGACATAAATAACAGAGTGGATGGGCACGGTTCGCCCTCGGTCCTCGCTGCGTCGCGTTACACTATATATACACCGCGGGAGGAACACAGGCGGTACCTAGTCGGTACAACACGGCACTACAGAGTCAGTTCAGTCGAGTTCCGCGGGCGGCGCGTCTTGCGGCCCCCGCGTGCAGTGGAACAGCACGTCCGCCAGCTCGTGCGCCACCTTCTGGTCCAGGATCTGCGACATGACCAGCGAGAGCAGGCGCCGCTCGTGGCGGCGGATGATGGCGCGGTTCTCGGGGCGCTCCGCAAGCCGCAGTAGCGTTGCGGCCGCGCGCCGCAGCATGTCTAGCGAGGTACCCATCGCGTCCGGGTTGTCGCGCAGCGCCGCCACGCCGTGCTGGTTGGCCACGCCCAGCGCTGCGTGCTCCGCGCGCTCGATGAACGCAACGAGCGCGGCGACCGCGGGCGCGTGCGCCGCCACCGAGCGCGCCGCACCCGCACCCGCGCCCGCCAGGTAGTGCAGCAGGTTCACCGCGAACTCACGCACCACGGGCCGCTCCGGGCGGCACAGGTCGCGCGCCAGGCCCGCGCACAGCGCCGCGATGCGCGACGTGGGCGGCGTCGCTACCACTAAGTCTACGTTACCGTCCTGCACGCACAACTTACAGAGCGCCTCGAGCGCGAGCCGCCGCGGGGAGAGGGGCGAGGAGGCGGCGGCGGTAGCGGGTGCGTCCCCCGCCACCGCGGCTGGACATACGGCCCAGTGCAGCAGGCCGTCCAGCAGCGGCCGCGCCACCGCCTCCGGCTGGTGCTGCAAGTCGAGCCCACCCGCGATGTTGGCGCACGCGACGAGCGCGTCCTCGCGCAGCGCCGCCAGCGTGTCCCACCACCACTCGGCGGCGCCACGCAGCGATGAGCAGCACGCTTGCTGCGCGGTTTCATCGCGCGCGGCCCGCTCGTAGGCGCGCGCCCGGGCGGCCCGCGGCGCGTGCTCGTGATGCAGCAGCAGCAGCTTGCCCGCGTGCGCTAGGAAGGCAGGCGAGCGCGAGAACTCGGCCTCGTTGCCGGGGACGAAGGTGAGCCCGCGCAGGATGTTGGAGAGCGCGATGCAGCGGCGCGCGAGCTCGTCCTGCGTCTCGTTGACCAGGTTGAGCGAGGGTTCGTCGCGCGTGTAGCACTCGTCTTCGTAGTCCTCCTGCCGGCGACGGCGCAGCACGCCCGCGGGGTCACGCACCTGCAGCGCGGGCGCGCGCCGCTCCGGCTCCAGCTCCATGGGCTCCGCCTCCAGATTGTCCGCCTGCGCATCCGGCGGCGCGCGTTCGGGAGGCGCGGGGGCGGGCGCAGCGGCGGGCGAGGGGGGCGCTGCGGGCGCGGGGGTGGGTGGCGCGGGCGCGGCGGGCGCCTCGTCCGCCGGGGGGCTGGGCGCGCGGCGCGAGCGCAGCACGCGACAGAAGGGCAGATGCGCGGCGTGCATGTCACGCGCGGTGACGGCGTGCTCGAGCGGTGGCGCATCGCCCGCTATGAGTGCCTCCAGGTCCCGCTCGTCCTCGGGCTCGGCGCGCAGGTGCGGCGGCGGCTCATCCTCGTGCCGCTGCGTCACTGGGTGCCGGCGCCGGGACACCATGGTGTAGTTCTCTCCCTGCAGCAGACGCACGGTGCGCGCCGCCGGCTCGGCAGGTGGCGCGCGGCGGCGGGGTTGAGCGGCGGGCGGGGGCGGGGAGGGCGGCGCCGCGTACCACGGGCCGGCGGGGCCGGCGGGCGCGTCGAACACGTCCGCCAGCGCGCGCTGGAAATGTTCTAGTAGCAGGTCGAGCAGACCGGGCATATGCTGCAGCCCAAAGTAGCCTGGAAGTAATAATAATATTTTATTCAGAATAACTTACGACTAAAGGATAACAAAGTTCATCTAAAATTCTAATGATATTAAATAATGTGTGACCCTGAACTATGTAAAAACCTGTTTTTCAGGCAAAAAGAGTTCTTACATCATATAAAATAATCAAATAGAACTTATTATCTATACAAGGCGAAGGTGCATGCTTTAAAATAATTACTTATGCTAACTACACTAAACTAGTTTTAATAACAAAATATGCTTGCAAAAATTTATTGGCCTACTTTAAAACACTCAATAGATTTTCTGTATCATTCATCATATGACACATACATTGCAATATATCCATAAGTTTTTTCTTACAACTAATAAAATTTAAGGGATAAATATTGGCTAACACATTCATTCATATAATAAAGGACCAAGGAAACGTGACCGATTAATCTGTTCCGATGAATCGAGTATATCTTGAGTAATGTATTGCAGTAGTAACTCCTACTATTCAGTCAGCCATCATACATTAACTGCTGAACATGTCTCCCTCAAACAAGTGAAGTTTTGCCATAATCACCATGCTTGGCAGATGGATTGGTGATCGCAGTAAAGATATTGAATAATGCACAGAAGGAAGCTGCTGCCCTTCTAGTAGGTTCCTTTAGTCGGCTCTTACGACATCCACGGACTGAGTTGGAGGGATCGATTCTCACGCCGCGACCACCATGGCCAGGCAGAGGTGGAAGGGTTGATTCTTAAGTTTGCAATTAGTGAATTAACATACCTATACAATTATCGTCGAAGAGCAGAATGTTGAGTATATCCAGCGCCCAGCAGGTCTCGGCCAGCAGGCCTGACTTCAGCGCCATGACGACGCGCCAGGCGTCGATGGGCGCGACGTCGGCGCGCGTCAGCCGCCGCCGCTTCTCCGGCGCCGGGACAGCGCCCTCTATGCACTCCGCGGGGAATGTTAGTTCGCGTTTTAACGCACCGGGGCCAACAACACCACTGCCCACCTGGAATGGAAGGACAGATTTCGAGTTAGTGTTTTGACACTTAGGTGTCTGTATTGTCAGCCAAGGACATACAGAAAATTTATGATTTTTGTTTGAGTGGCTATATACTCCCATACCCAAACGCGGCTTAATTGTTTGTCCCACTGCAGAGAAGAGGGCACCCTCCATTTCTAAAATGTTATCTGTTCCTTAATGTTAATTATTTATTTAGTTAGGGGCTAGTCTGAAAGGTTAAATCAAACGCGGCCAGGATTTGATTTAAGTATTTCAGTAGGAGTATTAATATGCGGCTGGTAAGGAGATGCGCGGGGTAATGGTCAAGAACCTTGCATCGGGACTCCCCACGGTGCTAAGCTTTGCTTTTGCGATGTCAGTGTGTATCATGAATCTTAATAAATTAACATCATCATCAGCCCGTATACGTCCACTGCTGAACATAGGCCTCCCCCAAACGAGGCCACAAATAGCGGTCCTGAGCCGCCTACATCCATCGACTCCCTGCGACCGCTACAATGTCGTCGGTTCAACGAGTGGGAGGTCGTCTTTCCACACTCCGTTTCACATTGCATCATGGTCGCTATTCGAGAACCTTTACTCCCCAAATAAATTATAAAA
The DNA here is from genome assembly GCA_963662085.1 of Eupithecia inturbata. Classification (NCBI taxonomy): domain Eukaryota; kingdom Metazoa; phylum Arthropoda; class Insecta; order Lepidoptera; family Geometridae; genus Eupithecia; species Eupithecia inturbata. The sequence goes on along the minus strand of OY759196.1, from coordinate 3,878,840 downwards.
AAAATTATAATAATAATTAATAAAATAAATTAACGATATTTACCTGCGGCTGGTAAGGTTGGTGGTTCCACGAGGGCGGGGGCTGCGCTCCGGGCTGCGGTCGCCACGGCGCGGGCGGCGCGGGCTGCTGCGTCCGCGGGAAGCCTCCCGGGCCGCCCCAGGCCGGGAACCTCGCCGCGGGACTACCCGCGGGCCCGCTGTACCCCTCTCCCTTCGCGAAGTCAGGGTGCCGCCGCGGGGCGCCCGCCACCACCGGGCCCACCGGCGCGCCCGGACCGGCCGGCTTGCCGCCGTACTGAGGAGGTAAACGGATGAACTCGCAGGTGTTTTGAGGTTCCTCGTTACCACTTTGCATGCTCTTCTCAGACTGTTTAGAGTTAATAATTACCGTGACTATGTCATGACGATATTGATGCTGATTCGATTGTACTAACTCGAAAAAACTAAACTTAATTGACAGCACTGAAAATGCTGTTCTAATTTCGAAAGTAATGAAAGCGTAAAATTGTTGGTGCTGTCAATATAGCTTAGTTTTTGTTACAACCGAATTGACATCTGTTCAAAATTCTTTGAAATAGTTACCGTATCCAGTATACGTATATATATATATATGTACATTCAAAAATGACTTGAGCGTTCATTGAATTTAGTTCCAAAAGTAACTTGAAACAGTGGGAGAAGTAGCATTTGAAGAGGATTAAGACAACTTAACTGCACTGCAGACAAGCTACTAAAATATAAACAGTGCACAAAGATAGTTTTCTTGCAACGAAGATAGTTAAAAAGCTTTACATAATATAATGTTTTGTTACACTGACCGTGCACCCAAAATGTTTACGGTTATGATTATTTTCAACAAATATCGGTCAAATGAATCGCAGTGTCTAATTAAATTGGTTTGTTTTTGAGACATTGGACCGTATCGTGTCGCTATATAAACAAAGCGACGACTTACAGCTAAGCTTACATTGAACAGTGAGAATTCAAAGAATGCATGCACATGATTTAGTGACTAAAATTTTATAATTAGCCTCCACCACACACTCTTAACCTTTACTTCCTTGTTTTGATTAAATTTGTTAAATTTTGAAGAGGTGTCTGACGAGTTTCGTCACGATCATCGTCCGTTCAATTCGTCCGAATCGAAGAACTTTAAAGCCAATTAATCACACCGCAAGCCAATAATTTTGTTAACAAAATAGAAGAATCAAATTAACAGTGATAGCTTGTAATTCCGTCAAGCGAGAGTGATTATTATTCGAAATAATAATTAAATGAAGCCAAAACCACGAATGATTTGCCCTTGAGTCGATAAATCTTCTCGTTTGATTCTCCAGTTTATCGGCAAACGTCTGCCTATAAAAGAGGAAGCTTGTTACCGAACCGTATCTGAAACTGTTGTTAGCATATCTCTCAATCTACAATCATTGTTTTAATGTTTAAAAAAACGGTGAAAATCGTGGTGAAAGAACGTGCCGTTTGTATCTGAATCAATGTACGTGATAGGAGCTTTGACCGTTTCATGAATTCACCTTTTGAGAAGCTTGTGCACTGCGGGCAGAAACGAGCAGATTATTATACAATTATAAAAATTCTGCGGTCACCGCCTGCCAAACGTGGTGATTATGACAAAAGCCCCGTTGTTTGGAGGGGGGACACATTCACTAGTATCTGTGCTGATGAGGACTAATTCCTTTGTATCTTCATTAGGTTAGTACCATGTTAAACCGACTCTGTAACTCACCTTGCTACTTTATATACTTCGAGTAATTTTACTTATGTTTACCTCCCACGGAATGAGTACACTGATGACCTGTGCTATAGGTTTTTCGTAAACCAATACCAACACAGAACAGGCACCAGTCTCTCACAACACAGATGTAGATAAGCGTATTAAGTACCATGTATTTACTCTTTTACACTACCTAGTCTAGGTACCTAGTGTAAGCTTGATTTATTACCTTTGTGAGAGATTTTTTTTTTTAATTATGTTTTTCCATAGACAGTTCCAGATACAGTCCTTAGACGAGAATGTAAGACGTGAATGGGCTTGTGGTGGTCTGTGCGTGGGTGTGAGTATGAGAGTATCGCCAATCGATGGGAAGCGGTGTTGAGTGCGTGGTACAAACGTCCGTACGTAGGAAGGTCTCTGGGTCGGCGGCAGCGGCGCTACCAGCTGTCGGGCTAGCTGCGAGCTCATTAGGTTACCGGTTCCCGACATCTACACACCAACAGATATACCGTTTCGCTGAGGATACTCAATTTATACTGTTACAATTGTACCAAGTAAGTTGTAGTAATCTTGATATAGCCTAGTAAACGTTAGTCCTCCAGTGACAATTTCTAGTAACTAATTGCTTCACTGTGACAATGTAAATCAGTTATCTAGTACATGGGTACTAGATAACTGATTTACATTGAGCTTTTCTCTGCGTATGCTTACCTTGGGACTGAATGATGCTGTGTGAATGGTCCAGCATTATTTAATGGTATCGTCGCAGAATCGCCACGTTAGAATACCAAAACGTGTCTATAGTGGCGATTCTACGACTATACATCTGGGCGTTTTTTACTCGCAGACACGGCGCCCGTGGAAAACAGCTTATTGTCATAGTGAAACGATTGGTTTAGCATAATAGGGTCCTAGATCAACCCTGATTAATGAACTGGGACGAAGTTAGTTCTATCGAATGATATAATCAAGTAGGTAAATCAAGACGCGCTAATTTTACACATTTACTTTCAATAATTTCGGTGCAAACGGAAGCAAGACCAACACAATATTCCTCGCATTCCACACATGCTGGGATTCTACAGGATTTCATTAAATAATTCCAATTTAAATTCAAAAACATTCAGCTACGAATGTAGACCCCAGTTTAGCTGAGCATAAATACTCTTTCCAAGGCAAACAATATGTATAACCTGCATACTTATAGATTGGGATTGAGAATGACGGCATCTCTGATGCTGTCCTGCTCAGTTCCAATCCGATCTGAGCGTGACAGTATGAGAGATGATGTTATTCCCAATCCCAATCTTTAAGTAAGCAGGTCATACTATACTCATGAACCCTAATTGAGGCCCGGCAGTAAAACTACTCAAGTCAAACACAACAAAAAGGATTCCTCATAAATTATAGCTTTTAAGAATTAGCACCAATTTGGCATACTTGACCTAAAGTAGAAAAGGTAGAGTACTGCCATAGAGGTACAGTAATTTTAGAAAAACTACATTAACTACAAGGCCTTTATTCCAAAACCTAACGAAACCAGAGATTTATAACGTGTTCGCAGTCACGTAAGCTTACTAAATAAAGAGTACTTGATTAAACATTATGATTTGACCATATTATTGTAAGCCAGTGGATTTTAACCCCAAACAACATGAGGGGGAGTTTGACATTTGTATCTCTGTGGCAATGTAGCTCCCAAACGGATGATTTAGACTCGAATTTTTTTATAAAGTTGCTTCATAGATTTTGTTTCTTGATGAGAATCCGTCAAGCTTTTACTGTTTTAATGGCTGACTAAAGTAAGGGTTCTTCACGACAAGAGTGAATACGTGTCTTCTAGATCTTCGTAATACATCGTCGGTCGGCCATATCGTCCCTTTCCATTAGGTTAGATTGTGGTCAAACGAAGATCTATTGAGTTAAAAAAGACTGACTAGGTGTCTTCTAGATCTAGAAGACACGTCACTTACCAACAGGTGCCATTGTGGTAACGAAGCTCTATTCAAGGCTACAAAAAAGTATGTAAGTAAAACCGGCGACGATTTTCAAATGTGATTCGTTTGTTGCAAGGACATTCAGACTTTTCATTACAGAGTCATGGACAGGGAAACTGACACAGGTGCGCGCGAAATTCAAATATTTTAGCATCTTTTAATATTTTCTGCGTTCTGCAAGGAATTAAACTACCAGAAAAGTTTTGTCCCACAAATCGTAGACCACATCCTCCTAACATGGGTTATGTTACAATAAAGTACGATGCACTGGAGCTTTTGGTAATATATTGATTTTTAGTAATAAATCTCTAATATTTTATATATATGTATATTATTTATTTTTATATTATTTATTTGCACCAAAAGTAGCAACTGAATCGAAATTTGATAAACCAGGTTCAAAGAAAATGTTTTTATTTTATATTTTATTATTTTACAGTTCTAACCTTAATAACCAAACATACGGCCAATGAGAGATTTAAATTATACAAAAAGTTACGTTAAGTTATTTTACGTTATACCAAAAAGTTGTGAATAATATAATATAATGTACCTAAAGACATTGTAAAAATGTGTATACCTAAGTTCACTACCCATGTAAATCACTTACTTGCAATAAACGATTTGCAACTTGAAACTATTTTTGGAAAACTACATTTCACTATTTATATTCCTTTTAGATCGCAGAAAATATGTAAAACCTCAAAAATATTTGAATTTCGCGCGAATATGTGTCAGATTCCGTGTCGATGACTCAGTAACAAAGAGTCTGAATAGCCCTGCTGGATAGGTTTCGGTTCTGTTGTGGAATAAGGGCGTAAGGTTCGACCGATTCTACAGAATATTCCATGTAAACTTATAAGTAAATACCTCAATAGGTGGCTGATGGGACTGCGGCTGGTGGTTAGGCGAGGGCGCGGGCGGATGGCTGCCCGGGTGCTGCGGCGGGTGGCTGCCGGGATGCGACGGGTGCGGCGCGGGGTGCGGGTGCGGCGGCCGGTAGTACTCGGGGTACTGCTGCGCGGGCGGCGGGGGTGTGCCGGGCGGCGCGCCGCCGCGGTACGCGCCGCCATACCCGCCGTATTGGTACTGCTCGCCGCCGCCGCGATACCCTCTGAGAATACAAAACTAATATGTTTACAATAAAATGATAGTGCTGCATGCGCGGCGGTGCATCTGTCAAATTCTAATGGCATAGACCGAGCATAGACGATAGCATATATATGACTTTCGTTTGGTATGCCGTCCGTGGACACTTACAGAATCTATTGATTTTCAAGGTAAATGTCTCCCTTTGCAGTGAGATAGAAACTTGTTTTAAAGTTTTTTTTTAATTTTCTGTTACATACCTGTCCCCATCGGGTCCGTACTGAGGGTAAACAGGCCTATTGGGTTGATAGGGAGATCCATACTCGTATCCGTATCCTTGTTGGTAACCTGGAAACATTTAAATACTCTTAATATAATAATAAATAGTCATAGAAACTTAGCATGAAAGCGAATCGACCATTGAAATGTTCCAACTAAAGAAATTAAAGAAAGCAAACCATAAAACTGCAAACAAAACAAACCGATGATGGATTAAAAAAATCTGTATAAAATGACAGTTATTTACAGGACTACATGAGTTAATTCCAGATATAGGTAGTTAAATTAATGTTAGCATGCAAAATAAAACTAAGCTTGTATCAAAAACCAAGAAATTTCGTGGATCATTATCATATAATATAAGATTCGTGGATCAGCAGACGAGTTATAAATCGGTGCAAGAAACACAAAATCCGAATAATTTGGGCATGATATACCATCAGCTAAATGCGTTAGTAATGTTGCCAACCCAACAGTTACCTACTAAGTATCGTGCAAGTGCATTGTAAGGCGTCGTACACACAAATCCCCACCCACACCCCATTACAACGAAAATACTTCATTAAGGTCTATTCGAAGTCTCTTGCAATTTCAAAGTTGATTTGTCGTTACATTCATTAGAACTTGTGATGAAACTTATACCAAAGACATAAAATGCTTTCTATCAAGGTCGGATATAGGGATATATAGTAGTGATATAAGGTCGGAATGTGTGAGTACCACGCTGTAGTGCCTTTCAACGAGAGACAAGCCTTATAGCAGAGATCCGGATTGTCACCATAGCATTTCACTGTTGTGGCCATAGCAGTGAAAACACAGCCATCCTATTCCGTGTTTCAGACAAAAGCTAAACTGGCTTAGCTCGGCGCAGTTTTTCATAGTTGCGTGCATAGCTTGCAATCAGGACACAAGTATGAAAAACTTCGTAGAGCCACATATTTTACAAGTAGAGCTATGCGAACTGTTAGGTTAACGCCCGAATGCTCAAATGCAAATCAGAAGTGAGCAGGCGAGGAGGTTATTTAACGATTATTTGACAGATGTTCATTGAAAACTGCCAATAATCGCGTCCCGATGCCTTTTTTATCGTGAAAAGACCTTCGTTTGGGCTCAATCTCTAAGGTATCACGAAGTTCTAGACATAGACACCTATTCAATCTCGTTTTTGACCTGCTCAAATCTGAGTTGCGTTTGAATATTTGGGGGGTTACCGAGCTTAGCTTTTGGCCTGCAAACCGGGTAAAGGTTGATTTTAACACATCCCGGCTAACTTAACTACGTAGTAGTTTCTGGTGGAAAGGCACAGTCATGATGAGATGTGTACCTGGGGGTCTTCTCGGCCCCGGCGGCTCGTCGAAAGGATTGGAGGCGGCTAGGTTGTCGCCACCCGGCCCACCGCCTACAAACCACACGAGATTATACCACCCGATAGAAACAACCTAAGGAACACTAACGGTCTCTGCTGCATTTATCATCCCTAATAGTAGGGCCCAGATTTTTATTCTAACGGTCTCCCAGACGGAAGCGGCCAGTACCTACGTAATTAGACGAATACTATGTTGTCATATTGCAATGGCCGCCACCGCAGGACCTGTCTGAGAGACTCTTCATGATAATTCTTTACCTAGTTGTGGTACACTGACTTTTGACCAAGTCTGGCCAATTACGACGCCAATGACTGGTTCCGAAGACGCCAGAATAGTTTAACTTCTGTATAAGTTAAGGCCATTGAACTAGGACTACTGCAGTATGAGATTCACCGATAAGATTTTGTTTCATAAATAAATGATCAGCAAATCACAGTGATCAAGCAATATGTGAGGCAAATTAAAAAATTGCTATGTCATCATCATGTAGGCATTTTGTATTTATGTTATCAGTACACAAAAAGAATTCGCTAAGTGTTATCAAACAAATGTATATATCATAGACAATGCAGCAAAAAATCGCTAGTTTTCCCCGTGATAAAATGTTAGGAAAGAAATTAATGACAAGCATCACAATGATGATGATTTGTTAGCGTTTGTGATGTACCAGTTAGGTACGTGATCAGATTAGTGAATAACTGCACAAATAAATAAAAACAAAGCACCGTGAAGTGCAACGTTGTTCTGTCATAGTGACCTTGCGTTGCAACTTCTAACAGATAGCCGTATGCAATGTTTACGGCGCCGACAGACACTAGTTCGGTATATTACTCCGATTCACAATACAGTGGGAAATACAGTGCAACTTCACTATTTAGCTTATGTACATGAGAATAGTTGCTAGGTAACGCACGATCCAGTTGTTATAAAAAAATACTCTCCTAGAACACATTATTCCTCAAGACAACACACCATGCTTTTATTGACACTGGTGTCAATTCAGATGTGGCCAAAACTACTTAAACTAATTTGACAGGACTAAAATTGCCGTCCCTTTCATAGCGATCGAAATAAAAAGGATGGCGTCATTTTCAGTGCTGTCTAATTAGTTTAGTTTTGGCGACATCTGATTTGACACCACTATTATTCACACTAAATTAGGATTATCAGTAAAGTGTAAGTTGAAGACACAAACGTTAGAGGTTAATCACACGGGGATTTTGGCATTCAATTACAAAAGTCATATCATAACCTATTTATTTACTGTACTTTATGTGAGCTGACTACGCGCGTTCCCAAGGCACTCAAAAATGTACAGTAATTTCAGTAGCATTAAGTTTGCTTCACTGTTTCTGGGTACTCGCGTCGACAACGTATAAAATAAAAGACACTAAGATATAACGAAGAAGTCAATACAAACTTCGTTGTAACGTTTCATATATCCCTAAAAAGTAACGACTCAGGACTTGAACCCACAACCTTCTACTTGTGTTGAAAGCGTTGCCAATTACGCTAACAAGTCGACCACCTGACCAGTATCTTTGTAACATTCTACGGATGGCTAATGTCTGAGTCGTTGAATTTTAGGATAATATAAAAGCTTAGTATTTTTTCATACGTGTAGGTTAACACTATAAAAACAAATACGTTGTGTTGTTTATGTTGGTGTTAGTTTACCTTGTGAGTGGTTGGGCTGAGGCGGGTACCCAGGATACTGTGCCGGGTACCCGTCCATAGCGGCACCGCCGGGCGGCGCGCCGCTCGGGAATGATTCTTGGGAATTCGAAGACCCTGCAACGACAGGAACGCAACGTAGAGTAGACGAATCACTATCGCGAACTTGACGCTTGGCTGTAGTTTGGAGAATGTAATGTGATATGGTTTATCTGGCTGATGGTGTTTATATCTTGCAGGTTTATTAGCTTACAGCACAACCTAAGGGCATTTAAATTCATTTTGCTAGTTTTGCTTTTTGTCTGTAGTTTCGGATTTCGGAGGTTATGTCATGAGGACACGCTTAATTACAACGATTATTTCTTATCTAAAAAGATCATTTAATCCCACTGTTGGGCAGAGGCTTGGCAAACTCAAGTAAAATCTTATGTATAGTCAGAGAGGAAACCTTTCTACATAAATTTTGACCTTTGTAAAAAAATAGAACAAGATAACATCCCATAAAAAACAGCAATATCTACCTGCACTGGACGTATTGTTAGCTTTTCCGCTCTTCTTCTTAGTAGACGCTTCCACCTGGTTGATGATCGGTTGCGGGTCTATGCCGCCGCGGTCGAAGTGGCATTCGTACGCGAGCAGATTCTTGGTGTAGTGCTTCCGAAGCGTATACGCGGCCGACGACGAAGCACCGATGCCGAGGAGACCGGCAATGTCTTTCCACGTTTTGTTCTTTGTCACCTGAAATTAAATTAGATGTAGCGAAAACTTATTGATAATTTGTAGATGGTTTTCGTCTTGGAGCGCCGGAGTAACAGCCGAATAACTTGACGCGATAGAAAATATAATATAACAATGGAACGCAGGAACGAATCGTGAATTTGAAACACACCATTCCGTAGGTCGAACGCTACACACACGACCGCCGTGGCCTAGGCTCGGCACCGGTCTGGCGATACATTGTTTAGCGTTAGCGCCCGCAGCGCGCCGGCCGGCCAATGATAAACATTTATTAACCATCGTTAAAGGCGAGGCGGGTTTACGGCGCCTGCGCACATAAAGCGCTGTGTGCACTTACATAAATCCTAGATGAAGTCTATTAGTTTCAGTCGCATTGAACGGCTCGCACTTTACTGGCACCACTAAAATGATACTCGAGAATACAAATGTTTACAAATGCTTACGTCGATAACTGTAAAATATAATTGAAATAGATGCGCTTGTAGAGTTCGTCCTTTGCATTCGTTTAGCTCGCTCGGCACTAGAATCCACTTTAAACGAAGGATAAAGTCAGGCAGTGAGGTAAGCTTTATGCAGATGCTTATTTATATTCAAAATAGATAATCGGGGTTCTACAATATGAAAAATACAGTGCCTTCAACTGGAAACGCAACAAAGTTGGCGTTCTATTTATAACGTTTTGTACGTAGCCGTAATCACAAACGCGACGTACAAAACCTTGACATATTTCCGATAAAACTTGGATTGAAATGCCTTGTATCGTTATACTTCATTGTGCTACCTCAAATAACGTAACCTGCAGAAACAACTCGCAACAATTTTTAATTTCAAAACCCATAACTGTTTGATTGCTATAGCAGTATTTTAGTAACGATGTCGTGTGTGAACTGTGAAAAGTATACTTTTATCGCTAATACTCGCATTCTATGAATTCGTTCCTGGTGAAAAATTTGCGACATTGAGGTTGACCTTGCTGTTTTGTATTAATGAGTGTAAGGTGCGATTCCAGTGATGTCGCACAACACTGTACTGCGACAGCAATGTCAATCCTTAGGGGTACGAATGATAAAGGTGGAAGAAAACCGCTTGGAGCTGGTTGCTGGAAGGATTACAAGAAAATACACAGCACCGTACGTCTACTGGACTTGAAGTGGACCGAAGTTGAAGAAGTGGAAGAAGACTAACATCATCACCTGCAGCCGGATTTTACACTCTGCTAAGTATAGGCCTCCCGAAGTTTGTGACATCCTGAGCTAGCTGCTTCCGTTGACGCCCAATATACACACATAAGAGTATACATACCTCCTCCTCCTACTTCTTAAATCTGGAACCAGCGAATACAGCCGATCCAGTTTCAGCGGATTGTGAAAAGGCTCTAAAGCTTGCCCAGAGAGCTGACAAACTCTTTCGTCTGTAAAACTAGCGGTTGGAGCTGCGCGTGATTTATTAGTTAGGTACCTAGGTACCTCTACCTACTCTTTAACGATTTTATTTTTTAGAATTTATTTTATAGCTTAATGCATTATGATACAATGTATAAGTAGTAGGTACTTAGGTAGGCAGGTTAAGTACCTTCCTACTACGCTGTGTCTAGTCCTAGAGTAAGGTATATACCTCCACGAAGCCCCCTCGATCCGCACCATCAGATACAGCCGGTAGAGAACCAGCGGCTGCTAAGAGATGGTCGGGCAGACGGCGACGGGCGTCCGTCTCTCCTCCATGAACGCCAGCAGTCGCCAAAGCTTGTCCGGCGCGAAAGGATGGTACCTATCCCTGTCTACTAGTCATAAGAGTAAGGCACATACCTCTACGAAGCCCCCTCGGTCCCGCACCAGCAGATACAGCCGGTAGAGATCCAGCGGCTGCTTGGAGATGGTCGGGCAGGCGGCGATGGGCGTCCGCCGCTCCTCCATGAACGCCAGCAGTCGCTCGACCCATCCTCGGCGCTCCGGCGCGTCATCCATCTCGTAAAGCTTGCCCAGCGAGTCCGACTTCTGGCGCATACACGCAACATCATACACTGTTCATGTAAGTTTACTACTAGTGGCCAGCGCTGGTCGGTGTGGCACCGCTGGTGTTTTTATTTTCAATGTTATTTTAAATAAATCCTCTTTTAAAAGTTAATACTCACTATGATTTAAATGCATACGCCTGTAAAGGCAGGTTTTGGTACTACATATAAGAATAATTTTAAGATCAATGTATTAATCAAATCTAAATCCAAAATCTAAATAGATGGATCGACCAAACGAAAACCGCAGTAGACGACCCCGCGTATAACTGCAGTAGAAAGACTTACCCCCTTATTCATAATAGTCTGCTAACTTAGAACATTGCTATCTTTCACTCTGTCTTCTTCTATTGACATAAGTCAGAGTGAGAAATAACGCTGCTTAGCAACTGTTTTAAGTTAGCGGACCATTATGAATAAGGGGGCAAGGTAGAGAAAGATGGCGGGACAAAGAATTACCATGATGACCACGACCGCTCTGACAAGACTGAGATGAAGAAGAAAAAGAACTCGTATTCTCTGTCTGGAGAGGTATAAAAAAATAATATAACATCGATAAATGTACACTCCGCCGCGGTGCCGTTTCCCGGTGAGCGCTGGCCTGAGGCTAGGGTTCATAAAGAAACTTCCTGGTAACTAGTTGATGGCTTTTAACTTTACCACTTCTGCGTAGTGCGCCTTCAAATCATGTTAATTAAAGACGAACCCCCTTATTCATCATAATGGTCCGTTAACCTAAAACAGTTGCTGAGCAGCGTTACTTCTCACTCTGACTTATGTCAATACAAGAAGACAGAGTGAGAGATAGCAATGCTCTAAGTTAGCAGACTATTATGAATAAGGGGGTTATTCTTTCCATCGCCCGTTAATTTCTTGATGAACACTTGCCTTTTATTATTACCCCAGCATGACAGATACAACGTCGAATTAACGGCATCGATCGTGCAGTTGTAATAAATTCTGAGCCCACACATGTCACTGAATTTCTAGTTATTGTGAGTTTCTTTCTCGCTCGTTGAACATAGTCATATTTTGTTATCTGCTTGAAAACGCATTAAAATGATAGCTATTACTTCATCGCACAAAGCTGTTGCGTTTTTACGACGATGCATTATTTCTCTGTGATTTGTGTTGGCTCTCAGAGGCGACTAGACGCTTGGTGATGTTATAGCAGAGGCAAGATCTTCTCGTCTAATCATTGCAAATTTACTTGAAATCAAGTAACGTTGTTTGGGCGTGTTTTTGGAACTGGTTTTTAATACTACGCCAGGCTATATCAATCACCTCACTTCATGTCGCCTACAAAACAACAGATTATCTAGGAAAAAGAGAACTAACTATAACGCATTTTAAGAAGCCTTATGATTGTAACTCAGGCAGGCTTTGTATGTACCTATACACTAGCCAAACTCGATGTAGAATGTTTGTAAGCAAACCACGACACAAATACCTAAAAACTAACTTGCTTAGCGTCGAGTTTCAGATATAATTTGTAAGCAATATTTATTAAAGAAAGGATCTCAGACCGACAAGTAATGTAAATCGCGTATTAAAAGACGCGGCAACAGAGTGAATTTTAGGTTAAGTCTGGTCGGTTTGTTTACTGACATTCTACATAGAGTTTAGCTAGTGTATAGTATACATTTCAATAATTGATCTAAAAGAATCATGTGTAGGTGTTTCGTACAGATGAGAATAAAATGCGTTAATGTACAGTTCGTAATATCTAAGCGACAAAAATCGCAATCTAAACTTCTGTACTGTACAAGAGCTATTGTTTGGTAAAAAGATGAAGCCAATGTAGGTTTGATGAAATGTGCATTACCGGGCCTGACGAAGAGTCTCCGCGTCGTTTCCTTTGGTTATCCGCCTAGAATCAGAAGTTTCGCGTAATGTATTGCATGTTCTCGGTTACACCTTTTCTACAACATGCTTTCGTCAGCCCCGCTTTTAGAAAAAACTCCATATTCAGATAATCAATTTAAAAGCCAACTGAGTAACAGTGAGAAAGCATGGCTTCACTAATATTTAAATCTGTATCAACTTTTGCTTTCTCACGTAGAATATACTAAACTAAGCTAAATAAGGAGTTTTTACTGCACTACATAAATGCGTTTTTATTTGCTACACTATGGCATCATCGTTTCGTAAACGTTTAATTCATTTTATATCGTGCAATTTATGCACAGTGCAGGCTTTCAATCGGTTCATGCTCTATTTGTAAAATGGACAACATAGCAATATTATTTTGCAGTCGGCAGGCGAGTTTAAGTACTAATTTGGCGCGAAGGTAAACTAGATGCATGAAAAAGCTTGCTCACTAGACTTGCTACCTAGAGTAACTGTTGCGCATCATCGACAGCCCAATTATATTTATTCCACTAAATTTTGAAGCAGTAGTCCAACACCAAATAGAAACAGTGTAGCGTAAAGCGGCTATAACCTCTAGCGTCAAGCTGTTTTACTCGATCAACTTTCTATGTCTCAGTATTTTCATTTTTGTAAATTTTATAATGCTTTCTGGATGATGCGTAGAAAAGGACTACCATGCAGTTTGCAACATCGGTTACGTGAAATATTAATCATTCGAGCACTACACATGCTTATGATCTTTAACTTGATATAAACCTTTGATCTGTAGGACTCCGGCTGTACGTGACTGTTAAAAACCTGAAAATACATGACAAAATGCAATTTTTCCTTCTTTTTAACACAAGTGATCTAATGAAACTAATGGTTTATTAAATTTTGATGGTAATGATTGTGAAATATTGTTTACGTTACAGTTTTTGCCAAGTTAAGAATTCCCTAAAGTAATTTATATTTATTACGTCAAAAAAAAAATCTGATAAATATGCTACATTCCTTTTGAATCGTTAGTAGAAAAGCCAGTGCTTAATTATTTCTACTCTACTTTTATTTACAACCATACTTACATAATTTACATGGTCGTGTTTTTATTCCTTGGTTGTTGGGTCTACATGGGTCTACATTAAATAATAAAACAATTTGTTTAAATACCCCACGGGGGCGGCGGAACTGTGACAAGCAAATTCCTCGCTATCTAAATAAGCAGTAGGAGGGGTTTTTCCATTTCCTAATCCCGAGTATATCTTTCTATGTATAAGTGACATCATTGCAACTAGCATGCTAACGGATTATTTCAGCTCGATTCTCAGCTCGTGAGCCATGGATTTACATGTTGGGTAGTCTAAATAACACGTCACGATTTTAGAATGCCCGATATCAAGCAAGTATATTTTTAAAATCAAATTTTCCTAAAGAATAAGTATGGCGGTAAACTAAATCAACGTATGTTGACCTACACTGGATATTTACAACCCTTGCAGCATAAATGTATTGTCATGGCTCAAACTCATAATAATACATAACATTATCTGTTTTCACACCAATTAAAAGAAAATCCGTTTGTTCTTCTAATTTATCTATGACTAACGGTGTCAGAAAATCAATTTCATCAGGGTGAGTATGGTTCATATTTGTTTTACTTCTTTGTTATTTTTGTACCTTTTGCTGTGCCTGTGCGCACTAATCTATCTTTAATTAAACGTCTTACGTTTATATATACTGTGTTTGGCTCTGATTCAGGAGGAATATGGATAGGCCCTACCGCCCACATTTGCGTGATCTACTTGGGAACATAAAATGGCGGCTTTGCTCATAAGCAAGTAGGAACAAAACATGGTGGGTAGGACCTCTCCTTGTGCCATAGGGATTTTCCTTTCTCTGTGGTGTTATGTGGTGACTCACAGGACTAGAGGGCGGGCGCGGCCAGGGCGAAGGCGCGCCCTCGTAGTCGTCGTGCAGGGAGGAATGCGAGGCGCCGCCCGGGGACGGCGAGGGCGCCGCGCTGCCGTATTCCTTCCGCGAGCCTTTGCCGGAACCCGACGCGCATGTGTCGTCGCCTGATGCTGGAAGCAAAGGGACAAACTTATTGCGGGATAAATAATAGATTCAGGCGTTACTTTGTGGTACCTACTCCACAGCATTAAATATTTATTACCAATTCCGCGCAAAATCTGATAAGAAAATCTATCAAAGTCGTCGACTAGTTTCGTCTCTCCACGAGACATCATCAGGACACCAAAATACTCGACTTTGACACTGAGAGTGACAAGCAACAATGACACTGAATCCTGTCAGTGATGTTGCCTCTCCGAGCTCTTCTCGCAAAACTCTGAAGAAGATTTTATTCCGGGATGTTTTCACACACCATCATGTGATTCCAATGTAAGTTGAGCTTGTATTATTTACCAGATAAATATTGCTGGACATTTTCAAACGTCACCGTGTGCTGGTGACGGATTCTGAGGAATATGTGGACTGGTGTGTACACGTCCACAGAATCCCTTACCCGAGGGAGCATGATGGCAAACATCACCAGGCTTGGCAGGCAGATTAGTGATCCTAGCGGGGGTGTTAAAAATACACAGAAGAAAGCGGCTGTCCTTCCCCTCGCAGAATCCCCTTAGTGAACTCTTATAACATCTTTCTTATAACATTTTTCTTTCTTTGTGTGGTACAATAAAGAATTATCTATCTATCTATCTATCTATCTATCTAACATCCACGGGCTGAGTTACAGGGGTCGATTCTTATTATGATAGACTGAGTACCAGATGATTGATAAGGCCCATTTAGACCAACGCGGTATTCGCTACCCAGAATGGTAGCGAAAGCAGAGTAATATAATGTGGCATGTAAGCTGTGCTTATTCGTGTGTGACTTTTGTCAAGTTACATTAAAATAAATCATTGTAGAAAGTTCACGCAGCTGCCAATTAATAAGAAAAAGTCAATTAGCCAAAAGATTTAGTCCACACTCTTTATCCAGCACCGAAAGCTCAGAAGGTCATCGGCCGCGACCTTACGTTAGTTTGACCCACTTAGCTTTGAATCTAGACTAGACCGAGTCTAGACCACTCGCTCGTCTTCCGGGTAAGTAAGTGACCTTATAATGAGCCTATGTTTTGAGTTCAGTGTCTTGCGATCGGCTTAACTAAAGATTTTTTTTAAAAGTTGGTCTCTGTTTTTGAATGTGGTTGTCTTTATCATTATCATCATCAGTTTTTTATCAGCCACTGTCGGTCAAAGGCCTCTCTAATTGCTAAGAGAGTTTAGTGTCTTACAATAGCTATCCCCAAATTCAATATATTACCTCGTGTGCTCATAAGTTTTGAGACGAACTTATTTGATTAATTTAAAAAGAAAGTAATTCATGCAACCTTTTTTAAACTGTTAAAATTTTAAATTTCGAATGTTTTGAATCAGAAAAAATATACATTTGAATATTTGTTTCATTCTCCGTGAAAATGGCGCCAACAAAAGATTTGCGTGCGACTGTAATTTCACTGTTTCAAGCAGGAAAAAAACCAATGCAAGTTTTTAGTGAAATCCAAAGTCGGAACTTTGTGTATTATACCATAAAGAGGTACAAGGAGACCGGCTCTTTAGAAGACCGTGGAAGATGTGGCCGCCCGCGGTCTGTAAGGACGCCCGCCAACATCAAAGTAATCAGAGAGCGAATTCGTCGCAACCCTTGCCGGACTCAAAAGAAATTAGCTCTGCAGACCAACATTTCGCGAATATCGGTGAACCGGATACTTAAATATGATCTTAAACTAAAGGCCTACAGTCGAAGGAAGGTGCATTATTTAAACGAGCGTCTTCGTAAATTGCGACTGGAACGATGTCGGAACCAATTGAAGAGACACGATCCAAAAAATATCCTGTTTACCGATGAAAAGATCTTCACGGTGGAAGAAAAGTTTAACCGGCAGAACAATAAGGTTTACGCCAGAAGTTCAAAGGACGTCCAGCCATCTGTACGCAATGTCCTGCGCACTCATCATCCAGCAAGTGTGATGGTTTGGTGGGGTGTTTCCTACGAGGGGGTCACTTCGCTTCATTTTTGCCAGCAAGGCGTCAAGGTGAAGGCACAAAATTACCAAACCGACATATTGGAAGCGGTGGTTAAACCATTAAATGATACGCTATTCGCTGGAAAATACTGGGTTTTCCAACAGGACTCTGCTCCCTCCCATAAAGCTAAGACTACCCAACGTTGGCTGGAGGTCAATTTGCCAGGCTTCATTCGGAGCGAAGATTGGCCCTCGTCAAGCCCTGACTTGAATCCTTTGGATTATTCTTTATGGACGGAATTGGAGCTGAGGGCATGCAGAAAGTCTCACCCAAACCTGGATTCTCTCAAGCGAGCCCTTATTAAAGAATCGAAACGGATTCCCATTGAAAAGATTCGTGCCGCCATAGATGAATGGCGCACGCGTAGGCCTGCATTGAATGCAAAGGCGGCCATTTTGAATGATTTATTTTTAAATACAGATCTAGATGTCAGTAGTTTTAATTTTAATATCCAATAAATGAATACTCAACTTAGCTCCAAAAATATTTTAGTTTTACTGTGTCTCAAGACTTATGAACACACGAGGTATAGAGCGCGTACCACATGTGTAAGTGGTACATTCTTAAATGTTTATCTTCATCGTTATCATCATGAGCCGTTTAGCAGCCACTGCTGGGCCATGGACTCTCTCATAGTCATTTTGTTCTTACATGTCCAGTCCAT
Source organism: Eupithecia inturbata (assembly GCA_963662085.1). Classification (NCBI taxonomy): domain Eukaryota; kingdom Metazoa; phylum Arthropoda; class Insecta; order Lepidoptera; family Geometridae; genus Eupithecia; species Eupithecia inturbata. The sequence goes on along the minus strand of OY759196.1, from coordinate 3,861,347 downwards.
CCCAAGGTTGCCTGGAAGAGATCGCTCATAGCGATAAGGCCGCCTTTGTAATTCGTCCACTCTTAGCTTCTATTTCTGTATTGTTTTCTGTCTTTGTGTGGTACAATAAAGTATTATCTATCTATCTATCTATAGCCATTGATACGATCTTGGTTAGACTATTGAATAAAGCACAGATGAATTAATTAGGTGGTGATATACCTGCTGATGCGTTGCTTAACGTACTCTGCTGACTACCCTCATCGAGCGGCGCGCCATCAGGTCCTGTGGTGACGAGTGCTATAGCGGGCGCCGCAGGGCCGTTGTCGTGCGATTCGCCGGGCGCCGTCGGCGGAGGCATCGCGCCCTCCGGCATCGGGCCGCCGGGTCCGCCCGGCGCGCCCGGCGGACCCATGTGTCTGCCGCCCATTTGCTGCTGTAAACAAACATACAATATGTTAGGTGGACTATGACATCAATTGGTAGGCATTTTCCTCATCCTAAGCCAACTTCTGAATTTCTTCCTGTGTGACGCACAGACGAGTGGAGGAGAACTCTTAAGCTTTCATGTCTAACTTTATGTGAATGTGATTTTAAACATATGTTTTACTTTATATTTTAATATTGACCTATATTTAATTCTTAAATTTATATTACTTTAATCTTATAAGTTAACTCTCTCACTTGAATATTTCTCATGGTTATTTATTTATGCTTGATCATTGTTTATTTTATTACTTGACATAAGTATGTAACATGTATGTAACAATTACAAACGAAATGTACTTAATCTAATTATATTTAATAATAAAACCAACTGTAATTAGAATAATTGGGCTAAGGCCGCCCTAATTACATCAATTAAAAAATTACAAAATTACTTACGTCCACTGCTGAACATCATCATCTACCTATATTAGTCCACTGCTGGACATATGCCTTCCCTAATGAGTCGCTACTGTCTTCAGCTTGCCGCATCCAGCATCTGCCTGTAGTCTTTCGCAAGTCGTCGTCCCACCTGGCTGGAGGGCGTCCTATACTACGTTTGCCGATTCGCGGTCTCCACTCAAGAACTCTGCTGAACATGCTGCTCCCAAACGGTTTTCCATAATCACCACGCTGCGTATTGGTGATCGCAAAAGAGGTAAAAAAAATACACAGAAGGAAGCTACTGCCTTCCCTGTAGGTTGTAGTCGACTCTTACAACATTCTCGGGAGTTAAAGGGTCGATTCTAACACCGCTGCCCAATTAAGTAATCATAATAATTAGTGGGCTTCTTTAGTGAATGAAACCTTCTGAAAATGTCAAGGTGATGCGAGTCTGATTATTATAAATAAATAAGTCTTTATTTCAGATACAATGATCCCATAATTAGTTAGTAAGAGTGGAATTGGTTTGAGAAGAGAGTCATACCTTCATCGGAGGAGGTTGGTAATGTTGGGGCGGATGCGGCGGGGGCGGCCGGTACCCGCCGTAAGGGTATGGATGGTGGTTCCTCGGGTAGACGTAGGGCTGCGGCGGGTAGTGCGGCGCCTTGTACGCGCCGTGGTGTCCGTAGGGCTGGCCGACCATGGCGCCGGGCGGAGGGCCGCCCTGGGGCGCGGGTCCAGGCGGCGGCTGACCGCCCGGCGCGCCCGGCCGCGGCGCGCCGCTGCCGTCCGGCAAACCAGACGATGTTCGCGGCGGCATCGATACGTTCTGAGTGCCTGCAAGTAAACATTAAATACGTGTGACTCATCGTTAAACTATAATAGATTCAATTAATAAATGGAAACTAGATGATGATAGTAAATAACAACAAATCGTATCTAATCTATGCCGGTGAACGTGGAGCTGTGCAGCGTTGTAAACCAGCGTGCCTAATCACAGTTTCATAGAGACACGAGCGAAACATTAATTATTCAATGCTATGTTTAGAGCTAGGTGTTTGAATGAAATCGCATACGAGAGTGCAAGCGGCAAACATTAGAGAGTGTGATCGATCGCGTGGAGGCTGGCTAGGCTGGAAGTCGTGCGGGACGCACACAATTTGAATAATACAGCTAACGAAGGCTCGCCTGAGCCTAGCCTGGCTCTATCAATCGAGGGTGGAGAGACGCCTCCAATCACTTTCCTTTTCCACAGGCACGTGAGCAGCAAGCCCCGCTAGCCTGCAAATTCTCGCTGCACTTTATTACAACCGTATATGTACATACGACATGCACGCAACGCATTGACCGAGGCCGAGATACGAGCGGCAGTGATTTGCGACGACGAAAGTGGTATTTCAGCTTTTATGTAGGTCGATTTTGTCCCAGTTATGTTAGTGTTACGTGAAAACAGCTCAAGTATAATACGGTTGAAGATCATTTGGCAAATTTCATAGCAACCGCAACCCTGGTTTCGCTGATTCGGAGAATCCTTCAAAGGGTGCCGCATGAATGGTTGTGGTCGTGCACGTGCGCTTGCTTGGTCCGTCGGTTTAATCTCATCGCTCGGCTATTATCGGACCATTATGTTGTGTCGGCGATCAGACGGCTAACAGACGGCTAGGCGCCGGTGAATCATAGATAACGACGTAGAACGACACGCGCCCACCTCTATAATATATCTATTTGTTTACGGCGACCTTTAATGAGTGTAGCGCCACGGTAATGGGGTCGCCCGTCCCGACCCATTTCACATCCGGCAGACAATGTCTCGTAAAAATAGAGCACGCGGCTACATGACGTATCTTCGTTTAATAGCACATAGCAAGAGAACCTTGGCATTGGCAAGGTGATCGTAATGCAGTTCGTGGTTTGTCTCACCAAGATACTTGAGATCGGAAAGGTTTTAAAATGATGGCTTGGGTTGAAAAGTACAGGAGGTGCATTGCGTATTATATCGCGGCTTCGTTGTTCTTGATAGAGAACTAGCCGAACCCAGTCAAGGGCAGGCCCGTCACCAGTCGGCAACTCTGCACGCGTAACGCAACACAAAACAAAGGCCTTTACTTTCCCAGCAGGCGATATCACAACCCCGGCACGTTGTAACCTTTATAAAATGAAATCCACACAAGTTTACCTTACGTCCCTTTCGTTAAAGTTATTTATGTCTGTTTCCTTTACAATTGTTTCGACGGCCGTTTTGTCTCTATTTTTTTGTAAGTTGTCAAATCTGACTGATAAGTGATAACTTGTGTTGCATGCTATACAAGTCATCAGTCTTCGTTATAGTGTCACACTTAATTTACTAAGCATGCCAACATCGATCAGAGCGCAGGCACTTTGCTTCGGGAACGTACCATCAAAGCATTCCGGCATAACTGACACAGTAGTCTACTAAATAGCATACCATGTGTCACGTATCAGAAATGCGGTATAGGTGAGGCGGCCGCAGGCTTCAACCACGTATGTGCACCGGTACCTAAGCTACACTTTACAGAAACCGCCTTAATACATTTCGCGAATCCGACCACACAACGCCCACGCGTAAACCAGACCGACGACACCGCAAACTACGGTCTCGATTGCCGCCAACGATCGCAGAGACCTTGCGACTTGAGAGCGGTTTAGTGATACCAAGAAGTAATTCCAGTTGGTCACTTATTGAGGTTGACCACTTGAGAAGTGAACGAGTTTCTGATTGCAACAGTTGTTTTCTTTTAAAATGTTTGGCTGTGAACACCTCTGTCGGGGGATCGGGGCTTAGCTGGACATTTGGAATGGTGTGGTAAACGTTACTTGCAGTTACAACGCTAAACATATACTCAAACAAACTCGACTCACATACGTGACTACACGATAAGTGTCACTGGAAGCTAGTTAAATTGAAACATACAACAGACTTAACAAATCCCCTTTTTAGAATGATTATTCCATTTTATTCCGAAATAGACCAAGCACATTGCGTTAGAATAGCCATTTCGGATTCGCAATGAGAATGCGACAGGAGAACGCAGTATTAATTCACTGAAATGGAGACAAATATTCCCGAGTAGCCGTCGAGCAGCGAGCGAAGCAACGTTTATAAACAGAATAGAACAATAACGTTAACAAGAGCGGCCTAGTTGAGACAAACGGCGGCGTCACGACGTCGCCGATGTTTGTCGACCCATTTACGTTGGTCACCAGCGCTGTATCACCCAACAGCACCGTAATAACAAATAGACAGACGGTTTCAAACGTCCCAGCAAACTAAGTCAATAACTTTCTTACTTAATGAGAACGCTATTCACAAGTTCTTTGTCATTATAGCTAGGTGTATTACGCTAAAATACACTCATGAACGGAAACGGATTAAAGGAACGGTACAAAAAAGAGACAGATCGGAAGTTACATTTTTTTTTTGTATGTAAGTATAAAAATTATATTAGGAACTTTATTCATTTTATAATGAAACTACTAAAAACTTACTTCAGTAAAAACACAAGACTAAATCAACAGAAATCTCAAAAAGGATGTTTTGAAGAATTAACCCTTCAATCATCTAAAAAAAAAAAGTAAATATCATTGTGTTATGCCATTACGGGGGTTTAATGCGGAGTGTTTGGGCACATTCAGTATTCGGCCCCCCTCTAGCTGTTAAAACTGCCTGCAATCTTCTCGACATGCTTTTGATTAAGTTATCAATGAAATCATGTGGTATTCGATTCCACTCTTCTTCCAGTGCCCTTTTGAGATCTCCTATGTTTGTTGGTGCTGGATCCCGCTGTTTTATTTGTTTTCCGAGCTTATCTCAAACATGTTCGATGGGGTTTAAGTCTGGCGAGCGTGCTGGCCACGGCAAAACGTCAACTTCAACCTCTCGAAGATACCCCCAAACTATCGCTGCAGTGTGGGGCCGGGCATTGTCCTGCATTAATTGAAAATTATCTGCGATGTATGGGGCAAAGGGCATGACAATTGGTTCTAAGATGTCATTTACTTACCGAGCCGCAGTCAGAGATCCATTTTTTACGATGTGCAACTCCGTACGTGCCACTATGCAAATACCGCCCCATACCATTACTGACCCTCCACCATATGACTCTCTTCCGGCAATGTTACACTGAGCATATCTTTCTCCGGGTCGTCTCCAAACTTTAACCCTTCAATCATCTGGATGTAGACAAACCCTAGACTCGTCAGTGAACAATATTATACCCCAGTCATCATCATTCCAGTTTTGGAATGACCGAGCAAAGTTAGCCCGAGCTACTCGATGATCTGTGGTAAGTAAGGGTCCTCTGGCTGGCAAGTACGTCTTTATCCCAGCTTCTTTAACTCTTCTTCTTACTGTTTTAGTGCTGTCACCTGTCGAACGTCCTGGAGCATAAATCTGACCTCAGAAGAAGTCAAAGTGCGTTTTCTCATAACACTGTTCACCATAAATCGATCGTCTCTCGCTGAAGTTACTCTCTTGCGACCTTGCCCTGCACGTCTCGTGTACTCACCAGTCTGCTGATAACGTTTAATATTTCGAAAGATGACGGATTTGGAAACTCATAATGCCTTTGCCACTTCTTTATAAATAAATGTGACCTTTTTCAATTAAAGTAACAGCTTTGGAAACCTGACCTACGCTAAGATCCGCCATTGTACCTTTAGGTATTCGTTGATGTGTAAGCACCACTATTGCGATATGTTTTTGTGAAACAAAATTTAAAAAAAAACAGGAATTTTATGAAATGACTGCGCACCCGTCAGCAAAATTATTCCAATAGACTAGTGAAAATATCAAATAAACGAAAAAAGAAAAAAAAAACAAATGAAAACCTGAAACAAAAGACTATAGAAGTAATTCTTTTTTTTAATTAAATGTTAAGGTATATGTGACCAGTTTGTATTAAGAACTTTTTGTACTTATTACCTTTTTTTTTTGTTAGATGAACCGTTCCTTTAAATAAGTCTATGAGTGTAGTAGGCGGTCCACAAATCCTAAGTACATGAAAGGGCCAAATCTTTCGATCAGGAAGTCTAATGGTTGAAACGTTCATAAGTTGAGCTTGACCAACCTTTTTCATCGACGTCGATGTCATTTTGTAAGTCAGTAAATAAAATTTTGCTTAATCAATGTACATAATAGCGATTATAGAGAAGATACCTCTTTAAAATACTAGCTGAATTTACGCAACTTTACCCACGTGGTCGATTTAGTAGTAAATTTTTATGAATAATTGAGTTACTTAAAATATTATGTTTTTGGTATATTTTATCTACAATTAACTCATACTACCTTTGATGGGTTGTTGTTATAAGAACACATGTCATATTTCGGTTTTTTTTTTTAATTTAATTAATAAACAGTATTTTGATGCTATCGATAAAATTCAAATACCTGCAATGACTACATCACTAGCAAATTTACGTCAAATATTGGTTACGATTATACGAACTCGAACTAGTACATTTTGCATGGCATCACGTCTCCTTTAATGACGATTTTTTTCTCGAAGACCATATTAGACATGTCAGTTGACAGCCTTGTCAGTGGATAATCCGCACGATGAATATAGCGATAATCCAGCAATAATACGTTAATGGCTTATACAATATGGCAACACGGCTTACATTCCATTATGCAATGAGTATCTTCAACTAATCCGTGTCATGAATAGTGCAAAAATGGGGTGGCACTTGTCGGTAACATTTCCGTTTGTTTAGTTGCTTGCAGGGTTGTTAGGGGGGGGTAGATTTGTAGGTACTTACTGTTGAATGCGTATAGTAAAAGCTGGATGTCTGAGCAAGGTTGGCGAAAGAATGTCCGCACCATTAGCCGAGGGGGCAGACGAGAACGGGGTGAATGGGCTGTCGAACCCTCCGACGACCTTGACTTCAAGAGATTTATCACTTTTCCGGGGTAATCTGAATACAATTAGGCGATGGGCAGCGGGAGGGACCAGATACGCAACAGGTTCATGTTTTTAAATTACTTCTTTCTGATCCGAAGAAACACCCATCCCATACCAAGATAGGATCACAACAAACGGAGAGGGACCGACTACGGCATGCCCTCTACAGAGAGAAAGAAATGTCATAAAATATTATCATAGTTCAAGAATTACTGTTCCATTATGTCTTTCTTAAATAGCAAACACTCCTCGGAGACAATGGTTTAGATGAAAATAAATGGATTGTTACGAGTACATGGGGAATAGGTGGGGAACACCATAAATAATATAAACGACCTCATCAATCCTTGAACAAACAAAAAAGTTTACAAAACAAAGCAAGACGGGTGGTTTACGTGAAATCGATCAAAACAAACATTATGCTGCGATGGGGCAAAAAATGCTGTTCCTTCCTATTTTTTTGTTAACCAGGTCATTGGCCTTGTCAAGGACGAACTGGCACGTGGCATTCTTGCATATGAAGGACGAATTTCAATGAAAAAAACTGGACAATACCAGTAACCGCGTTCAATTCTGGCGCCCCTGAACAATGTATTTGATGGATATTTATATAATTACCATTGTTCAATCAAAAACCACTACAACCCCAGGGTCCCTTTAGAATTTGTTGCTGTGGTTATATTATAAGAAGATTTGAAAAACTTTACAATCTTTAAAAATATGCTTAGATTTTTTTTATTAAGATTTAGAGATACATTTGCTTTGCAAGTTTATACACACAGACACCTATAAATATGTATGGGACTGAGAGATTTCTTACTATTTTTTCAAACCTGTTATCGTGAAAATAAAGTTTACCCAGGCTAAGTTGCGTGTCTTTTGCAGACAATTTTATGAAATATAGGTTCCAAATATCACGAAGAAACAGAGGCAGCATTCGTGGCCAAAGAGCGAGTCTTATCTTAGTTGATGGCATTCCACTGCTCGTTCGCCGATACGCACGACGGACGACTGCGAAACGCTTTTAGCGCCCGTATACTGTACGACTATTGCAATATCAAAGAAAAATAAGCTGTAAACGCAGAGTTTTATGGTCGCAAATACAATAGCAAGAAGAACTCATAGACTTTGCGCAAAAGAAACCTTATTGGTTGAAAATTAAAGTCGTTTTCGAAAGTCACGCAGTATGCGGGCATCAAACAATACGCAATTCACCTTCGAGCGCGTCGGGTTGCGGTATTGCGGCTTCATTGTGTTAAAATAACGATGGAACTCGTATTGGAAACGAGCACAATGCGGTTTATAAAAAGAATTTGATTTTTATTTATTTACTGATCGATAAGATAATATCAATTCATGATCAATCAGCCACAGCTATCAAGATAGGATAGAGCAGGGACTCAATAATTATGTTCTGCTCTATGTGTAGCTATAGCGGTCGATTATAGTATAAGTTTAATACTAATGAACCAGAATATCACGATACGATAACAATGTCTATTTAATAACGGCTGTTTGAAGGTAGTCGGTAACATATTTCGTTGTATTTTAAATTTATATTACCGACTCTACAATGAAGCTTTAACTATTCAAGAGTTCCGTGAACACTAAATCTTTAAAAAAGAAAAATGAGTCAACTTAGCTAGAGAGCCGAGTATTTTTCCTCAATCACCGTCTATAATTTTCTAACGTGAGACTTCACATAGCTCTGTGTTTGTCGAGAGTCGAGAAGTCCGACAAGCCAAAGCGTTGACGTCATAGAGTCATGTATATATACCTTTTACCAGTGTGCCCGTTCGCGACAAGCAAAAGATTGTCGTTACGTACAACGCTGGTTTTGAAGGTTCGGTACAAGACTGTGGAGCAGTCAGGCCAGCAATGGACAATGCGCCAAGCTCAATGCCCGTCGCATAGGAGGTTTTGAGTAAGGGTGTATTGCGGTCATATAACCGGAATTCGAGTGGTGTGGTGCGGCTCAGTCGCTACTCAGCCGGTCCACAGTCCAATGTTTTGAGAAAGTTCGGCAATGGTTGACGATACTAACAAAACAAGATTGCTTTCGCGGTCGACAATTATTTGCAGGCGGAACGGGATATTGATTTTTATATTCAGCAGGCCAGGAAATGATGATAATATTTAAATCCGTTCCAAATTAAACGAATTATGGGTAAAGCATTGTCGATATCGAGAATTTTTTGATATATTAGTCACCATGACCTATGTAGATACATAGATTCCAATTGCAAATTCAAGTAAAATCTGCAGAGTAATACGACAACACAAACAAAACAAAGTATCTAATAGGTTACCCTGCACAGTGCACGTGGCTATTCACAGTTGAAAGTATATAAGATGCTACAGACTCGGTCGGTGGGTGAACCCGTCAAGGTCATTTCGAGGGAAACCCAGAGAGGGTGTTATGTAATTCCTTTACATTTGGATTGAGACGTCATCTGTCTAAAGTGAAAATGTTCCAAAATGAGATAAATATGTATTTATCCCACCATAGGTACACATGTTATTTGACGTCGTTACACTCTATATAATTTATATTATAACAATCACACACAAATTTTTGAGATAGGAAACACCATAACGGTGTCCAAAAAAAATAAAAAACAGACTGACCATAACTCTACTACAAATTAAATAATAATAATTGGTCAGACTAATATGAATAATAAATCAATTAAAAGGTATGTCAAAGTATGCTGCTGTACAAGGAAATTGTTGGGCATTGTGATAACGAAATAGCACACAATGTTTTGTCTTCTTGGATGTTGTCTAGAACTCATTTGTCTCGACATATCGAAATGATAACTATCGTTTAGTTTTTGATTACTTAGCTCATCATATAAACGTAAAACACTATAATCCTCTGTAGACAAGGTATAAATACATTAGCTCTACGACTCTGCATAAAAAATACTTATGTATTAGCTATTTGGTTCATGTGACTTCAACTTTTATTGCGTTTACAATTGACGTTTGAAAAGATTGCTGCAATTTCTTGATTAAAAGCATAGGGCAATGACACTGAAACTCGTCAGTGGTGTAGTTTGTGAGACGTAGGGCGGTCGCTGGGTGGTGGTCAGGCACATAAGAGCGGTTTGTTGGTCCTCAGGGGTGGAAAGTCCTGTTTTGCGTGCTCGTTCCGACCAAAGGTGGGGGGGTAAGTTTTTCACGAGGCCCTATATACCGCGACCACCCCGACTCGTACATAAGGTGGGGGCTGGGGTGGTTCGCGCCCGCAAAAGGGGCAAAATACGGCGTACTCTGGGCGCCCGCTCTATGTGGGTCAATGTCGGGAAAGCCCGTGTCTACCGGTGACGGAATATGCACAACGAATCTGATCAACACACGCCTGTGACAAAACAAAAGCCACGACAAACAGTTTAACATGAAAATAAACCACATCTAAGTTCTGGGCGATATGGTTCAAAATCTTCGAGAGCAGGACGTCGTCGGACGCACCATATCAGCACATAGTCGGCGCTTCTACGTAAGTAAGATCTAGCTGTTATACCTAGGTATAACTAAGTTGCTTTGACACGATTAATTTCAGTAATACAAACTAACGGTAGTGATGGTATTTTAAAGTATCAAAGAATAAGTTATAATTTTACTCACCTTACGGGATATTTAGAGTAAAAAAGTAGAAGAGAAACTTCTAGCTAGTTATTAGACTTGGGTTAACACATACCAACAGCCGGTGACATGGATCGCGATCCACTGGAGCCGGTGGGGCTAGGTGTTGGCCTCAGGTGTGGTGTGGTGGCGCGCCCTGCGCTCCCACTGCCGCCTGAGTCATTGCTGTTCTGACCTGTCAGATCCTAGAACAAGGTAGAATAGAGTTAATATCTTGCAACTAACAATGTTTAGGTAGAAGCTGGCTGGGTAGCCCGCTGGTTCTGCCCTCCTGTTCTGTCTTCAATCCTTTCGGAGGTACCTCAGTGCAAGAGTGTTCCGTTTCAAAAGTTTATTCTGCACGTGTTGCTAGCACAGGGCCGTGTGGAGGGGTACAATAGTTTAGATGCCTATAACCCAGCAGCGGGTGAAATCGGGTTGCGGATGATAACGATCATAAGCCAGTCATCTAAGACATTCTAGGTCTCAATAAATTGCAAAGTCCTGATTTTTTGGGATGTTGTTAGGATAGATATCAATAGTGTTAAACCAAGTTTGCAACTTCAAAATACCTATGCTAGCTTCTTCTGCTTGAAAAACCTCGAAATTTTCGGACTTTTTTCAGTTTTTGGCTTACAACTTCTTAACAAGATCCGTCAAGTGCGAGTGTGACTCGCGCGCCGAGGATTTGTCAAGTATACCAATAAGTACAAATAGGTACCGGTTAAAAATTTTGATATTTAATGAATACCTGAAAATTTAAGGTACATTTCAGATGGATCGGTTTGCAAACTTCGGACGGAGTACAGTTTTTACAAAATATTTCAAAAAATATGGAAATTACTGAAATCTCAAAAACTGTTTTGAGGTGTACAAACCGATACCTTTCATTTGATACCCCACGTGACTTTGTAGGTCTCTTTTAAAATATCGACATCAGTACTGAAAATATCCATATTTTTTTTAGCTCTTCAAGCGCACGAAATGTATTATTATTTTAAATTTCAAGTAGTTTGCTGCTGTGGTTGCTGAGATATTCATCACGGAAAACAGGACAGAAAAAGCGAGACCATAAGGGTTTTGAAACCGATCTCCGATCTTTGAAACCCTAAAAATGCATTCTACGGCAAAGTCATCCATAACACTTTTATAGAAGACAAAATTAGCGACGATCTGAGCGCAATTTCAGCTCTTTATGTCTAAAAGATCTTGAGATACCACACTTTAAAAATGGCAATTTCAAGATTTATTACACATACAGAGCTAATGTTGCGCTCAAATTGTCTTTAATTTTGTCTTCTTTAAAAGTGTGAAGAATGACTTTGCTGTAGAGTGCATTTTTTAGAAGTTGTAAGCCAAAAACTGAAAATAGTATGAAAATTTTGAGGTTTTTCGATCACCACGAAACTGGCACAGGTCTTGCACCCTGCACCCTAACAACATCCCAAAAAATCAGAACCTTAAAAAAAGTCCTACAATTCGTCAGGCAAATTTTTTAAAAAAATCCGATATCCTATTTTTTTTGTTTTACCTGTTAACAAGCGAACTTTGTCTATGCTTATATTAAAGCTAAATAACTGTTCTACAACTTTACTTCTACTGACTTTCCTCGAAGAATGAGTATTACAGACGATATTTTGTTCGAAACGATATTTTGTTTGACTCTTTACTAATTTCTCACTTTTTGGATAAAATGGCACAATGGTGTTGTCGAAATCTATTAGACATATAGAGCTGGAGTTGTGCTCTAATTATCGCTAATTTCGTCTTCTTTAAAAGTGTCTTAATAACTTTGCCGTAGAATGCATTTTTTAGAACTTGTAAGCCAAAAACTGAAAAATGTCTGAAAATTTCAAGGTTTCTCAAGCACCACGAAGTTAGCACAAGACTTTCGAATTTTTCAGTTTTACACTATTGGTATTCCTAACAACATCCAAAAAAATCAGAACCTTTTCATCAGATTTTTGTGTCTACGGTGACTGGCCTACAAGACGCTCATTGCTCAAACAGATTGTCTACTAACGCTCTAGAAGACTAGAACGTATGGAAGAAGGGAAAATTTGTTTTTTTACCAGCAGCAGGATCATGCGGGCTGATTATAGAGGTATAGAGCACTCAAGATTCAGCTTCAACTTCGTTTCGTATTTGGAACATAAATATCGTGATAACGAAGTCGGAGCCGTGCGAAGCGTTAAACTAGCATCCCGGCACAGGTGGCAAAGCAGTTTAATACAATATACCTTTTTAAGAGGAATAAATACATGTAATTAATAAATTTATTGACCAATAATAAATCCTATTTATTTTTCAACAATTCCGTATTACGCTGTTTTCAATAACTGTAGTGGTTTATGCGGCGCACGTCAGCAAAGCTCCCAGTTGGCATGTTTTTTCCGACATCTTTAACAATAATCGTAATTTTTAAACCGATTTACACAAAAACCTAATAAATTATACACCTAAACGTTCCTTAAGAATCACTTCGTCTGTTGGTGATAAGATAACCGTATGAAAATCCGTTTGGTAGTATTTTAGACACACAAACAGAGCCGCGGAAACATCTCTACATATGTACTTATAAAACAAAGCCCTCCTGCTTTGTTTTATAAGTATGTAGTGATGTTTTGATAAAGCGTTTATTTGTCAATATATCTCGCAATCTTAACAGAATGAGTACTTTCATAGCCTTATTAAAGTGATCTTGGTTCCATTTAACTAGTAGAGTCAATAAATAGTTTGCTATCCACTGTTTAGACCTCTACCTTCACACTGGAGATAATACGAATGGAACAATAGAAGTCAAGAGCCAATAGTGTATGTAGGGTCACTTTACTTGCGCTAAGTGCAGCTGTAATTATGATTTGTATCAAAACGAGAATCTGCTACACAAGTTTATAGAAGTAATTATATGTGTTGAATTTTACCAAATTTCTTTCAGTTTTAATTACTTATTAATACGAAACAGTTTTGTCTCATCCATCCATACTAATTATTATAAATTCGAAAGTAACTCTATCTGTTACCCTTTCACGCCTAAACGGCTGAACGGATCTCAACGAAATTTGGCAGGGAGGTAAATAGTATCCCGGGGACGGACATTCAATTCAATTCAATTCAAAAAGCCTTTATCCAACTTAAAATATATCTTATTTAGTTACATTATACTTTCTTATTATTTAGTAGGTATAAGACATCGGGGTGTAGAAATTTTAGATATTCTGTGTCAGTATCTTGATTGTTTTGCCTGTCAGTTTAGGCCACCCCCAGATTCTTCCATAGCAGTCGTCGGTCACGTGTTTTCCTCCTCCAATGTGTGCCCGCTATGGATTTGATGTCATCCTCCTATCTTAGAAATGGTCTTCCTCTTGCTCTTTTTCCTTCTCTAGGATACCATTCGGTGACATCTTTGGCCCATTTATTTTATTTGGTTCTTAGGACATTACCAACCCACTTCCACTTCAGCTTTTTTATTGTGTTTGTTATGTCGGCTATTTTTGTTTTGTTTCTTATAAACTTTAGTGATTTCTTGTCTTTTTCGTATGATGACAAACTTCCAGTTTGTTTGTTTTCTTTAATTAATGGCCATATGCTACTTAAAATGCGCGTGCGGAGCCGCGGGTAGCAGCTAGTAATGCTATATTCTATCCATCATGATCGCCTAATTTTTGAGATAAAACAGTTTGAAATGTACCGACATTTAAAGTCTAGCATCGAAGTCTAGCATATGTATGTACACATCCTTTTATCTCTTGCTTAACTTTTTTATTAACAAAAGTGAGTAATGGAAATAAATTCAAGTTACATCCTAAAAAAGCGTTTGACTTTGACGCGAAAGACTTATAACAATTTGGGTCAGGCAAGGTATGCTGTATGTAGCTGCGGGGTAAAATTATGAAATAAAGTAATAAACTAATCTAACTGAAGAAACTTATCAAAAGAAAATGACAACAACAAAAGCATCACTTCACAGGTAAAAGATACACACATACCGTTTCGCCTGTCAGTAGTCACAAGCCGTAAATCAATTGGCGATCCCTTTCGATTACATGTTACAACAAAATACAGTAACCGCGATTAGATAAAGTCGGCGAGAGCAAACTGTCAAACGCACGCGTAATGCAGAGCTTTTCAAAGTTAAAATCGAGTCGTATATTAGTTTGTCGGCAATGCGCTGCGTTCACAATGTTCGTGGAGGCGAGCGAGCGAGTCTCGACCCCCCGCTGTCGAGGTTACCTTGCCTGCGAGAGGCTCCGGCGTCGATCAGACGAGTCCGGTTGGCGGGCGCGGCGCGGCGGGGCGGGGGGCAGCGGGGGGGAGCGCGCGATAACTGCGGCGATGTTTTTGCCGTGCTCCAGCTCGCTCGCTCGGCGCACCAGGCGCGTTCTTCATTTCGAACAGAGTCCATTATCTCTAACTCCGTCCCGCTCGCACCCGTGGCTCGCTTCGTCGCGCCTGGCCGCACCGGCCGCTGTTTTATTGCCAGCCGACGATTTTAACGTGCGCTCGCAACGTCCGCCGGAGCACAAAAGTTTTTATGGAAATTTCATTCCGAATGCGCCTCGCCCGCTTGCTCGCTCGGGAACGTCAATATAAAAGCACGATAACGAACGGACGACTCAATTAATTATTATTGTTGGAGCTGTCGAGGCATAGGTACTGGCCAGCGAGCCTTGTAAGATGCTATTTACAGAAACTTCACATAAAGAGCTCAGATACCATTTTAGTAGAGGAATACCTACTTACAGAAATGCTTCAAGTTTTACGGCATATAAGATTCGGTTATTGGGCTCAATCTATAACTGGATCAGTTGGAAATGTTGGAATACAAGTTGCTTGCTTATGCGATTCTTGCTCTACATTTCTTAAACATAAAATTAAATTTTAGGGTTTGGAAAGTAACGTTGAGCCGCTTGAGTTTTAACATGAAAAACCTTGAAAAGGCAGGAGCTGTATGAAAGTTTCTTAGCTCTACTTATATTTTCCAATTTTAGTTCTTTCTCAAATCCATGACTGTAAAAATGATAGGTTTTGGAAAACCACAATAGCAATTTTCGCGAGCTATATGGGTTAAGATGACTGACGAACTGAAGAGTGTCATTGAGGCATCAACCCCATCCACACATACAGAAAAGCTGAAACGAAGCTGTCAGGCACCAAAGGTCCTGCTCTGGTACTTCAAGGAGTTGGGCTGGCTAGGGGCTGGTTAGGGCCTGTTTAGGCAGGGGGACAATGCAAAATACACTCCCATGCGAGATGCCAGTGCAAATCTTTGTTCCCCCACATAGAATTAGTATGGGTTAAGATACTCTTGCTTCTCCTTAATAATATATAATATAATAGTGATGCAACGAAGAGAAATATTAACCGAATATCTTGCATTAACTACTATTCATTCACAGTAGTCGTACACAAAGCTTCAATCCAGCTGTTAGCAATAGATTAGCTAATACGCTATACCAGCCGCTCTAACGCGCTGCCTCGGCACGGATCAACGAGATCTGTTGAAATTGACCGAGTGCACTTGGCCCAAATCCCGACGCAAATAAACACAAAATCTCGCCTGCTCGTGTCTACACAACACAATAGGTACCTACGAGTACCTATGAGTATGCGGAGGCTGCCAGCGACGCATAAATAGAGGCTATCCCATTGAAACCGCACGTTACCTACCATGTTCTATCTATATCTACACACATAGCGTGCAGTAGAGACAAGGACGATCGTACTTGTGCAGATAAATGAACAGGTGAGGTGATTCTTCGTGTGCAGTGCGAATTGAAAATGACATAAAACTTGTGTGGTATAGAGTAACGTTCACAACAGCCGTTGGATGCAAGATACGAGATGGATGTGAGGATGTTAAATGTAGTAAACTTCAATAAACAGCCTCGAGATTGAACGATGATAACTGGTGATACGATAAAGACTTGCATGTGAAAAATTTAGTTCAACTTATGCCTGAGAAAAACAAAATGCAGATTTGCCTTTGAGCAATAGTAGCTTAGGTTCAGAACTGGCACTTAGGTGTTATGAGGTATTTACTAGTTTCTGCCCGCTGCTTCGCACTTGTTGTTCCTATGGAAATGTTTAATAGTTATTTATTTCTATGCATGGGAACTGTTTTATGGGATAAAAAGTAACCAATGTTTGATTCAAGGCTTAGAGCTACATCCCGATCGGTCCAGTCGTTATGGAGTGAAATGGTAACAAACCTCCATCCACAGATTCGCATTTATAATATTATTGTGATACAGGTATAGACACACCTTGCGTCCGTGTCACTATGACTTAACGCGTAAGGCCTACCTGAATGATGGAGCTGCTCAACAAAATGGTTATTGCATATAAAACAGAGTTTAATCGTCGTAAATGCGTTCCAAGATCATTCATGAGTTCATCGACCGCCGTGCGAAAATGTTGTCGTAAATAAATAATTCACAAGGCTAGTGTTCTCGGTTGGGAACACGTGGTGCCGGTGCCGGGCACGTGTAGTAGGTACGTAAACATTTACATTACATAACCGGCTCGTCATCGACGAACGTGCGTTATTATATTACGAACTGTTCAGCTACTTACACTCTAACATAATAACAATTTACCTACGCTAAGAGACTTTAGCTGGGCAGACTCACATTATTGCAGCGACTTGGACTGTATCTGCATGGAGTATATACATCGAACTCGGCGACACAGCCCGGCGGGTTAGTGCGACATTTCGGTGTATGAATATTGTAAGCAGCCGACAGTGTTTTGTCAACTTGCCGCCGGCTGACTCTACACAGTGTCCACACTCCAGAAAGTCAGCGACTTTGGTGTAATGTCCATAACAAATGATGTCCTCCGTCATACGCAAGATCCCATCTGAATCTTCAAGCTTCTAAAGTCTGCTTATTCAAGCAAGAGTTTTACTACCACACCACACAATGGCATCGTACAACCATCTATGAACTTAGTTCAAGACATGATACAATACAATACAAAAATACTTTATTAATACCAACAAACAAACAATACAAAAGACATAACATAAGACACAAGTATAATACGCGGTCTTATCGCTTACAAGCGATCTCTTCCAGACAACCTTTGGATGGAAAGTATTGATGACGATAGTCATAACATAACCTGTTAGATAGGAATAGAAGTACGTAAATTGTGAGACTTCTCCTAACCTGGTTAACTTGTTTATCACAAAAACGAGCACTAACCGGCATTTCGTTCATTCAGAGTCCTTGATGGAATAGATCAAAGGTACCATTGATTAATACGAAACGAATTTCCAGGAAAGCCTAAGGGTGAAGGCCGAGCAAATGAAATGTAAACATGAAGGGCGCCCGAGGCTTATTAATCGAGATGAGCCTGGGTTGAATTTATATACAAGTAGTGTTACAACTCCAACAATTTTGTACAAGTACAGTACCACGTGCACAAGATGCCAAGGGTCGCTCACCCGCACCCACCCATATACCACCTCATCCCTCTGATCTTCCAAACAAAACTTAGATCTTTACTTGCATGGGAAAGATGAAAAACTTTCACACGCAAATGAAATGGAAAATGACACATTTGGTTAATATGGTAAAATGTAACAGTTTTGAGAAAAAAACAAAATAATATAGGTACAGATAGGCCAGCCGTTTTGATCAGTTTATGCATCAAATAAAAGTTCTAGAAAACGTCAATCATTAATTATACGGCAGTCATGGCAAATTACGATAATTTGACGGTAACTGGGACAAGTGAGAAAAAAGTTTGTTACCTAGAGGTCGCGCCGGGGCGGGTGTCTGTGTGGGTGAGTGTATTTGTGTAAAATAGACGATTCCGCAACGAAGGCAAGTGGTACACACTTTATTGAATGTCTTTATAGGCCACCTGTTACTCGGGTCGGTGTCGACGAAACAGCTGATCGAGCTCAAGCGAATTATTATTATTGTTGTCGGATGTCGGCTCTGGCTTATATTTATTTGTGACGAAGGGGGGTCGATGGGGTAGGGTGGTAGCGCCGTCGTCGTAGCACAACTTTTCCCGAGAACTGCTAGGTTGTTAGATTCGTTAAGTGTTGACGTATGGCGACAAATTAATGCTACCAAGAAGCCTCCCCCCCCACTCAATCCACCCCACCGAGCCAAAGTGATAGAAGTACCTTTAATTTTCACGACTTTGGGAGACAAGTCGAACGGGCCTAACCTTTACTTGTGTTTGGAGATAACAGATTCACAAAATACTATAGGTACCAAAGCATTGCCACAAAACATACACTGGCATAGTAAGTTTATAGCTACACGTCTTCTCCCACACATAATAACTCTATCTGATTTGACAAACAACAACAAAGTCCCCTTAAATATACCACACCCAAAATCGATGTAGAAAGTTAGTAAACAAACCACGACCCAATAACTAAAACTCACATGCTTGGCATCGAGTTTCAGATATTAATTGTAAGCAATATTTATTATGGGAAGGATTTCAAATCGACAAGTAATGTAAATTGCGTATAAAAAGACTGCAATAGAATGAATTTTAGGTTAAGTATGGGCGGTTTGTATACAAACATTCTACATTGAGTTTGGCTAGTGTATAGGTAAATCAATGACATGGTTCACTTTGTGTACTAGGCTAGATGCCTGTGTCGCCCGTCATAATGACGCCCTGAATATTTTATGAAGCACTATGCCGGTACCATTACCCTTATTGTCCTGACCTACAGAATCTTTGATTTATATTACAACAGAGCATGCTCTGCTATTATATATACGAAGGAATGTTAAGAACAGAAGTTCTCAAGAGTTCATTTCATTCAAACGAATACTTTTGCGGACTTGGAAAAAGGATTATTTTCAGTGTGATAAAATATGTCCTCTACATCAGCTGCTAGGCAGGCAATATAATGGAGTTCTTGTGCCGAGCTTGGTGTCTTCTAGACCTTCGTGACACATCGTCACTTTCCATCTGTTGAGATCGTGCTCAAACAAATGACTATAAACTATAAAAAATCTATTCATGTGCTTACGTAGATTATAACAGCTGTAAGCGATGAAAATAAACCAGTGGATCAGATCATAACACAAAGAAAAGTAGTTTGATCGCTGCAATATAAAATACAGAAGTCCCCAACAAAACCAATCAATCACAGAATTGATATGACGACACAAAAACCACGAGGGAACAATGTGAATGTCCAATTAAACGAAGCTTGAACACGTCATCGAAAGGTGTTTCCCAAAGAACGCACACACACATGGACCGATCAGCTGACTGCTCCGATTTTAACTCACACCACTAAGCCGACTGTTAGGAACATAAATAATGACGGCCCACCTACCTAGCTATACGTAACACACATCGTATAATTTGTATGAGCCACCGACCGGCGGAAGAATGTGCTATCCACCCTGTTTTCTCCCGCTATACGGTTTTTACGCCGTAACGAATAAAATACAATCGATCGGTACCACGCGAGGCACTTGCGGCATTATCGAACTGGAAACGTCAAGCGTGAGACTGCATTATAATCAGTAACTGATGACTTCGACAAACAAGGAGATAGGTGCCGGGCCGATAGCACAGATACGCAATACACAGCCTTGCTAACTAAAATGCTAATTGCTATTTCGTTATTTGTGTTGTGATTGTGAGTTAAAAAAACTTCAAACTAATAATATTATTCTATTTAGATTAGGCTCATTAACTAATCTAAGTTTGGCTACTGTTTTCAAGTTGAGCAGTCAACTTGAAAACAGTAGCCAAACTTCACACAACTTAAAGACCCAACCACACGTTTTTAAAATGTATTACATAAGTTAAATTCTATTTTTATACAGGACAACTGCACAAAGATTCTATTAAGCAGTTGTCATGGTTCTACCATGTCCACTTACTCAAAATATGTCCAAATTTGACAAAGACATATCATCATCATCATCAATCGCCTTTACTACTTCACGCTGGAAGGTTTATGAAAAAATGAAATAATTTTATAGATTATATAAACTACTACTACTTATACGTGAACCTTAGATACGGCCCAGTATCGATTTGCGTCCCATAGACACAACTAACAAATAACTAGTCTAATGAAGATATCAATAGGGAGGAGGATGTCTAGAACCATCAGTCAGTGAGCGCGAGCCGCGAAGTCAAATGGATAAAAATATTATGCTGGAAAACGACAAAGTAGACTTAGTCGGTCTCGCGAAATTTGATCTCTCTTGATCAAGATTTATAATGAACTATTACAAAAGGAGAACATTGCAAATCGAATAACAGCAACAGCGTGTGTATGTATTTAAATTTAGCAAACAGACCAAATACGTTGATTTGGTAGAGAACTTTTAACTCCCAAAGCAGTCGACCCAATTTATCCTCAAACAGGACAGCAAATCCTAGTTATATTATTGTAAGAAACTGTCAAGTTATTGAACATCACATAAATGCGTAAGTTTGGATGTTTATAACCTCTTTACGCCGAAACTACTGAAAGGATCGGGTTGAAATTTGTATATAATGTAGTTGTATGTACCTGGATTAACATATAGGCTTATACTCTAAATCCCGGCAAAATGTGTCAGGCCGCGGGCAGAAGCTAGTAATGTAATAACTTATAAGGGAAATACAAAAAACTCTGAGATTGGCTTTGAAATAGAGTTGGCTCTACAAAATGGTGGTTCGAGATTTCAGATTTCTATAACTTTATTTCTATAGGCTTACAAAATTAGCTCTTAGACAAGTTAAAGCTCGAGTTTAAGCAGACCTGAAACTGTGAATGGAACTTGTGAGAATACCCTGTGTTTCCATCTCTGAAAAGCACGGTGTTAACAAAAATACAGAATGCAAATACAATCAAGGATGCAATATTTAAATTTCAGACACAATTTCTGATAGGGTGTGAATTAGCAAACTGTTTCTTTAAGTTCTGTCTGATAATCCTGAACGAAATCATGCTAAATAGATTTCCTGGGAACTCTTGATGGTAGCAACAATAACTTTGTATTTCCCCTTATTTGCAAAAACCACCATCGCAGCGGTCGCGATGTTCATATTATGATAATAAAAACAAACATTTAGCTGCTCCGCCACAAAATAGAATCAAGTATTGAGCCAAACGCACACAGCTATCCAAAGGCGGTCGGATGTCACGCAAACACGGGCAACTTGCTCGTCCTCACACAGACGCACACATCTGCAAAAGATAAGCATCGTCCCATTTTACATTGAGTCATGCGGTCCGGTTGTCGCGATACTTACTGTATTTGCAGGCAGCCTTATGATGACAGACGTCTTGAACCTTTTTGGTCGGCGCAAAGCCGAAATACAATTTAGGACAAGTCTTCAACGGGTACTTCGAGCACGCACACACACTCGCACTACAACGTCAGGTAGGTTTCTAATGACGAGAATCGACAAGAGAACAGAATGAGCTGTAAATCACGGGGAGCAAGGGTGTAATCGTTTATGTTGAGTGATGCGATGGAAACGACCAGAAAGGAAAGAATACGCGAGGGATATTATACGTTCGATTGCGCTAGCAGTGCGCGCGTTTCAGTTGGCGCACGGCGACTGGCGCAGGCAAGAGGCGGTGTGGTGCGGCGAAGCGGGCGGGCGAGCGAGCGATTTCACCGGGCTGATATTGCGACGGCAAGCCGCCCCGCTCGCTCCGACCAACTCCAACCAAAATGTATAGCTAGCTACGAACAGGCGAGGGCACGCCAGCGAGCTGGGCTGGGGGTCGTTTCGAGCTGCACGCATACCAATACAACATACAATTCTACCAGATATTCGGTTCTCCCTGCCTTGACTTGCATGTAAAACACAACGAAATGCTTTACATGGCATGTCTACAGAATTGGCTTGCTTTAAAATTCAACGTTCACCAGTAAACTGACCGTTAACCTGTCCTTTTATTCAATAAATATTTCAAGTTTCAGAAGAGAACAAGATATAAAAAGTCACTGGCAATGTATCATGCGCTACAAGAAAGCTTCAACTACAAAACTATTTCTGCGAAAACCTTTGTCATCGTTATAATAATTTCTACCTAACTGCGGTTCAATCAGGCAAGCATTGATCGGAACCGCGAGCTTATTACGTACCTATATGATATAATCATTTGTATAGTATTCTCATTACCGTCACATCCACATACAGCGAGGGCCTATCGGGAATACAGGTCACAGCATATGCGCACTGTGTCCAGTTAATCAGCCCACATATTTATTACATTTTGGGGAGTTCCGTATATCGTTATGCATATAATTCAAAGCTAAACTGTTTTCCTTGTGAAAAAGAGAGTTTTTTTATTTATTCGTAACACCGTCTTAATATTAGTTGTAGGTTTAATTCGTCTGTTCAATGCTTTGAATGTAAATAAATTGCTAATGAATTAACTAATGTTGATTTAAATATTTCATTAAGATTCTTCAACTTAGGTAACGTAAATAATGCAGGCAGAAATATTCCATAATCGTGAGTTATTCCCTCGAGCCGAGACACAGGAAAATATGCAGAGAGGGTGATTCGGAGCCGGCACCACGCTGGTGGATTTATCGTTATTTTCGATACAGGAACCTGTTCTGTAAAGTGGCGGGCAAGAGTAAATTCCAAGGCACGAAGGCGGTTCGCTTCGCAAAATAAAAGAAATATGTTTTAGTGGGTTACCAAGCTTGTTTACGATCGGATTCCGCGAGAGCGATTATACCCCCATTAGTTACATAAGCCGCCTGGACCGCGACGTAATTAGACAATAATTTGTCTTACTGCTGATAATGACATAGATCTACCCAAGCAGGACCCTGTAGCATGAATTATTATGATAGTTGATTATTGTAGTCCTAAGAATCATGATTCAAATCTGATTGTTATTATGTGCATCCAAATAAACCAAATAACCGACTTTGTTCGTTCCATTTCGTAAAGGATGCGAGATATAAAACATTCTGTTTCGGACGTGTGGCGCCATCTGTAGGATACAGCGCGCAGCTCCGACCGGATGCCCAACCAGTTTCGTGCTGACACCGAACACCTGCGAGCTGCGCACAACACTGCCACCTTTCTGCTAAGTTTTTACCGATGAATATTGTTGTTGTTCGTAAAGGTTTGATCAATTTGTAGGAAAAGGCAAGAGAAAGGTAAAAGTGATGGTGTGTTATTTATTATACTCGAGGCGTGGGTTGTTTTTCAAGAGTTTCTTTCTTTCTGTGTGGTTGGCGGACAGTCTTTATTAGGTACCTCCAGCATCAAAACACCTAAAGCTATTTTATAAATGAGATATTTTGTACCCATATTTTGTGGGTCTTCGCCGTCGAATTTTCGAAAAAAGTAAAATATCGAGGTAACGGTCGGTTTTTTTAGTAGTTGTCAGTAAATAGCTTGTTTAAAATTCGGAGTCAAACAGAGATGGGTGATTGAGTTGTATCCGAGGTACGGTACGGACAACAAAAGAAAAATAAACTTGAATAGCTTTTACCGTGCAACACAATGCAGGTAGCACCGGCTGACGTATGCTTGTTCGCAGCACGCATAGCATGCGACTGATAGCTGTGTTTGCGGATCCTCCTGTGTCCTTGTTGGGTAAAACAATACATGGCAGTTACGTAACGTGAAGACGCGTCAATGGCATCTCGACCCTGCCTCTGTTCTCGTCACTGACCCACATTACTCACTCGCTCCACGCAATAGCAATAACAGTAATTTATTACATAATTTGCAACTCAAAGCAATTACGGAAACACTTTCATGCGAATTCAAGCAGATTTTTATGAGCATGTTACAATTTCATAATTTGGGCATTTTTGAGGAAATCGGATCGAAATGGTATACGGGTAGAAGGCAAATTTTTAACGGAGCTATTGTCTTTTGTTTTTGCATACAATTTGTTACGCTGACGTTCAAATCCAGGCCTCCAGTATATGAAAAAAAAAAGAGGATCGCGCCAGCTTTAAAAAATGTATGTACATATTTAATGGACTAATGGTATCTTGCCCAGAATAGCATTATTTTGGACGACGCCATAGTTAACTGAGGATTAAGTAATTTATGAAACATAAAAATAAATTCACAGGTGACATCTTGCGAAATTTATGTGCCGGCAGGAGATCTGAATTTATGCGAGTGTGAAACATTGAATCATCAAGGTTTATCCCATCCTCATCTGAGCTAATATCAGATGTGCTATAGATAAATGATACAATCGATGATAAAATATAAGATTGTCAGCAATGTCAACAATACATCGGATGACGGATTTAGATAGAGATTAAAATAGCGTCCAAGATGAGTTGTTACGTCATAGGGATTATTTTTAGAGTCGACAAGTGTCGAAATTGTGAATGAACTTTTCTTTTCGTGACGAGAGTAGTAGGCGTGTGTGCGTGTCCCGGTGTCGATGTAGGCCACTGCCAAGGTCGAATGTTTAATATAAAGTCTGGCGCCGGGACATTAAAATGGTTGGTCCCTCCCCGGACCCCCTTTATCCCGAGCCGGCGGTCGCAATCGTTGCACTCGTTATTTATTATCTGGAGGCATCCCCCGCTCACGAACGCCTCCAGTCTTCGACATACATCTGTAAAGGTATACAACAGTTCCGGGTGTCGAGCGAGTACTTTGAAAGGCACCCAGATCTGAAATGTAAGTCAGCTGACGGTTTATCGCAGTCCTGACCTATTGCATTGAGTGACGTAACAACGGATTAGCAAGCACGTATCTATAATATAGTACCACAGATAAATGTAGGCGTGGACTGTTTGAAGGTCTTTTATCAAACACAGGAAAGTCGTATTACGTAAAAAGTTTACGTCACAAGAATCATTACTGTAATTCATGAAACGTAATACACGTTCGAGTAAATATTGATGAATACAAACAAAGTATACGTAACAATTGTTTTACACATGAATGAGCGATGTGATTATTTACACAAGCAGCGGTTCTCTAATTTATTAATATCGGAATTGAAAAACGTTGCGGCGAGTACTGATATCTCGTCTCATCAATACACCACACTACTTATACGATAGAAAACATATGTGACTAACGTTGTTATCATACTTTTTGAGATTTTGGGGTGAATGACAACGGAAATAAAAACAATTTGAACTTAACATTTAACCAGCAGTACATAATTATTAAATTGTCTGGTAACTGCCGGGGATACCCCTTTGGAAGGAAGCCAACAGGAAGGGGCCATCTCTAAATAAATTCAGAATAATAATGCGTTGAGGTAACGTAGATCGAGGTCGTTTAATATTGGTCTTTATCGTAGTCGTTAATTGCAGAACTTGTGATTGTGACTGTCGTGGAATAAACGCTGGTAGCGTTTGTATTTCGTGGTATGTATGAAAGGAGTTGTATTTAACGTGTCATTTGCGATCACCCGTGTCGCATCATAAAAACCCCTCGATGCGAAACTTCTGAGAATGTGCATCAGCATGGAGCGAGGCTAGGTATGGTATGCACATGCACGAGTCGTTTAGAGTCTCGGTCACGAATCGGCTACGAGACGTACCCGCCCATAGCAATCAGATGACATCATCCCTAGCCATGAGCACACAGAGAATTGGAGTACGTAGATATTCCAATACACAAAACTGCACTCTTGATGCAACTCTGTTGCATTCAATCGTGGAATTATGCTTGAAAGCCTTATAAAATATTCATGTCTTAGACATAAGAAATTGCTTGTAAGTTATTTAATTGATTCTCGGAGTGGCTCTTTAGTATTTTCAGAGTGCTACACAATGTATTACAACAGCTTATTACTTTAAGTAGATATTTATAATAGATGTGAGTAAATGACGTTAAAATGCTAGCCTACTTCAGATAAAGATACTAAGTAAGTTAATGTTCAGTAATCTTGAACCAAGAGCCTGCTCACGAGACAAAAGCAAAATCTGGTAAAATCTGTGATAAACATCGAATGGTGATAAAGCAACCAACACTGAAATTTAGTGTGACAGTTCGCAAAACGTCACAAAGCATTTAGTGATTGATGGTTGCGGTGACATTCGTTGCGTCATAGATACCGAGGGTCGTGGGGTCAATGTCGTCACGATTACAATAACCACGGAGCTAGGAACCCACGGTAGAATGTAATAATAATTTCATCCCAGCTGAGTTTTGTTTACTTTTAGCTAGACAGTTTGTCCTATATAAACTTTTAAATCGTCATATTGCTTTACAGTCGTTTTGTTTTGGAATTAGTTTCCTCAGAAAAGTTGTTGTTAGGTCTCAAGCTAAGAAAATTAACTTTGAACCGATTGGCTCTTATTCAACTTCAGAAAGTTTATTGTTCGGTCTCTTCATTGTTACAAGCTATTGGCGAAACTTTTTGTTTCAACTTTTATGTGATTTCAATTTGCATTGCCAAAGTTTTTTGATAAATAAATTCATCTCTATATAGTTTCAAGAGCCTGAATTTGTTTTCAGTTCGTTAAGCCCAATGCTGTACATCTAAAAGTTTATTCATAACACGAGCCTGCTATTGTAATAAGCAAACAGGTATTACAAACACGACAAGTTTAGTAGTATTAACACTTAACATCCTCCAAGTCGCAAACTTCATTAAACAACACTGACACAGTGTGTAAGATAGGGGTGGATGAACTTTGCCGAAACGTTACTGGCTACAAGTCCATAATCCAGCTCTTTTGTGAAAATTCATAAACATCCGATGAGGGTGGCTTCAGGCAGGTTATGTTACGACCACCCTGAAGGCACCCCGCGTCCGTCCAACTCCGTCCTCGCTCTCCGTCGCTCCGTCTGCGCAATAAGGGTCTCACTACATTTATCGGCGCAGAATCGGCTAAAGCCGGTTAAAAACGACCTAAAAAGCTGTAAGTCTACAAGTTAAGGTTGTGGCAGATCAGATGCGCAACGCTACCGCACAGCACAAAAATGTGCGTTCAACTCGTAACATTTAGATGCATTTCAATTTGACGTCATCAGATGACAGACAGCTCGCGCACCACTCGTTTAAAGCTTGTGGGAAGCCATTTTATCAATGTAAAAACTAACTAAAGAAAACGAGTTTAGGTCCATATTTGAATTCACATTTTTGTGCTGGGCGGTAGCGGCGCTGGATTAATGTGCGCAGAGCTTAACGAATGTAGGAGCTATCGCGTCGCGTCGCTTTGTCTGAACTGATGCGAGCGACGACGTCATAATTTTACACATGTATGTGTCAGAAATAAAGCTTCTTGTGGCTGGGTTATGTATAACGATTTCGCGTGGATAAATGTGGCGAGACCCTTAAACGACACGGTCGCTTTTACGGCGCAGTACGCCAGTACTCGTTTATCCACATATTCTAAACGTAATAACGATCCGGTAAAGGTCTACGATACGATGCAAAATGCCGTAGTTATTCATGTATTCTATTTACATCATATTTACATAGAGCAAATGCTGAGAGACGTGTAGAACTGAAAGAGAAGACTGTAGAAAGAGAAGTGGCATTTTCATTGACTGTTGTTTGTTTGAACGAGCATCTGAATACTTTTATGTCTTTGTTCTATTTCAGAAAGGAATTTTCCCGGTCGTCGATTTACGAAAGTTACAATATTTGTTTGCGCCACTAATAAAATTCTACCCAACTCTTGAGTTGAGATTTGAGATTGAAGTATGAAGTAAATCTGGACTTGCTTCATACTCAATCTCTATTGATGTGACAATAGTAAACATTGTTCAGAGATTATCCGCGACCATAAAATTTTCATATTAGTGTGTCTTTTAGTATTTTCCAGTGAAACACCGATTGTTAGTAAATCCTCGGTGTCTATTGCTAGAAAATGTACAAAGCTACGACGGTGGAGCAACAGGCCAACATCACGCAACATCGGTTCGTGGTGAAACTAAGTTTATAACTGCCTGCAATCGATACAGACTGTATACCCGATAAACGCATTTCAGCAATAAGTTTGTGAATATAACGAACCTCTGCAAAGCTTAAGCAGTAATCCTGGTTCAGTTTCTTTAATAGTAAATACGGGTAATTTCGGTTGATATTCGGTTATGGGAACCGTCGCCGTAGTCGGGTCCAGTTTACTACCTCGTTACCGGCGCATTTTTACAGCGCGATTAAACTGCCAGACACCAGGAACGCATAATAGGGTAACATTTTACTAAACACGCAGCATAATCAGAGTCTACGGAGCGATGGCTCTGTATAACATAGAAAATTAATAATATCCAAAAAAAAACGACTTGAAATTACCCTGAGTAAGGGCTTACGCACTATAATAACAAAAATCTGTATAACATGTTTTGATGGTTGGATAAAAAGATTTATTAAGCCAGGCCCAATCACTTAATATTTTATCACTTAATATTTTAATCATGATAACATTATTTACTGATTGGAAACAAAACAGAACACATAATACAAAACTAAAATAACATGGAAAGGTTTTATCTGTTCTGTGAGTCGTATAAATTATTAAAATCCGAGTGGGCGACCACATTTTGTTCGCGATCGGCCTCGCGGCGCATTATCGAAATCTGACCGCAATAATAATTACATTCGATCCGAATGCGGCCGCTCCATCCATCTGTCCGAACTATGTAAATAAAATAAACTAGGTATGCGTTTTCATGATAAAATTTTAACAATTAAAACTATATGGGATGAAAATTGCATGCAATCTATTAATTATGAAACTCAATTACATGTTGCAATCAGTTTTTAATCAAATAAAACTGTAAATTTTCCAATAGCTAAAGGTTCAAATAGTCGTCGCTATGGAAATAGTATGACAAACGGATTCCATTGAGCATTGAAATTAGTCTATCGGAAACTAGACTACTTGCGAATAGAGAGAAAGAGAGTTAGCATGGTTGAAGAGCAGTTCATTCAATCAAAGACAAGAGAACAAAAACAAACGGAGTCGTCATGAATTTTGGCGCTCGGGTTGCGCCGGATTACGGAGCACCCTCGGGTTATTCAATTAAAAACGAAACGTACTCGTGCACGCCTCCCGACCATTCGCAATTTTGTTCGTAAGGCTCCTATTCAGCAAATGAGATTTGGCGTTAGGGCCGCCCGTTGCTAAACCTATTTATCAGAGATGTTATAAATTATTGTTGACTCATGATTATGGTATTGTGAACACTAGTCCAGCCTTGAACTACAATCTAAGCATCTAAGGGAAACCTGAATGTCAAGTTCACACCAGTAGGATAATATACACAATGATATTACAAAATAATAATCTAATAACTGAATATGTAATTTGACTGTTTAGAAAAAACTAAAACCTTCGAATTCCTTATTTTTATAGTTTTTTAAGTTTTGCGGCAAAATACTAATCCTCAGGAATAACATTTTTATGGGGCCATTTCGGGATCACTTCTATACAACTGCAAAAGAATCATCCAAATAAATGAAGAAGCAAAGTTAGCAGAAGACAATGTTAGGATGAATTATTTGTTAGAAAAAACTCGAATGCGACAGCAAACTCAATTAGCGATTGAACAACAAGCTTGGACGGTTGGTTTTTATCATATTTTATTCATGTACGTTGTTCTGGTGAAAATTTTGTTTGAAAATGTATTTGCTTTGTTTTTAGAGGAACGCACGTCGCCCGTCGGCTGATTACGCTCGGCGCGCTGTTGCCGCCATTCATTTGCGTCTACTGTACACCGCCCCACTCAATCTCGTATATTATGAATATGAACGTGCAGCGGGTGAGCAGCCCTGCCTCTCGCTTTTTACATTTGAATATTTAGTTCTTCTGTACATTACTTTTACATTGTTAGTCAAGCCTTCTATGAGCGCACGATAGTGCACATGAGACCCCCGGGTAAATACGCTCACAAACTCCGCTTGAGCTCAGTTTCTACGTTTTATCTTTTGTTTTATTTTTTTCTGAAAAATGTATGACCCACAATGGATTCCGTAATAAACGAGTGAAGTGTTATTTTACTAATAAGACCTGTGCCTCAAGTGATAATAATAAATAGAGCAGACAAAATTTATAGAAATGAGAGAAATGATGAAAATTATTGAATAATGGCGTGTTGTTGCAAAAAGAAGGTTGTTTCAAAAGAAATACTAATATTCAATAGCTTTTATAATCATCTAGGACCAAAGTGCTTGGGAAGACAAATCCAACGAACCGAAACTCGACGGGGTTACGCTTACGTCGTCGTTTTGTTTAAGAGTTCCTATTCCTATGGCCACCTTCTGTCTTCATCAGAGCAGATTTTGGTAACATAACATTGCTTTCTCACCGAACTTACTAAAGTATGCCACATATCAGCTCAATCAGTTGAAGATAACTTGGTCTTAAATTCAGTTGAAGATTTGTCCCACACATAACACTAACAGGCCAAATTAAACAAAAGTTTATTAAAAGAGTTCCAACAAAAGTATGCTTGCTATTCTCAGAAGTCGGCATGGCAAGCGGAAGGTTGAATAAATAACTGAAATTAGTACCCACCCTTCACAATTCATGCCATTCGTAATGCGTACTCTGAATGCCGGTGACTGACTTATAGATAATACTTTATTGCACACTTAGAAATAATTCACAAAATACTAATTATGCAATGAGCGACAATTGGCGGTCTTATCACTTATCGCTCCCAGACAACCTTGAATGGATAGGTTATTGCTGATTACAGCCAACTGATGTTCCAACAAGGCATAGATCATTCTTACAATATGATCATCATCACCATCATTAATCTAAATTAGTCCACTGCTGGACTGAGGCCTAATGAGAGCCATAGCGCCCTGTCTTCAGCTGGCCGCGTCCAGCATCTGCAGTTTTTCGCAGATTGTCATCCCACCTGGCCGGAGGGAGTCCTACACTACGTTTGCAGAGACGCGGTCTCCACTCAAGAACACGTTTACCCTAGCGGTTGTCGGTCTATATGATCTGTTATACAGTTTCAAATGGTTTATTATCTCGTTTCCGATCTAAAATTGTTCATAAACAAGTGCACCAGCTGACTGCCAACAAAACGATAAAAATATTAAAAAAGTTATAAAATTGCTTTGTAAAGCTTTGATAATAAAATCAGGGTGGCATGGCATGCAGGGCCGGACTCGCTGCCTCGTCGCTACAATTGACATGAGCATTGGGTGGTGCGCTCCCCTCGGTTTCAGCTGAGTCGGTACATTCATTACAAAAAGCGTCACATCGCAGAACGGGCCCTGGTTTAATAATTCCACTCATTTGGTTCCCCCGGGCGGGCCAGCGGCGAGACAATGCGAGCCCGCCTAACGGTATCAATCAACATCAAACAGCCCTGTCTGTACTGTACTCAGGCTATGGGGTTGTTCGTTTACGTCGCATTTCATTACGGAAAATACAACACTGATAAATAATTGGCCTTAATAAATATCTCTCATACATATATTGAATTGTTAAAAAAGCTCTGATTTAATTTAATTTATGATTTTATCGACTCTGCCTTTAAGTGACGGCTAATTCTTGAAACTTGGAAGATACTTAAGATTGTATAATCCGCTTAGAATATAACAATTTTCATGATCCTCTCAACTTAAGAAGATTACGTGAAATAAATGCGATGCGATATATATGAAAAAAATATAGGCATCACTTAACGTTTACTTTTATCAGTCATCTAGTACCCATAACATAAGCTCTGCTTACTTTGGGGCTAGATGATGCCGTGTGGATTGTCCAGCATTATTATTATTATTATATTACTTACGTGTAAATATGAATAATATCGGAGCATACGTGTTCGTGGAACATAAATAAAGAAACATATCGACGCGACGTGAAGTTAAGATGCTTCAATTTCCTCTGTCTTTTTATGTTATTGCATAGGAAATTGCCATTTTTCGTTGGAAGCGAATGAGACAAAAGTACCTAATACAATTTCGCAATTGCGGTTTTTTACGTATCAGGTTGCTCAAAGAATTAGCAAGCTGAAGTGGCTGTGGCCCGGCCATATCTCGCGAAAACCGACAGCAGCTGGGGTAAACGTGTTCTTGAGTGGAAACCGCGACTCAGCAAACGTAGTGTAGGACACCTTCCGGCCAGGTGGGATGACGTCCTGCGAAAGACTGCAGGCACACGCTGGATGCGGCAAGCTGAAGACAGCGCTATGGCGCTTAGGGGAGGCCTAAGTCCAGCTGTGGACTAACATAGGTCTATGATGATGATAATGTTCCTCATGGCGCGTTTAGCAATTAAGCTTATTGTCAAGGATCGCGGCGGCGGCGGCGGCCCGTTTGTGGTCTCTGAATATGGAGTGCGAGTCCACAAATAGCTAGCTCTGCTCCCCGCCACATGTGCGGCCCACTAACGAAGATGCCACGTTTATGATAATGTTTGCCCATAATTTTCATAGTCGTTTCGTTTCGGTTGCTGAAAATTAATGCTCCACATGTGACCAGTGCAAAACAAGAAAACAATCATAATTATGGTGAATGTGATCAGATTCTATACAGTAGCCAAACTCGATGTGGGATAAAATTCACTCTGTTGCCGCGTCTTTTTATACGCAATTGATTTGAGATCCTTCCTTCAATAAATTCGATTAACGGGGTTACAGGCAATGTTATTTTTAAACGTCGCCTAAAAAGTTGGCTTATCGAACAAACATTTTATAGTCATGAGTTCATAAGCTCAAAATGATAGTTTTATTATTAATTCTAATGAATGTTGTTATTTATTTATCTTTTTCTGTTTTCTTTGGGAAATGATGTACTTTTTATGTTAAAGTATGTACAATTTTAGAATTGTATATCATGCATAGATAAAATTTTTTTGTTATGAATAAAAATCTATAAACTATAAATACTACTGACAATTATATCTGAAAGTCGATGCCAAGCAGTTGAGGTTTAGTTTTTTGTGTCGCGGTTTGTTTACAAACATTCCAGATCGAGTTTGGCTAGTGTATGATACAAGCGATAAACATGAAATACAACTCCTACATCACGTGCATCAATACGGAAATAATAAAGCTCTAAACAATTTTCTTTGCAAAAATCCCTTTATGTCATAATAAAGTCATTAGGTAGAGCTGTAATTAGGCAGGATAATTCCGGGCGAAATGAGGAAAATAACAAGTTTGAAGTCACCTACGGGGGACATGAAGCGGGCTGAAAATGTTATATTATTTTATCACACAATGAAATAAAAATAAAAGAGTATGCCCGTCGAGATAAATAAAGAGAACACGGCTTCATTACGTGCGGAAACGAGCTCTGCACTTTGTTCTTACGTGACTAGCTGCGTACATTATTCCGCCATTAGCGAGAAACAACACTTTGGTAATTTCGAGCTGATCAGTAATTTTTGCTCTCAGTCGGCGCGGCGCGGCGCGGCGCGGCGGTACAGCAATCGATTAACTGCCACATTAAGTTTAATTAACTGTAGGTCCGTCGAAATTTTCATTACCATATAACATCCTCAACAGCCTAAATTGGTACACTGCAGGACCCAGGCCTCCACCTGATAAGCGCTTTGTTGGCTTTTATCTCATGGGAGGTTATAGCCCATAATCCCCAAGCTGGGCACGCGAGCTGAGGATCGCAGTTCGGCGGTAGAATTGTTCTGCAGGGGGCGCTGCTGCCCACCACCGGAGGATATCCCTTTGTCGCCTCTTACGACACCCGCGGGAAGAGTTGGGTTGGTGCAAATTCGAAGCTACACAGCATATCATACATAACATATTACCGTGTTATGATAACGCAGTAGGATATGAAGAACCGGTTTCGTGGGTTATCATTAAGAATCATAATACACATCGTGTAAATACGATTCGACACAGTTAGTTGGTTAGTTGCATGGCAATTATCGCATCTAACTAATCGCAGTCATTCATAAATTGAATACTCGTATCAATTTATTGGTTAAAAAAAATGTTGGGGAGTTTTGTTGTTTTAACAAGTTTTAAATAAAATTAGATTATATCACTCAAACTTTAAGCTGCCTTTTCATTTTGTTTTAAAATAGAAACCTACAAAACTTTTAAAATTAGCATATAAATAAATGTTGAAGACTTTTATTGTTTCATCAAGTTTAAAATATAGATTACTTTACTAGTTGCTGCCCGCGGCTTCGCAAGCGCTTTTTATGTACCCATAGGATACATAAAGTAAGATTATATTTAAGGTTCTTAAACAAAGGCTTTTTGAATTTCATTGAATGTTACCCCGGGTTACCATTCACCTCCCTGCCAAATTCCATTGAGACCCGATCAGCCGTTTAAGGTGTGTGAAAAGGTAACAGGCAATATTACTATGGATAGTTAGGATATCACTCAAACTTTAAGCCGCCTTTCTCCTTGTTTTAAAGTTATACTTTAAAACAATCAAACTACAAAACTTTTAAATTGAGTAATATCTATTTCAGTTCAGCCTCTAAAGATATATTTCTATTATTAGCATTGAGTAGGTTGTAAAAATACCGTTGCTCATAATATTTACAAACAGTCTGAGTGAAGACAATAAAAGTGGAACAAAGGAGTTGACTTACTGAGTCGGGATCGTGAGCGTTTGGTGTGGACGACTGCGACGGCCTCGGCGGTGGAGGGTAACCCTGCAAACAAATACTCTGTTAGACTTTACTTACACCGTTCGGTAGCATAAACAACAGCCTATGATAGAGAAAAAAGTCTTGCAACGAGTAAATTATTGAAAAAATGTATTGAATTTTCATTATTTTACGTATTTACTCATTACTTATTCATTTATTCGCCGTAGGAGCACAAGGCACACTTGGTTACATCGGTTTACATTTCACTTATAAATAAAGATATATATTAAGACAGAGTAATAATCAAGGAACACAAAACAAATAAATTATACATATAACTGCTGTAAAAAAGGGCATCATTTGATGAGGATTCGATCCACGAAGCAGTGGCTGGGCAGTGATGGTTAGGCTTTACACCGTTCGGTAGCATAAACAGACTAAGATAGAAAAAAAAAGCCTTACAATGCGTATTGCGTAAGCTTTTGAAGAACCACGTAGTTATTTTTACTTATTTTACGCATTTGATGAGGATTCTATGATTATAAAGTCCATTTTGTGTGGTGTCTATGTTAGGTAATTTTCATTATGCTAAGCCTGCCGGCGCCTTTTTAACGATTCCAGTTCGTCCAACAAATCTTGAGCTTGGGATCAATCGATTTACTCGCAATGCAATAAATGATTGAGTATTGAGTACTCGAAGCCGAAGCACATTGAACAGTTTATTAGTAGACCATTAATATTGATTAACACCTTCATAATCTGAAATTGATTTGATTTCAACTTGGATACAAATAAATATGTTCATAAAGTTACACTTAGAAACTAAGTTCGGCTCATAGTCAATAACCAATTAACCAATAACCTAAAAAGTTCTTGAAGAAAAACAGAAAAAGAAACTGAAGAAAAACAAACACTAAACCTCTCAAACAAGCAAGCTAGCAAACATTACAAAAAAAATGTTGATGATTCATGATGATGATCTTGTGTAGCCAAATTATTGCATCAAAACGCCAATACCGGGTAAAAAAAAACGATGAAGAATTCTCGGTAGGTACAGTTGAAAAAGAAAAGGTTCTGTTGCTGAATTAATCAACAGATTGATCAACGTTATGAAGTCTTGTTTCCACAGTAGACTTCAACAACTACAAAAGGGAATCGAATCCAGTAAGAAGAAAAAAGTGAACGAAAACTTTACCCCAAAACTGTTCACTAGACAAAATAATGTTGTTCGAAATATAAACAACGTCGGTCCATAAACAGAGCCAAATACAGACTCTCCAAACATTTGTTAAGGATGCTATAACAGTTGCGCTAAAAGTTCAGCCTCGTAATATATTTGTCTGCGCAACCGTACCAGTCACTGCGCTAAATCTAAATGAAACTTTAGTCGACTGCTACAAAATATCTTCTACGTGAATTCTGGAATTTATTTACGAACTGACCTCGTTGGTTTTTGAGTTATCATTATCAATAATCAGTGTAAACAATGTAATGTGTCATACTGATATTAAAAATATGCAACTTTGTGAAATGTGAAGACGTGTTGTGGCTGTAACAAGATAACGCACATACGCAATCTGTGCTTAGCTTGGCATTAGATGATGCTGTGTGGATTGTTATTATTTATTATCATTCGACATAGGGCTCAAATTTAGCACGTATGAAGATCTGAATCTAGAATAACAACCTGCATGTCGGCCAGGATGACTTATCAATTGCGTACAATAGGTGAATGAAGACTGCAATCATCCCGGAAAAACGCGTCCGGAGCTAGTATTTTCATAAACCGCAAGCTAATCTTTATTAGCTCAAAGACATCTGCTTGAGAAATGCGATTTTTCGAAGTTGTTAATACGAAAATAGCATCAGGAGTCAGCGTCAATCAAGTGTTATATTCACTTTATCAATATAGCGTGTCCCGAGAGCTGGTGGGTACCTGGCGCAGCGCATCAGCATTGCCAAACAGCGGAACAATGCAGCTAGCAGCGTCTTGGCGACACTTCCGACTGGTATTGATATGGATCAGTTGAGCTACCTGTAGATTGTTTGCAACAGTCTGCAATTAGCTTAATTGTTTCAATTGTAAATATTAGTTCTAATTTGTTTTTATTATTGAATTGAAATAAAGAACATATTTCTAATAAAAAAAGTGTTATATTTACTAAAGGTTTATAATTAATGTACGGTATCAAAACCAAAGCAGATTTAAATAGTATTCGATTTTACAGCCACCATGTTTGTTTTGATTTTTGACGTTTTATTTTTACCAGTTTAAGAGTTATCTTACCTGAACTTGATGTTCAGGTAAGATAATTCTTAAACAGGTTTAACACAACAGCGTTTAAACGGCATTTTAGTGTACAAACAGATCCTTTGAGAGATATAAGTTCCTTTGAAAGCTGAGTTGGAAAGGTCCGAAGGGGGATTAAAGCGTAATACCATCGAGCGTCTCTAACTTCTAGCTGTGCAAGTGTCTGCTAAAACTGCACACGGATGGAGGCGAGTCGTTTTCATACTAATAATGAAATCCATACAACTTTTCGCAGCTAGCGGCGGTATAATAAATATATATAAAATGCTGGTCAATTCACACAGCATCATCTAGCCCCAAGCTAAGCAGAGCTTGTGTTATGGGTACTAGATAACTGAAATACTTAATACCCGACTACATAGATAGTTTTTTTTTATTATACATAGAATATATATTATGTAAATTATTACAATATAAATTAATACTTAATACATGTAGTATAAATTGATATATATTTTTTATTATACATAGAAAACACCCAGAACACCCTGAACAAATATCTGCAGAGCGTACAAACATTTGTCCCAAGGCAGGAGCCGAACCCGCAACCGCCTGCGTCGCAAGCGGACCTTTGCCCGCCGCGCCACAGAGGTCGTCTTTTTACAGAAATAATACCAAGCCAGCTTACAAATACAAACGTATATTACAGCACATTTAATGGGAGTACATTAATGGACTGGACACTCGGATTTTCGATTAAAGCAATGATCCTTTTAATGCAGCGTATGTGTTACTGTCGCGTGATTACATTGTTTTTGTTGGAAGTTATTGATTGCAAGCATGACAAATATATTTTATAGAAAACTTTTGCTTTTTAATTTAATTCGATATTATAATCTCATTGCGTTGCAAGGAGCTAAAGAAGTAATAATAGTAAGCTCCCTGCTGACTCTTCTTTCTTAGTTTAAAATAATAAAAAATAATAAATTTGTTTAAAAAAAAAACAAAATAAACCGCCAATTGCGAGTAGACTCGCACACGACACCGTACCGTAAAAATCAGGCAACATTTTCAAAGAACATCAAATTTTTACAAATTCGGAGACCCCCTTAAATATGCAATTTTATTATATTTTTAGTATTTGTTGTTATTACAGATGAAGTGCTACTTATTTATAGAAAATTTCATGTGACTACATATAGTAGTTCAAGAGATACAGCCTGGACAAACAAAGAACAAAAATAGCCAAAAGTACACGTTTTTTGTATGGGAGGCCCCTTTAATTTTGATATTTGTTTTATTTTTATTATTTGTTGTTATAGCGGCAAGAGCATGGCAAGGCAAATACACATTCTCTGAAAATTTCAACCTCTACGGTCTACCTCTTACGGTTCATGAGATAGAGCCCTGTGAGAGACGGACGGACAGCTGAGGCTTAGTAATAGGGTTCCGTGTTCACCCTTCGGGTACGGAACGCTAAAAACCGACTTCGGATCCTTCGGGAATCAATGTTTATAGGACCAAAACGGTCCAGAGAAATCGCCAAAAATAAATTTAAAAAAAAACACATACAGCCGAACATAGAACCTACTCCTGTATTCGAATCGATCAATTGTACGACCAAGCATTCATTATAATTACATAACCATAATATACTACCCTGTCTTCTCCCACTGCTTTACCTCCGAGTTCTCGTGCCAGTCTCTACGGATCTACGCTAGGACACATCAAACTTATTAAAAACCCTCATAAAAAAACCCTTTGACAACCTTCCCCACTTAGCATTGGAGGCATTTGTCATAATCATAACAAGCAACCAACAGGCAGAGAGACGAGCACAAAAGACAAGACAAATGTCAGTTTCTCCTCTCCAACAATTGGATTGCATTATTTTGCGGAGATTGCAAAAGGGGGGCGAGCGGCATAATTTATCCAACTCGGCAATTCCCGACAGTTGCCCGTGACTCCGCCGCTGGAGAATGTACGCCCCACAGTCAGCGCTTTAGAGTTTTCGAGCGGGCTGCCACACCAAGTTCCGAGAATCCAGAGAATTTAGCAGTTTGTTATTATGAGAAGCGAGTGCTGCCGGATAACTTGCTCTTTATGCATGGCGAAAAATAAGAAGCGAGGGAAGGAAACATCTCTTAGCTTTTATAACTGCGCAGTAACTTTCATGACGTATAAGGTTTAATGCTGGAAGGTTGCTTTTTGATCGGCAGACCAACAAAAGTTATATGTACCAGTGCGTATAATTCTTGAAAAGTACCTACACAAATTACCTCTCTAGAAAACCGGCAAATATCGTCTATTAACAATGAATAAAAAAGTATTTTTAAGCTTTCGCGATTTGTTAACATATTTAACGTAGGGAAAATATTAACAAAAAGGTACGCGATAAATACCCGATAAATAATCAATCAATCATTATTATAAAAGTCAATAAATAAAATTAACCCCTTATTTTCTCCCGTCCACATCCAACATATGACTTTTTGGATACCAAAGCGAAAACTCCTCGAGGCACATTTCATAAAAGACGAGTAATTAATCGCATGGCCTTTGACAAATACATTTCCCTGACAATAAAATATACAGAGTTTTTACTGGCAGAGGCGAACGTCGCGTCGCGAACGGGTAGAGCTGTCTCGTGCAACCGGCGCGGCGCGGCGCGCCTACCGTGGGGGAATATTAAAAGAGCCGGTACTGGTACCCGCCAACCGAAATACTCGTACTTTATCATCTTCATGCCATTTCGTCCCTAAACACTCGAAACCAATATCGCGAACGTATTTTATTGAGGGCTAGATCATCTATAGCGTGTTAGAGATCAATAATAGTCAATTGATATTGCCTATTAGCGCAGCTTTTAATGACGGAACATGAAGGTAAGTATTCATTAAAATCGCTCGCTAGTATATCGGTATATCGTATATCTCTGTTGTATTTTATGTTGGTTTTTACTGTAGTCCAGTAAAATATAATTAGTGATTCCTCATTACTGCGCGGCTGGTTGGCGTGGCCCCTCTGGACGTTCGTGCGTCTGCTGGCTTATGGTTATTAATAACGGCGGGCGCCCCGCACCACCCGGCCCCTGGTGCCCCCACGCTCGCTGCCGCTGCCTCTGCCGCCGGCCGCACGTCTGACATTTTAATTCCGGAGCCGCGCTATAACTCCACTGCATGCCGAGCTTATCGACTATTTTTATCGACACATCCCAGCACTAGCACTTCGTTATTTCAAATTAATGTTATTTTAATAAATTTTCAATACGTTTGTGAGGTATTGAATTTCCCAAGTTTTGAAGAGCTTTTTACGGTAGTATACGGATGTTTCTAACTTTATGCGACCAACTTTTTTAAGTAGGAGTTCCTAACTAATCCAAGACAAATATCACCCTTGGGTTCAGTTGCCAGTGCCCGTTATATATTGGAAGTTTTATCGATACATTCACTGCCACAGAAACATAT
This sequence comes from Eupithecia inturbata, assembly GCA_963662085.1. Lineage (NCBI taxonomy): Eukaryota > Metazoa > Arthropoda > Insecta > Lepidoptera > Geometridae > Eupithecia > Eupithecia inturbata. The sequence continues at coordinate 3,820,774 of OY759196.1, read as the reverse complement.
CAAAGCAGGGAGAGAAAAGCCTATTAAAAATTGACAAAGAGCGGCTTCGCAGTCGATAATTCTAAAATATCGAGAGAATCGGTGTACATCACTAGCAGCGACAACGAATGCTACAATGGCGGTCGGGCGAGCGCAGGTCGAGCGCAACATGGCTGCCTGGTAGGCGGTTCGAGCGACAGGGACAGCGCTAGCGTTGGCTAGTTGTTTCCCCGTCGCACCCGCTCGGAGCGCTCGCATCGATCTCCACTCTCTGTGTTCAGCCCCCAGCACCAGAAAGGCGGAACTAACAAAATTACAAAGCGCTTTCGAGCCGCTAATCATAAAATAAGATACGACGTTTCATTTCGACCGTACGACTCTCGAGCGATCACGATGCTGGAATGGCCCTTGACTCTCAAAATTCTCCACTGACATCGTTGAACATTAACTAAACGTGGGTAGCTCGCCGTTAGTTTTATAAAGCCTCTATTAATCCGCTTTAAAAATGTACGTTGACTTTGTTGTTTATTACTTTTTAAAACAGGAATACTACGCACACTTTTGGAAATGTTACTTGGCAAAGCAGGACAGCCAGAAGAAGTTTATTGGAAAAGGATTAGGAATAAATTTTAATTACTCAGAAAGGCGCTTAAGTTTGATTAGAAACAGGAATTCCTTTTGGAGCAGGCCGAGCACAGAGCGTGCAGCAGCGGAATGAGGCTAAAGGCATAAAGCTTCACATCTGAGCGGAGTCGGCGCCGAAGCCGGGTTTACGTTAGCATAAATTGTAGCTCCCTCGTCCGTGTTTAGTTCGAGAGCCGTGTATAAAATCGACAGAGCGCTCGTTCCCTGAGGCTAAGAGCCTCTGAGTGTTCTGCTCCGTCGATCGCTTGATATCAGACTGACGTTTAATTTTTGTGCCATACGCTTCTTGACGTATTTCATGAGCACGTGTACGCATGTTTTATCTTCATAGACTGTCTCACGCTTGTATCATTATAAAATATATACTAAGTCTACTTGATTTAATAGCTGGGCGTATAATATAATTTTCCTGGTGTATGGTTATAATGTAAGTTTTGAATTCATTTCTAAAGAGCTCTCTATCAAATCACGAAAATATGAATTGTATACTAGATGGAGAGGCCATAAAAGGCTTTTCATAGAGACATTGACATTGGACTGATGTTTATTTGTAAAGGGGTTACTCAAAGCAGATATTGCTAATAACAGACTGGTATTGGTATGCAAATGGGCTAGCTTGTGGTACATCTCCATTATTTCGCAGTCGCTACGCCGGCCACGTGCTACCCATACAACTGCAGAACACAGAAATATGTAAATTGCGAAGCGTGCCAAAAGCAAGTTGCTCACGTTACTAGATGAATTCCAAACGCTGCACGACGAACTGATGATCGAATGGATGTCGATGAATGTCGTCGCCATTCTTCAAATAACGTGACATTTGAAAATAAATAACTAAAATATTGCTCTACATCTCATTTCTATAAAATGCAAAATAAGTAGAATGAGCTGTGTATACTTTGTTTTTTAACAAGCCTTATAATCATTGCCTCGTCCACGTTGAAGCCATTTACATTTTAGAAGACGCTAAGTACACCCAGTTTATCTATAAAATTATTTTACCGGTAATGAAAAACAACTTGGCAGATTACAATAATACTAAAAATGAAGAGGGGGAAGGAAGAAACAGGAAAACAAACATAACGAAAGTAAAAGTTGTCCATTACGAGGGGTATGGTATGACCATAGACGGTTTATTGAAATAGTTATGGTTACGGAAGGTAATTTTTAAAAATTGCTAACAACGAGGGGGTTGTACATTCAGCAGTTTAATGTGTGTCGATAACAGTAAAGTTCATAGCCAAAGTTCCATCCGCAGAGTATCGTGGATTACTATAGGTACTTTCCATATAGAGTGGGTTCAATTCCGTTAAAGCTATACAGATTCATATCAGCGCTCGTGCTGACGACGCGAGCTATTCGCGTATAAGTGTGCGAGAATATAATTTCATTGCAAAATATTTTACTAACACCGAATATGCTGCCCAGCAGAAATTTAGCATCGAATTTTCATTTATACTTATTCTGTGGTAACTTTACAGTTTCACATCCGTATGAGTTTCATGAATTATGGAAATGTATGTATGTAGTCCAAAGCCAAGAAATGTACATAGGAAGATTTTAATCGAAATCGATACGTCCTCAATCTGAATTGCGAGTAACAGTTTATCTTGGTCGGGTGAGTACCATCTCGTAAGTGAATGTCGGTCGCGAGGCAACGCGAACGGGCCAAAATTATCGAAAATTTCCTCTGCACGACTACGTTCACCGCGATAAACGAAGCGTACCTAAACATGACGCACTTCTACACATTTATTAATAACTAGCTCCTGCCCGCGGCTCGGCTCGCACTTTTCCGGAATAAAAAGTAGCCAATGTCCGTCCCTGGGATACAGTCTACCTACCTGCAAAATTTTAATAGGATCCGTTCAGCCGTTTAGGCGTGAAAAGGTAACAGACAGAGTTACTTTCGAATTTGTAATATTAGTAAGGATAATACTTTGGCGACTGTGAAGTTGGGTTTCTGCGTTGGGTACTTTTATTATATCTGCTCTTTTGGAAAGACATTATGTAAATGAAGGTTATCCATAAGATTTTAGAGTATGATAATGTTTTAATCATAATACTATAAGGGATATTTATCCCTGTTATTTGAACTACCTTGTACATTTCTTCATTAATTTTAAATTGAGGAGGTTGGGGTAAACCTAACAAGTTCACAAAATAATTTAATAAACAAAATAGGAAGTTTCCTCAACTAAGATCATAATTCGAATTCAGCCAAAACTTTCTTTAAGAGTTATTTGTGAACGCCAACTAGTTAGGTAATTATAACTCTGAGGGTAAACATTTGTGTTAAATTTATGATTTATGAAGTTGTTGAAACGCCCTCAGATTTTATTAAGATCAAGATCATTTCGTTAATCAAATAATTGGTTTTGCTCGAAATGTTAAGACTGTGTAATTATTTTAATAGTGGACCAGATATTTTACACTTTAAGCTAGGTAAAACCAGATATTGGATTATAAAACTATATTGCATTAAAAACTTATTACTTATTTACTTATTTTCATTGCAAACAATGAATCGTTGCTTATTTTCGTTGCTCGTTATTTTTATACGCACATTGTCAAGGATAAACTGCAAAAGATAATATTATACATGTCTTTTTGTAAAATGTATCAATGGAAGTAGACACAAGTAGGGACAAAGTTGAAACTCGTTTCGTGGTCCGCGGCGGGCGTCGTTTCCTGGTCCGATCAAGTTTTTTGCGGGCCTTGAGACGTATTCGCAATTTATGGCCGACTATTATTTTAAATTTCTTTCGCTATAAATGTTTGACTATATTCTAAGAAATAAACTAAATTTTATAATAAACTTTGGATATGATAAAATAAACTGCAAAATATTATAATGATTCTAGGAAATACTCTTCCTCTAAGTGTCTTCTCATATTGACACAGGTCTCAATAATTAAAGTTTAAATGTTGTGGCTGTAGTCGTATATTTGATTATACATTTTCATCCGGTTATAAACTCGTGACAAATATTTAATTACAGTTTTTAACTTAAACTTATTATAAATTTATTTAATTTCAGTAAATGTAGTCTTCGAAATGACTTGAATTTACAGATTAAAGGTGTTTCTAAAAACCCTTTTAAGTTGCTCTGGGGGAATTTCCCCATAGAGAATATCTTGACGGCCGGCGGCAGCGTCGACACATTTGTGTTGACGGTTTGACTTGAGCGTTTACTATCTAGCGATATAGTATGGTGGCCAGAGCCACTTGTTAAGCGTTTCCAACGCTACTCTCATAGTGTCTAATGATATTTGCGTAGCAAATCTAACACTACTTGACTACCTCTATAGTATCAAACGCAATTTCAGTCAACTACAAATTATATTAGAAAACACATAGTGACAGTCCAAGAACACAGTACAGAAGCCGGACGTCCAGCGAACAGATGGACAATAAGTATTGCGAACGTCTGGCGAATCTGGATGAAACAAGCACAGGACCGTAAGGAGAGGCACAAAAGTTGTCTGGAAGATATCGCTCTTACCCGATCAGGCCGCCCATTACAACTGTTTCTGTATTCGTGTTTTCCTATTTTGTTTTTTGTATCTTGGTGTGCAATAAAGAGTATTTGTATTGTAAGAGTGGAGGCCTAGATCCAGCTGCGGGTGAAGTTTGGGTCTCACCTGATGCTGAGGCGGCTGCGCCCCGTGAGGTATGTGCGGCGGGTGCTGCGTGTCTTGCGTAGGGGACATGCCGCCGGGCGCGTTCGGCGCAGCGCCTGGACTGGGCGCGCCCGGAGGCTGGTTCGGAGGCTGAGGGGAGCCGCCTCTCTCGTAACCCTGGAAGTAATCAAATAATGATGGGAACCTTTCGTGATTGCTGCATTGGAACTAGATAACGTGATATAATAGTTGATCATCGTCATTTCAGCTCGTTTGCTAGGACCCACTGTTGGGTATGGTATAGGCCTCTTTAGCGCGTTTACTATCAAGCTTCATTATGCAACGAGCTGTCTTACATCACCATCTGCGTCGGTGGCAGTCAAAGTGTTAATAAGTTATTCTTTCCGGTACTTTTGTTATCTTCAGTAAAAGATAGCCAGTAAAAATGTATTTCACAGCATCGTACTTCATGTTATAATATGAGTTATTGTGTATCAGAACCAAACACCTTAGAAACAGTAGCGGAACTTTTGGAGTTGATTAGGTTCAAGGTCCTTCGAGTCATTATAAGGTTAACAACCTAACCCAGCCCTGAAATTTGTACAGCATTATGCGAATGAAAGAGAAGTCGTAAAAAAATAAAGAGCCGATAAGACCTCTGTAATTCACATCACAACGTTGTAGCTGTAGCTACAATGTATCAAAGCGGGAAAATTAACAGCCTCTCATAAAATTAGAAACGCAAAGAGAGACATTGTAAACCTTATACACGTACGGCACTTCTGCGGAGATCATAAGCCTTAAACAATAGTCCCGTAAGCAAAGCTCACGTTAAGTACCATACCAATAGTTTGTATAAAACAATCGGGCACGTGCTAGCAAACTCAGGTCGACGGACAGAAACGGCCTTGACCGTGCATCCATTATGCACACCCGTTTACTTTGCAAACGAGTGCACCGCAACGCATCTACGCCTACAGCCAGCCTATGCAAATATCTCGATGAGCCGATGTACGAGTTACAATACAATAGCCAGAATGAGAGAGCCTTTGTAGGGTTTGATCTAACCAGTTTTCGAAACAATTTGTAATATTTTTTACTGATGACGAGATATTGTCTTCGTCTGAGAACAGCTTATTACGACACGAGTTATTTTAATTTCTTTATTTTATAATGCTACTTCAGTAGGACCTTTACATTGTAAACGTTATTACAACAATCTCAAGCTTCCAAGGCCACCAAACAACTGAATTTCCACCCTGCAGAAGCATTAGACAATCGTACAAAGCTTTCACTAACCGGCCAGTTTCCGCGTCACGATCCAAGGCTTTATAGGCTAGACAAAGCGTGCCTGATATTCACCAATCCAGGTCAAGAGAATTCATTCACTTTTAATGTTTTCCCCTATCCAGCTGACTATAATTGAATAACGTGACGTCAATAGTTCATGGCCTCCCCATTACCGTAGCATTGTTCTTCATAGCTGTAATCTTATGTGAATGCGAAATCAAAACAAGGAAGGTATGCAATGCCTATGTCATTCTAAAAACTTCAAAGTCAAAACACTGAAAAAACTGTTTGACTTTAGCGGGTGCTTTCCTTGCAAAGAATAACTTGGTAGACGTGGGACGATGACGTGGGGTTTTGAAATTTTATTCCAAAGAACAACGTTCTACATAATCAGCTTATAGCTGCCTAGTCACGACACGCCGTAATGGTGGTCTAACAAAGGGTCGCCTTCTATTGAGGCTCTTGCTGCTGCGTGCGTCGGTAATTGGATATGCAGCGCCTCATTTGCCGGCGAGCCGAAACCTGTCCAATACCCGGTATACGCATATGACTATAATCATCTTCGACATTTAGCGGAACAACCTTGCAGTAGGGTGCGATAATTATATTCATTAGGGGACCATAGCGTGCAAGTGAAACAGACTTTAAAAAGGACAACTCTTTATTTTGAAGGCACTTACCTTCAACAAACATTTACTTGGGAAAATTTCAAATATCTGTGTCAGCGCCCAGAAAAACTTTGCAGGAGGCAGAGGGCGGTTAGGGTGGCAGCCTGCCTATGCCCAAACAAAATACAAAGAATTCTGGGAACTTTCACTGAATAATAATTTCGCGGGAAAAGTTTGTCGAGTCGAGAGGAAATCGAGACTAATGCCTAGCAGTAGTCGAACATCCGCGCCAGTCGCCAACCAATCCATCAAAGGAGGGAGCCTGAAACGGGTGTGGGGGTACCACCCCCTCGTACCCACATAAATATTGCGGGTAGGTGAGTACAAACCCTTTGACCGAGTTCTGTTTACTTTCGTTTTCGCTCAGCTGACGGGGCCACCGCCGCCACCCCGCTCGAGCATCAACTCTGCTATTATTATGATAATTAGAATGTTATCAACGCGCTATTAACTAACGTTAAATCTAATAACGGTGATATAAACTAGTCTCTGCTCAGCTGACCGCTATCGTTTTTAACGTCGCGCATTTAGCTGATATTGATAGGCAATTGAGTGGTAAATTGCTATGTTTACACCAGTGTCTCAAATCAGTGGATATAGTTTTATGGGTCTGGGAAGTATGTCGTAAGCGGCGATGCGTGATTGACTGTCGTAGTTCTCAAGCCTAGGTGCGAATGGGGTGCCCTGAGAGCACTCAAGGTTGCAACGAGTGCGGACCGGCAGACAGGGTGTAGACGTGCATTATTAGGTGGGTGCCGGAACACCCGCGGGAGCCATGTCGGGGGTGGCAGAGTACGCGTACGTCATCACCTGAGGCGCGTCCTTGAAACCGCCGTCGCATTCATTGCACCCGGATACGGGTTGTATCCCCGAGCCCGCAATACACGAGTGCTCAAGATTCCGTCTACCTTTGTGTCACTTTTATCTTACTCACGGCCACGCGACACTCCCCACCCACCTAAGAGGAGATACTTCGCTCACGTTATGGAGCAATAAGATTGAAGATCAAGTAGAATGAACTTTTAAAAGCCAGCTACTTGCAAATGGATGACTCTTCTAGATAACTGTCATACTTAATGGTTCTGACTTTATGTGGCGATTACTCAACTTGAATGAGACTGAAGATGCGGGGTTTCCGTAACAAACCGCATTAAAGATTTTGGCTTTATCACACCAAAAACCCAACCCGCCTTGGGTTGGGTTTTTGGTGTGATTTAATAAGCCCATCGAAAAACTGAAATATCTGTATCAGTTGGTAACGTATTATGGGAACCAAAACTAAACCAACTAACACAGGAAACATTTGACGACCGATGTGGCGCGGCGGGCGAAGGTCCGCCTGCGACGCAGAAGGTTGCGGGTTCGATTCCCGCCTTGGGACAAATGTTTGTACGATCTGCAAATATTTGTTCCGGGTGTTCTGGGTATTTTCTATATATTAGTTCTGGGTATTTTCTATATATTATAATTATTTGTGCTTCGATGATCGTCATTCATTTGTTTTTTTTCTTCTGTTTTTTTCTGTTTGCGTCACTCATTTTACAAAATGGAAAACTTAAAATATCGCATTATTTACGAGTACGAGTTCCGCCGTGGCACTAGTGCTGCGGAAACAACTCGAAGGGTGAATGATGTGTATGGCGGTCGTGTTGCAAAAGAAAACACAGTTCGTTTTTGGTTCCAACGTTTTCGTTCTGGAAATTTTGACCTGCAGAACAAGCCCCGTGGACGGCCTGAGACTCAAGTTGATAATGAAGAGTTGAAGGCTATTGTGGAAGCGGATCCATCGCAAATCACGTCCGAGTTAGCTGCAGGCTGCGATGTTAGTGATAGAACTGTTTTAATTCACTTGAAGCAAATTGGGAAGATTAAAAAGCTTGAAAGGTGGGTACCTCACGAATTGACTGAAGCAAACCGGCAAACGCGCGTCGACTGCTGCGTTACATTACTAAACCGGCACAATAATGAAGGTATTTTAAACCGAATCATTACCTGTGATGAAAAATGGGTTCTTTACGATAATCGGAAGCGCTCAGCGCAATGGTTGGATCCTGGCCAGCCAGCCAAATCCTGCCCCAAGCGAAAATTAACCCCAAAAAAGTTACTTGTAAGCGTTTGGTGGACTAGTGCCGGTATTGTTCATTACAGTTTTCTCAAATCTGGCCAGAATATTACGGCTGATGTCTATTGTCAGCAATTGCAAACCATGATGGAAAAGCTAGCGGCTAAACAACCTAGGCTGGTCAATCGCTCCACGCCACTGCTGCTTCACGACAACGCTAGACCACACACTGCGCAACAGACGGCTACTAAATTAGAAGAGCTTCAATTGGAAAGTCTAAGACATCCTCCGTACTCCCCGGACCTTGCTCCAACAGATTACCATTTTTTTCGAAATTTGGATAACTTCTTGCAAGGGAAAAAATTCAACTCCGATGGGGCAGTCCAAATCGCCTTCAAAGATTTTATTGATTCCCGTCCGACTGGTTTTTTTAGTAAAGGGATCAATGAACTACCTATAAGATGGCAAAAGTGCATAGAAAATAATGGTTCATACTTTGATTAATTAAATATATTATATTAAAAAATATTCGACTTTTTGTTCCTCCCATACAAAACGCCAATTTCATATGTAAGGACCTAATATAATAAAAAATATCTATCTATGTTATATATTGTATTAAGTTTATCAGTCATCTAGTACCCATAACACAAGCTCTGCTTACTTTGGGGCTAGATGATGCTGTGTGGATTGTCCAGCATTATTTATTTTATTTTATTTATAAGAACATATCCCCATTACCTATTGAAAAGCTTGTTTTGCTAACACCAACTTCCATACTAAAACATGATGTCTTTATTACTTACTTAATTCTTTACTTACTTAAATTAGTGTTACAAACTTTGCTAAATCAAACATTATTGTATTGTAGTTCATAGTACCTACTCTAGGGAACCGTTGTCTCTTGTTTCTGCCTCAACCTTTTTTTATTAATTCTATATTTCTCTATTGTGTTATTTTATGTTATTGCTACCTGCTACTGATTGTAGGAGCCGGCGGCGGCGGAAGATCAGCGTTAGGTGTATTCGGTGTACCAGTACACGTAGCGTTTATGTTCAGCCGTCTCCTAATTTTTTTTTTCAATATAAACACAGACATTTGTTACTGATTGTAATAGGTTCTATGTAGTACTATATAGTAAGTAGGTTTAAGTTATTAATTACCTCATCTATAGTCTGTAAATACTAGCTTATACGATTTGTGATTAAGGTTAAAAATATTTTTTTTTATATACAACGTTCTAGGGTTTCTTCAACATCGGATGTCTCAATAAGCATTAAACATTAGCTATGATCTCCAAAAAGCCTCGTTAGCAGAGGAATCATTTCTTAACAGCGATTTCTACACGAGTTCGCTCCAAGAGCCCTGCTTCAAACGTACCTCGAGCTCCGTTGCACAACGAGCTTACGTCAGCGAGCGCGCGGGGCGGCTTACGTCATTGGAGCGTATCTGGGTAGACCTCGAGCCAACTTGGAACTTATCTATAGGTCTTTAGAGTCGGATTCCACTCACATAGGCTGCGGCATGATATAACGTTTATATTCACGTGAGTGGAAGAGGCTCCGACGCGCCGCCGCCGCCGCCGGCTCAACGTTTCTGAGAAACATTCGAGTCTCCCTAGTTTCGGTCTTGAAATGAATCGTATAACTAGACAAAACAACGATAGAGCTTAAGGCAATTCTTAGAAACCTTGTATCTTTTGGATTCATTTCATTAATAAAGAAATAATCTTCGTACCTATCTTTAGTACTCTGTTTTCTTTGATATTTGCTAAGAAATTATCGTTTATTAGACTGAGCAAATAACAATAGATAAACAACAATTAAATATCAAATGTAATAATCATAGAGAGGTATTGATTAAACCCAATGTAGCATCACACACATACATCCACTTCAAGCAAGCTTCACATCAAAGGTCATTGAACCCAAATCTACATAAGCTAACACTATCTTGGTCATCAATCAGAATTAATCTGTGGTTGCAAATACGATGGCAACCTAGCTACCTTCATAGGTATCAAGACTTTGCATGAATTAGCTAAATAAAATATTTGCACAGTCGTGTTTCCATTTCAAATGATTCAATTATAATTGTGACACAAGTTTTTATACTTCGAGCTGTTCGCTTATTATTTATTTTATACAAATTTTTACCTGTATTATTAACCCTATCCTAGTAGCGAAGTTCGGAAATTCTTTCTCTTGTATTTTGACGCCGAAGAAAGTGTTAGCTGATCTTTTAGGGTATGGTTTGTTATCTTAGCCGTATCAGTGATTAAGGTACATTTGAACTAGTGTACCAAGTAATTAATCACTATCAGCTATAAGGTATAATCTATAACCGAATAAGCCCCTAAATAGACGCATTGCTTGCAGAGTTGGCAGACCAGATGGGTCAGAGTTGATATGTACGTCAAGGATTTGCAACACGACCTGGATTCGATCAGCCTAAGATATGTACGAGTGTAACACATTGGAAGAGAACTAGACCCAGCAATGATCTGACTAACGGAAGAACATCGTAGGTATGTTTTTTATCATAAGCCAGGCATTATTAGTTCTTAGCAACAATTTTAGGAATACTAGCAAATTGCCTTGTTTTTCTTTCTGTAGTTACAAGGAAAAGGAATAAGTCACTTTCCGAGCAGATGTGAAGTATAAATGTTTCTTTTTGATAATCATCAGCATAAGCTAGTCCACTGCTGGGCCTTCAGCGCATAGCACTAAGCGTCTTCGGCTTGCCTCATCCATTCGTTTGCAGGCCTTTGCAAATGGCCATGCCATCCAATGAAAATAAATAACACCTTATTCCTTATTTGATAAAAATTTGAAGTATAAAATTTGTCTTGTCTAAGTACTTATTTTGTAAGCCTAAAGAAATAAAATTATTGACTTCTGACTTCGGAAAGTATGTAATTGAATAACAAACAGTAGAATTACCTTATCTGTGACAGAATAATCAAAATTGCGGTGCCCAACAGGGTATATGTACTTTTAGCTATAAATATTACAACTTCTAACCTATCTATGGTACACATATGTATTTTGCATTAAATAAATTAAATTAAATAATGAGCGCTTATTTTCACTAGCCCGACGACGGCACCGGAGCACGGCACGGCACGACTTCATAAATTTTTGCTTGCCCGGCCAGTTGAAAATAATAATAATATCATTTATTTCAGACAACACAACATATGAAATTTTGGTCCATAGTATATTATTATTTTTCTTAACCTATTTATTGTACATGGTAGGTTAACATTGTGACAATTTCAACCGCCCAATGGCAGGAGGACGTCCTAACATTCAAAACGTATGTGTGGTATACATACCTGGTGAGGCGAAAAGGGCGGTCGACTATTTGGCCCGCCAGGCCCTGGCGGCGGGTACCTCTGAGGGTATGATCCCGGGGGGCCGTAGCCTCCTGGTGGCTGCTGCGGCCCACCAGGAGCTCCGCCGTATGGCGGTCCACCGTAGCCCCTTGGCGGCTGTAAATATTAACAAAATATAAATAAGCAAAAACATAAATGCCATCCAAACTAATAATGTTTGCTTGTTACTGTCTGTCAGTTTACATTTCACGACTAAACCAATCTTTGTTTAATCTTTGGCAAAATTTAGCCAGGATTGATGTAGTTCAAGAACTTAACAAACTATTGATGGTAAGTGCGTGGAGGAATATAAAAGGTATCCCAGGAACTCCTCTACTCCTAGCTCTACAGTAAACATAGAATAAATTCATGCAAAACCTGCTGTGCGATTACGGTAAAATATCCCATTCAATGGATCGCCATCCGGGGAGACTGGGTATAAACCATTTCGGTTTCCATCACATCGTACAAAAACAAATACGTACAATTTTCTGGCAGGATGGAGCCGACCAATGACAAAGCTGTCAACGTCAAAATATCACAAATGTCAAACTTAATTTTAATGTTTTATTTTTATTTATTCTTTAATGTTATTTAACATTCAACCTCATACTTATCTTACTCACACTTGATCTTGTTTTGCTCGACTGCATACTGGTTATTACTGCAATGTATTTATTGTTTGTAACTTTGAATCAGAATTGCTGTAATAGAGCAAAAAATTTAAAGTGTGAGTAATCTGACAATTGACTTTGACTTAGGCTATATCTTGACGTTGACGTTAAAAAATCCGTCGTCGATTGGCTCCATTCCGCCAGAAAGTTTTCTTTGTATCATATTGGAAAGCAAAATCGTTTATGCTGTCTCTCCGGATGGCCCATTCAATGGGAATGGGAAATTTTAGCGTAATCGCACAGCTGGTCTAGGCCCATCGGGTAGCTATTTATATTACAAAGGAGTTTATTTTTGACGAGGGTGGTACTTCAATTTCGAATATCGGGAATGGTTATTTCAATCGAACCGTGAACCTCACAAAGGACTCTACGCGTCTGCCGGATACAAAAATAACATTGACCCTAGACAAAACACAGCTTTACACATCGCTGTCTAAGGTACTTTTTATAAGTAGATATTTAATAAGTAAGCTTTATTAGGGCGTTAGTTTTTTAAACTTGTCTTTTACTATAGAGTTCGTCACTATGATAGATAAACTCGAGTTCGGCACTATGTGACTCAGTCAATGGCAGAAAAGAAAAACACATCCAATTTTTTATCCCCAACGTCGACGTACCCTGGAGTTAGATCAGAAATAAACAGGCTTTTCCAGATCAGCTTGCGTCGTTACATAATACAGAAAACTTTTAGGTACATCAGTAACCCCGCCCCAATGACAAATACTGGAAGCCTACGTTACAATACAAACCATTCTATTCATCCATGCAAGGCTTGGAAACGGATGAAACCTCATAAGACAAATTTAAATTGTAAAATTAAAGCAAGCATGTCATTTGTCTAATGATTGGAATCTCAGACAGGAGGGTAGATCTAAAGAAATCACAAGTAGGCTACAACACAATTGTTGAGAGGTCAGTGAACCCTACCTAACAGTTGTTTCAAGGATTAGCTACAATGTTATGATTTGTCATTATGTAATCGTATTTTATTATAAATATTTATTATCTTAAACAACCTTCCATTCACCAAGAAATAAATATAGGTCATCTTTTAAGTTTTTTTTGTGGATTTTAATTTTTTTTTAATCTTCGTGAGTTATGTTTCTGAAATGAAATTTGGATGGTGGATCTATAATGATTTAATATTGGTAAGCACCATTCGAAGCTAAAATCTTAAGCAGAATAAAATATTTAAAAAGCAGGACGTTTGGCAAAACGTCCTGTGAGACGAGAAGAGTGATTTGTCACAACGTGGTTGTGACAAATCACTCTTCTAACTTTTATCAGTCATAATCACCTTTATTTTTTAAATAAATAAAGAGTCCTTTACTATTTCATAAACATTTATTATTTTTCTTATGAAATACAAAACCGTAACACTAATAGGTTAAGTACATTTTTCGTATCATGTTATGTCATTTACGAAAAAAAAAAATAGCTGTCCAATACGTGTCCTTGCTATTTGGATAGCACTTTCCGTCTGAATTGATTTACGCGGCACTGACAACATGAATCGCCAATTGCTTTTTGTGTGGAAGTAAGGACCTTTTTGTAAAATAGTATATTTTTGGCACACTACATCGATTTTGCAAAGTATAACACGTCCCACATGTGGCTACAACAACTATGATTTTTTTTCTTATCTCATGTATTTGGATAAGTAATACAATGACATTGTTTTCGACATGCTGCCGACCGCATGTTAGAATATTGAAGTTATGTTTTGGTGGCATGTTCGAAAAATGTCATAAACGTGATTTGAATTTTCAGTTAATCCAAACACATATAATTTTTCATATATTTTTGAAAACGTTTGCACGAAAGTTTATTTTAGTCGTTTGTAAGCTTTGCGAATCATAACACCATATTTCCTACACATAAGTTCTACTCATTATGTATAAAAACTCATGTTTGGTGAGATGAGACCGCGCTCAAAATGAAAATAACCCCTAGAGGGAGACATTTAAAACTAACATACGGCAAAAAGCTTAAAAATATATGTTTTTACCCTAAAATGATTGTTATATTTACAATAGTAATGAATAATATACCAGCTTAATATTACCTGTGTGCATGAATATTTTAATTACATTTCCCATCTGATCAAATAACAAACGCAATATTTTAATTCACATTGTTGTACCAATTTCATAACATCAATTTTAAAGCTAGGTACTGTGTCTAAATAATTTACGTCCGAAATATTAGGTCCTTACATATGAAATTGGCGTTTTTCGTACTGGCCACTTTAATCACAAATTTCTCCTCTTTGGTAAGGAATTCCAAATTCAAATTTGTACAGCTATAGACTCATGTATTTGTGCTTCGATGATCGTCATTCATTTGTTTTTTTTCTTCTGTTTTTTTCTGTTTGCGTCACTCATTTTACAAAATGGAAAACTTAAAATATCGCATTATTTACGAGTACGAGTTCCGCCGTGGCACTAGTGCTGCGGAAACAACTCGAAGGGTGAATGATGTGTATGGCGGTCGTGTTGCAAAAGAAAACACAGTTCGTTTTTGGTTCCAACGTTTTCGTTCTGGAAATTTTGACCTGCAGAACAAGCCCCGTGGACGGCCTGAGACTCAAGTTGATAATGAAGAGTTGAAGGCTATTGTGGAAGCGGATCCATCGCAAACCACGTCCGAGTTAGCTGCAGGCTGCGATGTTAGTGATAAAACTGTTTTAATTCACTTGAAGCAAATTGGGAAGATTAAAAAGCTTGAAAGGTGGGTACCTCACGAATTGACTGAAGCAAACCGGCAAACGCGCGTCGACTGCTGCGTTACATTACTAAACCGGCACAATAATGAAGGTATTTTAAACCGAATCATTACCTGTGATGAAAAATGGGTTCTTTACGATAATCGGAAGCGCTCAGCGCAATGGTTGGATCCTGGCCAGCCAGCCAAATCCTGCCCCAAGCGAAAATTAACCCCAAAAAAGTTACTTGTAAGCGTTTGGTGGACTAGTGCCGGTATTGTTCATTACAGTTTTCTCAAATCTGGCCAGACTATTACGGCTGATGTCTATTGTCAGCAATTGCAAACCATGATGGAAAAGCTAGCGGCTAAACAACCTAGGCTGGTCAATCGCTCCACGCCACTGCTGCTTCACGACAACGCTAGACCACACACTGCGCAACAGACGGCTACTAAATTAGAAGAGCTTCAATTGGAAAGTCTAAGACATCCTTCGTACTCCCCGGACCTTGCTCCAACAGATTACCATTTTTTTCGAAATTTGGATAACTTCTTGCAAGGGAAAAAATTCAACTCCGATGGGGCAGTCCAAATCGCCTTCAAAGATTTTATTGATTCCCGTCCGACTGGTTTTTTTAGTAAAGGGATCAATGAACTACCTATAAGATGGCAAAAGTGCATAGAAAATAATGGTTCATACTTTGATTAATTAAATATATTATATTAAAAAATATTCGACTTTTTGTTCCTCCCATACAAAACGCCAATTTCATATGTAAGGACCTAATAATTCCCTCTGCCAACAAAGTCGCTCGCCCGCTTCAGTTTTCAGTTTTCATTTTGTTCTATGATGGAAATTCAATTATTCGTACGAGCCCCGCTCTGACGCGGCAAGCGAGCGGCGGGGAACGCTATTACACTTTGATCAATTGTTTTACGTCTCTGAACTACCGCTTCATCCTGAAGGATTCCCGATGTAGTTTGACTTACGCGGTATGAGACTCGTGTTCGCCAATTAGAGTTACATTTTTACGTACATCGGGGTGTTTTATGGCGGATTCAATGATTTATGGGGGCGGTATTGCGGGGTGCGGTTAGCGCGGGGGGGAGTGGAGAGGGTTGCGCAGGGTGCAGGCGGCGGGGGCGGTAGAACGCCATTGGCGAACTCGGCATCGATCGCGCGCCGAGCTCGGAGCAGCGGCCCGCCCGCGTTCAGCCAGCCTCCACCTACGTTAATAAGTAATCATTCGACCCTGCGATACCTTTGCGAGTTTTCCGGACAGAGCTGGAGTTCCCGAAAACGTTCTCGTATCTATTCGAATGGAACAAAGGGCCGCTGGATACGGCGACGCGACGTTCCCATTTAGAGATTTACGAGTTTAGCTAGTTAAATGAATAAAGTCATGATTTTCAGCAAATGTTTGTTTCCTTTTCCATTTAACTATTACCACAAATAAATAGTGAATGGGCGAAGGCACATCTTACTAGAACATAATGTTAGAAATGGGGCTTAGGACTCGTTCCTTAGCCATATTGACAGGAGTTTCAATGTTAATTATTATACAGAGTAGATTTGAGATTTATGTTAGTAAGAGTTTTAAATTTAATTTAGCTTGGTACAAGAAAACGTTCATAGGAGATAAGTTTCGGGCCTTTTGTTTCCGGTATTAAAAATTAAGGAAAAAAATCAGTCAGCAAGGAACGAGGCCCTTAACTTTTTATGATGCCAATGTTTTTCATGAGGTTTATAAGAGTAGATCAGAGTATTGGAAAAGTCAGATACCAAGAGCGGATGCAGGTCAGCATGCAAGATTGTTTAATTGCAGAAACGATGTTTTCTACAAACTGAAATGAATGATATACTATGTATGAAATCAGGTGTCGTACAGTTAGTTATTCACACCTCGTCTGTTTTATGGCGTCAAGGAAAACGCCTTTCATAAAAATAAGTTTTATTAACAAGTCAACACTGCACGTGTGCACCGTTAGGAATGTGACCGGATTCCAATCCTTGCCGACGACGAAGCGGCGCGGCGGGGCGCGGCGATGCGACTGTGCACTCACCCACTTGCATTGCTATTATGTCATTCATTCATTACCAATGGCCTAAACAATAACCTAGTTCTTAATTTAGATTGTTTATTGTTTCAAGGACGGATTCTCCTTGAGACCTTACTAGTTTATTCAAATTAGACGCTTGCTTGCGTGTCTTTGGAGAGGAAAGTAAATTAAATACGAGTTCAAAGTTTAAAAATAATAAAAGAGCTGTAAGGGTCGTTTATAAAGTCAATATTTGTTTCGTTTAGCTTACGTACTTTTTGAACATGAATGATGTTCGATTTTAAAGATCTCTTTCAAGAAATTCTAAGCAGTTGGTTTACCTGATTTAATGAATCTTACTCATAAGCTGTCTTTAAAGTCCCTGACTAAAGGTTTCGTAAGGAATTACATTAATCGTATCCGTCGACAGACCGAATTATGTCTCCAATTTGAATATTAATTAACAATGGATTACGTCAAATAGGTAGTAACAAGTTTACTATAAAAACACAATTAAAAGTAGATTACAAAAATTAAACTTATGATAAGTAGAAGGAAGACCTGTAACGTAAACATTGGCATTCGTACAGCAACAGTGGCATGGCAGTCCGTGTGCCGACGGATACGAGCAAACAGAAAACATTACATAACTTTGATTGTGTTTGTAAAAAGTTGGGGATTCCCTCCACTACAAACAAACGCATCTTACACCGACACGCTACAACTGTGTGAGTGTAACCTTGCCTTCCTTTACATATTAAACGCCGCCGTCGGGCTATCCCTTTGCGTATCTTTACAAAAAAGTCGAACCATAACTACCTATATTGTGTAACCAGGAGAGAATGAATGAGATTGACTGTTATTGCTATTATTATCCCGTTCGTCTCATCGAGCTCCTGTGAAAAACGATAAAAGGTTTGCTGACCGGTTTTACTTTTTATGTACTGAGTATCAACAATGGCACGTAAAACGTATTCATTGAATCATCTGTTTCGACTCCGCTTCCGAGACGCCATGTGATGTGCCACAAACAACGACACATTAAGGAAAGTCTTTCAATGCTAATGGCATTGTACTTCATCTTATTATGTTGTGAACACATGCAATTATGCAATGTAAATATAATTCAACTGTTCGTGGTGAAAGTAAGACATAAGTGAGCGACTAATTAAGCCCTTTTCGTCCTGATGATGACTATTGGTGACGTAATAGAAACTTTAACACATTCATTGCTCGCCAGCAAGGGTGCGGGGCGCTACTGCCCGACGGATGTTTTAATTTCAACACGTTCATCTACGTATAAAGAAGTAAATGAGACCGCATTGGAAAGAGAAAAGTGAAGGAAATTGCATCATTGCACTGACAAGATCTAGGTTCTTTAATTTATTTGATCACGTCTGCATCAATGGGTGACTCGGAGTGTTAAAATCCCCGCCCAACCAAGCAGTGAAGACAGTGATCCTTAACGGAAGATGCGAAACGAATGAATCTTTTGAATTACACTGATTCTCATATGCAAACAGAGGTTAAATAACTGATTATATGTTTAATATACTTTGAAGACTAGAAATTGCATTCACGACAACCAGTTGACTACGCGATCTCTGTCGTCACGTCAGACTACGAGAGACCTACCTAGCAGAAGATACCTACCAATGTCTGTCTGTATATTTTAATTATACGACTTTATAAATAGAAAGAGCATTACATCTGTTATGCGGTCGGTTACGGCAAGTTATTTCGGTCTTTGCCGTCACGAGCCCCTGTGAATGTCAAGCTCGCGGTATTGCTAACTAGGTGCGGTTAGGCAACAGGTGGCTTGCACAACGATTTCTTAGCTGATAAAATAACGACGTCAGACTGAATTATGCATATTCTCGAGGCATGTTTGGTTTCACGATCAAGCACAAAGCTGCATATCTTACTTGTCAAACGCAAGCAAGAATCCAACATTACTGGTACCTTCCTGGCTTAAGCAATAAGGAGTTTACGTGCAAAGAGTAACTTTGCTTCCCTACCCATAGTTACTAGGTAGCTCGAGTGGTAGGGTAGGTAAAGGGTATATCAACAAAGGTCACATAACACACAGGAGTAACATTGACCTAATAAAGCGACCCCTTTTGCGCCCACAGGCTTCATTTAGAAATATTTTTAGGTACCCAACTATACCCTACATACATACACATATAAAGAGCTGTTTGTTAGAGGGCCAGTACTCATAAAAACGCAAATTGAAGTTTCCGATTCGATTTCGTGCATACGTTTATCTTATGCAAATGACATAATGAGTTGGTTTTGCTCGAAAACGAATCAAAAACTTCGATTTTTGTTTTCCGAGTAGGCCCCCAGATTTCAAACTTTTATCAAGATTGAAGACTTAGGTATCTATCATAGTTTGTTGTATGGATGGTTGTTTGTTACCTCTTGCCTACAAAACGCCTGAACCGATCGGGCTGAAATTTTGCATAGTCTAAGCCTGGAATCAAACATAGGCAACTTTTTATCCCACAAAACAGTTCCCATGGGATTGAAATAACCTTTAAACGTTTCCATAGAAACAACGCATGCTAAGCCGCGGGCTGAAACTAGTTAGTAATACAAAGCAAATTGTATTTTGATTCTCATAATTCTTTTTCGAATTTTAGTTAATAATAAAACCGAATAACTTCATATTCAAAGGGACTTATTTAAAAAGTTGGCCAACATGCCTACCTAATAACATATCTTTTCAGGAAGTGGATCACCAGCACCTGCCTGCCTGCCTGTGGACCTGCTGGTGATCCACTCGTTTCGTTACTAACGAAACTGGACATGAAACAATAATATCTCAGCAAGGAAATACAGTTCATGTGTTTGGAGGTGTGCGTAGAGAAATGTATTATATTTTTATTGGAAGCAAATGAGATGACTGCACAACTGTGTTACTGATTTTGTGTCAAATGAATTGGAGATCAACTTAAGAAATAAAATTCAACACCCTTTCAGGTGGGGGGCAGCGTTTACAGTTTTACAAACATGTAAAAAAATAGTCACATGGAAATACTCGAGCGCGTTAGATATTGAAACTTTTTTTTGTTTTTTTTTTATAAATAAACCGAATTCTTGACTCATTGTTATATAGTTGGTTTGTGATATTGTTTATAATTGTTAGGAAAATAAGCAGTTTTATAGATAGATAGATTATCACTTTATTGCACCATCAATACACTTATAAAACAAGAACTTAATACTAATTATATATAATGTGGCACAATCGGCGGCCTATGTTGCCTAGTTTTATGTTGTTTTATATTATATATAGTATGTATTTTTATCAAAAACCATACCTATTGTCTTTTATTTTAAACTCAAATCGTATTGAGTTTAAAATAAAAGACACATTGCACATTTATAGTAGGCAACTAATTTCTTAAAACGTTTTTGTAGTATACTATACTATACATAAATACGTAAGATTTCACAATCAAGCGAGTTGACGACAAATAAATAGGTAAAATCGGAAGATGCTAACTCGCGGGCACTACCGCGAGATAAGAATACGAATAAGTCCCGACATTCGGCTAGGAGGGCATCATCATCGTTATAAGCGAATTTTATGAAGTAAATGATTTATTTAGATTAAAGTATACATTGCAGAATACAAAACAAGTTTAGGTCACAAAACAACACGCTCATTAGTAGCAGTAAGTATATGTGTGCTCATGAGAACAACCACAAATCAAAAAGATCTGACAATTTGAAGGCAAGATTTCGGATGATCTCATATCTCAACTACCGTGACACTTAGGACATTGGGTTTCACGGGGAACTCGAACACCACCTCCTCCACCTCCGCAGCCAATAATAATAGGGTAATTTTCATTTTTGAGGTAGAAAGTTAATGTAAATATTCAAAAGTCTTTATAATATAAATTATGGTACTTAGATTATTTTTATTTAGATCTTCCTCTGTAAGAAAAAAATAGTCGCCGAGCTCGCAGCTCCGATTGATGGGGTTGTCTAGCTAGGGGAACACATAGCAATTTTTGCCCATGGAAACCATGGAAGTGACTCCACAGAAGTGACTTTTTTGGATGTTTTTTTTTCTTTAGGTATTATGTTTAAAATCAGACATGAAACACGGTGATTTAAATTTGTATTATTGATGTATAGACGCAATTAAATCACATCCAAAGTTTCAAAATTTAAAAACCCTTATCTCTGATAGCCGCCACGAGGGGGACTGTTATGCTCGACGAGTTCTGAGAATAAAAATTTACTTCAATATTCTCGGAGCTGTTACAACGCAGGAATAAACTGGAAGCTGGGATAACAAAGTCTACTATAGCTTTGTTTATAGTCATTTGGGTATAGTCCACCAAGCAATAATTTTCAAAATAAGAGAGGTATGACATACATAGGTCACGGAAGTGACTAAAAAAATCTATTACAAACTTTGATATGTCGGTTCATATTGAAATCTGTGTGACTATACACGTTTAAATTTACAATTTAATTACTTATTTATCGTACCTAGTAAGTAAATATTGGTTCACTTTACAAGTGGACATTATAAAGAAATAAGAACTACTGATTTTTTTTCCTTACGAAAACGGAGTGAGTAGTGATTATGATAAGGTACATACACGGAAGGGACATTATTGAAATTATGACATTTTATTTAAAAAAATACGTGTGGCTTATTTACATGAATTCAGTTTAAGAGCATATTTCATCTACATTTTACTAAAGTAAGTAACTCAACTCATATTTAGTCATACAGTTTAAAAAAAATGGAGATTACACTGATTTTTGTCGAAAATGAGAATTACCCATATTGGTCCACTGCTTGACCCAGGCCTCCCCCTGAAAAGCGCCTTGTTGGCTTTTATCTCACGAGGGGTAATGTCCATAATCCCCACGCTGGGCATGCGGGTTGAGGATCGCAGTTCGGTGGTAGAAATGATCTGCAGGGGGCGCTGCTGCCCACCCCCCTGAATATCCCTTAATCGTCTTACGACACCCGCGGGAAGATTTGTGGTGCAAATCCTAAGCCGGCACTACACAGCAAATCGAACACATGACCCCCAAATATCCCCAATCCCCTAAAAAATTATATAGTCATCATCATGCATGATGAAGTAGATATCATTATTGGTCTGTATCGGGCTTTGCCCAGTTCAATTCTTTGAGGGAAGGGAGATTAGCCAGGACTTTTTGAATCATCATCATAATGTAGACAATGTAGATGAAACCTAGGTGAACCCGGCCACCCTTGCTAAACATTGTTTAGATTGTAGAGAATAGAATATAAAAAAAAAATATTCAGACACAGATACAAAAAAAAATATAAAATAAACAAATGCGAAACAAAAACAGTATGGAGTACAACATGGAGGTATGTGACACAAAAGGGTGGTAGTAAAAGGAACAATGTGGTTTTTCCCGAATGTTCGTGTTTAACTTTGCACAATCTAGGTTTTAACAAAGGTAGACTGAAAGAAAAGTGGTCTTATTTAGGAATACTTCGAAACATGCTTGACAAGAAACAATCGAAACGATTATCGCTCTTTGACAGTATCAAGAAACACTCCAAACAAAAATACAGAAATGGCGGAATGTATTTCTGAATCCGAAAATTCATATTGCCTCTATTTTTCTTTATCATACTTGTTATTTAATAGATTCTTAGAATGTTTCGTATAACACAAGACAAGCAACGCCAAAGTCTAAACAAGTAAACTCACATACCTACCTATAATTTATTTAGGTCGTTGGGTATGTGTGTAAATGGAAGTCAATTACCTTTCCGACTGAGCTCAGAGTAAAGTCCTTGGCAATGGCCCCTTTATACAGATACTTATGCTTACACATTTATCGACGCTAGTTACTATAATTCCTTCTGTGGTGTTACGTTACGTCACATTGTTTGCATCATTGACGGTTGTCGGCTGGTGAGCCACGGTGAAAAGTTTACAAATGGTTCGGTATCGAAGTTGTGAATACTTCGGCGGGATACAAAGAATCTATGCAAGCATGAGTTTGCATTGGCATTTAATGCGCTATTTGCATTCAGCTAAAAAAAAGCAGAAAAAAAACCCATAATTCATATCACCGTCTCGGATCCGTAAGTCATCAGCATCACTGGTTACAGACTCTCGTCTTGAGGCTCTGCGATATCTGCGACGAGAAGATAAGTTGCGAAGTTTCCCGAAAGCTTCCATCAGTTAGATTCGTCAGCTGACCTCTTTTTCAAAGTTGGAACATGCCGTTCAAAGCATTTTGAGGTCCACGAGACAGAGTAATGGGAGCTAGTGAATTAAATTTAACGTTAGTTAGAGGGATCGGCGATTTTCATGTGAAACGAAATAACGTTAATACCTATCTATTGATTGTGAAATGAAGTCACCGTATAAAAATTATCATTAACATGAAAAACAGCTCAATTCGCACGTTATCAGGCCAGCTGGTAACAGTGATAAAGCTTGACCTACAAAACTCCCTTGTTATTAATCCGACGTTTTGATTTGAGCCGAGGAGTGGCCTCGACGAAGGGAGCCGGCAATTAGGTGACGTCAGCGCGGTTTAACGACCCCATTACAACATTCAACATATTATTGTGTATGAATGAATGCAGGCCGCGTGACGAGTGACGTTTTTGTTCGCCAATACTTGCAGCAATGATGTAAGGTGCTATGCAATGTTTACCTGAATTATATCGCTCGCCGCAGCCGTCGCGCCGCTCTTGTAACTTGGAGAGTACATCAATAGATTCTCACATTCGAAGAGAGCTCATTATGCTTTTAAAAGTGACTGCTACTGAAGCGTTATTCTGACTCTTGTGTGAGTGTATTTTCGTAGTGTCGTCATGTCAGTCATTCCATTTAACAACGCCAATGTAAACGAAATCTTCAGTACGTCAACTCGGTCAGTGACCCCATGCAGGTAGGTAAACGATCGAGATGGAGCCATTATCCAAGCAGCACAATGACACGATTATCGGGAGTCGACTAGTCCGAGGCGGTTCGCATTGATTTTACGAAATCCACATCACGGACTGAGAATGAACGGGCTCCGTCGACCCATTCATCTCGTTTTCATGTACACTGCGCCACTATCGCGATACGAAAGTGAGAGCGAAATTTACTCGGAGACTGCAGTACGCACCGCTCAACCACGTAATTCCCTAAACACAGAGATCGAGTGGATATCGGAATTGGAATTTGAGCTATTTGCAATAGAGTATATTGATGACTCTTATACTCAATTTACGTCAAAATAATATTGGATTGACCACAACTTTGAAGAACAAGTAATTGATTGAGTCAGTATCTAGGTAATTAGGATGACAAATTTAGGGCCAGGGTTCGAAATTATCAAGATAATAACGAGCCGTGATAATTATCGGATAATTATCTGATAATTATCCGATAATTATCACCATTATTAAAATATCATTTGTTAAATTGTTTCATAAGAAATATCGATGGTTTATTGTCTCAAAACAAACAAAAAATATGTTTAATTTTTTTTATATAACATAATACAATACAAATCAACATTAATGTCACTATTTAAAGGTGAAATCGGTGTTCGTCAGATTTGACAGATTTGCAACTAAACTACTTGACCAAAGAAGCCAAAGGAATATCTTCATCAGATGATGATTCTATTTCCATTGGCATTGTTGCTGCTATAGCTTCAGTAGAACTAGAACTTATTTGTTCTTCTAAAAGCCAACCTAGATCTTGCTTCTTGGTTGTAATACTTAAACAAGAATACCAGCTTTGCAGCCTTTTCGTTGCCCAGTCGGTTTCTTAGCTTTGACTGCACAAGCCCAAATGTTGAAAAACATCTCTCTAATGGTGCAGTTGAAGCTGTTGCGGTTAATAACTGTTCACAAAACTTTATGAACTTTTCTTTTTGTGGCCATCTCTCTTCATCTTCTAGAGTCACGGAAGTCCACCACAACATAGGGCAGGTGTTCTTGAACGATTCGCCAAACATGAATTTGGGAAAAGGGTGAGCTTTTGCTGTTAGTGCCATTATGAAAGGAGCGAAGTTTTCATCAACTCCTCCAGTAGTTATGAAGTCATACGCTTGTTTTTTCTGTTCATTGTTTTTTGTGAATTGGGGGAATTCCCGTGTCGCGGCTAGACGTGCGTTCGGATACACGCAACAAGTGCGGAAATACACGTTTGGATAGATTGTTTGAATATAGTTCTATTTCACGGGCGCAATTTTTTGTTATTATCAATTGATAATTATCAACCTGTTTATTATCATGATAATTATCGTGATAATTATCATTAATAATTATCCTTTCGAACCCTGTTTAGGGCTTTGCATAAGGTTCAGAGCCAGAAATTTGTGGATGATCGGTCAAGTCAGTACACTATATAATGTACCAAAAGATGACAATGATGATACCCAACGCTTACGAGGCGTTACTACAAGCGATGTAAACTTTCTCATGTGTGAACACCGCGACTTTGAAAAGTTTCCAAGAACAGCATAGAAGTGTTAGTATAAAATGGATACCGGCAATGCCACCCAGTTGCAAGACAATTGTATAGGTAGGCAAACACACACACATCGGCATCACATACAGCTAAATCTAAATATAGCAGGCGCCGATATCAGCGGTTCGCCCTTGAACCAGTCGCACGGAAACATTTTATTATTATTACCGAGCTGTCGGCGAGCTCGAGTATGTCGGGTCGACGACCCCGTAACCACGTGTCTCCTTATCAACAACTATCTAACACAATTGTGGGTAAACAAAATGCGGAGATAAATGACTAATTCCACAATAGTCCATTTAGGCCATTCATAAATAACAATCAGCGTAACGTCATGCTGATTTCGATTACAATAGTCGTCCGAATACGTCTGTTATGAAATTCCGTACAAGGAAGGTTATCGACTTTGATTTAATCAAATACGTATTAGGTAAGGAACTCCATGCAGTCAATCCATTTGTGCGATGAATATAGCCAAAAGATCCTAAAATGGCAGTAAAACGTCCAACGTGAGCGATAGGCGCATGCACGACAATTTACCATAAGCCTATCTCCTGCCTTGTACCGTATGACAGGAACCGAGCGAGCGAAACTAACTTTGAAATACCGAGATGAAATGAATAATGATACGATACCAGATAAATTGATAAAACTACAACTTTTAAGTTATTGCAGTAGAACAGATTATGTCAAAATGACAATTAACAACAATCAGCAGTTTAATGAAATAGAAGGCAGTCAGAGGAAATTTTTGCCAAAGCAATAGACATAAAGAAGAACAATCAGAATTATATTATGGTGCATAACTAAATACATATTGGCAGAGGTAGCAACAGCCATATATTACTCCGCAGCCGGTTTGATTAACCCTAACCGCGATTGAATGTTAATATAGTTACTGCTGTTGTTAGTACATAGGTAATTGCCGCATAGCATTCGATGAATCATAACATAACATCATATCGGTGGTATCGGATATGCGGACGGAAGTAAATCCATATCGTGGGAAGTGGGACATTGTTGTGTAACCGGTATTTGTTCACCGGCCAGCCTACGGACATATCCTTACAAATGCGTACGACCTTGAATGTGAACTCGAAAGTGTAAACAGGCACGTGGTCGATGCATTGTTTTACGACCGCGACCAGAGTGCCACAAACAAGTCGAGATTCAAAGGATTTGCGTTCAGTACACACTGCTGTGTTCTAGCTCTCTAGTACTGTCGGCACGAACATTACAGCATTATGTTTCTGACGCTTGCTTTAATTTGCAGAAGGTTCGTGAAAATAGTGATTTTACTACTTGCAAGGTCAAAGTGGGATTCAAGTTTTGTTCCTTAGTATTTCTGGCTCTATCAGAACATAACACATTCAACAAACGCACAAGCTAAACACCCCAGCGTGTCAACATCTGAACGAAACAGCCACTGTTATTTCGTAAAACTAGAAATCCAATAGAAAGGAAATAAATCAGGTTGTTTTACCTACACGTGTCAGACGTCAAGTTTCATTCACGCTGATTCCGTCAGTATCCGTGGCCCGGCACCTCCACATAATGTATGCGGTCGGGGTATGTTCGCAAAGCCTCCCCTTTACCCCGTTTTGGAACTAAAGCGAACGCACAAATCTCCGACTGGAAGCGAGTAATATTTGCCTACACATCAAACTTTCACTATCGT
Source organism: Eupithecia inturbata (assembly GCA_963662085.1). Lineage (NCBI taxonomy): Eukaryota > Metazoa > Arthropoda > Insecta > Lepidoptera > Geometridae > Eupithecia > Eupithecia inturbata. The sequence goes on along the minus strand of OY759196.1, from coordinate 3,793,535 downwards.
CGTGGGCTTTCGTTTTTATATCTGCTAGCTAACTGTGCGGCGGCGGCGAGCCGGCTTTGTTATTCCTCGGCGACGGTGTTTTTTCCTCTTTTTCAACTGACGGCTGACACGCCTCCGTGCTGTGACGGGAACAGTAGTCGTTCACTTGCTTTGGGATTGCTAATAAACATGAAACGTTAGAGCGTGATTGTTTTTTTATCGCTTTTGAATTGTATACCTGTGTGTTTAGAGGTTTTTCTGGAATAATTTAAACTAGGGGTAGTTATACAGGTACATAACTAAATGTGAGAACCATATGGAATTTAACCTATGGGCCACCCACCCAGGTCTTCGTACGTTTTTTAGAGTTTCGTACCCGAAGGGTGAAAACGGTACCCTATTACTAACCCTCCGCTGTCCGTCCGTCTGTCACATGGCTATATCTCATGAACCGTAAGAGGTACATTTGAAATTTTCAGATAATGTGTATTTCTTTTGCCGCTATAACAACAAATAATAAAAATAAAAGGGGCTCATATAAAACAAACGTGATTTTTTTGCTCTTAATTTATCAAGGCTGTATCTCTTGAACTACAATAGGTAGACACATGAAACTTTCTATAATTATGTAACACTTCAACTGTAATGATAACAAATACTAAAAATAAAATAAAGTTCAAAATTTAAAGGGATCTCCCAGTAAGTGAAATTTTATGTTCTTTGAAAAAGTTGCCTGATTTTTACGGTACGGAACCCTTCGTGTGCTAGTCGACTCGCACTTAGCGGTTTATTTTCTACCACAGGTACGCAAACATTATCATAAAAAAATCTAAAACTAGTGTTTTCGCAAACTTTATCATAATAAAATCGAACACTAGTTTTTTCTATTTTTATATAAGTATTTATATTTTTATGTATATTAGAAAAACACAGTTTTGCAGCTAGAAATATTCTGTAATGCGCGATAGCAAGGCCAATTATTCACGGTTATTCCCAGAGAAAATCAATTCGTTATCATTGAATTTGTAGCCAGTGCCCAATAATGAGCACATAGGTACCAACAAATTTCAGAATTTAAAAAGAAAAAATCCTAGACGGCTGTAGATTTGGCTAGATTTGTATTTTATTTCTTTCTTGAGTTGCCGCTTTGCCCCTACAATTTCCTGCGAGGTTATCCATTAATTACCGAACACCCTGTATTATAAAATCACTTTTATTAAACTGATTGAGAGTTGTTTTATATGAAACTTAAAATAAATCACATTAATGTGAAGAGCGTAAAGAAAAAACGCTATTTATTAAAAAAAAATTAAATTATTTTTTAATTACTGCTTTACACCGGCGACTATATCAATTTTTGACAATTCGCAAGACAGATAGTTTCATTCTTCTGAAAAAAGGTCATACAGCTCTCTTAAATTGCCACAAGTCAAGAAAACCGTTTTTTTGACATTGCACCAAAGATATTCTATTGGGTTTAGATTTGGGCTGTTAGCTGGCCAATCTAAGACAGAAACTCATTGCGATGTGAGAAATACCTCAACGGTGCATGCAGTATGTTTTGGATCATTGTTGTGCTGGAATGTCCAAATAACCGGAAGCATGTCTTCAGCATAAGGTAACATTGATTCTTCTAGTAATTTTTGTAGTATTGGGTTCTATTACCTTAACAGCTCCAACACCATGTCCAGAAAAGCACCCACAAATTTTCACATTTCCCTTACCATGCTTTAATGTCACTTTTGTGTACTTAGGGTCAAATGCTTTATTCGGAGGGCGTCAAACATATTGTTTTCCATGAGAGCATACCCTGTTTATTTTGTCTTGTCAAAAAAAAGTGAATTTTTCCACTGCCTAATTGTCCAGTTTTCATATCTACTTGCAAATGCAAGCAGGGCTTGCCTATGGCACTGTTTCAACATCAGCCAGGTTAGGTTCTTTACTATCCTTCCGTAGAACTTTTCTTCTACCAGATGCCTTTGAATAGTGCGCGGTGAAATTGCTGAAGGGTTGTTTTCAGCAAAATATTCTTTTCTTAGCTCATTAGTCAAAGTTTCTACACCGGGAACTCATAGGTTAGCTACACTAAACAACTGCTTGAGACCCTATGTGTACAGTATAATATTTTTATAATGATGTTGGGACTGTTTGATTTCTGCAGTGCCTCAGGGATGTTTGCAGAGTATGAGATGGATGGATTTGCTGCCATTCTCTATAAAAAGACCACATTCCTGATGCACAGAGTGTGTGACAGCCCCAACACCATCCTTCAAACTATAGCCGGTAGAATCTTCCACATGCCATTGTTTCGTGAGGAGAGTGATCTACTAAATCTATTAAATGTTTAGTTATAGTCAAAGTCAAATAAATAACCCTAATTCTAAGTGCCTCTAATGTGTGCGATCTTTTATTTATTTATTAGACCTTTTAAGTAAAAGGATTTTGTTTTGCCAAACAAACAATATTTCGGTCAACTCGATGAGATGACTTTCTCTGTTTATGTACACGCGGAACATTTGAAGTAGTTTGATATGTGGCAAAATGCTTCACAGCGTGAGAAACCAACCTTCTTCTATCCAACCAATCTTTTTATACAAACAACTCTTCTCATGAACTTTCATTATTACTTCCCTTGTAGATTTATCACACTTTAATTTTTAATTGTTTTTTATAGAGCAATCACCTTTGAGACTTTTACAGCACTAAATGGCGACAAAATTATATGAATAGTGACCCCACAGAGTTCACCATTAAAATATGAATAAAAAAATTATCTATTCAGGGTTCTTAATTATGTGATCAGCCTAGTTTCAAATCTAATGTATAAAGTACTTGTTAGTTTGAACACCCATTTGTTTATGGTGTATCTTGTTGGTTCAATAATAAAAAAAATGTCTGTTATATAAATATTAGCAGCATTGTATGTAAATATTAATTTCATAAACATTTTTTGGTCCATGTCATATGGATCAACCATATGAGACAGACCAAAAACTTTATTCACTAGCTAACTATTAGCACCATGGCATATAAATGTTAATTTCATAAGTACTGGTCACAGACCAGGAAGGCAAATCTCGCCAATTTATCACTCAATAAATATCTATGAAATCTAATATCTTGATACATGTTCTATGTAAAAACTGTCAAATTTGACAGTTCTTTTGATATTTATCGAGTGATATATTGGCGAGAATTGCCTTTCAATGCTTACGCGCGGTTTTGTTGGTAAATATTTTCAAAATCATGGTCTGATTGCATCCCCCATTTTTTGGTAGTAGTCTTGACACACCCTGTATATGATCAATTTTTTTGGTCATTCATAAAGATGAATGACCAAAAAAATTTTATCAATACCACAAGCCACATAATAATATAAACTTTATTTTTAGAAAAATCATTTTACTATGATTTGTCACACTCCATTGCATTTATACATTTATTCAGCAGACATTATTTATCCTTAGAAATTGAGTTTTGTATCTGGCTCACTTTAGTCATCCAAAGTGGGGTTTCTAAGGGCTTAGAAACTGGCCTTTTGCGTTATTCCTCCAATAATATTACCGAAGATAAGGCATAGAAACCATTAAGATGATGATTTACTAATTCTTAAAATCAAAACATACAATTTGTTTACTAGGTAACACTTACCGTAGAGTTTCTATATGGACTTCCTTGAGGATTATAAGGTGGCATAGGCCTTGGAGGCGGCCAACCAGGTCCTGGTCCATATCCAGCTGGTGGCTGCTCATAACTATTGGGGTATCGGTGCGGTGGCGCGCCACTCGACTGTAGCAACGAGTTGAGAGTAGGCGTAGGCCCCGGCGCCTGCGATACCGCCTGTCCGGGAAAGAACCGCGGACCCTGGGGCCCGGGCGGCCGCGGTTTGCCGGGAAAACCGGGCCTTTGTGCGTAGTATGGATCAGCTCCATCTGGGTACCGGTACTGGCCGTACTGGTCCGGGCCCGGCCGGTCGTGGCCAGGCGGCTCGCCGTCGCGCGGCTGCCCCGGATCGCCCGACATTGGCGACTTGCTCTTTGTGTTCACGACGCCATCCGGCGGAACGCGCCCGACAGACTTGTCGGTGCCGTTTTGCAACAAAGTGTTCCGAGATTCACTGTGCTGTTCGGGTGGATTCTGCTCTACATTAGCTTCGCTACGCTGAGACTCTGCCTGCGTCGCAGCCATGTTCGGCTGACAACGGCGGCCTCTGCTTACTCGCTACAGCGATCGACCGGCTCGTTTACGTTACATCGAAATCGGGCGTCGGATAGCAAATTTGGGACGCGGACATATCCATCACGTTTCAATGATAAACTAAACACAGATAGTAAACGCAAAACGGACGATATATCGTTCACCGAAGCACACACATTGATCACATATCTACTCCATTCGCGTAAACGAGGTTATAGAAAAGGTTACATAGCTAGCGAGCGCTTTTGTCATGTTTATATGATGTTTCATATCACTAACACTTTTGAACACTGATTATCGGTCCACGTAGAAAAAAACACATTGTCTTTCCACAAATCCAGTGCTAAATTCAGTTTAGGAGCACTGATATCACGAATCTTGGAAAACGATTGGCGTCCGCCATTACGGACTTGAAATTCACTGTAGCGCTTGATACGACGCTTCCAACTATGTTCACTTCGGTAACAAAAAATACGTATTTTACTATTTTATTACCCTGATGCCAAGTTTTTTGGATTAAGTTACAATTAATTTGTAGTGAATTGAATGTTCTACCAAATTTCACACAATTTTCGCTCAAAAATCGGTTTATTTTCGTGCTTGTTTACATTTTCGTAAACCATCGCGACCACGTAGTTACTACAGGAGAGCCAACATAAAGAAGTTAAAATTTCCGCTGGCGCCAACATGACTGTGGCTATCTTCATTGTAGTCGTTAAACATGATCAAAAAAAAACCTTCAGATTGCACTAGTTCTGAAGAAACAAATACATATTTTATTGTTTTAATCTTATTTTATACATAAATCGGTGCTAAAATATTCATCACATGCTGAATTTTTAAGTTTTGAACTTAAATAATTATAACTACGTTTCCGGTTCATAAGAGAAGTACCAACATAACTTTTAACAGTCTATCAGTTTTGTCTAACTGTCAACGTCATGTAGCACAGGCGTGGACGGAAGAAATCACCTTACGCCCCTGATCGAAGAACATCACCGATGTTAATGTGTAAATTAATGCATGAGTTCATGTGCAAAAGATAGGTACCTCGCCATCTTTTGAGTTTTATGGTAGGTATAGGGCTGTTTTCACATTTTTTTTAAAATGCCTCTTTAAGTTTATAAATAGATCGACGAGAGATCGGAGTAGGTAGAATGATTTAGGACCAATGACCTCAAATGCTCAGTTAGTATGGATATGCCTCCGGAATTCCGGTATTTTATAATTATGAAGCCATTTTTTCCGTAATTTCTTAGATATTACTTAGAGGCGTAAAGTGAGAAACGTATCAATATCATCATCATCATCATTCGCAGCCTAACTTCACCCACTGCTGGGTATAGACCTCCCTTAGCATGTGTCAATCTCCACAGTGTTGTGCTTGTCTCATTCACGTCCCTTTCGCGATGGATGCTATATTGTCGGACCGACGCGCCGCTGGACGAGCGACTGGTATCAATTTAACCATGTATTTTTTGCTTTAACATCCTAGGGGTGGCATAGGTGATTGGCACTCAGTAGTTAAAAACCTGTGGTATTGATAGACTTGAAGTAAAATCCTAACAAAGTAAAAACAAATAAATAAACAGGATCAGATAAGTAACACCCCTATAGCCTACAATAATAATAATAATATGTACCTATAACTTGGCAAACAGGGTCTATTGTCACCTTATCTTAAGCTCTATACGCACTGTGGTACGACTCTAAGCAGAGCTCACAATAACAATTATTTTTAATCTTGGGGCTAGATGTTGCTGTGTGGACTGTCCAGCATTGTTTATTTATTTATTATTTATTGTTATTGTGAAATAAAATAAAACTTTTAATTTTTACCTGTTTTTTAATCCATTTTTACCTACTCTTTTTAGGTAAACCATAAAAAGGTTGTATATCTAGACAAAGTATCTAATAGACAAAATAATGAGAATTAGGTAAATTTTCAAACATTGGTATTTTTGTGCACAAAGCGTCTGAATAATTAATATTATACAAAACTAAAAATTACAAAAAATCGTTCGGTTAGTCGACAGTAATAAAAATCAATTAACCTTTAAACGTTTGACAATCGCTTCCGATAAGTTTCAAATGTAGTAGTTACTAAATTACTACTTTAATTATAATATTTAACTGAATCCGGTAAATATCGGAACTTTCCGGAAAAAAAGCCATCTCCATGCTATAAAACCATGATGCAAGTACGTAAAATCATTCTACCTACTCCGATCTCTATGACGGTTACAAGCTGAATTGAACTTTTTTGCGTTGTTTCTAGAAACTAAAATGTATTTTTTCCAGGCCCATAAAGATAGTAGACCAGAACGATCAATCTAATAAAAAACATAAATGTGAAAACGCGTCAAGTTCGTTCAGATTATGGTTGGGACGCGCGGTAGAGCATCCAGCCAAGTTCGGAAAGAGACTGGCGGCGGCGGCGCGGCGCAACTATTGGGCACGCTTATGGTCCCGTCTATAATAATCCTAAGGACTTGCAATTTCGCAGCACTGGTGAGATCCATTAATAGATTAGGAATCCTAAATTTCAGAATTATATATATCGAGGTTATTGAGTTATCAAGTTATTATTACTTACAGACCGATTTCGAATCGATTCGAAACTACATGCATGCAAGATTTAATGGTTTCTTTAGGTATAAATTACCTTGTGAAACCATATTTCTTGCCAAGTTATAAATTCAATAACAAAGAACGAATTTTCTTTGAAAAAAATTGTATAACGTTGTATATTCCTATCTATGATTTATGGAACTGCTATAATATAACTTTTCCACCACCCATTTAGACTTCAACTCTTTTATTGAGAGAAACGTCTAGGTACTGAACATGACTCTTTTTTCACATTTATGTTTTTGGTGGGATATTTGTTTTGTTGGACCATGGTTCAGTTAATGGCATCACCTATAAAAGAGCTGAGATCATTGTATAGATGCCAAGTTTCATAGCAGTTCCTCATTTTAATTTGTTAAGTTCTATAATTTTAGGGGTCCGTACCCGATGGGTTAAAACGGGACCCTAATAGTAAGCCTCCGCTGTCTGTCTGTATGTCCGTCCATCCGTCCGTCCGTCTGTCAGCGGGCTGTATCCCATGAACCGTCAGAGGTAGACAGTTGAAATTTTCAGAGAATGTGTATTTCTGTTGGCGCTTTAACAACAAATATTACAAATAAAATAACTATCCAAGTTTGTCTAGGCCGTAACTTTTGAACCACAATAGGTAGACACAATTATCACTTCAACTGTAATAACAACATATACTTAGAATATAATAGTAGCAAAATTTAAAGGGGTCTCCGGACAAGTGGAAATTTGATGTTCTTTGAAAAAGTTGCCCGATTTTTACGGTACGGAAACCCTCGTGTGCGAGTCGACTCGCGCTTGGCGGTTTACCTACATAATACTACTACCTCGATATATTAGGTCCTTACATATGAAATTGGCGTTTTTCGTACTGGCCACTTTAATCACAAATTTCTCCTCTTTGGTAAGGAATTCCAAATTCAAATTTGTACAGCTATAGACTCATGTATTTGTGCTTCGATGATCGTCATTCATTTGTTTTTTTTCTTCTGTTTTTTTCTGTTTGCGTCACTCATTTTACAAAATGGAAAACTTAAAATATCGCATTATTTACGAGTACGAGTTCCGCCGTGGCACTAGTGCTGCGGAAACAACTCGAAGGGTGAATGATGTGTATGGCGGTCGTGTTGCAAAAGAAAACACAGTTCGTTTTTGGTTCCAACGTTTTCGTTCTGGAAATTTTGACCTGCAGAACAAGCCCCGTGGACGGCCTGAGACTCAAGTTGATAATGAAGAGTTGAAGGCTATTGTGGAAGCGGATCCATCGCAAACCACGTCCGAGTTAGCTGCAGGCTGCGATGTTAGTGATAAAACTGTTTTAAATCACTTGAAGCAAATTGGGAAGATTAAAAAGCTTGAAAGGTGGGTACCTCACGAATTGACTGAAGCAAACCGGCAAACGCGCGTCGACTGCTGCGTTACATTACTAAACCGGCACAATAATGAAGGTATTTTAAACCGAATCATTACCTGTGATGAAAAATGGGTTCTTTACGATAATCGGAAGCGCTCAGCGCAATGGTTGGATCCTGGCCAGCCAGCCAAATCCTGCCCCAAGCGAAAATTAACCCCAAAAAAGTTACTTGTAAGCGTTTGGTGGACTAGTGCCGGTATTGTTCATTACAGTTTTCTCAAATCTGGCCAGACTATTACGGCTGATGTCTATTGTCAGCAATTGCAAACCATGATGGAAAAGCTAGCGGCTAAACAACCTAGGCTGGTCAATCGCTCCACGCCACTGCTGCTTCACGACAACGCTAGACCACACACTGCGCAACAGACGGCTACTAAATTAGAAGAGCTTCAATTGGAAAGTCTAAGACATCCTCCGTACTCCCCGGACCTTGCTCCAACAGATTACCATTTTTTTCGAAATTTGGATAACTTCTTGCAAGGGAAAAAATTCAACTCCGATGGGGCAGTCCAAATCGCCTTCAAAGATTTTATTGATTCCCGTCCGACTGGTTTTTTTAGTAAAGGGATCAATGAACTACCTATAACATGGCAAAAGTGCATAGAAAATAATGGTTCATACTTTGATTAATTAAATATATTATATTAAAAAATATTCGACTTTTTGTTCCTCCCATACAAAACGCCAATTTCATATGTAAGGACCTAATATTATGTCTACTTAGGTACTACTATTATAATGATTCGTGGAATACGAAGGACCTTGTGTATTATTCTTTTATCTATAGTTCTCTGATTTTTTTTTAAATTGAACTTTTATGTTTTGTTCGCTAACTCTAACCTAAATTTAAAAGCTTGCAAATCGCGTCCCACGTTTACAAACTTAATAAAACAAAGGCTCACTAAAAATCAAAAACTTTTACCACCTCACTAAAACCCACTTTAAGTGTATAATCTATTGTATTGCTTTTTACAAATTCCTGATATATTTCATTTTGTATTTTTCGTATTCACACAAAATTTAAAGCTTGGAGAAACTCGGAAATAGGTCGTAGTGTCTTATTCAGCCAATTCTTAACAAAGCATTGTTGAAACGATTACCTGTAGCCAAAATCTACTATCGTTTCGCCCATCAATCAGGAAATAATGGGCAAAACAACGCGACGCGACTCTGAAGATTTTTGTGAGGATATTGGAAATATTGTATGTGAATGAAGCGAATAATAAAACTATTTGTACCTACAGTTTTAAAAATTGATTTATTTCATGTCTTTGTTACAATAAAGATACTCAAATTATTTTGTTAATTTGGATGCAAAAATATTTTTACTTACATACTTATGATTTCTGTTAAGAAATTAACAAGATAAAAATTTTATTATTTGTAAAAATGAATTTTAAATTTACTTTAATAAGTTACCTGCTGCTTATCGAGCTGTTAATTATTATTTTTACACAGTACTTTTAATTATTAGTGCTTGCCAGTATATCGAAGTTATCACATGAAGATCATGCTAATTAAATTTTAATTGAGCAAAACACTAAATACACAGAGACGTTGATAAACAGGTTGCATTTACAAAACTTACTTTATGGAACTAAAAATGTTCTCGTCCTTTATTATCGACATAAAAAAAAGTAATGTCATTTCAGACGAAGCAAAAAAAAAGTAGGCGTCCCTTTCATACTGATCGAAATAATAGAATGGCATAATTTTTAGTGCTGTCAAATTAGTTTAGTTTTGGCGACAACTGAATTGACACCATTGAGAGACACGAATTCAGATGTCGCCAAAATACCTTTAAGTTGGTCATCGAATAAAGTTTAGTAAATGCAACAACTGAATCGACACCAGTATGTTCCGAGCTTAGAGAATGAAACGAAGTGAAGTCATTCAATGGAACTTATTTTTAAAGTCCGATCATACACATTAAGTTTGAAACCCTTGTAACTACACTTGGTTGATCCACTAAGATTGACACATTCTGCAAACATAAATGCCATACTGATAAACTTAGTCTGAATTATCTACATAAGCATAATTCTTTCATAAAAAAACCTCTAAAAAAATTACATCTACATTAGTTATGGCATAAAATTACACAAATTTAACTACAAATCTCAAAATTACCCTAATTTAAGTACAAGAATCACCATGTAAAACAATTCTAAATTATTATTAGAAGACAGATCTGGATGACTGCAGGGTATACAACCTTAATGATTTATTAAGAAATTAGACCCGCGTATTTGTAAAATTATGTACAGATTTTACCCAAATATATAAGCAATCAATGTTTTATATCCAAACAGGAATTTAAGGAATGTTCATACACCGGATTCACACAAACAGCTACTTATATTTAAATTTAAACATTTTGTAATACTGCATTTTTCCATCTTATCAAAATTTTGCAATCTAAAGCTAGAACGTACGAGAAACTCAGACTTTAGCTAAGAACTAAGATGGCGACAATGCGGTCAGGTTTTTGTTCGCGCAGTCGGTACAACATTATCTATTATCTCTTATCTTTTAAGGCCATTGGATGCTGTGTTATACACAAGCAGGCAGAGGATGCCCGACGTGGAGCTACAATCAGGAGGAGCCGAACTCTGACATCCACGAGAGGTATTTCTGGATATCACCTTTGGAGACTGATTTGTTGCATTTAGCAAGTGCGTCTATGAAATCTTGTCTGGTTACTGGGAGATCAAGTTCTTCTTTAGCTAGCTGTTTAATCTGTTCTGGCTTGAGACCGGCGATTTTGCGACGCATCGACATCATTGATGCATCTCTGTAAAATTAACAAAAAAAAACAATGATTAAATTCCAGCAATGTGTTATTGATCGAAAGAATGAGTCTCAGGTAATTTATTTGCCGGTGGATAACTAAAGAATCTTAATGAGTCTTTCACCAGATACTGCAGATTCAAATATTGCCTATTATCAGTCCTAGACTTAGAATAATATTGTGGTTTTAACAATCAAGCGTTTCATGTAATTTTTCGATGTTGACTAAGAAAATGATCCAAGTGAACTATGTTAATATCAACAGCTATCCCAGTACACTCGTATGAAGCTACTCCTGCGAGTCCACTCGGTCCGACCTGACTCTGATCGTGGCAACGCGGCTTTATATTGTATATAATATACAGCACACAAGCCCGGCCTAGTCTCACTTCTAGTTAGCAAAAGCTAGCCAAAATGAACAAGATCCGTCAAGTGGGAGTGTAACTCGCGCGCCGAGGGTATTTGTATAATTGTTCGAAACGTTTGTCAATTGTACAAATATGTACTAAAGCTACCGGTTAGAGACTTTGCTATTTAATAAATACCTAAACATTGAAGGTACCAACCTACATTTTAGATGGATCGTTCAGCAAACTTCGGAGATGATAAATTTTTCGACTCTTTTCTCTATATTTCAAGAATTATGTAACCAACAGAAATTTCAAAAACTGTTTTGAAATGCACCAACCGATACCTTTCATTTGATACCACACATGACCCTATAGGTCTCTTTTAAAATTTCGGCAAAACAATTCGTACTGAAAATTAAAAAAATAACATATATTTTTCTTTAAATCTGTACAGGCGCACGATATGTAATAATTATTTTAAATTTCAAGTTTAGCTGCGGTGTTTGCTGATATATTAATGAGTGAAAAAAGGACAGTTAAAGCGGGACCATAAGGGTTTCGAAACCTATTGATTCGAAACCCTTCAAATCAAATCAAATCATTTATTTTCTGAATACAGGTACATGTTAGCACTTATAACTAGAGTGATGACAAATGTATTCAACCCGCAAGCAGGTGTGCAAATTTTAAATATTGGCGATTCATATAAGTAGATAAAATAATCAATAATAAAATAATCAAGGATAATACAATAGAGAATAAATAATTAACAATCAGATAATAACTATAGTCTAAACATAATAAATTATTCTACTTAAAATTAATATATTCATTTACACTATAGAAACATTTGTCAAGCAGCCATTGATTTAATTTTAAATTACCATTGCGGTCTTTAATGGGTTCTGGTAACTTATTAATGATAACGATGCACATATTGATTATTAACCCTAAAAACTAACCTGCAAACGTTAGTAATATCAGCACCAGAATACCCATCCAGCTTCTTAGCAATATGCTGAAGGTCCACCTCAGAATCCACCGTGACTTCCTTCAAGTTGATGTGTAGCAAGGCCTCGCGGCCCTCTTGCGTCGGCAGAGGAATGTAGATTCGCTTCTCGAGCCTCCGTCGGAGCGCTTCGTCAATGTCCCATGGGAAATTGGTTGCAGCTAGGACCATTACTATCTGGAATAGGATAAATGCATATAGGCAAAGAAATAAAGTTTCTTTAACCGACTTCAAAAAGAAGGCCCTTAATTCGGCTGTATTTTATAAGTTTGTTACTCGATATCTTCGTCAATTGTGTAAATATTTCGATAATAATTTTGCTTCTGTATAGAGAATAATCGCGAAATACTAATTTAAGTGGTTTCCTATGAATAATCTTTATTAATAGATGGCATGCTTTAGCTAGAATCTGGTTATGGGACCAGATTCTCTAATATCAGTGATATATCTAATATCAGCACAGAATATCTAATAATACTCCTGTAGTGACACAGTTTAGCATAAAGTACGCGGCGCAATCGCGTTTCGCGAACTCAGCTTTTTCAGTAGCTAAGCCGAGTTTAACCCTCCGGTAGGAGTATTATTATTCTTTGGTTTAACCAGTCACTCCTCAACCCTCTGCTGTATCATACATATTCTAAAGTCACTTCAGCAACCTCCAATTGTTAGCACACATCGTTAAATAAGGATTAAAGATATCGTAAACGTTAATTTTATGTACTCGTGTCTCGTATTTTGAATAGATGCAGTAAAGTGAAACAAACTCTCTTTTATTACAACCAACCCACAATAATATAAAGACAGTATATGTAGTAAATACAAAACTCCCAATGTACCTCGCCACGAGCACAGCGAGTCAATCTCATTCCAACGGACCTTATGACTTTGCATCAGAGGTTATCAAACTAGAAGTGTAATCTTACCTTTGATTATTTACCTGTCTATCTATATAATAACTGTTGGCTGACATTTTTATATACATATATATATAAAAATATCAGCCAACAGTTGGCTCATAAGCTCGTCCCGCCCGCTCAGTGGCGATTCTGACGTTGTGCGGTAAACACGAGTTGTGTGGGTGTGTGTGTGTGGTGGGGGTACTTATCATCGGTAAGTAAACTATAAGTTATGAATTAATAAAGTTTTAATGTTGTGCTTAGATACGACGCCATTTGATGCCATGTTTACAGGATTGCCTGCTCTTTGAATATAAAATATATCTTGTTAACTTAAAGTTTATTAAGCAAGATTTCATAATGACGCCTATTAATTATGTCAAAATAGTATCCACTGTAATGAAACAATTATTTGGAGGTGCTAATTACTTTGAAGTAAAACTGATCATGTTTGCGGTCTTCTGCATCAATGTAACTTGATAAGAATAGGAAAAATATTTGGATATTTTTCCACAACTAGTCTTATTAAGTCTTACGATATTACTATAAGACAAAGTATTACTATAGGAAATATTTACCTGGATGTAACCTCTAAGCGAAAACTGCTTACAAACAAATTCAGAGGTCACTAAGCCTTCTGTTATATTGAAATATAAATATTCTAATTGTAAGTATAATTTTATCATCTGCGTAAAAATAATTTAGAACAAGAATATTAAAAATAAATAACTTTATTAACTATTCATTATATTTTTTCATTAACTTTGCATTACCGATATATTTTACCTAGTAATCCACAAGCACAACATTCTAATAACTGAATTAAAATTTAAAAACAAATTAAAGATGCGTTAAAATCAAAACATCTTTTTTCTCCTACTATTATGGTAAATATGAGCTGGTATCAGGCCACATGTGACGTAGCGCGCTTGTACAGACAGGTAAACAATCAAAGATTGTTACCAGTGGTCTTCTTACTAGAGTTAAATCTTTACCTTTTGCGGCTCGTCAGACAAAGAGCCAAGGCCGTCCATTTGCACTAGCAGCTCGGATTTGACTCGACGCGACGCCTCGTGTTCGCTGTCCGAGCCTCGCCGCGAGCAAAGCGAGTCAATCTCATCTATGAATATCGTGCTTGGTGCGTAGAAGCGAGCCTGCAATATCAAACAGTATTATCGTTCTACCAATAATAATTTGATGTATAGAGCATGCTGTTATTTCAAGATCTTGTTCTCTACGACCTCTTGTCTGTCTGTCCATACCACAGGCTCATATCTCTGTAGCCGGAATATGTAGCAAGTCCAATTTTAATATGGGATGTGCGCACTATGGTTAAGGCGCCAAAATACGGGCGTCCTATTCGCACTTGGCCAGTTTATTTTATCCGAATTAAGTGGATTAGCTTAAGCTACTAACTCTATGTTCTAAATTTAGTTCTCTGTCACAGTCACGTACCATTTCAAACAGCAGTCGCACGAGTTTCTCCGACTCCCCGCGGTACTTAGAAGTGAGTGTTGAGGATGAAACATTGAAGAAGGTAGTCCCGCATTCAGTCGCCACTGCCTTCGCTAGCATCGTCTTGCCTGTGCCTGGGGGGCCGACCATCAGCACGCCTCGCCATGGTCGCCGGATACCCTGCAAATCAGAGGTCAATTGTTAAACTATTACTTAAAATAACAGAGCTTGTAGTTGAAAAAAAAAAATAATAATTATGTATTCTTGCCAATAAATGATTCATTGATTGATTGAAGCGACGCTTGACCCTAGAGCTGATGAGAATCTAGAGGCTAATTCTGAGTATCACGTGTTACGCGTTATCGAGTGATACTGCGTATCACTCGAAATATCATGTGATAAATATCACAAATATATCATCAAGTCCCGCCAAAAACTGCTTTCTCGTGCGACTTATCGAGGAACTTATCGAAGAAAAGCCCTCGATAAATATCGAATTGCAGTTTTTGAAATTACGCTTGTTTGTTACGACACGAAGCAATCATCGATATTTTGACAGTTCTTGCCATATTGATCGAGTAGATATGTTGCCAGAATTGCCCTCCTGGCGCAGCGCATCAGCCATACAGCGGGGCATATAATTTTCATTGTTAATAAATATTATAAACATATTCTTAAGCTTGGTCAAAAATGCCTTGACAATAGAGCTCTAACTCGTACCTTGCTATCTATAAGTATATCCACATTTACAGGTTCGCATTATGAGCACGTACTCAGTCATCGATCTAATAAGCTTGAGTTACGTTTATCGTAAGCGTTACTGAAGGTCCCAACATCCAATTATGGTGTGATTGATTATGTAGAAACTTCCCACTGGTTCTTGTCTTTTTAATATACATCACAATTTATCGTGATCGGATCATTCTCTGTAATTGTTAATTCTATTCTATAGGCGAACTACTCAAGAAAAGGGAGACTAATGAATGATAATCAATTTGTATTAATTTTTGTACCTTGTTTGACTTTTTAATAATTTATTAATATTTATTTAATTACAAATTCTGTATTGTCTCTATGTGTAGTGTAATTCGAATTATTTAGGAACTTGTATACGCTTTGTATACATACAAAAAGACATTGACATGTAAATCGGCTTTATAAATAAATTGTATTTCTGTTTTTCTGTAATTGATAGGCAACTTTATTCTTTTTGACACAATTTTTGACCATTTAATATTTAAATATTTTTAAACTTACGCGATCTGAAAACATTATTGCGCGATAAATAAACGTTAAATAATACTAAAAATAACATTTAATATTTCTCTGTTCTACCCTACACAACAATCCCTGTGCTTGGACTACTGCGGGTGTTTTTTTCCACCAGAGCTAAACTGCGTAGCTAAGCTATGGAATTTATCAAAGCCAACCAATAGACTGTATTTGACACATTACGCAGCACTCAAAGGAATAACGCGTTTAACAGTTTGCTCTTTACTTTAGTCTACATACAGAAACGACAGAAATCAAAAATATCACTTTATTTCCGTGTCAGTGTTGAATTTTAAGAATTTGACCTTTTCTAAGTGTACATTTTTATTGTATTTATGGAAATAAAGAGTTTTTGATTTGAGCCAAAGTAACGAATAAAGCAAATTGCGCGCAAGCACCCAATGCAAATCTGGGCTGTTATCTACTATCAATCACTTATCAAACCTTATCAGGTGTGACATAACAGGAACTATTGATAAGCGGTTTCTTGTATATCTCTAGCTAGCTATTATCAGAAATCTGAATCTTAACGAAATCTATGAACCTTAAGTATTATAACTACATAAAGAAAATTTCACCGGCAAGGTCGTTGTTTTTGCACAAAACGACACAAAGATACAATTAATTTAAGTTTTTTTGTTATTATAGTGCGTAAGCCCTCACACTCAGGGTGATTTCTAAGAATATAAAATAATATCCCAAAAATGTTTCGGACTTGAACCCGCGTCCTTCCCTCAGTACGGGAATGCGCTAACCAATTACACCACGAGGTCAAGTGACGTAGGAGTCGAAAAACGTTATCTCTACCAGAAAAGCGATCTCTACGTCCACAGCTGAACATGCCTCCCACAAACAAGAGGGGTTTTGCCATAATAATCATTCTTGGGAGGCGGATTGGTGATCGCAGTGGAGGTGTTAAAATACTTAGAATAAAGCTGCTGCCCTTCCCCTGCCAAGCTTTCTTAAGGTCGATTCACACATATTAGTGAAGCTACACTTCCGACACAGTACCGGCACAGTGCGAAATATTATTTCATACATTCTCTAAGATTATATGGTATATACTCCTCAGTGTCAGTGACGACACAGTGTTCTTAGTGTCAGTGCCGACACCGGCAATCACGGACGTATAAATATTGTTGTCAACTATAACAATATTTTTTGTCGATCACAGACGCCGCGGCATCAAAAACAAAAAGGAGGACGAGCGATTTATAGAATTGGTTCATGAAAATACGGTTACTATACTGATATGTGTGAATTGAAGCACTGCCGCATCACTGTAGCACTTATACGGACCGGGGCGCACGCGTTGCCAGAACGGTGACTTCACTGATATGTGTGAATCGCCCTTTAGGCTCTAATGACATTAAAGGGCTGATTTTCAGGGGTCGATTCTTGTAGTAAGTAGCTAAATTAAATACCTTAAAAAAGTCTGGCATCCACATAGGTAAAACCACGGCCTCTTCGAGTAACCGCTTCGCCTCAGCCAAGTCTGCAATGTCATCCCATCGGATGTTCGGGTTCTTTTGTACTATATCACGTTCTGTAAATAAACAAAATACGAATTATTTATAAAGACTTGATTATAAATGTTAATTTAACCAAAAAGGAGTTGGAGACCTAAATAATAAAACCTGTTTCAGGGGAAAGCATCAGTGGTTCTGCTTTGGGCGGCGGTGACCAGCATATGGCTGCTGCAGTAGTTTTGCTTGTTCGCGGTGCTCCTCATCAATCATGTACATGAATGATACGAGCATCATTGCTTGGTCAGTCTTTTTCAATACCATTTTACGCCTATAAGTAAGGGCCTGGAGGCCAATTCATAGTATCACGTTATATTTTATCAAGTCATACGCACATGATAAACGCATATCACTAATTTACCGAGTCTCGCCAAAAACTGCTCGTGCGACTTATCGTGCAACTTGCCGAAGAAAAGCCCTCGATAAATATCGAATAGCAGATTTTGAGAATACGCATGTTTGCTACGAAGCATTCACTCGATATTTTGACAGTTCTTGCCATATTTATCGAGTAGATATATTGCCAGTATTGGCCGCAGTACTAAACAGGAAAAGTCAAAAGCCAAAATAGCTGTCACTACATGTAGTGGAGGCATCACCAATCACCATAATTATGTATATTAAAGTGATTTGTGTCGCCTTATGTGTTCTTTGTTGTGTTGTGTATCATCTGTTAGTAGTTCTTAATAAATAAATAAGTAGGTACATATACTGTTCTTTTTCTTACCTAGCATATCGACTAGATCACCGTCGCTGGCGCAAGGAGGCTCGAACCTGCGTTCCTCCGCGTGCTTCTCATCGTCTGTGTCTCCATTGTTGTTGTCCTTGTCTTGCTTGTCTGTACCTTTCACTTGCTCTTTGTTTGAGTCTTTTGTTTTTGCTGGAAAATAACGAAAAAAATTGTATAGACCACTGAATTCTTATTACTAGCGTAGGGAACCGACATCCCCAACCATATGTTTGCGCCATGGGTTGTTGCCGATCGGCAACAACTCATTTAGTCACTCGCATACGCCCACCGCAATCGCATGCGACTAAACAAAAAAAAAATATGCCGTCTTGCGTGTTAAAATGGTGTAAAAATCAATCAAATACAAAGAAAAAAGTTAGTGGGGTGACTTATCATCGGTAAGTAAACAGAACATCAACTAAAACCACCCAAAATTACATTTTATACATTTTTTCTATTGCACCTGACATTTTGTTTGAAAATCATAGATTTTACATAGTGAATGGAACAGCAGATGGAACCACAAGCATGTAAGTCAAGATTTTAATAGCATATTGACCAATATGAACAGTGTGCTTTGAACTTAACTGACAAAAAAAATATGATGGATGATGTCATACCACTATGAGCTTTATTCGCTGCTATCCTAGGGTTCTTCACGTCTGAGTTCTTGCGATTCGAGGTGGTGGCGGCACGTTGTTGCGTAGATAAAGTCTTCTTGTCTGCGCGTGGGTTCCGTACGTTATTTCTCGCTGATTTCGATTGCGGGCCCCTGGGAATTCACATAAGTCAACTTTTTAGTTTCATCGATTAGCACTCTTACTTCCACAAAGTCAAAGTCAGTCTTATTTACAAGAAAACTACACAACTCACTGAAGAAACTGGTTCAAGGAACCAAATAATTAGTAATGAATGACCTACGAATTAAAACATAAGTCGTTTCAATAGACGGCAGGGTTCCTGAGATCTCGACCAAATTATGTGCGAAACAGTGCACTTTCATGACTTTTTTATCGTGATATTTTTTCTCGATCGTGTTTACACATTCAAGGAACCAAATAAAAAATGTTATGTAATTCGAGTTTTTTACCACGTGAATCCCGTGAGTTACTGAGATCTAGGCTATTATGACAACCAAACCCGACCATTTAGCGCCAAAGTTGTACACTAAAATTGTTGTTATTGAGAAATTCACGTAAAGCAGTATGCATGCTTTACACATGTTACATTAATGTGGATAAATGTGTCAAGAAAAAAGTAAGTGGGTGGGTATCTTGATACAACAACAACGACATTCCGATTCATGCAATAATTTCAGTGTAAATAAACGAATAATCAATCTATGAATCAAATAGTCATGCTTTCTTTGACTGGGAAGGTGAAAAAGGATACTTTTTTACCACTTTTTTACACGCGTGCGAAGTGGGGGGTATAAGATAATAAACAATCATCATTATCATCATCATTTAAGCCGAAAGACGTCCACTGCTGGACCTTGACGACCGATCGCCGCAATGACCGCACCTACATACAAGTACATAGTTTATCATAGTTTACAATATAAGCAAATAGTAGATTGTGTCACATGAGAACAGCTAGTTTCTCGAACTCAGATTTTTTTACCAAGCTAGAGCTCATAATATTCATAGAAAAATTAATATTTATTTAGAGTTCGAAAAATGCATAATGATTGAATAATGACTTAACAGAGTGGTTAACTAACCTTTATTCCAAATCAACCCAACGCTCTTGCCTTTTTTTTTAAAGTTTGGGATGACCGTTGAATATTTTGATCTGTGTTGGAGAAACTGGCGGTAAGGTCTCTATACTCCACCCATTTTTAAGATAAATGTTTGTAAACAAACTATAACACATATTCTCTTTTTGGCGTCAAGTTTGAGAAATAATTGTCATGACATCATTATAACACATTGTAAGAAGATCTCAAATGGACAAGTAGTCAAAATTTGACAGAAATCAACGAAATAACTGCAAAAGTTGGGCTAAAAAAAATAATGTATGGTTTGTTTTGTCTACGTCGTTGTCGTGTCATCTCATCACCACCATTTTATATAAGTAAAAGACTTATTTTGAACTTTTTTGTACCCCAATTTTATCATTTTGTGTCGAAGTCCGGCTTAAGTTCGGTTCAATAGATATTTCCTGCGCCTGATAGAACAGTTGGATGAATGCAAGAAAGTCTTTTGTACTGACTTAAAGCAAACACGTTTATTGATCACCTGTCTGGCTTGTTTACAAATATTGTATCTTGAGTTGGCTGGTGTACAGAAAGTATTTTAATTCTAATTAAGTAACCGCCACCAGTGCAAATAGATACAAAGTGATCATTGAACCTGACTGACTTGTGGTCTACACTCGTGGGGGGCGGCCAGGCGTTGGGGTCCCGGTCCGGCGGCGGCGGCCAAATGTCCGGGTCGATCTCGTGCGGGGCCGGACCGATCTGGTCCCGGGTGGGTAGGTCTTCATAGTCTGCAATTAAGGATTAAGTTTAGACTTTATGAAAGTCATCATAACTAACACTGCACGGATGAGTAATGAGTGATGCTCCGAATAAATAATGCTAGACCTATTACACAGCATCATCTAGTTCCAAAGTAAGCAAAGCTTTTTTTGGGGTTCCATAGAAACGGAACTTTATTACTAAGTCTCCGCTGTCCGTCAGTCCGTCCGTCTGTCACAGGAGGGCTATATCTCATGAACCGTAAGAGGTAGATAGTTGAAATTGTCTGATAATGTGTATTTCTCTTGCCGCTATAACAACAAGTAATACAAATAAAATAAATTTCAAAATTAAAGGATGCACCCGTACAAAAAACGTGTTTTTTGCTATTTTTCTCTGTTCGTTTGTCAAGGCTGTATTTCTTGAACCACAATAGGTAGACACATGAAACTTTCTATAAATTAGTAAAACTTTAACTGTTATAACAACAAATACTAAAATATAATAAAGTTGAAATTTAATGGGGTCTCTGATCTAGTGAAAATTTGGTGTTCTTTGAAAATGTTGCCTGATTTTTACGGTACGGAACCCTTCGTGTGTGATTCAAGACGCACTCTAGGCGGTTTATTTGCATTTGTATTGCCCAGGCACGTAACAAATACTTGCAGATTATACAAATATTTGTCCCACGGCGGGAATCGAACCTTCTTAGTCTCAGGCGGTCCTAAATACACTGCGCCACAGAGGTCATCAGTATGAGGCCGTATGTTGGATGAATAAAATAAGTTTTACAGTATTATTTACAGATACAGTATTCAATTAATTTGACGACCGATGCGGCGCGGCGGACGAAGGTCCGCCTGCGACGCAGAAGGTTGCGGGTTCGATTCCCACCTTGGGACAAATGTTTGTACGATCTGCAAATATTTGTTCCGGGTGTTCTGGGCATTTTCTATATATAATAAAAAATATCTATCTATGTTATGTATTGTATTAAGTTTATCAGTCATCTAGTAACACAAGCTCTGCTTACGTTGGGGCTGGGTGATGCTGTGTGGATTGTCCAGCATTATTTATTTATTTAATTAAAACAAATTATAAACCTCTATACACTAGCCAAACTAGATGTAGAATGTTTGTAAAAATAAATAACTAAAACTCACGAGCTTGGCGTTGAGTTTCAGATATAATTGTAAGCAATATTTATTGAAGGAAAAATCCCAAATCGACATGAAATGAAAATTGCGTATAAAAAGACGCGGCAACAGAGTGAATTTTAGGTTAAGTATGGGTGGTTTGTTTACAACATTCTACATCGAGGTTGGCTAGTGTATGTATAGTACTTCTCATTCTGGTTTGTAAACAAGCAAGTCCAGTTCTAGTACCGTTCTGCTTCGATGATAAAAAGTTGTCGATCAGTAATTAACTTGTAACAGTGTGTTTTAAGGCGGTCGCTCATCGCCTGCTATGTAACATTCAGATTCGAGCATTACATCAGTCATCGAATCTGAATGTTACAATGTGTTACATTTCAGGCGAATGCTCGTCAGTCAGGGATGGTACCAAATTCTTTTGGTTTATATTTATCCTATGTTTAGTAATATTTCCCAAATAACAACAAACTAAATCCATACTAATCCATATTAATATTATAAATTCGAATTCGAAAGTAAATCTGTCTGTTTGTCTGTTACCTTTTCACGCCTAAACGGCTGAATGGATCTCGATGAAATTTGGCAGGGAGTTAAATGGTATACCTGGGACAGACATAGGCTACTCACAAAAGCGCGTACGAAGCCGCGGGCAGCAGCTAGTATTACATAAGCGAATTTAACTCTGTCTGCCTGTTTGTTACCTTTTCACGCCTTAATGAAATTTGGCAGGGAGGTAAATTATGTCCCGGGGACGGACATAGGCTACCTGAAAAGAGCGTGCGAAGCCGCGGGCAGCAGCAGTAAAATATAAATAAGAGTTTCGAATCGAATTTTAGATCCATACATTACAGACGAATGCTCGCGGTGAGGCAGCGCCCTAATATGACATCGGGTAAATGATTCATTGGAAAGCACTGTCCGGTTGTCCGTCCTCGGGTTTAACGAGAGGAAAGTAGCTTGACAACTTTCTGCCAGGGAACATAGGCACCGTAAATTTTATATTGTCTTATTAATTACAAGTGTTCAAGGTGTATGAAGGGAAAACAGTGGATATAGAAAATGTTTTATATATAAGAAAAGGAAAAATAATATAAAGTTATTTATACTCTGCAAAAACACTACCGTGTCTAGGTTAATTGGTAGAGTCTGGCAACTGAGAGTTTTTAGTTTCGTTTTTAGGGTACTCTTAGCCTAATTAAATAGGTACCGGAAGTATCTATTTAATTAGGCTAGGAGTGTCATTGTTTGTTACCCCGAAGAAATAATATCTAAATAAACCGCCAAATACGAGTCGACTCGTACACGAAGGGTTCCGTACCGTAAAAATCGGGTTACTTTTTCAAAGAACATAAATTTTTACTTTTTTGGAAACCCTTTTATATTTTCAATATTATTATAATTTTAGTATTTGTTGTTATTACAGTTGAAGTGTTACTTATTTATAGAAAGTTTCATGTGTGTACCTATTGTAGTTCAAGAGATACAGCCCTGACAAACAAAGACGGCAAGAGAAATACACATTCTCTGAAAATTTCAACTGTCTACCTCTTAAGGTTCATGAGATAGAGCCCCTGTGTGTGACAGACGGACGTACGGACAGCGGAGGCTTAGTTTTTTCACCCTTCGGGTACAGAACCCTAAAAACTCTTTAAGCTTTAAACGTCTTTAGGCTGCATGTCTGAATTACATTTTATCCGATTAATTCATGTCTTTGTTCATACAAAACATGCGTTTTCATGCATGGCCGCGTATTTGTAAATGGAAAGCACCCATCCATGCACATTATGAATGGAATCGGATCAATATTTGCTTCCAACGACCATTAAACTTTTGGAGGTTTTACTAAAATAAATTTTACTACAAACCTTTTTAATTGGGGGGTTTACTATAAAAATTATCATAGATGACGTATCCATACTTATACTATTAATGCAAGCAGTAATTCTGTCCGCCTGTTATGTATCTTTTCACGCTTAAACGGCTAAGCGGATCTTAATAAAATTCGGCAGGGAGGTAAACGGTATCCCGGGGAAATATACTTTTTATCCAGGAAAAACGGGTGTGAGCGGGTTAACTACGAACCAAGTTTCTGTTGGATGAACACTAACGTACGAAACGTACCCATACCTAACGGTATGTCCCTACATCATCAGCGTAAGTGCGGTTCTAGACGGAATATTATGTAGTTGTTGCTTTAACGTTAATAGACCTTTGTTTTCACAATCTCAGGTGTTAGTAAGTGACGATGTGGCTGATAATGCACCACGAAAGTCAAGAAGATTAGAACTTTTGGTTAGCTGCGAGTTTCAACCCTTAGCGCTACGAATGATAAACGTTTATGGGAGTTTGGTAATCTTGCGTTGGTAATTCTTAATGAGTAAGCGATTTAAAAAGTGTTTTGTTTACACTTGGTTGCCAGAATGAGTGTTAATCATCAGCAACAATGCACTGGAGTAGGTATTCGTACATTTTCATCATACCATACTAAGCGTGTATGTAATAAACTTAAAATATTTCACTGTTATCTTGCTTTGAAATACAATAAATTGATCGACTTCCGTGGATACTTTTCTTTCTTAATTTTGTCCTGGGACTAACTTTTATTTTCTAATAGGTAAAAATGTTGGGATTCTTTTTGTATCTCTTTAATTCTGTTCTATATTTACTATGTGGGGTTCTAACAATACCAGCGCAGCCAGAATACGACGTAAATAACTTTGGTCTAGTACATAATATATTTGAAAATTTCTTAGTAAATTATAATAGGAGTTACAGCGGCGCAGAGAAAATTCAAAGATTCGAATACTTCAAGCAGAACCTGGCTTTAATAAATAAGTTGAACAAAAGAAATCCTGATGCTGTCTTTGGTAAGTTATTTCTAGTTGTAGTTTTCTGTTTGATTTTTACTTTGTGCATATTACGAATGTTTGGCGAGGGAAAGCTTTAAACGTTTTGAGGGTTCCGTACCCGAAGGGTGAAAACGGGAACCTTATTACTAAGCCTCTGCTGTCTGTTGTCAGCGGCAATCTCATAAACGGTAAAAAATATACTGTTAAAATTATCACAGCGCGTATTTATCTTGCCGCTATAATAAAAAATATATAATTAAGGGGGCCAACGTCCATACCACCGACAACCCCGTCATGTTAACTTTTAATTTTTCGTCGCTCCATCAAAAAAATTCCGTTTTAGGGTTTCTTTTGCGAAATAGTTGTGTACGATGGCACGGAATCCGCTGTGTGCGGAGTTGACTCTTACTTGGCCGGTCTTATTCTAATTTGTAGCAACACCAGCGTATTCTGCTTTATTGCGTTGACTTGGATTTATATTTCATTAATTTACATTTGTCTACCTATTTCTTGAACGTGCACCAGCTCGATGTCTGAAATTGATCCATTGTATTTTTCTTTATTTTTTATTTTTGTGGGTCGTCGATCAATGTGTCTTAATTTATTTAGTATAGATCTCTCGTTATTTTAGATATCAACAACTTCGCCGACTGGTCACCCGAAGAGAAGAACCCACCCACGCGTTTAAAGCTAAGGCATAATAACAAAGATGCAACCAGAATTTGTTACGTAAGAACTTTGTTATATTTCGTTTACGCATAAAACTTAGGAAACCTATTACCAAAGTCAAAGTCAAAAACTCTTTATTTCCATAAATACAATAAATGTACACTTAGAAAAGGTCAAATTCTTAATAATTAAACACTGACACGGAAATAAAGTGATATTTTTGATTTCAGTCGCTTCGGTATGTAGACTAAAGTAAAGAAGCGACGAAGAAACCTTTAGCCTGTTAGTTGTTATTTTTCCAGTTGGAGCAAATCCCGTCCCAAGCTTTTTTATCCTCTAGATAATCATATATTTTATAGTAGGCCTTTTTACACAAGAAGGTTTTGACAGTTTGTTTGAATTTATCTACTATATAAAAATAAGTCGGGTTTTCCTTCCTGACGCTATAACTCCAGAACGCACGAACCGATTTCCACGGTTTTGCATTCGTTGGAAAGGTCTCGGGCTCAGGGAGGTTTATATCAAAGAAAATTTAGGAAAATTTTAAAAAGAAAAGCGGGATAATCTTTTTTCAGCGAGATAATTTGTGTAGTCTAGTTGTGGGCACAGCGAGTTTATGTGTACCTGTTAGTAATATGCATATCAGGACAGGACCTAATTTAAGTTTGTTTTAAGAGATTGTGAAACATATTTCACAAGAAACATATTTCTTGTTGGTAAACCTTTTATTAAATAAAATTCTGGTCATGATTCGAATAAATACATATTGAAAATTTCAGCGCGTTCAAGTTAGGCCTGGAATGTTTAGCAAAGCCCCAGAGTCTTTCGACTGGAAAGACCACGGCGCCGTGACACCTATCAAGAACCAAGGCCAGTGTGGATCATGTTGGGCCCATGCTGTTGTTGGTAAGTAATAAATATTTGACCTCCAAAGTCCATTTTAAAGATTAGAGATAAATAATTCTAAAACATGGTTTTGCTAGCGCGGCTTTCGGTCCAAGACTTCTTTGAACATGAACTTCGGTCTTTATTCTACTCTAGTGTGTAGTAGTGATAAAAATAGTGTACTAGCTGCTGCCCGCGGCTTCGCACGCTTTTTTCGGGATAAAAAGCCTACCATCTACCTCTCTGCCAAATTTCACTAAGATCCGTTCAGGCGTGAAAAGGTAACAGACAGACGACAGATAAACAAACAGTCAGACAGAGTTACTTTCGAATTTATAATATTAGCATGGATATGCGTGCATACGTAGGTACACATGAACAAAGTGGACAATAAGAAAAGTGCCAATAGACACGTTCAGCTAAATTACCCATTAGCCAATTTTATGGCTAGATTGTAATTCTAGTGTATTTAACATTAATTAAGGAACACTATTTGTCTTGCTGTCACTGAACAGGCCCTTGTTTTCATAATATGTATATGTAGGTAAATATATATATGTATAAGGTGTTTATGTATTTATTTATTTATTTTTTGTAATTTATGTTGTAGGTAGTATATTAATTATTTTTAAGTAGTACAATATTTATTAGATGCACCCCATGATCTTTACCCCATGTATTTCCGACGATCCTATCCATACCAGGTTGTCTGGTCTACTTTGTTATAATTGTTTCTTTTTGTAAATTGTTTCTTAGTTATAAGTGTGCAATAAACTATGTTCTATCTATCTATCTATTTAAATGCGTAAACTAGACCATAAAAAATATAAAAAAATCTAATATAGGATGGTTTATCTACAGGGTGTCTGGTAATTAATGGATAAGTGAAAACGAAAATGTGATGTTATTTGAAAAGTTCCCTGAATTTTACGGTACGGAACCTTTCTCGGCGGTATATTTACTGAAAACATCTTCTACTACCTTCGTCTTCTTCAGGTGCAGTGGAGGGGCAGTATGCAATAAAGTACAACCAGCAAGTGGTGCTGTCCGAACAACAATTAGTAGACTGCACCAACAACGTCAATCCATGTTCTGGTGCAACTGTGTTTGAAGCTTATGAGTAAGTATTTTTTATAATGTCTACAAGACGTCTATGTAAAATAAACGATTTGAACCAGATACACAAAGACATGAATCAAATCAGAAAATTGAATGTCTATTAATATAAAAAGGTAAAACATAATATTAGTATGAAAATTATTTACTTTAGGATGGTTACAAAAAAATCTACAATAGGTAAATTCGTCGTGGCATGTCCGTTTGCATGTGGAAAAGACTAATAACTAAAATGAGGCGTTTCCCAAAAAAGGAGAAGCCTCAATTTAGTTAAGGACTCAAAAGATGCGGAGAACTTTCGCAGAGAGGAGAGGATTGTCATGTCGAACAATACACGGTATAATGATATTATAATTTGACATCCGTAGGTAAATATCGCTCGCTTTTCAGTATGTTCGAACTATTATTGTGTAATAATACGTAATTAATTCGTCAAACTCGTAGAAACGTTTGTAGATTGACGAATTAATTACGGACGTAAGCGGGTTAATTACGAACCTTATTTGTGTTGGAAGAACACCAACGTTTCACCCCTTAACGAGGGACTTCATCAGGGTGAGTGCGGTTCTAGACATAATTTGTACAACCTTTGCTCCATGGAACCGTAGGCATAAATTTCGGCGTGCTGACCCCGATGAAGTAACGAGAGACTTCATCAGGGTTAGTGTGGTGTTCTTCCAACACAAATAAGGCTAGTAGTAAACCCGCTTACATCTGTTATGTGTTTTTTTATGTGAACGCCTCTTTGCAAAACGAATGGCGCTCTTGTCCAATCATCTTACACAGCACTCAAAATCAAATTGACAGATCCACGCCGAAGCGCCTTCTTTTCAGTCTGGGAACTTGAAGAAAACGCCTCTTTAGATCATTGACTTTGTCTGTGAATGGCGGCTAC
Organism: Eupithecia inturbata; assembly: GCA_963662085.1. NCBI lineage: Eukaryota > Metazoa > Arthropoda > Insecta > Lepidoptera > Geometridae > Eupithecia > Eupithecia inturbata. The sequence goes on along the minus strand of OY759196.1, from coordinate 3,765,287 downwards.
CCATCCATAATCATTTAGTAAGATATCACTATATTTAGTATAGCCCTTGTCACATGCATATGGCAACGGCACGATCGCCGTGCCGTGTTAAGGGGCGAATCTAACGGGTTTGGTTGTCCAACTAGACCTAGATCTCAGTACTCAAGGGATCCCTGTGCTAAAAAATCATGAAACACACTGTTTCGCAAATAATTTGATCAAGATCTCAGGCACCCTGCGCTGCGGTCTATTGACATGATTCGTAGGTTATTAATGTTATTACTAATTATTTGGTTCCTTGAACCAGTTATTCTTGTAATGTACGAAATAAATGATAATTGATTATTATTATGAACGCGAAATCCTGTGCCTATCCTTTTCACAAAAAGGCGCGCATTGCGCCCTCTTAATTAGAAATGTATGGGACGGGCGACACACGGTAACGGCACGGTCGCCGTGCCATGTGATAATAGCTGTCTATTTAGCTCATACATTTCTACTTTTCAGGCACGGCGGCGGCCGTGCCGTGACCTTACGCATGTGAGAAGGGCCTTAGGGACCAATATGTGTCTAAATTTCAGAACACTTAGAAGGGAAGGAGGGCTTATGCTACAAAACGATTATCGGTACAAAGCAAAACAACAAAAGTGTCGTTTCCACAAGTCTAAGATTGCAGCCAAAGTCATCGGGTGTCGCATATACGAGACGAACAGTACAGAGGGCCCAATGAAGGATGTATTGTATAACGTTGGCCCTCTTACAGTTGGTAAGCCAGTTTAGTAAGAAGAAATACAATCAACGTGATAAATGTCACAACATGTACTCAAGCCATCGATCTAAGTAAAGAAGGAGAGATGTGGTTCTCAAAAGTGGAAGGCTCAAATTATGTGCAATTAGGTACATCCTCCTCACTCATAGTCGGACCGAGTTGGCCGTGCTTGCTACGACGTACGACGACGTTGTGACGTTGTGATTTATTGACTAAAAGTCTACAGCAATGTTTACAAGATGGGAAATGTAACTGTGAGCGAGTGGTTGCGTATAGTTGGAACACAGGCCAGTTGTTGAGTAAGCGCTGGGAGAACGTACCATATCTACAGATTTTACTTAGATCTTCACAATAGATCAGCACAACATTTAATTGACAATAGATAAAGTAGTTTTCAAATCCATCTAAATTAATTAACCTTATCGTTTCAATTCAATGGGATCACTGACTAGCTATGAAAATTAAGGATCTGATTGGTTGGATTTGATTCTGCCGTTTAGCAGTACATCTGCTGGAAATGTGCAGTTCCACCAGATTTGGCATGGATCAAGCCCTTGTTCTTTCCTTTATTTGTTTCATAAAAATCCACTTACATTTTACCTTAATCGTGCGCAAGCAAGGCATACTTGAACGCTTTATTCTACAAAATCAGTTCAAGAGTTCAGGATTGAATGTTTACAACAGTAATCACAAGCACCGACGTCTACGAAACCAGAAATAAATAATAGGCCGATTTTCATAACAGTAACTTGGACTGTTATTTCAGTCTTGGACGGGGAAGGCTTTCATCACTATACAAAAGGGATTCTCACAGGCAAATACTGCGACTTCCGTGAACTCTCCCATGCAGTGATTTTGACTGGATACGGCTCAGGTAAGATAATTTCCTCACCGGGGGCATTCGTCTGACATTGTATAAATAAATGATAGTCCAGTCATTTTAGCTAAAAATAGTGTCAACCTAACAATTCGAACGAACCATTTGGAAACTCGTATAGTCACAAAAAATATCGTGTGCGCTTCGTAAGTTATTCAAGATCGATCAAGTATCACAAAAATCGGTTTTTCGCCATTTTCTTGTTTCTATGGCTCCAATGATGTTGACATCTATTATAAAATTGTAGAGTATACAATTTGCAAAAAATCATACGTTAACCGTTTTTGAGAGTCTTGAGAGTCAGTCTTCGTCAGCCGTCAAGAATTTGAATTGCATAATGTAAATAAATATTTCAGAAAACGGCAAAGATTTCTGGAACATGAAGAACTCGTACGGTGAATCATTTGGCGAGGATGGCTACATCAGAGTTGAAAGAGGAGTTCAATGTCTTAGCATTGGAGAAGATGCAACAACATCTCCGGTCCTCGGTTTTGAATGATGAAATTATTTTTATATTTGTATGCAAAATACATATATTTTTAAAATGCAATCCATACAATTTTTTTAATTTTTCTCACGTCTTTTTCGATCAAGTGACCATTAGTCACACTAGCAATTTTCTTAAAATGTTGTTTGTGTCAACCATTCGTATCCCACCACCCAACCTTTATAAAATACCCCACATACTCAGACCCATTCTCATAAGTCTTATCTAAAGCTGAAGAGCGTTAGATGACTTAGATATTTAAATTTTATCTATACTCCAAACTCAATGTACAACGTTCGTAAACAAACCACGACACAAAAACTAAAACTCTCTTGCTTGGGGTCTTAATATAATTAATAATATAATTAATTATAAGCAATATTTATTAAAGGAACTATCACAAATCGATAAGTAATGTAAACTCCGTATAAAAAGATGCGGCGACCGAGTGTATTTTAGGTTAAGTATAGACGGTTTGTTTACAGACATTATATCTCGAGAATTCATTAAATATGTATTTAGCGAGTTTGGCTAACTTTGGATTTATCCAGCGAGTGTTGAATTTAATTGAGGATTAATTGGATTATAAGATTTATAAGTGTTGTTAGTATAAAATCGTTAATACGCACGATTAGGACACTTTGTTAGGGTTCCGTACCCGAAGGGTGAAAACGGAACCCTATTACTAAGTCTACGCTGTCCGTCCGTCTGTCTGTCAGAGGGAGCATCTCATGAACCGTATGAGGTAGACAGTTGAAAATTTCACAGAATGTGTATTTCCCTTGCCGCTATAACAGCAAATAATAAAAATGAATTATATACTCAAATCAAAAGGGGGCTTCCGTACAAAAAACGTGATTTTTAGGGTTTCGAAGATCGGAGATCGATTTCGAAACCCTTATGGCCTCGCTTTTTTTGTCCTTTTTTCCGTCTTTAATATCTCAGCACCTACAGCAGCATATAACGTGAAATTTAAAATAATAATACATTTCGTGCGCCTGTACAGATTAAAATAAAATAAAATGAAAAGGTGTATCAAATATAAGTTACTGGTTTGTACATCTCAAAACAGTTTTTAAAATTCCTGTAGGTTACATACTTATTGAAATATGTATATTGAAAAAACTCGAAATTTTACTTTTACCCTCTGTACCTACTCCGAAGTTTGCAAACGAAACATCTGAAACATTCATTTTTTTTGGTATTCATCAAATAGCAGTTTCTAACCAGTAGGTACCTGTAGTACATATTGGTATTGAACCACAATAGGTAGACGCATGCAACTTTCTATAAATAAGTAACATTTCAACTGTAATAACAACAGATACTAAAAATATAATGAACTAGAACATTTTAAGGGGTCTCCGACAAGTGAAAATTTGATGTTCTTTGAAAAAGTTGCCTGATTTTTACGGTACGGAGCCCTTCGTGTGCGAATCGACTCACACATGGCGGTGTATTTAAACACCATTGTGCGTCATACACAAATCAAACGACATTGAATAAGCTACCTTTTGCCTGTGGAACAAAGTCAAGATTAAATCGATAGATGGTAGTAAGCAATAATGCATTTGTCTCGCATGGGAACCGGTAATAGCAGACTTAAATTGACTTGAAAAAATTACAACAGCATTTCCAATTAAGATTGATTGCTGTGGACTTTCCGCGGAGATTGTATTCAAATGTTCTATAAATATTTTTCTTTTTTGCTATAAATTTGCGAGACTTCATCGATTTCTTTATGACAGAGAAATCACTATCGTTCCTCATTTCTTCCTTACCAGCGATAAACGAGAAATAGACGATCAATAGATCAACAGCTATGACTCTGAAAACGTCAAAATTTAACATCCGATTATCTTTCAGCAGAACACAATCATAAAGTAACAAACACTATCCCAAAGTTCGGTTAGGAAATTAGCAGACTATTATGAATAAGGGGGTAAGACATTACATAAGACAAGTACAATGGGCGGCCATAGAGCTTAGAAGCGATCTCTTCCAGGCATCCTTTGGATATAAATAATTATGTGAATTTAAGTAAGGCACGGGGTGTACCAAAGATAATGTAAAGTAGATATTACATACCATTTTGAATACCTAAACACAAATCTGTATATATAAAAGAAAGTCGTGTTAGTTACACTATTTATAACTCAAGAACGGCTAAACGGATCTCGGTGAAATTTGGCAGCGAGGTAGATGGTATCCCGGGGCAGGACATAGGCTACCTTTTATTCCGGAAAAAAGCGTGCGAAGCCGCGGGCTGCAGCTAGTAATAAATAAATATAAACAATACCTAACAAATCTCTTGCTCTCTCACTGTTAGAACTCGCTTTCAGACAATCAGTTCACTTTTGCCTCAGTGCTACATCACAAACAGCCATGCAAAAGTGAAAGTAGCCCTAAGGGACCTCGGGCTAGGCTAGCCGCCTACTCCATTGTGAGCAATCGTTTACTTTCGATATCGTTGAACCCAAAAGTTTGTTGGCACAGTCGCTTGCAAGTTTGCTAGTTGTTTAATTTTAGAGGCTAAAGCTTCAGCAACATACAATATTGTTGAACGCTTTCGTTTGCGATTAATATAAATATAAATACTTACCTATTACTTATAACCTATTATTTTAACTCAAAATGTATGATAAGGAAGAGCGTTACCTCCTAATACAGGTATTTATATACTTAAAAGGAGGTCTCGAAGTTCGATCACTGAACAATGTACAATGTAACTTAAGAGAATGATTAATAAACATTTTGTATTGTATTTGTAAAAATCCTCTTAATTAGTTTCATTTATATCTTGTGAGACAGTAAATAATCATTAGATCCAATAAATTTTACCATTATTTTAAAAATAGATCTATTAGCAATAAAAAATCTCATCAGATCCAAATCATTGGGAAACCGATCTACAGAGAAAATAATATCTCACTATTTTAACATTATTGAACGTCAATTTCTGTGTAAAAGTGTCACAGATTTCGTACAAGACGTCTTTTTAGATCGTCTTAATTCCGTGAACAACGGAATATCTTCATGCTTTTTACTAGTTCGGTTTAACAATTAGATTTTAGATTGTTGTCGATTGGCCGAAACATTTATTTATTGGTGATGGTCAAGCGTTTGGCCTGGCCACCATCTCACATGTAAGTGAAGATGTGGCCTAAGATAAGCACGCTTTCCCAGAAGGAACTTATTCACCCGTGATTGGAAGATATAAGATAACAGTCTTAGATTGTAATGAAGACTTGTCTCAACTCACAATTATTATCATCATCTGAAGCCGGATTTTACCTACTGGGTGTCACCAACAGCTATTACTATTTGTACTGGTTTCGAAATACCATTTTGTATAACACCTTTAGATAAAGATTGGGATTGAAAATGACAGCCTCTCATGCTGTCACCTTAGGTCATATTTCAATCTCAATCTACGCGACTTATAGCTAGATAAAACAACGTAATTTTCATGTAGGCGGCGTAGTCAATCATTGACCAACGTGAAGGCAAACCAAGCCCTAAATTAAGTTGAAATCGTTAAATGTTACTGCTAATTTGACTATTCACGGTTTCCCTCACTTTTGATCTACCCGACGACGTTTCAGCAGATTTTAACGCTTTCACTCATCTACAAAAATAATCTGTACAAATAAATAAAATTAAAGTGTGTTTGTAATTGTGTTTAAAGTGACGTATCAAAATAACAGCTTTTTACTAAATGCATTTGAAATTATACACAATTTACACGGTAAAACAAAAAGACTATTTTTGTCAAAAACGTAATCTTATGTAACGTTCAGACTGATGACGATTAGCAATCAGTACAGGAACAAATCATGCAATATGAATATCGAGTAATCGTGAGATAATAATCAGAAAGTCTATGATCGATCACGGATGAATCACGATCGAGACTGTCGTGACCAGCGGGGCTTTCCTTGGACCAAGTGAAGGTGCAAATCTTCTCGATGCATTCAGCAGTTTCACAGAATTATTGAAACGTACGAACTAACTTTAACTACTTTTCTCTTGATAATGTTAACCGAAAGGTGCGCCCAAATCTTCACACAGTAAGTGCCTGAAGACAGGCGCCTGGTAGATCGGTGGGACCAGGCCAACGAACGCGATTCTTGGAAGAGTTTGGGGGAGAACTTTGCCCAGCAGTAGGATAACACAGGATAGGAAAAAAATAATAATAATGACACCCAACAGAGGGACGAAATAGACTAGGAATTTTTTTAGGTGTAGGTATTTGTTCTGTAAAAAAATAATATATCGCGTATTTCCATAATAACTCATCTAAATATACTTATTTGTAAAGTTCAGACGAAGTTGCGTGGAAAGGTTGCAACGTTTTCAGGTCAGACATGCCTCAACGAACTCGATACCCTATGCCCAGGGGCTAAGGGAAAGTTGACTCATGAAAGGGCAGCAGCGCTGTTAAAATGCGCTTTGCACTCTCAGACTGTTGAGTCATGTTCTAATTACATATAAAACTGAGTTCAGACTCTAAAGAAATGATGAACGTTTTAGTGTGAGAGGAGATTGATTAGGTTTATCCTGGAGGGTAACAGTTTCGATGCACCACGAGAGCGTATCAGAGGGCATAAGCTAGTCACACTAATATTATTAACTAGTTTCTTCCCCCGGCTTCGCACGCGTTGTTTCTATTATACGTTAGGTTATTTATATCACATGGGAACAGATTTATGAGATAAAAAGCCTATGTGTTATTCCTTTAAATTTTCAACTTTATTATATGTATATTAAGTATTTGTTGTTATTACAGTACAAGTGCTACCTACTGTTACCTACGCCAAAATAGGCCAAAAATCACGTTTTTTGTATGGAAGTCCCCTTTAATTTGGATATTAATTTTATTTTCTTATTTAATTTTGTTGTTATAGTGGCAAGAGAAATACACATTCTCTGATAATTTCAACTGTCTACCTCTTACGGTTCATGAGACAGAACCCGGACAGAGCGACGGACGGACGCACAGCGGAGGCTTAGTAATCGGGATCCGTTTTCACCCTTCGGGTACGGAACCCTAAAAAAGCTTAAGATAAGTATCACAAACTATAAAATAGATTTTTGAAAATTCCTTCGTTTAACGTAATTATAAGTAAAAATAGGTGCCGGCGCTAGTGTTCAGTCATCCGCCCTAGTATGGATAAGTACTTTGTATACCAGGAAAATGCGTCCGAAGCCGCAGGTAGATGCTAGTGTTTCATACGCAGCGAACTATCGTGCTGAAGTGTAGTCTTTGTTTGGTATGATAACGCTGCGTTGCCATGGTTATTCTGTGGAAAGGGTCGGTGACTAGCACGTGGTGGCCGTGATAACAGAATTAATGTAGCCTGAACAAACGATCACTTGTGCTGACAATCGCATTATTCAGAGGCTTCTGTGGCACAGTGGCCGATTGTTCGTCTGAGACGCAGAAAGTTGGGAGTTTGGTTCTGACTGTGAGTCAGAAGTTTGTATGATGCCGATATATTATGTTTGGTGTCTGCGTGCTTTCTTTGTATTTAAAATATGTTTTAAAATGTATTTTTATACCTATGGTCCAGCTTAGAGTGAGTTGCAAATTATGTCAACAAATCCGAACAAAAAGAAAACTAAAAATCACATGCTTGGAGTCGAGCTAAAGATATAATTTGTGTTAATTGAAGAAAGGATCTCAAATCGACAAGTAGGTACTTACTCTAAATTGTTTAAAAATCAACAACAAGAAAATTAATTAAATTTTAGGTTACCTGTATTAGTTAACTGTAGTTTTGATTTTTTAATTATCTGCAAAAAATATAACTATCCAGGTTTATCTTTATTGCAGATAATAAAGAAACCGATTATAGTAAATCAGTCAACTGGTAAAAAAATATTTGCTTTTGGACGCATATAACATTGTTTAACGGTTCACGGTCACGGCTTTCTATAAACTTGTGGAAATCAATATTAGTTCCACAACTGAGAAGTTTCAAAGCAGAAGTTAAGCTTCATAGTTTTTACTCTGAATTTTAAGATCCAGATTTAGTATTACTTCTTTTAGGTCGGCGATCCAAAGTGGATATTGGCCTTCTACGTGGCCTGTGGCATGTTGGCCTTGATTCTGAGTTGTCTAGCTGCTAGTAGCGTCGAGATCGACGGCATATCTTTGTTTGTGCTCTTTGTCAATCTAGCGATACCTGAAGTAGAAGACTAAATTAAAATAAGACTGGTTGTCGCCTTGATGGGTTCGCCTGATAAGTTTTTGCTGCTATTGTAAGTAATATTTCGGGACAGAAGAACTATTTTCTAACTATCTTATTTAGCCGCTTCTTGGATATTTTTCATCTCTCTTCTAGACTCGTTACTAGACTATAGTGAATCATCCGGTTCATATAAAGCTTATAAAGCATACGCATAATTAACCAACGCAATCATCGAGGGGCATCAAACCAACCAAAACCAATCAGGCTATTCCTTCCACCTATTGTGTCTGACAATGGTTATAAAATCTGTGACAATGGTGACATAATGGACACCGGTGCCATTGATCGAAGGTCGCCGAGTCGCCAACTAGGGTTCGGTGACGTGAACTCGGCTTTTACGGCTAATTGTTATGTCTGCTTGAACTTTGAGGAGTGGTTTGAAATGCATGCTGGATATCTTTTTTAATGTGTTAAATAAGTTTGTTGTGTCTGTATGTGACATAGTAGCTCCTAAAAGGATGATACGGTTTGGATTCTTGTTTGAAAGGTGACGTCAGACTTTTCTTAGCTATGTTTGATGAAAATCGATGCTGTCATTCAAAACATGGTTAGAAGTACAATCGTCGTTGAGGTATAACGATTTTTTGAGAAATTATATTTACTACGACATTTACATGTTAGGTTTAATGCTGAAGTAAATTACTTTTACGCTGTGATTCACAATAAAATTATATCTGTAAAACGCAGGATGCTGGGCAGCACCAACAGTCTGATAGGGGTTCTGGCTGACAGACATTGCAGTAAACTGCAAAGGCACTGGATGTCAAGCCTGATCAACCCTTGTGCCAAACAAATGTATTATTTAAATTAATTATGTTATGTGTAGCTTTATTGTTGTGTGAAACAATGTGACATTTACTACTCTAATCTATGGATTTTTGTGTTGCCTGAATCAATAAATGAATTTAATTTAAAGCGCAACCTTATTATTGATCAGTTTAGTTTGAGGAATCTTTAGAATAGTTAACCAATATTGCTGGCGCTTGGGAAAAATCTGTCCTATTCTTCGTACCTACTGATGTGATGTCTATGGATGTGACAATAGTGGCATAATAATACGGGCCCCATAGTGTGTTGAAACTGTCATGTTTATTTTGGCGATTCCGTTCGATAAAAGTTTGTCGAAGATTCTGGGCAACAAAAACGTATTAATAAAACGAAGGAAAACATTATAATTAGCGATTACCATTACATTGCCTTCTAAACTTTCACTTCGATAAGGTCTTTCGCAAAGGTTTTCGGGCCAAGTTGAGACCAAGTTTGAGGCCTTTTGGGTAATTGATTATACGTTTATATCAGCTTATTCACGGTCGTTTAGGTGCCGTGAGTTCTACACCTCTGTATTTTTGATAGAGTTTATCGTTTAATTTTAAGGATCCATAGGTATCCGAAGGGTAATAACGGAACCCTATTACTAAGCCTCTGCTGTCCGTCCGTCCGTCTGTTACAGGGCTGTATCTCATGAACAGTAAGAGGTAGACAGTTGAAATTTTCAGAGAATGTGTATTTCTCTTGGCGCTATAACTTCAGGATGCTGTTAGGGCTCCGGCGGCTCTGCAGCGCATCTGGCATGTTCGCCGAGGCGCGCGTGGATGGCTTCGCTGCCTGCATGCGCAAAAAAACGGCCTCACTGTTGAGCAGGGTCCGCCGGTCCACTAACAGCATCCTGATGATGATAGCGGACAAGCTATATGGGCCGCTATACAAACACAGCATTGCTGTGTTTGTAAAATGACTCTCCTATGATAAACTAACATAATTATTAAGACAATTGTTACTAACTATTATATGGATTTATTATTATCTGAAATAAATGACTATTATTATTAATATAACAACAAATAATAACGATACAATCAATTTCCAAATTAAAAGGGGCTTCCATACATAAAACGTGATATTTTGGCAATTATTGCTCTTTGATTGTATCTCTTGAACCTTGATTAGACACATGACACTTTCTATAAATAAGAAACACTTTAACTGTAATACACAAATACTAAAAATACAATAAAATTGAAATTTAAAGGGGTCTCGGAACAAGTGAAAATTTGATGTTTTTTGAAAAAGTTGCCTGATTTTTACGGTAGTTACGTTACGGTACTCTTCGTGTGCGAGGCGACTCGCACTTGGCGGTTATTCTGTCAAACCAGCTCCTCCCCTCGGCTTCGCACGCTCTTTTCCGGGATAACAAGTGCATATGTCCGTCCCCGGGATCCCATCTATCACCATGTCAAATTTTATTAAGATCCGTTCAGCTATTTATGCGTGGAAAAGTAACAGACAGACAGAGAGACAGAATTACTTTTGGATTTATATTTTATGTATGGATGGTTGGTTTCTCAAAATGACAACTTTTAAAAGGACTAGGTAGTTCCTTTAATTCTTCGATCAATTACTATTTCCCAGAATTACATCAATTTAAAATGGTTTTAAAAATAAATTTATTTTCTTTGTTTCTTTTATGATTCTAGACTTTGATAAATATTAACTGATATAACGTCAGAATAGAATAGTTGACAAAGTCGAACGATTACAGTGCTGAGCTGATTTAAGATTCTAGTGGAAGCATTTGTTACCGTATCTCGATCTTTCTATTATTCCCGCCTATTCTAATGTTATGTAAGTTTCCTAGTATTTCATGATCCGATAAAAAAGATAACAACGAAACTGCCTAACGATCTTTAATCTCACGGTCGATTTATACCAGCACTGACGTGAGCCTGCCACTTTGCGCTCGGGTGAAAATATTTCCGAGATATTTTTACATATTTTCTGATATTGGTTGTAAGCAGTAGTAAATAAAAGCAAGCATTTCTTGTTATTGCATTCTACATGGGGGCAATACAGACAGCAGCGCCTTGGGGACGCTTCCGATTTGTATTGTCATGGACCAGTTGAACTACCCCAAAATTATTTGCAACAGTCTGCAGTTAGCTGTTTCAACTGTAAATACTAGTTCAAATTTGTCTATATGTTCTCATCGTAATTTTCTTTTAATAAAGTACTTCTACATCGACTAATTATGGCGATGTTTTCAGTCGTCAGTAGGTGTAAATAAGAAAAGTCGAAAGCATTTTAGTTCTAAATCAATAAGAATTATCGAGGAATTTTAACTGAATAACATTGTAACCGCTGATATGGATCAGTTGGCATCTGTTTGTAAACATCGTGGGAAAACAGTAAACAATAAAAATAAAGAGACATTTGTATTTGTATTTATTGAAACATATATATACATATACATTTGCATATTAACATATATATTTGGCTTCACAGGAACAGCACAGACATGAGTATAATCAGTTAAACATAAGTACAAGTTTAATTGAATAGGTGAAAGGTAGAGTTAAAGGGATAGACACGTGAGGATTAATTTAATATATGCCAGATGCAGCAAGTGTTGGAAATTATGTAGGTAGAGCAAGAGAAGATGTCAGAAACATCTAAAACTGATAAATTAAAGCGTACAGGTACAGAAAAAAAAATTGAAATTAACATGCCAAATTAATTAACATATAACTAAAACAAAACATTCGAGATAGGTACAGTGATGACAATACAATAATTGGGTTGAATGCATCGATGTAAGTAAAAAAGGGGAGATGAATGAAGGGGACTAGCTTCTTGAAAGTGGAAGGCTCAAATTCGTCTCTGAAGGAAGAAGGCGACAGAGCTGTTGAAAGTCCTTTAGACTTTAAACAGCTCCGTCGCCGGCTAACTACACAGAAAATGACGTAAACTTGAGAAAAATTTGTCAATATCTTAACTTCTTAAGTTACTATGAATACAGCGTTCATTAGCATCATTGTCAGCTTGTAATTCACCGGTGCGCTGAGTAGGCCCAAAGTGTTTAGAAGATATATTGATTGTTTTGAAAACTCTAAAAACTTCGAATCCCTTAGTTTTAAACTGTTTTTTAAGTTTTGCGGTATAAAAACTTATCTGTCGGGACATGTCCATTATCATTTACAGGTTTCTCACAAACACTACCTCGGGGTCATCCTCTATAAAACTGCGAAAAAAATCATTCAAATCCGTCCATAAAAGAGAGAGGAGAAATCGATAACATACATTATAAACATAGCCAAGTGCGAGTCATCTCGCACACGACCCCTTTAAATTTTCAACTTTATTATATTTTTAGAATTAGTTGTTGTTATAGCTACATGAGAAATACACATTATCTGAAAATTTCAACTGTCTGCCTCTTACGGTTCATGAGATAGAGCCCTGTGACAGACGGACGGACGGACAGCGGAGGCTTAGTAATAGGGTTCCGTTTTCACCCTTCGGGTACGGAACCCTAAAAAACATACATCCAGCCGAATATAGAACTTCCTCTATTTTTCGAAGTCGGTTCAAAAGTAGTAATGTATTGAAAACATGTCAGACTCACTCTGACTTCTTTATATACTACATAGGTACTTTGTTCTAGAATACTAGATATTTTTTGTAAACAAAACCCTAGTGGAAAATTTCTTACAACATCGTCTTCAAAGTTACAATTTAGTAATAAATGTACAATAATCTCATGTATTCAGAAAAATGTTCCTTACTTTGTGATTTTCTAGCTGTAAGTTTTCCTAAAATTCCAAAATAAAATAAATTTTATAACGTATGCTCCTAGACATTGTAATTAGAAACACCCGAACATCCAAAACACCCGGCAAAAATATCGTACAACCATGTGTAAGAGGCGGGACAAATGTCTGTGCGAGATATATCGCCCGCGGGTTGACGAATAACTCAATTTATCGTTTAGAATATTATGTCTACGAGGCTCAACGAGTAAGTAACCTAACCACTACGCACTTATAAATAGTCATAAATGGTATCTACTCTAGGGCACACCGTTTGTATAACAATAATCCCTTCCTTAGATAAGGAAAGAGCGCTAGCGTAAAACAACGTTAACACTGATAACTTCGTAACAAATTATAACTTTAGTGACGTCATCGCTCTATTGACATTGAGGCCTGGACTCCAAAGCGGAGTTGTGCGGAGATGTCCGACCGAAGCGGAGACGAGAAGACACTTTTTCAGCAAAGGTGTATCCACCGAAGCTGTGCGGAGATGCTTGCTGGCTAAACTAAAGCGGAGATGTGTGCTGGCTAGACTGAAGGGGAGATGTGTGCTGGCTAGAGCGGAAATGAGGCGCGTGCGGTGAGCTTTAGATGTTTGTTGAGATGACTCACATCTCTTTTCGTCACCGCGGCGTTTGCTAGCTTGCGAGGAACTATTCACATCTCCGCTTTGTACCGGCCGCCGCCGCCCACCCAGCTCAATCTCGCCATACAAATATAATACGAGTACATCTCCACTCGTCGGTCAAAGTAAAAAAAGTCAAAGTCAAAAACTCTTTATTTCCATAAATACAATAAATGTATACTTAGAAAAGGTCAAATTCTTAATAATTATATACATGCTGTTATATACATAATATATATTAGGTCCTTACTGTGGTGTCCTACCTGTTTAAATGTGTATTTGAAGGTAGGGAAATAAACAGTTGGTTCGTTGACTCGAAGTTTCTATTACTGAGCTCCCACCATTATAATTAATAAACACCACTGGCGACGAGGTAAACTGCGTAAAACACCCAAAATTGTCGTGTTACCGTGTTATGTGCAAGTGACAATACAATGCCGATCGGAAAAATCGAACAGTTTGATATTTCGAGCAAAAAGTGGTCGGCATACATTCGACGCGTGGAACAGTTCATAACGCTCAATGAAATCAAACCGGAGTTACGTGTAGCTACGCTAGTGACGCTAGTAGGCGAGGCTACCTATGATCTAATGTGTGATTTATGTGCACCAGAAAATCCGGAGTCCAAAACATTCACGGAGTTAGTGAAAATAGTCGGCGACCATCTCGAACCAAAACGCTCGGAAATAGCCGAACGTCATATTTTTCGTCTGAGGCGTCAAAATGGCGGCGAAAGTCTCGGCGATTATTTGCAAGTTCTCAAACACTTAGCGAGTACGTGTAGCTTCAAAACGAATCTCGAAGAGAATTTAAGGGACCAATTTGTGTCGGGGCTGTTGAGTGACGACATGAGATCACGGCTTTTCGCCGAACCGGGCCTGACGTACAGGAAAGCAGTCGAGTTAGCCTTGGCGCTCGAGGCAGCTGACCGGCACGCGCAGATCAGTAGCGGTGCCGGGGCGGGCAGCACGGCGGCGGCGGCGGCCGCGATAGCGACGGGCGAGGCTGTGCATCGGTTGGGCACGGGACAACGCGCGCGCCCTCCGCCAGCAGGCGGCAGCGGCGGCGGCGGTGGCGCTGGCACGGCGGCGGGCCGCGCCGCGAGCCAACCAGCGGCGAAGGACGGGCCGAACGCGCATCAGGCGGCGTGTTGGCGATGTGGAAAGGGGCACCGCGCCAATTTTTGCCGTTTTAAAAATTACGCTTGTGATGCGTGTGGCCAGAAGGGCCATCTAAAAGTGATGTGCAAACGCACTGCTCGCCAGGGGGAAGGTCGTCCTTCAGGGCTAGGGCAAAACTATATCGATAGTGCTAGGGATTCGGAGTGCGATCTGAATAACATTAATGTGTGTAATAATAGTGATCGGCCTTTTCATGTGCAAGCGACGGTGAACGGTAAGGTGATCATGTTCGAACTGGACACTGGCAGTAAGTTATCCACAATTAATACCCATTGTTATGATGAACTCTTCAAGCAGACGCCGCTGATTTCTCATGATGTTTGTTTACATTCGTATAACGGAACTAAGATCGAAGTAGCGGGATTTATTGTTGTCAATGTTGTGATAGGGACGCACACGGCGAAGGATCTCAAGCTGTTTGTTATCAAAAATGGGGGCCCGCCTTTGTTGGGCAGAGCTTGGTTAGGTCGATTAAATATCGATAAAATTAAAATTAATGAAATGATTTTTAACTTATCCGATGATTACTTTGTGGAAAGTTTGCGCCAAGAGTTTCCAACCGTGTTCGCTCCAGGATTGGGCACGTGTACTAAACAGTTGTCTATGAGATTAAGTGATAAAACACCTATTTTTATGAAAGCTAGGCAGTTACCGTTAGCATTACGTAAGCCAGTAGAATCAGAATTGCAGCGACTCGAGGCAGAGGGTACAATCACCAAAGTAGAATATTCGGATTTTGGTACACCGATTGTACCAGTTATTAAGAAATCAGGTGAAATTCGTATATGTGGTGATTACAAAGTAACCGTCAACCCTAAATTGATACGCGACCCGTACCCCATGCCACGAATCGAGGAGTTGTTTGCTATGTTGAGTGGTGGTGAACAGTATTCTAAAATCGACCTTACAAACGCATATCAGCAGTTATTTTTGGATGAAGGTTCGCGAGCTTACAGCGCCATCACGACACACATCGGTACATTTGTTTACAATCGCACCCCGTTTGGTTTGTCATGCATTCCAGAGAAATTCCAAAAGTTTATGGAAGAGACGCTTCGAGGGTTAAAGGGCACGGCTGTGTTTTTAGATGATATAGCGGTCACAGGTTCAACTAGAGCGGAACATATTGAGAATTTAAAAGCCGTCTTATCTCGTTTACGTAAGGTCGGTTTGAGAATAAAAATGGAAAAATGTAGTTTTATGCAAAATAGTATTACCTATTTAGGCTTTATTATTGATAAGCACGGTTTGCACCAAGACCCTAACAAGCTAAAGGCTATTGTAGATGCACCTGCGCCGGAGGATGTGACTCAGCTGAGATCTTTTCTTGGTTTGATAAACTATTATTCTAAGTTCATACCCCGGCTGAGTACCATCTTACACCCGCTGCATAATATGTTACGCAAAGAAACTGAATGGTTTTGGTCTGCAGACTGCGCACAAGCATTTGTTGATATAAAAAGTGTGATTCTAAGCAGCAAAGTTTTGGTTCACTATAACCAAGAACTACCGTTAGTGCTAGCAGTTGATAGTAGCTCTTATGGCATCGGCAGTGTGCTATCACATCGGTACCCGAACGGGGATGAACGTCCTATTTGTTTCGCTTCCCGCACTTTGAACGCAGCTGAGAGAAACTATAGCCAGCTAGATAAGGAGGCACTCGCGATCATTGCTGGTGTTAACAAACATCATCAATATGTTTTCGGGCGTAAGTTTATCATTAAAACCGATCATAAGCCGTTCATCTTTGGTCCAAAGTGTGGTTTACCCGTTACGGTGGCTAGTAGGCTGCAAAGATACGCCACCAAATTGGCTGCTTATGATTTCGAGATTGAATTTGTCAAATCTAGTGATAACAGTAATGCTGATGCGTTATCTCGACTGCCGCTGCCAAACCAACGCAAACAATGTAATGAACTGGTTTCGGTTTCCTATGTCAATTACGTCGAGGAATCTTTTCCTATCAGCGCTAAGGAGGTGTCTACATGGACGCAGAAAGACCAGGTGTTAAATAAAATCAAAGGGTATCTAATGAATGGGTGGCCAACTAAAATTACGTCTGAACTGGAAAAATCCTATTTTCATAGGAAAGATAGTTTAGTAATGGATAATGGGTGCATTTTATACAATCATCGCGTTATTGTGCCCGATTCCTTAAGGAAACAGGTTTTAGCTGAGCTGCACGAGGGTCATTTAGGCGTAGTTAAAATGAAAAATTTAGCTCGTAGCTACGTGTACTGGCCTACTTTGGACGGCGAACTTGAAGGTATCGCGAAGAAATGCAGTGCGTGCCGGCAGCAGAGCGACGCGCCCCCGCGTTCCATGCTGCACCCCTGGGAGTTCCCCGCGCGCCCCTGGCAGCGAGTGCACATCGACTTCGGCGAGTTTATGGGTAAACACTATCTGGTGTCTGTGGATGCACACAGCAAGTGGATCGAAGTACAGAAGATGTCGAGCACGAACGCCACGGCGACTATTAATAAATTAAGGGAATTATTCGCACGGTTCGGTCTTCCCTCGCAAATCGTAAGCGACGGCGGCCCTCCTTTCGGGTCTTCAGAGTTCGGAAACTTTATGAAAAAAAACTTCATCACTCATACAATTACAAGCCCGTACAGACCGGCAGGAAACGGTGCGGCGGAGAACGCAGTAAAATTGGCGAAGCGCGCTATGAAAAAGGCAACACACGAAGGCGTCGACATTGATACCGCGGTCAGCATATTTCTATTTCAGTACAGAAACTGCGAACATTGCACAACGGGCGTGGCGCCGGCGGTTGCAATGTTCGGCAGACGCCTGCGCGGGCGGCTGGACGTGCTGAGGCCCAGCGCCGAGCGCGCCAGCGAGGTGGCGGCTGGTCGTGCAGCGCGTGCAGCACCCGGTGTGGAGCGCAGCGCCCACTTAGGTGAGAACGTGCTGGCGCGGGACTACCGCGCTTCCAAAGAGAAGTGGGCGCCGGCTGTGGTCACGGCACGGGACGCCCCACTGACATATCGTGTACGTACCGATGACGGACGCGAGTGGAAAAGGCACATTGATCAATTACTACCCGTAGGTAAACCTCATGTGCGTCGTTCCACCATCGTACCCGTTAGTCCAGATCGTAAGGTGACCGTTGACGATGATGATAAGTTTGATGACGCGATTACAGATGAGATTGAAATTTTTAAGTCTCCAAGTCCTAAAGACACCTCTGACGCACCTAAGGTCCCAATTAGCGAAATTGTACCAGAACCAGTTCAAACCCCGTTGGTAAAAGAACGTCTTAAGCGCACCTGTACATATAAAGATAAGAATTATAAATTTTAGATAATTTACCTACCTATGTACCTAATAATGATTTTAAGTAAGTAGGTATATAAGATTTTCCTTGTTATTTTTTTTTCTAGGGGGGACGTGTGGTGTCCTACCTGTTTAAATGTGTATTTGAAGGTAGGGAAATAAACAGTTGGTTCGTTGACTCGAAGTTTCTATTACTGAGCTCCCACCATTATAATTAATAAACACCACTCTTACATATGAAATTGGCGTTTTTCGTACTGGCCACTTTAATCACAAATTTCTCCTCTTTGGTAAGGAATTCCAAATTCAAATTTGTACAGCTATAGACTCATGTATTTGTGCTTCGATGATCGTCATTCATTTGTTTTTTTTCTTCTGTTTTTTTCTGTTTGGGTCACTCATTTTACAAAATGGAAAACTTAAAATATCGCATTATTTACGAGTACGAGTTCCGCCGTGGCACTAGTGCTGCGGAAACAACTCGAAGGGTGAATGATGTGTATGGCGGTCGTGTTGCAAAAGAAAACACAGTTCGTTTTTGGTTCCAACGTTTTCGTTCTGGAAATTTTGACCTGCAGAACAAGCCCCGTGGACGGCCTGAGACTCAAATTGATAATGAAGAGTTGAAGGCTATTGTGGAAGCGGATCCATCGCAAACCACGTCCGAGTCAGCTGCAGGCTGCGATGTTAGTGATAAAACTGTTTTAATTCACTTGAAGCAAATTGGGAAGATTAAAAAGCTTGAAAGGTGGGTACCTCACGAATTGACTGAAGCAAACCGGCAAACGCGCGTCGACTGCTGCGTTACATTACTAAACCGGCACAATAATGAAGGTATTTTAAACCGAATCATTACCTGTGATGAAAAATGGGTTCTTTACGATAATCGGAAGCGCTCAGCGCAATGGTTGGATCCTGGCCAGCCAGCCAAATCCTGCCCCAAGCGAAAATTAACCCCAAAAAAGTTACTTGTAAGCGTTTGGTGGACTAGTGCCGGTATTGTTCATTACAGTTTTCTCAAATCTGGCCAGACTATTACGGCTGATGTCTATTGTCAGCAATTGCAAACCATGATGGAAAAGCTAGCGGCTAAACAACCTAGGCTGGTCAATCGCTCCACGCCACTGCTGCTTCACGACAACTCTAGACCACACACTGCGCAACAGACGGCTACTAAATTAGAAGAGCTTCAATTGGAAAGTCTAAGACATCCTCCGTACTCCCCGGACCTTGCTCCAACAGATTACCATTTTTTTCGAAATTTGGATAACTTCTTGCAAGGGAAAAAATTCAACTCCGATGAGGCAGTCCAAATCGCCTTCAAAGATTTTATTGATTCCCGTCCGACTGGTTTTTTTAGTAAAGGGAACAATGAACTACCTATAAGATGGCAAAAGTGCATAGAAAATAATGGTTCATACTTTGATTAATTAAATATATTATATTAAAAAATATTCGACTTTTTGTTCCTCCCATACAAAACGCCAATTTCATATGTAAGGACCTAATATATGTGGTATCCACTGAAGCTGAGTGGAGAAGAGATGTGTAAACAACGACGCTCTATTTGTTTAATAACATATCTCCTCTCCCTGCGCTTTGGCGGAGTCCGGATTTTACGATATATTTCACCTCAGACCGTAAAAAAATTAACGTAACCTTTTGCGTAATAGTTTCTTTCTTATCCGTGACTAGAAGAGGAACGTTAAAATTATAAATGTCTCACGTATCTCTTTTAGGGCTTTGCAGACATTTCGCGTTTTGACGCGAAAATAGAAATTAATATGCATCATTTAAGCAGCGCTGAAGAACAACATATTCGCGTAAAAATTGCCTAACTTCTTTTCTAGCTATAGAAGCAGCAGACGGGTTTTTTTGTGGAGTAAGGTAGCGTAGATTCTACCTTGAGCAGTGACCATAAAAGATCATGACCTACACCTACATTCGTAGTTTAGTTATTAAATCTCCATCTGTTAATGAATTATGACACTATTATCAACACTGACCATACTCGTCTAGGTATGTCATCATAAACTAAATATAACAGCGTGAATAAGCGTACTTTTATAAAATTCTCGTTATTTCTGACGCGTTCGCTGGGTCAACTGTTGGCCCAGAAATGGGTAAAATTATGCTGAATTAATGTGACCTCGCTACCTAAATAAACACTCGATCTTGATAACTCATAAGGTCTTAAGGTCAGAATGATTATTATTACTTGCCTCATTTCCAAAAAAAAATATATAATGTCACTAATTGTCACCCTTGGCAGAAAACGATTACAGTGAAGGAATTTATAGTATCACGTAATAGACTAATTTATGTGTGTGTGTGCCAAATTCGTTGTGAAATGTTTGTAAACAAACTACAACAAAAAAAAATTACATGCTTGGCGCAGTTTCAAATAAAATTGTTAGCAAGTAATTCAGATAGTACAAAAATCAACGTCAATAAAGTGATTTTTAGGCTTAGTATGGGCGGTTTGTTTACAAACATTTCACATTAAATTTAGCTCAAGTATAGGTACCCTGAGGCGAGGTGATGAGGATCTGCGAAAGACTGCAGGCAGGTGCTGGATGCGGTTGAAGACAGGGCGCTATGGCGCTTATTCGGAGAGATCAGACTAGCAAAGCCTGTTTTATATGATGTAGTGTGGTGTAAGTCTAAGAGCAGAAACAGGAGCAGCTAAAAACCAAAAGGATTTATAACTAAGACTTACTGCCAACCATAGGAGTGATCACCTTCTCCCCTTCATGGTGGAAAACCTTCAGCGAATTCATGGTTGCCTTCAGCTGTTCGTATTCACGCGCCATCTGCCTTTGTACCTGAAAATAATAGTAATGTATTTAGCTCGGGATTCACATCCATACTCTGGTCAAACTCAAGATACAATGTTTGTAAACAACTCGAAAAACAAAAATACAATATTTTATTTTTGGTGACGACTTTAAAAAATGATTTTCAGTAGGTATTATGCAGTGTTGAAAAGAGCTTAAATTACGGAACGTAGGCGTGTGGACGCGAGGATCTTAGGCTTTAATCGACATGTAGTGCAAAATCTGACAAAAAAACTGTCAAATCCACGGCAAGTTATTTTTAGGTTATGTATGGGCGCCAAGTTTACAAACATTGAGTTTGGCCGGAGCAGGGTTAAGATGATTTAAATCTTAAGTAAATTTATTGATATTTATTTTAAATATTCTGTCAGCTGGAAAAATCGGCTAAACAAATATTTGGACAGCATAATAAATAATGTTTTGGTTGACTTAAAATATAAACCATCGGCAATACTTGGTCGGCTACTAAATTATTTTTGATCAGTAAATAAATAGCTGTTTTATCAGCAAAATTAATGTTTCGGTCAGGAAAGTTAATTATTCGGTCAGTAAAATTAATTATTTTGTCAGTCGGACTACACTTTCGTTGTCAAATTTAGAAACTTAGGTTTTTCTATATTAGGTACGTTAGATCTATGTGAATATAATTATTAATACGGACCGTAGAATAAGCACAATAAGATCAAACACGATAACAACGTATCATGCAAAAATTTTCACCACGATGCTCTTTTGTCAGTTTGTAGCGGACCCGCCTTCATGCGTGTATTAACACCAGATTTCATGTACTAATAACATATATGTAATAATAATGTATATGAGTATAGCATCTACAGTTCATCTGTTTGTTGAGACCTTAGTGTAAATATGTGACCTTATTGAATAATGCAGTTTATGGAATACCGCGTAAAGCAGTGCGTTTTAAGTTATAAGATCGAGTTCTTACCCTTGTGGAAGGCTCCTATATTGTATTGGATTTAAGACCTATTGATTTGTTCTTAATCTTTCAGACCCCTGTCTCGTAGTGTCTAATTTTACCAGGGGCAGTCTTGCATCGACTGGATGCGATATGTGTATTTATATTATTAATATGTGAGGCCTCACAGACGGCTACATAATGTATCTCAACGTGGACTACGTATGTGTTAGGTCCTAATAGAAATAGACCACATCAATTTCAATACAAATAATGCTCATGATTGGATAGTCAATAATATCTTGAAGTAAAGTATCAATCCATCTCTGTAACTTAGAACTCTGAATGACTTTATTTAGCTGTGAGTAAAGTTTAATATTTGTTTATAGTGATCGGGCCTTTGAGTTAAACTTTTGGATAGCCTAGACTTTAGTTGTATAGCTTAAGTCTTGAAATCTCTAACTTGTTGGGCAAATTCATATAAAATATAAACAAACTGATTGACAGGAATTTAGTATAGTTAAATACTCGTAACACACACACACAATTACATTAAAATACAGTAAATAGGCAGAAAAACAGTCGGATCTTAATTCTACGATGCACAGAGAAATATTACAATCAAACGATCAGACAATTATAGATTTTTATTGATTCCGTCTCCCTGTGCTGGTAACAGAGAACTTCGTTAGGTCTCTGTTTAAAACCTAAACAAGGCTTCCAGTTAATAACGCCTCATTCTGTACAACAGCGCCTCCAAGACTGTCAAGAACAGAAGGTTTTCGCCAGACTTGTACTCGGAAATCAATCGGATAATTATATTTACTAAATGCGAAACACAGTCGCTCTATAACTCAGTAGAGTTTTACGGGAATGGCCTCAAAATGGGCGGGATTTCCCTAAGAAAAACACAATAATACAAAATAAATCATACGACTGATTCTAGCTACAGTAGGGGTTGATTATGCAAATGAATTGTCTCTCGGACTCGCAGTATGCTAGATATTTAAGAATCGCCAATATCAATCGTATGCGTATAACAATAATAAAATGAATGAATGAATTAACACTTTATTGCACTGTAAAATGAACATAATAAAAACCTTATATCTACATTTAACACATAATCAGTACAATAGGCGGCCTTCTCCAAGGCAACCTTGGGATGGAGAAAAAGATATAAGTATAAATAAGAGTTAGTAGAGCACAAACAGTAGAAGAAAAATATTCTTAAAATACATACTACATACAATACAGAACTATAAATAACTTAATACAATATGTTCTACAGAAAGATATTACTATAAAATCTGATCACCGATGGAGCTACAACCACATCTGGAGTTACAGAAGTAGGATAAAATGAAGGAAGATTTTAGGTAGCCGAAGATAGGAAGGAGGAACAAAATCTTTATTGGGTACAATTGTGTGCTGACTACCTCGAAACTTAAAAACTGTGTGGCAGGGTCAGCGCCCTCCTCCGCTAGCAAAATAATTATGTTCCATTTTAAGACATAAAAAACACCTAATCTAGTTTAAACATAACAAGGTAACGTGTGTGAGTGGTGTGTGTGTGGTGTGTGTATGTGTGTGGTGAGGGTGTGTGTGTGGTGAGGGTGTGTGTGAATGTGAGTATATGAGAGTGTGGTGTTTCTGAGGACACCGGACTTAAGAATAAGAATAGAATAAAATATATTTATTGTATAAACAGACTTAAACATACACAACACATACTTAATAATACAAACAAAACTTAATTAAAGAGGTAACAAAAAAAAACATATAACAAATGATGACAGTCTGTTTACAAAATTGGCTCTGGCTCAGCATGTGTTGGATGACAAGCAAACTAGCATCCAACGCTGGTCTTCCGCCAGAGCCACTTGTTGGCGCTACGGATACGGATAATACACTTGTGTCGTGCCTTAGACTTTCCTGCTCGTTCTGGTGATCAAATATATAAATTTCTTTAATTTTGTTCTAAAACCATGTAAGCTTTGCAGGTTCCTTATCGGCGGCGGGATATTATTCCCGCACTTGGAAGCTGCATAGCGGAAGCTGCCTCTAAAGCAGGCAGAGCTGTGCCGCTGTGTCACGAGTTGCTTCGAGCACTGGCGAGAGCCACAAGATCTGGAGCTAGACAACCATGACAACTTCTCGTAGAGATATGTAAGTCGGTGATTTGTATTTCATAACACCGAACATAAGACATGCAAGGTGAAATTTACGACGATGCTTAATTTTCAAGATAAAATGTTTATTTTAAAAGGGCGTGACATGACCTCTAAATGGAACATCGAAACAAAAACGGGTGCAGGCATTTTGGACTCGCTAAACTAATCTTTGCGTTCTTGACAGCAATCGGGGTCCAATTACCACGTCTGCATAATTCAGCTTTGATAACACAATAGACTCTACAAGCCGGATGCGCAGATCAGTACTGAGATATGGTCTCATTCGGTAAAGTACCTTCAGTCTGTAGAAGCAGTTTCTGACAGAGTCAGCAACATGCTTCTCATAGCAAAGGTGACTATCCATCTGCAGGCCGAGGTTCTGTGCCTCATAAACACGCTCCACTGACTCACTCATTAGTACTACACTCTGCGTAGGGCTGAGACGTTGTAGCTGATATTCAGAACCAAAAATCATATATTTAGTTTTGTTAGGGACAAAAGACTATTTCTTTTTGACCAATGAGCAATATTAGACAGATCTTTATTGAGATTTTCTATAGTACTATTAATTTCAGATGGTTTACAAGTGATATATACCTGAATATCATCCGCGTATATATGAAAGTTACAGTGCTTAATGACAGCTTGCACGTCAGCGAAAAAGATTAAAAATAGGAGCGGTCCTAGAACTGAACCCTGCGGAACCCCTTGTCTTACAGGCAAAATATCCGATAACAAATCATTACCGTCACTCCGAGTTATCTTAGTGCGCTGGTAGCGGCCACTTAGATAGCTGGGATAGGAAATAAGACTTCAGTTTAAATTTGAAGGAGTTGATTGATGGCACAAGTCTGATATCGACAGGCAGTTTGTTCCAAATCCGTACAGCCTGAACGCTAAAAGAGTTGCCATAGAAGGTTTGGGAATTATTGGGAAACTTGAGTAGTAGGTTATCTGATGACCTAAGATTATGGGAGTTAGAAGAATGAAGAAACTCAAACCTTTCTTTAAGGTACGCAGGAGAAAAGGGATTAAAGAGAATATAATAGAGAAGAGAAAGAACATGCATGTCCCGGCGAAGTCGCATAGGGAGCCGCTTGAGCATGGTGCGAAAAGGAGAGACATGGTTATATTTGCGTAAACCAAATATGAACCGAATGCAGAAACTTTAGAGACGCTTATCTAACTGCTCCTCAACGAGATCTAAATAGCAGGCGTCAGCATAACTATGCTGATGCCTGCTATTTAGGAACACAGGAAGAACAGGTCGGCAAAAAGTACCGCAACTTCCTAAGTGAACCTGCTGAAGCATATGCTTCTTACAGGTGACTTCGAGCTGAGGACGCCATGAAAGTTTGCGGTCGAACGTAACCCCTAGATTCCTGACGGTCACATTGTAAGGAATGGGTATTCCATCAAATATAACCTGAGGAACAGTTTTCCAGTCCAATCTATCTATCAGTCTCGGGCTACTTATGATTATAGTTTGGGTTTTGACGGGGTTGACTTACTTAAGCACATAACTATTATCAAAACAAAATAGAATTCGAAAGACATTAGGTACGAACCGCATAGAGCGGACAGTAATAATATTACTGTCCGCATGTTCGGGTTGGCCCGAAAGGTTGACTTTACTCAACGAAGGTTGTCGAAATAATCAGCAGATTACATGCTATGTTTGAGTATAGAATAAAACCTAGGTAGGTAAAATACTTAAAACTGGATAGACCAAAGCATAGATATGAAAAAATCTGATTTAACCTGATAAACCTGTAGATTTGTAGATAGTTTGCAACAGTCTGCAGTTAGCTGAATTGTTTCAACTGTAAATACTAGTTCTAATTTGTTTTTATTATTTGATTGTAATTTTCTTCGTAAATAAACCCGATTTAAATCAAATTAATCGGATTTTTATGATAAAAAAACATGATTTTTATCCGCCCTGGGCCAGAACACCTAAAGATGGCGTAGCTTGTAAGTTAAATCCATGGATTTTGTTTTACCACAACTTTGAGACAACTAGAGAAAAATCTAAGTGGAGATGGTTTTTTTTATAATCAATAGTCTTTTTTGTTCTACCACAATCACACTTGACGAAAATTGGAAAGAGTCGATGTGGCCATCGATGTATAACGAACGTCTAGAAACTCGGCTCTAGTTCCACCCTCAGAGGGTTGAACTGGATTGTTATTATTACTGGGTATAATAAGTCACTTTATACCTAATACGGGTATATATAAAATGAATCCCTATTTCCCTTGGTCAAGGCATCACGCGTGAACGGCTGGACCAATTTCGCTTTTTTTTGTCGTGTTTGTTATTGTCAGGAGAAGGTTCATATGAAAGAAAAAAATAAGAAAGTTGCGCGGAAAATTAGAGCATTTCAATATTCATAATTAAGACAGGATAACGACGTCTGTGAAAACTTAGCCCCATGAAAATTTATTTCATCACTGCAGGGCCACCGAATTCTACAATACACGGCCTAGCTCCAACAAATAAACTTAATTTCTGACGAATAACATGTATCGATCGCAAATATAACGAACGGCGCCCAATCATCTCACAAAGCACTCGGAACCAAATTATAATGATTCAGGTCTTACAAGCGATCTCAAGAGCTCAATCAATTCTAAAGATAATGTCTGCCAGCGGCAATCTAGACCAATTCCATTGTGATTTGTTCATTACCAAGAACATAAAGATAGTTCGCAAAATAATGGGAACAATACGTACATGAGTGGTTTATCTCCGCGTGGGCTCAAAAGTGAAATTTCCGATCTCGATCTCTCACTGCGATTATCACACAGTGTTCACAAACCACAATGGATCCACGGTAAAAATGTTAAGCACTTCCCACACAAAATAGTTGAGTAATACTCCAAGGCGGTTTCACGCGACATAACGTGTTCGTTTTCACCTAATTCTGCCAACGAACGCCTTGACCGAGTTACTCGAGAAATCACTAATCTTCAAACGACATTACGCGACAATTAGCAAAACACAACTACCCGCAAAACGTCACGAAAAGTCACGGAAAAGTCAACCGTCTACGCTACGGAATAAAAGCGACAGTAGTCTGCGTGATCTTGATGACAAGAGGTAACTGTTGACGACCGTACGAAATTGGACACCCCGACCATTCAACCGACACGGAGCAGGGAAGTTCGTTGACCTCAGCTCCAGCCTGACGTTCAAAAGGCACACGCAACAAATGACAATAAAACGATCGTGATGTACTCTACAATAGAACGAATGCTTGGCTTCAATCCAGCCACTGAATTAGACTAAGTGACCTAAACTAATGGCTAAACTGTGTGGCTTCTTCAATCTTCACCTAATCATGCACAATAAATCGTTGTTCGCTTTACGCTCTGCTGTCAGCCACAGCGGCATGCCATGGCGGTTGGCAAGAGATCGTGGGTTCGATTCCATCCACGGGAATGTTGTAGATTTTATATTTGTTTAATAATTCTAACATGAGCCAAAACGCATAAATGCAGGCATAATTGAACCCTCAATGGTATAATAATACAAGGTATAAATGGCATTCCGAGACATCACGGTCTCGTGGGTGAGAAAGAAGACGAATCTGTTTTCGCGAATATACCGCTGGATGGTCACACCAGTGTGCACCCAGCACAATGCTGAGTGAAGGCCATATTTCCCTTAAACACTGCTACGCACAAAATAAATTTATTATGTGACTTAGTATAAATTAACATAGTCTTAAGGCTAATTGTGTTAGTAGTTTTAAGGTAAATAAAAATATTCTTATTCTTATATTTTTCAAAGGGAATCTACCAGAGGCAAGGCAGCCGCTTTCAACTGTGTATTTTTTTCACCTCCACTGCTATCACAAATCCGACTGCCAAGTGTAATGATTATGTTAAGAACCCCTAGTCTAGGGGAGTCATGTTCATTAGTGGACATATATGTGCTGATGAGAAAACATTATGCACCAATTAAGAGCTTGTTTAACTAATATTTATTTGTCTTTAATGCTAGTGGCATGACATTTGTGAACAGGCTGAGACATCTTTCACGATGGCAATAATGTTTCAGAGTTATGTTTTTGATGACACGTCTTTTGTTGTACGTGAAAGGTTTATGAAATTGAGTATATAGCGATGAATGTGAAGCACGATACAGTTTCATAGTTTACAATAACTAATTAGGTACCCAATTAACAAATGTTATTATAGTATATAAACGATTTATTGACAGAAAAGCTAATTTAGATTATTACTTTAAATTCACTGAAACTGATTAGTACCTACTGATTAGTACCTACATGATTTTTGAGATTATTTTTATTTAACATTTGACAAAAATTGTACCTAACATAACCAGATTATTTGCCTGATTTTTAAGAGATTTATGTAACAATAAAAATATATATATATATACAATATATAATAACAATACAAAATAATATATGTATATTAACAATTAACATTAAATTGCAGTGCCCAACAGGGTGTATGTACTAACTTTAGCTATAATTAGATCTTAAAATACCAACCTATGTACATATTGGCAATAAATAAATGGAATGAAATATCACTAATGCGGAGCCGTCAAGCGCAGACCAGCAAAAAGGTGGTGCGACGACATCAGGGAAGTAGCGGGGACCTGGAGCAGGATAGCAAGGGATAGGAGCGAATGGAAAACATTTCAGGAGGCTTTCACCGCCTAAAGCGGTCCTTACCGGACAAAAGTTGTTACTTAAAATGTAAATAACCTATAATTAGATTAGACATTTAAATTAATATTGTACTCTATGTTTAGCGGGTAAGGAGCTCTTTTTATTTTATTTATTTATTAATATCACTAATACTAGGCGGAGATAGCGGGATGAGATTGACCTATTAAATAAAGAGTGGGTCAGTATATACATTCGGCGTTACTTTGCGGAAATCCGTTGCAAAATATTAGGAAGGTAAAACCAGACTTGCGTAAATTTTTTACCTTCTCTGATTGCATGGTATGCCAATTTGTGGGAGGGAGGGCGGTGCACGCGAATTGCATTTTGTTGAATCTCATCAGAGAAGGTTTTGCGCGGAAATGTTACTAAATGGGTAACTCTCATTTTCGACAAAAATCAGTGTAACCACCATTTTTTTAACAGTATGACTAAAATATGAGTTGAGTTACTTATTTTAGTAAAATGTAGATGAAATACTATCCTCATAAGCTGAATTCATGTAAATATGCCACACGTATTTTTTTATCAAATGGTAAATGTTAAAGTGTCTAAAATGTTATTTCCGTGTATGTAATCATCCCGTTTTCGTAAGGAAAAAAAAAAACAGCAGTCCTTATTTCTTTATAATACCCACTTTTAAAGTGAACCAATATTTACTACGATAAATAGGTAATTAAATTGTAAAATTAAACATGTACCTATAGTCACACAGATTTCAATATGAACCATCATATTGAAGTTTGAAACTCTTTATTAAAAAAGAAAATTACAATCAAATAATAAAAACAAATTAGAACTAGTAATTACAATTGAAACAATTAAGCTAACTGCAGACTGTTGCAATAGATAGTTAGTAATAGATTTTTTTGGTCACTTCCATGACCAATGAGGACCCCTCTTAAGTTGAAAATTATTGCATGGTGAACCAAACACAAATGACTATAAACAAAGCTATAGTGGACTTTGTTATCCCAGCTTCCAGTTTATTCCTGCGTTGTAACAGCTCCGAGCATATTGAAGTTAATTTTTTATTCTCAGAACTCGTCGAGCATAACAGTCCCCCTCGTGGCGGCTATCAGAGATAAGGGTTTTTACATTTTTGAACTTTAGATGTGATTTAATTGCGTCTATACATCAATAATAGAAATTTAAATCACCGTATTTCATGTCTGATTTTAAACTTATTAAAGAAAAAGAAACCATTCAAAAAAGTCTCTTCTGTGGAGTCACTTCCATGGTTTCCATGTGCAAAAATTGTTGTGTTCCCCTAGACAACCCCATCAATCGGGGCTGCGAGCTCGGCGACTATTTTTTTCTTACAGAGAAAGGTCTAAATAAAAATAATGTACCATAATTTACATATATTAAAAAGACGTTTTAATTTTTTTTTTATTTTACTATTTCAAAAATGAGGATTACCCAAATATTGTTTATCCTAAGTAATATTTTTTAAGAGTGGGTACTCCTCGCAGAGGACGGAGATGAATAGAAGGGGGGAGGGAGGCCTTTGCCCTGCAGACACTCCTGGTTGATATAATAATAAAATACCATGGGGTCCCTGTAGTAAATATACTATTTTTAAGAGCGCACCATAATAGCGCCACGAATTTTATTTAATTCACACGAAACCACAGTAAATACAGAGAAAAAGGTCGAATTTGGTTAGCTAAATCTGCTAAGGCGAGCATTCAAATTTTTTTGTGACAAAATAGAATATTCACAAACGAAAAATCTATAACACAATCTCACATCTATATTTTGCTGAAGCATGAAGTTGAAAAGACACGCGTAATTCATCACAATTAAAAAAAAATACGTGACGATATGCAAATTGAAAAGCCACACGAACTGTAATGTAATGTAATGATAGAGCCAAGCCAAACACGCCAGTAAAAGTCACACAGTAATTGTGGCTTACCGTAATTCTTATAATGTTAATCGCTGTCGATCATTACAAACTATTGCCAATAATGTCTAACAAAAAACATTGAGGCAATCAGACGTGCTGAAACCGGGCTCTAAGGTGTAAAGCGTCTAGCAGTTATGTAGTTTTGCGCACATTGGCCATTTTCGATGAAAATAAACTATGAAGTAATTATCGTTTTAGTGGAGATTTATTAATAAAATCTACATTATGTTGATACTCCAAAACAACAATTGATTTAAAGTTTGTTTTAGCAAATGGTTTACAATGTGCGCAAAACTTCTTATCCATACTATTACCATAAATTCCAAACTAGCTCTGTCTGTCTATCTGTTACCTTTTAACGCCTAAACGGCTGAACGGATCTCAATGAAGTTTGGCAGGGAGGTAAATGGTTTTACGGGGACGGACATAGCGCATAGCACGTGCGAAGCCGCGGCAGCAGCTAGTATGATATATACATTCCTTGTATATATCATACTAGAAAATAGTATTCGATTTTAATTTTTTCTTTCACGCGTGACGTACAACGGAATGAAAGTAGAACTCAATCAAGGGTAGCAAGTGACTGGTTTTACATTATTTTCGAATTGGTTCTGAACATGAATGTTACATACAAGGAAGGCAGTGCTAGAGGAATGACGTCGGATTGTGAGGTCCCCACCTCTCAAGTGACGACCACAATCACTTTTCAACAGACTTCAAAAAAGGAGGTTCTATGTTGGGCTGTATGAATGTTTTTTTTTGTTCGTCGATTTCTCCGTCACTAATGGACGGATTTTGAAACAGAAAACCCCCGGGTGTTCAGTATTTGTCCCACGAAACTTAAAAGACAGTGTAAACATAAATAAATTTGAAGTCGTATATAGTTAATATGGTTACCTTCGCCCGCCGCGCGGGCGAAGGTAACCATATTAACTATATCCGCCTCCGACGCAGAAGGTTGCGGGTTCGATTCCCGCCTTGGGGCAAATGTTTGTACGATCTGCAAATATTTGTTCCGGGTGTTCTGGGTATTTTCTATATATAATAAAAAATATCTATCTATGTTATGTATTGTATTAAGTTTATCAGTCATCTAGTACCCATAACACAAGCTCAGCTTAGCTTGGGGCTAGATGATGCTGTGTGGATTGTCCAGCATTATTTATTATTTATTATTTATTAGTTAATAAATAATAAATAAATAATGCTGGACAATCCACACAGCATTATCGGTTATTCGTTTTCTCAAAGCAATTAAATTATTCAAGAGAGTAGTTATACTTTTATGCATTGGAGTATAAGAATACATTTATTGTGAAATTCTGTGAATCATGGGTACATGAAGGTTATAAAATCAAATAAATGTTTCAACAATTTTATATCTCCGGACGTCCAATAATAATTTTAACAATTTCAGAATACTAGAGGTACGTACAACGCTAGCTTGTGTATGACAATCCGATGAAAAGAAGCGTTATTAACATAGACTTCGTACTTTAGGCCCTGGGAGGCCTTAGGGCAGGATGTATACACTGAATAATTTAAGTGTCGATGTGACGTGTACAAGAGTCCTGTAAGGTCTAAAGGAAACAAAGCACTTTGATATTTGATATTAAACATGAACAACAACAAAATAAACTAACATTTTCATTGTCCAAGTCACACAAATGTAGTCCTAGCACTGCTTGTAACTGCGAGCGGACCTGCGAGTGACACCAGACGCTGGGCAGTGATAACGTTAATACGCACAAAATGCAGCGGTTATATTCAATCCTTTTACAATGCCTGCCAGTCTTTTGACAAACAAAATGGGTCTGAAGAGTTCACTAGAATATACATATTGGTATAGAAAAGACAAACGCTCCCAACGCACACCTTGGACAACCACAAACATTGACACACTTGTCATAATCTTAAACACCTGTTCAATCCAAGTCCTTGTAACTTGTTTTAAGGTGAAACCCAACAAAGGTGTTCTTGTAACGAGTTCGCCACTGACGTAATATTAATCTTGTTATACTGTAACGATTGCAATTTGGCGATTATTAAGCTGTTCCGTATTTTGTAAGGTTTCAGCTATTGTTGGTTTGAAGTTGTTATATTTTACATAGAGAAAATAAGTAGGTAAGTACCGAACCTTTATTAACAAAGAAAATTACAATCAAAGGATATAAACAATTTTAAACTAGTATTTACAATTAGAACAATAGAGCTAACTGCAGTCTGTTGTAAACAATCTACACAATTAGGTGTAATTATTAAACCTCTGTTCATCATCATCATTTTTGTAAATCAGAAAGAAATCAATAACGTTTATATAACTAAGCTTACGAAATAACCTTATAGACAAGTAAAATTTTAAACTAATGAGGGTGTTCTCCGATGTTCTGCTGCTAAGACCTGTGCTGCAGCAGCAGCTTTAACGTGGCACTCATTGTAAATGTAGTATCACTTATACGTACGTACCTATAGTATTATACTTTGACGTAGCTAGGCAATTAATGTAATCGTCCACAGACCACATTACATTTTGGGATCAACCACTGCCTCCTTTCGCTTTTGTCTTTTGCTTCGCGTCCACGTAAGGTGTAGACGGGCTATTATGGCAGCCTGTTATAATTTGTTTGGGACCAACTCCGGATCATTTTCTATACAATAGCGAAATAGTTTTCTAAATCGGTCCATAGGTAATTGACGGAGACATCGACTAACATACATACAGCCTCCAGGACATAGAACCTGCTCCTTTTTTTGAAGTTGGGTGAAAATGAGGAAAGACACCCAGCAGTTTCACTACCAATTTATCCTCACTAACTTTTAAGAGCGTTTACGCCTTCCATGCGCAGTTTGGCTCAAAAACAGTACTTTTCAAACCCGTTAATAACATGAACCACTTGTCTTACACTATATGTTAATTAATATTAATTTTAGGAAATTTTGTGTTCCAAATAGTTAGTTAAGAAAATATTTCAATTAATATAGTATGTACGCGTTCTATCAAGATAACTAGTTACAGGTTTTCTAAATTTCCCTTTTAGCCACCGTTTCGAAGATCAAAATATAATGAAAATACTGATATATCTAATCTAATGAACAAAAAATAATAATCAATCAATAAGATCCTTGGAAAAATAGTTAGTTAAAAAGATGTTTGGTTTTGGTATCTAACTACGAGAAATTCAAATTCAAAAAATGTGAATTATTACGAATTTTAAATGATTTTTTCACCGATACACCTTATTTAATTTAATATAACAATAGCTTACCAATAAAGAAGAGCATCTTCTTTAAAATCATACATTTAAAATTGTAATTAATTTGTTGTTATTATTTTTCTGTAAATATTTTAAAACTACTTTAAAACGCTGCGCGCAAATCTTTTCAAGTCAGTCCCATACATATCGCGCGCTAGGCGTAAACGCTCTTAAGTGTTTGCATATGGCTTTACATTTTTATCGATATTCAGATACCCATCTGAATTGAACCATTACAGAAACTGGGTTATCAAGTTCAATGACTGGTGTACACCATGATAAATATTGGTCGGCAGTTGCACGGAGTTTTATGCTACTAGTTTTATTCTAGTACAGTCAAGCGCATTAATATGTATGCATGCACATTTTAGTACCTTATCTTTCATATCAAGGAGCGCACCTTGGTATGACAAGGTACTATAATGTGCTATCAATCAATATCATACTTTGACGTCAGTACATACTTAGGTGAGATAAAATCCAACAAGGCGCTTAGAGGTCTGGGTACAGCGGTGGACCAATATAGGCTGTGGAGATGGAGATGGAGACATACTTAGGTACTCATATATAAGTATCGAGTCTCCATCTCCCTCATACTCTACTCATAATGAGTACCTAAGTATCTCTCCATCTCCACAGCATATAAAGGTCCACTGCTGTACCCAACCTACCATAGAATAGTCAAAAATATAGCTGCCTACCTACTCTCTGCTTGTATTTGTGTCTATGTATGTAAATGTACATACCTATTAGTTCTTTGTCAAACCTGTATGCACCTGTTTATAGCCAAATAAATGTATCTTTAACTTTATCAGTAAGCACTTACTGATGACAGATTGAATGCAGTTGTTGAGTAAAGCTTTAAGAACAAGGTATGCTACAATAAGCGGACTGTACAGCTTTTGCCAGTGCCTTGGCACGCGATTTTTTAGGATATTTTTAGTCTGATTAAGCAGGATTGGCATTGGTAAGTACTTAACAAACTCACATCCATCTATCCAACTTTCGCAATAATAATATTAGTGTGATTTCTTTTGGGCTGGGCATGAGTGCCAAATGGTCCTTCGTAAAAGACAGGCTTAAAAAAGATACTTAATTTATGAATGAAGTTCTTTAGAATTAGGAAAATAATAAAGATGTTTAGTTTTCTAAGCTAGGTTTGGGTCCATGCACCAAAGGTGTAAGTAATAGAATAGCTAGGGGATAAAATAGTGATACTACAGTAAGTTAAGTAGGTATGCTTTTCTTAGTTAAACTGATAAAATTAACACTTTCATTGCCCATGCAGCACATGTCCTACTTCACCTCTCTGGGGTGCTGCACAGGCTGGGCAGTGAATAAGTATAACCAAAACAAATCATTTACTTGATTAGTCTAGAGTCCGCACCACCACTGAAGTCCAATAGATGCGGCACTGCTATCCATGCTATTGTTATTATATGCTATCCATCTATGCTGTTTAGTTCCTGCTTTTGCCGTAATAGTTTGTGGTGCAGACTCTAGGGCCCGTATTATGAAAGCTTGCTCAGTCATCAATCCATGCTTGAGTAATGCTTTTCTATGGCATAAATGTCACAAGCATAGATCAATGACTAAGCAAGCTTCATAAAACGGGCGTAGAGGCTAGAAGGAAGTGAACTATTAATCATCATTGTGTGTGTTTTGTCATAGTATAACAAATACCCTTCAAGATATCTTCTGAGATAAATGAACAAGTCACTGTAAGCCAACTGGTTATTTGTGTGTTAATTATCTAAGTCTAACAAAATAGACTAATCCTTGTTTATCAAATGATTAGAGTAAATATTTAAAAGGCTGAAAGGCCGAGGATAGATATTTTACTAGACTACTGTTTTCAAAACTCATGAAAAGTATATTGTGTACTTGTTTTTATTTGTAACTAATTTTATGCCCACGGCTTAGCACGCGCTTTTCCAGGATAAAAAGATACTAAATTTCATTAATATCCTTTCAGCTGAAAGGCGTGAAAAGGTAACAGACAGAATTTATTTTGTATGAATAGCATCTGTCCGCGAATTCGCACGCTTTTTCCGGGACAAAAAGTAGCCTATATGTTAATCCAGTTCTAGAACTACAAATATTTGAGCCTGATCCATTCAGTAGTTTGGGTGTGAAGAGGTAAAACATCCTACCATTCGCCTTTATAAAATGAGTATGATTCCTTAATTACGAGCTATGTGTACGTGATTGTTTTAGGCTTCAATGTAAATATGTATTTTCCACATTAAAAGAAACAAAAAATGGCTTCAGTAAGTAAAATAAATAATGATATCCTACCTAGTGAATTTAGAAAGAGACTTTACTTGCACCTAAGGTTTTCACTATTTTCTCATTAAACAGCTTATTCATCTAGTCAACACTTGAATTCAGTAGAATGACAATTCAATCAAGTGTAGGCAAGTACAAACAAACCTGCATGGGAAATAAAGCAGCTCACTGGGTGGCCTTCCGCCTTCCGTCCAACGGCAATGCTAATTAATAAGTCTCAAATGGAAATACTCTGTTCAAGGTGAGCAACTTAGCGCACTATACCAACTTATTTTGAACTTTTATCAATTAAATCTCAAGACACTCACCAGTTGCCACTTGGACTTGCGGGTAGGGTCTGCGATCATCATCAGGAGCCTGTGGATCATCTGGATCGTACCCTCGTAGTAAACTATCGCCGAATCATAGTTTCCTGTCAGAGTCATCTCCCTAGCCAGTTTCGTATTCTCGCAAATTTCCCCGACTGAAACTGCCATTATTGTCATTCCCGCTTCGTTCATGTACAGGTATCCTCACTGGAAACGTCTTGGTTCTTCTAAGAGACCCCTTCGAAGATTCGTATCGCGTGTGACATCCAATGATTCGAAAAAATCACTTTGCCTTTTTTCAATACCAAACCACAACGACAATCATGGCGAAGTTGCCGTTATCACTTTTATAAAAAAAATGTTACAGTAATCAAAGCATGGTTACCTACAATTCATGAAACGTATCACCGTATTTTAGAGACCAAAATACAAACAATCTGCAATTTTGTACGACAAATTCGGTCAATCAAACAAATTCGACAAGACAATACCTTCACTTTACAGTGACGTTCGCACGGAACTGACTGACACTTTGACGACTCTGACAGCTGTCAACTGCAGTGCCAACATAACTACATGTTTGGGCCAATCACATTAAAGAAAAAATTCAATTATATAAGTAATATTTATAAAGTTGGCCAACTGGTAAGGCTGTCACAGGAGTGACGTTGACTATTTCATATTGTGTGACTACTGACTAGGTACACAGCCTATCTAGGTAGATAGGCTGTGTACATCCATCACCCACTTGGGTGATTTTGTTCGTCAGAGTACCTACCTCCAATGCGTACATTCTAAAACAAAGAGAATGTAATATAATTAAATATGTTCTAAGGTTCGACCTCAAAGAGAATACGATTTTTTTACTTTTATCAAAGACTACGATTCGATCTCTCCATCGCTGCACTGCATAAGATGGAGAGGTAGAGATATAAGGACCATATAGGGTGGGCTTTTCCCGTCGTCGTCGGGTCGTAGCTCTTTGCCACCCTACTGATATACCGCCACTGAATTGCATCCACCAAAATCCACACCAAAAGCTATCGATGTGTCCCCGTTGGACTTAGCTATTAGTCCGATATGGAAATCGTTTCTCCCTTGACTTTTCCTCCATGTATAACGAGACCATTTTTAATCTTCAACAGAACTGGAAGCCACCGAAATTAAAAAAAAAGAACCTTAGGTTTGCTTTTATTGCTGCTTAGCTGCTTTTTATTTAGTAGAGGGGTTGAATTAATTTAATTATTGCAACGTCTCTATGCATTTGTTTTATATTTGCCGGTGGAGCAAATCTGTTTCCAAATATCGGGTCTTCAAATATCAAGTCTTGGTAACCATTATAGCTTTTAAAACTCCAACAGTCAACTGTGTTTTTTCACTGTTTTATATTTTATTTATTACAGAAAAAACTGTTATGACAGGTCCGTTACTTCTAGGCAGACATAAAACGTAGGTAGGTACTCAATAATTATACGCATGCTCGTACAGAGAATAGGTACAAAGAAATCGGTAACGGCGAGCGGAGAGAGCCGCAAAAATTTTATTCCGTTTCACGTAAAATGAAAACAAAGAATTGTTTTATGACATTTTCTCTTGGTTTAAATATACGAGTATAGGAGTTTCGCCTACCGCTCGTGCCGCGCCGCGATCCGTCATCTGCGCAATTTTTTAATGTAAAAAATTAAAATATGTAGGTTACATTTGGTCCGTTTTCTGAAGCGGGACATTTACGCTCTTACTGGGGACACCGGGACAGACAGTCTGAAAGCGAAACTGTCCCGCCCAAAGCGGGACGTATGGTCACGTTACCCATGTACCACATGAGCGAAGCTATAGCAATTTGGTTACCTATTAAATGTTATTTTATTACGCGTGTTAACGTGAGCGAAGGCATGGGGAAAAGCTAGGCACTAGCTTCTACTTTAAAAAAGTTGTAGCCCATACAGGGTAATGAAAGGAGTTAATAAAAATAAGTTCTAACAATAAACATTTTATTCATAGCTCTAAATACATAATGGTGTCAATGCAGATGCCGCCAAAACTAAACGACACCACTAAACATTATGCCATCCTTTTTCATTCGATCGATAAGAAAGGGACTTTAAATTATTTTTAGTCCTGTCAAACTATAGTTTAGATTAGGCGTCATATAAATTGACACCAATACCTACTTATAAATAGCCAAGAGAATATAATACCTACATAAATAGTATGAAACATAAATATCTTCAGTAACATACATAAATAATGTAGATACTTACAGCAATAATGTACATACTATAAACTTAATATTTATTTGTGGAAAAATGAAGTTATTTACATAAATGAAGATACTTAACTCGATGTTATTTGATATAAATTATCTTCACAACAAAAGAGTAACTGAAATTACCATACCTTATATCAATATGTAAACCAAGAAATATTAAAATACAACATACGTGGCAAATACATAAGCCTTCAAATTTCAGTTTCTTTTATTAACACTTTTATGTACCCTTCTGACAGTGTATAGACCTATACACTAGCCTAAATACATGTGGAATGTTTGTAAACAAACCACGACACAAAAAACTGAAACTCACTTGCTTGGCGTCGAGTTTCAGATATTATTGTCACAATATTTATTGAAGGAAGAATCTTAAATCGACAAGTAATGTAAATTGCGTTTAAAAAGACGCTGCAACAGCTTGTTTTTAGTTAAGTGTGGGCGGTTTGTTTAAAAACATTCTACATCGAGTTTGGGTAGTGTATTACATGTTGGTCTATGTAAGGGTTAAGATGTAACAAGTAACAAAGTCATTACTGTAATAAGAACACATCATACAGGGAGCTGTTGAACTTAACTTCTAAAAATATTTTGTCATCAATTGCATTATGAGTAACAAAATAATATTTTATAACTTAAATGCGAATATACAATAAAAGACACCTTTTAACACACATTTTGGTTTGAGTATGATCCTAGCACCTTTATGTACATACAAGACTTACCTACAAATTAAAAAGACTAGGTATAACATATTCGTTGCTGCGAAAAATATATATGGCATTTTAAACTGAAATTGAATACGAGATTTTATTACGAAACAATAGAGTTCATTATACAACCTTCCAAATCATTGTTTTATCACAAGTATTATGGTCCGAATTCTAGCTTTTATGTTTTAGAATCCTTCTAGTTTTTGCCCGCAGCTTCGCACGCGTTTTTTGAATAAAAAGTAGCATATAATGTTATATTTAGGTCCACTTCTTTATTTTTGCAAATTTTCAGCCCGATTTATTTTGTAGTATTTGGCGTTTACTTTGGCCTAACATCTTCACAATGGCACAAACTTTCGCCTCTATAATATTATCAGGATTTATAAAGAAACAGCTTGATCGCAGGGCAGACCAAGAAAAAACCATTACCAAAACACCTTTACAATAAGCTTACGGCGCTATCCCAACCCACACTAGCGCCGCCACCTATTTTAACTTATTATTACGTTAAATAAAATAACTTTCATAAACTTAATGGGCAGTTTGTGAGCACACCAAGAGCAACTTCGCATCTCTTAATAAACTATTCAAAATAAAACTATTACAGAGGCATATAGAAAAACCTTATGTTATTATAGGTATCACAAACAGCTCAATGGATTTTTGAAAATTCCTTTTTTAAACGTAATAATAAGATATAATAGGCGGCGCTAGTGTGGGTTGGGGTAGCGCCCAAGACTTGCTGGTATTAAAACTAACTTTTGCCTCTCGCTACATTTATACTGCATTACTTTTTATTTTATTTATAAACAATATTTGAAATATCTTCCTTTCTCATGTTTGTATTTCTTAACAGTTAAAATACTACATCGAGAATAAACAATAACTTAATCACGTTAACAAATCTCATAAGTTTAAAGATTTGCATTTTAGTTAGTTGCATACAACGCTATTCTAAACACCAAGCTTAAATAACACTTACATAGCTAATAAATTGAGCTCGATACAATTTTCAAAGCTGTGTTATTTTATTAGTTATTACGAAACATTGGACGAATTTGTTTTCTCGATTT
The DNA here is from genome assembly GCA_963662085.1 of Eupithecia inturbata. NCBI lineage: Eukaryota > Metazoa > Arthropoda > Insecta > Lepidoptera > Geometridae > Eupithecia > Eupithecia inturbata. The sequence continues at coordinate 3,724,797 of OY759196.1, read as the reverse complement.
TGTAGCATGGTTTCTCCATCTTAAAGCAGCTGATAAGCTAATATAATAATATGCCAGAAGCTTTTACAGGTTTAGACAGGAATTTTATTATTTTTTTTGAGATAAAAAAATCTTTGAATCTATGAAATGTTAACGGCCGATTCACACATATCAGTAAAATCACAGTTCAGTATCAGTTAGAATATTGATTATCCTTCCGTCAATATTCTGTACCGAATTGGAGATTCACTGGTACTGAAATGTGACTTCACTAATGTGTGAATCGGCCTTTATGGTAGCGATTTCCACTAAAGCGACTCGAATTTAGTAGACGGTAAATTTCTGTAAAATTATCATCATCAGCATTAAGCATTATGCTAGTCCATCGCTGGACAGCAGATGAGCGCCATAGCGTCCTGTCTTCAGCTTGTCGCATCCAGCATGACAGTCTTTCGCAGATCGTCATCCCACTTGGCCGGAGGGCTTACACTACGTTATCCGAATCTGTTGACATTAAAATGTCCGACTCTATATTCCACCATACGATCCTTCGTGGCTGTAGATGCCTTTGATGATGATGATACAATAAACAAATGCATGGGCCCATATTTGATGTAAGTCCAAAACTCTGTTCAAGTTTGAGGGTTCCGTACCTAGAAGGTACCCTAATTCTAAGCCTTTGCTGCGCCGTCTGTCTGTCTGTACATCTGACACATGCTTTTATCTCTGCGAGTATTTGTTCGGAGAATACGTATTCCTAAGGCTCCGGAATATGTACTCTACGAAATATCCTTAATCAATTATTTATTGCGATACCCATACAAGAAACCGTAAAATAATATTTTTATGTGCAAGATGCTGTACGGAACCCAGTGCGCGAGTTCGACTCGAACTTAGCCGGATTTGCGTAACACATCGACAATTTTTCACTTTCCACTATCCCTTTCACAGCAAAGACGTCCTTACATTTACAAAAGACGCATTGCACTCTAAGCTCTGTCTCAATTAGCACTAGGTTCATAATGGTCCTTCTGCACAGGCGCTAGGATGTGAACTTGCTTCGCTTTTGCCGCGTGGTACACTTGTCCGGGACTGAACGGTTCTAGGCGCGGATGTGCAGAGATATCTTTCTTTGGATCTGTAAGGTAAGAAAATAGAAGAGTTAATAAAAAGTAAATATATCAACGATCGAGGTATCATGATCAAATAATTCTTTTGTAAATAAACGCCATCTGCGTAGAATTTTGTATTGAAAATTGCTTGTTACAACCGCCATATTTCAACCATATCTTTATTCATACATAACTAATTTTAGATTTTATAGACTAGAACTTGGCTGCAATGAGGGACCCTCAAAAACTTCCGTCTTTTCGGTAGGCTTAGTTGATAATTTTGATTAAGAGCGTTTACGCCTAGCGCGCGATGTGTATGGGACTGACTTGAAATGATTTGCGCGCAGCGTTTTAAAGTAGTTTTAAAATATTTATAGAAAAATAATAACAACAAATTAATTACAATTTTAAATGTATGATTTTAAAGAAGATGCTCTTCTTTATTAGTAAGCTATTGTTATATTAAATTAAATAAGGTATATCGGTGAAAAATAATTTAAAATTCGTAATAATACACATTTTTTTAATTTGAATTTCTCGTAGTTAGAAACCAAAACCAAACATCTTTTTAACTAACTATTTTTCCAAGGATCTTATTGATTGATTATTATTTTTTGTTCATTAGATATATCAGTATTTTCATTATATTTTGATCTTCGAAACTGAGGCTAAAAGGGAAATTTAGAAAACCTCTAACAAGTTATCTTGATAGAACGCGTACATACTATATTAATTGAAATATTTTCTTAACTAACTATTTGGAAAACAAAATTTCCTAAAATTAATATTAATTAACATATAGTGTAAGATAAGTGGTTCATGTTATTAACAGGTTTGAAAACTACTGTTTTTGAGCCAAACTGCGCATGGAAGGCGTAAACGCTCTTAAACTACACCGTTGTATGATTAGGTAGTGTAAGGCCGGCCGCAAACGTTCGGTTTCCGAATTAAGTTTCCAGATCAGGAATTCAGATTCGGAAACCTGAAAGCTCTGCTTACATACAAAATATTCACCAAGGCGCACATTATTCCTATTTTTTCCGAATAGGAATAATGTGAAAAAAAAACCTAACGTTCGGATCGTAAGAACGGAAAAAACCTTATGACGTCATCCCGAGCGCAGCGCTCGCGTACGTTTTGGCTCATCCGCCGTACACGCACGGATATTTCTAGTACCTAGTGGACGCCGCGTCTATCGACCCGTCGTCATCGTAGGTAACAAAATGTGTAAAGCCGAAAATTTAATAATGGTGTACCCAGTAACGACGATTCTTCTTGTTTAGCGCCAGTAAAAATGCAATAGCAATCAATTCGTCTTCGTCTTCCATGATTACGCGTGTGTATGTGCTTTCACAAGCGTCTCTACGTACTGGTCGTATAAAACTCATATACTATAAAACGAATAAAAAAACCGGACGTTTGCGCTAGTCTCATGGATTTCCGAATCTGAATTCCTGATCTGGAAACCTAATTCGGAAACCGAACGTTTGCGGCCGGCCTAAGAAGGCTGATTTCTTTCGTCCACGCTCTACACTCACGCAGTTTTAAAGTGCGTTTACTAGAGGAATTAACTATCAACTCAATGCAGGTTACGTCACGTCGTACTTTGAGTTGACAGTTGGAAATTTTGAGTGACACAAGATTTTTGGTACTACCAGTTACATGCTGTTGTTATAGTAACTTATAGTACTAGCAATTATCTGTACTTAGTTACCTATCTGTACCTCTTAGTTTTTGTTTTAGTTTTTTGTACTTAGTTTTGTATCTATTGTTGCTATTTTGTTTTATTGATATTTTTATTGAATTATTTTGCTTATTGTGTTATGAATGTTATGATTAATTAATTATTTTGCCTGTTAATATAATATAATGTGGTGGTAATGTGTGTGTGTACACTATTGTATTAGGTCATATCCTGTAAGAATAGATGTAAGTGTTTTCAATAAATACAAATAAATAAATAAATACCTTTAGTATTAGCAGCGATGTACTTGGACAGTCGGACGGTAGGCAGCGGTAAGTACCCAGCTACTAACGGCATCACGTCTAGCGTCACAGTTTGTGGTGTTATGTTCGTAGCTTCCATAGTTATGACTCCTGAAAAAAAAAAACACATGGTCAAGATTGTTTTTTTTTTTTTGCGTTTGAAGATTGAATGAAGATTGTCAATTTCCAAAATCGCAAATACGTCTACCGAGGCCATTATGATTGCGATAAATACCTTCCATCAAATAATAGCTTATCCCAACACCAGTGAGGCTAGGTTGCTAATTGATTTAGCGAACTATGCTGGCTCAAGTGGCAACTTAGCTTCATAAGTACAACACGTGTAGGTAGTTATTAAGTAGTGTAGTTTATAAGTTAATTTTCTTTTATGTTAATTTTGTTTTGTTCATTCGAAATCTTATTTTTGTTTACTTTTATGTTTTTTTTATTGTTACTTTCATATAGTCAACCGACATTAACATTGTTAAAAGGTTATAAAAACCGAAAAAAATTATAAAAAATTCCAAAATCGCGAATACACCAACGAGGCCATTATGATTGCGATAAATACCTACTGATAAAAACAAAAATAGATTTTCAGGAACAAATTACCATGTTCAACGCTTTTTGTCATTGCCTGTGTAATAGACAAGTAGGTCTTGAGATCAGACAAAAGTTTATGTTTGAACCCACGTTTTTTTTAATAAGTTAATTACAAATCATAAAGGACCGGCCACACTGCAAGTGTCTAACTTAACTAATCGCCCGTCTATTTAACTTGATTCAAACCTCGATGTGGCCAGCCCAAGTTACTAAGCTACGCGTCTCTACCATCGAAGCAACCATCCAAGCTGCCACCTTGCAGTGCGGCCGAGGCCTTAAGTTTAACCCCTGGTACAGTAACATGTTAGAAATAACAAGCGGTTTCGCACGTTTGTGCCCACACGTTTTAACAAAATTTATTTCTTCTTCAAGTTAGCACGTAGTATATATAGTGTATATAGTATATATAGTGTGTAGTATAGCTACACAGACCTGCAGTTCTGCCCAACACAGCCCACATAGTTTGGTCAGCTAGCACTTCGTACATGAGCGACGTATATTCCGTTTCGTTCACCTGAAAAATAATTGAACGAGTTCTCTCGAGTGAGTTGATAAAATTATCAATAAATAAATTCAAACAAATTGTCAAACATATCCTTTGTAAAAAGGCTTACTACAAAATATCAGATTATCTAGAGGATAAAAAGCTTGGGACAAGTTTTGCTCCAACTCGTAAACTAACAACCTGTAATAAGGTAGGTAAAGGTTTCTTGTTCGCTTCTTTGCTTTACCTTAACAATATTGAAGTGAGCAAAAATCAAAGTGTTCACTTTGTTTTCTAGTTTAACATATATAATTTGAATTTTGTGACGTGTCCAAGAGTCTTATAAGGTTTAAAGGAAATAAAGCACTTTGAATTTTGATTTTTGAATCCGGCAATTATTATCTCATGTAGAAATTCAAAATATTTATACGGAACAGCCTGACCGTATAATTTATTTCTTTCACAATATACATAATAGCAATGTGTGAAGAGACAGGTGGCTATTAACAAATTGAGTGTAATAAAATTAGAATCGAATTTATAGCCCTTTTTCATAAAAAAAAAGGAAGGGCAGCCGCGAATTAAAGCTGAGTGGTAAAATAATTGAACTGAATAAGATAATATAATAAGATTGGTAAAATAGTAGAAGTCCCAAAGCTTTTCGACTCCTACGTCACTTGACCTCGTGGTGTAATTGGTAAGCGCATTCCCGTACTGAGGGAACGACGCGGGTTCAAGTCCTTCGACTCGACTCGAAGTCGATGAATTTTGGGATTTTATTTGATTTCTTAGAAATTACCCTATGTGTGAGGGCTTACTTACGCACTATAATAACAAAAATATTAACAAAACTTACCCTTTGCACACTCAAATGCAGACAGCAAACTTGACTCGCCCGGAAGAAATCCGAACCCTTACTAGGCTCCAACTTAGTCCTTATTACAAACAGCGTCGTATAATCCTGTATATCGAACGGGCAGTTGAAGAACCGAGGTGTATCAGAGTCTGCTTGGTATTTGACTGAGAAGGTCGCTTTTGTAGGACCAGCTTTTACTAATGGATCTTTTAGTAGCTCCCACATGAAGGAGGCTGTTGTACCGTCAGACGCTACCACCTGTAATAAGAGATTTTGTAAGAAATCAAATAATATCACAAAAATGTTTCGACTTCGACGGGACTTGAACCCGCAACCTTCCATCAGCAAGGGAATGCGCCACCAATTGCGTTACGAGGTCGAGTGACCGACGAGTCAAAATCTTTGAGACTTCCTACTGACAGCGCTGTTACGCACTATGATAGCATAAACCTGAGTGATTTTTTTTAAACTGTATTTAAGTAAGTAAATGTGGGTAGAAGAAGCGTGGGATTGTAGGAAGTGGCGCAAGAATATGGAGACTATCTACTGCTGAGTTCTTATACAATAATAACGTAAGTACCAACAGTTATTTAGTTTCTCTATGCAATTTAACTTTCTTTGAGATTTTTAGGTTTCTCTTGAGGACTTCGTGGAATTTAATTGAATTTACAACTTTCGAATTTTCGAGTAATAGTATATTATGAGTATCTAAAGAGCGTAATGAACGCCTACGATTTACGATACAAAAACATTAATTTACGCCACCTCGCGCCTAAAACTCACAACAGTCACAAATCAAACTTACCATGTTCCCAGCGCTCTTAGGGTTCAAATCCGAGATGGTATTATTCCCATCACACTCCAGGCTAGGCTCTAACAGTTGGAACTGCATGTGGTGCGCGATTATGGACTTTAGCGTCACGTGCACGAATTTCCGCGTGTTTGAGGTTAAGAGCCGCCAGGAGGCGCTGATTGGCGGTGTGAAGTGAAGAGGGACCTCGGTTTGGGCGTCCCACCAGGGGCAGGTTAGCCAGACCTGGAAAAGAAAAAAACAAACCATTGCTAATATATTTTTAAAATTTGCTCAGTAGCATCGTCTGGCCCCAAAGTAAGCCTAGTTTAGACTAGATGACTGATATATATAATAATTATACAGTCAGATCTGCCACAAATACCCGCAAATTAAACAAACATTTGTGTTGACGGGAATCGAACACGCAACCTTTTTTCCACTGCTAGGCTGTAATCGTAGTTATAAGTCGTTAATTGTAATCATGTTATTGCTTGAAAATTGCTGCATTTTTAATGCCTTCAGTGTTTTGCTCGTCATCCCACCTGGCCAGAGAGCGTTCTATCTTACACTAGGTTTGCCGAGTCGCGACCTCCATTCAAAAATAACCAAAAACCTAGATAAAATTTTACCCACAGTATGTTCAATATTCTTCTCCTTTTTCGCTTGCAAGCTTGCAAACAGTCTTAGCTGTACCCTCCTTGTATCGAAGGGTTCGCAAGCTGGCAGTCTCACCGTAACCTCTCTAGCCATTGTGGAGTCGTCGGTGGCAGGGCGGATGAGCAGGCCCGATGATGTTTTGAGGTGAATTGTTGCGTTCTGTGGAAAAATTATCGTTAGTGGTAAGTTGACATTTTTGTTAATTCAGATTTTATTAAAATGAATAATACTGGATTTTTTTACACAACATCATCTGACCCAAACTAAGCAGAGCTTGTAGAAAGTGGCACAACACAAGAATATCATATATATAAACCTCAGCAGTATCTAGTCTTCCTAACTTAAATAAAGAGATGTAAAGATTAACAAACCTCTTCAATCTTCGTACTCCCGCTCGTAACAACCAGCTCCATACTCTGCTCCAACCCCGCCACTAAATCCTTCTTCGGATCAACCTTATTCAAATACAACGTAACTCCTTGCGTCACCACCTCGAACCCAACTTTAGTACTCAACAACGCGTTGGATAAAAACTCCAACTTCCCTTCTATTAGAAGCGAGACTTGACCGAGTTTGAACGTCCCGTTTTTACTCGCTGTGAATTCTAGTTCTATCTCTTTCCTGCCAGGTTTGATGACTATATCTTGAGTGGTAAAGGCGTTTTGGTAGTTGCTTCGCGTGGTTGCGGATGGTTTTCTGTATTTGCTGCTGTCTGAACGTTTTAGAGATACTTTTGGGTTGTGGCTTTCAACTGTGACTTTTTGCAGGGTTTTGTCTTCTTTGTAGTGAAGGGCTGACGTTATGTGAATGGGGTTTAGTAGAGGGTTTTTCGGTTTAAGGTCGTCCAGTGTTATGCTGAAATTAAACTAAATGATTAGGCGACGAACTAGATGGCGTTGCTAAAAATATTCTAAATTATGGATAAAATTAGTTTTGTAATTCCGTTAGTGTAGTAACTGATTAAGCATAGCCTACGCTAGTGAGATTTCAGATAAATTATTAATATATTTTGGAAAATATGTGCTGACATGGAAAATAATGAGGCATGAGCTACTTTTGAACTATTGGTGTCAATTCTGTTGGTACATAATCTTCATTATACGAGAAAATGTAATGGCACTGTGCCTTTTTTTCCATCGTAAAGACAAGGACGGCAAGTTTTTAGTGCAATCAAATTAGTTAAGTTCATTTATCCATGACCGAATTGACAACACCGATTTTTGTAACTTACCTAGTCAACATACTAGTGCTTTCCTCCGTCGTTGCTTCCGTATTCCCTTTCCGCGGCGAGCTTGTGCTCCCTATGCTACCGCTTACGCTCAGTTCAGTCTTATTGGTCTTCGTTGTGGTCTGTCTTTCGACCTTCGGTATCTCTGGAAAAGGATATTGAACTTTAAGCTGATGGAGCAGAGATTGAGTTTCCTAGTTCAGATTTAATTTGACGGTAATAAAAAAGAAATAATGTGGCAGAAGCGAAAGGAGGCCTATACATGCAGCAGTGGGTCATCCCGAGCTGATATGATAACTATGAATCAGAAAAAAATTCGAACTCTCTCTTAGCTAAGCTCAAGCTCAGCGTTGTCACTCACTGGTCGCTGGCCTGATGCGCGTGATTGGTGGATCACTTGTGTACAACTTCACACCGCACCTTACAGCTATACGAAACAGGACGGGGACACCGCTGTGTTTGTGTGCTTAACTGCCTACCGTGTTTACAAATTTATCTATACTTATTGCTATTTTTAGAGAACCCTAGTGTCTAGATAAACCTAACTTAGGATTTAAGACACTATTAACCAAAAATATGTATTGTAATCTCTGACAATAAACGATATCTTCTCTCTTGTCTTCTTATCTCTTGGACGTTTTGATTTTAACAGTTAGTCCACTTGTAAAATAAAATAAATAAATAATAAATATCTATCGATCTATCTTAATTTTAACAAAATAATTACAATTAAAAATAGCTCGAAACGAACCCATTCTGATAGCCACAAGATCCTTTATCTATCGAAAGGGTTCAGTAAATTAAGAGTTAACAACATAAAATTTTGATATTCTTATTACTTTCTTTTAAATAATACTAGAATCTAGCTGTCTGTAGACTAGAAAGCATGTCTATAAAAAAAATAATCAGCAAATTAATTAAGTTCAAGCACACCCAGACAATACAAAACAGTCTGCAGTTAGCTCAATTGTTTCAATTGTAAATACTAGCTCTAATTTGTTTCTATTCTTTAATTGTAATTTTATTTTCGTTAATAAAGTAACTAACTCTAAAAAAATACTTTACAACATGACTAAAATGAAAACTCACCTTCTATACTAACAGCTGCTTTCGTACAAACAACATCCTTCGGAAAATTACTCTCGACAACCAAGCAACACTGCACCTTATTATCAGTAATATAGATTTCACGTTCCGACGGCACTAATTTCACTGACACTATTTTAAAACATTCACTGAGTTCTGAGAGAACGGACTCCGTTTTCGCCGATAAGTCTCGTTTGATTGTGGTCATCATTTCCTCGAAATAGAAGTTTCTGACTAGGATCTCTAGTTCGGCGGTACTGGATATAGTTGCAGAGAGCTTTGTGTATCTGAAAAAGAACAAACATTATGTACATACATCATCATTTATCACGGCCGAAAGACATCGACTGTAGGGGGGACTGTAGGGTGCCACGCTTGGTAGGCGGGCATGGGCATATTGGGCATTCCCCCCGTGGGATAAAAGCCAATAAGGCGCTTATCGTGGAAGGCCTGCGCCCAGCAGTGGACCAATATAGACTGTTGAGGTGTGGTAAGGAGGTTGGCAAGCGGGTTGGCGATCGCAGTTTGGTGGTGGCCTGTTCTGCAGGAGGCGCTGGATGAAATTTAGCAATAACGGAATGGTGGTCAAGAACCACAACGAGGCAACCCCGATGGTCAGATGACATCGTTCAGATAGCTGGGAAAGAGCAACTATATATAAGCATGATATATTAGTAAGGTATATTGGTAAGGAAGGAGGACTGGACAGGATGGCGCAAATACAAAGAAAGCCTGGCCTAATACCCAGCAATGGGTGATCAGGAGCTAAGTTGTTAGAACTGAGCTCTGAGTTCGGTTACTCGAAAGTATTGAGTCGTCGTCGAGAGGTACCATTTTTGTATGGGATTTCTCACCTATCCAGATCGTTCATCTTCTTAGCATGATGCACCAGCTCCAGGCGCGTGTGCGCCGCCAGATCACGCCATCCTTGTTCCTCGTACGAGCGCAGTGCGTCCGTTAGAAACACTACCGCTTTCCCTGTCTCTCCTAGCTCCGAATAGAAGGCTGCTAGGTCTCGGCCGATGAGGCGGGCGAATCTGTGAAAAAGAAACAGCATGTAGATAGAAATAATGTTACTGTGGTGAGTACCTAATATATTAATGTATATTAAGTTCCATGTTAAATCATGAAGTGATCTGAAGTGGCTGCTGTCACGCAAAACGTTAGCTAGCCCTAATCATCGAATAATTAAAGTAAAAATTATTATCCAGTATGACTTCCCTCGGGAGCCCCCTGAGGGGGAGGTTCCGGGGGGGCAAATCACAAAGAGTCGGAATTTTCCATAGGTCACCCCTACTCTCACTCTACACGATTCCGTAAAAAAAAACATACCTCCCCCTCCACCATCATGGAGAACAATTATGTCAGTCAGTGAGTCAGTCAGTCAGTCAGTCAGTGACGGATTGAAGGAAGAATATATGGGGGCCATAAATCGGTGAAATTCAAAGTAAGTTAGTTGTGAGATTGGTATGCAGTCTGTACCAGGAACATTGAGGAAGTGAGAGTTTATAATGGCAGGATCATTGAATTGTGGGGGTAGGTCATCTGACCGGGCTTTGCTAGGTAAAACATTATTTTTTAGATTCCATACCACTTTGGATTGCCCACACTGTTATTAATATTGAGGGTAAAAAAGCTCGCTTTTCATTTTTTATGTATGTGTAGTTACAGTATGTTTCATGTTTTTATAACAATTTTTATCGCGAAAGTTTAATTTTTTTTAAATATTCAGTTTTATGTTACTTTTACGGTACACATTATTATCAGGTTTCCCATTGAATGACCTACCTTAATCGCCCTATATGCTTGTAGGTCCCCATCGCCAACTCAGCCAGCTCCAGATAATACTGCTGGAAGCTAGTTCTACTGCACAGAGCTTCCTTTAGCCGGTCTGTCGGCGTCGGCTGCTGGTTATTAGGCTCGTCGCCCATGCCGGATGATAACATCACCACTAGATGGAGCTGTTCTGATGTGGGTTCTGGAGAGCCGGGAAGAAGACCGCATAGCTTGCCGAGTTCATGGAGCTGTAACAAAAAAAACTATTGTAATTTTATAATATTTAACTTCTCCAGGTTTTTCCTATTACTAAATGGCTTTTATGTAGCCAGAATAGAAACCTACAAAAAAAAAATGTTTGTCATCTGCCGAACCACTGATCAAATTAATAAGCTCTTATTGTTTTTAGGTAGTACTTATGTCCAGCAGTGAACTAACATAGGCAGATGATGAATAATTAGCTACGTTATTCCTAAGTTCTATGGGCTACGTTTTATACAGGCATCATAGCGCAGGCTGAACCTCGTCATACGCTAAACCTTATTAAATATGATTAACAAACAGGTGTCTCCGAGAATATTTAAGGAAATTTCTTCAACTGGCGCCTGATATCCTGTCAAACATTAACTTTGAATAAACCATTACATTTTTGTTTACATTTCCAACGACATAGTACACAATGCACCCGACCCTTCCTTACTACAAATACTATTATTTAGTCTGCACCCGTACACATCTGAACAATACGTACCACAGTTTAATAGTTAGTTTATAGTGTACATAGAATGTTCGTCTTTTATATTGTAAACTGGCGAAAGGTCTAGACTCCTGTGGTTGAATTATAAAAGGGGAAACGCGCAGCGATGTTTTAGTCTTTATTCCAACTTACGAGCGACAAAGACTTTATAACTATGTCGGGAAATATTTGATACGTGTTATTCAATCATTAACGCTACCATGTTGTGAGTCAATTCGGTAGAGTGAGTTGCGTGTTTTAACTAAGGAAGACCGGGACAACGCGTAAAGAATCTGTAACCTCTGTAAGTTCTAGTTTTGAAGTTGTTATTTTATTTTTACTACTACTAATCTTTGCTTGTCCAAAGAACCTGCTTAAATTTTTACTGCCATCTATCGGCAAGTACTCTACACGTCAACTTTACTTTATCGTCATTTCTACGCAGCAAATACAAGTCAGATTGTAACAATAACCAAATCAACCAATGCGGTATTCCCGCGCGCGGGGATTGTAAGGGAGAAACAAATCGAATTTGTATTTTTGATGTACGTTTATAGCCATTGCCGTTAATTTTTTATATCTATAAGAGGGTAACGATGTTGATTACACTTGTGGAATATCTCTTAGATTATGTATCTACCTCGTGTGTTCATAAGTTTTGAGACGAACTTATTTAATGTATTTAAAAAGAAAGTAATTCATGCAACCTTTTTTAAACTTTTAAAATTTTAAATTTCGAATGTTTTGAATCAGAAAAAATATACATTTGAATATTTGTTTCATTCTCCGTGAAAATGGCGCCAACAATAGATTTGCGTGCGACTGTAATTTCACTGTTTGAAGCAGGAATAAAACCAATGCAAGTTTTTAGTGAAATCCAAAGTTTGGGATGTAGTCGGAACTTTGTGTATTATACCATAAAGAGGTACAAGGAGACCGGCTCTTTAGAAGACCGTGGAAGATGTGCCGCCCGCGGTCTGTAAGGACGCCCGCCAACATCAAAGTAATCAGAGAGCGAATTCGTCGCAACCCTTGCCGGACTCAAAAGAAATTAGCTCTGCAGACCAACATTTCGCGAATATCGGTGAACAGGATACTTAAATATGATCTTAAACTAAAGGCCTACAGTCAAAGGAAAGTGCATTATTTAAACGAGCGTCTTCGTAAATTGCGACTGGAACGATGTCGGAACCTATTGAAGAGACACGATCCAAAAAATATCCTGTTTACCGATGAAAAGATCTTCACGGTGGAAGAACAGTTTAACCGGCAGAACAATATGGTTTACGCTAGAAGTTCAAAGGACGTCCAGCCATCTGTACGCAATGTCCAGCGCACTCATCATCCAGCAAGTGTGATGGTTTGGTGGGGTGTTTCCTACGAGGGGGTCACTTCGCTTCATTTTTGCCAGCAAGGCGTCAAGGTGAAGGCACAAAATTACCAAACCGACATATTGGAAGCGGTGGTTCAACCATTAAATGATACGCTATTCGCTGGAAAATACTGGGTTTTCCAACAGGACTCTGCTCCCTCCCATAAAGCTAAGACTACCCAACGTTGGCTGGAGGCCAATTTGCCAGGCTTCATTCGGAGCGAAGATTGGCCCTCGTCAAGCCCTGACTTGAATCCTTTGGATTATTCTTTATGGAAGGAATTGGAGCTGAGGGCATGCAGAAAGTCTCACCCAAACCTGGATTCTCTCAAGCGAGCCCTTATTAAAGAATCGAAACGGATTCCCATTGAAAAGATTCGTGCCGCCATAGATGAATGGCGCACGCGTTTGAAGGCCTGCATTGAAAGCAAAGGCGGCCATTTTGAATGATTTATTTTTAAATACAGATCTAGATGTCAGTAGTTTTAATTTTAATATCCAATAAATGAATACTCAACTTAGCTCCAAAAATATTTTAGTTTTACTGTGTCTCAAGACTTATGAACACACGAGGTATTTAATTAGGGTGAGAGTGTAATTGTTTGTTACCCCGAATAAATAAAGTCATATAAAAAGTCAAGTGCGAGTCAAACTTGCGCACCGAGGGTTCCGTATAATTATAAGACCTTGATTCGAGCCAAATTTTATGATTCTAGGTCAACGGGAAGTACTATTTTTAGTCCATGGTGAGAAACAAACATTTTTTTGTTTGTATATACGGTTTTCGGATTTTAACCTTTACTTGTGCTATAAGACTATAAGACCTTGCTTCTTGCCAAAATGGTACCCCATAGGTTTTGTGTGCGTGTCATTCCCTTGGAAATTTCAAAATATTCGGGCATAAACGGCTGTAACTTTTGATTGTGTTGACTTAGAAGTTTGATTGATATCACGGCTCCAAAAGGTTACGAACTTGAGTATTGTATGTTAATTTCACTTCAATACTTCCACGTAATCCTGTGAAAAGAGTGTTGACAGAAGGACAGACAGAAAAAAAGTGATCCTATAAGGGTTCCCTTTTTTCTTATGAGGTACGGAACCCTAAAAAACAACGTTATTCCATCTATCGATTAACACCGTTAACTAACTATAGCGGGTGTCAACTCAGTCAATCTTAAATTCAAAGGCTCACGAGTTAATTCACATTCGTTGAATCTGCGTCACCTGAAACCATAATTAACTGGTGTTTAACTTAGTGACACTGCCATCTATCCGTAAACAATGGCAACTCCAGTTCATGTCATCTTAGTAGCAACTTTAGCTTACGTTCATACATGGCTCAGCCACACAACATGGATCTTGAAATATATAATAACAAATTGGCCTCCAACAAAACTCTTCTCTACATTCTAGGCATCTGGTTCTGAGCTGTCTCACCCAAGTAGCGTAGAGTTCATTGCGTGCATTCGCAATACGATACACGTTATACAGCGAGGCGAGCGAAGCGAGACGCGCTGGGGCGGCGGTCTAGTCTACGCCTCCATAGTTTTCACTCTTAGTAACTTACTTTATATTTAGTGGTGTGCAAGAACGGCACTTGCTAAGACGTTCACTGCTACAGCGCGTTATTGTTCGCTGCCAGTCCCTCGCAGGCCCGCAGCGACCGCCCAGCATGCCACGGCGCCCTCTAACGCCGCGCCCCCCAAACTGAGACGTGACTAACACACTAGGCAAGAGGAGAAGCTAGATGTATACCGAGTCACTTGTTTCCATCATACTCTTATGTCATTTGATACATAACCAAATGTTGCAGCTGCGGTACGACCCATAGAAGCGTGCCGCTGAGGCTGGACAGTGACTGAATTATCTTTGTAATTGCTATCTATCGGCACACAGACAGCATCTCATCAGAGGTTCAGACTGAAAACCAGCGTTGCTACCGTCCTCGGGCGGTAGCGGCATTAAGCTGATGCTGGACCTGTTTAGCCGCGCTCTAGGGAAAGACCAATTTCACTCATCAGACTCTACACGTAGAGTTTCTTAATGAACTCAGTTTTAAATCATTTGTTATAATACGTCTGTTTGTTTTATGCATGTTGTGTTTTAGTGTAAGTTTTTTGTTTTTACATTCCCTTACTTTTTTTTGTGTGTGCTAATTATATTCTTATTCTATTCTATCTCTAACTTACTTAATCCTTACGATGCAGCTGCCATCTACCGGCACACAACAGCAACTCTACCAACTCACTTTATCCTTAGCGTTGTGCAAGAGCGGCGCTTGCTTCGGCGTGCACTGCTCCAGCGCGTTATTGTTCGCTGCCTGTCGCTCGCAGGCGCGCAGGGTCTCCGCGCACGCGAGCTGCGCCCAGCACGCCGCGGCGCCCTCTACCGTGGGTGCGCCGAGCATAGACAGTTCTACTAGTGTGTTGTGGACGGTTGATAGGCAGCGGGAAGCAATCTGGAATGCAAATTTTAAATAAATCAATCAAACATTTGTTTATTCAGACGTTATCAAGTCCATGAATTACACAGTACAAAAAAATGGAATAGAAATCAATGTTATAATAAAAATAGTTTTGCAGCCCTTCAACAGAACCTCAACTTAAGGAGTCTAAAGAGTTAGGACCCTGTTGAAAGACTGCATGATGGGCGAAGCAAACTTGCTGCCTACAACCTGTAGGATGGTGTTGGTACTGCCCCATGTCCTGCGCAGCAGCAAGGCCGTTTTCTTGCAAATGATGACGTGAAGGCCATCAACCTGGGCCTCGGCAAACTCTGCACCAAACTGTGGGATGCGCTGCAGAAGCGGGGCAGCCCCACCAACATCCTGAAGGCGTTATTGTACTGAACACGTAGGGCGCTGAGAGATCTTTTAGTAAAGCTAGCCCAAAGGCTGCCCGTATAGAGCGATTGCCAGTAGGCTTTGAATAGCGTGATTTTCACTTGCCTGCTGCAACAAGCAAAACTTCGCGCCAGCATATTACTTCGGACCGCCAACGCCCTACGCTCTCGTTCTATATCTACGTGGTCGTCGGTAAAGAAATGTCCCAGATACTTGAAGCTATATATTCTGTTCAGCTCAAGACCGTTGAGTCACAAGCTGGGGACCGACGCTGGAAGCTTACATGCGGCCTTGAATATCAGGTATTCACTCTTCTTACAGTTGTACATGAGTCCATGCTTGCTGGCGTACTCTTCACAAATGGACAACAGCTTCCGGAGGGCGCTGACCGTTGAACACAGCAGTGCCATGTCGTCTGCATAGCTGATATTGTTCATACACACATAATCAACTGAGCAGCCGACACGCGCATTGCTAAGCCCCACGATCAGTTCGTTTACGTACAGGTTGAAGAGCTTGGGTGAGCTCAACCCACCTTGTCTCACGCCGCGCTCCAACCTGTAGGTGTCCGAAAACACGCCCGCCCATCTAACATTGTTTGTCTGATTAGCGTACCAGTAATGGAAATGACGCTGCACCTGTGTGTGCACGCTTATACGTGCTAGCTTTCTCCACAACACATCGTACGACATCAGGTCAAAAGCCTTCGAGAGGTCGAGGAAGCATGCATACACATGCTTCCTCTACAACAGTGTGTTTTAGATTCAGAATCGCACTTTCAGTTGAGAGGCGCTTTCTGAAGCCAAACTGTGCATCATGAAGGTCTATATCATATTTGTCAAGTTCTGAGTCCATCACACTGTCCAACACCTTCGCCACTACGGTAGCCAATGATATTGGTCTATAGTTACATTTATCAGATAGGTCACCACTCTCGTTCTTTACAATGGGCACAACAGTTGTTTTCATTAAGACCCCAGGTAAGTACGAGTGAATGAAGCATGCATCAAATAAAACTGAGAAAAGATGAGGTAACTGGGGCCCCGCATACTTCAGGTGTTCAATGCTGAGGCCGTCATGACCAGGTGACTCACCTCTTGACAATTCCAAGAGGTGAGTCACCAATTGTAGCAACCTGCTCAGCAGTAACTAGGTAGGTCTCCTTGGTTATGCCGGACCCGGCATCCCCTATTCCTGACGATGAACCCAGCACTAAGCTTACTCTGAAATGCTCTTTAAATAATTTAGCAATGCCCCTACTGTCACTCACACCTTCAACGCTTGCAGGTAGACTAGGCCGCACATTCAATTTATTTGTTGATTACCAAAAATCACTACAATTATTTGCTGATCGATGCTCTGCTATAATGTCCATTTTAATTTGTTCTTCATTTTATTGACACCACTTAAGTTCACTTTTGAAAACATTTTTTGCTCTCCTTCATTTTATCATAAAAAATACCAAAACGGGGTTTGTTTTGCCAAATCAAATTTTTGAAATGCAGCCGACCTCCCTGTGCGCCCCTCCGACGTGCTTATTCCAGCATACCACAAGGCAGGCCCTGCCCTGCCCACCCCTTTTACAGGAAGCTGCGTCACATAAGCTGTTAATAATGTCATTTTATGGTAGGTCTTGCTGCGCTGTTTTAAAAGATGACGTCAGTTTTTAAACAAAAAGAAAATTCATTTTGTATTATTTGAAAGTTCATTTCATACGTTTGGTAGCTACGGTGCCACATAGAGAAAGAGAAACAAACGGATTTACAATTGAAACTTATTCCCCTCTTTTTTGTTCAGGGTTACAACACCATGGCATAATCAGCATGTTCGGGCATAATCATTATCATAGGGAAAATTGATGACCAAATTTATCGATTCAATGTTTTTAAAAACGCGTAGGTATACATTTCGTTATATACACCTAGACTTTTGGAAGATTGACCCTTTCGGCTATTTTTATTGACGATTAAACTTAGGCTAGTCATATTTCATGCTAGTGTAGTGAGTCACCAAAGTGAAAATCGTTTGATGATTAATTATTGTCTTGCAATCACATCTATCTAACTAAAACATACTCTAAATAATTCATGAACAATAATTAGTCTAGCAATTAACTTCTAATGAAGCCACTTCTAACTACGCTAGTTGAACAACACTTAAACGGCTGATTCTAATTTATCTATTAGCTACTAACTTCTGCCTGCGACTTTGCTTACATGGTGTGGGAACCTCCGCATAATATACAGATTAAATGTTTTATTTATTTTTCATTATTTATTTAGTTATTCATTATATACCATCTACAATATATATTTACACGTTCACACACTGTTCATACTATGTTCATACCCTGTCCAAACAATCTCCCGTTCATACTTGCTTAACGTTCGTACTCATACACCCTGTTCATACTCTCAACTCCTACATGTTTATTTCACATTTATTTTCGCTACCCTCAATGATTTTCTACGAGTGGAAAACAACCGCCAATGTAAATAATATAAATGAAGCAATGAAATGTCGAGATATTTCATTGTTTTATTTATATTTACACAAAGTTTTGCTACCTGGTTTATTAAACAATAATAGGTTCAGATTTAATTGTAATCGATTTACCTATCGATCTCACAACTGCACTATGTTCTCGATACTCGGCCGCTTACTTCGGCCGACCGGTATTGTACCAGTGCGCGGGGCGCTTTCCGCCTGCCTGTCACGCGTGTCAGTCGTATGGAATCTGTTCTTGCATTGAGTTGTTTCGTAAAACCTATTGTTTCAAACCGCTCTCGCTTTATCTTCTTCCTATCATTATTATCAGTCATCTAGTACCCATAACACAAGCTCTGCTTACTTTGGGGCTAGATGATGCTGTGTGGATTGTCCAGCATTATTATTTTATTTATTATTCTATCTTCTACTGTGAACTTTGATCTATTCTACTGTGCCTTCCACTCCTATCTACATATAACAGTAATCTTCAAATAAACCTGCCTGTGAACTGGATTGTGCGTTGCCTTTATTCATCAACCACCACAACACCGGCCTCGCTACAACTGGATAAAGGCCTGTAGCCTGTTGGTAGATCTATGAGTTCCATGATCCAAACTTAAATAAAATTATAAACTGAAAGTGTACAGCTGTTACACTCAGCTGCATGGATCAAAGGCAAGAATAGACTGTATCCCATGAAAGGAGGCTGAATTTTTTTCAGGATAGCGCGTGCGAAGCCGCCTGCAGAAACCAGCATTAGTATAGTTTAGTATTGATATCTCGTCATTTTATAACCTAGTAAGTTGTAGACATAGACACAAACGGCGGCGTATTAATGTAATCTTATCTTTTCCCCTTGACCAACCACCTGTAAAGCACGCTGTTCATGTGCAGACGTATAGTATAGTACTGTTTTAAAGTGTTATAATATAATGCGTGTTTTAATGTATGTTTTTATGTTAAGGTCAAATGGTTTCCCTGGCGTAACATGCGGGATTGTTTCGCTTATTGGTTATGCTGTTTTTGGCTTGCTTGTTACTTTTTTTCATGATTTTATGGCAGTCTGATTTTATGTTCGAATCGTATGTTTGGATATCGTTTGTAGTTGTGCTACCTACCTGTAGATTGTTAACAATAATCTTCAGTTAGCTCATTTAATATAGTATTTACAATACTAGTTCTTATTTGTTTCTATTCTTTGATAGTAATTTTCTTTGTTAGAAAGTCCAACACACTTTTCTGTTGTAAAATAGTTTTTCTACACTAATATTTTGAAGAGGTAACTATGAAGTGGGTTTTAGGTAAAATTTTCAATAAATTTTTAGCCTGTTTTCGAAAATCCTTTCGCTAGTAGCTAGACAACATTATCTCCTAGTGTTGAATTTTCTTTTATCCCGGTACTTACCATGCTAAGATTTTTTTGGAAAGAGACATTTCAAAACATAAAATATGCATATAAATGTCAGAAGTGTTGGTAGGTGTTGAAGTTGATGTGATTTTAAGAAAATTAATATTCTAAGTAGAAGCAGCATTGACAAGTCAGCTAATACTTTCATAGCCAGTTACATTTCCGTCGTAGCTGTACATGATTGAAGCAAAGACACGCGTCAAATACGACGTTATGGACGAGTGAAAATCTGCAGTCACAGGCCATGATTTCTGGATTCAACACCTACATATTTGTAAACAGTTACTTATACTCTGTCTTTGCTGCAAAAGTTTAGATAGATTCTTTTATTATTGGTATAAAGGTATTCATTTATTTATGATTTGTAAAACACAGTATATCTTAGTCCTTTCTTAGGTGCCCTTAAAATATTAGGTCCTTACATATGAAATTGGCGTTTTGTATGGGAGGAACAAAAAGTCGAATATTTTTTAATATAATATATTTAATTAATCAAAGTATGAACCATTATTTTCTATGCACTTTTGCCATCTTATAGGTAGTTCATTGATCCCTTTACTAAAAAAACCAGTCGGACGGGAATCAATAAAATCTTTGAAGGCGATTTGGACTGCCCCATCGGAGTTGAATTTTTTCCCTTGCAAGAAGTTATCCAAATTTCGAAAAAAATGGTAATCTGTTGGAGCAAGGTCCGGGGAGTACGGAGGATGTCTTAGACTTTCCAATTGAAGCTCTTCTAATTTAGTAGCCGTCTGTTGCGCAGTGTGTGGTCTAGCGTTGTCGTGAAGCAGCAGTGGCGTGGAGCGATTGACCAGCCTAGGTTGTTTAGCCGCTAGCTTTTCCAACATGGTTTGCAATTGCTGACAATAGACATCAGCCGTAATAGTCTGGCCAGATTTGAGAAAACTGTAATGAACAATACCGGCACTAGTCCACCAAACGCTTACAAGTAACTTTTTTGGGGTTAATTTTCGCTTGGGGCAGGATTTGGCTGGCTGGCCAGGATCCAACCATTGCGCTGAGCGCTTCCGATTATCGTAAAGAACCCATTTTTCATCACAGGTAATGATTCGGTTTAAAATACCTTCATTATTGTGCCGGTTTAGTAATGTAACGCAGCCGTCGACGCGCGTTTGCCGGTTTGCTTCAGTCAATTCGTGAGGTACCCACCTTTCAAGCTTTTTAATCTTCCCAATTTGCTTCAAGTGAATTAAAACAGTTTTATCACTAACATCGCAGCCTGCAGCTAACTCGGACGTGGTTTGCGATGGATCCGCTTCCACAATAGCCTTCAACTCTTCATTATCAACTTGAGTCTCAGGCCGTCCACGGGGCTTGTTCTGCAGGTCAAAATTTCCAGAACGAAAACGTTGGAACCAAAAACGAACTGTGTTTTCTTTTGCAACACGACCGCCATACACATCATTCACCCTTCGAGTTGTTTCCGCAGCACTAGTGCCACGGCGGAACTCGTACTCGTAAATAATGCGATATTTTAAGTTTTCCATTTTGTAAAATGAGTGACGCAAACAGAAAAAAACAGAAGAAAAAAAACAAATGAATGACGATCATCGAAGCACAAATACATTCTATAGCTGTACAAATTTGAATTTGGAATTCCTTACCAAAGAGGAGAAATTTGTGATTAAAGTGGCCAGTACGAAAAACGCCAATTTCATATGTAAGGACCTAATATTTGTACAGTATATTTTTGAAAAATTTCACTGAGTTGCACACATAACTGATTTCTGTAATCAGTTCCAAGTCTTCACGACTTTTGTCGCGTAATAACGCCAATCAAGATTTAAGTAGAAAGAAGTTACTAAGGGCTGGTCACAAAATTATAACTAAAAAGGCCTAATTTAATTTTTCTTCAAAGGCTTACATATAAATAATTTTGCATGAGTCATTGATTCACTTCTTGTGAGATAGATTTGGCTACTAACGTTTAAAATCAGTGCATCTGATGATTAAAACTAAAATGTAGTACTAAAATCGTGTGGCATCGCGCTGTCTGGTTACATACAAATAAAGCAAAATAAAGACTCATACATACCTCCCAAGGTTTACAAGTAAGCAATAACATGGCACTTTGTCTCTGGAATAAGTAGCTTCGAAAGTCCAGCACAGAGGCTTTCTTCTTCACTATCAGTTCTCTTAAATGCTGCGGCACTAAGGCAGTCAATCTCACAGCCTGCCACGATGTCACCGGCTGCTTGAATGTCTCAAGCCACTTTGGACTCTCAGTCACGTTAGAATTGAGCACAAATTGGGAAAATAGAGCGTCTAATTCATCATACTGGACTAGGGCTTCATCATACAAACCTAGCATTTCTAGTACAAATGCCAGTTGTTCCTGAAATTAGTGAAATTAGTTACTAGTACTATAATAAATAAATTAATAAGCCTATTAGTAGACATGGCATTGCCTACGTATAATCTTAAACCACACACAGGCAAGTACCAGTCAGGCATTAGCTACAAAACGGGTAGTGTATAAATTATAAATTGATATGATAATACATTTTTTTAATGTAAATCTTGTTGAATGCATATCACCCAAAATATCCCAATATTCCCAATTTCATCCCACAGCTGGGCAAAGACATTTCATTCCACTCAAAATATCCTATAGACCATAAAAAAATCTAAAATGTTCAGTCTGTAAAATTATTAGAACTTACTTGTATTATAAAATATTTACAAAAATCCCAATCAGCATCATTCCTTTTCTCTCTCTGTTCCCTCATATACTCTTCAAACTTAATCAGGGCTTTGTTGTATGCCACTAATATAAAATGCCTGATCTTTGCCACCAGTGACCTCCATGAGTCTGCACACCTGGCCTCCGATTTAATTGGATTGATTACTGATATAAATCTATCCTCCGTTTGCTTCACACCAAAGTCTCCTCGAATTTTATCTAAGACTGTTGTCCTTGGGAGAAGCTTGTTGGTTTTCCGTATGTCATAAGTTTCTACTAAAACTATCATCCAGTCTGTGATTCCTGCTTTCTCTAATTGTTTGAGCCATTGTTCTACTTCTTCTCTCAATGTTGTTTTGTAATATTCTATATCCTGCAACATGACATTAAAATGAAATAAGTATTACATAGGAAAGTTAGGTAGTCACCAACAATAATTATTGTACTTACCACACAATCAGTCCAGTACATATGAACAATAGGGCGCTTCAATAAATTAAAATCAGGGTGCACTATCTTGTCTTTATTATATTTTATGAATGACGCCTCTAAATAGACAGCTTTTGTAGCCCGTCCATAGGATCTCCTCCATTCACACGAGTCCTGGGGTATAGCGGCCACGAGCGGCGCCTCCAGTGTACAAAACAAGTTCCAGTCTCCCGCGCCTATTCAACAATATAAGACTTATTATTATTTCAGATAAAAATACTCTCTGAAAAGGAAAGGTAAAACGTACATGTTACAATAGGTTTGTTGCTCATCCCTTCGCGATTATTTGGAGAATTATCGACACCCTTCATGTTTTAATTGCTGTACATCATCACCAACTGCTTTTGCGGGCATGACACAAATTAGATTCCAATATATGACTATCCACCCACTTTTCACTTAAAAATTAGCCTAAATATTTCTCATTCTGAGGTTAGAAAAACAGTAATTATTTTAAAGAGTCTGTAGAAAATATTTGGCTAGTTCTCAGTTCACTTTTCTTTACAAATTATTTATAATTTTCAAGTCACTATTTTCATCAAAATTTTTAATTGATGAGATCGGCGACATCTGACTGACGACGACGACAGTCAATTTGACTGAGTCAAAGCCAACCAGCGACAGAGACAGACAGCTTGTTTGTTTTGTCATTCATCTGACATCTGATAGTGACATTTAAACTTTGTCTCTCCCAACCAAAAAGCATAGACAAAATTGACTAAAACTAAAATTTTACAGATTTTGGACCGAGATTGTTTTATGTTTTATCTATCTACAATAATTGCTTTGCTAGTCCGGTCAAAGTTTGTTGTCTATGTTTAATCAAAATGTCGCTCGCTTTCTGTTTTGGTATCATCGGGAAAATAAAGTGAATTATTTTCATAATTCCGAATAATCCGTCAGGGGATAAGAAACTATATGTAGTGTTATTCTTGTAGTTTCAGGCTATTTATAATTTAAATTACAGGTAATTTGAAGTAAGAGTAGTAATTATGCAGCATTTTGATGCTGAAAATATCTTTTAGCTTGTTTTATCAGGATTACATGGAACCCAGTCTCTTACTCAATATTTATCAGCTATTGCGCTTGAATGTCGATACGTAATTGAGGCCACATCTACTAAATCTTCAGGATATACAAATCTTACATCCAATCAACTTTTATGAAAGGATACTTGATTTCTACTCCTGCCCTAACTTTATTTTAGAAAATTATAAACACAAACTAGCAATGAGTAATTCCTCTAAATATTAATAAATAACTAATATTCTTTTTGGCCTTTTCAGCCATGAATACAACAGCTCCTACTTCAGCTGATGCATGTCTGAGCATCGTCCACTCATTGATGTGCCATAGACAGGGCGGCGAGAGTGAAGGCTTCTCGAAACGTGCCATCGAGTCACTTGTTAAGAAACTCAAGGAGAAGCGAGATGAGCTGGACTCATTGATTACTGCGATAACCACAAACGGAGCTCATCCTAGCAAGTGTGTAACGATTCAGAGGACACTGGATGGCAGGCTGCAGGTAGGTTAAACTCAAGTATTCCATTTTGGTCAAAGAATTAGCATTGCCATTTAACATGGCAATGCTGCCATCATTCTGGGCACACTGCCTTCTGGTCACGGATTGGATTTTTAGAAAATTGATATAAGTGTAAATACTAGTTGTCTTTTGTTTGTATTCTTTAATTGTAATGTTTTTTGACCTTTTAATAAATATAAAAAGATGGTTCATGTCTACCTAGTATTCATTTATCCAATATGCTGATGAGCATTCCCAGTATTCTAATTTTTCTATTAGTGGTTTTGTCTTTGGAATTTCTTAAAAAAGACAAAAATGGCATGTGGATTGTTCTTTAGGAATGTCTACCCAACTAACTAAAACAAGTTTTTGTCAAAAACAACTGCCATAATCTAAAATTTGGAGTGGCAATCAATGCTATCTAGATCCATTGTTATTCAGCATTTTTAGTCCACTATGATGTCAAATTTGGAGTTGTTAATAACAAGTAAAATATTTGGTGCAATAAATCCTTTCAACTATAGTCTGTTCACGGAGACAAGCTAATATAGCTCGCACTCTCTTGCACAATTGTACGAAAGTGAAAAGGACGGGACTACTAGCGTGAGAGACTAAGATTTGTGAGTGGGAGTGACCATTATTTTAAAATGTAAAGCTATGTTTAGATTGCTCACTTCAAACTATTACTTACATTATTCACTAGCTTTTCGCCCGGTGTTTTGTGGATTATTGGGTTATTGATAATTGACCTACTTATTATGACACTGAGAACCTAAAAATATATATTTTGTTTAATTTGGGTAGTGTCCAAAAAATAAAACATCAAATTTTCTTACAAATTTATTCACTTTCTGATTCACTTGTTACTGAGTCACTACTTGTCACTACTTACTGTTATTTGGACTAAGTCACTTAACAGTGAATCAATCCAAAATACACGCCAAGTCGCAAAA
This sequence comes from Eupithecia inturbata, assembly GCA_963662085.1. Taxonomy (NCBI): domain Eukaryota; kingdom Metazoa; phylum Arthropoda; class Insecta; order Lepidoptera; family Geometridae; genus Eupithecia; species Eupithecia inturbata. Next base: position 3,699,721 of record OY759196.1, on the reverse strand, counting down.
TTAATAGGAGACAGTCCAAAAAGCAAGCCAGGTCAACGTAAAATCCAATACTGAGAACACATGTAACAAGCACCAAACAACACGTCCGCACCACACAAGAGACAGATAAGACTAACTTTTGGCCACACAGCGTGCACAGTGTGCACGTGACCTATGTTCGTTATCTGCGACCAATAACGTGCAGTCTATGATTTCCCTATTAGCTTGTTTCAGCGAACAGAGTATAAGTGTTTTTTTTTGTAAACAAGGTTGTTCACCATTCAAAATAGGTTATAGGTATTAATTATTTATTTGCTCTTGAATGGCAGTAAACTCAATAACGATCTAACCAGCATGCAGTAGCAATATCTATCACTTCTGCTGAGCAATGCCCCCTTTCTGTCACTGATTTTTCTTTTATTGGTTTTTCCTATGTGTTTATTAATGTGATGCATTTCTACATCAACTCTTTAATCCTTGTCACAATACAATTGACATTACTGTTAGAAATTAACATTTTAGACACTTTAATAAAAGCTGATCTATTTTATTATTCAAGGTCTAAAACTACATCTATGCAATTTAAGTCCAATCCATCCAGTAGTTTTAGCATTAAGAAGAAACAGAATCTGAACATCTAATAAACTAACCTTTTGTCTTCTTAATAGTGTCACTATTTTACACATTGTGCACATTTGAAACCGTTTACCAGACACAGTGATCAGTGTGCCCCCTCAGGAAACTTATTCAAAAATTGATGGAAAAATATTTAAAGTCTAGTCTAGGAAAATTGCAATAATCATACTTGACACAAAAAAGGACGGGATTTCCTATTTTCAGTAGTTTTAATGGATTTTTAATGGTCTGTTTTTTTTTTTTATTATAAAAATATTAGTTTGCAATGATTACTGGTTCAAACATTTTTATTGTAATAGCAATAGTTATTTTGATTTTAAACATTTTCCTTTTTTTGTTACATTATATTTGTTTAGTATTGACTACACAGAAACAGTTCTGTGACTACACTAACTACCTACATACCTTACTATTATTTTGTTCTCCGAAATAAAAGGTTTTTATTAATATTATTATTAATTAGAAGGAACTAAATAGTTTTAAATATGATAAGTACAACGCAACGGCAACGGTATGATTTTACAGATTGTTTCAATAAAAAAAAGCGCTTATTATTTTCAGGTACCTACTACGTAATTAAAATAAAAGAAATTCGACTCCACTGATCTCTTCTTCCGTATGCACAGAACTGGTCACGCCTCTGCGCAAACTGTCTGCGTCAAACAATTTCGTAGTTTCTAGTTATTCGTTTCTAGTTATCTACGGGGGAGGCGGTGGATACCTGATCGATGACTGCCAAGGACTAATTTATATGTACATGCACCACCTTTAAGAGCTGCCTATGTAAAACAGTAAACATTTCAGGTGGCTGGCCGCAAAGGCTTCCCCCACGTAATATATGCTCGCATCTGGAGATGGCCGGACCTTCACAAGAACGAGCTGAAACACGTCAAGTTCTGCCAGTTTGCATTCGACCTGAAATGTGACTCGGTCTGCGTGAATCCTTACCATTATGAACGGGTGGTGTCTCCAGGTATAGGTTGGTATTCTAATTTTATTAAAGGTATATTTTACACACAGGTCTAGAACCTATTATGTGGATAAACACAAAGTAGTTAATGTATGTTGTGATGATTTTTCCATGAATAATAAAAGAGGTCGGATCGGATGCAGTGCGAAAAACTATAGCCTGCGCCTGCGACGCAGAAGGTTGCGGGTTCGATTCCTGCCTTGGGACAAATGTTTGTACGATCTGCAAATATTTGTTCCGGGTGTTCTGGGTATTTTCTATATATAATAAAAAATATCTATCTATGTTATATATTGTATTAAGTTTATCAGTCATCTAGTACCCATAACACAAGCTCTGCTTACTTTGGGGCTAGATGATGCTGTGTGGATTGTCCAGCATTATTTATTTATTTATTTTTTTATAGGTATCTGTATTCAGTCTGAGTTTTTATATCCGTATTTTCACGGATTCGGATCCTATGAAATGTGTAGCCGCTCTTATATGTATTAATTTTGGCATTACATACCAAAATGTGCATTTTCCCATATTCTAGATCTATCCGGCCTCACCCTCCAATCAGGGCCAAGTCGGCTAGTCAAAGATGAGTACACAGTAGGAATCAATAGCAATGGTATGGACATGGACACAGGAGAGCTGGTCACCATACAACACCATGCTACGAGTCCTCGACACCATCATTCTACCATCCAGCATCACCACCAGCAGTTTCCTAATAGTAATATTATTATTAACCAGGGGCAAAGTAAGTTTGTTTGTAGTGAGTTGCCTTGTTAGGTTCTTTGACAGGTTTTGTTGTGTGCATTCATTGTAGGTGCTAAGCAAAAAGCTTAGGTGGCCCCTCACTGGGGGCATTTGTTTGTAATGTAACAAGTAATATTCGGATTGAGCTTTACAATGCTGCCTGACGAGCGTAGACGAGCATGTTTGGTTCTGTATATGCATTGTTACCATTACGGACGAATACGCCTAGTGAGGAACCGCCTTTAAACAACTTTCGAAATATACTTTGTCAAGGGACCTAAGTTTGAAGTGTTTGTGGTTTTATGTTGTTGGTTATGTTTGTGAACGGATTCAAGACTAGAATCTATTCTGTATTTTTTGTCACTTATTTGTTTTGCTTATAAACTGTTGAAATCATTCATAAACATCAGCCAAGATCAAAGTTTGAATTATTTTTATTTCGCCGTTCATTTTGATTTTATTTTGCCTTTTCTTTTCGCATTAGCGCCCGATGGCGTTCCCCTATTCTCGCCGTCACACGGGCCGCGCCCCATCCGACCGCCGGGCGTTCCGCCCCAAATGGGACATAGCGGGCCGATGGGACACACGCCAGGCTCGCAGATGATCTCGAACCACGGTCAAATGGGACAAATGTCCAATCTAGGCCCGAACCCTCAAATGCCCGGCACGCAAATGCCAGGAACGCCTCATATGAGCCCGGGACCGCAGCAAATGGGTCCTAGCACGCCTCAGATGGGTCCTAGCACACCGCAAATGGGTCCTAGCACGCCGCAAATGGGGCCTAGCACGCCACAAATGGGGCCTGGCACGCCACACGGGCCGAATACGCCTCAGGGTCGAAGCACACCGCAGATGGGTCTAGGGGCGCCTCAAATAAGGCCGGGGACACCTCAGATGGGGCCGGGGACGCCACAAATACGGACTGGGACGCCACAAATGGGGCCGGGGATGCCTCAGATGGGTCCTGGGACGCCGCAGTTAAGACCGAACGTGCCTCAGATGCCGTCACCTCGCATGGCTCCTGCCCCCACTCAAATGTCACCAGGAACACCTCAGATGCCATCGATAAGCCAGGGCATGCCAATGCCGAATCAACAAATGATGCAGCAAAGACTGATTGCACCCAAACTGGAGCCACCAGATACAATGGACGCGCGGGCGATTTGGCTGCCCAAACGAATGAACCATTGTAAGCTTTTACTTTTTTATTTTGCACTTTTTACACGTAGTTTTAGTGTGCGATGTTTTGTGGTATGAATTATTTTTTTAGTAGATCTGTTTTTATCATGATATTTTTTCAATATATTAATGAACTGTCAAAAAACTTAACCCTGGCCTAAAAGCATAAGCTTACAGCAAAATACGTTATAAATGTAAATGTTGGTACGTATTATTAAAAGCAAAAAAGCATTACTTGTATATCTACTTATAGAAAAAAATATGCATGGAATTACTTGTTAACATAAATTACAATAGTTTCTAATTCTCCTCCGGGTTTGGGTATAACCACCCACAATGTTATGATGGTAGGTACGGTACTTTTGGTTTCTGGCCTGGCCCCCATGTCATGTGTTTCCACTTGAGATGTGCTAAGCGATGGAAAGTGCCAAACCAAACTTATAAGATTGCTTAGAGAGAACATGAAGCGATCTTTAGTATACCATTTCCCTGAAACAGCTTAGGATTTTACCAAATCACAGGATTTTTCAGGGAATTGATTATTTTTTGCGTTTCCGTTTGAAGAAAATCCTAAGGATTTGTTGAAATCACTGATTTCACCATTTCCCTGCGGCATGGTTGAGCTTGGAGGCTTTAACATTGTAACGCTTAGCTTAGCTACGTTTTACATACCTGCCTGTTTATCTCTATTTAATGAAGGACTTGCTTACACTATTTTCATCGCTCATTGGTGTCAGATGGCACAAAAACTAAACTAATTTTACAGCACTCAAAATGTTCCTGTCGATTTTGTAATAGGTCCGTTACACGTTGTTAAGTATCAAGTTCGAGTGACAAGTGTCAGTGATACAATCAATCAGTGACAAGTAAAATTCGTCTGTTTACAAGCTGATTTTACTAATCACCTAACACTTCCACTTCCCACTCGCACTTGATACAGAACAAATTGTAAATCAGGCATAAGGTAAAGAAAGTGACGGCAACATTTTGAGTTCTGTCAAATTTATGAAAGTCATAATATGTGAATGTCATAAAGTGACCAAGTGGAACCGGTTAGGGTTATATTGAAATACAATCCAAATTACTGATCTAGCTGCGATGCCAGTGAGCATGTCTCCTGGGGCGACCACTCCGCTGCTCGAAAACTCCAACTCTTCATTCTTCGGAGACCAGCAGACGGTGGCTGAGACGCAACTCACGCAGACTTTGCCAGGTAAGATTAAGTTCAAGCTACCGTTTGGTGGTTCATTTCGCAGGTGGCAGAAATTTAAATTAATTATGATTTTAAATATTTTCTGTGCTCTACAAGTAAAATATAGTAAGTTAGTAGTTTCGCGACCATGTATCGCAAACCATATTCTATTTTGTAATTCTTTATTGTACACAATAGTAATACATAAGCATGATTTAATTTAATAGGATATGTACATAGGCGAGCTTAACCCTGAGAAGAGTTTTCTTCCAGCAAACCTTAGAGTTATAGGAGCGGCGATGGAACAGGTAGAGGAAGTGTACAAAAACAATGAATCGAACAAGATAAACTGACCATTAAAGTAATAGTAGGTAGCTACAACAATAAATATAATAAACATACTTAAATTAAAATAATAATCACTAAATAAATCTAATAAATACCTTTTATAATAAAAATATACTATAGAAATAATAAAATATTCTATGAGCTTGTGCAGTAAAAATCTTTGATTCAATTGTAATGTTGAAGTTTAACGACATTATGTTGATTTAAGTAATACATTTCAAACTTATTTTCAGTATAACAACATGACTGAAAATACAACATGACAACAACCATCAAAAGCGCAGAGTCGCCAATACCAAGTTAAGGAATGACGACCTGGCGTTTTCACAAACGTGTTCGTGATGATGCGCAGAACCTACAGTTCATGCAGTGTCAGTGACTTACCCAGAACCCTGTATAACTAAAATGTAATTTGTCTGCAGCGGCTTCCCCTGGTTCCGTGTCGGGTTCCCAACAGAACGGCTTCGGCGCTGCGGCCAGTCCGCCCGCGCCGCAGCCGAGCCCTCGCATCCAGCCGCAGACTCCTCAGCAGCAGCAGCAAGGTACATACTCCATCTTACTCAGTAACTAGAGAGTTACCAGCTCACTAGGTACTTTAGTTCTGTGTCCCGTTCCGGCTTCGGCTTCGACCGGTCCGCCCGCGCCGCGCAGCAAGGTAACCATAGACAACTGGTGAACGAAGTGTTTCTCGTAACAGGACAGTCGCTTAAATTACCGCTCTGCATCTCAAGCAATATAATGAATTTTACCTGACCGAGCGAAAGCTTAAACAACTATATGGTAGCAACTATCGCTGAAGAGATAGTTGTTGAATTTGTGGTCAGCTTTAAGAGAAGTGGGGTTTTCTTGTAAATGGTCTCTTTAGGGGAAGTACTATTAGTACAACCATGCCTTTTTATGCCGCCAAGCAGCATTGCGGTGTTACGGTTGAAACTTGTGCGCCTCTGATTCCGTGAATAAATAGTATGAAAAAAATATTCTCAGCTCCTTAAGAGGAAGGGCAAACAAATTCAAATGCAACAACTTCCACAAATGAGGACAGAAATTTCAATGGCAATTCGTACCTGAAGCCGTTACCCACATCACCTTCAATCTTAGAATATTTAGCAAATGGAAACGATTTACTAACTCGTTTACCCTCTGAAAACTACGGACACACACATACAAACCATTCGAATTTAAGCTTGGCACGGTATATATTATCAATTTATCAACCGCCCGGGCTCTCATGCCAGTTCGCGTCGTTTCGTATCGCTGAGCAGAGCTCCGCAACATGGTGTATTGTGCAGTGCAATCGTGTACCCTGAAGGCAAAAACATCAAATTTTAAAAGAGACGGTGTTTCTTATTTCACGTAAGTACTTTATAGTAATAACAACACAAGATTCACATAAAAATACAATTTCTGTTGCCAAGGTTACGACACCTAAACAGTACAAGATGGTACAGACACGTATTTAAGTGACAAAATAATGGTTGGTGTAGTAATCCGGGACCGCGTTCAAGATCGTGAAATTTTTCGCAAGAAGACTTGATCACATTTTTATACCTTGAAGGTCTACGATAAAGATGACGACCTGCTAAATACTGCAGGCAAGATGCGGCAAGCTGAGGACAGGGCGCTATGGCGCACATTGGGGGAGGCCTGTATCCAGCTGTGGACTTATAGACTGACGATGATGATAATGAACTTTCCAGTCACCGCACTGTGCATTTAAAATAATTGATATTTTTATTTACTAATAATCTCTGTCTTCATTGGTGATGATGATGATGATGATTATCGGTTTTACTTCGTAGAAATACTTTCCCAGGACTAGTTTTTGTGTCTGTTGACGTCTAGCAACTTGCGTATGTACGATGAAATCTTAGTTTAAAGTTTAGTGTGGGTTCGTAGGTACATAAGTTTTTTTTGCGAATGTGAGCGTAATACCGGTTCTGTGAGCATTATGTGTTTACCTCCCTTCCCGCTACAAAATCGGAGAGGGGTGTTTGGTGCAAATATTGTATAGCGGTTCCTTTTACTAAATATTCTAAGACTTCAATCAATAAAACTAAAAATACACCCAAGATTTTCGTATGTTTTCCAATAACATTCTGAACCTTATGTCACAGGAACATGGACCGGTAGTAACACACTGACATACACGCAGAGTCTCGCGCCGCCGCCCGCAGCGCCCCCGCCGCCGTTGGACGCGCCCGCACACCATCATCATTATTGTAAGTGCAGTAGAATCGGTCCATGCTCGTGGTCCACCTACATATTATAGTACACCTAGCTGTACCAGGTGTTTTCTTTTTTTCCTTATTCCACCTCAAGCTAACTGGGTGTTCCAGGGGATATTTTTCTATCCATGGTTCACCTTTAATTACATTAATTTCGACACATTAAGGTGGTTGGTAACGCGTGAAAAAAATTAGTGTTTTTACTTTTTTCTGGGTTATACAAGTAATTTAGATAGCAGTTAAGAAGATTTGAGCACATTGTAAGCCATTTGCTATGAACCCACGCTAAAACAAACTTTAAATCAATTGTAGTTTTGTAGTCTATCGACATAATTTTAATTTTAATAATAAATCTCAATGTCAAGACTAAAACGACAATTGATTCGTAGTTTGTTCAGTGACCCAAATTCTATCTTGGCTTTCGACGCATCATGAATTCCTAGGAATCATAGTTCTTAGTATTCTAAGAACTATTTCTTAGTAAGTAGTATCTTACAGATAATGGAAACCCAGGCGGCCTATTATCTAGTCAACCCGCCCCGGAGTATTGGTGTTCAGTGGCCTATTTCGAGTTGGACACACAGGTTGGAGAAACTTTCAAAGTGCCGTCTAGCAGGCCTAATGTTACGGTAAGTAAATTTATACGTAACCTACGTACGACCTAACGACATGTCGTGTCGACACGTTGCTGCAGTAGTGATTCAGCGTCCGCATATGGAAAGAAAAAAAAAAAAATCGGTTTGTTTTTCGGTCGCTGCCAAAACTGCCAGTATTTTTTCACACACCCCCATTTCGGCGGCATACCGCAGCAGACTATACCTACTAAATCCTCCTGAATATTTTTTACAACAAGGGTTATTGTATGGTTTGCTTGACGATATTAGACTGGAGTCAGAATAGCTGGTTACTATTCAATATCAAAGTTTTGAATGATAAATAATATATAATGTTTTCAGGTGGATGGTTACGTTGATCCTTCAGGCGGGAACAGGTTTTGTTTGGGAGCTCTCAGCAATGTTCATAGGACGGAGCAGAGTGAGCGGGCAAGGTAAGGACAAAAAGACGACGCCACTTTTTTAAATCAAGTTAAGCTATATTGCTTATAGCTATATGGCCGAGGATCTCAAGAGACGCAAATATGCAGGTCTCGACAGAGCCTACATATTTGCTCCCTTTGGGGTCGAGACCCTAGGTCCGTGGGGTACCGAGGCTCTCCGGGTTTTTAAAAAGTTATCTGAGCGTCTGGTCGACGCGACGCGTGACCCGAGAGCTGGCGGATATCTGGCGCAGCGCATCAGCATTGCCATACAGCGGGGCAATGCAGCCAGCGTCTTGGGGACGCTTCCGACTGGTATTGATATGGATCAGTTGAGCTACCTGTAGATTGTTTGCAACAGTCTGCAGTTAGCTTAATTGTTTCAATTGTAAATACTAGTTATAATTTGATTGTAATTTTCTTTGTTAATAAAGGCCATTGCCCTATTAAAAAAAAAAAAAAAAAGTTAAGCTATTAAGCTGATTAGATTGAGCTGATACGTTGGTGTTCTTCCAGCATAAACAAGGTTCGTAGTTAACCCGCTTACATTCGTAAAGAAGCTGATAAGATGTTAATAAGTAAAGCGCAAGCTGCTCAAGCATTATCCATTTTATAACGTGCCTTTGATCAAACCACATAACTTTACAAATTTATTTTTCAAATCAATCCACATCCAATCATTGGTAACCCAAACAACATAAAGTGGCACTCCCAGACTTTTTGACAAGCGTCGGTGGATATGGGTCACAACAGCACAAGAATGTACATTGTAGAAGGGGACCTGCAGTGGTATGCCCAAGGCTAAAATTATATAAACAATTCTTTTTCAGATTACACATCGGCAAAGGCGTCCAACTAGACCTAAGAGGCGAAGGAGACGTGTGGTTACGCTGTCTGTCAGACCACTCCGTCTTCGTACAGTCTTACTATCTGGACCGGGAGGCCGGGCGAGCGCCCGGCGATGCTGTACATAAGATCTACCCCTCTGCTTGTATCAAGGTACAAGCTTACTTAGATTGTAAGGCGTCCAACTAGACCTCAGATGCGAAGGGGACGTGTGGCTTCGCTGTCTGTCAGACCACTCCGTCTTCGTACAGTCATAGTATCTGGACCGGGAAGCCGGACGAGCGTCGGGCGATGCTGTACATAAGATCTACCCCTCTGCTTGTATCACGGTACGAGATTACTTAGATAGTAAAGTAAAAAAATCAAAACGACAGAAACAAAAACAAAATTGGGAATCAAGTACGCAACCGCAGTGGAATACGTAAAAGTCTAGTATAGTGCATGCTTCGAAGCAGCACACACTGCGGCTCGCTCTGCTCGCCACGCTTTGTGAGGACTTGTTACACGCTTCGCTCGCCGCACTGGAACAATCGTGAACTCTGTCAAACGCGATCACTACCGCTGGAATCGATCAATGCTTTGCTGAGTAATTGAATAAACAGCGCGCGATGTTAAATTTAGTTCTGAATGCGTCGTCCAGAGCGCGATTACAGTGCCATTTACGACAGTGATATATGCACTACCGAGTAATGGCCTCTAATTTGTAAATTATGATAATTAAATAAAGCAGTTTTACTTTTGAACTATGGCTCAGCAATCCAAAGTGGATCTTGACCTCCGACAATACTTATCTCACGAGCTGAAAGCTTCGAGCCCGCGGAGTTGTAATTGGTGGTATGGCAAATGGTAAGGAACTCTTACAGCGCGACGCAAGCGGCCTTTAAGATCAAGGTAATTTTCTGTCAATTATTCCTGGATCTCATAGCTGTAACACATTTCCTTCAGGTGTTCGACCTTCGACAATGCCACCGTCAGATGCAATCGCAGGCTGCGACTGCGCAGGCCGCGGCGGCGGCGCAGGCGGCGGCGGTTGCGGGACATATACAGCCGCAGCACGCTACTATGAACAAATGTATGTACCTAGCAGTGGATGACCTTGGCTGTCGCGTAAGTCGACCTCTGCAACTCAGCCTTGGATGTCGTAAGAGCTGACTAAGGGAACTGCCAGACGTTGGGCAGCAGCTTCCTTTTGTGTATTTGACGACCGATGTGGCGCGGTGGGCGAAGGTCCGCCTGCGACGCAGGAGGTTGCAGGTTCGATTCCCGCTTTGGGACAAATGTTTGTACGATCTGCAAATATTTGTTCCGGGTGTTCTGGGTATTTTCTATGTGTGATAAAAAATATCTATCTATGTTATGTATTGTATTAAGTATATCTGTTATTTAGTACACATAACACAAGCTCTGCTTAGCTTACGGCTAGATGATGCTGTGTGGATTGTCCAGCTTTTTTTATTTATTATTTCTCAACACTTTCACTGTTATCTATCACCAACCAGTCTGCCAAGAGTGGTGATTATATCAAAACCGTCTAACGACAAATCATCTGGCTAGGAGATGCAGTAGCCGACATTGCCTTAGAAGAGACATCATCATCATATCTTTTGACGATAAATTCATCCGCCAATCCGTCTTCCAAGCATGTTGATTATAGCCAAACTATCAAACTGCAAATCGTCTGGCTAGAAGATGCAGTAGCCGACATTGCCTTAGACGACATCATCATCATCATCATCATCGTATCTTTATCGACACATGTAACAACCGCTTTATTAGCTAACATTTGACAACCGCTTAGTAGCCAGTATGCGTAGAGCCTTGTGCTGAATAACCCTTGCTGATACGTAGGTCTCACAGCTGCGGCCGGCATCGGCGTGGACGATCTGCGGCGGCTGTGCATCGTGCGGCTCTCCTTCGTAAAAGGATGGGGGCCGGATTATCCGAGGACGTCGATCAAGGAGACACCCTGCTGGCTTGAGGTGCATCTACATAGGTGAGTTTTTTTTTATCAGTGTAACTCGTCAGTATGAAAGTTTGGGAAAAAGTGATTGTGAGATATTAATCTCACAATCTCCTCATTAGAGGAGGGTGGGACAACTCGGAACCAATCCGAGTTTATGCCTGGTCCTTCAACAACACGTAATTGCACACGCAAAGTGAAAAAGATTCCAACTCGAGTTCGTCGAACTCGAATTTACACTGATTGACCCGTGTTAAATATTTTCTACCACAATTTCTTTGATTTTTTAATCCCTATGTTTGCAAAAAATATCTAGGATTATAGAACTGAGTTTTAAAGATTTTGTAATTTCTATAGTTCGCTTAGCGTGACATAATTTGCTAACGTGCGTTATTATTTTATTACTATTTAATTATTTCAATCTGTTTTTATACTGTTTGAAGTAAATGGCTATCTGTTGGCCAATAAAATGAATATGAAATAATCATGTTGGCGTCGTTGACAATACATATAAATAATGATTTGCAGAGCACTACAACTTCTAGACGAGGTGTTGCACACTATGCCGATCGACGGGCCGCGGTCCAATATCGAGTAGGAGTTGATCGGCTTCTTTTGAGGCCTTTGCACACGCGCGCAGCGCGTGCCGTGCATGTTTGTTCCTCGACACGGCAAGGCGCATACGATGGTGGTTGCTGGAGTGAAGTGAGGCAGTTGGCTTGAGAGTAGTGGGAGCTGTTGATTGGTCAATAATACAGGCGATTTAGTGAAATTTGGATAGGTTTTGATAATCAAAGGGATTGAAAATGACAGCGGGTCAGCATGCTGTCGCCGCTTAGATCACATTTAATCAAATATCTCAGCGGGACAGGATGCGATCCCGCTGTAATCTTCAATCCCATTTCCAAACAGTAAATTTGTAGGTTATTCACAAAAAGATATTTTTGGTTCTCACCATGGACCAAAAATACTAATAACCAAAATATGTGTGTTAAATATCTACGTTCACAAAAAAGATAAAATGAAATAAAAATCAGTCCGAAAAAAGTCGTAAACGATTTGCAACCAACACGCTAAGGCCCGTATTATGAAAGCCTGCTCAGTCAGATCTACGCTGGAGTGACGTTCATACGATAGAAAAGCGTTAGGTACCTACTCAAGCATAGATCGATGACTGAGCAAGCTTTCATAATACGGGCCTAAGTAATCAATGAAATAAATGCTATCAAGACTATCATGGACAACGTTATACGAAGTGCGTTGCTAGAATATTTTTTCGTGTTTTTTTTTCGTTATGAATAAATTTGCTTATACTTCTCAAACTAGCCTATTGTCTAAAGACAAAAAGGTAAAACTAACGTTTTAAATATCTTATCATATTTTTAGTTTAATGTTGTATTCTGACTGAATCACACGTAGCCAAAGCCAGTCAACAGCTTCCAAGCTTATTCTCACCAGTATAAAGTGCAAAGTGTCGCGGACGCAACAGTGTTGGACGCATTAAGCGTGGAGTGGTACAGAGTGCAGTGGAATGATTTTTTACTTTGCGGTGGTTGATTTTGGGATGGTGGTTGTGTTTAATTTGAAAAATCTGGTAAAAAAAGTAAAGTTTCTTGTAAAATGCAAACGTAAAAAGGTATATACTAAACTTGTTAAAGGGGTTTGAATATTTTGGCCCTAACATCGGACACCATTTTTTTTTTACTCAATCGCCGCGCATAATATTTTTATATATTTGGATAGTAAAACAAATTAAAAATCTATAACATAATGTCCTAAAGCATCAGGTTTCTGAGATATTGACATAGAAAAAATATAGTTATTTTCATCTGTGAATATCTCAGATAGGCTTTAGTTATGACATTATGTTATATGACATGACATAGGTTGAATAAGCGCAGCAATACTGCAAAAAAAAATTTAGAGATACATACAGAAATCTTTGTACCCTTTCGTAAAATTATTAAAATTTATACATTATTGACTTACTACAACTTACCACAACTTAATATTGACCCCCCTCCCGTTATCAGAAAAGGATAATTAAAGCCATATAAATAGCATTTATATTATTCATAGTTTTTTTATGTATAAACAATTATTTCGTCTGTTTTCGGCTTTAGTCTTCCCGATAAATTGAAAATTTCTCGTTCCGAATTCGGCTTTACAGTCTTCCAAATTGAGTTTATATTTCTTTGTTATTGGTTGTTTATGTTTGGATTATGGATTGGCGATATGGAACAAACATTGTACGTTTAAAAGCACGCGTTTTTTATAAAAAGGTGAACGGTTTATGTCTTGGACTTATTTAAATAAGGTCGATTTTCAATCAGCTCAATTGATTTGATTGTGACTTGTGAGTCAAAAAAAATCTGTGGTAAAGATTACCTTAAGATAAATATAATTTATTTTCGAAAAAACACGTGTAAACAAAGGTCCAATGTGTAGGACTAGATTTATAATCTAGACTAGCTGCTGCCCGCGGCTTCGCACGCTCTTTTTCGAGATAGGCAGTAGCCTATGTCCGTCCCCGGGATACCATCTATCTACATGCCAAATTTCATTAAGATCCGTTTAGCCGTTTAGGCGTGAAAAGGTAACAAACAGACAGAAAGAAAGAGTTACTTTCGAATTTATAATTAACTAACTGCTGCCGGCGGCTTTGTGCGCGCTTTACAAGTAGCATATCTCCATCCCCGGGATACTGTTTACCTCCCTGCCAAATTTCATTACGATCCGTTCAGCAGTTTAGGCTTGAAAAGTTAACGGACAGACAGAGTTACTTTCAAATTTATAATTTTAGTATGGATTTAACATACACGTATTATTATAATTATGTTTTTTTAAATTTCTATAATGGCTAGCTACCATGAGCAAACGGGTCTAAGAATAACCACATTCTCGCAACTTTTCATGCAAATAAATAAAGGTTACTAAAAACTAAGGTTAAATAAATAAGGTTAATAAAGGTTGCTTTATTTAAAGTCCTTGATTCAAATGGACCTTGATTATTATGTCCTAAAATTTTTCTTATATACTATTAAAAATCATCAATAGGATCTCAGTAAATACGTGTTGTAACTGTAATATAAGTTATAATATAAACTGTTGCTCAATAGTTGTGTTTATATAAGATTTACATAATAGCAACTATATTATGTACCAAATAAGCAATAAGTTAAATCTGACAAGACATAAATGGTTCAACTTAAAAGAAGCCAAATGAATAAGCTTTTTAGATATAAGACATTACGTTGTACTAATGTAAGGGCTAATTTATGAATAGTTTGTAAAACTTGTACAGATTTATGTATGTGCATGTGACTATGATATTTACATCGTAAAACCACTGAAAAGGGGTTATTAAACATTTAACACAGCTCGTTTCCTGATTGGCTAGACATAACGTCATAACGTCATGGACGGGTTCTGATTGGCGTACGCAAGAACCTATCTTCTTTTGTAGACGATTGAAAAATTTAACTATAATGGGTCTATTACCAGCGGTCTTATTAAAACAATCGCTTAAGGTGAACATAAAAAAAATCGATAGCGATGAATGACAAACCCATATTACTGTGCAGATAAATCTTAAATAAATCTGATAGAAACAGTGAAGTCTAGTCACATGTAAAAGTAGTGCTATCCTTTTTGAGTGAAGCAGTAGGTAAGGCTGTTTTTTTGTTAGCGTGATGTGCCTGATTGGGGAGATTGCATGAAAAAAGTTCAGTTAAAAGTCTTACGAAAATGAAACATAAAATAAGAACCATAGGTTCAACTGAGGTAGAAACTAAGGTTCTGTATTATGAAATCTTAGATCTCGTAAAGATTTCATGTTGAGTTGTAGTAGAAAAATAAGAATATTTAATTTACATTTTAAATCTAAAAAAGGTTGCTGGATCGACCTGTTTTAAACTATTAAATTGAAGATGCAACATTGCCATACAGCGGAGCAATGCAGCCAGCGCGTCTTGGGGACGCTTCCGACTGGTATTGGTATGGATCAGTTGAGCTATCTGTAGATTGTTTGCAACAGTCTGCAGTTAGCTTAATTGTTTCAATTGGAAATACTAGTTCTAATTTCTTTTTATTATTGAATTGTAATTTTCTTTGTCAATATTAAAATATACTTTGCTTAAATATCATTCATAACACAGAAAATTACAATCGAATAATAGAAACAAATTAGAACTAGTATTTACAATAGAAACAATTGAGTTAACTGTAGACTGTTGCAAACAATCTACAGGTAGCTCAACTGATCCATATCAATACCAGTCGGAAGCGTCCCCTAGACGCTGCATTGCCCCGCTGTATGGCAATGCTGATGCGCTGCGCCAGATACCCACCAGCTCTCGGGTCACGCGTCGCGTCGACCAGACGCTCAGATAACTTTTTAAAAACCCGGAGAGCCTCGGTACCCCACGGACCTAGGGTCTCGATCCCAAAGGGAGCAAATGTGTAGGCTCTGTCCTATAATAGATTTGGCTGATCCTCAGCCAAATCTATTATTAATAATAGGTAATAGATTATAATTTTAATAAATAAATTATTTTAATTGATTATTAAAACAAATAATATTTTTGTCATTATAAGAAGAAGCCGTATTGTAATAAAAACAAAGATACATTTATTTGGCTTCACAGGTACAGCACAGACATAATCAGATAAACATAGATACACAACAAGTAATTGAATAGATTTATATTTTCAAGTTCATGCAATCTTGCCAAGTTGAATGATTATCTGTGATGTGCTAACAAACGTTTGTGTATGGAGGTATGCTCACTCAAAGGAAAGGCTATTATTTTCTCATTGAAAACGCCAATGCGTTTAGAAACTAAGTGTACTAAAATTAAGAATAAAAATGACATATTTTGTGTACGAAAGTAACGTTTATAATGTTAAAAATGAGATTTTTTCGTCATAAGTATTCGCTTTAATATATTTTAGTTGCAGATTTAATCCAGTGTTGTTTGGTTTATGTTTGTAAACGTTTTTTTTTATATTTTATTATGTAGTTTGTGACAAAAGGTAGTGTTTTAACTATTGCCAATTACTTGCTGTTATTTTAATGTTGGATATTTGACGAAAGGTTTTTGCTTGATTTGTTATATTATAACAAAAACAATGCTTGTACAAGATAGTTTTTCAACCTGTAACATTTGGAACCCTGCCTGGCATAATTAGGCAAGTAGGAACTTAATCTTGTTGCCTAATCTTGTTGCCTACGCCGTTTGTCTTTGTAGAATGGTCTACGGTTTTTGTAGCGGTCATCACAATTTATTTAGGTTTTAAAGATTTTTTTACTTATTTTATGCAATGGAGTAAAAAAATATTGCAGTTGTTACCAATGAATTTGTAAAGAATCGAAATAATTGTTACAGTTGTGTAAATAATACAATATATTCAGAGATAAAAAGTACTTAAAAGTTTCACGCGATTCGGTACTATCAAAAAGAAAAATTCTCAAAAATTATCAGAATACCTCTTTATAGTGATCAAAAAAGGAATTTAAAGAGTTTTTAGGTGAATAAGCGGTAATTTTTAAACGTGTGTTGAAGTTTTAATGATAAATTCTACAAACCACAGTTGAAAGATATGAAGCATTGATTGTATACCGAAGTTATCCAAAGTTTAATGTGTAACTGTAACTAAGTTTAAACATCATTTTTAAAGTCGCTTGTACTTTTATGGCAAGTTCTGAGTGTTTAATGAGTAAGGTCCTATGTCCCTTCTAACTGTTTCAAGTGTAAGTAAAGACATAAAAAACATGAAAATTAATGATTATCATAGTCATTAATCAAATCACACATGTTTTATTAAGTACCTATCTGATTGTTTAGTACATATTTATTTACGGTAATGTCATTTATTAGTTTTTTGAATAAGTTTAGACTTATAAGCTTAAATATTAATCTGACAAAATAATCACAAATCATACACACAGCACGATGTCGCACTATATTAATTTGTTTATATTATGTTATGTTATGACATTTTTTTTAACACGTTCAAGGTATACGTAACTATTTTACTAAGAAAACTAATGTAGTTTGATGAATAAATTTTAAATGTAAGCGGGTTATAAACAAGGATCGTAGTCAACCCGCTCGCTCACATTCAAAGTTAACACATTCACAGCCCAGCATCGTCACGCCTGCGCGCCTGACGGAGCTGTCGTGGGCCATGAAAGTGTTAGTTTAGTTAAGTATATCATAGCCATTGTTAAAAAACCATGTTTTAGTCGGTACTTTATCTTCGATACGAAATTTTAATTGTTAATTTTAAATCATTCAAATATATAAAACTAAATGCATTTGGACCTAACCTTAATTTAGTTTTTTTATTGTTTACATAAATAAATAAATAATGCTGGACAATCCACACAGCATAAAATGTAATATTTAATAATTCAGATTATTACTGGAATGCATTAAAATGTTTGCAATTTATGACTACGTACAATTTTAAAACAATATTTAGTTATCAGTTTTATATTGATGTTTTGTGCCACAACTTTTCAAATTATATATTGGTAACTTTTGGACTTATATTCACTTGTACGGTACTTGTGTATTAACATTTAGGGCAAAGTTAAGACCCAGAAAGCGAATCGAAGGGAAGTTAAAGAAACATTGCTTTAAAGAAAAAAAATCCCCTCAATTCTCTTCTCATGCGCTTTTACTCTACCCTTAATATTGCAAAGCATGTATTATAATATAAACCATAAGCTACAATCCGTAGTCTTCAAACTGTTTTACTATTGTATTTTAAATTGTATTCTATTGTTTTTGTTTTAAATTTGTTAGTACAACACAGTTGTTGGGATGTAGTACGTAGAACATAGTGTTAAGAGTAAAGTTAAGAGTGAAGTATGAAACAAAAGAATATAAAAAGGTTATTCCTCTAAAATGTAGTATTTTTATGTTCACATCGGTCGATAGGGTCGATCGTCTCCCATGCAACCAGTTATTTGGACAATCCTTTAAAGTATTATCGCCACCCTTATGAGCTCGGAGTCGGGAACTTGGCGGTGTAACACCCCTGTGTGTCGGAAAGCACGTTAAGCTGTTGGTCCTGCGCCTAATCCCTCCCCAGTCGAGTCGGTCTGCCGTCCCATCGGATTATGAGAGTGAGGGAATAGAGTGCACCTGTGTTTGCGCGCAAACTTGTGCACTATAATATGTCCTGCGCACCTGGCTAGTCTTCGTTGAGTTGAGACTGGCCGCCGAGGCCGAAATTCGGCTAGAAGGGCATCACCATTATCACCGCCATCCATGTTTTAGTATAAAAGTTGACATCAACCTATTTTAAAATAATGACCAACAGTTTGTATTTTAATTATCCAGCTTCTTATACCTTTCATGATCTCTATGTTTCAAGGCTTTAATACACACTTATCTAATACATTGGTAGGTACCTACATAAATAGCCTAATAATTTATTTGTGGTAATACGTAAACTTAACAATTCAAAGGCGTTGCGCCGGATTCGCGTGGGCGTTAACGTGTCTGTTTATTATTCCCAGCTATAGATTTCATTGAATTTTCATTGTCGTCTTGCTAAATCGGTATACAGTTATAAGCGGTCGCGTTATGGTTTTAAAGCTAACGGAACTCAAAACAAGGATGAGCTTCAGCTTAAGATTTAATTTTAGATATTTTTTAGTTCCGGGTCGTTTTCACAAAAGTGCCGAACCGACATCCAATATGGCTGACTCACAACCTCCATATTAAATTTCTTGATTACAGCTTTTAAATTGTTCACTTTCGGAGCAGTAGGTATATACCTAACGCGGGAAGACCACATTACATCTGCCCTTGGGATAAAAACCAGCTCTCAAAATAAATACTTGTGCAAAAATATACGTTCCTCACTTCTACCAAGCCCTAGTATTGGTCATTCTACTATAAATACCGCGCGACTCACTTCGCTCGGCACTATTCCAAGAAAACACTGCTTGATAAAAATCTTCGAACATCACAGAACAATGTTTTTATATCCACCAATGCACAAGGTTCTCAAAAGACCTTATTTATTTGTACCTATTGGTTGTTGGTAGACCAAGTTCAGCTTAGACTTAAAGATAAAAGAGTCCACGTTTTTTACAAAATCTTTAGCTAGGTACATAATTGAATCGATCTAGTCGATCGAGTCTAGGTATAGCGATCCGACGACGTTATGATTTGGTTTTGATCTGTTGCATGCAAGAGCGACACATTTTTATTTCACAAGGCCGGTTTAATTCACAAAGCTGGTGTTATTTTAGTCAGTAACCTGCTTACATATTTAACACTGGGTAGGTACTCTATGGTCTGAAATCGCACTAGGTCGATGCCGTCAGGTACTCTATTGCCTACCTACTAATTTTTTTCTAGCCTGAGCCTACTAGCGAAGTAGGTAAGTACATAAGTACCTACTTAACAAAGGAAAATAATAGATGATAAAGTGCTTTCATTCAAATAAATAATCCTAAGAAATTATTATGACAACATAAATAAAAACTTATTAGTGAGAACCACGCGGAAAAAGGCATCAAAAGCTCCTCAAAATATTTATGCATTTTGATCGCGAATAAAGCACTTTGTATGAGTTAGGTAGGCAATGTTGTCTTTCATTTCTATTTCATAAAACTAACATTTGCCATTTTCCGGACCGCTTTAAATATTTATAAGTGTCTGTCTACAGATCTGTGCGGGAATATTCCGAAAATATTTTTAGCCGAGGTCGGCCCTGTTTACAATGTAGGTACCAAGGTACTTTACGAGTTCTTCGAGATCGCAAACTTTTTTACCAATTCGGCTTCTTTTATTTTAATGGATTTTAAACTTTGAAACTTGGAGAATTTATCAAATTCACACAGAAGTCGATGCATGTCGTAGGTATGTATAGTAGGTACCTATGAGGTTTTGGAATTTCGAACGAATGTCTCACACGCTTTATTAAAAATAGGGTTTTTTATTTCCTAGCTTCTACAAGCAATTTAGCCATAAAGTAGTGTTTCTGCAGCCGTGTGAAAAGGGGAATTGTCTTCTAGTGTTATTTCACTTAAAAGATAAGTGTTTCAGCGGTTGGCAACAAGAAAAGTGGAAGGATCCAATTGTTTTGTAAGTACTTATAATAAAATAAGACAAGGTTGTGTTTATCAGGTAAAATTCCTAATAGGTTAGCACACATTCGTGTGCACTGACCCTGACTGAATCTACGTGCAGTCTAGTCCAGTTTGTTTGTATTTGCAATTTTGAATTTTCTGTTATAGTTTGATAAAGTCGATTTTCCTAGTTTACCGTGGAGAACGTGGGCAGGTGTGATTCATTTTACTAGTTGCTACTCTGATACCTGCTAAATGTTTGGCATTTCCGACCTTTTCCTAAAGATTTTGTCGATGTATGAGACCTTTTTGAAGCATAACTACCTCGGTTTTATTAAAATTAAGTTCATGTCCGGTCCGGTGATGTATTTTCATACATATGTAGGTAAATATAGACTTTTCAAGAAAAATATTATATTAGAAAGTTAGTGTCGGCTGCAACGTTAAATTTTTTGTGCCGGTCCCGTGTTTTATCGATGAGAGCTTAGAGTAACAAATCTGATTTCATAATTTTTAGCTTGTGATTCACATCACGGTTGTGTTTCATAATCCTGAAATTAACTAAGAGCCACAGATAAATAATAAGCAAACTAAACACTCTTCCCTTCCATAGAGCTTGCAGAGAAGTATCATCAGGCTGAAAATCAGATCATGATCAAAGTCATGGTCACTTTCACTACATTTTTCGTCACCGATTGTTTTACCATTCTAACAACCTATCGAGATGTAGATGTTATCGAGTCGATACAAGCACGTCCCTATCGTTCCCGCAGATTCCCGCGCTCGGCCGTCAGACTGCCCGGGCGCCCGGCAGCACCGAACGAACGAACGCGATCGTGTGTACGCAACCTTATTCCTTTTTCAAAACTGTTCCAGTTTTCAGTGGAGTGATCGGATTTTGTTTTTGTGATTTTTTAAGGTGAGTTCGTTTTAATTTTTAGTGAAACAACCGAAGTCTTAGATAATTTACCGTGATGATTTCATTTTGGGAAGTATTATTTTTCCGCCAGTAAAATGGTTACTACCATTTTAAATTGCATGTTTTTTAAACGAAATCTATAAATCTAACGAAAACCGCATCTTAAAAATATACCTTGTGTCTAAAAACATTGAACCATTCGCTGACCTCGAGCACCTAAATCAGCATGTGACTCATTCCGTATCAAATTAAAAATTCGTGATTACGTGAAGTGTGAAATTAAAAATCAAATAAGTAGGTTATTTGATTTTTACTACTTCATAAAGGTTTATAGGGTAGCTACTTACCATATAATATATCCGTCAGCCAAATAATTCACATCGAATTTGATTGGACTATAGAGCTGAAATTTCAAGACGTTCGTGGGTTCATTTCCTATTTCTAATGAGATATCATCGAGTAAGCCTGTGTAGGTACTATTATTATTTTGAAAGTCGTCTACGATAATGTATACTTATAACCAGTTTAAAGTTCTAAAAAATTACGCTGACGTCTCGTCGTCGTGTAGGCCTAACGTTACGTTTGAAGGAGGGTTAATAGTGCAAGGGTTAGTGGCGAACTATGAACGCCGCAGCTTCAGGGCCGAACATTCGAGTGGCGATCACAATAGGCCTATCATGGCTGTAGTGACACAAAAGCCACATTAAGCAAAAAAATAATAATAATAGTTCATACAGCTAAGTGAAATCAGGCCTACCTATGTTACTTTAACATCCGTTCAAACCAAGACAATGCTAGCTTCTTTTTAACAGACTTCATAAATATGAGTAGGTTCTCAATTCACCTGTAGGTATGTTTTTTTGAACAATAGCATGGAGGAAGATCCTACAGGGCTCTAGCTCTATCTAAGCTCTACCTACCTCAGTATTAATAAGTAAGTCCTACCCTCTTTCTGAAAAACATTTGCTAGGATTTGCAAGAGTTTATTTTTCTTTTGTTGAGATTAATCAGACTTAGACAAAACACTGGCTTAGCACCTGTATACATTAGTGTAGGTATATGTTGAGAAAGGGCTCTAGGTCCTAAAGGGATTTTAATTGTTTCAAATTATTGTAATGAGAAGGTAGGTATAATATTCAAAACACTGGTACGAATCTGAAAATTCTTTTATTAACCGGAAGCTATATTACCCTGAATAACATTTGCTATGTTTTGACTAGGTGTACCTACTCGAGCCATTCTCAAGAAAAAAACAATAACTCGTTTTGGCGATAAGTTTGAAATATTATTGTCAGCACAAAGCATTGTAGGAAAGAGCTTAAACCGAAAAGTAGTGTAAATTCTGTCAAAAAATCAACAACAAGAAACTGATTTTTAGGTTAAGTATGGGCGGGTTGTTTGTACACATTTTTAGTCGAATTTGGCTGGAGTATAGCCATGTGAACGAAGCCGCGGGCAAAAAAATCAGCTTCTACAATACAACCTTGGTAGGTACATTACGCGTATTTATACACTAAGCAGTGAGTAACAGCTGACTCGAAGCTCCCATTTAGATGCGCGTGCACATGTCGTGATGGTTTTGTTTGATGATTAAGTGCATCGGAGCTTTGGGAGCTTCTAGTAGCTTTCTATACAAATGTGCCGTGCCTCGGAATGCAGGTAAGGCTGGGGTATGCCCCAACGGCCTTGAAAATACAAAATAAATAATTGTAGCCGTATAAATAATTTGTTTTATTCGTGAAATGTTCAATTTGTGTAAAATACATTGAAAAATATGTGAGTGAAAGAAAAATACTCAAAATAGTGTCTAGAAGAAATATCCGAATTTAAAATATCTTTTTTTAATTCTACATTTGGATATTTCTTTTATTATTGAGTATGAATATTTTTCTTTTACTCAAATATTTACCTAATACAAATTGAACATTTCACGAATAAAACAAATATACGGCTACAGATAATTATTTTTTGTTCTCAAGGCCGTCAGAGCATAGACGTCTTCAGGGGGCGCAATTCGCGCCATTTTGTGAAATGGATAGGCGCGTTCATAGGAGAGGGACGAAGCATACGTTTGAAAATGAAGTTTTTACTTATTTACAAGAAAACTACACAACTTATGAAGAAGTGATTCGAGGTGCCAATAAATTAGTAATCATAAAAAACCTACGAATCACAACAGAAGTAATTTCAATAGATCGCAGGGTTCCTAAGATCTCGACCAAATTATGAGCGAAACAGTGCACTTTAATTTTTTTTTATCGTAATTTTTTAAGGCCTTGTTTGACAAACAAACCATTTGGGTTCGCCATTTAAGCTGTTGGTCCTGCGCCTTGCCTCTCCCCGGTCAGGATATTTTTATTAAAATTTAAAAAACAATTAATAAAACATGCTTATAAAATTTTAATTGAGTTTGGCTATTTTATTGTTTAATCTTTTTTTTAAGTTAAAAATGTTTATAATGTATAGTTTACTATAGGTTCAAAGAAAGCTGATAAAATGTGCTTTAAAACTTTTTTTATTTTAAATCTCTAACTTCTACAGTTTAGAAAAAAAATAATTTTTAAAGTGTGATACTTAGTTTTGCATAAAAACAAATTAGTATTTACAATTGAAACAATTAAGCTAACTGCAGGTTTTTGCAAGTAATCTATAGGTAGCTCAACTGATCCATATCAATACCAGTCGGAAGCGTCCCCAAGACGCTGGCTGCATTGCCCCGCTGTATGGCAATGCTAATGCGCTGCGCCAGATACCCACCAGCTTCACTATTTATTTAAAATATAAAACACATTGGAACCCGTGACTTTCTGTGTCTCAGACGGACACTCGCTCAATGTACCAGAACGACACACTAAACCTAATGCAAAATGTTGCAGGGGAATGCTTAATTTTGTGCCACTATACTGGCTAATAAAAAATAATCCTATTGGATTCACTAAATTGAAGGGAATCTTTAGTTAATTACACTTAACAAAATATTAAACTCCTTATCTAAACCAAACGGAAAATGTGAAAATGTGTGCATTTTTCCCGGTATCTCCGTAAAGATAAAGAATTAGTTGTTGTAACATTACTAACGTTGTGTAACGTTGTTGTGTTAACATTACTTTACTAGGTGTAACATTACATTAATATTGGTCTTATGTCAAATATTATTTTTTATTTAGTATCACTAGTCTCCCAGTTAGGCTTACTTCATTGGTATGTACATGCAAAATAATTACAGATATAACTAGATTTGATTAAAAGCGTTTCAGAGTATATATAATTGATTAAAAATATTACAAAAATATGAATTATTAACTATACATTATGTCCAACTTTAGAATTAAAATTCATCATTTAGGAAATCGTCAATGGTGTAACAGGCCTTATCTTCTAGAAGTTTATTTAATTTGCTTTTAAATCCGTTCAAATTACTTTGGGAGCGTATTGACAAAGGGATCTTATTATAAATTATAGAAGCCATGCAAAACACACTCTTCCATAATAAGGCGGTTTTACATGGGTGGTGTACCCCCTTGGCGAGTACCAGCTGGGTACGGGTCATATCGTTCCATTTCAGACCGAACAAAATAAGCTACTTCATATATATATACAGAGAGGGAAGAGTAAGTATTTTCCATTGCTTAAAAACACATGCTTAAAAACACATTGCACGTGTCGGTCTTTCTTAGACCAAACATTGCTCTAATGCAACGTTTCTGTGAAACAAAAACTTTTTCTTTTTTAATTAAAATAAAAATAAAATAAAATGTATTTATTTCAAGCAATTTAAGAGCTCATAATATTAGGATTACAAAGGAAAACTAAAAACTAACAGGATTGCTGGGAAGGTGGCGCTCACAGCAGTGCCTGGTGTACGGGCAGTCCAGCCTTCCAGCTATCATTGCCAGCACGGTGTTGGAGCTGGCCCGCAACCTGCGTACCAGAGAGGCGGCGCGCTTGCGCATGGTGGTATGGAAACGGTCAACCCGCGCCGCCGCAAACATCCCTGATGCGCTACAGTAGCGGGGCAGCCCCAACACCGCCCTGAGCGCATTGTTGTACTGGACGCGGATGGCGCTGTACGTTGCGAGCGTATACTTCGCCCACAGGCTGCACGTATACAAAGAGGTGCAGTACGCTCTAAAGAGCGTTAACCTCACCTTCTCTGAGCCACGCGCAAACCTCCTGGCAACCATATTCGCCCGCACCGACAGCGCCCTCCGCTCCCGTTCGATGTCATCATTGTCTTTGAGGTCGGTAGTGACTATGTGACCTAAGTACTTAAAAGAGTACACCCTCTCTAAATTGACACCGTTCAGTCGAACGGGTGGGACGTTTTCCAGCCTCTTTCTTCCGGCCTCAAAGACCATGAACTGACTCTTTTTCTAGTTATACACCAGTCCGTGACCACAAGCGTATTCCTCACAGATTCTCATAAGCTCCCTCAACCCGCAGATCGAGGCGCTCAGCAGTACCATATCGTCGACATAGCTGAGGTTATTTATCTATATATAGTTTTCATCATATCTGCAGGCAAATATGAGTGGCTCACACAGAGCGAGTAGAACATAGCTAGCACCCCATTGATATGGGTACCTGCATGCTGAAGGTGCTCCACGCTGATACCATCGTGACCCGGGGATTTACCCTTACTGGAGTTACCCCAGAATAAAACTCCGAATTGTAATAGCGCTGCAGTGTGCTTATAGTAGGCTGGAAGTGATGCTGAGGTGTTTGCTATCTTGTTCAGTTTGTACAACGCATAAGAGTATCGGTGTAGGCGGCTGCACAGTGTGTCTGCATGTTTGCTATCTTGTTCAGTTTGTACAACGCATAAGAGTATCGGTGTAGGCGGCTGCACAGTGTGTCTGCATGTTTTTTCCAATTTAACTTGCTATCTATTTGCAAACCTAAGAATCTCGTGGATTCAGCAAAATTTATTTTGTTACCTAGATAGTGCATGTCAGTGGTTAGCTTTTGCTTAAAGTCCATAAGATGAGGTTTAGTCTAGATAATGCGTAAATTATTATATTTAAGCCAATTCATTATCATATACGATGGCACGGAACCCTCCGTGTGCGAGTCGACTCGCACTTTTCCGGTTTTATTATTTTTACCCTTTTACACACGCTCGGCTTACTTTGGGGCAACATAATGTTGTGTTGTTATGTAACGGGCGCTAGAGTCCGATAAAAGTCCCAAAGATTTTCGACTCCTACGCCACTTGACATCGTGCTGTAGTTGGTTAGCACATTCCCGTACTGAGGGAAGGATGCGAGTTCAATTCCCGTCGAAGTCGAAAACTTTTTGGGATATTATGTGTTGATTGTCCATTCTATACATATATATATCTTTCAATTAGCATCATGCATCTTCTCATTAGCTGCACCATCCAAGTATGACTCACTACGTAGCAATCTAGAATGTAACAGCAATTTATATTTACTACCTAAATACCTACCAATATGTTGTGCATAGATTTATTACTAACAAACAGGAATGAAAAGGCGCAATTTGTTCTAAATATAACCTGGCTAGAAGCCATAGTGTATAATTATCAGAAGAGTGCCAAATTCTATAACTATTTCTAGCATACCAAGTCTGGAATACATAGACATTCATGTAGGTGACTACATTCTAATAGATATGGTAGTCTTGCTTTGCACAAAGTTAGGACTTTTACAATCGGATTAGGTAGGTAGGTATAGACTAGGGTCTAAACCTACCTACCTAATCCGATTGTAGGATTAAACCAACTTAATATAATAATAAACACAGATTGTACCCTAAAAATAATTAAGTAGGTACCTACCTAACTAAAATGCTGATTCTCTTGATTTTGCTGTTCTTTCTCTGGTGAAAATTTAGGTAGAGTGCAAAATTAAATCAAAAGAACAGGCTCTACATCTGTTTTTGTCCCTACTCAGAAAGTATTTTCTGTTGCTTGATAACAAATTCTAAAACATTAAGTACCTATTGGACTCTGTTGATCAGAGTGGAACTTGTAGTCGAAACTAATCCATCGGTAGATCAGAGTGGAAACTAATCCATTAATGGATTAGCAAAGTGGATCAGAGTGAAATGGAGCGGAAGACAGGCGTGTGAGATGGCAACATGTCTGATATTATATGCTTTCTCTCACTCTCTCGGTCTTAAAATTTTAAAGTTACACTTACGTTTGTAGCAGTTTTTATCCCATTCACGCTCTACTCATTTCATGAAAAATGGTCAGCAATTGTGCACATAATTCATCGAATGACGATAAAATCTTGACAGACTCACATACCATAATAAATATAATTAGGTCAGGCGTTTACCACTGCAAGGGCAAATGATTTAATTCCCAAAATACTTTCACCTAACCTTCGATGATCTCAATTCCATCTGTTTACGTTAACGCTACGTTCATGTTTTTCAGGCTCTGTTGGTAAATGCTTTGCTCGCCATTTCGTGAGATTTGATGCAATTTTGAAGAAGCTGACAAAACAAAATGGCTGAAAACGGGTAAGATCTTTTTAATTCTGTCAATTATTTTGCTCGGCGTTTAAGTGAAAATCGCATCTATATCTATATCTTCTTTTATTTTACTGACTGAAAACCTAGCTAGCTGAGTCAGTAAAATAAGCTAATAGCATATTATTAAAGAGATACATTTTAAGTAAATAGGTAAGACTAACACATTACACCCATTGACCGTTGTAATTAAATAATTTGAAGTTACTGAGTTATTTCGTGAGTGAAAGGTCTTTTGTCAATTTATGCTTTTGATCTCGAATTTCCTGAGTTTTTTTCCGTACTTCCACAACTTTTGGTAGAACAAAACTTGCAATAATAAAAACACACGTAGGTACATACCTACAGGTATATTTTAATACTGGTGTCATCATTCGTCATCATTATCAACCTATCTTAGTCACTGCTGAACATAGGCCTCCCCTAATGAGCGCCGTAGCGCCCTGTCTTCAGCTTGCCGCATCCAGTATCTGCCTGCAGTCTTTAGCAGGTCGTCGTCCCACCTGGCTGGAGGGCCTCCTACACTACGTTAGCCGAGTCGCGGTTGCCACTCGAGATCACGTTTACCCCAGCGGTTGTCGGTTCTTCGCGAGATATGGCCGGCCCACTGCCATTTCAGCCTGCTAATTCTCTGAGCTATGTCGATAGCTTTGGTTCTCTGTCGGATGCATTCGTTACGAATCCTATCCTTCCGAGAAACTCCGAGCATAGCTCTTTCCATAGCTCGCTGAGCGATTTTGAACTGGTGGACCAGCCCTATCGTGAATGTCCATGTCTCAGCTCCGTATGTCATAACGGGTAGGACGCATTGGTTGAAAACTTTCGTTTTCAAGTTTCGCGGTATGGATGACGAGAAGACTTGACGTAGTTTCCCAAACGCTGCCCAGCCTAGCTGAATCCTCTGTGCAATACAGGTGTAGTTTCACTGTGTGTACAATAAAAGTGTAGTTTTACCAAATTATTTATGTAGCTGACATCGTTGCCAAGCAAAGATTATTTACAGAATCAGGCTTCAATTTTGAACGACCTTCGCTCTCGTTTCTATTTTGTTCATCTGAATGTTCGTCCTTACTAGCATTTTATACCTCGGCACTATTAGACACTTTAAGAGAAATCTCTCCACGCAGCTTCTAACAAATCAAACAGTAGGTCAATAATGCGCGTGGACAGTGCGCAAGAGTGCGCAATAGATTGTCAGCGAGGTAAAAATAACGCGAAACTTGGCTGTTTTCCAGATACGGGCCCACGCCAGCTGGACACGTCGGTAGAATACCCAACTTCGGCAAAACCCAGGTCAATGTGAGTATTTTACTTTCATTATTGCTGAAAGACTGAAATATACCGATAGACGTCTTCCAATCAAATAGCTACTACTAGAATTCTGGTTCAACTAAAATATGTAGGTACATATGTTCTGTTAAGGGGCCAACCTAACGAGTTTGGTTGTCAAACTAGGCCTAGATATCAGTACTCACGGGATCCACGTGGTAAAAGACTCTAATTACATAAAATTATAATTTTTGTCGTTGGTTCTTTAAAGGTAAAAACAAGAATGAGGAAAAAAAATACAATAAAAAAAAAACATGAAAGTACACTGTTTCGCACATCATTTGGTTGAGATCGCTCAATTGAAATTACTTATGTTTCGATTCGTAAGTTATTACTAATTGTTTGGTTCCTTGAACCAGTTTCTTCATAAGTTGTGTAGATTTCTTGTATATTACCAAAAACTTGATTTTGGCGCTTACGCCGTTCCAAAAACTTATGCTCTGTCCCGCTGCTATGTACGCGAAATCCTATACCTATCCTTTTCACAAAATGGCGCGCAATGCACCCTCTTAGCTGTATTTTCAATCCAAATACCTTCATTTCCAAGGTTAATATTTCAGCCGCTTTCAAACTATTTCACTAAAAACCTTCTATTTTAACATGTTATTCTCCGTATTCCAGCCAATGGGGAGCTACGAGCCGCCAGCATGCATCCAAAACGCAATGATGACCAAGGATAAGAAGCCTTTCACCTACACCCCAGGCGGCTTAGACCTATCTCAGATCAAAACACCCAGCATGGCGAGAAGACTGGCAAGACAGAAGTCACAAGAAGAGCATGAACAAGCATACCAACAGCCCCAGAATGGGGGCTACCATCCCCAGGGAGGTCCCAGTAGCTACGGACCTCAAGGAGGAGCTCCGCCACCACCCCCTCCTATGAAAATTCCTGCCCCTCCCCCACCTCCCCCAATTGTCATACAAGTCCCAAACGCGAAATCCCCAAAACCCGTTGCGATAGGCGAACGACCAGAAATCGTCATACCCGAAAACCCTATTGGAATGCTACGTAAAACGAACAGCCCCTATCATTGGGAGTCTGAGAAAGAGCAACAGGATAGAATTGGAGCTGTACCGAAGTTTGTCGAAAAGGTCCCGAGTCCTTTGACAGTGAAGATGCCACCCTCTCACTTCTCACAGCAACAACCTCAGACATATACCCCCCAGAGCAATAACTTCCAGAGACATCCAGAAAGCCCGGTACATAGGCCTGAAGCGCAGTATAGTCCTATCACGAACGGATCACCTCCAACACGCGAAATGTTGGTGCGACAAGACTCTCAGTTCAACAAGAGCCCCCAACCCTTCTCCGGGCAATCACCGGTAGGCAGCAACTCCCCATACTCACCATCTTCAAATAACAACTGGCGGCAGCCGGAGAAAAGAGACTCTCCCATCATCACCAGCCCCCCAACACCACAAAACAATCGTGGACCATTCTCACCAAACGTTCAATATTCCCCGAATTTGCAACAGCAATCACCTATCCCTCAACAGTATTCACCAAACCACCAAAGCGCACCTACTAACTCTAGTCCCGCGTTCCATACTTTACCGAGGGTTCAAAGGACTCCAGAAGCTCCACAAAACAATGTGGTTTACAATAATGTAAACCAGAAGCCGCAAACTCCACCTGATGTAGCGCCGTGGAGAACACAGACTCTGAACAGATACCCAAAAGAGGCTGAAAACCAGACGAATAATGTACCGTACACCCCCCAATGGAAAACAAACGAACCAGCAAACTACGAAAATGTCTACATTCCGCCTTGGCAAGTCAAGCAAGAGAACAAGAACCAGTATCAGCCAGCTAGGGGGCCCCAGGATACTAATAACAATAGGTTCCAGGAGAACAGTGCGCCGTGGCGGGCACAAAACGAAAAAGCTCCTTCCCCTCCCAGGTACCAGCCACAGGAGCAACCTCGATACCAATCAACGATGTCGATACCTGTGACTCCGCGGAAACAACCTCCTCAAATTCAACCACCTGCACCTCATAAAGAAGCCGTTTATGTCAACCAGGAACCCGTATACTTCTGCCCTGAAAGCCCGAACTCCTTACCTCCATGGGTAAAAACACAGAAAGAAAAAACGAAAACTCCACCTCCAGAATGGGTACAAAGGCCATTGGATGGCAGGAAAAGCTTACCCAGAGATCTAGTCACACCCCCCAGGGAGCCTGACCAACCTGAATGGGTGAAGAAAAGCAACGAAATGCAAAGAGGAGCACGTGAGGTTGTTAGCCCGCCGAAATATCAGCAACCGCAACCGAGTTGGTCGACCAGACCGTCAGATAACCGCAAGAGTTTGCCGAGAGACTCGCCTCCATCTAGAGTTATTCCAATCCAAATGGAAGTTTCTAGTGATATCAGGAACAGTCAAGGGGGTCAGGCACAACCACATCTCCGTATTACCATCGGCATGAACCCTGCCCAGGACAACCGCGCCCCCTTCTCCCCCCCAACTCAACGTATCATGAGGGTGCTATCTCCTCAATTGGTGAGGACGGATGAGCCTCAGCATGAACTGCCGACCTTGAACCGGACCTTCCCGAGCCAAGATAACCAGCACAAGACGAGGATCATTCCGATTCAGATTGAAGGCGGAAATGGTGGACCCCAAAAAAGGTATTCTTTTTGTTTGTATTTTTGTGGTATATTTAATTATCTATTGTTCAGATATTCGCGAAAGTAAATCTTTTTATTATTACCTACTAATCGATTTTGAAAACATGTCATATTTTACTTATGTTTCTCTTTTATATTTTAAGGTAGCGAAACCAATATTTTCCATAATATCCAATACATTAAACACCTATAATTTTTCTCCTGTATTTTTGTATGGTGTGTAACTATTCCCTTGTCCCTAATTTGTCCTGTTTATTACACTTACCTACCTGTATTGTTACGTTATTTATGTACCTCTATATGTGAAAAACGTATGAAACGTTTGCTATATCGGTTCTTTATGTCCTCATTTCAGTTTTGGTGGTCGGTACTAGGACGGCGGTTTGCACTGCTCCAAAGTAAACAAAATTTTTACTGCACCGCTTCTGACTTACGCGTTTGCTTTATACATAGCTGCTTCGCTCTAATTCTGTTTATTTCACTCATCGAATCATCTATACTTCTTATGTTGGATGTAAAATTGATCACGTTTTGATCGGTATCATTATGTCTATTAATTGATTGATATTTTTTGTAGGATTATTCAGGATCTAACGTGTATTTTTGTGTTGGCTTTTAACATTTCGTTGTTGGCATCATCACTATTTTTATTGTTATTACTTCTATTCAATGTCAACTATTCAATGTCAACTATTCAATGTCAACTATTCAAAATTCTACTATTTCATAATGGAAATGCATTTTTATTATTTTTTTGTTAGGAACTGCATTTTTTTTTACTTTTTATCCATTATTGTAAGTCTAAATACCTACTTACTTAAAAGCATTTTAGAATTATTCTATTCTAAGAACGGAGAGCAATTTAAGTACCTTTCGTCATACATAATGGTTCGAATCGCAAATCTAAAAGTATTGCTTTACCACTTTTAGGATGACTTGTTTTTTTTGCAAAAACATATCATTTATTGAAAATACACATAGGTACATCACACACAACAAAGATATAGTTACCTAGCGTGCAGTACTGATGCTGTGATCACATCAGTAGCTTCCTAATCAAAGCTTTATTTTCAATTCATTTTCAGTGTCTACTACCACAAGTTCACTCAAGAGGGACCCCCTCGGCAATCAAAAGCTTTCAAAGTCCTGCAGATCATTACTGGAACTGAAGATTCAGATGACATCCAACAAATTGAGGCACGACACGGATTCTCGGACCTATAGCACTTATCTACATTTATATAGGACTTCTTGGATAACAGCACTATGACGCTTTGAATCAAGAATAAAAAAAAACATTTCTTTATGCCAGACTTACACAATAAAAATGGTCAACCAAATATTGAAAGAAAAATATAAATCTTAAAAGAAAAATGTAAGCCTTTTGGCTACGTTACGTTACGTTTTCGTAACAAAATTGACTCTACCTCAGTAAAGGTCCAACGCTAGCCTTTCGTTAGACACATCAGAGGTGCGAGTTCGCTGAGTTGATGGTATCGTCCGGCGAGACGTTCCATTTTTGTAAACTTACAATTAAATGAAAGTCTGTAAAGAATATCGTCACTTGAGACGTGCGTGAATATGAAAAGTCTGATAAAAAAAAATCTAAAAATTGCGGTCTGTCAGACTTTTGATGTTGTTAGGATAATGGTCGATTCGTTCCTTGTGGTCTTGTATCTAAATTTTTTATTTTCTCTATGTCTATTGTGGATAATAATATATTTTTTAATCTAATAATATATTCTTTAAGCTGAGCTCTACCTAACATGTAAATTGTCATTTTATGTACATATTGACTCGAATTGTCATGTATTTTTAAATTTTAGGCTAACTTAAAAATTTATAATTTTTTTTAACTAATATTTTACAATAATAGCAATTGTGTGAAAATATCTAAATTATAAATCGGCTCAGCATGATTTATTTATAAAACTTAATAATTTAGTAAAATATTGGTGCTATTTGGTATACTGACAAAAAAGTTTATAGTGTAGCTATATCGTAGTTCTAAGGTTATTTATATAATAAATAGATTTTAAAGCGCGATTTGAGTGTCAAATCACTAATGCTTATGAAAACAGCTAGCTTACCAAAGAAATTATAGGTTTTTTAACATAGATAGTCATATAATTTATATGAAATTATTTTATTTAATCTTAGTGATTATGACAGTTTTTTGTCTGTCATACTAATCTAAGCTGTTAGAGATTATTTATGCAGCTATTTGATATATTTATTTAACAAAATAACACTCATTTTATTTATATTTTCCTCTTAATGGTTAACAAACCTTCTAACAATATTACAGTTGAGTTATTTATTTTTGTGATATTCTATGTAAACAAAATATTAATTATCTTTTTTATAATTCCAATTTAAATGTTCTTGTGTGTTAACACTATTAAAATATTTTGTATATGTTTTGTATTTTTATGTATTTGATGTTTACCACCATGTTTTTAAATAAATAAAACGTGACTCGGTTAAAATTATACCACAAAACTAACTATTCGTTGATGTTTGTCCCTTACCTTTAAAAACTTTGATTTGATTAACAAAGATAATTTTATGATTGACTTATTAATGTGAGAGTATTTTAGTATAATTAAAGTTAATAAATTCAAAATATTTATCAAAATCAGCAACTTCAGCAAAAAACAGGTGTATTGAGAATATCTGTTATCTAGTACCCATAACAGATGCTCTGCTTAATTTGGGGCTAGATGATGCTATGTGAATTGTTCAGCATTTTTTTTATTTATTTATTATTATTTTTTGTTATATGCAATCATCTCATCCGCACACATAGGTCCACTGCTGAACATGAATGTGTATTTTATATATACCTAATACACTTACAATACTTTTGTATTTATGTTATAATTACCTCTATATAACCTATCTATTTTATGACTCAAAATACTCTTTACATTAATAGCAACCTTAAATACAGACAAGGGGTGTGCCAATCTAGTCAGTGTGATCTTTTATCTAAATACTTAGTTTTAATATATTATTTAGTAAATTATTATACTTATAATTTATTTGATATACTTATTACTTTTACTTATACTTAAACTTATATGTTATGTTGCGCTGTTATGTTAGTTTTTAAATTAGGCATAGAATATTTTTAATAAAATTTAAAACCGCAGTTGTAAATTGTTATTTAACTGAAATCTAAAAGCAGAGTAGAAACTTATTCATATTATAATATAACTATATCATATTTCATTTTCTGATTGATGTGCCATTTCAGGATGCATGCTTTAAAGTGGTTTTCCTAATCCTATGTAGTAATAAAATAAATGTAGGAACTTACATACCTACAGTGCGCACCATCGATAAGGAAAGCTCTGCGCTCATTAATCAAAAATTTAATTTAATTATGGCTTAAATTTAATTACTCGTTAAGTTAAGATACATTTTACAGTGAAAATATGGCGTCTAACAAGCTTCAAACGTAGAGAGCTGTCTGATTCCGTCAATATAAAATGTATCTAAATGCTACGATAAAGCCATGAAAATAATGCACATTTTTATGCTGTGTGTGCGGTAACAGTGCGCCTCTGATCTGCGAAAACTTTAAGAGGGCACCATGCGCGCCATTTTGTGAAAAGGATAGGCATAGGATTTCGCGTTCATAGGAGCGGGACAGCATACGATTTTGAACGGCGTAAGCGCAAAAATTAAGTTTTTGCATAGTTACAAGAAACTGAATAAGAAGAAACTGGTTCAAGGAACCAAATAATTAGTAATAACCTACGAATCAAAATGTTATCAGTATAATTTGCTATTTCATTTTATTTTTATTTTTATTGTTTAACAAAATCAACAGCCCTTATATCTAAACAGTTCTAACCTTAATAACTTAATGATAATTAATCTTAATTAATTATTTAATATTTTTTTTGTTATCTTGGTACCCGAATATTTCGAGTACTTGTCTTCCAGGTAACGTTCGTTTGCACCACCCTCTACTTCTTTCTGCAGATTAACTTTCGGTTTTTTGGGATAGGAATTATTGTATGAGGTCATGAACTAGAGGTAAATCTCTTTAAAAAGATAAAGTACCTAAATGTAACGCTACGTATCTATGATTTGCCTAACACCACGGAAGTGGAGCCGGGGTCAGACGCTAGTCACACTATCACATCACACTAATAAATAATAAATCCGAAAGTTTGGGTGGATGATTGTAAGTTTGTTACTTCTTCACGCTAAAACTACTTCACGGATCGGACTGAAATTTTGCATCGATGTAGGTCTAGACCTGAAATAGCACACAAACTATTTTTCGTCGCCTAAAACTGGTTAGAAATGATAGAAGTAAATGTTAAAAATACCCACAGACAAATTGCGTGCGAAGCAGCGGGCAGGAACTAAGGAACTAGTAAATAATAAATCAGATTCGTAAACTTGTTTTCTCCGACCTACACATTAAATATGTTTAGGTATTATGTTTGTTTGTTGTCCAAATTGAGTGGGTGGCGATAAATTATTTTAAGTGGTTACCCAAACTACAGACAAGTGATGTGTGGCTTTATTTACGTAAGAATGTCCCGTCACGTAAATGTTTTAAATTTGTTTAAATTCATTTATTTTGATTACATATTATGTGAACAACATGGATATTCCTCCTGTTAAGTTTTAAACTAAAGTATTTCGGTAAAATTAATATAGCAAGATGATGTAGGGTAACAATATTTATATTAAAAAATAAAACCAAAAGAGGGGCGAACCTAACGGGTTTGGGTGTCAAACTGGGCCTAGATCTCAGTACTCACGGAATCCCCGTATTAAAAAATTCGAATTACATAAAATTTAATTTGTTTTTTTGATTCCTTGAAAGTGTAAACACGATTGAAATAAAAATACGATTAAAAAACATAAAAATGCACCGTTTCGCACATAATTTGGTCGAGGTCTCAGGAACCCTGCGGTCTATTGAAATGATTTACGTTTTGATTCGTAGGTTATTACAATAAACAAATGATTTGGTTCCTTGAACCAGTTTCTTCATAAGTTGAACGTATATGCGCTGTCCCGCTTCTATGAACGCAAAACCTTACTTTTCACAAAATGACGCGCATTGCGCTTTTCTAAGGCTGTTGTATGCCCTAACGGCTTTCAGAACACAAAATAGTTATCTGTAGCCGTACGCTATTGAGTTGGAGTATTTTTCTTTCACTCACATATTTGTTTGACAAAGTATTTTATACCAGTTGATTTTTTTACGAATAAAACAAATTATATATACCGACGGCTACAGATAATTACTTTGTGTTCTCAAGGCCGCTGGGGCATACACCAGCCTTAAGATGAAATGGAAAACCAATCACGATGTTCAGCACAAAGCGGTTATTGTGCCAAGGGAACAGTAATTAAAGACGACTATTTGTTTCTGACAGATTATTATACTGTGCTATTACTGTTTCCGCGAAATAGTCTACCAATATTATCTGATAACTTAAAATGGGTTAGATTAATTTGATGTTGAAATTGAAAATACCTAAAAGCGGTGATATTGCTTTAAACGCTCTATTTTTCTAAAAAAATAGCTTTAAAGATGGTAGGTACCTTTAAATTAACATAATCAATTAGTATATAAAAATAAAACTATTTTAACTTTCGCGATCTGTTAATATATTAAAAATAATTTATCGGATCGGAACGTAGGGGAAAATTAAACAAAAGGTGCGCGATAAATACCCGATAAATAATTTTTAATATATAAAAATATGTAAATGTATATCAATACCATAAATTAATACAAGTATATCTATAAATTTACATAATCAATAAGCGTATTTTGGATATATTATGGATGAACTATGCACAAGAGTAAATAAGTCTAATAAGTGATTTATAAAAAACTAAAAAGAAACCCGATTAGGTCCTCGCTTTTTCACTTTATTCGCCAAATGAGAGGGCGAAGCCCTACAAATTCTAGCTATGAACTATGTCCTAAATGGTTGCTGGTGCGTCGCGGGAGCGGTTTACTCCGCACGACTGCTCTGTGCTGGTGCTGAGAGCGCAAGCGGTTCGCTCACTGCTGCTGCTGGCCTGACTGGGTAGCTCCCCACATCAGGTGCCGATGGTAGCTTTCCAATAAGCTCACTGGTAAAGCTAAGATTACTGCACCCCAATGACTGCTGGTAAGTTCGAAGCACTCACGGTACGACTGTTTACGGTCGCGCTATTATATCTCGTATATCATGTATCAGGATGCTGATATAAAAGTCGAGTATATGAAACAACCAAAGCTATCGACATAGCTCAGAGAATTAGCAAGCTGTAGTGGCAGTGGGCCGGCCATATCACGCGAAGAACCGACAACCGCTCGGGTACACGTGTTCTCGAGTGGAGACCGCGACTCGGCGAACGTAGTGTAGGGCGCCCTCCTGCCAGGGGGGATGACGAAAGACTGCAGGCAGATGCTGGATGCGGTAAGCTGAAGAGCTATGGCGCTCATTAGGCGAGGCTTATGCCCAGCAGTGGACTAAGATAGGTTGATGATGATGATGATATGAAACAATAAGATGTATTGTATAAAACTACGACTAATATTGATGTTATTGAGTGCGATTAAAATGGCTGCTGCTGAAGCACTGACCTCCGTAGGCGCCCGGTACGCGCTCGCGGCGAGAGTAACCTACTTAGGTCAAACTGCTGATGATGCTAAACGTAGGCACGTGATCGATGTATCGAACAAACCACATGAAAAGGCCAGATGAGTTTTTTGATACCTACCTCATTTATCAATATCGCTTTAGCCGTTTTGATGCTCACGCCGTTTGTTCACCGCGCCGCCGCCGCCAACGAAACGTCACCGTTAACGATATTATTTCAGGCAGAGTCTCGAGTTCAAGATGACGTGATGTCGATCGTTTGTCCACCACCACCGGGACGTCCACCATTAGCGATATTATTTAAGGCCGAGTTCAAGATGGCCTGACGGCGATTGGGTATGTCCACCGCGACAATCTCGGTAGTTCAGTTTGTTGTTGCCGTCGCTTGTGGTAGTCGCGTTTGAGGAATGGCTAGCTAGGTTGAAGCAGCGAAAACTTTTTCTTCTGCTTTTATACGTTTCAAACTTACAAAATCAGAAGAAAAAGTTGGCGAATACGATGTAAAAAAAAATTTATTCATCCGCTACACGTAAATGATACATCACAGGGGCGTTTTATGTAGGTACTTCACGACAAGTTGCGGCAACATGAAGTGAAGTGTGTTGCTTACACGATGATCGTATGACGATTACCTTGCCGATGACAAGTTCGATCATACGAGTTACGATGTTCGCTGATAGTAAAGAGGAGGCTTAAACAAAAATTCGGTTATTTTGCAAGCTTTTGACCCCACATTTTGTGAAAAAGGGGAAAAAAGTTAAAAAGCGGCGACTGAGTAAAATTTTTTAAAGGTTTCAATTAATAACTGGTTACAATATCAGACTGTCGCGCAAAGGTCCACCCGCCCAAATTTCTCTCGCGCAAGTGTACCATCCACGAGGCGTGGCTGTCAGTTAAACTCTTACTGAGTTTAGGAGTGTTGATAGTTTTTAAGGGTTTTCACAAAACAATCCGGAAGCACGGTAGTTAAAATAATACTTGGTCATTGGACCAAGTATTATATTAATACTGGGATAAATAGCGAAGTTTAATTAATTAAGCCACGTCCAAGGCAAAACAGTAATAAAGCTGTAAAGGCCAAAGTTTTATCTCTGTTTTATAGCGCACTAGCTGCTGCCCGCAGTCTCGCACAGCCTTAGCAGCAGCTTAGGCATGAAAAGTTAACAGACAGACAGACAGACAGACAGAGTTACTTTCGTATTTATAATATTAGTATGGATGGATTAGTGGATTTACATTTTGTAAAATGTTATTTATTAAAATAAAATATTGGAGCTTCAAGAAACGCACCTTTAAGACACATCTGGTAGAGCTGTAACATTTCTGAAACCTATATCTTTGATATTATTGTATTGACAGGGCTCGCACACCTGTTCATTCAATATAACTTGGCTAAGGCCTATTCTGTGAATAGGCCTTACTCTAGGATTTGGTATTGCTCCATTTCCTGACACCTTATTGTTGTTATTTTTATGTCTTCTACTAATGGAATAAGCAGATGGTCCAGATTTAAGTAGGTATTAACCATTGACTTTACTGATCAGAGGAGTTAACAGTTGTGTGCCACCTGTATCTGTTTATTTGGATAGGATAGGTATTTAATTTTAATAAATGAAGTATTATAGTTACTAATGTGACTGTTATTTATAGATAGATCTTCCAATCAAAATACTGATTGCGCCACTCTAGTACGCATTATCGGATGAATGGTTTCAATCGTCGCTACTGGCGCAACCGCAAACCGCGCGT
Source organism: Eupithecia inturbata (assembly GCA_963662085.1). Classification (NCBI taxonomy): domain Eukaryota; kingdom Metazoa; phylum Arthropoda; class Insecta; order Lepidoptera; family Geometridae; genus Eupithecia; species Eupithecia inturbata. The sequence goes on along the minus strand of OY759196.1, from coordinate 3,659,755 downwards.
TTGAACCGCTAGTGCGTATGTTCTATGGCAAGAATACCGCTGACGATACTCTCGCCCGTATGTGTGTAAAGGAGTTTGTACCTTCAATTCTCGGAGAACAGACTTCCTTTTTCTATAGAGTAGGAATTCCTTTGAGCGCACCTAGTTACTTTTATTTTAAACGTGGGCAAAGACAATAGGAACTATTTTAAACCCGCAGCGCTTTGTATTCTTGTTCACGGAGAAAAATAGTCCTTTGAGGTGTTTTTGCGTGGATTATGAATATAAGATAATATTTAGTAAATATAGACTGCATTTTTGAGTGAATTCTGAGAAATCAGATCTATTTATTTGTTCCTTTCTAAGTATTATAAAGTAAGTTCTAATTAAATAAAAGCGGATGTTTAGATTTGTTGGTTTGTTACCTTTTTACGCCAAAACTAGTGACTGAAATTTTCTGCAGAAGTAGTCCTGGAACAACATGGGCTACCTAAAAAGTCTAGACTTTTTTCCCAGAAGAACGCGTGCAGATCTGCGGCCCCAAGCTAATAATCACCTAGTAATTAATAATATTCAGATTGCTTTCGAAGGCTATTAACCGAAAAATAAAAAAAAAAACAAATATTATAACTAGGTTCTTTATCGATAAGTATTATTTTAAATGGAAAACCAATCCTATCAATGGAATTGGATGCATTTTCACAAAGTATCATTTTTCGAATAGAATTCGTAAAGTCAGGGTTGTATTTAGATTTGGAGGGACTACGAAAACAATTAAATGAAAAATTGATTTAAGAGTTACAAAAGCAACTAAATACATATGTACATACAATTAAATCGTTGAGGCATACAATGGCCCCTTCGTGATATGCCTTCTTTTAGATGTTATGTACCTACCCAGTTTTTAAGAGGACCATTTCTGGTGGTTTGCTTGCAGATCTAACAGTTTCCATGTGACATTGCTACATAAAAAAGGTAACAAGTTTAGATAAGCCTCCTTTTAATTTGAATTAAGAGCCGAAATGGACCAAACTTGGCTGACGCTCTACCACGCGCCTCGACCATCACTTTCAGACTACAAAAAGAAAATGATGTCCTGGTAATGCCTTGAGTATGTTCCGATTGAACGTAATCAGTGTTTAATTAATTTTTATTATTTTTTATCAAAGATCCGAGCCTACCAACTTCATACCGCGCCTTAAAGCTACACGAAAACAAGACGGTGACACCGCTGTGTGATTGCGCGTGTAATTGTGTTATTGCTATTTTTAGAGAATCCTAGTGTCTAGACAAACCTAAATTAAGATTAAAGGCACTATGAACCAAAAATATGTAATCTCTGACAATAAACGATATCTGTCTATCTACCTATTTAAATTTTTAATAGGTATAGATATTATCTATGTATAGCAGCTATTAATTTCTTAATGCCTGTAGCTGTAAAACCTATGGTTTATTCCAATCAATGCGATTGTATGACGCCAGAACTTCATACATTTCCTGTTTACCCTATTTCATTCACCTTAGTCCATTCGCTTAAAACCACAGCGCTTCGCTGTCAACCAATCACGGAGCCTACTGTGTCACTCGCGATAATCGGATTAGTCTGATTGGCCGCCGTCAATATCAATTTGACTACACGTATCTTATCACGCATTTCAATAAACGTCACTTTTGCACCAAATGGGTCTATCTATCTCTGTTTGTATAGTGGTCGCCATACAAGATGTCCAGTGTCGGGCAGCGAGAGTGGGAATTTTTCGCAGGTACACTCACACATATAATTCATATGCCGACGACAACGCAGCAGGCGAAAGAGATAGGTACAGCTTCGCTCTGTCTCGTTCTTTCATTGTTTGAATGAAAAACTCACCGCGAATACTACACGCGACTGTTCAGAAGGTAACTGCCCACCAATTTCGCCAGAGGGCAAGAAATTTGACGATTATTATACCAATATTTTTATTTTTATTATACCAAGGTTGTCTGGGAGACATCGCTCCCGACCGCCAATTGTCGCTTATTCCATAATTATTCTTTTGTAAATTATTTCTCAATTAAGTGTGCAATAAAGTAGGTATATCTATATATTTTTGTGCCCGTTGTCACGTAAAGCCACGTTTTTAAAAAAACAGTGTCCACCAGTATCTCTATATCTCGGTGGTGGGTTATAATTAATTATTTCCATTGAAATAATTCATTTTAGTTTGGCAGACCCTACGCTCCTCGTCAATTCGGCAAGAGGGAGAACTATTTATTGACAGAGATTTTACCGTTGATTAGTTAATTAGCGTACAAACAACTTGCTTTTAGTTTAGGGTTTGATACAACTTTTAACCACCCCTGTGGTTGCGTTGAGTTTTTGAGATAAGCGTTTTTGAAAAAAATACTGGCAGCTTACAATCAGCAAAACACAAACGTCTTGCGCGCACATTTATTTTTACATAGCTGTAAAACGATTTTACTTGATTTTTTCTTACATCACCGGCACTTACATCTCGCTGCACTCACACTTTTTACGTTTGTAAATAATTCTGGTTGATGATGATGAGTGTTCTATTTAAAAAAAGACGACCATTTATCGTCCGAAGTCCTAATGCTAGTCGAATGATTTGCACTCTCCCACAGAGGCAAATAAAACTGATTAACTTTTTTTCAAAAGATTGCAAAATGTAGATATGAACCATATTGATTTTTAGGTAAATTTAATTAATGCTTACTTTAGGATTATTATTATTAATGTTGTTTTTATATTGTAGTTTATAAGTTAGCGCTAACATATCTGCATCATTTATGGCATATTATTTTACATATTATTTTATATTTTATTATTTCAGATATGTCAAAGTGATATTTATTATCGATATGTTAATATTAACTGTGTAAGACTAGACTGTTATATAAGGTACTCTATTGCATTCGGTGTGCTCGTCAGGATAGATGTACATGTTTATAAATAAATAAATATTTAAGAGTATAGCTTTGGAGTATTTATATTCCTCATTTATCAAAATCGCTTCAGCCGTTTGGATGCTTCGAAGTAATAAAGAGTATCAGATAACCACATAGAAACACTCGAAAAACACAACCCGCCCCGCCGAATAAAAACAACCGAATGGAATACAGCAGACTGCCCACTGTCTAATCTTATTGGATTGTTACATTACAGGCCAATGCTCGTCAGTCAGCGAGACAGCATTGTAACGTTACGTTGACTCAATGAACGTTTCTTTCTACAAAACGATAATAATCGCAGGGTTAGCGTTTATCGAATCACGGCGTGTTGCCCGCTTTTAGAGGTCTCTATAAGCTGCAAAAGCTATATGAGCTATCGGTCTTCTAAACCTAATTAACGACAACAATACACGGTTTAGTGGCCAAGACGTTTTATTTTATGTTTGTGTCCTATTAAAGCAGGTAATACTGCATGAGGCAGGGCTTCTCAAACTTTTGCTGCTTGCTGTTGGAAACTTATAGCATTACAGTAAACATGTACATACCTCATCATCAACCTATATTAGTCCACTGCTGGACATAGGCCTCCTCCAATGAGCGCCATAGCGCCCTGTCTTTAGCTTGCCGCATACAGCATCTGCCTGTAGCCTTTCGCAGATCGTCATTCCACCTGGCCTTAGAGTGGCCTACACTATGTTTGCCAATTCACGGTCTCCATTCAAGAACACGTTTACCGCAGCGGTTGTAGGTACATATTAAACCTGCTTACTTATTATCGAAACAAAACAAAATAATTTTTTAATCAATAAATTACCTAGTATATACGTAAGTTAAATATTGTACGTCCATAACTAATAGATAAACTGTTGCTCCACCTAGCTTCTAAGATCTTTTTTTACACAGTTTCTACAATAAATTCCATTTCATTTCATTACAAAACACAACATAAACGAACTTTATTTTCGGATATCTTTTTTGACATTTGAAAGCGGCCAATCACAAAGCGTAAAATAAAATAAAACTGAAGAAACAAACAGGACGTTTTCCTTTATTTATTCTAATCGAAGTGAAGATACTGCATAATCTCTTTGGAACGAACCTTGTACAAATGTGTTCACTAAATATACACTTCAAACCGGAGCATAGCAATGCTGCAGCAGACCAAACGACATACCTACATCCAGCACCGCTACTGCACAGCACAAAAATTAGCATTCGAATATGAGCTCAAACTTATAAAAGTTTAAGCTCATACTATTTTTGTGCTGTGAAGTAGCGGTACTGGATGTTGTTCTTTTGCCTGCTGTAGCATTGCTATGCTGTTTAGCTATTTCTTTAAATACATTTTACTGTGACTAAATTGCTTACCGCAATCGTTAAGACAACTTAATAACAAAAAATGGACATAATACGTTGTCTGATTTAATAAATAAATTTAATTTCATGTAATTTCATGTAAAGTGCGAGTAACCGCAAGCTTTGTGTTACATGAATCTAAATATTACGAGTTCAAGCCCAAATTTAAATGCACATTAAAGTGCTGTGCTGCAGTAGTGTTGCCCAGATCTGCATGGTATTTATTGCACCTGCCCGAACAAGCCTTTTATGCCCTTCCAAAAATTATTTCGTATGTCCTCAAAACTTAAAGAAATTTCTCGTAAACATTGAGATGCGGTGCCGCTTGCGCCATAATCCTGGGGTCCAGTCGATCATGAAATTGTTAATTAACGAGTTCCGTACACGACGTAGGTATATTGCTATTGTCACTTTGCCTGCGAATCCTGCGAAACTAAACTCCAGCTAATTTCGGTATGAAATGTTTGTATGTACAAACCACAGCAAAAAAATTAAAATTCATACTGGGGGTTGAATTTCAGACATAATTGTTAGCATTATATTTTATTGAATGAAAGATCTAAAATCAAGAAACAATTTTAATTGCGTATAAAATACACGACAACAAAGTGAATTTTAGGTTAAGGTTGGGCGATTTGTTTACAAACTTATTACGTCGAATAAATTTGGCTAGAGTAAACCTAACTTTAACCTTTTTTAATTATTTGATTCAGCTGGTAATTTGAGGGTAGTTTACACTCCGAGCCTTCGGAAAAACTACGAAGTATCTGGCCTTAAAGTACCAGGGCAGACCTTTTCTTTAGGTATCAGATGACTGAGTAAGTATTCCCATTACTGGTTTTGGCCAGATTTTGTTTGCACACAAAATACCAAACCTAAAAAAGATTCCGGGAACACGACAGATTACTACCGGTTTTTACTACCGTTTGTCAAATAATTACTATTGAGAAGCGATTGGGTCGCTGTCATACTACGAAAAATAGTATTTGTATTTAATTATTTACCATTTAGGTATAATAGTCATTTAATATTATATAATATTAGTCGTTATACAAGGCAAGTCAGTTATTGTACAATATGAAAATACAAAACCATACGTAACTAAATAAATAATTTGAAAAATCTAGATAAAATACATTTTTCAAATAATTCCAGATCATAAAGTTCAATGTCATGTTTTCATATTATCTAAAGAAAGGGATTGCAATAAATTAGTACTCATAAATTCACTGATAAATCACTGATTGAATAGTTCCTTTCAGTATCCAAGAAAACTTTTATAGTTTTCGCAAACCATGCGAAACTCATACTAAGACTAGTCCCTTTAAGAAACTAAAATATCTACTAAAATGATTTCTTAGTTTGACAAATCAATCTTTCAAGGAGATCGGTTAATTTTGTGGGAGGAGAAAAGAAAAAGGTCTTTGCCCAGTAGTGAGACATTAACGCCTAAATAAAAATAAAGTTTATGTATTTATACGATCATAATAAGAATACTTTTTTTTATCTCCAAGACGAGAGAGAAAGATGAGAGAAAAAGAGAATAAAAGACGAAGAGATTAAAATGTTTCATATTTCTATATATCATGTTATATGATATATATAAATATGAAACATTTTAATCTTGCAAGTACTTAATTAAATATCATTTGAATATGAAGTCCATAAAATTCATAATTACGCCTCTCAGTATCAGCATTGAACAATGCTATTCTATTGTATTGCGGAACTCTAAAAATAACGTGTCGGCTATATTGTTTTCCTTCACTCGTAAAGATGGCGCTTTACGATGACACACGCGATTTTAGATCGTTCGTAATCTACGCAATATGGAGCTGGGTTATGGTGACGTCACGCGAGATAAATAAGGCAATATGAACGACAATTATTACCCGACCTCAAAATTGGAGGAGGTTTCTCAATACGGCTGAATTTTTTATGTTGTGATTTTTTTTACTAGTGGACAAAAAATTTAAGTAAAGAGAAAATCAAGTAACACTTTATTTATTAGTTGATAATAAATGAACTTGTCTTAGTGCTTATTTTGTAAGCCTAAAGTAGTAAACTTATTGACTTCTAATAACCGACTTAATAATTAATTTACTGGATATTTTATAATACCCCGTGTATTATAAAATATCCAGTAAACTTGTCACAGTCAAATGTGTGTGCCAAAACTGAACATGTGTAGAAAATAATCCTTTTCTGCTTTAATAAAACACTCCTTACTGACACTGGCGGAGTCGTAGCGAAAAGCTAGCGGTGCCATCAAAAAAGAAGTTGAAGTTGATGAAAATAATCTCGAGGTGGTCTTATTAAAGTTTTATTATCGATTGATTACTATTTGTCTCGTAACTTATTTGTTGTTATTTGACTTCTTTGTATTAGAAATAAAATATACATTTATACAGTTTCTTTGTAAAGCCAAGATAAGACAAGAGCAAAAGTTAGACTGTCCCAAAGCTATATTTCATACCAGTAAATTATTTTAAGCTTTTACGATGACGTCTTTGATTCAGATAGCGTGGGACAGTTCCCAACAGTGACGATCTTAATTGATATATCGTGACTGCCGCATTGTTTCTAGAACTTATTCGAAGTTATCCGTGCCATTTTGATTTATAGGGAACCATAGTTCTTATAGTGTTCTTTTTATCTTTTGTTTGCAAGAATGAAACAAAGTTTCAATTACTACATTAATTTAGATTTCACTAACGCATAACGGTTTGAATATCCAAATCCAATGCGGTGTGAGGTTTTTTGTATGGATGGTAACATTTGTTTTTTTTCCAAATGGCCGCGCATAAAAAAACATACCTCTATATATGAATAGAAGACAGTAAAACAAATAAAAATGTTCCATAACATATTGTCATAAAGCGTTAGGTTTCTGAGATATTTACATATGACGAAAAAATATAATTATTTTCATCAGTGAATATCTCAGAAACCTTACGCTTTAGAACATTATTTTATAAAACAAAATGGTGATCAATGTTAGGGCCAAAATCTTCAAACCCCTTTGAATCAAATCTGGCAAAAAAATTGGATTTGGTAATACTTTATTGGCTTCATTTAGGTAGTTGAGTTTCCACCCAAATCCGATGAAAATCATATGTATCCTATACCATACAGGCAAAGACACAGATTAACTAATATTACTAAATGTTTAGGTAGAGGTTTCAATGCGTCGTAGACCGCTACGCCGTAGGTGCCTACGTCGTAGACCCTTTACGGCGTAGACAGGGTCAAATGTAATTCAATTAGCGATTTTTTGGTTTATTAATTACCTACTAGCCCACGGCTTCGCACGCGTTGTTTCTATGGAAACGTTGAAAGGTTATTTGTATCAAATGGGATAAGAAGATAGAAGAAATATATACAGAAGAAAAGAACAGTCAAAAGAAGCCTATGTTTTATTTCAGACCTAGAACTACCTGTATGCAAAATTTCAGCCCGATCCGGTCAGTAGTTTTGGCGTGAAGAGATAACAAACATTCAAATTTACGCATTCATAATATTAGTGTGACTAGTGTGATGTATGTGATTCTCAGGTGCCCCAGCAGAATGACACTCTAAACAAACTCATGATTTCTACGCATAACATTAGGAGCAAAGCTGCGTGTAAGAAGCTAGTTGCTAAAACTTTTTAAACTTTCGCGATCTGTTAACACATTAATGATTATTTGTCGGGTATTTATCGCCCCGTGACGCCCGTCGCCCTTTGACCACGATCGCTGCAACGCGATGGAAACGCAGGGGAAAATAAAACAAAAGGTACGCGATAAATACCCGACAAATAATCTTTAATAAGCTAGTTGCTGTAAACTAGAACTGCTAAAGGTTTCTTCCTCTCTTCTATACATCGAAGCGCCTGAAAAAGAAATACTTTATTGCCTATTTTTTATAAGTATAAAAGCCTTTATTGACAAAGAAAATTACAATCAAATAATAAAAACAAATTAGAAATAGTATTTACAAATGAAACAATTAACCTAACTGCAGACTGTTGCAAATAATCTACAGGTAGCTCAACTGATCCATATCAATACCATCGGAAGAGTCCCCAAGACGCTGGCTGCGTTGCACCGCTGTATGACAATGCTGATGTGCTGCGCCAGATACCTACCAGCTCTCGGGTCACGCGCCGCTTCGAATAGACGCTCAGATAACTTTTTGAAAACTCGGAGAGCCTCGGTACCCCACGGACCTAGGGTTTTGAACCCAAAGGGAGCAAATAGACCTGCATTTTATTTTTAAGAATTTGACTTCACCTAAGTGTTCATCAGTGTGTTTTTGTTATTATAGTCCGTAAACCCTCATACTCAGGGAATTCCTAAGAAATCAAATAAATAGGTACCCAATTTTTTTTTTTGACATAGACGAGATTGCCGTACCTACTGTTGAAAGGATGTGGGATCACCCACATCCTTTCCTCAGTACGGGAATGCGGTAACTAATTATACCACGAGATCATGTGACGTCGGAATCGAAAAACTTTGGGACTACCTTCTGACTCTAGCGCCATCTGCATATCTATTGTATGTACGGAAATTATTTGTTTTTGACTTGAGCATCGGCTTCTTGCTCCTGCACAGACAGTGCGATATCAGCAGATTTCTGCGTATGGGTGAGACCATTAATTTGTTGGCCAATATTCACCTCGCACTTAATGTCACTAATTAGCTTTATAACGGTAGATGATAATGGCAATAAATTTGACAGTTAATTACGACTATTGAAGGTATTTATGGACACGAAATTATATTAGTAATATGTACGTTTGTCACGACATCGTGTTTGGCACGTTTGAGCCAACATAGATATATCCGATCCACTCTGATCCATGGGTCGGGTGGATCAGTTTCCACTGCATTTTTTTCTCTTGTAGTTACGTTGTGGTCCTTTGACCTGTTCCATAAATACTCAACTTCTTGTTTCATGGCTCGCTGTGTCTGTTCTGCTCATACTCGAATCGTAAAGTTAAAATATTTTAACTTCCGATGACATTTGTCTAAATGACAGATACTGTCAGAAAATGACAATTCAACAAGGAAACTGGTCTATTCAGATGTATTCTTGAGTGTAACTCTACCGTTGATATAATAAAAAATACCTGCACTTGACCGACAATGAGACAAGAGTCATATATACACCGAACATGACCAAACGTGAACTTTATTTGTTCTGGATTAATCGACAAATTAACTCAATTGCATGTCGGAATGATACGGCTTTCAATGGCGACAGGGCAGAGACCTTTACGACAACGATGAAGCCACTGCAAAACACACTATTGGGTTTTTATTTATTTATTAGAAAACCAGAAGCTTATTTATGCAGAATAACATATAGAAATATATACTAGGAAGCTTATATTAAGGTTCTCACGGCTAACAAACAGAGTAGCAACAATATTAATGGTAACATTACCGTGCTAAGGCTGATCAACATGAATCTAACAGAAGGTAAAAGGTTAAGAATATATTTCAAACTAAACTTAATGCATCTCTTTCTGCACCGAAAAATTGACCGCTCAGCCGCCGCTCGGCCGACGGAACACTAGTGCAAAAAAGATCAAGGTCGAATCGCCTACACAGGGTATTAAGGTTTTGTAAGCCTTTCTCGGTGCGAGGGAATTTGATGGTTTGAACCTTATTTTAGATTTAGTCGTTTTGGAGATCTTATCAAACATGTTCACATCTTCACTGACAAAGTGTGCCTTGATAATATTAGCAGCAGGTAGGATAATTGTACAAATTCTGACTTGGCTTTTTAACGAAACGACCAATGTTATAAATGGTAAATACCAATTAGACAAATATTGGAACACAGTACAGTACACTATAAATCTTTCCTATTATGATAGGAAAGATTTATAGTGTACTGATGTGTCTCTTTCATCGTTCGTCGTTAATAGTGTCATGGGTGAATAAATATTACGAAGTTTCTTATGCATGTTCTTTACACTGCTATAATTTCTATTGCCTCTAAAGCGGAAGCGACAGATTCAAATTTTTACTCACAAAAACTCAGACGAAGAGAAATTGGGCGTGGCGGATGTACTGAGAAAATATAAATATCAAAAATCAGTTTCTCAGTACACTCACATACTCGCTCAAAATTTGTTTTGAAATGCTTAATAATTCTCGCGCGTTCAGTTTGAGATAACGCCATTTCGAATTCACACAAGCGTGGACTGTACCAGAAATGTGACGTAAACTATTTATTTTGACAAGGTTCCGTCAAACTCCGACCGCGCGTATTATACTTAAAATACAGTCAATCAAGCTGAGGTGTCCTTGCGGTGTATTTTTTCACCGCGAGCACTAAAACCTGACAGCTGCAAAACAAAAACATTAATTTGGATTTCGTCCCATCGTAATCTGCAAAAAATTCATAGAGCCATTAAAATTTTCTTAAGATCATTGACTTGTCTGTTGATGGTACATATTTTTGTACAGCTTCTGTTCGAGGCTGTGCACGCATTTAACACATTCACTGTGCAGCTACACGCTGTTGAGCCTGGACTTGTGGGTCAGGGGCAATAAAAGTATTAGTTCAACACGTATTCAAGAATGAATAGAGTGACGTTCTATTCATAAAGTTAATTAATTGTGCAACTTTCTACATTGGTTTTTATAAAATTATATTGTTCATTCTGTAGTGTAAATTAAATAATCCGCCAAGTGCGAATCGATTCGCACACGAAGGGTTCCGTATCGTAAAAATCAGGCAACTGTTACAAAGAACATCAAATTTTCATTTGTTAGGACCCCTTTAAATGTTTATCTTTATTTTATTTTTAGGTTTTGTTATTATTACAATTGAAGTGTTACTTATTTATAGAAAGTTTCATGTGTCTAACTATTGTAGTTCAAGAGGCCTTGACAAATTAAGAGCATAATTAGCCAAAAAAATCACTTTTGTTGGTATGGTAGCCCCCTTTAATTTTGATATTTATTTTATTTTTATTATTTGTTGTTATAGCGGCAAGAGAAATACACATTGGTTGCAAAATCAAAACTGTCCACCTCTTACGATTCATGAGACATATCCACGTGACAGACGGACGGACGGACGGACGGACAGCGGAGGCTTAGTAGTAGGGTTCTGTTTTCACCTTTCCGGTACGAAACCCAAAAAATACTCATAACTCAAGGCATTCCCTTGAGTTATAAGAGTATTTTTCATTCTACCACAAAACACAAAATTCGGAAGTTTGGTCACCACAGGTTCTGTAGCTATTTGTCCCACTAGAGGGTTTTGAGGTTGTTATTTTTAGAGTTAATAATTGAAGGACTTACACATTGTATCGTTTGATACTAAGTCTGATGCCAACAAATGCATTAGAATCAGATAGTGTAGTATGAATATAAACATTAAAGATTCTTGTTTTGGCAACTTTGTCAGTCTGATGCCTGAATTTCTTGAAATTATTACCAAAACATTTATTTCCATTGACCCGCTCAGTTAAGATGTTTTCGTATGATTCAAAAATTGTTTTTTATTTTATAATATATATTTTTTTCTATGAGACGAATTATTATTTTTTAAGTGGCATGCTTGAACAAAAACGCTATTCAAATAAAAATAATTAGCATGGACGCAAATTAGTTCTCTTTTAAAGCTTTTTAAAATATAATTTCACTCAGTATATGCTAAAATGTCATAAAATATGCATTCATTATGTTTCTGACAAATGGAAGCAATGGGAAACGGAAATGAGTTAAAAAACAGCGATGGTTTTTTTTCGTCGAAGCTCTATTTTAAAACTGTTGAGTGATTTAAAAAAACGGAAAAGAAAGGCAGCTGGAGCCGCTAACTTGAAGAAAAACAGTAGGTATAAAAGGTGTTATCACATTCTAGAATTAAGATAGCAAACTATACCAGCATGGCCAGCATCTAGGTATAATGTATATTTCGGAAAAACCGTAAATGTTTTTAAAATCCTAAAAAAATCTCAAAATATTTATTGTCCACAAATAAAACGATACAGAAAAGTTGACACTATAAAGGATATGTACAAAGGCGAGCTCAATCTAAGCTAACCGCCCGAAAGCGAGCTAAGGCGAGCTTAACCCTATAAGACTTACCTTAAAAGACAAACGGATAAAGCTTCTGTATGTACATTAATCTGTAACTTATTCGCACCATTGGCGAATAGGCATTTATATTCGTTCTAATGTTTAGTTATTTGTATAGTGAAAAAAACTTTTGCAACCCGATAGTGAACTATAACAGTTAAATTTAAATAACTAAATCGCAGATTAACAGTGATTCTATAATCCTTACGCCGCCGCCCCAATTTATGTCTTGCGCAACGCGAACGAAAATACACGCTGCTCCCGCGCCGACCTTGATGACGACATTGATAGATCTCCAGTCTCACATAAACTTTTACTGTCTGCTTACGCGATACTCGACCTTATTTTCCTGAAGTTATAATGTTGTTGCAGAATTATTTCGATAGGGAGTAAATATTTGTACTAGTTAGTTTAGAGGGCGCATTGCGTGCCATTTTGTGAAAAGGATAGACATACAGGATTTCGCGTACATAGGAGCGGGACAGAGCATACGTTTTTGGAACGGCGTAGGCGCAAAAATCAAGTTCTTGCTTATTTACAAGAAAACTACACAAGTAATGAAGAAACTGGATCAAGAACCCAAATAATTAGTTATAAATAACCTACGAATCAAAACATAAATAATTTCAATAGACCGCAGGGATCCCGAGGTCTCAACCAAATTATGTGCACCACTTTCATGACTTTTTTATGTAATTTTTTTTCGCAATCGTACATTGAAAGAATCAAAGAAAAATAAGTGAATTTTATGTAGTTTGAGTATTTTACCATTCGAGGACTCCGTGAGTACTGGCATGTAGGCCTAGTTTGACCACCAAACCCTTTATGTTTACTCTTTTCTCCATATTTGAGGCCAAAAAGTGAAAACCGGTACATTTTGCGTGTTGGATTCGCTTGTATAAATATGGTTCAAAAACTTCACAAAGAGACCTTGTGTGGTTTTCTTACAAAAACACACCTGTTTTTACTAATTAACTTTCCAATATGGCGGTTAATGAATATTTTCCGACAACTATGTTTCTAGCTATAAATAGATTACATGCATACCTATCATAATAAACTTTAAACAATTTGCTGCGCCCTTACAGGGTACATGTACTTACCTCTAAGCTAATTACCACCTAAGCTAAAGCTATGTATTAATGTATATGACGTATGCAATAAATAAAACTGGAACTGAAACATACATTGCTTAAAGTATTTCGAATGAATTCCTTCGACTTCAATAGTTTAAAGGAGTATGTATATAATGACGATACGATGTCTATATTCCATATTCTGCAATGTATTGCTATACTATGGTTAAATCACTTAACATTAGGTTGGCCATCTGATTATTCTGTCAATTAACTATTGAAGCAAACGTATAAAAGAAAAAATAAAACAAATTTATTTGTTTCCGGATTTGCTTTCGCGATTCTTTGGTTACAATTACTGTTTTACCATGTTGTCAAAAACAGCGTCAAACCAGCTGGATTCCCTGAATTTCCCCTGTATGCAAGCGAACAATGCACAAGTTTCCAGAATTCTGGCACAATGTGTGTACATTGTGCCAGAATTCTAAATACGTGTCTATAATACGTGTGTATTATAACAAACCGCAGCATGTGGTTTATACTTACTGTAAACACGACACAGTAGCAATAGCTGGAACAATATTATATTTACGCGCATTTTCATTTATAGCTAAGCATTTGGAATGAAAGTTTTCAAGAAACTACATCCTTTCTAAAATCCTCGATGTTGTTTCGTGTGTTCAGTCATTTTGTTTCATGACATATTTTACAGGTATTTTTACAGGGTAACGCGACGTACGTTTCGGTATCCTAGTTGAGGAGATAACATAGAATATTTTAAGAAAAGACTAGTATCAGAAGAACAATGTAAGACAAAAGTAAGTGCCTATCGTTGTTGTTATTGTGTTTGTGTTTTTGAAGGATCTGTCTTTATTCTTCATACTATGTTATACAAGTAACAAAATAAGAAGCATTATCGTTAGTTGTATGAAAATATGTACATTATTAACAAAGAAAATTACAGTCAAATAATAAAAACAAATTGGAACTAGTATTTCCAATTGAAACAATTAAGCTAACTGCAGACTTTTGCAAACAATCTACAGGTAGCTCAACTGATCCATATCAATACCAGTCGGAAGCGTCCCCAAGACGCTGGATGCATTGCCCCGCTGTATGGCAATGCTGAGCGCTGCGCCAGATACCCACCAGCTCTCGGGTTACGCGTCGCTTCGACCAGACGCACAGATATCTTTTTAAAAACCCGGAGAGCCTCGGTACCCCACGGGCCTTGGGTCTCGACCCCAAAGGGAGCAAATGTGTAGGCTCTGTCGAGACCTGCATATTTGTTGTTGAATGAAATATTCTCACTAGTTTCATTCGCAGTTTGTTCTAAGGTATAATACAATAAATAAACACATAAGTCTTTTTGCTAATGCTGGCAGCAGACAGATGTTGGACGATTATTAATGTATTTTTTTAATATACTATTATCACATATCTTTCCCAACTTCCATGTTTTGTTGCAATAAAGTGGCGTCTGGACAGTGACGTAAGCAAGTGTCCCTACCGGAATGCCAGACCTTGTTTTTTGAGATCATGAATGAACCCACCTAAGATTTGCGTTCGGGATTAATGCTAAACAAACAAGCAAACATCAAATTGCGCTTTTTTTCAATAGTATTCTAGCAAAAACACCAAACTTAAGATCCAACTAAGAAAGAAGCTATGGTCTTGCTACGACGTAGCAGTCTACGGCTTCTCAGCCGTAGACCCTGCCACGTCGTAGCGTTCTACTAGACGAATCGCTACGGATCTGCCAAAAAACCGTGATTTGAGTATTGTACGTAATGCTTTCATTTAAGTAGCGTAAGCACTAAACTACCTATACAGTAACTTTTTTTATACCACCAACGTAGTCCGCCTCATGGAAAGCGGTTTTCGCAGCCTAAATAAGTAAAATCAAACAACAATAAAAAAATTCAAACCAATTTTCAAACATATCCTTTGTAAAAAGGCTTACTACAAAATATCAGATTATCTAGGAGGATAAAAAAGCTTGGGACATGTTGTGCTCCAACTCGAAAACTAACATTAGAAATTGTTAAAAATATCGTATTCTTAGGAATAACCTTAGATAGTCAACTTCAATGGGGCCCACACAAAGACAAGCTATCGAAGAGACTTAGTTCTGCAGCGTATGCAGTCAAAAAATCCGTCATCTTACAGGCGTTAATTCTAGACTAATCTATTTCAGCTACTTCCATAGCGTTATGTCTTATGGCATACTGCTGTGGGGTATTTGTGCTGCAGAAGATGGCTGTTCGTGCAATCTATAATATGGGTCCCAGAGAAACCCAACGTGAAAAATTTAAAAAAATAAACATAATGACAGTACCATGTCAATATATTTATGAAAACTTGTTGTACACTCATAGGAATATTAATCGGTTCCATAAAGATAGCGACATACATAATTTAAATACTAGAAATAAGAATAAACTCGCTGTGCCCACAACTAGGCTACACAAGATTAATGAATCTTTTAAAGGGCAATGTATGCGGTTCTACAAAAAAATACTAAATGAGTTGAAAAGATTAACAATAAATAAATTCAAACAAATTGTCAAACATATCCTTTGTAAGAAGGCTTACTACAAAATATCAGATTATCTACAGGATAAAAAAGCTTGGGACAAGTTTTGCTCCAATTCGAAAACTAACAACCTAACAAGGTAAAGGTTTCTTGTTCGCTTCTTTACTTTACCTTAAAAAGATTGAAGTGAATAAAAATCAAAGTGATCACTTTATTTCCTAGGTTTACTTATGTAATTTGAATTTTGTGACGTGTCCAAGAGTCCTATAAGGTCTAAAGGAAATAAAGCACTTTGAATTTGAATTTGAATTTGGATGCCTGCAAAATTACACGCGCCTTGCCGACCTTATAAATGAATAAAAGTACGGGTTGATATCTCAATGCTCGCCTTGCAGACAACTTTTGAAACCATGCTTTGGGCTGCAGCTGCAGCCGAAGTCTTACCATCTACCGGGAAGCACATTTTTCAATATTGCGTTCGCATCTGTCGTTCTCGTATAGGCAGTCTCACAAGTAGATAGATAGATGGTTGGCTGGTTGATGGTTGGTTCTCATACAACTTAGCTCGGGACTGGATGATGCTGTGTGGATTGTCCACCATTATTTATTTACACAAACAGACAGCAAAAACGAAAATCAAACATAGTTAACAAAGTAGGTAGGTATAGGTAAGAATGTACGAACAAATTTTATAAAAAAAGTATGTAAGTGCCGACAAACGGCTAAAAGCAGCATGTGAATAATATCCATAACGAACTTTGAAACGCGTAAAATATAGAGGTACTGTAAGGGCCTAGGACGACTAGATAAAATATCCACTTAAAACTATTCCAAGTTACGGTCACTGTTTCACATTGTCCCTTTCAGTTCCCGTTACGTTACGGTTGTACATAACATGCGTTTCACATTATCCACTACGTCAGCTCTTGACGCCGTATGGTCCGCGAGTCGTCAGTGTACATTAGCCGGGCTATTATCGCTTTAATGTCCAGTATGCGCCACTGCACGCAGGCTTGGTATGTTAAATGTGACTTGCCTAGCCTAGATAAGGTTGATTTTACGGTGGCTGAGTGTCCGTGGAGGTCTGTTGACATACATTTATGAGTCGATTACTGTAAGTTACTTTATTTCGCGTTAATGCGTCATTTTAAAATTCTCGCTTTTTTGGTTTGGCTTGTCTATTTTATCTTATTGAATTTTTTTTTCATGTTTTTTGCAACTGACTGACTGCTCACGGATAGGGGTCCAGTAAGATGTTTTTTGAAATTTATAATAGTTTTTCATGTCCGATACTTTAATTTAAAGATGGACTTTAGTAACGTATTTCAACGTGAAAAGGAGCACTAGTTCGAATTTTCACTTAATCTTTGATTGTGTTTCCGCAGTGAAAATCTCTCTTGGAACTGTTACTGAGTCTACTATAAAGTTCAGCAAACCGAGGCAATGCGCGTAGTAAAACTGATGAATTTATTGCAAACTCGTAAAGGAATTAGTGTTTATATTCATTGCATTTGTTTTGTTCTAGGGAAGTATTCTGTTCAGCACCGATTTTATTCTAGTGCCGGTACCAAAACATTAGATTTGGATTCGATTTAATTTAAACCAATACAAGGCCATCGCTAGACCTTGGCATCCCTATTAGTTAAGCGAGAAAGAGATGGACATTCTACTTATCAAATATTTTCAAGATGTTTTCCCCTAGCTTTAATAAATTGTCACTAAAGAATGCAACAAATTTGCTGTTCAAAATATTTTGACAAAACAATCACTTACAGTCATATTATTCCCGCAAAATACACGAATCAAAATGCTTTTGAAAATATATTTGATTTATCTGGCGCAAGTGTACCTATCTTTCGGACCACTGACTGTATTATAGCCAAAGGTCACCATTGTCACTTTGGACCAAACACAATTGTTTTTAATACAAGTACAATCACAAAAATTATGACGCTGGAGTTTTTTCATTCGCTTTAACTGGAAGCTCAAAGAGCTTTCGCATTAGTGTGCCGCCAGTCGTGTAGAGTTGTCGCTTTGCGTTTACAATAAAAACGAAAGAGTTTAAAATAGCTGTGGCTGTACAGTCGAGGCTAGTCACTGATCTGGAGGTCTGGAGGCGGCCGCTGCGCACGCGACACTGACAGGTACACCTGGCTAACCACTGAGAGCACCTGGCCAACTGACAGGTCCTAACAATGTCATTATCTAACACTTCATTCATAATTCTAAAGCGAGTACGTTCTTGCACATAAAGCTTTTTGAAGATCAGTGACTGTTGACGGATCAAGCTTGGTGGTGAAATGTTGTGATTTTTCTTACAACCTAGGGCGAAATTTTCCCTTAAACCTCATATCACAATAGACCACTCCTGTCTTTTGTTAATTGTTATTATTTTATTTAATTATTAAATAATTGTTATAATAGATTCTTGGAAGTGTGCTTTAATCTGAGATGGAAAATTATTAATAGCGATAGCACCATTGAATCGGTTCTGGGAAAGGACAAGGTACTTAGGGGTTGAAACTCACATATTTGGCCGAAACTGTATTTATATGAAGATACTGTAAAGAACCAGTCACAGGTAACATCAAAATCATCATCATCATCAGATGATGTCGCTGAGAACTATCAAGTCCACTATTAAAATCCATGCAAAACATTACTAATGTAATGTTTTGCATGGATTTTAATAGTGGACCTTCAGTCTTCAGTCCACACGTCTATCTATGAAGCCACTAAGCTATTCAAAAGTTTGATTTAAAAGCTAATTTTTTACCTGGCGGACATACTGTCCGCGTAATAAAAAAAACAAACAAACATTGTAACATACTTCAAACAGCAACCTAGTCCCGTACTATCATGTAGAAATTTCTTTGTATTAAGAACCAGACTAAATAATACCTTTTTCTCCCGGCTTTGTGTGGTTAACCCCCAAATCTTGCAAGTGAAAGCCTTGAAAAGTAATTACACAGAGAAGTATGTTAATGACCGCCGGAGCAGCGCACACAGCACTTTGCATAGAAATTAATAATTTTCTAACTTTGTCTCAGAACGAGCGGTCCTGATTGAAAATTAACGTTTTAGATGTTACCACTCGAAATTGTTTCGGGTATTTTGTGAAATCTTTGAACTTGTTTTGTTTCGATATGATAACTAAAATTGTCCCTAAATTCTTGACAAAGTGGTCCTCCCACTTATATTCTATCATCATCACCATCATTACAGACTTCATGTCACCTAATGCTGGATATTAAGCCTCCTTCAATTTTTGCCGGCCTCCCCTGTCCAGTGACTTGTGTCTGTGTATTTTGTATACCCGTTAATGCAATCGGCTATTCGTCAACTATGTCGCAGACGTTGTCTCATCTCATGGTATGCATAATTAATAATTTTGTGGACAATATTAGATGACAAGCAAATTATAATCGGGTCTATTTTTCCGGATATAAAGCTAAGTGATATTGAAACACAATTATTGTCATTTCCCAAAATCTGCTTATCCCAGTATCAGATGAATCTGTGTTATTTATTTATTTTATTTTCACCAAAAATGAGCGGTGGCTTTTCAGCGGTATTTTTCTGTAATTCAAATTTTTGATCAACTCTCACAGGAATCATAGAATTTTGAAATACGCAGCGCTAGTTAACGAATACGATATTTTTATTTACCATGCGTGGGCGCAGACGTTTTGTAACCACGGGCATTGCAATATCGGATCTATTTGCAGAATACACAAATAAGTTTCAATGATGAACTTGCTTCTAAAATGTTTCGAAGACGTTATATATAACAACGATCAAATTGCTTTGGAAAAAAAGTTGAAAAATTGGTTCGGACAATGAGGGAGGGGATGGTTCGGTCATTGGGCTGGATCGGGTCGCATTTTAAAGCGGAGGAAAAAAGGTATAATCTAAAGAACCTTGTCAAAGTAAATATTATACGTTACATAGCTTAACTTCTTTGTTCAAGCTCTACTTAGCTTGGGGCTAGATGATGTTGTGTGGATTGTCCGGCATTATTTATTTATTTAATGGCAAAATGTGTCTGGTTTGCGACTTTTCTGCCAGTGTCCGATTCATGAAAGTTTAATTTAATTTAAATTATTCATTGCCAATATGTACCTATGATCTAATTATAGCTAAAGTTAGTACATACACCCAGTTGGCCACTGCAATTTTAATTTTAATTGTTAGTCGTTTACATAATTCCTTACTTTTCATTCTAATTCATAATAATTTACATAAATCACTTAGTCTGAGCTAGACATGGAATGGAGGCGTTTTAGTAAAACCGCAATTTGTCAAAGTGGAATAGAAATTTGTTAATGGCCGACTGGGCTTGTGTCAGTTCGAAATGGGAATCATTTCGAATCTGATCAGATCCCATTCTGATCGAATGAATATTAACTTAAGCTCAGTACAAGAATACAAGGACCGCTTATAAATCTTCCAATAACCACCATCTCTCTGCAATCGCCATCTCTGTAGAGGTATAACATAAATCGAGATGCACTAGTGGAAATGGCCCCTGGGCCTCAAACTTTCAATCCGAAAGTTGTTGGTTTAAAGATGTTTGAACAAACAGTTGGTTTGTAACGTATGTATATTCCAGAGATCAGTGCCAAGACAATACGCGAGTTACCGTAAAAACCGTCTTAAAATAACAACGATCATAATTTCGGCTATTTCTGAAGTTGATATCATCCGTAATTTATAAGACAAATTACTGTACGAAACTGTTTTATAGTACCAAAGTTATTTCAGTAATAACGGCGTTGGGGAAACTTACTAGTAATTGTTAGTAAGTGTCTGACATTGAAAGCCGGGGACGTAACGTACCATTCGCAGCGAGCATGATACGTTACGCCGTGTGCTAAAGTCCGCCTCGTTGCTCGTTGCGAGCGCCTTCTTTCCCGCGTACTGACTGCACGAAAGCTCGCTTCGTGACACATTACTTTACGCTTTTCAGGGTAAAAAAGCCCCTTGGTTCCACCTTCCAGTTTCCATATGACAAACGTTGTGCCGATCACCTTGTATAATAGTTTTTATTATTATATTGCGCAAGTCTCACACTCGGCATAATTTAAAAAATTAAAACGGCGCTAACGTCCGAAGGAAGTCCCAAAGTTTTTCAACTCCTACGTCACTTTACCACGTGGTGTAGTTGGTTAGCACATTCCCGTCCTGAGGGAAGGATCCGGGTTGAAATCCCGTCGAAGTCGAATTTTTTATGGATATTATTTGATTACCCATACATATTTTATTGCACTTGGTTCCACCTGAAAAGAGCCCTGCCTGAAACCAGCACTGTATCGGGCAAATTCTTTAACACTGCAACATGCAGGGACCCATTTAATTATTTAGTTATTTTACTCTTGACTACTACAAATAATAAAAAAATACAAAATAATTTATTAAGGATAAAGTACTTAATAAATAAGATACAAATAAACGATGAGGCAGCTCCATAGTTTTTAACTGCAAAAGTTAAAAACTATGGAGCTGCCCACTAACTTTCACAATTATATTTTTTTTTATGTTACCATAAGTACCTACATATGTAGTTAATAAGATTGATTTACGTAATGTTAAAAAAAAGGTAAAAATATTTATTTGGTATATAACAGTGTTTTTTTTTTTTCAAAAAATGAGAAAGAGATAATTTATTTTACCAAAATAAATTATCTCTTTCTCATTTTTTGTCATATGGAAATGGGGGGTAGGTGAGAGACTCACCTACCCCCAGTTTACGTTGTGCCGAACACCCTGTATAACTAATGAACATCTGCTGGTGAGCAAAATATTTAGCACATGATCTCATCTCTTTTCATTGATTTTTCGTTTCTTATCTATTAGTTTGTTTTTCTAGGCGTTAGATTGTTGAAGCAAGGGATGCTATGTCGGAGTTATATCTGTTATTTTTAGAAACAATAATGTTTCTAAAATAGTTATGTTTATTTTTCACAGCTGGCAAATATTTGTAGAGAATGAAAAACAATTTTCAGGGTTTCGGAGTAAAACTATGAAATGTAAATAAATTATGATGTCCTCTTAGACAAATTTTTACCACGTTAGCCAGTCTCAAGGACGACTAGCCTTGTGCATATTATAGTGCACAAGTGTGTGGAAACACAGGAGCACTCTCTATTCTCTCACTCAAATTATCGAGATGTATATCATTTTTGAATAGGCATAAAAAAACCTGTGATAAATACAAGTGCGTACTTAAACAACGGCATATTGAATTACGTCACCTCTCATGCTAAGACGTCGCGAGAGATGACGTCATTCTCAATCCCATTCTACAAATACGCGGGTTATACAGTTTATTCCAGAAGTGAATTTTAGATTTTTTACCAAGCTAAATTCACAACAAAAAAAAATAACTGTAGAGATGTCAAATAGCTTGTATATTAATGTTTTTATTTAAAATATTCTATTGTAATTTAATGAAACGTACGTAAATAGTAACATCAAAAACCTTTGAGTCCAGTTATTTGAATAAATCCTTTAGGTGTTAAGGAGGTTGACCTGGTTGGTCTATATTTACATGATAATACCTTTTTAACCGACTTCGAAAAAAGTAGGAGGTCTATGTTCCGCTTTATGTATGTTTTGATATAATTATGTATATCTGTCGATTTCTCCGTCAATTATGAACCGATTTTGGAAATTATTTCGTTACTATAAGAATGGTCCTGAAATGGTCCTATAAAATTTTATTCCCAAGGGATTAGTATTTCTCCCGCAAAACTTGAAAAACGGTTTAAATACTACACTCGAAAAATTTCGGGACTAGCGAGAGCTTCGAGATTTATCAAGCCGTCAGATTTCGTGTCTATGAAAAATTGCATTCAGCCAAAGAAAATAAATGCGTGGACGGAGTATAAGTACCTCCAAGCATCAAAACGGACAAAGCGATTTCGTTATATAATCTATGAAATACTTGTCTTGTATCATTTCTGGTTAAAAGTTAAGCGAGGACCGAATCGCGTTTTATAATGTAGTTTTCAATTACGTTATTAGTTATTAATAATTTAATAATCTAATTATTATTAGTTGTTTTAAAAGTAAGTAAAAGTAAAAGATATGTATGTTGCCAGAACATACAGAGAAAAATATAAATATAAAAATAAACCATACCTTCTTAATCTGACAAAATTGGACTTCACTCAGCATGTGCTATGGTAGAGCAGATCGTGCCATAGCGCTGGTCTTTCGTGGAGGTTATGTTTTGTGGGCACTGAGCATAGGTTTTGGTTGTTTATAGTTTAGGTTGTAAGACCACGAATTTGGGATAAGTACTACAATACCAGCGTTAAATCCAGTGTTACGAGTACATGGCATTTCTACAAGTTTATAGGTGTAGTCTATTATCTCTATCATGCTTAGATAGTAGTTTTGTACCATATCGTCAACATTTCCTTTGCGTTTAAGTAATTTAGGAGTTTTGCAGACATAATTACTCCACCAATTCCAACCTTCAAGCTTTCTAGACCAGTGGCTATGGGTTTGCACAATACCAAAACGGAAAACAAATATTGTGCTTCAGTTTAACTGTCAAAGTTCTACTGCTTAAAGGCAACGAATAACAAATGCAGGTCTTGACAGAGCCTACGCTCCCTTTGGGGTCGAGACCCTAGGTCCGTGGGGTACAGAAGCTCTCCGGGTTTTCAAAAAGTTATCTGAGCGTCTGGTCGAAGCGACGTGTGACCCGATAGCTGGCGGGTATCTGGCGCAGCGCTTCAGCATTGCCATACAGCGGGGCAATGTAGCCAGCGTCTTAGGGACGCTTCCGACTGGTATTGATTTGGATCAGTTGAGCTACCTGTAGATTGTTTGCAACAGTAGCAGTTAGATTAATTGTTTCAGTTGTAAATACTAGTTCTAATTTGTTTCTATTAATTTGAACAAAGAAAAGTACAAACTTTTCTTTGTTAATAAAGGCCATTACGAATAACTCAAAATCATTCGAAAACTATTATAGAGTTCGTATGAAACTATTAGTGCTGTCTTATTATTTGTTACTCTCAGTATCCGGAAGGGGCACGGCAAGGCACTTGTAATGAGGAAGGAAACGAAAACTTTTATAGTTTTCGTACACTACGCAAAACTGGCACATGACATGACATGACATGTAACATTTTTGACATGTAACCCAATTATTGTTACGAATAAAGAACTTGAACTTGAACTTGAACTGGTACTGAAGTCTTTCTCAGAGATAGGTACTTACTTTATATATATGAGTTTATGACGGTTTTATAGAGTTACTAGCTGCGCCCCACGGCTTCGCCCATGTGTAAAATGACTGCAGACCCCCTAGTTTTGTAAAAATCAAAAATACATGTATCATTACTACATCACTTCACACACACCACTTACACTTCACACACATCACTTACTTTTTTTCATCACTTTATAGTTTATTTATACCGAGTTTTGAGTGAATCGAACCAAGGAATAATAATTTTCCATATAAACTTTACCACCCCTTTTAACCCTCTAAGAGATAAATTTTGAAAATTTGATTAGCCTATGTGTTATTATGGAATTTAAACTATCTACATACCAAATTTCATTTAAATAGATTAAGTAGTTACGGAGATACGTGGTAATAAACATTCACACAAACTTTCGCATTTATAATAATACCTATGTATATAAAGTATGATGAATAAAAGCGGTCTTCGTAAAATTTATGTAACGTTACCAGACAGCGTTCACTTCAAGCTCAGGGTCTATTACCCCAGTCTAGATTTCAGGCAGAGAGTACAAGAAAAAAGGTTTTTCTATGAGTGCCCCATTGTGGTTGTTTTTATTGTTGTATTGTCTGGTTTTTATGATTTAATACTTTTGTTTGTACTGAATAGAAAATACATAAAATGCGTGTCACGTATTTTACGCACCCATATGCTTTTCGTAGTGGAACAAACGTAACATAAAGATGCATTGTGTCAGCACCAAAACATGCTCGGGTAGCATTCCAGAATAAATAAATAATGCTGGACAATCCACACATCTAGCCTCAAGCTAAACAGAGCTTGTGTTGTGGGTAGGTACTAGATGTCTGATATACAATAAATTACATAGATATTTTTTATTATTTAAAAGTTTATTAAAGTTTAAATATATTTATTTTTTTATTTTTAGTGAAATTTTAAAACAACACAGTCAGAAACACAAATACGAGTACATAACGATAGACGAAATAGTTTCTGGAACGGTATTTTGCGTACAGCTCAAAATTATCGGAGAAGGTTTCTGAGTAATGACTATCGTGAAGATTTGTGGCGAAAATTAATGGTATCTGATGTACTTATGTAACTTCTAATAATCGCTTAATAAAGGAGATTAGATTTGTTCTAGAAAGTGTTAATATCACACATAATATTGGAGACACGAATGTTCGAATGTCTGTTACCACTTCAATCGAAAACTAATAAACGAATTTAGCCAAAATTTTGCGTAGATGTAGTTCTAAAGTTGGGTTTAAGGGTCGAACCTAACAGGTTTGCTTATTAAACTGGATCTACTAGATCTCGGTACTCACGGGATCCGCGTGGTTAAAACCTCGAGTTACATAAAATTCAACATTATTTCTTTGGTTCCTCTAATGTGAAAAAACTATTGAGAAAATAATACGATAAAAAAAATCATTAAAGTGCACTGTTTCGCACGTAATTTGGCCAAGATCTCAAGAACCCTGCTGTCTATTGAAATGGCTTTTAATAATAATAATAAATAATGCTGGACAATCCACACAGCATCATCTAGCCCTAAGCTAAGCAGAGCTTGTGTTATGGGTACTAGATAACTGACATACTAAATACAATACACTACACAGATATATATGTATTTTGTTATACATAGAAAACATCCAGACCAACCGAAACAAATACCTGCAGATCGTACAAACATTTGTCCCGAGGCGGGAATCGAGCCCGCAACCTCTGCGTCACAGCCGGACCTTCGCCCGCCGCGCCATAGAGGTCGTCATTTTATACTTAAGTTTTGATTCTTAGGTTATTATTATAACTAATTATTTGGTTCCACTAAGCCACTTTCATAATTAGTTGTGTAGTTTTCTTGTCATAAACAATAAAGTCATTAAAGTAATTTATTTCAAACTTATACAAAGCACTTAGACATGTCATAAAAATGTGTACAAATGTACCTAGATCGCACTTATTCAACATCATAAATATCTTCACAAAATAAAGATGTGTCCGCCAAAGCTTCGTCAATTGTATAGTAACATTTTTTCATTAAATAGTTTTTGACATATTGTAATAATTTGAGTTTTTGCACTTATGCCTTTCCAAAAAGGTATGCTCAGTCCCTATGAACGCGAAATCCTATTCATATTCGCACAAATGGCTGTAACGTGCCCTTTTTACATCAAAAGCTCGTCTGAATAACGAAGACGTGCGCAAGCTAGTCTTTCATATCACAACAGTCAACAGTTCTTTCCAAAATATTTGTACCCTGTTTATATTAAGTAGATATAGTATATATAGCAGGGAACTCCATGGTGCGTGAGCGCCTGTGAATGAAGAATAGCCAGGTGTATGGCAAGGTGCCAGGACGTACAGGTGTGCCAAGTGTTAATGAACTTTACGCTGATATAATATAAATGGAATTTGAATGACAAAAGACACTAGGGAATTTCTCACAGCAAGAGCGATATAATCGTATACTTATTTCTCATAATGAATGTGAAATATTTGGACTGATTAGAAACTTCTATTTAAAACCAAAGGCTAAAATAAATAAAATAACAATGATACTTAAACTATTTTAATATTGTTTTGTCTGACGTGGACATCTAGTTGTTCTTCCATTTACACCGTCGATTCATTCCCGAGTCGAATTGTATTATTTTAAGATAAGATAAAAGATAAAAATGTTTATTTCGTCTTATGTAACACATCAGCATTTCTAAAATATAAGTACAGGTTTCGATAATTTGCCACCTAATGTGTGAAAAAGACCCAATTAAAAGGCATCGCTAGTGAGTTCCTCGCTCTTACTAAGTAAAAACTTGTATTAAGAAGCGAGGGCTCCTGCTCTGGCTAACTTAGGTTTTTTTTACTAACATGGTGTACATACGAAAGGGTAAAAAAAATATACTATTTACTCTAAATAACAAAAAAATATCAAACTAATTTTTTTTACGATATATTTTAAATGTTACATTGTTATACGATCAAACGTACCTACATATCAATTTAAAATTAATTTTTGTTTCATTTGACATTTTATTCAACAGTTTATATAATTTTCCTTCTTGCGTCATATCTTTTTCGCTTTCAACTCTACAAATACCACTATTATTTTCTCGTTCGCCGATATTATTTGACGTACCGCCTCAACATTAACATTTATCAAGCTCATCCCACATTTCCTCCGATTATCGAGTCAAATAATCGTGCAAAATGCTATTTTTAAACAGGTTTAGTGCTATTTTACAGCGCAGTCTAGCTGCTTAGTAATAAAACTTGTTTGCGGGTCGGATCTGGCATGTCCGCGGGTTATTCTGTAGGTAATTTAAGGAAAGATTCAGATTATGAATAAGACTGTTATAAATTTTTTTATAACAGTCTTATTCTATCTAGAAAATTGGTATAATGATGATGTCGTCCTATCCTTCTTCCACGGCGGCCATGGAGCCGTGGAGCTCTGGGAATGAGCCGTTTTAGCGGTGATTACTGATTATTAGCCATGTGCGCGGAACATTATGGTGCATAATTGTGTGCGCAATAACATTTTTTAGATACCTTCCCGTTTGCGCCGTTTTTATATTGATAAATGTTAACTGGAACCGTCCGCGGCTTTACCCGTTTTTTTGCGACAAAAGTATCGTCCATTTATATATGTTAGGTCCAGAACTTAATGCGTGCAAAATTTAACCTGATTCCTTTTAGTTTTGGAGTGAACAAACATCCAAAAACTTTCCCTTCACACAAAACTTCGTTTTTAGATATAAATACAATAGAAAACTTTATTAACAAAGAAAATTACCATTTAATAATAGAACAAATTAAAACTACTTGAGACTACTTGAAATTGTTGAATATAGTGATGACGTAACGATATTTATTTTAAGCCACAGTTTAGTTACTTAGTTTTTCGAACAACAAAACAGAGCCAATTCTGGATAGATATAACTACTTACCTACATTTAATATGTTGAATTGAATTCTAGTTTTAGCAAAATGAAAATATCATATTATACAGGGTTATTGGTATCATCGACTCAACTAACAACCTAACAAGGTAAAAGATTCTTTTTCGCTTCTTTACTTGGCTCTTTAGTCAACTGATCTCGCTCTAAACTCATCCCGCGGGATAAGTTGACTAAATTATTAATTTTATCAATTCTGATTAGTCAACTCATCCCGCTTTTAAAAAAAGATAAAAAGTAATGTATTTTTACCTCAAAAGGTTGAAGTCAACAAAAAATCAGAGTGATCACTTTATTTCCTAGTTTTACTTAAGTACGTAATTTGAGTTTTGTGACGTGTCCAAGAGTCCTGTAAGGTCTAAAGGAAATAAAGCACTTAGAATTCGAATCACGGACACGTTTGAGAGGACGCGGTGTTCATTCTTAAATTTGGTATTGATAGTAGGTAGGTCTCCATTCAATAATTGTTCTTTAGAGAGTCTCTATATATTTTAAAATGGGTCTGCCCTGAATTAACAGTAGGTGTGGGACTGGCCTTAGTTGTTAATTGGGTTCCGGTCAAATTATTTTTTTCAATTTGTACCAGAGGTGATGTACAATAATAAATAAGAATTAAGATCTGGAATCTTAACGAACGTGTTCGTGATGATGAGCAGGACCTGCAGTGCATGTAGAGTCGTAAATTACCAATAATAATAAATAAACAAAAATAAAAATCATTTATTTCAGACCTTGGTCCATTAGCACAGTTACAAAATTTTAGTACAAATAAAGCACACATACAAACATATTTTTATTACATAATTGAGAGGTTCATATTGAGGAGGAGGACAGGGGCAGGTCTGCACTCAGTGCCAGGTGTAGGTTGCAAGCACTGAATGCAGCCCTACCCAATGCTGCAGGAATCGGCAGCTCAGATCTTCAGCCATCGTTGCCAGGAGGCTCTTGCGGCTGCGCGCAGGCGACGCAGCGCGGCGGCGTTGCGAGTTCGTAGCACAGCTAGGAAGCTGTCCACGCCCGCGTCAGCAAACATGCCCGACGCACTGCACCAGCGCCCTGTAATAACCCATAACCCTGTACGAGTATAGATAAGTAATTTTATCGTTTTGCTCCATAGTCGAGAACGATCTTCTAGCCTTTTGTTGACCTAACCTAAATACAGATATACAATTTATTGATGAAACCTATTTACATGTCCACTATATTATTATAACACAATCTCTCAGAGTAGTAGCACAAGAAAGATCCGAATGGAAACGTTGGAGGAGGCCTCTGCCGATTGGCCAACAGATCTACAGGAAATAAACAAACAATAAAAAAATACTAGGCTAAATTATAAGTTTAATCTAATTTTAATTTAGTTATACTTTTACCGTTCTTAAGTTAAAATATGTTATTTTAAGATCTGAATGTAAGGTTATAATATTAATAACACAATCTCTGCTTGTGCTATGGAAAGAGCTATGCTCGGAGTTTCTCTGAAGGATAGGATTCGTATTACGAATACTTCCGAAAGAACCAAAGTTGTCGACATATCTTAAAAACAACTTGTTAGCTGAAGTGGCAGTGGGCCGGCGATATCTCACGAAGAACCGACAACAGCGCTGGGGTAAACGTGTTCTTGAGTGGACACCGCGACTCGGCAAACGTATTGTCCAGAAGGTGGGATGACGACCTGCGAAAGACTGCAGGCAGATGCTGGATGCGGCAAGCTGAAGACAGGGCGCTATGGCACTCATTAGGGGAGGCCTATGTCCAGCAGACTAATATAGGTTGATATGTATGCTATTTCCAACCTTCGTTGACCGCACTTTTATAGTCTAGACGCGGCTCCTCAGCTTGGAGCTAAATAACGATTTTAAATAGCCACATTTGACTTTATAATGGCCTGACTTCATTCACCTAAATGTGTTGAGGTCACGTATATTGACCGTTAATAATTGCCAGATAATGCTTTCCATTTGTTTGTTTGACAGAAACGAGCGCAGAAATAACCTTTGGCAACTATAAGAGCTTTTGTCGTATGTCACAATCAATAAGACAAAATGTAAATACACAAAAGATTGACGTGATTTTGATACTGTGCCACTTGACTAGAGGAGCTATAAACAAACGACACGGTCCAAATATTATATTTTAAAACAGTAGTAGAATATAATTTTTTTATGCACACGTACCCTACGTAACAATAAACCCTAGTGAACGGAAAAAAAAACATGGAAGCCTTCCTTCAAGGAAAATATGCGCGCAACTTGACACAAAATTGCAAACAAACATACATGTCCAATATCCTTCACTGATTATCCAACAATTTGTTAAAACTTGGGATGTTCAGTTCAAAGTCTACTTTATTCCCTCGATATTTGATATTAATTTGTCGTTTAACGTGTAAGTCGCGTTCGTCATTTTTTACAATGCCCTCCAGTTGCTACCACCAGAGTAAACTCGTTCGCAGCATAGTTTACAAGCGCCGCCTACCACAGCATACTCTGCTTTTGGGTCATTTATGCTTTTTCCGTTCACTGCCCTACCCACATAACCTTGTCTCCCTCTCTCTCCCAACGAGGTTTGCTGGAAGAAAACTCTATTCAGGTTTAAGCTCGTCTTTGCCATTCCTCCCCTAGTCTTATGTTTTGTATTAGGATTGTATGTTTTATTTTGTGCACTTCTCCCCAGGCAAACGACCGAGTTTCAGTCGCTTGTCACTTATGCGGTACAGGCACGCGACCGAGTTTCAGTCAATTGCCAGGCTCTGTTTTAAATCGAAAACACCAACTAAACGGTCGGAGCAATCGGTTGGAAACCGATACCATAGATTAAAGACCATACCAAGCCTAAAACCAAAAAAGTTTAGAATAAAGCCTTTAAATTTAGAAATTAAGATATTTATTCTGTTGTTTTCTATGTTTAATTTTAATAATTATTATGTAATGTGTATATTATGGACTTATTAGTTGTCTGATATAAAAGAATATTAATTCATTCATTCATAGAAGCTGGGCACCTGTAGACTTAATAGTTTTATCTTATCAACTGTAGGTAGATATTTGTAAATATCACAAGGGTTGTTCTTTATTTTTAATATTAATTTGTGCAGAAAACGGCCGAAATACTTTACTTTTTAGATGGTCTTTAGCCAAATAAGCAAGTACTGAAAATCAAATGATTTCCAGTGCTTGCTTTTTTGTTATAATCGGTGACATTTATTGTCATCGATTATGCCAATTTGTACAGTAGCCAAGACATCGGCAATAACACGATTTTGTCAAATTGCAAAAGTGACATTAATGACCTTAATATGTATAGCACAGTCACCATCAGAAACTTTTAAATTAAATCACTTACTTTTGTAATATTTTTTTACGACTTCACTGATTTTCTTCAACCATAGCTAAGCTAACACTCTCAATCAAGTCACCTTTCAAATTAAAAAAACCCATCGAAATTGGTTCATACTTTTGGAAGCTACAAAGTCACAGTAGATACAGAGATACGTCTTTTTTGTGTTTTTAAGACCCACTATTTTATCGGGAGCTAAAATCGCAATGAGGTGTTTTCCAAAAAGTAAAACCTTGTTTACCAAGAACTAGCGTAGGATAGCGTGGATCTTTCGCGGAGAGGAACTAGGATGTCAATAGGATGGGCACGTCACGTCAAAATAAGCACGGTCCTTACCACTTTAATTTGACGTAAAAAACCGCCCTCTTTTCGTTGTGCTTAAACTATATTTTTTTCAAGAAAACACTTTCAAACCGTCTTTCGCAATTCACTGTACACGATTCTACCTAAATACCTACAAATGTTGGAGCTATTTAGACTATCTGTTATGGCCTTTTGCCAGTTCAGATCTAAAACGATTCGTTCAATAACAGCTATCGTTAGTGCATTATCGGTTTATTGTTTACCGATGTTGTACGTGGCTGTACCACATTGTATATTAAATTTTGCTACGTTTTTAAAGAAATTTTTTGTATGTTATAAGTTTTATAGGATTATATAAATCGCCTTATTAGTGCCTATTAAAAAAAAAACCAAAGTGATTGTTTCTCGTCATTGAAAGGTAATATTTTATTTGTAATTAAAAAGCATTTAATATCTTCTTGTCTTAATAAGCTACAGAGTACTGCGATGAGTTCACATTGTTATGCGAATTGTAGTGTTATTGTTATTATACATTCCTTTTAAAAGTATAGAAACAATACTATACTTATTTGGGACCAATGTTTGTACGATCTGCAAATATTTGTTCCGAGTGTTCTGGGTATTTTCTATGTATATAATAAAAAATATCTATCTATGTAGTGTATTGTAAAAGTACATCATTCATCTAGTACCCATAACACGAGCTCTGCCTAGCTTGGGGCTAGATGATGCTGTGTGGATTGTCCAGCATTATATTATATTATATATATACATATATATCAACGTTTGGTAACATAAGTACCCATAATATTAGTACATAGAAAATTCCGATAACAGAATAAAACAATTACAACTAGTTTAAAAGTTGTCTATAGTTATCAAATGTAATGTCGTAAGGTCGATATCAAACCTGCGATAGGTATCTTGAGGTAGGTCTTGTGTTCTTTCGTCCACTATTCCATAGAAATTGACAAGTATCCGTTTCTTTTATCCGTTTTTTTTCTTGGTATTTAGGAATCATCAACATAAAACACAAAGAATACATTCTGACTTGCCTTGTATAGGTACGTTCTCGTGTATAGTACATATGTTATAAAATGGTAAATAAATACAAATTAAATATTTTCAAAAACATAAAATTAACAATATTTTACACATTCAGCACAGACATCTGACGTTGGAAAATACAAAAATTTATATTAAGATTTACAGAGAATCTTTATGAGGGAAATTCTGTTTTAGAATATAATCTTAAGACACAAGATTATATTATATTATGTGAATTGTGCAGCATTATTTATTATTTATTTATTTATAATCTTTCTAGACAGCCTTGAGCGATAACAATATCGGATACGTTTGGATTGATTGATTGGATTCAGGCCGAAGTTCCAGAAATTGTTTATGTCAATTTGACTGCCTGTATCTATATTTTTTTTCGTACATTTTCTTAAGCATCAAGCCAAGTAGTATGTAACTAGTACTAGTTTTAAAATTAATTATAATATAAAGCTTAATTCTTTAAATATCCTACTATCTCATCACATCACATCATACTAAGTAATATTATAATTCCGAAAGTTTTGATGGGTGTTTGTAGGTAACTTCTTCACGCCAAAACTATAGTATAATAACCGCCAGACTTCTTGCGCCACGAACCACGTGACAAAGATGCGCAAAACGCAATTCTTAGGCCAAATTGGTGGGCGGTTACCTTGGACAGTCGCGGTGATTATTCACTGGGAGTTTTTGTTTCAAACAATGAAAGAGCGGGACAGAGCTATTTGAAGCTGTACTCTCTCTTTCCTGCTGCGTTGTCGGCAGCATATGAATTAAATGCGTGAGTGTACCTGCGCAAACTGCCCACTCTCGCTGCGCGTCACCGGACAAGTTGTTTGCCGGCAACTATACCTACTTATGAAAAATTGAATACTGGTAGTCGTACTAATATTTCTAGCCTTGGAATATACAAGGTGCCACGTTACTCATGTACCAAGCAGCAACTGGGTTGTTGTGCACCCTATACCGAACTGGTCCGCATGGTTGATTTTCAGAAATACATTGTTTTAAATTTTTATAGTAAAAAATTACTTTACGCACACACTTAGAAAAATGACAACCCTATCACTAATGCAAAACCGACAAAATTTTACGGTTCCTTTTTCATGTGCAAATAAAGAACACATTCATTCATGCCAAAAATATAACTAAACTAACTAATATAATATATTAGTTAGTTTATGATATAATATAATATAACTAACTAATATCGATATAAAGTCTTTATTAGGTACCTATGTAGACGTACCTACCACGAAACAAACGTACAGGTAAACATTAAAAATTTTAAGTTAAAATAATAGCTTAGAAGAAAAATGTACGGAATTACTGTTTAATTGACGGCATTGGCTAAACAAAAGCGATGGAAAGGTCAAGCACCTTACTGATGAACAGCTGATGTTAGGGTTGTTACATGGGCTAGTTGCGATGAAAGTTTCGAGGTCTTTTTTTCCAGTAAAAAGCCTTGAAACCCGGAAAGTTGTTGTAGCAAACAAAAAATGTTTGTGGGAAAAATGTTTGTGGGCCGCTTAGTACACCAAATACGTGGCACCTTGTATACACACTCGTAACGTAAAGGATCCATTTTATCCCCGAAAACGCGTGCCAGTTCCGTATGATTATTGATGGTTGGCCATTTAATGGCTTCTTCTTCGTGCGATATTGTTTTGAGGGTTCATCCATCAAATAAGTCAAAAGAACGGGCACTTCGCGTTGATAAAAACATATTCTAAATCCTACTATTCATCTTCACATCGATATTAACTTTATCGTCATTGTTAAATGTCCTTTGAGGGATTTTATTATTAAAATACCGATATTTTGATTGGTTTTATTTGGTACAAAAACCGTGACGAACGATATTAAAAGCCGAAGGAATTACGGGTTGTGCAGACGAGCTACAGCATAGTTGCAGAACAAAGTCGCCAGCTTATTGCTATTCAATAGAAACGTCCCTTTAAAATATCAGATCAGTAGGACTCATAAAATTAATCCAATAACTTATAATGATAGGACGTTTATATTCGCTAAGAATAAGAAAGATAATCTAATTATTGCTTGTACAAGTAAACACAGAGTGATATAAAAACCTTAAAAATAATTTTAATTATAATGAATAATGAATTCATTTATTTTCTCTTTTAAAACGTCCCTTCAGGTTAATATTTGCTGCACAAAAAGTTGAGAATACCTACAAGTACAAAGGTTTATACATACTTAGCAATTCCATACATTATTCAAGCTTATGTACCAATGAAATAATATTGAATATGTTGCCCACATCCTCCCGCTGTGTTTGTTGTGTGCGTAACTGCCTACCGTGTGTACAAATTTATACTTATTGCTATTTTTAGAGAACCTTAGTGTCTAGATAAACCTAACATAGGATTTAAGACACTAATAACCAAAAACATGTAATCTCTTTGACAATAAACTATATCTATCTATCTATCTCTATATGTCCTTAGTTGCCCGTCTGTACGCACCCTACAGTACACACACCCTCACACACACACACACACACCCTCACACACACACCCTCACACACATATACAGTTCACAGTACGTACCTACAGTTGTTTAGTGTTTATATAATCATAATGGATTTAAAAGATTTAACCTACAGTTCGCTTCAATTTCAGTTTTCGCATCAAATATTTTTTTTGTTGATTCAACTTTCATATCACCAAAATACATGCAAAAATTGCTTTTAAGCCGTCCCTCTATCTGCATACCAAACGAAAGCCAATGAAACAGGAGCCACATAAAAAAATAGGCAATGAAAACAATTTTGAAACATCAAAGCTTCTAAAATAAAGTTATTATTTTTTGCGTAGATATTTATGAAACAGTACGTCCAATTCCACCGTTTCAATTGAGCGCCTTCAATATAAGATAAACCCAGTTTAGCGCTTTAAACGAGTTCAGCGCATTTCGCCGACATAAAGTTAATCCCGATGAGTTTAACTTCTGAACGCTGTATTTTCGGCGTTTAGCCTATAAACTTAGTTCAAAAGCCATCATGTCATACAATGTCAAACAAGACGAAAAACAGCGGACAGACATACAGACTGACATTCAACCATTCAATGTCGGATGTAAACTTCGTTTACGTAAACACGAACAAAATGTATAGCTGGTGAAATCGGTGTGATGTAAACCGAGATCAAAATCAACATTTGAACTCGATTAAGCTGAATTTGCTTAAAATTTGGCTTAAAATTTGCACCACCCGGCTCTTCCCGCGGGTGTCGTAAGAGGCGACTAAGGGATATCCACCGGCGGTGGGCAGCAGCGCTCCCTGCAAAACAATTCTACCACTGAACTGCGATCCCCAACCCGCATGCCCAGCGTGGGGATTATGGACACTACCCCCCGTGAAATAAAAGCCAACAAGGCGCTTATCAGGGCGAGGCCTGGGTCCAGCAGTCGACCAATATAGGCTGTGGAGGTGGAAGCTGAATTTAGTTCTGTTAAACTAAGTTTTGGCAGCGAACGGTGAAATTGGACCATAATGGTTTAGAGAACCATTTATAGCAAGCCTGTGTGTATGATCGGCTTTTGAACGTGTGGGTACTTCCGGCAATAAAGATTAGAATTATGAAGTTATCAATTGAGACGTTATTAAATCTTTTGGAATATTACTTATTAACCAATTCCACAAAAATACTAAGATCTTCGTTCGAATCGAGAATTCGAAGAATTTGAATCATCATTGCACTTGAACGACTTCACCGATTTCCATCCAGGCTTAGAGCTGCTATGCAAAATTTCAGCCTCTTCGGTTAGGTTTAAAGATCGAGTTTTAAGATTTATTCTCATACAAACACAGGATTTACTTAGAATGAGATACAAACAAATTAATCTAGGTTTTATTTCAACTGGTACTGGTACCTATAATAAATTATAACTAAATATTGTTTAACTAAATTTTAGATAATAGTATTATATACAAATCATTCATCAGTCATTTGTACGGGTTCTAACGGAAGATCAGCGCTGGCTAGGCTTCCTACGGGAGCTTAGCCAGCATTATGCTGAGTTAGGACCTTTTTATAACAACTTTACTCGTATATACATATGTACCTATCCTATAAGTGTGTCTTGTCTTTTTAACTGTTCATATTGTTGTTGTTATAAATGTCTTCTATTCTATTATATTATATTATATTCTATTCTATTCTACATTATAACAACTAGTGGGTAGTAACAAACATCCATACATCCAATCTTTATCATTTATTATACAGGGTGTCTGGTAATTAATGGATAACCCCGCAGGTACTTGTGCGGGGGCAGGGGGCAACTCAGAAAAAAATAATAAATGAGTCTATCTGCAAAATAATAAATGAATTTAAATATGAATATAAAATATGGCATTAATGAATGCCATATTTTGATCTGATAAATACTCCGTATTTTATGATTTAAATCAAAGACCACTCTCGCTACTTTCAAACAAAAATAACAAATATAAATAATTGCTACGGGTTGGAGGCCATGACATACAGACACACATAAACACACGTCAAACTTACTTACCTATAACATGCGTCTTTTTCATCGGATTAGCTACAAAATCTCGACATACATTAATCGAAAGTTAAAAATTTTATGCGTCATATAAAAATAATTAGATCATGGTCTACTAAATTATTCAGATTTTAACCTAATAAAAAGCAAGACGTAGCAAAAACCTAGTAGAGTGGATTTATCACCAAGTTGAGTGGATGTTACTTACCTCCATTGAATAACAGAGTTCTAAATAATTTGGCGTGTTTTAAAAAACGATAAACCGACTTCAAATTCCGGTTTATAGTTATAGATAATATTCATCTATGTCTCGGACGAACGAAATAACCCCTCCGTTATTTTCCCTGACCGAAGGTCTATGTTCACGTGCAAAAAATTGAGTTTACACTGGCGACATCTAGTTATAATTCAAGTCTAATTTAGTTTGATGACACATGGATGAAGCTGTTGACGCCCGTTGCCATGGAAACCATTAGTTAGGTGATAATGAAATTATCATATTTTGAAGAATTTTTACAAACCTACGGTTTACGGCGTTCATAGCAATTCCTCGAGAATCAAACTTATAGGATACCACTTCAAAATAAATTTTGATACAACAACGAAAGAACCATCAAAATCTATTAACAATTGAATAAAACATTTATGGGACCACCTCGCGATCATTCTCTATACAATAGTGGAAGAATCATTAAAATCCACCCATAGGCGGAGATATCATGTAACATACATAAATAAAAAAAAATTAGAAAATTAAATAACATACAGACGAACTGAGAACTTCTTCTTTTTGAAGTCGTTTAAAAAGAAGCGTAACACCCAGTGTCAGCAGCGAGAGACAGGCGCTGGAAATGTTATCATCTTATCTTCGTAATTCTTGGTTTATTGCGTTACCTGTGTTTTGTCGTGCTGTTTTATCGTGCTTCTAATTCGTTTTACTAAAAAACCCTGAGAACATTAAGAGAACCCGTACTGTCGTTACAAAAATATATAGAACAGAATAGATGGATCATGATATTCACATTATGCATGGGCTACCGAGGAAACCTGAACTTATTTACGGAATAGAATCTGCCTTTCATGCAAGATTTTCCGCATCACATTATTTCATGCGAGTTATTAGCTTGTACCGCAAACTAGCCTCGACCGCATAGGTTTAGCACACGATGCAATTTGCAGTAAAACGTGTGAAACCATTCCGTCAAAATTTATTTATTTATTAAGACGCGCATAACATATTACAACCACAAAAAATAACAACGTATTAATAATGTAGGTCTAAAACTTGATTGTAACACAACCTATTGCACATAGGTTGTGGTACTGGAATAATAATTATTACAAGCAAAACATGCAGAGCAAAAAGGTAAATCGTAAAATATTTAAAACAAAAGTAAAGGAATAAAGTTATTGCGCTCACATTCGTGTTAATGGTTGGTATACCTAATTTCACGATAATGTAAACACAGAATCAGGGACTTAATTGAATTGATTTTAGGGTTCTGATAAATATTGGTAAGACGATAGCTAATATTTTTTATATAGAGGTAAATCAATTTGACTTAGAACAGTTAGAACTAGTATATACAATTGAAATAGTTGAGCTACATACATGCGGACTGCTGCGTACAATCTAGAGGTATCCATTATTAATACCAATCGGAAGCGTCCCCAAGACGCTGGCTGCGTTGCCCCGCTGTATGGCAATCATGCTAATGCGCTGCGTCGGATAATCACCAGCTCTCGCGTCACGCGTTGCTTCGACCAGACACTCTGATAAATTTTTAAAAACCCAAGGAAATTAAGGTTTTTTTTAAATCCTGCAGCATTTTGCAACCGTATGCTAGAGCTGGCTTCCGTCGTGGCATCTCGGCAGTATTTTATCGGGCTATTTCGAGACAGCAAAAAGGATCCTTGCGGTTGTCCAACGCATTATGAGATACTGCGGCTGTTGTTCCTATTATGTGTCGAACATTATGCTTCTTATTGTACGTCTTTTACAAGAACTTAGGTATTCACTACTCTGCTAGTAGGGAAGCTAGTTTACGGCTTAACACGCGCTTGCTGTGTTCGAATAAAAAGGAGTTCGTTTCCTTTTTTTGGCGTTCATATATTTTAAGATCTTACTTTGGACCATACCCTAGTTAAAAGTAATGTCATGAGAATTAATGTGTCCTACCCTCAACTGGTTTGTACTTTAACTTACTTTGAGCCATTATTGGCCATTATTGTTTTTGAAATGTTTTCTAAAAAGTGTAACGCCTTCAAAACAAGTACATAATTGAAAATGTGGAAGAGCGAAATCTTCTATCACAAGTATTTCCAGAATACTTAAAAGAAGATACTTAAAACTATTCTATAGTAAAAAATATATCAAAACGGTGAATCATCGGTCGCGAAGCTAGCCTCAAGCAGCCGGTGACTAGGGCTGCAGAGATAGGAACTTCCTGACGATGCGCGCCGAGTCCAGGAGTAACCGCCCTTTGGATCTGACCCTTGATCCAACTTCCTAGCGAGAGTCTCTTGAGATGTTGATCGAGGCTCTTCGGTATTACTATTATTATTATTATTAAAGATAAACTTACTTATTTGCTCCATTCCACTTTGATCCACTTTGCAGATCCACTAATGGATCAGTTTCCACTTTTTTGTCTACTCTGATACATAGCCCGGGTTGAGCCGAACTCAAGAACGTAGTCGAAGGAAAATCCTCCCGGAACCGAAGTATTCAGTAAGGAACCGAAATAGTAGGAAAGAAGTAGTTAGTAAGGAACCAACCAAATTTTAGAATCCGTTTTACGAAACCGTAGATGTTTTGTAGATAGAAAATTGTGCAAACTCGAACTGTACAATTCAGAATTCATTGCACAGTAATTTAGCAGTAAGGATGATTTGTTTGACCACTATCTTTTAGGTACTACTATTTTCCAGCTAAATGGCACTGCAGCTTTTGTTAAGTTTAAACTCGTAGTGGAGCCTTCTCGATTTAGTTTTACTTAAAATAAGATTTAAATCATATTCAATCCATATTTTTGGAAATTTTCAAACATTTGACATTTGCTGTCACTTTTGACATTTGTTATCACATTTGACATTTGCTGTCACATTTGACATTGGCTGTCACTTGAACAAAATAAAATATTTCGATAAGTTTATTAAGCCGGCACCAAGAACACTACTGAACATAACTGTTGCAAAAAAAGGCTTCCTCAATTAGGCAACCGAACTATTGAGATTTCACCAAGTTTATTACTATCTTTATGTATCTTTATGTTCGTAAGATACCTATCCATAAGTGCCTGGAATCATAGTATATTAGTATCAGCTTGGAAAAGCTGTAATATCTACAAAATTCATATGAATGAATTTGTTTAACCTAGTTTTATTTTGAGCCCCAACATACAGAAGCTTAACTAAATTGAGATTTGGCCGTTTGTTACAAAATCAATGTTTCTTAAATGCTTTTTAAAATAGTCGTATACTATGTCGGTGACTTACAAAATATTCCGAATCTGTTCAAATAGCGGCAAAGGAAAGAAATGCTGCTAAGTCCGTCCGTCCGCTTTTCTTGCTTCCTATAAGTTGGGTTTCTTCAAAATGTGAGTCAACCAGCATCTTTCTAGAACAAGTTGAGATCAAACACAATTAATTATAAAACTTTGTAAACTTTCGCGATAGGTGTTTTTTTTTATGAATGTACTTGATAAAAATCCATGTATCTATGTAGTAGGTAGGTACTTGTCTATTAACAGTGGTTAAAATAAAATCATCAACAAACAAAGTCGAGTGTTCCCATTGTTAAAGAATTTAGGTCATTTGCGCCGTTTAATTTTGTTAATCTTCTATTAAGATCATTAGGAATAGAACTTTTCTAATTTTTTGTCAAACGTTTTGGATAATTCCGACGGCTTGGCTTTATTATATTTAGGTCATTTCTGGTCTTTGAGAGTTGTTTTTTCTATTGTCGTTGAAGTACAGTAAAACTTAATTCATTTTGAAAATTAGGTAGGTAATTAAAGGTTTTTATTATTATAGTGCGGAAGCCTCACTCTGGGTTAATTTATTAAAAATCAAATAATATCGCAAACATTTAGACTTCTACTGGAATTGAACCCACGTCTTTCTCTCAGTACGGGAACAACTACACAACGAGGTCATGTGACGTAGGAGTTGAAAAACTCTGGGACTTCCATCGACTATAGCGCCGTTAGCTCCGTCTACAGGGGACACATTGAAGTTTATCCAATCCTGTTCAAAAACTAAAGTTACTAGTCTAACTTAGTGTAGTTAATTAAGTAGGTAGGTGCCCATCTATCCAATTTTGTGTTGTCTTTGATATGTAGACAAATCAAAGAATATATGGTAATCTATATAAATCTATATATATAAAAAAAATCGTGTTAGTTACACTATTTATAACTCAAGAACGGCTGAACGGATCTCGGTGAAATGTGGCAGCGAGGTAGATGGTATCCCGGGGCCGGACATAGGCTACCTTTTATTCCGGAAAAAAGCGTGCGAAGCCGCGGGCTGCAGCTAGTATAATATAAAAATATATGAAAATAGGTATGTAGTAAGAATAAAGGTAGTATTTGGGCCATTTTAAGAAAATATTATTTGTAGTGATGTCTATTTGTTTGTAGGTAATATTATAAAAAAAATTCTACATATTATATATCTATTTTTGTTTCTGACAAAACAGTAGAATATTTTATTACAGTTCATGGAACTTTGTTTTGTTTAGGTACAAATTAATTAACATCCACATCCAGCCCGTGATCTAGATTTAGTTAGACCTAGGCGTAACTTCATCACATACCTAGGTTTATTTTTCACGATTGTTTTACTAAGCGTACCTATTTCTATAGCCAACAATCACCGCCATTTTGAAATACTTGGCTTACAGTCTACTAACAATTTGTCATCATAAATCCAAAATAACGTAAACCGCTTTAGACTTAGCAAGCGTTATTTCATAAGATTTATTTCACTCACACTAAAGCTGTGCGTCCGCCGGACCGGAACCGAAGCGTACGCTGCTTATGCGGCGTCGTCGTATTTAATTACAATATGCCTGGCATCGGTATAGGCAGAGCCTGTGCCAATCCAGTGCACGCTGTACAATACAAAGCAATAAATATTGTAGTAACTCTTTAAACTTAAAAAAAACCTTTAAACTCTTAACGAGTTTAAAACTCACTATTCCGACCCTCGGTGACCCGAGGGGCGTAGATTTAAAATCACCCCTGCATGTTCCTTGCATGCAGCACAATGCTGAATCTACTCCACTTCACTACTCAAAAGGGCATACATTTCAACATTAACTTATAGGCAATATAGTATGATTTTTTATTTATTTTAATTTTAATTCCTTACGCTACGTACGCTCCGATTCCGGTCCGGCGGACGCATAGCTTTAATACCAGCTATTGTAGTATGTACATAAACAATTTTCGACAAATAGTACGAGTACCTTTTACATTGTAAGAAGTTACATTATTTATTATATTACGCACTTGGCAGTAGTAACTCAGTATTGTGTATGAGTTTGTGCAATAGATTTATCCACGGTTTGCCCGCGTTAACGCGATACAAACGCGTTTTAAATTTTGTGTAGAATTTAAGGTGATAGAACGATTTAATAATTAATTTTAATTTAGTTTGCAAACTATCATGGTTAATACTATTAACACTTATAGTATTATGTACGACATTTCCATATTTTAATTTATTTGTGCTTTGCAACTACTACAGTAAGCAGTCGAGTGCTGGACCTAGGCCTCCACTTATAAGCGCTTTTTTTGTGTCTTATTTTTGGAGGATTTCAGAACTACCAAATCATGGTAGTTCACACTTTACACATCATGCATGGTGGTACATCGCGGTGGAGACCCAGAACTAATAACTATCACGATTAAATAGAACAAGACTTCCTAACTCTAGCTAAACAAGCTTAGATTGCGAAATAAAATGAAATGAAAGGAAATTAACTAAGTATATTTATTGTTGAAAATGTGTACAAAAGATCTTATTACACTAGATAGAAACAACAGTTTGTCCATTGATTTACAATATTTATTTGAATTAAAATTTAGATCAAAATAATTCTTTAATTTCGTTTAAACATTTCTCTATGACCCACATACACGGAGTTTGTCATACAATTTTAATTAGTAATTATCTCTAGGCATTTTATTAAAAACTTTTATGGCCTAATGGCGAACTAAGAAAATGAACATGGAATTATATTTTGTGAACATTATTCTTTATAGACAAAGAAAATTACAATTCAATAATAAAAACAAATTGGAACTAGTATCTACAATTGAAACAATTAAGCTAACTGCAGACTGTTGCAAACAATCTACAGGTAGCTCAACTCAACATTATTATTAGGTACCTAATCCATATTAAAACCTAGGTAGATACGCAATTAGTAGAACTACAAAGTAGGTCTTACAAAATTAAATACCAGTGTATATTATTATTTTAGTACTATTAATACTAAAATAATATTGTAAAACAAACTTCCAACGGTGTGCAATTTAAACATCCAATCGAATCCTGTTTTTGCACACACCCTATAAAAATCTTACAAAAACCATATGGCTCGAATTAACCAATAGCAAACCCAGTTGTACCAAACTGAGCTATTTATCATTCAAAAACTAATAAGACAAATCGATATATTAAAATGCAGTTTGTCTGTCGAGATGTCGATAACAAATCATTTGGCGCATTAGGCAGCGCTCCAGAAAGGTCGATAACCTCGGATCAAAATCTGAATTGCTGGCTACATTAAATTTCTTCGTATTTTCAATATCTGCCTTACTCCCTCGAGTGTGAAACTCACTGACTAGTATCTTATGTATCGGCAGGCGGATTGATGATCGCCGTGGAGGTGTTAAATAAAAGATACATAGAAAGCAGATTCTGCCCTTTCTCAAGTAGATTCCTTCAGTCGCTTTTTACGAAAGCCGTCGAGGTCGAGTAAAGCTGATTTCAAAAATTTTTGTTTTGTTACAGAATGGCAACCACAACCGAGTCAGCAAAAACTGAAGTAAAAGTAAGTAATATAAACTAATAACAATAAACTAAAATTTGTTCTAAAAATTTAACAACTAAACCTATAAATAAATAAAAATAAATAATGCTGGACATTCCACACAGCATCAACTAGCCCCAAGCTAAGCAGAGCACAAGGTAATGTTAGCACAAGACGCACTAGAGGCTAGTGTGTCTTGTTCTAACATTACCGTTGCTGTTAGCGATAAGGCCGCCGATTGTGCCACATTAGATATAATTAGTATTAAGTTCTTGTTTTATAAATGTATTTATGGTGCTGAATGGTCTGTTGCGTGACGATGGTAAGAGGCCTGACGGCATGACACTAGTCCCATGGGAGTTGGGGAGGCCCATTGTGTGGGACGCTACATGCGTCGACACACTTGCGCCTTCCCATCTTCCAA
The DNA here is from genome assembly GCA_963662085.1 of Eupithecia inturbata. Taxonomy (NCBI): domain Eukaryota; kingdom Metazoa; phylum Arthropoda; class Insecta; order Lepidoptera; family Geometridae; genus Eupithecia; species Eupithecia inturbata. Next base: position 3,614,876 of record OY759196.1, on the reverse strand, counting down.
GGACATCCGTAAGGGCTGGTGCGGCGGCAGATTTGGCCGAGGATCTCAAGAGATGCAAATATGCAGGTCTCGACAGAGCCTACATATTTGCTCCCTTTGGGGTCGAGACCCTAGGTCCGTGGGGTACCGAGGCTCTCCGGGTTTTTAAAAAGTTATCTGAGCGTCTGGTCGACGCGACGCGTGACCCGAGAGCTGGCGGATATCTGGCGCAGCGCATCAGCATTGCCATACAGCGGGGCAATGCAGCCAGCGTCTTGGGGACGCTTCTGACTGGTATTGATATGGATCAGTTGAGCTACCTGTAGATTGTTTGCAACAGTCTGCAGTTAGCTTAATTGTTTCAATTGTAAATACTAGTTCTAATTTGTTTTTATTTTTGAATTGTAATTTTCTTTGTCAATAAAGATTAAAAAAAAAAAAAATTGATGGTGCAATAAAGTTATATTCTATTCTATTCTATTCTACCGTCAAGTGACTAGACGGTTGTCTAACTGGCGGTTGAGCACTAGACGGTTGTCTAACTGGCGGTTGAGCACTAGACGGTTGTCTAACTGGCGGTTGAGCACTAGACGATTGTCTAACTGGCGGTTGAGCACTAGACGATTGTCTAACATTAGTGCTACATGTTAACAACACAAAGGTTTTCAAAAAGTGTAGAGGGTTTCAGTAGTGGATCTTCATTTTCAAACACAAACATCATCATCAACAACAACATACAATGCTGAACATAGCGCTCCCCTTAATGGTTCCTAACACAACGTTAAAAGGTAATGTAACTAAGCGACGCGTGACCCGAGAGCTGGTGAGTATCTGGCGCAGCGCATCAGCATTGCCATACAGCGGGGCAATGCAGCCAGCGTCTTGGGGACGCTTCCGACTGGTATTGATATGGATCAGTTGACCTACCTGTAGATTGTTTGCAACAGTCTGCAGTTAGCTTAATTGTTTCAATTGTAAATACTAGTTCTAATTTGTTTTTATGATTTGATTGTAATTTTCTTTGTTAATAAAGAATTACATTAAAAACAAATATTTACTGAATAACAACGTAACAACAGCACCTGCCTGCCTATAACAGTCCACTATTGGACCTAAGGGGTAACGCCATAATCTCCAAGCGGGAATGCGGGTTGGGGATCGGTTTTTTGCCACTGCCGACGCTGCTGCCTTTCGAACGGCCATTGTGTGGCTCGACAGGCTGTGCTATACTGAAATTAGCCAGTCGGGTACTAGATGACTGACTGATATACTTAATAATACAATAGATTACATAGATAGATACTATTTTACTCTTATTATACATAGAAAATACCCAGAATACCCGAAACATATATTTACAGATCATACAAACATTTGTCCCAAGGCGGGAATCAAACCCGCAACCTCCTGCGTCGCAGGCGGACCTTCGGCCACCGCGCCACATCGGTCGTCTAAAAGAGAAGGGAAAGGAAAATAAGAAAGGAAAATGGGAAAGGAAAGTGGGTAGGGGTTTGAGGATACTACTGCCACGCTAATAAGTGGGATTAAGCATTAGCAGATAGAGCAGTTCCGGGTCGCGCACCCGCAGCGAATCCGGCCTGCTATGGGATAGGTACCTGGCAGATTCACCCTCGAAATCACTGCATCATCTGAATATACCGTAAGCAGATCTGGTGTTATGGGTACCAGATGACTGATGTACTTATTATAAACCAAGACTATGCCCAGACCAAGATATTCGGAAAAAAAGTGTGTGTGATTGATGTGTCATGTGATCATAGTTCATAGTTATTCATAGAATCAAAAGAAATCTAAACAAATATGTTTTAATACACACAAACAAATAGTTCTATGCACAGTGCAATGCCAATGATTCCTAGCATATTATCAAGTAAAGTAAGAATAAGTAAGGTGGAGTTCTTTCACAATAAAATTTCGCGCGGCTCTGGCGCTTTTGGGTTTAGGAAGCGAAACTAGAAAATTATTCAAAAAAATCCTTTACTGAAAGCTAGCTCCAACGTAGAAGACATTCTAGTATTAAATTGAGCATCCCAATCTTATTTTATAGTTTTGTCTATATTTTGTGCTTTACGCATTAGAATATGCCATGCACGAGCAAGTTCAGAATGGGCGAACTCTAAACACGTAGTACAAAATATTGCCAGACGAGAATAAAACTAGACTACAGAACGCAAAAAAAATTCCCTAAAATCTGGCACGAGTGGCGACCTTGACATAAAGTAAGGTCTACCACGTAGGGATGTAGCTTGTCTTCGGAGTTCGAAAGATTTTCGGAGTCAAAGAAATAAATTTGTAAGTTATCTTAAGTCAATTGGACAATGATTGGACACTTTCGTTTTGAACTCAACATTATAAATATTGAATTATGATTATTGTTATTACTACAACAAATTGTATCTAATCATTAATGTGTGTAATGTGTAATATGATTATGAATGCATACAATACAATTAAAATGCTGTTGATGGTTAAAATAATTTTAAATACAGATGAAAAAATCCCAAAGTTGTCTATAAATATGAACAAACAATATTATCAAGAAATGAAGACCCCAGTTGCGTAGTAGGTAAAGTGCCCATCTGCTTCACAAACAGAGTTCGATTGCCACCACGTGACATTATTTGTATGATCTGCCGCTGTTTGTTTCAGGTCTGGGTTTAAATTTATTGTGTATGTCAGTCATCTGGTAGGTACACAAAACAAAAACACTGTTTAATTTGGAGGCTGAATGATGCTGTCAGCTGTATTATTTATTTATTTGTATGAATAAGTGATATTAATTGTTAATACTATTTAATACATCCATACTCAAGGTGACCCTGGTCATAATTAATAAAAAAAATCTTAAGAAAAACAAGTAATCATAATAATTGTAAGTACTTCTTTATAATTCAAATTGCTAGGCGCACAGTGGTCTACGGAACATACGTACATACGTACTACCCGCGTGACAGGCGCGGCGTAACTTCATTTTTTTTTTATTGGGCTACAAACTTATGTAAGGACTCAGGAATTTACCAACAGACTGACTAGACTTCAGCTAGGACGTCAAAGTTGGAGATCGAAGTTATTTGATGACTTACAAAAATATTTTAGTAAGGCGGAGTTTAAATTCCACTAGTATGCTAGTGGCTGCCGCAAAAAAACCCTAATTTTTTTTTTGTCCATTGGGTATGCTGTTTGTTTTGTTATGTCTTTGGTTTACTCAGTGTCGTAGGCAAAGGGGACAGTGATTATGGGTGGCGCAGATGTATAGGGTGGCGAGGCGCGGCGAGTGTAGTGAGCTCTACTTTTTCTGACACTATTTATATATTCTATCTCAAAAAAGATTATATTTCTTGCAATACAAAAATGGACACTTTGATTCCCTAGCCGTTATTACTTCTTATTTTAAAATAAATAAATAAAATTCTTTTATTTCAGATACAAATGATCCATAATTTGTTAGTACCTAGCAGAAATCTCTTATATTAAATGTTAGTATTCTTAGTGTACCTACCTACAACAAAGTTAGTAAATTTAAATATACAAGTTAAATTAAATCAAATCCATTAAATTAAATTACATAGAATTAAATTAGCAAATTACTTAATATTAAAATTAATCAAATTACATATAGGTAATGAAATACAATCAAATTAAAGCATAAAATTAATATTTTGGACACTGGGTAGCGCGAAGTATGTAGGTACTAAAGCCAAAAGATTTTAATGTGTTCATGTAACTAAAAAAAATGGCGGTTAGTGTCGGTCACCGCGATAACGGTATTTATGCTGTGTTGTATTGAGTGTTTCTGGCTGCCAAAATAACACACCACAAAAAATAAAATGCGACTTTCTTTGCTCTTCGATAATTGGGTTTCGTTCTGCAAGATTGTTGGATTGTAAAATTCGATATGTAGAGACTGAGTAACGGCAAATTTTTTTACAGCGGAAATGTGTATCTTTCTCTTATATCACCGAAAGGCGCTCCATCGCCAAAAACTTGAGAACCACTGATCTAGTCATAATAACATTCAAAATTATATTTGTGTTCTTTTCCTAAAAACTATTTCATCTTATCCGAAATTCGGAATAGTAACCGAACTAAATCTTTCGAATTAATTCGGACTGAAACCGGAGCTTCTCCATCCCATCCCTATCACCCACACATTACTCTTCATTTATTTGTATGACTCCTGTAGAACGCAACTTAACATTACCCAGTTAAAGTTTTTTCTCTCGCAAATAACAATTGTTAGGGTTTGTGGTAATAGCGGCGGAAACTTTTGTGTTTTTGTACTTATTAGGCGAGTGGTACCTGAAAGAAGCTCGGAGTATACATACTTAGTATTTATCTTTCAACTTAAATCTATTATTACAGAAAAATATAAATGTAACAGCTTTATATACGTACGTATGTACGTACATACATACATACATACATAGACACTTAGTGATGTCCACTCGTGCGGAACAGACGCAAAAAGTGAATTAAAACTACACACTTGCTTTCCTTATGATATTTGTCGCAATTTTATTTTTTATTTTGAATTTCATTTGCCCGATTTAATAACGCGGAAAATTAATCATTAAAATTCTTCGACTTAAATTGTGCCAAAATCTCTCCCACACGAAACAACTCCTACGTCCATGATATTAATATAAATTAAATTTTATACATATGAAATGTAGAATATATATGTATTTTCTGGCGCCAGCGCCAGTTATGCACTACAGTGTCTACACAACGTCATACTTACGTCACAAATAGGACAACCCAACGATAGCTGGCAATACCGACGGTTTTGGTGTGCAGCCAACATTAACAGCTCTGATATTTAGAAGAGCTGTAAATCTCGGGCTAAAGCTGCAGTTAAATAAACATTTCGATACAAATCAGCTGTCTGGAAGAAATGTGCTTTTAGAGATGGAAACATTGGAGGAGGCAAAATATAGGAATGCTTTATTATTTGGGATTCAAGCGATAAACTCTTTTACGACTTTTGTGTATTGTTTCTTGAAGTCGCACGACGTCGTAGGACGTCCATCTGAAACTCGACTTCTCATTTCGAGTAAAATCCCACAGGACAAACTTCCTTCATAATCTTTTGATACCCTGAATGTCCCCAAATTATCTCTCTTGTTTTAATGACAAGTGCTAAAAGAAGACAGACAGCCCACACATAGCCGATAGTTAAGGTACTATCAAACATAAATTAGAGGGATGAGTCTTCATTGCTTATTTGAAACGAAAAATTGGTTTTCAGTAATACAACATCAATCAATAATTGCGAGACTATTCCATGTATAATATCTCTGATAAACGGCAAGACAAACATGAGTTTAATGTTGCAAAATTGAAATCGAATGGATCGTAATGAGGCCTGTTGGCAGGCAAGTGCTGCATTCTGCAAATATTCAGCGCCCGCAGGTGTTATTGCCTCATACACCCAAACAATTATATTTGTCAACAACCTCTCAGGGCTGATTCCCATTGTGAACGGAAATCCTCTATACAATCCACACACAATCACATTGTTTGCGGAAGTCCGTTCGCATGTCATGTCACTTCTCACGGTGACACCAAATCTAGAGCACCAGTAGCGTGAAGCTATCGGCTATTCTCGGAGGCGTAACATGCTGGCGGAAGCTAGCAAACAATAATCGCAAAACTGTCGGAAGCGTTCGGTGTTTTGACGATATGTACAAGAAATATCACGGACAGCGCTCGTTATTGAGGTCGGTACCGAAATACACGTCGGCAGCTCGCAGCCGGCAGTAGGCGGCAGGCGGCGCACGCGCCTACCGCGCTTCTCCGCCCAGATACAAACCCACCCGCTCGGGTAACCCGCGCTATTATTAACCGCTGCGACCACGTTCATATCTGCATGTTCCCAAACAAATAAGTGATCCATCTCGTGTGATGCAGATCAGAACAGAGTGCCTCCCTCGAGTGTCGGATACCGAGTGTACTGGATAAACAAACACGCGCCGCAGGAAGTAAATATAATATTTCGGAGAGACCTCGTGAGTATCTTCTATTTTCTAACTTGTCAAATTGCCAAAACTCCCGACGCTTTGAGCGTTTCATATTTTACATAAATCGAATAGGAATGACGGGTTTGATGGCTGAGAGTTTATTTCAGCAATATGAACCCGCCGTCGGCCCTGCACGGCGCCATGAGTCGCGACCGGAAGCCGTTCACCTACACGCCCGGAGGGCTTGATCTCTCGGAGATCAAGTCGGAGCGGATGGCCAAGCGGCTGATGCGGAATGCGATGAACGAAGGGGTTCCGCAGCAGCCGGTCCAACAGATACAATCCCCGCCTGCAACAACGATCAACGTCAATAATTTCAACTTTTCCCCGGTGCAAGTGTTCCCGGCGTTCAACCTACCGGCGAATCCCAAATCGCTGTTACGAACTAGGAGCAACCCTGTCTCACGAGAGCCTCCTCTGCTGCGAGCGGAATCTCAATTAGTAAACACTAAGGCACAATATGACACATTCGCTAATAAAAATACGCGGTCATACTCGCAGAAAAACAATAACAAACAGACTTCTATGTTTGAATACTCGGGTGCTCCGTTCATGAATTATGAAAGCGATGCTTACAAAACTTGTCCAGCGAATGTTGAAGCGTTCCCGGAAATATGTTACGATGCACAATACTTTCAAACTGCAAAGACAAATAATATAGTCGAAAATTCCGATCCGCTGAAAACCGTTAAAACAGACGAGCGTATTAAAGACAGTCAATCAGATAAAAAAGAAGTGGACTTTACTTTTCAAAATGTCGTTTCTTATAAAGATAATAAGGCAAACGATGAAAAAGAAGTATCTTTCACACCAAGAATTAATGTAATAAGTGATTACGACCAAGTACAGAGTAAAGAATGTTACACACCTCTAGCTGATAAAGTACCAATTTTAGAATTTAAACCTGAAGCTACTGCACCCGAAGTTATACTATCGGTACCAGAATTGTCCATGCCCATTCCAGAAGATGTGGGCTTCAGTACTGAACAGGTTCAATTAAAATTACTGTACACTTACTATATTTATGTATATTTATCTGTCACTATTATTTGTTACACTTATCTGTTATACAGCATTAATGACTTATGATGAGGAAATAATAGCACTTACATTGTGAGTCTACATTATTTCATCAAAATTACAGAAATATTATTTAAAAAGTCTTATTTAACTTAACAAGTTTTCCGTAACTTAACTAGTTTTCTTCAAACACACTTTGTAACAGTATCTAATGTTCTAACCTACTAACATTTCTATAAACCGACAACATTTATGAAGTTTAGGAAAAAATCAAACAAACTAACTTAAATGTTTTTTTCTCTTTCAGAAAGAAGTCAAAATTGTCACTAAAGAATCTAAAAAAGAAACCAAAACTGAAGAACAGAATGGAGACCAAAATGGCGATGCGGAGGCTGTTGTAACTATGGATCTACCAACGGCACCAGTAGTTTCATCAGCCAAAAAGGCTACTAAAGTTGAAATATCAAAAAAGACTTTACCAGATGGATCAGTAGAAGAAGTGAAAAAGACAATCACAACAACCACTATTGACGGTAAAACTGAAATCAGAACTAAGACGGAGACCACTATTATACCGAAAGATGATGAAGAAGAAGAGGAAGTTGAGGAGGAGGAAGAAGAAGAAGAAATTCAAGAAGAAAATGAAGAACCAGTTACCGTAACTATTAAAGCAGTAACAGAAGTTAAAGAAAATGGTCAAGATAATATTATAAAGACTGAAGAACGATCTGCTACGACTACAACGACATCTACGAAAAAAGTGGTGGTTGTTCAAAATGACAAGGAGGAAGAAAATGAACAAGAAGAAGAAGAAGTAGAAGAAGAAGTAATTGAAGAAACTGAACCAGTTACGGTTGTCCTCAAAAAGCCTTCACAGCCTGCACCTCCCCAAGAAGATGTGGAAAATGAGACAGAAGCTCAAGTTGAAGAAGAAGTGGAAAAACAAACCGTTATCAAAGAAGTTCAAGAAGAACAAGTTCTAAAGAGTGAGAAAGAGGTTGAATCTGAAGAGGTTGTGGATGAAATTAAAAAAATTCAGCCCCAAGAACAAACGGAAGTTGAAGAAGTTGTAGAAGAAGAAGACGAAGAAGAGCAATACGAAGAAGTCGAAGAAAAGGAAATAGAAGTTGAAAAAGAACCTGAAAACAATCAAATAGCACAAAAAGTAGAAGATGAAGAATCAAAACCCCCAGAAAGGGAAGTAGAAGTTGAAGAGACTGAAAAAAATGTTGATGAAAATGAAGTTATTTCTGAAACTTCTAAGATCTCTGTTGAAGAAACAAAAGCTTCGGTGGAAACTGAAATTCCCGTCGAAAAACCAGCACCAGCTGAAGTAGAAATACCAATTATTAAAGAGTTTGACGATAAACAAGAAATAGTTGTAGAAAAATTAGAACAACTAAAACATGTCGTGGCCGAAGAAACTAAAACTGAGAAGTTAGAAACACCAGATCCCAGCATACCATTGAGAGAACCATCTGTACCATTAGAAAAGGTCGAAGAAGTAGAAATACGGCCAATTGGTGCTGGGAACATCATCAGAAAAACAAGCACAGAAACCACGGAAATCATTACTGGTGTTCCCGACAAACCCACAGGTTTGCTAACTGAATTTAACAGAACAGAGAACATTGTGACTGTTAACCGAACGACAAAAACTCTAGAATATGAAAATGCTCAACCTCAAACTATCCCAACGCTTACTTACTTCACGCCTCACATCGAGAAGTTTCCTCCTTCTTCACAACCTACTCATAGACCGTATCAACCTGTATATCCATCAGCACCAACATCTGAAAGAAGACACAGTTTACTTCTAGAAAGACTGAGCGTAGAACGTCAAATACCCACAAGCGAAATCTATCAAAACACTCAACAGTACAGCCAAACTGATGAACAACAAAAACAATGGGGACAAGAGCCTCGAGTGGAGATTTTGACAGTTGAAAACGTAAAACCCAGCTCCATAACCAATCAGCAATGGTACCAACAATCGGAGAAAAAGGATGTTATTTACAATAATGTGGCTCAAGCTCCTCCTGTAGCTCCCTCTTGGACTCAGCCAAAGCAACAGCATCCAGTTTACGAACCTCCTTTCCAGCCGGCTTACCAACCTCCAAGTCAACCTGCGTACCAGGCTCCGCCTCAACCTACGTATCAGCCTCAGCCTTCATACCAAGCTTCTAAACCTGCGTACCAGCCAGCGTCGCCACAACCTGTGTACCAAACTCAGCCTCAATACCAACCTCAACCGCAGACTCCCCAATACCAACCGCAATCGCAGACTCCCCAATACCAATCTTACTCTGAAAACCTACAACAGAACACCTCGAGCCAACAGGACAACTACACTAGTCAACAATACTCTACATACAATCCCAAACCAGCATATACACCCAGCACACAAACACAGTACACAGATTCTTACCAATCACAGAAACTGTCTTCATCATACGTCCCTCCTCCTTGGGAACAAGATTCTACCTACGTAGTGGACAACTCCCAAAATTACTACCAGCCAGCACAACAAACTTCTTTCACCCCAGATATGAGTCAAAGCTGGGAGTCCGCTCCGGCTAGTAAGTTCAATAAGACTCCTCCTAAAGCTTACATCCCTCCCAAACCAAACCAATCGTTCGTCAAACACGTGACCATCGCTGAACCACCCAAACAACCAGGCCGTAAGACATACTACAGCGAATATGAAAGACGCTATATTTCTGTCCCCGAATCTACTTACATCCCTGGTGAAACGAAACCACAACCACAATCGCACATTCAAGCGCAGCCAGATCCATCTCCAGCTTACTACTACGACAACAACGAACCAGCTGAGCAAGTTGAGCACGAGTGGCGAAAAGAACTCAGGGAGTTCGCAGAAAAGTCTCAAACGCAGCCTGCCAACGTACAGCCTCCGTGGGAGACCTCTACACAGACCAAAACTACATCACAGTACGCTAAAACTCAGGAGACAACATATACAGCAACCCCTACTTGGAGCCAAACGTTGAGGCCACAGTCATGGCGTGAAAGGAGTTTTGAGTCAGAATTTGTGTCTCAAGAATGCCCTAAGACCAGCACTCTTGGCAGAGGTCGTCCTCTAAGCTCCTACGGGCGTGAATCGTCGAACTCCGAGAGGACAAGAGGAGTGTCGGTTGATAGATACAATCCGAATAGCTATCAGTCGCCGGTGCCTGAGCCACACCCGCCTGTGCAGACGTTTACCCACACCCCCCCGGCTCCTCATGGTGCAGGGTACCACAACCCTAATGTGCCTGCTTATCACGCCAGCCGTGCTTCAGCTGAACCGAGGTACGTTCTAATTTTATTTTTATTTTCTTTTCTTATCTCATCCAACTAATCTTACAAAGTAGAATGTTTGTGTAGTAGAATGTTTGTGAAGATGCTTGGCCGAAGACAACGCCGAAACTACTGACTGGATTAAGCTGAAGTTTTGCACTGATTATGTTATGTGCCCAGAATAACATATAGGCTGCCTACTCATTATACCGAAAAACACGTGCGAAGCTGCAGGCAGTAGCTAGTACCTTATATTTTAACCATTCGAACTATACTAGCAGCTTTTCTGCACCCATGACATTATGCCAGTATTATTTAGAGGTAAATTGCGTATTAACTATGGTATTTAGCTTCATTTGTTTTCTATTTATTCATAGTTTTGTTTATGCAAATAAAAGTGTTTCCAAATGAAAGACAATGAGAAACAAATATGTTACGGGCTAAATTAGCGATGCTCGGTATGTGAACATGTACAATATATTCTTAAAAATCTGTTTCAGAGAGCAAGCAGTGTACCAGCAGCCCAAACAGCGAGTTGATACCAGGGCTAGTCCGTTCCAATCCAGGTCCTTCAAGTACCTTCAATGGATCACAGGAACCGAAGATTGAGTGCTTAGTCATAACCTAGATGCATAGAGGTGTGTACATTGTGTAAAATTCAAAGCAGTGCTTCCAAAACCATGTTCCTGCCCGAAAAAATAAATTTATGGAAATACCGTTTTTGAAAATTTTATACAATGTTTGTAAGTGTAAAAGTTTATTCGCAGATAAATCCCAAAATTCTAAAATGAATTCTTGGAGATTTGGAATGCAATTCGAATGTTACGATTTGATCGATTGGTTGTATGTTATGGTTATTTTAACAAACTGTAAATGTAAACGGTCCTTACTATACGTATAAGTTTTTGTTTATATAAATGGTTTAACTAATAATTTCAACTCATTTAGCTTAAAAAATAACATTAGGTATCCACCACATTATTGAAAAATGAAAAGCTTTGACAATCGAGCAACTTTTGTAGATACAGTCGTAGATAAATTTAATAAATTCCACACATAAATGTTTAAAAAATAACGAAAGTTCTTTAAATGTTCGTCCAGATTAAGTACCAAAATATGTTATAAAACATAGTTATTTAACATGTTTTATCAGTGTGGACGATTTGTTATATCGCATTGTTTTAATAATGTGTACAGTTTTGTTTTATGTTATCATGTTAAACATCAGGCTGGGAAGGAGGTTCGTAAAATTATGTTTACGTGTTGTGTTATATGTATAACATAAGTTATAATAACATATTACTTAATCTGGACGCTCCATAAGAGGCATACTTCCTCTGTCTATTTTCACGACACTTGGTCGTAGATTTAAGTCGTCAGCAAAAAAAGAAGATAACAAGTTACGCCATAGTTTTTCGTAAAATAAAAAAAAAAATTAACCCGAGACTTGTAAATTAATTACTTTTGGCTATGTATTTTATGTCATGGATTTATAAAACATGCATTTTATGAGAGACTGACTACAATTTGTGGCCCGTTTGCCTCAGCATTTAATAAAGTATTTCATAACTCATTTGCTTAATAAACGTTATATTGTAATACTCATGAGGGATGTGATAATTTATAAAATTTATATTTATTTATTAGAAGCCCTTACCTAGTCAAGATATGGGCATGTTTTTGTATAATTTCAAATCTTATGCACTACAAAGAAACAATTTAAAAAAATCCTGTTGCATTGTTATATTATAACTTCATTTTTAATAAAGTAAATTATAATTTCAATAACTATTGAAGTTAGTGTGTTACTATGTAACTTATCGTCCTTTTCTTCAAAGGAATGATTTAATGTTCATTAGATTGTACACGAATTTTAAAGTTCAAATTGCTGTTTGAAATGTAATAGAGTTCCTTTTATTTATTTGTATAATAAGTTTTATACCTATTGCATGATTTAGTAAGGTAACCTAATCTTATTTATATTTCGTGGGGTCGTTGTTGAGTTTAATAATAATAAAATAAAGAGATTTAATATATTTTAATTTAATGAGTTTGCTTAGATATTTAACTTAACAGTGTTATTCTGTTCATATTATGGTGCTGAGCTACATTTGTGCCTGTTTTAAGGTTTAATAACTTTTAATAATGCTTCTACAAAAGCAAGAATAATTTTAAATCCTAGTTCAGTCACGTACAGAAGTAAATAAAGATTCACGTCCACTATACCACACCCCTTCTGTGCTCACCCGTAAAAAATTTCTCTTAACAACCATACTACAAGAAAAAGCTCTCTTCCTGTACACAGAATACTTTAATCTAACACCACGTTCTAGTTTTTGCTTTATAAAGACTGATGTCTACTAATACACCAGTTTTTAGCTATAGGTCCCCTTTTGTTTTTCGTACGGCCTACTTTCATTACGAAATTTCGTTTCGTTTCTTTCGATCGGTACTCGGAAAAAGGAAATTTCGCACGCTTTTAAGCTGTTTTTCATTTTGGAATGATTAAAGTATATTTTTCATTCTATTTGACACTGAAATGTCGGTCCTTAGAATAATTTACTTGTAAAAATGTATCTATTAAAACGGGTCGGTCATAAAATTTGCTGCCGCAACCCGCAAAACTCTCGCTTACTTAATAAATTAATAAATTTATTTATGGAACAAGTAAAGAAATATATTCTAATTACACTATTCACACAGGTTACATCACAATTCAATTCAAAAAGATATGTTTTAAAATAATATAAACTAAAATTAGATGTCAAGATACATCAGTCATATTTAACAATGTCAATTTAAGCGAGAGCACAACTGCGGATTATACGAACTAGAGGAGGCCTCCAGAATTGACAGCTGTGTGACGTCGTTAATTGCACGAATAAACAGAAGAAAATCGCACCAGCTTTAAGTCATTTAAGAAAGTTAACAAGTATACGTTTATTCCTATGAGCACTTTTTCGCCTACTGCTGAGCGATGACGACCTCTGTGGCGCTGCGGGTGAAGGTCCGCCTGCGACGCAGGAGGTAGTGGGCTCAATTACCGCCTCGCATGTTTGTACGATCTATAAATATTTGTTCCTGTTGTTCTGGATGTTATAAAAATATCTATGTAATATAAATATAATGTATTAAGTAAATCAGTACTCATAGCACAAGCTCTGATTACTTTGAGGCTAGATAATGCTGTGTGAATTATCCAGCATTATTATTATTAAAACGTGGCCCCCCTAAACAAGGGGGGTTTTGCGTAATCACCACGCTTGGCAGGTGGATCGGTAATCGCAGTAGAGGTATTCAATATACACAAAAGGAAGCTGCTGCCCTTCCTCTAGTAAGTTTCCTTAGGGGTCTTGTACACACACGTTTTTCTCGCCGTAAAAATCTGCAGTTAATTCGCCGTGCGTAGGCACGGTCGTCAGTGTTGTATGGATCACTATGGAAGCTTGTTGCTTAAAGCTTAAGCTTGAAGCTTATTGTTGTTAAACCCCCCGTAGGTTTTTACGGCGAAAAGACGTGTTTGAATGAAGGCCCTAAGTCGGCTCTTACCGTAAGACCGTAGCCGTGGATGTCGTAAGAGTGTTACTACATCCACGGGCTGATTTGGTGTGGTCGATTCTTACGCCGCGACCGCCACGGCTCTGACTCAAATACTTAACCTATAATCAACCATGCTGTGTGGCTTAGAATTTGCACCACCCCAACTCTTCCCGCGGATGTCGTAAGAGGCAACTAAAGGATATCCACCGGGGGTAGGCAGTAGCCTACCCCCGGTGGATATCCTTTAGTTGCCCCCTGCAGAACAATTCAACCACCGAACTGCAATCCCCAACCCGCAAGCCCAGCGTGGGAATTATGGGCACTACCCCCCATGAGATAAAAGCCAACAAGGCGCTTATCAGGGCGAGGCCTGGGTCCAGCAGTCGACCAATATAGGCTGTGGAGGTGGAAGCTGAATTTAGTTCTGTTCAACTAAGTTTTGGCAGCGAACGGTGAAATTGGACCATAATGGTTTTTAGACCATTTAAAGCAAGCCTGTGTGTATGATCGGTTTTTGAACGTGTGGTTACTTCCGGCAATATAGATTAGAACTACGAAGTTATCAATTGAGACGTTATTAAATCTTTTTGAATTTTTGCTAACTTATTAGCCAATTCCACAAAAATACCAAGAACTTCGTTCGAATCGAGAATTCGAAGACTTATCGAATCATCATTGCACTTGACGCGGTTGGCGCTTATTAGAAGGAGGCCTGCGTCCAGCAGTGGACCAAATAGGCTGTTAAGTATGAGGATGAGGAATTAAACATGGCTGTATTACTAAAGATTACCCTAGGTTTTCTGATAATATTCTTTCTTACCATTATGCGTATTAACGCATATAATCAGCGCTGGCTTATTAAGATAAAGATAAAGATTATTATAATTTAAAATAGTACGTTGTAAACCCATTCATGGTTTACAGCGAACTATTTGTACTGTTATGGCAATCCGTTCATGGTTGACTTAAACCTACAACCATCAGAACGAACCTCCCATTTAGCCAACCTGACCAAACAAAACACTTAGGTATATACTCAGGTAAACATTCCGAGCATAAAATCGAACGACATCGAATATGATCCCCTCAACTCTGATGGTTATTGCCGTGCTACAGTGAGCGTGGTCCTTTACGGCAATGCACTGGTTTTTATTTATATGGAGATGCATATACGGAATTCTACGGGTGAACCACTCAATGGGTTAAATGGAAAATAGGGTGTAAGGTCTTAAGAGATTGTTTTTTTTGCTCAGAAAATAACAAATAAATAAGTACATAGTGCTGGACAATCCACACATCATCATCTAGCCCCAAGTTCAACAGTGCTTGTGTTATGGGTACTATATGAAAATCTATATAAAATGATTCCCTATTTCCCTTGATCACGGCATCACGCGTGAACGGCTGGACCGATTTCACTTTTGATTACCGCCGAATACGATTTGAGCGGGACAACATGACAGATGACGTCATTCTCAATCGCGGGTTATACCATGAATAAAAAGTAAATATTCGTTCATCTTAATCTTTCTGGTAACAACGCCCAGCCCAAATCTCTGAAGCTAGAAAGCTGAAATTTGAAGAAGCCGGTTCCTGTTACTACACAACCTCACGCTAAGAAGGGATTTTTGGAAATTCCACCCCTACGGGGGTGAAAAGGGGGTTGAAGTTGCTTTTGGTGTTTTGTAATTCTTTAACCAGTGGCCCAATTAGCTTGAAACTTACAGAGAATACTAAGAGTACAAAACTATTGAACAAGTATTTCAAGATTTATCAAAATTTTCCTGAAAATGGGGTAAATCGGGTTATTAAAGTTTGTGATTCGTAATAAAGTATATCTAAAGTAAATAATGATATACGTTTTTTTTATTTTTCCAAAACTACCCCAAGGGCAGGGTTTCTTAAAGTTTATGCAGTCACGGACCACAATCATAATTTCAAAAATAGTTCGGACCCCTGTCGAATATTATTTATGGGAATGAATATAAAGCCTTATATTAAAAAACACTTTTATTGGTAGTTTTCTTCCAGATGTGTTGCCATATTATTGCAGGAGCTCTGTCGATCCATTTCTCTTCGCCGGATCGCAGAATCAGCCCGTTTGTAGTATTGCTAGGCCGATTGCAAAACGGCGCAATTTAGTTATTAGTCTATGCCGATTGTTGAACGATCAACGTTCAATAATCAGGCAAAATGTCACATAGCCGTCGAATGAAATTATCAGGTGTTTCCCACAAATCAGCGTTCGTTTTGCTATCGACCTAGCCATTCTACAAACGGGCTAATTCTTTGATCCGGCGACGACACATACATATACTACCAAACGTAGTCTTCCAATCTACATTTTGTTCTGCTGTTGCGGACCCCTGACACACATGTCACGGACCCCTAAGGATTCCGTGGACCCCACTTTAAGAAACCCTGTCCTAGGGGGTGTGCAATCAATTTCCACGCGGGCACGGGCGCGGGCGTAAACATACACAATTTATTCAACTATACACTAGCCAAACTCAATGAAGAATGTTTGTAAACAAACCGCCCATACTTAACCTAAAATTCACTCTGTTGCCGCGCCTTTTTATAAGCAATTTACATCACTTGTAGATTTGAGATCATTCCTTCAAAAAATATTGCTTACAAATACATGATAGAAACCAAGCAAATGAGCTTCAGTTATTTGTGTCGTAGTTTGTTTAAAAACATTCTACGTCGACTTTGGCTAGTGTATAAGTACCTACCGATCTTATAAAAGTTTATTTTGTAAAATCGGTAGGATACAAGAAAATTTACAGAAAAACCTTTATAATTCAGCAAATTTTCTTACATGCATTCACTCTGCATCGTGAAATAAAGCATCGTGTACACAAGAGATCGCGACGTTGCCATAAATCAGTGGGCAACATTGTCGCTGCTCGCATCGCGCTAAAAGTACAATAAACAGCCGGACATTCCGAACAAATAAGTATCGAAATGCATCACTAACAGAAGTTGCTATACAACCCCTGGTATAAATAGGTTAACAGTTGGAATATTCATGCTAAGATTAAAAAGTCACCTTTTTAGTTATACAATATCGGCAATATCCAATAAGATTCCATACTTGACCTAGAGACAACTGACTTATGGCGAAAAATAGTGACTTAAATAAAATATTTGCTAACAATTATACATATATGATTGCTTGATTGTTAGCTATAATTATTTGTCGACTAATAAATTGTAATAAAATGATTTTCACATATCGTTTCTCTAGGCTGGCCCAGGTGGATTATCTTCCTTCCACGGTTTGACTCATCATAGAAAACACTACCTACTGGTCTGGGCCCCGAGTCCCGCCTCGAGACGCGAGCGTGACGTGTCCTTTTTCCATACAATTTTGTATAGCGCCTCTATCGTGCGGACGCTATACGCTCTCGATCGCTTTACGTTACTAACGTCAAGAGATGTAAAAATCTTACTTGCTTACGTTACTAACGTAAATATTTATAATTAAAATAGAATAAAACTGTTAATAGGTACAAATTATATTTGAAAATGCTTATCATATTTTTAGTAGCAAGAATTGAGGTAAAAATATTTTTTTCTATGGTAAGTAACAAATTAATATTAGGTCCTTACATATGAAATTGGCGTTTTTCGTACTGGCCACTTTAATCACAAATTTCTCCTCTTTGGTAAGGAATTCCAAATTCAAATTTGTACAGCTATAGACTCATGTATTTGTGCTTCGATGATCGTCATTCATGTGTTTTTTTTCTTCTGTTTTTTTCTGTTTGCGTCACTCATTTTACAAAATGGAAAACTTAAAATATCGCATTATTTACGAGTACGAGTTCCGTCGTGGCACTAGTGCTGCGGAAACAACTCGAAGGGTGAATGATGTGTATGGCGGTCGTGTTGCAAAAGAAAACACAGTTCGTTTTTGGTTCCAACGTTTTCGTTCTGGAAATTTTGACCTGCAGAACAAGCCCCGTGGACGGCCTGAGACTCAAGTTGATAATGAAGAGTTGAAGGCTATTGTGGAAGCGGATCCATCGCAAACCACGTCCGAGTTAGCTGCAGGCTGCGATGTTAGTGATAAAACTGTTTTAATTCACTTGAAGCAAATTGGGAAGATTAAAAAGCTTGAAAGGTGGGTACCTCACGAATTGACTGAAGCAAACCGGCAAACGCGCGTCGACTGCTGCGTTACATTACTAAACCGGCACAATAATGAAGGTATTTTAAACCGAATCATTACCTGTGATGAAAAATGGGTTCTTTACGATAATCGGAAGCGCTCAGCGCAATGGTTGGATCCTGGCCAGCCAGCCAAATCCTGCCCCAAGCGAAAATTAACCCCAAAAAAGTTACTTGTAAGCGTTTGGTGGAATTGTGCCGGTATTGTTCATTACAGTTTTCTCAAATCTGGCCAGACTATTACGGCTGATGTCTATTGTCAGCAATTGCAAACCATGATGGAAAAGCTAGCGGCTAAACAACCTAGGCTGGTCAATCGCTCCACGCCACTGCTGCTTCACGACAACGCTAGACCACACACTGCGCAACAGACGGCTACTAAATTAGAAGAGCTTCAATTGGAAAGTCTAAGACATCCTCCGTACTCCCCGGACCTTGCTCCAACAGATTACCATTTTTTTCGAAATTTGGATAACTTCTTGCAAGGGAAAAAATTCAACTCCGATGGGGCAGTCCAAATCGCCTTCAAAGATTTTATTGATTCCCGTCCGACTGGTTTTTTTTAGTAAAGGGATCAATGAACTACCTATAAGATGGCAAAAGTGCATAGAAAATAATGGTTCATACTTTGATTAATTAAATATATTATATAAAAAAATATTCGACTTTTTGTTCCTCCCATACAAAACGCCAATTTCATATGTAAGGACCTAATATTTTGTAAAATGTTGCATTTTTAATATTAAAAATAAGAAAATAAATTTTAATGCTTGATTTGAAATGAAGATTTACTCTTAGACACGTCACAAAATATTACGAGATAATCTACTATCTTTATTATTTTTGCAATTTTATGACGCGGCTAGTTTTCTAAGAAATACCTTATTTTGGAGTTGGTTAATTATCAAATTAATAATTCATATGAATTAATAATTCATAATGATGGTTCAATCTTACATGATGTATCCTCCAAACATGATCCAAGCTTACCTAAATTACGATAGTAGTGTAATTGCTTGAGTTTTTCTTTTGGTAGAGAAAACTGTAGCAGAAACTTATTTTTTTAGGTTCCTTACCCTACTACATTGGTCCCTAAAGAAATATCCACACTACCAATCAGTGACTAATATTTAGTGATAAATCGATTTATAGGTAGGTACCTCAGTTTTGTCGGAGTGTTATAAAGTGATAAATAATACGTAGGCACCTAAAAAAGGCGAAAATTATATTTTTGCAGAATCGCGACTCTAACGGCATCTCTTAGTAATGCAGCTACAACTGTGAAGTTCTTTATATTACCAAAACATGACGCAAAAATAGCTTATTTATTTTGTTATTTTAACATGTAGGAATACTAATACAATAAAATAACGAAGAATTTATGAGCAAATAATTTTGTTTTACTACATAATATGCAAATAAAAATAATAATCATGCCTTTGAGTCGTCTGGTTGTGAATATCAAAGGTTCGTATATGAGCTGCGTTCCAGATAAGAACCATTTTTACATCCCTGCTCGACAGCTACTCGACACGTTCACGATAGCTACCTGACTACCAACAGTCAAGACGTGGCCTTACGCCTCTGGGCGTAGCAACCTTTTTACGGATTTTTACATTAGCTAATGTCAAGTTCGGAATCAAATTCTCTAGCAAAATTTCATGGGTTTAACTAACTAATTATAAGTAATATGACTGTATAGCTAGTTTTGAACACATTAGTTGTGCAGCTACTTCTGACCATTTTAGTACACGTTGCTGGCGCTTGGCCAGGGCGTCCGTCACGACTGTTATCCAATTATTACAACGAACGTATTGCTTGTTATCTCTATCTAGAGCTGTAAGGTTTCTTAATCTGGTTAACAAAAACTGTATTCAGGGCAAACCTAACGCGTTTGAAACTAGGCCTAGATCTTAGTACTCATGGGATCCCCGTAGTAAAAAACTCGAATTACATAAACTTAAAAATTTTTCTTTGGTTCCTTAAATGTGAAAACAATATTGAGAAAAAAATACGATAAAAAAATCATTAAAGTGCATTGTTGCATAATTTGGTCGAGATCACAGCCTGCTGTCTATTGAAATTACTTATGTTTTGATTCGTAGGTTATTACGAATTATTTGGTTCCTTGAACCAGTTTCTTCAAAGTTTTGTAGTTCTTGTAAATAAGCAAAAACTTGATTTTTGGCTTACGCCATTCCAAAAACTTATGCTCTGCCCGCTCCTATGAACCTAAAATCCTATCCTTTTTACAAAATGGCGAGCTCTCTGCCCTAATTCTATTCAGCTAGTGCGTTTTGGGGACGCATCCGATTGGTATTTATTGATATGGATCAGTTGAGCGAGGGCTCAACTGTTTCAATTTTAAATATTAGTTTTAATTGTTTTCTTTTATTGTTTTGTTTTATTTGATTGTCCAGGAATTGTGGCAAAGGAATAAAAAACCAGAAGCACCCCTTGCAAGCTCTGTTCCTTTATAAAGATCTACGTACACTTGAACCAGACTACGCCCCATTCCGTCATCACGCCAACGGCGTCTAGGCCAAAGAGCATCGCATTTCCCCGATCGCGTACTCTTTCCGCCGAAACACGTGTTATTTGATGCCACATTGCTGCTACCATAATACCTAAAATATGTACGAACATTGACGTGGCGATCGCGGTGTAGGTATCGACTCCTCATACTCAGTATATGTCGTAAAAGTCGACTAACGGAAGAGACTAAAAGACTAATGGGGGGACTACCAGAGGAAGAACAGCATCTTTCTTTTTAACTTCTGTGAATTTTTGCCACTGCTATCACCAATCCGCCTGACATACGATTACTTTTGATGACTTTAAAGGTGCTGGAATGTTTGGCGTGTATAAAAGCAAATTACAATCCTCGGATATATATGAATACTTAGCTTAAGTTTATCATGTAAGTAACATGTTTGTTGGAAATGTATATACTCGTATACAAAAGAAAGTCGTGTTAGTTACACTATTTATAACTCAAGAACGGCTGAACGGATCGCGGTGAAATTTGGCAGCGAGGTAGATGGTATCCCGGGGCCGGACATAGGCTACCTTTTATTCCGGAATAAAGCGTGCGAAGCCGCGGGCAGCAGCTAGTGAGAAATTAAGATATTTTGTATTGAATACGTGGTGATTGTAACAAAACCCACCTTCTTTGGAGGAGGCATTTTCAGCTCAACAGTAAACGTACTTGTGCTTATGAATAGAGGACGTGCTTAGACCGCTGCAAAAAAGCCGCATTAATGCACCACGCCATGGTCGATAAAAATGTTTGATTTGTTAAATTATTTTAGGGATTTTCAAAATGAAAATTTAATGAAACATATTTATTGATGTTTTTAGAATCCAGGTTACAATTTACCATCGGCGTCCGCACTAGTCAAAGCCTGTATCGCGGAGACCAGTAAGTTGAGTTTAACATGAGTAATTATGAACTATTACAAAAACATTATAATTTTAAAAAGTATTTTCGGATACCGTATACTACCTAGGTACTAGAATACGGAAATCCAAAAATACTGTATCCTCGGTGTCCACAGTATCCGCAGTAGATTTATATCGATAAAACTCTATAGTCTATTTATATCTATATATACAGGGCGTCCCACGGCTATGCCACATGGAGGGAAAGTACCTTGAATACGTATCAAAATAATTAAATTAATAATAATTATTAATTTAAAAATTTTAAAATTCATGGTCTCCCCTTTATTTCTGACACTATGTTACTGAGCAAAAAATAATCCTTATGATACAGCCTTTCGATCAATATGATAAAGCTACTGGGTATTTTTTTTTCTCGTGTAGCGGGTTCGATTCTTGGTTCAACCATGTAATTATTTAAAAATCTATGAATGCAGTTTAAATTGTTTTTTAAATTAATATAATGTCTTCTTTCAGTAAAATGTTCCGTCTACAATATTCAAGGTACTTTCCTTCCATGTGGCATAGCCGTGGGACGCCCTGTATAAATGAATCCATAATTTCCTTGGTCACGTCATCAGGCGTGAACTTCTGGACCGATTTTGCAAATTCTTTTTTTGTTGTGTTATTGTCAGGAGAAGGTTAAAAGAAAAATTTAAGGAAGTTGCGCGGAAAATAAGAAAATTTAAGAAACCTTAACGACCATAATACCAATTCGAATTAAATATTCATAGATAATACAGGACAACTTCTGTCGGGTCAGCTATTTATTTATATAATTTTAGGGATATTTTAAACAATTACGGATTTTCGTATTCTAGTACGTACGCTCCCCACAATATCCGCAGCACATTTGGCACGGGCACCGGCTTACCAACATGAGTGCTGTGACGGTTTTGATGGCTGACCCTTTGTGGCATGTGCTCTTTTAGGATTCACTTAGTTGCGGTGCAAACAAACATATTAAAAATTGTTTCTATGTACGGAGGGGTTTAGAGTGTATGCGGGTCTTTGAAAAGGTGCATGCGAAAAATTCTACACATAACCTCCAAACTGTGTTTGATTGTACTTCTAATATTTTGAGAATATAATAATTTACGAATATAATATTTTGCTAATGTAATATTATGAGAATTAAGGAATACTAGAGTTTGTGTATGGAAAATTTTACCCACTTGTCAGACCTGTTTGTCAGGTGTTTTTATTCCCTGAGACAGAGTTATGTAGCTGAACTCAGTTTTTTTTTCAATTACACATTCAAATTTTTATTTTAATATTTTTCATAGAATTTATCATTGTCATTATATCAGCCGAATAATGTCTGCTGCTGGACATGGGCCGCCTCTCAAGATCTCCACAATGACAGATTCTACGAGCACCCAACGATTTCCCGCGACGTTCACCAGCGATTTTATCGCCCCGGTCCACCGAGGACGGCCTACCCACACTGCGCCTTCCGGTCATCGATCTAAGTAAAAGGGGAGATGAGGTACTAGCGTCTCGAAAGTGGAAGGCTCAAATTAGGTGCAATTAGGTCCACCCACATCATAGTCATAGTCGGACCGGCGGCGTTCGTGTTACGCGTGCTTCCTACGACGTAGTTACTTTAGTGTGTTTTATTGACTAAAAGACTACAGCAATGCCCTCGTGTTTGTTCATTAAAGTCAAAGTCAAAAACTCTTTATTTCCATAAATACAATAAATGTATACTTAGAAAAGGTAAAATTTTAATAATTAAACACTGACACGGAAATAAAGTGATATTTTTGATTTCAGTCGCTTCGGTATGTAGACTAAAGTAAAGAAGCGAGGAAGAAACCCAGTTAGTTAAGAAGAAGCCTCTTAGTTAGTTGTTATTTTTCGAGTTGGAGCAAATCCCGTCCCACGCTTTTTTATCCTCTAGATAATCTGATATTTTATAGTAGGCCTTTTTACACAAGAAGGTTTTGACAATTTGTTTGAATTTATTTACTGATAATTTTTGCAACTCACTAGGAGTTTTGTTGTAGAAGCGTATACATTGCCCTTTAAAAGATACATTAATTTTGTGTAGTCTAGTTGTGGGCACAGCGAGTTTATGTTTATTTCTTGTATTCAAATTATGTACATCGCTATTTTTAGGGAACCGATTGATATTTCTATGAGTGTACAATAGGTTTTCATAAATAGAGGTATATTGACATGTGTCATTATGTTTATTTCTTTGAATTTATCACGCAGGGATTCTCTGGGACCCATACTATAGATAGCACGAAATATAATTATTATAATTATTGCACAAGATTGGAAATGTAACTGTGAGCGAGTGTTTGTGCGTAGTTGTAACACAGGACAGTTGTTCTACAGATTTTATTCAGATCTATGCTTCCGGGAGACGGTTTCGTTGAGTTACAAATAAATTAATACAATAATAATAATAATATAATATTAATATTGAAGTTTAGTATAAAACCATGAATTCTGAATTTATTTGTAGCTTGATTAATACTTAAGAGCGTCCCACGAGAGCTTCTGAGATCTCGCGTTAGTCGATTACATGTATAATGTTTTCATGAAAAAACGTGTTCGTACAGTGCTGTAAAGATTAGGGAAAACTAATTGAAATAGACGTTTTTTTGTTTTTGGAGAAAATGTCATAAAGTAATTTTATAGATACATAAATCTGCTAGCTTAGGGTACATACAAGGGTTCGATCACAGAATAAAGGAAAAATATAAAAAATAATCCTGACCTTAAGTTTTTGAAAAAATTACGTCCACTTACTGCTATTCTTTAAAAAACTGCTTCATCAGTATTATTTATCAGTGTAAAAAATTAATAACTTTATTTTTATGTTTATGTAAGTTTATTATGTATAAAGTAGGTAGTTTAAGACATGATAGGTATTATAGTATGTAGTGTAGGTAATATGTAATTTTTTTATTTCTTTAATTTTTTCAAACGCCACCGTCTATATTGTTATCATAAGTCCAGTCCAACCCAAGGTTGCCTGGAACAGATCGCTTAAAGCCGCCCTTTGTACTTCCTTGTTTCTCAGCATTTTCATCTGTATTATATTTGTGTTTGTGTGGTACAATAAAGAATTATCTATCTATCTATCTACGCTAAAGTCCGGGATTCGAAATAAATATTTTTCCTGTATTCTTTGATTGAATCTGTACCTACCCTGAGAGTTTGGTCCCTGGAGTTGGTTAGTTTCTGTTACATCCTGTATAGAGAAAAAGTTGGCTAGCTTATTGAATAAAAAAAGACGGTAAGGTCAAAATAGCACATAATGTACATAATTTAGCTAGACAGACTTTTTTTTTAGATGTGTCTAAACCCTTTTTGTGTTCAGGCATCTACTGTTTAATTATATTATTGTGAATAATTTATCCGTAACGCCAACAAGTGGCTCTGGCGGAAGACCAGCGTTGAATGCTAGCCTGCTGTCATGCAACTCATGCTGAGTCAGAACCAATTTTGTAACCAGACCTATGTACACATTTTTTCCTCTTAAATTATGTTTTGTTTATAAGTATTATCTATTATGTACCTGTTTATAAAATAAATATATTTTATTCTTATTCTTTATTATACTGAATACTTTAGGAATACGTTAGTAATTGTATCATTTCGAATGCTTTATTTGAATTCGAAATTATATATGTTAATTATCACCTTTCCTTCGGCCACTGAAATCAAATCAAAACAAAATCTCTTTATTTCTATAAATACAATAAATGTACACTTAGAAAAGGTCAAATTCTTAAAAATTAAGTACTGACACGGAAATAAAGTGATATTTTTGATTTCTGTCGCTTCGGTATGTAGACTAAAGTAAAGAAGCGACGAGGAAACCTTTACCTCACATAAATGCATCGCTTTAAGCGATAAGGCCGCCAGTTCCATTGCCGTTCCCTACATTATGTTTAATGAGTACTATCTGTGTTATAACGTAATGAATAAAGCATTATCTATCTATCTAAATGCAAGTAGTGCTGGTTTTCAAGGTTTTGGTGGGTGTGAGTGACATCAAAGTATGTTTCGGTTAATCGGATTTTTTCCTGAACTCAAAAGGCATGTTAACTATGCTGCACTGTACCAATTTGCCAGTACCCCCCGCGTTCGTTATCTAAGCCCCAGGGCGAGCTGTAATCTTTGACGAAAGAAATACTTATCTCGAACCATTCTAATTTATACGCACGAGCGTACTTTATCAAGATTTATAAAACGCTGCGTGATTTTTACGTGAAATACATGTAAAGTAACTAACTTCGGTGAAGTCTAAAAAATATTTTTGAGTTTTGTTTTGATCGAAAGGATTCCACATTACTTCCCCATTACTCATAGCGTTTTTCCGGGATAATAGTTTGTGTTATTCTAAGTCTAGAACTAGATTACTTTGCAAAATGTGAGTTAGATCCGTTCAGTACTTTAAGCGTGATCGTGAAGTAGAAGATAAGCATCAATCGTTCTGGCATCCAATATATTTTATGTCAACTAAGGCATCTATGAACGAAAAGTTCACAAAACCTGATAACATTAACTGTTAAATTCTGTTGATAATTTAAGGGTAGTTTTACACTGCGAATGTCTCGACACAACCGCTCTGCGCGCCGATAAGTGGAGTCGTTATTTTCTTTCGGTATTATACAAGGTGCCACGTTATTGATGTACTAAGCGGAAAGGAGGTGGTCCCACAAATATTTTTAGTTCTAGCACTTTCCGGGGTTCAAGGTTTTTTACTGAAAAAAGACCTCCTAACTTTTATCCCAACTAGGCCATTTCTATGTCAGTGACATCAGCTGTTCATCAGGTTCTTGACCTTTCAATTGCTTTTCTTTAGCCAAAGCCGACAATATTAAGGCGGTTTCGTACATTTTTATTACAAGCTATTATGTTTAATGTTTATCTGTTGGTAGGTTGTTTCTTTGGTGGTAGGTTCTTCTACGTAGGTACCTAATAAGATTATTTATCGATACTTTAATAAAAGTTACGCGATAAATACCCGATAAATAATCTTCATTAGGTATGTATGTTAGAAAATTGCGAAGCTTTAAAAAGTGCCTAGTTTTATTTTTAGAATGAATGAATGTATTCTTTATTTGCACATGAAAAAGGAACACTAATATTTTTACGCCAAAATGGCCAGCCTTACGTTTGTTTGCGTTTGTGATAGGGTTGTAAATTTTCTAGGCGTATGCGTACAGTTATTTTTTTAATATGTAACTTAAAAAAACGTATTTCTGAAAATCAACCATGCGGATCAGTTGGGTACAGGGTGCACAACAACCCGCTTTCGGCTTAGTACACCAATAACGTAGCACCCTGTATTAACCGTGTTGTCAAGATCTTGTCTAGATTCTATCTTGACAATGTTGATAGAACGTCTACGTTATATCAACAAACATCTACTGTGTGCCCTTGAGTGTTGTGTTGTGTCACACAACACAACACTCAAGGTTACAAAACTTGTGTGTGACTCCCAAACAGCCAACCATCCAGCTGGATCCGGGAGATATCTGATGTCCCGATTTGTCGATCGTGTCGCCTGCACTTAACCCAGTACTTACAGGGTGTTATATTTTGTTCAAACTCAGCAGAATCGTTCTACTTGCTTATCTTCCCCATTCTCTTATGTTTGCCCTTTTATAATTTCTCGAAAAACCAGAACCTTGTACCGCAAGCAAATCATATAAAAAAATGTAAATATCGCAAAAAAAACAAGGTGACAGCAAGATAACTACCAAAAACATAAACACAAACGCAAACTTAAACAACACATAATTAGACAAGCACAGCAAAAGAGGCAAACCTCTTGAAATTAAATTATGAATAAAAGCTTTCAAAACGAAAAACTGTTTCAAACTTCTGCGATTTGCTTTAATAATATCAGTGTCATGAGATCATTTCCACCAATGTTTCTTGAATTACAAAATCCATATGATCTCTTTATCATCTATAGGATTCTAGAATCGAGTCAAAAAAAGGCTTATAGTATAAGTTTAACAAGTAAACTAAGCCATTCTATAACCCAAGTAATTCCCTAAGTACCGTACCTTATGAAACAGATCAATCGACGCCAATCGGAGTATCATCAGTGTCATCTGTTGCCGAAACTTGGCTGCAGCTAGATCTTGACCGGTACAATGCTATTCTTCGAGGTAGCTGTACAAATTGCAGAGACTTGGACTGCATCCAGCTTTGAGGTTGGAGCGTAATGACCAAAAAACTTTATTGAAAGACTTTGTCATTTTGCGCCGAATTTGGCAAAATATTTTCAGTAGTTAGGTCTTATTTACAATATTTTTACCAATTTTACCTGAGTATCCCCACCTATTAGAAAGTGTAGGTACCTGTGTCAAATCGGAAGAACTAAGCTTTATGCCAAAAAAATGTCTGATTAATATCCTGTCACTGCCACATCCAAAACTGCAATTATATCACTTCGCAGGTACATATTTTAAAACCGCGCCGCATCTCTCTGTCTGTTAGAGTTACATAAAAACAATGTTCCTATCTATTATGAAATTATTCCTCCTGTTAAATATCTGTTAAACTGCTCTTCTGCTATCTGGTTAACTTCTCTTATCAGATATTATTCTAGATACTAGCAACCCTCCCCGGCTTCCCTTGCGAAGCCGGGAAGCCGGGGAGGGTTGCTAGTATATAGGCAAATAAATTTTACAATAGGTACGTAAGAAGAAAGCCATTAATGCATTCAATATCATGAAACTGTATAAAGTTATGTAATCCATTCGAGTTAAGGCACCTTTTGTCCAAATAATGGTGAAAAACTCCAAGTTCTAAAAGGCTAAAAGGCGGGGGGTTATTTAGAAAGTGGAATGATCGTAAGCGAAATCCTGCCGCTAAAAGTTTCCGAACTAAACTAAGATTCCGTAGCTTTTGTGTGTTTTTAAGAGTTTTGTTTTTATGCTATTGCTATTTTCCGGAAAGTTTGGTGCATTTTAGGCTGTCATCAAAATTTATTTTAGAGCTTTGTTTACACCGCTGGTTTTAAACTATCAGAAAAACGATAAGGGGGCATCTTCCACGGCCAACTACTCGATCATAGGTTTAGAGTTTTTCTTAGTTTGTTGCATGATATTAAATTTACGTGTAAGGTATGTGATTTGTTCTTGAACCTTAATATCTCGCGACAAAAGTAGATCTAGAAACTGCAAGAACCAACACAGAAAGGCGTGATCATCACTGCAATAGGCAAAATCTTTACGCAACAATAACCATGCTTGTAGTCCAAATGAAATAATAAAAACTTATAAACTAACTTCATCAGGAATTTCCTTTATTCTCATAGCAATAGTACCTTGAACTGCTTAGTATCAACGATCACTTTACGCAAGTAAGAAAACGATATTAGATATTAGCGAGTATTACGTAGATGTGTTACAGCTTCCAGTACTTATATCTAAGGTAGGGAAACTTCTTACATTACGCGAGCGTCGTAAAAAGGAATTTGATATCGTACAAGTTGTGCACTACGCTTTATACGGGCTAGGTGCCATGTGTTTTTGTAGGGGAGTTTGAATTGAATTTAGTGTTAGTATATAATATGTATAGGTCGTAGTAGGTACTAATTAGAAAATGAAAAAAAATGAGTTTTTTTTCTACCTTTCTTAAAAATAACTGAGTGTCGTGACGTGGCCATCAATAAAGATGATCTAATCAAAAACATAAATGTTTAAACTAGCCAAGTTCGTTTAGATAGTGGCTTCACTGATAAAATAGCTAGAGGTCCTTTAGATAGGTGTCAAGTTTCATAGCACTAACACTTGGACTAATATTTAGATATACATAGAAAATACTCAGGGGACCCGGAACAAATATATGCAGATCGTACAAACATTTGCCCCGAGGCGGGAATCGAACTCAAAATATCCCGCGTCGCAGGCGGACTATCGCCCGCAGCGCCACAGGGGTCGTCAAAAGTACCATATCCGTGCTAATTCGCAAAAATTCTCTAGACGTGGACACAAACATAGTTAACTAAATTAAACTGCAGAGCGCGCGCTGAATCGTGACGAGTTCTAATGAACCGTCCAGTCTTAGCGGGTATTTTACGAGATATATGAGCGGGGAATATGAAATTGCTTGGAACGTAAGGGCTACTTTGCGTAAGAGCGTAGCGATTTTGAGTAAGAGCGTAGCATCGTAGAGTGGAAGCGTAGCCTTTTTAAGTGGTGTGTGGCGATTGATTCGGAACATAGCTTCAAATATCTATATCTCAATGCTATGGAGCTTAAAAAATAGGTAAATTGATTTAAAATAACGAAGAGTTTATCTTAGCGGGAATTTTACGTGATATATGAGCGGAGAATATGAAATTACTTGTAAGGTAAACGTTACTGTGGAGCGTAGCATTATTAAGTGGAAGCGTAGCGTTTTTCAGTATGAGCGAAGCATACATTACCTATAGGTGAGTTGATATACAACTATGAAGAGTTTGTTACAAAGCGGGAATTTCACGAGATATATGAATAGGATATAGGAAAATTTTGTGTGTTGAGTTGGAGTGTAGCGATTTTGATAAAGAGTGTAGCCTTTTTGAGAAAGAGCGTAGCGTTATTGAATGGAATGTTCTTCTAGGATAAATCCTAATTGATAACTATTAAATTAACACAAGAAAAAGAAGGTACCTACATAAAGATAAATTTGGTTCAAATAACTAAAATATATGTATAAAGGTTGGAGGAGGGATATTCCCGTGATTGATTGGGGATTATGAAATCGCTTGGAGCTTAGACGTAGGTACCTAAGTACTCTTAATGTGTACCAACGCGCTCATTGGCTTTAGCTTTAGTATTAATAATAATAAATTCATTTATTTCTCTTCACAATAGGCAAAGACAGTTTATTGTTAAGGTTATGTGTAGCGTACAGCGTACGGATACCTGTTTGTGAGAGACTGGTGCCAGTGATAGGTTTAAAACCTGTGTTACTAGTCACCAGTGCCCCCTCCACAGAGTTCGTTAAGTATGATGTTATTTTTAAGTACAATGAATTTTGCCTTAATCTTACATTATAAGTAATGCTAATAACTTATAAGTTATTAGCATTACTTATAATGTATAATGTATGTATGTATGTAGTTGTAATGTGTATAGGTATACCTATACAAAGTGTAAATTAAAGGGTAAGAGAGCTACAAACAGCTTACATTATAGCTTAAATAAGTGCATGTTTAAGTGTGCGAGTGTGTGAATGTAAAGTATGTGTGAGAGGTTTGTCAGGTTGTGAAAGGTTTGCTTGCAAGGTAAAACGGGTGTATGTTGTATGTTGGGGTCTCCTGAGGACACCAGGCTCTTAAGAGTTTGGGCAACAGGAGACCCAAAGGGTGTTTAGTTATCTAGTATTACTTCAAGGAATATTCTTAGTTTCTAATAAGCTTCCGCTTATTTCGGATCTTTACCTAATGTTTCAAGCGGGAAAAAATAAAATAACACAACGGAGAGTATACAAGTAACAAAGTCACTTTTCGCTGTGGTCACGTTATTAAAAATGTGGTTTAGTTATAAAAATAAATGGATTTCTAGTTTCAGGAGACCAGGGCTTTTAATAAGAGGATCATGAGATTATTTTATGAAACTCTCGTCCGGTTTGTAGAATATCCTTTGTTTTCAATAAAAACAAAAAAAAACAATAATAACTAATTGAATTTTTAATAGTTCTCATAATGTAGGTTGAAACGTTGGTAGTTATTATGTTGCGCCGAAGTCGATTTCCTGTATAAATGATAAATAACTTTTTATTTCACATAATATTGAACATCTAATGGCGCAGCACATCAGCATTGCCATACAGCGGGGCAATGCAGCCATGTCATGTCATGTCTTGGGGACGCTTCCGACTGGTATTGATATGGATCAGTTGAGCTACCTGTAGATTGTTTGTAACAGTCTACAGTTAGCTCAATTGTTTCAATTGTAAATACTAGTTCCAATTTGTTCTATTATTTGATTGTAATTAACATTTTAATCACATTGGGTAGGCAAATAGCGCTATCTATGATACCTAACTGTTTCATTCCAATGACTCTGAAACATTTTAATAAATCAGAAATAGAAAAAAGTTTTGATCAAATAAACACACATCGTACTGGCCGGAACGTGCTTGCTTTATACCGTGAATTTCAAATTTCGAATGTGCGCTTGCTATATTGGTTGTCACTTTGATGTGTCACTTCCCGGTGAATGCCGGCTGGTTCGAAATTTAAAAGTGCACATTGCTCAAACAGATTCTGCGATTTGAATACTTTTTTCAAATGCTGTGGACGATGGATGTGGCGCGGTGGGGGAAGGTCCGCCTGCGATGCAGGAGGTTGCGGGTTCGATTCCCGCCTTGGAACAAATGTTTATACGATCTGCAATTATTTGTTCCGGGTATTTTATAATGTATTGTAAGTGTATCAGTCATCTAGTACACATAGCACAAGCTCTGCATAGCTTGGGGCAAGTAATTGTCCAGCATATTACAATCTGGAACTAATCGTCTTAGGCAAATAAAAAACTCTGTAAACACAGTTTTTGATGATCTAAAAATCATCACATATGAATTTCGAAAAATAGGTAATAAATTTTCCAAAGTGCGAGCTTTTTATTTCGGACTCTTGTGTAGACAAAAACAATATCATTGGAAAATTCAATAGGTTGGCCCCCAACATTACAGTTGTAGATAAATGTTCACTTCGCCTCCTTGGTTCACCAATTCTTAATGAGTCTTTTTAGTCCTTCGTAGATGAGAAAGTTCAAAATTTCAACAAAACTTCGGACAGACTGCTCAAA
The DNA here is from genome assembly GCA_963662085.1 of Eupithecia inturbata. Classification (NCBI taxonomy): domain Eukaryota; kingdom Metazoa; phylum Arthropoda; class Insecta; order Lepidoptera; family Geometridae; genus Eupithecia; species Eupithecia inturbata. The sequence continues at coordinate 3,582,592 of OY759196.1, read as the reverse complement.
ATTAATAGGCTCTCACAATAATTCGGGTTTACTTTGTCTTTTTTTACCTAAATTTACGTATTCTTAGAGATTGACTGTGGAAACACAGCGAGCTCTTGGAAGGCTTAGACAAAATAATAAAAAATATTCTATCATTGGTTTTAAATGTCGATTTAGATGACAAGGCATGGTCGCAAGCCTACCTGCCTGTCAAATTAAGAGGCTTAGATGTACGCAAAATTTCAAGTGTATGACGACGGCATGACACTAGTCCCATGGGAGTTGGGGAGGCCCATTGTGTGCGACGCTACATGCGTCGACACACTTGCGTCTTCCCATCTTCCGATCAGATTCCCGAAATCAGATTTAGCCGAGGATCTCAAGAGCCGCAAATATGCAGGTCTCGACAGAGCCTACACATTTGCTCCATTTGGGGTCGAGACCCTAGGTCCGTGGGGTACCTAGGCTCTCCGGGTTTTTAAAAAGTTATCTGAGTCTGGTCGACGCGACGCGTGACCCGAGAGCTGGCGGATATCTGGCGCAGCGCATCAGCATTGCCATACAGCGGGGCAATGCAGCCAGCGTCTTGGGCACGCTTCCAACTGGTATTGATATGGATCAGAATTGAACAATGAAGATTGTTTGCAACAGTCTGCAGTTAGCTTAATTGTTTAATTGTAAATACTAGTTCTAATTTGTTTTTATTATTGAATTGTAATTTTATTTGTCAATAAAGTTTTAAGAATTTGTTGGTATAAAAAAAGAAAATGCAATTTCAAGAGCAGCAAATCCCTTCAATCTCACTTGCAAAAGTAGAAAACAAATCGGTCAAAAGATGTTGTATTGTAACAAAAACACTCAAAGTTTGTCACAACTAGTTCAAACAAATAACAAAATAATTCGGACAGTCTATTGGCGTTCAATAGAAGGCGATAACAAGTAATCTTAACTTTTAGTTGGATTGACTCAAATCATCAGTTGTGAGAACTATTGATTGGACTAGTGTGTGTAGTCAGGGAAAAAAGTCAGGGGCTAAAGTTTTATTTTTATAATTTTATCGTCCCACTTCTGGGTTATATTTAAACGTGGGCTAAGAAAAAAGTTTTTTAATCGCTGATAATTTTTGTATTGTCTACATTCGGATGAAATCATAGGTGGATGAAATAATTAAGGTTTTGATTTTATAGTTTGCAAGGTGATTCGGGTATCGTTCGTTAGTTTTTTTTACATTTGAATCGAAGGTTGCTAAAATAATAATTGTTAACGGTAGCACTTATTGTTCATCAATCGAAAGATTTGATTGATGAAAATCAATGCAGCCCTTAACAATTTTCAAATAATAATGGTATTCATTTTGCATTGAAGTTTAGGTAGTTTAATAGACAAATCGTCGGGGTTTACGAAATTTAAAAAAATATCCTTTTTTCCTATTTATATAGTAATCTTTATAGATGGTATATGAGCCTCTCCACACTCGCATGCCAATTACAACGTGTAATCGCAGCGCGGATGGCATGGCGGTGTAAATCTTGGCAAAACTGCCAAGGCTTCCACGCGCGCCTTACGCACCCTTTGTCACGGGACAAAAAACCAACGCGGCGCGAACGCGACGCGAAGCCGTGAAGAATATGCGAATGGGATCCACACTCGTGGTTCCGCGAGTGATTCGCTGCTTCGCGCGTGATTCGCACGCGATTGTGGAAAGGCAAAGTCCAACTAGGAGCCAAAGGTCTTAATTTGCCCCAAAACAACATCCTCATTACGAGACTGACGTAATTTCCGATGGCCCATTAATTTTTACTTACCTATGGGACTTAATTAAGGTACCTGCGCCATAGCTATTAGTAGAGTTTCGCTTCATTGACTACTGATCATTCGTAGATACTCCTATAAAATAGAACATAGATAACTACGTAAATAATATAAGGCACAGAACGGACTATCGCAACATCTCGAGTGAAGTTGTACCTACTCACGACGAATGTGTTCAATGAAAGACAATCGGGAAAACGACAGATTCAAATTCCTTAACATCTAAAACTTTGTAATTTTATAGGGATATTTACCATGATTTGAGTTTTGAGCTTCCCAATATTTAGGCACAGTTTCATGCGCCATCATCACGGAATTACAATAAGCTCAAAACGCATGGTAAATATCCCGTTAAAAATTACTTTAGTATCTATAAACCAGCCAAACTTGATGTAGAATGTTTGTAAACAAACTGTCGTGGTTTGTTTACAAACATTCTCAAATAAATAAAACTCGTGGCGTCGAGTTTCAGATATATGTAGTTGTAAGCAATATCATTAAAGAAAGGATCTCAAATCGACAAGTAATGTAAATTGCATTTATAAAGACGCGGCAATTGAGTAAATTTAAGGTTATGTAGGGGCGGTTTGTTTATAAACATTCAACATCGAATTTGGCTAGTGTATAAATAAAATATTGTATGTTATATTGTTGAATATCTATTTTAAATAAATATAATATTAACTACCTACCTAAACATAAATATTTTAACTTAGCTTTATTTAGTCGTTGCTGAAAAAAAGGGGAAATAGTTTGTAATGTCCGTTCTACTAGATGACTAGCCAGACTAATTAATGAAGCAATTTGTTTATTTGTAATTGGAAATGGAGCTCGTTACCTACCATAAAGAAATACCTACATGTATTCTATCTATCTATTATAGTTTTATAGTTTCTCTTTTGATTAGTTTTGACCATCGATCTAAGTAAAAAAGGGGAGATGAGGTACTAGCTTCCCGAAAGTGGAAGGCTAAAATTAGGTGCAATTAGGTCCCACACATCACAGGGACACATCTCAGTCATAGTCGCGTGCTTGGTAAGACGTACTTTAGTTTTATTTATTGGCTAAAAGACTTCAGCAATGCCCTAGTGTTTATTCATTTTATTATTGCACAAGAGTTTGGAAATGTAACTGAGCGAGTGTTTGCGTGTAGTTGTAACACAGGCCAGTTGTTGAGTAAGCGCTGGGAGAACGTATCATATCTACAGATTTTACTTAGATCTATGGTTTTTTTTTGGTTTCTTCTGATACACAGTCATAGTCACAGTCAGTCATAGTCTAGACTAGAAGCTGTTGGTGATTGAGTCAAATTGAAAAATTAACAAAAAGATAGTAGATAGGTCTAATCCGGCTGTCAAGCGTGGTGATTATGGCGAAATCCCCCCTCGTTATTGGGGGGTGGGCTTGTTCAGCAGTGGACGTACAAGTGCTGATGAAGAGAGGTTGTAGGAACCTGATCCTTTTTGTCGGTTTAAAAGAGTCTACTACTTAGAATATAAAAGAAGAATCCATAATAAATATTATCATAAATTCGAAAGTAACTCTGTCTGACTGTTACCTTTTCACGTATAAACGGCTGAACGGATGTCAATGAAATTTGACAAGGAGGTAAATGGTATCCCGAGGACGGACAAAAGCTACTTAAAAAGCGTAAGCGAAGCCGCGGGCAGCAGCTAGAAGAATATATTTGATAAAAGACTTACACATAATAGGCACTTAATATTTTTACTCCATGCAACGATAAACTAAATTGCCTTTCCTAGAACATAGACTGAAGTCTAGACATGCGGTATGTGTCCAATACTCCATGTAAGTGCCAAATAAGGTGGCAGGACAAGTCATTTACCTCCTCCTCCACGAAATCGCAAAATGCAGTAAAATTATCGGTATTCTGTCGCTTTCCATACAAACCTGAAGCGATACCGGTGTCGCTAGAGTATCGTGGTCCAAGCGTGCTAGGAAGCAGCAGACAAACAACACAACCCAAAAAAAATCGAAATCGGGAATAACTGACTTTTTACGTTTTCAATAGTTCTCGTATTTTAAGGTTTTACAATATCAGAATAATTTTAAACCGGTGATATTTTAATAAAATGTTAAATAATAATATGGCTATGAGTACCAAGTTACATTATCATGACTGAAAATATATAAATATAAAAATAAAAGTAAAAGTATATTATTATATATAAGTATTTATATTGCATAAATACATTTTACACACATCTCCACAGCTTACATTGGTCCACTGCTGGACCCTGGCCTCCCCCTGATAAGCGCCTTGTTGGCTTTTATCTCACGGAGGGTAATGCCCATAATCCCCACCCTGGGCATGCGGGTTGGGGATCGCAGTTCAGTGGTAGAATTGTTCTGCAGAGGGCTGCTGCCCAACCCCGGTGGATATCCCTTAGTTGCCTCTTACGAAGCCGCGTGAAGAGTTGGGGTGGTGCAAATTCTAAGCCGGCACCACACAGCAATGCTGTGTGGTTGCACACATGGTACAGTGAATTAATAGTGTAGCAATAAAATTTGCCCTATATGAGCAAGCAATTATTAGTCTATCACATGCATTATAAGAACTAAAAATAAAAACATTAAGTTAACAGAAAAAGGAATGAATAAGGTACACAATGTCAATTTATAGAAATAAAGTAGACTAGTCAATAGAAAATATAAATTAATTATTAATGATGTTATTATGATGTTATTAATGATAAGATTGTTGACAAATAACCATTTGTCAACAATCTTATCATTAATAACATTTATCATATAGTAAGATAGGAAGGTAGTATATGAATTGTGTGTAACATAAGAATTTAAGTACCTATCGAAAAACGTTTATCAATTCAAAATAACATAGACCTATGCGTTTATGTGTAATAATAATAATTTTCCAAAGAATTGTATTAATCTTAAAAATGCTAAATTTTATGTTGTGCCCCTTTTTCGATTAAGTGAGGGAGATAGGTCAACGACCTGTATTGCCAAGCTATCACACCTAGTATAGCTAGGAAGCTACTCAAAATACCGCACATTTTTCCTTTCAAAATAACCCCCAAACGTGCCTAGGTGTCGATCACATTCACCCTTCATCACACTTAACCCTAACGCCGCCGTAGCTTTATTTGTCGTAAAGATTTTTACTGCCTCGGAACCAATGACCCGTCCAAACGCCCCTATAAGGACCAATGTGGAAAGCAAAGTGTGAAACTAAATGAACGTTGTATTACGACTGTTGTGAATTTGTGAGTCAAAAATGTATACAACTTGTGGAAACACTTTCAATGTTTTTTAGGGTTTGTCCTTTTTTCCGTCTTTAATATCTCAGCAACTACAGAAGCAAATAACGTGAAATTTGAAATAATAATACATTTCGTGCGCCTGTACAGATTAAAAGAAAAATAAATAAAAATAAATTAAAAATTAACGTGTAAATTTTCAGTACAAATTGTGATGTCGAAATTTTAAAAGAGAGAGATGTCAAGTGTGATATCAAATGAAAGGTATTGGTTTCTACATCTCAAAACAGTTTTTGAAATTTCTGTAGGTTTCATACTTTTTAAAATATTTTGAAAAAAGACGAAAATTTTACTATTACCCTCTATACCTACTCCGAAGTTTGCAAACCGATACATCTGAAGTGTACGTACCTTTAACTTTTTGGTATTCATCAAATAGCAAAGTCTCTAACCAGTAACTATATAGTACATATTGGTATACTTGACAACCGTTCGAAGCCCTCAGCACGCGAGTCACACTCGCACTTGACGGATCTTGTTTTCTTTTTATAGGAAAACTAGCATGTTACTTCGCACGCGTTTTGCACGGATGCAAAGTAACATGATGTAGATGTCCTCGCTGAATTTTGGTCAGTGTGGCCAGTCTCAACGGAGAGTAGCCATGTGCGCAGGACATAAATATTATAGTGCACAAAAATGTGGGCAAACACAAGGGCACTATTTCCTCACTCAAAAAATAACCTAAGTATACTTTATTAAAGATCTAAAACTACCTAGTTGGTAGTTAGTAGTTTTGAATTGAAGAAGTAACCAAAATACAGATACGTCCAATTTCGTGATATTTTTTTTATGTGGCTTTGAATTTATTTTCTACGTAACATGACAGGCTTTATATAAATAGGTAGCCACCCCGGCACAAAAAGGTTGCTTACAAAACCTATCCAATCCGACCTCTTTGGCTCAGAACTCCATTATAGAACTGAAAATTCCCCTAAATACATAAGTAGACCGGTATGTTCTATTTGGGCATCGATGTCCCTATCTCTAATAACGTCAAACCCTAAGGGAGCTGGCCAATATTAACCTGGTTATTTGGTACATTTCCTACCTAAACATAAACATGACAAGCCTGAGTTGACAAATTGTACGCATTGATATAATAATTTGAGGGCAATTTGAATTATTAAGATAATAAAATGCTAAAACTCTCTGGATGTCTGTTTTTTTATATGTATTTAGAGTTCCTGAGTTGAATGGCGGAAACGGAACATCAACGTTGATATTTTTTCTACAATAACTAAAATAACACCAATATTAAAAATGCGAAGGTTGGGATATTAGTGACCTCTCTACGCCAAAACAACTGAACGGATCGTGCTGAAAATTTGCGTAGATGTAGGTCTAGACCTAAATTAACAGATAGTGTTATTAAAGCTGTAGGTTTGCGTAAAAAGTTACGTATTTCCTTTACGTAAATTTTTACACATACCTAAAGAAGTAAAAAAATAATATTATTAACAAATCAAATAATATCCCAAAATTTTGTCGAATTTGTCGGGACTTGAACCCGGATCCTTCCCTCAGTACGGGAAGGTGCTAAATAACTACACCATGATGTCAAGTGACGTAGGAGTCGAAACTATTAGTGGATTCCTGTTAATAGCCCATCAATTTCTATTGTATCACCCATATAATGTATAATGTGCTGATTGTACAGGCCTATGCTACCCTGTACTTTGATATTGGTGTTAGGGGTTGATATTTATAACTTAAGATGGGAGTTAAAATGACCGAACGGCACGGAGTTTGTTTGCAGACTGAATTATAAGTATCATATAAGTAGATAAAAATGCTGATCTTTGCTTATTACTAACGCTCATGGTGCTCACAGCTTAGTCGGCTTAGCTTAGTCTTAGCAAGTTATTACGTACCTAAGCTGGCCTACGAGTGTAGGTAAGTATCTAAATACAATAAAGTGCGGGTTGGCCCGTACACTGATGGTTTCCCTAAAATAAATAAATAAAATAAATAAACTATGGGACTTCCTTCGGACTCTAGCACCGTTAGCGCCACCTGTAGAACTCCTGTAGGTGTACAGGGGAAACATTAAAGTTTATCCAATCCTGTTCAAAGACTACAGCTACATTTAGTTCGTTTGACGAGAGGTGACGCGTTGCTCATTTCTAAGTTTGTTTTTTAGTTGATTTCTTATAAATTATTTCGGCGGTGAGGCTTACGCACTACAATAATAAAACAATCTAAAAATAATATCTGTTGCTAGTTACCACGTGATCGGAGAAAAGCTGTAAAACCAGCGTCTAGTCTTGGTCTTGTTTCGAAAACCGTGTTCTGTACCTTCAAAATTAAATTACCTACTTATACAGATACTTTGCCATAAATAATGTAAATAAATATTACATAGAACCATAGCAAACGGGGGTGACTTGCCATTGCCAGTTTCCAATTCTTTTGATTTATCATTGAAAGGGCGTTATACTGTCGAATATTACGTTTTTATAAATTACGTTCGATTCGGTGGTATTAATACAAATAAATCGTGCTGGCATGAGGAATTTAATAACTCATCCATAAAACACTCAATGGGATTCAATCCGTCGGAAGGGAGACTCTCGATGTGTTTTCGAATGTTGTTCGAAGGGTTCTTGTTCTTACTTTTGTAACTACTAGATTTCTGCCCACGCACACGTTTTCCTGGATAACGAGTGATTAATTAATTGTAGATTTTTAAGGCGAAAAAAACGTGTGTACAAGAGCCTTCTTTTTGTCGATGGCTGCACCCATAATAACATTAAAATACAAATTGTTATGTCGACATTTTAAAAGAGACCTACAGTGTGGTGTCGATTCTGTTGTTTTAGGATTTCTAACTAAAATTTTATGATTTCTAAATGTTTTAGTTTAAACAGGATTCTAAGATAGGTTTACCAAAAAATTATGGTATTCTATAAACAGATCCTAAAAATAACTAAATTATAACGTATATGAAAATCGCAAGCAGACTGACTGACTGACTAAGAAGAAGAATAAGAAGAAGAAGAGGGAGAAGAGGAAGAAGAAGAAGTAGAAGATGATGAAGACGAACAGACAGACAGACATGCAGACAGACAGACGATAGCGAAAGCGCGTTACTCAGTCTAAGTACACCGGTACTTAGACTGAGTAACGCGCTTTCGCTCCTCCCGCGCGCGGTGAGGTGGGGAAGGGGAAGGGGATACAGCAGTACAGCTCGCAGACTCACTCAAATCACCCACGACGCACGTTACAACTTTGCATCGTGACTCGCGGTAAGATAAGGCGCGTGTGTTTTGGCCTATTCAATGATTCTAATTTTAGCTAATTCTAAAACAACAGAATCGACACCATTGTCAAGTGGGGTATCAAATAAAAGGTATCAATTTGTACATTTTAAAACAGTTTTTGTAATTTATGTAGGTTTTATACTTCTTGAAATATTTTGAAAATAGTCGAAAAAATACCAATTCCAAACCCCCCTTCTTTCTCCGAAGTTTGCAGAGCGATTCATCTGTATATGTAGCGTTTGTAGATATATTTAGACACTATTATTATTCTCTATCTTTTATATCTCTATATTTTACAGGAAAAATATAAAGAAGTCTGTAAGTAGACAACTTTTTGAAAAGAGGGATAATATTCAAAAGGGGGGCCTACCTCACCTAGTGGGTACTCCCCGCTGCATTTCTAACAGTTAGCGACACAAACTTTTCCCCGACCTCGAAAAAACAACACGAGAAAACTAGAAATAACCTACATTTGTGTTATTACGCAACTCTACAAAGGTATCAACTGTAGGTAGCACCTTTATACACAAAGGGCTTTCTATTCCTTTGATGATATCTCCACGCACCTTCTGCCAACCTTCGAGCGACGGCTCTGGCTACAGGTTGTACAGAAACAAATTTCTATAATCAAAAAACAAAAAAAAAACACAAACGTGAAAATCAGACTCGAAAGACTGACGTACAGGTTATCCGATTTAGTTCAACTTTGAGTACCGTTGACATATTTTTTTTTATATTTACACCTGTAGGCTTTTACCTGCATTTGCAACTAACGCAGTGACAGGTCACGCTGCTGGATGTGTTACCAGTGTAGTCATCTCATTTTGGGCCTTCCACAACACCCAGTATATCTGTAAGAAGTTTTCCAGCTTGTTAATATATATTATCGATATTTGCTATATCAGTTTTATTTTATTTTAGAAAATTTTACAGTTCCTACTTGCAGATAGATAGAATAAGTCTCATTCGATAAACAAATACGTCGTAACAATATAACCATCATTCATTACGCATAAACTACGAAAATAGGGCATAATGATCCCGAAGGGTAAGTTGGTAGCTAGGGTTGATTGCGGATTTTTCTGCTTTCATACTGTTGTTTACGATTAACTGGATTTACTTTAGGCTTTAAATATTATCTGCAACTTTTCTTATAAACCTTGACGCAAACAGAAGGGTGTTATTTGTCGTGTGTGTCTGTCTGTAACATCGTTCGTATAACATACGTCTGTAATGGTTGAACCTATTTAAATATGTATATTTTTTTGTTTTAATGTGATTTTAGTGTTCTTAGCTGTATATATGTACATATATGATACTGAGGAAAATCGCCGCGGCCTTTAAAATATTATGATAGTGGAAGTTAAATAGTTGTTTAAGATTTTTTGTGGAATTTATAATAGTCAAGCTAAAACGTCATAACTTAATATTCAAAAATTAATATTCATAAATTAATATTAATTTAAATAAATTTATTGTAACCCATTATATTCTTAATTACAATCTGCATCTTGATCTGATTTTATTTTTACTAAAAATTTTAAAATATTATTTTCATTAAAAAATATTTTTTTAACAACGATATACAAAATAACAAATTAAGTAAATTTAATCGTGGCAAAATAAATATAAAAAAATGTTACATTTCCGTATGTTTTCCTCACACACCCTATACAATTGGGATTGTTTGCGTCGTATCGTTTTTCCATAACTGAAAATGGATAGAACGGTAGTGTGATATTTTACTAAAAGAATTCCTAATAAATAATTTCGTAAGGATCCAATGAAGGTGGCCCTTTTTTATAAGAAGGGTAGGATACTTAGAGAAACCTTGCGTTGGATAGGGCGAAGTGGAAAGAGCAAACAATGTAGAGATCGCACCATCAGGTGGGAATCTAATGACTCTTTCTCTCGTTATTAGGGCCTAGGAAAAAAGTGTGGGAAAATTTTCTTTTCAAACAATCCTTCTCCTCACTCATCCATAATAAAATTATAAATTAGAAAGTAACTCTGTCTGCTGTTGCTGCTGAACGGATCTCAGTGAAATTTGGCAGGGAGGCAGGTGGTATCCCGGGGACGGACATAGGTTACTTTTTATCCTGGAAAAAAGCGTGCGAAGCCGCAGGCAGCAGCTAGTAATTAAATAATCTTACCTAGCCACTAAAATCTAAAATTATATGACTGCAATAAATACTGAATACATATCCGTCCACTGCCAAACATGCCCCAAAAGGTTTTGAAAACAACACGCTTGTCAGGCGATTAGGTCATCGCTGTAGAGGTGTTAAAATACACAGATTGATACTGCCCTGCCTGTTTCTGGTATGTAGGTTCCCTTAGTCAACCCTTACGACATTGAATGAATGAATGAATGAATGAACACTTTATTGTACTTAAAAAAATAATATAATAAAACCTTATATCTACATTTAACAAATACTCAGTACAATAGGCGGCCTTATCGCTGAGAGCGATTTCTCCCAGGCAACCTAGACATTTACGGGTAGATTTCTATAGAGGGATCGATTCTTACGGTGGCGGTTTTATAATATAGCCCGCGGCTTCGCAAGTGCTTTTTAAATAGCCTATGTCCGTCCCGGGATACCATTTACCTCCCTGCCAAATTTAATTGAGATCCGTTCAGCCGTTTAGGCGTGAAAAGGTAACCGACAGACAGAGTACTAGGGTACTAGGTACCTAAATTATTATTATCAATGTATTAAGATATTATTTACATTGAAATGTACCAAGTGTGCTACCAAAACTTACACGCGCAAACAAATAGCATTCAGAAAGCAACAAAGTAAGTTTCAAACTGATAGTTTCTTTTCTGTTAACTGTTTTTATAATATAAGTGATTATTTGAAATTCAAATGCACATAATTTTTATTTGGACATTATAGTACTTACTTAATGTTATTTAATCTATTATTCTTTATTCATAGTTATTTTTAAGTTTCAACATTTGCACGACTCAAAGGTCAAATATAGTGAAACTCTATTGTAAAAACACATTGCAAACCTAAGAAGAAAGAAAAAATTATATTATAAGTTTATGTAGAATAAGGACTGTGGATTTTGTTAAAATAAATAAATAAATAAATAAACCTATATTTATGCAAATAAATGCTATTTCATTTCATTTCATTTCATTTCAATCCGCAACCAAATACTATATCAAAAGCTTAACCAACCTCAAAGTTTGCTATTAAATTGATATTGTGCATCTTATGTTTAATTCCTAAGAAGTATATTTTCTAAAAGCATCAGCGTTATTTTCGGCCAGCCAGACCATACTTTTAATAATACAATATTAAAAGTATGGATCTGGCTGGCTATATCCTAAAGTAATTCTGTGTCTCTGTTTGTTAGGAACCTTTTCACGCCTAAACGGCTGAACGGATCTTATTGAAATTTGCCATGAAGATAGATGGTATACCGGACACGGACATAAGCTACTTTTTACCAGAGAAGCGCGTGCGAAGCCGCCGGTAAAAAGCTTATCTCCATTATGGGTATCTCGCTAGTGTCTCTGGCAGCATTATGCCTAAAACATTGTGAAAGAAAGAACTTTATTTATAACATTTAAAACCTCCACGCAATGTTTAAGAAGCAACTCGTACTGTGTAGTTACTGCACGTACTGTGTAAGTTATTGCTGTAGGTACTCGTAAAAACTTAATTTTTCGTTATTATTTTGTTTTCTCTAATGGCTACGTGTTTCTGTTGTTTCTGTTAGTTTTTGTTGTTTCGGTTGGGAATGATGGTTTTTATTTTACATTTCATGTTACATTCTGTATCTTATTGTGAATGTGAATGATATTTTTTTTTTATTTATTTATTTATGTAATTAGGCCAATTATACTAATTACAGGGCTATACTACTTAGGTTTTAATATAATATATAGTTAAATTAAGTAGGTACATAGTGCTAGAAATAGTACATACCTACCGATGTCAAATAATAAACAATGAACAATGAAATTTAGAAATGAAATATATGTCTAAATAGGTCAAAATTAAAAATAAAGTAAAACATTTGTCAAAAATCACATTCACAAAAAGTTAGAAACGTAAGCATAAGAGATGATAATTATCCTATCTTTAGTTTCATTTAGTGTTTTTTTGTTCTTATGTTGTATTGAATGCGATGTAACAACTTAAGTACGTATTGTAGTGCGTTAGGGGTAAAAACTAGTTTCATTACATTTGTACCTTTAAGTAACATTATTGTATATCTATCAGTGGATTCCTGTTAATAGCTCATCATTTTCTATTGTATCACCCATTTATGTATAATCCAGGGAAACCATCAGGTTTCCCTAAAATAAATAAATAAGCAATCAATGTATGAATTTTTAGCTTCAGCACTTCTCATTTCTCATTTGGGGGAATGACTCGACTAAATATGAGAAAATAAATTGACGTGATTGAGTTGAGTGTTGTTTAGGCTGTGTTTCCTCCTTATTTCCGCTTATACTTTGACGAATATTTAAGTGAAAGTAAAATACTCAAGAACAAAGAAGAAGAAATATCCGAATTAGAATAATAAAATATTCGAAATTCGGATATTTCTTCTAAACACTGTTTTTGAGAATTTTCCTTTCACTCAAATATTTGTGTGTATTTTACACAAATTGAACATTTCACGAATAAAACAAATTATTTATACGGCTACACATAATTATTTTGTGTTCACAAGGCTGTTGGGGCTACCCAGCCATAAACACTCGTTCTAAGATTAAAGTCATTTACAACGGGATATTTATCATGACTTGAGTTTTGAAAAGGATCATTTTGTACATAATTTGCTGAGCGAATTCCATCAGTGAGTTTCATCGACTTCCTCACTAGGCTTGGCCTGTATCGAGGAAAGTACAGTGCAAGTTTAGAGAACTAAACCAACTATTTAACTATCTCGGTAATGAACCGACGTTGGTATTCATTTAGGAGTAAATTACTTTTGAGTCCCAGACCCCTAGGTAGCTATCGAGCGCGAAGATAAAAGTCTGAACCCTAGAAGTAATCCATCGACAATGACGACGGCACTTTATCGAGGGCCAAGCGGGGGCAATAGCTTCACTACTTCACGAGCTAATGACGTAACAGATGTCGACAATATCGCCTCGCCGACGAGATTTATGCCCAGTGTATCTACGCGTTTATTGTCTTGAGTTGCAATTGCAATGGTTATCGGTTGTCGAGTATCTTGTAGGTTAGTTATGGATAAAGAAAATATTGTGCTACTGTTGTTCGAAACTCGACCAACAATTTTTTGCAAGAAAACAATTATTTGGCTGTTTTTGTAGCTATGTGTTCGACCCAGTTATTGAACGAGTTATTACCTAAACCTTTTGAAGTCCTCGTTATCTTTCTATCAAAATCAATTCGAGAAATGTACCTATAGATTTTTCTGTGTAAATTTGAAAGCCTCGGAAAGAAAATAGACGATTTCATAAAATTATAGCACGTAAGAGATCAAACAGAAATTACGTAAAAAATTTATATCTGACCCATTAAAACATTTTAATTTTGCACGTGTCGACGACAAGAATTTTATTGTTCTCGGAACATTGTAATTTGCTAAAAAAAGCGGAATAACGTCCACATCTGGCAACACTGGTAACCCCGGGGACAGTGGACCGTCCACGATTTATAAATCGACGGGAATTCCAAAGGGATTTCTAATATTTGCTGTATAACAAAAACGATATAAATAATTCAGCGGTACCTATGTCGTGAATTTTTACGAATTACAAATGTAATCCCATTCCGGAAGGTTATGCTTGCCATGTGTTACCCCAAGTTAGGTGCGTTGTTCTGTTGATATGAAAAATATTTGTTTTTGTGAATATGTTTCTAGAGACCGCATCTTTGAAAGCGTGAAGAATATGCGTTTCCCAAATCAAACTGTCTAAATCCCAAAAACTTTATTAACAAAGAAAATTACAATCAAATAAAAGAAACAAATTAGAAATAGTATTTGCAATTGAATCAATTGAGCTAACTACAGACTGTTGCAATAAAACTACAGGTAGCTCAATAATAATCACAATAATATTATGAATGCTAAACATTGGATGGATGTTTTAAACCTTTTCACGTCAAAACTGCTGAACGGATCGGCTGTAGGTACTCACCTGGAATACCACCTATTCACTTTTTAAACCTGAATATTGCACATGAAACCGCGAGATGAAGCTTGTTACAATCTAGTCCCCCATCAGCATCAGCACACTTACTTCCAATGCTGCACATGTCTCCTCTTAACGAAGAGGGGTTCTGTTCAAGCGTGGCGATCACGCCACGCTATTGATGGCACTGTTGATGGTATATAGACGAATTGGTGATACAATAGGCAGCAGTCTGGTAGGTCCCTCAGTCGGTGGTGCAAATTCTAAGCCGGCACCACGCAGCAATTCTATGTATATTCAAAATATATTTTTACGCTCTACAGCAAGAATTATAACGAATAAAGGTTAACAAGCGGTTTGTTTCGAAAACAACCAAAAACACAACCCGATTACACGAACAACCGATATTTTATATGAACGCAAGAAAGAGCACGACAAAGGAAATAAATTAAATAGCTTACAGTCTCCGAGTCTCCACAAACCACACCAGCACCAGTCTAAGTAACAAGAAAAAATAAGTGAAGAACGTGACAGACGCCACCTGTCAACCCGTTTCTTTTTCTAATTGGAACCTCAGCCAAGGAGTTTGGCTTATAATATTATATTTGTGTATTAAGTACATCAGCTATCAATCTAATACCCATAACACAAGCTCTGTTTAGCTTGGGGCTAGATGATACTCTATGGATTATCCAGCATTATTTATTTATTTACTATCAAGGTATATTAGGAAAATTACTGTTGAAACCGTTATATATTTACCTACTCTACTATTTCCACACTATTCCCCAACGTGTCCTATCTCAAAAGGCTCCATGGATGGCACCCCTATACTTCACAAAATCACTTAGTATTTCAAGATTCTGTTTACTTAGGTCCATTTGTTTAAAACAGGGTTCGACGGGATGAAACTGATATGCAGGTTGGTGTTAGGGGCGTTTCTCATTGCGTCTTTGAAATGAATTATAGTGATGACGAATTTAGCTGATCCTTAAGTAGAAGAAGAAGTCGATGATTATCATTTATTTCGGCGCAAATAAAAAAATGTATAGAAAAAACAAACGGAAACAACAGTAACAGTAACATGAAAAGAAAATATTGTAAAGTAAAGTAAAAGTTAAAAATCATTTATTTTGTAGGTATTTTGTGTAAAGTGCCTAAACGTCGTTAATTTTCGGGAAAAATAGCTTCGTAAATTGACTTTAAATTAAATCAAGGTTCGTTAGGAAAATGCGTAACAAGTGATAAAATGTAAAATTTTACGGATTATATATTTTTTAACAGATGTTGCACACGTAACAGTAGAAATACATTGAATCACGTTTATACCTAAAACACCTTTATACACATGTATTTCACGTAATAAACAATACTTTACTTCACTTTAATATTCAGAACAAGCAAATACAATTTTCTATTTTTTTATTTTGTATGGACCTTCGTTTGACTGTCATCTCACCTGATGGTAAGTGTCGATGTTGCCGACGATGTATCACGAAGGTCTAAAAGACAGTAGTGGATATGTCTTTTCTGAATATCATCTATTCATCATGACACAGACTGTTCCGATACCAGTCGGATCCCTAACAGC
Organism: Eupithecia inturbata; assembly: GCA_963662085.1. Taxonomy (NCBI): domain Eukaryota; kingdom Metazoa; phylum Arthropoda; class Insecta; order Lepidoptera; family Geometridae; genus Eupithecia; species Eupithecia inturbata. The sequence continues at coordinate 3,566,515 of OY759196.1, read as the reverse complement.
CCTATGATTGAACAGAGTTTACTTACTCTGTTCAATTCCCTCAAATCAGTTATCAGCTACCTCGAAGGAATTGAACAAAGTAAGTGCACTGATCGAATCATAGGGCTGTTAGGGATCCAACCGGTATCGGAACAGGGTAGTCTATGTCATGCATGATGAATAGATGATATCCAGAATGGACATAATATGTCTATTCTGAAGTTTATTTTTTATTTTTTTCTTTCTTTAGTAGTGGATATGTTATATCCACTACTAAAGACACCTATACATTCTCGTCTTGAAAAGACCCAGGTTGTGGTTGGCCGGAAAAACAGAACCGGGTAGCGAGTTCGAAACCAATGTAAAGTAGGTTTATTACGATAAATTGCGACATTATAGTGAATGAACATCACAAAAATAGTACCTACTAATTTTAATTGGTCTTACCTATTGAATTACGATACCTACTCCTTTCTATTTTTTTTTTTTTTATAATGCTGGACAATCCACACAACATCATCTAGCCCCAAAGTAAGCAGAGCTTGTGTTTTGGGTACTAGATGACTGATAAACTTAATACAATACATAGCATAGATAGATATTTTTTATTAAATATAGAAAATACCCAGAACACCCGAAACAAATATTTGCAGGTCGTAGAAACATTTGTCCCAAGGCGGGAATCGAACCCGCAACCTTCTGCGTCGCAGGCGGACCTTCGCCCGCCGCGCCACATCGGTCGTCAAATTTTAAATAATGTCTATGTTTTTTGTTTAATTTTGTGGTGTACGTTAAATAATTATTTATTGTATTTTATTGTATTCCTGTAACGATAGTTTTAAGTTGAAAATAAATATTATATTTATAATATACCAAATCCCTTTCCATACTGACTTTATGGCGCTAAAATAAAATCCTACTTAATATAAAAAGCCCGAAAGTTTATAAAATCTTAATGTTATTTAGTACCTAGGATCTCCAAACCTATTGAACAGATCAAGATGAAATTTGGCCTACATTTGAAACATAGCATAACTTAGATAATAGGTTACTTATTGTACCGAAAATACGCGTGAGAAGCCGCGGGCAGAAGCTAATAAATCAAAATAAAACAAATTGTAAAGGTACTAACACATAAACGCAGTGTGTATGCACCTTTAAGGCACAAACATACCTAGTGGCTGGACGTGACTTGAAACTAACTAAACATGGTTTCTGGGAGAGCAGAAATCTCGAATTTATCGTGATAACTAACTATTTTGAATCTTATAACATGTTGGTTAAAATTTAAACTATATTTAGGTATTTGTGGCGTAAATTATGGTTTACTAGAGCAAGATTGTTTTCCTGAAACATTAATTTAAGAGCTGAAACTTTCGGGGCTAAGATTTAATACCTAAATTCCACCTTTGTACCTCTAAATTCGCCTTTAAAGCTAAACAATTTCATAATTTTGTGCTGAAATTCGGAAGGTTGAATGTTGTATCTGATCGCTTTTGTTGTTGTTTTGTTTATAAGTTATGTAAATAAAAGTATATCGACTTTTTTTTTAATCGTATTACTATCTCAAAGCCCACGCTTTTTCACATATCCCGTTTTCAAAACACCAAGTCTTTTTCTTCAAAATTCAGCCTCCCAAATTACAACCAATCCCAAATAAAAATATTCTGGAGTAAAACCGTAAAAGAAAAAGCCTGTACCGCAGTTGGAGTGAGTGCGGATCTGAAAGCATCTACATTTCCTCGATGATTTCATTTCTGAGGCACCAGTGCCCCTTGAGGTTAGCGCTGCTAAAGCGGCGGGTTGATAAGCGGAAGTGGGAGCGTTTTGTACTCGAGCTGAGGAAAAAAGTAAAGTGCATAAAGTATAAAGATAAATATATAAAATAAATATATATTTAGAGTTATATTACCTGTAGATTGATAGATCTGAATCAACTGATTCTTTGATTGTAATATTCTGTATTTTGTATTTTATTGGTATTTATTCTGTGTCACAAAATTACAAACAAAAGACACAGCATTCAAGGAGGCATTTTCTTAATGTCAAAAAATTACAAAAATAACAAACTGAAAAGAGGGCGTTTTTCTACGTCCACCTCAACCTCTACAGCATATATTGGTCCACTGCTGGACGCAAGCCTCCCCTGCTAACTGCCTTATTGGCTTTTATCTCAACTGTAATGCCCATAATCCCCACACTGGCCAAGCGGGTTGGGGATCGTAGTTCGGTGGTAGAATTGTTCTGCAGGGGGCACTACTACCCACCCCCGGTGGATATCCCTTAGTCGCCTCTTACGTCACCCCCGGGAAGAGTTGGGGTGGTGCAAATTCTAAGCCACACATCAGCTTTTTTACGTGGCGCCGCCAAATTAAAGTCTCTTCCCGCAACTGTTGAACGTACATAATATATTTAGACAGCGACAAGCATTCAAAAATTCTGTCGCTAAGTTCTTGGCCATAACTCCAACCAGCAAACTCTGCGCATTCCCTAAGCTATAAGCCTTAGCGAGATTATACCTAGCTGCGTTGAAGCATTCGTCATTGTCACCGCACAAGCCTTTTAGGTTCATTTCTATACGGAACTCTCGTGAAATGTATGAAAGGGTTTTAATTAAAATTATTTGTCGAGGTTTTCAAATTTTTGTATTAAATTGCCGTTTATGAAGAGAACTTATCATTGATAAGTTTGTGCGCGAATGTTTATTTATTTTATCGTAGCTAGGTACATGTTTGGTAACTCTTAATTTTACCCAAGGTTTTTGTAGGTATGTCTGCTGGTTTTCCAAACACTATTACTATAATTACTTATTAATTCAAAATGACAAATTAATGAAGTTTTGTGTAAGTAAGCCATATTCGGACGCAGCAAATATTAGGGAATACGTACGCACTTCGAGCCAAACTATCTTCTTAAAACTTTATAGGAGTTCATAAATATCGAACCTACCTACTAGCACATGACTGTAACGTAGACTTTAACATATATCAATTTCCTTGATCCTATACCATACTAATGACTTTTGTATCAGTGTAGATATCCTTATCCAAAAAGGTTAATTTCTTTTCCTGCCACATAAGGCAGCAATAAAAAAATAACGATCGCTTCTCTAAGATGACGATAAAAACACTTCAACACTGTATAATTCACTTCTCCCCGATACAAAACGAAAGGCAAAAGCCCCCAGACCTTTCGTAAAGCAAAATCGCCTGACTAAGGTAACAAATCATAAAACACGGACATAAATACCGAACAGACGACATGATAAATAGCTTGTATCGGAGGTTACGTCGACTGAGCGGGAGAAAATCTGGACGGACCCTTCAGTGGTTCTGCACCCTTCCCGTCCTATCTATGACACTGTATGGAGTCTACACACCAAAACCAAAGTCACTAGGTTGCCGACACATTGTTGTCGATAACCTAGTCGGCAGCATGTCGATGGCTTCGCATCTCGTTTCAAGTTAAGAGAAAATTGTCGGCGGCCTGCAATATTCATATACTCCAACGAAATGTCGCCAAAAGTCACTATACATAATTGTATAAAATAAAGCTGCCAACACCAAATTGGCTGTCTCGGCGGGTTCGGCAGGTTCAGTGTGTCGAGTTTAGACATAGCAATACTATACCTACTTAGATATTTGTTAAGTACCGTATAATTATAACTCACCATCTTAACGGCGTTAGCACACTTCCGCTACGAAACCATAGCAGCGAAACCGCAGTAGTTTTGGCATGATTTATCTATTGTATGACAAGCTAAACAGAGGCGAAATTACCTGTTATAATATAACGCATAGATTTGACTACGATTCTATATTTTTCCCGCGCGTTTTCCCCGATCTACTCGGACGCCAGCTACATCTCCGCACTCGGCCCGCTTACTGCGTCCGAGCGGGCGAGGCAGTTTCGTCTCTGTTTCGTTTGTTTTAGAACGGACAAGTCATGGCGAAACTACGGTTTCGCTGCTATGGTTTCAAAGCAGAGATGTGCTAACGCACTTTAATAAGCCTGCATACCTTATGAATCAGTCTGCGATGCGCAGCACCTTTGTATATACCCCCTACATTGTGGCATCAAAAACTACAGTTTGGACATTTAGTGAACAGCGCAATAGATCTCTCTCCTATGAACACAGACAATTCGTGTTATGTGGCTATGAAAAGCGTGAAAAATCTAAAGATCTTTCCGAATGGCCACGGACTGTGTTTCGTGCCTTGTAAAGCTTCCGACCCGTGTATGTGACGTCACGACCCATGTAACTGAAGGTTACCCGACCCCGGGGAATCCTACTGTTATTCTAGATAGCATCTCTGCTAAACAAGTTGTAGAAATATGTGGCTTTTTGTCTTTACTACAACTGCTTATTTGAATAAATAAATAAGAAATGTAATGTTATCATGTTGCTAGATTCTATAGCCCCATAGTAATGTCCTCTTTGCTGTGTGTTCTGGGTATGTACTTAGAACATTTAATTTTAGTAGTTTAGTGGATGACTGATTAACGTACGTACATACCTACAACTGTTTTTTAATACCTTTTGATCATACTCACATTTTTCTCCTGCTTCCATTAAAAAAACGAACGATTAAATTCTGTTTGTTAGTTTTTCACGCCTAAGCGGCTGAACGGATCTAAATTAAATTTGGCAGTTAATCCCATGAATGGACATTAGGCTACTTGAAAAGTGCGTGTGAAGCTGCGGGCAAAAGCTAGCATTGAATAAATCTTGCAGTTTCAGAGTGGCTAGTATGAGTTTGCACCTATACGAAACAAGATTTCGTTTACTAACGCTAACTTGTCAAAATTTGACTGCTAAAATGCAACAAATCACTTAAAATCATTCTAGAGGTAGATCGTTAATCGAGTTCAGCAAGCAGCGCCATATAATAAGAAGTTGAACTTATTCATCTGGTAGGGGTGCTGCAAGCCGCTAAATAAATACTTAGAAAGATACGAAAACTTTTACAGTTTTCGTAAACTATGCAAAACTCAGGCCTCTATTCGCAGTTATCTGGAGCTTCAGGATTAACTGAATATACCTATAGGTAAATCTATGTCCTAAAAACATCATCATCAATACTTACTTGATTAATTTTATGTTAAAATTAAACAAAATGGAGTCGTTCCTGCAAATGCCTTTTCGCCCCGTTTGCATAATTCAACATAATAATTTAGGGAGATGTATTAACTCGACTTGGATCCATCTTTATCTGAGCTCGAACCGATGACTTGCGAGCGAAGATGGAAAACCTTTAGAGATGTGTAGAGGAAGCTATAGAATGAGACTCACACCCGTATTAAAGAACAATACTATGAGGTCTCACAGTGCACATGAAAGCAGGCATAAGGCCGGTAAATCCGATTCATAAACAATACTCGAGTGATGTGCAACGCTATCCATTCATTTGGGACCCTTACGTAAAGTAGCTAGACAGCTATTTTATCCAACACATAGTGTAGCTACATAATGTCACCTTTGACTAGTACTACCTATGTATGTCACAAATGTCATAAGTTCATAACCAAACTTTTGTGACATACTAGTCAAAGGTCAGATTCAGTTATGGTCAGTTTTGCTTTGCTTTGAGATTTTGTTTTTAATCATATGTTTGTGCAGGTACACATACTTATTGCTATTTTTAAAGAACCCTAGTGTCTAGATAAACCTATCATAGGATTTAAGACTCTACTAACCAAAAACATATGATCTATTTGACAATAAATGATATCTATCTATCTATCTATCAGTTCTCAGATCTTAAAGCAGCTATTTTCTTCCTTCTCTCATCACATAATATTGTCTTCTTTTCCAATTTCCTGATTAACTTCTTTTAACGAGGACTCATGTCGACTTCTGGCACAGCCACCATAAGTAATATTTCTTGTGCCTGAAATATAACAAATATAATATAATATAATAGCCAATTTCAGAAGGATTATGGATAAATAATTTATTTGAGTGCATACCGTACCTTTCATTTATCTTACTTTCGCAATTATTATTATTTTAGGAGCATGTCTACCCTAGGTAGGTTAAAAGTGCCTAAAAATTAATTAACGCTTCAAATTAAATCTTATTTACGATCGCGAGATTAATAATTTTTGCCTAAAAATGTTGTGAATTACTAAAGATCGAATTATTCGATTTCGATGCTCAAATCCGGAAAAGAAAAAAAATATTCCCAATTATCCGAATAATTCAAATTCCTGATAATCCGGATTGCAATCTCTAGTTAGGTAGGTAGTACAAAATAAAAGACGTGATTTTATCGTCTTTTTAGATGAAATTGTAAATAAATTTTGTTAATATTGACAGAAAATAGATTTGAGTACAGTATTCTTACATTTACTTGCTGTAAGAAATAAAAAAATATACTTACCGATGAAATATTATGTTGGGTTGATTTCGTTCACTGCGGCTTTTACAGCCATAAGTACAACTCACCATCCCTGCACATTATTTAAATTACCCTTTGGAATACCTATCAATAAAGTTACAAATTGCACAAATTAAGCGTTTTACAGTTTTTATCAACGAAAATCTTTAGACACCACGTCTTGTTTGCCATCAGTCTAGGATGGCAGACAACAAAAAACCGATAATACGCAAATAGAGATAGAAAAAATATGATATGACCTGCTCACACATACACATTTTCACATATGTTTCATCTCACTTTTGCAATTATTATTATTTTAGGATTATCAATTCTATTATCAATTCCCAGTTTACGGAGAGAACTTAGCAATAAAAACGGACCAATCACAGATCTGTAAACGACGCAGTGCATTCGTGTAGTAAACTGTCGCTTGAGTGGAATGAAATGGTAGGACCATGACCTACCTTCTCTTTGTTAATTTTGATATTCCAATTATTACTTATATTTTTTTTGTTAAAACTCTTTCCATTACCTAAGTAAGATAATTTCCAGACGATACGTTTGTTTGTTAAGTCTGTTCACTAGCGTGTATACTTTTTAATTTTTATTATATTTTATAATAATGTGTATTTTTTTTAAAGTGGAGACTTCACTGGCCTTAGAAAATTCTTATTGTATCTCTGTATACATATATTGTATAAGTATATATGTACTGTCTGTCTTACAAATAAATAAAAATAAAATAAATGACGAACGCAGTGAGAAATGCCTTCCTGGTTCACTGTATTGCTTGCTACCTTATATAAGTATTGTTCTTGAATACGGGTATAAAACTCAAAAGAAAAGCATCTTTGATCACATGAAATGGCCTCAAACGTGTACTTAGGTACGTATTGTAGGAATTAATAGCGCCGTTTACATTTGAAAATAAGGTCCGGTTTATTTATTGCCGCATCCAGCATCTTGCAGCAGTCTTTCCCAGGGCATTATTCCACCTGGAGGGCATCCTATACCGTATTTACAAATTATCATTATCAAAAATTATTATACCAATATAATCCTGCGAAAACAATTAAGAAAACAAATATCAATATCAAATATCAAAGTGCTTTAGACCTCACAGGACTCTTGAACACGTCACAAAATTCAAATTACATACGTAAAACTAGGAAATAAGTTGATCAATTTGAATTTTTGTTCACTTCAACCTTTTTAAGGTAAAGGAAGCGAACAAGAAACCTTTTTAACCGACTTTAAACGGAAAAGGAAAAAGGAGCAGGTTCTCAGTTCGTCTGTATGTTTTTATTTTTTTTATTTTTATGTTTGTATGTTACTTAATATCTCCGCCTATGTGTAACCGATTTTACTGATTCTTTCACTATTGTATAGAGAATGATCCCGAGGTGGTCCCATAAAAAATGTATTCCCGAGGGATTAGTATTTATCCCGTTAAACTTAAAAAGCAACATAATATAGTAAAGCCAATGATGTAAATAATGATGGAAACAAAAAGATTTACAAAATAGATAACGATTAGGAATGTAGGGTATATGAAATAGTTAGGTTTTTTGTCTGATGTTTGAATTCGCTAACGCTCTGATCACAGATTATATATAGTCAAGATATAGCTTGCTATCATTAGTCCGTTGTGTAAGAAAAATCTTTTATTTACAACATATTTTAATACGGAAAAAGCTGGAAATTTATCGAAATATATTTGTGAATCAAATTGGGATGTGTAGCAATCAGCTGAGTAGGTAGGTAGGTACACATCTTTGTCAATATTTTTATCTGCTTAAGCCTTGGTCTCTTTATCACTACGCAATATAAGCTGCGGTATGCGCTATGTGGTGCCGGACACATCTATCTTCGATGTAATAAAAATAAATCCCTATTTCCCTTGGTCACGGCATCACCCGTGAACGGCTGGACCGAATTCGCTATTTTTTTTGTGTTTGTTAGTAGAAGGTTTTATGAAAGAAAAAAATAATAAAGCTACGTGGAAAATTAGAAAATTTAACAAAGACGACTATAATACCAATTCGAATACAATATTCATAGTTATAACAGGACAACGTCTGTCGGGTCCGCTAATAATCGCATGAAAAACGTCTTGAGTAGTCTTTTGTTCCGTCGAAGTTTGCGTCAGCGGTAAGGGGCAGTAGGTACGCAGTACGCAGCGTACTACGTAGTGATCAAGAGACCAAGGCTTAACTCCGCATGTAGAAACTCTTTATTAATTAATTTGTAAGATTATGTTCTAAAGCTCAGCATTAGCTGGTAGCTAGGCAAGTCTGATGGATATAGGTCTACGTCTAAGAAGCACTAATTATATATTCAGAGTTTTCTATGATATTAAAGAAAACTCTGGACTAATTAATTTTTATTGTTTTAACAGGACTAAGCCAACATCATCGACCTACATTATTCCACTGCTGAACATAGGCTTCCCCTAATGAGCGCCACAGCGCCCTGTCTTCAGCTTGCCGCATCCAGCATCTGCCTGCAGTCTTACGCAGGTCGTCGTCCCACCTGGCTGGAGGGCGTCGTACAATACGTTTGCCGAGTCGCGGTCTCCACTCAAAAACACGTATACCCCAGCGACCCCCCCCAGCAGTACAAAATATAGCTAAGAAATTTATAAAAGTTTTTTAATACCTCTTTATCAAAACCGCTTCATCCGTTTTTATGCTTCTAGATAATAAAGAGTGTCCGCCAACTACATACAACAACTACTTAATAACTATAACGTAACTCACGCCTCGCGGGTAAAAAGTCAATAACGACTCTTGCCTATTCAAAAGAGCTTTCTGCTGTAAACTGTCACAGTTCTAAGCGCCTGTCAGTTTCACATTAAACTTAGGCCGTGTTCAGTAACCAATATGCAGCTATAATGGAACGCTCATCAATCTATGTGTCGTGTCGAGCTACTTACGTTGTCTACTAACTTTACAGCGCCTATCATGGGTAAGGCTGTATTTTGGGTTGACAGCAGGAGCGAAACCGGATCGAATTTTTTACCTTTGACATAAAGCTTCGGCAAAACCTGCACGTCAAACACGCGGTGTGCGGGACGCGAAGAGGGAGCGTCAACAACGCAAAACTATGCTTCTAATAAGATCTCGCGTCATGGACGCGTAGGTGTGCAAGGCGCCCTTGGGGTGCCATTACAGCGTCCGCCGGTTGACACTGCCGCTTCGCGTCCCGCGTGTATGACGCGCAGGTTTGGCAGGTTTGGCTCAAATGAGGGGTATTATAAGTTTGGCTATCTGTGGCATTGTAGCTTCTGAGCTGAGTTTGATTTTGTTTGAAAGGTGATGGCATCGAGTGTTCTGAATTATGTTTACAGAAAATCGGCGCAGCTGTTCAAATGTGAGAAGAAAGGCGTACAAGATGATCTGTTCAATCTTTTTTATACATTATAATTGGTTCTTTCCTTAGCTGTGATATAACCACTAGGTACTAAACCTGTAACTGATTTGCGTGGTTTCTTTTACAAATAATTGTTTTGTACGGATTCAGGGGTTTTCAGCACAGGCCTCTGTCTACAAGACATGACTGGATTACTGGAGCTACGGTTTCAGACTCTCTGCCTCGTGTACTCCTCGTAGACCGGTTTCTCAGTGCGTCGCATACACAGTTAGTGTGTCGTCCGGGTGTACAGATGTACATGACTAGTTTCGAAAACCAAGTGAGGGTAGTTTCAAAAATTACTGACTCCTGATGACTGGAGTACTGGTAGCTCCAGCACTCCAGTCATCCCGTGACCACGACAGTGTGTAAACTTGTTAAAACGTCGGGGAAAATAGATAAAGTATGTACGTATCAAAATGTTAAAGGTTTTACCACAATCGCAAGGGATTATCTATTGTTACATTATTTATTTATTGCATTATTATTATGTCAGGACTATATTAAGGAATACACACAATATGTACCCATTTAGGCTGTTGCAATGGGAGACGGCCAGATACGTTATACCTCTATAATAGGTACTAATTTAATAGAATGGTATGAAAGGTAAGTATGTCATATAAAGTTAATGCATGATTCCAATTCATCATCATCATCTTCAACCTATCTTAGTCCACTGCTGGACATAGGCCTCCCCTAATGAGCGCCATAGCGCCCTGTCTTTAGCTTGCCGGAACCAGCAACTGCCTGCAGTCTTTCGCAGATCGTCATCCCACCTGGCCGGAGGGCGTCCCACACTGCGTTTGCCGAGTGGCGGTCTCCACTCGAGAACACGTTTACTACAGCGGTTGTCTTTTCTTCGCGAGATATGGCCGGCCCACTGCCACTTCAGCTTGCTAATTCTTTGAGCTATGTCGATGACTTTGGTTCTCTGTCGGATGTATTCGTTACGAATCCTATCCTTCAGAGAAACTCCGAGCATAACTCTTTCCATAGCTCGTTGAGCGACTATGGAAAGAGAAGATTGCAATTATAAGTCACCAAAAGTATCACTTAAAAATCATTTAGTTCGTAGTAGCATTTTTCCAAGAGCATCTCTTTCAATCTAATTTCAAAAATATTATTATTTCCTTAGCTTTTATTCTTGTTTGGAATTTGATTAGATATTTTTAGAGCCATTGAGTGTAGACTAGATTGAATTCTCCCTGATCGCTCATAGAAAAATCGTTGTCGTCGTTTACAGATTTTTGTGGAAATAAATTAGCTTGTTTCTATGGAAATATTGCAAGATGTAGGTAAATGTTCCATTGAAAACTCCTGTTCCCGCTTTTACCGAATACGGAACCGATAAGTGCAGATTAGATCGGGTAAAGAGGTTTTCGGTGCTACTCAAAGCTACACTATTAGTTTGCTAGATTTTGGGTGAAGATACAATTTTGACGACCGATGTGACGCGGCGGGCGAAGGTCTGCCTGCGACGCAGGAGGTTGCGGGTTCGATTCCCGCCTTTGGACAGATGTTTGTACGATCTACAAATATTTATTCTGGGTATATGTATAATAAAATTAAATGCATTTTCTCGAAAAGTTAGTAGGTACAGGTTTATTCTGAAAAATTATGTATGCCTTAACCCTTCGCGGTAGTTTTGCGCAAGCAAAAAGGCGCGTGTGTGGGGGCCTAGTCTGAGTGCCACGCTATAGCGGCGCGTGTGTGGGGGCCTAGTCTGAGTGCCACGCTATAGCGGCGCGTGTGTGGGGGCCTAGTCTGAGTGCCACGCGATAGCGGCGCGTGTGTGGGAGCCTAGTCTGAGTGCCACGCTATAGCGGCGCGTGTGTGGGAGCCTAGTCTGAGTGCCACGCTATAGCGGCGCGTGTGTGGGAGCCTAGTCTGAGTGCCACGCTATAGCGGCGCGTGTGTGGGAGCCTAGTCTGAGTGCCACGCTATAGCGGCGCGTGTGTGGGAGCCTAGTCTGAGTGCCACGCTATAGCGGCGCGTGTGTGGGAGCCTAGTCTGAGTGCCACGCTATAGCGGCGCGTGTGTGGGAGCCTAGTCTGAGTGCCACGCTATAGCGGCGCGTGTGTGGGAGCCTAGTCTGAGTGCCACGCTATAGCGGCGCGTGTGTGGGAGTCTAGTCTGAGTGCCGCGCTATAGCGGCGCGTGTGATAAAAATGAAAATATCTTTAAAAGGTTTGTAGGGAGCTATAGGTATAACTTACCTCTATATTGTTAGAATCACTTCCCCTTCAGCTTCCACGTTACAAATGTTTAAGTCCTGTTTTATTTTGCGATGTTTTAATAATTCTAACTTTAAAGCAGAGTGAGCTACTTTTTTTCCAGTTTTTGTACAATAGTCGCTGTGAATAATTAAAAAAACGAGTTAATCATACAAACTGTTTTATTTTTATTACAATAATATATACACATAATAAAGTTATTAAAAAACATGCCTTGCCGTACATTTATTTCATTAAACAAGGCTTACAAAAAGCGGTTCGAGCGCCAAAAATCAAACTTCTAAAGCTTAATCAACTTGTTACGCAAATTCCTCGGGGTTCGCAACCAGAGTAGGTGCGACAGTCTTTTGTTTTTCGTACTTTTACCTACTACGCCGATAGATTTGTGACGTCAGCGTAGTAAAGTAAAAAGTATTTATTCTGTGTCACACAATTAGTATAGTAGCATTCATTAATTATTTATTAATTTATTGTTTTGGGACGGGCCTCTGTGTGAGTTGACACGGAATTCTTTATTACAAACGGGATCTGCGGATAGTGCTAATCTCCTGTCCGTTTCTAAATGAAAGTCAGGACATTGGTTGCAAGCATTTCCTTCATTAAACACTGGCACTTTATTGGATAACTTTCAGTATCGCAACATGTCTTCGGTTGGGTGCAAGGTGTTGCGCGCCTCATCAATGCCAGTGCGGTACTGTTGTCAAACAGCTTGGTCATCACGGATTATCGTGTACCTACTAGGGCCGCCGCTCGGATATCTCGTCATGCCAGCCTTAACGACATGATCCGGCGGACCTTTGTCACCGCTAACGTACCAGCTATTCTCGAACCAAATGGTCTGTTGCGTGACGATGGTAAGAGGGCCAACGGCATGACACCAGTCCTATGGGAGTTGGGGAGGCCTATTGTGTGGGACGCTACATGCGACGGCACATACTTGCGTCTTCCCATCTTCCGCGGACATCCGTGAGGGCTGGTGCGGCGGCGGCAGATTTGGCCGAGGATCTTAAGAGACGCAAATATGCAGGTCTCGAGAGAGCCTACACTTTTGCTCCCTTTGGGGTCGAGAGCCTCTCCGGGTTTTGTAAAAGTTATCTGAGCGCCTGGTCGAAGCAACGCGTAACCCCAGAGCTGGTGGTATCTGGCGCAGCGCTTTAGCATTGCCATACAGCGGGGCAATGCAACCAGAGCGTCTTGGGGACGCTTCCGACTGATATTGACTTAGTTGAGTTATCTACAAGATTATTTGCAACAGTCTGCAGTAAGCTTTATTGTTTCAAATTTTAAATACTACTTCTAATTTGTTTTTATGATTTGATTGTAAATTTATTTAATAATTAGTAGTCAGTAACTATGAAAAACAAAAGACGTTTTACGCACCTTTTTGGGATTCTCTCAAATACACAATATCTAAGCATGAACACACCCGTAATTAATGCTTAGTTTATGTGCAAAAAAACTATAAAACCTTCTTCTCAAAAAGTAAAAACTCACGTGTTTCGTTAAATTTAGTTTGTAAAAGGATTATAAATGTTTGGATAAGCTTTTTATGCCTAATAACCTTATGTTTGATGGTGAGATAGTTGTAAAGTTGGATTAGTCAGTATTTTCACAACTCGTTAAAATGTCCTTGCGCGTCCGGCTTGACCCCTGACACGAGTGACATACTGTAGGGTGACCACGACCTTTAAAGTTGTCGCAGGTCTGGATCTGGTTGCCTTCACTTGGTCAGCGTTTTTGAAACAGAAGAAGCTCACTGGCGAGATATGCGATAGGTGGACGACATCCGTAAGAAATACTGTAAGGCCGTGAGTTTCACGTGGCCCAGACATGGCAAGTATGGAGAGGGTGGCTATGCCCAGCTGTGGGTACTAAACGGCTGATGATGATTGCACGGATGTCTCGACGACTGGGAGCTTATCAGCCATTGAAAATCTAGAAATATATAAAAATGCTAAATAATAAGATATTTCTTTATTTATAAAACAATGACAACTACATAGTATTTACACTTATATCAGTTTTCTAAAAATCGAAGCCGTCACCAGAAAGCAGAGTGTGAGTGAATGATGCTGGCATCATTGCCACGTTCAAGAGCAATACTAATTCGTTGCCCGATGTAGAAGTCAGCATTCCGATCAGCTGTGGACTCTATGAGAAGTTTTGTAAGATCTTTATATATTGCGTGTGCTTCAGGACCCCAAGGTCAGGGTTTGCACCCCAAACTGCTAAAATAGGTAATATCGGTCAAGATTAGCGTATTTTCGCCGTTGAGGGATGCGACTAAATATTATATTTTATACTAATGATAAAAAAATTATAAAAGCTTTGCATGATTATTTCGGAAAACTGTTTTAAATCCTGCGGTATAGAGGCAGCAGAATTGTTAAATAACGTACCTACCTACCTAATGTGTTATTAAAATAAAATAAATAACACGCTGTTCTCTTTATTTCATTTTATTCACCTCTATTTCATCCGTATTACTACATCCGGATGAGCTGGGCAAAACTTTCTTTTTAGTTGTCGGCTAAGCTTCGTTGATAAGTGCTTTCTTGATGAGTGGGAGATACTACTTTACCATTTTCCCTGTAGTTTTCCTGGGGCAATATCCATTTTCCTATTTGTTTCTAGGCAGTTTGAAGAGAAATTGGAAATGGTCCACAATTAGCTCTAGACGGCGGCGCGACGAGGTGAGGAATGGATCTAGGAAGGCTTTTGCTCTGCTGTGGGGCAATGGCAGTGGATAATAATAATAATCCATATTTAAAAATTTAAATTCTAATTTAAACATTTAAGTTCTATTATTTAAATAATTCTGGGCAATTCACACAGCATCATCTATCCCCAAAGTAAGCAGAGCTTGCTTTACGGGGACAACTGATTTACATTACATAAAACACACATTTTTAAAAGCTGGCGTGATCCCTTTTTATACTGGTGGCCTGCATTTGCGACGTCAGCGTGGATACAAAAAACGCACCAGATTTTAATCATTTATCTATGCATAGATATAGATATTTTTCATTATACATATAAAACACCCAGAACACCCGGAACAAATATCGGCAGATATATCTACATAATTATAAGTAAATATGTCCTAGATGGTTGAATCTAAGTGGTCATCCTACTCTTGACACACTGCCCAACGAGCTTCGACCTAAGTTGCGCGACCCCAAAGTTCAACAAATTCCTAGTATTGCCACCTAGCAAGATCATTTTAGCCATAGCCGTACGGGAGAAATTAGGTCGGTCCGAGAGTTTAATACACGGTTGTATATTTTATTGTTGTTATTTTAGAATTGTTCGGGATGAATGTCTCTCATAAACGCGATGAATTAAATAATTGGGATTTACCACATGAATACATGGGTGTGTATTTGTTGTTGGATATGGATTGGTTGGATTGGAGTTGAATTAAATAGTGTGGCAGGTCTTTACCGTGTAGGTACCTACCAGGTAAGATGATTTCGATGATAAATTACATAGAGCCGATTGAAAAAAAAGGGCTTAGAGTTGCATTTTTTACTAACCTATTGAGTGATTTATCTAGAAAAAATCACTTTTCACAGTAGCAGCCGTAGTCAGGGAGTTGGCGGTGTTGCAACTCGTGCCTCAGAAAGCACGCTTGTAAGGATTGACGACGGAGGCGAGTGTAACCACTGAAATCTAGATGATGACTACTCTTTATTAAGATCCGTTATTACACTCATACCACAGATTATGTACTTAATACAATGTTAACATACATTATTAGTTAGTACTACATCTCACGCTAAGCTCTGACGCCTAGGCGCCTGACCGATCCCCGATCGTGTCGGTCTGCCATCGGATTATGAGAGTAAGGGAACAGAGAGTGCATCTGTGTTTGCGCTCACACTTGTCCACTATAATAATGTCCTGCGCACATGGCTAGTCTCCGTTGAGACTGGCCGCCGTGGCCGAAATTCGGCGAGTAGGACATCATCATCTCGTAGTTTATAACTTAATCAGCCATTAAGTGAGAGAAGCCTGGACCGGAATGTAGTATTTCGTCAATACAATGTAAAGTGGAAAAAGGACGAAGAAAACAATAAAACTTATATTTCACAAGACGAAGTGTTAAACCACTTTCAGGTCAATAATAAAACTGCTCAGACGCACTTTATCGTCGTAGTGCTCGTAATACGATGAAGTTGATAAATTGCCCTAAGAAAATCATGTGATATTTTTACAAAGTTGAAAGCTATTTTCATAATGTCTATATACTATCCTGTACGTGAGGAGCAAAAAGGATTTTGATCAGGGTTGGTGCAGATTTATTAGCATGCTGAAGGCTTTCGGTCTAAGGAATTAGGTTTACCCGAATTTTAGTAATTTAAGTGACTTCAAATGGAGTCAAACATCCCCATGTTTGGCTGTATTTTTTATTTTTTTATGTAGATGTGTTTCTCGATTACTTTTAAATTATGGACCGATTTGGTTAATTATGTCACTTTTGTATAGAAAAACATCCTGATATGGTAAAATCTTTATTGACAAAGAAAATAACAATTCAAAAATAAAAACAAATTAGAACTAGTATTGAAAGAAAATAAATGAAATGGTTCCATATAAAAATCCATCCCAAGGGATTCGTATTTGTCCCGCAAAACTTAAAAATCAGTGTAAACATAATTCTCAAGTAGGTAACAAGACTTACCATTTTGACGTGTGTTTTGTGTCTGTCAGTAGTGTGTTTCTGTGTGTATCCAATAGGATGGATATTGCTTTTTTGTTTGAAAGGTGTATGTTTTATGTCCTTATCTCAGTCACGCCGCCCGTCATATGTTATAAAAGTTCAAAGTAAAATCATCTTTAGGTATTTTTGTGAAAAGATTTTTTTAGTTCCTTACCAGTAGGTAAACTTATAGTAATAAGTTTATGAAATAGTGAGTTACTGAATTACCTACTAAACCCCATCACGAATGATCGAGTATCTAACATCGAGATCCGACTTTTTAATAAAAGATTATGTTCTGTATTAATTTCATAAAAATGCCCTAGACTCGCAAACTCTGACAGCCTGCTCTATCGATTTCAACCTTATAACTGAAGGTGACACCGTTGGAAATTGATTCATAAAAACTTACTCCACTCACGAGTTTAGGTTTTATTGCGTTTCTTAGAAGAATTATCCGATCACAAGACTTATAGATTTTGGGCTCAGAGAATTTTTATTTTTACTTCAGTAAGACATTCAAAGTTAAAGTACAAATCGAAATAGGATAAAAACATCTTCATCTTATCATTCCCAATGCCTTTTTTCTTTTTCTGTGTTTAAATAAATAATCCTGGACAATTTACATAGACAATTTGACAGTTAAACTTAATACAACACTTTACACGGATAGGTAGATATTTTTTTTATATACATAGACCGTGAACACCCGGAACATCTGCAGATTGTACAAACACTTGAGACCTAAATCGAACCCGCAACCTCCTACGTCGCCGACGGACTTTCGCCCGTTTTGCTAAAGAGGTCGTCAACTCTTGCCAGAGCGGTCGTGGTCATCCATCATGCTATTTCTTGCTAAGGGGGGAATATGCTTTGCCTTCTAAGACTAAATGTGAAGAAAAAGGTAGAGGACATTAGAGAATTTCCCGCATCTTTTTCTATTATTGGTATTTCTACTACACTCTTGTGGGACCAATTAAGAATAACTCAGGTATTTATTGCAGCAAAATGCAATATAGACATAGACATTAGACATTAGACATATCATTTATTTGCCACCACAATACACAAAATATAAATTACCAATTTTGAAATCGAAATTTAATACTAAATCACCTATTTATTACACAATAAAACATAGGAACAATACGTTCAAAAACTAATTATCAATATGTAAAAAAAAGTAGGTAATTAGGTAACCAATGTGTGCCGCAGTAGCAAAATGGGCAGCATAATGCCGA
Organism: Eupithecia inturbata; assembly: GCA_963662085.1. Taxonomy (NCBI): domain Eukaryota; kingdom Metazoa; phylum Arthropoda; class Insecta; order Lepidoptera; family Geometridae; genus Eupithecia; species Eupithecia inturbata. Next base: position 3,548,562 of record OY759196.1, on the reverse strand, counting down.
CTGTTGTGAACAGAAGGCGCTGTTAATCTGCCTAGACCAGAACAAGAACAATCACAGGATCCTGCGATCACAAAATATTAAATAGGAAAATGTATAAACTCGCTCAGTTATAAAAGAAATGCCTTTGAAAGAACATAAAAAAATATTTTGTGCATAAATAATAACACAAAGAACAAAAATAAATCAATATGACTGTAAAGATTATTATGTGTGTATATTAATAACTCACCCACGCTCAACATGGCTTCGTGGAGGCATTTGCACCTAGCAGTTTTAGTACATGGCATCGTAAAGTTCGAGTCTCCAGAATACTTATTCGTAAAACTGAATAGTTTTAAAAGTAAATACAGTTCAAGGCCTACAAGAAATTTGATGCACTATAGCAACTATAAAACTGTAGCGTTTAGGGGAAGCTTTCGCTATCAGGCAACCAAATGTTAGAACAACATCCCTCCACCCTTGCGACTGTTAAAATCAAAGTTCACTTTTAAAAAACGTTTTATGTCTCATCTAGTAGATCACCAAAAAACAGGGTTGCCTGGAGCCATGACCCGTCATGGTGCATTATTTTCTTGCTAGGTTTCGCAGCATCGAGTTGCCAGCTCACTGGGTTATAATAGGTATAGCTTTATCCATTTTAGTTGTTTCATTATCTATCAGTAGGTTTATATCCATTTAATTTTACAAAGTAAAACACGCACCATTTACATACTATACATATTGTTTGTATTAAACTATATTATTTTCTATTTCACATAAAGAACACATAACACTACTAACTGTAATCATAAGCCTCACAGGGTCTTGTGACTATAATGGTTTCGGCAGAATATCAGCGCCTATCTACTATTGAGTGGTAAGGCATTTATGCTGAGCCGAGACCTTTTTGCTGCTGTAACACTCAGCCCAATCTACTTTTTGAAAATATTTTTGTGTACCTAATTGTTTTTTTCGTAATATAAGTTAACTATTTTTTCAAATGTATTTTTCAAATGTATTTTTATATCTGTTTTGTACTTATTGTGTGAGGTGTTTGAGCAGCAAATAAATGATTGTCTATGTCTATGTCTCTATGTCTATGTCTATGTCTATGTGCCTTTGTAATTGTAATACTTAATAATAAGAAAATAAGAATTATAATAGGTATGTAACACAAACAATAACTACAACATTTAAAAGCGGCATCAGAATCAGGCAATCCAGACTTTTGTTGATCCAAAATAACACACTTTAGCCGTTTTCTAAAAGTGAACTTGGATTTTAACAGCCGAAGGGGCGGAGGAATGTTGTTCCAACACTTGGTTGCTAGGTACCTAAAACTGCCACGAAAGCTAGCTGCAGCTAATATACTGTTTATTTATTTGTTCCCGCTTGTCCAAGTTAGAAGTTATATCCCAGAAGTTATGTCCAAGCTAGAAGTCATATTCCAGAACCATCTGATGAAAAATATGCTTCTAAAATATAAAATTATGCCCACCCGTGACCTAGTTGTTACTGTTTATTGTTGCTTTTTGACTGGCTCGTTCAATCGCCATAAAATATTTATACGAGAGGCCTTAGCTCACCTGGTCGGATAAGACAAGTGGTCTTATGAATTCGCTGAGTTCACGTAAACCATTACTCGTAGGTATTTTTTGTTTATATGTTAGATTTGGAAAGGTTTAAAGCATAGGAAGTTGATTATTATTTTATTATGGGTCTCGGTGTACATTGTATTTATTATGTATATCAGTCACAGGTATCAGACCCATAACACAAGATCTACTTACTTTGGGGTCAAATGATCTCCAGACCGAAAATCTGTGTGAGAAATTACCATTTTGGGACTATGTGACAAGTACTGTTCCATTCTAGGTTGCCTGGGAGAAATCGCTCTCAGCGATAAGGCCGTCTATTGTACTGAGTATGTGTTAAATGTAGATATAAGGTTTTTAATATGTTATTTTTTAAGTGCAATAAAGTGTTCATTCATTCATTAATTCATTAATTCAAGGTTTAATCTACTCATCTTCTTAGCGACTCGCAGCTCTCGGTTGCTTCGAAAATGATACTTTGAGTGGTCGAACTGTCAGAATAAATAAATAAATAATGCTGGAAAATTCACACAGCAACATCTAGCCCCAAGCTCAGCAAACCAGAATGAAGTTATTATCTACAGCGCTTTCACATACTCACCTTGTCTAACCCTTCCTGTCGATCTACAAGATGATATTGCTACCTTTTCATTAGGTTGTATATTTTAGGGCCGGATAAAACTTTTTCAATGCAAATAGGAACGTAAAAACATTTTGTAGCGAATCGAATGACTTCGTTTGGGATACAATATTTAAGGTCTAGGGGAATAAAACGGACTGATTATGCTTTAGAGTAACTTTTAACTCATAGGTACACCAATTTTAGGTAATTTTGTCCGTAACCAGAGCCCTGAGTTTGATTTGACGCCCCATCGAGACATCACGCTCTATTTATCTATACGCAAATCCCATTCAATAATGAGACGTCACGTTGACGTCTCGATACTATCGTCAAACAAAATTCAGTTCTCAGAGCCTATACCTTGTTTGCTCGATAGTATAGTCTCCACAGCGAGACGTTCCAATTTTTGTAATGGGCTTGGTCCAGCGCCTCTACCTACCTATTCTAAAAATAGAACGTCTCTCTATTTGATAACTGAAGTCAGGGTTCAGTAACTTTTTCACATAAGTTGAACCCAATACAAAATCCACACCTTTCAAATTATTGGTTTGTTCAGTCATCTAGCAATAATTCATGTGATGACTATTCGATGTTTAGAAAGAAGGTAAACTTTTTAAACTTGAATGACCTTTATTAACAAAGAAAATTACAATAAAATAATATAACAAATTAGAATTAGTATTTACAATTTAAACAATTAAGCTAACTGCAGACTGTTGCAAACAACCTACAGGTAGCTCAACTGATCCATATCTACAAAGAAGGTAAACTGACCGTGGTTTCAAATCAAATGTCGCCAAAACTCAACTAAACTAAATTGTCTCTTCTTTCGGAGCATTTTAAGTAGATTATATAAATAAAATTACGTGAATATTTAACTCTCAACTGCTGTTGATATGTATTCGGATCCTAAGCCCCCAATAAATAAACAAACAAACAATGCTGGACAATCCACACAACATCATCTAGCCCCAAGCTAAGCAGAGCTCGTGTTATGGGTACTAGATGTCGCGCACAATAGCGTCATCGTTACTGGGCACAATGCTGAGCTTTTTTGATGTCACGTTGTGACTACATTTGTTTGCACCAACTTTGCTTGTAATTTTGTGATACAAAATAAATACTTTTTGCTTTTACTTACTTTACTAGACGACATTACACAGATAGAGCTGTTGTTTATAAGTTCACAATAGTTACTTAAATTGTCACTACACGTGAAAGGGCCAAAATCTTTAAAGTTAGTTTCAGCCTTTGGTTTTCCAATAAAGTAAATAAATAATTCGACATTTTTATCATGCATAGAAAATACCCAGAACACCCCGAACAAATATTTGTAGATTTGTCCCAAGGCGTGCATCGAACTCGCTAACTCCTGCGTCGCAGGACCTTCGTCCGCCGGGCCACTTCGGTCGTCAGTCGTCACCCTGATGGTTTCGGTCTTCGGTTATCGACATGGCTGTGCCATGTAACACCTTCATAACAAACCTCAATCTAGTCAACGTTTTAGTACAAATCTAGTTCTTGTAGATGGCGGTGATCGCTATATAAAGATAAAGATAGAAATCGTAGTGTGATGATGACGATGCTGTGCGGTGCCGGCTTAGAATTTGCACCACTCCAACTCTTCCCGCGGGTGTCGTAAGAGGCGACTAAGGGATATCCACCGGAGGCGGACAGCAGCACCCCTTGCAGAACAATTCTACCAGCGACATACGACCCCAACCGGCATACCCAGCGTGAGGATTATGGGCACTACCCCATATGAGATGAAAGCCAATAAGGCGTTTATCAGGGCGAGACCTGCGCAGTGGACCAATATAGGCTGTTGAGGAGGATGATGATGGTGGCCGTGGCGATTGCGGTGGAAGAATTGCCCGCTCCAACTCGGCCCCTGAAGGTCATAGGAGCTGGCTAAGGGAACCTGGAAGGGTAGCTTTTGTATTTTAATCATTAATCCATTAAATATGGGACAAAACAAATTTGAACTAGTAGGTATAATTGAAACAATTAAGCTAACTGCAGACTGTTGCAAACTATCTACAGGTAGCTCAACTGATCCATATCAATACCAATTGGGAGCGTCCCCAAGACGCTGGCTGCATTGCCCCGCTGTATGGCCATGCTGATGCGCTGCGCCAGATACCCACCAGCTCTCGGGTCATAGATTGTTTGCAACAGTCTGCAGTTAGCGTAATTATTTCAATTGTAAATACTAATTCTAATTTGCTTTAATATTCATAATAATAATAAAGCCATTTATTATCAAATAATAAATTAAAGCTAATACAAAATAATTACAAAATTAAATATAGATATGATTGAACATTATTAAATTATTAGGCATTTTTATTATTCCTTGATCTCTGTCCGAGTAAAGGCCTCCTCCAGACTGTGCCATTTCTTCCTGTCCGTCGCTAAAGTTAGCCACTCTTTATCAGCTGTTTCTAAAACTTCGTTTGTGATAAAAATCGTTTATAACGTTATCTGCACTGTCACAAGTTGGTAAGTGTACTTGGATTATAGAAAATTCAAAAGGCTTTATATCGATATTCAAAATACATATTCTCTCTGTTATTCCTATGCAACTTTCTATGTCATTTTTGTATTTTCTTTTCACCATAAATCTAACTCCGTAGTGGCCGTAGTGGCATAATATACATTCATGGTCTTCCATAATATTATAAATTACCCTTACGTCTTATTTCGGAGAGGCCTATAATATCAAACTTAATATTGGATACTGCATCTTTAAACTCAATAAATTTTGCTTCAGGCAGAAGGGATCCTGCATTGTATGTGCATTAGAGCGGTTATGTTTGTCTGGAGGGTTTTGGTAAATTGCTTGCGAATCCGCAGATAGAAGCTTGTAATTATAATAATAAAAAAAATCATTATTTGATTGTAATTTTCTTTGATAATATAGGTCCACCTGCCAAGAGTGGTAATTGGCAAAACCTCATTGTTTGGCAAAGGCATGTTCAGCAGTGGACGCATGTGTGCTGATGAAGATTTATTTAGGTGGGTTTCCCTTATATTATGATGGCCGTGATATAGCGGCAACGCTATTACAAGAGCCTCCTACAATCTAATTCCACCTTTGGACGTTTCAGATGAGGTCTAACGAACTCAGGCGCGCAATTAACGCTGCTAGCTTGTGCTTTCAAACAGACTGACCCGATAGTTTGTATTTCACTGATGAGGCAGCATGTAAATTGAAGTCTAAGGTAACGTTTATGGTGAGCAGCCCAAGCAGAAGCAATGGCGGATTTTTGCCAGTTTTCGAGGAGATTTAGCTCGCCGTGTGTGGAATTAATTTGAAAACTATTTGAAATGCCATTGAGATATCCATTGAAATTGCAGCCAAGCTTTTCGAGCTAAATACGCTGAGGAAGTCTGCAAGTGGTAGGTAAAGCTGCTTATCTCTGATGATCATGTTTACCACCATCATCAGTGTATGCTCCATTGCTGGACATAGGCCTCCCTTACAGTGCACCATGGTGCACTGTCTTCGGCTTGCCTCATCCAGCATCTGCCTACAGTCCTTCGCGAACTATCATACCACGATGATCCAAAAAAACAAGGTCTGGAGTGACACTTGCTTCGTCACTGTCCAGTTGCCACTTATTGCAACAAAACAAAGAAGATGGGAAACAGATAATTAAAAATATACATAAAAAAAAACAATCGTCAATTTTGTTTGTAAGATCAGTCTAAACCGTTTTAGTAAAACACGAGTTAATGTGATAAATAATTGGTTACTACAAAACCTCATAGTTCTTTTCGTACAGGAAATATAAGAAGCTCGGGGTGTTACGATATTACGCTCTACTGATAACACCAGAATACAGATTCGTCTTCTCATTCGACGATGGCGTCGATGACGTAGGCTTGTGTCACCCACGTGACCGTTGTGTCTTGGAATGCCATACCTGACGAAGTATGTTATTATACTTACCGTGTAATACCACGTCCTACACTAAGTACGTTTGCTGCATACATCGGCTAACTTTTTATAATCCTTATTCTGTGGTCATCTTAGGACAGAATTGGGCCACTTGGCTGGCATATGGACGACCCAGCTCGACCAGTGATATTGATGACGTCATCAATCATTCAGATGATACCAAATGTCGATTAGAACAGATGGTCACTTGAGATTTGAAATAGCTTAAGTTTTCAAATACGTAGGCGTATGCGTATCCATACTAATTATATTAGTTTTTTGGGTTATTTTAGTCACTTTTCTATGAAAAAGACTGGTACCTCATCAGCTCTCTGCTAATCATCTAGTTTTTTACGAGTTCCTGTTTATTTCTTAAGCAAAACAATATTATTTATTTCATAGTGAACTGGCTTCTGCCCGTGGCTTCGCACTTTCCGGGATAAAAAGTAGCCTATGTCCGTCCCCGGGATACCATCTACCTCCCTGCCAAATTTAACTGAGATCCGTTCAGCTGTTTAGGCGTGAAAAGGTAACAGACAGACAGACAGACGTGTCAAGCCTGTTCATATTTTCTTAGATTTTTGTGTTCTATTATTGTTATTGATTGTTATGTGTTTTGTGTACCAAATAACATAAAATAAATAAAATTCTGGTTGTAGAAATATGAAGATACGTTTCTTCAAGAACCTACCTTCAACTTTTCCGAAAATACTGCCTTGTCAACAATCAGGAGGAATGTGGAAAATTAGACCCTCTTCAAAGTATTTTCAATTCATCGAAATATCACCTATAAAACATGTTGAAGGAGCGTACCAATGGCTCTAGTCTGATGTCCCGGACTAATGTATAATTTTGAATTTTGTAAGCGTAGGTGCTTATGAATTTAATAATGATCGATTTTTGGTTACATTGCCGTTAGGATGCTTCATAGAAAACACTAAAATCTGACTTCGAATCTCTTAATTTTGCATTTTTTTAAAGTTTTGAGGGATAAATACTTATCCCTCGGGAATAAATTTTTTTTGGGACCACCTCGGGATCAAAAACGAAAGAATTTTCAAAACCGGTCCATAATTGACACAGAAATCGACGGATTTATATAATTATAAGAACATACATACAGCGGAACGTAGAACCTCATCTTTTTTTGAAGTCTGTTAATACTGGTATATACAAATACTAGCATATATACTTTAGATCCGTCTACGTAATATTGAAAAAACGTTGAACGAATCGTCTTATACGATTGAAAAAACTTCCAACTCAATAAAAAACCTAGATTGACGAAAAAAAAAATAGAAAAAAAAACAACAGGTTCAGTCGGAATTGTTTGGATTCATACTGCTGTTAGCTAACGTCTTCTAAGGCTGGAATTAATTATAACTTAATCGATCAATTAACACTTTCGTCCGATTGACGTTTAGTGTATGAAATGTTGTGTCAAAACCGCCAATTAAAATGTAACCGTTAGATTATCTTTTTGAAGAACAAATGCAGGATCGTAATATGACGCACATTATACACAACTAGTTTCTGGCCGTGGATTCGCACACGTTGTTTCCAAAAATTTCCGATGTTTAGTTTTCGAAAAAATAAATAATAACAATATGACCACTAAACAAGGCAGACAAACAAAAGAGTGTGCTTTTATTGAATTTTTCGAAAACTGAAAGTTATTATATTTTTTAGTTTTTGCCATATTCTGTGATCGCAGCTGAACCCCCCACTTAAGTTTGGTCCTTACTCTTTGTTACACCCTGTATAGTGCGTGCAGTGCTATTTACACAAGATATTGATAGAATGTTTTCAACCTTGACACTTTTGACGTTCGTCCCTCCATCTGTAGTTTCTTTCGAAAGTAGACCACCAAAATGTATCATTTGTGACCATAATCATTGTCATAGTAGCGCGATTAGTTTAGCAGAATAGGGTCCCCTAATAATGAGACACTTGGTCAGTAGTGTGTGAATTATTGACCAAAAAATATAATAGAATAGAAGACATTTATTTATAGCAACAACAACATGAACAGTTAAAAAGACAAGACACACTTCTATAAGTGTGTCTTGTCTTTTTACTGTACCTATCCTATGATAGGTACATACATATATAGAGCTGTTATAAAAAGGTCCTAACAAAGCATAATGCTGGCTAAGCTCCCGTAGGAGGCCTAGCCAGCGCTGATCTTCCGTTAGAACCCGTGCAAATGACGTCACGAACCGACCTACGCTATCTAAAAACACAAAAATAAAAAAACTAAATAATGTATAAAAAGGACCAAATTAAAACAACATGAAAAACAGTATACAAAAAGAAACATACATTAGAGAAAGGTATTATTTACTAAGCCAACATCAAATACTGAAACCCCTTTTTTAAACTAGATCTAATTAAACTAATGAACAGTGAACTTAGTTTATAATTTACGACGCTTCGCTAGTTTTTCAATTACCGAGTGTATGTGTGGTTATTTTACGGTCGGTTCTAGCTTTATGACGCTATAAGAAAACTGCTTGTAAGGTGTGTCTAGGAGACTTCACTAGAGTAACAAGACACCATGGTGCTGAACCGACTCAAATTAATTTGTAGGATTTCGCAGCATTGAATTTTTTGATAACGTTTGGAATAAATTCGCGAGTTCCCGTTTGCGAAACTGAAATAGCTCAACTGCGAATAGTTGAGCAATGGGGCTTCCCTTTTGCGGAACTCAGTTTGTTCCCCATTGCTCAACTCAATAGTTAATTGCCAAATTGAGCACAATCTAGTTGTTTATTTTTGATTGCTGTATTGTGAAATAACTAATAATCAACATTAAGTTCCATAATGTTACCACTGTTTTTTATGTTTTGCGGGGGCTACCTTAGGAATATTTTTTTATGGGACCATCTTGGGATCATTCTTTGGGCTTAAAATGGCAAAAGAATAATCCAAATCGGTAGACAATTGACTGAGTAATCGACGAACATACATAAAAGTATAAATAGTACAACCGAACCGAACATAGTGCTTCCTTTTTTTAAAGTCGGTTTAAAAGGGATTAAGAGCGTTTACGCTTTCCATGCGCAGTTTCGCTTAAAAACAGTACTTTTCAAACCCGTTTTATCAACATCATGAATCATAATAATAATTTTAGGAAATTTCGTTGTCCAAATAACTAGTTAAGAAAACATTTCGATTAATATAGTATGTACGCGTTCTATCAAGATAACTTGTTTTCTTATTTTCCCTTTCAGCATCAGTTTCGAAGCTCAAAATATTATGAAAATACTGATGTAATATAATTAACAAAAAATAATAACCAATCAATAAGATCCTTGGGAAAATAGTTAGTTAAAAAGATTTGGTTTTGGTATCTAACTATGAGAAATTAAATTTCAAAAAATGTGAGTTATTACGAATTTTAAATGATTTTTTCACCGATATACCTTATTTAATTGAATATAACAATAGCTTACCAATTAAGTAGAGCATCTTCATTAAAATCATACACATAAAATTTAATTTTTTTTTGTTATTATTTTTCTGTAAATATTTTAAAACTACTTTAAAACGCTGCGCGCAAATCATTTCAAGTCAGTCCCACACACATCGCGCGCTAAGCGTAAACGCTCTTATAAATGTTTTAAATTATTATTTTATTAGAGATATTTATCGGGTATTTATCGCGTACCTTTTGTTTTATTTTCCCCTGCAGAACAATGCTAGAATGAGCACCTGCTAGACCTGCTGAATTGAATTACAGACCCAAAAGTTCTATCCCGTGAACGCCACTATTGAAAGAGGATGGTTCGAGAGGCGGTTGAGATCAAGAACCCAAATTTTAATCGTGAGAGCGTTTTCGTCTCTCTTCCTCGTGGAATCCTGTGATTAGTATGTGCGCGAGTCGTGATCCGACTGTACTGAAGTCGGACAAATAATCTTTAATAAAATAGAATGAGTTATGTCCTGGTACGGCGCCATTAAGTTTTCTTTTTATTCTGTACGCAAATCATCACCCCAAATTAACTTTAAGCAGTATAATATTAAAAGCCCATTCTCGCCCTAACCCTAAAAGATTACCAATTCTATTCCTCATAACTTCCTTATTTCTTAACCTCATAGTAAAACCCGACTAAGGCCCTCTGTCCACTATAGCTCAGCGCCACAGTCGTAAAACAAAATGATGACGTCACCGATTGAACAGACTTTTTAATATCAACTTCTGATACGAAAAAAAAATTGTGTGCCTAAGTGAGGCCGCACACCAGACAAATGAATGTTGGACATACATTTTTAGTAGTGTACAAATGTGTCCTTGGTGTGCGTGCTTGCGCGCAGGTCCTCTTCCTAAGCAAACCACCAGAATGTAGCATGTCAAAATTTATGGAAGTCTGGCAAGCGACGCATGGCCGATCGTCACGGTCCAAATAAAAATCGAAATAGCTACAAAACTGAAGCAATCGGTCTACAATGTCGTCGGTCCATCGGGTAGAAGGTCCACACTCCGTTTCGCATTTTTTTTCTTTACTCCCCGACGGAGTTGTGATCCTGTAGTGTAACATCTACATTATAATATAGAAATGTTGTCAAAGAATTTTGTCCTACCTCGTTATCGGTTTGAATAAAACTCTAACACAGCACGTTTTGCTATAGCCGACAAGCGGCTTAACTTTTACTGCATCATTCTTATAATGTTTTTAATTGCAATCTGAATAATTTAACGGTTAACAACGAGAGAGTTCGCAAATTTACAGCGACCCGCACTCTTAACTGGAACTATGTAAGGAAAAGTCGAGGTACGAAACACAGCATGCATTTTAGATGGCGTTGTACTGAGCCAAATTTCTGTTTCTTATTGTTTAAGGGGGCACGTTGCGGCGCCATTTTGTGAACAGGATTTCGCGTTTATAGGAGCTGAACAGAGCATGCTTTTTTTGTGAAGGCGTAAACACAAATAATCAAATTATTGTTTATGCGACGAAAACTACACAAATAATTAGGAATCAGCTTAAAGGAACGAAATAATTTGTAATAACCTACGAATCAAAACATATGCCATTTTAATAAACAGGTTTGTGTTGGTCTCTCGTTTTATACATAAATGTTATTATGTGTAATTAAATATTATTTGCATCAGTATTTGTACAGTAATAATTTGTTTATTTCCTCTTTACACAATAGGTTTACTTAAAATTTAGTTATTATAAGCACAGAGATCTATATTTAAACCTGTATTGTGAGAGGCTGGAGCTTGCTATAGGTTTTAGAAAAACCTGTAACTGCAAGTCTCCAGGGCCCCCACTCCACGGATCACAATATAATACAATGAGATTATTATAAGTTGGACCTGAAACTAATCATGTATAAAAGAAACATAAGTACCAGCATGGAAGGGAAAAAAACAATTTAAACTTAGTCTATTCTAGAAAACAGTATTTAAATTTATATCACTTCTTATTCTCTATGAGCCAAAAGACAGTAACTCGGTATTTTAAAATAACAATAATGAATATACGCGTATTATATTAATTTAGTGGAATTACGGCCCAGGTGTATACCATCCATGCGGTATCAAGGAAGTTTTCCAGCCCGTAAAATTACTTCTTCGTAACTCCTACTACCCTACATTGTAAGTTTACGAGGCAACATTACCATATTATGTGGTCCATTAAGTATTTTAATATCATGTCACTCGCAACGCTTTATAAAGTTTCAGGACTGTAAAGAAGTTGAAAGTTACTAACAATGTTGGGCTAGGTTTTATTACTTTACTGAAGAAGATATGGCTTGAATCATCATCACCATGATCGGCAACCCGACTTCAACCACTGCTGGAACGTAATAGGCCGCCAAACTTTTGTGCCACTCCAAACAGTCATGCGCTAATTTTATCTAGCTTCGTCCTGCGTTATTAGAGATAACGTCTGCACATCTCGCCGCTGGACGATCCGATGCTTCTGTATTGAATAACCTATTAAAATTTTACTTGTAATATTATAATTTTATAATCGTTTCCTATCCATCCATGGTTGTCTAATAGAGATAGCTCTTGAGCGATAAGACCGCCAATTGTCGCTTAGTTTTTAAGTTGTCCTGTTGTAACTAGTTCATATTAGATTTAAGTGTGCAATAAAGTATATTCTATCTATCTATCTATCGTCTAAACCCAATTCAATTAGATTTTATCAAGATTCTCGACGCTAAAATTCAATTTAAAACCCAAGTGGATATGATTTTAATTCAGAAAACTTAATTGAAATCGCAATAATAAGCAGACGTGGTATCAGCAATAAATTAGAGTTTTTTTTATCGCGAATAGACTTTCGTTCAACCACAATCTTACCAGGTGGTAAGTGATGATGTGATTGACCATGTATCACGAAAGTCTAGAAGACACCTATTCAACAGGCAAGACAAGGGTTGTCTTGGAGAGACCCAGGGAATGGGTCTGAAAAACAGAAGCGGGCAGCGAGTTCCAAACCTTAGGGTGACAAAGATAGAAAAAGAAAAGCCATATAGGTTTCCATTTACCACCCTCAGAAACCTAAAAAATAACCTGAAATTATGCAGACTAATGATCTGGGAATCCCCCTTTAATTAATGTCTTAAATCTATAATTAAAATGGGTTATTAAGCGGACCGGGTCACTCGTAATTTATTACTTACGCTTCTTTAGATTAACGCGAATTTTAACTAAGTGGTAACCTGTTAGGAAAATTAAAACATTTTATTATCATTAACGAGTTAGTCCATTTACCACTAAATATAGAAATTTAACACATCTTTTCTTAGGTTTTTATTATTATAGTGCGTAAGCCTCACACTGGGTTAATTTATAAGAAATCAAATAATATCCCAAAAAAAACCGTTTTCGACGGGACTGGAACCCGCGTCTTTCCCTCAGTACGGGAACGTGCTAACCAACTACTACCTGAGAGCTGGTGGGTATCTGGCGCAGCGCATCAGCATTGCCATACAGCGGGGCAATGCAGCCAGCGTCTTGGGGACGCTTCCGACTGGTATTGATATGGATCAGTTGAGCTACCTGTAGATTGTTTGCGACAGTCTGCAGTTAGCTCAATTGTTTCAATTGTAAATACTAGTTCTAACTTGTTTTTATTATTCAATAGTAATTTTCTTTGTCAATAAAGAATTATTTAAAAAAAAACTAACTACAAAACGAGGTCAAGTGACGTAGGAGTTGGAACTCTCTGGGGCGTTGTTAGCTACACCTACAGAGGACACATTAAAGTTTTATCCAATCCTGTTCAAAGACTAAAGTTACGTTTAGTTCGTTTGACGAGAGGTGTCGCGTTGCTCATTTCTAAGCTTTTTAATATTATAGTGCGTAAGGCTCACACTGGGTTAATTAAAAGAAATCAAGTAATATCCCAAAATTTTTTTATATATTTACTTATTATATCTTTTCTTATTGACATAATATACCAACATACATAACTTACATCCTTGTTATATTCATATATATATATATCATATATATATATTATATTCATTCATATATATATATAGACATTAGAAAACACGCGACAACATCAAAAGCCTGCATCTTACATAGAAGTCGCCGATTGTAAACCTAGTTGCGGCGGCCTCGGCGGCTAGCTAGCTGCGCTGGCGGCGGGGCCGATTCCGGAGACAGCACCTGTGGGTTAGTCGTTAGTGGTATTGGGGTTGAAACTAGTTTGTTTTTTATTTAATATATTTATTTAATTTATCTATATATTGCTGAAATCTAATAGGAAGGTAATTAGTGCCTTTGCGATAGAACTCTGTTGATCTAGATTCGACAAACTGTGTGAAAACATTTTATACTGCCTCCTGGGAAGAAAACTTTTATCACGTAGAAAATCGTCCAAATCACGAAAAAAATTATAGTAGTCCGTTGGAGCAAGGTCTGGTGAATACGGAGGGTGACGAATGGTTTCTAATTGCAGTTCCTGTACAGTTAAAACGGTTTCTCGTGCTGTATGAGGTATCGCGTTATCATGGAGCAATAATGGTGAAGATCGATTCATGATTCGGGGCTGTTTCACTGCTAGTTTTGCTACCATTGTTCGGAATTCGGCACAGTAGACATCTGCCGTTATTGCTTGACCAGATCGGAGAGAGCTTTAGTAAATAACACCATGCTGAGACCACCAAACAGTTACCATTACCTTTTCACTGGTAAGCTTTGCTTTAGACACTGTTGCGGCGTTTCCTGGGATAAGCCATTGCATTTTTTGCTTACGGTTATCGAAAAGAATCCACTTTTCAACACATGTCACAATTCGATCCAATATTCCTTTATTTCTGTATCGATTCAACAAGGCAACACAAGTTTCAACACGCGTTTCTTTCTGCAGATCAGTCAAATCATGAGGCACCCATTTTTCATATTTTTTTTATTTTATTGATTTGACGCAAATGTGTCAATAGTGTTGGTAAGGTAACGTTAAACCATGCCGCTAGATCCTGGGTAGTTTGGCTCGGATCGGCTTCCACCATCTCTTTCAATTCATTGTTATTTGTTATTCACCTGTGGTTCCTTCCATGTGGTTCGTTTCTTCAAATCAATGTTTCCATCACGAAAGCGTTTAAACCAAAATCGCACGGTTCGATCATTAGCAGTCCCCTCTCCAAACGCAACATTGATATTGCGAGCTGTTTCTGCCGCGTTAGTTCCGCGTCGGAACTCGTATTCAATAATCACTCGAATTTTCGAAGTATCCATCTTTCTTGTCTAAGTTGAATAAAAAAAAACAACTGAAAGTCCATAATCGAATATTGCACATTTTTTAAAAGTAGAACCTCGTAGGTACCATGTGAAAAAAGTTTCGCTCAAAAATCTCAAACCATGAAGGTTCTATGTCAATTCAAAGTACCTATTACAATAAAACGGCAATTTCATACTTTAACCCCTGTAACAAAGAATGTAAAGCATCATTGATAGATACCCTTTGTTAAATAAATTGGGCTATAGTGAAACACCACGCCAGACTTGTTATTATTATACAGGAACACATTATACTTTTCTACCACGAAACTACACTACTTTTCTACACGAAACGATTTTCTACCAACAAAAAATTTAATGGGAGGAAACATTAATAACACTTTATTTCTTATTTAGTAAAAATTATTGTTAAAATTTTACTCATCTAAGTGCTTATTTTGTAAGCCTTACGAAATAAATTTATTGACTTGTGACGTCATCTTCTGACTTCTTTCTTATGATTTGTCCAAGGACCACAGCAGTGTGTAGTTCAGCTCAAAATAGATAAAATAATATTACGATCTTTTATTTAACTTGTATGTTTTTGGTCAGATCTTAAAAGACTAATTTGTGCTACTTCCTCATTAATTAGGACTCGAAATAACCTAATTTAGCCAGGGTTGTCACAAGGAAACTCCTTAAAGGTTATTGGCGCGGGCACGAAAATTCGGATAGTTTTGATAGCTATTACTATTACTTACATACTTAATCTTGTGGCTGAGCGACCAAAAGTGGATCTTGGCCTTCGACACAAGCCTTCTCCAGGCATCTCCGTTCTGAGCTGACTCTTGCCAGCTATTGAGTTGAGTTCGCGGAAATCGGCTTCAATTCCCCTTCCCCGACGGTTTTCCCTCGTACGCCTTCTTGACTGTCCGATTCAGATCCTCCTCCATTCTCTTGACGTGTATTAGTCATCGGCGACGAGCGGTCTTGAACTAACATATGAGGTTTGATTCAGCAATACAAAAGTTAGCAATGGCCTTTATTAAATATACTATATCATTTATTAACAAAGAAAATTATAATCAAATAATAAAATGAAATAAGAACTAGTATTTAGAATTGAAAAAATTAAGCTAACTGCTGACTGTTGCATAAATCTACAGAGAAAGAAAGAAAGAGAGAAAGAGAAAGAGAGAATCTTTATTTGTAGCAACTACACACTACATATACTTAATACATTAATGAAACTTAAAGCTACAAAATGGCGTCCGACTCAGCATATGTTGTAATAGCCGTGGGCTACCACAATGCTGGTCTTCCGTCGGAACCATGAAGTGGACGTCACGTACGAGACGAGACACAACATTAAAAAACATGAAATACATTAACAAATATAAAATAACTAATAAAACCTACGATACATAGTTTATATAATTGAACAAACAACAGAAATTCTAATAATACATAGATTATAAAGTAGGGAATGGTCAGATACAGCTTTATTTTTAATTTCAACAACAACAACAACAATAATGTAATAATAGATAGAACAATTACAGGTAACTCAACTGATCCATAATATGGATCAGTTGAGTTACCTGTAGATTTTATTGATAATTTATCAATACCAGTCGGAAGCGTCCCCAAGGCGCGCTGGCTGCATTGCCCAGCTGTATGGCAACGCTGATTTGCTGCGCCAACTATACAAAAGTGACTTAAACAATTTTAAATCATCTCACATCAAGTTTTGAGCCAGGAATTAACTTTCCTCTCATCTCAGCCAGCGAATACAGTCGCGACAAAAGCTGTCAATATTGCAAATGAACCCCAAAATAACAGAAATTAAGCTTATTAACCTGAATCCGGTCTCAAATTACCAGTATAAATAATTTATTATGCTCTCGTGTTTGCGATTAGTAATTTTGTTACCTGCGCGTGTCATATGTCGCATTCCCCGGCATGTATAGAGAAGGGGAATAGGAATATCTGTTTGTTGTAATAATTATACCCCAAGTGGGTTAGAGTACATCTTGTCCGCGAAAAAACCCGTCCGCGGGCGGGTTGTCCACTTCACTTTTGAGCAGGGGTACAACTCGTCCGAATCTAAAGTCTCTTGAACTTTGATTCGGACGAGTTATACACCTACCCCCAAGTGAAGTGGACAACCCGATCATGATCAAGATCATTGTTACTTTTCAAGTGTTCGACCGACGACATTAAAGTAGTCGCTGAGGTTCGATGGATAGAGGCGAGGACTGCTATTTGGGGCGTCCCCTATGTCCAGCTATTTCGTGTGTGACCTGATATGATGAAGCTAATTTAACTGAACTCCGAACACCCTGACGAAAATAACTTGAACTACCTATTATAATATTTATATGGCTGCATCGTTAAACTTTAGTAATTGCTCAACTTTTGTGTATACTCTTCCAGGAATCGCGTTCGTTGACCAGGTCGCACCAATCTACCTGGAATACGTCGAATTCGCCAGCATCTCCTTGGCCTGCCTCGGCGTTTTCGCCCGTCCTCAGGCACTTACTGTGTGACGATCCGAGCCCACGACATAATTCGCTTATATCTCCTGTCGAAGAAATAAACATATAACCATTGCATAGCAAAGGCTCTGTCGCTCAATGACTAGGAGCCCAATTCTGCTAACCAATCGCTTCACGATGACAACGGCATCGTCGCAGAATAGTCACGTAGACAGAATCCTTAAATGATTAGTTTAGCAGAATAGGCTCCTCTTAATGAGACCAAGCCACTTGGTTGGACAAAGCATCAAAAAATACTTAAGAGCGTTTACGCCTAGCGCGTGATGTCTGTGGGACTGATTTGAAATGATTTGCGCGCAGCGTTTTAAAGTAGTTTTAAAATATTTACAGAAAAATAATAACAACAAAAAAAATTAAATTTTAAATGTATGGTTTTTAAGAAGATGCTTTACTTTATTGATAATGATAAGCTATTGTTATATAAAATTAAATAAGGTATATTGGTGAGAAAAACATTTAAAATTCGTAATAATTCACATTTTTTTAATTTTAATTTTAATTTCTCATAATAAGATACTAGTACCACCTTTTTAACTAACTATTTTCCCAAGCATCTTATTGACCTTGTCTGCAGTTAGCTTAATTGTTTCAATTGTAAATACTAGTTCTAATTTGTTTTTATTATTGAAAAGTATTTTTTTTTAAATACAGGAATTACTGATATTTCTAATTAACAAAAAAATAATTTTCTTTGTCAATAAAGAATTTTATTAAGAAAATTATAATTTTCTTCGTCAATAAAATTCTTTATTGACAAAGAAAATGATTTTTTGTTAATTAGAAATATCAGTATTTTCGTAATATTTTGAGCTTCGAAACTGATGCTGAAAGGGAAATTAAGAAAACAAGTTATCTTGATAGAACGCGTACACACTATATTAATCGAAATATTTTCTTAAGTAACTATTTGGAACATAAAATTTCCTAAAATTATTATTAATTAACATATAGTGTAAGATAAGTGTTTCATGATATTAACGGATTTTAAAAGTACTGTTTTTGAGCCAAACTGCGCATTGAAGAGTAAACGCTCCTAAACCCCTATTTTATTGGTCTATAAACCGAGCACCTTTTTTTACCTTTTTTTTAACTCCAAACTGTGTAAGGTTTGCTAATCGAATGAATTCGAGAGCTCACACATGTGCGCGTCATACATAATTTAACCTTGACATATGTGTGATGCTGATACCTGATTTTGCGTTCTAATTGTACAATAATTACGAACCATTTAGCTTTCAAGTTTCGACAATTTGAATTTTAAATCAATGGGGTAGAGCCGCTATTGTTTTACCTTTACCATTGCGTAGGAAGTGGGTAAGTACTAAAATATTTATGTTTCTAATGATTGTAGACAAACACAGGGATTGTACTTAAATTTACACATTATAGTCTTTTGGTACATGGTTATCATTTTTAAAGTAAGAATGATAATTGATAATCTAGATAAACCAACCACTCAGCATCGTCTGGTCCCAAGCTAAGCAGCTTGTGTTATGGGTACCAGATGACTGATATACTTAATACAATAAGTTACATATATAGATAATTTTTACTATACATAGAAAACACCCAGAACACCCGGAACAAATATTTGCAGATTGTACAAACATTTGCCACATCGGTCGTACGAATAACTAGCTTTTGCCCACGTCTTCGTTACACAGAGTAAGTAGCTTTTGATGTTAAAAGGGCACGTTATAAGCCTTTTGTGCGATACATTTTTTTTAAACACCTAGATCCGAAACAAGTTAACCGCAGATCGTAGTAACATTTGTCTCGCGGCAAGAATCGAACGTTCAACCTCTAGTGTCGCAGGCGTACCTTCACCCGCTTCGCCACTGAGGTAATGAAAAAGAAAAAACCTCTATTTCGAAATAAAACCTGTATTACGTAATTTGTATATTTTTTGAAAAAAAAAGAAATTATTTTGTTTACCTCTAGATTGTTTGCCAGCTTTGCAACAGTCTGCAGTTAGCTCAACTGCGTTCAATTGTGTTGTGTAAAAAAAATATAATAATAATTAATTGTCATAATGCGTAAGTATAAAAAAAAACTACTAAGTAACCTATTTTTTCCTATTTGAACGATTGATGGCTCTTTAAAACTTTATAATCTTGAATTTTTTGTGGTTTGCATAATATTTTCGGATAATTTATTCTCTTTCTATGTGTGGAAACTTATTTTCTCTAATGTTAAGTGTTCAATTTTCTAGTTCTAAAGCTTTTTGTTTCCCTAAATAAAATAAAATATTGTAAACATGCAAGTTCTAATTTTTTTTAAATGAAAAAAAAAAGTATATGTATATTTTTCTTTAATTCTTTATTGCACACACAAGTTAAATCATAAATAAAAGATAACAAATAATGGACATGTACAAAGGCGAGCTTAACCC
The DNA here is from genome assembly GCA_963662085.1 of Eupithecia inturbata. Lineage (NCBI taxonomy): Eukaryota > Metazoa > Arthropoda > Insecta > Lepidoptera > Geometridae > Eupithecia > Eupithecia inturbata. Next base: position 3,528,781 of record OY759196.1, on the reverse strand, counting down.
TAAAAGAGTTTTCTTACAGCAAACCTATGGACATACAGATATTTTATGAACCGAGTGTGGATAGATAATGTGTACCTATTTTTTTTTCTGTGATGTTTTCAAATAACAAGCTCTTATTGCTTTACTCTGATTGCTATTGAACAAATAAAACTAAGTCTATAAAATAAATAAAATGCGAAAAGCACGATTTATGTTCCAATTCCTCAAAAGTTTTATGAAAATTGAAAACGTGCTAAAACTTTGCAGTCTACTTCGACTTGAATCAACTCAATTATGGGAAATTTACTGTTGGTACGAGAACCTATGGTCGTCTAATGTTAGCTTATGGAATGAACGTTTTCTACCTACCTTTTGCCTATGTATGTATTTTCTTTATTAATTAAAACCTATTCTATTCTTATTTTTATAACACTTTAAACCATAGAAAGTTTGTCTGGTGTCGCTTACATGCCGCAATCGGATGATCCGCACTAACCGCATCAAACAAATTTTAGTATTATTTGTATGGTTTGCCATAGAAGTGCATACACTGAACCGCACCGCATGGAGCGGACGCATCGGACTGTCGGCAAAGCCGGCGAGGGGCAACTCTTCCGTTTATTGCGTATGACGTCATTTGGATTGCACTCGCACGCCCGCTCAAAATACGACCGTTTGCTACGAAAATCCGGATGCCAATGTTTAAAATTAGTTTGCTGTCCCGTCAACAATCCGGTTGCTGGGGTTACAGAGGACTCAACACCCGGCATTACGTTAAAAAAAATCCTTTTGATGCGGTCAGTGCGGATTATCCGATGCCGGCATGAAAACGTGCAACCTTATTAGGAAGAAGCGTGCCTTTTGTCCAAAAGGGGCCTACCTACAAAAATGCCGTGCGGGACGTCATAGAAATGAATGATGATGACGTCGTCCAAGCCGAATTTCGGCCGCGGCGCGGCCAGTCTCAACGAGACTAGCCAGGGGCGCAGGACACATGCACAAGTGTGCGCAAACAGGTGGGCTCACTATTCCCTCACTCTCATAATACCATGGGACTCATAATACCATGGGATGTAGACCGACACAACCGGGATGATGTAAGTCAGGCGCACGACCGATAAATAATGCTGGACAATCCACACAGCATCATGACTTCACACAGCAACAAAGGCGTAACGAAATGAATACCTCGATGATAAACGCCGTAAGAAGTCTCACTTGTGTTGTGGTTTTAAATGAAATGTCACTTTGAGATTATTTACTCACCTATCATGAGTAGGTGACTCCGTCACCTCCATGGGTATATTATTTTTGTTCGTTTTTGCCGCTTTTGATGAAAAAAGTATACCAAGTACTCGTAAGTGTACCTAGCCACCTCCTCCTCCACAGCCTATATTGTTTCACTGATGGACCCAGGCCTCCCCCTGATAAGCGCCTTGTTGACTTTTATGTCACGGGGTGTAATGCCCACAATCCCCACGCTGAGCATGCGGGTTGGGGATCGCAGTTCGGTGGTAGAATTGTTCTGCAGGGAGCGCTGCTGCCCACCGCCGGTGGGTATCTCTTAGTCGCCTCTTACGACACCCGCGGGTAGAGCTGGGGTGGTGCAAAATCTAAGCCGGCACCACACAGCAATAATAATCTAGCCAAGTTTCACCCAAAATGGTACTACCTGGGCAGATAAAACCAAAACATAATCTATTCGATAATACTAACCGTACCTACCTGCAAGCTTGTTCACCACACCACAGTTCCGAAATGCAATTAAAATCGGAGTAAAATGACTTCCAACGATTATTTGCTGAAAGTTCGACGCCCGTTCGATCGGGCTTTGGAACTTTTCTAGTTTTCAGGTTTTCAGCATCGAATTAACACGAGTCGAATTTAACGCTTCCTGATTGGTTTTCTTTCTTAGTTACTTATCTGAGTACGGGAATCTAGGGATTGCTCCTGATACTTTTCGCTTTTCTCTAGACATTCACAAACAACGTGGGTGTCATGCGTCGACCAGAATAGCTTAGTTCAACTCTTCCGTTTTTTAGGTTTTTCATTGTATTTTAGGTCCATGTACTAGGCCTAAATAAAAATATATATATATAAATTATGCCTATATATATATATATATATATATATATATATATGCATAATATGTCCCTAACTAATAGGCCCTTCGTCGAATTTATACTATACTCCGAGCCAGCATGACGTCGTAAAAAAAGTCTTGAGAGATTTTAATTCATATTGGTTCCTATAGCACAAATATCTGAAGTGCCCAATAGCAAAGATCCTAGTAGCCTACGTTCGAACGTAGGCTATGGTCCTCGAGGACCATAGCCAGTTATAGTTTCAGGGTCATTCCAGGACCAGTTCCAGAGCTATAGCCAGTTATAGTTTCAAGGTCATTTCAGGACCAGTTCCAGACCTATAGCCAGTTACAGTTTCAGGGTCATTCCAGGACCACGTCCAGAGCTATAGCCAGTTATAGTTTCAAGGTCATTTCAGGACCAGTTCCAGACCTATAGCCAGTTACAGTTTCAGGGTCATTCCAGGACCAGTTCCAGAGCTATAGCCAGTTATAGTTTCAGGGACATTCCAGGACCAGTTCCAGAGCTATAGCCAGTTATAGTTTCAGGGTCATTGAAATAAAATGAAATGAAATAGCATTTATTTGCATAAATATAGGTTTGCAATGGTGGTTTTACAATAAAGTTTCACTATATTTGACCTTTGAGTCGTGCAAATGTTTAAACTTAAAAATAACTATAAATAAATAATATTAGATTTAATATTAGATTAAATAACATTAAGTAAGTACTATAATGTCAAAATAAAAATTATGTGCATTTAAATTTCAAATAATCACTTATATTATAAAAACAGTTATCACATATAATTTACGGTTAAATTCATGATCTGTCCAGGACCAGTTCCAGAGATATAGCCAGTTATTGTACTTACTCTATCTATTAATTGCTTTAGTAATAAGGTTAGCAAAAATTGCAAATAAAATAATAGCTATACAAAAATGTTGAAAGGACACATGAAATCTACACTGATCTACACCGACAAATATCAATCAGTACCAATCGGAAACGTCTCCAAGAAGCTGGCTGCTTTGCCCCGCTGTATGGCAATGCTGTTGCGATACGCCAGATACTCTCCGGTCCTTAAAATATAAAAGGCATGCTTTTGTGGGTTAAAACGTTCAAGCAAGGTTGCTTGGCTTTACCGACCATGTCTATAATCAAGACAGATATATTTATCATGGTGAAATTTTGGTGCAAAATCCAATAAAGGTATGGTTTCCCTTCGTGTAGGTCCTCAAAACGGTGCGTTGGAAGTGCTCGTTTCTATGATTTAAAAGGAAGAAAACGGATAATATTCCATTAAGTATACCATTATTACTAGAGTACCTATTTTTCTGGGTATTTTTTTTAAATCTTATCTTTATCAACCGACTTTTGTAGGTGATAATGAAGTAGGGCAAAAGGGCAAAAGAAGAATTGGCAGACCCCTAGCAAGATGGTCAGAAGAAATCAAAAAATATCTGAAAACACAAAATTGGACAGTTGTCGCCGGAGACCGCAAAAATTGGAAAGAACCGGAGGAGGCCTTTACCCGAGAGGGGTCCTAACTACTTACTAAATATTAATATGAAAATCAATCGAAATAATTATCTATTTAAATTCAATAATAAGTAGCTACTTTGATTATTATTAAATCTATTAACTGATATATTTGACATAAATTTTAAACGGGCATGATTGATTATGTTATTTAAGGTTATGGAATAAAAGGCTTTTTATTTTATTATTTTTATTTAATGAAGTAGGATTATGTAGGTACTTTGCAACGGCTTAGGTCAAACGTCTACGGCGTAACTAGTAGTATGACATTGAACAGCTTTTGTCGCTAATGAAGGACGAATCAATGCTCAAATGTCTGCTTACAGACTTATGAATTACAGACCCAAATTCCCGTATAGCAATGCAACCAAACGCTGTAGTATTTAGATAGGTTGAAACCCAACATCCGCCTTTGCTCTGGTCACCGCCAATTCATTGCGTTTCCCACCAATGAATAATTAAACCTCTGCCATAAATCTATCGCGTATTTTGATCTGAATCAAATATGAATGGACTTGTCCTGCGGGTTGCATTATTGAACGGCCGGTATGTCGTCGTGGCACCCGGATTTAGGATTGAATAATCAGTAATCATACTAATGTTATACAGTAGTGTCTGCCTGCGGCTTTGGACGCATATTCTGGGATATAAAGTAGATTATGTCCTATCCGATAGAATTAATAAATAAATAAATACCAATGTCCACACAGCATCATCTAGCCCCAAGCTAAGCAGAACTTGTGTTATGGGTACTAGATGACTGATATACTTAATACCGTACAAACATTTGTCCGAAGGCGGCAATCGAACCCGCAACCTCAGGCGGAACTTCGCCCGCTGCGCCGCATTGGTCGTCGTATAGACTGTCTATGCTCTTGTAAATCTCATTATGATCGGTTTTTGTGGCGTGAATACGTAACAGATAAACAGACAGACCCAGACGTAGAAAGGAATAAATTACGCAATTAAAATATACTTACGAGTACACTAATTTTATGAGAATTATCGTATTTAAAATCCGTTTTTTTTCGGTTCAGGACACACCCAGCATCAGGATTATAGTGACTTTCCCAAACACACAAAGATACACAATATAAAAATGGCCGAAGTCGCAGGTAACAGCTCCACACGAATCTTTGTTTTGATAGTTGAAATGTGGAGATATACCTACTATTGAAAATGTTAAAGTGAACTTTATGCTTTCTTAGAACTTTTTTCACTTGTGATATATTTCAATAACATTAAAACAAGAGTAAATATTCATAACCAAACTTTACCGACTCTCTCAGGATTACCTGCAATAAACAGGAATCTTCAAATTAATCCCTAACTTTACTCGAGTAGCCTTCATCTAGAAAGTAACTTATTACATTCATACACAGCTCATGAGCAAATAGTTGGGTAAGAGTAAAGCTAATCGTTAGTTGTGAAAGTGTAGCTCAAAACACAGCGAAACTACTTGACTTACTTTACTTGAAGTCCAAAACCTGTATTATACCAATTACCTACACTTTGTGGCGACAGCGGACATTTTCCAGGTGGGATTGTAAATCAGTGATGCTGAATCCTTAACCTTTTCATCAATAACACGTCACCAAGTCACACGCCACCAAATTTCTTTTTAATTAACCTTATTTCTAAAATGTTCTTAGATTAGTATCTATCCTTAGTAGTAAAGTGTCTAACAATAAGTAAGTACTTATAAGATTAAGTAAGTAGTAAGTACTTATAAGTCTCATTTATAAACTAGATATAGTTTTGATATATAAACTTCTTTTTATTTTATAGAAAACCATGCCACAGATTAGTTAATGTTACTTCGTAAACAGTTCTAACATTTTTATTATTATAGTGCGTAAGTACTCGGGGTAATTTATAAAAAATCAAATAATATTCCTAAAATGTTTCGACTTCGACGGGACTTAAACCCGATTTGATTTGATTTATATGATTTCGTAAACACAACTTTTTACATAAATTCAAAGCCTACAAGTACAACGTACTAGGCATACCTGCTCAGCTCACATATGTCCTTAACTAAACGTACCTCCCCAAACAATGGAGGTTTAGCCATAATCACCACGTTCGCCAGGAGGGTTGGTGATCGCAGCGGAGGTGTTAAGAATACACAGATGGAAGCTGCCGCTCTTCCTCTGGTTACCTCAGTCGACACTTACGACATACCACGGGTTGAGTCAAGGGGGTCGATTCTTACGCCGCGACTGCCACCGCTAACAACTACTACTAACGTATGACACGATAATTTTTTTTTAAATTGAGTTTTATGTAACGTCTTGCAAACTTGGAACAGGTTACCAGACTTAGTGAGTGTCCCCTCAGTGAAATCTAATATTTAAAATGATAAATATTATACGACCAATATTTAAAATGCACTGACAAGGACTCTCACTAGTTCTTAAAGTCCTAAAGTTCTACAAGGGGCTTAGTTATATACGCCGCACGCCTGAGTTCCATGAGCTGGTATTGTACAAATAAATTATGATGTACCGACTTATTAATATTATTAATGCGTTGCTATAAACTCAAAATCAAAAAAACATATTATAAACAAAGGAGTCCTCTAGCTTTTCGCCGCAAGCTGGACAAGGGTCGAACAAGCTTAAAATACGTCCAGAACCGTCGGTTAAGAAAGTACACAACAGGCATAAATTTAAGGAGTAACGCCGGCCTAAGATTTTAATTTAACTTGAGCCATTCCTCTTAATTTGTAAGTTGAGTTTTTAAAGTTGCCATCGAGTTTGGACGCCCTGTTAAGGTTGATGTATTGTGATGTTTATAAACTGCCTGCTTTTGTAACGAGTTATTGTAACAACAAACGTGGGAAGAGATGAGACTACGTAATTGGAGTTTGGGTATCTTGAGTTTATCTCATGTTTCTAGTTTGAGGCTGGTGTATGGCCCAACCGCCTTGAGAACGCAAAATATTTATATGTAGCCGTATATTTAATTTGTTTTATTTGTAAAATGTTCAATTTATGTAAAATACTTTGACAAATATTTGAATAAAAGAAAAATAATCAAAATCAATAGCGTTTAGAAGAAGTATCCAAATTTCGAATATATTTTTTTATTTGAATTTGAATATGTATTCTGAACATTTCACGAAATAATCTAAAACGAAATACGATATATATTTCTGGATATTACACCGATTAAACACCTAAGTACATTGTTCCAAGTTTCGAGTTTGTTCTGGCACATGAATATTTTTACCGGTACAAAAATCAACCTATTCAAACTATGGTTTTGAACGTCAGTATACCTTTAGTACGAGCGGATACTAAAAACATTCGATAAAAATTTTCGAGAGCTCGTTTTGACTCATTCCATACATTTGGCACCTTGCAGTGCATCTACCGGATAGAGAGGAACTATTTTCTCGTTTTTTTGCTTGTCTTATTCTTGTTTGTACGTGTAAGCGATATAAAAGCTAAGTCGCGAAAACTTACTTCGCATTCAAAATGACGCTACTCGTACAGATCATTGACCAAGCTTGAAAACCTAGAAAAGCTATTAAACTTTTAATTTCATATCTGATGCAAGAATTTAGTAAGCAAAACTGCGAATTTGATTCAAAGCAAAATCGCAAATTTCGGGTTTAACCAGACAGATCGTTTCAACCAATGTTCCAACTCCCCAAACCAAATAGAGTTATCTAAATAAAATGCAAAACACAGCAGAAAATTAAAAAAGCTGATTCAACAATCCACTAGCGAATAATCAGATTCACCGGATGAAAACAATCGGGAACTTTAAAAGATTAAATTGTGAACATAATTCGTTTCCCAGACAGCTGCGAGGAGAATAGAATCGGTGCCACAGCCGTGACTAAACGGCTATATCACTTTTATCCATTCTCAACATCATTGGTTTGGTACATTTACGAAGGTTGGTTTTTCTAAAGCCGTTGGCGCCTTTAATCTCCAGGTCGTATTGGTCTGCCGTTCTACAGATTATGATTATGATAAATACTTTAGTAATAAAATAAATAATGCTGGACAATCCACACAGCATCATCTAGCCCCAAGCTAAGCAGAGCTTGTGTTATGGGTACTAGATGACTGATATACTTAATACTACATATATATTACATTGATCGATATTTTTTATTATACATAGAAAATACCCAGAACACCCGGAACAAATAATTGCAGATGGTACAATAATTTGTTCCAAGGCGGAAATCGAACTTGCAACCTCCTGCGTCACAAGCGGACCTTCGCCCGAGATCGGTCGTCAGAGAGAGGGAATAGATAGATAGGCTAGGAAGCCATCAACTACGATGGATGGCTTAAGTATTATCGTTTGTCGGCACGTATGTACGACGTACGTCTTTTAAGGTTTATACGGAAACCACAGATGTGGTCGCAGTATTGACATACGTGCGTGAATCCCGCGGGAGAAGGTGGTATGTCGGCGGCGGTAGCCTGGGTTTGCTATGTTTATTTTATTATATCTCTCTGCTTTATTCCCCTATTAAAACAAACCTTTTCTTTTAACTTAATAATATAAATCGTCTACTTTCTGTAAATCTTTTCTAAATTGCTGCTTTTTTCGAATTGTTTGTGGAAACTTCTAATTGGCCTTAAGTTAAATATTCTTGTATTTTATCTTAATCTAGCTGTAAGTTTTCCTAAGATTGTAAAAATAAAATAAAATAATAATAAACAAAGTTATAAACTCTCATGTTGATTTCAATAATTTGCAAACTCGTGTACCAAATCCTAAGATTATAAAAATTACTAGGTAAGCTTCCGTTGGTGCCTGTCATATTCGCTGATACACAGCTAAGAAGGATTATTTCACCAAAAGTAGACAAACTGTTAAATTATTATAAAATACTCGCTCATGCCCGCGGCTTCACATGCGGTATTTAAGTAGCCTATACTCCCGTTTTGGTTCCCGGGATATAATTTACCTCCCTGCTAAATTTCATTAAAATCTGCTCAGCCGTTTAGGCATGAAAAGGTTACAGACCGACAGATAGACGACAGAGTGCTTTCTAATTTATTTATATTATGAGTATGGATTCACGGGTAAACTATTAAATGACAGCACAAAGCATTAAAAAAATATATTTAATCAATAGATCTTAAATTAAAAATAAATGACTTTCAGTGAGAGAAATGAGAATATGTCTAAAACTCTCTTCCAAACCTAGTTTAGTCATAGAATCAAGAAGCCCAGCTGTTCTGGATCCGCTACATTAAACTTCCCAGGAAAACTCATTTTGGAGTCCTTTGATCATTTTTAACAAATAGAAGGGTACATTTCAAAGGAAACTGATCTAAAACTGGTTCTCCACCTTGTGTGTACTGCATTTGATGCGGGGAAATTAAGTTTGCAGCACTGTAATAGTTGCTGGTGTTTCCACCACGTTCCCACGGTTTCCTTTATTTTATTTGTTGAATTGTTTGCCTGCTATTGAGAATCTGAGTAGATTTATTACCATTGACTGAACAAGATCTCTCTGAAGCTTTTACGTAATCTGCTGATGTTAAACTGTCCAGTCTTAATAAATCGATATCAAAATTGCATTAACGTTATCAAATTTAGAGATTTATTCGGACAAAGTTGTATTTAAGTCGAAACCCTGTGTAAGAATGAGTTTAATAAAAAAAATATACTAAAAGGATTACAAAGAAGTTCATCTTAAATTATAATGGAATTTCATAACGCGTGTGCCTGAACTAGGTAAAACCTGTTTTTCAGGCAAGTATGATTGCTTGCTGTTCTTATTTAAAATTTAATTAAAAAATATAAATAAAATAAAATCATCTGGGTGCGCTACCCAGATGATGCGAACCCAGATGAACCGCACCAAAGTACTTCCACATAGCGCACCCGTATTGGTGCGCTTCATTCAGTAGGTATACGTGATAAATGATACAAGTACAGTTAGTAGTAGACAAGAAGCTTAGCCCTTTTCCACTCTGATCCACTTTGCAGATCCATTAATGAATCACGTTCAAGTTTTTTGTCCACACTGATCCACCGATGGATTTGTTTCGACTTCAAGTTCCACTCATAATTATACTTATCTAGATTCTAATACTTAGATCTTAGTATTATAAAATCTGTGCTTAAGTAATTAAGTGTTCCTTTTAGTTTTATAACCTGAGCCCGCGGCTTCGCACGCTTTTTTCCGGAATAAAAGGTCAGCCTATATCCGGCCCCGGGATACCATCTACCTCGCTGCCAAATTTCACCGAGATCCGTTCAGCCGTTCTTGAGTTATAAATAGTGTAACTAACACGACTTTCTTTTATATATATATATAAGATTATTATTTTGACCTTATCTTGACATCTCATTTTGCTTTTCTCTTTCTGTGGTTCAAGTCTAGGTATCTAATTAGCTACCCGTGTACTAACTGCCACAAAATGCCATGATTGCCTGCATTTGCAATAACGAGTATATGTAATGAATAACCAGGAGCCAAACATTTCACCGCGAAACTTAGCAGTCTCTGCGTCGTCAAAAGTGCCGTCCATTCGCGATATTATTTTACGTGTGCTGATTGCAATGCTTTTAGCGGTCGCTATCGAAAACTTTGAAATATCTACAAATATGATGATTGATATTTGTTTTCTAATAACGTGAAGAGGCCTGAATTGTAAACTACGCCGGTTTGTTTTTACTGAGTGATAATATGAGTGTCTTGTGGGTCGCTATGTTTTTTTTTTAATATAATTTGTGCTCGTTTTTATTAAGGGGCGAACCTAACGGGTTTGGTTGCTAACCTAGGCCTAGATCTCAGTACCATGATCAGTACTCACGGGATCCCCGTGGTAAAAAACTTGAATTAAATAAAAATATACCTTTTTTGTTTGGTTTCTGGAATGTGAAAACATGATTGAAAAAAGAGATAAAGACAAGATCTGTCAAGTGCGAGTGTGACTTGCGTGCCGAGGGTTTCGAACGTTTGTCAAATATACCAGTATGTAACTATAGGTACCGGTTCGAGACTTTGCTACATTTCAGATAATATCGGTTTGCAAACTTCAGAGTATAGAGGGTAACAGTAAATTTTTAGGAGGGTAACGTTTTTTCTAAATATTTCGTTTATTAAACCCACAGAAAACCCAAAAATTGTTTTGAGATGTACAAACTGATACCTTTCATTTAATACCCCACTCGGTGAGGTAGCCCCGTTTTGAAAAAAAAACCTCCCCGTTCTGACAATTTATTAAAAAGTGTTCGACTTGCAGACTTCTCTATATTTTCCTGTAAAATATAAATCCTATCTACAAACGTTTCAGAAGGATCGCTCTGCAAACTTCGAAGATAGGAGGAGGGAAAAAGGGTAATTTTTCGACTTTTTAATAAAATATTTTAAATGTATGAAACCTACAGAAATTTAGAAAACTGTTTTGATGTACAAACCGATACCTCTCATATGATACCCCACCTGGTGAGGTAGGCCCCTTTTTTGAAAATGATTCCCCCCCTTTTTGACAAATTTTAACACAATTTTTTTTTTTTGTGTTCTACTTACAGACTCAATATTTTTTCTGTAAAATATAGATATGGGGGATATCTTTAAATTTTCCAGATAGCTCCACTGACAACGAGAGCGGGAGCGTAATAATGATGGGGGTGAATAATGGTAAATTTTCAGTAAAAAATACACCATTATGCCTATCAGATTTAAAAGTTTCACCACACCTGTTCCTCCAATTAGCATCAACGTAACCTTTCGTCTAAACTTATAAAAGCAAGATAAACTTTACTAACAGATACTCCAGTACATCGGAAGAAACTCTAAGAAAGCTGCTGTTAACTTTATGAGCGCATCCGAGGGGAGAACCATGGAGTGGGGAATTTAACTGGGCTATCGTAGAGACGATTGTCTAAAGTCATTTACAAAGGAATATTTACCATGATTTGAGTATTGAGCTTTCCAATATTTGGGCACAGTTTCATGCGCCATGATCACGGAATAACTGAAGGCACTGCGAGTGAGTTTTTATTGGCAGACATACCGATTCACCTTTATTTTTTATAACATCCCGTTAAAAAAACTTAAGCGTTAATAACTATGATGGATTTAAAAGATTTAACGATTGTCTAGTCAATAATTTTAGTATGTAGGTAAGGGGTTCGTAGCTAAGGGTCGATACGAAGGAACGTCACTACTGGCACTGCCCAGGTTCGGTGGAGCGACTTGGAGAGGCGCGCCGTCGCTACGTCAAGCTGTACTTCGGCATTGGCGTCGGGGGCACCCAAAGTGTTAATTGAAAATTAATCCATAGCTCGTTATTATAAACATGTTTTTATTTTTTAATGAAAATTGTGACTGTGAAAAGTTGGTCTCGCTACACATTACAGTTTTACGAGATATAGGCAGATCAGGCAATAAATTTCGCAGGAACATCTGCTTGAAACGTTCTTTAAGTTTTAGATAAAGTTAATTTAACATCTGCTGTTTTATTTTTTTCATATTGCTTCACTTAGTGTAAACATTGGACACGTTAAACACGGAAACCATTTTGTAAGTTGCGTCTCTATGTTGTAACTTAGAAATACTTTGTTTCTTTGCTTTATGGTAGATCCACAATTAAACCAAGAAGTTATTCTTCGTTCGCAAATTATACAGTTTAATCTAACTGCTGTACTGTAGCGAAATTATTGAACAAATAGCACTGTTTCTTAATTAAATAAAGTTGTATTAAATATTACATTTGTTTCTAAAAGAAGAGATACATAATGTTTTTTTTTTGCCGTAGTTCGGTGAATACTTATCAAAATTTGAAAAAAGTTACACAAGTATACCGACTTTGATCTAAAAACATGCAATATGTATATGGGTTAGCCAGCGTACCTAAAACTGAACTTGGAATCAAAGTTAGGTTCATATTAACCGAAACGTACAAACTGAGAATATACTTCAGACGATTCGTTCGACTTAGCGCGACCAAATTTACGATTTCATTCCAATTAGGTACTAGAGATATTATATATCCTTAATCTCTTTCGGCACATTCGGTTCAGATAAATGTAAATACTTATTTATATAGAAAATCTAAAACCTATTCTCAAAATACCGAGAGATTTTTTAACACAAATATTTTTCCTATATAAAGCGAGCGAGCCATCTGAAAAAGCTTGCGTTGTTTTCCAGCAGATATTCGTGAACCGCGGCACAAACGGGCACAAACTCAATTGCTTTATTGTTCGAAAGTCGGACACTGTGAAAATAACAGTTGGCGGTCAGGGACCAAGTTATAGAGGGAACATGCATAGAGAGATCGGAAAATGTGTTTGTTCTTTAATACGAACGAACGCGTTTCTGAAAACAGTGGCTCTTCCATAGCATGTCTTATGAAACAAAAACTGGGGACACGGTCAACTGAAGACTCCTGCCAAGATGAGCCAAAAAACATCCTCTCTTTATGACTATTAAGGTATCTTTTAATAAAAAAAAATAGTTTAGACTCAGACTAGGCACACTAACCTTATTATGCTCAAAACCATTATTAAGGAAGTTTTAAAAGAGTTCCATGATCATGATTGGCTCCGCATTGGTCCTGTAGCTTATTTATTCTTCCTTCCACATGTTGACCGAGTCATCGCATTGGTAAACGATATCGGCCTTGTGATGCATAGTGCACAAGCCTATTCTTGCCTTGACTCAGTTAACATGCGTGCGTGCGGCTGCTGTGTGGGAGCCGTGCGGCCAGTGTATGATAACTTGATAATCTTAGCTCGGGTCAGAAAAATAGCACAAAAACAGGATGAAAAGTTTGTTTTACCAATTTTCCGTCCGTATGTCTCGAATATTTCATAGATCCGGGTTTGTTACAGTTATCAAACGAACAGTGATCGCTTCCAAAGTATTGGATTCGATACCTAAAGCAAACTGAAGGTACGTAAAACTAGCTTTCATACGTTCTCATGAATGTTTTATTCATGCATGATGCATGTGAATGTAATTAGCTTCAAATGAAAGGGGTAGTTAAACGTCAAATTTAGGTTTATCTTGGTCAAAGGAAAGAAAATTGTCCCCGCTAGTGGCACATAAACTACCTCTAAATTAGCTATTCAAGCAAGCAGTTGTGGCCTTAGTTTCGCTGATTAGTGTGGAGCAGAACCAAGAATCTGTGAATGTCCAAAAGCGCGTTGGGTTGACGACAAAGTAAAAGTCGCTGGCCACACCTAAAGCGAAGGGCAGAGCACAGAGGCTGGTAAAAATAGAAGGAGGCAGTGGGTGCCATAAAAGGGATGTGCTGATTTTTGTATTTATTAATTTATTTTTATTGATGAATGTACAACTATTTTTAAAGACGTGCCTACCCAATACAATAGCGTAATTAATTATATCATATGATAATGATAATGTGTGAAGCAGCAAATAGATGTCAGTCTGTCTTTGTCTAAAATGTTATCTTGTCATTTCTTGCACTTTAACAAAACAGTTCTTGATAATTACCAAGTTGATAAAACGTTATAACTGCAATGTGAATAGTTTCGCAAAGCACCACTTTAAAAATGTTACAATAGCACAAAAAAAATCACAAAACACTTTGAAAAGTTCCAGACTTTGTGTACTCTTAACGAGTTTACTGACCGTCTCAAACTTGCCATTATGTAGGTATTGCTTTATAAAAAGTTTTGATTGAAGTCATATAACTCCAGATTTTTTTTTTCATAATACTTTTGATATTACGGGGCTGTAAAACATGAGTGCTGGTCCTGAAGAAGCTGGCAATATTTTCTGAAAATTCATTAAATATCACTTGCATAGTTTGGGTATTATTTGTCTCAAAAACACTAACCTAAAACTTTGTTTCTATTTTTTCTTTGTTTACAATACAAAGATATACTTTACAATACTGAAAACTTTATTTCTCTAGCAGATACTTATAATTAACCTACAGAAGAGAATAAACTAGCCAGCGACTTCTTTATTTATTATCAACATGCCCCTTTGGTGGTTCACCAAAGCGGCGTGTTCAAGCCTAATTTCCACCATTCCATTTTCAAAGACTAGACTTGATATACTTGAATATCTGTACTAAAGTAGAATAATAATGCTGGCTTCTATTTCGGTCAACGAATTAGCATTGCCATTCAACGTGGCAATGCTGCCAGCATTCTGGGCACTCTGCCTTCTGGTGACGGCTTAGATTTTTAAGAAATAGATATTAAGTGTATATACTAGTTGTAATTTTGTTCTGTTATTGTATAATCTATGTGCTAAATAAAAGATATCCAAAGTAGGTAAGTACCTACTCAAAATAAAATAAATATTCCGTAGATACAATAGATGTTCACTCAGATTAAGTCACTACTTCCAACATTGCGATCATCAACGTATGTACTTGCCTGTTAAGCGTGGCAAGCGCAGAGGGTGCTTCGCCCCGGTAGCCCTGCCAAGTTTAGACTTCTTGGGTCAGCCCCAAGAAGCCCACAGCTGAACATGTCTTCCCCAAATAGTGCAATGGGGAAAACAAGCACACTTAGCAAGTTGTTTGGGGATAACTGTATTGGTGTTAACCAGTTAATATGCCCACCGTGCAAAAGTAACTGGCAGTTACTGTCCTGTGGATGTACCTTACATTATTGCTGACATTGACAAACCACAATAGCCAACGATTGGCCGTGGAAAACCAGAAGTAGCCATGTTGCACCCAACATTTTCAACGCCATTTTTGTGGTGCGGGACAATCCTGCATTTTTCTAATTCGCTATTTTGAGGCGCGTATGGTTTAGAGGTTAATTACTCAGGTGGATGCTGCTGTCTATTCCCTGTCTGTACCTCTAGATATTTTCCGGGTGTTCTGGGTGTTTTCTATGTAACAAATATCAATGTAATCATGTACTCTATACTATCTCTCTTGTACAGTATCTTGTTCTATCCTCCCAGCCAATCTTATCTCAAGGAGCGCTTTGAATTCCTGTCCAACTCTAACTCTTTCTCGTTGCGTTCCTCTGAAACCCTCGTCTTAAAAGTTCCTGCTCACTCTACTAATTTTTATGAAAAATCCATCACTGTACAAGCTATCCGTCTATGGAATGCTCTTCCCCTGGACATTAGACGTGCGAGATCACTCCCAATCTTCAAAAAACTTCTTCATCAGTATTATTTATAAGTGTAAAAAATTAATAACTTTATTTTTATGTTTATGTAAGTTTATTATGTATAAAGTAGGTAGTTTAAGACATGATAGGTATTATGGTATGTAGTGTAGGTATAATAATAGGTAATTGTTTTAATTTCCTTAAGTTTTTCAAACGCCACCGTCTATATTGTTCTCATAAGTCCAGTCCATCCCAAGGTTGCCTAGAAGAGATCGCTCAAAGCGATAAGGTTGCCCTTTGTACTTTCTTGTTTCAGTATTTTCTTTTTTATTATATTTTGTGTTTGTGGGTACAATAAAGAGTTATCTATCTATCTATTTAAGTAATGTATTTAATATACCAGTTAGCCATAGCACAGGTAGTTAGCTCCGCTAACGCTGCTGGCGATAGAATATGCTGTGTGGATTTTCCAAGCATTATTTATTTTATTGATCCCCTTAATCGCTTCTTACTACATAGGAGGATAGAGAAGAGTCGATATTGTTCGCCGGAACAAAACAAATATCCTAAAATAAATAAAATCATGACACTTTCCAAGCAGCAAAGGCAAACAATCTCCTGCTTACAGACTCACGTCTCCCAAGAAACAAACTCAGCTCCACACAATTCCATTTCGAAGTAAGTTTATAAAAATAAAATATTATGGTGGATACAAGATAAGTTTTCTGCACCACAAATACTCGGCTCGTATCAGAGTTAACAGTTTATTGGTAGCGAGACGTGTTTGCGGGGCAAATACGATTTTCTACATACGTGACCTGACCGTTTTAAACTGCATTTGCACTGTGTACACGTAATGCAGTGTTGTAACTAGCTATTCAGGGTTTTCCTATCTGACCATTTATAACAATTTTATTTTTTTCCATGTTTGCAGTAGTTTGGCAACTTTTTTTCCAAAAAACAGATGACTACGGGAGACTAAATAGCATATTTTTTTGTGTACTTTTCACACGCTTTTGAAATAAATAAAGCCTTCTGGTTTTTGAGACTATGCGTTTGTGTTGTTTCTTTCTAAATTTCTGCTAATACCTTCGCACGAATTTTTCTGAGATAAAAAGTAGCTAGTTAGCTATTCTATATCTAGAATGACTATGTACCTAACAATGCAAAATTTACCCCGCTCCAGTACCATGTTAGATTTTTTTATCATCTGCCAAAAATATAAATATTCCCGCAGTACCTACTTAGGTAACCTAAAATTGATTTTTAAACACAATTTAAAGTACTTGTCAATTTGAGATCCTTTCTTCATTAAAACAATTATGTCGTTATTTCGACTCCGAGCCTTTGTTTATTTTTGTGTTTGGTTTTGTTGACATAATGGGCTGATAACTTTAAGATTTACCATAGTTTTATTCGTGCAATAAATATCAAGCACTTTATATCAATCATTTTACATCAAGCACATCATCATTTTGTATCAAGCACTTTTTATTCGCGCAATAAATATCAAGATCATAGTTTTATTCGCGCAATCAAGCACTTTCGCTATACTAAAAAATATTATTACGAAGTAGAAAGAATCTTTTCTGAATAACACTTTATTTCGAAACGAAACCCATTATTTCTATCCGCTTTGCAAACTCGTGATATTGACGGATGGTTTACTGTTTTCTCCGATACATTGTTATTCGAAGGAACGATATTGTTGGATAAGTTCCTTGTGAATTTTATTTTCTGCTGCAATGATACGAAGTGAGAGAAATTCAATTTAATTTTCATATAGTTTTATATAAGAAATAAAATATTATACCACCACAATCTTCCAAAGTTGCAGGGATCATAATGGTACTTTGCACCAAATCTTTGAGATAGATGTACGACAGTTTTTGAGTTACCTACTTAAACAAATATGTTCTGTAGTGACTAATATTATACAGTGTAGTTATATAATTAATTAGGTAATTGGTGCACCTATTGTTCAAGTACTCTATTTTTACCGACTTCGAAAAAAAGAGGCTTCATTTTCGGCTGTATGTATCTTTTTATAATTTATGTACGTCGATTTCTCCGTCATTTATGGACCGATTTTGAAAATGATTTCCCTTCTGTATGAAAAATTATCACAACACACTAACACATATAAAATACACACAAAACACACAAAAAACACACATAAAAAATTTATTCTTGAAGGATTAGTATTTGTTCTGATAAAATTAACAAAGGAATTTGAAGACTGTTTTTAGATATTTCTAGACAATCAAATTATCGACAAAGAAAATTACAATTCAATAATAAAAACAAATTAGAACTAGTATTTACAATTGAAACAATTAAGCTAACTGCAGACTGTTGCAGAACAATCTACAGGTAGCTCAACTGATCCATATCAATACCAGTCGGGCGCGTCAATTATTTTTTCTTTGTCAATAAAGAATTTGTCTCATTCAAACATGAAAAAATAAAAAAAAAATATCTATAATCAATTTGTGGATGTTGATTAGGAGAAGATCACAAATGTTAAAATTATTTCCTAGTTTTTTAAAAGTAACAAATAAACAATACACGAAATCTTAAATCTGTTTACACAAACGAATCTCAAGGCATCGTAAATGAGTCCCATTGCGGCTGTACCCGGCAAACGAACATACAATTCTTTCTGATCCAACCCTCCAAGGATGCCGCAATTAGTCTTAATTAAAGGAAACAAAACCGCCATTGTATTAGGCTAAGGGTTATCCAGGCGTATAGAAACGAAAAAGTAGTGAGACATATATGTATGTAATAATCTCTAGGATTCGCCTACGCAGCTACGTCGTAGGATGCTATGATTAATTATTTTTAAAGTAGGTATTGAGTTTATTTAGCACATTGTGTAAGATACAAAAACAATAAAATACCAAAAACGACATATAACAACTAGTATTTACACTTTATTAATTTCCTTATTAAGCCGTCATTATTTCTATTGTTGTATTTTTTGGTGTGTAAGTTATTTATTTTGTAGTTTTAAGATTATAGGCGTAACGCTTTGGAAGCATCTGTGATGTTATGTTCGTAGGTAAATAAGCAATTTGTTTTGCTATTGTATTTGATGAAGTCAAATGAGTGGGTGGAATATTTTGTAAAAAAAAAAACACTGTTTTTGGTAGAGATGCGTGACTTTGATTGGCGCATGGTGCTAAGCAAAGCCACTGTTTAGCGGAGTGATTACCATAGTTAAATTCTGAAAATCCAGCCATACAGTGACTGCTTGAGTCAGTAGTACTTTGAATGGGTTAGCTTCTTAGGTTGAATTTTTACTTTAGCTACTTGCATAACTCCTAGGCTAGGTTAATTCTGCATTACGTTTTCATAGAAACGTTTTTAAATACGTTTCTATGAAAACGTAATGCAAACGTAAAAACAAATAAAATCTGTAACTAGCTTTGTGCAACTTATACTTTAGCGGTACGAATCGCGAGTTCCCTTTTGTTGCGAATTGCGAATGCGAATTGAATTGCGAATGCATGATAAAGATAGAAAAAAACAACTTAGTGCAAGGGGAAGGAAACCCCATAAGAAAAGGAAGGTTCTGCGCCGTACGTTGGCTTGTCTTGTAGTGGGAGGGCCATGGTGGGATCAGCTCTAGGGTCAGATTGCTGCAATTTTCAGGCATTCGTCATTCAGTTTCACTTCTGCAACCCAACATAATTTATCCTCAAAGTATTTGTTATGCAAAGGGCAAATCTCCCATACGTCTTCATTGCGACAGAGTCACGTCCCAACCAACGCTGCTTTGGCCACTAATGTTATGGCCAGGCGTGGGCAGGATAGGCTTTGGATAAGGTGTTTCGGCTTTGTGGCGACGATCGCCACAAATCTTGTTAAATTGTTAAGTGTACCCAAATTATGGGTAATAAATGTCTATTAATTAGATAGAAATCAAAGCTAAACGTATAGTTTTTCATTTTACCGCATTTAATCGGTTTATGTGAAAAGTGTATAAAATTATGTTTCAATTATATGCAGATAAGCCTTGCGTGACATGTTATATACACATATATACAGTACACAAATGTGTGCGCAAACACCACCTGAATTTGTGCATATTTTTGGGATATTATTAAATTTAAAGTCATTTTACAACGGTATATTTACCATGATTTCAGTTATGCTGTGATCATGGCGCATGAAACTGTGCCGAAATATTGGAAAGCTAAAAACTCAAACCATGGTAAATATCCCGTTGTAAATGACATTAGTGTTAATAACCATTATGGATTTAAACAATTTATTATTAAATTTCTATGCGGTTTTATTTATTTTTTATTTCGTAAGGTATGAAAGGCTAGACCGTAGCTGGCGCAAGCTATTTAGGCAAATCAGCTGATAAAGATTATTTATCAGGTATTTATCGCGTACCTTTTGCTAATTTATTTTCCCCCTGCGTTTAAGCCCTTCCATCGCGTTGCAGCGATCGTGGTCACGGGGCGGGAGTATGTTAACAGATCGCAAAAGTTTGAATAGTTAAATCAACTGTTCGTCCACCTATAATTCAATTACGAAATCCCTACGAAGTAACAAAGACGCAATCTCGCAAAGTAAGACATTATACCGCTCACGTTCATAATATAACTTAATTCTAAAGTTATCCGAATCAGAACCAGATCAAATTTTGAGAGGTATTGAAGGCATCGACGGATCTCGATACAGTTGTAATGGAATCGAAACGTGACGGAGTTCTAGAATGGGGATTAGTAGGTGTACAGTCAGCAACGAAATGAGCTGCACATGATTTCATTTTAATATTATTATATGCCTTTAGTTGTACTTGAAAAGAAATACCGTTCAGGCCATCTGTACTTCCATTCCAATTCATATACGTAATACCATAATAAAAAAATTATAATCTAAAATCCATAATTATAATAATTCTAGATAATAAAATTAATCTAAATCTACTTCATTAACTTCATAAAGTCTACTAATTATTCGAATATTATTTTTTATTTTAAATTTGGATAGGTATTTCTTTTAAACTTTTCAGTTTGAGTATTTTTCTTTTATTCAAGTATTTTTCAAAGTATTTTACACAAATTGAACATTTCACGAATAAAACAAATTATTTATACGGCTACAGATAATTATTTTGAGTTATCAAGGCCGTTGGGGCAAAAACCAACCGTAACAAAGAAAATTACAACCAAATAATAAAAACAAATTAGAACTAGTATTTAGAATTGAAACAATTAAGCTAACTACAGACTGTTGTAAACAATCTACAGGAAGCTCTTTACTTGGATGCTCTGCGCTCATTAATCTAATACCGCTACCGCACAGCTCAAAAACGTGCATTTAAATATGGGCTTAAACTCGTTATCTTTGGATACATATTACAGTGACAAAATAACTTCTCACAAGCTTCAAAAGTGTGGCCCGCGAGCTGTCTGTCATCTTAGGCCGTCAATATAAAATTCATCTAAATTTTACGAGTTAAAAACCCATATTTGAATGCACATTTTTGTGTTGTGCTGCAGCGGTGCTTTTCAGGTGTGCGACAAGTTTAACTCTCTCTCTCTCTCTCTCTCTCTTTGTCTTGCTGTTTCTATAGTTTAGCATATCAATTATATGCTGGATAAAATATGGCCAACGTATCCCGGGATACTCCATATGTCTTTGCCTAATATATTATTAATTATCTGTGTCTTTGTACAATCTGCTTGGCAACTGAGGGGTCTGAAGGTAACAGACGAAGAGAAAGAGAGACAGAGTTATAGTTTCCGCCAAACATCTTGTCTGGTGACGCAGGTACACGCATATAATTCATATGCGGTCGAAAACGCAGCAGGCGAAATAGATAGATATAGCTTCGTATAGCTCTGTCTCGCTCTTTCATTGTTGGAAATAAAAACTCACAGTGAATAATCGACGCGATTGTCCTGAAGGTAGCCGCCCACCAATTTGGTCTGAGGCGTTCTGCGCATCTTTGTCACGTGGTTCGCCAGAGGACAAGAAAATGACGAGTATTATACACGGATGAAAGTTACAGGGATTGGTACGGAAGTGTGGATTGTGTGGACTGTCTGTGTTTTTCTTCTTATGTATAGCTGACCAATCTGACCATACATACTCGTACCTATTTAACACATAAGGAAGGTACAAACTTTCTTACCACGTTTATGTTATCCTTTTATGATATCCTTTATGACGACCGATGTGGCGCGGCGGGCGAAGGTCCGCCTGCGACTCAGAAGGTTGCGGGTGCGATTCCCGCCTTGGGACAAATTTCTGTACGATCTGCAAATATTTGTTCCGGGTGTTCTGGGTATTTTCTATATATAATAAAAAATATCTATCTATGTTATGTATTGTATTAAGTTTATCAGTCATCTAGTACCCATAACACAAGCTCTGCTTACTTTGGGGCTAGATGATGCTGTGAGGATTGTCCAGCATGATTTATTTATGTATTTATTTATTTTATAGTCTGAGTTGTCTGTGACTTAAATAAATGAATTGTTATTGATATATTAAAAAAGCCTTCAACCATTTAGGACTTCCGTAAATTACAGAACACATTGAGCGCTTACCTAGTTTTGGAAAACAATTCTTTTATATCGACATTTGGGCTTATTTCAGTTTTCCCCCTTGAAAAACTCTCTTGTATGAGAAATTTAAAACATGTAAAATTAACTCCCCTTGAAGATGCGGCAAAAGTGGAATCGAAAAAAGTCAAAAGTCCAGAAAAAAAAATTTGCCTTTAAAAATCCTTCTTAGGGGGGAAGAGTGGAAACTGAAAATAATAGTCTTGAATACCTCCTTAAATAAAAGTGTCAAGGGAAAAATTGAAAAAAAAAAATGTGTCTAGAAATCCGCCACATTTTCAGAATAATGAATCATTGCTGAAAACTGTGGCCTGAGTTTGTTTAGTAGCCGACTGTACTTTCGGAAAGCGATTGGTGCCAAGTTGAAACAATGATAGTTTCCGCTCTAATCCTGTGTAAGTACAACTATGCGCTGCTCGAGATAATATATTATTAAACCGTCAAGTCCTGATCTTCAATAATTTCATTGTTTTAAAAAAAACTATAAACCGACTTCGAATCCCTAAGGCTGAAACTGTAAATTTTGCGGAATAAATACATATCCGTCGGGAAAAAAACTTGTATGGGACCACCTCGGGATCATCTTCCATACAACTGCAAAAGAATCATTCAAATTGGTCTATAAATGACAGAAAAATCGGACATAAAAAAATAACATACATACAACCGAACATAGAATCTCCTTCTTTTTTCGAAGTAGGTTAATAAAAAAGACAAGAAGCGTCTTTGTAAAAACTTTACACGCAGTTTGAGATGATATAAATCATTGAGTGCATGCCCAGTTATGAATTTACAATGATAAGTATTTACTTTTTACTGATTATTTATTTAATTAAAGTTCAGGCGTTACTTTCGGAAAGCGATTGTTTTCGATTTTCGGTCGTAGCTAAGTAAATGCATACCTATAAACTAAAAACTCCGGGTTTTTTAATAGTTATCTGAGCGTCTGGTCGAAGCGAAGCGTGACCCGAGAGCTGGTGGAAATCTTTAATTGGGTTCTGTTGCTATTATGTAAATGTAATAGTTTAGATTAGTTTAGTTTTCTAAATCAAGTAAATAAATAAATAAGCGACTTATTTACAATGTTTAGGCAATTTAATTGTATGATAAACTACAGTAGGTAATAATAAATTCTACATAAAAATGAAGAGAACCCTGTTGCGGACGGTAACCGGGATGAACCTGGTTCGCCCTGGGACAGTATCCCAACTTGGGTTCGACGTGAGTTCCTTTCCCCTTCCGTAGCTGCCTAGACACACGTTGCCCTTGGATGTGTATGATGCTGTAGTACAACGACCTGATCTTCCTTCCTGTGGGGGGATCTCGACTTCCGAAGAAATGAAGGCAGGATAATCTTCAAATCTTAGGTTTCGGCTGTTCCTAGGTTTCCCTACTACTACTTGATGTCTTCCTAGTATCTTGCTTTCACTACTTCTTGCCTCTTCGGTGGCTGAGCTGCGACTGATTATTTGCCTTAAAAAATGCGCTTATTTGTGGCCGTTTTTTACCGGCTAGACGCCTGCGCGATTTTGACCAATTTTTCCTTGAGCCGAAACCTTAAAACCTTTATTTCTTTACCATTTTCTTAAAAAATACTTACAAATTATTGTTTTTCTTAGTAAAAATATGCCTTATTAATATAAAATCGTAATATCTAAACATTTAGAAACAATAAAAAAGTTCTTAGAAAACGTGACGGCTGAACGGATCTCAATGAAATTTGACTGCGAGGTATCCCGGGGACTACTTAAAAAGCGCGTGAGAAGCCGCAGGCAGCAGCTAATTGTAAAATAAATTAAATTTTTCTCCATTTAATTCTACTGCGAACTTTATTTCCCGTTTGATTAATATTAGAGCTCTGTATTAACCCTAACCGTTTCATTCTCAATAAATTCACAGTTTCAAGGTACCTCATCCGAAAATGAAATAACCAAGTGGAAACTGAACCTCAATACCTTACCAAGGCTCACAAGTGGATAATGCACCACTATGCCATTAAACGCTCCGAATGGTTCATTGTGCTCAGAAACCTTTTAGCAAACGCTTGCTGAAATGCTTCATAGCCTTAATGGTAAATGGTTACTACCTATTTATAGCAGGTCAAATATAAACAAGATATACTAAGACGTCATGATTTTACGCCTATCTTTTGTCCTGAGTTTGACTCTTATGCAACAACCTTTAAATCATGGCTACCTGTGAACTCGCGTGGTAATATTGTGAGAGTCTGACATTGTTGGTACCTACGTAATCCGCTATGTTCCTACTTGCGCGCGGTCTTATCGCCTTCTTACAGATTTCTTCAAATGTCAGAGATGCCTTATTTAAACTGTAAGTAAATTGCGTGTAACATATTTATATGCTTTAGTTTAGTTTTTAACGCGGTAATCCCGCGCGCAGGGTTTGTAGTGGAAGAACACACTTGTTCCTTACCTACCTATAATAACTTTTGCCCTGTTTATTTTTATTTTATATCTTAACTAGCTGCAGCCCGAACTTCGCACGCTTTTTTCCGGAATAAAAGGTAGCCTATGTCCGGTCCCGGGATGCCATCTACCTCGCTGCCTAATTTCACCGAGATCCGTTCAGTCGTTCTTGAGTTATAAATAGTGTAACTAACACGACTTTCTTTTATATATATAGATAGATGTGAGTAACGGTGTTGATTACACTTAAAGAAAACACTTAGAAGAAGATATATTTGATTAGGCTAAGAGTGTAATTGTTTATTACCCCGAATAAATAACAACTAAATACTAAAACCTTTATAATATCTAGTCTAATATATAGTCTACATAATTAAGTATCACTATAGACCCTGCTGGGCACACAATATGTATGGAGAGAGGAAGACGTCCTTTTTAACAGGTTAGATAGATCTCTGTAGGTAGGTACTCAGTAGAAAAAAAATATTATAAAAAATAATCATGAAAGTTCACTGTTTCGAATTACAAACATTGCGTATGTAATTCGAGTTTTTTACCACGGGGATCCTGTGAGTACTGAGATCTAGGCCTAGTTTGACAACCAATGCCGTTAGGTTCGCCCCTAACAAATCTATAATTACGTTAACATATGAGCATTCAGCAGGCAGATGCTGGAGGCTTATACATTACCCCCCGTGAGATAAAAGCCACTACGGCGCTTATCAGGGGGAAGCTTGGGTCCAGCAGTGGACTAGACTGATGATGATAACCTATAGCAAGGCCCTATGAATGTAACTTATAACTAATATAGCATACGAATGGGAAATATCATCGAAACAATAACGTAGCTCTGTTTGACATGCTGCAATCAAACCGATGCGATGCGCCGGTTATCTCCACTGACACTCGAATTACTGTCATGTGTGATTTTAAAAGTCATGAGAGGAAGCGATTTGAAGCTAGAAACAGACTGATTCCACGCACGCAACGTACGCGACGAAACGTAGGAAACATGGCGTAAACGACGTATAAACTAACTCACATTGACTTTTAAAACGAGTGGTTTTAAAAGTAAAAAAAAGGTAAAAAAAGGTTACAAAAGTGAAAATTTTGTAAGAGAATTTTGCCGCTCATCCCAGCAAAATGCCCACGAATTTAAATTATATCTTAAAGATTTACGACCTCGGCGGGACTTGAACCTTCGGGTATAGAACTTCCAGTTCGGGACCGCGCTACCTTTTTTGCACTACATGGTCAAGTAACCAACTAGAAAGTCTTTGGAACTTTCTACGGACTTAAGCGTCAATATGATACCCCTCTCCTTAAAACTTGTGGTGGCAGATCTTAAAACCATGGAACCGAACTAAAAAAATACTTTTAAAACTGTGCCCAGCGTTCCAGCCATCGAACAAGCTCTCCTCTGTAACTCGTACCACAATCCGGGCGAGTTTTGTTTTGGCATGAATATCACATGTCGGCCGGTGACTAATTCAACCACAACACGGCTCGGCCGCGCAATTGCATGTCCAGTCCACTAATCCAATATTTTCCACTAGTTAGGTAACGCTGGCTCTGTTGATATGCACGTACGGTCGACGGCATAAATCGTTGTACGGTTAACCTACGTTGTACTATAAGTGTTCATTCATTCCTTCCAAAAGCGTATTCAGATGAAACAAACGTTCGCTGTCGTGTCTCTTACATTTGAATAGTGTTATTTTCCTGTAATTACCTCTATAATGTATTTGTTTATATTTTATTTTATTGTATATGTATTATCAATGAATAAATAATTTTAAATAAATGATTTAGTAACTGTAATACTTGTTTGCAAATACATCTCCCATCTCCACAGCCTATATTGGTCCACTGCTGGACCCAGGCCTCCCCCTGATAAGCAAATACATAATAATGTTTTTATTATTACCTATAGTGAGTAAGCCCTCGCACTCGGAGTAATTTTTAAGAAATCAAATAATATCCCAAAATTTTTTTACTTGTACAGTAATAAAATAACTATTATTGTAATTTTTGGTACAATATACCAAAAATTGGTGGTCCGTTTGGTTCTAATATCACCATTTCGTTTTTTTTTAAATCGTCGCGCACATTATTTTGCCATAAGGTTTTATTTAGCTATAACGTATTAGTTATACACTAGCCAAACTCGATTAAAATGTTTGTAAACAAACCACGACACAAATAAATAAAACTCTATTGCTTGGCGTAGAGTTTCCGATATAATTGAAAGCAATATTTATTCGGATGGATCTCAAATCGACAGGTAATGTTAATTGCCTATAAAAAGACGCGACAACAGAGTGAATTTTAGGTTAAGTTTGAGCGGTTTATATACGTAAATCATTCTACATCGAGTTTGGCTAATGTATAGGTGATAGTTAGCTACTGATGAAGCAACCGGGCCTAAGAAGACAGTATTTAAACAATACATCACTTTAAGGAGTCTCTATACGGCAGGCGGACCTTCGCCCGCCGCGCCACATCAGACGTGAAAATGTCTCTAAAGTTAAAATTAAAAAGAGATGTTTATCGATGTAATCAAAATAAATTAGTCGGAAAAGTCAATCAGTTCTTAAAATTCAAATAATCTTAAACATCATACAAAGTAATGTACTAATAGCCAGTTTTTCAAGTTGTTTTTAAACAGGTTTAAAAAGGCAAACCGAAATCTAAAAACACCTAAAGCTTTTTCCTTCCATCCGTTCAAACATTTGCCTTAAAATCGGAAACCTAGATTTTTCGAACTTGTTCAATAACCATTGGAGCATCAAAGAGTTTCAAAGAAAGAAGGAATCAGGTGAGCGGGAATTAACGAACGCGATAACAAAGGGCCTCTCATTTTCGGATGTCTCAGGTTTAAGCCCCAATTAAAAGTTCGGGCCTTTTGTTTAACAAACCAACTGAGGCGATAAGTCAATAGCTGACCGTTCTTTTGGTGTTTATAGAGGCCTAGCACACATAAGTTAATTACCCGAAAATTCGCGAATTTTGCCGTTTGGCTTAGAATTTGCACCACCCCAACTCTTCCCGCGGATGTCGTAAGAAGCGACTAAGCGAGTAAACCATATTATCCCCATGAGATAAAAGCCATTAATAAGGCGCTTAACAGGGGCAGGCCTGCGTCCAGCAGTGGACCAATATAAGCTATTGAGGACCCAAAAATGCTCCCAAAGTAGAATGGAGCAATTTTTATGAGATTATTTTGTGACATGGCATAGACGGGAATAAACTCAACTATAGTTTATAATTACTTAGGTATAAGATATATGTAGTTTTAAATGTTTTAACCTTGTAACGTGATTTCCTCGCAGCAGGATCCTTCGAACTTTAAAGCCGGTGTTACGAAGCGTAATGTACCAATCGCAGCGAGCTTGAAACGTCAAAAATCCGTCACGTTGCTCGTTGCGAGATCCTTCTTTCCCCGGACTGACTGCACGAGCGCTCGCTGTGTGAGACTTTACTTTACGCCCCGTTACGCCGCCGGTCAGTACCTGGCTGTAGGGGAATGTATAAACGTAGGTACCTACTTATGTGCCTATAAAGAAATGAAAAACTATAATTTGTTTCTTTATCACTTTGATCGCACTATAGAGGTAGTTGCTGAAATTATGTAAGTAATTTATGTTTACTTTATCGCTTAAGGGGGCTTTTACAAAATAACGAGAAATTGCACAGTTTCATCGTCCAAATTGTATGATTTTCGTTTGTTGCTTAAAATAATAATTATTTGTTAATAATAGTTCAATTTGTCTACTACAATAATAATAGAACAAATTTTAGAAAACTTATTTTTTTATGTAGGTATAGTCATTCGCCCGTTGCATGTTTAGGCAAAAACTCTTGGTGACCTGTTTTGGGAGCTCTAATTTGTAGATTCTACTGAATAAAGACCACCAAATTTTTTTATCTTTTTTGATTATCCTATACTTGAATAGTAATACCTAGAATACATTTTCGGTTTATGCCTATATGTAAAGAAAGAAAAAATTTAACCGAGCTCGATTATCGACCGAAAAGGCTTCGAAACAAACCACAATATCTCCGAAGTTCTACATCATTTTGAAATAATGAAATAATTGTAAAATAATTGTCAACATTTGCTTGAACTACAATAATAAGTCTATTTTTTAAATTACTGTTATTTTTTTTTAATGAATTGATTAAAAGACTACATAATTCATTGCGCCGGGGCGCGCCGGCGCCCTTCTTTGTGTTCTAAAATTTGTTTTATTATTATTATACACTTCATTTATTTTATATCTCGTTATAAAATACATTTTTTACTATAGAAAATATAATATTATCAAAATATTCTACAGTAAAAAATATATCAAAACGGTGAATCACCGCCCGCGAAGCTAGCTAGCTAGCTTTTTATTATTATTATTATTAATCATACAATTTGGTCCAAAAAACGAGAAATTCTTGTTTTTTTTGTAATAGCCCTCTTAGGTATGTAATAACGGGAAATCTGATTAGTCTGCTGTTAACCTACTTTTTATATTGAGAAGATTATATGAAGAAATCTAAGCTTAGCAATTTCAAACCCAAACAAAATTTATTATCCAAATTGTTTGTCAAAGATATTAAAATATAGTACATAAAGTAAGTTATTAAAATATAGTATTGTTCAGGACATTTCTATGATACAGATTGAACATTTTGAATATTATTTCAACATGGAAATCCCCCCCAAATATGAAAGCTTGCTCAGTCATAGATCTATGCTTCAGTGACGTTTATGCCATAGAAAAGCGTTACTCAAGCATCGATGACTGAGCAAGCTTTCATAATACGGGCCTTAGATCCTTGCTGTTCTGTCTCGCCTTTGTCAACGCTTAACTATGTAGGTTCCATCTTAATAAAAAATACCTTTCCTTACTCTAACGGTTTATGAAATTCTAAACCATTGTACAGCCAAACGGGATGAAATACGCTTTGCAAGTCACTCCTTTTGTGTACGGAACTCAGTAAATTTTGTTATCTAAAATACAAAATCATGAACTAAGATTTCCCGCATAAATTTTTGTTAAGGAGTTATGCTTTTAAAATGTTTTCTAGGAAGAATGTTGTCCGTTGGACCGAAGAGATTAAAATAAGATTCTTTTAGCTCTTGGCTTGAATGCTCCCCAGCATTCGCTGAAATTTTATATCAATATTATAGTTTTGATTTTTTTTTATTATAGTGCGTAAGGCTTACACTGGGTTAATTTATAAGAAATCAAATAATATCCTAATTTTTTTTTTACTTCGATGGGACTTGAACCCGCATCTTGCCCTCAGTACGGGAACGTGCTAACCTACTACACCACGAGGTCAAGTGACGTAGAAGACGAAAAACTTTGGGCTAACGGCGCTATAGTCCGATGAATGTCCCAAAGATTTTGGGAGACGATGGATGGAGGCGGCTCAGGGTCTACTTTGAAAAACGAAAGAAGTTGACGGACGTCGGATCGCACAAAAATAAGAACGGCCTATCCGTTCTTTCGATGACCTTACTATGTAAATGATTCTGGCATTTATTTCTTACAGATTCGAAACAAAAGGTTTCAATTGGTCACGCGTCCGAAGAACCACCAAAATAAATCGGGCGCTTCACCAAGGTTGTTCGTTTCATGTGATCAACGTCAATTGTCAACTTCGTTCGTTTTTTAAAGTAGACCTCCAGGACCGCTATTCCTGGTGTCTTTGTCTTTAGTTGGTAGGTATCTAAAAGCTATTTTTTATTTTTTAATATTAATAATTAATAATTTTCCCAGCAGGTTGATTACACAAAATGAATCGGAGCTTATTCTGTCCAATCAAAATAAACACATGCTGCTGGGCCAAAACTGGCAAACATAAACAATGGATAATGGCCAGTTCCAGCCTACCGACATCAAATGCTCATGAACGAACGAAATTAGTTATTATGACACATTTTCGACACGTCAAAGCCTATGGCGAAGGCTATCGGTGTGTAGTTTGACATTTGGGAAATCCATTCCCAATAAAATAATTAATAAATAAAACTGGACACAGCATCATCTAGCCCCAAGCTAAGCAGAGCTAGTGTTATGGGTACTAGATGACTGATTTACTTAATACAACACATAACATAAATAGATATTTTTTACATAGAAAATCCCCAGAACACCCGGAACAATTATTTGCAGATCGTACAAACATTTGTCCTAAGGCGGGAATCAAACCCGCAACCTCCTGCGTCGCAGTCGGACCTTCGCCCACCGCGTCACATCGGACGGCGAAATAAATATTAAATAGAAAGGTTTGTCGTAATTTTTCAGCGATTTAGGGTTAAACAAAAACAACCGAAAAATTATTTATGGTGATAATGATGATGAGACATTGTCTCATCAACACCTTATTACAAGTACCTATAATAAAGTGTTCGTCCATTCTTACCACCCATCATATCACCCCAAGTAAAGTTGAGTGATCTATGGTTGTCGTAGCCATGCGTCTTACGAATAGCTTATAGACAAAACGTCTAGACCAATTCCATCGATTTAGATTTATTGCAGATAGAGTTGTCTCTTGTACAGGGTGCTCCATTGTTAGATCAAACGAAGTGTGTTCACAATAACCATCATCACCGACGAACTCACCTAATTGGCGGCCAGGTGAGTGTATTAGGTAGTATCGGTTAAAAATAAAACTTAAATATATTTATACATTTATATATGTATTTATACAAAGGTTAACTTAAACTATAGTACTAGGTACATCTAAAGTGCCAAATAAAGAAAACTTAACCTAAAATATATTTGTACATTTTGTAGTTTGCTGATTTAATTTTGTAGGCGATTTTCGTTTAAGGAAATAAAGCGGATAGTTTCATGTTTTTCAAATAAAACTTGTTGAAAATTAATAACGCACAAAAAATTAAGATAAACTTGTTTCGAAGAAACTAAAAAAAAAGCAATGTTAAGCTCGCCTTTGCCATTCCTTCTCTAGTTTTATGTTTTTTTATGTATGTTTTATATTAGTGCAATAAAGAATTATTTATTATTTATTAAAAAATACTGATATGATAGATGCAAGACAGTATTTTTTCCCGTTTCTTCATAATTAATTTTTGTTATTTTTTATTACCCACTAAAGTTATTTTTTTAGTTCCCTGTAGTTACCTGACCTCTATATTATTTGTGGTTATCTTGTCTCTTTATTACTTCAAAGCATCCAAACGACTGAAGCGATTTTGTTAGATGAGCTATCAAAATACTCGTCTGGATTTTGTGCTTAGCATTCTGAGTAGGCCTTTGCCCCTATTTTGTGCAAAAACGGGTAACAGATCGTTTTTTATTACAGTTTTCAATTATTTACTGGCTTGATGAATAACTTTATCTTTTAAAATTGTTTTATGAATATTTAAAGCAAAAATTTCGGAGCACAAGATAAAAGTACATCCTGTATAACTATCCTGAGTTATATTTACACTGAAATCGTATCGGAATTATTCAACGTGAACAAATTGACATGTGGATGATTCAGAAAAGAAATGCGTCTTGAATTGTGAAATTTAGTGGAATATCTAAACAATTTTTGCGGCAAAATAGCTTTTATTTGCATGTATTGTTGTTAAATATTAATGTTTAATGATGGAGCCTTGTCTAGACACGTAAATTTATTGGGCTAGGCACAACTACAACTTCATCTTTATTTACGTAAGTTTTTATAAATCTTGTTAATTTATTCTTCATGCCGTGGCGGCGTAAGAATCGACCCTCTATATCATTTAATCATTTATTGTTTAATGTAAGTTTAAGATGTAGATACGCGGCTACCTACTTTAGTGTTTAAATCATAACTAGATGTCGCCGGTAAAAGTGGACGAAGGCTGAATCGCGCTGACGAGAACGCACGGCTTTGGATACTATCTGTTTGCGATTTTTCAAATAAAAAACTTCTACTGACTCGTTTCATTACGTACCTGTCACCTAATTCAATAATCGGAGTTGGTACTGTGTCTTTCATTTATTTTATTATTAATTAGAACGGCGATTGCCAATTACACTAAATAATTAATTATAATTTTACTAACATAAAATTAAATTAAAAATTATAATGTTTGAATAAAAATGTCAAAGTGAAATTATACATTGTTAAATAGTTAATAACTATTTTAATACAAGAAATCGGTCATTCATCCCTCTCACAATAGACCAGACAAACAGAGATTAACTCCATCCATTCGTCCGCAAATATGTCACAGTCTGGAAAAGTCTTAAGCAACCCGTTGAGGGCGTCGAGAGCGTGAGGCAACGGCGACTCATGATGCCCAACAGTGCGGCAAGGTGGTAGAGCTCAGCCCATGGATTTCGTAATAGGCGACTAAGGGAAGATTCCCTTCACAGAAGGATACTGCTGCCATCCTCTTGTAGATCTAGAAGATGGCTGCAGCATCCTTCTGTGTATTATTAATATCGCTACTGCGATCCTCAACCCAACATCATGCCCAGCGAGGGGATATGTCGTTACCCTCTAATAAGTGTAAGTCTTTACATCGCTTATCAAGGGAGGTATATGACCAGCAATGGACTAGTATAGGTTGTGGGTGTGTGATGATGTTTTTTTTTTAATTTCTGAGCAAGTGTTCCATCTATGCGTTTGTTCCTATTCCTTTTTACAAGCTTTTATTTAACTTGCCCTGTTAGTATGTATGTATGTATGGACCAATCATGCAACTGAATTTTAGACGCATAATCTTCAACCGATTGAGCTGTAGTTTTGCATACTTATGTAAGTTTGGTGACAAGGTATCATCGAGATGATGATGAGTTTGATGATGGAGACCGAGTGGCCAAAAGAACTCCTAAACGAAACGGCGTAACCCCGTCGAGTTTGGGTTCGTTTGATTTGTCTTCCCTTTGGAATTTTTGTAGAAATCTTGTTTTAAAAATATTTTTTTTATATATATATGGGTATCTGATCAATGATTTATTAACAAAGAAAATTACAATAATATAATAAAACAATTACAACTAGTATTTACACTTAAATCTATCCTAAAAAGTTATTTATTTTATTTTTTATTGTTATTTCTTAGGGATAACTAACAGTAACACTTAAATATTAACTATAGGAAATCTTAAATAAAATAAATTGTAAAAGTGTGACCAGCCCCGTTATCCACAAGTTACTACAATCGAAAAATGTGGTGTTAGTGGACTTATAGTACCTAGGTATTAATATCAACTTAATATTAATTTATTTTAATTTTATTCACTCCCGCTTTCTAAAACAAATTCAATCTCAAATATTGCTTTGGGCCTTTAATTATCACCAGCCTACGGTATCCTTCCCTAGCCGAATTAATTCCATGAAAAAAATACCATTTTACACAGCAGTTCTTGCCAATTTTCATAACAAAAGTGCAAAGCTGAAAAGGGAGTATCTAACGCTTTAAACGTTTCGCGTAAACGCAAGGAACTAATTCAGACTTAGCTTATTTACAGCACTTTGGAACTAAACCCATATACATTAGAGTTAGTACGGGAATGTCATATCTAATCCTCGGAGACATAATGCGTTTGTAGATGGCGCTGTAAAAGCGAGTACGACCGTCCACCTGGCCGCTTAATCTCATACAAAGTTCTGATATCAAATGCGATCTTAAACTCGATTTTGTTTAAAAGATACAACCTTGTCGTTTAATCATATCGAAAATTACAATAACAGAGTAAAACAATTACAATTTCTATCTTTTGTTTAAAATAAATATTCAAAATAAATTTATTTCTCGCTAAAAACCCACATCAAACAAACAATTAATGATAGAAATAATAGTGAAATACACGGTGCATGAAGCTGCTGCTCGTCACGTGCTGTTTTCCTTCACGTGAAGAAAAATCTAGTGCATAAAAATACGATTGGTAAGAGACTTAATAAAAAGTCTTTTGAAATTAGATAAGCTGGACGCACACCTCAAGAAGTGGTGAGAACTTTCAAACCATAGAGATATTTTTTACATCATATTAACACTAACACTACAATCACTTATTAAAAAAAACGTATTAAAAATATTAAAATCTGATCGAAATAAAAAAAACCTAAAACAAAAGCTGATCCCCTCGGGGTCCAGTATCACCCCCTTTCGGTTTAGTAAACATGTTTCGTGGCACCCTGTACCTCTATAAAGGGTAAATAAAATTACATAATTATATGTAATTTTATCTCTTGCCTCGAGTTTTTATAATTTGGCACCCTCGAATGCTCTACTTACGGACGAACGGCAAATTTTGGTCAATATGTTTTATTTAGATCTACCTTTCAAAAACAAAATTAAATAGTGAAAACTTTGGCCATTCACGCTCGCTTGCTGTAGTGTGACTTAGCCTTAACCTTACGAGCTAAGTGTAACTTATAGCGGTGTTTGTGTTGGATAGCGGCGAATTTCGACGTATTTTCTATTGCTAATCTACAAAATACAGCAATCCGCTATGACAGATAAAACGCAGAATCATCAGAGGGTAATAAAGGCATGTCTTACAAATATAAATATCTCTGTATTTTTTTTTATAAAAATTTCATCACATGCCCAGTGTAGGGATGATGGGATTACCCCACGAGATAAAAGCCAGTAAGGCGCTTATCAGGAGGAGGCCTGCGTCCAGCTGTGGACCAATATAGGCTGTTGAGGTTGAGAAACCGAAACACATTTTATATAAAAAAAAATTGTGAAAAGATTTGGCCTTTGCCCAGCAGTGCGACGAAATAATTTGATAAAAAAGTCGATACTTTTGACCATCAAGATTTAAAAAGAACCAACATAATAATGCCTAACAGGTCGCATTTCATAAATGCGTTACTAGATAAGCAAGTCGTAGCAACAGCTAGCTACGCCGTAGTTATCTCTACGCTCATACATAGCAAAATATGCTACGTCGTAGCACTTTGTAGGCGCGATAGCCAGTCGTGCGCCTTATTGCAATGCATCGTGAATGTTAAGGGCGATTCCTCACCGGGAGCATTCGTCTGTAACGTAACAATCCAAGATTCGATTTTGAACATTACGTTACAATACAATACTGCCTTCCTGACTTGCCGTGGTGTCGCTGTAATACTTAATCTACCGCTACGCTCAATGAATGTCGTAAGAGCCGACTAAGGGAATCCAAACAATACAATACAATAGAATACAAAAATGCTTTATTGTACACCATAAAAATAACATTACAAGGAGACATTACATAAGACAAGTACAATGGGCGGCCTTATCGCTTAGAAGCGATCTCTTTCATGCAACCTTTGGGTGGAATGAATTATTTTAATTTAAGAAAGGCGGGGTACCAAAAATAATGTAAATTAGATATTAACAAACCTATTAGAATACCAACCTAAATACAGATAATAAATAAATATGAACAATAACTAACAAAACATATTAAGTTATATATTATAACCCCAAAGCTGCCCAAACCTGCCCAAACCTGCCAGAGGAAAGGCAATAGCTTCCTTCTTTGTTTTAACACCTGCGGTCACCAATTTGCATCCAAGTGTGGTTATGACAAAGCTCCCCTGGTTTGGAGGAGGCACGTTTGTGTTCTGATGGATGATTCTCGTTAGATTTTATCGACTAGATCCATGATGGATCTATCGAGAACTTTTTTCTCATTAGATCCACTTTGGAAGGTGTGGCTCTATCTAATATGTTTAATTAGTACTATTTTATAAGGTGATCAATAATAGTATTATCTATCCATCCATCCATATATCGAGAACTTTATTTCTCATTAGATCCATGATGAAGCTATTGAGATTTTTATTTCTCTTGAGATCTATGGCTAAATCCATGATGGATCTATTCAGAATTGTATTTTTCACTTTTTCATAATTCATAATTCATAATTCATTTATTGTTTGTGAATCAGGTAATTTTACAGTCGGTACATAAGACTTATTTTAGATCACTGAATTCTGCCGCTTAGGCGTACAAACATTTCATTACACATGTGAAAACTTACTAACAATCCAATACGTTTTTATTTGACTTAAAAGCATGCAATTTTAAAATTTATTTCCAATATTATCACTTCTAATCAATGCTAAATTATGAAATTTAATTTAAAATAAAATAGTTAATTAATTAATGTCAGCTGAAGATGAACATGTCAAAAAATAAAATAAAAATGTATGATAGTCAATTTAAATAAACAATGTCAAACAATAGTACAGTCACTAAATTTCATAATTTGGATAAAAATGTTTTAGTTTATTATTAACAAAGAAAATTATAATCAAATGGAATATAGAATAGAAACAAATTAGAACTTGTGTTTACAATTGAAACTATTTCTCATTAGATCAAGTTATATACGGTGTGGATCTATCGATAACTAAAAGTAGTGTCAAAAATGACATCAAATGTCAGAAATGACACCAAATGTCAAAAATGACAGCGAATGTCAAAATCTACAACTAATTTAAAAAAGTACAGGTAACTTATACTGCCTCGCTGATATGAGCATTTGAGTATAATGTAAAGATAAGATTTGAGCACGACGTTACAATACTGACTACCTGGCCGACTAGCATTCATCTGTAAATTCATCATCATCATCACCTATCTTAGACCACTGCTGGACATGGGCCTCCCCTAATGAGCGTCATAGCGCCCTGTCTTCAGCTTGCCGCATCCAGCATCTGCCTGCAGTCTATCGCAGATCGTCATCCCACCTGGCCGCAGGGCATCCTACACTACTTTTGCCGAGTCCCAGCAATCTGTAAATTACAATTCAAGATTAGATTTTGAGCTACCGCCAATTCAATATGGTCAACTCAGTAGTTTTCACAAATTCAGACAAAGCGGCCATACTGCTGGGCGGCAATATGTTACAAATTGTTTCATTACAGGCACGTCAATTAAGATAAGTATATATTTGGCGACACATGAATTTACAGAACGAATCTAAACTGTTAGATTACAAGCAAATGCACTTGATGATGGACCGTCTCTATGTCGACGTAGTAAGGTTGGAAAACTACCTATTTTTGCTGCACACACCTTCATGTTTGTAGATCTTATGTCGACGGAGTAAGGTTGAAGTATTAATGTTGTCATTAATCGTATAAAGGCCACGAGTGGTCTGTCGGATTAGAAGTGAGTCGCAGGCTAATCCTAAACTGAAGTGTCATGGCGCGCTGCGGGGACTCGCGTTGAGGATTTTACATTTACTAAATGAAACCTACTAGCAAATGAATTAGCAAGCTGAAGTGGCAGTGGGCCGGCCATAAAACGTGTCTGTGTGGAGACCGCGACTCGTCAAACGTAGTTGCCCTCCAGCCAGGTGGGACGACGACCTGCGAAAGACTGCAGGCAGATGCCGGATGCGGCAAGCTGAAGACAGGGCGCTATGGCGCTCGTTAGGGGAGGCCTATGTCCGGCAGTGGACTAATATAGGTTGATGATGATGATGACCAGCAAATGATCCACCACCAATGAGTACCATCATATAACAGTTTAATTTCTATTGGCAATAAGACATTCTACTGTTCACCCATTCACGCTACCATCTATTTATTCTCCTCGATAGCTAGTTGACTTCATAAATCTCAACAACTGTTTTTGCTTGTAAGTAAGCAAAAACAGTGGTTATGATTGCCTGTTGTAAATTTTAGTGGCCGTGGTCCAAGTAAACATTGATGATTTGATACCACAACAAATTGATTAAATGAGATGCTCTTGGAAAATGCTACTACGAACGAAATAATTTTTTAAGTGATACTTTTGGTGACTTGTAATTGAAATCTTGCATTAATTTTATTTGACATACTTACGTTTCATACCATTTTATTAAATTAGTATTATATAACGTATCTGGCCGCCTCCCATTGCAACACTTTAAATGGGTACATATTGTGTGTATTTCTTAATATAGTCAATAAGTCCTGACAAATGTATGTACTATATATGATGCAATAAATAAATAAATGCCAAAAATCTTCAAAACAGGTGGCGTTATGTTTTATATGAATGTTTGTTATTCGATATTAATGATTTTCGTTTTTGTATAAAAAGTGATAACAATATATACTATTTTTGAGGAATTGCTATTTGACCAGTAAAATTTTTAAAACTGTGGAAATGTTTAGGTATTTGAAGTGGGTATAGATTTTTTGTTAAATTCATCAAATTATTAAAAAAAAACCTTTAAATCAGAGCATTTTTACATAAAGGATCATAGCTATTGAAACGAAGTACACAGCCGAAGCTTTACAAACTGTCGGGAATTTCGTCATCTTGCTGTGCCGCCGCCGCGCCACGCCTCGGTAAAAACCTTTTTATTAACTGACTGTACAATGCAGTTCTTTTTATGGCGTCCGAATCGACAGTAACAAAAATATTAAAATCAAAAGTATCAATTGAGATATATTTTGTCCGAATCGACAGTCAATGTGTCAAAACACAACTCCTAGATTTCTGAGTAATTAAATGAACATTAATTACTAACTAATATTAAAAGCTATATATGGTTTTTGAGTGTTTATGTACATACCTATGGATGTTTGTTTATATATGTGTGTGTGTGTGTGGTCTCCCGAAGCACCAGTCTCTTAAGAGTCTGGGCAACAGGAGACCCAGTGTTTGGTTGTGTTTTCATGAGTATGTGTGTGTGTGTGTGTGAGTCGGTTCTCCTGAGGCACAAGTCTCGTGAGAGCCTGGGCAACAGGAGAAATGTTGCGATTGGGGTACCCAATGCAACTGACGAAAAGGAGAATGGAATAAATTATTTTAGGGTAACGAGAAGTTCCAGAGAAGAAGTTCGAGAGGTTTCCTTATAAGTCAGAGAAAGGAACCAAGTGGAGCAATTAATTTTGCATTTATACTGTGGGAGTATGTATATAATTTTGTTTACACGATTTTATAAAGAAGGACTCAAGAAATTAAATCGACGGTTGCAACTACCCTCCATGGCTTCCCTCCGCAGACAATAGAGCGTCGCTTGTCGCGTGTTGTCTTGATTGTTCCTTTAAGTTCTAACACGGCTTCCGTTCCGTAACTACCCCACCCTGTCTTAATGTTATCAGGCAGCAAGTGGTGCTTACGAGCAGGCTTCAGTTTTATCCTGACAACTCTTGGCCGGTAACGTCGCTTACCTTCCGGTATTTAAATTAGTATAAAGAGTTTAAACTTTGAAACCCATTATTGAACTTTTTGGTAGTTCTTTAGATACTTTTTATCGGGATATTTACCGCCACCTTTACTTGTGGTTGCTTTTTGAATATACAAATTCATGTGTTTTTAGGGTACCGTACCTCAAAAGAAAAAAAAGGAACCCTTGTAGGATCACTTTGTTGTCCGTCTATCCGTCTGTCAACCCCCTTTTCTCAGGAACGCGAGGAGGTATCGAGTTGAAATTAACATAAAATACTCAAGTCTATAACTTCTTGGAGTTTAACTTATATCAAGTTAAACTTGTAAGTCATTGCAATCAAAAATTACAGCCGTTTATGTCTGAAAATTATGAAATTTCCAAGGGAATCACTTGCACACAATTTTTTTATTCATTTATTTTAGATAATAATCCATATTACACATACACACAATCAAATAATGGTACTTCCCGTTGACTTAGAATCATAAAATTTGGCGAGAAGCAAGGTCTCATAGCACAAATAAAGGAATAAAACCGAAAACCGTGAAATAGTTTATAAAAAAATAAATATTAGATATGATTATAATATATAAATATTATGATATGATTATTATGATATATTAGATTAATATAGATTTAAACTACTTTACAATACTATTTAAAATTAAATGCTTGTTATAACTGTTTGTGCTATTATTATTTTTTATTGTTTTGTTTCTTTTCTCTATTGTTTTACACAAATGTTTTTTTTTTATTGCTCATTTTACATTAAACTTAATGGATAAAATGGAACAATTACTCATTTGGTATAATCCTATAAAATGGTAGACCTTGAAGCAAGCTGCCCCTTGATCTGGCCAGTTAGCAAGTTTTTCAACGACAGCTGCGTTTCTGTTTCTTATGGCCATTTTTAGATTATAGATTATGATAGTTTTTGCTGGTACCACCATAGCTCTCTTGTGCCCGATCGCCTCGTTGGTGTCATCAGCGTAGTAAGTGCAGCTGTTTGTGTGCCACGATATTGCTACCACCGCATGAGGGACACTTTCGTGCAGTGTCATCCCGCTTTTTGTTTTTACTATTGCCACTGTCTCAAAGGCTCACTTTGGGTTTCATGGATTGTAAGAATGCGAGACCCGTCTCCGTCACCGTACCCTTGGTTTTTAAGAGCTTCATTCTTATCCTGGGTGTGGACTAGGAAGAGAGTATTGGTGAGGGAGCTGGGTATTTTCGCTCCTGGTGTACATCCGAAGCGACAGGGTGTGAACCTTGAATTTTGAAGAGTGTTTACCGGTAAACACTCTTGATGTATACTCCGGAGTATACATCTCCTAGGGCATATGCAACATCTGATGGGCTCCAATGCATGCACAGTAATTCTTGGCTGATGTTCGTTACCAGATTGGGCCTGTTATACCTTATTTCGAAGACGTATTTACCTATTGGAAAATAGATTTCGATGACGAACGATCTTAATGCGTAAAAGTATATAATGAATTTATGACCAATAAATTGGAAGTATTTTATGTAACATTGACTTTTTTTTAATGATTATTGTGTTATTTTCTTTAGAATTGTATTAGTTATTACTATGCATTTTAAGACATTGCACGCCTTAATAGGGCAGAATACATTGTGACATTCTATTAGATTATAACAACTTTTATAACATGTATTTCATGCAATAAATTTGATTGATTGATTAATACATATTCGTACATATTCTTTTGGGTTACCCGATATCGCCACAGAATCATCAAGAAAAATCTTAAGTGGAAAAAAATCCAGATATTATTTGCACTGAGATATTGAAAGAATGGTTTCAACCTTGACACTTCTGACGTGCATCGTGCATCACTCAATATTTTTTTGAAAGTCACAAATCACACAGAAGGATCTCCATACGACACTTCTAAGCTTTTTTTTTTTGCTCTAGACCATGGACGATTTTACTTATATTAACGTTCCGGTTTACTCAGACTCAGGTCCAATACCAATATCATTGGAAAATGAGTATAATATTAAAGTATTTGCGGTGATTTAAATTTGCCATTTGTCCGCGGCGCGGCGGTCTTCTTGAGGCTTGACGGCAGTGAGCACCGATGACACCGGTTGCTCTTTCATCGATGATCGTTAGAATATAAATTAAAATAAAAAGATGGTTTTCTCAGATTTAATAACATCCATGAATTGCACAAAGAAAGTTAGGTATCGAACATCAAAAATACCTATATAAGCATTGTTTTACCTAAAGCAGAATACTAATATGTGTCAATTTGTGACGATACCACATGAATAAATAAATAACATGTATCACGTACAGGGCTCGGACGTAATTCATCCTTAAATCGCAATTCTCGCGAAATGATAATTAAAACACAGCTTATCCACCCCGTATTTATCAATTTACCCCCTTGACTGAGTCTCCATGGAAAACGTAATCAACCGCTATTCCTTTTGAACTCCCAGTGGGTTCTCGGATGCTCATTACGTGGCTGAACACGATAAGATGAAGTTTATTGGTCCATAACTAGATATGCGCTTTATCTAAGGTTGCCTGGAAGAGATACCCGTTAGTTATTGCGATAAATCTACACTGCACACTAATATTAGAGGTATAAAGAGGTAAAATTCGTTTGTTTATGAGTTTGTCAGCAGAGGGTTATCTCTGGAACTGATTTTGAAAGTTCAATCATTTATAGAAAGCTATATTATCCGGGAGTAAACACAAGCACGCACATTTGCTCTATTCCACTCTGATCCATTATTCCGATCCACTAATGGATCAGTTTCCACTTTTTTGTCCACTCAGATCCATAGCCCGGGTGTATCAGTTTCCATTGCATTTAAAAACTTAAACAGTAACTCGTACGTTTGAGAAATATATATGTTTTTAACTCTTTGAATTCGAATTCCGCGTGGGCGAAGCCGCAGTCAGAAACTAGCGTCATATAAAACACTTTTCTGGATATGCGGGCTCTGAGCCCTGTTGCATCACAAAATCAAAAGGCAAGGCATGATGTTCAGTAGGTATGAACCTACTGATGCTGTTGCATCAGTAGGTTCATACCTACTGAACAAATTTTGCTTTGCCTTTTTGATCTTACTTTTGGCGATGTTATTGCCGCTCACTGGCTCCATTTTAATTTTGAATAAAAAAATAGCTAGTAAGCAAAATAGTATAAGTAAAACTCATGAATCGACCAGCTGAGTTTGGTTGCTCGATATTATCGAGATAAACGCAGCATTTATCTGGGCAAGCACCTGTTCAGCCTAGACGAGCTAAGCGACATCACGCCGAAGAAAATCCTGCAGTTCCTAGCAGCTGCAAGGGTAGGTGGTGAATTATGAACGCCGCAGCTTCAGGGGTGAACCCATATAGTGGCGATCACAATAGGCCTATCATGGCCGCAGTGGCATAAAGGCCACCTTTAGCATATCCAAAAAAATTGTACGAGATGTCATCGAGACGTTCCATTTATACGGGATTTAGTACAGCGCCTCTAGGGTGCGGATATTCAACTACAAATCCCATGCAAAAATTGATGGTCTCGATACTTTCGAGAAACCAAACTCAGGGCTCTGATCACTTAAAGCTTTCACTGCCCAGCCACCGAAGGGGGCGCGCCGCAGGTGCAGGGAGACGCGGATCAGCTTATGAGCCATGGGCACTGAAAGGGTTCAGTAAAATAAGTTAATTAACTCATTGGGTACAGCTACTCATCATTTTCTTCAAGAACACAATCAAAAAGTAAAAAAAATAATATAGATTATATTATTATTATGATCTAGATTGTATCCCTAAGTATATATACACATCATGAATTTTATAGAGCAGTTCTGTGTTTACAAATATATGAACAAGTTTAAAGTATGCATTAAAACTGGATTACAGAGTTCTTAAATAAACACTAAATTAATAAATTTGATTTGACTATGTACCTACCTACATACTAATAAATAAATTGTACTTACTTCTACGGCAAGATATTATGATATTCAGCACATTTCAGAGCAGCAATATCCAGAGTAACCAACACAGCTACTAAATCATTTTGTGGATTTAATATACGCATTCTCTGATGCATACACGGATCTTAGCGTTTCTCTATACTAGATAAGGCTATAGCTTCATTTAGAAAAGTACAGCCAGGATATCCAGGGCAGCTTCAGCTTTAGGCACACCTTAAATTAATTAATAAATCAAAGGTCAAAAAAAACAAGAGAGTCATAAAAACGATACAAGTATCATTTAATGATACTTTCATTGAAATACATAGTTATTTTTGTACAATTTATTACCTGCATCATATTTTATTTTTACATTTATAAAAAGACTACCTATGCTGTGTATGTGTGAGCCCTTGTTAAAATTTTATTTTATTAGTTTT
This sequence comes from Eupithecia inturbata, assembly GCA_963662085.1. NCBI lineage: Eukaryota > Metazoa > Arthropoda > Insecta > Lepidoptera > Geometridae > Eupithecia > Eupithecia inturbata. The sequence continues at coordinate 3,484,605 of OY759196.1, read as the reverse complement.
AGCAAAACGCGTACATTATTTTCTGCCTAATTTTGTATGTAGATACTTACGTTGTGATTGATCTGTCAGTGGAAATTAGTTAAGTCGTGTTTCAGCGTTGTTGTGGTTTAGCGTCTCATCCTGAGTACTTGTAATTTTTAAAGAAATATCACGATTTCATGACTTCTGTATTCTTTGTTTCTTGTATTTGTCAACCGTTGCCGTAGATTATGTTTCTTTAATGATACATCTGTGAATGTTTCGTGTCTTACATATTATGTGTTATCTTCCGTGTCGTCACCAAACGGCTCTGTCGGAAGACCAGCATTGGTTGTAATGTTTGCTGCGACAGAGACCGCTTTGTGACTCAATGCAAAAACTAGTATTTTATTTTATTTTATTTTTTAATCAAATTTGTTTTTGTTTATTTGAGTTACAAATAAAATATTCTCTTTCTTTCTTTCTCTTAATAAATAATGCTGGATAATCCACACCATCATGAGCTTATGTTATGGGTAGGTACTAGATAACTGATAAACTTAATTAGGTACATAGATCTTTTTTTATTCTAGTGAATAAAAAAAGACCCGACAAACGTTGTCCTTTCTTAACTATGGATATTGAATTAGAATAGGTAATATGGTCGTTAAGTTTTCTTAATTTATATAATTTTCCGCGCTACTTTTTAAATTTTTTCTTACATAAGAACCTTCTCCTGACATTATTTGTTTGCCTGGAAGAAATCGCTTTAAGCGATATGGCCGCCAGTTCCATTGCTGTTCCCTACATTATGTTTAATGAGTACTATCTGTTTTATAAGGTGAAAAATAAAGCATTATCTATCTATCTATCTCTATCTATAACAAACACTTCTAAATAAAGAAAAAGCGAAATCGGTCCAGCAAGGTTAACCCGTGATAACGTGACCAAGGGAAATAGGGATTCATTTTTATATATAGATAGAAAGGACCCAGAACATCCGAAAAAATCTACAGATCGTATCAACATTTGCCCTTGTCAGGCGTCCCTAAATATCAGGCGAAAATCGATTCCGAGACCTACTGCGTCGCAGGCAGACCTACGCCAGCTGCACGACGGTGGTCGTCGGCTTTAACTACCCTATGCTAGATAAAACGTTATTCTCCTCATCAGCAAACACAAGTCCACTGCTCGACACGCCTCCCCCAAACAAGAGACGTTTTGCCATTATCACACAGTGGTGATGTTGAAAAAACACGAAAGAAGAGTCGACTAAGGCAACTTACCAGAGAAAGGGCAGTACCTTTCTCTGGTAAGTTGCTTTAGACATCCACGGGCTAAGTCGCTGGTGTCAATTCTTTCTCTCGGTTGCCCCGAGAGTGTCAACGAGGACCTTTGACTCGGACTAAAATGAAGACAAGCTAATCATGTCGAAACAGAAGCCGAGACAACAAGAGTTGTCTCGGCTGCTTGTCGGTATATTCCGCTTCTCTCGCCTGTTGGTCACTCGTAGGCTCTCTCGCCTTGGGTACAAGGCGAGAGGAGCGCACCATGAACTCAGACGTGCTCGGCAAGTCTTGGCCAGTCTCGGGGTGTGTGTAATGCCACCATTTGGTACATTTTCATGAGTACTCAGTAGGCATGAGTAGTTTTAATAGTATGATTTTCATGATACTATTAAGAGGGCGCAATGCGCGTCATTGTGTGAAAAGGATAGGCATAGGATTTCGCATACATTGGAGCGGGACAGTGCATACGTTTTTGGAACATGAAAACTATAAAACTTATGAAGAAACTGGTTCAAGGAACCAAATAATTAGTAAAAAAATAACCTACGAATCAAAACATGATTCGTCACAATAGACCGCAGGGTTCCTGAGACCTCGACCAAATTATGTGCGCAAAGTATGTGTTTTTCTCAGTCTTGTTTTCACATTGATGTACCAAAGAAAAATGCTGAACTTTATGTAATTCGAGTTTATTTACCACGGGGATCCCGTGAGTAATGAGAACTAGGCCTAGATTGACAACCAAACCTGTTTGGTTCGCCCCGTAATTTAGCTCATCTAGAAACACATAAACATCATTGAATGCAGAATATATGTGGCCTGACTAAATACGAATGTTGGTGGATCAATGGCGGTATAGTAAGATATTAATAATGAGAAATTCTGGGGTTTCATGACTTTGAATGTAACTTGCAATGTCACTGAAATGAGAAATTATTGAAATTATGTAGTCTTTATTGACAAAGAAAATTAGAATTCAATAATAAAAACAAATTAGAACTAGTATTTACAATTGAAACAATTAAGCTAACTGCAGACTGTTGCAAACAATCTACAGGTAGGTCAACTGATCCATATCAATACCAGTCGGAAGCGTCCCCAAGACGCTGGCTGCATTGCCCCGCTGTATGGCAATGCTGATGCGCTGCGCCAGATATTGAATTCATTAAGCTTGTTTTTGCGTATCATTAATCACATATAAACAAATATACCTGTCCTTGCTTCATAAGAAGATGTCGGCTGAAACATTTTCTTAAGTTTTATTGACTGACTTTTTAAAAATACATGATCTATGCAGACATGTGACACACATAACAGTACTACCTATGTTATGTGAACAATTCAACTAATAAAACGCATAAATAATGTCAAATCTATTATTGTTGTTCAAAAAAGACTTAATCAAAAATCTTTACAAAAAATCTATTGTCAACCCAAGTTCCAAACCCTCTAATTTCAAAATTCAACCGCACTTTAAAACAATATACTAATTAGCTTTCGAATTTAAATGATGTAAAAAAGAATTTAGTTTACAATGCAAAGCACGTCTTGAGCTCAATGAAGGGTAATTGTCAAGGGATGGGTATTTCAAGGGAGGATTTATTTTTGACACTAGCTGTTGTTTTTGACTTCAGCAGTCATTTTGACACAATATTTTTCAAAAAATTTTGGTAATCGCTGCCATTTTTCACAATTTTTGACAATAGCTGTCATGTGTCAATTTAGATAATCGCTGTCATTTTTTACATCTGCCGTAATTTTTTACATAATCTGCCATTTTTCCGCAATTTTTGGCAATAGTTGTCATTTTTGACATCTGATTTTTTATCGTAAATATACAAAATAATTTTAAAGACTATTTCAAAGTCAAAGTCAAAGTCAAAAGTTCTTTATTTCCATAAATACCTACAATAAATGTATACTTAGAGAAGGTCAAATTCTTAATAATTAAACACTGACACGGAAATAAAGTGATATTTTTGATTTCAGTCGCTTCGGTATGTAAACTAAAGTAAAGAAGCGACGAAGAAACCTTTAGCCTGTTAGTTAGTTGTTATTTTTCGAGTTGGTGCAAATTCCGTCCCACGCTTTTTTATCCTCTAGATAATCTGATATTTTATAGTACGCCTTTTTACACAGGAAGATTTGATAATTTGTTTGAATTTATTTAGTTACTGATTATTTTTGCAACTCACTAGGAGTTTTGTTATAGAAGCGAATACATTGCCCTTTAAAAGATACATAAATTTTGTGTAGTCTAGTTGTGGGCACAGCGAGTTTATGTTTATTTCTTGTATTCAAATTATGTACATCGCTATTTTTAGGGAACCGATTGATATTTCTATGAGTGTACAATAGGTTTTCATAAATATATTGACATGGTACTGTTAAGTATATTTCTTTGAATTTGTCACGCAGGGATTCTCTGGGACCCATACTATAGATAGCACGAACGAACAGCCCTCTTCTGCAACACAAATACGGTGTTAATATCTGCAGCGTTCCCCCACAGTAGTATTATACCATAAGACATAATACTATGGAAGTAGCTGAAATAAACAAGTCTAGATGTATCCACGTCTGTAAGATGACGGATTTTTTTAACAACATATGCTGCTTCTGCAGCATATGTTGTCAAAAAATCCGTCATACTAAGTCTCTTCGATAGCATAACTGTGTGCGCCCCATTGAAGTTTATTATCTAAGGTGATTCCTAAGAAAACGGTACTTTCTACAATTTTTAACGTTTCTCCTTTTACAATTACATCAGCCTGAACTTGTTTAACATTAGGTAGAATAAATCTAATGCATTTCGTTTTGGTTTCGTTAAGTAAAAGATTATTGACACTAAACCAATGGACTACTTTTGAGATTGCATTATTCACATCATCGAAATTCGTGTCTTGTCGTTTCATTTTAAAAATTAATGAAGTGTCATCAGCAAACAATACAATCTCGTGATTATTCTTAACAAGATGAGGCAGGTCGTTAATATAAATTAAAAATAGGAAAGGGCCGAGGATAGATCCCTGTAATTAATTAACATTTGTCGAGATTCCGTGCGTCGCGATAACGTTCACGTTATATAAGTGTTTTTTTGTCGATATCGATCGATCTAGTTCACCCTTTAAGTAAATACAAGGTGTATTTAAAGTGTGAAAGGGTTATCAGTTTACGGTTGATAAAACGTGAAAAAATAAATCGAGATGATTATTTTCTAGGTTCTACAAGTAATTTTCCATTTTCTATGAACTCATGTTTAAACTACATAGTATAGAAAAATGTTGATTTTAGTAATCAACGACAATTGATTTAAAGTTGTTTGAGCGTGCACAGACAAACGGAAAAGTACAGTTTGATTATTTACTATTTGGGTTTAACTTGTTTTTTCTTTAGTCTGATTGGTCCCACTGCTAAGCAAAATTATTTAAATAGTTTTTATTAGAATTTGTAGTAGGTACCTATGTTGTAATCCGCGTACCTGCGGAGTACGAAAATAAAAGCTTTTATGTTAATAATTTAATCGTAGATATTTTATTGTAAATTTTACTTAATTTTTTTCGAAACTCTTCTATTTAATCTACAAAAATATTAAAACTAAAACGTATGCCTTCGAATCCCTTTGGATTTTGTTTAGTTTATTAAAAACACCATCCAGTTTTAGTTGTCTTATTATGATATCTTTAAATAAATTCTGTTATTCAAATTGTCTGAATTTATGATCTATAAAGTCTTGATTTAATGCCAATAGTTAATAAAATACTTGCTTAATTCCTTCTTTTTCTTTATCATTATCATAACTAGCCTGATTTAACCCACTGTGGTGTATAAATAGGCCGCCAAGTAATTTTCCTTCTAGAATAAAGAAGAACAAAATATATTTATTTTATAAACAGAACTTGGTACTAAATAATACTTATAATCACAGATTAGGAACCTAGTTACCTTGGTAGTTTCACTTTTTGTAAGCATTACTTAAGTAATGTAAACTACTACTGATGGTTACACATCTCGTCTCGGCTCCTGGTGTCACACAAAGCGGGCCAGTCTGAAAACCAGCGCTGTTCTGTACCTATCCTGGTGCAGAACAGCATAAAGCTGAGAATGACCCTTTTGGGTTCACTACGGCGCAGCGCAGGAACGGGTGAGTAGGGTGGGCGGTGACTGCCTACTCGTTATTCCCAGTCTACTCTCCCATCTCTGATCCCCTCATCGACAGGTAGGTACATAATCGTTGCCCTGACTCTCTTGAGACAGGTGTCTTCGAATGTACCTACTTATGTTCTCACTTTTATATTTATTTTATTTATTTTCACCACACGTCACAGCAAAGTTGAACAATATTTATTAATCTTGTGTAGTTTTCAATATGTGTGTAATTATAATATTATTTAAGGATAACGTAGGCTAAATTCTTTTTGTTTGTTTAAAATTTTTATTTTTTGAGTCGGTCCAGAGGAGGGCGATACTGAACGCGACACAGTTTTATACTTTTAGCGTCAGTATCGTTGCATTGTTTTTGTTTTAAATATGTACATGGTTCCAATAAACGATTTGATTTGATTAATAGGGCTTGTGCACTGGTGGTAGGTAGGTGTCTATTTTAGGTATTGTGTTTATTTTTGGTTGTTTTGCTTTTGCTTTAATTTTTTTTTTCCTTATGTATACTTACCTAAATACTATTTTTAATTTTTTTTTTGATTTGTTATGTTTTCCTGTGCTGTTTGTGTGTGAACTTAATAAAAATCTTATCTATCTATATACAAAACTTAATTCAAGAGGGAAAAATGTGTACATTGGTCTGTTTACAAAATTGGTTCTGACTCAGCATGAGTTGGATGACTAGCAGGCTAGCATCCAACGCTGGTCTTCCGCCAGAGTCACTTGTTGGCGTTACCGACTACCCAAAAAATCAGGTTTATTGTATGGAAGCGCCTTTTAATTTGATATTTATTATTATTTTTTATAGTGGCAAGAGAAACACACATTCTCTGTAAATTTAAACAGTCTACATCTTACGGTTCATGAGATAGAGCCCTGTGACGGACGGACGGACAGCGGGGGCTTAATAATAGGATTCCGTTTTCACCCTTAGGGTATGGGACCCTAAAAATGAACAAGCAAGCCTCAGAAGTCACAGAGTATTTGGATCAAGAAAATCTTAAACCTACAAAGAAAGTTTATGTCCATAGTCCATTAGTAAGATATTCAATCCCATTGTGGGGCACAGTCAGAAAGCCCTATTCTAATGGATGGGCACAATAACGCCAAACATTGCATTGAGTTGATGACTCTAGCTATCCGCTAAGAAAAGGACGAAAAAAAGTAAGAAAAAATTCGTTGGGTTTGTAAATGTAGGGCAAAGAAAATACAATACTTTTCCAACTTGTAAACTAACTATATTTGACGATTATTGTGGCGCGGCGGGCGAAGCTCCGCCTGCGACACAGGAAGTAGCGGGTTCGATTCCCCTCTTGGGACAAATGTTTGTACGATCATCAGATATTTGTCCGGGGTGTTCTGGGTGTTTTCTATGTATAATAAAAAATAACTATCTATGTTGTGTATTATATTATGTATATCAGTCATCTAGTACCCTTAACACTAGCTCTGTTTAGATTAGAGCTGGATAATGCTGTGTGAATTGTTCAGCATTATTTATTTATCTACTACTTGCTTTTCCTTGCAATAATTTTGAAGAAATGATATGTGTCTGCAATTGATTACAAAAAAAAATTGGAATGAGACCATTCCAATTTTTTTTCGCTTCTGGACGGAGTTAGCTGGCTGTGCTAGCAAACAAAACAACGCATAATGGATCAACTCGAGTCCGAATGCGGAAAGAGGAGTACTCTCACTATAACCATGACCATCCCCGAGCCTCGGAAAGCACCTTAAGCTTGTCGCACACCTGGAAAGCACCGCTGCAGCACAGCACAAAATTATATAACTAACTTGCTTTGCGTCGAATTTCAAATTTAAGTGTAAGCAATATTTTTTGAAGGACGGATCTCAAATTGGTAAGTTGCGTATAATAAGACGCGGCAACACTTGTACACTTGTACTTGTACTGGCAACTTTGTACTAAAGTACTATTATACCTATAAATAGCTATGTACTACAGTACTATTAAATAGTTAACATTGTTCCCTTATAGGTAGCTCTGTGAGAATATCGGATGCCTTTGATTGTTTCATTCAATTTCACAAAACCTTAGAATACCAACACTGGAGCTTATAAACAAGTATTTATAACTTTTATTCCCAAGCTACAAGAACTAGAAATTGTTATTTTATTTCAAGTCCGAAAAGGTTCATATTTTCACAAATAATGATAGCAGAGTGAAAAGTTAGAGTTCCCAGATGTCCCTAGGGCTGCTAAGTGCATTCTGCACTAGACTGTAGGAAGTGTACAATATTTTTATCATCTTAATGTAAACCAGAACCAGTTGTAGAGTGGCGACCGCTACTCGGCAAACGAAGTGTAGGAGACCCCTCGACCAGGTGGTATGACAATGTGCGAAAGACTGCAGGCAGATGCTGGATGCCGCTGGAACCTTGTGACTTGCTGAATCCCTCTCTGCTGAATCTACTCTCTTCTGGATGTGTATCGTAAGATCCATTGACTAGATGGATCCATGATGGATCGATTGAGAACTTTTTACTCACTAGCTGCTGCCCGCGGATTCACACGTTCTTTTCCGAGATATAAAGTAGCCTATGTCCGTCCCCGGGATACCATCTATCCCCATGCCAAATTTCATTAAGCTCTGATCAGCCGTTTAGGCGTGAAAAGATAACACACACACAGACAGACAGACATATAGAGTTACTCTCGAATTTATAATATTAGTATGGATGAGATTTATTTCTATATGAATTCATAGAATGTATTTATAGAGTTTTTTTTCACATATTATCTGGCTACGTATGAAATTAAAGTGATCTTTATTACCCAGACTTACACACATTCTGTCATTTTTGTCAGAAAGTGTCAAAAATTACTGAAATGTCAGAAAATGTATTCTACACTCGATCGAAAGGAAATCACCCTCCATAGGGTTCACAAATTTTCATCGAAGTCGATGAAAAATGTGAGTCAAACACTACCTACTTATAAACAGACAGCTGTCTGTTTATAATGTTACGCAAAATCAACTCTTATAGCTTATCCGTTACTTTGCCTGATCGAAGATTCTACACACCAAAGACGATAGGAAGGGACAAAGCACTGCCACTCAACACTCAGCAGCCTACAATATTCTAACACTGAAATGTCACGTTAAATAAAAAAATAAATAAAATATATCTAATAAAAATCATTTATTTCAGACCGATGTTGGTCCTGCGCTTGTCCTCTCCCCGGTCGTGTTGGTCTGCCGTTCCATCGTATTATGAGATTATGAGAGTAATGGAACAGAGAGTGCACCTGTGTTTGCGCACATACTTGTGCGCTATAATATGTCCTGCGCAAAGGCTAGTCTCCGCTGAGACTGGTTGCCGTGGTAGAAATTTAACAAGGAGGACATCACTAAAATGTCACAAAAACTCGCCGGGCTGTGTCGCCGACATTAGTCTGTAGACTCCATGACATCTACGCGGTAACGAATCCAGACTACAGGGTGTCCCACGGTGATGGGACATGGAGAGCAGGTACCAGAAATAGGTAACGAAGATCACACAAATCCACCACGACGAGACAACACACAACACACCATCGACACACCACACAACACGAGAAAACGTCACGACCTCACTTCTTCTACAAACTTCTCTTCTTACTTCTTCTTTTTTTTACTTTTTTTTTCTTTTTCTTGGCGGGTTCGAGACGAGGTTGTACGGAGATAATCTAACCCACTAAAAACCAAAAAATTACATTTTGTATTTTTTATAACACCGATCTGTAGAGTCAATCATAACACCGTGAAATCTGCCAAAATCAGGGACGAGACTGGCTCGTTTAGACTGGTTCGTTTGTTAGTTAGATCAATCTGCTAGTCTGTATTTAGTAGTGTTATTTAATTAAAAGTTTAACCTCTGAAACCAAATTGGTAACATAAACTAAACTTTTTATTTACAAAACAAACTTAAACACCAACTTAATCGAAGCAATACTGACCCTACGCAGAGGTTCAAAGTCAAGTTGTTTAGATTTAAGTCCCTTTCAAACGACTTTTCGAATTGTAGTAAATCGGTACTAAAAGTGATAGGTTTGGAGATAAGATGGTTTGAAAAAAGTTTATGGAAATGTTTAGATTTTGCGTAAATTTCGTTACCGCGGCATTCCGCGGTAACGAACGGAGTTTTGTGCATTTATTTTTGTGATTAGCTCCCACTTCTTAATTTTATTCAAAGTCATTTATATCTGTGAGCCTGTTTGTATCTTTTTAATTTGACTTTTTAATTAGCAGAGAGCCTTGCCATACTTTAATCTACTTATAAGAGGGGACAAATTAAAATTCAGCAAAGCTCTACTTTGTTTTATCGTTTAAGCAAAACAATTTGGTTTCTCATTTAAATGAGTTTTTAGTACTTAGCACTACTTGGTTATGTATGGTATTAGCTAGCATCCAGTGAACGAAAACACAGGAGCATTGCTTTCACTAGAAAATTACCCAAAATCAAAGTATGCTGTTGTAGGCGGCGCTTGTAAACTATGCTGCGAAAGAGTTTAATTCGCAAGACGTTGTAGAAAATGACGTACGTGACTTACATGTTAAACGACAATATAATCTCAAATGTCGAGGGAATAAAGTCGACTTTGAACTGAGCGTCCCGAGTGTTGCTTAGCCAACAAATTGTTGGCTAATCAGCGAAGGATATTTAACATGTAAATCTGTTTGCATTTTTGTGTCAAGCTGCGCATCTCTTCCTTGAAGGAAGGCTTCCATGTTTTTTTCCGTTCACTGCTAGCACCTTATGAATTTAAACTCTCTTAAAATCCTTATCTCATTGTGTTAGTAGGATCCCAGTCACATAATATTTTCAGACGGCTAATTTTATGATTATTTCGTTCTACAAATTCTACTGAACCCTTGGGTTATTAAAAGCGTTTTATAGGGTTTTGAAGTTTTCGGCCGTAACATCGGCTACCGCACTGTTTTTTTAATTTCAAAAACGCCACGCACGATAAAAAATAAATATTTGGATAGAAGACACTTATAGAAATAAAAATTGTCCCAATTGTCTTATTGTCCTCAAGCGTCAGGTTTCCGAGAAATTCTTATGAAAAAAAAATTGAGCGATAAAAATTTTCATCTGTATGTATATCTTATATCTCAAAAACCTGAAGCTTTATGAGATTATGTTACAGGATTTTTTTTTATTTGTATAAGTGTCTTCAATCCATATTTATAACGTTTATTGTGTTTCACTTTAAAAATAAAAATACTTCCAAAGGGGTGTGAAGATTGTTTTAACACTGGTTAAAACAATCTTCACACCCCTTTTGAAGTCGGTTTAAAACGTTATGTCTACCAACAGAATGGATCTTACCACAATGTCCCTTGCACCGGAAATGACACGCCACTTCCGGCGGAAGTAGCCTCCGACACAGCGCGTGAATACATCGATGGATGTTTCTGACTTCCGGTCAGCGGTTTTGAATGGTTTGCCAGTTGTTAAACTAAATAGATTATAACTCTGCCTAGAAAAATAAATCAAATAATGCTGGATATTTTCACACCGTATCTAGTCCTAAACTAAACAGATACCAGATGACAAATAATATACCTAAGTAGTACTACTTATCAAATAAAATTCATAACACGCGTACGGCCCGCGCGGGCTCAGTACCGCGTCGGTCATTAAATACTAAAAAAACTTACTTGTAAGTAATAAAGAGGCGATATTTTTTATCTGTGTCTATCACTAAACAGCGCCAAAACAACTGAAAGAATCGAGCTTTTTATATCTTGTTAAATTGCATGCAAAGCCGCGAGCAGAAGCTGTAGGTACATATATAAATAATCTACAGTCAGACCCGAAACAAATATTTGCAATTCATTCATACAAGTTGATCTCGTAAATGAACATCCCCTCTGAGTCGTCGGACTTTAGCCGTAACAAAGGTCTTCAAATTTAATAGCACAGTGCAATTGCATTAAACCTTAGGGATCGATATAAACGCTATCTTCAGTGCTGCTTTATTATTTAATGTCAGATACCACCTGGCCGGCATACATAGACTATCAGATCAGTGGAAAGGAATTAATAAGGCTTTGTTTCTTTAGCTTCGTAGATATTGATTTAAACATTAGTTAAATTATTTTATTAACATTTTATTGTTTAATTTATAATTCCAAATTATAGCAATAATAATTTCACCATTTTTGATAGAGACCGAATTTATTTCGAAAAACGTGACTGTTCTAGGTCACGTGTGTGTTTACAACACGTGTTATAGAAGTTTGTTGAAGCACGAATCGAGTAGGTGGTCATCTCATCCACTTCGTGAAAATGACGTGAGATGGTGTCATACTGAGTAAGGGCAACTAATTTTACTCCTAATAGATAATTATTAGGGTAACATAAACGTAAAAGAAAAAATGCTTTTTCTTTCCAATATATTGTGACCGATATGGTGAGATTGAAGTCAAACGAAGATCTATTATCGATAAATAAACCGCCAAGTACGAGTCAACTCGCACACGAAGGGTTCCGTATCGTAAAAATCAGTCAACTTTTTCTAATGACATCAAATTTTTTATATTTGCTTTAGGTGGCTTTTGTGTCACTACGGCCATGATAGGCCTATTGTGATCGCCACTCGAACACTCGAGTCCTGAACCAGAGCCAGAAGCTGCGGCGTTCATATAGTTCGCTGTAACCCTTGCTAGTTATTACAGATAAAGTGTTACTTATATTAGTTATTTATGGAAAGTTTTACTGTAGTTCAAGAGATACAGCCTTGACAAGTTAAGCGCAAGAAAGGTAAAAAAATCACGTTTTTTGTTTTAATTTTGATATTTATTTTATTTTTATTATTTGTTGTTCTAGCGGCTAGAGAAATACACATTCTCCGAAAATGTAATTTGTGTACCTGTTACGGTTCATGAGAGCCCTGTGACAGACGGACGGACGGACGGATGGACGGACAGCGGAGGCTTAGTAATAGGGTTCCGTTTTCACCCTTGGGGTAAGGAACCCTAAAAAACCAATAAAAAGTAGATTACACGAGTATTAGGCTTATTCCCAGCCGATGCATGAGACAAAATTATCCTTTAGTACCTACTTAATAATAATAATAATTAGCACTAGAAATGCAGCCATAGTCACCGGCGGCCGCTTGAGGCTAGCTTTGCGTCCGGTGATTCACCGTTTTGATATAATGTTTTTACTGTAGAATAGTTTTAAGTATAATATTTTATTTTCTATAGTGATAAATGTATTTTATAACGAGGTTTTAAATAAATCAAGAGAATAATAATTATAATTGTAAAGGCGAAAGTTTGTGTCGTTGTGACTGAATGAATCGGCTGAAAATTTCGCACACATAAAGACCTGGTTTAAAATTATTGACTTTTAAAGTTTAATGATAATTATGATGTTTATACAAAAAAACGCGTGCTAAGCCGCAAGCAGAATCTGATCTCTCATTATTATGAGACATTAGATTCTCCTCGTGGATTTGCAGGAGGAGGTCCTCGACTCTTTTTTTTTTATTAAAAAAAACAGCCGATTTGAGAACTTCCTTCTTGTTTTGGAGTCTGTAATTAAAGAGGACAGTGACTTATTAGTTAAGCCGTTGTCAAAATAAGTTGTTTTTGTTCGACTTTATTTCAAGGTAAGTATCCGTTTCAATGGGAATGTAAGCTGACACTGCATCAGGGTTTCCAACGCAAAGTTGTTCTCGCTATAAAAGTCTGGACAAACAAGATTATATTTTACAGGACTCCTAGGAAACTCGCAAGCCATTGTTGTCAGAGCTTAGAGATTTCGTCCGTATGCAATGTAAGGGTATAGTCGCAAACAACAGTTTTTTTAAATAATATGAACCTAATAATAAACACAAATTAGAACAAGTATTTGCAATTGAAACAGTTGAGCGTACTGCACACAGTTGCACGTAGTTAGCTGTTATTTTGATTTCGACTTATTTAAAAATAGTCTGTTGGTACGCGTGATCTTGCCAGTATTTATAAAATAATTACTACCCTTTATGTGAAATTCTTGAGACATTGTATTAGGATTGCAAAATAAATAAATATTTTAAACCAGTTTTAAGTTTTGCGGGACGTAGTATACTTATCTCACGAGGATAAAAAAATTGTGAGACCACTTCGGGATCGCAAATAAATGTTCATTATCGGTCCATAATTGACGATGAAATCAACGAACATACAAAATAAAAAAACATACGTAAAGCAGAACAAAGTACCTCCTTCTTTTTTCGAAGTCGATTAAGAACAGCGTTTGTGGGCAATATATTCATAGATCAAAGGCTATTTATGTTGGCAATATTCATACAACGAAATGTCGCCGCAAGTCGCCGTTTAGCAATTTCGCCATTGTACAATCCCGGATTCCATTAGAAAACCCCAATTTTTAATTATATTTCGGTGCTTTCCAGTAGTAGTTATTAAAGTCCACTAACAAAACACTATAAACTTTTAATTTATTTTTATGAAATTATTCACACATATTTCCTTAAAACTTACCTATTTACTCTAAAAGCGCCAACACCAAGCACTACAGTGCTTAATTTGGCAAAACTATGAAATCACTTATCTCACTCACAGTACCCCGACGGAACACTACTTGGCACTCATGCGTTCGTTTTGCATAATACTTAGCCCCACATTTTAGTAATGTGAAATTCGAATCTGTGAAAAATTTTACTGAACAAATGTAAAGGAATACAATAAAAATATTCTGTCGGAAATAAAAATAAGGATGGGCCACACGTATCCTGATGATGTCCCTGGTGATGATTGATGTCACCGGTGTTCTTCCAACATAAACTAGCTTCGTAGTTAACTCGCTTACATTCATAATTAACAAAGTTGGTCGTTGAAATCACGGCAAACGACCGGAGGAACTGGCCGGAGGGGGTATAGGACGCCCTCCGGCCAGGTGGGATGACGATCTGCGTAAGACTGCAGGCAGATGCTGGATGCGGCAAGCTGAAGACGGGGCGCTGTGGCGCATATTGGGGGAGGCCTATGTCCAGCTAACTAAGATAGGTTGATGATGATGATGAATAATACATCAAACTACTTCATCATCTAGCCCCAAGCTAAGCAGAGCTTGTGTTGATGACTGATATACTTAATACAATACATTACATTCATAGATATTTTATGATATATGTAAATACCCAGAACACCCGGAAAAAATATTTGCAGATCGTACAAATATTTGTCCTAAGTCGGGAATCGAACCCGCAACCTCCTGCGTCGCAGACGGACCTTTGCCCGCCGTGCCACATCGGTCGTCAACTGAAACATAGATATAAAAAAAATAAGAAAATCATTCCCAAATAGTCTTCACCTTCCTACGGGTTGTTTGTTAAAGTTTTAGTTGAATTTTTGGTTTGTTCATTGCAAACCAAATCTCCCAATGATGATTGACTCAAAGCAGACAAATACTGTAATGTCTCTACCAAGTCGTGGGCTTGATTATTATCTAAGATTATCATTTATGATGTATACCTAATCTAGTTATGTAACTTTATATTTTGTGGCCGTTAGCTTTTCCTGAATAAATGAAATGAAATAAATGAAAGTCTGAAACTCCTAAAAGATTGCTGAGCAATTCATAAATGACCACTTTGGTATTGCCAGCGAGCTCGTAAGCAATCTTATTACTTCTAACACTAACGCGTTTAGTGTCCAATTTCTGTGGAGTACATTGTGTGGATTACGTGTTGTGAAAAAATAGGTTGGCTTGTTCCTATTGCTATCACGGGAAAAGTTTATTATTAATTTTGCTTATCGCGAAGTCTTGGACTTTAGGGTTGCGTTTCTAAAACGGTATGGCTTGATCAGTCGTTACGTTACCTACAGTAAAATAAATATTTAATGACTAGAATATTCGAGAAGGATATTCGATCTCCTTAGAATTTAGCACTAGGAGATTGCATAGAATTTCAGCTTTTTAGATTTACAAAGGACAAATGCGTGAAACGTTGAAAATAGGCGAATCTCACGTGAGACGGTGGGAATAACTCAAGATGAATTGTTTTGGATGGAACATTTCATTTTTGTCACCTAATGAGAAATCCAGTCCAAAATGTCATATTATGTTTTCAGAACTAGGAACAACTGTGAAAAACTTTAAGCTCCGCATTTTATTCAAAGAAAGTTGTACCGCGTTATTAATGAATTTGAGTTGTTATAGAAGCATTTGGCTTAGAAATTTTGAAGCTATTGTAGATACCAACTATTGTTGGTATCTAAGAAACTTTAACTATTGTTGATAACTAACTTTCCCTGAAACGGAATATAATGTAGTGATGAAACTGATGTGTGATTTATGACATATGAAACTACTAACAGACTGGCTGCTGAACCTTATATACCAGGACACGGAAAACCTGCTGGAGATAGTTTCGTGATAGTGCACACAAATCGACCCACCTCCACACACTACACACACGTACACAAGACAATAAAATAAATAGCAACATTAGGTAATTGGATTTTAGTTTTTATAAAACATAAGTTATGTATTATACCTACATACATTAAATTTACTTTATCTGTAAGAGTGATTTTCCATAAGGCAGGAGCGAAACCTCCTAACACAGGTATCTCTATACTTAAAAGGAGGTTTCCAAGAAATTAAAGATGTATATCGATTAAGTTAAAGAAATAAACTATTTTGATTTTTTTTTTTTATGAAACCTGTGTTATTGTTACAGTACACTTGTTTTGGAAACACCAAATTTGCGGCTAGAAAGAGAGAGAGATAGAGTGATATTTTTTCACGCTAGGAGTACAAGTACGTAAAAAATTACAGTACCTAGCAGCCCAGAGTCAGCAAGTGGCAATGTTACACTCCCGTGCCTCGGAAAATACTTTAAAACATCTGCCCAGCTACGGCGGCGCCGCGGCGGTGCAACCCGTGGGGCGCGCCGGCGCACGACGCAGCCGTACTGGAGCTTGTGCATCGTAGGCACCCATATTGGCCCACGATGCACAAGCTCACAGAGTGTAACCAAAAGTAAGGACCAAACATTCAGGGGTGGGTCAGAGTCCGTCATAGAAACGAGTAAAAGTATAAAAAAAATAACAAATTAACTTCGAAAAAAAACAATAAAAACGAAATGACAACTAGACAAAGCAATGACTGATGCATATGCTTAATAAATAATAATGAATAAAACCTACTACGTACCTGTTTACATCTCTTAAAACACAAAACACCTTCGTATTTAATCTGCTCCGAAATGTGTTCGAAATGAAATCCCGCTCTGATGATCATCGCGACGCGCCTCAGATGCGGGAGGTGGTACCACAAATAAATTTTTGCTCAGTTCTGTGACAATAAGCACATGCAACAGTCATTGCCTTTACATTTTTATTTATTTTTCTAATACAAAAATCGGGATTTGGTTAAGTATGTTTCCGTGTTTTGTGATCGAAGCTGAACCTCCCCTGAAAGTTTGGTCCTTAATTTTTTTTACATCCTATACCTATCGTAATGCATCCTCTGCCCAGCCTCGGCGGTGCGATCCAGAGGGGCACCGTCGAGGCTGGGCAGTGTTGTGTCGGCTCGTCCGTCCCATCGAGGGAATAGATAAATAATAAATAAATAATGCTGGACAATTAACACAGCATTATCTAGCCGTCTAAGCAGAACTTGTGTTATGGGTATTAGATAACTGTTATTCTTAATACAATACAGTACATAGATAGATATTTTTTATTAAACAGCTTCTACCCGGGGCTTCGCACGCGTATTTTAGGTATTATACGGAAAATAAGTAGCCTATTATCTAAGTTAGGTTATATTCTAAATGTACTTCAAATTTCATCTTGATCTGTACAGTAATATAGGAGATCTAGGTAACAAAAAAATTCACAAACTTTCGGCTTTATAATATTAGCAGGATAGAAAACATCCGGAACACCCGGAACAAATATTTGCAAATCGTACAAACATTTGTCCCGAGGCGGGAATCGAACCCGCAACCTCAATCGCGCTACAGAGCTTATCGTAGGAATAAATAGAGTTTGTTTACGTACTTGTGCACATTAATGTACAGCGCACATGCCTAGTCTACGTTAGGACTGACCGGCGAGGCCGAAATTCGGCCATACAGCCTCATTAGTGAGCTTGTTTCTTTTATTTTGCTGTTTTGTGCTATTAAAATTTTTTTTTGTAAGCTAATTTCCCACTCCCACACCCAATCACAGAATAACTATAATAGCCATTTAATAAGAATAATTTACAACAGCGCTGTTTTTAATTTTAGTTTAAAATAAAGCCTCTCTAAAGAACGGTTATTGATTGGAGAGGGTGTACCAATGGCAAGTTTAAGAATTAAGACCAGAGATTTTCTCCATACAATTTGATACAGCGCCTCTATCGTGTGGACAGGGAACTACGCCAATCCCATACAAAAAGGACACGTCACGATCACGTCTCGATACTAACGTCAAACAGACTCAACCCTCAGGTGTCTTCACAAACGTGTTCGTGATGATAGGCAGAAACTGCAGTTCACGCAGAGTCAGTACATTACCTATATCACTGTAAACGTATCATAAATTTCTTGTACTCACATAATTTTTTATTAATTAATTTAAAATTTATTTATTAAAAAAAAAATAATGTACTTTATTGTACTTAAAAAAATAACATAATAAAACCTTATATCTACATTTAACAAATACTCAGTACAATAGGTGGCCTTATCGCTGAGAGCGATTTCTCCCAGGCGACCTAGGGATGGAGAAAAAGATATAAGTATACATATACTCGTAGTTGGTAGAGCACAAACAGAAAACATCAGATATTACAGCATGAACGTATGTATGTATAAGCTACTGTAGATTTTTGTTTTAAATCCTAGCTCCACAATCTAAGTTAATTATGTCGTTTAGCAAGCATTAACTTGAACAAAACAACTTATAGCAATGATCATAATATATATAAACAAAGACGAATTTTATACACTGCAACTGTGTTTTACAATTCCTACGTAAGCTTTAGAGTTAGCGATTACGTTTTATAAACTTGTTGTTATAAATTAATATAGACTCACGTAGTATTCACATAACTATTTCCTTCGAGTCACGAAATAGAGCCAAGCAGCAATTATACCTCCTGAGACACCCGCCTAATCTTAGAATGCGACACACACACAAAGTAATTACTAATTAGTCGAGAAATTGTGTTACTAAAGATTAGTAACTTAGGAGATTAGACTCTGAAGTTTAAACTTGAAGATTCAATTTGCGGATAGTGCATTGCTGAGCTTAGCTCGAAGAGGTTAGGCTCTTGAGATTTAACAACGCTTGCATCTTAGAAGAGTGACAGCAGCGAGATTTTTCTATATCGACTACAGAGTACAGAAGCTTTGTATTGAGTTATAATTATTATAAGAAAAAGAGTAGACTTCGAAATTATGCTAACACCATTTTAGCATAATTTCGCAGCAGTCGTTCTAGGCCTTGACACAATCCGATACTTCTTAAGTCTAGGTAATTACTAATTAGTTAGGTTTGACATTCAGTACCTCTTAGGTAGGTACTCCTCAATGACAACATTGTATTGTTAAAACTTATCAACGGGTATAGTATATAGTAGTTATATAGGTAGATATGTCCTGTACTATGGTACACTCTATAATACAATAACGCGTACTGGGCACTCATGAGGTTACCGAGATGCTGCAGTGCGTCGAGCATGTTCTCTGAAGCGGGAGTGCCCGACTTCTTTGCCATCGTCCGTTCTCGCGTCGCATCGTTCTGGGGTAGGTTGGTTCGCTCCAAAAATAGAATTTTGAAGGCTGTCTCTGACCAGGTTTACAAAAATCCTATTTTTATGCACTGGACTTCCCTTCACATGGAGGGAAACAGGAAGTGACGTGCGGTAATTTTATGCGCCGTGTTATTATTTATATTTTATTATTATATATTTTTTGAAACTGTGTGTGATTTTTTCTATTGTGATATGGGTTTTTTTGCCTGAAATAAACTATTATTATTATTGTTTTGTTTATGTGTGCGTTGCGCAGCAACTCACGCGCTTCATTCCGGCCTCCACGGAAGGCCAGCGCTATGGCAGAATACATCGTGTCATAGCCTCTGCTGATTGTTGGCCATTTTTGATACAGTAATTGTTATTTTTATCTTAACCTTTATTTTTTGTATGTGCTATGTATTGGTTAACAAAATAAACGCATTTTACTTACTTTATACTTTACTAATTTGTGTTTTTTAATGTATCGTAAAATCTGTTTGACTTAACGTTAGTGTTCCCTGAATCTACCATAGATTCAGGGAACACTTACACAAAATAAAAAGAAATTGACCCATTTCAGACGTTTTTTTTTTTGTTAATTGTGATGAATAAAGTTTTTTAAACACATGCGAACAGAACTGTTAAGTTAGTTGAGAACAAATTTATTTACTTTCATACTTTCTCTTCGTTCTGGAAAGATAATTAACAGAAACGAATACTTCATTATTTTTGAGAGGGCATTACAATAAGAAGCTGTAACTAAAACTACAGAATAGCGTTGGTCCACTGACTTGTTTGTTTTAACAAAATCGAGCTTTTGATCTTGATATTTGTATAAATATCAAGATCAAAAGCTCGATTTTGTTAAATGATCTAAATAAATACAACAATATTATAAGACTAACAAATTTGGAATTAATTAATATATTCCAAAATAGACCAGGTAGTAGGTACCTACCTCTACACTGTTCATAGTAAGTCCAGATGATATAACAATTCACCTACGATGATAAACTGTATAGCACTGTGGGTTGATTACTAATCACAGTTATTGGGTACGCTCAAATACATTAATCAGGTCCCTCGATAGGGTTGGGGTGGAGCTTCTGTTAGAGCGACATAATTCCTATGAATCATAACACATAAAGTTGTTATAAAAGTAGGTCCACTGCTGGACCTAGGCCTCCCCTTGATATGCGCCTTGTTAGCTTTTTTCTCACGGGGGTAATGCCCATAATCCCCACGCTGGGCATGCGGGTGGATTATGGGTACTACAACCCCCCCCCTCCTTGAGATAAAAGCTAATAGGGCGCTTTTCATAGGAGGCCCGCGTCCAACAGTGTACCAATAAAGGCTGTTAAAGTTGAAGTTGAAGAAGTTTAGCCTAAATACAGCTAGTCACCGCCAAAAAACGATGAAGAGGTAAAGACTCAGAACTCCGTATACACACAAAACAATAGACACTAGTTAACCACACAATTTATAAAGCCGCTAAATACGCATAACAACAGGCATCTTTTGGGATACTTCATCTGTTAAACACTTTTTAGAGCCTTATCATGTGTGATATGATAAGGCTCTTAGCGGTGACTGTACTTAATTTTCAATCGCTTCAAGTTTCAACCTTACACCACGAGCAAAGTAAGCATAAATTACTCTGCCCAAATTGACCATATAATGCTCATTACATAATATACCTACTCGTAGTGCATACTCACCCTTGATTATGATTTAGATATGAATTGATAAGTTGTACTGGGATGAGCTTAAGGTATGTACACCACACTCACAGGAGTAATGTGATACGACCAAATAATAAATCTAAAGAACAACTATTGAAACAACACAATTTGCAACGGGATATTTACCATGATTTGAGTTTGGAGCTTTCTAATATTTCGGCACAGTTTCATTCATGCGCCATGATCACGGAATAACTGAAAGCACAGCGAGTGAGTTTTTATTTGCAGACGTATCGATCTAGAGGAGGAGGAGTTTCTCTGAAGGATAGGATTCGTAACGAATACATCCGACAGAGAACCAAAGTTATCGACATAGCTCAAAGAATTAGCAAGCTGAAGTGGCAGTGTGCTGGCCATATCTCGCGAAGAACCGACAACCGCTGGGGTAAACGTGTTCTCGAGTGGAGACCGCGACTCGGCATGCGTACCACCCTCCGGCCAGGTGGGATGACGATCTGCGAATGACTGCAGGCAGATTCTGGATGCGGCAATCTGAAGACAGGGCGCTATGGCGCTCATTGGGGGAGGCCAAATGCTGCTGGACATATCCAGCAGTGGACTAAGATAGGTTGATGATGATGATAATAATACCGATCTACCCTCATTTTTTGTTTCTTGCTACGAAAGTTACCACTACCACCGGTTTCATTAGCTAAGGCAACTCGATCACACACACAACACTGACGGTATCAGAACGCGACTCAGTTGGTAAATCACTTCTTCGGTTTACTGTGCGAAATATTGGAAAGCTCAATACTCAAATCATGGTAAAGATACCGTTGGTAATGACTCTAGTGTTAAAAACCATAATACATAGATTTAAAAGATTTACACGCGTAAAAACAATATGAACGGCGAGAGTGGGATAACCTAATACTTAAAATACTGGCAGCTGTAGCAGCACTACCACGCGACAGTCCACAGTTCGCTCTTCTACGGGGTGGAGCTGTGGGCGCGAGCAGGCGATGTCCAGCGCGCCTTCGCGATGCAAAAGCGAGCTCTACACGCGATGGCAGGTATCCCTAGTGACGTCTCATGCAGGGAGCTGTTTAAGGGGTACAACATACTCACTCTCACGGGCGAACTTATCAACCAAGTAGCTCTGTTCACCTACGACAACGTGGACCAGTTCCAGCGCCTCGGTAACAACGCCGCTCGCGCCCTGCGTAGTAACAACCACCACTACCGCCTGGTCACCCCTTCGGGTGATACACCTTCAGGTCTGATTTCTGAAGCTTATGTTCACATAAGCTACAGAAACAGAGAGGTCCGTTTATATAATGGGTCCTTCGGTTTACAGTCGGCTGCCCAACTGGATCCGTGATGCAGCTTCCACACATATTTTTAAGAAAAAAACTGAGAGTGGCTCATTGAACTGGTATTATATGACATCAATGAATTTTTTAATCTGTTATTATTATAATTTATAATTTTATATTTTTTATACTATGTGAATGACATGTAATATAGGTATTTCGAATAAATTCTGTATTCTACGAAACATTTTGTTCAAAGCAAAAACGGATGTATAAGCTGGACCAAGTTTGACCAGTTAGTGGCTTCACCGATAAAAGAGCTGAGGTCATATAGATAGGTGCTAAGTTTCATTGCAGTTCCTTATCTTTATTCGTTCCGTTCTTTCATTATTTAATTTGTGCCTTGGCAAGTTTTCTATCCATCGTATTGTTCGTATTGTTGGACTTGCCAAGACACATTTCTTCATCAGCACATAATACGTCCACTGCTGAACGTTTCTCCTCCTGGAGGGACATAGGGAGCTTTCTTTATTACAAGCAATTTTTGAGCTATGGATCAAAAATTGCTTGTCTAATCGACGTCATATTTACCGCCCTCATCGCAGCCTCATCGCAGAAAATTGGTTTGTCTAGAGTTAAAATATGTGTATCTGTCTGGTGCCCGCGGCTTCGCACGCGTATTTTCGGTATAATCTATCTAAATTAGGCTATGTTCTAAAAGTACGCCTAATTCCATCTTGATCTGTTCAGAAGTTTTGGAAATGTTAGGTAAAAAAACAATTCACATTTCACAAGCTTTCCGCTTTTTATTAATAGTACGATCAATAGGAACTTTTGTCAGAAGTTTTCACACAAGTTACGTCAAAGTGTTAACTTTGCCTAGTATAAATCTGTGTAGTATTATAAAATCTGTCACTTCGTTAAAAAATCGGACTTTCTTTAAAACTGTCTTTTGTGAAAACACCACAAAGAGACAAATCTCATCTGAGACTCGATTCCTGCCGCAAAACATTTACCACAGCCTATCAAACCCACTTAATTTTCAGCGAAGAATGCCCCATGAAATAATTATTACACTACCAATCGATATCTGTGCCAGGTGGGGTATTTCCGATGCATTATGTGCCCGCCCTAATTTAATAATACAGAAGGGCCGTCAGAAGGGGCAAGAATAAAGGAAATAAATTGTTTTCATTGAGTATCATTATGGAAAATATTGCTGGGAAACTTATCTCACGGATATAATACGGCGAAAGATTGTGAATATGTTTGTCACTAAACTATTCTATCAATTCAACTTTAGAAATAAAAGGTTTGCTCTTCAGTGGACCGCGTACGGAGAATGCCCTCCGGTCAGGGACGACGACCTGCGAAAGACTGCAGGAAGATGCTGGATGAGGCAAGCTAAAGACAGGGCGCTATGGCGCTTAGGGGAGGCTTATGTCCAGCTGTGGACTAATATAGGTCGATGATGATTCTAGAAGTAATATAATAAAAGTAGGAAGAAAGTAAAGAAAAAAAATATTACATTTATTTGAACCCAGATCAACACATGAAACATTATTATTACAGGCTATTTTCACGGAATATTAAATTTGTCTCATTGTTTAATTGTAC
The DNA here is from genome assembly GCA_963662085.1 of Eupithecia inturbata. Classification (NCBI taxonomy): domain Eukaryota; kingdom Metazoa; phylum Arthropoda; class Insecta; order Lepidoptera; family Geometridae; genus Eupithecia; species Eupithecia inturbata. The sequence continues at coordinate 3,460,831 of OY759196.1, read as the reverse complement.
GTGTAAGCGAATTAAAAATGATGTCTATCGAGCGCTCTCGCAAACTTTTTTCGTATTAATTTATCAAACTGTGAACACCATAGATCTAAGCTTTTACTTAGATCTATAGCGCACACTGGTACTAAGCGTACCGTTCAGTAATTTTGGCGGGGCTTCGGGATTGTTATTAATCTTAAGGTCTATTCCGACTTAGGCGGTATTCGCTACCCAGACTGGTTACGAAAGCCGATTGGGTATGCGGTACATACAAAATGCCCGGCGAGATGACACTCCAAACCGAACGATTTCTATCTATCCATCTGTTACCTTTTCACGCCTAAAAACGGAGAGGATCTTAATGAAATTTGGCAGGGTGGTAATCATACCGGGGAGAGCAAAGACTACTTTTTAGCACGGAAAGAGCGTGCGAAGCTGCGGGGAAGAGCTAGTTTATAATAATTTAGTAACATCTGTATTAATTCAGTTACATCATCCATCAGCAATCGCCGGCTATCTGCTGAAGGCGTTACATCAACAGTAATCAATATATTTATTATGATTATTAATTTGTCCTTCATCAAAGTTGATAAATAAAACATAACTGCCATCACAATAGCATGACAGAGTTGCTATGATCTCTTGTCGAGTGAGTTATGTCATTTTTCTTAGTTTATATGCATTGATAACTCAATTGTAGCCTGCTTTCATCAAACAATGATCCCCACAAGTATGTAAAGTAAATCATGAGGCCCAGACTCCGCCAAAGCGGAGATGAGCAGAGATGTCCGAAGTGGAGACGAGAAGAGACGTTTTCAGCTAAGTTGTCTCCACCGAAGCTTGCGGAGATGCGTACTGGCTAGAATGGAGAGGAGATGTGTGCTGGCTAAAGCGGCTGAGCTGCGTGCGGTGAGCGTCGGATGGCACGCATCTCTATATAAGGATCGATAAGCACAGATTTTGTCTTAAATCGGTGCTTATCGATCTTTATCAAAAACCGTGTTTTGCGCTCCTGTTCCACTAAGCACCGAAGGGTGTCTTTCCACATAAAAAAAACATATTTTCGCCGTTTAGTTAAGCAACTCATTTATGAGCTAACTAAGCTCTTTCAACCACCTGGTCGAAATATCCACTTAGTTAACCCTTTTATTTATGCTCTGAATCGGAGACAGTCACGCAAGGGATAATAGACAGATCTAGAATCTAGAACACGTAGAAGCCAGGTGCTGGCCGCCGGCCGGCGGTTCATATTTTATTCAGACACACCTGTGTCTTCGTTCGACCTGGTTAGAATGACAGTAAAATGCATCGGCGATCGACTCAGCTGTAATTATGGTATTATTTGTTTATAAGAGTTGAACAAAGGCTGAGGGCACTTCGGGCCCACTTTTCAAAGTTGATCTAACTATGATAAATATGTGAGCTTTCAAATGACACATATTATATAAATGTTGGACAAAATTTTAAATGTGGGCCCAGGCTTCATACAAAAGTGCCCAAGGTCCATTAGCTGAACCTCTTGTCAGACTTTTTTTTTGGTATCCATACTAATATTATAGATTCGAAAGTAACTCTGCCGGTCTGTTACCTTTTTACGCCAAAACGACTGAAAGCATATAAATTAAATTTGGCATGGAGATAGACATCAGGAATTTTCGCGGCGGCGCGTGTCGACGGATTCGCTGCAATCCTGCGCAAGAGAACGGCGTCGCAAATGCGCAGGTTGCGTGGCAGCGCCAACAGCTACCTGCAGGTCATTGCAGGAAGGCTGGACACAGCAGCACATCATGCAGCACTGGACGAAGGCCCATGTTCTATATTTTATTTATTATTATATTTATATGTATTTTTTATTATATTTACATATATATTTTGTTAGTTTTTTGTGTTATATTCCATTTAATTTATTTATTTTAATTAATTCAATATATTGTAATTTATTTGTTTCTGTGCATGATATGTAATTTGTTTCTCGATATGGACTGTGTATGTAAACTGTGTTATGTCTGAAATAAATGTGATTTGATAGATGATATCCCGAGGACGGACATAGGCTACATCCTATCCCGGAAAAGAGCGTGCGAAGCCGCGGGCAGCAGTTAGTAAGTTAAATTATCTTCATCAGCATTTGGCCTAAAATCATCTTTCATGACAATAATTTGGCATGACGGTTGCGGCGTAAGAATCGGCCCCTCTAACTCAGCCTGTGGATATCGTAGTAAGAGCCAACTGAGAAAAGGGAACCTGCCAGTGGAAGGGCAGCAGTTTCCTTCTGTTTATTTTAACACCTCCACTGCGATCACTAAACCGCTGGCCATGGATGGTGATAATGAGAAAACCCCCCTTGTTGGTTGAACGTTCAACAGTGGACGTAAGTCTGCTGATAAGAATAGCTACAGATAAGGAATTTTATTTGTACGTAACTTTATTATACTTCAACAATATTAAGTACAAGTCAACAATTAAAAATATGTGAATTTTAATTTCAAATATTCATCTATACCTGCTATAAAAACTATTTCGACACAGCCAATTATATAATTTACTATTAAATAAAATTACAATTCATTAATATAAACAAATTAGGTCTAGTATTTACAATTCAAACAATTAAGCTAACTGCAGACTGTTGCAAACAATCTACAGGTAGCTCAACTGATCCATATCAAATCCAGTCGGAAGCGTCCACAAGACGCTGGCTGCATTGCCCCGCTGTATGGCAATGCTGATGCGCTGCGCCAGATACCCACCAGCTCTCGGATTAAATTAAATTAAATTCATTAAATTCATTATAACTCAGTTTTCTCAAGTCATTCGGAAGTTGTTGATATTGCCGTATGGCCATTGCGTAGCAGTTTTTTTTACATAGGTTGTTCTAATCTAAATTGTGGTTTTTGTACAATCTTTCTTTTCTGTAGAGACTTTTCATCATTCTCAAACAATGCTTAAGCCCATATTTGAATGCACGTTTTTGTGCTGTGTGGTAGCGGTATTGGATAAGAAAGGTTTAGTCATTCGAGCTTTGACATCAAAGTGTAGGTAAGGTAGGTACTATCGAACCATTTGAATCAGCGTGGCGTGACCCACCATATGCAAATTTTCTACAAATGTGTTTTTTTTTCTGTACAAGTTACTCGTCTATGGAATGCTCTGCCCCTGGACATCAGACGTGCCAAATCACTCCCTATCTTTAAAAAACTGCTTCATCAGCATTATCTATCCTTGTGAAAAGTCAGCCAAACTTATTTTTATGTTTATGTAAGTTTACTATAATGGTTGTAGGTTATGTAGGTGTATTATAGTATGTAGTATAACTATTATTTTTTTGTTTTATTCTTCGAGTTCCACTGTCTATTTTATTCTTACATGTCCAGTCCATCCCAAGGTTGCCTGGAAGAGATCACTCATAGCGATAAGGCCGCCTTTGTACTTCATCTACGTTTTCTGTTTTTGTGTGGTACAATAGAGTATTATCTATCTATCTATTTTCTTGTGAGATTAGATCGAATTCGCATAAACGTTTATGTGAACACAATGCGCACTAGTTTTAGATATTCAAAGTTTCGTTTATTATTTTAGTAGTTCTAATACACCTTAGACACCATAAGGGATTCGAAGTCGGCTTTAACTTTTTCAAAATTATCAAATTATTTATCAATAAACCAATGCTGCTTCATTTCATTTATAAAAACACATTACAATACAAAACCGGCAACGCACGACAAACACACGTAATAAAACTTCCTCATTTATGTCCAAGAAAGAAGCAACAGGGTTTTTCCAAGAAGTCTCCATACAATTTAATTATGGTGCTACCTAAAGCTAACAAAACGTACTTGATAATAATCTCCCGAGGTTAAAGCTGCGCGTAATCATATTGAAAAGCATTTAAAAAACTTAAAAGATTTATTGCTTCTTACATGTAATGCATTAATCAGCAGTTAATCGTACATACAAACTTCTTGGCTGGTTTTCACGAAAAAGATAATCAGGCAATCACGTTTCAAACGATGTTTTTGATAGAAGTTTTCATAAAACGTCAAAGTTAACCGACGCTGCTGCTAATTGTCCGATTTATCTTTGGTGAACACCAGCCGAGAGTCCATGGTAGATCGGAATGTGCCTGCATTTGGACATTCTACTAACAAATTTATTTTAATACTTTGGTTCTGATTGTTAGTAAGTTTTCACATGTGTAATGAAATGTTTGTACGCCTAAGCGGCAGAATTCAGCGATCTAAAATAAGTCTTATGTACCGACTGTAAAATTACCTGATTCACAAACAATAAATGAATTATGATTTAATAATGTAACAACTTTCTAATTTATTTTTGTTCTTATTTAATGTAGACTTGTAACCAGCAGCAGCTGCAATTCTTTTCCTCGAGTGGCATTAGGTTATCGCTCTGAGGCTCCATAATAATAACCTCACACACACACATTCACATTAAAACAACTACACAAACATGCGTAACAAGTGACGTATGTATTTCGTTTCATTTTATGTGTGCGTATTGAATTCGATGATGCATATTAAGGTAGTGGCTGAACGCATAGGCGGAGCGTTTTTATTTCTGTTGATATAAGGTGAACTTAAGGTTGATTAGGTGTGATATTAAGTGATATTTTTATTTCAAAATTCAGTTAATATCACTTATAAATAATTAAGCTAAGTTAAAAAAAAAAACCAAGTAATTTACTTTTAAATAGAGCTTATCTAACAATATTTGCATATCTGTCCAGAAAATTATGGGTAAGTCTTATCGCTGCTCGCTCCGCTCCCCGCTTCCGAACATCAGAACACATAACTTGTACACACACATATAAAATCGAGAAACACAATCCACACACACACATTCAAACCCTGCGCAGTCGCCTGCCTCACTCATTGCAGCGTCAACTGTTTTCCTGTCCAGTTTAAATAAGGAATTAATTTAGAGCGAGAAAACCATATTCTATTAAATAAAATCCCATAGAAAGAGTAAGGTTTAATTATCTGTCAGTTTGAATTTTTCCTTAAACGATCTCGCTGTTGATAAGTGCGCGTGTCTATCCGTGTTATGAAAATTAGTTTGTTGTTGTAGAATAAATCATAATGTTATTTCAAAGAAATGATAAGTTATTTGGGATGAAGTTGCGGACACTGTGCCTTGGAATTGGTTTCGTACATTTGGTGAGTTTATGTTTGATATTGTGTAAAAACACTGTTTGCGACGTGGCATGCAAAAACTATACTTTAACCAAGCAACATTGATGGTGGTACCTACCTACCCGGATTTCTATGATACCGAGTTCAAATTCAATATCAAAGTGCTTTATTTCCTTTAGACCTTACAGGACTCTTGGACACGTCACAAAATTCAAATTACATAAGTGAAACTAGAAAATTAAGTGATCACTTTGATTTTTGTTCACTTCAATCTTTTTAAGGTAAAGTAAAGAAGCGAAGAAGAGACCTTTACCTTGTTAGATTGTTATTTTTCGAGTTGGAGCAAAATCTGTCCCATGTTTTTTTATCCTCTAGTAGATTCTAGATAATCTGATATTTTGTAGTAAGCCTTTTTACAAAGGATATGTTTGACAATTTGTTTCAATTTATTTTTTTAAATCATTTTGTTTTGTTGTAGAAGCGTATACTACATTCATTAGTTACTAAGTCGCTGCTATTCGATTATTATACACTAGCCAAACTCGATGTAGAATGTTTGTAAAAAAGCCACTACCCAAATAACAAAACTCATATTTATTGAAGGAAGGATCTCAAATCGACAAGTAATGTAAATTGCGTATAAAAAGACGTGGCGACTGAGTGAATTTTAGGTTAAGTATGGGTGGTTTGTTTACAAACATTCTACATCGAGTTTTGCTAGTGTATACATCTATGTATTATTGACGCTTATAATGAGACCAATCAAATATCATTTGGCTGTTTCAAAAAAAAAACTTAAACCGACTCAAACTTCTTAAAATTTACACTGTTTACAAGTACTAATACTAATCCATCAAAAATAAAAATTTTATGGGACCACCTCGGAATCTATAAAAATTAAATCATTTTTAAAATCAATCTATAATTGACGGAGAAATCGACGAACGTAGTACATATAAGAATCATACTATAGCCGAACATTAGAACCTCCTCCTTTTTTGAAGTCGGGTAAAATGGAAGTCAATCGTCACAGAATGTTATATATTCCTAAATAAACTTGTTTCGCGCATGCGCATCAAGGTCAAGACTCGACATTCGCGCCGATATCAGAAACTGTGACTTATTCACCAACCCGTGCATTAAATTAATGCTTTACGAAGGCAAATGAAGGTTGTTTTTTCAGACCAAGACAAAATCAATTTTCTGAAAACTAGTAAAAAGCTACCCATTTTTGCATGGCATTTTTGCTACGCCTGTTCACTTTTCAATTGAGTAGAAAATTGCATAAAAATCCGTTGGTAATTTAGTTTGGGTCCTGACTCCACCCTCTGACAGCCAAAGAATACCAAGGTTCATATTAAAATTTATTTTTATGGGATATTACCATGGTTTGAGGGGTTAACAGATAATGCAGAAATACTGGAAACTTCAAACATCAGCTATAGTTTGGATAGTTTCAAATGTCATGCAATAAATAACAAATTCGAAATGATATTTTTTTACGACGGCTATGGCCTTTATTAACAAAGAAAATTACAATCAAATAATAAAAACAAATTAGAAGTAGTATTTACATTAGAATTAAGCTACTCGTAACTGCAGACTGTTGCATGCTGCGTGGTGCCGGCTTAGAATTTGCACCACCCCAACTTTTCCCGCGGGTGTCGTAAGAGGCGACTAAGGGATATCCACCCAGGGCGGGCAGCAGCGCCCCCTGCAATTCTACCACCGAACTGCGATTCCCAACCCGCATGCCCAGCGTGGAGATTATGGGCATTACCCCCGTGATATAAAAGCCATTAAGGCGCTTACCAGGGCGAGGGTCAGGTCCAGCAGTGAACCAATATAGGCTGTAGAGGAGGTGGAGACTTGCAAACAATCTACAGGTAGCTCAACTGATTCATATCAATGATAAATAAATGATTAATGATATTGAAAATTTCGAACGTAAAAATGCGCTTCACGTAATTTGCTGTCTTGAGTCTTGCCCATGAAGACTTCGAATAATTTCCCACAGATATAAGCGGAACTAAGACCACACGAACAATAACAAACATACCTACCTACCTATAGTTTATAGACACAAGACACCGTCTCTCACCGGGAAACAATAAGCAACGTTCTAAGAACTTATCTGTCTTTTGTTTCAGGTGTCAGTTCTCGTGGATATTTGCTGCCATGTTTTGACCATCGGTTACGTCACCAGTGGATTCCAATGTGATGCTGATAACGATGATGTGAGTCTTATTATGTTAGATTCATTATTTAAAAGAAGAAATACTGCTTTATTTATGAGGCAACTTACTTAAAACCATGGTGGCCAGCCAGTCTACATTTTAGTCACTAATAAAATTTGGGGATGGGTGGGGGTGATATAGTCAAAGAAATGCATACATTAAAATAGAATTAAGGCGGACCGTCCGTAACCGGTAGCGATTTCAAAAATGTATGTTTTTATGGTTCCGTACCCGAAGGGTGAAACCGGAACCCTATTACTAAGCCTCCGCTGTCCGTCCGTCATTGTGTCACATAGCTCTATCTCATGCCGTAAGAGACAGTTGATATTTTTAGAGAATGTGTATTTCTCTTGCCGCTATAATAGCAAATAATAAAAATTTTATGGGTATCCAAATTCAAGGGCTTTTTTGGCTTATTTTGCTCTTCGTTTGTCAAGGATGTATCTCTTGAATCACAATAAGTAGGCACATGAAACTTTCTATAAATAAGTAGCACTTCAATAATTATAAGAACAAAAAATACTAACAGGGGAAAATTCATTACAGTAATAAGCACAATTACTGCTTTCACAGAATTTTTTATAAACATTTTGCTATGACTTCTATGATGATGTGCACAATGCACATCACTATTTAGTGAGAGATCCTGTATGATCCTGTTTTATACTATTAATATAATATAATTTATATAATATTAACACTGTTTTTAAGTTCACAAAGAACAAACACTCAGGAACAAAACTTTAATGGGACCATATCTGTGTCAGTTTATAAGCGAAAGAATCATCAAATTCAATGATATCAAGTTTGTAACATAATACATACCTATGCCATGACTATGAATAAATAATGTATTACATGTACGTATGTACACAGTTTAAATAAATAAGGTGGTAATGGCCTTTATTATCAAAGAAAATTACAACCAAATAATAAATACAAATTAGATCTTTTACTTACAATACAACAGTTTCAACAATAAGTTTCCTCCAAAAAACATGTACTAATCTTTCTGACGAATAATTTATATTTATCTATTTATTTTTGATTTAAATCTTCTCTTTAAAGTAAGTTACATGCACATTGTGCTACAACTGACATACCGTTGCAATTCTCTTTTCCAGCTGGAAGCCGTCTCAAGACTCCAATTCCTGGAACCTGTCCTGCTCGTTCTCATGATGGGCACACATGGCTTCTATCCGTACCCTCAAATCATCAGCCCTCAGTACAACACGTATGTTGAACACGTGTCTGTGAGCAACATCGCGAGATGCTACCCTGGGATGCTGCATGTTTATATCACTGATGTACTCAATCTGACTGTGAACCTCATCTGGATGAAATTCTTGATTGGATACATTCAAGCTATTAAGACGGTAGGTTTCTATCATCATAGTCATCATCATTCATCATAATCGTTTATTTTGCAGGAAGAAAGGAATCTGCAGTACAAAATGTCTTACGATTAAAGCTTATCTTATAAAATCTGACTCGTCATGGCGTGCAAAATTAACTTATAAATACTTACAAAAAACAAGTTAACAAGAACGAACACTAAACAAAACAAACAAAGTTCACAAAACTACAACAAACGAAACTAATACTCAGTGACAGCTGGACAAATAGTGTTCCTTTACCATATTCTTGAATATTGGTAGTGACTTTGCACGCCTTACTGAGACTGGCAATGTGTTCCAAAGCTGTACAGCACGGGCAGTAAATGAGTTGTCGTAGAAGGAAGTAGAGTGGACAGGGACTTGAAGCATAAGAGTTTTAGAAGAGCGCAGAGATAGAGCGTGAGAATGATGAAGAAAAGTGAAGTGTTTGTTACCCCTGATCATATGAAATTCCGAAAGGCGCACAGCTTTCTTGACCGTGGCTTGGTAATCGTATTTAGGACGGACTGTGGCCATGCATGTGGGATCTGCGAAAGCCTGCTGGAAGATGTTGGATCCGTCAAGCTGAATACCACAGCGCTCAGTAGTTATGTGATGCTTATGCGCAGCAGTAGACCAGCGATGAAGTCATATAAATCTAGTCTAGATTCTGAAAAATAAGCTTAAGTTTTTATTTTCTTTCAGAATGACCACAAGCCTATGATTATGATGATAAAGCTGTTCATAGTGAAGCTGTTAATGCAAGTCCTGTACATTGGCTACTACCCTCCCAAATTCGACGGAATCATGAACTTCCAGACGTTCTGTCTGCTCAAGTTTTTGGATATAGGTGATTATTTTACACGTAACAAATTATCAAATTTCTGATGTAAAAGTGACCAAGCACCACACATCTATCCGAACCAAATGCGCGAAGGACGATAAAAATTATTTTTAACACGGGAGTCACTTGTAAAAGGGGTGAACTTAACTTTTGGTTTTCAGACTACGCCTAGATCTCATTACTCGCGGGATCTTCGTAGTAAAGAACACGAATTACAAAAAAAAAATCCTTGGTTCGTTGAATGTGAAAACAGGATTAAGAAAAAAACAACATGAAAGTTTACTGTTTCGAACATAATTTGGTCGAGATCTCGGGAACCCTGCGGTCTATTGAAATGACTTATGTTTTGATTCGTAGGTTGTTTCGCAGTTTTGGTTCCTTGAACCAGTTTTTGTATAAGTTGTGTAGTTTTCTTGTATTTAAGCAAAAACTTGATTTTTGCGATTACGCCGTTCCAAAAACATAATTATGCTCTGTCCAGCTCCAGCTCCTAAGAACGCAAATTCCTATGCCCATCCCTTTCACAAAATGGCGCGCATTGCGCCCTTTTAATGTTAAACTTGAACAATGAACGAATTAACACATAGAGTGCCGACGACACCCATCCGCAAGTTAAAAATGCCGTTGCGCAGTGTCAACTGAAGCCTGACAGGGAAATATTCCTTTCGGCGGATTAGGACTACAATGATAAACGACTAATTTGAATAATGACCATAATGAAAAACTAGAGTTCTGGAAATAACAATTTTTTTCAATACCCACTTTTGAAAACGATTATTTTTTAAAATGACCTTACGTTAATTTGTGTTCACTTAATTGAAACTATTAATACCGAGGTCCATCGCCAAAAGGGAAAACGCAGAGAAGGAAAACATTGTGCGAGGTCGAAACGGTTTTATACAACGAACTAGTTTTTTATGTGTGCGCGAGCTGCAAGCAGCTCGCGGCGGCTGTTTATATTGTTTATTTTTTTTATTAGAACCCCTTATCGTAACCTACACCCTCGATTTGGTCGAAATCGATAACCAAGAGTGAATTTTGCTATTAAAAAATGTCAGCCATCTTGGATTTTAAAATGGACATCTTTTTCGTAATCTACACTGTCGAGTTAATCGAAAACGATACCCATATTAGTGGGTGTGCTGTCACACAGCGCGGCTCGCTTCGCTCGCCTTGCTGTGTGCCGGTGGTCAAATTGCAGTTCGCTTCGCTCACCGCAATCCGACTCGCAACACACGAAGCGCGGCTCGCTTCGCTCGCCTTGCTAAGTAACGGTGGTCGCATTGCAGTTCGCTTCGCTCACCGCAATACGACTCCGCTCCTGCTGTCATACAGCAAGGCTCGCTTCGCTCACCTTGCTGTGTGACAGTTGTCGAATTGCGGTTCGCTTCGCTCACCGCAATCCGACCCACAGCCCACGAAGCGCGGCTCACTTCGCTCGCCTTGCTAAGTAACGGTGGTCGAATTGCGGTTCGCTCCGCTCACCGCAATCCGACTCGCAAAACACGAAGGACGGCTCGCTTCTTTCGCCTTGCTGTGTGACGGTGGTCGAATTGCGGTTCGCTTCGCTCACCGTAATTCGACTCGCAACACACGAAGCGCGGCTCGCTTCGCTCGCCTTGCTAAGTAACGGTGGTCGTATTGCGGTTCTCTTCGCTCACCGCAAATCCGACTCGCAAAACACGAAGCGCGGCTCGCTTCGCTCGCCTTGCTACGTTACGGTAGTCGTATTGCGGTTCGCTTCGCTCACCGCAATCCGACACACGCCCGCCGACATCAAATTTGGAATCCCCACCCCCATGTTAGTCGAAAACGATACCCATATCAGATTTTTTGATGGGGGAGGGGGTTCAGGGGGGCTGGGAGCGTGGGGGTCACAGCTAGGCTCGCTTCGATCGCCTTGCCGTTCCCCTTTGTCGCATTGCGCAATGCTCCCCCCGTTTCAGGGTGAGGGGGTTCTGAGGGGGCACGGGGGGGTCACAGCACGGCTCGCTTCGCTCGCCGCGCTGTTCCCCGTGGTCGCATCGCGGCTCGCTTCTCTCGCCGCAATGCTCCGCCCGAAAAAAAAGGTCAAAATTAGGGCAAATTTCGGTTTTTTAATAAAAAGACCCCCTAAAGGGGCGAGGGGGCAAACTTTTTTCCGCATTCGAAATGATTTATCCTTTTCTACATGACTGTGAAAAAAAATTTCTTTCAAGTCACTCCGCTCGGGAGATACGAAAAGGGGGGGTTGAAAAAGGTGCGAGAGGGGGGTGATTTTTTTTTCTTTCTATTCGAGAAGAAACCCTCTATACGACCCTGCAATCAAAACCTCCCTATCGTGACGAAATCCGGTAGCAATCTAAAAAAGGGGGTACTTTGGGGGGCCGGGGGGGGGGGGTAAATTTTTTTCTTTATATAAATCACTCGTGCCCCTCTACACAACCCCGTAAAAATTATTACTCAGTACTTTACCGTTTGGGAGCCCCCCTAACGGGGGGGGTTCCCGGGGGGCAAATCTCAAAAAGTCGGAATTTTCCCTAGGTCACCTCGACCCCCTCTACACGATTCCGTAAAAAAAAACATACCTCCCCCTCCACCATCATGGAGAACAATTATGTCAATCAGTGAGTGAGTGGTAATCGAGCTTTATTATACAACGAATTCTACAATTCGATTATTTACCTCTTTCGCTGTTATTGATAGATAGATAGATAGATTATCACTTTATTGCACCATCAATACACTTATAAAACAAGAACTTAATACTAATTATATATAATGTGGCACAATCGGCGGCCTTATCGCTAACAGCGATCTCTTCCAGGCAACCTCTGTTATTCCAAGTTATTCTGTAATAAATAACAGATTCAGGCGTTACTTTGCGGAAAACCATTGCCAAATATAAGGATGAAAATATTAAGTAACAATTTCACTCAAATCTTTCTCTTAAAACTGAATCTTCTGATTTAGGGTTCCGAAGGGTGAAAACGGAACCCTAAGCCTCCGCCGTCCGTCCGTCCGTCCGTCTGTCACAGGGCTTTATCTCATGAACCGTAAGAGGTAGACAGTTGACATTATCAGATAATGTGTATTGACTTGCCGCTATAACAACAAAATATAAAAATAAAATAAACATCAAAATTAAAGAAGCTCCCATAAAAAAGACGTGTATTTTTTGGCTTTTTTGCTCTTAATTTGTCAAGGCTCTCTTGAACTACAATAGGTGAAAACATGAAACTTTCTATATATAAGTAGGTATCACTTCAACTATAATAATAACAAATTATATTAAAAATAAAATAAAGTTAAAATTTCAAGGGGTCTCTCTCCGAACAAGTGAAAATTTGATGTTCTTTGAAAAAGTTGCTTTATTTTTGCGGTGCTTAACCCTTCGTGTGCGAGTCGACTCGCACTTGGCGGTTTATTCTTTTTCTGGTGGAGAGACGAAACTAGTTGACTGATATATTTTTTAACTGGGTAGTTAGTGTGGTTTTTCCCGTACAAACTACTTTCTCAGATCTTATCAGAGCTTTTGCGCGGAACTATTACTAAATATTTTCATCCATAAATTAAGTTATTATTTATTTTCAGTGATCGCATTTTACCTTCTGATGGTGGTCAAAAGATACGCGATGCTTGTGAAAGTGGACAGCCAACTGAGCCAAGTAACAGAGGTGATCGAAAAACCCCCTCCATACGTTGAATGCCTGATTGTTGAGCCACCAATGGAAGCCAAGTGTGAGAAGGACGCAGAGAAAGATGTTGAAGAAGGAAAGAAAGAGACAGAGGCTCCTAAATTATCAGTTTTTGCCTGAACTAATGTAATAAAATTGAAACCATTCATATTATTAGTCTATATTTTAGCGTTTTTACCTATATTTTTAAACATGATAGAGTCGGAAATCTTTGGAACCTGGGAGGGTCTAAAGTTTAGACCCACCCAGGTCCGAATATATATATATTCGGACCTATTTTATATTATATATATAAAATTATTTTATATATATAATATAAAATTATTTTTTATGATATAAAAATAAAATTATACTTTTGCCCCAAAACTTAGCGTTATCCAACGGCTAGGTTAATAATTATGGTTAAAAACGCACATTTTCCTATGATTTCTATGAAATGGTGGTAGATATAATGAAGCATGTATATGCATTTATGTTACCCAGTAGCTACCATAAAATAATAAATTATTTTGAAATACAATGAACGCTATCAGTTTAACATCCATTACTTGTGCTTTGCTTTGGTCATGGTCATGTGTCATGGTGTTGATGGCAATATTTGCCTATGCCCGTGGCTTTATACGATTTTATCTCGGTTAAAAGTAACCTAAATGTTAATTCAGTTCCTCCAGAGCTTCATGTCGACCGATGTGGCGCAGCGGGCGAAGGTTCGCCTGCAACGCAGGAGGTTGCGGGTTCGATTCCTGCCTTAGGTAGGACAAACGTTTTTACGATCTGCAAATATTTGTGCCGAGTGTTCTGGGTATTTTCTATGGATAATAAAAAAATATCTGTCTACGTATTGTATTCAGTTTATCAGTCATTTACTACCCATAACACAAGCTTTGCCTAGCTTGGGGCTAGATGATGCTGTGTGGATTGTCCAGCTTTATTTATTTATTTATGTAAGCAAAGTTTTAGCCCTACCTGTTCAGTAGTTTTCACGTTGTCTGATATAAGCCACGCGCGATGAGAATGGTATAAAACCATTTCGAATTGACACAAGCGGGCTCGGACATGTGAGTAGGTACTTTGACTAGGTTCTATCCCAATTTGACAAAGCGCTGATTGCCCTGGTACAATCTACGCATCGTCAAAATTAGTCACACTCTTTGCGACCAAAAATATTTTGGTCGCAAAGAGTGTGACACATGGTTCCGTCCATTTTTGATAGCTCGCACTCATAGAGTATAAAGCCACAGCCCAACTGCTGCGCACGGAGAGGCTACGTACGTGTGTCTAGCTTCGCTTTGCAAGAAAATGTATGTGATAACGTCCACTGCAACGTCTGCAACCTACGAACACGCTATGCACGAATACGAGATTAATGACGTCATTCCTACACGCGTGGCTTGCTCGAATATGGCGCTCACGCAACTCAACGCTGTCAACGCTTTGCACGCGGTAGGTACACGCGTGCGTAGCTTCTCTTACTTTCGTATGATTCAAAACTGTGCTACGCTACCTACTCAAATTTCAAATATGAATATCAAATATCAATGTGCTTTATTTCCTTCAGACCTAACAGGACTCTTGGATACGTCACAAAATTCAAATTACATAAGTAAAACTAGGAAATAAAGTGATCACTTTGATTTTTGTTCACTTCAATCTTTTCAAGGTAAAGTAAAGAAGCGAACAAGAAACCTTTACCTTGTTAGATTGTTAGTTTTTGAGTTGAAGCAAAACTTATCCCAAGCTTTTATATCCTCTAGTACATAGTCTGATTTTTTTTTTTTATATTTTATTTTAAACAGTAAGCCGTTTTACAAAGGATGTGTTTGAAAATTTGTTTGAATTTATTTATTGATAATTTTTTCAACTCATTTGGTATTTTGTTGTAGAAGCGTATACGTTGCCGTTTAAAAGATACAGTAATCTTGTGTAGCCTAATACCACAACTAGGCTACACAAGATTACTGTATCTTGTGTAGCCTGACTATGCACAGCGAGTTTATTCTTATTTCTAGTATTAAAATTATGTATGTCGCTAATTTTACGGAATCGATTGATATTATTATGAGCGTACAACAAGTTTTCATAAATATATTGACATGGTACTCATTCAGTCAGGGATCATTATGTTTATTTCTTCGATTTTTTCACGTAGGATTTCTCTGAGCCCTTTATTATAGATTGCACGAACAGCCCTCTTCTGCAGCACAAATACAGTGTTAATATCTGCAGCGTTCCTCCACAGCAGTATGTCATTTGATAGCTTGTCTATGTGTGGGCCCCATCGAAAGTTACTGTCTAAGGTTATTCCTAATAATACGGTACTGTTAACAATTTCTAACGTTTCCGCTTTGACGTTTACGACCATGTGCGCCTTATCTTGTTTTACATTAGCTAGAATAAATCTTATACATTTCGTTTTGGTTTCGCTTTTTAGATTTATGCAATCTAAAAAGCGAAACCAACTTTGCTGAATGTAGTCATTACTGATATTGGTCTAGAGTTAGTGGGGCCAGACCTACTACTGTTGCACACAGTACATAGTCATGGGTTAATTTTCATATATAGTGTGTGCTGCAGTGAAATCGTAGACCTAGGTGGTCGAACAAACGAACCCACACAGCTAAAATGCGCCACGTGGCCGTGCACAGCGTGCGTCGCAATGGGCCAGCGGCTTAACAACCACGGATCATTCCTCATTTCACAAACTTTCACATTAGATGCTAGGTGGTTAGGATGAAATCACAGAAGTGCTATCACAGCAATGTTAAAACGGCTCGGTGTGTGCATTCTGTATGCTTCATTATTCAGTTTAGCCTAGTTAGCAGATTGCAGCGCGCAATCTCTTGGAATTGCACCTATTTCGCAGGTAAGCTGTGTCATTGGAGTTTTGAGTACTGGAGGGTGAAAATTTTACATGAAATCATATTATAGACATACCTAGGTATTATCATGAAATAGGTAGCTGGTAGATAGATAGATCTATTCATGAAAAAATTCGTTACATAAATTGCCTTAAAGCCCATGTTAGGTTTGCCTAAGCACAGGGTTCTCTTTTTTAATAGAATTTATTATTACCTACTGTAGTTTAACATATAATTAAATTGCCTAAATATTGTAAATAAGTCGCTTAGCTATTTAAATAATCCTAAATCTTATACAAACCTTCAAAGAAAGAAAAAAATAAAAAAAATAAAGAAGAGTGATAAATAATAATATAAACACAGAAATACGAGTACATTGGTAATTACTAGTTATGCATGCATTTTCTTATCTACGACCGGAATGTTGCTAATGTTCATACATTTAGAGTGAAGCTAGCCGCTTGTAGCCATCATCTACGCAGAGGTTCCCAAACTTATTTTGTCTACTGCCCACTTTGAGAATAAATTCTTTTTTAGCGCCCCCATTTTATCACCTACTTAAAAACAGCTATAACTTCAAATTAAATTAATTATTGTGAGCTATATTAGCGGAGATTATTCATTCATTCTAAACGAGACTTTTACTATAACTCGAAAGAGTTCATTTGAGGCCTTAGCGCAGTAGGTAGTAGGTGCACAACGGCGCTCAGGTCTCAAGTTAACTCTTACGGGCTACACCTGCCAATGAGAATGATTATTGAAACGTAACTTTATAGTATTCAAAATAAAACAAAAATAATCGAATCTTATAAAAAAACTCATGTGAAGGATAAATTTGATGCTGTTAATATAAGTTTGTTAATATCAGGTTCCAATTTACTCAAGAACAGCCGCAAGTCGCCACGTTCGGTAACATGTAAACAATTTCTCTTTTTATAAGCAGCGTTGCCACAGCACTAAATCCACGTTCACACAAATATGGCGATGGGAATGCTATCAAGAATCGTTGAAGGATTGACCACAATCCAGGGTACAATTGCGGGAACCGATCCCGCAATTATACGCTGGTTTTTTATCCAAAATTCTTGGTAGCCATTTTACAACTTGATTTTGATTTCCTCGTTCGTTGTCAATTCTATAAATTCTTCTTCCAGCTGAGGTGATAATGCTGTGTTGACATTTGAAAAAGGATCCAACACCCAGTCTGGTATTTCGAAGTTCAAAATGTCCTGGTATCGTTCGGTGAAGTCAATGTGGAGGTTTTCCAAATGTTGGCAGTACAAGTCGTCGTTACTGCAGGATGCTGATAAATTCGGAAAATTGTGAAACTCACGTCTGCTCATATTCTTTTTGTGTAGAAGCAGTTTGGCTGCGAAAGCAGCAACGAAATTTTTTGTTTTAATAAAATTAGTTCATCGCCTTGAAGTTGGAGATTCATGTCGTTGAACAATTTAAATAGGTCTGTCATATAAGCCATATCATTCTTTTATGTAATGAGCTTGTTGCGCAATTCTGTATCTTTAGTTTCCAAAAACTCTATCACAGAGTCAAACAGGTTGTAAAATCGAGTCAAACAATTGTCTCTTCAAGTTAAGCAACGTCAACGAACGTTAGTATGAAACAACAAACGGTTGAAATCTTCGTTATTAGTAGACAAGTCCCCTGATCCAAGAAAGAATCCAACAGTGAATAGAATCTTGTTATTATAAGTCGTGAAAATGTACGACGTCCTTTCGCCGCCGTACGGGCATAGTGGTTTTGAATTCCTACCATTCTTTTAGGATTGGTTCACTTAATGGCGACTCTAGTAACTGAAATGTCTAATAACTAAATGGTATTAGTATCTCTATACCGTGCGAATAAAATTAGCCTTCATATTACTGCTGCCGCCTAGCTTATTCGCGAGTTTACGATTTTTGATAAATGTTTAAGCAATGTTTTTTTTCTTACTAACTTTTGTTCTATTGTTATTCTGAAACTGTGATAGCCGGTCTAGTCTATTGTGGGGTGAAATTATACTTTATTCTATGGGGTAAATATAACAGAAAATTATCGTCGGGATTTTCAGCCACGTGGCGTAGGTTTTTGATGGAATTTTTGCCAAGGATAAGACTCGATTCTCGTCACGCACGTTTGCGTTTTTTTTCGTAATCAAATATACCTAAAGCCAACCTAAGCTTAAACATAACTATGAACTTCAACTTCTTCTTGGATGACGATGAAGTTAACAATTTCATAGTTTTAGTTTTAAGACCTACGTGCCTACAACACAGTTTTATCATAAATGATCCTTTATGTTTAATGACAAATCTTTGGTGACAAAGAAGTTTTTAACAATTTTAGTGAACTAAAGCGTAGGTTATTCTTTAATCTGTCGCTTATTCTTGCCATAAGGAATAGGGTATTATGAATAGGATACACACAAATTTCAATTATCCGAGTAAGCGATACCGCCAAAGCCTAGCTAGCTCAGACTTTTAGGAAGGGTGGGAGAAATTAATAAAGGCACATTATTAGCTACCCACCACAGCGGTTTAGGTTGGATCCGATCCAGGTGACTGGGCGTATTTGCACTGAAAATTTGACTCGGGATTTCAATGAAGAAGCGTAGGGGGAAAGTGGAATAAGAAAAAAAATATTAGGGGGATTTCTGCACTTATTTTACATTTCCAGTTTCCCCCCTAAGGGCGAATTTTCAGGGGGGGAACTCGAAAAAACCCTAAAAATGTGATTTGGTAGGGAGGGTTTTCATTTCCATTTCTATTTCCATTGAAAAATGAAAACTCGGCTAAACTATATATATTTATTTGTGCGTTTGTGTTTGCGAATCAACGTAGAATGGCTATACATATTTAGATACCCACCAGTAATCCCCAAAAATAGAGACCGTAACCGCTCTGGGGTCCAATTCTGGTAACCAATCACTTTATTATGACAATGGTATAATCCCAGAATCGTCACGTAGAATCCTTAGATAAAAGGAACTCTAGATAGTGTGTGCGGTGCTATTTGCATGGAAAAATCAACGTAGACACTTTTGGCGCGCGCGCGTGCTTCCATCTGTAGTTTCTTTCACATAAGGTAAAATGCCAAAATGTGTAATACTGTGACGATACCATTGTCATAGCGAAGGGATTTAGCTAAATAGGGTAATGCTTACCTACGTTGGGGCTAGATGATGTGAAAATTGGCTACACTATTCTTGGATATACGCTAGTCCAAAGCTGGGCATAAGCCTACCCCGATAAGCGCCTTAATGGTAAGAGTAGATATCATTATGGAGTAATGCCATTACCCCCACGCTGGGCATACGGATTGGGTATCAAGCAGATGCATTGTCCAGCATTATTTATTTAGACATAAAATCAGCCTTCGGGTGTAAATGCTTCCATATTGTAATACGAAGTGAAAATGCAAATAAGTAGATACCTTCTATGATAGTCGAGATTTTATGCAGTTTGTGGGCTGTGAAGACACTGAATTTGTAAATTGCATACAATATTTAGTAAGACCTTTTAATTTATTCATTATTCTTCATTTATTAAATCTATTAAGATTTCTAACTTCACTGCTTAAAGACCACCTCAATGAGAAACGATCGCCGTGGAGTCACCTCATGTCACTTCGTTCTCATGGGGGGAGGCCAGATTCTGCTTACCAATCGCTTTACTATGACAATGGTACCGTTGCGTAGAATCGTGCGGAGCTTTTTCCACGGATAGTTTGATAAAACGGTTTCAACCTTGACACCTTTGACGCGCCAACTGTCCAACTGTAGTTTCTTTTATCTGGGGTAGAATGCTAAGCTGTAGCATTCTGTGACGATACCATTATCAATACAATACAATATAATACAATACAATATCTTTATTGACAACACCATGTTATAAGTCAAGTAGGTACCAATGTAGGTACATGTTTCTAAAATAACTATAATCTATATTATAAATAATAATAAATTCAATCAAATATGTAGTGAAGCGATTAGTTTAGCTGAATAAAGTCGAGATCGAGCTGAAATTTGGCGACGTGGTTTAAAGCCAGTAAAAACTGACCGGGGTTAAGGGGCGTAATGTAAAATTTACTCAGCGAGCAATCGTGCAGTCAGTATGGGGAAAGAAGGCGCCCGCAACGAGCAACGTGACGGATTTAGCACGCTGTGTAACGTATCTTGCTCGCTGCAGTACCCGGCTTAAAACCTAGAATACAAAAAGGCAATATTTTCTAGCGGAAAATTGCGTGCGAGACCGCGCAGCTGGTTGTTTTAACAATTACGCACCTACGTAAGAAATTGTGTTACACAAACTGTTTACGTCCGCATCATATCCTCCGAAATGAACAATATCTCACGGATAATTATGAACATTACAAGTAAGTTTCTAAGTCGTTATCCATTAATGTTCTACATACGCGACTGTTCCCGGGCATTAAGAATGTCTATACGTAATCCTACACATTAAGTTTATACAGGGTGGCTCTTTGAGGTGGTAGTGGATAACCAAATTCGCACCCATGAGTTCGAGTAACGTAGTGTAAAGAGTCATGACTTCGATTTATAAGGAAACAAAAACTGTATATATATTTTTTTTAAGGCCTTTTACATTATAGTTAACTAAATTCATTACGAATTAATGTTTTATCGAGGATAAACTCTATAGTACAGGGTACTGTACTACTTACTGGGAGTGTGCTGTGTGTGGTTAATTACTATTGTGGTTAATTACTATATACACGTTTGCTCCGATCCGCGTCAAATCTTGCCCTCTATCTATACAGGGTGGACCAAACAGTGACGTCATAAAAAAATGCCATTTTTTTATGACGTCACTTTTTGAGATTGTGAGGCATTTTATTTTAATCATACATGGGATATTTTCGGGTACCCACCCGAAAATATCTCATGTATGTTCCCCGATTATTCCTAGTTTTCGAGTTATGATTTTTTTACGTTTTATTTCAAAATTTCAGGTGGAACAGTTAAAACTGTTTAATAAATTTTTTGTGGTGTTTTAGGCTTTTTGTGTTTGTATTAGTAATCATATTACATATATAACAAACTGTATGATATATAATAGACTGATATGTAATATTCAATCAAAACAAATGCCATGCATTCGCCGCCGGCGGCAGCGGTCTAGGAGAGGGGCGCCAAGCTCCGGATCGTCACGGCCGGTGTACCTATACACCGCACACCCGCTAAAGCCGCCCCTGATTGTATGTAATTGAAAAAAACCTCAAAGAAAGGCGGCCTTGTTTACCTTAGGAATAATCCGCCATTGTCTAGCGGTTAGACAGTGGCGGATATTTTTTATAAATTAATAAATAAATTATATATTTATATTGGCGGCCATAACTAATTATTTCCTAGTGAACAATTTTCCGCGCGCTCGCCCCTCATAACCTCACGCCCCTAGGCAGTTGCCTAGTTTGCCTTAGGGATGATCCGCCACTGAATTCTAGGCCAAAATAGAGTAGATAAATAAATATCAGGGGCCATTGTGGCCCTGCCAAATAATAGACGGCCGTCATCTAGGTTTCTATTACCAAAACTCTACCATTATTATTGTTATTATTATTTTTTCACAAAATCCACAGCTCTTTTAAATAACAGTAACTAAATATAACGAAAAATATCACTTACAGCCACCGGCTCAGACACTCAGGAATAAAATTTTATAAAATTTTAAAAATTAAGGCCAGTCACCAATATTGTCGCTCTAAAATTAAAGAAAATAGAATAAAACTACTACCTATTTAAACAAAATATCTACATAATAGGTAGGCATCTACTAAAAATATAATTGCAATACCTATCTATAATGCCAGTGCATTATTTCAACTTAAACAACATATATTACGTACTAGGTATGTGATACAATTAAGTTGAATTAAGCTAATGTTTATCTATTTATTTACTTATACGGAAAAAATAATAATAATACATACAGATAATCAATTATTAGACAAACCCTACTTATATAGCTTACCACAATGAAATTATAGGTATAATTAGAGAAAGTAAATAATTTTAGGGCGATGTGGTCGCTTAGCGACAAAGTCCCATAATATTTGTTAAAATAAAAAAAAATAAAAAATTTGAAAAAATATAATACATATATCTTTTATTTAGCACATGGATTACAATAACAGAATAAAACAATTAACTAATTCGTTGACCGAAATAGAAGCCAGCATTCTGATCACCTGTCGACTCTATAAGAAGTTAAAAATAAATTAAATAAATTAATAATTAATCTATAAAAATAAAATACATTTAAAACAAAATAAAAACCACTTATGAAATGCTATGATCTGAGAGTATTTGCAAAAGATCACGCTTAAATGATACTTTACTACTACTAGAGAAACAATCTAATGAATTGAAATTTCTATGAAGCCGAGTGACCGGTGAATCATTTTGACCCGGTGAATCAAATTAGGTACACGTAGGTAGAGCACATAAAGAAAATTCCCTCCCATCTAGAAGTTACTAAGAGAATCTCCAAGTAAACTCCTAAGCAAGCGCAAGTAACGTAGCGAGCTAGAAGTATTTTAAGTGAAATAACTGAAATTCTCATTCCTGGTGTCATCATTTATTACCAGGACGTAGCCAGGATCCTATGGGAGCGCGATCTGCAAAGTGTCACGACGTAGGTACAGTTGGCGACTAAAATTGTTGAACATTTAGATACGTTTTAAACGCTTACTTTTCTGAACGGATTGGGCTGAAATCTTGCATAGATTTAGGTCTAGATGGGACCTGGAATCTACTCTATAATCTACTTTATATCCTAAATAAATCAGTTCTTAGGGGAAATAAATAACCTATAAGCGTTTCCATAGAAACAACGAGTGCAAAGCCGCGATCAGAAACTAGTTTCTTAATTAAATTTATTTGATAAATAGGCACATCATTTTTTACCACAATCATTATCTTCATTTAATAAATAATATAGCGTACTTGAAAAAAACTGTAAACCGAGTTTAAATCCCTGTTTAATGAAAATTGGTTTGGAAGTAGTAATTTTAAACCTTTTGATAGCATGATCTAACTTTTCCCCTGACCCTGTTATTATAAGATATTTAAAACATTTTCTTAATCTTCACAAACAAAGCCGTACACAAAAGCTTGCTTATAAAAAACTAGCTAAAATTTTTCCCTGCGCTTTAGAAACATTAAACTCAACCTTTGAAAGCCATAAAGTTATTCAGTACGATAAGATGGCATAAAAAATATTCTTTAAGAAAAGAACCACAGAGATTCATTTAAAAGGGTAATTAATGGTGGAAATGGAAATTCTTTTTATTCGACCTAGGTACTTTAATAGTCTGTGAAGGCACTCGGAGGGTTGATAGGATGGTGCGGGGTTAGCGGTTGCCAGATTTCTACTGATCTTAGAGGTATTTAACAGATCTTAATGTTCGGTTGTATGTTTTTAGGGTTTCGAGATCGGTTTCGTAACTCTTATGGTCTCGCTCTGTCTGTTCTTTTCCCCCTCTTTAATACCTCAGCAGCTACCGCAGCTATTAACTTGAAATTTAAAATATTATAATACATCGTGCACCTGTACAGATGAAAAGAAAAAAAAATAGTGTTAAATGAGTCCTAGTTAATAGTCCTAGTTATCAAATGAAAGTTATCAGTTATCAGTTTTGTAGAATTCATACTTTATGAAATATTTTGAAAAAAAGTGAATAGAAATACCTTTCATTACATTGTAATGAGTTTATCATGATGGGCAGAACCTGGAGTTCACGCAGTTTCAGTGAACTACCACCGTCCCGGTATTTTGTTTAAGAATCACGAAAGCAATGCCCCAGGCAGCAACTTCTGGATAAAATGTAACGTGAAGATGTTATTCCAGGTCTAGAAGGAACTACATCCATGTAAAGCTTGATTCAACTTGATCAGATCGTAGTTTTGGTGTGATAGAACAAATATCCATCCTAACGACAGATTTTCGCCTTCATAGTCGTAGGATATAATAGTTTATGTGAGATGGAGCCGCTATAAAACAAAAGATTTGTGCTCTACCCATCTTGAATCCCGTCTCATGAGATCACATTAATTATGTCCACTGCGGGACGTGGCTCCCCCATACACCTCCACCTCCACAGCCTATATTGGTCCACTGCTGGACCCAGGCCTCCCCCTGATAAGCGCCTTGTTGGCTTTTATATCACGAGGGGTAATGCCCATAATCCCCACGCTAGGCATGCGGGATGAGGATCGCAGTTCGGTGGTAGAATTGATACAAGGAGGAACATTATCACCACGCGAGTTCTGTCCTCGTAGATAAACAAAACACATACATAATAATTGCTTTTTTTTGATAAAATAAGAACCTAAATCACAAGAGTAAATTGTCGTTTCAAGTTCGCGTGGCCATTGTTGAAAGTGGCCAAAACTGCAGAAGTCATCGGCATTGCCGGCACGTCAATTCGAAACGTTCGTACGTGACTTTCTACTTGCTTTACTACGAAGGCAGGTTGATGAAGAAACTCTCTGTAGGAAAAGACACAGAAATTTTTGATTTCAATGTCTTTTTGAATTGAATTGCATTCGCTTGATCAGTAATAATTTTTCTTTTCTCGAGTTGCCCTATTATTTTCTGCAATTTCGCTTTGTGTTGTTTATTAACTTTTTTGTCTATGTACTTTCACTATGCATCATTTATAAACTGCGGAAACTTTTAATTGGTCTTTAGTACACGTGAGCTGGTCTGTGCCGACACGGTATGTAAATACCTATTCCTAAGACCTATCTATAAGTTTTCCTAAATTTTAAAGATAGAGTTAGCAAGAGTGCATTAACGACAGACCTTTTTAAAGAAAATATAGCGCGCGGTGGGCAATCGTACCATTGAAAACTACCAAATTCCCACTCGCTGCCTACCAAAAACTCCCTCGGTGTTTCTTCTCGAAAACTCCCAATATGATGGGTACTTTGGTCATTACAAACAAAATGCATTAAGACTAATCATGAACAGACTTGCTGAATGAGATACATAATGGACCTGTTTTCTATACAAATGCGACTTTGCTGGTTGAAAACGTAAATTGACTGTCAGTTCTCGGATTTTATTTCATCAAAGTTGAAGTGTTTTTCAGAATTCAGGAGTTTTAGAGGTAGCTTAGCTAAAGAGGTCCGGACAATTTTGCAAGATATGCATGAAAACGGTGACAAAAATAAGCTGTACAAAAAGCATTTCTGCTCATGTGTGTTTGATCAAGATCTGGTCTACTGGACAAACTTTGACGGGGATACCTGGACCATCAGCCATCTAAGATACCTCCTAGCAACCCTTAATTTGAGCCAGAATTCCTTTCTTAGCCACCTCATTCGAAGACTATTATCTTATGAACTTACAGACCAATAGGTACTAGACCTGCACAATATTCTGTCGAAATTATATTCCTTTCCATTTTCAAAAACATAATTTTATTATTCCTATTCACAATAAGCCCTAAAAACGTTCTCCACCGCAAAAGTTTTTTCATGAATTCCACAGATAAGAATTCGCGAAATCAGCCTAATTCAGATGTATTGAAGAGAATTGTCCCCAAAAGGTATTGAATAAAATAAGATCTTCAATTTTCATAACAATGCGAATTTTTGGGCCGCGTGAATTCTATGTTACGAGTAGATAGGTATTTTTGGCTAGACTTTAGTTATTGGCAAAAGCAAAATTCGTAGCTACCTACATACGTATTTTTCTATACGAACTGCCGAAATATTAACTTTTGAAGTAACTCCTTTTATGTTTGGCATACTAGGAAGGTACTCAAACAGATTTGTGAAAAGTGCGGGCTTCAATCTTTTATTCATTTTTAAGTTTACATTTTTATATTTACCTATATAACCAAGAACCACGAGGAAATTATACCTAATTAAAATTTGTTTTGATCTATTTCATGTTTCGTTCACGTTAGCATTCAAATTATTATGTCGAAATGAATGTTGTTATTTTTTTTTATTATTCTAGTAGATATTTATTCAAGTGAGGCCCCTAGTTCAAACAGGTGGAATATATGTAAGTAGCAGGTGTGATCTCGTCTCTCTAGACGCATTGTTATTTTAACTAATACCCCAGTTTCAGTATTCAATCAACAAAAACCTAAAGAAACGAATAAAATTCTAGGGTCCCTAAAAAGCGTTTTGTATTCAGAATAGTTGTTTTTTAATGCTCAAAAAATGTTTTACGAAAATATTCCTGTGCCACATAATTATCGTCCCATGACTCATTTTCGATGTCGAATAATTGATGAATCTCGGTAGATCCATCGACTACATCCGTGATGGACCTATCGAGTTTTTAATGCTCGTTAGATCTGTTTCTATACGTTTTTTCACAGAATGGATCTACTGGGCTCTTTTATTATACTTTTGTTTACAGAAGAAGCAAGTCGTACATCTAGACAAAAGCCCCGAGTCCGGTTATCGATAGTTTCGAGACGTGATCGTGACGTCTCATTTTTGTATGGGATTTACGTAGTTCCCTGTTCGCACGATAGGCGCTGTACCAAATCCTATAGAAAAAGGAGACGTGACGATCACATCTCGATACTATCGTCAACCGGACTCATCCCTCGATGCTATCGAAATACATTCAAACAACTAAAATAAGGTTCCTAGTAAGTATTCAAAGTATAGGTAAGGTTTTAAGATTTCGACCTTATGAAAATCACCTACCTAAAGGCTTTGCGTAGTACACGCTGTTATGGATCACAATTTAACTTTGCAATAACTAAATTTGCTGACTCTGCAATTTATTTTACAATGCCACTAAATTCGTCCAAAGCCCTCTATGCTGTAATAAAGATAGTAAAATATAATCGAGTAGCCTTAATATTTCATAGCACATTGATACCATAGTAAATTAAAAGCAACAGTAATGTAACTGCTTCAAAAATTGTATGATTTGGTAGGTATAAATCTCAGAACAAACTCTATGTACGACTTTTTTTATTCTTACCTCATATTTTTAGATTTAGTATTATTTGTGTACTACCGACTTCAAAAAGGAAGAGGTTTTCAATTCGTCTGTATGTTCTTTTTATGTATGTATGTTACTTGATATCTCCGCCTATGGTCAACCGATTTTACTGATTCTTTCGCTATTGTTTATATAGAAAATGATCCCAACGTGGTCCCATAAAAAATTCTTCCCGAGGGATTAGTATTTATCCCGTTAAACTTAAAAAAACAACATAATGTTTTTGAAGAATCACAACTAGCAACAACAATTTTGGTGATATCTGCGCCAATTGTTGATTTTGATGATTCTTTCGTTGTTGTTTAAAAACTTTGAGGTAAATATGTTTGATTGTCGAAAGATTGCTATGTGCGTCGAAAAACGTAGGTTTGTAAAACATCATCACATGATAATTTCACAATCACCAGGTATGGTCCCATGGCAACGGGCGTCCACAGTTTCATCTACGTATCATCAAACTAAATTAGACTTTAACTTTAATTAGATGTCGCCACTAAGAAAATTAGATCGCACTATCGAAATGTAAACCTAATTTTTAGCACGTGAACATAAGATGAATCATATTTACCGGAATTTTAAATCGGTTTATACTTATTTTAATCACGCCAAATTATTTTTTTTATTGTTTGACTTTTTTTTTTAAACTTGTACCTTCTCTGTTCGGAATGAATCTAATTTAGTTCTGTGGTATAAAGATTATCCTTTGTACTTGAACTTTTGGTAATTTTTAATTACATTGCGTTTGTGTGCGCTATAAATAGATGATTTTGACATACTTATAGTTATGTCTCGATGATATTATCAATCGTGTTAATTTTTGATAGCTTTTTTTTATCAAATTTTAATCAAATAAAAAAATTTGTTACAAATCGATTGTGGAATCAAAAACACACAAAAAAAAATATTTGCGTTTGGTTCGACGCAGCCCAGTTCTGTGAATATGAATGACGTAGTACATTCTTTCGAAAGTCCACGACAGAGCCTGGCGGGTTGGTGCGACATTTCAGTGTTTGAATATTGTGTTCGAGTGGTGTTGACAGTGTTTTATCAACTTGTCTCCGGCCTGCGGACTTTTGTGTTTAGACTTCATTACGTATAACGTGGCCTGTTACATGTATTAAGCCGAAAGGGGGTGATTCTGGATCCTAAGGAGATCAACTAGTGAATATAGATTTTTTGAATGAAATTATGTTAATAATTTTTTTTTTAATAATTTTATAATTTTTTCTTACTTTTCGTGTTCTTTTACACGCACTCTTGCAATATTTAACATTATATGTTGGTTTCTGGTTTTTTCAGCAAAACCAGTGTTTTTTGAAATTATTACAAAAAAATTATGTAAATCCTTTGACATTTCAAACCAATAACAATAATAATGTATAACGTGCAACAAACTCTGTTGACTTACTGTTTCGCTTTTACTCTGCCAGTTCACTGTTCAGCAGTGATACCGTATAACCAATAAAATTTATTGATTCCATTCTGCAAGAAAGTACCAAAACCTATATCGTTCGGAATTGTACTAGGACTGCACTATTTGACTTCTTCGACGCTTATAGAGCTGTTAAACTTAGAATTAAGTGTCACGAGAAGACAATTGTCGGCGATTCACTAGTCTGCTGAGGTTGTCCTTATATGACTCCTCAACCTCAACAGCCTATACCTATTGGTCTACTGCTCGACAACCCCCCCCCCCCCCCTGATTAGCGCCTTTTTGGCTTTTATCTGGGTGTTGATTAGTTCCTCTGTGCTCCGGACATTCCCAGCCCTTTGATAAACCTCTAGTTTATTTAAATGGTAAGTATGGTTTAAGTTCACTTTATGATCTTTGTAAAAGGTAGCAAATAATAATTATTACTAAGTGAGCGGCGGTTAGTGACGCTCAAAAAAAATAGGGTTCTTACTATTTTCTAGGTTCTACAAGTAACCATAATCCCCACGCTGGGCATGCGGGTTGGGGATCGCAGTTTGGTGATAGGTTTGTTTTGCAGGAACGCTGCTGCCTGCCTCCCGGTGGACTCTTCTTAGTCGCCTCTTCCGACACTCGCGGGAAGAGTTGGGGTGGTGCAAACTCTAAGCCGGCACCACACAGCGAGGCGGTCATATAAATTAGGATGAATGCTGCTAGTTAGTAATTAATTTCCCCATCTAATCAGATCTCTAAGTTGGTAGAACTCAACATGGGTAAGGAGGGACTCCGAAACAAGCTCTTTAGGCCAAATGGTACCAGCCTTGTTTGTTATTTTAAGTAAGCTGTCTTCTACTTTGTCTTCTCTGTCTGTATTCTGTCTTCTTGTCTGTCTGTTGCTATTTTTAGAGAACCCTAGTGTCTAAATAAACCTAACTTAGGATTTAAGACACTATTAACCAAAAATATGTATCTCTTTGACAATAAACAATATCTAACCATCTACTGAAAGTAGCTGTAGATGAGATGAGCTACTGGGTCATCTCATCAGACACATACGTTTACTGCTGAACGTAGAAGCACCTTTACAAGGGAGGTTTTGCTACAATCGTCACGGCAGGCAGATTGGTGATCGCAGTAGAGGTGTTATTTTATTATACACAGCAAGGATACTACTGCCCTTCCTCTGGTCCTCGACTCATACGACATACATGAACTAAGTTAAAGAGGTCTTTTTTATCAAGCATAGACCATTTCGATTCTTACTTCGTCAATGCATAACTTCAGTAGATAATCATTTAGCACTTGCACGGTATACCATTGAATTCTATTACCTAGCAAGCGCTTTCAGTTTATTTCGTTTCCCATCAGCAACAACAGCTCGGTCATAGTGGCAAAATAAACATACATACCTAGTAATTTAAAAAACCCATAGCGAATATGACTTCAGTCCCCAAAATGACGTACAAATCTCTCAAAGCAACCGTGTTGATTAGTTCCTCTGTGCTCCGGACATTCCCAGCCCTTTGGGAAACCCCTAGTTTATTTAAAAGGGAAGTATTACTTAGTGAGCGGCGGTTAGTGACGCTTTAAAAATAGGGTTCTCACTGTTTTCTAGGTTTTACAAGTAATTTAGATAGCAGATAAGAAGTTTTGCGCACATTGTAAGCCATTTATGAATTTATGAACCCACGCTAAAACATTCTACAAGTTTTCTCAGTATAAAAACGCCCTACGATGCACGAGCGTTTTTATACAGTGGGACTGGGTTCCGAATCTCTGAAGAAACCTTTAAAATTCGTCGTATAATAATAATTCGTTCCTTCATAGAGACCATACCAGTGGAAATATATTCCTGATCTTTCCGCGAAATAGAATCCTTAATCATATTTGTCACTTCATGCAAATATCAGCATTTTTGTAAGACTCCAAATTTTACGGCACCTATCTCGTTCCGGAATACCAATACGGTTGGTTATTCTCACCGAAATTTTCCTTCGTTTCGTTACAAGAAGGTCGCCATTCCTGCCAAACGATATTGTTCTTTATTGATGCGGTTTTCAGAACGTGCATTCTAGTATATAAGTTCACTAGAATGGTGAAAGTAAACCTTGGGGATACTCTGGTTATCATGATGACGTCGTAGATCATGCATTAGAATAGTTAACTACATATTGGTAACTGCACAAAGTTCTTAAGTAAATATATACATAAGAAAATTACACTCGAATAATAGAAACAAATCAGAACTAGTTTATAGATTTACAATTGAACTAACTGCCGACTGTTGCAAACAATATACAGTTTCTTAAGTCTATAATACACCCATAATAAATAACTATACAGGGCTAGTAATAATCCACTGACAGTGCCTGAATAGTTCTGCGCATCACGGCAAACGCGCTTGTAAAGACGCCAGGTCTTTTGCAATTCACGCAATGTCAGTGAACCACTTACCCTGTATAGTGTTTAGGTTAGGAACTTGTCGGCCTCTTCTACTTTTCCTGTCAGTTACAAGTACAAACTGCCTGAGTTCATTCAGTTAGTGAATTGTAGAGGTTAGAATAAATATAATAATATGACTTTCGTAAAACAATTTTGGCAGTATTTCTACAAAGCTGTTACTAACATTTTTACTTGAACCCCCTATTCGTCCCTTGCATACCTTTAACGCAGGTGCCTGGCTTTGGTTGCACGCGATGGTTATCTATTCTTCTACCTCTATACCTACTAATATTATATATTCGAAAGTAACTCTGTCTGTCTGTTACCTTTTCACGCCTAAACGGCTGAAAGGAACTCAATGAAATTAGGCAGGGAGGTGAATGGTATCCCGGGGCCGGATATACGCTACTTAAAAGTGCGTGCGAAGCCGCGGGCAAAAGCAAGTAACTTATAACTAACAAGCTTATAAAGCTAAATGAAATCCCCCGATGACTGTTTTAATTTGAACCATCAAACCATCAATTAGCAGCTATAAAGCCACAGACATACTTTGGTTTCTTCTCTCAAGAAAAAACGTTGAGTGGTATTTCCGGCCTATTTAAAATTAAGTTTCCTGCTGCTTTCCCCCTTTTCAATAAAAATATTATTCTGGACTTTTAAAAATTAAATTTCACACAAATAAGCTCACACAGACACACTCGTTTAACATAATAACACCCTTTATTTTGGGTCGGCAGTCAAAAATGGTGAACGCCATAAACTGCTTGCTCTATCCTCGGTGATTAGAAGTAACGAGGAGCGGCGAGAAAATATTTTCAGTCAAGTCAAACCGTTATGCGCTAAAAATACAAACTCAGCAAAGATGTGCTTTCCCATTAATAGTAGGTATAGCTTTCTAAGTCAAGCCAAAAATCACATTTTGTCACAATCAAGAAGTTGGATGAAGTTGCACTCTTAGTGCGTGAATACGTGCGAGTTACACGTAAATTTTTGCGTAACTTCTTTACACGTACGTTACGTTAAGTTATTACGTTTCAAATTTCTTCGCTGGGTTCTCATAAAAAAAATCTATTGCTTTGAACATTCGCTAAAGTTAATATTACGGAGCTTTATTAAAGTTCAAATCAATTTAGTTGACAAGTAGATAGCTATTGAAGATAAAATTAATTAAGTTCATGTAACGGAGCTGCGATAGGTATATATATAGTCTAGATATAGACAAGACTATAAAGGCCTGCAACGTGCTCAAAGATACGTCTCGTCTGGGTGACGGTTGGGCTATGAATGGCGAGATTTCATGCTGTCTTCGGCTGAAATAATACGTATTTTGTTTTCTGCCCCTGACGAGCTTGAGAGCTTCTCAATGTTACGGTGCCGCCCATTCCCACGTTGCACCATTTCCCATTCCATCGTTTGATGTAATTTTTATAAATTGCGCCATGCAACATCTAAACTATATATTAATATTATAAAAGCGAAAGTAACCCTATCTGACTGTTATCTTTTCACGCCTAAATGGCTGAACGGATCTTAATGAAATTTAATGAAAAGCAAGGAGAATAATTTCCCGGAAACTAGGCTACTTGAAAAGCACGTGCGAAGCCGCGGGCAGCAGCTAGTGCCATTATGGCACTAGCTGCCCTATATTGTCATA
Source organism: Eupithecia inturbata (assembly GCA_963662085.1). Taxonomy (NCBI): domain Eukaryota; kingdom Metazoa; phylum Arthropoda; class Insecta; order Lepidoptera; family Geometridae; genus Eupithecia; species Eupithecia inturbata. The sequence goes on along the minus strand of OY759196.1, from coordinate 3,428,209 downwards.
TATTTTACGCTTAGACTCTCTACCCCGCTGTCAAATTTTATGAAATCTACAGCATGGCTTATAAAAACTCTTTTGATAGGGTACAAAAGTTCACTAGGACGCAGATCTCGCAACAAATAAGACGTTCATTGCTCAACTCATCGATCAAGGTATCTGCCAGCTCCTCACCTTGATCGATGCTTGAACTATAAAAATATATATCTATGTAATGTATTGTATTAAGTATATCAGTCATCTAGTACCAATAACACAAGCTATGCTTAGCTTGGGGCTAGATGATGCTGTATGGATTGTCCAGCATTAATTATTTATACCTCTGGTAGTTGAGAAGGGAGGCCGTAGCCCTAATGATGTTGTCTGCAGGTCGATTCAGATGTATTCGTGAGTGTGCCATCCCTAACAATATTTGCCACTCATTGGTTCATATTATTTTGTTTTTTATTCGTCATCCAAATACAGCCAACGAGTGGAGAAAAATGTGTTACTTAATTGTGTTATTTAAATTGTATTATTGACGGATGTATTTATTATATCCGAATGCTCACCCCTTGATAATACAGTTTTTAGCTATAATTAAAGTATATCTTATCTTCTTATCTTATCTAAATCCTACACCGTCACAGGCATAGAGTGACATTGCGTACCTACCTACAACTTATATGCAATACGAACTTTGTTTTGTCTTGTTAAAAAAATATTATACTTCATTCCCTAAGCGTCCCCGGGTTATTTCCCAGCTGCCCAGGTAAAGGCCCGCTCACACAATGGCCCGCCAGATGAAAGGAGGCTACCAGTGGCAGTGCATCCATTAGCTGAGCGGACCTCCTAATTTGCATTCAGGATCGGCACAATTTGACCCACCTCTCCCCCTCCTCCACCTGACACGTTTATTAACAAGGTTCTTTTGAAAACGGTGGGCGCTTTCTGCTTACCGTCATCTCTTTATTTCTTTTTTTTTATGTGTGCAAAACGGACAAAATACAGCAAATACCTTTTAGTTTTTTTTATTTTGCTGGGTAGGTACTTATCTAAAAAAAATATTTAAACCTCTCGCCGTGACTCAGCAATTCATACCGAACCCGATTTGTTTCATTTCGATTTCTACATTGACTTCTCGATAGAAAATAGGTATGCGAGAATTAGGCCCCTGTTATGAAAGCTTGCTCAGTCATCGATCTATGCTTGAGTAGGTAACGCGTTTCTATAAACGTCACTCAAGCATATGAAATGAAATGAAATGAAATGAAATGAAATATGAGAGCTCGCTCAGTCATAGATCTATGACTGAGCGAGCTCTCATAATACGGGCCCAAGGCAGTTGCCCCACCACCGCCGGCGAGAAAGCGACTAACTATCGGCAATTTTCTCGCTCAAGAAACATATGTACAACGGATGGATAGGTATACATTCCGTGTAAACAAAAGAGATGCATATATTAATAGTTACTCGCTGACTGTTTACATTACACTGCCAGGCGGCGAGGACTCGCTCCACTAGTTTTTTTTTATTTTTTTTTATTATTAATTCTTGTTCCTCTAACATAATCAGAGACTTTATACAACCTTATTCTATATTAAACGTATTTCTATTTATCTTATGTCTATTGTTTATATCTACTATTTTTATTTATTTTTTTTTTTTTTTCTATCAGCTTCACATATATGTATGCTATATTATATATTTAAATATATATAGAGGTATATAAATCATATTTTATCTATCTATTTCTTAAGATTACCTTTTTTGCGATCTTTATACAATAGTTTAGGAACTTAGGGCGTAGAAACTTATCATTAATTATGTTCTGTAAATTATTGCATGCAATTTGTACGTCCAGTTCGTTTTCCATGTTGAACCTTTCACGACCAAAAACAGGGCAATCAAAAAGAATATGTGGCACGGTTTCTTCTGTGCCGGGTTCACAGATGCACGTCGGGCTTTCCTTACACCCAAACCGGGCAAGATATTCGGAAAACCCACCGTGGCCCGTCATAACCTGTGTCAACACGTTGTTTAGACTTATCTTTCTGATGGTCCTATAAGCCGCATCCGGGAAGAATAACTTGGTCACCGCAGCCGTATTTTCAGTCTTATACCTGCGACCCCTCTCGGATTTGTCGCTTGACGTATGAAGCCGGACACAAGTCATAGTCAGGCTTTCTTTTGGTATTTAGAGCTGCCTCTTTAGCTAGCATGTCGGCTCTCTCATTTCCATCCATTCCTGCATGAGCTTTGATCCAAAACAAGGAAACATCTTTGTCTTGGAGTGCGATGGTTCGAAGGTTTACGCGTGTTTCTATGGCGAGTGGATGGATAGAGCCATTATTCGTGATGGTCTCTAGAGCCGAACGTGAATCGCTGTAGATACCGAAGCTGGTCTCCCGGCGTTTCATAATCTCACGCGTGGCTCTACATATGGCGAAGAGTTCCGCCTGGTACACCGTGCAGTAAGATGATAGCTTAAGTCTGAGGGTTTTGATTTCTGCTTCGCTATTCCACAGAGATAGCGCAGCCCCAACCTTACCCTCTATCTTGCTACCATCTACGAAAATTCGGACTGCCTGGATATTATTTTGTTCAACATCTTGTTGGTTTACCAGGCTCATGAACTCCACGTCCATATGCTTTGCCGGATGCGGAGTCAGATCGTATGATGCCATCATTTCGACTTCTCGGTCTTCCAACATCATCTGGGAAACTCCACGCTTGGCTTCATACAGGGCAGCTGCCTCCTGGATCCTAAGATCCAATGGTAGTATACCAGCTAGCACTAATGCCGAGTTTAGTGACACTGTGCGGTACGCTTTTGTTAGCTTCAGGGCAAAAAATCTCTGGGCTGCGTTAAGATGTTTACGCACCTTGAGTTTCTTGGTAGCAGGTGCCCAGACGCTAGCCGCATAGGTCATTACAGGTTCCACTGCCGCCGTGTAAATAACTCGAATCACTTCGGGATGGAGACCCCAGCTGCATCTGGCTGCCCTCGACAGCTGCTTGTATATGTTCAAAGCCTTTCTGCATATATTTGCAGTGTGAGCATTGAACGTTAGCTTGCTGTCGATGGTCAGTCCCAGAAGCTTTACCTCGGTCGACATGCCAATGTCGATCCCGCCCATTCTAAGGAGTGGTGTATCATATTTTAGTTTCCTTGTTAGGACCATCGCGCAGGTTTTATGCGGAGCAAATTTTAATTTGTTGCCGGATCCCCACTCCTGAACATAGGCGAGAGCAGCATTAGCCCGTCTTTGAACCTCTAATGCTGTGTCGCCGTCAAACAGCATCACCACATCGTCGGCGAAAGCCTGACTATAGTGTCCACGCTGGTCCAGACCTTTGAGAAGGGGGTCCAAGAGAAGATTCCAAAGCATTGGTCCGCCGATGGACCCCTGGACACACCCTTTATTGGTCTTTTTGTGATGTTCGCACCCAGCGTATCGCACTTTGACACAACAGTCCTGCAGGTAGCTATCGATAAGCCTTCGGAGATTGACCGGACAACCTGACTCAGCTAGCCTTACCCGGATAGCTGGCCACCAGGCACTATCGAAGGCTCCCTCTATGTCCAATGATACTAGAGTAATAAGTATCTTTTGGTCTAGTTTACTTCGTATTTGTTGTATAAGGTCATAGAGGGCGTCTTCGGTGCTCCTGCGTGGCATAAATCCATACTGGCGTGTGCTAAGTTTCGAAATCAGGTGCCATTTCAGTCTCCCGTTGGCAATTTTTTCCAGGATTTTGCCCATCACTGGCAGTAGTCCTATGGGCCGATACGACTTTGGCACCCTGTAGTCGTCCTTTCCTGGCTTCCTTAGGACCACCACCGTTGCTTCCTTCCAAAGGAGCGGAAAGTGGCTAAGGGCAAGGCACTTGTTTGACAAGGCGAGAAACAGTTCCAGATCGTGGTTTATCGCCTGTTCGCAAATGTCAGCCGTCAGTCCATCTGAGCCAGGAGCCTTCTTTGGGTTGAAGCTTTTGAGTGCGAGTGTCAGCTCTTTCTTGGTAAACGTTGGGTCATGGTGTTCATCATGCATCCACATGTTTACTTATTCTGCTGCTGCTCTAATTTGACTCTGTTCTAGGCTGTCATCTCTTTCAAGGTCTTCCGGGTAAAAGGTGTCAGCTAGAAACTTTGCAGACTCTATACCGTCCAGCTCTTTTCCGTCCTCTTTCAGGGGTAGGTCTTCCTGTCTTTTTGCTGTCCTGCCTATGACTCTGTAGATCCCTTCCCATACTCCTTCCCTATTCTGTTTCCCGCAGAAATTCTTCCAGCTCTCTATCTGTGATTTCTTGACTTCCTGTTCATATTTTTCTTTTGTTCGCAGGTATTCATCGATCACCATTTGCCTGCGGACTGGCGCTGCACACCGGATTCGTCTTTTCATCGTGGTGACTACTCTCTTCATCTCAAAGAGGCTCTCTGACCACCAAGGCGAGGTGAGTATGCTTTTGGATTTCTTTTTGGGGATACTATTATTGCATGCTTCAATTATGATGTCTGTGTATGTTTGTGTTATTTTGTCTAGGTTGGTAATATCGTGTATTTTATCTATCTCTATTTTATTTATTTGGTTTGTCTCGAGCAAATGAGACAGTTTCTCATGAAACTGAACCTAATTTGCTTTTTTACTGTTATATGTTCTAGTGGTTCTGTTTGTGCTTATTCCCTTGGATTTTGTTAGAAGAATCTTAAAAGTCATCACATTGTGATCCGAGCTGATCATGCCGACTTCGACCTTCCAGTCCTCAATCAGCTGAATCAACTCCGTTGTGCAGACCGTTACATCTATGAAGCTGGTGAATTGCTTATCGCCTCTTATTGTATCAAAGGTCGCTCCACTAGTTTGTCGCAGAGCGACAAAAGCTAAAGATAATAGCAGCGACGCGCGCTTGGCGGTCAAAACTCACGACGAAAGACCAACCAGCGGCCATTTCTATACAGTGTAAGTACACGTATTTTTACTTTTTAACTCTTTTCTACTTTCTAGCTCTATTCGCTTCTCGTTCATCGTCGGCGCGGTGGAACAACTGCCTAAGACTATTAAATTACGGCCACCGCTCTTCAGGCAAAATTAGTTTTTGCAGAGCTCGGATTAAAAAGCAGATATTTAGAGGCACCTGTAGCTACAGCTGTCTGAGAATAAAGATGCATCGTTAAATATTAAGATAACCTTTTTCTGCTTCGAGAATTTTATTATTCGTGTTGAGAGGAAAAAGCTTCTGGCTGCATTCTGATTTAGTTTTATTTCCGCATTGAGACAAAAAAAACCTAACTATTTACATAGATTTACATAAAGAATTATTTTGATGACTAGGTACTCTATTGTCATTTGTCTCTATCAGGTCTCTATTGTCTCATGGTTTTGAATAAATACAAAATACAAACTTTTGCTTCAGCTGTTTTAATTTTGCATAAACACAAAAGTTATTTATAAGATAATTTAGAAGAATGCCTTTTATATTCTGCTTTTTGGCGTAGTTTAAGGGTTCCGTATAGGATGAAAACGGAACCCTATTACTAAGCCTCCGCTGTCCGTCCGTCCGTCTGTCACAGGGCTGAATCTCATGAACCGTTAGAGATAGACAGTTGAAATTTTCAGAGAATGTGTATTTTTCTTGCCGCTGTAACAGCAAATAATAATTACAATAATATAATTAATATCTGTATTAATGGGGACTTCCATACAAAAAACCGTTTTTTATTTCTAAATTTGCTCTTCTTTTGTTTTCTTGAACCACTATAGGTAGACACATGAAACTTTCTATAAATAAGTAACACTTAAACTGAAATAACAACAAATAATAAAAATATACTAAATATAATGTTCTTTGAAAACGTTGGTTTTTATGGTACGAAACCCTTCGTGTGCGAGTTGACTTGCACTTAGCGGTTTATTTTATTCTATTTGTGTTGAAAACAATAAAACGTGTTGTAATAAGTCCCTTACAAAAATCATTAAATCCTTATCAAGCGAAACACCTTGCTTCTACAATTTTAACTGGAGTTAAACCCAGTTAACTCAATTTATCGGATAACCTCCTGTGAATAATTCCGAGGGCCCATTTGTTAATTTAGGGCATCAAATCTAGACGGGATAAAGTAATTCAAAACTTGCCCTTAACTTACTTACATAGAAAACCAGCTCCTGCGCCAGTTTACTTGTTTTTATCGGTTCTTATCTTATCATCCGGCAAGACGGATAACAATAGATATTGTGAGTAAATATTGCTTTTAATTATCACTGAACCAATAAAATAATTAGTATTCACACTCAATAAACGCGAAAGTTTGCATGTGTGCAAGTTTGCATGTGTTTGTGTGTGGTTGTAACTCACTAGTGAGTTATAGCAATGAAAAAGTCACAGTTTGATTATGGGTGTCATTCTGTGCATAATTGCGGTGACCATAGAGCCACTTTATGAGCAAGTGTGTTGAAAAATAATTAGTATTCACACTCAATAAACGCGAAAGTTTGCACGAATGGATGTCAAAACTAAATAAATATTTGCATCTATTTATCCAGCTAATAAAATTATTCATTATTAAAAGTATTGTTATAGATAGTGTAGTAAGCAAAAGCTTTCTTTGTAAATGCGTCTTTGAAATGAAATCCGAGCCGTATCCGGCTTATAGCTAATTTTGAGAACGACTTTTTACGCAATTACAGCCGAACACTGAGCTTAAGCTCCAGACGGCAATATTCGTGGTCTGGAACCAAACACACTTTCACTTCTTTTTAACCCTTGGCTAAAAAGACAGGCACATAAATTGCGTAGGCACATAGACTGCGTAGGGCTGTCATCTCACATGCCGTCCTGCTCAGTTTGAATCCAATCTGTGTCTCGCATCATAGCTTGTAAACAGATGAACAGATTTGAATGTAGTTTTTTAGTTTGAAAGGTGATGTTATTGTGTGTGTTCTTTATCATGACGAAAATCAGTGCAGCCGTTCTAATTAATGATAAGAGTAACAGGTTCAAAGTAAATTCATCGAGGATTTAACGATTTTTTGTAGAACTAAAGTGGCGACTACTTGTTCTCGCTATACTATCATTCATTTTTCACTCTCAAATACTCTTGTTACTCTCAAAATGCATAGCGCCTTAACGACAACAATTTGAGAGAAGGTTTTCTAAATGTCACTTATAATATAACATTTAAAAATCCTTCTCTCAAATTGTTAAGCGTGAAATAAATAAATACTTAGATTACATTTTGGGCGAGATGGTTGTATCATTTCTATTAAATCACTTTTATTCTGTAAATCAGTCATGAAGTCTTCATTCCGATCTCCCGTTAGGATCACTCTAAGGGACAATTCACAAGTAGCACAACCACACCATGTTGCGGTCGTGTGGTCAGGTTGTTAATAGTGGTGGTCGTTGAATGAACGAACATATAAAATAAACAAAAACAAAAACACACACAACAATAACAACAACAACACAACATAACGATAGATTGTTGAACATAACAATTACAAAAAGCCTCGGTCCATGGTCCACGGTCAAATGCACCTTCAGCACAGTGATTATAGAGCTGGAAGTCGTTTAATTAAAAGTTTAATCTGCAGGATCTCAGTTGACCAGTCCTGTGATCAAACTGCGAGGCTTTCGTCGCCGGAGATTCGGGATGTAAGCAACCTTTTCTGAATTTTAGTCCTTATTTTAAAAGGATACAATTGATTATTGTTTGTAAAACAGTATTGGGTACTTAAAGTGAGTGTAGGTACAGCCGCTGGACCATTGCGGCGCACGCTGTGCAAGGCCACGCGGCGCATTTTAGCTGCGTGGGTTCATTTGTTTGACAACGTGGGTCTACGTTTCTACAGCAGCACACACTACACATGAAAATTAACCCACGACTATGTAAAACTGTCGCACAGTTTTGAATCATATGAAAGTGAGCCAAGCTGCGTGGGCGCCATATTCGAGCAGTGCCAGTTAGCCAGAGTGTAGCAATGACGTTATTAATTTCTCATTCGTGCGTAGCGTGTACATATTTCTTCTATACATTTTCTTGCAAAGTGAAGATAGACACACGTGCGTAGCCACTCCGTTCGCAGCAGTGGGCTTTACTCCAGTAAGAAATATTTTGTTAGTGTTTTTTACAATATCTAAAACTTTATTTTTTGTTTTTCACACACACTTCTGAACACAGTGAAACGCCACCGAGGGTCGAGCGGGAAATTATTTTGATTTGTTATTTCTGCTTTCTATAAAAAAAAACAAATAAAACAGCTCATAATAGTCGTGATTCAAAACTGAAGATGTGTTTTTTTCTAAATTTACGAGACTAATTATGCGACTGCGAAAGTATCGAGTAGGTACTTATAACATTAAATAAAATGACATATATAACATGTATGTACTACTCATTCAATGCATTTAAAACAAACCTAATTGAATGACTCATATAATTAATTTATATATTGTTTCAATTGTAAATACTAGTTTTAATTTGTTTCTATTTTTGATTGTAATTTTCTTTGTTAACTTTGTTGTACTTTTTGGGTAAGTACCTATTTTACTTACGAAAACGACTTGCCTTAATTTGTACCTAATTTGTACCTGCTTACATAGAATAACGTTTTTCCTAATGTAAGCTTCATTGTGTCTAATAAATTTCTTTAAACCGATAAAATACAGACGAATTGGCAAACTCCTATTTTAAGAAATCGGTTAATAATAAGGTTTATTACCTTTGCGACTAAAATGCAAGCTTATCACTAGTGTTCCATCAGAATTCCTCATAGTCATCAAGCAATTTCTGACAAAATTTACATTGAAGCCGAAATTCATTCCCCCCAAACTTTCAGAACTTCATAATCCTGTTTGATAATTTGCGGCGGCGATACATTGAATTAACTCGGGCAAAACGAACAGTTTCATTTATTGTAATTTTAATTCAATAAATGGTCCAATAAGGTACGTGTTAATATTAGGTCCTTACATATGAAATTGGCGTTTTTCGTACTGGCCACTTTAATCACAAATTTCTCCTCTTTGGTAAGGAATTCCAAATTCAAATTTGTACAGCTATAGACTCATGTATTTGTGCTTCGATGATCGTCATTCATTTGTTTTTTTTCTTCTGTTTTTTTCTGTTTGCGTCACTCATTTTACAAAATGGAAAACTTAAAATATCGCATTATTTACGAGTACGAGTTCCGCCGTGGCACTAGTGCTGCGGAAACAACTCGAAGGGTGAATGATGTGTATGGCGGTCGTGTTGCAAAAGAAAACACAGTTCGTTTTTGGTTCCAACGTTTTCGTTCTGGAAATTTTGACCTGCAGAACAAGCCCCGTGGACGGCCTGAGACTCAAGTTGATAATGAAGAGTTGAAGGCTATTGTGGAAGCGGATCCATCGCAAACCACGTCCGAGTTAGCTGCAGGCTGCGATGTTAGTGATAAAACTGTTTTAATTCACTTGAAGCAAATTGGGAAGATTAAAAAGCTTGAAAGGTGGGTACCTCACGAATTGACTGAAGCAAACCGGCAAACGCGCGTCGACTGCTGCGTTACATTACTAAACCGGCACAATAATGAAGGTATTTTAAACCGAATCATTACCTGTGATGAAAAATGGGTTCTTTACGATAATCGGAAGCGCTCAGCGCAATGGTTGGATCCTGGCCAGCCAGCCAAATCCTGCCCCAAGCGAAAATTAACCCCAAAAAAGTTACTTGTAAGCGTTTGGTGGACTAGTGCCGGTATTGTTCATTACAGTTTTCTCAAATCTGGCCAGACTATTACGGCTGATGTCTATTGTCAGCAATTGCAAACCATGATGGAAAAGCTAGCGGCTAAACAACCTAGGCTGGTCAATCGCTCCACGCCACTGCTGCTTCACGACAACGCTAGACCACACACTGCGCAACAGACGGCTACTAAATTAGAAGAGCTTCAATTGGAAAGTCTAAGACATCCTCCGTACTCCCCGGACCTTGCTCCAACAGATTACCATTTTTTTCGAAATTTGGATAACTTCTTGCAAGGGAAAAAATTCAACTCCGATGGGGCAGTCCAAATCGCCTTCAAAGATTTTATTGATTCCCGTCCGACTGGTTTTTTTAGTAAAGGGATCAATGAACTACCTATAAGATGGCAAAAGTGCATAGAAAATAATGGTTCATACTTTGATTAATTAAATATATTATATTAAAAAATATTCGACTTTTTGTTCCTCCCATACAAAACGCCAATTTCATATGTAAGGACCTAATATCAGATTTTGAAACTGATTTAAATAAATATGAGTTACATATAATCTAGCCACGAGCTCTGCTTATCTTGGGGCTAGATGATGTTGTGTGAATTGTGTCCAGCATTATTTATTTATAGACGGCCGTGCTTGTCGCGGCGTTAAAGTCGACCGACTTAGTCCAACTTAGTCCTTAGTCCCATGGGAATCATAGGATAGAAGTAACCTAAAAACTAAAATAGCCTACGACTCACGTTGGTGCACGTCTTTTATTGTAAACTAGCTAGTGCCCGCGGCTTCGCACGCACATTTTAAGCAGTCTATGTCCGTCTCAGGATATCATTTACCTCCCTATCAAATTTCATTAAGATCCGTTCAGCCGTTTAGGCATGAAAAGGTAACAGATATACAGACAAACAGACAGAATTACTTTCTAATTTATAATATTAGTATGGATATAATTTTTATTTTTTTTAAACATTGTAATGATTATTTTAACATAATAATTATTGTCTATATAAGTAGTTGAGTTGCCTTGATATATGCGCATGTTGCAGCCGCCTATAAATTAGTGAGCACTAGACCTAAGTAATTTGTCATTGTTATTTAATTTATTTTTCACCACTTTCGCTCGAGAACGGTGACTTGACTGCTCAAAAACAGTGAGCAAGATCTGGTTTAACTCACATGTGGATTAATAGTACATTATGGTACAAGTGTGTAATGTTGGTGATTACCGCTGAGGCGCCATTGAGACCCGAGCCATAGGCGAGGGTCTTAAGAGAGCCGAGGACGGTAATCATCAATACACACGTGTATCATACGACGTTTTTCAACACACTTGTGAATAAAATATCAATAAAAACTCATTTTATTTAGTAGATAATAGATATTTTTCCTTGGAGTTTTCAGGTAGTAAACTTTCCATAACGTTAAGGGCTTCACATCTTATATCGGGCGGTGTACAACATAAATCATTTTCTTCGTAACTAGTACTTGTAGCCATTTTAATTAATAAATAACTATAATTTCAACAGTGAAAACGGGTTGTTAAAAATGTTTCACAAAATTAATCAGTTTTCCTATGCGCGCTCATTGCGATCAGCCACAGACTAAAGGGATGAGTTTTTTTTTTATTTTCCGCGCGGGTTTGCGACTATTCTGCCACGTACAAAATGGGGAATTTAGTTTTCTTTTCTTACAGAGAAAACAAAAGTTATATCTGAGTGAAAGTTTTATTTATTAAACACGTACGAGTTAAAATTATCTATTTAAATAAGAAGTTGCATGAAATGAGTAAGCAATAGGAACATTAATTTATTTGTTCTATTGAACACGAGCTTTTTTTTGCATAAAAACTTGTTTAAGAACAAAGCATCTCAACCAATAAAATTAAAAAAAAAATCTATAACTCACTAGTGAGTTATAGCAATGAAAAAGTCACAGTTAGATAACAGGTGTCAATAAGTACCTACCTAATTGCGGTGAAATTAGAGCCACTTTATGAGCAAGTGTGTTGAAAAGGATATTGATTCAACTTGTTGAAAAAAGTAATTTGAATTTAGAATGATGTACTAAATTTCGATGGTATGATAATCTACGGTCGGCGCCGAAAAAAAGAATAAACTACGCAATCTGCAGCAGGGAGGTAAACATTCTCATCGCCATTTTTATGTGCACCTTGACAACTTGGCGGCTTGTGAAGACCATTCTTCTTGAAGAACAGCACCATCTTTAAATAATCTACCAAACAACAGGTTCGGAATTTATATTATGCAACTTGCACCTCTGAGAGCTGCACTAATTTTAGCTTATCGTAGAGAAAGAGGTTAGACATCATTCAACCTTCACAGAAACGCATAATTTCGTTCGTTCATGGTTTGAAAGAGGTTTATAGCATTCGTACCCTCTATCGTGAGAACCAAACCCAAAATTAGTTCCTGACATTCGACCTCTTATATTAATTACAAAATATTTTTTCGCTAGTCGAGGTGAAAAGTTGTATGTAGAACTCGAGAGCAAATGTTTTTGATTCGTGCCTTTTAAATCCCTCGCTAGCTCAGCAGTCTACTTTATAGCCACTCGCTGCGCTCGTGACTACTCTAGACTGCTTCGCTAGCTCGGGGTTTAATATTGGCACGTGCAACAGATTCAGTTTTTCTCACTTGTTGAACATATAACTATTGTGTTATCTCTAGGTGGTGATCCTATAAATACATAAAAAAGCTTTCAAAAACAATAATTAGATCTTTGTTGACTTGGTATAACGTATCTATGTATTGTATAGGCCTTTGTTTCTAAACACGACGCGTGCAAAGCTGCGGGCAGAAACAAGTTCTTCATGAATTGAAAAGTTCCATAACAAGAAGTTTTGATATTAGTTTTGCATATTCTTGATTTAGCGTTTCAGTCAATTTAGAAAATATTTTGCAGAAACAACTCATAAACATACAATATGCCCTATTTTCCGAGGCGTTTCATTTCGTATTCATTTATTCAGTTTCATGTCGACATCAAATAAAACTTTTGATATTTTCACCCGCTGCTGCAAACAAGTGTGAATGTATTTTCGAAGCCACTGATGAGGCAATTAGGTGCATTTTCTGTGTGCTAAATAAATGGCTATGTGTTTAGAAAACTTCAGAAATTCCTCTTTACCAAGCGGTAAAGAGGAATTTCTGAAGTTTTCTAACAGAAATGAAGCCATTTCTTTCACTTTCCTCCTCACCGCACATACGTCCACTGCTGATCAAACATGCCTCCCACAAACAAAGGAGGGTTTTTTCATCATCACCACGCTCGGCAGGCGGATTGGTGATCACAATTGAAGTAAAATACATAGAAGGAAGCTGCTGCATTTCCTGTGGTCGTCCACTCTCACGATATCCACGGGTTAAGTTGCAGGTATCGACCCTGTAGGAGTTCTGAAGATGGCTATTACGCACAGTTACATATATATATATATATACAAATATATATTATATAATATAACTATTATACACCAGCTCGGCAATGATAAAAGTATTCAGCAGCAAAACTCCAAGCAACTGCCAGTCTTCCTCCTTCCACCTGTCATCATCATTTCCTACCTTACCGGATCGTCTGAGTGATGTCTGACAGTGACAGCTAGCTTGGCAATGCTTAGACACACGAGCGAGATGGCGTATGCAGGCTTTGCTACCTAGTAGGTAGATAGATCCCTCCGATTTTATATCGGTCTTATTGGTATTATTTATCTGTAAGATTCCTGATTATCTAGTATTGTTTATATTTATAGATTCGGTTCTTTTTTAAATTAGTGTCATAGAGTTATTAATAGTGTTATAAAGATAGATAATACTTTTATTTATCACCTTATCAAACAGATAGTACTAATTAAACATATTATAGGGAACAGCAATGGAACTGCGGCCTTATCGCTTTTAAGATAAAGATAACTTTCTTAAATTCATAGTCTAGGTGTAGCATAACTTATTAAATTCAGGTGTATTGGTATTAATATTTTTTTTATCTTAAGTTTTTACCTAAGTGAATATAGTGGATAAGTTACCCACTTCAGACATGTGTCTTGACTTTGTATCCTCAGCACGTCACTTCTCAAGGGCCTAGCCTAAAAATCAGCGCAGTATTAGGCAAATGCTTTAATGCTGCAGCATGCTGAGTCAAGGACCCATTTTACCCTTAACCCATAATAATTCTAACCAATGTAACATCTTATTTTATTTCTTTTTTTAAGGTTATTATGGGTACCTATGTACATAGATAATAAAACTTTTTTAATGCAATGTTATGAATGTTATGATTATGTATTTGGTACTTCTAAGTGTTCTGTTTTTAGGTAAAATAAACTCTCTATCTCTCTCCAACCCCATTTTTTCTCGGTAATCAAATGCCAATCTTAGCCTGGATCCAGTCGCTGGTCTGATATAGTTAAGGAGATCACGGATCTTCTTATGACCACTGCTCTCAGACAAGCCGATGGTAGGTGGCGTGGAAGCAGTTAATCAACATTATATAAGCATTTTGGAAAGCCTTCGTTTAGGATGAGGCGTTACTCGTCAACGAAGGTTTTCTAAAAGGGGCACGACCTCCAGTAATGAAGAATACGACGAAAAAGATTCTAAATAGAAGTGCATATCATAATTAAATAGGTATTTTATTCGGTTTACGGGCGTCCGTTCCGAGGTGCTACTGGAACGACAAATTCAAGAAAGTCGTACAGGAACTTCGTGCCGACTGGACTGAAATGGCAAGGGATTCTGGTGTTACAGGCCAAGATACACTTGGGGGCACTGCGCCACGTCAGTAAGTTTCGAAGTAAAGTGTGCAATAAATAATTCTTTATCTATCTACCTAATTACAACGAGCGATTTATTTTCCGTGACTTGCTTGCTCGTGTTTTGAAGCTTGACAAAGCTTCTGTTTAGACCATGAGCTTTCACAATGTTCGTACCAAAGATCCTTACTACAAGGTACCTATGCCACCCCGTCTGTGGTGACACAGTTGAAAGTGGGTTGAAAGGCAATTTTCCCTATAATCTTAGTAATCAGAAGTGACCAATTGTGGTTCTTTCACAGGAACAACAAAGTTGACATTTTATAGCCCTAATCGGTTTTTACCGAGCTTTTAATTGGCATAAAGAGGAATTTGCGTGACTCCTTAAATAGCTTTACACCTTAGCTTTCAGAGAAATCTAGAAATGCTTGAATTCTTTCACTATACTTGGAAATTTGTGAAATGCTGTATCGTGAAAGAGTCTTGATGAATGGTTGGAAATGTGCCCACTTTTTTTTTGCTTATGGATTTTTTTTTATCGATATGCAAAGAGCTTTTAAAGGCCTAACCTGTTCTCGTTGTCTATTCGTGAAGGTAAAAGGATATTGTTCGCATTTTTTTATAAGAATGTTACAATGGCAATGGTTACAGTGGCATTTAAATAGTCCATTTGATCGTTTGATTATCTTTTTTGATTTCTCAATAAATTTATTTGCAGAAAATTCTGTATGGCCAATATCTTGTTAGCAGTCATGGGCTCAATTTATGAGTAAAAAGCCACCATTTATCTGGCGTTTTAAGCCTGATAAGTAAGTAGGTAAAAGTAAGGGTTATCTCATACATACAACTCGACGTATTTCCACCTTACCTTTTCTTATTTCCTATTTTCTTCATTAACTTACTTTTGACTAGCTCGACTTCATAGACCATGTATCCAAGGTTTTAATTGCAGTACAAATGGGGGTTTTAATGAGGCAGAATGGTTTTGGCAATCTGAACCGTCTTACCTGAGCTTAGAGTAGGAAATACGGAAAATACTTTTGGGGTTGCTGACCTGGAATGCTTTATTTAGACACTGCTATCTTATGTATTTATTTTTGTTAAAGGGTATGTGTTTTGTCTTAGAAAGGGAACCTATGTAGCAGCTTCATTTTTAGACAGGTTGCAGTGGTTTGAGGATGATAATTAAACACTAAATGAAAAAATAATGCATGTTTTTAGAACGTAAACATAATTTGGTTATCTTTATCGCCACAGCCGGAGCCAAAATTATTTACCGTTGTTTTAAATTCGATAGACTGTAAGTAATTTTTACAAAATCCCATTCATAGTGGTTGAATTCGTAAAGTCTGCGAATAAGACCCGAAGCTCCATTAATACGCATTTGCTACGCCCCGTAGCTGTAGCACGAAAGCTACGGCGTAGCTCGAATGCTATATACGGCGTAGCAACAGCTACGTACGGCATAGGTACTCTTAATAAGGTGTCGTACTATCCCTCTAACTAGCCCATCAGCCCTCTTTCTTCCACTGATGGAGGTGCCTTCCCCAAACAAGAAGGGTTTTGCCATAATCACCAAGTTTGGTATACAGGTATCTATCTATTTTGGACACCTCTAATGTGCTTACCACATTAGAGGTGTCCAAAATAGATAGATTGCCCTTCCTCTGGGTCAGCTCTTATATTTATTTAGACATATATTTATTAAAACTTAATAGAAGCTCACAGTTTACACCAAAAGACACATCTGGACCTGTTTAATGGAGTTCCACCATTGGAACTCCAGTATGAAACTTATTTATGAGTTAAGCGCCACATTACCATAAATCCTCTGGCTGAATTGGAGAGGTTGATTATTTTCTGGTTAGCGCATTTCCGTACTGTGGGAAGGTTGCTGGTTCAAGTCCCGTCGAAGTCTAATTTTTTTTTGGTGTAAAATTTGAGTTCTTCGAAGAAATTACCCCGAGTGTGAGGGCTTTACGCGCTATAATAAAAGAAACCTTAGGGTTTATTCTTATTTCGTAGCTAGGTAAGTACTCATAATAGGTATCTCACTATCTCGCTCTAACTAGCCCCACTACTAGGTCTCCACGATATCTATTTGCATTTTATTCTTTTATTCCAGGGACCCAAAGTGGATATTCTTTGGCCAACACAAGACATCTCCAGGCGTCTCGGTTCCGAGCTGTCGATAGCCAGCTAGTAGTGTCAAGTTTGCGAAGATAGGCTTTTACATCTTTAATCCAGTGGTAACCTATTCATTGCCCAGCCTCTGCGGTGCACCTGGAGGCACGCGCAGCAGTTACACGCTGTAGACCAAGCACAGGGATTGTTGTCTAGAATAGAATAGACAATAATTTGATTGTTTCGAATAAACTAAAAAACGACTTCGAATCCTTTAATTTTTAACTGTTTTTAAATTTTTTGGGACAAAAAAGAAATCCCTTGGAAATAAAAAATATATGGGACCACCAAGTAATCATCATCTATACAACTGCGAAATATTTTTTTTTATCGGTTCTTAATTGGAGAAATCGACGAACGTACAAAAAAAAAGTAGGAAGTTCCTCCTTTTTTCGAAGGCGGTTAATAATGACATCGATCGTCATACATTGAGTAAATTATTGAAGTTGATAAAACGAATTTCAAATATTTTACTCATTCGTTGACAATAAATATAAATAAATAAAAAATAAAAAGTTTCTTTTTCAGACATATTAAGTTGTCCACATTACATAAATCAAAAATACAAAAATAAAATACAATAAAAGAAAGCAAGAGACCATAAATTAAACTTATATTTACATATACTTAACTATTATTATTTGCAGCAGTCATTTAACAGACTCCCACCCAACCCATGAAGTCTAAAGAGTGAGGACTCTGTTGAAAGACTGCATGATGGGCGAGGCAAACTTGCTGCCCACAACCTGCATGAAGGATGCGCTGCAGAAGCGAGGCAATCCCAACAACATCCTGAAGGCGTTATTGTACTGTACACGCAGAGCGCTAAGCGCTCTTTTAGTAAAGCTAGCGCAAAGGCTGCCCGTATAGAACGATTGGCACAATGTGATGTAATTTTTCTCTATTCACAACAATCCCTGTGTGGGCTTACAGGTCTACCTAGATATGTGCGTAATAGTTATCTACCTGGACATCGCGTCAATGATAAACAATGATTTGAATATCTTTGGTAATAAAGTGAAAATAGCTGTCTGTTTGACTCATTGAAATACCACTTCAATGAGTTACAGACAAATGAAAAAAGAGGGTAGATTGACAATCCTAATAGCCAAGTAAGTACCTACTGATGTGAAGGGTCACTCGTTGTGTCTCGTTAAAATATTTTGCTCTAGTTAACGTTAGAGCATGTCGACCGGACTCTATTCTTGCGTCGACATTTGACTTCAGTTGTCGAAATCCACTTTACTGCTTGTATTTTAACTTGAAGTCGGGAAAGGTCAGTCCACACCTGATTTTATGAGTAAAGTTGATAATTTTTGGTTTTTCTCAATTACCTCTGGCGTCTAATTTTCATTTTCGGGAGAATTTTAGGCGTTTATAGAAAAAAAAGCTATATGAAAAGTATCAGTACATCGATTCTGCTAATAGGCAAGATCGAAAAGGTTTAGCAGGAAATAACTAATTACTAAATATAAGGATGAAAGATGTTTAGTAACAATTCCGCGAATAAACCCTCGTGATGTCTCGTGGAGGGACGAAACTAGTTGACGACTTGCTTTGATAGATGTTCTTTCATTTTGTGGTTGGTGTGGTCTTCTACATGGACTACTTTTTGTTAGATCTTATTGAAGAAGGTTATTCATCCTTATAATTACAATAGATTTCCGCAAAGTAACGCCTGAATCTATTATATAACTAATTACCAGTGATCGGAATTAGGCGGGCTAAAATACCTAAAGTTCGAAAAATAACAGAGACCAAATGGAGACGCCTTAGGACTAAATATTTTTTCGTCCCAATTTTTCGTCCGTTTATTTTTTCGTCCCAGAAGTAACAAACATCCATCCAAACTTTCACATTTATAATATTAGTGTGACTAACAAAGTAGGTAAAGGTTAAAAAAACAATTTTATAGTTTTCACACCATATATTCATGTTGTACAATCATTAGAATCAACGTAAAAATTATGAAAGTAACCAAATGTTAAGAGACACAGGAGAATATTATTTCAGTTGATGTAGAAATTAGTCAGTTAATCTGAATAGCTAAATGTTTCATCACCATCAGGAATGGAGTTTTCTTTGTCATCATCAGATGTATTTTCATTTTCGTCTGAAGTATTACAATAAATTATCATGAGTTTTTCCATATTTTCAATCTTTAAACGATTTCTTTTTGTACTTAAGATCCATTTATAGGTAGAAAAGGACCTTTCAACATTAACTGAAGTTATAGGTACATATTTATAGTATGACAAAGATTCATTTTCATTCTCCGATTCTTTTTCTAAATTCTCACAAATATCTCTTAATGCATCTAGATCGGGATTTCTGTCCATAAAGTTTTCTAGTTTTATTTTGACTCTTTCAGATGAACACCAGCTTAAAATTATTCTAGTTTCGTCAAATATCTGGAAAGATTCTGTTAACAATAAATTAGACTTTTGTAATCGTTTTAATGAAATTTGAATGATTTTAAAATATTCGTCAATATAATCTAAATCGGTTTTTAAAGTTTCTTTTTCTAGCACAGCTTTAGCGTGCCTGATGGATAAAGCTTCAGAGCTTCTAAGAAGTCTTACAATCGTTTTAATTTGTTCGTAATATTTGGCATAATACGAGACTGCTTCTAGCCATGTACCCCACCTTGTTATGACAGGTTCTGGTGGTAATGGCATGTTCGGAAACCTTTCCTTTAATATTTTTACTATTGGGAGCCTTTAAAAATATCTTTTTTACATTTGAAATTAACCTATCAACATCCACATATTTTGCCCTTATCTGTTCTGCAACGAGATTAAGAGCGTGTGCTAAACAGGTTACATGCACCATATTCGGCAAATAGTTTTATAAAATTGTTCATGCTTTTAACATATATATGCTACGCTATCAGAACATAATACTAAAACATCTCCTACTTTGGCTTCATAGGAGTCTCCCCACATATTTTCTAAACATCCAATCACAAATTGAGCTACTGTCTCTACATTCACCTTTTCTAACATTTTGCAAGCTATTAAAAATGGTTTGTTTGTTATCACATTTAAAGGTTTTACTAGAAAATTAACAATATAACGACCTAAATAATCGGTAGTTTCATCTAGAGAAATCCAAAGTTTTTGATTATGAACATAGTCATAAATTGAAGCAATTTTTTTTTAAAAACAATATCTAAGTAAACTTTTCTCAATAACGATTCATCGGGAACTTTTGTACATTTACAACACATAGATTTAAGTAAAAAAGTTTTAAACTTTGGTCGATTTACTCGTGACCAGGTTATGTTACACAATATAAGAAACTGTATTAAATCAAGATAAAATAATTGATTTCGGCGGCCAGCAGTACCTTGGTGTTTCGGCCCGTCAATATGCCTCTTGATATTACTTTTCTTGCATAGAATAGTATTCTCACATTTAGAACAATATATCGTAATGCTAGCGGGGTCGTAGTTAAAATTCAGGGTGATCTTTAATCCACGACAGTACAATCCCTTCGGTAGGTTTGGTCGCCATTTGATTGCACAATTACTGTAAATAACGAGAAAAAATATACGGTAAGTACCTTTATCCCGGGGTGTCTTCTTAGCGTAAAAAAATGGTTTAATGATAGGTACAATTGCGAGTAAGTAGGTATAAAATTTGTGCATGGACTAAAACATAAAGCAATTGTTTAAAATATGATCCATAAGTTGTTGAATAAAATTGTTTGAATTTGGTTAATGTATCGAAAATAGTTTAATCGTTAGAATATATTAAAATTTGAGTTAAAATCAAAGACTTATTAAGTAGTTTGATTGCCAAAGCAAGTGGGTATCAGTGAAGGCTGTGATGTAGTTGCAGTAGCAGTAAATCGAAGTCCGTAAATTCAAGCCAAGGTAGTCATGTGAAGCAGATCCATTAACGATAAAACAAACACTGGTCAAATAAAAGTTCACGAGTCAGAGATGCGTACACAACGGGGGTAGCTACAGGAGTGAGTGAAGCACGCATGACGACTCTAGGAATGCGAAACACGCCCTCAACCCTATCCATCAACCTTTTTGTAATTGTTTATTGAATAGATACTTACACTGCAAACCAACCTACAACAAAAGATAGCAAAATCTAGAAAGAGACTTCGGCTATTCTGGGAAAAGAAAACAATGAGGTGAATCAATTTTTTACCTGAGCTAATAACAATTAGAAATGTAAGTTATAAAATATTAAACTTCTTGCAGTTGGTTAAAATGATGGTTGGTTGGGTTGGATGGTTAAAAATGATTTGAATTAGTTCGTAATATTATAAAAAGATGAATATTAAATATACATGCTAACTGCGACAAGTATTCCATTTTCGTCCCAATTGGGTCCAATAAAATTATTGTTGTAAGGAAGTCTCCATTTTTTTTTGCCTCTGTTCTTTGAACTTTAGGTATTTTAGCCCACCTAATTCCGATCACTGCTAATTACCATTTTTTGTAGGTAGTAAACGAACTACTTTTCAGTTTTTGGTAGGTACTTACCTACCTGCCGCCGTAACTAAATAAGTACCTACCAACTGTGTTAATATCAGGGTTGTAGCTTGTGACAGCATCAGCATCCGCATTGATCGATGCTGATTTTTGATGCTGATGTTCGAGTCGCGACATCACCCGAGGGGGTGGCGCCTATAGCGCACTTTTGTACAAATTAGGAACCTATACAAGCATAAACCCGGTTTTGCCTTCACACGTGGTAGTTGAACTACCAACCTACAGGTTTTATTGCTCGTTCGTATTCGTATTTCTTGTTGTAGGTACGTGTCGTTCGTTAGTTGTGGAGTGCCGTGCGAAGTATTTCAGATTCAATAATGTGTATTTTAATATTGTAGGCAACCTACACAAGCGCGATTCATTGTTACAAAATGGGTAGCAAATAGATAGGTACTTATTGGCATTGGTGTATGTGAAGTACCTCGGAGAGAGCAGCCAATAATATTTCTATTTATTAATAATTTCAATTTGATAGCGTCGGAAATTGTCGGAGTTGATCAGGGTTTCGTTTTGAAATGACTGAGATTTAAGTTAAAATTACATAGGTACTAAAGTCTCTTGGAGATCTCGATTCAGGAAAGGCGATCTGAGCTGCAGCACAATATTCCACAAAAGAGTAGCCTCCTCAATTAAAATTAAATAAAACATAAGGTCCCAGACATCAACCGCCTCAAAACGATTTTTTTTTAAATCCGTAGATCGATCCGCTCGCCATATTTTTTTTGTTAAGCTTTCTTTGCTCTTTTGCTAAACGCAAAAGTGTCAAAAAATTTACGGTTCACTCTGCTAGCCGTTGCCTAAGTTTCTTTGTCATTTTGGGCAACTGCAGCTGTAATACCCGAAATTTCTTGCTCATCGTTCCCTTTCTCAAGTAACCATCCACGGACTGTTCTTTAAACAGATTGTTTTTGTTGCATCAAAAAAGCAAAAAGCCTACATGACTTGGCGTTCTCAGGCGGTCACTCATCCAAGTACTGACTGCGCCCGACGTTGCTCAACTTCGGTGAAATTGAATGGACGTTGTTCGTTTTTTATTTAATTTATTTAATTTTTGTTTTTCTTCTAGCGGAAAACAAATACAAATTGAAAATTACAAATGTACAATTTTTACAAATCATAAGATACAGCCCTCTGATTGACGAACAGACAGACAGACAGACTGCGGAGGCTTAGTAATAGTTTTTCGAGACTCGTGTTTCGATTGGAAAACAATAAACACATTATCTACACACATTAAATTAGTGCGGAACACTCGGTTTGCGAATTCGACACGCGCTTGGCCACAGCATCAGCATCCGCTAATGTGTCTAAAAACGGCACAAGCAACATGGTTTATTATATCAGATGGAGACTTCCTATCCAAATGTCATATTAGATTATAATTCGGTTGCCTCTCGGGACTAGAGGTCATGCATGTCGATATTAGATGACCACCACCGATACTGGATAACTCGATTCGGCTAACCTGTACACACCCCTACATTACTGTAATGGACGGTAATTTGCGCAGTCGAGCCTGGCTAACGACTGTCGGTCATATTGGAGTAATTATATAACCCAGAACCTACTTTGAAGAACCGCTTTGCTCTGTGATCGGACTTACCTGAAATCTATTGAGTGCATAAATACTTACTTGAATTCGGTAATCAGAAACTATGTTCATACTAAAATACAGCTCCAACCCTGGCTGTGTTCAGTGTGTAGAGCCCATAATATGTACCTACGTCTATAGTCCAAAAGGAATTTTTTTCCATTATTTAGCTCCTAAACATATTTTTTTTTTTCATTTCAGGACACTTACCGACTCATTCACTGTCACATTAAAGTCCAGGATTAGCCTTCCGAGCAAGTAGTGGCTTTAATCCCTTGCGTAGATTTCAAGTCACAGCATGACTTGAAATTTTATTTTTATTTTAGTGGAAGGCAAAGTCACTGATAAAATAATACTAAATCCGATTTTGGTTATATATAAAAAACTTATCCCCACAAAAATAGGGTGTAGATGTACTGTTACTACTCTACTTTTAGAGATTGTTGATTATGTTTTCCAAGAACCTAACCTACTGAATTTGTGTGAATGGAAAATAAAACTTTATTTGATGAACTTTTTGGATTAAAACTTTAAAAATTAATTATGAGTGCGTGTGAGTGAGTGTGAGTCAAGTACGAACCTATATTGTGTTGGAAGAATGCATCAGTGCTTCATCCCTTAACATCAGCAGTGTACCGGGCTCCGGTTCAGAACCGCATTCACCCTGACAAAATCCCTCGTTAAGGCTGGCCTATGCCCCAACGGCCTTGAGAACACAAAATAATTATCTTTAGCCGTATAAATAATTTGTTTTATTCGTGAAAGGTACCATTTGTGTAAAATATGTACTTTGACATTTAATTGAATGAAAGAAAAATACTCAAACTCAATAGCGTTTAGAAGATATATCCAAAATTAGAATTTAAAATAAATTTTTGATATTCTTATATATCTTCTAAACGCTGTTGATTTTGAGTATTTTTCTTTCACTCTAATATTTGTCAAAGTATTTTACACAAATGGTACGTTTCACGAAACAAAAAATTATTTATACGACTACAGATAATTATTTTGTGTTCTCAAGGCCATTGGGGCATAGGCCAGCCTTAAGGGATGAAGCGTTGGTGTTCTTCCAATACAAACTAACTTCGTAGTAACCCGCTCACATTCATAATAAATTCGTCAAACTACGATAGATTTGAAAAAAAAAAACATGTTTTTATATCAATTACATCACTTTATTCATCAATGTTGAATTGAATATTTTTATTTCTATACAAACAATTTTAAAAAGTACCTTACATTCTCTTACAATAATAACCACATTCAAATAGCTATATGCAATGAAAATCTTACGATAAACGTCAGTCGATTTCTTTAGTACAATATACGAAATTTAGTACAATTTAGTACAAGAGGTGTACTCTCTTTTACAATTTAACACATTTGACATCCGCAATCACGTAGGTACAGGAAACCCGTGATCACATAATTCTTAAAACTAAATTACAAAAAATAAAAAAGAATAACATTCAAGTGACAAAACATTTTTTATGACAAACATTTTTGTTACAAATTTTTGTAATTTTTCATAATTCATAATAAATTAGATGTTCATATTATCGTACTTTTTAGTACAATTGTACACTAGGTTTTAGTACAATACAATTGTTTTTACATCAGGTAATTGTACATTAGGTTGTAAAATCATGTAAGTACACAATGTTTGGAACATTTTGTAATTATGGTTGTGCAATCTACAAAAAGTTATGAACACAAAAATTTGTCCCAAAATTATTTATCAAATTACATATTTTAGGTATTCCTTAAACAATTAATGCAGTCACGAATATTAAGTCAAACGAATACCATCACTGTGGCATATTTAGAATAGTTATTAATATAAATAAAAAAGTACAAAAATTGTTTGAAATTTATATTCATAACGATGGGTTTATTCTAGTCCGAAAGTTGTATAGACAATTTGCAATATTTAACTCGCATTTTTTAACAGTTTAGTGCCTAGTTAACTACTAATCATGAAATTAAACAAACTTTGTAGGGTAAATAAAAACCTTAACATTTAAATCAATTCATCAAGAATAGTGTAGTCAGATTGATTTCTATTTTTCGTATTATTAGGCCGTTTGGACAGCAAATATCACAAAGGTATTCAACTAAAAATTTGAACTTAAACAATAAATCTACTAATACAAGTCAAACTACAAATTAAAAATACGCGTAGAATTGAGAACCTCCTATTTGAAGTAAAATAAACTGAAAAGTATTAAACACCTTGGTCATATTATTTTTTTAGGTAGACACAAAATCTGACTTAGATTTGTATGATACTAACCAGCTTATACTAAGTTACTTACGCAATTATATCATGGCAGTGACAATCCCGTCGGTGTACATTTCTGGCCGGAACGGAACGTTAATACCATTAAATATTTAAAAAAAATGTCCACCAACGGAAAACTAAGTACAATAATTGATCCAATAACTTAGAAACTACACTTATATAAATTTTTACATATTATTTACTCTCAAAATGGAATGTATCACGTTTTTACTGAAGCTTTAGGTATAATATGGATTATTAAATTGTATAAGACGTATCTAATAGGAAATAAGTTGTCGTTACAACAAATCACCAACTTTTTTTTAAATAAATAATAATGATAAATATTGTAGTTGTGAGGTTTCGTAGAATAGAACTCTTATAACAAGAACATTATAATATTTATTAGGTATGTGAAATGTAATAAATTATATCGGCACGCATGGTCCCTATTGACTTGCACACATACGAAATTGAGCCTTCCTGCCATAGTCATACGGCTAACTCTTACTCAAGGGTTCATTATCCGTGCCGATATGTGATTGTATGCAATAACAGCTTATATTAAAGACTGCCAACGATTTACACAATACAATATCTTAAAATTCGTTGATATGCATACTGTTAAGACACCTTGTACATTTTCCTAATAATAGTCATACAAAAACACTTTAATTATTTCTGTACATATTTACATTTACAATTACGTAATATTTTAAAAGTCAGTAAGTAATTGTATTTAATATGACATTAAATATTAAATTGAAATAGCTACGATGTCAAAACCATGAGAACACAAAATAATAATATAAAAATAAGTAACCTAATTCACAAGTCAAAAGTTTGACAAAAAAACCGGAAATATCAAAATCATTAAGAATATTAATGTCATAAGATTGTGTAGGTATATATACTATTAAATCAGCTGAATAAGTAACAATTCAAAAATACCTACCATTAGCAGCCTAGTTGTATGAAATGGCACTTTTATAACATCTATTTTCAAATTACGATTAAAGAAGCCAAGGTACAAAATAATCATATTTTACTCTTTTGAGTGTGTCATAATCAAATTATTATCAACACAAATAAAAAATATACAAGAAACTAAATTAAAACTAAAATAATCAACGTTACAAGAAACGATAAAATCCAGAAAAATTGTATTTAAACAATGTCATGTCTTAATATCTATTTACATTGAAATTCTACGAAAAATTAATCAATTGTGTATCAAGATACACGTTAGGTACACATTTTTAAAAAACTTAGGTACACTTTCTTAAAAAACTTCATCACTTATTGTTCGTACCAAAGAAAGCAAAATATTAAAAAACATACAAGCAATAAGGCATCTCGGTTTTCTACCAAGCACTGGGCGCTAGCCCGTAAGGTTCATATTTGTTCAGCACTGAGCGTTCTAAGATACATTTTGAGCCTTATATGGTCGTGTTAAGGTTACACGAGCCAGGCGCGCTGCTAGCACCACGACTCTTCGTGCGGTGCCGGTCTCTCGTCATCATCGCCATACATATCGGCCAGCTTGCGGAATCGTGGCCCAAACGTGGATAAGTAATTGAATTTTAAATCACCGTCATCGGTACCTGGAGAGAAAGAAAAAAAGTTGAAAAGTGCAAAAAGTTGTACCATAAACTTTTTTAACTTTAAGGATTTGAACACTCATGAATTCATAATTATTCATATTATTCATTTTAAATATTACATTCAATATTAATTTTAAATCTATTAATACGTTAAAAAAAAAACTATTGTAAATATTTAGATTATCAGTACACATAGGTTCACTGTTGGACATGCCTCCCCCCCCAAACAAGCGGGGTTGTAATCACCACGCTTGGCAGGCGTATTAATGGTATCATTGGTGGTTTTAAATAATACAGAAGAAAGCTGCACTTCCTCTGGTTCCCTTCGTCGACTCTTACGACAACCACGAGCCGATTTTTATTTTTCTGACATGTTAATTTATATAACAAAAGTCCTTACGAATGACTTTTGTTATATAAATTAACATGTCAGTCCTATTACACAACAAAGTAGATTCTAAATATAAGTTTAACAGAATGAAAATATAAAATAGCACATATCAAAGAAAACTAATCAGAGGGGTCGAATCTATGCGACATCCACCAACGGCCTAGTTAATTCAGGCTCAGTGCTCAGTCATGGTATAATAACATACTTCACCAGGTATGACATGCCGAGACAACGGTAACGTTTACTAGAACAAGTTCAAGTTATACTCACAGCTAGCTAAGGAAGAAAGAGAGCCGCTAGTATTGCCGTCTCCCTCATACGCGTAGTGACGCACATCGTCGTAAGGATTGATATCCGGATCTCGGTCTAGGACGGATTTCTTGTCGTCTAGGAACCCTGATAGGTCGGGTGCTGCGCCGACCAAACCTGGGGACAAATTAATTGGTTTGGATTTTTGATAAAACAAAAGGACTATGCCTTAGATCTGTTATTTGTAGGCCAATAGACAAAGCAGATACAAAAATTGCGATGAAAATTCATAATTTTTATTGTGCGTATTAAGCGTTTGAATTGATGATTTATTACAATATCATTCATTATTTGTTGATCTACGTTGGGCTCCAATTCTGAAACATCTAGATTACCTTACCTTTCTAACTCTACCATCTCGCGCTGCATCAAATAATCAAAAGGTTCTTCATCACCACGACACGGATACGACTTTTGTGTCCCGCATCATTTCATGACGATTGACGCTCCTTGCGGCGGCTAAATAGGTATATTCTCACCTAATTGGTCACCATACTTCTGACGTTACACTAGCGGATCTTATTGCGCGGCATTTATTTCCTATTGTAGCCCCACATTGGACGCCAATTCACAAATTGGCGTCCAACATGGGGCCAGAGTTCAAATATTAAAATATATGTTGCTTTCTTACCTAAATGGTCTCCCCTCTGCATAAAAGCGTCGGTATCAGGCGCTGCGTCGTACATCTGTCGCAACACTTGCAGGTCGTACCCTGCGTCACCCTCGCCGCCGCCCTCGTCGTCGTACGCGATGATGTTTTCTCTGATGTCGTCCATTTCTTTCTCCGGCCACGCGTCCGCTCGGCGTCGGTGCACAACCACCGCTAGGAGAAGAACTGCGAAGAAAATATTATAATTAATCAAATAAATAATGCTGGACAATTTACAGAACATCATCTAGCCCTAAATGCCAGTAAATCATATATCACTGTTGATCCTTTGCTTTCTTGGACATTCACTCTTTCTTGGAAATACCTCTCCAGAACGCATTTACCTCTAAGTCCTAATTGGGTTTAATCCATTACACGCGAAAGTTTTCTAACGTTGAACAAATATCGTAAAGCTCGATTTGGATGACTAGACCCAAATAAGTCTAATAAAGATAATGATTAGTTAGTAGGTAGGTATGTACATACATGTTTTATGCTACAACTATGATCTACATATTCTTAAAAGATGAATAAAGTTCACTCACTGACTAAAATGGCGATGCACACTAGGATAGCGACTAGGAAGTTTGTATCTATCCCAAAGGTAACAGCTGTGAACATGCTTCGTTGACAGCTAGGGTCTGCGTTCTTGTGGACTGACGGCTCTCCTAGGTTGTACATCTGTTGGGAAATTATTTATTATTAGACGTCATATAATGTGGAGAAAAAGCGCGACAAACTGGATAGAACCTTCGATAGCACGTAAGGCTAACTGGCTCAAGATCGTGACGGATCTGGCGCAGGCTTGTGCCCTGCACTGTGATGTGATGTAAGTTTTTTCGAGCCATGTAGGCTCTAAAAAAGGCTCAGGCTGGGGGAGCCTTCTACTTCTGTTTAATCGCAAACAATCTCTGTGACGGAGAGAGCCGCGACCGAAGATCAACCTCAAGCAGTCCTCTTCTAGCCCTTTCGAGAGGAAATGTTTTGTATCCCCGTCGCGTTAAATGTATAAAAAACTTCGCTCGCCCGACCCCCCTACGGTGGCGGGAATAGATTTGCTAATATAAATAGCGCATTTTTGTACGAAAAATGAGTTGGTAATCAGTCGTCATAGTAATATCACTAGTAATAGAAGTTTGAATAAACCAAGTTATACAGACCATTGATTTTTTATTGAAGAGAGAAGACAGGAACCACACAATCTCTAACTATGACATTGGCGTCGCCTTAGAATCGCCACGTAGAACACCAAAATGTGTCTTTGGTGGCGATTCTGTGATGATATAGTGTTACAGTGAATGGTTTAACAGAATTGACACCTGGTTAAAGGCCTGCCTCCTCACTTCTAGGGTAACTCTCGAAAAAGTCGAACTGTCAGGATTCAAAAAGATTGCATATAAGAAAAAGTTATCGATATTCCTACAAAACTATTTGAGGGAATCGAACCTCAGGCCTAAAAATCGGTTTATGTTCGTGACGGAAAACTTCCATGTGTATTTCCCATTAATAACATTTCCTAAATTCCGTGAAAGTGAATAAAAACTGAGCTTCCATGTCAATTAAATAAAAAGCATTCCAAATTAACTTTGCTGTAATCAACTCCCTGTAATACATTTGGGGATACCCTTTATTCGGAGTAATGTACATAATATTGTTCGTATTATACTTTAGCTAATGTGAATAAAATGCCATGGGTTTATTTATGGGAAGATTATATCATCCTTAAAAACATTCAGTTTAATGACATTCTATGGTAACAAGCTTTTGTAATATTTAACAGTAATTCATTTAAGAATAATTTTAAAAGGAAAAGAGAGGTAATTGCACAGCGTGTGCAATGGTACAAGATGAAAATAATAATTATAATACAATATTTATTTTACTTTTCTGACTTTGTAAAAAACTTATAATTGTAAAACCTCTAATCATTTTACTTTGAACCATATTTAATGCATTCACTGCCATGTCTCTGCGGTACGACCCGCAGGGGCACGTCGCAGCTGCAGGAGATGAAATTAATTCATGCGTCGGTGGCAATGAAAGTGTTAAACTGTGCCGATTTACATCAAACATAGCTAACAACACTAGATAAAGTCCCCCTAACCTCAAACCTAAAACCAAATTATCAGCTTGTGAGCGACGCCATTATGACACATACATTAAAATTATAGTATAACACCCCTCTTTTTGTCTAGTTTAAAAAAATATAAAACAAGTGAGGATAAAAGAGGACATTGCCCTGCAATAGGACAAACACCGCTGAAAATAAGAAAAATATCAACATTAAAGGTCATCACTCATTGGAGCCACCCGGCACCCGATCCACACCGCCTCGCCTCGTGCGGTTAGTATTCTTTTTACGGAATTTTATGGATATGCGCTCACTACATCAACTCCAGATCGCCTCGCTCGCAAGCTGTCAACGCGCTGACGGCGGGTTAAAACCGCCATCTACGCGCGGGCGGCGAGTGGATAGCTCGCTGCTCGCACGCTTGCCTAGCGAGCACACAGACAGCG
Organism: Eupithecia inturbata; assembly: GCA_963662085.1. NCBI lineage: Eukaryota > Metazoa > Arthropoda > Insecta > Lepidoptera > Geometridae > Eupithecia > Eupithecia inturbata. The sequence continues at coordinate 3,397,691 of OY759196.1, read as the reverse complement.
CGTGGGTCCGGAGTGGACCACGCGACGCCCATGCGAGGGTCGCTGGGTGACCACTCGCCGACGCCGCGGCGCGACCGCACGGGCGAGCCGAAGCGGGTCGGGTGCCGGGTGGCTCCAATGAGTATGACATTAAATCTATTTCCCTTTTTTTATAACTCCTGACCCAAAAGAGGCGATTCATAAGTTTGACGTATAAAGGTCTATCGGTGTCATCGTAGGTCCTAAACCGATTTAGAGTATTTGTTTTAGTAAGGTGTCTTGATCGAATGTTATAAAAATTGGTTGTATAACCTCCACTCAGGGAAACTTCTAAGGCCCATATTATAAAAGCTTGCTCAGAGCATAGTTTCATAATATGGGTCTTAGAATTTAAATAAGATACAAAAAAATTACTCGACGACGACGTACTGAGTGGAAAGTTGCGGGTTCATGTCCTGTCGAGGTCGTATATCTATGAATATTATTTAAATTCTTGATCGAGTAAGTTCTTCACTTTGTATGAAGAAAATCAATCGATGGTTCAAACTAATATTTTGGTCAAGGTTTTTTGGATCTTTGTATAAAAAAAAATAATGATAACTAGCTCGACTCACATAATCCCTGTACGTGAAATTACTGATGCAGCCAACGAAGTTCTGGTTAGTCGGAACATGTCTCCAGCCAAATGATCGGGCCAAGTACTGTAAGTCTATGCTCGCGCCTCCCAGCTGAAGCGGTCCATTCACTGTTGAAACAAAACATACGTTACAAGAAAATGTTTATCTCGAAACAAACTGAAGACACATCCTAAGCCAAATGATGTTTGGTTGGTTATGCTCGTCAGTAATACAGGTGATCTCTTATTAATCTCTCGCGTTTGCAAATAGATTGGGTAACCATCATCCCACCACGTTAACGGAGTAGCGGGTAACAGCTAGTTCGATATAAAGCAAAAGTCCTATGAACAATTATAAAATGGTTGCCTGCAGGGTAATTTTTATACAGCATGCATCGTATGGCGCCAGAGTAACAAGAGCTTGTGTTATGATGACTGATATTTAAGATAAAAATAAGATAATGATAAAAACGTTTATTTCGTCTAATGTCATGAGCTTTTCTAAAATATAAGTACAGGTTTCGATAATTTGTCACCTGGGGTGTGAAAAAGACCCAAATAAAGGGAATGCTAGTGAGTTCCACGCTCTTACTGAGTAAAAACTTGTATTAAGAAGCGAGGGCTCCTGCTCTGGCTAACTTAGGTTTTTTTACTGACATGGTGTACATACGAAATGGAATTTATACAAAAATAATAGTACTGATTAGTCTAAAAATGGAAAAAAAGTATGTTAAGACACTTAAGTTACAGGGTAGATATTATGTGTGTTAGGCATTAAGGAATAAGTGGTATATTTGACTTATCTGACTACTTTATTTTACTGCCTTATCGTCTGTCAGTCAATGTTTCATAACGAGATGTCAAATATCAGTGTCACTTTAGAAGCTGCTTGGACGAACAAAATCACCCTCCCAGACTTCGGTCTGGGTGCTGCAGTCAGCATGATGTGTGGCAATAATGTTAGGCTTGTTGGTCTGGTCGGGTTGGTGCGTGGTCTGATCGTTCTGAGTTGAGATTGCGATCCCGTGTTGAACAGCTAGCTCAAACTATGTCTATATCTTGTCTAAACTATGTCTATGTATCTTTTTTTTTTGTAGGTTGTTATTGTGTTTAGTTGTAAGCTGCTAGAATTTTGTAATATATTTTATTTTTTTATCTTATGTCTGCCACCCGTGTTGACATGTGCCAAAGGTCCTGTCAGAAAACCAGCGTTGCTCTACTTTCTGTGGAGCAACATTATGCTGAGGCAGGATCTTTTGGTTCGCTACTTATAATTACTTGTTGTTTTATTTACAATTTTAGGTCAATTATAATGTAGTGAACTAATAAATATATTTTCTTTTTTCCTTTTTTTTTTTTTTATTTGCTAATATAGTTCCAGATCTATGTAATTTACTAGAAGGTGCGTTTTCGGAAGCAACGGCATGGCAGTGGAATTATACATAGGAATTTCTCTATAGAACGTTTGCTTAATGCGTACGATATTTCCTTTGAAAGCTGTAAAAAGTGTTCGTTTCCGCTCCTACCATTTTATTGTTTTTTATTGCAAACGAAGGTAATAGACCTTCGTTTGACCAAAATATCACCGGATGTTACGTGACGATGAGGCCAATGATACACTATGTAACATCTAGGAGACACCTAGTCTCTCTTTGCAACCTAGGTTGTAATAGTAATTGGTCGGAAAAACAAAAGCAGGCAGCGAACCTTAGGTCCCGCTATTCACCCAAAAACGTCCTTTGGTAGGCTGAATATCTAACTCACCATTTAGAATCTCCCTAGGTCCAGTAGGCGCGGCCAGACTCATACAAGTAGAGAGCTTGCACTTATCAACGAACATCTCTATCGAGCTCCTCATCAGCACTATCTCGATGAGATGAGGCTTCCCGTCGGCCACCTGTACGACGCTGTTGTTGAGGCGGGTGGTGCCGGAGCCGTAGTTTACTAGAAGGACAGGAAACCCTTCCACTAACTCGAGGGACATGAAGTCTGTGGACAAAATGTTATGGTTAGCAAAGGAATTCCTGAATCAATAATATGATTGTTATAAAAAAACTTAAAACTGGCTTCAAATCCCTTAGTTTTAAACGGTATTTTAAGTTTTGCGGGATAAATACTAATCCCTCGGAAATACAATTTTTATGGGACCACCTCGGGATTATCCTCTATACAACTGCAAAGTAATCATCCAAATCGGTCCATAAATGACGGTGACATCGACAAAAAATAAGCATACAGCCGAACATAGAACCTCCTTTCCAAACCTTTTTTCGAAGTCAGTCAAAAATGGTTTTCACACACCCACAATATTTTTAAAGGAGCTATTCAACGGTATTGAATAGGCCACAAGGTCCACATAATGGGGTAGACGAAAAAAATATTCATCCCCACATCCCCACTTTAGGTATAGGGTAGTGATGAACCATATTTTTTTTTAAAATAATTTGTTTAACCACTTTTTCGGCGAGGTTAATCTGCTTACCCATGCCAAATTTTAGTTTTTTAGTACCAATAGTATCTTAGCTAAACCGCGGACGGACAGACGGACATGGCGAAACTATAATAGATATATAATAATAAACTATAATAGATAGATAAATAATACTTTATAGCACACTTAGAAATAATTTACAAAATAATAATTAAGAATAAGCGACAATTGGCGGCAAAAAATAATATTATAGAGATTATTGTAACTGTGACTATAGATAGTATACTATCGCATTGGGTGTACCTGTAAGGATAGTTAGTGTACTTACAACACTTATAATCCTTGTAGGCTACGGAACCCTTAAAAAAAAGGGTAACTTTTATAGGCATAGATGTACAAAATTCTACGTCTATGGTAATTTTGTTGCACAACCCTACTCTTTCTAGCCACACCTGTATTCTTGAGATGCAATAATTTTTTCCCTTTGTACCTAAAAAAAATGATATTACGCTTTGCTTTATTTTCGTCGATTCTAAGTACCAACCTAAACTTACATGACTTGTTATCAAAGCCCTTATGTTGTTTTCAAGTACATGCCATACTGCTCTATATAATAAAAATTTATAACCAGCCGTGCGTTACCTATCACGCGATGAGGTTCATCAATCATCAGTCTGTCAGTCATTATGGTATCATTAAAGAATCATTACGACCTTTGCCTAGGTACGACCAAAAGCAACGAAATTATTGTGACATAAAAATTTAAGATCCTACTATTAGGAAAAAGGCAAAAGTTTGTGGAGATGTGTTTGTTTATGAACAACGGCAAAACTACAGAGGGGATGAAACTTTGCAATGATGTTGTTCTAGATTTGGAGTAGCGTATAAGGTTACTTTCTATCCTGGAAAAATTCATGCGAAAAAACTTTTAAAAAGTGTCTGAAGTTTCGATTGAGATCAAAAATAATAATAATAATATTGTCGTTAGTAAAATACGGCCCGTATTATGATTTGAGTGACGTTTATATTGTTTAGAAAAGCGTTACTCAAGCACAGATGGATGACTGAGCAAGTTTTGAACGACAATTTATATTACTTCATCCTTCCGAGAATTTTTGACCTCAATCGAAAATTTAGGCACTGTTTAAAATATTTTTCGCTCGCATTTTTCCAGGATAGAAAGTAACCTAATACGGCCTTAGATCTATATGAATTAGAAATCGTCCAGGGTTTTGACATTTTCTTATTATTTTAAAATAAGTTTCTAAATCTTTGATCCCTTGTGTGCCAGAACCTTTAAGTCAATGTTCAATTCTCAAGCAAACGTATATAATATTGGGTATATACAACATAAATTTAACATCATTAATAAACAATCGGTCTCTTAAATTTTTTTCCTTCTAGTAGAAACCGTTCTTTTACCGCCTTTTCTTACCAAGTCATTACTCAGCTTACGACTATGACGTCATCTGTGACGTAACGCCAATTTGTGTGACATGTTTATTGTTATGGGCAGCTAGGTTTTGACGGTGACTTCGCTCGCGTTGTAGTTGTGACCACTCATTTTTAGGGTTTCGTACCCGAAGGGTTAAAACGGAACCCTATTACTAAGCCTCCGCTGTCCGTCCGTCCGTCTGTCACAGGGATCTATCTCATGAATCGTAAGAGGTAGACAGTTGAAATTTTCAGAGAATGTGTATTTCTCTTGCCGCTATTACAGCATATAATAAAAATAAATAAATGTCCAATTAAACAAAAATAGCCTATAAGTTTTTTGTATAGAAGCCATACAAAAAACTTATAGGCTATTTTTGCTCTTCGTTTGTCTAATGTACAAAGGCAGCCTTATCGCTATGAGCGATCTGTTCCAGGCAACCTTGGGATGGACACAAAATGGCGGGACAAAAAGACGGTGGCGTTATAATTAACATTATAATAAACTTACGTAAACATAAAAATAAGGTTGTCTTACTTTTCTCAAGGACAGATAATGCTGAAGAAGCAATTTTTTTAAAGATAGGGAGTGATTTGGCACGTCTGATGTCCAGGGGGAGAGTTTTTCATAGACGGGTAGCTTGTACAGTGAAAGATTTGTCGTAGAAAGTGGTATTGTGGGCGGGGACTTTTATGATGAGGGTTTCCAGGGGAACGCTCAGTTCCTAAGTTATATGTTTACTGGTCTTTGCAAATTACATAATTTCAACCAGACAATACAATAAGTTCAGACAAACCATACCTTCTTATAATATTTATACGAATGATAAGAAATACCAGCATTTGCCGTAGGTAATTCTAAGGCAGTAAGGTAGAATGGCCTGGAATTGTGCTCGAGTGTTCGACAATAGAACCGTGGTTTGCGGTTTTAATCAGACGTAAAACCCGAATTGAAGCACTTTCGAAACGTTTAAGGTTGAGAATGTCCTTGAGAAGGTAAATTATTTTAGTTATCCTGCTAATATTAGGATTTAATCAATTGTCTGGATGATATTGCGCTTTTGCGGTAAGATCTCCAATTGTCTTTGTTAAGTATTTGATAGAAAGTTACATTATCATCGCATCTATGCAAGACCTCACTAAAATTATAAATTATTATGCGAAAGTTTAGACACGGTAATTATATCTATAGATAGCATTACCGTGGTTTGGATGTTTTAAACACAGGATGCTGGGCAGCACCAACAGTCTGATAGGGGTTCTAGCTGACAGACATTGCAGTAAACTACAAAAGCTCGTGATGTCAAGCTGATCAACCCTTGTGCCAAACAAATTTATTATTTAAATTAATTCTGTTATGTGTACCTTTATTGTTTGATTATTTGAAACTGTGTGACTTAAACTACTTTAATCTATGGATCTTTGTGTTGTCTGAATCAATAAATGAATTTAATTTTAATTTAATTTAAACATGTTATCTTTTTACGCCAAAATGTGCATGGATCGAGCTGGAATTTGCACAGATGTAGTTGTTCTAGACCTGAATTAACATAATATTTATTATTTTTTCCAGTAATTCAGTATATTTACTCACAAAAACACGGCACATGCCACTCTTAATCTCGGAAAAACGAGTACGAAGAAAGGAACAGAAGTACATTAGTATTCAATAACATTGAATGTCCATTCATGTACCGAGTATTGGAACTAAAATCAAGTTAACCGAAGATATAATTTGCACCAACAAAATGCAGTTGACACAAATTAACTGGGAAAGCCACTTCTGAGAATTGGCAAGTTGGCAACACTTGACGCCGGGAACTATCAATTGTAAACTTAAATGTCTTTGAGTAAAGCTTAAAATACTATAGCAACCGTAAATAATATAATTCGACTTGTTCCCTCAGTGTTGATATTGTTATTGTTTCTGTTAGCAATGCTATAGTATGTATTTTAAAAAAGCCTAGGAACTAATTTAGTCTCAAATAAAGTACCAAATATAATTTACACATTTTATAAATAAATGATGCTGGACATTCACACAGCGTCATCTAGCCTCAAGCTAAGACAATACGATTAAAACAACTCGACCGGAGTGACGCAACTTCAGGTTGCAGCCAAGATGTTTGTATCCTAGTGTAAAACACTAACTAATATTTAAAATACATAGATTAAAATCATGTTTTTTTTTAAATTGCCATATGACCTGCTTTTGACTGTAATCTCACTTGATGGTAAGTGACGATGTGGTATCACGAATTCACTCTTGTCTATAGTCAAAGGTTCTCTCCCTTTGACTATAGATTTTAGCAAGTCGCTAATTGTAAAATGTACTCAGATAGGGTCACTATTCATTTAGACGAAATTTTATTATTAACAATGTCTCGGTGCTAACTAAAAATTAGGTAGATAATATAATGTAGGTACTGAGGTGAGGTAGAGGTTCTAGATATTTAGGTGCCCCCTCAAGTACAGAAGCCGAAAACGTAACATCTTCTATAAAAAAAAACAGGGATTTAAACGTTTCCACACTTAATAAATATAATATTTTATAATTTACAAGTATTTTATAAGTTTTACCTTGGATATCCAAAAGCGGATTATGCTTCAAAGGCCCCACGTAGAAGATGAGACTGTTCCTTGTATGAGAGGTCACGGTCAAGGTCACGTGCCCTTCGTGGCAGGCCGGAGGGGACGGGTACATAGCCCAGCCGTCACCATGGAAACCGATGGAGGTCTGCTCGCAACGTGGACCGGAAAGACCTTCGGGGCACTCGCATTTGGTTGCGAAGGGAGTACCTAGAAGAAAGCTTGCGTTAATAGAGATAAATAAATAAATCGTTTGTTGCAGGAAAGTTAAGGTTTAGGTATAGGTAGTACAGTAAAAAGTTCATAAAATTAACTAAAGTAACGTGCATTTGGCAGTCATATCCCTTGCAGGGATTTCTTCCAGACGACCACGTTACAAGGGACCTTTTAAGGCTACCTATGAGCTAGCTTGTTGTAGCTAGCTGTGTGTACCAATACACTAGCCAAACTGGATGTGGAATGTTTGTAAACAAACCACGACACACGTAACTGTAACTCACTTGAGGTCGAGTTTTAGATATAATTGTGAGCAACATTTATTGAAGGAAGGATCTCAAATCGACAAGTAATGTAAATTGCTTATAAAAAGACGCGGCAACAGATTGAATTTTAGGTTAAGTATGGGCGGTTTGTTTACAAACATTCTACATCGAGTTTGACTAGTGTATAGTAGTCGGGACTTAAAATGTGTTTGATTGCAATTTCTTACAAGTGTCGTCTAAAATTTCTGCGACGATTTTCGACGCTACGCAACATTGATTCAGTTCCTATTTAAATTAATAATACTGGCCAACTGACTTATGACTAGCAGATGATGCTGTGTGGAACTCCACATAGCATCATCTGCTGAGTGGAGAAAATAGTTTTGAGTGAAACACTCACAAATACATACATCTGATTGACTACCTGGCCCCAAAGTCAGCAGAGCTTGTACCAGAACCAGATGACTGATAGACAACTTAATAAAGACCATCTCGTTTATTTTTAATGTATTATTTTTATGAATTGCAACAAAAATAGTTTATCTTTTTATAACAATGATATCTTGCAGATCATACAAACTTTGGTCGCAAACGACACAGGATGACATACCCCTTGATACTCGTAGTTCGATACCAGAGCTCTGCAGTTAGCTTATAGTTTCAATTGTAAATACTAGTTCTAATTTGTTTTTATTATTTGATTGTTATTTTATTTGTAAATAAAGGCCTTGAATAAAAAATAAATAAAAACATCTAAAAGAATCGCTTCACTATAACAATGGTATCGACGCAGGTGCAGATTGGCATAACAGAATTGGATCCCGGGTTTTGTTTCGTTTGGTCTCGTTTTGAATATTCGACAGCGAAAATAAAATGCCGCTAGAAAGATTTCAATACCGTCAAAGCATGATTTAAATGTGTACCTACGGAACCATGAGGTCTCCAAACCAAACCTCTTAAAGGACTGAGCAAACAAAAGACCAGCAGTACTGCCGCACGGCACAACAATAGGCATTCAAATATGGGCTTAAACTTGTCATCTTTAGATACGAGTACATTTTACAGTGACATAATTGCTTACCGCAAGCTTCAAGCGCCTTCAAGCCCGCGCGCTGTTTGTTATCTGGTGTCTTTAATATAACATATGTATGTATGTCTCTCAAAGTCACCACTGTATTTGTTATTATGTATTAGTGTACGAGTATATTTGTATTTGGTATATGTGTATTAGAATTGTTTTAGTTTGTTATATTTTGTATTAGTTTTATATTTGTAATTAGCTCCGCCATTCTTTGTCGTCTCTATTAAACTTTGGTTGCCTGGAAGAAATCGCTTTAAGCGATAAGGCCGCACATTCTGTTACCTTTTACCATACTGTTTTACATATAAGTTCTCTGAATAAAGTATTATCAATAATATCATCATCATCAACCTATCTTAGTCCTGCATAGCCATCTCGCAGGTAGCGCTGTATGTGAGAAGCAACCTCGGCTCCTACGTGACGCACGGCGACTTCGCATACCGCCCTCGTAACCAGCACAGCCTGGTGTCACCAGCGCGGTCCCTGACTAAGTCGTCGAAGCTAACTCATGTTATGGGTCCGCAAGTGTACAACAGGGTACCAGACTCGATTAAGGGGGTTACAGGCGATGTTATTTTTAAACGTCGTCGCCTAAAAAGTTGACTTATCGAACAAACATTTAGTTATGATGAGTTAATAAGCTCAAAATGATAGTTTTATTATTAATTCTAATGAATGTTGTTATTTATTTATCTTTTTCAAGGTACGTACAATTTTAGAATTGTATATCATGCTTAGATATTTGACATGTAATTTTTTTTTGTTATGAATAAAAATCTATGAACTATGTCCACTGCTGGACATAGGCCTCCCCTAATGAGCGCCATAGCGCCCTTTCTTCGGCTTGCCACATCCAGCATCTGCCTGCAGTCTCGTCATCCCACCAAGCCGGAGGGCGCCCTACACTACGTTTGCCGAGTCGCGGTCTCCACTTGAGCACAGGGTGGGGTTAATATAAAATGTATCTATGGATTAAGAGTTCAAGTCAAAATTCGAATGTTCATTTCTGTGCTGTGCGGCTGGTGCGGTCCAGATCTACGATAACCTTTGGTTTCGCTCGTAAAACAAGCGCCCGTAGCAGATTTATCGGGCAACAGAATGCAATACAAAAATACGGGCTCCCTGAGTGAGAAGTTAACTTCGCAGGGGATTACTTGCGGAGTTCCAAGTTCTAGGAACATACATGATTTCTTATCATCAAACTTGAAGTATAGTTTAATCTTGGGTTACTCGATGTTAATGCTTACGTGCGAAAACTTTTAAGACTATATAATTAGAGTTGGGATCGAAAAAATATTTGATCACGTTATTTTCATTTTTAAACATGAGGTTTTTTCTTATATTTAGGGAAAATATTTATTTATATCTTGTATACCCCCTTGAGGGATCTGAAGAGCCCATCGCGTCCCACCACTAGGTAAAGACGTTTCTTCCTCTCTTTAATTTATCACAGTCTAACTTAGGACTAGTCCACATCTATCTATGTGTGGTGGACTAAGCCCGCAAGTATTAATGACTTTAAATATATATAGCATTATGAATTGTCAAGATCCTTTTAAACATACCTCCATTTAAACATATCAGCTGATCTTCAACGTCACAGGTACATTCAGACTCAACCCTTGCACTGACACCGACAAAACTCGTTGTATTCGTGTAAACAGACAGCGGTACGTTATTCTTCATCAGTACGTTTCTGCAGGAATCTTCACATTGCTCCTTTTCTATAAGACATTCATCAATCTTTACCATGTAGATCTTGGCGCTGAGTTCGTCTTCCAACTGTAAAGAAACATAATGGTTAGAAAAATTAATATGATAAATGAAAGATATACGGAAGAACCCATGAAAGATCCTTGTAAGACACCACTTGTGTTCACCTACAATGAAGTAACTGTATTACTAGTTAGATAAGCTTTATAGATGGCAGCCTAAAAATTAATCAACTTCAGCAGTTGTACTCTATTGTAAGTCCGAAAAAGTAATGTTCAATTCAGTAATAGTCAATATAAAACATTAAAACCTAGTCAAAAGTCCTCGTCACTCCTAGTAAACGTGCACATAGAAAATCAAAGCTACATACTAAATCACAAAAATCAATAACTAACTACAAATTCCCAAACTAAATAGTTTCAAGTTGGAAATAATCTGTGGCTTCCCAATAATTTGCGGTGCAAACTTTAATATAGTTTCGATTTACTATAGTGAACACCAAATCAAGACAAATTAAATAATACATTGTGCATTTTTAACGAATGTTTTTGATTTGTTGGTTGTGGAAAGGATTTAACTTCAGGTACCTTTAGGTATATTCAGGAGGACAGACATAAAATACTTGATTACATCTTTTTATAAGCTGGCAACCTGTCAATGCGATTTTTGTTACAGGAACGTATCGATTAAAGTTACTCTAATTTATCGGCATTACCTCAATTTAGCACCAAGTATGTACCTAACTACATAAATTGAAAGAAATAATACTTCAATGACTAGTGACGTTGCTTTTCGGGATTACAATGAATAATCATTCAGGTTTCTAAGTGTCTTAAATGGTTTTATGGAAATAAAGAGGTTTAAGTTTATAGACCTTCTAAAATTTACTACAGAAGTAAAAATCTTTGATGTTTCTTTATTTCCCTAAAGAAATAGAGTCAGTCGTTTTTATTTCTTCTGAAAAATACAGCACTGCAAGCTCTCGACATAAAACAACAAGCTTGCAACATCAGACAATATTTATTACTCGTTGAAAAATCATTTTGTTTACATCGGACATTGAGTAAATAGGTCTCTTCGGCTAACAAAGCGGGCGATACTGCAATGGATATTATGTACCGACATTACGATTGAACGTTTTTACATTTTTGTCTGTTGATTTGAGAGCGTTGGAATATTTCGGCTATAATTTATTCAGATTAATTGCGGTTGTGAAATTTCAATGAATATAACATATTTTTACGAGAGGTTCTTTCTAGTTGTAAAATGAATTGTTTAAACAATCACAGCATTTTTAAACAACCCATTGAACATCAATGTTGTTTTTATGACAAAGTAGACCAAAGCAAATCTCTTGGGCGACGGCCACACTAGTTGGTATATAGAATAGTTGGTATGCGGCAAGGTTGGCTGGTGCTTCGATGGTAGCTTACCGCGTGACTTAGGCTCAATTCACACTGAAATGGCAGCGATTGGCAGCAACGCGGTGAGTACTTCAGTGTCAAATTGGTATTCAATAATTTTATACTTTATTTACATACATATAAGATCGGTATGGCTTAAAAAGCTCGCAAGGGTCGCGCGGCTTCCATCCCGGTGTGAATTGAGCCTTGGAGTTGAAAATCCAAAAACAGACATCGCCTCGCTACATCTAGGCGACTAGCTAAGCTTGACGCTTGCAGTATGGCTGGTCCCGTACATTTACATACGTTTGTTTTCCCATCTACTATCTACCTTCCAAGCTACCATCCTGCAGTGAGCCCGTGGCCTGTGGTATCCTATCCGTTCAAATTTTTAAGCAGATGGTGCTTAAAAATTTGCACACAACTACTACAAAACAGCTTTTTAGGGTTCCGTACCCAAAGTGTGCAACTGGACCCTATTATCCCCATTATAATCTGTCTTATGTGAACATTTATTATAATAAGATTAATACATATGTACATACCTGTTGGTGTACCTTTATTAATAAATAAAATAATAAATATGATTAATAATCTTACCTTTTCTTGTATACCAATGACCAAGCTATCCAGCTTCTCTGGCGGATAGTAAGGAGATCCGTGAGCTGAAAACCTCACATCCAGAAATACGTCTTTGACGGTTGTTTTACCGAAGACTGTGAAAACATCGACATTCTCCATCGAGGTGTTGTAAAGGAGTGAGAGAGTGCGGTGTAGCTTGTCCTTCTTGCTCGTGCCCTGTTGGAAAGAGATGGAGTTCGTCATATTATTTATTATTATGGAATGGACAATAAGTCATTATTAGACTAGCTTCTGCTCGCGTTATCCGTGTTAATATTATAAATTCGAAAGTAGTAAACTCTGTATAGTTCAGCCGTTTAGGCGTGAAAACGCCTAAACGGCTGAACGGATCTCAATTAAATTGGGCATTGAGATAGATGGTATCACGAGGACGAACAAAGGCTACTTGAACAGCGCGTGCGAAGCCGCGGGTAGCAGCTAGTTTAAATATAAATAGTACAGGTCAGGCCAAATCTTTAAATATGTGCAAGATTTCGCTCCAAATTTCATTCAGTTGTTTTAGCGTGGTTTTCTACCATATTAACAGCGGTACAAACTTTCGCCTATATTATAATTAGTAGAATAGGACAGCTCCGTCTAAAATCAAAAATTCAACACCGAAGAGATTGATATAAAACGTGATGGAGAAAATTTAATTTAAATGTAATAAGTAGCCTTTTTCCGCGGAACGCGTATCCAAACTCAACTCACAACTCCTGTACAAACCTCTGTGGTTTTTAGGTGTTATTATTCGTTTTATATTGTAATAAATAATCTTTTAGAAAATAAATAAATAAATAAAAAAAAGAAAAAAACGGCGTGAACGAATAACTAAGCAAGATTTCATACGATTTCATACAATAAAATATATAATAGTTGGACTCCCTTTCTTGTTCAGTTATGCGTGCATTCAGAATTTTCCTTACTCAAATGAATCTTAAAAATAATGCTGGATAGTTCAAACTTCATCTAGCCCCAAGCGTATAGCGTAAGCGTAAGTATTATAAAATCTGTGCCTTTATTAGCAAAGAAAATAACAATCATATAATATACATAATATACACAAATTAGAATTACTATTTACAATTGAAACAATGAAGCTTACTGCTGACTGTTGCAAACAATCTACAGGTAGCTCAACTGATCCATATCAATACCAGTCGGAAGCGTCCCCAAGATGCGCTGGCTGCATTGCCCCGCTGTATGGCAATAATGATGCGCTGCGTCAGATCACCAGTTCTCGGGTCACGCGTCGCTTCGACCAGACGCTCAATTTTTTTTTTGTTCAATAAATCATATACTTATAATAATAATAATCGTTTATTTCAGGCAAAAAACCCATATCATAATAGAAAAAATCACACACATTTTTAAAAATATACAATAATAGAATAAAATAAATAACACGGCGCATAAAATTACCGCACGTCACTTCCTGTTCCCCTCCATGTGAAGGGAAATCCAGTGCATAAAAATAGGATTTTTGTAAACCTGGTCAGAGACAGCCTTCAAAATGCTATTTTTGGAGCGGACCAACCTACCCCAGAACGATGCGACGCGAGAACGGACGATGGCGAAAAAGTCGTATTATATTTATTATATATTATATAGGTATTATATTATATAGTATATTATATAGGTTTATTATATATTATATAGGTATATTTTACTATACATAGAAAATACCCAAAACAACCGGAACAAATATCTGCAGATCGTACATTCATTTGTTTCGAGACAGGAATCAAACACAACCGAACGCAACCTCCTGCGACTACCATTGCCCGCCGCGCCACAGAGATCGTCAAAACAAACTAGTAACAAAATCTAGTAATTACAACCCAGTTATAACTCCAGCTATAATAAATGCATGTTTGTGTCTTCACCGCATTCCACCCTCCAATTACACTGGCACTAACTCGTTAAACAGTGAATGGGTCCCATGATGAAACTAACCGGCATAATGCCGAGGCCTCTCGTTAGATAGTCGTGTTACTTGATTAATTTCTGCGGGGAATGCAATGTTGGGCTGATGTCAAATTTAAACGGGCTGTTTGGGTTTAAATATTGCTGCCTAATTCTTTATTGCACAAGAAATAAACAAAATAAAAGAAACTGGAACCTGTCAAACTTGAGTTTTCGGAGTAATAACTATTGATTGGGTAATTTGCAACGTTATAGAAGAAACTTGCGTAAAAGTTGAAGTTTTCGAAACAATTCGGGAAGTGTAAGTACTTAGTACATTGTACAGCTTGCATAATACTTCGTTAAGTGATTAGCGAAGTCACTTTACGTAATTTGGCAACTGAATACTATGATTAGTACGGAGTCTGGAAGAAACTAAATAGTAAGTAGATCAATACTTCAGACCTTAGGTACCGAGGGTATCGAGGCTTTCCGGGTTTTAAAAATGCTACCAGAGCGTCTGGTCGATGCGAAGGGCTGGTGAGTATCTGGCGCAGCGCATCGCCATACAGCGGAGCAATGCAGCCAGCGTCTTGGGGCCGCTTCCGATTTGTTCAATACAAATCGGAAGCATGACCAAACTTTGGATCAGCTGATCCTCTAGATAGTTTGCATCAATCTGCAGATATCTCAACAGTTTCATGTTTTCATTACGGATGTAAGCGGGTCAACTACGAACCTTATTTGTGTTGGAAGAACACCAACGTTTCATCCCTTCAACGAGGGACTTCATCAGGGTGAGTAATGAATTCGACAAAGTACGATAGTTTCATGTGGGTGTGTGTGTGTTTCTAAATACTTGTATACATTAGTTGTAAATTGTAATTTTCATAGTAAATAAATAAATGTATTACTGCTGCCAACTGTGGCGGTGAAGGAGCCGTAGCGTAAGAATCAATCCCTCAAAATCAGCCCGTGGATATCGTATGAGCCGACTAAGGCATCATACCAAAGGCAGGACAGTAGCTTCTATGTATTATTAACACCTCCACTGCGATCACAAATCCACCTGCCCAGCTTGGTGATTATGGATAAACCTTTGGGGAAGGCACGAGTCGGCAGCGGGCGCATGAGTGTTGATGATTATTACTTACATCGGCCTCAGGAACAATAAACTCTTCAGCGGTTACGTTCACAAATCTGATAGATCCTGACTTATCGACTGCTTCTTCAGGGATCTCCTTGATGGTGACGTTTACTGTTGCTTCTACCCAGTGGAAAGGCACTACCGGTTCGTTTTCTTCTGTCACCTAGAAAAATAAATCATATAATTAGTAGGTACCTTTTTATTTTACTGTAGCGAGCGAGTGTCATACCATATTTTCATCTATATTAATTAATATTATAAATTAGAAAATATTTTATTTATTTATTATTTATTTATTTATTTATTTATTCATCAAATGTCTTTACAGGCGCAGGCACCCAATGCAATAGATTACCTCTAGACATTCCTTACAAAAATAAAATACCTTTAAAAAAAAGAAATTACATGAAAGAAAATATGTCTGTCTGTTACCTTTTCACGCCTAAACGGCTGAACGGGTGTCAATAAAATTTAGCAGGGAGGTAAATGGTATCCCGGGGACGGACATAGGCTATTTAAAAACCGCGTGCAAAAGCTAGTTTATCATATATTATGTATGACAATATGTCTATTTAGATACTACTTGTCTAACAGATGTAAGTACAATGGTAGATCTAGATACAAAAAATACCACCTAGAACCTGAAATCAGTAGAGTCGGTAGGTGATATTCGTATCTAGATTGAAGTTATATAATGAGAGCCGGCTCTGCATAAATGCTACGTGCACTGGTTAACAGATCATACATTTCAAAAATGTGGCCATATTGAGTGAATGAAGCTTGGGCCAAACCTGCGCATCAAGCACGCGGGACGCAGGAGCGTCAGCCGCGCGGCGGACGCTGCAAAGGCAGCTCAATGGCGCCTTGCATACATATGTACATGAACGAGACGCGGGAAATTTTTAGTGGAAAAGTTTTGCGTTGTTGACGCTCCCGCTTCGCTTCCCGCTTGTTTGTCGCGCAGGTTTGGCCGAAGCTTTAACATACCGAACCTACCAAATATAATGTCCATGTTTCCCACAATGTTGATGATACAAAAACAAGAAATAGTAAAATAAAGAAGGTGTTAAAGATCTAGCCATTCAAAAGTTTACCATGAATAATTAGTTTTTTTTAATGTATTTAAAGTACCAATTTATATTTATATGTTTCAAGCAATATAAAATCAAACAGTGTAAATAACAGTGTAAATAACAGTGTAAATAACAGTGTATATACCTATATGTATATAGAAGTTTGGCACGGTATTCACAAGCCATAAAACCGCAGACTTTAAAGTTTAAACTAACTGAAGCCAACCTGCCCGAAAATCCAATAAAAACGTCCCATATTTTTTTTAGAACAACGAAACTTTCATAAAATTGTATCGCGCCGCGCGAAATATGAGTGTAGTAAACTGTCACGCACAGTAACGACTTGCAATTTAGATACATATCTAAACTAAAGGTCCGCATAGGCCTGCGCGACATTTTGCTCATTATAAAAGCACTGCTTACTACAGGCGTCTCATGTTCATCGTGTTCTTCATAACTGAAGGTCGTGCCCGCTTTAGTTAAGGAGTTGACCAGCTGTTTCCACGCCACTCTAACTTCAGCAAGTCTGAGAGCAGTGGTCACTGGGAGTCCCGTAATCACTTTCACAATGTCAGACCAGCGGCTTGGTGATCAGCCTCGTGGTCATTTCCCGTCCACCTTGCCCACAACAACCAGTTTCTCCAGATTATCTGGGTTTCTTCTAGATAAGTTACCAAAGTAGCTGAGGATACATTGGTAACAGATGGTAGAGGGCCTGGTTTTACTACAGGCAAACGCGTATATTTTAATAATATTTTAAGTATATTACGCACGTAGATTCTAGCATGTACCTACCGAGTACGAGCTGTCGTTAAACAGGTTGTCATCGTAATATGTGATTGTGGAATATGAGTTATTATCTTTTGTCTCGTTGATTATAAGAAGTGATCCAGAAGCAATGTACTATTTAATTATACTCACATTTATGAATGAGACGAGTGTGAGCACCAACACAAACCTACTGTGGTTTAAGTGCAACATTGAGTACTTTGTTTATGCCTCTCATATTTGCTTTTATCGAAATATGCATTGTTAGTGTGTCAAAGCTTTGTAGTGTTGAGCATAACCCTAATTTAGCTAAACTTACGTACATTGATTGTCTCTTTCTAATTGTTGCTTTTGTCTTTCTATTAATATCATTATACTCCCTTCCACTTCCTCCACCTCCACAGCCTATATTGGTCTACTGCTGGACCCAGGCCTCCCCCTGATAAGCGCCTTGCTAGCTTTTATCTCATGGGGGGTAATGCCCATAATCCCCACGCTGGGCATGCGAGTTGGGGATCGCAGTTCGGTGGTAGAATTGTTCTGCAGGGGGAGCTGCTGCCCACCCCCGGTGGATATCCCTTAGTCGCCTGTTACGACACCCGCGGGTTGGTGCGATTTCGAAGCCGGCACCACAAAGCAACACATCCTCTCATGGCTAGGTTTAATTCTGAAGTGAATGTTTAATGAAACCAAATTCACAACGGGACGGTTTGTCTGTTGTGTGTGGCCATGAATACAAAACAAACCTTCAAATGCAATTTAAAAAAAAAATGGTGCTATTGTAATAAGTACATGCTCTTGCTTTCTATTTACTTTATTTCTTTTGGTATATATCTGTATTCATATAATTTTTCTGTACGTGTGTTTGTCACCAACACCTAAACGGCTGGACCGATTTGGATGAAATTTTGTGTATATATTTGAAAGGATCCCTGGATGGTTTGAAAATACAATTAAACCCGGTAGATGGCGTTGTGATCACGCCACCATTAGGACAGTACAACGTCTATCGGGAGCGCTAGTAGTATGTATTACTTCAGTAGTTTTAGAAAAATTGTGTAGCTTATGATTATTTTATAAGCCCCTTTTGTCAAACTATTAAATAAAGTACATACTCGTAACTCAATGACGCCAACATTTAGGTACTAATTTACAAGCTTGTCGTACGTGGTTATTTTTATTGATGTTTTTATATTTTCGCTGAAGGAGAACGTCGTAAGGAAGGGCACGTAATAAATTCAAAGCTTGACATCTGCCAGAGTTCACACCGGGACCGTGAATTATGAGCAGTTACGGAAATACGTTAAATCTACGATGCAGAAGCTGATAATTTTGGTTATTTCTTATGATGATAAAGATAATAAAATACTCACGTTAAACTTCAACAAATAGGTTCCATTAGGAGTTCCCTCCTTCATGGTGATCATGCCAGTATTGCTATGAACGTCGAAGAAAGGACTCCTCTGCTCGTAGGATGGAAGCCACATAAACCTCTTGTCTGGCAGGTCCCAGTCATCAGGGTCGTCCACGAAGACTCGACCTATCTCTGTGTCTGGTGCTTCACCCTGTAAAGGAGAATATGGGTTACATTACATCATCATATTGATAAAAAAAACTTTTAGGTTTGTTGGTAGGGTGTGGTTAAACGCATTTTTGTGGGCTGGTTTTTCCAAGGCGAATTTTATCTCGATCGTGTTTTGTCAAAATGTGCTTTATATATTTTATCCTACAGGTGTTTTTGCTTACAGCATGTTTCAAGCATTTACGAGGCGGCAGCGCGGGTGTAATGTCTCTGATGTTGCAGGGATCCATAGGCTGCGGTAACCGCTTTCCATCAGGCGGGCCGCACGCTTGTCTACCATCTTTGTGGCATAAATAAAACATTCCCTGCCTGTCTTTACTTATGGATACTAGTACCGCTTTCAAAAGGTGGCATTTTCGATGGACAGCGGGACCGGAAGTTGAGTTGTTGATAACTTTTATAGTAATTATTAAACGCAGAGCTCCGCTCGATCGCGTTTCGAATAATTCAAAATTAGATTAAAGAGTGGGCACATGTGCCATTGAAAAATTTAAAAACCCGCTCCCGCTGCTAACTAAAACGCACCCTAAGTTTTAAGTAAAATTCTGATTAACATTAAATAAAATGACAAATTAGAACAGACGTCCACCGGCGTTTTTTTAATATCAAAAAAGTTCGACCAGTCACTGCGCGGGTTGTCATGACACAATACCACAACCTTTATTGTTCCGCAAAAGACCTGCATTGTAAATAGAGTTTTAGATTGGCACTTTGGCGTAATTATTTTTAAAAATGTCTGCAAACAACATGCAACCAAATATAAACAATTTGCTTACCTATTTTCTATTGAGTTTACCCAATACCCAACTATTACCCAAACTCGTTAGTAATTAAGTAAAATCAAATAATACGAAACCCCCACTAAATATTTTGATGGGTTTTGGAATAACCTATTAAATACCGACTAACAAGGGTCTCCGACAGGGTGTGTTATTCAATGAATTTAGAATATTTAAAAGCCTTTAACAAATAGCTTATCTACTGAATAATAATTATTTTGTACTTTTGTCAGTAAGTACATTGTAAATCAATTTCCCTTTTATTATGAATTAAGTTTGAACAGCGTATTATTTATTAGGTTTTATTGACTTAATTAATTACTGTTACATACCGATATTTATTTGGTTACTCAATTAAATATACAACAAATTATCGATCTCAATTCAACCTAATTTAACAAATATTACCTCATTTGTTGAAATCGACAAGTAGGACGTGGGAACAGAACACCGGCTACATATACATACAAACATACATAGGGTGCCAAGCTTAAATAATAACCCTCAGCCGTTGGTAGTCGGGTAAAAACATTCAAGTCGACCCTCTCAGTCTAGATGGTCTAACTTCTAGACTTGACCGCTGCTTTTATTTCAGCGACTATTAATAAACCAATCACTAGCTTGACGCCAAATGAGACGTTCATTTGAAATTGAAAACTGTCAGTTGTTAAAAGACACCAAAAAGGATTAGAAACGTTCGAACTTTTCAGTCCAGAATAAATGCCATAACTTTCCGTCGAGGCCTGCTCTAAATCAGTCAGTGACAAATCAATTATCCCTTGGTCGCAAGTTGAGTAAAGTTGGGACTTGGGATGTTGGGACATTGGGACATAAGCCAGGCTTAGCCTAAGCCGTCGTTAAAACGAGTGAACAGTAGGAATGTTACAAAGTTGTTTGAAATAGTAACTAGGTTGGATCTTTTTAGAGTGCTGTTTTTGCAGACTGATTTGGAATGGAAACTGATCTCTAGCTATTTGTCGGGAGTGATTCAGGAAGAATGTTATCTATTCGCTACATAATTACATATCCCTAAATTAGCACTCATACTTCTACTGTTGGTTGAACATGCCTCACCCAAACAAGGAGGGATTTGCCAAAATGACCACGCTTGGCAGGTGAATTGGTGATCGCAATGAAGATGTTAGAAGTACACAGAAAGAAGGGAACCTACTGAGACGGCAGTAGCCCATTGATAACGCTTAGAGGCCACCACCGCCGGGTTGTTTAGTGAATCGTCGAAGCTTCTCTTCGACAACCCCCCAGATATATCCCTTCGAAAAAACAAAACATAAAAAAATTTGGCAGTAGCTCTCAGTTAGGTTTCCTTAGTTGGCTCTTACGACAAATCCATATTATATCAAATATCCAAAAAGATAGTAGGCATTTTGTATTTTCTAGGCTAGTAGGTATTTTTAATAATACTCTAGTAAACCTAGACACAACCAGGGCCGAATTCCACTTTAATTAATCGCTTCACCATAACAATAGTATCATCTCAGAATTACACACTGGCATTTTACCCCTGATGTAAGAAACTACAGATGGAGGGACGCGTGTGCAAAGAGTCAAGGTTGAAACCATTCTATCAATATCTCAAATAGCACCGCACGCTCTATCTAGAGTTCCTTTCATCTATGGACGATTCTGCGACTATAGCATTGTCATAGTAAAGTGATTGGTTAGCACAATTCGGCCCGAGATCGTAAGGAATATCTGCCATAAGCAGTAAATTTCCATTTTGCATCCTTGCAAAGCCAAATCGTTGTACCCACAGGTAAGAACAACAAGCAAACCAAATAAGAAACGAAACCCGAATAACGCTTCCTGGTGCCCACCTATGGGTACAAACTAACACATAAAAAGTCCCACTATCGCGGCCGCGCAGAATAAATCCCCATCGTAACTTAGAAATCAGAGCAGCACAGAGTTAGTATGACAGTAAGTAAAGTTATATATATCTTAGCCTTTATCTTTTCATCATTTTTGCTCTTTGTTTGTAAAAGTTGTTATCTCTTGAACCACAGTAGGTTGACAGATGAAACATTCTATAAATAAGTAACATTTTAACTGTAATATCAACAAATACTAAAAATATAACAAGATTGAAAATTAAAAAAAAAAGTTTCTTTATTCAGACATATTAAAATTACAAAAATAAAGTACATTAAAAGAAAGCAAAAGACCTATATTATCTAAGACCTAGATTTAAAGAGGTCTCCAAACAAGTTAAAATTTGATGTTGTTTGAAAAAGTTGCCAGATTTTTACGGTACGGAAACGGAACACTTCGTGTGCGAGTCGACTAGCACTTGGCGGTTTATTCGATTTTTTAATGTATGTTTGTCAATTTCTCCGTCATGTTAAATATCTTCGCTATTGTATAGAGAATGATCACAAGGTAGTCCTATAAAAAAATATTTTGCACACACTTGTGCACTTTGGCCTGAGCACATTCGTGGCCGCAATTCGGCTAAGTGGACATCATCTAAGCTCTGCTTAGCTTGGGGCTAGATGATGCTGTGTGAATTTGTCCAACATTATTATTTTAAATCATTTGTGGTGCGTATTCCAACTGATAATATTTCGACCTTCACTAAGGAAGAATTCTGGCCGAAGAATGTGCTGTTCCGACGTTTTCGCGGGCGATTACCGGTCGCAGCACATATTGCGTTTCACACGTCGCGTCGCCGACACTACGTGCTAGTAAATAGGTTTATCTTATGTATGTTAGACTAATGTATATATTTTATATGGGCCGTAGTTTTTAAGTACTTAACATCCTGTACTAGACTAATGTTGCCTGAAATAAATGATTTAGTATTATTATTATTTATTTAATATTAATTTTTCTACATCATCAACCATCACTATAACCAACATGAAAACCTCGCAATAATCTGGTTATTCCCACACAATGGCTTAACGCAGCATCATTTACGTTTGTACGAACACCACCAGCTCAACCGAACTAACTGTTTATAAATTCATTGTGGTATTATATAAAAACTGCTTTCGCACCATAATCCTCGTTTATACGATACTAAAACAGCTTTCATTACGGTTGAAAATTAACATTTTAATAGCGATATATTAATATAAAACACGGGTGCTGTTTAAGGTTTATGGGTGGTATCGAATCTATATAGACTTAATTATTTAGCGTCGAGCGTTCGCTAAGACCTTAATAATAATTTTGATAGGAAATCGTCGGAATCCTATTTAAATCAGGGTTTTAATGTTCGAAATTGAGGAAGATTTTAGCTGACACCCGTGATTTATGTCACGTCGGAGACAGAAAGGAACAATTATCAGTTTAATTCAAACTTAAATTGGTAAGGTTGTGGTATTTAAGAATATGGTTTAAGAACACTATCTTTCTTCAGTCATAAATAGTTTTTTTATGTTTTTAACTTTTTTTTATAAAACTTGGTATATATTATTATTATTATAGTATACATATGTATTTTATACTAAGTATTGTATGTATTGTATATTTAAGTAATACGCCACCGTCTGTACGTGTACAACTGCTTCGTTTCCATCCCAAGGTTGTCTGGAAGAGATCGCTCTTAGCGATAACCCCGCCCACTGTGCAACTATGTTTTATCTCTTTTCCTGTATCTTTTTTTTTTGTATTTTTTGTGGTGTGCAATAACGTGTATTGTATTGTATTGTATTGTGAGGTAAAGCTGTGAGAAGCTTTCGACTATATCGTTATTCGAGTCTAAAAGCCCTTTACTGTTTCCCACTCATACCTATTATAAAAACTTGAATTATTTAAAACACTTCAAACTAAAACAAGAAACTTTTCTTAACTTCAACTCAGTCAAACATAAATTAAATAATGAATAGTAGATATTTTAACATAGTAACATCTACACTCCAGCCAAGTTTAATGTGAAATGTTTGTAAACCACCCGCCCATACTTAACAGAATAATCGCTTTCTTGACGTTGTGTTTTTAGATCTTTCCTACAATAAATACCTAAATGTCTTACAATTTTATCTGGAACTCCACAACATTCATGTAAATTTTACTTTTTTTGTTGAGGTTGGTTTACTAACATTTCACATTCTATTTGGCTAAAGCATAGTCCCAAATAATAATAACAATAAATTCATTTATTTCAGACTATATAAAACTTACAGATCTTATTTAACTTATTGTACGGTCCATAGTAATATATACCTTAAAACTAGCATAAATATAAAATTATAGGTAAACGTTATTTGTGATTACGGCGACGACGACGTAGATAACATAACGCAATCAGGGTGTCAGCTAATAAAACAGATAAAGCAGAGCTTGCGTTATTAATAATTACTACTAGCACCAGTTCTTTCACAATCGTATAAAAAAAAACTAAGAACGCGCTTCAAAATACTAACAAAATATTTCTTAGACACCCAGTACAACAGCTAACTAACAATACTCAGATATCTTCATGTAAAATCGTAAAGTTTACGATTCTATGAACGCTCGCTCCCCTTTTCATGGTCTTTAACAACTCTGAATACAAATTGTAATGAAAATGCGAGTAAACGACTCAAAGACACCCAAAGAAAATCTGTGATGTAAATATTTCATGGAGACATTATTTATGTACATACTTGCCTGTAGTTTGCGGTGAACAAGTGTGTAAACGGTGTTTTGTAATTGAAGATACTTTTATTTTTACAATATTTTTGTGGTTGTTGTTGTTGCAATATTTTTAACGAGATTATGAGTTGAATTTTATATTTTGGGTAAATTTTTTATCCATATCTGTAAAGCCCAATAAATTTGATGGAGGATGCCTAGTCCAATGGATATTCAAGTAAACCTATTTAATAATTTTATAGGTCGATGAAACACCGGCATTTATCGCCCTCACATATACATACAATTGAAACAAATGACAACCATTATCATTATAAATTGAGCTAATAAAGTCAAAATGAAAACGTATTTAATAATAAACAATACTCACAACTGTTCATTGCCTATCAATCAATAATTAATTATTTAAATTCAGGTATTTGTAAGCGATTTATTATTCAAATGTAATTCAAATTGAATTTAAACATTCCCTCGCTAAACAATTCATGGTATAATCGAATGTTATCAGTAAACACTGGACAATTCTGAATAAGCAAATTAACTTATCACCGATTAACACATACTTATTATGTGATTGGCGAATAGGTTTCATTTATTGAGTTCAGATTTTATAAAAACGCGGAACTGAATTGTTTAATCTTTATTTTGGATTTATGTTTAGATTTTAAATCGATCAATCATGTATCCTGTTTTTTTTATTTAACTACCAACTATACAATTAAACAAAATTGTTAAACCACAAAATAAAAATCATTTGACATAATCATCAACACAAAAGGTCAAGCAAACACAAACAGACAATTATTTTTTTGCATTACAATATCCTTTAAATGATCCAACCGTTTCTTAGATATATTCCCATCTGCCCCATTAACATCCCCATCAACGGGGTGGTTATCGGATCAATATGTACTTAACCCTATCATTGACAGATCATTGCAGTTTTAAGAGTCTTTGATAATGTGACCAACGAAATGACCAACACTGTCAAATTTTCAGCTCTTCAATAACAGAAAGCGTTTATCCGGTGGCAAACATTTGCAGGCAGTTTTAATGCAACTTTGAGATGGTGAACCATCGTAGCCAACCAAATAAAACAAAACATTATTATTTATTATGTTATTATAACTATTTAATAGTAAGTGTATAGTAACAATTAAAAATTAATATAAATCTTACTTGCGGTAACAATCCCGGTATAAATCCCGGTAAATATGAACCTAAAAGTAGCCGGAGGTTTGAGCCCTCGTGTCTAAATACAAGTTTAATGTATGTAAACTTAGTTAGAGCGAGGTGTCACTAACTCTTACACGTATAGGTACCCATAGGTAAGTACCCATAGTACTTTGTATATTCTACCTGTACCATTTTGTAAATAAATATCTTTATTATTATTATTATTTATTAAATTATCGCCTCGTAGATAGCATTGGTAATGTGTCTAAATAACACCAATACATGCCAAAGCAGAAACAAACAATACTCACATAATATCTCCAACTGTACAACTCATTGTAGTACGATTCCGTCTGGTTGCGTTGGGAAAACACATTTTATTAGAAATGGGATTGGGCAAATAATGTACAATATTCAGTGGGATAAAAGGTATTTTAACTTTAGGACCAAAATAATTTCGAAAACCAACGGAATATAAAAGAAAAAGCGGAGTTCCTCAAACGTCGAAAATACGCGAATCTTGACCGAGGTTACTTATTCGAGCCGTTTGGAGTGGAAACCCTTGGACCTGGGGGGTCTTGCTTGGGGCACACGCAATATTTAAAGATCTCTTCAAACTTCTCATAGACTCCACGTATTCGCTCAACGTATTAGCCATTCCGTTCAATTGCTATTCAACGTGGCAATGCTGCCAGCATTCTGGACACTCTGCTTTTTGGTGACGATTACATTTTTAGTAGGAAGAGTTATATTATTTTCTTGCAGTGTAGGTAGATATCAGTTAAAGTTTGTTTTTTCCATGTCAAGGAGAAAAACCTAAAAACGCAGAAAGTGATTTTTATCTCAAAATACAAAGCCACGAAACTAGAAGGTACATAAAGCAAAATTATATTAAAGGTATATTCGGCACAAAGAAAACTGCGTGGGGTGTCCTTCAGGATCAAGGGATTTTTTAAATTTTCCCAATACTATTATGTACATTTCGACACGTAAGTAATTGAACCTCAAATAAGGAGGGCTCCGGGTGTTTACAATCATGATCGGTTACCCGTCAGAAGGAAAATTTAGGAAACAGGAAATTGGATTGCGCTCCAAGCTTATTACGACAGTTTTCAACATCGTCAGAAAGTTATTCAAAGTCCCACTTGGTAGAATAAGTACCTATGGGTAGCCTAAGTTACAACCGATGGTTAATGAATCAATACGTCACAATGGTTCCCAGCGGGTAGTATAAGTCACAATGGGAAGAACTCACCTTATAATTATAAACGAAGATGTCACTATGCCCGGGACCCATAGGGTTGTCATTCCTGTCCCCGATGACTACATGAAGCGAAGACACGCCGGTCAGTCTCGGAGTACCAGAATCTGTGATGGCGACTGGTATTCTGTACTCTCTGCGTTGTTCACGGTCGAAGGATACGAGAGTTGACAGGATGTTTCCTGTTGACAAATTCAGAGATAAATAATCTGACAATTCAACCGCAGCGCTTTCGAAAACGGAACAATAGGTTAGGTAAAGGCGACTATCGAGGGAAAACACTAGAACAGACATCGGCTCGCTACATGTCAGACGACTGCTAAGCAAGACGCTTGCAGTATGGTAAACTGGTCGTCTGTGTTTTCTCTTTAGACTAAACAATACACCAACATAGGCGCTTACTGTGCGACCGGGGGTGGCCTAAGAGATAGCTATGCGGACTCAATAGGTTATCCAGACGCATTTTTGGTGGGCAGCAGGACCGTTATACGACAGCTTTCAAATAAGGCACGCTGCTGGAAAAAAAATCCTGATACTGTAAAAAATCCATTCACGCCTACGCTGCCGCCAAAACTCGCACCCTAGCATATTCCAAAAGCTATTCACACAACGCCACCGTTTGATATTACCATTTAAATCACTCAATTTGAAACAAGCTTCTCACTTTATGTCATCTGTGTAGCATTATTTCTCCTTTCATGTATGATTCAAATTCATACTCTTTGAGCCTCATAATCCCTCTCTCTTTATCTCAAGTCACCTCTGTGACAGATGACATTCAGAAATAACCTCTAAAGACTTGAGGTTAGGTGAAGTTCCATTTGTTGCGTTAAAGCATTCATTTTCGATGCCTTAAACTTCAAAGCATGAATTAGGTACATTGTGCGTGAATGTGACTTTACTCTTGAGAATGTTTTAAGACAATAATAACATTTTAGGCACCTGCCACGCCGTGTCAATATGTTCACCTACGTTTTGGTCTAACAACTAAATGATAAATTTTCCAAAAAGAAAAAACCCTGTTTATTTGACATTTGAACTCAATAGAAGGCGCAGATCTTTCGCGGGGAGAAAAGGATGTCAATGGGATGTCTTGCCAAATAAGCACGCTCTATCCAGGGTCTGTGCCACTTTAATTTGACAGCCCCAAACAAAAAGCAAACTTAGTGTATGACACCTTCCGGCCAGGTGGGATGACGACCTAAGAAAGACTGCTAGCAGATGCTGGATGCGACAAGCTGAGCACAGGGCGCTATAGCACTCATTAGGGGAGGCCTAGATACTGTGCTTAATTATGTCCAGCAGTGGATTAGTATAAGCTGATGATGATGAAATAAAAAGCGCCCTCGTTTGAGTCTGGTCAAATTTTTTTAATGAATACGCCTCATTGCTAGTCTTGAGGTTCGATGCCACACCAAGAATATTTAGAAACTATTTCAAAGAAAAAGTATATTATAGCACCTTCTATGATTCAACTGGTACCTACAACGAACTCCTTTTAGGGTCGATCAAAAACATGATAATAATCATAATTTATTAGGCTAAACACAAGCATAATCACATTGGAGATACATTAAGAAATTACAATTAGTGACAGACTATCTTGGTATTACAGTGTAGATACTACAGAACAAAACTTATATATTATATTTAAGTTTTGTTCTGTAGTATTTATGTATCTAAGTCAGAGACTTGTGCTGTAGATACCACGTTTCTTCCAGGTAACTCTTACATCATACTTCAGCCGTCAATAAGAGTAAAGTAGACAGGTAGGTAATTAAAATTAAAATTCATAGTTAATGAATTGAATTAATCATACATTGTTGTGGTTCTAAAACATCTTTGAATATTTGCAAAAGCACGTGCCAAACGTGACATAATATCTATACATAAATCTGTTCTAAAACTATCGGTTAACTATGAACAACCCACATGAGTCAATGTCTAAAGCACAGCGAAGTTTATAACTAAAACTGCCTTTAGTCATAAATAGAACTAAGTATAGAATCAGCCAGGGCCGTCTCTAGGGGAATTGAGGGTGTTCTTAAATGAGTAGACAAGCAGGATAAAAGACTTAAGAAATTATGACAAGGATCGTCTTCCTCCGACAGGTTTAAGTGTAATTTTTTTGTGCATAATTCCGACACAATTATTTATTGAGTGCGAAATCGGCAAAAAGCTTTTTTTTAATTTAAAGTTAGAGTATTATAAGATAACAATAGTTCTATTAATGACATCATCCGTCGGGCTTTTACCAGCGTCAGTGTGGCAGCTACCCTCGAACTACGTGGCCTTATGCGAGATGATGGTAAAAGACCTGACGGTATGACTCTGATTCCCTGGAAGATGGGTCGGCCTTTAGTTTGGGATGCCACGTGTGTAGATACCCTAGCGCCTTCACATCTTGCAGGGACATCGGTAAGGGCCGGCTCCGCAGCAACATCAGCGGAGTCCCTCAAACGGCGAAAATACGCTAATCTTGACCGAGGTTACCTATTTGAGCCGTTTGGGGTTGAAACCCTTGGTCCTTGGGGACCTAGAGCACACGCCATTTATAAAGATATTACCAAACTTCTTGTAGAGTCGACAGGTGATCGGAATGCTGGCTTCTATTTCGGTCAACGAATTAGCATTGCCATTCAACGTGGCAATGCTGCCAGCATTCTGGGCACTCTGCCTTCTGGTGACGGCTTAGATTTTTAAGAAATAGATATTAAGTGTATATACTTGTTGTAATTGTTTTATTCTGTTATTATCTGAAATAAATATTATGTAAATAAAATTACTAACAAAGATAACAATAGAAAGGATAACGACAGCAAAAAAATATCAGAAAATATTATAAATTAAGAGGGCCAAAGAGAATGGACTACGATTCAGATTGTACGAAAATCCTACAGCCATTTTAAGAAGGTCTCGATAGGTAAGGTGCTCAGCAATAGGTGTTGTATTAATTCATATAATTAAGCTAAAATAACTGTCCAAAGCAAATTTTCTACTGTATTTAACATAAAAAAGTCTTTACAAACTTGCCCCACGAAATCTTACCCTTAATAAGGCCCTGGGGACAGTATAAGGTAACCCTAGCTTTTAGTTTTATCAACACGCGAAGGAAACGAAATTGAATCAGGACTTCACCAAGAAAGTTAGGGGTTGGCGTCTTTTATTGCATCTTAAGTACGTTAATTGATCGGAATTCGATTTCTGGAACGTTCCGATACTGAGGATAATGAATGAGAATTCACCTTTCTGCTAGAGAGTGTTGTGGTTGTTTATAGTCCAACACGGATCGGGCTGAAGTTTTGTGCACATGAAGTTCTGGATTTGGAATAATACATATTCTGTTTATCTCTGAAAAACGCATATAACTGCGGGCAAAAGATTGTGCTCAAAAAAAACTTGTCATGACTGCGTTGATGATTCCAGAAATTTCTGAGATCACCGATTGGTGATCATCGGATGTTCTTCTGGACGATTGGAAGGAATTTACAAACTAGTGAGAGTTTGTCAAGCTCGCTATGATTCGTAGAAAGGTTTAGAAAAACTTTGCACAGCCGTGGGATAGTTAAAAGTTCAAATAAGATACGTCGAGCGTGAGTGTGACTCGCGCTCTTGAATTACCGTAAAATAGAGGCGTGGTTTTGATCTGCAGGAATTTGTTCTGGGTCTGGGTAAGTATTATGTACCAAGTACCTAGATCAGTGCTACCTATATCAGTCATCTGGTAACCAAAACACAAGCTCTGCTTACTTTGGGTCCAAAAATGCGGTGCTATGGAGCGAACACCATCCAAGCCCGTTAGGGGTTTGGTTGTCAAACTAGGCCTACACCTCAACAATTGTTTTTGTTGAGGTGTAGACTCTACAAAAATTATGATTAAAAAAAAAAGTGCACTATTTCGCACATAATTTGGTCGAGATCTCAGGAACCCTGCATGTTGTGATGTTTTGATTCGTAGGTTATTATTAATTATTTGGTTCCTTGAACCAGTTTCTTCAAAAGTTGCGTATTTTACGAGTAAAAAAAATGATTTTTGCGCTAACGCCGCCGCGCGTTCCTAAAACTTATGCATCGTCCTGCTCCTATGAAGGCGAAATCCTATGCCTTTCCTTTTCACAAAATGGCGCGTATTGCGCCCTCTTAAAACGTTAAATATTATTTATTTGTAGCCAGCACGTTTCCTAAAACTTGATGTCTCTAGTGAGCGGTCAGATCGAAAGTTCGTCCAAGTTGTAGCAAGTAGGTTAGTTGTCTCGCAAGATATATATCGAACCACGCCGTCCTACTTCGTAAGAACCTACTGAATGAAAGTGGAAGACCGAAATGCAACGCTTTTCAGCTGCAAAGTGTACGAACTTCAAGTGGATTCTCTGCCGATAAACGGAAATTCCTTAAAATCTCTATGGCACAAGTTTCTGTTAACAATTTGGTAACAAGTTTGGAAATTCGGATTCCGATGGAGTTTGTTTGAATTGCTATATTAGAGATAGCTAAGAGATGCTCTGTTTTGGATCACGAAGATTACAGATCCGAATGCTTTTTACCGCGAGTAAAAAGGCTAAGGGTGAAATTTACCTTCGAGTAGCTGCGTTCCACAGCATCTCGATCTCAAAATTACCAAGTATCTAGTCACACGATAAATAAATCATAGCAAATAATGCTGGACAATCCACACAGCATCATCTAGCCCTAAGCTAAGTAGAGCTTGTGTTATGGGTACTAGATGACTGATATACTTAAGTTTTTACTTACCATTTTTATATTGTACATAGAAAATACCCAGTACACTTGGAAAAATATTTGCAGATCGTACAAACATTTTTACCAAGGCGGGAATCGAACCCGCTATGAAATATAGGTACATATATAATTAACCATTAAACGCGTCCATATAAACAATGCGTGCGAAGCAGCGGGCAGAAAGTAGTACTATAGAACTACTTTCTGCCCGCGGCGGAAAAACACGAATGTAATAATGTTTTTTATGAAAAACATTATTAGATTCGTGTTCTTCTTTATCTGATGACTTTATAAACCGATTTCTGATGATCACATAAACTCGGTTTATGTCTTCACGGTCACGTGTCACTTTCGCTTTGCTTCTGTATTTTTCCACTCTACAGGGAAAAACGAACCTAATGTGCAGCTCAAGAATCTATCAAATAATTCTACGTATCCAAGTTCAGGTTGGTTTAATAAACATGAATTTGATATTAGAATTTGTTCCAACGTTTCTTCCGGAGAAACTACTTAGGATAATTCTTTGCACGTGTTTTAGTGGCAGAGAAAGCGGGTTTTAGGCAGTTTTCAGTATTACCAGTGGTGCAGTTTTTAATAAGCTTCATGAATGTATCCATTTGTTTTTTTTTTTGTTTTTTATTTGTATGGACACAATTGAGAAGACACTGGCTCCTCAAATACAGTTTCCGACGAATTCTGGATTCTATGAATTTAACTAATGATTTTGTTACTGTTTTTGCTCTTTAATTTAAATTGAAAGTTGTTGTTGTTGTTGTGATGTTTAAGCAGGGAAACATCGGTTCACCGGTTGCGGGCAGCAGCACCTCTTGAAGAACAGATCAACCACCGAACTGCGATGCCCAGAGTAGGGGTTATGGCATTAACCCCTTATGTTAAGAGCCATTAAAGATCTTATCAGGAGAAGCCTTTGTCTTGCATTGGACTAGCATAAGCTGTAGAAGAGATGATGAAAAGACACAAGGTTTCTTTCTTTGAGTGTATTTTCTTTTTAAACAGTAAAAAATTCTGCCGCACCAGCCCTCACGGATGTTCCTCAGAAGACGGGAAGGCGCAACTAGGCGCAAGTGTAAAAAAAAAACAAAGAAAATACAATCAAATAATAAAATAGAAACAAATTAGAACCAGTATTTACAATTAAAACAATTGAGCTAACTGCAGCCTGTTGCAAATAATCTACAGGTAGTTCAACTGACCCATATCAATACCAGTTTACTGCCGTAAGCCGTAAACATTTATGTGAATCATCATCATCAGCTTCATAGTCCACTGCTGAACAAAGCCTCCCCAAAAGACGCGACAAACAGCGGTCCTGAGCAGCCTCCATCCATTGACTCCCTGCGACCGCTACAATGGCGTCGGTCCATCGAGTGGGAAGTTTCCCCACACTTCCCGCACTCCGTTTCGCATTGCATCCCAAACATTTTTGTTAGAAGTATCTTATTAAAACTACCTGAAGGGTAATTGTACCCTGCCTGCTGATATTGACACAAATTTAGAGAAATGTGTGTCAATACTAGAATATTTGAAACAAACGCTCGACTAAGCCAGAGCCAGTACAAAATAATTAATTGTTAATTAATCATTCAAATTGAACGTAGTGTTGAATTCTAATATCGGAAACGAGTTTACATTATTTGGATGTTTACGAAAGCGTTTAATTTGTAAATTATTCAGTACATTTCTGTTCAGTAACGAATTCAGTGGTTCATGGTTATGCTGAAATGGGAGAGCGGAAATGGCTCCATCATTTATTTTAATTTTATTTAAAACTTTTTTGCACGAACCTAAGTGTTTGTACCTACACAGGGTGGGCTTAATGTCGAGGCATTTTCTACCTGCCTTTGTTGTAGCTAATTTATTAACAAAGAAAATTACAATCAAAGAATAGAAATAAATTAGAACTCGTTTTTTGTGACGTGTCCAAGAGGCCTGTACGGTCTAAAGGAAATAAAGCACTTTGACGTTTTGACTTTGACTTTAAAATTTAAACAATTGAGCTTACTGCAGACTGTTGCAAGCAATCAAGGCTCAACTGATCCATATCAATACCAGTCGGAAGCGTCCCCAAACCGCTGGCTGCGTTCTGTTAAACGAACTTGAAATTATCTGTTTTTATTTTAAGGAATAAATTCTAAAACGGAAACGTGTACCTACGTAATGTGTACGTGGCTAAACGACTGGCCAAAAGATTTTATTATTTTTTTTTTTCATTTATTTCTCATAGGCACATTACATTGCACTTAAGAAAGTCTTACAAATAAATTAAAATATTAGGTATAGGTACATAGTATCAAGAGACTAAAATAAAAAATAATATAACAAAGTATTGCTGACTCATGCAATGTCGTTCCAAAAATTATGATCTGAGAGATAATCCTTTATACCTCTAGATAGATAGATAGATCATTTATTCAATAAAAATTCGTTACAAAAATTGGTTAGCAATGCCTTAAAGCCTATGTTAGGTTTGTCTAAGGTATGTCTTAGTAGGCTCTCTCGGTTAGGTGCTTTTTGATAGTGGTCCTAAAGGCCTCTTCGCCAAGATTGGTAATATTGGCTGGCAATACATTATACAATCTAGCACTATTTACGACAAAAGATTTGCTAACTTTCGCTAGTCTTGTCTGAGGTAACACCAACTTAAGCTTTGAAGGGACGAGGAGTGTAATGTTTTGCTGTTCACTGAAAACACATTCTTAATGATGATGGTAACTAGGGTGGTAGGTGAGACAAACGTTGAGTTGAAAACAAACGTATAAAAACGTACCGGACCGGCCACATTGCTAGCGTCAAGCTTGGCAAGCGTAGCGAAGTGATGGTCTGTTTTTGGATTTTGAACTCTAAACCACGCACCTAGCTACTAAAATCGAAGCAACCCGCTAAGCTATCAATCGTAGCAACCAGCAAAACTAGCCGCCTGCAGGGTGGTAGCTCTGCAGTGTCCCAGCAGTTTTGCTGTACCTGTGTCAATCCACTGATGCTTTGACTTTAGAAGCATACATATACTGCAGTTTTAGTCTAGTTTACAAATGTTATGTTGTGGATCTAAACGTATTTGAAACATTACGTAACTAATTAATAGGAAATTCGGTAAAAGCATTTTTAACTGTCTGACGGAATTTTTTATCCTACCAATGAACAGAAAAGTCGTATAATCATAGCCATACGGAGCAATAAATGCAGGGGACACAAGCATTAACTCGGATAAGTATTTAGGGCTTGCACGATCGTCTGTTGTTTTTTCATAGAAGTGACAAGGATGATGTCACTAATCGATTTATGCCATATTCGTCCCGTGGAGGTTCGGCCCACATATCTGTAGGCTCGTTATACGAAAAACGAAAGACGGTGGCATCATGTTTCTTGTTCCGAGGATTCATATTTCCTCGCTATTAAAACGCTATTCGATGCACTGCTATGCAGCTGTCAAAGTAAGGCAAAGCTGTTAGCCTAGTGTTTGTGACTTAACAGGTAACAGTTCTATTCAAACCGGATCACAGCAACAAGGCTTGGCGGCAGAAAATCAACGATACTTTGCCGGGCAAAGCACTTTTATGCACAACGCTAATTCCAATTTGGAAAACTGCACTGATATCTCGCATGGAAGTTAAGATAGTGGTTAACAAAGTATATTCACTATAAATAAAATTGCATGTACTCTTACCTTGAATCTGGAACTTGGATCTGATATCGAAGGAGGATGACTCGTTGAGAGCGAATGTGAAGGGAGGTCCGTTCTCCGGCGAGTCATAGTCTTTGGCTGTGAGTATCACCACCTGGCCTGGTGGTTCGTTCTCGTACCAGATGACTGGCTGCGTCTGAAGAAGAAAAGTTTATTTAATTTTGGGTGAATTTGAATCCGATGTTCGTGAAACGAACAAGCCGCGGGCGACGATGGAGGTTGAAGTCAGGCACAAGCCGCACAAGGCTTCAGTGTGAAACTAGCCTCGAGGCGAAGAGACGTGCGCGCGCACGGAGATCCACTCCGCGGGTCAATAGAGTAAAATGGCGCATAATTGACTCGCGTAATAATTTAAGAGCGTCCTTCATTTCAAAAACCAACCTGTAAAAATCTATCAATAAACCTTGATAAGTGTTCAAAGTCTTTTATTGAACATCCGACAGTAGTTAACTCTTACCCGAGAGCTAGATGTCGTTGATTTCCTTCGATTTGCAATAAAAAAAAATTACTTAATATTTGGCAAGGAGGTAGATATCCCGGAGAAAACTATGGCTACTTTTTATCGCGGAAAACCGCGTGCGAAGCCGCGGGCAAAAGCTAGTAACTACTATAAATGTGGGCGTCGGATTGTGTCGCCTAGCGTTTCTTGCTCAGCTAGGAAAAGGGGTTTAATCTACATCCCAATGCTGGTCCACTGACTGCTGGGCACAGGCCTCCCACTGATAAGAACCTTATTGGCTATGAGGGTAGTGTCCATAATCGCCACGCGTGCGGGTTGGGGAACGCAGTTACACGAACGGTGTTAGAATTGTTCTGCAGAAGGAGATGGGGTGACAAACAACGAAATGTAAGTCATACGGCTCATGAGCTGTAGAACGTTATTTGTAGAACTAAAATGTAGTTCTTGGTATATCACAATAACTGTCATATATAAAGAAAATTACAATGAAATAATAAAAACAATTAGAACTAGTATTTACAATTGAAACAATTAAGCTAACTGCAGATTGTTGCAAGCAATCTACAGGTAGCTTAACTTATCCATATCAATACCAGACGGAAGCGTCCCCAAGACGCTGGCTGCATTGCCCCGCTGTATGGCAATGCTGATGCGCTACACGAGATACCCACCAGCTCTTGGGTCACGCGTCGCTTCAACCATACGCTCAGATAACTTTTTAAAACCCGAAGAGCCTCCGTACCCCACGGACCTAGGATCTCGAACCCAAAGGGAGCAAATGTGTAGGCTTTGTCGAGATCTGCATATTTGTGCCTCTTGAGAATCTCGGCCAAATCTGTCGCCGCACCGGTTATTCCCAAATTACCTATAGTTCTCACTAAGTACAAATCCTATTACCTATGTAAGCTCTTCAGAAATTTTATTATTATTCTTTATTTCCAAGTGCCTACGTCACACGAGTTTACTAGTTTCTGCCCGCGGCGCGGATTCGTATGCGTTCTTTGGAATCTTTAAATATTGTTTCTATCCCACTGGAACAGTTTTATGGGGCAAAGTGTATGTGTGTTATTCTAGGTCTAGACCTACATACATCTATCCAAAATTTCAGCTCGATCCGTTCAGTAGTTTTGGCATGAATAAGTGACAAACGTTACATCTATCCAAACATTCACATTTATAATATTAGTGTGATACCTATATATATGATGCAAACGCTAAAAGCCGTATGGCTATAGCCATACGGCCAACGCCATAATATTCAGGTTATGCGGTTCGCAGCGAGATATACATATATCAATCTACACTCTAAAAGCTTCCAGAGACCCGAAATGGAAATTAACCAACCTTCCCTATATTGGTCAGAAGAAATATGTGTTTGGATTTGGTTTGGATATGCTTTAAGCAAGGATAGAAAGTAAAACAAGTAGGTAGATACTAAGGAGTATTGATATTCTAAAAAATAACGACTCAGCCGGGACTTGATCCCGCAACCTTCCACTCTATACAGGACTGCGATGCCAATTACGCCACCAAGTCAAGTGTGAATTAAGACTATAAAAACAAATAACTTAAGAGGGCGTAACATGCGCCATTGAAAAGGATAGGCCATAGGATTTCACGTTCATAGGAGCAGGACGAAGCATAAGTTTTTGGAACGGCGCGACGGCGTTAGCGCAAAAATCAAGTTTTTGCTTATTTACAAGAAAACTAGACAACTTATAAAGAAACTGGTTCAAGGAACCAAATAATTTGTAATAACCTACTAATCAAAACATAAATCATTTCAATAGACCGCAGGGTTCCTGAGGTCTCGACCAAATTATGTACGAAACAGGGCACTTAAATGATTTTATTTATCGTATTTTTTTTGCTTTTATATATTGAAGGAACCAAAGAAAATAAAATTAATTGTATGTAATTTAAGTTTTTTACCACGGGGATCCCGTGAGTATTGAGATCTCGGCCTAGTTTGACAACCAAACCTGCAAGGTTCGCCTCTTAAGTACCGAAAACAAACAGAAAGGCGAGCAGGCGACCACTGAATTAAAAAAATAATTTTCAATTCAATTTACAAAAAAGGAAACTCCTAGAAGCAACAAGTAAATCATAATATAGAAAGGTTCAATCTAAAATCTGTCCAAGGCACCTTTTAAGGCACCCTTAGAAGACAGAACGGCGGCGTCAAAATAAGAAAATGATAGTGTCCCTAACGTTTTTTCAATTCACCCTCGTCAATTTTATCAGTGACAGCCAAACAAGGAAGAGAAAATAATGCTTGGGATTGTCATTCATCATAATCATCGATGCGAAGCAATTTTGTGGTTTGTTTTGTGTTTTTCAGATTCAGAAGATTGGAAGGTACCTACACACTCTATGGTCGAAGAGTTCTATGCGATTTGAATATTTATATTTGGAATGAAGTTGTATGTGTTTCTTCTTCTTCTTAGGTTGTGATTGTGACACGTTAGGGTCAAAGACCAATATTTAAAGATATTCACAAAGTAGCAATTTTCAAATAAAATATAATAAATATTTGCGAGCTGTCTGACAAAAGCGCGCGACTTTTTTTAACTTTCTTCAGATAACCTAGCTTAAATGATTTAACGAAAATTAAGCGAAACAAACGTTGACATTTAGCAAACTTTAGTTAGCCTTGGGCGACATTATATTCAAAGGTTACACGAGAACTAACGAAAATATAACTAAATTCAAACAAAATACGAGATTACTTTTCTACTCATTCCGCCATATTGTGTAACTTTTCTGAGAAGTTTAACCCTTTCATAGGCATTCTCTAAATAAGTGATAAAAACCCTTTTATATTGCCTGTACTTAGGAATGGTTCTTTATAGGCTCATAAGTTCCGCGCTAAATGGTATATCTGTACATTTTTGGGTGAAAATATCATGAAAAGTTAATACCAGCTCTCTAAACAACTTTCTTTCAATGCAATAACGTTTTCTTTTTTCAGTTGCCAGGACCAAAATGTGCATACACCCTATTTATATTAGGCATATGCACATATTGGGGTATTGGCCGTTTGGGGTGGAAACCCTAGGTCCTTGGGGTCCTGGGGCACACGCAATAGATAAAGATCTTACAAACTTCTCATAGAGTCTACAGGTAATCGGAATGCTGGCTTATATTAGGTCCTTACATATGAAATTGGCGTTTTGTATGGGAGGAACAAAAAGTCGAATATTTTTTAATATAATATATTTAATTAATCAAAGTATGAACCATTATTTTCTATGCACTTTTGCCATCTTATAGGTAGTTCATTGATCCCTTTACTAAAAAAACCAGTCGGACGGGAATCAATAAAATCTTTGAAGGCGATTTGGACTGCCCCATCGGAGTTGAATTTTTTCCCTTGCAAGAAGTTATCCAAATTTCGAAAAAAATGGTAATCTGTTGGAGCAAGGTCCGGGGAGTACGGAGGATGTCTTAGACTTTCCAATTGAAGCTCTTCTAATTTAGTAGCCGTCTGTTGCGCAGTGTGTGGTCAAGCGTTGTCGTGAAGCAGCAGTGGCGTGGAGCGATTGACCAGCCTAGGTTGTTTAGCCGCTAGCTTTTCCATCATGGTTTGCAATTGCTGACAATAGACATCAGCCGTAATAGTCTGGCCAGATTTGAGAAAACTGTAATGAACAATACCGGCACTAGTCCACCAAACGCTTACAAGTAACTTTTTTGGGGTTAATTTTCGCTTGGGGCAGGATTTGGCTGGCTGGCCAGGATCCAACCATTGCGCTGAGCGCTTCCGATTATCGTAAAGAACCCATTTTTCATCACAGGTAATGATTCGGTTTAAAATACCTTCATTATTGTGCCGGTTTAGTAATGTAACGCAGCAGTCGACGCGCGTTTGCCGGTTTGCTTCAGTCAATTCGTGAGGTACCCACCTTTCAAGCTTTTTAATCTTCCCAATTTGCTTCAAGTGAATTAAAACAGTTTTATCACTAACATCGCAGCCTGCAGCTAACTCGGACGTGGTTTGCGATGGATCCGCTTCCACAATAGCCTTCAACTCTTCATTATCAACTTGAGTCTCAGGCCGTCCACGGGGCTTGTTCTGCAGGTCAAAATTTCCAGAACGAAAACGTTGGAACCAAAAACGAACTGTGTTTTCTTTTGCAACACGACCGCCATACACATCATTCACCCTTCGAGTTGTTTCCGCAGCACTAGTGCCACGGCGGAACTCGTACTCGTAAATAATGCGATATTTTAAGTTTTCCATTTTGTAAAATGAGTGACGCAAACAGAAAAAAACAGAAGAAAAAAAACAAATGAATGACGATCATCGAAGCACAAATACATGAGTCTATAGCTGTACAAATTTGAATTTGGAATTCCTTACCAAAGAGGAGAAATTTGTGATTAAAGTGGCCAGTACGAAAAACGCCAATTTCATATGTAAGGACCTAATATTTCGGTCAAAGAATTAGCATTGCCATTAACGTGGCAATGCTGCCAGCATTCTGGGCATTCTGCCTTCTGGTGACGGCTTAGATTTTTAGGAATGAGATATACGTATAAATATAAATATACGTGTATATATTACTTGTAGTAGTTTTGTTCTGTTATTTTAATTTTCTATGATTGTGCTAAATAAATGTAAGGCATACACAGATCTTATGTAAGTAAAATGTGTAGACATGGTACGTCCTCCCAGCGCTTACTCAACAACTAGCCTGTGTTACAGCTACACGCAAACTCTCACTCACAGTTACATCGCCAATCTTGTACAATAATTATAATTAATAAACACGAGGGCATTGCTGTAGTTTTAGTCAATAAATCACACTAAAGTTGTAGCAAACACGCGTAACACGAACGCCGCGCCGCCGGTCAGTCTATGACTGAGTTGGGTGGACCTAATTGCACCTAATATGACACTTCCACTTTCGAGATGCATGTACCTCATCTGCCCTTTTTTACTTAGATCGATGATGGCATACATATTTGCCATTTGTTTACATTTTACCCGGGGAGTGGGTAAATATTCTTCTAATCTTTGTGAGTAATAAAATAAATAGGCAGAAGTTTGTTTGTGTTATCACCAAAACTACTGCTCCATACCTATTTATACCTCTACTTTAACTGATCAACTCTCAACATGTTCTTCAGTGCTATAAGCGTTTTATTTATTCTACCACGTGAGTGAAACCGTGGAAAAAATTTTGTTTGAATTCATCTTCATCATAATTTCGGCCGAAAAACGTTCACTATTGAACATAGGCTTTCCCCAAAGATCGCCACAATGACTGGACCTGCGCTACCCACATCCAGCGCCTTTCCGCGACCATCATTCACCAGATCTTCGGTCCCTTCGTCTTCCTACATTTTACCTTCTGGTACGTGGTAGCCACATACTCGTAAATACCTAATGGGCCCAGCGGTTATCGGTTCTGCGAGCTATGGTATATTTTTGAATAAACACATCAAAAATGAAGCAACTGCGTAGATATAAGCAGAGTTATTTTTATGTTCGGTAATATTTCCAGAAAGCCGTAATCTGAAACGTTTGCGTACCCGATTTAGGGAGTATTTAGGGGCCGAGGTAAGGGGTTCTCCGAACGATATGCGCTGTTATGTACTAGCTCGAGTTCGTGTCTTTACTTGCCATTTGCGAAGCGTCATTGTGAGGACGCTTCGCAAATGTTACTTGGGATCGTCCGTCCCATCGGATTATGAGAGTTAGAGAATAGAGAGTGCATCTGTGTTTGCGCGTACATTTGTGCACTATAATATAATATGTCCCGCGCACATGGCTAGGATATAATACGTTATTTTGGCTAGTACTTTATTATTTCTTGGGTAGGTACAATGATTACCACGGGAAAATGTAACGAAAAAATGCAATACAGACTAAAGTAGTTATATATACTTACCGACATCGTCGAATAAGTAACCCAAAAAAAAATCGAAAATTCATAAACCTTTAGGTACATATGTAAGAAATTATTGCAATATACGACCTTATCACTGAAAGCGAAATAGGCAACCTCAATGAAACTTTTCCTCAAGTTAAAAATATCTACTAACAGACAAGCGACTCACTTGAACATCGTACAAAGTCGGTAAGCATTTAGATTAGGATACAGTACGTCGTATTATTGGGGAATGAATAAACGCTGAC
Source organism: Eupithecia inturbata (assembly GCA_963662085.1). Classification (NCBI taxonomy): domain Eukaryota; kingdom Metazoa; phylum Arthropoda; class Insecta; order Lepidoptera; family Geometridae; genus Eupithecia; species Eupithecia inturbata. Next base: position 3,356,004 of record OY759196.1, on the reverse strand, counting down.
AAGCCGAGCGTACGCTCTGCAAGCTCCATATTTGACAGCACGAGAAAAATAAGTGGAAGTTGAGGACATGGAGAAAGCTAACACCGAAGCGATGAAAGCGAAACAAATGACAAGAGATAAAACTTCTTCAAGAAAATAGCGGCCAGCAACTGGACCCTTGTGCCCTTTTCATATGCACAAAGCATGACAACTGTACAAAATTGGTAGAAATTGAGAGGATTGAAAAAGACTTTCACCAGCTACTGGTTGACAAAGGCTGAGAAGATACCCAGTTAGTTCAACTTTATTGAGCATAGGAATTGACTTTCGAAGCGGAATCGGGAAACAGACTAACAGACATAGACAGGTATACGAATTACTAAATAGACTCGAATCTTGAATTGCACCAAACGTTACTTTTCGCAATGAAAATAAAAGACCAGAAGGATAGCTGACGAATGTGGCCCAACCCCTAATCCGAACAGCAAATGATTCTAGGGCGCAAGAGAACATTCCTAATCCAACCCTTAGAATTATTTAAGCGAACGAAAGGAATATTGATGAAACGGTTCCAATCCGGTCAGATTAGGAAGCCTATATAAGCTTTACCGACTGAAAGAAACTAATAAAAGGTAAAAACTATAAGAGTCTTTATTTAGGGACATATTGAGGGGCAAATAACAAAAACAGGCAGCGATGAGTTAGATGAGTTCCAACAAAGTGTTCAGTACATACGAGGATGGTCCGTTAAGTACTGTCCTCGCCCACAAAACAAAAACAAAAATTTTGGAAAAGTGGCGATTTATTTCTCTACGTAGTCTCCTTTTAGCTCGATACATTTGACCCACTCGTATTCGAAGGCATATAATATACAATTTAACAATAGGTTTTTTAATGAAGTTAAAAATATATGAAGTTTCTTAATAATAAAATTGCGTACTTATAGCAAAAATAAAAGAAATCAAGGAATAATTTAAGAAAATTAGATACTATTAGCTAAGACTGGTACTCAGTGTGCGTGTGTGTGTGGCGTCTGTGCACTTGGTGCTCTTGAGGACACTAGTATCTTAAGAGTCCGGGCAACAGGAAATACCAGGATGCGTGTAATAAGAGAACGTTAGATATTACGGGTGTGGTTTTTTTTAAATCCTGGATAGACCTAAGCTTGACCACAATCTAACTGGTAAATGACGATCTGGTTGACGATGTATCACAAAGGTCTAGACACATACTCACTCTTGTCTTGAAGAGACCCAGGTTGTAATTGGCCGGAAAAACAGAAGCCGGCAGCGAGTTCTAAACCTTATCATTAGAATCCAAGATATTTTTGGTAAACCGTGACATTTTTGTATGAAAATTGAAGATGCTATGAAAATTTATATGAAAATTGATTTGCTATGATGGTACCAGCCGTCGTAAAATACTTTCCACTAATATTTCTTTTATTACAAAAAATATCTACGATTCTAGAGCCGAGTATAGCGGCTTATTTGATACTAGCTACGCTACAGCAAGCGACTTCCTGATTTTTCCTGGAATTGAAGGGGCCTATGCTATTTTTTACAGGGTACAATCTACCTACCTCTCTTCTACATGTCTATTTGGCATCTTGTACCCATAACACAAGCTCTGATGATCAAAATACGTTTTGTAGTAAGCAAAATTTCTTAATTTAGGTATTAAGCAATCACTATTTATTTTGTTTTAATTAATAAGCTGCCGTGTTACTATGGAGGCTTATACCAAGGCGTGGGTGTCAAAGGGCTGAGTAGATGATGATTATGTAAGCTGTATAAAAAGTCAGAAGAAACGGATTTTCCCTCTCACTTCTTACATTTATAAAGGCATTTTCCCTGGCCAATTTGTAAATGGGTATAAGACACCGCATTTGGGTTCGGGCGAGAGACGATAGACAAAAATTTGCATAAAGAATTGACAGGCTCCGCGCCGTCCCAAATCGCTCTTAATCATTCGAATTCCAATTCCCCAAGGGTTTCGAAGAATCGTGGATTTTTAGAAATTCGCAATATTAAGTGGTAATGTTGAAGTACCTATATAAAACTAGCTTTATATAGGTATATAAAACTAGCTTTACCCGCAGCTTCGGACGTTTCTTTCCTGGATATGTATGTAGCCTCTATTATTCTAGGTCCAGAACAGTATGCCAAATTTCAGTTGATTTGGTTTAATAAAGTTACGAACATACAAATTTTTGTCTTCAATTTTGTGTTGTGTGCTGTGATGTGATGCTAGAAGATTATTACTATAGAAAGAAATACATATATGTATTTACTTCTAACTATACCTAGGTACCTATCAAGGCAAGGTACTTTTCTCTTATATTTTACCTTTATGTAAATTCTGAATCCATCAAGATTGAAGAGAACATACCAACTATTATTATTGTTAAAAGATCGACTAAAAACCTACTGAAACTCTCAATCCCTCTTGCCCCTCCAACTAAAGAAAAAGAATAATTCAAACAGCAACTGGCCACTAAAACAGTTGAAAGAGGGATTGAGTTGTATAAATCCTGGGATCTAGAATGTGAGTACTATCTAGACACACCGAGATCCCGGGCCAGGTCTTAAGTGGCGACCTAGCTCAAGAGCTATAGTCCTCGCATGAAAGCTAGCCATCTTCTATGCATAATACGACCTCTGGGGCGCAGCGGGCCATTAAATGGCAGCAGTCTGCGACGCAGGAGGTTGCGGGTTCTTTTCCCGCCTCCGGACAAATGTTTTTACGATCTGCAAATTTATGTTCCGGGTGTTCTTGGCGTTCGATATCCACCTCCGAACAAAGGTTAGTACGATCTGCAGATATCTGTAGATATTTGTTCCGGGTGTTCGATTCCCGCCTCCGAACAGATGTTAGTACGAACTGTAGATATTTGTTCCGCGTGTTCTGGGTGTTTTCTATGTAGGTATAGTATTGTATTGAGAATCTCTTTTATCTAATACCCATAACACAAGCTCTGCTTCCTTTGGGGCTAGATGAAGCTGTGTGAATTGTCCAATTTTATTTATTTATTATTCATTAAGTTACGAGAGGTTTGGAGGAAGAGAACCAAATTATTTTTTACTATTTTTTGCGCGTGGAAACATGTTTTTCGCGCGTTTCTATGTGGTTGGAAGTAGCGGAGTAAGGAGAGAGGGGGAATCGGCACGAGTACCAAGCTCAGAGGTGTGCCATTTTGGCACCTCTTGGGGTGACAACAACAACTCACACGCTTGGTAGAAAACCGCCCCGAGGGTACCAACCCACGCTACGCCCCGCCACTGTTGGCTGGGACTGTTTATTACCTCAAAGCAACAAAAGCATTACTGATTTTAGTGACAGAGGTATCAAACACTTGTCCAAATTTCTGCTTTTTACCATTTTCCTTCTTTTTTACCTGGTTTTTTAATATTGTTCAATTAATTACTAACTTGTTCATAGGAAAAATAATGCCGTCTGGCAGAGGAAGAATTAGTTTATTTCTATGCGGCCAATAAATATTTTTCCACGCATTACTGTCGCCGCTCGCAATCTCTCGCAAACAGAAGGCGAGTAGCTCTCGAACAAGGGCTGTGGTTTAAAGGCAGAATTCCAGAACGAAACCACTTATTGCTTTCTGACATTGACTTGGATTGGGACCTCTCAAGCCATTTTAGACCCTCGACAAATAATTTCGAATACTGCTTACGCCCGCCCTTGAGAGGCGGTTTTTATTTACCTCCGATAAAAAAGAGGGGTGCTTAATATTTGACGTGTATATGTAAGTGTATGTTTGGCTGTGACATCCTAGCTCCTAGTTCCCGAACCGATCTGGATTCTGTTTTGACCTCATTGAGTTTAGTTTTGGAAGATCAGCGTTTGGTGTTGGTTGTACCCTAAAACCGATTTTATATGTGGAAGTACTTACATTTGTAAGGAAAGGAGCGTTGTCGTTGATGTCAGTCAGTTCTAGGATAACTTCGGTGGTAGACCGCAGGCTGTCGGAGCCCAGTCTGCCTCCGTGGTCTGCCGCCATAATGAGGATCTGCCATCTGTAAGAAAAGTTGTATAAACCGTGGGCGTACAATCAAAGTTCGAAGGTTTCGTAACCTCCTTGGACTACCTTCGCGCTTCGGTCGCACGACCATAGTTTGCCATCAAAGAGGTTGTTTATGTTTTATACTGGCTTGCAACAACCTATTTTGAAACGATAAAAAAAAAGGAACATATTTTACCGATTCAAAAAGTGTCTACGTGTTATTTCCTACCTTTTTGGACGAACCTTTGCTTTTGATAATAATTTTGATGATAATTTCACTATCACCTAATTAATGGTTTGCATGGCAACGGGCCAAGTGTCATCAAACTAAATTAGACTTGAATTATAACTAGATGCCGCCAGTGTAAACTCAATTTTTTGCACGTGAACATAGACCTTCGGTCAGGGAAAGTAAGGGATGGGTAATTTCGTTCGTCCGAGACATAGATGAATATTGTCTAGGTGGTGGAATTTGAAGTCGGTTTATCGTTTTTTAAAACACGACAAATTATTATTTATTGAAGTTAGCAAGAAGAAGTAAAAATCATGTAGGTATCCAAAAGTTTCCTTAAAAATTAGCCACCTATTTTTAGTAACGTGGCCCACACAGGGCCCGTACTCGTAAAAACGAAATCGAAGTTTCTGATTCGTTTTCGTGCCAACGCTAATCATATGCAAGCGACATAAAGAGTTGGTTTTGCAAGAAAACGAAAAATAAACTACGATTTTCTTTTCCCGAGTAGGCCCCCTGCACTCAAACGTCCACTGCGAAACATGCCTCTCCGACGGATTTGTGATCGCAGGGAGGTGTTAAGAATACACAGAAGAAAAGTATTGCCCTTCTTCTAGTAACAGTGATGTCAACTTAGCTATTTTAAAGCTAGATCTAGCAATTTTCGCAACACCGTCAGCTACTACTTCTAAATAGTTGTAGCTAAAGGATTCAACAATTTTTTCTAGCAACTATTAATATTTTACTACTTTATAAATACTATAAAAATAGAGATAGGCTATGTCCGTCCCCGGGACACCATCTACATCCTTGCCAAATTCATTGAGATCTGTTCAGCTGTTTAGGTAACATACGGACAGAGTTACTTTCGAATTTATAATATTAGTATAGATTTTTTACCTTGGCTACTTCTAGCTACTTTTTGGGGTAATATAACGTAGTGATCTGGCAACTTCCTGCAAAAGATCTAGCTACTGAGATGAAGGTACAACACAAAAGTAAGTTAAGTAAGTAAAGTAAGTTGGCAACACTGTCTAGTAAGTTCCCTTAGTCTCTTACGATATCCACGGTCTGAGCTGGAGGGGTAGATTCTTACGCCGTGACCGCCACAACCAGCTGGACAGTACACTATATTCACGTTTGAGCTTCATACCTGGTAAATCCAAGAGGTTGATCCCTGTCCAGAGGTTTCGTCAACCGCAGGCAGCCCTCGTTGTCGATCTGCAGGTATTCCTTCTGCTCGTGCTTGACTAGGGAGTAGACAATGTTTTGTGGCGCGTTCCTGTCTTTTATATCAGGGTCGTAAGCTTCCACCTGTGAAAATTCACATGTAAGTACATTTTTGAAGAAGAATATCTGAATGACGATATAGCACCACTGAGGGTGCAGCGGACGCAGGTCCGCCTGCGACGGGATAGCGGGTTTGGTTCTCAACAGATGTTTTTACGATCTGCAAGATATGTGTTCAGGGCTGTAATGTTGAAGTGAGGTGATATTTGTTCCGGGTGTTCTGGGTGGTTTCTATGTAGGTATTATTAAAAAAAAATATACTTATAAGTTATCTAGTTCTCATAACACAAGCTTTGCTTAGCTTGGGGCTAGATGATGCTGTGTGAATTGTGCAGCATATTTTTTAGTCTTGGCTGGGTTCAAGAAATGCCAGGAACATTGAAAAGAGCGCACCTTACAAAGGGAGAACCGTCAACCAACAAAATAGCATCAAAACTATACAGTAGACATAGATAGAGAACATTTTCGATTTGCCACTCTACGCTATGCATTGGGAGACTGGAGTCGTGTAGAATCGCTCTAGTTCACGACCAAGTCTATTTCACATCTACAGCCTTTACTAGTCCACTCTTGGACATAGGCCTCCCCTAATAAGCGCCTTATTGGTTACTAAATAGCTGTTTACCGCTATTAGGTACAGTCGCTACCAGTGTACCAGTAGGAATAATTATTTGCTTTTAGTAAAACAATAAAAAATAACCTAGTGTTTGTAGTAGGGTGTTTGGTATTGCGATCGACATAATTTTTTGGGGAGTGGTTATAATTGTTATTATTATATAGTATATTTTTTGTTTGTTGTTCTAATGCCAAAAAGTAACTTGTGTTGTATTTTTAATGCACCTGCACCTTTTAATAAGTATTATTTGAAATAAATTATTACTTGATAAATTTCACTTTAAAAAAAAAGTTACGATCATTCATTCTGACTATGATTGTTAATTAATTATCTGACTGTTAATTATTTATTGTCTATTGTATTATCCTTGTTTAATTTTATTAACGAATATTTTAAGTATTTGAAGCGCCAATATTTAATAGTTGCACACCTGCTTGCGGGTTGAATACATTTGACATCACTCTAGTTATAAGATCTGACATGTACCTACCTGTAATAATGTATTCAGCAAATAAATGATGATTTATTATATTTATATATCTTTATCATATGTATATAGATTTATCATATATATAATAAATTATGAATGATTGATTTGATTCAAATAAATAAACTTGCTAATGCGTAGCAAGTTTATTTATTTGGGTTAAACATTAAGTCCAGTGACGCAACCGAATTCGAGAAGTGCTGAATGAGCAATTTTTCGCATACCGAGACCTGGGATTTGTGACGTCAGCGTAGATAATTGTATACAAAACAAAAGACAATCACGCCAGCCTTAAAAACTTTATCAGTGTAAGAATTTTTAGATACGGGCAAGTAGTTCTGGAGATTACCTTTTCATACAAACATACAACTAAGTATACCTCTTGTAGGCTTAGATTATAAATGTTATCTTCTACTTAATCTTAAACTTCTTAATATACCTTCACAATACATCCTTCGTATAGCTTCTCTTCCTCAATAGTCTTTGTATAATTCGCCAAAAACACCGGCGGGTTATCATTCAAGTTCTCGATATTAATGATAACCTTCGCATAGTCTTCGTAGATGCCATCGAAAGCTCTCACATCGAGACTGTAGCTGGTAATGTTTTCGTAGTCAAGTTCGTTGTTGACTCTGATCTCTCCGGTGAAGTTTCGGATAACGAAGGCGTCGTAGGTGTTACCGGCGACAATGCTGTAGCTTACTACGGAAGCTGCAACACAGAAGTTCATAAATTTTAAAATCCGAGAAATATTATAATGTATTAACGCTTTATTAGGCCAATAACAGACTGACAAGATAGCACAAGGCCAAAAGAAGTGGCCGAAATGAAGTATAGATCTAGCTTCCGCTGGCGGCTTCGCACACTTTTTTTCGGAATAAAAGTAGCCTATATTTTATTCCAGGTTTAGAACTGCATCTATACAAATACACAGGACGATCTGTTAAGTAATTTCGTCGTGAAGAGGTCACAAACTTATAAACATCGGAACTATTGCATTTATAATATTAGTGTGATAAGAATTATCTATCTGATACAAATTAGTACTAGTATTTACAATTGAAACAATTGAGCTAACTGCAGACTGTTGCAAACCATCTTATTATCTTGATATGTATCAGTTGAGGTAGCTCAACTGATACATATCAATACCATCCATATCAGACAGGTCTTGGGGACGCTTCCAACTAGGAAGCCTCCCCAAGACTATCTGAACATTCTAAACCAGCATCGGGCAATGCTGTAAGTGTTAATGTGTAAGACAAATGTTGCATGATCTGTAAGTATGCGTTTCTTCGTAAGCCTGCTACACTTTATTGCTTTTATTACCATTACAGCATCTATTGGTTTGGCGCCTATGCTAGTTCTGCACATATGGTTCTTCTTAAAGCCTCATAACGCTCTTTCTTCAGTGTTTTTGCATTATCTTCTCTTATACTAATCGTTTGATACTTGGACAAACTTATTCGAATAAACAGTTTCAATTTCTTATCCCAATGAATAAAGACGATAACATATTTTTAGTGTCTTACCTGTATCAATATCCAAAGCACTGACCACAGTGACCAGCTCATTGATATTAGCATTTTCAGCTATAGACTCAGCGACATAAGTATCTTGAGTGAAATGAGGAGGATTGTCGTTCTTATCAGCTATTTCTATCAAGAACACTTGCTGTCCAGCATTATGCTTCCCCGGTATCAGTGCTGATTCAGAATTATCAGTTGCTATAATCTTTATGTTGTAGAAACTTCTTTCTTCTCTATCGAACATTTTCAGTGTCGTAATGTTGCCGGTGATAGGGTCTACAGCGAAAGGGTCTGATGGGTCTCCAAGTTCGTAGGATATTTGGTTGTTGGCAGAGGTACCATCAGCATCAAATGCTCTGACTTGCATGACAGGGGTGCCTGGGTTTTCGTTTTCTAGTACACTGCCAGATCTGATTTCACTGAAGATAGGTATGTTGTCGTTTACGTCTTCTACTTCTATTTGGATAATGGTTTCAGCGGCTAATTTGTAGTTATTCTGAAAGAAAAGATTTAAAGTTTATTTCTTTAAAAAAGAAAAACGATTTTATACGCAATCTTAATAATACTAGACTAAATATATCGCTTGGGGCCATTTCCGTACACGCGTTACAAAAACAAAAGATTAAAGGCGATGAAATAACTAAAAAACTAAATATTCAAACATTTCGTACTGAAATAGTCAGCCTTAAATGATCTCACAGCTGGGACCTCATGGTCTAAAGTCGAGAGGAACTAATCAGTCTAATGGCTGGCTGTAAATTTCATGAATATGCAAATAACAGAAACTGAACTTTAAAACAAGGAAAAACGTTTTAAAATGATAACAGTTAAACCACTTGTTGGATAAGAATTTTGCATACAAAATAGGTTAGGTTTCAAGAAGAAAATGCACCACGTATTCCTTACCTGTATTCTAACCGTGAGCGTGTAATCTGTAATTTTCTCGTAGTCCAAATGGTTCCCCAGCTTGATAACCGCCGAGTCCGCCTCAGGTTCCAGCACAAATGTATGCCATTTATTTGTTTGCTCCGTCTGCCCCTGTACTAGTTCAAACTGTAGCTTTTTCTCTTCAGGTATATTTGAGCTGTAAATAAACAATAAGCATGACCCTCATACATCACGCAAATAAAATAATTTTATTTTCCCGCAGGGAGTTGCCTCGGCCGTTGCCCTACTTCAAAAGTGACTGACGTAGACACAGTCGAATTACTTTGTTCGAACTTCGGAATTTCAAATTCACATTAAACTCTTAATTAATTCGTACTTACATCGCCCTCACTGTGGCTATAGGCGTATTGAAATCCGCGTAATTTTCTTTTAATTTTATCGGCTCGTCGGGAACTTCTATAAAAGATGGGCTCTTCTTGTTGGATTCCACGACTTGGATATCCAAAGTTATAGAACTTTGTTGCGGTGGATCGCCCATATCTTTCACTATGGCGCTAAGTTTGAACTTGTAGCCCGGTAATTTCTGCGGGAGCAAAGGAGTTATGAGTGTACAAAGTTACAAAGCATTTTAACTCCAGAAGAATTCCTATGAAGTTAACGCAAAATAATGTTAATACTACTGTACAGTTAGTACAGTACAGCAGTAGAGTACTTATTTAATGATCTTATTTACAGACAACGTAAAACATTATTTCTTATCAGGTAGTTTGAATCATGCAAACAAGATTAATTTAAATGGAAAGGAGCTGCAAAATTCAGTGATTTTTACTAAATAGATGCAAAAAGAGTTATGTATCTAGCAAATGAATAATGTATAAGATACTTACATCAATAGTTTTGTTAAGAAATATTACTCCGTTATCTGGATCTATGTAAAAATATGCTTGATCTGGCGAGTTGGAGTCTAGACTATAGTGTACTATGGAGTTGTTCCCATCGTCTATATCCGTCGCTGATATCCTCATCACTTCTCGCCCGCTTGGAAGGTCTTGAGGCACTGACTCCGAATACGACTGTTTAGAAAAAACATGTTAGTTCCTTGTTTTATTGATAAACAAAATCTACATATGAAAAAAAAAAAAAAAGGAAATGTTTGCTGTTCAAAAGTTTCAGATTTTTTTGAGAATCTTCTCTAGTTATCAACCTTATTTTTAAAACAGATATGGTGAAATCTTAGCATCTAAAATCTAGACAATCTTGACATGTTCTACGCGAAGCATGCCCAAAGCTTAGAGAAAGATTCCATTTCGTAAATAATAATAATCGTGCGGTGTGGTAAAATGCGCCTACGGGGAAAGAGCGGCCTAGCTAAAGAAAACACATCAACTACAAATGTGCAAAGAAAGTGTACCAAAACACACGAACACAATAATATATTACCAATAACGCCTTGAGTGGCGGCCTATGATCCTAAATCAGACATGCAGCAACATGCAAGTAAAGAAACAGATATTTCAAGACTTTCGATTGTTACCATTGCTAACAAAACTATATAGATATAGCGATGGTGACAACCGATATAGAACACGGGAAAATTTGTGTCAATTTGATTAAGTGCGAAACGCTCTCTCTCATTGTGATAGTTTCAGTTGTTTTGGACAAACCTTCCATACGTCTCCACGAAAGACCTTTGAAAAACAGGCAAGCGTTAATAATATCTGCGCCACGTTTTGAGGCTAATGAACGAATGTATTGTTAGTCACATATAAAACAGAGACATAGAAATAAAACAATTCTAACCTTTTCGTTCAGATGAAACAAGATTAATAAATGTTGTTATACATACATACACATTTGTTCCAGTCGCGTACATAACAATATGAGTCATTAAGATTGTATAACATAAAGCATGCACAACATAGGCTGATTCAGATAAACAAAATATTAACTTTAGCAGCTATCATAAATTTTACTGATTAAAGTTATCTTAGAGATCAATATCTAATCTAGCGTAAGTTTGGTTTGGGGCTTAGAAACAATCGTTGTAGTTCCAAAAGTTGCATGGACATTTTTAGTATTTCAAATGTTCATGTCACTTTTGTAAATATTACTTACCACTTTGTCGAAAACCGGCTGGTTATCATTGATGTCTTCTATTAGTATTTTAATTGTACACGCGTCATCTAGCTGTGGTTGTCCGTTATCACTCGCTCTTACTGTAATATAGGCTTCTTTCTCTCTCGAAGGCTCATCATGGTCGAAAATCTGTATCAGTTCATCAGTTTAGTTATCAAAGTCATTATATATACAATTGTTAGTCTTACCTACATTAGTTCCTTGATTGTGCGCTATAACTTTTATGTGATTGTCAAAGCATTAGATTAGTAACCATACTTTCAGTAATCTTAAGTAAATGCACGTTGTGTTAAAGTTTATTGTATTTATGTATTTCTTGACAGTCAGTAAAATCCATGTACTTACATCGGCCGTTGTTATTCTACCAGTCTCAGGGTCGACGTGGAATCTTTCCTTCTCACCAGGAGTGGAAACAAACTTGTATGTGACCGTCCCACCCATTTCGGGTGGATCTCTGTCTTCTGCTTTTACCTGAGCATAAAATTGAGAGGCGTTATTATGAATCTTCATTATTTTTATCATCATTAAGATCAGCAGCCACTGAGCGAAAAACTGGAGGGGTTTGCCATCAATACAACTCGCTTGGCAGGCTCATTGTTCAAAGCAAATACATATATTACCTAATTTGACGTAAGAAGAATTTCGAACTCGGCCGAGCGCTCTAGAACGCGCCTCAATACTAGAACACTCTGTCCCTGTTATTTAGTTAACTTTAACAAATCAAAGGCTTTCAATTCCTTCTAAAGGTAAGAGAATAAAATTTATTCATACAGGAAGTTTTTACCAAATCCCGTGATATAAAAACGCAGATCCATGCTGGCAATCGTTTCTGCGAGAAGGCGTAACAAACAAACAAAGATATTTTCACGTTCATCCATAATATGCACTACGCTATGCTATACATATTTTTTCTCCATATTTCCATCAATCGATTGTTAATTTGACGACCCAAGGTCCTCCTGCGACGCAGTGAGTTCGATTCCCGCCTCGGGACAAATGTCTGTACGATCTGCAGATATTTGTTCAGGGTGTTTTCTATGTAGTATAATGTATTACGTATATCAGTTATCTTGTACCCATAACACAAGCTCAGCTTAGCTTGGGGCTAGATAATGCTGTATGAATTATCCAGCATTATTTATTTATTTAATATTTTGTGAAAATAAACTTCTAAACCTATTAACCATAGATCATGGAAGTTAGAGCTTAGTAATCAATTGAAATTGTACTCACCGTAAAAACATATGTGCCCACCGGCTGCTCCTCTTTCACCGTGGGCCTGTAGCTCAGACATTCTGTGAATAACGGCTTGTGGTTGTCCTTTACAGCTAGCTTCGGTATCGCGGCCGATGAAAACTGAAAATGCGCAATGTGAGGGCAACTATTTTATTTTAACAAGGGAAATGATTTGCCGCATTCTTATCGTATTTCAATTCTTTTAATTTCAGCAACTGCATAGTTTAATAGTATCGGTATTGTGTACTTTCGAAAGAACAAGACTTATAAACCGTTTCAATTAAACAAAACACGAATTCCGAGGAAATACAAAAAGACATTGAAATTTGGCAAATGATTTCCATTAGATGTTAACATATGGCTACATTGTTGGGTATATTCTCTAAACACCCAAATTAAAGCTTTACTCATACAGACAACAAAGACCTACAGCTACAAAACGATATAATATCTGCTGCTGTACGTCTTTCAGTCGCTCGTATGTTTTAACCAACCTTGATCCTAGTGCATGCTGTCTAACTTAATGTAAAGCACATCAATCACGTTAACGAAGCCTTAACGCGATTGTTTCGACGCCGTGAAATCTTATCGTGTGAAAACCCCATTAGGCAAGTTTGTCACAACTGGATAGGTTCAACATGCAATGGGGTCGTGGTAATAGTCTAAACTGTGCTTTTTAAAAAGGTTCTTATAGTATTACAAATAATTTTTCTGTTGAAAGATTTATGCTCGCCATAATTCTGATGTGTCAATTTAAAACTAACTGATATGTTTCTTTTCTTCGATTGTACCTGTAGTTCTATGTAAATAAATTCCTATTTATATATTTAAAATTTTATTCAATAATTTAGAAAGTGGAATAGAAGATAGCGATTGAATAAACGAATATAATAAACGACTGAATTTAAAGTTTATGATAGACGCAGCAGAATTGAGGCGAATATATATTATAGATATAAGACAGCTTACTCACAATGTTTTGAAAATCTAGCTGTACTGTGTAAGGACAATGTTAAGTGAATTGAATTAGATAAGACTATAACAATATTATATACCTTACGTCTTTCCTGTGTTGCATGTCAGGGCATTGAAATTAAGTGACAGTTCGTTAGTGGTATGAACAATACAGAATTCCATTGTTGCAATACTGAGCATGCATATACCTACGTTTGTTTCGTACTGTACATCTATGTTTATTTATCTAAAGATATATAAATTGAAGAAGCAATAAAATAATTGAAATCTATAGGGATAAAGCTGTTGGGGCTGGGTAGTATGTAATTATGATGTGATGTGATTGGTGGATGGTTACTCACTGGCGCCGGGTGGATTGGCAGATGTCTCGAATGTCTTAACCTCGTGATGTGGTGCGGTGTGAAGTCTCGTGCTGTGGAAGAAAAGGAAATATCAGCTCTTGTGTTTATAGTGGTACTAAATTTTGTAATATTGTATTATATTTTGTAATATTGTATTTGCCAAACAGTGATCAAGTTTCCTGATAATGCCTTTTTATTAGTGGACTCCGAATAGAGGGTACAAAGTTCGTAATCTTTTTGATTAAGGAATTTTTAAAGTGATTTGTAAAAATATGTGCCACTATACTTCTAATCTACCCAAGAAGAAGAAGAAGAAACGTTAGCTTGAATATAACAACGTAACGAACGATAAGGAAGGCAGGGTTTTCTTACACAAGTATGCTTAAAAGAGAACCCAAACCCATGTTATTTAACTTTTTACGTAAAGTTTTTTACCGTTTTTTGTATTTATCATTTTCATTTTATTTTAACGATAATGTTAGGTGGTTCTCCAAAAACACTGAGGGAACACGCTGAAACATACTCCCAAAATAGGTTAAATCTGAGATGCCATCGTATTGATAATAAAACCTAGGTGCGCTTTCAGAAAGTTGATGTCAAAGTTTTGAGAAAGCTCTCAAGTGGAGAAAATATTGTAACTTCCAAACTTTGTCTGTCTATCCACTTTTGGAACAGATATTTTTGTAACAAAATGTCCGTGAACCCCGCAGGTGGAGCTTTTTGGAGGGCACTTTACGATTGCCCACTTTAGTAATAAGAAGTTCGGAATGTAGTTCATCGTGTTCTGTCTTGTAAAATAAGAGTTGACTTAAGGGTTGCATATTCATTTGTTGGCCGAGTCATGGCGAGCCTGAGCCTTGATTCGCTTAAGCTAGTCCTCTTCAACATACAAACGTCCACTGCTGAACATGCCTCCCCAAGACGCGGGAGGGGAGGGGAGTAAAATTTCATAAATTATCACCAAATTATCACAAATAGTCCAGTCAATGCACTCATTGACTGGACTATTTATTCCGTCTATTGAGCACTCTCAATAGAGGGGGTTGTGGGTTGAAAAGTCGAAAGCATGTAGTTTGACTTAGGATCTTTGTTTAAACGACAAACATACTAAAAGTCCCAACTCCTGTGAGGTAGCCCTAAGAGTGGGGGCGCAAAGAAGGCCCCGTTTTTTTTTGTTTTTTGCTTGCATCTCGTAAACGATGAGTCATAGTGAAAAATGTATAGAACCAAAATTGTAGATAATTTTATTAGCTTCCATTATGAAGTATATCAAAATTTCCTATGACGCATCGCTTACGAGATGTATGCAATAAACTAAAAAACGGGACCTTCTTTGTGGCCCCACTTCTCGGGTTCACCTCACAGGGGTGAGGACTTTTAGTATGTTTGTCTCCTAACTAGTCCAAACAAAGTCAAACTTTCTGCTTTCAACCTTTCCATCCACAATCCTTCGTTGACTGGACAACAGGTGGATTGGTGGTTGCACCGGCCGTGTATAAAATACACAGAAGAAAGCTTCATTCCCTCTTGTAGCATCTGGTAACAGCCCAAGCTGAGGTTCGCATCTCAGTGGTGGCCGTTGTGCGTGTTGCCCCAACATAACTTTTTTTTTTTTTAACGCGGCGAGGCGCCGCGGCCGCCAAAAGTCCGGTGACGCTGTCAAGGCCATCTGCGGTCAACAGCATAATAGTCATTTCGAAAAATAAAAAGAAAAAGCTTCTTTGGTAGGTTCCTTTCGTCGACTCTTACGACATACACGGGCATCCAGTGTAGAAAGACATGGCACCTCCTTAGGCCTCCTACGTTTGCATAGAACAAGCACATTCAATAGAAAACACAACAGCATTGTTCCGCATTGTACATCGTGTAAACTGTAAAATCATTCCTAGAATCTCCGCTAACCCAAAACAGAGGCTTTATCCTGAATAGCAGCAATACCAACAATGGTGCACACTTCATCACAGCCGATTGGAATAAAACAATAAGACGGGAAAACACAACGTCCGACACGATTTACATGACGATATGAGCAAATGGGTGCAGCGGCCGGCGGGCATAAGTTTCAGTTGGTAGGAGTCATCAGAAACGTTCGTTCGATTTGTCGGCCAAAGTGACATCGAAAAGTACTTCAAATATATCGTTTTGCGAGATCTTGTAGAGGTCTTGGTAAAGATAAGTAAGCGATATACAATTATGATATTTGAATTCGATAAATTGACTACTATGTATACTTAACAACAACGACCATAATATTGATAACTTGGCGTTATCAATAAAGAATTGTATTGTATTGTATTGAAAATCCTTTACAGACCAAGACTAATTCGAATCTAGTCCCTAAACAAACACGATAAAGAGTTTTTATTGTTTTCGAATTGCACAAAAACTTTCCACCCCAGTCAACTTTGACTGAATCAGAAGGGTCGTGTCGGACCGTCTAAAACTGTTTTAAGATGGTCTCAAACATGTCTCAAAGCTTGCACCGAGACAACAGCATTGAACATAGCTTTGTTCTTCTCGTATGTTGACTACGTAATACCGTTGCGGGGTTGCTTTTGAGATTCAAGCATGGGAGCATTGGTGAGTTCAGTTCAGTTCAGATGGTAGAAGAATTGGTACGGATGGTTAATGTAATTATAAGCAACTAGTTTCTGCCCGCCACTTCGCACGCGTTGTTTCTATGGAAACGTTTTAAGGGTATTTATATCTTAAGGGAACTGATTTGTGGGATCAAAGTAGAATATGTTTGATACCAGGTTTAGCGCTACAACTTTCAATTATTTCTCAATATGATATAGTGTGATTTCGAAAAGTCAAAACGACAATCGTATGGAAAGTTGAATAAACTACCGAGAAAACCTAAGCCAAAACGGGTTAAGAGACAGTAAAGACGTCAAAATTAACATTAAATCAATAACGTTAACATTCAATTTACTCCCCATAATAATGCTAATATTAATTTGCAAGTCACCGTTCTATTGCTTATTATTATGCTTCAAAATAATTAATGTCTGAAGTCAATCAAAAATTATTTATTCTCTCTGGGAATTCAGACAAAATCTGATGGTCCACTTCTAAGTAGAAATTACTGCGGCTATAAATTATGTATTATATTTTATATATACAGTCAAACCTGGATAAGCGAGAGTTCAAGGGAGCACAATCTCATTCTCGCTTATAGAGGTTTCTCACTAACCCGAGTTTCTCGCTAATGCAGGTACATGTGTAGCGTTTCTCTCTTATAGAGGTACGCAGCAATAACAAGACATATATTCATGCACTATGTAATTTTATTTTATTTAGAACTTATTTACACTTAAAAAAATCCGTCAATTTCGTTTGGGTTTCTGTTTTTGTATATTGAATGTTTTTCTCTAACTCATAAATTTTGTCGAATATTGCTTGATCAACAACCGCCGCGTATTCAAAGTACTGATGGACCGTCTCCAACGCATTTAAAGCTAGCTTCATTGGAATGATCTATATTTCTGTTTCCGGAATCTGTGCCTCGTCTTCACTGTCATTTCATAAAATAATAAGAGTCATATAATAGCAGATGTTACATTTGTAATTTGTTTTGTCATTTGTTCCTCCTAAATAATATACATAAATAAATAAAGCTCGACTGTCGCTTATAGAGGTATAAATAAGTAGCAGTCTCACTTACGGAGGTCCATGAGGGAAAAACGACTCTCTCTTACAAAGGTTTCTGTTTCTCGCTAATACAGGTTTTGGGAGCTTAAAATGACGGGTCCTGGCTATTACTCTCACTTATCCAGTTTTCACTTATCCAGGTTTGACTGTACATGTTCATTGTCCATTCATACTAGGATCGCTTGCCCTGGGGAATAAAGTCGTAATAGCAAAATCTATTTTTGTCAGGAAAAATAGAATAAGGTAATTCTATTATTTCAAGGCTCCTAGGTACACTACACATACAAACTAAGAGTATATATCAAATGAAAGCTAATAGTTTTTTTTCTTTATCAAATATTTTGCAAAAATCTGAAAAAAAAATACAGTTATAAATTATAATACATCACATAAGGATGTCAAAAATGAGAAAACAATAAAACAGTCGAAATAGTGATTTACGACTATGTTCCCCGGGGCAAGCGAAATATTTTAATGCTATAGTAAATATGTTTATCCCTATCGTCTGGATGTCTATCCCTGTCTCGATGTGTGGCTAAATCATACTAAAAGGGCTGGGCACCTCAATGAGATTTTGGTTAGAAGATAGATAATATCATGGGGGAGAACATAGGCTACCTTTTGTCTTACAAAATAATGTTGGAGGAGGCGATATAGGGCATCAAAGTTCATCTTACAATAGCACGAGCAAATCCGCAAGTAGAGTTAATGTCTAGGTACTTAATAAACTGTAATATGTAGCTTTCAAACTAATACTAGTCGTCGGTAAGAGAACCCAGCCTGAAACTGGATACTGAAAAATTTACAACGAGATCTTAGTATGAGTTTTGCATAGTGTACGAAAACTATAAAAGTTTACGTTTCCTTCCATACATTTAGCTCCTTGCAGCCGGATACTAAAGGGACAACTTTTCATAGTATGACGACGATCCAATAATTTTACAAAGTTTTCGCATGATTTTGAATGATTTGTTGCGTTTTGACAGTATACCAGTGTCAACTTAAAAAAGTAGCTGTAGTAAACTGCCAAGTTCTCAAAAACTTTTTCGTTTTGGTATTATGCAAACTCGTACTAGAAGTACAGGCAACACAAAGCCTTAGCCCTAGGTTGTGGGAACGCTACAAAGGCTTATTTTACACGTGTTCTACACTGTCCCTTAAAGAGCAATCTAACAAACGCCTTAAGGTACCAACAGGCTGGGCAAACGAGCCACCGAAAGGTTTAATCATCATCAGCCTGTGCTATCCACTCCGTTCTTTCGCACATCGTCATCCGATATGTAGATGGCGACATTTACTACGTTTTCGAAGTTATTTTTGTATAGAATTACTGAACGAAAAATGGCAAAGGTTCTCCTTTCATTTGGCTTAACTCGACAGGACAGAGCAGGACGACAAATATTACACACGGTCATTAGGTATATACATATATACTATATATAAATATATAGTATATACTTTACTATAGTAGAGTAGGTTCAGTTTCCAGGAAACATGGCGGACGAATGGGGTCGGCGATTGTGTGGAATGGTGGGCTCGCCGGCCATTTATGGCAGGAAGAGGGGACGCCAGTCGGGCCGCGGTAGGTTTAATGTTCCCGTGGTTCAGCGTGGTTCACGATAGCGTCCTTCTCAGGACGTCGAGTCCCACATAATTCCGGTCCCCCCCAGACCAGTTAACTCTTAAACGAATTTCATAGCTGAATATAAAAAAAGTTTCTGTTCCCAGATCAGAGTCCGAAGATCACTCGTTTGCGCGACCCTTAGGTACGATACCTGAGAAATTATCGTATAAATGGGAAATAACACGCAAGGTTTCACTCAAAGGGATAAAGGGCTTTCATGTATATCTTGTGTGAACATTAAATACAAAATAATGACAAATTATTTAATGGCAACCATGAGGCCAATAAGATTTTGCACACAATGGCTTTTCATTTTTATTTTCGCGATTATTTGGTAAGTAAAATAATTGTTACATTAATTGTTTATAATTGTTAATAATTGTTGTTATTGTTATGTATCATATTTTATACAAATATTGAAAACTTTTGGCGATTTTAATTAGAATCTTACGCCGACTTATTTGATTTTCGACGATTTTCATCAAAAATAAACAAAAACGACGATATATGTAGATTTCATATAAAAATAAAAGCAATACAATATCGGTTCACCCGTTTGGGAGCTACAATGTCAACGATACACGCAATCATAAAATATCGTATTTTAGGATAAAAAAATCCGTCGCATTTGAAAAAGCTAACTCGAAAAATGCATGGCTACATCTCAAAAGACCCGAGTAAAAAACCTAAGTAAAAAACCTAAAGACCTAAGTAAAAAAACTCCTTACATTTCGTACCAGTGTGTTAATATGAAATGAACTAACCAATTACTAAAATAATGCTACTGACACTGAAATAACAGTTAACCCTGTTATGGCAGGCGCGTGTGCACCCCAGGGGGTGCTATTGTAATGGAATAGCTCAAATTACTGTGTGAAAGTTTCACTGCACAACAACTGATTAGCAAAATTGCACAACAACAAGTAAAATAAATACCTACAATGACTAGGGCAAGTCAAGTTATACTATCAGCATGTGGAAAACAAACTAGGTACCTACCAGTTTTCGCAGCTTATGAAATATAAATGCACAATGTCCTTGGGGACCTGGAGCACACGCCATTTATAAAGATCTTACCAAACTTCTTATAGAGTCGACAGGTGATCGGAATGCTGGCTTCTATTTCGGTCAACGAATTAGCATTGCCATTCAACGTGGCAATGCTGCCAGCATTCTGGCACTCTGCCTTCTGGTGAAGGCTTTGATTTTTAAGAAATAGATATGTGTACATACTAGTTGTTATTGTTTTATTCTGTTATTGTAATAAATAAAAAATAAATAATAAATAAAATTTATTCAAAGAACGTAAATAGACAATACATTAGTGCACTAACGAATATGTTGTACCTACATAGGTACATTAACATATTTAATATATGCACAACAGAAGTTTAGATTTCGCTTTTCTTAAACCCTGGCAGTTCTTCTCACGCACACTTCAAAGGTTCAACACAACAACACATTAACAAAATTGCACAACTGTAAATAATTGCAATAAGTGTAGTTTATTGGCAGAAGGTAACTTACTTTTGAGCGAGGCCAACTAAATTCACCATCGCAGAATTCGAATAATGCATACCTACCAACATTACAATCTACAATCACAAACGAACAAAAATAATTAAAATAAACTGCTTAATACGTTTTCTGCTTAATTTTACCTCCTTTCGACGCAATTTTGCTTTATTTCCAGATAATCTTACCTCAATTCTGATCAAATTGTAGCACTATTCTGTTAACTCGGATTCACCTCACGCAACAGAAACTGAACCTTCATAGAGCGCAATAAAGATTAATTTCCAGTAACAAACTGATTAAAATGACACACACCCGGCACAATAGCACCCCTTGGGCTTTCGCCGGGGGTTCTGCCTTAATGAATGTATTTGTAACGAGAGCCTTATTAGTGCTCTAGCTAAGACAGTAACTGTCTTAAAGATGAACTGGATCGTTGTATTTTATGATATTAATAGTGATAGGACCATTTATTATCCCAAGGATTTTTCGTCGCTTCATTACACAGCTACTACATACCGAAGACAGAAAACAAAAATATCAATTTACTCACTTATTCCATGTCTGTGTTTCATTTTAGGAATTTGACCTTTTCTAAGTGTACATTTATTATATTTATGGAAATAAAGAAACAAAGCCTTTATGACAAAGAAAATTTCAATTCAATAATAAAAATAAATTAGAAGTAGTATTTACAATTGAAACAATTAAGCTAACTGCAGACTGTTGCAAACAATCTACAGGCAGCTCAACTGATCCATATCAATACCAGTCGGAAGCGTCCCCAAGACGCTGGCTGCATTACTCCGCTGTATGGCAATGCTGATGCGCTGCGCCAGCTCTCGGGTCAAGCGTCGCTTCGACCAGCTCCACGCTCAAATAACTGTTTAAAAACCCGGAGAGCCTCGGTACCCCACAGACCTAGGGTCTCGACCCCAAAATGTGTAGGCTCTGTCGAGACCTGCATATTTGCGTCTCTTGAGATCCTCGGCCAAATCTGCCGCCGCACCAGCCCTCACGGATGTTCTCGGAAGATGGGAAGGCGAGTGTGTCGACGCATGTAGCGTCCCACACAATGGGCCTCCCCAACACCCATGGGACTAGTGTCATGCCGTCGGGCCTCTTACCTACGTCACGCAACAGACCATTCGGTTCAAGAATAGCTGTTACTTTAGCGGTGACAAAGGTCCGCCGGATGATGTCGTTAAGGCTGGCATGACGAGATAACCGACCGGCGGCCCTAGTACACGATAATCCGTGATGACCAAGCTGTTCGACAGCAGTACCGCACTGGCATTGATGAGGCGCGCAACACCTTGCACCCAACCGAAGTCATGTTGCGATACGGAAAGTTACGGGATCCAATAAAGTGCCAGTGTTAAATGAAGGAAATGCTTGCAACCAATGTCCTGACTCCTATTTAGAAACGGCCAGGAGACGGGCACGATCCGCAGAGCTGGAGCACGTTTGTAACAAACAATTCCGTGTAATAAAGTATTTTTGATTTTGTTTTTATACGTGGTAGTTTTGAAGCTCAATTATAGGAATTTTAAAATACCAATCCTTTTTGACATTTGCATGCCGGAATAACAGTTTTTTTTATTTAATCAATAGATCATCGTTTGACCTGAATCTCATGATGATGATGATGATGATGAGATCATCGTTTGACCTGAATCTAAGTAACACACTGTATTTTTACGACCGTATCTTTATTTTTTACTCATATTCTAAGCGCATATGATTATAAGTTTGAAATTGCGTAGCGTTTGTTATATCTATTGTAGATACAGGCCCACATAACAAAAATAACGATGGGCATGCCCAAATTGTGGGTCAGATATTGGACAACAATAAATATGGCGGCGGCTTTAGCGTTAAGGATGGCGATGATATTTTGCGTCGGATGTCAATGATAATATTGGTTTCTATGAAAATAAAAGACACTGTTTTAAGTAGGTACTGAGAAAAAAATTGTCAGTGAAATGTACTCATCTCATAATGCAAAAATAATACACGTGTGAAAATACACATATTACCAAAGTAGAATAAACAAGTCGAAACAAAGTAGACTACCTATAAAACTTAAACTAAAATAATAACCTCTGCCGTGACGGCATTATTTAACTTTCCACAAAAAAGCGAACCAAATACGCGGGTGAATTTATAAAAGGTAAATAAAAGTGGGCAAGTGAGAGCGACACTTGGTTAAAGGGTTCCTACTTAGAAAAAATATTTTGAAGCTATCATGGTTACTATGCACCGCAAGTGATGGTAAATATCTCTTTGATCTTTTAGTTTTCTAAAGTACCGTAGTAAGTAATATTATTAGGTAATAAAAACTTATGTTGTGGATAAGGATTTGTTTGTGTGTTACACAATTTAAATGGACGGTGAGAAAATTAAAAGGGAGTCAAAGAGAGATTATTTTGTTAGGATCTAATTGGGGAGTAGAGACGTGTTGAAAATATGTTTAACATCTATGTTTCATATACATTGTGTTGAAAGTGTGACATTTTACAAACACGTCATCTGTCTCATTTCAGGCAATCGAAGAAGCGAAACCGTTTTAACTACTCCGCTACCGATCCCTGTAAATAATAGAAATGGAGAAAATGTCCAGGTATTTCCAACACAACGTCGACCCATTCAAAGTCGGGGACACGACTAAATCGCGTGTGTCTGACACAGGAACCTAGCTTTTTTCTCAACTATCCTTTGTTGGGCTTCCTTTGGCGCTGGCCCCACGAAGCAAGGGGCGGCCTATTGTGTTGGGCCAATTTGAATATTCAAGTGTGGGCACGTTCCGATGTCGATAACCGAGGGTTAAGGTTTTTTTCCTTCACCAGTTACGGGTTAAGCTTTAGATGCTTGGATAATGAGTTTAATGTAGTACTGGTTTAGATTTAGATTGAGTTTTCCAGATTAATCATAACTTTGCTTTGAAAGGTCAACCTTAACCTTTTGTGAAAGGTAAATTTGGCGTGAAATTTTAGATGCTAACAAATTTATCGATGAATTCATGGAATCGTGATGTCATTAATTTTACAAAGGATTTTTGGCAAAATGAAGTTAATATTCATAAAAAACTAATTGGATTTAGTCTGGGATTTCATAAAAAGACGTTTGACTTAGCTAGTTAGATTAAATTGCTTTTATTGTTGTGAGTTCTAATGGAGCTTTGTTCTAATAAGTTTTTAATTGGCACAATCTCAGTTTTGATGTTAAGTACCTAGACCTACCTCACGTTATTATAAATCTGAATACCTTATTAAATTTGTAAAAGAGACTCATATTTTTTTTACTATACTTATCACATAGTTTTCAGTTGCATGTTTGAAATATTTTTTGCAAAATCAACCACCATTTTGATTAATTTATCGTCGACATTTCGACGTTTATCAACAAAACTTGTCCCAACACTAAAACCAAACATTTGGAGGTTTCTTTATGATTATTATCAGGAGCGAGAAAGTTGCTTCCTAGGTTACCGTGCCGGCGATAAGACCGCCCTAAAACGAGTTTTTATGCTAAATTTTATGCCCGTTAATTGCTAGGTCCGTAGGGCAAAGTAAATAAGGAAAAATAATTTTATTATTGTTAATATTATTTCAGTGCCTAATTTCAGATTTTTTTCTTGGTTTATTACGGAATACCAAAAATAAAAATAAAGGTGCGTAGTAAAAACCTAATGGGTCAGGTAAGACTATAAGTCAAGTTAAAAGCAATAAAATAAAACTCTAGGCCCTATACAGGGTACGTATCATGTGGAAACAAGGGGTGATTTTTTATACCCGACGGAACCAAAGTCTGTTCAAATATATATTTTTTTACTTTATTGAAAGTAATTTGAGACCTTTCATATTTTTTTCTAGACTTAATTCTAGGAATCACATGACATGGTCACTGTAATGTAGGTATCAGGTCCCAAAATTATCTTTGGATAGAGTAAACTACACCACTTCAAAATAAGTTTTTTAGAAAGCTCATAAAACCAAAGTCAGATTATACAGGTTGAAATAATAATTAGAATATGAATAAAATTTGCAAGTCAATTAGAAAAGTGCTAAAACTTAACTACGACATAAAATTCTTGACAAAGGTTCGCGAAGGTTCTCGGGATTACATTTTAGTTTTAAAAGCGTCTGTCCTAAGAGGTCAATGTACTAGAAAGGACTTATTTGCAACTTGTTAAGGTTTAAATCAGCTTAGTAACTATTTGTCAGATTGAGCTGATGACACAAAGGTCTAGGTTGTCTGAACTAATATTGTCAAGGAGTTTTGTTTTCATACACTCACGGTCAAAGTTTCATGCTAGACCAGCTTCTACCAGCGATTTTTTTTTTTTAATGCTGGACAATCCACATAGCAGTTTGTACAGTTTGTATAACAGTTTGTATTTAACAGTTTGTATAAATATAGAGTTTTTGGATAAAAACCTACGATATGCTAAATCTTAATTATGCTATCTACATTTATGAATATATCGGTCCTATTGTAAGCTTGCAGAAAAATTGATTTAAAACAGTTGGCAATATTTGGTGGTAGGACTAGCAGAACAGGTTGCCAGAGGGGGCAACTCCATACCGAATTCTTGAGGACAGTTGTGTTTTTATGATAATTAATGTATAGAGCCTCAGAAATGAATATAAACCTATTTATAAGTGCTCTTATGTTTTATTTCAGAGATTCAGACAATATGAGGGTTAGCCTTCACTATAAAATCAATGTGATATTTACTCTGTCTACTTAGTAAGCTTAGATAGAAAGATAATCTAGCCCATCCTCGTAAAAACGCAAACGCATTCTATTTTGTTTTCGTGCAAACGCTATTCTATACATAAGACATAAGAGTTGTTATGCACTTGCATAGAATAGCGTGCAAAACCAACGTTTCGCACGCTTAAAGTACGTCGTAGCAAGCACGCGTAGCACGAACGCCGCGCCGCCGGTCCGACTATGACTGAGGTGGGTGGACCTGATTGCACCTAATTTGAGCCTTCCACTTTCGAGAAGCTAGTACCTTATCTCGCCTTATTAACTTAGATCGATGGTTTTAAACTGTTTTTCTTTTAAGTTTTGCAGGATAAATAATAATCCCTTGGCGATTGTTCAATAACAAAGAACGATTTTTTTTTTATAAATTGAATAACGTTCTATATTCCTATCAATGATTTATGGAACTGCTATATAACTTGGCACCCATTTAGAACTCTTTTATTGAGGGTAACGTCTACTGAATTTGGCACATTTTAACATTTATGTTTTTGGTAGGATCTATATTACTTTAACCCCTAAAAAGCAGTCCATGCTCATTTCACGCCTCATTATTTAGGCAGTACCGGTTCGTGACTCAACGCGTCACGTATCGGAAAATAGGTTAAACCGATTTTATTCATCAAGAACCCGAGTTATTGAAGGCTCAGTGATTTTGGGGAGATTACCTTTTGATGAGATTATTCTATTCTACGTTGTTGGTATTGAAGATCACAAGTTTTGCGGTGGGAGGAAAATTGTCGTTTATTGTTCGCTTATTCTGTTTATCAACTTTTGTAGTGTGGAGATATGATCGCTTTCTGTATTATTTTCCTGTTGGTCTTTTCATCGTAGTATAAGTAATAAAATGATGCTGGACAATTCACACAGCAAGCAAATATTTGCTGATTTTACAAATGTTTGTGTCGCTGCAAATCGAACCCGCAATCTTCTGTATCTCAAACGGACTTCTTTCGTTCTGGACCAAGGAAGGCGTCAAATTGTATGACGCGTGACCCGAGAGCTGGTGAGTATCTGGCGCAGGGCATCAGCATTGCCATACAGCGGAGCAATAAATAATTAAATAAAGCTGGTCTTTGACAAACTCAAATGTAAGCGTCATGACAAGAAAATTCATTGCCCTCCAAATAAGTCGGCACTTTTTAATAAGAGTATATTTTGTATGGCACCTCGTATCTATAATAATCACCTACCTACAAGCATTAAACAAAGTAATACTATTCATTTTTTTTAAACTCCAATTAAAACAATTGTTAATTGATAAGGCGTATTACAATGTTAATGAATATCTAATGGATAAATTTTGGAATAAGACAATTCATTGATTATTAATTAATTTAGTTATTGACATTGTATTTATTTATATACATTTATAGTTACTTTGCATGCTGTAAAGCTGCACATGGTTGTGCTCATTCTATTTTAATCTAACATCCCTGTAACCCATGTTTCGCAAAATATATGATTTGATTTGGACAATCCACACAGCATCATCTAGCCCTAAGCTAAGCAGAGCTTGTGTTATGGGTACTAGATGACTGACAAACTTAACACAGCACCTTACATTGATAGATATATTTTTATTAAACATACACCAGAACACCCGGGACAAATATTTGCAGATTGTACAAATATTTGTCCCATGACGGGAATCGAACCCAAACATTGAAAATGGTGGGTAACGTATCTCAAACGAAAGAAGTCCGTTTGAGATACAGAAGATTGCGGGTTCGATTTGCAGCGACACAAACATGTGTAAAATATTCTGGAGCCCCTGTTACAATGTCTTGTATATGGTATTCTCGCATTAAACGCGCGTGTCTAGTCTAGATTTAATAGGCTTTGGAGGGATCCATTAACGAGCCTGAATTAATGGCCCTGGACTAGCGCATTAAATCATACGCTGACTTAGTAATATTATGAATTTACAATGTACTTGCATTGTTAATTCTGAAAACTAAATGTAAAGCTGAACGCACACATGTTCTCGCCGCAGGAGCCGCACGCGCCGCAGTCATCATCGGATCTCCTCAGGGCCTCGCGCGACGACGGTGCATACTATTTCATACAAAGATTTGTAAAAGACGCATGCTGCTCCCGCGGCTTGGACAGGTGCGCGTTCAACATATGTATGTATGCGATAATAAACGATGTGATACCTGGATAAAACTTGGCCCTGGTTGTTTACAGGCCAAGTTTTATCCCCAAGGCCAAAGTTTATAGATAGCCTACCTATCTATACATAATTTTTTTTTTTCAAAATTGGACTATTAGTACCTAACTCTTTACTTAGTTTACTTGGATTAAATACCAGAGAAAAGAGCACAGTGGCCATTTTTTAAGAGCATAAATTGGATTAACCAGTCACATGACTGGTTTTTCTAATAAAAATTTTAATTGTCCTATCGATAAAAATTAAGTTTACTCAATAACAAGCTTATTATGGTATTAATCTGTAAAATATGGACATATACTACTTTTTATACGTTTTTATAGACGCAACACGCGAGGGAATTTCTACAATCTATGTACAATAACTATAATTATGATCTGATAGGACCCACGCAAGCTGTAGGTACCTATTGGGTGCCCTGGTAAGGGCCAAGGCGAATGGAGCTTCCCACAGCCACGGTCTGATGCCCATCAGTGGGCGCGGGTCACGGACGGGCGAAAGTTCCGTGGATTTGATTTGCCCGGAATCGTGTAGTTTATAATATTCGTAACTTGGATTGCGTAACTCTATTGAAAGCGCGGGTTGAAGACATTGTTAAAGTCGCTGGGCAAACAAACCTACGCCACTACCAACGCATTTTTTATAGTTTTTTTCAGTTTCAAAATTTATTTATAATAAAATATAAGGTTACAGAGGACATGTGTAGATTTAATTATAGTACTTGTAAACATAACTTGCGAGCTGTTTTTTTATTCTATCACATGCCTTATTTAAAAACTTGAGAAGATTACATTCCTAATGAACATAAATTTATAAAATCTAGCAATAGCTACCAACATAAAAAATATAATAAACATGGATATTTTTGGATAATAGTACACTTATATATTATATCTTATAATAAATTTAAACAAAAACTTTTATAAGGCCTATCTGAATTTAAGCAATTTTATAACAAATAAATAAATAATATTTAAAAATAAATAATTTTATGACAAATAGTATAACGTCAAAGCTATTTATTGAAATATGTTTAAAACCGAATGTGTCAGTATATATATATAAAGTTAAATTTCATTTAATTTATTTCAACCTTAGACATCACTTAGTTATAAACCTAATATAGGCTAAGGCACTGTTCATCAAGTTATGTAGGTAACGTACTTAATAAATAAATTATCTATTAATCCACGGCCCTTGAGAACGAAATTTGCCAAACTTATTCTAAAACACACGGCCACAGGATTTACTTATTGTAAAATTTTAAACAAATGATGTCAAAGAATGTGCTGACAATGGTTTGAGTACTTAAAAGTCACTTAACATTGATAATAATTATGATAAAACATCAATTCACTTACACAAAACATCCATCAAAAACTAAGAACACAAAAAATTAAAGTTCCCTTTCATGAAACAAAGGCAAAAAGTTTATTTCAATCGCACTTTCAACGAGAAAGGTGTCTCTTTTTCTATCCAAGCCGTGACAACGTCGGTTACTTATAAGCTTCAAGCTCAGGAACTAAGTGGTGAAGAAAAACAGGGCTTTTTCCGAGAACTAATTACGACTGGCTTTCCCGACATTATTTTCTGTAAAACTTCAGTGGTTAGTTTACAAGGACTTCCGAGCTTGCCTGTTGGGAAACCTTTATGCTTGGCATAGCGAAAGTAATATTAAAGAGGTTTTGAGCTTTTAAGTGTAATATATTTAATGTTAAGTGTAATAGAATATGAGTGTGGAATGAGAAAATGGAATCCATTATAATGTTTTGATGACACCTAGATCTAGCAAAGATGATTTCGTTGGATTGACCTTAAAAACTCATCTTTGGTATTTGACTCCGAAGCCGGTAGAGAAATTCACGCACAGTTAAAACATATTATTATAAGAACTCCGTTTATTTGTTGCAAGAACATGCATACGAGGATTGTATGTTCTTGCAACAAATAAACGGAATAAACTTTATGTAAACCCTGCCAAATACCAGTATCAAAACCGAGCAAACCGTTTCATCTTCCAACATTATCAACATAACCTACAAAACTCATAACCTCGTCATAAAAACATCGCATGCATACCATCTTTCACACGTGTTTTGACACTTGCTCCTCATTTTTATGCTCGTCCCGTAAAATTCCTAAAGCTAGAAACAGTCTGAGCCCACGCCACGAAACGTACGCGACGCATTATGATATCTGGAAGGTTAAATTTGTATGAAAACAGATGCCCTACTAAAGATAAACTAAACGAACGCCACGCCATCAGACGTTTCCAACATTTCGTCGCGTACGTTGCGTGGCGTGGGTTCAGTCTGTTCCTAGCTTAACGCTTCGCACAAAGTCAATTATTGTTTTATTAATCCTGAAAAACAAAGTGTGTACCTTATGGGGCCGAATTCTAATTAATTTAGATACGGGATTTATCGGAAATAGGCTTATATTAATTGGACGGCTAATATTGGAGTTGATTGAATATTGTTTGGCGAACTTGTCTTGGTAAAGGTACGCTGAAAGTTTTTTTGTGTAAAGTTGCAGAATAATATTCAGTTAATAAAGAAAACATAGATAACTTAATCTCAATTTCACGACCCAAGCACACAACAATTCAAAAATAAATAGGCAAGTAACGAGTGAGTTGATTAACATGTAAATATATTTTCTTAACTATTAATAATTGAATAGAAAATTTAATTTTGCTAAGAAGTGGTCGTACACAGTAGATTTTACAATTAAATTAAGTGGCGAACTGGCCGAAAGCCCAACTGATAACATTGTAGGAGGTATACCGCTCTTTTCCACGGTCCTGAGCCATTTCTCATTTTTCCTTAACTTTTTCTAAGATGATAGGTTTGAAAGCGATTACTATAATCGGTTTCAAACCTAATCATCATCATAATCAGCCCATATACATCTACGGCTTGACATAGGCCCATATACGACGCCACAAATTGGGGTCCGGAGCTGATCCATCATTCCATCATTCGACTCTCCTCTTATTTTTAGACAATATCTTAGAGAGTTGGTTTTCTTTTGTTAATTTATGTCAGAGTGAGAAAAACACGGCTAATAACTGTTTTCATTAGACAGATTTTTTAAAGTAAAGTGAAGGTGAGGGGACTTTGTGTGAGATATTTCAAGTTAAACACTGTCTCCTACTTTTAAAATGTTTTTTTAATAGGTCTCACAAACGAGCACGTTCCCTTCTCCTTCTTCATAACGCTCTTGACAAAGCGGTTGTGGTCATCCTCTCTCTCATCTTCTTGTTGGGGGGCTGTCTTGTCGTGATTCGCCGCACGATGTACCACGCCTCACATTTCGTCTTATACAGCGTTAGCGAGCTTTGCTTTATAATAACTAATAACTTTAGCGGGGTATTTTAATTAGAAAATGAGTGATTTTATAGTTTATTGTTTATAGTAGTTATATAATTCTAAGTGAGAGAATTGCGATCTGCACTGATATCTCGCATCAGGGTTTGCTGTGAGCGATGTTAGGCAATCATTCAAAGCCGAAGGGTCTACAGCAAGGGCCTATCAATGTTTAGTCGCTCCGTACGCCAGCCCCGCCAACTCTGCCACATTAACAATAAGCCCACTTTACAAGTCTGCTTGGCATTGCACGGCGCACGCTCATTTTAAATATAGCACTTTTTATCACACTGATAAATGCGGTTTTCTTTACCAATAACAAAGTAGTGAACTACTTTTATCACGCTGAAAGTCAGACCAACGAGATGGGTATGAAACGGTGTGTCTTTCTTCATTTGGGCTAGTCCAAGTTTTTTTCTAGGTTGTAACTAGTACTGACTTGTACTAACTGGTACTAGTTACATACTAGCTTAGGTACCTATACACCTAAGCAGCCTTCGCGAATGATAGGGAGAGGGAAAGATTCACCTTCACAGTTGTATTCTAATCTGTCATAAAATTTAAAAAAAAATAGTTAATAAATAATGCTGGGCAATCCACACAGCATCGTCTAGCCCCAAAGCAGAGCATGTGTTATGATGGGTACAAGATAACTGATATAATACAATACATACATAGATATATTTTATTACACATATACAACATCCAAACACTAGGAACAACTATCTGCAGATCGTACAAACATTTGCATAACACAAGCTCTGCTATGGGGCTAGACGATACTGTGTGGATTGCCCAGCATTATTTATAATATATATATTTTTTTTATTTTATGATATTTCAGAATACAACTGTAAAGATGAATCTGTCCCTCCCTATCATTCGCGTACATTTCAAATTATAGACTGTTCTAGAAAACAGACTTAAAAGTTCACATAAGCTTTTGACTACCTTTTTCATTGTTGAATTATCTTGGGGGTTTTACCCAAGATAACTCAACAATGAAAAAGTTAGTCAAAACGGTTTACAAAGATTTCATAATCCACCGTCCGTTTATTCGCTCGAAAAGGTGAATGAATAATCCTTGTAAACAACTTCAAGCCTGTTTTTATAACCTTTATCCAAGTTAAAGCAGTGAATGTAACAAAAATAAACAGACTTCGTAAAGCTGTTATGTTAGAGCTGTAAGGAGGCAGCTGTGTTGAGAGCTTCATGGTGGTAATGTAGTGATAGACAAATGTTTGATGGATACTTGATGGTGAAAGATCTAACCTTAGGAACAAGTGTTACTAAACTATCGGTGAAGAAAGATGACAAATTAAGATGAAGATCGACTTGTTAGGACAATAATTTGATTCGAATTCTGTTATGTTGTTTATGTTGTTTTTTTAAGTTTTGCGGGATTAGTAATTATCCATCGGGAATATTTTTTATGAGGATAATTTCAATCAAAAATACATACCTACATACAAAAATACAACGATTTTAACCGACTTCAAAAAGAAGGAGGTTCTCAATTCGTCTGTATGTTTATTCTATATATGTATGTTACTTGATATCTCCGCCAATGGTTAACCGATTGTGCTGATTCTTTCACTATTGTATAGAGAATGATCCCGAAATGGTCCCATAAAAATTTTTGTCCCGAGGGATTATCATTAATCCCGTAAAACCTTAAAAAAACAATAATATTTTTGAAGAAGCACGACAAATGGTTTCCTTAGCAACGGGCGTCAACAGTTCCATCCATGTGTCATCAAACTAAATTAGACTTGAATTATAACAACTAGATGTCGCCACTAGGGAAATTAGATCGCGCTATCGAAGTGTACACCCAATTTTTTGCACGTGAACCATAAATCCTATTTACCGTAATCTGAAGTCGGTTTATAGTTTTTTAAACACGCCAAATTATTTACATATGTGGACTTATGGCCACCTTATGGCCAACCAGACTTTATTTTCGTTGACGAATGATGACAGATTAACAGACAAGTGACGGTGACTTGCTAAGACAAAATTAAACGTCCCATGCGGCGACGCATGATCGATTGTGTTTTGTTTTCTTCTAGACTTGTTAAATCTTTACGCTTAAAAATATCGATATACGCTTAGATTACACATAATTACAAGCGATGAAGTATTATACATTTAAAGTTACATATGTATTTGCTGAAGTACAATAATTATAATTATTGTACTTCAGTACCTATTGATCAATAATTATTGATAAAGTATTCCACTCTTGACACCAAATATTAAACAGTGATCAACTCAGCACCAATTCTGTTCCACATTTGGCAGTAAAATAAAAATTTCGATTTTGTTGAGTTTACTATATTCATGTCTGCAAAAAGTTTCCGTTTGTTACAATAATTGCCTCCTTTGACTCTGAAATCGTCTTATGCATGCAAAAACTTTTTTGCAGACATTTTTTTGACGGTTTTATGCATGTGTTCGATATTTTAATATTATGATAGCAATCTTTGAATTATGTGCAATTTTAGGATTGTGTTCAATTTTTACTCCAACTACGATGTAAATTAATATTAAACATATTCACGACTAAAATGTAAAATATAGTGATACTCTATTCTAAAACCTATATTATAATATAACCTATATTTAAGCTAATAAATACTATTAATATATTTCATATCATATATTTGTTCAAAACTTGCCGTAGGTGTTCAACATCCATTATTTCGTTTCTTTAACCTCTTACGTTTCTGTGCAGAAACCACTAGAAGGTCTGCATGTTACTTAAAACAAAAGTTTCTACAATGTGAAAAGTTTTGTACTAACCCGCAAAACATAATCGCTTTACTCGCATGAAAACATACTCAGATTATCTGTTTTAATTACATTTGTGAAAGAAAAGAGACAGCAGATAATTATGTAATTCAAAGATGATATTTAAGTGACTACCTGTCTCTGACACTATGAGATATAACTGTTCCTTTTGCTTTGACGCAGAACATAGAGGTGATCCCTTAGGGTCACAGAGGTTGTGCTTTCGATGTAAAGCGGCAGTGGGCGCGGAAATTTTTGACAACTTTCAAAGAAAATGTTGCGTGAGGCAAAAACTTGGTCCATCGACTGTCAAAAAACGGATCTTTCTTCCGCTAACTACTGTAGCCAGCGGAAAAAAGATGCGTTTTTGATGCGTTTTGTGTAACATAAAACGCACCCTATCGTTCATCATTTTGCACAAAAAGTATTATAGACACTAAAGATTTTGCAGAGTAGGGAATATGATGTAACGGTCGCGTGGACGTGAGAAACCACCCGGATAGGTTGATTCTTTTGGGGTTGGTGAACGCAGGCCGTGTACATGTCCTAATAGCCGACTAAGGGAACCTAGCAGAGGAAGGCCAGCTTCCTTCAGTGTATATTAACACTTCAACTGCGATGACCTATCCGCCTGCCGAGAGTGGTGACTATTGCAAATCACCTTATTTGAAGAAGGCATTTTCAGCTGCAGACGTTTGTGTACTGATGTGACTCTGAAGTAGTGTTTGTTTGATTCCATGAATAAAACCAATCGCTAGAATTAAATATATTGATAATGACCTAACGCCGAGTCTATAGGTCTATAGACTGCAAATAGAGTAATCCACATATGACGAAACCCTGTTATTGTTCTATGCTGTTCGCTTGGTGGACAAGATTAGGCATAGAGATATGTCGCACAAAGGAATGCTTCCTTTGTGTCTTGTGTTACATTGAAACTCAAAGATTAAGGAACAAATCTATTAGGTATAGTCCGACAAAGGTTGGATTGTATGCTAAGGTATAAGCAAGCGTCGTTGGCTAACTAAGAATTTGTAAATCCTGAATCTAAACCTAATCCTATCGATCAGTCGTCACCATAAATTAAATTTTTGACATTGGTCTTCATTTCTGACATTGACTGTCATTTTTGACATTAGATGTAATTTTTGACATGATATGTTTAGTTATTAATTTCGTCTAAAATATGTTTATAAAAACCTATCCCAAATCCAAACAACAAATTATCTAGAAAGTGCTCAATTGGACAATTCATTATTGAGTTGGGCAATGATGAACCAAATAAGTTACGCAAAAGGGAAGCCCCATTGCTCAACTATTCGCGAATAGAAAGTTCAACTTAGAAGAGTCAAATAATATGTTGAAAATAATCTAACAACACACAACAAATAAAAGCAGAAGCAGAAAATAGATCCAAACACTGGTTCAAACAAAGCATAATCGAAGAGCTCGATTGCAATGCAAAAGAAAAAGAGCTGTAGGAAGCCAGGGAAACAAAAGGAAGTTAGAAATATCAGCTACTAACCGTATTACTTGATATTGGAAACTCTAAAGAAATAATTTCAGCATTGTCGTAAGGAAATTGCTAAAGTTAATAGAATGCACAGGAGAAATGAAATTACAGTACAGAAGTTAAAGCGATAATATGGACGCAAGACGCATTAACATTGTTCAGTTGTATGCTAGGAGGACTCCTTGGTAGATTGGATTTGTTTTATCCCCTATTTCTCTAGTTAGGTGAAATTTGAGACGTTTTTACTGCGGGTTGCTATTTTTTTTTTTTATTAGATTTGGGAACCAAACTGAACTAAAAACTACAAAAATCAAATAACGCAGCAATACAGCAATGAAAAGTTTTTCTCCTGATGATTTAAGACAAAGACTAGTTTAGAAAACTTTTGTTTGTTCCGTCAAAATTCTTTTCTTTTTAGGGTGGTTCTGCAAATGCCCTATAATCAAAAGACCCCTTATTCTGAGTTCTCTAGATTGTATAATCCTTTGAGATTTTTTTTATTTAATCATACTAATATTATACATGCGAAATTTTAGATAGATGTATGTTTGTTACTTCTTCACGCCAAAACTACTGAACAGATTGACCTGAAAATTTGGATAGATGTAGCTCAAGACTGGGAATCAAACATTACACTACTTGCTATCCCATAAAGCAGTTTCCATGGGACATAGATAACCACTGAACGTTTCCACAGAATAAACTCGTGCTAAGCCGCGCTGAAACTAGTAGACATAAAGCCTATTGGCATCGTTACCTACCGTCTTACCTTGAGTGAGTCACCTTACCTCTATGTATATATAACATTAGACGAGAAAAAACTATAAAATACGGCATACGGCAACCGGTCACATTCCTTGTGGATGCATCACCATGACGCACTCTTACCTGCAACAAAGAATTCTATATTAAGTAAGGTGGTAAGGTCTTGGACCTACAGCAATATCCGGTAACGCTGTCACGGCAATCTGCGGTCAATAGCATTACAGTCCTGATTAAAAATAAAAATAAACTTGGACGTACGTACAGTCTAGAATAGAAGGTCAATAGAACATAAATAAACTCTCACCGCGCATTGATTTCCGATGCAGAATTTATGGCAACTATGTTAATGTCGTTTTATCACATAGAACTGTTAGACGCACGTGACTCGGAAACCACGGTTGCTCCTGCGCCTGGCCTCTCCGGTGGTATCAGTCTGCCGTCCCATCGGATTATGAGTGAGGGAATAGAGAGTACACCTGTGTTTGCGCCTTTGCACTATAATGTCCGTTGAAACTGACCGTCACATAGAACTTCAGGCAGCAGATCATATATTTTTGCAGTGTGTTTGCACGCGAATGCTGCTGCCTATGCGCTGATCCTAAATGCAATCTATCATTGTCATGGGCCTAATTTTTGTCCTATTTAAATACCGCTTTTGCAACTCAAATTTTCTGAAGCCAGATATGTAAAAATCCTAGGATAAGGACTTTTTACAGTTTTCAAAGGTGCGGCGCGCGTCGCGCGTCGTGCGAATAATATTGCACTATAAAGTTCGGCATATTGTATTCAATGTGTGCGGCGAACACGGAACGGCGAAATTAATATTGCAATATAAAGTTCGGCATATATGTACTCAATATGTGCTGACAAATGTGTAAGAACTGTCAAAAATTCGCTCCGATCCCGCTACCCACCGTAACAGCACCCTTTAGTTGCGTTTTCGGTAAACAGCAGATATTCGTAAATTTTCAAAAGAAACCTTGCGCTCGGTGCGTTATAAATCTATTGTAAAAAAATTCACTTCCGAAAAATTTTAAAATATCCGCATTCGCTCCCGAAAATCCACTGAAGACGTTAACCTGGGTTTGGTTGTCAAACTAGGCCGTGGCTAGGCTAGGCGTGGTAAAAAACTCGAAATACATAAAATGCAAAAAAAAAAAAAAAAGGTTTATTGAATGTGAAAACAAGAACGTGAATAAAAATACAATAAAAAAAACATGAAAGTACACTGTGTCGCACATAATTTGGTCGAGATCTCAGTAACACTGCGGTCTATTGAAATGACTTATGTTTTGATTCGTAGTTTATTACTAATTATTTGGTTCCTTGCACCAGTTCCTTCATAAGTTGCGTAGTTTTCTTGTAAACAAACAATAACTTGATTTTTGCGCTTACGCCGCCCAAATACGAATGTTGTGTCCCGCTCCTATGAACGCGAAATCCTATGCCTATCTTTTTTACAAAATGGCGCGCATTGCGCTCTCTTAAGTTTAAACTACCTCATTGTATTATACAACTTTATACTACTACTATAACTTGTTACTAGATGCCTAAACATGTGGTAGTAAGCGAATACAAACTTACGTGGCGCGAGCGAGTCGGCCGGCAGTTGTCATCATGCGATTGTGGCCGGATATAGACGTCAGACGTGGCGTTTTCCACGTCAACCGATATCCAAATATATACGTGTAATCCAGGTTTATTATTCCCCTTATTTATACAGGAACGTAGTGTACACTACACTCATAACTCAAAGGTTTACGTAAGAGCCTACGGGTACCTACAATTAAAGATTGAAACGGCTTGGTTTCTACACCTGGCATAAATTACCTCCTCGAGTGTTCTAGTACTTCGCCTTGAGCGTTCACAGAAACCATATCAATGTTCGGAATGCGAAACGTAAACAGTGCTATTTATTTCTAAATGGGTTACGTGTATCTTAAGTGTGCTAGCTATATTTAAGACGTAATATTAAATGTCTAAAATAATAATATGGACTGGGAATCAACAAGAACACATTCACTGCCCAGGGGGCAGCAGCAGGAACACGTCCATGTGCGTTATAAAACTGATAAATATATAATGCTGGACAATTTACACAGCATCTAGCCCCAAGATAAGCAGAGCTTGTGTTATGGTACTAGATGACTGATATCGCAATAATTATAAAAGCGAAGTTTGGATGTATGTAGTTTGTTAACTCTTCACGTCAAAACTACTGAACGGATTGGGCTGAAATTTTGCATACTGGCAGTTTTACGCCTGGAATGTAACATAGGCTAAAACATAGGCTTTTTATTGCATAAATCAGTTCCCATGGATAAGAAATAACCTTTCATCGTTTTCATAGAAACAACGCGTCCAAAGCCGTGGGCAGAACCTAGTACTTACTTTTATACAATACCCTACATGATAGATATTTTTGATTCAATGTAGTACATAGAAAACAACTAGAACACCCGGAACAAGTATCTGCAGACCGTGCAAACATTTGTCACGAGGCGGGAATCGAACCCGCAACCTCCTGCATCGCAGGCGGACCTTCGCCCGCGATGCAGGAGGATGCAGGACGTAAAATTTTCAGAATATACGTAACTTTAAATTACCCCAGGTTTCTGTGTTGGAGCAACAAGCTGAGTCAGGACCTTTTAGACCTGCACACACGCGCTTGTCTGCTTGCTGAGTGGACTACTTGGAGTGGTATACTAGGTACTTAGTTAACATGTGTTTGTCTGTACTGTTTGTTATCTAGTAGTAGTCTCTTTTTTTATTAGTTTTATTTTATTGTCTGTAGTTTGTTTGTGTGTGTAGTGTGTAATAAATAATTTTCTTTCTTTCTTTAACTTCGCAAGTAGAGTAGTAGGGGAGCTTAGTAAGGATTTTGGAAAATTTGCATGATATCGCAGAACGGTGCGGGGGCGGGGGAGCGTTTACTCGTATTTATTCCGATTTTTCCTAAGAGGTCTAAGAAAAGATTGTAGCCAATTAATGAAAGCTATCCAATTAAAATTCTGGCAATTCGTGTATTGCCGTATTGCCGTTTCGCGTTGAAGGTGAAAACTTGAAAAAATGCCATTTTTAGCCAGTTTCACATTACTAAAATAACGAAGGTCTGGCCGTTGCGGGCTCTAAACTTCCTCGATAGATAGGTAATGCTTTATTGTACCAAACCAAGACAGAAAACAATATGTACAGAAATACCTATGAGTAGACGAAGTACAAACGCGGCCTTATCGCTATTATATCTTCCTGGCAACCTTGGGATGGACTCGACATGTAAGAACAATATGACGGTGGCACTCGAAAAATAAAAGAAAACAATAATACTTACAATACATACTACATCTACATAAGCTACAAACAAACATAATAAACTTACATAAACATAAAAATAAGATTGTCTAACTTTTACAAGGATTTTTAAACAAAGAGAGGTTGATTTACTCCTCGATTGAGCTATCTATTTTATATGGTCGAATTTTAAATCTAAATCATAGGTAGCGTTACTCGCGTCGCATCGCAATCCAGCACACCTAGGGCACACGACACCAGTACAGTACTATAGGCAATAAGGGCGCGTTCCCACTATATCGTGACGACAGAAAGTCGTGCAGTTTGAAGCATTGTGGTTTGTATATTTAAATGGATATAAGACGACACGATTAACTGTCATCTACGACCTTTTTCTGTAGTTTTTGTGTCGTTTTTAAAGAAACAGCTAGCACGACAGTCGTAAATGATAAAAAAAAGTCACCATTCATATTCCATCGTGTTTTTGATTTGCAAACGACAAGGCGACCGTTTAATATCGGCACGATCCAATCGGACCAACTAGATACGATGATCGTTCAACAATAAAAAATCGCGACGACACAATGACGACAAACTTCGTTATAATCGGAACAGCTAGAGACGATAGTCGTCCAACGATAATTTACGGTTACGACAGAGACAGAGAGAGATATATTTTTTACCCAAAAAAACACATATAAATACCAAATACATATTTTCAGGTAGACAACATTACGTTGAATCAATCTGCGAAAGCGCGCACACACCACACCCTACCTCCCAGTGGCAATGATACATCAGCTTGAAATTACCCGTCACGCGCAAAGGGTTAAATGCACGGGCTAATTATCTGGAATTGAGCTCTTATCATCCATAGATAAGGTAGATAATCGAGTGGGAGTATCGTTGATACGCTGTCTGTAGTGTAGAAAGCACATGTGATTGTGAACTGAAAATAGTAACAGATTTGTTCGTAGAATTGATACGTAGAGCTATTTGTTTATATGTTTTGTTTGTTTATACTTCTAAGGTATGAAACAGAATACAGATTGATCCTTATTTACTAACTTCCTCTTGAAGCTTTGTACGCTTTTGAGG
Source organism: Eupithecia inturbata (assembly GCA_963662085.1). Taxonomy (NCBI): domain Eukaryota; kingdom Metazoa; phylum Arthropoda; class Insecta; order Lepidoptera; family Geometridae; genus Eupithecia; species Eupithecia inturbata. The sequence goes on along the minus strand of OY759196.1, from coordinate 3,315,707 downwards.
GTTCCGTACCCGAAGGATGAAAACGGAACCCTATTACTAACCATCCGCTGTCCGTACGTCTGTCCGACTGTCAGAGGGCTCGTTCTTATGGAACCGTAAAAAGTCAACAGTTGAAAATTCCAGAGTATGTGTATTTTCTTGCCGCTATAACAGCAAAAAATAAAATAAAATATATATATAAATTAGCTCTTCTTAATTTAGATATTTATTTTATTTTATTTTTTGCTGTTATAGCGGCATGAGGTATACACATACTTTGAAATTTTCAACTGTTGACTTTTTACGGTTCCATACAAAAATCGTTTTTTTTCTCTTCGTTTGTTTCTCTATCTTCATTGTATCTCTTGAACCACAATAGGTAGACCCATAAAACTTTCTATAAATAAGTAACACTTCAACTGTAATAACAACAAATACTAAACTTATAATAAAATTGAAAATATAAAGGGGTATCCAAAAAAGTAAAAATTTTATGTTCATTTGAAAAAGATGCCTGATTTTTACGGTACGGAACCTTTCGTGTGCGAGTGGAGCGCACTTGGCGGTTTATTTCTCCCGGGGCTTCGCACGCCTTTTCCCGAAATAAAAAGCATAAAACGTAATTCCAGGATTCCTACAACTATGCAAAATTTCAAACCGATCCTTTAGTAGTTTTGGCGTGAAGAGGCAAAAAACCAAACTCAAACGAGTACAAGTGAAGCATGAGCATGAATGGCCAATATGACCATAGATATAAAGATCACACTACTCTCACTCTGCCGAAAGACTCCTATGGCCCAACAAGATCCAGCGTTTCAATCAAAACCTTCCAACCCATGATGATTACGATTATAAGCTAACTTCAGACAAGTTTTATTTCTTCTGTGATTGTGTTGTGCGGTGGCCCTATTCTAATTCGCCTAACTTTACGCCGCAAATCGTATACTGTTTGATTTGTGCCACTATTGAATACTACTGGGTATTCAATTATGTTGAAAACGCAGGGTGACAAAGTGTTTGGAACTCAGAACGTGAAAATATTTTGGACGTAAAAAACGATTGAAAAAAAAATATAGGTAGGTACCTAGGATTCATGTTCGGCTGTATGTACGTATGTTTTGTATTTTTTTACGATTGTGCATCGTTTTTCTGCCAATTATGGACCGATTTTGATGATTCTTTCGCTATAGTTTGACAGAGAATGATCCAAAAATGGTCCTAAAAAAATTATATGGGGAGAACATTTGCTACGCCAAATTAAAAAAAAAAAACAGTGTAAACCGACTACTAAAAACTTTTTAGTTTTCAAAACAATCAAATTAATATGCTACAGGTAAATACGAGTATGTCTCGGTATTTTTTAATCATTACACCCTAAGATCCTAATCAACAGATGCTAATTAAATCACTAGCACACCCCGGACACTCGACCATTTCTCCGTATCTATGCGAAAGTTTTCATATTTTGTTAAACTTACTCCTTCACGCGACACCTACTTTTGGAAACACTGCACCATTTTTTAAATACTGTAATTGATGTGGAATAACTTATTCCAACTTAGTTACAAAAAGAATGTGCTATTTTTCTGGATTAAGTTTTTGTTATTCGGAATAACATAGACTTAATCCAGAAAAACTTTTATCTACGAAAAAGGCGTGGTATTAAGCCGTGGGCTGAAGCTAGATTAACATGTAATTTAACTAAAACCAATGATGATGGTTTGGAACGAATCCAAATGGATTGATTATCATGAGATGATCGTCACAGCTGAAATGACATTCGATTTATCGAGGGATTTCGGCTTATTACCGATGCTCATGGATTTTAAATTTTAAGCACATTCCCAGCGATAATGAGACGAATTTCAACATTGAGACAAAATTGACCGAATTCGCATGTGAACTGGATTGAACCCATCTGCGACGTAAATAGGGTTTATTTTCAGTTGATGGATTTTTTAAATAAAACAACCTTACATGTTTTTGAGAGGGATGTAAATTTTATCAAGAGTTACGAAAATAGGGAATTTAACATTTAACTTTACGTAACAACTTGAAATAACATTACAGTGAAAATAACCAGACGAAAAAACAGCGTGGCTGTCTTTAAGAGGGGTTGAAACAGTTTTTATGTAAGTAATAGATGAATATAAAGACCGATCTATTGTGGACTTTATTATTGATAACTCATTTCTAAGCACTCAAAAGGAAAACTGTCTCTAATCGCCAAATATACGTTCTTACGTAAATTATAATAAGAACAGCAGATAAACAGCATATAAAAGTACGTTAAAATGCTCTTATTGCCTCGCTAACCCCATTTTGTCGCGTCTTCAAGGCTCATTGAACAATTTCAGAAAAAACATCTGCTCGAAATCTGTTGTGTGCAAAATCGGCCGAGATTGCACCTTGCTTCAATAAGCTGGCGAATTTAAAAGACTGTGATAGGAATTCACGGCGAAATATGCATGCTGCTCCGCAGAGCTAAGCTTTAAGAAAATGTTATTGCCAGGGGGGTTCCACTTTAAGCATCAAAATGTGAGCACCGACACACAAATTATGTGACATTTCAGCGCCAAGCCAGTTTTTAGATTTCAAGAGAAAATTTAAGACAGTTTACCGGCAAGCCGTTCGCGATGAATATTTGCGAGAAATGTATTTATATCGAACCTAAAATACTAGACTTCCTTTATGGTTATATCGCAAATCGCAAATCCTAGGTTTTTAATAAAACAACAGAACTTTGAAATTAAACAGCGCAATGCTTGTGTATTCTTAAAAACAACTAAATAAGTATTCACAGCCTCAAATAATCTCACGAAAACATCCAATACAAAGTTTTGCCATCAGCCCATCGATAGCCTATCAAAGCCGTTAAACCGTCGCAGCCAAATATCGACCGTACGAGCCTCGCATCTGAATTCAAAATCTCTTAATTTCAGGAGCTCAGTGGATAAAGTTTGAGCACCTGTCGTCAGGGTCAGGTTTTTATGCATAATGGTATAACCACCTGGCTCTTTTCGGGTCTGTCTCGTTTGCGTATGCCAACTGGTTCTAATAAAAAAATCCTATCAGAACTTTTTGCTATTAGTTTGATACGCATAAGTATACAATCTATGTGTTTATAAACTCTTTCCCAACTGGGTGATACGATGAGCTAAGCGTTATTTTATGAAGTGCACTCTTATAGCCATATAGAGCAAATGTTGTCGTTTGACGATATCTGTCATTAATTTAAACGAAATATTAGAAAAATAATCTTTGCACCGATGGTGTTCTACCTCTACTTTCGGCATCAAATTTAAAGTAAGCTTAAATACTTAGTATCAAATTACGTTGCGGATATTATATTTTTATAATAAAAGAAACAAAAACAGCTAACTGCTGGGTTTCATGCTTATTTTCCAATAATATCATTACCGATAGACCACCGTCGTCGTCGTCGTCGTCGTCGTCGTCATAGAAACGCTAACTAGACACTCAACAAGATTATACTAATATCAGAGGAACGTGTATTGTTTGTTTTTTTCGACGACCGATGTGGCGCGGCGGGCAAAGGTCGCCTGCGACGCAGAAGGTTGCGGGTTCGATTCCCGCCTTGGGACAAATGTTTGTACGATCTGCAAATATTTGTTCCGGGTGTTCTGGGTATTTTCTATATATAATAAAAAAATATCTATCTATGTTATTTATTGTATTAAGTTTATCAGTCATCTAGTACCCATAACACAAACTCTGCTTACTTTGGGGCTAGATGATGCTGTGTGGATTGTCCAGCATTATTTATTTATTTATTTATTATTTTTTTACGGTCAACTAGTATGGGAACATAGTACCTATATTTTCAAAACGCATTAAATTATTTGGCAACCTATTACCAAATAATTTAATATATACTCGTACCTACAAAATTTTATCACTTATAGGAGGGATTAATGCAGTGATCCATTCACTACTCCCAAGGAGATGATAAGTTTTGAGGTCGCCTACGTTAAAAATAATTACATAAACAGCAAAGCTCGTGTATAAAAGGGAAGGTCCTTCGGAACCCGATACCTGTTTTGGTATCGAATTGCCTTCTATATAAGGATTGAATTATTCAAGCTGATAAAAATACAGACTGCTTTTGAATCTGAAATGCTTTCATGACATGTGGAGTTGAATTTCGCTCTCGGAATCACGGACGAAATAATAATAGATCGAATGTTTATTTATGAGATTTACTATTTTATAAGCAAATATGGAAATTATTAGCAGGACGGAGAAGGTAACTAATGAGGAGGTGCTGCAGAAAAGAGTTAAGAAGAAAAGGTTTTTGATGAACACTATTCAAAACAGAAAAGGGAGAACGTTTGGACATCTTATATTATGCTATGACAGCTTTATAAGTAACATCTTAGAAGGAAAAATAGAAGGAAGACTAGACAACTAGGCTAATCTAAGCAAGTAGGTAAAAATTATAAATTACATTTTGACATTTTTATTATGTCAGTTTGTTTATTTTTCATTTAAAAATTAATCTACGTCATAATAGCATTTGTCAATTAATAATTGTTTTAATTATTTATGAATAAGGAAACGGATTTAAAGTCTTTCATTACGTTTGGAAGCTTGTATATTTTTATGGACATTTTATAAGGACCGGTACTGAGCATACACAGGTTTGATGATGGTTGTATGATTTTGTTTCTGCCTCGTCTAAGTGGATATTTTCTGGGAAGTTCGTCGAGTGTTTTGTAAAAGTTAGGGTATTTTCGAACAAATTCACATAGTTCTAATATGTAAATAGTTGGTAATGTTAACATTTTAAGGTTATTAAAAAAAGGTTTGCAGCTGTCCGTTCTTTTTATATTTGCTAGGCACACATTTCTTCAGCATAATTAACAGATCTTGTACATCAGTGCTATTGCACATATACCTCATAGCATAGAAGCACACTCCATGATAACTATGATAAGTGACTGTGTGCATGTGCATAATAAACATTTAGCGCTGTCGTCGGTAGGTCAGTGGTTTCGATTAGTTCTCTGTTCCACCTTCTGAACAGAAGTTAGTTTGAATTTCGAAGAAGATCTTGGTGTACGGATCTTCTTGGTGATAACGCGTACGTGAAACTGGATAGTTTTCATTTGTATTTTTTTTATGTTCTTTGAAGTTCAAGTGGGTGTCTATAGTGATGCCAAGTAATGAAAAACCGATTACGCATTTTAAAAATGTGTTGTTGAACTTGAATTGTATATTTGGAGTAATTTTTTGATATGGTCTAAATTCCATAATTTTTGTTTTTTTTTTCATAATTGATTAGTAGGACGTTGTCCACCATCCAAGTGACTACTTCTGTGAGAGCGTGTCGCGTGATATTTTTTACGTTTTCGCTACTAGTGCATGGCATTATCAAAGAAATATCGTCTGCAAATAGAACACAAGGTGTTTTTATGTGTTTGGGCAGGTCGTTTACAAAAATCAAAAATAACAAACATCCTTAGACACTTCATTGTGGGACCGAGCTCGTGACGTGATGTGCCGTGGATCTTACATTCCTAATAGTTCCTGCGTTGGAGTTAAATTATGGGCAGTAGCTACCCCCATGAGATAAAGCTTGTCTCGCTTGTCAAGGGGATGCCTGCGTCCAGCAGTGGACCGATGTGGGCTGATGAGGACGAGGATAGGTCTTACAACGACGAACACTGCAAGAATCAGCATTCGTGGATGGTCATAGATGATGATGAGTACCACCTCAGGGGCCGAATTCTGCTAACCAATCGCTTTACTATGACAATGGTACCGCAAAATCGTCCATACTTGAAAGAAACTCTAGATAGTGCGTGCGGTGCTATTTTCACGGAGATATTAATAGAATGGTTTCAACCTTGACACTTATGACACGCGTCCCTCCATCTGTAGTTTTTAATCAAAGGTAAAATGCCAAAATGTGTCAGTCTAGGTGGATACCATTGATATGGTGAAGCGATTAAATTAGTGGAATTAGGGCCCAGATGCCTTAAAGAGTTTGAGTCGTCCAACATGGTCCATATACAATTAACAGTACATCACTCCAGTTTCACTTATGTCTGGCTGGAGGGACCGTATGATTATTTAATTTAATCTCTGTGTCAATTTGATCAATTTCACAAGTTTGTCGAAGGATTTGTTATAACAATATTTCTCTTTAATAAACGGTCGCCATCTAAAAGTCCGGACAAAATACCGTAATACCCGGTTTTTTCAACGTTGAAACATGATTTATGTAGTTAGTGATGCTTCGTAGACATTCCTATTTTAGCACAGCTTCGTTTAGGGTTACAATTGGTGTTCTAGGTACCAACCAGATGGATTGCCTTATGAGAAAAATTAAAAAAAAACATGTTTTTTTGAATTTTACTTTCTTTCTTGGCAATTTTAGTAGTAATATTTTTCTTATTTATTTAAAAAAAATTTGTGGTTGATATTTACACATGACTGATTAAGTTAGCGTGCAAAAGAGGAGGCCTATACCCTCAGTACTCAGGATGAATGACTCAAAAACTCCCGAAAAATAGCCTACTAAATATGAAAACCGGACATATTCATACATTTCTACAATCCCATAACACGACAGGCCAGGCTTTCCAAGTTTTACTCATAATCGTTATTATTAATTGGAATTATGCAAACGAGACAGAAGATCCTTAGTTGATTTTGACAGACATTTTCATTGGACGAGATTGTTTTTGCAATTTTGAATTAAATCCTGATTTGCTATCTGGTCCCAAGACTTACAATGGATTTCTTCGGAAAGTTTAATTCCACTTTTGGCTTAAAATCAATTTACAGTTGAGATCATTTTGCCAGAGACGAAGGGTAATTTTTACGAAAACTTCTTAGCCAAGTCTCTAAAGTTTTTCAAATCAAATTTAGGAGACTATCATAGATTTTTCTGCAAATCATTGAAATTCACTCCGCAACGGGGCCAACAAGAAAATTATTTACATTCGGACCATGTGTATTACAAGTTTACATTTACAAAGTTACTTAAGTAGGAATGAACACGGAAGGATCTGGAACATGTAGGTGACCTGTACCTATCCCATATGTTTAAGATTATTAGAAAACTTCCTATCTCGACTTTGTCTTTATCTTTGTCAAACGTCTTCAACTCGACAACTTTTACGATTTCTCCAGATTGCCGCCATTTGAACATTTGGAAAGTCTAATAGACGATAACCATTTAAATTAAAAGCTCTTAAAGTCTACAAGTATAGTTAAAGTACCTACAGTGAGAGAGTTTGGTATTGGAAGAAGAAAAGAAAGAGAATATATATATAATTTATAAAAATGTCTATAGTAAGGTAACGAAAATAAAAAAGTACATATGGCCCATGAGGGGATCGAACCCGCGACCTTCGCGTTATTAGCACGACGCTCTAACCAACTGAGCTAATGGGCCAATGTTGGAAATTGTGAAAGTAAGATAAGGTTGGCTTATCCTTCAGGAATTAAAACCTTCTAGTAAATTATTGCTTCATAGTGACACAGCTACGCAATCGACTATTGTTATCTTTATGATAATAACTATGATTATTTAGTTAGGCCCGATATTTGTATTATTTCGCTGATCCACGTTGCGTTCATCGTCTGCGTATTAAAAAAAAAACCTGCATAAAAGTATCCTCGGCTCACAAAAGGTACCAAAATCCGAGTTCACCTGTGCTAATTGGCAGTTTTGTTTATCCAGAATTGCGATAAGTAAATTTATTAAACCGACACAAAATACGTGGTGTACATTGTGTAAACACACTTGTAATATTCTCCAAAATCACCTTTCTATCCTGGACATAAATATAAGACGTTTTTCACATGATATCAAATATTTAGTTATTTGCTTAACCTCGAATAAGTTCGAACTGTCGAACGAACCCCAATAGCAAACACAGGGTTCGTGGACCTCTGATAAAGATTCAATAACCCGTGATAAGACTTGATATGACTATCAGTTATGCAAAAAGTTACGTATGTAGTGTTACAGACATTTATCGAAACGGGAATATTTTCGTGGCACGATTTAGAGCCATTTTCCATAACCATAACGAAAACCATGGATAGGTTTTCGTTATCTGCAGTCAAATTTTGACGCGTTTTTTATACAAAAAATCTCAAAATTCAACATCTAACCAGTAGGTCGATTCAGATGAATCGTGACAATTATACAGGGTGGTTTTTTGAGAAGGGCGGTGATGGCCAACTCTGAAACCACGAGAGTTAGGGAAAAGTCGTGAAAGGAGTCATGCCCTCGATTTATAAGAAAACAATAACTGCATATTTATTTTTTTCAAAAATCTTTTACTTTTGACGGAAATGGACCCGAGTGATTTTTGAAAAAAAATTACACCCTGTATTATTAAACTAATCGATTCTGTTGTTGATAAGGATTATTCTTTGCAAATACCTCTTCAGACTAATGTATGTGCCTGTAGGTACAGGCACATACATTAGTCTGAAGAGGTTGTGCTCAGTTGAGCATAAGCTCTTACCTCCTTATTCATAATAATCTGCTAACTTAAATCATTGCTATCTCTCACCCTGTCTTCTTCAAATGACATAAGTCAGAGTGAGAAATAACGCGCTTAGCAACTGTTTATGAATAAAGAGTTTAAAAATTTGTTAATTACAGCCGGTTACATGGAACAAACAATAATAAAATCCTGGAGTTGACAAGGCCGTTAGTACAATAAAAGTAGTTAAAAACAATAAAATAAATAGAGTGACACATACATAGGTTCAGTAACACTTAGTAATTAATTATGTAAACAGATAATGTAAAATGAGCATAAGAAGAGATTTGAATAGTCATTGGTCAGAACTTCGTCGAATTCAAATAGTACGACTATCACCGACAATATTATCGGCCATGAAGGTGATCCCTAAAATAAACGAATGTTAGTTTTTAATAATTAATCTTAATACATTTGAAACAAGCACAGTGTTTAGTATGACGTATGAATGCGCCAAGGAGATCGTTTGGACAAATTAAAACCAGATCATGTACGTGGTACAATCAGCTTCATAAGTGAACGATGAATTACTGTCATCAATGTATTGTATATCAGTATATCAGTTATCTAGTACCAATAACCACAAGGTCTGTTTTCTTTGGGGCTAGATGATGCTGTGTGGATGTTGGTGACAAAACACTTTCCGCTGCTCACAATATTCATACACTGAAATGTGGCACCAACTTGTCGGGATATGTCGACGGATTTGTTGGGTTGTGTGTAGAGTGCATTAAATATACCTACTCACCCACCTGACGTAACTACAATTTAACTCATTGCTGAGCTGCATTATTTATTTATTTAGTTAAAGGCACTTCTATCGTCGACAGTACGTTAAGTATGTATGACTGTTTAAACAAGAAGCTCGTTATACACAATTATGGTTAGAAGCCATTGACAGACGCACGGTGTTAGCAATTAGTTTCTCATACGGTAATCTGGGATATACTGATGTACGAACGACTTGCTTTGAGCTGATCGGCAGGGATGTTGATTCGTGATAGACTTAGCTAATGGAATTTGAACATTATCTACAAGATTTCAAGACACGCTGCAAGATACCAGTTTTGAAAGCGTTTAGATAACAACAATAGGAAAGTGCTACAACAAAAAAAAATTGGGGAGGGGGTGGACCACCCCCTTTCGGTTTAGTACACCAATAACGTGGCACCTTGTATACAATGAATAGCATACAGGTTATCCCTCGGCTATGGGACATGGAGGGCAGAAATATTAGAGATAGACAGTTTTACTGAATGGAAAATTCCGTTATTTTTAAAAATAAGTAAAACTGCATTCACAGAATTTTTAAATTACTAATAAAACTAATAAATAAGGCAACTAATGTTTAATTACTTGCCTTATCCCATGGTAATCGAACCCACTAAATTCCATAAAATAACACCCTCTTTATTTATGGCTCGGTAGAGTCAACCAAGAATCAAATCTGTCTAATGAACTATTTACTACTGAACTCGCTGTTTTTAGCCTACACTTTCTCATTCCAGCTGATTAGTAGATGACTTTCGACCTTACTGACTAGCTCATACGAGTACTATTTTCGCCGCTCATTGGCTGCATTCTGAATACAGGCAGAAAAAAAAATTAGGTAATGCTTAAGAAAATAGCTAGTCACTAAAAAAGACAACGAGCCAAGAAAGTGACAAGAAATAGGAAATGCTATTTCTTGCCACTTTCTGACCAGTGCTTTCTCCTGCCGGCCGATAGTAGAAGAACAAGAAAGACATTTATTTATAACAACAATACAAAAAAAAAAAAAAACAAGACACACTTAAAGGATAGAAGGATCAACTTATTATAAAAGGGCCCTAACTCATTATTATGCTGGCTAAGGTCCCGTAAAAGACCAAGCCAGCGCTGGTGTACGACGCTAGGACGTCGTGCGTTTTTTTGGCTTGGAGTCCATGCTCTCTGGAATAACGTATATTCTACTTGTGTAACTAAACCGCCAAATACGGATCGACTTGCACACGAAGGGACAGAGCCCTTCGTGTGCAAGTCGACTCGCATTTATCGTAAAAATCGGGCAACTTTTTCAAAGAACAACAATTTTTCACTTGTTCGGAGAACCCTTAAAATTTTCAACATTATTATATATTTAGTATTTGTTGTTATTACAGTTAAAGTGTTACTTATTTATAGAAAGTTTCATGTGTCTCTATCTATTGTGGTTCAAAAGGCCTTGACAAACGAATAGCAATAATAGCCAAAAAAACCACGTTTTTTGTATGGAAGCCCCCTTTAATTTGGATATTTATTTTATTTTTATTATTTTCTTATCTTAGCGGCAAGATTAATACACATTCTCTGAAAATCCTACTGACAACCTCTTACGTTTCATGAGATAGAGCCCTGTGACAGACGGACGGACAGCGGAGGCTTAGTAATAGGGTTCCGTTTTCACCCTTCGGTTACGGAACCCTAAAAATCAATATAGAACTTGGCGGTAGAACAATAACATTTTAGATAGGTTTATATCTATTCCCTGCGGAATTTCGAAATAATTTTAAATAATTAGGCACCTAATTATTTAAAATTATTTCGAAATTCCAAATAATTTCTTCTCCCACGGCTTTTCAAATGTCAGAGCCGTTTTATGAAAGGGAAACGGGGATTATTAGGGTACGCTCTTTCCTCTTGGTTCAGAGTAACGGTGTTAATACTCAAACATAGAAAATAATACCTTTTTGATATAAAATATTAATATTTTGAACTTGGCAGAGGGTGCGAAGAAACCCTGGATTTCTCGATGTCAAGTCAAACTACTTTGACTTATATTGCTGGGATCCACTGAATGCAACTTGCAGGTAACCGGAAGAAAGACCTGTTTAAATGGAAGCCTGCAATGGGGGCAAACTTGATGATGATTTTGTTCTTTTGAAAACGTGATGTAAGATGCTTTAAAATTGGTATATAAATAAAAATATACATGGTGCCATACAACATGTATACTAAGCCAAAACGGGTGAATCTAGATCCCGAGGAAATCAACTTTTGAATAACGATTTTTTGAATTTCGACTATTTTTCGGTTTAGTTTCCATTCATTCGGTGACCTTACCATGGTACTTATAAGTCGCGTAAATAAAGATTGTGATTGCTTTTATTTTTTAATAAACTTATATAAAAGGCTAAATTACAGCCTCTCTCATGCTGTCACGCATACATAGATCATCTTTGATCCAATATGGTCTAAGCCGGACAGCATGAAGAGGAGATCAGTCCCAATCTTAACTTCGCGACTTATAAAATATGTAAAATGACATAAAATGTATGATAAACATCAACAAGACATTATAAACAACTTCATAAGATTTAATCTTAAATCACGCGCTCTCGAGCTTTAAACTTATTGGGTCATCCTGGCCCTTTCGAACTTAATAGTTCTAAGTTGTAGGTGACATCTAAGTTTCTAAGCCTTTCTTTAAGTCGTTACTAAAGGTCACGTCACGTCTCGTGCCGCGGGCAAAACAATTAGAAACAAAACTTGGACCGCTAACAGAACAATTAAATTAAACATTCATTTGAATTGGAAAACAATTAACGAGATAATGAACTTTACTTAAGATTTTAAACTTGGTAATTAAAATTTCAACAATGTCGTACGGTGGACAATCATATATAAGTTCAGAATCAAAAATATGAAGAACTAGCTGCTGCCCGCGGCTTAGCACGCGCTTTTTAAGTAGCCTATATCCGTCCCCGGGATACCATTAGCCTCCCTGCCAAATTTCATTGCGATCCGTTCAGCCGTTTAGGCGTGAAAAGGTAACAGACAGACCAACAGACAGACAGACAGAGTTACTTTCGTATTTTTTAATCCTATTACGGATGAACCAGCTTGTCACGCGCGAAGAACTAGCTCACGCCCGCAGTTACTCTGGCAATTTTCCTGAATAAAAAGCTGCCTTCCTCTGGATACTATCTATCTCCTAGGTTTTCATTAAAATCTGTTTAGCTATTTGGTCATGAAAAGGTAAAATAAAAGACTTACGTACAGACATAGAGGCTGAGTTCCTATCGATTTACAATATTAGTGATTATATATATTTTTTCATTTATTTATACATACACAAAAACAGTAAACAATAAATTTTGTACCATAAAACCTTGTGAGGTTTGTCTCGGTACACACATTCGTTTTGTCTTTACTTAAAAATAACTGAGCCTACCGCACTAACATCGGCTTTCATGTTCACTCCCTCTCGTTCGCGCAGGGCTAGCACTAGCCTCAGCGTGCCTTGTGGGAGGGAGCAAACAGGCGCGCACAGTTAGTTGCATGCGCGCGAGTGCACGCAACTAACTGTGCGCGCGTCAGACACAATCAGCGTTCCATGCAAAAGCTAGGTACGTCATGATGAATCAATTATGTAATTATTTTTTATTCAAGATGATGTTTTTTTCTGTTTTTAATGTTTTTTTTTTCTATGGATAGTTGAAACAAATTAGAACTAGTATACAATTGAGCTAACTGCAGACTGTTGCAAACAATCTATAGGTGGCTCAACTGATCCATATCAATACCAGTCGGAAGCGTCCCCATGACGCTGGCTGCATTGCCCCGCTGTATGGCAATGCTGATGCGCTGCGCCAGATACTCACCAGCTCTCGGGTCACGCGTTGCTTTAAACAGACCAGATTCATGGATGGATATGTTGCTCCATAAACTAGCGTCCTAGGAGGACGCAATTTATGATGCGAATTGTATGATAGAAAATCATACAATTTGGTTCCACATTAAACATTATGTTTAACCATTGCCTGCCCAAACATTTCCCATTCATCTTCGCAATTAGAGAAGCAATTTGTGGAGACTTAGCAGATTAACAAGACTGGCATAAACACAGCCAATGAGAAACCAGAAAGGGTTCTCTGCCGGAAAATGTATTTAATTAAATGAAAAAAGCAAAATCCAGAGCGATTGAATGATTTCGCCGCCAAGAACCTTTGAAAAGGGGGGTTTTTTTTTGTCGTAACAGATTTACGAGTTTAGGTCGGAGTAGACGGGCTACCTATGGCGACTTCTTGTGTTTTGATGCCCTTTTTATTAGTATTATTTAACGGGTATTTATCGCGTTTATTACCCTATTTATACTTATAATAATGTTTTTACCTCGGCCCTGCTACGTGGTTTTTGTCTTTGTTACTTAAAGTTTTTTTTTTCGAAGGAAATAACGCATACGTATTTCGAAAGGACTATGGAAGACAAAGGACTTTACCGGACTATGGCGAGTGCAGAGAGCTTCGCCAGTAGAAATTGAGGCACACGCACAAGGGCCACCACTTGCCACGCCTTGGGCTGTTGCCAGATGCTACAAGAAGAATGGGAGGTTTCTTCTTGGTGCAAAAATGGTCTGCGCTTAGAATTTGAGTAGCGGTTTGCCATGATGAGAAAGAAACTATGCCAAGCTGGCTTGGCGAACATAATTATAAAGTCACTTCGCTAGTCATTTGTTTCCCCGTGGTGGACAGATCTTAACAAGTTAATCAATTCTTTGCCCCGATCAAGGTTTTTTCTTTGTTTCTACGACGTTGTAGTTTCTTACCACTTTAGTTGTAAGCACTGCTTTAGCTAAAAGTAGCTAAACACCGCAGTAGTAAGGGAACGAGAAGTCTCAGGCTGACAAATTTAGGTACTTAGAATCCAGATGATGTGATTTCATTAGGGCAGCAAATCCAGCCTTATTTTGCTGCCCGTTGTGTGGTGGCCAGAAACTCAGCAAGTGAGCCATTAAATTGGCTCCAGTGGCAAATCGTGTAAGCGACAGACTTGTATTCATATTAAATTATGGGCATTATGTGACTGGCCACTTAGCCTATTTAGAGTTTTTCGTGTGTCCGCCAGTCTGTTTGGAGCTTGCTAGCCAAGGGGCAAGCCTGTTATGGTCCCTATAAAGAACCAAAACCGATTCTTACACTGCAAACGTATAACCTGTGATGGTCTTTTAAATTTTGTCGTGGAAAATAAATAGGTTCACGCGGGAGAATTTAATAAAGGCAACGTAATATCGTGTTGAAGAGATCTCAGCAAAATTGAAAATTAAGAAGGAACCACTTTCGCTTCGCCCGTTCCTTACCTATTGTTAAATTTTATTTTTTCGCAATATGATACTTTAAACTTACTACGTGTTAGCATCCTGCTTTTGTACCTCTATAGTCGGGTAAATATTCTCCGGCAAAATACATCTATTATTACGTGGACCTGTCAAATGTCACCATCGCAAAGCGGGGGATTTAGGCAGAGCCACCCCGGCCATTATGAAAAGAAGTTAAAGGATTGAAAAATATATTTTAGTTTATAATGACAACAACTTAATTATAATGTAAAATCAAATTATTGTATGGTAAACGCATATCATTTAAACATTGTATTACTTGAGACTGGTGTATAAACTGATTTTTCTATTATACGTACAAGTCAAATCGCTCGTTTGAGTAAACATGCTTTTTGTCAATGTTTTTATACAACAACATTGTTTTCTCGGTGGGATCTGGTATGAAACGAAACACAATTGAATGAGAAAGTGATATCACAGATTCTATTTAAGTAGTTCCGGAATTTGTTAATTAGCTTTCGGGAATTGGGATTTTGTTAATTATTTGTGAAACGTTTGAGGTTTTGTTTGTCCTCCTAGCTAAATTTTGTCGAGATCTCAGGAACCCTGCGGTCTATTGAAATTACTTATGTTTTGATTTATAGGTTTACTATTTATTTGGTTCCTTTAACCAATTTCTTCATAACTTGTGTAGTTTTTTTTGTAAATAAGCATTAGCTTGATTTTTGCGCTTACGCCGGCCGTTCCAAAAACGTATGCTCTGTCGTGCTTCTATAAACGCAAAATCCTATGCCTATCCTTTTCACAAAATGGCGCGCAACACGCCTTTTTACGGCACGGGGGTACACCGCTAACTGTAACTCGTTTGTATGTAGGTAGTATGTATTTTTAGCCATGTAGAAAGATATGGTCAAGATACATCGCAAGTAAAGCTACAGACAAAACCTAGTATAAATCAAATTGAAATGTAACATGAAAAATATTTCCCAAGTTTCCGAAACCATTTCGGCGAAAGAGAAAAACCATATCGCTTGTTGAATACAAAAAGTAAAATTCTTGTCTTACGAGAAACAAAGGAGCTCATTGCCTATACCGCCCCCAGTGAAAAATTCAACCCACCTAAATTATTTTCATCTCAAACCTCATTCCGACGTAACGAATGACAAGAGTGAAGGATTCCGCTGAAATCTGTCTACTGAAATCAAACTTTTTATTTATAACCTTAAGCTTAAGCTAAGCTAGCTTCTGAACGCGGCTTTGCAAGCGTTTTTGGAATAAAAAGTAGACTTCATCGCGTGTGCGATACTTACTGCAAATAATGTCAAAAAGTCAAGAACTTTTTATTTCCATAAATACAATAAATGTACACTTAGAAAAGGTCAAATTCTTAATAATAAAACACTGACACGGAAATAAAGTGATATTTTTGATTTCAGTCGCTTCGGTATGTAGACTAAAGTAAAGAAGCGACGAAGAAACCTGCAAAATTTTTGCCTGAAGTATTTAGTACTTTTGGCGTTTTCTTCAGCCAAACATCTTCACAACGGCACATTTTTTCGCCTTTATAATATTATAGCTGGATGGGATTTAAACAGCTCCCGAGCCGAAGCTAAAAATCAAAAATATGCAGTGGTAAAGTACCTGATTTAGCTGGAATACAGATATCGCACCTCGAGCTTAGCACCTTGTAGTTGACTTAATCCACTTGACCCTTAAAACCCCAAACTCCTTAAGTTCTTTAGAAAGAGAAAAACTAGCAGCTATCTACAACTAATCACGTATTCACGAAGCTTATTAACCAAAGCTATCGACATAGCTCAGAGAATTAGCAAGCTTAAGTGGCAGTGGGTCGGCCATATCTCGCGAAGAACCGACAACCGCTGGGGCAAACGTGTTCTCGAGTGGAGACCGCGACTCTGCAAACGTAGTGTAGGACGCCCTCCGGCCAGGTGCTATGACTATCTGCTAAAAACTGCAGGCAGATGCTGGTTGCGGCAAGCTGAAGATAGGGCGCTATGGCGCTTATGCCTATGCCTCCTAGCCTATGTCCAGCAGTGGACTAAGATATGTTGTTGATGATGATGATGATTATCAACATTTCCAAAATTTTCCTTATTCTGTTAATGTTTTACAATATTAGTAAGGCCTTATGTATTTTGAGTAGATTAGTGCTAGAAATATAAGAAGCCTTAAGCGATTTCACGTTAAGGCCTTAACGTGAAATCGACTTGTGCAATCGTACTTGTTTAAAGTTCTTGCCGCGGAGTCCTATTTTTTAACATTCTTCAACGGACTCGGAATGAACCAGTCTAAGGATCTCGTATTTAAACTGTCTATTAAGAGAGGGGAGGAGGAGTTTCATTGAAATACTTGTTTAAATAAATGGACAAATCTAATGATACCTACAATCTGTCAAGTTCTTACAATAAATCTATTTTGAGAACAGAGTCCAGTTGACGATAGTATCGAGACGTGATCGTGACGTCTCCTTTTTCTATAGGATTTGGTACAGCGCCTCTACCGTGCGGACAGGGAAAGGGAACGCAAATCCCATACAAAAATGAGACGTCACGATCACGTCTCGATATTAACGTAGATGGGATATCATATATAAAAACGATCCGAACGATAAAAACTATCCTGGATCGTTAACCCTGATCCTGGACCGTATTTAAACGGAGTTTAAGATAATGTACAACAGTAGCTTTTTAGTATTTTTATCTTGATCTCCGTATAGCCATATACGACTTTAATGCATGTGTTCTTCAAATCTTCAAGATAATTACATTTTGATTGCTGTTTTTTAAAAGAAATTTACATTAAACGTCAAAGTTAACCGACAAAGCTGCAAATTTCTGATCTTTCGAAGAAACCCACTGAAACTCTTGTTTCCCTAAACAACAAAGAGTATTAAGTTTATCAACAAGTTCATAAGCAAGATTAAATACCTAACAAAGTTTTTGTAGACATCAAAATATTTCATTTTCCGCCCGTATGCAATTTATCAACCGGCTGCACAGAGCAGAATAAAAACAATGCTGTTCTGTGGCTGAGCTCAACATTTCAACGCTAAAAGACTAGAAACAGTTTATTACGCTGGCGAAATTAAATTGTTTATAATACACGCTTAGGTTTAAAAGCCTTTCTTAAAACATGGTTACTAACAGTAGTGGTATGTTTAACAGTTTGTGTTTAGGTAAGTTGAGTTAGAAGAAAAAGAACACCAATAACTATGGGAGCGTCAAACAGACTGTAAGCATATGTAGATAAGATGAGCCGCGAGGACCTAAGAACGACGGTGGGTATCATCACAGGCGAACTGAACCATCATCTTTTCAAGAGTGGAGCCTCAGACAGCAGCATGCCGTGGCTGCTTCCAAAAAGAAGATACTGTGGTATACTGCACGGCCACTGAAGAGGCCAGTCACAAGACGGGACTGAAGAGTCTCATTGAGGTATCCACACCCACAGAAAAGCTGAAATGAGCACGAGCTGTCAGTCACCAAAAGTCCTGCTTCGGTACATCAAGGAGCTGGGCTGGTTAGGACCTGTTAGACAATGGGGCAATGCACAATACACTCCCATGCGAGATTCAGTGCAGATCTCAGTTCCCCCACTTAGAATTAGAATAAGGTGAAATTGGTACTAGACTACTAAATAACTACCGTGGCATCCTTGACTCAGGCCCGGTGGATGTCTTAAGCGTCGACTAAGGAAATTTACTAGAGGAAGGGCAGCAGCTTCCTTCTGTGTACTTTGAACATCTCTACTGCAACACCAAGATTGCATTGATTGATTGAATATTATTTGTTAGGTATATACACTAAACGGTATGTTTATGATAATAATTTGATTGTTTATCTATATATTCATGCCAAATGTGTGGCAACACGCTGTAACTGTTGACCCTAGACAAACCTTATAAGGTTTAAAGTGTCATAAAAATAAGAATAGAATAAGTTTTGATTAATAAAGAAAATACAAAATACCAATCCGCCTGCCGAGAGTGGAGCTTATGGAAAAACCCCCTCTTGTTTGGGGGAGGCATGTTCAGCTGTGGACGTATGTATAAATGCTGAGGAGGATGAAGAAATATAAATAAGCCGCCAAGTGCGAATCGCACACGGAGGGTTCCGTACCGTAAAAATCAGGCAACAACGTTGAAGTTACTTGGTTATAGAAAGTTTAATGTGTTCAAGACACATGAAGAACACATGATGAGAAGATGTGTGTGTGTGTGTGTGTATTCTATTGTGGTTCAAGAGCCTTGACAAACGAAGAGCAAAAATAGACAAAAATATCACACAAAATATCATCAATAGGGTTCTGTTTTCATCCTTCGGGTAAGGAACCCTAAAAAGGCAGAAGTTTGGATTTTGGATTTCGTTTAGAGGATTATATGTAAGTAAGTCCTCAATTTACTTTTCGGGGAAAGGACCTATAATGCAAAAACTCGCGCTTTGTACAAACTTATTAAAATGAGACCCGGCCTCGTTGCGTGAGCAAAGGGTAAGGTATTAAACTTTTTCATAAAATTGACCTGAAAATTTTCATTTCATGTTAATATGGAGAAAACCAGATTTACATAACAGGTTAATTGCTTGTTTCATTCAGCAACCCAGAAGAAAAGAAACTCGGAAACGAATGTTAATTATTATACAGTTCCTTTAAACATTCTCAAAATAATAATATTCAAAGAATAAACCAGCTAAGTGCGAGTAATACTCGAGGACTTAGGTTTCCGCACTTATATTTTATTACTTTGTTATCACAAGTAGTATTCTTGTTAAAATGGCGCGGCACCTTCTACCGAGTTCGCACAGAGCTATGTAATAATCTCGTTGGGAATTGGCACATTTGGCACCCTTTGGGTAAAAATTCCGAATGTAAAATCGCTTAGAAATACTACCTCATGCGTACTAACGATGATGCTTTCTTATCCGAATTTCAATCGTCTCAATGGCGAAATTTTTTGTGATATTTTGAAATATCTGAATCAAAATGATTTTAAATTTTCCCTAAATTTCCTTGATAGAAAAATCCCGACACGGGATTTGACCCGGAATCTCATTATCAGTTGCATACGCGACCGCTAGAACAACGAGGCAGTCACAACACAGCCACTAAGCCAAGAAAGCCGCCTTTCAAAGCACAACAAAGCACTTCGACAAGACATCAGTAACAGAAAGCAAATTTGTTCAGACTCCCATTAATTACCAACTCACGTAATAGTTTACCCATGGACACTTTGTCATGATGAATGATGTTACACGTCAAAATAGTTTTCGTTATTACACTTATTACACTACACATAAGCGCTATTATTACAGAATATTAGTCATATAATGCGTATTTGACGGGGGCGGGCAGCAGCGCCCCCTGCAGAATAATTCTACCACCGAACTGCGATCCCCATGCCCAGCGTGGGGAATATGGGCATTACCCCCCTTGAGATACAATCTAATAAGGCACTTATCAGGGGGAGGCCTGGGTCCAGCAGTGGACCAATATATGCTGTGGAGGTGGAGGGTTTATTTACACTATAGTCTAACAAGAAAAGCACTAAGGGCAAATTGGGTAAGAAATATAGGAAGTTACAAAAACCAATGGTTTTTTCTTCATTTATCACTGGAGTGCTTTGTGTTTCTAACAATACGATAAATTTTATCATTATTAGTCTGTACACTAATCCTTTGTACGTGTAAGTAATTGTTAAAACCCTACGTGAAAAATTCAAAGAAATAATACATAATGAATGACTAATGACAGTACCATGTCAATATATTTATGAAAACTTGTTGAACACTCATAGGAATACCAATCGGTTACCTACAAATAGCGACGTACATAATTTAAATACCAGAAATAAGAATAAACTCGCTGTGCCCACAACTAGGCTACACAAGATTAATGTACGAGTATCTTTTAAAGGGCAATGTATCGCTTCTTCAACAAAATACCAAATGAGTTGTAGAAGATGATTCTTGCGACATACTCTGGCTGAGTTGTAGAAGCTGATTCTTACGACATACACTGGCTGAGTTGTAGAAGCTGATTCTTTCGACATACACTGGCTGAGTTGTAGAAGCTGATTCTTTCGACATACACTGGCTGAGTTGTAGAAGCTGATTCTTACGACATACACTGGCTGAGTTGTAGAAGCTGATTCTTTCAACATACACTGGCTGAGTTGTAGAAGCTGATTCTTGCGACATACACTGGCTGAGTTGTAGAAGCTAATTCTTTCGACATACACTGACTGAGTTGTAGAAGCTGATTCTTACGACATACAC
The DNA here is from genome assembly GCA_963662085.1 of Eupithecia inturbata. Taxonomy (NCBI): domain Eukaryota; kingdom Metazoa; phylum Arthropoda; class Insecta; order Lepidoptera; family Geometridae; genus Eupithecia; species Eupithecia inturbata. The sequence goes on along the minus strand of OY759196.1, from coordinate 3,294,828 downwards.
TGCCTGAGTTGTAGAAGCTGATTCTTGCGACATACACTGGCTGAGTTGTAAAAGCTGATTCTTTCGACATACACTGGCTGAGTTGTAGAAGCTGATTCTTTCGACATACACTGGCTGAGTTGTAGAAGCTGATTCTTACGCCACAGCCGTCATAGAACTATTTTATGTGAAGGTATCATGTCTTTTAGCTGTAATTTTCTTACCAAAAATACATTATTATACACTTCTTATTTAGATGTAAGTATAATAATATATTTTTACATGAGTTTTTTTTACAATTCTGTTTTTCTCGGAACATTTCTGTGATTTGTGAAGATTACGGGTAGGCCCGTGAGCGTGTAAATATCATTTTATAGTTGTTGTGTAGGTCGTCCTGCGAGAATTTTCGGACTGTTTTACATGTATGTATTATGTATTGTATGTATCATTGCAGCTTTCTGCATCGATATGGAAATGTTTTATTGAGGTTTTTAGCAGTATCCCCAGTATTACCAGCACTATGTAAACTTTGTATATTTCCTCTTTAAGCTCAGTATGTTTTTGTATTTTTTTAGTTACTGTTTAATTTTTTGGGGAATTTGGTTATTACTAGCTGCTGCCAGCGGCTTCGCACTCTTTTTGGCGGGATAAAAAGTAGTCAATATCCGTCCCAGGGATACGATCTACCTCCCTGCCAAATTTCACTGAGATTCTTTCAGCCGTTTATGCTAACAACAAAATAAAGAAAAGAAAGGTAACAGACAGACAGACAGCGTTAATTTCGAATTTATAATATTTGTATGGATTAGCCTTGGACATCCCATAAAAAAATAACAACAAAAAATCTCAAACTTATTCAGTACTAACTAAAACAACCTGAGCTTCGTGTTAGACTAACTCCACTCCGACAGCGATGCATAATATGACGTCACCGTTGCCTTGCCAGCAGCGGCAAATGATGCACTCAGCCATATTGGTGTCGAGTGTATGTTGTTATACTCCTTAATTGATACCGTGGGTAATGGATTGTGGGCTAATGCGAAAAAAATGCAAAAAATTATAAAGTTTTCAGAGTGGATTAACTACTGTTTTTGTGTTTTTGGTGAGTGATTTAAATTTGTATTAAGTTATTATAATTATAACGAAACAAGCTACTGCCTGCGGCTTGTATCACACTATCATATTAATATTATAAAATCGAAAGTTTGGATGTTTGGATACATGTTTGTTACCTCTTCATGCCATAACGACTAAACCGATCGGGCCGAGATTTTGCATATATGTAGCCCTAAGTTTGGAATCAAACATAGGCTACTTTGTATCCCATAAAACAGTTCCCATGGGATATAAATAACCTTCAAACGTTTCTATAGGAACAACGCGTGCGATGCCGCGGGCAGAAATTAGTTTATTATAGGAACGACGAGTATGTTTATGAACGCGGGTAACACCGCGGAGCGCAGCTAGTGTATTTATAATATCAGCACTGTTAAACGGTGGTTAATACGTCAGCCATATTATAAACACGGTCAGGTCAGGTCATCACCATATTAAAGATATTAACAAAATCATTACGAAACATTGCATTCGATCATTTTAGCTCAACAAACTCATTATCATATCAGACATTCATTACATCTGATCCAATTAATATTTTGATCAATTTAATTTAATAAATTCGTTGCGCCACCCTCAGCTATCTAATTTTAAAATCATTAATTATTAGGATTTTTACTGCACCAGTCACGCACACGATGCATTTTCATTAGTTATGAGGAGCAATGACTCATATTTTTAGACACTGATATTAAATTATTAATGTTACTTCGTAAATTAATAATTAATATATAATTATAATTAACTCTTTATTGACAAAGAAAATTACAATTCAAAATTAAAAACAAATTAGAACTAGTATTTACAATTGATACAATTAAGCTAACTGCAGACTGTTGCAAACAATCTACAGGTAGCTCAACTGACCCATATCAATACCAGTCGGAAGCGTCCCTAAGACACTGGCTGCATTGCCCCGCTGTATGGCAACGCTGATGCGCTGCGCCAGATACCCGCCCGCTCTCGGGTCACGCGTCGCGTCGACCAGACGCTCAGATAACTTTTTGAAAACCCGGAGAGCCTCGGTACCCCGCGGACCCACGGTTAATAATTAATATTAGTGCTTAAAGTTGCGCGACCACTGCATCGGAATCGGAGCGTACGCAGTGTACGAGGCTCGGTATTTACAATATAGCGATGCACCCTGCGTCTGCTACTTTCGGATTTGCATCGGCAATATAGGTATCTTTAAAGCAATCGAGTTTGCCGATGACGTCATCCGCAGAAATACCGGTCTCAGGCTTCGGTATAGGCAGTCATGCCGGTCCAGTGCACTATGTCTCATAGAAAGCAACATATCCCTACACTCCGTACGCTCCGATACCGATCCAGAGACCGCTTAACTTAATATTTAGGTTCATGTTAAGCGGTCTCTGGATCGGTATCGGTAAACTTAATATTTAGGTTCATGTTTGCGTTGCATGGTGTAGCTTGTAGTGTAGAAGTAAGGAGTTGTAATCAAACTGATATTATGCGAAATTCTAGATGGAGGTTTGAAGGTATGGGATCAATGCTTGATACTTTTAAACGCCAAAACTATACGAATGAAATGAGCAGAAATTTTACATAGACCTGAAATATCGTATAAGTAAACTACTTTTTATTCAGTGAAAAATTGGATGCGAAGGCTCGGGCCGATTTGCAAAAAAACACTTCTTTTGTCTCTGATTTTCGAATGGAATATAATATTTCCCTGTTCAGAGGAATTAATTAGTGATTATAATATTCGAAAAAAGTGTTATGTTCTGTTTTAACTGACTTTCTGCAGCTCCAAAAATTGGAAAACATTGCGGGAAATCCGGTTGGAAAATACAGGAAAAACAAATAAAGCTTGTTCTTCCTCGCATAACACCGTCCAAAACGGAGACACACGATCATCAATCAAACAGCGACAGTTTCACGCTCGCTCACTCGTGCTGGGCGCTTATTCGCTACGATTCCGTAACGAACCAATAACGCGACGCGTATTTTCAGACGAGAGATTGTTATTGTGGTTAATGGTGAGTAGATAGGTACTTTATAATAATAAGAGTCACTTTATAAAACCGGCCTTTATTTAAGCCCATCTCATTATTGTTGGCCAAGACACATTTCAAGTCGCTCAGCCAAATAATACAGGTCCACTATGATTGCTCAGCACAACTTAGGAAAGTGCTCGCGAATGTACATCGCGTTTCATTTGAAATTCGTGGTAACGCCGCGTTTCTGGTGTGCAAATATGGCACCGGATTTGTGTAAAAAATGTGCGCAAAGTGTAGATATGTGTTACCATGCTCCGTATTTTTTGTCCGTTTTTTGAGAGGACATAAATATTTTAGGGGACTTTAATTTGATTAGGTTCCGCCATGTTTCGGGCCGGATATCATACATCATCATCATCTCGTGAACACTTGGACATGAACCTTCTACAAATACGGAGGGTTGACATAAAAGATACCGACCTACATATTCGTGGTTTAATTTATGATTGTTTTCGGGGACATGGTACGCTGTGGTCTTATTAATATTTTAAATGGACTCTAAGACCGGATGAGGCTCACATAACTTTTTACATAACACAGTTAGGACCAAAGCTGGCGTGGAAAACAAATTCCTTTACCTACCAGCAATATGTGTCAGGCTCGAATGATGATGAACAAAACTAGCTAGACCCGTGGTTCGACTAAAATCTGTGAATATTCTTATGGTTGCCAATTTTTACCAAGGTAAAGTAAGCCTTAGAAAGTAGTCAATGACCAACAATACTAATTATTAGCACTCATGAGCTGGGTAAGAAAATCTGTTTTATCGGTTTTAACATCAAAAATTTTAAACTTTAGTTTCAAAATACAACATCATAAAAGGCTGAAGATAACAGCAACAATTTAAAAACTCATACAGCCGACAAATAGGAATGTATCGGAGTAACCATTGGCTTACCGAATGCATTTACCACTTGAGGGAAGTGATCGCAAAGCAAATCCATTTATAGCAGGGTTGTCCGATGTCTGGTTCGCTCGAAATGTTCATACCTGGAACAAATTAAATCATTTCTCAGTACCAATTAGGTGGCAAAATTCACAAACTAAGCAAAAGCGACCGTAATCTGCAAATTTAAATTTCAAATTCTCAAACTACCCGGCTCATGTTGGCGTTAATGACGTCATGGACCGCTATTAAGATTTTTGCTAGCGTTACAATTTCCCGATTATTGGGGAAATTGTGCCATCTTGGCAACCCTAATTACGGTGCCCTCAAAGTGGTCGACAACGGCCGATATCACGAGTATGGAGTTTTAATATGAGAACATGTTATTATATGAAATGGGACGGCGTAAAAGCAAAGCTAACTTAGCTGGAGTTCAGTAAAGCTGCTAGTAAAGTAAAGTCCATAGTCGATCGTGATCATTGAGCACGAGGCACAGCTGCGTCACGATCTGAGTTTATAGAAAGTGTTGCAATACAATCGTTTCGAAAAAAAAACAAGGGTTTTAGAGTCAGCTGTATTATTTTGAGAAACAAAAATGCCAAATCATCAACGAGGTGTCCGGTGAGTTAATAAGAGTAGGCAGCTAATTTTCTTTTCTTTTGCATATATGTATTTGCAATTTTCATACAGATCGTCATTATCTTCGTTATCTAGAACCCATAACACAAGCATTGCTTAGTTTGTTGCAAACACTGTTGGCTATGTTTGTCATGATACCTTTTCAATTTCATCTATTGTATATTGTACAGATGTAAAGTTGGTAGATGTGATTGATTACAATAAATAATCACCGAAATTACAGGCCTGCCTCAATAATATTTTTTTACACATAATACATTATCCATAATGAGTGCATAGCATAGTACTAGTCCAGTCAGCGAAGGGTTGTTGATGGAAAGGAAAGCAGAAAGTTTGTCTTCGTGGCTTGACCCCTGTGAGGTGAGCCCTAGGGGGGGATGAAAGTTGATAAATTTTTTTACAACTTTGATTCTATACACTTTTTACCTATTCCCAATCGTTGTCTATTATTATGTAGTAAAACCAAAATATATCCTATCATATCACCCATAGTTTACGAAATGTAAGCAAAAAACAACAGGACCTTCTTTGTGCCCCCACTTCGAGGGCTCACTTCACAGGTGTGGCGACTTTTAGTATGTTTGTCTCCTAATTAGTCCAAACAAAGTGCCGAAGTCTTAACATTCTGCTTTCTACTTTTTCTCTACCCCCTCTTTTGAGCACTCACTGACTGGATTTTTGGCTATGTTTTATCGAAATGAGCGCCGTGAGCAGAACCTATTTGTTTATAAAGTGAGCTAGCTATTCATGCACGTTAAATTGAGTAAAAGCATATGGTAGAGTGCAACAGGGCCCGCTATATTTTCTTGTTGGTTCGGAACAAAGTGAACGGAGTTTTGCTATAGAATAGCATAATAGAATTGAAAAGTATTGTTATGATTTCAATCTCTCGGTTATTGCCTTCGAAGGAAACAAGCATCGGAAATGTGGAAGCAAACAGGGTTCATAAAGTGGATATACATAGATCAACTTCAACTTCTTTTTATTTTGGCGCCGCTTGCCTTTCGCTACGACTCTGGCAGTGTCTGTGTCGCAGTGTCATATATACATAGATCGAAAGATCGATTGTGATTTCTAGTTTCTACAAAGTAGATGAGAAATTTTCGCACATTGTATTGACATTTGACATGTAAGATATTGTCAACATAATGTCGATGGATATTTTGGGATATTATTTGATTTCTTAGAATCATAGACTCTAAAACGACGATGATTCAGTTTGTTTTATCATGTGCTCATAGTAAAATGGCTTACAAAATGGGTTAACCTTCTTACCCGCTATCTAAATTCTTCTAAGAACCAAGAAAATTTTAAACACTCGATTTTTATTACACGCGGGACGTATTGTCTTAAATATTTGTTTCCTGACAAGTTTTTTCTTCAGAGCAAATTACTTATGTGCACTTTTGATATATTAAACTGTCATATGTAGTTTGACGAACCCATACTAATATTATAAATTCGAAAGTAAATCTGTCTGCCTTTTAGTTTTTGTCACAGAAACAAATTTTTAGTTAGAAACAAATTGAGGGTGTTCCTAAGCGCTTAGTTTGCCAAAAATAAAACATGTGTTATTGCTTCGCCCTGTTGCCGTGTAGGAACATCACGTACTTAGGAGTTAGGAAACGCCAATATTTTGAGGACTCCATTATTACTACACAAACACAAACATTTAGTAGCTAGGTACACATTACACTTGAAACTTGTTCTGGTTGTTCGCCATGGGTTATAGCTGAAAATCAGTGATTTTGCTTCTTGAGCAAAATATTCCGCTGATCCATTGCCTCTTTAACGAACCTACTCGTACATATAAAAATCTAAGTGAAATGTCTGTGTTTGCTGATTTTTTTTTATTATGTTATTGTTTGTTTTTATTACTTAGTTTACTGTATTTTTATTATTGTTTATTTTTACTAGCATCCTGTATAATTGCTGTAGTCTGATTTGTATGTTTGTGTCTGAAGTAATAAATAAAAACCTTTATCTATATATCTATCTGTCTGTATGTTACCTTTTCACGCCTAAACGGCTGAACGGACTTTAATTAAATTTGGTAGGGAGGTTGACAATATCCCGGGGACGGACATAGGCTACTTGAAAAGCGCGTGCGAAGCCGCGGGCAGCAGCTAGTTCACAATAAATGTGAGCACAAACAAGGCTCTTAACTTATTTTATTTATTTTATTTTATTTCTATTAACTTGCTCACATTCTTACGTATAGAAATTACTAACTGCTTCGCGCGCCTTCGCACGCGCTTTTTAAGTAGCCTATCACCGTCAACGGGATACCAATTACCTGCGTGCGAAATTTCATTAAGATTCGTTCAGCCGTTTAGGCGTGAAAAGGTAACAGACAGACAGACAGAGTTACTTTCGAATTAATTATATTAGTATGGATTTGGCATAACTCAAAGCATTTTACCCAATTATAGTTCGATGCTGCTTGTTTGACATTCGTTTGTGAACTTATATATTACACTCTGGCCTTTTGCGTAAAAAGAAGGGATACGTTTGTTTTGCTAATCTCTGCTAATATTTTTTTCCATATAGGGTACCTAAATATAGGGTACCTACATACATATAGGGTACCTACGTAGACAATTCATAATTATTTGAGTAGGTACATATTTAAAAATTTATTCTATTTTAGTATATCTCAACTTTAATTGACTTGTAAATATTACTTAACCATTAAAATGACTGACTGTCTATCTGTCCAGAAAACTGACGGATGGGAAATTCATACAAGTGTATGATATAACTTTGACCCTTTTTATTCGTGTCGTACAGAAACCGCTTAATCTACATAACGGTTCTCGTAATACGACGTTTGTCGAGGATGCCGATTGGCATAACAAATATTATGGTAATACAAGGATATATCGCGTTTTTGGACGAAACGGAAAAGGATTTGGGGTTTTAGAAAACTCTACTCCGGTATACGACGGGCTTTTGCTTACAAATATCTTTTAGCGGAGGCTTGATAGGGTGGGGAATGTTTACAGGGGCTTATAATGGGTTCTCCCTTTTTATACAAACTTTTGAGCGTTTTGTTTAGTTTTAGTACGGTTTTACCTGTGCCGCAATATGCTGTTTTGTTTGGGCTAAAATATTAGGATCGGATATAACCAACTCTATAGATATATCTTAAAGTTACTTTTACAAATATTTATTTCGTTTACTACAAAAACAATGTGATTGAACAAAGTTGGTTCATCTTAGTAACCTAGAATAATTAAGCTTCTGCCCGCGGCTTCGCACGCGATTTTCCGGGATGGAAAGTAACCTATGAGGTATACCCAGAATACCATCTACCCCCTTGCCAAATTTCTTTGAGAACCATTCAGCTGTTTAGGTGTGAAAAGGTAACAGACATACAGAATAACATTTTCGGGATATTATTAAAGACAGCGAAAGTAATTGTTTCTTAGAGACAATTACTTTCGCTTTTATAATAATATTTTAACTTTATTATTTTATTTTTATTTAGGTACGTGGAAGAGTAGGTGTTCAGAATTGGCTACGCGAGCTGCCTTTGACATATTCTACATTCGTGACTTTGACAGCTGTTCTGTGTTTAATAGAAGCATTCAATAAGCATTTATTTGTCTCTCACAATAGGTACTTAAGTATAGATAAATTAATACAGGGGGACTGAAATATATTGCAATGTACTTATAAGAATAGAAACATAACCCAGCTTATGTCTTCCTTATATCTTCCTTTGTTCGGTATCCATACTATATATAATAGGTAGTACGGATACCGAACAAAATTAGATAGCAACTAAAATTGTAGCCCAAAGGAAAGTTTCAATACAGGTAAACACACCTACCAACACAATTAATCAACGTTTCCCATCATAATATCGATTTCAATTCAATAATAGCTCTATAACATAATTTCACGCTTCGGCCAAACATCGGAACAATTTTTCCCATTGGTCCGACCAACGTACCAACTTTACTTCAGAATGAAATGGACCGAACATTATTAGGGTCGAGCAGGAACCCCAGTAATATAGTGTCGAATAATATTAGGGTCAAGAGATTATATTTTTTTGCAATGCATTGGAAATCAACAATAGCTATTTATGAGGAGTTTCAAATGGCTAAAATTGGCTGCTTGATATTTTGTCATGCTATTGTTGCCTAAGGTTGGGTAGTCAGTCGTGAGTGAATGAATTGAATTTGTGTTTTGATGATATAACTTTATACGGCGGAATCATGATGAAAACACAGAGAGAATTTAAAGTATTGTTTGCGATTACGTAATTTTGATATGTTCATAAAATACTAGCCGACCCGACAGACGTTGTCCTGTCTTCACTACGAATATTGAAATTTTCTAATTTTCGCGCAACTTTCTTGATTTTTCTTACATGAGAACCTTCTCCTGACAATAACAAACACAACAAAAAAAGAATTTGCGAAATCGGTTCAGCCGTTCAAGCGTAATGCCGTGACTAAGGGAAATAGGGATTAATTTTTTTTATACAGGGTATCCGGTAATTAATGGATAACACAGCAAGTACTTGTGGAGGATTTTTTTTTCCTGAGTTGCCCCCTGTCCCGCCCCACACAAGTACCCAGTACCCAGTAGTAGTATCCATTAATTACCGGACACCCTGTATATACATATAGATAATTCGTAAAAACCGACTTCAAATTCCTTAGGGTTTACATTGATTTTTAAGTTTTTAGGAACAAACAATTGGAATAAATTATAAGACCACCTCGGGATCATTCTTCTTACAATAGCGAAATAATTTTCCAAATCGGTGCATAACTGACGGAGAAATCGACGAACATGCAAACATACATACAGCCGAACATAGAACCTCCTCTTTTTTTGAAGTTGGTTAATCTTGTCTGAATAATAATTTCTGGATACTAGAATATGTACAGACTCCACCTTTAGAGCATACCTAATTCAGCAAAATACTAACGAATTTTACGACAGACAAAAAAAAACCAATGTTCAAAGATTAAAACTTTAGACCCAAAATTATATGTCCTCTATGACTAGTAGTTTTATGTGGACTCGTAAAATGTATGGTATTTGGCATTCGGATGTTGGTATAAAAATATTTTATTGCCAGTTGGGTCTTTTGATTCGTGTGGTAGTCATTTATTAGAAATCGGAGGACGTTTCAATTTTGTTACATGGAATTCTGGTATAACGGCAGACATAAAGGAACGAATTCTACTTAACTAATCGTTTCACTAGGGCAATGGAATTCGTCACAGAATGACACATTTTGGCATTATTCTCTAGTGAAACCACCGCACGCACTGCCTAACAGAGTTTCAAAGGATTCTCCGTGACGATTCTGCGACGATACCATTGTTAAGGCGATTGGCTATCAGAATTGGGCCCCTGATCGAGTGGAATCGTTGTCCGACTGACACATGGCTTAGGCTAGGTTATTGAGTGAACTTGATTGCGATTAAACTATCCTCGTTTTATTTTGTATAATTCAAACTCTACCTCCATAAATTTTAATCCTATTCGTTCACAAATGCGCAATTGGAAACTGACATTGGCAGAATTATGTCAAACCATGATGCAGAGCCAAAGATAAAAGAAGAAGAAGAATAGTGGCTTCAATGAGCTCTATGCTAGGAACTAGGGTTCCTAGCTAATTGCCAAGGGGCAATTAGCTCTCGCTTCCTAAATCACGGCTGTGAATTTTATACCAATGTAGGTGTTAGAGTTTTACCTTTATCGCCAGTGTTGCCAAAGCGAATATCCCTTATTGACCCAAAAACCCTTGTATATCCCTGGAAAACCTATGTTCCTCTGACCAATTTTGTCACTAATCGAAAAACGCAAAAAACATGGCTTTATCGGTCTTGCAAACAAGGCAGGGTAAATTAGATTAGCAATGTTTGATAAAAGATCGGGCGCCCTAGGATTACTACACCATTAAAACAAGGGATGGAATAAACTCATTTATATTCCACGAGGCCCAAAAAATCCGAACGTCGGTCGTCGGCTGATGGAATTGTGGTCGGCGTACGTACCTACGGCTCGAGGCGTGATCGATTGTTGTCTTTGCTAAGCGACATTTGTTGAAAAAGAGAGTAAATTTTGAGCCGTTTTCGACACGTTTCGCCGAGTTATTCCGGATTCGTCCCAATGGCTTCGACCCAAAGTAGTCCGAACACGGAAAACCAAATGCAATGGTTATTTAATTCCTGATTCGTCCTATTTTAATATTTCTAACTGATAAGTAGCCAAGATTCTGTCATCCACACACTTCTCGTGCAAGTAGATTATTGTTTCCGTAGGATTGTTTTTATCACCATCGTTACTCTCGCGTGATTGGTATAGTCGGTTCCATAATCTAATGCCTTGCGTTCTCGTTCATAGCTTGCGCAGCCATAGCACGGATGATTTTACTAATAGCAACCTTTATCTATATCTATCTCGTAAATAAAAACCTTTATCTATGATGCATGATGTCCATGTCAAAATCTTAATTTTCTCCGTAGGAGGATTCTTCATCTTGGTTATTCCATAGTACTATACTATAAGTAATATACAATAATATAAATTAGATATTATGCTAACAGAATCATCCCTTTTTTGGGAAGAAAGGCCTTTGCCAAGCAGTGGGACAGTAAAGGCTAATAAAAAAAAAACAGAACCATCCTTTTGCTCACCCACGACAGATCACACGAGATAGGTCGAGGACACCGGCACTTGCCGAATGGCACCTTTAAAGTGTGCAAGAGCTTATCTATACATCGCATGGATTCGGAGGAAAAAGACACGCGAGGATTAACGCGATATCAGGACCCGTTTAACCCACGCCTACTCTTTACCCTATGATTACAAACCCATAGCACCACAGGGTACCTTCGTTGCTGAAGAGGCGGAATGACGAGTGTTTTTCTTTTGTGTTGAATCTCGTTAAAACTAACTTGAACGTCAAATGTCGATGCGTTTCTAGATCTGTTTTTTTTGACAGTTTGTCTCAAATCTGGAAAGTACTAACTTGAACGACGTATTCAAACATCGAATAACACGGTCAATGAGTTTTCACGCGAATAAGTTTTTACGTCGATGAGTTTACACTATAGCCGAGAGGTAGCCAAGATCCAAAAGAAATCGTAGACATCCGAAAGCGTCGTCGACGACATCGTAAGTTGCTCGGACCTGTATACAAAAACGAAAAAGCTCTAAAATTTTAATGGTCTTTCCGCTGTGGGTGACATAAAGGCTGCGGAGGACTTTAGCCAGCAGTGTTTGGCCGTGATGATGATGAGTTTACGTTATGATGTCGATGAGTTATTTCATTGGTATCCGAACGGTTAATATTATATAATAACGAATGTCTCACTTCAGTCAATAGCTTAAGTCCTGTAGTTTATGTTACTGAAGTGTGCAGTGTTCTATATAGTTACATATGGCTTAGCCAGCAATGTGTCTGTAGGTGAACACGTGTGTAATGCTAATTGTGCATAGCTTAGCTTCACACCAAATCGTGCGTATCCAATTCTACACTAATGGACATGCTCAATAATGTGTTGTATGAATATTACGTCTATAAACTGTTGTTAAACATACTGAGACTATTTAAGCAGGGCAGGGCTCTTGCACACTTTAAAGATGCCATTCGGCAAGTGCCGGGGTCCTCGACCTATCTCGTGTGATCTGTAGTGGGTGAGCAAAAGGATGGTTCTGTTTTTTTTTATTAGCCTTTACTGTCCCACTGCTTGGCAAAGGCCTTTCTTCCTAAAGAAAGGGATTGGATTCTGTAAGTATGCCCACTGGCACAGTTAAAATAGCTCTTTATTTATAAATGTTTTAACTTACGCGATCTCAATACATTATTATTAGTATTATTTAACGGATATTTATCGGGTTTCTTTACCTATTTTTCTCGACGTTACGACACTGTGTAAACCTGTTGAAACGTCGGCAAAATAGGTAAATAAACCCGATAATTACCCGTTAAATAATGCTATTAATAATCTATAAATACCCTTTAAATAATACTAATAATAAGGTCTTTATTTTTTCAGATCCACTGAGATTCAGGGTTCATATTTAGCCCACTGCCATAGTTAAAGATTGTCTATACTTCTTGTGACAAAAACGAATATAGATATACTAAGCCAAACGGGCCTAAGGGCCGAGAGTCAAAACAAAAGAATTGGCCAAGCCAAAAACCGAAAGAAGTTAAGATCTCGTTGTTTGATCGAATAACGCCCGAATACTCAAACGCAACTCAGATTTAAGCGCGTCTCAAGTGACGAATTGTCAAAAAAAGCGACCGGAGACGTGCTCAAATCTGAGTTGCGTTTGAGTATTCGGGTGTGAATCTCGTACAGAAATACTGTACGAGATTCACACCCGAATATAAAACTTCAGAATTAATTTCTTTCATTTCGTTTCCTTCGGCTATCTTGCCTTTGACTCGGATATAAACTTAGGAGTCATCACACTAATATTATAAATAAAAGAATATTATTTGACGAGCTCTGTAGCGCAGCGGGTGAAGGTCCGCCTGCGACGCAGGAGATTGCGCGTTCGATTCCTGCCCCGGGAGAAATATTGGTACTATCTGCAGACATTTGTTTAGAAAGTGTTCTGAGTGTTTTCTATGTATAGTAAATATATATAATTATCAATATACATATATGTATGGAATTTTATTAAGTAGGTATATCAGTTATCTAGTAGGTACCCACAACACAAGCTCGCTTAGTTTGGGTCTAGACCAGCTATACTCAACCTGCGGCCCGCGGGCCGCATGCGGCCCGCCGGGCCTTTGTTTTAGGCCCATCTGAAGTTACGAATATGTTATGTATACCAATTTAAATTTCGCGCCCATCAGAGAATGGTTGTTTCAGAACGGGAATGTGAGCCGATCAGCGATTTCGTTTCGTGTGAATCGGAACGCAGCATAATTATTCATTAGTAATCTGTGGTTGCATGAGCGAGACGGAATGGACGGCGGAAATCCCCTTGCCATCTACGAACCTGCGAGTGTCGCTTTGTTTGCGGGTCATAACTTGTTTTGAATTTGTTGATACCTACGTTACGCTACGGTGGTAACAATTACAGCTAATCTCACCCAGTAATTGCAGATAGTTGTGGTTTTTTGTGTCAAATTATTATTTTATTTTCAATATAATGTCAGGAGTGTCTTCTAAATATAAAAGAAAAATATCCAGTGAAAATAGATTGTTTCAAGATGAGTGGGAAACGGATTATTTTGTTGTGCCAAACAAAAACAATGCAGCAACTTGTTTAATATGTCGTGAAAGTATTATATTGAAGAAATACAATATTTCGCGTCATTTTACCACAAAACATAAATCTTTCGACGAAACGTTTCCTCCTGGATCGTCCATCAGAAATGAGAAACTGAGTTTTTTTAAGAGGTCATTGCATCAACAACAAATGTTTTGGCAAAATTTTTTGAAATTCCTACCTATGGGTCAAACCCGAGGCACAGATTACCTGGATACTATTTGTAATTTTTTAGAGCAGAATGAAATTGACCTACAAAAAATCGTGTGTTTGTGTACAGATGGTTGTCCTTCAATGACTGGACCCAAAAATGGATTTATTTCGTTATTTAAAAAAAGATATAATTTAATCAATTTAATATCATTTCATTGCATTATCCACCAAGAAAACTTGGCGGCGCGTGTTGTAAATCCACAAATAGAAGCTGTAATGAAGACAGTTATCAATATTGTCAATTATATACGAGCAAGAGAATTGAACCACAGAAGATTTAAGACTTGTTTGGAAGAACTGGGAAGTGAGTACAACGACGTCCTTTTACATACCTCGGTGCGATGGCTAAGTAGAGGTAAAGTTTTGGAAAGGTTTTTTTCTTTACGCCATGAAATAATACTGTTTTTAAAACAAAACAATAAAGTGTACCCTGAATTACAAAATGATGAATGGTGGTGTATATTAGCCTTTTTATGTGATATTACGGAAAAACTCAATAATCTCAATCGGAGTTTACAAGGTGAAAATAATATGGTCTCCAATATGGCAAATAAAGTGTTTTGCATTTGAAGAAAAGCTAAGCATTTATCATGAAGAAATACAGAACAAACAGCTGCAAAATTTTCCAACTATGACAAAAACTACAGAGGATACTAACATTTCGGAAAAAAAACTGCTCCATAATTTCAAATTATATAACTGCACTATTAAACGAATTTCGAAAAAGCTTCCAAGATCTAAGAAAAATAAAAAAAATGTTTGTTACTTATTGAAAATCCACGGCATTTAGAAACAACGACCATCTCAGAGTTGGCTTCTGTTTTAAATTGTAATTACTCAGAGTTGTTTGATGAGTTTATTGATTTTAAAAACGATACAAATCTGGAAGTTCTGTTTGAAGAAAAAAGAGAAAACAGAGAATATGTGGAATTTTGGAGTATTGTTCCCCAAAAATATAAAAGCGTCCAAAGATGTGCTCAAATCCTACTAACATTCTTTGGGTCTACGTACTCGTATGTGTGCGAAACGTCATTTTCAAAAATGAAATACACGAAGAACGTTTACAGAAACAAACTTACAGATTTTCATCTGGATGATGTTATAAGGATAGCATGTAGCGACAAGCCAGATCTTGATAAAGTTTTGAAAAAGTGTTCACAATATCAAAAATCGCATTAAAACCTATAAAATCTTTGTTAAAACTTCTTTTTTCATAAATAAAGTAACTACATTGTTGACTTGGAATTACGTTTTAATTATGACCTCAATTATATTTGCTGGTGGCCCTCGACACCATGACTGAAACGTGTTTGTGGCCCCTATAAAAAAAAGGTTGAGTATGGCTGGTCTAGACGATGTTGTGTGGGTTGTCCAGCATTATTTATTTAAATACGTAAGTAAGGGACCGTGCCAAATAGATGGTGGTTGAAATATTGTCTAGGTAATGTTCTAGACTTGGATAAACATTATGGTAAGTACTTTTTATATTAAAAAAGGCGTGCAAAACTGCGGGCAGGAGCTAGTTATTGAATATATCGCACCTGCATATAATAAAGGGGCCGATAATTCTATGCCCTCATTAATCGGACGTACATTTACAAAACTACCATTGTGCCACATTGCATTTACTTCCAGCTGCTCGCCGTTTCGTTCCCCTACGCAAATACGCTCTATTATTCTACCCACACTTGCAAGTGCAAGTTATGAATTTTTGCTGTTTGCTTTTGGGGTGAGCTCCCGAGTTAGTTTTTCTCTAACCAAACATTTCAGATAGAGAGTTAATGAATTTTATATTTTTCTGAGTTATGAATTTTCGATGTTTACTTATGGGTTGGGGAGACAACAGAGATAAGGTAAACATTATAGATATTGCAAGATTATGAGTTTCCACTGTTTACATATACTGGTAATTCCTGACTGCCGGTTCTGCCCGTTATCACGGACACTTTCATTAAGACGCCAGGTCTATATTACTTAAATTTTGTTTAATTTCCCATACAAAATGTAAAAACACATATGTCCAGAATCCAATAAATCACTAAAGACCGATCTTCCACTCCCAATGTAAATTAAGGGCAGAGCCGTTTCTAAGTTCAGTTACAAATAAAGTCCCTTATTGAACGATTATTGAATGCAGGGGGTACCTACTACCAATACCTAGTTTCAGAATTAAGACCTGGCGTCTTCACGAACGTGTTCGTGATGATGGACAAAACCTGCAGTTCACGCAGTGTTAGTGAATCACCAATAACCCTGTATAAGGAAAATGTACCTCGGAGTTTACAACAAAAAAGTATCGGATGGGTCGGATGAAACAAGAGTAGAAAACTAATTTTGATGTTATCCTTTCTTTAAACAGCTTTACAAACTTACAGATTTTGCCATATGAATAAAATTGGACCGTTTCTACTCATATTTTTATTTTAACTGGCAATATCGCTGAAATATTGGTAAGAAGTGTCAAGGATGAAAAAAGTGAAACATTAAACTTTGGAGGGAGGCCAAAATACATTGCGGAGTAGGGCAAAAATTGAGGGCGATCTTCTTCACAAATTAGATAATACTCGTACGGTTATTGTTATTTCAAATTGTTACGGTATAACGAGGATGACAATTTTTTTATCAATTAACAAAATGAAGGATGTCAAATTGTTAAAAACAGAGAGAGAAAACTCCTTCGTAGGACTGGCGCAAAGTCAAACTCGTCAACTGAACAGTTAATTTGGAGGCAATATACAGTCAACAATAAAAATCGTTGAAAATCTGATTTCCAAAGGCGTTATAGGAGTAAACGAAACGCATTTTAAATTTTGAAAGCCGTCAAATACTGGCGTGGCGCAGTCAGTTACCCGAAGACGTTTTTTGATAGGACTATAAAATTAGGGTTTTCGAGCAATAAAAATTCACAGTCGCAGCCCGGAGTCAAGAAATTGGCGGTGTTCCACCCCCGGGTCGCAAAATAATTAATTAACCATAATATGTCCTGCCCATATCGTGAGTCCGTTGAGACGGCCGATGTGGCCGAAATTCAAGGATAAGGATTAAGGATCATCAGTTCTCCGTTATTTGCCATTTCAATTCAGGGGATGCGACGATGGAAGAAGTTTTTGTAGATAAATAATTATCATCATCAACTATAATTTCATCACGTGCGCAATGCGACTTCGCCCACTTCTGGGTATAGAATCTGAACTCTGATTGCACACGGTCCTGCATCATTAATTTAGTTAACGCCTCAGATTTCTTTGTAGCTGTCTGTAAAAGGTAATCGGCGTCGGATGACACTTGCAATTTAAATTTGATCCTCCACCCCAACGAGACTTTAATGAGCCTTTTAATTGGGGCCCTTATACCGGTGTCCGTCCGAATAAAATATCAAACAAATCTCGTCCTTAATGTACTGTGTAATAGCGGTTAATTTGCCGTGAAACGTGATCAAATAAAGTTGAAACTTAGCGAACGCTTCGGATTTAATTGACTCAAATTGCTTGATGCTGATAAGATCAATTGAGAGCAAAAAAATAAAAATCTGGTAAGTAAATTCCTGCATTTATTTCCTCTTAATATTTTATTTTTTATAACTATTACCTAGTATATAATCAAATAATATCCCAAATATTTTTCGACTTCGACAGGACTTGAACCCTTGAACAATAAATAAAAACATAAGCTACCCTAAAAAGCTATGGAACTACTTTAAAAAAGTTAAAACATTTAATAATACTACTCCCCCGATCCCAAACCACTTGAGGAATCCAAACAGAATAAATAATAATTTTCATAACGTGCCAGGCTCGGGGACAATTATATTGATAACGAGGTCTACCTATTTTTTTCAATCAAACATTAGATCGATTATTATTCTCCATTTAAAAACGGTATCAGAGGAAACTGTTGGTAAGATTATATTAAATATAATATTGACACCAATGCATCTGGTTACGATAGCCTGACCGCGGAAATGATTAAACTGACCTTACCAGAGACATAATTACCGACATTGTAAACTCTATCTTGTCAAATGTGTTCCCAAACGACTGGAAGCGCGCTCTGGTCAGACCAATACCTAAGTCCAGCTTAGTTGAAGACGTACAAGATTTGCGCCCAGTCAGCATTCTCCCGGTCTTGTCTAAAGGTTTAAAAAGAATTGTTTTCAACCAAATAGAAAAACACCTTGCACAAGATAATATTATTCCTAAATATTAATCAGGTTTTCGGAAAAGTCATGGCACGGAAACCGCACTCCTACGGGTCACGGATGACTTAATTACCGCGTCGGACGCTGGGCTCTGCTCTGTACTTGTCATTCTAGACTTTTCACGGGCTTTTGACTGCATAAACCATGACCTACTTGTCGCAAAACTGTGATATTATGGCTTTTCTGAAGATACCTGCAAATGTATTAAATCTTTTTTATCTATAGAGTTACAAAATCATTGCAGCGAGAAGCTATTTTCTGACATGACAGAGGTCCCGACGGGAACACCACAGGGCTCGATATTGAGTCCGATCCTGTTCTCAATTTTTACTGCAGACCTACCTGAGCACATAGAAACCTGCAAATACCATCTTTATGCAGACGATACACAAGTGTACTACAGTTTTAACCTGGAGAATGTAAACGTAGCGATGGCTCTTGTAAATGCAGACCTTGAAACAATATTCTCGTGGGCCACCAAAAACTCACTTATTTTGAATCCCGCTAAGTCCAAAATGATGTTTCTGGGTACAAAGATGCAAATTTAGAAAGTGCTTAATGGCAATCCTGAACCAAAAATAAACAAAACAGTTATTCCCATAGGATGCTAGGAATCTAGGCCCTGTTATTGATGGTGAAATGAGGTTTGTCAAACATATAAACGAGAAAATAAGGAACGCTTTGTACAAACTTAAATTCCTCTACACTATCAGGAAACATAATATCAGAAGAGGTGAAATATTTTTTTGTGTATAATTCTAGTTTAGGTTAAGAAGTTATAGGCAATAAAATGATTTATTATTACTATTAACCCGCATCCTTCCCTCAGTTCGAGAATGCGCTAACCAATTATACCACGAGGTCAAGTGCTGTAGGAGTCGAAAAACTTTGGGACTTCCTTCGGACTCTAGCGCCGATAGAAATTACCCTGAGTGTGAGGGAGAGAGAGTACACCATAATAACAAAACTCATAATATTAAGTATCATTTCACATAAAAAATCCAGAAGATGCAATATTTCATTTGCCGAATCGAAATCATAACATAAATTACCTTTCGCTTATAAAATACAACATAACGAAATCATTTTTGAAATGAAATTGCGATTCCTCTGATAAAATGGATAAGCAATAAATACAAGGTCTAATTTTAGGGGTCCGCCTATCCGGCCCATCGTTAATCAAGCCGGGATATACCCCTGAATGTCAAGTTGACGTATTACGTAATTTTTATTATGTCCCTCATATGCCTGACCCTTGCCTATCGTTCAAGATATGACTCACGAACGGAGTTCTGCGGTCATTTATTATGTCTTTTATATAAAATTTTAATGTATCGGTCAAGTTAGGAATTTATCGAGGGCAAATTACTCAGCAAAATAATGAATTGGGAACGTCATATCTGAAACCTTGGTTTTTGAAACAGCAAAGTGTAAGCTATGCAACTTTCAAGAATTTCGTTTGCATATGATTTTGATCACTCAATTTCTAGTCTATTCCAATCAAATATCTTGAATATTTACGAGCGAGAGAAATTCACGAGCAAATAATGCAGTTTCTACTGGTTTCCACTGATTTTTGAGATCCAAATCTCGATGTAGAATGCACTCACCGAGTCCACGAAGTGCTCTTGGATTCGAATTTTAAAACGCATTGGATAGAACAATCTCAGAAACCGACAGGCGCGGTTTCAAGGACCTCACATAACGTTGTGGCAACTTGCAATTTTTGTTCATTATTCAAATCTTCTACGATCATACAGCCATACAGTTCTTACACACTGGCAGGTTCTTGACTTGTATAACTTCTTTGTTTTTTAGGGTTCCGTACCCGAAGGGTGAATACGGAACCCTATTACTAAGCTTCCGCGGTCGGTCCGTCCGTCCGTCCGTCCGTCTGTCTGCCACAGGGCTCAATCTCATGAACCGTAAGAGGTAGACAGTTGAAATTTTTAGAGAATGTGTATTTCTTTTGCCGCTATAACAACAAATAATAAAAATAAAATAAATATTGAAATTAGAGGGGAATTCCATACAAAAATGTTATTATTTAACTATTTTTGCTATTTGTTTGTCAAGGCTGTATTTCATGAACCACAATAGGCCACAATAGTGATATGAAACTTTAAAAATGAACATCAAATTTTCACTTGTTCAATAGTCACTTAGAAACTGTTATAATGAAGTACACTTACACTGTTATAACAACCATTATTATATTTTTAGTATTGGTTGTTATAGCAGTTGAAGTTCAATACAAAAAATGTAATAAAGTTTAAAATTTAAAGGGGTCTCTGAACAAGTGAAAATTGATGTACTTTGAAAAAGTTGCCTGATTTTTACAGTACGGAACCCTTCGTGTGCGGGACAAGTCGCACTTGGCGATTTTATTTTATAACTGAACGAACGCATCGGTAAAACTAACTTCTTTGATAGTTCCTTTGCGCTAAGAAATAAGAAAATATTCAGTCTATTATGATGATGCAGTTCTAGGAATCAAACCAACACATTTTCATAGCGCCTTTATAGCAAGTTAAAGCTTGGTTTACACATGGTTCGCATTAAAAACGAAGCGAATCTCACTTTACTTCTTCTTTTAGTTACCCAATCTCACCAAGTTCTTTGTTAGCCGCAAGCTGGTAGACGACTGCATCAGCATCTTCCATGAAAGCGATCCGTTTGTCAGCACGTGTGATAGCTTCTTTCTTTCGAGGCACTTCGCGCGTTTGGCGTTATGGTCGGACGTGCTCGCACTTCTCTATTAGATTAGCAGCACTTTTACAGCGGGAATTTATTCGAATTTAACACGTCACCCTTCGGTATGGAAATGGAGCCATTCGTGCTTTTATCGCCGCTTCGTCACGGATTTTACACCTAAGCTATTTGTTCCCTTGCTTGGTAAAGCTTATGTATGATATCTTCCTTGCATTAGTTCGTTATCTGCTGTCAATACGGTGTATTGAACCAGGGGGCTGGTTCTGCGGGGAGGAATAGAAATTTTATGCTTGTGAAGCGCAAAAACTTTTGGCGTACAATGAAATTCTTCGTTAAGTTCTTTTACCGCTTTATCCTTGTTTTGCCAAGGTCAAACACTACACTTTTTCAGCACTGCTCGTTCCGCTTCCAATCAATAAAAATGTGAATAGCAGTGTTCCTCAATAAACCATTGTGAAATAAGTATTTTGTAGAGCGATAGGTACAGGTCTTGTATATTTATGATATGAGTACATCTGGAACTCCTTTAAAGGATTACGCGCCCGGTTTTGCTAGCAAGCAACACAGAAGATCAGTCTAGTCTAGAGTCTGGTAAGGATTCACAATCGCATACTTGCTTTTATCGTTCATAACGGAGACCGGATTATGCAGCGACATTCATGATAAATTTCCGTCGCAAATTTTAGGGGTTTACGGTGTCTTGGGCGGAGCAGCTTTTATTCGCAGAATATGATCCAAACTTTGTGCAGAATAGCAGTTTTTTTTCCGAAACTCGGTCGTAGTTTATTACTTGTTACTTGTTGGTTTGTATCAGCTGTGTTTTTATTAATGTCTCTGTCGTCTGTCTTTGTGGATGTGCATCAATTGAAGTTTTCTGCTGAGATTATGTGTTCTGTTAGAAATAACTATCGGTTAAAAAAATTCTCGTAGATGCAATTTGTTCTTTTACAATGATATACAAAATGTAGATACATAAAAGTAGTTTTGTTTTCTCATTTATGTGAACTGTATCTGTGTTCTACGAGAAAAACTAAATAAACAAACCGAAAATTAAATTCAAAACACTAAAGTCAATACATTACATATACATTTTGCCCATTTGGCCTTTTCCAGAGTACCGATTTTGTCCATCAATAAACCCAACAACTAATTAGAACACTTGGGTCGTCGATAATGTTTCCCTTTGCCATTAACTTTTTGTCTTGGATCTTAAAGGAAGACCTAATTGGATGAGAAGAATCTAGACAGTCAGTAACAAGGTTCACATTCCTTATACGTTGAGGCACCGATGAGCAATAGATGCCCTATGTAGATCCCGACTATAACTGGTACCAAGATTTCTCGTGTTTCACATGCCATAAAAAGGTGGTCATCGTGTTCATCCTTAATAGTGTTCACAATCACAAAACGAATTGAACATACTTTCTCACATGCTTTACACATTGGTAAACTACATACCTTTATATTCGTATAATCGGGTCTTCCTCAGCTTTCAGATTTGATTAACTTTATTTATTTAGGCTCACAAAATAAACACTTAGACAAGTAAAATTTAGTACTATACTGCATAAATATATTTAGTACTGCTGCCCGCGGCTTCGCACGCGCTTTTCAAGTAGCCTAAGTCCGTTTCCGGGATACCATTAACCTCCGTGCCAACTTTCATTTAGATCCGTTCAGCCGTTTAGGCGTGAAAAGTTAACAGACAGACAAACAGACAGACAGAGTTACTTTCGAATTTATAATAATATATTATGTAAGATAGTCCCTTTCTGTATGGATATGGACAAGGTCACTTTTACGAAGTTGCTTTGAAAACACTATATGATTAAGATCATACTCTCGCCTTTGTATAAATTGCGTCACATATAAGTCTTTTATATTTAGGATGTTACTTGAAATTTGTTCAAGATATCAAATTGCGGGTTCTATGTAGGTGATTTAGTCATTTGATTCAAGATTATTCAACAACAGTTTAGCAGAGACGACACCCGACGCAGCGAAACCTGCTGTTTACAGCGGTGAGTCATTTACAGTGCTGGCTAGTTATAGTCAATTATTTGTTATTGGTCCCATATTATTTTTGTTCTTTGGTTCTTGATAAGTTAGTGGTTAGTTTAATATTTTATTGTTCTATTGTGTAACAATAAATAAATAATGAATTAAAAAAGTAATTTTCTCTGAAAATATACTAAAACAGTTAAGATAAAATGACTGCGCTCCTTTTTGATCATTCCTAATCTACTTCTATAAAATTCTTATTACCTTTATCTACGGTCTTCCTCGACCCCCTGATGACGGGGGTGCAAAGTGCCCCACATCTTATTACGAACTACCCTCAGTATTTTCAAATAAATAAATGGCAATATCCTCTATTAGATTAGGGAGCGTGGGGTAAAAAGTACCCTACCGAGTGCATTTCCCAAATTGGATTCAGTTGGCGGTTTGTATTAATCACGCTCGTGGAAAATCGTGTTTAAAGTTTGGAATTTAATATTAGGATGGATTGGATTTGTTGGTTACTACTTAGTTAGGTCGGCACCTCGCACGTGTTGGGTTTAGTTTTGATTTGATTATTACATTGCATGTTGATTTAGGCGGAATTTATTTGTTTCCATTATCAACAGCCTGACTTCACACACTGGGTTATATACCCAAACCTTCCCTGTTTATCTCATTTTTATTAAAACCACCCTAAAACTTAGAATGAAAACAACATAAAACGCAACAGAACCTTCAATATTGTTGTTTCGTTATTACATTTTCCCCAAAATAAAACTGCCCCTTCATTTTTCATGGTCGAAACGGCTAATGGTGCGAATCAAAGAACAGCAGCCAAGGCACATATGTGCCTCTAATTTATGGGGTGT
Source organism: Eupithecia inturbata (assembly GCA_963662085.1). Taxonomy (NCBI): domain Eukaryota; kingdom Metazoa; phylum Arthropoda; class Insecta; order Lepidoptera; family Geometridae; genus Eupithecia; species Eupithecia inturbata. The sequence goes on along the minus strand of OY759196.1, from coordinate 3,270,927 downwards.
TTTTGTCCCGGGGCAATTTCGACCCCATAGAATAGTACAGTAATTGCTTTCGCGCACGCATTTTATTAGGGATTTAACAGATGCGACAAAATAATAGGAATGAAATAGTATATTTGCAATTTCAAGAGCACTTGGCAGTTTCGAGTGTAAGTCCTCTTCTCGAATTTCGTTTGGATACGATTCATAGTAACGGTCCTGCGTATGGCGTATTTTTTCATTATAGTGGCCGAAAAATGCATTTACTAGCGAAACTTATTTCAATTTTAAAATATTTACTTAGGTCCATGTTGTGAAGTCAAGAGTAAAATTCAAGTTAAATTTACATAATAAAATTTTAGAGCCGCACTATCAAACTGCAAGGCAAAAGGCCACCCTGCCTTCTTTCAACTATTCTGTTTAAAAAAAACATTGAAGCTTTATTTTTGAAAAAATACATGTGTAAAACTTCTCATGATATTTAAGTGAGATTCTCACAACAATCATTCTACATCCTGAACCACAAAATAAATCCCTAACACTGCATCAAATCAAAAAAACCCGGAAAAGGTTTCATACAAGTATCCACCAGGGCAACAGTCAAGGGTAGTTATGACCCTACACAATCAGCTAAAAGGTATTCCTAGTGAGTGCTAGACGCGTGACGGACAGACGACATGACCGAATACACAAACAGGGTACGTGTATTCCTGGCCGTCATGTCAGAGTCAGATTGATTATTATAAAGGCCAGCGAAAAGATGGAACAGATTGTGTGAAAGATCAGACCAAAACTATGGATATGATCTATCTCCAAAATGTACGTGTATAGATAGATAGGTAGATATAGTTTATTGTCAAAGAGATTACATGTTTTTGGTTAGTAGTGTCTCAAATCCTATGTTAGGTTTATCTAGACACTATGGTTTTCTAAAAATAGCAATAAGTATAAATTTGTACACACGGTAGGCAGTTACGCACGCAACAAACACAGCGGTGTCACCGTCCGTCCTGTCCTGTGTCGTATGCTTTGGAGCATAAAATATAGTTGCATAGTTCTATCCCAGGTTGTCTGGCAGAGATCGCTCTTGAGCGATAAGACCGCCAATTGTCACTATATGTTATAATTTTAACTTAGTTTTAAGTGTGCAATAAAATTATATTCTATATATGCCGATTGATAGACATGCAAAACAACAACTGAGCCGATCTACCAATCAACTCTAAACAAAACGGAGCAAAACATGGGACTGACCACGCCATAAAAGTGAAGTCTAGGTACCTTACCTAATAAATAACTCGACGTTATGGTCTCTCCTAATACCATAAAGTTTGCCTTTCTCAGTGGCTTTAGTGAGTGTAGCTCGGTTAATCAAACCTGGGGAGATCCTGTTTTGTTTTTTTAATTAAGTTACTACGCTGCCGTGCCGTGATGATGAATCCAGGACCTGACGGTGATACTGCGCAACCAAAACAAAAGATGGTCGGTCGCCCCTACTTTCGCTATGCTAACTTAAAGAAAGTAAAGAGTGTTGAAATGACGACTCATAGATGGATGGAGGAAGAAACCATGTTGTGCCGAACGCGTAAGTGGGAAAAGGACACAGTGATGTTGATGATGCTATTGTACCTTATAATAGCTAACCTAACTATTGCCCGTTTTGGCTCGATATTAGGGAGTGCATCGAATAGAGAAAGTAGGTACAAACATAATCTCTTGATACCTGCATCAAAATTAATAATACATCAATCTAGTCCACACTCAATGGCGGTAAAAATATATAATAAAGTTCCAGACAAGATTACAAGCCAAGGAAATAATAATATTTTTGAGAGTTGCTCTAGGGAAAATGCTACTACGTACTAAATGATTTTTTAAGTGATACTTTTGGTGACTTGTTATTTAAATCTTGCATTAATTTTATATAACATACTTACCTATCATACCATTTTCTTAAATTAGTATTATATAACGTATCTGGCCGTCTCCCATTGCAACACCCTAAATGGGTACACATTGTGTGTATTGCTTAACATAGTCAATAACTCCTGACAAATGTATGTACCATAATATGATGGAATAAATAAATAAATTAAAGACGAGCCATCGTGGTATCGTAGTAGCAGACCTTCCACTCGATGGACCGACGACATTGAAGCGGTCGCAGGGAGTCTATGGATGGAGGCGGCTCAGGCATGGATGTCTATGTTCAGCAGTGGACATATACGGGCTGCTGATGACGATGACTAGTACTAAGAATTTGTTTCCTTTTGTTGACATAAGCCATAGAAAAAAACTGCTCAGACGTTGCTTTAAAATGAGAGAGGTTTATAAATCTCACATACACACACAAGCTCTACCAATTACAAGAGTATATAAAACCATAGGATAAACCAAATTTTAACTACCTAGGTACCTATTAATTTTCATTAGAAAGTCACTAAAAATCTTAAGAGGGCAGCTAAATATTGTGGAAAGAAAATAAAATAATCACAACTTTATAACCTATATGTTATATTCAACCAAATAACTAGGTAGAACACAAGTTATAAACAGAAATAAACACATTTAGGAACTTTAAGGTTTATATTATAAATCTTTATATAAGTAAATACACAGTTAGTAGAAATATTTCTAAATATGAACAATACTTAGCTTTTAGTTCTGTCTAGGTCGGCTGTCGATCAAAAAGTTGGTCGTATATAAAAGCTAAGGATATCGTAAAATAAACCTGCCTTGAGCAACCGCTCACAATTGTTGGGTCTGCGCTATTTCACACCTTTGGGAGTATTATATTTAAACGTATAACCTATGCGTTATAACTTAGATGTATCTTATTAACACTCTGTCTATTAAATCCCCAGCAAGGAAATCGCCGGAGGGCGAGCGAAACGCTCCCCAAGTCCTATTTAAGTAGCCCAGCTATTCATTGTCTGCACGCCTGGGGGCCAACAATGAGCCGATATCAAATTGGCAACATTCAGGCATAATTGCATTTTATTACCAATATCATGCCCGCCGGCGGCGGTCCACCCGCTGAGGCATATTCAATCGGAAATCGAGATAATTTGGGCTCGATCTAAATTGGATTAATGGAATGGGTTTGAAGTTGCATTAGTAATTACAAATGTGGGAGAAATTATTGGTATGATCTGCAAGGAGGTATTTGTTCCAGAACGGGATGTTTTATGTATACACGTCATCTGGTACCCGAAACACAAGTTCTGCTCTGCTTACATCGGGGCAAGATGATGCTGTGTGAAAATAGCCAGTATCATATTTGTCGGACTTGGTGCACTAAGGGTCCTGTAATACCTCCTTATTTATCTTGCAATGCGCCTATTATCTGTGCGGAAGGCCAGCATCTATTGTTGTCGTTTGTCGTTAGACCAATTCTACGAGATGACAGGAAGAAATGGGAAATCAGCCAAATGGAATTCTAATGCTATCAACGTAGCAGAAAGTACTAGAGTCATAGATACCATGTAGAAACGGTCTCGTGGATCCGTGAAGCCAAAGGCCCTAGCCCTCAGTCCACCTGGATCTGAGTTTCAGAGCTCTATTTCCAACAGATATTACATAATTTGCCCGCAAGTGAGACAAATAAAGTACCTACTCCGTTATATTCACTCACGTACGTAGGCAAAGTTATGTGGTGTCATTATTATAAATCGTCAAAAAAGTAAAAAGTAGTGAACGCATGTATGTACCTATATGCTCGAAACTTGGTATACATGTAAAGATATATAAATACTTTTTATCCTGGAAAACGCATGCAAATCCACGGGCAGAAGCGACTTGATAAAGCTTTATGTACTTATCACTATCAGAGCCGGATAGAAACGCCCTTGAAGATTTACCTGCAATGAAAATAAATGTTGTTAATAAAACGGATTAAAACCAGATCACTATACTCGTAAGATGAGAGGGATAGTTTCTTTTGAAGGTAAACGCACGATGGCAAAGAAAACCAGACGCCCAACATTAATTACAACAGCTGATGAGATGATAATTTGGTGGGTAATTTACCTCAAAACAAAACATTTATTTGACACAAGTAGAATTACAAATATAAAATGAATCCATCGGCTCCCGAACTAGTTATAAACTGTGTTTCAGGAGCCAGTGACTTCTCCCATTTTAGAAAAGTACAGGTTGTGTCTATACAAATAACAGTATAAAGTGAACTAAAAAATGTTTAGTTAGAGTAACTTTTTTATTTAATAAAAACACTAACATTTTCTACGGAGCGCTACTAATCAACACGTTAACATAAAGCAGGGTTTCTAAAAACAAGTGTGTGAGACAGTATCGACATGCTTGCAGAAGCTTGTGTCAGACGCCAAGATACACTTCGGTTTGCCGAGCCACATCAATAAGTGTAAGCTAAAACCCCATCTATGTATAAGACAAGAACGCGCCGTGGCTAAATAATTTATGTTAATAATTATTTTGAATAGCCCTGGTCATCCAACTGCTGGGCAAAGGCCTCCCCCATTTCCTCCAGACATCATGATCTTGAGCCACCTCCGTCCAATTGGGTAGGAATTTGTCAAATTCGTCCTGCCTGTCGCGTCGCAAAAAATATATGGTGTTTTGAAATTTAGCTTCTTTCAGCTTAAAACACCGTTTCTAAGGCTTGTGCCCAATTATTGTTAGATTTCTTTAAAATCACGGCCTTTCATAAATAATCGGTAAAAAAACAATTTATCGCTCACACGTTGTGACAGAAATTGTTATCATAATGTAATATTTCTTGTTGTATCGAAAAAATAAAAGCATATATTTTTCTCTTTTGTAGCATTATTTCCAAAGCTCTACGGATTTTCCTTACAACTTGATCCTAAGCGGTTGTGACTGATATTATAAGAATAGTTTGTCTCCATATTTTTAGTCTTAGAAAAGTTGGTATTGGAGTTTGATTTTAACAAAATAGAATTAAAACAAGGGTTTCATGTGATATTTTCATCTAGAGGTAGCTTAAAAATCAACTTAATTAAAAGACCATTTTAATAAGGCCTCAAATCAATGCATCTCTTAATATATATTGCATATCTGATTTTCTTTCACTGTGGTCATATTACGGAGCTTCTGATAATACTCGATGTTAAAATAATAAACTCAGTTCAAAGGCGTATATACGTATTATTCATTTTTATAACGATTATCAAGAACGACGTATATGCTAAAATGTTTTTATGGAACCTCGAATGTAGTGAAACTTTCTCGTATTCAGATTTTCATTGCCTACAAATATTCCTGAAATAACAAGACAGTTTTTACAATAAATAACCAGGTTTTATCGAGTTTCCGGGCGAATAATCATAATTTATGACAAATATTTTTTTTATACCAGCTATTCGGCTTCACGGTAAAGCTACTACCATAATCTCATGTCTGATGAATCCATACTTATAAAATCTGTGCTAATCAATATTCTATGTCTATCTGTCTGGCTGTTACCTTTTCACGCCAAAACGGCTGAATGGATCTAAATGATAGGCATGGTGGTAAATGGTATCCTGTGAACGGACATAGACTACTTGAAAAGCACGTGCGAAGCCGCGAGCAGCAGCTAGTATTATAAATTAGGAAGTAACTGTCTGTGTGTCTGTTACCTTTTCAAGCCTTAACGGCTGAACGGATCTCAATGAAATGTGGCACGGAGGTAGATGGTATCCCGGGGGCGGACATAGGCTACTTTTTATCCCGGAAAAGAGCGTGCTAAGCCACGGGCAGCAGCTAGTTTTTTATGAAAGCAAAACAAGTCACAACACTAATAAGGCACTCAAACTTCTTAACGTCAAATATGAGTAACGACTTAATTCCCTAAGCATTTTTGGAATGTTGCCAACGACTTTTTGTCGCACAATGTCTGAAAATGGGAAATCAATTACATTTTTTTCTATACTTAACTTTCAAACTGACACTAATAGGGAACCTTGCCAAATTAAATAGTTTCAGGAGCCTTTATTGCCCGAGTAATTTAAGAAGTTAGTTGTAGAGTATTTTTCCTAAATCACTTAAGTGATACGGAATTCGCAGTTACTTTCAACAAATTGGCGCGAAGAGCACCATTAACTTTTGTAAGTATTCGCAGTGTCTATGGGCTTCGGCTTTATTTAGTTACGATTCGGGGAAATGTACTTGATAGCTTTAATATTTGAGCCGCTACTATACTGGTTAATTTTATGATATGAAAAAAAATATCTAAATAACATACATTTCGTACTTTATTATTAATAAAAAGGCTTTTCAGTTATTTATGTTAATTATAATAGAATAGAATTTGGTATTTCCGCTATTACACATTATTTTACTCGCCTCAAAATGACAGTGACAGATTAGGAATAACGAAAAGTCGAATTTTAGAAACATATCAAAGAAATTCCAGAGTAATTAACAATGGAACGTCATTATAATATCAAGATTCTATAATTTAAGGTATACTACCTACCGCTCTATTTTTTATCTCTTCGGCCTCGTGTGCTTCTTAGCTCTTCGGCTAAAGTTCGTTATCGGCCATCACTATTAGAGCTTCGATAACGTAAATCAATCAAGCAGTGACCTTAATTGGGTTTTGGTGTACCTCGTTGTACTTTTGTCTGTTTCTCTGACTAATTTGTATGAAACCGATACAATTTCTATTTTTTTTTTATTCTAATATAAGTTAGAAGATTCATTTTTGATTTTACAATCACTTATTAAAAATTAAATTTGAAATTAACTTACCATTAATTTTTACTTAACGTAAATGGAAAATTTATTGAAAACCATTTCAGGAAATAATTATAACTTCAATCGGAATCTCAATCAAAAGTAATTCTCAATATTAATTATTTTGGTAACATGGCGGCAATTAAACCACGTAAACGCAACCGTCACTAATTTAAATTGGATTTTTACTCGTATCAAGCAAAATATGGTTTTGTTGTCAACACCGCCGCGCCGCCGCCGAGGGTCCAATTAAGAGGATGTGTTGTTTGTTAACATTGTTTACAATGCTAATTTGATAAAACTGTGTTAAAAACTAAACAAAAAATTCAACAAACATTTTGACTTTTGGGGTATTTTACAACATTAAAACACCTACAGAATTCAATCATATTTATAATGTGTTTCATCAATTTCAGTTACAGTCAAATATAGGTCGAGGTGTCATCACGTGATCGATAACCAATAGGGAGCCTAGAGCAAATCGCGTGATATCTTTCATTAGTTCGCAACGGTTTTTGCGTTGAAATCAACTGTTTTATTGAGACGCGCGGTAGAGCGTCCAGCCAAGGTCGGAAAGAAACTTTCGACGCAATAGCAGTGAGTATCTTTACACGAACCATTGGGCACGCTTTGGTCCCGTCTGTATCTCAGACATTATCAAACCTACAGGCTTGCAATTTTGCATCTTTTGTAAAATCCATGAAAAGAGTAGGAATACTAAATTTTATAAATAAATTTATAAAAGGTTTTTGAGTTATTGAGGTCCGAAAAGTGACAATTTTAAGAACTGACAGATCAAAAACCGAAACCACTTCTAGATAACCTAGGAAGTTGAAGTTTGGTATGAGGGTAGATGATCAAACTTTATCGGAGAAAAAATCAGAAAACTAAAAAAAAAAATGTTGAGGTATCAATATCGGTGCCGACATTGATTTTCGTGAGGTTATTTGTGAATATCTCATTGTATTATTGACCTATTGTTTTCAAATTACACACAGACGCATAAAAATTACCCACAACTGGACAATATAAAAATAAATAATTCATGAAAAATAAGATACCCTCCCTCTCATACAACAAAAGGTGGGGCGGGGCGGGAAAAAAAAATCTACCTACAAAGTCAAATTTAGTATCAAATAAAAGAACACAACTTTGGCATAAAAACTGCCAAATAATATCAATTTATAATAATTAGTTTCGGAATTATTGTTAAAATGTGTGAGCGATCGTGATAACGAACCCCGGTTTTCCATAAAAGGGACCAATCGTTGCATTAGTTCCATAGATTCATCACAAGATGTCGTTAGTAAAAGAGCTCTTGATCACGCTGACACAAATTAAATAATGAAAGAAAGTAACAAATTAAGTTTATGAATTGCTATGAAACTTGGCACCTATCTGAAATGATCTCTTTTGTCGGTGAAGCCACTATCTGAACGAACTTGGCTAGTTTTCACATTCATGTTTTTGATTAGATAGAGCTTTCAGAACATACCTTTAATATAAAGCCTATACTACGTAATTGTGCTTTACGTAGTATAGGTTAGCTATTTTTTCTCAAAGTATTTGATATCTGGGACAGTATGGGATGATCAGTTCTAAATTATATTTTCCATATTATTTTCTATATTTAAATTTTTGCATTGTGTTAATTTATTTAATTATTATAAAATTATGAATTTAATTTATTATGTTAAAATATGACCAATATTGAGGATTTGTATAGATATTATTATGATTGTGACTTTAGATAGTACAGTATCGCATTAGGTGTGCCTGATAGGATAACTGAAAGTACAATATTTTGAATAAATAAATAATAATAATAATAATAATAATAATGATGTGGCACCTCCCAGAGTAATACTTACTTTACCGGTAGTAAATGCGTTCAACTTATTTTTCGTCAAACTGTTTGCATGGTCAGATTTACCTAGACTTATATCGAATATTTAGAAGTAATAAATGTAATATAATAATACACTACGACCATATTTCTCTAAAGCAGCTAAGCTGAAACTAGAACCGGAACAAAACATTGCCATAAACATGCCAACCACTGCAGTATCGTAGACGTTAACAAATAACTAAAAACAGCAACGAACAATGCAAAAGACATAAAACAAATAAATAATCATAATGAAAAGTCACGTTAATTGGAAGAACACATGCGATACAGCACCCTTCAGTTCTAAAATTCGGAATTCCGGTGAAAATCCCGGAGTGAATTTGCCGCGGCTCTGTCCGCGCCATTTTAGAATCTATGCTCTTTTAGCGGAAAAGGTACGCTGCCTTTTGTAGCGGTTTTATCTAATGGCTTCTCGGAATTAGTAATGAAAATAATAGTTATTGTTTTAATTTCTTATGGGTAAGAGATTATTTTAGATTTTAAGGATACCGGAATTCAATTATATCTTTTGTGGTGTTTGATATTTATTTTACGTTAGTGTTATGTTGAGAAATCTAACCAGTTTATGCCACCGATTTTGGTTTTGTTTCGTTCGACTTGTTTGTGTTTTGCACTGATAAGTCTACTATTTTGAATTATTTTAATGCTACAGGAGGTATACATTATACGTTGTACATTTGATGAGGGCAATTCTCGCAACATATCTATTCGATAAATATGGCAAGAACTGTCAAAATATAGAGTAATTGCTTCGTAGCAAACAAGCGTATTCTCAAAATCTGCAATTCGATATTTATCAAGAGCTTTTCTTCGATAAGCTGCTCGACAAGTCGCACGAGAATGCAGTTTTTGGCGGGACCCGATATATTTGTGATATCACGTGATACTCAGAATTGGCCTCCAGTATACCACAACTTCAAACCAAGTCACACGAACTAAGTTTATACCGCTTTTACTTCCGCTTCTCCGCCATTTTGATCTATTCCGCATTTGCCGCTAAACTTGGTCCGCTATCTGTGAATTCACGGTGACTACGGTCCAGCTGGATCGTTTTGTTTCTGTTCTGCACTGATTGTCATTGGCCAACGAAGGATTTCCTAACGGTAAGTTTCAGACATTGATATACCTGCAATTACAACTAGATTAGTAGCATAGAACTCAGCTCGTGGATGACGTAAGAGTCGACTAAAGGCAGCAGCAGGAGGCACGTGTAGCAGTGGACGTATAATGAGGAGGGCTCAAAGAATTCCATTAGGATACTAATAACATTAAAATTTGTTATAAAATATCTGCAGATGATTCAACATTCGATCCGGACAGGGTATATAAAGACATAATTAATGCATCAAAATATTTTAATCCTCTGATTGATAGCATTTGAAATGTGTTCAATAATGCAGAAAAGCTAACGAATTGCATGTCATTTAATTGAATTTTCATTTAAGTACGGTAATAATCGTAGATGTGTCGGATCGGATGGTGAAATATATTTTTTAACGAACGGAATGAAACTTTGCAAATAAAGTCAATGAAATATGCAGGGCTTTTACAAGATTGCCTGGACACAGACAAATCGTGATGGCCATCCGAATATTTTTGGATTCGGAAATATCCAGCCAATACCTGGAGTGGTGCATTTTTAAATCATTACATATCAATACTTATATTCCTACGATCGTTTCGTTTGTCAATTTGCACTCATTATTTTGACTCGGCAGCCTGTTGTTTTTAATTTTATCACGGATAAAATAAATAAGTGCTTTTTACGATACAACCAGATTTTGTTTGATTATTTTGTCTTTTATGAAGGTTATGTATGAGACGAATGATGATGAACTATGATAGATAGTTAATGCTTCACCTAGGGTTGTACTTAATAGATAGATAGATAACTCTTTATTGTACCACACAAACACAAAATATAGTAGAGAATAAAATGCTGAGAAACAAGGAAATACAAGTTAATATAACTTAATTTCATTATCACTTAAAGTGATTTCTTTCAGGCTTCCATTATGCAAAGATCAATACTTAAATTTTAATGTTAAGTACCTAACAATTCTGTGCTATTCGAATACTTTTAAACATTTTTGTCCTTTGCTTGATATTACCTCAGAACTTGCAGACAAAATCTCTGAAAAGCAATTCTCTAAACTCTAACCTAAAACGCCACACTCAACAATCTCTTAAAAAAACATGAAACTTGGGTGTTTCCTGATGGAGGAAGTCCGAACCTTTTACAACGTTGCAATTTTGTGAATGGAAGTATTTAGGTAAGTACTTGGATACCCACGAGAAGGCCACTTCTTGCTGATTGTCAGAACTTATGACACATTTAACCTGAATATAGAGATAGCTTTGTGCTTACGACTTTGCCCATCGAATTTTATTGAAAATGGTGATTGTCATGTAACAATCATGTCAGTCTCGCTGACGTTTTGTGGTAGGTATTTTAATTGAAACTACTGAAACTAAAAATCTCGACTCTACTTTTACACTTTTTTGTGCTTTAGACTATTTTTTAATCGCAAAATAAGGGGTGAAAGGCCTAACTCGTCTGAATTACGGAAATGTAATGTACATTACATTCCTGGAAATCAGACGAGTGTTTTGATAACAAATTTTTAAAAATAGCTTTATTCATTTTGATGCTTTGTGGTAATAAGGAGTTGTCTGGGAGACAACCACATACGAAGATACGCACCAAAAACATAATCTCGCGGATAAAAATTAGCTACCCGTCTTCAAACTTTCTTGCGGTAAACTTTGCAGACTCCCAAAGCTATGCCAAATTCAGTAGTAGGTATTACTGGATAAACCTACTTTCTTATACAATCAAATTTACAAACAAAATTGGCATCTACATCTCAGATTCATAAATAACATTTCCTTGAATAAGACTACAAAATCAGCACAACATTGGTTCCCAAAACATGCCTTTTATATGCACAGTAGTTTAATATTTTATCAAACCAAGTTATGTTTTACAAAACTATGCAAAAGCTAAATCTGGTTGGAAGCTAGCGTTCAACGTAATAAAATTCAACGAAGCTAGTAAAATGGAAATTTTATCGACATTTCCCATTATAAATACTTTTTTACATTTTAAGAGAGAACAAAAACCTGATTGACACCAGTTTTCGTCGCATAGTGTGGTTTTGTAAACATTTTTCAGCTTTCAGTCACGGTTGGACAATCTACACAAAACAAACTGCAAACCAGAATTTTCTAGGTTTGAGCGTAGTTTTGAGGATTAGTTATCTAGTTACTTGTAATTATGTACTTTCTATCTAATTAGCTAAACCAATGAACTGTAAAAATATAAAGACGAAATTTTCCCTTGCGCGTTAATAGATGTATTAGTTAACAGAGGTGAGAATGTGACTCGTCTAAGCGAGCGGGCGGCGCGGCCTTCCGGGTCGCACCGCGCCCCGGCCGTGAAAACGATAAACTAACAAATACCGATCATACTCGAAAAATTTTGAGTTTCGCACAGTAAATCGATTGTAACAATCCACGCAAATCCACGCCTACAACTCAGGCAGAGTTCATAAGAAACTGGTCAACATTTTCACTTAGCCCCGAGTCCTGACTGATATGCCATATCGAATAGAGGGTTTTTCGAGTTTGGTCACGGGGACTCGATAAATATTTTGCTATCGTTCGGTTCAAATCGCAAACGTCAGAAGTTTCGGGTATTGCTTTGCTGCTCTTTTTGCATAACTCAAGCATTGCATGGTATAAGTTTCGTTGCCAAAACTTGGATGGAGTTACATGTAGGTAATAAAATTATTTGTTTTGTATAGAATCATAGATTTTGGCAGAAAGGTGCATAAAACGTATCTATTTCAGTTCAGTTGCTTCATTGATAATGTTTTTTGAGTAACAGGTCGGCGTTTTTATGCGGAAATTTATTCTTAAATATCTATAAAATAGTTTCGGCTCGCGGCTTCGCACGCGTGATTTCTATAGACACGTTCAATAATTATTTGTTTCCCATGGGACCTGATTTATGAGATAAAAAGTAGTTTATATGTTATTTCAAGAAAAGACCTATATATGCAAAATTTCAGCCAGAAATTTACCATTTCGCCAAATTTTATCAGTGTTTTGTCCACTTGTCGGTTGGCCGGCGACTTTGATGTGTAGATAGTAGATTCTTTAAGTAAGGCAGTTCCTAATTAGGATAAGACTCCACCTCCCACTACCCTCTAAGCTAAAACCTTCACTGTTTATTTAAATCTCAGGTAGTGAGTCAAAGTCCATGGATTATAGAAACAGTTTTAACGAGCGTTTTCTTTGACGCCAAGACGGGACTAGTGTTCAAAGCGATTTTCTCACAAAGGCGTTGTTTCATTAATGCTTTAAGGCAGTAATTTGCTTGCAGCTGCAATTTTAAATTACAAGTGAAGTTTTTGATGGCTTTGTAGGTTAAGATGACCAAAGCACGTCTTTAGGTATTTCGAGCTTGTTTAGCTAAGTTTCCGCTGTTAACCAAAATTTTATCTTGCAATATTTTACAGTTTGCACACCTGGACTTGCTTGTGATATTCGCTTCATTCCACTCTGATCCACTTTGCAGATCCACTAATGGACCAGTTTCCACTCTTTTTGTCCACACTGATCCATAGCCCGGGTGGATTAGTTTCCACTGCTTAAATCTATTCCACTCTGATTCAACTAGAAGTTACAATCGCTGAGACACCTACCTAAAGTATTTTAAAAAGATCCTTTATCATTCCATCGCTTTGTCTCATAATTAATCTACGAGTACAACGTCGAAATAAATTTTATTATTTGTAATTTCCCAATTTTATAAAAAGAATCGAAGCGGCGGCGGCGAGTCAATTTTGCTAAAAGACAGACTGACAGACATTTCGACGGTTAGGTACTCGTCGTAAACATTGTTGGGATAAATATATTGTTCTGGTAGTGCAATTGTTCATCTTTCAATGTCAGTTTTACGATCAAAGAACAATAGACGGTGAAATATTCGAGCTTTTTTAAATGTTTTTCAAGGGTTTTTCAATAAGAAAGAAGAGTTTCCTAGTCTTTTTTCCTTTGAAGAATGGACGGCGCGCGGGTAGAGAAGACGTACCTACCAGGAATTTTGATTTTATTACTCTAAACATCCACCACCGAACTGCGATCCCCAACCCGCATGCCCAGTTGGGGATTATGGGCATTACCCCCCGTGAGATAAAAGCCAACAAGGCGCTTATCAGGTGGAGGCCTGGGTCCAGCAGTGGACCAGTATAGGCTGTGGAGATGTGGAGATGGAGACTCTAAACATTAGTGCATGAGCGGTGGCCCTAGGTGCCTGGTATAAACCCCTTGCCTAAATTTTATCACCGATAAAGTAAAATTTGTATGGCGTGGCGCGGTGCGGCTGGCGAGAAGGTCCGCCTGCAACGATGCAGGAGGTTGCGGGTTCGATTCACGCCTTGGGACAAATGAATGTACGATCTGCAAAGATTTATTCCGGGTGATCTAAGTATTTTCTATGTATAAAAAAATTATATATGTAATGTATGTATGTATTAAGTTTGTATATACGTCATCTAGTAGGAACCTACCCAAAACAAAAGCTCTGTTTAGCTTGAGGCTAGACGACGCGGTGTGGATTGTCCTGCATTATTTAATATTATTTACCATTTTCAATTTCAACAAGTCATAAACTTTTGTTTCAATATGAACCTTTTCCGTAAATAACAAAGATAATTTGTATTATGAGAAAGCATCTTAAGGGACAAGAAATTACAAATTTAAAACAAGGGAACTTTTGCTAAAGCTTAATCTTTTTGAATAAGAACTTAGCTCATTAACAAAATGTCCAATAAAAATCTTATCACACTAATATAATGAATGACAAAATTTAGATATTTATATAGATTTTTTATACTCTGTATTTTCATTAAAAGCTTGTTGCCTCTTCACGCTAAAACTACTCATCAAATCGGGCTGAAATTAGCTTACGTGTAGTTCTAGAACTGGTTTAATGCTAATTTGTATCCTGGAACAAGTTAAATCATACATAAAAGTTAACAAATATAGCTCGCCTTTGTACAAAGGCGAGCTTGATCTTTAAACAGTTTTCTTACAGCAAACCTATGTCTATAAAGAGAATATATGAAACGAGTGTGGATAGATAATGTGTACACTGTACATACAACACAGAAAAAAAATTATATCAATAATATTTTTAAAATTCTGTCATAAGACAGATTTTTTACGTGATCAAGCATCTTACTCATATTCAATGCGGGATAAGGTACAGATTTGTATTAATTTATACCAAAATTATGACATGAAGTTTTATGCCTCAGTAATTTCTTTATGAAGCTTTTTCCAGGTTTACGTACGTATTTATAGTCCAGTAGGACTACCACTATCAGTCAAGCAGCAGTAGCTGATTCATTGATTTTAGTACCCACTCTGTTAAAAAAACCTAATTAATTCTAAAATGTTGACTTCTGCTTCCGACCACACTTTACATTATAATAGGATACTGGTGCCAAATTACAAATATATAAACCTAATTATTTCTGTCAGTCTGTCACATCACAGCTATTGTTCTTGCTCCTATAGGCACACATAAAATCCAAAACGTATACGAAGGCACATTTACTTAATCTGGGACGTTATAGCTAAAAAACCGGAAACAAAATTACACACCAATAAAAATCGGAACAAATCAAATAGCAACGGAACCTTTCAATGTGTCCCTTGCCGATTTTATTTTTACTCCGTCTTCACAACGAGCCAAAAAAACCTTTTATTTTTCACTCCATCATCATCACAACGAGGCATAAAAACCTTACCTACATAAGGATGCAGTCTGCATGTCCAAAGAACGTTAGACCCCACTCGAGTCAACTACTTCAGCCGTGGGTCAAGTATCATTATCAGACCTTCCAAAAAAACTTTCCGGCATCTCTCGAACAATTTATCTACTGTTAGAGGGACGACAAAATCCTTTTTCCGACCTCACAAATCCTCGACGCCACGTGCGTGACGAAATATAGTGCTTTTATTAAATAAACTGCGGTACGCCGGTTTTGGAAAATTGTAAGCTCACGAGAAACTTTCTTAGGGAATGGTTTAAATTTTAAAAGCATGGAAATACATTCAATAAGGCTGGTTTTAGTGTTACGCTGATCATCGGCGCTGATAGGTATATACACTTGGGTGCAAAAAATTCGCACTTTTGCAACATTTTGACTTTGAGCTCAATTTTTATAGATTATATCGTTGATGCAAAAATGTAACTACCACGAAAATGCACACCTAGGCTTTCAACTGACACTTATGGAGTGGCCTTTAAAAACAATACAACAGCATACCCCGAAATCGCAAAAAAAATCTTTAGTGAATCGCTCATTCCAGGTAGACCGATGCCCTACTTGTCGCAGGTATAAAAGCTTGCATTTTGAGGGTGGGCCTCATTCGCACATCAACTTTTACCTTGAACAGTCCTCTACCGATAACGTCTTAAACCATATCAAAAAAATAAGTACCACGCCAAAAGTAGCCGCTCTAGTGGTTGTACTACTTGAAGCAGGGTTTTAGAATAACGACAACAACTCAGCGCTGAGCGGCGTGCGGCCGTAACAGAATAGACGTAAAACGACAAGAGAAGTACATAGATATGGCAGGGTATAGCTTGGGTATTCAATGCTAGCGCGTTCGTCTTTTGTTTTTTCATAGAAGTGACTGCGCTGACTAGCTGACGTCACAAAATTGTCATCACAATATGCGAAAACCAAACGACGACGCGACGGTTGCGCCAACTCTGATTGCGCTACCTATACAGCTAAATTAACAAAAGTTGTTGAGTTGTTAATAAAAACTTCTCTTTAATAAAAATTTCTTCGCTAGCTTTTTCAAATTTTGAACAAAGCGTGTTGAAACATGCTTGAAAATGGAATGCGTTCCTTTATTGTGATTCAGAAAAATATGTTTCTATTATAGAGGTATACATTGACTACTCTACTGTCTTAGGTGTGTGTAAGAATACACATACCTAGGACAGACAATATCACCAAAAGACCTTACAACAAAAGAAATAAACAACAGAGTACAGTTAGCGTGGAAAAGATATTGGTCCCTAAAATAAATTGTCAATAATCCTCAAATTTTACTCAAAGCTAAGAAAGATATGTTTGATTCATGTATTTTTCCTGTCATGACGTACGGATGTTAAACTCAAGCCTAACAAAACAAAATATGCATAAACTGGAGACTTGCCAGCGCAGTATGGAACGAAGCATGCTCAATGTTCGGTTAAAAGACAAAACAAAACTGGAAACGTTGAAACCAAACAAAACTAAACGACCACATAAGAAAACTAAAATGGAGATGGGCAGGTCATATAATGAGAAATAATAAAGAAAAATGTGCTAAGGACATAACGAAATGCTATCCAAGACAAAACAAAAGAAGGAAAGGAAGACAATGTATTAGATGGGAGAACTAGCCGGGGTTACATGGAGGAGGATAACCCATATCAGAAAATAATGGCAAGCTTTGGGGAGGCCTATGCGGGGATGCAATACAATCTAAGTACCGGTGTCAAATAATTAATATATAAATAAGTTACTGAATAAATACCCAGCTAAGACTATCACTTATGTTTAGTAAGATTGTTGAATAAAGGCTATTATTATTATTCACCTCATTTATTTTAAATCTCGTTGTAAAATACATTTTTTACTATAGAAAATAATATAATATACACTCGGCATCACAAAAATCGCACCTCCTAAAAAACCTACTTAAAAATACTTTTAATCATATAATCTCTTTTAATCTCGACCTCTTGTAGGTAATCCCGTACAATGATTGCGGTGTGGCAACGGGCGTTATCGTCATGCATTAACTTGAACCCATCTCCTACAAAACCAGCATACGGGACCACATGCTCTTCTAAGATCTCCGTTATGTACCGACTAGCCGTCAGCGACCCTTGTCCGCGACCACCTCCAGCTCGGGAAACGCACACAAGTTCTGTTTTCCCGTCGACAGAAATACCGCCCCAGAACATGCACGATCCACCCCCATATGCGACGTATTCTTCGAAGCAAGCTTGTGCGAATTGCTCCCCTTTTCTTCTGTATACTCTTTTACGACTGTCGTTACAGAAAGAATCACCCTAGTTTCATCAGAGAAGAGTACTTTCCTCCACTGATCGAGTGACCAATCGCGATGTTCGCGAGCAAACTGCAGTCGGTCTCTACGATGCTGTGCAGACAGTTTTGGTCCTTTAGCAGGTCTTTATGCTGCGATTTTTGTCTCCCGTAGTCTTCTCCTAACCGTGGAGACGCTTACTGAAGTTCTACGAGCTGATCGGAGCTGCTGTTGCAATTCAACAGCATTAGAAAAGCGATTGCGTAAAGAGCTGCTTACAAGGAACCGATCGTCTCTATCGGATGTGCAGCGTTTTCTACCAGATCCACGTCTTCGGATACAACCACCAGTTTCTTGGAACCGTTGATACACTCGCCGAATGGAAAAACGGCTCAAGTTTAGTTGCCGAGCAACATCACACTGCCGCATCCCTCATTGCAACAGTGCTATCACTTGAGCGGCTTCTTCAGCGGTAGTATCCATCTAGAAGTGTATTTTTTTTTTGCTTTTGTTCACTTTGAAGTCTGGACAGTGACTATCCATCTGACATTCATCTGACATTTTACCTGGATCGGCCCTTATACTCCTTTGAGATAGTGCAATTAATGACTACTTAAATAATTTCCGAACAATTTTTTCAACATTCTGTAGCAAAGCATTCTCCTTTGTGTATAAATTAAAATGCTTGTTTATTTAAGGGTAATTGAATAAACTTTCAAATAATATTAATATTTGTTGAATAAAATGTATGCGCTACCTGCTGGAGAAGCTTCAAACATAATTTCAGAGAGGTGCGATTTTTGTGACGCCGAGTTTATTATTAAACTGTAGAATACAGTAAAAAAAACATTAAAACGGTGAATCACTGGCCGCGAAGCTAGCCTCAAGCGGCCGGTGACTAGGGCTGCAGAGAGAGGAACTTCCTGACGATGCGCGCCGAGTCCAGGAGTACCGCCTTTTGGATTTTATTATTATTCACTTCATTTATTTTAAATCTCGTTATAAAATACATTTTTTTTACTATAGAAAATAAAATATTATAAAACTATTCTACAGTAAAAAATATATCAAAACGATGAAACACCGGCCGCGAAGCTAGCCTCAAGCGGCCGGTGACTAGGGTTGCAGAGAGAGGAACTTCCTGAGTTATTATTATTATTATTCTACTGTCGATTTAGCTATTCACGACGTGCCACCTTGGCGTGGACAAATAACTAGATTCCTTTGATCTTGAAGGTCTGTGGCTTAATTTGATTACTTCTGAGGCCGGTCTGCTGATAGAATACCTAGAAACGTATCTACATATGATAGCCTTACTAAAGAGGTTTCCGCGTACAAAGACAATCACTAGGCACTATCGCTATAAATAAATAATGCAATGTCTCACGATGAAAATGTTTTATACTGATTTATAGCGTATCGGCTGGTCAAATATTATCTATATTTGAAAATGGAAATGTTATATACTTGGTTGGTAAAGAGAAGGAGTTCGCCACCCAAAGGGTGAAAACGGAACCCTATTACTAAGCCTCCGCTGTCCGTCCGTCTGTCACAGGGCTCTATCTCATGAACCGTAAGAGGTAGACAGTTGAAATTTTCAGAGAATGTGTATCTCTCTTGCCGCTATAACAACAAATAATAAAAATAAAATAAATATCCAAATTAAAGGGGCTTTCATACAAAAATCATTGTTTATTCGGGGTATTTTTGCTCATCGTTTGTCTAGGATGTATCTCTTGAACCACAGGTAGTCAAATAAAACTTTCTTTAAATAAGTAAAACTTCAACTTATCAACAAATAGGTAATACTAAAAATATAATAAAGTTAAAAATATAAAGGGGTCTCCTAACAAGTGATTTTTACTATACAGAATCCTTCGTGTGCGTGTCGACTTGCACTTGGCGGTTTATTTGTATACTGGAGACCCGGATTTGTGACGTCAGCGTGGATAATCGTATGAAAAAGCAAAAGACAATCGTGCCACTTTTTAAAAACATACGGTTTTTGTTAAAGTTGTTTTTCTCTGACAACCCTAATGAAATGAAACAAGAAACTCCAAATTCACAAAAACAATAGAAGGTATTTAAATTTCTAACGTTCCAAAACAAGTATCTTTGAAGGACAAAATTGACGTTTTGAATAGAAATTCGAAACCCTACAGAGGAAAGAGCGCAAAAGAAATAATAAACGGAAATAAGTTGTCCTTTACTTTTTTTACGGACAGGTACTTATACGAGCAGGTACTTATACGAAATAAGGCTGATGTCCCATAGTACCTCATTGTAGAGTAGGTACTATTCTTGTGCATGCTGTGAACTGAATCTTTTACTTTGTATCGTTATTTTTTTTTTTTTGATGTTTTATTATCATTGATTGTGATTTCATGCATAAAGATTTATACTTAGGTGTAGGTAGTCTTAGTGGGTAAACAATGCATAAAAACCCTGTCAGGGCGGTACAATTATTTTGGTAGAATCTCTTGTTAGATTGATAACTTTGATTTATGATCGACACGTTCGTAATTTCAGTGTTGAAGAATGAGTTGAAGGTTTTTCAGGGCGTTTTATGATACATATTTTAGTCTTGCTTAGTGGTATTCGAATTCGAGCAACGTTTTTAATTTGATTTTGTTATGAAATTCACGTAAAAACTGTTGCTCGAAAAGCTTGCTGTCGTGATCTGTCGATGTGGCTCAATTAGTATACTTAATCGGAGAGAAAAAGATTATGTCACTATTAATGTGTCGTAAAATATTTAATTTGACAAGGTTCTGTCCCATTTCAATCGCGAATTATATCAATGCGGATGATATCAATCGATTTATTCCGTGTGTCAACGTTAACAGCTATGGCTTACAGGATTAACTGTATATCAATAATGACGTTGGTGCTCATCAGTTAATGGAGGTAATGCCACAGAATAACATATTAAGTATACTGGTAGGTATTACTTATGAAATTAATATCCGGTTTGACAGGTATAGCTGAAACGGGTCGGAGTCTCATTTATACCTACTATATATGAGAAAGTTTGGATGGACTATATCTACCTCCCCGCTGAATTTCATTAAGATCCGTTCAGCCGTTTAGGCGTGAAAAGGTCGCAGACAGACAGACAGACAGACAGACATACAGACAGATAGACAGACAGAGTTACTTTCGAATTTATAATATTAGTATAGATTAGTTCACAAAACAGAGTAAAATCCTTATAAAAATACAGTATGTATAATGTATTTTTAGTAGGTACATCGTTGTTACTAGATTTTACCCAAATTTGCAAACAAGCTATGAAAAAACATTGCAAGCTAAAATTTACCAAATAACTCGAGATTTCACATTGCACTCGAGTAGAGATCACAGAAATATATCGACATAGAAGCAAAAAGTGTATGCATCTCGCGTGCCGAAAAGAGGGGCTAGGGAGCCTCTTTGCCGCGTACTTCATCGTGACGTCAGAGTGCCTACGCAAAATGTTACACTTTCGGTTTCAATACAAATCGGCGAACTCTTTGCCTCTATCTCAATATTATTTCTGTGGTAGAGACCCTATAAAGAAAAAAATTCGAAAAAAAAATACATTCGAAATTTGGATATTTCTAAACGCTGCTGTTAATTTTGACTATTTTTCTTTCACTCAAATATTTGTCAAAGTATTTTACACAAATTGAACATTTCACGAATAAAACAAATTATATGTACGGCTACAGATAACTATTTTGTGTTCTCAAGGCTGTTGGGGCATGCATAGACCAGCCTCAAGTAGCGGGGTACGGACGTATAGGTAAGACATAACGTTTGTTTCTGAAGGTACGGTAGTTAGGTAGGTACAGTTTATGAGTTACTGCATAACCTGGAAAAGTACAACCAACACAATGTGTTATTAGGTCGGCTTTTCCGTGAAAACATGCGATGAAAATTCTCTTGAAATTCTTTGAATGCGTTCAAAAACAGTTTTATTGGCTAATAAGTATCAAATAACTTGATGAAATGTTGTGAATTAAAAGGGGAAATGCTTGGTTTCCTGGTATTGTTTTTAGTTTGTCCGTACCCGAAGGATGAAACGGAACCCTATTGCCTCCGCCGTCCGTCCGTCCGTCCGTCGTCGGCCCGTCTGTCTATCACAGGGCTCTATCTCATGAACCGTATGAGGCAAACATTTAAAATTTTCAGAGATTGTGCATTTCTCTTGCCGCTATAACAACAAATAATAAAAATAAACAAATATTCAAATTATATTTGAATATTAGTTTATTAATGTGTGAAATTTCCCATTCATTTGAATATTTGTTTATTAATGGGAAATTTCACACAAAAAAAAAAAAATTTTTATTATTTTTGCGCGCCACAATAGCCACATGAAACTTTCTATAAATAAGTAACACTTCAACTGTAATAACAACAAATACTAAAAATATAATAATGTTGAAAATTTAAAAGTTAAAGGTGAGAGAATGATTGGACATCTTATACGTGTCAGTGATATGTGATCATGAAAACTTCATAAGTAACATCATAGAAGGAAAAGTAGAACGAAGATGAGGAAGAAGACCAAGAATTAGCTATATGAGTCAGATCAAGGCAAAAGCCGCTGTCATGTCCTATAAAGAAGTAAAAGAGACCGCATTGGAAAGAGAAAAGTGTACGAAATTGGATCCTTGCACCGACACGAGCTAGGCCTAACCTAACTTATTTAGAAAGAAAGAAAAAGAAAGAAAATTATTTATTACACACTACACACACAAACAAACTTTAAGACAATAAAATAAAAGACTACTTAGTACTAGATAACAAACAGCACAGACAAACACATGTGAACTAAGTAAGTAGTATACTAATACAAACAGTGGGTTAATAGCTAGGTACCAAGTAGTCCACCCAGCAAGCAGACGAGCGCGTGTGTGCAGGTCTAACAGGTCCCGACTCAGCTTGTTGCTCTAACACAGAAACCTAGGGTAATTTGTGAAAGAGCGCTGGTTTTCAGTCAGAACCGTGAGTAAGTGACAAACACACGGAGCTGATACAGTGTATCTGTATCTGCTCCGTGGACAGACACGATCTCAGATCCAGCAGTGATATACTAATGATGAGGGTAGGTAAATTATCTCATTAGTTAATGACACTCTTTGAGGGTATAAATACATAATTTCATTTAATTGTCACCATTAGTATTCAAGATATCATTGCGAAAAGACAACTACGATGACTGATTCGACAATGATGAAAAAAATCGAGCATCGCGCTGTGATAAAATTCCTCACAAAACAAGGAAAAACTCAAAAATTAATTCACGAAGAAATGGTGGCTGTTTACCAAGATTCTGCGCCTTCATTATCTACAATTCAGAAGTGGTCAAGTGAATTCAAACGGGGTAGAGAGAGCATTGAAGACGATCCCCGTGCCGGTGGGCCGGTTACTGCCTCTACTGAAGAAAACGTCAAATTCGTCGAGAAACTTGTACTCGAAGATTACATTACACGGGTAAGAGTGAAAATATTAGCAGAAAGAACTAAGCTATCCGTGGGTACTATTCACACTATCCTTCATGAGAGTCTGAATTTATCAAAGGTCAGTGCAAGATGGGTGCCGCGAATGCTCACTGCGCTTCAGAAACAAGTGCGAGTTGACTGATGCAAGGAGTTTTTGGAGCTCTGTGGTGAAAATCCGCAAAGTATTTTCGATCGGCTTGTTACTGGTGATGAAACGTGGGTTCATCACTATGACCCTGAGAGCAAGCAAGAGTCTATGCAGTGGCATAGAAAAGGAACAGACCCACCGAAGAAGTTCAAAGTCACCTCGTCCGCAGGCAAGCTCATGGCCACAGTGTTTTGGGATTCTAAGGGAATCTTGCTAATCGAGTACACAAAAAAAGGTCAAAGTATTACTGGTGCATCTTACGCAAACACCCTGCGTAATTTAAAGGAGGCAATAAAAGAAAAAAGACGTGGAAAATTGACTGCAGGTGTCTTGCTGCTTCACGACAACGCGCCGGTTCACAAGGCGCGTATTGCCAAGGCTGCTGTGCGGGAGTGCGGATTTGAAGAAATCAATCATCCACCCTACAGCCCGGACATAGCCCCTAGTGATTACTTTCTATTCCCTAATCTTAAAAAAGTCCTTCGTGGAAAGCATTTTTCCGACGATGAAGAGTTGAAGGCAGCAATAAATGAACATTTTTCAGGCCAGGAAGAAAAATATTTTTTAGAGGGAATTGAAACGTTACTTTCCCGAACAAATAAGTGTATTGAGATTCTAGGAGACTACATTGAAAAATAAATTTTATTCAGAATTTTTTGCTTATTCTTTCATACCAATACCGAGAATACATTGAACTCCCCTCGTAACTCTATGGAGTACCCTTAATTAAGAGTAACTAGCTGGCCCGACTCACGTTGTCCTGTCTTAGCTATGAATATTGAATTACAATTGGTAATATAGTCGTTAAATTCTTAAATCTTAGATTTTCTAATTTTCCGCGCAACTGTCATATTTTTTTCTTTCTTATGAAGCTTCTCCTGACAATAACAAACACAACAACAAAAGAATTTATCGGTCCAGCCGTTCACGCGTGATGCCGTGACCAAGGGAAATAGGGATTCATCCATACTATACTAACATTATAAATTCTAAAGGAACTCTGTCTGTCTGCCCGCGGCTTCGCACGCTTTTTCCGGGATAATAAGTAGCCTATAATCGTCCCCGGGATACCAACTACCCCCCTGTCAAATTCACCGAGATCCGTTCAGCCGTTTAGGCGTGAAAAGGTAACAGACTGACAGATAGACAGTAACTCTGTCTGAGTTACTTTCGAATTTATAATATTAAGTATGGATAATAGGTACCTATATTACATCAGAAAAATGAATAAGGCAGAACCAGAAAAAGGTTTTACCTTTTCCGGAATTTCACAGAGCTTAAAGGGAATTTCAGCAGTTATCAAACATTCTTGAGTAAGGAAGTTGCGGTCCACCTAATGGACAATGAAGATTGAAGATAGATGCGGTTTCTTTCGTCCAAATTTATTGGCAACTTACTGCGCCCGTGGTTTTGCCCGCGTAGTTTTTATGATATTTTTACGCAGAATCCCTATTCTTTGTCTAAATTAATAGAAGCTTTAGTTGCCCGCTATAACATCAGCTATTATGATTAACACATTAAAATTTTAGAAAGTCTCGTCAAAATCGGTTTAGTCGTTTCGGAGATTAGCTCAAACAAACAGAGAGACAGACAACAATTTTAAAAGTATTGTTATTTTAACGTTTGTTCTGGTTGTTTATAAACTTTAGCGGAATTTTTAGTAACTACCTCATAAAGCAATCTGTGAATTGCGTCGTGGGCTGCATTATTATCTAAGATTATCATGTTTGATGTATAACTAATCTAGTTATGTAACTATACATTTTGTAGCTGTTAGCTTTTCCTGAATAAATGAGATAAATGAAATTTTATTAGTGCCGTGTACTTATAATTACTTTCATATTAGTAAAAAGCTATTATTCTGACAATATTTTACAAACAGTCATTAAATTTTATTTATTTTTGTATAAATGTAGATGAATTCACGGAGGATTTCGGCAGAAGCCAGGATCGACATATAGGATGATTTATAGGGGAGCAGAAAATTGATTGGTAGACCTTTGTTACTGTGGGTGAAGTATACGGTATTGTGAAGATTATTATCACGCTGACTTTAGGTTTTAATTTTACTAATAATTAACTGGCTATATACTTGATGAATTTAAGTTTTTTTTATCTCTTAGGGATAAAAAAATATGACCTTTGACCTTTTCACGCCTAAAAGGCTGAAGGGATATTTATTTATTTATTATAAAGAACCAGCACATTATTCTTAAATGGGGGATACAATAGATATTTATGGGCTATTAACAGGAATCCACTGATAGATACCTACACAATAATGTTACTTAAAGGTACAAATGTAATAAAACTAGTTTTTACCCCTAACACACTACAATACGTACTTAAGTTGTTACATTTTAACTAAGTTGTTACATCGCATTCAATACAACATATGAACATAAAACACTAAATGAAACTAAAGATAGAATATAATCTTAATGAAATATGGCAGGAGGAGGTATTGCGGGGACGGACACAGGTTATTAGGCAAGCGCGTGCGAAGCCGCGGGCAGCAGCTAGTATTTAATATCGATGGCAAGCACGAAGAATGAAAAAATAAAGACAGAATGCGTAGCACTTTTGTCAATATTATCTTGTAGGTAACCAATATTGTCAAAGTCAAAGTCAAAAACTCTTTATTTCCATAAATACAATAAATGTATGTATACTTAGAAAAGGTCAAATTCATAATAATTAAACACTGACACGGAAATAAAGTGATATTTTTGATTTCAGTCGCTTCGGTACGTAGACTAAAGTAAAGAAGCGACGAAGAAACCTTTAGCCTGTTAGTTGTTATTTTTCGAGTTGGAGCAAATTCCGTCCCACGCTTTTTTATCCTCTAGATAATCTGATATTTTATAGTAGGCCTTTTTACACAGGAAGGTTTTGACAATTTGTTTGAATTTATTTACTGATAATTTTTGCAACTCACTAGGAGTTTTGTTGTAGAAGCGTATACATTGCCCTTTAAAAGATACATTAATTTTGTGTAGTCTAGTTGTGGGCACAGCGAGTTTATGTTTATTCCTTGTATTCAAATTATGTACATCACTATTTTTAGGGAACCGATTGATATTTCTATGAGTGTACAATAGGTTTTCATAAATATATTGACATGGTACTGTCATTATGTTTATTTCCTTGAATTTTTCACGTAGGCTTTCTCTGGGACCCATATTATAGATTGCACGAACAGCCCTCTTCTGCAGCACAAATACGGTGTTAATATCTGCAGCGTTCCCCCATAGCAGTATGCCATAAGACATAACACTATGGAAGTAGCTGAAATAAACTAGTCTAGAAGTATCAACGTCTGTAAGGTGACGGATTTTTTTGACTGCATACGCTGCAGAACTAAGTCTCTTCGATAGCTTGTCTATGTGTGCGCCCCATTGAAGTTTATTATCTAAGGTGATTCCTAAGAAAACGGTACTTTCTACAATTTTTAACGTTTCTCCTTTTACATTTACATCAGCCTGAACTTGTTTAACATTAGGTAGAATAAATCTAATACATTTCGTTTTGGTTTCGTTAAGCAAAAGATTATTGACATTAAACCAATGGACTACTTTTGAGATTGCATTATTCACATCATCGAAATTCGTGTCTTGTCGTTTCATTTTAAAAATTAATGAAGTGTCATCAAATTGTCAGCCTTGAACTCAAATTTTCCACGATCAATTTCTGTTTAATGGAATTTGTACACGAATTTCATAAAATAACCACCAAGTTACCAGAATTCTACCAACCGATCTGCTTCTTCGTATAAAATAACGAACTGACCGCAGCTGACTCTCAACTAATATTAAAGTGAAAGAGAGACCGTCTGTTGTTTCAACTTCTTCCATGACTTCGAAATATGTCCGGAAACAAAGCGAAAATGAGGCCCAGTAACACAATGGAGGCTGACGTAAATATCAATTTAGTCTATCTATAAGGTTTAGATTTATTAGGGCTCATTGGTCATAGTTTGAGGAAGTCGTGCTATTGTGCGCTCTATCTCAATCTGGATTGTTCGGCGTTCTATGGGCTATTCAGTAATCGAATTGAGTTTAGACAATTTACCGGCAGTATGAAGATGAACTTGAGCTGCTGCCCGGTAAGGGCAGCTTCAATACAGATGTAATAATAAGTAATCCATACTAATCCATGCTAAATTATAATTCGAAAGTAACGCTGTCTTTCTATATATCTGTCTGTTACCTTTTCACGCCTAAACGGCTGAACGGATCTAAATGAAAGTTGGCAGGGAGGTAAATGGTATCCCGGGAACGGGCATAGGTTACTTGAAAAGCGCGTGCGAAGCCGCGGGCAGCAGCTAGTATAATATAATAAAATAGTGTAACTGATCTCCAATTTGATGATTTTATTTGAAAATTTGTGAGCATTCAAATTAGCATTCAATATTTCCTGTGCTATTATAAATATTGTAAGTTATTTCGTTTCATCAATCATCATCGCCACTAGAACGAAATTTAAAGATGGTACAAGATTCAATTTATTTTATTCTCAAAGAATATCAAGAGTTATCATTCTGAAAATTGTTTCACTGATACTACAATACCTACCTACATCATCCCTCCCCTAATATAAGTACCTAATCTAGGCTACGTTTTATCAGGGATATACTTTCTGCAATAATAATACTGACATATAGAATGGATACTCTTTACCGACCATCTGACGGAGTTAACTCACCCCGCCGCGCGCCGCGTCCTAGTCGAGTTTTATTGCGGTCTAAATGCAAAGGACGCAGATTTTATTTTTTAAATTTTTATTTATTTACTGAACTACTTTTGGTTGCCTGGAAGAAATCGCTTTAAGCGATAAGGCCGGCAGTTCCATTGCTGTTCCCTGCATTATATTTAATAAGTACTATCTGTTTTATAAGGTGATGAATAAAGCATTGTCTATCTATCTATCTATCTACTAGCGGAAACGCGATTTTTGTATGGAGAATGGTTGAGTGCCGGACACTCAACCATTCTCCATACAAAAATCGGTGTGGTGTTTTTTTTATTTTTTTACACGTGAGCCGCGATCAAAAAAAAAACAGTTTTATTTTTTTGCATGCCCAGTGCCTACTACATCGAAATATGCCGCAGTTGGGCATTTGTATGTCGAACTGGTGCAATGCACTCTGGTTACCAGTTACATCATAAGAGACCCAGAAAACTGCTTTCTGTGTAAATTCAGAGATACTTGTCATACCAAATGATATACGCTCGTGACATACAGTAATTGATCGACGATATGCGTCCGCGCAGGCCATCTGTAACTGCTACACAACGGTCCATGAACTTGGAGGCATCGGACATTGACCGGTTTAAAAAGGAGAGGAAATACATAGTTATATTAATAAAATCTTGTCTGATAGACTAACGTGCGAGCTTATTTAGATAGTGAACTAATAAACACTCCTATGAAAAAGCAAAAATCCTATCCTATGAAAATCGCCTCAGTTTTAAATAACCTACGCGTATCACATCTTGACGTAAGACCGGTCAAGGTAGTTTTAGCTAAAAATTGTTTTAAAATAGATTTATTGCCAAATTCGTCGTAGATTATTATTCTGCACCTACCAAAAAAAAGGGAACCTAAAGTATTTTACAATACCAAATATACCAAAGTAACATTGAAACAATCAAAAACATAAGCCCATATACCACTATTCTTACAACCCCTGCGACCAAATGCACTGTCCTTTGTCAAAGCGTGTTCAAAACAAATTCTGGAGAGTTTGGAGTCATATCGCGCCCATGTGAAATAAGCTGGGGCCGAATTCAGCTAACCAATAGCTTTACTATGACAATGAAATGAAACGAAATTTCAAATTGTAAACTTACGCAGCAGGTACCTAGTAAAGTAGACTTTTGCTAGTCAACATGAGATTTGCCAAAGGTCTAGGAAATTGCTTGTTTCCCTTTTATCTCAAGGCTCGATTTCCTTTATTTTAATCTGAAGAAATACGTGCGCATCAGTGAACGTGCGAACTGATCCGTATTAACCAAAATACTTGTAACTTTGATCTAGTTTAAGAATATCTTTGACGACCGATGTGGCGCGGCGGGCGAAGGTCCGCCTGCGACGCAGAAGGTTGCGGGTTCGATTCCCGCCTTGGGACAAATGTTTGTACGATCTGCAAATATTTGTTCCGGGTGTTCTGGGTATTTTCTATATATAATAAAAAATATCTACATATCTATGTTATATATTGTATTAAGTTTATCAGTCATCTAGTACCCATAACACAAGCTCTGCTTACTTTGGGGCTAGATGATGCTGTGTGGATTGTCCAGCATTATTTATTTATTTATTTATCTATCTATGATCTGAAACATATATGTTGTTTCAGATCTTTCAATCGGAGAAAATGTATTAGGTTCCGATCAGAAATGATAGCAAAATGCATATTTATAATCTCAAATGGTGTAGTTACGAGTTGATTGTCCCAGTGACAAATCAAAGGTAGGTATCTTGATAACCTCTATGGCCCAGGGGGCGATGGTCTGAAACAACGTATTTGTTTCAGATCATAGATACATATTCTCAAACTAGATCTAAATTACAAGTATTTTGGTTAATACGGGTCAGTTCGCACGTTCACCGATGCGCACGTATTTCTTTAGATTAAAATAAAGGAAATCGAGCCCTGAGGTAAAAAGGAACAAGCTATTTTCTAGACCTTTGGCAAATCTCATGTTGACTAGCAAAAGTCTACTTCTTTACTATTTACCTGCTGCGTAAGTTTACAATTTAAAATTTTGTAACCAAACACCATATTTTTTAACAAAACTGCCAAAATTAACCAAATAGCCGTAGTTTAGGAATCACAATCAAGAATTTTCGCGAATGATGAAACATTCAGTCAGCTCTGATATCGAAATAAAAGTGAAAAGCGTCTATTTAAAGAAACTAAACGAATCCACACAGAAACAGTTTTTCAGGGATTGATCATATTTTTTATCTATTATTTCACCGAAATAGATCAGGGATATAAAATACCCTTTAACGAAATCCCATAGGATTCATTCGTTTAAAAAAAAAAACACTTTTTCAATTCATGTTAGCACTACAAAACGCGAGTTGTCGTAGGTACATTTCGATTAACCCTGATGTTAAAGCCCTCTAACTAAACATTGAAAAAAACCTTTAAAATCTTTCATAGAAAAAGAAATTTCATTATATGTAATGCGATTTTTAGGGTTCCGTATCCGAAGGGTTAAGTCGGAACCCTATTACTAGGCCTCCGCTGTCCGACCGTCCGTCTGTCACAGGGCTCTATCTCATGAACCGTGAGAGACAGTAGAAAGTTGAAATTTTCAGAAAATGTGTATTTTTCTTGCCGCTATAACAACAAATATAAACATAAAATAAATATCAAAATTAAAGAAGGCTCTCATACAAAAAACTGTTTTTTTTTTGCTATTTTTGATCTTCGTTTCTCAAGGCAATATAATATATCTTGAACTACAAACGGACACACATGAAACTTTCTATAAATAAGTAGCACTTCAACTGTAATGACAACAAATACAAAAAATATAATAAAGTTGGAAATTTAAAGGGGTCTCC
Organism: Eupithecia inturbata; assembly: GCA_963662085.1. Classification (NCBI taxonomy): domain Eukaryota; kingdom Metazoa; phylum Arthropoda; class Insecta; order Lepidoptera; family Geometridae; genus Eupithecia; species Eupithecia inturbata. Next base: position 3,239,981 of record OY759196.1, on the reverse strand, counting down.
AAACATGTAAAAATTTGATGTTCTTTGAAAAAGTTGCCTGATTTTTACGGTACGGAACCCTTCGTATGCGAGTCGACTCACACTTATTTAGGTACCTACTTAAGGAAATGGCTTACAATGTACGCAAAACTTCTTGTCTGCTATATAAATTACTTGTAGAACCTAGAAAACAGTAAAAACCCGTTTTTTTTTTCGATGGTCACTATGCTAATGTTAAGGCCACATAGTCTTTACATGTTTCCAGTTCTAAAATACAACACCAGCTTCTAAACTGCCTTTCAAAATTAATTTAATTCACGTCGTATGATAAACAAGAAGCCCGTGACTGTCCCTACAAATTGATGACCACATTAATTCTAAGACCCTCGAATGATAAATGCCTCTTACTGCATCTAAATCATCGTCATGATAAATAGAAGCAAATCAGCCGTAATTCCTACTCAGCCTCCCTTTCACTCTCAAGGTAGTACCATTAGAGCGACTGAAACAGAGGTATATTAAAATCAAGTCTTTTTCTGTACCTTACAAAGAGTATTCAAATGGAAAAGGATAGATATAGGTACGGTCGTCATAGGTCGCTAAGGGATAGCGATTATAGGAAGCGTTGAATGACCTCCGCTCGGGCTACTTCGGATATCTTCGGGATGACTCGTGAAGGTCCGTTCCGTATCTTAGGATCTCGGTGCGCGGGCACAACCCTTGGTTTTTTTACGTTGCTAAAGGAATGCAGTTTTGCTTTACGCTAACTTATTAAACGAAGTTAGCATCTATTAAAACGGTACTTTATGGCTCAATTTGCTTTGAAATGTGGGGCCAGTAGAGTAATAAAAAGCTAGACAGTGCATTGTAGAAAATACAAAGGAAAATCGTATGCATCCACAAAAAGCAACTTAATGTACAAACTTCCAAAGGCTTCGAGGTCGGGGTAAAATATAAATATTTTCAGGGACGTACGATGATAGATAATGGTTTTTTTTTATTTTAGATGTGAGCTAAATGCATATGAAAAATTGGTAATGAAAGCCTTATTTCAGTGTAGTCAACTGAAATTTACCATTTATATTTAAGAGGGCTATTACAAAAAAAACGTGAAATTGCACGGTTTCATCGTCAAATTGTATGATTTTCGTTTGTTGCTTGAAATAATAATCACTTGTTAATAATACTTTCCTCTACTACAATAATCATAAAAACTTATTTTTTTATGTACTTATATTAATTCTCCCGATGCATGTTTAGGTCTCCGAGAGTTTTCTCGGAGACCTGTTTTAGGACCTCTAATTTGTAGATTCTATTAAATACATACCACCAAAAAAAATTCTTGTTACGTATATCCTACTCTTTAATAATAATAGAATACATTTTTGTTACATGCCTTTATGTAAAGTGGAAAAAACTGAACCAAACTCGATTATCGACCGAAAAGATTAGAAAGAAACCCCAATATCTCCGAAGTTCTACATCATTTTTACATTATATTTATACCAAAATAATTATCAAGATTTGCTTCAACTACAATATGCAACCTATTTTTTAAATCACTGCTTATTTTTTTTAATGAATTCAATTTATAGCGCAAACTCAGTTTAGCGCTATAAGCGAGTTCACGCATTTTCAGACAAAGTTTATCCGGTTCAAGCGCTACACCGAGTTCAAGAGCTGTCATGTCACACAATAGGAAACCGAGACTTGAACTCGATCAAGCTAAACTTAGTTTTGTTGACCGTAGTTTTGGCAGCAAACGGTAAAATTGGACCTAAATGGCTTAACCGATCGTAATGAAATAATTCAGGAATGTAGATGGTTTTCCCAGGGAAGGGCAGATACTACTTTTTATAGGGGAAGCAAAAAGTGCATGCGAAGCCGCGGACAGAGGCTACTCTGCAATATTTAACAACTCTCTCCTGAACGATAGCCCTGAAACCGATTTATTTGTGGATAGTCTGAGTGAGATTTTTGGTGTGTTTGAGGTTTTGTGAGTGTGATGTATGAATAGGTGTACCTAGTTTCTACTATTTTAAATTTAATATATAATATGTGCATGTACCTATGTTTTGACAATGACTTGTTTAATGTACTTATTTATTTTTATTTATTACTTTTACTTATTTGTCGGAAAGAAGCCGGCTATCTAGGCGACTATTTCCGACCAATTCAACTAGGTTTTGGTTCGCGAGGCGGATGTGAGGCCACCGTACCTACATTCCCTTAGTACATTTTTAGACCAAAATTATGGGGAGGTAATTCTGAAGGTAGACGTCAAAAACGCCTTCAATTCCGTAGACAGGGGCGCCTTGCTAGAAGAAATTAAAGACTAAATTCTAGAAATTTACCCGTTTCTCTGGCAATGTTACGGTTCACCGTCAAAATTAATTTACAGGAACAAAGTCATTTTGTCCGCTGTTGGACGTCAGCAGGGCGACCCTCTCGGTCCGACCATATTTAGCCTTGTCATCCAACCGATAATTCAACGTCTCCAATCCGAGCTCATTTTTGTAACCTTTTGGTATTTGGATGACGGAAAATTAGGTGGAGAGGTAAACACAGTTTTTGATGATCTAAAAATAATTTCAGATGAATTTCGAAAAATAGGTTTGGAATTAAATTTTTCAAAGTGCGAGCTGTTTAGTTCGGACTCTTGTGTAGACAAAAACAATAACATTGGAAAATTCAATAGTTTGGCCCCCAACATTACAGTTGTAGATAAATGTTCACTTCGCCTCCTTGGTTCACCGATCCTTGATTGATGAATCTTTTCAGTCCTTTGTAGATAAGAAAATTTAACATTTAACATTTTTCAATGACGTCTGGTCGACGCGACGCGTGTCCCGAGGGTATCTGGCGCAGCGCATCAGCATTGCCATACAGCGGGGCAAAGCATCCAGCGTCTTGGGGACGCTTCCGACTGGTATGGATATGGATCAATTGAGCTACCTGTAAATTGTTTGCAACAGTCTGCATTCAGCTTAATTGTTTCAATTGTAAAAAATAGTTCTAATTTGTTTTTATTATTGAATTGTAACTTTCTTTGTCAATAAAAAAATATGTAATTGTTTATTTTAATAGTATTAGTTACTCAATAAATAAATATAATATAAATATATACAATATAATATAACCTGAAAAACGAATATGATAACGGCTATGATGTTGTGCCAAAAACAACAGAAATCCCAGTTATTTCATACAGGCTAACTCCGTGCGTGGTGCTAAGCTCGTTTTTAACGAGATTAAACAAGGACAGAGTAGATAAGAAACAGAGAAAAGACTTCATTTAACTCCTTTTACAAACTTTTTTAAAGGGGACGCGTAGGCACTTAACTGTACTCATGAATGTAGAGCTGATGTCCAATTGCTTTTGAGCAGAACTATGTATGAAAACTATCAGAATAATGTCAAATCTTTTGTTGAAAATTTTATACCGTAAGTACAAATAAAAGTTACGCGCGTTTAGCGCGAAGATCATTTTTTTTATATCTTTTCGCTTGAAACGCGTCTGTATTGTAAGGGTTACTTATAAATTCTAATATTATTTTTAAGATAAACCGATTTCTACCATCACAAGTTTTTATATTATTTTTTTATTGTAAGTATTATGGTAGGTATTCTTATAAAAAGGTATGTGTGTAAGTATGTAAGTAGTGAAACTGCGAACTGAATCTATAGTTTGAATAGTTTTAATACAATTATATAATGTCAACTCCCTTATCCATCAAGCTTTTAAAAATTTTCCTGAGGAATTTCTCTGTGCCTGACTTACTCTGCGATAACGAGGTCAGGTCAATGACCTCATTACTTGAATGATGAATTTACTGAGCCGTTAAATACGTGCCTATTGAAGCTTGTGGCCATTAACATGAGTATTTTAGGCATTGCATTATCTTTTGGTTTATCAGGTTTAAAAGGAATGTGTTAATGGATTTTTAAAGCTCGGCCAAACGTGCGCGAGCTCGCTGCGTGCCTGCGGCGTCGTCGCGGTGTGCTCGCTGCTTCGTTGTCGTCTTGGAGTGCTCGCTGCGCAATCGCATCCCTTTGAAATCGCTCGCAAATTGCCAGTGTGATAAGGCTGTTTGTGCCGACTAAGGGAACCTATCAAAGGAGGGCAGCAGCTTCCTTCTGTGTATTTTAAAAACATCTCTACTGCTAAAGTCATTTACAACGGGATATTTACCATGATTTGAGTTTTGAGTTTTCCAATATTTCGGCACAGTTTCATGCGCCATGATCACGGCAGACAGATCTACCTCATTTTTTGTCTTTAGTGTTAATAACCAGGATCACGCATTTTCAGACAAACTTAATCCGGTTCAAGCGCTAAACCGAGTTCAAGAGCTGTCATGTCACACAATATGAAACCAAGACTTGAACTCGATCAAGCAAAACTTAGTTTTGTGGATGGATGTAAAAGATTTATCTCTACTGCTATCACCAATCCGCCTGCTAAGTGTGGTGATTATGGCAAAAACCCCCTGTTTTTTGGGGAGACATGTTCAGCGGTGAACGCATGTGTGCTGGTGTGCGAGGTATAGCTTAATTTGCAGAATTGGTAAAGGCCAGATACACCTTTAGCGCGTTAGTGCACTGACTGATTATTGCATTCGTATTCATAAAAGCAACTGTGGAAAAAGTACTTGTAACTGTCCAAGTATCCAAAAAGTTTCATCAACAAAATACCTGGGCATTATGATCGACCAGCGGCTCTCCTGGCATGCTCACCTTGAACTCCTAATGAACAGGACAAGAAAACTAATCTGGATTTTTAAAACGCTGAGCCATGTAGCTAACAAAGATTTACTACATATATCAAGTATAGAATAGTCTGACACAATCCATTTTAAATTATTGCATACCTGTCTGGGGCGGAGCAGCAAAACTAAATTCCTGCAATTAGAAAGAGCTCAAAGGTCCCTCTTAAAGGTATTGTTCTTTAGGCCTTATCGATATCCTACAGAAAATTTATATATAAATTCTAGTATTTTGACGGTGAGGAAGCTCTACATTTTACATGCTGTACTTAAATTTCATAAAACACTAACATATGACCCCACAAAACTGACTAAAAAAAGAAAGGATAAGATAATGCCTAAAGAAGTTGTTCGTTCAAAATTTGCAATGCGTCAATACGTTAAACAATCGAATCATTTGTATAATAAAATTAATAAGATTATAAATACTAACAGACTGGCTACTGACCCTTACATACCAGGACATGGAAAACCTACTGGAGATAGTTTCGTGATAGTGCACACAAACTGACCCACCTCCACACACTACACACACGTACACAAGACAATAAAATAAATAGCAACATTAGGTAATTGGATTTTAGTTTTTATAAAACATAAGTTATGTATTATACCTACATACATTGAATTTACTTTATCTGTAAGAGTGATTTTCCATAAGGATTAGCTGTCCATATTGCGAAACCCCCTAACACAGGTATCTCTATATTTAAAAGGAGGTTTCCAAAACAATTAAAGATTAATATAGATTAAGTTAAAGAAATATTTTGATTTTTGATTTTGACTAGGTCTGAAGTCTCCCTCAGTTTGCATAGTGTAGAAAGAGATGGCCTCTATTTCTAAGACAGCCATTTAGCGCTCTGACGGAGAAGCACAAGCTGAAATTACCTTTTTTTCGTTGAGTCTAGAATATAAAATGTATTTTTTCCCGACCCAGAAAGATAGGCCAGAAAGACTAAAGTGTTTTGGCTATAAGGATTTTCGGTTGTCTAAATCAAACTTCTACTCAATTAGTAACTATTTTACTTCTTTTCTCCTACTATATCTACTACTTTGTCGCGTACTCTACCATGTATCTTACGCCAGGTAATATTTTAAAAAGGCTATCGTATTCCCGCTTCCCGTAGACTATTAAATAGTTGCCGCGACACGATATATCCGCAGCACGAATATAATAAATCACAGTATCTTCAACTACTTGAATAGAATTCAAATGTGTGCTTCGCAATGCGGGTAGAAATTGACTCAATTAGGTCCTGTCGACTATTCTACTCGTACTTGTAAAGGAAGACATATATTATAAATTTATAGGCAAGCTTTTGCCATCGTTTTCGGACGAATTATTCTTGGATTATTTGGCGTTTGTATTATTCCGGACAGAGCACTAACTACGTCGTTACGAGGTAAAAATAAATATGTAAAAAGTTTCTGCCGATTTGATAGGAATTTTGGTGTGAGGGTTTAATAAATTAATAGGTATTCTAATTTTCGTATTTAGTTTAAGTGTTATGTATGTGGTGCTACATCAAGGTAATGTCCAAACAAGAAAAATCGCTACGTTCTAGTTACGAGTTCGGTACGTTCTAGTGATCTCGTATTGTCTTTTATCTACTGAAGCCATACAGAGAGACAATGCAGCTAGCAGCGTCTTGCGGACGCTCCCGATTGGTATTGATCTCGATCAGTCGAGCTACCTCTAGATTGTTTGCAGCGGTCTGCATTTAGCTTAACTGAATTGCAAATAAGCTGTAATGTAACCTTTACAATAACACCAAAAATAAAATCAACTCAATGTTGAAATGTTGTAACTAGACTAGCTAAATCAAATAAATTTCCATAGAAACCGTGTAGGCAGTACGATGAGTCGATGATACAATAAAGAAAGATACGAATAAAATCTTATATCAGTCGTCAAAAACGTTTCGTACTTGAGGTTAATAAAATTACGAGTGAACTGAACAAGGTTTTATCCCTGGAGGTTTTATTTGAACTCGACGAACTGTGCTGCCAACATGAAATGTAATAATAACGATTTCATACTTCTTGCAGAAGTAAAGCGCGTGGAAAAAAATATTGCCAAAGCTAACCTACTAAGACGCAGTTTTATTAAGTGTACGTACAATTTTAGCGTATCTTTTCTTCTGGTAAAGTTTGAAGCTCGCTTACCTGAAACAAGAAAATTAAAGTCAGTTACAATTTATAAGCAATATTTGTTTTGGGAAAGATTTATTTTATACCCACTACCAAGATCATACAAAGATCAACATTCAAATCAAAATCATACACACAGTAGGTACCTACCCCAAAATAAATTTTCATAATAATCCTACAAAAACTTTTTTTTGCCCTTTGCCCCGTAGGAGTGGGCAACTTACAGCTTTTAATAAAAATATAAATAATTAATTTAAGTTAGGTGAGTACCAGTAGATAGTTTGTCGCTTGTTTGCGCTATGCAGACAGGGCAACTATTGCGGCAACAGGCAACAGGCAAGTCTATGAAGAAGTTTAAATGAAAAATATTAAAAAGTTGACAGTTTCTACAACTAAAGTTGCTCTGTCTGCATAGTGCCTTAATGATTGATCCTAGATACTACAGACACTTATAAATTTAGATCCTAAACATTTGATTGATTACATACATCACAGCTTTGATTCTGGGCCTGAACGGTATAATCCATCAAATTCATGTCTAGAGACGTGTAGGACAACGTATTCATACAGATATAGGATCACTGGATCCAAATTAGGGACGAATTTCATCCATCTGCCAGTACAACGAAACCTCACCCGACAAAGTTTATTTTCTTAGGCCGTGAGATACAAACGTAAGAAAAAAGTACCGCAAGGTAATCGCGTGCACTGCACCATGTAAGTTTTGAATTTTATTAATATTTTTTTTAGCCAACCCACTCGCGATATATTTATCATACTAAATTTTTCTTTTATTAAACAGATTGGTACAGGTTGTCCCTAATACGGATCTTATGACTATATCATATGTTCGCCGTATAAGAGATAAACTTTGTTGAAATACTATAAAAGCGAAGTAAAGTTTGTCTTCGACAGTTTATACGGCCTTCCTGCTCGATGATAGATCTCTGTGGTTCTTCCATCATATTCTGAACGCTAACAGTGCCGTTACAAGTTTATAGTCAAAGTCAAAGTGCTTTATTTCCTTTAGACCTTACAGGATTTTTGGACACGTCACAACATTCAAATCACATAAATAAAAAGTATATTACAACTCTACTAAGCCTCAGTAAACGTAGTGTAAACGCCCTCTAGCCCCAGATGGGATGACGACCTACGAAAGACTGCTGGGAGATGCTTGTGCGCAAGCTGAAGACAGGGTGCTATGGAGCTTATTAGAGGGGGCTTTGTCCAGCAGTCAGTCTAGTATAGGTTACTCTACGGTTGAGCCTCCCCTAATAAGCTCGATCAACTTATGTTGATGATGGTTTGTAACAAAGCAAGACTTTTCATTCTTTTATACAAGATTTAAACTCAGTAGCGCAAAATGGAGAAGTGTGGAAAGAGGAAAGGGAGGCCTTTACCCAGCAATAGGACCGTACAAATTAATAAAAAAAAGGCACCACAAGTTCATCAGTTTTTCTCTAAATGTATCCTGTATCATGAGTTGCACACGTCCATGAGCGCGACGTGTGCAAGTTATGTAACAAATTAAAAGAAAACGAGGTAGGTACCAATATGTTTTCAAACGAAACAAGGAGAATAAATCGACGTTCTCAGTAAGATTGATGGTTAATTTAATTTTATTGCCTTGTCTCTCCATTGAATCATTTGATGGCATCCAATTAAAATCAAATTTGAGTCCCGTCTCGTCTCGTCCTTTTGACGCAAGACCACGACAAATAGCTTTGGTTAATAACTGTGAAGAAGGTAATATTTGTCAATGAAGCTGAGGTTTTTGATGAGGCTCGTTTAGGGTAAAAACACCATGCCTGTTTCAGCCGACAAGCAAATGAATTCAGTTTAACGAATTTAGTTTTCTCATAGAGAACAATATTCACTTAAATGTTTTTATACAATAATATAATACAGTTTATACAACAATACTTACCTCTACTGTCGTAATTAACTAATTAATACAAAATTAACCGATACTAATATCTTAAGAACTTGTCACAAATATTTTTTTAGTCTTTTCTTAAATATGCACATTAACAAACAGTTCTCATTGTTATCAGAGCTATTATAACTGCGCACATCATAAAGAGGTTTTTTTTTATTATGGGTCGTTAGCTATTTTGAAAAGTTATTGGAACAAGAAAAGCGGAGAAAATTGCGTCATTGCACCGACTCTTTAATTTACAATAATAAGCTATTTTGTATACCTGTTCGACAACTAAGAATAGATCACTATTTTCAATAGATGCATGCACCTTTGGTCTGTGCTAGCTCATCTCAAAATATCAATAAAGCGGCAGAACCTTGTAAATATTTATAAAATCAAGTTCCATACTCGCTTTGTGCACTCAAATCAAAACCATATACTACAAGCTCTAAATAAAATATCGGCACTCCACGTTCTCAACAATGCGATTCAATGTATTTTCATAAATAACGGAACTTTAGTAAAGGAATTTAAGAGCAAGTACACATTAGGCGTTTTGAAGCGCGCGTTTTGGTAACGCGCGTTTCAAAAACCATTTCTGATCCCTTACAGCCATACCATACACACTATTACACACCCAAACGCCCGCTTCTAGGTATGCGCTTTGGGTGTGAACGGATGTAGGGGATCAGATGGTTTGAACACTTTCATGGCCCACGAGGCACATGTCCAACTCCAGCGCAGTGATTGTGTTACAAAGCGCGCGCTTCAAAACGCCCAATGTCTACCTACTCTTACCTACTCTTAAAGTGCAGTAGGTATAGCAGTGATTGTACTACACGGCAGAACGCAAGGAATTCTGTAGAATGAGTAATAAATAAGTAATAATGTACGTTGCAGGATATTTTCAAGCTTACAAAAGAATATGGAAATAACTTTGGGAGCAAATGTAGCTCAATTTAGCTCGAAGGTGGAATGGTTGGGACTTCTGACCAGGAATTAGTCAACTGTTCAGCTCGAAATCTGATGAAGCTCAAGTTAGTTTAGCTGAGAATTTGAGGCTAAGTTGACATACTTGTGTTCAGATTTTACTAATATCTATGCTTGTTGTGTTCGAAGAACTTTATGAGTAACTTTTTATGTCATGTGTGCAGTAGGCTCCTGGAATATGTATAATTAGGCATATACCAGCCTTAACAAAGATGATAAATCTTAATCTTTTGAATTTCACGTTGCTTACCTACGTGACAATAAAAAGCTAGACGTTCACGAATCTCCTGCTACCATTTCATGTATCTTTGTATTAAACTCTATAAATAACTAAACCATTCAGAGCAATGCTACAGATTTTATGCATAGTAAATGTGCGGAACATATGTATGTATAGGACGAAATCCCGAGTCAAGAAGCGCCATTCAATATTCAATCAGTACGTTTTCAGTACGTTTTTTGTATGAAAGCCCCCTTTAATTTTGATATTTATTTTATTATTAGTTTTTACAGCGGCATGAGAAATACATATTCTCTGAAAATTTTAACTGTCTACCTCTTACGGTTCATGAGATAGAGCCCTGTGACAGACGGACGGACGGACGGACGGACAGCGGAGGCTTAGTAATAGGGTTCCGTTTTCACCCTTCGTGTACGGAACCCTAAAAACACAAGGTACACGATGAATTAATACCCGATAGATAATCTTTAATTATGTTAAGAAATCACGAAAGTTTAATAAGTTCGATTATAGTTTTCGAATCATTTGGATGTATTTTTGCAGTATAACTTTGACAACTTTCACAAGTCAGTAGTAAACGAAAATTTTTTGCGTTAAGGTATTTCCAAACTCGTACTAGGTACCTACGCAGCCAAGTTTTAGTAGGTATTATAAAGTTTTCTAGAACATGATAGTTTACTATCATAACGTTCAGAATCTGCGGCGCACACAATAAATAGACAGTCTTATTTAATACTTTAAGGGTAAATAAAAATATGTTCCTTCATCAATAAAAAAAAAAAAAAATGAAATATGTTCATTCTGTGCAAACTCATACTAACCCGTAAGAACTCAAGAGATCGTCTACTGAAACAGCAGTGCCGCATTTGATATGAAATTACAAATGATTTACACCAAGACTCCAGCTCAGAATGTAAATGTAAACCGTTGGACGAAACCGCATTTTGAATTAGAGCAATTTGCTTCGCCGAGGATAATCTCGTTACGTTCATATTCGGAATTCGCGACTTTTTACAGGATTTGGAACTTGATGAGGTTTTTCGAATGTCGTTTAATGAAGGAGGAATTTTATGAGTTTAAAAGGTTGGCGCTCACACGTTCAACACCGTTACCGCACAACACAAAAGTTAGCATTCAAGTATGGGCTTTAACTTGTAATATTTAGATGCATTTTATATTGACGGTCTCTGATAACGAAAACAGACAACTCGGGGCCACTCGTAAGAAGCTTGTAAGGCAAGCCATTTTGTCAGTGTAAAATGTATACTTACATATAATACCTACCAACCGTAACCGAATTTAACTTTTCTTATTTCCCAATTCATTTTTCCATAAAGTTTCTTTCAAAAACTATAACTAAGAAAAAAATATAAATCATTGCTTTGACTTATATGCTTGAAAGTCTTAAGCGTTCGCTTTATCAGAAATTCAAGCTAAGTTAGCGGTAAACTAGGAAATAAGCGGTTTTAAAGCACATTCGATGAAGTTCGCCGAACTATTCGCCTTGAGTTTAGTTTTAGCATCCTACACGTCGAATTCAAAGGAGGGATAATAATAAGGAAGCTTCATTTTCAGCACAGCTAAGTATTAGTATCTCAAATTATTGTTTACAAGCTTTTGCTAGCAGCTTCACACGCAATTTTTCGGGTTTTTCGGGGTAAATACTACCGTCCGATCACTAAAAGGCCGTAACAACCCTATAATTTTGGCTACGAGCAAATACAAGAAAAATGTTGGTTCTAGACTTTGCGAAGACTTACAGCATTCGCGGATATACCGAATTTTTTGTACTTTTTTAAGCTTTTTTTGTAATACAGGAAAATCAGGTTTATAAATAGCAAGCCTGTGTATAAGCACTAAACATAGGAAAATTTCTGCTTGATTTGTTCAGAAGTTATGTTGCGACCGTTTTAAAGTAACAAAATTAGTGTTTTATTGGACATCAGCAAGGTCACCGTAATAAATTCGCTCTAAAATAATAAACTATCTAACTAGATTTAGGCAGTCTATAGACTGCCTAAATCTAGTTAGTTAGTTTATGCTACACCTGCTCGGAAAGTAACTTATTCCTTTTCCAAACTTGAGCTAGAAAGTACGTCATTGCAGGCGTACTAGAATGCGGGTCGAAAAACTCTATGGAATTCCATTTCTCACGCGTTTGCCGGGAGAGATAATGTACGAAAAATCCATTTCCAACGTGAAGATTTTTTAAAAAAATACTGAAATTTTGCCTTTAGCTATAGTTATTTTCATTATAGGTTAAACTACAAAAAGTTTTTACTCCGAGTCCGCCATATTATTATGATAACGGCCACTTCCGTTCTCGGAACAGAAATTCAAAAAAGAACTAAGTGCCTGAGACATTCGCGGGAATTTATTCGAAATTTACATTTGAGTTAGGTAATTTTATTACCTAATTCTACAGAATGTCGTCGAGTGATATTGAAGATTTTATGACACCGCCAGTAATAATAGAAACTGCTCAAGCAGTGATTAAGAACCTCTTACCTACTGAAGATTTCGTGTGTTGGAAAAACGAAAAGAATGCAACTTCTTTTTAGGAAAATGTTTTATTTTCCTCGTAGGTGTAGTACAAAGCACTATGTATCACTCAGGAGAAAGTGCGATTCCTACCTCGTGTGTTTTAAGGTTCCCGGCTGGGCCTTGGGCCTCAAATGACACACTCGATAGGAATAAGTCACTTTTTCACCTCGGTGAACAATGTACTACAGTAAATGCTGTGAATTTATTACATACGTACAATTGATGATATACACCTAAATGACTATACTGACTATATATATTAGGTCCTTACATATGAAATTGGCGTTTTGTATGGGAGGAACAAAAAGTCGAATATTTTTTAATATAATATATTTAATTAATCAAAGTATGAACCATTATTTTCTATGCACTTTTGCCATCTTATAGGTAGTTCATTGATCCCTTTACTAAAAAAACCAGTCGGACGGGAATCAATAAAATCTTTGAAGGCGATTTGGACTGCCCCATCGGAGTTGAATTTTTTCCCTTGCAAGAAGTTATCCAAATTTCGAAAAAAATGGTAATCTGTTGGAGCAAGGTCCGGGGAGTACGGAGGATGTCTTAGACTTTCCAATTGAAGCTCTTCTAATTTAGTAGCCGTCTGTTGCGCAGTGTGTGGTCTAGCGTTGTCGTGAAGCAGCAGTGGCGTGGAGCGATTGACCAGCCTAGGTTGTTTAGCCGCTAGCTTTTCCATCATGGTTTGCAATTGCTGACAATAGACATCAGCCGTAATAGTCTGGCCAGATTTGAGAAAACTGTAATGAACAATACCGGCACTAGTCCACCAAACGCTTACAAGTAACTTTTTTGGGGTTAATTTTCGCTTGCGGCAGGATTTGGCTGGCTGGCCAGGATCCAACCATTGCGCTGAGCGCTTCCGATTATCGTAAAGAACCCATTTTTCATCACAGGTAATGATTCGGTTTAAAATACCTTCATTATTGTGTCGGTTTAGTAATGTAACGCAGCAGTCGACGCGCGTTTGCCGGTTTGCTTCAGTCAATTCGTGAGGTACCCACCTTTCAAGCTTTTTAATCTTCCCAATTTGCTTCAAGTGAATTAAAACAGTTTTATCACTAACATCGCAGCCTGCAGCTAACTCGGACGTGGTTTGCGATGGATCCGCTTCCACAATAGCCTTCAACTCTTCATTATCAACTTGAGTCTCAGGCCGTCCACGGAGCTTGTTCTGCAGGTCAAAATTTCCAGAACGAAAACGTTGGAACCAAAAACGAACTGTGTTTTCTTTTGCAACACGACCGCCATACACATCATTCACCCTTCGAGTTGTTTCCGCAGCACTAGTGCCACGGCGGAACTCGTACACGTAAATAATGCGATATTTTAAGTTTTCCATTTTGTAAAATGAGTGACGCAAACAGAAAAAAACAGAAGAAAACAAAACAAATGAATGACGATCATCGAAGCACAAATACATGAGTCTATAGCTGTACAAATTTGAATTTGGAATTCCTTACCAAAGAGGAGAAATTTGTGATTAAAGTGGCCAGTACGAAAAACGCCAATTTCATATGTAAGGACCTAATATATAAAGGACATGAAATAAGGCAATTACAGCCAAAATAAATTGAACAAAATAATATATTAGATTATTTTGTTTAGTCTTTGTTTTCATGATTTATTATAGTCGTGGTATATATAATCAATTGTATGAATATACTTCATCAATCATCATCATCACAATAGGACTTTTAGGCCGCCTCTGGTGGGATAGCATACCCTGTCTTGTAATTTTCGCTCATTTACGAGTATGTACTAAGTTTATTTATACGTGCTGCTTGCTGCATTAGTACCCTAGACTTTGTTTTTGTTGTGAAACTTCATCTCAAAATAAGCACAAACGAAAAACCAGTCGAACATAATTTTAAAGTTGAACTCTACCACCAACATGTCGGGCGTAACAAGCTCAAACTTTTATCTGCGCTTTATTTCGAACAAAATAATCCCATTGAAAAAGTTTATCTCTGTAAACTTTAGGCTAATGGGTCTGGAGCTAATCTCGCAAGAAGGAGAAGAACGCTTGATAGCTTAGCTGCGCGAAATTCCTCACAAGTTTAAAGCCTTTATAAATAAGGTAGGTTTAAAATGAGATATGTGTTGAATCACAGCCTTGTGAATAGCGGCCGACAGAAGACGTGGCGTTTTAAGGGTGAGTTTTCGTTGTTTTTAATTTATTTCTGCGTTCTACAAGGAATATAACCACGGAAAAGTAATTTGCCGCAAATCTTAAAAAAATTCTAATATCGTATGATAAGCATAGATAAATAAATCTTATTGACTAACATAATTTATGTTTCGTACAGTAACCAAAACATTTTGATTCACGTCAGGCACGGGGATTGCATTCCCCGTGCCTGATTACAGCTCAGGTAACTCTATGAACTCACCGGAAGCTGTAGAATACCCTCTCCATGTCTTAAGGAAGTTGGGAACAGATGGGAACTACTCAATACTCTGGGTAAAAGAAAAATAGCTTAAGCCCTGCGAAAGTAACTGAAAGACTTCTGTACTGCGAAATTACCCATCCACCCTATTTTTGTTTGTTGTGTAGTAGTTTTGTACCCATCCCTGCCGTCACATACCGTTGCCCGGATTATCGCAGCCTCCCTATCCCTTTACTGCGACCCGCACTATATTATACACAAAAGGGCTGTAAGATGCGGATGTAAATTAACTCCATCGCCCTTTGCTGTCCTAATGCGTGTGCAATTATAATAATGAGATTTATGCTAGCTGTATGCCTTTTGTTTACTTCTTCGTTAGGCTTTGTGTTTCACAGAATAAGTCAAGGTCAAAATAATGTATGCTTCTTTAGATAAAATTTCTCATCAGCAATCATACGTCTACTGCTGATCTTAAACTAGAGGGAGTTTGCCATAATCATAACGTTTGGCAAGCGGATTGGTGATTTCATCAATGTGGTGTTATAAAAATACACAGAAGCTTCCTGTCCTTACTCTGGTAAGGAGGCTCTGGTCTAAATTCGTCAACCTAAGAGCCCGTCATCGCGTCGGTGCACTAAAGACGACCTGCAGGTACAAAAATTTTATTTTTTTGTACCTTATGCGATCCGATATCATCCGTCAACTGCGTTCGTTTTTCAAAGTAGATCTTCTCGAGTTGACTTATTCGATCACCGTGTTCAACTGTCTTTTAGCGATGTTATGACAAGGAAGTGACGTGTTTACATATCTACTAATTTGTAGGGTACGCTCCACACGGTGTTTCCAAAATCTTTAGACAGGATATTTTAGGGTTTCCTCATAGTTAACATAGACCAAGTGTTTTACATTAATTTCGGTGCCGGCCATTTTACGGGAATTTAAAAACTGGGTTTATAATGAAAACCTATTTAGACTGGTCTAAGATTTAAAACCAATGAAGTCTCGATTGATGTTCAATGTTCTACTTTTTCATCGTAATCATCTGAGCCGATGCACGTCCAATGTGGGACATACATTACATACAGCAAGCAATATTTTTGTTTGTGTCTCTCCGTGTTTAATGTGTGTGATATGACAGACAAACCCTATTTGGTTTAAATAAATAAAAAAAAATATATGCCTTCCCCAAAGATCGCCACAATAACCGGTCCCGAGCTACCGACAACAAAGCCAGCCTCCTTCTCAGCTGTCCAATGTATTTCCAGGTCTGCGACTTTAATGTGTAGTATCCATAAATTTCTACAAATCACTGCTACAAGAGCGGGCTACCAGCTTTCAGTATAAATGCAGCGACTGGTTGTAAATATTCAAATCGGTGTATGCGTGAAGCCTGAGTAAATGAAAGTCGATTGACTGTTCCAAGTTGAAGGGCCCTTGTCAGGGACAAAGGGTTCCGTAATTGTAACTTTGGGAAGGGAATTACAAGTTTTTGTTCTATAAGTTAAAATTAAAAAATTCAAGGTTGATAAGGGTACCGTAGTTAAAGGTTTGTAATTTGGAAGTTCTGGGAAAGTACAGTTGGGTCGGATAAGCCAAGCCAACTGTACTTTGATCCATACCCATGTAGTCGGAAGCGTCCCCAAGACGCTGGCTGCATTGCCCCGCTGTATGGCAATACTGATGCGCTGCGCCAACTACCCGCCAGCTACCCACAATTTAGTTGCGCTACCAGTAGATTGTTTGCAGCAGTCTGCAGATAGCTTAATTGTTTCAATTGTAAATAGTTATAATAGTTCTAACTTGTTTTTATTATTTGATTGTTATTTTCTTTATTAATAATATTACCTTACAATTAGCCTAGTGTGGTGTGGCTTGTACCAAAATAAAAGTGGAAAAAGTAAAGAAAATCCTAGCTCTTTGCCTATCAAAAAACTCGCACCGCCTGACGTCCTAAACTCGCAAATTTGCTACGAAACAGTAACTCATATTAGAATTTCATGACGACCGGAACAATCTATATGCAAAATAGGTGTAAACAAACGACGACCACACTTCCAGCCGTTTCCACCACTCGGGCGGTTCTCCGAAATTATGTTTTATACAAATATTTACTCACATTAAAAGAGCTTATAAACATAAAAATGTGTGAAATAGGACATGCATGGGAAAGGAAGATGACGGCTGATAGGAAAGGGTAAGAGAAATATTATAAATTCGAAAGTAACTCTGTCTGTCTGTCTGTTACCTTCTTCTCTGATCTTAATGAAATTTGACATAGAGATTGGTGGTATCCCGCTACTATCTATCTCTGAAAAGAGAGTGCCAAGCCGCAGGCAGCTTCCCTATATGTTCCCTATATATTCCGACACCACCTAGAATGGGATAAGGAAGAGCTGATTGGCATAGCAGGAAATTGCCAGAAATGGGGGGACCATTTCTGGCAACACTGGCACTAGTGGACCAAGTCCACAAGTGGGAGCACAGAGGCTCTCAAAATAAAGGGATTCGAATGACGTGCGCGCGGTATCCCAGTGCCAATAAAAAAAAAAAATTAAAATTATGTATGTATTTATCACATGGGCCCTAGTCAAGATACTTTGTACCTAGTTGACTTGTGATGCCTTGAAATAACTGATTTTTATTATTATTCACAATATTTTATCTATCTTTATTTATCTATTTATCTATTTTTTTTTTCTCTTTTCAGGGTTAAGCGCGCCTATGTACATATCCTATTAAATAAAATCATGCTTATGTATTACTATTGTGTACCATAAAGAATTAAAGAATTACAGAATTTATTTTAAATCTCGTTATAAAATACATTTTTTACTATAGAAAATAACATGTTATAAAACTATTCTACATTAAAATATATATGAAACGGTGAATCACCGGCCGTCAAGCTAACCTCAAGCGGTCGGTGACTAGAGCTGCAGAGAGAGGAAGTTCCTGACGCGCGCCGAGTCCAGGAGTACCGTCTTTTGGATCTGATCCTTGATCTAACTTCGTAGCGAGAGTCTCCTTGAGGTGTTGATCGAGGCTCTTCGCTATTACGCACTTAATCGAAACGACTATCGGGACGACGCGACGCTGAATCAACATCCACATGCTGACAGCATCGTTAGCCAAGTCAAGATATTTTTATTATTATTCACATCATTTATTCAAAATCTCGTTATAAAATAATTTTTTACTATAGAAAATAACATATTATTATTATGAAATCAACTACCAAAAAGTTAAATTGTTTTACAGTTTTCGATTAACTCGAATGAAATATAAACTATGTGCTCAGTTATGTGTGTATGTCAACTGTGAAAACCTACCTACCTAAATGTATAAAAAAAAATATTAATTTTTTAGATCTAAAATCAACGAATAACCACAGTTTAAAAGGACTGTTTCTATAATTTAGATTTTTTGTGATAACTATCCAAACCTGAAGAACGGTGGTCTTACATAAGTAACCTAAAACCTCCAGCTATGATGAGGAAATATATGATTAAAAATTGTAAAAAACTTATTATTTTGAGAAGTATTTAATCCAGTTTTTAATTAAAATAGTTTTTTTACAGATGGGTACAATTTGATCTATAGCTAAAATTTAAATGTTCGTTCGCCGGGATAGCCTTTGTGAAAAAAGCAATATTTTTTTTGCACCAATTTTTTATTAGAGTTTAATTTTATATGCTGTTTTTACGAATGATTTCTGATCTATTCATTGGCTTTGAATACAAGCTAGTTTTAAGAAAATATTTGTCGTTGTGAAATCAAATTAAAGTTTCAGAGAAGTATTAAATAATTTTTCTGATTATATCAGCTTTCACTCAATATATGATATAATATTTAAGAAAAAATCTCAAATAAATGTAACTCTCAAAAAAACTATACGGCATGAACCCCATTCAATAATAAGAATTATGAATCAAGCATACATAATTTCAATACAAAAAATATCATGAATTTAGTCAACTAGAATTAGATTTGATTAACACAACAAAAGTTCGTCACTTGTTGCATAAATTAGGGTTGTCAGTACAATAGACCGTCAAAAATCGGATTTAGGGGACTAAACACAATAATGGTTCGTTAAATCACAAATAGAACACACAGGGGCGATATAGTGACATATTTTAGTTGGTATCCCGCAGGGATGACTTGAGTTTTGATCACCCCTAATTCCGACGGCAAATGGCAACCCTATGAACAACATATGAATTACGATCGGGCCGTACTTTTTAACTATCAGCATATTTATTGCTGTTGTTCAATCAGTCAATTTAGCGGTTACTATGCATATAATTTTGTTTGGCCTACCGACCAATCAGGATGAATTAAATAAAGTCTTTTTTTTTCTTCAAAAATTAAATATTTTGAACAATAACTATTCAGATAGTTTAGTTTTGACTACGTCGAATTAGTAGAACCCTAGTGACGTATTAACAAGATGAGTCTAAAGATATAAAACTAAAACTCATGCTAGAAAAGCACGAGACCAGATAATATCTTAGAGAGACCGCAAATTTTATATTATAAAAATGCGGTCTCTGTTGATTAGTAGGGCAACGTTGGCAACCCTAAAAACCGAATGAAGGACCCCAAAAAATGCAGGTTACGGAACACTGATTCGCAATAGTGTATAAATTTGGAACAGGTGTACGAAGGGTAAGTTCAATAAAATAACCGGTTGAAGAATTACAAAAAAATACTTTACGGTCGTAAGTACCGTAAGTGCCTACCCTCCTATCACGCATAATTTTTTTATTTACTTGCCATAACACAAAATCTTAGGTAACTTACCTACTTGCAAGGGATACATACTTTTTTGTAGCAGCGATAAAATATAAAAGGTTGACGTAAAAGTATCATATCTAACGGCCTCTTTTACCAGAGCCCTGAGTTCGATCTGACGTGTACCGGAGAGTTTTCCATGCTTCGATACTATCGTCAAGTCATCGTGCGTGACGTCTCATTTTTGTGTGGGACTTGCGTAGCGTCCGCACGATAGAGGCGCTGTCTGTACGAAATCCCATAGAAAAGTAAACGACGACGTGTTGATACTATCGTCAAACCAAACTCAGGGCTCAGCTTGAGTGGTTGAGCTTGAGTGTTGAGATAAGACTTGAGAGCAAAACGTGGTATAAAAACCGCAAATGCTTATGTGAGCTTATAGGGTGGGTTCTTTTCATCGCAAAAACTATAGATACTAAATAATTAGTTAAAAGGAATTATTACTGGCATTCACTTCGTCTTAGCATTGAGATCCAACTGCTAAGTACATAAATAGCTTAGTAATGGGCGTACTGTTCGCACTCTTCTTTAATTTTAGAAAAAGTAATAAACGTATAATCAGTAATATTGTTTTGTTTAGGGATCTAAATTCATTTTATAACCAAAAAACCTGCCATTTTCACAGCCGTAAAAGATCATTTAAAAAAATCTTATTTAGGTCAAAAAACATACCTATCTACGAGTATATATTTATCATCAGTATCATCTCCCTTTGGGGTACCCTAGGTCTGTGGGGTACCGAGGCTCTCCGGGTTCCTTCGGCAGAGTTATTGGTCCGATGCTACTGACCATAACAGCACCAAATTCTGCGCAAAGAGTGGTTGTGCATCCATTGTTTATCAAAATATTCCATAAACATAGTTATGGCAGGCAAATCAGATGAAAATTTGTTCTTTATGTAGCTCCAACCTTCATCTATGTGGCTTTGGGGTAATAACGCCAGTGATGTGCTCATCATTATTTGCCAGTTTAGAAGCGTTCTTAGCTCTATGCCACTATTCATAAATTTATTCAAAAGGACACGAAATGAAACCTTTAGAGTAGGTATTTTTTTCGTCACTTGAAATTGGACACGAGATGGGAGTAATCTAGTTGTTTACTCTAAAATCTTTAGACACGAGATAAGACCATACCTACTAAAAGACCCCAACACATGTTATTGTAACGTGTTATTGTAATGTACAGAAATAAACATATTTTAATTTATTTGTTTACTAATATAAAAGCGAAAAATTGTGAAATGTGAATTATATATTGTTATCTAGTATCTCCAAAACTACAGATCAGATCATGATGAAATAAGGCGTACATTTAAAACATAGCCTAATTTAGATAATAGGATATTATACCGAAAATAAACGTGTGAAGCCGCGGGCAGAAGCTTTGACATAAAACAATAATAAGACCTTTGTTGACTTGTTCTATCTTACTTCAATGATTTGAAGTCGATTTTTAATCAAATTATTTGATATTCAACTCTGTGTGCATATAATTATAGTTTACAGTAAATTCAGAACGATGGCCTACATTATCTAGTCGGACGCGTTCTCGCTATTTTTAGAATAAAACCAAGCAAGGCAACCTCTGGGCTCCAATATCAGTACTTCACTAACCTAAGGCTATTTATTTATACAACTAGCATAACTTCACTACACATGTACACCACACATGGCAAATAACCGTTTACCTGATCGATCTAAAACGGGTCTAGGTCGGCGAAATCAACCAATTTAGCTCGCAGAGCGCCCCAGTTTTACATCTTTGAGGTAATTGCAGATATGTACTGCTAGTTGGCAATGGTTGTTGCCTTAATCGGTTTCGAATTGCCTGTACCTATGTACGGTAGTCGTTTTGCATTTGAGACAAAAAAATCAGAAATTTAAGCGTTCTAGACAGTAGACAGTGTCGAATAATACTTAATAATATATAAATGCGAAAATTCGTGGAATGTTTGTTACCACGTATCTCCGTAACTAATTAAAATAATTAGATGAAATTTGGTATGAGGTAGATAGTTTAAATTCTAGAATAACACATAGGCTAATATAATTTTCATAAATTAACTTCTCAGGGGGTTGAAAAGGGTGGTAAAGTTTCTATGGAAAATTATTATTCCTTAGTTCAATTTCACTTAAAACTCGGTATAAATAAACTATAAAGCAAATAATAATACACGTATTTTTTATTTTTAGAAAACTACAGAGGGTGTGCTATTAATTTCCTCGCGGCGAAGCCGCAGGGCGCATCTAGTATGAAATAAATAAATAGTCGTTCTATAGTTCATTAACGTATTCGCTACCCCGGCTCTGCTGTACGGCAAGCACGACCCTAAGGGGCGAGCCAAAGCTAGACCTGGAATTGCACATCCATGCGCAAGTTAGCTTGGGTCCGGGGACTAGATGATGCTGTGTGAATTATCCAGTATTGTTTTAATATTTTTATTATATCATGGGCAATGAAGTATTAACTGAAAACGTTTAAAGTTTTAAAACATATGTCCGCTAATATGCCTTTTAATCGTGGCCCGAGAAACTATGGGCCTATGGAAACAGTAATAATTAAACTGTAAAGTTTTGAGCACGAAACCAAACGAAAGATTATGCTTAAATCAAATTGATTTTAAATAAAATCGGATTGTTAAACAAAGCAAATTCTATCAGAGAGATCAAAAGGTTCTGTAAACATGTTTCGAATTGTTTAATTTAATCATAACAGCATATCGTATGTTATAATTAAATTAACATTATTGAGCTATTGCAATAACTAGAATCATTGGAAATATCTTTCTGTAATTTAATTAACCTGCTAAATAGTTTACAGACAGAACAAAATAAATAAAATAATTACGTTGAATAAGGTATCCAACGTTATTTTTTATTGTTGATGATGATGTGAGAAAGTTCTCACAGCTTCATCTTGTGACGATCTCTGTGGCGCGGCGTGCGAATGTCCGCCTGCGACGTAAACTCGCGGTTTCGATTCCCGCCTCGGGACAAACGTTTGTACGAGCTGCAGATAATTGTTCTGGGTGTTCTGCATGTTTCTATGTAGTATAATAAAAAATATCTATCTATGTAGTGTATTGTATTATGTATATCAGTCATCTAGTACCCCTAACACAAGCTCTGCTTAGCTTGGGGCTAGATGATGCTGTGTGGATTGTACAGCATTATTTGTAGCTTCAAAGTAAGCGGAGCTTGCGTTATGTACCATCTAAAAGGTTGACAAAAAGGTTGAAAACAAAGAACATCGTTTTAGATTTATACGTTCAAATGACCATTTCCACTACTAAATGTTGGAAAACTTCCCCTACAAAGAAACCTCTAAATTTTATCTCTATTTATGTAGGTAGGTGTTGATAACGAGACTGGAAGGCAGCGAGGAAATCCAATAATTTAAGTCCATTACCCTTTAACGAGTGAAGGTAAAGGAAGCAAAAAACTCGAAAGTTGTGGAGTGCCGACCATGACGGGCGGGCGCTTCCTGTGGTCAATAAAGGAAGGGATACGAACACAGAGGGGAGAAAGGGGAGAAGTATTCAATTTTTCGTTTTGAACCAATCTAATTTTGGAGTAGTAATTTTGGTGAAATTTTGGAACACAAAAAGGCGAAATGATTACGATCATGATGTCACTGTGTTCATGACTTGTCTGACTTTATGCGACGATAAATGTATGTAGACTAAAAATTGTTTGACTTATGTTAGCGGAAGAAAATAACTTTTTAACTATTGCTAAACTGCGATACTAAGCGAGGGTTAATTTATTTATTTATTGTTTAACAAAATCAACAGCCCTTATATCTAAACAGTTCTAACCTTAATAACCTAACTTACGGCCAATTAGAGATTTACATTATACAAAATAATTTAGATATATGAAGATAGTTGAAAGTGACGTTATGGGCCTGCACTATTTGGTTTTGTGTAAACTAAGTCACATATTTTTTTTTTTTAATAAATAGTCCAGATCTCTATTGTAGGTTAAATTCGGTAGGTAAGTACCTAAGCTTAAATATATAGGATGCCATATTTTATGGGGTAAAAGTGTTCTCGAGTGGAGACCGCGACTCGGCAAACGTAGTGTAGGACGCCCTGGCCAGGTGGGATGACGATCTGCGAAAGACTGCAGGCAGATGCTGATGCGGCAAGCTGAAGACAGAGCGCTATGGCGCTCATTGGGGGAGGGAGGCCTATGTCCAGCAGTGGACTAGGATAGGTTGATGATGAGGATGATGATATTTTATGTACCATATTTTTTTCTTCTTTTTGTACTTAATACTGCAGCTGGCAATTAGGCGTTAGGTCAAATCAACTTCAAAATCTGCATTGTACCATTAATACCTACAGTTTGTGGCAACAGCGGACCTTTTCAAAATGAGACTGAAAATCAGCGATTCTGAGTCCTTAACCTTTTCATAATTATCACGTCACCTAAGTACTTTCTTTAAACAATCTTTCTTCAAAAATGTTCTTAGTTCTATCCTTAGTAGTAAAGTGTCTAACAATAAATATGTACTTATTATAAGATTAAGTAAGTAGACTTTTACTAGACTAGTTATAGTTATGATAAATCTTTTTATTTTTATTTTATTTATTTTAATTTCTATCGTTATCATACATTAGCATTCCTGTCTTATCATTAGTATACTTACAATGCCCGATAACCCTGTATACAAAACACAGCGCCTCTTAGAGAAGTAGGTATTTAACCTAATTTTACACTAGTGATGTAAAGTGTGTAAGCCAATTATGATAATGCCACGAGTAGGTATATCGAGTGTCTGAGATGTGTTGTGTGTCGTATACAGGATGGATTTTTGATGTGGAAGTGGATGACAAAATCAGAAACCATGAGAGTTAGATAAAAACGGTAAAAAGAAGGAGTCTTGCTTTCGATTTATAAGAAAACAAAAACTGCATATTTAGTTTTTTTCTTTATCGTTTACTTTTGCGGAAATGAAAAACATCGATTTTTCAAAAAAATATGAGGCTGTCTTTTTGAGTACAACGGATTCGTTTGCTGATATGGATAAATCTTTGTAAAGAAATGAATTATTGAAAATGAAAGAAAATGGCAAATTTTTACAATTTTAGTTTGAATACTTCCTCTACTAAGGCATCAAGGTAAAAATATTATATAAGAATTTCGAACAACTGGTGTAGTTGCCGCTAGCGAGGACACTTGGAGCCTGTATTTTAATACGGTTTATCCTCAATAAACATCTATTCGGTATTAATAAAATTCAGTTCAGTTTTTTCAAAAGTTGAGCCTATGACTTTTCGCTAAATCTCATTGTTTCAGATTTGGTCATGCACTCCCATCTCAAAAAAATTCAATTCCGTATTCATATATTTTGCAAACCATGGGTTACAGGGATGTTAGATTAAAATAGAATGAGCACAACCATGATCAGCTTTACAGCATGCAAAGTCACGATAAATGTATATAAAAAAATACAATTTCAATATCTAAATTAATTAATAATCAATGAATTTTCTTACTCTAGAATGTATCCATCAGATATTCATTAACATTGTAATACGCCTTATCAATTAACAATTGTTTTAATTTGAGTATAAATTTTTAATAGCATTGCTTTCTTCAATGCTTGTAGGTAGGTAATTGATTATAAGATACGAGGTGCCATACAAACTATGCTCTTATGAAATAGTGCCGACTTATTTGGAGGGCAATGAATTTTCTTGTCAAGGCGCTTACATTTACAACTAACTAAGGTTACTTACATACAAAAGCCAACCTGTATTATAATCATTACGTATCGATTCGGTATACTCGAGCGAGGTAATCGGAATGCGATAACCCGTCTACGTAATGTGCTACTTGTTGGTGGGTAATTTCAGATGATGAGATATTAATGCATAATACGGAATGTTCATAATTAAGTAGAATTAAGGCTGCCCTATGCCCCAACGGCCTTGAGAACACAAAATAATTATCTATAGTCGTATAAATAATTTGTTTTATTCGTCAAACGTACCTTTTGTGTACAATACTTTCGACATATATTTGAGTGAAAGAAAAATATTCAAACTCAATAGCGATTAGAAGATATATTCAAATTCAGAATTTTAAAAAAATATTCGAAATTCGGATATATCTTCTAAACGCTGTTGATTTTGAGTATTTTTCTTTCACTCAAATATTTGTCAAAGTATTGTACACAAATGGTACGTTTCACGAATAAAACAAATTATTTATACGACTACAGATAATTATTTTGCGTTCTCAAGGCCGCTGGGGCACAGGGCAGCCTTAATACAATCACTTGACTCTACGAGCAAAGACCTAACAGAGGAATTCTTAGATAACAAACAGCCTAATGATAATTATTTTTCTTAAGAATGGGATATGAGATACATTCTGCTGACAGAACAGGCACGGGCGGACGGATAGCAGAGGCTTAAGCTCTGTGCTTATTAATCCAATACTGCTACCACACAGCAAAAAAAACGTGCATTCAAATAAAGGCTTAATCTAGTTATCTTTAGATACGTTTAACATTTAACAAAATGGCTTCCCACAAGTTTCACACAAGTTGCCCGCGAGCTATCTGTGATCTGATGCCGTCAATATAAAATTCATCTAAATGTTAGGGGTTAAAGTCCATATCTGAATGCACATTTTTGTGCTGAGCTGCAGCGGTGCTTTTCAGGTGTGCGACAAGCTTTTGTACTATGGTCTCGATGGCACCCTTTGGGTTCGCAACCCTAAAAAGGTCACTTTATAGAGAGAAAAAAAGTGGCTTTCTGTTTTTACTCATGTCTAAAACAATCAGTGTTTGAGGGTTAATTAAACTACGTACGACCGAAACCCGTAAAAAAATAAAATTATTCACAATGTTATTATCTTTTCGTCTAGAGTCTAGACACAGACAGCCACTAAAACATGCAGTAGGTAAGTAGAATATGATATGTCTCTACGACAAATAATAATTATGTCATCAACTATGTGATTTTAGTTAGTTATTGTGCAAATAACATAGCGAACTGTATGCCTTTTATTACACATTTAGCATAGCATAGCTGATGAAGAGAAATATTGTTTATGTAATACATACGAGTATTTATGCATAAGCCGCTGTCTGAGACACGGTTCGTTGACATCAAAGCCCTAAGTAATTCACTGCGGCTTCATCTTACTTAAATAACTTCTTATTTCGTTTGCTATAAAAGCGATTTCATGCAACATTAAACAAAATCCGTTTTTAACCAAAATCAGTTTATATATTTAACTTAAAATACCGCTGATAACGATTATATATATATTTATAATATATTTACCAAGGTGTAAGCTTATTTCAGATTCCCAAACCACCGTTCAAAAGTTTTATCGTCATTAAGTTACTAAACACATCGTGCAGGCATCATTTACTTTTACTACAGAAAGCCAAGAACCCTGCAGATTTTAAGACCCCTCAAATGTTTCCGCAAGTGTTTTCAAATCGGAAGGAAAGGCATTACAGGCTGTGAGAAGATTTGGCTCAACTCCAGAACCTCCCCTTATGTCTTGCGGGGGTGCTAATCACACGGTAGCTTACCAAGGCTAGAATCTGGGGAAATTGAGGACAAAAAGATATCTTAGGAGACTCACGGGGCACAATGGCGTAGAACGTACGGTACCCATGGACTGGTGTGACTTTTCTGTAATGCTTTTGACATCTTACGTAAGTAAAGATGGATGGGATTGCTTTTCCAGAATAACTTATTCAGTTTGACTTCAAGACTTCGATATTGTATTGATTTAGGAAAACAGGTGCCGGACCTGGGCCTGGTAGTTCGCTTCACTCTATATCGTTACTCATAATGGAGGTATAGCGGAATCAATTTGATCGACATCAACATCCAGCGTACGGAGTGCCAGTGGTGGCTGTAGCCCGCGCACCCCAATAACGAAAGAAGGTGGTTGATGGAGCAACTGACCCCTAGGAAGAGCTTGGAGAAAATAAATATAGCTGGACAATCACCCAGCCCCACCAAACCACGTCTCCAGTCATGATTTTTGGAGTTTTAAAATTTGTCAAAAAATCTTATTGTAAAAAGTAATTTGAGACTAGCTCTGATGTGCATTTGAGCATTTGGGGGTGTCCAGTACATTTGTTTCCGCTTGTGATATGTTATTTCTGGTTACCATTAAGGTCTACGGTTGGTTACGAGTATTAGATTCCATCCTTACGTCATTTAATTTCAAGTGCCCGACGGCAATCAGTGCTCGCTTGTAATTTACTGGTATCTAGCACTAATGTTCGGTTTAGGGACTTTACACAATGTAATTGATTAAATCAAGCAATTAGCATGAACAAGTCTAAACTACCTAACAAGTTGTCGTAGGTTTAAATCAGAGTGCCCTAGAATAGGGTGTAAAGTTTTCCCTTATATTCCCTTCCATATGAGTGATGGCGGTAATTAGGGTACGTTGGAGTGTAGGTTCAAAGTTTACAATCTCTGCAGTGGCAGTGCCTCTGAACTGAATTGAATGTACGTTTGTTATAAGTTTCTAGAAATTGTTTTGGTTTCTAGAATTTACTTGGGAATAAATGAATAATACTGGACGTTTTCACACAGCATCATCTGGTAAGCAGCGCCAAATTAAGCAGAGCTCGTGTTATGGGTACCAGATGACTGATTTCTATACAAAATACTTATACACCCAGACTGGCATCATATACCTACAGATTAAACAAGGTGGAATTCGAACCCTCTCAGGCATAACGGAAGTCGTAAATGGTTCTTTTCATTGAAGGTGGCGATTTGGCCCTAATATAACTTTTTCGGTTAAGGACTAACCGACTCAGAAAAAAGGTTAAAAATATTGAACCCTGTAAAACTCGTGTTCGTGTCTTTACTATAAAACTAGTAAGTATTACATACACCTTTACCTCAACTTTAAATGTCGATTGTAACGATTCCGTTCGATAACTATGTAACCATTCATAAATGGTTACATAGTTATCAAGTGGACCCCGCTTTGAACATTCTGTACAACATAGACAAGTACATTAATCATTCTCTAATCCCTTCTTGGTTCCGTAACAAAGCCCCTGATACTTAAACCTATTACCCTAAGAGCCCTTGAAATAAAATACATTCAAAAGCACAAAGTCGACTAACATCTCCAAAGAAATGAAAAGCGCAAAATCATTAATCACCTTTACCAACTTTGACCACGTCATGGTGAAGGTAGATGGCTCGGGAATATTGGGAAGGAATTCAGATTTAGAACTTAAATGTTCCTATGTATTTCTACAATATTGCTCTTGCGGTAAAAAAGAAAAACTATTTCTGACTCCTTTTTGACAGGATTTTCGCTCAAGGTAACTTTTTTTTATGTTCACACTACGAGTATACTTCGCGTTATTTTGTGCATAGTATAAATTATATAAGTAGTATAATAGTATATACCTATGTAATATATAATAGTATATAGTATAAATTACAAAACTACTTTTTTGCATTCAAAAAAGCTTTTTTCACATTATTACTTAGAAAGACTTTCGATTCTGAGATGAGAAGATCTTAGGCGTTTTGGTAACGTGCGTTTTAAATACCATCTGGTCCATCCGTTAAAATCCAAATGCGCGCTTCTCGGTAGTTGATGCATTGAATCAGATGGTTTTTAAAACGCGGTCCAAAGCGCGTGCTTCACAACACAAGTGTATTGGGGAAAACTTAAATAGATTATTTTCGATTCCAGTTTCCCCCTTAAGATCTTCAAGGATCTTCTACTGTTTTTTTGTATTCCGGTTTTCCCCCTTAGGTGGGATTTCAGGGGGAAAACTGGAATAACCCACTCGCTTTAAGCAGTAAAATAATCTTCAAACAAATGCATCATCTATTTATGCATGTAAACTTTTGCATCTCACGTCTAAGTTGCAAGGCTCCAATGAATATATTAACTAGGAACTGATATTTACTCTATGCCAACTCAGAGGTATTAGTTCTACCGATTTAGTATTCATGGTAAGCACTATGTGTAACCTGATTATAGTTCAGGAGCCGAAGGTAATATTGGAGCATGATCAAGAGTTTCCGTCAGCTAAAGTTGGGGAGTTGCTAATAGACGAATTAGGAGTTGGTTTTCCTTAAGCCAATATCAAGGTGGCTTTTTGCGAGTTTCGTTTAAGTGTAAGCTAATTGAGCAGTTTGAGAATACTTTTTAAATTTTGGTTGTTTATGAAAGTAAGTTTAAGTAAGTATAAGATTTTTTATGTTTTGTTTCTGTCTAAGGAACTTTAACTCGAACCTATTGCACCTGAAAATTATTGACTCGTAACACTTTTTTCCAATTTAAAAACTATTAAAATGAGAAAATACTATTTTTTTTTTTTAAACCACGGAAGACCACATGAGACATACTTCATGTGCTTTATAACTTCCTGCTATTAGTAAGTGAACTTTCGGTGCTTACTCCTTCATAAAACCAATGCGCCATAACTTCCAACTTTTCTGCGTCAAACCATCGACGAGTTCACAGATTTTGTTGCTATAGCAACCAATATAGGTTGATTATAATGTTAGGAACTCAGTTTCAATGAACATGATCGATTAAAAACAAACAGCTGCGAAGAATGTTTGTGCGATTAAAATGCGGTAAGTCTTGCAAACATCATTGTTAGACTTTTACCACGATCTTTAAAATAACTTTAAGATCGTAGTTAATCATATATGCACCATAAATAAGTCATAGTTAATCAAATCATAAACCCACCATATAAGATCTAGAAATTGATGGTCTAAATTGACGATCACAGAGAATAAATATGTAACCCATGCATAATAAGGACGATGCGGTAATTTTTGAATATGCAGTAAAATAAACAACTTTGCTTTGTTTTTCTTCCGTATTCCTCGACTCCTGAACCATTTCAAGTGAGTATGGCATATGACTATCAGGTAAGTGCACCAAGGAAGTGGAAATGGGTCATTAGCCTACTATAGCGGGCTGAACGTGAACTAATATATTACCCTATTAATAGTCGACACCGATATGTGGCGGTTATAGATTTGCGGTTTCCTGCCGCGGTTTGTGTAAGTATTTTTATAGTGGGGTGGAAACGTGGTAGGATATCTAATGCGTTCGATGAACTGACTCTAGGTCGCATACTAAATCCGGGGCAAAAATTCACTATGCAGGGTTATTGGTAATTCACAGATACTGTTAAAAAATTTGCAAACATATCCTTTGTAAAGAGGCTTACTACAAAATATCAGATTATCTAGAGGATAAAAAAGCTTGGGACAAGTTTTGCTCCAACTCGAATACTAACAACCTAACAAGGTAAAGGTTTCTTGTTCGCTTCTTTGCTCTACCTTAAAAACATTGAAGTGAGCAAAAATGAAAGTGATCACTTTATTTTCTAGTTTTACTTATGTAATTTGAATTTTGTGACGTGTCCAAGAGTCCTGTAAGGTCTAAAGGAAATAAAGCATTTTGAATTTTGAATTTTGACTGCGTGGTTCTGCGAATCATGACGAACACGTTTGTGAAGACGTTATTACTTCTTCAAGCCCAAGCTACTCAATCGATCGGGCTAAAATTTCGCACAAATTAAGGTTTGTAATAATAAAAACACAAGCTTCTTTTTATCTCGAATCATCCCACGATAAGAAATAACCATAAAACATTGCTATAGAACAATAATTCGATCTTTTTTAATTTGGGAAAACGTTAATTAACGTTACGAAACGTTATTTACGTTACGTTATTTTTTAATTTACGAATATTACGTTAATAACGTTAATTTTAAAGGCTACTTTTTAAACCGAAAACGATGCGTGCGAAGCCACGGGCAGAAACTAGTATATGATTATGTATAGGCCTCCTCATCGATTTCCAAGACAGCGACCCTAGAAATGCCAGATTTTAAATTTGATCATGAGCCCTAATGTGGCTCGCCTGACCGAGCTTGTTCTTAAATGGGTCCACACGTGTGACAGTAGAGGTGGCCCGTGGAGTTGGGAGGTGAACGTGTAGAAGGGGCCAGGTCTTTTTTTTTATTTCGTCAAAAACCAAAAATCGCAAATTAAAGATGAATGAGAAGGCTAAATGGTGTTCAAGACAAAAACAACAGACCAAACTGAGCTTTTTCCGTTTTTGTTATCACTCTGCCAATTAGTTTTAATTATGTTAAGTAGCTTTTCTGATGCAAAATAATATTTTTATACTTATTTTGAAAAGTTTTTCCATCTTGTCGTAATTTTCAAACCTTGTTCCAAACTTTATCTCGCTTTGAGTTCCGTAAACATTTCAGCGTATAAAAATACCAAAGCTCGCGAAGAAAAATCGAATGGAACATGTGAAAAATAACCACTGCGAGATTTATAGCCCAACCATCCCTTCATGGAAACTGCTGGGTATCAATCGAAGTGTCAATTTTCCGGAACGAACTAATGAAAATCGTCCGGTTTACAACTTTGTACGAGATGATCTTAAGCTCGTTATTTTTTTTTAACTTTTTATCACATTTATAAACGACTTTAAAAAAAATGGAGGAGATCCTATTTTCGGCTGTAGTTTTTTTTTTGTTATTTACGTTCGTCGATGACTCCTTCAATTATGGACCGATTTTGAAAATTCTTTCGCTGTTATATAATAAAGAATGATCCCGAGAGTTCGCATAAAATTGTATTCCTGAGGGTGCAAAATTGAAGGATTCTTATTGGAGTTTTAGTTTTTTTTAAAACATTCAAATGATTATTACACGGTTTATGTAAACTTGAGTAAACATTTATACCGGAAATCGAGTAAATGCTTAATTCATACATATCCATAAATCGTCTACATTTACAAACCTACTATCTAACATGCTATACCGACTCGATCTAGAATCCAATATATTTTTTGTAAACAAAGAGCTTGCAAAAGCAAATCACAAGAATTCGAAAAAAAAATCTGCTTCCATTACTTACATTCGTTTCTCGTCCGTTTACGAATTCGAATGTGCATCACATTCGCTGCACGTGTGCAATTATGCGTTGTTGAAGTTATTTCTTTATTAGTTTTTATACCTTGCTGTTGTCTGATAGTGGTATCTGTTTTTGATAAGTTCCAGATATCTTTGTTTACAAAAAATCTCGTGGATTCTATATCCGAATATACCTGTCAACTACATCCATACACCGTCTAGAACCAGCTTATACAATACCTACCTACCTATCACGTGACGACATCTTATTCACCAATGCAATATTCCCGTATATCTTACCAATAATAGGGAATATAAATATAAATTGAATTGGAATCATCGATCTAAGTAAAAAAGGGGAGATGAGGTACTAGCTACTCAAAAGTGAAGGCTCAATTAGATTAGGTGCAAATAGGTCCACCCACCTCAGTCATAGTCGGACCGGCGGCGCGGGCGGCGGCGGCGGGGCGCTTACGGGCGCGGCGCGGCGTTCGTGTTACGCGTGCTTGCTACGACGTATTTTAGTGTGATTTATTGACTAAAAGACTACAGCAATGCCCGCGTGTTTGTTCATTATAATTATTGCACAACATTGGAAATGTAACTGTGAGCGAGTGTTTGCTTGTAGTTGTAACACAGGTCAGTTGTTGAGTAAGCGCTGGGAGAACGTACCATTATTATTAGTATTATTTAACGGGTATTTATCGCATTTATTTAGTTTCTAATAAAAATGTGTTCAGATCGCGTAAGTTTAAAAATATTTAGAACGTACCATATCTACAGATTTTAATTAGATCTATGATTAGAATATAGTTTTTTGATGAAGTGTGATATTTTAAAATATCAGACTTCACACCAATATTATCAAACCGAAAATTTGGATTTTCTAAGTATGGATGGATGGACGTATGATTGTTACTTAACTACTGATTACTGTAATTACTGAACATATCTGGCTGAAACTTTGCATAGATTAGGTATATCCATAAATTACGTGGATAGGGGATTTTAGCGATTTTTCTACCTAGACAGGTAGAAGTCTCTCCAAGTAGACACTTGGCGACATCTCGCCAAGTAGACACTTGGCGAGATGTCGCGAGATATGGCTCGACCCCCTCTTCTAACATCTCGTGAGATTTTTCAAAACGCGTATGTAAACAAGTTATGCTTGATTGGATTGCATTTTAGACTTGTAAGTGTTACATACAGTGACAAAATCGAACAATCGTTTCGTGTTGGCGCAAGATTCTAATTTGTTTGTGGTGTTTAATTTTTTCTGCGTTCTGCAAGGAATAAAAGTAACGAAAAAGTCATTTGCCTTAAACCGTAAACGATTTACTTTTACAAATTTAAATCTCGTGCCAACACGCAACGAACAACTTTAAGTAGAAAAAAAAAATTCGTAAAATTCGTAAAAAATAAATTACGTGATATTTGCCCAGACCCGTCTCCCCAGGTGAGATTAGTTGATATTTGGCTCGACCCCTCCCCCCAGACGCCTCATGTACTGCATTATCTATTTCCCAGTTCTATTGGATAAGTGCTCGAAGATGTCCTTCCATCCGAGGTTGCCGCTGCAGAAACTTGTCCCACATTCCCCTAGGGTTCTTGCCAGTGTTGCAAGCTCTACTCATGTTTTAACTTACTAATTCTAGAAGCTATGTTAATACACTACTTACGTGTGAATCGTTCGGTCGTATTTAGAGCGATTAAGTAAGGTGTAGCTCGTGTTACCTGAAACATAAATAAATAATTAGTAAGTTTATATACTACTAGTTACCTAAATTAAGGTAGACTAGCCAGGTGCGCAGGGCATATTATAGTGCTCATGTGCGTGCGCAAACACAGGTGCACTCTATATCCTCACTCACACATGTCTGTAATGCACTTGTAAAGCATAAGTATTTAAATAATTGTAAATTAAAAGAAATACAATATGAACTGAAAAGCTAGGTACATGTAATTCATAATTCCTTTATTGTTTGTGAACCAGGTAATTTTACAGTCGGTACATAAGACTTATTTTAGATCGCTGAATTTTGCCGCTTAGTCGTGCAAATATATATTTCATTAACCATTGTAAAAATATTGTGACTAACAATCAGAATAATTTGTAAATGAATAATAATTTAATGTTTTTTACATAAAAACCGACTTATTAATATAATTTAATTATATATTTCATTGTTTTTAAGTTTTGCGGGACAAATAGATAGAATAAACCCTCGGTATTAAAACGTATATGGGTCACCCGTGATCTTGCTGATCTGGCCAATCAAAAATGGCCTACAATTGACGGAGATATAGGCGAACAAAATAAAAAACATACAGCCGAACAAAGAACGTCCTCCTTTTTTCGAAGTCGGTTAACAATGAAATGTCTTTCATACTATATTTCAAAACGAAACGAAATTTACTGGGAAAACAGATTAAGAAGTAGTAGTTCTACTGTTCCCCGAAAATAATAAAAAAGGTCAGAAAATGACAAGGCCTTTGTTCCCGTTTTTCTGCTACTTTAAAACAGCCAGTAAAATAGGAACATTTTATGGAAGATATCTCGATCAAGGGGTTTGAAGATTTTGGCCCTAACATCGGCTATCACACGTTTTTTTTTTCAATATCGGCGCGCATGGTAATTTTTATACATTTGGATAGAGGACACATATACAAATAAAAAATGCCTGTAATATACTGCTTAAAGCGTCAGGTTTCTGATATATTCACATATGAAAAAAAAATTGATCTATAGGTATTTTCATCTTTGAATATCTCTGTAACCTTTATTATTAGTTTTATTTAACGGGTATTTATCGCGCTCATTTACCTATTTTTTACGACGTTTCAACAGGTTTACTCACTGTCATCGTGGTCACGGGATGACTCTCTCTTTAAATACTAATCTGGTGTTCAGGTCGCGTAAGTTTAAAAATATTCTCAGAAACCTGACGCTTTAGGACATTATGTTATAGGACATTTTTTATTTGTATATGTGACCTCTATCCAAATATATAACTTACAATGTGCGCGGCGATTTTTAAAAGAAAAAACAGTGTGCTAGCCGAAGTTAGGGCCATCCTCCATATTTAAATCTTCAAACTCCTTTAAAATGAAAATTATACCGGACTGTCGAGAAAATATTTCACTGAATATTATTGAAAACGATGAAAGTTAAAATATGCGTGCCTTAAAAGGTCCTTCGAAGATAAACTCAATATTACCCAAAAGTTCAAGCGTTCAGATAAAATATAACTTTAATTTTATTCCGATCAGGTGTATGGAAATCAAATTGTTACAAAAGGCAACTAACTAGTTATAGGGGACTTCAGAGTTTTGAGTTGACAATTTCTTGGTGGGCCTTTGACTTTGATTGGTGTTTGAGATGATTTGAAGCGATTTAACGAAGGTTATTAATAACCTTGAAGACAGGACGTCTTCAAGGTTATTAATAACCTTCGTTAAATCGTCTTGAACCCTGGATTATTTTAGAAACTTTACGTGCTCTATAATTTCTAGCCTCCTGAAACTCGATCCACCAGCAATCGACATCAGAATGGAGTACTTGTCTTTTGCTAATTAAATGTACAAATTATGCCAAATCTCGTCACGAAAAAAAAATGTTACTAATTTGGGATTGAGTTCGACTCCTATCTAACTAAGGGTTATAGCAGTTTTCTCCCCTAAAATCCCCATAAAGGAGAAAACTCCAGATTAAAAATAAATAATGCCTACAATGTGGTGCATGCTGTTTAAGAGACGCTATTTTGAGTCATGCTATAAGATTCATTAAGCTTCTTTTTTAAAAAAAGTTTTTAATGCTGGAACTTCAGCACAGCATGTTCTAGCCCCAATGTATGAGCTTGTGTACTAAACGACTGCCCAAAATAGGAGAGTAATGTTTTCAGAGTTTAGTATACTTTATGTGACTTTCTTTAATCCACCTTAACTTTAGCATGCTTGAACAAATTTGGATGTTAGTGATTGTAAATCAGCGCTGGGTGGACTGGACACATCAGTGTGCTGGTTGCACACTGATGTGTGTGTTGAGTGATGGCCATATTTGCCATCAACAATACACGCACAAAATAAATTAATTTTGTAACTAACTTTTTTCTTTTTTGATACTAGTTCTAATTTGTTTTTATTTTTGAATTGTATTTTCTTTGTCAATAAAGTTATTGACGACTGATGTAGCGCGGCGGGCGAAGGTCCGCCTGCGACGCAAAAGGTTGCGGGTTCGATTCCCGCCTTGGGACAAATGTTTGTACGATCTGCAAATATTTGTTCCGGGTGTTCTGGGTATTTTCTATATATAATAAAAAATATTTATCTATGTTATGTATTGTATTAAGTTTATTAGTCATCTAGTACCCATAACACAAGCTCTGCTTACTTTGGGACTAGATGAAGCTGTGTGGATTGTCCAGCATTATTTATTTATTATTTATTTATTGTATTAAAAAAAATAAAAATTGTAACTTAGTATAAATTACCATAGTTTTAAAGCTATTGTGTATAGTAGTTTAAAGGTAAATAAAAATATTTTATTTCTTGCTTTCTTATAGTAGATAAGTACAGGCAGCCGGAGTTTTTGCGAAAGCTGTACCTCTAGTAGGTACCTAACCTATACAAAAGTCAATCGATTTTAGATCTATGGATGCACGAACAATGACCACACTCTGGATCGAAAGTAAACAAGCTTTGTAGACTACCTAAATAAAATCGACGAGGGCAAACAGAGAATATATTTCAGTGCAGACAAATGTCTCCATTCCTCCATTTACACACCGGTATCGTCACAGCAAACAATCGAGTAACTACCTAGTAGTTTTGGAATTGATCCCATTGCTTACGGATTGCGTTGAGTATATTCGATATCGATTGAGCATATTCGGCATCGGTTGAGTCTTCGATATCTTTGTTGGCCGGAGCTTCGATGGAGCTTTTCTGGGCGATGATTGGGATCGGAATTTTTGAGTATGTTCCTAGTAGGAACATTTTATTTAGATCTTCCTATTTGTGTTCTGGTTATTTATCGTTCCCTTTAGTACATGCGATGCTTGGTGAAGATCCTAGCTCGTTATTTAACGGGATTTTCTTTATAATTTCTTTCGCATACGGCCCGCGCGGGCTCGAATAAGGTCTAATTTCACCATTGCAATTGAACGCGATCAAAAAAAACTCATTGTGACGCTTTAAACGAGTTCAGCGCATTTTACCGACATAAAGCTGCTCTCCGCACGCTGTGCACGCTGGGCAAAGTGTGCGCAGCGGTGACACAGCGGCTTGTAGTTTATCCGGTTCAAGCGCTGTCTGTAACGCAATAGGTATTACGAACTTGAACTCGATCAATACTACCTCTTAGGATCAAGCTGAACTTAGTTTTGGCAGCAAAAGGTGAAATTGGACCTAAGGCTCAATAGGTACCAAGTAGCAGTCTCATTCAAGAATATTATTCTCACGATTTCGACTCTGGATAAAAATGGGAGAGACAACATCTTCTTTAAAACCAGTTCATTTTTCTCAGATTCACACGATTTCTATTTTATTTCAACGGAGTTCAGCTGTCAGGAGTGATTTCATAGCCCGCAGCGCACTGTCAAGGTCGGTTTCCGACCACGGTTCTTTAAGTTATGAGATTTTTACTTTTAAAAACAATTTTATTTTGCAAATGAATTTGAGAGGAGAATATCTTCGATACTTTTATCGAGTGTTGATATGCTATAAACGTTTTAGCATACGCAACGCAAGCAACGCTCCCTGCACTCGCCTCGCATCTGTTCGAGAGTGCGTCAGCACGATTTGCGTGCTGACCGCACTCTGTGCACGTGGCGACATCTAGCTACTGCTAGATGTCGCAAAGAGCCGTATCTTCGTGCAACTTTCTTCAAGCGAGTGGTCCACACGGCTACAGCACGCAGGCTTGAAGCTTGCGGTAAGCAAGGCATAAACCAACGAGTGGCTAGGTTGCGGCAAGCTCACTTACCGCGCGCTATCTGCTATTTTTCGCTGTCACTATCTAAAAATTACGACCCATATTTCAATGCACATTTTTGTCTTGTTAGATAGCGGTGCTTTTTCCTTTAGAATTTGAACTACTTCATTACGCGAAAACAAAACTGAACCATGTAAAAATTTCGTCCATCCAGAACCGCTACTGGAATACTGGTTATATTTACTACTATTCTGTACTCTATCAATTTGATCCTCCCATTTTAAAATTCATTCAGAATTCGCAACTGGAATTTTACGCGAAATTCCAGAATTATTCATCTTCGCAAGGCAAAACACAGCCCAAAATGCGCATATCATTGATTGAAATTCAAGTCATCTCACATCTGTTACCCAAAGAATATGCAACATAACTTATTACGCTGTGTATTATGAACGTATCTTCCTTTCCGTCTTCTGCCTTTTGAAACAACGGCCTTGTGTATCCAAATTAGTCTTGTGTTTGCACATCTGTCACAAAATTATATTTAAATAATATTACAATACTTACTTCTAAATATCAGAACATTCAGAAAACGATATTATCGTGCTCTCATATCGTGAAGTTCATAATTCATAATTCTTTATTGCACTAATAAAAAACAAATACATGTAAAACTTAAAACTAGAGAGATTATGGCAAAGGCGAGCTTAACCCTAAAAAGAGTTCTCTTCCAGCAAACCTAATTGGGAAGTTGTGCTTATAAATAACATAACACGTAGAAATGACTAGACCCTCCGCAAATTAAAATCATCATCGTTATTCCATGAGAGAACAAATAAAATAGTTTTTGCTCCTTTTTCAAAAGATTTGGTATGGAAACTCTTAAATTGTGTCTTTAAAACCAGACGCATTGCCGCGTCGCCGGCCGTCGCGTGGCGATCGCTGCGTATGAAAAAGACAAATATTTGAATGAAAGAAAAATACTCAAAATCAACGTATTCTGCTCCACACGGTAGACTTGCAGATTTATTAAATTTTCTATTCGTAGCATTTCCTAAGAATACTTCTCCCCTCGTCCATACTAATATTATAAATTCGAAAGTATGTCTGTAACCATTTCGCGGCTAAACAGCTGAACGGATCTCAGTGAAATTTGACATAGGCTTTTTATCCCGGAAAAAAGCGTGCAGAGTAGCGGGCAGCAGCTAGTACCTAATACAATACTAAATCGGTAATAAGTCCTATAAATGATTACTACGTATGTACACTGCCGGCCAAAAGTTTGAGACCACCTACATCAAAGTAGGAAAATGAAATAAAACTCAAAATACAAAGCAAGAGGTTTAATTATGAATTAAAATACTTATTTCCTAATACACATACATTATGAAGAAAACAAAAAAATCAAGAAAAATCAACCATTTACTTTAAAAATGTCGCTCATATTTTATACAGATTTTTCGTCGAAAAACCCTCCCTTGCATTTTATTACTACTTTCACTATTCTTGGCATACGAGCAATCAATTTGTCGATTGTATCTTGTGATATATTGTTCCAGCTTTCTTGTAAAGCCTTCCAAATGTCTTCTTGCGAAGTGGGACAACAACTGCGCACATTTCTATCAAGCTCTTCCCACAAAAGCTCAATCGGGTTGAGATCCGGACTCTGAGGGGGCTACACCATGTTTTTTAAAACCCCTTCTGTTTCTTTGTGTTCTAAATAACCCCTGCATAATTTTGAACTATGTTTTGGGTCATTATCTTGTTGGAAAAAAAATCCATCTCCAATTATTCTTGAACCAGACGGAATGGCATTTTGCTGTAGTATTCGTTTATATTGCTCCTTTTTCATGATTCCTTCGACTCGTACCAAATCTCCGGTTCCATGGCCCGAGAAGCATCCCCAGACCATAATGGAACCACCACCATGCTTGACTGTTGGTACCACACAGTCTGGCATCATCTTTTCCTCGACGTTACGTCGAACAAAAATTCGTCGTTTTGAACCAAATATTTCAAATTTGGATTCATCTGACCAAAGAACTTGTTTAAAGTCTTCTTCAGTCCAGTCTCGATGGGTAAGGGCCCACTGCATCCGTTTCTTTTTGTTTTGTGGCCTTAGTAGTGGTTTTCGAACGGCGACGCGACCAAATAACTTAGCATCTCTCAAACGTCTTTTTACTGTAGTCAATGATACAGGTTCTGATCGGGATTTGTTCACTTCTACGCGGATTTCTGGTGCTGTTAGGCGTCTATTCCGCTTGCTGGTAGTGACGATGAAGTGATCCTCGCGAGAAGTGGTAGTTCTCGGCCTTCCCGAACGCGAACGATCTTGATTACTGCCAGTCTCCTTGTATCGGGTTATTGTGTTATGAACACAAGTCTTCGACAACTTAAGTTGAGAGGCAATCGCACGTTCAGATTTGCCTTCGCCGTATAAAACAACTATGGCAGAGCGAGTTTCACTGCTAATTTCGCGAACTTTTCCCATTTTAAGATGTCTTCACTGTAACAACGACGAGCTCAGACTAATAAGGTAGAAAATAATTTACTCCATAAAAACTCAGGTACTAAATATGTTTTAGGAAGCTAACATAATCCCTGATATCGGTTAACGCGAAACAAACCCAAAACAATAAGTAATGAGCAGATCATAAAAATATTACAATGACTCTACCACCTGGTCCTTGCGCGGCGCTCATTGATGTTTTGAAACAATAGACCTTTTTAGGATGATAACTTAAACAACAACATAAATAATGACTCTTAGAAATTCTTTAATAATAATAGAATACGCAGGTGTTCAAATTAGCTCATTATCATATGTGTACTTTGAAATATTTTGTTGGTGACAAAGATTTTTACAGTGGTCTCAAACTTTTGGCCGGCAGTGTATATTGAAACGAAATCTGTGAATGATAACATCGCCAATTTGTGAGCGCGCCTTTATCCCTCCTGAAATCAGCCGAGCGTTTCCGAAGTGACTCGAATACGAAATTATTGTTTAGTGTATGTAAGTAAATCTTTTTGGATTAGATAAAACGACGTAACGAATATATATATATACACTACTATTCTAAATTCGAAAGTAACTCTGACTAACCTGTCAGTCTTTCTGTCAGTCTGTCTGTTACCTTTTCATGCCTAAACGGCTAAACGGATCTTAATGAAATTTGGCAGAGAGGTATCCCGGGGACGGACGTATGCTGCTTTTTATCCCGGAAAAGAGCGTGCGCAGCCAGGGGCAGCAGCTAGTGCTTAATAAACATATTTAGACTTACATTTGTAGAAAACCCCATGGGCTTCGAATATATGTGGTAAGTAAGTTATCTTGAAGATAAATCTGGGCCGGAGTTATTGGCTCTATTGAACGCAATAACGTACGTACCAAAATCCATCAGAGGCTCCAAAATAAAGCAGATTCCCATTATTTGATAGACCTACATAGGCCGAGATGCAGCTAAGCAAATTTTCATCTCATTTAGCACCTCCCCATAAACTTTTAATTATAAAGAATCAATGGAGAAACTTTACTGTTTCTCCATTGCTTTTTTCGTTCAAAAAGGTTAAATTTTCTGAAAATTATTTCCTTATGATCTACATAAGCTGCAAGTCGACGCAAGAGCTAATTGAAATATGTGTACTTACAGACAGCATCATCAACTGGTAACTCTCTAGCGGTAGAAGTGTAAACGTTAAAGAGGCTACCAAATGATGCTGCTCTTCGTATTTCATGTTTATAAAAATTTGCTTTTATTAAAACGATACAATCAAAGCGTGGCCTCTGTTGGAATAACATAAAAGCCTTAACATAAATCGGGGTAAAGCAATGCAATCCAAAAAATAATAAATATAATGCAATAGAAGTCTTCCTTCCCATTAAATCATTTACAAATAAGAGACATTTGACTTGTCTCCAAGTAGCATTAACGCATTCACTGCCCCGCCTTAACATTGCAACCTCCAAGGGCTCGCCGCCGCCCAACGCCGCCGCCTAGGTGGTACCTAGAACCTTTTGGAATAAACTCCTGGAGGCCCTCCCAGACACCGATATATTCGCGGACGATTGGGGAACTCTTATGCTTGCATGTCTAACTTTTTGTGAATGTGATTTTTGACAAATGTTTTACATTATATTAAAATTTTGCCCCATTTAGACATACATAGGTATGTAACAATTTCTAGCATTGTGTACTTAATTTAACTATATTTAATAATTAATCCTACTGTAATTAGTATAATTGGCCTAAGACCGTTCTAATTACATCAATAAATAAATATTCTTACAGACGACGACGACAGCGCGACCCGCTGTTTGGGCAGTAAAAGTGTCAAAATGATCCGATAAGCTGGGAGATCATGTAACTTTCTTACTCTCCTCTTACACTACACACATCTAAATCAATAAATGTAACAAAATTCAGAGTAGATTTAGTGGGCTTTCGTATTTTCCCGGTTGAAATATCATCGGGGTGAGATAGGACGGACCTCTGACCGTCGTTTTATCAGTTCGGGCCTGCAGAAGATATACTACTGGCATACGGCTGCCTCGTGATGCTTTTTACAGGCATTTATTCAGTGTCACTTGTGTAAGTTTGGGTTTTGGTGTTTTTCGCCTTGCGCTTTCGAAGGACTTAGTTTTTGCTCACGGAATTTAGGTGTCTGTTCAGAGCTCGTCCGAATTGGTCGGAAATTTGTAAGTTCTACACATGCACGAGGATTTTAAATCAAGCATTGACCACACAACGATTCCGGCTGACCCTAATTATGAAGACATCAATTTAATTGTTTACATCTGCATGATGTAGAACGCAGGTAACGATGGAGGAAAAAGCTGCACGAAGAGAATCACCACAATCCAGCAACCTCACGACGGTACCCCCCAATGGTTAAAAATAAAACACGATCGTGTTTCTAACTTTTCAAACTATTTTCATCAAAACACTTTCATGGCCCAGGACGCAGATATCCTCCACCAGCCCCGTGAGAAGCTGGTTAGCTATATACCTTATTTAAGTCCTTTCCTATTTCAAAGTTTTATAGTATTTATATTTCGTTCGTATGCAAATGTTGGTCTTACCCGACCAAACCTGTAATTTTGGTGGCAATATACGCAATTTGAATATTTGATAGCGACGTACTAATTATGTAAATGACAGAAACAGAGTCAATAATTACGCACTTCCACATCATTTTCTACAAATGTACTGATTAATTTTAATGGGCTACGTGTATTTTTGTATTTCCATTAGAGGTTTAATACCTGCGTGTATTTTTAAGTCAAAAACAAATTGTATTTTGGATGAATAGGCGAATAATTTAGGTCTTGTTGCAATATCTCAATCTCATCTTAGATTTCGTACATAAACCCTTAACGTACTTAAGCCTGAAACCGATTTAAGTGGAACATTTTCGAGGAGGTACACCCAGCATTGGGCAGATACGGGCTGATGATGATTATGAAGCGAATATCACTTACGGAAACTTGACTATCAGGGCATAGACGTACCCAAACAACATATCTACACCAAGCGGCAGTGCTAGTAATTTCTTCGAACTAAACCCCAAATTCATAAAGCTTTCTAAACAGCATTTTGCATTGAATTGGTCTTCAAAACAAAGGAGATCCTCATGTGAATTTCATTCCAAACGGAGCAAGCTTTACTGGACCACGACCTCACCGTAATAAAGTTTTCCTTGCTCTTATATTACTGTACACATGATATGGTGAGCATTCGAAATTACCGTC
The DNA here is from genome assembly GCA_963662085.1 of Eupithecia inturbata. Lineage (NCBI taxonomy): Eukaryota > Metazoa > Arthropoda > Insecta > Lepidoptera > Geometridae > Eupithecia > Eupithecia inturbata. The sequence continues at coordinate 3,195,582 of OY759196.1, read as the reverse complement.
ATAAAAGTCGCGAAAACACCTCCAAAAACTACTGCAGAAGTCCTCATAACAAGATATAAACTGGCCAGTTCGTCCCCATAAAAGAGCTTTCTCTAAAATTACCCAACCTCTAAGAAGCGCGTTTACGACAGTTATACTTAAAAATCGTTTGTTCGGGGCTCATTAGAATTGCTAATATTAAGGGTCCGTAATCCGGTGGGCATGGCCACCTCTCTTGGGACTCTATGGCCAACTGAATCAATAATGATTGGGACAAAAACAAAGGACGATAATCTGAGTGGGAGACTACGGTAACAAAGTGGGTATGGCTTAAAATAGTTTAAAGTAATTGGCAGTTTTTAGTGTTCCGTATACGAAGGGTGAAAACGGAACCATATTACTCGTATTAAGCCTCCGCTGTCCGTCCATCCGTCTGTCTGAGGGTCCTATCTCATGAACTGTAAGAGTTGAAATTTGTATAGAATGTGTATTTCTCTTGCCGCTATAACAGCAAATAATAAAAATAAAATAAAAATCTAAATAAAAACATACAAAAAACGAGTTTTTTTGGCTATTTTTGCTCTTCGTTTGTCAATGCTTGAACCGTCTTGAACCGTGAAAGGTAGACAATTGATTTTTTTACAGAGTGTGCATTACTATTGCTACTATAACAACATATAATAAAAATAAAAATAATTTAATTATCAAGGGGGCAACGTCCATCCATACCAAGTGGACAACAATTACTAAAATTAAGCAGCGTTGTGCGCGGTCTTGGATGGGTGATCGCGTCATTTTAGCTTTTTGCTTTTATTGCAACCCACCAAAAAAATCTGATTTTAGAGTTTCTCTTGTTTCTTTTGCAAAAGTATATCAAGTATGGAAAGGAACCCTTCGTGTACGGTGCGTGTCCACTCACACTTGGCCGGTTTATTAAGCTCTGTAACCTGTACGCCCAGAGTTGCTATCGTGGGTTTTTAAGCATGGAGACTCCTCAATGCTAAAAATCTCAAAAATTTAAGTCTGTATTAAATTTACAAAGTAGGCTGTATTTTAATCATACAAAGTTTATGTATGCTACAATTAACTTAATTTACGTAATAAAAATATTGAGAACTGTTAAAGATGAAAAAGAAAATTGCGGACGAAGAAAATAGCGGGACTAAAACCCAAAGCAAAAGATATGGAAGAAAGTGAAACGAGGGCATTTGCCCTGCAAGGGCGCGCATGGAAACTGAAAAAATTGTGTGAAAAAAGTTACCTGTTTTAGTATATCGCTTTAAGTGGAAATATTCGCTAATGGCATGACCGAGGTATAAAAACGAATGTGATGAATGACAGTCACACACTACACACAGTCACATTCGTCAAGAGAATATAAAACGACGACCAGCTGTGTGGTCGCATTCTGTCAAGTTAGCGTGTACACGTGCAGTAAATTTGAATTTACTTTTGGTCATCTTTATTGACAAAGACAATTCAATTCAGTAATAAAAACAAATTAGAAAGAGTATTTACGATTAAAACAATTAAGCTAACTGCAGGCTGTTGCAAGCAATCTATAGATAGCTCAACTGATCCATATCAATACCAGTCGGAAGCGTCTCCAAGACGCTGGCTGCATTGCTCCGCTGTATGGCAATGCTGATGCGCTGCGCCAGATACCCACCAGCTCTCGGGTCACGCGTCGCGTCGAGATGGTCGTCGTCTTTTGGTTAGGTACATAGCTAACTTGACTATGAACTCTACAATATCTATACCCCGTCCACTTTCTTATTTGCTGTTAGGTACATGCACGACTATGAAGTTCCCTAATTGTTGACAGGTGTGAATGAAGACTGAATGACAGAATGAAGTATTTCATAGACACAGTTACTTTTGACAGATAGAGATGGAACTCAAATATATGGGGACTTACGAAATAGGTATCGATTTTTATCGAGCCAACATAGTATGTAACGAAGATTATAGATGATTTTTACATGAAATGATTGAAAATAGTATAAATTTAAGATTGAAAACAGTTTACCGTATTATTAAAGTAACACAATCTGTCTTACTTTTTATCACGCAAAAGCGCGTGTAATGCCGCGGGCTGAAGCAAGTAGCAAAGAAAACAACCAAAATAATACTATTTTATTCTATTGAATATCCTGATTCCAAAAATTAAGTCATTTAGACGCCTGATAGTCTGTAAATTAATACATAATGTTTAGCAAAAGTAACAATATCGATTGCAACTTCTTCATAAACAAAATCGATTGCCATAAAAATAGAATCGGTAAAGCATTAGGACATGACTATTTGATTATTTCAGTCGAACTGCCAAACAGCAAATAAGAGACAGGAATAACTAACTATATCTACACTAATAACAGCTTTTTACTAATTAATTAATTGTATATGAAAGTATACATGGTCTGTCTGTCCGTCTGTATCGGACTGTTGACGGAACTGTCACTGGCAGATAGCTGATGTTATAGCGGGAAACTTCGAGGCTACTTTTATTTCATAAGGAAATTAGGGTTCCGCGAAAAGAAAATATCCTAAGAAATTGCGAATATCTACGCGGGCGCAGCCGCGGGCACAGCCAGTATGAACTTAATTCTTGGGCGTTTCAATCAAATAACAATGGCAATATAGACCCAATAAAAAATAACCAAAAAAACTTATACCTAAACGGGACCGCGTTCCTAAAATAAGCTCATTACATATTTGTTTCAAATCATTGGAAGCCGTCAAAATAAACCAACGAATGTTCCCTGCGAGTAAAACATAAGCCACTTTTTCAGTTAGCATTACAAAGAAACTGGGATATTTTTTTCCAATACCAACCCTCAAACCTTTAAGTTAATATCGTAAATACAAGAAATTGATTGCTGTGTCGAATGATAAAGACGTGTAAAAACTAAACCACGAACTCAGCGGTAAAAAAATACCATAAATAATAGAAATGGCCGGTGATAAGCGTCACTCCTTGACGCTTATCGCCTGTACGTGAATAAACCGGCCAAGTGCGAGTTGGACTCGCACACGAAGGGTTCCGTTTTTAGAATCGCCGAAAAATCACGTTTCTTGTTTTCTCTTTAAGTTTTATTATTTGTTGTTATAGCGGCAAGCGGCAACAGTAGTACCTACCTTGCTACAAAGTACAAACTCTGTGGAAATTGCAAAGGTCTACCGGTCTGTCGATTTACGGTTGATGGCATACAGCCCGCTGACAGACTTCGCGGAGGCTTAGTAACACGTTCCCGTTGGCACCCTTTGCGAACTAAATCCAAAAAATAGAAGAGAGTTAAGTTCGCTTACCGATAAAAAGTTTAAGGTCTTATCTGGGGAAGTGATTTGATTGGCCGCCTTTGTTTGAAAGTAATTAAGATAATCTTGGGGAATTATTTGATTGTAAACTTTTAAGATAAGCCTAGGAGTTAATCTAAGCCACGGCTTAGATTTACAAAAAACCAATATTAGTAAGAGCTTTGAAATTCTAACCATCCTATTAGTAGATGCGCAAAACGCTATTGCACATTATTTGGAGAAAAAACATTAAAGCTACTGGAAAATCCAACAAATCTCATTACGTATGTGAGCGGGTTGACTACGAACTTAAAATGTCTAGATTCGTAATGAAATCGTTCACATTCAGAATTAATTCGTCAAACTACGATAGTTTTTATAGTAAAAAATAACAAGACGTTTGTGATGGACTCTGCTAACATGGACAGAAGATAATAACAAATCTTTGAAACTTTATTCAAGTCTTCTAACACACCATTTCACCATTTTGTGTGTTAGTAACCCAAGGCTCTTTCGTTCATTTCTTTCATCTGTTTGATTCCTCGATAAGGCACCCTTCGAAGTTGACGCCATTGAGGTTTCGAGCGTCAAAGTTATCTGATATCGTCAGATTTGATCTAGGTCAGTGGTAAGTTTGAGGTCAAAATCACTTGCACATTCAAAGTCAAGCTTTTAGTTTTGATAAGGGAAAATCTGTGGGAAGTTTAGGGTTGGATGGCGTTTGGTTCCGTCATATTACGTCGAAGTCGCTCTTAGAAATAATTAATTCACATAATATTGACTAATTTAATTCATAATTTTGAGCCTCAACAGATCCACCACCGAACTGCAATCCTCAACCCCCACTGCTCGGCGCGGAGATTATGGCATTACCCACCCCCTAATGATAAGAGCCCAAATGGGCCTGATTACTTAAAATTTAACAATACTTTAAACATAGGTTTAATATAGGTTTAACATTAAATACGCTTAGTTGTAACTAGTACCTACCTTAACGCTGAAGCTGGAATCCCTAGCATCTTCAAATCTTCATACAAGATTATCTTAGTAAGAGCGATAATTCGAGAACTTACTTTATAACAAGATCCATAATAACTCCGTTTAAATAGACTCATATATTAATTTAAGTTTATCTTTTCGTGTCTCTATTTTGAAACTAAAAACTTTTTGTTTGTTTGTTTGTATGTCCGCTATGTCCAGGCTGGTAAAGGCTTGATGTGTGTGAGCCTTGATGTCGGGAGAATGCCAGGCAGCTAAATTGCCATGATTATGCTTTATTGTTTTTCGTAAAATAAAGGTTTTAGTAAGTTATATCTGAAACTAACTTCAAAACGATTATTAGTTCTAAAACTCATAACTGCAGGCTTCACTTAGATTAGATTGAGGTGCACTTGAATCGAACTTGACTCAGAAAGTTTTGAGGAGGCCAATACGGGCCAAATTGAATCGAATCCTTCGATCTTTTATGTTTTCAATCAGAATATATTACTTTTGGCTGGGTTTCACTGATAATAAGGTACTTCAATCAATGTAGAAAGAATTTAAAATTTCTGTACCTTGCGCTTTTCGGTTTCTCCTTTGGGTTGTCAAGGGATTTCTTTTTTGCTTTACCTTGTGAATAGACCTTCGTTTGACCAAAATCTCATCTGATGGTAAGTGACAATGTGGCTGACGATGTATCGAGAAGGTCTAGAAGACCTAGAAGACCCATTCATATTCAACTCTAGTCTTGAAGAGACCCAGGTTGTCTGAAGAACTGTCCTGAAAAACAGAAGCAGGCGCTAGTTCCAAACCTTAGAGTACGAATGATAAAGGACTCTTTCTTGTTTCAGTGCTCATTTATTAGTTTTGAGGACTTCGAGGATGAATAACTTACTACTATGAAAGATTAACAAAAAACTTACAAATAATGGCGTATGTCACATAACGGGTTTTTTCTTTGGCCATAAAATGAAATAGAGTAGGCAGCAAAAAATTTAAGTTCCAACGTTTTAAATTATTTTGGAGCTAATCTTTATTTATGGAATATCGTTAAGAATCTTTATCGAATTTTAAGCGAAATAAATACCTAATTTTTAGCTACGACAGATTAAAGTTGTGAATCATTTAGAAAAGGTGACAATATTTATATAATAATCTATTGTTGTTAACATTTATTATATTAATATTATATGTTATGGGTACTATGTAGATAACTGATACATTTATTACATTAGGTACATACATAAATATTTTTTATTATGCATAGAAAACACTCAGAACACCCGGAGCAAATATCTACAGATCGTACAAACATTTGTACTGAGACGGGAATCGAACCCACAACCTCCTGTGTCGCAGGCGTACCTTCGCCCGCAACGCCACAGAAGTCGTCTCTTCAGTTCACTAAGCAATAGGTACTTATTCGATGGGACAATTCAGTAAACACAAACCTTCAAATGTGCAGGCCGTGGCTGCCACAGACCCACCACCATCTACCAAAAGTTTGTTTATAGCTAACTTCACTCCGGCCAAGTTCTTTTAATCGTAGTGCACCCAATATTGCGGCCGCATCTGCTCCCAATAGGCCTTACTAGTCATCTACGTAAGTGCCACCGAACGAACACTACATTTATCATCCTTCATGGATGTAGAGGGCATTGTAGGTAGTGCAGTTTAGGCTAGCTATGTCAATAACACACACACCGCTGCCGCACAGCTAAAATTGGGCATTCATATTGGGCTTTAAAGTAACGCGGTCACTGGATCGGTATGGGAGCGTACGGAGCGTAAGGATTTGGACTGATTTCTATGGTACAGCGTGTACGGCATATCTGCCGATACGGATGACGTCATCGGCAAACTCGAGCGCTTTGAAAATAGCTATGTCGACGATGCAAAATCCGTAAGCAGCAGACGCACACTAACGGCATATTGTAAATAAGCTGCTGCCCGCGGCTTCGTACGCGCTTTTTAAGTAGCTATGCCCGTCCCCAGGATACCATTTACCTCCCTGCCAAATTTCATTGAGATCCGTTCAGCCGTTTAGGCGTGAAAAGGTAACAGACAGACAGGCAGATAAAGTTACATTCGAATTTATTAGTATATTAATAAGATACCGACGCTGCGTACGCTCCGATTCCGATCCAGTGGACGAGTAACTTTACTCGTAATTTCTAGATACATTTACAGAGACAGCATAAAATAGCAACCAGTAGGCCAAGCACGAGGATTGTAATCTAGGATAGAATAGACAATAACGCTATCGCATCGTCATACATTGCGTACGTTATTGAAGTTAAAGGAATTCATTTCAAATAATTTACGCACACGATGACAAAGTGACGTAATTTTTTTCTATTCTACCCTAGACAATAATCCTAGTGCTTGCCCTGCAGGGCGCAGTAAGCGAACTCACCGAAACCTAACCACTCATTGGTTGCCGGAGACCAAAATAAGTGCCGTAGAATATGCGTAACAATTAAGCTACATAACGAAATGAGGCAAACGCCCTTACAAAACTTTTAAAATTTGATTAAGCTTATTCAAATCACGTTCACGCCACGGTTACGGTGAGTGTGCACAGTCTTCAAAGTATCTACGTCCTACGCAGTGGTGGATCGTAACTCATACAAACATTTAAGAGAGCTGGTGGTCAAACGCTTAACCGTTACTAATAAAAAAACAGTTACTGGACTAGCAAGCAAAATCGATTAAACATAATTTAAATGAAGCTGATAAGTGACCCGTTGTTATGATCACAAAATCAACGAAAGATGACAATATTCATTAAAAAATAATGCATTTTGTTATTAACTTGTTATATTTTATTATTTATTTAATAATGCTATCTAAATTATTATTCATTAACGTCACAACAAATGATTAGGATAAAATATGTTCGACAGCTACTACAAATACAAATTCCCCACGCACACTAACGTACTAAAATATTAATTCTGTTTTATTTTTCTATCATGCAATTTCCGCGTTTGTATAGTGTACATTTCACCTTAAAAGGAAACAGCCTTGGGATCGTAAAATAAACCCGCGAATACAAAGGAGCGCACCCTTGAATTTAAATGGAATAAAAAATCTCAGTAAAACAACAAAAGAATTTCTCGCACTCAAACATAAAGGCGTAATGAAATTTATCCCCAAGTGTGTTGTGGGCTATTATTCAGCTGCGTACAATATGTAGTGTGGTTACAAATGCTACTGGTGCGGAATTACCCCTTGCTTAGCTGGAAATGGCTACATAGCTTAGCTTTTTACGGAATGCGCTGGAATTTTATGCTGGTGTCATTGTTTTGAATAGGATAGTTTTATTTTAGAATGGAAACAAAGAGAGCTCTGCCGTAATTTGGGGATGAAATGGATTACTTAGCTACTGCGGAAGTGGCGACCACTAGGTTGCCAGGAGCCCAGTCGCGCATTAGCGATCAGGTCGCAGCGGCCAGCGAGGTAAACACATTCGGGGCTATAAACAAGACATGACAAGTGGGACAAGACGTGACAAGGTGGGGTCATAACGTTCGTATTCAAAAGCAAGATTAGAAGAAAGTGAAGGAAAAACTTTTGTAATTTTTTCTGTAAAATTACATGTATTATAAATATTGATATTATTGAAAATATTAAAATTTAAATAAAACTAATTTTGGAACTGCTGCTTCAATTAAATCGTGACGGCACATATTTTGAAATTTTATAAAATTTAAAAATATGTGACGTCACATTAGGGGGGGTTAGGGGGAGTCGGGTTTAGTATCGTAAACGTGACCAGCTGTGACAAGGACGGGGGAGGGGGTCCAAAATCATGAAATTCGTGTGACGTAATTTATGGATGGCCCCTTAGTATGAAATCGCCATGGAGCACGCGCACCTGCAAGCGGCCACACCGAGTCGCAGCGGCCAACGAGATCAATTTCAAAAGCTGAAGTGCGTTGTATTTGGAACTGACGTTTTTGACCGCGGTTTTGGCCGTGTTGCTTGGCCGCGCCCCCTTGCGACCGGACGCTATTGTTGCTTCTAACAGCCAGTGTTACAACAACACTGGCTGTTAGACAAACAATAGCACACAATTTACATTTTAATGACACAATTACATTTCAATAACTTTTTTTTTGGGGCTAAACCAATTTTTTTTTACTACTTTATAATACCAACGCTTAAGTTACCCAAGTAGCCTAAGTGACCCACTATATCTTCAGCTAACTTTTTTTTTTTTTATTCTGGATAAGTAAAGGGATTTTGAGTCATTAATGCATTTAGTTAAAAGCTGTTATTTTGACGTTACGAATAGACACTTAAATTTTATTTATTCGTATAGATGCATAGATGTCACGCATACATTGTATGCTTGGATAGGCTCCCGTTGATATACTCTGAAAAGGCTAACCCAAAGAGCCTAAAGAGTATTACGGAAACCTAACCCCTAAAAATCTGCAACATTGTATTTTATTGTCCCTTGTAACCTAGATTTACGACAAGCTATCTCCAGTTTTCCTTTGTAACCTTTAGGGCACAAAAATAGCTCTTCAAAAACATTGTCTTGCCGCAGGTTATTTTCACAGCATTGTTATCTTGCGTCTTATCCAGGGTAGAAGGATCCATGGCCACGATTTGTATAGTAATTCCGACGTTATGACTGCCGCCATACTTCTTGCCAGGTATAATTTGCCAGCCGCTTCGCGAACAATTACGGGCTCGTCTCCATAAACGTAGCACGATAACACCCGCGATCCTCGAATGTTTGGGTGTTTGCAACTTTACATAGGTAACAACATACAAAGGCGAAATTTTTCACTTTGTTCTTCCTACAAACAAATACAGAACAAAGTGAAAATTTCGTCTTTGAGTCTCAGAAGAGAGAGAAACGGTAAGAAGCGAGAGCAAAGAAAAAAGCGTAGGTGATGCCGGTCATTGGAGCCTGCGGTATCGAGCTTGAGCGCGAGGGTCTTCAATATGGATCCAAAAGCACCGATTTTGGATCTGGTGTAAATAAAATTCAGTAAGAAGTCGAGATGAGACGTTGTTATATGTTATTTTTAGAGCTACCTCAAAAGAACAGGTTTATTACAATGAGCGGATTTTTATCAATTTTCTATGGATTGTGTGTTAATAGAAAATCAGCTTCTTTTTCCGTTAACAGCCTTTATAATAAATCTACATCTTTCATGAACGCTTCCTTCTACAACCGGATTTCTAACATTCCAACTGAAGCTAATAAATCAAAACAGGCAAATGTTTCCGATTGAACCCAAGTGCTTACCTGAGACTGATTGTCGAGGCTTGTCAGTCATAACGATCCCTTCTATACAGGAACATGACAAAGCTGTGCGAGCGATGACTTGCAGTATTTCGTGCTGTTTCATCTGGTACAAGATACTGTTTAACGTCAAATTCTGAAGTTATTTGACAGGTTTGTATTGTATGTATCAGTTAAAGATTTAAAGAAATGTAGAGAACGATGGTTGACGGTTTCTTTACTACTTGGTAGCATCAAGATATTTCCCTGACTTGGATTAGTTAGCGAAAATAGTGTTGAATATAAATGTTTTCTTTAAAACTTTTATTAACAAAGAAAATTATAATTAAATTACAATGTTATTGTATGTATGGATAGATGCAAGCTGAACAAAATATACTGAATCAATAAAATATTCAAAATCGAATATTCGTTACTTCCATAATGACCGCTTGGAAACATCAAATATTTTAAATCGAAATATTTTTGTAAGCATTTTGTACCAAATGTCTTTGAAAGTAGAGGTTCAGTGCGGTAACCTTAGATGAGTTAATTTTGAACTGATTTCCTCATGATTTCTGGTGTTGATGATGATGATGACAACTTTAAAAGCCATGAGTCAGCAAAAGCAAATAAACAAGGTCTAAGGATGTTTGGGGTAATTTATGATGTAATGTAACTATTGTTTGATAGTTTCACGTTGAACATGACATGTGTTGTGTCATGTTCACATTAGTGACGGGTGTGCGATTGGGCAAAGTCTTTGCGTGTGTTCAGTTCACTGCCTTCAGGTGTTTTGACCACGAAACAGTGAATAAACTATACAACAGCAAAACTCCTAAACTGCCATATTGTCTACTTTTTACGGTTCGGTAATCCTTTTTCATTCTGGCGTACAGACTGAATGAAAAAATATTGAACACTTAGAATCACTTGAGTTTTTGTTAGTCTGTCACATCACAGCCGATTTGCTGCGTATCTACTCGTTTTTGTGTTTTTTTTTTTACCGTTTTAGAGGGGAAGGCCTTGGCCCATCAGTGAGATGGGTCGGGTTAATTGTAATAGTTGTAGATATGTAATACTCTTAAGACTTATCTGTATGATGCTGATATGCTGAAGTATGATCGCGAGGGTCTATTTGCTGCTCGCAATCTTACGCATTATTTATTTATTTATTTATCGCATCATATTATGGTGCATACATTTGTCAGGAGTTTAGACTATGATATGGAATACACACAATATGTACCCATTTAGGGTGTTGCAATGGGAGACGGCCAGATACGTTATATAATACTAATTTAATAAAATGGTATGAAAGGTAAGTATGTTATATAAAATTAATGCAAGATTTCAATTACAAGTTATCCAAAGTATCACTTAAAAAATCATTTAGTAAGTAGTAGCATCTTTCCAAGAGCAACTCTCAAAAATATTATTATTATTAGTGTGGACTGGATTGATGAATTTTTAATTTATATTTTTTATTTTTATTTAATTTTGTATCACGAGATTATGTTTATACCTACTTTGATAACGACGCGGTTGCTCATATATTTTTTAAAAGAAACGTGGATACTTTCTTACCAATTGACTTATTTCTAGGGTGTAAATCAAAAGTGGAAACCACAGAGTCGTAATTATTCGACAAGTTGAGCAAATTGTAGCATATCGCACATTCGGAATTCCCCCTCTGACCTTACATTTCATTACTGAACAACTTCTGAACAACTATAAAAAGAAACTAAACAATACTGAACAACTTACGCAACAAGCCCACTTTTTGTCCAATGATAGTTCTGTTTCTTGCAATTAAGGCAATTTGCTTTGCTCAAAAAATATTCCGCACAACGGTCAATTTCAAGTATCTACATAGCTAGATAGGTAGATAGATATTAGATAATGGAAAATCGGATTCTACTTTGAGGCACACTGCGTGGGTAGGTAAGGTATGTATGTACCATAACACAAAACGGAGCACAAAGGAACGGGCTAACATTACGGGAAATACTCTTGTAGTCCAATCCCAAATAGGAAATACTGCAGTCCAAATCCAACTTGGATACAGAGTTCGTTTCCTTTTATCTAAGATTGTTAGGTTTTACCTCGAATAGCTCAAAGGTGTAAATATGTGAAAGGCAGCCATATTTTGTTCTTAGCCGAAAGGGGGTAACCCTTCAAAATACGGTGCAATAAAAGTTTTCGTTGAGTTCGGAATGCCAGCAATGTCAAAATTGATTATTCAAATTTCAAACTCAGTAAATAAAAATAATGTATAACAATTGTAAAATAAAAATAAACTGCCAAGTGCGAGTGGACTCGCACACGAAGGAATTCGAACCGTAAAAATCAGGCAACTTTTTCAAAGAACATAAAATTTTCTCTTGTTCGGAGACCCCTTTAAAATAACTTTATTATATTTTAGTATTTGTACAAAAAAATTGTTAGTACCTACTTATTTATAGAAAGTTTCATGTGTCTACCTGAATGTGGTTCAAGAGATACTGTCTTGATAAACGATGAGCAAAAATAGCCAAAAAGATCACGTTTTTTGTATGGAAGTCTCCTTTAATTTGGATATTTATTTTATTTTTAATATTTGCTGTTATAGCGGCAAGAAAAAGTTTGTGTGTGGACGGACACATTCTCTGAAAATTGTAACTGTCAACCTCTTACGGTTCATGAGATGATGTTCATGACACACGGACGGAAGGACAGCGGAGGCTTAGTAATAGAGTTCCGTTTTCACCCTTCGGTTACGGAACCCTAAAAAAGAGTGCTTTACCTTACACTACCCAAAATCGATGTAAAAACAAACCGTCCATACTTTAAAATTCAAAAATTTATAATTATAATTCAAATTCTAAAATTCACTGTTGCCGCGTCATTTTATACGCAATTTATATAACTTGTCGATTTGAGATCCCTCCTTCAAAAAAAATTGCTTACAATATATATATATATATTGTAAGCAATTTTAATATATATATATATATCTGAAATCCACGCCAAGCAAGTTAGTTTTAGTTATTTGTGTCGTGATCTGTTTACAATTATTTTACATCGAGTTTGGCTAGTGTATAGACGATTCAACGAAAATATTCATAAATGATCAATACTGACTTACAGAGTTGAACAAACCCCAAAGATTTCCTTGCTATGTTTTCATTCAAACTCTCATAAATTAAGGTACTGCAATAAAGTCCCGTTTCTTCGTGAAGGGAGCACTTGAATAAATAAGCTTCGAGAACCAAAGTACTTCGCTACTGCCCACTTCCTTATTCGTCATTTAAACGCCTTATTTTTAGCTAGCGGTCACTTGAAAAAGGCTAAATTTTACCGTAAATAAACTTTATTGATGAGCATTAAGACTCAATATAACCTAGCATTCAGTTACAATTAATGTTGCACTCTCTAGGTTATATTTTTACGAAAACGGTATTATCGTTTCATTGGTCAACACAAATTGAGCTGTAAAGCTTCGACTTAAAATGTACTATAGCCTGCGCTCAGATTTTGCCGGCCTTGATAGAGTGAAACTACTCTAGCCCGTATTTTTTCTGTGCCAGAGCTCAATTTTCACATTACGCAAGCTAAATTGTAACAATACGATTGAATCATGCCCCCAATGGAGCATTCTCGAATGCAATATTTCTCGGTTATTTGTAACTATCGGTTCTAAATTCAAACATGTTTTGTTTAACTCGATCGGCGCGTGTAAAATTTAAAACAAACATTTGTTCTGGGAAGTTCGATTAATTCAAATTGCGATTACGAATTTTTCGTCGCGATGTTTACGCAAACTCGAAAGAAGATTTTCGCGGCTGTTTTCTTACTGGATCGAAAATTCCAAGGCTTATGTTCGAATTTCCGGGACTTCGGTAATAAAATTACGAAGGGAATTAAGTTATACTTTTAGTCCAAACATTAATTCTGTAACTCGACAAAATGCCCTTCATAATTGTAAATTAATTATGGTTCCAATCGTTGTGGGTTGTTGGGTTGTCAACAGAATAATTGGTACTTGCGTCGATCTAAGTAACAAAGGGAGATTGAAGACCTTCTCGAAAGTGGAAGGCTCAAATTAGGTGCAATTCGGTCCATCCACCTCAGTCATAGTCGGAATGGCGGCGTTCGTGTTACGCGTGCTTGCTACGACGTACTTTACTGTGATTTATTGACTAAAAGACTAAAGCAATGCCCTCGTCTTAGTTCATTATAATCATTGCACAAGATTGGAAATGCAACTGTGAGAGAGTGTTTGCGTGTAGTTGTAACACAGGCCAGCTGTTGAGTAAGCGCTGGGAGAAAGTACCATATCTACAGATTTTAATTAGATCTATAGTCTGTAGCTTTTTCTCAAAGTAGGCAACTTGTTTAGATGTCAACGAAATTGACGTACCTAATTAGAATACCGCAGACTGGGGAGAGTAAGTCAGTTTTGCGTGGTAGTCAACCACTACATTATTCTGAAAACATAGAAATAATTGGTTTTACTGAGGGTTTCCTAAGAATCATAATTTCACGATTTAATCTTTCCCTGTATTTTGATGAGCTTTTATGTTTTCTGTTTTTATGTTTTCTTTGACATTTTTAGTTTCATTTTTAGATACAAACAACGTAATACCATAGACAAACATTTATTTTACCCTCTGGTACCTAAATTATATCATACATTTCGCAGCGCATCGCAGCTGTTTTGAGAAAAAAAAACATATTTTCCCGCTTAAAAATGTAGATTTTCCGACATCTCTTGTTTTAACAATGCATGTACAGTGGGTACTTTCACCTGAACGAGCGGTAAGTGCCAATGGTCCAATTACAAATACGTACAATTTAAACAGTTTTTATACGAAACAACAGTATAATTGTAAATTACTTGCTCGATTTAATCGGGATATTTACTTAACAGTTGCTCATTTCCGTAAAGTGTGCAGAAAGGTTACCATTTATTTATATTTATTTTAATTCAATGGTCTTTTATCACCTACCTACATATAACATTTAATTAAATATATTTTTATTCAATAACGATTTCCATCCTACCCGCGCGTTACGGGCTGGCCCGTAGTGAGCGCACGGCAGCAGCACAGGCGCGTCGCGAACCGCACTCACCCTGAAGAAGTCTCTCGTTAAGAGATGAAACGTTGGTGTTCTTCCAACACAAATAAGGTTCGTAGTTAACCCGCTTACATCCGTAATGGATTTCCATCCTATTTAAATATTGTATTAAAATCAAATAATAAAGCAAAACATTTCCGGAACAACAATTTTAATACCCATCTACTCAATCCCCCTAAAATTGATGTAATTAAATAATAAATAAACCAATTTCTCAAATAAACACTCAACCGTGAACTTAATCGGGATTTAAACTACTAGATTAGCCCTTTAATTAACTTTTAGGGAATTATAGTCCCTTTAGAAATTAATTTAGGCGAGACACTTATAAATGGGGGAAATTGGCGAATCTCATTGGCCCTGTAATTAAAATCTTGTTCGGGAATATGAGAACAAAGTAATTGCCTCACATTTACACCTGAATGCCTACCGCGAGGTTCTTTCTATAAACCAGTTTCTAATGACTCCAAATTCTCTATTAATCGTGATAAGTTATTAATAAGTTTATGGTAGTAATTAATAATTATAGTTTTAAAAAGTTATTGTGTTTATTAACAAATAAAATTACAATAACAAGATAAAAGAATTACAACTAGTATTAACACTTAAGTCTATTTTCTAAAAATCTAAGCAGTCACCAGAAGGCAGAGTGACCGGAATGCTGGCAGCATTGCCACGCTGAATACTTAAAAATTTAAGCAGTCACCAGAGTGACTGGAATGCTGGTAGCATTGCCACGTCGAATGACAATACTAATTCGTTGACCGAAATATAAGCGAGCATTCCGATCACCTGTAGACTGACCCATGAGAAGTTTGGTAAGATCTTTAGTAGTTAATAGATTTTTTAATTTGTTCAAATTGTTTGATGTGACGATTGGAAATAAAAAGAAGAGATACATACAACTATGTAGTAGGATAAAACTTTGAAAAAGGATGGAAAGGTACAAGTACACCGGCATATGTAAAAATATAAAATACGAGCCAACAGAGCAATTTTCATAGAATTTAATAGTCAATGTAACCTTTTTTTTTGATGTACAGCTATAATTTTTATGATTCATATGTGGGGTGCTTTCCGCTTCTTCGATGTACATATTTATATCGTAAACCACATAATATGTTTTATGTGACCGTTAGCTAGGAAGCAACGTAAGTTATGGCTTATAATATGTGCAGATTTATAGAGGGATTCGTATTTATATTTGTATCATAAGAAAAAGCTTGCAGCCTCGCACAGTGAAGTGGAGATAGATTCTTAGTAACAAGGTCATTCTGGTCCACGTAGTTACGAACAAAGCACGTGTATAACTTTTCTAATTATATGAAAACGAATTTATAAAACCAAAACAAAACTCAAATTGTACAAAAAGCTTAAGTTTAATCCCAACGCCCACCAAAAATTACCTGAAGCACTGTAATTTCAATCGAAATTTTCACCAAAACCGCCCACACTTTAAACCTTGAACTTTCTTTGTGAATAATAAGCAAGTTACGTCTTTGTTAATAAAATTAAATAATAAAGGTATGATCGAAGGTATCCTGAAATATCTGACAATGATAGATCCGTCTCTAGAGGCTGTAAAACATTGACTGTCGCGATCGCCCTTCTACGGGCGTTCGTAGCGACCACCACCGCACCGACATGACACCGCGCCCGGCCCCGGTCGTTTCGCTAAAGCTTGGCAATGGATGCGTTAAGCTGTTTACCATAGACCACTCAAAACAATGTTGGGATCCCGCTAAGACTGACCTAGTTTTCATTTAGAAATGGGCAACTTTGTTTGAGTGATGTTTGAGATAGTGTAGCGCCAGCGCATTGGCCAGGGATATTTTAACGTGACAACTTCATGAAAACTCGCTTTTTTTCGGATATTTCCTAAATAATACCAGGTATTCGTGAAGGTTAGGCTCGTGAATACTTTTAAGGTAGTTGGGCCTTATTTATTGTATTATGCCTCAGGAACACTCATATTTTATTGTTGGGGCTTAATATTGCTGATTCTGATAAATTCGAACAAAAAATCTTGCAAAGCTAAATAAATGTATCTCTATAACTAAAAAAAAAGGAATTGTGTCCTCCTTGTTTTTTGAAGTCGGTTAATAAGAAAGTTAGTAAGGTTTTTTGGAGTAAAAAAGTAAAATTAGGATATCAAGAGGGCTGGCTGACCTGTTCGTTAACTTCCGACATGCCAGGGGGCGCGGCGGTAACGTCCTTATTTCGTGCAGATAAGATTAATTTTGAAAGCTCTTTGTATATATTTCTAAGACTAAAGCCTTCTGTTTGGTATGACGATATTACAATGCGAGATATTACATTTAAAAAAATATATGCTGGACAATACACACAGCCCCATCTAGCCACAAGCTAAGCAGAGCTTGTGTTATGGGTACGAAATGACTGCTACACTTAATACAATACACTACATACATTTATATCTCTATATATTTTATTATACATAGAAAATACCCAGAACACCCGACCAAATATTTGCAGATCGTACAAACATTTGCCCTAAGCGGGAATCGAACCCAAAAACCTCCTGGGTCACAGGCGGACCTATGCCCGCCGCGCCACATCGGTCGTCATGTGTATTACACTTACACTGTAGGTATACCTACTTGTAAGTACGAGTTACACACTTGAGGTCACTACGGATGATTTTGCAACATAAGGACAAAGGAACTGTTTATCACTCGCCTTGATCCTGCTCTAGTCTAACCTCCCTTCGCTTATGAAATAATATTATTTTAGGTGTTAACCACGGTACCAACATTTGGAGATTCTGGTGGACCACGGAATATTAGTGGTTCATGTGCTCTAGGCGTTCCCAGGTGCAACACGCAGGTGGTCCACGGGCAATGGACGCGTTTTGATTTTGGTGATTTTAGTTTTACATCATCATCATCATACTATTTTATGTATTTTCTATATATAATAAAAAATATCTATCTATGTTATGTATTGTATTAAGTTTATCAGTCATCTAGCACCCATAACACAAGCTCTGCTTACTTTGGGGCTAGATGATGCTGTGTGGATTGTCCAGCATTATTTATTTATTTATTTATTTATTATAAATGTGAGAGTTCGTGTGAATGTTTGTTACCACGTATCTCCGTAACAACTTAACCTATTTAGATAAAATTTAGTTTAAGTTCTAGAATAACACATAGGCTAATCTGATTTTCAAAAGTTAACCTCTGAGGGGGTTAAAAAGGGTGGTAAAGTTTCCATGGAAAATTATTATTCAATGGTTCGATTCATTCAAAAGTCGGTATAAATAAACTATAAAATAATTAATAATACACGTATTTCATATTTTTACAAAACTACCCCTGGGTGTGCAATCAATTTCCACGCGGGCGAAGCCGCAGTGCGCAGCTAGTATTTTTTTTATTTTAGGTGTTAACTGCGGTATCATCATTTGGAGATTCTGGTGGACCACGGGATATTCGTTTTTCCTGTGCTCTACCCAGGTGAAACACGTAGGTGGACCACGGGCAATGGACGCGTTTTAGTTTTGTTGACTTGATTGAAAGTGAAAAAAATATTTTTACATCTATATATATGTCGTGTTAGTTAGTTACACTATTTATAACTCAAGAACGGCTGAACGGATCTCGGTGAAATTTGGCAGCGAGGTAGATGGTATCCCGGGGCCGGACATAGGCTACCTTTTGTTCCGGAATAAAGCGTGCGAAGCCGTGGGCAGCAGCAAGTTTACCATAAAATGTAAAACGATTTTCACTTTCAATATCAAGCTCAACTTCATCGTTTTAATAGGGTGTTAGTAAGCATCGTTATTCTGTATTAATATTCATCGACGTTTCCGGATGTCTAGACACGTTCCAGACGATCGGTAAAAAATGTTCTTCCCGTTTACACAAACATTAATATTTTTTTTAAGCGTCATCGTATCGTTCGTAGTCAGTCACCGTTAAATCTAGGTCTTGCGTCGCTCAAGCGAGATAGCTGTATGGCACATTGCGCGCCATTTTGGAAAAAGGATAGCCAAAGGATTTCGCGTTCATAGGAGCGGGACGAAACATACGTTTTTGAAAAGGTTATTGTTTATTTACAAAAAAAACTACGCAACCATAGATCTAAATAAAATCTGATATGATTTGATATGATGCGTTCTACCAGCGCTTACTCAACAACTGGCCTGTGTTACAAGTACAACAACTAGACGAAAACACTCGCTCACAGTGACATTTCCAATCCTGTGCAATAATTAACAAACACGAGGTCATTGCTGTAGTCTTTTAGTCAATAAAACACACTAATGTACGTCGTAGCAAGCACGCGTAATACGCACGCCGCCGCCCGGTCCGACTATGACTGAGATGGGTGGACCTAATTGGACCTAATTTGAGCCTTCCACTTTCGAGACGCTAATACCTCATCTCCCCTTTTTTACTTACAATTAGATCAATGGTAAAAACCTACGAATCAAAGCAAGTCATTTCAATAGTCCGCAGGGTTCTTGAGATTTAGACCAACTTATGTGTGAAACAGTGTGCTTTCATCATTGTTTTATCGTATTTTTTTTTCTCAATCTTATTTTCACATTAGAGGAACCAAAGAAATAATGTTGAATTTAATATAAATCGAGGTTTTTACCACGAGGATTGAGATCTAGGCCTAGCTTGACAACCAACCTCGTTCCCCAAGGTTCGTCCCTTAATTTAGTAAATTCGTGTTCGACATGTCATTGCATAAATATTGTAGCTACCCCAATTAGCCGAACGCGCCTAGGAATAAATTAAATTTTAGAGTTCTTTCATGAACTCTTATGGACTCTACACACCAAAGTCAAAGTTGGCGACACAGCCCGGCACGTAGGTGCGACATTTTTAAATCTTATGAATATTGTAGGCAGCCGACAGTGTTTTGTCAACTTGTCGCCGACATAAGTGTATAGACTCCATTATAATGCCTCGCACACTTGCGCGGAATTTATTTGTTATAATATAATTCCTCGTAGCTCAGTTCCGATAGCCCTCCGTTCGGCTTTAAAATTAGGAGCTTGTTAGAGGCTGCCTGGTACCTATTAAGCGTCCACTTATTGAAAAGCCTATTTCTCATCTTTTCTAATCTCTAAACAACTACTTCACCCTTTAGTATACATTATACATAATATAAGGCAGGTTGGACTACATGCGGGATACATTTTTATAAATGCAGCTGACGCTAAAACCTCAGCGAAAAATTAAGTCTGCTATGCTGAATTAAATTTAGAACAAAAGTAGAAATAATTTAATGCACTCTTTTCGTAAAATTAAGTCTAGTCTAGTACAACACAGCGTACATTCCTAAATGTAATTCAAAACGCGAAGCCCGTAACAATGATGTGCTGTTGGCAAAGACCTACATTATCGAATAACAGACTCGACTGTGTTTATGTTTACGCTCGGCACGTTTTCACTTATTGTTTGAACAAGTTATAAAACTCCCAAAAGAAATGCGAATAAAAAACGCGTAAAAACAGTAAGTGAAAAGTCCGTCAAAATGTCGTAACCTGTTTTATTAGGAGCCCTATCAAAAAAGTGCTCTCAAACCCAGATGCATTACTTTTTTGACCGACTGTAAACTTTATATTCAAGTATTTTCACCTATTTCCTAGGGGCACTATAAAACTCGTATAAAACCTTTACGCTCATAGATGAGGGGAGCAAGAATCGTCATTTCAAATCGGCCATCGTATCGTATCGTAACTAGCGGTAACCGCGCGTAGGTAATCCCTTGCCAATACTGTAAAAGGTTCTGTCCTGACTATGGACTGAACAAAGTACTGAACAACTCACCGATAAAATGTTACAAGGAAGGCGTGGTTTTAAACTCTTTACAACTTGACAAATATTGGCTTCGTTCTAACCTCCAAATACTGAAACTTAGACTAGATTCAAATCTAGTCAAGTCAACTTGAACAGGTCACAAAAGACAATTTCTCGACGGAATTTTTATGAAAAATTAGCTTTTGAGACTGTCACAAATTTGATTTGAGATTGAGTATTTCAGGGGTAAAATGGCAGAGTGTCTGTGGTGAATGGTAATGTGTCGTGTTATGTATTATGGGTCCAAACAAAGTTATTTTCTTTCTTCTTTACTTCAGAGTCATCGTAAATGAGTTTTTATATGTAGTTTGACAGTCTGTAAAAAGTTCTAAGCGATTGATATGTTGTCATAATTCGGCAAACCAATGCCGATAGTCGGAGGGACCTCAATTTAGCTGTTACGGAATCTACACACCAGTGTCGACAGGCCTTCGACAAATTGTCAAAAACTACGGCAGCCTACGATCATCATACACTGAAATGCCGCACCAACCCACCGCCCGCGCCGCGCTGTGTGGCCGACTTTAGTGTGTAGAAACTATGTGACACAGATAACTTATACTCACCCAAACTTTTTGTAGCAAAAAAATCGTAAAACAAAACACTTGAAAGCACAATAATTTCTAGACTTAAAAAATTGTGTGCACGTTATCGCGTCCATGACACTATGCGGGCTTGCATTGTACTCAGAATTTATACACTGAATTCATAAAACAATACAATAACTAACTAACTGAGTAACAATGAGACGAAAAAGTTAAATTATCCCAGTGCTTTTGTTACAAATAAGATTTCGTTGCTAGATTTTACGGTCTGTTGAGTTAGATTTACTTTGTTTTAGGGCAACAATTGTTTTCGAGATGTAAGCCTAGGTTTAATCGGAACTTTTGGAATAATGTTACCTATTTCACCTAATTCAAGTGTAATATTAAATTTGTGAAAGGATCTCGACTGCCTGTAATCTTTTCAAACGCTGAACGGATTTTTATGAATTTTGATATGAAGATTGTTTGTACTCTGGGGTTTTTCCAGGATATATGTCCCCTTATCCAAACATAAGGAACTCAGAAAAAACATGCGAGTCCGCGGGCATTAGCTAGATGTCAGATACTTTGACAGCATGTTCTTTTTTTCTATTAATTGTTTTAATTTCTAGCGCAAGACGGCCATTACAATCATCATGTGCTTGAATCAAGACAGCACACGTAGACTGCCGAACGAGCCTCCCATAGTCACCACGCTTGACAGGCGGTTGGTTGATCGCAGTAGAGGTGTTAAAAACACACAGAACGAAGCCCCTGCCCTTCCTCTGGTAGGATCATCATCATCAACCTATCATAGTCCACTGCTGGACATAGCCCTCCCCTAATGAGCATCATAGCGCCCTGTCTTTAGCTTGCCGCATCCAGCATCTGCCTGCAGTCCTTCGCAGATAGTCATCCGGACGGAGGGCGTCCTACACTACGTTTGCCGAGTCACGGTCTCCACTCGAGAACACGTTTACCCCAGCGGTTGTCGGTTCTTCGCGAGATATGGCCGGCCCACTGGCATTTGAGCTTGCTAATTCTTTGAACTTTGTTTATTCGATAACTTTGGTTCTCTGTCGGATGTATTCGTTACGAATCCTATCCTTCAGAGAAACTCCGACATAACGTGTGTTATGGGGTAGGTACTAGATAAATACTTAACACAATACACTACTTACATAGATATAATTTTTATCGTACATAGAAAACATCCAGAACACCCGGAACAAATATCAGCAGATCGTACAAATATTTGCCCCGAAGTGGGAATCGAACCCGCAACTACATGCGTCGCAGGCGGATTCGCCCGCCGTGCCACAGAGGTCGTCAACTAATGTGTACTAATACAAGCTTTGCACCACAAACCCTAGATCATACGTTCCCTACGATCCCCATAACTCGTATCACCACTCAATGGAAACCGGTCAAGCAACCCGTTGACTACAAAGGTTGTGGCGGCCGTTGACCTCGGCTGACCGACGACGCCCGCGCACCGAGGTTCGCCAAGCCACGTGGAGTTTTTTTACTGTGACATTACGAGGTTGTTACTTGGAAGGTTGTATAATTTTAGTCTTTATCTACCGGCTTTACGACTGGAATTGCGATAATGATATTTCTTGCTGTCTCTACTTTACGTAGTAGAGCTTGAACATAGGAACTGTATAGCTAAATGAATTAAATTATTTATTCTTCATTATTTATTGGTCTAACTGATCTTCCTCCTGATTATTATATCTTCACGTATTCGAGAGTAGATTCTGCCCTGTGACTGATGAAGGTTGTATTCCAAGATAAAAAGTTAATTTATCTTGAACACATCTATGCGAAATTGACCCATATTCGTTCAGTACTTTTGGCGTTGTTTGAGCATTAGCACGTCTTCACAAAGTTGTGGCTTTTATAAAATTAGCAGGATTGGCTTTTTCTCATTACGACTTCAGGTTGAAGTTAACAAGAGGCCTCTTAATAAGTCCAGAGAGTCTTGAAGAGAACTCCAATGCTTTGTTTTGGAGTCCCATTTCAAGTTCGTTAAGATTTAAATAAAACAGACTTGTTTTGGAGTATACTACTAATCTAATTGTCGTTTACTTCGTTCAAACACATTTCGAATGAGAATTACTAAGGATACTAAATGTGGGTGCGAATATTTTTTGACCGGTCGAAATAGTACGAAAGGGCCAACTGCAAACAGTCAATAATAGGCGATGCATCACTCACACTGTGAAAGGGAATAAACAGCGACTACAACCGAACTAGACAGAAATAGAGCATTATGACGACCGATGTGGCGCGGCGGGTCAAGGTCCGCTTGCTACGTAAGAGGTAGCTGGTTCAATTCCCACCTTGGGACAAATGTACGATCTGCAAATAATTGTTTCGGGTGTTCTGGGTATTTACTATGTATAATAAAAAATATCTATCTATGATATTTATCAGTCATCTTACATCTAGTATCCATAACACAAGCTCTGCTAAGCTTGGGGCTAGATAGTGCTTTGTGGATTGTCCAGCATTATTTATTTAACGACGATGACGCGAAGCAAATATCACACACAAACTCACCATCCTGGAGCGTCAACTTAGAAGAATTGGGTATCAGTAACTTTGCAATAAACTTGTCGAGTGCTAATTTGGGCTGAATTTGATCAAAGTCCGGTCAGTAAAATCATTGATACTTAAGTCATATTATTACCTCATAACGAGGTGAATAAATATGCAATTTTCCAATTTCCAAACGCTTCTCAAATTATTTTTTTCTACTATGAATGTAAGCGGGTTAACTACGAACCTTGTGTTGGAAGTACACTTACGTTTCATCCCTTAACGAGGGACTTCTACAGGGTGAGTGCGTTTGTAATGAATTCGTCAAACTACGACAATTTTAAAGGCTTATCAAATCATTTTTATTTCATTACATTTCTTATCAAAAGCGGCAGGTAGCCTAAAGCCACATTGACACGATCAGAGTCTGCTCGTACCGAGTGGACTCGGATACTCGGACGCAAATTGTGGTAACCCCTAATCCGCGCGCACTCGGACGGCGCGGCGTCCGATCCGATCTAAGTACATTCGGACCGCGTTCTACATTTTCGAGCTACTCGTAGCTCGTATACGTGTAAGAAACACCCCACTCGGACCGAGCCTTGTACGAGCTGACTCTGATCGTGTCAACACTGCTTTATAAACAATAGATCGCCACGCCAAATCAAATTAGAGCTATAACATTGGATTTGACAGCAGCTTCGCAAAACTTAATTAAATTGTTAGTTTATTTTCTAAGAGCCATCACATTTTAAGCTCCTTCTGGCGAGCTTAAAGCATCTAAACCAGGCACTTTATTCAAAGAAGCTATACATTTTAACGAGTAGCTATTTCATTAAGTAGCTGTGAGCACGTCGCGTGAAAATTTTGTCAACTGCATTGCTGCTAACTTTAAAAGTACGGCGAGGGAATTGTAATGTGGAAATTCCAGCGGCATACCGGATGAAGACTATGTATTTTGTATTAAGTGGCCATGTGAATACGTTTTAAGAAATCAGTAATTTCAGAGAATTATATCAGTTATCTAATAACCATATCACAAGCTCTAGGGCCGATGGAAAGTATATACTGTACTTTTCACAGAATTGTAAAAGTACAAAATTTACAGCTGATCGATTAATTTACCCATTTTTGTACCTTTATTAGGAATAAAGCAACAAAAATAGACCGGTAGTTCCTTGATTATTTTCCTATCTTGTCTGTTTTATGGCTTGGAATTACACATTTTAGGCGCCATTTACTGTAGCCTATATAATTGTAAATTGACGTATCCAAGTGTGTCTTGTGCTCCTACGGCGAATAAATTAGTATGAGTATTAATATTAGTTATTATGAAATACCGCTATTTCTCATCTCTATCAAACTGAAAGCCTTGGTTCGGTATGGAAAATTATGTTTTAAGTTTCATTCATTTTCTCATAGGCACATTATATTGGTGGTGATGATATCTGAAAAATATGTAAGTATTTAATGTATGAATTGGATGAAACGAAAATAATTGTATTAATAAATAATTCTGGACCATTCACACAGCATCGCTGCCTTGTTAGTCGCTGTATTTTTGCAAATAGAGATTATGTTTTATAGATTTAAAATAATTAATTTATATGCAAAATGTACATGGGAGAATTCCAACAAGTCTATGCTCAGAAAAATAGACTAAAAATAGGTACTTATAGCTCTCAAAATTTGTAAAGGTCAAGATACTACCAATTACAAAACAAAACTCCCCATTTCCAATTAGGCACTTAACTCGAAAGCCCATTGTAAAGTTCCCGCAAGAAAGGTCCAAGTGCTTAACAAAAACCCGTAAATTTCGCGACCAACAATATTTTTCACAAAAAAACGTTCAGTGGAAAATCGCCTACAGAAAAAGTTACTTTCTCTGTTTTGCGCCATAGAATTTTAACGAAACATACAGAGGATACACTCCATGCAGAAAGGAGACACAAGCCAGCTTTGTTATTTCAAATGTTATATAATTTTTTGTACGGGGGGGGGGGGGGGGGTATTTGTAGGGGTATAGTCATTATAGAATGTGTTAATTATTCAACTGGCCGTCGTCGTCAGCCATATCGTCACATTCCACCAAATGAAATTGTGGTCAAAGGACCATCGTCCCGATAGTCGTTTCGGTTAACGGCGTAATAGCGAAGAGTCTCAATCAACATCTGAAGAGACTCTCGCTAGGAAGTTGGTTCAAGGGCCGGATCCATAAGGCGGTACTTCTGGACTCGGAGCGCATCGTCAGGAAGTTCCTCTCTCTGCAGCCCTAGTCACCGGGCGCTTGAGCCTAGCTTCACTGCCGGTGATTCACCGTTTATATATTTTTTTACTTTAGAATAGTTTTATAATATTTTATTTTCTATAGTAAAAAATGTATTTTATATAACTGAATTGATATTCAATAGTAACAATAATGCTGGATAATCCACACAGAATCATGTTTGCAGTAGATATGAATTATGAACAAATCTCTGAGAACTCTTTATTATAGAGTTCTCAGAGATGAGTTAGACAAGGTGAGACTGCTTTTATGGCAACGGCAATCTCACATGTCTTCTGTTTCACACTTAAGGGGCGAACCTAACGGGTGTGGTTGTCAAACTAGGCCTAGATCTCAGTACTCATGGGATCCCCGTGGTAAGAAACTCGAATGAAGTTCATAATTTTTTTTTTTCTTTGGTTCCTTGAATGTGAAAAGACGACTGAAAAAAAATTACGTTAATAAAAAACATGAATGTGCCTGGTTCACTCATCATTTGGTCGCGATCTCAAGAACCCTGCGGTCTATTGAAATGACTTATGTTTTGATTCGTAGATTATTACTAATTATTTGGTTCCTTGAACCAGTTTCTTCATAAGCTGTTGAGTTTTCTTATAAATAAGCAAACACTTTAATTATGCGCTTACGCCATTCCAAAAACGTATGCTCTGTCCCGCTCCTATGAACGCGAAATCCTATCCCTATCCTTTTCACAAAGTGGTACGCTTTGGGCCTTTTAAACAAGTGCACTTGTAAATGCGTCCTGATTCTCTGTATTGGATTTATCGTTAAGTTTGTTCCAAGTGTCCGGGGATATTACCTCGCGTGTGTAACGGCTGTTTTCCTCATTCATAAATATTTTGGTGAAGGCGTTGCGGCAAACATTTTAATGGTGCTTGATTTTTATTGGGGGTAGTAAGATATTTGTTTACAATCTAACGCACTTAATTATAGAGCAGTGAAGCTCTTTCCACCGCGAGGTTAGTTATGATCGCGCACCAAGATAATGTATTTTTCAACGTTATTTTTATTTATTCTGTGCCTTTCCGCATAAATCCTTCATAGAGATTAAAGTAGCGAGTTTATCTATGTATTTATTCTTAGCAGCTATTTTTATGCACGTTTAATCCACAGCGACCGAGCACAAGACGCAGAGCTCGTTTTCGCTTGCAAATTCAAACTGTAATTTCTAACTATCCGTTTGCTTTTTCAAACTTCGTGTGCGAGCAAAAGTCAGCTCTATCCGCAGTATATACGTGTTACTGGAGCTGGTGAAATGAGACTAAAGGGCTTGTTACACTGTCCGCCCACAAATAATGACCGAATTCAACAAAATCTGCTCCTTATTAATTTACAGCCAGCTTTTTAATTTAGAACGTGATCAAGAACAAATTAAAGTCAGTCAGGAAACTTATTCGCACAAAGAACTATTCAATATTATCAAACATCCTGTAGTGTGAACGCAATATCAGCACGTTCCAATAGCAAGTAACATGTATGTATGTGTCAAAATCAGGGACTCTATGCAAACACCGTGGCACAAACACGCAGATATTAATATTGAACCACAGACCTGAATTCCTTAAGTTTGTGTTATGATAACACAAACTTAAGGAATTCAGGTCTGTACACACATCATCATCGTCAGCCTATATTAGTCCACTGCTGGATATAGGCCTCCCTTAATGAGCGACATAGCACACTGTGTAAATTGGTTTTTACAAAACACTTGCGTCGTACACTACGATTTCCAAGTCGCGGTCTCCACTCGAGAACTCTTATAGGCACAAACAGGCACTAATTTGGCTCACATGGTAACCTAAATAAGAACCCCATAACATTGCGCTCATTATTGCAATTAATTTTTTCTAATGCTTTTTTACGTTTTCAGAGGGAAGTTAAGAATGATTTTTTAAGGTTCCGTACCCCAAAAGGTGCCAACGGGACTCTATTACTGAGCATCCGCTGTATGTCTGTCCGTAAGTCAGTCTGCGAACAACCTCATTAACCTCGTTACGTATTTCATTAAATTAATAATAAAAAGAAAATAAATAATTCAATTAAGGGGGCCTCCCATACCAAAATGTTTTTTAGGCGTTTATTTGCTCGACCTTAACAATCGTTGTATCTCTTGAACCGTAAGAGGTAGTCAATTGAAATTTTGCCAGGCTGTGTATTTCTATTGCTATTACAAGAAATAATAAAAATAAATCTAATAATTAAGGGGATCAACGTCCATACATACCACGTTCTGTAAATGACCGAAGTTCAGCAAAGTCGGGCGCGGTCAGTACCTACTTAGACCGCTTCATGTAGGCTTTTAGCTTTTTTTCGAACCATCAAAAAATCAACAGTTTTTCGGTAAAGAAACCTTTAGGCGAAAAAGTTTTGTACGATGGTACGGAACGCTTCGCGTGCGAGTCCTCTCGCACTTGGGCGGTTTTATTGATTACAATTATTGCTAAATTCAGCCGATATAAAAAGTATGTCAGTGTAACAAACCCTAAGTTTAGTTTCTGAACAGCTTTGAAACAGAACAGGTTTTGGTCGTGGTCGGCCATGCACGCCTTGCTATTGTCTAGTGAAAACACTTTGTGGCCGCGATCTTATTGCGTGCTGGGTAAAACTTTACTAACAACAAGGTACAATAGTTTTAATAACAACGAAAGGTTTGGTCTAACATTGAAAATAAATATATAAGTTCTTTATTGACAAAGAAAATTACAATTCAATAATAAAAACGAATTAGAACTAGTATTTACAATTGAAACAATTAAGCTAACTGCAGACTGTTGCGAACAATCTACAGGTAGCTCAACTGATCCATATCAATACCAGTATAAGTTCTTAGATTCTACCCGCGGCTTCGCCCGCATTTTGCCGGGATAAAAACTAGCCTATGTCCGTCCCCGGGATACTATTACCTCCCTGCCAAATTTCATTGAGATCCGATCAGCCGTTTAGGCGTGAAAGGTAAGAACAGACAGACAGAGTTACTTTTAAATTTATAATATTTGTATGGAAATATGTAATAAAATATACATAACGTGACCGTCCATTTATTTCTTTACTCAGAATGGGACATCGTTTTATTGACGTCAGTTAGCAGGTTATCAATGAAAAACCCCACATCATCTCATCATAATAAATAAATTTAGAAAAAGTTAAAAGATGATGTGGGATCATCAAAACTTTTTTAAGGGGCGAACTTGGGTTTGGTTGTCAATCTAGGCCTAGATCTCTCGTATTCACGGGATCCCCATCGTATGAAACTCGAATTACATCAAATTATTTATTTTTCTATAAATCCTTGAATGTGAAAACTATATTTAAAAAAAAATGATATAAATATATAATGAAAGTGCACTGTTTCGCACATAATTTGGTCGAGATCTCAGGAACCCTGCGGTCTATTTAAATTACTTATGTTTTGATTCGTATGTTATTACTAGTTATTTGATTCTTGAACCAGTTTCTTCATAAGTTTTGTAGTTTTCTTGTAAATAAGCAAAAACTTGATTTTTGCGCTTACGTTCCAAAAACGTATGCTCCGTCCCGCTTCTATGAACGCGAAATCCTATGCCTATCCTTATCACAAAATGGCGCGCATTGCGCTTCTTGATATTAGAGACATTTTTTCATGCCCAAAAAGTAGTTTTTAATGGCTGATTAATAACTCTTACCAAGGCAGTCATAAGCGTTAGCCACCTGGTTTTGCTATAGCCTAGAGCATTTGGTGATATTACGTTTCAATTTCGGCGCAAAACTCCCTTAGAGCTTCAACTCGAACCGTGCAAATATTATATCTTTACAATAATGCTTTCGTAATCCAAAGGTAGCATTGTAGCATCATAGCATTGTGAATTATATGGGCTCCACATCCAATAACTATTAAGGGGTTTTCCAGAGATGCTAGTAGTTTCACTAACACTTTATTAATTCCGTCACCTAGCTGCGCCCCCGAAATTGACGTTAGCATTGTCTCCACAAAATGGTACGACTTTTGCTGTCAAATTATAATCTGTCAACACTTGGACTAAATAATTGACGATAATATCAGCAGTTTCTTCTGGTTGGTCTTGGAGGTCTGTAAAATGTGTTCTTGCGGTGAGTTAGTAAACATTCGTAAAATTGCAAAAAGTGCACATAAGATATATTTATTTATTACCGTGGTTTGAAGCATCGTCGATTAAGAATTTTGATACAATTGGACATAGCAAGTTTATCTTTTAATTATTTGATCGCTGTACGCGCCAAAACTTTTACTTCATTAGCTTCTGTTTTCGTACGCGCACATGTAAATTTCTGATCAAAACATGATTGAATTAATTTCGACGCACAACTATTGGAGCGAAAACGGAGGTTTTCTTTTGTATCGTGCGCGGTTTCGGAAAACGGGACAATTGCGCGTCCCGGAGCTTTATTTGGGGACAACGGGACACTAACCGAAAAAAGGGATGGTCCCGTTCAAAACGGTACGTATGGTCACATTAGTTATTATCGACCCAAAATCTGACATTTAGAGCATGTGACACTTCAAAGGATTTATTCCATACATAAAGTTACCTATAATTATAAGTTTTGTACTATTTGTTGTATTCATATGAGGACATGGACTCAATAGGAATCTTGTCCTTTGATCACTGCTGCTACTTTACGTATGATTTTGGTACCGGTAGAAGACAAAGCACTTCAGTAGTATTTTCACAAAGACTATTTAGTATTTATAAATATAGAAAATAGAGGAAGATTTCAGAGCACAATTATAAAAGTACATAATTAAACTAAGTTTTATTGTTCAAATGAAAAATAATATAGATGACGTAACGATAAGCAAGTCTCATGAGGCGGATTTTTGACCGTTTTCAATGGAACATTTGGGTACGTTCCTAATTATTTATTTGTTCAGTTGTTTTCTCGCATTGGATGAGAAAATTAATGACATTGGTGAAATGGACACGTTTCTCGCCGCGCGCGAGATGTGCTTTGATTGCCCGGAGCTCCTTGAGCAAATAGGACTGCGTACATGCACGGTGTCAGTGACAAATCCAAACACCCTTTACGTTCCTATAGTTAGGACCAATTATAGACATAATGCATTTGTTTATAGAGCTTCTTCCTCGTTTAATTATGTAGTAAATGGAAACAGTGAGGTAGAGTTATTCAACACCAGTACAGGTAAGCTTAGACATTTACTTAGTAATCAATGTTTTCAAGTGTAAGCTAACTATACTATGTATTTATATTTTTCAGTATTTTTCCATTATTTATGTTTATGTTATTTCCAATAAATCGTCAACTTACTATCTATCACGCAATTTTTAAATATACCTATCTGCGGAAACTTGTAATTAGCCGTCAAAAAACTTATTGGTCTATCCAGAATCCATGCATGTTCTATATTTTTATCTGAATTTTAGTAAACCTAGCTGTAAGTTTCTCTAAAATGTTGAAAATAAAATAAATAAATAAATGTATGCTGTAAGGAAATTTCTAATCAACTACTACATCAGTGTAGTGTGTCATTCAATACGCCACAAATTACAATAGCGACAGTACAATTACCGCTTGTCTGTACCTAGTACATACCTGGTAGGTACAGACAGACAAGCGTGTCAAGGTTCTATTGTTGTGTTCTGACTGAAGTAATCCGGTTACAGACAGATGTGACGGTGTTTTACGAAAACCTATGCTATTTGTCTGTTCTTATTGTAAAATTAATATCTAGGTTAACTAAAGTAGTTAACCTAGATATTATTAAGGTGTGTTTATCTAATCTTTACAAAAAACTAAGTAAAAGGCATAGATCTAAGTAAAATTCGGGAGATCAGGTACTAGCTTCTCGAAAGTGGAAGGCTCAAATCAGGTGCAATAAGGTCCACCCACCTGAGGTCCTCCAGAGAGGCCTCTCCGATTTTAAATGCTAGACAGTTCACACATCTTCATCTAGCACCAAAGTAAGCCGACAACGTAAATTCACCTCTTACCACAGATCTAAGTAAAATTCGGTAGATATGGTACGTTCTCGGAACGTGCAGCGCTAACTCAACAAATGGCCTTTGTTGTGTTACAACTAAACGCAAAGACACGCTATTTCCAAGCTTTTGCAATGTACCTAACCTAATGAATAACAAAGATGGAAAGACGTACCTAGACCAAAGTGCGACCGTGACAACAATATGCACGCGAAACACGAACGCCGGCGGCGACGGAGCCCTGGCCACGCCGCCCCGCCCGGTGGTCCTATTATGACTGAGGTAGGTGGACCTAATTGCACCTAATTTGAGCCTTCCACTTTCGAGAGGGTGATACCTCATCTCCCCTTCTTTACTTACATCGATGTTTTCTGCAGTTAAAACGAGAATGTAGGTTGAGTTCATTACTTTTAATACAGCCGGCGAGCTTTGAGAGTTAACCTTCATTAGTCGTCTGAGGACTGCAGTGGGCATTAACATGTGTAGCTATTGTAAAAGTAGGTACAATGAGGATTTAAGAGACAGATGGTAACTTTGCCTTAAGTTGACCTTTGCCCAACAGTGGGAAGTTAAACTGTTAGAGGCTAGTTGTAATTGTACGTAATGGTAAACCGAGTTTGTATATCATCTGGGCGATTGAGATGTTTTTACTATTTTCACAGCTCACTGGCTGCGTTTTGAATACGGGCCCTGTCTCATCGGTGAGGTAGAGCCCTACGAATAAAAAACAAAAAAAGTGCCCAATGAGCGGCGAAGATATTATGAGTAATACACTCACGAATGCATCTGAATCGACCAGCGCTATACCGCCGCCGGTTTCTTATTTTAGCCTTACTGTTTCTGAAGAATTTTGATCGCCATATTTTGTAAACATACCTGTAACAAAACAAAATTTATTAGCAAAAAAACGGATACATAGTAAAAATTTAAAAGTTTTAAATATCGATTAGGTGCTTCTTACAGCAAACAAAAACAATAAAACGAATTAAGGACCAAATACTCTACTAATAAATAAAACTGTTGAATTCACCGAAATCTTTCGAAGTCCTAATTCGAATTTCACATACCACATGAACGGAAACCAATAAATAAAACAGTTACAAATCCAAACGTAATCCACATTACGAAAGCTCGGTGCTAGGTACAGGATGGGTACTCCGGCTTTTGTCCTGGCCGGATAATTCATCCGGCCACTTGATTAATTAGCCGGCTAGTGAATTTATGACAGAACTCAATGTGCTTTATTTCTTTTAGACTTTACCGGACTCTTGTACACGACAGAAATTTCAAATTACATAAATGAAACTAGAAAGTAAAGGGAACACTTTGATTTTTTGCCACTCCATGTATCCTCTTAGAATAAGACTATTTTCGCCGCTCGATGATTCTTATTTGTGCGTATTGAAAATGCAGCTAAGCGGTAAAAATAAGCTAATAGCTTGAGCTGGTAATTGACCTGCCTAATAGACATAAATTGACCAACAGGATGACATAAATTAATCAAAGACACTATTACACATTTCGTGCCGTTGTAAGTTTGTTTAAGCTATTTTGCGTGATGATGACCGAGAGGCTACGGAGCCACTGGTCATGTAGTCAGTGGTCATGTGGTCAGCGATAGTGGTGGTGATGATGGGTGTGTACAACCAACAAGCTCGTACGAAGATGGGGACCTTTTTGTGGCTAAGCGAACTGGGTTTATCTATGCTTTCTTAATAAATGTGATTACCTACGTAAGTACCGACGAGTGCAAATCTGAACATCGGATAAAGTAACTAAGTAAAAGTAAAAGTAATCAACGGAATGCAGCTGACTACTGATTATAATATTAATTTCGCAGCTTATGGATTATCTGAAATAGATATTCAATCTGGCAGAGTTGTGGCAGAACAGACGCAGAGAGCCACGAAACAACAACAAGATGTTCAATCTCGTTGATCAATAATGAAAGTAACTTCCTCCCTATGCAGAATCGGTACATTCTGATAACAAACACAGGTGCACTTGAAAATATTATGTACTGCGCACGTGGCTGGTCTACATCATCATTATCTTAGAACCCGTTCCGATTAAGGGGCGAACCTAACGGGTTTGGTTATCAAACTAAGTCTAGATCTCAGTACTCACGGGATCACTGTGATAACAACATTGCGAAAAAAATAGGGATAAAATAAAATGAAAGTTCACTGTTTCACACTGTTGGTCGAGATCTCAGGAACCCTGCGGTCCACTGAAATGATTTATGTTTTGATTCGTAGGTTGTTACTAATTATTTGGTTCCTTGAACCAGTTTCCTCATAAGTTGTGTAGTTTTCTGGTAAAAAAGTAAAAACTTGATTTTTGCGCTTACGCCTTTCCAAAAACGTAGGTATGCACAGAGCACACCCGCTCCTATGAACGCAAAATCATATGCCTATCCTTTTCACAAAATGGCGCGCAACGCCTTACGTATACCACCAAGTCCTTCAGTCCTAAACTGCAATATTTCGACGCATCCGACGTTTCTTCAAAAAACTCAACCGTCTTTTTTCCCCTCTCTAAGCAAATACAAACCGTATTTCATAGTATGGAGAGACGGTAATTCAATTAGTGTTTAGTTAGTCGCGCCCCCAATAGCGTTAACGGGATTCCGGTAAGCCGCGGAACATTTTATGAAACGGAGCGAACAGAGGATGTTATAACATAACGAAGCTTGGGTGATTTACCGTCGATAATACAATAGCACCTTTCAGTTTCCCATCCATAGAATTCGGCATAGTTTCTATGGCTTTTGTTTTGGTGGATATTTATCCACCTTCATATTTATGAAGAAATTTAATTTCGTTGCAGAACAACGAATGCTGCTTTTGTTCCTAATGTCCGCTTTGTTGAGAACCAATGCAGCATTCGTTTTAGTTTATCCTGGATATTAAAAAACGCAAAAAAGTATAATTTTATATGTTCCAGGTCAAATAATAAATAATGTGTAATTAATTAATACTTGGGATTAAGTAGTCTGCACTTAACTGTTTCAATTGTAAATACTAATTCTAATTTGTTTATATTATTTAATTGTAATTTTCTTTGTTAATAATATACTTAGGATTAGATTGGATATTAGCCTTTGTTAATATTATTATTCATAAGGCCCCATTGTCATCAATTTCCCCATAATAGGACAGCATGGCTTCGAGGTCTACCCTACCACGGTCTTGGCCACGCGCCAACAACACAAGACCAACAAAATAAACATAACTACACTGCCGGCCAAAAGTTTGAGACCACTGTAAAAATCTTTGTCACCAACAAAATATTTCAAAGTACACATATGATAATGAGCTAATTTGAACACCTGCGTATTCTATTATTATTAAAGAATTTCTAAGAGTCATTATTTATGTTGTTGTTTAAGTTATCATCCTAAAAAGGTCTATTGTTTCAAAACATCAATGAGCGCCGCGCAAGGACCAGGTGGTAGAGTCATTGTAATATTTTTATGATCTGCTCATTACTTATTGTTTTGGGTTTGTTTCGCGTTAACCGATATCAGGGATTATGTTAGCTTCCTAAAACATATTTAGTACCTGAGTTTTTATGGAGTAAATTATTTTCTACCTTATTAGTCTGAGCTCGTCGTTGTTACAGTGAAGACATCTTAAAATGGGAAAAGTTCGCGAAATTAGCAGTGAAACTCGCTCTGCCATAGTTGTTTTATACGGCGAAGGCAAATCTGAACGTGCGATTGCCTCTCAACTTAAGTTGTCGAAGACTTGTGTTCATAACACAATAACCCGATACAAGGAGACTGGCAGTAATCAAGATCGTTCGCGTTCGGGAAGGCCGAGAACTACCACTTCTCGCGAGGATCACTTCATCGTCACTACCAGCAAGCGGAATAGACGCCTAACAGCACCAGAAATCCACGTAGAAGTGAACAAATCCCGATCAGAACCTGTATCATTGACTACAGTAAAAAGACGTTTGAGAGATGCTAAGTTATTTGGTCGCGTCGCCGTTCGAAAACCACTACTAAGGCCACAAAACAAAAAGAAACGGATGCAGTGGGCCCTTACCCATCGAGACTGGACTGAAGAAGACTTTAAACAAGTTCTTTGGTCAGATGAATCCAAATTTGAAATATTTGGTTCAAAACGACGAATTTTTGTTCGACGTAACGTCGAGGAAAAGATGATGCCAGACTGTGTGGTGCCAACAGTCAAGCATGGTGGTGGTTCCATTATGGTCTGGGGATGCTTCTCGGGCCATGGAACCGGAGATTTGGTACGAGTCGAAGGAATCATGAAAAAGGAGCAATATAAACGAATACTACAGCAAAATGCCATTCCGTCTGGTTCAAGAATAATTGGAGATGGATTTTTTTTCCAACAAGATAATGACCCAAAACATAGTTCAAAATTATGCAGGGGTTATTTAGAACACAAAGAAACAGAAGGGGTTTTAAAAAACATGGTGTGGCCCCCTCAGAGTCCGGATCTCAACCCGATTGAGCTTTTGTGGGAAGAGCTTGATAGAAATGTGCGCAGTTGTTGTCCCACTTCGCAAGAAGACATGTGGAAGGCTTTACAAGAAAGCTGGAACAATATATCACAAGATACAATCGACAAATTGATTGCTCGTATGCCAAGAATAGTGAAAGTAGTAATAAAATGCAAGGGAGGGTTTTTCGACGAAAAATCTGTATAAAATATGAGCGGCATTTTTAAAGTAAATGGTTGATTTTTCTTGATTTTTTTGTTTTCTTCATAATGTATGTGTATTAGGAAATAAGTATTTTAATTCATAATTAAACCTCTTGCTTTGTATTTTGAGTTTTATTTCATTTTCCTACTTTGATGTAGGTGGTCTCAAACTTTTGGCCGGCAGTGTATATACATATTTTGACATGCCTCTTCTACTTAATGCAATTTGCCAAATCTAGAACTGTATTTAGGCAAAGTTTCATGACGATCTTAAGAGGCGAACCTAGCTGTTTGATTGTCAAACTAGGCCGAGATCTCCGTGGTCCGTGGATCTCGGCCTAGTTTGACAATTACACACAAATTACATAAAATTCAAATTTTTTCTTTGATTCCTTGAATGTGAAAACAAGATAGCGAAAAAAACTACGATAAAAAAAATCATGACAGTGCACAATTTCAAATAATTTGGTCGAGATCTCAGGAAATCTGCGGTCCTTGGAGTATTTTCTTCATAAGTGGTGTAGTTTTCTTGTAAATAAGCAAAAACTTGATTTTTGCGCTTACGCCGCTCCAAAAACGTATGCTCAGTCCCGCTCCTATGAACGCGAAATCCTATGCCTATCCTTTTCACAAAATGGCGCATGTTGCGCCCTCTAAGTTTTTGCGTAACTACATCCGTTCAACATTCAGTTAAAAAAATACTGTTTGCTCCTATAATCTGTGCACTACCAAATCTTAAATTACTATTTCTTATTTATTTATTTATTTAATTCATACTATAGATTCACAGGGAACACTTAGTCAAGTCAAACAGATTCAATACATTTCAAAAAACAAAATAAAATTCATAACACAAGCTGCAATAGCATTGTCATAGTGCAAAATAAAATAAAAATAAAATAACATTAAAATTAAATAAAAATAAAATGTCCTATATCAAATGTCAAATGTAGGTACATTATTCAATCAAATTTAATGTAAAAATATTTTTATCAGCAAAAGCTTCATCCAATCGATTGATGATTGTGCACTACCAAATCTTAAATTACTATTTCTTAATCCGATTGTATTGATATGGATCAGTTAAGCTACCTGAAGATTGTTTGCAACAGTCTGCAGTTAGCTTAAGTGTTTTAATTGTAAATACTAGTTCTAATTTATTTATATTATTTGATTGTAGTTTTCATAGTTAATAAAAGCCATAGCCAGTGAAAAACGTTTTCTGGAAGAAAATGCTTTAGCAATAAGGGTGCCTTGCACGTTTTTTTTGTTTATTAATTTAGATATAAGATATTTGATGTATTTTGTATTTACAATAAAGTTCATTAATTCATTCAAACTTTGGCCTTTATGATGTCTTCCTAGCCGAATAACGGCTACTGCGGCGGCTAGTCTCAACGCAGACTAGCCGTGCACAAGTGTGTGCGCAAACGCAGGTGCACTCGCTCACTCTCATAATTTGATGGGACGGCAGAACGACACGACCAGAGAGAGATCAAGACCTACGGCTTATCGTGCTTTCGAGCACATACCCAGGGTATGTGCTCGATTGACACTGCCAACTTGCTGACTCCGGGCTGCTACTGTGAATTTCGCGTTTTGTCAATGTCGCGGAAAAAGATAAGTCTGTCAGTAGAGTGTTGCCATGGGACTATGAATTCATTGAAACCGTCTCTCAATGTTCCCATTCAAATATTTATTCGCTTTTTCCCTGTGACTTTCTCTTTTGGGATTAAAAGCCAGGCAAATCCTGAATTAACAAACTCACAAACTTTGCCATTTCTAGCATTACTGAGCTGGTTTTCAGGAGTTAAAATATTAAAAAAATATATTAAATTCTACAGTCGCCAACAGTGGCTAATATTAATAATAATAATAGTTTTTATTAAGATTAATATTACAACAATCGCTTGAGTTTATTAATTACTAGCTGCTGCCGGCGGCTTCGCACGCGCTTTTTATGTAGCCTATGTCCGTCCCCGGGGTACCATTTACCTCCCTGCCAAATTGCATTGAGATCCGTTCAGCCGTTTAGGCGTGAAAAGGTAACAAACAGACAGATAGACAGAGAGTTACTTTCGAATTTCTAATATTAGTATGTATGGATGTAAAAAAGTTTGCAGAAACATACTTAATAATATAGGTAAGCATTTTTTCAAAAAGCTATGGTTATCAAACGTAATAAAGATTCAAGACGCTCTGTACTAACAAATTCCAACGTCTGTCAAAGAACCTCTTAAATTCACTTTCAAATTCAATAGAGTTCAATATGTTTGTGTAAAAATCGATTATTTGGAAGTCTCAAACGCGCAGCTGGCCTTTACAAGCGAGATTGTAAGTTTGAAGAAGATTATCGCCGGAACTACTAAAACATAATATTATTTTACTGATAAATGTATCTATACATATAATATGCTTTGTTCTGAATGACTGACTGACGCATCAACGCACAGCCTAAACCGCTGATTGTAAAGACCTGAAACATGGAGGGTGTGTTCTTTGTATGACGTAGGCAGGTCCGATAAGAAAGGATTTTCCGAAATTCTACCCCTATGGGGTGAAAAAGGAGGACAAAGTTTGTACAACGTGATTCCTTGGTCCTTGGTGGTATTCCAAATTTTGCATAAACCTTTTTTAACAGAATTGATGGAAGACGTGTTTCGTGTTTTATTGAAACTCATCCTAACGGGGTTAAAAAGGGGTAGACAGTTATTTTGTAGGTGTAAAGTTCATTGATGATGATAATGACGAGTAGTAAGATACTTATAAAAAGGTCAATCGGGGTAACACCTACTGCTCTGTCAATTACCACGAATCGCTGTTCACTATTCATGACAAGGTATTGATCTGAATGTAGTCTGATTATTCGATCAGCTTTCCTGGTATTATGGAGCCTGGTGCCGGGAATTATTTGTCCTAGGAAATAGACACTGGAGCTTCGAGTCTCGAGTTACATTCTTTCACAAATACGACGTAGTACTTTCGCTTCACAATACTTTTACATTATTTTTGAAGTTTATCTACCTTAAGTTTATAGACTTCGACCTTTTTGGAAGTTGAAATGATAATGCACTTTTGGTAAGCAGTTAAGATGAGTACGGTGCACGGCTGAAGGCACATTATTTTCTATTCAAACTCGCTTCCTGCTTCTGTTTTTCCGGACAACTACAACCTGGGTCTCTTCTACTTTTTTCTCTTTGGTTGATAGCCAACGGATGCTTCTTCTTCTTTTATTTTTGGCTCTGCATCATGTTCGCATTACGCTGCGCTCATGAGATCATTGTTTGCACACTTGTCAGCGTCGCGACGAAAACAAGTCAGTTGGTGTAGTGAACATATGTAAATCTGAGTGTAAATATAGCTTGTTTTTTCTTATGTGTATCTGTAATCTTTTTATTGTATTATATTCTGTTCAAT
Organism: Eupithecia inturbata; assembly: GCA_963662085.1. Classification (NCBI taxonomy): domain Eukaryota; kingdom Metazoa; phylum Arthropoda; class Insecta; order Lepidoptera; family Geometridae; genus Eupithecia; species Eupithecia inturbata. The sequence goes on along the minus strand of OY759196.1, from coordinate 3,155,714 downwards.
GTTTAATGTTCTGTAAATCTTGTTTTGTACCATCCTCGTTGTATTTATTTATATATCGTTAATGTAATAATGTTAATTAATAAGTACATACTGTGCCGTCACTCCGTAAGGGCCCTAACTGAACACCAGCGCAGTATTGGGCAAATGCCTGATACTGCAAAATGCTGAGCTAGGGGCCCCTTTTTACCCTTCCTTTTAATGTACACTTTGTTTTGTGTTGTTATTGTGTTTTTTGCGTAAATAAAATGTGTTTAATCTTTATCTTTTATCTTCTAGACCTTCGTGCGTAATACATCGTCAGCAACATCTACATTTACCAGTAGGAGAGATTGTGGTCAAACGAAGGTCTATTCACGATATAAAAAAAGCCCTCAACAGGCAATTAAAGAACGCGATTAATAATTTGTTCCATGTTTCACTATTGTACCTACTTAGCTTAATTGTTTCACTTATTGTTTTTTATTGTGTGTCCTTTTTATTGTTATTTGTGTACTTTTCAAGGGTGGCATGTTCAAGTAATTGAATAAACCCTAAATATATGATATAAAAAAAAATGCAAAAGAATATTCGATGTTCACGATTCCTTGGTGCGTTCGGTTTGTGTCGATGTGTTAGTCGTAAGTCGATCAACTTAATATGATAGAGTTCGAAGCATTTCCACAAAAATATTTTTAGAGCTTTTGCTCTAAAAATATTTTTGTGGAAATGCTTCTTCATGAATGATGATCCTTCTCACTTTCAGTTTCAGTTTCAAATAGTTTATTGTAAGTGTTTTACAGGTAGTGAATTATGTAAACACATTTTTACAATGTCTTTAGGTACATTTGTTAACAAAGAAAATTTCAACAAAATTATGAAAACATATAAATTTAATACAGCACAGCTGTACAGCCTAATTAATTTAATTGTGTGTGGCGAGCTCCCGGGCTCTATTGTCATCCAGATAGTCTTTCACACTATAGTAAGCTTTTTTAGAGAGTACGTTTTTAACAATGTTTTTAAATTTATTTTCTGATTGATTTATTATGTTGTTTTTGTTTGGTAGTTTGTTATATAATTAGATGCTTAGGCCTATAAATTACTTATTAATTCAAGCTAGTCTAGTTGATATACAGGTGAGTTTATTTCTATTTCAGGTATTATATAGATGCCCGTCGCCTTGTTTTTATGCTGATCATAGTTTTTTTTCTAACTTACATGATGATCATATAAATATAGAGGTACAAAGAAGGCATTGTCATTATATCAATGGGTTTAAACAGATCTTTTAAGGAAAGAGAGAGAGACCCAAGCTCGAGAGCCAAGCTTATAGATAGCTCTAATAGCTCTTTTCTGAAGAATGAAAATGGTTTCTGCATCAGCCGTGTTACCCCACAGTATTATGCCGTACGACATGAGACTGTGGAAATAGCTAAAGTATACGAGACGTGCAGTGGTAACATTCGTTATTTCACGTATTCTGCGTACTGCATAAGCAGCAGAGCTAAGTTTGTTAGACAATGTGCTAATGTGAGGTCCCCACTGCTCTGCATCAACGCGCAGTCCTAGAAACTTAGTATCAGATACTAGTTCGAGTTCCTTTTTATCTATGCAATGTTCAGAGCCTATTTTTACCTGACTTACCGACATTAAATAAACCGCCAAGTTCGAGTAGACTCGCACTCGCAGGGTTCCGTATCGTAAAAATCAGGCAACTTTTTCAAAGAATATCAAATTTTCACATGTCAGAGACCCTTTTAAACTTTTAATTTTATTATATTTTTAGTATTTGTTCTTATTACAGTTGAAGTGTTACTTATTTACTACTCTTACGGTTCATGAGAAAGAGCCCTGTGACACACGGACGGACGGGCGGACGGACAGTAATAGTAATAGGGTTCCGTTTTCACTCTTCGGCTACGGAACCCTAAAAGCTTCTGTACACCTTCACGAAAATGTTCATCGTTGAACAAAAACAGCTCAGTTTCGGGTTGAATATCAATTAGAGCAACTGCCCTTTGTTCATTTATTAATAATCTGTTTACTTAACCCGAGTTCAAAGGCTATCTCTAATGAGATTAATCTCTAACCGACTTATAAATGAGGAAGAATTTATGCGGTCACTGATACTCTTTTCTACACAGACTTTAAAAATACAATTAATGAATAGAAACAAAAGCAATTGAAACTGTTGAGCTAACTGCAGACTGCTGTAAACTATCTAGAGGTAGCTCAACTGATCCATATTACCAATCGGAAGCGTCTCCAAGACGCGCTGGCTGCACTGCCCCGCTGTATGGCATGCTCATAGTATTTTTATGTTTCAGATATATTATGTAAATAACGTAATAATTTTTTATTACGTTATTTACACATAATATATAGATAACTATCAAAAACCCGCTTCCGCAGCTACCGAAAACGCAGCCAAAGCATTCGTCAGGACTTTCTTCGGAGAAAACCAATATACTTTGAGGAATTCAACATAATGGAAGTATACTTAAGATTGTACAGCATTTTGAGAAGCATGCATAAAATAATATTTTGTAGAATTGTTATTTAACGTTGGGGGAATACAAAATTTAAAGAATCCACAAGTTTGCGAAGTCAACGATATGCTTCTTGAATATAACAACCTCTACCTCTGTGTATAATCCGTGCACGATCAGAATGTGATCGAACTCTCGAACAGGCGTGGTCAAGTCAAACACATACTTATTTATTTATTTAATTTTAAGGAAGGCCTACATCTTATACTTATAAATACAAAATAAGTTACAAGAGCCTAGCAACAAAAAAGCTAATAAATGGCCTTCACGGCTAAATTACAGTGCTATGCTATCAAACAGTTAAGAATTGTTAAGAAAAGAAAAAAATAAGTGAAACAATCGTCGAAATTAACTTATTGAGATTCAAATGAAGAGAACTAAATGAAACTTTCTTACAAACTTACAGAAATTGTAATTATAAAACACAATAAAAGAATAAACCCTCCCACCTTTAAACCTCAACGCTAAGCAATAGCTAAGAGTCGTTTGTTTCCTCACATGTTGTGATGGCTCCTGTTGCCCGGGCTCTTAAAAGGCTGGTGTCCTCAGGGGCTCCACAAAAACACACTCGCACACGCGAGCGCGCATAATACCTATAATATCTGACAGTAAATATATTTATATAATAGTCGGATCAGTTGAGCTACCTGTAGATTGTTTGCAACAGTCTGCAGTTACCTTAATTGTTTCAATTTGTAAATACTAGTTATAATTTGATTGTAATTTTCTTTGTTAATAAAGGCCATTGCCCTTCTATAATAGTCATAGTTTATATTTTTAAGATAATTTACTTTGTTCAACTTTTGTTGGCCTTCTTTGCTGTTCTCTTTCTTGACTTTCGTTGTTCTTTGTTAATCTGTGTAATCCTTTTTGGCCTTATTGTTAAGTATATTTCATGTATTTAAATATAAATTGTAACGTTGGGGTTTACCTCAATAAAAATAAATAATAAATGTTGACTGAGTAAGAAAAAAGCAATGCTCGCTCAGCCATGTTGAAAGATTACTACTTTGACAAGTTTGCGTCCCATTCTTATAGCGTGTGAGTTATGTAGTAGGTATTTATTCTGTGCATGATAAAACATTATAAAATAAATGATAGCTGGACTGTAAATGGCGCCAATGATAAATCCAGGACACGGCAGGCCACGTGACTCAGCGATCACGAGCAATCGTGACTCACGGATTCCTTATGACTCAACTATCTGTCTCTTTTTAATCAGTAGCCATCTCTTTATGCTCGAAAGGGACCTTGGTCGTTTTATCAAGGAATAAATTAAAATTTTAAAATGAAAATGCTTTATTCTTATGAACGGTAATGCACATTTGTGTTATGTTCGGAACTAATCGGATATGTTCGTTTAAGTTCGGAGGGTTATGGTGAATCATGATATTTTTGATTGCGCAAGATCAGGTATCTTTCTCAAGATTTCGTGAGTTCAACTTTAAGTTCTGAGTCATTAACGAGATCAAATGATTCATAATAGATCAACTGGAATTGATTTGAAACGAGACGTTTTTTTTTAATTTAACGGTACCTTACCTACACTGCCGGCCAAAAGTTTGAGACCACCTACATCAAAGTAGGAAAATGAAATAAAACTCAAAATACAAAGCAAGAGGTTTAATTATGAATTAAAATACTTATTTCCTAATACACATACATTATGAAGAAAACAAAAAAATCAACCATTTACTTTAAAAATGTCGCTCATATTTTATACAGATTTTTCGTCGAAAAACCCTCCCTTGCATTTTATTACTACTTTCACTATTCTTGGCATACGAGCAATCAATTTGTCGATTGTATCTTGTGATATATTGTTCCAGCTTTCTTGTAAAGCCTTCCACATGTCTTCTTGCGAAGTGGGACAACAACTGCGCACATTTCTATCAAGCTCTTCCCACAAAAGCTCAATCGGGTTGAGATCCGGACTCTGAGGGGGCCACACCATGTTTTTTAAAACCCCTTCTGTTTCTTTGTGTTCTAAATAACCCCTGCATAATTTTGAACTATGTTTTGGGTCATTATCTTGTTGGAAAAAAAATCCATCTCCAATTATTCTTGAACCAGACGGAATGGCATTTTGCTGTAGTATTCGTTTATATTGCTCCTTTTTCATGATTCCTTCGACTCGTACCAAATCTCCGGTTCCATGGCCCGAGAAGCATCCCCAGACCATAATGGAACCACCACCATGCTTGACTGTTGGCACCACACAGTCTGGCATCATCTTTTCCTCGACGTTACGTCGAACAAAAATTCGTCGTTTTGAACCAAATATTTCAAATTTGGATTCATCTGACCAAAGAACTTGTTTAAAGTCTTCTTCAGTCCAGTCTCGATGGGTAAGGGCCCACTGCATCCGTTTCTTTTTGTTTTGTGGCCTTAGTAGTGGTTTTCGAACGGCGACGCGACCAAATAACTTAGCATCTCTCAAACGTCTTTTTACTGTAGTCAATGATACAGGTTCTGATCGGGATTTGTTCACTTCTACGCGGATTTCTGGTGCTGTTAGGCGTCTATTCCGCTTGCTGGTAGTGACGATGAAGTGATCCTTGCGAGAAGTGGTAGTTCTCGGCCTTCCCGAACGCGAACGATCTTGATTACTGCCAGTCTCCTTGTATCGGGTTATTGTGTTATGAACACAAGTCTTCGACAACTTAAGTTGAGAGGCAATCGCACGTTCAGATTTGCCTTCGCCGTATAAAACAACTATGGCAGAGCGAGTTTCACTGCTAATTTCGCGAACTTTTCCCATTTTAAGATGTCTTCACTGTAACAACGACGAGCTCAGACTAATAAGGTAGAAAATAATTTACTCCATAAAAACTCAGGTACTAAATATGTTTTAGGAAGCTAACATAATCCCTGATATCGGTTAACGCGAAACAAACCCAAAACAATAAGTAATGAGCAGATCATAAAAATATTACAATGACTCTACCACCTGGTCCTTGCGCGGCGCTCATTGATGTTTTGAAACAATAGACCTTTTTAGGATGATAACTTAAACAACAACATAAATAATGACTCTTAGAAATTCTTTAATAATAATAGAATACGCAGGTGTTCAAATTAGCTCATTATCATATGTGTACTTTGAAATATTTTGTTGGTGACAAAGATTTTAACAGTGGTCTCAAACTTTTGGCCGGCAGTGTATATTAAGGATTTTACTCCAGGATTTTATTCAGAGTTTTTTCAGCTTTGTTTGAAAAAATACTAAAACCCCGACAGAAAATATTGGACGTAGTACTCTCGTTTATCCTGGTTCTATTGTACCGAAAATTCTGATGAAAATGTAACGCGAGGCGAGCGAAGATATAAAGGGAAAAACATAGTGCGTAAACGCGATAAACATATTGCAATATGTCAGAGGACCGCAAAATTGTCGTAATCGCCATTAGAACATTATTAGGGTACGAAATACGATGCGACCCAACCTATTACTTGGCCTAAGATGGCCAGGAGCCTCCTAATTGTGAGGTATGGACGGAATAAGCTGTGATTTTGCGGTTTGAGGGCTTTTTGCGTGGATGGGTAATGGTGACCTGTTCCATAGACATAGCTTGTAGTCAAAGATCATTGGCAAAGAAAAAGGACATATTTCTTCCCCGTGATGACACGTTTAAAGAAGCTAGTAAGCAAACAGTATTTAACGCGTAAATGTTTTGTAAGTGAAGGAGGCCCATCTGAGACGCAGTAGGTTTCGGGTTCTATTTCTGCCGCTGGAGAACTGTTACTATTTATGTAGTATGGCAGTAGAATATAATAGAAAATAATTAACAAAATAATTAAAAAAAAAATTTAATATTTAAATAAAACAAATAAACCGCCAAGTGCGAGTCGACTCGCACACAAATGGTTCAGTCCGTAAAAATCAGATAACTTTTTCAAAGAACATCAATTTTTCACTTTTTCGGAGACCCCTTTAAATTTCAAGTTTATTTTATTTTTAGTATTTGTTATTATTACAGTTGAAGTGTTACTTAATTATAGAAAGTTTAATGTGTCTACCTATTGTAGTCCAAGAGACATAGCCTTGACAAATTAAGAGCAAAAATAGCCAAAAAAAACACGTGTGTGGTAGGGGAGCCCCCTTAAATTTTGATATTTATTTTATGTTTATTGTTTGTTGTTATAGCGGCCAGAAAAATACACATTATCTGAAAATTTCAACTGTCTACCTCTTACGGTACATGATATATTGCCACCTGACAGACGGACGGACGGACGGACTGACAACCGAGGCTTAATAGGTAATAGGGTTCCGTTTTCACCCTTCGGGTACGGAACCCTAAAAACGAAGACGTAACGAAGAGGCACTCTAATGCATTAATATGCAAGTAGTGCTGTTTTTCAATTTACTCCTCTCGGTTAGCTGGTCACCGAGAGTGAAAACGGGATTGTAACGATAAATATAAATAAATCTCCAAGTGCGAGTCACTCGGACACGAAGGGTTCCGTACCGTAAAAATCAGGCAATTTTATCAAAAGACATCAAATTTCCACTTGTTCGGAAACGCCTTTAAATTTTCAACTTTATTCTATTTTTAGTATTCGTTGTTATCACAGTTGAAGTGGTACTTATTTAAAGAAGGTTTCATGTGTCTAATACCTACTGTGGTTCTAGCGGGGGTGCAGCCAGCGTCTTGGGGACGCTTCCGACTGGTATTGATTTGTCTGATTTATCAGTTGACTACCTGTAGATTGTTTGCAACAGTCTGCAGCTAGCTCAATTCTTTCAATTGTAAATACTAGTTCTAATTAGTTTTTATTTTATTTTATTGTAATTTCCTTTGTTAATAAAGGCTTTAATATTAAAACAATATTGTTTCATTATTGCAATTCTACCCATCTTTGTAGTTCTCTTACCACAAGCTCTGCTTACTTTGGACCTAGAGAATGCTATGTAAACCACCAGTTAAAGCTTATTCCATAATTATTCTTTTGTTAAGTGTCTAAGTTGGAATGGAAAATAACAAATAGATAAAGAAAATAATAACATGAACAGGACCGCATAACAAAAGAACTAGGGGTAGACCAAAAGAGATGGATAGATGAAATAAGCAAATCAGCTGGCATGGACTGGTTAAACAAAGCACAAGAAAGGAAAGCTTGGAGTAAAATGGAGAAGGCCTTCACTTGATGAGAGTTCCTTAATAACTTTGTTATATAAATCTAATTTAAAAAATATGCGTTAAATATGCGAATATTATGTTATTGTAATACAAATTAAGATTCATATTTAATCTATAATAATTAACTGTGTATATTTTTATTTATTAAGGAAATAAATAAAAATATACTTAAAAAGGCTTTATTATTATTCAATTCATTTATTTTAAATCTCGTTATAAAATACATTTTTTACTATAGAAAATAAAATATTAAAAACTATTCTACAGTAAAAAATATATCAAAACGGTGAATCACCGGCCGTAAAGCTAGTCTTAATCGGCCTGTGACTAGGGCTGCAGAGAGAGGAACTTCCTGACGATGCGCGCCGAGTCCAGGAGTACCGCCTTTTGAATCTGACCCTTGATCCAACTTCCTTATTATTATTACTATAAGTGTCTAAGTTAAGTGTGCAATAGAGTATAATCTATCAATAAGTCTAAAGTTATTTATTAATTTAAATGCTATTGTCGTATTGCCCTGTTACCCTTCTGGGTAATGTAAGATATAAGACCCCATACAAGAATAGCGGGTTATAGGTATCGTAAGTAAATGAAGTGGAACGCTACGGAGTCGGAAGCTACGCGTCAGTCACTAAGTGAATTATGACAGTGGTATCGTGTGTCGATTGTCAGGAGGCACCGTATTGTTACACTTGATAGAACTAAATCAGGCTCAAGTTAGGAGAAAGGTGAAATAACTCTCAAGTTATGAAACTTTCATTGTTGGTCCAGTAGTTCAAAGTCACTCAGCGAGCTATGGAAAGAGCTATGCTCAGAGTTTCTCTGAAGGATACGTAACGAATACATCCGACAGAGAGCTCAAAGAATTAGCAAGCTAAGTGGTCGTGGGCCGGTCATATCTCGCGAAGAACCGACAGCCACTGGGGTAAACGTGTTCTTGAGTGGAGACCGCGACTCGGCAAACGTGGTATAGGACACCCTCTAGCCAGGTGGGATGACGACCTGCGAAAGACTGCAAGCCAATGCTGGATGCGGCAAGCTGAAGACAGGTCGCTATGGCGCTCATTAGGGGAGGCATATTTACAGCACGGACTAATATAGGCTGATGATGATGAATGAAACTTTCGTTGACCCGTCGAAGGCCATAGCTTTCGAGAAGTGATAGCTTGTACAAAGTTGTATAGTTGTGGCTGGATATAGATATGCATAGTCTTTAAGAAGTGTCGTAGGAGTAGATAATATTTTCCTTGGAGACTTAAACTGTCCCTCATCAGAACACATAAGTCCACTGCTGAACGAACATGCCTCGCCCAGCTATGGGTTTGCCATTATCACTACGCTTGGAATGCGGACTGGTGATGGCCTTTCGAATAACTTTGTAATGTTTTTGACCCTGAGCTAAGCTTTGTGTGTTTCAAACTGTCAGCAAAAGTAAAGCGATAAATGTATTAAACACAGATTTGGTCATGAAGTAACGTAATTAAAATGCGCAAAACATACTTAACACAAACAAATGACAATAGCCAACGTTACATGATCTATACTCTGTTCGCCGAAACAAGCTAATAGGGAAATCATAGACTGCACGTTATTGGTCGCAGATAACGAACATAGGGCACGTGCACACTGTGCACGCTGTGTGTCCAAAAGTTAGTCTTATCTGTCTCTTGTGCGGTGCGGTCGTGTCGTTTGGTGCTGACTAATTCTTGTGTTATTGTTGACCCTATCACTGCGAACTTATCCCAATAGAGTTAATATGGGCTAAAGGATATGTGGCTCAGAACAACAAAACTTTTAAATTAAATGAAATAAAAACATTATTAAACGAAGGAATTACAAAAATAGATAGCGACAAATGGCAAAAATGTATAAAGCATGTAGTTGATGTAGTAGAGCCTGGTATGGATGTCATTGATAGGAACGTAGAAAATATGGTAGAACGTTTTATTATAAGCTTGGAGTATGATTCAGATTCAAGTGAATCAGAAAGTGAATAAATTTGTAAGAAAATTTCTGATGTTTTATTTTTTGTACACTACCCAAATTAAACAAAATAAATATTTTTAGGTTCTCAGAATCATAATAAGTAGGTCAATTATCAATAACCCACTCATCCACAAAACCCCGGGCGAAAAGCTAGTGAATAATGTAAGTAATAGTTTGAAGTGAGCAATCTAAACATAGCTTTATATTTTAAAATAATGGCCACTCCCACTGACCAATCTTAGTCTCTCACGCTAGTAGTCCCGTCCTTTTCACTTTCGTACAATTGTGCAAGAGAGCGCGCGCTATATTAGCTTGTCTCCGTGAACAGACTATAGTCAACAGAAACCCTCGTAATTAAAGGTAAACTTTAACTGCTTAGCATTCAAGCAAAGATTATCACCCGATTTCATCTCAAAGTCACAGCTCCTTCGCTTTAGTACCTACAGTTTATCGCATCAGAGATTTGTCGAACAACCCGACTGTATTATAACTTCGCCAAAGTTCCATCAAAGTCACGGCTTTTGGTCCAGAGCTAAGCCAAGCATTTATTTCCGGCATAGTTAGCTGATGCGGTAAAGTGACGCGCCATTGGTTGAACTATCACAGTGCCAATAGTTTGAATTTAACTCCCGCTTCTGTACGATTTTGGGTGCAATTCCGAATAGAGCGACATACCGCGTCAAAGCGTCTTGCAGTCTCGATCCAACAAGCAGCAGCATGCCGCAGCGCCGCTGTCTAATCCGTAAGTGATGATGCTTGACGTGTACGAAACTAGCGATCGCAATTGGTTGACGCTCCAACGCTGGTGACACTAGTCTGCGGTAGGGCGACAGTGTCGCTAAGGTGCGGAACGTATTTCATACGAATACACAGAAAACCGGTAATGTCGCGGTCGACACGCAATCTGCGGTCGCGCATCGCTCGGTTTGGATGTGTACCTTTAGGGTGGATTTTCTTTAGACTGTAGGTAGGAGTAGAAGCGAGACCAAAAGCTGAAGTTGATGCGGTAGCGCGTTTGCGCTACCGCATCAACTTCAGCTTTTGGTTATGTGGTTATTTGGGAGCGTAACTGAATTTTGAAAAACATCTAAGAAAAATCAAACAAAAAAAAAAGCGGGCAAACAACATATTACTAAGAACGTGTCCATTGGCACTTTACTTATTGTCTCTATACTTAAGGTGAAGACACGTTCATGTGTTCCTTAGTACTTATGCACATACACTATAATTATCACTACACTAACTCAAAAGGTTTTGTTCATTTGAGCCTTCTCACGATGTCCGTGTTGTCGAGGAGCTGGATTGCCTCGACGTTCACATGATGATGAAGCCTCTGTTCGTGAGCCTCTGCGTATTTTTGTACGACTGTGTCGACAAATTCAATATTTAGGTCCCGATGACATGTTGAAGATAATATGTTGTTATAAAAATAAGTTAAAACTAAATTACCTATTACCCAATTCTATGGCTACATTGTAATTATACTCTAGTGTATTTAACATTAATTTAAAATGTAATTACTAGACAAAAAAAATAAAAAATCGGTCAAACGTTCATTACGTAAAAACTACCCAAAATCCGCTTTATCTCCACCGAAAACACACCCTTCAAGCTAGTGAATCCTCCACTGTTCTTTAAACATACGCGATCGGAACACATTATAACGAAATTATAGACGGGTCATCTCGTCATCCCGTAAGCGCGGTAAAGTGTGTAATGCTGCTAAAATTTCGAGAAAAATAAAAGCACATAAACGCGAGAATGCCCCTGAATTGTTGATTTAAAGGCCTTATTCGCACGAAAAGACCATGCTGGCAATAGTGGCAATGGATCGTACGTAGAGATGAATCCTTATGGAGTCTACACACCAAAGTCAAAGTGGATGAACGTATGGAACTTCGAAAATTTAAATTCGTATGTCCGGCCTGGACATAGGAATTTAAATTTTCGAAGTCGTAATTTCATCGATTTGAATATGCCATTCGACAGGTTTTTTAAACCTAAACAATAAATATTCTATTGCAGTTTAGGCGAAGAGTTATTATATTACCAGGAGTAAATGGTATAAAACTGATTTCATTGTATGGGAAGCACCCATAAATCTAAAAATCTGTAGATAGGGTACGTTCTCCCAGCGCTTATTCAACAACTGGCCTGTATTACAACTACACGCAAACACGCGCTCAGAGTAAAATTTCCAATCTCGTGTAATAATTATACTGAACAAACACGAGGGCATTGTCCTTTAGTCAATAAATCACACTAAAGTACGTCGTAGCAAGCACGCGTAACACTGTTGCGCCTAATTTGAGCCTTCCACTTTCGAGAACCTAGTACCTCATCTCCCCTTTTTACTTAGATCGATGGAAGTAACATGCAAACAGAAATAGTGAGCGTGTTCACCCCGGCGAAACAACCCGGGGGCTTTGGTGTGCTAACTCCTAGAAGTGAAGCCGCCAACATGTCTGAGTTGTGTCAGTGTTGGCGACTTTGGCGTGTAGAGTAGACTCCATTATACGCGCAATTAGGAACTGTTTGTCATTCAGTCAGTTTTAATACTAATCAGTTTTACTATTTTAACCTATTTCTGTATTGTTTTCTGTCGTTGTGACCACACAAAGACAGAAAACACAACATAGTACCAACTATAAAGTATTATCTTCCTGTCTATATATCTAATACATTAGAACAATTAGTTTTGTTTACGCTGGCGAGACAAAGAGAAAGGTGAAAATATTGAATTACTTTGCAGATGCTTTCAGTGAAGAATGACAATAACCTCGTAGATATTCTTTTGTTTTATTAAAAAATACTTTTGCGGAGAAATTAAAGTTTATACTGAGACAGTGGAATACTTTTCTTGTTTTAATTTAGAAAGGTACGAGTGGGAATATCTCTTCATAGGAACCCGTACGCACTAGCGGTTGAAACGTGGCGGTTTTACGCTGCTTTTGTAATTTTATGCAGCCGCTCACTACACCGCCACCCGCCACAATGTCAGCATGTAAATGGAGGCTAACTGTGTGGTTGAACGAAGTGCGTACTCCATCAGTTAGCGATTTCGAAAGACTTGCCTTATCTTTGGAACAAATATTAAAATATCATTTTCAGCCAACAAAAAAATATTTATTTAAGAAGCAGCGTGCCATCGCTTAAACTCTACGAACAAACGAAACCTATTAAGAATATCAATGAAGAACTACACTTTGTTACGTAGTAGAAGATTTCAAGCAAAACTTCTTAACAGTTATTTTTAGAAAAAATATCTTAGCAGAAGCACTTTGTAGACAATATCAAACAAAAGTTCGCAAACAATGTTCTCTATAAAATACATCTATCGGAACAAAGGGGAAGTTAAACAAGTAAACAATCGCACATATCAAATCATCTCAACTCATCAATCGATATCACATCCTATTTCATAACAATATTTCACCTATCACGGCTTATCCGTTCCGTATCAGTTCACGTGACGACCAAATAAAGTAGACCTGTTGCTTTATAAAGGAAAATATAGAATTTTCAAACATCGGAGCTCTTATAAAATGGAGTCCGACGACGCGACGCGACGGTTCATATTAGATCTAACCTTGGGTTTGTATGCAATAATGCATTCTAGTCGCATTGGAATGTGAATAATCATAGGTGGGAAAGAGACAATAGAGTCTATATCACCTACTCCTGTGACTCAGTGACCCTGAACTGATCTTGGGCGGCGACACAAGTCTTTATGAACCTTGGTCTCTCGTCAGTTACTTTCGAATGGTGGAAGATCAGGCTGTCAAGAAAGCGTATCAGGGAAGCTATAGAGGCGTTGACTACCACTGGATTTACAAAGTGGGGATACTTCCAGCTCTGATGATAAGTACTCTCTAGATATTTGCTTCCGCCACAAGACTGCCCCAGTCTTGTGGCGGAAGCCAATACCCAGTTTCTTAACTGTTTCTTGCCAACTAGTAGCGGATTTTTTTAAAACTATTTAAGATCAAAATGACTTGTCTTTTATTTTCACTTTCTTTAGTTATAATTTTTTTTTTATAGTTTTAGTTGGTCAAAAGCTTTACCATTTTCAATGAACAAAAATGACGTTTCAAAGTTTTAAAATCCTCATAAAACGTTATTGGTTGTTATTCCGATTCTGGAGGACAAGAAGCCACTTAGGGTTGCTAGCTGAGTCATAGGATTAAGTAAGACCCACAGAAAGGGATGTCCTACAGACCTCCCCGTCTTCCCCTCTTGGCAATACAAAGTAGAAAGCCACATTATCCCTGAGTGACATAGGTTGTATTATCAACCAACCGCATGAGTGAATCCGCGAGCAGAAACTGGTGTGGTATACCTACTACCTACCTTCTTATCTGGCTAGAAAATTATGGATATCTTCATACACGTGCAGTGCACTCACAATGCTGACAAATTAATCAGAGAATCAACACGGATCCAGATCTGTACTGCAATGGCATTCCATCTCAAAGAGAACGTGTCCAATACCGCATGCCGATTGGCGACGGTATCGGATACTGAATCAATGTGGAACTAGGATATCAATTTCTACTTTAAACTGACGACGATGTCTCTTTTGAGCTATAAAATTCCAGTTTTGCCCCTTATGTATAATCTTCAAGGGGACAACTGGAATAGATTTTGTTTTGATTTCAGTTTTTCCCCCATAAATGGGGAATCTTCACGGGGGAGAAATGTATTCCAGTTTTCCCTTTTATGGAGATTTCAGGGGGAAAACTGGAATAAATATGCATTACTATTTACAGAAGACTTAAAGAAACTTAATGGAAATATATTTAGGAAAAAGTTAATTGGATGGTTGCTTGAAACATGTTTCTATAATGTAAACGAATATTTAAAATATGATTTGTAACATAAATTACTAGTACTTTTAATAATATAGACATAAGACCTGATATTGTAAAATAATTATGTATTCTTGCAAATAAATGATTGATTGATTGAATAAACCTAAAATAGCTGGTTTTTAATTGAGTCCAGCTATGACCGATACCATTATCATAGGTAATGCGATAACTTTAGCAGAATAGCTTTGACAATGTCCTTTTCTGTCACAGTAGATAGAAGACCTGGCTTCTGTGAACACTATCAGACGTTTTTGTATGTTTGTTACCTCTTCACGCCGAAACGACACAAATTTTTCATAGAAGTAGTTCTAGGCCTAGACTAGCATATAGGCTAGTCCGCGAAAGAAGAGTCAGAAGCCGCAGGCTATTAAGTCCCTAATAACTTTTTTCTACATTTGCATAATATTCAAGGCAATGTTGTGACTTCGTCTATGGGTTTTGTCTGGGGCAGCCAATTCTAGACATGTTTATATGAGTTGGCATTACCAACTACCATACGACCGTCTCGGCTTAGATGACACAAAAACAAAACAACTGGTCGAAACGCCCGGCTGGGAAACATAATTTTTCAGACTTATTTATATTGTGGTGAAACCACACACCACATCAACATCAATGCTAGTCTACAGCTGGACAAGATCCTTATTGGCTCTTATCATAAGGGGTAATGCCATAATCTCCACGTTAGGGAACGCAGTTCGGTGGTGGATCTGTTCTGCAAGGGGCGCTGCTGCTCGCCCCCGAGGATATCCTTAGAACCACAGCTTGACTCCAAGTTTCAAACAATATAACACGATACCTACAAATAAAAATAATAATGTCGATTTTGGATATCACGGACACTGAAATATCTTCAAAAATAAAGAATTTTCCCTGTTTATTAATTTACTTCTGACGAGAACAAAGTTCCATCGTTATATCTAATTATTAGGTGCGTCGTCGTTGAGTAATTGTATAATTACTCATCTGTGCCACATGACAAGTGTCTTTAGCTAGAGCATTTAAATCTTTCTTATCTTAAAGCTTAAAATGGGATATTTACCATGGTGTTTGGTGTTTTAGTTGCATGCGTCATGATCACGGAAAAGGTTTAAAACTCGATGCTGGGTTTTTTTTTGTCAATTACAACCTGGGGTTCTCAAGGCAACACACACACAAGTGCATTCTGTACTTGCGTAAGACATTGTCGGTCACATCGTCTCTTATCAACAGGGTTGTAGTAAAACAAAGGTTCACAATAAAAATAATTTGATTGTTTTTAAAACTAATAAAATAACCGACTTCGAATTTCTTATTTCACTTTGTTTTTTTGTGTTTTGCGGGACAAATACGAATCCCTCCGTAATATAATTTTTATAGGACCATCTCGGAATCATCCTCTATATATACAATGGCAAAAGAATCTTTAAAATTAATCCACAATTGACGGAGAAATCGGCGAACATACATGTTAAAAAAAATACATACTCGTAAGTACTGCGGAACTCCTCGTTTTTTCGAAGTCGGTTAAATATTACGGACGTCGTTATAGGTAGTGCTTTTAGTGTTAATAAAATAAATAACCATGATAGTTTCCAAAATTCTTATAGGTACTATTAATCTGACAAATATCTTTAATAATGAGGGATAAGAGGCAGCAACGAGTTATTGCGTACTCGTTACACCAACCAATTTTCGATCTATTAGGATCACGATTTATCCTACGAAGTATAGTATTGTATTTCTATTCGTGTTTCTAACCACTCTATAGAATAATTCCTTGGTTATTTTTCTTCAGCCTCTATTCAAAATAATTTTATTAAAGTGTTCAATTACAATTACAATAAGCCTAGTGAGCTCCACTGCTGGACAAAGGCCTCCCCCTGGTCCCTTCACGCATCTCGGTCCTCACCTCAGCCAGCTGGACCCAGCCTTAAACTGTTTGAAAACAGTTTAGACTGGTGACGAAGTCATAAGCGTCCAAACTGTTTAAGGCTGGTCTATGCCCCAACGGCCTTGAGAACACAAAATAATTATCTGTACCCGTATAAAGAATTTGTTTTATTGGTGAAATGTTTAATTTGCGTAAAATATTTGAGCGCAAGAAAAATACTCAAACTCAATAGCGTTTAGAAAAAATATCCAAACTTAGAAAAAAACATATTCGATGTTCGGATATTTCTTCTAAAGGCTGTTGATTTGATTTGGTTTTGATTATACGGCTACAGATAATTATGTTGTGTTCTCAGGGTCGTTGGGGCTTAGACCAGCCTTAATTTAACAAAATAAAACTTTCTAAGAAAATACGCTTATTAGCTTTCCCTCTTACTTAAAACCTCTCCTAACTTTGGTAGTTGGTTTTCTTCTGTTAACACAAGTCAGAGTGAGAAAAAACACTGACAAGCACAGCAGCATAGATTTTTACAAATAAGGGGATAAAGCGATATGTCTATAGAGAGTGAACTAGCCATTCAATCCTTAGCTGTGTCTAAGGAAAGGGAGTGAGGTAAAATATAATTAAGGACGAAGTTTCTTGAAGGTAACAAAACAAAATATATTTAAATCGAGCTGTGTGATCTTGTATTAATAGCATCCGTAAAGCAAACTTTCAGGGCGAAAACTCACGGACTGTTGTTCTGCGATATTTTTCATTATACTTCTTAAATTAAAATTATAACCTTTATGGCTAAGAATACTTTGAAAAACAGAGTTAAGCCGTTTCTTAAGGTTCACCGATTAACACTTCTTCACAGAGGAACCAGTCTTGATTTATCCTTGGCGGTCACTGCGGAAGAATCGATTCCACCAACTTAGTCCGTAGATGTCGTAAGAGGGGACATAGGGAACCTAGCAGACGAAGGACAGCAGTTTCGTTCTGTGTATTTTTAACACCTCTACTGCGATCACCGATCCGCCTGCCAAGCGTGGTGATTACGGCAAAACCCCCCTTGTTTGTGGGGGGCACGTTAACGTTCAGCAGTGGACGAATGAGTCCTGATCGGTAAGTGTTAATCTTGCGTTACCTACTACCAGGGGCCGAACTCTGTTAACCAATCGCTTTACTATGAAACGTCGCAGAATCTGAAAGATCGATCTATCAAAAGAAGATTGATAGATCGGTTTCAACCTTTACACTTTTGACACGCGTTCCTCCATCTGTAGTTTCTTTCATCAAAGGTAAAATGCCAAAATGTGTCATTCAGACGATAACATTGTTATGGTGAAGCGATTAATTTAGTGGAATTCGGCCCCAGGATGAGAATAGCCGAAAATGCGACTTCAATGCACACAAAGCCGCAGCGCAAATTCTAGATTATATAATTAAATCTAGTAAAATCTCTACGGCGTCTTTTAAACTCATAGTATAACAATGTTTATTATCATTATTTTAATAATGCTGGCATCCATAAACTATGTAGCGTTATTGTTTTATTTCGCATGGCTTGCATACTAATAGTTGGGTCCCATTCTACAGCTATATAAAAAGTAAGACTGTTGACTACATTTATTATGTTTGTAATAATAAGTTTAACTATAATAATCTACAAGGAACACACATAAGAAAATTGATAAATGCATAAAACTAATAAATAAATAAATTTCTTTTATTTCAGATAATATGATCCATAATTTGTTAGTAGCAGAAATCTCTTATATTAAATGTTAGTACTCTTAGTGTACCTACCTGCAACAAAGTTATAACAAAATTAAATATACAAGTTAAATTAAATTAAATCTAAAGCCGAGAAAATTTGCGTTAGTTGATGGAGGCCTAGATAATGTAAATCTACCCTGTAATTTATAGTTTGATAGCCGTTCATCATGCTTTAAGAATTGATTTATTCGTATTAAACTACCCCGTATTAATCAATGCACGTGTTATTATTAGAATTACCAAGAGAGTGATAAGACGATTTTTTTATAGGTACCACCAATGAGGCAAACAGTTATACGGCCCGCCTGATAGAGCGGTGAACGCTCTACATCAGGCGGGCACACATAACGCGACATATAAAAAGACACATTACATTTTTAAACAAGTAGAAAAAACACAAGATTATAGATTAAAAAAACAGAACGCAATGTGTTATATAAAGGGCCAAAAAGTTCCCTGTCTCATCATAATACCGCTACAAGCCGAAGCTAGTAGCGGCGCTGGTTTTCAGACAGGTCCTGGTGTGGCACAAAGCTGGATTACAAGCACATATAAAAAACATTTTAAACAGGAAAAGAACACAAAAAAAAAACAGTTATGGGTAGAATTGTGTCAAACCAGACTCAGAGCCATCAGACAAGAAGTTGAAGCTGGAACTCTCAAATGAGTTAGAAGATCTTTTTTGAAAAACCCCATGTTGTAGTCCTGAGGGAAAACCTCGGCAGGGAGAGATCATTCCGATGGCGATCGGTGCGATGGTACAAGGGAGCCGTAGGCACCATGCCAAACAATTGTAATGATGATGCCGAATTGGGAAGTAAAGGGAAAGGTAGGTACGGTACGGTATTAGATACGCGATTAATAAATTTTAATATGAGAAATATCTAGCCATACAGAAGGCTTCACTTCTATTGTGGTCGAAGAAGGCATATCTCTTGGAAACTTGTGCAGCAAACCCGATGGGAAATACTAGTGTTAATTAACTTTCATAATATTTGGATTAGTCTTTTGTATTGTTGTGAGTTATTGTGAGTTTGTACCAGTGGGACTTTTTCTTGTGAGAAATAAATTTTGTATAGTTTTGTACCTACGAGAATTTTTACACCAAGCTTTGATTATTTACTTTGTACGATCTGCAATCTTTTTCCGTGTGTTCTGGATGTTTTTTATGTACAATTAATAATCAAAAATATATATCTATGTAAGTATATCTAGTATCCATAACACAAGCTCTGCTTACTCTGCCTAGATGATGCTGTGTGAATTGTCCAGCATTATTTATTTATTTATTATTATTATAATTTATTAGCACTCCCATCAAGCGATGCTTAATACATTCAGACCCCATGTTGCACACGTCGTTCAATAGCGTGTGGAGCAGCAGTGCGCCCTTGGAAGTCCTATTGCTGAGGCTGGGCAGTGAATGCGTTAACTTAGCTCCGCACAGACGACCATGAGGAAAGCCCAAGAGATGCTGGTTGAGCTAGACATTTTAGGGCAGAATGCGCCGTCTAGAAGAATATCGAAAATAAAGGTAGGAGGGGGAACTGAGGGAAGTCCATCTTCTCCCTTCCACCATAGGGCCAGCAGACGCACAGAAAAATACACCCATACCACAGTGTCAAACCAAAAATTCTTCTCTACTTTCATAATAAGCACGGCCAAAGAGTGAAATGGGCTTCCTGCGTCTGTTTTCCCGTTTGAGTACAATCTTGGAGATTTTAAATACAGGGTGAATAAGTTCCTTCTGGGGAAGCGTGCTCCATCTTAGGCCACATCTTCTGTACGGTGAAACCGCGCTATTGTCTCGCGTCAGCATTATTGATTATTGATGACATTATTGTCGCAAAATCAACGCGCGCGCTCACATCAGTACATGTCAGCCTCTCATACCGGGCGCGTGTCTCATTATCATTATCATCATTAGCTCGTAGAGTGTTTTGGAATAAAATCCATTTATCAACTATCAACAACATCTTATAATTTTTAAAGGTGTAAGACCTTACATCTTCACTTACTTATAGTCAGTTGTAGGCGAAAGCTTGACCGTCACTAATAAAATAAAAAAGCTTTGCCCAAACTATTAGGAAAAGCTTTTTTATAGCTGTGTATGTGTGTATATGTGGCTCATAGCAAAATAAAATATAATGCGCATCTGAATGTAAATCACGTAAACTGATTAAGCCCATGGGTTCCAGTAACTGTCCAGTAGCTGTCATTCACTGTCCCTTTTCTACCCTTTAAAAAGTTTTTACCAGGTTGAATAATATACTTCTTCTGACGTGGCGCAATGCAGAAGGTATAAGACAATTTGTAATATGAATATAGTGCTAGTTTCGCTGTATTTCTGTTGCCTACAATATAATTTTCCATTCTGGAGTTGTCTTCTCCAAGTCCCAAGATTTGACGTGCAAACAGCGTCTGTGATGTGAACCCAGTAGCGCTGAGTTTTGTCGCTAGCACGCTCCATACAAATTTTATTCTAAGTTGATTCTAAAAATCTCTCACAACCTCCCACAAAAAAATTAAGTGATCATTTTAGTATCTAGTTTTACTGTTATTTGAAATTCACGCGTCCAAGAGTACTGTAAGGTTTAAAGGAAATAAAGCACTTTGAGGTTTGAGTTCTGCCGCGGTGACTCACCAATTGCATACAATAGCGAATGAAGTTACAGACTAGTACAGGTTTCTTACAGATTCAAAGTGTAAGAAAAAACCTGTGCCGGCAGAAAAAAAAACAAAATATTTTGTCACATAAAATACACAGTACAAAATTTAATTTCTTTTTACTGTCTGAATTGTGCAACAAAATAAACACATTTTTACTTTTACTTTACTTTTACTATAAGCGTCAGCGTCCAGCGGTGATGTACGAGGACATATCGCGAACGTAGGAGCCTTGCAGGGCGAATCTGCGTGCGGAATACCGTAGAAAAGTAGGCACAAAAGTATGGAAGCCTAACCCAGCAGTGTTCAGAACCCGACATCGAAATGATGTAAACGAAAAGCATTCAATTACAGCTCCGTTTGTATGAACCCGAGTGCTATCCTAAACCACATCCTCAAAATAACTGCTCTCGACTTGTTGCTAGCATCTTCAGAACAGCATGCGGCATTCGTAAATGCCGCATGAAACGGGTTCGAACACGCGAGGTTTTATTGCTTTGCCTTAAAAAGTGGAGGTTTAATTTACGAAGTAACATTACTTAATCTGTGGTTTAACTGAGGAAACAATTAAGGCATTGATAATTTTAATGATGAAGGGTTTTTTTGATTTAAGCGTTTTAACCGGGTTCACTTTTCTGCAAAACATATCTTTGTGAACATAATATATCATTGTTAGTCAATGAACGTATACGGAACGTATACGGAACGTAGTAACGTGAAATGTATGAATTATTTGTGAATGAGAATGAGATTTGTGATTCGCCATCTGGGAATTTAACACTATCACTGCAATTAACCTATACGCCTGCCAAGCTTATTTACTCACCGTAAAGTCGGTAAGTAAGTGGTAGTTTTCTCGTATTAAAGTCGATACAACCGACACAAAATATCAAAAACGTAACCTTAAAAACCATCCCAAATTTAAAACAACTTACGCTTTAGAAACTGCCCGAAAACATCATGAAATATTTCAGCTAAATTACAACCGTGAAGTTAATAAGGCTTTGTTTATCCGGCCGATCTAATTTATAGCTTTCCAAGTTTCGTATTTAATTGGCCTGTACAAAGACTGGTAGTTTTTTATACAACTTGTTTGACCATTGGCGTTTTAGCTGCGCTTGCGTATTTAGTTTCAAAATATTTTACAAACTGGGTTTAGCAGGAAATTTAAAATTTTCAATGGATCAATACAATACAAAATTATATTATAATAAATGTTATAGTAAACCAACAAAAATACAATACAAAAGACATTACATAAGACAAAAGTACAATGCGGCCTTATCGCTTAGAAGCGATCTCTTTCAGTCAACCTTTGGATGGAAATAATTAAGTGAATTTGAGAAAGACAAGATATCTGTTTTCGGATTATTAACTCATAAGCCGGGTACTGACCGGAGTTACGTGGCGTAATGTACCATTCGCAGCGAGCATGAAGCCACGTTTTCACTAGGGGACATGTCGCGGAGACAAATCGCCCGACATTCACGTAGTTGTCTCTGCAAAAGTTGTGGGACAATGTCCCACGATAAGTGACTTGTTCACACTAGCCAGTGGTGATCAGTATGTCGCCCGAGGAGGTAGTGTTGTTGACACGAAGGTCGCGCGTGTCGACGCCCGCAGAGCATCGACTAGCGACAAGTCGCACGACCCCTAAATGTCACGCGCGACATCGTCGCGTCGTCGGGCGACAACGCGCGGGACACGTGATGTTCGTGTCGAGCGACAGAGTCGCGGGACAAATGTCCCCTAGTGAAAACGCGGCTTGATACGTTCCGCCGTGTGCTAAAATCTGTCTCGTTTCTCGTTGCAAGCGCCATCATTTTCCGTACTGACTGCACGAACGCTCGATGTGTAACATGTTACGCCGCGTGATGCCGGTAAGTACCCACCCACCTTTAGCCAGCAACGCGCCTAGCAACTATCGAAGCAACCCGCTAAGCGACCGTCGACCATCTGGCATCCTGCAACGCCGCCGCCGTGGCATTTGAGTTTTGAATGTATCGCTCAAAATGAATCCAGGGTTTTTAAAGTAATAGATCTAGACTTGAGCTGAATTTAAACGTATTCAAATTACAGATATCGACAATTAAAATATCTATTGTTTTTTTTTATATTTGGGTCAACATTTCATTGAATCCATCAACAATATTTTGAATTTAATTCATTCATATGTATATTCATATTGAGCCTATGGATTAATTTTATATGTATATTTGTAATTCTACTTGTGTCAAATAAATGTTTTTTTTTAATATAATTTATTGTAATTTCATGCATACAGGTATTGTTCTTAGGTGTAGGTAGTAGTGCTACACAATGCATAAAAGCCCTGTCGTCAGGGCGCAACAATTATTTGGGTTCGCTCTTGTTATATTGATAATTTTGATATTTCTTATTTATAGAATTAATTAATTTAGGAATATCATGATTAAAATATGTATTGGTTACCAAGAATAAATAATAATAATAAATAATAATAAGATTATGTTTTCAATCTAATAAAACGAAGGCAAATTTATGTAATATTAGAAATAGTCAAATTATATCAATTTAATCTATGTCTAGATAAGTAATAAAAAGTGTCATAAAAAAGTAGATATGCTTACTGTGTACAAATTGATAATGACATCCATATAACGTCAAATAAAGGGTATTTCAAAATGGACTGTTACTCCATAAAAGTGTTTTTAAAGCCCCTTGATTCTTGAGTAGTGAAGTTTTTCATAGTGCTAGCAGGTATTGTGCTTGACACGCAATATTTTTGCATATTATTCGTAACTGCCTATAATACGGTGCTTGAGTACCGCTAATTTTTCAGTGTTATATGCCTTTTGCGTGGAACCGTGTTTAACTGCTGCTTTCAAAGGAACATAGCTTTAAGTTATTTTCGATTCTAATGAATGCTAAGTCGACAATGACATGGTTTTATAACCTGGTATATTTCTATATTTTTTTACGAAATGAGCAAGTTTTTTTTTTTTGTAATGCCTAGGGTGCGCGTGCTTCTGTTAGAGTACTTTTTTATATCATAATCTTTGTTTTTCTCGCCTCTTTTATAATTCTGGCAGGTCAAGATACTGGGTTATTCCACTAATTCCCTCTGAGAATTCCCTCTTATGGGAATAACTGAACTCTTATGTATTCTCAATTATAAGGGGGATTCCCTGATAATTGTTCTTATTCCACCTTTCCCCTGAGATAATTAACTAATCCGACGTAGAACGTTGCGATGGTGACGTAGAAGACAACTTAGATGTTCGTTTGATCACTTACCTGAAAAAGAAAGAGATACAAAATCAGTAGAATTCGACATTAAAATAGGCTTTACGGTAAGTTTCATATATAAGAACTTCATCAATCGACGCAGGAGGTTGCGAGTTCGATTCCCGCCTTAGGAGAAATGTTTGCAAGATCTGCAGATATTTATTCGGGGCGTTTTCTTTGTATACTAAAAATGTTATCTTGTACCCATAACACAACTCTGCTTAGCTTGGGGCTAGATGATGTTGTGTTAATTGTCCAGCACTCTTAATTAATTATTATTTATCATTGTCAGCCAGCATCTATTACTCCAGTATCTGATATCACCATTAGGAATTCATCAGCCTATATTACTCCACTGCTGGACATAGGCCTCGCCTAATGACCACCAGAACGCCTTGTCTTCGGCTTGCCGCATCCAGCATCAGTCTGCAGTCTTTCGCAAATCGTCATCCCACCTGGCCGGAGGGCGTGCTACACTACGTTTGATATGCCTACCCTAAAATTCTCTATTTTTCCCTGCCTGTGGTTTCACGAGATTAGATCTTAAGCTAATCCATCTTAAGAAGATTAGAAATAGCAGAAGCCCTATTCGAATGAATCTCTTTCGCAATAAGTTAGCAGTTGAACACTCAGCATTAGTTTGTGTTTATTGGAACTCGCGAATAAGGGTTTATTCACACTTGAGATAGTTTTTTTATGGGCCAAAGCATGAAAAAGGTTTTTTCCAGGATTTGCTTAGTATTAATTTAAATCTACTCTCATATTAGATTTGCGTAAGTAACACTGTCTATGTGTTTGTAACACCTTCTTACAAATAAACGGATAAACCTATTTTAATATTCTATAATTTCCGTGTCAGTGTTTAATTATTAAGAATTTGACCTTTTCTGAGTGTACATTTATTGTATTTATGGAAATAAAGAGTTTTTGACTTTGACTTTAATGACATTTGGTATGGATAAAACCCCCCTATCTCCGAAGTCTGCAGAGTGATCCATCTGAAATGTATGTAGCGTTTATTATGTTGCGTCTTTTTATATAGTTTAAAAAACATATAATTTAAATATATTATATATTATAGTTTTAAAAAACAATAAACCGACTTCAAATTCCGGTTTATAGATAATATTCATCTATGTGTCGGACGAACGAAATCACCCCTCCCTGACCGAAGGTCTATGTTCACGTACAGAAAATTAAGTTGACACTGGCGACATCTAGGTTATAATTCAAGACTAAATTTAGTTTGATGACACATGGATGAAGCTGTTGACGCCCATTGCCACGGAAACTATTATTTGGGTGATAATGAAATAATCATATTTTAAAGAATTTTTACAAACCTACGTTTTCGCGCAATTCCTCGAGAATCAAACTTTTAGGAGACCACCTCAAAATCAATTTTTATACAACAACGAAAGAACCATCAAATCTATCAACAATTGTCGCAGATATCACCAAAACTGTTGTAGCTAGTCGTGATTCTCCAAAAACATTATGTTGCTTTTTAAGTTTAACGGGATAAATACCTACTAATCCCTCGGGAATAAATTTTGTATGGGACCACCTCGGGATCATTGTCTATACAATAGTGAAAGAATCAGTAAAATCGGTTAATCATAGGCGGAGATATCAAGTAACATACATACATAAAAATAAAAATAAAAAAAACATACAGACGAGCTGAGAACCTCCTCCTGTTTGAAGTCTGTTAAAAAATACGAATATTGTTTTTTTTTTCTAATATTTTACTATCATCCTTTCATATTCCAAAGCATCATCTACCGAAGGCATCGAGGGTCGAGAGGTCTCTCAGAAGCTTATTGGTGAGACATCCGATCGTACGGTTTAAAACGGGGTAGAACCGCCCCTTAAATTCAAAAGGTCACGACGCGCAAGTAAAAGTTTTAATGTGTTCAGAGGTTCGGATATAAATCGACTTGTTTACGTTTATATCCTTCCGTCTGGCTGACCTGTTTACACTTTCCCGGTAGAAGATGGTTGATAAATGGGATAGGATATGAAAACTTTACGTGCTATTAAGTTTTCTGGCAGAGATCGCTCTTCAGCGAGAGACGGCCGATTGTCACTGATTTTGTTGGTGTATCAATGTGCAAAATCGTTGTATGATCTCAATTTTAGACTCATGATTTTTGTGTTAGTACCTGACTCTTGGACGTTTTGGTTTTAACTGTAAAAGTAAAATGTAATGAAATAAACGCAAATGTGAAATTAAATGAAATGAAAGAACAAATAAGTTCACTTAGGACGGTATCTAAAAATAGGTACAGAGTAGTTACGTGTAGTTACGCCTGACCGATGTTTTACATGCAAAAATTTTATATCAATGTCGGTCCATACCGCCTCTTTTAACCGACAGGACAAGGAGGAGGTTATTTCTCAAATATAAAAATAAGAAAATCTTCATTCGTAGTGTGAGACTTGAAATTAAGTAGGTATGAATTAAGTAGTAAGTAATATAAATTTTATTAAGTACCTACCTATTTCGCGATAAATATTCAGATCGTACTTAATTCCAACTTTTGGATTTCCAGTTTTTTCGGATAATGCATTTACTCTTCATTGTCATGTGTTTTTATTTTTAATCCATTAATCTACAATATCCGGAAACCTTAAAATTTAATAAACGTAACATTTCTATACCAATTTCTCCAAAAAAAACAAGTGTTCAGTTAAAACGCGAGCCAAACCAAATATTGTTAACACGTAATGGCCGACGTAATGGTGTCGATGAATAACGTATGAAGGACCCACACCTAGGGAAGAGGCCAGGACTCGGAGGTAAGACCACAGAGCGAATACAACTCCTGCATTTTTAACCGACTTCGAATAAAAAGAAGGTTCGGTTGTATATATATCGTATATATATTGTATATATATCGTATCGTGGTTGTATATGTATCGGATGTTCGGTTGTATGTATGTTTTTTTTCGTCCGTCGATTTCTCTGTCATTTATGGACCGATTTGGATGATTATTTTGCAGTTGTATAGAGGATGGTCCCGAGGGATTAGTATTTATCCCGCAGAAGTCGTCTTTAAGTTTTTTCAAAATAATCAAATTATTTGAACCGTTGTGGACAATAAAGAATAGAATAGAATAGAAAGACATTTATTTATAACAACAATACGAACAGTTAAAAAACCAAGACATATTTATAGGATAGATACATATATAAAGTTGTTATAAAAGTCCTAACTCAGCATAATGCTGGCTAAGCTCCCGTAGGAGGCCTAGCCAGCGCTGATCTTCCGTTAGAACCCGTATAATTGACGTCACAGATAGGCCTACGCCAAGTAAAGTAAAAAAAAACAACAAAAAAAATAGTATTTACAATTGAAACAATTAAATCAACCATAACCATATCGATACCATTAATATCAATCATGACAATAGATCTATTTTTTTCCACGAAAGATGATCTAAGTCGTCAGTCTGATGATTGATTGAAAGGTCGAGTGCCCAGTAATATATCTTTTTTTTTCATTAAAACGCCAACAGAACTAAATATTGTTAACACGTAATGGCCAACGCTGCTGTGTAACACGTTGTTTTTTTCCAAAGAACATCAAAATTTCACATGTTTGGAGATCCCTTTAAATTTTAAACTTTATTATGTTTTTAAGTAGTGTTTTTTGTTACTACAGTTGAAGTTTTTCTTATTTATAGAAAATTGTATGTGTCTACCTATTGTGGTTCCTTGACAAACGAAGAGCCAAAATAGGCAAAAAATCACGTTTTTTGTATGGAAGCCCTATTTTGATATTTATTTTATTTTTATTATTTGAAGAGAAGAATGAGCAAGAGAAATACACATTCTCGGACGGACGAACGGACAGCAGAGGCTCAGGAATAGGGTTCCGTTTTCACCCTTCGGGTACGGAACCCTAAAAACTAATAATCAGGCAGCAGGCGCGCTACCACTATTATTCTGTCACTCGGGAGACTTGGCTCATTTTGTATGTGAACCCAGATATTAAAACCAGGCTAAAATGATAAAACATGCGCCAAAAATTTATGTCGTGGCAAGTTTTTCACTTCAATTACGCGCCAACTATTTCCCGCCCGAATGTTGCCAGCTAACCATAGAACAGCGTGTAATAGATCGTAAATATAGCTCGTGCACGCCATAACTAGCGTTTTCTTATATTTTCGGACACGTAAAGAGTAACCATGGTTGTTTTCGTGGTCTGCAACAGATGTTTCATTTAATCTGGTTAGATTAGAAAATGATTAGAAATTCAGAACTTACTATACTTCGCAACTTCTTCTCAAGTGCAAGAAATTTTAGTTCTGAAATGTATGTATCTACCTACATATTACATTTTTAAGTTATTGTCTTGTGTTATTTTTGAGGACAATATAAACATTTTTTTTTCAAACACATTCTTATAATTCAAGAAAAAAGTTGTTTTCTGTTAATGCTATAATGCCTGCAAATTTACATACAAATAACAGAAATCTTGAAGTCATGCAACGCCTGAGGGTACCTTCATTCATGTTCTACTTCATGGTACTATTGTATTAGGTCATATCCTGTAAGAATAGATGTAAGTGTTTTCAATAAATACAAATACAAAACACTTTTACTTAGTGTTAATCGTCGTTGGTCGGATAACGATGAAATTAACGATAGCGCGAGGCCACGGTTTCAGGCCATGTAATAATGTTACGAAGAATCGCCTTCAACGCAAAATTGACGCCGAAAGTGATATTAATTTCCACGGACCTACCCGCATCGGTATATTTAATTTTCCTAATTGACAAGGGAACCGTTAAGGCAGTACATTTTTGCTGAACGCGACTTGACGATCGCGATTTTTTTTGGTAGCATCGCACGAATAAGTCGCGCGCGATCAAAGTGAAGTTTCCTGATGAACATTATCTATTTTCTAATTTATCAATTATCACACAACATTTGATGCTGTGTGAATTTTCCAGCTTTATTATTATTCACATCATTTATTTAAAATCTCGTTATAAAATATTTTTTTACAATAGAAAATAAAATATTATAAAACTATTCTACAGTAAAAAATATATCAAAACGGTGAATCACCGGCCGTAAAGCTAGTCTTAATCGGCCTGTGACTAGGGCTGCAGAGAGAGGAACTTCCTGACGATGCGCGCCGAGTCCAGGAGTACTGCCTTTTGGATCTGACCCTTGATCCAACTTCCTAGCGAGAGTCTCTAGTCTCTCTCTCTCTCTTGTTATTATTACTTACCTTATCATTTGATATTGTATTTCGTATGAATAAAATAATCATTGCTAACCCAAGTTAAAAAGTAGTTTTGCGACTGATATTAGTCTCCTCCTTATGAGTTATGTCTAGTCTTAGTTATTGTGAGTCGGAAGTTCTGGACTAAGTCGCGTCCAGAACTTACGACCCACTGCCTTTTCTCGCGTTTTCGTCATTTAAGTAATGAATGGTCGCTCGATGAGTTTTTTATGTTAAAGAATTGTGATTTATGCTGTTAACGAAGCCACTCCGAATGTAATTAAGACTCGCTATAATTTATATGGGGAAGGGGTAAGTTGTGTGTATTTAATTGGTTCTGGTTGAGAAAGACGACATTTTTATTTTTTTAGATAGGGCCCTAGGTGTTATTCTCAACGTCTCACGAAAACGCATCTATTGCCAACGTCTCACGAAGGCAGATTTACAATCTCCTTTAACATCTATTATTTAACTTTTTCAATAGTGCCTTTACCTCAGAAGATAAAATAATTGGATTGTAATTTTCAATGACAGCTGTCAACTGTCAAAATGACAGTTACCATAGATGCTGTTGGCCGCAGATCGTAATGACAGCGTTACCGTCTTCTGCTTGAAGTTAAATATTAACTCTCTAATTAATAATAGTCAGCTACTTAACTTAAATCGTTGCATTAGTAACGATTTAAGTATCAATAGAAGAAGACAGAGTGAGAATTATCTCACTCTGTCTTCTTCTATTGATATAATGTCAGAGAGAGAAATAACAGTGCTTAGCAATTGTTTTAAGTTCAGACAATTATGAATAAAGGGGTCATTACGCACCTGATTTAATATTGATTGATACAGTTTTTGATGGATCATCTTAGTCTAGACACAGCTTGACGCATCCAGCATCTACTTCCAGACTTTCGCAAGTCGTCATATACCTTACTGGAAGGCCTCCTACACTAAGTTTGCTGAGTCATCATCATCAGGCATGAACACGACATATCCAACGGTTTTCGGTTGTTAATCTTTAGTAAATTGATTGAATTGTTTTTTTTTAATATGATTGATCAAAATGCCCCACATTTACAAATTAAAGACCGCGCGCCTATACTCTGTATTCATTAACCAACTTCAAAAAAGGAGGAAGTTATAGTACACCCTAGATTATGGTTCGTGACTGGCCGCCCCGCGTTTATGAAGATTTATTATTCCTTCTGAATGAATGGCACTGCGCAATCAATTCTCGGGGAATGACAAGTTAATCTGCTGGTAAGTAGCTTAGCTTTCATTATTTATTCTGCCATAAAAAAAAAAAATTGTGAGTAATAGATCTAAAAATTATGAATAAATATTATTTTAGTAAAAATGGCCTTTTTTAACGAAGAAAATTACAATCCAATAATAAAAACAAATTAGATCTAGTATTTACAATTGAAACTATCAAGCTAACTGCAGACTGTTGCAAACAATCTACAGGTAGCTCAACTGATCTATATCAATACCTACCAGCCGGAAGCGTCCCCAAAGCTATAAAAAAACTGTCGTAGTTTGACAAAATTCATTATGAATGTACACAAACACGGTTCGACATGGTTCGTAGTTAAGGGAAGAACCCACAGAGGCCTAACGGGGCTGGTTGTCAAACTAGGCGGCCTATCTCAGTACTCAATTACTCATGGGACCCCTGTGGTACAAAACTCGAATTACATAAATTATTTTTTTTCCTTGGTTCCCTGAATGTGACAAAACAAAAAATTATGATAAAAATAAACATGAAAGTACACGGTTTCTTATATAATTTGGTCAAGATCTCAGGAACCCTGCGGTCAATTAAAATGGCTTATGTTTTGATTCGCAGGTTATTACTAATTATTTGGTTCCTTGAACCAATTTCTTCATAAGCTGTGTAGTTTTCTTGTAAATAAGCAAAAGGTTGATTTTTGCGCTTTCGCCGTTCCAAAAATGTATGCACTGTCCCGCTCCTATAAACGCGAAATCCTATGCCTATCCTTTTCACAAAATGACGCGATGCGCCCTCTTAACCCGCTTACAATCATAATGGGTAAATATTATGTTATATCTTAGCCTGTATATACATAAATAACATAGAATATCAGTACCTAGGTATCTCACTAATATTGCATTGAAAACTATAGCGACTTACTTATAGCCCAAACAGACGACAGTCGTCTCTTAGCAATAGAACAATCGACAACCAATCAGCAAATAAAAATAATAAATAAAAATATATACCTATTGAATATCTGCTATCTAATTATATCCAACAACAACATCGTTAACAATTACCATTATCAAATAATCGTTAACAATTACTTGATAGTGGTAATTGGTCAAAATAAAGACTTCAACACACACGACATTTTTAAACTCACTATTTTAAATTAACTTATAAACCTCTCTTAACGCAAATGCAATTGCAATTACTAAGAGCCGTTTGTTTTCTTCTCTTTTAATTTTAGGACACACTCTTACAACAAACAACATAACTTATAGAACTTTCTCATTCGAAATGCCATTTGGCCTCTAACTTAACAAATAATTTGAATTAACCGGTCTAAGACAACACTGTAACAAAAATGGCGAACAGCACTTGAAGGCCTCGCATAGTACACATAACAAATGTACCAATGTAATAACGAAAAACTAAGTGTCTAGGGTACTCAACCTAACCTACAATAATTAGAAACCAACACGACCTGGATTCCGATAACTCAATGATCAGAGTGCCTGTTCGGTTCTCCGTGTTAGCAATGTTAATGTTTGCAAATTCGGCAACTGAACCCAAAACAATACCATTCTTTCAAAGCACCGTACAGAATTACTCAGCCATAAAATGATCTCACCGACAAGGTGTTAATTTGCCGGAAAGTGTGCGGAAGGTTCGGTTTCTAAGAGAAAGCGGGAAGCGATCTGATTACAGCGCTATTACCTTAATGAACCGCTGGTGTGATGTTCTGAGACACATAAAACTTTAAAACTTTAATTTCATGAAAATATTCATAAGGAATATTGATGGACATTGCACTTGTGGAGAGGTAGTCTGTCTTTTGGGGTAAGCCTCTGTCCAGAAGTGGACGTATGTGGGCATAAATGCTAAATGGTAAAACTTTTAACTTTACTACAAATGAAATACGGTAGGATAAAGGACATAGCACATACATTCAGCACCGCTACAGCACAGCACAAAAATAAGCATTCAAAAATAGGCTTTAACTCTTAATTTTCAGACACATTTTACTGTGACGGAATGACTTGCCGCAAGCTTCAAACTGTCTGTATCTGATGCCGTTAATGTGCTGTGTGGTGCCGGCTTAGACTTTGCACCACCCCAACTCTTACCGCGGGTGTCGCAAGAGGCGACTAAGGGATATCCACCGGGGGTGGGCAGCAGCGCCCCCTGCAGAACAATTCTACTACCGAACTGCGATCCCCAACCCGCATGCCCAGCGTGGGGATTATGGGCATTACCCCCCGTGAGATAAAAGCCAACATGGCGCTTATCCCCCACTACTGGACCCAAAATTCCCCCTGGGAGTCCTGGGTCCAGCAGTGGACCATTATAGGCTGTGGAGGTGGAGGAGGTAGAGGCTGCCGTTAATATATAAAATGCATCTAAATATTACGAGTGTGCGGCAGTCTGTCTATTATACCTACCTACAGATATACATATAACTGGGTCGGGACACTTCTGACGAGAATGCCAGGTGATAGATACACGATATATCTAATCTATACTATATATATATAACTCTTAGCAGCTACCGAATGATCAGCATGGCGTCATACTGACCACTCACTTAGGTCAACCAATACCAAGATGAGAAGAGGCAAAGTCGTAAAAATGCCATATTCTAAAGTCAGATGCGGTGTTTTCATTCCAGTGCAGTTGAAAGCATTATATGACGTCACAGGGCGCCTAGCTCAGATCCCAAATACTATATTTACCCAACCTTCCACGCGTATAGCTCGATAGCGTGAACAAATACTTGGTTTGGGTACCTATATTGTGCAGCGCTCCGCAACATTTCGGAGATATAGTCCGTTATGTAAGCTTCCGTACATAGTAACTGCTAAACAATCTCTTGCTTCGGAGTGAGTGTTGTGACATGTGAGTCTCGAGGGGTTCGGTTGGTTCAATGCTCAGAGGATAGACTACATTGTAAGGCTAGGATATTAAAATATCAATAGCATTGTAGATTGTAGTACGGTATATGACGTACAGGATCAGCGCTTGACAGCTTCCCTATACATACATCATCATCATCGCTCAGCTGGTGGATAGCCGCTGCTGGATATAGGCGTCCACTGAAGATTGCCACAATAACTGGTCCTGCGGTCAGGGACTCTTTTCGATACCGTTCACTGCGCTTCCCGTATCCAGCGGGTTTACCGCGACCTTCTTTTCGCGACCAGGTCATCGGTCCACCGTGTGGGGTTTGCCCACGTTGTGCCTTCCGGTACATGGTTGCCTTGCCACTTGAGAGCCAGCGGGCTTTCCTGATACGTAGCTAATAAAATAGCAAGTTTCTATGGTGGTATAATTGGTTTAAACTTCGATAAACTCGCTATCTTCACGTTTCCATGTTCAATAGCCAATTTAGCAGCAATGAATCCGTATAAAATTTCCAACTTCGTGCACTACTTTGAATTCTTAGGAGCAGCCGCCGATATCGATACTCTATTGATTCTGTAATCTATCCCTGGAGTCCAAGGAGTTCACTGACTGGTAGTTCTCATGTCCAAGTAATTTTTGAATTTGAATTCAATTTGGAATCTTACATTTCGGAGTAAAAATTTGTTTGCAGACGACGTCGTTCTTCTTTGACCTTGGATCAGCTCTCCGCAACAAACATTGGTTGTTTTCTAATCCTATTTAGGTACTTAGTTTATCGAATTTTTTTTGGCACCTGCACCTTAGTTCTTGGTAGGTAACAAAAGAGGTATTGGTTGTATGAGTAAAGATTTTGTCTTATTTACGGGTAATTTTTCTTCGATATTTTCGGAGTTTTCATACTAAGATCCTGCACATCTCTATGGACACTAGACAAAGTGCTTCCGTCTAGATTGTTCCCAAGATACGTTCGTCTGCTAATTCGCTGTTACGCACGCTTGTCACGTACGCGGCCGTATCGTATGACAAATAGTTCTGAAACACCCTATTTTTGTCCTTTATCAACTAAGACGACCCACATAAATTAACCTTTTAGTGAAAACCGTATATTTGAGTGACTAAAGACAACTCTAGAACATAAAGCTATTTCAGCCTGTGTCGGTCTGTCATTGAGGTAGGTAATTTGAGCTAATTAGACGTATTTTGGAACCTGGGTTTAGGTCAGCACAATCATTTGATTGTGCTGACCTAAACAGCCTCTAATCAGCCAGTTCTGAACAGCAAGCATATTTATGCTTGCTGTTCAGAACTGGCTGATTAGAGGCAAAAGTACGAGTTCGTGTCTCGATGAAATCGAATCACGAAAATATCTCCTCCATTTTACACAATAAAGTCCTAACTGACTCTATCGAGGATCTTTACACTCGGAAATGAACCCCTTGGGGCTGAATCGGTCAACTCAGCTTCTTTTACTTACTTTATACTCCCGATGAAGGGCGTACATTTAAAGTAAGTATATTTACTGAGAACCTTTATATAATTTCGAAGTTTAAAATTTAAAAGCAACAAAAGCGAGAAGATGCTAAGTTAAAAAGTTGCAGCACTTGTTACGACATCTTGTTTAAAAGTTTGCCTTCCAGCCATAGATCATAACATTGCTTGGAGGAGCAGAGATTGGATCATATTTGTGTCATTTACACGCACGAATCGTCTAATTGTAACGTTTATTACGTTGGTTAAGAATAGAATAGAAAATCTTTATTTGTGAAACATAATTTAACAGCAAGCTTTGTTTTTATTTTATATTTTAATGATATTTGTTTTTGTTTATTTGAGTTACAAATAAAATAAATATTCTATTCTATTCTAACACATGACATACATTGCTTGTAACTTATATTAAATTTAATGTAACGCATAAAGGTCACCGGATCAACTTACAACTGCTATGGCAATTGTGCCATTGCAGCGCTGGTTTTCAGCGGTGCCAGGATGAACACTGACGGTTTTGACTAAAGCAGCTGGGCACACTTTGATATGCGAAAAACACAGGGCTGAGGAGGAGGTTGTCAAGAATTAAATGAGGTCTATACCCAACATTGAATGTGCCCATGACTTATTTTGTTCTGACGAAATTCTGAGAACTATGATTAAAGTCCTCATAAATGAACAAGAAGGTTTAGGTCTCAACAATATGGTTATTTTCATAAAAAAGGTAATTCGGTCTTAATGCTAAATGCTATTTTCAAAATGTCGGGACTCAGGAGGATATTGTCGTGTAATATGGGTTTTTTTGTATGCCTGGATTAAACGAATTTTATTTATTTATTTTAGGTGCTGCGATGATGATGATTTTGAACAATTGTGTATTCTGCCTCATTGAAGAGTTCCCAAACTGTGAGATGTATGTAAGAGACATATTCTCATAACATGTTTGGTGCGTAATAATGGCTTGGTTGTGGACGCACCAAATAAACAACACTGCCAAGATAAAACAAACATAATAGCTATAAGTATACTAAGCTGTCTTTTTGCCTTGCTGCTAATTTATAGATGCACAGAACACGGCGAAAATTTGCTTACCGGGGCTTGCGACGATTTTTATACATAATTTGCCCTATTTGGCAAGGTTTAAATCCTTTTCTCCCAGTTGGAAGTAACCTCGTCAGTGCGGACATAAAACTTATCCTTTTTGGCTAAATGACCGTTCCCGTCTTGACCCGGGGGATATGTCCGAAGCAGACTACCCTTTGACTCTCAACTGTTCTAAAGCACCTTTGACCCTTACCATCAGAGACTTTAGATCTATTTTCGTGCACATCTCCGGCCATCAATGTATGTATATCGTAGTCCCAAAGCATCAGTATGACTATCACTATTAGGCCATGGACTCTACTGCTGCAAACCACCTTCGACCTTCACTAGTAGAGATTTAGTTCTATTTTCGTGCATGTGTTCGTCTATCAATGCGTATCGCCCAGAGCACCACTATCACATTATGACATGCACTCCCAAAGACGCTCTAAAATTATCATGTGCTGGAGTAACCTAATAGCCGGGAGCCACAATCGATCCTCTTCATAGTGGTCGACGGTTAAATGTTCATACAGACCAAATGACTAGTAGCTAGGGTAAATACACTGAAATTTCAGCTGTATTCGCCAAAGTCAAAGGTATTTGCAGATAAAACCGCTCAAGCGCAAGAGGCAAATGTTAGTCTGGTCAGAATGAGGTCTGCTATATACGTATACGTAGGTCGTTTATTGAAAATAAACTATTATAACTACTATTATATTGTCCTACATTGGAGACAACGACTATTGTTTATACCCGTTATGTTCCGTTCACATGTTGACCGAGTCATCGCGAGCCTAGATTTGTAGACGGTCAGCACAGAACTGTCCTCAAAAACGTTTGCGGTAACATTGTCAATTTGTCATCACGTGGAAGGAGCATTAGATCCTTCGGGACTGGTTCAGCTATCCTTCCAGCCTGTGCTACCACAGATATCTCGGCACTATCTACGGTAATAAGTTCTGCGCTATCCTCAAGATAAGCATCGGTAAACATGCTTCGGTCGCTTCCTGCGGTGCCGTGGGCTGTGTGAATCGTGCCTTATATAACGTTGTTGGGAATTATGTACTGTGTTGTCTTATTTTTATCAGGATTAGGATTTTCCTGGTCCGATTCTGGGTTAAGATAGACATTATTTACCTGTTATTGGTTTACTTTTGTGACCGTAATTTGCATTACAATAACTTCCGCAAGATCGTCGAAAAAGCTAACAATTAATTATTCGTAAAGTTTTTTTAGGATTTCTCACATTAAATCCCCAACAAAAATCACAGCTCCACTTATCGTTAGCAGTTTGGGTTTGATCACCATTGTTCAAAAACTAATAGAACAACGGTTTGACTCCCAAATCGATAGCAGTAATCCTCTTTATACCCGAACAAATTAGAACTTCAATACCCAAAGAAAATAACAACTCCCCAACACAATTATTTGAAACCGTATAGAGAGCTATCGAATAAAGAATCTTTAGTTTCCAATCCAATTTGCTCTATTCCCTTGCGTGTCTTACTGGGAAGCGATTTATTTTGATTATAGTTGGAGCAGTGGAAAACATGCTATAAATTAACACGGAGGACTTAATTAGGACCGTGTTTCCAATAGCAGTAATGTCTGGCGATGACAGGCTGATGCCTATTGATGTTGTGTGGATACAAGTGAAGTACTAATTGACGACTCTAATACACTTGTTTATAGTGTTTATTTTTATTTGGACGTTGTTTATTTGAATATGGCTGTTGTATTGTCTTACACCAGAGGATTGGCAGCGTCTACTAAGTACCTAACGCCAATACTGCGATCACTGAAGAGATTGGGGGTTGTTTATGTGTGGTAGATGTCGATGGTTGATCCTCAAACTGCCCTTTTTAAGAGTGGTTAGTGTTGTGGTGCTTGGTAGATGGTCAAGGAAAGTGATTGGTATGGTATGGTACGACTGAATTCACATCACACACGTGATTTATGGTCAAAGGAATGGGTATCTTTAGTCGGAAGCGTCCCAAACACGCTGGCTGCATTGCTCCGTTGTATGGCAATGCTTATGCGCTGATCCAGATATTCACCAGCTCTCGGGTCTCGCGCGGCTTCGACCAGACGCTCAGATAATTTGCTTAAATAAACTACTGCCGCTACTACTTATGCTAAAAATAGTAAAATGATGACGATGAATGACGATGGCGGTCGGTTAACCCGAACAATCACCAGCCCGCCTGCCAAGCGTGGTGTGGTGATCATGGCAATTTCTCCATTGACTCTTAGGGGAGGCACATAGGACTTCCTAGGGCTGTCGTGTTGTGTCTTGTGACTGTGAGGTTGGACTTCCTAATTTTGTAAAACGTTTTCTACATGAAAATGGCTTTTCCGATTCTTGGAATGGTGAAAATCGGTAGATAATCTTCGAGATTACGCCTTGAGAATATTATCGTTTGAGAATTATTTCGACCTTGACTTCAATTACGGAACAACTAAACATTTCTTGAGAGGGATCTTCATAAAATTCTTATCCAATAGCGCGTGAAATGTTCGGACCCCTTTCTCAAAGAGATAGCTGTACCGGAACGATGAATTTGGCAGCAAAATTAAAAGAAAACCTTTTTATAAAAATCATGGCTCATTATCCCCGAACAAAAGGAAATTTATAAGCCAGGTTACTCGTCCAACAAAAGGAGTTTCTTAAGAAGTTTACGGGGCGCTATATTCCAACGGAAATTATGAGGATCTATGTTGTATCAGTGAAATTTTATTTCTCCTTTTTGATTCTTTTTCGTAGATCAGTCCTAAGTAATTAATTATGAATCCCGGACTTCTGTTTTGAACGATTAGGGTGAAAACCACCCTATGGCCATGGCCACGATTTTCAATTGTTTTTGTAAGCCTCGAAGTTTTAAGACTCTTAAGAACTTTTTATGAATGACGCTCGTAAAAGAAAAGTCTGAATATGAACGTACGTATTGGGATGAAACGTTGGTAACTAGGTTCGTAGTTAAGGTGGTTAACTATTCATCGCGACGCTACGCGATAGGATCCGGAATACGGAAATCCGTAGAAGAACCAAAGTAACCGACATAGCTCTCAGAGTTAGCGGGCTGAAGTGGCGATGGGCAGGCCATATAGATCGCAGAATCGATAACCGTGGGGAGTATCGGTTCCTGAGTGGCGACCGCGATGCGATGCGAAACGGAGTGTGGGAAGACCTTACACTCGATGAACCGACGACAATGTAGTGGGTTGAAAAACTCGATTTTTTGGGTATTTTTGCTCTTCTTTTGTCAAGGCTGTATCTCTTGAACCACAATAGGAACACACATGAAACTTTTTATGAATAAGAAACACTTTAACTGTAATAACAACAAATACTAAATAAATAATATAGTTAAAAATTAAATGGGGTCTCTAAACAAGAGAAAATTTTATGTTCTTTAAAAAGTTGCCTGTTTTTTAGGGTACCCCTCGTGTGCGAGTCGACTCGCACTTGGCGGTTTATTTAGAGTTTTATAACTCCCGTTGTTTCGGTACTGTCGAGGGCAAACAACCGGCTAGAACAAAGGACTTTCGTTATGATGTACCCGCGTTATTAGACGAAATATTTTCCCATTCATAACTCGAAAAGTTAAAAATAGAATTTTGAATTGGAATTCGTCGTGGTAATTTAGTACAAAAACCTACAGTAACAATGTGCATCGTGTGAAACGGTGGACTTTCTAAAAGGTGTCATAATTCTAGGTGATATTTTTTCTAATTGATTGAAATCAACAAATTGTCTGAAACAATGCCCCTGTTTCAGACAATTTGTATAAGATTATTAATGAAAGATTTTGAATATCAGTTACATTAACGCCATGGCTATACCTATAAGAAAGGTATTTTTAATAACAACCACGGCCTAGCATATTAAGTACCTATGTGCGGTAGGTTAGACTCTATTTGTTAGCTTGATGCAGCATTATTACGCTTCAGCAAGGCCAAACGGCCTACGAATGAACATTGCAGTGTTATGATGGAGACAAAACTGAGATTCTTGGTACAAATGTAGTTATAAGTTCCATACTATCGTAATTCTAATCCTTGGGTCTTTTCTTCCAATAACTGATGTGGCCATTTTGGTCCACATCCATCCTGGCAAGTACAAAATTGGCCTAGTAGGTCTGTTTTAAAATGTCGACATAATTTGTACTGAAAACTACGTCTTTACAGGCGAACGAAATGTAGGTATTATAAATCTTTTAAATCCATCATGGTTATTAACACTAAAGTAAAAAAAAAAGTAAAGTAAATGACTTTAGAAATGTATTATTATTTTAATAAAAACATCAAGTTAATAGCTGCGGTAGTTGCTAATATATTAAAGACGGTAAAAAGGACAGGCAGAGCAAGACCGACCGAACTGCAGCTCTCCGAGAGACTAAATTATGGCCCCGTTCTGTGTGTGTTCAATACGGGCAAGCGACAGACGTGGGCCGGGCCGGGCGGCCCAAGGGCATTCTGGTACTTTTTAACTCGGATTAAACCAGGTCTAGCATCAGGCTATACTAATGAGGCAGCTTTGCTAAAGTCGACTTTTTTGCGCTTTTTAGGTTGTGTTTCATTTTTTACGTAGTGAATTCATTGGTTTCGAAACCGATCTCAAAACCATAAAAAACACATGACGTAAAGTAAAAAACATGTTGTCAAATGTAGCTTACCCATATAGGTTTCGTTACGTGCCACAATGTGACAATGCAAAAAATCTCTCAACCATACCCCATGTCTGTGAATTTATATGTAAGTCGCGATTTTTTGCTCCGTCGACTTCCTGAGACGACATTTAAATATGCTGCATACTCGTCAAAGAATAGGGTTTTTTATTTTTTGCTACATTTGTGTGATAAGACTTATTTTTGCATGAATGTAAGCATATGGGTCGTATTCATAAACTAAAACCTCTTTGTTTCTGGGTTTAAACGAGGACCAGGAAAATTTACGGCTTTTTTATTATTTATTTAGGGCTTTATCGCTTAGCGATAACATCGCCCGTAAAAAATTAGAATTCAAAGATACAAAAAAAAATATAACAAAATTAAACTTATTGTTGAAAATGACGATGTAGGTATAGGTTTACATTGGTGTCGATTCTGATTCGATCGTTAAGAAATTGACGGCAACATTTTTAGTGCTGTCTAATTAGTTAGTTTGGTTTTTGTACCAACAGAATTAACCCCAATGACGTTCCATAAAAATAATCCAACTCCATACTATTCTACAGCAAAACTGACTTATTAAAACTTTCATGGCCCACGGCGCCCATGTCGCGACCGCACCGCGCCGCCGAGGTTGGACAGTAAATGCGTTAATTGATTTTTAATCTTCTAGCTATAAACTCTACTGAATCGTTAAGGCCCCTAGATTCTCATGATTTTGGGAAAACCTCACAGCATAACGGCAGAGATAATTCAGGTCTCCAGCAGGTCAGTGACCTAGTTGAGTATCACTTGGAACAAATGACAGTCTTTATCCGAAGGTACATACAACTTTGAGTACGATAAGCTCTAATTCTACACAAAAAATGGCCTAGAACAACAGTTTGAACCGAGCTTAACCTCAGTTCATCAGGTTAGTTACATTATTCAGTAAGCAAACAAAGCATAACGCCGTGTAAGGCCGGATACACACTGGCCGTCATTTATTTTTGGATTATAATAAAATAAATAAATAAAAGGCGATGTTCCTTTTCACTTCTCTATCATTGTGCATCATAGCACATAAGCACAGCATCATCTAGCCCCAAGCTAAGCAGAGCTTGTGCGTTATGAGAACTAGATAACTGTTATCTAGGGTCTAAGTACATACATCATAAGGTTAGATATTTTTTATACTACAATAGAAAAGATCCAGAATCTGCAGATCGTACAAACAAACATTTGTCAGGCGGGAACAGAACCTGCAAGCCCTTGCGTCCCAGACGGACCTTCGCCAGCTGCGCCACAGAGGTCGTCTGTTATGTTTAGCTAAGACACAGGTGCCTGTGTAACCACAGCGCTATCCTGAACAGCCATGCCCAGCCGGTGCGTTACGACGCAATGTACCATAAAAACTGAAGATAAGCTTGCCTTACTTTTATCACCACGAGGTCGGGTATCCATTGTTTAGCGGAAGACGATTTCTGTTTAAATATATATAGGTAATCAGAACGCCGCCGTCTCGTCTCGTCTTCAAAAGGAGTACCTACTAAATTTCTTTTTTAACGTGT
The DNA here is from genome assembly GCA_963662085.1 of Eupithecia inturbata. Lineage (NCBI taxonomy): Eukaryota > Metazoa > Arthropoda > Insecta > Lepidoptera > Geometridae > Eupithecia > Eupithecia inturbata. The sequence continues at coordinate 3,113,460 of OY759196.1, read as the reverse complement.
TTTCATTGTTAGTGTTTTACGATATACGGGAAACTACTTTTCCGCTATTTATATTCCTTGTAGAAAGCAGAATATTTAAAATTTTTTAAAATAAAAAATTCTTAAATATTAGAATTTTGCGCGAATTTGTGTCAGATTCCGTGTAGATGACTCGAGAACGGAGTTTCTGAATAGTCCTGCTGCAAAGCCAAGCTTTGATAATTAGACAACAATCGTCTGATTATTATCAAAGCTTGGTGGATTTCCGCTATTTAGTATGGCAACAGTTCGAAGCTACACACTGCCAAATCTGCCAATACAAAAAAAAAATGGTGGATTGAACAACCAGCAACCGTGCACGACTAACGCTTGGCTTGGATAATGGACACGCGCAGTCATAAGCTAGCTGGAGTAAAGTTGTTTACTACTCGTAAAAGTAATCAATAAACGTAAGTTATGTGACGGCCTCACTTTTTAGTGGTGCTTATAAGGAAGCCAAATATGAACCTTTGGTATTCTATAAAAATATGGATTATGAAAGATGTTGAACCGATTTAATGTGAACCATAATGTTTGAACTTGGTTTACACGATTCGACGCAGGCTCTTTTGAACTTTTGTGGATAACCACAAAAGTCAGTTCAGTTCTATATTTATTTAATATTTTTTTATAGGAAGTGTGATTTACAAACTTTTCCGGATGTGCATGGCCTCGTGCAGATGGTAGTTAAAAACGGTCCATTAGTCGAAAATTACCTGTAACAAAAGCAACAGAAAATTAAATAAGTCTCAAATCGTTTTTCACACAGCTATCGAACTGAGACCATTAAAATTTACTCGGATATTCAAATCAGTATCACATTAGTCACACATAATGGAATCGAATTATATATATGGGAATCGAGATATCATGGGAAAATTCGGTAAAGTACGGAGTTGAAATCGCTTTGTGAACGATTGACAATTTGATACAGGGCTTACAGATACACGATATTGCATTTCTAACACGTCCTTCCTAGAATACGATGAAACCTGTCGAAATTAAATACTGAGAATCCCTTGGATTAAACTTCAAGTACCCGAGAAGATCCAAGTAAACCTGAAAAAGAAATATGAATGACAAAACTCTAGATTTTTTCCGCCGGAAACATCAAAAGCTTTTTCAGCTATGTAAACCTATCGTGAGATAAAGCGTGTCAATAAAATCATTTCAGCAAACAAAACAGGACGTAATGAAAAGAAAGCAAGCAGATGGAAATACACCAGGAACTTGGGATCACAAAGACACCGTGTGAAAATCCCTCGAAGAACATTTTCATTTAAATTAGAAATTTGGCTTTTTCCTGTTTATTTTAATTTGTTTACACGAAAAATGTCCGCATGAACTTTGCATTGATGTTGCGCGCCAGTTGTTATTATTACGATGTACTCTTCAGAACTACAGAACAGCTGTACGCTACAGAATTTCTCCAATATTACTACAATAACGAAACATGGACCATGTTTCGTTCCTCTAGCGGGATAGAGAGAGGATTGAGGCATTTGAAATGTGGTATGGAAAGGATTAGCTGGACGGACAAGGTTATTAATGAGGTGTTGAAAAGAGTTGAGAAAAGATTTTTGATTAACACCATTCAAAACAGAAGAGGGAGAAAAATTGGACATTTTATAAGACATGACATCTTCATAAGCAGTATCATAGAAGGAAAAGTAGAAGGAAGATGAGGAAGAAGAATACCAAGAATTAGCTGTATGAGTCAGAGCAAGGAGAAAGTCGCTGTCATTTCGTTTAAAGTAAAAGTAAAAGAGATTTGGAGAGAGAAAAGTGAAGGAAATTGCATTAGTTACACCGAGCACACATGAGCTAGGCTCGTTAATTTAAAATAAAAACTATAATAACGAGAATTAAAAACAGAGGCTCAAATGACAAATAAGCAAATCCCACCACGGTTTTAGACAATATAGAAGCCCAATTGCCACACAAAGAAAATTTAATAAAAACGTTGGTGTCCCGTTTGGCTTCCAACCAACTTCAAGTCTACTGCAACCGAATCGTTTGCGAAATGTAAAGCGCTAAGAACTTAAAGCTCATAAAATTCTTCAATAACTACACTTGAGAGCAATAAAATCGCACATCCGCACATTTTTACTTAAAAGTTAAATTTTTTTTTTATTTGGAGCTTACAGCAAATTAAAATCAAATTAAATTAAAGTGCATAATCTAGGCATTCGCAGAACTGATAAAGGGTTGACATTTACCTTTAAAAACAACTCATTAGCAACAAAACAATAGACCCCCTTATGTCGCTCGATCCAGGTAAGGCCGGCGGCGGGATTTATCGCAGGTATAAAAGAGTGCATATTGAGGGAATGGTCATCATTTGCATACCAACGTACAGTGTGAAAGGTTCTCTATTGATATTGGCTTCAAACGGAACACGAAAATGGATACTACACCAGAAGTAGCCGCTCAAGTGGTTGCCCTTGTTGAATCGGGGCTTAAGCAAAGTCAAGTGGCTCGACAATTGAGTTTGAGCCGATTTACCGTTCGGCGTGTATACCAGAGGTATCAAGAGACTGGTGGCTACCAACGGCGACAAGGATCGGGCCGTCCCCGTGCTACAACAGAGCGTGATAACCGCTTTCTTATAACGACATCTTTAAGAAATCGTCGTTTGAACGCAGTTCAACTGGGCCAACGACTTCAAGAAGTTCGTGAAGTAGAAGTTAGCCGGTGGACAGTCAGAAGACGATTGAGAGAAGGTGGCCTGACTGCACACAGGCCAGCAAACGGGCCGAAATTGACCCCAGCCCACCGAGAAGCCCGCCTTCAGTTCGCTCGAGACCATTTGAATTGGACCGAAGAGCAGTGGAGTGCAGTCCTGTTCTCTGATGAGTGCAGGATGTGCTTGCATGGCAACGACGGACGGGGGAAGGTGTATAGAAGATCGGGAGAACGATTTGCCCAATGCTGCATAACAGAACGTGTCGCCTATGGCGGTGGATCAATCATGTTTTGGGGAGGCATGTCTATGGAAGCAAAAACCGAGCTTGCCTTCATCACCGGACCGAATACTGGTCGCCAATCAAGAGGATTGACTTCCATACGATACATTGAGGAAGTACTCGAGAGCCACGTCGTACCTTTTGCTGGGTTTATCGGCGAAAACTTTCTGTTTATGCAAGATAATGCAAGACCGCATACTGCTGGCATAGTGATCGAGTACCTTCAAGAGGTGGATGTGACCGTTATGGAGTGGCCAGCTCGAAGCCCAGACCTCAATCCCATCGAACATCTATGGGACGAGCTGAAAAGAAGAGTTCGAGGCCGAGATGCTCCTCCATCGACTCTACAGGAGCTGCAACAGGCGATCGCAGAGGAATGGGAGGCTATTCCTCAAGACTTTATCAAAAGTCTAGTAACATCAATGAAAACACGGATGGAGTCAGTGATTCAGGCTAGGGGAGGGAACACTCGGTATTAATAACAAACTTTAAATTAATTTTATCTTTTAATTTCATAACTTTGACACCAATACTTGAATAAAGAATTTTTTACTAAACATGCATTTTTGTTATTGATCCACAAAAGCATTTTTATGTAATGATTGAAAGACAAATCAGATACCACTGGATAGGTATTAAAATAGACTATGAATCTGCATTACAGAAACATAATATTTTTTGTTTTTTTTTTAGTTATGTCAAAAAATCATGAATGTGCGATTTTTTTGCTCTCAAGTGTAGTTGCTGGTAGCCTGTTTCAATAAAATTAAGCGTACAATTGGCATTGTGAGATAAAAAGGTTTAACGGGACTTGGGCATAAATAACGAAGCTGCATGCAAAAATTTCAGGCCAATAAAAAGTTTTCAGTTCGAAACAAACGTTATGGGGAATTTTTAAGCTGGGTTAAATGGGGAGGGTAAAAGTGGCTGTGCTCTTGTCACTTTTAACCTCTTTTATTGTTAATATAAATTAAGGATGGTTTTAGATCACCTGGTTACCTACTTTAAAGAAAATTAAAGTAGAGGTTTTACCTACTATAAATTATACTATGTACATACTCGTATATAGTAGTTTCCCGGTATATGTATGTATATAGCATTTATACAGGAATGACACGCTTCGCTTCTAAAAGATTCATCTAGAATTTCTGCGATAAAACAGATTAATTTTGACTCGTGTTTTTATCGATATGTTTGATTTCCCACGATTCTCCCATAACTCCGTCGCTTCTTCACAACGGAAGTCTCGACAGGTTCTTGTTTTTGTTCAATAACAGTATTCCAATCAAGCTTTGAGTATTCGTGAGTAACATGAAACAAGAAATCAAAACTACACTTTGGCAGGAATGAGGGCAACGTTCCACTTTCCGGCCAAAACCGGTTTTCACTGGAGCCAACTTCAAACGCTACTGATATTCCATTCGGAGGCTCTATTTTGAATTTCAAACCGTCATTTTGTAAATAGAATAGAATGACAGGTTTCTCTATGGATTATGAATGAATAGATTATGCCAGCGCGGCTTCGCACGCGTTTTTTGGAATGAAAGTAGCCAGCAGGTCCAGATCTTTATGTGAGAAAAATTTCGTCCAGATCCATTCACTAATTTTGACGTTTTCTTCCGCCAAACATCTTCACAACGTCACAAGAACTACTAAACTTTCGCCTTTATAATATCAGGATAGACTATGACTTGAGGCTTCGAGATAAAAAAAAAAGTTTAAATCGGGATACGAAACGGTAATTTGAGTTATCTATTCAGCAACACGCTGAGTAGGTACCTTTTTAACTTGACACTATTATTTATCTTTATTACAAAGATCTATAAAAAAATTTAATAACGAGTATTTCATCCAAAACACCAATTGTAACAATTACGCAACAATATATTTCCAGGTTTTTTACTGAATTCCATTTATTTTCTACTAGCTGCTGCCTGCGGCTTCGCACGCGCTTTTCAAGTAGCCATGTCCGATCTGCAAATGTTTGTTCCGGGTGTTCTGGGTATTTTCTATACATAATAAAAAAAATATCTATCTATGTTATGTATTGTATTAAGTTTATCAGTCATCATAACACAAGCTCTGCTTACTTTGGGACTAGATGATGTTGTGTGGATTGTCCAGCGTTATTTATTAGGTATTTATTTATTTATTATGTCCGTCCCCGGGATACCATTTACCTCACTGCCAACTTTCATTATGATCCGGTCAGCCGTTTAGGCGTGAAAAGGTAACAGACAGACAGACAAGAGTTACTTTTGAAAATATATTATTAAAGTATGGATCTACAAAACAGGTTTCTTAAAGACAAGTGTGAATAGCTTTCTAGAAGACTACAATTTCGTGACACTTACCATTAGGTAAGATTGTGGTCGAACGGAGGTCTATTCACGATAAAAAATAATCCGCCAAGTGCGAGTCGATTCGCACGCGAAGGGTTCCGTACCGTAAAAATCAGGCATTTTTTCAAAGCACATCAAAATTTCACTTGTTGTGCACTGTGCTAATATTATTAATTAGTCTATCTGTCTGTTACCAATTCACCTCTAAACGGCTAAACAGATCTCAATGAAATTTGGCAGGGGGGTAAATAGTACCCAGGGGACTGACATAGGCTACTTGAAAAGCGCATGCGAAGCCGCGGGCAGGAGCTAGTTTATAATATTAGTACCTATAGATGACTAACTTTCCAATATTGGAAAGCTGGAGTTTTCAGTGGATTTTTACCGTAAACTTTTTGATAGCTTTCGCATTGACATGTTTATCGTCAGCATAGATTGAATAATAAATAAAGCCGTACCAATCCCATGGCGTGCGATTCGTGGCGCCGCGCAGCCGCCATTTTTGACAGAATAAATAACTTAACGGATTTACCTTCAGGGTAAAAAATATTTTTTATATTGTCACGTATATATATAATTTCTAACTAATTAAACTTTTGTAACAGGCTTAACCCAACGGCACGCAACTGATTTTCATCATTACCTACTTCAGCGCTTGACTGACATCACATTTTCTTTTTTACCGACTTCAAACAGGAGGAGGTTTTCAGTTCGTTTGTGTCTTTTTTTTATGTATGTATGTATGTTACTAGATGTCTCCGCCTATGGGTAACCGGTTTTACTGATTCTTTCACTATTGTAGACAACGATCCCGAGGTGATCCCATAAAAAAAATATTCCTGAGGGGTTTGTATTTATCCCGTTAAACTTAAAAAAAGCAACATAATATTATTGAAGAATCACGAGCTACAACAGTTTTGGTGATATCTGCGCCAACTGTTAATAGATTTTGATGATTCTTTCGTTGTTGTATAAAAAAATATTTTGAGGTGGTCTCCTATAAGTTACATTCTCGAGGAATTGCTATGCGCCGTAAAACGTTGATTTATCAAAATTATTTTGAATATGATAATTCAATTATCACATAATTAATGGTTTCCATGGCAACGAGCGTTAACAGTTTCATCCATGTGACATCAAACTAAATTAGACTTAAATTATAGCTAGAATTCGCCAGGGTAAACAAAATTTTTTGACCGTGAACCTTCGGTCAGGGAAAGTAAGGGAGGGGTGATTTCCTTCGTCCGAGACAGATGAATATTGTTTAAAAACCGGGAATTGAAGTCGGTTTATCGTTTTTTAAAACACGCCAAATCATTTGCATAAAAAGTTTTCCCATATTTTAACATCTCGTTTGAGTATTAAGAATATAGGTTTATTAAAAAAGAAAATTACAATCAAATAGTAGTAACAAATTAGAACAGATGCTGATGTACTTAATACATAAACTACATAGACAGATATTTTTTATTATGATCTTCGCCCGCTGCGCTACTGAGATCGTCATAACCTAAACTACCTACCAAGGTAGGTACGTATTTCTAATCGAAACGCAGAGCTCACCACAGTATGTCTACATACATCGACGCTTCTACAACTAAACGACAGTAATCTATTCCCAAATAAAGCCAGTCGTGCGCGCTGATCACATGACTTTGTTCACACTAACTGTTTCAAGAAAATAGTTGTCTCGCACCGATTGTGCCACAGATGCAAGCAACAAGTCCATGACGTTTACCTTACCGTTATCTTGAGAACGTTCTGAGTCAGACAAGTCTTTGTTAGGTTTTCCTCCTGTTTTTCTTTTCTGTGGCATGTGAATGTCATTATGGTCACACTATTGTATTGGAATAAATTACATAGAATGCATCCTCTGTAATCGATTTTGCTGTGTTTATATTTCATTTCAACGATGGGATACAGATTGGATACGGCCACACTGAATCCGTTCTTCTTTATCGCTCTGACTGTACTGTTGATCTTGAGGCCGTCAAATAAATTCGCGACTTAACGTCTCGCTATACGGGAAACATTCAAATAAAGACTGCGTTTTATTTCGTATTAAGGGGGTTTCCCATCGCAACGCAGTTACATGATCTATTAGTCACCTTAGAAAAAGCACTAGCATCTGGTCAATTCAGACGTATTCGTGAGTGAATCACTTATACTAATTTCTTTGCATTAGCTTAAAATTAAAGACCGGCATCAACATCCTACCCTAGCAGCTGGTCTATTTAGATAAAAACATCTCCTCACTCGCGCGCGAATCACGGCGTGAAATCGCGGCGCGGCGCGGATCGCGGTGCGAATCACGGTCCACACTCGCGCGCGAATCAGGCGCGATATACGAATCCTTTGTCGCGAGACAATAACCGACAAACGAATGGGATCCACACTCATGGTTTGCGGGTGGTTCGCGGTTTCGCGCGTGATTCGCGAGTCTGGAGGGGTTTTTAGTGTATCATACTATTTTTGCCGCTCTTTGGGTATTTTTCTTTTGCTTTTTATTCGCAATCAAAATGTACCCAATGAGCGGCAAACATTATTTGAATAATAAGGTAAAGAAGCAGCGTAATATTTCCAAGATTTGTTGGTACCAGAAATATCTGAACGGGATTTCCGTAAAGGTATTTCAGGACCAGCCCCTTCTGCATAACATAAAGGAAAATCTATATTGTTTCGAATTCCTTGAATCATCTCTGGAAAATAAGGTTCCAAGCGAGTAAGGCTTACCCCGTACAACGGAATCTCGCGGAATCGCGGATTTTTTTCCGCAAGCGCGGGCGCTTCATACAATATCCATATGTTGCAGAATCCTGCGGAAAAAAACCGCGCGCTGAGATTCCGCAATGCGGGGCGTAAGCCTTAATATGTTGCAAACCCGAACGTCCCTAACACCTTGTTAAACTGGAGATTGCTCCACACGCTCCGTCAATTCAGAGGTGATTATGAACCGTTGCAGACGGGGGGTTAATCAAATTTTGTACAAAGATTACACGGCTGCTGAGCTTTTGAGAACAGTCCTCTAATCTGTCATAACCAAAAGCCTTTTTGAATGTAACATTATTGTCAGAATTATAATCATTGTGCTTTATGCTTTTCATGTTGTGTTGTCCTATTAAAATTAGATAAATCAATTTGATGCAAAATTTCAATTTTTCTCTGCTTTCACTATACCCATCACATTATTTTTGAACTGATCATATTATTTTTGAAGTTTATGTCACTCCTTACTGACACTGGTAGAGTCGTAGCGATAAGCAAGCGGCGCCAAATAAAGAAGTTGAAGTTGATAACTGTAGTTTCTTTTTGAGGGGCTATGTGCTTCGATATGTGCCTCACGATGTGTTGTCATCGATATACATAGCATATTATACTAGCTTGTGAAGCTAGTATATTATACTAGCTTCCGCCCGCGGCTTCGTACGCGATTTTCCGGGAGAAAAAGTAATAAATATGTTATTCCAGGTCTACTACTTGTGTGAAGTGTTTCTTTCGATAACTGCATTGAAAGGATGGGTCTGTACGGATCTGCCATCTGTACTAATCTGTAACATCTGTACTAAGCCGAAAGAGGGTAATTCAGGACCCCGAGAAGATCAATTTTTGTTCTACGATTTTTTGATTGACGGATTTTTTTACTTAAAAGAAAATGCTACTTTTTTCTTTGTATTCGCGTTCTTTTACGTATATTCTTACATTTATTGTTATTGTTTTGAAATTTCAAAGGTGATGTAATGTAAATACATAATTTTTTTGTATTCATTTCATGACAAGCAAATAACTATTGTGAAATATATGTTATTGTATTGTTATGTTATATGTTATTAATATATATTAAATAATGCAAGAGTGCGTGTTAAAAAACACGAACAGGCTGAAAAAAATTATAATCGTTTTTTTTTATATTCTCAAGTTGATCCCCTCTGGATCCAGAATCACCTAATTTCGGCACATATTGCATGGCATCCTGTTTAATGCCACTCGAGTTACTCGCTCTGACTTGGAATAACTTAGCATACTCAATAAACCATTATGGATCTGGACTAGACAATGGATGGATTCCACGCAAATGCCCACAATCAAATACACATGTGCGAAAACACCAGTGCCCTTCAGAGTTCCGTGTTCAAAAGTAACCCGTGATATCAGCAGCTGTATCAACTTTTTAATTAGTGAAGGACAAGGTAAGGGTTAACAGACTTCTCATCTGCTCTGTTTGATTAACTAATGATTAGGTAGCCATTTTTTATTCGAAACTTGAATAGTTTTTATAATAGCGCATCTGCAAGTTGGCCGGATCATGGTGAGTTTTGAGTCGCTTAGGTTTTCGCTGGTATTAAATCAATCAAAATAAACACCGATTGGGACGATCCTGCTAACATGTGCAAATATGAAATGGAAAATGTATCTGCAACTTCGTATATTGGGTCATTACTTAGAGCATTAAACCTTTAATGCTCTAAGGGTCATTATGTCAAACGTCCCAACGCGGACTCTATGGTGCCAGGTGCCAACCCTATCAACAATCAACCAGCCAAACATAAGAATGATGGCCTATTCCACTGATCCAATCAGTGGAATAGGCCATCATTCTTGCAGATCGACTAATGGATCAGTTTCCACTTTTTTGTCCACTCTGATCCACCGATGGATTAGTTTCGAGTTCAAGTTCCACTCTGATGCACCGATGGACTGTTCCCACAGAAAATGTACTACTACCTTTACCTTTATTTAGACCGGTTACAATTAAGTCAACCGGACTTCTGATAAATGTCAAAAATATAGAAAACTAGCTGCTGCCCGCGACTTCGCACGCGCTTTTTAAGTAGCCTATGTCCGTCCCCGGGATACCATTTACCTCCCTGACAAATTTAATTAAGATCCGTTCAGCCCTTTTAGACGTGAAAAGGTGACAGACTGACAGATAGACTTACTTTTGAATTTTTAATATTATAAGGATGTACAAAATTGACAGAAATGTCAAAAATGATAGAAAATGTCAAAAGTGACAGAAAATTTCTTTGTGGCAGCCCTGAAGTGTGACGAACAAAATTACCTACAGATTCAAGCAGCGCTTTACTTTTCTTAAGGTTATCGACCAAGCAGTAAATCAAGGGAGATTAAAAGGGAGGGCAGGCCCGACAAATCATTCTGACTCAGATCTCGCGGCGACGAAAATACCCGAAGGAATTACGTGAATAAAAATATATTATATGTACGTTTGCCTTAGTTACTTTTTCCTGCTTAATACGGAAATTAAACATCAATTAATTGTGCAGTACTTTGTACTAACTTGTTTCTTGCAAATGTTTTATAACCGGAATTAAGTACGAGGTGGTTCTCTTTACGCGTCAAAAATAATAGGTTTTACTATTTTCTAGTTTCTAGAAGTAATTTAGATAGCAAATAAGAAGTTACTCACGCATTTAACCGGGATAAAAAGTAGCCTATGTCATCCCTGGGATACCGTCTACCTTCCTGCCAAATTTTATTAAAATCCATTAAGCCGTTTAGGCGTGAAAAGGTAACAGACATACAGAGTTACTTTTGAGTTTATAATACTAAGGTTTTTATTATTATAGAGCGTACGCCTCACACTCGATGTAATTTAAAAGAAATTAAATAATGTCCTAAATATTTTTCGACTTCGACTGTGCTACTAACCAACTACACCACGACGTAGGAGTCGAAAAACTAACGGCGCACGCGAGTCCGAAAAGGAAGTCCTAAAGGTATTCGACTCCTACGTCACTTGACCTCGTGGTGTAGTTGGTTAGCACATTCCCGTAAAGAGGGAAGGATGCGGGTTCAACTCCCGTCGAAGTCGAAAATTTTTGTGATATTATTTGATTTTTATAATATTAGTATGGATAGTATTTTTACCTTTTTCAATAGTTTGTGTAGACTAGACTATCACATAAACACCAAGTTATAATAACAGGCAGATTAACATGAAGCCAGATAGAACTTCACCTCGATAATTTATTTATCATGTTTTGTTTTGGATGAAATAAGAGGATGCATTTGAACCCAAAGCGCACTTACCTCGTCAACGATCACGTCATGACCATTTCTATGGATCCTTCGCGTGTCACTCGTCTGTCATTATAAATGGACGAAATTGTCGTCATCCGTTGTATATATCAGCGGCAGCGACAATTGGAGTGAAATTTCTGTTTGAATAGGAAGTTTCGTAATAGTAAGCTTCATAGCTTAGTATTACGAAACTTCCTATTCACACTGTTGTTTTTTGTATGACAATCCAAATATGCTGATGCTGTTAGCGATAAGGCCGCCGATTGTGCCACATTTCACATTAGATATAATTAGTATTAAGTTCTTGTTTTATAAGTCTATTGATGGTGCAATAAAGTTATAATCTATGTATCTATCTATCTATATGACACAAAGTTTCGGTTTTTTTAAAGGTAGTTCGAATATGTTGTTTGATCTGCTCATTCGGATGACTGGTACACATTGTGTATCTAATAAATTTGATGTAGATTCTATGTAATTTAATCACAATTCGTAAAACAAACTACGCTTAGACTATTGATCTATAGAGCTATGTTATAATTTTATTTATTATTTTATTAAAAATTGCACCAACGCTGTGTACACTAAAACATGGATTGTGGACCATTCATTTCTTAAAAATACAACTTCTAAGTGCCACCTCAATTACAGGTACAAATCATGTACTGAAAAGAATTATAAATTAATATGCAAAAAAAAAAATATTATTTATTTCTTACTTTAGAAGGCAATCAGAGTGCCGAGTGCAAGTTTTTTACGCGTTCGACCGCGAGCAAGTAAACGTGAATTTATTTGAAGAAATGGTGATTCTTTAACTCGCCGCTAGGGGCACTGTCATTTCCTTCATACAAATTCGCGTTTACTTGCTCGCGGTCGAACGCGTCAAAAACTCGGACTTGGCACTCTGGTCTTTTACAATAAAAATCACCAATTTCAAACCTTTCAAACAAGGTAAACGTGAACTTATACGCGATTGGCATTTGTTATCTCAGGACCAACAGAAGAAAACAAAACACTGCTTAGTTGCGCGCGTCTTTAGCTTCAAACCGAACTCTTTCATCTATCGAAATTGAATCAACTCCAAGCAAAATGAAATCAGAGATCGTTTTGAAGATTTAAAACATCCTTAAGCAACGTCAGTTCCTGGCTCCGACAGATGCTCAGCGGATCACAAGGTAGACTGGATAACAAAGGCACCGCAAAAAATGGTCGACGCAAGTTTAACAAGCATTAAACGAAGTGTTTCGACGAGACAGCAGGTGCCTTCAACGGACGGTGTTGGTTGGAGCCGTAATGGTGTATTGTATTCTATGTAGGGGATTGGATAGTGGTCTGGGACTGGATTCTGTGCTGGAGATATGGAGATTTAGGATATGAGCTTTGGATTTTATGAGTGGTAACTTGAAACGTGTGTTGGACAAGAGTACTTACGTAGTCAAACTTTACAATATACGCGTAAAGGTAAATTCGAACAGTTTTACTCAAGAACGCGCTATGACTTTGAAATCTAACCCTAAATAAAAACAAGAAAAATCCAGTCCATTTTAGTAACTGTTTACGACAGTTACTAAAATGGACTGAGAGAACATTACAAGGGTAAATAAAATTAACATAATTATATCAGAATTCCCCAGTAAACAAGAACCAGGAATAGGGAAACTAACTTAATAATTTCAAGGACAAACCCCTGTGCTGTCAGTAAGTATCGTCCCATACCTTCTGTACCGATTATTTTCAAGTTTCGAGACGTTTTCAAAGTTCCAAGACATTATGGCCACAGTCTAGGAGCGACTTTGACGTCCCATTTTTCACGTGGCTGGTTTAATGTAGTGCAATTTTGAGACAAAGTAACTTTGATACTGTTGTACTCTGTAACTTTAACTATTTGTTCTCTACGTACAACATCACGCACCTCAAAGAACAAGATAAAGCTTGTCGCACACCTGAAAAGCAACGCTGCAGCACAGCACAAAAATGTGCATTCAACATGGGGTTCAACTTGACGGCATCAGATGACAGACAGCTCGCGGACCACTCGTTTGAAGCTTGTGGGAAGCCATTTTGTCACCATAAAATGTATCTTATGATAACGAGTTTAAGCCCTTATTTGAATGCACGTTTTTGTGATGTGTAGTAGCGGTATTGGTTAAATGAGCGCAAAGCAGAAACTACACACTAAAGTCGGCGACACAGCGAAATTTCAGTCTATGAATATTGTAGGCAGCCTACAGTGTTTTGTCAACTCGTCGCCGGCCCGCCGCCATTGATGTGTCGACCACTTAAAAACGAATTTTAAATAGCTGGATTACAGTGTATTTTGCCAGGTGAGTGGAGTACTAATGCGTTTTACACCTCCCTCTCCAAGCTGAAACGCCGCGTGTTTTTAAGGTAAGTTAGTTTGTCGCTTTAGGACTGTGTGGTAAGACGGAAACGCGGTGTTATAGTGGACGCTTAGCTTTGTTTTGTGGGTGAAATTGTTTATGGGTAGTGAACATTAACGTTCTCCTCATGTTTAGCCTTTACTTTCGAAGTAATTTTAGACCCTATATTTTTGAATTCATTTTACGTACTTTTGAAGTGCTTAATTTCAGAACGCCATTGAAATCTAAGTGATGATAATTGGACCAAAGTTACAAAAATTGGTCGGTAAGTCTATTTTTTATTATAACTTTTAAATAACTTTATTTCGCTTGAGTATGGACCACGGGGATGTCCGCGCGCGTTCAGAATATGATAGAACCATTTCAAACTGAAACAAAAGCGGTCAGACATTTACACATTTAAGTACTTTTACAATGTTCCACCACAGTTTGCAACGCACGGATTGTTTATAAAATATTTACTTTGACAAGGCAGATGGAACATGGAACCTTGTCAAAGTAAATGTCCAACCGCTGTTGTTTCAATTCGAAAGGGTTCCGTCGCATTCTGATCGCGCAAGCATTAGCCACGGGTCTCACACAGGTCATCGATAAAACAATTACAAGCCCACGTAAGTCAGAAGGTGAGTTGAAGTTAAACATGCATATGCATAGATAACATAGGTACATATAAACCGTTAATGTTACTTTTAGGGCTTCGCCTGAAAGCAAAAAAGGCACAAAGTTGGCTTTACGATACCATTCGATCAGACTGTGACTCACCACAATGTTTGCGAAACTTCAGACAGTCCGAAATTAACTTTATGTCGGTGTGGTAAGAACTAAAATAGGCATGGCACACAATCCGCACGTGATCGGAATGGGATGGAACCATTTCGAATTGAAACAAAAGCAGTGATACATTTACTTTGATAGATAAGTTTCTATGTTTCATTCCATTTTGTACACTTGACAAGTGTCAATGCAAAATCAACTGAAAGTTTATTGCGTTATGGTCGAATTTAAGACACGATTGCAATGAAATGCAACTACCCTCTATTTATTTGTCGATATTGACAAACAAATACGGCAGTTTCCTTTTCCTTTCCTTCCGTTGTTTCATGGATAGTTTTGGCTCGGGAATAGGTATGTTCGGGAATAATAAATACATAGAGCATCTTGTTTTTTAGATATTCGTAGGTTCAATTACCGTAAAGGGCCAGTAATTTTTCAAAAATCTGTGAATGCAGTTTTACTTACTTTTAAATAAAAAGGAATGTTTCGAAAGTAAAATGTGCTATCACACTAATGCGAAAATTTGGATGTTTAGATGGATGAATGAATGATCGTACTTCTTCACGCCAAAACGACTAAACTGATCGGGCTGAAATTATAAATAGATGTATTTCTAGGTCTGGAATAAAATATAGGCTTTTATCGCACGTTTTATTGCATAAATCAGTTCCCATTGGAAATAACTTATAAACGTTTCCATAGAAACAAAGTATGCGAAGCCGCGGGCCGAAACTAGTCTTGAAAATTTCAGGTACTTCCAACGTAACGTTCCTTTGTTCGACCCTGTATTTATGCGTCCTATACTTATCTCTTTCTCTCCGATTCTTCCTGGAATCTAAACTAATATCATAAATTCGAAAGTAACTCTGTCTGGCTGTCTGTTACCTTTTCACGTCTAAACGGCTGAACGGATCTTAATAAAGTTTAGCAGGGAGGTAAATGGTATCCCGGGGGACAGACATAGGCTACTTGAAAAGCGCGTGCGAAGCCAGGGGCAGCAGCTAGTAACTTATGACTAACAAGCTTATTTAAAAAGCTAAATGAAATCCCCCGATGACTGTTTTACTTTGAACCATCAAACCATCAATTGGCAGCTATAATGCCACAGACATACTTTGGTTTCTTCTCCCAAGAAAAAACGTTGAGGGGTATTTCTGGCCTATTTAAAATTAAGTTTCCTGCTGCTTTCCCCCTTTTCAATAAACATATTATTCTGGACTTTTAAAAATTAAATTTCACACAAATAAGATCACACAGACACATTCGTTGAACTTAATAACACCAAAGGGTGTTATTAAGTTCAACGAACAACGAATACACCTGAAAACTTACTATTTTTTTAAATTTTACGGGACCTACAGTAGGTAATCCCTAAAGAATAAAAATTTTACGGGACCACCACGAGATCACTTTCTATACAAAAGCGACAGAACCATCAAGATCGGATAACAATTAGCAAAGATAAAGTCGAAAGGTAGTCGTGTTCGCACAATCCGATAATTCGATCTTTAACTGCACATTACCCGAGCGCAATGCGTTTGTGCGTCTGTGGTTGCGTTGTTCTTTTGGACACGTCACGAAATTAAAATTCCATAGGTAAGTAAAATAAGGAAATAAAAGTGATCACTTTGATTTATTGTTCGCTTCAATCTTTTTACGGTAAAGTTGTTAGGCTGTTTGCATTGTGTAGCGTACGCAGAAAGGGTACTTTTTCTGTGATTATTTAATGGATTGAACTCTCGAGTTTCACCGTATTCTCAGCTTTTCTCGACCGGAATCAATGATCTCCTGAGTTACTTCATTTTCTTCTTGAACTTTATCGCCATCAGCTGATCGATTTAGATGCATTCGTGAGTGTATCACTCATACTATTTTCGCCACTCATTGGTTCATTCATATCTTTTTGTTTTTTATTCGTAATCAAAATGATAAGAAATCTCTCTGTTGCTATCTTCGTGACGACGTTTTTACATCTCATTCACTATTTACACGATTTCCCAGGAATCATAAGCGGACACATGCGCGCCATTTTGTGAAAAGGATAGGCAAAGGATACCGCGTTCATAGGATCGGGACAGAGCATACGTTTTTGGAAAGGCGTAAGCTCAAAAATCAAGTTATTGTCTATTTACAAGAAAACTACGCAACTAATTAAGAAACCGGCTTAGAGGAACCAAATAATCAACAAAAATCTACGAATCAAAATATAAGTCATTTCAATAGACCGCAGGGCTCCTGATATCTCGACCAAATTATGTGTGGAACAGTGCACTTTCATGATTATTTTTATCGTATTTTTTTCTGAGATCATGTCTAGTTTGACAACCATTAACTTTAAATAATATATATGTGTACGGATTACCGCACCATCGGTAGAGTCAATAAACTAGGTCATGTATGTATATTGCTCATCTTGTCGTTCTTGCACAAATTTGCTTACCTACGAGTACGTATTATTGTGCAATTATTAGTGAATATTAAATCAGTGTCAAACTGGCACTCGGGGTTTCTATTGTACCTTATCCTTCCCTCTAACTATTAACTTAACATATAAGTTTATAACTGTTGGAACCCCTACATAAGAAAACCTGACATTGAATTTTAAGATCTGGAATGAATTTTTAGTTTTTTTTTAATTGATTTATTTGTAGTGAAGTAGGTATGTTTTAGTATTTTCAAATTGTACAATTTCTGACTTGCCTTGTATAAAGACCTATACTATAAATTGTAAATAAATAAATACAAAATACAAATACCAAACCCGTTAGGTTCGCCCCGTATCTTAGTGTGTCACAATTAAAATTGAAGCCCAATATCAATTTAAGTACTTTAAGTAGACCAAAATTCCGTCAAAGTATGTGAACAATCGGAGTTATAAACCGCAAAGTACCCAGTTAGTCCAAACTCCAAAGTCTCCAAATACCTCAAAACTTCGCTAAGTCTTTAATAAAATTCCTTGTTAAGTGTGTCGGTACACTTTTCAATTATGAACTGTGTTAGGTTTCCTAATTCTAACATTATAATGGATCGCTTGTTGACGCTTCCTAATCATTTATCACTATCAGTTAACTGATAGGAAATCAATACTTCACGAAATTGATAAGACTCCATACTTTGCTATAATAGCTGGGAGTAATTTTTTATCAACCAACGAGGCGAATTATGTTTTCGAGTGTTTCTATGGGTTCATCTGATACTCTTTTTTAACTCGAAGCATCTAAACGGCTGAAGCGATTTTGATAAGACGTGCCAGAGAAGTTCATAGTCCTATGTGGTTCTTAGCTACATATTGTAGGCCTTTGGGGATGCATTTTGCGAAAAAAAATCAATAGGCAAAGCGACCCGGCTTTTTATACTAGTTTTAAATTAATAACTAGTTAACGCTTGTAAAACTCGTGTTGAAATGGAAGCTTCACCGGCTAATAAATATCAACATTTGTACCCGACAGATATGAAAACCGATTTAAATCTATTAATTTCATTTCAACTGACAGAGCAAATGTGATAGAGTATAAAATTTTAGAACCGTTAATGGCGTACACAAAAAATACGGGAAACAATATTGTTTGTAGGGTTGTCAAACACAGGAAGGGTGGCGATGACAACGGGCGTCTGCCAACCCTGAAATCCCTGGCTCGACGTAACATGTCACTGTTTCGGCAAAACACGTGTCAAGCTTCAGCTCTGGCAAACGACGTTTGATGCTTCCATTGTACACCGGTCAAATACCCTGCCGTTATACCTTTTAGATAATTACATACCTATACCTTATATATTGTTCTCATAAGCCCAGTCCATCCCAAGGTTGCCTGGAAGAGATCGCTCAAACCGATAAGGCCGCCCTTTGTACTTCCTTGTTTGTAAGCATTTTCTTCTGTATTATATTTTGTGTTTGTGTCGTACAATAAAGAGTTATCTATCCACCTAAATTTTTTTTTTAAACCGGCGCGTTTTTGTTTTGATTTTGTACAATGGAGGCCTGGATTTGTGACGTCAACGCGTGGATAATTGTATGAAAAAACAAAAAAGATAATCGCGCCACCTTTTAAAAATGTATCTTGTTTGTGGTCACCCCCGAGGCTGAGGTAAATAAGTCTTAAGGTTGGCGCTAACACCACTGCCGCACAACACAAAAATTAGCATTTAAAATATGGACGTAAACTCATAACAATTTGAGATACATTTTACAGAGACGACATAACGACTAGTAGACAACGCGCGGACCACTCGCATGAAGCTTGCGGTAAGCAAGTATGTCTCTGTAAACGTATCTAAATGTTACGAGATTGGGCCCATATCAATACTCATTTTTGTGATCAGTAGCAAACATAACAAACACTATAAGAAAAGTGTACTAAAATATGGCAAAATAAAAGATTACATAGAGAAAGTAATTATTCAACAGAAAAATTTATTATTACGCCATGCGCCAGTCAAATCCTTCACGTGGCCTTCGTCTAAGAATGCTGATTCGTAAATCGGTAAATCCAGTGTGAATTAGTTAAATAGTTGTAGAAGCCGATAGTTCAAGAACTACTCCGCATAGTAGTTTCTGGAACTTAGTAAATCCAAAGTTTTGATTATACAATCAATCGACTATACTTTGATTTTGGATTGACCTTTTGCAGTCGGTTATCTACACAAGTGCTTCGATTCGCGAAGCCGAAACTTTGTTAAGTCAAGTTTTAATAATGACGACCTCTGCGGCGCAGCGGGCTAATGTCAGCCTGCGACGCAGGAGGTAGCGGTTCAATTCCCGCCTCAGGATAGATGTCTGTACGATCTGCAGATATTTGTTTCTGTTTTTCTGGGTGTTTTCTCCGCATAACACAAATATTTATCTGTGTATGTATAATAGTGTGTAGTATACTAGTTATCTAGTACCACAAGCTCTGCTATGATACTGTGTAAATTGACCAGCATTCAATTTATTATTTTAATATAACAACGTCATGTTGTGGTTCTGAGACGTCGTGTAAAAAGCCTTACACACAACACAACGCGTGTCTAAAAAAGTTAACTTTTTGTCATCTGCTTCATATGTTTTGTTAATGGCGCTTATCATTCACTAACCCAATAAATATGAGATGTATAATAAGGTCGAGTTTGAGACAGCGAGACGCAAAATTAATTATGATAAATGGTTCATTGATTAATTATTAGAGAATTGCTGATGAAGACAAGTTTAATGGATTAATACCTGTGTGACGGTGATGAATTACTGTTTTTGTTTTTATCAGAATATTAGTAGAATTGGTAGCATGTGATAAACCACGAAGACTATATGAGATCAAAGAATACATTATTCAAGTCACCGTAACAACACGACGAAGACAAGACAACAAAACGACTGATCGCTGTGCTAATTTCGGAGACATTTTAAAACAATCAACCTCATTGAGTTGACCACGCAAATTTGCTACGTAAGGCATTCCCATCACGAAAATAAAAATACCTACTTTTTAAGTAAACATCGTTATTGGCGAAATCTTTGTTGACGATATTTAACCTGATAAAACTCTATGCTTGCTGTACAAAATTGTCACATGCACGATTCGCCTTCTGGTCACGAACTGAACTCTAACCGAGTCCGATGACCAGCAATGCAGACCTTTCTCTAAGAAAATTGCTGAGCAAGATTCAAACAGTATTTTTGGTAGCAGCAACCAGCTTGAAGATGATTGCAGTACCAAACGGTATTCGGAGAAATCTACACGTGCCTGACGGAGTAACAAAAGCTGTTTTGTTGGAGTTTTATATGTACTTGTATAGATTTTATTTGGTAAACTTTAAAAATAGACCACTTTGATAGCTGATATAAAAGCAGGATAAGTTTATAATGTATAAGGGAGGCCATTTCCCAGCTGTACAAGACTGATAAAAAAAATATTCTGATCAAAAAAATAAAATCAACAGTTTCTCTTACACTGGTTTCGTGCCAATAGCGTTACTGATATTTCACGTTTCGCCGGCTCAGAGCAGATATCAAAAGATGAAGTATTTTATATCAATTTGCGCATTCGTGCAAAGTATATTTAAGTACCCATCTTCCCTAGCTTTTTAATGGTGGCATTTATGGAGGATGGGGTAAGATATCCGTATAGAGGAAGACGGGCGATGAATCTGGATGATTACAATCGTGAGATGAATAGTCAGTGACTTCGCTTTCTATTCTAATCATTACACTATCACACTAATATTCTTGGACTGGAGGGAGATAAGATAATATAGAAAAGAACAAACAGATAGGAGACAAGCAGACCATTGCCCAGAAGTGGGTATTTAAATTGTTAACGGAGATAAGTAGATAAGGATATACAAAGAAGAGAAGCAGACCATTGAATTAAATTAAATTTTACGGAACCGGTAGCCGCGGTCGTTTAATTCCATACTTATTGCAACGCGAAGCGATGTCAAAGTGGGGAAGGTAAGTCACTAGGTTCTTTTAATTGGACTGTAACAAAATCTTGCCCGCTCGAATGGACTTTGATTGACCATTGTGATGGACAACAATAAGCAATCATCGGGTCTAGTGCTAATAGTGGGCTTTCGGGTCGTACTTCATTTTACGGCTCTCGTTATGATGGCTCTTCACTGGCACGTCAGTGTGATTGGACATTATTAGGAATATTTTAGGAGTGGGGGAGAATTATGGTATGGACTGCCAAAGGCCAGGGCCTTACGTTCTTCTTTCATTCGATTTTATAAAGAAATAGTTTCGGCCCGCGACTTCGCACGCTTCTTTTCTATGGACACGTTTTATGGTTATTTCTATCCGATGGGAACTGATTTATGGGATAAAAAATGGCTAATGTTTTATTCCAGGCCTACCTGTAACTGTATGCAAAATTTCCGATCATTTCGGTAGTTTTGGCGAGACGTGGTAACAAACATCCATCCATACATCTAAACATCCAAACTTTCACATTTATAGTAAATGTGTTATAATTTCTAATAAGTCTCAGAGATTTTTTTTTTCTGAAATAATTTGTCGTCACAACATGTCGAATATTATTGCAAAGGTTGTCCTACCTCCAATTACTACCCTGTGTAATTTGAGATGAGAATAATCAAAGCAGGAAGGGTTATTAAGTTTCTGTATAGCCTGCTGGTCGATTCAGATATATTCGTGAGCGTTTTGACTAAGACTAAGAAACAAAAGAAAATGAACCAACGAGAGGTGAAAATAGTATAAGTGATACACCCACGAATACTCATCTGAATTGACTAAATTATTATAATTAAAATGAATGACAAAAGGAAAAAATACTAATATGTAATAGTAATATGTGACAAAATAATAAATTGCTACATCCAACAGGGTGTATGTGGAACTTTAGCTATAATTAGAAATTATGCTACCTATCTATTATTTCAAATATGTAAATACATATTTGAAATAATAATTGAATACGAATCTGACTATCGACCAGCTGGCAATTTTGAAATTTCTGACGTGTGTGTAAGATCTAAAATAGCACTTAGAGTTATTAAGACACTAGAGTTATTATGAGTTTTGGAACTAACCCAAATAAACTTTAAGTGATAAGATAACATTACAGTACCTCATTCATCTGTCCAGTCCATACAGCCTGGAGAAAGTTTAGAACAATCAGAATCATTCGCCGTCATAAAGTTTTTTAATACGGCTTTGTTTTAAGGATTCTATTCCCACTCATTTCTTAGAATTTAGTAACAATAACCAAACTTTTCTCGTTAATTCTCAGTACCAACCAACATTGAATCTCACTCAACTCCGGAGAACTTGCCAATACCGAACTACTGTATTTCAACTTATAATCCTATTGTCTTTTGAATCACTTAGAATGAGTATGGAGAACAATGCCGGGCCCGCGTATGTAAAATACTTACACCATAGGAACTACGTTCTCAATATTCCAGCTCGGTCGGCTTACCAAGTTACCGTGAATAGAACATTTGTAGTAAGAAACTACTTTAGCCTGGCAAGGCTTACGCGGATTCTCTTCTGGGGCAAGTTTCTATACGACCGAGATCTGATATCCCCTGAATTGTTGATTGGACTCCATGAGCTCTCTTTCACAAATACCCCATCTGTTGACTGGACTCCTGGAGTCAAATTTAGGTTGTGACGTATTTAGTGACCGTTTGTCGTCGTTTTCATTTTCCTATACTGCTCTAACTTGCACAAAGTGTACGAGCCAAGATAAGGATGGCAATCGGACCAAAGCCCATTCACTGAACCGCACCTTCAACAATTGGTGGATTTTTCAAAAATCGCCTTTCATTCTCGCAAGCGCGCCCGTGCCTTGTTTCGTGAAAAAAATGTATGGGAAGGTGTGTTTTTTTATTGTTTGTGAATGTGTATATATTATTTTAAGAGAAATAAAAACTTTTTGTACGAATAATTGGTTTTTTTAATTAAATACCAGACTTTTGTACAACAAACTGGAATAAATTCGCTCATTCTGATTTCAAGTTAGAATTTTTAATAAATTGCAAGGTAATACAGGACTCAAATATTTTTAATGTAATAGCTTATTTCATAGCGATTCCGATGATATAAGATAAACATACTAGCTTCCTACAAAAATGTAGAGATTTCGTCGTTTGAATCACACGCGCCGTTCTCGCGTGGGACCTCCCAGAATTGCCTCCACAGACGTGCGAATTTATGCAAAATGGCCGCCACAGTTGTGGGGATAAAGGGGATCTATGGTGTGTGGTGTGAAGAGTTGCAGTTTCTTACCATTTTTTGGGAAGTCAGCAATCTTATAAAGATATTTTTATTTTGTTTTTAGGACTCCGTACCCGAAGGGTGAAAACGGAACCCTAGCTAAGCCTCCGCTGTCCGTCCGTCCGTCTGTCACAGGGCTCTATCTCATGAACCGTATAAGAGGTAGACAGTTGAAATTTTCAGAGAATGTGTATCTTTTGAGCCAAAATAGGTAGACACATGAAACTTTCTACAAATAAGTTTGTAACAATTCAGCTGTAATAACAAAAAATATACTGAAGTTGAAATTTTAAAGGGGTCTCCACACAAGTGAAAATTTTATGTTCTCTGAAAAAGTTGCCTGTTTATTACGGAACGGAACCCTTCGTGTGCGGGTCGACTCGCACTTGGTGGTTTATTTCATCTTACTAAAGTACTTAAGTTAATTAATTGTTAGTAGATGTTCTTTTTTCACTTTAATAAAATAAATTTAAATACATAATATTTATATCCTGCTGGAGAATCCACACAGCATCATTAAGCTAGCCGCTAGTAAGCAGAGCTTGTGTTTTGGCATTAGAAACCCGCCGCGCCACATCGGTCGTCTTCATGCTTCATGTATTAACAACCAGACACACTCGCGTAACCCTTCGTAACCCGACCTAACAATAACAATTTCCTGTCCCTCACACAATAAGTCATTCATTAGCCTTAATTTATGCTTCTTGCACTCACCTCACCCCCCAACTATCCAAAAAACATAACTCGTGTCCCTAACACATTCGCTCACCATCGCCGTTCGAGCACCGACCGTTTCAACCAATCGTAAATTCAGCCGGCAATGCAAACCGCACTGAGCGATTAGTCACAGTCGACAGCGGGCCTAAAGTATGGCTTCTGTGACACGGCTAGCGGCTGCCTGAACTATGACGTCATCTTGAACGGACTATTCATTGACGGTTTATATGAGGCCGTTTGGTATGCTATGCACACGCCAGGGCTGGACCCGTAGAGTTATACTCCGTCTTATTAGTCGGACTTCTATTCTACTAACATAAGTCAGAGTGAGAAATAATACTGCTTAGCAACTGTTTTGTTAGAAGAAACATCCAAAATTCGAATATTTTTTTTTATTCTAAATTTGAATATTTCTTCTAAACGCTATTGACTTTGAGTATTTTTCTTTCACTCAAATATTTGTCAAAGTATTTTATACATACATGAACATTACACGAATAAAAGAAATTATTTCTACGGCTACAGATAATTATTTCGTGTTCTCAAGGCTACTTAAAGCTGGTCAATGCCGTTGGGGCATTGACCAGCTTTAAGTTAACATTATCATTAGGAATAAGGCGGTTAACGTAGAGGTGAAAACTAAATTCAAATTTGCAGCTTGGAGGCCTACTCGCAAAACAAAAATCGAGTTTCTGATTAGTTTTCAAGCAAAACCTACTCTTATGTCACCCAAATAATATTATAGCGTTTGGGCAAAAACTAATCAGAAACTTCGATTTTGGGTTTTACAAGTAGGCCGCCTGAGCAAATTGATTTTCCTATACGAATATTAGAAGCAGTAATGTATGGCTTCAGTGACAAGGCTCGCGCGCGGCTGCAATGACGATGACGTCATCTAGACTATTCAATGACGGTTGTATGCTATGCACAACCAGGGCTGACCCCGAAGGGACATAATGTAGTGGTGAAAATTAAATTCAATTTTGCAGCCTGAGCAAATTGATTTCCCGATACGAATAATGAAGTTCTGCAATAAATTTTCAATTCACAGGCGGAATTACCAATAAAGGTAAAATGCCAATGAAAGCGGTGGTTACAGCCTTAAATTCTGATGAGACTTAAAATGTTATGATATGAATTAAATTGATCATTCTTTTAGAATTCTTTGCTTTTTCTGTCGGGGCGGTTGGGAAACTGAGGAACGGGGATAAACCATGTTTCTACTTTGACTGAGCTGAGCGTGTTTTCATGTGTAAAAATCATTTGAACTTATTATTGTACCACCCAGAACACGAATGTTCGAGATGTTCTACCGTTTTGATTTGAATTTGTTGAAGTTTATGAGGTGTTCTAAAAGGCTTTCATAGAAAACTAGCATAATAAATTAGCTTGAATTTATAACACATCATGAATTGGCAACCCTAAACTTGCCACTTGTAAAATTAACACGTCGTGCGCGGGCGCGGCCGGCTAAATACGAGAAATTCTTCTTGATAACCGACGACTAACCGTTATCGATGCGGTGATAACGAAACTGGTACGTATAACACTGCCAAGTTGCGTGAGGCGGGTCACGCGAACAACTCCGCCAATTTTGACGGTTCTACATTCCCCTGGTTTAATTGGCTGATAGGTAATTGCTATTTGGCGGTTTCGAGACGAGTTTTGGTTGTAATATAGAGGAGTTTGGGTTGCTATTAGGAGGGCGCAATGCGCGCCATTTTGTGAAAAGGATAGACATGGGATTTCGCATTCATAGGAGCGGGACAGAGCATACCTACGTTACTGGAACGGTGTAAGCGTAAAAATCTAGTTTTTGCTTATTTAGAAGAAAACTAAACAAATTGTGAAGAAAGTGGTTCAAGGAACCAAATAATTAGTAATAACCTACAAATCAAAACAAGTAATTTCAAAAGACTGCAGTGTTCCTGAGATCTCGACTAAATTATATGCGAAACAGTGCACGCTTTCATGATTTTCTTTTAATTTTTTTCACAATCTAAGAAAAAAAAATTATGTAATTTGAGTTTTAACCACGGGGATCCTGTGAGTACTGAGATCTAGGCCTAGTTTGACAACCAAACCCGTTAGGTTCGCCCCTTAATAGCATGCAACCAACGGAACCTTTTTGAATAGGCCAGTGAAGGTTTGTAAAATTCATGTCGCAGCAATGACCAATCATTACTTATATGTATATATCTATGATTAAAGACCGGGCACAATGGCGCTCATTAGGGGAGGCCTATGTCCAGCAGAGGACTAGATGGATAGGCTGATGATGACATCTGTGGCAGCGTTTCCGCGGACAACCATAGTGAAGCGGAAGCGGGTTTTTGACCGTTTTTAGGGTTTCGAAGATCAGAGATCGGTTTCGAAACCCTTATGGTCTCGCTTTTTCTGCCCTTTTTTCCGTCTTTAATATCTCAGCAACTGCAGCAGCAAACAACTTGAAATTTAAAATAATAGCACCTACATCTCGTGCGCCTGAACAGATTAAAAGGAAATGATACAAAATAAACATGGAAACAGTACAAATTGTGATGTCGAATTCTTAAAAGAGCTCTTGTAGGTTAAGGGGGGTATCCCACTATGAAAGGTATCAAAGAACGAAGAAGTTCGAAGTACCTACCTATTATGCTCTAAGACCTATTACAATAAAACGGCAATTTCATACTTCAAACCCTATTATTATCGCCCATTGTAGAGTCAGTTCCATTTATTGCTTAACCATATATCCATATATCCAGTATAACCATATTTATCCAGTCTACCCACCCACGAGGAACGGCACTGTCAACTCATTCGAGGCTAACTTAAATAATAAACCTATTAAAAACGTCAACAGCTAGCCCGATATCCAATAAAGCCTGCAGCAGACCAATTTTAGAACTAAACCTAACACAGTTCCCGCCAGGGGGTGTGGAAAGCCCGCCGCCTAGCGTATTCAAAGAGGAAAGATAAAACTGGAAGTAACCTAATTTAGGAGTTTCTATCCTCAATTGCCGTTCCTCTCGATAAATTCTGGCGGAGAACGAACAAATTCAAATGTCCTTGCTTATTTGCACTGCGATGCTAGTGCTGTCTATATAGGAAGCAGAATAAAAGAATTCAACAAGATTTTTCCAGTTTTCGCTTGTTAGGTTAGGTTATTGTTAAGCAGAGCACATAATAAGGGTAAGTAGCACTTCTCCGCTCGTCTCGTCTCCACTTTGGTGGAGTCTGGCCTTAATGTTGGGTAACTTTGACGACTGTCAGGCAAGAGTTTTGCGATCATGTTGCTAACCTCGTTCACACTCTCACAGCTCACATATGTCCACTGCATAACATGCCTCTCAGCGATTTTTGGAATAATCACCACACTTGCCGGGCGGTTTGGTGTTCGCAGTGGAGATGTGTTTTGTGTTCCCTTAGTCGAATATAACAACATCCACGGCTTGAGTTGGAGGAGTCGATTCTTACGCCGCGAGCGCCACGGCCTATGTTGCTTTCTATTGCTTTTCCCAATAGATTCGTATCTATTGTTAGTATCTGGTGCACTATTGTATAAGTTGCAATTTGTAGTGCAACCATTTATTGTTATTGTTGAAAGACCATTTCCAATTATACTGTAATGTTTTTCCATTCTTTCAAATGGCCCATTACGTTTAACCGTCTCGGAATCGTAAGAGAAATAATCTAAGGAGAAAGCATGTTATTCTTACCGGTTTTTATCCTGAAAACCCGCGCATTTTGCTAGATTTTATCTTTCAATTTGTTTTCTACGGATCAGAGGTAATTCAGTTATCAAGATATGAAGACTCATTTGGCAACATGGCTCGAAAAGCTTTCAGACATGAAAGCATTTCTGAGATGAAACAAATAAATAAGAATAATTTGAGTGCTAATGCGCAGGGTTCGAAAGGATAATTATCAATGATAATTATCACGATAATTATCACGATAATTATCATGATAATAACAGGTTGATAATTATCAATTGATAATAACAAAAAATTGCGCCCGTGAAATAGAACTATATTCTAAGTATCCAAACGTGTATTTCCGCACTTGTTGCGTGTATCCGAACGCACGTCTAGCCGCGACACGGGAATTCCCCCAATTCACAAAAAATGTCAGTTGGTGTTACGTAAAGCCAAGTGAACTCGAATGTTATTGTTTTACTAAGTTAAATATTGTTTATTGTGTTGAATTTCAACAAAGCCGCGCGAGAAAGATCCAGTGTGGTCATACTTTAGTTGCACTAAGACAAAAAATACTGGGTTATGGGCTCGGTGCAAAAAATGTAACAAATGCATCTCGCAAGGAATACTAAATAAAATGAAGAGAGATGGCCACAAAAAGAAAAGTTCATAAAGTTTTGTGAACAGTTATTAACCGCAACAGCTTCAACTGCACCATTAGAGAGATGTTTTTCAACATTTGGGCTTGTGCAGTCAAAGCTAAGAAACCGACTGGGCAACGAAAAGGCTGCAAAGCTGGTATTCTTGTTTAAGTATTACAACCAAGAAGACAAAACCAAGAAGCAAGATCTAGGTTGGCTTTTAGAAGAACAAATAAGTTCTAGTTCTACTGAAGCTATAGCAGCAACAATGCCAATGGAAATAGAATCATCATCTGATGAAGATATTCCTTTGGCTTCTTTGGTCAAGTAGTTTAGTTGCAAATCTGTCAAATCTGTCGAACACCGATTTCACCTTTAATTAATGACATTAATGTTGATTTGTATTGTATTATGTTATATAAAAAAAATTAAACATATATTTTTTGTTTGTTTTGAGACAATAAACCATCGATACTTCTTATGAAACAATTTAACAAATGATATTTTAATAATGGTGATAATTATCGGATAATTATCACGGCTCGTTATTATCTTGATAATTTCGAACCCTGCTAATGCGTAGGTATCGACTCCTCTCTCAGCCCGTGGTGTCGTAAGATTCGACTAAGGAAGTCAACTAGAGGAAGGGCAGTAGCGTCCTTCTGTGTTATTAACATCTCTATGGACAGATCGCCAATCCGCCTGCGAAGCGTGGTATTATGCAAAAACCTTTCTAGTTTGGAGTAGGTTCAACAGTAGACGTACGCGTGCTGGCGAGGGGTTCAGCCAGTGCAGGTAAACAATAACCCTCGTTGCGCAGTCGGGTAAAAAGAAAAGGAAGCAATGTTGCACTCTGTTCTATAAATAGGCACTTACTCTATATTTATCGTTTATCTTCGTTCGCAATACGCTTACACTACAATTAAAGAGTAGAATTTCCTAGATTCTCCGTTTTATGATATATAACATAGTTCCGTAGATTTCCGATAACGGGCAGAGAAACGATGCTTACGTTGACCCTAAGATGGTTTCTATTGTTAACGAGGGTTGCCGCACATAATAACTAGGATTTATTTTCTATTGTTGAAGGTTGCTTTTAGATCAGCAAATGGACAGGCCAACACCTGATATTTAAGGTGAAGAGAATTGCTCATGTTTTTTTTTCTTTGTTAGCTTAGTGGCTTTAGAGGCTTATTTACTTGTATTGGTTTGAATTCATCGTTGTTTTCTCGAAGGAATGTAATCTCGGAGTTTTCAAATCAAGAGTGAAGTCAGTAGGTAAAGAGGTAGGGGTAAGTTCCTCTGGCAGGGTTCTCTATCATGACCACATCTTTTCTTCTCTTCTTATCTTGCAGAGTATGGATGTTCGTTATTTACCTCTTTACGCAAAAACTACTGATCGGGCTGAAATTTCACATCGATGTAGTTATTTATAGACCTGGATTAACATAGAAGCTACTTTTTATCACAACTAATCAACAATAAAAAAAATTCACTCGAGAATTCCAGACAGATTTTTCCTGATAAATAAACAGAATTTTCGCAGCCTTGTTTGAAAAGTATCACAGTTTACATAAAATCCCATCTTAGTCCACAAAAGCTAGTATGTATTTCAGAAGCAGGATACAAGGGCCACGGGGAAGTGTGCCCTAGGGAGGGTTATCGACATTGTAGCTCTAATAGGGATCTATTGTGTTGACTCTGGCTTAATTACACTACATGCGCCATTTTTATTTGCTGACGAAAAACGGGCTGAATGTTTTTGAGCAATCTAGCTAATAAGTATTTGAATAGGTGTAAAAAATCAGATGCATTGAGTTGATGAGATTTTGAATTTCTGAACGCAACTAATCATGACAACGGCAACGGAGACAACGGAGAAAAGGGATGAAAAAATGTTTTTCTTGCTTTTGAGTGAGACCAACTGACAATTAATGTACTTTGAAGATTTTTTTTCCCCGGATTTACCTAAATACTTTTTAATGTAGTTTTTAAGTGCGTTATTTTTCTCCCAAATTACTGGGGCTCAACATGTGTGTATCCGATAATGTGATCCTTTTATATTATTATTTGTAAACTTATTTTTTACTATATTTTATTTTGTCCAATGTCTGGCATGTATCCTTCCTATTCGAAATGACATTCAAAAATAAATACGAAAGAGTAATTAATCGTGGCCTGATACAGGCACAAGTGGCTTTTAGCGTCTGTTCTGTTAAACCCCGAGAGTGCAGCCAAGCGAAGCTCGTTTATAAATAAACCATGGGCTGTTTTGGATAGAATTTTAATTGATTGTGGCAATTCGTTAGTAGGTAGACTTTAATTTTAAAACTTGTTTTACAAATGAACTAGGTAATCAGTACTCTTTAGAGTGAGCAAATAATGATCTTTGCATAAGAGAGTGCAATGCGCGCCATTTTGTGAAAATGATAGGCATAGGATTTCGCGTTCATAGGAGCGGGACAAAGCATAGGTACGTTTTTGGAAAAACTACACTTAAGAAGAAACTGGTTCAAGGAACCAAATGATTAGTAATAATAATAACCTATGAATCAAAACATAACTCATCTCAATAGAATATTGGTCGAGAATTTGGTCGAGATATCCTGAGATCTCGACCAAATTATGTGCGAAACATTGCACTTTCATGTTTTTTTATTGCATTTTTTCTCAATAATGTTTTCACATTCAAGCAACCAAAGAAAAAAATTTAATTTTATGTTAGGTATTCGAGTTTTACACCACAGTGATCCCGTGAGTACTGAGATCTAATTTTATTTTTTATTTTATTTATTTAGGAAAAGCTATCAGACCTATACCTAGTTTGACAACAAAAATCGTTAGGTTCGCCCCTTAAAAAAATAAACATTAAATAAAACATTTTGGTGGGTAAGAAAGAAAAAAGCCTAACAAGTGCCAGACACTTGAAATTGCAATAAGCTCCAAAATCGTACATCCCACAATCGCTACAAAATACAGAACTCAATACACTTCAATCTTCTTTGATTCGCCGAAACGAGTCCAAACGACTTCCGATTACTTTCTATAATGGCGACAAGTGTGAAATAGACTTGGTTGGTCTCGTCGTTGTATTACTATTGTTTTCTTTAACGATCAAACTCGATCGATAATAATTTGGGAATACAAATCGGAAAAGGCAATATTACCTGTTTCTGTTTATTTATTGAGGAACAACAAACGACTACATTCAACTTATTAGACATTACATAAGTGTTAGTACTTTACATTATGTAAAGATGAGCGATATTCACAATGTAGCATACAGCGCTATACACATTTGAATAGTATATTTGAGTTAGAAACCAGACTTATAAAAAACTGCTATATTTTAAACGTCCTGTCAGTGGGGCGTAGTCGGAAAACGAAAATCAAAGTTTCCATCTAGATTATCGAGCAAAATCAACTCTTATGTCACATAAATAAATCTTTTAAATCCATCATGGTTATTAACACTAAAGTCATTTATAATTACAACGGGATATTTCCATGATTTGAGTTATGACTTATGAGTTTTACAATATTTCGGCACAGTTTCATACGCCATGATCACGGAATAACTGAAAACTCAAAACTCAAATCATGGTATTTATTTATCCCGTTGTAAATGACTTAGTCTTATATCACTTGCATAATATAGCGTTTGTACGAAAACAAATCGAAAACTTCGATTTTCTTACGGGCTCTGGCCAGGCAGCAAATATGAACAATATAATAATTAAAACGCATAGAGTAATCCAACTTCAGAGTAAACTAACCTAACCTTTATAAGCCGTTGGTTTCAGGTTTTAACCGGGATCTATTGTTAAGTTAATTCCGCTAACAATAGGTTTCCTATGTCGTAGTCACGATCACCTTTCACCGTCGCAAATGACTTTATCGGACATCTTTATTAGTTTGCCTATTGTTCTACCCGACTGCGGTGTAGGGTAGTGTTTGTTTACCTAAAATGTGTTCGAGCTTAGGTTTCTACCAGTCAGGTAGACCTATTTGGCACAGTGGATTGCAGTCTTCGATCAATTATAACATTGCAGAGTTGCAATTTGCAGGCCTATACTTGTTGCAGAATCCTAAGTAGGTATGTTTTTGAAAAATATTTTACGACAAGCGAATCAATTTTTTATTTTGACAGCTTTCATTCATTTTTCATTCGTCTCATGTTCGTTTTCGAAATTGCACATTTGTCGTTTGTTAGACATAGACATTTAGATATTTATTTGCTGCTATTATGTTCATTTGTTGGTGTAGATATAGTTTTTCATTTCAGTGGTTTCATCGTCTTTGCTAGCGAAAAATATATTAGATTCTAGAATCGAGTAAAGTTTTCTAAGTTAAATAAGTACCTAAAGTTTTATGGGTAGACCTATTTGGCGTAGTGGATTGCAACTATTGCAAGCCTAGTGATTGTAAAGTCAACGACAGAAATCTCTGAAGACGACATTCCTAAGTATGTACAGTCGACTTTCGTTAATTCAAACCTGCGATAATTCGAACCAAATCAATACATTTTTATGCACTCGGTAATTCGAATGAAAAAATTATTGCTACTTAACAAAACGACGTGTTAATTGGAATTAATCGGCGGCAAACACTTGATAATTCAAAGTTGTAGAGTGAAAGAGACATAATGATTGCAGAACTTGCAGAGGTAAGTACATTTTGAGACAAGCTCAAACTTGTTTGTTTTTGATAATAATTAGTACGACACACACAATACCTTACCAAGCTTCTGTCTACAAAACGAAAGTGATGAAAAGAATCTCAGGCACTTTAAATTCTTAAAAAAGTTAGCTACTGAGCAGTCTGCGCAGCAGCAATGTGCTTTGAAGCAAACCAATATAACAGAGTCCTTTCGAAAGATGAATTAATTTACATTATGAATATGTACATGTATGTACCTACCTCTAAACTTTTGTCGTTGTTAAAGAACCCTGCTTAGAAAGAAAGCTGTTTATAAATATGTAATCAAAAAATCGAATCAAAATAGTTTATTTCTTTAACTTAATCTATATACATCTTTAATTGCTTTGGAAACCTCCTTTTAAGTATAGAGATACCTGTGTTAGGAGGTTTCACTCCTGCCTTATGGGAAATCACTCCAACACATTATGTTAAGTTATAATCATTATAACTTAACTTAATCGTTATAATCATTGATCAACATTTAATAATTCGAAGTTTTATTTATTTTCTCTCAAAAATTTTTAACCATTTGATATTTCAAACACATGATAATTCGTAATATTTTATGAGTCCTTCGAGTTTCGAGTTAAAGAGAGTCGACTGAGTTTTTTTTATTGACTATGCTTCTTAAGTTTGCGTATATCGTAACGTAGGCTGTGTTTTTGATAAGAAAATGCTGACAAGGTAAAATGGCATATTGACCTAGTATGGCTAGCGATCAGAAATGTTTCCGTGCTAGCCGTGTAGTCTGCCGTTGTGCAGTTTAAGAATTACCAAATTTGAAATTTTCATTAATGTACAGTAGAGTTGACTAGACGCCTCGTGTCCACCTAAAAATGTTTTTGGACTGTATGGACCATGTTCAGCATTTTTTTTCGCTGAACTTTATATTAAATTTAGACTACCTACGTGACGTGATAAACAACGTGTAATTCTATAGAACGGTCATAATCATAAGTTAATTATGATTAGTATTGATGTCTGTTATGTTTATTTGCATTGGGTTTTTGTTTTTGGTGATAACCGTTCGTGGCCTACTCTTACCCAAAGAGTCAATAAAATGGCATGATTCATAACTTGATATGAACGTTGGTTACATGATTAGATACGTATGTACCTATTATATTTAATCTCTATAGGTGCGCCACACCTATTAGCTAGCTAGAACACTTAGAGAACAGGAAATCACAAAGTGAAGTTCTAGCGAAACTTGGTTTGGATTTGGCTGCACCCTGCCTGATGATGCTTTGGTTTTACTGCTGAGTAAAACCAAAGCATCATCTTCAGTCACTAACTTCTCCAAGCAATTAAAAAACTTAAACTTTAACAAATCATACCTACCTGCCTACCTATCTATTTTTTATTAAGCGATTTTGCCACCAAGATGGCAAACAGGCATGCGGCCCGCCTGTTGGAAAGCGGTTAGGCGGTAACCACCTCAGCCTAATATTATAAATAGCACACGCGCAGCGAAAAAGATGCAATTTCAAGTTTGAAAACGGATGAGAGACGAATTAAAGCTGCCAAAACCAAGATGTTTTGCGAACTTCTGCGCATTGTCGTGTATCGTAAAACATTATGTATTAATATTATACCTAGGTATTTATTTGGTTTTGTTACTCCTCTGCTAACAAAAAATAAGAAACGAGTAATACCACGTAGGTATAGGTAGTAGGTAGGTACTTACCTGCCTATTTTTTTGTAGGCAATTATAACCTACCCTACGAGTACCTAGCTTAGGTTAAGTACAAGGTTCATGATCACAAATAAAGGAATGGGAGCTTTGGTTATATTATAGTATTTTTGTCGTAAACCAGCCGCCGCCGTCTCAGTTTATAAAGGTATATTAACATGGTCACAAGTGGTTTTAAACAAGCATCTTTAGAAAGGCGTTCTCTGTTTTATTATTACTCTACCACACGCTGTTACCAACATGGTAGTTACTTAGTTAGTCATCTTAACCAACCAATAAAATCAGTGCTAGATAGGTACAATAAGTATTCTGTGGCATTAGAAGATAACAAGCTAGATAAATATGTAAGTAGGTGCCTGCTTAAATACCTAGCTACTAAGTATTTATTCTTGGAATCACACCTTTCCATTCAGAAAAACGTTATCGTATCGAACAACATTATTCATTGAATTCTCCGAAACCGACAGGTAAGCGCATTGGCATCTGACGTCACGTTTATTCCTATTTAGTATTTTACAATTCAAATGCCCTAATAGTACT
This sequence comes from Eupithecia inturbata, assembly GCA_963662085.1. Classification (NCBI taxonomy): domain Eukaryota; kingdom Metazoa; phylum Arthropoda; class Insecta; order Lepidoptera; family Geometridae; genus Eupithecia; species Eupithecia inturbata. The sequence continues at coordinate 3,078,252 of OY759196.1, read as the reverse complement.
TACTAGAAGCGAACAAAAGGCTAAGAACAAAGGCTGCGTATACACAGCAAGCCTGGCTGTGCCTGGTGGGACAGGTAGAAAAGAGGTTTTTACCTTTTGTGTACTGCGCCGACGCCACCGCCAGCGAACACACCAGCAGCGCGGCAAACATGCCTGTCTCACTCCCGCGCACGACCATGTTCTCAATTCAAACTAACTCCAACCACGACACTTATAAAAACTTGTCACAAACGATCTTCAATGTCTTTTAGCACAAACACACACTATCTCACTACATAACGCACACTCATTTGAAAAATATCCGTTTATCCGATATGGGTAGGCTGCGGTTTCTCCGTCGTGGGTCGCATGCAGGTAAGACGATAGAGCCTATGATATTACAATGACATAAAAACTACTTAAAAGAAGCGTTCTACATTATCTAAGCACTAAACTTTAGTTCCGACACGGGTACACGCCACGGTTCTATGTTTGGTAACTTCACATATTTTCGTAAATTAACTTTGAAGTTGGAGCGAACAACGACGCGACGCGAGACACAACCGTCCGGCGCATCGCTCGCCTCATACTGGCGTGAAGTGAGTGAACAATCAACAAGTTGCGGGCAGCGCGCGGGCTAGCCGGGGTTGACGCTTAGAGCATGCGCAATCCGCGGCTAAATTCATAGTCGACAGCACAACATTGTTGACAGCCTCCCCCCGCGCACCGGAGCCGCTGCTGCCCCTCTATGGTCTGCTGCTTGCAATGCAAGAGTAGCCGGCCGGCAAAGCGGAAACCGGTAACACTGGTTTGTTTTCGCGCAAAAACGAACACAAGACTGCGAGCTCACCTAGCCTATGTGGGTGTAGCCGTAACTAGGTAGGTAGGAATAGATGATCTACCTATGCTTCATTCGGCTAAGAACATCGATCTAAGTAATTTACTTAGATCTACTGCTATTAAATTATTACATACATTCTTCACCCCGCGTCCGATCATACCTACCCCAACGTCCCCAACGCACTATAAGAAGGTAGGTACCTACTTACCTAGGTAGGTATAACAGGTACTTAGGTAATTTTTCGCGACCACCTACCTTACACCTATCTACCTACTTAGTACTTACCTACTAAGCTAAGCTAGTAGGTAGGTATCTGCCTAGATACGTACAGGAGGTACCTATAGGTTACCTAATTCAAGAACTAGGTAATGTAAAAGTATACCTAAGTACAAATTACTTTATTAAAACAATGCCTAACATTCCACGTAGCAATGTTGAAATTGCATAGTTTCTTCATCCTGACAGCTCCCATCGCTGAAGGAATTCCCTGCACCATTTCCCTGGAAGTAAAAAAAACTTAACATTCTCGAGAAAGAAAAGACTACCTAGATCCTAGGTAACGGTAGAACCTGTGAGTAGGTAGGTACATAAACATAACACAATCCAGACACCGCGTACCTATTCCCAGTACCTAGCTCCTATTCTTTCAGAACCACAGGTACAGAACTACTGAGAATAAACGGCAAACACAATGACGTTTGTTATTAAAACTACACCGGGATTAAGACCCCAAATCGTGAGATATGACATACATAGGTATGAGCATCGACAATTATTCGATAGTTATCAAAAGAACTGTCAAATTCGACAGTTTTTTTACGAAAGATCTGTCAAGTTTGACAGTTCTTTTGATAATTATCGAGTGATAATTTAGCGAGAATTGCCTTCCTGGATATGACAATAGTTATTCGCTTATTTAATAGTTATTCCGATGTCCGATAAAACTTGATTTGGTATTTACGGGGCGAACCTAACGGGTTTAAGTAGAACTTGTTAAACTAAGCCTAGATCTCAATACTCACAGGATCTCCGTGGTAAAAAACTCGAATTACATAAAATCGTAGGTACCTTTTTTTTTGGTTCCTTGACTGTGAAAAACGATTGAGAAAAAAAAATGTTATGAAAGCATCATGGAAGTGGCGCGGTGGACAAACGCTCTTAGTCTGCAAAAGCTTTGATTTCTATAATGCATACCTATAAATAATACAGTGGGTCTGATTCTTATCCAGCACAAACATTTTTGTTAGCTTTTATGTGAAAAAATAAAACTGCAATGTGTTTTAAAACCATATTATAAAATATCAAGTAGGTATCAAAACGTTCTGCTGTAGTTTAAGGTGATACCATGTAGACAATATAGTGGCGCCCTCATTTATTTTCTACTCTTTCTGGTTTGACTGTACCTATGAAGGCCTAGCACTAGCCTCGCATTATCTGAACCACTGAATTAAGTATAACATACCTAGATCACTTTTAGTTCGACAGGTTTACAATCTCAAACTGAACTTTATTATGAAATAGTTTTCATATGGTTTATCATGGGAAGTAATATAACAGAATAGGCTGGCAGAATAGGTTGCTAGAGCGGGCAACTCCTAGTGGAGTTGTCCGCTCTAGCAACCTATTCTGCCAGTCCAATACCCAAATATTTGCAACTGTAGGACCTATACCTTTTTTAAAGCAATGTTGCACTATGCACAAGATACTCACATTCCTCGGCAGTCGAGTCCTTGCTTTCGTTCCCAGCCCGCAGACCCCTGCATCAGGCAAGCACTCCGTCCATTCCTCCCACTCTCCAGGAACACAGGCATCCAGTCTCTGTCTGGACTCGCTGACCATTGGTTCATCGGGCTGTGGTTCGCTGCGTGTCGAAAATTAGTTGTAATTAGCTGCTGCCCGCTGCTTCGCACGTACTTTTTAAGTAGCCTATGTCCGTCTCCGGGATACTATTTACCTCCCTTCCAAATTTCATTTAGATCCGTTCAGCCGTTTAGGCGTGAAAAGGTAACAGACAGACAGACAGAGTTACTTTCGAATACATATATATTATTAGTATCTAATACCAAGATTAGAAATAGTGACAAAACATCCAGGTTTTGATGAAACATGCGTTTGAGGCACCAAACTAACAATTCATTGTTGTTTGAGTAGATAAAAACTTCATTATTAAAAATTATACATAGTTTTTGTGTAGATTGTACTGAGTATCATCTACCCAGATCTTAAGATGTCTTGATGATGAGTTTTTCAGTCTGATGCTGTATAAGTAAGTAAAACTTACTCGTTGCGTGGGTTTTCTTCAACAGTCCGTTCTTCATCCTCATCGCCGCCTAAATGAAAAGTTATATACATTTATTATTATTTCGTGATGCTCTTGTAACATAAGCAGGCGCTTCTCACAACCACAGATTACACATCGAGTAGGTACCAAACTCAATAAAATGAAAAAATGTATAACCAGCTAGCGCGATCGCCATTTTATTTTGCTGTATTATGATTTTTGTTGTTCTATTTTCTTCTTTTATCTCTTATTTTTTTTTGCTCTGCATCATGTATAACGGTTTAGGATAAGATATGACAATATGTTCCTGTCATGTTATTTCTCTATTGTTAAATAAATAATTTGTAATTTTTGTTTTTCAGACAATTAACCGCGCTGACGACGTCATAAATATTTCGACACGTTGTTTTCATCCGCAGTTTCAAAGTACGGCCGCAAAACTCAACGGAAATAGCCGTTGTTAGTCTAAGCTGCTTTACATGGATTGCGTGTTAAGCTATGAATTGGGAGACTGGAGTCATAGTATCGCTTTGTAGCACCGTAGATAGGTACCTTATAAACTCAAAGGTGCCAATATCATCATCATCCACAGCCGGACTTAACCCACGGCTGGGCTTAGGCCACGTCCGAACCTTCTTCCAGCCGCCAGGGTCTTGTGCTAGCCGCATCCAAAGGAGCGAAAGTAAATGAAACCTTCTCACTTGGACACAAAGACTCTTCCAGCTGGTAAACATCCAGCCTCTTGACTTGCAGGGTAGCGAACCGATGAAGATCGTTCAGATTCATCTGGTAGAATGGTGAGTCTTTGTTGAAGGAACCCACTTCTACGCGCTCAATGTTGTCTTGCGATGGCGACGTCTCTGACTGGAAAGTATTAGATTTAAATTATTTATTAGACTGATTTTTGATGACCCTGAGAAATATTCTAGCTAGCCTTTAGTAAAATGACAGAAATTATTTTATAAATCAGATCATAATCCATTATCTACAATCAAAAACGCCAAACACATTTTAATACAAGCTTCAACTCTCTTTCTCTATTATTTTGGCTAAGTGCTCGGAGATATAAAGGAGCTGCTGCTGGAGCTTATAAAGGTACCTTGCTATTATCACATAACTTACAGACTGTGTTAACGTAGATATACATATCTATTTCCTACTTAACTATGTTTATTAATATTTCATTTGCAATTATCCCTCCTCCTTAGTCCCTTTTCTTAATTTTTTACGGGTGATTTAAACCTTTGCTTCCTAACACCCCGCAGAGCTTCCTTTATAGTACTGGCCTGGCAACTGTAGCCAGACTAGACCTCAACTTTTAAGTGTCGTTATTCATATCTGTAGGTTAGGTTCTATTTACACTGTGTGAAAGCTGGTACACATCGAGACATCAATCAATCAAGTTCACAGTGTCCCCCGCGGCTGGCATCGGGAAGACTGATGTCCCTAAATTCCCTGAGTGCCATATTACTCAGCGGATGAAACAGAATGCGTTTCATATGGATATCTGTCCGTCAGAATAGAGGCTGGATAAACTGGATGACAAGTGCTGTCGTCAAATGTATTACTGATTTTTTTAGGTGATTAAAACTCCCAGCATGAGCTGGGAAATTTTCTAATTCTTGCATGGCAACTATTTCGTTTATTTATTTAATTCTAATATTTATTCGTTTATTATCCAAGCGTTTGATCATATATATAAATTATTATTGGAATTGCGATCGGGAAATGAACGGCAGCACATGGGAACTAAGCCTCAGATTAGGTAGGTTGTTATTGAGCTGCCAGGTGCGGTGACCAAAACCACTTCACTGAAAACCCAGTACCAAAGGCACTTACAATGATTGCCAGACATAATGTATCTATTATTACTTGTTGGTGTCACTTACATAGCACTTATACATCCACTGCTGAACAGAAAATGCCTCCCCCAAACAATGGGGGTTTGTCTTAATCACCACACTTGGCAGGCGGGTTAGTGATCGCAGAGGAGGTGTTAATAATACACAGAAGGAAGCTGCTGCCTTTCCTCTCTTAGGTTCACTTAATAGGCTCTTACTATGTCTACGGGCTGATTTGGAGGGATCGATACATACGCCGCCGCGCCGCGACGCGGCCGACTTGACGGTGTTACTTACCTACATCAGTGGTTAAAATGTGCCTGTTATATTACACCTCTATTATCAAATAAATAACCTCATAAGAAACTCCACTCCTAGTCCCAGCATCCCACGGAAACAGCGGCACCTCACTAAATTCCACCCACTCATCCTCTCCATCGCTGTTCTTGACACAGAGCTCAAACTGCGTCATGCCGAGGAACCAATCAGGAGAGGGCCTCATGCCAACAACGATAGAGAACATGTGGTGGATGCTGTCAACTCGGAAGAGAGAGTGAGACGGCTCGAACATGTAGGGGTGGTGGCGACGCTTGCCTCGGATCAGGGTTCTGGTGCCTGATGATACGGCCATCTGGAAGATCGGAACTTCCGTTATATGGAGGAAGTTTGACTGTAGTTTTGGGAATACCTGGGAGAGGGCCTACCTCATTGAGAGATGCCTGTGATTTTCGAAAGAGAAAATAACAAAAACAAGAGGAAATCACAAGCCTCATTGTGATCGTTATGACTCGAATGTCAAAAGTCAAATTCGCTTCTGAATTTATCAGATGATATCAAATCCGGAACACCTTTCTCTAAGCAAATAAGTAGGTAATTACATAAAGGTAAACCAAATATTCTATCTAGTTTAAAAGACAATTCAAAAACCCCTATTTATCATGAAAATTATACTGACATCATCAATAATCTCCCTCTCAATCAAAGTAGTATTCGCATCTTCAAGAAGCAGCTTCAGTCCATCGCTAGCCTTGCCACCTGCTTTCCACAAGAAATACCCGACGTCATGAGACGCCCCGACCATGTGGGTATAGCCGTTCTCATCAGGTTTCTTCGGGTAGTGCCGTGGATGAGCCACACGGGACCAGAGACCGTTGAAGATTACCTGATGGATAAGACAAGATTAAACGAAAGGAAGTGTTGAAAGAGCATACCTATACTCTCGGAAGTAATCAGAAAGCAAAAACTTTGTATAATTTTAAACTATAAATTATTATCAAATAAGAAATAAGATGTAAATTGATTTTCTCTCTCTGGAAATGTGTCCATACCTCATACCGTGCCTCACTGCAAATATTGCACTCCATATTAGGTGGGTTGGGAGAACTGTCCTGGGCTAGACTCTCTGCCTTCACCAGGGTCATGGTCAGATTGGGGCCCACATACCACGTCTCTTCGTTTTCTGCCACCATCGCTCGGATCCGGACTTCCGAGGTTTCGTATGGCGATACCCAGTGGATCTGTTGAATTAAATTAAATATGGTCTTTAATTTAATATGGCGTCGGTGTCGGTACTGGGTGGGGACGGCTTATGAAGAATCGCCCAAAGTCGGCTGGCCGCCGACAAGTTGACACTGTCGGCTACCTACAATATTCATAACGTCGCACCAACCCGCCGCTGGGCTTGTGTGTAGAGTTCGCAAATGTACGAAAGTTACTCGGTCTAATCATTGGAAAAAACTATTTATAATACCCACCTCGACAGATAGCAGATTTATTAAACTTTTCTATAGAATTGCACCATTCGCTTTGCCTCGACACAGATATGCCCAGCGACTTCAGGCTGCCCACAGTACGTGTTTCCTTGGCATTCATGAAGTATGGATAAGTCGTCTATGTTGAATACCCACCTCAACCCTAGGTTTCGCAGAGTTATCAAACTTCTCCACAGAATTGGTGCACCATTCGCTATGCCTCGACACTGATATGTTCAGCGACTTCAGGCTGCCCACAGTACGTGTTTCCTTGGCATTCATGACGTATGAATACGTCGTCTATGTTGGATACCCACCTCAACCCTAGGTTTCGCAGAGTTATCAAACTTCTCCACAGAATTGGTGCACCGTTCGCTATGCCTCGACACTGATATGTCCAGCGACTTCAGACTGCCTACAGCTTTTTCTCTGGCTCGCATGATAGCGGTCACGTCGTCGATTTCAGGGTCTTCAGCCGTTATCATGAACCAGCGGAACGTGCGGTTTATGTTTGTTGTTGATATTGATACTGGAATAGAAAATAAAATAAATAAATAAATAATGCTGGACAATCCACACAGCAACATATAGCACCAAACTAAGCAGAGCTTGTGTTATGGGTGCTAGATGACTGATATACATAATACAATACATTACATAGATAGATATAAAGAAGACAGTTAAATTCCTTATTATTTCCTTACTGACGACCTTGACGATCAGGTAGACATAGAACGTGAACGCAGGGCGTTGGCGGTCCGCAGTAATATGCTGGCACGAAGGTTCGCTCGTTGCAGTAGGCAAGTGAAAATCACGCTATTCAAAGCCTACTGCCAATCGTTCTATACGGGCAGCCTTTGGGCTAGCTTTACTAAAAGAGCGCTTAGCGCTCTGCGTGTACAATACAATAACGCCTTCAGGATGTTGTTGGGATTGCCCCGCTTCTGCAGCGCATCCTTCATGTTTGCTGAAGCCCATGTGGATGACTTTCACGCCATCATCCGGAAGAAAACCGCCTCGCTGCTGCACAGAACTTGGGGTAGTACTAACACCATCCTGCAGGTTGTGGGCAGCAAGTTTGCCTCGCCCATCATGCAGTCCTTCAACAGAGTCCTCACTCTTTAGACTTGTGGGTTGGGTGGGAGTCTGTTGAATGACTGCTACAAGTAATAGTAATAGTTATAAATAAATATAAGTTTAATTTAAGGTCTTTTGCTTTCTTTCTTTTATTGTATTTTATTTTTGTAATTTTTATTTAGGTATGTGGTATGTATGTAAGTGTGGACAAATATGTCTGAATAAAGAAACTTTTTATTTCATTTTTTTATTTTATTAAATTGCCTACTTAGGACCTATCAAAGTCAATATTTATCTATCGTCACGTGGAGGTACTTTAAATACCTACGCATCGGTTGAATTTGATTCAATGTTAATAACAGTGACTTAAAATTACCATGAAGGAAGCACGTTTGTGACAGGGTAAGCTAATAGCTTTATCGCTCTTTGACTAGTTTCAGGAAAATAATCTCCGTCATTTCTAAGTGAATGCAGATCTCTAGTACAAGTTTACGGCGCCTTATAAAAAAGTTTACGCAATGCGCTAAGTATCTTACAGCACATTTTTTATTTACTTTAGTGTCAGTCACGCGTGTGCGTCCTATCCTATCCCAGGCCTAATTTAAATCTTGCCTACCTGTACTTTTTTGACCAAGTGACAGCCAGTAATTTAATTTAGATTTAGATTTATTTATTGCACACTTATACATTAATACATTGTTTTAGCTTAGGTGGTAATTAGCTTAGGGGTAAGTGCATGTACCTACCCTGTAAGGGCGCAGCAATGTATTTAAACATTATTAAAATAGGTAGGTACATAATCTATTTATAGCTAGAAACATAGTAGTCGAAATATATATATATATATATATATGTATAGGCAATGTCAGCTACAAGAATCAAAACAATTGTAATAAAACTCTGTAAGTACGTAATTTTTTTACTCAGGCAGCCAAATAGTTATAGTTTAGAGTTATCATTTAAAAGTTCGTCAACGGAGTAGTAACATTTAGAAATAAGGTATTCTTTGAATTTACTTTGAAAAACCGAATCTACTTTAGATCTTATAAGGAGCTAGGTATTTTATTATAATAATATAAATATTTACTAATCGTGAGTAAGGACCTTTGCTATATTGTATAAGGATAGTCGTAGGTAGAATTAGTTTGTCTTTAATTCGTCAATTGTAGTTAGTAAAATGTTCAGAAATAGATTTCAACGCCTAATAATTTAAATTCGTTGCATTGTTTTTGTCGTTGCATTTGCGTCCAGTGTGCTTGTAATGACTTTTCACCTTGTACTTACGAACATAAGTCTGGTCAGGCGTATACATAATCTTCCCATCTTTCTTCGCAGCATTGCCTATGTCCAGTACGAAAGGATGGTCTTCAGGGCTGGGTTCCTTGACCGTCGCGTCAGGGGGTGTCTGGTCACACTTCGTCAGCTCACTGTAAGCAGTGGTCGCTGTAACCAGGAGGAGGAGGTATTTTAGCCACCTGGAAAAACAAATATTGATCACTTTAATATTTGTATTATCTTTCAAGTTACTTTTTCTCCAGTTAGCTCAAGGTGTGTATTGTATTTTGATTTGAAATCTGTTATAGAAAATGCTACTCTCATGTTTTGCATAGCTTCGCATTTGTATCGTTATACATATTTTCCAACTTTGCTTTAAATTTGAATACAAGACAAAACAAACAAATGCCATTAGGACAGGATAGATCGGGCACCGTAGCTAACCGAAAGATATTTCAACTTACTGAGCTCAGATTAAAATTCATCCACATAATCTTTTACCTGAAAGCTTTCAGAAACAAAATTACCCTTTCTAACTGCCAAACCCTGCATAAAATCACACAAAACAACATAATAATTCAACTACACAAATTCAAAACACATAAATACACACATTTTGCCGGAACAACACTGCAGTTTCAACTTTGAACGTTAGGATACATCAGAGTACACTATTACGGTCTCTTTGGCTTTATGACTTCAAATACCATTGTAAATATATTTTCGCGATATTTTCAATGAATGGTTGGTGGTTTTGTTCAGAAAACACGTGAAGTCTTAAAGCGAACGCGTCAGTTTTGAACTGATTGGAACTCCGCCAAGCATACAATAGTATTAATAGAACAGAAACTTATGGATTCTTCGTGTTACGAAAGTAACGCAGAAGTAGGAGACACTGCATTGGGTGAAATTGCTTGGGTGAATAGCTATTTGAAATTAATTGTTTTAGAATTATATTTTTCTAAATGCAAGAAAATTCTAAAGTAGAACTATTAGAATTTTCTATTGTGTTGGTGAAGTTAATAATTGTTATAAAATTTTCAAAGCTATCATGGTTATGTATTAACACTAAATTTATGTTAATAACGGGATATTTACCATGATTAGTGTTGTTTCTAGTTTTACAATAATTTTGGCACTGTTTTAAGCTCCATGATCACGGAACACCTGAAGTCACTGCGAGTGAGTTTTTATTGGCAGATATATACCGATCTATCCTCATCTTTTGTCTTTTTACTACGAAAATTACCACTACTATTGATATGATTGTCGAACACAGCATACTACACAGATGGTATCTGAACGAGGCCCGGTTGGTACACCAATTGTTCGTCTTTTACACATTCTTGCAACAGAGTTCCAGGATAATTGGAAACCTTTTTCATATTTAATTTTTCATTCAGTACACAAGCACTGCCTGGGATGATTCGTGGTCCTGGTCATAATTATTTTTTCATTGATCTATTCCTTTCTAATACCAAAAAAGTAATACCAATGTAATTGTTTATTGTCCTCATTAAATTATATTCCTAACGAATACCCTTCCGAATAACACTCATAAACGAATCTCAAAACAAGATAAATGGTACAGTCAGTAATAAAAATGCTCAAGTGATTTAAAGTAGTGTTTATTTAAACAAAATCAGTCTTATCGAAACAAGTTAAAGTAATTTTACTATTAGAATTATTCTAATAAAACGGACAATCCTGTAGGATAATAGGATTATTGATTTGTTTAAAAATATATTTTATATATTATAAATTAATAGAATGATAAAGATTTTTAAAGTTTTCAAAACAAATGCTTTAAACAAGCTTATTAATTTATTTAAATAATAAAATGTATCTGTATGTGAAGAATAAATTGTTCATTCTTTCCATCTGAGCATACGCTAAGATATTTTTAAATATCTTATCTAGTTGAATTTCGTTTATTACAAAACACATGACAAGCATTAATAAAACAACATAAAAAATATGATGTGGCTTGAAACGTAGCCTCAGATTGGCGTTGAGTTACGGTTCTATTATTTCTTTACCTGTGACTGTGACGCTGTATTTTTATCACTTTGTCCACATATGGGTCAGTTGTTGGTAGGATGAGCTTACGAAATCATTTGAACCTACTTTTTCCTTTCAATTTATTTAATCATACTAATATTATAAGTAATCAAATAATATCCCAAAAAAATTCCGACTTCGACGGGACTTGAACCCGCGTCTTTCCCTCAGTACGGGAGCATACTAATATTATAATTGCGAAAGTTCGTGTGAATGTTTGTTACCACGTATCTCCGTACGTACTTAACCTATTTAGATGAAATTGGGTTTGTAGATAGTTTGAGTTCTAGAATAACACATAAGCTAACATAATATAAAGAAATTACCTCTAAGGGATAAAAAGGGTGGTAAAGTTTATATGGAAAATTACTATTCCTTGGTTCGATTCACTTAAAACTCTGTATAAATAAACTATAAAGTAAATAATGATACACGTATATTTTAACAAAATGTGGAAATTGATTGCCTAGGGGTACCTAGGCAATCAATTTCCACACGTGCAAAGCCGCAGGGCGCAGCTAGTTTTATTAAAGCTTCAGCTTCTTATGAAACATGAGTATTGTTAAAATTATACAAAAGTTTCCACATACAAAATTATGAAAAATAATTATTTCGGAGTTTATTTTTATTATCCTCTTCCGGCACAAAGAGGTTTTAATTCCTGAAAATTATTCGTAAACTTTGATGAAAATCGTGAAGCAATTATACAAATAATTGAAACATTTGTGTAAAATCATTTTGCTATTAAATTATAAAGAACTGTACGTCAACTTTTGTTAATTGTTAAAGAATAAACAATTAAGTAATAAATACATTATGCTTTACCATAGCATACCATAATATTATTATAGGCAATGGTCAATAGCTTTATATCTGTCCATAATTTAAATTCATACTTGTAGCCGAAACTATCCCCTACCGCTCAGGGTAGCTAAGCTACCTAGATTACGTAGTACGTACATACGCGTAAAAAAATCTTCAACCGTTAAGGCCTGTTTAGACCTCTATAGAGGCCTTAATAGCACTAATTGACAGTTTTTTTAATAGTAAGGGTTTTTATTAAGAGAAGATTGAAGCTATTACAAAAAAAAACGAGAAATCGCACGGTTTCATCGTCAAATTGCATGATTTTCGTTTGTGTTTGAAATAATACTCACTTGTTAATAACAGTTCGTTTCCTCTCCTACAATATTAATAAAATAAATTTTAGTAAACCTATTTTTTTATGTAGTTATAATCATTCTCCCGATGCATGTTTAGGCAAAAACACTCGGAGACCTGTTTCGGAAGCTCTAATTTGTAGATTCTATTGAATAAAGACCACCAAAAATTTTATTTTCTTGTTACAAATATACACATACACACATGTTACATGTTATATAAATTTAATATTAACTGAATACATTTTCGTTACATGCCTATAAGTAAAGAAATAAAAAACGGAAAGGCCCCTGTTCTTATGTATGATAAAATCCTTACTAGTATTATAAATTCGAATGTAACTCTGTCTGTCTGTTACCTTTTCACGCCTGAACGGCTGAACGGATCTCTGTGAAATTTGGTAGGGAGATTGATGGTATCCATGGGACGGACATAGGCATCGTCCCAGAAAAAAGTGTGCAAAGCCGCGGGCAGCAGCCAATAAAAATATATAAAGCTCTTAAATTACTGATCCTCTCTTGGCCATGCATTTGATTCAAGTAATAGAATTAAAATAATTGAAAGTTTTTATAACTAATTATGTTGAATAAAAGTAACAAATGTCATACAATAAAAAAATACACAAAATATATATGTAATGACCAGCATTAATAACGAATAATCCGGTAATAGGAACAAACACAGGCGCACGCAATAAACCGCGCATTAAATTCCAAAAGCAGGATAATAATATGTAGGTATTCTGGAATATTTCGGAATTTTCGGGAATTAGTAGCGTATCATCCTCATTACTATTCCGTTACAAAAACCGCGTATCATTACACTATTTATACGTTGGACATGCTTGTGAACCCTCTGGGAATTCATTAAATAATTTATTTGGGCATTACACAAAACATATACAGTAGCCAAACTCTATGTAGAAGGTTTGTAAGAAAACCACGACACAAATAACTAAACTAAAACTAACTTCGACCTCGAGGTTCAGATATTTTATTGTAAGCAATATTTATTGAAGGAAGGATCTCAAGCAAATAAATCGACAAGTAATGTAAATTGCGTATATAAAGACGCGGCAACAGAGTGAATTTTAGGATAAGTTTTGTGCTATAATTCACGCGCGGTCAAATTGGGATGAAACCATTTCGAAATGAAACAAGCACGGTTGGGCCTTTATTTTGATAAGGTTCTTTCTATTAATTTAGGTAAAGATTTGTTGCTTTGTATTGATTTATATAGTACAGCTTGCATTGGAACGGCATATCTGCCGATACCGATGACAGAGACCGGTATTTCTACACACTTCGAACAATATCCTCGTAGTGTCGAGGATATTGTTCCCTTGTGATCCTTCCTTCAATAGATAATACTTACACAATTATATCAGAAACTCGACGCCAAGCACGTGAGTTTAAGTTATTTGCGTCGTGGTTTGTTTACAAACATTCTACATCGAGTTTCGCTAGTGTATAAATGAAATACTTTCGTTGTCACCATTCCCTGCCAGATTTTAGTCACTGCGGTGCGGTCTTCCAATCACCCCTTTTCGGCACCAAATATGCTTACCTATTATTTCTCGTGTTACACTCCACTATGTAAGATTTCCTCTATTCACTCTGTAGATTTTTTTAAGCCAATTATTATCCTAACAGCCAGTGGTTCGTAGATAATCAATTATGGAATGAAATACTTTCGTTATCACAATTCACATCAAATATTTTGTCAAATACCTAGTTTTTGCTCTTACCGAATTGTTGGTTTGTTGATAAAATATTTGACTATTCATTCGTTTAATTATAGAGATTCAGCGTACGAACAACCGGCTGCGAGTCACAGACTAAATAGACACAAGTGTCTGTTTTGTCTGAGTTTACATAGAAGTCGACCGTCCCATAGCATTCACTTGCCCCCCGTCTCATCGCCCAGCCTCAGTCCGAGGAAGTCGGAGACGGATATGTGCGTCATGGTTCATTCGTCAAAATCGAACCAACTTCACGCAACCATGCGCCACTGAGCCACTGAGGTTGTCAATTTCACCCAAACTTAATTAAGAATGTAAGTTTCTAAATGCCAGTTTTGGTTTCCCGACGGGATAGGGAGTGGCTCCAGGCCCAACTGGATTAGGTTTCCAAGGTCCTAGCCTTCATTCCTAATTCTCCTTAATTAGATCAGTTTCAAAAGTTCATTAATTTTTAAGTTCCCGAATCGTGTTTCTCGATATTTTTACAAAGAAAATTACAACAAATAACTACTGGTATTCACAATTTAAACAGTCAAGCTAACTGCAGACTGTTGCAAGCAGTTTAGAGACTGCATTTTCCCCGCTCAAATACATTAAATGCCAGTGTTACTGGATTAAAGCATTTTTTCCAGAACTTTCGAGTCCTTTTTCTACGAATAACGGTAGCAGGAGCGGTCATGGTCCCCGACCATCCATGAATACCGGTTCATGGTCCGTCCACGATATATTATAACCATCTATCGATCTATAATCTTAGGTATTAGGTACCTATGTGTTTCATGTACCTCCGTGGTGTTAGGTCCGACAAAAATTATTTACTTTCTTTCTTTCTTTCCTCATAAAGTCCATCTCTCCGGTGGTGTTGGTCTGCCGTCACATTTATAAGAATGAGTGCACTGGATTATAAGAGTGAGTGCACCTGTGTTCCTGCACACTTTTGTGCATTCTCAGTATCTATGGGCGCCATAGTCGTAGTCATAGTAAAAAAGATAAAAGAAAATGTGTTTTGTTTTATAAAGTAAACAGAATAAGTACCTACGAGGTTTACTAGCTCTTTCCTTTAGAAGGCTCTTTCTATCAGTCTCTCAATTTTTCTTTAATGTATAAATAGGTCACCGCGGCATGCGCATGCTGCATGCGCCAGATGAAGCAGGGTGCCGCGCGCGGATCCTGCCAGGAGACAGGATAATAAGTCTCCTGTCCTGCCTACTTACCTAGTCTCCGTTGATACTGGTTGCCGTGGGGGAAATACGGCTACGAGGACATCATGGTATAATAAAACAAGGTAAGTATGGCATTCCGAGACATCCCGGTCACGTGGGTGACACAAGCCCTACGTCATCGACACCATCGGCGAGTGAGAAGACGAATCTGTTTTCTGGTGTTACCAGTGGCACCAGTGGATCGTAACTCCTCGAGCTCCGTAAATTACCTGTACGAATCTGATAAAACTATGTGGTTTTGTACTATCCAATTATTTATCACAATTCTCTCTCTCTCCACCATAGCCTATATTGGTCCACTGCTGGACCCAGGTCTCCCCCTGATAAGCGCCTTATTGGCTTTTATCTCACGGGGGGTAATGCCCATAATCCCCACGCTGGGCATGCGGTTTGGGGATCGCAGTTTGGTGGTAAAATTGTTCTGCAAGGGTGCTGCTGCTCGTCCCCGGTGAATATCCCTTAGTCGCCTCTTACGACTCTCACTCTTGTTTAACTAAAACTGTTTTGACTATTGACATTTATTAATTTTTTTTTATTTGACTATTTGTTTCCTAACTTCCATGTATTGTTGAAAAAAGTTACAACGTAACACGTGCCACTCTCGGAGTATTGACTTTGTTTTCTTGGACCATGGAGGACATCATCATAATCCACATGTTGGCTAAGTCATGGTAAGCGTCCTTGTGATGACTGATTCGACAGTTTGAACATGCCAAAGCTCGCCATGACTCGGTCAACATGGACATTACGGAGTGCCATAGTGAAGGAGTCTACACAAAGTCCAAAGTCGGCGACATAGCCCGGCAGGGCGGCAGCGGGAGGTTGGTGCGGCATTTCAGTGTATGAACATTGTAGGCAGTCGACAGAGTTTTGACAACTTATCTACGACCGACTTAGTGTGTAAACTCCATTATTATAGCACGCCGGCAACATGTTTTTTTCCTTACCTATCCGCCCCTCAATTTCTAGAGTCCTAGTATCTATCATTATGTGTTTCTTGTTCCTGTATATTATTGTAATGTGTCGTGTTATGTATTGTGGGTCCAAATAAATTTATTTTCTTCTCTTTTTTCTTTTTTAGTAAGTAAATGAAATAAAATAGGTTTCGCACTAATATTATAAATGCGTCAAACTTTTTTAACTTTCGCGATCTGTTAACATACATGTTGTTTTGAAGACGAATTGAGGGTAGTCGTGGATAATGCCGTCAATTCTTGGCTGTAACTCCGAGAACAGCCAGTCGCCCCGTGACCACGATCTCTGCAACGCGATGGAAACGTAGGGGAAATAAAACAAAAGGTACGCGATAAATACCCGATAAATAATCTTTAATATTATAAATGCGAACGTTTGCATGTTAGGATGTTGAGATGTTTATACCTCATCACTCCAAAACTACTAAACAGACTGGAATTTCGCATAGAGGTAGGTATGGAAGTAGGCATTTATAGCATTAGGTTTTCTATCCCGAAAGAAAGCGCGCGAAGCCGAGGGCAGTAGCTCGTCTGAGTATAATAAAGTAGAAACCGGAACCGACCGTGGTTTCCGGCCATCAATTCTCCCGTAATTGAACATAAACTGCTGCACAAGGAAACAACAAGAAACTATGAACTTTTATGTATTTTTGATTCTCTACTAAAGCGAGTTAAATGAGCTCTGTTTGTTACTTGAGGTGCTGCTTTTAAAGTACTACTCACCTTGTTTTTATTGGGAGAGCATTATTTCAAAGATAATTGACGACCTCTGTGGCGCAGCGGGCAAATGTCCGCCTGCGACGCATGAGGTTGTGAATTCGATTCCCGCCTCAGAAAAAAATTTTGTACATCTGTAGATATTAATTCTCGGTATTCTGAATCTCAGTGTGTATGATAAAAAAAATTTATGTATGTATGTATAACGTGTAGATATAAGATATTAGTGTTGCACCCGTAAAACAAGCTTTCCTTGGTTTGGAACTAGATGATGCTGTGTGGATTGTCCAGCATTATTTATTAATTGATTGAATTGATTAAGCACATTCAGTAAAAACATTAATTTCAAATCAAACCAGAAACTCATTATTTCCCGGTGCAAGGAAGGTACTTACATCTTCGCCAGAAGTGGGACGAAATGGGATTAAAACAAAGTGTTTGACGGGCGTTTCAGGAAAATAATACTCACAACCTAGTAACGACTTCTATGAGTAACAAAAAAAATTGCTACACAGCACTGTGTTTCTAATTTAAATTCAAACAATTTTCGAAAATAGATAGATAGATAAGAATTTTTATTATGTTCACTCACACAGAAACAGCACAGGAAAACTTAACACATCAACAAAAACAGTATTCAGGTAGGACCTACATAAGGAGGCAGGTACACAATTATAAATAACAAATTAATAGAAAAAAAAAGTAATGCAAAAGCAATACCTAAGTAAATAGACACCTACCTACCACCACTGCACAAGCCCTAACAACGAGTAGGCAGTCACCGCCCACCCTGGGCGGAGGCTACTCACCTGTTCCTTCGCTGCGCCCCGTAGTGAACCCAAAAGGGTCAGTCCCAGCTTTATGCTCTTCTGCACCAGGATAGGTACAAAACAGCGCTGGTTTTCAGACTAAATATGTACACAAAACAGTCAAAGATCAAGTTACAAGAACGCAAACTTATATTCTCCTCTACAACGTAATCTAAAGTTCAAAATGAAATTAACAAACCACGAAACTTCTCCCTATGTCCACACTCCAAGTCACGTTTTATATTGAAACAGTTCCATGGACAGTTGCAGAAACTAACTGAAGGTCAACATTCTAGTCAAGCGGCAACAGTTTTTGACGACCGTAAGTCGGAATAGGATAAAAATAGTTACGCCCGTATTCACTCACTATACTTTATGTTTAACTAGCTGCAGCCCGCGGCTTCGCACGCTTTTTTCCGGAATAAAAGGAAGCCTATGTCCGGCCCCGGGATACCATCTACCTCGCTGCCAAATTTCACCGATATCCGTTCAGCCGTTCTTGAGTTATAAATAGTGTAACTAACACGACTTTCTTTTATATATTTTTAAAATTAGTATAAGTAGCTTAAGTAACTATCTATTTACAAACTTTGGTAAAGTTAGTAGTCGTCTTTTTTGGCGTACGCCTCCCCCAGCTCCTTCCACAGCTCCTCCTCAGCCTATATTGGTCCACTGCTGGACCAGGCCTCCCTTGATTAACGTCTTATTGGCTTTTATCTCACGACCCACCCGTGAGTAATGTCCATAATCCCCACACTGGGCATGCGGTTTGGGGACTGCAGTTCGGTGGTAGAATTGTTCTGCAGGGGGTGCTGCTGCCCGTTCCCGGTGCATTATCCCTTATCGCCTCTTCCCGCGCATACAAGCATATTCCTCTGTAAATTTTTTGCGAAAAATTATAACCAGGACTTGTGATATTTACAGCAGGTTGCTTGAACGCTGATTCACATCTGCAACATAAACTAGTCCACTGCTGGGCCTCACCTCAGCGCCGGTGGCTCTTATCATTAGGAGGTAATGGCATAATTCCCACGCTGCTGGTTGGTAGACCAATAATTTGACAAGCGCATGGAAATATAAAAATGCATATTTATCGAATCATTAAACTTGACAATCAATGATTTGACAGACTGGTCTTTGTTAAAATCAACCCAATAAAGCACTTGACAAGAAGTTTGTCCGTTCACCGTTTTCTTAAACGCAGACTAATCTATTTAATTAACAACTACTTCTATATGTCTACTACTTCCTAGCAAAGAAAAAGTGTAGAAAATATGGCTTATGAATAGATATTTGGAAATATCTGATGATGAGCAGCACAGCACACCTGCGGCGCCGCGCCGTCTCATAACGCTGACTTTATATGATTTATGTCGAGTGATATTGTGAAGATAGGCCTTGTTGCACTGCAATGCGATTCGATACAGAGGTATCTTCAATCTTCTTTTCAGTGCAAAGTTTTCACGCAGAGAAGTATTCAAGGAAATAAATCTTTAGTTTACACATTGTCAGTAAACTAAAGACCCCTCTATGTAGAAGTTCATACTTAGAGCGAGGAGGCAATGTCTCACTACATTTTACGTTTAATTACGAAGTAGGTAAAACTTACTCGTTATATAAAAAAACACAGGAGTACTATGCACGTTTTTGCTATATGACTCTATTATCTTCTTTATTTAGATTGTTTCACTTTCCTATAATTGCTAAGATGGTTTTAAAGAAACCAATTTTATGTTTTAAACATGTTGTAGGTACCGACATAGCGTCTCGAAAGTTGAAGGCTCAAAATAGGTCCAATTAGGTCTCCGCCCACCTCAGACATAGACGGGCCGGGGGCGCGCGGGCGGCGCGGCGTGCGTGTTACGCGTGCTTAAACTAATATTATAAATTCGAAACTATCTCTGTGTGTTTGTTACCATTTCACGCCTAAACGGCTGAACGATAGATGGTATCCCGGAGACATAGGCAATTTCTTATCTCGGAAAAAAGCATTATAAAATCTGTGCTACGACTTACTTATTCGTAGGCTACGACATAATTTATTGTGATTTATTGACTAAAAGACTACAGCAATGCCCGCGTGTTTGTTCATTATAGTTATTGCACAAGATTGGAAATTTAACTGTGAGCGAGTGTTTACTTGTAGTCGTACACAGGTCAGGTTCAGTAAGCACTGGGAGAACGTATCATATCTACAGAGTTTATTTAGATCTATGCTAATATAATAACTCCTACTTTGTTGATACCAAATGAAATTAAACGAAGTTATTTATTATTATTGTTTCTAAATCGCCGCGAGACAAATGTATGTATGATCTGTTTTGCAGATATATGTTGCGGGTCTAGGTGTACCTATTTAGTTGGTAGTCTACCACATACCAGATTATGACTGAATACATGATATATTTTTTTGAATTTTAAAAACTGTTTAATGTTCTGTTTATTTATTGTTGTGTTTAAGGTATTTGGCGAAAAGTAGCAATAAGGTAACGAGTTCTGAATATCTTTGTCAGATTTTTTCTTTTGATTATTTCGTTGTAGGTACATTAAGAATGTAAGCGAAAGCAAAGAATGTAAGCAAGAACTACGTACCTTGTTTGTGTTGAAAGAACACCAACGTTTCATCCCTTAACAGGGACTTGACCGGAGCATGTTATCACCGCACCCAGCTTCTATTCATTCAAAAACAAACTAAAGGTATGGCTCATCGAGAAGGCGTACTAGGTCGAGGATTTTCTTGACCATAAATTGTGATAAATTATTTATTTAAATTATTAAGTTACTTATTGTATGAATAATTATTTTACTATGTAATTTATTTTATTTTATTTTTATAATAGGTACATTAACAATTAATTATTATTTTAGTATTTAAAATTATTATTTATTTGTTACAAGGTAGGTACCAATTTCAATTACATTTGACTTGTAAACATGATTTTATCAATAAAATGACTATCTGACTATCTTACTTCATAAGATCTTACGTTCTATAAATTGTTTTGTTCGTTATTTTGCTAATAGCCGAGGCGAGCGAGTTTTCTCTATATATCTCGTAAACCGTTAATAAATTGTCCTTGTAAATCCTTTAGAAACACCAAGAAACCCTCAAAGGCACTCTACCGTGAGTAGTAGGTACCTAGTGTACGGTACGTAAAGGGTAGGTGGATACGGCGCACTTCCGGCGCGAAGTGAGATCGGATGTGACGTGAACATGATCGCCCGCGGATAGCCCGCCATTTATACGTCAGGCCTTTTCAGTTCTCTTTAAGCTCAGGATACTTTTTTTGTAATTTTCGAGTATTTCACTTTTGAAACATCTGTGCATTTCGTTTAAACGTCCATGTTGCAGTTATGTGACTATATTCTCTGTCTATTGAAGATCAAAAAGAAGATGGTTTTAGAATCTACTGCATGTTTGTTTAATTTAATAAATAATTACATGGACAGCACAATATTCTTATAATAATGTTTAACGATCGCTGTGGCGCAGCGGGCGAAGGTCTGGTTCGATTCCCACCTCGGGACAAATGTTTGAACGATCTGCAGATGTTTGTTCCGGGGATTCTGGCTGTTTTATATGTATGATAAAAATTATTTATCTATGTGGTGTATTGTATATATCAGTTATCTAGTACCCATAACATAAGCACTGCTTAGCTTGGGGCTAGATGATGTTGTGTGCATTGTCCAGCATTATTATTATTATACTCACCCGAGAGCGGGCGGGTATCTGGCGCAGCGCATCAGCATTGCCATACAGCGGGGCAATGCAGCAAGCGTCTTGGGGACGCTTCCGACTGGTATTGATATGGATTAGTTGAGCTACCTGTAGATTGTTTGCAACAGTCTGCAGTTAGCTTTATTGTTTCAATTGTAAATACTAGTTCTAATTTGTTTTTATTTTTGAATTGTAATTTTCTTTGTCAATAAAGACTATTATTATTATTATTTTCCTATAATAAGAAAATACCTACGAGTTAACTCTAACTTCTTCCGTTTGATAATTTACAATCGTCTTCAAATTCAACTTCTTTATTTTTGGCGCCGCTTGCTTTTCGCTACGACTCTGCCAGTGCCAGTAGTAGTGTCATAAACTTCAAAAATAATATGATCGGTTCTACAATCGTCTTGTCAATAACAAGACAGCATTGTGTTGTCAAAAAGATTCCCAATGGGCGAAACGTCACTAGTTATTTTTCGTAGTACCGTTCCGACCATTATTGTTGGAAATAATGGGCAAACGACACAACACCACTTCTTTCAGATTCAACCATTGGATTCTACTTCAACCTAGCTCTTCTACAAGAATTATAAATTCTGACGTAATATCGTAAGTTAATAATCTTACACAAACTCCACAATTTCCCATCTAAACCCAATAAAACATACGAATAGTGATTTGAACAAAGGAATTAACCATTAAGCTACCCACCGTCGCCATTGTAGATCGAGGCTAATATTGACATAATCTCCTTGTTCAGCACAATAACCGGTTATACTGAAACTATTTGAACTCCTGCTTTTGTTCAGATGTTAAAGTTCCACCAACTAAAAGCAAGTACACATTACGCGTTTTGAAGCGCGCGTTTTGGTAACGCGCGTCTTATAAACCACCTGCTGTGCGATGACGACAAACCATCCCATTCAATGCATGGATGGTTGGAGAGCCTAGGTATAAACGATTTCTGTTTCCATCACATGGTTCGATTAGAAAAAGGTACATAAAATTTTAGAATTTAAAGTTAAGCGCGCTTCAAAACGCCTAATGTGTAGGTACCACAACATCGAAGCCACTACCAGTACCTATTTTAGTACCTAGTATAGCAGAGATTGAGCCAGAAAGCAAATAAAACTAAAAGTGGCCAGTCATCGAAAATATTTTACGTAAATTCTAAAATTTTTACGAGACATTTGATCAGTTATTAGGGTTCCGTACCCGAAGGGTTAAAACGGAACCCTATTACTAAGCCTACGCTGTCCGTCCGTCCGTCCGTCTGTCAGAGGGCTCTATCTCATGAACCATAAGAGGTAGACAGTTGACATTTTCAGATACTGTGTATTTTCTCTTGCCGCTATAACCTCAAACAATAAATATAAAATAAATATCCAATTTAAAGAGGGCTTCCATACAAGAAACGTGTTTTTTTTTTGGCTGTTTTTGCTCTTCGTTTGATAAGGCTTTATCTCCTGAACCACAATAGGTAAATACATGAAACTTTCTATAAATAAGTAACACTTCAACCGTAATAACCACAAATACTAAAAATATAATAAAGATAAAATTTAAAGGGGTCTCCCAACGAGTGAAAATTATCGATTGTATTTGTAAATGTCGACTCGCACTTGGCGGTTTATTTTATGTCAATATACGCACTAGCAGATTTTTTTTGTTATCAACTTGATTGTTATCCACAACTAATATACTTTATTCAGTGGAAGTCAGTACAAAAGTTAAAGAAATACACAGAATACAAAATGCATGTTTTAATTTAAGTTGTATACATAACATGTTTTTGAAAAAGCATACGAAGATAGGACGTAAAAGAGGTTTTAGCTTATTTGATTGTAGGTAAGTAGTATGCACTAATAATAAAACATCAGGTTTTGACGTATGATTTACGTCAAACTCAAAATTGTTAGGAACTGTCTTTTTACGGTGACCGACCACTTGTGCTGCTTCTGCTTAGCTTGGGGCTCGAATAGATTAATATAGTTAGCTATTAGTAATAAATAGGATTCTTTCTGTATGCGCTAATAGTCTATGCTTTGATAATAATAGTCTATATCATATACATAGGTATAAAATATATTTACAGTTTCAGTTTCAACTAAATCCGTTCAGTAGTTTTGACGTGAAGGCGTTACTATACTTTTGCCTCTATAATATTTTATGCTTGGTTTTTTATCCCATTATTTCAACACAATCCCTTTTAATAGGGTTCGGTACCTCAAAAGGAATGAAGGAACCTTTATAGGATCACTTTGTTGTCCGTCTGTCAACCCTCTTTTCTCAGGAACGCGTGGAGGTACCAATCGATTTGAAATCAACATCCAATATTCAAGACCGTAACCTCTTGGAGCCGTGATATAAATCAAACTTCTAAGTCAACGCAATCAAAAGTTACAGCCGTTTATGCCCAAATATTTTAAAATTTCCAAGGGAATGACACGCACACAAATCATATAGGCTACTTCCCGTTGACATAGAATCCTGAAATTTGGCAAGAAGCAAGGTCTTAAAGACCTTGCTTCTTACACAAGTAAAAGAAAAATCCGTAAACCGTAAATTGGTAGTTTATTCACAAAAAAATATGTTTTTGATTCACGTCATGGACCAAAATTAGGAATCCCGTTGATCTAGAATCATAAAATTAGCCATAATAATCTTATAATTATACGGAACTCTCGGTGCTCGAGTCTAACTCGCTTTTGACGTTTTATTTAAGTACCTCTATACTTGGTTGCATTGACGGAAAAGGAAAGCCACACAAAAGATATTTCACAGTGTTTCTCACCTCAAAGTATACGTACTTTGAGAGGTACATAGAAGACGGCCGACCATAAATAATCGTACAGAAAGTCCCCTTTCTTCTAATCGTCCTACAAAGTTATAATGTCCTGATTCTCTAGGACTTTTGATAATACATTCAGCTACCATCAACTTGACACCGATTGTTCACATTCACTAAGATGGAAGATTTATCTTTCTTGTAAGTTTTCATATTGAATACGGTAATGTAGATAAAATATTTTTCACATCTCTTGCTCAAAAAGTGTGTCATTAGCGTAGCTTAGCGGGAGTAAAATTCAACTTTAAGCCTGGCTAAAAAGTATTATTTCTTTTTAATTTTTGTCTGAAATCATCAGCCAGTACGAGACATTCGTCCTCTTACATAAAGACTCGACTTTTTGGTGTTCCATCAACAAAGAACATACATTTTATTTGAATTTATTTTGAAAATGGAATTGAAAGCGCCTTCGTGTTGATTGTTGAATGTTTATAAGAAGGGTGGTTCTTCCTCCATGGTAGAATGCGTAGGTACTTTGCGTTGCGCGTAACAAAGACATTAAAAAAAATTGGTATCTATAGCGTGAAGTCTCTTTTTTTTACTAGATACCTACTGATTGGATTGAAAGTGAACGTGGCTTAGGTATTTAAATTAATTGAAAATCTCATCAAGCGAAAATTATGCAAATGGAACAGAAGGGCAAATAAATAATTAATATGAATCTGTTGCGGTCGAAAGCACGTGAAATTATATTTACTTACGACACATTTGTGAAGTACCTAGAGAAGTGAAAAACGTGTGTTCCAGAAGGTAAGTTGCGAGAAAATATAACAATTCCATAAGGAATTGTTATATTTTCTCGCAAACGAAGTGAAAAGTAGAGTGACTTGGGGCAAAACCACCCATTATAACTCGGTCTTGCCCTCCTACATGGTATACAATCTCGTAAATAATGAGATGGTTTAGTCCCTAGTAAAACAATCAATAACTGTTGATTTGTTTTACAGAAGTATTACCATTTGAGCACCGATTTTAAGAGCACCATAGTTTCAGCACAGATTCTATTCCCAATTCGAGCACCTACGATGACGATGTTGCTAGTGATGGGGTCTTGATATATGTATCTTTGATATAACTAGCTGTAACTTTTGCAATTAGATCTAGATTTAAGATAAACATACATAGTTTTAGACCTAGGTACTAGGTAAAACCTAAAGTGTTTATTTTTTATGAATGAACTAGCTGCGCCCTGGGAGCGGACGCGCGCTCTGAGATCTATCTGTGCGATATTATTATAGTCTAATTAAATATCTACTTATGTCATACTTACTTTGACTATACCAAGTGTTCCAGTGTGTCGTCCTATCCTACGAGTACTAATATTATAAATGCGAAAGTTCGTGTGAATGTTTGTTACCACGTATCTCCGTAACTGCTTAACCTATTTAAATGAAATTTGGTATGTAGATAGTTTAAGTTTTAAAATAATACAAAGGCTAATTTTATTTTCAAAAATTAACCTCCTCAGAGGTTAAAAAGGGTGGTAAAGTTTCTATGGAAAATTATTATTCCTTGGTTCGATTCACTTAAAACTCGGTATAAATAAACTATAAAGTAAATAATGATATAAGTAAATATTTTTTATTTTTACATAACTACCCCAAAGGGGAGTGTCAAATAAATTTCTGAAATTTGTTTAAAAAAAAACCATGTATACTGTCGCAATTCAAAACGTGCCCTCCCCACCATAGCTTCCAACCGGGGATGTGCAATCAATTTCCATGCAGGCGAAGCCGCGGGGCGCAGCTAGTGGTTAAATAAATAAAACTGAAACTAACACTTCTTAATTTTTAATCCATTCTGTTGTTTTCTGAAACCAGTTATACAGGCATTGTTTGTTTTCTCTTTCAAGATATCTTTTGCAGAACTTGATATGAAAGCTGCAGTTGTAATTCTTTACAACTGCTGCATTCTTTGCAGCAACTTTATAAAATGGTTTCGGTAACTTCAGTTTGCTGTTTTTGTTTTGTTTGTGGGTTTTATTTTACAAATTCTTCAAATAGTTACGTAACAATTTGATGAACAGTAACATAGATACCTGCATTAATAAAATTACTATCCCCTGCCCGCGGCTTCTCACTTTTTTTTGGGATAAAAATAAGCCTTTATGTTAATTCATAGAACAAGATTACAAGATTTCAGCAATCCGTTCAAAAGTTTTGTCGTCGTGGACAGGTTTGTTACACACGCACAAAACATCCAAACTTGTTTTTTTTATTGAGGTAAAGCACAGCGTTACTATTTATATTTAAATACTTAAAATATACAGGGTGTTTGGAAGCTCGGTGCAAAGCCTTAAGGGGGTAGTAGTATAGACCATCTAGTATTTTCGAAAATTGTATAGATATCTAAGTAAATGATACCTTAAAAGAAAGATCAATAACTCAGCGTGTTTTTAAAATAATCTGAACATCTGCAGCTATTTTATTTATTTTTTTAAATGTCATTAAAAAACATTTTTTTTTCATTTTCTTTTTTTCTGTAAAGTTTAAATAGTCTGAAAGTCATTTTTTTAGCATAAACTGTGCTTTATAATGATTTAATATCATTAAACACACATTAGGCTAATAAAAACATACAAAATAAATAGACATTTCCACTTAAACTTTGCATTATCAGCACTTAATTAGAATTTTTTGGGATTTTGGTTAAAAATCGTAAAAGGTCCCTAAAAAAAAAACAATTAGACTTTGGTTAAGACAAATGTGGCTCAAAATGTTCTACATGGTCTATACTACTTCCCCCTTAAGGCTTTGCACCGAGCTTCCAAACACCCTGTATAAGAAATCAAATATTATCCCAAAAATTTTGACTTCGATGGGACTGAACCAGCATCTTTCCCTCAGTACGGGAACCCCCGGAAAATAAAAAAGAGAACAGCAAAGTAGGTCAAGAAAAGTTGAACAAAGTAAATTATCTTAAAAATATAAACTATAACTATAAATATATTTACCGTCAAATATTTATGCGCGCGCGTGTGTGAGGGTGTGTGTGTGCGTGTATGTTTTTGTGGAACCCCTGAGGACACCGGTCTCTTAAGAGTCCGGGCAACATGAGCCACCAGTGTGTATGACTTTCGCATTTATAATATAATAAAAATAATGCTGGACAATCCACACAGCATCATCTAGCCCGCTAAGCAGAGCTTGTGTTATGGGTACTAGATGACTGATATACTTAATACAATACATACGTAGATAGACAATTTTTATTATACATAGAAAATACCCAGAACACTGAACAAATATTTGCAGATCGTACAAACTTTTGTCCCAAGGCGGGAATCGAACCCGCAACCTCCTGCGTCGCAGGCGGACCTTCGCCCGCCAATCGGTGTGAAGTGTGTTTTTCTTTTTACACCGAATAGTACCTAGATAGCTACGTACCTAACTATTATGATAATTGGTTTACAAATGATGTAAACCAATTATCATATTATTTGATACATTATTATATTATTTGATACTGTCAACACCAGCAAAGGTGTTCGAGTCGGCAGTGCAGCGCAGCATGCAGCAGCAGATATCAGCCCGTCTCTCGGACGCTCAGCACGGCTTCAGGCCAGCCCGCAGCACGACCAGCAACCTCCTCAACTCGATGTCTTGCATACTCCCGAACGTGGACGCAGGGGTTCAAGTCGACGTCGCCTACTTTGATTTTAAAAAAGCTTTTGACCTGGTCGATAATGACATCTTATTGACAAAGCTGGCGACGATCGGCTGCACCACCAAACTGCTTCAGTTCTTCAAGAGTTATATGAAGGACAGGAAGCAGTACGTGGACTACGCGGGATACAAATCCGAACCGTATTTCACGAGGACAGGCGTAAGTCAAGGTAGCAACTTAGGGCCCGCTAGAATTTATCGTGATGATCAACGATCTGCCCGAAGTTGTCACAGAGGCTAAATGTCTTCTGTTCGCGGACGACCTAAAGTTGATCTTGCCATTTAAGGAGGAAGGAGACTGCGCACGTCTGCAACAAGACTTGGATAGGGTAGTGGAGTGGAGCCGAAGAAACAAATTGCAGTTTAATGTGAACAAATGTTCCATTATAACATTTAGTAGAGCAACTGCCCCACTTCACTACAACTACAAGATAGAAGAAGCGCAGTTGAAGCGTGTGGAATCGGTGAGGGATCAAGATCCCTCACCGATTCCACACGCTTCGTTCGACTGGACACAGAGTTGAGGTTCAGAGTCCATGTTGTAAGCGTTTGCAAAAAGGCGTACAGAATTTTAGGATTCATTTTACGCCGAGCAAACGGTTTCACAAAATTAAGAGCTTTAACAGCAATGTATGATGCTCTGGTCCGAAGCCAGATGGAAAGCGCAGCTTCTGTATGGGCTCCTCATGAAGCTAAATATAGTCTCATGATGGAACGCATACAGAATAAGTTCACGCGATACTTATATTGGAAGAGATATGGCGTCTACCCTTTCTATCCCTTAATGTATCCGACCTTATTCGTTTTGGGTATGGTTGGATACAACAAGTTGGAAATCAGGAGGGATATGGCACTTGCGCTGTATGTGGTTAGGGTGTTCCGGGGGATTATATCCAATCCGACCGTCCTAGAGATGATGTATCTGTGCGTACCAGACGAGTTCGTAGGGCGGCGTAGGCGGCCGCCTCTGTTCGCAGTGCCTCGCGGAAGGACTAACCTGCTGAACAAGGCACCGTTAACGCGCACCATACGAACTCTAAATCTGGTAGCGGTGACCATTGACTTATTTCACGTCTCACGGAGCGAGTTCGTAAGGGCTATATTATTTAAGTTATGCTGTGTTTAATAATAATGATTTTATACGTTACAAATCAAGTACCTACGTAACGACTTATTATGTAATTATTGACTTGGATTTTTTGCTCATGGATTATTTAATTGTTTTAATTATTGACATGTGTATTTAATTATTTTGATTGTGATAGTACTGATTTATTGAATTATTTAGACTTTAGACTTATTGACATTTGTATTTAGCTTGTTAATTTACTTATTTATTTATTCCGATGACTACTCTGTTGTATTAGGTCTGACCTGTAATGATAGACGTAATGTTTCAATAAATACAAATACAAATGTCTCATCCACTTCCACCACCTCCCTAATAACGGCAGTTACAAAAGCATTTCCATGTTTAGCCTTCCTGCATTGTCACGAATACATGTCATAATTATGTGAAACACTTTCTGCTCAAACAGAAATACGTACAACAATTTGTTTTTCGTCAATCAGAAAAATAGCAGAACGTAAACGGTGGTCCATTGGATTTAAATCCAAACCCCATCACAAAATTTTGTATGACCCCTATTTATATCCAGACATGCTCGTAGTTGTTCTGTGCCCAGACTTTTCTGTTCAGCTGGCAGGAAACGAGTTAAAGATCACCTAGAGACAATTACAAGTACCAGGTGCAAGCATCTCCCTATGACTAGAAATTCTAAGAAATTCTAGGGCAGAGGTCGTGAGGTGGTGTCAAAAATCAGGCATGACATGTCAAAAATCTTCGAAAATAACTTCTAACTTTCTGTGATTATTCCAAAATAATTGTGGAAGTTCGAATCAGATGTTGCGTAAGTCAAATTAGCGAGTTAAGAGCTCCCCAACCTCACATAGAGAAATGTGAACTCACCTCGTTTCCGCATAGACAACCAATACCCAATTCGTGGCAGCCTGTACATTTATTTATCAACAAACAAATAATGACAAAGTAAGTTGAAGACTTATTTAAAAGATTATAAAATAGAAAATCATGCATAAACAACAGAAATTAAGTTCGATAGAAAAAATAGCTCACACTTGAAAAAATGTATCACTAAGTAAGCGTTAAACGCACTTAGTTGAATCAATCACTGTTTTCATATACTAAAGAATTAAACGAACAAAAAACTCTAAAACAAATGCATTCTGCCTATAATTGGCATATTGAAAATTACAATTAAGTATTAAAAACAAATTAGAAAGGCAGACATCACTACATTTACCATCATCTCATGAACTAGTTAATAGCAGTCATATATCAAGCCATTCATTCATATAGAAGTAATAGTTTCCCGTTGAGTAAATGTTAATATCCTATCGCGTTATGAAGTTGAGAATTATTTCAGCCGAGAAGATAGCGATGGCTGCATTTACACCGATGTGTTACGATAAGCACTTACGTCACGGATGTTACGTGATCGATCAGTGATTATTGACCAGACGAACTGCTTGAAAGAATGATTTATTATAAAACCACAATTATTATTCTATTCATCATAACCATTATGGTTGTGGCTCCATGAATTTTAATATTTTGGTACTATTGACGATTCAAATCTAATAAAACACAGAAATTTTCCGAAACACTGGCAATAATCCACCTAAACTCCTACTTCCGCTGTCCAGACTTTAGTTTCCAGTTTGGTGTAAAAGTCAGACAAGTATAACATGTTCGCAGTATATATAAATTTTGTCGCAGGGAAATGATCTCCTAAAATCAGGAATTTTACCAAATGCTTAGGGATTAGGTAAAATCCTGGGAAATGCTAAAGGTGCTGACAGAGGAGCCAAGAGAATACAACTTAGGGTTTTACCAAATTCATTTTTTTTTTCAGTGCTAAAATAATTCGATCATTTTAGCATTATCTAGGATTTTACCAATCACTGATTTTAGAGTGCGACGCCGACAGAAGCCATTATAGAATAATGAAAAGCGCGCGATTTTATTAATTTAAAACATTTTTGCGCTAAAGACCTATACTTGTACTATTGGTCTTAATGCCACGTCATAATCTACCTGTTAACCGTTGGTTAACATAGGACTATACTTAGCTACGAAACAGCTATGTTTTGACATGCCCCTGGTATGCCCCTGGTCTTGACGAAGGGCAAGCCCTGAGGGCTCCCGTTAATTACCGAGCACTTTGAATACCGGGAGCGGGTTATTTGTCTTACGTGTGTTGTGGCCTAAATTTAATGTTTTTGCTTCAGTGATAATAATATCTAGCTTTAGCTACATCATAGGGGAGATCGGGGACAAAAGTAACGGCGGCGGGTCGAAAGTAACAAACGCTCTGTAGTCTTATGGCTAAAATGACCGGTTGGTTGTTAGCTTGCAATGCCCCCGCGCTTGAGTTTGGTTTCCGCGCCCCCGCTCAGCTGCAAGGTTAGGTTAGTATACGAATTGTGACTATTGATACCGAAATTAAGATTTTTGTTGTTCATTCATTTAGTCTTTACGTAGAATTAAGATGATGTTAATAATGTGACTAGTAGCTCGTTGATTAACGTTAAGATTGTCTTTAGCATGGTATAACTTCTTTTCGTATAATACATTCTATTTTAAGCTTAGGTTGCATTATATAACAATAACGGGGTTGGGTACAAAAGTAACATTTCATGGCAGGACAAAAGTACCATGCTAATTTCATCCAAAAGTTGGCATCATAAAGAAATTTGTTTATGTTGTGTGAATTGACTTAAGAAGTCATAATTTGTTTGTTTTGTTGATTATTATGAAGTTATTTATTGTTTTAGCAAGAATATATTGATTAATCATCATGAAGCAAATTCGTCTGAATGTTTGACTGAATAGAAACATGAATCTCAAGTTCAACTAAATAAGAACGTAATTATTTTTGTACTATAGCTTTGAAATATATTATTTAATTCAATCTTACGTCTGTTTCATTGTGTGTATATCATTGGGCAGAACTTATAGAATGTTACTTTCGACCCACGCCTTGTTACTTTCGTCCTGACCATGTCGAAAGTAACAATCTCCAAATTTTTTTGCAGCTTTATATTTAACCGAAACCATAATATATTAGATAAAATTATAATGTACATGTATTGACCATAATCGGAAGTTTAATATTACTATAATATTTACTTTATCAAAAATGTTATTACAAACGAGAAATCAGGCATGATGTACAAACCGTATCTTTTGTCCCCGGTCTCCCCTACCCATCGATCAAGGTATCCGCCGCCTCCCTAGTAGATAACTAGAACCTTACAAAAATTACACTCGAAATTGTCTACGTATTTGTTTGACGCAGACAGTGTCGTGACAAGTTCTGTGCATACGGAGGAGAAGATCTGTAGAGTCGAATTTATTTTATTTTAATTATTATTGTATGTTAGTACCTGACAAAAATGAACGCTGTTTTTTTATAGGAACAATCTGAAAATCATACCGGGTACCTAGTACTTATATTATTTAAATTCATTTGGTTCATTCTAATTAATAATAAAATTAATAAAAATATTTAATTTCGGACAACAAATATTTAGGTCTAGGTAGGTAGTTAATGTAGTCACATAACTGTTTCTGTGTAGTCAATAAACAAAACAAAACAAATTTCAACAAGAAAATAAAATTTTCAAAATCAAAATAACTATTGCTATTACTTTATAAACGTTTGAACCAGTAATCATTGCAAAAAATATGTTTTATAATGAAAAAAATAAACGCAAGAACACATAAAATAATTCTTTATTGACAAAGTAAATTACAATTCAATAATAAAAACAAATTAGAACTAGTATTTACAATTGAAACAATTAAGCTAACTACAGACTGTTGCAAACAATCTACAGGTAGAAAAGTCAACTGATCCATATCAATACACATAAAATAATAATTGTGGAGTCTGAACAATAGGGGCTGGTAGTAAATATAAATATAAATCAAATCGAAAGATTTTAAAGTGAAATATGTATTGCGGTAGGTACCTATCGAAAATACCTAAGGATATGATCACTGATCACTGATCTTTGCTCGTTACACAGGGTAGATAAAATAGCTTGACCACTGACCTGAATTCTCCAAACCATGCAAGGATGCAGCTTCCAGAACACAGCACTAGACATTCACTCGCGAGTGTTTAATACAGTTTTTTGTTAGTAATTGCACGGCAATGGAAATAAAAGTTTATTGTAATTTGGTTTTCAGCTTTCCAAAATTAAACGTGAATATGTCCAACTTGTAAGGTGGTTTAATTCGAACAGGCAGAGGTGACGGTTAATTTTTCACTCGTTCGTTAGTGCAGAAGATGGCACGTCATATCCAGTTCATTCGCCGATTTCCCAACAGAGGGTAGGAAGAAATCGGCTGATAGCCTTACTGGATTTAACTACCCTATGTTTATTTGAGCAAAGACCGAACAATAATAAATATAAAAACAATAGCCTATCTTTTCATGAATTTAGAACAAAGTCAAAATCGTAACATAGGCAAACTACTTTATTTGTGTCTTCGAAGTGTGATTATTGCAATTATCCTAGGCATGCTTCCTTTCCGAGCGCTAAAATGACACTAGTTAAAATAGAAGCCTAACATTTGAAATGGTTTCTCTTTTGATACAAACGGTTTCAGAGTGCGCATTGTGAATCTATGGAGCCCGGCGGATACCTTGATCGATGGTCATATTCGTTATTTTCATTTTTAGCCTGGAACATCGGGGCGAGAACTGTCGTCCTCCTCAGCTGGTCAATTCAGATATTCATTTATTCATATCATTGATTGTGATTTCATACATACACAGGTATTGTACTAAAGTGTAGTTAGTCTTAGTGGGTACACAATGCATAAAAACCCGGTCAGGACGCTACAATTATTTTGGGTTCGCTCTTGTTAGATTGATGATTAAGTTCTATCATATTTAAAGAATTAATTAATTTACGAATGTCACGATTAAAATAAGTATTGGTTATTTATATAACCAAATTTATTTATTATTTATTCTTGCGGTATGGCAAGGATATTGAGCTGCTACAGACATATAGCTTCGAATTTGAGATTTTCGCGGCGTAAGAATCGACCCGAATATGGAACCTACCAGAGGAAGGGCAGCAGCTTCCCTCTGTGTATTTTTAACTTTACTGCGATCACCATTCTGCCTGCCAAGCGAGGTGAAACCCGTAGCCAAACCCTTAGCAGTGTTTTTTTTTACTTTCGGAATTCCGCTCCCAGACACAGACACTGACAGAGTCAGGTGCGTTAACGGTGCACCGTTGTCGTATGACTTATTAAACATCTTTAATCGTCACCTAGCACGTCATGTTCAGTTATTCTGTACCTAAGCCAAAGTGTACCAAAGTTCAATTTGTTCTGCACTATAACTTAAACTGGAACTCCCACAGGAACTATAAAACAACTCCCGAAAACATCAAGCGATTGATTTTCCTTCTCAGCTTTTACCTTAATTTTCGACTCACTGTCTTTCACAACAAAGCTCACATTCTCTAAGCGACTAGTTAAATCAATTATCAGCCACCTTATCCTGCACATTTTCGACTTTCCGGCTTTTAACTCAAAGTTTACTTTATAAACCGCTAGTTTATAGCTTAAAACGAAATTGTTCTATACAAAAAGTGTCAAATAAGAACAAATTAGTGGACTGTGAATACACTGATTACACGGAAGGCTGAAGGACAGGGACGAACTTAAAATTTAAGCGCCTACCTCAATATACATAGAAAAAATCAAAAGTTAGATAAGGATTCTTTTTTTTTATCATAAATCTTTATTGACAAAGAAGGTTTCTTAAAAATTACCCGACAAAAATCTCATATCATACATAATATGTTTATGAGATTTTTAGCCCTATTTTGCGGGGTTAAATGCGATGTACGTACGATCGAATTTCAATTATAAAAACAAGACCCGTCAAGTGCGAGTGTGACTCGCGCGCCGAGGGTTTCGAACGTTTGTCAAGTATACAAATTAATATGTACTATAGGTACCGGTTAGAGACTTTGCTATTTAATGAATACCTAAAAATAAAAGGTTACATTTCAGATGTATCGGTTTGCAAACTTCGGAGTATAGAAGGTAATAGTAAAATTTTCGAGGTTTTTCAAAATATTTAAAAAATATGTAACCTACAGGAATATCAAAAACTTTTTTGAGAAGTACAAACTGATACCTTTTATTTGATATGCCATTCGGTGTGGTAGCCTTTTGAAAATTATCCCCCCCCCCCTTTTGACCATTTTTCAAATAGTGGCCACTATTTGAAAAATATCTTATAACTATCTAATTCTTAGAGATTTCTCTCGACTTTTTTCAAAATATTTCAAAAAGTATGAAACCTACAGAAGTTTAAAAAACTGTTTCGAAATGTACAAACCAATACTAATGTAAATAATATGTGTATAATAATGTATGTACCTTTCATTTGATACCCCATTTGACCTTAAAGGTCTCTTTTAAAATTTCGACATCACGATTTGTAACGAAAATTTACATTTTAATTTTTAAAACTTTTTTTTCTTGTGATCTGTACAGGCGCATGAAATGTATTATTATTTTATATTATAAGTTATTTGCTGCTGTAGTTACTGTGATATCAAAGACGGAAACAAGGACAGAAAAAGCGAGACCTTATGCGTTTCGAAACCGATCAACAATCTTCGAAACCTTAAAAACGGACTTTAATATAGTGAAAATAAATAAGACAATTTACACAGCGTAAACTAGCTGAAGCTAAGCAGAGCTTGAGTTATGATGTGACTGATATACTTGATACAATAGATTACGTATATATTTTCAGGGTTCCGTACCTGAAGGGTGAAATCGGAACCCTATTACTAAGCCTCCGCTGTCCGTCCGTCCGTCCGTCCGTCCGTCTGTCACAGGGCTCTATCATAAGAACCGTAACAGGTAGACAGTTGAAATTTTCAGTAAATGTGTATTTCTCTTGCCGCTGTTGCAGCATAATAAAAATAAATTAATATCCAAATTGAAGACGCTTCCTTACAAAAAACGTGTTTTGTTTGGCTCTTTTTGCTATTCGTTTCTCAAGGCTGTATCTCTTGAACCACAATAGGTAGACATATGAAACTTTGTATAGATATGTAACACTTCTATTTTAATAACAGCAAATACTAAAAATATAATAAAGTTAAAAATTTAAAAGAGTCTCCCAACAAGTGAAAATTTGATGTTCCTTGAAAAAGTTGCCTGATTTTTACGGTAGGTGCCCTTCGTGTGCGAGTCGACTTGCACTTGGCGGTTTATTTATTATATACACTAGCGACCCGCCCGCGATTACATTCGCGTGGACTTATCAATACCTCAAATATTGTTCGTTCCATGCACTGTCATCACAAAAGTTTTTATACCATCTTTGAAACTGTACTTTTTCGTACGTACGTACGAAAAAGTAATTTCATGTTAGTTTCATGAGAAACTAAGTTCGTACAGTAGGTACGTATACGTGAGTATTGTTAATGTTGAATACAGAATTCTTGAAAAGTTTTTTATATCGGGATATATAAAAGTGTTATAAAAATCACGAAATTAAACATGCCCGTTTTTAAATTTAAGAAAAAAAAAATACTTAGATATTAAGAACACCTAGATACCAATTACAAAAAAAACACAGAAGTCAACATAAAATATAAACTATCAAACCTTTGAAAGGAGGAAAAACCAACTTGACCCCCATTTCAACCCCCTTAGAAAGGGTATTTCTAAAAATCCGGTCTTCGTGGGTGATTTTGCCCCATGCAAAATTTCATCTCTTGTAGTTCCAGAAATTGCTTGACGAGTCAGTCAGTTTTTTCTTTTATATAGATATAAAACACCAAATCAAATCACCCGGAACAAAGTTTGCAGATTGTACAAACATTTGCCCCGATGCGGGAATCGTACCCGCAACCTCCTGGACCTTCACCCGCTGCGCCACAGAGGTCGTCAGGTCAAAAAAGTAGAAATGTATAATTAAATACGAAAGGATTCATAGTTTTAACAAAACCAGTAATCAAATTTAAAAAATGGCTAAAACAGAAAAAGACTGAGATAAGACATTTAAAAACCAAGACCGAATCATCTTTATTCATTCAGCATATACCAACAAAAAAAAAACCCTAATACGCGACCTGAAGAAATTATTATTAGTATTATTATTACTTATAGGTAAATAAACGTGATGAATACCCGTTAAATAATACTAATAATAAAAAAACTCGTTACACTGAAATCCATCCCCGACTTTCGCTCCCCGTAATTACGAAATAATTACTAAAAGCCAGTGTTGTCTTAC
The DNA here is from genome assembly GCA_963662085.1 of Eupithecia inturbata. Classification (NCBI taxonomy): domain Eukaryota; kingdom Metazoa; phylum Arthropoda; class Insecta; order Lepidoptera; family Geometridae; genus Eupithecia; species Eupithecia inturbata. The sequence goes on along the minus strand of OY759196.1, from coordinate 3,040,913 downwards.
TAAAAGCGGCAGAAAAATGCTGAAAAACTAAGGGACTCTACATTAGGTAATGTGATAACAAAAGGAATGGCAAATGAGGGATTTGGGTTAATGAGATTCCACGCTAGCGAGATTTAACCTACTCTTCGAGGAGTAGGAGGGGTGGTCGGGCTTTAGTCATTCATTGCATCCTGGACAAACGCGTTTTACACTATATTATGTGAGGTGATTTTCATTAAACCTAGCGTCTGTACGAACTTGTTCGTAGATGGGCAGAACCTGCAGTACGTACACGCAGTGTCAGTAAATTACCAGTAACCCTGTATAGTCGTGTTCGCGTAGGCCATAGGGTAAATAGATAAACACGACACGATTAAAAATCTTCCGGGATTAAGTAATACTTACCTGCAGCTAGAAATTGAAACAATGAGAAATTACTGGCAGTATGCTATAGCTGCCAGTAATTTCTCATTTTATCCTTACACAAAAAAGTCTTACATGTAAGTTTCGTGTTTGTAAGCTGCCAAAATCCATCTCAAAGATCCTATGACTACGTCCATCCCCTCATCGCTCGCATATCGGAAGTACTGACTAGCTCTCGTGAGCCTAATGAGAGTTTACCAACTGTTTGTCTAATATAGGTACTAGGTAAATTTCTAGGTATTTACTTACATCACAGAGCTGCTAAACCAACGACAAAGTTAGTTAGCCACGTGCTAACAAAGTGCAGTGTGGTTTCACTCCAGCCTCTAATTATCTGCAACCCGAGTCGCCCTTAAATTAACCAGCACTGTACTGAAGGCGACTTTAGTTACCTTTACCTAAGTTTTCAGATTGTATAATTTATCAGTATGGTGTCAAAATAGATTTTGTGAGATATAATTTGTTGTTTATATGAAATGCCGACTTAGAATTTTCACCACTCCAACTCTTCCCGCGGGTGTCATAAGAGGCGACTAAGGGATATCAGCCGAGGGTGGGCAGCAGCACCCCCTGCAGAACAATTCTATCACCGAACTGCGACCCCGACCCGCATGCACAGCGTTGGGGTTATGGGCATTACCCCCCCATTAGATAAAAGGCGTCGCCCGCGTCCAGCAGTGGACTAATATGGGCTGTTGAGGGTATGAGCATTGCCGTGTCTGTCGCGGGGTAATGTTCGACCCCGCCTACTCAGCTCGTGGTTGTCTTAAGGGCCGACTAAGGAAACCTACAGGAGGAAGTAAGGCAGGCGAAGTGGTGATCGCAGTAAGAGGAGTTCCTCTTACTGCGATAACTACCTCGCCTGCCAACCGTGATGCTTATGTTAAATGCCCCCTTGTTGGTGGAGGCACGCTCTATGTGAGAATAGAAGGTACCTATTGTATTTATTGTGTTACAGAATGATCTATCTGGCTAGCAAATATAATCATTAAGTATCTACTTCAGTCCATATCTTTCCGCGGCATCCATTTCACTTTACGTCTAGTATGATTCAATTCAATTTATTTATTAAAACAATTAAACAAACAAAACAATTAAGCTAACTGCAGACTGTTGCAAACAATCTACAGGTAGCTCAACTAATCCATATCTATATCAGTCGGATACCATGAGCTCACAAGGAACACTTAGTCAAATCAAATACTTAGATAAATTGCGTTTCAAAATCACATAACATTTAATCATAGAAATAATAACAACAAAAAATAATTAAAGGTAAAAAGTGTAAAATAAATTAAACCACTCGCATCTACCTCTATAGATAACAGTTCATTGGCACTAAGCTCTTACGGTTAATTATTGTGGTACATGTAGTTATCTGATTGATTATTCAGCTATTAGAGATTCGTCTCTGTCCATTAAACATATCATCTCTAATTAGAGCGTATTTGATCAGTAAGTACATCATAATCCATACTAGTAACATAAATAAGAAAGTAACTCGGTCTGTCTGTTACATTTTCACGCCTAAAGGTCGATTCACACATATCAGTGAAGTCACAGTTCCGTCAACGTGTTCGCTCAGTTCGGTATCATTGCTACAGTGTTGCGTCAGTGATTCAATTCACACATGTCAGTACTCAGTTCACGGAGCTTCAGTGAAAACGTGTCCATTCTATCAATAGCTCGTCCTCCATCTTGTTTTTGATGCCGCGGCGTCCGTGATCCGTCAAAAAATATCGTCGTCAGCAAATTCATCCGAGATTGCCGGTGTCGGCACTGACACTGAGAGCACTGTGTCGTCACTGACACTGACAAGTGGGGATGCGTTCATAGAGAATGTATGAAAGAATATTTCGCACTGTGCCGGTACTGTGTCGGAACCTCGGAACTGTGAGTTCACTGATATGTGTGAATAGACCTTTAACGGCTGAAAGGATTTTAATGAAATTTGGCATGGAGATAAATGGTATCCCGGGGACGGATATAGGCCACTTTTTATCCGGGCAATGTGCGTGCAAAGCCGCGGGCACAAGCTAGTAGCCTATATAAGCAATTATAATCGGCGCGCGATCGGAAAGGTACGGAACCATAGAGTAAAAATACGCTGGAACGGCACTTCTAGTATCAAAGTATTTTTTTACGTCACTGACATCACACAAATGCATACATTATTCTAAATGCGAAATGTTGGTTATTTAGAAGTTTGGATATTTGTTATCTCCTCATGCTAAAACTAATGAAAGGATCGGGTAAAAACTTGGCATTCAGGTATTTCTGGCCTGGTATAAAATATATATTAGGTACTTTTTGGGGTTCCGTACCCGAAGGGGGAAAACGGAACCCTATTACTAAGCCTCCGCTGTCCGTCCGTCCGTCTGTCGCAGGGCTCTATCTCATGAACCGTAAGAGGTAGACAGTTGAAATTATAGAGAATGTGTATTTCTCTTGCCGCTAGAACAACAAATAATAGAATAAAATAAATAGTATCAAAATTAAAGGGGGCTCCCATACAGAAAACGTGTCTTTTTTGGTTTTTTGCTCTTTATTTGTCAAGGCTGTATCTCTTGAACTACAGTAGGTAGGCACATGAAAATTTCTATAAGTAACACTTCAACTGTAATAACAACAAATACTAAAATAAAATAAAGAAAAGTAGTTTGGGGTCTCCGGACAATTGAAAATTTAATGTTCTTTGAAAAAGTTGTCTGATTTTTACGGTACGGAACCCTTCGTGTGCGAGTCGACTCGCACTTGGTGGTTTATTATTATCACCTGTTAGGTGCCAGGTGTCCTGCCAAAAACCAATCTGCCAACTTGCCAAAAATATGTCATAATCACTAATTTCGTTTAGCCATTGTTTACGTTTTGTACCTATTGGCTGATGATACTTTCTGCATTATTCAGCATTATTTATTTATTTATTGGCTACAAAGGTACCTAAGTAAGTACTTAAAGTAGTGACAGCTACTATATCGTGATGAGCCAACGCGACAGCAATGGCTGCTAAAATGCGGCCATAAGCCGAGAACTTTGAATAAAAAGTCGGAGCCCGATAAACTTCTTCGCAATTTAATTCTGTGTTTGCTACCGACTTTGTTCCCTATTACGTATTGCGAGGAAAGTTGTAATGTCACATCGTAGAATTAATACCATTCATTTTTAGGGTTCCGTACTCGAAGGGTGAAAACGGAACCCTATTACTAAGCCTCCGCTGTCCGTCCGTCCGTCCGTCTGTCACAAGCCTCTATCACATGAACCGTATGAGGTACACAGTTGAAATTTTCAGAGAATGTGTATTTCTCTTGCCGCTAGAACAAAAAATAATAAACACAAAATAAATATCAAAATTAAAGGGGCTCCCATACAACAAACGTGATTTTTTTGGCTATTTTTGCTCTTAATTTGTCAAGGCTGTATCTCTTGATATATAATAGTTAGGCACATGAAACTTTCTATAAATAAGTTGCAGTTCAACAGTAATAACAACAAATACTAAAAATAAAATAAAGTTGAAAATTTAAAGGGGTCTCCCAACAAGTGTAAATATGAAGTTCTCTGAAAAAGTTGCCTGATTTTTAAGGTACGGAACCCTTCGTGTGCGAGTCGACTCGCATTTAGCGGTTTATTATTATCACCTATCAGGCTGGTCTCTGTGCCAGGTGCCAGGTGTCCCTCCAAAAACCAATCTGCCAACTTGCCAAAAATGTGTCATAACCACTAATTTCGTTCAGCCATTGTGTACGTTTTGTACCTATTGTAATTTCAAGGAATCGAAATAAACTAGCATCTATGGATTCAGTCTAATCGGGCAGCAGCACCATTTTGGTACCGTGATGCGATTGCTAACGTCTTTCCTGCCGTCCAACTTCAGCAACATGAAAATTACATTTCGTATAGTTTTATTAAATTTTATTACACATAATAAATTAAAAATCGCAAAAAATTTGATTTCCCGTGCAATTTCAATCGATCCACCTTAAGAAGGCGCAATTCGCGCCATTTTGTGAAAAGGATATGCATAGGATTTCGCGTTCGTAGGAGCGGGACAGTGCATACGACGTTTATGGAGCGGCGTAAGCGCAAAAATCTAGTTTTTGCTTATTTACAAGAAAACTACACAACTTATGAGGAACCTGTTCAAGGAACCAAATAATTAGTGCGTCCGTACGAATCAAAACATAAATCATTTTAATTGTCTTTAGGGTTCCCGAGATCTCGACCAAATTATGTGCGAAACGGTGCACTTTCTTGAATTTTTTGTTATCGTATATTTTTTACGCAACCGTATTTTCACTTTCAAGGAATCTTAGAAAAAAATTTGTATTGTATGTAATTTAAGTTATTTACCACGGGGATCCCGTGACTACCTACTGAGATCACGGCCAAGTTTGACAATCAAACCTACTAGGTTCGCCTCATTCGTCCCATTTGCACACATTAGGTAAGATTAATAAAAAAAAAATAAGTAAAATAAAATAAAATAGAGTAGTTTAATTAGATTTTTTGGTTGCCTGGAAGAAATCGCTTTAAGCGATAAGGCCGCCAGTTCCATTGCTGTTCCCTACATTATGTTTAATGAGTACTATCTGTTTTATAAGGCTCTTTATTGACAAAGAAAATTACAATTCAAAAATAAAAACAAATTAGAACCAGAGTGTACTCATGGTAGAGTTTTAACAATCTATACTCGCTAGCGACTGTAGTTAAAAAAATGTATGAAAACTTGAACAGCGCCTCTAGCGGATAGTTGGGTACTAAAATGCGCGGTACTAATATTTACGTAACTACTGTAGTAACGTCAGGCGATCTAACTGTGATAATGATAACTCATGGTAGACACACAGTTTATAAGGTGATGAATAAAGCATTATCTATTTATCTAACAGCAGTTTCAATACAAGTACGTAATAGGGACCCAAGAAAAGTTGTTACTGGTATCATTCTATTCAGTTTGTTGCTATTACGCCGTATTGCAGTCCGACGGTTTTATTTCTTTTGCCACTACGTGTAATGGCCGAAGTAACCGAGTTAAGCACTTAAGACAGAAGTATTTTTTCCACAATTTTGTAATGTATGTTGTATTTTTTCCACAATTTTGTAATGTATGTTGTATTTTAATAGGGTTAAGGTTTTTTATTTCTTACTCATAAAATTTTCAGTTCAGAAACAGTAATATCGTTTGGTAGGTAATTCACTGAGGGAGCTATGGTGGTATCCAAATGAGCATAAGCCCTACTTCGTAGAAGAGTTTTGGCCGAAGGGTGTCAGTCAAGTTTCGACGGTTCACTGGTCGCCTGCAAGGGGACACCACCGTGCACCGTCGCCGCGTCGTCAGCTGACACCATGATTGCGTCTTACATGTCGCCGCCGCAATTTATAACGTGTATAATTTTATATAATGAAATAAGTTTTTATATTTCTATGTATGTTAGATTTAAGGTATATCGTGGCGTGGCTGTAGAAGCAAAATTAAATAACTAACATAACTAAAATCGGGAGAATAACGCGATTGACTGATTTTTTGCGACAACAATGGCAACATTGTTTTTTTTTTGGCTAATCATTTTACTGTCCTCTTTTTGATATTTTATAGATTTACTTTAACTATGTTTTAATTTAACGATAATAATTTTTGGGTAATTGGTTTATGGGAAAATAAATAAAAAACAACTACTTATGTATTTTTCCCTCGCCAGAGTTTTGAATGTTTATGTCAGTTATTTACTTTGTGTATGCTAGTTGTTTATTTTTCCTCCGACAATATTTTCCGCTGAAGCTTAAAAAGCATACGGTAGATGGCCATATTTAATTCTACTTCTCCTTAACATGTAAAAACCAATGAGCTTTAGTAGACAATTTAAATAAGTGATTTTGTTTAATTTTTATTTTACTATTATATCACCTTACTATTATATCACTTAATTTTTTCCAATTCCATTTGCTCCTGATGGACCATAAATGTGTCAAGGGAAAACTAAATAAGTGATGTTATTATGGCCTTTACGCTGTCGCAAAGTGATCAATGATTTCATTTATCTATTTATGGCTGCGGTATTTAATTTTCCGTCGCTACTTTTTTGTCTATATTGAGAAGTTTATTTTTCCATCTATTCCGACTTGCAAGTTTCATTAACAGATAACTTTTTGGTAAATTATGATAGCGAAACGTTAGTAACACAGAAAGATGCAGCTTGAATTAGACTTTATAGAAATGCATAAAGACGAATTCGCAAAATGTGTTAGTTATTTAATGTGGCTTCTACAGCCACGATACTATATTGATAAAGTCAAAGTCAAAAACTCTTTATTTCTGTAAATACAATAAATGTACACTTAGAAAAGGTCAAATTCTTAATAATTAAACACTAACACGGAAATAAAGTGATATTTTTGATTTCAGTCGCTTCGGTATGTAGACTAAAGTAATGAAGCGACGAATAAACCTTTAGCTGGTTAGTTAGTTGTTATTTTTCGAGTTGGAGCAAATCCCGTGCCAAGCTTTTTTATCCTCTAGATAATCTGATATTTTATAGTAGGCCTTTTTACACAAGAAGGTTTTAACAATTTGTTTGAATTTATTTACTGTTAATTTTTTCAACCCACTAGGAGTTTTGTGTTATGGACCGTAGAACAAGTTAATAAGATATTATACTTGTTCTAATGTTGTCAGAAATAAATGTATGTATTATAAATGTATGTATTATAAATGTATGCATTATAAATGTATGTATTATAAACACTAATATGATAAGAATCATCCAATTTTTATCACGCGCGATGTATCTGTCAACTTTTTGGTCTTCCCCTTCGCTTGGGCAAGTAGAGAAAAGAAATGATATTGATTTGAAAAATATTCTTGAAAACTTTATCATATATATTTTTGGTAGAGAATGAGAATGAGACATTCTTAGCCGACTCATAATCGTGTTGAGTGACACACTCAGTGAAATACTCAATACTCAATATATTTATTGTTGTCATCACATTGGGTTAATTGGTAGGTAATATACCTAAATCTACACAATGTGAAACCTGTTGGGCGTAACAACAAGTGGAAGGCAGACCGAGGTTGTTTTTGGTAAAAATCTGTAGGTACTAGGGTGAGTAGTAGGTACTTACTTGTCTAGTCTAAGTAAGTTAAAATTATAAGTTTATGATAAGTTAGTTGTAAATTTCGTGAAACTAAAAATATTTCAACAACGTGGACAAGATTAGCCGTGTGGTTCTCGGCTTAGAATTGGCACCACCCCAACTCTTCCCGCGAGTGTCTTATGAGGCTGCTAAGGGATATCCGTCGGGGGGCTAGCAGCAGCGCCTCCTGCAGAACAGATCCACTAAAAGTGTATTCCTAACCCACGACCAGCGTGGGGATTATGGCATCATAATGATGATGATGAAGAACATTATGAACTTGGAATCTTATCTCAGTATCCGCCGGGGGGCTAGCAGCAGCGCCTCCTGCAGAACAGATCCACTAAAAGTGTATTCCTAACCCACGACCAGCGTGGGGATTATGGCATCATAATGATGATGATGAAGAACATTATGAACTTGGAATCTTATCTCAGTATCCGCCGGGGGGCTAGCAGCAGCGCCTCCTGCAGAACAGATCCACTGAACATTGATTCCTAAGCCATGACCAGCGTGGGGATTATGGCATCATAATGATGATGATGATGAAAAACATTATGAACTTGGAATCTTATCTTAGTAGGTTCGTGAGGAATGGTAAACATCTTTATTAACGAATAAAATTACAATCAAATAATAGAAACAAATTAGAACTACTAAATATTTACAATTAAAAAATTGTAACTGGATTTGAATTGATTAACTGTAAACTGTTGCAAACGATACAAATACAAATACAAAATATTTATTCAGAAACTTAAATTACATTATATAACAGTGTTTGAGAACCCCTTTTAAGTAAAGTATTTTGCCTGTGGTAGGGGAATCTCGCTCTGCCGCAAACAATAGAAGTTGGAACGTACTTTAAGTTAAGCTAGTAGTTATTATACATATAAGGCTACTTAAATTATAGAGCTACAGGTAGTTCAACTGATCCATATCAATACCAGTCGAAAGCGTCCCCAAGACGCTGGCTGCATTGCCCCGCTGTATGGCAATGCTGATGCGCTGCGTCAGATACCCACCAGCTCTCGGGTCACGTGTCGCTTCGACCAGTAGGTTCTTTATTAGGATATAGTTAATTATATTTTTATAAAAATACTAAATTAAATTAATAATGTCTATATCTATGAAACAACATTCATCCGACGCGATGCATTTGGTGAGAAATTACGAGGTTGGATCTGTTTTCCCTGGATTCTGAAATGTCAGTATAGTGTAAATAACATTTAAATTCGCGAAAAAACAGATGAAATATGATAACAACATTATGTAGATGCCAATTTAAACGCGGCCCGAAATCAAGCCATGTTTGCAGCGCTAATGGGTGTGCTGACTCTACACTGTGCGGATTTTACAATCGCACAATGGGGAAGTTGTCGTCAGGGTGGCGAAACTGTTAAAAAAACCGTAGAAATAATACAAAATTTTAACTTCTGTGTTTCTGTTTTATTTAGCAGAACAGTAAATTATTACCGCATAATCTAACTACATATTCGCCAATTAGTGGCATAACTAAAACTTTGGAACTGTCATGGTTAATCTAGTTTAGTTTATTAGCACTAAAACACTTTCCCTATTAAACAAGGACAAGTGTGTGTCTAGTTTGCAACAAACACACTTTTCCTTTTCTTTTAGAGACGAAAGTTTGTGAAGATGTGATAACTGACTAATCTAATTTGAAAGATAACGCTATAACTTACTGAACGGAACGGCAAAATTAAAAATTGAAATTTTTGAAATGTTTCTGTTTCTCGATTATTTTTAGATTTTCCACGGTTTTTTGGGATTAAAAGTAGCCTATGTCCGTCCCCCGGATACCATGTAACTCCCTCCCAAATTACATAAAGATCCGTTCAGCGGTTTAGTCGTAAGAAGGTAACAGACAAACTGACAGAATTACTTTTTTTATAATATTCGTATGGATATTAACAGATAAAAGAAAGCAAATAAATGTCAAATCAAGCTCCACGCACTGTCGCCACATCGGCGATCCATCAGCCATGACAAATTGTAGCGAAATATTTTCGGCGTCATAATGCCATTCTCCGCGCCTCGCATATCAAAGGTGCTGTAATTGTGGGGTGACGCTCTCCACACCTGTGATGTACAGCTGATATTTAGCGATTAGCGGTGAACTTGTCATACAAAATGAAAGCGGCATTATGCCATTTCCCCCCCAGAACGTTTAAAAGGTAGCAGTGCTTTTATACACTTGAGGTGTACAGTTGATATTTAGCGATTAGCGGTGAATATGTCATATCAAATTAACGCGGTATTTTGCCGTGTTACACAGGATTTTTATGCTGTCTGTTTTAAGATTTCGTTTGTAAAAAATACACTAAACAAAGGAAAAAGATAATAATTACTTGGCGTTGCCCGCAACTTTGTCTGCGTGGAGTGATTTTAGAGGTTTAATTTTAATTTATTTCTTCAATAGAATTCATATTAGACCAACCTGCATTTACATATAAAAATTTTAACACTTACGTCCGCCATTTTAGATAAATTCAGCACTATTCATATATGTATATCTATAAACGATGAAGAGCGCTCTATCTGCTGAGATATAGTGCTTTACTATTTCGGCAGCTAGGGTCACCCTATTCAACCACAGTCAGTCCATAGCATAAAGACTCAAAAATATAATCTTTCTCTACTTTAATTTTTAATAGGACAGTTTCAGATATTAATTTGTATTTAATATACTAAAATAATAATATCTCTGCTATTTTTGATTCTTCTGTCCTTCCTTTTAAGGTTATATTATAATATTTCAAACTATATTCTACCCGCGGCTTCGCACTCGTTTTCTAGGTATAATAAGTAGCATATTATCAAAGTTAGGCTATATTCTAAACGTGCTTCAAATTTCATTTTGATCTGTTCAGTAGTTTTGGAGATCTTAGGATACAAAATTAAATTCAGAAACTTTCGGCTTTATAATATTAGTAGGATTGTTACTTCCAATATGTATTTTATTATAAGTTTTATTTTAGTTTACAAGTTAAGATCAGTAAGACGTGAAGACTTAAGTGGTTTGTCCTGTAAAGTTGTTTGAATAAATCTATATATATAAAAGAAAGTCGTGTTAGTTACACTATTTATAACTCAAGAACGGCTGAACGGATCTCGGTGAAATTTGGCAGCGAGGTAGATGGTATCCCGGGGCCGGACATAGGCTACCTTTTATTCCGGAAAAAAGCATGCGAAGCCGCGGGCTGCAGCTAGTAAATCTATATAATTACAATTAGCTGGTAACGTCCGACAGTTGGGCAAAGCATTCCCTAAATTTCTTTAAACGTCACGGTCTTGACCAGCCAGTTAGACCCATAACAATATTTAATTGATTTCCTAGTCATGAATTCCAGTTTTCCCCCTTGAACAAAGTTTCACAAGGGGAAAAACGGACTAAGAAAAACCGTTGAGGCGTGATTCTGGACATTTAAATATTATGTTTCCTGTTTTCCCCCTTAAGGGGGATTTGTCAAGGAGGAAACCCGGAATAAGCCTCGTTCATCACATAACGCGATAAGGCTATTGTACTGTTTTAATTTAGATTTAGAAATAGACATTTTATATTTGTTCTGTGTTATAAGTCGAAGCGTTCATTCACTCATTCAATATACAAACACTTCAGTCACCACGGTACCGCTGCCACTGGGGCCACGGCGCAGCGTGTACATTTTAAAACACGCTCTCAACACAAACCTAGTATTTGCTGCACTCTTTGTACAATTAACAAAACATTTCAACTGTCCCAGTAACAGTGGACATGGGACGGTAGACTGCTTGCATTTTTTCATGTGGAATATTGAAACTGTTTTAGGGAATATTGTTTTACATGGAAATACTGATGAAAAGTTTTACTTCTGATGGGACTTACACGAGCTGAGGTGACGTCATCATCATCAACAGGTTTTACTAGTCCCCTGCTGGATATTGGCCTCCTTTGATAAGCGTCTTATCCCAATGTGACATGCTCTAGTCTTGTGGATTTGAAGTATAATCCACAGCCTATATTGGTCCACTGCTGGACCCAGGCCTCCCCCTGATAAGCTCCTTGTTGGCTTTTATCTCACGGGGGGTTATCCCATAACCCCCACGTTGGGCATGCGGGTTGGGGATGGCCAAACAAAAAAACAAGAAAAAGGCAAGGAGGAGGAAGTTGGAAGTTGCAGGTTGAAGTATAATAAAAACTTTTTATTTGTATTAACAGCAATTGCCTTAAAATAACAATCAAATAAAAAAATCTAGTAATTCCAATAGAAAAAATTAAGCTAACTGCAGACTGTTGCAAACGATCTACAGGTAGCTCAACTGATCCATATCAAAACCAGTCGGAAGCGTTCCCAAGACGCTGGCTGCATTGCCCCACTGTAGAGGTATAGCAATGCTGTTGCGCTGCGCCAGATATCCACCAGCTCTCGGGTCACGCGTCCCGTACCCAAGACCAGACGCTCAGATAACTTTTTTGTAGTAACATAGTCTAATACAGAAAACACCTCTGAACAGTAATGGAAACACACATAGACAATATTATAAAAGGCTCAAACCCTGCCAAAAATTAGAGCAAAAATTATAATTTAATTTTTTTGAAAATAAATTAAAAACCGACTTCGAATTACAAAACTTTACACTGCTTTTATGTTTTGCGGGACAAATTGTAATCCTTCGGGAATGACACCTTGAGATTATGATATATATAATAGCGAAATAATTTTCAAAATCGGTTAATATAAGACAGTGAAATCGACGAACATACTTACAGCCGAACATAGAACCTCCTCCTTTTTTCAAAGTCGGTTAAAAAGACAAAGAGTATACATTCAGCGTTGAATCGATACTATTAGACCACTGTCTAACCACAATGGTTAGATCACTGTCGGCCCTGGTGCAAATAAAGTTCCTAAAAAGTTTTTACAGCACATTTGAATGATCTAAATTTTCTTACTTATGGTTTTTCTATACAGGATTATCCTAGTGAAGAAATCAACAGACATATACAATATAACAATAGCTGTTAGCAAATTACATAATTAGGGTCTCTTCACTTATATTTTGTGTAATGATTGTGACTCTTCATAAGATACGTATCTTGTTTTGTACAAAGTTAAGAATATACACCTAATATAAAAATCAATAATAATAAATCATTTATTTCACACAACTTAGAACAGTTATAGATCTTAATTAACTTATTCTTCGGTCCATAGATATATACCTTAAAACTAACATACCTGCATAAAATATAAAAACTTATTTTGCTAGATAATGTAACCAATGTCTTTTGCTGTAATAAATACTTTTTACTTTATTCAGGAGCAAATGTACTGTAAAATTAGCAAAACCCCTTTCAGCGATATTGTTCCTTTAACAATTAATTAGTTTTGAAGATTCACCATCATATCAACCCATTTACTGCTGAATCATCCATCGACTTTACAAGACTATTAAATTTGTTACTTAAGTGTATTCAATAATTACGTTAGGGATTTCTAAATATCTAGCTCGCTTCGGTCTTCACTCGAAATAAACCTTCACTTCCCTCCCCAGCCTATATGGATCCAGGCCTCCTAAGATAAGCGTTGGCTTTAATCTCACGGGGGGCCCATAATCCCCACGCTGGGCATGCGGGTTGGGGATCGCAATTCGGTAGTAGAATTGTTCTGCAGGAGGCGCTGCTGCCCACCCCCGGTGGATATCCCTCAGTCGCCTCATACGACACCCGCGGGAAGAGTTGGGGTGGTGCAAATTCTAAGCCGGCACCACACATCAAAAGCAGTCGAAATAAACGCAACGAAATAATTTTAATTGTGAAAAAAGTCATAAAAACTTACCAAAAACAAATGTTTACATCATTACGCTCGTTTTAACAAAAACGTGGCTTGTAACAAAGAAAATATGGTGTAAGCTCGTACTGAAAAATGATTAAAAGCGTTCGTTTAAAACTGGAAACCTAGTTTTTAATTTAATTCAGCGTCAAGTGACTGGCTTGAAAGGGAAAAAAAAGTGAGTTGCGGGTAACCACAGGGTTTCCGTTAAAAGTTTACGTGCCACGCGATAGTGAGCGTTATTGACGCACGGTAGAGTCATGTAAGCTTATTCACATGACTCTACCGGGTTAGTCAAGAGTGGAGTGAAAATATAGTGCTAGTGCATAAAGATTGAAATTGAAAATGTTACTGTAGAGCAAGTAACACAAGCAAAAAATCTTGGAGTTCTCATGGACTCCAATCTACTCTTTGAAAGTCAAGTTGCAGAGTGTGTGAGGAATTGTTTCTACCGTTTAAAGCTTCTGTATAAAATTCGTCCATACCTCAATGAAGCAGTCCGAATACATTTATGTGAGTCCCTAGTGCTATCAAAGCTGAACTATTGCGATGTGGTCTATGGACCATGTCTTTTGAAAAGATCACAGAACTTGATACAGCGGGTTCAGAATGCATGTGCTCGCTATTGTTTCCACATCCCACCACGGGCCCACGTTACTCCCTTCTTAAACTCATCTAATATCTTAAAAATGTCAGCTCGAAGAAGGCTACATCTGGCAGTGCTTATTTTTGGGGTCATAAACAGACAGTGTCCTACATACCTCGCTGACAAGCTAGTTTGGGCAAGGGACAAGTCAAGATATCCTAGCAGAGCATGCTCTTGGGTTTTCTGCATGCCGAAGCACAGGACTATGGCTTTTAAAGGCTCCTTCAAATATTCTGCTTCCAAATGTTGGAATGATCTTCCGCCTCCGGCAAGGGCTGCAAAATCATTATACACCTTTAGAAATCAACTCAAGAAACTCCTAATTACTGAACAGAACCTCCTACAGGTATAAAAGTGAGGTACCTACACTGTAGGTAGTTATTACGTCCTGTTGTATTTCCTTCGATTCTATAATTTGTCACTCAATGTTTTAATCGTTCTCAAATAGTTACCTTTAAAAATTGTTAAAAATTACTGGATTTCTTTTCGATTAATATTGGCGCGCTGAACGATGTCAGCATTTTTTGACATTTATGTTAGTACCTACTTTTTTCTCTTTGGTTGAAAGCCAACGGATTCTTCTTCTTCTTTTATTTTTGGCTCTGCATCATGTTCGCATTACGCTGCGCTCATGAGATCATTGTTTGCACACTTGTCAGTGTCGCGACGAAAACAAGTCAGTTGGTGTAATGAGCATAAATCTGAGTGTAATTATAGCTTGTTTTTCCTAAGTGTATCTGTAATCTTTTTATTGTATTATATTCTGTTCAATGTTCCGTAAATCATGTTTTGTACCATCCTCGTTGTATTTATTTATATATCGTTAATGTAATAATATTAATTACCTACTGTACCGTCGTCACTCCGTAAGGGCCCTAACTGAAAACCAGCGCAGTATTGGGCAAATGCCTAATACTGCAAAATGCTGAGTTAGGGACACCTTTTTACCCTTCCTTTTAATGTACTTTACTTTTGTTATGCTGTTATGTTTTTTGGGTAAATAAATGTATTTTTATCTTTTTTTTTTTTAGTTCTATTTTTTTGGTGACATTTGGTACAGGCAACTCAATGGAGTTTATTTGAGAATACCAATTCATTTTCCATTCAACAATATGAGAGCTGAATGAAGTATTGCTTAATTGCGTTTGTATATCTTAATGAATTATCTTAATTGGTTGACTTGCTATTTTATACAGCACCACGAACATGATCCAATAATCTAGACAAAGCATTTACATTCATAAAACTTTCTTCATTAAGTTTTCTAATTAGGTAGGCAGTAATCGTAATGCCTTTCCGGCCACATTTGACACCTACAGCGCGATCATGCGAAATAGAGGCCAAAGACAGGTGCGTAGCTCTACCGGGCGTTATTTTCCCTCACCATCACGTTGCTCGGCAGTCTACCATAAAACAACGAGTGTTCTAACTTAATTAACTTCTGCTCGCCAAGAAGGGGACCTAAATTTCTTTAAAACGATCGTTTCTTGTAAAGAACACGCTTTATAATAATTGTTACTCAGCAAATGGATTAAAACAGCAATTGCTTGGTTTTAAACGCAGAATTTATTTCACCTTACGTGGTACCCCTCTCATTTGTGTTATTTTCATTTGGTTGTTGTTTTCAAGTGGTCTACTAGAGACTCTATCAAAAAGCAGGGAACTATATTTGTGTATCAAAAGATAATAAGCATAGCCGAAGTCGAAGTCTTACGTGATCGTATGATTTTTTAAAGGTAGGGTAGGTACATGCCTACTCTCTTCTTAATTTGTTTTTTTCTTATTTAGGTATTTTTGTATTGTATGTTTAATTTGTTGTTTGTAAGTTATGTACTATTTCTGTTCTGTGCTGTATCAGGGTTGTGTTCGTTAATAAATGTTTCTCCATCTATCAATTTCTACAAAAGTATTATTAAAATTATTCTAGTATATCAGTAATACCAGTTGAACTACTCAGCAGTGCAGTGCTACTGATCTGGAAAGGATTTTTTAATAGTAGGTATCAACACAGGTTCCTGTACCAGCTACCTCTAAGTATTAAAACAAGTGTAAACAGTGGGGAAAACTATTCAATGATATTTAGTTAAAGCTTTGTCCATGTATGTACACAATATGTGTCATGTGGTCCTCCCTTCTGTCGGTTGTCCAAAATAAATAAATGAACATGCTCGGTAAAATTTCCTTCGACTTTTTATGATAAATCTTCGTCCACCCTCAAAACTTTCTAATCCGCGCCCTCCGACATCGCGTATTTGAACTGGTTCTCATAAAACTTGACTTAGAGCACTCCTCGCATATTGCCTGATATTGCCATGCCGCTGTTTGGAGATCACTTCAAGTCGCACGTATGAAAACGTTCTCGGAATTGGAAGCGGATTTTATTTTGGAAGTATTAATGTTGGATTAGAACCTGTAGCAGCCAATTTTATTTTTGAAGCTGTGTGTTGAATGGCCATAATTATCTCTATCACCAAAATAAGATTTATAAATTAATTTAAATCCAACAATTACAAAATGTATAAATTACGCATGAAACATGTTGAGCATATGCGCAGGCAGACTGTAGTAAACAATAAAATGAAATGCTTTATTAGAAAAGAACGGCGATATGTAATACAAACATACCTATATGAGATAGTATTAATACCTACATACATACACATAGTTACATATAATACTTCTTTTGATGCAAACTATCGTTAGGTTATCTATGTATTTTAATTAAGAACCAACAATAGCAATATTGCCGATTGAACCATGGATAAGTTTATTTTGCATATTCTATCATGTGAGTTGGAGCAATCACGCTAAGTGCTGAGGTGTTAGACTAAATATCACAGGCCACAATGTAGCTCGAAGGACCAGTAAAGCAGGTACATACGTGCCTACTGACTTTTTTGAATTAATTTTACATAATAATATGGTGTCAATTCAAATGTTGCCAAAGCTAAACTAAACTAATTTGATAGCACTAAAAATGATGCCATTCTTTTTATTTCAATCTTTATGAAAGAAACGGGTTACCGTTTCTTTATCATGTTAAAGAAACGGTAACCCGTTTCTTTCATCATTAAAAGTGCTTTATTTCCTTAACACCTTACAGGATTCTTGGACACGTCACAAAATTCAAATTACAAGTAAAATTAGGAAATAAAGTGATCACTTTGATTTTTTGTTCACTTCAATCTTTTTAAGGTAAACTAAAGAAGCCAACAAGAAACCTTTACCTTGTTAGGTTGTTAGTTTTCGAGTTGGTGCAAAACTTGTCCCAGGCTTTTTATCCTCTAGATAATCTGATATCCATACCTCCTCCAAACATGAGTGGGGTTTGCCATAAACATCACGCTTGGGTGGATTAGTGAACACAGTAAAAGTGAAAAAAAAAACAGAAAGAGTCTGCCGCCCTTGCTCTGGTAGGTTCGGCTTTTACTATGTACATCCACGGGCTGACAAGTGCCTCTACCGCTTTTCCATACCATCACGTGACGCTGTGTACCAACACGTGACGTTTTACTGTCACGTGACGTACAAGCCGTAACGTGAATAATCTATGTAAAAACGAACATCAGAGAATATATAATAATATCAGGTCCTTACATATGAAATTGGCGTTTTGTATGGGAGGAACAAAAAGTCGAATATTTTTTAATATAATATATTTAATTAATCAAAGTATGAACCATTATTTTCTATGCACTTTTGCCATCTTATAGGTAGTTCATTGATCCCTTTACTAAAAAAACCAGTCGGACGGGAATCAATAAAATCTTTGAAGGCGATTTGGACTGCCCCATCGGAGTTGAATTTTTTCCCTTGCAAGAAGTTATCCAAATTTCGAAAAAAATGGTAATCTGTTGGAGCAAGGTCCGGGGAGTACGGAGGATGTCTTAGACTTTCCAATTGAAGCTCTTCTAATTTAGTAGCCGTCTGTTGCGCAGTGTGTGGTCTAGCGTTGTCGTGAAGCAGCAGTGGCGTGGAGCGATTGACCAGCCTAGGTTGTTTAGCCGCTAGCTTTTCCATCATGGTTTGCAATTGCTGACAATAGACATCAGCCGTAATAGTCTGGCCAGATTTGAGAAAACTGTAATGAACAATACCGGCACTAGTCCACCAAACGCTTACAAGTAACTTTTTTGGGGTTAATTTTCGCTTGGGGCAGGATTTGGCTGGCTGGCCAGGATCCAACCATTGCGCTGAGCGCTTCCGATTATCGTAAAGAACCCATTTTTCATCACAGGTAATGATTCGGTTTAAAATACCTTCATTATTGTGCCGGTTTAGTAATGTAACGCAGCAGTCGACGCGCGTTTGCCGGTTTGCTTCAGTCAATTCGTGAGGTACCCATCTTTCAAGCTTTTTAATCTTCCCAATTTGCTTCAAGTGAATTAAAACAGTTTTATCACTAACATCGCAGCCTGCAGCTAACTCGGACGTGGTTTGCGATGGATCCGCTTCCACAATAGCCTTCAACTCTTCATTATCAACTTGAGTCTCAGGCCGTCCACGGGGCTTGTTCTGCAGGTCAAAATTTCCAGAACGAAAACGTTGGAACCAAAAACGAACTGTGTTTTCTTTTGCAACACGACCGCCATACACATCATTCACCCTTCGAGTTGTTTCCGCAGCACTAGTGCCACGGCGGAACTCGTACTCGTAAATAATGCGATATTTTAAGTTTTCCATTTTGTGAAATGAGTGACGCAAACAGAAAAAAACAGAAGAAAAAAAACAAATGAATGACGATCATCGAAGCACAAATACATGAGTCTATAGCTGTACAAATTTGAATTTGGAATTCCTTACCAAAGAGGAGAAATTTGTGATTAAAGTGGCCAGTACGAAAAACGCCAATTTCATATGTAAGGACCTAATATTTACCTAACAATTCCAATTTCAGGAAAGATAAACTTTTGATAAAACTGATAAGTGTGTAGTGTTTTCTACTCAGCTAGGTAATCAAAGAATGATTAGTGCCCAGAGTGTCCGAAATTATTTCTGACTGGCGCATGTAGGACACATGCATTTTTGACGCAAATCAATATATCGCTTTTCTGACCCCTTGTTTTACAGTTATGAACTTGGTCAAATAGATTTCTATTTATCGTCCACGAAAGATACTTTGGTTGGAAACATTGCCCTGTAAATAAAAATATAAAAGTATGCGACGAAAAAATATATCTGAGTCCTTAGTACGGGCTGTGCATATGTAACGATAAAAGTTTTCGTTTCCTGCCTTATATTCGGCGCCCCGCAGGCAGCGTCTCTACCGAATACAGAGGAATGACTTTTCGTAGTTTGACAGCGATTGTATAGTTTCATACGATCTCGATTAAATAGATCTCATTATTTTTTGTATATGTAAACGTGTAAGCGAGATAGAGCTCACGAAAACTTTTTTGTATTCTTATTTTCCGCACTCATACGTTAATGAGTACCACCTGGATGCTTACATCCAGGTAGGAAGGAAGTAAATGATTTGAGAAGAGCATAAATTCAAATAGAACTAACCGGCGGCGGCGTTGCCAGTTATCAACAACTATTCAACCAAAATCTATTAACAAGCTATCTTTTCAAAGTAAGTGGGAAAGGTTTTTTCATTTGAACAGGAAAGCAGAATAAATATGGGTACGTACAACCCCGACCGGCAGTGGGGCGAAACGCTCTCGGGTAACTATTCACAACTTAACAAAACGTGTAGTGTGAGTGGAGTGTTAGTTATGGTAGCTCATCTAGTTCCATGATGATTCATGACAGACTTCAGATTTTCTTGGGGTGGTTGGAGTATTTACGTAACAATATACAATTAAAAAAAAAGTTAATAAATATTTATTAGCAGCAAATACAAAACAAAAGTTAACTTAAACTATAATACTACTACATATAAAGTAACAAATAAATGAAACTTAACATTAAGTGCATTTTGTAGTTTGCTGAATTAATTTTACAGGCAATTTTCGTCGGTTTCCTCACTAGGCGGAGCCTGTATCGAGGAAATTAGACTGGAGACTGGTTTGTAACTTTAACTGTTGTGCTCCGATTACTTAGTTTATTTTATACTTAGTTCAGAGAGTTAACAAGTATGACAAAAAATTATAAAGAAAAAATACTGTAAAATAATATTAATCCTGTTTTTAAGTACTTGCATTACAATACAACGTTGATTTCCGTTACGAGATAAATACCTTTATTATATCATAAGTAGCTGCTCGGTTTCATCATATGTTAATGAAGAAAACCATTTAGGTATTTAATGAACATTTTGCTTCAGTAACTGATTTACGTTTTAGATCATATGATTTAACAACTCTGTTATAAATAGGGGTTTTCATGAAACTACCTACACGTTGGGAAAATTTGTTTATAATACTAGTGATTTTGAGTCTCAAGATTCTAAGATTATGCAACGATTCTTATTCAGGGGAAGAGATTATTGTGGATGTATCGTGAATGTAAAGTTTGATGATGATGATGATGACCAATCTAAGTATGTTTGTAAAGTTTTCAAACCCACAAGGTTTTTCTGCATTTCTAAAGATTGTTTTCAGTGTCAGCGTAGCTTTGAAACAAACGTAGCAGATTTAATTTGCTTTTTTTCGGACTCGATGTGATACGTACTCGAGGGGACTAGATGAGGTTACAAGGACTAACCCGGCCTCCTGCTCTAGCGACAATACATCGCCGAGTTCACCCTCCATTTGTTACAGTTTCATATTTTGTTGTTGAAATTCATTAAAACTTCCACGCGAGGTGTAATTCTAGGTTTGTATGGAATCACAATGAAGTTAGGTATGTATTATGTAGGTACATATACGGAAAACTTAACCGCTGACTGAACTCGGAATATTAAATTTAGTCATATATACAAAACCTAGCGTACCTACGTTTCTAAAAGTAATTTTAGGAGTTTCATAATACCACGTTACGCACATAAGCAGAGTAGGAAAAAAAACGTGTTTTTTTTAAAAAGAACAAATCAAAAAACATGTTTTAATCTTTTTTTTGAGAATGATTTTATTGACATGTTTTAGGCATGTTTTAATCATGTTTTAAACATAGTTTAAAACACTTCTTGTTATAAAAAAAATTATTAAGTACTACTTACAAAAGAAAACAATAAAATAGATTTTTATAGTGAAACACCAATAAATATCTTATCTAAAAAATCTGAAGTATTAATTAAAGTAATTTTTAACTAAGTACTAATCTTTAATGACTTTAGGAAAATCATCATGTTTCATTTCACCTTCCTTATCCTACTACTTATTCTTCGTCAGCTACATCTAAGTCGTCCACAGTTGATTGTTCTTTCGGATTGAGCGCTCTCGTGATCGTGACTAATTTTGCTGCCTTCTCTGTGCCAAGTCGTATAGGTATAGGTTTTTTTTATATATGTTTTAAACATATTTAAAATAGGTTTTTTTTTTTCAGTGTTTTAAACAATGATTTAAACACTTGTTTTAAGCTATTGTGTAAAACATTGCCAACCCTGCACTTATGTGCAGGGTAAAATACATGCGCGCCGCGTATTTGTGCCCTTATGGGCACAAATACGCGGCGCGCATGTATTTTTGAACTATCATGGTTGGAGATAGCTTCTAAGCGTTCTCGCTTAGAAGCTATCTCTCTATAAGTGTTTTTAATAATAGGTGTAATGTATTTTCGTAGGTGCACAATAAAGCATTATTGCATTGTATTTATATTAAAATCACTTAGAACGGGATATTTCGATATGATTTTATTAGATTCTTAGTACCTACTTATCTTTTGACCCACAATCTACACATAACACAAGCTCTGCTTACCTTGGGGCTAGATGATGCTATGTGAATTATCCATAATTTTTAAAATTTATCTAATTACCTTTTCAATTTATGATAACAAAACGAATATAACACCACTAGGACTCCTCTCAGTCCCCATTCCTCTTTTTCTTTAACAATTGACATCCTAGGAAAAATCAATAAAAAATCCCTGTAATCTGCCTCTCGTTGTTCCGCCTCATATTTTGCCGTTAATTAATTTAATTACATGTTGCCAACGAAACTGCGGCCCCTTCTTTGAGTTAATTAAAAACTGATGCAGGGGCGTCTAATTGTGCATACGTGTTTCACACCGTGAAATTATAGGAGAGATAAGCTGGCTCACTCACTAATTATTTTTCTTTTCGTAGGTACTTATTTTATTATGAAAATCTTAGGATGGTTTTGCGAGAGGCAGAAAAAACACTGTTATTATACTAACAGATGCTGCCCGCGGCTTCGCAGGCGTGTTTTTTATGGAAACGTATAAACGTTCCTTGGGAAAGGATTTTCGGAATAAGACTATGTTTTGTTTCAGGCTTAGAACTACCTGTATGCAAAATTTGAACACGATACGTTAATTAGTTTTGGCGTAAAGAGGTAACAAAAATTCATACATCCAAACTTTCGCATTTATATTAGTTTGATTAAATCAACCTTATTAACTAGGTAGGTAGTTACTTAAATATAAGACCATGCAAAGATGATTAAATGGTCAAGGGTAAATTGCGTCCCTGCCTCGGCAATCAGCATACAATACAATACAATACAATACAAATATTCTTTATTGCACACCAAATAATAACAAAAAAACACAGAACACAAAAACAAAAAAGATAATGTACAATGGGCGGCCTTATCGCTAAGAGCTATCTCTTCCAGGCAACCTTAGGATGGACAAGAAGTGCCTGAAAAAGTATAGAAGGTGGCGTGCAGCATGTTGCAGTTTAAGCATTTTCCTAATAGGTACAGCGTTGGTTTTCAGGCAGAGCTTTTGGTTCTATTGCTGTGTTATATGGAATGGTGAACCGCATCCAACAAGAACCAATCAGCTACTTATAGTATAACGAGCGAGCCCATTTTTCATTCTACTCTGAGGACCTAGACATTAGACCTCCTTAGATCGCCACAATGAACTAACCGATCCTGCGCTGCCCGCGTCCAGTGTTCCCGCTCTTCACAAGAAGTATAGCCCGCTTCTGCTTCGATGTTCCATTTATAGGCCACGCCACGCAGTTTCTAAATAAACGTTTCATCTTGGAAATTAAGCATCCTCGCAAACTGCACCTTGCCTGTCTTATGTTTGGGGTTATGAAGTATAAGTCGCCATCTTATCTTTACGAGAAGTTGTCTTGGTCCCGATCACACAGCTCTTCCTGTTTCAAAGGTAGCTTCCGCTATGCAGCTTCGAAGTGCTGGAACAATATTCCGCCACCGATAAGAAACCTGCTAAGTTTGCATGGTTTGTGGCTTTCCCAAATCTATCATATCATAATCAAATTTCTGTTTGACCATCAGAAAGAACAGGAAAGTCTAAGACACGACACAAGTGTTCAATGAGGATTGAACACTTGTGTCGTGTCTATTGATATATTACTCTACTCTAGTTGATATATTATATCACATACTTGAATGGTGTAGAAGTATGCTATAATGTAGATAAATAGCACCTATTTTTAAACATTAATTTTAATCAATGAAAAATTGATGTATATATATTTTATTCTAACTATTTTTATTCCAAACATACCTCCGTTATTATAGTCAGAACTTAACACTTTATTTCAATACGAGCGTACCTCACATTTATTTTTAATTATTACTGATTGTTTTCTTATACTAGTGTGTGTTTTGTTTTTGTTTGTTTATATAGTCGTCGTGAGTAGTTAGTCCGTAACGCCAACAAGTGGATCTGACGGAAGACCAGCGTTGGTCGCTAGCATGCTAGTCAACCAACTCATGCTGAGGCAGAGCCATTTTGTTATTGGACTTACACCTCTTACTTTATATATTCTGTGTAAGTCTTATAACAAATAAACATTATTCTTATCTATTTATTCTAATCTATTCTACCCATAAGCAACATGCTACATAGCACTTCTTCACATATGAAGTACCTGTACCAGTTTGTCATTTTCATATACATTTCATTTTCTATTAATTTTTATATACTTACATACTTGGATAGATATTACATTTTATTTATTCTCAAACAAATACATATAGTCGTATATACATAGCTCTATGACTCTATGGATTGAACTAGCTGGTCCAGCACAGGCCCATATTACGTAATATTTGCCTACCACGTAAGATATGACCCGGACGTGTGAGCATGGAGCGAGCGAAATTTTAAAACAACACTCGTTGGACGATGCTACAATTAGACTAGACTACTAGACTACTTCTTAGTTGATAGAAGTGGCGTAGGACAGATGCCAGTGGTGATCTATTGTGACCGAGGTCAAGAATCACTTTCAGAGAGGAGGTGAGAGGTCAGGATACGTTCGTACGTACTTATAAGTTAACTTTTATATGGAAGTAAATAAGCCAACGTAGCGTTACGTGACGACGATTTGCAAGCGGTGGCCGGTATACGTGGATGCGAAGACCTGTGATGACACGTCATCGTAAAAATGTTCCTCAATGGGCGAAACGACACTAGTTATTTTATAGTACCGTTACGCCCATCAATGGGCGGAAATAATGGACGAAACTACACGGATAAAGCTCATTGGAGTTTATATGCAGAGGCGTAACTATATCAATAGAGTAAAGTGAGCCGATGATGATGATTATTGCTTTTGTAGTCCTGCTACACATACCACCTTCTAAACATGTTTTGTAGAGAAATAAAAATAAAGGAAACAAGCCCTTAATAGCTGAGCTTTACAAACATACTTGTTTCAATCCTGTAAACCTTTACTTTTTCAATCGTTTCTTGTCCATCCTAAGTTGCCTGTACAAGATCGCTCTTAGCGATAATGCCGCCCATTGTACATTATCTATATTTGTTTTTGTGTTCTGTGATTATTTTGATTATTTGGTGTGCAATAAACAATATTTTTGTGTTATCACTATCGCGCTACAGTAATGGCAGTCACTTTTCCTTTTCTAGCTGGTTCTTTTAAATGGAATAGTATTTATTTGTTTAAATATAGGTTTGCAATGGTGGTTTTACAATAGAGTTCACTATATTTGACCTTTGAGTCGTGCAAATGTTAAACTTAAAAATAACTTTAATTAGAGAACTTTAGTTAGACTACTTTGAAATTTAAATGCACATAATTTAAATTTCAAAGTATATATAATAGTATAAATGCACATAATTTTTGACATGTCATGTCAAAAATTAAAATTATGTGCATTTTAATTTCAAATAATCACATAGATAGACTATAAAAACAGTTATCTTATCACAAAGCCAATAATATCATTTATGATTAAATTCATTATCTATCAGTTCTCTCATGTCATGTGGAAGTTTGTTAAATAACTGTATGGCCATTGCGTAACAGTTCTTTTTACACATTTCTAGTCCAAATTGAGACACCTGGTTTTTATACTATTTTTCTTCTGTATTTAGACTTTTCATCCCTCTCGAACAATGTTGTGTTATTTCTGACAAATTTTGACATAGGCCTCCTGTTTTACCTGTCCTTTGCAGTCCGTTCTGGGCCAGCCACCCTTGTTATATCATTTTCCCATCGTTTGTTTTGTCTGCCTTTACTTATTTTCCTTCTTCATAGTATCGTCAAAATCCTAGGTCTGTAGATTCCTATACAACTACAATCTTACAAAATTAGCCAGTAACAGAACAATACTTCACAAACTTGATGATTGAATTCTCAGATCAGATTCTCTGAATTTGATTTCTAGCAAATGTGAAAGTCCGTTTTGTCGAATAAATTCAATGTTCCACTCATACCAATCTTTTGCAATCACATCATTAATTTTGTGTCCTTTCATTATCATTAATTTTGTGTAGCTTAATATTTCTCATCCATTATTATGCGAGTCAACGTCTCAGTTAATTTTCTTTGTGTTATTATTAAAATTCATTTCTTTTAAATCTTTTTGATGAGCGGAGTTTTTAATTGCCGCATGTTTGTTGGGATTTTCGCCCAGATTTTATTTACACTTTATAATTTCTCCTATAGCTGTCAGCTTTGCTTCTTTACAATGTTTTCTTTGCGAGTTAATTTTTGTCAAAACGGCCGTATTATTTTAAATACCTACGTCCGTTGTAGCGTTTAACGATCACCTTTAGTATAAAGATCTATCTATAAGCCAGTATTAAGAATTAGTTTCTAATGTCAGATAAAATGTTTAAAATTCCTAAGTTTACTTGTGTAGACAGCGTTTGCACGAAAACTAATGAGGAATTTCTATTTTTGTTTTCCGAGTAGACCCCGGTCTATTTTCGAACTCGAATTTACACATTTTCTGTAGCGCGTATGTAATAATGCGTTGTTGATGTTCCTTGTTGTTTTCTGTTAAGGTCATTCGTTTTAATTCATAAATCACTTTGCCAATAAATATCTTGGGTAAAACCGAGAAAAGAAACCAATCTCCAATAATTCTCTACCAAAACCTGACTTAGCAAGATTGTTACAAGGTAATTGAATACTTAGAACAACGAACAACAAGTTTACGCAGCCAGCGCCGAAAACAGAATCTAGTTTCGAGTTTCCCGTAAAATGTCTTATCTACCGAAGATTTTATTTAGTAACTTTGTACAGTCAACCTCGAAAGGTGCAAACGAAAATTCACTAAACCTCAACCCGTATTTTATACAAACACAAAACCTCGTCCTACTAAGACTCACTACGAACTACGTGGGCGAATTTGACGCGATCGCAAAGCGGTGACCCATACATTTTTTGAATTAGGAAACAAAAATGTATGGGTCAAGTTCGCCCACGTATGTAGTACGCAGTGTAAGGTTCGTTCGCTTCGCTTGCCTACAGCCTGAAAATAGGCTCAGCTTTCTTATAAAAATAGGCTTTTAAAAAATTCGCGTATACTTTCCGTTTTTATGTAGGTAGTTGACTGTTGATTTGAGCTTTCATGAGTAACAAATAATGAAGTTAAACTATTCTGAAAGCGAAAACCGTTTTCAGGACTAAGATACACGCAGACGAGCTGTCAGCGCGTCCTCCGCGCGCGCCGCGGAGCCAGCGCCGGTGCGCGACCCCGCGCCCGCGCCCCCGCCGCCACCAGCGCCTCTCCCGCCGAGGGAGGCGTCCTCCAGCAGAGCTAGTGTTAGTGCGCGTAGGCAACCCGTGCCCGAGCTTGGGCATGGTGCCAGTGGGACCGTGCGGTGGTCCAGTTTACGTGATATAGACACAATAACTTTGCCCAGCAGCAAGCCGCAATCCAACAGACAATCAGTTTTTACTATAGAATAGGGATTAGTTTTGTAATCAAGCCATCAGCAATCACTTAGATTATGAAACATTAAAGCATTGTCCTAACATTCACTTAGCCTAAGCACAACATTGATCATCTCTGTAACACTAACCTCTCAATTGTAGCGCCTCATCCCATTCTCATCTCGTACCTCGCCCTCGGGAGTATGTTCGATACATCGATCACGTAGGTATGTATTTAGTATCATCAGCAGTTTGACCTAAGTAGGTTACTCGTGCCGCGAGCGCGGACCGGGCGCCTACGGAGGTCAGTGCATCAGCAGCAGCCATTTCAATCGCACTCATTAACATCATTATTAGTCGTAGTTTTATACAATATAGCTTTTGTATTATAAACTCGACTTTTATATCAGCATCCCGGGAAGAGCTAGCCGCGATTCCTACATGGTCCTTCGAGATATCGTTCGAGGATTCATAGCGCGATCGTAATCAGTCGTACCGTGAGTGCTTCGAACGTACCAGCAGCCATTGGATTGCAGTGATCTTAGCTTTACCAGTGAGCTTATTGGAAAGTTATCATCGGCACCTGACGTGGGGAGCTACCCAGTCAAGCCAGCAGCAGCAGTGAGCGAACCGCTCGCGCCCTCAGTACCAGCACAGAGCAGTCGTGCGGAGCGAACCGCACCCGCGACGCACCAGCAGCAGCGAGCCGCCCAGCTCGCGCCCTCAGCATCTTCAGCCAGAACTGCGGTGGGGAGCAACCCACGCAGAGTCCAGCAGCAGCCGTAGGACAAACGGCTTACAAGTAAGAGCGTTCCTTTTCATTCGTTCGAGCTCTCACCGACGATGGAGGCCCTCTACTCTCAACAAACCGAATTAGCTGAGAATATTCGGAAAGTCCTTGTTAATTTTAAGAAAGATAGCAGCGAGCGTAAGACTATAGAATACGGTCAACGCAGAATAGATAGCCTAGAATCGTATTGGAGAGAGTATGAACAAAATCACGAAAAGCTTTTGCCTTTCGAAAGAAGAGGTCATAAGTACTTTGCCGATTTTGAGTTTGAGCGAACTAACAAGTCGTACATAGCAGCGAAAACGACGATCGATAGGTATTACTTAGATCTAGAGCAGCAATTAGGTGTCTCTGAGCCCGGCGAAAACCAGCCGGAAGCAGGTCCATCCGGCACCAGAGCGCAGCGGCCGCAGACTCCGGCGCCAGCACCGCCTACCCCCCGTGTACAGCGAGACGAGGAGTTAGGTAACCACAACAAGATAGATCTCATGCTACGTAGACAGCTGATAAACTTTAAAGCCTTTACGAAAACGGTAAATACCATCGATTTAGAGTCCTTCCAAGAAAAATGGGAATACGAAGACGCCCTGCGAGCCTTACAAACTCGCTGGACGGTGGTGGACAACAGCCATTGGGAGATCATGTTGGAGTTGGGCGAGGACGAAGCGTACGAGTACAACTTCAACAAGCACGAGCGTACCTACAACAGCTTGAGGAAAGCTTTAAGCTCTAAGATGTGGTCAACATCGTATCGCGACAAAACCACACCTCAGATGGATATCCCCGTTTTCTCAGGTAGCTTTCAGCAGTGGGTATCGTTCAAGGATCTCTTCGATGAAGCTATCCACAAAAACCCATCATTGTCAAGCGCTCAGAAGATGCAGTTCCTTAAGAGTAAAATCAAGGGAGAAGCGGAGCGTTTGATACAGCATCTTCCGATCAGCACGGAAAACTACGAAACCTGTTGGGAAATCTTGAACCACAGGTTCAACAACAAGAGGCACATCTTCACGTCGTACGTTAACACCTTCTACAATCTGGCAAATATTCAGCAGCAATCATTTGCAGCCATCAAGCGACTCCATGACGTCACATTAGAGAGTCTCCACGCCATCAAAAACCTAGGCATCGACACAAAGTCATGGGACCCTCTTCTTGTGTACATATTGTCCCAGAAGCTAGATAGCGAATCCTTTGCCGAGTATATAGAATCCTTGAAGAATTCGCGGGAGCTACCGGTTCTTCAAGACTTTATGGACTTCCTAGAGAACAAGTTCACTATCCTAGAGTCATCTCGGCGACGACAAGATGGAACGCCAAAAACCTCATTATCTCAGCAGCAAACATCTAGTTATCAAAACCGTAAAAATAAATCTTTTTATAGCGATGGTAAACATAACAAACCGCAGGAAATTACGAAATCATTGCACGTGTCAGCGTCAGCAAATAAGTGCCCTCAATGCGATTCTGGTCATAGGTTAATTTATTGCAATAAATTCTTAGAATTAGCTAACGAACAAAAAATTAAACTTTTAAACAAATTGAATTTTTGTACAAATTGCGTTTATGATCACGACGGGGCCAAGTGCTACTCAGCAAAAAGATGCCACAAATGCAACGAAAATCATCACACAATTTTGCATGATTGTTTCGCAACTCAACCTAGATCTAGTTCAACTAATAATTCAAAGCATAGTAAACTACAGCAGCAGCATAGCAACTACAATGTTCAGACATCTCAGCGAGATGAAACTTCTGAGATTTTATTAGCGACTGCTTTGGTAAAAGTTACTGCAGCAGACAACAGCCAGCACGTTTTGCGAGCACTGATCGACCAGGGCTCGCAGGTCTCGGTAATCACCGAGAGAGCAGCACAGCAGCTAGGGTTAAAGCGTGAACAATGCAAGGGAGTTATTTTCGGAGTAGGAGAGCGTGAAAATAACTGCAAGGGTAAGCTTAAAATTACTTGTCGATCGACTTACACTGATTTTAAGTTTACTACGGACGCTTTAATAATGAACAACTTGATAAAAAATCTGCCAAATAAGACATTCGCAAAACCATCATGGAAACATCTAGCACATATCAACCTAGCAGACCCGGACTTTAATATAGGTCGGCCAGTTGACCTCCTTCTTGGGGCGGAGGTGTACTCCAACATCCTCATGGAAGGGTTAATCCGCGGACAGGCACAATCTGAGCCCCTAGCGCAGCATACTCAGCTAGGGTGGCTGCTATGCGGCAGTGTAAAAACTTCTTTCCATTGCAATGTCATCCTTAACAGCATTGAGGACATACATCAGTTTTGGAAGATCGAAGATATTCAAGAACAAAACGAGATGTCGGTAGAAGATCAAGCCTGCCTAGATTACTTCAACGCCACCACTAAACGCTTAGACAGCGGGCGTTATGAAGTTCGATTACCAATGAAACCGGATGTGAAGGAGAAATTGGGATCATCTAAGGAAATGGCTATAGCACAATTTAGAAATTTAGAGCGTAAGTTAGGAAAGCAAGAAAATTTAGCAAAGCAATATAAGCAGTTTATAAGTGAATATGAGCAACTTAATCACATGAAGTTAGCGACTTCAAACAGCCAGGAGAAGGCGGAACTGCAATGCTTCTTACCACATCATGCGGTGCTAAGAGAAGACTCGAGCACCACAAAGCTACGAGTGGTCTTCAACGCATCCGCCAAAACTTCATCAGGTCACAGCCTCAATGACCTGATGTATAAGGGTCCGAACCTACAGCAGGATCTACTAGAGATTATTCTCAAGTGGAGGCAATATCGTTTCGCATACACAGCAGATATCGAGAAATGCTTCCGCATGATTTTGGTCAATCAGCAGGACCAATATCTGCAGCAGATTCTGTGGAGAAATCATGAGAACCAACCTATCAGAGCTTATACCTTAAGCACTATAACTTATGGGACAAAATCAGCACCGTTCCTTACCATGATGACTCTCCGAAGGTTAGCTGAAGACGAGCAGAATAATTTCCCTAATGCAGCTAAGTGTATCCAAGAGCAGCTATACATGGACGACTGGGTATCAGGCGCCCATAGCATTGAAGAAGGGAAACAGAGGATAGCGGAAATGAACGCGTGCCTCAAAAGCGGAGGCTTTTCATTAAGAAAATGGTCTGCAAACGACAAACAGCTATTAGAAAAAGTCGAGAAAAACAATAACAATCAGCCGCTATTGTTTACCTTTAAAACAGAAAGCACAGCAAAAACGTTAGGTATACAATGGAACTCCACCGAAGATGAGTTCACTTTTCAATGTGGTCTAACCGAAACGAACACAACGAAGCTGACCAAGAGAATGCTTCTGTCTGAAATCTCTAAGATTTTCGATCCTTTGGGGTGGTTAGCTCCATTGATAACAAAATTAAAACTCTTATTCCAACAAGTTTGGCAAAATTCAGAGGTTCAGTGGAGCGATGAGGTCTCGCCAAAAATCAAAGAAGAGTGGCTTCAGCTGAAAAAAGATTTACATATCATAAATCAGTTCAAAATTCCACGGTGGCTAAAAAGCAAAAACGGTGACGTGATAGAGCTTCACGGGTTCTGTGACGCATCTATAAAAGCATTCGCATGTGTGGTATACGCGAGAATCGTTACACATGACTCAGTGTCAGTAGTGCTAGCCGCAGCAAAAACCCGGTTAGTACCTAGCAGCAAGGCCGTATCTTTGCCCCGTTTGGAGCTTTGTGCGGCTGAATTATTGACAAAACTTATGAAAAAAATTGTCAAAAGCATCAGCAACTTTACAGTCGTAGTTTATGGTTGGAGCGACTCGCAGGTAACGCTCAGTTGGATACAAGGTTCTCCGGAGCGCTGGAAGCCTTTTGTAGCAAACAGGGTGTCGAAAATCATCACCACTTTGCCACCAGAGTGTTGGCATTATATTAACACCAAAGAGAATTCAGCTGACGCAGCGAGCAGAGGTTTGACGTCACTACAGCTGAAAGAGCACATGTTGTGGTGGCAAGGGCCTACGTTCTTATCGTCAATAAATTTTAAACCAAAGCAGCAAAGATTGAATCTTACTACGAACGAAGAAGTTAAAAGGCACGTGAATGTAGTTAGTAACATCTCCGATAATAACAGCATCGTCGAAGATTTACTTAACCGTCACAGCTCATTTAATAAAACAACACGGATTTTAGCGTGGATACGACGGGTGTTGACCCCTATTGTTAGTAAACAAAGGCGGCCGAAGTACCTCACGTTACACGAGCTTAGAGCAGCAAAATTGATTATTATAAAACAGATACAGCGCAAAGAGTTTAATAACGACATTGAATATCTATTACATTACAGCAAGGTCAAGTCTGATAGCAAATTAGCAAACCTAAATCCATATATGGATGAAAGCGGTATTTTAAGAGCAAAAGGAAGACTCAGTAATGCAAACATCAGTGCAGAAATGAAATTTCCAATTATCATTCCATACAGCAGCAGATTAACTGAGCTTCTCATCCAGCAAGCACACGAACTCACTTTCCACGGTGGTCCTCGGCTTAGCATGTCCTTTCTAAGACAAAGGTACTGGATAGTTAAGGGCAACCGCGCAGTTAAAAAACAGCTTCGTAGGTGTGTGACCTGCAGAAAGCTAGAGCCTATTAAATCACAGCAGATTATGGGAGAATATCCTGATTTTCGAACGAATCCAGCACCAGCGTTCTATCATACAGGGGTAGATTTAACGGGTTTTATTCCAGTCAAAGCCAACAAAGGACGAGGAATAAAAACAACGAAAGGCTACGTAGCGTTGTTTATCTGCATGGTTACAAAAGCAGTCCATATAGAGTTGGTTTCCGATTTGAGCAGTGCCTCCTTCATAGCAGCATTGAGAAGAATGGCAGCACGACGCGGAACACCTAAGCATATGTACTCCGACAACGGAACTAACTTTGTGGGCGCAAACAAGGCCATTCAAGAAGAATATCAGCAGCTAGAGGAAGTTTACAAGGAGTCATTTCATCGAGAAGTAGCGGAGATGGACATAGAATGGCATTGGAACTGTCCTTCTTGGCCAAGTGCAGGAGGGATCTGGGAGCGGTCCATCCGAAGTCTAAAGCAGCATCTGAAAAGAGTTGTAGGTGAACAAGCCTTAACCTTCGAAGAATACAGCACTGTGTTGGCGCAAATCGAAGCAAGCCTTAACTCGAGGCCTCTATGTCCGATATCTGAAGACATTGATGACATTGACTTTCTTACGCCATCACACTTTCTAACCAGCAACACGGGCCTAACAGTCATAGAAACAGCCAATGACGCTAGGACCCGATGGAACCTTACAAACAAGATTTTCCAAGACCTGTGGAAGAGATGGAAATCCGAATATCTCAGTCAATTATCTGTCCGCAGTAAGTGGCTGAAATCAAAAAAAAACATCGAAGTCGGCGACATGGTGACTATTCACGATGACAACTTCTTATCAGGGAAATTTCCTGTTGGGAGAGTGATAGAAGTGCACAAAGGAAATGATGGGTTTGTTAGAGTAGTGTCTCTTAAAACGAAAAGTGGCATTATAAAGCGTCCTATAATAAAATTATCAATTTTACCGATAGAACGAAGCAAAGTAGTACAAGCGAAAGACGACGTAAGCAAGCAAAATGTAGCGCATTTAGCAAAATACAGTAGCCAATTAGGTAGAAAACAGGTTCCTAAATTTATTAACATTGCATTTGCATGGATATTTTTTATGAGTATCATTGGCTCCAGCGTATCAGCTAACATAACACAATTTAGCAGCAACCAGTCGTTATATTATGACCCGGTAGGAAAAATTAAATTAATCCGTGACCAGTGGAAAATCGTGTCCTACTATGACATGCGACCTTACTGGCAAGGAGATAAAGCAGTCAATTCATTTACCAAATATCTAGAGCAAACATGTGATAAGGTTAAAGAAGTGAGCCATTGTAACATGATTTTATTACAAGTAAAACACGATTACAGCGAGTTACAGTACTACAATCAGCTGTTACTAAATCAGCATTTTGGCGAGCGGTCAAGGACTCGCCGCGGCCTTATCAACGCAGTAGGCTCTATAGCAAACACATTATTTGGAGTACTCGACCAAAGCTTTGCGGATAAATATCAGCAAGATATTGAACTCGTAAATAGCAATGAGAAGCACCTGCTGCAACTTTGGAAGAACCAGACATCTGTGGTAGAAGCAGAGTACAACGTTCTAAAGCGAACAGAACAAGCAATAGAATCCCAGCATAAACTTTTAAACAGACATTTGAACTACATAACTCAATCAACCAAGCAGCTACAGAAAGAGTATGAAAGTATGTCTATTCTACAAGAGTTTACTCTAGCAGCAATGGCGACCACAAATATGGTCCAAAACTTGAAGCGTATCCAGGATACAATCCTTGAAACCCTGACAGATATTTATCATGGCAAGATAAATCTACATCTGCTAACACCAAAGCAGCTAAGCGACGAACTTCAAGTAGTGTCAAGTCAAATATCTAACGAGCTAACTTTACCTATAGACAATATACAGTCAAACTTATACAAAATTTATCAACTTTTAAAGATTAAAGCACGAATGAGCAGAGATTATGTCATATTTGAAATCACCCTACCTTTGATCAGCAGAGACAGCTTCCAACTATACCACTTGATACCAGTACCTCTTCAAATAAGCAGCGACATGATCAGCATCAATCTAGTCACAGATTACATAGCAACTAATCTGATGAGGGACTCATATCTACCGGTTACTATCGTGGATCTTCAAGGCTGTGAATATCAAGATGAAGCATACATCTGTCAGCTACAAGTTCCCATCCAGCATCTGGGTCCAGAAGAAAAGTTTTGTCAAACGGAAAAGATGGACACCTGCAAAATCAAAAGAGAAGGCTGCAAGAATAAATGGGTTCAATTACACGACCCATCGTTCTATATATATTTCGCATGTGATATCTACTCGCTTACAACCATATGTGATCGTGAAACTCGAGTCCGCCAAGTCAGCAAGGCCGGGCTCATTCACCTAACAAAACAATGCACAGCAAAGGGGCGTGACGTCACTTTATATTCCTATCAACAACAAAGCACGCTCAAACTCAAATCGGACTTAGTACTTACCAACATAGCTCCGATACAACATCACACCTTCAACTTAACGTTACCGTTCATCGAACCAAGCCAAGATCATCACCTCAACTCCTCGCTACAGCAGCTCGGCGACCAAATCAGCGCGATGAAGGAAGCAGCACAACAGGAGGTGACACTAACAACGCACGATATTCACCAATACGCAATATCGTACAGCGTATTAGCAGCAGGCGTCGCAGCGTTCCTGGCGTTCCTGTGGAGGCGAAGCAGACGAGCTGTCAGCGCGTCCTCCGCGCGCGCCGCGGAGCCAGCGCCGGTGCGCGACCCCGCGCCCGCGCCCCCGCCGCCACCAGCGCCTCTCCCGCCGAGGGAGGCGTCCTCCAGCAGAGCTAGTGTTAGTGCGCGTAGGCAACCCGTGCCCGAGCTTGGGCATGGTGCCAGTGGGACCGTGCGGTGGTCCAGTTTACGTGATATAGACACAATAACTTTGCCCAGCAGCAAGCCGCAATCCAACAGACAATCAGTTTTTACTATAGAATAGGGATTAGTTTTGTAATCAAGCCATCAGCAATCACTTAGATTATGAAACATTAAAGCATTGTCCTAACATTCACTTAGCCTAAGCACAACATTGATCATGTCTGTAACACTAACCTCTCAATTGTAGCGCCTCATCCCATTCTCATCTCGTACCTCGCCCTCGGGAGTATGTTCGATACATCGATCACGTAGGTATGTATTTAGCATCATCAGCAGTTTGACCTAAGTAGGTTACTCGTGCCGCGAGCGCGGACCGGGCGCCTACGGAGGTCAGTGCATCAGCAGCAGCCATTTCAATCGCACTCATTAACATCATTATTAGTCGTAGTTTTATACAATATAGCTTTTGTATTATAAACTCGACTTTTATATCAGCATCCCGGGAAGAGCTAGCCGCGATTCCTACAGGTCTAGTTATTTTTTTATAACCATTGATTTGGGTGGAAAAGGAAGTGGGACTCCATTTTACAAAGCATGCTGTGCATGGGATGTGAAATATAAGACACGCTAATTTTCTACATCTAAGGGGTGAGTCCGGTTGACTATATAGTATCGGGACGTGATCTAGACGTCTCCTTTTTCTATGGCATTTGGTACATTGCAAACAAGGGACTACGCAAATCCCATACAAAAATTACACGTCACGATCACGTCTCGATGCTATCGTATCATCATGATCATCATCAACCTATATTAGTCCACTGCATGACATATGCCTCCCTTAATGAGCACCATAGCGCCCTGTCTTCAGCTTGCCGCATCCAGCATCTGCCTGCAGTCTTTCGCAAGTCGTCTGACCTGGCTGGAGGGCGTCCTACACTACGTTTGCCGAGTCGCAGTCTCCGCTTGAGAACACGTTTATCCCAGCGGTTGTCGGTTCTTCGCGAGATATGGCCGGCCCACTGCCACTTCAGCTTGCTAATTCTCTGAGCTATGTCGATAACTTTGGTTCTGTGTCGGATGTATCCGTTACGAATCCTATCCTTCAGAGAAACTCCGAGCATAGCTCTTTCCATAGCTCGCTGAGCGACCTTGAACTGGTGGACCAGCCCTACCGTGAGTGTCCACGTCTCAGCTCCGTAGGTCATGACGGGTAGGACGCACTGGTTGAAAACTTTTGTTTTCAAGTATGCAAGTTTGTGTTCTAAGGTTTACCTGTGTTTTTGTCTGTCTGTCTGGTTGATATCTAGTACTGAGTTGTCTTTTATTTATTTACTTAGGTTTACTTGTGTGTAGCGTCTCATAAATAATTTTCTTTCTTTCTTCCGTTATTCATAGATCTGTAATAACTTTAGGCTACTTTTTTATTGTAAAATCTGTGTGTTTGTCACGAGACTCTGCCAACTACTGAACGGATCGGGCTGAAACTTTGCACGCATGAAGTTTTGGACCTGGAAAACTAAAACGCTATTTTTAATCTTAGTAGGTATGAGAGCAAAAGTCAGTTTT
Organism: Eupithecia inturbata; assembly: GCA_963662085.1. Classification (NCBI taxonomy): domain Eukaryota; kingdom Metazoa; phylum Arthropoda; class Insecta; order Lepidoptera; family Geometridae; genus Eupithecia; species Eupithecia inturbata. The sequence goes on along the minus strand of OY759196.1, from coordinate 3,003,854 downwards.
ATTTCCTAAACCTGTTAGCTTCGCCTTTTAACATAAATTTTCTTCCATTTTTGTTGGCAACTGTATCCGCTACGCATCACTTTGCGAAACTTTTCTAATATCAACTTAAATTTTGATTGAACGAGTTCTTCCGGCAAGCACTCTTCGATACTAGGGGACAACTTGTGGGGGTTGTAAGTAATCACATACGAACTCTTACCTTTCCGATTTTATGTACCCAAACATCGATGTAAGTAAAAAGGGGAGATGAGATGAGGTACCAGCCTCTCGAAAGTGGAAGGTTCAAATTAGGTGCAATGAGGTCCACCTACCTCAGTCATAGTCGGACCGGCGCGGCGCGGCGGCGGCGCCGCCGGGCGGCGTTCGTGTTACGCATGCGTATTGTTGTCTCGCTCGCACTTCTTTCCATCTTTGTTGTTGATTGTAATTATTGCACATGATTGGAAATGTAACTGTGAGCGAGTATTTGGGTGTAGTTCTAACACAGGCCAGATGTTGAGTAAGCGCTGGGAGAACGTACCATATCTACAGATTTTACTTATGTCTTTGCCCCAAAACATATTTGGGGCGAAAGGATGAGTGGGAGGAAGCTGACATTTTTCAGATGATCAAGGGAACCATGTTCTACCCACTGGTTGTTATTTGAGTCGGTAACTCGATTTACTTGCCTATTTGACGACAGAGGGCTCCTGCGACGCAGGAGGTTGCGGGTTCGATTCCCACCGCGGGAAATGTTTGTAGGAACGGCAGATGCTTGTTCCGGGTGCTTTTGGTGTTTCTATGTATAGTAAAAATATCTTTATATCTATGTATGTATACAAGTATAAATCAGTTATTTATTATAGTATTTACTCATTTAACATGCTCTGCTTACTTTCGGGCTAAATGACGCTGTGTATCCAATTTAATCCAGAATTATTTATTTATTTTGGTGACGGCTTTCATATTTAATTTTGCAATTTAATGGGTTATTAACTAATTATTATTTGTCGTTCTGTTTGAATAAATGTATCAACATATTTCGGCAATTACAGTCATTTCATTAGTAAATCAGCAAAAGCATATTATGACCCGAGAGCTGGTGAGTATCTGGCGTAGCGCATCGACATTGTCATACATAGGGACGCTTCCGATTGGTATTGATTTTTATCAGTTGGGGTAGCCCAACTGAACTGCAGACTGTTATAAACAGTATAGCTATAGGTAGCTATAGCTATACTGTTTACAACAGTCTGCTGTAAGCTCAACTGTTGAAATTGTAAATACTAGTTATAATTTCTAGTACCTATAAGAAGACCGTCGAGGTCGTAAACTTTTTAAGGTATAATTTAAATTCGTTGATGTAAGTAATGAAAAGCCAAACTAAACCAAAGACCGAACCAGGAGAAACCAAATGCTCCGATGGCTCAGGCATGTAGTCCGAATGGGGGAGGATTGGGCAGCCAGCAGAGCGTACATGGGTCGCCCAAAAGCCGAAGGCCAATTGGTCGTCCGAGGTACCGCTGGAGCGACGAAATTCAGAAAGACCTGCATGAACTTCGTGCCGTCGACTGGACTGAAACGGCAAGGGACCGGGACAGCTGGCGATTTCTGGTGTCGGAGGCCAAGATCCACTTCGGGTCACTGCGCCACGCCAGTAAGTAAGTAACGAAAAAAATCAAAAGCTAAAGTTATTACCTAGCAATTCACGGAGCAACATCGCATAATTTTAACGTTTTTTTTCCTTGTGCAGCGTTTTGCGACTTCATGCAAATTTCTAGCTACGGGTAACACACGACCTGTGTTGTTTTTGTTATTTACTGCTTAATTAAGCAGCTTGAAGATTGTAAGTAGAAATTCTGCTAATATACCAAAGTAATGCGGAATAATCTAGGTTCTAATGAAGGTTTTTTAACTAAAACTCGACGAAGATAACTAGGTCTTTTAGGGGAGTTATAGGCCCGTATTATGGAAGCTTGCTCAGTCATAGACCTACATATGCTTGAGTGACGTTTATCCCATAGCATTACTCAAGCATAGTTTGATTACTGAGCAAGCTTTCATAATACGGGCCATAGTACACTCATAACGACGACACTTTTAGTATGAACTGCCTGGCTTTAGAGAATTGATTTCTTGAAGCATACGACAGTCAACTATAAATTTAAACTGTTTTTAAGTCTTGCGGGACAAGTCGAATTGCGGGCTTTAGAGATTAATTTATCTTATAAAGAGCAATGTATACGCTTCTACAACAAAATACCAAATGAGTTGAAAAAATTATCAATAAATAAATTCAAACAAATTGTCCAACATATCCTTTGCAAAAGGATATGTTTGACACACTACAAAATATCAGATTATCTAGCTAGAGGATAAAAAACTTGGGACAAGTTTGCTCCAACTCGAAAACTAAAAGCCTGACAAGGTAAAGGTTTCTTAATCGCTTCTTTATTTTACCTTAAAAAAAATTAAGTGAGCAAAACTCAAAGTGATTACTTTATTTTCTAGTTTTACCTATGTAATTTGAATTTTGTGACGTGTCCAAGAGTCCTTAAGAGTCAATAAAGCACTTTGAACTTTTTATTTTGAATTTTTAGACTTTTCTTGATTTATTTGTTTTATATTATTATTTGTGGGCGGGACGCGATAAAGCACGTGTGGACCGAGATACTTCTGATGGCGTGTCTCGTTGATATACGACCACGCTTGAGCGACAAGGAAGCGAGGTGGGCAAGCCAAAACAGAATGTGTGTTAGCTCACAGTATGTGGTAAACAGTAAGTTAACTTGATGATGCTGTGTGTATTGTCTAGGAAATTTAATATCATCATTTATTTAAAATCGCATTATAAAATACGTTTATTACTATGGAAGATAAAATAATAAAAAAATCCACAGTATAAAATATATCAAAACGGTGAATCACCGGCCGCGAAGCTAGCCTCAAGCGGCCGGTTACTAGGAGAGAGAAACAGAGAGAGGAACTTCCTGACGATGCGCGCCGAGTCCAGGAGTACCGCCTTTTGGATCTGGCCCTTGACCCAACTTCCTAGCGAGAGTCTCTTGAGATGTTGATCAAGACTCTTCGCTATTACGCCGTTAACCGAAACGACTATCGGGAGCACGGTCGCTGAATCAATTCATTATTATTAACTAGCTGAGCTGGTCCTTGTACACATTTCATACCAATAGTTAATGAAGTTGATGTAATGAATTATAACCTTTTTACCCGACTACCAACGAAGGAGTGTTATGAGATTAGCAACCCATTCTATTAGTTGGCTATTCTTTCATGACAATTTTTTTTATCAAATGTTGAGAGTATAGAAGAGATAGTCGGTTCACACAGTACGCGCTGGGAGGACATCTTAACAACGATACAACACACAGTATACAGTGTTACTAACTACACTAACTGTTACTTCAGACGCTTGAGCTTAAGAGGGCGCATTGCGCGCCAATTTGTAAAAAGGATTGGCATAGGATTTTGCGTTCATAGGAGCGGGAAAGTGCATAAGTTTTTGGAACGGCGTTAGCGCAAAAATCAAGTTTTTGCTTATTTACAAAAAAACTACACAATTTATGAAGAAACTAGTTCAAGGCACCAAATACTTAGTAATAACCTATGAATCAAAATATAAATATTTTCAATAGATTGCAGGGTTCCTGAAATCTCGACCAAATTATGGGCGAAACAGTGCACTTACATGATTTTTTTTATTACATAATTTTTATTCGCATCTTGTTTTTACATTCAAGGAACCAAAGAAAACGAACTAAAATTTTATGTAATTCGAGTTTTTTACCACGGAGATTACTGAATACTGTGGTCTAGGCCTAGTTTTTACAACCAAACCCGTTACGTTCGCTCCTTAAGACACCGTCTTCCTTGTGAGTAAAGGCGTGGTGAGTAAGTGTCCCAAACATCGGGAAAGTTTCTTTTTGATTTTAGTTGAAAACCTATAACCTGATTGGGGCAATTCCCCCCCCCCCCAATTACCCCGTTTTTTGTTAGTGTTTGTCCCCATTACCCTGACCAGGCACTTCAGGATCAACGATTTTTACCTTAAAATCATAAAATCTTCTATACCGGCTGTATGTAAACATACAAACTTATGCCAAGTTCACCGACACTCCGTCTCTTTACATTTATATGAAGTAAATACAAAAAAATTACTCGAGAAGTGAAAAGGTGAGGGTGGCGGTTCGCCCCGAGTACCAAGCTTCGAGAGGTGCCATCTTGGCAGCCCCTTGGTGCTAGCTTGGTTACGCCAAGCAAGCACCAAGAAAGGGTGACAACGACTACATAAATGCTGCAGCTATCTCCGCTTGCCGTCGTCTTAGCTTCCTTGTCTTTGTTGCTAACCCGACCTCAACAAACTCCAAAATTATCTCGGCTTGCTTCGCTCGCCGTTATTTATATTCATAGATTTTCATCTACCACCGCAATTTAAAAATATTTGGGGCTCGTTTCATTCGCTATCATTAATTTATTTTGTCATGGGTCCACTTGTATACTTTTCTCCAACTATCCGAAAAAAATTCACTTAGAAAAAATGTTATAGTTGTGTTGTTAAATTTCAATAAAAATACAAAAATCTTTAAAAAAGTTTTATAACTGCAAGAAATGACTGGAGAAAGCCGCAGCCTAAAATTGGAGGAAGGTGATCAAAAAAGTTAGCCCCCCCAGTCATGGAGTACTTCCGCGGCCCCTGATTGGATCGCTATGTTTACGAAAACTATAAAAGTTTTCGTTTCCTTCCATACAATTAGCACCTTGCAAAGACCCTACCGGATACTAAGAGAAACCTCTTTTCGTGTAAGACGGTGAATCCAATAGTTTCTGTTAACAGAAACTATTGGAAAATTACAATCGATCGAGATTAATCTCGATCGATTGTAATTTTTGAGTGATTTTGAGTACTTAATCTGTTGCATTTTGGCTGTACGAGTTCCAACTTTGACATGTAAGCAGGGAGTAAACTGTCACGCTCTCGAAAACTTTATCCCTTTCGGTCATAGGGAAAAAACTAGTCTCCCTGATCGAAGATTTCGGTATTTCGCAAACTTACTAAACTCTAGACGTTAAGTATTTTTCTGTCAGGAAGGATGACATGACTCTACTATTCTACACCTTTCTACACATCCTGTACCCTGTGCCTAAAAATCTGCTGTGACGTGGAGTTGCAGACAGCACGGTTTGCATTGTAGATTCACTTTGCCTGAGGCGAGAAATATGCTTGCGAGGTCAAACCCGCACTAACGGAAGCAGCTTTTAATGGAGGAATATTGAAAATCCAAGGAAATCCCGGTCGAGTGCTTTTGAGCGTATTTTTATGAACATAAATGTGGCTGTGAATTTTGTTGGTACTTGAATTCGTAATGTTAAAGGAAGGTTTGCCAGATCAAGTTATATTTTTAATATTTGAAACTAAGTCTATATTAAAAGGCAATACCTACCCTATCCCAAGAATAGATTAACGTCAATGCATCTTTAGATCTAGCTGCCAATTTAAAGAACTAGAGAATGATGTCCTGAATTTTCGCTGTACTACACAGAAAAATATCTTTGTAGCCTTCTTTAAGACTCTTTTTTCCTAAACTTATGTCTAATCCTGGCACCCTTCTTGCATCTGATGGCAGATTTAAAATTCTAAACCCCCCACAAGTTTAGCTCCCGTTACACACGTATTTCTTTCACCCGTCACTACAACGGCGTCAATTTACATAACAATATATCATCGAAATATGGCCTGACGGCTTTCATAGCGGACTTTAAAAATCCGCTGCACGTTTCGGAAAATAGCCGTTCGGCTTGGACAAAAGGATCGGTTGTTCCATTCGAGTTAGAAAATACCGAAAATTCACTTCCGAAAATCGAACTCATGAAGTGTCGCCATAACAATAACGATCACAACACGAAGGTGTCATGCAAAACGTTTCTCAACAAAAAGTTACTCACAGGAAACTGTGGTACTCACATGAGTAACTTTGACACAAACTTTTGAATATAGTCCTTTATTATTCAGAAATAAAAATTTAGTTAGCTAAAGACAAGTTAAAACAAAGAAGGTGTTCAATTCAACCTACTTTGTGTGACTCTTTTTTGGCCCTTATGAGGAAACAAAAAGTTTTTTTTAAATGTTGTCTTGTGTTAACTTGGAGGGAACGTAGGCTGCTTGATCTTAGCGGTCGAGAGACACAAAGGATATTCTTAACATGAAATATTTTTAATGCAATATTGCCAACATAACACTACTAACTGGAAACCCCTTAGAATCGATAAGCCAAAACACAAAAGCCACTTCACCGCAATACAGAATTACCGCTTTTAAAAACACGCGCGCATATATATTCAGAATGGTCTTTTGTGAAAAATATTTGGAGCGAGCTTTGGGAGCCCGGTATAATAAAGCTTTTTAGGGTTCCGTAGCGATTTATAGTGTGTGTGTGCGTTGTTTTTATAGTGTTTACCCACACTTCTAATTCCACCGCACCATTTCTAATTCTCAATAGGTATTTAAAGATGTTGCCAAAATACTAAACTAATTGAACAGCACTGAAAATATTGCCGTTTCTTTCATAACGATCAAAATAAAAAGTATGACCTAATTTTTAGAGCCGTCGAATAAGTTTAGTTTCGTTTTGGCGACATCTGAATGGACACCATTTATACTCCCCAAAAATTTACGTCTCAGGCGGGACTGAGAAACTCTTTACGGGAATGTGTTGCCGATTTCAGCACTGAGTCAACCACATTACCGTCGCATGAGTTATAAATTTTGGGTTATAATTTCTTAGTAATGATGTTGTTTAACATTCATCATTACATCCCTTATGTCACGAAGTAATATAGTTAATATATACATAGTAATATGTAATATAGTTAATCCAGTTTTACTTAGCAATTCATTGTAAGCTTACAAAAAATTGTACGGAACTTTGTAGATACTTGCAGACACTTGCCCATTATATTCTAATTTAACGCGTGGTGCAACATATTCCCACCATAGAGTTCATGAATAAAAAGTTAAAAAACCAGCTCCAATAAATTTAGTAAATAGTTGTCGGTTACAGGATTTAGGACGACATCAAAGGCGTAGTGAGTAAGTAATCGACTTTCAAACAATGAGCGTGGACTGAGTAGGTATTTTGAATACATCTACGAGATTCAGTCTCGTGTTAGCTGATTTTCAGCTAGCCTTAACTCGATATACTTTAACTTCTATCTCGCTTACACGTACAAAAAAGTATGAGACAGATACAATATTCAGTGAAAATAGCCTGTGTCAAATCTCTCAAAACCATTCGAAAACTAAAATCGAGTTCGTATGAAACAATAGTTCTAGTAGCCTACGAGCATGAAACTATTCAACCGCTGTCAAACTACGAACTAATTCCGTAGTTTGACAGCGGTCCTCTCTATCCGGTAGAGGCGCTGCAAGGCACTAAATGTACAAAAAATTGTTCTTGAAGTCAAAAAATTGTTGCGTAATTTAGAGGTATAAAAAAAATTCATAAAAGTCAAGTAGTTTTGTCTCGTAACGGCGCGGAGTTCCAATTTTTTTTTGTACCATACGTTGCGAACCTTTGCGCCCTAAAAAGAAGGATGGCGGTATAAGACCCATAGCCGTGGGCACCACGTACCGCCGCGGCGCCGCCTTGCGGCTAAAGTCTGCTGTCGGAAAGAAGCCGACTATCAAGGCGACTATTTCCGACCAATTCAGCTAGGCTTTGGTTCGCGAGGCGGATGTGAGGCCGCAGTACATTCCCTTCGGACATTTTTGACCAAAATTATGGGGAAGTAATTCTGAAGGTAGACGTCAAAAACGCCTTCAATTCCGTAGACAGGGGCGCCTTGCTAAAATAAATTAAAGACAAAATTCAAGAAATTTACCCATTTCTCTGGAAATGTTACGGTTCACCGTCAAAATTAATTTACAGGAACAAAGTCATTTTGTCCGCTGTTGGATGTCAGCAGGGCGACCCTTTTAGTCCGGCCATATTTAGCCTTGCCATCCAACTGATAATTCAACGTCTCCAATCCAAGCTCAATGTTTGGTATTTGGATGACGGAACATTAGGTGGAGAGGTAAACACAGTTTCTGATGATCTAAAAATTATTAGAGATGAATTTCGAAAAATAGGTTTCGAATTAAATTTTTCAAAGTGCGAGGTTTTTATTTCGGACTCTTGTGTAGACAAAAACAATATCATTGGAAAATTCAATAGTTTGGCCCCCAACATTACAGTTGTAGATAAATGTTCACTTCACCTCCTTGGTTCACCAATTCTTGATGAGTCTTTTCAGTCCTTTGTAGATAAGAAAATTCAAAATTTCATCAAAACTTCGGACAGACTGCTCATTGACTGATGATTGACCATAATATGGCTTTTACAATAATTGGATTTTGTCTTTTTGTACCTAAATTTACATATTCTTTGAGATGTAGTCAACTGTGGAAACACAGCTAGCTCTTGGAAGGCTTACACAAAATAATAAAGAATACTCTATCATCGGTTTTGAATGTCGATTTAGATGACAAGGCATGGTCGCAGGCCTCCCTGCCTGTCAAATCCTATATGCAAAATTTCAAGTGTAGCCCTTCCAGCGTTCCTGTCTTCCGTCTACAGCACTAGTTCTTTAGTTGATAAAATTTTAAAATCATCTTGTTTGGCCCACCTAGAATTTCATTCAAAATTTCATTTTTAGACGAAGCTCGAGCGGCTAGGAATATTGCTTTTGTGAGTTGACACGGAATTGTTTGTTACAAACGTGCTCCAGCTCAGCGGATCGTGCCCGTCTCCTGGCCGTTTCTAAATGGGAGTCAGGACATTGGTTGCAACCATTTCCTTCATTGAACACTGGCACTTTATTGGATCCCGTAACTTTCCGTATGTTCCGTACATGTCTTCGGTTGGGCCATACAGCGGGGCAATGCAGCGCGCCTCATCAATGCCAGTGCGGTACTGCTATCGAACAACTTGGTCATCACGGATTATCGTGTATTAGGGCCGCCGATCGGATATCTCATCATGCCAGCCTTAACGACATCATCCGGCGGGCCTTTGTCACCGCTAACGTACCAGCTATTCTCGAACCAAATGGTCTGTTGCGTGACGATGGTAAGAGGCCCGACGGCATGATACTAGTCCCATGGGAGTTGGGGAGGCCCATTGTGTGGGACGCTACGTGTGTCGACACACTTGCGCCTTCTCATTTTCCGAGGACATCCGTGAGGGCTGGTGCGGCGGCAGATTTGGCCGAGGATCTCAAGAATCGCAAATATGCAGGTCTCGACAGAACCTACATTTGCTCCCTTTAGGGTCGAGACCCTAGGTCCGTGGGGTACCGACGTGGGGCTCTCCAGGCTTTTAAAAAGTTATCTGAGCGTGTGGTCGCAGGGACGCGTGGCCCGAGAGCTGGTGGGTATCTGGCGCAGCGCATCAGCATTGCCTTACAGCGGGGCAATGCAGCCAGCGTCTTGGGGACTCTTCCGAATGGTATTGATATGGATCAGTTGAGCTACCTGTAGATTGTTTGCAACAGTCTGCAGTTAGCTTAATTGTTTCAATTGTAAATACTAGTCATAATTTGATTTCATTATTGAATTGTAATTTTCTTTGCCAATAAAAACTTATTTTTATTTTTAATTGGCACATTATTATTAGCTTTTATAACAGAATAATTGTCCGCTGACATGATCCATCACAAAAACACTCAAAACAAAATAACATTAGCGCCTCTAACGTTGGATAATGTAACTAATGTTTGATCATATCATGAAGTAGCCGTGCGTTTAGCTTTTCATATCGTCGACTAGGTACATCATGATGTCGGCAGCGCGTATTTTCTATTTCATGAAATACAACCATTTCATGAAATTTTGGTTGGTTACATCATGAAGTGATCAATTCTCGACATATGCACAAAAGAGACGAAAACTTTTTTTACTATCGTAAACTAATGCACAACAGAGGCGTAGGTCTATCAAGGCGTGATGGAGACGTCGACGTCTCCATCACGTCTCGACTGTTGGTAGTCCGGTAGCTATCGTGAACGTGTCGAGTAGCTGTCGAGCAGGGATGTAAAAATGGTTCTTATCTGGAACGCAGCTCACATACGAACCATTGATATTCACAACCAGACGACTCAAAGGCATGATTATTATTTTTATTTGCATATTATTTAGTATATCAAAATTAATTGCTCATAAATTCTTCGTTATTTTATTGTATTAGTATTCCTACATGCTAAAATAACAAAATAAATAAGCAATATTAGCGCCATGTTTTGGTAAAGAACTTCATGGTCTATGGTAGTTGTAGTTGCATTACTAAGAGATGGCGTTAGAGTCGCGATTCCGCAAAAATATAATTTACGCCTTATTTTAGGTACTTACGTATTATTTATCACTTTAAAACACTCCGACAAAACTGAGGCACCTACCTACAAATCAATTTATCACTAAACATTGGTCACTGATTGGTAGTGTGGATATTTCTTCTTTACCAATGTAGTAGGGTAAGAAATCATAAAAAATTAGTTTATGTTACTGTTTTCTCTACCAAAAGAAAAATTCAAGCAATAACACAGTCTACTATAATTTAGGTAAGGTTTGTTCATGTTTGGAGGATACACCATGTAAGATCTACGAATTATTTCTTTCATCAAACTCCAAAATAAGGTAATTCTTAGAAAACTAACCGCGTAATATTGCAATAATAATAAAGACAGTATATTATCTCAAATCTTCATTTCAAATCAAGCGTTACAATTTATTATCTTATTTTTAATATGAAAAATTCAACATTTTACAAAATATAAAAAGAAAGGTAAAAATCATTTATTACAGCAAAACTAATAAGTAAATACACTTAACTTATTAGCACTTACATGGTGATGAGGTATTTCTAATTACTTGTATTTAAAATTTAGTGTAATACATTGTGTTATTGCCGAGACGTACATATCTACAATGTTATGTAATTTCTGATGGCACCCTCACTAGGCTAGGCCTGTATCGAGGGAGCCTATACATGTACGACAATTCAAAGTTTAGTATTGTTCAGGTTACGGATATAACTGAATATAAAAATACCTAAGGATGAATTATGTGATGTAAGTTTAGAGGTAGAGGTAAATACCCACACAAACTAATTTAATTTATAAAACAAACATAAAACGTGAATAAATTTACAGTGCAAACATTAAATACAAAGTAAAGAATTTATGTAAAAAAGAGATGAAAGAAATAAAATTAAACAAAACCATTGAGTACCTACATCTAGGATAAAGCTTTAAGGAGTTCCTCTGTCTTGTCATATGACAAGGCAGCAAGCCACTTTTGTATGATATATTTTGCTTCAGCAATACTTTTATCCTTGATGTTACAGTTTTTAGCTACATTATTATATACTCGAACCTTCATAAAACTGCCTGTGCATTGTGCAAAATTTGTTTTAGTAGAGGGGGTAATCAATCTATTATATAAACTCTACGATCGGACACGAACTCAGTATCAGGGGAGGAACTATGGGATTTATGTACTGAAAGAGCAGTTTTTACATAGAGTAATATTCTAATATAATATTATTTTGTTACTATAGAGGTAGAGAAAAAATATTTTTACCTCAATTCTTGCTACTAAAAATATGATAAGCATTTTCAGACATTATTTGTACCTTTAAACAGTTTTATACTATTTTAATTATAAATATGAACATTTTTACGTTAGTAACATAAGCATCATTCGGACTCGTAATTCATGTCAAAATCTGTAATTTTCCTAGGGACTTTTACATCTCTTGACGTTAGTAACGTAAAGCGATCGAGAGCGTAGTTCCTTGCATGGAAAAAGGAGACGTCACGCTCACGTCTCGTTACTAACGTCAGGTGGGACTCGGGGCCTAGGTGGGACTCGGGGCTCTGGTCTTTGACCAAATTGCATTAGGATTCCTCTCGTATAACAAATTATGATGTTTTCTGTAGAAAAAAATCGGTGCTGAGTTGATCGATGCGTGCCAAGAGTGTAATACTACTAATAAAATACTCCATAAAGCTCTAGCGATAAACAAAATCATAAATTCTCTACCTTAGTCGAAAAAATACGGACGTCCAAAGGAATTTATTGTTCATAAACTCTATAAAGCTCTAAAACCAACGCTGATAAAATGCCTACAAGTTATATTTTAAATTAAGCTATTAATTAATAAAGAACCCCAGAGCCTTTGGAAGTTAACTTTCTAATTTTCATCACGAACTAAGAGTAAATAACACCTAAAGGCAATTTGATAGCAATTTGGCAATATTGAATAAAAAATTAAAAAATATCACATGCCTACATGCATAGATTTTAAAAATGTACGGGTTTTGAAATGAAATGAAATATTTGCTTAAATTTAGGTTAACAATGATGGTTTTAGAATAAAGTACACAGTTGACATTTTAGTCGTGCAAATGTTTAAGATTAATTTACATTGTAGTTAAAGTAGAAATATAATAATATAATCGTAAAATTTTACATAATTCAAATAATACTATCATAATATTAAAATACATATATACATAAATCGAAAACATGCATAAAACCGTCAAAAGTAAAAAAAAGAGTATGGTAAATTTTCTAGTGTCCATTTGTGGTATTAAATAAAAGGTATCCGTTTGCAAATCCCTAAACAGTTTTAAAAATTTCCGTAGGTTTAACTTAAAATATTTTGATAAAACTCGAAAAAATATTCTTCTATCTCCGAAGTTTGCAGAGCAATTCATCTGAAATGTATGTAGCGTTTGTAGATATGATTTTTTATTTTACAGGAAAATATAAAGATGTCCCTTTTTGAAGAACCCTTTTTGAAAAATTGTCAAAAAGGCGAAACATTTTTTTAAAAGCGGGTATCTGTGATAAGTGGAAAGTGGGTTTTGTGAAAAGCGGTTCGCACATCTGAAATAAAGTTTTAAAATCCCTGTAGGTACATACTTATCGAAATATTTTGAAAAACTTCGAAAATTTTACTAATACATACTCCACAGTTTGCAAACCAATCCATCTGAAATCTATCTTACATTTTTAGGTATTCATTAAATAGCAAAGTCTCTAACCGGTACCCATAAGTAGTACATATTGGTATACTTGACAAACGTTCGAAACCCTCGGCACGCGAGTCACACTCGCACTTGACGGATCTTGTTTATATTGACACTGAGCTATGACCGAAACGGGGAGGGAATATTTATATTTTTTATTGTCTTTAAAGAGGTTATAGAGGTAGAGCCCAAATTGTTACTCTACGATCGCCGCCCAATGGAACGTTTAATTAGGACCGTTTTTGACCTTTTTTCTTCTCTTATAACAATAATTACAAGTTTCTCTACTTCTTTGATCTATTTTCTATGTATTTAACAGGGTTATTAAATGTTGAGGAATAAAATACTACAACATTTTTCGCATCGTCCTAGTTTCCCCGTTAGCATAAAAAGTGTTACGGGAAAAGCTAATCTGTCCGATGTAGTGTCTCGGGAGAAAAAAAACCTATAACACAACTGGTTGCGTGTTGTTTGACAATACATGTCAAACAACACCAAGACTACTGGGCAAGTGTTTCGGATTGTAGCCAGTAGAAGGAGGCATTGAGACTCTGGAACTCTCTTCCCTATGATATCAGAAAAGTCGAATCAAAGGATAGTTTTAAAAAGTTGACACGTGAACATTTTTTAAGTAATCTTTACCCGACTTCTAATTAGGTAACTCAACCATCTTTTTAACTTTTTGTGATTTTTATTGCTACCTTTCTTCATTAAAACATTGTAAGTACCTATTATAATATATATTTATTTATATATATATATATATTTAGATATTATATATATTATTATATAGTGCAAGTTTTAATATAAATTAATGTAGTTTTTCTAGCTTAGTTTAATTATAGCACGCCTTTTTGTTTTATTTCTACCATGTGTGGTTGGCAGGTAGAAAATGCCATCGGCATTAAGCCCACCATTTGTATACTTTTGTTAAATGTGTGCAATAAAGTATTTAAATAAATAAAATTCCCGGCTTTAAACCCGAGATTCTCCCGAAAACTCCTCACCTGACAAACTCCGGGAAATTGTCAATACCGTCACAGGACATTCCATGCTTAACAAACACCTATTTAATTTGGGTATATCGGACAGCCCACGGGGCGTCTCCTATGCGTTCATAGGATGCAGAGGGTGCATGCGATAGCGTAGCTTCTTAACGACTACTGCACTACGTCGAGACACCGAGGACGCCTAGGGAGGCATGCACCGGCGTCAGCGAGCTGCTGGCTAGACGTCGGCTGGTTAGACGAGCAGTCCCCCACCCGACCCGCAAAAAGGGCCCACCTGTGGCCTAATTGCGGAAACCAGTCCAGAAACAAGTAACTACTGGTTGTGTCAAACAGTTGTATCACGAGGATAAACGAAGTGAATGCAATAAGCAGAATAACTGTTTCATATATTTGTGTAGTTGTTAAGTAAACATTTTGTGCACGCTGCGGCAGCGTCCTCTAAATCTGGAAACTAAGCTGGAAACACATGTCATGTTTCTTAAGATTCTGCAATGTATAATATTAACCCTTAAGTGATTTTTCAATTAGGGTGATCTGTAAAACAAATAGAATAAGATATATTATACAATAAAATAAAATCTATTTGGGTTTTTGTGAATTGTCTTCAATACACCCGTGCTTTAATGGTATTTTTTTACAAAACTCTAGATTAAGAGCTCTTAGGTGATATTAAACTTGCAAGATTTTTTTTCTTTTTTATCACTACAAGCTGCGCACAAAAAAAATCCTAACAGTTAATATTAGGTCCTTACATATGAAATTGGCGTTTTGTATGGGAGGAACAAAAAGTCGAATATTTTTTAATATAATATATTTAATTAATCAAAGTATGAACCATTATTTTCTATGCACTTTTGCCATCTTATAGGTAGTTCATTGATCCCTTTACTAAAAAAACCAGTCGGACGGGAATCAATAAAATCTTTGAAGGCGATTTGGACTGCCCCATCGGAGTTGAATTTTTTCCCTTGCAAGAAGTTATCCAAATTTCGAAAAAAATGGTAATCTGTTGGAGCAAGGTCCGGGGAGTACGGAGGATGTCTTAGACTTTCCAATTGAAGCTCTTCTAATTTAGTAGCCGTCTGTTGCGCAGTGTGTGGTCTAGCGTTGTCGTGAAGCAGCAGTGGCGTGGAGCGATTGACCAGCCTAGGTTGTTCAGCCGCTAGCTTTTCCATCATGGTTTGCAATTGCTGACAATAGACATCAGCCGTAATAGTCTGGCCAGATTTGAGAAAACTGTAATGAACAATACCGGCACTAGTCCACCAAACGCTTACAAGTAACTTTTTTGGGGTTAATTTTCGCTTGGGGCAGGATTTGGCTGGCTGGCCAGGATCCAACCATTGCGCTGAGCGCTTCCGATTATCGTAAAGAACCCATTTTTCATCACAGGTAATGATTCGGTTTAAAATACCTTCATTATTGTGCCGGTTTAGTAATGTAACGCAGCAGTCGACGCGCGTTTGCCGGTTTGCTTCAGTCAATTCGTGAGGTACCCACCTTTCAAGCTTTTTAATCTTCCCAATTTGCTTCAAGTGAATTAAAACAGTTTTATCACTAACATCGCAGCCTGCAGCTAACTCGGACGTGGTTTGCGATGGATCCGCTTCCACAATAGCCTTCAACTCTTCATTATCAACTTGAGTCTCAGGCCGTCCACGGGGCTTGTTCTGCAGGTCAAAATTTCCAGAACGAAAACGTTGGAACCAAAAACGAACTGTGTTTTCTTTTGCAACACGACCGCCATACACATCATTCACCCTTCGAGTTGTTTCCGCAGCACTAGTGCCACGGCGGAACTCGTACTCGTAAATAATGCGATATTTTAAGTTTTCCATTTTGTAAAATGAGTGACGCAAACAGAAAAAAACAGAAGAAAAAAAACAAATGAATGACGATCATCGAAGCACAAATACATGAGTCTATAGCTGTACAAATTTGAATTTGGAATTCCTTACCAAAGAGGAGAAATTTGTGATTAAAGTGGCCAGTACGAAAAACGCCAATTTCATATGTAAGGACCTAATATTATATATAGGTATTCAAAAGTATCAAAAGTCCAAGCCAATTAAAACTGTGTAGAATCGAAAAACCTTCCGCTAATTGAGCCTGATAGAAAACCCGACATCCATTGTTCTCAGAAATAACTTCGTTATCCAAAGAAAATTTTAAGCTTTTGTCGGAAGTTTTGGGAACACTTTTGAATAGGTCTTAGCGTAGTTCAAGGTTTGTGACTACCTACAATGGAGTCTACTTACCGAAGTCGGCGACACAGCCCGGCGGGTTGGTGCGACCTTTTAGTATATGAATATTGTAGGTAGCCGACAGTATTTTATCGACGTGTAGTCTCCATAATAATAAACGAGTGTATAAAGGACACATAAATCCAGCAACGCTACGCACAGCACAATAATAAACATTAAAATATGGGCTTAAACTCGTAATCTTTAGATACATTTTATAGTGACAAAATGGCTTACCGCAAGCTTTAAACGAGTGGCCGGCGAGCTGTCTGCTATTTGATGCCGTCTATAAAAAATACATCTAAATATTACGAGTTAAAGCCATTATATTTGAATGCACTTTTTTATGTTGTGCGGCAGTGGTGCGGTCCAAATCTGGGACAAACTTTATTCACGCATGATCAGAATGAAATGGAACAGTCAAATTAAATGTGCGACCGCTTTTGTTTCACTTCGAATTGGTTTATGATGGACTATAATGCTGTTGACCGCAGATAGCCATGACAGCGTTACCGGACTTTTGGCGGGCGCAGAGGGCGCCTCGCCGGTAAAGTTATGATGGGGCAACACGCACAAGGGCCACCACTTAGGTGCGAGCCTCGGCTTGGGCGGTCGCCAGATGCTACAAGAGGGAATGGAGGTTTCGCCAAGGTGCACGAATGCACCTATGGGCGGAAGCGGGGAATTCTTCGACCCCGCATCCGGCGGGGTCGGTTTTTGGTCGGGTGTGTAGTGTGCGGAAGCGAGTCTGTACTTGTTGCCGTCACCTCCGGGTTAGCGGCGGTGATTGGGTCAACGGGGTCACCGAGAACGTGTCTCAGTCTACGGAGGAGAGGCGCACGCTGTGTACACTCACGGATTATTATATTTAGAGGCGGCCTTATCGCTCTCAGCGATAAGGCCGCCTATTATACTGAGTATTTGTTAGATGTTAAATATAAGGTTTTATTATGTTATTTTTTTTTAAGTACAATAAAGTGTTAATTCATTCATTCATAATTTATCTGATTAAAAATATCTATCTATGAATGTATTGTATTAAGTATATCAGTCATCTAGTACCCATAACACAAGCTCTGCTTATCTTGGGGCTAGATGATGCTGTGTGGATTGACCAGCGTTATTATTCTTATTCACATCATTTATAATATAGAATAAGAATACTAGTGAATATGGAATAAGAATACTGGTGACTAGGGCAGAGAGAGGAACTTCCTGACGATGCGCGCCGAGTCCAGGAGTACCGCCTTTTGGATCTGACCCTTGATCCAACTTCCTAGCGAGAGTCTCTCGAGATGTTGATCGAGGCTCTTCACTATTACGCCGTTAACCGAAACTACTATCGAGACGACGATCGCTGAATCAACATCCCATTATGCTGACAACCTCGTAGGCCAAGTCAAGATATTTGCTAAGGTTTTCTTTCTTTTCTAGCTTTAACGAGGTTAACATGTGGTATGGTGACATCAGCGAGCACTGCCCTCCGTTCTAACCGATTTATCAGCACAATATCAGGCTTATTCGCAAGGATAGTCCTGTCTGTAATGATAGATCGGTCCCAATAGAGCGTACACGGCCATTTTCGAGAACTAGCGCTGCGCCGGTGTGTACTTATAGTACGGAACTTCAGGGCCAGTAAGGTCATATCGGAGAGCAAATTGCTGGTGTATAAGTTTTGCTACTTGGTTGTGTCATTGCAAGTACTGAGAGTTCGCAAGGTGCGAACAACTTGAAAGTATATGACAGAGGGTCTCCCTAGGAAGATGACACCCTCGACAAATATCGATCGTGCCATCTTTCATAATATACTTTCGGTAATTGTTCGTCTTTACCACCCACAATTGCACAGACAAAACCTTCGGTTTCCCCAAAGAGGTCACCGAAGCGTAGCCAGTTTACGGAGCTTAGAAAATCTACACCAGCTCTCATTATTATTATTATAATAATCAGAATTAGACATCCCGATGATATCACCAGTTTCATCAAGAAGTTAGAGATCACTTAGAGATAAACATGATAGCAGTTATAAAACTGCCACTGGCATCATAAAGTCACTGTAACAGCAAAACTTGCTACATCAGCGAGCAAATCTCACTCCGTCAACCAATGACCAACGATGGGAATGGGCTTGGAAACATAAATCCAATGGCAATGATAGGTGAGATGAAACATCAGCGCACAATACACAATAGTCTTATAACGACATAACTCATGCAGTCGGCACTACTCTGCTACTGTTTGCATGTTCGCTGCTATGAGTGCTATTAATCTTGGTGGCTTCTGTCGTGAGATAGAAGATTATAGAAGCTGGTGTGTTTCTTTTTGTGATAACTGCGTCTCCACTTCTCGGTAGGTTGATCTGAAAGCGTCATTGATAAATAAATAAAAAAATATTTTTATTGCACAATAAATAATAAAGGGTTTTATTCTAGGGGTTAGGGCCGTTGTTATTAATAATAATATTGTAAATTTTTCGTAGAGGTTCGTAAGCCGTAGGAGCTCTACGTCTCTACGGCCTGCACCACTTCACTATGAATCTCTACAGAAAAACTGCACTTTTCTGAATGGTTATTATCGCTAAAATAGTATTTATAAGATTCCAAATCTTAATTATGATGCCGAAAGTGTATTACAATCGCTGCTGAGTTGATCGGTTACATGAAAATGGGGAAAACTTCACATATTTTCCTTCACGAAAATCTAGCCGCTAAATAATGATTCCACGACAAAGTTACATATGCACTGAGTTCACAAGCAAGACGTATGCACAACAAGCAAACAGAGGCAAGTCGCTGAGGGCTCGGTTGAATTTAATTTCCTTTTCTGAGGCAAGGGGTTGCAGCAAACGAGCAACTATAGTCACCAGAGAGTTGATCATCTGCTATGCGTTAAGTCGCTCACTTACCGCATTCGCCTGTAATGTAACATTCTAAGATTCGTTTGCGAGCATTACGTTACAATACTGCCTCGCTGACTAACGAGCAATCGCCCGTATTGTAATTGTAACAGTCCAACGATATTTGACATTGAATGCTCAATGCTGTAGTCTAATCAGTTGTTTTTCGCAATATCAGACGGACCCTGTACTTAATAATAATTGATTTTGCAGACCATACACTGAAAAACTACGTCCTTCTCTCTCACTGGATGTAAGCTCGATTCTGAATGTTATATTACAGGTTAATCCTCGCGGTGACGACCGATGTGGCGCAGCGGGCGAAGGACCGCCTGCGACGCAGAAGGTTGCGGGCTCGATTCACGCCTTGGGACAAATGTTTGTACGATCTGCAAATATTTGTTCCGAGTGTTCTGGGTATTTTCTATATATAATAATAAATATCTATCTATGTTATGTATTGTATTAAGTTTATCAGTCATCTAGTACCCATAACACAAGCTCTGCTTACTTTGGGGCTAGATGATCTGTGTGGATTGTCCAGCATTATTTATTTATTTATTTAATCCTCGCGGTGAGGGAGCGCCTTAATAGGTATCATAGCGGCGAGACACGGTGCCTTTCCGTGGCACCGTGTATAAGTATTTTTCTCCAGTATTTTTTTCCGCTGCTCGCTAACCGCGGGATTAACTAGCTCTCCTGCGAGGCCTTTTATATTAACACTTGTTTCTACGTCGGTCTGCGGCGTTAGATACCTCACGCCACATAATGAAAAACCAATTGAAAACAGCTGCGTACAATAATTTTCATTATGGTTTGTAACCGCAACCATAACCACAAGTTTGGATTAAAACGGACTTGTTGACTTGAAAAACGAATTATGTACCTATTGGTTATTTTCAATCAATTTTACCTAGGCATACGGACTGATTTCACCAAACAAAAAAGCAAAGCTTTTACGAATCATGGCTCTGACTTAACCTGAACCTGACGATAAGCTAGTGATCCCTTTGATAATCTAGTTTAACTGACTGTAGGGAGAATTTTGGACCTGAATAAAATTCTCCCACAGCTATCAAGCTGTGGTGATAAATTGTGTATATGTTTGACGAATAAACAGACATAGACAGAGTGATTAAAATCTGAACTGGCGTCACTATAAGTGGCCAGTCTGCAGCACCCTCATGCACAACGAGAAGTTACAGACGATAACCCTCACGTTGAGCGCCCGCAATCGACATTATTTGCCAGCACAATCCATACTAATATTATAAATTCGAAAACAACTCTTTCTGTCTGTCTGTCTGTCGATCTGTCTGTCTGTTACCTTTTCACGCCTAATCGGCTGAACGGATCTTAATGAAATTTGGCATGTAGATAGATGGTATCTCGGGTACGGACATAGACTACTTTCTATCTCGAAAAAGAAAGTTTCCCTTATATTATGCGGCTTCAACGCAGTTATTATAGCGTTAACGATAAACCCTTTGCCCCAACATTAAGGGTTATTAATTGGACATTAACCCAGTTCGCAGTTATGTTCTCGCTGTTTAAAAACAGCATTAAATTTTATTTTATCCATGTTTATCTAGAAGAGTATGGATCTGTTGATGTCGGTCTTGCTTTTAATTAACATTTTTTATTTGAAGATTGTAGGTACTTCGTTTTTCTTGCGATACTCTAATTTATCAAAAAATGTAAAACGCCTGATTAAAATTTTACTTATGATCATGATAACATTTTAATTACTTCACCGATTTTTTTTATACACACTCAAGTCTCCTTTCAAACTAGAAACTAAATCCAAATCGGTTTATCCGTTTGGGAGTTACGATGCCTCACACATACAAATATTTTTTTCACCACTCTCGCTCGAAAACGGTGACTTTTCTGCTCAAAAACAGTGAGCAAGACCGGATTTTGCTCACATGTCAAATAAAGGATATAATTCAACTTGTTCAAAAAAGTTATTTGAATTTAGAATGCTGTACTAACTTTTGATGGTTTAATATGTTATTGATACTCTATGGTCGGCGCCGAAAAATATAATAAACTTCGCGGTCTGCACCAGGGGAGGTAAACTTTCTCACTGAATGAAGGCATCGCCATTTTTATACCTTGACAACTTGGCTTGTGAAGACCATTCTTCTAGGCGGACATCGCCATCTTTATATTATCTACCACACAACAGGTTCGAAATTTATATGGGACTTGCACCTTTGTGAGCTGCACTCATTCTAATCTTATGGAAGGAGGTTAGACAGCGTTCAAACTTCACAGAAACGCATAACTTCGTTCTTTCATGGTTTGAAAGAGGTTTAAAGCATTCGGCACGAATGCTTTAAACTATGGTTGTTGACCAAAATGAGTTCCTGATATTCGACCTCTTTTATAAATTACAACATATTTTCTCGCTAGTCGAGGTGAAAAATTGTATGTTGAACTCGAGGGCTAATATTTTTTTGTTTCGTGCCTTATAATCCCTTGCTAGCTCAGCAGTCTACTTTAGAGCCACTCGCTACGCTCGTGACTCCACTCTAGACTGCGTTGCTAGCTCGGGATTTAATATCAGCACGTGCAACAAAAAACCGTTTTGCTCACTTGTTGAACAAATAACTATTAAAACTCACTCTAGGCAAACTTTGCAGGAATCAATTTGAAATTTCACGATATTCTCTCTCAGATATGATGACATCCAGCAAGATACAGTACTGAAAAACTGTACAGTATTTCTTGTTCTATGTATATTAATATTTTTCTTTTTATTTCTTGCATTCTTTATTTTTTTACTTACAACTAACTAGGTACCTATAATCACACTACACATCACATCACACTAATACTATAAATGCGAAAGTTTGGTTTGATGGATAGATGGATGTTTGGTACTTCGTCACGCCAAAACGACTTAACAGATTAAGCTGAAATGTTATGAGTAGCCCTAATCCTGGAATCAAACATAGGCTAATTTTATCCCATAAATCAGATGGGATAGAAATGACCTTTAAACATTTCCATAGAAACTACGCTGGCGAAACCGCGTGCAGCAACTAATAACCTATGCATGCACCTCTATATAATCTAATCAGTGTGTTTCAATTTATTTATTTCCATTATAAACAAAATACATTGTCAAAGATGACAACGGCTTTTATTAACTAAGAAAATGACAATCAAATAGATAATAAAAACGAATTACAATCAAATACATTGTGTGTGAAAAACTTAAATCTAAAACAACTGAGTAGGTAGGTACACAATAAACGAATTTGACAATCAAGTCAATTTTAAATACTATTCAAATAGGAAACACAAAATAATAGCATAATAAAAGCTCTTATGAAAAATAATTTATATATTCAATGAAAGCATTAATGCAAATGGTATTATTATTTGGATACAATGTCCACTTGGATATTAAAATGATTCGGTAGATATGGTAGGTTCTCTGAGCGCTAACTCAACAAATGGCCTGTGTTGTGTTACAACTAAACTCAAAGACACGCCATTTCCAATCTTTTGCAATCTAATGAACATGATGGAACAACGTACCTAGAGCGAAGTGCGACCGAGACAACAAAATGCACGCGAAACACGAACGCCGGCTACGCCGCCGGTCCGACTATGACTGAAGTGGGTGGACCTAATTGCACCTAATTTGAGCCTTCCACTTTCGAGAAGCCAGTTCCCATTCTCCCGAATTTTACTTAGATCAATGGTGTGAAGTCACGAAGCTGAGAGCGTTCAAAGCCACGTTAATATCTCAAGTGGCGCCTTCCGATAGAATAGAACAACCTGTTTCTGATATCGAAGTCTCGAGAAGACGCACCAGATTATTGTAACAATAAGGTAATGTCGGAAGTTAGATAAAGTTTCTGGCATCGAACACGCATGAGTGTCACGAAGTTACATTCTGCCCGTGGCTTTATTCACGTGATAAATTCCAGCACTCGAGGCTTTGAGATTAACCGAATAGGAGCAGTAGTTCCGTAGATGACCCATTTTAACCGACTTCAAAAAAAGCAGGAGGTTCTAGATATATTAGATTAGATAGAGGAGGAGGTCTATGTTCGGTTGTATATTTTTTGCAAAATCGGTCCATATTTGGACCGATTTTGAAAATTATTTCGCTATTATACTATATTACCTATAAAAAATGATTCCCAAGGAATTAGTATTTGTCCCGCAAAATCATAAAACAGTGTAAAATTAAGGGATTCGAAGCAAGTTTATGTTTTTACAAAACAATTAAATTATAAAAACATATTTGGTCTGTAGATAGAAAGCAAGTGAGCTGAAAATTTCCCAGCCAAGTCCAATTTCTACATGTGTATGTATGTATACATGTTTATATGTGTATTATGTTTTTAGATTTTATGTGTCAAGTCACACATCTATGATCTACACAGGCTATAAAAGTCAAGAAATGGACATAGGACGCTCCTGATAAGCACCATAATAGCTCTTAGGGGAAATACCATAATCCCCACGTTGGGCATGCGGGTTTGGATCGCAGTTCTGTGGTAGATCTGTTGTGCAAGAGGTCTGCTGCCCGCCACTTGCCCCCGTTAAAAACTTAGGTATCCCTTAGTCACCTCTCATCCTCGGGAAGAGTAGGGGTGGTACAAATTCCAAGTCGGCACCACACCACCATAATTTCTGTTATTTTGACATTTTCTATATTTTTGATATTTTCTGTCTTTTTGGCATTTTTTCGTTCTATCATTTCTGACATTTTCCGTAATTTTTGACAGTAACTGTCAAAAATTACAGAAAGTGTATATCACTTTATTTTCATACACTTACACAACCAAATAATTTAAATAATTTGTAAAAAAACTCGTAGATCCAGTTAATGGAATAGTCCATTAACTGGATCTAACGAAAAAATCTCAATAGATCCATCATGGATCTAGTCAATGGACTTAACGAGAATTATCCCGATTTAGCAATTGGCTCCTATCGTTATAATCCCCACGTACTCTCAATTAATGGTACAATCATCATCGTCATCATCATCAACCCTTGTCGACCTACAGCTGGGATAGGCCTCTCTATGTTTATGCCATTCGCCTCGGTCCTGTGCTGTCTGGGCCAGGCCCACGGTCTTCCAGATGTCGTCAACCCTCCGCACCGGCAAATGGTACAACAATAATGAATTATTTTATTATTTTGATCACTAGTATCCAAATAAGTCACACAAAACCAACCACGTCCTGAAAAACATTCCCAACAAAAAGGCCGTTACTTCAAAAGGGCAACAATCGGTCGTGGGAACAGGAAAATAAAGTGAACCCTCTCGAGTGAAGTAAAACTCGTAATGGTGGACTCGAGTGACAGATCGTGATGCGGGTGGGAGCCAGTTTGTTTAGGTTTTATCTATGGCTTCACTGATGGCAACCCTAGCAACTCTCATGGACGATGTGAAGAGGTACCTACCTTAGATATGTACCTAGTCATAAGTAACATAGTCTACGCGCGAGAGTTACTAACATATACTACCAAAAAAACAAAATGATGGATGTGATGATGATGTCATCACATCCACGAAGGATGATTTAAGGTCGTCGACAGGCCGGCAGATTAGTGTGGATGACGACATTCGGATTGCCGATCACTGGAACTCGCATGCCCGCTCCGGCGGCCTTTCCTCCAAACCGCGCTCCGCGCCGCCGCGCCGCCCCTGGCCGCCATTCTCATTCGTACAAAATTCGTCCGCTCGCTACGAAAATCCGGATGTCAATGTTGAACATTTGTTTGGCAAATGGCGGTCACGTCGGCAATCCGGTTGCTGCGGTTACAGTGCGCGGAGCGTCCGATAAATAGTGTTTTTTTTTTTAGTTTTTTAGGTATTCTGTGATATCACTGAGTGCTTTTATCAACAATGTCAGTATTTATTAATCTTTCTTCCTTGAGAAGAAGACCAGGGTTATCAGATTTATCGACTTATACTTTATCATAGAAAACATTATGATGCCGCCTCAGCAGCCAGCTATTGATGAGTCGCGCCAGCGCAGATCATTGTTTTTGCAGACGTTATATGTATAACGGAAGAGAGAGAAGTTGACTTCTAGTTATGTCAAGTATTTTTCTCCTCTCAACCGACAACCACTGGGTAAACGTGTTCTTGAGTAGAAACCATAACTCGGCAAACGTAGTGCAGGACGCCCTCCGGCTAGGTGGGATGACGACTGCAGGCAGATGTTGGATGCTGCAAGCTGAAGACAGGGCGCTATGGCGCTCATTAGGGTAGGCCTATATCTAGCAGTGGACTAACATAGTCTGGTGATGATGATGACTTCTTGTTTTCCTTATCTGAGGTTAATTATGGTTGGATTATTGTCATTTAAACAGTCTAGTAGCCCACGTTTTGAACGAATAGAAACGACTCCAATTCAAACTAGCAATTAATTATGTTTACGCCTCTATTAATTATGTTTACTATTTCATCCTAAAAATAACGACAAATCACCTGTAATTTTGCTGAGTTTGCATTTAATTTTCCATTTTACCCTTGATTAATAGGTAGTTCATACTAATATGTAAATAGCTGATTAAATTAATTGTTTATGAAGCAATTATTCATAGGAGCATTAATTGTTACAGTCCGTTCGTCAGTATTAGCAAATTACTAAGTGGGTATCAAAGAGCGGAATTTTTGCAGGCAGATGCTGGGTGCGGCGCTCTTTAGTAAGCCTACGTCCACCTGTGGACTACCATAGGCTGACGATGTGTAGTGAATTGAAAATGGGTTTCTTCTAAAATGCCATACATCGCGAACGATGCCATTCGCATAAAGTTAGTCTGATCTGAACTTACAAAATGTGATGTGATGGCATTGTTGACCATTTTAATAATTATTTGTTCGATTGATTTTGTTCAATTATTTGTTTCACTAACGAATCAAATCATTATTTAATCAAACATACTAAAATAACTTGTTTTTGTCCAGTGCTATGCAATTTCAATCCCGGGAATTGATTATTGGGATAAAAAGTAGCCAATGTAAAAAATAAAAAATATCTATCTATGTAGTGTATTGTATTAAGTATATCATTCATCCCATAACACAAGCTATGCTTAGCTTAGGCTAGATGATGCTGTGTGGATTGTCCAGCATTATATTATTATTATAATGTTTTTCTCCGGGTTTCAGCATTAAAATTGCACCATAACCCGTTCCATAGTTTTGGCGTGAAGAACATACATCCAACCAAACTAACGCAATTATAATAAACTCATTTCTGCATAAATTAGTTTACGCACGCGCTGTTTCTATGGACAGGATTAAAAGTTATTTCTATCCCTAGGGAACTGATTTATAGGATAAAAAGTAGCCTATGTCTTCCAGGCCTGGAGCTACCTGTATGCCAAATTTCATTCCGATCCATTCAGTAGATTTGGTGTGAAGAGGTAACAAACATCCAAATATCCAAATTTCGCATTTATTATATTAGTGTGAAAGTAGGTTTGTAAATATTTGAGCAAAACTACAACGACAAGACCTCTATTGTTTAGTGGGCAAAGATTCACCTGAGACGCAGAGAAGGTAGCGGGGTCGATTCCCGCCACGGGTATTTATTCCGCGTCGCTGTTTATGAACCTACTTATCAGTTATCTGCGCTAATATATTCAGATGTTTTTATTGATGAGTGTACATCACTTATACTTTACGACGCAATTTTTTTTATGTTACCATTTCTTGGACCGATTCCTACTCGAAACTCTCCACCGACAACAGACTTCTTATTTATAAAACAGTCATAAAACCAATTTGGACCCCAACTGCGGTGCACAGCTTCCACCTCATATATTCATACATTCCAGCGCTTCCAGAATGGTCTTCTTAGAACAATCACCAACGCACCCTGGTATCTATGGAACAGAACTGTATGACATTTTAAAAATACCAACTGTGGCTGATCTGATGAGGTCTAAACAACAGCTAAGGCGTACCGGGAAAGACTTGAAAACCACCTTAACCAGTTGGCTCGGAAGCTCAAAAAACCCCTATATCAGAGTAGGCTGGAAAGACATAATTGAAGGTCCACAAGACCCAGGAGTATTTCATGTTGGTCTAGCACACTCCTGCACTCTAGCAAAAGTGTGCTAGACCAACATGAAATAGAAATCCCAAATAATTTGCTCATAGTTTAGCCAACTGATCGCTGATAAAACAAGAAACAACCTAATCGTGATCAAAATGCCAATCAGTGGCGAAAATGGTGTGAGGGTGATAATACTACTGGATACTTTGTCACTTTGGGGCCAGGTGATGTTGTGAAACCAAAACCAAAACGAAATGCATTAGATTTATTCTACCTAATGTAAAACAAGTTAAGGCTGATGTAACCGTCAAAGGAGAAACGTTAGAAATTGTTAATAGTACCATATTCTTAGGAATAACCTTAGATAGTAAACTTCAATGGGGCCCACACATAGACAAGCTATCGAAGAGACTTAGTTCTGCAGCGTATGCAGTCAAAAAAATCCGTCACCTTACAGACGTTGATACTTCTAGACTAGTTTATTTCAGCTACTTCCATAGTGTTATGTCTTATGGCATACTGCTATGGGGGAACGCTGCAGATATTAACACCGTATTTGTGCTGCAGAAGAGGGCTGTTCGTGCAATCTATAATATGGGTCCCAGAGAAAGCCTACGTGAAAAATTCAAGGAAATAAACATAATGACAGTACCATGTCAATATATTTATGAAAACCTATTGTACACTCATAGAAATATCAATCGCTTCCCTAAAAATAGCGATGTACATAATTTGAATACAAGAAATAAACATAAACTCGCTGTGCCCACAACTAGACTACACAAAATCAATGTATCTTTTAAAGGGCAATGTATACGCTTCTACAACAAAACTCCTAGTGAGTTGCAAAAATTATCAGTAAATAAATTCAAACAAATTGTCGAAACCTTCTTGTGTAAAAAGGCCTACTATAAAATATCAGATTATCTAGAGGATAAAAAAGCTTGGGACGGGATTTGCTCCAACTCGAAAAATAACAACTAACAGGCTAAAGGTTTCTTTGTCGCTTCTTTACTTTAGTCAACATACCGAAGCGACTGAAATCAAAAATATCACTTTATTTCCGTGTCAGTGTTTAATTATTAAGAATTTGACCTTTTCTAAGTGTACATTTATTGTATTTATGGAAATAAAGAGTTTTTGACTTTGACTTGACTTTGACTTTGTGAAAGTGTCTAATATTATTTATTTATTCGATTCCTTCGACATCCCCGCTCACTGTGCGTTCCTTCCACCAACATTTCCTAAACAAAAGAACACGTGGGTATACCAAATTAATAACCGTGTATTCTCTGTTGTCTGCTGCTGATATACGAGGCACCGTGCGAATATATTACCGGGGAAGATATCTTCAAACGGAGAATATAATTTATTCAAGCAAGCCGCTTATGAAGCCTTGTACTGTCGACTCTCGATTGCTTGGAGAATAATATTCTCCGTATTGATTTTATGAGCGACTAACTACTGCACGCGGCTTCACCTCTTTTGAGGGTGAAACTCTTGGCGGATTATTGGAATATTGCACAGCAACTCCACCCATGCTCCTCATTTAAGTCGGCAAAGTCGGCGGTTCAGAAACCTTTTTCAATCTGAACACATAAATAATAAAATCAAAATAGGCATAAAAACCTGAATAATAATCACCCAAAATGCCTCTCAAGTGAACAAAATGAGCCGTGTCATCGATAAGGTACTCGTCAATTTGTTAAAGTTGCAGTTAAGTACCACGGCCACGTAAACACCCGCCTCGCCGCGCGTTGTTCACAATGCTCAACTTTTATTAATACCGATTGAAAAAGTTACAGCAATTTTTTGCAACTTTTATTCGATGTGAAGTTGCCTGTTTACTGATGTATTTATGTACCTATACAACACATGGTTATGGACCTGAAAATCGCAAGATAAAAACGCTTTTGATAGGTTTTTATGAAAATCAAACGTTGCCCGCGTTATGCCCATGTCCCTACACATCACATCACATCGACAGCCTACACACAGACCACAGAAAGACATAGGCCTCCTCTGATAAGCGCCTTATTGTATCTTATCCTTAAGGCGGTAAATGCATTGTGTGTGATAGGGCACACACAAGCGTAGGCGCTTGGAGTTAAAATAGGTACCAAAGATACCATAGAGTGATTCTAGGACTATTCCATGATGGTACTTGGTCCTTGCCATGAGGCCCCATTGGTTCGTTCACCAAAGCCTCGATATCATCTATCGATCACGAACGCTTTCCAATCATTAATTCGAAGCTGTAAAACAATCGCAAAAGCAAATAAGAAAATTCCAACTAAGACTTGGAATATCACTACTTTTTATTCGATTTTTCTCGTTCATCTTGATCTTAAGAATAAATTTTGTTCAAAAACTCTCGACTTCGGCAGGAAACTTGAAGCATTTATCGAGGATCTGGACGTATCTACTCATCTGTTCCAGTCAAAGAAGATATTAATTTAAAAAGTTCGACTGTTATATTCTCTGGGAAAGTGTAGTCTTGACATCAAATAATTAAACACCGCATTCTAGTACGGAGTTGTGTGCATCAACGGACAAAGCATTGTTTTCTTTGAATGTTAGTTTAAACTTCGTTGAATGCGATAAAGATTGTTAGTCAACATATGGCGGAAAAAGGTGACAAGAACTGAACTTCCTGATAAAGTTTTAAAACTGAGACCAATATAATTTTAGGACCATGCTCCAAGAAACAAAATGGCTATCCGTTTCAAAATCCATCGGTACACCTTCATCTATTAAAATAACAGGCGTAGAGCCTTTTGGGACACTACCACAAATAGACTAGACACATGTAATAATTAACGCCGAAAACCACATAAAAGCGAACAATCAAATAAAATTATGCATAACTGCCCCCGAACGCATAGATCACATTCATTCTAATTTGACTATACCCGTTGTTTCGGTACTTTCGGTGCAACTACGGTTAGTTGTTATTTATAGCTCTATATTAGGGGGCGCCACTTACACCGTAATGTTGCGAATTATGTGCATATGCTAATTCGCACCAGCCGCGAACCTCGCGTTCATGCAACTTGCTTAGGACGTAGTAAAGGTTAACCAGAATTGCAATTACACGTCGCGATATCTCTTCAGGTAGGGTAGTTAGTACAGCATGTATCCCTATTTCTTTTTTTTTTCTTATTGAACATCAGAAAGCCAATTTTTTTTTTTTTTTTTGTGGCAATGGCCTTTATTAGCAAAGAAAATTACAATCAAATTATATTTAGTATTTACAATTGAAACAATTAAGCTAACTGCAGACTGTTGCAAACAATCTACAGGTAGCTCAACTGATCCATATCAATACCAGTCGGAAGCGTCCCCAAGACGCTGGCTGCATTGCCCCGCTGTATGGCAATGCTGATGCGCTGCGCCAGATATCCGCCAGCTCTCGGGTCACGCGTCGCGTCGACCAGACGCTCAGATAACTTTTTAAAAACCCGGAGAGCCTCGGTACCCCACGGACCTAGGGTCTCGACCCCAAAGGTAGCAAATATGTAGGCTCTGTCGAGACCTGCATATTTGCGTCTCTTGAGATCCTCGGCCAAATCTGCCGCCGCACCAGCCCTTACGGATGTCCTCGGAAGATGGGAAGGCGCAAGTGTGTCGACGCATGTAGCGTCCCACACAATGGGCCTCCCCAACTCCCATGGGACTAGTGTCATGCCGTCAGGCCTCTTACCATCGTCACGCAACAGACCATTCGGTTCGAGAATAGCTGGTACGTTAGCGGTGACAAAGGCCCGCCGGATGACGTCGTTAAGGCTGGCATGACGAGATATCCGACCGGCGGCCCTAGTACACGATAATCCGTGATGACCAAGCTGTTCGACAGCAGTACCGCACTGGCATTGATGAGGCGCGCAACACATTGCACCCAACCGAAGACATGTTGCGATACGGAAAGTTACGGGATCCAATAAAGTGCCAGTGTTAAATGAAGGAAATGCTTGCAACCAATGTCCTGACTCCCATTTAGAAACGGCCAGGAGACGGGCACGATCCGCAGAGCTGGAGCACGTTTGTAACAAACTATTCCGTGTCAACTCACACAGAGGCCCGTCCCATTGCCGTTGAGACAAAAGAGATTTTGGGGGAGCAGCATTAGGGCAAGCATTATGCCAAGCCGTTCGAGCTTCGTCTAAAAATGAAATTTTGAATGAAATTCCAGGTGGGACCAAATAAGATGACTTTAAAATTTTGTCAACTAAAGAACTAGTGCTGTAGACGGAAGACAGGAACGCTGGAAGGGCTACACTTGAAATTTTGCGTATACCTAAGCCTCCCAATTTGACAGGCAGGGAGGCCTGCGACCATGCCTTGTCATCTAAATCGACATTCAAAACCGATGATAGAGTATTCTTTATTATTTTGTGTAAGCCTTCCAAGAGCTAGCTGTGTTTCCACAGTTGACTACATCTCAAAGAATATGTAAATTTAGGTACAAAAAGACAAAATCCAATTATTGTAAAAGCCATATTATGGTCAATCATCAGTCAATGAGCAGTCTGTCCGAAGTTTTGATGAAATTTTGAATTTTCTTATCTACAAAGGACTGAAAAGACTCATCAAGAATTGGTGAACCAAGGAGGTGAAGTGAACATTTATCTACAACTGTAATGTTGGGGGCCAAACTATTGAATTTTCCAATGATATTGTTTTTGTCTACACAAGAGTCCGAAATAAAAAGCTCAAAAAAAAAAAAGATTATTTTTAGTTTTATCATTCAAAATTTCAAATAAATACTTCCACTTCTACATCCAAGTTTAGCCTAGCTAAATTTTCTTTTAAATGGTATAGTATCCCGAGCATTATTCAAAAATACGATTCGGGCTAGCCGCCATTGTAACGGTGGAAGATTATCTTCTTTTAGTATGACCAAATCGCCGACCTGGAGCTCTTGCTGTCTTGTCTTCCATTTTGTTCGTTGCTGAAGCTCTGCCACGAACTCCCGGCGCCATCTGTCCCAGAAGTGCTGCCTTAGCTGCTCGATGAGCTGGTGTCGATTGGGGCGCTTTGCAGTGATGGGTAAGGAAGGTACTGCGCTGACAGGTCGTCCTATTAAAAAGTGTCCCGGAGTCAGAGGAGAGGGGTCTATGGGGTCTGACGATAGGGGGGTAAGAGGACGCGAATTCAATATTGCTTCGATTTGTACGAATAGTGTCGTTAGTTCCTCAAATGTGAGAGAAGCGTTTCCGGCAACACGCTTTAAGTGATATTTTGCTGATTTAACACCAGTTTCCCATATTCCCCCAAAGTGGGGTGAATATGCGGGGCTAAATATGAATCTGAAGCCTTCACTGGAGGCAAAGTCCGTAACTTGCTCACGACTGGATCGAAGTATTCTACCAATTTCATTGTTTGCGCCCTTAAAGTTAGAACCATTATCACAAAATATAGAATGAGGCTTGCCTCTTCTTGATACGAATCTACGTAATGCTAAAATGAATGCCTCCGTACTCAAATCACTTACTAGTTCTAAATGAATTGCCTTTGATGCTAAGCATATGAATAAACATAGATAACATTTATAAATACGGTTGCCTTTTCCTTTTCGACTAGAAATCATGAAAGGCCCTGCCATGTCAACACCACACGAGTAGAAGGGAAAAGAAGAATAACTTCTTTGAGCAGGCATGTGGCCCATAAGGGGCTGCAATGTGTGTCCGCGTAAACGAATGCAAATCATACACTGCTTGGTCGTGCCGCGTGCCAAACACCGTCCACCTATAGGCCAAAACCTTTCTCTTATTGACGCTAATAGGTGCTGTGGCCCAGCGTGGAAAAGGCGTTCATGTTCATGTCTAAATAACAAGACAGTTAGATTTTGTTTCGCGTCTAAAATCAAGGGGTGTTTCTTATCAAAATCAAAGTCAGAGTTCTTGATTCGACCCCCGACTCTTAGTAAGTCCTCTGAATCAATGAAGCAGTTCAATGATAAAAGTTTAGATTTTGGATTTAAAACTTTATTATTTTTTATTGCATTATATTCTTCATTGAAACTATTAAGTTGGCTATGCTTTACCAATGTCAATAAAGATTTGTTCAGTTCATCTATTTGCAAGGGTTCAGTAAGTTTCAAATTTGTTTTCCTACAATTATTTATAAATCTTAAGACATAACCATAAACTCTTTTGAGTTTAGTTAAATTTGAAAATTTCTCAAACTGAATTAGATTGTTGGTAGTTGCGATATGACAATGAGATGTGTTTTTAATTTCGGGTAAATTTGGTAGAGAAAGTGAATGTGTTGGTTGAGGCCAATTAGATTTATCCTGTGATAAGAATGCAGGACCATCCCACCAAAGCGTAGAAGATTGAAGACGCTTGGGACTTACAGCTCTTGAAGCCATGTCCGCCGGATTCATATCTGTAGGAACGTGATTGAATGAAAACCCGTTTGTCAGCTCATGAATCTCATTTACGCGGTTACATACAAACATTTTTAGATCTTTAGTCGATGTCTTCAACCAACCTAACACAACTGTCGAGTCAGTCCACATGTATTTTTTAAAAACATTGCTACGCAATGACTGTAAAACCTTCGAACACAGGCGCGCGCCCAGAAGAGCTCCACACAACTCAAGACGTGGGATTGTCGTTGGGGCTATAGGGGCAACTCGAGCTTTTGCACTTAGTAGTTTTACAGTTATACCTCCGTCCGTATTTTCTGAACGTAAGTATACACATGCCGCATAAGCGTGCTGAGACGCGTCTACAAAACAATGCAATTCAATATTATTTGGACTTTCAGCCAGAACTCGTCTTGGAATTGTTATCAATGACATGATGGAAAATTCCTTTATTAGACTTAACCAGTTTTTGCAAAACTCATCTGGAACTTCATCATCCCAATCCAACTTTGATGACCACAAGGTTTGAAGTAGAAATTTTGCTACTATAATACAAGGACTTAGAAGTCCTAATGGATCAAAAACCTTGGAAGCTGTGGAGATGACGGACCTTTTAGTTACTACGGGGGAAGCTTCTAGGTTTGTTGAAAATAGCAGTATGTCAGTCTTAGGTGACCATTTTAGACCCAAAACACTAGATTCCTTACAAAATTCCATCGTGTCATGTAAATTATTTTCGTGATCAAATAAATCTGAACAATTTGTTCGAAATTTCCTTAAAGGAAAACATGCTGAGTCGAGAACTCTTTTGACATTTTCGTAAATATACTTCAGACCTTTCACCGTATCACATCCGGTATTCAGATCATCAGCATAGAAGTCGTTTTGAATAACACGAGCTATAGTTTCATCTTGACATTCCTTAGCCAGCTGGACAAGACAACGGAAACTCAGAAAAGGACCCGAAGCTGTCCCAAAAGTTACAGTATTTAACTGTAAAATATCTATAGGTTGATGCTATTCTTCTCGCCATAAAATCAATTGCAGATGGCGCTGCTGATGCGATATTTCAACCTGACGGTACATTTTTTCTATGTCACCAGTAAGAATATATTTATACTCACGGAACCGAAGCAGTATTGAGATAAGATCGCTTTGGACTACAGGACCTACCATCTGAATGTCATTAAGTGACTTTCCTTTATAAGTCTTTGAGGATGCATTAAATACAACTCTTAATTTAGTGGTTTCACTGTTTTCACGAATAACGGCATGATGTGGCATGTAGTAACCGAATTCCGGTCGTTTTATCTTTGTTAAGTGCCCTAAACACGCATATTCCTCAATACATTCCTTATA
Source organism: Eupithecia inturbata (assembly GCA_963662085.1). Taxonomy (NCBI): domain Eukaryota; kingdom Metazoa; phylum Arthropoda; class Insecta; order Lepidoptera; family Geometridae; genus Eupithecia; species Eupithecia inturbata. Next base: position 2,968,857 of record OY759196.1, on the reverse strand, counting down.
GCTTGTTTTCAAACTGGGAAACTTAGTGAACTTTTTTTTTAAACTTTCTAAGCATTTTTTCGCAATGAAATATGAGTCACCGAGTGCTTTTTCTGGTGGTTCTTTTAATGGCATTTGTACTGAAAATCGACCATTTGGTAATCTACGAAAAGTATCGGTGAAATGATTTTCGCAGAGTTGCTCTTCGACTGAAAGAGTTTTTGTCTGGGGTAAGTCATCAATTGTCCAGAATTTTTCTAATGAATCTTTTATTTCTTGTGAAAAATTACAATTAATTTTATTATTTGACTGACTTTTTACAAGGGGCCCACCAACAAGCCAACCGAGCTTAGACTCTTGAAGAACCGGTTTCTTTGAACCAAGTCTTATTATATTAGAACCTATTAGGTCATAGTAGACGTCTGCTCCCAAAATAATATCTACCTCTGCTGGGAAGAAAAAGGTAGGATCAGCAAGTTCTATATTTGAAGGCAATTGTAAGCAGCCTTTGTTTATTATAGCATTTGGAAGAACACCAGTTATCCGAGGCACAACTAAACATTTCACCCTAAACTCGTATGAATTTACTCGTGACTGTATTTGAATCGTGCAAGATTCATTTATTTTAAAACCACAGTTATTAATGCCGCTTACATTAATTGAACTAGAATTATCTGTGTTTAACCCTAGCTTTTGTTTTAATTGCTCAGTGATAAAGGAGCTCTGTGAGCCCGAGTCACACATGACGCGAGCAGTGTAAGTTTTTCTATTCACAAGAATTTTTACAAGTGCTGTGCACAACAATACTTGACCAGTGGATGACGCTAACGTCAGCGAAACGGGCAACGAAGATGAAGTAGTAGGTTGTTGTGACTCAGCGCAAGTCAGATCATTTCTGTGAATTAGTGTATTGTGCTTCTTATGACACGAAAAGCACAAACCCTTTAATTTGCATTGATGAGCGTTGTGACCACTGCGTAAACAATTTTTACACAGTTTTAATTTTGAAACTTCATTGAAGCGATCTTCAACACACATAGCTTTGAATGTAGGACATTCGTGCAAATTATGTTCATTCTTGCACACTAAACACAATTTATAACCTTTCTTATCGCTATTCTTATCGCTAGACAATACTAAAGTCTTCGACTGGCCGGTAGGCTTTTGTCTACTCTCAGCTGTTTTATTGCTGTAGGTAGTTTCTAATACGTCGGCACGACCACGCAAGAATGAATAGAAGTCAGTTAATGATGGTAAATTGTTTAAGTTACATTTGAACTCTTCCCACCTTCCACTCGTGTTGATATCTAACTTTGAAGAAATCATAAATATTATGATCAATGTATCCCACTTGTCTGTAGGCTGGCCAAGAGTTTCGAGTGCACGTAAATGTTTCGACACATTATCGATAATAAATCGCAAAGTTTTGAAAGATTCCATGCGCAAAGGTTCTATGTTAAACAGGGCTTTTAAATGATTATTTATCAAAATATTCATGTTATTATACCTTTGACACAGCAACTCCCAAGCTACTGTATAGTTTTTAGCACTGAATTCTATAGATTTAATCACTACAGAGGCGCTTCCTTCAAGCGAGGAGCGTAAATAATGGAATTTATTTATTGGTGGAATTCCTTCGTTGTTAATGATCACCGATTCAAAAGTGTCTTTGAACTCTAACCAATTCAAATAATTACCATCAAATGTTGGTAATTTTATCGTAGGTAATTTAATTGCATTCAACCCGGAAGAGGAGTGACAACTACTAACCTCAACCCTAGGGTCTTGTGTGGCTGGGCGTTGATCCAGAATTTCTTGACTAGAAGATAACAAATACAAGAACTAATTTTCTAACGCATCCCTTTCTTTAACTTGTTCATTTGAATCAGAATGTAATAAATCTATTTTATCTTGCAAAGCATCAAAGTCACTAAGCAACAATTGCAATTTATTAATTTTTAGTTCTAACTCTTTGTACTTTACAGAAGCTATTTCTTTCTGCCCTTTTATTGTTGAAATGTACTCATTGAATTTAGTCAACCTCCCTTTTATAATACCTCTTTGTTTTACTAACGTTGCTAATTCAGCCCTCTCCCTCTCGTCAGCTTTGGGATCGTTGACATTCATTTTATCAGTCGTAATAAGGTTTAGCTCAGTTCACTAAATGTCTAGTTTTAGGTAGTAAGTAATGGGCAACAAACAATGAGATATAAAATGTTCCCTCCAACCTTAATCAACTGAAGAGTAGCTCCAGATCCAGTCGCTGCTCGTTACTCACTATGCTTCCACTTCTGGCTGAAGAAGATGACAGCATGAGTCTGTGCCCACTAGTAAGAAGTCCGGACTGCCGCGCGCAGAGCGCTGCGTTTTGCTGGAATAGTCGCCAAATCTCTACTTACCTTGGGATTTCAGCTACAGCGTGCTATAAGCTTAGGCTAACTCAGGTAAGCTAGATTAGATAAAATATCTAACGCTTGAGTCGCAAAATTGATACTACAATGGTAGCACACGGCCGTTGCACTTACGTCGCAATATTGAAGGTTCAATATTGCGACGAATATTTTCATTATATTCAATATTGTGAAGTTATATTCAATATTGTGAAGTTAGGAAATTTGGATGAAATAGGGATTGAGCTCACTTTTTTAGGAATAGACCTTTTCTGACGATGATCCCCAGAGGCTCCAAAGTGGCAATCTTCTTCTCCAACTCCTTCCAACGGTATTTACCGTTATTCCAAAGTCCAATCTTCGACACGCAGCAATAATGGTGATGCAAATGTTTTGTACGATACCGCGTACGTCCTTTTGACTTCCAAGTCCTGTCACGGTCGCCAATTGTTCAATAAAAGACTTTGAACACTTATCAAGGTTTATTGATAGATTTTTACAGGTTGGTTTTTGAAATGAAGGACGCTCTTAAATTATTACGCGAGTCAATTATGCGCCATTTTACTCGATTGACGCCCGCGGCTTGTTCGTTTCACGAACAGTGCTTACTCCAGTGCAGCGAAAATACAGGTAGGTGACATTTTACTTCACATAAATGAGATACTGTATTTTGATACTATACTCTGCTTTGAATAGGGTTATTCTGGTTTCAATGCATGATACTCTTTGTTGGGATCTGTTTGGATAATGGCAAAGTGCAGCTTGTGCATTCTGCTGGTGTCGTGTTTATGGCAACACCCCCATTGTGGCGGTATTAGAAAGAGCTGCTTATCTCTTGGTCGTTTTAAGTTCTTAAACACGTGGTTTGTTGTACATTTTTGAGGCATTTAACGATTTATTTTTTCTTGTCTATATGCGGTCCCTGGATTTATATGTAGAGAAAGGAAAACTTCTTTCAAAGATGTGATTAGTGTTAAAGGACCGACACGATTTTATTGACTAGTATACTAATAGTCAGTTGAGCTACCAGTAGTTTGTTTGCAACAGTCTGCAGTTACCTTAATTGTTTTTGTAAATACTAGTTGTAATTTGTTTCTATTATTTGATTGTATTTTTCTTTGTTACCATAGTAGGTAAAGTAACTCAAATATTGAATCTGAAATTCTCGACTTTTTATTAACCGACTATATAGCCGTCTCAGAAATCACAATGAGAAAAGGTTATGTTTCAAAGATGTAATTAGTGGTAAGTTCCCTAAATGTGTAAAGCTAAAAATTATAGTTTGATTAAAACTGAATAATTAGTTATCGGACTTTGAGTCATTGTTTTGAGTAAGTCAGTCCCGTATGTTAACAAATTAAGTAAATTGAATATAAAACTAAACTAAAAAAAAAAAATTTTATTTCCGCATCACTCAGTGATGAAAATTATCGTATTATATTATTTTATTATAGCGGATAGAAGTCTTTACTGACGAACAAAATTACAATTCAATAATAAAAACAAATTAGAAGTAGTATTTATAATTGAAACAATTAAAAGCAACTACTCATCCAATATCACTATTCGCTGATGATAGCACAGTTACTGTAGCTTGTAAGAATACTGACACTTATAAAAATGACATTAAAAAAGCTTTGACATCAATTATAGACTGGCTAAATAATAATAATCTTAAAATTAACATAAACAAGACAAATATCATACATTTTAGACAACGCGATAATGCAGCTCAAAAAATTATGGACATTTATTACAACAATAGCGAAATCGAAGAAGTGGAAAGCACAAAATTTCTGGGGGTAAATATTGACAACAAACTGAATTGGAAATCACACATAGAAGCTCTCTGTAAGAAAATTAACAGCTCAGCATATGTCCTATACAAATTAGCTCCAATAGTGGACATAGATACCTTGCTTATAACGTATCATGGTATAATTGCCTCTAATATTAGATATGCGATAATGTTTTGGGGGAATTCGACAGATGTTTTAAAAGTTTTTAAATATCAGAAGCGCTGCTTAAGAACCATGTTTCACCTCAAAGTAACCGACTCTTGTAAACCCTTTTTCCTTAAGTATAAACTGTTGACGCTACCATCACTGTATATTTTGGAGACGGCTATGTTTGTTAAGAATAATCAAGATCTCTTCAGTCGACCTTCGGATTTTGTGGTCCGCAATAGGCGTGACAACAATAAAGTCTGTCAAATAAATAGGAAAACCACAATGATGGGCAAGAGTATCTTTGCTATGGCACCCTCCATATATAATAAATTACCACAGTCTATAAGACTACTGCCGAATATGGAGTTTCAGAGAAAGTTAAAAACTATTCTTTCAAATAAATGTTATTATGCTATAAATGAATTTTTAACTGACAAAGATTTTTCTGCTTCATGATGACATTCTTTATTTTTAAGTTGTTTTTATCCAACATTAATTTCAAGTTCAGTTTTATTTTGTTTTATTGTAAGCTTAATTAATTAGATTGTTATTATTTGTACACAGACATTGCACACCGTAAAGGCAGGAATACATTGACTCTCATAGACATAAAAACACCTGTACCTACATGTATTTCAAGCAATAAACGATACTTTACATTAAGCTAACTTCAGACTGTTGCAAACAATCTTGAGGTAGCTCAACTGATCCACATCATACCAATCGGAAGCGTCCCCAAGACGCTGGCTGCATTGCCCCGCTGTGCCTATGGCAATGCTGATGCGCTGCGCCAGATACCCACCATAAAAATCTTAGATAAGATTTCTTTAAATATTAGGTCCTTACATATGAAATTGGCGTTTTGTATGGGAGGAACAAAAAGTCGAATATTTTTTAATATAATATATTTAATTAATCAAAGTATGAACCATTATTTTCTATGCACTTTTGCCATCTTATAGGTAGTTCATTGATCCCTTTACTAAAAAAACCAGTCGGACGGGAATCAATAAAATCTTTGAAGGCGATTTGGACTGCCCCATCGGAGTTGAATTTTTTCCCTTGCAAGAAGTTATCCAAATTTCGAAAAAAATGGTAATCTGTTGGAGCAAGATCCGGGGAGTACGGAGGATGTCTTAGACTTTCCAATTGAAGCTCTTCTAATTTAGTAGCCGTCTGTTGCGCAGTGTGTGGTCTAGCGTTGTCGTGAAGCAGCAGTGGCGTGGAGCGATTGACCAGCCTAGGTTGTTTAGCCGCTAGCTTTTCCATCATGGTTTGCAATTGCTGACAATAGACATCAGCCGTAATAGTCTGGCCAGATTTGAGAAAACTGTAATGAACAATACCGGCACTAGTCCACCAAACGCTTACAAGTAACTTTTTTGGGGTTAATTTTCGCTTGGGGCAGGATTTGGCTGGCTGGCCAGGATCCAACCATTGCGCTGAGCGCTTCCGATTATCGTAAAGAACCCATTTTTCATCACAGGTAATGATTCGGTTTAAAATACCTTCATTATTGTGCCGGTTTAGTAATGTAACGCAGCAGTCGACGCGCGTTTGCCGGTTTGCTTCAGTCAATTCGTGAGGTACCCACCTTTCAAGCTTTTTAATCTTCCCAATTTGCTTCAAGTGAATTAAAACAGTTTTATCACTAACATCGCAGCCTGCAGCTAACTCGGACGTGGTTTGCGATGGATCCGCTACCACAATAGCCTTCAACTCTTCATTATCAACTTGAGTCTCAGGCCGTCCACGGGGCTTGTTCTGCAGGTCAAAATTTCCAGAACGAAAACGTTGGAACCAAAAACGAACTGTGTTTTCTTTTGCAACACGACCGCCATACACATCATTCACCCTTCGAGTTGTTTCCGCAGCACTAGTGCCACGGCGGAACTCGTACTCGTAAATAATGCGATATTTTAAGTTTTCCATTTTGTAAAATGAGTGACGCAAACAGAAAAAAACAGAAGAAAACAAAACAAATGAATGACGATCATCGAAGCACAAATACATGAGTCTATAGCTGTACAAATTTGAATTTGGAATTCCTTACCAAAGAGGAGAAATTTGTGATTAAAGTGGCCAGTACGAAAAACGCCAATTTCATATGTAAGGACCTAATATAAATGTAATCTAACCAAAAAATATTGAATCTTATCAAGATATAATAGTTTATACACTTTTAGGCACTCACTAAGGGAACATTTGTTAATTCTTCAAAAACCACACTAATGTTGTCGTTCTTGCTCGCATTCGCCAGCCCAAACCTATCACTTGTTTATTTTATCCGTCTATTATCCTATATTTATATTATTTATTTCACACACACACTTACTTTGTTGGTTGCTTCTGTTGCCCGGACTCTCATGAGATCGGTGTCCTCAGGAGCACCAATCATAAATAGGTAATCGCACACATAACATATAAGAGAAACGCACACACCCTCACATGCATACACACTGGTGGCTCCTGTTGCCCGGACTCTTAAGAGACCGGTGTCCTCAGGGGCTCCACCAATACCTACACAAATTGCAATAAAAAACACATTGCATTGAATTTTTTATCTATTTAAGAAATGAGCCTATTTTTTATCTATTTAAGAAATGGGCCTATTTACTAACTACCATCACTATTATGGCTCTATCTATAGCTCTTTTTAATTATTTCTTCAGTAGATATTTTGCGTGTTGTTCTGTAAATGTGTAATTTTGACACATTTACAGAACAACATTTATGTTTAACTTTAACTTAAATTTTATTAGATTATAACTTTGTTTATGGCCCTTGTGCCATAGCAGCATTAAGCTGAGCTGGTGGCCTTTGTGTGTAGCATTCTATTCTATTCATTCAAGTCTAATATTAATTCTAATGTTAGTCATCATGTCATGTTATGTAATGTTACACAAATAAAGATTTTCAATTCTTCTATTCTATTCTAAGATTCAGGATTCCCGTGGGTCATCATAATAGTTTAAAAAGGTTGATAAACCGCCATTTAGAATGATAATAAAACTACTAGCTTTACCTCGCTCTTGCCTTATTCTCTCTCTTGCTCTTGATCGCATTTATAATTAAAGTACCTACACAAGTTTAATCTCGCCGGAGCCCAAAACACTCCACCGCAAAATAAGGGTCAAACTATTATTTACCAGCTAAGTGATTTTTCTAACGACAGCTTAATGGACACAGAGAGCTATTTCTGGGAATATATCGATATCGAATTTCAGATACACATTATATCGGAAGCAATAAATACAGTAAGTAATAACTTTTATTTTCGGGAATAAATACCGCCATATTGAAAACAAACATGGACGAAAGTGGGCCAGTGCTGAACTTAAAGTTTTATTTGTGGAATAAATGTTATTTTGGAACGATGGACTGAAAGATGCAATTATCTTATTCATGGAAAATATTTCGGAGCTACATGATGCTGTAAAATATTCTCCCTCTCGGTATATTCTATGCTATGCCTAAAATTACTTAGGACCGAGAGCTCCAAAGTTTATGTTAGCTAGTTAACTACCTATACACTAGCCGAACTCGATGTAATCAAACCACGACACAAATAACTAATACTCACTTGCTTGGCCTCGAGTTTCAGATATAATTGTAAGCAATATTTATTGAAGGAAAGATCTCAAATCGACAAGTACCTAATGTAAATTGCGTATAAAAAGACGCGGCAACAGTGTGCATTTTAGGTTAAGTATGGGCGGTTTGTTTATAAACATTCTACATCGAGTTTGGCTAAGGTATGCGTAAAACATTATGATGTCCTCTTAGTCGATTTTTCTGCCAGGACGGCCATTCTCAATAGATAATAGCGCAGGACATGCACAAGTGTATGCGCAAACACAGGTGCACTATCTATTCTCACGCTCTCATAATCCGATAGGACGGCAGACCGACACGATTTTGTCACACACTACTGGTAGCTCAACTGACTATTCAGTTGAGCTACCAGTAGTCTGTTTGCAACAGTCTGCAGTTACCTTAATTGTTTTTGTAAATACTAGTTCTAATTTGTTTCTATTATTTGATTGTAATTTTCTTTGTTAACATAGTAGGTAAAGTAACTCAATATTGAAACTCAAATCTCGACTTTTTATTAACAGACTTTATTGCCGCCTCAGAGATCACAATGAGAAAAGGTTATTATCCTTTCCAGTCGCTTGCAAAAGCATAACTCTAAATAAAGAAACCAACAATAAACCCATAACGTCGTTAGTACTTATAAAACCTATAGCAGTTAACAATCACGCCCCGAAAGTCAAAGGTTATTTATCTATTGTCCATCTTATCGAATATAAGGAGATTTTTCTATAAATTTCACGACAAAAGCCTGTCTCACTCACAAAGAAACTCCATTTTCGCTTTTACAATGCTAATATTGTCAAGTATTTTCATAACTTCACGAGAAGCGATAAAAAACCGCTTTGTCCGTCCGCTGGAGCGTGGAAATTTGGCACTTTCGAATTGTATGCGCCACGAAATATTGTTTGAAAGCATAGATCTAAGTAAAATCTGTAGATATGGTTCTCCCAGCGCTTACTCAACAACTGGCCTGTCATTTAGTCATTTATTTTATTATTAATTAGAACGGCGATTGCCAATTACACTAACTAATTAATTATAATTTACATAAAGAAATTAACACATAAAACTAACATAAAATTAAATTAAAAATGATAATGTTTAAATAAAAATGTCAAAGTGAAATTATACATTGTTAAATAGATAATAATTATTTTAATATAAGAAATCTGTCATTAATCTCTCTCACAATAGAGCAGACAAACATATATTAGGTCCATCCATTCGTCCAGTAAGCAACCCGTTGAGGGCGTCGAGAGTGTGAGGCAGCGGCGACTGATGGTGCCCAACAGTGCGGCAAGGTGGTAGAACGAGGAGCCTGTGACTTCTACCGCGAATATAATCGTTCGGCACGTAAAGGCGAAGCGACTCGTTTTGAAGGTCAGGACTGCCAATAATGTTCCTAAAAATTTTAACAACGGTCGACAGCTGGTCGTACGCTCGTCTAGTTTTAAGCGAGTTATAACCCAGATAGCCTTGCAGGATTTTCGTGGGATACATAAATGGGTGATATCCTGCTACGCGCTTGTAGAGGTGTCCTAGAAATGGTTTTTGAACTTTTTCTAGGAGCAGATCATATTTTTTCTCATGCGGGCTCCATACACAAGAACTGGCCTCTAGCTTGCTACGGACCAAAGCGTTGAAAAGGAGCCTTATCACGTACTCGCTCTGAAAGTCATGTGCATTTCTAAGCACGAAACCCAGCCTCATGTAGGTCTCCTTAGCTACGATAGAGATTGAACGTAAGTTTCCGATCGAATGTGACTCCCAGATCCTTGATCATCGTTGTTCTGCTGATCGAAATGCCGTCGATGTTGTAATTATAGACAATTGGGTGCCACATGCGACCAAAAGTCACGACGGAGCACTTGAACTCCATTTTATTTTTGACGCTTTATTTATAGACCGCATCAATATCGCGTTGTAGAGCTAAGCAGTCGGCAAGAGTGCTGATGGTCGCGTAGAGCTTTAGGTCATTGGCATACAAAAGGCACTTGAGCGTCGCAGAACGGTTGGTAAGTCATTGACCATTATTAAAAACAGGACCCTTGACTTACGCCGGATCGCGTTTGATAGGGCAAAGATTCGTACATGCCGAGTCTGACATACTGCTGCCGATTACGCAGATAGTCGGCAATGAGCTGTAAGAGGTTGGGAGCAAAGCCTATGGAGCTTAGCTGCCTTTGTTACAACTATACGCAAATACTCGCTCAAAGTTTTTCCAATCATTTCCAATCTCGTGTAATATTTATAATGAACAAGCACGAGGGCATTGCTGTAGTCTTTTCGTCAACGCGTAACACGTGGGTGGACCTAATTTGAGCCTTCCACTTTCGAGAAACTAGTATCTCATCTCCCCTTTTTTACTTAGATCGATGTTTGAAAGCTAGTCAGCTTACTACGTGCAACGGAAAAATTGGCTCCCTTGTAGTGGTCCTTTCACATTCAGTATTTTGAAGCTTTTATAACTCGTGCTGAATATACACGTAACTAAATACCTTTTTACAACAATGTTGTGGTTCTCAGCTCAACCCTATTTCTGAAAACAAAGGCAGAATAGGTAAAATCCAACCAATTTGAATTTCGAAGGGTGGCTCAATCGATCTACTTCGTAACTAAGGCATTCCAAATTCGAAATAAAACGCATTCTTTATTTGAAACGTAACCAATAAAGGCAGGTTCTCGTTTACAAAACATAAATCGTTGTTGATTAAACACTCGGCGAGCGTAACGCGGTGTGTCACGTTGCATCAAGCGTCACGTCAGATAGCGGTGGCGTGACGCCGTCAATGTTACGCCGCAGTATGATTTAGTGTGTTAATAGCTTTATGAAGGTCGATTTGTAAGGTCGTTAGTAATTTAGCTTTACATAAGCGAAATTAATTCACTTTTGATCAGGTATTTCATTTTAATGTCTCTTGTAACTACTTACTTAAGTAAGTCAATAACTTACTAGGGCACTTTAAGGTTGTTCGTTTCGTGTTGGCGCGAAATTCAAATTATGTTTTGGATTTTTGTCTTTCTACAAGGAATTAAAGTAGCGAAGAAGTAATTTGCCACAAATCGTAAACCTTTTTCTAAGTAGCCATGATAAAACCAACTCCAATTTAATTGTATTTTGGGAGCTTTTGGAAATAGGTTGATTGTTAGTGTTGATTACTATTATGTTGATTACCAGTGAATTGAAGTTAGTTTTTTCATAAGTTAGTAGAAATTGGTTTACGATTTGCGGCAAATTACGTTTCCGCTAGTTTAATTCCTTGTAGAAATTGGAAAACATTCAAAACTACAAAAAAAAATTTACCTTGCGCAAACTCGAAACGAACAGCCTTAATTCAAGATGTACCTACAAAGATTAATGACAAAATGAGACGATAAATACTTAATAAGCTGTCCTAGTATAAACTATCTTTTGTTTAATTAAGTAAATATCTATCTCTACTCTAAACATAATAAGAATTTCAACCGTCCTCGGCCAGGGACTTGAAAAAACTCTATTTTAATAAGTTATGGTTGGATGCCGTATTCCACTATTATTATTATTTTCATAAAAATATTTTCCCCGTGGAATATCATTCGACACGCACTTAGCGAAAGTTTATGAGTATTTTTGGGTGGAACCCTGAGTAGACATAAAACCATAAAAAATATGGAATTTCACTTTTGAGTTTCGCATTGCGTAATATTTTTACAGCAGCCCATAAAATGTAAACGAAAACATATTGCCTGTACTAAAAAAGCAAAAGAACTAGTAACCTAAATTCTAAATTCAAAAATATAATCAGTCGAGCTTAGCAAGCCCCAAGCTTTGCTTAGCTTGGGGCTAGATGATGCTGTTGGAATTGTCCAGCATTATTTAATTATTTATTACTTCCGCATCAGTGACTTCAGAGCACCGAAACCACATTATCTAGTTTAAATCGAAATAAGGCACTGAAAACAGAGTTTCCAGTTTTGATCGAAATCAGAAGGTAGTGCGGCAACCAGAGTCGTATAAGTGCTAGTGAACTTTCGGTGGAAATTGGGAGTGATTTTTTACAGTTTTCAAAGGAAAATTCAAGTGTGTGGCGGGCAAAAGTTGCATGCGAACCTTTCAAAATTCTACCACTTTCTACCAAAAACTCACCCTTTTGATTTGTTTGGGTCGATCATAATAGTAACTATAGTTATTGTGATTTTTTTTTTACTTTTTTTGGGTTGTTGCTAGGTAGGTCCTATTGCCAACTCTTTTTTAACCTTTCGGCCTGGATGACTAATCAATTGCATAAGTCCAAAAACTTCCCCGTGCGGGCCTAAAGCAGGCGCGGTTGCAGCCTAACACTTTTGGCTCACGCTTAGGGGGGGAGCGTGAAGACGCCACCAATAACCTAATGGTAGGTAAGGTCTTAAATGGGCCAAGTTCGGACCAGTGGCGGCGTAGCGAGGGTTAGTACCCTGGGCGGTTTATCTACTAAGTTTTTTGGGTGGGGGCCCAAAAAAAACCGAAACAAAAACCGCCTTGGGGGTTTACAATTCCGACCTACTCCTAACAATAGCAAGTAAAAGCAACGGTGAGACAAGCAAGCCGCAAATTTCTAGAGATATTCCGCATTTTAAGGGGAAAAGTAAGCAAGAGTAAGAAAAAAGAAATAATAGCGAACCAAGCGAGCCCTGAACATTTTTAAGACTTTGTAGTGGTAGATAAAAAGCTATATTTATAAATAACGGCGAGCTGAGCGAGCAAAGCGGCAAGCGGATCAAATCGCGAAAATTTGGGTGTCTTCTTAGATTTTTTTGGCACTACCATTGACAAATTGACCTCGCAGATAATTTGTTACATTTTTGCGCTATTTGTTGTGGTGGTTCAATTTATAGATAATGGCTATAGTGGACCAGACCACTCAAAATAGGTAACGTTGCTTTTGCAGAACTAATGCTGTACATAACAAAACGGCCAAAACATCAGTAATATCGGCGAGCAGATCGAGCCGCGATTTTTTTTGCCGCAGTGGCTAACCTATTGTTTAGTTAGATGTTAGGCAGGAAGGAGTTAGTAATTAAAATTAACATAAGGTTTCGGAAATTTTCTAGTAATTTCTTTTAAATAACTAAGATTAATACTAAGATTTCTTTTACGACGCGAATGAAGTTACGCACTTCACTTTTTGCCAATGGACCAAATCTGATTTTCTACTAATTAAATATTTATACAAACTTTATACGTTCTATAAAATAACCCACGCGCATCTGGCGATATGGGTCAGAGGCAGGACGTCCTGTCACGTACATAGGAGTCACGTACGGAGTCACGTTAGATTTCATAGCACGGTTGCAGACATGCGAAATGCATTGCCTTAGCATATCCTCTTAGAAGGTAGAGTAGTTTCAGTAGAAAACGGACCTGAGTGAAATATTTTGATTGTACTCTAGAATCCTAGATATTTGTTTGTATACAGGGTGCCACGAAACATGTGTACTAAGCAGAAACGGGTGATTCTATACCCCGAGGAGCTCGAACTATTGATCTAAGACTTTTTAATTATTTTTTTGGAAAAAAAATACGTATTTTTCATCATATTTGTATTCTTCTACGTGTATTCCTACATTATTATTATTCTTTTTAAATTTAAAAGGATATACATTTTTTTTTTATAATTTCATGACATAACACTGGTTTTGCTGAAAAAACAAGTAAAAAACATTTTATAATGTTAAATAATGCGTGCGTGAAGTGAACACGAATAGGAAAAAAATAGTTAATATAAAAAAAAAACTAAATACTAAAAATCGTTATTCACAAGTTGATCCCCTTGGTTCCAGAATTGCCCCCTATCGGCTTAGTACACATTTATTACCTACAGGATTTTTTAAGACCTCGCATATTGTATTAAGATTGCAAAATGAATACTTGGAACTGAAGCGGGCCATTTTAGGTTTTTACCTCGTAGACCGAATACCAAACGTCGAAATTCGACGAAGAACAAAGGTCGAACCTGTATTCGGAGTGCGAGGCTTAAGTGGAGGAGGGCACCTGGCAATCTGAAGTGGACCAGGTAGCCACCCGATGCGCGATGGTGGTCAAGACATCGGATGGTGGACAAAATTAGAACTAGTATTTACAATTGAAACAATTGAGCTAGCTGCAGACTGTTGCAAACAATCTACAGGTAGCTCAATCCATATCGATAAAAATACCAGTCGGAAGCGTCCCCAAGACGCTGGTATATATATATACATAGCATTGCCCCGCTGTATGGCAATGCTATGGGGAACCGAATTTATAGCTTGTTAGAAAAAACAACATCTTTGACGGAAAGCAATTTGGGTTCCGTAAAAATTGTTCTACAACGCTTGCAGTAAACAAGTACGTACAAGAAATTTTGTATAAACGAAGGAAAATACGCGATTGGACTCTTCCTCGATATGGCAAAAGCATATGACAAAGACATATGAAAAAATATAAAATACTGTTAGAAAGGCGATATTGGCATAAGGGTCTATGACTGGCTCCGTACCTACCTATGCAATAGAAAACAGTACACACAAATTAAATATTTCAACAAATACATTAGCGTATTTCTGAACATAAAATCTGACATAATATCAATAAATACATCTATTCCCCAAGGAAGTGTGCTCGGTTGCTTTCTATTTTTAGTCTATATCAACAATTTGCCGAACGCTATAAATACTAAATGCGTCCTATTTGCAGATGACGTTTGCCTACTGTTCAAAAGTAGCCAAAATATTGACTAATAACAGAAACCTTTAATAGTACTAAACAATGGCTTAATGGTAATAACTTGGAAATTAACTTAAAAAAGACAAAAGTTATTTAATTCAGAACCAGACAAAGATCCCCCTTCGACCTAGGTAATTTGACTAGAATTTTAGACATAGAACAATGCAACGAGTTTAAATTATTAGGCGTTATATTAGATACCTATTTATATTGGAAGAGTTATATTGACACGCTAAAGCATAAACATGCAGGCTACGCCCTTGGTATTTTAAAACGTAATACTGATTATCAAACCGCCCATCAGTATATTACGCTAATGCCTATTCTTGGTTTAACTATTCAATTGTACTGTGCGGAAATAGTGTTGACTTCAACAATATCTATATTAAAAAAAAAACTGATTAGAATATTAGCTAATATAAAGCAAAGACAAAGCTGTAGGTAGGTAAGCTGTGTGCCGCACTTTAAAATTCTAAAAATATTAACCTTGCCCTGTATATACATAATGCGAATGACCTTATTCGTTAAAAAATATCCACATTTTTTTTTAATCCATTTTACTAACTACAATAGACGAAATAAAAACAAACTAATTCTACCTACGACTACCCTTACACAATTTAGCAAAGCTCCTTACTCACGATTAGTAAAGATATATAATAAAATACCTAGCTCCGTAAAAGATCTTAAAGTAGATTCGGTTTTTCGTAGTAAACTCAAAGAATAAGTATTTTCTAAATGTTACTACTCCGTTGGCGAATTTTTAAATGATAACTCTAAACTATAACTATTTGGCTGCCTGAGTAAAGAATTGACGTACATACCGAGTTATTACAATTGTTTTGATTCTTGTAGCTGACATTGCCTATATTTTCTAACTACTATGTTTCTAAATATAAATAGATTATGTACCTACCTTATTTAATAATGTATAAATAAATTGCTGCGCTCTTACAGGGTACATATACCCCTAAGCTAATTACCACCTAAGCTAAAACAATGTATTTATGTATATGTATGCAATAAATAAATCTAAATCTAAATCTGATGCGCTGGGCTAGATACTCACCAACTCTCGGGTCAAGCGTCGCTTTGACCAGATGCTAAGATATTTAAAAAAAAATCCGGAGTCTCGATGCTCCACGGACGTAGAATACTTATTAATTCGGCGACATTTACAGAAATTAAATAAATCTTTCTCACAATCATAATATCGCTATTATTAACAGTTATTACGTAAATAATGATTCCTTTGAAAACTGGGCCATTTTTCCTTAAAATCCCTCTTCTAAAGGCTTTTTTTGCAAAAAAATCCCTGTTTACTCAAAATTGGGTAATCACTGCTCGACGGGCGGTATATTATTTTTAATATCGCCACTTTGGGAAACGTTGAACGAGGGTGTAATGTGAGCTTTAGGATGGCGACACATTGAGAAACAGTGTATTAAGGATTTCCATCACGGTGTTGGTTTTGATATAAGCTTTGTGCTTTTAAGATGAAAAGGTTATTTTAGAAAGGTTATTGAGGTTGAGCATTTTACCCCGATCATATTTATAGCATAAAAACTAGATACCTACCTAAATCTAATTTCACTCCGTAATTCTTTATTGTACACGATAATACATAGCATGAACTTTATAACTAATAGGATAATAGGCGAGCCCTGAAAAAGAGTTTTCTTCCAGCAAACCTTAAAGTCATCCGTTTTGGAGTTACAATGCTCCCATTGTAACACGCTTCCTTTTTGCGTTTAAACAATGCCAGCCTTAGCAATAAATAAAAAATTATTTCAGTAAAGTAGTGGGAACTAACTAGACGCAATCTATTCTGGGTGTTTCATATGTACCTTTAATAAAAATACCTATCTATGTAATGTATTTTATTAAGTATAACAGTTAACTAGTACCCATAACAACTCTGCTTTGCTTTTGACAGACAATGGTGTGAGAATCGTACAGCATTATTTTCATTTACTTATTTTTTTCGAGTCAAGAATGTCAAAAAATTATCTACCATATAGCGCAGTGTTACGCTTTTGCTACGTCGTAGCAAGCTACGTGCAACTCCGGCGTAGTCGTTTGCTACGCAGTAGCAAGCTACGTGCAACTCAGGCGTAGTCGTTTGCTGCGTCGTAGCTTGCTACGTGCAAGCTACGTGCAACTCCGGTGTGGTCTTTTGCTACGCCGTAGCAAGCTACGTGCAACTCCGGCGTAGTCTTTTGCTACGCCGTAGCAAGCTACGTACAGCTTTTGCGTAGTATTTTGCTAGTATTTTGCTACGGGCTAGACAAGAGCCTACAAAGTAAAAAACATTACCATCACCAAACTTACTTTACCTATCTGTTTATAATAATAGTATACTTAGTTAAACACACAAACACTCTACTGTTGTATTATTAACCCCCTAAAAAGAATGCGAGTGGCATCGTAACTCCTACACAGATGATCTAGATTTTTTTCTAGTGCATTTAGATTATTTTTAGAAATCCGTACCTCAAAAGGAAAAAAGGAACCCTTATAGGATCACTTTGTTGTCAGTCTGTCCGTCTGTCAACCCCTTTTTAACATCAAATACTCAAGTCCGTAACTTCTTGGAGCCGTGATATAAATTAAACTTCTAAGTCATTGCAATTAAAAGTTACAGCTGTTCATGTCCGAAAATTTTGAAATTTCCAAGGGAATGCACACCAAACCTATAGGGTTTGGTGTGTTTTTCCCGTTGAGTTAGATTCATGAAATTTGGCAAGAAGCAAGGTCTTATAGCACAAGTAAAGGCAATAATCCTAAACCCGTAAATTAGTAGTTTATTCACTAAAAAAAATACCTTTGATTCTCGCCATAGACCAAAACCTATAGGATAACTTCCCGTTGACCCAGAATTTTTATACATATTTGGCAAGAAACAAGGTCTTACGGAACCCTTGGTGCGCGAGTCCGATTCGCACTTGACGTTTTATTTGACGATCATCGAGATTAATCTTGAGCACTCGTCGGGTGTACGTTGAAAATCGGTGCAGCAGCCGTTCAAATGTAACAAATAATAATAAATAATGCTGGACAATCCACACAGCATCATCTATCCCTAAGCAGAGCTTGTGTTATCGGTTGATATACTTAATACAATATATTTCTTAAATAGATAATTTTATTATACGTAGAATATACCTACCCAGAACACCCGGAAAAAATATTTGCAGATCGTACATACATTTGTCCCACACGGCACCGTATTTTGTAAAGCTTGGTGGGTCAAAACTTTTTCTTAAAAAGATTTAAGTATACGAATGCCGACTTGCGTTTATTGTCCTTAATTTTTGGATTATGTGAGCACTTTTAAACGTACATTTACGTCTGCCTCTTACGTTATCTTAAAAAGCTGTTTCTTTAAAAAATAATCTGAGTGGTGAGTCTATTGGACGTTAGTAACGAGACGTGATCGTGACGTCTCCTTTTTTAACCCCTTTAACTTCTTTAAGGGGTTAAAAATAAAAAGATTTAAAATTCTAAGTACCTACTAACCAATATTAGTTTTATTTTTCGACTGAAAGAATTAATAAAAACCTATTAACAATAATTAACTAACCAAAACACTTCTGTAGAGTTAAAATAGAGTTCAAAATAACATGTTGCATTCTCTATTCTCGAATATTCCGCATTCGAAATTTGAATTGCAGCGCGCTGTCAAAACTAAGTGACATGACATGTGTCAGACGTCATGTCATGTAACCGCAATGACGGATTCGCAAATGCGTAGATCACTTGATATTTGAACAGGTTCAAATGTGGTTAGTATTGTAGAGATTTTGGTATTTGTTGATTTTATTATTTCTTCTGCAGATTACAGAAATACTCTGATATTAGATAGATAGAGATAGATATAATAATAATATAGTTAATCAAAATTTATTCAAAACAACTTAGGACTAAATAGATTAAAAAAAGTGTCAATATATCTAATAATTTAAAGATATATACCTAATTAGATAGAGTATATTCTGTAATCTGTGTATTTTTGTCGTGTATTGGTTTCACCCATAGATCTAAGTAAAAAAGGGGAGATGAGGTAGGTGCTAGCTTCTCGAAAGTGAAAGTCATAGTCGGACCAGGCGGCGCAGCGGCGGCGATCGTGTTTAAGCGTGCTTGCTACGACGTACTTTAGTGTGTTTTATTGACTAAAAGACTACGCAATGCCCACGTGTTTGTTCATTATAATTATTGCACAAGATTAGAAATGTAACTGTGAGCGAGTGTTTATGTGTAGTTATAACACAGGCCAGTTGTTGAGTAAGCGCTGGGAGAACGTACCATATCTACAGATTTTACTTAGATCTATCTAAGGTTTCACCACATGGTTTTAAAATACGTCTGTTTAGAAGAAAGTAAAAAAACATACTTTCATAAAAATTTGTTCGAAAAATTCAGCACCGCCCAATTTTAAACGTAGAGTTTGAGTATTGTGTCGTTATAGATGTCGATAATACGCGCCTTTATTATGTCTAGGGACTGCATAAGCTAGAACAGCTCTTTTGACAGCAAACACGACAACCATTCACGACAAAAAAGCTTACAGAATAGACATTGGCACGACGGGTGTGATAAAAGTCAGTTACACAAACTAAATGTAACTTCCTTCGCATTTCGCATCCGGGAATATTCAAGCAATTTTACTCAAACACACAAATGCATATTTTGTTGAAATAATGCAAAATAATGCAAACAATTTTGTTCTTCTCGCGTTAAGTAAGCTCAAATTACTACTATGCTATGTCTGCTACAAAACGCTGGCAACACAGGAATTTAAATTAAAATAAGCACAAAACAGTAAGACTAGCTGCTAAATACTTAGAAGGGAATGTGGAAAAACTACACTTATAGGTTAGTAAACTTTGTAGTATAGAAAAACAGAATTTTCTTTTGGAAAAGGAATAAAGTTGGACGTTCAATTTTCTTTGATAACTATACAAAACTTGAGGTATGGGTTGAAAGTTACCGCTGCAGTTATTCTATGTACATTTTACTACATTGTATCAGTAACTTTTCCACACTGAGTTATGAGGAAGTTATGATATCAACGTACCTACAAGATTTTCATACAATATTGCTCTAAAGCTAAACTTAAATTACAGGGCGTCTACTTCGTAAAACAATATATAATAATATGTCATACTGCAAATATGGGACCTAGCAGAATACCCATGTAGCAAAAAGACGATATCAACAAATCGCCAAGATATGTACGCCGTCTTAATAAACAGAGAAGTGTGATTACAAAAATGTCATAGAAAAAAAGACTTTCCAGTTCCCGAATTTTCCATATCTACCGGGTAACTTTCACCGGGTTTTGTCCCTGACTAACCACTTTTCTCAGACTGCGTTCAACAGATTTTTTTATTTACGTTTATCACCGTCCTGGCAATGACAGCCACTAGGGTGGACTGCCCGTACGATAGGCATTGCTGTTAGCGACACCTGCCCTGCAATCCAATTAGTTTTTCGGGTTCCGTACACGAAGGGGCAAAACGGAACCCTTTTACTAAGCCTCCGCTGTCCGTCCGTCCGTCCGTCCGTCCGTCTGTCACGTGGCTATATCTCATGAACCGTAAGAGCTAGACAGTTGAAATTTCTGATAATGTGTATTTCTTTTGTCGCTATAACAACAAATAATAAAAATAAAATCAATATCAAAATTAAAGAGGGCTCCCATACAACAAACGTGATTTGTTTGGCTATTTTTGCTCTTAATTTGTCAAGGCTGTATCTCTTGAACTACAATAGGTAGACACATGAAACTTTCTATAATTAAGTAACACTTTAATTGTAATAACAACAAATACTAAAAATACAATAAAGTTGAAAATTTAAAGGAGTCTCCAAACAAGAGAAAATTTGATGTTCTTTGAAAAAGTAGTGAGTCGACTCGCACTTGGCGGTTTATTAAGTTCCATCCCTATGATTAATTTTACCCTTAAATGAGTTGTGTCTGCTGAAAATAAATGATTTTTAGTTATGTATGTATATTATATACCTTTAAATAATAACACAGGACATTTTTACACACCATAAACCATCATCTACCTAAAAGTAAGCAGAGCTTGTGTGATGGAAACCAGATGACTATTTAACCATTTTTTAGCTATTGCGTAAGTAAAAGAAATACCGTCTTCAGTCAATCTTTACCAATAAAAAACTCTACTTTGTGTAACTTACTATTAACTACTACGCTATTAATTTTCGCTGTAGACGCTCAATAGTACTCGTAACAAAATAAAAACTTTATTTAATTTCAGTTGTTTTTAACAAAGGAGTTATTATCTATCCATACTTCCATACCAATATTATGAATTCAAAAGTAACTCTTTCTGTCTATCTGTCGGTCTGTTACCTTTTCACGCCAAAACGGCTGAACGGATCTCAATCAAATTTGGCAGGGAGGTAAATGGTATCCCGGGGACGGACATAGGCTACTTAAAAAGCACGTGCGAAGCCGCGGGCAGCAGCTAGTATTATATACGTACTTAATGAGAATGTATCCAGCTGTGTGCCACCACACCAGGACCTGTCTGAATTAGCGCCACTACAAGTTTCGGCTTGTAGCGGCATAATGCTGAGACATGAACCTTTTTTGCCCTTTATATAACATACTGTATAATTCTATCTATTTTTTTGATTTTATCTATTAATCTTGTGTTTCTTAAAATGAAATGAAATTAAATGAATGTTCGCTTGAAGGTTAACAATGATGGTTTTAGAATAGAGTATCACTATATTTTACTTCTTAGTCGTGCAAATGTTTAATAGTAATTTAGATACATTTTAGTCAAAGGCAAAAACTCTTTATTTCCATAAATACAATAAATGTTTACTTAGAAAAGGTCAAATTCTTAATAATTAAACACTGACACGGAAATAAAGTGATATTTTTGATTTCAGTCGCTTCGGTATTTAGACTAAAGTAAAGAAGCGACGAAGAAACCTTTAGCCTGTTAGTTAGTTGTTATTTTTTGAGTTGGATTAAATCCCGTTAGAGTAGTTAGAGTAGGAAATGAACATAATCATAAAGTTGTACATAATTCAAAGATTCAAATTCAAAAATTGCGAACACAAAAATCTTTGTTATAGAATCTTAGATTAAACCAGTACCTGTGCCTTCCTATTATTGTAATGTGTCGTGTATCCAAATAAATTTATTTTCTTTCTTTCTTTCTTCTTCTTTCTGTATTACTTCGATAAAACTAAGAGTAGAAGTATAATAGTAGGTAGTAGGTGTGTTTAAAACGATAGAGCGTACAATTAGAAGCGAATGTTGTGCTGAAGTTTGGCCACACTTGCAGTCTAGCGTATAGTTTGATACTGGTGCAGCAACATCATTAGCAGCGGTAGAGGGTGCTTGCGTAGAGCTGAACTTGCCATCCTCGACTAGAGCTGTTCTTCCAAAGTATTTATTTGCAATCATTTAGCTTCGCACAGTTTGTTACCAAAATACTCAGAAGACGATCACATTGATCACGCTGGGTTCAGGAGAAGAGGATGACCAAAATTATATGGGCAGACGTGATCAAAACGAATAGACTGTGATTTTTCGAAGTGGAGAGAAATTATAAGATTGGTAAACTCCATAAGCCTGTGGTACCATAATGTATTGTTTAATAAAAGGCTTGTTTACGGACTGTATTAGTTGTATTTACCTAGGTGAAAATAGTAAAACTACAATGAGAGCACACAACTGTTGAACGGAACGGAGTTTTCGAACGGAAGAGAATTGACATTGACAGTTAAAGAACTTGTCATCTTATAAACAATGTTGCCATATGGCTTATTTTATGTAGGAATATTTGTAACAGTATAAATAATAATTGCTCAGAAGACAGACTCTGTAAATATGTCACTAATTAAAAACAAACAAAAAACCTTGTTATATGAGGTCGTTTGGTTAATGAGAGGAAAACTGAAGGATGCTGTGTGAACTGTCTAGTATTTCGGAAAAAGGAGGATTGGTTATTGTCAAACTAGTACCTTCTTAATCCATACTCCACCTCCACAGCCTATATTGGTCCACTGCTGGACCCAGGTCTCCTCCTGATAAGCGCCTTATTGGCGTTTATCTCACGGGGGGTAATGCCCATAATCCCCACGCTGGGCATGCGGGTTGGGTAATCCATACTAATATTATAAATTCGAAAGTAACTCTGTCTGTTACCTTTCACGCCTGAACGGCTGAACGGATCTTAATTAAATTAGGTAGGGTAGACGGTATCCCGGGGACGGACATAGGCTACTTTTTATCCCGGTAAAGTGCGAGCGAAGCCGCGGGGAGAAGCTTAGTAGGGTTATAAACCCCACTGGTGTAGTGGTAGTGAAAACATAGCTATTTGGATCGGTGCCCATAATTTCAAGTCTAGGTGCAGCATGGGCTAACTGATCTGTGTTACCAACTCTATCCGGGTCCGGGGGCACAGTTCGCACCCTGCAACCTCATTATCGAACGAAACTCGACCTCGCCTGCAACTTTGTTTAGGTACAGTACCTACCTACTTGATATTCAATAGTTGTCGGATGCTCGTGGTTTTCGAAGAATGCAGCGTGTGTTTGTGTGTATCATTCTAGATTCTAGATGAAAATAATTTAAACTCATGTTTAGATTTTAGAATGTTTGTGCAAAAGAAGTTGGAAAAGCTACCTTATTGGGAAAAAACTTAAGAACAAAATTAGATAGGTAATCATAATTTATAGGAATTGCCTTTTTCAAAATATTGCAACAACAAAAGCTGTGGATAAATCCGAGATTCAAATTTATAACAGCACAGAGAAAACTCTCGAGCAAATTACGAAATAGCCAACAGCAACTCCGGCATTCCCAAGCCTTTCGAATGAAAATAGTTTCGCCAAGAAGCGTTGATCCGAACATAGACACACGTCGGCAAACTGCACGAGGTGTCCGAAGTATTCCACGGGCGGTGTCGGACTGCAATAATGCGGACGTGACTGCACTGTGCTGGCAACACTGAGTAAATTGATACTGCTTTTTGGTTTGAATTGCGAGTGAAGCGTACCTATTTTTAGGTTGAGGTTTGCGAAATGTTTGAGACAATGTTACTGAATGCGTTGCTTTTTTATGAAGGGGCCATAAAATAATTTGTAAAATACAATAAAATGACAGTGGCGAAAATGTTTCATAATTACTGAGACCAGCAAAGTAGGTCAAAGTAACAACACATTAATTTACAAACCAACTTAAATTTTAAATATAGGTTAGGTGAATCCAAACTTTTTCGATACAAAGCACAACAAACGTCGGTCTGCCAAAAACTTTGTGGGTTTGTAACATTCGTCATGATAACTAACCTACACGTCTAAATATTTACGCGGGCTTATGTTATGCTAAAATAACACGCAATTTTCGGAGCATAAAGTGCCACGCCATATAGTAGGGAATAAAAAAAATTACTATCCAGTTTTCCTCCTTATGTGGGATTTCAGGGGGGGAAACTGGAATAAGCCGGTATAGGTAAGAAAGTTTCATCGACCAACGTATCAGTACTACGCCACCATAACATTTTTGTGACCGGTTCATATTTAATAAAAACTTGTTTAAAAAATTTCACCTGAGTCACCCATTGAAAAACAAAAGAGCTCTTTAACAGAGAATACCTACTGACTGTTATATGAATGTAGCTCATATTACCAGAGCGACTTCCCTTCCTACACACTTCATGTCTCCTACATGAATAACCTAGGTAGGTAAGTATTGCAAATGGAGACATCTCTGTCCTCCGATGTCACACATAACATGATTGTAACATAATCCTGTCCCAAGGCAGTAACTTTAAAATGAGCTATTTCGAAACAATTTCAAACAGAGATTTCCCTGAGGTCGCCACTCCACCTAGCCAAAATACCTCGTGCAGGGCATGGAGATTGAAACCAAAGAGTTTATACGCATAGGTTAGCTGCGTAACTGTTATTATCATAGAGGTAAGTGTCGAAGGAGGTTTTAAAAACATTGCACCTGTTTTTTATCATCTTACACCCGTATTCAAGAACAATACAATGAGGTCTCACAGTGTACGTACACAAACGCATAGGGCCGGTCAATCAAAGTCATAAACAAAACTTACTTTTAGTGATTTCGAACGATGGATAAGATTGGTTATGTTCTGTTAGTTTTGGCTTTGCTTTGACATTTTGTTTGTATTCATATTCAGTTTCTATGGAAACAAAATTGTTTTAATTTGTTTGTGTAGATTCTATGGGTTTAATTTTTTTGCCATCCGCAAACCTGCCAAACATTAAAGAGAACTTAGAAACAGAAACTGACCAATCGTAATCGATCAGTGCGTTCGCTAAAGTGTCGCTTGGGTGTTGTTTGTGAATTAAATGCACAGATATCTAAGTATAGTACGTTATAATGAAATGCCCTACCATGACAAGCGCAGTAAGAAATGCCTACTTGTTACCTTATATTAGTGTTAGTTTTACTTGTAGATCTAGAAATTTACTTAAATTTTACTTTCTAGGTACTAACTTGTGATTCACTGCCTGATTTTAATTCTAATTCTATTTTGCACTAAACGTGTATTTCTCTTGCCGCTATAACAACAAATATTAGGAATAAAATAAATATCAAAAATATAGGAGGCTCCCATACAACATATGTGATTGTTTTTAGCTATTTTTGCTCCTTATTTGTCAAGGCTGTATCTCTTGAACTACAGTAGATAGACCCATGAAACTTTTTTATAATTAAGTAAAACTTCAAGTGTAATAACAACAAATAGTAAAATTAAAATTAAGTTCAAAATTTAAAGGGGTCTCCAAACAAGTGAAAATTTTATTTTCTTTGAAAACATTTTCTGATTATTACGGTATGGAACCCTTCTTGTGCGAGTCGACTCGCACTTGACGGTTTATTTCTTCTTCTTGTTAAGTAAGCGCTGGGAGAACGTAGCATATCTACAGATTTTACTTATATCTATGATAAAGAGTCTATATTTTTCCAGTAAGTGTGTTTTGCGCGCCATATTTCTGTATCTAAAGTTTCGGCATCGAATGTAAGAAGTGTAAGTTTGTTCCGGCCGTGCTTTCCCCAGTCTCTACATTTTTATCGAATCAAGTGTTCTCAAGTCCTATTCGTATTTATATTTTGTTTTAGATTTACTTGTAGTTAAAGTTAGTACTGGTATTTTTTTTATGGTTTTTAACACATAGCCTTTTCGTCTATTTGTCAAATTATGCTTTAGTATTTTGACATTAGACTCGTGTCGCTTGGCGTTATGGCATTACACCGTCTATTTTATGTGTTTTCCGTAGATATTAATTATTGATAGGTTGTGTTAAAACACATAACTTTTTATGGTATTATTTATAGTTTATTTATTTTTTTATCGGTTGATAAATTTTCAATTGCAAATACTAAGTTTTCAAACAAATAATGCTAGATACTTATTTTGTTTCACTTTATTACCTACCAAAACACTGAACTTTCTGAAATAAAGCGCATTATCTTTGTTTTGTTTTCACTGCCTAAATTTAGGGTTATAAAAAACAATATAAAAACGGTTTATTGTTGTAGAATAACCCTCAATCACCCGCAGATTAGTGGGCATTAGGGGCATAACCTTCGCTCGCAATAAAAATGCCTTTATAATCATACTTATGCATAAAACCAACTTCATTTGAACTAATATAAATACTGTAATTTCAGCAAAAAATATTTTTAAATCTAGGTTTCTAGTAACTTCCAGAATTACTGCGTGAGAGAACTATCATAAAATATACAAATACCCATTTGTTCTTATTTCTGTTATTTTTGTGTCGATTGTATGATTTAGTTTTAGCCTACCTTGAATACCAAAAGTTCTGTTATTCGTACACTGAACAAACAACGCAGGTACTTACCCATCGAGCACATACCCAATAGAGAGGAAATGTCATTTATTTTGTTTAGACAACAATTCCGCCATATCACTGCGGCGACTACTGCACTCCAATTGGCCGACTCAAAGTCAAGCATCACACTTGAGTTGGGCAAGCAAATATTTTTATAGATATCGATAGTCAATGTTTACAAACTATGAGCGTTGCGAAAATTATTTACGTCAATAATAGTGAAAATAATATTTTTAAAAAGCAAACAAATCAAATACGTGTATACAATGTATACGGTGTATACGTGGTACAAATGTGCCATTGTTATATTAGATAGAAAGAACGAATTATAAAGGAAGTTACAATTGATAGGAATCGTGGGAGTACATAGGGCATCTCTATTATCGCTATGAGCAGTCTCTTTCGATAATTGAAAATAAAAGAGTACTGTAAAAAAAAAAAATTGTTACATTTTTACTATATCGATGAAACGTTTTGCAAAATCCCGGAGTTTTTATAAAAGTTACACTGATCAAATAACTTAATCAAATTGATAAATTTTAATTACTTCTTGTATCGGGAGTATCGATACATTATTTTATTATGTCAGCACAACACTAGTATAGCGAGCGAGAGTTGACATTTCTTAGTGAAAAAACACTGATCAGTTTCGGAATTCGAAAGACCAAATTTCCTCTCTATTGGGTATGTACTCGATGTAAGTACATCGAGCACATACCTTTTGCTATAAGTATTTGAAATTTCACGACTGTCATATCATAAAACGTTAACGCCACCGCCTTTGAGTCAGCGAGTTGATCACCATAGTATAATACCATTTTAATGGCTCTTTATTCAACGAAAGCCAAAAATCATGTGTGGTTTCGTTTACGCCATTATTAATTAGCGAATGAGCAATGACCGTGCGTCGAAATGTCATTAAAACGGCGTACAGTAAACGGCATTCACTCCCGTCTATTAAATAAAAATTAATCTATATTCCTGCCAAATTGGATGTACAATGTTTTTAAAGAAACCGTCCATACTTGCGTCTTTTTATAAGCAATTTAATAAATATTGCGCAGATTCAGATTTATTTATTGCATAAATATACATTGTTTTAGCTTAGATGCTAATTAGGTACCTTAGGAGTAAGTACATGTACCCTGTAAGGGCGCAGCAATTTATTTAAACATTATTAAAATAGGTAGGTACATAATCTATTTAAAGCTAGAAACATAGTAGTCGGAAAATATAGGCAATGACAGCTACAAGAATCAAAACAATTGTAATAATAACTCGGTAAGTAAGTCAATTCTTTACTCAGGCAGCCAAATAGTTATAGTTTAGAGTTATCATTTAAAAATTCGTCAACGGAGTAGTAACTTTTAGAAATAAGGTATTCTTTGAGTTTACTACGAAAAACCGAATCTACTTTAAGATCTTTTATGGAGCTAGGTATTTTATTATAAATCTTCTTCTTCTTTATTATAAAAAAAATAATAGATATTAATGTGTAAAATGTCAAAAATATAAGAAGAAGTAACAAACGTCTATCCAAACCATACATCTAAACATCCAAACTTTCGCATTTATAATATTAGTGTGATTAATGTGATTGTGCGCAAAACTACTTCCTTCCCCCCATGACACTACGTCTATTTATTTTATTTTTTAATAAAATTTGTTTTTGTTTATTTGAGTTACAAATAAAATATTCTCTCTCTCTATATATATTATATATATCTCTCTCTCTCTCTCCGGCTGAAAGTGCCTCTGCAAAAGGGGCTTTGTCATCATCCCCATGAATAGCTATCAAAAACCCGTAATTGTTTGAGTTTCCTCACAAAACAAATTATTATGAAAGCCTGCTCTGTCATCGATCTATACTTGATAAATCATTTATTTCAGACAACTTTTCTAAGTTGTAGTTAGTCAGTTGATCTCAGTTATAGATCTTTATTAACTTATTCTACGGACCATAGAGATATATACCATAAAAGTAACATAGGTACATAAAATATAAAAACTTAATTTATAACACGAAAATATACATTGCGGGGCGTCGCGACGTGTAAATGTCGCAATCAAGGTGTCAGCTGACGACGATGCACGGCGGTTCACTGGTTCCTTGCAGGCGACCAGTGAACCGTCAGAGCTTGACACCCCTCGGCCAAAACTCCTCACACAAGAAAGATTTCAAGTTGGAACTCTCACCAAAAATGAACTGAAGCTTACATTATGGCGAGAGTCCAGCTTCTCGACTTTGGTATGATATTGCTAGGGTATAGGCATATTTTCTATGGTGTAACGTTACTCAAGCATAGATTAAGAAAGAGAGAGAGAGAGATTTGATTATTTTTTGATTGATTGAGTAAGCTTTCATAATACGGGCCCAAGACATTAGGAGAGATAAACGTCACCCGCAAACTTACCTATAGATAAGTTGTGCCAAATTACACGCCGTGAACTACACCACAGCTTTTGTAATTAAGATAATGTGAACATTTTACGTGCGATTAATGATAATGATAGCAAAATCATTAATAATTTCTATCGATACGTTGCTGTGGTTAACAATGGTTTAGATCACGCTATCCAATCTATAACGGGCCAATCGATTTATTTATTTATTGAAAGGTCCACTCACAGTCATAAACAATACTGACAAACGACAGGCAAATTTTACAGAAAATCTGCAAAAAAAAATCGCTGATTCTGATGACACAATAGGCTACCTGGCTTATTGGAAAAGCTACAACGCAGTACATTCGTTTGACAGGAATAAAATTTTATTTTTATTACCATGTTATTACAATAATTTGGCGTGTTTTAAAAAACCGAAATCCGGTAAATATTCACCTATGTCTCGGACGAACGAAGATTTAGGTTCACGTGCAAAAAATTTAGCTTACACTGGCGACATCTAGTTATCATAGTGAAGCAAATGTATAGCAGAATTGGGCCCTGGTCCAGTTGACTGGACCACCGCAATTGTTTTTTCGGTAGTAGGTATCTACTACCGAAAAAACAATTAGTTTGCTTTACAATCAACTGTAAAAAAAAAATCTGAATGAAAAAACTTCGGTGGTACAGTTAACCGGAAATAGAAATTTGTCGGTCAACTGGACCAGCTGAACAGAACCACCAAACATCATAACCATGAAGCGCATGGACCATTTGTACATTTTACTTTGCTTGAAATAGGTATACATATTTTTTTATTTTTGCTTTATTTTTATCGCCACTGTGTGTTCAGCCTTAAAGCTGCGGCGTTCATAATTCGGCACTAACCTTGCAGCTGCTAGGAACTGTAGGATTTTCTTCGGAGTGATGTCTCTTAGCTCGTCTGGGCTGTGCAGGTGCTTGCCCAGGTGGACGCTACGTTTTTGCATCAGTGCTCCGCACTCTCCTAGCAGATAGAGAGGCGAGGAGAAGGTCCTCGCTGAATCTGCAGACTTGTGTGTCGCTTAGCCCCAGTTTGAACATGTGCTTGTAAAGGCGACAGTGTCCAGTTAGGGCTCTTGTCATGATGCGAAGATTGCTTCTGCTTAGGGCTAGGATCCGGTTGGTGTACCGTTTGTTGAAGGCTTTTATCAATGACTTTGAGTGACTCATGCCCGATGAATTCTTCCAGAGCTTGGGCGATTCATCGTAGCAGATCTAGGAGGGTTCTGTGTCTAGGACGACTCTGTTGTTCGAGCCCAGCGCTTTTAGGCGAGGCAGACAGTCCTAGACTAAACCTGGACGTGATTACCATCGAATCCAGTAGGTACCTAAATAATGTGTGCGTTTTGGAAGTCAAAAATAAGTCATAGATCGAAAAACTTACCTAGACTTTTTTCAAAATCTACTGATTTTCTACTGATTAAGTCAAATTACATAGATCTTGCAATACTATTCTAGCAAAAAAAAAAGAATGAATGAATCGGACGACGCTTTAATGAATTACAACTACAGTGCATTCACAGTTATTTTACCTCTGACAGATGTTTTCTGAGTGTTGGTATATCTGTCGAGTCGTCTTGAAGAGCTTACAGGTAAGTAAAAAAGGGTTACCCGTCTTAAACATTTTACCCAATTAAACTGGAAACTAGAATGTTGATCTGTTGTTTATTATTGATTGATATAATATTATTGGTACTTACATATTATGTTAATCGAATATTGGTACAACTGTACTGATTTTGTATGGAGATAAATATTTTATTAAAAACATTACTTCCAAAATACCTGATTAAATATTTAAGAAATATCGTATTATACATGTACCATTATCACACAAAGTGTAATACTAAATCGGCATAGTTAGGTAATATTAGCAATACTGTTTTTTACATTTCGTTTAAGGGAGTCATAGAAGTTATATATGGCAATATAACGCTCAGATTGCCAACCTAACAGCTAGAGGTAAAATAACTGTGAATGCACTATAAGCATTCTGAGGCTGGCAGAGTCGTAGCGAAAAGCAAGCGGCGCCAAAATAAAGAAGTTAAGTTGAAGTTGACTTTCAATGGAGAGGGTTCTCCAAAGGGAGCCGTAAGTTCTGAATTACGGGACAAAAAGTTCTAAGTATGTCCTTTCTCGTTGTATGAACTCAAATCATGTCAAGTTTCATATTAAATCATTCTGTAGTTTCATCCCCTCTCCAGGGGAAGCGCACTGAATTCCGAAATAAAAAGGTATCCCATGTCCTTCATCGTAGTATCAACTCAAATCGTGTCTAATTAATTCAAGTTTAATTTGAATTAATTCAGTAGTTTCGGCGTGATGAGTGGCCAACGAATTTTACTTTCATCCCCTCTCCCAGGGGAACCGTAATGAATTCCGGGGTAAAAATTATTATTTGTCCTTTCTCGTAGAATGAACTCAAATCGTGCCAAGTTTCATTTGAATTAATTCAGTAGTTTCGGCGTGATGCGCGGCCAAGATGCTGCATCTGCAGCAGATAGATAGACAAAAATTTAAAAAATTACAGTCTTGGCTTCAGAATCGATAAAAGAGTGCCCTCCAAAACAAAAAAAAATCAAATTATCTTCAATATACAGAATTGGACCTGTTACAGTTTTATTATAAGGTATGTATGTAGGTATACGTAGCATCTATTACCCATAACACAAGCTCTGCTTAGCTTGGGACTAGACGATGATGTGTGAATTGTCCAGCATTATATTCATTTTAAGAGATCAAGACCAACATCCATGCCGACTAAGCAATTGTAGATCTCCAAAACCACAGAATAACAACATCATATTCTAGCGACAAACTACCATTTGTTATTGTTAATTACTAATCCCAAAATGAGTAATAGTCGCAACCTGCCGTTAGTAATGGCCAAATTATTTAAATGATTAATGTTACCCTTCGCCCGTAAATCTGAATATTATTACTATTGTCTAATAAATAAACAGTTTAGGTCTTCCTTTTGGTACTGCCCCGGCACTTAATTGATTATTGGTTTATGATTTGTAACTATTGACGTTTTGCATACACAGACTGGAGCCGAATTCTGCTGCCAAATTGCTTTACTCAAGGTGATTTTAGATATAGATATTATGATAATGGTATTGTCGCAGAATCGTCCAACATGGTGGCTTTTTGAGATGGAAGTGAATGGTCAAATCCGAAACAAAAAAAATCCGAAATCCGAGTTAGAGAAAAGTCGTGATAGGAGTCATGGGGTCAAATTATGATAAAATAAAAACTGTATTAGTAGTATACACAAGTATATGCATTATAAGTAGATGCCTGAAGCATGAAGGCAATCTGTTATTTCGGTGTGGCGTAGACGAAGGTCAAGGCAGGCTGGAAGGCTGGACTTCCCTTGTGTCCGTGGCCGGTGATAAACGGTGTACGACACCAGCGAACCAATATTTAAATTTCGTGTTATCAGTTATTTCCCTCATCAAACGGGACAATAGGGAACACTACATTTTGGCGACTACTTTATTTGTATCTTTGAGACTGACTCGCTCGCTGTCTGAAAGAGTGTTTTCAATACAAAATAATTTTAATACAAAATACAAATACAAAAAAAAATACAAAATAATTTATTTAGGATAAGCTACAATACAAATGAACGATGACACAGCAAAAGTTAATAACTGTGGAGCTGCCGCATCTCCTGCCTCCTTGGCACAACATAAATAAATTATAAGAATGTATACATACATATTTCTTAATCAAGTTATTAAAAGGTATATTAAAAAAATAATAAAACAAAAATTAGCAGTAGGTATGCAGTTAAATAGGTACGTAATTATAATTAAACAACTCTTAGAAAGTGCTGTGCATACGTATAAGGGTATCGTAGGGTGTGAGGGTAGGAGAGCTCCTGAAGACACCGGTCTCTTAAGAGGGCAACCGGGCAACAGGAGACGCCTGTGTGCATCGTGTGTGTGTACCTATAAGGGTGTGTACGAGTCAAGAGGCCCTGAGTACGCCAGTCTCTATGAGTCCGAGCAAACGGAGACTTATGCGTATGTGTGTTTACCAATGTAGGGCTCTAGTACCCATAACAGCCCTAAAGTAAGTTCTTACTTACTTTAGGGCTGTGTGGATTGTCCAGTATTATTTATTTGCAATATAAACTTAATAGATACCTACTGTTTAGATTTTTGTTGTTATAGCGCGTACTCACACTTTTGTTTTGGGGGATTATATTTAATTTGTTATGTATTGTTAACCCTGGGCAGAAAATCCATACTTACTAATATTATAAATTCGAAAGTAACTCTATCTGTACCTTTTCGCGCCTAAACGTCTGAACGGATCTTAATAAATTTTGGCAGGGAGGTAGATGGTATCCCGGGGAAGGACAAAGGCTACATTTTATCCCGAAAAAGAGCGTGCGAAGCCGCGAGCGGCTGCTAGTAATGTTATAAAAGCGAAAGTTATTCTGTCTGTCCGTTTGTCTGTCTGTCTGTTAGCTTTTCACGCCTAAAAAGCTGAACGGATCTTACTGGAATTCGGGAGGGAGGTCCACAGTATGCCGGGGACTGACATAGGCTACTTGAAAAGCGCGTGCGAAGTCACGGGCAGAAGCTTGTGTTTAATAATACTAACGTTCCCTGGGTCCGTTAATATCGATCTAAAATCTAAACATCATTTGTGCATGAAGTGCGCGAGTGCAGGTGTTAATATCCGGGTGTGCGCGCGGCGTGCGATGTGTTTAATTCCGGTCGTGGTGGGTTCCGTTCCGAGAGCAAACTGAATAGGTTTGGTTCGAAGACTTTCAGATCACTAAAATCATTTACAACGGGATATTTACCATGATTTTGAGCGCCTTCAGTTGTTCTGTGATCATGGCCCATGAAGCTGTGCGGAAATATTGGAAAACTCAAATCATGGTAAATATCCCGTTGTAATTGTAAATGACTTTAGTGTTAATAACCATGATGGATTTACAAGTTTCAGATCATGTTACACAGATTCAGATTTATACAGATTTTTAGCAGTTTGACAAGCTTCACTAGAAACCGGATTATGGTCCGTCCACGCATTTATTTTCTTTGACTGAATGAAAGGATGCAATATTTAATAGACTTTGGTACATTTTAAGAATAGTTATGCGAATCTATCGGCTCAAAAAATATCGTAACTAACGAAGGTTCGATAATAATCGAGAGATTACGGTGTATGAAAAATTTAATTCTTTCATTAGGCCAAAGAAAAGCAATGCCTGAATAGACTGGGTGGTGTAGTGTTCAAAGTGAATGAAACATCATTTAAACGTCTTAATAATTTTTTTGTTAATCACAGGGTTCATTAAAACGGTAAAAAATAATAATATGGGTCAAGCAAAACCAAAGAGTTTCATAATAAATACAAATAATGAAGCAAAATATTACATCGGGGCAATGCAGCAAGTGTTTAAGAGACGCTTGCAATTGCTATTGATTTGGATCAGTTGAGCTACCTCTAGATTGTTTGCAACAGTCTGCAGATAGCTCAACTTTTTCACATTTCTTTAGTAAATACTTGTACCTTTATTTACAAAAAAAAAAACAATGTTTTTAATATAGCTAAAATCTAAAAAAGTGTCTAAGTGGAAACTACGCACTTAACACTTTTTCGCAATACAGGGTTAACTTAATCCGATTGTTAAAAAGTTCGCAAGACTGAAAACCAGTCGGTACTCCAAGCATGAAGCACAACTAGTCACATTTTGAAGAACTGAGCTAAATTAAAAAAAAACTACTTATGTATTTAATTGCTTTAAGTTGGTATGTCAGTTATCTAGTATCCAAAACACAAGCTCTGCTTAGCTTGGGGCTAGATGATGCTGTGGGAATTGTCCAGCATTATTTATTTATTTATTTTAACGACGTTCGTTTTTGGGGTCTTAGATTCGTGTAAATAATTAATAGCAAAAACGCGTTGATAGTTAGGTCTATGCCAAATACATAATATTTTTCACTAATAGAAAGCCACATTATCCTTGAGTGACATAGGCAATGTTTTGTCCACCTACCGCGTGAGTGAAGCCACGAGCTAGTATGTACTTTACAGTTATTCTGTGCAGAACTGCACAGGCACACTGCTACGGTTAGTTCCCAACTGTGGTGATAATCCAAAACTCAATAATTAAACTAAACTCGAACACAGCAAACTAATTAGTAGTGTAACTAGTTCGATTAGCTGATGAGACTGTATAGGTTGGGGAATTTGGTGGTTCAAAGTTGTGGTTTGAACTACTTTGAACTTAACTACATATCTTTGACAATATGCTTGTTTATTTGGTTCCAGATTTTGCCTGATTCTCGCTCGTGTGAAGTCGTGTGTTACCTAAATATCTTAGGCCATCGACATAAATAATAGATTCAGGCATTGCGGCAATCCATTGCAAAATATTAGGATTAAATTGTAGACTAGTTGGAAGGTAAGTCACTTGGCAATTTTATATTGCGTAAGTCTGTTTTATAGGTTCTCTGATTGGATTTTTTTTTTTATTTTTTTTTATTGTTAACAAAATCAACAGCCCTTATATCTAAACAGGATGGCATGTCAATTTGTGGGAGGGCGGGCGGCGCACGCGCATTGCATTATGTTAGATCTTATCAGAGAAGGATTTTACGCGGAATTTTTACTAAATATTTTTATTCTCATGTTTAACGGTATCACAGAATAACGAAACGGTATAAACATTTGGAGATTCTGGTGGACCGAGGGTAATTATTTTCTCCCGCGATCCATCCAGGTGAAACACGAAGGTAGACTGCGGGTACTGGACGTTTTATTATTACAGATTGAAGGTAACCAATGTCCTTCTCCAGGACTCAATCTACGTATCTCCTCGGCTTTCATTAAAATTCGTTTAGTCGTTGAGACTTTAGTAAACTGATGTTTTTAGATGACTGCATAATATTACCGCGTCATACGTCTGCTCAACTACATCACATCTACTATTATCATACATACTATATCCATCCATGTTGACACCAAAAATCAAGCATACAAAAGTAAGTAACAAACATATCTCTCAGCAAAACTCTGTACATTATAGTTCTCAGATGGAAATGCAGAATATACGCAAGTAAATGTAGATGTAGTAAACGTGTTTTGTCGTATGCACGGTATTTCTAGGTAATCTGCTACATTTTATACAGCAAATTGTGTTATTTCTCGTAGATATAAGAGTCTTATTTTTTGGAAAATAACCTGGCGCGTTCTGTATTAAAGGAATAAAAAGACATGAATGTTTCTATTTTATCGGCGAACTCTATGGAGCTGTGAGCGAGACTTACCTGTGGGTTCTATTTCAGTCTCAGGTTGGATGATAGATAGATAGATAATTCTTTATTGTACCACACAAATAAAGAAAATCATACAGAAATAGATGCTAAGAGTAGATGAAGTACAAAGGCGGCCTTATCGCTATGAGCGATCTCTTCCAGGCAAAATTGGGCTGGACTGGACATGTAAGAACAAAATAGACGGATGATAATAGATAGGTTTCACAATTGATTATCTAACTTCTTTTACCGCCGATTTAAAATTAATTATATACTTAATAGGCATCATTGCCTCCCACAAACCTAAAAATATTTTTCAGAATGTTTACAAATAATATGACAAGTCCATTGTCGTATACGCGGGAAAAACAATCTTAAGTCCATTTTATATCAAACTATGTTTCTGATTTCAAAGTAACCTACAAACTTATAAAACTCAATATTTCGAACTCTTGCTCAGTCCGTCTTTTCAAGCTTTAGAATAACCGTAAAAATACTAAACAGGATTTCCTCTTGTGAAAAGCATTGCAAAGATAACTCTCGCGGTTTCCCCCTCTGGGGGAGGAATTTGTAAGTTTGATTTGATTCTTGGATTTTGGCGCGCGGGGGAAAATAATGCAAATTCGGTTTGTGAGAATTGTGCTAGTGCTGCCATCTAGCCGGGAGAGCGTCGGTTTTTATGATATGCGAAACTGTAGGCTTGTTTGTTTCGAATTTCATGGAATAGCAAAATAGTTGTACACTGTAAACGTTGTGAGGTATTGTTACATTAAAGTAATTTATTGATTATCCAAGTACCTAGGTACTTAAAACCATCTAACAAATGAATCCAAAAAAGGTATCTCAGGTGTAATGATAATAAAGCTGGTTGACTTGCTCATATTTCTACTAATCATTGATTTTTTCATAAATTTGTAATGCTTGTGTAATAATAATAATAATGTTTTATTAAGAAATAAAAGATCGGATCGAGGTCATAATATGAAAACACCTTTAAAGTATTATGGAAATACTTGTGATAGGTGATTTCACTCTTTCACGTTTTAAATTACGTATTTATTATGTTATTCCGTTGGTCTGGGTGTTTTCTAAGTATAATAAAAAAAAAATATCTATGTATATAATGGATTAAATATAACAGTTATCTAGTACCTATAGAGGTAACACAAGCTTTGAGTAGCTTACTTTAGTAGCTAGATGATGCTGTGTGGATTGTCCAGCATTATTTATTTATTTATTTTTTAAGTATTAGCTTTAAAAAAAAAACATGCAAAACAATACAATAATGATGACTCAAAGTAAGTTAATCATGAGTCATGACGTTTCTAACAATAGTTGTTGTGTGTTCATGAATTCCTCGTGCCTTCAATGCCTGTTCTTTTCTGGCTCACAAACCTGTTGTTGGCAAGCGATTGTTGTGGCCAATATTGGCGCGTATAAATATTGGCCCTGGGAGGATATCCAATGTGTAGTTAGCGCAAGCTAATATTGGTTCCTAGTGTGAAGGATATGGCCAAACATTTCACTCAACGAAACACAATCACCGCGCTATCTGTCGTTGTAAGCTTGTCGCACACATATCAAACCGAATACAGTACAGAGCCCTGAGTTCGGTTTGACTACAGTATCGAGACACCTTCGTGTCGTCTCTTTTTGTATGAGATTTGCGTAGTTTTAGGTCCGCACGATAGAGGCGCTGTAATAAATCCCATACAACAATGAGACGTCACGATGATGTCTCGATACTATTTGAGGGCCTATTTCAATTCTCCAAATACATTTTTTTTTGCAAATTGGTACGCTAATTCGGTGTATTAGAGTAGGTATACCAATTGGCCGAAACGTAACACGCAATTGCATGTTGGAGAATTAAAATAGATCGTCTCCACCTAAACTTGAGATGTTGAATATTCTTTGTATGAAATGAAACACCTCATTTAATAGCATCAGTATCATCATTCGACAATGCCAGTGACGCAGTGGACGGACGACTACCTGCGACGCAGCAGGTTGTGGGTTAAATTCCCGCCACAGGAAATATGTTTGTTTATAATACAGGAATCTCACATTGTTTATTTAACATTATCATCAACCCATGCTAGACTACTGTTGAACATGGGCATATGCCTCAAACACTTTGACTGCCCCCGAAGCACTCACCGCAAGCAATGAACGCGTTAACGACGTGGACTAATCATCATCGAAACGGCATTTTCTCCTTGGTTTCTACTGTCCATACAAGACGGTAGCAGGCAACACACCCTGATCCGTATTTATACCAAGTTGACAAGTGTGCAACTACCTTTTGTCTTAAGAAATTCTCCGAAGACACTAGAAGTTTCAAAATGGTCTCATTCGGAGGCGTTTTTCTTTCTCTACAGCCCCCCTGGGTCCGATAATCGTAAAGCACTTGAAACATAATTAAAAAGGCTATCTATTGTGGGCCACTTTTAATTACAATGGGCTGAATCTGTTTACATTTGAACTCTATTTTATTTGTTTTGTAACCGTAGAAAACATATCGATGTGTATGGTGATGTAAAAGAAAATATGTGTTCACATTTTGGGTTTTCATTAAAAAATCTTTTGATTTACTGACTGCACGGACAGTCGCTGTGTAACACGTTCATTACGCCCCGTAACGCCGATCAGTACCGCCTTAATAAGCTGATAACAATCCTCTTTTTCTGTCGGTGCTTTAAAAATATTTTAAATAAAAAAAATTAAAATAAATTCATTTATTTTAGCACATTATTGTACCATTATTGCTCCCTTGAAGTCGACCCTAGGTCCGTGGGGTACCGAGGCTCTCCGGGTTTTCAAAAAGTTATCTGAGCGTCTGGTCGAAGCGGCGCCCTCCGAGAGCTGGTGGATATCTGGCGCAGCGCATCAGCATTGCCATACAGCGGGGCAATGCAGCCAGCGTCTTGGGGACGCTTCCGACTGGTATTGATATGGATCAGTTGAGCTACCTGTAGATTGTTTGCAACATTCTGCAGTTAGCTTAATTGTTTCAATTGTAAATACTAGTTCTAATTTGTTTTTATTTTTGAATGGTAATTTTCTTTGTCAATAAAGATTTCTTATACAATATATTTTTATATGTCCAATGTAATTTTATAGTTTGGACGTAAGCAAGTTCAAAGGCTCTTTGAGGTAGAACAGAACCGCAGAAATATATCTATATATGTAGAAGCAAAGAGTTCGCCGATTTGTATTGAAACCGAGCGATTTGTATTTTGCATAGGTACTTTGACGTCATGAGTGTAATTTAGCGTTGCAATGTAGTTATGTAAAACAGCAATAAATTACAGACTTTAATTTTTTGGTGGTGTTTGAACAGTTAATTATTGAACAACATGGCATTTTATTTTTATAACCTGAGATCTCACGTGGACAGCGGTCGGGAGCGGAGTCAATTTCGAGGCGAGCAAAGAGGCTCTCCAGCGCACGCCAGGTAAAAAACTTATTATATTTATAAACTTTTTGCTTCTATCTAGATATGTTTCTGTGATCAGAACCACAGAACAGAATAATTTAACCTATTTGTATGTTGAAGGTACACTTTAACAAAAACATGTATCTAATTAGGTCAGCTGCGTTGCGATGCTCCAAAAGAACGTGTGTATTTAATTTAATTAACTGTTTGCAAGTCCTTGCGTATTCAGTTCCTTCTTGTGGATTTTAACAATTACCGTTCATTACGATGCGCGGGAGCTTTTGTAATGCAAATCCATTGTTTTTGCGAGCAAACTACACTACTTTAGGTGGTTTTACACTACTTTGCGTAGTTTTATGTGGTGGGCTGTAGTGTTGTTAGGGGAAATAGTGCTAGCGCTAATGTAACAAACAGACCTTTAAATAATTATGTTTATAGCGTTTGTTATTTTTATCTCATTCTTTAGCGATTTACTCGAGCTAGTAACTGAAATCAAATCAAAAACACTTTATTTCCATAAATACCACACATGTACACATAGAAAAGGTCAAATTCTTAAAAATTAAACACTGACACGGAAATTAAAGTAAAGAAGTGACGAAGAAACCTTTAGCCTACTAGTTGTTATTTTTCGAGTTGAAGCAAATCAGAAAAAAGCATGGGGCGGCCCATGCTTTTTTATCCTCTAGATAATCTGATATTTTATAGTAAATACTAGTGCCTTTTTGCAGAGGTTTTGACAATTTGTTTAAATTAACGTACGGATATTTTTTGCAACTAACTAGGAGTTTTGTTGTAGAAGCTCAAACATTGCCCTATAAAAGATACATTAATTTTGTGTAGTCTAGTTGTTATATGTGTTGTATTTAAATTATGTATGTTGCTATTTTTAGGGAACCGTTTGATATTCCTATGAGTGTACAAAAAGTTTTCTTAAATATATTTACATGGTACTATCATTATGTTTATTTCTTAGAGTTTATCACGTAGAGATTATCTGGGACCCAATATTCATAGATAACTGTAGGTAGTATATATAGGTATTGAGTTGTTTGGGCACTAGATACATTTGTATAATGTTAAATCCATCCAACAAATGAAATGAATAGATATGACAATTCTATAATGAAATCCATAACCCTGGAATTTATTTTCTTATATGTAGAGTACATACACTCTACATATAAGAAAATAAATTCTAGGGTTATTTTACAAGAAAATATATCTAATATATTAAAATCACAACAAATAATAAAAAGATTTAATTGCGGATTGTACCAGAAATGTGCCGTACAATTACTTTGACAAAGTTTTGCCCTATTCTGATATCGCGAAGATTATTCCAATTATGACACCTGCCAAAACTATTGAACTAGTTTCTCTGCTATTGGCCAAGTCATACCGATATTCTCCAACACTACAAGGCAAAGTTGCATATGCATATGTCAGTGCACGCAGGCCAAAATCCCCAGGGACAGACAATAGCGAGCAATTTGCCCGTGGGTCATGATTAGTCGTTATTAAACCTGAATATAACATCACAACCCGTGTGAAAGTACCAGTACCACAACATTAGGTAAGGCACCTACTTACTCTAAAAACAACATAGAAATAATCTCGATTTCATTCAAAATTCAAAGTGCTTTATTTCCTTTAGACCTTACAGGACTCTTGGACATTGTTCTTGTTCATGTTCTTCCAACACAAACAGGGCTCGTAGTTAACCTACTCTCATTCATAATTGACAGAGAAAGTACTTGGGATCCACTTGGAGTCGATGACAACTTGGGAACCCAGTTGTTATTCTGATTTTTCTGTTGGGTAGAATACATAATGCATACTTAAATAATATTACAAATTCGAAAGTAACTCTGTGTGTCTGTCTGTTACCTTTTAACGCCTAAACGGCTGAACGGATCTCAATGAAATTTGGCATGGAGGTAGAATGTATCCCGGGGATAGATATAGGCTACTCAAAAACCACGTGCGAAGCCGCGGGCAGCAGCTAGTAATAAATAAATGTTTGACATTCTTAATTTAGCATTATATACCTAATTTAGAACTAGTCATGACAGCAAAACGACTAAAATACATTGATATTTTTGTACATACATAACTGTTCAAACAAGCAACTAATCAACTCATTTAAAATGTCGACGACCAAGACGATCACAAAATGAAACCAATTCGCCTACTTGCCTGACTCTACTATGTTTGCTAGTGCCCAAACCGTATGGTTTGAGCTGGGCGCTGTATAGCACCCAGCCAGGCATGTAAGGCTTGTGCTGGCACCGCACCGGCGGCATTTGAAGCGTCTTTACAACCGAAATCCTCTCCTCTTCTAGTATTTGTTCGCTATAAACCTGGGTTTCTAGCAGAAACTTTGTGACGACGTTCAATAGTCCAAATAAAGTAGATATAGAGATAACTATACAGGGTGCCACGTAACATGTGTGAGCCGAAAGGGGATTCTGGATCTTTTATCTATAAATTAAGTTTTTTTTTTCTTCCAATTC
Source organism: Eupithecia inturbata (assembly GCA_963662085.1). Lineage (NCBI taxonomy): Eukaryota > Metazoa > Arthropoda > Insecta > Lepidoptera > Geometridae > Eupithecia > Eupithecia inturbata. Next base: position 2,926,667 of record OY759196.1, on the reverse strand, counting down.
GTATTCTTTTTACACACTCTCTTGCTTTATTTAACATTATAAAATATTTCACAAATGTTTTTTGCTTATTTTTTTTAGCAAAGCCAGTGTTTTTTCATGAAATTATAACAATAAAATGATTTAAATCCTTTGAAATTTCCAATAAATAATAATAATGTAAAATAACATGAACACGAATAAAAAGAGTTTCTAATTTAAAAAAAAAAACAAAGTGAAAAATGGACGAAATTAAAAAAATCGTAGAACCAACAAAAAATCCTGCGGACAGAAACTAATCTATACACATAAAAGAAAGTCGTGTTAGTTACACTATTTATAACTCAAAAACGGCTGAACGGATCTCGGTGAAATTTGACAGCGAGGTAGATGGTATCCCGGGGCTGGACATAGGCTACATTTTATTCCGGAAAAAAGCGTGCTAAGCCGCGGGTAGCAGCTAGTAAACTATAATAAAGTGGTCGAAAGATTATTCAGCTTTGACATGTACCTACAGTGCTGAGTCCGCCTTCATGATACGTCGATATGTCGTATGTTACCTACCTATAGGTCGCGTCACGTAAAAAGAACGCTGAGGGGGGGAGAGGGAAGTGTTTGCGCACGGGTATATCGCGACTAGTCGCTCAGTGCGCAGGTGAAGGCGGCGTTCTTTTTACGTAACGCGACCTGTACCTACCTACATTTTTCATCATACATAAACATATTTCAGACACACTAGTTGAAACTCTTATTTGATTTAACGTAAGTCAGTTATTTATATATTTATTTTATTTTAACATTTTATTGCACTAAGGTACAAAGAGTGGGCTTAATGCCGAGGCAATTTCTACCTGCCGACCAAAAACATAAAGTTAAACAGTTATCGGTTAAAGGCAAATCCTGTGCTTATCCAGTTACACTATGCCCGGTTATGTCCGGCTTTGTCCGGTTTCCCGGCGTCCGCTATGCGAGTATCACTCACCGATGAGGAATTACGTTCTGTTCGCTCTGATGAAGCTTCTAGAATTAGCTTTGTGTCAATCGGAACGTCAGATCCGTGGACACTAATCAGTGACGTCATTAGGTAGTAAAAAGTATTACGCATTGTAGGATTTCGTATAATTTACTGCACTAAGATGCTTTTTGGTACGTTGTAAAATTAAGAAGATATTTTTGTATAGTCATCGCCCAACAGCAAGTCGCCTTTTGTGCGTAAAAAGAAATTGAAGCTGAGTTATTCGTCCCACTGGCTTCGGCCCAAAGTAGCCCGAACACGGAAAGTAAAATTCAATGCTGATTTCATTCCAGAATCGTCCCATTGTTGAAAGGCAGGCTTTAGTACTGTCTACCACACACTAGTACTGACCGATTTCGCAGCCTTACTAAAAACAAATGCACGAAGACGTACGTACATTTAAAATTTTCTAAGAGGTCTGTATTTTTCTTAACACAAACTTCTCTGCCTCTCGCTTATGATAGGAGGTGATATGGCTTTCACGCACTGTGCAAACTTGCTGCAAATGGTGCTACGAAGTGCTACGTCGTAGAGATTGTCTACGCCGTAGCACTTCGTAGCACCCTCAGCTGATACAGGTACAGACTGGTAAGAACCTTACTTAAAAACATTTTTTTTGGTCCCAATCGACGGAAGCCTCAATGGCCTTTATTAACAAAGAAAATTACAATCAAATTGATTGATATGGATCAGTTGAGCTACCTGTAGATTGTTTGCAACCGTCTGCAGTTAGCCTAATTGTTTCAATTGTAAATACTAGTTCTAATTTTTTTTTATTATTGAATTGTAATTTTCTTTGTCATTAAAGTATCAAATAATAAAAATAAATTAGAAGTAGTATTTACTATTGAAATAATTAAGTTAACCGCAGACTGTTGCAAACAATCTACAGGTACCTGTACTGACCGATATCAATACCAGTAGGAAGCGTCCCCAAGACGCTGGCTGCATTGCCCCGCTGTATGACAATTCTGATGCGCTGCGCCACATACCCACCAGCTCTCGGGTCACGCGTCGTTTACACATTCTTGATTTTGGTTCTACGTCTGTTCTGAGACATCTGCCAGTGTCAATTTCAAGATCATCATAAGCACCAAGCATGCCTAGATCTAAAGCGGCTCACAGACAGAGGCCTTCCGTAGAGGCCTAAAGGAGCCAGCGTAGACCTCTCTGTTTTAAAGATGGTTGCTACGACCTTAATACACACATAACTTACCGCGCGGGAGGCCACCACCGAAACTCGTCTAGACACGTATAATACCCAGTCACAAAAATATGTAAATTCAAACCAAAAATCTCATTATTCTTAACCCTAGATAGCAGAATATTTTGCAAATATGGCAGGTCCTTACATTATCTCAGCCTATAATGGACCGTGAGATAGCCAGTATTTATAGGGCAGTCTACAATAATGGTAGGTAACAAAGTTTATTGTACTAGTCCCCTTGAATGTCTCCACGAATGTTTTGATAGTTAGCGTAGAGACATGTGTACATAGCAGCACCACGCGGCTTTGCCCACGTGAAAATTAATTGTACATCCCCTAAATTTAGTAAAAATAAATAATACGTGTATCATTAATTACTTTATAGTTTATTTATACCGAGTCTTGAGTGAATCGAACTATAATTTTCCATAAAAACTTTACCACTCTTTTTAACCCCATCAGAGGTTAATTTTTGATAATAAGATTAGTTTGTGTTTTATTCTAGAACTTAAACTATCTACATACCAAAATTAATTTAAATAGGTTAAGTAGTTACGGAGATACGTGGTAACAAACATTCACACGAACTTTCGCATTTATAATATTAGTATGATTTGTATATTTTCTGTGTATTTTTTTTTTCATACCGATATAACATTTAGTACTACAGCACGTACTTAGTCTCATTTTGTATGGTAACAATGTAAATTGGCCATTTTTGCCATGCAATTATGCATTATATTAATGAGAGAAAACACTTTCAAAATTGTAGAGTATGGAATGAATTATTATTTTAACATATATAGTTATACAGTGGTGGTCACATAATTAAAGACACTGGAAGCATATTGAAATAACTAAGCTATTCCTCCTGTATATACTTTATCAGACTGCCATTGTAACTTGCTGCACAAATAATTTTTATTTGTGTTGTTATTGTGTATTGTTAAAACGAAACATTTACAACAAAACTTGCCTTTTATTCGGTAAAACTTAAATGTAAGCAGTGTAAATAAAAGATAAGATTAGTAAGATCTGGCCATATAATTAAAGACACTTCATTTCGTAACAAGAAATTAAACAAAAAATTAGTTATCTTTGAAATTATTTTAGTACGTAAGATTTCTAACACATTTTTATAGAGCATTCCGATGCGTATCAATACTTGGTCGCATGTCCTTTTGCAGCAATAACAGCACGACATCTCTTAGCCATGGAAGCAATCAATTCTGTACAAACTTGTACCGGAATTTGTTCCCACGCTTCTGTAAAAGCTGTGTAAAGTTGATCGACGTTTGATGTACTCTTGCCGCCACTGTCTTCTTCACCTGGTACAACAAGTTTTCGATTGGATTTAAATCCGGACTGTACGGGGGCCAATCCAAAACTGTCACAAACTGGTTCCTTAAGAAATCTTTAACTACTTTTGCGGTGTGTTTCGGATCATTATCCTGTTGAAAAGTCCAAATTACCGGTAAATTTTGCTCAGCATAGGGCAGCATGGTTTCCTGTAAAATATTTTTGTACTGGTATTTATCCATATTGCTTTCTATATTCCTGACAGGTCCGACACCAAGTCCTGAAAAACAGCCCCACACTATGATATTGCCCCCTCCATGTTTCACTACTTTCTTGGTGTACTTCGGATCCATTTCTTTGTTCGGGGGGCGTCTAACATATTGTTTTCCGTCAGAATTAATCATATTAATTTTTGTTTCATCCGAAAAAAGCACATTTATCCACTATCGTTCAGTCCAGTGTTCATATTTTTTAGCAAACGCTGACCTTGCCTTAACATTTTGCTTTTTCAAAAGTGGCACCTTCCGAGACACTCTTCCGTACAAGTTTGCCTCACATAGTCTCCGTCTAATTGTCCTTGCAGACACACCCGTCGACCCTCCTGCCCCATATATTTCCGAGCGTATCAGTTCTAGTCCTTTAAACAGTTCCTTTTTTGCCAACAATACCATCCTAGAGTCTTCCCGCGGAGTAGTTTTTCTAGGTCTCGGTTTTCTGGGTACGTTTTCGGTCGTATCGAACTTCTTGAAATGCGTTATAGCATTCATAACCATGTCCTTAGAACGGCTCAAATGGTTTGCGATATTTCTGTATGACCAACCTTTGCTATGAAAGTTCAAGATTATCTTTCTAGTGGACGAATCGCAACTCTTGTTTTTTCCCATATCGATTGGTATAAAACGAATTAATTTGAATACAAAAAATAAAATGTTATAATTAATGTCGATGTTTCATGCAAATACGCGGCAAAACAATGAAAAACCGAATGTAGTTCTGTTTCTTTTTTTATATTCAGAACATAGCGTTCACTGTCTTTAATTAGCTGGCCAGCTACAGGTACGTTAAAAAAGTTTGTATTAGATTCGGATAGTGAGCAGTGTCTAAAATACCAAGCAACACAACTTTTTTGTCTTCCATTTTTAAGAATACAACGTCATGTATGATTTAGTAACAATTACATTCAATTTAATACCTACTTTGGCTAATGGTTGTGCCAAAATCATATTTATTGTGATCAATTAGGGGGTGTCTCTAATTATGTGTCCACCACTGTATATGTAAATCAAATTATTAATGGAAATAAAATTAAATAATTATTTGCCAAAATTATTATCGTTCATAAATCCTTTAATTTTGGTGATATCAGCGCCAATTGTTAACAGATTTTGATGATTATTTCGTTGTTGTATAAAAATTGATTTTGAGGTGGTCTCCTTTATGTTTGATTCGAGGAATTGCGGCCTGAAACGTAGGTTTGTAAAAATTCTTCAGAATATGATAAATTCATTATCACCCAATTAATGGTTTCCATGGCAACGGGCGCCAACAGCTTCATCCATGTGTCATCAAACTAAATTAGACTTGAATTATAACTAGATCTCGCCAGTGTAAACTAAATTTTTTGCACGTGAACGGTATGTATGACGGACGAAAGGGGAAAGTAAGGGAGGGATGATTTCGTTCGTCCGAGACATAGATGAATGTTATCTATAAACCGGAATTTGAAGTCGGTTTATCGTTTTTTAAAACACGACAAATTATTTTACAGTTAAGTGAGCACATTTTTAATTGGTCTCGTCTATTACGTAGTACTGCGTCAGATTGCCGGCAAAACAAATCCGGATTGCGTCTGACAAACATCGCTGTTTCCAAAATAAAAAGCGAAGAGAGAGTCAACCCAAGTAGCAAAAACTAGTCGTTTAAAAGTCCATAGAACGTTTTGTAAATCACTGGTATTGGTGTTATAAAACACTTAAAAAGGTACATTTTATTCAAAAGTGGCCCATTTATCTGTTCAGTACTAAAACGAACGAATAGCAGCGTTACACATGACAAATCAGTCCATACACGCTAGGTAACAGTGACTCGGGACACAAAATAACTGAGTAATGGTTAATAAAGGATCTCTTAGATGACTTCTTCATACTATACTAGAGTTTATGTTTCCTTTACCTCACAGTATTCATTCACCATTCATTATTTTATAATTCGTGACTGTGCAAAGTGTAAAAAAAAAAGAAATAAAATGATTCAAAAGGATTCAAGCAATTTTAGTTTATTAAAAGTTTATTTTGTTATTTTAATATTTGTCTTTGGAATGTGGAAACAGCGTGCGAACGCAATTTTACTGATAAAATATGATTGGGTTTACAAATATAAGTGCATAAGGAGTAAATTCTAAGTGCCCCCCTCGAATTAATGAGCTTTTATTATAACAATATTTATAAAAAAAAATATTTAAAATTTTTATCAAAGAATGTGACACACGCCGAATTCACGCTGGATAGAAAATGTCTGAATACTGTTGTAAAAGTGAGATAAGAAATCTATTTCAGGATATAATTGCCATTTAACAGCAATATTTATCTACTTTTACGTGTCCTTTTTGTATTATGAAAGAAATCGGTACACTGATATAATACTATCAAATATAACTATAGGAACTAAAAAGTCATTACACAACGATTCTGCTCTAAAACAGTATTTGTGTGGTATACTTGTCTGTAAAACTATAAAAGGCATCTACAAACCAATATAGTAAAGTTACATTATATAGTGATAATCTGGAACTAAAATACACCACAAAATTACTCTATTATGAGTTTTTTGTGACTACTAACGCACTAAGTACTATAGCAACGATCTGAATATCCATAATCCGATAAAGTCACGTTATAGTCGAATGCGCATCACTGCTTAACCGAAAGGATTATAGTAGCTATTTGTAACACTTATTACGCAAATCAGATTAATAAAGGCATTTGTTAAAACTTTTACAGAGCAGTATTTTTCTGCAATAATTATATTAGCGCTACGCTGCTCTTGCTATAGCACCTAACAATACCGGTTGTATAAAAAAGTGTAGTAAATATCATCGTTTATTTATAGGTAATTTTTGCTCTTTAAGTAGTGTGATGTCGAACACTTACTTGTTACTTGTTACTTGTTTCTGGACTGGTTTCCGCAACTAGGCCACAGGTGGGCCCTTTTTGCGTGTCGGGTGGGGGGCTGCTAATCTAACCACCCGATGTCCTCTAGGAAAGCCAGCAGCTCGCTGACGCCGGTGCATGCCTCCCTAGGCGTCCTCGGTGTCCCAAGGTAGTGTAGTCGTTGAGATGCTACGCTATCGCACTCCACAAGCACATGCGCGGCCGTCTCCTCTGCGTTCATGCACCCTCTGCATAGGGGGCTGTCCGTGATACCCAGATTAAACAGATGTTTGTTAAGCATGCAATGTCCTGTGACAATTCCGACAATTTGCCGAAGTTTGTCACGTTTCAGATTGAGGAGCTTTCGGGAGAATCCCGGGTTTAAAGCCGGGAAGGCCTCCTTCGACTGCCTACAATCCGGCATACTTGCCCAGTAATCTTGGTGTTGTTTAACTGTACGTTGACGGATCCATGAGCGGACTTGACTGAATGGTAGAGGAATTATTGGTTCAGGTCCTGCTGGTTGCCACTCTGAACCTCTCCTCGCCAGTGCATCAGCCTCGTCATTTCCCCTAGATCCGCTGTGTCCTTTTATCCATTGAAGTGTGACTCTATTTGACTTACTAACTTGTTCTAGCAGGTAGTGGCACTGTATGGTAAGTCCCGAGTTGTGTTCTCTCTTGCTCAGGGCCTGTAGTACCGCGGCACTGTCCGAGAGGATCCTGATGTTCTGGTCAGTTACCTTCCTTCGCAGCACTGCAGTCGCAGCCTCAATTATACCCACACATTCCGCCTGAAAGATGGAGTTGTAGGTACCCAGTGCTGTAGTTTTGTGAATGTTAAGATCTTCCGAGAACGTTCCCGCCCCCGTACCTATTTTCATTTTAGAGCCATCTGTGTATATTCTTACTTCGTGTATGTTTGAGCTATCACTTGGCTCCTCGTGCATTTGTATAGTGAAGCTTCTTGAAGGTATGTGTTTCTTGGGTACCCTATCATAAATCGAGAGTAACATGGGGTTGCTTCTGGCGTACTCGTCTATAATAGTGGTGTGTTGTGCTCTAGTGTCATTATCCCATAAACGTAAAGCCCAGAGTCTGTACGCAGCTGCGGCTGCCTCTTGTTGCACGTGTAGGTGCAGTGGGATTAGGCCTATCAGGGCTTCGAGTGCTGCCGTAGGGGCAGTTCTCATACACCCTGTCGTCGCTACGCAGGCTAGTCTCTGGAACTTTTGCAGCTTGCTTATAGTTGTGCTTTGCTTTGTTCTCGGCCACCAAACTAGAGCACCGTATGTCAGCGAGGGCCTGATTACAGTGTTGTAGAGCCATTGGGTAATCCTTGGGCTGAGACCCCATGTTCTACCTAGCATACGTCGGCATTGCCAGAATGAAATGGTGGCTTTCTTTGTCTTGTTTTCTAAATGTGTTGCCCAGTTAAGTTTGTTGTCTAGGGTTATACCTAAGTATTTAACTGAATCAGTTAGTGTTAGCTGCGTATCAAACAGGAACGGAAGTTGGTAGGTTCCTAGTTTACGCTTGTTGGTGAACATAACTAGTTCTGTTTTAGTTGGATTCACGGTTAGTCCATAGTCTATGCACCATGATTCGATGACCTTTAGTGCGTTGTTCATAATGTTACACGCCACGCTGGCAAAGTGTCCCGATATGAGTATCGCAAGATCATCCGCGTAGCCTACCGTGTAGAAGCGTTGTTCGTTAAGCTTGGTAATTAGATCATTAGCAACTAGATTCCATAGGAGAGGTGACAAGACGCCGCCTTGTGGGCATCCCCTTGACACCACTCCCCTGGTCTCCCCGTGTACGTCGATACGTACTGCCCTCAGCTTGAGCATACTAATGATCCAATCTACCAACGTTGGCTCCACTTCGTGCTTCTGTAAGGCTACGTTGATGCTGTTGAAATTCGTCTTGTCAAAAGCCCCTTCGATATCTATAAAGGCTGCGAGACAGAGCGTTTTGTTTGAAATGTCTCGTTCTAATCTGCTAACTACTGTGTGCAGCGCAGATTCTGTTGATTTGCCTGAGCTGTAGGCGTGTTGCTGTGGATGTAGTGGTTTTATTGTTAGTATATTATCTCTTATGTGTCGATCGCATAATCTCTCTAGAGTCTTGAGTAAGAAGGAGGTAAGACTGATCGGCCTATAGGACTTTGCTTCGGTGTAGTCACTTTTACCTGGTTTGGGTATGAATAGGACTCTGACCTCTCTCCACATAAGCGGTACATAGCGGAAGGCTAGACAGGCTGTGAAAATAGCCGTCAGGGCCTCGCTAATGTGTGCTAGACCCCAGCGTAGGAGGCCGGGAAAAATTCCATCCATACCCGGTGACTTGTAGGGTTTGAATGTGTTGATGGCCCACTTAACCTTATCCCCGGTTACCACTGAGCATGCTACTGCCCAGTCTTTCACCGATGGCGTGACCAGACTGTTGTCTTGCCACTCTGTTTCGCCGTCTATGAGGCACCCCGGGAAGTGTGTTTGTAGTAGTAGTTCATGTGTTTCTGTAGTAGTTTTGGTATAGGTGTTGTCAAGTCTCTTAAGCGAACCAATCTCGCGGTTCGGTTCAGCCGCTAAAATTTTCCTGATTCTGTTCGCTTCAGAGTTTGATTCTATCTTAGTGCAAAAGGTTTTCCATTTGAGACGACTCCTACGGCGTAGATGTTTTTTATAGTCGGCCTGGGCCTTCTTATATATGTACGTCCCAATCGGAGTCGTCGTAGGTGTTCATGGCTCTGTTAAAATATTTGCGTACCTTACCTTTGAGTTCCTCCAGTCGTCGCGACCAGCCTTGCCTACGTGCATCAGTTGCACTGATGACGGTGAGAGGACAAGCTACCTCAAAGCTCTTGGTAAGGCTCTGCGTGATGTGTTGTACCGCTGTCTCTATTTCTGCAGTGTTGCTTATGTTTGATTTCGAGCTACCCTCACCTAGGTGCTTCGACAGCGAGTTTATGAACAGTACCTTATTTGTGTTGCGCGGGTTGCGCGTGGGTACTGGAAGCATTTTGTTGAGCGTCAGTTCATATCTAATCCATCTGTGGTCGGAGGAGGACACCTCATCCGATACCCTCCAGTTACGCACCAGGTCAGAGCAGTTTCCCGTTACCAGGGTCAGATCAATTATGGTACGACAACGTTTCGTTACGAAGGTTGGTTCTGCGCCCTTGTTTGCTATTGTAAGGTTAGTGGTGAAGAGAAAATTTACCAGATCATCTCCTCTGCTGTTTGCAACGGGCATGCCCCATATGGGGTGGTGCGCGTTCGTGTCTGCTGAAATTATTAGTTTCGAATTATTTAGTTCACATTGTCTTACCAAATCCGTAGTGTCTTTCGTTGGCACGACCTCGTCGCCGGGCATGTAGGCTGACGCGAGCACTACTTCTTCGGTCTCCCCTCCAAACACCCCCTGAAGCCTGACGGCCGCCAGGTCTCTGGAACAGAGCTCGGTTATGGGGACCACTGTTATGTTGCGTGGTACAAAAATGCACGCACGCGGATTATTGCAAGTGCTGTCGTAAATGAGCTTACCGTTTAGGTTGTTGAGACCACACACACGCCCCGCCCTAATCCACGGCTCCTGAATTAGGGCTATGGTCTCGTTGCTTGGGTCCCCCAGCACTCTGCGCAGGTTAGCCGTAGCAGTGAGGCTGTGCTGGAGGTTTGCTTGGACGACTTTATAAGGGGAGGGGTTGTGGGTCACCAACATCTTGGTTTCCCGTCTTCTCCTTCTCCTCCTCTGTGTCGTCCCCGTCCGAGGCCAGCATTATGTCTTCGCTCAGCCCCTCACACATCACCTCCATCGTTCCAGAACACGATGGTTTGGGCGACGAGTGTGGAGGGGGAGGAGGCAGCACCGGTGAATCGGGGCCTTCGGACGTAACTGTCTCAATGGGACCAGGCTTATTCTCTGGCCCCTCTGGTGGTGTACTGGGCAGCTTCCGGGGGGGGTCATCTTGGAGCTTCCCTTCCGCACCGTAGAAGCGTACGTAGACGCTACCCAGACCGTACGCCAGGCGGCGTTCGTTCTCCATGATGGTAGGGATAATAGTTTCCGGTATCCCTATCGTCACGAAAAGCATGTCGTCCGCCTGTCTTTGGTGGGAGTAGACGATCCACTGGTTTACGCGCGCCCATTTGTTTTGTTTCCCCAGTATGAGACTCGTGTCTTCCAGGGAGAACGTGCACTCAGGGAAGAAGATGGCTGCACGCACCCTCCTCGTCAGTTCACTCTGCTTGACGACCGCGAGGTTCGGGCAAGCTGTAGTCGGTAGCTGCTCAATAGCGTCGGTTAGCCACTCATGAGAAGGCACATCCATACACCACAGCTTCAGGGCTCCATCGGTGAAGATGGGCTTACCCATGAAGCGGGGGGTGAAACTTATGTCAGGATTCCTGGCCTCATCTAGAAGCCGACTGTTCAAGTACCTCTTCAATACCGTGGCTTGTTCCTCCGTCAATTGTGGATTGTCGGTCTTCACCACCGCTACGCCGAGGGTGCTTTGCGCAATCTCAGCATAGCTGGCAGCAGGGACGCGACGTGAGCGGTCGAGCTTTAGCTTCTTATGTTCCCCTCTCGGGGACACAGTGTCGTCCAGACGCGTCCTCTTGCCTGGCTCCACTTGGATCGAGGCCGGAACCGGGATCGGAGCCGCGGCAGGGGCCTGAGCTGATCGAGCGATCGCTGTGGCTGCGCGTTTCTGGCGATTGAAGCGTTTGCTATTTTGTGTCTTCTTCTCCTTACCTCTGCCAACTGCAGACCCAGCAGCCTCTACGAGCAAGCTCGGAGGTTTCGCCGGCGGGGCTTGCGGTTTGGAGTCAGACATATTCTTGGCATTCTGCCTTTGTTTGTAGAAGAAGCTGGGACCTTCGGCGTCAGCGTTCGGAACAGTGGCCCCGGTGTTCGAAGCCGCCCGTTGTTCACGCTTCTGCCGTATCCTCCGTAGCTTCCTTCGGGCGTTCTTGCCTACTGGGGCGTTAGCCTCAGAGGTTCGAAACTCGGTAGTCGAGGGTCCAGCCACTGGCTTTGCCTCTTTCCCTGCCGTATTGCTTGGCTTTTTGGCTTTAGGTCTGACGACCGACCAGCCAGCAGTAGGATCCTCAGCGACCTTGATGGCCGCATAGGCTTCTACCGCCTCCCCTGCTGAGGGCGCAAAGTGGTCAATAGATTGGTTGGTGTTCATGTTAGTGCTTAGTTTTGACTTCATCTTTCCGGGCCCCACCCACCACGGAGTCCAACCAGGGGGATGTATTATGATAGCAATATACACCAGGGTTGCCGGTCCGATATAGAACGGGCGATCGCGTTGCCTACGAGCCTCAACGGCACCACCATACTCAGCGTTGACCACCATCACCGAGCTAAGGCGTGCACCGCCGGCTGCAGACCCCATCGACCTCCCCCTCTCACCAGCGGTGGCTGAAGGCCGCCCGCCATGCTGATTAGTCACGGTTGGTTAGACCGTGACCTCCCGTTTTCGGAGGAAATTCACGCCAAAGAGGAGTGTTGCGGAAGAGACATCTGTCCGCTCAGCCACCAGGCCAGTTGCATCCCCCCTTGCGGGCCCCCTACGCACAGCATCAAAACGTAGGTGGTCCTCCCACCACCTGCTATCACTCTTTTTGGGGATAGCAGGCCCACGAAGCTAGACCACCTTGCTTCGTAGCGGATGTATGGACTTGGGATTGGATGGGAGTTAAGTGAAGGGCAGGTGGGGATCTTGTGTCATTACTATCCAACATCTACTCATCGCACGATGGTGGACCCGCCGGGATATGACAACCCCATCCCAGGCAGTGTTCGTCTGGTGGTTTTGGTTACGTCTATTTCTGAGGGAATTAGACCAATAACAGGGGACAACCACGTGAAGGATACCCCACCAGGCTTACCTTAGGGATCAGCGACTGTTGCGCTACTCTCCCCTAAGGCCATTCGCGCCTTACATTTCTTGAAGAGCCATGTAAGGCAGGTCTGTATCTATACTAGGCAAGCAGCTAAACTAGGTGACTAGGGAAGCAAAGCAAGCTAGGCGGTGCAACTATTAAAGCATGGACACAGCCCCCCCCCCTAAATTATATGAATATAATGTCGAACACTTTTATACAACACGATGTCACCGCTAATAACTCGTTTACACCTATTTTTAGTGATATAAGCTTAGATTACTGAACTACTTTGTTAGTTGGGTACGTTGTACTTTTTAGAAAGGAATTAAAGGAAGCAATTAGCTTAAGAATACTTTTTATTTCAGAAAATCACATGCAAAGCCACGTGCTGCAGCTAATACTTAGATAGCCTAGAACAAGCTAGTATTAACACAGCATCAGCATGCTCTTATAATAAACCGTAACATAACTTAACATAACATAACATAAGCACATAATACGTTTTCTAACAGAAACTCAGCGTAACAACCGTATTACCCGTGTCGCGAGCAGTTTCCGAGTTTCGCTGAAATTCACTTTGCATAATGTTCTATAATGTATAATCGTTATTATAATAATAGCAAGGCTGCGCACACAGCTTTGCTTTACCCAGTCGATTATGGATGGTGTTCTTATATGAATGTGGATGGGCGCTGGGGTAGAGGAAGGCCTAAGAAATTAACATCCGTTTTCAAGAACAATACTGAGGTCTCAGTGCACACGAACTCATAGGGCCGGTAAATCCGATTCATAAACAACACTCGAGTGATGTGCAACGCTATGCGTTAATTTGGGACGACCCTTACGTAAAGCAGCTAGACAGTTATTTTAACTTTAAAATAACTGTCTAGCTTAAGTTATTTTTATTTTAAGTGACAAGCAAAGCAATAACTGTGCTATGCTTGTCACCAAGTATGTCGCAAATTATAGGTTATGTTCTGTAAGTTTTTCTTTGCTTTGAGATTTTGTTTGTATTCAGTTTTATATTCATGTTCAGTTGTATTATATTATATTCAGTTTCTATGGAAACATGATTTTTAGGGTTTCGAAGATCGGAGATCGGTTTCGAAACCCTTATTAAAAATGATCAGTACATATTGTGATGTCGAAATTTTATGAGACCTACAATGTTAAGTGGGGTATCAAATGCAAGGTATCAATTTGAACATTTCCAAACAGTTGTTGAAATTTCTGAAGGTTTCATACTTATTGAAATATTTTGAAAAAAGTCGAAAAAATACCCATCCCCTATAGAGAATTAAGTCTGTAAAACTAGTGTATAATTGGTCTTCAAACCATTGAACATGTTTTATTACGACTAAATTAATATTATATAATGTAACGTATTTAGCGTCCTACGTGGGTTGGATAAAATAAGAACACAGACGTAGGAACGTTAACATGAAAATATTTATTAATGAAGGTAGGTCGTAGGTTCTATGGCCCGCCTAACTTTCGCTCAACACTTTCTACGGCACTTCCCTGTAGCGGAGGCTTCTAGAAGAACGTAGGGCCGTAGGTCCGGGTCCAGGGTGAGCGCCGGTAGAGGGGTGCGGTTCCAGGAGGATGTCTTTGCCGGGCGCCTCAAAGTCGGTGAAGGGGAGTAAAAGTCCACGTCCGCCGAGTGAGGTGATGCGCAATGCCAGCCTTTATAATCCAAAACTTGAACCCTGGAATCAATTTCCTTGTTATAGCAGATGTTGAGCTTTATGTGTTTTTGTCCATGACCACCACGGCGAGAGTCTGAAGGCGACAGCGAAACGAAGCTACTTCTAGAGAAGCCGCATGAGTATAGTGTGGTGGTGGCCATGAGAACAAGCAGAGCGGAGTTTACATAGGTATTATAGAAGGTAGAAACATTAATGTACACAGAATACTAGCACAAGAAAAGATAGGTAGTATTTGGGTAAGATTCTTATACAAGCCAAGCCGCAGGTAAATCATGTACCTGGGTAGGTATTACAGTAAATAACCAGCGCGATAGCACAGCTAAGCTAGGTTTTGCGAAGAGGAAGTACAGGCATGAAATGAAACCTAGATGATGCAATACACATACAAGAAATACAATAGGTAAGTAGGTATTTACATCCTAACAGCGATATTGTGCACACTTACCCAATTTGGGGGAATTACTACTCTTGTAATACAATTGTGATTTATAATTATGGTTTAAGACCACTTCACGATACTTTTAGGTTACCTAGATAGGTAGGTAAATATCTGTACGAGAACGTGTGTTTCTTGAAATGCAGAGTGAGGAATGAACGCCGGGGCATCGGTGGGCGGCTATTTAAGCGCGCACCAAGACAAAGGAATTTGTGGGACCTGCGTTCGGTCACGTACGCATCGCGCGTTTTGCTCGCGGACCAATAGCGGCGAGGCAAGCACGCCGATGTCCTTATATGGTAATGTTCAGCGTAAGAACTTGTTTTAGAGTTCCTTGGCGTAAAACTAACCACTGAAAACCCTTATGGAAAATAAATGTAACATTTTACGTTACATATCCCGCCAACGTACCAAGGATTTTATTCCCTTAGGTAATAAAATTCTTCTTTAAAATAATTATATTTATATATGAACTTATAATGTTTTCTGGATTGAACTATTACTGTTAGGTAGTGAACGATGAACGACCGAAAGCTTTAAATCCTTGATATGCCAGGTTCCAAGATCCTTTCCCGACGTGGCGCGACCAAACGTCCGCAAGTCGGCGGGTGGGAAATAAACGTCCCCACGTCCGCCGATGGAGCTGGTGCGCCTCAAGACTTCATTAAGCCCTAGCTTGGAACCCGACGTGGCGCGACCAGACAGACGTCCACAAGTCGGCGGGTGGGAAATAAACGTCCCCACGGCCGCCGATGGAGCTGATGCGCCTCAAAAAAAATGTAACAAACCAATCGACCAATGTAACGTATGTAGCGTCCTACGTGGGTTTAGATAAAATAAAAACACAGACGTAGGAACGTTAACATGGCAAATTTATAAGTCCTTTAGTATGTAACGTGTTTAGTGGGTTTGGATAAAAAAAACCCCACGTAGCTAACCACGTACCCAAGTAGCTAAACGAGCCTGTTCATAATTTCTACAGACTACCTTAAGGTCATTTATGCTGAGCATTACTTTGCTAATTAACACAATAGGTTGACAAACAAAAAAATAACGTTCCTTTCATTATGATATTGCCTAGGCTAAATTGTACTGATTTACGACGTAGGTCATAATGAGAAGTATACTTTAGGTATATGTGCTTGTCGAATAAGCCATGATTGTGCCTGGTATTTAAGTTCAATCTTTTGAAGAGATGGAATTTCACTGGGTAAGACATTGTAAAGAAATATTAGGTAAGTGCACACAATCGAAGAGTTGTAACGAAAATACTCCGAACTGTTACAAAAGTTTTTAAAAAATAACAGTAACGTTTCGTTTAAGTATGCAAAAATTAAAAGAAAATTTGTATAAATGATTTAAATTACTAAAAGAACTAGTGTGTACTTTGTATTTTTTTGTATAAATGATTTAAATTACTAAAAGAACTAGTGTGTACTTTGTATTTTTTTTTTTTAAGTGTTAAAGTTTAATCAAATACAAAATAACAGGATTTTCACGCTGACTGTACCCAACTTTTGCAAGTTGAGTGGTTCATTCCTCACTTTGCAGAAGTAGGTACGTAAGTTAGGACAAGTACACCCTAGTTATTTATTACAATACGAAAACGAAACGCTATAACACAGTATGTAAAAAATTGCACACACACACAAAATACTAAAATGCGTAGCGAAAATTAGGCCATAGAATACCACGTTTATGGGCGCCAATGTAACGTATTTTGGCATAGAAATTAATGAAGCCCCACGTTGGGCGCCAATGTAACGTGTTTAGCGTCCTACGTGGGTTGGATAAAATAAGAACACAGACGTAGGAACGTTAACATGAAAATTTTTATTAATGAAGGTAGGTCGTAGGTTCTATGGCCCGCCTAACTTTCGCTCAACACTTTCTACGGCACTTCCCTGTAGCGGAGGCTTCTAGAAGAACGTAGGGCCGTAGGTCCGGGTCCAGGGTGAGCGCCGGTAGAGGGGTGCGGTTCCAGGAGGATGTCTTTGCCGGGCGCCTCAAAGTCGGTGAAGGGGAGTAAAAGTCCACGTCCGCCGAGTGAGGTGATGCGCAATGCCAGCCTTTATAATCCAAAACTTGAACCCTGGAATCAATTTCCTTGTTATAGCAGATGTTGAGCTTTATGTGTTTTTGTCCATGACCACCACGGCGAGAGTCTGAAGGCGACAGCGAAACGAAGCTACTTCTAGAGAAGCCGCATGAGTATAGTGTGGTGGTGGCCATGAGAACAAGCAGAGCGGAGTTTACATAGGTATTATAGAAGGTAGAAACATTAATGTACACAGAATACTAGCACAAGAAAAGATAGGTAGTATTTGGGTAAGATTCTTATACAAGCCAAGCCGCAGGTAAATCATGTACCTGGGTAGGTATTACAGTAAATAACCAGCGCGATAGCACAGCTAAGCTAGGTTTTGCGAAGAGGAAGTACAGGCATGAAATGAAACCTAGATGATGCAATACACATACAAGAAATACAATAGGTAAGTAGGTATTTACATCCTAACAGCGATATTGTGCACACTTACCCAATTTGGGGGAATTACTACTCTTGTAATACAATTGTGATTTATAATTATGGTTTAAGACCACTTCACGATACTTTTAGGTTACCTAGATAGGTAGGTAAATATCTGTACGAGAACGTGTGTTTCTTGAAATGCAGAGTGAGGAATGAACGCCGGGGCATCGGTGGGCGGCTATTTAAGCGCGCACCAGGACAAAGGAATTTGTGGGACCTGCGTTCGGTCACGTACGCATCGCGCGTTTTGCTCGCGGACCAATAGCGGCGAGGCAAGCACGCCGATGTCCTTATATGGTAATGTTCAGCGTAAGAACTTGTTTTAGAGTTCCTTGGCGTAAAACTAACCACTGAAAACCCTTATGGAAAATAAATGTAACATTTTACGTTACAATAATACTTAGTTAATAACAAAATACATGTGTAATAATTTAATTAAAACAAGCCAAGTCAACGGCAAAACTAATGTAAGCTTAACTGCATTACGCAGTTACAGCATCTTTATAGCCTTCATCATAAGTACAAAAATCAATAGAGCGACTTAGGAGATACTGCTGCGTCGACGCTACGCCTACTGCACACATGTTAATTAGTAAGTATATAAACTGTACACTTTTTGAAATAAATTAATTGGAATGAAGCACTGAGTCGAGTATTACTCCTCCCCCCTCTACGAAGACCCAACGGACCCTGAAGTACCAGCACCCGCTGGAGGAGCCGCCTAGAGATCCCAGCAATCCGCTGACGAGCTGCTCAGAAGTTCGCAGCATCCGCTGGAGGAGCCGTCCAGAGGTCCCAGCAGTCCGCTGACGAGCTGCCCAGAAGTTCCCAGCATCCGCTGGAGGAGTCGTCCAGAGGTCCCAGCATCCCGCTGGTTGAGCTACACGTTCATGCTTCCAGCATCCTCTCACTGTGGCCAAGAAACCCTTAGCCATTAGGATCGGTCCTGTGAGTCTGCTTGACCGGCAGTGAGAAAATCATTCCCTGTGATTACTCGCCGTACACGCCCTTTTTTCCTTCCCACCTTCCGTCTGTTACCTTAGGTCTCCTGGTAACAGATATCCCGTTTTATCCATATATTTATTTAGTACACCTATATGGTCAGGGGTAGGGTTATAGGGACACATACACTCATAGGGTTGTAACATCACACACATTAATAGGGCTACATTGTTGGGGATGGTAGACTAAAATACGTGGTCTGGGTCCGAACATAGGTTCCGTAAGTATGGGTTAGGCTACGTAGATTAGGTAGTAGTGAGTAGGATCGCTTTGTGCTTGTGTACACCCGTGTGTACCTACATTCAACGCCCACACGTAGGGTACGGTACCAAACACTGGGTTCTCCCACAGTAGGAGTTTAGTGTCTGTACCGCCGCCCGATCATCACACACCCGTGCGCTCACCAGAAACGTACGTAGGGTTAATTTATTTTATTTTATTTTTATTTTATTAATTAAATAAAGTTAAGTGTAGACTATCAGGTGGTTGTACAATAAGAATAAATTATATTTATTCAAAAATAACAAAGACAATCCTTGTCCCCCTCCCAATGAATAACTTTAACTTCTAGCAAATGCCGGCAGTAACTTGGACGCTTCCATTTGGTATTGACCTGGGTTAGTTGAGCTACCTCTAGACTATTTGCAAAAGTCTGCGGACCACCCTGAAACAGTTTATGTGTATGCGTAGGGGAAAATAAAACAAATGGTACGCGATTAAATAATCTTTAATAGTTCATGTGTATTTTGTTAATACTTATTTGTATCTAATAGTTGTAAATATAATAACTTGTAAAAGGCTCTGCATCTGGTACTAATAAAGATAGTTATGTACCTACATAACTATCTTTATTAGTACTTAATTTTTTTATTAGTAATTACCCATCGAGTTGAATTCTACCTCAATGTAATTACCGTGAACGATTTTATTGACAGATGTTTTCATACATACGTGAAAAATAGTCGACAAACCTGCTGATCGCCCGTTCATTAAAAAAAAACATCATCCAAAGAAAAAAACTTATATATATATATATATATATATATGTAAATGTTTGTTACCACGTATGTCCGTAACTACTTAACCTATTAAGATGAAATTTGGTATGTAGATAGTTTAGATGCTAGAATAACACATAGGGTTATCTTATTTTAAAATTTTTACACATAAATATCAACGAGGGCGGAGCCGCGGGGCACAGCTAGTTCTAAATAAGTGGGTTAGCACAAGAATCCTAATTATGATTCAGTGAGTTGTCAAATCTTAAGTAGGTATGTACTTTTAATTTACCGTCCCCGGTAACGGCAGAAAATGCCCAAGGAACAGTCACCGACAAAAACCTCTCAACAATCTCTGTAGCATCCGCTATGAGATGCTAGATTTGGGAGACCAGATCTGCTGGTCTGACACGAGAAATAAACAAAATGCAATGTCCACAATTTACGATGACTATCTACAGTAAAGTACTATGTGAGCGACTAAACTGGACTGCGACTGCACTGAGGATTTTACCGGTGATGGTTGGTTGAGCTGGTGATGACGGATAGTGATGGGCAATGATCGAAGCACTGCACAGGGGATACACTAAAGTGATGGCTCACGGCACGATGGTTGATTTCATGAAGAAACACAGAAACTTGAGTTCGTTAATATGCGAGACGCGCGCGGTTCCGTTGTCTTTTTGAATGACGACGCATCCTCTGACAGGTGACAGATGCTCCGAGATTTGATTATTAGCCATCACATCGGCCAAAGATGGCGTCTTAACTGATAGATCTGTCAACGTCATCGGGACATGGCTGGATATAAAATAATAGGAAAATAATTGTTATGATTTGCAATGATTACGAAACAATCTCAATTAAGAGGGCGCAATGCGCGCCATTTTGTGAAAAGGATAGACATAGGATTTCGCGTTCATAGGAGCGGGACAGAGCATACGTTTTTGGAACAGCGTAAGCGCAAAAAACAAGCTTTTACTTATTTATGTACAAGAAAACTACAAAACTTATGAAGAAACTGGTTCCGGGAACCAAATAGTTAGTAATAAGGGGCATCCATAAATTACATGAGGTGATTTTGGCGATTTTGCGACCCCTCTCCCATTGGTGTGATGTCGTGAAATTTTGCTGGACCCCTCCCACCACCCCTAATCTCACATGAGATTATTCAAAACGCGTATTTTAATGTTAATAAGTTAAACCGTGCTTGATTGCACGGAAACTAGCGGAATAATAATTTGCCGCAAATCGTAAACAATTTTCTATTACCAGTTTGAATCTCGCGTCAACACGAAACGAACAACCTGAATTAAGGACTGCTATTATTCGTGGAAAAAAGTTACGTTATATTTGCCGAGACCCCCCTCTCGCCCACGTGAGATTGGGTAAGATTTGGCTCGACCCCCTCCCCCCACTAAACGCCTCACGTAATTAATGGACGCCCCCAACCTACAAATCAAAACATGTCATTTCAATAGACCGCAGGGTTCCTGAGATGTCGACCAAATTATGTGCGAAACAGTGCACTTTCATGATTTTTTATCATATTTTTTTCTTATTCCTATTTTCACATTCAAGGAACAAATAAAAATGTTGAATTTTGTGTTCGAGTTTTATACCACGTATATACCATATCATTAAATGAATTATGAACATCACAAAAAAACTTGTAACGAACGAAGTAAATAGACTTAACGTTTACAGTTTGTACAGAACCGATTCGCACTTGGCCGATTTAATTATTTTGAAGTTGGTTTAATATGGAAAATGTTGCAGTTTTTGTCGTAGGCAGTACATTAATGTCTAAGCCGACCTGCCCCCGGGAAATCAAATCGTAGCTCAAAATGTTGACGAGCGCGCGCGGGACAAACTCCGGCATGTTTAACATTCACGGATTTATGGAAAATATATGAGATAGGATAAACTTTTTTAAGGCAGTAAAATATAACGACTGGTATATGCTACCTTACAGAGTTCCAAACACCGAAAGTCCAGGATATCATAATCATGGATCTCAAATGGAGTTGGGCTGGCATCAAATGAATGAAGGAATATACTTCTATTTTAGACTACAAATACACATAAAAATAAGTACTTACACAAACAAAATTCAGAACACTAACTGTTCAGGCACAATGGTACCCAAATGAAACTTCAGAAGTGCTCATATATCTTGTAATAATGAATTTACAGTGTTTTGGAATAAAAAATAGCGGAGTCGCAATGTTCTAACCCCGCGAGAGAATGTCGAGCGAGTGTGTTCTGTCAAATCTATATAAAAATAGCCTGCGAGAAAGTCTTTTTCTCCACGACAGTCTATCGTGGAGATTGCTCTTCATTTTGCATCAGGCGTAAACACTAACATACTTTAACATTACAACACAACTAATTTTTTATCAATTATACAAGTAGTGTAGAGGAGGCTCGTAACCTTGGCATAATCTATGATTCTCATTTAAGATTCGAGAGTCATGTGCTTAGTATGGTCAAAGCCTGTTTCTTCCGGCTCAAGGTGCTATACCATATAAGAGACCAACTCTCGGAGGCATCGCGTGTCACTGTCTGCGAATCATTAGTCTTGTCCCGCCTTAATTATGGAGATGTCGTTTATGGTCCTCGGTTGCTCAGGAGAACGAAGCGATTGTTGCAGCGTGTGCAAAATGCATGCTGTCGATTTGTTTTGATGTCCCTCCCAGGAGTCATATCACTCCATTTTTGAACAGGGCGTCCATGCTCAACATGGACTCAAGGAGAGAACTGCATCTTGCGGGGCTCCTCTTCGATGTCATTAAGTCTAAGCAACCAGAATACTTGTATGCGAAGCTCAACTTTGCAAATCAGAACTCTACAAGGCAGCTAAGACCCATAAGATCAGCGCTATTTTATCACCACCATAGAACGGCGGCATTTACTGGTAGCTTCCGGTATGCGACGACGAAGTGCTGGAATAATATACCCCGTCCCCTAAAAAATCTTCTATTAAAATATATGTTAAAATCTAAACTTAAAATCCATTTACTTGATATATAAAAACAGTGAATTCCTAAGCACTTCGATCGCTGACAACAGGGTACGCGCGAAACGAAACGATACGATACTCTTTCAGGTAGTAGGTACATAGCACATAATTTAAATGCAAATTTTTTTTTATTTTGCTGCATAGGTGGGTGGCTCTCCAATGTTGCCCAGACTCTTATGAGATTTGTGTTCTCAGAGGTGAGTGCACCCATCTTATGGTTACATTAAAATTTGTAGTTGGTATGTTGAATAGGTTATAGGTATTTGTAAGTTGGGTAATAAATATATTTTATAGATTTAACTTCTATCATAATTGTAGGCTATAGGTACATTTACTGACAGACGTGTGTCGCTGGGCTCGCCTTGTCTCGTCACCCTGAAGGTGGTAGCTGAAAATCAGTGTTTGCTCATAGAGCAATATTATCACTGAGCTATTACCCATTTGCCACTGCTACACACACGTATTTTTGTTTAAGATAATCACAGTGCCCTGTATTGTAAGCAGATACTTAGTGTTTAAGCCCGGTTCCTCTAAACTACCATAAATCATTAAAATGTTGAAAAGTCAAATGTTCGCAGCAAAATGTATAAATATAAATATTTAATGTAATTCAGTAAAAGGAACCTAGCGGCGGGGTTAGCAATGTAAAAAAGGTGCCTCTTCTTTTTGTATTTACTCGCAATTTTTATATTTATGTTGTGTTATATTTTACCAATCTGTAATGAGTATACCAACTGTATGTGTGTGTTTTATGTGTGCAAATAAAGGATTAACTTACTTACTTACTTACAAGCAGGTTTACTTGCAAATGAAAATAAAAATCTAGACAACGTTATCTTTACTTATAGGAACTTTCTTTGCTGACATTATTTTATGGTAAAAATTGAATATGACTTTAAATTTATATTTATTGTTTGAACTTAATATGTTTACAATGATATTATAGCTATCTCTAATACGGCTTATTAAAGAAACAACGCGTTTTCGAAAACACGCGGGAAGGCCAAACATTGCAAGGCAAGGTGATGATAGGTGGAGCAAAACCGACAGAGTACGCATCGGGGGGCGACAATGGAGGCGGTTAGCACAGAACAGTGGTGAATGGCACAAACTTCGGGAGGCATATTAAGCAATGGGTAAAATCCGGCTCTGGCGACTCGGCAAAAGTAGTGCAGGGTGCCCTCGAGCCAGGTGGGACGACAACCTGCGAAATACTGCAGGCAGATGCTGGATGCGGCAACCTGAAGACAGGGCACTATAGCGCTCATTAGTGGGCGCCTATGTCCAGCAGTGAACTAACATAGACTGATGATGATGATGAAGATTTATCTTGTGAGGCATCACTTTATTTAGTAACTATTAAGAAGATCTCTGGCAGAAGTTTTCATTGGTCAGCGAGAGCGGAACAAGGGCGGTTTTTAAAAGTTTTCCAAGAAATTCGACGGAGACGTTCCTTAAAAAGTGGAAAATTAATATTGTATTGTATCAGTTATCTAGTACCTAAGCTCTGCTTAGATATATATATAGTAGATATTGATTTCAACTGTGCGAATTTACGCGTTGTTTTCGGGGTAAAGCCTATATTTTAACCCAGGCCTAGTACTACCCTCTTTGCAAAATTTCAGCCTGATCCGTTCAGTTGTTTTGACGTGAGGAGGTAACAGATATCCAAACTTACACTAATCATATTTTTACTAGTTTCTACCGCTGTTTCCGCGTTGTTTCTATGGAAACGTTTATAAGTTATTTCTATGCTATGGAAACTGATTTATGGGATAAAACTTTGACTAAGTTTTGATCCATGCCTAGAACTACATCTATGCAAAACATTATCAAATAATAGTGTGATTAGAAAAAAACTCACAAAAATACCGCGTTTTTGGTGGACAGTGGGACGGAAGCGGATTTTTGCCCCGAGGTATAATTAAGAATGGAGACCCATTTCTTAGCACCTGTGATTAGATTATGTAACAACTCACCTACTACGGATGTATTAATAGAAAGCCCATCAAAATTAAAGTTCCAATCTTCGATCAATGATATAATTGATCGAAGGTTCCAATACCTAAATTGTAACAATTACCTCCCCACACCAAGACGTGTGTAATTGATTGCGGCTTAGGTGATTTTCTCTTTCTCTTTAATTGGATGATCTCTCTGACTGGTGGATCTCCTGTTAAACGTTAATCACCCGTTAGTAGCTTGAGCCTCATGCTGCGTTTAGTCTGCTAAACTACTAAATAATAACAGTCAAGAGGTCGCATTCTGTAACGAATATAATCGTTGTCAATTCCTCCGAAACCTTTCCACGAATCATAATTCATTAGTCATTTTACTGAGGTTATTTCAGGCCATTTTTAGCGAACACAAAAAATTAATGATCAATAAATAAATCCAAAACAAAAGACGGTGATATACGGTGATAGCTAATTTCCTCAACCTAAGTCAGTCTGACGATGGTTCTAGAATGCAATCCTAGAAGAAAAAATATTTTTCTAAAGGCCGCCATCGTCAGACATAATGACAAGATTCATCATAAGCAGCCTATGTTTGTCCACTGCTGGATATAAGAGTAGGTCACACAGCGACATAGCACCCAGTCTTCACCTTGCCACATCCAGCATCTGTTTGCAGTCTTTCGCATTCACGCAGGACAGAGGTTAGAAGATTTTTGTATTGAGGGTGGCTATAACACCGACTACCACTTTGTTTTATTTTTCAAAACCGTGGCGCAGAATGAAAGTTATATATTTGGATAGAGGACACTTACAAAAATAAAAAATGTCTTTTATACTACACCAGCTTGGAAAGAGACTTATTCCTTTTCCAAGCTTGAGCTAGAAAGTAGGCACGTCATTGCAGGCGTACTAGAATGCGGGTCGAAAAACTCTATGGAATTTTATTTCTCACGCGTTTGCCGGGAGAGATTAATATAGAGTATGGAGATCTATTTCTAACGTGTTATTTTTTTTTAGTTTTCTGAAATTTTTGCCCTTAGCTGTGGTTATTTTAATTGTTGGTTAAACTACAAAAAGTTTTTACTCCGTATCATTTGCTTTAACCTAAACAATTTTCACACACACATTTAACCAAACATTTTTAAGTATGGTTTTGTACTCACATACGAAACTGAGACCTAAGCTTACTTAACTAACATTTTATCTATTAACAGCTTGTGAAATCGGTCATAGAGTCAGTCAGGCCAAAAATAGTATGTCCATTTAATAATAATAAATAAATAATAATAATAATAATAAATAATGCTGGACAATACACACAGCATCATCTTGCCCCAAAGTAAGCAGAGCTTGTGTTATGGGTACTAGATGACTGATAAACTTAATACAATACATAACATAGATAGATATTAAACGATAGAGAGTCGTAAAACAAATTGTGCGGTTCGTATTAGTCATATTACGATTATTTTTGAATTTATACCAACAAAATTCACCTGGTCGTAAGCAAAATAACCCGTTCCTATGTACTAGTAGTCAGCTGTAGGAACCGAGCAACTCCCTTGAGTACTCTAGCTAGAGTAAACGCATCATCTCGCACCCGATACAGGTAAAGTAGGGTGCACTTAGTGTATTTCCCCCGTGACATCCTTAATTGACACGGGACAATCCTGCGACTGTTCATACGCAAACCTGCGATTTACATATTGAAATAACATCCGCCATTTTTATTCGGGAGATTTCAGAGCAAATGGAAAATGTAGGCCTCGGATTCTCGGTAAGCCGGAGTGTAAACAATGCGAAAATAAGAGATATTTTATTCAAATTGTAAAGTAACTTGTAAGTTCTTTTAAATTCTGAGAATATTGAGTAGGTTCCTAATCAGCATCACACTAATATTACAACATATACGCGAAAGTTTGAATGTATGAATATTAATTACCTCTTCGCGCCAAAACTACTGGACGGATCAGCCTGATTTTTTTTTAAAGTATTTTTAGACCTGGTTTATCATATCGGCTTATTACTTTTAATCCTGTGAAAACTCGTGCGAAGCCGCGGGCAGAAGCTAGTTTCATAATAAAAATGTTTAATTATTAAGAATTTGACCTAAGTGTACATTTATTGTATTATGGAAATAAAGAGTTTTTGACTTTGACTTTGACTTGACTTAGATGTTGAGTGTAGTGCGTGTTAGTAATGTGGACGGTGGATATCCCTTAGTCGCCTCTTACGACACCTGCGGGAGAGTTGAAGTGGTGCAAATTCTAAGCCGGCACCACACGGTTAAATAGCAATAAATATTACCCATACATATTTAATTTTAATCAAATAATTCATGGCTTCCGATCACCAGAGTTTTGCACAGTTAACGCACACTATATAAAAGTTTTCGTTTCCTTACATACATTGAGCACCCGTGCCAGATAATATAAGAACTACTTTTCATATGAGTTATTCCAGATTCGTCACACTGGCTTCGGACCAAAGTAGTCCGAACGCGGAAAATCAAATTCAATGATGATTTCATTCCATATTCGTCCCATTTTAAGATTTATAACGGAAAAGTATGCAAAATACTGTCATCCACACACTTCTCGTGCAGGTAGTCCTAATTTACCATTATTGATTACGTAGGATTTTTTTTATTACTTTTATCTTACGCAAAGTACCAGGAAAGTAGAAATGCATCGAATATAAAGGCAATAATAATAATATAATATCACTAGCATTTTGATTAGTGAAGTCAATCCAATAGTTTCATACCAACTTGATTATTTTGTTTTCTTGTATTTTAGCAGTAGGTACTTACTACTTTGACAAGTCCGCGGTAGTAAACATAAACTTTCCGTTTTGATAATGTGCAAACTCGTGCTAGCTACTAATTAGGTAGTACCAGTTCAAACCGCTAGGTCGATAATCATTGTAGGACCGTCTACTTTAACGGTAGACCACCTTTAACATCACTCCACGCGGACGAAGCCGCGGGCAACAGCTAGTACCTACCTACCAACAACTTACTACGTACAAGCTGGTCGAATAATTGAACACTGTCACCAAACTTCCACGTACAAGATTCTCGAATCATTCAGAACTGCTATCTAGATCCACTGCTCCATTGTACACACAACTACGCTTGAGGAGGTCATATTTGAGGTCATATTATCGATGACAGATCGATAAGACCATTTGATTTTCGCCATTTTGGCGCTGAGCGTGTGCGAGACCAGCGTAATTGTCTATGGACCCTTGTCATGTTGTTTTTGTACACCTCAACAAATGTCAATTTTACCATGTAGAGGGGGGGCGCCTTGAATCGGCACAATAATAAATAAAAAAGAAAAAAAAAACATTTATTTCAGGTCCAAAGAGCACAGTTACAAAATTATTTTTTAGTAGGTACACAAATAAGCCACAAATATATAATATTCTTATAACATAAATAGGAATATGAACAACGTATATTTACTTTGTTCATATTCCCAATTTTGAGGATCATAATGTTCATATTGTTATATATTACGTTAACAGGGGCAGATGTGCACTCAGTGCCAGGTGTAGGTTGCAAGCACTAAATGCACCCCTACCCAATGCTGCAGGAATCGGCTGCTCAGATCTTCAGCCATCGCACCCAGGAGGCTGTTGTGACTGGCGCGCAGCGCGGCGGCGCAACGAGTTCGTAGCACAGCTGGGAAGCTGTCCACGCCCGCGTCAGCAAACATGCACGATGCACTGCACCAGCGCGGCAGCCGCAACAACGCAACGCCCGGAAAGCGTTATTGAATACACGAAGGGCACTCATATACCTTTTAGTGTAGTTTGTCCACAGGCTACATGTATACAGTGACGTGCAAAACGCTTTAAATAATGTGGTTTTCACAGGAACTGAACCACAGCGAAATCGCTGTTGTTCAGTTCCTTTGTCTGCCCTAGTTGCAAGTGCCCTTTACTCACGTTCCACATCTTCCTCATCCGACAAGGATTCTGTCACCAAATGCCCAAGGTACTTGAAAACTGACACTCTCTTCATTTGTGCTCCGTTGAGAGACACCGAGGAAACATAAGATGGACACTTGGTGCCAGTCTTAAAAACCATAAACTCACTCTTAGCCACATTATATTTAAGACCATGAGCAATAGCAAACTTCTCACATATATTGATAAGCTAACACGAACTATTGATTGAAGGGCTCAGCAGCACCATGTCGTCTGCTTAACTGATGTTATTGATACTAAACAACTGTCATTGCGTACAGAATTATATTCCCTTCATATTATAGGTACATTTCAGTGCCTTCCTTTGTGTCAGTCAATCAAAGATCTCAAAATTCCTACACAATAAATCCTACACAATTTTGTTTATGCTCAAGTAGAAGCAAGCAAAAGATGTCGCTAACGTTTAACATTAGTGAGTGTTTGAGTTTTAAATTAGGGACAAAATTTCTACGAATTCTGTCTAACATCAAAGGATCCCGAATAACAGGGTACTATGTAGAAAACTAGAAATAGTATTTTCTAAGTACCTGTCTATCCCTTATTTATGCGCAGGGTCCGTCCACCTTCTACTTTAATAAAATAATTATTTATACAGAACAAAGATGTTTTTATTTGCTCTAACACTCCTACACAATAACCTCAGTAAATTATGTTAGTTAAATTAAAGCTTCCATTACATAATTTATTTTCTGCGTAGCAGGGTATAAGCTCTTTATATTGGACAACAAATTATATTCTATTCATATTTTTTAAAGCTATCGTTATTCCTCTTTTGTCTGGGGCTTGAAGAACGTTATGCTAGCTTTACGTAAAACAGCACACATTCTAAAACAGGATTTAATCGGAGATCAATACTAGCCGTAATATCGATGCACGCAGCATAAAACAAAACATGGCTTGTATATCTCGGTCCATCGACGCATACCTACTGAAACAGACGACATAGCTAGGTAAATTCCGTTTTAGATAGGGATCAATCACCTCTACGACGGAGGGTATTGTCAATAGTCTGCTCATGTGACCTAACTGGGCAGACGTGTTGTGTCGGACGCCTTAAGGCTAGTGTGGGATGATGATTTACGAAAGACTAGATGCGGCAAGCTGAAGCAGGGTGCTATGGCGCTCATCAGGAGGCTTATGTCCAGCAGTGGACTAGCATAGGCAAGATGATAATGATGGCTCGTAGAGATGTTAAACATAGATTTATATGCATACTAATATTAAAAAATCTAAAGTAACTCTGTCTGTCTGTTACGTTTTCACGCCTAAACGGCTGAACGGATCTCAATAAAATTTGGCATGGAGGTAGAGGTATCCCGAGGACGGACATAAGCTACTTTTCATCCCGGGAAAAAGAGTGCGAAGCCGCGGCCAGCACCTAGTATGAATATAAGCCTATGTTTAACATTTCTACGAGCATGTCTACACGTGGCCGGGCAGTCGCGACCCCTCCAACGCAGTCCGTGGATGTCGTAAGAGTCGACTAAGGGAATCTATCGGGGGAAGGCCCAGCAGCTTCATTCCGTGTATTTTTAAGACCTCTAGCTGGGTTTTTTTCCGTAAAGGTACCTAAACCCTAACCTATGCGGAAAAAAGGTGGTCTTCTGTAGGCATTTTTAGTATTTTATTATTATTGAAAACTTAAAACTATTCTCAAATGAAAGACACTGGGTAAACCGAGTAAAATTAGTAGATGAACCTACTTTCTTATCATTCATCGTTTACAACAATAATACAGAACAGACCCCAATCAACGTAGCATGGTGTATTCCAATCAAACATTTTAATTGATTACATTTCACATGCTGAAGCTCCGCCAGCCAAGCATAATAAATAAAAATGTTTCTGAGGCCAGCCCAATCAGTGGGCATTTTATTTTGGTCTGTAAACTCTTATTTGTAGAGGGAATTATTTATTTCGTATCCTGTAGCGTTATTTGTTTCATTATTTAAACATTTTCGTTTAATCGCACAAGATATATTTTTCAATACCTTTATTGAAAGAAAACATGAACTCGTATTATTAAACAAGAATGTTCCGAAATTTCACCACTGCAGAGTGAACATCATCATCGCCAACAGTATGTGTACTTCTAAACAACTTCGAGAAGGTGATCATTGTGAGGATCAGGTACTACGAACGTGATTCAGAAGTCACAGGCCATTAACATGACTGGTTTTATCAAAATTCATGCCGAGACAAGACCGATGCATCGCGAGGCTGAAGCTAGGCCTCCAGCATTTGGTTCAGCTCCTGTAGCGACTCCGCTATTAAGTGCAATGCAATCGCCGTTTATTTTA
This sequence comes from Eupithecia inturbata, assembly GCA_963662085.1. Lineage (NCBI taxonomy): Eukaryota > Metazoa > Arthropoda > Insecta > Lepidoptera > Geometridae > Eupithecia > Eupithecia inturbata. The sequence goes on along the minus strand of OY759196.1, from coordinate 2,896,168 downwards.
TGCCTCTACCTTTCCAGTCGAGCGTCTTAAACAGTTTCGGGGAGACATCCCCCTGACTCACTCCCTGAATATCATGATTCCATATTATTTTCTCAACAAGCGTAATATGATATTCAGGAAATCCAATTTTCGCTTTTGGCGACTCATCATTTTATTCTTCCCTCGGGAAAAGTTTAGATAGATAGATTCTAGCCTAATTTCATTGCCTAAATCTTTGCGTTTTAGGGTCCCGAAGTAAATGCTTCCTAAACCACATTCTGTCGGATACGCTTTTTGCTATTTTCCAAAACTTTTATTTATTACATAAAAAAATTATCACACTATTAATCTTGGATGTTTGTAACCTCTTCACGGCCAAAATACTGAATGGATCGGGCTGAAATTTTGCATACATGTAATTCTAGCCCTGGAATACAAACATAGGCTACTTTTTATCCCATAAATTAGTTCCATGGGATAGAAATCACATTTAAACGTTCCCATAAAAACGCGTGCGAAGGCGCGGGCGCAAACTAGTCTTTAATACCACCTCTATTTTAAAAATGTCTAGCAAAACACTTCATTTACTCCAAAACAGACAGAACCCTATATTAAAAACAATTGCCTATCTACTTGGTGTTTTTATTATACCTAATTTAGGAAATATTCCTTAAGGCTACAGACAAATTCAATAACACATCACCAATATTAAGAACCGAGGGAACCTACCCCTCGGAAAACTTTTAATTTTACTTACTCGCAATATTGATTGCCCTCGGCAATATTTTTCTTAGTATCAGGTAAAAAGGTATTATTTACTCGACTAATTTTGTACTTAGGTAATTAATTGTAAAGCTGGACAATTCAATCGTGTTTATGAGAATGTGAAGAAAGAGCTTCACTACGTGTGAAAAAGTCTTATAGCTTACCACCGCGCTGGTTTAATGAACGTAGTGGCAAGTGCTTATTGATTTGATTTTGATCAAAGGTAACGACCAGTCTGTCAAATCATTGTATACCAATTCTAATCAATCGAAGTATGCATTTTGCGAACGGCAAAAATATCTACCATTTTCAAGCGCTTGTGTCATTAGTGGAAATTTGTCTACCTGCTTAAAACAAAAGCAGATTTGGCAATAAACCAAAATAAACCCACTTTAATTGCCCGAAATACTAAACAAAACAAAACAACTTTGCACAATTGCATATGCAACACAGCAGCTCAATAAAGCAGCCTTTTCCAATAATAATTGCAGCATGAAAAACAAACAAACCTAGCAGGCAACCGTTTTAACACAAAAGATTTTGCTAAATGTTTACGAAAGGACACAATTGTCCACAGTAATTGCTTACGGGTGTGGAATGTCCTGTGGACTCCCGTGGACGCACGTAGGGTTGCCAGTAACAGTTTCTTTTTATTGCCGGATAAAACGACTAATTAAAAGAAAGAACATCTCCATAGCAACAGTGCAACGGAAAACAAGATCCGTCAAGTGCGAGTGTAACTCGCGCGCCGAGGGTTTCGAACAGTTATCAAGTATACCAATAATATGATGTACTCATAGGTACTGGTTAGAGACTTTGCTATTTGATGAATACCAAAAAATTAAAGGTACCTACATTTCTGATGTATCGGTTTGCAAACTTCGAAGTATAAAGGGTATAGTAATTTTCGAGTTTTTTCAAAATATTTCGTTAAGTATTTAACCTACAGGAATTTACAAAACTGGTTTGAGATGTACAAACCTGATGCCTTATACTTGATACCCCACTCGGTGAGATAGCCTCCCCCGCCTTTTGAAAATTAAAAATTATCCTCCCCCTTTTTGACCAAAAGTAGTCTACTTACAGACTTCTCTATATTTTTCCTGTCAATTATAGATCCATATCTACAAACGCTACATACATTTCAAATGGATTGCTCTGCAAACTTCGGATATAGTGGGGGGATGGGTATTTTTTCGAGTTTTTCAAAATATTTCAAAATTTATGAAACCTACAGAAATTTAAAAAAGCTGTTTTGAAATGTACAAATTGATACCTTTCATGTCTGTACAGGCGCACGAAACGTATTATTATTTTAAATTTCACGATATTTGCTGCTGTAGTTGCTGAGATATTAAAAGAAAAAGGACAGAAAAAGCGAAACCTTCGAAGGGGTTTCGAAACTGATCTCCGATCTTCGAAACAGAAGCGACAATACAAGCGACCTCTTCCAGACAATCTTAATAATGTAAGGAGGTCGAAACTGGACAAATTATTGCAAAATCAGCAGATATTTGATTTATGTTGATGTTGTTATCTTTTTTATTTTATAATCTAGCCAGGGTAAACGTGTTCTCGAGTGGAGACCGCGACTCGGCAAACGTAGTGTAGGACGCCCTCCAGCCAGGTGTGACGACGAGAATAAACGAGAAATGTATGTTAGAACAAGTTTGAGTGTGTGTGCGAGACCCACACCTGATAGTATGGGGCGACAGAAATGCCCATCTGGGCACAGAGGTCGACATTCGCGGCTTCAACTATGTCTGTCCTGTCTGTGCCCCAATCGGGGGGAGGAAACGTGACGGATGAATGGGGTCGGCGAGTGTGTGGAATGGTGGGCTCGCTGGCTATGTATGGGAGGAAGAGGGGACGCCAGTCGGGCCGCGGTAGGTTTAAATCTTCTGAATGAAGAGAAGTCTTCAGAATGGCGAGAGAGGGGTTACCGGAGAGGTTTTAGTGGGTATTGCGTCCTAATCTAACAATTCTGGTCCCCCCAGACCAGTCTATTCGTAAACGAATTTATTCGGATTAGTGTCATAATCCCCACTAAGCTGTCCCCACCAGTGGGGGCTATGACACTTTTAAAAAATCTGCCGAGAAAAAAAAAAAGGTGTGACGACGACCTGCGAAAGACAGATGCTGGATGCGGCAAGCTGAAGACAGGGCGCTATGACGCTCATTAGGGGAGGCCTATGTCCAGCTGTGAACTAATATAGGTTAATGATGATAATGAATGTAGTCAGGCACCAAATACCTTCTCTTATTCTTATTCAAGCTTATTTTCCTAAAAGTAAAATTATCTAAGTTTAACTTTTACAAAAATAAGCTCGGTACGTGTCCATGAAAGAAAACATATACTACCGAATAGCATTTTAGAGACGCATTAAGTTGTCATCCGGCTATCTTTTATCCGGACACCCGCCAATCCTGGCGACAAGGGTATGTCCGGGTGCTACAACTGGCACTGTCACCCCGGACACGTGTAAGCACTGGTGCACTTTATAACCTACTCCTGTGATAAATGTAGACACCCGCTATTTTCCCTAATAATATGGAGAATATTTTCTGGCTGCTTTTGGATTTCATTGCGGATTTTTAGTGTTGGGGCAGTTGGGTCCTCGAGCAATACAATGGCTTATTATCTAGGTAAGTGCGAAAAAACTAACACTTACATAAAGCAACATTGAATTTAATTAATTTCATCCTTCGTGGATATAGACGCCATCAATTAATTGTAGGGATGATGATGTCTTTCTAGCTGAATCTTCGGCCACAACGGCCAGTTTCAACGAAGACTAGCCATGTGCGCAGGACATATTACAGTGCACAAGTGTGCGCGAATACACAGGTGCACTCTCTATTCCCTCACTCTCATAATCCGATGGGACGGCAGACCGACACGACCGGGGAGAGGTTAGGCGTTAGACCAACAGCTTAACGTGCTTTCCGAGGCCCTTGCCTCGGAAAGCACGTGTTACATCGCCAACTTGCTGACTCCGAGCTGTTAAGGCTGGTGTATATGGCCCAACGGCCTTGAGAACACAAGATAATTATCTATAGCTGTATAAATAATTTATAAGAAAAATACTCAAAATCAACAGCATTTAGAAGAAATATCCTAATTTCGAATCTATTTTTTTATTCGAAATTTGGATATTTCTTCTAAACGCTGCTTGAGTATTTTTCTTTCACTCAAATATTTTTCAACTTTCTACATAAATTGGGTGGTGGTGTTTATTTCACGAATAAAACAAATTAGGTATATATACGGCTACAGATAATTATTTTGTGTTCTCAAGGCCGTTGGGCCGTACACCAGCCTTAGCTAATGTGAATTTTTCTTGCAAGAAAAATCCCAATAACAACTTTTGCGTGACCCTGGATTTCAACCCGGGACTTCATATTTTTATTACTTAATATAAAAAAAATAGTTACATTGATTCATAAATCGCTGACCATATAATTTATTTTAGGTTTTTATGTATTTTGAAAGTCCTTAATTTAACATTTACGTCCGCTCGACATCCGAACTACAAACAAAACTCTGATTGTGTGTTTGTGTTGACTTTTGCTTCGCCACAGAATAAATTGATGTCTAGCCCTCAGAATAATCCTCAACCAACCACAAATATCTACATAGAGTAGATATTTAAACATACAAGTAGCTACCTACCTCACTAAATGATTGGCCGGCGGCGGTCTTTGTCTTTGCGATATGCAATAGAACCTATTGCGTCTAACCTTCGCCTATTGCGCTGCAGGAGCGCTGCAGTGCAGCGCATTTGCGCTGTAGTGCAGCGCATTTGCGCTGTAGTGTTTATTACCAGAACTAAACATGTATAATGTATAAATGTGTAGTTCCTGTAGTATTTTTTACCTTAGATTAATTAACATAAGTTAACTAGATTTAGCATCGCCTTAAGGCTAAAAAAAACCTGTAATGATGTTGTTTGTAAATAAATAAAAACTAAAAATAAATAAATAAATTTGGCCATCAGTCATTTCTTTTCTTCTTGTAACGCAAATAAAGAAATCAAAATACTGCTTATTCTTTAAAAAGCCGCTACCGCACACCACAAAAATGTGCATTCAAATATGGGCATAAACTTGCTAATCTTTAGATATATTTTACAGTGACAAAATGATTTCCCATAAGATTTTAAAGGAGTGGCCCGCGAGCTGCCTGTCATCTGATGCCGTCAATATGAAATTCATCTAAATATTACGAGTTAAAGCCTATATTTTAATGGACATTTTGTGCTGTGCGGTATCGGTGCTCCCCTGATCTGCGACTACCTTTGCCCTTAGACATTCTAACCCTGTCAAAGTCTTTACTATAATATACCTCTACAGAAGATCCATCATGGATTGACGATCGGTGTTTACCACTAACAAGCTTCTTCACAACCGTTATTGCCAGACAAAAAGTAGGTTTCTACTACATGTATGGCAAATTTCATCTCGATGGGTACTGTAGTTTTGAGGGATCTTAGGTAACATCTGTCTTTACTCCACAGAAATCTAAGTGCTTTACTCACAAACTATTGCCGATAATATAAATGGTTTTTAACTACTACTAACTATTACTAAGCCTCCGCTGTCCGTCCGTCCGTCTGTCAAAGGGCTCTACCTCATGAACCGTAAGAGATAGACAGTTGAAATTTTAAGAGAATGTGTATTTCTCTTGCCGCTATAACAACAAATAATAAAAATAAAAAAATATAAAAAATTAAAGGGGCTCCCATAAAAAAACATGTTTTTTTGTTTAGTTTTGCTCTTCGTTTGTCGAGGCTGTATCTCTTGAATTACTATAGGTAGGCACATGAAACTTTCTATAAATAAGCAACACTTCAACTGTAATTGCAGCAAATACCAAAAATATAATAAAGTTAAAAATTTAAAGGGGTCTCCCAACAAGTGAAAATTTGATGTTCTTTTAAAAAGTTGACTGATTTTTTCTGTACGGAACCCTTCGTGTGCGAGTCGACTCGCACTTGCCGGTTTATTTCCTATAAAGACACTTCTCCATAAACAGATTCTTAAAAAGACAGAGATAAAGTAGTACTTATCGGAAATCAATGCCAAACTCAAAGAGATTACGTACAAGAAAAAAAACGAAAACGAATGGACCTCAAACGCTTGCAATCAAGAAATTGCTTCTAAATGTTCTGCTTTACTCTCATTTATGTAGGTATTTCTTAGCTCAATAGTCACTGTCAAATTGTATATAGAGCTTGACCAACTATTGAATTCTAAAACTTTTTAAACTTTCGCTATCTGTTAAGATTATTTATCAAAGATTATTTATCGGGTATTTATCGTGTACCTTTTGTTTTATTTTCCCCTACGTTTCCATCGCGTTGCAGCGATCGTGGTCACGGGGCGACTCGTAGGGGAAAATAAAACAAATGGTACGCGATAAATACCCGATAAATAATCTTATATTGAAATCTAGGTAAGTATATTCAAACCACCATACCATTAGACAAGAGCATGAGTGAAAAGGCAAGGGATGTGGTAAATCATACCTAATCCGTGGCACAATACCCTACGCACCATTTTGTTGTAATGTTTCGTGTCAACAAAAACTTTTATTATTTTGTTAGAAGAATTAATCAACGTTTGGGGCCCTAACAAGTTGGCAGGTGAACTTATAATGAGCTAAGAACTTGTACCGTAATTAAATTGGAAAACTTGGGGCGCACTTTTTAATTATTTTATCGCTGTAGTTGTATACAAAACTTGTTTTATTGCAGAACTTGATGTACTAGGTACTTTTAGGTACCTTTAGAAAAGGGTGACAAAATTATTAACCCGCGAGGATATTATGTTTTTCGCGCGTTTGTATTATGTATTGGGGCTTTTTTAGTACCTCAAGCAACAAAATTATTGAGGTATCAAACACTCGTCTGATTCGGAACCAAATTACTCGATTATAATGTTCTTATCTACATACATTTTGCAGGCCTTTGTGCCCTATGTTTTTGAAAAAAAATATATAAATAAAAATAAATCATAAATAATGCTGGACAATCCTCACAGCATCATCTAGCCCCAAAGTAAGCAGAGCTTGTGTTATGGGTACTAGATGACTGATAAACTTAATACAATACATAACGTAGATAGATATTTTTTATTATATATAGAAAATACCCAGAACCACCCGGAACAAATATTTATATATATACAAATATTTATGTGTGAGAATATAGTAAAAATAACCTAAATAAATATCAATTAGGTAATTAGGGCTTGTGCACTGTTGGTAGGTAGGTGTCTATTTAGGTATTTTTTTATAATTTTGGTTGTTTTGCTTTTGTTTTTTTTTTCTATTAGTCTGTTATTTATAATTGTGTACCTGCCTCCTTATGTATACCTACCTAAATACAGTTTTTATTGATTTGTTATGTTTCCTGTGCTGCTTGTGTGTCAACTTAATAAAAATTCTTATCTATCTATGTTATCTATGTTTATGTTATGTAAAGTTAAAAAATCGGCAAACGTGGCGGTTTTTTTTATAGTTTTCAATTATTTACTTGTTTCTTGGAATGTAAAATACACACCCAACGACGCGACGACTCGGCGACGCTACGAAATTTCGTAGCGACATATTTTTTACCTCCTACGCCGTAACACTGCTACGCCATCTCGCTTTTGCTACGCCGTAGCCGGCTAACGAATTATCTGAGAACCATAAAATCTTATGAAATGATTTTCACAGACATGTCTAAACGAACGAACGGAATAACACACTTTTAATAGCACTGCCATAAACGAACAAGGCCACAACAAATACCACCGTTGAGATACTTATAAAACAAATATCAAGTCAAAGAAAACTACTTCGGCGAGGATACTTGTTCTCATGCACAGCCAGGAGCCAAGGCAGAGTTCGTTTGTCTCAAGCTACTTTTTAACCGACTTCGAAAAAAGGAGGAGGTTTTATGTTCGGCTGTGTATGTTTTTTTTAAGTATGTTACTCAGTCAATTTATGGGCCGATTTTGAAAATTATTTCGCTATAGAGAATGATCCCGAGGTGGTGCCAAAAAAAAATTATTCCCGAGGGATCAATATTTATTTTGTCCCGCAAACTTAAAACAGTGTAAAATTAAGGGCATTCGAAGACGGTATTTTGTTTTTTTTAAACAATCATATTATTACCATCAGCTAACATTTCATATCGCAAAATGAGCAGAAAGCATCACGCGTCAAATTATTATATCCGAAAACAGTAACATAACAACTGGAGTGTTGCCAACAAAATGGGCATTACCAACCGCTTCTGCAATAGGACGCAAAAAATATGTAGGTAATATAAATCTACATAGAAATTGGTAGAGACATACATCCGAAGGTTCAATTCAATTGAAACTAGATTGGTCGACGGCAGAGACGGCGGGAGGGTAGAAATTGGGGTTAAACCACTTCAAGCTACGATTGAAGACTAGGTAAGAAACCTACAGTTATTTTCCAAAACAATTTTAGAGTTTTCGATTTGGTAATTATTTAGAATACTAGTAAAAATAATATCGATGATACCTGTGGCACAGATTATATTGTTACTTCTTCAATATTGGATTTAAATGGCCCATAGCTCAGTTTAAAGCGTCCTCAAGACAAGATATCAAAGCTATGTGGCGAGGCAGACACCTAAGTAATTAATGACCGAGTCCGGCCCTGTCCGACGCAGATGTGCCATGCCAATCGGTGCCTTGACTCGATGCAGATGAGATTTCACGTGTCCGATTGCATATCACTTAACGGATAGCAACGAAGCGAGGCGATTGGTGCCCCTGACCACTTTGCTGATTGTATCGGAATTTCACGGGATTCGATGAATTACGAGATGAATCGGGATTTCAAATAAATCTAATCTAATTTTTATTTTAAGTATTTAATGACGTGTGATTATTCTAAATTAATGTACTATCTATACTATAATCAAAATGTTATGGCTATGTAACGAAATGGTTAGTAAATAAAAATCTAAATCTAGAATCTATATACTTCCACTGAAATTTCCCACATATTTAATAAAGGCGAAATAGACGAGAGGCTGAGATTTTCCACCAATTGTAAACACGCGAAACCTTTTGTCACTCTGTGTGTGATATTTATATTTAGGCGAAGACGACATTAAAACTTCCTACCTACGTATGGATCGAGCTGAAATTTTGCAGCTCTGAAATTTTGGGCCTGCCTGGCTGTAATAATAACACAATAGACTACTTTTTACCCAATTCGCAAGTGAAGCCGCGGTAGAAGCTAGTTTTAAAATGTTTAAATTTGAATTGAAAATTAAAAAACATTCAATTTGTCGTATTCGGTGAATCGCCAATTCGAACTGAAACAAAAGCAGTCCTCAGAACGCTTTTGTTCCTAAATCTTCATTTAATAATAATAATGTTTGTTTACTTTCAGATTACAAAAGATCCATAAGTTTAAGGTAAGATTTAGGTAGGTACCTACTTTGACAAGGTTGCTTCCCATATTGAAAACGCAGAAAAGGTATCCTCAGAACGCTTTTGTTCCTAAATCTCCATCACATAATAAAAACGCGTGGATTGTATGACGTAAAATATTCACTATGACAAAGTTCAGTCGCATTCTTATCGCGCGCGGACACCTACAGTCACTTATCATATTTACATATCTACTTCTAGCTCGATACAACACATAAGGGCTAAGTGAAATGAAAGCCTCTGTCTCCGAGGAGCTAGTTGTTCAATGGAGATCACGTACACTGCTCGGAGATATTGCTTCAATGTGGACGTGGAGCGAAAATATGCCTGTTGGTTAGAACTATGTTATTAAGACGACTGCAAAAAGTGGTTCATTTTCGAAGATAAAATATATCAATTGTCATATTATTTCACTGCCTGCATTTTATCATGTACCTAGGTGTCGATGCAAAACACCTTGTTTACAAATAAGGTAGACCGTAAACAATGCTGTCTTACTTTAAAATCAAAAGCTAATAAATAAATAATGCTGGACTATTCACACAGCATCTGGATCACCTAGCTCCAAGCTAAGCAGAGCTTGTATTATGGGTAATAGGTAACTTGTTGTGAAATAGGTACGTTTCCAACCTAAATATACCTCTATAATTGCCTAGTAATAAACGGCCTTTTTACCCGACTGCACAAGAAGTAGTGTTATGTTTTTCGAGCATATGTATTTATACCTCTATAATGTCGATCTTGAGTTCGTAGATAGACCAAGCTAGAGTTACCTAGGCAGTTGATTTTTATAATTTAATTTCACAATCATAAAGAAATATGTAGGTACATAAACGAATCCATGTTTATTTAAATTTCCCAGTGTAATTTATCTTTGCCTTGCCTAAGTTGAGTATAAATTGATACCAAAATTACCAAAATAACTTCATCCCTCTCTTCTCTTATATATGAAAGAAGGCATCGCAATCTGAGATACAACACGGCTCAAAGTTTATTGGCCATCTCAAAAAAGAAAGCTGATTTAGCGATATTAACAATTTCACCATTGAAGCGTCAATTTTCGATTATTTTTAGATAAGCCCTTATTATCTTGATAAAAAGCAAGTTCCTAACCGCTCTGTGTTTTAAACTCTTATGAAATAAAGCTTAAAACACACTAGGCTACAAACTAAAGCTGTCATAAACAGAAATGGTTCGCCAGTAAGCTAACGTTAAAACGACCAAAAAGCTTCTGAAATATGGCCGTCCTTGTGAAATGTCCGGCAACAAGAAAAATCGGCCGGTGATTCAATGGCATAAATAAAATAGCTAGCAATTACGTAAAATGGATTGTTCTATTTATATTTACAAAGGGATTTATTTAACGCGTTTAATCAGAGGTTTATCATGATTTCGCCATCTATTTTGCGTTTGTAATAATTCCACCTGTCGACTGGTTGGAATGGCGTATCGTGCGGAAATACTGAAAGCTTTTCAGTAAGGTATTCGACGTTAAAAGTGAGGCGAGTTATACCTACGCAAATTATTCCAATTATAGGCTTTTCAAGATCATGACATTATTCTCACGCGAGCCACAGAGCTAGACGAACGTTGCCACTTTGCTTGTCGATATATACCTAAATACCTTTGCCATTTCATTTTGTTCAAGTTCTTTTGTTTCATAACTGTTTTTTATGGAAATTCTATTTTAGGAAATTGAAGTGAAACATCTCCTTAATTGTAAAAGTACTATTTCAGTAGGTACATAAAGTTTATACGATAATACTTCAATGTTCATAATGTTCCGATCCTGCCTGATTCTGAGTTTGTATGATTTAGAGATCCATAGCATATTATTTATCTTAGATCATGAAATATTTTGTTTGATGATTGACAAGCGATGATTGTTATAATTGAACGGGTAGGTGGTCATCTCATCCACGCAAATTTCATCCACTTTGGATGAGTTGACCCCTTGAATAATTAATATTATTTTCATGCGTCAACTCATCCGATTCCTATTTTGTTTCAAAGCAGGTACCAATTCGGTACAGTCGCTTATAAAAATACTATGATGCTTTTGAAGAAATAAAAGACAATGTTGATGATAATGCAGAATATTTATTAAAATCAACACTTAAAATTTGGTTCACAGGTAGGTAACATTTGAAGTATTCCCATTTGAGCACCTACGATGACGTTGTTGCTAGTGATGGGGTCTGCTTATTAATAGTAAAATATACGATGTTTGACTTAACTTTAACATTTACAATAAAATAAACTTAGATTTAACGTATATAATAAAATCAGTCTTAGCTCGCACCATAAATATTATACATTCTCATTAAGCCATAAAATACTCTAAAACACTACATAAAACAAAAAAAAACTTTCTTGAATGAAAGTGGAAGAAATTGTTTATTATTAATAAAATTTCACATACTAATAAAAAAAACATTTCAAAAATACCGTTGTTAATATATGATTACATGTCATGAAGAAAATAATATTATATAAAATCAGTTAGATTGTACCGACATTATTATGAAAATATTTAACTCAAAAAAATATTATTAATTATTATATGATTTTTATAGTAGGTAAATTAGATTACCTACCGAACTAAGCTTAAGGCCACTGTGATATACCTGACCTACGTACCTACGGTTGTTAAGAGCTAGGTATGTCTCATACCTAATTTCTAATAGGTTTGAGAAATACCAACACAACCCGCCTAGATCTCTACAATCTGAAAAAAACAAGCAGTTTGTGACCTATTTTTACAGAAAGAAAAAAATACTGTAGAAGTTTAGATATGTAGATATTCTAGGTACCTATGATTCAGTAAACCGGCATTTACAATATAGGTAGGAACCTATTGGTTGTAAAATAGAGGGTCGTAAATCCGAGCGAATCCCGTTTCTCGTAGTAAGTCACATCTCGAAAACTGCTCCGATACATTTAGCGCTATTAGTTGATTTACCGCTCGTAAATAACTTCTCTTCACACTATTTCGCTCAAAGCGTTATCAGAGACATTTGATTTACAAAGTCAGCGGTTTCCATTCAATTCTCATTAGGCAATTTATAATTACCTACCTAATAATATGTACACGGATATCCCAAGTGATTTACTTGAAATATAGAAATAGAATAAAAATATGTTCATAAACTTAATTTAAAAATCTGTTACAATACTTGGTTCTGTCCCTAAGGTTTCGACAGAATTGCCGTATTCAAGGAATGATTTGAGTAACCGCCGCGAAGCGGGGCCTTTATTTGGACTTTAAGAAATACATAAGTATATCATATTCTTACTAAAGCTGCCTGCCTATTTCTCTTCCCGTTTCTCAAGAATAATGTCGACCTAAAACAAGCCCAAAGTTTAAATCCCAAATGGCTACTAAAGGGCCACCAATCATTATTGGTTTGAGCACAAATTAAATAATAATTTAAGTTGTAACGACGAATACGAACGTAGAGTCGCAAAATTACATTGTATGAGTGTCGTGGGTCGCCGCCTATTTATTGAGCTCTTACTCTTCACAGAATCTATCTAGTTACACATCAAACTTCATTTTATTATTCTTTATTATTTAAGGGACTTCTAGTCATTTGTATGACAATGTCAATCTACTAGGTACTTACAACTAAATGATATCTTAAACTAACATAATTTTTTATTGCCGCAATCTTCGACCGCTGATCTAGAAAAAAAATCACAAACTTGCCTTGTGATTTTATATTGGGAATCAATCAAACATCCCCGTTGATATGTTAGTATAGTTGATATGGTTTCGTATGGCAATACGAAATCATTATGCACGTATGCAATTTGTATGTTGGTCGACAACTATCAAATCTAAGAAAATAAAAACATTTATCTTTGTGGACCCCGGTACGGCAATTCCAGAAGTTAATTAGAAATTAGGGAACAAACCGACCTAAAAGTGGAGGAGATTAATTGACCCCATACATTATCTTGGCCTACCCTCAATCTAGACCCATTAGGCGCATTAAAAAATCGATTAGCGACCAAAACTGGGCCAATTCATCGGCCATCATTGAACTATGATTTATAGGCCGGAAGTAACGTAGATATACATCACATACACTGGCACAAGTCCAAAAACCGAATATACCATAAAGACTAGATGAAATATGCCACGAAGACACAATAATAGTGACTTAATCACGCCCATGAGTCGAGCAAACGGACCGGAAATATGATAACTAAGTTCATGTCTTGTTATGTAAAACGAAGACGAAGATGGGCGCGCTAGCGGCGTAAGGGAGGGGCGGACCGCCCCGGGTACCAAGCTCCGAGGGGTGCCAAGATGGCACCCCGAACCCGAAGGGGTGACAACGAAAATTCACACGCACAAACAGATCATACAAAAAGAAACAAAAAAACCGTTATTTATGCTTAATGTAATTTTTCTAATAAAAACCCCCAAAAACCTGACTCTCAACTCCTGACAACATTATTAATGTTGTTAGGAGTTGAGAGTCAGGATTGTCAACCAACCACCAAGGCGGTGCAGTTTTTTTTTTGTTTTTGTTTTTGGGGGCTTTTATTGGAAAACCGTCCCGGGTACCAACATATGCTACGCCGCCGCCACTGGATGGGCGGTCTCTTTCTTGATAAGGAAAACTTGTGTTAATGTATTCAGTCGTAACATGCTCGTGCCTAATCATTATGATATGTTTGTGTTAACAGAATGCAGAACTTACTGTTTTTAAAATAGGTACCTAGGCAGGTACCTAGGTACCTACGCACTTCAGCGATTGATTGCTCCCCAAATGAGCGCTGCGCCGGATTTGACCGACTGGCAATTTGGCGGGCAATCCACAATCCACTGTTTGCTGTCCTGATTCGCAAAAAGCGTAACGTGACACGACTGCTGATTCACCAATCTACTGGTTCACATATTTTTGGAAACAATTTGCTCCATACGCAGTGAGCATTCGAAATTGAGATGGCGGGATAAAGATAGAGATGCCTACATTACACTTACTTACACGATCGGTAGGTAGTTAGCTAGTAATATGTATTATATAAGACAAGATACCTTTAGTGCGTTGACAAAACCCATCGAGCACGTACCCTGGGTACGTGACCGATGTCAAAACCATATGAAACAGCGAATTCAAAAAGAAAGTAAAATGAACGACTCTACAGTGCGGCCGTAAGATGTCTAGCGTTGCAGTTGGGTTGACGGTGCTACCTAGATACGTAAACCTGCTTCAATCCCGTGGTTGGGTTGGGAGCTTAGAAGTGAGCATGGAGTATGGTACCTATCTAACGTAACCTACATGCAAATATCGTAGCATCCTACCTACGTTTCAACGTGTTCTTGGTGAAACAAGGCACACGTTTCGTTTGGACTACGTCTCAGTATTGTACAAACGAGCTAAGACCACACACATTCTATTAGTTAGGAGGCACTCAAGCAATTTGAGATTTTTCGTAGCCATCTGTTATATATACCTAAAACTGGTATGTAAGGGTGTGTTCCTTGTGTGTGAGAACACGATACTGCCGGTTTTAAGAAGAGGAAGTGGAAACATTTTTCATAATATTTCAACAATCACAAAACTAAATTAGTGGGTTTTAAATAGCAACCAGACAATTAAATTACCTTTTATATTACATATCAATCAAAGAAAATGATGCAATAGAACTTGAGAAATGAACAAAAACTTGGATCGCTCGGCCGCCATCTTTGTGACATCACAGATAAGCACGTCCTCACTTCCCCTTCTTAAAACCGGCAGTTTCGTGTTTTATAGAGCACAAGGAACACATACAACTCAGTTTTACGTATAAAGAAGAGATGGCTAAGAAGATCGTGAAGGAGACGACTTTTTAAATATTTGCCACCTAACTTTAGTCAGCGATTCAAAATTCTGCGCCTGTGTTCAAACAAAGGTTGTTTTACCCAGGCAGGGTGGTTTAGCTACCCAACCGACGAACATTATCGAGATGGTTCTCGTCGACACGCGAGGCCGCAGCGCCGGCTAAGCGTCCGACACGAACAGTTTGAATCACAGAACAAATTTATCCGTTCGAATAGGTTCGAACATAGATTAAGAAGGTTATTTAGCAATCTTTATCAATAAATTTGAACCCGTAGATTGTAAACCTGCTTCGAATTTAATGTCCATGGAGTTTGAATGCCATATTTCAACTTCTTGTCGTTGTCATCACGCGAAATGTCAATGTCAATACAAAAAAATTCTCAAAAGTTTTAACCTAAAACTCTGCGAAAAGAAGAAAATAAAACGAACTCAAAATTGTTTTCAGATAAAGGTTCTTGATATTTTTATCAGATTCTGGTAGTTTCACGAGGCTAATGCCACAAAAATAATGGCACTTTCCTTGAAAACTAATTGTTACTATCGGCCGTTCATTACATTGACTCGAAGTTATTGTGAAAAGTCCATTTACCAGCGCAATGAGGAAGGAACTCCTCCAAGAACTGCCCAGGGAAAGTTGTATCCTGAATGGCGGAAGCCTTGGATTCAAAGAGAAGGCGAATGGAAGAGTAAACTGTCAATTTTCATTGAAAAGAATCCTAGCCCTGATATCATGAACGCCTTGTCTCAAGTGCCTGATCTATCAATTGCCAAAGTAAAGGAATGGTGGAACTCAATGAAAGTTCTTCAAGAGATACACAATCAAAAGTTTATACCTGAGCGCCTGAACATTTTAGGATCTAATTTAGCTGCAATACATTTCTTTACATACAGACATGCTGTAGTAAGGTAGGTACAAACATAAAATCTCTTTCGATCAGTAGGTTACCTACTCGTTTACCTGCCTTACACTAAGGTGCCTCTTATTAGGTATTTTTCATTTATAAGATTGAGAAATAATCATCTAAACCTACACCTATTTGGGGAAATATTGTACTCTAGAAAAACACTCCTTTCAGACTAAAAGGTTCCCCAGCCTGGATATCTGGTGATGCAACAACACTCAAGCTACCATCCGTGTATGAGGAAGGCTATTATGTGGAAGCCGTTGACTGCACCAACTTTCACTACCACGGTATCCGCTACGAAGGCCTGCAGAACCTCTCAGGACTAAGCTTTCTCAAATGGTTATCCTTGAAGAACTCCAAATATGTTGATGTCTGGTGCCTTGACAGGATAGCTGGCCAAAACGGCAAATCGTTAGAGTACTTAGACATAAGTGGCTGCAATTTGTGTGTTGGTGGAGTTTTTGCACTTTCAAGAATGTCAGCTTTGAAGTTTTTAGTAGTTTCTGAGCCTGGGGATAATTTAGGGTTACAGACTGCTCTGTCCTTATTAGAACAAGGCAAACCTGGTTTATTGATCAAAACTGTAGCCAAAGAATAGTATACATACCTACATTAGGTATATTTATTTGAACTGTAAAAAATAAAGTTGTTTATCTTGTCTGATTTATATTTTATCTTTCTTACTGTAATAATAATTTGTAGGTGATGGGAGTTATAATAAAATTCCAAACTGATTTCGAGGTTTTATTGTTACAATAACATAAGTTCGAACTAGTTATGATCCAAAACATTTTACAGTCAGCCCTTATGCTGCTGCTAATGAATATATCCTGCACACAAAGAAAACGAACACCACTCTTGGTCATAAGTGATTTATTTCGAAATAGATAAAAATTTAATGATCTTGAGGAAATTAATATGTTCATCTCTTTATCTAATTCAATCTAGTATAAGTCAAATTGAACACTTAAGCTAAATAAATCATCTAAACAAGTTATTTACAATTAAGACATTGACTAAGTAAATAATTAGGTATTTAATGCCAAAGAAGAAATAACGAATATGAAATGCTTCATTTAAAATGTTTTTTGAAATAACTGCTAGAACTCTTAAATTATATCATTGTTATTTATAAAACAATATCAGTCTAATAGATAAATACCTACTGCCTATTACTGTTGATTATTGACTACAGTTTTAATGTAATAATCATGAATGCATAAATAAGGGGTGAACCCAACGGGTTTGGTTGTCAAACTAGGCTTAGATCTCAGTACCCATCAATCAGTTGGTAAAAAACTCGAATTACCTACATAAAATTCAGTTCTTTTCTTTGGTTCCTTGAAAGTGAAACACGATTAAGAAAAAATTAGATAAAAAAGAAACATGAAAGTGCACTGTTTCGCACATAATTTGGTCGAGATCTCAGGAACCCACAGACCTGTCTATTGAAATTACATAAGTTTTGGTACGTAGGTTAATACTAATTTTTTGGTTCCATGAACCAGTTTCTTCATATGTAGAGTTCTTGTAAAATAAACACAAAACTTGATTTTTGCGCTTACGTTGTTCCAAAAACGTATACTCTGTCCCGCTCCTATGAACAGGAAATCCTATGCCTATCCTTTTTACAAAATGGCGCGCATTGCGACCTCTTAAACGTTTTGGAAATAGGGGTTTTGTAAGTCAATAAGGCACTAGTAATATGCAGAATAATTTAAGATATTTCATATTTGTTATTATAAACCAACTAACCAAATTACCTACTCATAATCTAAACTGAATAAATAACAAGAGTAAAGAAATTGTCAGTAGGTAAAGAACAAATCGAAACAGTACAAACATCACAAATTATAAAACATATAGATTCTTTAAAATATTGCAACAAAATTGTATAAGATCCATACAAATAGTATGCTTTCAATTATATATAACTTTAAAAAATTGCTCCTTCAGGAGATTCTACAATAGCCATTCAATAAAAATAACTCAAATAACTAAACCTGCCATAATAGCTTTAAAATTATATGAAAACATACTTATAAACGTGCATTTATCAAACTTCGTGATTCATTAAATTATTTCGCAATCATTTCCTTTAGTAATTTCGTTAAAGTTGTCGAACGCCAAAAGGAAAACTATGATAATTTAACTATTTTAAGATTAGGTATTTTCGATCGAAATTTCGAAACTCGTGCATCGTTATAATATTCTTATATTTATTCGGTATTTGATAGGTATTTTTGTTATTTGGGTGCATATTAAAATGATTATCAAGAAATAAACTGATAATGATGGTGTTACAATTTAATGAATATAAAAATACACTCAGATAATTTCCTTACTTTGAATTAATTACGCCAAAATTATTAAACAAAAAGCTACATTAATTAGGCCAATTCAGAGATGTACCTGTCTAAAATACATAAATGTTGTATTTTAGAGTATAACAACGTATAAAAATATAATTAATTCAAATTATGGACGTATTTGCTACATTTCTTTTATAGTATTTGTAACTGGTAACAACGGTACTATTAGTATGCATTATGATTTAATGTGCTGCGGCTTCCCTGTCCTAGGGAAGGCTTGAGAAAGAACACATTTGCCTGCTAGAACAGCTGAAGCTGCATAGACAAATTGACTATTACAACAAATGTACCAAACCCGAATTTGTACATTTAGTTTGCCTTTTATCTCTTGTAGTAAAACACCGCGGGTTTAGGTACATATCGCTCTACTAATTATATTAAAACAGTGCGAAAATATCTCATATATTTTATACTTTCTTATAAATTCTTCTTATCAGTTCCAGACTCCTAAAGCAATTATCTCTATATACTATTAACGCCGAAGAGATCATTCAAAAATACAATTTTGATATACATAACATTTGTTGGCCGAAACACGATAAATTATACAATTTTCATCTAGTCATTTAGCATTTATCTAAATAAAAACTTAATTACTTTGAGAGCCGGGAATCCTTACTCTAATCGAAATAAAAGTAATATTTACATTGAGATTATAATGTATTATTGATTTAACTAGTGTCGTTAATGATTTGAGCTGTTAATTTGTCAATCAGTTAAAACCTTGCTACATACAGCAATTAATATTTCCCTACGGAATTAAAACTATACGATTTCGTATCTCAATATTGGTCATTCAAACATGGCATATCCAAAAACATTAAAACACCACACCGTTGTAAACTGTACAACAATAAAAATAAATAGGTAGGTAGATAATCGTATTATAATAAAAGAAAATCATTGGAAGACTAACATCACAACATAAATATTTAAAAAAGACACGAAATTAACCACGCATTTGCACCAAATTTTTTTATTTTATAGGTCTTAGGTACCAATAAATGATTCAACATTTATGCACCCAACAGCAAAGGCGCTTAATCGTAGTACCCATAGCACACAGCTGCGGTTAAGCTGCGGTAGAAATAATATAATCATTGTCGCGCTCACACGAAGTTGGGTGTTTATGTTACCTTGCCTACAGAACCTCTCACAATTTTATACTTAGTACGTTGTAAGAGTAGGTAATCAATAAATACATAAAAAAGCGTGTTATACTTTCGATATGAGCGAATAAAATTGCATTAAGCCTAAAAAAACTATCCGTAATAATTTCTTTAAAGTACACAACCTTATCTCAAAATGACAAAGAGAAAATAATTACGTTACATAACTATAAATGCAACTCAAACTTCTCTTAGCTCTCTCTCATAAAAATGAATAATGATTCGGCCTACTCCAAATTAATTTTAAGCTACCAATTACTTAAAACCGACATTGCCAAAGGAAAAAAATAGTTTTAAAACAATCATTATTGATTAAAAATATCACCAACTGCACTGTACTCTCGAATGAAGTGGTTACTAAAGTCTAGAAATGGTGCCCAGAACAATATTTATAATTTCTAATCATATAACGATTTAATTGTGCGATATTTAGCAAATTATGAATACTTTTGCTTCTTAGAATAAGTTGACAACAAATACGAGTATTTACTTACGAAAATAAATAATTAGGCTATTTTTAAGAACATTTACTTTTTATATATTTATTCAACAATACAGTGCAGCAAGTATTTACAACTACACCTGTCTCTTTTTGGCTTTGTTGAAGAGAGACATTCTCGTATACGCGAAAAAAGATTACACATAGACATGACGCACTAAAAACTTACTCGCTTAGATAATGTAACTAAACACTCTTGAGATCGCGCCCTTAATGACGATGTATCGGTTAAAATTCCACCAACTTATTTGATATCCACGAGACTCGATCCTAATCCCAATTTGTACTTCAACAAACATGTCACTTGTTTCAAACTCCGAATATAAAACAAACGACATGCGAATTGCGAAATATGATTTGGGATTGTTTCGAGTGTCGGAGGTAAGCTAACGGTTCGGTTGGACAAATGTATAAGGCATCGCCGTCGCTATATAGTTACTCACCGGTTCTAATAAAATACTCTCCGCTAACGCCTCTGTCCCTTTGAACCGATAAGTTGGTGGCACTGTACCATACACTGCCAAAGGAGACGGAGATTCAACCCAGAAAAGACCCGATATCTTTCAAATTCGATATTTATCCCACTGCGCTTTCAATATCTCCATCTACCATCAACAGAGTACCTTTTCGGTTTAAATGAGTTCTTTCAGTTTGTTTTGTTTTATAAATACGTATCTATGTATATATGTATATTTTAAGCTATAAATATATTATCTGAATACATTCATCTACTAATGCACACATCGCCAACCCTTGCGGTCTTATTGCTACCGATTAGTTTTTTATAAGATTTTTGTCGTTTTATTAATAATAATTATTTAAGAATATTATTAAAATACTTTTTAAATTTAGATGTATCGCTCACAACGTTAAAATGCCGTAGCATTTGACTTAATCTCAAGATTGTCTGATTCTTCATTTTGCACGCAATGGACTGGTTGGCCAACCAACGGTTATGCGAGAGCTATTGCACATTTATCTAAACCTAAGCAATAACATCTTAACATTTAGATATAACATTTAAAAACGATTCATAACAATGAGAAAGCGTTGAACTCATGGATTCGATGCGCCTGCGCTTCTTTATAAGCTTGAAAGAACCTCTCGCTCATAAATTTACTTTATGAAAAATACATGATTTAACGTGATATAAAATACTTCAGTACGGATTTATTGTCGACAATAAATCTGCACATAACTTATTTACATATTTGTTGTCGACAGTACGAGTAAATCTGTTCAAAAGTTAAGTATATGAATAGAATCGTTAATTATTACTGTTTTGCTTTGTATAGTATTTTAATCGTTGAAGCCAAGACATATAAACTATAACTGCTCTATTATAAACATGGTCTATTATGCTATGCAAATTGCCTATATATCCAGTAGGTCAGGTTGTATGCGTGATGGTTGTGTTTGTTATGTACCCGAATTGTTAACTGGCAGTTGAAGATGGCTGGAGAGCTGCTGACACAGCGGGGGAGTTCACATCTGTAAATATAAAAATTGTTAGAGTCGTAATTCTAGTCGTGATTTTAATTTGGGTAGTCATTAAACGCACATCAAAAATTGTCATTTCTTGCCAACAGAATATAGGGTGTTATTCAAACTAGTGCGCAATACTGAAGGAGGTTATTCACCTGCTACCACAGATTAATATTCAATAGCCGCAAACGATTCAGAATCGCTTTCGGCTTGGTTTGTTCACTAAATATTAATCTGTGGTAGCAGGAATAACCACTTTTAGTATTGTGGACTAGTTTGAACAACACCCTGAATACTATTCGTTATTAATTTTTTTTACTAGCCTGTTTTTTCCGATCCGACTGCTGGGCAAAGGCCTCCCCCAAATCTTTGAAATTATTATTTAATTGAAAATAATTTTCATATTATAATTTCCACAAACATTTTACTTTAACTTATTCGAGTATGTGACTTGATAAAGAGTATTCTTGGCTGTTTTTTTGTTGATTCAAATAAGTTGAAACAAAGAAAACTTAATCAAAATTCGTTCATTAGTTAGAGGTGTACCGATACACTTATATTATATCACCCTTTTCTTTGATGATAGTTAATAAACCGCCAAGTGCGAGTCGACTCGCACACGAACGGTTCCGTACCGTAAAAATCAGGCAACTTTTTCAAAGAACATCAAAGTTTCACTTGTTCGGGAGAACCCCTTTCAATTTTCAACTTTAATATTGCTTTTAGTATTTGTTGTTGTTATTGCAGTTGAAATGTTACTTATTTATAAAAAAAATCAGGTGTCTACCTATTATGATTCAAGAGATACCTTGAAAAACAGAGAGCAAAAATTGCAAAAAAAAGTCAAGATTTTCGTATGGAGGCTTCCCTTTAATTTAGATATTAATTTTATTTTTATTATTTGCTGTTATAGTGGCAAGAGAAATACACATTGTCTGAAAATTTCAACTGTCTACCTCTTACGGTTCATGAGATACAGCCCTGTGACAGACGGAAGGACAGCGGAGGCTTAGTAATAAGGTTCCGTTCTTACCCTTCGGGTACGAAACCCTAAAAAATGTACTCCAGAGATATGAGATATGAATGTAACCGATCCATGACCTTATCCCACAGTTAACCACCACCCTTAGCCGTGGCGGTGGACTCCTCCAACTCAGCTTGCTGATGTACTAAGACCCGTCTAATGGAACCCACCAGAGGAAGACCAGCAGCCTCCTTCAGTGTATTTATAACACCTACACCGAGATCACTACCCTACCAGCCAAGCGTGGCCGTGGTTATTATGTCAAAACCTGTTTGGGGAAGGTATGTTCAGCAGTGGAATAGGGATATTTTTATTGGAAAATTGTGTTAATCATAGTTACATGAAGGAACAACAATTTTATCGTATTCGTACATACAATCTTATTCTAGGCAGATAATTACCTAATGTCAAAAAAATCCTTTATATATTAGTGAACGTTATGAACAAAAACTATACAAAACTATGAAAAGGTAGGTACATACTATTTATTTATTCCTATACTTACCATTGAGACTGAGGCTTACGGACAAACCGAATAACGGTTTATGATAGCTGTAGATGAATTATGTAAACAATGTTTAACATAAATAAAAAAAAAGAATAATAATAACACGCCACTTCCTTAAGTTTAAACTTGTTTCCTGATGACATCATCATCAGCATCATGAGCATCATCAGCCTATAATAGTCCACTGCTGGACATAGGCCTCCCCTAATGAGCGCCATAGCGCCCTGTCTTCAGCTTGCATCCAGCATCTGCCTGAAGTCTTTCGCAGATCGTCATCCCACCTGTAGGGCGTCCTAATCTACGTTTGCTGAGTCGCGATCTCAACTCAAGAGCACATTTACCTCAGCGGTTGTTGGTTCTTCGCGAGATATGGTCGGCCCACTGCCACTTCAGCTTGCAAAATCTTTGAGCTATGGCGATAACTTTGGTTGTCTTTCAGATGTACATATGTGTGTTAATAAAAAAATAGATTATACCTAGTCTTCTAATGTACTTACTAGTAGGTGTATTGACTTCCGAATGCGGGGTCAAGTTAGACTGGGCCATCAGTTTCTGGCGCACTTCACGAATCTTTAGCTGCAGCGACATCTTTGTCGGAAATATGTCCATGTGGGTTGCCTGTAAATAAGTTTAAATAATAGATTGTGTCACAAGGGAACAAACTATTGTATCTCGGGCGAGAGCGATTTTTTGAATCCAGAGCGAAGCGAAGGATTCTATAGTAGAATCCTAAGCGTAGCGAGGAATTCAAAGTACGTCGCTAGAGTGACGAATTATAATTAATATTTAGGTATATAACCAAATTACATATTTATTTCTGGTGTTAATATTTCACTCTCACTGCTAGAACTCATCTTTTATTCAATTTGTGTGAATCAAATTAAAATTATCTGTAAAATTTTGATAAAAATTAATAACAAAACTAATAAAAAGTTCCAACAGAAAGTAATTCTTTTTTTAAATTTGGATAGCTAATGCCGCGTTGGCACGCGCGTTTTTTTTATTACCGGTCAGGACTTTATTGAAGAGAAATGCGGTCAAACTTTTTAATGAATAAATAGTGTTCCGAATTCAAAAGTCATTTCGTCACTGTTAATAAGTGTGCTGGAATGACCTACTTTGTTTGCACATATCGAGGAACCCTTTGCCTCTTCGAATAGATGGGATGAAAAATATGTAATATCTACTGATAAAGCGCCGGTGTTACTAAAACTTAAAATGTGGTTTGAATGTTTTACAACAATACTAAAATGTTTCACTAACAGATTATATGTTTCTTCGTCGCTTCTTTACTTTATTCTACATACAACAAAGAGACATAAATTAAAAATATCACATTATTTCCTTAACTACCACTGTTTGCAACAGTCTGCAGTTAGCTCAATTGTTTCAATTGTAAATGTATTCTAATTTGTTTATATTTTTATTTTTATTAATCTTTATTAACAAAGAAAATTATAATCAAATAATAAAACACATTAAAATAAATAAATAATGCTGGACAATCCACACAGCATCATCTAGCCCCAAGCTAAGCTGAGCTTGTGTTATGGGTACTAGATGACTGATAAACTTAATACAATACATAACATAGATAGATATTTTTTATTATATATAGAAAATACCCAGAGCACCCGGAACAAATATTTGCAGATCGTACAAACATTTGTCCCAAGGCGGGAATCGAACCCGCAACCTTCTGCGTCAGAGGCGGACCTTCGCCCGCCGCGCCACATCGGCGCGGCGGCGGTTAGAAGTAGTATTTACAATTTACTATTATTTTACTGTAATTTTCTTTATTCATTAAACGTATTAGTCATTTTATGACCCACGACCTGTATTTCCGTAGATATTGTACCTACGGAAATTCATCATTTTCGATTTGATTTAACGTGACCCAGACGGTGCATTCAAACTTGTGGACCAGTTGTTTTGAGTTCAGCTCAGTTGGGATATTGTAAGATATAATTTTTTACGGAGTTTCTTAGGTAGGCATCTAGGTGAACTTGAATGCGGCAGAACACACACACAGACAGGCGGCTTGCTTAGTGCCCTGAGCCTTAGGTCCGGGTCATTTGACGACAAGCGAAGGCGCCAAGCGTGCACGTTCTACATACAAAGGCTCTAGGCACTAAGCAAGCCACCTGTCAGTGCGTTTGGACCCTTACCGAGACAAGCCGACCACGATTGTGTACATGGTCCGCTCGGTTCGCCTCAGGGTCCCTCGTAGGCTCTCGTCGTGTCTTATCGGTATTTTGGCCCGAGCTAAAGGTCCTTGTTTGCCCCGCGCGAGGCAAACAAGATCGGCAGAGTGTGTAGTTGTACTGTATACGGACTGCGCCACATCGGCCATCATGCCCTTGGATTAGATACCTGGAAGTGCGTGGTAGCCTGTGTGGTCGGGAACATCCCGTGTTCCTGGAACAGCTTCAGCACCAGATGGCGCCTCTGCTCCAGCACTCTCCTGTGCCCCGCCTCGCCGCGCGCGCCCGCGCTGGCGCTCGTGGCGCTGTGCGGGGTGCGGGGGGACATATCTTCTAGACCTTCCGAAGCTGGCAATAAAAGCTAGATTAGAATCTACCATCATCACCACGTAGTCTCGAGTTACTTTTCGCTGCAAAGTTTACATTTTTTTTATTTATTTTAAAATATTAATACAGTCAACTTTTAAGTCGTCGCGCTTTGATTTTTGCGCAGGGACATATTGTTTTCTTGACTTTTCGTAGCTGGAAAAATAAGGGTTAGTGTAGAAAGTAACAATATCACCAGGTTATCTCTCCATGGAGTATAAATGTCAAGCCGGTGGCGGCCCGATGGCACAGCCCGGCGACTTAGTCAGCGGCTTCACAACTCGTTACAAGTTGTCAAAACACTATCGACAGCCTGCTATATTTATACACTGAATTATCGCCGGATGGAATCTTCAATAATAATAAATTCATTTATTTCAGACTATAGAAAAGTTTCAGATCTTATTTAACTTATTCTACGGTTCATAGTAATACATACCTTAAAACTAGCATAAATATACAATATTAAAACTTGAATAATATAGGTACACGTTATTTGTGACCTTTGCCCACATTATTCTCTTAAGGAGTCTACACACTGTACCGTTCAACACATCCTTACGGGTAGATTTCTCCGGCATTGTTTTAAAGAATCATGTCGGATAATGGAAGTCACTATATACATACTTAATGGAAGTAATAATAAACCTACCTCTAAACGTGTCCAGATTGAAGTCAGGCCCGAAGAAAGTATTCCCCACCAGTTTGTTGGTGGTAGTGGTGTGGGGAGTCCCGTACGATATCGGCGTGGGGATACCGTTCCCATTGATGGTCTCCGTTTCTAGCGGCGTCACGATCGTGTTTTCTTCTTCTGTGGATAAAAACATTGTGAGGCAGTGGAAACATTTAATGCGGGATACATCGATCAGGTGTCCGCCGTGCCCCCTGTAGGTAACTAGAACCTTACAAAAATAACACTCGAAATTATTATTGGTGTTTTAATCAATAATATTTGCAAACTAGTATTTATATAAATAAATAAAATAGCTGTTTTAAAATAAGATAGACGGAGGTAAAGAACATTTAAGACAACCTGTTAAAAAATATAAAAAAAATTACAAGTATCTAAACGTTCTGCCGTAGTAGATGGTGATACCATGTAAACAATAATGGCGCCCTCATTTATTTTCTACTCTTTCTGGTCGGACTGTAATGCATAAATAGCATTTCTAAAAAAAAAGGCTTGCTTCCTGTCCGAGCGCTAAAATGACACTAGTTGAAATGATAGAGATATAAATATATATATGAAATGGTTTATCTTTTGATACAGACGGTTTCAGGGTGCGTATTGTGAATCTATGGGGCCCGGCGGAATTATTCATCCGTTTGGGAGCTACGATGTCGCAGGCAGAAGTGTACCATGAACCCTCACAACAGGGTAACGAGCGAAACGCGCCGCACTTCCTCACACACTTATCAGCATTCTAATGGGGGTGCACCCTATCCATACTAATATTATGAATTCGAAAGTAACTGTCTGCCTGTCTATCTGTCTGTCTGTTACCTTTTCACGCTTAAGCGGCTGAACGGATCTTAATGGAATTTGGCAGGGAGGTAAACGGTATCTCGGAGACGCATACCATTTACCTCTGATCAAATTCAAAACGGATCAAATTTAACAATTTGGTCTACAAACCCCAATATCATAAAGATATAGAATTTTTTATAATATGTGCTTCACCTACTCGATACAGGCTCAGCCTAGTGGAGAAACCGACGAAAATTACCTATAAAATTAACTCAGCAAACTACAAAATGTACAAATGTACTTAAGGTTAAGTTTGATTTATTTGTTACTTTAGATGTAGTATTATAGTTTAAGTTAACCTTTGTTTGTATTTGATGCTAATAAACATTTTTTACTTTTTTACTATTTACAATAAATTACCAGGAGACTTGAAGGAACTTAATGGAGATATCTTTAGGAAAAAGTTAAGTGGATGGTTGCTTGAAAAATGTTAAATGAATATTAAGGAATTTGATTTGTAACATAAACTACTAGTACTTCTAATAATAATATGACTCGCACAATATTTGCACGCCTGCATGCAGGCTGAATACAGTTACTAAAATAGTTATAAGACCCGACATTGTATAATAATTATGTATTCTTGTTAATACATGATTTATTGATTGATTGTCGGACATACTTTTTTACCGGAAAAGGCGTGCGACGCCGCGGGCAGCCGCTAGTACAGATATATGTACAAGTGAATCTGGTGAAACTAATACCACACTTTTTAACTATAAATAATATTGTAGTTTGAAGAATTAATTAAGTCTCTCGTTAAGAGATGAAACGTTGGTGTTCTTCCAACACAAATAAGGTTCGTAGTTAACCCGCTTACATCCGTAATGTTCCACTCTTTTTTGTCGGGTGTTACAAACCTATTGCAAAGAAGAGCTATGATTTTTTTTATAAGTTTTTGCTATGGTCCTCGCACGATGCTCGCGCGTAATAGGTACCTCCTATACGAGCGGGGAGAGAGGGAAGGAAGAGAAAAACATACTGGCTGTTTTTTTTTTGCCGTTATACCGTATTTTTGTTTTTTTAGACAGCCAGTATTCTCTTTCGTGATAGAGAAAAATGGCGAGACATCGTGAGGCGAATCACAACACTCCTAACAATAATAAACATGATTACCACGACCGCTCTGACAAAATAGGGCTTTAAAGAGGCAAGTAAACAAGAGGTTTTCTAAAACAACACGTACCTTTCCCAATGACATTATGCTTCTTCCTCATGTTATAAAGCTGTGGGCTTCTCGGCACCACCATGCCACTGGGGCTGCAGGCCTCGGGTTTGAAACGCGGGAGCGTACTGAACTTCTGCTGGAAGTTCACTGTTTCTAGGACCCTGGAGAAAGAGATCATTGTCGTAAATAGATCTGATACATCAACTCAGATATTTAATTAAAATTACCATCAAAATCGGACCCGTAGTTCCAGATATAATTCTTATTCTCAAAAAAACAACAAACATAACTTACCTCATTAGTCTCATAGTATTATCACTATATTAGTGTGGAATAGAAAATAGATTACTCAGCAGTACATCGGTCGATATCAGCTGGAGTGTCCTTCAGTGAAAGGACATCGTGAGCTCGCGCTTAAGCACGACCACGCTTGCTTTACTGAGACGTCATGTAGTTTTTTAACTACAAGCTACGCGAAGCGAGCCGCAAATCCTCACACAGTGTAGCGAGCGTAACGGGCCGCACTCTCTTACACGCTATGTGTTTTACGCACACCAAACGTTTCACGTTCTCTACTACGGCGGCGTATCCCCATCCCTGATACTTACAGCCTACCCGATTCTTTATCGTTGGCGGTAAAGCGTTTTGGCGCCAACTCTGGGTAAGTAATTTAAGGTCTTCCTGCAGAGTTTGTTAAATAACGCTCTTGTTTTAACAGCAAGAGCATACTAATATACTAACTTGTCTCTGCCGTCCTCGTTGCCTTTCTTAAACAGGCTCTTCTTGTGACTCGGGCTGGGTAGGTCTGCGTGTTTGGGAGAAGGTAGTTCCTCCTGAGTTTGTGGGGGTAAGGGCGTGGCGGGCGCGGGCCCGCTTTCTGAGCGAGGTTGGTCACCGCTGCTGTTTGAACCGGTTGATGTTGCTGGGAAGATTGAAAATCGTTAATGTTTTATTTATCTGAGAGATAGAGAATATTTTTATTCACCTTAAAACTACTGTAAACAATTACTAATTAGCCTTAAGACTATGTTTATTTATACTACCTAAGTTACAAAATATATTTATTTAGTGCGCAGTAAAGTTTAAGGGAAATTTGGCCTTCACTCAGCATTGTGCTGGGTGCACACTGGTGTGTCCATCCAGCGCTGGTTTTCAGTGAAGATCAGCGGGATCGTGTCACGTCACGATCGTCAGGTGCGTGTTGTAGACATCAAACCATCACATCACAAATAAAACGGTTATCCTTTAAGTTATTTCAATATTACATTTATATATACTTTATACAATATTGTGTAAAAAAGAAAAGAAGAAAAACACGAGCTTTAATAAGTACCGATTTAGTCTTTGTACCGATAAGTACCAATTTAGTATTTTAATAAAATTCAATAAAAACGGTGTTCTTGTCGGTTTGTATCGAGCACAGACTTAGATAAGTATTAATAGGCACCGATTTTGTATCTGTTGATAAAATTCGGTAAAAACGGTCTGTTCCTGTAAAATTTTATCGACACCAAAGACAAACGCGGTGCACATAGATCCTTACCGGAGTCCGTGCCCGCGCTCCCGTATTTTTACTTCTAGATGTCGCATCATTCGTATCAACCCATTAGTATCATTAGTAGCAGTTGGTAAAACATTTATAAACAAAGAAAATTACAATCAAATAATAGATACAAATTTGAACTAGTATTTAGGCCGTGAGCCATCACAAGTAGGTATATACGAGATTAGTTGTTTTGTTAGTTAAGTTGTATTTTGTATTTTTCTAACGTTATATTTTCATTTTGTAAACATTAACATATTTAGAATCTACTTTGTTGTGTATACAATACAGGTGAATAAAAAAAAACAATAGAAACAATTGAGCTAACTGCAGACTGTTGCAAACAATATATAGGTAGCTCAACTGATCCATATCAATACCAGTCGGAAGCGTCCCCAAAACGCTGGCTGGATTCCCCGCTGTATGGCAATGCTGATGCGCTGCGCCAGATACCCGCCCGCTCTCGGGTCACGCGCAGTTACAGTTGATTGGTTAGTTTTATTCTTATATTTAATATAATATATAATAGTCGATCATGTGAATATAGTACTTACTTCTTCCAGTCATAAGTCTCTTCTGCAATGGCGCCCTGCCGAGTTGAGCAGGCGTGGGTGCCAGCGGGAACGGACGCGTTTCCTCTACAGGGGTCTCCCATTGTCTATGGAAAAGTAGATAGTTAACGATTTATTTGCTTCTGCAAGAGACGGTACATAAATAAATAATTCTAAATATAGATAGTTTTTTTTTGAATTCAAAGAAAACACCCGGTGCAAATATCTGCAGACCGTACAAACTTTTGTGTGTCTGTACCGAGGTGGGAATCGAACCCGCCACCTCCTGCGTCGCAGGCGAACCCGCGACCGCTGAGCCACTGAGATGAATGAAATAACACTTTATTGCACTTAAAAATTAACATTACATTTGAGATCGTCAAAAGTAATATAAATTATATAAATAAAATAATCGTCTAGTATAAAGACTAAATTCAAAGGCCTACGATGTTTTGATATATAATCAGTTGTTTTAAAGTTAGATAAATGAATATGCATATACGAGTCTTCAGCATTGTAGTTATAATACAGATTTATTTAAATTATTACACTACGTTCTTCAGATCCAACATAGACCTCCTCCTTATAAAAATCTTTCATCTTTTAGCTATGTTGTTTTCTCATTTTGAAGATCCATGCATTCTGACTTATGTCAACTAATGAAAACAAACAACTCTTTCTCTTAAAAGAGGTAAGGTGAGAGAAGAGTGAGAAAGGTGATATTGTCACAAAAAGTTAACAGTAGGTACCTAACCGCATTCAGTATTGGATAAGCCTGTAATGAGTACACAACCTGTACGGTTTACAGCGCTGCATGTTCCCGCGGGTCAGCTTGAGGATTTGGAGAAAACCCATTTTTAATTTTCATTTGAGGGGGAAATGATAATTAAAAATGGTTTCATTTCCCCCCCCCCCCCTTTTTTTTGGGGCGCCATTTTGGGAGTACTTTAAAATTTGTTCTCCAGCCAGAGGGGTAAACTTACGTGCGATTAAACCGTGAAAGTTGTAGGGTGCGTAGTGTGCCCCACAATCCTATGAGTTGTTGGTAGAGTTTGTTAGTTAAAAGAGTTGTTCATTTTTTTTTCTAGAGTATCTAACACAATTAAAATAGTTAAACTATTACATTAGTTACATTATTAAAAAATTACAAATAGATTAAAACTTAAATAAAAATTATTGTAAAGGATACTTAGATAATTAGATTACATTACATTTAGATTATTAAAAAATAATATTGTTAGGTAAAAATATTGAGTAGATATAAAGTAAATATAGGTTAAGTCGGTTTAATCGTACGTTCGTTAAAAGTATAGTGAATGGTCGCGAGTGTACGCCGTGACGTGTTACCCTAAGGACAGTTGTTAGCGACTGGCTCTAGTTAGCCGTTAAAACACGTCATAACGTTAAGTGCTGACCCGCGGGAACATGCAGCGCTGTATGGTATGTACACCGTACACACCCTTTAGTACAATTTTCGTTGTGTTTCTTTATAAATGTTTTATTATGTGTTATATAGGCATTGTCTTTAATAAAGCAATAAAATAACTTTTATAATTGGGAGGAAATATCACTTACGGCGAAGGTTTAGGCACAGTATGGTTGCTTTGGGATACTATCACAGATTGGCCGCTTTGTACGTTGCATTGGTTCGGAGTCTTATTTGGTTCTATTTCTGAAACAGAAACAAATGAGTTGCACACAATTTTTCGACAATACTAGGCAGCCGGGTACAGTAGGCCAAGCACGGGGATTGTTCTCTAGGGTAGAATAGACAATAATGACATCGCATCGTTATACATTGCGTACAATAATGAATTGAAGGAATTAATTTTAAATAATTTACGCTTTCGATGACGTAATTTTGCACTATTCTACTCTACACAACAATCCCCTTGCATGCCGGACTGACTGAACAATAAAATTAATGCACATTATACAGAATTAAAAAATTCGTCGTAGGTATAAAACCTCTTCTCTACGAGCCAGTTTAAAGTTTTGATAATATGTACAATAGTACACAACAGTGAACATCTATATGTGATTTACCTGCGCTGAAGGCCGGTACATACAGCCGTTGCAGCTGCACGTAATGCAGCGACGCATCCTGCACAGGTTCTACGGCGCTCGGCTTCAGCATCAGATTGCCGCGGGCGTCCACTGATAGGGTAAGTGGACCGGACATACCTGCAGACAAACAAGTTCTTACAACGAAATGAAATAGTATTTATTTGCTTAAATTTAGGTAAACAATGATAGTTTTAGAATAAAGTATTACTATATTTGACTTCTTAGTCGTACAAGTATTTAATATTAGGTAATTTAGATACATTTTAGTTAGAGTAGAAAATTAACATAATCGTAAAGTTGTACATAATTCAAGCAATACTAAAACAACGCAGCACAGCAGCATGTACAAACAGTTACAACGCTCAACAAGTAATTATTTTAAAACTATAAGAAAATTCGATTCAGTCTCCACTTTTTCGCTAACTGTGGGGGCAAAGAACCAGTATTAGGAGATTAGACGACTATTTTGATACCTCATTTATCAAAATCGCTTCAGCCGGTTGGATGCTTCTAGGTAATAGAGTGTCAGATAAACACATAGAAACATTCAAATAACAACCCACCACGCCGGGTAGGTACAAAGGATTGTTACTCAATGAGTGAGTCTCGCTCGCTGGTTCAACAAAAGCACATGAAAATCACTTTCATTTAAGACCGAAAAAACAAAAGACATACTAAAGGACACTATGCAGTTGTTACACTATGACATCATCATCAAATAAGGATCACACTTTATCTCCATCTCCACAGCCATTAGTCCACTGCTGGACCCAGGCCTCCCCCTGATAAGCGCCTTGTTGGCTTTTATCTCACGGGGGGTAATGCCCAAGGATCACACGGCACATCTAAATGGACTGCTCCGTAAACTAGTTGTTTATCCTCCTACTAGTGTTTTTTTATGTTTGAGGAACAAGTAGGAATAAAGGCATTTCGTCCTCTCATTTACTTTTTTTAATACCGTTAGCTTTGTTTTTATAATACTTAAGTAAGTAAGATAAGGTTGCCTGGTAGAAATAGCTTTAAGCAACAAGGCCGCCTAGATATAAGATATTTTATTTATTTAGTGTGTACAATAATATAATTCATTCATTAATTTTAAGTAGTTAATAACTTACCCGAAGAAGTATCTCCAGCACGCTTCACAATAGTAACACTCTTCACTAGCGCATTACTCATCGACGTCTGTCCCATGCCTGCTTGCGTCATCGACACCATCGGCATCGACATCGACATAGAATGCGGCATAGACACGCCACTAGAGATCACTTGCACACCACTAGTTGTCGGTGAGTTTATTATTGAAGCTATAGCACTGTCTAAAGCCGCTTGAGTGGAGAGACTGGGTGCGCTGAGAGAGATTCCTTGGACGCTGCTGGTGATGCTTTGGGTTGACATTGCTGGGTGAGGAGAGCTAGGCACTTGTGGTTTGTTGATGGATGTGAACGCCCATTGTCTGTGATCGCCTGTGGAGAGATAATTTGCCGAGTTTAGTTTGTAAAACAATTATTTAAGCCTGCAGGTTCGCATGCGGTTTTACGTGATAGTAGTTCCTGATTTAGGTCGACATCTAATCTATGCTAAATTTCAGGCTGAATCGATCAGTAGTTTTAACGTTGTCTTAGCCCAAACATCTCACAATTTCAACTTTACAAACTTTCGAATATTAAACTTCACATATATTGTAGTGGGTTTCGTCCAAGTCATCAATGCAGCGATGAGATCTAATCGCCTGATCGGTATTATGGAATATTATGTGTGAGAAATAAGTAATACTGAAACCATTCATTGCATTTCCTTAGTAAAATTGGTACCAGATTTCAGAATAATGTTTAATTTTTTTTATGTGAATTTAAAAGAATGTTTACCTGTGTCAGCATGCGTGGATTTGAAAGCACCTCCAGTAGGCTGGAACACTTTGGAGCCGCCAGGGCTCGACGCAGTGATTCCGCCCAGTAAGTTGTCTGAAGAGCCAGCTCTGTGAATATAAATATCAATAAATAAACAAAAGGACAATCCACACAGCATCATCTAGCCCCAAGCTCAGCAGAGATTGTGTTATGTACAATGTGACTACTCTGGCAATATCTCTGTTAAACCTGCTGAAATGCAGCTGTCAAGTGCACAGAGGTACGTGCACAGATGAATATGCCGCCCCAAAATAAGGGGTTTTGCCATAATCACATTAACATTACCTAATCTGTGTCATATGTTTTGTTTCTCTATTTGGGAGATGAGCTGGTTAAGCCTGGTAAAGCAAGAAGACGATGCATAATACAATTCCATGAGATAAATCAGAGAGAGAGAGAGAATATATTTTTATTTACTTTAAAACTACTGTAAGCAATTGCTAACTAACCTTAAGACTATGTTAACTTATACTACCTAAGTTACAAAATAAATTTATTTAGTGCGTAGCTGAGTTAAGGGAAATATGGCCTTCACTCAGCATTGTGCTGGGTACACACTGGTGTGTCCACCCAGCGCTGGACATCGGATCGTGTCACGTCAAGTCACGATCGCCAGGTGCGTGTTGTAGACATCAAAACAAATTAAACGGTAATCCTTTAAGTTATTTCAATGTACGTACCTAAATATAAGAGTAAACAATTTATAAAAAATTATAAAATAGCATTGCAATACTGTTGGTCGGTCGGAAGTCTGTGGCTGGGCTAGTCGGGTCTAACAAATTACGCCGTGTATGCGAACCATAAAGCGACGATGCAAAGACAACCTATAGACAAAAACTGCGAATGACTGTGCGAATAAATCCGATTTATGGTGCGAATAGTAATTAAGTTTGATCCAAAAGTAAGTGAGTTTTGTGAAGAAAATAAGGATTTTAATACCTAAGTGTAAAACCACGAAGGTGTCGCATAGTACCTAATTAGAGCACTTACAAAAAGATAACAGATCTATCGTTATCTTTAAGACTTTCATCCTCCTTCTGAGCGCGAAGGAACTGTTTTAATTTAAGTTTAAACGTATTTTATGTTTCAGGTATTTGATTGGTGGTGGAATATTGTTCCAGCATTTTGTAGCTGCGTAACGAAAACTACCCCTGAGAGCTGCATAAGAACCTTGGGGTCTTGCTAGAATAGGGCAACATTTTCTTCTCGTTCCCTCTTTCTTAAACCAAATAAGCTTATCATAGAGATAAGAGGGCGCACCAAACTAGACGACTACGAAAAGAAGAGTAGCTAAGTTTTCTGCGCCACTCCAATCTAAGGATGTAGTGTTGGTTTAGAAATGGAGTAACATGTTCTCTTGGTGGTATAGCTTAACAAAACCTAGCGCAAATATTTTGAACTCTCTGGATAAGACGCTGAGTACGATTCGAGAAGTTGAATTTTGAAAGGACTAATGACTCTACAAGCTGTATTCGAAGTTCTTCGCTCAGATGTGATCTAATTCTATACAAAACTTTTAAACGATAAAAGCAGTTTTGAACTGACTCCGTGACGTGTTTTACAAATCTGAGGTCAGCATCGACTAGCAGCCCTAAATTTCGTGCCTTATAAACACAAAAAAAAAAAGCTCACTCATGAGGAAAATATTTACGTGCTGCGGTATTTGCGAAAATTTGTGTTTCGAGCCGAAGATAAGGTATTAAGTTTTTAAAGGGTTAAGTATAAGGCTGCTGTTGTTTAACCATAAAGACACTTGAAAACTATATTTAGATTGTACGGTAATAGAACTCCAAAATCGAGCAGCAATTCGTCGAAAATGTAAAGCTGGAAAATTGGATCCCTTAATTACATGTAGAAGATGCCTTCTGTTTTTAAGAGAACTTAGCAGTAGAGTTTTCGATTCGCCCACCTACTCTTAACATACCTTCATCATCTAGGAAAGGATGCAGTGGCTTTAGTGAACCATTGACGTTTTCATCCGACTCAAAGGACCATTGTTACTTTGGCCTGTTTGGGTTTGGTATTTGTTTTAAAACAACAATAGAGAAATAAATTTTACTTTACAATAAACTCAAGTGTTTTAAAACAAATACCAAACCCAAACTTGCCACCGTAACACCTTCCCCAGGTATATATTTTTACGATTGGCTTGTTATTCATGGATTTTATTTGTAGATTTAGATTATATTCGTTTCATTAACAAAATAAAAGTTGTGGCAATAATTACCTGGCTTTTATAGGCTTAGGTCGTCGAGTATGGTCGTGATGCGTCAAATATGTTCCTGCTTCGATGCCTTCCGAGTCGGAATCTGTGACTTTCTCTCCGCATTTGAGATCTATGTCGGAGTTAGGCTGTGGTTGTGGCGGCTCGTCCACTGCTTGATTTATTTGTAGAGGCTGGAAAATATGAAAGTGTTAATTTGATTCTTAGTAACGTAGGTCAGCCTATTTAAATTGTCTTTCACTAGCAACCCGCCCCGGCTTCGCACGGGTAAAAGAGCATATTACGCGGCGCACGCCAGTAAAGCTCCCAGTCGGCATGGTTTTTTCCGTTATCAACAACAATCATCGTAATTTTTTAGCCAATTTACACAAAACCTTAATGAATTATACACCAAAACCTTCCTCATGGATCACTCGATTAATTACTGAAACCCACATGAAACTTCATTCTATAGTTTTAACTCACCGCGTTTGGACAAACAGGACGTTATAAAACAAGATCCGTCAAATGCGAGTGTGACTCGCGCGCCGAGGGTTTCGAACGGTTGTCAAGTATACCAATATGTACTAGGTACTGGTTAGAGAATACCAAAAAATTACATTTTAGATGTATCGGGTTTGCAAACTTCGGACTACAGAGGGTAAAAGTAAAATTTTCGAGTTTTTCAAAATATTTCAAAAATTATGTAATCTACAGAAATTTCAAAAACTAAATTGAGATGTACAAATCGATACCTTACTCGGTGAGGTAGCCCTCTCTTGAAAATTATCCCCCCCTTTTTGAGCATTTTTCAAAAAGTTGACTATTTACATACTTCTCTATAATTTTCCAGTAAAGTATAGATCCATATATACAAACGCTACATACATTTCAGATCGATCACTCTGTAAACTTCGGAGATAGCGGGGGAGATTGGGTATTTTTTCGATTTTTTTCAAAATATTTCAAAAAATATGAAACCTACAGAAATTTCATAAACTGTTTTGATGAAATTGAAATGTACAAATTGATACCTTTCATTTGATACAGCACTTGACATTGGAGGTCTCTTTTAAAATTTCGACAACATAATTTGTACAGAAAATTTTCATTTTCTTTTTTTTTATATCTGTACA
This sequence comes from Eupithecia inturbata, assembly GCA_963662085.1. NCBI lineage: Eukaryota > Metazoa > Arthropoda > Insecta > Lepidoptera > Geometridae > Eupithecia > Eupithecia inturbata. Next base: position 2,858,486 of record OY759196.1, on the reverse strand, counting down.
GGCTTACGAAATGTATTATTATTTTAAATTTAACGTTATTTGCTGCTGTAGTTGCTGAAATATTAAAGACGGAAAAAATTGCCATTAGGGTTTCGAAATCGATCTCCGATCTTAGATACCCTAAAAATATTGCTGGACAATCCACACAGTATCATCTAGCCCCAAGCTAAGCAGAGTTTATGTTATGGGTGTGTGCTGATGCGCTACGCCAGATACCCGCCAGCTCCCGGGGCTCGCGTCGCTTCGACCAGATGCTCAGATAACTTTTTAAAAACCCGAAGAGCCTCGGTACCCCACGGTCTCGACCTCAAAGGGAGCAAATACTTACATAGATAGATTTAGATAGATAGATAGTTAATACTTTATTGCACACTTTATTTAGAAATAATTTACAAAAGAATAATTAAGAATAAGCGACAATTGGCGGTCTTATCGCTCAAGAGCGATGTCTCCCAGAAAACCTTGTAGATATTATAATAACTATTTAATAACTTGCCGCGATTCGTGACACTTACCATCTGTTCATCATCACTAAGCGCGGGCGATCCGATGTGGCTGTAAGCCGCAGTGACCGGTACATCGGTGTTGATTGTCAGCGCACTGCTGATTGGTACTTCTGATGGCGTTCTTGGGCTCTGTACAAAGAAATTAGTGTTGGAATTACAGTATAATGTATATCAGGGCAATACAGCCGAATAAATAGAGAAAGAAATTAAAGAGTGTAGCCTCTATGGAAATTCAGAAAACGTTTTCAGCTTTGTTACCAAATATGGTCAAATTATAATTTTATTTCGCTTTAAGTACTGTGAGATGGATTCCTTCTCATTTGGCTTTATTTTGAGTTTAATTCAAGGTCGGGTAGACTCTGAAAATGACCTACAACAAAAGCAGACGGCTCTTACGCCGTTGTTACGCCGTTTGGTTACCTACAGTGCAGTACCAAAGAGCGATATTTAAATGTAAATAAAGATCTCCCACCTGTGGCATAGAGCCGGTAGGATCCCGACCGCTGGAAGATTTCCTGCGATCCTTGTTGCACCATTTCCATTCCGGGTGCGCCTTGAAATGGGCTTCCTTCACCTAAAAACAAACAATGCTCTAGAAAATCGATTATACAAAGGAGGAATGAAAATTAAACTGATGCCTTAACTGAGCTAAGAGATGGTCTAGTCTGCGCCAATTTTGTATTTGTATATATGCATACTAACATAAATACACAATATAAAATTATTTATTAGCAACAAAAATTAACAATTAGGCATACATTAAAAATGGAAAAGTACTAAAGAGCTAACCATAATAAGTGGGTATGTCTATTAGATTGGCTACGGCCCCACACTAGGCCCGTGTCGTAGGTACCCGTGCACGATAGTCAGATGACGACATGGCCTGAAGTATATCATCCGCTCATTTCGGTCACCTCGTCCAAGTCTGGGCTTTAGTGGCCTCGTTTAGCGCAAGCAGAGTCCGCAGCGCTCCTAACAAAAACTTTACAAGTTTGATCTTTTCAGGATTGCGAGTGGGCGCGCTTATAGCTTGTCGCACAACTGGAAACACCGCTGCAGCACAGCACAAAAATGTGCATTCAAATAGGGGCTTTAACTCGCTACATTTAGGTTAATTTTATATTGACGGCATCAGATGACAGACAGCTCGCGGACTCGTTTGAAGCTTGTGGGAAGCCATTTTGTCACAGTATCTAAAGATAACGAGTTTAAGCTCATATTTGAATGCAGGTTTTTGTACTGTGCGGTAGCAGTATTGGATTAATGAGCGCAGAGCTTAAGACAGTTATCCGCGTTTTCCTTATCTCCATAAACTGCTTGCGCAATGCGCCATTAATGGATTCACTAACGCAGTAGGAAAGCCTTCAGTATACTAACCTCACTGGCAAGTTCGTTATACTTCTGCTTCTCCTCAGGTTTGAGCGAGTACCACCACTCTCCAAGAATCTTGCTAACAGTCCGGTTGTCCTGGTTCGGGTGCATTTGGTGCACGATCTGCCGGTGCCGTTTTGAAAATATCATGAACGCGTTCATCGGACGGCGAATGCGGCTGCGTTCCTTCTGTAAAAAGATTGGGGAGTTATGGACACAATACGATGGAAAAGATGGGTTTACTAAAACAACTAATGGGCATCTCTTATGGTTCCATCATTTAATACTCTAGCTAGAAAGTTATGCTATGATTACGACTAAAAGACCTCTATTAACTCTTGCCAGCTTTTATTTGAGGTCACCAGGTTAAGTGTGACAGATAAGCAAAAAATAGTCATTGATTTTGCCCCGGATCTCTGATTTTGAGTTGCCGCACGCTCTTACGTGTCATGCCATCCCGCACCCCCTCGTGTATGACATGATGTTCCAGACTGTGTGCTGCTTTGTGGGACGGACAAGACGTTTCACGTAGGTACTCTACCTACAGCATCGTCACACAGCCTCCGATTTTTTGTTTATACCTTTTCGTTGGCACTGGCGGGGGAGTTAAGGGCGGTGGGGTGCGCGTGTCGCTTCGGCTCGTCGGCGGCGCCGGGGGACTCCTCGCACTCGAACACTTCGTCGTCTTCGTCTGTACACATTGACGTGACGGGGTCTGGAACGAGATGGCATTGTTTTAGAGTCCGTTCACGTAGGGCGGTTAACTTTTTCATTATAAATAAGAAACACTCCCTAACACAGCGAGGCGAGCCCTGCCTTACCTACACAGCGAGGCGAGCCCTGCCTTACCTACACAGCGAGGCGAGCCCTGCCTTACCTACACAGCGAGGCGAGCCCTGCCTTACCTACACAGCGAGGCGAGCCCTGCCTTACCTACACAGCGAGGCGAGCCCTGCCTTACCTACACACGTGGCGATAGAAGCGAGCCGCATTCTCTTATAGATAGAAAGATAGATCATTTATTCATTAATAAATTTGTTACATAAAATGATTAGCAATGCGTAAAGCCTATGTCAGGTTTGTCTAAGCACAGGGTTCTCTGAAAAAGTAATTATTTGCTTAAATATAGGTTAATAATGATGGTTTTAGAATAGAGTAGGTATAGATATGATACCTTTGTAAATATATATGACTTCTTAGTCGGGCAAATGTTTAATGGTAATTTAGATAGATTTTAGCTATAATAGAAAATTAACATCGTAATGTTGTACATAATTATTCAAAGTTGTTATCACAATACTAAAAAATAAAAATGATATATCTTCTCTTCTTTTTTATGTAGAATGTATTATTACCTACTGTAGTTTAACATATGTATGTACATACATACTCGTACATATACAGCGTGATGAGCAAAACGAGCCGCACTCTCTCTTTCAGCGTGGTGAGCGAACCAAGCCGCCGCGCTGCCCTTCCCAAATTCTAATTCTAAGTGGGGGGGAACTGAGATCTGCACTGACATCTCGCATGGATCGCATCTCGTGTATTGTGTATTGTGCATTGTCCCCCTGCCTAACCAGGACCTAACCAGCCCCGCTCCTTGAAGTACCGGAGCAGAACTTTTGGCGATGCAAGCCGCCCTTCCGTAGAATTCGTTTTGTCACTGCGGCTGCGTCCTTGATATACAGTCTATTCTATTTTGAGTTGTAACGTCACTCACCGCTGCTCTCAGTCTTGATATCCTCCGCCTTGATGTGGTGCGGCGTGTGCGGGGTATGCGGCGTGTGCGGGGTGTGAGGCGTGCTCGGCGTCCGCGGGGAGGGCAGGCCGGGCGCGGGCGCGGGCGGCGGGGATGGCGCCGCGAGCAGAGGCACGAGGGAGTGCCATGGGAACGCGCCCGTTGATACGTTGCCTGATACTGGGACAAACATGTCTGTCATGGAAAATATTAGTGTTGTAACAAAAACAAACAACATAAAACAAGAACAACAGGCATTTAACAGTTAGAACAAACACCGTAGTTTTTTTTATTATTTTATGATAAATTTGATCGTTAAGTTTTTTTTTCGTAATTTTTTTTTAAGGCTTGGTATCTTGTTTTTTAATTCTAGTTTGAGGGAAGTTCCGACGTATCACAAAATGTTTATGACTACCAACAAATTAATGAAGAAAAAAAAGGTTGCGAATGCTTGTAGGTCAAATTTGGGAAAGATCTCAATAAAGTATAAAAATTGACATATCACCAAAACTATAAAACTTTAGTTAGGGAAAGTAAGGTCCAATGGTCAGCGGACGATCTCCTCTATTTGCGAATTCGCTGTAGCGGGTTGAGTTCCAGTCACCCTGTATAAAGTACTCTATTGCATTGGGTGTGCCCGTAAGGATGTGTTTATACTTAAATAAATAAATGTTTGCGGGAGGCATGTTCAGCAGTGGACGCATGTGTGCTGTGGTGGCATAAACAACATAAGGTTTAATACTTTTTAAATACATACCAATGATAGCAGTGTGCGATGTAGGCGGTGGCAGCACTGGCAGCAACTGATTTGGGTGCACTATAACAGCGCTGCTGTTGACATTATTTACCTGCAACAAAACAAAGAGTTGCATGATGAAGAAAATAGTGGATTGTGTCACCAGGGAACAAAATAATGTATATAGGGCGAGAGCGATTTTTTGAATCGAGTGCTAAGCGAAGGATTCTATTGTAGAATCCTAAGCGTAGCGAGGGTTCAAAGGACGTCTCTCGAGGTTAAATAATTTTGGTTCAAAGTCAAAGTCAAAAACTCTTTATTTCCATAAATACAATAAATGTATACTTAGAAAAGGTCAAATTCTTAATAATTAAACACTGACACGGAAATAAAGTGATATTTTTGATTTCAGTCGCTTCGGTACGTAGACTAAAGTAAAGAAGCGACGAAGAAACCTTTAGCCTGTTAGTTGTTATTTTTCGAGTTGGAGCAAATTCCGTCCCACTCTTTTTTATCCTCTAGATAATCTGATATTTTATAGTAGGCCTTTTTACACAAGAAGGTTTTGACAATTTGTTTGAATTTATTTACTGATAATTTTTGCAACTCACTAGGAGTTTTGTTGTAGAAGCGTATACATTGCCCTTTAAAAGATACATTAATTTTGTGTAGTCTAGTTGTGGGCACAGCGAGTTTATGTTTGTTCCTTGTATTCAAATTATGTACATCGCTATTTTTAGGGAACCGGTTGATATTTCTATGAGTGTACAATAGGTTTTCATAAATATATTGACATGGTACTGTCATTATGTTTATTTCTTTGAATTTATCACGCAGGGATTCTCCGTGTGGCACACTCTGCTTTTCAACCTAAACTATGAGAAAATTCATCATACGACAAAAATAATATGAGATGCTTTTAGTAGTGACGAATATTTATATTTTGGATGTAGTACCAGCCTGTCTTTATTTAAACAATATTTCCGTTTGATTTCTTTGGCGCTGAACACTAAGATGTTCCACATTCAAAAAGTGCGCGGCAAAGATAATTGCGGCGCACTTATAAAGAGGATTAAAAACTCATTACTGCCCGCTAAAAGTTTCTTATAGAAAACACCATCTTTGGGTGCACTTGCACCACAAAAATGGTGTTTTCTAAAGGCGAACCAAGTCGTCCATTTCGAATAGATGGAATAAAAACGCCTTTTGTTGTTTTTATTGTCAGGAGAAGGTTATTATGAAAGAAAACATTAGGAAAGTTGCGCGGAAAATTAGAAAATTTAAGAAAACTTAACGACTATATTACCAATTCGAATTCAATATTCATAGTTACGACAGGACAACGTCTGTTGGTTCAGCTAGTATTATCTAAGTACGTATCATCTATCATTTAATTCTAAAAGTCTCTGATAAAAATTAAATGAATGAATAAAATAAACGATTGTAAGTTTTACACACATTTTTTAAATTATTATGCAGTTTTTTTGGGGTTTGTGTGTGATGATTTCTGGTTAAAATGAAATTTTTGTTATTAAAAATGTAATAAACTTGGTTCTAGAATATTTTTTGTACACAAAGGGATACCAAACAAATATTGGTAGAAAATCTTTCTTTTTTTTTTTCATTTTATTAAGATTTAATTGAAAATTTAATTTTATGACATTGGATATCATCGAAACAACGCGCACAAAAAAGAAATGGTTTTGAAAGCTTTTTCGTCTGTCGTCTGTTTTCGAACTGGCATTTTAACAATGTATATAATCCTAACCTTTTCACAATCTGGCTGTGACCATTAAGTCATTGATACTAACTCCTGCTGCTATGATTTTAATACTTGCGCTACTTACATTGACATGATCGCCATTATCCATGCCCCTAAGATCCATTTCCGGTTCGTTATTATTCATGTGCTGCGCGAATTGATTCAGTTTCTGCTCGATCTGAAAAATAAATAGACCTTTTTTTAATTTAATTTGTGGGCGCAGCACATTGCCATACAGCGGGGTAAAGCAGTCAGCGTCTTGGTGACGCTTCCGATCGGTATTGATGATGAGTTAAGCTCTAGATTGTTTGCAACAGTCTGCAGATAGCTCAACTGTTTCAAGTGTATTTTGTGAATACTTGTAATTTTCTTTGTAAATATGTTTTAGGGATAAAAGAACCTACCATTCTACTCAAAAAGCTACTTAAAATGTCTACAAGCCCGCAGTTTTTGAAACTACGAACGAAACACTCCAACTAAAACTGCCGTAAGGCGTTATTGTTGGCGACCCTTCTCATTCTTTTGTGCGTTAAAAGCATTGTTACCAGCACCCTAAATTATTGTTATAACTAGAGTTATTTTCTAGGAATTACGATCAACTTGGGTGGCTATTGGTTATCTCAAGGGCATTGTTCTGTAGGTATAGCTATAGTAAATTTTAAGATAAAATTTATTGGACTGATAAGTCTCTTCGACCTCTTTTATCAGAATTATCAGAATTCCAAATGGACTATCTGTCGAACCTACGTGATTGATATAAGAAAATTACAACGTCTAGAAAACTAGATAGAATATAGTTTATTGACTAAAAGTTGTACATGGGCGAACATAATGCTGGATAGCATTTTCTACCTGCTAACCTTTGGGTAGTGTGGACAACAATTTAGTAGGTAAGTACTAGATAACAAAAATTACAAGAAATAAAGAAAAATACTATTAATTAATTGTGACATTAACATAGATTAATACACATACATAAACAATAAAATATTTTACGTACCGAATTATTCCAGAGAAAGAAATTGATTGATTTGATTATAGACTCTATATATTAAATTTTGCTACTTCTGGACCAGGAATAAGATAGACTACTTTTTATTACCCCTAAAAATACTTGCGATGCTGCTGATGGTAGTATTGATGAGAAAACACCTCTATAGGACAAAATACTAGTTTCTGCCAGCGGCTTCGCACGCGTTGTTTCTATGGCAACGTTTAAGTTATTTCTATCCCATGGGAACTGATTTATTCTGACTTGGCACATATTCCAGGTATAAACCTACATCAATGCAAAATTTCAGCCCAATCCGTTCAATAATTATGGCGTTAGTAGTAACATACGTCCATCCAAACTTACGCATTTATAATATTAATATTTAAATAAAATTTAAAATAAAATAAGTACACAAATCTCGTACTTCTGCCGTACACTACACACACACACATTCGTCTTCATCAACACAACATTCATACTCATCATCATCAGCTAGGTATAGATAGGCCATTCATAGTCACGTCAAAGTAAATTGAACTTACTTGAATAGTTTCCGTGGGTTCATTCTTGATGACAACAAATTTCTTCTCGGGTATGACGTAGAACTTCTTTATCAAATCCTTCGCATCACCATCCACCACTGATAGTAAACGGGTCGCTTGCAGGGGTGCCGGTTTCACTATCCTGTTAAATAGAAAAAATATATTTTTGGCTGATATTGACCCATATCTGAACATTTCACACTATTTTGATTGTGATACTTTAAATTGTTTGTTTTTCCTTCATGTTTAAACTGAATATGTAGGTATAGGAGCCCGTAGCAAGACATATTGTAACAAACTGAATATGTAGGAATAGGAGCCCGTAGCAAGACATATTGTAACAAACTGAATATGTAGGAATAGGAGCCCGTAGCAAGACATATTGTAACAAACTGAATATGTAGGAATAGGAGCCCGTAGCATGACATATTGTAACAAACTGAATACGTAGGTATAGGAGCCCGTAGCAAGACATATTGTAACAAACTGAATATGTAGGAATAGGAGCCCGTAGCATGACATATTGTAACAAACTGAATATGTAGGTATAGGAGCCCGTAGCAAGACATATTGTAACAAACTGAATATGTAGGAATAGGAGCCCGTAGCAAGACATATTGTAACAAACTGAATATGTAGGAATAGGAGCCCGTAGCATGATATATTGTAACAAACTGAATATGTAGGTATAGGAGCCCGTAGCAAGACATATTGTAACAAACTGAATATGTAGGAATAGGAGCCCGTAGCAAGACATATTGTAACAAACTGAATATGTAGGAATAGGAGCCCGTAGCATGACATATTGTAACAAACTGAATATGTAGGTATAGGAGCCCGTAGCAAGACATATTGTAACAAACTGAATATGTAGGAATAGGAGCCCGTAGCAAGACATATTGTAACAAACTGAATATGTAGGAATAGGAGCCCGTAGCAAGACATATTGTAACAAACTGAATATGTAGGAATAGGAGCCCGTAGCAAGACATATTGTAACAAACTGAATATGTAGGAATAGGAGCCCGTAGCAAGACATATTGTAACAAACTGAATATGTAGGAATAGGAGCCCGTAGCAAGACATATTGTAACAAACTGAATATGTAGGAATAGGAGCCCGTAACAAGACATATTGTAACAAACTGAATATGTAGGAATAGGAGCCCGTAGCAAGACATATTGTAACAAACTGAATATGTAGGAATAGGAGCCCGTAGCAAGACATATTGTAACAAACTGAATATGTAGGAATAGGAGCCCGTAGCAAGACATATTGTAACAAACTGAATATGTAGGAATAGGAGCCCGTAGCAAGACATATTGTAACAAACTGAATATGTAGGAATAGGAGCCCGTAGCAAGACATATTGTAACAAACTGAATATGTAGGAATAGGAGCCCGTAGCAAGACATATTGTAACAAACTGAATATGTAGGAATAGGAGCCCGTAGCAAGACATATTGTAACAAACTGAATATGTAGGAATAGGAGCCCGTAGCAAGACATATTGTAACAAACTGAATATGTAGGAATAGGAGCCCGTAGCAAGACATATTGTAACAAACTGAATATGTAGGAATAGGAGCCCGTAGCAAGACATATTGTAACAAACTGAATATGTAGGAATAGGAGCCCGTAGCAAGACATATTGTAACAAACTGAATATGTAGGAATAGGAGCCCGTAGCAAGACATATTGTAACAAACTGAATATGTAGGAATAGGAGCCCGTAGCAAGACATATTGTAACAAACTGAATATGTAGGAATAGGAGCCCGTAGCAAGACATATTGTAACAAACTGAATATGTAGGAATAGGAGCCCGTAGCAAGACATATTGTAACAAACTGAATATGTAGGAATAGGAGCCCGTAGCAAGACATATTGTAACAAACTGAATATGTAGGTATAGGAGCCCGTAGCAAGACATATTGTAACAAACTGAATATGTAGGAATAGGAGCCCGTAGCAAGACATATTGTAACAAACTGAATATGTAGGAATAGGAGCCCGTAGCAAGACATATTGTAACAAACTGAATATGTAGGTATAGGAGCCCGTAGCAAGACATATTGTAACAAACTGAATATGTAGGAATAGGAGCCCGTAGCAAGACATATTGTAACAAACTGAATATGTAGGAATAGGAGCCCGTAGCAAGACATATTGTAACAAACTGAATATGTAGGAATAGGAGCCCGTAGCAAGACATATTGTAACAAACTGAATATGTAGGAATAGGAGCCCGTAGCAAGACATATTGTAACAAACTGAATATGTAGGAATAGGAGCCCGTAGCAAGACATATTGTAACAAACTGAATATGTAGGAATAGGAGCCCGTAGCAAGACATATTGTAACAAACTGAATATGTAGGAATAGGAGCCCGTAGCAAGACATATTGTAACAAACTGAATATGTAGGAATAGGAGCCCGTAGCAAGACATATTGTAACAAACTGAATATGTAGGAATAGGAGCCCGTAGCAAGACATATTGTAACAAACTGAATATGTAGGAATAGGAGCCCGTAGCAAGACATATTGTAACAAACTGAATATGTAGGAATAGGAGCCCGTAGCAAGACATATTGTAACAAACTGAATATGTAGGAATAGGAGCCCGTAGCAAGACATATTGTAACAAACTGAATATGTAGGAATAGGAGCCCGTAGCAAGACATATTGTAACAAACTGAATATGTAGGAATAGGAGCCCGTAGCAAGACATATTGTAACAAACTGAATATGTAGGAATAGGAGCCCGTAGCAAGACATATTGTAACAAACTGAATATGTAGGAATAGGAGCCCGTAGCAAGACATATTGTAACAAACTGAATATGTAGGAATAGGAGCCCGTAGCAAGACATATTGTAACAAACTGAATATGTAGGTATAGGAGCCCGTAGCAAGACATATTGTAACAAACTGAATATGTAGGAATAGGAGCCCGTAGCAAGACATATTGTAACAAACTGAATATGTAGGAATAGGAGCCCGTAGCAAGACATATTGTAACAAACTGAATATGTAGGTATAGGAGCCCGTAGCAAGACATATTGTAACAAACTGAATATGTAGGTATAGGAGCCCGTAGCAAGACATATTGTAACAAACTGAATATGTAGGAATAGGAGCCCGTAGCAAGACATATTGTAACAAACTGAATATGTAGGAATAGGAGCCCGTAGCAAGACATATTGTAACAAACTGAATATGTAGGAATAGGAGCCCGTAGCAAGACATATTGTAACAAACTGAATATGTAGGAATAGGAGCCCGTAGCAAGACATATTGTAACAAACTGAATATGTAGGTATAGGAGCCCGTAGCAAGACATATTGTAACAAACACCCAACGAGGACGCGATTTTATGGTTTGATAAATTCTGTCATATTATAGTCATTTGGTGTTATTTTAGACATTTGCTGTCATTTATGATAAGTTCCGTCATTTTATACATTTGGTGTCATTGTTGATAATTTCCGTAATTTTTGACATTTGGTAAACATATAATTGGTTCCGTAATTTTTGACAGTTTGCCCCCCTTGGCAAATCCTAAATAGGTGATAGAGGGATTTGTCAAGGGGGAAAACTGGATTAAGCCTTCCGTTGGTGTCCTTTGATTACAAAATCCTACTGAGATATACCCACATATTTCAAAAAATCTGTCAAAAAACTGTTGCTTAGTAGTGTTTTTTTTATCGTTGATATTCATTACAATACATTATTGACATTCTAATAGTTTAATACTGTGCTATTGATTGAATCAACCTACATAGAAAATTTTATTTATTTAGATTTGTAAAACTTTAGCTCAATTTATTGATTATTTTTCATTTTGCATGTAATGCTGTAAGCCAGACCATGGTAGACTAGAGGTACTATAGATTGACATAAGTACAACCAATATTCCACGTTACTACCTAGTTATACAGCAACAAATTCATTTATCATTTTCTCACTCCAACTTGTCAACAGAAGAGAACAAAAGACCCTTAGCCCACTTGCATAAGATGTCTAAACATATTAAAATGTAACTTTTTTGTATCATTTGATGCAAGAGGGGCTCAGTTACCTACAGCTTTAAGTTATGAGAGGTATATAAATAAGAGGGTAAAACGGTAACAAGATGTGAATAATACCTTTTGTCTTCAAGCAAGCGGTTCTCCGTAATCTCCGGCGGCCTATCAATCATGTTTCTCAGCACATTATTCTGTGGCACAGAATGGTCTTCCTCCTCATAATCTCTCTGAAGAAAGTTCGTATTTATCGGAGATAGTTCCTCTCTCCTATACTCATGAACTCCATTCCTCATCGGACGGTAGAGGTCTTCGATACCGTTTGGAATGTTTCGGTTAAGCACGAGATTGTGTGCGAAGTCGTTCTGTATGGATGTTTGTATGTTTGAGTTTAGGGATATGCTGGTAGGAAGTAGGTTTGGGAGGTTGGCAGCGCTGGTTTGTATTGCGCTTTGGAGCGTGAGACCGATGACGTTTGGTTGGGAAACGTTGTTAATGTGGTTGGTTTGAAGGATTGTTGAGCCGTTCCGGTTTAGGGTATCCACCTGTGAAATAGATGTGGACTGTGTTGAACAAAAAAAATAAAGGTTGATAAATGTGAGTTATAGTGCATTCACAGTTATTTTACCTCTAGCTGTTAGGTTGGCAATCTGAGCGTTATATTGCCATATATAACTTCTATGACTCCCTTAAACGAAATGTAAAAAACAGTATTGCTAATATTACCTAACTATGCCGATTTAGTATTACACTTTGTGTGATTGATAATGGTACATATAATACGATATTTCTTAAATATTTAAACAGGTATATTGGAAGTAATGTTTTTTATAAAATATTTATCTCCATACAAAATCAGTACAGTTGTACCAATATTCGAATAACATAATATTATGTAAGTACCAATAATATTATATCAATCAATAATAAACAACAGATCAACATTCTAGTTTCCAGTTTAATTGGGTAAAATGTTTAAGACGGGTAACCCTTTTTTACTTACCTGTAAGCTCTTCAAGACGACTCGACAGATATACCAACACTCAGAAAACATTTGTCAGAGGTAAAATAACTGTGAATGCACTGTACTTAAATTATCGTATCAATAGGGATGATTCTTTCCTCTTGTATTTATAAGAAGTTGCACATTAGGTACTTTAACCTTTTATTTTGCCTTGGTGCTTGCGGCTCCACACGCTCTTTTCCCTGATAAACGTCCAGCCGTTTAGGAGTGAAAAGGTAACAGACAGGCAGACAGACGTACATAGTTACTTTCGTATGTATAATTAGTATAGATAGTAAGTTTAATAACATCTTTATTGACAAAGAAAATTACAATTCAATAATAAAACAAATTAGAACTAGTATTTACAATTGAAACTATTAAGCTAACTGCAGACTGTTGCAAACAATCTACAGGTAGCTCAACTGATCCATATCAATACCAGTCGGAAGCGTCCCCAAGACGCTGGCTGCATTGCCCCGCTGTATGGCAATGCTGTTGCGCTGCGACAGATATCCGCCAGCTCTCGGGTCACGCGTCGCGTCGACCAGACGCTCAGATAACTTTTTAAAAACAAGAGTTTAATAGTAAGTTTAATAGAGTTGGTATAAGGACACGTTTGCTGTTTATTTCTTAATTTAATTTAGAAACCATGTGGATGAGAGAGGACTGGTTCTCTGTAATAAAGTTTGAATTAAACTAAAACAGAAACGAGAGACACTTGCCACTTGTTTTGTATATTTAATTTCGAAATAAATAATTTTGTATTTTCTTACAGATATAAAACTCAGGACATAAGTCAATTCTGTTGGTTCAAATACTAAACTTATTCATGTATGAATCTTTTAAATTACAATACCACCTAAGAAATCATATAATATCTCAAAATTTTTTTTCTACTTCGTCGGACTTGAACTCGCAACGCACTATAAAAACAAAGACCTGACAATATTACCTGATAATGATAGTTAGGTCCTGGCGACACTCGGATGACGCTGGTGGCAACCCCAACCCCACTGATCGGAGAACTCACTCTGCCAGGCCTTACTAGTTCAGGTCTGCGGAAAAAAGACATAATTAAGCTTTGTTTAAATATTTGGGGTGCCTTAAAAGCTTAAACTAATACTAGAACAAATTTTAAGGACGAATAAAGAACTAAGCTAATTGAACGCTCATCGCAATGAAAGACATTTGTTTGTTTTCTACGAGCAGAAACAATAAATATATTATAGAGTGTAACGGCTCCGGCGAAGATATAGACACGAACACGTTGCTTCTCAGCGCACTGTGCGGGGAGTGACCACCGACGGGCGCAGGCCTAGGGCTCCCGAGGACTGGCAATGATAGCTGGTTGCTATAGTTACCGTATGAGATGATGGTGGCTGGTGTAAGAGGGCTGCGAGTGCGGCGGCTGCGGTGATGATATCGGCACGAACACGTTGCTTCTGAGCGCGCTGTGGGGGGAGTGACCGCCGACGGGCGAAGCGCCAGGGCTCCCGGATCGAGAGCTTCCGAGGGACACTGAAATAACTCACGTATTAAAGATCTGTATAAAGGTATTTAACAATATCTGAAACACTTGTACGGAAATAAGAGTAAGTCTTGCTAAGAATAGCACTTTGACTGCCACCCACGGACACGGACAGGACATGTAAGACATCGCTAAAGCTTGGCAGTGTACGCGTTAAAATAAGCTTAACACTAGCGGATCCTCCCGAATCGATTGACTGCTGCTAAAATATTCATATTTATTTAATTATTCGTCGCCCTTGATTGAATGTTATTATAATGTATTTCATCAAAACATCTTCCTAATCAACACATACCAAAAGTAGTAAGGAGGTGAAGTTTGTTTTACTATAAGTAAAACAAACTCTTTATTGACAAAGAAAATTACAATTCAATAATAAAAACAAATTAGAACTAGTATTTACAATTGAAACAATTAAGCTAACTGCAGACTGTTGCAAACAATCTACAGGTAGCTCAACTGATCCATATCAATACCAGTCGGAAGCGTCCCCAAGACGCTGGCTGCATTGCCCCGCTGTATGGCAATGCTGATGCGCTGCGCCAGATATCCGCCAGCTCTCGGGTCACACTCACTATAAGTTAGTAAGTCTTATCATCTCCGAAAACCATTTAAAAAAAATTTCGCATTACGTTTTGGTATCAAAACCCATGTTGCATCTAGAAACCGTCTAGCGAAGTGGGCGAAAGCATATTATAGGATCCATACTAATATTATAAATTCGAAAGTAACTCCATCTGTCTGTCAGTCTGCCTGTTACCTTTTCACGCCTAAACGGCTGAATGGATCTTAATGAAATTTGGCAGGGAGGTAAATGGTATCCTGGGAGTTAGACTACGTTTCATCCCAGAAAAAAGCTTGCGAAGCCGAGGGCAGCAGCTAGCACTACATAAAGAGGGAAAATGGAATAAGAAGAAACGTTGAGGGGGAATTTAGGACTTTTAAAAATGAAGTATCCAGTTTTCCCCCTTAAGGGGGATTTGTCAAGGGGGAAACCTGGAATAAGCCGTAAGCCATAAATACCTAGCATATTAGCAGCCTCTGTCTCATCAGAGTCGAATCTGCCAGTGACGCGGTAGTTAGGCGGGGTGGTATCGCTTTCACGGGAGGTCTCGTCGCCTTCTATTCCGGTGCCGCTTGATGATAGGGACTTACTGCTGCTTCTGTAGAGATATCATTATATTCATTAATGAAACTACGTATAGTGGTGAAGGCAGGCAGCATTCTGTGGTGGTTATAATGTGAGCTCACGAATTAACATTATAGTCACATCTTATGCAAGCGGTATGAGAGCGGTGAGAAAATACCTCAGGGTATTTTTTTTTTTAATCTGGCGCGATCACCTGTGGTTTTTCCTATACTGGAGGCCTGAATTCATGACGTCAGGGTGGATAATTGTATGACAAACAGAAGACAATCGCTCTAGCTTTAATAAATATATAAATCATTTATTTCAGGCAACGTTAGTCTAGTACAGGATGTAAAATACTTAAAAACTACGGCCCATATAAGATATATTATGTATCTTAATCTAACATACATAAAATAAACTATATTTTATGTATGGTTTATGTGTAAATAGGTTTGCTACCACGTAATGGTAGTAAATAGGTTTACGTCCCGGCGACTTGGACACGCAATATGTGCTGCGACCGGTAATCGTCCGCGAAAACCAAAGCTTTTAAAAATTGACCAAGTGCTAACAGTCAAACAAAACGCTGGCTGTTTTCACAACCAGGGCTGACGTAGTCAGTGTTTGTCTAAAAGTTCTTTAAAATATATGATTTAAATAAATAACCCCGAAAAACAAATGTAAGCTCAATGACGAATATTTTGATTTTTGAGGCCAGTATTTTATTTTGTGAAAAATATACTGGCCGCACACAAAAATAAAAATATAGCAACCAGATTTTTGTATAGTGGTTCCCTCTTTATGTTCGAAGCTCCCTCAGGAGTGATTTAATATAAAAACCCCTTACCTTTGTTGCGGGGTATGCGCGGACCCCTGAGCTAGAGGCGTGTTAGAAGACCTAGTGACCCCTCTGAGCGAGAGATGCCGGGAACAGAACCCACGCCGCTGGCTCTCCTTGGTGCATCCGTCTTTGGAGCAGAGCCGCCGCCACTGCTTGCCGTTAAACTTCTTACGGATGCCGGTAGGGGTGGATACTACGTCACCCTTCTTGTATTTGTGCGGGGTTGCCGCTTGAGATCTGTAAACAGAAACAAGGGAGTTTTAAAGAAGCCAGCATGAGACCACCGGCTTTCATCGTAGGACTATAGCTTTTGAGAAGCCTGTGTGGGATCTAGGAGCAATATCACATGAATGAATGAATGAACGAACACTTTGTACAAAATCATGACTAGAAAAAAAAAATCACATGAATGAATGAATGAACGAACACTTTGTACAAAATCATGACTAGAAAAAAAAATATCACATGAATGAATGAATGAACGAAAACTTTGTACAAAATCATGACTAGAAAAAAAAATATCACATGAATGAATGAATGAACGAACACTTTGTACAAAATCATGACTAGAAAAAAAAATATCTTATAGATAGATAGATTATTGCTTAATTGCACCAACAAAACATAAAAAAATTAACAAGACCATACTAACTACATCTGGGTACAATCGGCAGCCTTATCGCTAACAGCGATTTCTTCCAGGCTTATATCTAAGTTAAATAAAAAACGGTACAAAAGGCGGCCTTACTGTTTAAAGCAATTTCTTCCAGACAACCTTATTACAAACAAAAAAGATATAAGTAAATTAAGGGTTGAAGACAATTTAATGACGCCATTAAAACAAATTCTGTTCTATAGAAATAATTATAGGGCTAAATTTTTTTAAGCATTTACGGTTGGTTTTTTGTTTGCCTCGGGTTCAACGGAACTAAAGTGACCATCTCGTCATTGAACTTATTTTTATGCAAAATGATATTGCATCCTAAAAAGTATAAAATAAAGCTGATAATCCCTTACCTAGGAGTAGGCGGTTGAGATCTAGGCGTGAGGCAGCGTTCCAGTAAACTGGAAGTACTGCCGCGACTTTGCAGACTGCTGCGTTTACTGTTGCTGCAGTCTGGAACAACAATAGACTATATAGTGTTGGTTTAAGGTTAATTTTGATTTTTCTGAAAGAAGCCAGTGATATAGTTAGCGGTTTCATCAATTTAGGACTATATTTCAATGCTTTTAGAACTAAAACGTATTATCATTAAATTTATCAAGCGCTCGCAATGTTTTAGACCCTTACACAAAATACTAAACATTTTCACACAGAATCATCTGGCCCTTAAGTAAGCTGAACTTGTGTTATGGGTACCAAATGGCTGTTTTACATAATATTATACAACCAGACGAAATATCTGCAGATCAGACATAATTTCGACCAGCGGCGGCAATCAATCCCGCAACCTTCTGCGTCTTAGGCGACCCATCGCGCACTACGCCCCAAGAGGTCGTCAAAAATTACCTGTATATTTAATATTATTCTTAAGATCTTCTCTAAACTCACCCATATGAGAAACGTCATTGGGAAACATGATGTCCTCCCTCCGAAGGTCATCATCGCTTTCCCCGTAGTCATCGAAGGCTCGCTTCCTCAGATCATCCATTGACCCATTGGAGAGAGCTCCGACGTTGACGACGCCGGGGCCGGCGCCTGGCATCGGCGATGATGTGTAGAAGTTATCGCCACCCATCTGAATCAATGAACAAGCTTATTTTACAAGAATAGTTTAAAAGAATAGATAGATAATACTTTATTGCACACTTATCTTAGAAATAATTTACAAAAGAATAATTAAGAAAGAAATATTTTTTTAAGAATAGCCCCGACGGAAATTTTCTTTGAACCATCATCATCATTAACGCACTCACTGCCCAGCCTCGGCGGTGCCACCCACAGGGGTGCGCTGCTGCACACAGAAAAACGAAGTTTCTGATTTGTTTTAGTGCAAAACCTACTCTAATGTTACCTACATATGATAGCATTTGCACGAAAACGAATCAGAAAAAACCTACGAGCCCAGTTTCGGAAAAAAAATCGGGATTCAGTTACAGTTTTGGTTCGGTTTCAGAAAATGAACCCGAATCATAGGCGGCACCGAAAACAAATAAATAATCATGTTAATGAAATTTGCTAATAAAGGAGAAAGTGTATAAAGATGTGTGTCAAAACAACAGCGCTGAAAGTACTGAACCATCGAGATATGAACGGTTTGACCCAAAATTGGCATACAGTTCTTGAATTTGAAAAATAACGTATAGGCAACTTTTTATCCCGAAAAAAAGCGCACGAAGGCGCGAGTAGAAGCTTCTCGGTACTAAACAATGTAAAATGTAATGTTTAACGGAATTCCCACAGAAAACCCCGTCGCCTAGTAAGGTAAGGTTTATTTTAATATCGCAATACGCAAGATGCAAAATAAATGCCAAGAACTTGTGTGGTATATAGGCATTAGTGACCAACGGAGCGTACAGTCGGTCGTGAGCGGTTTACAAGTCTTAGCGGAAGTAAACAGCGAGGAAAAACAAAAGAGGTTGATTTTTGACAAATACAATTTACTATACTCTGTTCGCCGAAACAAGCTAATAAGGAAATCATAGACTGCACGTTATTGGTCGCAGATAAAGAACATAGGGCACGTGCACGCTGTGTGGCCAAAAGTTAGTCTTATCTGTCTCTTGTGCGGTGCGGACGTGATGTAGTAGATCTGGTATGGATGTTATGGATAGGAACGTAGAAAATATGGCAGAACGTTTTATTATAAGCTTGGAGTATGATTCAGATTCAAGTTAATCAGAAAGTGAATAAATTTTTAGAAAATTTCTGATGTTATATTTTTTGTACACTACCCAAATTAAACTAAATATATATTTTTAGGTTTACAGTATCATAATAAGTAGGTTAATTATCAATAACCACAAAACCCCGGGCAAAAAGCTAGTGAATAATGTAAGTAATAGTTTGAAGTGAGCAATCAAAACATAGCTTTACATTTTAAAATAATGGTCACTCCCACTGACCAATCTTAGTCTCTCACGCTAAAACACGCTAGTAGTCCCGTCCTTTTCACTTTCATACAATTGTGCAAGAGAGCGCGCGCTATATTAGCTTGTCTCCGTGAACAGAGTATAGTTGGTGAGCGTAATTACGCTTTACGTTGTTAGAAGTTAGAACCTTCTCGTATGTTAGTTATGTAGCAGTGTGGTGATAAGGTGGTTAGGCCTACCTAATGGTGATTAGGGTGTTCATGTAAACCTTAGGCCGTGGCGGTGTGGCGTTAGAATACCTCTCTCCACAATTGAACCCATTTTAACATCTCCACTGCGACCAATCCTCCTGCGTGGTGATTATGGCAAACCGGGGAGCAAAAAGGGGGCTTGTTTGGAGGAGGCACGTTCATCATTTTGTGTCCTGATGAGAAGGTTAGCCACAGCACCGTAATTCCTAGAAACTTTTGAATTTAAATAGGCACTCTGGTACCATAGGGCGATTAGTGCATTTTACGTAGGCACTCCACTGCAGCTGCGTCCCTTATACATCCTACCCCATAGTTTTTTGGATTCCGCAGACTTAAGATAGCTGCCTGAACCAATGTGTTACCTGCATAGGCACCTGATGCAGCCGCAACTGCTGAGAATGCAAGGACGAGGAGTGGGAGCCAGCCTCCTCCAGCTCGTCGGCCCATGGCGGCTGCAGCAGCCGGATGTCAGCTCGCTTCACCTCCATATCAAGTGTATCTTTTTGCATGTCGCCGATCTGTATGTGAAGGTTGATTTCAGAGTTGGTTGCTTAAATATTTAGGCTTACCTAAAAGCTAACCTAATCCTAATCTTAATACTGTACTTTTTTTTATGTAGGTATAAGTATATGTACCGACTATTTTACCGTCTTTTTTATGTTCTGTTGTACCAACCTTTTTGTTGTGTTTTATATACCTTTGTATTGTGTGTTGCAGTTGCAAGTAAATGTTCTATCTATCTATCTAATACCTAATCCCTCTAATAGTGCTCGTGCCGAGCTAGTTACCCCCTGCGGCATGCGAGCGACGAGAAGGGTGCGATGTAACATACTGCCAAGCTAAACGAAAAACAAAAAGTTCACCTTCGTACGTGCATTTATTTTTCGTAAGCCTACGAAAATGGCTAGCATTTGTCGCTTGGATACCCGCTGTGCGTCGACCGGATCGGAATCGGAGCGTACGCACCGTAAGGATTTGTTGCTTTGTATTGATTTCCATGTATTTATATCGGCAGATATGCTGATCTGATGACAGGCATATTGTAGATACGCCGCGTACGCTGCGTACGCTCCGATTGCGATCCTGTGGACGCACAGCACAAGCAAGTAATGTACAGATAGATGCATAGGAGGCGGGGGCGAACGTTTAACGGTTTTGGTAGTCAAACTAGGCCTAAATCTCAGTACTCACTGGTAAAAAAAAACTTTGATTCTTTGTATTTAAAAACAAGATACCGAAAAAAAAATCACGGTATAAAATCCCATGAAAGTGCACAGTTTCGCACAAAATTTGGTCGAGATCTCAGAAACCCTGCTGCGGTCTATTGAAAGATTTGTTTTGATTCGTACGTTATTATTATTACTAATTATTTGGTTCCTTGAAACGTTTCGTCATAAGTTGTAAATAAGCAAAAATTTTATTTTTGCCCTTACGCCGCCGTTCTAAAAACTTATGCTCTGTCCCGAATGTGTGTCCTACGAACGCGAAATCATATGCCTATCCTTTTCACAAAATGGTGTCCTCTTAACACTCACGCGTTCACTGCCATACAGCGGCTTCGAATGCCCACTGCCTGGCCTTAGCTGTGCGACCAGCAAGGGCGCTCTTAAGTATGAGAAAAAAGATTGATTAATCATTCTTATGGAGGTGCATTGGTTATTAACTGTAATGTGATCTCGATTCTTATTTTTATCTTTCAACTTCCGAGTATAAAGTACTCTCTCTTAGAATATGAACTTTGCACATCACATCACATCGAACAAGGGCGAATTTTACAGATTCTATTGGGTTGTAATGTAGTCTTATTGGTTGATTGACATTGAAACTAGTATACAGCGAATAGTTGGTAATGCTATTGTTTTTTTCTTGAAAATTCACACAATATTTAATGCTATAACTTCCAAGGTCTTAAAATAATCGTTAATAACTTATTCATTACTTGGTTTAAGTTTTATCTCCCGTACGGTAAAGTGAAGTCACCGTTTTAATTAGCTTTTCCAATAGCCATCTGTTCTTGGAAAGTAATAGAGAAAACAGATGACGCAACAACGGGAGCAAGTACCTGACTCGAACAACAGGAAATACAAACCGCAAGGTGATAAATAATTTGTTTCAGGCTAGTTTTAGACAAGGAAAACTCACCCGAACTGTGATCTTCCTTACAGGCGAGTTGATGACATGCACCACGAAACCTTTCACAAACACATTTTGCACTCCGTCCCTACTGGGATCGCAAGTCCTGACCACGCAGGCTGAGCCGGAGAGAAGGTGGCTCATCTGGGGACACGCATCACTTATCACATCGTTTTTATTCAGTCCAAAAACGTCACAGTACTCCACTGACTCGTTCTCGTATCCATCCAGTTCCACGATCACTTTGCAGCCGTCAGCTTGCCGGATCACCCCTGGGATATAGATCCCTCTGTGTTTGGCTAAAACCCTGTGGTTCTGCCATTCGGATAGATCTATGTTCGGGTATATAGAGAACGGCTTGATGTCTTGTGGCGGTGATGGCTGCTGGATTATTGGCGAAGGTTGGAGGATGGTGCGTTGGTAGGTCTGCTGAGGGTGGTATTCCATCGGCGGCGGTATGGAGACCATGTTGTTCGCGCAAGAGGTTTGCACCATCTCTTCTAAGACGGAAGGGTCAAATTTCCGTTTTTTTGGCAGGTTTCTGACTGGGGCTTGAGTCGGCGTCTGCTGGGCAGGCTGTTGCGGCGCATTGCCGCTGCTGGCGTTGCCTGGGTTCGTAGGATTCGCCATAGTTATGTTTGGAGTCGGGTGTGAAGTAGATTGAGAAAGGCTCACTGTGCCAACACTGCTTATCACCGAAGCAGGAATCTGGAAATATAACGAAATAATAAACAACTCGGATATCCGATAAGCAAATTAACGCAGTACTAGGCTGATACAGCGAAGTAGTAATGTGTAGAGTTCATTGAGGAAAAAGTTTTGAATGTAAAAATATATCTTATTTAATTTGTAACTATGAATGTAATACTGAGCAAGCAAGCCCAGTCGATAACACGTTCCAGTTATAATAACACGCTTTGTGAGGCTATGCTCTAATTTTCAGTTGTAATTCGTTTATAACCAATTCCACGGTACATTTTCGCGCATTTTTTTAGACTTTTCCAATTATGGACGCTTTGTGTAAGTATTAATATTATATATAAAAATACAGATATCGTCGCATATCTGTATTTTTATTCTTGATTTAATTATAAATTGCTTCTGCCCTCAGCTTCAAATATATCAAACTAGCTGCTGCCCGCGGCTTCGCACGCTTTATTCCGGAATAAGAGGTAGCCTATGTCCGGCTCCGGGATACCATCTACTTCGCTGCCAAATTTCACCGAGATCCGTTCAGCCGTCCTTGAGTTATAAATAGTGTAACTAACACGACTTGTTTTTATATATATGTATAGATATCAAGACCTTTGCAGGCCTTACTCCATCCGTATAAAGTACTGACCTAACAGCATCACCACCTCGCTACCACTGATCCACTCATTGCAGCCGATACCTGCATTATTACTACCTGATCATCAATATCGTAGATGGAGGGAGTGCGGTACTGGGGAGCGGGCGCGGCGACGGAGGCCTGCGGCTGCGGAGCGCCGCCCGCGTGGCGCTGCATCACCGCCCCGCTACCACTGATCACTCATTGCCGGCTGCTGATACCTGGAACATTATTACAGGACTATTTACATTACAGGATTAGTGATTAGTTTTCAATCCCCGGCAAAAGAGATGTTTGAAAGTGTGTGTCTGTCTCATCGTACATAGTTGTCAAACGGATGAATGACCGATTTGGGTTTAGTTTTTCATCCCGATTTGGCTTTAGTTTTTTGTTGGAAAGCGGACTTTATGAGTTTGCCGATGGTTTGCAGAAAATTCACCTTCGAAAATTTTATTGTACGACGAATGTAAGGGAATCATATCGACCTATAATAAAATATAATAAATAATTTCATTGTAATGTAAACAACCACCTGAATAGTAAGAAAATAATGATCGACCACGTAATTTGGGCCCTGAAAACACGTAATTTGGGCCACAAAAAAAACTACCTTACCTGCGTACTAAGCCTTAAGTAAATTCATAATGATGTCAAACCAGCCTTTTGTACTAATAACGTATAAATTAGTTGCTATGCTGAGCGTAATTATTCTTAAATCAGGTTACTTGACGCAATTTAGGAACGAAACTCCTCGAGAGGTTTCTATGGACGAAAAAGCAAATTTTATTTCCATCAGAACTAACTTAGGGTAAACTTAAACTCCGTCCGCAATTCCGTATGGACACAGGCTAATTTACAAAAAATGCATTGCGAAAATCCGCAGCAGAGAACCAGACATTCGTAAATGTGTTTGAAGCCTCCGCCTGGCTTATGCTAATTCTAATTCCCTTTAATTCTTAATGAGACAGATCCAGAGAGTAACTGCATTATAAATCCCATGCTAGACAGGTGCTCAAGAGGCTGCTCCGCATAGTACCATCTATTCTAAAATCCCGTTTATGGGTAGGTATGTAGGAACTTGGGTTTTTACTTAACGTAGCAATTACTTATCACGTGTTCAAGTCGAGTTTTGAAACGTGACCTATCAGAATATCGGATAAGACGCGAATAGTAGGTAAAGTAATACAGTATTTCTCCACTTTCGTCTGGCCAAGATGCAAAACGTTGCAGTCCATTTCAGTTTAAGTTTTTATTCGTTTTTTGCAACCAATTTGCAGAGAGGCAAAACCTCGGAGTTTTACACTCCCCACTGGATCGGTTCGGCTGTTTCTACTAATTAATTCTAGAGGCAACGAACCGCGAATTCAAGTGGACCTATATAACATCCATCAGTCAGAGTGAGTACCATAGTGATGTCACACTGAATGGATCCCAGGGAAACCTCTATCGTTTTAATTCGATAGTTTTTGTGAGACTGGAATTTAGACGGTGCTGAATGATACATGCTTGAGCAAGAAAAAAGATAGCTAAGTACCTAAGCTTATCTATAAAATAAATTAAGAATCAGAATCATTAGACTAGCTATTTCAGAGCGAGCACCATAATAACATCACTCGCTTCGATCCCAGAGAAACCTCTATCGTTTTAATTCGATAGTTTTTGTAGGAATGCAATTTAGACGGTGCTGACTGATACATGCTTGAGCAAGAAAAAAAATAGCTAAGTATCTAAGCTTGTCCATAAAATAAATTAAGAATCAGAATCATTAGACTAGCTATTTCAGAGCGAGCACCATAATAACGTCACTCGAATCGCTCCCAGAGAAACCTCTATCGTTTTAATTCGATAGTTTTTGTAGGAATGCTATTTAGACGATGCTGGCTGATACATGCTTGAGCAATAAAAAAGATATCTACCTAAGCTTTGTCTGTATAAGAAATTAAGAATCAGAATCATCAGAATACCTTTTTTGTGACCAACTCAGGTACCTAGTTGAACAGCGAAATTAAAATAAATAATGCTGGACAATTCATGCAACATCATCTAGCTCCAAGCTAAAATGAGCAGCGTCTAATTAATGCTGATCGCGCACCTGTCCGCGCCACAGGAGCCGCACGCGCCGAAGTCATCGCATTTTACAAATCTTTGTATGAAATAATATGCGCTATCCGCGCCGATCGCGCCGCATTTTAGTGAAATCCTTTAGGTATACGGATTCCTCCAAAAAAATTCGCCTCGTGCGCGTTCGGTGCAGGCGGCGAAGGCGGTGTGGCGTGTTCGGGACGGATGACGGCATCCGTATTCATTCAATCTATCATCGGTTCGCGTGCACAGCGCACGTACCTACCTACTTGCAAGTTTTTGCACATAACGATGAACGATTCGAATTTAATTGCAATAGTGCAACAATATGAAGAGTTGTAATACCTTCAATATTCGCAATATCATCATATACCATAAAAATAAGTTCCATAATACTTTATAGTAATAATGATGTACCTAAGTAGGTACCTAATAATCTGTATCGATATTCTCGTTCTCTAGAACACGTCAGGAGGGCAATTCTCGCCAATATATCACTCGATAAATATCAAAAGAACTGTAATTCTTTTGATATTTATCGAGTGAGATATTAGCGAGAATTGGCTTCCAGGTCTAAGCCGAAATGCTGTTATAATGATAAATGCGATTCGGCTTGTTCGTTGCGTGCGTGCGGTTCGTTCGATGCGGACAAGTGCGCGAGACCATGAGGAAATTCGATGACTGCGGCGCGGTACTTTCAGTTATTAATTGTTATTGTGTCCATGTATTTCAAAGTTTACTATTTTACCATTTATTTTACACATTTTGTTCTATTCAAAGTGAGAAGCTGCCAAAACCTATGTGCGATGAGATTTTACCGTGGAATCCGCTATTGGTTATAAATATTATAAGCTCTAACACAAATTACATTTCCATAAGATACCTACCGTTTCGACCCATCGACCCCGAGGTATTTTCAAATGCACATTTGCATTTTACATGATGGTTATTTTAAGTGATATCAAAATAGATTCAGCTCGGATCAATAACCTAGGGCTAGAGATCTTCACCTTTTGTTACGTTAATTTATAACCCGGAATAGGCCGCAGCGCTTATCTGCGTTAATATTAAACGAGAAACACCTAAATGATTTCTAACTTTAGCATTGCGGGTGGAATGTTTGAATAAGGGTCGATATTTTGCTACCTTTGTGTGCCTATTTCAAACAAAAGGAGAGTTGGGATCTCTCTTTTTTACCTTTTGGTAGCGAATCTTCTGTTTCATTATTCATTGGAGATTGGTTTGTAGTTTGTAGCAAAATAACAAACACCGTTTCTTGATGTTTAACCAATATTCGCCTTTCTCGTCGATTACAATGTTTTGGTTGTGCACTTATCTGTTTGCAAATTGTGGTCCACTTTCTACATTAATTGGCTTAAGGAAATTTTAAAGGGTCAGTTTTAAGAGTAGTTTTCCGTTCTTGTTTCATAACTTTGTATAGCAAACAGATAGAAATAAAAATATGTAGATATGGTACGTTCTCCCAGCGCTTACTCAACAACGGGCCTGTATTACAACTACACGCAAACACTCATATAAATACCTTTTTAATATTGTGCAATAATTATAATGAACAAACACGAGGGCATTGATGTAGTCTTTCAGTCAATAAATCACACTAAAATGACTGAGGTGGGTGGACCTAATTGCACTTAATTTGAGCCTTCCACTCATCTACCCTTTTTTACTTATATCGATGATAACAAATTAAATTATTATTGTGCAATGATGATAATACTGAGTTAACAAAGAACATGTTTGAACGAGTCGCGATTGCGGTCTACAATATCCGGCCAGCAGTCTTTATCAATGAATCTTGCTGGATAGGTTAGCTGGTTAGGCAGCTAAAACCAAAGGTACCTGTCTGATTCATTCGCTGCATGATCATCACAGGGCATACTGAAACCAGCTGTGTTACAATTAGAACCAAATCAAAATTGGCATTGTTAAATTACGAATATTACGATAAGTAATGCAATCTAAATATAAATTTAGATTGCATGAATAATTTATAATAGCCTATTCGAATAAATTGTCTTATATTGTTTTTATACGGAAATTTTACCGAAAGATACTAGTTTTATACAGGGTTACTGCTAATTCACTGACACTGCGTGTACTGCAAATTCTGCCCATCGTCACGAACGCGTTCGTGAAGACGCCAGGACTTAATTTGTTAAATTTTATGTAAATCACCTTCCATACAAAATGTACAAACACGTTTGTCTAGAACCCAATGTATTACTAAAGACCGATCTCCCACTCCCACTGTAAATTCAGGCACAGCACAGCCGTTTTAAGTTTATTTTCAAATAAAGCCCCTCTAATGAACGATTTTGAATGGAGGAGGGTACACCTACCTAGTACCTACCAATATCAAGTTTAAGAATTAAGACGTTCGCTGTCAGGTTCGTGGTTTTGAGCAGAACCTGCAAGAAGCCGAGAGCTGGTGAGTATCTGGCGCAGAGCATCAACATTGCCACACAGCGGGGCAATGCAGCCAGCGTCTTGGGGAATCTTCCGATTGGTATTGTTAAGGATCAGTTGAGCTACCTCTAGCTAGATTGTTTGCAACACGCTGCAGTTATCTCAACTGTTTCAATTATAAAAAAACTAAAAAAAAAAATTTATTTGTAATAACAATCTTATACTTTTCCTGCGGTCTCCACACTAGGCAAAGCCGCCTAGTGCGTTGCCTAGCGCTTTGCCTAGTGTTGAGACAAACTACCGCGCACCGGTCAAACTATTGGTCTCTACGGCAAACCTTGTAGGGTTTGCCGTGGAGACCAATAGTTTGACTTAACGAAATTCCGGACTACTTACAAGCTTTTTACTACATAATATGATGAGCGAACAAAATAAGATTAAAATAAATTTTTACAGGGTTTACCAAACATGATGTAACTAAAAATAGGATAAACACGGAATAAGTTTGTCTTCCCAACTAAATCATATACCTAAATCGCGAGCTTCGAATCTTGACATTAACTTCTAATAACAATTTTACATCCTAGAAATAAGTAAATTGAAAGTATCCACATTTATTTCAAAAAATAAATATTTTTATTGACAAAGAAAATTACAATCAATAATAAAAACAAATTAGAACTAGTATTTACAATTGAAACAATTAAGCTAACTGCAGACTGTTGCAAACAATAAATGAGTAACCGCGTCGTTATCGACTGTAGGTATATACATAATCTCGTGATACCTGCATCAAAATTACTAACTTATCAAACTTTAAAAGAGATGCTCTTGGAAAAATGCTACTCCGAACTAAATTATTTTTTAGTGATTCTTTTGGTGATATTGAAATCTTGTATGAATTTTATTTGACATACTTACCTTTCATACCATTTTATTAAATTACTATCATATAACGTATCTGGCCGCCTCCCATTGCAACACCCTAAATGGGTACATATTGTGTGTATTCCTTAATATAGTCAATAAATCCTGTCCAATGTATCTACCACAATATGATACATTGAACAGGACGATAGATAATACGCCGGGGAAGGACAAATGCTTTGTACCCTGGAAAATCGCGTGCGAAGCCGCGGGCGGAAACTAGTAAACTATGTTTTCCATTAAATCAAATCTTGCGTAAATGGGACACCCTGTCTGTCGGCCAGGAG
This sequence comes from Eupithecia inturbata, assembly GCA_963662085.1. Taxonomy (NCBI): domain Eukaryota; kingdom Metazoa; phylum Arthropoda; class Insecta; order Lepidoptera; family Geometridae; genus Eupithecia; species Eupithecia inturbata. The sequence goes on along the minus strand of OY759196.1, from coordinate 2,829,836 downwards.
ATTCATCAATCATACAACACCATGCCCATATATAATAGTTAATAAGAGTTCATATTTAGAAGGAGTCACCTAGCTGTTTAAAAATAACTGCTGCAGAATATTATACAAAGCCCATACCAAGTGAGTCATGGTTCTTGTAACTAGTGTGAAATCTGTAACAGGTTTCGATGCCGCGATGATCCTTCGTGTTCGATTGAAGTTGGAATGTATTGTTAAAGACTTATATTTATGGTTTCAGTTTAAATAGGTACCTAAAGTAGGTACGCCATAGAAGGAAGACAGAAATACCTAATTTATTGTCTATGGTTCTATGTTATACTAGTTATACTATTAGTGCATTCCGAATTACGCTTATATCGATATTATCGCGCTCACACGCGTTCCGTATTACCATGAGCGCGACAACGACGTCCCGTGTGACGTCATAGATGACGTCATTACATACGCCATTTTGCGATATCACCGACCATCCTACAAACCGAAATCACTGTGAACGATCAGTCAAAAGTGACAAATATGACAGTTGGCTTGCGAACATACACACGGTTTGAGAACCTCCTCCTTTTTTGAAGTCGGTTGGTAAAATTGTTGTTCTGCATCATCTTCGTAAAGAATCGTCGTAGTCCCACTCCTCAACTGAGTTATTTGTTATTACTGTTATTAGTTTATAAAGCCCTATTTTCTGCCATTCTCTTTTGATTTTCACGTTAGTAAGTTATAATATAACTAATAATGTTCTGCGTGTGCGGTTAAAATACTAAAAAATAAATAATGTTCGATAATACACACAGCATCATCTAGCCCCAAAGTAAGCAGAGCTTGTGTTATGGGTGCTAGATAAATGATATTATTATACTTGTTTCATTAAAAAATTACACAGATTTAATTGTTTTTAAATAAAAATATTTTTTTTTTCTATTATAAGAAAATACCCAGAACACCCGAAACAAATATTTGCAAATCGTACAAATAGGTCTTAAGGTGGGAATCGAACCCGCAACCTCTTGCGTCGCAGGCGGACCTTCGCCCGCCGCGCCACATCGGTCGTCTGTCAACATTCTAAACGTCAGTCGAAACTGACTGACGTTTAGAATGTTCGTGACGTGCGTGTGATCGTGAGCGCGCTCATGAGCGTTCCGAATTATTGTTAGCACTCAACTGTCAGTATCGTGATAACCAATTCGGAACACAAAATATTTTGTGATCGCTATCAGCGCTGTAATCTTATTTCGGAACGCACGGTATATATGTTACCCAGCTAGTGTTGGGTGGACCAAGGTGAGAGTGGGTAAATCGCGAATTTAAATTTATTTCAACTGTTATTCGAACATCCATACTAATGTTATAAATTTGAAAGTATGTCTTTCTGTTAACTTTTCACACCTAAACGGCTGAACGGATCTTAATGAAATTCGGCAGGGAGGTAAATGGTATCCCGGGGACGGACATATACGCCCATGAAAAGCGCGTGTGAAGCCGCGGGCAGCAGCTAGTTACCCATAATGATTGGGTAATACTTACTAAGTAAACCTAGGTTTACTCTATTTTCTAGCATACCCGTGACTTTATGTATACATGCGCAAAACAACATGGAAGTGTTTCGGGACATAATTATGATTAATAAATTGATAGATTTTTTATAACATCAGACCTATGCGTGTTGTTGATCGCGGTATTGTGAACTACACAAGTGGATGCTGTTGATCATCCCCTGGTGTAAGACGACCTCCTGCGACGCAGGAGGTTGCGGGTTCGATTCCTGCCTTGGGACAAAGGTATGTACGATCTGCAAATATTTATTCCGGGTGTTCTGGATATTTTCTATGTAATGTGTTATCCATACTATTATTCTCTGTCGTCTGTTACCTGTTCAGGCCTGAACGGCTGAACGGATCTCAATGAAATTTGGCGGGAGGTAGCACGCGCTTTTTAAGTAGCCTATGTCCGTACATAGGCTACTTAAAAAGGGCATGCTAAACCGCTGGCAGCAGCTAGAATTGTATATATCAGTCATCTAGTACCTAACCATAACTCAAGCTCTGCTTAACTTGGGCCTAGATGCTGTTGTCTTGATTGTCCAGCGTTATTTTTTTATTTAATTTCTTTCTAGTCGCCTCTTACGCATTCAGGAGATGGAGGAGTCCATATTGTTTGACTGAAATCTAAATTTAATAGGATTATGGTTTTTAAAAATGAGGAATTCGACGTTCACATAGATATATTTACATCTGTGAACTCTTTAATTTTTAATGTATTTTTTTTAGACTAGATTAATTTATCATGTTTCTTTTAAAACAACAAATAATGTACCCCGCAATAGCGAAGATGCTGCCATCTGTCACACAGTTTTGAAAACTACCACAAAAGAGCAGAGCCAGAGGTGCTGGGAGGCAGAGCCGCCCAGATGTTCCATCCATACTCATTGTTCAAAAATAAACATTTTCGTTTCAATTATTTACATCAAATATACTTTTGGTGACAAAAGGTTCTTTGTTCATATACATACTTATGAACGTACTCACGTACTCACTATAAAATTATGGTTACTTATTATTACTTGTAATTTTCTGTCAATAAAGAATACAAAAAAAAAAGTGGTTACTTAGGAAGGACGTTTTTCTGGATGGAAAGTAATTTATTTCGGTTCCGTATCCGAAGGGTGAAAACGGAACCCTATTACTAAGCCTCCGCTGTCCGTCCGTCCGTCTGTCGCAGGGCTCTATCTCATGAACCGTAAGAGGTAGACAGTTGAAATTTTCAGACAATGTGTATTTCTCTTGCCGCTATAACAACAAATAATAAAACTAAAATAAATATCTAAATTAAAGTGGCTTCCATATAAAAACGTGTTTTTTTTCTGTTTTGCTCGTTGTTTGTCAAGGCGGTATCTCTTGAACCACAATAGGTAATACATGAAACTTTCTATAAATAAGTAACACTTCAACTGTAATAATGACAAATACTAAAAACATAATAAAGTTGAAAATTAAAAGGGGTGTCCAAACAAGTGAAAATTAGATGTTTGAAAATATGCTTAATTTTTAAGGTACGGATCCCTTCGTGTGCGAGTCGACCCGCACTTAGTGTTTTTTTTTTTAGTTAAATGTTTTTTAGTTAAATGTTTAACATACCTAGGTTTTAAATCTAAGAATTTCGACGCGACGCGTGACCCGAGAGCTGGTGGGTATCTGGCGCAGCGCATCAGCATTCCCATACAGCGGGGCAGCCAGCGTCTTGGGGACGCTTCCGACTGGTATTGATATGGATCAGTTGAGCTACCTGTAGATTGTTTGCAACAGTCTGCAGTTAGCTTAATTGTTTCAATTGTAAATACTAGTTCTAATTTGTTTTATTATGGAATTTTTTTTTTTTGGTAACAAAGAAATAGGTATTATAATAAAAAAAATATAATAATAATTTGAGTATAAAGAGCCTAGGGCTTAGAAGAAGAAGGCGTGTTTTTACTCTACGGCCTAGGGCATGTTTTACTTGCATTGTAACTTAGCAAGGTGCTAGACAGCTGTTAGTGGACATGTTATGGAAATAACTACATGATGGCTCTAATAATATGTCTTGTAATTCCATTACATTAAAGTTACACCTATAGCAGCCCGATGGCAAGACTTGGTTGCAGAGTTTTCTTTAAAAAATATATAAAGTTTTAGTTTGACTGGAATGAAAAGATGCGCTTTGAGTTTGGGGCTGTCAAATTAAAATGTGGAGGCATGTGCAAGGTCAAAGTTTGACGGGGAGTGGGTCCGCTCCGCCCAAGCTCCGAGGGGGGGGACCCAGTTTGCAGAACTATTTTGTTGTTAATAACCAAAAAAACAAAAAATTGTTATTAACTCATACTCATTATCTTAGCTTCCTTGTCTTGCTAAGCATGCATCACCAATTTCAAAATAGGCTGCCGGGTCCCTCTAGTTGCCGATGTTTATTTTGGGTTTTAGTTTTTTAACAATTTTCTATAGAGTTTTAGAGCGGCAGTTTCCCAAAGTGAGAAAGAAGCTAAGGCAAGCGGAGCGAACCGTAATATTTAGGGTTCCGTACCCGATGGGTGAAAACGGAACCCTATTACTAAGCCTCCGCTAACCGTACGGCCGTCCGTCCGTCTGTCACAGGGCTCTATCTCATGAACCCTAAGAGGCAGAAAGTTGTAAAATAAAATAAATATCCCAATTAAAGGGGGCTTCCATACAAAATATGTGTTTTTTTTTTGCTATTTTTACTCTTCGTTTGTCAAGGCTGTATCTCGTGAACCACAATAGGTAGACACATTAAACTTTTTATAAATAAGTAACACTTCAACTGTAATACCAAAAATAAAATAAACTTGAAAATTTAAAGGGATCTCCGAAGAAGTGAAAATTTGATGTTCTTTGAAAAAGTTACCTTTACCTTTACCACCTTCGTGTGCGAGTCGACTCGCACTTGGCGGTTTATTTAATAAAATTTATTTGATTTGTATTATTTTTTGTTTAGAGTGGCAATAGAAATACACATTCTGAGCAAATTTCAACTGTCTACCTTTTACGAATCATGAGATACATCCCTCTTATAAACAGACAGATAGCGGAGGCTTAGTTAAAGGGTTTCGTTGGCACCGTTTAGGTACTAAACGCTAAAAAAGTCCATAAGTTTTGAGACTCTGTTTCGATTGGAAGAACCATCTACATTTAATTAGTGTGGAACACTCGGTTTGCGAGTCCGACACGCACTTGGGCAAAATCATCATCAGCATCAGCTGATGTCAAGATCAAAAATAAGCATCAGCATCCGCTGATGTGTCATAAAACGGCACCAGCTACAACCCTGGTATGTACCTACAATCTCAGAGTACAAATAATAAATTAGATAATTATTAGACAATAAATAAATAAATCTACTAGACTCAAATTATACCCGCTGTGGTGTTAGTTGCCAAAGCTTTGAAAGAATGATTGGAGCAAAGATTGGATTAGGATTCTTTTCCTAAAAAGTCCAAGAGTTTTTGAGACTCGGTTTCAATTGGAAGAACCATCAAAGCCACGGGCAGAAGCTGGTATGATATTAATAATTAATCACCTCATCAGTAAATTGGTTAACATGTTGTTTTGGTAACATCAAAAACATTAAATTGGATATGAGATACCTAGCAGGTAATTTATGGAGGACTTTGGACAATTTTAGAACCTAACAGGAAGATAATAAAGGATGAATTAATACCCATCCTCATGACAGGTGGTAAATGAATGAGTGGTAGGAATTTATTACCTCAAAGGGTAGCAAATACCCTTTTAGCTACCTATATCTTTATGTTAATTACAGAACTTATTAGAAGAAATTTAATAGAAGCTTAATGGCCTTTATTAACAAAGAAATTTACAATAAAATATGTAATAAAAACAAATTAGAGCTAGTATTTACAATTGAAACACTTAAGCTAACTGCAGACTGTTGCAAACAATCTACAGTTGCATGAAAGAATTCATAGATGAGTTGCATGAAATGTTATTTATTACTTAGTACAATAAGGAAAGAAATGGTAAGAAAGAAAACCTTAGAGCAGATAGTGGACATCGAACACCCAATAAGCATTGGCTACCAAAACAGCTGTTTCTTTCAAAGTATTTGTAAGAAAGTTCTTATCTTAGGACTATACCTCCCTATTATGTTGATAATACCTAGTTAGGTATATGAATATATATTAATTATTTTTGAAGGGGCCCGGTTCAGGCTACCAGAAGACAATAAAGGTGCTGGAACATTTGGCGTGTTTAAAAGCAAATTACAAAGGTACCTACCTATATATCCGAGGATGTAACACTACTAGACTAAACTTAGAAAGACGAAAAATAACATAATATGAATACTTAGCTTAAGTTTATTATGTAAGTAACATGTTTGTTGTAAATGAGATATAAAGATAAAAATTAGTGAAAAAGACTAATGAATCTTCGGAATCATACGTAATTTGGGAATCTAGGTAGTAATACTTTCATACATTCAGTCACTGCCTTCTTCAATCTTATCAAGATCAAATAATTTGCATTTAATTCCTCTGGCACAAGTTAATCTAGTCAAGGAGTAGGTATCCAGTAATTTGACAATCTATTAAGCCAGGGTGTAACCAACATACCTGTTTGTACACAGAGTAGTAAACACAATAGTGCTTTTTTTAAAATGAAAGTTTCAATCACTTCAACCCTGGGAGAGTCTCTCTATGTAGAGCAGGCGATAACTGCGCCCTTTTGGTTTTTAGTACTACAACGTTTGTATTATGCAGTGCAGTGCAGAGATGGCAGTAGGTAACAGCTGATAAAGGCGAAAACGCAAGTGCCCTTCCCGTATACACACAACACACGTCGGCGCATGCCTACTCGAACTAAAATCAATGTACAATTTGTAGACGATCAACGTAAACGCGCCGTACACAAAGTGCGTTTATAGGTACGGTTTAGGAACTGCATTTGACGAACTGTAATTATGACTACGGGAACGACTGCGCCTCGCGATGCACAAAACCGAAGACCTAGCTTTACTGGTTGCATGTTTATTGTCATGTGCGGCCTACATGCGCAGACATCATTCCTCCTAGGCCTGCGTATATTACAACTCTGCGGGCACTGGATGGAAGGGCAGGTACTTACCGTCGCTTTCCATTGTCCCAATCGAGAAGCACTGTGTAAACAACCAAACCACATAGTAAAACAAAATGGAAGTCCGACTCGCCCGCACAGAGATGAGATGAGTTTTATGATCGTCTCGAGTTGTAAAACGTTTGTTACTATCCTGTCGTCGTAGTATTCAGCCCCCACCAGTCGGTAGGTATATTATCACAGTCACTCAAATCAAATGACACTCGCACAATATGTCCATCAGTTCACGGTGTAGAAACACCACAAGATTATCAAAATAAAACACGATCTACCAAAACTAGAGTAATGAAATCACTTGAAAATTAACAATATTGAAGCGTTTGACGTCCCGAACACAAGCTCACAACACCCACATCAAAAAATTCTACATTGGCTCGACGATTTTGACGAAACGAACGACTGGCTGGGCCAGGGCGCGCAGGCTTATAATAATAATTCAACTCGAACCTATCCTCGTTTCACTTGCTCACCATTCATTTAATTAATTCTCAATATGTAAGAAAGAGACGGAGCTACATAAATATTTCCAAGTATGAATAGAATCGACGGCGTTATGAAGTATCCCTCTCCCTCCGCTCTCCGGCGATGATGGCCGAGCCGAGTTGAATGGACCCGAGAAGTGCTCAACCATTGGATCGATGACGGTCATGTGACACAAAAATGTCACTCTCTCTCGGTGCCCGCGAATATTTGAACCTGAGTACCTAGGTTCAAATATTTGCGGGCAATTTTATTTCATGGTTTTCTATAAGCCATTCTAGCTCATACCTTCTAGAATTCTTATAATTCTTATAATAAATTCGTAGGTTTTACTATATTTCATTTTAGGTTCCAACCTTCTAACTTTTATCATAATAGATAAACTGCTCTGAGACAATTAAGATTGAAATTAACGCAACTTCAACATTAATTATCATCATCAACCTATCTTAGTCCACAGCTGGACATAGTCCTCCCTTAATTAGCACCCTGTCTTCAGCTTGCCGCATCCAGCACCTGCCTGCAGTCTTTCGCAGATCGTCATCCCACCTGGCCGGAGGGCGTCCTACACTACGTTTGCCGAGTCGCGGTCTCCACTCGAGAACATGTTTACCCCAGCGGTCGTCGGTTCTTCGCGAGATATGGCCACTTCAGCTTGCTAATTCTATAAGCACGGAACAGGGAGGAGATGGATAATGAAGGATGGTTGGTCCCACCGAGATGCGTATGGAGAACGATGAGATGCCAATCCGACTTCAATTACTTTAACGCTTAGCCTCCAGGTTGTGTTTCGATGTGCAGTTGTTATTGCGCAGTTTCTCAAAGCAATGGCCGCCAAGTCTTCGTATTGTAAGATCGTATTTCCGTAGGTGCAGGATTCGTATTTGGCGAAGAAGGACCAATATGTTGTTTCTTAGGCTTATGTCAACATAATAATTATAATTTAGACTGAAAGCCTGACTTGCTGTGATATTGGGATGTGAAGAGAAATAAAAAGATGCGTACTTCTTTCCTATAAGGCGTGTAATCTTGTCGTGTACGAACGTCGAGGAGGGGTGGATATTCAGGTATAATATAAAATAAGGCGCGAACATTATGTCGAAACTTTGGTTCTCTGTCGGTGTAGGTACTTATTCGTTGTTACGAATCCTATCCTTCAGAGAAACTCCGAGCATATGTAGCTCTTTCCATAGCTCGCTGAGTGACTTTGAACTCGTGGACCAGCCCTACCGTGAGTGTCCACGTCTCAGCTCTCAGCTCCGTAGGACGCACTGGTTAAAAACTTTCGTTTTCAAGCAGTGCGGTAAGATGGATGACGAGAAGACTCGACGAAGTTTACCAAACGCTGCCCAGCCTAGCTGAATCCTCCTCTTGGCCTCATTCTCGAAATTGTTTTGACCTAACTGCAAAATCTGCCTGAGGTAAGTGTACTCGGACACAATTTCGAGATGGTGGCCATGTATCTACTTACGACGACAACTGGTCCTGGGGGCAAATTCTCGCCAATTTAACATCACTCGCTAAATATCAAAAAACTGTCAAATTTGACAGATCTTTCATATAAAAACTGTCAAATTTGACAGTTCTTTTGATAATCATCGAGTGTTAAATTGGCGAGAATTGCCGTCCTGGATCAATGTGGCCGAACAGAACTGATATAATATTCCAACGAGCGTGTTGGAACATGAACAGTCCATAAAAATTATCCAAGAAAAAAGCTTCGTTTCTTGGGCTCTGTTATCTACAATGGAAATACAAAGTAAAATCTTGTAAATTTGCTATTAAATTGATCATTCAATACTGATCGTGGTGAGTCAGTGGATGGAGGCGGCTCACAAAGCTGTAAGGTAGGTAGGCCTTATGCCCTTACAGATTTTATAATAATAATAATAATAACGGATGATGAGATTTAATATAGGTAAATACGTAAGTACTTAGGGAGGTAGTAACATCAGGTGCAGGAAATGAATGATGATGAAGTTGCAATTGTGTTTTGTTTGAGATGATGTACTCTACCTGGACAACTTAAATATTTTATTTGATGATATTTTATATTATGATGATTGTTTTCATTTTCTTTTCAAGTTACTTGATGAAAATATAAAAAAAATATTTTTTGTTGATTTTATGTAAATTTATTATACATACATAGCTAAAAAAGGTTTAATGTGTACTAAATTTTAATGTTAGGGAATCCAGAATTTTTAAGTTTATGTAATGTAATATTTTTTTTATGTTTACTTTCTTATTTACAGTTTATATTTTATTGTTCATTGTTTACAACTTTATTAAAAGATTATATGTTATAAATGTTAATAATATTTTTTCAAAAACATTGTATGTAAATTTACAGGTTGACTGTACTTTTCGTGTTCATTCAAATAAACTTTGATATTATTGTAACTACCTACTTAGGAATGCGACTTCGTAACATGAGCACATTGTTTTTTTTTTTTTTTTGGACTCGCTAGTTTTAGCATTTGCCATTTTAATTTTTTTATATTTATTACCTATATTTTTTTTTTAGTTCAAAAATTTGGGAAACATTTACAACTTATTTATCGACCTACTACGAAACGATAAGTACAGGATAAGGATCAGACGAGTTAGGATAGGAAAATTATACTAAGGGAATTATCAATAATATACTATATACACTATATATTTATATTATTTGTACAAATAAAGGATGTTAGGCAATGATATATAGGGTCTAAGGAGGAAAGGAGGGAGGCAATATTAATAGGAAGCGGAATACGGAGGGAGACGAGATCATTAAAGAAGGAACTGTGATCGTATTTGTTACAAGAAAAAAAATATGATTTTCGTCACCAAATTCATCACCGCACTCGCAAGAAGGGTCACTTACAATTTTCATCCGGGCTAGATGGGCTGGGGTGCACGTATGACCCAGCCGCATCCTTATGATAACTGTTGTTGCACGTTTATTGAGTTTTATTTTAAAAAACCAAGGTTTGAGTGGGACACTACTTTGTATAAATCTGTAGTGTTTTGCCTTGCTGCCCACGTTGCCCGCCCAAGACTCATCCCAAGCATTCCTGAGATAAATCCTGGGTAGAGCAAGAAGATCTTGCGAAAAGTTTTTGTAGGGAAAGAGATCCCCACACTCCACAGCCTCATTAGCAAGAATATCTGCCTGCTCATTGCCGACTATACCGCAATGGCTTGGGATCCACGCGAAATGCACTGAATATCCATGATCATTACATTGCAAAAGCCTAGTTCTAGAATCCATTATAATGTGGTAATAAGTTTTGGATCGGAATGGGTATTTGATGAGTAACTGTAACGAACTCATTGAGTCACTAAAAATCATGGTAATTTAAGTTTCATCAGTAATATATACTCCAGAGCTTTCAAAATCCCGTAGCATTCTCCAGTAAACACTGATGTTTCTTCAGGAAATTTAATTTTTTGTACGATATTGTACTCCTTGTGATAAATGCCAACGCCAACTTTTCCTATCTGGGAATGCTTGGAGGCATCAGTATAAATCTGATGCCAACCGCGCCAGCGATCATCAACGCCAAACCTTATTCGAACTTATTCGACATAATTGAGAAGATTGGCTCATGCGTTAACTATCAAGTCGCTAAACAACAAATCAATTATGTGAGTCGCATTCCATCTTTCAACGGTAAGGATAAGTCCATAGTAGTGAGCTTCCTGAATCGCTACGTAAAGGAAGATTTTATTGCATCGGCCCGCCTGCAGAAATCCTTGTCAGCAGCAGATATTGGTCTAAATGGTGTTGGAAGAATTTATGTCAATGACCATCTGTCCCCGGACTACAAGAAACTCCTCACAGAGGCCAAACAGCTGGCCAAGGATAAAGGTTACCAATACACTTGGGTAAAATACTCAAAAATACATGTCAGAAAAAATGACGCATCGCCTGTTATTACAATCAAGTCGCCGGTGGATTTAAAAAAAATTATTTAACATGTGTCATATTTTGGATGTGTAATCTTCTAAAGTTAGTTAAATTTGATACTTTTTTCTTAATATGTAACTCAATTTTCTTAAATTTAAAATGTTTTTTTCGTAACTTCGTTACAGGTTGTTGTTGCAACCTGCATTATAACTATAAATTCTGTACGGTCTATCCACAAATTATCGCAAATTTTTCAGTTGTTAATAGTACACTTAATATATTCGCATTTACCATAAAACTTCATCTATTAAAGCCGCAATGCAAAACAATTATTTCGTTCGCTCATATTCATAGCTTATTGCTGATACCTATTGTTTCCACTGACGCTTGGAATGTCAAGGTCGTGTTCTATTCACTTGCACCGCTTATCTATTACCCGCTACACTTAGTAACACACACTCTAACAGCTGTTACTGAGATTAACTGTAAAACTAGCCCGCTATTGTTTTACCACTACAATGTATTTTAGGAAACTCGATTGTTACTACCAAAACGTCCGTGGCTTACGTACAAAAACATCAATATTACGTCGTAACTTACATTTAAATAACTATGATGTTATTGCCCTAACGGAAACGTGGTTGTTGGACAGTATTTCAGATACGGAACTTTTTGACAATAGGTACCTCGTATGGCGCCGAGACCGTAGGTATGACGTCACAAACCAGTCCCTTGGCGGCGGTGTGCTGCTGGCGGTTAAAACAGGCTACCAAGTATTATCTCGACCTGAGTGGAGTTCTACCGCAGAGGATCTATGGCTTACGATTAGGTCTACCGATACTGTCACGACGATCAGCTGCATTCACATTTGTGTTTTGTACTTGTGTAATCAGAACAACGGATTGAACTTATCGCAACAGCTCACTAACTTTTTAAATAATCTTCGGGATATTGTTATAGCCAACCCAGCTGATAAGTTTGTTGTAATGGGTGACTTCAATCTTGGATCGATTCAATGGCAGCTAATGGACGATTTGAGTTATCTTGTTCCAGCCAACCCATCAGGAAAAATGGAGGTTGAATTGACCGATGAGCTTGACGTTATTGGTTTTCACCAGTATAATTGTGTTCCTAATCAGCATGGTAGATTTTTAGACTTAGTGTTGGCCAATCTCGATATCAGCGTTTCTAACTGTAACAACCCACTGGTACCTCTAGATGCTCATCATAATGCACTGGAGATGACTGTTAGCATATGTATAGAGCAGATGTTAAAACCAGCACCTCGGACCAAATATTGTTATGACATGGCTGACTTCAATGGATTTAATCGTAGTTTATCAGAAATAGATTGGGAACTTAATTTAACTAAAAACTCACTTGAGGAAGCTACCGAATATTTTTATTCACTGTTAAAGTCTTTGCGTGATAGATTTGTTCCATCAAAAGTAAATAGGCATAGCCAATTTCCACCATGGTACTCTGCAGCATTAAAGAAAGTGTTAAAGGAAAAATATAAATTTTATAGTAAATTTAAACGCTATGGTATGCTAGCAGATAAAATTACTGTTGACTACTTAAAGACTAGGGCAAAGATCCTAGAAAAGGAATGCTATACCTTATTCATTTCTTCTGTAGAGGATTCCATTAAAGATAATCCAAAGAATTTTTGGTCATACATTAAGTCATTATCAAAATCAACATCTATTCCATGCTCCATGACATATAATAATAGGAACACCACATCAGGGCATGAGATATGTGACTTTTTTGCAGATTATTTTCACTCCACATATTTACAACCAGATACACCATCGTCTCTAGCTTCTCCCTCTTCAGCAAGTAGTCCAGTCTCAGCGCACACTGTCAACACAGATTGCGATCTTTCTAGAATAGAAATGTCTACCACTCTAATTAATAGTAAGCTTTTGAAATTAGATAAGAATAAGTCAGCGGGACCAGATACTATACCGCCTATTCTCTTAATCAAATGTGCAGATGAGCTCACTGTTCCCATATTTTTACTATTTAATAGGTCTCTAAATGAGGGATATGTTCCTAAGATCTGGAAATCGGCATTTGTCACACCAGTGCACAAGAAGGGTGCAAAAAATAACGTTGCTAATTACCGTCCCATTTCCAAGCTCTGTATCTTAGCCAAAATTTTTGAGCAGATTGTTTACGAGCAAGTAATCGGGCCAGTTAGGAATATCCTCCCGTCCTCACAGCATGGATTTCTTTCAGGAAGGTCTACCGTATCGAATCTTATTCTGTTAAACGAAGCACTCACTGAAACTATGGATGGCGGTAAGTATCAAACCGACGTGATCTACACAGACTATGCTAAAGCCTTTGACCGAATAGATCATAATATTCTTTTATCAAAGCTTTCTGCTGTAGGTATAAGAGGAGATTTATTAAGATGGTTCACCTCTTACATACACAATAGATCTCAATTAGTGGTCCTGGGTAACTTTTCATCGAAGTGGATGGATGTTCCAAGTGGTGTTCCTCAAGGTTCATTACTGGGACCGCTCCTGTTTTTGATATTTGTATCGGACATTGACACTTGTTTCCACCACTCATTTGCATTGGCTTTTGCAGACGATATGAAAATTTTTCGCCCCATCTCTAGTTACGTAGACGCTATCCTTCTACAGGAAGATCTCGATCGTCTTGATGAATATTGTCTGTTAAATAAACTAGATCTAAATGTTAATAAATGTCAGGTAACAACTTTCACAAGAAAATCGAAGGTAGTAAAGTTCAGTTATAAGCTAAAGGGCCACTCTATCCATGTCGTTAGTAAAGTAAAGGATCTTGGGGTCATCCATGACTCAAAACTACTCTTTGATGCTCATATCTCATCAATTGTCAGTAAAGCATCAAAGTCGCTGGGCTTCATAATGCGGTCTACAAAAGATTTTAAGAACATCAAGACGATCAAGATTCTCTATAGCACATTTGTTAGATGCCACTTGGAATATGCCTCCCAGATCTGGAACCCGAACTACTCTGTCTACATTGACAGAATCGAAGCTGTACAAAGAAAATTTATTCGTTACGTTAACTTTAAATTGCGATCGAATGAGTCTGACTACCTTCGTAACTGTGCCAAACAGCATCTTCTTCCACTGTATCTAAGACGTGATTTCGCGGATATAGTCTATTTAGCACAAATATTATCCTCTTCTATAGATTGTCCCCAGCTGCTGGGCAAGGTTAGTTTCAATATTCCGAACAGATCTTTTCGAAAACCCAATCTTTTTCATCTTCCTCTAGTATCAACTAATTACCGACAAAATAGTTTTTTGTACAGAGCCAGGAAAAAATTTTACCATTTGGATAGTGAAATAGACCTTGACCTCTTCAACGGCAGCATTCCTCGTCTGAAAAACAAACTAAATAATTCCTTCTTCAATAAATTTCTATAAGATAAGAAATGAGCGAACGTTATCAGATATTATTACTATAGTTTGTATCTATTATGGTAAACGCGAGTATTAGCCTGTTATTGTTATTTTTGTGTTTTTGGAAATTTGTATTCTGTTTCTATAAGTGGGAACTTGTTAATAGCCACCTGTTTCTTCACACATGGCAATTATGTATATTGTGCTGAAAGATCCCCTAATATAAATAAATAAATAAATAAATAAATAAATAAATAAACGTCACGCTTCAGAGAAATGCTCATAAACACATAACTAGGACCCCTATCTAAGTTCTGTAAACGGTTTCAGCTTCCTAAAGAATTTTTCTATATGTGTTTATTATTTCTGTAAGCTAATATTTACAAAAAACAACACAAAAACAGAATAAATGCGCAACTTTTTCCGAAGCATATTTTGACAACAAAACTAATCATATTTTCATGGAAATATAAAAGAATGGCATGAAGATAGTCTATTTATAATATTTTAATGATAAACAAGAGCTGTGCTATGAAAAAATATAGATTTTTTTCCAAATGAAAATTACCAATTTTTGTTCATGTGCTGCACCATGTTGTAGTGATGTGCTGCGTACCTAGGATCGAAATTTTATCGATATTTTTTTGCTTCGGTGGAACTTTGTAAATAAATAAAAGAATCATATTTTATAACAGTATTTTTTTTATTATATACATCATTATATTAAAAATTATCTAAGCGTCTGGTCGAAGCGACGCGTGACCCGAGAGCTGGTGAATATCTGGCGCAGCGCATCAGCATTGCCATACAGCGGGGCAATGCAGCCAGCGTCTTGGGGACGCAACGACTGGTATTGTTATGGATCAGTTGAGCTACGTGTAGATTGTTTGCAACAGTCTGCAGTTAGCTCAATTGTTTCAATTGTAAATACTAGTTCTAATTTATTATTAGTTGGTTATAATTGTCTTTGTGAATAAAGATATTATACAGAGGTAAGATTGGTAATATAATATAAAAGGAAGAATCTCCGGAACACATTGCAGATTGACATGGGCTAGTAATAATATTATCAAGTGATTTTCTTAGGAGATTCAATTACAAATTATTGTAATATACAAATTTATAGTAACATTGTTGTAACAATGTTACGCATTAGGTGACCATAAAATCAGTTCGTTATTCTATGATACTCTTTTGTTATATGTACATACGATTGTTGTAAAATAGCTTTCCAAGATTACAAAAATGTTACGCATAAGGTGACCATAAAATCAGTTCGGTATTCTATGATACTCTTTTATTATAAGTACATACGATTGTTGTAAAATAGCTTTCCAAGACTACAAAAATGTTACGCATAAGGAGACCATAAAATCAGTTCGGTATTCTATGATACTCTTTCATTATAAGTACATACGATTGTTGTAAAATAGCTTTCCATTATTTTGAACTAATAATTGAAATTTACATTATATTTAGGGTTTTCAGGAATAACATTGATACAGATGTAGAAAAACTTTAAAATAGCTCGCATTCTTGCTTCCTCGGCGCTCTGGCGACGTAAGGGGAGAATATGCTGGAACTTCGGGTGACGAGGCATCAAGTTCGACATCCTACAAAATACCAAATTTTTAAAATTTCTT
This sequence comes from Eupithecia inturbata, assembly GCA_963662085.1. Taxonomy (NCBI): domain Eukaryota; kingdom Metazoa; phylum Arthropoda; class Insecta; order Lepidoptera; family Geometridae; genus Eupithecia; species Eupithecia inturbata. The sequence goes on along the minus strand of OY759196.1, from coordinate 2,813,770 downwards.
TATACCATAACAGGTACAAAAGGGAAAAAAGGGCATAAAATGGACTACCTACATAAAAGTGAAGTATCTGACTGTTTTTGAAAAGTTCAAATTATTGTAATGAAAATGGTTTTTTTTTAAATAATACCTCTGCATCAGTCAAGTCCTCTTCAAGGTACTCCTCGTTGAACTCGTCCACCTTGTCCAACATCTCCTCACTATCCTCCCATAAAGTGCCGCCATGAAGTCCGGGGGAGCCTCCCCATCGTTGGGATTCCATGATTCCATAGTTCTCCTAAAACATATAATAATATAAACTACCATACTAAGAAAAACTACTTTTTTTGTTAGTAAATAAATAATGCTGGACCATCCAGACAGAAACCACCTAGACCCAGAACGCAATCGAATCTGCAGATCGTACAAACATTTGCCCCGAGGCGGGAATCGAACCTGCGTCGCAAGCGAACATTCCCCGCTGCGCCATCAGTAAAAACTAATCATTACCTAGTTACCTACATAAAAATCGGAATATGGACCATAGTCCATCGACGTCTTTAGGTTGATGATGATGATCATTATTATGTCGATAACTAACAAACGATTCCCATCACTATCACTGTAAAGCCCTCTCAAAAAGTTTCCGGCGCATTGCCAAATCTGCCAAACTATTATAAACCCTGACCTCCTACCAATAGAGCTTAGATTAGCATAATGGAATTAGAATTTCGTTTGCATCAATTTTACGTGGGTGTACAACGGAACAACTGATACTTTTGATGAATGATTTTTCCGATTTATACATTGAAATAAACGATTACTTGCGTAAATTGTTGTTGTAAATACGATTATACAGCCTATTTCAATTATCTTTAGCTAGATTGCTTCGGAAATTACATGAAAAAGGCGAAAATCTTGTTGCCGATATTTGAGGTTAAAAACAAGAAAAATACAACAAAATTCACAAATCCTATCATGTAAATAGCTTTATCGTGCCCCAATTATTACAAAATATACTAGTTATTCCATAAAACAATGCACTTACCTTGATAAAACGAAAAAAACAACACGTAAATAACACTAGCTCGCGCCAAGAATATGCACAGATTGAAAGACAATTTTCTTTTTTTTTTTCTATTACTGGATGGCTCCGTGGTGTTGCAATGCATAGGATAATAATAAGTCTGTGACACAGTCAACAGTTGTTCAAACTAATATAGACCGTAACATGTTGAAAAAATGTTTATAATCGTCCGGGCGAGCCGGCCCGCCCGCGGGCTCGCGCCTTCACGGCATGTTCCGTTACATTCTTAGCGGGCCCGCCGGCGGGCTCGCCCTGGTTGAAGAGTGGTTGATTTCACAAAAGATGTTATTTAACCTAAGTCTTTTAATTTCTAAGTGACATGCGTAATTTATTGCTTTGCTTGCTTTTTGTGACGAATGGTCGTAAGTATGCGATCATATTTTGAACATTTGTGTCTTTATTACTAGGTGCCATGGTTGGAATTAGTTTGAACTTTAACTGTTTTATAACGTTTGTCTCAGTTCGTTGGTAAACAAATGTAGCTGTATAAGTATATATTCACGCGGACAGCTTTTAGCTTTGATTTTGTATGTGACCCTTCATCTTATATAATTGATCGAAGCGTGTATATAAGCAAATCATCTGCATACTGTAGAATACTTACCATATCGTTTACAGAAGCTTCTAAACCATAAGTGTAAATACTATAAAGGAGAGGACTCAATACAGAACCCTGCGGTAGACCCTTCCACGCTACTCTTGAAGTCTTAGAAGAATTTAATTTAATTATTCGTCCAGCTAGTATGTTTTGAATAAAGTTCGACAAAAAGGTGGGATTTTTAAAAAGTTAAGTTTTTTAATCAACACTTCAATTAAAACATTATCATAGGCAGATTTTATATCCAAAAAAGCAGCTACAACAGACTTATTCAGTGAAAACGCTACTGTCCATCGAGCTTCTACCTTTTCTAAAGCCATATTGACTCTGAGGCAAAAGGTTCTGACTTTCAATAAACCTCTCAATTATATTTTTAACTAGGTGTTCAACAATTTTTTTTTTTTTTTTTAATGACTGGCGATAGGGCTATGGGTCCATACTCGATAGGATGCGGAGTCTAATGAATTCTTTGTTGGTTTTAAAAATGGCAATACTATTTGAATTTTCCAATCTGAAGGAATGTCATCTGTCAGCATGACGGAATTGATAATTGTAATTTGTCTATTTATTGCAAATTTCGTTGTTTAAGTTTATTAAGTTGTAAATGTTTCCCAAATTTTTTAACTAAAAAAAAAAATATACTAAATATATAAAAAAATAAATATGGCAAATGCTAAAACTAGCGAGTCCAAAAAAAAAAAGAAAAAAATTATTGCAAAGAATCTTCACCAAGAAGATGAGCAAAGAAAGATTATGGAATGCCATCGTTGCCAGGAGCCGTATCGCGCGTCACTGACTTTCAGCTCGTGAATAGAAAAGGGTGCATCAAGACCATTTGAACACACACGATTTTGTGGGAGTGTTGGGGTGATAAATAATTCCTTTGGTGGTACTGTCGCTGGAGCCAAACGGTCTATGAAGCTATCACTCAGGAAAAGAGGCATTGTAGCAGAAGCAGAATCATTAAGTCCTGATCTGTAACGTCTTATGTTAGCCCAGACTGCTGATGGTTTTGTTTTAGGAGAAATGGTTGCGCAAAAACTTTGCCAACCTTGCAGTTTCTTAAGTTTTAATGTTTTCTTGGTTTTAGCTACTACATCAATTAGTTTATTAAAATTATCTTCTGACATTTCTTGATTATAATGAACTCTGCCTCTTTTCTTTGAGCAACAGCAAGACTACACTCAGAATCCCACCAAGGTGGGGATGCTAACTTGTTTGAAGCACTATTTTTAAGAGGAAATGTTGCATTAGCTGTTTCTATCAAATTATTAACAAAAATATTAGCACATGTAGAAATTCCCTGGGATATAGGAGGCAAAGTGTTTATCTTATCTTCCATGTGGGACTTAAAATTACACCATTTATCACAGATAATTTTGTATCTCATCCTGGGTGGAGCTTTATGAGCACTAATGACTTTAAATTTGTTAAATTGTAAAATAAAGACTGTATATCTAGTAAATACAAAACACACAATACCCAACAAATATCAGTGCTTTACTTCCTTTAGTTAGACTTTACTCTTTGACGTAAGTATACTTATGTAATATTAGGAAGTAAAGTGATCACTTGGATTTTTTCTTCACTGGTCTTTTTAAGGTAAAGAAGCGAACATGAAACCATTACCTTGTTAGTTTTCAAGTTGGAGCAAAACTCGTCAAACCTGCACTACTGTAGACAGAAAAAAATACCTAACTGATTTTAATTTTTTTAGTCTGAAGGAAACGGGAGGAAACCTAGTGAACTAGATATTTAGATAGAGGGGTCTCCGGGTCTTATTTTGTTGTACAAATTATTAGAACACATAGAATGCATACAAATATTATAAAAGCGAAAGTAATTCTGTCATCTGTTACATTTTCACGCCTTAACAAACAAATGAAATTTGTCAGGAAGGTAAACAGTACTCCGGGATCAGACACAGGCTACTTGAAAATCGCGTATGAAGCCTCGCGTATTATAAAGGATTATCAAATTGACTATTAGTCAATAGACCTTTTATTAATGTTGTTATAATCTAACTTATGTGAAAAGAAAACTGACAAGTCTTAACCTCGGTTGAAGGAAATCACCCTCCCTAAGGGGTCTGAAATGGTGATTTTTATTTTTTAACTAGCTGCAACCCGCGGCTTCGCACGCTTTAGTCCGGAATAAAAGGTAGCCTATGTCCGGCCCCCGGATACCATCTACCTCTGCCAAATTTCACCGAGATCCGTTCTTGAGTTATTGTGTAACTAACACAACTTTCTTTTGTATATATAGATGTTATGTTATACTTATGAGGTAGATTGTAAATAACAGAATTTTTTTTTTATTATTTATTCAGTACGTAAAATATAACCTACTTTAAATCATGATAAAGTCAGTTACAACTTAAAATGATAGTTTGTATCAATTTTTATTAGAAAATTATACGAAACATAAAAAAAAGGAATGATGCCTCACAGACTACAAATATGTAAGTGCTGATAACTTATTTAATAATAATTTTAAGACACTGAGATTTATAAATAATGCTATTATCATATCCTTACAGACAAAAGCTATAGAATCCAGTGTAGATATACGCTAGACTAGACCTATGTGGTATACTGATAATGATGATGAATTAGAAACTAAAGTCTAAGCAGATAATTGCTGAAGAGTATCTGCTGTCTTACAATTTGCATAACTACCAAAGGGAATTTCTTTTTATCTGTGTCGATAAGCAGTTATCAGTGTTGTAAGCATTTTATTATTTAGGTTTCCAATTTTTTTATAATACTTTAGATGCCAAGGCCGAAGACAGAGACAATGCAATACATGGTTTTGTTTTCCCAGCGCACAGTACAGGAGCCGTCGGTGTTGTTGTCCCAGAAACAGGAAGATGCTGTGTGTAGTCCGGCTCCATTTTTCTGCATGATTGTGCATGTCACTGAAAATTAAAGTTACAAAATAAGGTAGTTAATGAAACCAAACAATGGAATGAAGCGATGGGAAGTAATCAAATATCACCTGTTGTTATTTGTTAATAGTTAGTTTGAAAACTTATCATATGGATTCTAACCGCTTTTGTAAGCTTAAGAAAATAAATGTTAGTAAGTCTGATTTTATTTACATACCGATGTATTTGTAGGGTTTTTGAAGCTTCGTCAGTTGTCCCAGGCAGGCCTCCACTACATTAGATGTCCATTGGTTCACTTTGTTGTGCTGATAGGCAGTCCCTCCGATGGAGTTCTCGATAGCTTCCTTGATAATTTTGCTCACATCGTCCACAATGAATTGGTTCTGAAAACACGTCACAGTCGGCTATTGCACATACCGCAAGCATCCATTTTGAAACACAAGTTTGGCAGATATACTTACTTCTTCGACTAAGTCGTTACATTCTTTCACCTCCATGATTTAGATCTCTATTACAGACGGAATTTTAACTGATTATTGGCAAACTTTACCAAAAAAACAACGAAATTTTTGACGCTACATACACAAAGCGAAAATCTGCACAAAATTTGACATAAGTTTTTTTTGTTTTGGCTTGCTGACTTGAGATTGCTTGAAGTTGCTTTCTTTCTTTTGGCCATTAATCGTTGTCTATGGATTATGGGTGAAATTGGGCACCGTAGAAAGATTGCCCGTATCATGATGATTTATTTATTTATTTATTAATAAAGGTTTATTTATTTATTTTAACACTTTATTGCACTTTAAGGTACAAAGGGTGGGCTTAATGCCGAGGCATTTTCTACCTGCCGACCAAAACCATATGGTTTTTACAGGGGGTTGGCGTGCTAATAATAGTTATAAAAAAATATATATATACTTATACCTAAATACCTATCTAAAGCATAAATATGAAGCAATAAACAAAAACATTTTATGAAGTAAATTAACTATTGGTATAACCTCTTAAGAAAAAGCCTGCGCACCATTTGCTTAAAAGCATCTCGTGTATCTGCCTTTCTAATGTCCAGAGGCAAGTCATTCCACAACCGCACTGCCTCTATAGAGAAAGAATTTCCAAAGGAGGAGGTGTTATGCACTGGTATAGATAGGAGTAGATTATCGGAGGAGCGGAGACTTCTACTGTGATCGTCTGCCAGGAAATGAAAGCGTTCCTTCAAGTAAATAGGACCCGAAGGGTCTCTTATAACTGAAAACAGTAGAAAAAGGATCCTGAGTTTTCTTCGTTCACGAATAGGTAACCATTTTAGATCAAGGAAGACAACGTCAGCATAATCGATAATTGGAAAGAGGAGAGAGTTTACAAGAGTGATTTTAGTAGGAATCGGGAGGAAGTTTTTAAGACGCAGAAGCGAGTGTATTGAGGAATAGAATTTTCTGGAGATCTCTTTTATGTGGGGAATCCAACTGAGCTTCTATCAAAAATGACATCTAGATTTTTAACAGTGGGGAGACAGGAATATTATTCCCGTCGTATTGTAGAGAGAGTAGGTTTCGACCATCTATTTTAGCCAGCTGACGCGAACTACCGATTACAATGGCCTGGCATTTGTTAGGTTTAACCTTGATGCCAAAACGAGTGGACCAGGTTGAGAGTTTCACAAGCTCACCATTGAGGAGCTTAATGGCATCGTCCAAACTATCTACAGAGGAGGAGTGATAGAGCTGGAGATCATCGGCGTACATTATGGTAATGACAAAGAAGGTTGTGAGAAAGGAGGTTAATAAAGATAGAGAAAAGAAGTTTACCAACCACATACATATCAATCATTTAAAACAAACTTATAATTAGGTTCTGTTCTGATAAGCATGTTATTAACAGGTAAACACGACATTTGTAAGAATGACCTTCACAAATCTACTTAAAAATAAATAAACTGAATTTTTATTTTTTAATGAATCTACATAATAAAAATAAACTATCTGAGAATAAACTATACAAAATAAAATAGTTATTAACAATAAGACCAACTATATTATGTATTACTTACCTATATTTAACCAGGCGGGTCCTCTAGAGGATATCGGAAATGGTCCAGCAGTTTACTTTTAAATTTTGTAGCACTATCATTGAAAATGTCAATGTATCTTTGTGTTCATGAAATTGTATTGGTAACACAATCTGAATCTCGCAGTCGGAGCCTGTAGGCCATTATTGGTATGACAGAAAGGAGTGCTTAGAATTTTTGAAATAGGGCGTCTAGGAATTCTAGTGGGAACGGCTAACCCGACGTTCATGGTTAATGAGGAACAGTCAATTGTACTGTTTATAACTTTATGGAGGAATGATAGTTCGAGTATCTTACGGCAACAGTAAAAGGAATCTATTTCAAAGTGTTTCAGTCTATCGGGGTATGGAGATCTATGGGATATTCCGGGAGAGATAAATGCAAGATGTCTTGTGAAAGAGCGTTGTATACTTTCAATTCTTTGGGAGTGAACGCTGTATATTGGGTTCCAAATGGTGCAGGCGAATTCCAGAATGCTTCTGCCAAAAGTATTGAAAAGGAGAACTTTGGTTTTAGGTTTTTTGAAATCTGTAGCGTTATGTTTTATAAATCCCATTGATTGTGCAGATGGTGATTATGATGATGATTAGTCAATAATTTTGAGAAACTAACAAAGAAACTAAGCAAATCTAGATCGAATTTCAAACCTTAATGTCTACATACAAGCCTATAGTCAGTGTAATTTTACGGTTATTGGGGATGGACGTCACCCATGGGCCCCGGAAAACTCGTAGATATCACGGTAATGTTGCAGGTCATCGTTCAAGACGTTCTCAGACAAATAATATAAGTAGTAGGTAGAGTAGGTATAACTGTAATAGCATAACCGTATATAAGCTAGGGATTAAATCTTATTGGATCAATCCAATATCCCCTTACCTACTAACTAAACCCCACATATTATCTATAAGTGGGGTTTAGTAGTAGTATCTCTGTGTTATCTACCTATTGTATGTTTTATTGTAAATTTACTTAGTTATAGTTATTGTATGTGCCTAATTTTGTATGTGTGCCTTGTATTGTCTAATAAATTATTTCATTTAATTAATTTTATTTTTAGTAGTTTAGCGTAGCGGCCACGGTAACGGCGGGGCAGGGGGTGCTAGGAATCACCGGGCTACCTCAGGCTACCATAAAGAACTGACCCTGGCAACGTTTAACGGACGCACTCTGAGGCTTGACCATCATCTAGCGCAGTTGGAAGTGGAGTTAGAGAACATTAAATGGCATGTTCTGGGGTTATGTGAAGTCCGTAGAAAGGGGGAGGACACCGTGACCCTAAATGCACATGCCCCTCGTTCCCGACGAGACGACCACGATTCCAGAGTCACCCTGACACGCAGTGGCGTGTCATTGGCTCTGGAATAGTGGTCGTCCATCGTCGTCATTCGTCGGCATAGTGATACCGACGAACTGCCAGATATCAGTCAAGACGAGATCGTGTTAGCTCTGAGGCAACTTAAAAATGGTAAAGCCCCCGGTGAGGACGGAATTACATCAGAGCTTCTGAAAGCCGGAGGAGCCCCTGTAATACAGGAGCTACAGAACTTCTTCAACACCGTCCTTCATAGTGGGAGAACTTCTAAGACGTTGAGTGGGAGTTTAGTGGTGCTCTTTTTTAAGAAGGGAGATAAAACCCTCCTTCAAAACTACAGACCCATCACACTCCTGAGCCACGTCTATAAGCTGTTCTCACGAGTGGTCCCGAATCGTCTCGCTAGGAGACTTGACGAGTGCCAGCCACCGGAACAGGCCGGGTTCCGAGTAGGATATGGCACCATAGACCACGTTCACATAGTAAGGCAGATTATCCGAATTATAACCAGCCCCTGTGTCTTTTGTGGACTATGAGAAAGCCTTCGACTCCGTCGAAACCTGGGCTGTTCTGGAATCCTTACAACGTTGCCAAGTAGACTATCATTATATCGAGGTGCTGAAATGTCTCCAATTGCACAAAGGAGTGAGACAGGGGCACGTCATATCACCGAAACTGCGAGTTCACGAGCGCTTTGGAAGATATTTTTAAGACGCTGGACTGGAAAAGTAAGGACATTAACATAAACGGTGATTATATCTCGCACCTGCGATTCGCTGATGACATAGTCTTAATGGTGGAGTCGCTAGAGGAGCTAAACCGGATGTTGGATGGCCTAGCCACAGCTCCTCCACCAGCTCCACACCTCGCGATGCGTCGGTCTTGGCATGAATTTGGATAAAACCAAAGTCATCATGATCAATGGTCACATTGATGCAGGACTGGTCTGGTCGTCATACATGGCCACCTCCTCGAAATTGTTTCCGAATACACTTACCTCGGGCAGATTCTGCAGTTAGGTAAAAACAATTTCGAGAAGGAGGCCAAGAGCAGGATTCAGCTAGGTTGGGCAGCGTTCTGGAAACTACGTCGAATCTTATCGTCATCCATGCCGCAATGCTTGAAAACGAAAGTTTCAACCAGTGCGTCCTACCTGTTATGTCCTACGGAGCTGAGACGTGGACACTCACGGTAGGGCTGGTCCACCAGTTCAAAGTCGCTCAGCGAGCTATGGCAAGAGGTATGCTTGGAGTTTCTCTGAAGGATAGGATTCGTAACGAATACATCCGACAGAGAACCAAAGCTATTGACATAGCTCAGAGAGTTAGCAAGCTGAAGTGACAGTGGGCCGGCCATATCACGCGAAGAACCGACAACCCCTGAGGTAAACGTGTTCTCGAGTGGAGACCGCGACTCGGCAAACGTATTGTAGGACGCCCTCCGGCCAGGTGGTATGACGTTCTGCGAAAGACTGCAGGCAGATGCTGGATGCGGCACGCTGAAGACAGGGCGCTATGGCGCTCATTAGGGGAGGCCTATGTCTAGCAGTGGACTAAGATGGATTGGTTGATGATGATAATGAAATATGATTTACAGAACTAGAATTAATTACCTACTTATACTTTACTAAAGTTATCCAGTTGGTTTTAATTTTTTGGATAAAATTTAAAAAATTGTTTTGATATAAAAAAGAAAATAATATATCAAAATAATATATAATATAATAAAAATTAACTGTATTTGAAACTAAGCTATACGAAATAAAAACAATTGTTTATAAAATTTAATCAGGCACCTGCCCGCGCCCGCATGATTAAATGTTAGTCCTCTAATAATATAATTAGAGATAATTTAATGATAATATAACAATGTTTGTTCTACATAAATGTTGACTAGACTAATTAAATCAAATAAAATTATTAATTAAAATTATCAGTAAAAGTTTAAATTTTTATGTAAGACCCCGAGTTTGTTTATAGCTGGTAATTTAGCTTTATTAACGTCAGATTTTCTGTCACTCTTCTACGCATAGACAATAATAAGATGTCAAATCAAAAATTTTATTGTCGTTGTGCGAAATGAACATTGGATATTTCCAATTTCGGAAGAAAATAATTAACTATGGCTTCATCTGTGCAAAATAGTAGAGTTTCGCGTTCAGGACTCAGTGGATGTTGTAGAACATGCAACCATTGGTGTTGGAGAATCTTCAAATGGTTCCCAGTCCTACTGATAGCTTCCATCATGACCTGGTCCTACTATGCTTACATTATTCAGCTGTGCGTTTGTAAGTATCACTTTTGTGTAAATATTTTTATAATAAGTCTTTCAAGTCTACTAGAGCTTACATCTTGACTGAAAATTTGCTGAGCTACCGCCACCAGCACTTCCATGATAAAAATATGGCTACAATTCTATCCAACACTCTTACATGTGTAGTAATAAAGTGTTATTTTTCAGTTACTATAGAGAATACAATCCAGCAATGTGTGTATATGTTAATATATCACATTCTCCTGATTATGTTCTCCTGGTCCTACTGGAAAACTATCTTTGCAGAGATCAAATCAATCCCGGACAAGGTATGTTAGCACTACTTACTAAAACCGAACACATCCTTCAATGGTCAGTAATTTTCAACAGCTTTTCAACATTTATTTATTAAAAACAATTAGGAACCTAGGAAGCTTTTGTCTAGCTAGCTAATCAAAAGATTTCTACCAAATTAGTTTTGTCCTCACTATTTTTAGAAAGTTTGTAAGGAAATGAAAGTTAGCTATTGTTTCCATTAAGTTTTGGTGTTGTTTCCATATTCAATTCACATGATTTTAAATTTTTGTTCGTAGAAATCAGAAACCAATTACGTTTTCTCTTTAGATATACAAAATAAGCTCATAGACAAGTCAAATTGCAACTATTAGTTGTTATGAAATAAGAAAGTTAGTAAGTAGTATAACAATAGTTACATTAATAACAAAGAAAATCACAATCAAAGAATAGAAACAAATTAGAACTAGTATTTACAATTGAGGTAACTGCAGAGTGTTGCAAACAATCAAGAGGTAGCTCAACTGATCTATATCAATACTACTTTTACGAATACAAATATCAAACCTACCATCCAGCGAATATGAATAACTTGGCATATTAAAAAAACACTCATTCTTTTTATTTAGTTTTTAACTTTATTGACAAAGAAAATTACAATTCAATAATAAAAACAAATTAGAACTAGAATTTACAATTGAAACAATTAAACTAACTGCAGACTGTTGCAAACAATCTACATGTAGCTCAACTGATCCATATCAATACCAGTCGGAAGCACCCTCTACTTGTACGCTGGCTGCGTTGCAAAACACTCAATAATATAATTATTTTCTATTTTTTATGTACATGTAATTAAAATTTACAACTGTCAAATTTTTGTTATGAAAACACAACTTCTGTAGATTCCCTAGTGACAAGCGATTTCTTTTTTTAGTCTGGATGTTGCTAGCCGTTGAAAAAAGCCTCTCCGAGGCGACTCACGTGGTTTATATGAAAAATATATGGTTCATAGTCATAGGGAATTTTTGGCTATAGCGTTCGGATACTCACACGTGCGTGACACACGGTACAATCAAAGGGAGATGCATACAAAAGTTTTTTTTAAAATAGTATTCGTAATTATTTATTTGCTAAATACGAATATTCGGTCTACTATTCGGCGAATACGAATATTCGAATTTGTATTAGTTGCATCACTAATTGTGACTCATGCTTGACAAGCCAATTACATTTATAGGAAATTTCCTCATTCTGCCAATAATGAGCTTACCTAACTTACTGCAATTTTATTATAAACAATATTTACTGTTGCACAAAATTTACCTTTGAAAACGGACAATATTGTCTATTTTGTCAACCCTTCCTGAACTAAATCACACTGTTATTATAAATGCGCAAGTTTGGATGGTTGTTACCTCTTCAAGGCAAAGCTCCTGAACAGATCAGGCTGACCATGATGTTTCCTGATGAATCCACTGTTCTGAGGTATATGCAATTTCCGTATCCAAGCATTGATGCATCTCCCAAACCATAAAGTGAATATGACACAGCCCCTGGCAATGATACACATCTGGGAATCTGTAATTTCGATAAATGATTAAGATCTTGAATAAGGCAATTCCATTGACGATTGAGTTGTAGCACTTTATTTCGAATCAATTTTAATTAGTTTACTGTCTAATGATTACGGATTCCATAAATAATGCTAGATAATCCACACAGCATCATCTAGCTCAAGCTAAGTAGAGCTTGTGTTATGGGTACTAGATGACTGATATACTTAATCTACAAATGAGTAATATCAGAAAGCATAATTTAGAACAAATTCCAAACAAAAAGTGTACTTCAAACTAAAACGAATATATGATTTAAAACACGAATCACTTTCAAAGTTACAAAAAGAAATTCTTCGCGATTGGTTAAAGTTCAGAACGAATGCAGGGATTGGTTCGCGCTCGTGGTGTAATGTCTGCCATGACAGGTGAGTCATAGCGGCGTGGACGATGTATGCAATAAGTAGATCGGACCAAGTCAATAATTTAACAATACTATTGTACAATGTTTTTTATTATATTTTTAAAAATAATTTTCTTCATATTGAATGAAGCATACTCTGCTGGGTTTCACGGGCATCCAGTCATTCTCTTGTATTTCTAGCTTAACTGCAGCTATCCACTTATTTTGCTGAATAGGATCGGCAGGGAAACTAAAAGAAAACCAATTAAGCAAAATTCATACAATGTCTGTTTTATAAATATCTAAACTTATAGATTTAAATTTCAATATTGCATCAAAAAAAAAAAATTCAAATATAATAAAAAAATTAAGTCATTCAAAAATTTACCGCCTTCTTATGCATAGTATTGACCATCTCGGTTTGACAACGTATTTGATAATTTTTGAAAATTATAATTTTTCTACTACTTACTAGTGAAAAGTGATCTCTGGACATTTAAATCTTGTTTGGCTCCTGCACCACTTCACAACACATGCTGGCATAATGATTTACAGCTAGTTCACAATGATAAATTCGAAAACGTTTGCGAAGATTTGACGTGTGCTCGCTAACAAGATCGCCTACTTGCACTCGACTTTTGTTTGGGCATTTTTGTATCGCAGTTCCAGTTCCTGATACTACTTTCTATGTATGATTAAAAAGAAAAACTATCAATGTAATGTATTGTATTGTATTAAGTACTACTAACTTAATACAATACATTACATTGATAGTTTTTCTTTTTAATCATACATAGAAAATACCCAGAACACCTGTTATGTTCTCTTCATGTTCTCAAGGTTCCGATGTTGTTTTAGTACAAGCTGCCAGAAACGGAACTTCAGAAACTATTGAATGCAGAATCAGAAGAGACTCAACGAAGCATCTTGGAAGGTTTCGCTAAAGACCTACCTTTAGCCACTCGGTGAGATTATATACATATAACATATACATATTATATATAAAACAGCTTTGAATGTCAAATACATGTATACATGTGCTATACACAGTGATTGATCCATGATTTCTTGGATCATTATTTTGTGTTGGTTGTCCTGGAACTAGTAATAGTTAAGCACAGCATCATGTACGTCCTGTGACTGGAATTGAACCCACTAGTTAGACTGACAGTATGCACAGTCACGCTATCTGCTTTGATTTTCGACCATGGTTTACAAAATGCGTTTGAGGTGACACTGATTACTCAGCACTGAGCACCGTCGGTGCCGCAATGATGTGTCTCTGCTGTCAGTGAGGGTGTTACCACGCTAAACGGTCGATCTTCGATCGACGTCGATCGATAGGTGTGGTAACTTTAGTTAATCGACGGATACCGTTCGATAAAACGTCGACTAACCATCATTATCGTCCGACTGCATTCCATACCATAGATCGACGATCGATCGGTGTGGTAGAAACTATCGATCGAAGTCAACTAATCCATTCCACCATCGATTGGTGTGGGTGACACTCTGAGTGACGCAGGATCGCGCTGATAGAAATGCAACCACGAGCTATGAGACGCGTCGGCGCCGGTCGACGGGTAGCATTACTGTAAAAGTATAAAATAATGGTCGATGGATAAAGATGCGTTGAGGAATCAGGGGGACGCCTTTGCCCAGCAGTAGGACTCACGAAGCTCATTCTAATGTACCTAATCGTTATGGTTTTCTGTGGTTATCTTTAAGTGGATAAGAATTCGTAAAGCATCGAAATAATTTAAAACAATTTTTTCTCAATTCTAGACTCAAAATGTCCATAAGAAAGTACAGAGACATTTTATTGAGACCATACAGACAAGAAACTAAAAAAGTCATCTTAGAAAATTTTGTGGACACCTTACCTGTTTTAACAAGGTTTGCATATCTATCGATTAGCCTAGAATTGAGAAATTATTGTAATCCATTACTTATTGGTAGTGGTTAAGATTCATTTTCAATTAACAAGTACCTTTATTTTCACTAGAGATCAACTTCCATAAAAACTTGTTTTTGTATAGTAGCATAGAAAATGTTGTGGTTGTTGATTGCATCAGTGACATTTGTGTACTAAAATGTAACCGTGTACGGTTACATTTTAGTACTTGTGTACTTGTGTACAAGTAGTGGAGATATTGTGGTTAACATGGTTATATGATAACTTTGGCATAATAATTTTGTTGAGAAGAAAATGATACAAAATTAGTAGATTAATCGATATTTTACTCATTGTACATTTTCAAAAACGGCGACACAGTTCGCGGGGAATAATATAGAGCCAAAGGTATAGAAATTTGAGATAGCTCAATTTCACAGTTTTACCGGCACGTTGTCGAAATGCCCTGAGCTGGGCTAGGCATAATCTGGATTATGATGATGATAATCTGTTTCAGAACAATGTCCGGTTCCGTCCGATACTGCAACCGTTGCGTGGTCGTCAAGCCCGACCGCGCGCACCATTGCTCAATCTGCCAGAAATGTGTCTTGAAGATGGACCACCACTGCCCGTGGGTCAACAACTGTGTCTGCTTTCATAACTACAAGTTTTTCATGCTCTTCCTCGGATATGCATTCGTGTATTGTCTCTTCGTTATGGCAACGTGCTTGCCGTACTTTATTAGGTTTTGGAAGGTATGTTTAGTTCGTAGCGTTTTTTGATTTTTAGGAAACGTTTGATGAGGTAGCTATTTTATATTAGTTATTAGGGAAGATTATGAGGATTACTTCGTGTAAATTGTTAGGAGTTTTTACGAAGTCATAGTTATTCTTCGAATCAATTATCATAGCTAGCACACGAAATTCTGAAACACATTAAAGGATGGTGTGCCTCAAGGTTGCCTATTCGTACTTTTTTATTCTTTAGCTTCATACCGATAGGAAGTTAGTATGTCGATACCTATGAAGAACTATTTGCAATTTACAGATGTATCAGAAATACAGGCAAGCCCACTGCGATCGCTTGATAGACAACGGAAAAGAAATGTCTAAAATGTGCATGGATATGATCAATGTAATATTATTTCTTTAATTTACCACATTTAGCTAGATTTCGGTAGACTCGAAGATTCAGCGGAAATAAAATTCATTTTCGCTTCATTTAAAGCAGCTTAATAAATGATTATTTTTATAATTGCTTTCACAATGCATAAAATAGTAAATTGAGAATTCAAAATAGTAAATAACTATTTAACAAATAGTCAACGGTGTGAACAGCATAGCTATAACATAAAATAGTTTAAGCTTGTAATAAACGATAGCCCTAGCATAGGTCAATTGGTTTATTACCCATTAGAAGAGATACCTAGTTTCACAACACAAGTCAACAATTCAAAGTTCAATCACATACTTATTCGTTTTAGCTGTAACTGTCCCACTTCTGGGCAGAGGCTTTTCTCTTTCCACTGCTCGCAATTCAATGCATCGCATTCGATGCTTATCTGTAAGCAAATTGATTAACATCTATCTAACGTTAGGCGAAGCGGAACAGAAATAACTCTCTGATCAAAAGAATGGTAAAATAAACCTAGTGGCGTAGTTTAGGCAGGTTGTAGGTAATCTTATTGTTACAATAATTAAAATAAAGTACAAATACTTCAACACAATAGGTATTTATTAAATAATATTGGAAGTCTTCAGAAAACCATACACCATACCTAATCACGAAGCACAATAATAATTTATGAGTAACAATTCACATTATATCAGTTTTAGAAGTGACGAAATATCGTAGAATAGATAAACTGACCTACATTATCGCTATGAATCATCAATTAGTTATTTTCGTAGCGTGTTCCACATTGTTTAATATAGGCAGCGTCGCGGTGGGCATGCTTTTTTTAAATTTTAATTTGTATCCTTATTTAAACAGTGTGGAACTAGATTCGTGTCCACTATAAGCTAAGCTAATTTTTCATCCATTACACATTTTTTCTGCCAACCGACGAATAACGAAGTATTCTGTTTATTCCTTGATAATACTAGCACGCAGACATCCTGTGACAGAAGGTGAAATATTTTGGCCATCAAGGCCGATCGTTCGTGCGCTGATCATCTCTATAATTTACTAATCAATTATCAAAATACTTGTCAACGCATATTTGGCAAGAGATTTGATAATTTATTTGGTTATCAGCCTACAAACAACCAGATCTTAACCCATCAAGTCTTTCCGATGATACTAAATAGCTGGAAAAAGCTTACCTTTTTTTATTAATCTCTAATATTCACGGGATTACAGATTCGAGGATTCTTATCTCAATAGCAACTAGATTAAAATTATAAGGGATTATAGAATTGTCCATGCTAAATGCATGATGCACTGTACAATATCCGCATCATCATTATAAGGGATTATAGAATTGTCCATGCTAAATGCATGATGCACTGTACAATATCCGCATCATCATTATAAGGGATTATAGAATTGTCCATGCTAAATGCATGATGCACTGTACAATATCCGCATCATCATTATAAGGGATTATAGAATTGTCCATGCTAAATGCATGATGCACTGTACAATATCCGCATCATCATTATAAGGGATTATAGAATTGTCCATGCTAAATGCATGATGCACTGTACAATATCCGCATCATCATTATAAGGGATTATAGAATTGTCCATGCTAAATGCATGATGCACTGTACAATATCCGCATCATCATTATAAGGGATTATAGAATTGTCCATGCTAAATGCATGATGCACTGTACAATATCCGCATCATCATTATAAGGGATTATAGAATTGTCCATGCTAAATGCATGATGCACTGTACAATATCCGCATCATCATTATAAGGGATAATAGAATTGTCCATGCTAAATGCATGATGCACTGTACAATATCCGCATCATCATTATAAGGGATTATAGAATTGTCCATGCTAAATGCATGATGCACTGTACAATATCCGCATCATCATTATAAGGGATTATAGAATTGTCCATGCTAAATGCATGATGCACTGTACAATATCCGCATCATCAATATAAGGGATTATAGAATTGTCCATGCTAAATGCATGATGCACTGTACAATATCCGCATCATCATTGGCATTATCTATAATGTAACTTATCATGACCGATGTCGCACGACTATTTCCGCGAAAAATAGCCTTATGTTACAAGCATCAATTATACTTGTGAGCAAAAAAATCGATTCAAACGCACTGCTCCTGCTGAAACTTCGCCGCCAGTAAAATGCCAATATCTCAGTAAAATCTTATATCGGTCATCCCTGCCAGTAAAGGCAATTTCCCGATGATGAGGGCTTTTATTGGCAATGGCGAAGCGCTAGTAGTGGTTAACGTAGACACACAACATGATTAAAAAAAAAGTGATGGACCGGTTTTCATTACTTTTATTTATTTATTTATTTATTTGGTACACAAAACACATAACAAGCAATAACAATAATAGAACACAAAAATCTGAGAAAAAATGAACTGGCTTGACACGTAACACTATGTGCACTCAACAAATAATTAGGTATATTGAGTAGAAATGTAAACAAAAGTTTAGATTGGTTTGAAAACGGTGATACAAAAATAAGACCAGATATGTAAAATAACACAAAACAGCAATACCTATGTATTTAATGGTGACTTCAGGATACAGTGGCTATGTTGCTCTCACAAGCATCATTTCCCCTGCAGTTCGAATGGAGGATGTCCTTAGCAGTTTTAACAAAACCATACAAACTAGGACAAAATATGTCCAACACTATATGCGACTTTAATAGCTCATTATACTGGCGACACATTCTCGATAGTGGGTTGTAAAAAGAAATGTTATTTTTATAAGTAAGTAATGAAAATAAATTAGAATGATTTGCTCTACGGGCGCTAAATTTAGTATTCAAAGAAATATGCGACAACAATTCGGAAGAATCAATAATAGAATGCATGATTTTGTACAGGTAAACTAAATCAAAGTATAATCGACGCCTTAGCGTCGTATAGCTGAAAAGTAGGCTTTCAAACGCATATATCTTTGTCTAAGCATCATCGGCATAACAATTTTTAAAAAAAGAAAACGACTTTTGTGTGACTGAGTCGATTTTTATACTCCCGAGTATATGCTTTATCATCTTATGACTTGACTTCTTTATTGATGGCAACATTTGTCTGGTTTGCCAATTTTCTGCCAGTAACCGGTTCATGGAAATTTAATGATTTATAAAGTTTATTGTATTCCAGGGTGATTTTGGCACAGCGGCGAGCGTTGGACGCTACCACATCGTGTTCGCGTTTTTTGTCTCCCTCATGTTTGCCATCTCGCTTGGTTCACTCTTCGGGTACCATTGTTACTTAGTGCTAAACAATAGGACTACTTTAGGTTTGTATATTAAATGTACTTTTGTTATAAGTGCTGTTAAGCCGGGAATAAACATGCCTGTAAACAGAACAATAGCGTGCATTCTACACTAGCCAAACTCGATGTATAATGTTTGTAAACAAACCATAAATAAACTAAAACTCGCTTGGCGTCGAGTTTCAGATATAATTGTAACCAATATTTATTGAAGAAAGGATCTCAAATCGACAAATAATGTAAATTGCGTATGAAAAGACGCGCCAACAGAGTGAATTTTAAGTTACTAAACCTAAAATTCACTCTGTTAAAGTATGTCTAACTATGGGCGGTTTGTTTACAAACATTCTACATCGAGTTTGGCTAGTGTATAGTTAACGGCATGTAGAAGAAGTAAATGGCACACAATTAATACACTACTCAACAAAGTCTAGGGAACAAGCAATAATACTTCAGCTTTTTTGTGAAAACTCGTACAAAAAGTACTGGTCACTAAAATTTATAAATTAAGGCTGGAATAGGAATAAATCATTTGTTCGAAATTCAAAAAAATAAAACAAAAGTGCGAAGCTTTTCAAAATAAGAAGGAAAAACTGAACTTGGTCGCAGAGTAAGGGGTTTGCTAGCATAAAGTTGTTGTGATTTTTGTCATGTATCGATTTTTTTTTCTTCTGAAAAACCATTACCTCCAACTTTTTCGACATTTTTGAAACTCTAAGCGTTATGTCACGTCGTCATTTAACGCGGGAAGAGATGCTTAGGGCTGTGGGTATGTTGGAGGCTAGACGCAGTCAACGCGATATCGCGGCCGCTGTTCACACACAACCAAGCGTAATTAGTCTATTATGGGCACGCTACAGGGCTACAGAAGATGTAGCCGAACGTCACCGAGGAAGATACGGGGTCACTACCTAGAGATAAGATCGATTTCTGCAAAATGCTGCAAGAAGGCAGCCCCAGATTACAGCTCGCCAGTTGGTAGGAAGACTCCAGTCCCAGCACCAAGTGGTTATCAGTGACCAAACTGCCAGGAGAAGATTACATGAAGTGAATCTCCGCGCTCGCAGACCATTAAGAGTTCCAGCTTTGCGAGGTGGAAAGCGAGGGCGTTGTTTATTGTGGGCTAATGCACATTTGCGATGGACCGACAATTAGTGGGCCCGTTTTCTCTTTCCCGATGAGTCTCGCTTCGGATTTCATCCTGATTTAAGGAGAGGGCGTGATTGGCGTGTTCCTGGTCGCCAAAGTCGACTCCGAAATCCTCAGGAAGTTCACCCTTATCAAGGCGGAACGATCATGGTGTGGGCTGGAATTCGCCTGGGTGGGAGAACTGATCTTGTTCGCATACGAGGCAATTTGAATGCAGAGCAATACATTGAACAGGTAGTGCATCCTATGGTCATCCCCCACCACCAGCAGTTTGGCCAATATTTCGTGTTCATGCAGAATAATGCACGCTCACACATCGCAAGGCAGGTGATGAATGTGTTCAGCGAGCACAATATCACGGTATTAGAGTGGCCTGCTCAGTTTGCCGATCTTGATCCAATCAAGCATCCCATGCATGTTCGGAAGAAGAGCTTTCAGTGATTTTCCTCAAAATTTGAACACGGGAGAAGAACTTTTTTCACATCTTTCCAGAAAATGGAGCCTTATTCCACAGGCGACAATTGATAACTTGATACTCAGCATGCCACGCCGATGTAGGGCCGTGGCTAATGCCCTGGGAGGTCCAACGGATTATTAAGCAGCTGCAAAAGAATGTTTTTTCATTTAATTTCCACGTAAGCGTCATATGTTTTTGTAATTTGAAGAAAATTGTTTTTTTTTGTTTAGGCACTATTTTAGTTTTTATAATTAAACCTTAATTTTTTACATGAACGCTTTTTATTTAATTTCATAACTGAAATCAAGAATAAATTTCGCTTCTTTACTTCATCTGGGACAAAAAAAAGTTGAATTAAAAATATACACTAAAATATCCTTGTTCCTTAGACTTTGTTGAGTAGTGTACATTTGCAAGTTAAACTTGCATGCAATTTGCGTTCTTGCATGCCTGTATTTCCAAAACGTATACACTGCTGGCACACTTGCATCTAGTTTACGTGTCAGTTTCACGCTTTTTTGCAATGGAACACATTCGAAGTTAATTAAATTGTATCTTATTACGACTAGCAACAGAATGTGTGGCTAAATGAATGAGAGTGAAAAAAAGAGAAGAAGACAGATTTGGGTCGAAATCTGGCATCTGGCATGCCTGTAGCTGTCGCGTGCATTCACACGTGCCGGTTTTGCAGCACCCCGGGTCCAGTCCCCCATATTGCATGCCAGTTAGTGTAATAAACATGACAATAGATGGCACGTGCACGGAGCTGTTATGCAAGTGTTCTTGCTATAGGCATGTGTATTCCCGGCTTAACTGTATGATTTGTGTAGCTTTGACGCATTGGGGGACCCACAAAAAGACCTAAACCCTAGTCAGTCAAATTTTACCTTCGGAATAGAGTAGAAAGTAAAGTTGGGAATGTTCTGCTGTTAATCTGTTAAGAACGATAAAGATATAGCCGCGAACGCTTATGTGATTACATTTTATGCAATTCACCATTATTCTTGCTTCCTACAATTTCAGTTTTAGGTAGAAAATGTACTCTTGAGGACGTGTTTACAAAAGTTCATAAAATTTGCCATTTGCCGGTTCATTTTCTGATAAATCCATTGAACTTCATAGAATGTTAAGGGTACTATAAGATAAAGTAAACTTTTAACAATAATTTTTATTTTGTGTAAAAAGTCGTATTTAATGTTATAAAAATAGATTTTCCTAGCCCCTTTTCGCGAAAACAACGAAATCAGGTTTCGGTAAAAAAAAACTAAGTAATTGAAGAATTATACTTAAAAAGAAAAATACAAGCATATAATACAGATAATCAACATTTGATTATATTAAAAAATCTATAAAGTTTCAACAGTATACGATATTAAAATTATCAGTTTCACTGTTGCGTTTTTCTATAGTATAAAACGACAAACATTTCGAATGCTACTTCAGTCAGCGCCTGTGCGCCACAGTGAAAGGACGTCCCTGTGTCGCTCGGCAATTATGTGATTATTAATAATTGTGTGGTTCGAAAATAAAGTTTGGGGAGAAATTCTAATCTAAAAAAACTGCTCCTCATCAGAGAGCGAGCATAACTGCCAAAACTATGTCACTTGGATCTATACTTTTCATGTACCCCTCTCGAATTTGGGCTCGAGAGGGTTACATGGTTACATGTTATATTATCCCGGCGCTGTCCCGGTGAACTTTGTACAACCATTTGCAGTGGACATCAATTAATACAAATGCCAGAAGCGAGTTGTCAATTGCGGAAGATGGCGGAGTTCCAAACCTTATTTATTTAAAAACCTCATCATGTCTCATCTCATCTCAACATACCTTATTTCATTTTTAGGTATATATCCGAATAACCCGGCATTACGCTTTTTAGTTACGTAGGACTTAGTAAGGTACTTTGTTTAAAAAATCGGCATTCAAATCGGTTCATCCGTTTGGGAGTCACGATGCCATGCATGCATTGCCATGCAAACACAAATGCACATGTTAAACTTTAACACCCTTTCTTTTTTTTGTAAGCGGTTAAAAATTAATCAAATTGAAAGTTTTGAAATTACGTCTCCTAAAATAATGAGTAAGTCGGTTAAAAAAAACCGATACTAAAATATTTATTAAAAATGTATATTACCTCTATACTGAAATTAGTTATACGGAATAAAAAAATACTAATGTAAAAATAAATATACATTAGTATTTTTACAGACATCAATTTCAACCAGAAAAAAGTATCAAGATGTGTTAGTTCTATAGATTACCGCTGAGCATGCGTTGCTGCGTCTGTGTGCCCTGCGCATGTAGTAGTACAAATTCAATAACTAGAGCGCGTCTCTTCGTAAATGCGTCCTTAAAAAGGAAATTTAAAGTTACTTTGAATCCTTTTAAAGACTAGCAGACACACTAGAAAACAAATAATTTTCAAGAAAACCGAGTAAAATTTTTAGCAAATAAACATAAGTCTATTTTGGCGAATTCTTAAATAAATGAATGAATGAATACGTAATAATTTATTGTACTTCAATTTAATATAAATAACAAAATATTTTATAAAAATAAACACAGTACAAAAGGCCCTATCGCATAAAGGCCTGGGAGAAAAAGATAAATGACAAGAAATAAAAGCGATTTTTATTTCAGATATGATTGTAAACTACCGCCGATTGGGCAGCCCCACCGGTCAGATTATTAAATCAATGCTTAAAAGCATGATCCACGGTAAATTGCTGTCCTATTACACGTAGATAAGACTATTTCCTGTGTAGATGAAGCGAGTCGTAGATTATCTGATCGTTCTTAACAGATTATAAATAGGTTGGGTTGATAGCTGTAAAACAAACAATAGGTTGTTTAGTCGTAATTTAACAAAGAAAACACCATAAATTAAGAATTTTACGAATGTTGTATTTTTTTGTATTTTAGTAGAAGGTAATTTGAGTAGTAAAATAGAAACGCTATTCGGAGAAATATTGTTATTATACTCTAAGGGCCGATTCTTATTAAGCGAACAAGCCTTTGGCGGAAGTGTCTCACGCAGTGTTGAGTAAGGGTGCCTTTCCAGAGCCTAGGCAGCGAAATGTGTAAAACAGCCAATAGATGTAATCTGAGCTATGAAAACAGAACGAACCTAGGTTTGACGCATTAAAAAAAAACGATTTCAGGCTCCATTCACCACAATAGTCATGAATGCCTTGCAATATTAGTTGACTTACTCTTTGTCATAGTAATGTAAGTTAAAAATTGCCAATTACAATAATAAATACCTAACTTAGTTTTCACTTTTAGTTAAGGCTTTTAAATAAACGTTTTATTGTTTTCACCCCTTAGCTACGCAGCCTTAGCTCTGATGGAATACACCCATATGGTCGGATTGTTTTTAACCCCCGACTAAGGACCAGACTCCACCAAAGCGGAGACGAGACGAGCGGAGAAGAGGTGTGTTTAAACAACTAACAGAACGTCGTTATTCACACATATCATCTACGCTCAGCTTCAGTGGAGGTCACCGAGCAGAGATGTATCATATTTGTGTGCGAAGAAACAAAGAAAGATTAAAGCGGAGATGTGAGTGGCGTGCAGTGAGCGGCGCTGCTAGTGCATTCCTCAATAAACAGCCGACGCTCGCCGCACGCAACTCAGCCGCTCTAGCCAGCACACATCACCGCTCCAGTCTAGCCAGTACGCATCTCCGCACAGCTTCAGTGGAGACACCCTAGCTGAAAAACTTCTCGTCTCCGATTCGGACATCTCCGCACATCTCCGCTTTGGTGGTGTGGAGTCTGAACAATAGGGGCTGTTTGTTTGAGCAAAGACCGAACTGGTGGAGTCTGGGCCTAAACAGAGGGCTGATAAAAGTTTCACGTGTGTATCGTGTGTCACGTGTGTACTGTCTCTGACTGTGGCATCGTAGCACGGATAAACAAATTTGGATAAATTTATTCTTAAGGTTTTTATTATTATAGTGTGTAAGCCTCACACTGGTAATATAAATAAGAAATCAAATAATATTCCAAAAATTTTATGAAGTCGAAAAATTTTTGGAATAGTATTCGATTTCTTATAAATTTATTCTTGTTTAAAAGTAACTTAATCGAGACTGTTCTTATTTTATATTTGAAACAAATTAATCGACTATTTCCATTTATAATCGATACAGCCATTCTGTTGTATATAGTTCAACTAGTTTCTGCCCGCGGATTCGCACGCGTTGTTTCTATTGAAACGTATGAACGTTATTTATATCCCATGGAAACTGATTTATGGGATAAAACCAGCCTGTAGCCTATGTTTGATTCCTGGCTCAGAGCTACATCTATGCAAAATTTTAGTCTGATCCGTTCAGTAGTTTTGACGTAAAGAGGTAACAAATACCCGTACATCCAAACATCCATCCAAAAGCCTTGAAATTTTACTTCATTTTGTGTGAAGTAAAATTTTCGTGTTGCTCGTTGATCATCATTCATCATCGACGGTCCTGAGCTGTTTTTATCTAGATTCGCACTGCGACGCTCGCTTATTTTCCAAGTATTCATTTATTTATAACTATTGCAGAGGCGTTCCGCGCACCCATGTTCCGAGGCGGAACCGATAAGAATGGCTTCTCATTGGGCGGCTACAATAACTTCAAGGAAGTTTTCGGGAACAGTCCGAATCTGTGGCTGGTACCGGTTTTTACCAGGTAAGACCTTTTTGTTGGCATTTATGGCGATGTTGGTAATACTGGCAACAAAAAATTTAATGAGAGTATTCCAAAACTTAACTCAAAGTTTATAAGTGGTCTACATGGTTGTCTATTCATTGGCCACAAAAATTAATTTAAACTAATATGACTGCACCAAAGAATGTTGCCTTACGATCGAAATAAAAAGGACGGCGACACTTTAGTGCTGTCAAGATAGGATAGTTTTTGTACCAACCAAATAGACGCCGTTGCTTTAGTTCAGTTTTGGAACGCACCTCAGCGCCATAACGACCAAGATGTTTGTTTGGTTGGCACCACAGGGGCCGAATTCTGCTAACCAATCGCTTTATTATGACAATGCGCCACAGAATCGTCCATCGATCAAAGAAACTACATAGTGCGAGCGGCGCTATTTGCACAGAGGAAGGCACGGAGAGATAAATAGAATGGTTTCAACCTTTACACTTTTAGACGCGTCCCTCCATCTGTAGTAAAATGCCAAAATGTGTCAATCTGAGACTGCATTGTTATGGTGAAGCGATGAATTTAGTGGAATTACTGTGTTCTTTGGTGGGAATTTGCATGCTCTGTGTACAGGGAATCCGAATTAAAACAATCCTGTTTGTTTGTGTGTGTGCATGTATTACTCTGTGTGAAAAAAGAAGTGAATGACGTTAACAATTTCAACGCCGTTAAAAATAGACCTTAGAACTAAGATATTATTGGACGTTTTCTACTAAACACCTCGATATTAATAAGATTTTCGTGCAATGTTTGTCGTTTGACACATGTCCTTGTCTAGCTTTCGGTATTGGGACAGAACTACCAAATAACTGCTTTTGAACGACAGTGCATTTTATATGACTAAACACGGTTTATACAATCCATCAATACCATTCAAAATTGCTTTTATTGTAGTAACACTATACACACAGAACAATAAAAAGATTCACATAATCTACACAAGCTTTTATGCTAATTTAAAAGCACAAAGCCTTAACCACTGTTTAAAAGTTATTATTCAAAATATTCGCTTAACACCTTCATCTTGTTAGGTATAATAAGTATTATAATTTGTATACATGTAATAATATAGATAACCTTTATGGCGTGGACGAATTTTGAGAAATTTAATATTGTCAAGCATGTGATAATTGGAGCAGTTTGTTTGAAGTGAATTAACTATACAGGGTTATTGGAAATTACACCGGAACCTTTAAGGGGGTGATAGGGGAGGCCATTTGCAACTATTTTGAACCCATATTGTATTATGCAAAATTGAACCATTTTTGAGATATTCGCATATTCGTATTTTTTTGGGAAAACCCCGTTTTACGTCTTCACTAACGAATAAAAAAAATGTGACCATCCAATTCAAAGTGACAGGTTTTGATAGCCTAAAGTCTAATTCATAATAAACACTTAACAAAATCGTATGAATCAGTATCCATATGGAAGCTAAAGGACATGTTAATAAAAAAAGGTATATTTTTTAGTAAATTAGTACCAAAACCCCCATTTAAAAAAATACTCTGACTGTGAATTTGGTTGGCATGTTATTTTAAAAACATCTACTCATCTTTAGACATCTAACGAGGTATAAATCAATGCACTTAGTTCCACTATTGCAGAAAAAATACGGGTAAATGTAATGACTTGGCTAGTGAACAAGTTTGTATTGATTGCTTACCAGACGACTTGGCGTTCAATAGTAGTAAATTGTTTAACAAGGCGAGAAAGCCCCTAATTCCTACCTTGTGTATCGTGACGCATACGAATATCTCAAAAATGGTTCACTTTGCATAATACAATATGGGGTCCAAAATAGTTGCAAATGGCCTCCCCATCACCCCCGAAAAGGATCCGGTCTAATTTCCAACAACCCTTTATAAAAGCATGTACCGCTGTTTATAATTAATCCATATGATAAATTGCAGTTTTTGTCTCAACTAGAGACCAAAATTTCCCCCATTTGAAGATTAACAATATTTTAACAATATTACTAAGCTAAGCTGTCCCGTGGGAACTAGATATCTTGTAACTTAATTCTCGTTTTATTTCATCCCAAAAGAAAAAAATATGTTAACAAACTTGATTTCTAACTTTCAAAGTATAAAATCAAGTGTGTCGTCCTCTTCCTTGCTGAGTCAAGCCTAGAGGTCAAGTGAACAGTTATGTTAAGTAACTAAGTATTCTTATCTTTGCACCAATAATTACCCTAAACTTTGTTCCATAGAGGAAACATTTGTTGAACAAACTTCCCTTTACTATTTTCAAAGTATGTCTTGCGGAGTCGACTCAGGCTAGCCTAGGAAGTATTTTTATATCCCATACCAGTAACATCATAAATTCGTCCCCACCACTCACATTCAGCATAATTTTACTAGCCTCGGTGATGGCTGCGAATACCCGGTGCGAATGGAGCACCAACTGCAGTCGTTCTCGACCCCACAGGAGGCCTATAGCGGGTACGAATCCATGGGCACTACGCGATCCAGGTCAGAATCTGAGTACGATTCCAAGAACTCCCCAGCCGTCGCTCGACACATACCTTGAGAATATTCCAATCTGCTTTCAGGGGTTAGATTGCCTATCCTATTTTTGAGATTTTTATCAGGGCCTTTCTCAGCTAGTCCTGTTTAAAACTAACTTTATCACACGTCTTAAACGATTTGAACAGTTCGTATTAGGCACAATCACTCGCAGAAGCTTATAAGTCTAGCTTTGTTCGACAATTTTTTACAGGACTCTAAGAAAGGTTTCCTTAGTGATTATATTATAGGTTCGTATACCTATACGCCAAATGTTAATGAATTTATACAATAAGTAGACAGGCCTCTAACAGTATCGGATAATACAAGTCCATTTATAGATCTAACCGCCTTAAAATGACCTATGTGAGATACATATTACATCAATCCAAGGGGCTATATTTGATTTTATATACACATAGATTTACTAGATAGTATTAAAGTTATAAAAAGTATAGTGGCCTTAATAATCAAATTGTACTGAAAATTAGATTAGTCTTAGTACAGTTACATAGTTTAATTTGTTGTGCATGAGTATTGAGTATTCTTATATTGATAAGAAGGACATAAATGTTGATTCAAATGTCTGCATTTACAGCAACATACATGACGTTTTTCCAATTAGACGACAAAACTTTATTGAAGTTATTGATAAAAATATAAATAATATTTCATTTTCTGTACAATTATGATGTTATATATAACAAAATATACTCAAGTTATGTGAGAAAGATTTGGCTGATGTTTGTAATGAAATTTTTCATTTTCTAGAATTATTGAAATAATATTGATAATGCAAAAGCTTTTTATGCATTTTTTGTTTCTGTGCTATATACAACACACAAGACTGATAAATGTTAGAGAAGGTTCATATTTTGTAAGTATTTTGTGTGCACAATAAAGTCTTGTTCTTTTATTTTTGTGTTTTTATTTTTTATACTTGCCTCTTCTATTAACACGCTGTGCTTATTAGAACTAGAGCAAATTAGCAAGCAAATGGATACAACAGTTAATTTTCAGTAATTTATTAATTATTATTTAATAAGAGTTATATAAATCGTCTCGTGTGCTGTATATTCTTGAATTGAGTATCAATACATCTTTACAACATTCTTATCTGCTTTTCCTGATCTCTATTTTAGTATTATTTATCTGTTGTTTGTCCTGTCATGTCTTTCTACAACAAAATCTTATATTTCAAAATGATCTTCTTCATATCATTTATGTATCTCTCTCTAATCAAAACGTATGTGTACGGTTGCTTATTAACTTTACGTTGCACCCTCGCTCTCTGTTCTATTTAGACTTCTTCAAAATTTAAATTTCCTCTTTACCAGTCCCAATAGCAATAAGTTTTTGTTATTTTAGCACGCAGATGGCGCGAGAGAGTGAAAGCTGGCGACTATGTCCCACCGGACGCACCGCTCCCCAGATAGTATAAGGAATAAAGCATTTTACTATTATATTTCGTTAAATATAATGCATTACGCTAATATTTTATATTTAATAAACGTGTACGATTGAAACATGCTTTTCATTCATTGGCAGTTCATAGAAGTCGAAATTGTGGTCATTCACTTCTTTTTTTTCTAAATTTTAAAAGGTTTTAAATCGGTGTCCTTTTGCATGTTAATTGTTGTAGCAGCTAGTAGATCGCTAGAGCAAACGCCAGGCAAAATACACCTTTATGTGATAAAAGTCTTGCATGGTGTTATGAAATTGAACTTTATCTGTAATATTACTCCAAAAGATACTTGCTTATTTTATGGCACATCGACCCGAAGTGTGTCTTGGCCTTCCATATGAGAAACCATAACGTACACATGCCAATCTGTTTCAACTAAGGCCCGTATTACGGAACCTTGCTCATTCATAGATCTATGCTTGAGTGACGTTTATGGTGTCCGTGACGGTAGCGTACCCATAATTGAATTCACGTTTGTTGTTATGCCTTATTTTAAAGCATAATTAGCGAATAATTAGAGCATACTTAAAATTAATAGCGCCTCTGGTTTAAGAAATAATGACCATTCTTAGTGGGTACGCTAGCGGAACGATTCTGCTGGCGTACACATGACCGTACTCGAAAACGGCTTATACTATAGCAACAAAATACACACACAAATTTATAATTTTAATAACGCCCGAGCTATGCGAAATTTATGCTATGTATTGTGGTACAGTCGCGCACAACAAATAATTTATTAGTGAATTAATACACCGAACAATTTAGGTAGGTAGTAAGAATAACTAGTTTTGTTAGGTACTTTATGTGACATTTCATGAGTATTTATTCCTATACTTATAAAGCTAAGCACTTATAAGGTTTTTTGATATATGTACCTATCTATGTTATTTTCTTCCACCATAACCCTAAAATATATATTTTCGGACGAGATGCTTTGTTTAGTTTTACGAATGGAATTGCGTTTCGTTATTCCTAGATCTTGTTTGGACTCAGAACAATGTATTGGTCACAATGAACAATGCATTTGAATGACCCGTGGTAGTGAAAGAGATGAGATGATACGTCGCCCCTACCATGAGGTCGGCGAAGGGGTAGCTAGATAACCATAGTGTCTGTCGCAGCGGCGGCGGCGCGGCGTCCGGTATATTTAGTGAATTTGCGTTTATTTGTTGTGCGCGACTGTACCACAATACATTTGTTCCTAGAACTTCACATCGACTTTTTATATTGTTTCACTACGAATTTGCATAAAGTATGACTACTGGTAGAGGCAGTATTTCAGGCGCTAAATATACATATATCACGCATATATCATCAGAAAAGCTCGTTTTCTATAAGATCTATTACGTTGTTCAATGGGTACGCTGGCATAACGCCAACTCGTAATGTCATTTACCAGTCTTGCTCAATATCTCCGTTCCTATAAGAGCTATTATTATGAATTTTTCATAGCTCGGGCGTTATTAAAACGCTAAATTTGTGTGTAAATTTCGTTGCTATTGTATAAGCCGTTTTCGAGTGCGGTAATGTGTACGCCAGCAGAATCGTTCCGCTAGCGTACCCACTAAGAATGGTAATTATTTCTTAAACCAGAGGCGCTATTAATTTTAAGTATGCTCTAATTATTCGCTAATCATGCTTTAAAATAAGGCATAACAACAAACGTTAATTCGATTATGGGTACGCTACCGTCACGAACGGTTTATGCCATAGAAAAGTGTTACTCTAACATAGATTGATGACCGAGCGAGCGTCCATAACACGACTTTAAAAGTCATAGTGATAATGTTCAATTTCACAGCACCATCCGGATAGAGATCACACATAGAGCCAGTATCTACCAAAACATATTAGAAAATATTTGGGTAACGTCAAACTATTCGCATGAGTCTTCATAATGTGTTACACCGTTTTGTACAGAAAAATTATAAAAAAAATATCAAATAAGTAAAAAAAATAAGATGTATTCCGTCGATAACATTAAGCAAAGTTTCACTCGTTTTGATATGTGCACATTATGAAAACTCATTGTACATAATATCGCGACTAAATTAATAGAATTGATTTTACGAATCTACTATGCTTTAGTTTATACTGGCACTGGCACTTGAGGAACTGAGTTAACGTTAATTTCTGTATAGATGTTTAAATTACAGCCTATAGCCCGTATCAGCAGCTTATTACGTATAGCACAGCTAAATAGGTAGCACTGGCTAGAAATTTTACCGCAATATATTAGATAGGCAAATCTTTACCCACAAAACACATAACATGTTTAAGCTTCCTCATAATTTTTGACATTTTGCTTTTTATAAACACAAAATCACTCATAAAGAACCTATGTCAGGTAAGTTAAAACATTAAACAATACATGTCAAATATGAAAAGTCCCCTAAATCTGAGTCTGGCCTAGTTGTTTGAACAGCCACAATATTAGTTCGATCTTATAGATGCTTATAAATTGATACAGCGGACAAAACACATAACAAGATGAATGTAGGTAATTAAATTGTGCGGACTCTACCACACATGTGCGATTCTTAAGAGTTTCCCTTAGACAATAGGTTCGGTAAGGGAATCTGCGTGTCGCACCTGTGTGGTACCGCTGTTGTACAAACGAACTAACACAACGTATGGTTCAGTTTCGGCGACGGAATCGTCTACCCCACGAGGCTACCAGAGGAAGAATCCGAATCCCTGTTGAATTCGGAGCAGTGGGAGCGCTGGGGCGAGCAGCCGCGGCCTTTCGATGAGCACGACGCTTCCTCTTTCGACGAACTCTGAGTGTAGGACCCTCCGCAGCGCCGGGGACCAAGGCGCTGCTCACACGGACTTCAATGCGTTGATTGTACAAACGACAGTGCTGGGGAAAACAGTGACCAGAAAAGTGCTAATAACGACCACGGTGATGCGAACGAACTGTCTGGTAATGACGGTTTAACCTCGCGTGATGTTAATGACTATATCGACGCTAACGCGCTTGGCACGCCTCGTACAAATGGACATAATAATAATACAACAGATAACTGTTATTTTCACGAACTAGGGATTTTCAATAATTATGAAAATCGTGATCACTTCCATAGTAGCATAGGCCCCTTAAGTCTAGCGATGTCCACATTCTATTATATGTATGCTCTCGAATTTTTTTTCATCATGAAGTATCACAAAAATTTGCTCACTATATTCAAACTTAGTGCGCACGATTTCGATAAGATCTATGGTATAAACCGCAAATCGAATTGTACGCTTTCTGAGTATTGTACCGCTGTGGCGTGTATGAACATTTGTGGGGGCATGGTTCCCGCCACTCCGTCTCCGTATTCACCGCAATTTCCTGCACCTAACAATACAAAGCCTTCCGCGAATCTAGCTGAGCAGTATCACTCCCTGTACCGTGATTTCAAACACGCCAGCCAGGTTGAACTAAGGGATAAAATGACGTCTAAAGAGCGACTCGATCTGAACGAGGCGGTAGAAGAAAGATTCCGTCAAATCATATATCCGTTCACGAGAAGTGTTTACAGTGTCTTTACAAAACTGGTGGATGATTTTTTGAAACTGTTTGAGGAGATGGTCAAAGGTCTTATCTTGCTGAAGGAAACTGGGATCACTATGGAAGACATATGTTCCATAGACGAGCACAGTCAAACCTATTATAGTCTGCAGACTACATCGACTATGAGAATGCATTCAAAACTGTCGTCCTGCCAACCATACAATATTACAGAACTTGAAAAATTACTGGAACATGAACTTAAAAGCCAACTCGAAAATAGCTTGCGAAATAAATCTAATGCTGTTGGACAAAATAGTCCACAATTTCATAGAAATGATAGTCAGTCTTATGAACACGAAGAGACAACAAACAATAATCCCTACCTGACGTTCCTCACTGAAATCAACTGCCATATGCTACACAGCTGCGAGACGACAGAGTTTGATCCTATATTGGTATTAGAGAAGAAAATGTACCTGAAAAATTGCTTGAAACTGCTACGTGAAAATGAATACTTTTATGTGCACAGTCAGTCATCTTCAGGTTCGGAAAATTGTCCACAGTTTACGGCTCAAACAAATGCGGCTCAGACACAAACATCTGATAAAGAAATGTACAACATGTCTCTGAGAATATATAATCAAACAGTTTGCCACGTACAGGCAGCCATTTTAGCTATTTTCAGATCAATGAAATATGGAGAACAAGAAAAAGATAGATTATTCTCTCAAACTTCTGAGAAAACTGATTTTGAGAGAATAGACGAGTCCAAAAACCTAATTAAAAAAACACTGTCACAATATATGCATCCAAACAGAGACAATTCGCTTGATTTTCAGTTCACGCCTTCACTTAAATATGAAGATGAAAGATTTAGCATTGGACCACATAAATCACAACTAAACTACGAACCATTAAAAACAAGATATTACAAAAATGAGCCAGAAGAGAAAAGATTTATACGAGAAGTAACACAACAGCATCCAGATTTAGGATACTATGTTGATGGTAGATACATCACATATAAACAACAAGCAGAAAATGTTCCGACACAAACAAAACAGAAATGTGCTTTAGAAAAAGTTAAAGAAAAAGTTGCAATAAATGGCTTGTTAGACGAAACACATGTAAGCCCCACTTGCAATCTGGGCAATATTCTGTTCAAAGGAAAGAAACGAGATGTGCGATTTATGTGTACGATTAATTACATGAAGCCTGAAGTGTCTCACACCGAGGCAATCAAATTTCTCAAACATATGGAAGAAATTGGAGCAGCTCTTCACCGCTCCTACTGCAGCGAGAATCCTTTTCTTACTAAAGTTGAAGGACCTTCTTTCTATTTCACAGTGGCATGTGCTGATTGCCGCCAAGAACTAGCTCCGCCACAAAAACTGGAAGCATTTAAATCCAAAGCCAAAAAGGCTAACCGCTCTAAATTCATGGCCTACATCCTACGTAAAAGTCACGATACCATTTACTTCCCTGTGAAGTGTGGAAGCTGCGGGTTATTTCTATGTGACCCTAAAGAAGACAAAAAACATCTTTTACGTGTTCCTTTCCATTCTCCTGAAAAGGGCTTTTCTATTTGTGTTTCGCGATTGAAAGCTCATAAATGTCAAGCTGATACGTTTGAGACAGATTATAGGGGATGCATAACTGATTCAATGAGTACGACTGCCCGCACGCAGCTTAGGCGGAAATCGTACGAGAATTCGTCGAGGCGAGGTCACTCTTATGAACATTTACTCTCGCCTAAGCGGAATTTTTTGGTTAGAAGCAGATCTGTACCGGCATTTCTAGTTGACAAAAATGTTGGACACATCACTGAAAATTGTGGTTACACGTCGGAAACGGCTCGGAATATCCAGTTGCTTAAATTTGAGGATGCTGTAACAAACATACTAAATATTTGGACGTATGAAATGATCAATTATGAGAAAGGAGCAAATTCTCCTCACTCGAGAGCTCAAATAGTTAACTACAGAAAAAGTTTATCAGTATTCATCAAAGAAGATATAAAAGAAAAATTAAGTCAACGACATACACTTTCCGTATCTAAACATCTCATTACTCAGTCCACTTGTGGACAGGCTATTAAAAGGTCCCGATCTTGTCATTCAAAAGTCAGATATGAAACTTCAGCTTCATATCGATCTAGATCTGAATCTGTAATCCAAGATTGTTCACCCCAAATAAATACCTTCCAATATGCATTGACAGAACTTGAGAATGATGCTAAATCATTTTATTACAAAAACGTAAAGAGTGGCTCTTTCGAATTTGATAAAGGATGTCATTTTAAGTCCGAGTCTCTGGAATATAACAATAACACCATCTCGATCTCGAACAACGTGCAGAAAAGAAGAGAACGCCCATATTTACAATCTGATACTACACAACACAAAAACATTGCTAGACCACATTCTTTACACTCGGAACTAAAAGAAAAGTCTGTTAGTATTTATCCTCGCCGAAGTAGTTCTTTTGATACGCAGATTATTCACACAAATGAATTTACAAAACAAATAAATGCGTGGCAAACAGAACTACAAGACCTTCAGAAGAGCTTCGGAAGTCCAAATCTAAAAACTGATAATTTGCTTCGCAAAAATATGGCAAGACCACTTTCTCTAGACTCGGAACAACTAAAACAGATAACACCGAACACAAACAGTCGCCGCAGTATCTCGTTTGAAAATAATGCGGCTATAACAGATGAATTTTCCAATCATATACGTGCCTGGAAAAACGAATTGAAAGAACTCCAAAAAAGTGTTGGCAGCCCACATATGAAGTGCGAATTCGCACATCGCAATAATTTGCCGCGACAACGACAACTTCCCTTGCGTTCGGAAGTCGGAATCAAATCCATGGATTCTCATCGCTGGCGCCGCAGTAGTGCCTCATTTGCAACTGAGTCCAGTAGAGATTTATCTTCTGAAATAAGCCAGTGGAAACGTGAAATGCTAAAACGTCCAAAATGCAATCTAAGTCCACCTAAATTTGAGAATCGCCAAAATATTACAAGACCCAGACCACATTCTTTGCACTCGGAATTGACACCAGAAACACCGGCTACTCATCACCGCCGCCGAAGCTGTTCGTTTGCGACAGGCTCTTACACTAAAGAGGATTTGTTGACTCAAGTAAATCAATGGAAAAATGAATTGATAGCACTTCAAAAAAGTGTTCACACTCCATCTGATGCAGTGACGCCCAAAATTACAATCAGAAGTACCTGGTTGTCAGCTCACAATCCCACAGCAAAATCCTTCAATAAAGATGACGTTGCGAGAAAAAATAAAGTTTTGCAGTTCCGAGAACATCGTGACTCGGAGGCAGTTGATCGCAAAACGATTACCAAAGCGAACTCCTTACATACAGAACCAAATCAGACTGCAACGGGAACATATCGCCGTCGCTATAAATCGGATTCTGAATACCAAGCAGATCAATTTTCGTCTAAAATTAAAGCTAAAGATGAATTGGTGCAAGTCAAGAAAAGTTTAAGTGGCCCTCATGTGGGTATCGTCAAATCAAATCGTATAAACCATTCAAATCCTCGTCGCATAGACTCGACGGCATTAAGCCGCCGCCAACCTGATGCGATTAGGGAAGATTTTTCTGCTGAACTAACCGCTTGGGATCAAGAACTGCTAGAACTACAAAATAGCGTCGAAAGCCCTCTTACAAAGCCTGAGACATTGATCCGCAGAAACAAAGCAAGATCAATTTCATTAGATTCAGAACCGAAAGCAGATACTAAAATTCACTATCCAGAAAATGTAAAGGACGATGAGTTAGTTGAACTAACAACTTGGAATCACACTCTACGAGAACTAGAGATCAACGCTTCGAGCCCTCACTTGAGATCTGAAACACGGAACGACAAAATCAAAACCAGAGCCGTTTCATTACATGCCGAACCTAAATCTATCCCTACCTCTAGTATTCGTCCAAAATCTGAATCTGTTTTAGATTTCTCAATGGAATTGAACCGCTGGAAACAGCAATTGCAAACGCTTGAAGAAGATGCAAAGAGCCCACAATCTGTAACATCAACCAGTATAGACATGGTGAAATCGCGCTCTTTAAAGTCACAACCCAAATACAAAAAGCCGGCGAACGCACGCATGGATAAATTCGAAACATACATTGAACCTATAAAAGATACTTGGATAAATACTCCTGTGTCAGCAACTAGTTATGAAAGCGCTTACATAACTCAACATAAACCTTCGGAACGTCGGTTCAGTGCAACTCTTCGCCAATTGCCTGCTGTTCCAATGCCAACTACCACTAACAGACGTCATTCCCACTACGAAACAACGGGGAATTTTGTCCCTTTACTCCACGATAAAAGGTCTACACGTTTGAGTACAAATCCACAAAAAAGTACAAATTCTACTTGTAACCAAGCCAGGAAAAGTTCGATAGACCCCGTTATCTCTTAATTTTTTTTAGACCTAATGCATTTTAAGATTCAGTCACATTTACGGCCCAACGCCAAAAATTTATCAGCACATTCTAATGTTTTAGTGTAGTTTTGGACAATTCATTCTATGTCGAGTTGTATTCTTATATGACTATGAAAATTTATATTAACTAAGTAAATTATACAAACCTTGGAAGCGAAGCTAGTCTGTAAATAGGTAAAGAAATATTTGGTCAATTGATCTCTTATTTTGTAAAATAATAACTTTGTTACCGAATCATAATATTTTTACTACTGAGAACTAGCTTGAGAATCTATGTTACCTAGTGAGATATAGCTGCTGTAAGTATAAAACCACTATTTGTATAAAATTTACTTCTTTGCAACATTTGCTTTTAATTACTTGTAGGCACATAAAATTTAATAAATGTTTAAAAATATGAATATTCGATAATGCTTGTAAGATGTTCTAGGAAAGATTGATTATAGCTGATTTCAGCCGAATTGACGAGTATGTGTAGGAAGGTAGGCAAAGTCCTGAAGGGGTATTAACTGGTGCTGATTAGGAAAGGTACAGCTTAACAGGAACATGGATGTTGTGATATATATTTGACTTTATTTTATTCTCGTAGGCTCATTGTGTACCAGTATACCTATTGCCTTAAGAAACCGTGTTCGCTTTTTGTGTTTTAGATTGTAGTATCGATTGTATTATAGGTAATTTAATATTGCATCACAAAAACTCTTATTTCTATTCTACAAGCATTCCATTCTGTCGATTTCCAAAATGTGATCTGTTTACCATCATCGTCTAATCAAAGTTATAGGTCAAGGACGCTGAAATATGCTAGGAAGCATTTTTGTAGTGAGGAAAATTGTGACTTACCTATATAATTGTCTTGTGTATGGTACCATTTATTGCTGTCAATATTGCCGCCAAAACTAAACCAAATTTATTTGACAGCATTAAAAATGTTGCTGTCCCTTTCTTAATGATCGAAATAAAAAGAATGGCATCATTTTTAGTCCTGTCAAATTAGCTTCGTTTTGGCGTTATCTGAATTGACATCATTATCAAGGATGCGCTTCGCAAGTATGTCAATAGAAGTCAGAGTGAGAAATAACACTGCTAAGCAACTATTGTACGTTATCTTATCAGACTATTACGAGTAAGAGCCTATATTATGTTCCGAGAATGAAATAATATAGCGAGCTGTATGTACTTACTAAATCCTATGTCAATTTGCTTACCTACTAATTCTGATGATCAGATGGTGAAATGGTCACATTCACATGTGCATTGTAAATACGCTTTTGAAATTAAGACTGTTAAGATTTATATCTAGATACTTCTATCGTGAAAAAGAACTGATCTAATATCTTATTGTATCTATGTATTTATTGAATAATTAGGTCCTCTTCTAATCATGTTGCATATTTATTCCATTTTTAGGAAATACGCATGATCAATTGATCACCTATGTAATGACTCTAAATTTAATATACCTAAAGGTTTGTGTAGTGGTATGTTGGAACACTAAAGTGTTAATCAATTTAACATTATAAATTCATAGGAACATTCTAAATCAATGTACATATTTGCAGCTTAATTGTGTAGGTAAATTGTATGTGTCATAGATTTATTGCA
This sequence comes from Eupithecia inturbata, assembly GCA_963662085.1. Lineage (NCBI taxonomy): Eukaryota > Metazoa > Arthropoda > Insecta > Lepidoptera > Geometridae > Eupithecia > Eupithecia inturbata. The sequence goes on along the minus strand of OY759196.1, from coordinate 2,775,126 downwards.
ATTATGGTGTGGATATAAATTTTTGTGGCAATACGAGTTAATTAAATTAATAATTTAGTGATAATAGACTTGCCTTGTCAGGAAAAAAGATTATTTAATTTATTTTAGTTATTTTTATATTTTTTGTTTATTGTACATTTTACTTTTATATTTTTGAGCGAATTTATTTTGGATTTAGTTGTGTATTAAGTAATTTATTACTATAGTTATTATTTTTATGGATTTGAACTTATTAAATGTATGAACAAAAATGAAAGATTTTCAACGTATGTGTTTATTCAATAAATTGGTGGAAGTAGTATACAATCATCTTGATCAATCACAGGGCAGCCTATAGAACTTATACTAAACGATTGACATTATTCTATAGGTACCAAACAAGGAAAACTAGTGTGTCATCACATCACCAGACCCCGTTATCTACGTAGCAGTTTGGTGGCAGACGGTCGTTAGTGCTGTGCCAATGTTTTCCATCTACTAATCAATTCTTTTGTTATCCTATGGAATAATAAATTTAATCGCGTATCTTACTAAGTTAATTTTCTTGTATGTTAATTTTGTTTTGTTCATTCCAGAAGTGTTATTTTTGTTTACTTTTAAGTTTTTTTATTGTTACTTTCATATAGTCAACCGACATTAACATTGTTAAAAGGTTGTAAAATCTGAATAAAAAAAAATATTTATTAATGTTCGTGTTATGCATAACTAGCTTTTGCTAGCGGCTTCGCTCGAGTTTTCTCGGATAATAAGTAGCCTTTGTATTGAACCTTTTTATTCAAATTTTAATTACCTATCTATTTTGAATGTCATGTATTAAATACATAACAAAAATATACGTTTTGTTTAACTCTTGAATAATTGGTTTGGAAAACATTGTCACATCACTAACTGTCTGCCACCAATCTGCTACGTAGATAACGGGGTCTGGTCATCACATCAAGTCCACAAAATAACGAAAAGCACGTTATTAAAACATTGGAGTAACGAGGTTCGTATCACAATAATAATTGGCAAAATTTAAAATCAACAATACAAAAATTATTTGAACAAAGTTCATATAAAACACAGCAGTTTAGACCGAACAGCGTTACGCTTTTATTATTTACTTACAGTCTCGACATAGACAGCGCGATCGTATGGCGACCGACATCGGTCATGGGGGATGCCCCAGCACTAAAAGCGTCCAAGAATATTAGCAAACACTGTGTTCCAAAAAGTTCTTATATCGCGTTTTTTTTCTATAATTTTACTTAAAAGCTGCCAGTATTTTCGAATATGTACTCTCAGTATCTTGTATTACAAATTACGAAAAAGCAACATTCCTTTTTCGTACTGTCCTAACAAACAAAAGAGTTTTAAATGCTTAAAGCTGCCAGCATTATCCTCAGGCTTCCAGCGTCTTCTAATTTCAAAACGTCTCTAAAGGCGCGTACACACGTGGCCTCCTTTTCGAGATTCATGGATATTTGGTGCGCTCTCTTAGTGATCTCTTTAGGTATTCCGGCCAGACGCGCAGCGTTGAAGCCGTAGGATTTAGGACAAGCGCCCGGACTCAGTTTATAGAGGAATGTTATGGTTTCTTCTGGAATGTGGTCTTCGTTGTCTGCTGTTGCTTCGTCCGTTTCTACCATGCATGCCTGTGAACAAAAGAAAAAAGTTTTGTTATAAGACAACAAAGTGTTGATGTGGTAAGGAAAATTTTGTTATGGCCGTGAGTCGAACGCAACTGACCCAAACTAGAGCAGAAAGAGTAATTCAGATTGTTATATTTCGTGACACTCGTAACAAGAAATTTACAATGGCAAATATACACCAGTAGTGTCTTAAGATGGCGGGAAAACGCCTTCAGTAGTTTTTAGAACTTCTCCAGTGTCCAGTCCAGTTTAGAAACTAGCACAGTGTAACAAACTCACCGTATGCCCCAGTTTACGAGGCGGTCCGTCAGGTGAATAGCACAATAGACAGGTAAGACCCATACTCAGTAGTGGCCTTAGAAACTTTGCAGTGGTTCTTCATCAGCTCACATACGTCCACGTCCACAGCTGAACATGCCTCACCAAAAAAAACCAAGCTTGACAGTCGGATTGGTGATCGCAATGGTTTTAAAAATACGCAGAACGAAGCCCTTCCACTGTCAGGTTTCCTTAGTCGGCTCTTACGACATCCAGGCTGAGTTTGAGGGGTTGATTCTTACGCCCCGATTGCCACGGCCAGAGGGGTGAGTCTATTTGACTTTAGTAACGAGGCTTGATCGTGACGTCTCTTTTTTCCATACAATTTGGTACAGCACCTCTATCGTGCGGACTACGCAAATCCCATATAAAAAGGAGACGTCACAATCACGTCTCGTAATAGACTCACCCCTCAGTTTATTATCTGTCAAACTCACCATATGCCCCAGTATAACTCCGGGTCGGTCCGCTAGATGGCGCACTAGAGAGTGGTAGTGCGTAGAGAAGATTACTCGACATCTGCGCGATGCTAGCTCCACGCAAACGCCGGAGGCTATGGCGGTGCCGTCGTATGTGGATGTGCCTCGACCTGAAATAGGTAGGTTTTATAAAGAGCTTTAACTTAAGGGGCGAACTGTACCGTGCGCGTGTAAACCCGCGACCGGTTAGCACATCCGATGCCCGTGTACATTTAATATAATCTGAATGCTACATACACGAACCTAACAGGTTTGGTTGTCAAACTAGGCCTAGATTTCAGTACTCACGGGACCCCTTCGAAAAAAACTCGAATTACATAAAATTCAAAATTTTTATTTGGTTCCTTGAATGTGAAAACACGACTGAAAAAAAAATTACATTAAAAAAAATGAAATAGCACTGTTTCGCACATAATTTGGTCAACATCTCAGGAACCCCACGGTCTATTGAAATTACTTATGTTTTGATTCGTAGGTTATTTATTACTTATTATTTGTTCCTTGAACCAGTTTCTTCAAAAGTTGTGTAGTTTTCTTGTAAATAAGCAAAAACTTTATTTTTGCGCTTACGCCGCTCCATAAACATATGCTCTGTTTCGCTCCTATGAACGCGAAATCCTAAGCCTATCCTTTTCACAAAATGGCGCATTGCGCCCTCTTAATAATAAATAATGCTGGACAATTCACACAGCATCATCTACTAGCCCCAAGCTAAGCAGAGCTTATGTTATGGGTACTAGATACCTGATATACCTAATCAAGATGCTAGATAGAACATAAAATTGCTAAAACTAGATTTTGCCGTTTTAGGTACTTAATTAGTTAATGTTCCTCGACTTGGGAAGTTCTGTAGCGCCATCTAGTTCGCGTAAGGAAAGGTTGTCAAATGAACTGACAGTTTTTTTTATAGACTGCATTCTAGTCCTTGTACATATAGGTCACTGAATGCTGCACCTTCCAGCTCTTAGCCGCCTTTTACTTCGAGCGGAGTAGGATCCTAAGCTTCGGTCTCTTGTGATCTCATCAAATTAATTGACAACATACGGGTTTAAATAGAATAGAATATTAATTTATTTAGAATGTATACATATGTGTTTATAACCTAGATATTCATAAAACAGTAAGTGTTTTTAATTATTTGTATATCATGCAATAACTACAACTTAATTTAATTATAGGTAGATAATAATATATTACAAAAAAGACATCGCTCGCATCGGCTAGGCTGGGACGATGCGGCGCGTAGCACACAACTTCGGTAGGTCATACTAAGAAGATACGGTCTACTAGGAAGAGACTGCATGATATCTTACCCAACTCATCGAGTAGTACAAGCGAGTGCAGTGTAGCGTGCGACACTATAGCCGCCGTCTCGTTCATTTCCACGAGGAACGTCGACTGGCCCGATAGGATATCGTCGGATGCGCCTAGGCGGGTGAAGATACGGTCTATTAGGGACATGCTGCATTTTTGGGCCGGTACGTAGCTACCCTGGAAGAAGAAAGCTCATCTATACAAATAATGTTAACTAAAATTTGTTTTGATAATAATGTGTACGGTTCACGTACAACACTAATCAATACTAATAATATACATTCGAAAGTGCCTACGCAATGTGCCATGCAGAACAAAGTTGTTGCGTTCAAGTGTGTTTTGTATTTTTTTTATTTTTTTTGTTATGGTCTAGTAATCACATTCTAAATTAATGTTAAATACACTAGAGTATAATTACAATCTAGCCATAGAATTGGCTAATGGGTAATTTAGTTTTAACTTATTTTTATAACAACATATTACTAAGAACGTGTCCATTGGCACTCTTCTTATTGTCTCTATACTTAAGGTGAAGACACTTTGTTCATGTGTTCTTTAAGATAGCACTTATGCACTTACACTATAATTATCACTACACTAACTGAAAAGGTTTTGTTCTTTTGAGCCTTCTCACGATGTCCGTGTTGTCGAGGAGCTGGATTGCCTCGACGTTCACATGATGATGAAGCCTCTGTTCGTGAGCCTCTGCGTATTTTTGTATGACTGTGTCGACAAATTCAATATTTAGGTCCCGATGAATATCGTCATTTCTTACGTACCAAGGAGCATTAACAATTGACCTAAGTACTTTGTTCTGGAATCTTTGTATGATTGCTACATTTGTCCTTTTTGTACAGCCCCAGAGCTGTATTCCACAGGTCCAGATTGGCATGAGGACTTGTTTATATAATAGAAGTTTATTGTGTACTGTTGAAGTAGAATTTCTTCCAATCAGCCAATAAATCTTTTTGCAGCGATGCTTTTTGTGTGTTTTGTAAGGCATCAAAAATCTTTAACAAAATCCCAAAAGTTATTCGTGATTTGTCCTGCAACCAATTTAGTGCAAAACTTAATAATTTTCTAATTGATAAAGCTTATTATACAGTGAATGATTTTTTAAATGACCGTATTGTTTGAAATTTTCATATTTAAATGACTTAACTTGTTATGAAATGATCATAACTTTATTTATTTTTTAAACTAAAACATTTTTATCCAAATTATGAAATTTAGTGACTTTACTATTGTTTGACATTGTTTATTTAAATTGACTATCATACTGTTTTATTTTATTTTTTGACATGTTCATCTCCAGCTGACATTAATTAATTAACTATTTTATTTTAAATTAAATTTCATAATTTGGCATTGATTAGAAGTGATAATATTGGAAATAAATTATAAAATTGCATGCTTTTAAATCAAACAAAAACGTTCTGATTGTTAATCAGTTTTCACATGTATAATGAAATGTTTGTAAGCGGCAGAATTCAGCGATCTAAAATAAGTCTTATGTACCGACTGTAAAATTACCTGATTCACAAACAATAAATGAATTATGAATTATTAAGTTACTCTGTCTGTTACTTGTTCATGCCTAAACGGCTGAACGGATCTTAATTAAATATGGCAAGGAGGTACACGGTATCCCAAGACGGACATAGGCTACTTTTTATCCCGAAAAAAAGCGTGCGAAGCCGCGGGCAGCAGCTAGCTATAAATACAATTATTTCTGCTGCCACCGCGATCAGGCAAACCACATTCTACTTAGCCTTAGCCGCGGACTCGATCGGTTGAACATCTTTTGACTAAAGCTCGTTTGTACATACATTATGATCTAGAACTATTGTAAATCTTTAACCTAGCTAACTGATAGGTAGCAATAATACTCCCGAGTGCTGTAGGACATCATCATTAGTCTTTACTAGGCCAATGACTGGACATAGGCCTCCTTTTAAGCGCTATAACGCACTGTCTTCGGCTAACCGCATGCAGCATCTGCCTGCAGTCTTTCGCAGATCGTCATCCCACCTGGTTGGAGTGCGTCGAACGCTACGCTTGCTGAGCGGCGGACTCCACTCAAGAACACGTTTACCCCAGCGGTTATCGGTGCTTCGAGAGATATGGCCATTGTCATTTTAGCTTGCTTCTTTGAGCTATGTCGATAAATGTGTCATTGGGAATAATTGCAGTGGTGTTAAAATATACAGAACGAAGCGGCTTTTCTCTAGTAGGTACCCTTGCACGGCTCATACGCCATGCACGGGCTGAGTTGAAGGAGTCGATTCTCAAGGTTGTCGCTCACACGTCCAAACTCACTGGCCGCACGACACAAAAATTAGTATTCAAATATGGATTTAAACTCTTAACACTAAAATGTATCTAAAGATTATGAATTTAAGCCCATGTTTAAATACTCATTTTTGAGTTGTGCGCTAACTTTAACACCGCGGTCGCCACGGCCGACCTTTGTTGTTAACTCACCAAATGCGCCAACACAGCCAGCAGTCCCGCTTGCCGCATCAACGTAGACTTGCCCCCCATGTTGGGTCCCGTGAGGAGCAGCAGCGAGTGATCTCCATCTAGCTTCGTGTCGTTTGGGATGAAGTCGTTTGCGATCGGGATACACGGGTGTCTGCCTTCTACTATGTTGATGTAGGGCTGTAATGAAAATATTCCTGTTGAATCATAGTGAAGGTATACGTAAGATTTCTGTTATTATAATGTTATGTTAATAACTCAGAGTAATTTTTGAGATATTATTTGATTTTAAGGCACTAAATGTAACTTTCTCGGTGTTAGTAACTTTAGTGCATAATTTTTTTGTGCTACACCTATGGATCTTCTGAAGTAAGTTTCGCCTCCAGATAACAAGGTATTAACACTACGAGTGCCGAAGAGGCACACGTGAATGCGGCGCGGTTATGCAGGCCTGAGATTGTGCGGAATATAAATCCTAGTGGCTTGGCTGTACGCGGCGGAAAACTTCTCGAACATTCGACGGTTAAGTCAAATTTGGGTAAAAAATTTGATATAATTCCTTCAACTTAAAAATTACTGTACTCTCACTGTAGGTTTGTAAAACATAATGACAGTACCATGCCAATGTATTTATGAAAACCTATTGTACATTCATAGAAATAGCAACCGGTTCCCTAAAAATAGCGATGTACATAAATTAAATACTAGAAATAAACATAAACTCGCTGTGCCCACAACTAGACTACACAAAATTAATGTATCTTTTAAAGGGCAATGTATACGCTTCTACAACAAAACTCCTAGTGAGTTTCAAAAATTATCAGTAAATAAATTCAAACAAATTGTCTAAACCGTCTTGTGTAAAATGGCCTACTATAAAATATCAGATTATCTAGAGGATAAAAAAGCTTAGGACGGGATTTGCTCCCAACTCGAAAAATAACAACTAACAGGCTAAAGGTTTCTTCATCGCTTCTTTACTTTAGTCTACATACCGAAGCGACTGAAATCAAAAATATCACTTTATTTCCGTGTCAGTGTTTGATTATTAAGAATTTGACCTTTTCTAAGTGTACATTTATTGTATTTATGGAAATAAAGAGTTTTTGACTTGACATTGACTATCATCGAGAAAAAAATCTAGTCTACAAAGATGCCATAAAAAATGTACTCTAATGACATTGTATAATCGTAAACAATATTTGACGTAAATTTGCTAGTGATGTAGTCATATTAAATACCTACAGTATTTGAATTTTATCGATAGCATCAAAATACTTTTTTAAATTAAAAACTAAATTTTTCCGACAGATGAAATGCGTTTTTATAACAACCCCACCCATCAAAGGGACTATGAGGTAATTGTAGATAAAATTTACCAAAAACATAATTTTTTAAGTAAATACGTAAGTAGTACCTTCAATCGTCTTGTGACACTTCAGATAATCATGATTATAATTTGATTTTAGTTTGAGGCTCAATTTTTCGTAAGAATTTATTAAATCGACCACGTTTGTAAAGCTGCGTAAATTCAGCTAGTATATAAAGTATTTTAAAGACGTATTATCGCTATTTAATGTTTTATTATGCAAGATTATGCAAAATTGTATTTATTGGCTTACAAAAAGACCTCGACACCGATGAAATATGTTGTTCTAGCTCAACTTATATAAGTGTACTCAAAAAATGTCATATAGCGTACCCATTAGACTCTTAGATCGAAGGTTTGTATGAAAACTCGTACATGCTAAGCCCAGACCCATAGTCCAACTAGTTTACCTTTTGCTCATCATAAGTAATATCCGGCAAGCAAACGTCCCCACTCTGCTGGTTCGCAAACTCCGCCATGGCCAGTAATATGTCCAGGGTGGCCACGCAGTGCACGGCCGCCTCCCATTGGCTGTACGCGGCGGAAAACTTCTCGAATATTCGACGGTTGATGTCTTTTAGGACGGCGGTCTTCTGCTCTTCGGCTGATATCATTCGCGCTAGGAGATCCTGGAATAATAATAATAAATTCGCAACAGTCAAAGTGGAAGTTGTTGTAAAGTTTTACGTCTTTGAGGTCAGTTGCCTTTTCTTTTGTATTTGGACGGTTTTGTTCTCAGGAAACTAGTTGTATTGTGAAAAGTAATGGGGATCTAGGATATTTTAATAGTTCTGTCAGCCTAAAAACTACTTTTGTCACAATTATGTAGGGGACTCTATTTACAACCAGTAACACTATCCCACAAGGGATCTCACTAAATTAATTAATAAGATGTTGCAAAAATTCATATAATAATACTTTATTTCGACAGTCAGTTATATTATAAGTGCTTTTAAAATGAAGAATAGTTTAATTTCAAACTATGAATGAACTATGAATCATAATATTATATATGCGAAGTTTGGGTATTTGTTACCTCTTCACGCCGAAACTACTGAACCGATTGGGCTGTAATTTTGCATATATGTAATTCTAGACCTGGAATTTTGTATTTGTATTTATTTATTCCACCGTAGGTACACATGTTACACTTGATGTTGTTACACTCTATATAATTTATATTATAACAATCACACACAAATTTTTGAGATAGGAAACACCCCATATGTTGTTTCCTATCTCATTCAAATTCTCATTCAAAAAAATATCTCTTGTTGAAAGAAAATTAAAAATAAAAAACAGTCAGACCAAAATGAATAATAAATAAATTAAAAAGTATGTCAAAGTATGCTGTTGTACAACAGCATTGTCAAACTTTACTAAGATTAATGTAGAAAATTACATAATATAAAATAATAATAATAATAAAAAGCAAATAAAATATAGGCTACTCTTTATCCTTGAGAAAGGCATGCAAAGTCTCGGGCAGACGCTCGTTAATTAGTGAACAAACTCAAAAAGTACCTTAGTCTCAGCAGTAGAAAACCTCTTGTATCCTTTCCGTGCGCCTTCCAAATGATAGTCGGAGCCCGCCTTAGCCGCCGCGGTCTGCGACACTTCTAACTGATAGCGTTTCTTGTCCGAGCCAACGTAGTTCACCTGCAAATAAACCAGTCGTCACCACAAGTCTTAGATCCATAACACACCGGCAATTTGCGAGCGATTTCAAAGCGAAGCGAATGCGAAGCTCGCCGCGCGTTCGTAGCGCCGCGACGACGATTGACGGTTTGCGATCTGCGTTTTGAACACTGGCGTCGACGGCGCTAATCGCGGCGAGCTCCGCACTCGCCTCGCTTTGGAATCGCTCGCAAATCGTCATTGCGCTGTCTTAGAAATAACATTGTAATTGTAGCATTCTGATTATGTACACGGGCGTCGGATGTGCTAACCGGTCGAGGGTTTACACGCGCGCTGGGTGCGAGGTCGATTCGCACTCCGAGCGGCGGCATATCGGCTGGACGTGTGTCTCTGAACAATAACTATGTTTCATTGGCATTTGATAGTAACTCTTACCTGGCACAGCAATAACGATAAAACTAGTCATAATTAAATTAATTAATAAAAAAAAAAAAAAACTATTGCAAAAAGATAGTGGTTAAAAGTGAGTTTTTTTTAAATAAAGACAGGTTGTATCAGTCGACTCTGTTTCCACCAGCAGGCACAGTATCGACATCCTAGACAAGGCCTTATCTAAGGTAGAATAGAGGAAAATTACATGCAATGCGTAAATTATTAAAGTTGAAACATTTAATTGCCAATACTTTACCCATTTGATGATTTTTGGCTATACCAACAGATATACCAGTCCTTGTATAGACTATCCATGTTAAACCTATAGGAATACTTTTCCCAAAGCAATCTATGTAATCAAATCATAATGCTTAAGAGCGTTTACGCCTTCCATGCGCAGTTTGGCTCAAAAACAATACTTTTCAAACCCGTTAATATCATGAACCACTTATCTTACACTATATGTTAATTCATAATAATTTTAGGAAATTTCGTTGTCCAAATAGTTAGTTAAGAAAATATATCGATTATTATAGTATGTACGCGTTCTATCAAGATAACTTGTTAGAGGTTTTCTTAATTTCCCTTTCGGCGTCAGTTTCGAAGCTTAAAATATTATGAAAATACTGATATATCTAATTAACAAAAAATAATTACCAATAAATAGGACCCTTGAGAAAATAGTTAGTTAAAAAGAAGTTTGGTTTTGGTATCTTAATGTGAGAAATTAAAATTCAAAAAATGTGAATTATTACGAATTTTAAATGATTTTTTCACCGATATACCTTATTTAATTTGTTATAACAATAGCTTACCAATAAAGTAGAGCATGTTCTATAAAATCATACATTTAAAATTTTAATTATTTTGTTGTTATTATTTTTCTGTAAATATTTTAAAACTACTTTAAAACGCTGCGCGCAAATCATTGCAAGTCAGTCCCACACACATCGCGCGCTAGGCGTAAACGCTCTTAATTATTTGTAATAAAAAGTATTTATTACCGTATTAAACATTTACTTACATTCTATAGTTTTTAATTTACATTATACAGACTAATTTCTATATTTATATTTATCTGAAGGAAAATCAAAGGCATAAAATTAACAGACTTACAAATTGACTAATACCAGAAAGCTTATTGTAATTTTTCACGGATAGGCACAGATAATGCTAATGATCCTGTTATAAACGCCTTTTATAGCTTTGATTCCTCGTTCTAAGAGAATCGTGTATGATGCGATGGAAATTAATCATATTCATCATCTCTACCAAAAACGCCTATTGCTGGACATAGGCCTCCCCCAACGATCGCCACAATGGCCGGTCCTGCGCGACCCGCAGTTTCCCACGACCTTAACCAGAGAACAATCGGTCCTCGTGGGGCGCTCACTTGACACGACTTGTCAAGTTGTTGTTGTTGTGTTGTTGTGTTGTCTTATTGTCTTTCGGTCTTGTCACTTGTGAACCTATCGAGGCTCATACTAATATTATAAATTCGAAAGTAACTCTGTTTCCTTTTCACGTCTAAACGGATGTAAGGATCTCAATGAAATTTGGCGGGAAGGTAAATAGTGTCCCGGGGACGGACATAGGCTACTTTAACAGCGCGTGCTAAGCCACGGGCAGCAGCTAGTAGATTATAAGCTTACCCTGCATTTGAAGTATTTCTCCTGTTCCTTCAGATACTCCTGCAACTCATCCTCGACCTCCTGTATGGCTTGCAGAGACGCGTCGTACTCAGCGTCTACGCCTTTGCCGGGAAGGATGCGCCCTTCTTTCTCTGCCTCTTTCATGTTGAATGCTTCCTGTGGTGAAAATATACTAGTTAATACCGTGTTTGTGCATAATTTAGGTATCAAGCAAGCATGCTTAGCTTGGGGCTAGATGATGATGTGTGAATTGTCTAGCAATTTTATTTAATTATTATTATTGTGCAAAATCGGATCTAGAGACAAAACTTTTGCAAGAAAAATGATGGCATTTATAGTATTTAACTAGCACCTGCCCGCGGCTTCGCGCGCTTTTTTCGGGATAAAAAGTAGCCTATATGTTAATCCAGATCTTCCCTTTATGCAAAATTTCAGCTCGATTCATTCAGTAGTTTTGTTGTGAAGAAGTATCAAACATCATAAGAACCAAAATTTCGCTTAAAAAACCTATTACTGTGACTTCCAACGATTTTATAAAGGACTCTCGAAAAATACATGAGTGCCGATCACCGTGTGCCGGCACACGGTGACGGTCAGGCAGTAAGTACGTTAAATATGAAAAATTTAATTCTGCACCATCGAGATAAAATCCTAATCTCGATGTTCTGCACAAATTAATTTTTTTTTTTTTGACAATCCACACAGCATCATCTAGCCCCAAAGTAAGCAGAGCTTGTGTTATGGGTACTAGATGACTGATAAACTTAATACAATACATAACATAGATAGATATTTTTTATTATATATAGAAAATACCCAGAACACCCGGAACAAATATTTGCAGATCGTATAAACATTTGTCCCAAGGCGGGAATCGAACCCGCAACCTTCTGTTTCGCAGGCGGACCTTCGCCCGCTGCGCCACATCGGTCGTCATTACAATTGCAATAGATCCCCTCACTGTGCACGGTACGACACGCCCTTGTCGGGTTTTACACTGAAGTATGATGGAAAGATTTTATAACTTTATCTGCACCTACTTTTACTAAACTCAGGCTTTCACAAATCAATGCTACCAACCTTAAAAAACTTAAGCGTCTCCCTATAATCTGGATAAATTCCCTCCGGTCGAAACTGTGTGATTTTCCTCAACAGAACAGACTCAGTATCACTAAACAGTTCCATCAGCTTGAGAGCGGAATCGAACCCGTTCACCACAGAGATGAAGTCTAGAACCTTCCGCTTAGAATAAGTCTTCTCTTCGTAGAATATGGCGCGCGCGTCCGGGTGGGTTTCCGAGCGTTTTAGATTGCCGAGCGCGTGTACTCTGAAACGTCAAAATGGACATAAATAAGGGCTGCCGAGCTCCGGCGTTCTTGGCTGAGTTGGGCCGTGGGTAGCCCGTGGACAGTAAGAGCCGAACCTAACAGAAAAAGGGCAACAGCTTCCTTTTGAGTATTTTTAGCATTGCGCTGCAATCACCAATCCACCTGCCAAGCGTGGTTGTCACGGCAACACCCCCTCGATTGGACGTTCAGCAGTGTAAGTAGGTGTGCTGATAAAGCAAATGAGGATAGGTACAAGTGATCACCAATCCGACTATGTCGTATCGTACTCACTTGGCCAGCAGCCGCTCCAGATCGGGCACCGCAGTGAGGATGCCCTTAGCGCTCTGCCTGCGCTCCTGGTCTTCCAACAACGCGCGCACAGCCTCCTGCCGCGCCTTTATCGCGGCTATGTTGCAGCTCGGCGCACACACCCATTGGTATAGTAACCTGTAATAAAAAATAACATTATTTACAAACAAAAACTGTGCAAGTTTTTAAATACCTACTCATATTAACATAACCTCAACTCTTCCCGCAGTTGCAAGCATGGCGATTGGCATACCTCCCAAACTGTGATTTTTCGGAGGCCTTTGTCTAGAGTTTTTTTTTGCGTTTTTATTGTACAAATAAGGTATTTCTTTCTCCTATCTGACCTCAAGTTACCCGCAGGCCATGCAATAGGCCATGCTTGACCCACGCTATATGAGTAGAGCTTGGCCTACTTCTATGGTCGCGCTATCTCATCTTGGGCCTGGTTTCAGTCATGATACATGCTAAATCCACACTATAGGTAGTGTGGGTCAAGCATAGCCTATTGAATGGCATGGCCTGCGTGGTCATGATAAAAAATATAAATACCAAACAGATACAGGACAAGATCTGCTTACTTTGATGTTAGATGATGCTTTGAAATAATATTCAGCATTATTTATTAATTTAACTAACCGTTTCCCAAAAGCAGTGGAGCAGTAGTTCAGCCTCTCATACAAACAGCCATTATCCTGCACTATCCGCAGATTCTTTAACGTTATCGCATCTAGCACCATCGTCTGGCCGCCTGCCCAGCGAGATTCCACCTTCCCCTCTTGAGATAAGGTCTTATTTAGCACGTCCGGGGGCGAGTATGAGGTGAACTGAGACATGCCAAGTGTTTGAACGTCTAGGAGACAGTCCGTCAGGAAAGAAACGCAGCCGCCGAGGGATTTTATGGCTAGATGGCTGTGAGCGGCGGGGGTAAGGCCTAAGGCATCACCTGAAATGAAATAAGTATTCATTTAAAAAGAAACACATAATAATAATAATAAATAATAAATAATGCTGGACAATCCACACAGCATCATCTAGCCCCAAAGTAAGCAGATACACATATATGAAACCCTAGAGCAAATAACTCTAAAAACGAAAATGAAGGATTTGGAGGTACCTTTCCTAGATTAAACATTGCAAGGCACTGTAGCAGGTATCAGGCTGTCGGGTTATTCAATTCTTTACCTACGGAGATGAAGGCATCTGAGAGGTTAAACCAATTTTTAAAGTGACCTTACCCAACTACTGCTGTAAAGATGTTTATACACGGTCGACGAGTTCCTCAATCGTAGTCAAATAAAAACTACATTGACTGTTTATAAGTGTCTTGAATTGTAATTAGGTTATTGTGACTGTAAAGTTAACAGATTTGTGTTGTGCTCAGTTTAATTATTAATAATTAATATGTTTCTCTTTATTTCTATTGCATGCAACGATATGTTTATATTTTTTTATAACTAAATTATCTACAGATATTCTGACATAGATTCTGCTTCAACTTCATCTTCCGTTTCGCCATCGGAACTTGAATCAGAGTCGTTCTGCAAATTTATAATTAACGGATCGATAATAATATCAATTCTACTATCGCGATCCCAGTAATTGTTTTATTTTTTTTTGGACATAATCATTATGTTTAGTTCTCTGTGTCTGCTTTTCTTTTCTTTAAATATTCGGCCACTTTAAAAATGACGGTTTTGACATCACGAGATAGCGCTCGACCCATCTTTGGATATTTATCTCATGTGCGTCGCCGTGAGCGTTGACGGGAGACTGATGGATCGAAGCGGCCGAAACTTCCCCCCCGTCTCGCCTCGCGCATACCTCAGGCGCGGTACAGCGGTTTCGGTCAAACTATACATAATATACACTTGATGTCGTTGTTTTCTAAATTTAAATAGGACTATTGCATTAAAAACAAGTTATTATTACAAAAGGAAAAAGAAAGCACCATAAGCGGTAAAAAAAAAACAGAACAGTGATTCCTATAATTATGTACAATAAAATAAAAATTATAAGAGTTGACTGTAAAAGGGCCTAGTGTTTATAAAATTACAATAATTTATTAAAATACTTAAGCTATTATGATTATAACAAATTCCCAAAAATTCGGAAGTCCCTGACGACGATTTTATTCTGATCAGAACCATCGCAATATTTCAACGGATTCACAGACGTTCTATAAATATAGCTAGGACACTAGATCAAGTCACCTTTTAAATAAATAACATGATGATTGTTGATGATTTCTAATCCACACTAATATCATAAACGTCAAAGTAATTCTGTGTGTTGTTGGTTGAACGAATCATAATGAGATTTGACTGTGAAGACGGCGGAAAACTGCACAGAACTGACTAAAATGGCGACTTCTATTTGCGGGGGCCAATACACACTTGTCACTGCGCCATAGAAACAAGTATTTACCTGCAAATAGAAACTCTCTAATCCCTTCCGGCTATTCCCCCTCCACATTAGTTCTATATGATGAGGCGACTAAGGGGTATATCCACCCCGGGGGGCGGGAATCAGCGACTAAAACAGACCCACCATCAACTACGATAGCCAACCCGTCTACTAAGCGTAGCGATTATGGCAACCCCCAAACATTGACCTTTGGTGTAGGTCTATGTGAACATATGTATGCTGATATTTACCTTCATGTAGAAACTCTTTAATTCCCTCCGGCCATTCCCCCTCCACATTAGTTCTATAATACTTCTCAGCGAGTATCTTCAGCGTATTTTCCGGCGTCCACATTGTGGTAGGTTCGCGGCGTGCGCTGTGGCAATGCGTGGTCACTAGCTTTCTGGTGCGGAGAGATGTGTTCTTGCGGTCGAATATTACCTGGGGATTTCATATGAAATTTATTTGTTTCAATTTAACTATTTATTTACGTAATGGGCATGACAAATTTATTAGTTACCGTAAGGTAGTTTTTATAAAACTTGCAAAGTTGGTTTGTTCAGCTGTTTGAACAACCTTACCTTATTGCAATATCTTATTTCTGCAAGTAGCTATTTATTTATTTATATTTTAACGAGCCTTCCATTCCTCTCAATTGTCATACAGTTCAATAAATATTTCATGTACACATAACAAATGTTTATTGCTTGATCTCTAAAATTGGACGTCCTTTCTTTACGATACTAAAGTTTTCAGGTTCGATTCCCGCCCAATTCAAGATACATTTAAGTGGCCAAGATAAGATGAAGTAAGGCTACGTTTAATTATGTTTTTTTTAATTGTGACAAAGTGCAATCATACTCTCTTGTGTTAAACTCACCAAAGCAGGCGGGAAATGCGCCAAGGTGGTGAGAAGCCGGGAGGAATGTTTGTCATCTTGAAACTGTCCAATATGGAACAACCCTATCGACGTGTCAACGAAACAAACGCCATAGGAACTGCAGCCGTTCACCTCCTAAAAAAAGAAAAAATCATTTACAGTTGGAGTTTGTAAAGACGGGATTATGAGTTTTCAAAGAAATTGTTTGGTATTAATATATATATTTCGAGAGTCGACCTGTTTTGTTGCTCCCTGAGCGAATTTCATAGGACCCTGTTATATATTCTATGCTATTCTAATAAGGTTGACATTGTGTAATTTGGATTGACGGAACTTGATTATTAATATGTTATTTATATTTTATGTTATTTTAATTACTAGGTCCTTCCAAGCTTTGGAAGAATTCCTCGGGCATGAGTCACTCAAAATCGTTAATAAAAGCCTTCGATAAACGGTACACTAACCAAATCCTAGCGCTAAGCAGAAGCAACCTTTGCATTATGACAAAAGCTCTAACTAGACACTGTCGCCTTAACAAGCACATGTTTAAACTGGGTCTAAGCGTCACACAATCCTGCAGATTCTGCGAAGAGGCGGAGGAAAAGCATCTCCACCTGCTAAGACAGTGCGGAGCACTGATGCAAAAACGTAGCATCCATCTAGGCAAGCACCTGCACAGCCCAGACGAGCTACGAGCCATCACATCGAAGAAAATCCTACAGTTCCTAGCAGCTGCAAGGGTTAGTGGCGAACTATGAACGTCGCAGCTTCAAGGCTGAACACTCGAGTGGCTATAACATGGCCTATCATGGCCGTAGTGACACAAAAGCCACAAAACGAAAAAAAAAATGTGTTGGGAAGGTGTGTAAAAACAACCAATAGCATCTCGAATACATTAATTAAATAAATAAATACATAATGCTGGAGAATCCACACATCATCATCTAGCCCCGAGCTAAGCAGAGCTTGTGTTATGGGTACTAAATGACGTCATTACGTGATATATGATGATGTTATTTGATACTCATGAAGCTTCGCAAGCTTTGATATAAATTATCCTATTCCAATCTTTTTTTGAATTCCAATAGGCTATTTAATTTTCTACATATGTCAAATTTCACTAACGCCTTTCTAGACTACTTAATTACCTTAGAAACTTTGTAATAATCTTTGACAAATCTTCATCATCAATGACCTTTACAGCCACAAAAAAATGTTTAGGTAAGTAGTGTTAATTTTACGGCATTTATGAAGATGACTAGTAAGCATTTTTTATTTCTTAAAATATTGCACGCACACCGTGGTAGCCAGCTAGAAATTTATTTATTTCATCATATTATGGTACATACATTACACATACGACTACTGTCTAGTCTATCTCAAATAAAGCAAAGCCTTTTCTCACCTCTGCAGCGTTAGCCATCATATAAGCAGCGTTGGCCTGCGTTCTGCAGCCCGCACACTTGCGTCCCTTTCAGCGTCACCTGGCAGATCTGTATCCTAGACCTAGGCTAGGGACCTAGTGTTTATCTCTGTTCTCACCTCTTCAGCGATAGCCATCATATAAGCAGCGCTAGCCTCGCCGGGGCCCGCATCTTGCAGCCCGCATACTTGCGTCCCTTTCAGTGTTACTTGGCAGATCTCTCGGCGGACTACTTTGTCGAATTTGCTGTTTTTGTTGGCTGGAAGTAAAATTTGGTTGTAAGGCTCAATTTACACCAGGATGGCAGCGTCACACATTCCTTGCAGAACGCAGAAAATATTAAAACCGCTAAAATATTTGAATTTCGCGCGAATCTGTGTCAGATTCCGTGTCGATGACTCGGTAACAAAAAGTCTGAATAGCCCTGCTGGTCTAGATACAGTTAAAAATTATTTGACATTGAAAGTGCTCAGCGCGCCTCTGCCAACCTCTGGCATCCCGGTGTAAATAGAGCCTAAAACTAGCGCAAATTCACTGCCTACAAACTAACCTAAATAATTTTATTGCCACATCACTCATTTGGATAACACCAGTATCCGTTAGGTTAACATCGCGCAAGTCGTTTAGTTCCAATCTTATGAAAAAGATATATTGACATCAGACGCATTATTTTATTTTGTTATATTATCAAACCTACAGACTTGCAATTTTTCCATGAAAAGAGGTCCGGCAGTCAATTTGGAGGCCTATACTCAGCAGTGGGTGAAGTCGAGCTGCAGATGATGGTGACGATGAAAACTGGTTGTTAATATTGAGACTCTGCGTTCCGACACCAAGTAATAGATGAGAGTAAAAGCAGTGTGTTTTTTTTACTCATATTGAGAGTTGATGACATTTAATAACAGGCTGAAAATTAATGCCGTCGCGGCGTGAGAATCAGCCCCTTTATCTCATAATGGTATGCTAAACTATCCTCGTAAGTAGTCTTCAGATTAGCATAAAGGAGACTATTATGATAGAACTTCACTTAGTTTGTTTAATCATTAATAAAATCAGTTGCTAAGCAGTGTTATTTCTCACTCTGACTTATGTCATTAGAAGAAGACAGAGTGAGAGGTAGCAATGCTCTAAGTTAGCAGACTATTATGAATAAGAGGGTAAGACAATAGACTAGACATTTTGAACCAGAATGGTAGAAGATTAGATTGCTAGCAAGAACTTACTAAGCCTGCACCTTTCCTGCATCATATCCGGCGTCTCAGTTTGCTCCACCCTCGCTACTTTATATCCTTTCGCCACTAAGGTACCCGCCATTCGACCGTACGCGCTTTCAGGGAAGCCGGAATGCGCGAATTCACCCTAAAAGAAACATTACCACCATTAAATATGGATTCATTTTGAAAAAAAAAACATTTATTTAAACAGCCCCCTAATTAACGAGGTTTCGGTCAGCTAAAATATTGAAGACCATTGAGCTGCATGACAAATAACCTAATGTATTATCATTATTTAGCTTCTGTGTAGGCCAGGTGTATTGTTAAGACTACCGATATTAGCATCCTCAATACTCAATCCTGCTGACCAAATCGCAATTTAGCAGGTATTTCTTGCTAACCGAATATTTAAAATAAATACGGTTTTAGTTATTCATCTTTAGAAAATACCTTCATGTACGAAAATCCGAGTTCATTAACCCCAACAGCCGCGTCCATGTGGTAGAGCTCATAGAATTTCCCCACTTTGAAGAAGAGGACACAATCGAAGTGAGTTGATTTCATCTCCCACCATTGGCGATGGGCCTGGAAGAAAAATAAAGCTTTATGAAAGAATATTTATCAATCACAAAGCAACAAAGCATCTTTTTTGCAGTCTTCTCTAAAATTGGCGAGTTCTGCTTGATTCCTTGATGCTGCTTGACGAAGGTCCACCTACCTACATATAAGCCTACATATAAAATTAAAATATTATTAACAAAATCAATCTTTTTAGGGGTACTCCATAAAGTTAGGAAGGGGTAATTTCTCAGACCTAGATTCTGAGTGTTGTCTTGTTTTATGTGTCCAATTATAATGGTTTATGTGTATGTGTATGCAAGGGTATCTAGTTACATTATTATATAACGTAGTACTGTAATACTTACCTTAGTTACTTCATTGTAATACCTGCTTACTTATACACCCATAACATTTGCTTACTCATCACTCATCCATCAGTTACTCACCCCTTAATTATTTTTTTTTGTTGCTTGTGGACTTCTATCTTTGAATTATGATTATTTTAAAATCTCCAGTGTTGCCACCTTGACTCCTTTTTTTATTTTCATACCTACTTTGTGTCTTGTGTGCGCTGGATCTGATATCGTGTCTGTCACTTACCTACCTAATCTACGGTTCTGACTGATAACCAGCGCTCTTTCACAAATTACCCTAGCTTCCCATACAAACCTATAGCGATACCGGTGTCGCTAGAGTATCGTAGTACCTACAAGCGTACAATAGCAATAATCAAATAACACAACCCAAAAAAGGTCGAAATCGGAAATTAACTACAGACTTTTTACGTTTTCAATGAATTCACGTATTACCAGACTAAATTTAAACCGGTGATATTTTAACTAATTAATTAATAATATTATGGTTCAGAGAACCAAATTATATTAACATGACTAAAAAAATGTGTGAATTGTGTGTAACATAAGAATTTAAGTATCGAAAACGTTTATAAATTAAAAATAATATAGGTCTATAATTGTATGAGTATTAACAATAAGTTACCAAAGACTTGTATAACCCTAAAATTTTAAGTTGTGCCCTTTTATGATTTCGTGAAGGAGATAGGTTAATGCCCTCTATTGCCACGTTATTTGGCACCGAGTATATCGAATATTTACGGTTCTGCGCAAAAATTAAAATTCTACGCGGGCGAAGACGCGCACACAGCTAGTTTATATTATTAGTCTGATTTAAAAAGTAATAACTTACTGGAGTCTGCGCCTTGTAAAACTCAGGAGGCACGTAAACAGTACTAGGAACATAATCCGGGTCATCAGGCCTCCGTTTCTGAGCATCCCTGATCTTGTGTGGCTTCAGCCATTCCAGCTTGCAGTGCGTCCAGTTACCGTCGTCCGCTGTGGTGTGTTGGACGTCCTCGGAGGGTTTCTCTTTTGAAGGGGTTGCTTTTGGGGTTCTGAAGATAATTATGTGATAGATATAATTTATTATTAACTAGTTTCTACCCGAAACTTCCGGAATGTATAGAGGTTATTTAATTTTATATCCTATGGGCACTGAATATGCAAAAATTTTGTCAAATACGTTCAGTAGTGTTGGTTTCGTGCAGAAGTAATAGACATCCATTCAAACTTTTGCATTTATATTATTATTGTGACTAGCTTTTCCATGTAGCTTGTCACATGGAAGTTAGATAAAATGTTGATACTTTGCTAAGGCTATTTAGGTAAAACTAATTTATTACCTTAGGCTTTGTTGCTCAGCATTTTAAGTACTAGCCAAGGTAAGCTACTGATAACAGATACCTAGCCTTATAAACAGTCTTAAAAAATGCTAAGATTTTATTATAGTGCTTAAGCCCTCACACTGGGTTAATTTATAAGAAATCAAATATAGTCCGATAGAAGTTCCAGAGTTTTTCGACTCCTACCTCACTTGACCTCGTTGTGTAGTTGGTTAGCATGTTCCTGTACTGAGGGAAAGACGCGGGTTCAAGACCCGTCGAAGTCGGAATTTTTTTTGGGATATTATTTGATTTCTTATACAGGGCGTTTGGGAGCTTAGCGCAAAGCCTTAAGGGGGTGTTAGTATAGACCATCTAGAACATTTTGAGCCACATTTGTCTTAACCAAAGTCTAATTGTTTTTTTTAGGGAACTTTTACGATTTTTAACCAAAATCCCAAAAATTTCCACTTAAGTGCTGATAGTGCAAAGTTTGAGTGGAAATGTCTAATTTATTTTTATGTTTTTATTAGCTTAATGTGTGTTTTATGATATTATATCATTATAAAGCACCGTTTATGGTAATAAAATAACTTTCAGACTATTTAAACCTAACAGAAAAAAATAAATAAAATAGCTGCAGAAATTCAGACAATTTTAAAAACTTGCTGAGTTATTGTTCTTTCTTTTAAGGTATCATTTACCTATCTTTACAAATTTTGAAGTTACGGTGGCTAAACCAGTTAAAACCAGTAAGAAATTAAAAATTTCACGAAAGTAAAGCAAACTTAATTATTGCTCTAATAACTTTAGACTGATGTCTAAAACAATATTCGAGATTATTTTTTATTCTTACTGCGTTATAATAATAAACTTACCCGAACAACAATGTAGAGAGGGACCTAAGGGAAACTACTAACATTTCCATGTCTATACATCTACGAAGTTGCAGTTTTTGTTAAAAATAACCCCGACCTGTTTCAAGAATGTGCAATTGGAAGCCGTTCTGAGGGCAGACTACGCAATGTGCCGTGCAGAACAAAGTTGTTGCGTTCAAGTGTATTTTGTATGGCACCAAAAATCATTAACGAAATCCCAAAAGTTATTTGTGAATTGTCCTGCAACCAATTTAGTGCAAGCATGTTTTTAAAATTATCTGAATATTTGCAGCTATTTTATTTATTTTTTTAAACGTTAAAAACATTTTTTTTCTTTTTATTTTTTTCTGTAAAGTTTAAATAGTCTGAAAGTTATTTTTTTAGCATAAACGGTGCTTTATAATGATACCATTTAACACACATTAGGCTAATAAAAACATAAAAAATAAATTAGACATTTCCACTCAAGCTTTGCATTATCAGCACTTAATTGGATATTTTTGGGTAAAAGTTCCCTAAAAAAAAACAATTAGACTTTGGTTAAGACAAATGTGGCTAAAAATGTTCGAGATGGTCTTTAATAACACCCCCTTAAGGGTGACAAATCAACATCGAGCTATGCTGCGCTGTACTGCGCTGTGCTGTGCTGTGTTTCTTAAGCTACGTTTTTTTAACAATCAACATCAAGCTGTGCTGCGCTTTGCTTAGCTCAGTATTAAAAGTAATTAGCAGCTCGTGTAGTGTAGTCGTTTATCTCGTCAGAAACTACTTTATTTTCAAAAAAACGTAAACATTACGACATAGTTGAATCTGATGAAGATGAAAGTAAAGAAGAAGCGGATAACATAGCACAGTTCGGCACAGCGCGGCTCAGCAGGGCGGGTAGCGCGCCTCGCTCGAGACTACTGCGTTTTTAAACAGAGCGTAGCCTCACACAGCGCAGCACAGCATGGCTTGTTTGTATCTTCATTAAAATATTAGACGAGCGAGTTGACCAAACATAGCACAGCGCAGTACAGCGCAGCATAGCTCGATGTTGATTTGTCACCCTAAGGCTTTGCACCAAGCTTCCAAACACCCTGTATTATTACTATTATGATAAACTTACTCACCCATTTGTAATAGAACTTTTAGCTGGTTTGCTCTTTGGGGATTGGTTAGCTTCATACTTAAAGCTGTCCTGTAGTTTCTTCTCAATAGATACCTTTTCCTTTTCTATTGGTGTTTCAAGTTTGTTATCTGCTAAAAAATAAAGTTCTAACCATGTTAATGGTTAATGGGCAATGCCTTTAGTATTTCTTATCATAGCATAAAATTGGTGTAAAATGCAGAAAGAGAAACCAGCCAGCTACAACAGATAAATCGGTTTATTTTGTCTTGGTGAATACAGTCTTGTCTTGACAGAGGTGGAAAAAAGAAGGCCAACCCCAGATCGAAAACCTACCTTGGAAAAAATTATCAATAAATATATTCAAACAAACATATCCTTTGTAAAAAGGCTTACTACAAAATATCAGATTATCTCTAGAGGATAAAAAAGCTTGGGACAAGTTTTGCTCCAACTCGAAAACTAACAAGCTAACAAGATAAAGGTTTCTTGTTCCCTTCTTTGCTTTATCTTAAAATTATTGAAGTGAGAAAAAATCAAAATGATCAGTTTATTTTCTAGTTTTACTTATGTAATTTGAATTTTGTGACGTGTCCAAGAGTCCTGTAAGGTCTAAACTTAAAGGAAATAAAGCACTTTGAATTTTGCTTAATTGAAGCTATGCAGGTTTTCGATTGGAACCTAAGCAAGGTTCCCACCTAGGTAAGCAGTGCAGCCGTTGAGAAACAGATGGTGCTGTGTGTTCTTCAATTGGTGATGGCTTATGTGTCCTTTATTGTGTATTTAATTTTGTGTCCTCGGTTGGTAAGTTTGTAGTTCTAAATAAATATATTGTATTTCCCCTAAAATGGGTAAATACATTATTTTTCTTAACATGCATGTGTTATATGTTATTCATACTTATACAAAAATGCATTGGATGTGCGGGTGGACATTCCCACTCAGGAGTTAGGACAGTGGACCTTTTAGCACCTGCTGCGGGTTTAGGCCGGTAACTCTCATTTGTTCTATAGCACTGTGACTTCATAGAATGGTTAACACTTTTTTAACCCTGTCATTCCATGGTAGAACTATAGAAATGAATCCTGACCCATTAGTTCTACAGAACTAATAAAACTTGGTAACTTCCATTAGTATTATAGAACTGTTAGTCCATGGAACTAGGCCCTCTTTTGTATTCCTGCCAGCATCCTAAATGAAAATACACACATGATGTTTTAAATCATATTCTACAACAAATCAGGTTTTGTGTTTATACTGTAGGAATTGAGTACTTAAAGAACTGTTTTTTTTTACCCAACTGCCCATGGAGGGTTACGTTTTTGTAAAGCTGTTTTTGAAAATATGATAATACTAACCTTTGTTTTCCACATCAGAGTCATCAGAATCTACTGGATTTATTCGAATTCTCTTCCTCTTCTTGGTGGGGACTATTGGCACTTCATCATCACTGTCATCACACTTTACTTCTGTGGATGGCTGCCTTTCTCTTTTTTTATCTATAAAATGGTAAACATGTTAACTATTAGTAACTTTTTTGTGTATGGAAAGACTTTTCTTCACATGACGAGAAACGACAAACATTTTCGCGTGTGAATATTATGACTGTAGGAAAAAACCTTAGTTTATCCGTTCATTATTATTATTAGTATTGAATAAGTAACTTTAAATTCACCTGATACTGGAAAGAAACCGCATACAACTTACTTTCAGTTTTCGATTCTTTTTGAATACTCGAAGAATTAATTTTGGGACTGTTTTCTGCATCACCACCGTTCTTCAGCTTTTTATTAGCCGGAGGTGTTTTAGCAAAGTAATTGAAAAGCGTGTTTGAAGCACCCGTGCTATTTCTTTTAGACATTTCTTTACTTCTATGGTTTTTATTCAGTAAACTTAACTTATTTACAGCTGTAGGTAAGTATTTGTTGAAAACAAAACGCCGGAGAATTCGGCGCACTTTTTGACGTTTACGAAATAATTGAATGACAGCCAGCAATGGCATTTAGTATGGCATGTCATGAGACAGACAGAAAGAAGAACAGTGGTGTACCAAAATAAATTTGTGATTGGCGGCGCGGCGGGGCGGGGCGGGGCGGCGCCGCGTTTCGATAAATCGACTCTTAAGTAATTTTAGTCGATTATTCAGTGGTGCTAGAGGATTATATTTATTCATTCATCATCGTGCGCATAAAATAAATCACTATCAAAACCAAAGAGAATAAAACCACTCCGTTATTCAAAACTACGAGCTACGAGACGGTCTACGACGGCAGTACACACTCGCCGAGACAGGCCGACACCCTCTCGTAGAGTAGATTGTTCTGTGGGCCGAGTACGAGCAGACGAACGCTCGCACCGCACCATGTAGGTACCTACGGTGCAAGCGTTCGTCTCAACTTGAGTTCCCTCCCTCATAGGCTCTCGTCATGTCTGACAATGAGTGTGTACTTTTTTACACATTGCACACAGAATTTTGACTTTGAATGCTCGTAATTTTTTTTAGGTGCGTATCTTTAAAACATATTTAGAATAATTATACAAGAATACCTACATCACAAGTTAATTGTGGCATTAGAACCACAAAGGTTTGAGGTAAGATTTTGGAAGATTTTAAAGAAATCATAAAAGAAATTATATCTCAGCAACCGTGAGACAATTCATTTTACCGGAGCAACTCCTCAAAAAGTTATGTCGGTCGCAATACCAAACATCCTGTATTTATCTTCTACTGTAGGTAGTACTTTTGTATGTAACGATGCTTAAAAATTGTTCCGTTCCTTCCGGGACGGGTAATATTACGTTACGGTGCGTCCATATATAAAGTAAAAAAACATGATAGGTAAAATCACAATCATTTACCTAACATGTTAGGTACCTACTTAGTCTTGACGCAATATTAAACAGGAAGATATATAATGTGGACGAGTTTTAATAAGCTTATTCCCAGAGGTCCATGATTCTATTGATCTTTATTTCCCAATGGGTCCATGAAAATTATTACTATTATTTTAATATTCATACATGAACTCCCAGTGGGTCCATGAGATTTAACTATTATTAATAATAAATAAATACCATTATTTATTATTAGTCAGTAAAAACAATACAAAAGGGTATTTCTTTAGTGAGTCTTCATGTCATAAGAGCGAAATAGACTACAGTTTGAGCGAGATAGACAGCATGCAGGGATGCTATAAAGATATTATTTCTTATCAGTTGACCTTGCTCCCTTGCAGCGGGCCGATGTAAGTTTTTAATAGCATATGATAAATAACATGTTACATAATCTGGACGCACCTTTATGTTCATTACGGATGTAAGCGGGTTAACTACGAACCTTATTTGTGTTGGAAGAACACCAACGTTTCATCCCATAGCGAGGGACTTCTTCAGGGTGAGTGCGGTTCGCGACGCCCCGCTGCCGCCGTGCGCTCACTAGGCCAGATGGAAAATGAATCCCATTGGAAGATGATTTTGTTTGTTAATATGCTTTAACTACCTACTATCTCTTAGGTTATTTTCATTAGTGATGTTTATAGTTTTTTTTCCTCTTCAATGTTAGTTATTTGTGTTAAGAAGTAAAAAAATTTCATTGGTGTTTTGCAAAATTAACTTTTTATATTATTATTTTAACCACGCCTCCATTCCATTCTTATGAAATTTCCATGAACTGGACACATAAAATTTTGCTGTGTGGTGCCGTCTTACAATTTGCACCACCCGAGCTCTTCCCGCGGGTGTCGTAGCGACTAAGGGATATCCACCGGGGGCGGGCAGCAGCGCCCCCTGCCGAACAATTCTACCACCGAACTGCGATCCCCACCCGCATGCCGCAACCCGTGGGGATTGTGGGCATTACCCCCCAGAGATAAAAGCCAATAAGGCGCTTATAAGGGGGAGGCCTGGGTCCAGCAGTGGACCAATATATGCTGTGAAGGACCTCCTTCACAGGAGAACACAGAAAAGTGGCAAACCAGACACATAATGGCCAATAACAAAGAAATAAAGTCGTTCGTCGGAGGAATGAATAAACGTTTATTTCAGAACAAAGAACATAGTAGCATTCGTTTGTTTCAGACAAATTAGTCCTTTGATGGATGACATAAAATATTGATGGGCACAACACGAAACTACGAGTTCTAAACACAGTTTCAGGTAGGGTAGGTCAGAAGTTCTCACACCCATATAAAGCAGGCATATTGCGGATAAATGAATATAACATTTTAATTTTTCAATATTTATATTGTAGACATTAAAAGTAACCTGTTGACATCTAACTGTAGGTACTCTATCAGTAATTTTGGTTTGAAAATGGCAGTTTCAGTTACCTTATAGAAGGCACAACATCCTATCCACTTTTACACTTTACGAAATGCCGTAATAAGTACATAACACCTGGAATGTCTTCAATAAATTAAACAATTCATAAAAGTAACATATAAAATAATAAAAGGAGCTAATATTATTAACATAAAAAAATAAACTCTTCAAATAATGTTGTTACCCCGAAACATTTTAAAACTTACCTAAAATATACATAAATTTATTATAAAATCTAAGCACCTGATGGTCCAAAATCAATTATAATATTACTAAAGTAATTGTATGTAGGTATATATTAATAATTAATATCAGCCTATCTTTTGACTAATTTGTAGCCAAACTCCCAACACAAAACTACATACTAAAATAAACTAGGTACATTAATCAAGCAGGTAGACATTTTGTGACCCTACAAATAAAATGCCTCCGCATTATTTATTGCAGTATTTCAAAAAATCATATTTGTGATGCAATCATCTAAAAATAATAAAATTGTTATTAGGCCTGAATGCAACACAATGCGATAATCATTTGGTGTGTCTACACCCCAATTACTATCTTAAGAGAGAAATCATAGAATATGTGTGTTTCTTTGTATATCTACATAGAGAAAGACTTTATTAGGATTATCCACTACCATTGCGGATCTCACATTGCATTAAAGTTTTCCAATTTGTCTTCCTATGTGGCCTAAATTACATTCGACTTTTACAATCATTCAGACATCCAAAAAATATTGCCTAAACCTTCCAAGCGTCTTTATGAGCGAGTACACATAAGGCGTTTTGCGCGCGCTTTGGTAACACTTCAAAACGCCTACAGAGTACTTGCTTTATAGGTATTATATTTTACAATTACATCTAGCACAGTGCTATTTTCCTTATACACCTAGCACGTATAATACGTCCACTACTGAAATGCCCCCTAAAACACCAATCGTTTTGTCATAATCACCACGCTTGGCAGGAAGATTAATGATCGCAGTTGAGGTGTTAAAAATACATTAAACCATTCACACGATCACATAATAATCTGTGGCTCAGGCACAGACAGCGCTATCGACTTGTGAGGTAGCACCTGGCCTCCATTGATGTATAACTCATCTTTGACAATGACGTCTTCACCAAGCACTGTGCAGTTCTCCATTCGCACCCAGCGGCCGACGACTGACCGCCAGCCGACGATGCAGCCGTCGAGCCACGCGTGCTGGCGCACTGTCGCGCCTCGGAGGACTGTGCTGCGTTTTATGCAGGCGCCTGGAATATAAAACATGCTTATGAAGACCAGTGATATTATAAGGATGCCTAATTCATTCTACAGCCTACGCTAGTTTACTGTTTACTGCGGGACTTAGGCCTCCATTTGATCAAGGGGTGCCTCGGAAGACTGTGCTGCGTTTTATGCAGGCGCCTTGAACAGAACAGACGCACATAACCACTAGTTTCATAGTTTGTTTACTTTATCGCGCTTGCGCAGTGCTTTAGCCGGAAGGCGTACGTTTGTCGAATCGAATCTACACTCAAGAACACGGCTGTTGGTTCTTCGGGAGATATGGCCGGGTACCGGACCAATAAGATCGCTCACAGTGAAAACAAAGCAAGCCTAACTGATTGGCTTCGACATCATCTCACCGGTTAGATAAAGTAGCACACTTTACTAGTTTCTGCCCGCATGTACTTCAAATTTAAGTAATTTTTGCGTAATTGCACAGCAGGGCCGTGTCTATATTAATCTCACAACACAAATGTTCACTTACCATCTTCAACTATAACATCAGGTCCGATGGTGACATTGGGCCCTATCCGGCAGCCCTTACCGATCGTGGCTGTGGGGTCAATGATCACGTTGCCCACAACATAGGAGCCTTCGTGTAGTTTGTCAGAGTTCTTCTGCCGTAAGCTTGTTAGGTACAGGCACATTCCTGTAAGGATTACATTTTTATTTAAATACAAATTACTCCAAGTCCCTCAAATAATTACGAATTAAAAAAAACAGTGGTTCTTTTTAGGGTTCTGTACCCGAAAGGTGAAAACGGGCCCCTATTACTAAGCCTCCGCTGTCTGTCCGTCAGCGGGCTGTATCTCATGAACCGTAAAAGGTACATAGATTGTTGAAATTTTCACAGAATGTGTATTTCTCTTGCCGCTATAAATACACATAATAACAATAAAATATTAATTCAAATACAACGGGGCTCCCATACAAACAAACGTGTTTTTTTGGCTATTTTTTGCTCTATGTTCGTCAAGGCTGCATCTCTTGAACCGTAATAGGTAGACCGTTTAAACTTTGACAGTGTGTCTATTGCCGCTATATCAACAAATAAAAATAAAACTTTTTAAACTTTCGCGATCTGTTAACATATTAAAGATTATTTATCGCGTACCTTTTGTTTTATTTTCCCCTACGTTTCCATCGCCCGAATACCCGATAAATAATCTATAATAAATAAAAATAAAATAAATGTAATAATTAAGGGGGCCAACCGGCCAACGTCCAATACCGCGTTGAGTCACCGATGTTAATAATACATATTATCTGAAAATTTCAACTGTCTACCTCTTACGGTTCATGAGATAGAGTCCTGTGACAGACGGACGGACAGACAGCGGAGGCTTAGTAATAGGATTCCAATTTCACCCTTTGTGTTAAAAAGTAACACAGACACATTAAATCAGCACAGTGATATAGACACATCAGCCACAGGCTGCTTACTATCAAATAAATAAATAATAGAAAAATATGAAGCAATTTCTAGTTTACTAGTGAAGCAATATTAATAAAAATGTATTTATGCATTAATTGTTTACATTATGTGGTAGGCCACAGTGGTTACCATCACCTCAGTCACCATTGTTGTGCATTGGATTCAACACATAATAATCCACAACTATTGTTACTTTACCTGTTAAGAAGTCTTTTGGCTGGCCCACATCCATCCAGAACCCTTGCAGCTCCATGGCATTCAGCTGTCTATCTTTTGCCATGAACGGGAACACTTCCTTCTCAATGGACATTGGTCTTAACTCTATTCTGTTGAGGACTGACGGGTTCAGAATATACATTCCTGAAAACATTAAAATATTTATTTATTTCTTTCCATTAAGTAGGTGCGATTGTGGTGAAACGGTCGTTCTATTTATCGTTTAGTTTTATTCTCGACAACCAAAGCGGCACGACGGGCGAAGGTCCGCCTGCGACGCAAGAGGTTGCGGGTTCGATTCCCGCCGTGAAAACACCTGGAACAAATATTCTGCAAATATTTGTTCCAGGTGTTTTCTATGTATAATCTAGTATAGTAATAAAAAAATCTGTGGTATAATAAAAAATATCTATCTATGTAATGTATTGTATTAAATTTATCAGTCATCATAACACAAGCTCTGCTTACAAGCTAAGCAGAGCTTGAGTTAGGTTATTGTGCAAGGGTTAGATGATGATGTGTGGATTGTCTAGCATTATTTATTTATATTGAGTATAATAAAAAAGACCACAATAAAAAAAAAACATGTTTTTGTAACTATGTAACAAAAGTTTTGCAATTTTCTGAGTGTTTAGCCTGAATACTCAACCCAACGCAGATCTCAGCGCTGCATGTTCCTCGCATGCAGCACAATGCTGAATCTACTGCCTTTGCCTATCATTAGAAACTTTTTTTTGTGTATAATTCTAGTTTAGGTTAAGATAAAATATAGGCAATAAAATGATTTATTATTATTATTATCTGGTAGTAGTAAACCAAACATAATCAATATTTATTATGTTTTAAGCCATTGCTTTGCATCATGCAATCTGCCTGCATTACCTGCATTGATTTTATTTGAAATGAATTCTTGTGGTTTTTCAACAAAGCTCTCGATCTGTCCATCTTCCTTGTAAACAACCACACCATACTTTGAAGGTTCTTCCACTTTGGTCACCACTATTGTGCCTTCCTGCAACACACAAGAAAATATTATAGATGCCAATGAAAATATAAACGTAATTTTAAACTCTATTTTCAATATTATGCAAAAATGTACTAGCATAAGTCTTGGTACCTACAAACAGTCTATGTACATCGAGTTCGGCTAGTGTATGTAAAAAGCCTATTTATGCAGATATTCACTAGATTTGACAGATTTAGACTAGATTTCTAGATGACTGTCAAAAACAGAATATTTATGGTTGTTTTTAAGTTTCATAATTTTTTGTCTGTGGTCTGCCAACCGTGTTGACACTCGCCAAAACACAGGACCTTTTAGGACCGGAGGTGACGGCAACAAGTCCCGATTCGCTTCCGCACACTAAACACCCGACCCCGCCGGATGCGGGGCGAAGAATTCCCCGCTTCCGCGCATAGGTGCATTCGTGCACCTTGGCGAAACCTCCATGCCCTGACTCTTATAGCCTCTGGCTTATAGCATCCTTTTAAAATGATAGGCTACTTACCTATCAATTTTTCTGAAACATTAATTTAATATTCCGTATTTGTTATTTTATGCAAGCGGTACCACTAAGAAAGAATGGCTGGATCTGTTGGCCAACTAACTAGTGCATAAATGAGCCGAGCGCGCGACAGAGCGGACGTGTCGCTCACACAAAGAGCGCGCTCCCCGCCGTCCATACAATGCCTACACCTGGACTGATCGCACAATTAGTTGACCTCTCAGCGAGCGGATGAGTCCATGTTTCCAGTAAAGTTGCAGCACGCACCCAAGTATGCAATAAGTATTTCCTCTCACATGTTGAAATTATCACGTTTTGTGGAGGAGTGTGCTTTTTATAACGGTTTATCTCTACCACAGTTACTTATTAGTTTTATGTTAGGTACTTGGAAAAAGTGGCTTCTTGTCATATTATATAACAGGTAATTTGAACCTTATCTGCTAGTCATAAATATCAAATTTGATCATTATATAAGTGGCCCCCTTTCATCCCGTCCCGCAGCTTCGCACACGTTTTTCCGGAGTAAAGTAGCCTAGGTACATGTTATTCAAGATCTAGAACTACATCTATAAACAATATGTTCAGGTTTGTCCTTTCTGCACTTTGCTGTTAAGAAGTAACAAACATCCATCATCCATTAAAACTTTAACTTTTAGATTATTAGTGTGATTATAATAAAATGACAGTCTTTAACTTACCTTCCCATGATTTCTATGATACTTGGCCAGTTCTTTAAAAGGAAAGTCACAGATCACATCAGAATTTAGCACAAAGAATGGCTCTGGGCTTGTGCTCAGCAGTTCCCGAGCCAATGCTAGCGGTCCTGCAGTGCCCAGAGGTTCTGTCTCATGTGAAAATGTGAGTGACACTCCGAGTTTTGACACTTGCTCTGTCAGTTCTTTTTCCATGTCATCGGCTCGATACGACACAGCTAAAATTACCTAAAACAAAGTACTCACGTAAAAATTCAGAAATAGGTAGGAATAATAAATTATTATCAAATCACTCATTGAACCTTGACCCATCCACAGGCCAAGAATAAGTGTTTCAATAGAATATGTGTGAATAAAAAGAAGTAGCGAGAAGAAACCTTAGCTTATATTGATGGTGCAATAAAGTGATAATCTATCTATCTTCCGTGAATGTTTATTTGGGACTTGTTAGAAAAGTGCTAGAACATTTAATTAGTTTTGCTATTTATTTATTTAGCCATCCGAGGATACACATTAGGTAGGTACCTACATAAAAAACAAAGAGCACTAAAGGCATCACCAGACGTAACGCCCAATTACAGGTAGTCACAAGTAGCACACAGTCATGTAGAGATAAACGGTATTTTTTATTGTATTTATAGGTAAATACCTGTGTGACTCCAGCTTCTACCAACGCCTCGATCTGATGCATCAGAATAGGTTTGTTGGCGAATTCGACCAGGGGCTTCGGCCTACTCAACGTCAAAGGGCGCAATCGCGTCCCATAACCACCAACAAGGATCAGTGCTCTAATTTCACCCAGTTTTTTATCCGCGCCACACATTTTGTACACAAACTATTACAAATCCTCTGTACAACAACCGGAACCCGTCGTTTTAGTGTGATTGATTATAATGTAGCCTATTCAATCTTTGTAAAATAACGTAGACGCTTCGTATTGATCCCGGTATCTTTAGATAACTATCAATTTATTTTTACGAAAAAAATATTTTTCAAACACGTCACAAGTCACAATCACAACTACTGCCACAGACTAGGTAGAGATCAAAGAGAATAAAACCACTCATAAAGATCACAAAATATGTAGAGCACGTACATCGACTATACCTACTGCATACAACATTATTATTGTTTATAAATCATTCATTCATTCATTATTTCTTTATTGACAAAGAAAATTACAATTCAATAATATAAAGAAATTAGAACTGGTATTTACAATTGAAACAATTAAGCTAACTGCAGACTGTTGCAAACAATCTACAGGTAGCTCAACTGAACTAACTAACTAACTCTAACTCTTCATTCATTCATCATACATAATTTTTAAAGATGCAATGCTGCCAACTATGCAACTGTACCATCGTTTTTATAATAGATCTTTTGCAGAAAGTTGCCAGATCACCACATTTTAATATTACCTCAAAAAGTAGCTTCTTCAATGTTTACATGATCCCAGTCACTCATGCATCCAATGATTTCCCGAAAAGTTTGATAACACTTTACAGCAAAATTAACTTTATTACCTTTGTATAATGTTTAATTTGATTATATGTGATTACATTTATTCAAATTACATTTTATTAATGACTATCCTGTATGTTGGTATTGTGCTTATTTTAGAAGGTATGCTAGGCTACGGTGCGGCGCGGCGCGGCGGTGCGGCGGCGGCGCGGCGGCGCGGTGGCGGCAGCGATGGCGCGGTGGCGGCAGCGATGGCGCGGTAGCGACAGCGATGGCCTGGCTCAGTCTTTGGGTGTACGCGAAAAGGCATACATTCAGATTTATATTGGTAATAGACACACACAATCGGGATAAACACAATTACATTGTACAAGGAGAGCAATAAAACCAAAAATAATTAATTGAAAATTATCAATGCTAACAAAAGTTCTGTTTCCGCCGTAATTTTACGTATGCCTTTTTATTCTAAGCATAAAGAATCATTACATAGAATTACATAACAATTCGTCTGACATCATTATTATGAAATATTACACTAGTGAGAATTCTTGTTCAATTAAATATTAAATATAACAGATTACTTATTACATAATACTATATTTATCCGGAATGCAATTTAATATTTCTCGTTGACCTGGCACTTTTTGCTGGCAGCACTGGCTATTATGTAAGTAAATGGGTGGTGGTTGATGGTTGAGGCGAACGAAACGTAGAGTAGGGTAGGCTGTCAGTCAGTGTCACAAAATTATATATTTGCTTTTGGAAATCCAATTTACGTAAAATGGCAGGCTCTACTAGGATATTCCCCCATTTGAAAGGTAATTATATGTGTAATATTTCCTGTACATAAAAAACATACACGATCCATGGAACGACTTTAGTTGTATTTTCATAACTTCAACCTAGACCCTGATTTACCTAGTTCACTTTTCTCTCTTTATCTGAAAGAACCTGATTTACCAATTTTGATCAACAGATCTTCTAATGAATGATCATTAGACGATCCATTGATCAAAGCAAATACCTTTAAAACATTGCAGTGTTACGTAGTTCAAAGTCGTGTCAACTAGATCGAGAGTAACCAAGACCTTCAAGCTAAAAATACTTTTCTGTTTCTTTATTCATCATTTTCAGTAGTACCATATATCTCTGATAAGTACTACAATAACGAGGTACATATAGTAAAGTGACTGCTGTACTAAACAATTTAAGTAACAGCTATCTGACTGAACACTGTAAACAAATCTATCTGCTACAATGAATTTGAACTTTGACACTTAAGTACCTATCTTTAAGGTAATGCAAGTAAGAGGTAGCTAAAGTGGTACATAATAATCCATAATGTTAATGTACACAATTAATGTATATGCAAAAGCATAATATTCTATAACAGATTTTAAGCTTTTTCATCCATCACCAGTACCTAATTAATTGCCTTCAATTGACTTGGTGCCATGTCATAAGGTAGGTATTCTTCTATTTTAGTTTGTTAAAGTTTGTACCTAGTGACAATAAAAACCTGAATCAATATTTATTTATTTTTACCACATGGACATGTCTTAGGAATTTCTTGTTCAAATGTCCCACTCATGCTTGTCCTAACATTTTATTTAATTTATAATTATTTTTAGATGGACTCAAACTCGCCGGTGTCAGATACCAAAGCAATCCCTGCGGTGGTGGCAGTGGCAGCGGCTATTCCCAAACACGTAAAAACCTAGTACTCACACAAGATACCAAAGTAATAGTCCAAGGGTTCACCGGCAAGACTGCAACCTTCCACAGCCAGCAGGCTATCGATTATGGAACGAAGGTTGTTGGTGGCGTGTCTCCTAAGAAGGCAGGGACACAGCATCTGAATCTTCCAGTCTTCAAGGTTTTTATCTGTCATTTATAATATTAAGATCTAGAACGAGATGCTATTTGTTAGACATGACTTTGTACTGTGGCTAAATTCCTATTTGTTTTCTTTCATACTGATGTTGCTCTGGACTAGGGTAAACTAGACTCTAAACTTGAAACTAAAAAGCTCACAACAATATTGTTCTGGGCTAAGTACTAGTAATATTAAGACAACCATAAGCGCCTATAGTTATCTGTCCTGCATGATAATATGTCATAGCTAGCTAGAGATTCCATCCTCTTATACTCTAGCCTTAAAAAATGACAGTAAAGACAATCAAATGGTCCTAAATTTCCATTGTAAGTATGTAGGTTTCTAAATACTTTTCTTGTCCTAAAGGCTGGCTTGGCCATTTAAAAATTGAAAACATGTAATATTTACTTTCACCTATGTGACCCGAAGTGTACCTCAGCCTCCATTATGAGAAGTCACCATTTTGGTCTATTGTGCAGTTTCCCACCGGAATAACTGAATTTTTATCTACTATCATCATTACATACATCTCAGCCGAAAGACATCCATTGTTGGACATAAGTCTCCCCCAAAGATCAATGTAATAAATGAAAATTTTCGTAGCAGAGATTAGGTTACGTCTGACGATGTGTCTGACGTTCTGTTTGTAACAAACAGAAAGTCAGACAGCAAAAATTTTAAATTGTTGACTTTCTACTACCAACCTAGTTAGTGTTGGAAGAACACCAACATTCTCCTACACAAACTAGGTTCCTAGTTAATCCGCTTACATTCATAATGTTTTGGTATAAGTATGTCATAACATGCAATTAGTAAATAGCTGTTATTTGGACATTACAAACAGACACTTCAATTTAATTTATTTGTATGAATATAAAAATAATTGATTCTGCTTCTAGACTGTAAGGGAAGCAAAGGAAAAAACAAGCGCGGACGCATCAGTCATCTACGTGCCGCCGCCAGCAACGGCCAGCGCGATCCTCGAGGCAATCGAGGCAGAGATTCCCTTGATCGTGGCTATCACTGAAGGCGTGCCTCAGCATGTAAGTATTTCGTAACGAGTCAGCCGCCAAGGCGATCCTTGAGCCAATCGAGGCTGAGGTCCTCTAGATGGTGGCCATCACTGAAGGCGTACCTCAGTATGTAAGTCCTATTAACGTTTGTTTTCAGTAGGTATCTAAAAAAAAGCTAAGTGTGAGTTTGTCACTTACACAATCAGAATACATTTTTATCAATAGTTGGGATTTCGGATGTAAACCTAATTGGATTGTCGGGAAAATAGGGAAACGCGATTAAATACAATAATAATTATCGTTTTTAACAAAGTAACCTCATAGACAAGTCAAATTCTTTTTTATAGTTATTGTATGTATGTAACTTTGTATAGGTGTGCCTTGTATTGTTTAATAAACTATTTAATTTAATTTTTATTTCAAATTTTAAAGAACAATGGCAAGTTTCTCTTATTGTCTGTCCCAAAAATTTATTAAATTCTTAGGTTTTTATTTATGCGTAAGCCCTCACACTCGGGGTAATTTATGAGAAATAACGGCGCTAGAGTCCGAAACTCCCAAAGTTTTTCGACTCCTACGTCACTTGACCTCGTGGTGTAGTTGGTTAGCACATTCCCCTACTGAGGGAAGGATGCGGGTTCCCGTCGAAGTCGATATTTTTTTCGGATATTAATTGATTTTATTGAATTGGAGATATGATAAAAAATATACAATTCAATTCATCTCAAAATTTCGACTCTGCCCATTGCTCTACAAAGGTCGTCGACTTTGTTGCTTATAACATCGATATTATCAATTGGTAGTTGACCTAGTTATTCTCAGTTGTCCATTTGACGAATGTTGTTCAGTTATAAAACAAACAATAGATTGTATATAAGATCACTTGCTGCTGCCCGCGGCCTCGCACCCGCTTTTTAAGTAGCCTATGTCCGTCCCCGGGTTACCATTTACCTCCCTGTCAAATTTCATTACGTTCCATTCAGCCGTTATGGTGTAGAAAGGTAACAAACAGGCAGAGTTACTTTCCAATTTATAATATCATCACCTCCACAGCAAATAATAAATAAATAATGCTGGACATCATCATCTTAAAAATCTGCAGTTTTTGTGATTTTCACGTTAATAGTATGGATTAATGGAATGTATGTGAAAATCTAGTATCTATCCACTCGATGGACCGACGACATTGTAGCGGTCGCTGGGAGTCGATAGATGGAGGCGGCTCAGGATTGCTAGGTATTTGTGGCGTCATATGGGGCAGGCCTATGTGCAGCTGTGACCTAGAATGGGCTGACTTGCCTAACGCCTAACCTAAATCTTAGCAGTATTATGATACCTTTATAATGATAAGTAGATGATGATACAGGTTGTTTTAATATTAGTGCAGGATCCAACAAACTGAGGTATTCGGGAATGTTTAACCCCTAACAAAAAGAAGGGTGTTATTAGTTTGACGCGTGTTTCTGTGTATCTGTAGCGTAGGAGCTCCCAAACGGATAAACCTATTTTTTTTTTTTATTTATATTGTGACGTCGTCGAGTGTGTTCTTAGATGAATGAATGAATACTTTATTGCACTTAAAAAATAACATAATAAAAACCTTATATCTACATTTAACACATATTCAGCACAATAGGCGGCCTTATCGCTGAGAGCAATTTCTCCCAGGCAACCTAGGGATGGAGAAAAGGATATAGGTATAAATAAGAGTTGGTAGAGCACAAACAGTAGAAGAAAATTATTCTTAAAATACATACTACATACAATATAAAACAATACAAAATTAACTTAGGAGCTAACCTAGAAGTATACTTATAAATATCTTAATACAAAAGGTTCTACAGAAATATATTACCACAAAATCTGATCACCGATGGAGCTACAACCACATCTGGAGCTACAGAAGGAGGAGAAAAAGAAGAAGATTTCAGGCACCTGAAGAAAGGAAATAGGACTTCAGTTTAAATTTGAAGGAGTTGATTGAAGGCGCAAGTCTGATATCGTCAGGCAGTTTGTTCCAAAGCCGTACAGCCTGAACGCTAAAAGAGTTGCCATAGAAGGTTTGGGAATGATTGGGAGACTTGAGTAGTAGGTTATCTGATGACCTAAGATTATGGGAGTTAGAAGAATGAAGAAACTCAAACCTTTATTTAAGGTACGCAGGAGAAAAGGGATTAAAGAGATTATGATGTTTGATGAAAATCGATGGAGCTGTTCAAATGTTATATGGTATAAAGTATCTTAGTGTATTTTGCTGGTTTTGTTTTAGGTTTCCTTAACATACATTATATCCATATTAATATTATACCTTTTCACGCCTAAACGGCTGAAAGGATCTCAATGAAATTTGACAGCGAGGTAAATGTTATATATGAGTCGGTACGCTACTGGAGGGAGCGGGGTTTTATGCTTGAGGAATACAGTAGACGATAGCACTGTAGCACGCCTAGTTAAGAATATATACGACACTATTACACGCTGGGTTACATGTAGCCCGCGCGTGCACTCTAGTGTTAAGCGCGTGAGAAGCCGCAAGCAGTAGCTAGTAGCATATAAAAAGTAATTGCGGGGGGTTTAGAGGTCTCACACTAAGTTGAGCCTGTTCGTTGTTCCATATATTCTTACATGTATTTTCTATTATTCAGGACATGGTGCGCGTTAAGTATGCCCTAACGCGCCAGAACAAAAGTCGCCTCATCGGGCCCAACTGCCCCGGGATCATTGCCCCAGGGAAGTGCAAGATTGGTATCATGCCCGCATCAGTCCATAAGCCGGGGTGTATCGGAGTTGTCTCCCGCTCTGGCACCCTCACGTATGAAGCCGTGTTCCAAACTACCGAGGTATGTTAACTGACTTTTCATAGAAATCTGTTTGTTTCTGTAATTTAAGCGTCAGCTCTTTTTTTCTGTTGATATAATATAAAAAAACACTGCCTTGCAATAGCAGAGTTGACAAGTAGCTGGGTCAACACCGGATGATCCGCCGCGCTCCGATGCGAGCTGCTAGGGCGCGATCCAAATGCACGGGCGCAGTGGGTTCGTGCCGCGCGCTATCCACGCGCAAGTATTGGAGCACGCCCTCCTTGCCGCGGTCGATCCGTTTTCGGTCGGTGTTTTGGCCTGCCTCAAGGGCGCCTTTCTTGTAGCATCTGGCGACAGCCCAAGCCGAGGCTCGCAGCTAAGTGGTGGCCCTTGTGCGTGTTGCCCCATCATAAATTTACCGGCGAGGCGCCTTCTGTGCCCGCCAAAAGTCCGGTAACGCTGTCATGGCCATCTGCGGTCAACAGCATTATAGTCCTTTCGAAAAAAAAAAGTGGAGCGCGAGGTGTGGACAGTTGTGTGTGTGGATCGCGCGGTCAGCCATGGAAATCTCGCAAAGTCGCCGTTTAATATTCCTTAACAAGGAATATAAATGTTTATGAGACCATGATGAGACCCAAACAATTTATGTTACACTAAGGGATAAATAATACTCGTAGATTCAGGCGTTACTTTGCGGAAATCCATTCAAAGGGCTTTCAAACATCGAGATAGGATGGGTGGTTTTGCGTAATCGCAGAACAGATCGGCCTAGTACATAACATTACCTTATCTGTGCCAGTAGACACGATCTGTGCATCACGATTCTGGATTGCGAGATCATCGATCCATTTTGGATCGCCTGGTGTGAACCCTGCTAATTAATAATGCTGGAAAATCCACACAGCATCATCAAGCCCCAAAATAAACACAGGTTACTGCAGTGCAAATGCCTCTATAACACGCCCCTTCTTCCACTGTTAGATAGGTGTTAAGTTGTTACACTATCAAAACTCTTAAAATAAATAAAATTGCTTACATTCTGATTAGATTAGAAGTCAACCTTCACGATTTTTAAACAAACCTACGTAACAAGGGACGCGATAAATTTACATGTTTTACGTAAATAATCCCGACCTTGACAATAAATGTTCAATATCCACCGATTGAACAATAATGAATGACCTTCGGTACAGCTAAAATGACGCGATTTTATCGCATTGATTGGATTCATCGATGACGCGTGATATCAGATAGTGTTGTATCTAAATCATGTGACGTAATTTGCAAGCCTG
The DNA here is from genome assembly GCA_963662085.1 of Eupithecia inturbata. Taxonomy (NCBI): domain Eukaryota; kingdom Metazoa; phylum Arthropoda; class Insecta; order Lepidoptera; family Geometridae; genus Eupithecia; species Eupithecia inturbata. The sequence continues at coordinate 2,734,117 of OY759196.1, read as the reverse complement.
ATAGGAATGAGTCTTATATCGAAAACGAATTTTTATCCCATCTTTTCGAAAAGAGGCAAAGGGTTTCTCGATAAGTGCGAACAAAGTGGGTAATTTCAGCGCACTTAATAACAGTGACGAAATTACTTTTGAAATTGAAGCACTAAAAGTTTGTAAAGTGCTGGCCGGTAATAAAAAAAGACGACCGCTGTGGCGCGGCGGGGGAAGGTCCGCCTGCGACGCAGGAGGTTGCGGGTTCGATTCCCGCCCCGGGACAAATGTTTGTACGATCTGCAGATATTTGTTCCGAGTGTTCTGGATTGAAAATTTAAAAGGGTCTCCGAACAAGTGATTATTTAATGTTCTTTGAAAAAGTTGCCTGATTTCCCTTCATGTGCGAGTCAACTCGCACTTGGCGGTTTATTTAAACTAATACTCATTGCCCACGACGACGCACAAGTAGTTTTGGAGACAGATTAGATGCAGAGCCCGAGAGGCTGGGCAGGTGTACTGTCTCGCTGACATGGTTCCTTTATAAGGAACTAGCATCTGCCCGCGGCTTCGCACGCGTTTTTCTTCTGGGATAAAAAGTAGCCTACATGTTAATCTAGGTCTAGAACTTTATCTTTGCAAAATTTCAGCTCAATCCAGTGAAGCTATTAGTTTAGTAGAAAAGGGCCCCAGTTCTCTTTCAGCGATAAAACCTTGGTAAAAGCAAAGCTTAAAAGCTTGGTTTTTAATTAAGTTATCTTATAGGTTTTATGTTGTTTTGTTACGTATTGGTGCAGTAAAGTGTTAATTCCAATGAATGCATTTATTTCCAGACAGGCCTAGGCCAGACGCTCTGCGTAGGCATCGGTGGAGACCCCTTCAACGGCACCGACTTTATCGACTGCCTCGAAGTGTTCCTCCAAGACCCCGAGTGCAAGGGAATCATCATGATCGGAGAGATCGGCGGGAATGCTGAGGAGATGGCATCGGAATACCTGATTAAGAACAACTCTGTAAGTAATCAAGATTTTTTTTTATTATTGTCTAGCATATTAAAATGTTTAAATACACTAGAAGAACATTACAATCTAGCCATAGATTTGGCTAATGGTTAATTTTGTTTTAACTTTATTTTATAAAAAAGTGATCAAATAATATCCTAAAAATTTTATTACATTTCTTAGAAATTACTTTTAGTGCTGGGCTTACGCACTATAATAACAAAAACTAGGTTTTTTTTTTTTGGTAATGGTCAATGGCGTTTAGCCACCATATCACTTGAGTGGGAGATGGGGCGTAAGATGGAGCACGCTTTCCTGAAGGAACTTTACCATCCTGAAGTTTCTTCAGTGATGGTAGAAATAGGTCTTATTACTTGAAAACCGGGGATTATGGCGTTAACCCCTTATGATAAGAGCCAATTTATTAAAGCTTATCAAGGGAGGCCTATGTCCAGCTGTGGACTAGCTTAAGCTTTAGATATTGATGACTTAAAAACCGATGATTCAAGCAACAGCTAAGAGTCGTTTCTTTTCTTTTGTTGATGTATGTCAGTACAGAAACAAACTAAATGTCATTGTTTAAAATTCACCTAAAAGGAGGACATAATTTTTCAATTGTTTCACCTTTGACAATGATGATGTTCTGGGTTTAAGAAGTCAAAGTTCTTGATATAGTTGTACCGTGCCACCAAAGATGTGCTTCTTAGGGTCACGTTGCTATAGAGCTTGCCTTAGAAAATTCCTAACGCATATAAACTTAGAAATTCCCGGACAAATTAGGTGTTATCTTGTTATTACGAGTATCTTTATTTAGCAAAAAAACTTAGTTTTCTATTTCATTGATCTAACGCAAATTTTGTTTTGTTGAACAGAGCAAAAAGGTATCTTCGAAGCCTCCAAAGGATTTCATAAGTTTATTTTGTTTTGACTTTTGCATTAGAAATGTTTTGATCACCAATAAAATTTTAGATTGCATTTTTTTCACTATCTATATAAGTATTTAGGATATTATTATTACGAGATTTATTATTTATTAGATAAATATTTATAAATACAAATAAATAATAAATTATACCTATACTAGAGCCATCGAGCTTGTAGAATGTTTACTAGCAAACAAAATCAGCTGATTTTTAGGGTTATCACCACGAAATGATGCAGGCCTAACAGAATTCCAATGATTTTTCACCCATAAATTCTAACTTTTGATTTGTATCTTTTTAATCTTTACGTCAATTTTATGCAAAATCTAATATTATTTCAATTTACAAATCGTCATTATGTGGTCAAAAACGAAGATTAAAATCACCAGAAATTTTTGTCTTTGTAACAATGCCACCCTTGTAACTTATTTTGCCTTTGTGGGTTTAATCAAGCCGCAGGCAAAAGAGTTAACCTAAAAATTATAAATGTTTTTCGCCCCTTCATCAGCTGATTGAACTGTCAGTTGGTCTGTTAGTAAACATTCTACATCCTGGATGGACAGAGTGTTCATGTACCTATAGAATTGATTGGTGTAGTTTAGCTGCCATCTCTGATTTACACAGAAGAAACAAAAAAAAAACCGTATTTACCGAATAATTGTCAAACATCATTGTATTGTATCAAGTAACCTTGAGTATTATATTACTTAGGATATTTCATCCGACTAATATTATAAAGCCGAAAGTTTGTAAATTTTATATTGTTACATATTATTATGATCTCCAAAACAACTGAAAAGATGAAATTTGAAGTACATTTAGAATACAGCCTAACTTAGATAATACTTATTATACCGAAAATACGCGTGCGAAGCCGCGGGCTGGAGCTAGTATCATATATTTTGAAAACTACGCAGCGTGTCTCATTCAATATTCATGCAATACAGAATACATGATTTAATTTTCATAATATTTCACTATACATTTTGGTATCGGTTCTGAAGCCCGAGCGCGGATAAGGATCGACAAGCACCGATTTTGTCTCTGATGAAGGAACGGTCAGTTCTTGTTAAAGAACTTTTAGGTACGGCCTACGTACGTACGTACTTACCATGCGCCTGGTTGTTGTCGAATTTTATCGACACCAGAGGCAAGACCGGTGCTTGTCGATCCTTATCAAAGGCCGTGCTCGCGTTGCGGTTTATAGATACCTACGTATATTAATGAAACTAAATTTAACAACACTGAAAATGTAGCTGTTCTTTTTATTCCCATCGTAAAAAAACGGACGGCAGCATTTTCAGTACCGTCAAACTAGGATAGTTTAGAAATGCAGCAACAAAATCGGCATTTTGTTCCATAAAAAACTCATTTCTCAATATAAAAAATATCAAATAACAATGTCTTTCTCCTATGAACCTAATTGATTGTGTTTTCCAGGGACGAAATGCTAAGCCTGTGGTTTCATTCATCGCTGGTCTGACCGCGCCGCCCGGCCGGAGAATGGGTCACGCTGGAGCCATCATATCAGGAGGAAAGGGCGGTGCCATGGACAAGATCAAAGCCCTAGAAAAGGCCAACGTCATCGTCACCCGCTCGCCTGCAAGGATGGGCGTCGAACTCTACAAAGAAATGAAAAGATTAGAGATCGTCTAAATAGGTAGTGCTTTTATAACTTTAACGTTATACAAATTATGTTGGATGTATACTCTGTTATTACCTATTAGTCTGTTATAGTAATTATATTACTATTTTTTTTTATGCTGTTTTTCGTTACATTACGAAAATAAAGTCAATTTTTTCATTTTCGGAAATTCAAGACAACTTCGTGACAATGAGAGATTTGTTTCATACAAATTATACTATAGACATAGCCATTCGAATTGTAAGATAATTACAAAATTCGCACATATTTCTTAGCACTGCACGCTTGTAGAGAATGTATGTATTTATAAAATGTTATTTTAAGTAAGTGTTACCTACACCTGTTTATTAAATTTACTGTCTCATTGAGAAGGTAAATTTATAAAATTTTGATCTATTCCCGATTCATCCGGATAAATTTGATTAAATATTGAAATACCTATGATATTTTCCCCATTCATCCGAAGAGTAAATGGTATGTCCGATTCATCCGAGAGTTTTAAAGATAGTTATTAATAAAAAAAGTGATGGAGGGTTGACAAATAAAACAAATATTTTAATTATGTAAATATATATTATTTCTTTGTAAAACTTTAAATAGTAAGATGTAACATATAATATAACACCAGTAATACAGTACCATAAAAATCAACTTTAGGACTTATCTATTATTCTTCCTGTATAGGTTTGATACGTATAAATCTGGATATACAACTATTTGTTAATTCTTTTTTAAGGTGTAAACAGTAACAAATTTTAATACAATATTTTTAATTACTACATTAGTAATAAAGTGTTACAAAATCAACTTTAATGCCTATTGCCCTTTTTGTAAGTATAGGTTTGATACATACAGATTTGGATAATAATATTTTTTAACTAATACACTCAAAAATCAACTTTAGGACTTATCTATTATTCTTCCTGTATAGGTTTGATACATATAAATCTGGATATACAACTATTTGTTAATTCTTTTTTAAGCTGTAAACAGTAACAAATACAATATTTAAATTACTACATTAGTAATAAAGTGTTACAAAATCAACTTTAATGCCTATTACCCTTTTTGTATAGGTTTGATACATACAGATTTGGATAATAATATTTTTTAACTAATACACTCAAAAATCAACTTTAGGACTTATCTATTATTCTTCCTGTATAGGTTTGATACATATAAATCTGGATATACAACTATTTGTTAATTCTTTTTTAAGCTGTAAACAGTAACAAATACAATATTTAAATTACTACATTAGTAATAAAGTGTTACAAAATCAACTTTAATGCCTATTACCCTTTTTGTATAGGTTTGATACATACAGATTTGGATAATAATATTTTTTAAGTAATACACACAAAAATCAACTTTAGGACTTATCTATTATTCTTCCTGTATAGGTTTGATACATATAAATCGAAAGCCTATGATGTATAAATTTCAGACTTTAATATTAATAACTACGTTAAGTTGCAAATTTTTTCTAAGCAATGACCCAAGGTAATTTCACAGTTTTGATGCTGCGTAATTATATGAGCGAGGCGTTTATCAAAATCTATGACATTTTTGTTTCTATATGAAATTGGAATACCCTGTTCAAATTGTTTTATTTTGAGATCAAATTCTTTTATATTTTTCAATAGGAGATCTAAAAATTTAATAAATGACGGTTTTGCATTCGATATTCCTTTATTTAACTTTGAATGCCACCCTTCTAAATGATTTGTGGTCCTGAATCTTTCACCGTAGAATGACCATTTTCCGAAAAAACTAGATTCAATCCAGGCGTTCACAAAGTAGTCATTAAAAGCTAATATTTGCCCGTTATTGGAACAATCTTCCATTATATATAAATAACCATCACTGATTAAGTGTTGTGGCAGAAGTGATAAAGCGCCACAGATTGCAACGTGAACTTTATGTACGGGATTTTTATTTAATTTTAATTCTTTTGCTTTTTTTCTTAGAGCACTTTTAAAATGAAAATAACAACCTACAATTTTACAATTAGGCATTATTTTTTGCATTGCGTTCATAGCTGCTGCCTCGTAATCAGATTGAAATTTTTTTGGATTCCAATCCGGCACTTGCGACTTTATTATTTGAAAAAGGATTTCATAAGTAGCCTGTTTCTTATTTAATAATAACGCGTATACCAGCGGGACAACGTTAGATGTTTCTTCGGAACTACCCAAATCTCCATGGATTGTGTAAAGTTGGTAGAAGGGCTTAGGACATATTTTAAACGTACCATCTGCAAAAATATGTTCAACTGTTGCTAGTAAGTGCTTCGCATTATGTGTTCCAAATACTATGATTCTGTTCCTTTGGTCTGTATAGTCAGCCAGCAATATTTTGTCTTTATATGCATCTGGGATTTCAACGGCAGAAGCAGTTTGAAATGTGGTTCTTTTCACTCCCAGTGCTTTATTTCTGGAATGGTATAAACTGTTCTTTATTGATGTAAACTTCGGTATTGTTGCTACTAGGTCGAGGCCAAAATCAGCGAGCGAAGACATCTCATTGTTGAATAACGTTGGTATTGGGTCTGATTTCGTTGCAGCTAATTTTCGGCATTGGTTCAGTTGTGTCTTTATTATGTTGGCAGCAAAATTTGGTTGGCATGTATGAGGATCATCACTCACAACTAGATTGTTTTTTGTGACTACACGTCCACGACATTTCAGAGTTTGCCACTTCACACAACACCAAACAGTTGTACCGTTTTTGTTTTCGCGTTTTTTGTTATGCTGATAGCCACCACGCAATAAAAGAAGTCCTCCTCGTTCTGATTGCTCAAAAACTAATTGAGTCTGACTGGAACTACTAGGTTCACAAGTAGAATCCATGATAAACTAATCCAAATCGTAGGCATAACAACAAATCCGATCACGAGCAAGGGTCAAATGTTTAGAAAGTGATTACAGTAAGTGATAGTAGAGATGTTTCCTGATCGCGAGCGAAAAGTCAACTAAATTTTCATTTATGCAAAATATGTGACATAATTTTTAAAAAGAAGGGTGGTTTTGCGTTATGATGCCGACAAAAGCAAAGTTAAAAACTTTTACATCATCCATTCCGAAAACTCTCACCAGTGTTATCTATCCCATCATAAAACCCCTTTTATGCAATATAGAGCTCGTATTTTTAAATACCTACCTGACGCTCCGTAGCCCTTTTGTTCGGTTGCCGACTGCAAAATTCTCGTAATAAGAACAATTGGCTTAGAAGTCGGACAGGTATATTCAATTCTGAGAAGTCGGGAAGGTTTATTATTTTTACCTTTTAGAAGTCAGTTTTTTTTTAAATTATTTTGAAAAAATATTGTAAAAAAGTGAGTACTTGTATTTATACATACATATAATTTGTAATACCTAATACAGTATATTAAAAATATGAGTTAATATATTTTAAAATATTTTTTCTGCTATCTATACTTTTTCTTGTCTTATTTAAGGATATTTTCATGCCGGATGAAAAGGGAATATTTTTTCGGATGAATTGGTAATTATATAATTATAATTTGGATTTCGGATGAATCGGGAATATTTTTTCGGATGAATCGGGAACTAAAATAATTCGGATGAGTTTTGCGGATGAATCGGTAATAGATCAAAATTTTAACTTTGAAATGTTAATGCTTTTGCCGTGAATCGATAAAGGAAATGTAAACATTAAATGAAAATACAAAAATCAATAACGAATTATTGTTTTATTCTTAGTAATTTTATGTTTAGATACTGGTTACATAATAAACTACTCAGTATAGGCACACGCCTACATTCGAATACGAGTATATAAAATAATTATTAAAACTTCTAACAGATATCTCTGTTAGAAAATCTTATACTACCACAATTGAAAATATGTAACAAAAAAAGGAAGTTATGCAAAACAAATCACAGCCTAAGCTAACTTTTTTTTTGCAAGGGACAAAATTAGATAAATTACTAGTAAACCAATGTTTTCTGGTTCCTTGCAATTTAGGCGGGTTTATAAGTGATAAGTCCTGCTCTCTTAGAACCTTACTTCTCACTAGTCTTAGAAACAAACATACAGACTGATCAAATTTTTAAGGCCTTAGTGCTATTTCACACGTCCCGGCATCCAGCGGCGAATTGTATACAAATTATGCTGGTACGCGTGAAAGTATCATGCACTTCGCCGCCGGGTACCCGGCACCGGCTACTCTGAAACTGGGATTGAAAAGGCAATTACATATCATGCTAACATTTAAAAATAAAAGAAACTTATTACTAACTGCATACCAAAGGTCATGACATGTTATTAGCTCAGAGGGTAAAATTAAATATAAGTACTCCTAGGATTGTAAACTTTTCTTTGCAATTGCTGGAGGTTCTCGAGAAAGCTATTACCACCGGTCACGTCTGCCGCCGCCGCCGCCGCCCCGCCCGCCTCGGCCGCCGCCGCCTTCGCGGTCCCGGCGTACCTTCATGGCTTCAAACCTTTCAGCCATGTTCTCCAACTCATCAGGAATCTCCTGGTTAGCTTCTTCCAGAATCTTGATCAACTCTCTAGCATGTGCCCAATCCTTTCTCGACACAAATGACAAGGATATGCCTGTTTTTCCAGCTCGTCCGGTTCTGCCCACTCTGTGGACATACTCCTCGATATGTCTGGGAAAGTCAAAGTTTATCACATGTGTGAGATCCTTGATGTCTATGCCTCTGGATGCCACATCAGTAGCAACTAAAATACTGACAGTACCATCAACCATTTCTTCCAAGGCGGCTTCTCTGTCGCTTTGGTCTCTGTCTCCATGCAAAGATTGGCATTCTATCCCCTTCATGGCCAGTTCAGTGCTAATGTGAGAGGCTGTTGCCTTTTTGCCACAAAAAATAATGACTTTGTCATTTTGCTCCATGTTGTTTATGAAATCAAACAAGGCTGCTTCCTTGTCATCCTCTTCCACAAATTGAATTTTTTGTGTGACCGTATGCACTGCAGCCAGATCTAGTGATCCCACATTAACCTGGATGGGATCCTGCATATAGGATTCGGCAAGTCTGCGCACTCCACTTGGCCATGTAGCAGAAGTCATGACTGTTTGGCGGTCAGGCCTTACATCATAGAGAGACTTGCGAATCTGGGGCTCAAAGCCCATGTCCAACATCCTGTCTGCTTCATCCAAGACAATGTAGGAGAAGTTGATGATGTTAAGATGTCTTGCCATAACGAGATCATTCAGGCGACCGGGTGTAGCAATAACTATATCGACTCCCTTTGCTACTACTTTAATCTGTTCTTTCCTGTCTCCACCTCCGTACAAGCACACAGACTTGATGCCCTTATACTGGTATTTAGAGACCTCTTTGTCTATTTGCAACGCCAGTTCTCTTGTTGGTGCCATGATAAGAACCGTTGGGCCCTCACGTTCCTCCCGGGGTATGGTCTGGCCTTCGATATGGATTAAAGCAGGCAGGAGGAAAGCCAAAGTCTTTCCTGTTCCAGTTTGAGCAATACCAATCAAGTCATCACCTCTCAACAAGATGGGCCATGCTTGACTTTGAATAGGTGAAGGTGTCTTGAAGTCTTGTTTATAGATCTCCTGGAGTATTTCAGGGTAGTGCTGGAATGCCTGTTCAAATGTGAGCACTGGATTGGGAACCGGTCTCATTCCTGGTTTTTCATCAAAGGTTCTCTTGACCTGAATGTCGTTGTTAGCTTTTCGCCAGTGCGTAACTTCAGCTGGATTCATTGTAGCGATTGCTGGATCTTCTTGGTAGAAATCTTTAACGATAGGAGGTAAGTTCTTCCACCTTTCTTGTTGATGATTTTCATGATGAGCATTAAGCTTAGACCAATCAATGACTTGCACTCCAGCATCATTTTTCTTGAAGAAATCTGATCCATTACTATCATGGTTGGTGTTGAGGACTTCTTTGGGTGGAGCAGGAGCTCTGTCTTCAATGAGGCTGTAAATCATATCCTGCACCTTGGCGATAGCGTCCTCAGATCCAGTTAGAGTCAGTTCGGTCTCAGAACCGCTTGAATCACCGATTTTAATTTTAGCTTCGGATTCAAATTCCAGATCGCGTATTTTGGAACCTCCTTTGCCAATGATACGACCAACTTTTTGTGATGGAACAGACATAGTCTTCTGAGGACCATTAGAAGCTCTAAAGCCGGATCTGTTGTCGTCTCCTCTGTTATTGCGGGAGTCGCGGTAGTTATCGCGACTATCACGGTTGCCGCGATTATCACGGTTGTCTCTATTATCGCGGCGATTCGAATCAGAAGGCCCATCCCGAGCTCTCCAGTTGCTTTCATTACTGCGACCTCTATTTCCACCTGACGGTGGTCCGCCGCCGCCGCCGCTGCCTCCGTGACTTGGACGAAAAACTCGCGCATTGTAATTCAATCTCGGGGCCGGTGCTGACTGGACAACAGTGGGTCCTGCACCGGAGTCGCTTTGCCAATCATCATCACAATCCCCCATAATCCAATGTGCAGTTCTAGCAAACGTATTTCCAAAGATTCTGAATTTTTTGACTCTACAATAACATGCAGCGCGTGGTTGAGGAAAGAAAGGTGCCGCCGGGCGAAAAATCAATAGGTACCTTTGCTTCACTCACTGTCATTCGTGACATTTATATAATCTTCTTCTTCTTCTTGTCAGATGGCTTCTGCGACTGGGTTGTCGCAATTTCGCCAATGTCCGTCTCATGACAGCATCACATGCTTTATGGATTGCACAATATAATAAAGGTACATAAAAAACTTATTAGTATTTATAAAAGAAAAACATTCATACCAAACAAAAGGAAGCAGTGGTACAATAACTCAAAATTGCAAAATAATTAAATTTACAATAAATAAACACAAAGGAGCTACTACTACTACTAATTACAACTTTATATCATTATTATATACAAATTTACAAATGGCATAGTTAATTTTAGGGGAAAAGCATAGAGATAAAATACATTTCATAGAAGTTGGAAGAGGGACTTCAGGGGGAAGGGAATCGTATAAAGAAAGAGAAACAATAGGGCAACTGAAAAAAATGTGGTCCACGTGACCTTCATCTAAGCCACACTCACATATGGAATGGCATTTATATAATCATCGAGAAAAAAGCTATAGGAGAAGTGACATATTTAAAAATGTATGGGATTTACATTTTTCTATCAGTTGACAATGCTTGAGTGAAGTTTTGACTTAATATAGTGCTAGAAGTTTATAACAAACGGAAATTTTCAATAAAAATATGATTATTTATTTTTGTGGCAGCACAGACACAGCAAGCCATGAAATAAGAAGTTGAAGTTGATTATTTATTAAAATTGAATAAACAATAGGTAGTTTGGTTGTTTTTGACTTCGTAAAATGTTCTGTTGAACCTCTGAAAAATTTCAAAACTTTTCGCTAGTTCACTGCGTTGTTGCCGTAATTTCTTTTATTTTAGCTTCCTTAATTTACAAAAAAAATCGGGACTACCTAACTTATTTAATACCGACAACCGCAAAAAATTTCGAGTTTCGTTGTTATTATACTTTTTTAATCTAGGATAATAAAGTGGCGAATCGCGCCAAGCCGCCAAACCAATATTATGGTCAATTAAGAACCACTTTAACCAAATGCTAACCAAATCATACAAATTTTCGGTCATATTTCTTATGTCAAGGCATTTTGTTTTTTTTCACTGTCTGTATCAGCGATAGTCGGGCCGAGTAGAGCCGTCGCTTGGCGCCTGTTGTCAATCAAGGAGCACCAACCAAAATGTGAATTTTAGATTCATATGCCAATTAATAAGGATTATAGTTTTTAAAAACATTTAAATTGCAGTCCAAAAATATTGATTCTTATTTTAAAGCAATTTGAGCGAAAAATAATAGTTTTATTGCCTTCTGTGAAACACGCAGGTTGTGCAACTAGGCGTAGTAGGCGAGGACAAACCACCTAACGCCACATCTCAAAAGTTCTTGCGGCTCGCTCTGTTCGCTGTTATTTTATTTGTTTTTGCCTGTACATTTTTTGCACACCATTGAAAAGTATCAAAATTATTCGCTCACTCGCTCACCAGCTCTAGGGCGAATGGAACAGTCGCTCTAGACCAGGTGGCCCGGAGGCCAAAGCAAAGTTTGAAACTCGCTCCGCTCGCCGTTATTTATTTGTCATGCCTTCATAATGTTTTCCACTCACTGGAGATAATATTAAAAATTTCGCGAAATACAAAAATTTTACATACGTTTTGTCTACAGTTGGGGAACTTCGTCGTTGTTATGTTACTAACCCACCCCACCAATTTTATGCTTTGCTGCGGATTGGACAGAGAGGGGCGCCCGCGCCGCCGCCGCGCCGATGAGGTGCTTGTGTAGGGTGCTGTTGACATTTAATCCGCCTCTGACCTGTACAACATGATGAAATGTATTGCAGATCGCAGACTGCGATCTGCTGCTACACCAAAACTTTCCCTAAAACGATGGCCCAGTTAATAGATAAGCTAAGCCAGTTCGCTGATTTGATTACAGCAGTGCTGCATGGGTTTGATGGTGTAAAAAGAACCACACGACTTGACCTTGCGTTGATTGATGCTTTGACTTGATACATTTTCTAACTTATAATCTCTGAGTACTTATGATTCATTTTTAGTCTGTGGTAAACTCCGACGGCGGGTGGGCGTTCGCGTCTGCGCTGCTCTGCTTCGAATCAATCGCCTTCGAAATCAATCAAGAAAAAATATAAAATTCATCAAAATAAAACCAAATCGAAATAAAAAAGTTTTTTGCTGTTTGAAAATAAAATTATATATTATATCACCAAATCACCACCAAGATGAGTCTGGTCATTCCAACCATCTAAAAAACAAATTGGATCGTACAACTGGTAAACGGTGGTAATTTTTCAAAATGAGCGGCTGGGCAAGAAGAATGCATCGTCGAGCAGCTACATTGAGCAATGTGGTCACGTCCTGCGGGCATCCCAGTTCTCTTCCGTACCCGAGAAGGCTGGAAAAAGTGAAGTTCGGTGCACCCTTGCTCGAAGTCTGCAAGGACGACATTCCAGGGCCTTTGCTTGTTAGTATTGTGATACCGTGGTTACTATGAGATACAATATACTCCTTGGTTGGAAATAGTTTGTGTAATACAGTGATGGGTAACTTTGTGTGCGTGCAGGTGCTGATTCTGAAGCTAAACAAAGAGGCGCCTTTGCGGCGCGATGTATTCCGCGCCCCGGGCCATCAGGGGGCCATGAAAAAGCTCATTCATTTCTTGCAGACAGGCCGTTTGGTCAATGTTGATAATTACTCAGTGTACACCATTGCCAGCGTCCTCAAAAAGTTTCTACGGTTAGTTATTTTTCCAATCTCTACTCCGGTATGTCCAATTATATGTTCTAAATTAACTGAATCTGTCTTAAAAGTATTGAAAATAAGCATAAGATTATTTCATGTTGCAACATGATAATACAAATATTATTTTTGTTGTGATTTTTTTATCTGTTGACATGAAGTGATCTCTTAGTAATTGATAAAAATGTGTTATCTATCATTTAATAGGCAATCTCTTTTAAATTGATACAAATCTGATAAAACACAAATCATATACATAAATATTTAGTATCAATAATTACTAAAAAAGGTTGTAATGTCTGTAGTGATAATTTCAAAAGGTTACTAAGATGGGTCAGATTAAGAGTTTTTGTTGTAACAGGAAAATACCAGGTGGAGTATTTGGTCGAGATGGAGAGATGCACCTGTTTGCAGCTGTGGAACTGCCTGATGATGAGCAAGTTGATGAAATACGGAAGTAAGTAGTACTAATTTTTTTTTGCATCCTTGCTGTTTATTTGATCTCAGTGGGACACTGGTGTCAATTCAGTTGTGGTCAAAACTAATTTGACAGCACTAAAAATTGTGCCTTCCCTTTCATAAAGATCAATTTGAAAAAGATGACATAATTTTTAAGCCAATCCTCTACCACCAGCTTAACTAAGTTATTTTACTTGCATAGTTGAGCCAGTTTTTCATACATGTGCGTGCGAAGCCAGCAAAAATAGCCCAACAAAGTTAAACTAACTTAGTTGTGTAGGCCGATCCGAAGCTACGCAAACTAAGCTAAGCCCCTCTCACCCCCGTACGTAACCCCTCAGTCGCCTTTCGCTAGTGGTGTTTTTAGTGTTGTTTGGGCAAAGTGATCTTAATGTGAGCACTTGACCAAATAAAACGGCAAAATATTACCGAAACGAATTACGAAAATTTTGTGGTTGTGTTTGGCGTATTGTACTCAAACAAGGGTTTAGCCCTAGAAGGCAAACATTATTTCTAGTTTGGCTAAGTGGTTTATAGCCAGGGTCGAACTTTGAACCAAAGGACGAGCCGCGAATATCTTGATTTTTTGCAGTGTCTGGCAAACCCGGCGTTAAAAATGTGGTCGGCGAGCAGAGCGAGCCGCGACAATTTATTGTTTTCGTTAGATTTTTGTGTTAATTTTCGCAAATTTGGCAGTGACTATTAGGGATGACCATTGGGTCCCCCTGGGACCGCGCCTGCTGTGGCCTAGTTTCCGAGAAGAGTCCTGAAAACAAGTTGTAACAAGGGGCATTGGATAATGTAAAAAAACCTACTTCACCAGATGTCTAACGCCCGAATACTGAAACGCAACTCACAAGTCGCAATTTTTTGAAAGTTTTCAATCAATATCTGACAAAAATTCGTCACTCGAGACAAGCATTATAATCAGAGTTGCGTTTGAGTATTCGGGGTTCAATTTGTTATTCACTTCTCTTGCTCACAAAGTGTGCAGCATAGCTTAGCGGGAGTAAAATTCGACTAAGCCCAAGTATTTTCCCACAATTTTTTTTTCTGGAATCATCAGCTAGATCATTAAAGAAAGGAATCTAAAATGGCGGTGCTTATCGTGTTATCTCGCTTGCACACTAGTGCCGTCTATACTCACTCTCGCGCGTACCGCTGGCAGAAAAAAATAGTCTCGATTTGTTTTCACGCTGCAAGACAGCGTGAAAACAAATCGAGACTATTTTTTTTGACTATTTTTCTTGACGCGCTCAGTAATCCTTTTTACGAATTCCTTGTTATAGTTTTCTGTTATTTTTCCGTTGTTACCTGTTTGTTATTGTTGTTGAGTTTTTATTTATTGTTAAGTTTTTTTTTTTGGACTGTGCGGGGAACGTTCTTTTTATGTTATTGTATAATATTTAATGTTTGATAAAGATAGTTTTTAAAGAATTATTACGCGTTCATACACTATGTCCGTATCATTATATTAGGAGAGGAACTTGAAAATGTGTTTTTTTCTTTGTTGAGATGTATCTTAACGATTTTTCCGATAAAAACAACAATAACGATCTTACCAAGTCAAAGTCAAAAACTCTTTATTTCCATAAATACAATAAATGTACACTTAGAAAAGGTCAAATTCCTAATAATTAAACACTGACACGGAAATAAAGTGATATTTTTGATTTCAGTCGCTTCGGTATGTAGACTAAAGTAAAGAAGCGACGAAGAAACCTTTAGCCTGTTAGTTAGTTGTTATTTTTAGAGTTGGAGAAAATCCCGTCTTAAGCTTTTTTATCCTCTAGATAATCTGATATTTTATAGTAGGCCTTTTTACACAAGAAGGTTTTGACAATTTGTTTGAATTTATTTACTGATAATTTTTGCAACTCACTAGGAGTTTTGTTGTAGAAGCGTATACATTGCCCTTTAAAAGATACATTAATTTTGTGTAGTCTAGTTTAAATTATGTACATCGCTATTTTTAGGGAACCTTATGATAATAGATGGCACCAAATATCTTTAAAATTTTCAATTTTAACGCGGGTGAAGCCGCTGGCACGTACTAGTTTAAAATGAAATCGACACGGTCTTGTTTTTATTATTTTCAATTTGAAAAAAATCTTCGACTTGCAATTTTATTTGCTAACTGTACTATCTGTCAACGCAAGTATAAGCCGCCATTTAGATTCCTTTCTTTAATGACCTGAGTTATACAAGACATTCGTCCTCATAATTAAAAACTCTACTTTTTGGTGTTGCATCAACAAAGAACATACCTACATTTTATTTTAATTCATTTCGAAAATGGAACTGAAAGCGCTTTCTTGTTTATTGTTGAATGTTTATTTCAGACAAGTTGAAGTTGATTAAGGCTAAGTTCACATGTAACGCGCGTTGACGCGCGTCAACGCACGATCAAATTTAAAAAGTGTTCATATGACAAGCGCTAATGCGCGTTGCGAACACTCGTCACTACTCGTCAGTCTGGTGAAAAAGTACGTGCAAATGCGATGGAAGCGCGCGCTCAACTGAACAGTCAACGGACGTTACATACCTGTCAAAGCGCGCGTCAACGCGCGATCTCCTGCGTCTTTTTTTTTTTTTCTTTTCTGAGCGCCGCGTCAACGCTCGCTGACGCGCGTTAACGCGCGCTCATGTGATCGGTTGTATGTAAATACTACGACGTCTGATGATGATGATGATGTCAAAATTTTGCCATCTGAACATGGCCTAAGGGTGATTTTTCCTCCATGGTAGAATGCGTACTTTGCGTTGCGCGTAACAAAGACATTAAAAAAATGTTTTAGGTGAATTGAAGGTGAACGGCTTAGTTATTTAAATTAAGTGAGAATTTAATCAAACTAAAATTAGGACAATAATATGCAAATGGAACAGAAGGGCATATACATAAATAATATGAGTCTGTTGCAGTCGAAATCATGTGAAATTATTTTAAAGAGTAATGACTTACATTCGTGAAGTACAGAAGTGTAAAACGTCTGCATTATTTTACTGAAGGTAAGATTTGATTGTTTTATTTTCGGTCTTGTACAACCTCAAATAAAATCAGGAGGTTTAGTCGGTGTATAACAATCTACTATTTTCAAAGCTGTGATCTCAAACACCGAAGCACTTTCTGATGTGCAATTTTTTGACTACAAGGTCCATTCTTATTTCAGTAATAAACTATTGATGCTTTTCACGTTTTATAAAAAATCAAAAAGTGATCACTTTATTTCCTAGTTTTACTTACAAAGGTAATTTAAATTTTGTCACGTGTACAAGAGTCCTGTAAGGTCTAAAAGAAATAAAGCACTTTGAATTTGTTAATAAAGGCCATTTGCATAATATTTTACCATTGGCCAGCAGTAGGGCATAAAGGGATGACCCTAAAACACTTAATTTTCAGAAGAAACTTTTATCTAACCTCAAATATGAACTGTTATCATCATATGTTTATGTTATATATATATATATATATATATATATATATGTAATAAATAACTGTCAGAAACAATGCATGTTTATACTATGGACATGCGACCTGAATTTCGAACGTCAAAACGGCGCCATTCAAATTATGGGTTATTATAATTTACGTTACCTTTTGGCTGTAAAATATGTGATTCGAATTGGACAGCATAGAAAATCAATGCCCGATCCGGCATTGGCAGTGTGAGTGTCTGTCATGAACATTTTTGTTTTGCCCCTTAGCTTGTGATGCTGTCATGAGACGGACATTGGCGAAATTGCGACAACCCAGTCGCAGAAGCCATCTGACAAGAAGAAGAAGAAGACATTGTTTTTTGACATGTGCATACTTTATTGATATCATGATGGAACCGACAGTTTCATTGTTTCTCCTGGACCATTATCTATGCGGTTTGGCATGTCATATAATAAAACACAGTATAGATGTGGGTTACTGGCCGGTGTTACTGGGCGTAGCATGATACGTTACGTCGTGTGGCTGCAACGCGTCTCGTTGCTCGTTGCGAGCGTCTTCTTTTCAGTGCCCATACACCTTTATAAAATCAACGAACGCATTTTGGATACATTGAAAATCCAAAGTGCTTTTGGTTGAAATATTTACAGATTAATGGTTACTAGTTATTGGCCTCTTTCCGCCATCTTTAGGTTACTAAAATGCGTGCTTATTGCACAAAGCTCATTAACCCATATCGCGAAATGCACTGCACAGTTAGATTAAATGGAAGTACTCGTATTCCAGGTAAAACACGAAGACAAATCACAATATGAAATCACACTAATATTATAAATGCGAAAGTTTGTTTGTTATCTACTCACGCCACAACTACTGAACGGGTCAGGCATACCATGACTACGTCATTTTGTGCCCGATCTGTTCCAAAACATGAAATTTTGCATACAGATAGTTAGGCTAGGAACATATACTACTTTTTATATGTTTCCATGGGATAGAAATAATCTTTAAACGTTTCAATAGAAGTAAAGCGTGCGAAGCCGCGGACAGAAACTAGTATAATGTTATATGTTGGCTGTATTTTGATTAATGTCGTTCCATATCACACTAATAATCAAACAATAGTATTTGTTACTATGGATGTTCGTTACATCTTCACGAAAAAAGTACTAAACACGGCGGGCTGAAACTTTGCATAGATGTAGTTCGAAACCTGGGATAACATAAATAAGCTTTTAATTTCGGAAAAACGCGTGCAAAACCGTGGTCAGAAGCTGTTAAGAGCCGAACCTAACAGGTTTGGTTGTCAAACTGGGCCTAGATCTCAGTACTCACAGAAACCCCGTGGTAAATAAACTTGAATTACCTACTTAAAATTCAATTTTTTTTATTTGATTTCTCGAAAGCGAGAACACGATTGAGAAAAAAATACGATAAAAAAGAACATGAAAGTGCACTGTTTCGCACATTTGATCGAGATCTCAGGAACTATTAAAATTACTTCTGTTTTGATTCGTAGGTTATTATTACTTATTATTTGGTTCCCTGTAAATCAGCAAAAACTTGATTTTTGCGCTTACGCCGTTCTGAAAACGTATGCTCTGTCCCGCTTCTATGAACACGAAATCCTATTTTACTATAAAAACTATCGTAGTTTGACGAATTCATTGCGGATGTAAGCGGAATCCTATGTATATCCTTATCACAAAATGGCGCGCATTGTGCCCTCTTTAGGCTGGTGTATAGCCCAACGGCCTTGAGAACACTAATTGAGTATCTATAGCCGTATAATATAAAGAATTTGTTTTATTCGTGACATGTTCAGTTTGTGTAAAATACTTTGACAAATATTTGAGTTAAAGAAAAATACTCACAATCAACCAGCGCAGCGTTTAGAAGAAATATCAAAATTACAAAGATTTTTTTTAAAATCGAAATTGATGTAAAAACACTTAACTGCGCTCCCATACACTTATATTGTATTAAGGGCCATAGGTCACACACAACACTTATACTAAGCACTCGGCCGTCACAAGAAGCCTATTGTTTCATAGCGACGCATTGAACCGGGCTAAGCAGTGCTCGTTCAAGCATTTACAAGTAGTTTATTCAGTCTTGTTTACTACCTAAAGCCATGTCAATGTAATTCAATGTAAACAATTTCATTCATTCGTTTACGTAATATTTCTTATATCTACTTCTTTTATTTCGTAACTAGCATGTACCCGTGGCTTCGCACGCCTTTTCCGGGGTAAAAGTAGCCTATTATTTTATTCAAGGTCTAGGACTTAATGGTTACAAATTTCAGCACGTGTCTGTTCTGTAGTTTTGGCGTTGTCTTTGCCCAAACGTTACCACTTCATTACTTTCACCTTTACCTTTACTTTCACCATACTAGGATAGAATTTAGGCAAATAATTTAATTATAAAATAAAATCTATATATATATAAAAGAAAGTCGTGTTAGTTACACTATTTATAACTCAAGAACGGCTGAACGGATCTCGGTGAAATTTGGCAGCGAGGTAGATGGTATCCCGGGGCCGGACATAGGCTACCTTTTATTCCAGAAAAGCGTGTGAAGCCGCGGGCTGCAGCAAGTCATTTAAAAACCCAAAAAAAAAATCGACTTGGACGGGACTTGAACCCGCAACCTTCCTTAATTCTTTATTGCGCTAATAAAACAAATAAAGACATGTAAAACTTAAAACTAGAGAGGTTATGGGCAAAGGCGAGCCTAACCCTAAAAAGCGCTTTCTTAGCAATAACCCTGAGTGAGAGGGCTTACGGATTATACTAACAATTAAAAAAAACTAAAAACCGACTGCGAATCCCTTACATTCAAACATTATTTAAAGTTTTGTGGGATAAATACAAATTCCACGGGAATAAAAAAAAATATGGGACCCTCTGGGAATCATCATAGAGTATAAACGCTAACTCGAAAATAATTATCCAAATCGGTTTATAGATGATGGAGAAATCGACGGACATACATAATAAAATAAACAGTCAAGTGCGAGTTAACTAGCACACGAAGGGTTCCGTACCGTAAAAATCAGACAACTTTTGTCGGTTTGTTATTACATTTGTTTGTACTCATCTATCCTAAATTATTATTATGTTATATAGCACTATTATATAAAAAATTAGATTACCTATACCTACACATAAGTACCTAGGTCCTAGAGGTAATATGTAATTTAAACATTATTTACGAATTACTTATTCTCATTGTAAATGAACTTTTATAGTTTTTATGAGAAATAAAGATTCTTGAACCTCAAGAACATTAAATTTTCACTTGTTTGGAGACTTCTTTAAATTTTCAACTTTATAAAATTTTTAGTATTTTTTGTTATTGCAGTTGAAGAACTTATTTATAGAAAATTGCATGTATCAACCTATTGTGGTTCAAGGGATAGCCTTGACAAACGATAAGCAATAATAGCCAATAATTCACGTTTTTTTGTAGGGAAGCCCCATTTAATTTGGATATTTATTTTATTTTTCTTATTTGTTATAACGGCAAGAAAAATACACATTTTCAAAAATTTAAACTGTCTACCTCTTACGGTTCATGAGATAAAGCCCTGTGACGGACGGACGGACGGACAGCGCGGCTTAGTAATAGGGTTCCGATTTCACCCTTCGGGTACGGAACCCTAAAAGCGTAGGTACATACAGCCGAACATAGAACCTCCTTTTTTCGAAGTCTCTTAAAATCCTTTGTCAATTTATATTGAATTCGAGCTATGAAATAGGATAGCATTTGAATGACCTCTTCTATTTTCCTCATGTTACCGCAAACCGCATAATGTTTATCGTCCAACGATGCAGCTATGAGCATCTAATAGCTAGTTATATTCCTGCGTGGGGTCCTATTCTCGTTCTTCATGATTATTCAGGACACATTTCCGCGGTTACATAAGATTTGGGTGAAAGATGGACTACTTTTAAAGGGGTTTGGAGGTTTTAGTATGGAGGGTGGCTCTGACATCGGCTACCACCGTTGAGTTATTATTACTACGGTAATAATATTAACATTGCTTTTTTTTCAAAATCGGTTCGCACAATGAAAGTAATATATTTGGATAGAGGACACTTAATAAAAAAAGTCTTATATTATGACACTAGCTGCTGCCCGCGGCTTAGCACGCTTTTTTCCGAGATAAAATGTAGCCTATGTCCGTCCTCGGGATACACTCTACCTCCCTGCCAAATTTCACTGAGATCCGTTCAGCCGTTTAGGCGTGAAAAGGTAACAGACTGACGTGAGTTACTTTCGAATCCATACTAATATTATAAATTCGAAAGTAACTATGTCTGTCTATCTGTCTGTATGTTACCTCTTCACGCCTAAACTGCTGAACGGATCTTAATGAAATTTTGCATGGAAATAGATGGGATCCCGTGGACGGAAATAGGCTACTAGACAGTAGCTCAGAAAAGAACGTGCGATGCCGCGAGCAGCAGCTAGTTTATAATATTAGTATGGATAATGTCCTAAAGCATCAGGTTTCTGAGATGAAAATAACTATTGCTTTATTTTTTGTTTTCATATGTGAATATCTCAGAAACCTGACGCTTTAGGACATTATGTCATGGGATTTTTTTATTTATTTAGGTGTCCTCTATCCAAATATATAAATGTTAAAACGCGGCGAATTTAAAAAAAAAAAACCTGTATGGTAGCCGATGTTAGGGCCAAAATCTTCAAACCCCTTTCCAAGAATTCAGATGAATTCATACACATTACACACATACATACACTCAAGCATTATGTTATCAAGCAGGTGTTGCATTCAGGGAAGGGTCAACGACCTATGCTCGCATTATGTAAATTTCCCTGTACCATGTGGATCATTGATATAGGCATTGTTGCTGTAATTATTTTTATCGCTGCAATGTCTGCTGTATGTTACGTTAAAAAGAGGTTTTGAAATGTATCTGCTCTATTACTTTATATTTATATTTGAGAAACTGCTCTATTATTTCAAATTACATTTAGGTTTAACTGTATGATTCTTGCAACACTATGACAGGTGCCTGCTTATTATTAGAAAAATCAGTTTAAACACCAGTCTCAAGTAATACAATGTTTTAATGATCTGCGTTTACCTGTAATCATTTCATTTTCCATTCTATTTATGTTGTTTTCAATAAAAACTCCAAAAATCTCCCTTTTATCCTTCAACTTCTTTTCATAATGGCTCTGCCTAAATCCGCGCTTTGGACGGTGACATTTGAAAGATCCACGTAATATAATATGCTACTTTGAGAATATTTACTCGACTATACAAAAAAGGATGCTAATATAATAATTGACTAGTTTCGGCCCGCGGCTTCGCACGCTTATTTAGGAATAAATAGTACCGTAGGTATATGTTATTCATGGTCCATAAATTTATGTTTGCAAAATTTCAGCTTTATCTATTCAGTAGTTTTGGCGTTGTCTACGGTCAAACATTTCCACGGCACAAACGATCCTTTATAATATTGGTAGATAATAAAATCATCAGATAGTCCTCAGGTACATACATTTTTTAAAGCTGACGCGATCAGCTTTTGTTCTTCTTGTACTGAAGGCCTGGATTTGTGACGTCTCGTCAGTGTGGGTAATTGTATGAAAAAATATCTGACAATCACGCCAGCTTTTTAAAACGTACCCATATGTTTTTACTATCACAATGATTTGTCTACAGAATATTGATGGCGCTGCCGGTCTGCACCCAGCGGCTCTTAGTCCTTCTCTTCGGCACATTCAGAGTGATGGCATCCAACGCTGAAAAAGCAGGTAAGTTCACCACCTCTACTAAACTACCTTCAGCTTTCTTGGAGATATTGTGTTTTAAGAGTTCTCCAGCAGATAACCCTCAAAGGTTTGAAGTCTGAAACTTTAACCATCCATAATCATCGATACTGGAGAGTATGGCGAAATTAACAAAATTAAAAGTTTAGTCAAAAAAAGAAGATCGCCTAATTTACAATTAATCTATATAATAAAAGAAAGTCGTGTTAGTTACACTATTTATAACTCAAGAACGGCTGATCGGATCTCGGTGAAATTTGGCAGCGAGATAGATGGTATCCCGGGGCTGGACATATGCTACCTTTTATTCCGAAAAAAAGCGCGCGAAGCCGCGGGCTGCAGCTAGTTAAATATATAAATAATTGTTTTTTTGTTCCGAAGGTCCTAAAAGTAGTACTGTGTTTTAGACCTAGCTAACCAGTCTTAGTTTCTACACCTCGCTCTAAGTTCGAAACTTGTAATGTAGACGCGAAGAATCTCCACCGCTGCAATAGCTTACTTATCGTCGAATTTAGAATTAAGTATCTTATTTTTACGGCAGATTCGCACTTTTTATACAGTGCCCCTTTTTAGGGTTCCGTACCCAAAGGGTGAAAACGGAACCCTATTACTAACCCTTCGCTGTCCGTCCGTCCGTTTGTCACAGGGCTCTATCTCATGAGCCGTAAGAGGTAGAGAATTAAAATGTTCAGATTATGTGTATTTATCTTGACGCTATTACAGCAAATAATAAAATTAAAATAAATATACAAATTAACGGGGGCTTCCATACAAAAAACGTGATTTTGTTGGCTATTTTTGATCTTCGTTTGTCAAGGCTGTATCTCTTGAACCACAATAGGTACACACATTAATCTTTCTATAATTATGCAACACTTCAATTGACAATGACAAATACTACAAATATTATAAAGTTGAAATTTTAAAGGGGTCTCCAAGCAAGATGTTTTTTTAAAAAGTTGCCTAATTTTTAAGGTGCGGAACCCTTCGTGTGCGAGTCGACTCGCACTTGGCGGTTTATTTAGTTACTTTATAATAAACAAAGCAAACGTAATGAAACATAATTATAGAGAAAAAAACACAGTAAAATGGAAATAAAGAAAAAGGTTAACCAAAATTATAAACGGTAACTGGTTACAGGCAAACAATTTTAATAACAACTATAAAGTAAAAGTATATTAAAAGGTTTGGTAGGTATTAAAAGATTGTATCCCTTCTGTATTGAAGCCATTTTAATAGTCTCTGCAATTCAGGAAATGCCAGTCTCTTGTTTGCTGCGCAATGTTTACACGTACCGATAAATACAGCTCGACACATTCTCGCTTTATCTTAGAAATGCGAAAAATATTTATACATGGATCAAGTTAATTACTACCCACCTTAGTACCTACATATTTTTATCAAAACCAACCTCGGTCTGCCTTCCACTTGTTGTGTACGCCCAACAGGGTTCACATTCTGATACTTACATGCATATCCAACCTACCAATAAATATCATACCTATATCCTATATACCAATTAAGCCAATGTGATGACAGCAATAAACATATTGAGTATTGAGTAATCACGTACTTTCATGAACCTTATGAGAATGTGCAATGACGTCATTTAATTTCCCACATTTCGTAAAGGGATTCTCTATTTGTCTTTACATGTGGTTCTGGTTACGATATCTGATGAACATATGCCTCGTTTAACTTAAGATACGTCTAGTTACATTTCTATGTACTTTTTACTGGTTTGACAATAGAAGGAAAAATGACATCCTTTTATGAAATTGTTACTTCGTTGTATCATACTATTTACGTAGACACACGTAAATAGTAAGATGCACAGTTCGTGCGTGGTCGTTAAAACTGTAGATGAACTATAGATGACCTAGATGCATTGAGTAATGTAAATATTCCAGCCAAATGAGTATCAGGCACTATTTGATGATGAAAAAACTATTTTTATGGCTAATTGAAGCGTTTGAATGCACCATTATAGCTAGTGTTACGAAAACAGTTCACAGTAACGCAAGATGGCTGCTGAAATAATCCACGTCAATCCAGTAATATTTGTTGTAAATGTGCGTGCTTCCTGACATTGTGTTTTGTCACTCATTGTGTCCAACGTGTCCAACCCATATTGTTACTTCTTACCTACTTGGATGTTACGTTACATTATGTATGATGTCATTCAATAATATTACTTACTTACTGGCGTGGCGTGCAGTGACCCAAAGGGGATCTTGGACTCCAACACCAGAGATCGCCAGTTTTCCCGGTCCTTTGCCGTTACAGTCCAATCGACACGACACTGAAAAAACTACACAATCTTAAAACGACGTCGAAAATAGAACCTCCTCCTTTTTCGAAATCGGTTTTAAATAACATCAAACGATAGAAAATGGACCAGTGAGCGGCGACAATAGTATGTGTACCCAAGAATACATCTGCATTAACTAGCTGATGATTTAAATCTATAAGGTAGCCATTACTTATGCGTCTTAAAAGTTGAATGAAAAACAAAGAAGCCTACAGATTAAATAATCGCTTTATTAATGTAACACATTGCATCACGCGCGTTGCCCACGCAAGCTCGCGTGTCATTCGAGTAATTAGACTCATTTTCGGTTGGATACAGATAAATGTCAAGTGTTTAGTATGGTTAGTTAAGCTTCCTCCTTTTATTCATGTTTGTGTGTGTATTTATATCATTAATATATCTCTTGAATAGAATTTGACCAAGGTTAAGTGTCTGACTAAAATTGGATGAGGAAAGACCAAGAGGAGGATCACCTAGCCGCTGGTGGCATAGTGAGGAGATCACGGGGCTTCCAGTGACTACTGCTCTCAGAGAAACCGAAGATAGGGTGACGTGGTAGCAGCTGGTCTACTCCTCAACGAAGACTTTCCAAAACGGGCACGACCTTCAGTAATGATGAATACGATGAAGAACAAGTGTCTGACCGGTGCAATGCAAGATATTAATCACCGATCTTAACAAAACTTGACTTACAATGCCTAACCATTTTCATGCTATACTGAAGAAGTAGATTTCATCGCTGGTTGAATCACCTTGCCAACCAGCACTATTCAAATAGCACTAAAGCTCAATTTTCCATATCAGTATGGGTATCTTTCGCTGTTTTGTAACGGACGGTCTAGTCCTATCACAGACGACATGTTTTGAATTCCGTGGGAGTAGTAAAAGTAGACTTATGGAAAGGAAATGGTTTTTGTGGTGCTCGGGCTAATCCATTTATGGTTTGTATCCTGTCTCTGTGCTGATCATGAGCTGTGGACCTATTTGTTTTTGTTTATTTAACCTTGCTAGCTGCCGTTTCTAGTTAGGCATTTTAAAACTTACGCTTTTATAGCCTAAAAGCGAAGTTCACGCAACAAACTGTACGATGTCAGCTGCTTATATCTTACCTTATGAGTTATGACTTTACTTGTAGTAGTTACGTTCTTTCATGAACGCGTCAAGATACATTCAAGTGTGATGGAAATCTTCATAGGGAGATAAATGTCCCCTGTTCTGTCATATCTACTAGGTTAACGAAATTAAAATTCAAAGTGCTTTATTTCCTTTAGACCTTACAGGACTCTTCGACACACGTCACAAAATTCAAATTACATAAGTAAAACTAGGAAATAAAGTGATCGCTTTGATTTTTTGTTCACTTCAATATTTTTAAGGTAAAGTAAAGAAGCGAACAAGAAACCTTTACCTTGTTAGTTTTCCAGTTGGAGCAAAATTTGTCCCAAGCTTTTTTATCCTCTAGATAAGCTGATATTTTGTAGTAAGCCTAAAAAGGCCAAGGGACATTTTTGACAATTTGTTTGAATATATTTATTGATATTTTTTTAACTAATTTAGTAGGTTGTTGTAGAAGCGTACCTATACATTGCCCTTTAAAATATACATTAATCTTGTGTAGCCTAGTTGTGGGCACAGCGAGTTTATTCATAAGAATAAAAATCATTATTCATAAGAAATAATTCTAGTATTTAAATTAAGTATGTCGCTATTTTTAGAGAACAGATTGATATTCCTATGAGTGTACAACAAGTTTTCATAAATAAACTTACAGCTAGCTTCATAGCCTAAAATCAAGGTTCATGAAACAAACTACTTGTCAGCTCCTCATTCGAATTTTTTTTAGATGGGTCTTCTATAAATTGACATAAATCTTATCGAAGGCGGGTATATCACTTTATTTGTCGTAGGTTCATGAAAATTGAATCAACTCGTCTAAACAAATTTTGACCTGATCGAAATCTTGATAGGGATATAAATAGTTCGTTATGACGGTAGCAGTCAGCAAATATCCCTCATCGTCATTAAATCATTAAACTATCGATAAATGCTAAGATTCATCATATCCGTCTATTATGCACTTGGCAGTCAGACATGTCGACGTTTCCGCTCGCTTTGTAGGGATGATGTCGACTGACCGAAGCTGACATACGTATAAGTGCCGATGCGATTGTGAGTGCGTAAAAGGAACACCCGTATACGTTCTGAGCTTGTGAAGCGTACGTACGTCAATCACTCGTAAAGTGGCTCACAAAAGAGGCCGAAATGTACAGACGATGACGACGACGCTTCAAACGCTCTTCATGACGGCCTCTTTCCCGATTTGGAATTTGAAAATAATTTTGAGTATATGTATATATAGTAGGTTAGTGACCCACATTCTGTACTAGATGTACATTCTGTACTAGATGTACATTCTGTACTAGATGTACAGAGATCCTTGCCGAAAAAGGCCAGAACGTAGCCCCGTTATACTGTTGGAGAACTTTCACTGGCCTTGCAAATTTACAAGCAATTTCATAAAATATATCTCATTTTACGTTCAATTTCGAATATATTCATCAATCGCTTAACTACCGCATTCTTAATGTTAATTTATAACCTCGCGTGGACTGTAAAACAGAAATTTCTGTTTTTGTTCACTTTCATTCTGAAGGAAAACAACAACTGATAATTATTAAAACCAGTTTTAATTGAGGATGGTAATTCTTGTTTTTAGATCACTTAAGTTGAATGTGTTGTAGCTCAATTTGTTTTAACTGAAATATACCTACTACAGTTAATTATAGGGTTTAATTGAATGATATATAACCATACCTACGGCGACGAACTAAGCTGTCTCAACAACGTATGAAGAAGAGGTACCTACTTCAAAGACTTAAAGACGAAAAGTAAAATATTTTTTGTAGAACCGACTATCGCTGCGGTAAGCGTGTTCTTGAGTGGAGATCCCGACTCTGCATACGTAGTGCAGGGCGGCCTCATTGGGGAGGCCTATGTCCAGCAGTACCCCTATCGATAAGTGTCAATAAGGCGCTTATCAGGGGAGGCCTATGGCAGTGGACTAGTGTAAGTCATCAATGATAATGATGAACGTAATTTTCCAGGTACAGGTATGACATCTGAAGCCCTGGGGGTGTCGGTTGCGCCGTCGTTCTTTCACTCTTGCGTGTCGGACGGCAAAACAGCGACTATGGAGGATGTCCAGAGGTTCAAGGTAAAGACTGTATACCTAATGTTTGTGATCTGATCTGGATATGGGAGCTAGTGACTAGTCTTTGACGGCATATAAAGCTATTTTTAAAATGGTGGTGATACGGGAATCTATTGCTAAATATGTAGCGATGGATAAAAAACATTTATTGCCTGAAAATTTCATAAACTAATAAAGTTATATACAAACATAAATTACAATTAACAAGGCAAAAAGAGTAAATTCAGCCTACACAATAAAGGGAACTAATTGTCTTTAGTTGTTCAGTCTTTTAAATTGCCAAAATGTCATTACTAACTAACTACACACTTGCAACAATAAATATTTGACTGTTTTCATGGACATTAGTTCTTGACAGTTTCCCTGCTATTAAACTGCTATTTCTGAAACTACAGTATGACGTAGGAAAACTACGGCAGTCTCCCGCTCCAGTAAGCTAGGTATGATTAAATGAGGCGTGCATAGGCCGAGCGAGGCAATGCGAGGGCCGCGTTTCCACTTCGATTTCATGCACTACATATTACGGTTATGCACTCGTTCGAATACAGGTGACTTTTGTTTTGTATCTTTGTTTGTTGTGGGCAATTTTCTTCTGAACAGCTGTTATTAGATCATGAGCAAATTAACTTGTTAACAGCAGAACAAACCACACGTGTAAGATTTTAAATAAATGTGATTTTGAACAGTGAATGATTGTCTAAAGTAAAAAAATTAAGCTAATTGCAAATTGCTCCCATCTTTTTGGGTGAGGCATGTTCAGTAGTGGACGACGTGTGAGCTGACGAGGATAGTAACTTTTAATATAAACGCGCTGACTTAGTGACGTGCCTCTAGTCACTGTCGAGTGTTCAGTAGGTTTTGCCACTCAGTTGATCATCGTTTTATGATATTTACTACAATGTTTATGACGTGTATAATGTGTATATAGTATGTTTGTTAGTCATCACAATGTAACGCAAATTATGCGTTTATGGCAGCAGGTGTGATGAGAATTTTAATTATTTCTCGGTTATGATGATCATTGATCATGCGATTAAATTCCTTGCAAATGTAATTCTTGATCAATAATGGAATGTTTGGGATAATATAATTATTTATTTAATTTGTCACAAATAAAAATCAACAGTACCTAAACTACAATTATTAGATTCTTGCGAGGTTGAATAAAATTATATGTATGTAATATGTAGTTAGTTTTCCGATTTCAGACCTAAAATGTTACGGTGATTGATTTCAAAGTTCATTGCTTGTCTAAACGATTTAGTTTTTATACGCGGATAGATAAAACATTTGTTCACTTCCCTGAGCTTCTAGAATTTAAATTGTCTGTGTATCGGAGTGCAAACGCGTCTCGCTAGTTTAGGCAGTGTTTAGTATCCACAGCCTATATTGGTCCACTGCTGGACGCAGGCCTTCCCCTGGTAAGCGCCTTGTTGGCTTTTATCTCACAGGGGGTAATGCCCATAGTCAAAGTCAAAAACTTTTTATTTCCATAAATACAATAAATGTACACTTAGAAAAGGTCAAATTCTTAATAATTAAACACTGAAACGGAAATAAATTAATATTTTTGATTTCAGTCGCTTCGGTATGTAGACTAAAGTAAAGAAGCGACGAAGAAACCTTTAGCCTGTTAGTTAGTTGTTATTTTTCGAGTTGGAGCAAATCCCGTCCCAAGCTTTTTTATCCTCTAGATAATCTGATATTTTATAGTAGGCCATTTTACACAAGACGGTTTAGACAATTTGTTTTGAATTTATTTACTGATAATTTTTGCAACTCACTAGGAGTTTTGTTGTAGAAGCCCTTTATAACATACATTAATTTTGCGTAGTCTAGTTGTGGACACATCGAGTTTATGTTTATTTCTTGTATTCAATTTATGTACATCGCTATTTTTAGGGAATCGATTGATATTTCTATGAGTGTACAATAGGTTTTCATAAATATATTGACATGGTACTGTCATTATGTTTATTTCTTTGAATTTATCACGCAGGGATTCTCTGGGACCCATACTATAGACAGCACGAGCAGCCCTCTTCTGCAACACAAACACGGTGTTAATATCTGCAGCGTTCCCACAGTAGTATACCAAAAGACAATACTATGGAAGTAGCTGAAATAAACAAGTCTAGATGTATCCACGTCTGTAAGATGACGGATTTTTTTGATAGCATATGCTGCAGAACTAAGTCTCTTCGAAAGCTTATCTATGTGTGGGCCCCATTGAAGTTTATTATCTAAGGTGATTCCTAAGAAAACGGTACTTTCTACAATTTCTAACGTTTCTCCTTTTACATTTACATCAGCCTTAACTTGTTTAACATTAGGTAGAATAAATCTAATACATTTCGTTTTGGTTTCGTTCGCAAAAGATTATTGACACTAAACCAATGGACTACTTTTGAGATTGCATTATTCACATCGTCGAAATTCGTGTCTTGTCGTTTCATTTTAAAAATTAATGAAGTATTATCAGCAAACAATACAATCTCGTGATTATTCTTAATAAGATGAGCCAGGTCGTTAATATAAATTAAAAATAGGAAAGGGCCGAGGATAGATCCCTGCGGTACATCCATTGAAATTACAGACCCCGAATGTCAACTCTTTGCACCCTATTAATCAAATAAGATGCAAGAAGACCCAAAGAGGTGTTCCTTATTCCATAGTGATGTAGTTTCCTGATTAATGTTTCATGGTGTACGCAATCGAATGATTTTGACAAGTCGCAAAAACTGCCTAATGCATCTTCCGACTTCTCCCAAGCATCAGAAATATGCGTTACTCACTCTACACCGGCATCAATAGTTGACCTGCCGCGAGTAAACCCGAATTGCTTACTATGTAGCAGGTCATTGCCATTGAAGTGTCTAAGCAATTGATGTAAAATAAGTTTTTCAAAAACTTTGCTGAATGTAGGCAGTACTAATATTGGTCTAAAGTTAGTGGGGTCAGACCTACTACCCGATTTAAACAGTGGGATTATTTTACTACATATCATTAGACTCATTAAATATAAAAGCTAGATCTGGTGCAATGGTATCAATCAATGGTTTAATAATTCTAACGGAAATTCCCCAGAGATCTGCAGCTTTTTTATATTTAATAGTTTATACTATAATAGTTCATAATCCCCACGCTGAGCATGTGGGTTGGGGATCGCAGTTTGGTGGTAGAATTGTTCTGCAGTGGGCGCTGCTGCCCACCCCCGGTGGATATCCCTTAGTCGCCTCTTACGACACCCGCGGGAAGAGTTGTGTTGGTGCAAATTCTAAGCCGGCACCACACAGCAGGGTTTACAGTATATTCGGTAAATCATTTAGTATTTGTATGAAAGACAAAACATTTTGAAAATATCTTACTAGGTTAAACCGGCTGCTTACAAGAGTATTTATGGGTCAAATCTGGTAACGAAAAAAGTTAATAGGACATGCCCTGGAAAAAATTAACGCTTCCGATGGTTCGGGTTCGATTTATGTTGGGGAAATAATTTAACCTGAATGATTCATGATTCATCAACAAGCCAAAACATTAATTCGTAATTTGGAACTGATAAAGGAATCTTATCGTAAGCATAAATATTCTATTAGTAGATCTTAATCAATGAAACTAATAAATAATGTAATCACGAGAAGTCAACAAACGCGTCTTATCAGTACATTATAACAATAAGAGATATAATAGCGTTTCTTTATCTGATAACATACTCTTTATTAACAAAGAAAATTACAATCAAATAATAAAATCAAATTAGAACTAGTATTTACAATTTAACAACAAAATCAAAAACCCTTGATGAATTTATGATAATGGTTATCATAAATTTGAACTACTGCACCAATTTTCTTTATAAGTACATAAGGATTTGATCGTCAAACTAGGCCTAGATCTCAGTTGCAGTACTCACGAGGTCGTATTCTTTTTTTCTCAATGAGTGTTATCATCACACTTATCACTTTCAAGAAACCAAAGAAAACGTTTTGAATTTTATATAATTCGTGTTTTTAACCATCTCAGTACTCACGGGGATCCCGTGAGTGAGTACTGAGATGTAAGCCTAGTTTGAAAACCAAATCTGTTAGGTTCGCCTCTTAAATCCAAATAATTCTCGAGATATACAGAGATACACACGTCAAACTTGTAAGACCCTCTACCTTTTGCATCACTGACCAATGGCCATGACTTTTTTACATTAATCTGATCCTAATTTGTTTTATCCCAACTTGTATCTTGAGGTATCCTCTGTATGCAAAAGATAATAACAACAACCGCCTATTTTAAGGAACACTGCCATAGTTTGTAAATAGCTTATGAAAATGTTCACTAAATTTGTCTAAAACATGCGGCAAAGGCGGAAGTAAGCGTAAGTATTGGACAGTAAACATTTTGTACTCATACCATATCTAGCCTTTCTACTATTTCTGTTCAGTCATTGTAGACACGTGGGTACCATGCTATTGTCATTAGCGTTATGCCTCTGCCAGACAGACGTGGCCTGCGGTGGCGGTGTGGCTTGTACAATTTGCTAGCGAATACAACGCGAATTACAATACAAATTTTTATTAATAACGCCAAGTCACAAAATAATAATTGTACTATCCGCCAAGACAGGCCGCGTCTCTCAGGCTTTGTCATGCCAAAATATTGCTGTTGAACCATTCTTGAACTGACCTATTCAGTACATGCATCAGTCAGTCCAAAGGACAATAAAAGGACTTGCCCAAATCACAACGCTTGGCAGGAATCAAGAATCAAAAACTCTTTATTTCCACAAATACAATAAAATTACACTAAAATTCAAAACTGACAGGGAAATAATGTGATATTTTTGATTATTGTCTCTTCGGTATGTAGAGTAGTTCGATGTGTAGTGTATATATCAGGCAGTTTGATGATCACTGTGATCAATGTGATCACAGTATTGGTGTTAATTTTCAGGTGGATGTTACTGGCTATCCCCTTGTGTATTCCCTTTGTAGCATCTTACGACATGACCTATTAACGACCTTATATGTATATTAATCAGTTGTTTTATTAACTGACTTCGAAAAAAGGATTAGGTTCTGTGTTCGGCTTTATGTATGTTTTTTTAAAGTATGTCCGTCCATTTCTCCGTCATTTATGTACCGATTTGGATGATTTTCTTGCAGTTGTATAGAGGATGATCCCTAGGTGGTTCCATAAATATTTTTTCCCCAAGGGATTGGTATTTATATTCCGCTAAACGTAAAAAAGTTTAAAATTAAGAGATTCGACGTTCGGTTTATAGTTTTATCAAAACTATCAAATTATACCTTGCATCTTTGCCGCGTGTAACGCCCTACTACTGAAAATAGCATTTTATGTTTGATAGTACGGATATCAACCACAAGGCACAAGAGCCGTAGAACGTCCCAAAGATTTCCGACTGGTTTGGTGGTGTAATTGGCAACGGATTTCCTAACAGATTGAAAGATTGCGGGTTCAAGTCCAGCCTGAGTCGTAAATTTTTGGGTTGTATAAATTCTTGTAATAGCAATACTAAATGATCGATCCATCTAACGTACCTAACGTAACGATCTAACGTATTTATTACTCATCTTTGTAGACTAATAAGTAATTTAGGTGGCTGTAGTTACACTTTATACGCGAGCCATTCTCAAGAAATAATTTTTGCAAACAACTCACAACACAAAAATCCAAAATTCTCTTTTTGTCGTCGAGGTTGTAAAATAATTGTCAGCATACTGCATCGTAGGACAAGTAGTGCAAATTCTCTCAAAAAATCAACAGCATGAAAGTGATGTTTAGGTTAAGTATGGGGGCAATGTTTACTGACATTGCATCTCGAGTATATTGCAAAACTAGTATTTCAGTAGAATGTAATCTAGAATAGAGATTAGACCTCAACTGTTTCTCTATTTAATGGTGTGAAACGTTGCTTAACCCCAATTTGTTTAGCCTTGTCTAAATTAGGTGTTGCTGTGGCGCATGGCGTAGTGCTCTTGTTTGCGACGATAAGAATCAGACTGGTTAATTTAAACAGTGTGTTATTCAGACTTGAACAATTGAAAGTTAATTTTATTTATCTTTCGAGGATTAGATTATTTCTTAGTGAGTTTCTTCATTCGCTTTTACTTATTGACTGTAGCTTAAAATATTGAATTGAAAATGATATGAGTATTTTGTTGTAATTAGTATTTTTTTTATTTAACCTCATTCGTCCCACTGCTGGGCAAAGGCCTCCATTCCCAAATCTAGTACTTCTTCTCCCCATTTTTACTTAGATCGATGTGAAGAAGTGTTGAAAAGTATAAGCAAATTTACCTCTCAAGGCTGTTTAATCCTTCTCTGTAAGCTTATCTATTCAATATTTGACTAACCGCTGAGTACAATTTGCGATGCGTCCCACTGTTAGTGATAAGAGCTTGATTCATGAATTTGTTTGTTACTCACATCCGCTTGGCTTGCTGACTAATGTTAGCTTAATTCAAATTATGAAAGCCGACACTGATAAGACACCTGGCCCAGGGGCCCGATTCTGCTAACCAATCGCTTTACTATTCTTAATTCTTTATTGCACTAATAAAACAAATACATGTAAAACTTAAAACTAGAGAGGTTATGGCAAAGGTGAGCTTAACCCTAAAAAGAGTTCTCTATGACAATGGTAACCTCGCTGTGATATCGTCACGTAGAAAACTGAGATGAAAGAAACTCTAGCTAGATAGTGCGTGCGGTGCTAATCGCGTAGAGAGATTGGTAAAATGGTTTCGCCCTTGACGCGCGGACGGGCTAAGGTACATGTATAAAACGCCGAAATATGTCATTCTGTGACGATAACATTTTCATGGTAAAGCGATAAATTTAGCAGGTTAGGGCCCCAGGTGTTCCATCTATAGTCAAATTAGCTGACTTTGTGTCAGACACTATTCAAAGTGAAAATATAGCTTATAATAGGATTGGATTGATAGTATGTTGGTATATTTAATTAAACATTTTAGTAAGTTGGTACTAGTTTTGTAGAACATTTAATATAGATTTGTTCAATAGATTTTAGTCCGAATCAACTTTATATTCATATCATGCTTAACTTCTGTTCTTCAGCGTCATTATCTTCTATTCCCCTGCACTGAAGACCAAACCTTATTCTAATACATATTCTCTTCACCAGGTGGCGACCCGAATCATGCGCCAGATGATAGAACAGTTCAGCGCTGGCGATCTCTTCGGACGTGACAACTATGAGTACTACGCGCGCGTCACGGGACGCATTCTACGCGTCAAGGACGAGTGGATATGCTCCTTCCGAGACCCGCCGCCTCCGAGGCACCATAGAGACCAAGAAGCTTATGCCAGTAAGTACATCGTCAATCATTCACCCACTACTGAGTATATCTCTTCGGACGTGACAACTATGAGTACTACGCGCGCGTCACGGGCCGCATTCTACGCGTCAAGGACGAGTGGATATGCTCCTTCCGAGACCCGCCACCTCCGAGGCACCATAGAGACCAAGAAGCTTATGCCAGTAAGTACATCGTCAATCATTCACCCACTACTGAGTATATCTCTTCGGACGTGACAACTATGAGTACTACGCGCGCGTCACGGGCCGCATTCTACGCGTCAAGGACGAGTGGATATGCTCCTTCCGAGACCCGCCGCCTCCGAGGCACCATAGAGACCAAGAAGCTTATGCCAGTAAGTACATCGTCAATCATTCACCCACTACTGAGTATATCTCTTCGGACGTGACAACTATGAGTACTACGCGCGCGTCACGGGCCGCATTCTACGCGTCAAGGACGAGTGGATATGCTCCTTCCGAGACCCGCCACCTCCGAGGCACCATAGAGACCAAGAAGCTTATGCCAGTAAGTACATCGTCAATCATTCACCCACTACTGAGTATATCTCTTCGGACGTGACAACTATGAGTACTACGCGCGCGTCACGGGACGCATTCTACGCGTCAAGGACGAGTGGATATGCTCCTTCCGAGACCCGCCGCCTCCGAGGCACCATAGAGACCAAGAGGCTTGTGTAAGTACATCATCAACAGGCCTTTCAGTTCAACAGACCTATGCCCATCAGAGGACGCAGTGGCTGTGGCGGTCGAGGCGTAAGAATCGACTCCTGCAACTCAGTTCGTGTATGTCGTAAGAGGCGACCAAGGTTGTTTGTGGGAGGCACTGCTCGCAGATGAGGAGCGAGCAGTTAAGGGGTGAACCTGACGGGTTGGGTTGTCAAACTAGGCCTAGATCTCAGCACTCACGGGATCCCCGTGGTAAAAAACTCAAACTACATAAAATTCAAATTTTTGTTCTTTGGTTCCTTGAATGTGAAAACACTACTGAGAACAAACGATAAAAAAATCATCAAAGTGCACTGTTTCGCATATAATTTGGTCGAGATCACAGGAACCCTGCGGTCTATTGAAATGACTTATGTTTTGATTCGTAGGTTATTACTTCTTTTTTGGTCCCTTGAAGTGGTTTCTTCATAAGTTGTAAGTATAGTTTTCTTGTAAATAAGTAAAAACTTGATTTTTGCGCTTACGCCGTTCCAAAAATGTATGCTCTGTCCCGCTCCTACGAACACGAACTGCCTATCCTTTTCAAAAAATGGCGCGCATTGCGCCCTCTTAAAGCAGTCATGTATCTGAAAATAGACTTTAAATTCGTATCCAGTTATCACAATAAGTGCACCA
This sequence comes from Eupithecia inturbata, assembly GCA_963662085.1. NCBI lineage: Eukaryota > Metazoa > Arthropoda > Insecta > Lepidoptera > Geometridae > Eupithecia > Eupithecia inturbata. Next base: position 2,697,332 of record OY759196.1, on the reverse strand, counting down.
AACCTGAACCCGTCTATGGGTTTGAATTACGTTCATATGATCGGAAGACTTTTTACTAAACAGTAAAAAGATTGTAAAACAATGAGTGATTGTGACTCGGTTTTCTCATAACATAACACAGACACTCAAACTTTAACAAAAAACAAACGGCAAGGGGAGATTTTCACATAGGATTGTTGATTTAATTGGATGTAATTTGTACTTGTAATGCGGATGGATGGCTTAGGCATTTTCAATTCAGCTGGATTTATGCTGGATCGAAGCAACCAGCTTAATCGATTTTTCAAAAAACAGCAATTTTGGAAAAAAATCACAAATTGCAAGTAAACCACTGTCTGCCGTGCCGCCTAACATTCCCGCAAGTTTCCGCGCAGGCGCTGCGCCTAAAGAAAAGAGGCAAAGCGCGTTGAAACAAAAATCAATACAAGGTGTGTTCAAAATACAAGTTGCTTCTTAATTTTTTTTTCCGCAACTTATTTTGGCGCTCCTGAAGCCTGATGTCCGGTGCAAGCGCCCCTGTTACAACCTCCCCAGCCCGACGTTCAACATTGTTGGAAGATAGTCTTATGGTAGAGGGTCAATAATGCTATGGGCGGCTACATAATCATAGTTACACTAGTTAGTCTAGTTAGTTAGTACTAGTTGTCATGGCAAATGGAGATATCTGGTCAAACGAGCTAAGAACTCAACTGGTAACGGCAATTAATCGATTCAATACTAATTATGGTAAATCTTTTTTCAGGGCAACTGTCATTGGAGGCTGAAAAGACGTGGCTGCAATGCGAATGCGATCGTTGGGGAAATAAATTAGCACTTGCAGGTATGAAAAGACTACTTTTATCTTCAGCTCTATTCCATAGACGTAAGGTTTTAATTACAGTTGCATGAAGGTCGGTAAAGTTCTCCATTCGTTATTTTGACTGAAATTTCATTGCTTTTGATTAGTGCTTTTAACATGAACCCATGCTAAGCATGGGTTGGGTTGGTATTGACATAATAAAGAAATTTGCAAGAATATAGTAGGTACTGTTCTAAAGCATAGGATCTATTATATCATCGACCCAGTTAAATTATGACCCACAGTTGATTTATGGACCATATTAATTCGCTTAAAATTGATTTCTTGGCAGATAACTTTATTAGGTGTTTTCCGCAGGTCTACGAAAAGAAAATCGTTTAAGTTACTAATAATCAAGTTCCAAAAAATAGTACTATTTGTATATTTGGTGAGTCAGCGGTATCTTTCTTAACTTGTCTAAACATTTTGACTTTAGGTTGAGGTAGCACTGTTGTTAGAATATATGTAAATATTGGATCACTAGTCATTTTTATTTTGCACTGAGTACCAGTGGTGTGGTATTGCTGTAATACTTGGTACTTGTTACACGTTGTTTCAACACGGGTCGTATAAATTAGATCCTAACAAAATAATAGCATGCAGACCATAGTAATGGTATAAACGCGAAAGTTGGATGTTTAGATGTATGGATGGATGTGTGTTACCAATTAACGTCATAACGACTGGGCCTGGCATAACCGGTCGGGCTGAATTTTACATAGATGTCTCTAAACCTGGAATCAAACATAGGCTAGTTTTTATCCCATGAAACAGTTCCCATGGGAAATAAATAACTTTAAAACAGTTCCCAAAGAAACAGCGCGTGCGGAACCGCTGCTGGTAGAAACTAGTTTGATTAGATAATAAAAAAATGTGTTAATTATGTTAACTACAATATAATGTTAAAGTATTTATTCTGGGTCACAAAATTAGGAGCAAAGTTGGTACAAACAAATAATAGTAAAAACCGTGACATCAAAAAAGGTAATAGATTAGCTTATAGATTTAAAGATGTGCCTTTTTAATAGGCTTTTTTATTTATTTTTTAATAATGTTTAAAAAAATAATTAAAAAAAGCTGTTTTTATGATATTAAATAATATTTGAATTTCAAATTGACTTACTTTTTCGACTAACTTATTTTAATTTTATTGTATTTCATTTAAATCTGTAATTTTAAATTTGATTTTAATGGATAGTAGATGACCCCGTGAACTTCGTATTACTTACAACCTACAATGTTTTTTTCCTATTTTTTTCATTTAAACAACCCAGGGTTGTTCGCATGCAATAAAAAAAATAAAAAGTATTCAAATCGGTCAAGCCGTTTGTAAGTTTTAGCGAGACTAGCGAACAGCAATTGTTATATTAAACAGATTTTTAATTTTGATTGATTTTTAGAGACATTCATCAGGAAAATTGTAGTCACTAAGATACAGAGATAATACCTTATTAAGTAGTTTGTATCTGGACATATTTTAAATTAAGAACTTTTGTACATACGTTCATACAAATGATATTGATTGTGTCCATAATCTGAGACCGAATTCTGTTAGTCAATCACTTTAATATGCTATCATCGCGAATCCATAGATGAAAGAAACTCCAGATAAAACGTGCGGTGCTATTTGCACGGAGGATGATGTGGATAGAATGGTAACAATGAACACAAGAATGGAACCTTGACATTTCTGACACGCGTCCCTCCTGTAGTTTCTTTCAACAGAGGTAAAAAGCCTGTGTCATTTTGAAACGACACCATTGTATTGTTGATCGAAGCCGTGGTACTCGTAGTTTCAAAGTACTAAGTATTTAAAGTTTTTGCGTGACTTCAATATGTATTACCTATTCATACCATTGTTCGATAGATCCAATGCGTAGAAAGATAACAATTGAATAGAAAGTAGGTTCGTCCAGTCATCTCTGTATGACTGGAGATAGTTTAATAAGCTGTAAAACAAGGCCTTTGCTTTATTCTTAGTTATAAAAGTATCCTGTATGTAAACGGTTGGTGTATTTGGTATATCGTACGAGTATTATGTACATATTATTATACAGTCCGACTTTTGTAGCTTTCATTAGGTCTAGGAGCCACATGAGTGTTAGGGTCGCTTTTCACCAAAGATTTGCTACGTAATAAAAAGACAGATTGTGTCAAGCCCAAGAAATACCATAACACACGCTCTGTTTACTTTAGGGTTAGATAACGTTGCGTGAAAACGTGAATATGTTATTGTTAATTTAATAAATAATCTTTGCAATTAGAATCAAGTAATCCCGTAAGTTTTGCTTATTTTTGTTTAGCTTGGTCAATATAAGATAAAAATTTAATTGATAATTACTAATTATCCATGGTTTTATGACTATCCAAAATAAGTATATTTTGGCTGCGAAATTGTTTATGTTGATTCTCAGTGTTGCTTCTTCTCGTTCTTTAGGCCTATCTAAGTCAGAAGAATGTCAGTCGATGCCGGCCCTAGTCGGCGTAGTGGGTAGCGGCGGCGCAGGCGGCGTGCTCGGTCTCGGGATCATTCCCGAGCACAGCCTGCTCGACTCCTGCACGCGACTGTCCATATCGCTCGAGGAGAGCGTCTTCAAGGTATGTCAGATGCTATCTACATCTGTCAATGTCAGTCGATGCCGGCCTTAGTCGGCGTAGTGGGAAGCGGCGGCGCAGGCGGCGTGCTCGGATTTAGCAACAAAATGTTTTCAAGAACCGTTTCGTTAAATTTCCAAAATCTCTTTTACTTTACAAAAATACTTTTTATCTATTTAATTATAGGTTTGAAGCCTTTATTGATGGGGGACTGTAAAGGATTCAAACCACAACCTACTTTAATATTTAATGCATACCGACGTTGTGGTAAAACACCGAGCGACCTAGTTTTCAACTTGCAAATAAATGGCGAATGGCATCTTTACTTTTTGAATTATGTTACTTGAAAGTGAACTAAACTAAAAGATTACTTCAAAAGTAAAATGGCACTATTTAAAATTAATGGTTACGCAATTTTTGTAAGCTTATGTATTTATGATGTTGATTCTCTGTATATACTAGCCAAACTCGATGTAGAATGTTTGTGAATAAACCGCCCATACGCCTTTTTATACGGAATTTACTAGTCGATTTGTGATCGTTCCTGCAATAAATATTGCTTACAATTATATCTGAATCTCGACGCCAAGCAAGTAAGTTTTAGTTTTTTTGGTGAGAGAGAGAGAGATAGAGAATTTATTTTACCCAAAAAACACTTATAAATACCAAATGCATATGGTAAGGTAGACACATTACATTAAATCAATCTTATTCACTAGATAGATGCGGGGCAATGCAGCCAGCGTCTTGGGGACGCTTCCGACTGGTATTGATATGGATCAGTTGAGCTACCTGTAGATTGTTTGCAACAGTCTGCAGTTAGCTTAATTGCTTCAATTGTAAATACTAGTTCTAATAATTATGTTTTTAACATTTGATTGTTATTTTCTTTGTTAATAAAGTTAGCAAGATGTTTTATACTAAGTAGATATGTGCTCATAGTGACGTTTAGTGGTCAAGGGTAAAATGGGTCACTGCCGCAGCATGTTGCTGTATTAAAGCCTCCACCTCCACCTCCACAGCCTATAATGGTCCACTGCTGGACCCAGTCCTCCCCCTGATAAGCGCCATGTTGGCTTTATCTCACGAGGGGCCCATAATCCCCACGATGGGCATGGGGATCGCAGTTCGGTGGTAGAATTGTTCTGCAGGGGGCGCTGCTGCCCACCCCCGGTGGATATCCCTTAGTCGCCTCTTACGATATCCGCGGGAAGAGTTGGGGTGGTGCAAATTCTAAGCCGGCACCGCAATAAACCATGGTATTACATGTATTAAAGCATTTGCCTAATACTGCGCTGGTTTTCAGGCAGGGCCTTGAGAAGTGACGAGAGGATACAGAGTCACTGATAATGTATACGCTTCTACAACAAAACTCCTAGTGAGTTGCAAAAATTATCAGTAAATAAATTCAAACAAATTGTCAAAACCTTCTTGTGTAAAAAGGCCTACTATAAAATATCAGATTATCTAGAGGATAAAAAAGCTTGGGACGGGATTTGCTCCAACTCGAAAAATAACAACTAACAGGCTAAAGGTTTCTTCGTCGCTTCTTTACTTTAGTCAACATACCGAAGCGACTGAAATCAAAAATATCACTTTATTTCCGTGTCAGTTTTTAATTATTAAGAATTTGACCTTTTCTAATTGTACATTTATTGTATTTATGGAAATAAAGAGTTTTTGACTTTTGACTTATAACTAGTCTGCTTTTTTACTAAATTTTAACATAGGTGGGTAACATTTTGTCGTGGTTTGTTTACAAACATTCCACATCGAGTTTGGATAGGGAATAAGTGTTGTTAGCCGTGGTCTAGTGACTGTGCTCCGTACTAGTTAATAATAAATAATAAATCAATAATGCTAGACATTCCACACAGCATCATATATCCCCAAGCTAAGCAGAGCTTGTGTTATGGGTGCTAGATGACTGATATACATAATACAATACATTACATAGATAGATATTTTTTATTATACTAGTTAATACTGCATTACGATAAGAAGTCTCGATCTGCCCCAAATGGTAGGCGTTTAGTTGGCTTGTTCCCAGAGGTCCACAATTCTACTGTTTAAAAAAAAATTGGTGCATTTGGGGTTAGATAATGCTGAGTGCATTGTCATTTATTTATCATTACTTTATTATTATTTATCTCCATCTAAGTATATTTTATTTACTTCCAGGTGTCAGTAAGCTCTTCCTCGCAGTCTTCCCGCAGTAACTCCAGCCCCCACATGACCTTGGAAGAGCTCCGAGCCATCAATAAATACGCAGAGAGTACCAAGAGCCTCTCTTACCTACCTCAGGTAAGGACCACCCTAACTGTCTGGTCAATGACCCTGCTATGACGGATTCCTTTTATGCCGGGTGACACAATTCGAAAACCTTGATGACCTGGATTTTAGTTTTAAGCATCATAACATTTGAACGGCTGCACGTATTGTCATCAAAAATAGCTTAACACTCTGTAAAGTCTACGATGTCAAAGCTTTGTTTGATGATAATCGGCGGAGCCGTTTGTAATATTGATGGTTGAAAGTATAATCGTGGGTTAATTTTCTTGTAGCAGTAATCGCCCCTAACTGCTTATGGCGAAATGGTTTTAATGCTGGGTTCTTGTTAACATAAGCGGCTTGTATTCAGCTACGGGTTGTTGAATTTTTTGCTGTCTCACATTTTTGTTTAAAGTTATGTTACGTACAGGCCAGATTTAAATAAAGGTTTGACATTTAAAAGTTAGAAAATATCTCTATGATTTAATTGTATTGGCAAAACAATCCGTTCGTTATGGGAAACCGGCATTAAAGATGACAGGTGATCCATGAACCTCAACTATTTTTAATTAATTGTTCGTGGTAATCCTGTCCTATCCTAAGGTGAGCCTCTCGTTTGAACTCTGTCCTGTCTAGATTCATGTCGATCGGGCATAAAGTCTTCTCGGTTGGGGGTCGTTTCTAAAATAAGAGATGTGTTACGTACTAAGCGGCGGAATTTGTCAACGACTGGTTTTCATAGCTAAGGAATCGTATTGGTTGGATTTGACATTCTACCGCTTAGCTACCTATCACATCTTAGGTGGTGCCCTGATGCTAGCCACAGATGATCGGTTACTATACACTAGCCAAACTCGATGTGGACTGTTCGTAAACACCACAAGACAAATAACTAAAACTCACTTGCTTGGCGTCGAGTTTTAGATATAATTGTAAGCAATATTTCATTGAAGGAAGGATCTCAAATCGACTAGTAATATATATAATAAATTCAGGCGTTACTTTGCGGAAATCCATTGTAAATATAAGGACGGAAGATATTTAGTAACAATTCCGCGAAAAAAAACCTTTTCCGTTATGATCTAACAAAAAGTAGTCCGTGTCGAAGACCACACCAATCACAAAATGAAAGAACATCTATCAAAGCAGGTCGTCAACTAGTTTCGTCTCTCCACGAGACATCATCAGGACACCAAAATACTCGACCTTGACATTGAGAGCACCAACTAACACTGGAAGAGTCTCACCAGAGATGTTGTCACTCCGAGCTCCGCGCGCCAAGTTAAGCATTGCCCACAAAACCACCCCAAAAAAAAGGTTTTTTTTCGCGGAATTGTTACTAAATATCTTTCGTCCTTATATTTTCGACTAGTAATGTAAATTGCGTTTAAAAATACGCGGCAACAGAGTGAATTGTAGGTTAAGAGGCGAACCTAGCGAGTTTGGTTGTTAAACTAAGCCTAGATGTCAGTACTCACAGGATCCCCATTGTAAAAAACTCAAATTAAATTAAATTCAAATGTTTTCTTCGGTTCCTTGAATGTGAAAACACGATTGAGAAAAAAAATTACGATAAAAAACATCTCAACATCAAGACCACTGTTTCGCATATAATTTGGTCGACTTCTCAGGAACCCTGCGGTCTATTGAAATGACTTATGTTTTGATTCGTAGGTTGTTACTAATTATTTGGTTCCTTGAACCAGTTTTTTCATAACTTGTGAAGTTTTCTTGTAAATAAGCAAAAACTTGATTTTTGCGCTTACGCCGTTCCAAAAACGTATACTCTGTCCCGCTTCTATGAACGCGAAATTTTATGCCTATCCTTTTCATAAAATGGCGCCCAATGCGCCCTCTTAAATATGGGCGGTTTGTTTACAAACATTATACAGCGAGTTTGGCTGTATAGTAATGAACTTATAAATATAATCGAACGTAAACAGTAAACAATTACACAGATTTTAAATCCTCGTGAGCGACCCTCACAGAAACCGTAGGATATGGTTGCCGGATGTCGATACGGAAAAAGAGGTATAACGCAATGCAAAAACTATGCAATAATTTCTATTACTCCAATAATATTGTGATTGTCTGTGGCTGGCTTTGAAATATTTTACATCACACTACCAGTCCCCTTATCTTCTAAATACCCTGAATTGGCCATAAATTTTAATATGATTCTTGGTAAAATTATCTATTACAAATATTGGGTTCCGGTATTTTTATAACAGATCACTGAATTTGAAACGTTCCCTCAAAAATCTCTAATTTTATAGTATGGCACTGGCATTGGCTGAACGAATGATTTAAATATTTTTTTTTTCAAATTCTAGCGCACACTTAAGGGGATACTTAAAAAGTGGTGAAATCGTTTTATAATCACCTGTAGCAAACACCCGTTCTCGATATTAACAAAACGGCCATTGTCAAATAACGCGTACCCAATGTGTACGCGATTAAAAAACATAATAAATTAGAACAAAATTAAAAAAAAAATTGTGGTGACATTAACGCACAAGATATTTAGTTACTTTTTGCCAGTGGCCCTTTTTTGCATGGCCAAAGTTTACCACGATGTGATCCTCTAGTCATCTGTTGGCTTTTCTGTTAGATACTTTTTCCTATGTCTCCAGAAGTTTCTGATTAGGACAAAGAGACGTGCAATATTACTGAACACTTTTTCGGGCCTTTCTTACCGTTTTACATCTTTCTCCTAGTCGATACAGATGTACCTAAGCGTGAGTGTATCTCATAGGCCAGGTATTGATCGCTGTTACGTGGCGTAACGTACCATTCGCAGCGAGCATGATACGTTACGTGTGATAAAATCCGTCACGTTGCTCTTTGCGAGCGCCTTCTTTCCCCGTACTGACTGCACGAACGCTCGCTGTGTAACATGTTACGTAACGCCCGTAACGGCGGTCGGTACCCGCCTTTATACTATTTACGCCGCTCATTGGCATTTTAATAAAAAAAAAACAAAATTGAATGAACCATTGAGCGGCGGAAATAGTATGAGTAATACATTCACGAATACATCCGAGTAGACCATCAGGGCTATTCAGACTCCCCGCACCCGAGTCATCGACACGGAATCTGACACAGAATCACGCGAAATTCAAATATTATAGCGGTTTTTAACATTTTCTACGTTCTGCAAGGAATTAAACTACCAGAAAAGTAGTTTTCATAAATAATAAAATATTTTCATGATGGGTTCAAACATGTTTTAATAAATGTCGATTTAGTGCTACTTTTGGAGCAATTAATATTATAAGAGATTTATTACCTACTAAAAGTTAACATATTACCAAAAGCTATATTATATCATAATATAATGTAACATGGGTTTATAGAAAAACTACTTTTCTGGTAGTTTAGTTCCTTGCAAAACGCAGAAGATATTAAAAATCGCTAAAATATTTGAATTTCTCGCGAATCTGTGTCAGATTCCGTGTCGATGAATTTGTAACGAAAAGTCTGAGTAGCCCTGCAGATGTCAAAATTCTAGATTGAATTTTCAGTTATGAGTATGTTACCTTCTAATCAGAAATTGGTAGAAGAGCCCCTGAACGGAAACCCGTCATAACACGTTTCCAACAAGCCAATGCTTTGACTTGGAATCTCGACTTTGGCTCAGAAAATTAGTATAATAATTTTCTCATCTACCTTACCACCCATCGACTCAAAATAAGAAGACTTCATAAGTCGAATATCTTGCTCTGAGATTGGCTTGTTCAAAACTTGTAATACGCTTAGTTCAGTATATCTGTGTTTCACCCCCCGACCGCTTTTAGGCGCTTTGGGTGCATTTCCTTCTCACATAGGTTTAAGAAGTATGTATACGATAATTTTGTGGTTATAGATTTAGTAGTTCCAAGTACCTGAGTAGGTGGTGGGTTCGACACAAAAAGTGTCTGTATTTATTAAAGTCTTCAAAGTAAAGCAGGCATAAAATACTGTTTAATTATAGGGAAGACTTTTGATAGTTCCGTCTAAAATTATATTTAAGAATATTTTGAATGTACATATACGTTTTAAATATACTAAGGAATAGGGATTAGGTAGGTAACTGTTTCTAGTAATGGTTGTGTTTTCTCTTATATGTAAGTATGTATATTTATGCAGTAGATGTTTCAAAGTTATTTAGTAACTAACAGTAGAAAATGTAGTTACTAATGAACTAATATTCTCGTTTCATGTTAACTTCTTAACAGTTTTAATTTGGTGGGTAGTCTTAACATTCATCCATTTCATAATAATCTATGTAACATTTTAGTCTAAGCATAATTATATCAAAGTTGTTCAGAATAAAAGCTTGCGTAAGCAGACTTTATCAGGTTTTTTCTTTCCGGGAGGCACGAGAGCCTTCTACTTACAGAAGAAGTTAGGTAAACCAGTTGATATTATCTACAATTTTGTGCTTTAACTACATAAATATTGTAATAGTTACCCATGTAATCAGAATTGGATCGCTGAATTGAACTTGATAACAAATACCCAACCAAAGAAAAAAAAAAATCAGGATTGATGAAAATATAGTTACCAACTCGCGGCCTCCCGGAATCGATCCAAATCCCTGTAGCAACAGCGGATAGGCATCCGCGGTGACGTATGCGGTGCGTAGGTGCACGAGCGGCAGCGGGCTCGAATGCGCACGCGCTCCGAGTGGTTCCTGCAGCCGGCGGGGTCGTTGGACGCGGCGCGCGCCCGCGCCGGTACGGCCCCGACCCCCTCGCGACTACCGCGGCCCCCCCTGGCCCCCCTGGGGGGCCGAGCCACCCCCCCCTGCTCGGCCGAGGCGCGCGAGAGCACAGCTCTCTACGTGCTCGTCGCCTGCCTTGAGTTTTTGTTTTGACGCACCGGTACTGTGTCTGTGACTCGCTTCGGTGCGGAGGACTAACCAGCGCCGATCGAGGGCTTTGCTTCTCTGATTTTATTCATTAATCATCGTGGCCGACAGGTTAAACACTTTAAGAATCACTTCTCGGTGTGACAATAACATGGCTCTTTGGCTGCTAAGTTCTCTAAAAAGTCGTGTAAACGTTTTAAATGCACGGTCTCAAAGCATAAAAAGCAGTGCCGTGATTTTGAATCTTTTAAGTTGAAAAGTCATTTAAAGAGAGAGCAAAGCCTTCGTAGCTTACTCACACCACGGTATTTATGGGGCTCGCTTCGCTATGGGTGTCGCATGGTCCTTCGTCGTAGCTTTAGCACGTTTCGTAGCATGTTGTATTTGTATTTATTTAGCTCGTCCATCATTCATCTACCATCAAATAATATTATTTTATAATTAATTATTTTGTGTATTTTATATTGTTTCTGTAATGTACTAGAGTAAGGGACGTAGAGGTTTATTACAGCTGCTTTTTATTATATTTTGGACATACAATGAACAATCTTATAAAATCTAGATTTTTTCTTTGTTTCATTCGCAATAGAGATCAGTCTAACTAGTAAATAATTTTGTTTCGAAAAGTAGGTAGGTTATTTTACAACTTACAATATGAATGAATCGCAGTTTTATTTTGGGACATTGCCATATACAAAATTTAATCCCTGAAAAATTTTGAATCGGTGAATAATATTAGTTCACAGTCAACATTCACATTTAGCATGTTTTGTTTGTGATCAATCGCATTATGTCGTCGTCACAAGAATCTGTGATTCGCATATAAAAATCCACTTTGAACAGCATTCACGTGTTATATTTTTGTTGTATATTCATGTATTATTGATGTTTTATTACTTTTATATTGGTGAGCAATGGTAAATTAGCAAGTTTATTTTTATTTATTGCTAAAATCTGTTTTATTTGCTCTCTAATATAGTCGAATTACGATTAATTCCATGGCATGTGACAAACGGATGACCAAAAGCATTCGTAGTTGGCGTAAATCTGACCTTTGTGGTCAAACGAAGGTCTATTCACGATTAAAAAAAACAAAGAAAGCTTTTGGTTATCCGCGTGAAAAGCATATTCATGCAGATCCTTTCTAATTCCAAACATAGTAAGATTTTATTTCATTTAATCGTAAGTTGGCATGGATCAGTTTGGCATGAATCCGCCCTTCATCACAATGTATCCAACTTGTATCTTGTTTGACATGTTCAAAAGGAATAAGACAGAAACAAGGCAAATGCGGGTTCATTTTGTAAAAAAACCACGTACAGTTTCGTTGCTTTTAAAAAACCAAGTTGTAATCCTCATGAATCTATAAAGTACCTAAACTGAATCGCGCACAAACATATTTTATTCATCATCATTCACGTATACCCTGTAATTCCATGCGTATAAGGCTTATTTTTCTTTGTCACATCTCAGAGTAGAAACACGAGCCAAGTGAAATGGCGAAAGTAGGAGTTCGTCCTTGTCTAGCAAGTTGCTATGATAACGGCGGTGACCGGTGTGCTTTTTGTGTTTTCGCTTACAGTGTGTGATATTATTTACCATAATGGTTTATTTCTGCTGCGTAAATGGTTGCAAAAAGCAATAGTATCGCGGTAGGCTTAACATTCCACTGGTGAGCTATTTACTTAGTATTCTTGAAAAGTGATGGTGTAGGGTGTCCATGAAACAATACGATGTCTCAGGGCTTTTGCACAAAGATTCTGATACACGTACTTTTTTAAAAGCTTTAAAATTTACGGGATATCCACCGGGGGCGGCAGCAGCGCCCACTGCAGAACAATTCTACCACCAAACTGCGATCCCCAACCCGCATGCCTAGCGTGGGTATTATGGGCATTACCCCTCATGAGATAAGGCGCTTGTCAGAGGGAGGCCTGCGTCCAGCAGTGGACCAATATAGGCTGTGGAGGTGGATGTTATTTTAAAGTATAATTTTCTAAAAGAAAAGGTATTCTATAACAAACACATCATAGTTTCTGTAGAATTTATAAAAAAAGTACAGAGTTATGGATATCCTACTAGAAAGAGATGCATTACTACTTGGGGGCCTCTCACTCTGCTCGTTTTTATGAAACACTGCGCAGTCCAGGTTAGGTATAGATTCATGGTAATCCTTTCATAAAACGTTTCCATACAACATTTTAGAAAACTGCATGCCTTTGGTCTGTCAAATGCCTGAGGATAACTTTTAACTAGATGTGCTACGTCACTCAGCAACGGAAAGTGTCAAATCTCACGAATACGATCGCTTGATTTAGCGATTCTTTTGGCTGTGTTTTACCAAATTCTAAGATATATATGACAAGAGGCTTCTCCATCAGATATATGCTAAACTACGTAGCTAAGCAACACAATGTTTAACACATTGCTCTATCTAAAGTGAGAGTTTAACACTCAACCAATAGAAACACCTTAGATAGAACATCAAGTGCCTGGTGCATCAAGTGCAATCTGAATCTGAATCCTGGTAGGGATCGCTACTAAGCGATAAGGCCGCCCATTGTACTTGTCTTATGTAATGTCCCTTTGTAACGTTGTCTTTTTGGTGTACAATAAAGCATTTTTGTATTGTACCTTTTGGTTAGGTTTGACAATTTCCGCCGCTAAGCTATCTACATAGATACACCTCTGATGGAAAAGCACACTCTAAACCTAACCAAAAGGATTGCTTAGCGATGAAAGTCAAGTCAAGTTGGTGGGTTTTGATAAACTACGCCGTTGAGCTACGTAGCACATCTGGCCGAAAGGCACTCTAGATGTCGTTCCCAATATTCAATCTATCTCTAGTTTTGCCAATCAGTAATAAAATTTTCACATTTCTTGTAAAATGTCTCAAAATTGCCAAAACGATAGATAAAATGGGATTGGTTCTAATGGCGAGTGTGTACTACCGGAGTACACACTCGCCGAGACGTCTCGTCGAATGCCCTGCTCTCACAGCTGCGAGTGCACCATGTACACACTCATAAAACTTATGAAACTGGCATGGTTATGAACATCACTTATTACGGGATATTTGGGTACCGTAGTTATTCTGTGATCATGGCGCATGCAACTATGCAAATATAGAAATATTAAAAGCACCACAAACCAAATAGTGCTAAATATCCCGTTTTAAGTGGTTTTGATGTACACATTCGTGCTCGATCTCTCGTGGTGTGCTGCTATAACATTATTTAACATATGTATTACATCTAGCTATAAAATGATCTTGTAATGTCTAGGTAACGAGCGTCGTAGCTCGCGGCGTCGGTCCCGGCGCACGCGCGTGTGCGGCGGCGGCGCCGCGTGCCGTGTCGCACACTCCGACACTGAAGTCCCGCTCGCTCTCCAGCCTCGTCAAGTGACCGCCTGACCGCTGCCTGCCGCGCATCTCGACTGCGCATACCCCTTGTCTATATACGCCCCGCATCAAGAGGTAGCGATTTGAGACTGACGCGATGATACGGTATGTTTTTTCGGTAGTTGACAGGTGCGGTAAAATATGCGGTATTTTATGCGATTCAGCACACTCCACACTGAAGTCCCGCTCGGTCTCCAGCCCCGTCAAGTGACCGCCTTCCGCGCATCTCGACTGCATATCCCTTGGCTATACAGAGTGGCTTTTTGAGATAGGAGTGCATGGCCAAATCAGAAACCATGAGAGTTAGAGAAAAGTTGTGAAAAAAGTCATGGGCTCAATTTATGAGAAAATAAAAACTGCCTAGGTACATATTAAAAAAAACCCGAATTTTTCATGGATGTTTATAAAATTCATTACGAATAGATGTTTTACTGAGGACACAGATTTTATATTACTGGATAAACCCTGCTAAAATACAGGCTAAGTATTCTGGCTAGCGGCAAGCACACCAGGTGCTCAAAAATATTTCCTATTTTTAAATTTTCACTTGGATGCTTGGTAGGGAAATTTTCAAACTAAAATTGTAAAAAATTACCATTTTCTTTTAATTTCAATAATGCATTTCTTTGCAAAGATTGATCCTTATCAGCAACCGAATCCGTTGGAGTAATAGTACAGGGTGTCGTTTTTTGAAAAATAAATCCGCTCGATTTCCTGCCAAAGTAAAAAATTAAAAAAGATAACGAAATTAATACAACTTTTGTTTTCTCATAAAATCGAGGCCATGACTCCTTTCACGACTTTTCTCTAAGTCTCATGGTTGCGGATTTGCCCATCCACTCCCATCTCGAAGCCCGCGATCTGAAACCGGCTCGTTGATACGGTATGATTCTCTCAGTAGTTGATAGGTGCCGTAAAATATGCGCTATATATATATATATATAGTATATACTATGCGGTTGAGACTGCTACAGAATTTGGCATAGTATTGTGCCTAAATATGCGATCAAGCGTTTATGCCTAAAAATATCACATTTAATACAATAAAAAAAGAGTATATTAAAATGGAAAGCAAGATTTCGTGTCACGTTTTGAATTGGCTACTTAAATAGAATAGTCAAACAGCTAGAATAAAATAATTCTAAACACCAAATATTTATGCTCTCTACATTTGAAAATTTTGGATTTTTTTACTTTTTTATAAAAGTTATTAAGTATGTATTTTTATCTATAAGATTCCCGGTTGAAATTTATATCCGGTTCCATGCGTATTTTCTATTACTTCAAACAGGTAAATACCTGTTTGAATTTTTCTTTCATACATTTCTAGAGTATTGAATGGTTTCACGTGATTATTAAAAATAGACATAAAGAATAGCTGTAGTTAAAATACACGATGATTTAATTTGAATACATAATCAAACACAAAGTAGTATTTTAAGGAATTTCAATACATCAACGATAGGCAAAATAAAGCTTTCTTCAACTTAAATTTTCTTATTTTTGTAAGAACTACTTATCAATGTTTTACATGTATTGTATCGACACTAAATACATTCCTGTAAATAACCTGATTACTATAATAAACTTAAAATGTAGTGTATTGGAATATCAAACACATTTATCTTTTAGTTAAATCTATTATCTTGTTCTACAATAATGTATTCCACATTTCTGTATTTTTTTTTCTACCTCAGTAACCTTCCGTTTGTTACTTTTTCTTACAGCGTTCATTAAATTAGATGACGTACTTCCGATCTTTGCCAAATTTAACAGTTATTGTGGCTCTAATTAGTTTTGAGCCAAATTTTAAAGACTGAATTTATCTTCATTACCTTCATAAGAACTTTTGGATAATCAGATTGTTGATATTTAGAAAAATTTCAGAGATCCATTGTGTGCAAATAAATTTCCCCTTTGACCAGTAAAATTTCAGGATAAAATTTTAATACAATTTCATGATTGATTTATAATTGAGGTGCTAGTTAATTCGAAGTCCTTTGAGAATATTATTTAGTTACAGTTGACATTGAATAAGTTTTTAGTTTAGTTTAGTAATATGTTCTTCCATGTGTGACTCACAGAGTTTTGTTAGTGGTGTAAGTAGTTTGAAAACAAAAGTTTATTTTCTTTGTATGCACAGCATTTCGCACATTATTTTAATGAATGTAACGATTATTTTTAAGAATTATTTTAAGACTGTTATAGGTTAAAATATCAATGCAAGACATGTTGTATGAAAAACGTGGTCTATGCTAGGCAATAGTGTGTAGTTTTGTATAGAGCTTAAACAATCACAGATGTTGTGTTTCTAGGCAGCTCAAGAATATTGTAAAGTCAGCTGTGAGGTAACAAGGCTGGTTATGGTCTGGCCGTATTTAAAGTACCTACTTTGTTTCTAAAACTGGATTATAATACAAATATTATAACTCAAATACTCTCAAATTCAGTTTAGCAGTTACTCAAGCTGCATTCATATTCGAGAGAAGAGATAACTCAGGAGTTATGATGCTTGTACTTTCGCCTAATTATTGATTATGTAGTTAGTGTGTTCATAGAAGTGTTTTATTCATCGAAGCGGGATTAAAACAATATAGTTGATAAACCATGAGTATTTTGTTGTTACGAAACGCAGGTGTTAGAATATTTTTGTCCGATTGTGTTCAATTTACCCGTAGGTTAAATATGGACGTAGACAAGTTAGCTTATTTACACTTTTATAGGTGGTTGTTCTTGTCATCACAATTTAAAACTTGCTAGCTAATTGTGTCAAATCTGTCACCAAAACTAAACTAATTTGAAAGCACTTAAAATAATGCCGTCCCTTATAGCGATCGGAATAAAAAGGATGCTATAATTTTTAGTGCTGTAAAATTAATGTAGTTTCGTTTTGGCGACATCTGAATTGACAGCAATGGCTTAGTTCAGTGTAATTGTGATAGCAATTTCAACTAAACAAATGCATATGGTTTGCTTATTTAGCATATGGTTTAAGAATTGAAGTGCGTCCTATTTTTTTATTAATATGTTAAATTGTAAACTAGAAGTTACGAGTTAATTTTGTAATAATTTTCTCTATTATTTAGATAGTATTTTTGATTTTATAAGACTGTTCATAAACTATTATAATTTATTTTGTTACTAACACTCGAATACACTATCCATTCCACCGAAATAAGTATTGAACAAAACAAGTTGTATATGAGTTGTATTAGTGTTCAACAAATGTTCAAAATATAGGGCCTAAATCTGCTAAACGAATCGTTTCACTATGACAATGATATCGTAGCAAAATTGCCACGTTGAATACCACTAAGGTGGCGTTTCTGCGATTATGCCATTGTCATAGTGAAGATTTGTTCAGATGAATAAGGCCCAAGTTTTTATGCGCACTTGTGTGTATACAGCGTAGTCCTTTATATTTTGCGCTAAGGAATTGATTGAAATTCAATTTTTGCACCTATTATGATTGTCTTTCCATAAGTTCTGTTAATAATGTCACGTTATTTGCACATTTACTACACAAATTATAAACGATTACACGAGAATAAACGTTTAACAATTTATGCCTATTTTATTTAGTTAGATTAATGTATCTACGTATAGGTATAAGAAAGGACAAGTCTTTAGAAGAGAAAATGAAAAACAACCAAAATCGTTAAATTAAATTAAATTTTATTCGTCTAATAAATGTCCACCACAGAAATATAACTATATAGAAGCAAAAAGTTTATTTCCGTCGCGTGCCGAAAACAGGGACTGGAGAGCCTGTTTGCTCGCCGTGAAATTCAGTCCGCTCCCGACCGCTTTCCACGTGAGACGCAGTCGAGTATATAAAAACAAGCCTTATTGATCAATAATTAACTGTTCAAACACCACCAAAAAAGGAAATTGCATTCGTGACGTGAAAGTACCTATGCAAAATGTTACACGCTCGCTTTCAATACAAATCGGCGAACTCTTTGCTTCTCTTGATATATTTCTGTGGTCATTACATACGACCATCACAATTCACAGCACAGATCATAATATGTATATCAATATTCGATAACAAGCTCCTTAGACTACACTTCAGCTTCATTTACTTTTGACCTTTTCACCCTTAACGTATACTTGTGCGATGTTCCTGTCGTCGCCTACGTAAATGAACCTTTGCAGAAGGCTTTCTGAGTAGTCCTTAGATCCAGGGTTAAATGGGGGGAACCCTTCGTAGCGCGTGACTTGGCCGTCTTTCGCGTAGACGTCTATGAGAAGCGCGTCGAAGTCTTTGCCGATCTCGAAACTGCCGATTTTGTTGTCGAGCCGTAATGCTGAGGAAAGAAATGTTGTACAACTAAACATTTTTATGTAACCTTAATACACACAGTGGTCTTTTTATAAGGGCCGGTTTACATCATATTAGAATGGGAATGAAATGAATTTTTGAACGCCTGACGCGTTAGAAAAATTAATGTGAGCGTAGCTGTGGCCCGTGGGAGTTGTAAGAGCCGACTAAAGAGACCTACCAGGCAACAGCTTCCTCGGTATTTTTAACACTACCACTGAGATCACCAATCCGCCACTAAGCGTGGTGTTTACAGCGAAACCCCCTCGATTGCATGTCCAGCACTAGACGTATATGTCAGCTGGTGAGGTAAGCAATCCTTCCTCTAGCTCCCCCAAAGTGGCAGTAGATGGCTTCTCTCCACGAGAGGATTCCCCCATTGTCTGATCCCATGGACACGTCCATGGCTTGTCTCATGTCAAGAATGTTATAGCGTGGCGATCGCGGCGTAAGAATCGAACTCTCTAACTCAGCTCGTGGATATCATAAGAGCCAGGGAACGGATAAAACATGGAAGCATTCCTTACGCTAGAAAATGATCCAAAAGCAAAGTAAGCTGTGGTAGGCGGCGCTTGTAAACTATGCGTCGAACGAGTTTGGTTCTCAAGACGACTGGTGCTGGCGATTGGAGGCGTTGTAGAAAATGACGTAAGGAACCCCCCTCGGAAATAAAGTCGACTTTGAACTGTGCGTCCCGAGTGTTAACAAATTGTTGGTTAATCAGCGATATTTGACATGTAAGTTTGTTTGCAAAGTTGTGTCATGCTGCGCACATATATTCCAGGAAGGCTTCCATGTTTTATCCGTTCACTGGTATGAGCCGACTAAGAGAACCTAGCAGGCAACAGCTTCCAGCACCAAGTTTGATCAATGTGATCATAGCAAAACCCCCCTTACTTGGGGGAGTTATTTTCAGCAATGGACGTGGGTATATCTGCTGGTGAGGTAAGCAGACCTACCTCTAGCTCCCCCCAAAGTGGCCAAGTAAAAGGCTTCTCTCCACGAGAGTGTTTCCCCCCCGTTGTTTGCCGCCATGGAGACGTCCATGGCTCGTCGCATGATGTCCAGGATCGAAGCTGTGTCGCCGGCGGATATGTCTAGAAGATAATTAATTAATTCATTAACAGTCTCGAAAAGGCCGTAGAAAAATAATTTTGAGAGTAGGTACTATAGTAGGTAGGTACAGTCAGCAGCGAAAATATGTATACACAGCCAAGTTTTCAATATGACTGAAAAGTGTATATTAATTTTGATAATTTATACAACAGCATTCTGACAAGTTCGATGACTACTTTGTACGAAAAATATGTGCTTGGACTTTTATTTGAAATGTTCCGAGTAAAATCTAATTAAAACTTGGGAGTGTATACATATCTGAGCAGCTGACTGTACTTACCATATCGTAAAAGGCAACCTTTACAATTATTGGTAGATAATTGACATACAAATAAAAGTAATGTTTTGTCGTTATTAATTTGCCTTGGATTCTTTCTGATCGACTAAGAAGTTTCAGGATTAGAAGGTAAAGAAATATTCAATTATAACAACGAAAAATTATTGAAATCTGAAAAAGTCACAATTATCATCAGCTGAACTTTGTAGGTATGTCCCATGATTAAATTAAAATCCTATACGGCTCCAAATATGACGTCATGACGTGGTTTGTAAAACAACAGTTAAAAATTATATGAGATGAAAAGCTTGCTAACTCTAAGTCTACTCATAGCTAATTTGCTGATTTATTCAAATAGTGTAGTTAGATATTTTTATTTTCATCCCGTTCTCGCCTGTCCCCAACCCCACTATGAGATTCTTTCCGATGAGTTTCAGTACGAGACAGAACCCGGAGTTTATCCGGGTGTTCGCGGCTCATTTTCATGTTGGATTTGGTACAGCGCCTCTAGCGTCATCATCATCATCATCAACCTATCTTAGTCCTCTGCTGGACATAGGCCTCCCCTAATGAGCGCCATAGCGCCCTGTCTTCAGCTTGCCGCATCCAGCATCTGCCTGCAGTCATTCGCAGATCGTCATCCCACCTGGCTGGAGGGCGTCCTACACTACGTTTGCCGGGTCGCGGTCTCCACTCGAGAACACGTTTACCCCAGCGGTTGTCGGTTCTTCGTGAGATACGGCCAGCCCACTGCCGCTTCAGCTTGCTAATTCTCTGAGCTATGTCGATAACTTTGGTTCTCTGTCGGATGTATTCGTTACGAATCCTATCCTTCAGAGAAACTCCGAGCATACCTCTTCCCTCCTCCGCCTCTAGCGTGCGGACATGGAACTACGCCAATTCCATGTAAAAATGCAACATCTTATTCTACACGTCTTCTAGATACAACCTCGATCACATCTTGATACTGTCGAGAAACCGAACTCTGCTCAGGTGTCCAGCTACTTTGACTGAATCGTCAACCCACGCATTCGGACGTCCACGACTTGCTTGACCTTGACCACAGCTTTGTCAAGGACAAGCAAGTGATTTTGCCCACATTGATTTTGTTTGATATTTTCATTTGCAAGTCTTATAGGTAGAATTTCACCTGTGCCCAACCCCACGATGAGATTGTTCCGAATCAGTTTCAGCACCGGACAGAACCCGGAGTTTATCCGGGTGTTCGCGGCCGGGCAGTGAGCGATGGAGGTGCCCCGTTCCGATAGCAGAGCCATCTCTGCGTCCGTCAGATACACTGCATGGGCCAGGATGCACTGGAATTTGTAAGGTTATATTACTTTGATGACTGGTTTTTAGGGTTCCGTAGCCGAAGGGTGAAAACGGAAACCTATTACTGAGTCTCCGCTGTCCGTCCGTCCGTCTGTCACAGGGCTCTATCTCAGGTACCGTAAGAGGTAGACAGTTGAAATTTTAGAGAAATTTTTTTTTCAGAGAATGTGTATTTCTCTTGCCGCTATAACAACAAATTTTAAAAATAAAATAAATACCAAAATTAAACGGGGCTCCCATACAACAAACGTGTTTTTTTGGCTATTTTTGCTTTTAATTTGTCAAGGCTTTATCTCTTGAACTACAATAGGTAGGCACATAAAACTTTCTATATATAAGCAGCACTTCAACTGTAATAACAACAAATAATAAAAATAAAATAAAGTTGAATCTTTTAAGGGTGTGCGAGTCGACTCGCACTTGGCGGTTTATTATAGTTAGACATGTCTTACTTGTTCTAGGTTTTTAGTGTTCAGAGTCCCTCATGGAACCCATCAGCCCCCATGGAGTGATTTGTTACCCCGGTATCGATTCCCTATTGCGTCATGTTCGTCCGTCTGTTATCAAATTGATTTTCACTTTTCTTGCTCAAAAAGCAAGTAAAATTAGATTTTAAGCCCTAGGGCAAAAAATATTTTTAGTTTTTAATTTTTGTCTATTATCATCAGCCAGTACGATACATTTGTCCTCTTACATAAAGACTCAATTTCTTAGTACCTATTCCATAAACACATAGTACCCATAACACAAGCTCTGCTTACTTTGGGGCTAGATGATGCTGTGTGGATTGTCCAGCATTATTTATTATTTATTATTATTATTATATGCTCTAGTTCTGAGAATTAGGCAGGTATCTACGTGTATGATTCACCAATCGAAAGGGCATTAATACTGGATGTTTTTAAAAATGTTTGAATGATGTTGAACACATATTTTTTTAATAGCATTTTTTTAAAACGTATTTTTATTTTCTGTTTAATTATTAAACACCTCCCATTTAGTAAGTTATGTGGATACAGTTTGTATTGATGTTTATCGATTGAATACACATTAAGCTAGGACGCAAATACATTTCTAGGTACTAGTAACTGTCTGTTTGAACACTATGAACGAATAAGCATTATTATTATGATTTTGGTAAATTTTTCAAAAATCATGGATATTATGATAACTAGGAACTGACGACGTTGGACCAAGATAATCTAGCCTAGATAGATAGAGAGTGACATACCCCCCCACCCTCTCACGGCTTTGACCGACCTCCGATTTTGCATCGACCACCCAAAAACCCTAAACCTGTATAATGATAATGGGAGGTTTAGTCCCTAGTTTCCTTGTCTTTCCTTGTCGGTTGTCACCTTATCATTCAGAAGGCTGCATACTTCATAGACATCAGCGAAGCTGCTGCAATTCTTATTCCTCTTCAGCACCAGCTCAATTTCCTCCAAGTTTTCTGATATGTGGCTCTGAAACAACACCAACAAATGAAATTATACCTTTAAACCAGATGTGTTCTTGAGGCAGACCGCGACTCGGTAAACGTAGTGTTATGAGAGTAAGGGAATAGATAGTGCACCCGTGTTTGCGCACACACTTGTGCACTATGATATGTCCTGCGCACCTGGCTAGTCTCCGTTGAGACTGGCCGCCGTGGTCGAAATTCGGACAGGAGGCACCATACACACACACACACACCTAGTGACAGGGCGTCGTACTCATGTTTAATGATGATCAAACGTGTTGTACGACGCCCTGTCACTATGTGGGGATGACGACCTGCGAAATACTGCTGAAGACGGGCGCTATGACGCTCATTACGAATTAATTATAGAGGACTATGTCCAGCAGTGGACTGGTGATGATGAGAAGATACTACGTACTTGAACAAAGCAGTCGTGCTTCTTGGCTATCTTCGCCAGTCCAGTTATTAGTTCCTGGTCGCAGCTAACTCCGCCTCGTGGAGTCACAACAGGTTGCACCAAGTCATTCTGGAAAAATATTGATTTATTTATTGCATCATATTATGGTACATACATTTGTCAGGACTTATTGACTATATTTAGAGGGCTATTACAAAAAAAACGAGAAATTGCACGGTTTCATATATCAAATTGAATGATTTTCGTTTGTTTCTTGAAATAATAATCACTTGTTAATAATAGTTCGTTTCCTCTACTACAATAATCATAAAACAAATAGAAAACTTATTTTTTTATGTATTTATAATCGTTCTCCCGATGCATGTTTAGGCACAAACTCTCGGAGACCTGTTTTGGAAGCTCTAATTTGTAGATATGTATATCTAACCTACCCATTTAGGGTGTTGCAAAGCGAGCCGGCCAGATACGTTATATAATACTAATTTAATAAAATGGTATGGAAGGTAAGTATGTCAAATAAAATTAATGCAAGATTTCAATTACAAGTCACCAAAAGTATCACAAAAAAGATCATTTAGTTCGTAGTAGCATTTTTCCAAGAGCATCTCTCTTAATCTAATTTAAAAAATATTTGTATTTCCTTGGCTTTTAATCTTGTCTGGAATTTTATTATATATTTTTACAGCCATTGAGTGTGGACTAGATTAATGTATTTTTAATTTTGATGCAGTTTCACGTTTATACTTAATTTGAAAACGACGCGGTTACTCATTTATTTTTGAAAGAAATGTGGATATTTTCTTACAAATTTACTTATTTCCAGGATGTAGATAGAAGTCAAGATTCGAAGCTCGCGGAAGTGTGGTTTACAAGAGTCTGGTATTCTTATACTTACTAGGATATTAATGCACTTTTTCAGACTGATGAAAAGGTCTTGTGCGTCTACGCTGGCCCCCCAAAGTATAATCCCGTACCGGAGCCATGCAAAGGCATATGCGTAGTATGCAGATATACTTGTGTTGAGGTCAATGACCTTACGTAATTCCGTCAGAGCATACGAGAAACTAGATAGTCTTGATTTTTTTTTTTATATGGCTTTCCCAATTAATATTTATGTCAATATCTAAACCCAACAATGTAAATGTGTCAATGCATTCTTGACAAAGAAAATAGTCAACGAATTCTAATTTAATATTATTTTATATCATGTGTAGTATGTCAAGGGGGGATTTTTGATAAGGTCTAAATTGAATTATATATGTTTTTGCGTAATTAATTTCAAGGTCACCGAATTAGTTATTATAATATTAAAAATGTCAAGAATATTGTTATTGAAATTATTGTCATTTTTACAAGATGTTAATAAAGATTTCAAATAAAATAAATTTAGAGGTAGATAAGTCATTAATATAATATATTAAAAAAAAAAGAATACATCTAAAGACGCTTCCTTGGGGTATTTAATTATTTATTTTTATGGGGTTTGGTTTGACCAAACCATGTCAATTTTTCCAGTTTTTTTCGTCAAAATTTTCCACCGCAACATACTGCTCTCAGTTGTTTAAATAGGACTTACACCATGAGTGTGTTATGCCACGAATACCAACTCCATATAATTTGTCAAAAATAATGTTAAATTGAACCTTATCTTTTGTCATGTCTAATAGGATTCCAATTGCATAAAATTTGTCATTCATTAAATTAAGGATTTGCTGGATATATTTGTAAGTTGCTAATATTGTCGAGCGATTTTTTCAATAGTCATCAAAATATTATATTTTTTAAAACAGGAGAAGTCTGGTTTGCATGGCCTTCTCAAAGATCTTAGACGAAGTCGGGCGCAGGGCTATGGTCTGTAGTTATTCGGATCTAATTTGGATCCTTTTGTATGTATAGGCTTAACTGTAGATATCTTTAGTAGCTCGGAGAACGTTCCTTCAATGAAAGATTGATTCATTAATAGCTAGTAAGGAAGAGTCAATTCTTTGGCGCAATAGTAGTAGTAGTAGTCAAAATTACCGGGGGCAGGTCATCTGTACCGTAGCTATGTTTGTTTTTTAGGTTCTGTATAATTAATAAGTTAATAAGGTAAGTTTTGCGCGGATCTACCGGGCGCAGGTACATGTTGTTATCAGTGGGTTGAATGACCGGTCTGTCGCGCGGTGGCATGGCACCGGCTATTTATTATTGAGTTTACCTACTGATGCAAACAACTCATTAAATTCCTTTGCGAGTAGCGCATAGGATCTGACGCAGTGGCGTAGCTACCTTGGGTGGTACCCGGTGCGGAAGTTGGTGGTGTCACCCCATCGAAAGTAACAAGCAATAAATTTTATATGATAAAGGACATGGATTATTTATTATTTATAATATTGAAGAAATAACAAAACACAATAATAATTAAGACAGAAAAGGAATTGTTATACAATTAAAATTTCTTCTTTCTAGCTTTGACAGCTGCAAACTCAGCAATAACTTCATCGAAATTTATATTTTGTATTGCCTCGTGTTCGATGGCTAATATATCAAGATTGCTAAACCGCGATTGGGTCATTGTTGCCCGCAAATAGCTTTTTGTTAATTTTAATTTACTGAAACTACTCTCACATGAAGCTACACGCAAACCGTCATGAACAATTTCAGTGCAATCATAAGATTTAGAAGAGATTCTGTAAAATCCCATTTTACAATAAACTTTAAAACATCTAGAGACACCCAATCAGTAACCGTAACATTAGTGGCTCTTAAGTGTCTTCGCAGTCTAGGTATCTCCAAAAGTAATTCGGTTTCTGAGACCTCATCATAAAAATCAGTAAATTTAGATGTAGCTAATTTCAGTTCTTCAGTATTCGCCAAAAGCAAAGCAATAGTTTGTACGATCTGAATGTTGCAACTGAGACGTCAAAGATCGCGAGTATGGGACGGGGAATCCCCCACGACAGCATCAGGCTCTTTTGCGGAATCTCCGAATTATACCGAATTATACATAGAGCTGAGCTAGTGGTAGTGGAGGAATCCCCGAAAAAGAAATTTTTGTGCTAGCGATTTTTTTTTTGTTGGTGTATATTGTTCTTAAAAAGTTGAGAGACCGGGTGAGTGTCACCCCAAGAAAGGTGACACCCGGTGCGGCCCGCCCCCGCCGCGCGCCGCCCCCCCTTTGCTACGCCACTGATCTGACGTCAAAGTAATATGGATATTTAGTGAGATACATTGGAATTGTTTTTTTCTGATTTTTGTTGGTACGTTCTTTAATTATTATTACTCTCCACATAGATTTAGTTTTATTTTCAATATCTTTATTAACAAAGAAAATTACAATCAAATAATAAAAATAAATTAGAACTAGTATTTACAATTGAAACAATTAAGCTAACTGCAGACTGTTGCAAACAATCTACAGGTAGCTCAACTGAACCATATCAATACCAGTCCGAGGCGTCCCCAAGACGCTGCAAAGTTTTCTGTTTTGTTTGTGTAAATGATGCTGATAATGTAGTCTAACTTATTTACTTGCGTTTATTCCAACAGCTGATCCGACGAGTACATTAGTCATCAACCGTCGCCGTCGTCTGACGGTTAGGGAGGTTATGGTTTATCGATCACTTTTATCACTGCCGGGACTGTTTCACCATTGATGTTCTATGGATATTTGGGATTGTCACCTGGGATTGTCAGTAGGCATTATCTATTTATTTATTAGAGAAAATAAATAACAAATAGTACCGATGTTTTACCCTAACATAACAGTTTTATAAGTTGATGAGTGAATCTGTGTGTCTATTTTTATTCTACGGCATCGCATCGTAGCTCTCCAACGGATGAACCAATTAAAATTTACTTTTTCGTTTGAAGATGACTGGAACAAGAGGTTTCCTAGCTATTATGCTATGATGAAATGAAAGTCAATGTTAACTAAAATGTATTTAGGGTTTTGTAAAATTAGCTTGTAATTAGCTTCGCTAAGTCAAGATTAGTCCATAACCAGCATCGTTACGTAAGGTAAGTTACTTAGACGCCATTCAATGGCGTCGTAGAAAATGTTGCCAGCATTAGATTTTTTTTGGTTTTATATGGCTTAATTTGGCTAAAATGTATTTCATACGGCCTCTATCCGCGTCCGATTATACCCTAACGCATTATAATGTTCATGAATACTTTGGTCACTAGCGCCCTCTGCTATTCATAGCTAGTTCTTACCTTAAATTCCTTCACAGTCTCCATAAACAGCTCCGCCTCTGTCAACTCCGTGTTCGTGTCTGTACCCTGGTAGTACTCAGCATCGTTACGTATGTTCATGCTGACTAGCGTCCTCTGCTGTTTCATAGCTCTAATAACTAGTTCTTACCTTAAATCCCTTCACAGTCTCCACAAACAGCTCCGCCTCTACCAACTCCGCGTCCGTATCCTGGTAGTACCCAGCATCGTTACGTATGTTCATGCTGACTTTGCCCACTAGCGCCCTCTGCCGGTGCTTCGTAACACTGTTCACTAGTTCCAAAGTGCCCTCGTAATGCATCGTGCCGAAGTAGCATGCTGTCGTTGTGCCGTTTTTGATGAGACTTCGCTGGAAAATAGAGAGGTTGGAATGTGAAGTAGAGTTCATAATCGCATTAGGTGTGACTGTAAGGATAGCTGTACAATATTTTGAATAAATAATTAATCTATTTAGGTTTTTTGGCTGCCCAGTATTAGGTATGTACTTAGTTATATACCTAATTTGAAATATTTGGCGTATCCAAGTCCTCTGTACGGTCTTAAGGAAATATAGGGTGTTATTTAAATTAGTGCCCAATACCGCGGGGGGACGATCCGCTGGTACTTCAGAATAATATAAACTAACAAACAGGTCCAAGATTAATATCATACCTACCCAAAAAAATTACAACTAGCTTATTTTTTAAGCTCATAATACGTTATACCGTCCGAACAAACAGATGATTCCTACAACATGGAGGGCATTGACCGTGCGGTGACAAACAGCTGACCGCGCCTACACTTGCGTTGATACGAAAACTTTGTCTGTCTCGTTATCACGACTAAACAATGGAGTAGGTACTTACCGATTGTCAATGACCGCGTAGGGTTTTAGTGGTCGCCGCTGAGTGAGAAAAGAATGGGCGGAACGCATCAAAGAGGTACTTACATTTGGGATGGCTTAGTAAAAAAATAAGAAATTATTTGTAAAAAAAACAAAATGCTGCAAAAAATAAATACCTTATAGCTTGCGGCTTGCTTTGTTTAATTAATATAAATCTGCAGCAGCAGGTGAACAACCTCCAGCGGTATTGCGCACTAATTCAATTAAAACCCTGTATAGCACTTTGAATTAAAATTAATTTGTACTCGATAGAAAGACCCTTTTAAAACCGCATTGGTTTACGTAGTACTCATTTTCTTTTAAATTTGAAATTAATCATTTATTTTTTGTGTGTATTATTGAAATCTATGGATCAATTGTCTGAAATTAATAATTTTTATTTTATTTTGTCAAACAGTTTAGTTGGTAAAGTAAACAACTTATAATAAAGAATACTGAAATATTACGCGCTATCCTGCCTTTTTTGTCCGTGGCGGAATCAAACCTGCAATCATGTAGTCTCTGCATACTAAATAAACTAAGCCCTCATTAGTTTAATCACAGGTAAGTATTTACCATAGCCACATTCTCCATACCGCCTCGTTTCCATATCAGTAACCGTATTTTACTAGTCTCCTAAATTAAGCGGTCAGTTAGATAAGAAGATTGACCTTAGAAATGCTTAAAGTCGAGATTATAAATTAACTGTTATTCTTAGCCATCCTAATCTATAATAGTGAGTGTAATAGCGTAACAGTGTAATAAATAAATAAATAATGCTGGACAATCCACGCAGCATCACCTAGCCCCAAGCTAAGCAGAGCTTGTGTTATGGGTACTAGATGACTGAGATACTTAATACAATACATTACACAAATATATATTTTTTATTATACATAGAAAATACCCAGAACAACAAATATTTGTAGATCGTACAAATACTCATATTTGTTGTTCTGGGTACATTTGATATTTATCACTCGATATTTAACAAAATAACTGTCCAATTTGACAGATCTTTCATATAAAAACTGCCAAATTTGACAGTTCTTTTGATAAATATCGAGAGATAAATTGGCGAGAATTGGCTTCTAGGTCTGGGTTTATTTAATTTTAATCCTGTAGCTCTGGAACTTTGCTACCCATGATTGAATAAGGTTAATCGATGGTCGATCATATAATCGACGAATACCGTAACGATTGCGTGCTTCGGACAGCGTAAAACCACTCGAAATATACGCCTCGACAGCAAAAGTGCGGTGCTCTCCAGTCCACTGTTCCATGGCTAATAAGAAATCCGCAGCGCACTTGCGCTTTCAACGACGCCCCCGTGCCCCTCTCACGCGTTGCGTTCAGAAACTACGTTTGTTCAAACTTATAAATCTGCCACTGGACACCTGACATTTGTAGATCGTACAAACATTTGTCCGATTTGTCCCAATACTGAGATATTCTGAAAATAACTATTGCACTAATTTTTTTCCGTGAATCTCACAAACCTAACGCTTTAGGACATTATGTTACACCACATTTTTTTATTTGTCTATGTGTCTTCTATCCAAATACATAAAACAAAATGAGCGCCGCGAAAAAAAAAACAACGTGGGTGCCGAAGTTTGGTTCAAATTCTTTAGACCCCTTTCTTGTCAATTCGGGTTGCTAGAAATTGAAATATGCTTTGGGACATAAATTTCCTGCAATAAGAGATTTGATCATTGATTACTTTGATTAGTCTAACCTAAACTCATCAAGTCAGTCAACTAAGGCAAGAGCACATGTAACGCGCGTCAACGCACGATCAAATTTAAAGAGAGTTCAGATGACGAGCGCTAACGCGCGTTGTGAGCACCCATCACTACATGTCAGTCTGGTAAAAAAGTACGTGAAATCGTGATAATAGCGCACCCTCAACTGAATAGCAAACGGACGATATATTAATATCAAAGCGCTCGATCGCCTGCGTCTAGATACTTTTTCTCTAAGCGCTACGTGCATGTGAACGGTTGTTAGGTAAATACCAGGATATCTAGAAGCGCGACCAGTAAACGCGCGGCAAAATGTTGCCATTTGAACATACATTATTAGGTATAGCATGGTTCTTACAGAGTTTTATCGACACCAGAGACAAAGGTGCGTATCGATCCTTAATTCAGCTCCTGTTTCGCCGTCGCTGAAAACAGTAGGTAGGTAATGGCATAATACCAAAACAACAAAAGATGCTTTCTTACCACAACTTTATCGTACACTGTAGCGGCGAACTTAGTGTCATTGTATTTGATCTCCAAAGGGTATGTGTACTTCGGAAGCCATTCCAGCAGTGGCCTATCCAAGCCTAGTCCAATGTTGGGAAACTGGGAAGCGTGTGTGTGGCAGTCTACAAAACCAGGCATGATGAACTGGTCTTGTCCGAGCTGGATGATTTGATAGTCGTCCAATTCACCTGCATTTTGCAGCTCGGTGAATTCTTTTATTGTTCCCTTGTTCGTGATCTGTAAATTCGGGGAAATTTAGCAGAGGTTTAGAATAATCTCCCCAAAAAATTAAAGGTACCTACTTATTTGAATAGATAAATGTTTTTAGAGGTTCTGTTCTGAAAATCCACCTAACGTGCACAACAACAGTCAAGCTCCTTATTTTTATCTCGTAAGTATTTTTGGTAGACATTTTTATGAAACTAACACTGAGCTTTACTTCAATAAAATAATAAAACTAAATATCGTTATGGCAATGAAAAAATATATTAATAAGTAAGTAGTTTTTTCCGATGTTATCAGTGAACAATACTCATTATCCTGTGAAGATGTTGCGAGTAACTCTGTAGATACAATATCTCAGACTTGCTCTCGTCGTAGGTATCTCAAAGATCGAGGACAAATAACAGAAATAACGAGATTGGAACGGAAAACCAAGTGCGAAATATCTTACAAGTCTCCAGTTAGAAAAATTAAATATGGAGTATCCCAGAGAAGCGTAATAGGACCCTTACTCTTTATCATATATATAAATGACCTTCTAAACACAATTAATCAACCTATGAAATTATTTGCAGATAGCACAGTGATAATTAAGTATAATTCATTTTAGTCAAAGAACTCAAATGCCAATGGATATTTTTTATGTATAATAAATAATAGTTATCTATCTATATAATGTATTGTATTAATTATATCAGTCATCTAGTACCCAAAACACAAGCTCTGCTAAGTTTGGGACTAGATGATGCTGTGTGGATTGCCCAGCATTATTTATTATATTAATCTAGAAAACCATAA
Organism: Eupithecia inturbata; assembly: GCA_963662085.1. Classification (NCBI taxonomy): domain Eukaryota; kingdom Metazoa; phylum Arthropoda; class Insecta; order Lepidoptera; family Geometridae; genus Eupithecia; species Eupithecia inturbata. Next base: position 2,666,095 of record OY759196.1, on the reverse strand, counting down.
TTCATTTATTGTTTGTGAACCAGGTAATTTTACAGTCAGTAACATAAGACTAATTTTAGATCGCTGAATTCTGCCGCTTAGGCGTATACCAAGGTTGTAATGTGAATAAAGTTGAATCTACACGATTTTTAGGTATACAAATTAATAAAAAACTTCATTGGACCAATAATAATAACTTAGCTATAAACATTACCAAAACTAAAACTATGCAATTTGACTCATACAATACTAACCCACTAACACTTGACATTTCTTATAATAATGAAAAAGTAGACGAAGTAATGACATTTAAATTCTTGGGTATCACATTATATAGACATTTAAACTGGAAGGTTCATATTAGTAACGTTTGCCAAAAAATAAGTCGCTTTATCTTTGCTCTAAAGAAAATCCGCCAGACGATTTCTTTTGATGCAGCTCTATCAGCATACCACGGGCACGTGTCTTCGATCCTGAGCTATGGTTTGTTGCTCTGGGGAAACTCTGTCGATGCTGAAAGAGTCTTCAGAGTACAGAAGAGATGCCTCAGGGCTATTAGCAGGGCTTGGTTTCATGACTCTTGCAAGCCTCTGTTTAGGGTCTGTAATATTATGCCTCTGCCTTGCATGTACATTAGAGACATATGACATGTTTGTAAAATCTTACCCACAACACTTTACCAAACGTAGGGATATTGTCACTCGACAGAAAAGAGCAAAATTCGCTAATCATCTGTACAAGCCACAATGCCACAAGCAAATCTATGAGAAAAATGTTTTCAATATGTGCATCGTCATCTTTAATAAGTTACCAGAACCTATTAAAGACCTCAATGGTAATTTGTTCAAACAAAAATTCATCCAATGGCTGCTTGACAAATGTTTCTATAGTGTAAATGAATATATTAATTTTAAGTAGAATAATTTATTATGTTTAGACTATAGTTATTATTTGATTGTTAATTATTTATTCTCTATTGTATTGATTATTTTATTATTGATTATTTGAACTACATACTTATATAAATCGCCAATATTTAAAATTTGCACACCTGCTTGCGGGTTGAATACGTTTGACATCACTCTAGTTATAAGATCTGACATGTACCTGTAATAATGTATTCAGCAAATAAATGATTTGATTTGATTTGGAAATGCCACATAGACATTATTAAGTAGACGAATCAGTAGTTCAGCATATGCTCTATACAAACTATCCACAACTGTTAATACTTATACAATCATTGCTCACTGCTTACGGGACAGTAAACCTATACTAAGATTTGTGATAATATTTTGGGGCAACTCTACCGACAAGGATATTCTATTTAAAGCGCAAAAACGAACTATTAGATCCATGTTCGGCATACCTATATGTTGCAAACCATTATTTATTATAAAGCATACAATTCTTACACTTCCGTCACATATACATTTTTGAAGTTGCACTATTTGTAAGAAAAAAACATCATCTGTTTCTAAAAATGGCTGACATTGCGATACGTCACAGACGAGGTAACAGCAGACTCGGTATGCCTAAACTGCACTCTTACAAAAAATCATAGTCTGTATGGCACCAAAAATTTATAAGATAACGAAGTCCTTTTTAAATCTTAGTGAGATTATGTATGAAGCTAAATTAAAACAATTATTATTAGTAAGTAAGCGCCATTACAATGTTAATGACTTTTTAGTTGACGTTCTGAAACGTTGACCATTTAATTAATACAAGTATAATTTTAAATATTTGTATGCCTAATTGGTAGAACATAATTGAAACATAATATATTTAAGAATCTACAACTGTATATTATGAAGCAAATAAATTAATCTTTAACTTTATACATGCGAGTAACCAACGAAGTTCACGTCCCGATTTGCGTGCGAAGAACGCATCGCAAGTTATGACAAAAAATTTACCGGTCGAGTCACTAATTAAATTCTAAGTACAAATCTTGTTCTGATGGTACAAGTCTTGTCAACTTAACTGTATGAATAACTGTGATTATAATTTGCGCGAAAAAACTACTTATCCTCAAGCGTAATTCCTAGTAGAAGTTCTTTAGCTATATTGGGGTCGGATTAGTAACGACGGGATTAGCAAAGCTTATTTGATGTCGAGAATAAATGCAATGTTCCTCTGTTTCACTAAGTCAATGAAAGATTGAATTTTGAAAAAATATGATTCACAAAAATAAATTCCAAGATCTTTGTAGTACCATGATTAAAATTAATGACTTGTATGTAAAACCCACAATGCATTAAGGAGATTACGTTTCGTTTGAAATCAGTAAAGGTCCGACTTCTAAAACAAATTGAGTAGGCAGTGTATTAAACGCTAAAAAAACAAAAGACTTACCCTTCCATTTAGCACACATATAAACCCATTAAAAATTTTCAGTTCTTTCAACGAAGCCGAGGACGCGATCGTCCCGACAAACACCAACTTTTTGTCCATGGTCATTTTGCACCGCGTGTCTTCACTACCACAGTCAACTGACGATTGACTCATCCTATGATAAAACTCCAGTTCTGGTGGACGTAGAATAGGATCACGGGCAAGACGGATGGCGGAAACCGGTTAGTTTTTATACAAAGACATGGAAAATTATCCTTTGTTTGAACTTAGAAAAAAGCTCTAGTTGGAGCCACGAGGACGTATATTTAGATAATTTAAGATACGTTCTTTCATAACAATTTCAGTTTGATGCGCGAGAGCAGTGTCAATGAACTAATTTGTCAATTTATTTTGATTGTACGATCTATTGGAATTTGAAGCACTGTCATCGTACCATACAGACAAAACTCCCGTTCGCTAGATGTATTTTCGTAATGCATTCTTCTATTACCGATAAAAGTAAAAATATTCCATCCACATTTCCCATCCTAATGTTTAACTTTACGCAAAGATTTATCGCCGAAACAGCCTTATAGCGTATATACCTAGGGCTCTCTACCATAACTTACGTAGTTTGCCATAATAATATTTTGCATGAAAAAACTAAATATAACTATGTATGTATGAAAGAACTAAAGGCATGTAAGTATACGACCGAAGGAGCGAAGGCGTAAAGTTGACGACCGATGCGCGATGTGGCGCGGTGGGCGAAGGTCCGCCTGCGACGCAGGAGATTGCGGGCTCCATTCCCGCCTTGGGAGAAATGTTTGTGCGATCTGCAAATATTTGCCCGGGTGTTCGGGGTATTTTCTATGTATAATAAAAATATATTATCTATGTAATGTATTGTATTAAGTATATCAGTTGCCTAGTACCTACAGTTCTGCTTAGCTTGGGACTAGATGGTGCTGTGTGGATCGTCCAGCATTATTATTATTATAAGTAAAAGCCACATAACATCCCAGGGTAGATTTATAATTAAGGTTCCATTACATTGTTAAACTAGACTTCTATTTTCGAGAACCTAAGTGCCTGTTGATAATAACTAAACACGGAGCTCTATGCTTCCAAAAGTAGGTAAATTACTAATACTATGACCATCAATGCAAGTTCGCATAATGCATCTATTATGCATTCGTTACTAAGTACTACCTTATCTATCTATTGTCTAGCTAATGAATCATTAACATCTGCATAACACAATGTAGCAAGGCCAAATGACATGCGCGAAAAGCACAATAAATATATCTATACATAATGGATGAATCTTAAAAATACCTACATATTTTATATGTTTTTTATAGCTGCGGATTTAATTTTACGCATTATTTTTTCATGTTTTAATTTAAATATTGTGAAATCATTCGAAGAGTTTTTTGCAGTTTGCTACTGTCTAGTCAAATGACATTTAAATTTGTGGGTTAAAGGGGAAACAGTCCATTTAAGACTCAATGTTATTTTTACAAAAAATGTAACTCACGCATTCCACTAAAACCACAGTAAGTAATAGCCAGAGATATAATTATAATGCGCCCACTAAAAATTTCTCTGTTACATATTAATTTGTCAATCGTCTTCTGCGTTATCACTTATCACTCTTATCAGTCTGTTGCAAAAGTACTTGAAAAATAAACAAGTCTCTTAAGGCACTAATGAGCTCATTATTACTTAGTAGGTACATTTATGTATCGATGTTACCACTCGATTCTCGTTATTGCCTGGCCTTTTGAACTTTTTTGTTGTTAAAGGATTACTTTGATAATTTTTACCTTCAATCAGATATACAGGGTCGCCCATATTTTCGTTTTCCTTACAAGTTTTTTAAATATACGTACGCCAGTTAAAGTGAGTGCGAATCTGGGACAAAATTTATTTCTTGGCTAGGAAAACCTCTACCATAACACGTGTCATTGTAATCAAACATGTATTGTAAAATAATTTGTAAAATACTTTTATTAATAAATTCTTGTATAAGTCAATCTCTAATGGAAACAAATAAAATATTGTACGCCATGGGCCTTTTGCTAGGTCAACACCATCACGCTTATATTTACAACATAATTTTCATTCAATTTAAAAGTTATCTGAGCCTCTGGTCGACGTGACGCGTGACCCGGTACCTGGCGCAGCGCATCAGCATTGCCATACAGCGGGGCAATGCAGCCAGCGTCTTGGGAACGCTTCCGACTGGTATTGATATGGATCAGTTGAGCTACCTGTAGATTGTTTGCAACAGTCTGCAGTTAGCTTAATTGTTTCAATTGTAATTACTAGTTCTAATTTGTTTTTATTTTTGAAATGTAATTTTCTTTGTCAATAAAGATATTAATTAAAAAATTTCAGAGAAAAAAAATATTTGTATCACTACAACGCGCGCCTCATAATAACGAAAATTCAAGACAAATAAAGTACGATATAACTATTTAACTCGTGGTCACCCTGTATATTTCACTAAATAGGTTAACAACGGAAAAGTACCTACTACTTATCTATCTAACGATGGAATATTACGAGGTTAGGCATGTAAATGAAACTTAATGGGTTTCGAAACCCGAGTACGGAGACATAACATTCATCTTTGTTTGACTGAACTTGACTTGTAAATAAAATAAACTATAACTTCTTCAAAACTTTTAATCGTTACAATAATAAAATGTAAACACGGTTTCGCTCGATCCGATCAATGCATTCAAGTAGGCTTCGTCGGAAACCTACTTAGAATGCATTTAAGTAAACAAATCCGCCATTGATTTATCCTTATTGTTGTTTTTTGTAAACTGGTTATAAATTCACTTTGCAAATATCTTTGACCTTTTTCCCCTTCACGTAAACTTGTGCGATATTTCTATCATCGCCTACGTAGATAAACCTTTGCAGAAGACACTCTGAGTAGTCCTTAGATCCAGCTGTAAATGGTGGGAACCCTTCGTATTGTGTCACTGGACCACCCTTCTCGTAAACGTTTATGAGTAATGCGTCGAATTCTTTGCCGAGCTCGAAACTGCCGATTTTGTCGTCAAGTCGCAATGCTGAAATGTTATTTTACCGTTAAATGAATAATCATCATCATTACAGCCCTTAACGCATTCACTGCCCAGCCTCTGCGGCGCGACCTGCAGGGGCAGACTGCAGCTAGTAAGACTTGCAAGAAAAACACTACATTTGCGTCGTTGGCAACGAAAGTCACCCACTATTGGGTGGGTAAAGGCCACCTTTAGTTCCTGCTAGTCTCCTCTGTCCTGAGCCTTTCGCATCCAGGTGTCAATTCTTTAGTCGTTATAATAATTACTAGCAGCCCGCGGCTTGGCACGCCCCTTTCCATAAAAAGTAGCCTACGTCCGTCCCTGGGATGCCATACAGGGGGGTAGCCCCTGCCAAATTTCATTGAGATCCTTTTAGCAGTTTTGGCGTGAAAAGGTAACATACAGACAGACATACATATAGACAGAGTTACTTTCGAATTTAATATTAGTATGGATGGATTGCTATTTAGTAAATCATCATCATCTATATTAGTCCACTGCTGGACATAGGCCTCCCCTAATGAGCGCCATAGCGCCCTGTCTTCAGCTTGCCGCATCCAGCATCTGCCTGCAGTATTTCGCAGGACGTCGCCTCATCTAGCTGGAGGTCCTTCACTACGTTTGCTACCGTGAGTGGCCATGTCTCAGCTCCGTAGGTCATGACGGGTAGGACGCACTGTTTGAAAACTTTCGTTTTCAAGCATTGCGGTATGGATGACGAGAAGACTCGACATAGTTTTCCAAACGCTGCCCAGCCCAGCTTGATTCTTGGCTTCCTTCTCGAAGTTGTTATTACCCAACTGCAGAATCTGCCCAAGGTAAGTATACTCGGAAACAGTTTCGAGAAGGTACAAAGGTCGTACGTACGACGGTACGAAGGTCAAATTAGCCAGATAGAATGTCTCCGACCATGAGATCCCCTCTCCAGCAGCATTGTCCACAAACGTAGACACGTCAATGGCACGGCGCATGGCGTCCAGTACAGTGGCGTTGTCTCCACCCGATACATCCTGCGGTTAATCACTACTTTATCTTTAGCCCCTCCCAACGTAGCCAGATAGAATGTCTCCGACCATGAGATCCCCTCTCCAGCAGCATTGTCCACAAACGTAGACACGTCCATGGCACGGCGCATGGCGTCCAGTACAGTGGCGTTGTCTCCTCCCGATACATCCTGCGGTCAATCACTACTTTACCTTTAGCCCCTCCCAGCGTAGCCAGATAGAATGTCTCCGACCATGAGATCCCATCTCCAGCAGCATTGTCCACAAACGTAGACACGTCCATGGCACGGCGCATGGCGTCCAGTATAGTGGCGTTATCTCCGCCCGATACATCTGCGGTCAATTTAGAACTGTTATTTCAAGTGTTTTTTATTTTGCAATCCTAATACACTGTGAAAGGTACATAAAATTACACTTATGCTAAGTATCAAGAGTCCTGTCAGAACAGATAACAACTGGGAAAGACCTCAAGCGAAACGAAGTGCGGAAAGACCGATGGACCGACGACATTGTAACGTCGCTGTGAGTCGATAGATGGAGGTGTCTCAGGACTATTCGTGGCGTTGCGCGTCGTTTGGGGGATGCCTATGATCAGCAGTGGACGTTTGTCGGCTCATATGATAATGACAATACATGTTTATATGTCTTTATTTTTTTGTTTGTCCAGTCACATTCTTTTTTTTGTTTTTAACAAATATTAAGGGACTTTGTCGCTAAGCGACCACATCGCCCTATTAAGATATCAAACTTACGTATCAATTATACCTACTTATACAACAATTTACTTAACAACAAGATGGACAGAAACTTGGTGAATAACAGATAAACTAAAAATAAAAAAAAATAACTTCTTAATTTAAAACAACATTCTGCCAGGTCATACAGCTGTGCTGCTTTGTCCGACAGAGGTGACGCCAATATAGCGTTGCAATGTCCGACATTGAGCACCTTGGAGGAACCAAACAATTTAGTTCTTTCACTTGCGTTCCGGCAACATTCCATCAACACGTGCTGTACATCTTCTATAGAACCACATACATCACAATTGGGCGAATCAACTTTTTTCATAAGAAATGCAAACTTATAATAAAGTAGGTTCATAACAAAACAAAGAAGGTAGGTAAGGATCAACAAGGGGTCAATGGTCGACCGTATACCCGATCAGCGCTAGAGGTTACCTACACTAGAGGAAAAAACTCATAGTTTTGCGCGTTATCTAGATTGTGTAAGAAAAAAAAACGTGCCTGCAAATATATATGTAAAAGCTTTTGGAAACATGTATTTTCAATCAATTCTTGGAAATAATGAAACGCATAAACAAGCTCAAAATCTTTTCCTTATGAATGATTTAGTGACTTACGCGGTGTTTCTGTTATTTTACTCTGACTTACGTTATGTTCCTGACACAATGTTAGTAAGGCCTGAGATGATTAGGGGTGTTAAGTTTTTATTTAAGTATACAGACAAATTAAGAAAATAATTAAACGTCCATAAAATCACTCTCTGTGTTTTAAAACCTCTTAAAACACGTTTTATTATACTATGTAAAGCTGATTTACATTGAGTCAGTGACTGACGCCTAACTCAAGTCAACACTGACTTGTGTTGAATTTGCCGTTAGGTTACGTTAGGTAAGGGTACCTACTGCTTCAATGTAAATCAGACTTACTCAAAAATGTACTTAAGAAACGAAAAAATCTAAACAATGAATAACTAAATTATAAGGTACCTTTAATTACATCACAATGACATAGTAACTATTGTTATCTGAATTCAGTTTTCAGTAGTTAGGCAGGTATTATCTTAATAGTCTATTCTAAGAGATCAATGAAGTAGGGAATCGTAGTAGCTGTGGCAGTCCATAGGAATAACAGTTTTCAATTCTTGTAGGTGTTTCCATTTATTTTCAGATATTTTTATGGGGCCTTGGTAAAGTTTTGGCCTATTAGGCTAGCGTACTGGCATTACCACTCTGCGTCGAACCCTTCGGGGAAGATCTTGAAACTCATCATCAAAGTTTATTTTATATTTGATTACGCCGCAAGGATTGTACTGTAGCACGCGTAGGTCTGTGACTGTAGGGTCATTCACGGAGCGACCTGGCCGTATGGATTCATTCATGAATGTGTTTTTGTCCGAGTAGTCGTCGAAAAATCCGTAGTCCAAGTACTTGTCGTAATACGGGTGCTTGGGTCGTACTTGTTTGGACAATGTCGCATATTGGGAAGGCAAGAAGATCTCTTGATTTTATATCTTTTGCTCAATAGATCTGTGCACTGCATCACACTCCATCTGTGAGTGCCCTTTATCCAAGATTTTTTATTCTATTACAATGTTTTTAGTCATGGCTAGGTGCAAAAGAGAATTCGCTAAGTAGACGTTCCTATTCTGAGCTGTACAGCCATCAGAATATAAAATTATCGGCATGCATTTCTGCTGTAGCGCTTTTTCGAGGCAGTCTATGATGCATGATATAAACACTGAGGCAACCAGACCAGCATAATTGCTCTCATCAAACCAATAGCAGCTCACCTCCTTGCTGGCCAGGTTGTACATCCAGCCAGGTTGTACTCTGCGTACATAACTTTACCAGAGCTTAGTTTTAAAGTAAAGTGCACTGGCCTGCAGCTGTCTTTTAAGTATTTAAACTTGATTAAAATACTTAGATTCATAAATATAAAACCTCAACACTACTTAACACACAACTAAGATGAAAGTATTGACCGAAAAACCAATAAAAATTGCAAATATTTACCTTTATTCAAAATCCACCAACGGATCACCTGTCGCTCGTCAAGTTTGCGCGGGAATAGCTGACTTACGCAATGTTTGCACCTCAAGTTGAGTTACGCAGTGTCACTATTTTTCAAATAACGCGATGTAATTGGTCGAATTTCTTCATTTCTATTGGTTAAAACGAAGCGCGCCATCGTTCTCTGTCAAATGGCATTCAAATGTCAGAACCGTCCAAAAATGACTTTCGCACTGTTAGAACTTCACTGACGATACATAAGCGGTTTTATTGATAAGTCGAAAATTGCATTAGAAAATATGGCTTCATTCGGACAAAATTAATTTCTTACGGTCTTCACCCCGCGTCCGATTATACCCCAACCGTAACCCCAACCCCAATACACTATAATAGGTAGGTACTCCTTTTTAACCGACTTCGAAAAAAGGAGGAAGTTCTATGTTCGGCAGTATGTATGTATTTTTATGTATGTATGTTCGTCAATTTCTCCGTCGATTGCGGACCGATTTTGAAAATTATTTCGCTATTGTGTAGACAATGATCCCATAAATAATAACACCAAGGGGCCCTTGGTATTAATTTTCAACAAAGCAAAACTTAAAAAACAGGAATTTGTAGTCGCGTTTTTAGTTTTTCTAAAACAATCAAATTATTGCATTTGGATTTATATGATCAATCTGTAATTTTTATCATCTATTTAGACAATTTGCGAGCCAGCAAGATTACTGAAGTACCCCAGAATCTTTACCCAGCGTTGCGACAGTAAGTTATCTAACTAGACTAGATCAAAACGTAACAAATGTTGTTTCGTTTCGTTTTAGTAAGTTTTTATTGGATCTTATCGGAGAAGAAATAGCGCGCAATCGTTCATACTTTTTAATTGTCTTTCTGACCTCCAGTTAGATGTTTTAGGATTCATTTCCGCAAAATTCGGGCAATCTGGCATAAAGGCTAGCCAGATCGCCCTTTTTAGTATAATTCTTAAAAATATTCTTATAAATTAAAATATTGTGAATGCATACAGATTATGTTAACAACTACACATATTGATTACTAGCTTTTGGCCGCAACCTCCTACGCGCTATGCCTGAATAAAAATAGCATATGTCCCTCGCCCAGCTAAAACCTCCTTTCATTACACTTAGCGCCATGTTATCATCTTCAGATCAGTGTATATATTGTATATATATAATAATAGATATACATAGTGATATACATAGTTTATGTATATCAGCCATCTACTTAGCTTGGGGCTAGATAATGCTTAGTGGATTGCCCAGCAATATTTATTATTATTATATAGTGGGCATCCATAAATTACGTGATGCGATTTTGACGATTTTTGGTTCCCCCCTTAGTGAGATGTCGTGGAATTTTGCTACGCCCCTCTCCCTCCTCTAATCTCACGTACATTTTACAAAACACGTATTTTTGTGTACCTTATCGGTGCGAATGACGCACTAGGAATGAAAGTGTATAACTTTCATTCCTAGTGCGTCATTCGCATAGGAAAGATATGGTGGTATGGTTTCGTCCCGGCCCAGGAGTGATCCCGGTGGTAGGCCTAGGCCCGGTGCGCAGTGGTACTATTTAGTCTTACCAGTCCCCAAGCCAACAGTGACGTCACTAGCGATGAGTTTGAGTACGGGGCACAGACCGGACTTGAGTCTTGTGTTGGACGCGGGACAGTGGGCGACAGATACGCCTCGTTTCGACAGAAGGGCTAGCTCATCGTCTCCCAGATGCACTCCGTGGGCCATTATGCACTGAAACAGAAATAGACGTTAAGGTTGATCGACTCGTGTTGGTTTGAGATATAAAAAAAATTGATTTTTATTTTATTCTATAACAGAATAAAACAATTACAACTAGTATATACACAATTTATTTTATTCTGCGTTTTACAAGCATTAAAACGAACGGAAGAGTAATTTGCCGCAAATAGTAAATTTTTTTTCTTTGAAGCCATGATACAACTTTCTTCGATTCAATTGTATTTTGTAAGCATTTAGGAAAATGTGTATTTTAGCCTAAAATGTCTTACTTCCCCAAATGCTCCCGAAATACCACTGAATGGAAGTTTGTTTTTACATAACTTAATAGAAAACAGTTTACGGTTTGCGACAAATTAATTTTTAGCTAGTTTACACAAATTGAACATTAGTGTGAAATACTTTGACAAATATTTGTGTGAAAGAAAAATACTCAAAACTCAATAGCGTTTACAAGAAACATCTAAAATTCGAATAAGAAAAATATATTCGAAATTTGGATATTTCTTCTAACTTGTTGGTGTACTTCCAACACGAACAAGGTTCATAGTTAACCCGCTTACATTCACCATGAATTCGACAGACTACATTACAGTAGATTATAACCACACTATTGTTTTGTGGTGTGAGTGGCCTGTGAGAAGCATTATCGGTTTTATGCATTTAGTATGAATAGAGAAACATTATTATAGCGCTGTAACACACAGTAATTATGTGTTAAGATTATTCAAAACCTTAAGAGCCGAACCTAAATGGTTTGGTTGTCAACATAGGCTTAAATCTCAGTACTCACGGGATCCCCGTGCTAAAAAACTAGAATTCCATAAAATCCAACATTCTTTGGTTCCTTGAATGTAAAAACACGGTTGAGAAAAAATTACGATAAAAAAAAACATGAAGGTGTACTGTTTCGCACATAATTTGGTCGAGAACGGCGCGGCGTAAGCGCAAAAATTAAGTTTTTGCTTATTTACAAAAAACTAAACTACGAAACTGGTTCAAGAAACCAAATAATTAGTAATAACCTATGAATCAAATCATAAGTCATTTCAATAGACCGCAGGGTTCCTGTGATCTCAACCAAATTATGTGTGAAACAGTGCACTTTCATAATATTTTTTCTCAATCGTGTTTTCACTTTCAAGGAACTAAAGATGTTTTTTTTTAATATAATGTTAATCTAGTTTTTTACCACGGGGATGCCGTGAGTACTGAGATCTAGACCTAGTTTCCGTAGTTAAATCCGTTAGGTTCGCTCCGTAAATATGCACTCATATTTACGTATAGGGACAAGTTACGCCCATGTTGTGCCATCTCAATGCAGGCATTGGAAATGTAACTTTAATCCAACTTCAACGAGTTAGTATTATGATTTATAAAAGTTATTTCAAGCGCTTACCTTGTCGTTTAAGATGTGGCTCCTATCATAAACTTCGGCGTAGCTCTTACAGTCCGGGTTATTTTGCAGGACAAATTCGATCTCCTTCAGGTTTTCTGATATGTGGCTCTGAAATTTATGCAAGCGTGAGCAACTAATAAATAACTGGATTTTTTGTCCAAATAAACATACTCCACAGGTGGGAAACGACTGTTGGATAAAGGCCTCCCTAAAGGCATATGTTCAGGGCGTGCTATAAGACCCCAGTCCCACCACCAAACTGCGAACGACCCGCATGCCAAGCTTCGCAGGTAGGTTGTGGGTCTGTTCTACAGGGGGCGCTGCTGCCGCCCCGGTGGATATCCCTTGGTCGCCTCTTTGTCATACGACACCCGCATTCATTAAAGGCAGATATTCAAAATTGAGTGTTTTGAGTATTGTGCATGCTTTTTTGTGTGATTTAATGTAAACCTAAATATACATTTAATAATTAAAATTTATTATTAAGACTTAAAGCACATCGTTGTACCTATCTAATTCTTTGGCATAACAAAGTGTTCCCTTGTGTCCCGATAGTTCAAAATAAATAAAATGCTTGTTTGCTTATTTAATTAACATAATACTTACTAATTTATACCGGAAAGTTCAACTTCATGAGATAATATCAAACTATTTCATGCCACAAGAGAGGGTATGGGACTTGGGACAAGAGGCGGTGGTAAAATAATATTTTTTGGAAGCTACAATCATCAATAATGTACCTAATCATTCTTATTCAATTTAGTTCAGCAACCTACAATATTACTAATTAAAATTCTGGACATATTCACGAAATACAGAAATCAACCATGTTTATTATAATAGCGTTTCTTATTTAACGTTTATTTATTATTTCTATAGGCTTACAAAATATGCTCATAGACAAGTAAACTTTTGAACTATAAATGAATAACAAAGAAATAAGGTTTTATTTGATTTTATCTTCACTTCTATTTTTCACAGCGCCATCTAGCTTTAAATAAACGAAACCTTACACTGGAAATAATCGTGAGTCTATCCAATTTATTTGTAGGCGGCTATTCACCCACTTTGCTAATGAAGGTTGTGTCTATAAAAACACAATAATAATTTTATGTAGGTGTACACATTTAATTCATAGGAAATTACCTGGGTGAAGCAGTTATACTTAGAGGCGATTTGTGCTAGACCGCTCATCAGCTCACGATCGCAGCTCACAGCAAACCGCGGCGTTACAACGGGCTGCACTAGATCATTCTAGAACAAAATACATAGACATTTTACATTAAGGGGCGATCCTAACGGGTTTCGTTGTCAACCTAGGCCTAGATCTCAGTACTCACGGGATCCCTGTGGTAAAAAACTCGAATTACAAAAAAATCTACATCTTTTCTTTGGTTCCTGAATGTCAAAATAGGATTACAAAAAAAAATATATAAAATAATCATGAAAGTGCACTGTTTCGCACATAATATGGCCGAGATCTCAGAACCCAGCAGTCTATTAAAATTAGTTATGTTTTGATTCGTAGGTTATTAATAAATAATTGGTTTCATAAACCAATTTCTTCTTATGTTGTGTACTTTTCTTGTAAATAAGCAAAAACATGATTTTTGCGCTTAAGAAGCGCCGTCCCAAAAACGTATGCTCCGTCCTACTCTTATGAATGCGAAATCCTATGCCTATACTTTACACAAAATGGCGCGCATTGCACCGTCTTATCTAGGTACACACATAATTTTGTTATTAATGCTATTTTTAGGAGTTTCTATGTCACAATACAAGGAAAAGATCTCCATCCCTTCTCTCTTGATATCGTAATGTTAGGTAACATTGAATGAAATGAAAAACAATAAATATAGGTAGGTTTACTTAGATTCCAAAATACTTTCTTGTGAAACCCTGAAATAGAGTTCATTGGGATTGGGACCTATTTTAATCCACCACATTCCTAAATCATTTAAAAAGCTACATTCAAATTAATTCATCTTTCAATTCAATAATACCTTCATCTCTTGCACTTTCTTGACAAATTCCTCAGTATCAGCAAGTTCTTTCTCCATACTATTGTAGTAGCCTTCATTGTTCTTCAAGTTCATGCTGACTTTCCCTACTAGCGCCCTCTGGTGGTGTCTTAAAACACTAGCTGCTAGCTGCATAGTGCCCTCTAGGTGTAGAGAGCCGAAATAGCATGCCGTTGTTATGCCATTGGCCAGTAATCTTAGCTGGAAATTAAAAATAAACTGTTAGAACTACATACAATAAATTCAATCACACTAATAATATAGGTGCGGAAGTATGGATGCATGGATAGTTGGATGTTGGTTACTTCTTCAAGCCAAAACTACTAAACAGATTGGGCTGAAATTTTGCATAGATGTAGACCTGGAATAAAACAAAGGATTCTTTTTATCCTATAAATCAGTTTATTTGGGATGTAATAATCTTAGAATGTTCCGATAGAAACAGCGCAAGCGAAGTTGCAGGCAGAAACCTGTACTTACAAACATAAATTTTATTAAGCTTAAGTACATACTTAAATTGAGCTCAAGAAAACTTACTAACCACAACCTTATCATACACTTGCGCTGCAAACCGAACATCACCATACATCTTCTCTAACGGAAATGTATACTTTGCTAACCATTCCAACAATGGTCTATCAAGTCCTAAGCCCAGGTTAGGAAACTGAGGAGCATGAGTGTGACAATCCACAAACCCTGGCATCAAAAACTGGTCTTTTCCCAACTGAGTTATAGTAAAACCAGCAAAGGTCCCAGCACTTTTGAGTAGCTCAAATTCTTGCATAGTGCCCTTTCTTGTAATCTGAAAAGTTTTAAATTGTTGATAGCAAATCTTAATAGAGTAAGTTTGTACTAAAAATATTGGTGCCTCTGAGCATAAAATTCAAAAAACTAAGTATGTAAAAGGAAACTTGCCTTTCCATTTTCAACACATAGAAATCCATTGCTGATATTCAGATATTTGAAAGAAACGGAAGAAGCGAGTGTTCCAAGAAAAACTAACTTATTTTCAGTCATTATCACATTCGATTTACAAAACCAACTCGTCACTTTCCGTTTCCGAGCTAATGATTTATCTGAATCACGCAACAATTAAAGATCTTTCATTTCATTTGTTTCAAGTCAAGCGACGACAGATAGAAGCATATTTTGCATAAGCTCATTTATGCGTGTTGATAACATTATCGCTAAAGTTAAATACCTAACATTTTGTTTTCAATCAATTTTATTAGTGGAGTGGAAACAAAAACATCTGATTACGAATATTAGAATGAATGAACCCATTCATACGCGCCGCGCCGCCGCCGCGCCGCCGCCGCCGGCCGGGTGAGGCTGGAGGATGACTCATTTTTTTTATACAGATTTTGACAGGCCGGCGCGGGCGCCAGTGTTTGGCATGACAGATAACGTTGACTGTTTTATTTCATTGGTGTTTCGTTTCATGCTGTCATTAAATTCTACGCTGTCATCATCAATCTCGATGGCAGTCATGCATCATCAACATCATGCATGCCCATGCCAAGAGCCATGCCATGATAAATTGAAGATCTCTGTGTGACGCATCGCATCGCATCGCAGGAGGTTGCGGATTCGATTCCTATCTAGCGACAAAAGTTTGCACGTTGGTTCTAGTTTATATCGTTATTTTTTTCTATGTTAAAAGGATAAAATATATATTATGTGGGCTTGTATTAGTTATCTAGGGTCGCGGCACCTAATATCGACCATTTAGCGAAGTTCCAACTTTAAGGCCTCAGAAAAAATATTGGCAACTTGTCAACCTAGTTCAAAATGATACTAATCGATAGTCTAGATATTTGAGTTTTAAATACTGGAAGATTTTTGTAGTTAAACCTCATAGTTATTTTATAAAAAAATAAATAATCGAAAATGAGTAAAACTTCAGTTTTCGACCACAAAATTTAGTATTCGGCCGGACCTGAATCCGATTTCGGCCACTAATTATTGTAGGGTATTTATGGAATAAAAGTCTAAAATATTAACATAGTTTTTATTTGCTAATGTTCTTTAATAACAAAAGTAATCAAAACTCATAATAGGCAAAGCCTTGCTGTGTCCACGGCATTTTGAGTGTTCTTAGAAGTTAGTTTTCGGTATTAGTTTTGTCTTTTCGGGTGGCGGACGCTTGACAGGTGGCATCTGAATAGGGATTGCGAAATCCGGACAATTCTCTTATCCAGATAATACAGTTTTCATCATTCACATATCCGGATAATTCGCATAATTCCAATAACTGTAGAATTTAAATAATATATATTTGTAATTAGCTTTTGCCTGCGACGCAATTTCCCGGGATTAAACGTAGGCTTTATGTTATTCCAGGTCTAGAACTACAGTTATGCTAAATTTCGGCCAACTTTGATTAGTTTTTTGGCGTGATAAAGTAACGAACATCCATTTATTATCCATTTTTGCAATTCAATTACACTTAATAATATAAATTTCCTAAAAATCTAAGCCATCACCAGAAGGCACGGAGGAGAACCCAGAACGCTTGCAGCATTGTCACATTGAATGGCAATGCTAATTCATTGACCGAAATAGAGCCAGCATTCCGATCACCTGTCGACTCTGAGAAGTTTTGTAAGATCTTTATAAATTGCGTGTGCCCCAGGGCCCTAAGGACCAAGGGTTTCCACGGTTCAAACAGGAACCCTAGGTCCAGATTAGCGTATTTTCGACATTTGAGGGACTCCGCTGATGTTGCTGCGGAGCCAGCCCTTACTGATGTCCCTGCAAAATGTGAAGGCGCTAAGGTATCACACTCGTGGCATCGCAAACTAAAGACCGACACACCTTCCAGGGAATCAGGGTCATACCGACAGGTCTTTTACCATCATCTCGCATAAGGCCACGTGGTCCGAGGGTAGCTGCCACACTGACGCTGGTAAAAAAGCGAATGATGTCGCTAATTGAACTACGACGGGGCACACGTCCTAAACTAGAGATACGTGCCAGTGCATGGTGACCAAACTAATCAACGGTTTCAGCACACTGGCATTGATATGCAATTATGCAAGGTGAAGCCAAATGCGAAGAGGTGGCCACTCGAAAATGGTTTTTTGTCTAAATGGGTACCAAGATTTTTGGAAGGCAGAACATGTAACCAGAGTCCTGATTCCCACTCGGAGACAGCGAGTAGACGAGCACGTTCTGATGAGCTGGTAGACGTATTAATAAGATTTTTGTCTGAGAAGAAAGGACTTTGGGCAGATTCGTGTCAGGACAGGCTATTTTCCATGAGTCTACTTAGAGCGTCATCGTAACTTGTAATTTCAAAATTTTGTAAACAATAGGGTATATTATATAATCTAAGAGGCCCTCCGATACTGTACAAAATCTACTACACAGGCAAAATAACTAATTTATTACAACTAAGTTATTTACCTACTTCGTATGGTATTCTAGCGCACATCGGCCACTCAATGCCAGTGCATTGAGGACACGGACACCACAACACAACCACTATAAAAAAAAACTCACGGAACTGTTCAGGTACTAGGTACCTGAACAGGAAAGTGAGCGGGAGGTGGTGCGTGTGGTGTGGCACGGGGGTAGGCAGGTATTATCGCCAATACGATTATCGACAAAATACTAAAATCGGTGACCGATGCTAGGACCAAAATCTTCAAACCCCTTTGTCTAATAGTTTTTGTTGACATAAAAAAACAATTCAATACCCATAAAATGTCAAAATACGTTAGTTTCCATTACAAAAATCTCCAATTTGTACTACGAATTTCTTTTAAAATGCGATAATGCCGAAAACTGAAAGGTGTTCTCATTTCCGGCCACCTAATTTCTTCATACAAATTGTAGTTGGCCGAAGACTAAATCACAATATTATTCACTTTTCCGTTCTCGGCCACAAATAAACAAATGACTAAATTTCGTTAAATAACAGTATTATGGAAGGCCGAAAATGAAAACTTAGATTTCTTAGGTCGGTTTTAGTCAATACAATGAAAAAGGACTATTATAACCCAGTTAAGTAAAAGAATGTGACAAAAGTATTCTGGGTCCATTCGTACTTCTTTCCGGCCCCCCCGGCCGAGATGTGACTTATTTGTGAATTTCTTGTTTCGATACCCGACCACCCAAATTTTCAAGTAATTCAATAAAAAAACATAAATATTCTTATCATAATACGTAAAGGAACTATTCTTAAAGTATAAAAAAACAAATGACCATGTGAACATCGTTAAAACATGACAATACTTGCCTTGAACTAAAACACGTGCCACTATTTTTTTTGTTCGAAAACCGTCTTGGTGACGGTGCCGTCGTGAATGCAGAACTTAACAAATCGTTCAAAATCACCGGGTGTGTGTACTCACTCGACAATGCTGCCACATAAAGTGTATTCTATTTGACTACTCATTGAACTTGATTTCGTTTGGAAATTGTTTTCAACACTTCTAATATCTGATATTTACGAAGCGCGTACCCCGCTTTGGTCGGTAAGGAGGGCTGGTCGGCGTACAGGTGCACCCTAGTAGGTACCCATAATTATGTGGTAACTATAACTACCTGCAGTGAAATATGAGAATGTAAAATATTTACTAACAATTCCACGCAAAACCAATATGATAATAAGATCCATCAAAATTTTATTTGGATCATGGATTTCCGCAAAGTAACTTCTGAATCCATAGAGTCATAGGTACATAACATAACATAAACAAGCAGTATTTTTTTCCTAATATACCTACACGGTACTTATAGAATATGACTGTTCATACATAAATGAAGTAGTTGAAAAATAAAAACGTATTCATGCGCTTTAGATTGTAACACAAATAAAATATGATAGGAACGTCTTGAATTAATTTGCTCCACATAACAAGTAAAATTCACCATAACACTTCCGGAAAGCTATATAATACAATACGAGTTAAGTACGTCTTGTGGTTGTGATCCTGTACATGATTTGGTACCACGAAGAGCGCGCATGTTCAGTCCCCGCCTGCCAGTCCATGAAGCAACTAGCTCGAGCGTTCTGTGTCCAGAAGACAGACCTAGAAGTGGCAGCATGGGCCAATGCTTCCTCCAAATAGTTGTTGATCCGTCGCGCTTCTTCAGACGCCTGAAAAAGTTGAATAGCATTGCCAAAATGTTTCTATCAGGCACTATCTCCAATTAAGTACCTACGTAAGTATGTTTAACTGAGTCAAACTAATTGTTTTCTATCATCTCTGTCACGGCGGAGTACCGTATAATGGGCCCGATAAACGCTGTTGTAATTTCACATAAGTACTTACCTGGTTGAAAAGCGCAGTGGCCGCTTGCACCCGACCAGACAGCTTGAGAGAGTTTGCTTTAAGTATCATCCAACGAGGGTACAAGGCACGCATTACGCGAGCATCCCTCTCCAATCTCACCAACTCCCTGTCGGCTATAGAGCGCAACTCCATAAGATCCACTACCTGAAATAAGTCGGTATCCTTACAATATTTTTCCTTTCGGCCTGTTCAATAATGATATGTTATGTAAATAATTTAGTCTTGTCAAAAACATACGAGTTCATTGACGACCTCTGAGGCGCAGCGGGCGAAGTGCGACGCAGGAAGATGCTGGTTCGATTCCCGCCTCAGGAGAAATTCTAGATTGTTAAGGGTTAGGCTAAGTGGTTCTGTCATGTTATATCTCTATGGTCAAATAAATAATTTGTAAATGTTTGTACAATCTACAGATATTTGTTCTGGGTGTTTTCTCTGTATTATAAAAATATATATATCAATGTAGTATAATGTATTATGTATATCAGTTCTCTAGTAGGGACCCATAACATATAAGCTCTGCTTAGCTTGGGGCTTGATGATGCTGTGTGAATTGTCCAGCTTATTTATTATTATTATTGTTTATACCTTCTTCAAATCATCGACTTTTTTGGCCAAGCTCTCCAACATTCCCTCAGCCAATCTCAAAGCACATACAAGAGTAGTCATAGATCCATCATCTGCTTCATTCGCCGTCCAGCTCAACGCTTCGGATTCAAACCGCCGAGCTTTCTTCTCCGAGTCTGCCCTTAGCCAGTACGTCCACAAGCCTATGACCAGGCGTCGTCGGCTGTTGCCACCCGACTTTCCCCTGCTTATCGAAAACTCAGCATAGCGACTTATGTCTGCTGGGTTCTCCAACTGGAAACCAGCATCTAATATCATATCTATGCAAAGTGCATAATACCAAGTCTCGCAGTCTGAAACCTGTTTATCTCCCAAACGAATTGTTAACTTCAAAACGTCGATGGCTTCTTCTATTCGCTTTCGAGAAAGTAAAACGTAGAATAAATCGGGTATGATTTCTAAAGTAACATTGTTTGCTTGAAGAAAGCGACTTACTGTTATCGCTCGGAAGCCAGACCTGACGGCCGCGGCTAGCTGACCTCTCGCCAGACGGGCGCGGAAAGATTCCATGAAAAGCTTACCGACCGCATAAAGTTCATCAGCTTGGATAGGCTTTGCTAAATGTCGTAAAGTATGACTTGCCATTCTTTCTATTTCTGCCGTAAATTCAGGTGTCCCTCGATCTAGTTCTATTATTATGGCGTTGCTGTATGCATCGCAGATATCTACCACGGGACATTCCACATCTCGAATGATTTGTAAGGCTCGCGCTGAAGAAAGTTTCGCTGTTCGTTGTTCCCCTATCATCGAGCTCAGGAGTGTTAGTACATTCAGGCAATACACAGAATCAGACAGCATTGTTATTTTGTGTTCGCGATATACTTTTCTTTTCATGGTGATTGAATTTAATGCATCTTTTACCTGGAAGAAGCCTGCAACTTCAAAATGTATTCTATAAACTTTCATCGCTCGTTCTAAGGCAATCTTCGACGCAGAAATTCTTCCACTCATTAAACAAGCAGCGGATCGCAACGAATAAATTTTTCCCAAAAATCGTTTTTTGAGGAATGTTTGAAGGTTCGGATCTTCATAGCACATTTTTTCAGCTGTTTCGAGACTGGGAAATACGGTTTCTACATTATTGGAGAGTAAATTCAAATAGCAGGACGTTATATGAAACTCTATAGCTTTGCTTTTGAGTTCAGCATGCAAAGCATGATTAACTAACTGTTCATAGATAGCAATGCGCAAATCAGCACAAGTGCACTTTGAAAAGTTTGTTTGCGAAACACTTTTTTCTAATTTTATGCAAAGCGATTGTCTGTTATTTTTTTTTTCTTGTTTCTGTGTTATTACGTCATCTTTACTATCGACAACGCCCAAATTATGCCAATCTTTAATATTCTCAGCCTCTGTTACCTCTCGAAGCATCTCGAATACCTTGATATCGGGAAAGGGCTTATTTGGTTTTAAATTTAAATCTAAATTAGCATTGGTCATAGTTACTCGTTTTGATCTTCTTCTCATAACATCAGAGTCATCATTGTCCTTGATCTTTAAAATAGAATTATATTGTTTTTTCATTTTATTGAAGAAGGCACTTTCGACCGCATTTAAGTCCTGCCTTATTATTTCCTCGCTATTAGATTTTTTAGTATTACCATGTTTCAAAAATACAGATTGTTCTTTAGCTATTTTCTCTGAAGTAGACGAACGGTATTTGGCTACATCTTCAAGATCACCATCTTCGGACTTTTCAGATTCACTAGATGATATTTGTTCATGTAAATAGCTACTAGAAGCCGATGAGAACGATGCTAGGCTAATCATAGATTGTACTACCATAAGAGCTCCTCCGCAGTTTGGGCATTTATGTTTGCTACTTTCTAAATAATGCACTATTCTGGAATGAAATTCTTTCTTTTGATTGAGCGGCAGCAGTTCGTAACAAGTCTTACTTGAGTTTTTGTTTTTAAACCTAAGTACTCTACAAAAAGCATATTTGGGCAGCATTTCTACATTATCAGGGTCGTATTCAAAAGAACAATCACACGTTAAATTCGAGTCTGTTGTTGGTGGCTGGGTTGGTTCTGAAGTCAATTTTCGTACCGATTTCATTCTTGCACTAGTTGTGGACGCACATGTTAGTATACGCATTGCAAATAATCTTTTGATTGCTTTTGCAGTAGTTATTGGGTTATTTTCATACATAATACTTTCTAAAAGATCTCTGGACACAACATTGCCTATGACAGATGCAATTTTCAGCAACAACTGTTGGTATGGCGTCAAAGAATCTATTTGTATCATTATAAGAGTATCTAAATTTTGCACATTTAAATCGGTATTCAATTCCTCTTTTTGTGTAACTATACAAATTCCAATTTCTCCGGTGTGATTATTTTCTATAAATTCGTCAAGTGCTGGTTGGTTCTTTATATCCACTGCTTGTGGGTGTAACAGACTGGGATCAGGATATTGCAAATCATATTCCGCCCATTCATCTTTTTCATCATCGTGAATTTTCTTCAATTCCAATGCCCCGTTAGAAAACAAGTGGATAATAAAGCCTTCCACAACTCCTGGCATGCCGCCACTTTTTGATAACAGTGCATCGCAAAGATCTTTCGGTACAGCATTACAATCCAAAAACTGACAAGCTATAGCTGGAATCAAAGCAGGTGGCAGTGGCCCCAGAACCATTTTTCTTATATTGTTGTTAACAAATACAGTGTAAAGCCAATCTTGGATGGTGCTAAACTTCCCCCTATTAACTGACAAAATTGTAAATATTTTACTGTGCTGAAGCATCAGTGATATGAACTCCCAGGAAGGGGCATCCAAATTTTGTAAATCGTCAAGAAATATCAATTGAGTTTCATGGATTGCTGATACTAATTTTGTAAAAACTTTTTTAGCAATATCTTTACGTTGGTCATCATCGAGCCCATGAACGGTGTCATTATAAGCAAAACGGACGTTTAAAATATGATTCAAATAACACAGATTATCGTTATAAACTGTCAAGAGGTGTATAATTTTTTCTTCTTTTATAAACCCAACAACGGGTTCTTTGAGTCCCAATATTTGATTAAAAATTTGGTTTAACGCTAAATATGGAGTAGCAGCATGTATGGTTGACAAAGTAACGATGCTCACGTTGTGACCAGCGTTTCTAGCGTGTCTGGACATCCATTCCAGTAATCTAGTTTTTCCGATACGTGATTCCCCCACGATTAGCAATGCATCAAAATTTCTGAAGGCTTGGGCACTATTGAGCCATGTGGAATAATATTCCATCTCGTCTTCTCTATCCAAAAGACACGGCATCATCGGTATATCGTATAATTCCTTTATTCGAATGTCCTCTGTATACTCATATATCTTTCCCGCTTGACCAATGCCTTTCAGTTCGGTTTCCGGTTGTAGAGTAAAACCATTACTCGACATTTTGCTTTTTATGAATGTTGTTTCGTCACATGTGATTTTATTACGAAATCCACACATAAGCCTAGCGGCTTTGTTCACGATGGCTCCAATCACTGTGAATTCTCTTCGAAGAGGATGACCGACGACACCGCAGTAGACTTGACCGGTTGTGACACCTATGGAAACATCCAGAACACCGTCCAGAGCTGACACTGACTTTCTGATGTTATAACCGCATTTTAGCGCGGCTTGCGCCTCTGATTCATGCTTGAAGCCACGGACCCCGAATACTACAAGTATCATAACATCTTTGTCAAACAGTATTATTTTATTCACGCAACCCATAGATTTGTAAACAATTTCGCAAGTTATCTGATAAGCATTGTTTACAATTGTTATTAGCTGCAAAAATGGGCAGTCTCTTGGTTTGAGTGTCAGAAACAAGATAGACACCTGCCTCATCTCTGTGAGGTACTCCAGCGGCTGGTGAGCATCTATTTGCGTTAGAACAGGTCGTATCATAAACTTTCGAATATCTGAACCAAGATTTCTCTCTTCTGCCACGCAAATTGTTTTACGCAGGCTAAGTATTTCCCTCTTTTTTGATACCTCAGCATGGCCGAGGTTTTTATTGGGTTCGAAGAGGAATTCTGGAAGATTTTCCGATGGATTTAGGGGTCGCTTTATTTGTTTTACCAATGCATTGAAACCGA
This sequence comes from Eupithecia inturbata, assembly GCA_963662085.1. Taxonomy (NCBI): domain Eukaryota; kingdom Metazoa; phylum Arthropoda; class Insecta; order Lepidoptera; family Geometridae; genus Eupithecia; species Eupithecia inturbata. The sequence goes on along the minus strand of OY759196.1, from coordinate 2,641,739 downwards.
GAAACGGTTTAGTTACGTCTCTCGCATGGGGATCGTAGAGAATTGATTTGATCGTGACGTGGCCATCGTCGTGAATGATATGGTCATAATTTCTGGAATAGCAGTGACCCCAAGCTGTTCCGGCTAACTTTACCTCGCCGGAGGAACATACACTTTCTGCAGCTTTAGCTTCTAGCACAGGCAGTCCAATAATGACGTAGTTCATGTCAATCCCGGTGCCAATAGGGGCAAACATGAGATTTCCAGCAGCAATAGCGAGTTTCACTCGAAGGTTAACTTTCACGTCTGTCTCGTATGTAGAGTACGAGTGCTGTATCAACAGAGCACATGCTATTACGTTGTGAATCGTATGGCACAGGAATGTTCGCCTGTCAGTTTTCCACAAAGCCAGAAATGCGTCTCCAGCGAATTTTAAAATGTCTCCACCGTGACTATAAATTAGTTCTATCAGAGATCCGAGATAGGTGTTCAGGGTTACTGTGAGTCTGTATGTTCCACCTTTTCCGGTGTTGTTGTATCTCTCTGATAGTGCCGTGTATCCTGACACGTCTGCCATAAGAAGGACCCCAACGAACCGCTTAGGTTCTTTGTGATCAAAACTGAAAAAGTAATATCGATTCAATAAACGCCGCGGTTGTTTAACTCTGTCTTTTTTTGAAAAAATATTCGCAAACTTACTTTTCTATCATTAATATCTCATCAGGAACTAAAGTGGAAAGTATTAGAGTCTGTCTCTGCGTCAGTTTCACTTCTACGTCCTGATCCGTCTTATTTTCATCTGGGCTGTTTTTGTTTTCCAAAAAGTCTTGTACCCAGTCCTTTATCTCTTCGTATTTTGGGTCGTCATCGTCAGATTCATCTCTTATTATCTCTTTTTTGGATATTGTCCTTTTCCTGTAGTTCCTCCATTTCTCTGTGGTGACCACGTTCATCGAGTTTCGTCTGGAGCGATGACGTGTTTTGCCGAAATTCATTTTGTTTACTTTTTACAAATTGTACTAAAATTTTGATATTTTTTTGAACGATCACTTAAACTTATCTTATGCATTGTACTTACAAATCTATGAGGTCTCGATATTTTATAGGCAATGCAAAGGAAATTGATTATTTATGAAAAATTTTATTTTTATTTGTTTAATTACAGCACAAGTTTGTATTCTCTTTGGCACATGTTTATGACTTGATTGATGACATTTTTTATTACTTCCCTGATCGTAATATTTTTAACTTCAAAGGAGTCCCTATAATAGTTATCTCCTAACGTGAAGCGCCTTTCCTAATATCATTTGCTGCTATCTCCAGACTCAATGTATGAAACCATGTTGAAACTGAAACTGAATTTGAAACCATGATGAAATATTTGATGAGATAGTTAATCAAGCAGCTCTAATCTACCTTTACAATGATAACAACCAACAATGTCAAATTAATCTGCCTCTATTCAATCTACCGTTTCTCTACATGCAGTAGGTACTTACTTACCATACGAAGTGTATGTGAGTAAGGACCTACCTGGTCTACCTAGTGTTGTGTTATTGGTAAATATGGACGATACTTCCTCCTAAAATTATAAAGATAGATGGTGCCGTTGTGTTATGTATGTGGGAAGACAACGCCAAAACTACTGAATCGGAATGAAATTTTGCACGGATAATGTTATGTGCCTAAAATAACATAAAGGCGAAGCCGCGGGCGGAATCTAGTAATAAATATAACGTTATGTACATATTGTACATAAAGCAAGTACGGTTTGACGCAGTCTTCATTAGACCATTGACCTGTAAACACTTCCTATGTGTCGTTGATAAATTGGTTACAATGGACGGGTTTTCGTTTCTGGACAAAGTTCCCCAGATAGTAAAGGAAGAGACTGCTGATGATGTGCCACTCATACAGTTTAAGCATCCTAAGGAGTTGGAGGTAGGTGACTTATATTTTACAAAGCTTGTTTGGAACAAGAAATCTCCCGAAGCAGTTGTCCGATTCTAGAAAATATTTCTCTTAGAGCTACATAGCTCTACTCTACATTAAACCGGAGTAAGTACATTATGTTAGTAAAGTGAAAATAATTTATTTGGCACAAGTAAACATACTACCTCTATAATACATCGATGTAGTAAAAAGCAATAATATAAATGAATCCATAGACTCCTGAACAAAATAAACTTTGTTCAGGAGTCGGTGGCTTCTGCCATGTAATATCTATTTAATATGTTATTATTATCCAGGTACCTACTAACTAGGGTTTTATAAACTGTGGTAATTTTACAGCGCCATCTAGCTAAATTTAATTTAAATTAAGCATTTCGAAAGGTGAACTCCCAACGAGTCACACCAAATCCGGTCACAGTGTGACTCGTTGGGAGTTTTTCTCCCATCGAGTTACACTGTTACACAGGTGTGACACGTTGGGAGTTTTTCTCCCATCGAGTCACACTGTTACACAGTTGTGACACGTTGGGGGTTCTAATATTATGGAATTAAAAATTCTTGAGATACCTAAGTATGTTAATTCATTCATCAACGAGAATACTAAAATTCCGCTATAAAAAGGCAAGAATAAACACCAACACAATACAAAATGTGCTGATAAAAGTGCATTGTATGTTCATCGTATCAGACGGTAGATACTATGCCAGACCCACACACAGGCCCGACCAGACGTTTATCTATTGAATACTTACTTCATGATAGTGGAGAAGATAAATAAAAAGTAAAATTCGTGACTTACTAACCTTAGTTTGTAATAGGTCACAGCACTAAGTTGCTACATGCACCTTTGCTGCGCGTGTTCAAGGTACAAATCAGGAGCAATTGAATGACATCAGATGTAACTGTACTTACGTATATCGCTTCTAAGCGATAAGGCCGCCCATTTTACTTGTGTCTTATGTAACTAATGTCTCTGTGTAATGTTCTTTTTCTGGTGTACTTACAACAAAGCATTCTTGTATTGTAAAGTAGCTAATTACGGATTAAATTAATTACGCAACAAAGTGCACGGTTGTAATAACTATTGGAATGCGATGATTTCAATACTGTGTCGCAGACAATGGTGTCGATTCAGGAGGTCTGTTGTTAGTATCGCCCTCCTCACAGACAGGGTGTTCAATTGAAATAATTCATAAGTTAAAACACAGCATCAATCATACCTATAGCCGCAAAATACAGAAATATTATGTAGTAAATATTACTACATATTATGTAGTAAATACATAATATGTATTGTTATGTGTGTTGTTATGTGTTGTTATGTAGTCCTATTTATGTAGTAAATATTACTACATAAATAGGTTTATGTAGTAATATTTACTCCAAAGTTAGCAGGAAGAGAAAGACGGGATTGTTGGAATAAGCCAATAAAATGACACCTAAAGCACACAATTAGTATAAACGAAACAGGAAATTTCATGTTGGAGAATTAAAATGGCCCCCATTTAGATTCTCCAACACGAAATTTCCGAAATAAGCCGTTGCGTATCTGGAGAATGAAAATAGGCCCAGTACTTATACAGGGCCAAACAGGTTCATAGAAAATCCCAGAACCGGAAAAGAAATTGTTGATCATGCAAACATAATGCCCCTCTGCGAGAATCGAACACAACCTTTCTCGTCTGAGGCGGAACATCGCCCACTCCGCCATAGAGGTCGTTGAAACAGGTTCCTGGCCCTGCTAATCTATTCAAGGTCTGCTGGTACCTAGTTGCTTGGTGACAAACGTTAATTAAAAAGGTACCTAAGGGAAAATTAGCTAGGAATGATTTTCCCAGTACTTTACTGATAACTCCGTAGGTCATCAGGTCATCACATCAGTAGTAATAGTAATATTTAGTACCTAGTAGCAGGTCCAGCTTCTTAGTACGCCTCGCTAATTAATCGTAATTATCTCGAAGTACTTAGGTACATTATTAATTTCCTTATCAGTTATCACTGGTGTCAATTCTGTTGTTTTAGGATTCCTAACTAAAATTTTACGGTTTCCAAATGTTTCTAAGATAGGTTAACCTAAAAATTATGGTATTCTATAGACAGGATTGCTAACTTAAATTTTAAGATTCCTAATTTTTCTAAGATAGGTTGACCTAAAAAATTTGGTGTTCTTTAAACAGATCCTAAAAATAGGTACCTACCTAAATTAGAACCTGTTTGAAAATCCTTAACTGACTGACTGACTGTATCTGTCTGTCAATCTGTCAGTCCAGTCATGAGTTTTATCCATCCAGCATTTTGCCTATAAATTTTAATCATGACCAAATTATATGCCATCTGAAATTAGGTAGACGTTTCTAATCATAGCTAAAATGTGATGCAAATAATAGGGTTATACCTAGCTACTTATAACTAAGTTGAGTTGTTTTAGATCCGTCATACTAATTTTAAACCTGCCAGTGTTTTTGAAACATAGAATAGCTTTCGTCTATTTGACATTCCCAAATCCTAATATTAGCTAATTATAGCTATTACTAAAACAACTGAATCGACACTACTATCTAATACTAGAATTTATTAGTTGTTATTTATTGCAAAGTACCTACGTAAGTAATTATGTAGCTACCTATATTACACAGGTTCATTACTCGAACGATAAGTGGTTAATTATCATGTCACCCTCGGCGAGCCTGTCCTCCTCATCATCATTATTCACGATATCACCGCACATCAGACTGAGTCTGGTGTTCACCAGAAGATAATCTAATAATTAGCAGATCCGTCGGTTATCTTAAACGATTATTCTTTCAATGCCCACGACGCAAATGTGGATCTAGCAGTCCTATTAGCTGCGGCTTGTCCCTGCGGATCACGCCAGAGACGCCGGGCGGTGATAGCGTTAATGTATGACAACTTAAACTGAGGGATTGTCACAATGCTTGGCAGACGACGATTAGGGCAAAAAACTCTCTTCTTAAATAACAACTTCGTCCAAGAACGTGACGTGGTGATCGCAGTGTCCCAAAGTAGAAATATTTTCAATCACCAACTTGTTTCTCAATCCCATTGTTCGAATTTATATTCTCTTTTAAATATTGAAGATAAGAGATTTTGTTGACTGCAGTTGATGATGATGCACAATCGCATCATCATCAACTGCAGCATCATCAATAATTTTGATCTCGCTACAGTACTAATTCTAAATTTTGCAATTAGTTTTTCAGAAAATATAAATCTTATCAAAATATTTCGGGCCGAATTAACGTTTAGATAATTAATAAATATAAGTAAATTTATTGGGATTTATTTTATAAATCTCTTATGTATTCTTCCAGAAAATCCTCGACCTCGACGTCACAGAAGGGATCGACAACACACAGCTCGAGGCATGCGTGCGAAAAGTGCTCCAGTACAGCGTCAAAACCAACAAGGCGACATTCAAAAACCAGCTGTTTGGATCCATGGACCCCTACGGTCTCTGCGGGGCTTGGATATCAGAAGCTTTTAATACTGGCCAGTAAGAAAATTAAACTTTACAATATATAAATCGTATTCAGGAAACGTTCAATGCTTCCTTATATCTAGAGGTATATTGACAATGTATGACCGTGTTTTTGCGTTGTGTCACTTTCGTAAATAATCACAAGAGACCACAATTATATGCCTAGTAGTAAAGGAAGCTACCTAGCTAGACCCCAGTTATCACTGACGATGGTAATAGCTTCTTTACCTTTATCATGCATGAGGTACTATCAAGAGTAAGTATTTCACTCTCGCTCAGCACTAAGCCGTTAAATTGTCGCCGATAATTATTAGGTCAGCATCACAGCAGCTATTAAAATCTTTTGCTTTGGTGCCGAAAGTGGAACATAATAAGGTGCTTAGTTGATCGGGTGGGTGAATACTTTTACTTGAGTGAAATATATCTATCTTGATTAGAAATCACCACTACGTGATCTAACAACTCTTGAGTAAATAAATATTGAGCTCGATGGAATTGAAGGATGACCAAGTATGAATCATTTTCTACCAGATACACCTTCGAAGTGGCTCCAGCATTCACGCTCATAGAACTGAAGCTGCTAAACCACATGCTCCATCTCTTCGGCCTAACCAATGGCGACGGCATCTTCAGTCCTGGAGGCAGCATGTCCCTGCTATACGGCATCGTAGCAGCAAGATACCAGGCCTTCCCTGAAGTCAAGACTAAAGGCATGAGAGCGCTGCCGGAGTTAGTGCTTTTTACCTCGGAGGATGTGAGTGTTCTGATAATCTCTTACATAACCATCATCGTCATCAGCTTATACTAGTCCACTGCTGGACATAAAATCCCTAAAGAGCGCCATTTCGCCCTGTCTTAAATTAACCCTATTTTTTAAATAGGGCTGCGTCAAAACAGCTAAGAGTGAATAAATTTTCTTTACCATGCAATTAACAAAGTGACAAAAAAAATTCGAAAGTTGACAAATGAAACAAGAGATGATCTAGTAGGTCCACGTAAGACTCGAACTCTTCGATCTACCTAGTTAATTATCCTAAAATAATTTACCTACCTTAATAGTTTAATTTATAATTTTCCTACATTATTTTAAACTATGTTTGTGACCCACTGAACATACCTAATACATTGCTATTAATAAGTAGGTAGGTTTCAACTTTTGCCCAGCAGTGTGAACAACTGATTAATTAATAATTCTTTTAATATTATTTCTAGAGTCACTACTCAATCCGCAAAGCAGCGCACTGGCTAGGCTTCGGCACTGAAAGCATTCGCTCCATAAAAACAAACGCCCAAGGGCAGATGCTCACACACGAACTCGCCAACTCCATACAAGTAGAGATCTCTGCTGGAAGATACCCGTTACTGGTCAATGGTACTGCGGGAACCACGGTCTTGGGGGCTATAGATGAGTTGGACGAAATCGCAGAGATTTGCAAGCGGCATGGGATCTGGTTTCATGTTGATGTTAGTATTGTATAAATATTATAAAATAATATTGATAAGAGTATTATTTTACCTCCATGAATGTAAAAATAAACTTGTTTTTGTGTATTTACTATCAATCGCAAAGAATGTTTAGACTGTAGATTAATTTCGACCCACTGTTTAAGTCTTCGGTAGTATAGTGGTAAGTATCCCCGCCTGTCACGCGGGAGACCGGGGTTCGATTCCCCGCCGGAGAGACCACATTTTGTGGTATAAAATTTTACTTTACAATACTTTGATCTATTTCTTTACTCTAATTTATATAAATTGTACAATATTTTTTCAGGCATGCTGGGGTGGAAGTTTAATTCTGTCACAGAAATATCGGCAACGTTTGAAAGGAATTGAAAGGTAATTTGCACCGGGCGGGGCAGGCGGGGCGGGCGGCGCGCCGTTTTAGATAAAAGACAATAATAGTAAAATTTTACAACTGCGCTATATCGCTTTGTTATGGATATCAACCAGCTTCGATTTGATCGAAGTCAACCAGTATAATCGAGCTCCGGCGAAACAGGCCAAGTCTTGTGCGGATCCTAGGCACATAAAATCAATACAATATTTGCACATAAAATCATTGAAACTCTCATACCTACTACTTTTGTAATATTTATTATTTGTAAGCTTCTAGCAATACATTATTTTGTATTTGTAGGTATGATAACAATTCAGAGTCAATTCAGAGTCCTCTCTATTACAGACAAAAACTGTGGATAAAATGTAACGCCTTTTATATTTTTTAGAGCAAACTCTATATCATGGAATCCGCACAAAATGGCAGGCGCGCCCATGCAGTGCTCCGCCTTCCTAATCCGAGAGAAGGGGTTGCTACACGAGTCCAACTCAGCAGCTGCTAAATACCTGTTCCAACAGGACAAGTTCTACGATATCAGCTACGATACGGGGGACAAGAGTGTGCAGTGTGGGAGAAAGGTAAGTAAAACCATGTTAATTTGTGCTAATCTCTCACGCATAAATCTACGCCGTCGTTGTACAAAAATACATTCTTAGTTTCGTAAGTAGAAGTAAAAAGTGGAAGCGTTAGTTATAAACTTCAGCAAACAAAAGGTTCTTATACTAAGAAAGCTCTAACTCTGTTGTGATAAATTCCACAGCAAAACTTTGACTTCATCATGAATGTCAGTTAGCAGGTTAACTACGAACTTTGTTTGTGTTGGAGGAACCCCAACGCGAGGTCCATAATACTTGTAACTCATTTAAATATCATTACTAGTAGTAATAATAACTCAATGTTGTAACTACATTTCTAATAGTTACCTACTTTACTTTTCTGCTGAGCTCACCGCAGAGGCTGGGTAGCGAATTTGTTAACGCCATGCATATTTCATTTTCCAGACGGACGCCTTCAAGCTCTGGGTGATGTGGAAAGCCAGAGGTGACAACGGCCTTAACGCACTAACTGACCACATCATGAGCCTAGCAGAGTTCTGCCACAGCACCGCGTCTTCAAGACCTGGGTTCAGGCTGGTCACAGCAGCACTGCAGTGCCCCAATGTCTGCTTCTGGTATATACCGGAGTTTATGAGGGGGAAGGATGAGGATGAAGATTGGTGGAACCTGATGCATAAGGTTATTGAGCGTAGATTTTTGAGTTTTTATTTTGCGACGTCTCAAACGCGATGATGATCATGTTCTCCTAGTCAAATTTCGGCTTCGGACGGCGGCATGTGCGCAGGAAATATTATAGTAGTGTGTCACAACACACACTAGTGTGTGTGCTGTGCTAACGCAGGTGCACTCTCTATTCCTTCACACTCTTCGATAATAATCCTATTGGACGGCAGACCGACACGACCGGAGAGAGATCAAGCACAGGAACTTCGGCTTTACGAGCTTTCCAAGGCACGGGGGTGTGACACCGTCAAGTACCTGACCTCGGGCACAGATTAGGTAATATTACTTGGCTCCGGCTCCTAGCTGCTTCAGTGAATTTTTCAGTAAAACCGTGATAAAGTAGTCACGGAAGGACTGAGGTACCTATCATGATGATAAAACATATTTTTTTTATTTTGCGCCCTACTGCTGGGCAAAATCCTCTCCCATTGACGATTATGTTAAGCGAAAAGAAATAGAATGCATAACGATTAGCTTGTGATTAGCCCGTGGCTTTGCTCACTCCGTCCAGAGTAAAATGATCGAACCTGTTGTTAAGGATATTGCATGCAAGAGTTAATATTAAAACTAAAAAGAAAATTCTGTTCGCAGATAACCCCAAAAATCAAAGAGCTCCTGACAACCAGCTCTCGCCTGATGGTAGCGTACTCCCCTCTACGTGGTTACAAGAACTTCTTCCGCCTCGCCTTCACCTTCCACCCGGCTGTAGACGAGGAACAAGTGCTGGAGATGTTGCGGGCTGTTGAGGAATGCGGGGAGCTGGTCACTCCTGATATGTTGTGAGATAGTTTCTGCTCGTGGCCTTGTTCTCCTGTCGGATGACGTAGACTTTCGTGTTTTACGTAGACTATTTACCTAAATTTTAGCAAAGTTCCCTAAGATTACCATAAGTACCCAGTACAGCCACTGTCGATTTTTCCAACAGTAATTTTTTTTAACGTGTATTAACTAATAATAATAATAATTTTGGAAAACAAGCATAGTCAAAGTGTACATATATTATGAAATTACAATTAGTAACAGACTAGCTTGGTCTATATAAGTTTTGTTCTGTAGTATCTACACTAAGTCAAAGACTTGTGCTGTAGATACCACGTCCCTTCCAACTTTGTATTAGAACAAGTTTTATACCTGCAGTTTAAGTACCATTTAGATTTAGGATTAGAATTAAACCTTTGTTTACTAATTCAAATTTTATTTATCAAACACCTATAGAGGAAGCTTATCCCTTCATACAACAGAATCAGCTTTTTATACTAACTAAATAAATTTTATTATTATAGTGCGTAAGCCGTCACACTCGGGGTAATTTTTTTCGGGGGCGCTAGAGTCCGAATGTAGTCCCAAAGTTTTTCGACTCCTACGTAACTTGCCTCGTGGTGTAGTTGGTTAGCACATTCCCGTACTGAGGGAAGAAGGCGGGTTCAAGTCCCGACGAAGTCGATTTTTTTGATATTTTGTTGGTTTTTTAACTAAATTGTTTTTTGTATTTATTAGAATAGTGCGTTATCAACAATCCACTGCAGGTACTTGTCCACCCGGGTGTACATCCCGGGATGGTTCGGTTCCCCGCAGCGAACGCCCCAGGACACGACGCCTATGGCTGCCCAGCGGCCGCTCGACATCTGGTACATCAAAGGACCGCCGCTGTCTCCCTGAAACATAGATTTCAGATTTCATTTATATACCACTAGCTGCTGCCCGCAGCTTCGCACGCTTTTTTCCGGGATAAAAAGTACCTATGTCCATCCCCGGGATACCATCTACCTCTCTGCCAAATTTCACTGAGATCCGTTCAGTTGTTTAGCCGTAAAAAGGTAACAGACAGACAGACAGACATAGTTACTTTCGGATTTATAATATTAGTATGGATAGCATTATATTACAGAACAGGCAAGTAGTGAGTTAATTTAAAAATAATTAAAATAACAATTAAATACTTAAAAATTGGTTACAACAATTAAAGAGTACATTTACGATGGCCGATCGAAGTGCTTTCTCGATAAAAAAAAATAATAATTACATTAGCTTTTATTTTTTTTCTTTACACATTATGTCCCTAGTTTACCGCAGCTTCGCACGTATTTTTAGGTGCGTGTTCGGACTAGTATCTGCCTGGGGTTCGTGCATTTGGTTTGCATTTGCAAAACCTATGTCGCCCAGGAATAATGTACGGTAGGCACATTATTCCTGTGCGTAATCTGTAATAAGGAGTAAAAAATTTAGAATTAGATGAGTAGGTAGTTTCCCACTTGATCTGTTCGTGATCGTTTCGTCTTTTTTCATGTGGACAAAGATTTCTGTAGATTTTGCCTTATTATAGAGGTAGGCTATTAATGAAGCAAGTTGCAACTTTTTATATAATGAACTTTAAGTTACCTGACAAGCATCCTTCCCCCCGGAATACCCTCCAGCGCAGATGTTTTCATCGAACACGGTATCTGTGAAGGAGTCTCTGCAGGTCTGCTGCTCCCAGACGGGGATGGTGACCTCCATCAGCACGTGGCTGTTAGGCCCTCCGTACCACTGGGTGCCCCAACCTGTAGGATATAAAGAAGTTAGGCAACTCGCTTGGGTTCGCTGGCACATGGAAAATATACTCCTGTAAGCTTAGGATAGTCCTGTATCGACAACAACGTCAACGAATCAACGCGTATTTGATAGTCCACTACTGCTTTGGCTTGATCTTAGGCATTATGCCTGATTTAAACTTTAACAAAGTGTAACTGACACCTAATGGGCCAGTTACACTTTAGTTGCATTATGTCGCGGTTGGAAAATTTTGGCAATGGTATGCCAGGTGCACGCGAGTGAATACAATTAGCAACTTGCAGTGCTTCCAGCTAAAGTGGGAATACTTTTCATAGTATGACAGCGATCCATAGTTTGCATACTTTTAGATCGATTTCATAAAATTAGACCGAGTTTCATACGTACTCGATTAAAGTTTTCGAATGATTTTGAGCGATTTGTTGGAATTTGGTAGTAAATCTATGACAAACCAGCGGTAGTAAACGATATTTTTTCCGTTTTGGTATCGTACACACTCATACTAGCCACTCTTAAATAAAAGCGTTTACCAATAATAACAGCAGACTCATTGACCAAGTTCAGTCCAATCGGCGGGAGACAGATCGGCCAAACGTAAGTGTTGAACGTAGCCGGACGGTCCAGCTTCAGAATGGCGATGTCGTTCTTGTACGTGTTGTTGTCGAACTGCTTGTGCATACGTTTCTCGACGACCTTGAAGTTGTAGGTGCGGGTGTCGTTGTTGCGCTTGAAGTCGTATTCGCCTAGGCGGACCTCCAGCTCGTCGGCGTCCCATCTGTGAATATAGTTTTTTTTATTTGCTGAAGGTGGCTGTAGTGTCGCTGCGACCATGATAAGCCTATTCTGATCACCACTTGTGTTCATGTTCACCTCTAAGCTGCAGCGTTCATAGTTCGCTACAAACTTTTGCAGCTGCTGGGAAGTTTGTGATGATTGACTATAGTTAGAAAATATTGTAGAAATATTTTCTGTTTGTGCTCCAATTGAAAGTGATCGCAAATAAAGACGATAATAGCAAATGAGACATCTAGAGAAGGAAAATGCTACTCCTATTTATTGAGATTCTTAACAGTACTGAAAACTACGCCGAATCACCTACATGCCCAAAACAGACTTCTTGTTTCAGAGAACCATGGGATTTAGCTTGTAAGAGGTGTAAAAAGAAGTTTTGTGTGCTTCGCACGTCTCGCGTAGCTTCCTAGCAGTTTGTGTGTGCGCGTTGAAATCTTTTGTTTGCTACGCAGTCTTAGTAGCACAGGGCTACGAAATTCGTGGGCGGCCGTAGAAATCTTGTATGCTTCAAAGTTTTCGTAGATTCGTACCGGCTTCATGAACGCTAACCCCTTGGTGAATCTCTTAGTGACACTAATCCATGTTCAAACGGTTTGTATTTTGAACAAATCTTAGTCCAATCTGTCAAATCATTGCATAATCTCTTATGATAAAAACATTAATAAAATATTATAATTAACATTAATATTATTATTGGTTTTTGGATGACGGAACATTAGGTGGAGAGGTAAACACAGTTTTTGATGATCTAAAAAACATCACAGGTGAATTTCGAAAAATAGGTTTGGAATTAAATTTTTCAAAGTGCGAGCTTTTTATTTCGGACTCTTGTGTAGACAAAAGCAATATCATTGGAAAATTCAATAGTCAATAGCCCCCAAGATTACAGTTGTAGATAAATGTTCACTTCGCCTCCTTGGTTCACCAATTCTTGATGAGTCTCTTCAGTCCTTTAAAGATGAGAAAATTCAAAATTTCAACCAAACTTCGGACAGACTGCTCAAAATTAATAGCCATATTATGTCTTTTACAATAATTGGGTTTTGTCTTTTTGTACCTAAATTTACGTATTATTTGAGATGTAGTCAACTAGAAACACAGCGAGCTCTTGGACGGCTTAGACAACATAATAAAGAATACTCTATCATCGGTTCTGAATGTCGATTTAGATGACAAGGCATGGCAAGACATAAATATACATACATGAATAATAAAACATATAACGTACCGAATTATTCCTGAGAAAGAAAATGATTATAGTCTATAGGTGATGGCGACGCCGACGCGGTAGGTAGGTACTACTAGAAGCCGGTCGGCGAGGTTGGTCTGGTGCACATGTCCACCTCTTACCTCCTCAAGCAGTGAGCGGCGGTCAGCACATGTCTGTCGGTGATGAGCACGCCGCCGCAGTACTGCTCGAAGCCAATCGGTGTGACGGAGGCCATCCATGGCCACTCGCCGAGGTTAGCTGGCCGCGAGCCCATCAGACGTCCGTGAGGACGGGTGCTTAGACCGCATCCTGGTACAAACATTTTGCAAATATAGCTAGTTACCAACATAATAAGGAACGCCTTTATCTACGTTTGGACTCACATTGGTCTATACGGTAGTAAAATAGTGTTTTTACGCTTTCCTTTTGATTGTACCTGAGTTAATTTAACCCGCGAAGGATTAAATATCAATATTCTGTTTGGTTTTCTATGAATATAACTCGAAGCGTTTTTTGATAAATAAGGTATCCAAAAACATGTCAAAAAACTGACTGTATTTTAGGCTACATTTCGGAGGCATGTTCACTGCTTGTTCTGTTTTTATTTTGCGAAAATAACAATGTAAAGCACAAAAATGTAAAAAAGCGAAAGCTGAGCTCCTTTTTAATATTTTCAATTAGGTATTCATCATCATCCTCAACCCATCTTCACCCACTGCTGGGTTTTGTCCTCCGAACTCTCACGGCCCTGTGCTAATTAAGTACAATAATTAAAATATTTTCGAATAAACAACCTCTATTTTCCGCCCTGGTGCTCTTCCCCAGTATATCCTGATCCTCCTCCTTGGGCGCAGTTGCCGGTAGGTCCCCAGCCAGCCCTTCCGGTCCGAGTACCATTTTCCTGTCAGGACAGCACACTCCGATCTTCCTGCTATCACTGAAATACAGATTGTTACTTCTTATGGTCAGGACAGATCCAGATCGCTTGGCTTTTAATAGAGCAACAGCTAGCAGTAGGTACACACGCTAGGGGTCTATTCTTGCACTGCCCCGCGCCCGTCAAGGTGAGGCTGAACGTAGGTCTACTTCGCAAAATAACACAGAATTCAATAGAATCTACAAATTAGAGCTCCCAAAACAGGTCTCCGAGAGTTTTTGCCTAAACATGCATCGGGAGAATGATTACATAAATAATTTTAATGTAGTATATATATTATAACTACATAAATAATGAATAATAATTCTAATTACATAAATAAATAAAAAATAAATAAAAATAAAAAAGAATTTTTCTAAAATATATTTTAATAATATTGTAGTAGAGAAAACGAAATATTATTAACAAGTGAATATTATTTCCAGTAACAAACGAAAATCATACATTTTGGGCGATGAAACCGTGCAAATTCTCGTTTTTTTGTAATAGCTTTCTTTCTGGGTTCTGTATCGAAATGTTTTATTTATACATCCAGTAAGAAATGCATCCAAATTTCTAAAGGTAAAATAGCCCCTGATCTTTGATCCTTGAGTCATGGATGTTGTAATGCCCTAGGTATCAAGCCAGGTTCTGAGGCAACCGATCCTAACAGTAAGCGTTTGTTCATGGACCTCCCACGTCGAAATTATCTGCAATGATTGATTAGGAACTCGCAGACGCGTGCGGAGAATCAATAATCGTGATGTAGGTTAGTAGCTGCTACTGATAGAGACCTACCTACCTACCATCATCATATTAGACCACACGAGTCCACTGCTGGACATATAGCGGTATCTACCTATACATAGATAGATGGTTTATTTGGTTCACAAACATAGACAGACAGCACAAAACAAAATACACACAAACACTAAAAATTAAAATCAAATATTACAAAATGTGCACTTATGAATCAAAAAACTAGAATTTAAACTTAGGAGTACCTAAGTAAGTACTGTTTGTAGGAAGGTAAAAAACAGAAAAAGAATGACAGAAATACCTATCAATATTGGAATGGGAAGAAATAAAATTCACAAAAATATCTGTCGGATATATCAAGCTTTATGCAGCATTGGCTCTTAGCAATGTACAGAGATAAAGCTTTATGCAGGATTGGCTCTTAGCAATAAACAGAGGTAAAGCTTTATGCAGGATTAGCTCTTAGCAATATACAGGGATAACTCAGACGAGTAGTAGTAAAGCAGCACCTAGTACGACATTCAATAAACGTAATGCAAAAAAAAAACTGTTTTAGAGCAAGTGCCATGTGCAAATGAGGCTCCCGTCAGCGACAATCTACGCTACGACAATAAATAGCAACTTTAAATTAAATACTCAAAGAGCATAAAAAACGGACACTTTTAAGGTTAAAAAAATATTCAATAAATAAATTTAACCAAATTGTCAAACAAATCCTTTGTAAACAGGCTTACTACAAAATATCAGATTATCTAGAGTTAGAGGATAAAAAAGCTTGGGACAAGTTTTGCTCCAACTCAAAAACTAACAACCTAACAAGGTTAAGGTTTCTTGTTCGCTTCTTTACTTTACCTTAAAAATATTGACGTGAACAAAAATCAAAGTGATTACTTTATTTCCTAGTTTTATAACTAGTCCTAGTTTTACAACAAGTATTAAGTTCTTATGAACTTAATACTTGTTGTAATTTGAATTTTGTGACGTGTCCAAGAGTCCTGTAAGGTCTTAAGGAAATAAAGCACTTTGAATTTGAATTTGGTAATTTGGCCTTACGTGTTATCAAGTATGCAGAGGTGTTCGGTAAAAGCGACGAAGTCCTTCTGGAAGTCCTTCTTCTCCTGAGGGCACTGGTGAAGCGGCTTGCAGACTCCTGGCTTGTTGTCTGGCAGATGGCATGGCTCCGCGAGGTTATTGGCCTGGTGATTTACAAGTCTATAGCCATCATCATGATCATCATCATCCATTTCAGCCTAAAGGCGTTCATTGCTGGATATGGTAGGCCCCCCCCACACTTGTTTTTATGAGACTGGTTTTTGAACCGCGGTAATAGCTATTTATTAGTTATCAAGTCCTGCGCGGTCCAGCAGTTCCTACAAGCTTCACCAGGTCATCGGTCCACCTCGTTTTCCGAATTTGCAAGTCTTTAGTAAAATTCTATAAATTGACGATCGACTTCGGTGCAGTGGGTGAAGGCCAGGTGGCCGCAACTTTATGAGTCTCAGGTGAGACTCATAAAGTTGCGGGTTCAATTCGAGGATCCGTAATTATTGGTTACGGCTTTATGGGTGTGGGTGTTTTCTATGTTCATTACGAATGTAAGCGGGTTAACTAAATAAATAAATAAATAAATAATGCTGGACAATCCACACAGCATCATCTAGCCCCAAAGTAAGCAGAGCTTGTGTTATGGGTACTAGATGACTGATAAACTTAATACAATATATAACATAGATAGATATTTTTTATTATATATAGAAAATACCCAGAACACCCGGAACAAATATTTGCAGATCGTACAAACATTTGTCCCAAGGCGGGAATCGAACCCGCAACCTCCTGCGTCGCAGGCGGACCTTCGCCCGCCGCGCCACATCGGTCGTCAAACTAAAAACCTTATTTGTGATGGAAGAACACCAACGTTTCATCCCTTAACGAGGGACTTAATAAATTCTTAAAACTACGATAGTTTTTATAGTTTTCTATGTTTGTACCTACTCATGCAATTACAATAAAAAATATGGAAATTATGGTATAATATATAATATCACTGGTAAAGAATAAGAATAAGAATAAAATATATTTATTTTGTAAACAGATTTAAACATACACAACACACACGTAATAATAATAATACAAACAAAATTTAATTAAAGAGGAAAAAAAAATAATTATGACAGTCTGTTTTCAAAATTGGCTTTGGTGGATAAAACGACCGGATTTTTTTAATACCTACCTATTAAAAAAATAAACAAATAACGTACTAGTAGTAGGTATACAATTTCTACACTCGCTCTTTGCCATATTAAGTAAGTACTTGTACTTATTTCAATCAAATATTCACAAATCGCACGCTTACTGCTTACAAAAACATCACAACATTCGTTCGTCACTGCGGCGCATTCGCGACTGGTTGGGTACCGAGAGGGTACTGAAAACGAGGCGCGTAGGTATAACTCACGTTCCGGCCGTTTGTATGAAGATAGAATACTGTATAGATATCATTACCGTGCTCCGACCGTTGCAAAACATATGGAAATCACCATAATGGCGCCAAAGATAGTTACCAAGTCGAATGGCTAATAGCACTGTTGTCGGTGCAGGCGCAACATAATTGATACAGACATAACACAATAAAACTGAGACTATTTATCTAGTAAGGCAAGAGAGGTAATTTGTTTACATAATATATTCGAGGAACATTTTTTTGGATTTAATTTATTATTATTTTTTTGTAAATTAATTTCGATTTGTCAGGTGATTGAGGTGGCAGTTAGAAGTGTTATTTGTAAGAAATTGTTCTAAATCCTTGTTTTGAGTACATAGCATTATTGGTGCAATTTTTAATAAATAAATAAAACATTAATTAAATAATAAATATTGCTGGGCAATTCACACAGCATTATCTAGCCCCAAGCTAAGCAATGCTTGTGTTATGGGTACTAGATTACTGATAAACTTGCATAGATAGATATTATTGACGTTGTCGGTTAACTTTCGAAAATCACATTTATTTGAATTTGGTAAAGTAAAATATGTCACCCATGTTCTGCGTCTACCACCTTTTTTTTTTAACTCAGAGACTTCTTTTAATTTTATTTGTGCTAAAGAACCTACGGTGTGGCCGACAACCACAGAATTATGGTACTACACAAAACTGTCAAAGCGTTAATATCATTTCATGACTTATTGGAGTAATTTATTTTATGTATACATACCTAATTAACTTGGTTGGTTTTTGAATTCGTCCATTTTGTTAACGTAAGTAGGCTTTCTTTAAATCTATTTGGGGTATAGTTTTTGTACCTATATCTGATCACTGAATAAAATGTTGAAGATTAAATTGAGAAAAATATGTAAAGAACTTTAGGCGAGAGAGAATTGAGGCAATCAATTCTCTCGGAAATAGTAATCATCTAATCAGCCCACACATGTCCACTGCTGATCACAGGCCTCCTCCATACGACGCCACAAACAGCGTTCATCCATCCAGAATCAGTAATACTGGCTCTTATAAGTTTAGCAGTTTTCTTATTAGTTCAGCAGCCCATCTTACTTGATTCCCGTCCAGTTCAACAAAGCGTTTGTGTCTGCCACTGCCAACGACGCCAACGCCCCCTTTCGAGACCTCTTGCCAGGCTGTCCTGTCGGATTCAGCTGTAAAACCATGGGTAAAATATACAATATACAGTAGAACTCCTAAGGATGTTGTAAATTGTAACTCATTCAAAAAATACGTAGACAATTTTAAATAAACCTGTTTGAAGAAAAATATTAATAAAATAAATAAATTTAAATAATGCTGGACAATCCACACAGCATCATCTAGGCCCAAAGTAAGCAGAGCTTGTGTTATGGGTACTAGATGACTGATAAACTTAATACAATACATAACATAGATAGATATTTTTTATTATATATAGAAAATACCCAGAACACCCGAAACAAATATTTGCAGATCGTACAAACATTTGTCCCAAGGCGGGAATCGAACCCGCAACCTTCTGCGTCGCAGGCGGACCTTCGCCCGCCGCGCCACATCGGTCGTCAATATTACAATAAAAGAACAGGAACAAATTAGAACTAGTATTTACAATTGAAACAATTGAGCTAACTGCAAACTGTTGCAAACAATCTAGAGATAGCTCAATTGATCCATATCAATAAAATATATAAATAAGTGAAAGTCTAGAATTTAACAATACAGGTTTAGGTTTTACGAAAAAGACATTCAACTGATTGAACGTTAATGGTGGGAAACTGAGAGAAGTGAAAAGGATGGAAGGACGGTTCTGCACTGGTACAGTACGGGCTTCCATAAAATGTTGCTTTTCAAAAGGAGATTTTTTCTTGTGATCATTGTAAAAAAAGTTTCCTCTTCACATACCTTCCACACTGACACCCCACCCCACAAACAACACGCCAAATAACACCAAGAGCATTTTCAAACTATAACCAAATTCACTGATTTTTGTAACAATACTGATTCATACAGCATCAGTGCCGCCACTGGCCGGATGTTGGCTAAATGTACTGATAAATAGAATTATCCACAGGATGTTCAGCGCTGATAATATTTTGCAGTTCGTAGAGGAACCCGCATTTTTGCGAGGTCAAGGTATGAAGTTTAGAGCTATTCAGCTCCAAACCTTGGATAGGCCTTGAGAATTTGGCAAAAGAGTCAATCGGTTTAGCAAGGTAAGGTTCCACGTCATTTAATCTTCATCATCATCATCATTAGAAATAGTCAGTTATCTGTATTAACAAAGAAAATTTCAATCAAATTATAACTAGTATTTACAATTGAAACAATTAAGCTAACTGCAGACTGTTGCAAACAATCTACAGGTAGCTCAACTGATCCATATCAATACCAGTCGGAAGCGTCCCCAAGACGCTGGCTGCATTGCCCCGCTGTATGGCAATGCTGATGCGCTGCGCCAGATATCCGCCAGCTCTCGGGTCACGCGTCGCGTCGACCAGATAACTTTTTAAAAACCCGGAGAGCCTCGGTACCCCACGGACCTAGGGTCTCGACCCCAAAGGGAGCAAATATGTAGGCTCTGTCGAGACCTGCATATTTGCGTCTCTTGAGATCCTCGGCCAAATCTGCCGCCGCACCAGCCCTTACGGATATATACGTTATCTGTTAGTCGTATGGGATTATTCCAAAACTGGTGAAAATATGCCGTATAAACTCACTGTCACCAAATTTATGTTTAAAATAATAAAATAAACTAAAAAAAAATTATTTCAGACTGTTGTGGTCCATATATAGCACAGTTACACATTTTAGTACTTACTAATAATAATGCAAATTTTAAACATATTTTTATTACATAATTATGAATATGATCAAAGTAAATATTCTTTGTTGACAAAGTTTGAGTTGGTTTAGGTTGCAAGTACTGAATTACACTCCTACCCAATGCTGCATGAATCGGCCGTTCAGTCTTCAGCCATCGCTGCCAGGTTTTTGTTGCGGCTGGTGCGCAGGCGACGCAGCGCGGCGGCGGCGCAGCGAGTTCGTATCACACCTGGGCAGCTTTCCACGCCCGCATCAGCTAACATGCCCGACGCACTGCACCAGCGCGGCAGCCGCAACAACGCCCGGAAAGCGTTATTGAATTGTACACGAAGGGTACTCGTAGACCTTTTGGTGTAGTTAGTCCACAGGCTACATGTATAAAGTGATTTGCAAAACGCTTTAAATAATGTTATTTTAACAGGAACTGAACAACAGCGAAATCGCTGTGCTACCATGTTTGCTCTAGTTGCGACTTGCGAGTGCCTTTCGCTCACATTCCACATCTTCCTCATCCGACAAGGATTCTTTTATCAAATGCCCAAGGTAGGTACTTGAAAACAGACACTCTAAGGCATGGTTATTAACCTGATATACCTAATAACCTGATATACTTAACAATATACATGAAAAAAAGAAAATTACAATCAAATAATAAAAACAAATTAAAACTAGTATTTACAATTGAAGCAATTAAGCTAACTGCAGACTGTTGCAGACAATCTACAGGTAGCTCAACTGATCCATATCAATACCAGTCGGAAGCGTCCCCAAGACGCTGGCTTCATTGCCCCGCTGTACTTCATATATATATATATATATGTATTCTTTATATAATAATAAATCATTTATTTCAGGCAAAAGTTGCCTGAAATAACTGTTACTTTACATCCTGTAGGTACTAGACTAAAGAGTCTAGTACCTACAGGATGTAAAGTACTTAAGAACTTCGGCCCATATAAAATATATATCTTAGTCTAACACATAAAATAAACCTATTTACTTTTTATATGTATAAAGAAAGCACCCAGAACACCCGGAACAAATATCTGCAGATCGTACAAACATTTTGTTTGTACGATCAGCAGATACCTGCGTCGCAGGTTTACCTTTGCCTGCTACGTCATAGAGGTCGTCGACGAAATTTATCTATGTTGAGTTGTCCCTGCATTGTCGTTATCTGTACCATAACATGTCATACCATAATCAGCGGAATGTATAAAATGATGAATGTAATCGTGTCTAGGCAGTATTAACCGGCATCTCAAGTAGTTCAAAACTCTGTCCCAGGTGTGGCGAAACAAAGCTTCGGAAGGACATCAGTTTGCGGACCACCACCGCCGGTCCTAGTAGAGACGGTGTCTACTACTATGAAGATTGGTGTATGTGAGCGTTTGTTAATAAAAGATGAAAGCCAATAAGACGTTTATCAGGGGGAGGCCTGGGTCCAGCCGTGGACCAATATAGGCTGTGGTGGTGGTGGTGGTAGAGAGTTTGTTTCACAAGAACAATTAAAAGATGGCGGGACGATCTTTTAGCCGGGAATGGTGATAATGACAAAACTCCCCTTGTTTGGTCACGTTCAGCAGTACCTACTATTTTAATTAAAAGATGTTCAACAATTTGGTGTTTTTGTTAGTATTAACACTAAATAGCTAACCTTTTTTGGACTTCACCTATCTCACTGATACATTTGTATCTACTTTAGTTTATTCCGTAATTTTTAGTTATTGTAATGTGTCGTGTCGAATAAATTATATCATTTCATTTATATAATTTTTTTCATTTCATTCAGCATTGCACGAATGTGTGCTGATGAGGGTGGGAAGTCACGATGATTTGAAGGAAATCTTATTTGTACGAATTTTATTGTTTGACGTTGTTTACGTGTATTGCCACCAGTGGTAGCGACTAGTTTTTTTCTCGATTGCCACCTGTGGTTTCGGAGATGGTGGTAGCCATTGGGAAATAAGCTTAAATAAGTACCTAGTAGGTACTATTGCTAGTAGGCACAAATCACAATAATGATGAGGTACACAATTCGTAGTCCGCGATTGTACCCGCATTCCTCAAGCTATGGCCAATTGTTTAGGCTGGTGTATGCTAATGGCCAAATATTCGACGCCCATAATGTGTGCAATGTATACATTCATAATAACTAGGTAGGCAAAACAAACGTAACAGTAGTAAGGCAAAGAAGGAGGACTCAAAGACTTTGTTATTAACACGACAAAATAATGGCAAAGGCTTAGGCAATGTTTTACAGTCCGAAATAGTCTTATAATGATTCCTTCTTCGTGAATCTCCTTAGAGGCCATAGACCATAAGGGGCCTAGGGCCACTAGCATAGGGGCATAGGCCTCCCCTAAAGGTTGGTGATGCCCCGCTGCCGCCCTGTTCCCAGTGCATAATCTTTTAGACGCCTCTTACGACACCCGCAGGAAGAGTTGGGTGGTGCAAATTCAACATCGAATTTTGACCATTAATACTCGCTCAAAACCGATACTCAAAATCTGTATCGAGGCGTTGTATCTTATGTCTTACATCACGTACAAAATTTTAAGGTGCTATTAAAATAGTTGAATTTACATAAACGTACGTACCTAACGCACGTTGTTGATGAATAAATAATGAAAACAAATTATGTATTCTTCTGTTGTATTGTTGACTACTTGGACCTTTTTTAAAGTACTTAATTAAATAAACTAAGTTATAAATAATTTAGAAGATGACATCGAGGATAGAGCGAAGTGAAGGAGATTGATCAAGAAAGCTGATCCCACCTTTATTGGGATAATTCATAACACCTTTTCTTTGCCGTTGGATATTCGAAGTCAATGCATACCATAAATTCGATCTTCTCATCACAATCTTTTAAGATTTTTTAATGTTACGGTAATTTAATTAATCCTAACTTTAGGATTATTCACATCATTTATTTAAGATCTCGTTATAAAATATTTTTTTTACTATAGAAAATAAAATATTATAAAACTATTCTACAGTAAAAAATATATCAAACGGTGAATCACCGGCCCCGAATTCTTGTTTCATCATGACTCTTCCTCCTAGGATTATTATTATTTTGATATTGTAGTTTATAAGTTTAAACTTTGACATATCTGCATCATTTATGACATATTATTAAATGATCAAACGAACTTACCAAGTGAAGTTCGATTTTGATTGTCCTGTCTTAAGCGAAGGAATTTAAGGTCCCTCCCAACCCAATTTCTATAGGTACCCACATCAATGTTGGGGTCCTTAGTATTTGACTCTAAACCTAATGAAGCTATGGATAGGCTGTGGCGCCTCCTAGGGATATACACGACTTTCTTTTATATATCACTAGCTGCAGCCCGCGGCTTCGCACGCTTTTTTAGCCTATGTCCGGCCCCGGCCGCGGGCTGCAGCTACTTAGTATATAGAAAAATAAACCTTCGGCTTGCTAGGAAGAAAGATAGTACCGATTAACATCACACTATATACGCGAAAGTTTGGATGTATGGATGTTTCTTACCTCTTCACGCCAAAACTACTGAACAGTCGGGCTGAAATTGCATAGGAACAGGTAATTCTAGGCCTGGACTTTCTATCTCATAATCATACTTTTCTCATACTTTTTATCTCATAAATCAGTTCCTATGGGATAGAAGTCACCTTTAAACGTTTCCATGGAAACAACGCGTGCGAAGCCGCGGGCAGAAACGCATTATCATCTACAACCTATCTTAGTCCACAGCTGGACATAGGCCTCCCCTAATGAGCGCCATAGCGCCCTGTCTTCAGCTTGCAGCATCCAGCGTCCGCCTGCAGTCTTTCGCAGATCGTCATCCCACCTGGCCGGAGGGCATCCTACACTACGTTTTCCCAGTCGCGGTCTCCACTCGAGAACACGTTTACCCCAGTGGTTGTCGGTTCTTCGCGAAACAAAAGAAACAGAAACTAGTTAGACCATATCTCGACTAAGAATAAATATCTTCTTTGTTGCTGTTTACGAAAATTTGAAGATAAACGCACTAAACGTTTATAAAATTTTCTAAGTATTTCTGTTAAGTAACTTTAACTGCACTGCACTTTCATATTCAATTCCATCACTTAAGTCTTATGTAAGAACCTCCTAACAGTCGTTAACCTAAATTGGTTCCCAATTATTAGAACATACTCAAAATTTGAAGAATTGTTTATTCTGACTGTACCAAAATGCATTACAAAAACATGCGAGGCAAAACAAGAACTCAAAATAGGGCAAACATGGAATAGAATTATTAAAATATCCATAACCTTCGAGGCATACAAGGAATATAGAGGTAATGTAGGGCGAACGTGGAATTCTGCGAGGCGAACAAGGAACAAATAAATTTAATTTGTCCTGTCCTACGAATTATGGCGATCGCCTTAGAAACTAGATGTAATCATTTAGATGTAAATGGTAATATGCCATTCATCATATTCGTGGTTTTACGAGGCTATAAATTAAATTACGTAAGTATAAGTAGGAATTCAAAGCGTTTATTTCGCTTTTATGTAATGTATAATAAATTAAATGTTATACCTAATCCTTTCACAGACAGATTCGACTATGATTCTAAAGATCCGAGACCCGCTTGAGACGAATTTTCGAAATAAATTATCAAGAAATTATTGAAGCGGGTATTTGCCATGGAACCTTTCCAAATCCTAATTCCTTTGAAACTGAGGTTCGCCTGTCTTTTCCAAATTCATTTCCGTCGTTTCAGGCTGAGCCTTTTATAATAAGATCTATAGTTTGGAGGAAACAGCAAATTGGCTGGTCTGCCCGCGGCGCCAGCGCCAGCGCAGCGCCTTGCTCAATGGCTCAGGCATTTTAACTGAATCTACATACCGGTCAACTATTTCTTCTATTTCCACAAGATAAACAGCTAACTTATTTGTAATTGAATAAACCCTTCATTATTGAATTTTAAAAAGGAACAAACTTATCACAAGCACGTCGATTTATTTTTCAGTACTTGGTGAAATTGCCATGAAATTACATGGCGATCAAAAGTTCACATTCCAAGATGTTACTGGTACTCAGTAAGTTATTTTATATTGACCATAAAGCTAATTACTAAGATTGGCATATCAACTTACTACCTCTATACTAAATACATTTGGTAAAAAGCTACTATAAAAATAAAAGAGGGTACCAAACCAACCAAGGTTTGGTCCTAAGCTTCTCTAGGATCTTTCCTCGCATTTGAATTTGACCCGCTAATTAAGTCATACCTGAGCCAGTCACACTCTATTTTATAATTGTCCTTCGGCTTCTGGGAGCAGAGAAACAGGGGAGGGAGCGTTGGCAGCAGCGAGTAATGTGGCGCAGGTAGCTTTGGGCAAGGCATGTTGCAGGCATTGGCAAAAATAGGTACTAAAATAAAAAAATGATAACGGTTTGAATAACAGAGGCTATGGATTTGTTCGCAGTTCCAATTAAAGTAAAAAAAGTAAAAAGTTAACATGCGTTTATTTTGATAACGTTATTGAATTTTTTTTTAAATATTTTGAAAAAACTCGAAAAAATACCCATTCCCCAATTTTTAGCCGGCTCCCAGAACCCGATCGGCAGAGCGGCATAGTTGTATGTTGTATGTATGGCTCAATCCATTGTCATCATTGGTCGGAGCTGCTTTGTATACTTTATAAAAAATGCTTCAGTTTTGAGAACTTGGCGTAAATATGTATGTATATAAGCGTGACAAAAGGTACGCTGTATCTTTCACATTTGTTTTTTAAATGATGATTATTACTTCATTTATCACAAACTTTAAAGACTAAACATTATTTTTACAATGCAGAGAATTATAAATATTGTGTCAGAATGTACCTCTTCAACGTTTCATGGAGTGGAATGAAACTTATATTTTAGGATTTAATAATATTCCGATGTTTTCAATGGAGTACTTTGAGAATAATTTCAGCTATTTGTGGATTCGGATGCAACTTAAATGCAATATACGAGTATTTAAAATAAAATGTATACCTACTATATAATTCTTTGGAGTAGTTTGAGAATGTGTGGGAATCTTATCTTTTTAGAACGAAAGGAATGGAGTACTTTGGGAATAAGCCATATTATTGACGCTTTGTGAAAATTTCTTGTAAATATTATTATTTATTTATAATACGCACGCACAGAGAGTATATATTTTCAGGTACGTTTCGTGCATGTGGACGCAAGCCTTAATAATTTCCTTTCGAAGGTAGGTATACTGAACTTTATTTGCTTTTAACGGGTAGTCTGGTTCCCATGCAACTAAGTAAGTATTTACGCCGGTAATAGGTAATCGTCATTCATACAACCATTAGCATAAAGCACCTATACAACGTTAAGGACAGAGCACACACACACACTGTCGCAAAGCACAAAAATGGGCACTGGAATATGGGCTAAAACAAGTAATTTTTACATACATTTTACAGTGACGGTATAAAATACCAGCCAGCACGTGGTAAGCAAGATTGATTGATTGATTTGACCTAGCCACTCGTTGGTGGTTGCAAGCTTCAAGCGAGTCTCGCTTTAAGCCAGTTGTACGATCATACGGCTTTTTGGTGAGCGTGCATTGACAGCGAGCTTGCTGCTAACAGACACCGCTTGGACAGCGCGTGAACAGCGTTATGTTTACACGATATGAGACGGAGGCAGGAGGCGTGCGGGTGCTGGGCAAGAGCGGTGTGGCATATGTATGCGACTACCTTTACTCGTTATATTGAAAAGTCTAGACAAGACTCATAAATTTATAGTACCAACGTAAATGGTAGCATTTAAGTATTATTATTGTTATCTTTATCTTGATCAATTCATAGATAATTTAATTAAAGCCGACATGTTGACAACAGGTTATTTATTTTTATGTTTGTATCTTATGATTTTAATAAAATTGCTTACAAGGGCTTATCTTAGTTTTTCCCATCGTGAGAGTATCTTCACTGGACATTTTTGATCTTAGAGATGTATCTATTAGATTTGTGAGTGCTTAGTATGGGCTGTGCGCATTATTTTACGAATAATTTCTTCGTTTTCGAGTCCTTCCTATGCATTTAGCACCTTACTGCGCTGCAGCGCCCCTACCGGATCGAGAGGAACTACTTTTCGTAGTGTGACAATGACAACGATGCAATAGTTTCGCGGGGATTACACACTCTTCGCTTAACCACGAGACAAGTAAAGCACGAGTGTGTACATCGACGAGACGTCTCGACGATTGTGCCGGTATTACGAAATCAATTTCAACTTCTTGTTTTATGGCGCCGCTTCATTACGAATTTGATGATAGTTTTCGAATGATTTTGAGTGATTTGTTGCAGGTTGACATGACAGCGGCAGTCACGTTGGCGGCATTGATGTTATAAAAGTAAGTAGATAGAGCACTACCAACAACACTAGGTTCGACTGAATTAAGTTCAGGTACCTACTCAATATGTTTATTGCTGTCATCACATTGGCTTAATTGGTAGGTATATATATGCATGTAAGTATCACAACGTGAACCCTGTTGGGCGTACACAACAAGTGGAAGGCAGACCGAGGTTGGTAGGTAGGTACTCACAGTACTGCGCAGAACGTCGTCGTCGCCTCAGACACTAGTCTAATTATTTTCTACAGTTTATGTTTTATTCTTTACCTACCAATGGACGTTACTACCAATCTGTGTGTTTCAATTTTCAATGTAGGTATGGTATGGTACTTACACCGAGCCCTTGCGATCTATGAATGTACCATGTCTTCCCCAAACACGTAAATCATTTCAGTAAAACACTGCTGTCACAGCAGCACAGGAATAGTGTTATTTAACAAGTCTCAGGATTTTGAAGCCAGAAACTAATAAATGTGTGAGTTGACAAAACATATAAATAACTTCAGTGTTTATACACACACCAGCGCGCGTGTACGTATAGGAAACCGAGACGTATTTTTCGCTTTTTTTTGCTACACCTTGTTTGTTTCTACTATCATTCTAAGACGTCAATGGTTATCGAAAACTTTTAACGTATTTTTAGTGTGTGTGTGTGTGTGTGTGTTTGGTACTAAGCGTGCTGGTACATTTCGCTATGAAACTCAGAATAATATGCGCCAAAATTGACGAATGGTCAGGTTCAGTTCCACCCGATATTCATGCTGACCGTAATAATCTATTAATAATATATTTTTTCGCTAATGCGTCCCACAATCTGCATCTGATAAGTTAGACTCCATTATCCTTCTTTATCTTTAGAAGAAATTCAGGTTAAGCTTAAAAACACTTGCATCGTCATCGGCCCATGTTAGTTTACTGCTGGACATGTAACATTCCCATTGTAATACCAACTCATAATTTCATGGAAGTTCAAATAAATCAACAAACCAGTTTGGCTACTCCATAATATTTTAGTGCCCTGACGAACCCATAGGTAATCCCATAATAATCTTTTATCGTTATAATCGCCATAAACATGATTAATGTCTGATAATGGATCATTATTTGAACTGGTCAAAGCGACAAAACACAGGAACTAAATAAAAACTATTTGGTAAAAAGGAAAAACAAAACTAAACGTCTAGAAGACGGGTTAGAAGACGGGTTAGAAGACGGGAGGTTTGATAAAATAAAACACAACGCGGGCGAAGTCGCGGGCAATATCTAGTTCTGCAATATTTCTGTAGGTATTATAAGAACTTAGAGGTTACCTTGCTAGGTTATAAATAGACGGACGAAGCCTAAAACTTCTTTGTTTCTAATAATAATAAGATAACTATCTTAGGACAAGCAAGGTCAGGCCAAATCTCCTGTTTTGACGTCTCATAAAAAATTATGTTCGAATTAACAAAAACTTATATAAAGCCTCGAGGTCACTCTCAGTTTATTTGTTGTTTGTGCTCAAAAAGTACAATTGAAGTTTAAGTTACGGATTCGGTTCTCCGTCGTACAAACATAATTTTGTCTCGATTTCCGAATCAAAAAAGTCGAAACATGTCGCTTCCTTCCACCGTTCTTTATTGCGAAGTTTAATTTTCATTCAGTCCGCCTCACCACGAGTGGACCGAAGCTGAGTTTGTTGGCCTTAGCAAAAAGTTTTTGAATCGATACAAATTCCGGTTCCTCGCCACAGACGCCAGCGCCAGTCGGAAGAGTTGGCTAAAAAGGGTTAAGTAGTTAGAAAAGCCGGCTATTTCGATTGCCTTATACGTATTTCCTTTAGAATACTTTTGACTTTTTTTATTTATTTTATTTTTCGGATGCTATTTATTCAGGAATTAGATCGGCTTAGGCATTTTAAGTAATAAAATCTAGTTTAAAATGATGGAATGAGGGTAGGTTAGTAATGATGATAATTTGTTCATTAATTAGGATGTACCTTACGAAAAATATTACCAATAATAAATAATAATAAATAAATAATGCTGGACAATCCACACAGCATCATCTAGCCCCAAAGTAAGCAGAGCTTGTGTTATGGGTACTAGATGACTGATAAGCTTAATACAATACATAATATAGATAGATATTTTTTATTATATATAGAAAATACCCAGAACACCCGGAACAAATATTTGCAGATCGTACAAACATTTGTCCCGAGGCGGGAATCGAACCCGCAACCTTCTGCGTCGCAGGCGGACCTTCGGACTTTAAATACCAGGACATCATTTTAGTCATTTCCCGTATGGTCCAGATTATTTTTTATGCAGCAAATTAGCTATAGGTAAATTAGTTAGGTTGCTAAAACCACGATGCAATGTCTACTCGTAGCAATATCGTGGTTTACACACAGCACGTGCTCATTCGTATCTAGCATATTTTTTTTATCTTTTTATTTTCACTTCTGCTTTCGCAATCCAAAAATTTGCGGTCTGAGGTAAGACTAACCCATTATGAGCTCCAATTCTAAACTGCTGTATCTTATAGATCTTCCACTTCCAAATGAATTGAATGTCTTTTACGCATTACATTACCATTCCTATTCGACGACCGATGTGGCGCGGCGGGCGAAGGTCCGCCTGCGACGCAGAAGGTTGCGGGTTCGATTCCCGCCGTGGGACAAATGTTTGTACGATCTGCAAATATTTGTTCCGGGTGTTCTGGGTATTTTCTATATATAATAAAAAATATCTATCTATATTATGTATTGTATTAAGCTTATCAGTCATCTAGTACCCATAACACAAGCTCTGCTTACTTTGGGGCTAGATGATGCTGTGTGGATTGTGCAGCATTATTTATTTATTTATTTATTCTTATTCAGTTTCCATTTCCGCCATTGCCATTTATATTCTATAGGATTAGGTATGTGTGTCTCCTATTTAGTTTCTAAAATCGAAAAGTTTAGCTCTATGGAAAATAAACGTGAATGAATCTATAATTCTGAATTATCTTAGCCGGTTATACCGACAATGTGCAATTAGGTAGAGCAACTCTACTCAACTCTACCATTTGCTGGCTAGTCACGTACCCATTGCTAAACCTCGGGCTTTTTAAATAAAAAATTAAACTTATATGATAGCGTTGAGTTGACGTTATTATTTATTGCAAATTTCTTTTGGTACCTAAGAGAAGGCATTCTCTGTAAGAAGTAAAACCCCAGTAAGTCAGAGACATCTTCTTCTTTTACCTAAGTATATAAACGAAAAGTATACTTTATTGTCAAAGAAAATTACAATCAAATAATAAAAACAAATTAGGACTAGTATTTACAATTGAAACAGTTAAGCTAACTGCAGACTGTTGCACTGTAGTGTATAAACTCAATTCCGAAGACCTAGATATATTTAAATATATCGTAAAAAACATATTAGTCAAAAATATTTTACGACACTGGGACCTATCATCGGAGCAAATCGTGAAGATTTGAAACAATTTTTGGTTTTCGAAGTCGCATTTGAACTATTTTTGCTGTGCGTGTGTAATTAATTATTTATGCGTTGTTGAAGTTTATGGTATTGTTACTTTGCTGCTAGGTACGTTCTTTTTTAGGGTTTCGTACCCGAAGGGAAAAAACGGAACCCTATTACTAAGCCTCCGCTGACCGTCCGTCCGTCCGTCCGTCTGTCACAGGGCTCTATCTCATGAACCAAAAAGAGGTAGACAGTTGAAATTTACAGAAAATGTGTATTTCTTTTGCCACTATAATAAAAAATAATAAAAAAAAATATATTAAAACTAAAGGGGCTTCCATACAAAAACCGTGTTTTTATGGCTAGTTTTGCTCTTCGATTGTCAAGGCTGTCTCTTGAACCACAATAGGTAGATACATGAAAATTTATATAAATAAGTAACACTTCAATTGTAATAACCATAAATACTAAACATATAATAAAGTTGAAAATTTAAAGGGGTCTCGGAACAAGTAAAAATTTGATATTCTTTGAAAAAGTTGCCTGATTTTTACGGTATGGAACCCTGCGTGTGCGAGTCAAGTCTCACTTGACGGTTTACTATGTTATTGTTATCTGTTTTTGTTTGGTTTTAATTCATAAATAATTGTCTTTGTTGAAGACATTATATTCGTTGCCTATTTATTTCACAAGTGAACAATAAAATAGTTACAATAAAAAAATACTTTATGGTACACCAACAAAAATACAATACAATACAGAAGACATTACATAAGACACAAGTACAATGGGCGGCCTTATCGCTTAGAAGCGATCTCTTCCAGGCAACCTTTAGATGGAAATAATTATGTGAATTTAAGAAAGGCAGGGAGTGTACCAATGGTAATCTTAAATAAATATTGACAACATTATAAATACCTAAAAACAAGAGTAATTACATAATAAATACCTTACTTTATATAAATTCATACATAGGTACATATGTACATATATAAAAAATATACAGTGAATTTAGAGTTGAAACCAAAACGTCAAGAGTCAAATACATAAGAGGTTTTTATCTTATTTTTTTTTTCGATAGGACTTAAATGCTGTTGACCGCAGATGGCCATGACAGCGTTCTGGTTTTTATCTTAGAACGAAGGAAGAAGTAGATATTGCTGAACATTTCGAACAGCGTCATCTAGCCACAAGTACGAGAAGTGCCAGACAGCAATGCTGCCAGCATTCTGGGCACAAATCTACTATAGCAAAAATTCTATTAAAATGTTTACGATTCTTTACTATACAAATTACTGCAATCAGTCGTAATATAGTCCGGAAATGTTTGAAAGTTGAAATTGACTCAGGTGATTGCTGGTAGATATGTTGCTGTCTACATGAGCATTAGGAGTACCTACCTATGGTTTATATTATGTTATGGATACCTTCATATTTATTTTGCAGCTACGCAATTATCTAGATTGCAAATGCAAGACATAAAATACATGCTCGTAAAAAGAAAAACCTCTTTGGTAAAAAGCTCTACCTCCTTGTATTCTTGGCTCATCTTCATTCTTCATTGATAAGTCATGATATGAAGGTTTATGTCCAGCTGGACATAAACCTTCCTCAAAGATATCCATAATGATCGGTATTCGAGGCTACGATAATGATGTCCTACTTAGCCGGCCGCCTGGATTTTCGGCGACGACCACGGCGTGCGGGGTGGCCAGTCTCAACAGAACAGATACTGGCCATGTGCGCAGAATATAATAATAATCCAAATTAATATTATAAATTCGAAAGTAACTCTGTCTGCAATGTCTTTCTATCTGTCTGTCTGTTACTTTTTCACGCCTAAACGGCTGAACGGATCTCAGTGAAACTTGGCAGGGAGGTAGATGGTATCATGGAGACGGAAATAGGCTACTTTCTATCCCTGATAAAAGAGTGCGAAGCCGCGGGCAGCAGGTAGTATAATATAAATAAATAATGCTGGACAATTCACACAAAATTATCTAGCCTCAAGCTAAGCAGAGCTTGTGTACTACCTAGATATACATCAGTATATAGATAGATATTTTTTATTATACATAGAAAACATCCAGAACACCTGGAACAAATATATACAGTACGTACAAACATTTGAGTAGGTGATCATCTCATCCACGCAAATTTCATCCACATCGGATGAATTAACACCTTGAATAATTAATTTATATTATTTTCGTGCGTCAACTCATCCAATTCCTATTTTGTTTCAAAGCAGGTACCAATTCGGTACAGTCGCTTATAAAAGTACTATGATGCTTTTGAAGAAATTGTCCCAAGACGGAAATGGAACCTGCAACCTCCTGCGTCGCAGGCGGACCTTGTCCGCCTCGCCACATAGGTCGTCACCTCGTCGTCATCATCATCATCATCAACCTATCTTTGTCCACTGCTGGACATAGGCCTCCCCAATAGCGCCCTGTCTTCAGCTTGCCGCATCCAGCATCTGCCTGCAGTCTTTCGCAGATCGTCATCCCACCTGGCCGGAGAACTCCACTCCACTCCACTCGAGAACACGTTTACACCAGCGCCACTTAGGTCGTCACCTCGTCGTCATATAAGTGCACAAGTGCTATAAACAAGTTTCATCGCGTTTATTTACCTTTTAATTTCCCGACATTTCAGCAGGTTTACACAGCCGTGGTCTCATTGTTTTGTCGTATCGTATAGTTAATGAGAATCACGCTGGCATACAGTGATCAGTATCATCCTATTATTATTTCCTTGGCATGGTTCTGCGCTCCCAATTTGATGATTGTCTCTTTATTGGTCGTTTGTTACACAACATGATTTACTACTTTAGATTTATTTTACTGTTGATGTAGTCGATGCGTGTGAAAAGACGATGAATGTTTTCGTTGTTAAATAGATGGCAAATAGGTACGTGGTAAATCCAAGGGTGTTTTATCACTTCGTCGTTTGGGGGAAGCACTTTCCAAATTACTTATTCCTCGCCTATCTCCGAAGCTTGCAGAGCGATCCATCTAAAATGTATGTAGCGATTGTGGATATGGATCTCTATTTTACAGGAAAAATATAGAGAACTCTATAAGTAGAACACTTTTTGAAAAATGGTCATAAAGTGGGGGAATAATTTTCAAAGGAAGGGGGGGCTACCACTCTGAGTGGGGTATCAAATGAAGGGTATTGGTTTGTACATCTCAAAACTGTTATTGAAATTACTGTAGGTTACATACTTTTCGAAATATTTTGAAAAAAGTTGAATAAATTCCCTTTACCGCCTATACCTACTCCGAAGTTTGCAAACCGATCCATCTGAAATGTAGGTACAATTTTTAGGTATTCATCAAATAGCAAAGTCTCTAACCGGTACCTATAGTACATATTAATTTGTATACTTGACAAACGTTCGAAACCCTCGGCGCGCGAGTCACACTCGCACTTGACGGATCTTGTTTAAGAGGGAGATAGGTAGGTACAATTCTAACAAGATATAAGCTTCTTGGTACAATTGAAGGTTCTAGATTTTCTGTTTCAGCAATACCTTTGCAGGCTTCGTATGATAATTTTAGATAGCGACGAACTACATCGATTTCCTGTTATTATATCTTTATTTACTATTTCTCCTGTTTCTATTGATCATCATCATCATGTTCATCATAACTTCTTGCTATTTTTTAGGAAAACTATGGAGATTTGCCTCAAACAGCGTTTTTTATCCAGCTAGTATGTTGTTGATTTAGGTTTATAAGTCTATACGTTGTTCGCTTTAACAATATACCTCTATTATTTCAACCAGAACCGTTACAATGTTTATGCATGTGTATGTACACTTCAAAAATACACCATGCTGTACCTACCTACTGGTTTTTTTCATTATATTTGGTTTATTTTTATTTTTTTATGTGTTCATTCATTCATACATCTTTACAAACGCATAATAGATATGCGTCACTTAGCTATGTCATTACGCATTTAAAAGTAACACATATCTTCACAACCATTCTCTATAATTTTCTTAGGAAGTAATTGGCTCAACGAGATAATGACTGGCATCGTTTCCTGTTGTTTAGGTTTACCACTGTTTTGTAACATGTTCGTATAATGAGATGACATGACTTATTAGATCTGTGGAGGCCGTAACTTGGAGGAGTTCCCATGGAGAAGGGATATATGCGTTTATTACAGGAATAAAATTGAAATTCCAGGTCCGAAATTTTATTGAATTTGAATTGAGTCATGTTGGTTTTGTGAAGTACTGAGTTATATTGTCTACAAAGATTTATTTATTCGGAAATACGATAGCTCATTAGTCATTAGGATTGGATATCATTATTATGAAATCTAGATATAGGTAAGTACATCATACTAAAAAAGTACCTACCTTAATTTTAAAATCACTATCTCCGGATACTTATATGAAAATTTACAGTTTTAGATAACCTTATTAATATAAAGAGCTAAATAAAAACACATAAAATATTATAATAACAGTTTATTATCTTATTTCCAACATCAAAGATTAACCAAATAATTTATTTTAACATTTACAATAATCGTTGTTTTAATACTACTGTAAACCTAGCAACTTATTTCCACAACCGGTATTCGATATTTGTATGCCTTACTGAAGATTGATAATCTTTTTGTTCCTTATGCATTAAAAACCAATATTAATGCTATACTCGTAGAATCTTTATTGTGAACTCTGTTAAAAATCAAATAGGTAGGTAAATTAAACAGCCTATTTCTTGCCTACTGCAGGTAATGCACGATTCTTAACGGAAAAATATTCCTCATCTAAACCGAAGATAAGTCTCTAGCGCTTAAAGAAATACACTAATCAGCTGCATTACCAGCTTAACGGTCCATTTGGTTTTTAAATCGACCAATTAGCACGTTCAGTCCAGCTTCTATATGACTCGTCTGAGAGTCAGGGCGATAACTCACTGGGACGCCAGATTGTTTATGCAACTTTGAGATGGAATAACTTCGCAACCATTATGCCTCACTCTGTTCTTGTCTTAGCACCAATAATTGCTAGAAATGATCTCGGCTATATTGTCTGACAAAATGAGGCATAAGTTCATATACATAGGTACGCCTTAAATTCCTTGTAATTTCACCAGCAAACATAACTTTTTACATTCAAGTACCTACAGTAATGCTGCATGTTGACATTGATGACCCAAATTATTGGGATGTCGTCAATTTCGAAGCGGATTCGCACCAAAGTAATTTATTTCTACAGCAATATTTTGAAACATAGTTACTTTTCATAAAACTACGTCTTTCTTGGCGCAAAAAACAAAAATACCTTACAACGACTTGCGATGCAGGAGGTTGCGGGTTCAATTCCCACCTCGGAACAAATGTTTGTACGATCTGCAGATATTTGTTCAGGGTGTTCTGGGTATTTTCTATGTATAACAAAAAATATGTATCTATTTATTGTATTGCATTATGTATGTATATCAATTATCTAGTACCTACTCATAACACAAGCTCTGCTTAGCTTGGGGCTAGATGATGCTGTGTGGATTGTCCAGCATTATTCATTTATAATGGGTGTTCTACGGATTCCGTAATCAATAAACAGTAAACTACTTAAAGTTATAAAAAAAATATTCGAAATAAAGTGCCAATGACATTA
Source organism: Eupithecia inturbata (assembly GCA_963662085.1). NCBI lineage: Eukaryota > Metazoa > Arthropoda > Insecta > Lepidoptera > Geometridae > Eupithecia > Eupithecia inturbata. The sequence goes on along the minus strand of OY759196.1, from coordinate 2,605,178 downwards.
CTACAGAGAGAAGACAATGGATGTGGAGCTGTGATAGCCGTTGCTGTCTCTTTCACGCAACAGTTTCAGTACGTCTCTCTATCTCTGTCAATGATTATTTAACTAATTATTTATTTAACTGCATACATTCCTCCACAAAAAGTGACTACCCAACTATGCACCTCACGAAATCATTTGGCCAACCCTACGCCTGGCCTCCCAACGACTTATCACCCAGTTCTAAATCAACGTCGTTGTATCCCGTACGTCACCAATTAGAGGGTTTGCAGAAGTAACAGGACGCCCGTACATGGAGGGGAATGTAGTTCCGCGAGCCCCGGCGCAGGCGCAGCGCCCATTGATACGTGATCGTGATCGGAGCTTACCGGTTTCAGAGTGATGCTGTTCCATGTTGAGTATGTGGATGGGAAGAGAGTAAGTAACATATTCATTTCTTCTGTTCTGTAGGTATGACATGAATTGGGCCGATTTTGTGCCTTCGGGCTTATATTTATAAGTATTTTAAGGTTGTTTTAAAGTATCCATGCTTAAAGGTTGGGAAACCCTCTTTTAAAGTGTAGACAGGGTGTAGGTCTGATTGCACAGAAAACTATTTAATTTTTCTTATTCTTATTTATAGGTACTATATATTACGATCGGTAGGTATTTATTGCATTGTTAGCATAGAGCTAAGCAAAATCTGTAGATATAGTACGTTCTCCCTGCGCTTACTCAACAGCTGGCCTGTGTTACAACTACACGTAAATACTCGCTCACAGTTAAATTTCTGTGTGTGTGTGTGTGTGTGTGTGTGTGTGTATAAGTCAAATGAACAAACAAGAGGGCATTGCTGTAGTTTTTCAGACAATAAATCACACTAATGTACGTCGTAGCAAGCACGCAACACCGGTCCGACTATGACTGAGGTGGATGGACCTAATTGGACCTCATCTCCCCTTTTTTTTACTTAGCTTGAAGATTTTTAGTCCCAACCTATTTGCTGTCATTGCAATTACGTCTTTCAAAGTTATTAACAGCTCCAACGCAGCCCTTCGCAATGTCGCAAGAGTCGACTAAAGGGACTAATGAAAAGGCAGCAGGCTTCTACTACGTATTTTTAACACCTTCACTGCGATCACCATCCCACCTGGCACCTGGTAATTCATCATAATCATCCGTAACCCAACTTCACCCACTCCTCCAAGCTCTTGTGCCACTCCCCACGGTCCTGCGCCAATCTCATCCTGGTTCGCCCTGCAATGGTGGGCATCGGGTGATTACTTATGCCAAAACCACCATAAGTAATCACCCCAATGTTAATTAATAAGTACTACTCAGCCGTCACTCCGTAAGGGCCCTAACTGAAAACCAGCGCAGTATTGGGCAAATGCCTAATACTGCAAAATGCTGAGTTAGGGACCCCTTTTTACCCTTCTTTTTAATGTACCTATTCACTTTTTTTGTTATGTTCTTGTGTTTTTTGGGTAAATAAAATGTATTTTATCTTTTTTTTATCAATTAGGTACCAGCCTCTCGAAAGTGGAAGGTTCAAATTACGTGCAATTAGGTCCACCCACCTCAGTCATAGGTCTGACTATGACTGAGGTGGGTGGACGGCACGCCACGCCGCGCCGCCGCGGCCTCCGCCGGCGTTCGTGCTTCGCGTACGTATTGTTATCTCGGTCGCACTTCGGTCTCCATATTTGTTGTTCATTATAATTATTGCACAAGAATGGAAAAGAGCGAGTGTTTGGGTGTAGTTGTAACACAGACCAGACGTTGATTAAGCGCTGGGAGAGCGTACCATATCTACAGATTTTACTTATATCTATGAGAATTAATGAAGTTTTCATGAAGATTTTTTTGGTGAGTTTAGTAGGCACTAATATTTTAAAAACACAGCTCCCAAACGGGAAAGCTGCACCAAGTAATCATTTTGCAAAAGGTAAATTAGCCATTAGCCAAGACCCGATATTAACCATCGCATCGCTTCTACGTGAGACAGTATTTCTTTTGACGGGTGCAGGGATGCTGATTGAGTTCTTTCAACTGTGACAACCCATTATCTTAACGAGTTTATAAAATGTTTTCGTAATTTATCAAGAGATCGAAAGCAGAGGTAATTTTATATCTACAGGAGGCTTTCTTGAAATAGGCCTGTTGATTTTAAACAGATTCTGGGTTTTGTAGTCTACACTAGCGATTTTTGAATAAAATGTTTTAAATTTTGCTTTGTTAGCAGGATTAGATTTTCCATCTAGTTTTATTTATAGATAGGTACCTACCTTGTTTGATTATCTACACCCCCTTTCGAAGATTCCATAAAATAACTTGAGTGGGTACTGGAGTACTTTTGCAATATCATAGTGATTTTCCTCCAGCCTCATAATAAAGCACCTTGTGTATCATTGTGCAAAGTATTGCAGATGAATCCGAGTGTAACACTCGTGACTTTTGATTTTGACCCGAGAATGTTATTCGAAGGGCGATTCAAGGAGATTCAATGGGTTATCGTTTTATTGTACAGTAGAGATCTGCTATTCTATACAGGGCTATTTTTTATTAGCAGACAATCTTCCGCGGGCGAAGTTAAACCAGTTGAGATGTTAAAATATCTCTCATCCGAATAAGTTACGATACCCTAAACATTAGAATTTGTCGCGTCAAAATATCTCTACTAACTACCTAATTACTTCACTTAATTATACTAACAATAAAAATAAATAGGTATTATTAATTATATTTATTGAAATAAATGAAATAATGCTTAGTAGTTAGGTATAGTTATTGAGTTCACTGATGATGCTTTCAAAAGAAACTGCTACTATAAGTTTAAACCTGCGATTCCCAGGGGGTTAAATTAGCATTGAAATAAATGGGAATTGCTTGTTATATTTAACAAGAAATAACCCTGTATTAACATTTCTAGACTTTCCTATAGGTACTTTACATAATTCTGTTTTATGGGGTTAACATTCTCTCTAGCAAATTACTAATAGATTTAGTGGCAATTGCACAAATTCATGCCATAAACTCGACTGGCGTTAATTATATCCTACCAGTGACCATTCATAAATTAATTATTCGAAAGAAGATCATAGATTTTCGTCTTATACAAAAATATTTATGATCTGTTGTTCATTTTGTATGATGGTAATATTTTAAAATACCTACGTACTTACCACTACATTAGTAATATTTAAAGTAGCTTCAGGTTTATACCCCATTTTTACCTACTTAACGCCAACATTTTCTTTCGAATTCAACTCATTACATCACCTCACCTAACAGCCTATATTAGTCCACTGCAGGACGCAGGCCTCCCCCTCATAAGCACCTTATTGTCTTTTATCATGGGGCCCATAATCCCCACGCTAGGCATGCTTTTTGGGATCGCGTTTCGATGGTAGACTTGTTCTGCAGGGGGCGCTGCTGCCCGCCCCCGGTGGATATCTCTTAGTCGCCTCTTACGCCATCCGCGGGAAGAGTTGGAGTCATTACAAAATAGATTGTTTTTTTTTTAATTCTATTCATTTGTCATCATGCTATTTTTATGCATACCATCTGCGGAAACTTCTAATTAGCTCTCAACAAACATGCCCTGGTCTATCCAGGCATGTTCTATATTTTTAGCTGAATTTATGTAGGTTTGCAACTTTTGTTGCTGTAAATTTCACCGAAATGTGCGAATAAAATAAAATAAAATGGATTACTTACCATGCTACAGGAAAACACCATCACATATCGTGAAACCATCTCGCAAGATGGGTTGACGATATCATCATAGTCACACACATGACATACTTGGGTGCGAGAAGGATGGAATAGGCTGGCAAAAGCGAAAGGAGGCATATCCAGCAGTTGGTGATACCAGGCTAGAATGATGGTGATTATGAAAAGTTTACCATGCGAGTTTCAAACGGAAAGCTCAACTAACCAAAACGTTAAATTAAGTTTAGCTCGCATAGCTGACGTACATAGATTTGTTTAGCTCGCATAGCTGACGTATATAGATTTGTTTAGCTCGCATAGCTGACGTACATAGATTTGTTTAGCTCGCGTAGCTGACGTACATATATTTGTTAAGCTCGCATAGCTGACGTACATAGATTTCTTTAGCTCGCATAGCTGACGTACATAGATTTGTTTAGCTCGCATAGCTGACGTACATAGTTATGTTTAGCTCGCATAGCTGACGTACATAGATATGTTTAGCTCGCATAGCTGACGTACATAATTATGTTTAGCTCGCATAGCTGACGTACATAGATATGTTTAGCTCGCATAACTGACGTACATAGATTTGTTTAGCTCGCATAGCTGACGTACATAGATTTGTTTAGCTCGCATAGCTGACGTACATAGTTATGTTTAGCTCGCATAGCTGACGTACATAGATATGTTTAGCTCGCATAGCTGACGTACATAATTATGTTTAGCTCGCATAGCTGACGTACATAGATATGTTTAGCTCGCATAACTGACGTACATAGATATGTTTAGCTCGCATAGCTGACGTCCATAGTTATGTTTAGCTCGCATAGCTGACGTACATAGTTATGTTTAGCTCGCATACCTGACGTACATAGTTATGTTTAGCTCGCATAGCTGACGTACATAGTTATGTTTAGCTCGCATAGCTGACGTACATAGATAAGTTTAGCTCGCATAACTGACGTACATAGATTTGTTTAGCTCGCATAGCTGACGTATATAGATTTGTTTAGCTCGCATAGCTGACGTACATAGTTATGTTTAGCTCGCTTAGCTGACGTACATAGTTATGTTTAGCTCGCATAGCTGACGTACATAGCTTACAAAGCTTTGCATACCTTGCAGTCTGCACACCTGTATGAAAAACTGTGCCAGCAGCTAAGTTTTGACTTAGCAAGCTTAGCCGTTAGACTGCAACCCACATCTTATGATTTTTTCCAAAGTTCTAATAATAAAATTATGAAATAGACGCTTTATTAACAAAGAAAATTACAATCAAAGAATAAAAACAAATTAGAACTAGTGTTTACAATTGAAACAATTATGCTAACTGCAGACTTTTGCAAGTAATCTACAGATAGCTAAACTGATCCATATCAATACCAGTCGGAAGCGTCCCAAAAATAGTCTAAAATATTCTAAAATTATCCATTATATCGAAACATCCAGTCATTTTGAAAACATTGACACGTTAGATTGGCTTTTGACAAACTTTCTATAAGGTATCTTTCTTATGATGATGATGTCCTGTTAGCCGAATTTTCGTCCACGGCGCGGCGGCGGCCGGCGGGCAGTCTCAACTAGCCATTTGCGCAGGACATTTATAGTGCACAAGTGTGTGCAGTGCACTTTCTATTCCCTCAATTACATAATCATCGGATTATATAATTGAGGGAATGCAGACCAACACGAGCGAGGAGAGGGCAGGCGCTGGACCAGCGACCCGTGCCTTGGGTGCCTTCCGAGGCACGGGAGTCTTCGATAGTTGTTTATTTTTAACAAAAATGTTATGTCAGGTCGATAAATCTAATCCATACTAATGTTAGAAATTCAAAAGTACAAGTAACTCTCAGTCTGTCTGTTACGTTTTCACGCCTAAACGGCTGAACGGATCTCAGTGAAATTTAGCAGGGAGGTAGATGGTATCCCTTGGACAGACATGGGCTACTTTTTATCCCGGAAAAAAGCGTGCAAAGCCGCGGGCAGTAGCTAGATTGATACAAGGCAATAACACCATCAAGTTCCTAACTCCGGACTGGTACTGGATATTTGGGAGATACAGCCAGCACAGGTTAGAATAAAGACGCTAATTAGTTCGGAAAAGTCCTATCCCATTCTGTTAGCGCGTAGACACCCCACCATTAACACAGCTCTCAGTTAGGTGGCTATCACCATAACTGCCGTAATGAGGAGTTCTCGATCTAATAGGCCACGTCCGTCCTATCCTTCAGTACGTGACGACGACGCGAAACTGCATCATTACCGGCAGAGCCGAGTGAGATGAGGCTAATTACTATCTCGTTTCCACATTCGCCGCAGTTGCAGTGGGCTTATACTTGAATTTAATGTTTTATGTCTTAGGATTATTATATAAGTAGATTACTTTGCACTAGTCTTATAGTTATAAGACAAACTCAATGAGGTTTTACCAATAGAGACGTCAAACATATTAGAAAGAAATAACGGGCTGACGGCCAATGACAGTCTATGACGTCACGTCGGCTAGTAGCTAGGGTGAACTAGGTAAAACGGGTACAGTATTACAAAGAAAATAAACAGTAAATTTTGAAAAAAAAAATACAAATCATAGTATTATTCGTACCTATTTTAGGTACACATTTTTGCAAACACGCTCATAAAACAAAATAAAAATACTATTACTTTACTTTAATACCTACTTAAATTACTTATAAATGCGAAAGTTTGGATGGATAGATGTTTGTTTGATAATTCCTCTCGCCAAAATTACTGAACGGATCGGGCTGAAATTTTGTATTGATGTAGCTGTCAATTGTCTCTAAGCCTTTCTAATCAAACATAGGATTGATACATCTATTAATAGTCTTTTTTCAAACGAAAGCAGCTGTGTATTCATAACTTTTTATCTCATTAAACAGTTTACATAGAATAGAAACAACCTTTTCTCTACTCTCTTTCACGACTTTGCTACTCAAAAACTTAATGCGTTGTACGCATTAAGTTTTTGAGTAGCAAAAAAGCCGCGGGCAAAAACTAGTTATTTAGCCTAGTAAAAGGTGGGATATGTAGGTAGGTATCTAATGCCAAACATTAAAACTACATTAGGTACATCTAAATACCTAACTACCTACTTAAAAGATCTAGACATCTAGACACACCTAGGTACCTAACCCTATTAACTATTTAACCTACCTACGTTGCTAGTCATCTAACCTCAATCCTCAAAAAACCCTCTTCAAACACATTCGATCAAAGATAGGTAAACAATAAATAAATAATGCTGGACAATCTAGAATCAGGACCTCATACAAACTTATTTTGAAACCATGTCCTACCCAACACTATATTCGAGTAATACATCAGCCCTATCATGTCACCCCAACCTCCTCTAGAGTCGTTCGAACCGACAACACCGCACGCCACTCATCAATGCAACGCACAACCTTGTCTCGTTCGTGTGAGCGTCAAAGCGGCAACACCGTGCGGCAGTAATTTTTGAGTAAAATAAAATTTATGATTTTCCCATGATTTTCCATTTTAAATAGACTAAACAGTACTTATAAATGAAAAGATATATCCGGCCTGCTTATTACAGCTGTCCCAGTATAAGTATTGCACTTTCGGAACACACAACATGGCATTTTTATTATTTTCCGTCTTCAAAATCCCGCAACGTACTCGTCCGGGTCGCGGGCTGACGCAGGACGGACTGAGTTCACTAAAGCTAATTAGCTTGAGTTTGTCTTGCCGCGCTGATCTTGGTAGAACTTATCTAGGTACCTCAGTTTATATATAATATCATTGGACAAACTACTGTTTTTAACGTATGGTTTTGCGTACGGTTTCACCTCAACTCCAAGATCCATCTATCTATATAATAATATATCGCAAGTTCGTTCCATCTCCATCCGATATCCAAGATCGCTTTGTCCTGTCGGTATAGCAATACCCAAACCAAGAGTATTATTTTCTAGTAACAGCTGCAAATACTTGAAACTAATTTTGTTTATAAGCTGAATTTAAAATCAAGTTTCTCCGTCCGACACCCAAGATTTGTGCGTATTGTCAGTCTGTATAGCAATACTCAAACCAAGAGTATTACCTCTATTTTCTAGTAACAGCTGCAGATATACAACTTACAACTGATTTTGTTTTTTAAAATCAAGTTCTAAAATATTAAGATATTAATATTTCGATGTCTTCAGTGGAGTACTCAGAAAATTGTTGATGAACAATCACTGGAGTACTTTGAGAAAAATTTCAGCCACTTCGGAGTAGGATGCAATTAATTGCAATATTTTTAAAATAAAATTTGTAACACTTAATTCTTTGGAGTAGTTTGAGAATTGATGTATGGGATTCTTATGTTTTTAGAACAAAATAATGAAGTACTTTGGGAATAACCCAAAAATATTTGCAAAATATTGCCTAACATTTCTTTTGTACATAAATAACATCAGTTAGATCAAACACCTACCTAGAGAAAAGAGGATTTTAAAGCCTCATGCGGGTTGAATTTATTTGAGTGAATATTTAATGACACACTTAACGATCATAATACAGGTCCGGATTAAGGGATCGAGGACCCCTAGGCACTTGGAGACCTACTATGCTATGTGGGATATCAAACGAAAGGTATCAGTTTGTACATTTCAAAATTTTTGTTTTCGAAATTTTTGTAGGTTTCATACTTAATCAAATATTTTGAAAAAAATCGAAAAATTACCTGTTCCTTCCTATCTCCGAAGTTTGCAAAGCGATCCATCTAAGACGTACCTATGTAGCGTTTGTAGATATGGATCTATATTTCATAAATTTTTTTTATAGAGATGTTCGTAAGTTGAGCACTTTTTAAAAAATTTATAAAAAGGGGGGATTTTGTTTTCAAAAGGGGCTACCTCACCGAGTGGCAGGGGCCGCGGAAGTAGTCCACGACGGGGGCGGGCTAACTTTTTTGATCACCTTTCTCCAATTTCCGGCTGCGACTTCCTCCGGTCAATTTACTGCAGTTATAAAACTTTTTTTAAGATTTTTGTATGATTTCCGAAATTTCACAATACAATAACGATGTATTTTGTATTCGTTTCTTGAAGAGCCTTTTTTGAAGTTGGCGAGGCATGCTTAGCAAGACAAGGAAGTTAAGATAAAATGAAAATGAGCATAAACTTTTCACGTTTATTTGTTGATTAACAACAAAATAGAACGACAACAGGGTATAGTATAGAATCAACGGCGAGAGAAATGAGCCGCGAAAATTTTTATGATCTGGCTGTGCGTGTGAGTAGTTGTCACCTCTTCTTGGTACTTGCTTGGCGTAACCAAGCAAGCACCAAGGGGCTGCCATGATGGCACCCCTCAAAGCTTGATACCCGGGGCGGACCGCCACCCTCGCGTTTTCCAGTTCTCGAGTATTTTTTTTTGTATTTACTTATAAAATTTACAAGAAGTAAATACATACATACATTTCACGTAAAGAGACGGAGTTTCGGTGAACTTGGCATTTGTATGTTTACATACAGCCGGTATAGAAGATTTTATGATTTTAAGGTAAAAATCGTTGATCCTGAAGATCGTCAGGGTAATCGGACAAACTTATTTAATTATTGTATTGTCATCGGTCCTTGATAAATGTGCTAAGTTTCAGTTAATTCTGAAGTTTTCAAAGATTCCGTTTCAAACAAACATACATACAGATTGAACCATGTCTTGCAGGGCCCCTAGGCCCGGTCCTAGGAGCTAATCCGGGCCTGATCATATAGAGAGTTTGGTTTACGCCAGTCTGATTAAATAAAGCTAAAGCTAAATTATCTTGTTTGACCAGTTATTTTCTCTTGGATTGATTTTATTGGGCCATTACGGATACATTTAAATATGTCTTTGCTGATTTATTTGGGAGAACATGTAAAGCGTAAAGGCGTGGAGAAACGAGATCCAAAACGAAATGTAGAGATCATATCACTGGAATAAACAGTATTACTAAGATCAGTAAGGTGTTTGCAATTTTACTGAATGGCAAATATATTATTGTAACAAATTTTCCGAAAGATATTTAGTTGAAACAGAGATTTATTACAAAAAATGAACAGTCCATACTGGTATGTATTTACATGAAATTGTTAAAACTAGTTCTGATTTCTTTCTATTCTCTAAATGGAATTTTATTTGTAAATAAAGTAATAGTTTTTGTAATAGTTTACCATTTGCGGTAAACTACTCTCCTGCTAGTTTTATTACATGTAAGTACAACGCAGAACTTATAAAAAAATAACGTGCAAAAAAAGTTATGTGTCGTGGCAACGTACATAAATCCCGTCCTCACCACTTAGGTCTCCGTAGATTTTCTAAAGTCTGCAAAAAATCATTACACCTGTTTTTTATTCCTCTAACGAAGCAATTAATTACACCAAACCAATTTTGCATTATGGAAATGTATGTTAATTTTTACCTGGCTGTCAATTCGCGAAATTAATTGAAATGTTTTTCTGTCCATCTTCAAGTTATTCACCGTGTAGGTGGCACCGGAAAGCCGAAATTGGAGTCTCGGGAGTTATGTATCCTTTTAGTTTGTAAAAGCTCGATGTTGTCTTTTCCCATGATTTTACGTCTTACACATACGCCAACGCTTTTACTAGCAAGGAGGTTTGATTACACATTGTAAATTCCTTTTGAAACGCGCGGGTAGTGTTCACTGTCTCTATTTGCTTTATTTCTCGAATTACTTACAAATACACGTCTCTCGAGCTATTTTGGTTGTTCCTTACAACCTATAATTATTTTAATAATTGTGAGCGGATTAACTACGGGCCTTGTTAACATTTATCAGGAATTAGTCAAGCTAGGATAGTTTTGTTTTTAAATTGGTTTGTTATGGTATATTTTTTTATTAGTTACACAAAACACATATCAATCTAAAAAAAAACCATAACCCCTGGAGACTTGCAGTTACAGGCCTCTGCGATTAAAATGGAGGATGTCTTTAACAGTTTTAACAAAACTGCATAAACTAGGACAAAATATGTCCATGTCTGTATTCGCCTTAGATATAACGACATATTCTCGATAGGTTATAAAATGAAATGTTATTTTTATAAGTTAATAATTCTTTATGAATAGGTATATTTTTTTCTTTATAAATATATTTAAGTAATAATTTATTCTTTATTGACAAGAAAATTACAATTCAATCATAAAAACAAATTAGACCTAGTATTTACAATTGAAACAATTAAGCGAACTGCAGACTGTTGCAAACAATCTACAGGTAGCTCAGCTGATCCATATCAGTAATGAAAATAAATCGGTGTAATTTGATTGTTCTAATAATAACTTTTCACCTATATTACTTAAAACACAGTACCTACGTACAATCCTATCTTATCCAATCCTACTTCCTACTTTCGAGCTTTGTACTTTGCCTCGACCGGATCGAAATCGGAGCGTACGCACCGTAAGCATTGCCATGGCAAGGCTTTGTATTGATTTCTATGTTACAGCGCGCACTGGATCGGCATATCAGCTGATACCGATGACAGGCATATTGGAAATACCGACGCCGCGTACGTTGCGTACGATTCCGATCCGATGGACGCACAGCTTAAAACTACTGAACGGATCGAGCTGAAATTTTGTATAGACATTGCGTAAATCCTAAAGAGAGCCACGGACAAAAGGTAATACTAGGAAAGAAGATTTGTAAATTCAATAGTGTGAAAATTTCATTTATTTATAAAGATTACAATAACAGAATAAAACAATTACAACTAGTCTATACACTTATATCTATTTCTTAAAAATCTAAGCCGTCACCAGAAGGCAGTGTCCAGAATGCTGGAGCATTGCCACGTTGAATGGCAATGCTAATTCGTTGACCGAAATAGAAGCCAGCATGCCGATCACCTGTCGACTCTATAAGAAGTTTGGTAAGATCTTTATAAATGGCGTATGTTCTAGGTCCCCAAGGACCAAGGGTTTCAACCCCAAACGGCTCAAATGGGTAACCTCCGTCAAGATTAGCGTATTTTCGCCGTTAGAGGGACTCCGCTGATGTTGCTGCGGAAATTAGTATCAGCGCGTCAGCTATGAATATTAATCAGATTTTAGTATTTGATTAAAACTACCTCTATAATATATATGCAACACGCGTTCATCTACAGCCAACAATATATTTTATTATTCGTCTCGAATCTTTAGTGTGTCACCAAAATATACAATGAATTGACCTTCCATAACCAAAGGTGTTTTATTAATTATATATATTTTAGAACCGAAAAGAATCGGTGAATTGAGACTCATTCCAGATTTAACAAACATTTTTCGGTTTTCTACCGTCTTTTCGATTGCATTCTATGCGTTTACGTATGATACATAAAACATGTAAAATAGGTTAGGTTTATGTAGTTAAAAATATGCTATATGGAAGAACTTAATAAAATTCGTAAACGCCATCATAAATAATAATATTCACCGAAAAATTCTTTGTTCGGACCGGTTTTATAAAATCGTGTTACATAGGTGAAATTTCCGTAGGCAGAATATTAACGACCTTTTCGAATAATACTCGAGTTAACTCAAAACGTCTAAAATCGGCGCCGGCGCTGGCGCCGGTCGCGTAATCCCAAAATTAATGTTGTTGGTTGTCAATCTGGTTTATTACCCACCAAATTAACTATTCAGTTAACGGTGGCGCTAGTAGCCAGTTAAATAACTAAATCATAGAGTAATATTGTACCGGCCTTAGTTCCTATTTTATCCACCAGCACAGAAAAGTTTGTAGCATTATTCTTTTGAGGAGTTCTTGTTTGTTCTCTTGTTTCTAGGAATCAGACTTCTGGTGTCTGGTTTAAGGCTTTTATTTGAAACACGGGTAGGCACTTAACTAAGTTTTACCTGTGAAGAGAAGTTAGAAGTTTTTTCAAGCAACAGACTACCATAAAAATAGGTGGTAAAAATGGTTTTATAATCGTAGTTCGTATCTTTGATGCCTGGGCTATGGATCAGAGTGGACAAAAAAGTGGAAACTGATCCATAAGTGGATCTGCAAAGTGGATCAGAGTGGAATGGAGCATTTAAGCCTTAATCTATAAAGCAGTATGTAGCGTTGTCTAAGCAGATATTGATTTATTTCGTCTTGTAAATAAAAAAAACAACGTCAAGCAGATCGTAAACCTTACCTTACCCAACCTAACCAAACCTAACCTGTAAATGCTAAAGGTAGGGTAGTTTTATTGTCCAACAAAATCTACTTAGAAAATTTGCCGGAAATAGAATAGAATAGAATATAATATTGTGTATTAATATATTCTATTCTAAACGCATATAATAGCACACACAAACTTGCCTACATTAAGTTATTTCTATGTACGTACTTTTTGAAAATGTGCATTTGATTATTTAAACCAATTGTGCTTATGTTGAAAATTGTGTATTTATGTAGATTGCACGTGTGTCTGTAGTACCAAATATTTTTTTAATCTATCTATCTAAAATACTGATATAGAGGTAGATTCCTCAGATGATATTCAGACATACATACATATTATGTGACTAACTCTGTAGTTATTAGTAAAGTAAAGTAAAGTAAAACTGCATTTATTTTGTTTACCAATACATTTTTTTTTATTTGCTTTAGGCGGCTTTCGTGTCACTGCGGCCATGATAGGCCTATTGTGATCGCCACTCGAGTGTTCAGCCCTGAAGCTGCGACGTTCATAGTTCGCCACTAACCCTTGCAGCTGCTAGGAACTGTAGGATTTTCTTCGGGGTGATGGCTCGTAGCTCGTCTGGGCTGTGCAGGTGCTTGCCCAGATGGATGCTACGTTTATGCATCAGTGCTCCGCACTCTCCAAGCAGATGAAGTGGCGTTTCCTCCACCTCTTCGCAGAATCTGCAGGATTGTGAGTCGCTTAGACCCAGTTTGAACATGTGCTTTTCTTTTCTATGGCTTAAACGTCACTCAAGCTATGACTGAGCATGTTTTCATAATATGGGCCTATTTTGTGTCCTATTACTGGCTTCTTCATCAGTGTACAGAACCTAGCAACCATAGGCCTTATAGCTGGTTGTCTACTTATTCATTGGGTAGATAGGTAAGTAGTATGTTCTTGAGTGGAGACCGTGACTCGGCAAACGTAGTGTAGTATGCCTTCTGGCCAGGTGGGGTAACGATCTGCAAAGGACTGCTGGCAGATGCTGGATGCGGCAAGGTGAAGACCAGCTGGGGACTGTTATGGACTAATGATAAGTAACCCGAATATGGGAACAAATTGTAAGTCATTATTATCTAGTCTTTGATTATAATAGCAAAAATACAACAGAGCGTCATCAAATCACCTACGAGTTGAAATACATGCCCCAGGCTTACAGAAGCGAGCGAAGTGAAACTAAACCATCACCAATATCGGAAGAACTCCTATTTAACTCAACAGCAGAATAAGCCCATAGAGCTTCGGAAGATAAATTCAGCTAAGCAGCTCAGGTAACAGTGGCTGCTGGTGTAGAAAGCGACTTGCCATATCGAGCGAGTCGTCCCGCCATGCCAGTTACATATTAAATTTCATATTTAATATTTTGCTGATCAGGTAATGTAATTGCTTTGGGGATGAAATTATTATCTTTACTTTATCAGTTTACAAAATTATTCTTTAATGATAAATTTAAATTAAATTCATTAAATTCATTTAATTAAATCAGTCAACATATTAGGTAATTTTTTTGTTAGTAAGTTGTTAAAGACTATGTTAAAATAAAAGGAAATAATAGGAAAGCACAATACATAAGAATTCTGAACGGGGGGTTTAAATTTAGTAAAGCTATGATCAAAATTAATATAAAACTCAAAAATTATTTAAAAATCTCACATCTTAGTAAGATGCGCTATTTTTAACTAACTTCAAAAAGGAGGAGGTTCTCTGTTCGTCTGTATGTTTTTATGTATGTATGTTACTTGACATCTCCGCCTTTGGGTAACCGATTTTACTGATTCTTTCACTATTGTATAGAATAGACAATGATCCCAAGGCGGTCTCAGAAAAATGTTATTCCCGAGGGATTAGTATTTATCCCGTTAAACTTAAAAAGCAGCATAATGTTTTTGGAGGCTCACGACTAGCTATAACAGTTATGGTGATATCTGCGCCAATTGTTAATAGATTTTGATAATTCTTTCGTTGTTGTATCAAAATTTATTTTAAGGTGCGCTATAAAACGTAGGTTTGTAAAAATTCATCGCAATATGATCATTGATCATGATCAAATACTATCACCTAATGGTTTCCATAGCAACGGGCGTGAACAGTTTCATCCATGTGTCATCAAACTAAATTAGACTTGAATTATAACTAGATGTCGCCAGAGTAAACTAAATTTTTGCACGTGAATACAGGCCTTCGGTCAGGGAAATTAATGGAGGGGTGATTTCGTTCGACCGAGACATAGATGAATATTTTGTACCGGAATTTGAAGTCGGTTTATCGTTTTTAGGGTTCCGTATCCGAAGGGTCAAAACGGAACCCTATTACTAAGCCTCCGCTGTCCGTCCGTCCGTCCGTCCGTCTGTCACGTGGCTATATAACATGAACCGTAAGAGGTAGACCGTTGAAATTTTCAGATAATGTGTATTTCTCTTGCCGCTATAATAATAACAAATAAAAATAAAATAAATATCAAAATGGGGGGCTCCCATACAACAAACGTGACTTTTTTGGTAATTTTTGCTTTTAATTTGTCAAGGCTGTATCTCTTGAACTACAATAGGGTAGACACATGAAACTTTCCACAATTAGGTAAAACTTCAACTGTAATAATAACAAATACTAAAAATAAATTAAAGGTGAAAATTTAAAGGGGTCTCCGAACAAGTGAATATTTGTGAATATGTTCTTTGAAAAAGTGCCTTATTTATACGGCACGGAACTCTTCGTGTGCGAGACGACTCGCCCTTGGCGGCTTATTTAAAACATGCCATATTATATGGTCCAGTTCCACTTGTTAAACTTTGCTTGACTTCTTTTTTAGCTTAGCAAGATATTTAGAAAAATCAAGAATCTATAATATGTAAAAAAAATATTCTTTAAATTTTTTTTATATTCAGCCTGTACACAGGGCAAAGGCTTCCCTCTTTTCATGCAGCCTTCCCCGTCCCTAGATGCCAGGGCCTAGTCTGAAAGGTGCAAATCTAACTCGCTGCTCAAAGCGAATGCCAAAGCCTCAAGTTACTATTTTAGTTTCAAAAGAGAAGCAGTCGTTATTAAGTTGTTAAAATTACAAAATTACGAAACATAGAGCCATCAAACATCACGACGACGTCATAAAACGTTGCACACGTTACGTTTAACACATAAACAGTGATTTTGGAAGTAAAAACTGTCCAAGTGATTATGTGTTAAACTTTTATTTTTGGTTTTAAACTTTATGACACGTTAATTTACAGCAAACACATATGATACATTATTTTAAAGAATGTCCTTTACGTATTATGTCGCCAAAATGCATCGAACTACGACATCAATTGAAATAAAAATAAGACAAGCTGTAATACCGGACAATCTACAACGTCTCTAGCCGAGAGCAGAGCTTGTGTTGTGGGTACTAGATAAATGATATACTGACTCCTTGCTATATACTCCTTGATATACTACCCCTTAGAGTCTTCAACAGCCTAAAACTAAATAAGGTAATTTTTTGCGCAAATAAAAACTGTAGAGATAATCCTTTTAGCATATGAAATCTTTGAATAAATTATTAGTAATTGTACACTGGATTGCATTGCAATCAAACACTGATGAGTATGTCAAGGTAGCTAGGCCATTATAGATAGGTGGAGTAGTCACACACACACACACAAACACTTACATTGCAGTGAGTATCTTTGTAACTATCTACCTATTTAGTTGAAGTTTTATTAATTGTAAGTACATATTAGAGCACTTTATTTCACCTAAACCTAATAATTTACCTGATATGTGTAAATCTTTTATGGCCATCGATATATAAGTATATATAACTCAGTGTTTTTGGCTTAATTTTAAGATTAATATGTTTTTATATTTAGGATGATGTTGGGACTGCTTCGATTTTGCAGTGCATCGGGGATGTTTGCGGAATACGAGACGGATGGCTTTGCTGCCATCCTCCGTAAAAAGACCGCATCCCTATTGTGCAGGGTACGTGACAGCCCCAACACCATCCTAAAAACCATAGCAGGTAGAATCACCTCCCCCCTGTGGAAATGTTTCATGGGGAGAGTGATTTAATTTAGTATGATTATTATTATTATTTTTAGTATAGCTAACCCTAATTATAAGTTTTAATTGTATGTACCTACTAACAAATTATGAATCTCAGTTATTCGAATTAAAATATTTTTATTTATTTTTTATTTATTTATTACCATGTATTGATAAGCTACGCTGTTGATTTAACAATAAACAAAATGTAAAATATAACAAGTATAAAATATTAATTATTCGGAGGATTATTCGCAATGCTATTCGAATTGTACAATTCAAATGTCGAAGCAATTGTTTTGTTTTTTTCATTTCAGCCAACATAATTAATACAATGACCATAGATTAGTGATGCCAGCGTAAACAAATACAAACAAACTTTTTGGTGATGTGTAAATGTGTCGGGATCTCTTTGGAAAAATGATTTTTTGGAACCATTGGCTTTTTACTGGTTTTTGGAACCACTGGTTTTTTTAATATTTTCAGTATGCTAGGCGTTCAAAATGTAGGCCCGTATTTTAAAAGCTTGCTCAGATATCGATCTATACTTGAGTAATGATTTTCATAAGCATAGATCGAATAATGAGCATGATTTCATAATACGGGCTGTAGGTGCAGTTTCAGCAATAGCTATCTATGCTATATCGATCATAAAGCCAAACTGACTGCCTTTAAATCACATTATTATTGTCAGAATAATCCTTTCGACAGTCACGATAGAGCAACATCTTCTACTTATTAAAGCCTCTAAAATAATTACTTATGTAAGGTCTGCTTAGTACTACAGAGAAGCATGCGTTTAATACACGACAAGGTGCAATCAAACAGATACTATCATATAGCAATAAATACTTGCGACGACTTATTCCAAGCAAAATTGATTTAGCTAATACTTGGAATTATAAATCTGCACTATCTGTGTCCCAAGGCTAGGATAGACAAATTGTGTGAACAAGCGTTTTGAAAAACCGCTAGGCTTAGTGCCGTGTAGAACAAGACTTAATATGTCATTCTTCTCAATAGTTGCTTGAACCTAACTTTGAGTATCAGGTAGGTATGTGTTCATTATCATACTAGCCTGGTATCATACACTGCTGGGCAAACCCTCCTCCTGGTCCCAAATAGGTGTCATCATTATCTTGCCCTTTTCCCTCTTAGGTGGGGTAAGGCCGGCACAACAGGTTTTCTTTCTCTATTCGTTTCTATCAGTCGTCATTTCAGCACTCACTCCTTTCTTATTCATGTCATCTTTCGCACTGGTCCCAGATAGGGATCAATTACAAAAAAAATAACCATTGCGGGACAATTCACACAGCCCCAAGCTAAGCAGAGCTTTTGTTATGGGTGCTATGTAACTGATACACTTAATACAATCCTTACATAGATAAATATTTTTTATTAGACCTACAGAAAACAGCCGGAACAAATATTTGCAGATCATACAAACATTTGTCCAGAGGAATTGAACTTGCAACCTCCTTTGTTTGTGTGCGTTACTTATATTTTTTTTCACATTACAGCACTAAGACTTGACGAAGAAACAGCATCGCAACATCATGACTTGTTGGCGGTTCTTGTAACTGCCTACCGTGTTTACAAATGATCTATACTTATTGCTTTTTTTAGGGAACCCTAGTGTCTAGATAAACCTAACTTAGGATTCAAGACACTATTAACCAAAAATATGTAATCTCTTTGACAATAAACGTCTATCTATCCTGCGTCGCATGCGGACCTTTGCCCGCTGCGCTTCAGAGTTCTTCAAATATGTAATAGGCTTTTAGTTAGCCAATCTAAAAGCTTTGAACATTTCCAACTACAGCGATCTCGGACACGTGTTTGTCTACGCGCCCAGCCTTTATATTCTCGTACCCGTTGTCCACTTTCAATACCCTATTATGTACGGGTATCCGTTGATAGCTGGGCCCCATTCCGTGGGACTAGAGACTAAGGTGGTGTAGCGGCTAGTTTTTGAAGCTGGTTAAGGCAGGTTTGTGAAAGCAGTGTCCGTTAAATGACGGTGGAATTTGCTGCAGTTTTGTATCTGGTTAGTTTTGCACAATAGATTCAAAACTGCAGCAAATTCCACCATATTGAATCAGTTGGTGTGGTAACTTTATAGCCCGTATTATGAAAGCTTGCTCAGTCATAGATCTATG
Organism: Eupithecia inturbata; assembly: GCA_963662085.1. Lineage (NCBI taxonomy): Eukaryota > Metazoa > Arthropoda > Insecta > Lepidoptera > Geometridae > Eupithecia > Eupithecia inturbata. The sequence continues at coordinate 2,586,124 of OY759196.1, read as the reverse complement.
CTTGAGTAACGTTAATTCCATAGAAAAGTGTTACTCAAGTATACGTCGATAACAGAGAAAGCTTTCACAATACCGGCCTAACTGAGCATTTAATGCTTGGTTATGCGTATGTTAATGATGTCCTCTTAGTCGAATTTCGGCTTCGGCGGCCAGTCTCAACGGACACTAGCCATGTGCGCAGGACATTATTAAAGTGCACAACGGTGTGCACAGGTGCACTTTCAATCTATGTTTATAGTAAATATACGTATGTATGTATAGCATGGTACTGTTTAGAGATTTACATGATTCAAGTATATTTTTCTACAAAAATACTAAAATTGAGCTAAAAGGGCATTAGATCAGGTACAGCGTTTTTCTTCAAACATAGCTAAGAAAACGCTCGATCAAATAAATGACTAAAGTTATGGACAATGGTTAAAATTATTTAAAAATTTGAAAATGTCGGTCTTCAAATTATTCCAATCCACCATGTCACCAACAGCTCATATTATGCAAGCACCTCACCTCACTTCTAAAGAATCTACCTTCAGCATTTAACTTAGATCTATGGCTTTCAGTAATAATTTTGTACGTTTACGTTCGCCATCACTTTTACGTTCGTCATCTGTAATTCACCGCTAGTTCAGAAACCATTTAGCTCCGGGTCGGCGAAAGCACTGAGTTTGTCAATTATCATTTGTTACGGCGATAAATTTACCCCGAGCAGTTTAGATGGGATCATTGTCGCAGCTTTCCGGTTTAAAAGACAGTCTGTGCTTGTGCTTCTCGTCTGTCCTATGCCCGGTAGGCTTAGGCTAATTAAGTAGGTATATCGTAAGTAAAAGACGGATATAGAGGTATAACTTTCTTGTAGTCTGCATCATCATTTCAGAAGAAATTAGATGTTTTGGTCAGGTAGGTACATAGAACGACTTGGCAGGAACAATCATTCATGCCAATCATGAATGGCAGTGGTGGGTTGACACATGGCAGGGGCATAAGTGATAGCAAAAAACATTGAGGGAGAATTTTAGACTTTTATAAATTACTAATGAATAAGCCTGCGCACTAGCTAACTTTTGGGTTTTGGCCTCGCTTGTCCCTTCTGGTTTCACAGCATCTACCTATTTATGTCTTGCGTGAACGTGAGGGATCCGCGCACGATCAAAATGGGATGTTTGGGTTAAAACTGTAACAGAAGCAGGCGGACATTTCCTTTGTCAAGGTTCCATTATTCCATTTTGACAAAGTTTGGATTGTAGTATGAGAAATGTTACGTAATATATTTATTTTGACAAGGCCCCTTCCCATTATAACCGCTCGCAGATAATACCTGCCTTTATTTCTTGAAAAAGCTTTACCGAATAATAAGAATAAAATAATTTACTGGCAAATATACAAAAATATTGTTACTTTTGTGATCAATCATCAAACAATCTTTCACTAATATAGGCGGAGATTAATCCTATTTTATTGTTATACCTATTTGTTTGTTATATTTTTATTTCGTTGATTGTAATTTAACTGTTGTAGTAACATTTAAGGAATTTTGAACATTTATTATAAGAGATCTTTCTGCTACTAACAAATTATGGATCAGTTATCTGAACTTTATGAATTTTAATTTAATACCGCTTTTACTCAATTTTTTTCTTCTGGATATAACAGAATTCGTCATATAGTACTGAAAATTTTATTGTGACTATATTATAGGTCGTAAACTAAACTCTCCGCGACTAACTTAGCTTACGACCTAGCCACAGCCTAGCCTTAGTCATACATATTTTACGTTCGTTCGTAAAGAGAAATATGCTATTGAAAAAGCCCGAACTGCGTTTAATCTTAACATTTATCGTAAACAGACCTTCCATTGATCACAATCTCACCTGATGTTAAGTGACGATGTACCACGAAGGTATAGACGACACCTTTTCACCCTTGTCTTGAAAAGACCCAGGTAGGAGCTGTCCGAACCCAGCGTTTGCTTATCACTGTCTAGCCAAGCCTTGCCTTTGCCTTATAAGGACAGACAGTAACAATAGCAATGCTTTTAGGGCCAGTAACAATGTTTTCCGCTTTCATTGTAAGTGTAATCATTAAAATTTTTATCTATTAGTCCACTAATTGCCTTTAAAAGTACATTGAAATGGTGAAGCGAGTTTTGGTCAATGGAGCAGCTCATTACTAACTGCCTCTGGCATTTTCTCAGATGAGGAAATAATTTGGGGAATGCGTGAGAGCTTTTACTTTGAATTACGCAAAGCTTCGTTAAAATTATAGATATCAGCATTAGTATCTAGCATCATAATCAGAATTATATTAAGTTCTATAGGTTTACACATGTATGGTAAGATTTAGAAAATATACTATTTTGACGTTTAGAAAATTCAAATTCGTCATAAGATTTAGAAAACAGAAAAATTTTGATTTTTAGATAATCCAAATTAATGGTGGTTTTTGATTGTTCTTGTTCAATATTTTCGATGGCATAAAGAAGAGAAAAATCATCAACATCATTTTGACAAACAATGTGGCGCTGCGGGCGAAGGTCCGCCTGCGACGCAGGAGGTTGTCGGGTTCGATTCCCATTTGGGACAAATTTTTGTACGATCTGTAAATATTTGATCCGGGTGCTCTGGGTATTTTCTAACAATAATAACAAATATCTATCTATCTATGTTATGTATTGTATTATGTATATCAGTCATCTAGTACCCACAACACAAGCTCCGCTTAGCTTGGGGCTAGATGATGCTGTGTGGATTGTCCTGCATTATTTATTTATTTATTTTCCTAGCATCATCATTTCTCGCATCCCGACTTCACTTACTGCAGGATCTAAAAATGTTACGACATTTTTTTAAACGCACGTTTTATCTCATTGCTGGATATTGTTTGTGCCGTCCACCATGCCATTGCCGTCGCCATTTTATTATCTTTACGGTAGAGAGCAGGCAATCTATTCAACCAGCTATATCCACTATAATGTTCATCTGTATGATACAGATGAACATAAAATATACAGACTGTATACTTATGTTAGTATATGTCATCATGCCATAATGTTAGTTTTAACTAGGTACACCAATGTAAACTAGAGAACCTATCACTTTCTCTATTTTTACGAGCGTTGGTAAGCAAAGCTAGTTATTATAATGTGTACTGGTATTGTACTGTTCTGAGATAGTTGAGTGGACTATACCAATTCCATTTCTTTTTTTTTAACTTCTTTATTGACAAAGAAAATTACAATTCAAAAATAAAAACAAATTAGAACTAGTATTTACAATTGAAACAATTAAGCTAACTGCAGACTGTTGCAAACAATCTACAGGTAGCTCAACTGATCCATAAGTCGGAAGCGTCCCCAAGACGCTGGCTGCATTGCATAATTATATTCCATAAAATAATTTTCTTTTTGGTTGATATAGTAATGCTTTTGTAATATTTGAACGATTCGATTTATTATGATAATCGATATTTTCTATGTAGAAGTAGTAAACGATCTTGTTATATTGCTCAACATTTTGAGTTACATGTGGCGTCTAAAATTACTTTATTTTTAGAATCAGTATAGTCAATAGAATAAAATAGTATTATTTTTGTTGTTTTATTTGCTACTTGCTTCTGCCCGCGGCATTACACGCGTTTTTCCGTGGTAAAAAGTAAGACAGATTTAGTCACTGTGGTAAACTATAATTTTTATACTATTTGCAATACTTTTTCATGAAAAAATCATCTAGAATAGTCTTCGTCACAAACTATGGCGGCTCGAATGAAATGGCCTATTATTTTTGAGTTGACAGATTCGCATCTCCATCTATCAAATGTAATTGTGTCTATGAAATTCTTCATTCTGTCGTTCAGTCTTCACGCTTCACTCACCTGTCAACAATAAGGTAACTTCATAGTCGTGCATATACCAAACTATTACCAAATTATTTCCCGGGGTTAAAGTCTACGCAGAAAGTTAGCTAAAGAGAGACGAGAAGAGATTATTGGTTTCATTCCTACTACGGTTGTGTAAAGTACCTACGCGCCAAATCAAAATGGTACGGATCCTTGTGAAAGTAAATATTTTACTTCCGAAGATAAAATAGGTACAGTATATTATCTCCCTCCACTTAGGCCTCTATCATGGCCCTACCTAAAGGCTAGTTGGATCTTCAAGTAGATCTTTAGGAATTCATATCTGTAGGTAAAATTAAATCCATGACCATTTGATCACGCATGCAACAATGTTGGAACAAGACAATGTTTACGTGCATGGTAGGTACAAATTAGCTGATATTGCCTTCGTAGGCAGCTACCTAGTTGACATTGGTTGTGTGGTCTGCTACCACCCACCGTTAACCAAAGTAAGAGAGCCAAGTTATCCAAACAACCAATTATATAAACTTGTCGAGTAAAGTACAAAAATTATTATGTCAACGCAATGTTCCCCACAACAATGTATTAGTTTGGTAGGTATGGAAAGAGTACTTTCAATAAAAAGCAGTTCGGTAAAAATGTACTTTAAATACAGTAGTCTAAGGTTTGAAAAAGCTTGGGTAAGCAAATAAAAGCGTGTAAGTTTATCACCAGACCACAGTGGGCCCTTGTGATAAAAACGCGCACAAAAGGAGGCTTTGTCACGAAATCGGTACCATTAGGCCAAGCAGCGATTGTGTGTTAGCTTTTGTCTGGTGCTTTGATTGCAATTTACTGTAACGAGACTTGCAAGAGTTGTAAGGGCTTATGAAAGGAACACATGCATAGGAGACATTTTGTTGTAAAAGTGGTAATTAAAAAAATAAAAAAGCATTTATTTCATATAATTGATAGATAACACTAACACACACATTTAACATTATTATTTAGTTTATATACTTATTATAAATGCGTATGTAGTTATTGAATTGTTATTTTAATGTAGTTATGTTATATATTTTTATTGGTAGCTTAATATATTATTATACATATGTAGTAGTTTATAATTATGTAGGCTAAGGATTTAATCTTCTTTCTGTATATGCACACGAACCCACTATGACAAACTTGTATCTCTCTCCCAATAAGGTTTGCTGGAAGAGAACTCTTTTTAGGGTTAAGCTCGCCTTTGCCATAATCTTAGAGATTAAGTTTTACATGTATTTGTTTTTTATTAGTGCAATAAAGAATTATGAATTACATTAATTATTAGTAATGAAGGAAGTCAAATGCTGGGACCATATGTCTGAATGCAGTATAGAGTTTTACTCACACAGATTTTAGAATTTAAAACCAGGTAATGCTAGCCTCCAGAATTTGGAGGCCTTAAACCCACCAGTGGGATGAAGTCGGATTGCAGATGATGATGATGATGTTCTTGCCAAGTGTAGCATTGTGGTCAGCTGTTCCTTTTTAGTTTGACATCATTAAAAACCGTAGCATGACCTACGGCCAGGTCGCCTATGTATGTAGGCAACCAAGAAAGTGATTTCGCAGAAAACTGTTTTAAAAAACATTACTTCGAAAGGACGCCTGCTTATTGATTCTGAACTTGAAGTAGACTAGATGGTAGTGATTAGAAACTAGAGTTGGCAGAGCCTTCTGAGAACCAGCTACGCATATCCAATGAGGCCTAACAAGACTAAATAAACAAACTTGTTGTAGAAAATAGGATGAGAAAACTAGAAAACGAACTAACAATGAACAAAACAATACAATATCTACACTACGAAAATTCCTTAAACACCAACAAAATATATTACAGAGCAATAAGCAATATTTACAGTTTTCATGCGATGATGTACTCCTAGTCTCATGCGATGGGTATGCGATTATACATATAATGCATATAATGTTATGATTATGAGACCAAAATAACTGTAAAGTATAGAGACACCTCTGTGAACTGAGTTTAGAGCAAAATCTGATGATGATGATACGATTTAGAGCCTAATACAACCATAAGTGTAACGTGTGGATGTAAGATGAAACACAAACAGTCAAACAAAGCACAATAAGTCACATTACACGAGCATCTGCCCACATGAGTGCAGGTTCCGTTATAGTTCGGTTCCGAGGTGTTGAGGAATTTAGTAAGATACCTACACTAATTACCGGTTACTCGCATTTGTGATTTAGGACAAATCGATCACCTTTAATAGAATGTAAAGTAGAGGAATCAAGTGTTACCCTGAAAAACTCCAATAAAAAAGCATAAATGTCAGTTTAATTTTGACTCAGGCCACCTAATCTACCATAGATTTACCATAGATTTCAGTTTTTACCGATCCATTATCTAGTTCACATTATGAAACAAAAGAAATGACGAATGCACAAATAATTACTGATAAAACGACCGGATTTTAAGAGCTTTTGTGACCGCTAAAAGCGTCTAAGCTTCAAAGCCTTTGTTGACCGATACGCTACGTTATATAATCTTGGGGCCGCTGGACATAGTCTTTTATCTGCGGGATCCAGAGTACACATTGTAAGAGCAAGGTCTTAGCGTCTTCAGATAAGATAGGGTAATCCGGTACAGATTTGCTACGCTTTGTCGCTTCCCCTAGCCTTGGTCATGATGATTTACTACCAAAGTATATCGAATTGTGGTGAATTATATTTTTATTTTTTTATTTTATTGCATTTTCTGTAGGTGTAACTCTTAGCAACTAGTTTTTTGTGTTATAAATACCAGTCTAAGTTTTATAAGAGGAAGTGCAAAAAACGGTTTGTAAATGGGTTCATAGACTTTTGAGGTGTTTTTTGTGGTCGTATGTAATCTTGATTTACTTTTGAAGATTGAGCCTGTTGAAACGATGTTATTGTGATTTAATGATTATAGTTAGTTCAAAAATAGATTTAAGTAGTAAGGCGCAACATAAAATGTATTGTATAGACTACACAATTATACTTCCAAAAATCCAAAAATGTTTCATGACTATTATTTATCATCGTGATAAACATAAGTTGACGACCGATGTGGCGCGGCGGGCGAAGGTCCGCCTGCGACGCAGAAGGTTGCGGTTTCGATTCCCGCCTTGGGACAAATGTTTGTACGATCTGCAAATATTTGTTCCGGGTGTTCTGGGTATTTTCTATATATAATAAAAAACATCTATCTCTGTTATGTATTGTATTAAGTTTATCAGTCATCTAGTAAACATAACACAAGCTCTGCTTACTTTGGGGCTAGATGATGCTGTGTGGATTGTCCAGCATTATTTATTTATTTAAGTATAAATGTAGGATTATAAAATTTAAAGTAGATAAAGGCCATGAAGGGGCCCTGCTATTAATTATTTAAAAACAACATTCATGCAACATTAATATGAATCTAGAATATTTACGTACGAAATAATTCCAAAAGGGTTTAAATTAAGTAAGTCACAGGAAATTTACATACCCATTATAATATTAAAATAGCAACTGACCCTAAAAAAAGTGACAAAATAATATTAGCCTTCGGTTTTACTCGTATAGTTCTTCGACCAACATGTTATGATGGTGTTCCACATAAATATAACATAATTACAACTTTATTTGTTAAGATCGATACAAAATAACCGACATTTGTAGTAACTTATGATAATAATGACAGTATTTATGCATTTCTACAGTTCAATAAGAATTTATATGCAGAGTCATTTCAATAAAATGTATGTATGTATGTATACATATGTACATACATACCTAGTTGTGAAACAATGCAATGAAAACATTACAAGGTAATAATTTATGTCCATATTATATAAATAAATAATGCTGGACAATCCACACAACATCATCTAGCCCTTTAGTAAGCAGAGCTTGTGTTATGGGTACTAGATGATTGATACACTTAATACAATACATTACATAGATCTTTATTGACAAAGAAAATTACAATTCAATAATAAAAACAAATTAGAACTAGTATTTTCAATTGAAACAATTAAGCTAACTGCAGACTGTTGCAAACAATCTACAGGTAGCTCAACTGATCCATATCAATACCAGTCGGAATTGATATGGATTTATTACATAGATAGATAATTTTTATTATACATATAAAATACCCAGAACACCTGGAATAAATATTTGCAGATCGTACAAACATTTGCTCCAAGGCGGGAATCAAACCCGCAACCTTCTGCGAATATGTATAACGAATATATATATATATGTATATGTGAATATTTATATTAGAATCTATTATCTATGTTGCAGGTATATAGAGGATGGATTTTTCGACATGGCAGTAAGGGAAGGTACGAGTACCTTAAACGGTGTAGCTACAGGAAAAGCGTCTTAGCAGACTATCCATAGTTTTTTGAGAAATGTTCATCCCCACACACAGATTTTCAAAAAAAATATTACAGTTAGCAAGAAAGTGAGCATTTTACGCGAAAACTTTTTTTGATGCCAATCGATCCTGTTTCATATACTGATCATAAACTTCCAGACCAGTTGAGGATGGAGTACTACAAAAGTAAGAAATAGCAAAAAAAAATCCCATACATTTCATGAGGAGTCCAAGTGTAAAATTATTTTTTTAATTACAAAAAATAAAATTTGCTTCCATAAAGTTAGGAGGCGGCCAATTTGAACAAATTTTGTGATTTAAATTCATTCAAAAGCACAAAACTTAAAAAAGTGTCTGCTAAATGACGCTAGGAGACAAGTATCTCTTAGTTTGACCGCCTAATAAATAATTTTTACATGTACATGATCGTTGGAAAGGGAAATAACTGAAAAACATAAATATACATTGAAAAATACAGCTTATTTTACTTTGTGGCATTATATCCACAAACAAAAAAGATAAGGCAATTTAAAGGCGAGATTTCGAGGGATTTTCATAAAAACTTCAAAAAAATCATATCTTAGCAACACTGATACTATGGACATTAAGTCCGGATAAATGTAGCTCCAACTCCCCAAAAAAATATGTCGGTAGCGATACCAAACACCCTGTAAGTCCCTGTATAACTGGGGGGCTTCCCGTTATAAAAGCTAGTAGTAGGTATGGGTACCCAATGCCGTGTATGAAATAACAAAAATACCCCGAGAAATAAAACCGTATTCCAATTCTCAGAAATCATGTTCTCATATGAATTTTATGTAAGTAATATCAAATATGGTATAGCCACGAGGGCAGAGTTATGATCATTTACATATTTGTAGGTATTTCATTGCGTAGGTTAAGTTTTTATGTAGTAAAATAATTCCTCTTTTGCCACCCACGATTTAAATTTACTGTTGAAGTGTCAAGTCATGACATAATTATCGTAATAAAATTGTTTTAAGTACTCTATGTTTGTAAGGAGTATGAGATTTTACGTTTAGATTTGAAAGATTTGTTCTGTGGTTAATATCTAATAAAGGTACCTTCACTGTGAGCTACTATTTCCAGACAGGACCGTGTTTCTGAAATTGAACTCTATACTTACTTAATCAGAACAGTAATTTACTTAGATATACTTACGATGAAAAGAGCATTCGCTTATCGACGTATTGAATTTATTATTTCGGTGTTGTAAATCAAACATTGTTGATATATATTAAGTACCTATATTTTTATAATTAACGATTAGGTGTTGATAGGTACATAGTCCTGCTAACTGGATTATGAATTTCTACATCTTATTAAACTTAATTTTATGACCACGACCAAGGTTTCCCACCATAATTTTAACAAGAACGTTTACAAGGCCTCCTAAAAAGCCCCACGCTTTTTGTTATGACTGTTTTTTGTGTAATTTTAGTTTTTAGCGGGTCGTTGGGTCGCTGCTGATAAACGAGGTGCCAAAAGATTCGTTGCATCCGTTGCATCCTATGTTTAGAAGATTTTGTCGATTCTAACAACTTTTTCGGGTGTTTTACCTCTGAAAATGGTTGAATACACTCTGTCTTCAACCGTTTTCAGCAATTTTGTAAACAAGCATAGTTTCAAAACCAAAATCAAGAACTAGCAAAATCTCAGTCGTGCTATGTGTTCAAATCATCACATCACGTGTTTTCTGAAAAACCGAGAGATAGAATATTGTAAAAAAATCAACAAATTGGAATGTAAATTTTTAAATGTTGATAATGTTGTAAAAACCGCAAGCCACAATCATGGTTACAAAAACACCGTAGTGATACGATAATGAAACTGATACTTAAGTGGTCTTGGTTCACTCCAGGCCGGTCCTGAGTTAGCTTCAAGTATCCTTACTTGCATCCATACTAATAATAAAAATGCGAAAGTAAATTCTGTCTGTTACCATTATCCGGCTAAAGCAACGATCTCCAAAATTTGGTTGTTTACAAAGTACAAAAATTTGTCAGTCTGTGTCGATAGGCTGAACTCTGACACACTGCATCTTTATGAAATTTGGCATGGAGACAGATGTATCTTGGGTGAGAATATTATATTTAAAGGTTTAGAACTCAAAAAATAATCTTGAGGATGGTGAAATAGATATGGGATGGAAGTTTTTATAGGTGTGGCGATATGTACCTATAGGTGCTTACCTCAAATAAAAGCTTCTAAGAATTTTTCTAGACGGAGGCGGATCATATGCTATGTTTTTATCCAGGAAAAGTGCGTGCGAAGACGCGGGCAGAAGCAAGTATTTATATAAGTTGAAGTGTCCGAAGCCCGGAGTAAGTTGGAGCCGGCTTCGCTTCGGTCGGTGGCCGCAAGCTTGCCGCAAGGACGTTGGTGCGCGGGCGGAGGCAGCGTTCGACAACTTCTTGACCAATCAGAGAGCGTGATGTCTACGTGTGCACGGATCTGTGTCTGTACACGGAACCTCATGGTCTTGCCGTGGATGTCGGGAGTTTTAGTTACCCGAGAACTAGGGAGAATTTGTTGTTTTGATTTGATTAATATTTGTGTTTAGTTCGTGCTTTGGGAATTTCTGAATCCACAAGTTTACAAACAAGACCTTCTAGATTGCAGCGTGAATGTTCTATTTCTCTTATTGTTTTGTTGACTACCGATAATATATCTTTTATCGTCATGATTATCGGCTGATAACCACAAACAAAGTGCAATGGCTACTTTGCTTACGATTTGAATTGAGGCTTTCAGATAGGCTTTTCCATCCAGTCATAAATCGGGCAAGGTCATATCCGAATTATCTTTACTACCGTCTTTGACGTAGTAAAAATTAATAAGATATCTTGAAAATCGTGCTGGCAATCTTATCAGCAGAGCGCGCGTGCTACTATACAAGCCGTAGTTGTGCCGTTGTGCCCGATTCACTCACACTGTGACGTTGTCTTGATAGCAAAGGTTGTGTGCACTGTTGAACTTTTGTGTTTTTTTTTTTCTCGATCCCTGCCAGCCACTTGCTTCCCGCGCGTATACCTGTGTACCAAACTTTTGTATTTTGAATTGAAACATTGTGGCAGTGTGGAACATAAAGAAGTTTATAAACAAAAAGTTTTAAAACGTTGTACCTAACTAGTGAAATCTGAACAGTGAAGCCCAGATGTTGTAAACGACAATAACCTCGTTTTGTGTCAACAAATAATAATAATCAGTGTACCAACGATAGGTACAAGTTAGTTGCCTTGTTTGGGAGAGGTGATGAATTAAACAATGGATTAAACTGGATCTTCTGGAATATGGCTTGGTGCTCCTTTGGAACGTGAATTTGTTACGAGTTCAGTTCACCTACATATCGTTTATGGTGAGTTATAAAGATTCTTGTTTTTAACGTAACTGTAGTTATCGCGCGTTTTTGCGGCATAGAGCGCATTTTTTTACATGCGTCTTTAGTTAGATGCATGTTTGTTAGGAAAGTAACATATTTTTTTGGTGTAATTTATTAAAAGTTCTAGAATTGCGGGTAGTAAGCAAATATAGAATACCTTATTCTAATTCGTTAAGAATACGGAATAGCTACATATTTTTTTTATTCTACGTTATTATTTTAGGCTAGACCAGGAACCAGGAAGGTACTTCTTAATTACCTATCTGTTTTTACTTTAAACCACTATAAAATGAATACATACCAGGAACTTAAGATTTAATTTTATCTCTTAGTTCATTATACAAAAAAAAATATGCAAAACCAGTTGCTAAAGTTTAATTTTATAATTATAGGTAATTGAATTTAACTGTAGATAGATGGATAGAAAATACTTTTATTATAACTAAGAAACAATTATAACATAAAGTGACAATTGGCGGCCTTATCGCTCAAGAGCGATCTCTGCCAAACAATCTGTTATGGATAGGATCGTCGGAAATACATGGGGTAAGATCTGTGAGCATCTAATAAATATTGTACTACCTACTTAAAAATAAATATTAACATACTACAATATAAATTACAAAAAAATACATACACATCTTCTCCTATTACATATATATATATTTACCTACATATACATATTATGAAAAGAACGGCGTTATCAGTGACAGCAGGACAAATAGTGTTCCTTTACTGTAGTTTAATATAAGTTATATTATAATACATTATAGAATAGAATATACTTTATTGCACAAAAGTTGTAGGTACATAGGCGAACATAATGCTAGATAGCATTCTCTACCTGCTAACCTTTAGGTAGTGTTGACAACAATTTAGTAGGTAGTGCTAGATTTTACAAGAAACAAAGGAAAATACAAATAATAAATCGTGACATAAATAAACATAAAAAATTATAATAATAGATACTCACATTAATACTTATACAATGTGTCTGGTCACCGGTGTCGGAGACTTTGGGGGGGTAAAATACGGTCAATTTTATCGACAAATCACTATCCCTATTTTTTTTTTCTCTCTCCATGATAAAATGGCAGCCATTTTGTTTTTTTTGCCTCAAAGCACGGGTGCTTGTACTGATTAAGCTATAGCTACCCATGTAGAGGTCCTAGGAAGACGATAGAGGACTCATTTGATAGCCAATAAAGTAGACAATAAAGCAATGATAACAATGTTGCAATTTCTATTTTATAATACAGGAAAAGAGAATGTATGAACAAAAAAAATTTTTTTTTTTACATTTTTTTTTTAATTATTAGCTTTTTCATAAAATCGAAACTGTCAAGCTACATGTTTTTTGGTTCTGAACGATAGTACGGAATGTGCACTTCAAAATAAGTCTTGCATCTTAGCGCTAAGTAAGATAGTTTAGAAGTTATGACGATTTCAAAATGGTAAGTGTTTCCAAACCCTGGAGTACAAAAAGAAAACAAAATAAATCGATTAGGTACTTTAATGGTTTATTCTATCGAAATCCATACAAAAGTTACAGCCACGATTCAAAATGTCCTCCGTGGTATTGCAAACAAGCTGTTGCTCTAATTGACACATGTTGTGTAGCGCGTCGGATCATGTCTTTGTCTCTCCTCAAATCATTCCCAACTTGTATAATTTTTTCAATAAGTTCCTCGCGTGTATTTGCCACGTCGACGTATACTTTCTGTTTCATTGTGCCCCACAAGAAAAAATCAAGGGGTGTCAAGTCCGGAGAACGCGGTGGCCAAGCGATTGTACCACCTCGTCCAATCCACGTCGAATATCGTTCATTTAAATAGTTTCTTACATTTACTGCAAAATGTGCCGGAGCTCCGTCCAGTTGTAATATCATTCCTAACCTATAGGTCAATGGTATTTCCATGAGTGCGTCATGGTAATCCGTTTCCAGGAACTCCAAAAATCTTGGGCCATTCATCGTGGCTGGCAAAATTAGAGGCCCAATCAGTATGTCGTCGATCATTCCAGCCCAAACATTCACTGAGAATTGGTGCTGAAATGTACTTTGTCTCACTGCATGTGGATTATCGTGGAGCCATTGATGTTCGTTGCGGTGGTTTGTGTATCCTGATCGTGTGAAAGTGGCTTCGTCGGTCCACATAATTTTTTTCAAAAAATTTGTGTTAGATCGCACATTTCTTAATATCCACGAACAAAAAACTGACCTTCGTGCAACATCTGGTTCAATTATTTCTTGCACTCTTCTAAAATGATATGGATGCAATCCTTCCCGTTTCAAAATCTTCCACACTCGCCATTTGTTTAAACCAAGTCTAATTGCAATGCGCCTGACACTCAGTTTCGGGTCTTGAGTGATCAATTGTAATATCTCTTCTTCCTCTTGCGGTGACACTAAACGAGAACGTTCGTTAGCGGGTCTTCTAATACCATTTTCAGCGAGGTTGAGGTGTAATCGTATGAATGTGCGAGCGTTCGGCGTTGGTTTATTAGGAAATCTTCTCGCATACTCTCTTACAGCAGCGTTAGCGTTCCCGTTGCAAAATCCATAGACGAAATGGATGTTGGCCACGTCCTGGCTGGAATAATGGACGTCTTCCATTTTCGTTAAATTTCGTCAACTTAAAAACGATAACTGAGTCCACAACAGAACAAAAAGTCCAATAACGAAACAAAACTTCACAAAAATGTTCAATAATAACAACGCACAGTTTGTCGGCACAAGAGAGTGTAATCACAACGCGGGGCGACGGACGACTACCTGCCAGCGCGCCCTACTCTACAACAAAGCACAGCATTGTCTAAAGACACGCCCTTGGAATTCCACGAAACCGTGAGTCTAGTTGTATGGTAACGGGATATTCAAGGGTCATATTCAAACCGTCATAACTTCTAAACTATCTTACTTAGCGCTAAGATGCAAGACTTATTTTGAAGTGCACATTCCGTACTATCGTTCAGAACCAAAAAACATGTAGCTTGACAGTTTCGATTTTATGAAAAAGCTAATAATTAAAAAAAAAATATAAAAAAAAAAATTTTTTTTGTTCATACATTCTCTTTTCCTGTATTATAAAATAGAAATTGCAACATTGTTATCATTGCTTTATTGTCTACTTTATTGGCTATCAAATGAGTCCTCTATCGTCTTCCTAGGACCTCTACATGGGTAGCTATAGCTTAATCAGTACAAGCACCCGTGCTTTGAGGCAAAAAAAACAAAATGGCTGCCATTTTATCATGGAGAGAGAAAAAAAAAATAGTAATAGTGATTTGTCGATAAAATTGACCGTATTTTACCCCCCCAAAGTCTCCGACACCGGTGACCAGACACATTGTATATGTACATTTATGTATATTATATTATGCATAAATATACATACATGAATAATAAAATATATAACGTACCGAATTATTCCTGAGAAAGAAAATGATTAATATGATTGATTATATAGGTACCTTTAGGTTAGGTAACCTAAAGGTACTTTATGGCTGCTACTAACAAGTTTTAACTATGGAGCAAAGTAAAAAGTTTTTTTTTAATCTTATGCAGACTTATGCCCATATTATCTATGGGTTAGCTGCTGTGATAGTCAATGATTCTGGATTCTGCTTGTTCGTGATTGTGATTGATACAGTGAATGATTGTTAACTAGATCACAGAATACATCATAGTCAAAGGACATTATCATACGATGTGAAAGTACTGACTAATTTGCAGAAAGCTTTTTGCCATTCTAATTTATTGCAATTACTTATGTTATGTAATAATAGGTATAGTTACCAGTGTTGCCACATCCTAATCTGAGCTTTTACTAGTCTAGGGTCTAGGTCTTGACAAAAGCGTTAAATTTCTGAGATATGCATACCTATGTGAAAACAAATAAATGGAGCAATCGATAATTTCATCTGTGAAAGTATCTCAGAATCCTGACGCATTAGAACATTAGGTACCTATGTAAGATCACATTTTTTTATTAGTTTATGTGTCTTCTATGTATACTAATAGGTAGGTATTATAAATTCGAAAGTAACTCTGTCGTCTGTCTGTTACCTTTTCACGCCTACACAAACGGCTGAACGGATCTTTATGAAATTTGGCATTGAGGTAGATGGTATCCCGGGGACGGACATACATATGCTACTAACTATCTATCTCGGAAAAAAGAGATCGAAGCCGCGGGCAGCAGCTAGTCCAAATATATAACTTTAATTGTGCGCCGCAATTTAAAAAAAAACAACGTTGGTTATGTGAGGGCTGCCCTCCATACAAAAATCTTCAAACCCTTTTTATGTATTGAATGACTGTTGTGGACGTAAAGCTTGCAGGCAGCAGGATCGGGTTTACGGTTTAGGGAACTTCATTTGAAAACAGTCAAAGTCTGGTCCCGGTAACGCCAGAAAATGCATCCATTGAGGACCTATGCTCCAGCCAAATTCGATGAGAAATATATGTAAACAAACCACAATAAAAAACAAAATTTCACGAGCTTGGCGTTGAGTTTCAGTTAGGTATAATTGTTAGCAATACCTACTTACCTATTAAAGGAAAGATCTCAAACCGACAATGAATGTAAATTGCGTATGAAAATACACAGCATCTGAGTGAATATTAGGTTAATTATGTGCGGTTTGTTTACAACGATGTCGGCTAAAGTATACTCTAGCCGAATTGAATGTGACATGTTTGTAATCATGCCTGCTTATAGGCAGGCAAGTCTGGGATAATTGATTAGGTACCACCTATCTTAACTAAATCGATAGACCCAGTGAACTAATTCAGGGCTGTTGATGACCCTATGAGCCAGCCATCCAGACCACCTTCGGAAGCGTCGTAGTATCGTAATGTGCCCTTTAAAACTAGGTATTCCAGCAGAAGCCACGCTTTTGTGATTTTGAAAATCAGACATTATCACACGATGTGAAAGTAGCCTGCTAAGAAATAAACAAAGAGAGTATACAATGTAAATATTTATTTATTTACCATTTATATAGTACACTAGCCAAACTAGATGTGGAATGTTTGCAAACAAACCGCCCATACTTAGCCTAAAATTCACTCTGTTGCCGAGTCTTTATAAACGCAATTTACATTACTTGTCGATTTGAGATCCTTCCTTCAATAAATATTGCTTACAATTATATGTGAAACTATCGAGTTTCAGATATAATTGTAAGCAAATAACTAAAACTCACTTGCTTGGCCGTTGCCAAGCAAGTGAGTTTTAGTTATTTGTATCTACATCGAGTTTGGCTAGTGTATTGTTATAAATAATAAATAAATAAATACACATAGGTACAATAGACAAATAGAGTATAGCACCGTACTCTATTTGTCTATTTCTTAGCAGACATTCCTAATTCCGTGAAGTAAACTGACCTCTAATTAGTCCGTTTATCGTGTGTGTTTATTAAACAGCGTTGCTTGACTTAGTAATTTGCTGGTTGACCTTAAAAATATTGTGGGCCGCCTTATTGAAGTGATCCAACATTGGTAGAGAGCCGAGTTTGAAGATAAAACTGACGATTTACGAGTCTTGGCAGTTTTGTAAATTTTGTTGGAGAGAGAAAATCTTTACATTTACCTTTAAGATTTTGATTATACAGTCAGTAAAACACTTTATTGTTGGGGTGGTGTGACCTTCTAAAATATATATATATTTAATTAATAGAATATTTAATTGACGTTTTGAGAGAAGTTTTTATACATTTACGTCAAAATTAACGGACGCTGCTGATCGGAGGATCTTTGCCAATAAGATTGTTTCGTATGAGAAGGTACTGTCCGCTTTTTGCAGTCTGTAAAAAAAAGATAACCGAGTATCTGGCATAATAGTGCCTACCATTACTGTAAGTGCTTTTTGTCATCGGATTATCGTGGGGTATTATAAAGGAAAAGCTGGATAACAACAGTAAGCGTCAATAGCCTTATGATATTGATCGTAAATATTTTATAGGTGATTTTACTGCTAAATTCAACGGGTGTTTAAGAAAACTAACTGTTAGATACCTATCACACTAATCTTTAGATGCGAAAGTTCTGTCTGATGGATCTATAAATTAATATGGATGGATGTATATGTTTGGTTCTTGTTTACGGCTTACGGCAAAACTCCTGAACGGATCGGGCTGAATAGCTGTAGGTCTTTTGCAAAGTAGGTCTTGACTTGCTTATTTAGCACGGGGATTGTTGTCTAGGGTAGAATAGAGAAAAATTACGTCACATCGTCATCGAATGCGTAAAATATTTGAAACTTCAATAATTTACGCAATGTATGACGATGCGATGTCATTTTTCTCTGGAAAAAAAAGGCAATTTTTCCCAACCTAAAACTAAGGAAGAAGTTTTATCTAGGCATATACTAGACATAAAAATAAGAGTACATTTTAAAATTAGACAAAAATTACATAACGTTCTAAGCTTTTCGCCGAAAATTCGGTTTGCATGGCTATTTAGATAAGTTACCAAAGGAATTTAACGACTTGCTAATGACATTATTTAAAAATAGACACAATAAATGGTTACTGACTCATTGTTTTTATAGCGTGTACAAATATTTTAATTTTATGCAGACAAATGGTGTCGATTCAGTTGTTTTTTTAAATTCCTAACTAAAATTTTACGATTTCTAAATTTTCTTTGTTAGTTTGACTTAAAAACTATGGTATTCTATAAACAGGATTCCTAACTTAAATTTGACGAAGAAGAAGAAAGACAGACAGACAGACAGGCGGACAGACAGACAGTCAATCAGTTAGTCGGTCGGGTAGGGTTATAGCTATTATAACTAAGTTGAATTGTTTTAGATCTGTCATCCTAATCTTAAACCTGCCAGTCTAATTTTTGAAACATAGCTTTCGTCTATTTGACATTCCTAAATCCTAATTTCAGCTAATTCTAAAACAACAGAATCGACATCATTTCATTTTTAATTTATTTTCTAAATCATTATTATTATGTAAGGTTTATTAATATTCACACACCAGTCAATAACTTAGTAATAACTTAGTATTACATTGTCACCACTGATACATTAAAGCATTGTATTTGTAATATTTGAATTTTTTCTGTGAATAAATGATTCTATTCCATATATCAGTTCTTATGGAATAGAAATAAAAATAACCTGTAAACGTTTCCATAGAAACAACGCGTGCGAAGCCGCGCGCAGAAAATAGTCAAGTCAAAGTCAAAGTCAAAAACTCTTTATTTCCATAAATACAATAAATGTACACTTAGAAAAGGTCAAATTCTTAATAATTAAACACTGACACGGAAATAAAGTGAAATTTTTGATTTCAGTCGCTTCGGTATGTAGACTAAAGTAAAGAAGCGACGAAGAAACCTTTAGCCTGTTAGTTGTTATTTTTCGAGTTGGAGCAAATCCCGTCCCAAGCTTTTTTATCCTCTAGATAATCTGATAATTTATAGTAGGCCTTTTTACACAAGAAGGTTTTGACAACTAGTAACTTTAAGGCTTTGGTTCTTCAGGCTATGGAGCAAAATATGTTCGTTCTCTGAAGGTTCAGCGTTTATAGCCCTATCGACCTTACTGGTCGGTCGTTGGCTGGATCTTTTTGCGTGCGTGACCTGAACCAGTCTCGAGACCAACAATACTGCCCTAGAATACTTATAAGTTGGCCCAGGCTCTGCCACATATGGGCAGAGAACAGCGATATGGACGATATGGTACAAACCAATAATGATTGGAGAAATTATTGAACAAATTATTTACGAGATGGTGGTCTACCTAGTCCCTACATAGTGAAAGGTGCAAAATGATCGTTTTTTCCCCCATCTGTCCCCCAGGGGGACAAAGGAGGGAGACACAGACAGACAGATAGACAGACAGACAGATACTTTACCTTCCTACCAAATTTCATTAAGATCTGTTCAGCCGTTTAGGCGTGAAAAGGTAACAGACAGACAGATAGATAGACAGACCGACAGATACTTTACCTTCCTACCAAATTTCATTAAGATCTGTTCAGCCGATTAGGCGTGAAAGGTAACAGACAGACAGATAGACAGACAGACAGATACTTTACCTTCCTACCAAATTTCATTAAGATCTGTTCAGCCGATTAGGCGTGAAAAGGTAACAGACAGACAGATAGACAGACAGACAGATACTTTACCTTCCTACCAAATTTCAATAAAGATCTGTTCAGCCGATTAGGCGTGAAAAGGTAACAGACAGACAGATAGACAGATACTTTACCTTCCTACCAAATTTCATTAAGATCTGTTCAGCCGTTTAGGCGTGAAAAGGTAACAGACAGACAGATAGATAGACAGACCGACAGATACTTTACCTTCCTACCAAATTTCATTAAGATCTGTTCAGCCGTTTAGGCGTGAAAAGGTAACAGACAGACAGATAGACAGACATACAGATAGACAGACAGACAGACAGTTAGATAGACAGATAGACAGACGGATTGACAGAGTTACTTTCGAATATTAGGAATCAATGTATGAAACTTAATTTTTTGAGAACAATGGAGCCGTGGAGCTCTGGGAATGAGCCTTTATAATATTAATATGAAAGGACAGCTAGTCTGGATCGCAGATGAAGTGACAGTTGGTACCGAGCTAGGGTTCAATGCATGCTGTTGTTCCGAGAAACAGTGGCTTACTTGTTTGCCCTTGTACAATCAGCTACCCTGAGAGTGCCATTGTTCTTGGTAGGGCTGCGACGTTGGTACTCTCACATGGATATGAAAACTTTAGTTGACTTGAGACTGCTGAAAATAAGCTTAATTTTTTTAAAATGATTCTATTACTATTGTATGGAGAATAATCCCTAGATAGTCCCATAAATAATTTTTATTACATTGTTGCACTTCTCTATTTATGACTCCTTTTATTTTTCATCCCATCTATTCGAAAAGAGGCAAAGGGTTCCTCGATAAGTGCGAACAAAGTGGGTCATTCCAGCGAACTTATTAACAGTGACGAAATGACTTTTGAATTTGGAACACTAACAGTTTGAACACAATTCGCTTCAATAAAGTCCTGGCCAGTAATAAAAGACGACCGCAGTGGCGCGGCGGGCGAAGGTCTGCCTGCGACGCAGGAGGTTGCGGGTTCGAATCCCGCCTCGGGACAAATGTTTGTACGATCTGCAGGTCGTATTAAGTATATCAGTTATCTAGTACCTATAATACAAGCTCTGCTTAACTTGGGGTTAGACGATGCTGAGTGGATTGTCCAGCATTAATAATTAGTAGTGGGTGGTTTGGTTATGTACCTAAATATAAATATTCTTCACTACTGAAAGCATCTCTAATTTATTATTCTCATAGTTTAGGATGAAAAGCAGAGTGTGCCACACGGGACCAAAAGTATTTAACTTCGAGCGACGTACTTTGAATCCCTCGCTACGCTGAGATTCTACTATTAGAATCCTTCGCTTCGCTCTGGATTCAAAAAATCGCTCTCGCCTTAAATACATTATTTTGTTCCCTAATCTACTATTGACCTGTTAATTTATTTCAGTGTACCAATCTATTGTTTATTTTGACTGTGTATTTAAACTAAGTTTATTTAAAAAAAAATAAACTATTATGTTCGAAATGGTTGACATGTATATTTTCTTGTACCAATAAATAAAACTGAATCTATTACCGAGGGAGGAGTATATTTGTCCCGCAAAACTTGTGATTAAACATGAAGGAATTTGAAGCCGGTGTTTAGATTTTTTAAACAATCGAATATTGTTAGGTATGACCATGATTTGTCTTGTCTCTATTCACCAAACATTATTATCTAAGCAAGCTACCTGTAGATTGCTTGCAGCAGTCTGCAGTTAGCTCAATTGTAAATACTAATTTGTTTATATATTTGATTGTAATTTTCTTTGTTATTAAAGGACTTTGTATCTAAGCAAGAGCTTTGAATAAGTACAGAGAAAGTGACATTTGGGCGTACAAAATCAAGGCATGATAAAATTAACCGACCAGCTTTTATACCTTGGAAATTGTTATAAATCCTACCTCTGTGCTTCTATCTTTATTTGTGTGCTCATTGCATAGACTTTCGATGTGGTTTCCATCCCTAGCGGTCTCGAAAACGACACTAATGTTTACATACAAGTTACGTTTCAATTTACTACAGTTAAAACAGTGAACATGGCTGAACGCACGTAGTCCAAGATTATATACTCAGTATTTATAGGCATACTTAGGTATAATATACCTTGTATCGACTTACTTATTGCTACTGTAGGTGTTAGTACTTAACTAGAATCTAGATAATTTATAGGTAACTAACTGCTCCTTTTGGGGTCGAGACCCTAGGTCCGTGGGGTACCGAGGCTATCCGGGTTTTTAAAAAGTAATCTGAGCGTCTGGTCGAAGCGACGCGTGACCCGAGAGCGGGTATCTAGCGCAGCGCATTAGCATTGCCATACAGCGGGGCAATGCAGCCAGCGTCTTGGGGTCGCTTCCGACTGGTATTGATATGGATCAGTTGAGCTACCTTTAGATTGTTTGCAACAGTCTGCAGTTAGCTTAATTGTTTCAATTGTAAATACTAGTCCTAATATTTTTAAATATTGAATTGTTATTTTCTTTGTCGGTAACGAACTATCTAATATAGATTACAGAACTGCGCCTTTTTAAATTGACAGTTTAAATTCGAAATAATTTTTAATCCGATAAAATTTTATTTTTTCACTGATTTCGCTGAATCTAGCCTACTTTTCTATTCCGCCATTGTCTTATGGACTACCCTCTTTGTCTAACAGTGTAACTTACCTCTACTAAACTGTAGAGAATTGAAATATCACAATTCGGTCAAAAGTAGCTGAACATCTCGTGTTAAGCATGTTCTGCACATAAACTTGAGTGACGCTGATGATTTGTAGATTTTGTACTAGAGTGAAATAAGTGTTGTCATGCAGAAATTTAGAATTTTCTAGTGACGACCGTTCGGTTCTAGTAAATTGCTAGTTTCTACCGAAGGCAAGATTGCGAACGTGTGAAAACAGTAACTTCAGTTTAGATGTCATCCTGAGAAGAGATAGTTTACCACTTATAGCTTTCACGCGAGTGGTAACTGGGAATTGATGTTTACTCAATGACAGATTTAATTATACAGGGTGGATTTTTGAGAAGGGACAGTAAGGGCAGGTATTTTTAACCTTAACCGTTATAGTTAACGGAGAACGTTCCTTTGACACCATCCATAACTTTTTGAGATATTCTGAACTGCATTCACAGATTTTAGAATATAATTACAGTCAGCAAGAAAATGGTTATATAGCGCAAAAACTTTTTTTTGATGCCAATCGATCCTGTTTCTTATAAGGATTAAAAGTCTCTACTGGACCGACTGAGATTTGAGTAGGTAGGTACTAGAAATATAAATATAGGTAATATATATATATATAATAATATATATATATATTATTTTATATATGTATATATAATATAAATATATAATATAAATAGGTACTAGAAATGTCAAAATCGCGAAAAACTTTTTCCATAGGTCATCGGTAAGAGAGTCAAACTTCTTCATTAAAGAGCCAAACCTTTTGTTCTGGGTGGATCCGCACTAAAGAAAACTGGCTGAAAAAAAGTAAGATAAAAACAAGTTATAACTTTCAAACTTCGAATTCGCTTCCAATATCTTTAGGTCATTCTTATGCTTGAGAAAATTCTAGATTGTAGGTTACTGTCCTTACCCTTACTGTCACGTCTTAAAAATCTTCCCTTTATGTGTCATCTCTAAATAGGTATAGAAAGATACATTGTCTTTATTAGAAATGTTATGAATGTTAAAAAAAATACATCTTTACTGATGAAAAAAGCTGTTTTGTAAGTTTGGATGTGTGTTTGTCTGTCGCATTCATCATAACACCCAAAGAAAGAACCGACATAGATTCTTGAAATGGTGACATTACCGAGACTCGAGACTATTATGTTTGAAGAAAATGGACGTAGCCGTTCTATTGTGATGATGACGATGAAAAGTAAAATTTTTGTCGTGAGTTTTAGATTCTTATTAAAGACTAGCAAACCCGGCGAACTCCGTTTTGGCTTGGTTTATGTAAAAAAAAATCCCGCTTTTCTTTTTAAATTTTTCCTGAATTTTCTTTGATATAAACCTCACGGAGCCCGAGACCTTTCCAACGAATGCAAAACCGTGGAAATCGGTTCGTGCGTTCTGGAGTTATAGCGTCAGGAAGGAAAACCCGACTTATTTTTATATAGTAGATTATTTATTTTATCGGGTATTTATCGTGTGCCTTTTGTTTTAATTTCCCCTACGTTTCCATCGCGTTGCGTCAATCGTGATCGCAGGGCGACTAGATAATATATTACATTTAGATTCTTTGTAAAATTAGCTTACTGTAGTCACATTTATAATTAATTTTGTTATCGAAGAAAAATAATTATTACTTAAAAATACATTGACAAAACTATCAGAGTATACTAACGTAAAATTAACATTAACACTCATTCCTATCAAATAATATGTTTGCAATGTGTAGGTAAGTGTTGATACACCTCGATAGGTTATCAATGTTATCATATCAGTTAAGAAGTTTACTACAAGTTGTATGTACCCTATAAACTGACACATTCAATCTAGGTCAATCTATAAGGTACTTAATATCATTATCAATGGCAAACAACTGTGTTTACTTTTTAGGTAATTTAAGTAAATATGAGGCACCTGTGTGGACGTAAGATTGAGCAAGATAGGTTGAAGGCAATGGCCGAGCGACTAGCAACGTCAAATAAATAATAAAATAGGAAAGAAATACTGGCGGAACGTGTTAGAAAACTTTTAAAACATCATCTGTTTAGTGTTGAGGTAAGTATTCAAAATTAAATTAATTATGCAAGCATACCTGCCTATACTCACTAGAAAAGTGACCGATACACGAATGAATAATAAAATTGATGGATTATTGTAATTTAATGAAATAAATAAGATAAATTAATTTTAGAGCATTGAATGAAATATAAATGGCTTTTATAGTATTAGATCGCTTAGGTATAACTAATCGAATCAAAATCAAATTATGATTTAACTAGTTTCGCACGCGTTGTTTCTATGGAAACGTTTAAAAGTTATTTATATCCCATGGAAACGGATTTATGGGATAACGTTACGTAGCTTATGTTTTATTCCAGGCCTAAAACTACATCTATGCAAAATTTCAGCCCGATCCGTTCAGTACTTTTGGCGTGAAGAAGTAACAAAAATCCATCCATCATCATCCAAATTTTCGCATTTATAATATCAGTGTGATTATTGAAGTATGAATGTAGGTACCTACTAGTTAGTTACTCTATGGCAGTTGGTATTTTGTGTTATGTAGGTATCAACACGATTTGAAAAACAGGTAGCTACAGGCCACCTTATCGTTAAATTTTTTTGCTCACTTGACAAGCGTACCCTTCCTACCTCCTACGCCACACCTTTGATATATCAATATTTACTTGCCAGTTTTGGTAGGTATTAATTATTTTTTACCTAACTATTATAATTATCAGAAATTTAAAATGGTTTAAAGTAATTTAGATTACATATATAAGTAGGTAGAAGGTAGCAAGCACACGCAAGTGCTTGTTACCTGTGTGCTTGTTTGTTAAGTTGTTGTTATAAGTAAGTGTATTGTTCAGCTACTTATGGCAGTGTAATCTTATATCAAGCACAGGAAAAGCTCAAAGAAATAAAAGTGCATCATATATCTATTTTGATATGAATTTAATGAGCACTTGATATCTGGGTCGAAGCCATTGAACCTACTTGAGATAGACAAAATGATAAATTATGTTCTGTGGCGGGGTTTAAGTGGTTTGAAATTTATATTTTTTATGTATGTATTAAGCTTTACTTAATGAAATGACGTGATAGGTTCCTACATTTTTTCCCGCGCAAGTTTTGCATGATCATCATAAATGGATAAGAAGACCTCAGACATAGTTGCAATAAACACAGATAAGCCATGATGTCTGCAAAGCGTAAGGGTACAATTTTATCTATGAAAAAAATCTATATAACATTATCATAATACTGCGAATAGAGCAAAAACTTTGTTTTATAATCTGGGGCCCCCATTCTCGGGTCACGTACTTATATCACGTAGCATTTGATATCCATTCCTAAAACTTCAAAATACATTTAAAAAAAAGTAGGTAATACTCGTTTGCTGATATTTTTTAAATTCTATATACTAGGTTACTATATATAAATATAATCAACAAAATAAAAAAGTTTGTTAATTCTAACCATATGAATTACCTACACAAAAAAAGGTACATACTTTTGCCATAGGTAAATTTTTGTAGCCACATAATCTCTAAAAGCTTTCTTTTAGATATTGTGTGGTTACAATTTGTGTGTTTAAAATGCTTTAATTTTAACCTCATCCAAAATATAACTTAAGCAATCGGTCGTATGGTCGTATGGTATAATAGCGAACAACCATTACCACAGATTTATAAGTATAGTACTAAAGTAACCATTACTGCCAATCTCAACTTTGAAGAAAATTCTCTCAGTGCGTCAATCAAGTCAATCAAATTAGTCACTTTGACAAGTGCCACAATAAATTATTATTATTTTCTAGAGGCCAGCATGATAATATAATCTTAAAGCGGTCTTATTTACCTTGTCCTATAGAACAATTTGAGAAATAAAATTATGTCATGTTCCATAGTACAAAATAAAAAAAAAATATCTTATTCTGTCCGATGTCCGATTTTCCATAGAACATAAATAGGAACTACCCACGAACTACCCCACAGAAAATATTAATTATGGTAAAGTAAGGCACATAATGATACGACTTTCTACAAACACAAGGGCATTTGTTATTGCATTTTACGAATCAAGTCAACCAGTATCTATTTTAAGAGACCAGATAAGTTGCAGTATCGCCTTTCTTGATAATCCAGCGCCGCATTCATATCACAAAGGCAATGTCTGCAACTTTCTTGTTTTCTCTGATAGAGTCCCTAGTTTGCAATATATTAGTTTCTATTCGATTGAAGACTTCAGTGGCGTAACGGGCGAAGGTCTGCCTGCGACGCAGGAGGTTGTGGGTTCGATTGACGCTGCGAGTCAAATGTTTTTATGATCTTTTGGTTGGTAACTGTAACTACTACTAATCTATTGACTATTGTAAATAGGTTTAAGAGCAGGTCAATTCAGATGTATTCGTGAGTGTATCATTCATACTATTTTCGCCGCTCATTGGCTGCATTGTGATTACGAATAACAAAAGAAAATTAACCAATGAGCGGTGAAAACAATGAGTGAGACGCTCACGAATACATCTGAATCACACCAGCTGATTTAGTCCTTAGTTGGCCAGAATTAGCAAGCTGAAGTGGCAGTGGGCCGGCCATATCTAGCGAAAAACTGACAACCGCTGGGGTAACCGTGTTCTTGAGTGGACACCACGACTCTACAAACGTAGTGTAGGACGCCCACCGGCCAGATAGGTGACAACTGGATGCGGCAAGCTAAAGACAGGGCGCTATGGCGCTTATTAGGGGAGGCCTAAGTCCAGCAGTGGACTAACATAGGCTGATGATGATGATAATGATGAAACAATATTTTAATTTATATTTTGCTTGTTGTAGCTTACCCTACCTACTTACTAATGAATAGATGACGACATGAAATTAGATCACTGTCCACACCTGACGCATGTAGTCACCGTCTGCGTCCGTCGCGCAATTACCTAATTGATTTAGTATTGAACCTAGTTATCAAAGTTATTTCAATAGAAAGCTGTCATCTTGTTAATACAAAAAATAATCAGGTAATTTATCTTTGCGGTGGTGAACGCCAATTCTTAAAGAAATACCACTTTAATGTTATTAACACGAAAGTTTGCATGGGTGCATGGATATTTGTTACTTCTTAACGCTAAAACTACTAAATGTATCAGGCTGAAATTTTGCATCGATGTAGGCCTAAGCCTGGAATAACAAATAAGCAACTTTTTATTCCATAAATCGGTCACCATGACTGGATTGGATGTAAATTAATAACCGTTTCTAAAGAAGAACTCTTGGCTATTCGATAATAAAAAAAAAGGTGTTTATGATATTCATACACAATGTTAAAATTGTTTCTGAATAAATAAATTAAACTGACTTGGAACAATAACGCATGCGCAGTCGCGGGCCAAAACAAGTAAATAATAAAATATTTTTTTTTTGATGTAAGCATTAAATCAACTAAAATTAATATAAAAAAGAAGAACGAAATCGTGTCGTTTTAATGTTTTAGAATCCAGTTGAATTGCAGTAAAAGATACCGTATAATAAACAAGGTATTTCACGCGATAGCGTAGTTTTACAACAAAAGAACGAAAGTTAGTCAACAAAGCTAATAAAATAGTCAAAGAGAGAGGTACATACCTTCGCATACCAATTAATCGTTTGTTTTGTACGGAAGCTAGTTAATTGATTAGAGGCTTTAACCATTACAAAGTAACGGCAAACGCTGCTGGGAAGGTGCAGGCCTGTCCGGTTCTTCATCAATTCGTTTCCCTTCACTAAAAAAACAATAAAATAAAAAATTTGTTTAAAAACCAAGGCCGACCTTGTGAGGTCGATCATCATCTTACAACTTAGTTGTTACCGGGTTTTCGTGGAACTCAGTTTAGGATTAAAATAAAAAGAGTCAGTTAGTCAAGATTTTATTTTAAACCCGTCATGCGCCATTTTGAAGTGTGAAGGTGCTTTTGAGGCGCTGGAGTTGTAAACGTGCTTCTGTTATTTGGGCCCGTACTTGTAAAAATGAAACTGGAAGTTTCTGATTCGTTTTCGTGCTAATGATATGTTATGTTATGTACTTATAGACCTACTAAGGTAAGTGACAAAGTAGGTTTTGCACTAAAACTTTCTATATTTGTCTAATAATTCCCTTGAGCTAAAATAATTTAAGTGGTAAAGGGGATTTTTATATTTTTCTGACTAATAATCCCTTTATCTCACTGAAATGAGATGCTAAGGGGATTTTTGGAAAAGTCTAAGAATCCCCTCCGCAGGGGTTCAATAGGAGGATTATTAGACCAAGCCAGCGAAACAGAAACATCGATTTTTGTTAATAGTAAGCCCCCTGTACGCTGCTGCTTTACGCCATATTCACACTTTGATACTAATATTATAAAAAATGAATGAATGAATGACACTCTTGTGTGTACAAAATAAATAAAATAGGTATCTTTTATCTAAATTAATAAACACAAAAAACGTACAATAGGCGGCTTTATTGCTTAAAGCAATTTCTATATTTATAAATGGGAAAGTTTGGATGGATCGTGAAGAACAACATCCAAAACATCCATCCTTGTTTGTTACTTCTTCACGCCAAAACTACTAAACGGATCGGGCTGCAATTTTGTATAGCTGTAGTTCCAGGCCTGAAATAAAACAGGCTACGTTTTATCCCAAAAAAAATCAGTTAAATCAGTTAAATCAGTTCCCATGGGATATAAATAACCTTTATACGTTTCCGTAGAAACAACGCGTGCAAAGCCAAGAACTAGGTTTTTCATAAATAAATAATCCGAAAATGCATATGAAATAAATTTATGAGAGTAATCGATAACTGCACCTTAAAGTTCAATCATTTATTATCGTTCGTGAGCTTTATTAGTTATGTAAGCAACCCACCTAACCACCCACCTAAACATGTAGGAGGATTGGTATAATACCTATCTTTTCAACAAGAATTTGTAACCAAAATATGAGTATAGAATTATAAGGCTCTAATTAACACACACATACACCCTCACACTTACACACAGCAGCAAGTTTTTACTTACGCCTATTTAAGCCCTGTTATTTATTCGTATCACAAACTGAGGCTTGTTAAATAATCCTGGGCCATTAAGTTATTAATACTACGCTAGTAAGTAAAAATTAGGTACACATTATAAATTTATCACAAATTATCACGATTCACAAGTCAACGTTCAGATTTTGAAGCCAGGTCACTGCTTGTGGCGGAAGACTTTACAGGTCACTCCAGGTCTCTGGGTAGGAGTGGATGGGGTAGCGCTGAAAGATGTAGATCTATGCCTATGTGTTTATGTTTGCCAGTAAAAAAATATCACGTGGTATAGAGTGAGAAGAAAGTAGACGGAATAAATACGAGGATAATATAAAAAAAACATTGGGAAGTGTGTGGATGGGATACCTACCGGTACCTACCTAATAATTATTATGTCAATGTCCTACCTAAAAACAACCTTTGGATTAAATTGAATTTGATCTGCCAGCCTAGGACAAGCTCGGCCGTATATATCGTGGGACGAATGGGGAATACCTCGTATTATGAAAGTTCTCCAAGTTCCTATTTCGTTCTTTATTATAAACTAGCTGCAGCCCGCGGATTCGCACGCTTTTTTCCGAAATAAAACGTAGCCTATGTCCGGCCCCGGGACCATCTACCTCGCTGCCAAATTTCACCGAGATCCGTTCAGCCGTTCTTGAGTTATAAATAGTGTAACTAACACGACTTTCTTTTGTATATAGTATAGATAGATTTGAACACAATAAGGAAGGGCGGGGTACTCTAACAAAAGCATATTATGCTTAAAAGAGAACCCGAACCCATGTTATTGTAACTTACCTATGTACAGAAATAAAGATTTCATATTTTTCATTTAATTTTCAATTAAAGAGCCTAGCTCTTGTCCGTGCAACGATCCAAGGTCCTCCACTTTTCTCTATCCAATGCTGTCTCTTTTACTTCTTTATACCACTTGACAGCGGCTTTCTTCTTGATCTGACTCAATAGTTCATTCTTGGTCTTTCCCTTCCTCGTCTTCCTTCTAATTTCCCTTCTGTGGTATAACATATGAAACTGTCATGTCGTATAAGATACACTACACTAATATGTATATATCTATATATATAAAAGAAAGTCGTGTTAGTTACACTATTTATAACTCGAGAACGGCTAAACGGATCTCGGTGAAATTTGCAGCGAGGTAGATGGTATCCCGGGGCCGGACATAGGCTACCTTTTATTCCGGAAAAAAGCGTGCGAAGCCGCGGGCTGCAGCTAGTATATATATATATAATAAGATGTCCAATCATCATCGATAGTCGAAGTAAATTTACTTAGATGTATGCCAATCATTCTCTCTCTTTTAAACATTAATGTTGGAAACAGTTTGAGGCAACAAACTCGACACTACCTCAAGTTAACGTAAATGTAAAACAGTAGAAGATTATGTGGTCATTAGTAGTGAGTGGACAACCGTTAAGTGTATGTACCTAATGTTAAGCTTCACGAAGATAGATCATTGACAGGCAGACAAATGGACGGGGAATTGACAGGCACCTGATACTTACGAACACTTTACGAACTCTATCAAAACCCGTTCAACAGTAGTAGTTTCTTGGTTGCGGTGAGCGGTTGTAAAGCACAAAAGATTTGGCCGTAAAAAGTTTTGATCATTACGAAATATACGCCTAATAAAACCTCTTTGATGATAGCACCGCACCTACGAAAGAGGTTGTTTGTTAGAAGTTTCGCAGGAACTCTTTGTAGAATTTAAAAAAAAGAATGTTCTTATGTACTTCATTCAGCAACCTTTTTGGCTTTATTTATTTTTTAAATTTGAATTTAGTATTCTTTAGTTTGTGATTTGTGAACATTATGGTTTTTTTGTTTATATTATTTTAGAGCAAGTTAGGTTAGGTTCACCTACCCCAAATAATTTCTAGATAAAAATAAAATTAGAACGATGTAAAATAGTAGTGTTTGTTGTTTTTAGGTTGAAACAAAGACAAGATGTGGTCAACAATACACAAGGTGGCAGCAATAGTGCTTCTCAGCGCCCTCATCAAAGGAGATCTACCTGAAGATGACTTCAGGATAATAAACAGACAAGGTTAGTTGTTGCTGTGTGGTGCCGGCTTAATATTTGCACCACCCCAACTCTTCCCGCGGGTGTCGTAAGGGGCGACTAAGGGATATCCACCGGGGGCGGACAGAAGCACCCCCTGCAGAACAATTCTACCACCGAACTGCGATCCTCAACCCGCATGCCCAGTGTGGGGATTATGGGCATTACCCCCGTTAAAAGCCTATAA
This sequence comes from Eupithecia inturbata, assembly GCA_963662085.1. Classification (NCBI taxonomy): domain Eukaryota; kingdom Metazoa; phylum Arthropoda; class Insecta; order Lepidoptera; family Geometridae; genus Eupithecia; species Eupithecia inturbata. The sequence goes on along the minus strand of OY759196.1, from coordinate 2,554,385 downwards.
GACGCATATCAGGGGGAGGCCTGGGTCTAGCAGTGGACCAATATAGGTTGTGGAGGAGGTAGAGGAAGAAGGTTAGTTGTTTAGATATATTTTATTAGAAACAATTTATAAATAAAGCAAAAGGTTAAATTATATGTAGGTATACATAATTGTTATGTGAACACTGAGATATGTACTACAAGCTAGTATTCCAAACAAAAAACGTATCGGAACTTGCTGGATGACGGATGACAGCGGGGGCCTGCGCGCGGCGAGCGCTGCAGCGCTAAAATATTATTTATGTCGTCTAACCAAACTATTAAACCATTCAGCGCTAGATCGGCTATAGAGTATAGTTTTGACTTGACGCTCGGCTGGTTTTGTTCAACCCTATAGATTTTACACTGCGCAGAGGTGACACAGTTTTTGTTCCTACAAAACCACGTAAGAATACATCCTCTATTTAAAAAAATATATTACCAAAAAGTAGAAAAATAACACGAAAACTAATTGTTATGCGTTTATTTAAACTTAACAAGTTTACATTATCAGATTATCGATTTTGGTGTTAGTTTATTGATGCGGGTTCAAGTCCCGTCGAAGTAAAAAAAAATTTAGGATATTATTTGCTTTGTTATAATAAGTTTACAATAGTTCAAAATCAACTTAAATAAGAAATCAAGTAATGTATTTTTGCAGTATCAAAATGAGCAGGTCGTCATATTTTCTGAATTTTGTTCATTGTTGTTGATATAATGTGAAAGGAGAAAACATGAAATAAAATTTCAATAATTTGATTGTTTTTAAAAGGCTAAAAAAACCGACTTCGAATCCCTTAGTTTTAAACTGTTTTTTAAGTTTTGCGGGATGAATAGAAATCTTCGGGAATAAAAAAATTATAGGACCACATCGGGAGCATCCTATATACAACTAAAAAATATCGAAATCGGATTTGCGCACGATATTTCTTTTTTTTATAATCAAAATGTAATTGTTATAATTATGTTATGTTCTTAATCTTATGTATCTAATGTAATTGGTTGTAAATAATCGTATTAGTTACTATATAAATAAATACAAATAAATTTGAGTAGTTCATTATTATAATGAACTACTCTGGTTATTAATCGGCTGTAGATTCTCAACTGTATAACAAAATATATGGACACGTAGGTGTGACTCAGGTAACTCAGGGTTTTTCCGATATAATAAAAATATTTGCATAACACTATAACATGGAACAGTATATTTCCAATGTAGGAATGTGTTCGCTATTGTGGTTTCTAGAATCCTCATCAGCACACATACCAACGTCCATCGCTGCACATCATTATCAACCTATATTAGTCCAGTGCTGGACAGGCCTCCCCTAATGAGCGCCATAGCGCTCTGTCTTCAGCTTGCCATATCCTGAATCTGCCAGCAGTCTTTAGCAGATCGTCATCTCAACTGGCCGGAGGGCGTCCTACACTACGTTGGCCGAGTCACGGTCTCCACTGGAAAACACGTTTACTCCAGCGGTTGTCGGTTTTTCGCCGCGAGATATGGCCGGCCCTGCTTGCAGCTTGCTAATTCTTTAAACTGTGCCGATAACTTAGGTTCTCTGTCGGATGCTCTCTGACTGCTGCACATGCCTCCCCCAATCGGAAAGTGTTTTGTTATAATCACCACGCTCTGCAGGCGGATTGGTGGTCGCAGTGGAGGCATTAGATATAGGTGAACACACTGAAGGAAGCTACTACCCTTCATCTGGTAGGTTCCCTTAGTCCTTAGACATCGACTGACTGAGGCGGGAAGGCGATTCCTACGGCCATCTGTAAGTTACAGGTGTACAGGATGTTTGGTATTGCGATCGATATAATTATATCTCAGCAACTGTGACAGTTAGGACATTGATTCTACCAGAGAAATGTAGCCCATGAGCCCCTTAACTCCTCAGAAAATTATGTCAGTCGCAATACTAAACAAAGTCAAAGTCAAAAACTCTTTATTTCCATAAATAGTATACTTAGAAAAGGTCAAATTCTTAATAATTAAACACTGACACGGAAATAAAGTGATATTTTTGATTTCAGTCGCTTCGGTATGTAGACTAAAGTAAAGAAGCGACGAAGAAACCTTTAGCCTGTTAGTTAGTTGGTATTTATCGAGTTGGAGCAAATCCCGTCCCACGCTTTTTTATCCTCTAGATAATCTGATATTTTATAGTAGGCCTTTTTACACAAGAAGGTTTTGACAATTTGCTTGAATTTATTTACTGATAATTTTTGCAACTCACTAGGAGTTTTGTTGTAGAAGACATACTGTATAATAACTCATATACTAATGCACCTGTGTATTCACGATTGTAGTTTCTAGAATCTAAGTAACAATCATAAATACTTCAAATATTTATTTCTGCTCATGTCTGTTTGCTTGTCTTAGTGATGTTTACCTATTATGCCGTTAATATGTTTGTCAGAGAGAAAATCGAGTTAACTATGGAAATCTAATTAGAAATTCAACTGTTCAAAATCAAGTTTAAATTATTTGACTAGGAAAGTTAGGAAATGATGTTGATTTGTAGAACATATCCAATACAAACAAATACTTATTATATATGAGAATAGAACTCTGTCTACCTGTTTACGCCTAAATGGCTGAACAGATCTTAATGAAATTTGGCATGGATATAGTTAGTACCCGGAGAAGGACCTTATATCCAACTACATAGTTTGGGGCAAGATGATGGTGTGTGAATTGTCGTGATTTATTTATTTAGTTAATTATCCCGGAAAACGCGTGCGAAGTCAGGGGCGGAAGCTTCTGAACATTTTGAAAACTGAACAACGGTTTGTGGCATACAGTTGGTGATCAGTTGAATGGTGTTCAAACGATATAAGAACCCTGATTGGAATACCTACCTCTGATTATGGTCACTGATTTCTTCATCATGTCAAAACATACTCTCACGTTTAAATATTTTCATAGCAAATAACATTGTATTTTATTAGACATGCCATCCCAAACAACATAAAGTTAGCAATTCATTACAAAATTATTCTAACAGCACAGTGTTAAGAACAAAAAGCTATACCAGATGTACCATGAATAAATACATTAGTTATGCTAATATAAAACCTATTTATGTAATGTATATGTATAATTAATATTACTTCTGCCTAGAATTTTATAGACGACATAGGTATATAATCTTTCGCTCTACATATAAACCTAGATAATAAGCAAACCAAATATTTCAATATAATAAATAGCTCAGTTAAAATGTTATCCAACGCTGCTTTAAAGTTCCTAGATAACCTATTGATCTTAGTCCTTCAAATTCCGATTGCAAAAAAATCACATTAGATATAATTATTATTTCTTATCTAAATAGGAACAGAAAAATTATAAAATACTCTTTCGTAAATGATTTCTATTAGTTGGCGTAACCTGGCATAACCAGTTACACGACAGATATAAAAAAAATATCTTGAAGTAGACCTCTAAGGATTTATGCGAACGTACGTAGTAAATGTTTAAACGAAAATACTCTTGAGATTTAGCGACATCAACGAGTATGTTCTACTAGCCAAAAGTAGACTCTTCTTGATGCTGATTATAATGACAACGTCTACGTGGGTTTCGATCTAATTACACACCAGTTGAATTATATCTCGGAAAATATTACAGCTATTCCGCAGAATGAACGCACTGGTTGAGAAATCCTTGAATGGCGCCTGTACCTTTACTTAAAATCGACAGGTTCTTGACCAAAGCAATCGAATATTTTAATTTCAAACTGCTGGCGTCTAACAATCTGTTTATTACGAAATCGTCTGGTATGGTTGAGGATCGTGAAACCTAAATACATAAGAAAACTTACTAACTACAAAATGGAATGGGTTTTTATTTCTGTCACACGAAACACCAAAGATCAATAGATATCCGATACATTTTTTAGATTACGTTTACATTAATGTATTTTGATCACACGCGTGATGTACATACATTGCTGTTCGTCTTTGCTAAATTGGTAGGTGGGGTAGTTACATAAGTTATTTATTTCCATCAAGTTTTATTCACTTGCCTTCATTTGTTTGGCCTGTTCTCCTACCTAGGTATGAGGCAACCTTGACAAGACGCGGTCCTGTTGACGTCCTAGTCCAACTCCAGAACTTATAAATTATCAGCATAGGAAAGACTTTTCATGTCAATCTTTCAAAGACTTGGTTATGAATATTGTCTAGCTTTACTCGATTTGTTTATCATATGGAAAAAAGCTAAAGCATCCTCCAGTACCACCTTAACCTAAAATTACTATCTTGTTGTAGATTTACCTTCCTTTTTTCCAATAAATAATGCTGGACAATCCACACAGAATCATCGAGCCCAAACAATTACCAATTTTATTTTCACCTCGACACTGTTTGTACTGCTTTTTCACATGCTTGAAGTATGTGAATTTTAGTTACTTTTGTGTTCGGATTTGTTGACATAATTTGCAGCTAACTCAAAGATCGACTATAGTACATTTCATTATCGTACACAGTCCACCTTACCCGCCTACTGACAGGTTCTTGACCGAATATTCAAATTTCAGATCTGCTGGCGTCTAACAGCGATACCTTCGAAGATAAGAGCACTCGATCATTTTCGCAACTCCTATTCGATGTGGCAAGGGACCAGCTGATCGTGGGCGCAAGGTGAGTGCCTATTTATAACCCTAGGAAATCTACTATCTTTTCTCGGTCGAAGCGGAAGCGGATTTATGACAGTTTTTAATAGAACCTTTTCCCCGTAGCGCGCGAAATTTCCTTTGAAGATATTGTACGCATACGTCCGTCGCTGAACACGACTCCCCCAAACGATGGGATGTAGGTACCAATATCACCACGTTTGGCAGGTGGATTGGTGATCCCTGGGGGTTTTGAATAATACATAGAAGGAAGCTCCTGCCCGTTATATGGTGGATTCCCGTAATCGACTTAACGACAGGCATGGGTTGAGTTGAAGGGTGTTAACCACGGCCAAATTATTTCGAAAAATATAAAAATATCCGCCACAGCTCCCGTCGTCTACTGAAAGCGCGGCCTCTTAATAGGTTTATTGAAGTGAATTCAATTTGCAAATTAAATCTGTGGTAGGTCCGGTACTTGTGAATTCTGGAAGGTATTTGCGATTATGCAAATGGTTTACGTAAATGTTGTGGAAATAAATTTTTGAAAATGATCCTGGCGGAAATCATTTGTAACAAGTATTTCTGACTGCCAGCAAGGGTGCATCAAACCGGGTGGTTTCAGTTATTTTCTTGACCGAGGTTGCCGAAGTCATGAAATTCTTGACTCGCTTTGGCTTGTACGTATAGGCTGTCAAATCTATAATGACGGATGTTATTTGTGATGGCTCGCCTAACACTTGGATACGCTATACGAAATGAAAAATAACTAGTTCCTAGAGACGTTACATCATTCTGCGAAATGTTTTGGCGAGCAAGTCTGCCTACGTCGCGAATCTTGTTGCAAGCAAGTTGCAAGTTCTATGTTTCATAACCGTATAAAATACTGATCAAATTCCTACGGGGTGAAAGTCGGTAGAACGCACGTTGGACGTAATCAGCCTCATCAAAATGATTTGATATGGTTTGCGGTCTGATCTCAAGTCTCGAGTGGTCGGTGACCATGAAACACTATCTCATTTGGTTGTAAACAAAAACTACGGTTTCAGATCACATTTTGATACATATTTAAATGGTTTTATTGGTTGTAATGATGTTTCAATGTGAAGAGTTAAAAGTCTGCTATTTGATATTTAATTTCATTGTTTAATTTATTCTGGGTTATACAATTCTTCATCATATCAGCCTACAAACGTTCATTGCTGAACATAGGACTTCCTCATACGACGCGACGCCACGAATAGCATTCATATAAGCTGCATCCATCCATCGATTACCTGCGACCAATACGATATCGTCCACCGAGTGGTCTCCCAACACTCCTAATTACCTCTTTTTCTCTTTAAGATTAATTCGTAAATAATCGAAAATCATCACCATTTAAATCATCACACTCCAAAACCCGTAAATTAACGTTATCAAACATTTAGGAAAGTGTTCAAACGTTTATGGGCGTACAGCCTAATAGCCAACACAAACAAGTTGAGTCGTCTACCTGACTGTCACCTTATGATATAAGATAGTCGTTATCAGAACTGGTTAACGGTATATGTCTTCACTAAGGGCTCTACGTTGCATAAGATGAGCGTGTGTAAAGTTGTATGTTTGGTGTAAAATTGTTCATGATTATGTTGGACTGATGGAAAACCGTTTCATACCCCCTTATTGTCATGATTGTAACTTTATTTTATGTCTACTTCCTTTATTAACAAAGAAAATTACAAACGAATAATATAGTCATAGTAGAACTAGTATTTACAATTGATGTAATTGAGCGAACTGCAGACTGTTGCAAATAATCTACGGTAGCTCAAATGTCTACTTGAATATTTATTATCTTAAATTGCGCGAAACGTAATCGAGTTTTAGTGTTACAAAAGCAAGCGGTAGAGGTATTGATGACCTCAATTCTATACCCAACGTGGTGTATTTGACTTCGAAGATGAGACGAAGTTGTGACAAATCAGCCACAACAATCGAGATGAGCGCATCTCGATTGTTCTGGTTGATTTCTTCTTTTTGCTTCTTTTAATAACTATCACCCAAAAAGGGCAAAAGAAATTTGCTAAACGCTCAGCTGAACTCTCAGGCAATCGCCCAAGACATTGATTTAATACAATATCACCGTGTTAATTAACAGGATATTTTCAAATTAACTTGAGAAACACCGACAGAAAGCTACCGGAATGCGATAACAATCGTGCGACCACCTGCTTTCAAAAATATTTAATCTGATCAAGTGTATACCTATGGGTAGATATTACATTGAAAGAATCCATGAAGTTGCCGAGTTGGTTCCTTCTTATCACATCAATTTGTTTTTATTGTTCATCATCATCATATCAACCGGAAAACGTCCACAACTGGACATAGGCCTTCCCCAAAGATCGCCACAATGCTTTTTTGGTTACTGTCCAGATGAAAACAATTTCCCCATGGTGTTTACCAACCCTAATAAACCCACACTTGCCACACCCCGATCCCGAATGATTGTTTTGTCATGATTTAAGTCACGTGTCTTTTTTTTTTTGCGTCCTCTATAAACTACTACAGAGTACACAGAACTACAGAGTGACCTTAAACTTTCAGTGAATTCATGACTCCTACCAGGAAACGTTTTAAATGTGAAAATATATGAAAGTCTCCCTTCCATATTTCTATTATTTATTACGGTACGCTTTAGTTCTGGTCTGTGTATGGTGTCGACGCGGAAACAAGCCTGACCTTAGGTTCACTTTCCGGATGTCGACAGGCGTTCGTCTCACACAATCGTGCTCGTTGTTTCATCCATAGTGTCTGTTCTATACAGGGTGTGTTATGTTGAATATAAGTCTCTGCTTTCTAACTTTGTCCTGGCCTCATTTCTTGTGAGGATATTGATTATTGTGACTTACGTAGGGGAAAACAGGTAGCATTCATGCAGTATTTTTTCAAAACCTATATAATAAAAACGAATAGCTTTTTCAATATCTTTCCAATGCCACTTTACTATTACCTGGCTACAAAATTAGTAAAGTTTAGGGTTAACAAACTAACACGGCGAAGCTTATGAAATTTTATGAAACCTGGGGTGGTTTGGCTTCGTACATAGATTGCTTGCTTCTAATGGGGGGCCTTCCAACCCACGGAAGGTTGGGTTTTGTTGTAATCTTGAGTGTCAAATGCTGTAAGCATTTGTTTGCTGACGTATTGGAAGTAGAAGCTATTCCGGATCCTATATTACGTCTTCTATTGTTTGGTCTCCACTACCAAAACCTCGAGTATGTGTTGTCACCTTCGTGCTTAAAGCATTTCTTCTCCAGAACAGCTTCATCTGAAGCTGTTCTGGATCATACCTCATGTCTTTTTATAAGATTTTGTTTTTTTTATGGTACATTTTGTACTTTACGAATTTACCCCACTTATAGCTATATGAAAGTACCCTAACACATAATTTCATCAAATTAATTTAAAATAATCGTTGAAATTAACCTGAAACGGATGTAAACGTAATATAGGACATTGTTCAAACACTAAACTAAATCATAATTAAAATTTAGAGAAAAACTAACTACTGCAAAACCCATGACAATGTGAAACTAAAAATTACTCACAAGATGCGAAAACATAATCACGACTTGTCTTAAAGAATCCGACGGCCGCAGCCGTAGTGCCCCACTCCGTGCCTAGCGTCTGCTTATGGGCAGGGTTCACGCACCTAAAACAAAAACAAATGCATAAACGTGTTTATTATAGAAGATATGACCGTTGTTGTCTGAATGCTACTGGTGTATGAATACTACCTGCTCTCCCTAATTAGGCACTAAGTAGGTATTAGAATAACTGCACCTGGTTCCTGGTTCATATAGGTTACTTAGTTTGTTAAAATTTTGTCTTTTAAAACCTTGTTAGAGGAAACCTCTATAATTAAATAATAATGAACAAAATCATAATCATTTATGTACTGTATTTATGTACTACCCGTATAATGCTTATGATATATGACGATATTTGACTCTAGACACGCAATGTTTATATCGAGAGTACGTGTACCGGCGCGCGACACCTAGTTACAGGTGTAGTGGCGGTGTCACGACACAATCACACAAACATGTTGCTACCGTGTGGACGCTATTGAAACTAGTGTCGACATTTGTGTCGAGTGTCAGTGTCGTCGTGTATCCTATACTAACCATTAGATGTTTTGGATGGACACAGCCGGGCGGCTGAGATCAAACATGTAGAAACAATGTTTGCCACATTAGGTCAATACGTGAACATTCGTTATGTTATGATAATTGTTTGTTCAAGTGATTCTTGAATTCATTCATGGAAATGTTATGCTCTGGCTTGCTCAAATTTCAAAGTTTGTTGCGTGTAAACATAGCATCAGTTTCTTTTCCAAGGTTTTATGTTAGGTATTCAACCCGCAGAGTCTCCAATTCTTATTGTATAGTTAAATATATCTAAATATATAAAAAAACGACGGTGGGTTTTTCTTAATCAAGCTTGTTCTTGTACAAGTTTGAATAAAACTAAATTATGTAATTTCAAAACCGATATTTTTGCTGTGGGTTGGTTAAGTTGATGTTCTATATAAAGCATGTTCTGAAAAAAATAGGCTGCTCCTACCTTGAAATCCTGAATGCCTTCAAAAATTTTGGGCAGACAACTTCAACATGCCAGCAATAGTATCATTTACAATGCACATTTTTTTCCCAAGGTACCGATCCGACCCTTACATAATTTTCCAAAATGGTCTTACACAGCCCAAATGGGAAAGCAGATCCGAGCTTGTGAAACGCTATCTCCTTATTTAGATTGAATAATTACGTTCTTACCTCGAATAAATTAATATATCAGTTTGTATGTGTAAATAATGAGATAAATGAGTCATATAAAATCAAACATGGCAATCTCCACTGCATCGTATTGTTGGTAAAATAGAAAAATGCAATAAAATATGGTATGAAGTTATTATTAATATAATACCTAATTATTTACATGACAGCTCTAATGTTGACTATTATTGATCACTATTTAAAGACATTTACTTGAAAAATCTGCCATAAAATGCAGAAAAGGTTTGGAGATTGCCGTCTTTGTTCTGTTTACAAGGACATTGCCGTTTTTGATCTGATTACCTGTGGAGAAAGCCTACTTTGTTATGGCTGATTGTCTGCACCTATACCTATGCTACAACTAACTAGTTTTGATACTTTATGAGTCGGAAATAAAAATATGCAAAACATTGGTTGAAATTGTTTATTAATAGTAAGTACTAACTTATATTCTAAGATTATGGTCTTCTTCTTGGGGTTCACAAACGATGTCAACCGATGTATTTATCGTATCCTCAGCAACAGCACCTTCAGAGGTTTGAGCAAATACGGTTTTATAAAAAACCAGTCCCTCCACTTGTTGCCATTCGTCACCATAATGGGTATTAAGCAGTTTTTTGACATCATTAATTTTTTTTATATTTGTTTTTATGTGACACTTAGCAATAACATTTGGGTTTATGTCTTTGGCCAGCTTGTTTTTTCGTGTCACCTTCTTATACACTCCATCACTGATCCTGTAATTGACATCCCCTTTAATTAAAACGTTTCCTTCATTTTTAGACCGCGCTATATAAAATCTTTTACATTTTTTAAATTGAAAATGCCAAGTTCCAACATCTTTCATAATAGACGACATTGCAGTTTTAAAGTCATATACTTGACATTCAGTACCGCCCATTCTGACAACTGTACTCCACTGGCTTATAATGTCTAAGTAGTCTTCAGGTCGCACTATAGTTTCTCGTTTTCGGACTTCTTTTTCAATTTGGGCAAACACTCGATCGGGAGGGATGAAAGAATGGCCTACAACAGGGAACACAAGTTCCAGAGTTTTCACATTGCTAGGTGCAGATTCTACTAACCATTTTGAGCACATTGCTAACATAATTGAATTTTTGTTCTGCCCGCCGCATCCATCTGCTATTAATCTTACTGTTTGAATTCCAGTCAAATCAGTGTTCATGAGTCTGTGATATACAATTGATGATATCTCATTTGCACCTTTGTTATATTCGTTTTCCGTCCAACAGTATGCAAAAACGTTGTTCTGTGTAAGTTGGGACTTAGAGCTCCCTTCAACGACTGTGCAGTTATACAAATATAACTGTCGGGAGTAATAAGTGCTCTGGTCGGGTATCTTCGGCAAGGGCATATTTTTTTCGCAATCAAATGACAGAGTTTTTAAATCTGGACTTTCCTCCTTCACCAATGCAAAAAATGCTTTTGCCTTGAGGCTGTGTACTCTTTTTTCGATTAGAAGTGCCTGCCGCTTTGTTGGATCTGTCTCTAATTTAATTTTTTCGAGAAGTTGTAGACATGTTGAACATACATCTGTTCTGGGACTTCCAAAACCGAGCGAATAATTTCTGTTGAAAACTCGTCTAAAAAACCCACGTTTAACTTTCAAACCTTCTTCGGTCTGTTGGGCATTGTATTGTTTGAACATTTTGTTTATGCTCAGTTCAGCTGCCAGGTAATGTCTTTGAGATTTTCCGCGACAATAATGTGCTTCATCTACGTGAAATAAGTTGATAAAAGTCATGACTGCTTCCTTTTTACGCATAAATAAGTGCGACTTATGATCTCCTCCTCTTTTTTCCTTAACGGGTTCTCCTGTTTCTAAAAATTTCCTCATAACGTACTGAATTCTATGTTTAGTTAAGTCCAAAATTTGAAGAAAGGCTTTTTGACATACCCGTACACGAGTTTTCGTTGATTTACTGTAGATAGTAAATTTTGTTTGAAATTGTTTTTCGGTGTGTTTTTTATTTTTTGGTCTTTTTCTTTTAGTGGGTTCTGCATGGCAGCACTTGAGCAAGAATGCATCTTGGGTTTCCTTGTCTTTATATTTATAAAATGATTCATGAAAAGACTGCAAATCACGCAAAGTTAGTGTGTCGCACTGATAAGCGTTTTTATTGTGTTTACAATTCGGTTTCGTCGGTAATTTCCGAGGAGAGTAACTGAAACAAAATAAGATGAGAATCCGTTAACCGTAACTACAAAACATATTTGAGAATAAAATAAAATACCAAAAATAATTATATTAAACCAAACTTAAAAAACCTATGTATTATTCCAGGTCATAATAAGTGTGTTCCAATTTTCTGCCAAATGTGTTCAGCTGTTACGGAGATAAAAGCCGAGAAACATACTAACACAAGTCAGGATTAAATATAAGTATCAAAATGGTTTAATCATTGCTTACTTACCGGGTTGTTTTTGCCAAATTTTTCTTCCACTTTTCTGGCTCAGCTTTACGCTTTCTCGTGTGTTTGGTAGTACAGGGAGATGCTGTCTGCTCCATCATATGATATGCATACACTTATTTTATAAATAACTAGCTTAAAACAGTTCAAATCTTATGAAAATCACTACACAATGCACGACAAGACCGTCCTCGTCCACATACAAACAATACAAAAATGGCGTTAAAATGCCGTGCTCTGATTGGCTGCCTTGGAGATTGCCAACATTGAAACGCATAATAATGGAGATTGCCGTGTTTGTATTGGAATCATAACTTTAGCAGCACATTTGAATGGGACATTGCCGACTTTGTTGAGCTAAGGTGTTTTTATTAGAATCGTAAATCACAGATAAAAAATACTGCATTCATATTTCAATTTTGACATATTATGGAGATTGCCAGGTTTGTTTTTATATGCCTCAAATAATGTTCCCGCAACGAGTTGATAACCAATACGTACCTACGTATTGGTAGGTAGTATTTAGCTAGAAAATGCATACCGTGTAACGACCTACGTACTTGTTTGGTACTCCTGTCATCATGTGGATTTCGGCCTGCTAGGTACAGCAGATTTCGGCCTGCTAGGTACAGCAGATTTCGGCCTGCTAGGTACAACAGATTTCGGTCTGCTAGGTACAGCAGATTTCGGCCTGCTAGGTACAGCAGATTTCGGCCTGCTAGGTACAGCAGATTTCGGCCTGCTAGGTACAGCAGATTTCGGCCTGCTAGGTACAGCAGATTTCTTGCATTCCTTGCATAATACAGCAGTGAATTAGTTACAAAATTTATCTTTGTTTATCAAACAATATGTAGGCTGCTTTCAAAACGAACGCTGATTAGTTGAATTCGTCGAGATGGCTATTAGACGTTTAGCCGTGCTCGGTATAGGCAATTAACTGAATGGCGCCGTTTTGTCAAACGGGCTGATTCTACGACCTGGCGGCGACATTAATACAAATATGCAAAAATAGTAGCTTACCGTACGGGTAATTTATAATAATTTTTGATTAATTTATTCTAATCAATCCAGAAATTGTTTTCTTTAGAATTGTGATGGTTCGTTAACAAGTGGTCGAACAAAAGCAGAATTATATCTAGAAGAAGGCATTTTTAAAAATGGTCACTGAACGCCTAAACGCTTAAAAGATCACAAGAAATGATGAAAGTAACGATAATAGCAAATGCTAGCTTTAGACCTCTTACCTATGTATCTTGGTACCTAGCTGTTATTTTGCACACACGTCTTAGTGCAACACTCATGTATTATTTTTAAGCCTGAATTGTATTTTTTTATTCAACCTGTGTGTTTCCCTAATAAAAACAAAAAAAAAGCCACAAATATCTCTGCGTTCTTAACACCCTGTATAAAATCATCGGAGTCTTTTAATCTACTGTGCAATTATTACTCCAAGCAGAAACTTGAGACTTGACACAGCATTGCACATACAACTGTATAGAATTTCACTCGAGCAATACATGTAGTTTCATATCTATTTGCGGTTATTTATCTACTTATTTCTCATAATATTACATTTCGTAGGCATGTTGAATAGGAGTTGTTTGTAGTAACATTTATTGACTTGCCTACTTATGATGCGTAGCCAATTGTCCAAATAGAAGCGAAAGGTCAACGAAAAGATGTATAATTTGGAGCATACATTTTAATTTCAAGCAACTTCGGTATTCATGCACCATTTTTGAGTTTACTACTTCTCAAAAAGTTAACCCTATTATGTTCTCATGCCATTCTCAATGTAGAATGCTTGTAAGCTAGTCACTACAAAAATCTAAAAATCTCTTTTTGGCGTCGTGTTTGAAATTAATTGTCATCATTAATTATGCAATATGCATGCTAGGAATGAGCTAAAATTGACAAGTAGATGCCGTCATAAAATCAGTGTTATTTTCTCAACAGAGACGCCCTCTACCGACTATCCCTCCGAGAGCTTCACCAAATGGAGCGCGCTGATTGGCTGGCCTCTCCAGAGAAGACCAAGCTTTGCCAAGACAAAGGACAGACGGAAGACGACTGCCACAACTACATCAAAGTTCTTCTCTCGAATGGGCACAAACTTTTCGCGTGTGGGACGCATGCCTTTAGCCCTGCTTGCACGTGGAGAGAGGTTCGTGTTTTAAGCTAAGATTAAAATATAGTTTAAGACCCCGACAAACCTAAAGCACTAAATAAAACTGAACGAACGTAAAAATAATAGGTACATAACATAACAAAGCGAAAACTTCAACATGGTGTAATACCTACTAGGTAATTACCACAAATTAATGTCGATTTAAGCGAACTTAGTATAAGAACTGCTAATTTTCACACAATGATGATTATCATATTTTTTTAACAATTTTACAGCACAGAAGCACTACTAATAAACATCCATACAAAATACATAAACGCTCTACCAAGTCTATAATACTTCTACTGTTACATAATTTGCTTTGTTTGATGGGGTTTGATTCTTCGCTTTTATTTGGTTCTACCTTGTTAACAATTGACCTGTTTCATCAATTTTTATCACTAGGTTCCGTGCTTTGTAAGTACAATTTTCTTGTATTCGCAAGCAAGAATCTAGCCTTCATAGCACAGTTATTTATACCAATTCTCGATTTTAATAGTTTTTTTAGAACAGTTTTCTTTTTCAAATTGTGATATCCACTGATTGACTCGCTGACTCAGCGAGTCACTCGCTGAATGTCATAAATTGACTCGCAATAGTAAATGAGTACTTTTTCCAGCTGGAATCGCTGAACACTGTGTCTGACTACATGAGCGGCGTAGCTCACTGCCCGTACAACCCGCACTCCAACGTGACCGCGATCCTTACCGGCAGTGGCGAGTACTACGTCGGCACTCCTACTGACTTCAGCAGCTCTGACTTCGCCATCACCAAGTAAGATGTTATGACTCTGCGAACATCGTGTCTGACTACATGAGCGGCGTGGCTCGCTGCCCGTACAACCCGCACTCCAACGTGACCGCGATCCTGGCCGGCAGTGGCGAGTACTACGTCGGCACTCCCACTGACTTCACAACTCTGACTTCGCCATCACCAAGTAAGATGTCATGACTCTGCGAACACCGTGTCTGACTACACGAGCGGCGTGGCTCACTGTCTGTACAACCCGCACTCGCCGTCTAGATACAACGTATGAGGATAATCTCCTCACACTCGTGGATCAATTACTCGTAGATTAGATTTATTACTACAAATTGTTGACACATATAATTATTTGTCCCTAGGAGCCGCGGCGCCTCCCACCGAGACATGGGCATGCTCCGAACAACTCAGTATGACTTCAACTGGCTGAACGAGCCCCAGTTTGTAGGTAGTTTCGAGGACGACCATTTTGTTTACTTCGTGTACCGGGAGATTGCTGTGGAGCATATGAATTGTGGGAACGTAAGTTTAGAAGAGATCTTTTGTAAGTGGTAGTGGTAACGTTCGTAGCAAAAGACAAAAAATCAGGGTAGATCGGTATGTCTGCCAATGAAAACTCACTCGCAGAGCCTTCAGTTATTCCGTGATCATGGCGCATGAAACTGTGCCGAAATATTGGAAAGCTCAAAACTCAAATCATGGTAAATATCCCGTTGTTTAATTTATCTTCATCATCTCACCCGTGATACGGTTTCACCTGTAGACAATTAAAACCTTATTTATGCCCGGATTATTCCGAATTCAGTTCAGTTCATTTATTAAACCATAGGAACACATATTGGAACAATTGGTAATCTCAAATTTACAGTTTTAATATATTGAAGAACAGGCTATTGAAATAAACTTACAGAATAAATAGACAAATACAATTGCAAAACAAGTTTATCAGCTATATATAGGGTTTGTCAGAAAAAAATTACAATGACAAAAATACAAAAAAAAAATAAGTTGAATTAATATAATGAATTTGCATAAATTTCGATGCTGTATAAGAGGCCTTGTCATTAATAAAATTGTTCCATAAAATTATGTTACAAATGAAGCTGATCTTTTGTGCTTTTTGAAGACCTGACGTGGATGTCCATGCGTTTTTGTCGCAGTGATTCCAGGGTCCTGCCTATGGCTAACCTATTTTTGGGCAAACTTCCTATCGAACTGCTTTAACTATTACCTGAAAACCTGTTATTTTTGAAATTTTCTATATATATACTATATCTCTCGCGAGCATTACTTAATTACAATAAAATCTTCTCTCCCAAACAGATAATCTACTCCCGCATAGCCCGCGTCTGTAAAAACGACTCAGGCGGCGTTCTGATGATGAAGGAGAACTGGAGCACGTTCCTCAAGGCGCGCCTCAAGTGTTCCGTCCCCGGCGACGTTCCTTTCCACTACGATCATGTTCAGGGAGTGGAATATTTGCCGCAGGAGAAGATCCTCGTCGCTACCTTCACTACACCTGTGTAAGTCCATCATTATAATTTCCATCATCATTTTTTGCCCTGTTACTTCGGCGGGGTCGCCAACGTGTTTATTTCTTACATTTGCTTCCATCAGCCATCATTTCAACACACCGCTTTTTTAGCGGAGGACCTTTGCCAGGAACCAATAACGATTGTGACACGAATCCCTTTTTTTTTTCGAGTGCTTCCCCGGTCAACCCACAATTTTTCTACCCAATATAATTTTTCGTTACTTTAGAATTATTACACTGTGACTTAGATTATTGGGTTTGGTAGAACGGAGCATAATTTTTGGGTTGAGCGGCGAAAAATTATATTGGGTAGAAAAATTGTGGGTTGACCGGGAAAGCACTCGAAAAAAAGGGCAAAAAAAAGACACCGTAATATACCGTAACCTAAATCTAGCACAAAATAGTGAAAAAGCAAGGATTTGGTCGGGGTTTTATAGTTTTCAAGAACTTGTACATTATCTAGTTCGTGCAATATTTATGTACTACTTCGATAATGTAGTTGTATTCTGACTGGTGTCAATAAGGAAAATAAAAAATGAGTTTATTTACGCACAGTAAATTCAAATTTTGTCCATATTTTATCCATTTATAATTCGGGACTAGAAAAGTTCCCATCACACATAAAACGCAGGTTAACAAACATACATCTATACTAATATTATAAATTCAAAAGTAACTCGTCGGTCTGTCTGTCTGTTATCTTTTCACGCCTAAACGGCTGAACGGAACTTCATGAAATTTGGCAGGGCAGGGAGGTAAATGGTATTCCGGGGACGGACATAGGCTACCTTTTATCCCGGTAAACAGCATGCGAAGCCGTAGGCAGCAGCTAGTCATCTATAGATAGATAGATAGATAGACAATGCTTTATTCATCACCTTATAAAACAGATAGTACTCATTAAATATAATGTAGGGAACAGCAATGGAACTGGCGGCCTTATCGCTTAAAGCGATTTCTTCCAGGCAACCAAATGGTTCACAAGAATCTATAAAATCTTATGAACCATTTGATCCCTCAGTCAGGTCCGTCTGAAGTCGAGACTGCTAGCTTGATTTATGACAAAGATTAGAAAATGTTTTGTTAACGTCATTGACCTTAGACAATTCTGGTTAAACCCATAACAAGGAACAAGAAAATATCAAAGTGAAAGGAAACTGACTTTAAAATAAAATCAATTTAATAAAATTGTGATAAAAACACAAACCGCCTGTAATTATTGTCGTATAGCAGCCATTATCCAATCTCCGTGTAAGGTCAAGGCAAAAACAATTAAATACCAGCAGGGCTACAGCATAATCAGAGTTGTTTTCAATATCAAGGGAAAATAAACACTACTAGCTACCTTATCAAGAACTATTTTGCTTTAGAAACCTGTATCTAAGTTTTTGATAACACATGGAGTTGGAGATGTTTTAATTAGTTCCTATTAGATTCGTATTTGGCACACGAAGTGCCCAAGTACTTTACAAAGGCATTCGTAAATAACAAAAGTCTGAACTCCAGCAGGGCTAATAAAATTGGATCAGATTCAGGTATGCGAGTCAAAGAGTTGAAGACTCGGCTCTGACAAGGATTCGCGCAATATTCAATTTTCTGCGGTTTTAATTATATTTTGCGTTCCACAACGAATAAAAATAGTGGAAAAGTAGTTGCCCGCCAGTCCTTAACCATTTTTTAAAACCATTTTCTATAAATTCACAAACACAAACAACAAACAAACAAACTTTATTGTATAACAAACTTCGAATTCATAATACTCAAAATATTCTAGCAGCTATTGGATGAAGTTTCTTTAAAATACTTTTCTGGGATTTCAATGTAAAGGAGGGGAAGGAGACCTTTGCCATTGAAGACAGATATCTCAGGAATTCAAAGTCCAAATGAATTATGTACGATTTTTTTCTTACCACTAAGTAGTTAGTGGTAAGAAAATAAGAGTAGTATTACCATTTGGATCATTTAAGCTATCTCTAGATTTTTTTAACTCTGCTGTTTCATGTACCTTGTAAATACTTGTATAAGATGTAATTTTCTATGGAAATGTAAAAAAATAAAATTCCTACCACTTACAAACCCCATTTGCTTCTACAGAAACAGCATAACCGGCAGTGCAGTTTGCATCTACAACATGACGGACGTCCATAAAGTGTTCGACGGCTCGTACAAAGTCAAGGACTCCCCCACTTCCACCTGGGAATCCAAAACGCCACCCCAGCATTTGAGGAACAGCTTCCATTGTGGATCGGAATCCAGGTTAGTCCAAGCTTGTAGCATCTGTTATTCCAAAAACATGATGGGTCTCATCCCACCAGAGAAAAAAATATATAGTGTCTTTTAGACTTTCGTGATATATTGACGGGCACATCGTCAGTAACGATCCGGTGAGATAAATACTTAGTAGCCTATATTCTGTACTAAATTTCAGATCTAGAACGACATCTTTACTAATTTGCACTTTGTTCCGTGAAGTTTGCACTAACAAATAGCCCACTGAACTATGATAGCAGCGTGTTTGTCCTCTAAGCCACGGAACCAATAAAAATTTACCACTTCTAGAACATTGCTCTCGTCTTTTTAATAGAATTTATTGGGCTACATATCATCATAACCTTGTAAGTTGTTTGGTAAATAAATCTTTGAAAATCTATGAATACCATTCGAGAACACCTCCATTTCATTCTCTTTCCAGAACGCACGAGCCCATAGAATACAACCGCTACCACCTCATGTCAGATTCCGTCCAGCCCACCTCCAACCACCCAGTCTACCGCGTCACCTCTGAGCGTTTCTCTCACATCACTGTTGACGTAACATCAGCTAAGAACATCGCGAAGCAGTACGTTCTGTTCGTGGCTACGGAATCTGGCAATGTGTTAAAGCTGTCGGTACTTCCGAGGCTGGATGGAGCGTGTTTGGTTGAGAAATGGAAGCTGGGGGATGGGGCTTTTGATGTGCTGAATATGCAGTTTGTTAAGGAGACTGTGAGTATATTTTTGTTATTGATATAGTTTGATCTTAGCTAAAGAGCAGCATTAGTGTATAGGATCAAAATGTGTGCTGACAATTGTTATTACCAGAGAAGAAAAGGAAGCGACATAAAAGGCCTTGTTGAAACATTTCAATAAATTTTTGCAGATAATGACTAGGATTGAGACGATTCTGCAAATGTCTAAACTAACTGGGTTAATTTACTAAATTTTAGTAAAGCGTACAAACCCTAAACGGATGGCCTGACCGTGGCATTTGCGTTGGTCGTAAAAACAGCTTTTAGCGTCAGAAGGAAATTATTGCCTTCAACGTTTCTACAATACAATCCCCTGTATCCCCAGATGTCAGTCTACATAGGCAGCAGCACCGGCGTCATTCGCATCGGCAGCGAGCGTTGCACCCGCTTCCAAAGCCGAACCGGCTGCGTGGGCGCCGGCGACCCACATTGCGGGTGGGACGACGCCAGGGAGCTCTGTGTGAGAGCTGGGACCCGCATTCGGGACCCGTCGTTTGTGCAGTCTACTGGTGCCTGCCCTCCTCAGAACACTCCAGGTGAGGATATTCGTCAACACTGTAGAACGCCTTCTCGACGAGCCACTATTTGAGTCTACGCTTAAATGAAGATAGGCTAAGTGCAGCAACTACATGGTCCGGTAGGTTGTTGTACAACGTTGGTCCCAGCACGTGCGTGAGTCTGTCCGTCTTAGCCAGTCTGTGGGATACCGCAGACAGCTTGCCAGCGCCGCGGGTGTGATTTGATTGATGAAGCGGGATGGCAATATAAGCGGCCATATCTGTTGAAGAACCGACAACCGTTTTGGTTCTTCGTGATTATTTTTGCCGGGATGGACATACACATGGATTACTAGCTTCTGCCCACGTCTTCGCACGCGTATTTTCGGTATAATAAGTAGCATATTATGTAAATTAGGCTATATTCTAAATGTACTTCAAATTTCATCTTAATCTGTTCAGTACTTTTGGTGATCTTAGGTAACAAAGTAAAATTTACTAACATTCGGCTTTATAATATTAGGTCCTTACATATGAAATTGGCGTTTTTCGTACTGGCCACTTTAATCACAAATTTCTCCTCTTTGGTAAGGAATTCCAAATTCAAATTTGTACAGCGTCATTCATTTGTTTTTTTTCTTCTGTTTTTTTCTGTTTGCGTCACTCATTTTACAAAATGGAAAACTTAAAATATCGCATTATTTACGAGTACGAGTTCCGCCGTGGCACTAGTGCTGCGGAAACAACTCGAAGGGTGAATGATGTGTATGGCGGTCGTGTTGCAAAAGAAAACACAGTTCGTTTTTGATTCCAACGTTTTCGTTCTGGAAATTTTGACCTGCAGAACAAGCCCCGTGGACGGCCTGAGACTCAAGTTGATAATGAAGAGTTGAAGGCTATTGTGGAAGCGGATCCATCGCAAACCACGTCCGAGTTAGCTGCAGGCTGCGATGTTAGTGATAAAACTGTTTTAATTCACTTGAAGCAAATTGGGAAGATTAAAAAGCTTGAAAGGTGGGTACCTCACGAATTGACTGAAGCAAACCGGCAAACGCGCGTCGACTGCTGCGTTACATTACTAAACCGGCACAATAATGAAGGTATTTTAAACCGAATCATTACCTGTGATGAAAAATGGGTTCTTTACGATAATCGGAAGCGCTCAGCGCAATGGTTGGATCCTGGCCAGCCAGCCAAATCCTGCCCCAAGCGAAAATTAACCCCAAAAAAGTTACTTGTAAGCGTTTGGTGGACTAGTGCCGGTATTGTTCATTACAGTTTTCTCAAATCTGGCCAGACTATTACGGCTGATGTCTATTGTCAGCAATTGCAAACCATGATGGAAAAGCTAGCGGCTAAACAACCTAGGCTGGTCAATCGCTCCACGCCACTGCTGCTTCACGACAACGCTAGACCACACACTGCGCAACAGACGGCTACTAAATTAGAAGAGCTTCAATTGGAAAGTCTAAGACATCCTCCGTACTCCCCGGACCTTGCTCCAACAGATTACCATTTTTTTCAAAATTTGGATAACTTCTTGCAAGGGAAAAAATTCAACTCCGATGGGGCAGTCCAAATCGCCTTCAAAGATTTTATTGATTCCCGTCCGACTGGTTTTTTTAGTAAAGGGATCAATGAACTACCTATAAGATGGCAAAAGTGCATAGAAAATAATGGTTCATACTTTGATTAATTAAATATATTATATTAAAAAATATTCGACTTTTTGTTCCTCCCATACAAAACGCCAATTTCATATGTAAGGACCTAATATTAGTAAGAATGCAGGCATTGTTGATCGATAGTTTTATAATTTGGTGACGCAGTTATTAAATGCGTAGGTAACTATTTTGTTCAGCTTCATAGTCTCATGAGTGGTTTTAGTAAAGTAGGTGCTTATAGACTTATAGCTCTCATGACCTCATAGCTGTTATCAAACTTATCTGATGCAGTATCAACATGCATTGTTTGGACATAAAGAATAAAGTAGAAATTACGATATGAATGACGTGATTTTATTTTACACGCTCAAGTAGGTACTTGAGCGCGCAAACTCACTCGCGTCACTTGTTATCTTGTTATAATCATGTAAAATATCCGTCCACGGCATACATATATGTATATAAAATCCGTAGATATGGTACGTTCTACCAGCGCTTACTCGACAACTGGCCTGTGTTACAACTACACGCAAACACTCGCTCACAGTTACATTTCCAAAAATGCAATAATTATAATTAGCAACACGAGGGCATTGCTGTAGTCTTTTATTTTATTTTCTTTATTAGGTTTACCAATGGTTCATGGTTTATACACAGAGTTACACCTTAATCCTTACATCTTAATATCTTATAAAAATACCAACATGTGAGAAGACGTAGAGTTACAGATTAAAGACATTTTATAATTAACTATGAACTATTGATATGTGCACAAACCTGTATCAAATCAATAAATCACACTAAATTACGTCGTAGCAAGCACGCCTAACACAAATGCCGGTCCGATTATGACTGAGGTGGGTGGACCTAATTTGAGCGTTCCACTTTCGAGACGCTAGCGTCTCGAAACGACACACAGGGAGGGTACTAGTACCTCATCTTCCCTTTTTTACTTAGATCGATGTTCCACGGTTTGTTTCATACGTATACTTTGTTTTTATGTGATATCCGTGTAAGTCGTCTTAGAGGCAACTAAGGGAACCTACTAGAGGAACGACAGCATCTTCCTTCTGTGTATTAATAACACCTCCACTGCGATCAGCAATCCGCCTGCTAAGCATGGTGATTATGGCAAAATACCCCGTCGGGAAAACCGCTTTCAGCAATGGACGTGATGTGCTGATGGGGATTATTTTTTTGTCAAATTACCTTGTTTTGGGGTAATCTTATTAGAAATCATTATCTCTCTATCTCTATGTTTGTTCCAGTTGATGGTGGTTGGTCGGCCTGGTCGGAATGGGAGCCGTGCATGCAAGACGGGACCTCTCACTCCGACTACGGGGAGAAACCAGACATGTGCATGTGTCGCAAGAGAAACTGCGACAATCCACGACCGGCTCATGGAGGACAGAATTGCAAAGGTTCTATCTTATTTACCTATCATTCTCTTATTTAAGGGGCAAACCTAACGGGTTTGGTTGTGAAACTAGGCCAAGACCTAAGTACTCACGGGATCCTCGTGGTAAAAACTCAAATTACATCAAATTCAAAATGTTTTCTTTGGTTCCTTAAAGGTGAAAAAAGACTCAAAAATTTAGAAGAAAAATTACGATAAATAAAAAAATATGAAAGTGCACTGTTTCGCACATAATTTGGTCGATATCTCAGGAAACCTGCGGTCTACTGAAATTACTTATGTTTTGATTCGTAGGTTATTACCACGGTTATTACTAATTATTTGGTTCCTTGAACCAGTTCCTTTATAACTATAAGTTGTGTAGTTTTCTTGTAAATAAGCAAAGCCTTGATTTTTTCCGCTTACGCCGCGCTGTTCCAAAAACTTATGCTCTGTCCCGCTCCTATGAATGCTAAATCGTATGTATATGATGTTTATCCTCCTTTTCACAAAATAGTTCGCATTGGTCACTCATAAGTCACACAACCGCTCACAAATCAGGCAAAAACAATTCATTTGCATTCTCCTAAGTAAAATATTTTCAACAGACATTTCAGGGTACGAATCAGAATTGACTTTTATGTTCTAAGTGGTACACCAGCAGGTATGATTAAACTAATGCTTTACAAAATTTCATCACACCGCCTGTTTCGCGATGAATTGAGTTTTATCTCCCAAAGTCACTTCTTTTTATACCATGAGAACTATCACGTTGTCAGTTTCGAAGTAACTTTAGTTAGTCTACCAGCATTTTCTGGGTCTTTGAGTAATTATTTGTTTGCAGAACGCATAAAATACAATACTAGATTTTTTTTATATCTACATACAAAAACGGCCCTTACAATAAAATAGTCCTATTGTTCCTCCAGGAGTAACCGTCTCAGTATCAAACTGTACGGTCCACGGCGGCTGGTCCAGCTGGTCCGGCTGGTCAGAATGCTCGGCCACCTGCGGTATCGCCGTCAAGTCTCGCCGCCGCACCTGCACGGCGCCCGAGCCCCGGTTCGGAGGCAGAGTCTGCGTGGGGCTGGACGCTGATGACGTCTACTGCGCTAACCTGCCTCCTTGTCCTGGTAAGAAGACGTTAGTTCCACCTGAGGCATTGACGTCTCATTTATAATGCGCGCTCACTTCTACAGGGCTAAACAACAGACCTCTGTGTACCATTTTCTCCTGAGCCTGGAGGATAACTAGCTACAGAAAAAGTTGGTTCTGAAAATTAAGAATGTCAAGCTTTGGAAACAAAGTTTTTGGTCAGGGTCACTTTATTTGGTTTTCTACCGGCAGCAGTGGTGCTAGGGTTGAAGGTGGCGTGATTTTTTAAGCCTAGAAGACTTGCACAACCAAATTGCAGACGATTTGGATTCTTTGTTTCCAATGTAAATGGACATTGTATTAACTCTTCCAGATCCAGCCTTAGCCCCAGTAGACGGCGGCTGGTCAGCCTGGGGCCCGTGGACACAGTGCACGAGCGCGGGCGGAGCGGGCTGCGGGGCGTCTGCTGGCTGGCGAGAGCGGAGGCGGACTTGCACTAACCCTGTACCAAGACACGGCGGGACAGACTGTGATGGCAACAAGATTGAGCGGCAGATCTGTGACATGCGACCCTGTGAGGTGCGGAAGGCCACTGCTTGGACGCCCTGGGTGCAGATTCCTGGTAAGACCAAAGACAACAGTATAAAGTCTTGCATCAACAGTGCACCTAGTCTAACCCTGTACCATGACATGGGACATATTGTGATGGCAACAAGATCGAGCGGCAGATATGCCATTCTAGGACGTCCTGGGTGCAGATTTCTGGTGGGTCAACCCTTTACAAGTTGACTTGTACCTACTAAAAGACTGTGGGTCAGATTGTTATGGAAACAATTCGTCAGATTATGGTCAAGAGACTTCTATAACCTAAGCCATTCGACCTAAACTATTTTATTGTTATTGTCGACGGCACGACGACGTGCCAAACGTAAATCTTAGGGAATGGACAGAGAGCTGCATCGATGGGAAACTCCTCTGTTAAGTTTAAACCTTGGATAATGTAGGAACTGTGTAGAAACCATGACAACTGTTAAAATTTAAACAGATAAAGTTGAGAAAAGATTTACTCTTGATTGAGCATATTCTTACTTGCTTGCAGGTAACACGTCTGATGGAAGCTACACCGAGAAGAGATTCAAGTTTCTGTGCAAGGCTCCTTCACCCGAGCAAATCAAGGTAACTGCCTGACTCCTTAAATCTACCTTAACCAACCAGATTGTTTTTTAAGAAATATTGTATGTTTGACAAGTTTTTACAACCCCCTACAAAAATAAACAAAAATGAGTGGTGGTTTTAAATTTGAAGCGTGTATCGTGTCTGTTAGTGGCATTGCAGCTCCCAAACCGATGAACCAATTTAAATTTGGTTTTCATTGTTTCAAAGGTAAGGTCACTGAGCTTTTAGCTATGTTTGAGGATGAGCAATGAAGCCGTTATAATGTTATGTTAGTGCAAAGTAAATTTTTAGAAGAGATCCTTGACAAAAATAGCTTATATCACGAACGTCAATTTTCGCTTCTGGCAATACAAGTCTCATCTTCAATTCCAGTTATCAATAGCCCGTGAAGAAGAACGCTACTGCAACGCTCGAGGCACTTGCAGTAACACTCCCCCTGAAGAGGAGTCCGGTTGGGAGGAGTGGGGCCCCTGGGAGGCCTGCACGGCAGCCTGCGGCGGAGGCCAACAGACCAGGCGCAGACGCTGCAGGAGGCCTCCGTGTAACGGGCCTGATGATATGCTGAGGCCTTGTAATACACATGCTTGCTCTGGTAAGGCCCTCTCTCTTCGAAAATTCTTAGTTTTTCTGCCGAAATTAAATTTGTCCAAGACTTGTGTGATATACGGATAGATTCATACTTTATGTTGAAATAAGTAACGTATCATAATGCAAAGCGTTAACAAGTAAACCTTAAAACACAACCATTGTTATCAATTGTATAATTTAACACTGTTTATTGCTCGTTCCAAGTCGCTCAGCGATCTATAGAAAGAGCTATGCTCGGAGTTTCTCTGAAGGATAGGATTCGTAACGAATACATCCGACAGAGAACCAAAGTTATCGACATAGCTCAGATAATTAGCAAGCTGAAATGACAGTGGGCTGGCCATATCTCGCGAAAAACCGACGACCGCTGGGGTAAACGTGTTCTCGAGTGGAGACCGCGACTCGGCAAACGTAGTGTAGGACGCCCTCCGGCCAGGTGGGATGACGATCTGCGAAAGACTGCAGGAAGATGCTGGATGCGGCAAGCTGAAGACAGGGCGCTATGGCGCTCATTGAGGGAGGCCTTTGTCCAGCAGTGGGCTAAGATAGGTTGTTGATGATGATGATGATAATGATTAATGCTTTTTTGTTTTGCGACGGTTTTCCTTTTGCAAGGCGCACTCTGTACCGTTTGCCTCTGAACACCCTATAGTTGCACGGATGCCAAAATCCTTTTAAAATGAATTAAATAAATAAATAAATATTGCTGGACAATCCTCACAGCATCATCTAGCCCCAAGCTAAGCAGAGCTTGTGTTATGGGTACCTGATGACTGATATACTTAATACTTCGATCAATTTTTGATCGAAGACTTAATACAATACATAGAAATTTCAAGTCCATTCCAATTTACCAAGTGTACACTATTTTGGTTTTTCAGGAGAATGGTCCTGCTGGACAGAATGGGGCTCCTGCAGTGGAAACTGCGTGAACGGAGGGAACTCTAAAGGACACAGGTCTCGCACGAGGAAGTGCCTGTCGCCCGAAGGCTGCACCGACGCGGCCGCGGCTTTGGAGCGACGCGCTTGCCTTACCAACTGTGCTGGTATGCAGAGCTGTTAAATTATGTATAATCTAACACATGAATACGAACTAATTGATAAGAAAATGCGCTTGAAAATTGGAGATTATCATCGGTATTAATGGCAGACCGCAGAGGCAGAGTTTTCTAAATGGAATTAGATAGATAGACAATGCTTTATTCATCACCTTATAAAACAGATAGTACTCATTAAATATAATGTAGGGAACAGCAATGGAACTGGCGGCCTTATCGCTTAAAGCGATTTCTTCCAGGCAACCAAATTGGAATTGGGTGTCCAAAAACCAATTTCTGTCCAAAATTAAAACCAACCAAGAACAAAAGCAACCACGAAACGTGGAATTGATGACGTCTGTGTCAATATAAAATCGTTTTGTTCGATGAACTGTGGGTATCATACGGAGTGGACGAGAGCCCTCCTATGCGCAGAAAACTGTTAATTCTCTCCGGAATGATGTAGGTATTTTGATGGGTAGAGTGTACTTCTATAGAGTGTTGTAATGGTTGCAGATTCAGAGGCAGGCTGGGGAGACTGGGGCGAGTGGGGTCCGTGCGAGAACGGCGAGCGAGTGCGACAACGCAGCTGCGAGTCAGGCGCATGCCTCGGGGCGCAGCTGCAAGCGGCGAGGTGCGGTGATGACGATGACGATGTGGACAACGGTGAGTCACTTACTTTATGTGGCTATAGTATAGGAGACTGGGGCGAGTGGGGTCCGTGTGAGAAGTGCTGCAAGCGTACTGAAGGACGCCCTGCGGACAGGTTGGTTGACAACCTGCCTGCTAGCAGATGCTGGATGCGGCTGAAGACAGGGTGCTCAAACGATGCCGCTGTCGAGCATTGGTTGATTGATTCAATGGATTACATTTTGGTGGACGGTTTTGACAGAAGTTCTTGTTCACTGTATACGTTAAAAGCGGCAGAAGATGGGACGCGGGCACTCACGCCGCCGCCCAGCTGATTGATTTAATGAATTACGATTTTGATAGAATTTTTCACACATTGTACGTTCATGTAACAGACGACGCTGCTCCTCGCCTTTTAGCTTACAGAGATCACTACCGTAAACTATTTAGTACCTATCAGGCTAGACATTATTTCTCAAATCATAACAGGTTTAAGAACTTTATTTCTCATAAAGAATAACTTCACTTACATAAGAAAATAAAATTATAACAATGTGTAAACTTATAGGCTGAATTGTACTACAAAATTAAATTAAAGACTACAAAATTAACAACAAAATTGTGGGTAGTTATCGATTTTTTACGAAATCTTATGAAATAAATGTCACTGCGCCTAAATAATACAATGGCCGCTCGACTATATACGATACGAACGACACAGAAAGTGTGCGACTATAAGTGGCATCCGGCCAATGCAAATAAATTTTAATACTAGTAGGTATGGTGGTAGGTAGATAGGTGCGGCAAGCTGAAGACAGGGCGTTATGGCGCTCATTGGGGGAGGCCTATGTCCAGCAGTGGACTAAGATAGGTTGATGGTGCTGATGAGGTAAGGTACCTAGTATAACGATTGTACAAACCTCCAACAGAACTGCACGCGCTGCCCGCTTACACTCAGAACGTGGAGATGGCTTCCTTCGTGACTTTGGATAGCAACAGAACGCTCAGTGTTGGGAGCATCGTGGGCTGCGTTGTAGGCGCTTTTCTTATGGGTAAGTTATTAGTTATGTGGTTACAAAATCACCTAGCATATTACTTATTTTTGCTGTGTGCCGGCTTAGAATTTGCAAAATAAATAAATAAAATAAATAAATTCTACCACCGAACTGCGATTCCTAACCTGCATGCCTAGCGTGGGGATAGATCAGGGGGAGGCCTGGGTCCAGCAGTGGACCAATATAGGCTGTGGAGATGGAGATGGAGATATTATTTATGGATATTAAGTCTGCACCTATCAAGATACTCGTACGTACCACAGAAATATATCTAGAATATTTCTGTGATACGTACCTACCTACTTATTTTGTTGTGTTCTAGATGGGTCCATGTTTTGGGACTTTTTGTTATTAATGACAAGAAGGTTCAAGACACAATTTTTTTACAACTCAATATATCTCTCATTAACCAATGGTTTTCCATTTCTCTTGCTAAATTTTATTATGATTTGTTCAGCTGTTTGGACGTAAAAAGGTGACAGTCAAACAGGGAGACATAGTTATTTATGCGTTTTTTAAATATTATAAATAATTTACTGATTTAACCAACGAAAGAAACGCCATAAATTACGAAAATCAGTAAGAATACGCACCTTTTTAAAGACTGTAGTGTTCCCTTAATTACACAAAAAACATAAAAGAGCATTGTAAGTGTTAGTTAAGTATGGATAATCAAAGCTAACAAAACCACTTCTTGCCAGGTTGTCTCCTCTGCTTAGCCATTGTGATCGTCTGCCAACGGCGCGGATCCCGGATGCCGTGGAACAAACAGAACCGAGTGCCTTCGAGTCCTCATTACATCACAGCCAAGCAGAACAGCTACGTCACTGTGCCTTTGAAAGATGTGGTAAGTTGACATTCTCCTTTCTTAGGCCCGTATTACGAAAGCTCGCTCAGTCACTCATCAATCTCTGCTTAAGTGACGCTTTTCTATTGCATAAACGTCACTCAAGCATAGATCTATGACTGTTGACTAAGCAAGCTTTGATAATACCGGCCTTAGAGCGGTTACCCACTACATCCGATTCGAATCCGTGAAAATACAGATATAAAAACTTGGACTAAATTCGGATGTAGCTTTTCGAACTGCATCCGATCCGAATCCGTGAAACTACGGAGTCTAAAAAAAACGTGGATGTTCCTCAAGTCAAAACGTAGTTCAGATTTTGCTCAAGCACTTATCCTATCTGTGATCTAAATGCGAGCACTCTGGTTGTCAATGCCAGCTAAAATGAAAATATAAAAAAATTGTTATAACCTATTTGTAGCTTAAAAATATGTGTGTACAGCTGAGTATAGTATATTCTGTTTCGAATTGGAGATTCACGGATGACGGAGAGAAATCCGATGACGGAAATCAAGTGCCGAATTCTGCTAGCCTTTTACCATGACAATGGTAGCGACGCAGAATCCATAGACAAAAGAAACTTTGGATAGAGCGTGCGGTGCTATTTGCTAAAGCTCGATGAAACGTTTTTAACCTTGACACTTCTGACACGCGTCCCTCCGCCTGTCCTTTCATTCATCAAAGGTAAAATGTGTAATTCTGAGACGATATCATTGTACGATATCATCATGGTGAAGCGATTAAATTAGTGAAATTCGGCCTCGGATGTAGTGCGTGAACTACCATACAAAAAGTTCTGACTACTTCGGAACGTATGTTCACGGATTCGGATCGGATGCAGTGCGTAACAGATCTTAGGATATGAAACGGTTATTGATTGAAGCTGAGAGCGCTTTTTCCCAGCGCTTACTCAACAACTAGCCTGTGTTACAACTACACGCAAACACTCGCTCACAGTTACATTTCCAATCTTGTGCAATAATTATAATGAACACCACGAGGGCATTGCGTCTTTTATCCAATAAATCACCTAAATTACGTCGTAGCAAGCATGCGTAACACGAACGCCGCGCGCCAGCGCCGGTCAGATTATGATTGGGGGAACCTAATTGGACCTTATTTATTGAGTCTGCCACTTTCGAGAAGCTAGTGCCACATCTCCCCTTTTTTTCTTTTATCGAAGGCTAAAGCTCGTTACCTAATCTTTTCCAAAATTCAATTTAGTAAAACTTGTACAGCTTCCTCCAAACAGGCTCCAGCCTACACCTTTCAGACGTAGGCTTCATTGTTCCACAAAATGCCTATCCGAAAATAATGGGTATTGTCTTCGTGGAAAATTTGAAACGGTATCCCTTTACTTAGATTACTGGCTGGTTTTAATAGAGATTCATAATTGCTATTTTTGGACAATGGAGTTAACAAGATACCTTGTATTTTGGAAAGGTCATACTAATTTCAAAGATAAAAGACGATTGAAGGATTTTGATAAGGGCACCGGTCGTCGTGGGGTTTAGATGTATTTTTCAAGTAGTAGGTAATTCAAATTGAGGAGGTTCTATTATATAGTATGCTTAGGGTATCTATGTCTCAATTTTTTTGCATGAAGATAGTTAAAAACGATTGTGTACTTACCATACGTCCACTGTTGAATGTGCCTCCGCCAAACGATCACGTATTTGACACAATTCTGATAATACACAAAAGGAAGCTGCTGCTCTTGCTCTGTCAGGTTCCCTTAGGTTCCCTTTGACATCCACGGACTGACTTGTAGGGGTCGATTCTCACGACGCGAGCGCAAACGATAGTGTATTAGACGCCCTCAGAGGTTGCGAGGGTACGATTCCCGCCTCGTAACAAATGCTTGTACAAACTGCAGATATTTTTTCAAGGTGCTTTCTAAGTATAATAAAAAATATCTACATATCTTATCTATGCAATGTATTGTATTAAGCTTATCAGTTATCTACCCAAAACACAAGCTCTGCTTAGCTTGGAGTATAAAATTGTCCAGCATTGTGTATCTATTTATTATAATTTTGTCCGCAGCCCCGCAAAGCGAAACGCCAGCCTTCCTTCACCGGCATCGGAGGCTCAAGCGGCATCGTCCTCTCCAAAAGCAACAATCTATCCAACGCAAACAACCACAATACAGCCCTAGCCACTCCCAAACTGTATCCAAAAGCAATCGCCAATGAATACGACTCTGTCGGCACCCTGAGAAGACATTCCAACCAACCGAACAATAAGAGCAATATCGACGCAGAAGAAGATAAGTTCTATTGAGATTATCAAAGGGTATCGAGAGATACTGATGGATTTAATAAGAAAGCATCAAAGGATTCCGAGAATAAAACCGATTTGACGATAATAGTGTGGTCCTTTGAAGATCACATTCGTGTTTCATGTAAAAAGGGTGCAATAAATGATATGGAGTCGCATATCATTGAAGCTGTTTTTTTACTGCAAAACACAAACAAACAAAACAGAACATATACATTTCAAGGATTCAAGATTAAATATCTATGTAGTTATAAAATAAATCTTGAATTAACAGAAGAAACCTTTGTACAAAAGATGCTAAGACAAGCTACTGTTGAAGCTGAGTTGATAAACTGTGATGAAAGTGCCTGGATATTATAGTGCTATGTTCAAAGAAATATCTATGTGATCCTAAGAAATTATCAAGAAAGACTTGTGAAGTGTGTGACGTCAATTCGTTAAGAATTTTGTAGGACTATGTTGCAAAACTTTAGTTAGGTATGTATTGTTTTTGGTGGGTTTAATTTGACGCTGGACATTTTGCAGCCAAAGAGGGATTGGTGAGTGTGTTTGTGAAAGGAGTTTCTTGAATGTTTCTAACCTGTTTCACTTCTTCTCAGTAATAATTGTTTTTTAAGAGTCTGAGTTTAATGTGTTGATTTATTTTTTGCAATTTGTTTTAATGTTTACAAATATGTACTTGCATCTTAATCACAATTGATTGCAATATCACTTACAGTGCCATCTTTACATAACATAATTCATAGATTTTACGTTCAAATTCTAAACTGGTTAGATTTTATAAATCATATTTTATGCTATGTTAGATGATTTAGAAATAATTTTATATGTGTTTAAGCCAACATGTGCCATGTAAATAAGTAGCGAATCAGTGTAAATAATTTATTTAAGTTAAGATGAATTAGTATTGAAAAGAATGTTAAAATTTATTATTATTGCAATGCAGTACAAACAGAGGTGCCTTATAAAAAATATATACTTATTTATATAAAAACATATCAATGGGCATTGACAGTGAATTTATTTATCAAAATATAAAAAAAATTATCATATAGCTGAAGCTGTTGCTATGAATATAATTTCACAGAGACGCTATCAAATACTAAATCATTATTATATTTTTTAAAAATCAAGTATTTTTATATTTTGTTGAACATTCTTCAACTTTACCTATCGACTCATGTTGAGTTTATAAATGACATTAGATGGGATAAGTATTTTGTATGACGATCATTTCCCGAAGAGATTTTTTGAAAAGTTTTTTTTATACCTATTTTTGTTTATTTTTATGCAAATTATTGAGTAGATATAACCAAGTATAATATTCAATTTATGTCAAATCATAGCGAGTTCCGCTCCGGCCGCTTTATAAATTGACAAGTTGGAAAGGCTTTTAGTAATGACACAGAATAGTAATTCCCAACTCTACAGGTTGTAACAAAAATTAAGGACCAAACTTTCAGGGTAGGTACAGACCTACCCAGAAAGTTTGGTCCAGGTTTAATCACAGAATCCAAAAAAATAATAAAAAAAAAAAAACCAGTTTGGTCCTTAGTTTTCGCTACACTCTGTATATTTGTAACCATTAATACTTTACCATTATTACTAGTACCATTACCATTGGAATTAGTATCCCAAGGTGATTAAAAGTAATGGTACTCGTAATTGGATTCTAGTTGATTATGGTTATCGGTTTCCAATTGCGTAGATACTTGGATTGAATCGAATCTATTATATAAGTTGCTTTACTTATTGCATGAACATTTTACGATGCGCTTATTCAGTCGCTTTACTATGACAATGGTATAGTCGCAAAATCGTCACATAGAATCCTTACATGAAAAAAACTGTAAATAGTGCGTGCGGTGCTATTTGTACAGATATTGATTAGTTAAATATACTGTAATTTCTAATTATGAAATGAAATATATTTTTGTAGTGAGAAAAATTGTAGCAATGTCGTAGCGGAAACAGCCACGCTGAATGCTGTGCATAAGCTATTTTATAGCGATGGCGTAGCGGATTCGTAGCGTAGCAGATTGTTAGCAAACTTAACATTCAGCGTAGCAATGCAATGGTGCAGCACCTTGTGTGTGCCTTTGACGCGTATCTGTATAAGATATATATATATACATATATCTTCATCTAAATTGAAATTGTAATTGAAATTGTAATTGAAAATTTATTTTTTCAGACATACATATGTATGTATCCATTTTGTTAGTAACACATAATTAAAATTGAGAATGGTTAGTAAAATTATAAAACAAAACAGAAAATAAAAGTTGATTAATCAGAAGATATTAATAGTTAATAATTATTTCAATTAAGATGTCATATGTATATTAATATGTCAAAATTTAAATTTTAAAATGTCAATACTTATTGGGTTACTAGCGGGGCGAGCGGCCGAAGTTCGTTTACAACCCCGTGACTCATGATGCCAGAATTGAAATCAAAACTATCAGTTACAATTGCATGTAAGCTGTGGGTGCTGGCGCAGGTGCGGCGCATCAGGGGCGCGATCCTTTTGCGAACAATTGAGTTCATGTCATCAAAAAGTAAAATTCCAAAATGTGTCATTCTGTGATACCATTGTCATAGTGAAGTGATTAGTTTAGCTGAATCGTCCTGAAGTTTCTCATTTACTTTTGCACAAGTTACGTAAAGTCTGTGCTTTATAGCTATTTCGGTAAATATAAAATGCATTTGACTAATGGCAATATTAGGTACATACGTTGTATTTACAGAGATCGTAACGGTGATAAATCTCAATATCACTTTTGTCAAGATTTTTTGCCCAATATTATTTTTATTTTCTTTTTCCCACTAAAGGTTATTTCCAAACTCGCTGTGATTATTCTTTCTGATAGCTCCTGTATATTTGATGAGGCTTTTATCTCGAGAACCCAACGTTTAGATAAATAACGTAGGTACCCGGTATATTTTAATATTTCTTTACCGAGTTCTATGTAACGTTAGTTTTACGCAAAGCTGTATTTCGTTATTGCTAACTACTTAGTAACAATAAAGACTGTTTTATGATAATTTGATGTTTAATTATTTACCCAAAATTTTATAAACCAAAACTAAAACATTTGAGTGAATATAGCTACAACTTGACCGTGGTGTTTGATTTGTTGTTTGTTTTTCTTTTGTTTGTTAATATAAGTTTAGGTCATGATAGGACTGACGTACTTTACAAAATAAAAGTCCTTAAAGATAAGACTAAAAATAAAAAAATAAACCTTTGATTTTCTAATAACTTTAAGCGAAGAGTTACAGTTATTGCTATGGTGTTATGGCCAAGTTACATCACGGCGACAACAACCCGTGGCAATAACTCTCGACTCGCCCATAAGATTCTGAATGGCGTTCCGGCAAAAGGTATTCTCATAACATAAACCTGTTATTAGAGGTAGTACCTATGCTCACAAATAATGTTCCTGAACGTACCCTTGCAGACATGGTCCAATTAGTTAAAACCCCAATAAAGATACACCCGAAGGCCTAAGCACCACTTCTTAGAAACTTCCATCCCAATTAGGATGACTACATCGAACACACAGTAGAAGCTACGTCGCGTGCGATAGCGTAGTACGTACGTGAGATGCGTAGCAAACGCCTTGTTACGGCCAGCGAAGACTAGCTGGATTCTAGTTGCTAAAGTAGTTGGAAGATACTAATTTGTCAAAGAAAGCCTTGAAAGCTTGCGTTGGTGTCTGAAGCGCGCGGCTACACCAAAATGTACCTAGATAGCCTGTGCTGACCTTTAGAGACTACCTACCTAGTACCTACTAATGGGTACAAAGTCTACAAATACGTGTTGACTAGGCAAAGGGTAACAATCCGTCTCTGACTGATAATCTCAATCTGAAACTATAGATACTTGCAAACTAGACTGTCTCAAGAATCGAAGCACCGAATAAATTGTAACTTATGCAGTTGTCATGCTCAAACACTGTCGCCGATCTGACTAGACGAGTGGAAAATTTATTCAATACGATTAACCCTTTTTTACGCGACCTCAAATGGAGGAGGGATATGAGGTTTGTACCCTATGTATGTATGTAGCCGATTTATATGTTCCCTTCCACGTAGCGCTGAAACTACCTACAGTCCGATTGTGAATACGATACCTTAGAATAGTAGATATACCTTAGATCAGTAGAATTCGTGTAATCTCAATACCCTGGTGTTTATTGGCTATGTGACGTCCGATAAAAATGGGGGTATAACGAGATAGCGGGGTCGAGTGTCGTATAAGTCTCAATATTAGTAAATATGCTCGTCTGGGGCATCGTTGCAAAGGCCTGCGTTTTTATTATCCAAATCTGTCTCTCAAACATTTATAAGAATAAATTATTGTTAATTAATTTAATGAAGAGTATTCTCAAGCAATCAGCAAATTAAAGAAAAAAAACATAAACTTGCTAATCATGTTGGTTCCCACGATACAGGCCCAGCCTAGTGCGTCTTCTACTTACTCAGTAACAAAAAAAATATCCCGAATTCAGTAGTACAGTCTGTGATCTTGATTTGGGTACTCACTTTAGAAATCATACTACAGGTCACAATGTTATGGATTATATCTGCAAGCGTCTTGAACGTTGGCTCGACTAAAACAGCCTCTGTATCAATAAAGTAGGGTTCACCAACCACTCTGCTGTCAAAGGGTTCCTGTAGAATAGTTTCGGTAGGTATGACGTAGAACGATTGTTTTGGATAGGAGTTAGTTTATGATAAAAGGTACTGTAGCTACCTACCTACCTAAGTACAAGAACATTAAGATTTAACAGGGCGTTGGGATATTTATATTTTAACTAAGTGGTTTTCGTTTTTCCCGATTCTTTTCAATCAGACTTGTCCTCATACTGTTTTTGAAAGCCTTCACTTTTCTTACGGGAGCTTTAACTTTTTTTAGTACCTACCTCTGACTAGTTTGTTACTTATAAAAAAGGGTGTAAAACAAAACAGCTTCAGATAAAATATCAGGTTTTTAAGTTCTAAGAAAATTTATTGCTTTATGAGGATAAACGTAATTCTAACTTTTTTTAGACAATTATTGTATGCCTTTTTCTTATTTACTTATGTTTTAGGAAGGGATTAGTACCTACTTATCTTGTAAAAATTTGAGCAGTCCATTCTTCTTACTTCTTGACGATTTATTTTCACCGTGATCAATAAAAAACTAAATCGTATGGTATGGTACCTTTATCTACGTTATTCGTAGATCAAATACGTTTTTATTAGCCGGCCTGCGATTTACTAGAGTTTTATGATCTTTTCATGATGTCGAAAGTCATAAAATATTTTGGTGCAATTGCTGGGTTTCCAGCCAACTTCAGTCAATGAAATTTACTTTGATTAGAACTTAATCTGAAAATTCTGAAACATTGATCGGTCTTTCTCAGAATTATGTCTGAGAAGAGCTTAAATGATACCTAATTTATTTCACAACAGAGACAAATTACAACTAATTTACACTTAGAAACATTTCCTGAAAATATAAGCCATCACCAGAAGGAAGAGTGCCCAGAATGCCGGCAGCATGTCCACGTTGAATGGTAAAGCAAATTCGTTGACCGAAATAAAAGCCAGCATTCCGATCCCCTGTGGACTCTATTGAGAAGTTTGGTAAGATCTATACAGGGTGAATTTTTGAGACGGGACAGTAAGGGCAGATACCTTAACCGTTATAGTTACAGGAAAACGTTCCTAGGAGACCATCCATAACTTTTTGAGATTTTTTTAACTGCATTCACAAGTTTTGGTATAATATACAGTCAGCAAGAAAATGGTAATTTTACACAAAAACTTTTTTGATGCCAATCGATCCTGTTTCTTATAAGGATCAAAAGTCTCTACTGGACTGACTGAGGTTTGTGTACTAGAAATGTCAGAAATCGCGAAAAACTTTTTCCATACATTTTTTACGGAAAAACGATTTACTAACTCGAAATATTTTCAGTCAGACTGTGACCATCAAAACTGTCAGTGTCATTTGAAAGAGCGGAATCAATCTTTCGAATGGTGTGTAAAAATTCAAGTCAAATCTATAAATTCGAGAGAAACTTTGTGGTAAATCGTTCACATTTTCTGTGACGAGTTGACTTGACTTGACTTCTTTGTTATTGGCAATATGAGTCTGGTTTGCCGCACGTCACAAGCGACAGTACCTACCAGCGCCAAAAACTGACATTTCGTACATTTTCGTCCGCGGGCCGAAAGGCAGTAGGTATTTAGTGATTGACGAGTAAGGTAGATACTGAGCATCGATTTAGCACTGAAGGGGCCTCCTGCTTCCTTAGCGCTTTAGTTTCCATTTCATGCCATGTGTCGTCCTATGCTGTCAAATTATATTCTACGCCGACCCTAGCTACTTATAAATTATAATACCTATAAATAAAATCCAATCAGGATAAAGCCAACAAATGGAAACCCCATGTTTGTAAGAAAAACAAATGATATCACTTGTCGTAGGTAGGCAACCAAGCATCCATCTTATTCGTTTGTTTTAAACAACCCATAGGTATTAGTGTTTAAATTAGCTCCAATCAAGTCAAACCAACATTGTAATATAGTGCCTCTAACTTTTCTGAGGGGTGAGCCTATTCGACGTCAGTACCGTGATGTCGTCTCCTTTTTTCATACAATTTAGTACAGCGCCTCTATTGTGCGTACAGGGAACTACGCCCTTACAAAGAGGAGACGTCATAATCATGTCTCGTTACAACGTAAAATAGACTCACTCCTCTATTTTGTTGTACAAAATCGAGACTTACTTTGGAATTTTAACTCGATGGATAAAAGATTGGACCTACTTGCTACGAATCCCATCAATTACCAAAAGAACCTTCTGATTCGTTTGCTGAGTTCTATCCAGGAATAAGTATAGCTTGAGGGACTGTACTTTGGTAGCTAAGTGAGGGCGCACAACCGACACAGACTTGTTCCTATGACGACAATTGTAGCGCCACATTTGAAACGCGACACATTTGTCGCCCCCACTGCACAAGCACGCACACCAAGGAGACATTTGTAACAAATTTTGCTCATGTTCTCAATCTAATAAGAGCAAACCCAATATAATTGAAGACACACATACACAATGAATGAAAACCCTGTCAGGGCGACAGGGTTTTCATCCATTGTGTACCCACAAAGACTACACACACCTAAGAACAATACATGTATGCATTAAATCACAATAAATGATACGTTAATGATGTACTTATATCATATGATATAATTTGTTGTGGTTTTTCGTATGGAGGTAATGTGTCGCGAATCAAATGTGACGCTACAATTGTGCTAATACAAGAGTGTATGTCAGGTCTGCGACCACACTAACAAGGAAGCCATAACACACACGCTTGCAATTAGTGGAGGCAAATTGTTAGCGCGTGTGTGTGACGCAGCATCCGTGGGACGTGCTGACAATGTGGCTGGCATGTGAGCTATTTAGCAGGAGAGCCTTTTGTCCGAG
Organism: Eupithecia inturbata; assembly: GCA_963662085.1. Classification (NCBI taxonomy): domain Eukaryota; kingdom Metazoa; phylum Arthropoda; class Insecta; order Lepidoptera; family Geometridae; genus Eupithecia; species Eupithecia inturbata. Next base: position 2,515,273 of record OY759196.1, on the reverse strand, counting down.
TGTGAGGTTGTTAGCTTTATGATGGGTTGTCCAGCGATGCGGATTTGGGTGATAAACACTATATTCAGGTAATTAAGAATCAGAATGTTTTTGAATTTATCTGTCTCTTCTCGTTTTCATTGGGCCCATTCGAATCGCTATAATAATAAGTACACAGTTGCGACAATAAATAGGTTTAATTAAACAAAAAAGGTTCATAATTACCAAGGCAATAGTTCAGTAGGTAAACAAAGCAAAATTTAAATATTAGCAGTTGTTTTTGTTTTTACCCTATTTTAAAACTAGTCCCACTAGGCAGTGCTGGTGCAAAAGTTGTCATGATTATAAGTTTTCTAATAAAGGGGCGAGAGAAATATAAATTGGTTCTTTATTGGTTCGATTGAAAGTATTGGTTTTGTGGAAATTAAATCAGTCTTTTTTTGTAACGTCTGGCTGAAAAATATCCAATAAGGCGATCGTGCCTAAACAGTTTTGTTTCGGTTTGAAGAAAAAAAAACCACAGTTCGCATTAAGAACGACCAACTAGGAAATTATATATAAATTAATAATAATATTTTACAATTTTCGCTTGATTTAATACCCGAAAAGTATCTAAACATATTGACACTATCTGTAAAAGGCGAAAACAATTATCTCATGCACTTTTTAACTTATGTCAAGTATCAAATCTATTCACCTCACTCACTGCTTATCACGGAAACGTGCCTTCAATTTTAAGATATGGCATCATGTTTTGGGGGAACTCGACGGACAATCATAATGATCTCGCAAATGGATCGAGACGTCAACTTTCTGCGTGTTTGGTAAGCATGCAGTCACTACGCCACAGAGGTCTTATATTTCTATACTGGAATTGCAACTAGGAATATTGGCTTGACTCTATCGGCGTTGGTTATAACGATGGAGTATTCAATGCGCAAAAGCGCTGCTTACTCGTAAGAGCTATTTGTGGTTACGAAGACGAGACTCCTGTAAAAGTTACTTTACCGAAATAAAACTACTTACATTTCCGTTCCATTCTTTAGATGTCATTACATTTACGAATTTCTGGTTATTGTAAAATACAATCCCGACCTATTTGAAGACCTTGCAATTGGAAGCCGGTCTGAGGGTAGATTACGCAATGTGCCATGCATAACAAAGTTGTTGCGTTCAAGTGTATTTTGTATGGCACCAAAAATCTGTAACAAAATTCCAAAAGTTATTCGCTGTTTTTCCAGCAACCAATTTAGTATAAAATTTAATGTTTTTTTTATTAAAAAAGCTTGTCAAGCTGTGACATTATTCATTTACATATGTAATTGACTATGTAACTTAAATTTATTTTATCTTAATCTTTTGGTTTATCGGTAGGCACCTGATACATATTATTATTTTATTCTCTTATTAAAAAAATAATTGGACATCCAAATTATGAAATTTAATGTACCGCATTATTGGTTTGAGATTATTTATTTGACTAACTTAAAATTCTTAGACATTACGTATTCATCACCCACAGACAGTATTATTATTATATTAATTACAAAAAAAAACATATTTTGACATTGATCACTAATAATTAAAGATAGGTATTGTTTCAAATTATAATCATTAATAAAGCATGCTTCTAAATAATTTAGATTGTTAGTTCCAATGCTTTTAAATAATTATGTTTATTGAATAAATGTTTGTACGCCCAAGTAGCAGAATCCAGCGATCTGAAACAAGTCTTATGAACTGACTGTAATATTACCTGATTCACAAAAAATAAATGACTTACTGAATTAGTTTTCGAAAAATATGTTTTTTATTTTTATTTTTAGACTTTCTCATAACAATAACCTCAGTCATTCTTTAGATGTCTTTAGATTCATCAAATAAATTAAGTTTTCTGTTCACATAAACAGAAAACTTAACTTATTTCTGTTTACATACACAGAAAACCTAATTTATTTTATGACATCTAAAGAATGACTGAAGTTATTGTTAGGAGAAAGTCATCGACGACACAGGAAACAAAGGCTATAAGTTTGTCGAACACATGTTCGACAAACTTAAAACTCGTGTTTAGGTATCGGACCACTTCACATTACAGTTGCAATAACACTGTAGGATTACTAACCGTCTAGAGTCTAGACTCTAGACACATCGCGCCGCCGAGTCGCTAGGGTGGCCATCTGGCTTTTCTCGTCTAGATGTAGGTACGTGTTGTCGCAAACGATAGCATGCAGCTGCTTCTACTTAGATAATACTATATACCAATTATTTTCTCTTCTTAGAGAGATTCGAGAGACCTTATCAAACTATACAACTTTGCTAAGCTCTTTTTCTCGAGAAAACTCATGTTTCTTAATGAAGCATCAAGGAAAAATGTTATATAAAATTATGATGGCGTTGGCGCTAATTTTATTACAAATATGTAGGTTTACAATACTACAATAATATGATTGTGATGACATCAAAGTTTTCAACATCTGAATTGACAGAAGAAGACTTCCTAAATTCAAAGAAACTTAGAATTTAAGACGCTACTCCACCGCTGCGCACGTAGAGGCTACGCATAAAAAATTTATGCGTAGCCTCTACAATAGAAAATTTATGTGATAACGTCCACTGCAACCCGTGAACACGCTACGCACGAATATGAGGTTAATGACGTCATTGCTACACACGCGGCTTGAATATATACTACGTAGCTCAACGCTGTCAACGCTATGCACGCGGTACACGCGTGCGCAGCTTCACTGCGGGAAGTGGGACGTCAAATTATGCTGCGCTACACTTGTACATAGTCGTGGGCTAATAATTTTCATGTATAGTGTGCAGTGGAAACGTAGACGCACGTTGTCAAAAAAACGAACCCACGCAGCTAAAATACACCGCGTGGCCGTGCACAGCGTGCACAGCGTTTTACATCGCTCTACTAAGTAGGTACAGAATAGTTTTACTTTGGATCGGTCGTCGATTAGCCTATTGTCTCGTTTCATAGTCTAAAGAATGGTTCACCGTTCGGTATCGATAACTTGGCCATCGGTATTCTAATGCTGAGTGAGCTCGACTTGAACATTATGGGACGATTATTGATATCCACTTTTCTCAAGTATCTTCATGATTATGGTCGGTTACTTAATTATTAGGTAGAATGACTTTTTCATTGAGATTGAGGTTTTTTCTAGCAACCGACAAATAATACTTGACGTACAAAAAAAACTTAGATTCAGGTGTTACTTTGCTTTTTAGGGTTCCGTACCCAGAGGTTGCCAACGGGACCCTATTACTAAGCCTCCTCTGTCTGTCTGTCTGTCCGTCCGTCCGACCATCTGTCTGTCAGCGAGCTGTTGTATCTCATGACCCGAAAAAGGTAGACAGTGGAAATTTAACAGATTTTGTATTTTTCTAATTAACGTCGGGCGCGGTCAGTACTTGGATGGGTGACCGCGTCATGTTAACTTTATTTTTTCGTTAAAGAAAACGTTTTGTGGGATTTCTTTTGTTCTTTTGCGAAATATCAAAAATATCAATCTAACAAGAGCGAACCCAAATAATTGTTGCGCCCTGACAGGGCTTTTATGCATTGTGTACCCACTAAGACTACACTACCTACACATGAGAAAAATACCTGCATGCGTGAAATCACAATAAATGATATGAATATGAAATAGTTTTGTACGAGGTGATACGACGGTACGTCTGCGATTCGACTCGTACTTTGCCGGTTTTATTTCAATTTTGGTTTGTCTCAGATACTTTTATTTCGATCATCTAATCTACTAATAAAGAAAAGTTTATTTTGCTTTGTTGTTTGCCAATATTTCAGTTTTACGCCTACAACTTGCCAATCTAGTTCATGAAAACGTCTCGAAATTCAGAAAGCTATCAGCAAATTATTTTCTGACTATTTTTATTGCTAGATTCCACTAAGCAATTGCTTCAATAAATCAATCAAGTTCGTCCAATGTTCCGAAGAAGATATTAGATAAACATATCTCTAAGAATTTTATCGAAATGATGTATAAGATGGTCCGAAGTTTCAGTGTTTTGAAAGGTCGGAATAATTTTGATGGGTTCGCCGTTCCTTCTAGGAATTTTCTTTAGAATATCGTACCTACGGTGCAATAACGTCACTTATGCAAGTGATGTAATTTTTCAGGAGAGGCGTTTGAAAATTCAAATTCCTATTACAATAGATAGTTCGTCTCTACTAAAAAAATAAATACCTAAACTACATCTATAAACGTTATTTTAAAATAAAAGCAAACATCTCACTAATTAATTAATTACTATTTTAAAAATATACACGTTTAAAAATTACTACCCTCGCAGAAGTGACGATAAGACACTAGAAAATAATTAACCGGTCAATTATGTCAAAACAAATAAAACACGAAATCATACATATCTAAAACAATATTTATTAAAGTAGCAAATAAGTATAACAAAATTTCTTAATTCTACAAAGTAACTTTTTTATTAATCAGACTTTTTTATAACAGAGATCTTCTTACTATTAATTAGGCCAAGGTTTGTGTTCAATCAATGTTTGGGTATGGCATTTGAGAATTATTATTATTACGGATTAATCAATAATTGTTTTACTTATGTATATCTAATAGAAATTTGGTAAACGCTCTTAAAAAAACTTTTCACGTCAATAACGTCACTACTACACAAGTGTCATTTAAGCTCCAAAAACATAAAAATAAATTGTCACAATTACCTTAGTAACGTTGTAGCTCCAGGAGACTGCTTCTCGTGCGGGGGCCCGCGCGCAACTGACCAATGAAACGTTGTTTCTCCTAGTGCCGTCCAGATTCGCGCCAAAACCATAACGACACTGGTACCCTCAAGTGGAAAGTATGCGTACCACACAAGTGACAATAACGCACCAAGTAAAGAGGTAGATTAGGTGTATTTTCTCATACTCAGTTCAGTTTTGGAAAAAATTGCATAAGTGACGTTATTGCACCGTAGAGGTACGACATATTTGAGGGCATATTGTTTTAGGCAGTTGGCAGTAGAACTTAGTAGTTTCTAGGGTCATGTTGGTATAAGAAGGTTTGGCCTCTATTAATAGAAATGAAAGAGAATCCTTTAATTTCCTTTAATTTTGTTTATTATTGTTATGACGTTTCAATTGTCTTAGAAATTTCATATCTTACAGCACTTACTGAAATGCGTTCTTTTATATTTACTTGCTTCTAATTTACTGTTATTTTGGTTTCTAGTATTTTTTACTGTTTTTTAATCTTCCCCAATATACTCGTATCATGCAAAGTAAAGCCGTGGTTATGGTGACCCGTACCACAAGTTGTACAAACCTCTCACGGGGACCTGCCCGTCACGTTAGGCCGCCTTTACATCTGTGAGTTTTATTTACGTAAGTCACTTACGTAAGCTACTTACGATAAATTTTCAAGTAAGTATTGTAAGTGACTTACTGTATTTTTTTACTAGTTTCGTAAATTGGAAAATTACAAGTCTAAACGTGTTCGAGTTTGTTTACGGAAGCGACTTGCAGCTTATCGAACTAAATTGATAAGTTGAGAGCTTACACCAAAACAATGTCCTCTAAACATCTCTAAACTAAACCATAAGATTAGATAAATGGTATTAGATAAATTGTATATTGACATGGTAAAAATATTGAGTGAGGGAGCTATTCTGACATGTAATGGTAATTTTAAGAAGGGAAAACACGTGATCGGCTGGAATAAGCACGTAAGTTTAGCTCACCGGGAAGCTAGGCTTAAATTCAATTTATGGTTTTTGTGTGGGAAGCCTAATAGTGGTGTTGTCTATGAGGAAATGTGTGCTAGCCGCAAAATGTTTAAGTCAATTTTTAATAAAATTAAAATGGTGTCAAAACCATCAAGAGCAGATCAAAATGGATATAATTGCTAGCCACAAAAACTGTAAAAATTTTTCTATGTTCTGGAAGAATATTAAAAAGCTGGATCCGAAACAGGGTCTGCCCTCGAGTGTGGCAGCTGTCTCAGATCCTAAACAGATAGCTAACTTGTTCAAAGACCAATTTAATGTTAGATCTACTTTAGGACCAGTAGCCGGGCCGCGGGTGAGCGAGACTCATTCTTGTCATCTTTCTAATATCATGACGCGATTTACTGGTAAAGAAGTACGAAAAACTCTTAAATGTATGAGTGGAGGTAAATCACCAGGACATGACGGGCTGAGTGTTGAGCACCTGCGGCACGCGGGCGTGCAACTGCCCGGGGTTCTTGCCATGTTTTATTCACTGTGTGTTAGTCACTCATACTTACCATCTGATTGTATCAAAACCATTGTCGTGCCAATAGTCAAAAACAGAACCGGTGATATAGCAGACAAAAATAATTATAGGCCAATTTCGCTTGCAACTATAATTGCTAAAGTGCTGGACCGGCTGTTGGATAATCGCTTGGACCAGCACCTCCAGCTGCACGATGGACAGTTCGGGTTTAGGGCTGGTCTGTCCACCGAGAGTGCTATACTCAGCCTTAAGCACACGGTCCACTACTATGTGAAAAGACAAACGCCGGTCTTCGCGTGCTTCCTCGACCTGTCAAAAGCTTTTGACACAGTATGTTATGACATGCTGTGGAAAAAGCTTAGAGACACAAAATTACCTGAGGACTTATGTTCTGTGTTTGAATATTGGTATGCACATCAGGTGAACTATGTCAAGTGGGCTGGGGCCGTTTCAGACGCCTATGGCTTGGAGTGCGGTGTGAGACAGGGCGGCATAACCTCTCCAAAGCTATTTAATCTGTACTTGAATGGCCTGATAGAGGGTCTCAGCAGCTTACCAGTCGGATGCACAATCGACGGCATCACGGTCAACAACTTATGCTACGCAGACGACATGGTACTGCTGGCGCCATCTATCAGGGCACTTAGAGACTTATTGTCCTACTGTGAGGTTTATGCTGCTAGTCATGGCTTGCAGTATAATACAAAGAAAAGTGAATTTATGGTTTTTGGACCTGGGGGTAGGGCCCCGGTATCTGTTCCTCCCATTGTGTTGAGTGGGAAGGAGCTTATTAGAGTTTTTAAGTTTAGGTATCTGGGTCATCTGGTTACAGATAACCTGAGAGATGAAGAGGACATAGAGAGGGAGCGAAGAGCGTTGACGGTGAGAGCGAATATGTTGGTCCGCAGGTTTGCTCGTTGTTCCGCAGAAGTAAAAATAACTCTGTTTAAATCCTTTTGCCAATCCTTTTACACGAGCAGCCTGTGGTTCACGTATACGAAGAAATCCGTCAATACTCTTCGCATCCAGTACAACAACGCTTTCAGGATGCTGTTGGGGCTCCCGCGATTCTGCAGCGCCTCCGGCATGTTTGCGGAGGCCCGCGTAGATGGTTTCGCCGCCTGTATGAGGAAGAAGGCAGCCTCACTGCAAAGTAGAATACGCGGGAGTACCAACACCATCCTGTCAGCAATAGCTGATAAATTAGATGGAGTGATGTACAGACACTCCATCACCTTATTAATTATATAATTAAAACTAACATAGGCTAAGAATTTACTAACTTATGGATCTTTGTAATCTGAATAATAAACAATTATTATTATTATTATTATTATTATTATTATTATTATTATTATTATTATTATAAGTTGGTGAAACTGTCGAAAATTTGCATCTTTTTTTCTAGAATTGAAAAATCCGTGTCGGTTTTCCATTCTTAACTCCTTCAAAAGATTTTCAAACGCACCTTGTGTGCCATTCTATTTTCTAACCAAGGTTTTACCCAGCATTTTCTTTCAGTATTATTTTTCTGTCGCCTTTTATTGGTTAAAATTATAATTATAATATAGCAGCCGCTTCAACGTGGCGTCTACGTGAAGACATTTTATTACTGATTTGAATGTTAATGGGCGTGTAATAATTTATTTAAGTTTAAACTCACAAAAATTACGAAAGCATTATTTACTATAAGTTTATTTTAAGTGTAAATGCAACCGTAAGTAAGTTACATAAATAATAATAATAAAGATATTTATTTACAAAATGGTACAGGTAGAATATACAAAGTACTTTGGGTACTTATAGACTATTTAATTAATAAATCCTAACGATTAGCTACAGAGTTTTCGTACACACGTACTTGTAGAGAGCCTATGTATACGTGTAAGAGATAGTGACACCTCGCTCTAACTAAGTTTACATTAAACTTGTATTTAGACACGAGGGCTCAAACCTCCGGCTACTTTTAGGTTCATATTTGCTTTTACCGGGATTGTTACCGCAAGTACTAAGATTTATATTAAGTTTTAATTGTACATTAAATATTACGAAAGTATCTCACAGGTGTAAAGGCGGCCTTATGGTGCTTCGTTAGTTTGAAAATATTGAGAAGCCTGCGAAAGACAGGCAGATGCGAGGTCAAGCTGAAGACAGGGTGACATTATGTCACTAATTATGGGAGACCTATGTACAGCAGTGGACTAGTAATATTATGATGATGATGCTTAGTAGGTATTTTATTAATTGGATATAAATTAATTAATTTATTAGTTTTATATTAAATACTATTATTATTATTGAAGGTCAATATTAAATTCTATATTGCTTACCTTATTAATTTTGACTTGTAACTTGGCGTTATTAATAAAGGATTGTATTGTATTGTATTACAATCTACTAAGGATTGCATGCACTTGTTGTAAAGTGAAACATGTATGTAGCTACGGTTTACTTTATTTTATTTATTTATTTTAGGAAACCGTACGGCTAGCAACTAGCTAGCTAGCGGCAAGAACAAAAATTAGGTATAAATATAAGGACGGCCAATATAAAGTTTTCACAAACAATATATCAATATATCTATTTTTCTCACCATCGTTTTGGTTGCCTGGAAGAAATCGCTTTAAGCGATAAGGCCGCCAGTTCCATTGCTGTTCCCTACATTATATTTAATAAGTACTATCTGTTTTATAAGGTGATGAATAAAGCATTGTCTATCTATCTATCTATCTATAATATTTTTGAGAAGAGAATAGGTGGTGGACAAACAAAGTAGGTGCTGTGTAGTGCCGGCTTAGAATTTGCATCACCCCAACTCTTCCCGCGGGTGTCGTAAGAGGCGACTACGGGATATCCACTGGGGGCTGGCAGCAGGGCCCCCTGCAGAACAATTCTACCACCAAACTGCGATCCCCAACCTGCATATCCAGCGTGGGGATTACGGCCATTACCCCCCGTGAGATAAAAGCCAATAAGGCGCTTATCAGGGGAAGGCCTGGGTCCAGCAGTGGACTAATAAAGGCAGTGAAGGTAGAGTTGGAAACAAAGTAGGTATTTGTGAAGTTAAGAAATAAAGAAGTGATTACCACAATACGCTTGAAGTTACTTACGTATAACTTCTATTCCCATTGCATTTAAGTGTCTTCTCGCACGTAGAATATGCTAGTTCTGTCTATATCGTGAATTAGATGATGGGAATGTTAGATAATTATGGTTTCTGAGAGATACTGCTGGGTTTTAGGGTAACAAATCTCATTTTCAGCCTCCAAAAATATCTGCTACCCCTTGGAGTTTAATCCCATCATTTAATCAGGCCTTAATCATAATTAAATTAATCTGTGAGGCTGTCGGGTGCGGGATATTTCAAAACTCCAGGGATATTAATATTAATCTAAAATCAGGCCGGGGCCTATGCGAAAGGGATTTGTTAGAAATAGCTGGAATCTTACGAAACTCAAGTTTACCTTTTACCGCAGACCTATAACTATTCATCATCATCATCATCAGCGTTTATCTATCCATCCATCCACACAAATATTATAAATTCGAAAGTAACTCTGTCTGTCTGTATGTTATCTTTTCACGCCTAAACGGCTGAATGGATCTCAATTAAATTTGGCAGGGAGGTAAATGGTATCCCGGGAACGGACATACGCTACCTACTTAAAAAACGCATACGAAGCCGCGGGCAGCAGCTAGTAGTTATATCATAAGTTCTAAAGAAACTCTGTCTATTTGTTACGTTTTCACGCCTGCACGGATCTTAATGAACTTTGGCATGGAGATAAATGGTATCGCGGGTACGAACATATGCTGATTTCTATCGCAGAAAAAAGCGTCTGAAGCCGCGGGCAGTAGCTAGATAGTATGTGTATATAAGACAGTGGTATAACTATTACTTTTGGTAAAATCTAGTGGTCAGTCCACTTCTTAGAGTCAACACAAACGATTTGATTACCAGCAGATAATTTGATAGCCTGACAAATCTTGTGTTGACCATTTGATAGCGTAGTAGGTACTTCTTTTACTCCAGTACTGTTCTGCTTAGCTTTGGGCTGGATGATGCTGTGTGTATTGCCAACATTTTTTTTCCCCATAAACGTATACTGATGAATATCCCTGCCCTCAAACAAAATAGAATGATAGATAGAAAGTTTTTTTAAAGAACAATTAACAAACAGAATAAACAATTAGAAAAGATGCGACTATTGACGGTCTTATCGCCCTAGAGCGATCTCTACCAACCACAACTCTACAACCTTGAAGTAGATTAAGGGGTAGGTAGATACTTAATCAATACAATACAGTAAAAAAATACTTTCATTTTTGTCGACACAAAACAAAAATACTTTGCAGCCTGTAATTGGAGAGAACCCGGGCTCTTTCTATAAAAACCGGCGCGAGGTATACAAACTAATTATTTATTTACCAGTCCCTTTGTCTAAAGGCGGCCAGCCCATACAAAACATTAAACTTTTTCAATCTTATTTCCATAATACGCTGTCCGTGAAATAAACAGAACTAGAGTGTCTAAGAACTTGGAATCTCGAAAAGGATCTACCTTATTATAGGTAGATAGATAGATAGATAGATAGATAACTCTTTATTGTACCACACAAACACAAAATATAATACAGAAGAAAATGCTGAGAAACAAGGAAGTACAAAGGGCGGCCTTATCGCTTTGAGCGATCTCTTCCAGGCAACCTTGGGATGGACTGGACTTAAGAGAACAATATAGACGGTGGTGTTTGAAAAACTTAAGGAAATTAAAACAATTACATATCCTACACTACGTACTATAATACCTATCATGTCTTTAACTACCTACTTTATAATAATAAACTTACATAGACATAAAAATAAAATTATTAAATTTTTACACTGATAAATAATACTGATGAAGCAGTTTTTTGAAGATTGGGAGTGATTTCGCACGTCTGATGTCCAGAGGAAGAGCATTCCATAGACGGATAGCTTGTACAGTAAAGGATTTTTCATAAAAAGTAGTAGAGTGAGCAGGAACTTTTAGGACGAGGGTTTCAGAGGAACGCAAAGAGAGAGAGTGAGAGTTGGACAGGAATTCAAAGCGCTCCTTGAGATAAGATGGGCTGGGAGGATAGAACAAGATACTGTACAAGAGAGATAGTATATGAGCATTCCTGCGAAGTCGGATGGGCAGCCACTTGAGCTTAGCGCGATACTCGGATACGTGGTCATATTTGCGAAGACCAAATATAAACCTGATGCTGAAATTCTGAAGGCGCTCAAGCTTATTTAGCTGGTCTTCAGTGAGGTCCGGATAGCATGCGTCGGCATAGTCAAGGATGGGGAGCAAAAGGGACTGGGCGAGTGTTACCTTAGTGGAAGTTGGAAGGAAATTGCGCAGTCGCCGCAGTGAGCCGGCCGATGCGAACATTTTTCGGCTGAGTTCAGCCAATTGCGGACCCCACGACAACTGATTGTCTATAATTAGACCCAGGTTTTTGACGGTTTTGCTTATGGGAATTGTGACACCATCGAAGGAGATAGGCGACAAGGTCGCTATGTCAATTTTAGCAGTCATCCCTGAACTATCCACAACGATGACTTGACTCTTCTTAGGATTCACCAAAAGACCGTGCGCTTTGCTCCACGCAAGGATGCGTGAGAGGTCATCATTTATTGAGGTTATGGCTAACATGAGGTCATTGATTGGAGCTTGTTGGTAGATCTGGAGATCGTCAGCGTAAAGGTGGTAGGAACTAGACAAAGACTGTGATATGGAGTTTATGAAAATTGCAAATAGGAGAGGAGAAAGCACGCCGCCCTGTGGAACACCAGCAGTGACATCACACCACGACGAGAATTTGTCGTCAAGGCGGATGCGTTGCCGGCGACTGAACAGATAACTATGAAACCAGTCAGTAACAATTGGAGATATGCTAAGAGAACGAAGCATAGCAAGAAGAATGTCAAAGTCAACATTATTGAACATTATTGTAGGTATGCTTTTTGGATTCCAATAAGTTTAGTCCAACTTTACTGTACTTAAGCTAACTTTTGCTTCAAAGAGTTTTGGAACTGCTCAAAATGAAGATGACTTACTGCTAAAATACTTAGAACCAGTTATTAGACTTGTTTTGGATAGGCCAAAGCTAAGAGTACTTCGGTCCATGGCTTCACTTGCAAAGTATAATCTAAGTAGATACTTTTGTCAACCTTCTCTCTATATATATAAGTCACTAGCTGCAGCCCGCGGCTTCGCACGCTTTTTTCCGGAATAAAAGGTAGCCTATGTCCGGCCCCGGGATACAATCTACCTCGCTGCCAAATTTCACCGAGATCCGTACAGCCGTTCTTGAGTTATAAATAGTGTAACTAACACGCCTTTCTTTTATATATATAGATTGAATGGGTTATGGAATTATTATAATTAAACCACAAGTTCAAAGGGGGTTTGGGAGTAAAATAACCTTTTACTTCTTACACGAAATCTACCTCACAGTGATCCTTTCATAACTAGATATTTAAAAACAGAATCCATACTGCTTGTCACGGAGTTTTCACCCGATCGAACAGGATTATTCCATCTTTCACATTGTCTCTTATAGAAATATTCCTCTGTATTTTGTAATATAAATCATCGCAGGTGACAGACGAGTTGGCAGTCAACACACGTTCCACGACGAGCATCTAAGATGTATTTATGGCGTTAATAAGAAATGTGGGAGAATCGATTAGGCTTCACCTTTGATGTGCCCAAAACTTGGGGCTTCAAGGATGTCACGTCACTCGTACGAAATATGCTTGTTAGTTGATAATAAAACCGAAGAACATCGCTAGCAGTTTTTTTGTTCTTTAAGTTCTGTTTTAGATACCGGTGATATACGATTTTTAATACTTAAACTTTAACCGGTTTTTTGCTGCTATAATCGTTTCGTTCTTTAACTTGGCCTGTGCTAAATAAAATCGTTAGTGTCTTTATGAGGACTTCACATTATAACAAGTGTTTCTTTGCTTTGACAAAAACTAGGCACAATTATACTAATTTAATATGTTTCATAATCATAACCATTATGAAAAGGTTCTATTATAGAGCTATTCATAAGTAGTATTAACTTTATCTAATCAAAATATTGTTTGTACATAAACTAACCCAGTAGTTTCACTGAATAATTTATCCCTTCTCGTCAGTTCCCTCATTTTCGTCCGGACAGATCCAGAGTTAGATGATTATCTCAGAGGCTCCACAATATAATTATTTTACCATATACATACGTATATCCTCATAAAACTTATGCGCAATAAATTATTATAACATCATAATCATCACAAGGCTGTTCTTCTGAGGTGTGAATTTCGGCGCTATAAAAATGTTAATCTAGAACAAACAAAAATACTACTTCAGCAATTTAACTTCAGCTTTTATTTCCTGTGGTCAAAGTTTTATGTACTCTGAAGATAGGTACCTAATTCCAGTACCTAAGTACCTGACACTACAGGCACCTGACATATACCTAGAACTCATTATGATCATTTTGGTCCTGTAAGCTATGTTGAAAACTAAATAGAAAACATTTTATTACTATTTTTTTAATTTGACACGTAAACAATTTTTTTTAGCGTCAATAAAGTAGTGTCAAAGGCTTTTTGTTTGCTTATAAAGAAAGCTCCGTTCTGGCAGTAAGCCAGTGTCTGTAATAAGTGGGGACTTTCTTTACGTGACAGTTGTGAGTCGTGACACTTTATTTACGGGGCATCTAAGGGCATCTAATTTTAAACTCTGTAAATTTGTAAAAAACAATAATATTAGGTTGTAAATAGGGCAAAAAGAGTTTTGTGTAAATTTGTATAATGTCTTTTCTGCTTAATCATTGTGCTTTATGCTTTTCATGTTGTGTTGTCCTCTTGCTTGATATGTGTTGTCTAATTATTTTTTTTTTAATTCTTTATTGACTAAGAAAATTTCAATTCAATTATAAAAAACAAATTAGAACTAGTATTTACAATTGAAACCATTAAGCTAAATGCAGACTGTTGCACACAATCTACAGGTAGCTCAACTGATCCATATCAATACCAGTCGGAAGCGTCCCCAAGACGCTGGCTGCATTGCCTCGCTGTATGGCAATGCTGATGCGCTGTGCCAGATGCCACCAGCTCTCGAGTCACGCGTCGTGTCGACCACACGGTCAGATAACTTTTTAAAAACCCGGAGAGCCTCGGTATCCCACGGACCTAGGGTCTCGACCCCAAAGGGAGCAAATGTGTAGGCTCTGTTGAGACCTGCATATTTGCGTCTCTTGAGATCCTCGGCCAAATCTGCCGCCGCACCAGCCCTCACGGATGTCCTCGGAAGATGGGAAGGCGCAAGTGTGTCCACACAATGGGCCTCCCCAACTCCCGGCAGAGTCGTAGCAAAAAGCAAGTGGTGCCATTAAGAAACCAGTTCAAGTTGAAGGCATCGAGTGCTGTTCGGAGCAGGTACGAAGTAGATACGGACGCAAATTTCTTGTTATTATGTTCGCACTTCTGCTTTGTTGGCTGTTTGCGGACTTTGGAATAGGCTGTGGTAGGGGAAGTTTTATTGAGAAATACCGGCTTGGAAACTGACTAGGTTGTGAATATGATGGACGCAATAAATATTTTTAAACTTACGCGATCTGTACAAACGCCGGGAAAAATAGGTGTAACGCGATAAATACCCGTTAAATTGTTTTATTTAACTTTAATAAAAATAACATACCTACCTACAGCCGCGAACACAGAACCCTCCTCTTTTTAAGGTCCTTTAAAAACAAACACTGAAGTCTAGATTTAAACATTAGGTACCTAGTAGCTAATGTTGATAAATAGACAAGATGTGCTTTGTAACGGCGCGATTAAACGCGATAGGACCATGTGCTTAGCTTAAACCTAAACAATGGATTGACTCAGCTTAGCGCCATGGAAGATTCCAAAACAATGGGTGCAAAGCTTAGCGCCATGGATAATGGAAGATTCTTGAACAATCGGTGCAAAGCTTAACGCCATGGATAATGGAAAATTCAAGAACAATCGGTGCAAAGTGTTGAAACTGTATCCTCGCCTAGGCAAGGATAATAATAATAATATACCGATGCAAGCATCGGTATATTATTACGGGTCGCATTCAACATAGAAGCCTAAGAAAACAAATAATATCAAAAAAATTTCAACTTCGACGGGACTTGAACCCCTTTTTGGGATATTATTGTGATTTATTTTACGATTAATTTACTGTAAGTACATCATCACATCAGTCTTGAACTTCAGAAGTGAGATAAATTTATGCGTGTTACAAAAAGGAAGACATCCGTCAAGCAGCACGTAATACTGTCGCCATACGAAATGAATGTTATTTTCGTAATGGCTGGTTTACACGTTAAATTTAGTTACTACTTAACTAAATTTTTACTAAATTTAAGTGACTAAATTCATAGTGAGCTTTTACACATATTAGATAATTACCTACTATAAGCTCTTAAGTTATTTCGAAATGAACGATATCATCGTGCGCAAGTGGTTCGATTATTTCTTAGTGAGACTGTTGATGAAGTTATCCAATAAATTATACGAGTAATAACAATACCTAAAAGACTTTGGGTTAGAAATTTTATTCTATGAGCATTACTTGTCCAATTACTTAAAATCTACTAAATTTTAACTAAATTGTAAGAACCCAAAAGCGTTAAGTGAAATGCCACGCCCACCAACTTACTCGAAAATTAGAAAGATTTATGCAGCTCGTCAAGTCGGTAACAACATTGTATCTTGCAATTTATCACTAAATTGACTGTTTAAACAACGGTTAAAATAAAGTTAAAATTTAGTTAACAATTTGACATTTTAATACGTATGATAAACCAACCCAAGACCAAGAAATCTACGTTCGTGCTTTAAGAAACGTTGCAATTTAAGAAAATCACCGAAAAGGCTATTGACAGGAGACAAAAATATCTTTCGCATTTTATGATATGCTATGGATATTCATCAACATTATTCTCGAAGCCCACGTTTCCCACATTTCCAAAAGGTCAGAGGGCCAGTCGCCATCTGACCTGGGCTGGCTGGCTATAGATGTATGCTGCGGCCGGATCGTAGAATCAGCCCCTTTGTAGAATGGCTAGGACGTTTACAAAACGAACGCTGATTTGTTGGAATTCAAGAACCAGCATACGAATTGAATTGAATGGCGCTGTTTTGTTAACCGCCTAGCCATTTTACAAGCGGACTGATTCTATGATCCAGCTGCGACATATACATATATATATGGCTATATGTAGGTAAACCCGTTCAGAATAAAACATCGTAATTTCGGCTGATCCACCGTTTCATTAGGCATTTCGTTATTGACACATGACGTTTACATACATGAATATTAAAAACTGAAATTGACGAGGGATGCTGTTCGAAAACACAAATTTATTTTAGTCGTCATCGAATTATTATGTGATATCTGTAATCAAATGTGTATGCATACTAAGTTCATCATAAATTACAAGGATCAACCTTGATACAAACAAAACTTCAAGTTACATGACTATAAAAAACAAAGATACTCTTGACTTTCATTTCATCTTAACCAAAAAATCCATCCCACCGTGATTTCATCTCAGGAAATCCCTCATTAAAAATCCAAATAAATCATGGGAAGGCCCACACACCCCGTTGTCCTTACGTTACCCCATCGATCACGTAGCTTCAGTTCAGTCGGCTCGCGCTCGTAGACCCCTACGCCTGCGTAGCACCGCTACGAACGTAGAGCGAAGATTGCTACGAACGTACCCCGCTACGAACCGTGTGTTGTGTTTGTTTTGTGATTACCGGTTTTAATTCTCGCGTAAGTTTTTTTTACTATTTATTAGATAAAGTTACATTTTATCAATATAATTTGACAAAATTTTGAAATACATAGATTTTGCGGTAACTATTGTAATACGGATTGCGACAAGATTAGGCAGGAAATGATGTGATAAAAACTATATTTGTTCGCGTTACGGCAAGGAAAGCCTTGAAAGATTCTGAAAAGAATATCCTGTTTTACTTTTTTTCTTGTTTCCTGTGTATTAAGATTAACGTTTCGAAATAAAAAAGCGTGACATCTTTTAACCGTGAAAAGGGCAAAAAAATAAAAATTGTCTTCATCGCAACAGTTTTAGATTAAAATAGCCGGTTTCTTGTCTTCTTTATTAAAAGTATTTCAGGCCACGTGTATTTTGGCATGAAAGTTAACACGTGAGAGGGAAAGATGAGCGTTCGGGGATGTACTGGCTACAGACGCGGATGTAGGTCAATGATCTCAGGATGTTGTGTTGGTAATTTTATCCCACTCTGGGTAATTGGCTCTATTTTCAGTATGTAGCTAAGCTGTAATTTGTTGGGGTGAAGTTAAATAATTAATGAGCCGAAATTACTTTGATTATTTGAGATTAAGCCTCGCTTACTTAATGACTGTTAAACGCATTTAGCCGCTAATCAATTTGGAAATTTTATTAGGATGGTTTTATTACTCAGTAAATAAATAAGGAATTCTTTTAGAAATCGTTTATTCTGTGTATTATTCATAAATCCTATTTACATTAGAAGATATTTTGGGCCGTTGCGTTGTGAAGATGTTCGGCTGACCACAACGCCAAAACTACTGTACGGATCAGGCTAAAACTTTGCACGCAGAAAGAAATTGACCTGAACATTATGTACATCACATTTTATTCCAAAAAAACGAGTGCGAAGTCGTAGGCAAAAGCTAGTAAAACATAATTTGGTTTACCTTGTCACGACGCGAAGTACTTCTTGATTCTCGCGTTTCAACAACTCTGCTTGAATTTAGCCTAAGAAATTACGGTGAATTTGAACCTTACCAACTTACACATAGAGATTTGCTCTACACCGAGAGCTCTATATCCGTGGCGACATAAACTCGTTGCCACTGTCATTTGACGTAAATAAATGCGACATACACAATCCCACGCTGTTTCCATTATGATAATGTTCTAGACTTTCTACGTTCATATAACTATAGTATAACCACAGAATAACTAAGGTAATAGGTACCATCGTAGTATAACACCGACATCACATTTAGATCGGCAGTAACAACCATGGTAAGATGCATAAGCCGTAACTACTCTATTTATTTTGAACCCTCGGAGAAATAGGCCTTTTTTAGTTTAACGTATCTGTGTGTCTATTAGTGACATCATAGTTGAGGTCTCTTGTAAAATAATGAAGTTGACGGATGACGTCGATCGCACGAAATTAACCTAACCAGCAAGTTGCTTCGGGCGCGTCATCAACTGACTCCTTTCGTTTCGGATCTCTATGAAATAAATGTCAAAATCATTTTCATAGTAAGGTCATCGAAAGAACGGATCAGCCGTCCTTCATTTTGTGCGATCTGACGTCATCCGTCATCTTCATTCGGTTTTCAAAGTAGAACTCCAGGCTCCCGAACGAATTAACTGTTTTAGATTAATATTTGTTTTTGTTTGAGAGGCGACTTCGCGATAGGTCTCAGTATATTCTTCGTCGAAAGTTTTGGATTTTTTGAGAAATGAGCTTGTGTATGTGTTATTTCAAAAATTCTTGTTTTGAGAAGTAATTTTAAGGGGTGTACAGGCTTGGATTAGACTTTAATATCGGTTTTCTGGTGAAAAAGCTTAGCGGAGAAATCGGCTCTTCTAATGATAACCTTTAAAGAAGGTACTTATACAAAGATGCTTCTTGGTTACATAATATCAAAGTCGTAACAAGCTACTTACCTAATAGTTAGGTACAAAAGGTCATATTTATATATCGTAAATCAAGCTGAAACAATAAGGACTGATTCTAAATTAAATATTTATGATATTTCCGACAAATTGCCTAGTTTTCCCATAAAATATGAATAGCCTGTGAAATATGAATCAGGTAGCCCTGAAGAGCCAAATAATGGCAGGAATGGCGTGACGAAGGAAAATTATAGCCAAGGAAACTTATATGTCGAGGTCAACCACGACCACAACTTTCTTATAACGCACGCTATCTGAATACATAACTTAGTAAAGGTCTTAATGGTCGGATGTAAGATGCTTACTTAAAATGAATAAGTATATTTTTACAAGCTTTTATTCAGTAACACCTTGCAAGTTAAATTTGACGCACTGTTCAGTAAAATATACATTCGCGTATTCATCATTCATAAGACATTTGCGGTATTGGAAGCCGAACGACGTAACTCATCATATAGCTGATCTAATGACAGAGCCGGAAGCTGGAATTCTGTAAAACGTATTGTTTTTACAAGTAGGTCCAAGATTATAATAAAAGCTTATTAAAACAAGTTCCGTCAAGTGCGAGTGTGACTCGCGCGCCGAGGGTTTTGAATGTTTGTCAAGTATAACAGAGACTTGGCTATTTATTGAATAGGTACCTACCTAAAAATTAAAGGTAGGTTACATTTCATATGTATCGGTTTGCAAACTTCGGAGTATATAAAATTTTCGAGTTTTTTCAAAATATTTCAAAAAGTATGAAAACTACAGAAATTTCATAATCTTTTTTAAAATGTGCAAACTGATACATTTCATTTGATACCCCACTTGAGCTTGTAGGTCTCTCTTAAAATATCGCCATCACAATTTGTACTGATTTTTTTTTCTTTTTTAGGGTTCCGTAGCCGAAGGGTGAAAACGGAACCCTATTACTAAGCCTCCGTCGTCCGTCCGTCTGTCACAAGACTATATCTCATGAGCCGTAAAAGGTAGACAGTTGAATTATTCAGATAATGAATTTGTATGAATGAATGTATTGTATTGAATGTATTTCTTTTGCTGCTATAACAACAAATAATAAAAATAAAATAAATATCAAAACTAAAGCGGGCTCCCATACAACAAACGTGATTTTTTAAACTATATTTGCTCTTAATTTTTCAAGGCTCTATCTCTTGAACTACAATGGTAGACACATGAAACTTTCTATAATTATGAAACACTTCAACAGTAATATCAAAAAATACTAAAAATAAAATAAATTGAAAATTTAAGGGGGTCTCCTAACAAGTGAAAACTTGATGTTCTTTGAAAAAGTTGCCTGATTTTTACGGTACGAAACCCTTCGTGTGCGAGTCGACTCGCACTTGGCGGTTTATTTCTCTTTTAATCTGTACAAGCGCACAAAATGTATTATCATTTTTAATTTCAAGTTATTTGTTGATGTAGTTGCTGAGATATTAAAGATGGAAAAAACGACAGAAAAAGCGCGACCATAAGGGTTTCGAAACCGATCTCTGATCTTCGAAACCCCAGAAATAACTAAGTCTGATTTACTGAACAAACATAGGTACTGATGTATAAAAGGTCTCCTGTTTTTCGTCGGCTGAAAAAGATTTTGTGAAAAAACACAGCTTAATAAATGATTGGAAAGAAGTTATTTACGATTGTTTTCAATCAGTATTCTCATTGCAAATCAGTAGTAAAATATCAGTACATTTCTTATAAACACAATCGTAAGTAAAAATTACCGTCAGACCCCATACTTGCTCTCAGTACTGTATGGAGAAAAATATTTTTGCACACTACGTCCTCTCATCATCATCATCAACCAATCTTACTCCACTGCTGGACATGCCTCCCCCAATGAGCGCCATAGGGCCTGTCTTCAGCTTGCCGCACCCAGCATCTGCCTGCAGTCTTTCGCAGATCGTCATCCCACCTGGCCGGAAAGCGTCTTACACTACGTTTGCCGAGTCGCGTTCTCCACTTGAGAACACGTTTACCCCAGCGGTTGTCGGTTCTTCGCGAAATACGCGAATAATAGGCCCACTGCCTCTTCAGCTTGCTAATTCTCTGAGCTACGTCCTCTCTGCGCCATTTATTCGTGAATTTTCTTTCATTTATTATCAAATTTTTGCTTATTTACATGAAAACTACACAACTTATGAAGAAACTGGTTCAAGGAACCAAATATTTAGCAATATTAATAACCTACGAATCAAAACATAAGTCTATTCAATAGACCGCAGGGTTCCCCAGATCTCGACCAAATTATGTGCGAACTGCACACCGTTATTTTTTTTTTTCTCGTATTTTTTTTCACAATCGTCGTTTCACATTTAAGGAACCAAAGATAACATGTTGAAGTTATGTAATTCGGCTTTATTACCAGAGGGGTCCCGTTATTACTATATATATATATTACTGAGATCTAGGCCAAGTTTGACAACCAAACCCGTTAATTTGCCCCATAAACAACTATGTTTTCTATCATGTTTTGTTACTTAATCTGGATCTTACCTTACAATTGAATAAACTACAGACACAGGTGAAGGGACGCACGTTAAAAGTGTCAAGGTTAAAACCATTCCACCAATCTCTCCATGCAAATAGCACCGCACTAAAATAGAGTTTATTCCATCTAAGGATTTTACGTGACGATTCTGCGACGATACCAATTGTCATACTACCAGCAATTGGTTTGCAGGATCGAGCCCCGCTACACTTAGCTTGGAAACTGGTTTTGAACTGCCGAGTGTTAGGTTACCTTGTATTTTTCTTGATACTCCCTCGGTCGCTGATATATATCTGGATTGCGTGTAAGACGTAATTTCAGGTGATATACTTTTATGAGCGAGTCCCGCTGAAGGTCGAACGATTTATGTTCCTACGTTCAAGGGCATAAGATCCGTTAGATATTATTATATATTTATTTTACATCATCTATATATATAAAAGAAAGTCGTGTTAGTTACATTATTTATAACTCAAGAATGGCTGAACGGATCTCGGTGAAATTTGGCAGCGAGGTAGATGGTATCCCGGGGCCGGACATAGGCTACCTTTTATTCCGGAAAAAAGCGAGCGAAGCTGCGGGCTGCAGCTAGTATATATTATGGGTAATTTTGAGTCAGCCTTAGCCAGTTTATTTTATTTATTTATTTTATTTTTCGTTTATTAAGGCACAAACAGTATATAATATTCTTTAAATTAACAGTATCTTCTCACCTGGCAGGATAAAAAAAAAACAATTGAATTAGTCGATCTGTCGTGGACGATTAACGAATCTCAGTTTTAACTTTTGGAACGAGCCATACAATATTCATTTAGGTATGAAAAAAATATCGAAATTAGTCATTGAATGACTCTTTATGAATGAGTTCTGAGAGGTGAGTTACCCCTCTGAGTAACATAAAAAATTCGGTAGGTAAGTACTTATCGCCTCTTATTAAAAAGTCTGTAAAAATAGGCATACATCATAGGCTGGTGATGAAAAATTATAATAAATAATCTGGCGTGTTTTAAAAAACGATAATCCGACTTTAAATTCCGTTTATACCTCTATAATGTTCATCTATATCTCGGACGAACGAAATCATCCCTCCCTTACTTGTCATGACCGAAAGTCTATGTTCACGTCCACGAGCAAAAAAAAGAGAGAAAAAAAAGAGAGAAAAAAAAAGAGAGAAGAGAGATTTTAGATTGGCGGCATCTCTTTATAATTCAAGTCTAATTTAGTTTCATGACACATGGATGAAACTGTTGACGTCCGTTGCTATGGAAACCATTAGGTGATAGTAAAATTATCAAATTGCTATGAATTTTTACAAACCTTCGTTTTATAGTGCACCTTAAAATTAATTTTGATACAAAAAAAATATCATCAAAATCTTTTTACAATTGGCGCAGATATCACCAAAACTGGTGTAGCTAGTCGTGAAAATTATGTTGCTTTTTAAGTTTAACAGAATAAATACTAATCTCTCGGGAATAAAATTATGGGACCACCTCGGGATCATTCTCTATACAATAGTGAAAGAATCAGTAAAATCGGTTAACCATAGGCGAAGATATCAAGTAACATACATACATACAAAAAAATAAAAAAAACACGAACGAACTGAGAACCTCCTCCTTTTTGAAGTCGGTTAAAAATAGAGTGAGATTGTATGCTCGATGATATTTATTAATTGCTTTGGCGTAGGCTTTCGCTTGACAAAAGGCTGCATTTCTAAAAGAGACAAATTAAATTGGCTCGCTTACGAGTAAAATTTAATCTCCTTTTCATTTCATTGGCTTTCGATATTTCGACTGAGTATTTTGGTTTAATTTTTCATGAGAAATGTGGAGTTTTTTTTTACCAATAATAGCTATAAACTATTCTAAGTCAATAAGACGCAAATGAATGCGCATTCATAATGCACATTGCATTGATTTGTTACAAATTTCCCTTCCGCTATTTTAATTCGTTGTAAAATGCACTAAAAATTATATACAAAAAAAAACTCGCGCGTAATGTTGGTATATCAAACGGCAAACTTTCCTCGTCATAAAAATCAATTACTTTTACTCTTTATCTTTAATTTTTTCCCCTTTGATTCAAGCTGTATATCAGCTTTTTTCTGTATAGATAGATAGTTATAGTTTATTGTCAAACAGATTACATGTTCTTGGTTAGTAGTGTCTTAAATCCTATGTTAGGTTTATCTTGCTTCGAAAGCCACTTGGCATTATTCTTTAATGCAAAAACGCTTTGCTATATGAAAATCGTGTAAAACCACGATTCTTTTCTTTGCATTTTTTACTTGTCTTTGTAAGGTTTTAATTGGATTTTATAGTGGCGACGACTAGAAGCCCCAAAGCGGTATCATTTGCATTTTATTATGAGGCTCTCTGTATTGTCTTTGATCTGTAAGTTTCAAAGACGCTGCTGATTTTACATCTGCTTTTACTAATGTATACAAAAATCCTTAAAGATTACAACCATTTCAAAAGTAAATCGATTTTTTTTTATTTGAGTTGAAACATGTACATTTTATCATGAATTTTTATGTGTTTCATGATCATAATTTGTAACCCATATTATTTGAATTATATTTGATATAACTAGTCGAACTGATTAATACCAATAACAATGGGAAACGTCCCCAAGACGCTGGCTGCATTGCCCCGCTGTCAATGCTGCAATGATGCGCTGCGCCAGATACTCACCAATTCTCGGGTCACGCGTCGCTTCGACCAGACGAATTTGAATTAAATGTTTACGATAAACTAATATAAGTAATAAAAGTAAGTACATAATTACAGTATTTAACTGTAATTATGTACTTACTTTTATTAGGTACTATCCACTCAACAAGGAAATTTAGAAGCCAAGTCAAATACCAAAACAAAAAAAAGATACATCAAAAGAAATGAGTTATTCCTAACGTCTCAAGTTGTAGAAATCGCCGATTGTCTTAACCATTCACACAAATTACGACATCGTCACCTATTCATATCAAATCTATAATTACAATACAACTGATATAAGTGTTTTTTTCACAGTTACAGTTAAGTCTTTATTGACAAAGAAAATTACAATTCAATAATAAAAACAAAATAGAACTAGTATTTACTATTAAAACGATAAAGCTAACTGCAGACTGTTGCAAACAATCTACAGGTAGCTCAACTGATATATATCAATACCAGTCGCAAGCGTCCCCAAGACGCTTAGTGATATTATTGATATCACTGCGAACTTATTAAACACACACTGGGTGTGATTGACCTGCTAGATTAGTTCCCTCAATTTGGCGGAGGACGGCCAAATCCCTCGCGGGCAATGACCGTGGCGATCCGCTCAATTATAGCAGAATCCTTTCTTTTGCCACCTTTATCTGAGAAGATGGATTGTAGTTCGTTACTATCCCGATCTTAGCAGGGTTTGAGCGTCGGTGGCCAAAATGGGCATGAGCATGAGCATTATCTTGTTGTGAAATGTCTGGTAGATTATTTGTACAAATAAAATTATACCAAACCGTGATCTATTACTACAATTTTAGTCCACATGGGAATTAATAAATAAATAAAATAAAAAGTTTCTTTATTCAGACATAATGTTGTCCACACTTACATACCTAAATAAAAATTACAAAAATAAAATACAATTAAAGAAAGAAATCAAAAGACCTTAAATTAAACTTATATTTATTTATAACTATTATTACTTAATCTATTAATATTAAATCCAGTCCCTGAAAACATAATTATTCATTCTATTTGTATGGGAGATCCTATTTGCGAGCTCAAAATTGAAAAACAAATGATTTAAACTTTATTTTTTCACTAAAAACAGTGCTATATTAAATATCGCGGTGCGATGAAAGTGGTGCAGCGAAATAAAAGTGGCTAATCTCTTAAACCTGGCTTATCTGCCCTCGTTCGGGTAGTTGGCAGTTGGCAGGCGTGAGGCAGGGCCTTATTTGCGGATCCAACGCGCTGCTCACATTATTTCTAGCAGAAATTTTATAATAACATACCAATGTACTCGTATCATACATACGTTAACTAAATTTCTTAAAAAAAGATTATGAGTTTTTTAGTTTTATACAGCAGCGTTAAAGACACTTACTGTTTGAATAGCAGTAAAATTTTTTTAAAATCTTTTGACCACAGTTTCAGCTGATGGTAAGAGACGATGTGGTAGATTCTAGTTAATGACAATGATGGCCGCCTTTCTGTCGAGTCTGTTCGTAGAATCTACGGGTTACATCGTATTCACCGTTAACAACTATTTTGTCGGGCCGCGTTTAAAAGGTCATCGAGGGTTTTTAGGGTTTCGAAGATCGGAGATCAGTTTCGAAACCCTTAGGGTCTCGCTTTTTCTGTCTTTTTTTCCGTCTTTAATATCTGAGCAACTACAGCAGCAAATAACTTGAAATTTAAAACAATAATACATTTCGTGCGCTTGTACAGATTAAAAGAAAAAAAAAATAATTTTCAGTACAAATTGTGATGTTGTAATTTTAAAAGAGAATTCTCCGCATTCCCCCCCCCCCTATCTCCGAAGTTTGCAGAGCAATCCATCTGAAATGTATGTAGGGTTTGTAGATCTATATGGATCTATATTTTAAAGAAGTAAGAGTAAGTGAAATACTTTTTGAAAAATGGTCAAAGGGGGGAGAGGGGGCCTACCTCAACTACCACTGAGTGGGGTATCAAATGAAAGGTATCTGTTTATCATCAGTCATCTATGCCACATCATCATCATTACATACTTTACGAAATATGTTGGAAAACACTGAAAATTTTACTATTTACCAATATCCTTACAAAACTCGAAAATTTTATTATTACCATAGGGTAATAATAAAATTTTCGAGTTTATTATAAAAAAAAGTTTAAAGTTTTTTATAATAAAAAATTAGGTATAAATACCTAATTTTTAGGTGTAGAGTATAGATCTAAAAAAAAGCATTCTTTAACCAGTAACTATAGTACATATTGGAATACTTGACAAACGTTCGAAACCCTCGGCGCGCGAGTCACACTCGTACTTGACGGATCTCGTTTCTATTCTTGCTTATATCTTTCCTAACAAAACCTTTTCTAGGCTGTTCACGCCAGGCGACAGACTGTAGTCAATCATTATGTCCACAGCTAAGCCTAGCGTGGTAATCATGGCAAAGCCCCGCCATGATTAATACGCTTGGCTGGCCGATAGGTGATACGACACGGTATATACAAACCACACTAATATCACCTAATATTAACAAGATCCGTCAAGTGCGAGTGTAACTCGCGTGCCAAGGGTATCGTACGTTTGTCATTTATACAAATAATGTTCTAAAGGTTGGAGACTTTGCTGGAGAATATTTCAGATGGATCACTCTGCAAACTTCGCTGATAGGGGAATGAAGAAATGGTAAATTTTTTGACTTTTTTCAAAATATTTCGAAAAGTAGGTACCCATAACGTAACCACGTACAACATTTTTTAAAACTATTTTGAGATGAACTAACAGATACCTTTCATTTGATATCTCACTAGACCTTGTAAGTTTTTTTTTAAATTTTGACAACACAATTTATAATTTTAATAATAAACTATTAATTTTAATTTGTATTTCTTTCAAACTGTACGAGCGTAAGCAATGTATTATTATTTTAAATTTCAAGTTAAGCTGCGTTAGTTACTGTTTGGAAAAAAGGATAGACAGAGCGAGACTATGTTGAATGGATGGATGAATGTATGGATGTATGTTTGTCACTTCTTCACGCCAAAACTACTAAATGGGTCGGGCTGAAATTATGTTTAGATGCAGGTCTAGACTTGAACTAATACTTAATAATAATAGGATACTTTAATCCCATAAATCAGTTGCCATGGCATAAAAATAACCTTTAAACGTTTCCATAGAAACAACGCATAGAAGAAAGTAGTTAAAAATAAGCACTATCGTTATTTCCACTTACTCAAGCAAATGAAGTGGTCTTCATAAACCAACGCTAGGTAAACGAGTCAATTAATCTGATGAATGTGTATTCCAACGAATGACCAATAACTACGCAGTTTACTTACAGCACTCCTAGCTGGGGCTGTGGTTTAAATGTACTCGTATAAAACTTACAGAGTTTTGTGAAAAAGTGTGTTTAGAGAAACATAAATTAAGAGGGCGCAATGCGCGCCATTTTGTATAAAGTATAGACATAGGATCTCGCATTCATAATCATAGGTGGGACAAAGCATACGTTTTTGGAACGGCGTAAGCGCAAAGAGAAGAAAACTACGCAAATTATAAAGAAACTGGTTCAAGAAACCAAATAATTAGTCATAAACTAACGAATCAAAACATAAGTAATTTCAATAGACCGCTGGGTTCCTGAGATTTCGAACAAATTATGTGCGAAACAGTGCACTTTCATGTTTTTTATCTATCGTATTTTTTTTCTCAATCGTGTTTTCACTGTTAAGGAACTAAAGCTAAAATGTTGATTTTTATGTAATTCGAGTTTTTCACCACAGGGATCCTGTGAGTACTGAGATCTAGGCCTAGTTTGACCACCAAATCCTCGGTTAGGTTCGCCCCCTAAAGCGGTCACTGCCAAACTACACGACGTGATGCGACCCGGAGTAAGCTCGTTGCTATCCGTTATAGGTTATCTAAGCACGCGCAGCCGGAAAACATCATCATCGTTGGTAACACGCATAGTGTTAGCATCTGTAAAACGTGACAGTGTAGAAGAATAAAGATTTATTTATAACAACAATACAACCAGAGACATAAACAAGACACATCCATAAGATACGTACATAACATAACTATAAAAATCCCTTAAGAGCTGCCTAGCCAGCCCTGGTCTTCCATTAGAACCCATATAGGTGACATCACAAGCGGATCTAAGCTGTGTAAAATACGCAAAAACTTAATATACCTATACTATATAAATTAAAAAAATAAAACATTCCTTTCCATTCATTCATTCATCCCTAGATTCAAAAGAAAAGCACTATTATGAGGTTGAACATGCAAGCATTTTAAAAATAATGCGCGATGTTGAATATCCAATGTAAGTTCATTCTAACCTCTATATGCAAATTGACGGTTCGACATTAATATTTTCGTAGTGTTGTAAGTTAGGTTAAGTAAGTATGTAGGTAGATAACTAGATACGATACGTACCTCAACCTAACCATAGGCAATTAATATCAACACGGTGGGTTCGCGCGTCGTTACCCTCCGCCGTAAATCTTTAACTACCCTCGTCTTTATACGATTTAGGATGTGTTAAAACGTTAATATTTCCTATAAATGCAGATTTTAATGCTGAACACCATTTTACGATCCAAGGATACGCGTAGCTTAAATAACCTATAACGGATAAGTCGGTTTATGTAGATCTATTTGTTCATATTATTTTATCTACGTTTAATCTTGTTCGTTATAAGTTACCATAATGGCCGTGTGGTGCCGCTGGCTTAAGCTTGTCGCACACCTGGAAAGCATCGCTGCTGCACAGCAAAAACTGTCCATTCAAATATGGACTTTAACTCGTAACATTTAGATGAATTTTATATTGACGGTATCAGATGACAGACAGCTCGCGGGCCACTCGTTTGAAGCTTGTGGAAAGCCATTTTGTCACTGTAAAATATATCTAAAGATAACGAGTTTAAACCAATGTTTGAATGCATGGTATTTCTGATGGTATTTTCTTAGTTACTAATTTTATTTTAAATAATGTATTGTAAAAATCTCGAGTTGTTTTCAACATTTTTTCATCACTTGTTATGTTTGCATATTTGGGTAAAATCTAGTTCATAACTACATTGTACCTACTGTATTTTTATAATGATTTTACTCTGTTTTGTGAACTAATAAATAAATAAATAAGTATTGGATTAATGAGCGCAGGGCATTAGAATTTGCACCACCCCAACTCTTTCCGCGGGACTTTGAACTGGAGGACCAGCCCTACCGTGAGCGTCCACGTCTCAGTTCCGTAGGTCATAACGGGTAGGACACACTGGTTGAAAACTTTTGTTTTATAGCATTGCGGTATGGATGACATGCATTAGGTAGAGCTCTTAGTTGTAATGAAAGGTCCCAGATTAATAAGCTCGTTTTGAAGAAGTGTACCTACTTTAAGTGGAACTCCTACGTGGCAACCAGATATAGCTGACCTTCTGCGCCGGTGGCTGGCTGGCTAGGAGTGCGAGATGAACATTTGAAATAAGAAATAGTACTGTAGATATAACCGTATTCAAGAACAATACATACATATGTAAGTTACCAAGCAATACTGTGCTAAGTAAGGCATTCCTCACTGCGTTCGTCATAGTAGGCCGTTTCATTCATAAACAATACCCGAACGACACTTTTATTATGCGAACGCACTGCGTCGATTACAGATCTGTGATTGGTCCGTTTCTGTTGCTGAGTTTGATGTTGGCAGATTTGCGGATTATACTTGACTTTAGTTACAATAGTATCTACCCATTACAGACCTTGGACGCAATGACGTCCAAGGTCTAAAAAAAAATATAATAAATGGGTGGGTTGCTGGCCGCAGCTGAAGATGGGTGAAAGCAAAGCGTAGCAAAGGTCCAGGCCATCACCGCGCGGTCAGCATTGCAGCCCTTGATGGCCAAGCTGAAATGAAGGCCGAGACCGAAGGTTGAGGCCTTTATAGCGCGGACAGCAAGGGCTGCAATGATGACCAAGCTTGAAGGCCGAGACCGTAGCAAGCTTAGCTTGAGGCCAGCTTATCATGGCAACTTATCGTGTCGAAATAATCAGCAGATTACAAGTTATATTTGAGTAAACATAAAAACAATTTTGTTTCCATAGAAACTGAATCTACAAACAAAATCTCAAAGCAAAGCTGACAGGACATAACCAAACATTTGTGACATACCTACCTAGTAGTCAAAGGTGACATAGCTACATTATGCGAGGGTTAAAATAGCTGTCTAGCTAGCTACTTTACGTAAGGGTCGTCCCCAGTGCCGGATTGAGACTACTTGATGCCCTAAGCAATCCTTGAATATGGACCCCCTTGCCATAATATAACTCGTACCTAACAGATCATTATGTACCTACCTTGGAATATGTATGAAGGATAAAAGATATGGAGTAGGTATTACATACATAAAATCCATAGCATTTTTATTCATTTATTGAAATGCGATATGCGACTTTTTTGCAACATTAATTTCACGGAAAATAGTTATTATGTCCAACGTTTTAAGCATATCTGTCTCTTTTTTAAATGTTAATAAAGCATCCAGCCTCTCCTGAAGCATAGTCGTTCTTTTTTAATTTTTTGTTATGTTCAATTTCGAAAAATATCGTTCCACTGGGCAGTTTGTTATCATCAGGCATAAAAATATCCACATAACATTTGACAGCGTTGGCGGGGCATGCAGGGGTGGTGATTTGGTTGGTTGTAAATCAGGAGTATTCGGATTTCCGAATACAGCCGACAATGCACGAGCGAGCGAGCAAGCAGGAGCAGCGGGACTAGGACCCCTGGACGTCAACGCTCTAGTCAATTTTAAAACGCGCGGATTTTTAATCTGCCTTATCTTACTTTTTTTTTTTTTTCTGTTTCTGGGGCTCCTCAACACGTGATGCCCTAAGCAATTGCTTAGTTTGCTTAGAGAAAAATCAGTCAAGTATTGTTTAAGAATCGGATTGACCGGCCCTATGCGTTCGTGTACCTACACTGTGATACTTCATAGTATTGTTCTTGAATTCGGGTGTTAATGTCATTTTTAAGGGTACCTTGATACATAGATAGATAGATAGATACTTTATTGCACACTTATAACTAAGAAACAATTAACAAAAAGAAACAATTATAACAAAGTGACCATTGGCGGTCTTATCGCTCAAGAGCGAACTCTGCCAGACAGCCTGGTATGGATAGGATCGTTGGAAATAAATGGGGTAAAGATCTGTGTGCATCTAATAAATATTGTACTACTTCAAAATAAGTATTTATATACTACAACATAATTTAAAAAAAAATAAAAAATACATAAACACCTTCTCCTATAAATATAAATATATTTGCACGTATAAATATATATATAAATATTTACCTACATATACATATTATGAAAACAAGGGGTTCTGGGTGGGTGGGGTATACTTTTATAGATAAAGGTCATGTTGGTCTTGGGTCCTGGAAGAAGGCTGTTTTCATTGTATTTGGTCGATACAATGAAAACGGTGGTAGGAGGGTGGGAAGGTGCGTGGGAATAAATGGTGTTATTGTTCTGTTGTGGTCTCTGAGTTTCAGTTCTTGGGATAAGTAATAAATAATAATATAATATAAGAATAAAATAATAGTATTGGATTTTGCTAGGTTCTAACAATGCCTATATTAACAACTAGTTATGTTATAGTTTTTTTATCTGCCGAAAGGGGTATATACATTTTGTAAATCAACATGCTTGACCGTTGTCGATATACAAAAATACTTCAGAAAGAATGTCGTGCAATAACTTAGAATTTACTAAAGTTTATCATTGAAAAAATCGTCAACATTATAATAACAGAAATATTATTAAAGATTATTTGTCGGGTATTTATCGCGTACCTTTTGTTTTATTTTCCCCTACGTTAACAAAAGGTACGCGATAAATACCCGAAAATAATCTTTGATATGTTAACGGATCGCGAAAGTTTAAAAAGTTTTATAACACTTATAAATTAATAACATTTTCAGTTTGAAGTCTAATTTGTAAATATATCATAAGCTCTAAATTCTAATCATAGTCAATCATCATAAAAACTTTGCAACGGGATATTTACCATGATTTGAGCATTGAACTTTCCAATATTTCGGCACAGTTTCATGCGCCATGATCACGGAATAACTAAAGGCACTGCGAGCGAGTTTTTATTAGCAGACCTACCAAATTTAAAAGATAAATCTGCTGCCAGTTAGCAGGGATTTTGACGATGGTAGAGCCCTGCAGAGACTTTTTAAAGGGACTCACGTCTTGCATACAATCCATTATCCGTTTGAGGTCACTCAGAAAGCTCCGCACGTGCCCTCGAACTCTGAAAAGAAGTGTCTGTTGGTAACTTTTCATAAGAAAGGAATATCTAAAAAATAAAAAAGAAGAAATAAAGTGACTGTAAAAGCAGACAGTAAAGTTTCAATTTTATGACTTTTAGATAGATAGAATATTCTTTATTGCACAAAAGTTGTACATAGGCGAACATAATGCTAAATAGCATTCTCTACCTGCTAACCTTTGGGTAGTGTTGAGGTAGTGCTAGATAATAAAAATTATTAATTACAATAAGTAACAAAGGAAAATACAATTAATAAATCGTGACATTAACATAAATATACATTAAAAAATATAATAATAATAGGTAATCACATTAATACATACATAATGTTACTATATTATATGATACATAAATACCTCTATAACGTAGCGAGTTATTCCTGAGAAAGAAAATGATTATAGACTCTAGATCTGAAGACATGTACTGAGGATACCTCGTGACATTCCACTGGAAGACTGTTCTATATGCGAGTGGCCTGGACGGCAAAGGTTTTATGGTAGCCCACTGTACAGTGATCCGGTGTTCCTAGCTGCAGTCGTTTTGAGTGCCGTACAGTGCGTCCAGAAGTGTAGAGTGGGGAAAATAATTCGGATAGATAACTTGGGGACAGTGGATCAGAAAGAGTTTTAAATAGGAGGCATAATGTGTGCAAATCTCGACGCTTTCTGATTTTGATCCACTTCAGTTGAGTGCGGAAGACAGATGCATGATCATACTTTTGGTATAAGACAATGAATTATTCTGTTGTTTTCTGTCTAATTTCACAAACTTGCAAACCCTGACGACGATTAGACATTGAAACATCATAGCATTGGGACGGCTGCACCGAGTTTCCTTAAATCATAGCTAAAAATATTCTCGATAAAGTCGCCTTTCAAACAAAAAAATAGTGAATCCTAATCGGTTAATCCGGTTGGAAACTAAAATACATATGCTACACACATACACACGTCAACTGTTTAACACACTTCATTTTGTTGGGGGCTAAAATATAGTTCATACTGTACTAGCGGATGAACACAAATACCATTTGCATTTTTTTTGAACCGAAGAACTTTTCTATGGACTGAGATCCCGTGACCATGGTACCGCCATAAGTGACACGCGACCGAAACTCGGTCGCTTGCCTGTGGAGGATCCTCCCTATAATACATGGTATGGCATTCTGAGTCATCACGGTCACGTGTCACGTGGTCACCCACGTGGGTGACACAAGCCCTACGTCATCGACGCCATTGGTGAATGAGAAGACGCATCTGTTTTCTGGTGTTACCAGTAGCGTAAGATCGTAACTCCCCGAGCTTCATAAATTACCTGTACAAATCTGAAAAAACTATATGGTTTTGTACTAACGAAATTATGTATATATCACAATTACTCGTGTTTAACTAAAACTGTTTTGACTGATCTAACAAACAAAACTGACGATAGACATTTCTTATGTATTTTTTTAAATTGACTATACATATAATTTCCAAATTTCACGTAGCATGTGCCACGCCCTGAGTGCCATACCTTGTTTTCTTGGACCATGACAAACACTAACATTCGCCAAAATTAAGCATTTATTTGCAGTTCCCCACCAAAGAAATATTGCAACCAGCTCTAAAGTTTGTTAAATCAGTTACAATCAACTTTCAACTTCTAGCTCACGTGAAAAGGTCTAAGTTTATTTGCCAATAATATAGTTCCAAGTTGAGCTCAAGCTTTGATGAAGGGTGAATGAGGGGTTCTGAATGGAATTCTTGCACTCAGTAATTGGTTGGAGACCTTTATGTTGCCACTGCAATCGCAATGTTCAAGTCTAGACTTAGGTAAAACCTATAGGTAATTAAGTTCTCAAAAATTAGAATTAAATATCATATTCAAGGTGCCACGTTATTACTAAGTGAGAAGGAGATGGTCGACCCCCCTCAAACGAACATTTTTTGTTCTAGCTCTTTCTGGGTTTCAAGGTTTTTTACTGAAAAAAAGACCTCGAAACTTTCATCCACAATATGTAAGTGACCGACCCTAGCATCAGCTGTTCATCAGTAAAGTTCTTGACCTTATATTGTCACCGCCCATACTTAGGTACACTAGATGTGTGTAGTCTAGCGCCAGGCCTAGCGCCCATAGGCGCGGTAGGCGGAATAGGGGCGTTACCACGCGGCATTGTTTCTTTTCGGCCATCTTGTCTTTAGCCATACTTACAATTTTTATTATTATATCGATATTTTAATAAAATTTTACGGTGGTTCTTCTAAGCTATTATTGTTTAACGTTTACCTGTAGGTAGGTATGTTTGTTTCGTGGTAGGTACGTCTACGTATGTAGGTGCTTACTACAGATTATTTATCGATATTTTAATAAAAGTTACGCGATAAATACCCGATAAATAATCTTCAGTAATGTAATGTTAGAAAATCGCGAAATTTTAAACAGTACTACGTACGTGCCTAGCTTTATTTTTAGCATGAATGATTGTGTTCTTTATTTGCACCTGAAAAATAATAAATAAATCTTAATATTTTATAAACTAAGGTAAATCTAGTACAAAAAGCCTAGTTAAAGGAACCCTACAATTTTATCGCCAAAATGGTGTGTTTGCGTTAGGGTTTGTCGCTTCGGTTAATTTTTAAAATCTGTCTATAATTGACGGATAAATCGACGAACAAACAATTAAAAACCTACATACAGCCGAACATAGAACCTTCCCCTTTTTTCGAAGTCGGTCATTAAGGCTTTTATTTCCGCTGAGTTTTATTATAAAATTAAATTACAATCAAATAATAGAAACAAATTAGAACTAGTATTTACAATGTAAACTATTAAGCTAACTGCAGACTGTTGCAAACAATCTACAGGTAGCTCAACTGATCCATATCTATACCAGTCGGAAGCGTCCCCAAGACGCTGGCTGCATTGTCCCGTTGTATGGCAATTAATATTTTATAACATGTTAAGGTAGAATTATCCGGTTCCTAATAATAGAGGTTGAGGTATAAGTACCTGTTAACGAGAGGGGTTCCGTCCTTCAATAAAATGTTTAATTGCTTAAATGCTTTGTAATGGTAATAAAACGTTTATACCTAGGTACTCGTAAAAACGTGACTGCAAATAAATTATCCTAACTGTGCTTACAGAAGGAAAATCATGAATTTTTATTTTCAGAAGGAAGATTAATAATATACACCGCGTTAGGTGGAGTAATCCAGATTAGCATACATTTACGTCCACCGCTGGAGATACTTTTGTCTGAAGAAAATTATGGTATTTACTGCAAAGTAGCGTTTAGTAAATCTCATTTTGTCAGAGGCGAAACAGGTAAAACTAACGCCACGGAAGTGGTGGGAACCACAAGTTTCATGCCCCCAATAATTGGCAAGATTTTGGTGATGAAAATTCCATTATACCGTAATAGCGGTACAAATAGTAGATTGTATCACAAAGGAAAAAATTGTGTATATATCCACAATGCCATGCATACATTTCCGACATTGCCGTCCTTAAAATTTCTTTAAAGCTCATCTAATCTAAGTGATGAAAAATATCACAATATTTAAAAAAATAACTGCTCTTCAAAAGTTTATCCTTCCCTTTAAAATATTTTGTGTAGTTTTATAATAAATCACTTGAGAAAAACACTTTAAAAAAACACGGGTTTTAACTCTCACAGAAAATATAATAACTCCAAATGAATTAAACATATTAAAACAACTATACTTCAATATTTTATCTTTCCGTTATATATCCGTTATATTTCCGTATATTAAATCCCAAAAAACACATTTTTGTAAGGCGTTTCGCGAAGTAATTGCAACAACGATAATATTTTGCCAAAAGAATATCAACTAGTAATTTGAAAGTACCTTATAGGTTTTTTTTTATGTGAATTTAACTACATATTTACGGATTTCGGATTTTTTTGTTTACTTGTTATAAAACTTTGCTTCTTGCCAAATTTCGTGGATCTAGTTAAAGTTAGTACAGGTTTTGTGTGCATGTAATTTTCTTGGTAATTTCAAAATATGCAGGCATAAACGGCTGTTAATTTCGATTGCCTTAGATTGTTGACTTAGAAGTTTTATTTATATCCAATAGGTTAAGGACTTGATTATTTGATGTTAATTTAAACTCTATACCTCCACGCGTTCCCGAGATAAGGGGATTGACAGACAGACGGACAACAAAGTAATCAAAATGGTTCCTTTTTTCCTTGTGAGGTACGGAACTCAATGACGGAACCCTAAAAAGGTGTACTGAGAAAGTCTGTGTGTGACAGACGGTCGAACAAGCATCTTGTGTGTTATTTTTATTATTCTGCCATGATTTTTAAACGCTGATTGACAATTTAAATTTTGTTTTACTGACCTTTTTTATATTTTTGGAATCGTATAAAAAAAATCAAAGTGATTTTTGTAAGAAGACTCAAATACTCCTGAATATCAGATAGTATTAAAGAAGGCGGCCGCTTCTAAAACTAGTAAATTTACATATGTAGGTCTATGGAAAATTTTAGCGCCCTCTGACGTCTCAATTTGTAATAACTCGCATGCCATCAGAGCATCTGAGTGCACCATGGTAGGCCCTTAAAGCGAGAGCGATTTTTTGTATCATTAGCGTAGCGAGGGATTCAAAGTACGTCGCTCGAGGTAAAATAATTTTGGTCCAGTGTGGCACACTCTGCTTTTCATCGTATAACATCACTATGAAAAAAATGTATCATACGAGAAAAATAAATTAGAGATGCTTTTAGTAGGGACGAATATTTATATTTAGGTACATAACCAAATTACTACTAATCAATAATGCTGGACAGTCTACACAGCATCATCTAACCCCAAGCTGAGCAAAGCTTGTGTTATGGGTACTAGATACTTAATACAAATACACTACATAGATAGATATTATTTATTATACATAGAAACATCCAGAACACTCGGAACAAATATCTGCAGATCGTACAAATATTTGTCCAGAGCTAAGGGTCGAACCCGCAACCTCCTGCGTCGCAGGCGAACCTTCGCCCGCCGCACCACAGCGGTCGCCTTTTTTATTACCGGCCAGGACTTTATTGAAGCGAATTGCGTTCAAACTTTTAGTGTTCCAAATTCAAAGGTCTTTTCGTCACTGTTATTAAGTGCGCTGGAATAACCCACTTTGTTCGCACTTATAGAGGAACCCTTTGCCTCTTTTCGAATAGATGGGATGAAAAAATACAAACTAAAGTTCGATAAAGAACGGCTATTGTGAAAGACACAATACAATTAAACTGAAAATGGATTTACCGCATAAAATTGTGGAATTTCTGATTGTTCGCGGCGAATTATGAAGCCAATTGCGGAGTGCGGCGGGTATGGTGACCATTATTTCAGATTATCAAAAATTTCATACAGATTTTTCACAGAATTTTTATGTTCTCAAAAAAATTATTGGGGTTGATATAAACTTCAATAGGTACCCTAGACCTATTGCCGTCTATATCACAAAAAATTCAGAAAATATAAACAGAATAATAAGTCTTCATAGGTATAATCTAATTTAATTCTGGAAAAATAAGCAACGCGATAAAAAAATCTGTATATCCGCATTAAAAGTCGCGCGTTCAACGAAAAAATAAATAAATGCACGTGGTATCTCATTACACCAGTACAAAAATGTTTTTTTTTTTCGATTTTAATCTTATTCATTTTGTCACTTTATCATACGAGGGCGCAATGCGCGCCATTTTGTGAAGAGGATAGGCATAGGATATTGCATTCATAGGAGCGGGACAGAGCATACGTTTTTGGAACGGCGAAAGCACAAAAATCTAGTTTTTGCTTTTTTACAAGAAAACTATACAAGTTATGGAGAAACTGGTGCAAGGAACTAAATAATTAGTAATAAATAACTACGAATCACAACATAAGTCATTTTAAAGGACCGCGTGGTTCCTGAGATCTCAACCAAATTATGTGCGAAACAGCACAATTTCATGGTTTTTTTTATTGTTTGTTTTACTCAATAGTGTTTTCACATTCAAAGAACCAAAGAAAAAATCTTGAATTTTATGTAATTCGAGTTTTTTAGCACGGGGACCCCGTGAGCACTGAGATATAAGCCTAGTTTGGCAACGATACCTTTAGGTTCGCTCCTTAAACTAGAAACCTGATAATCCTATACCCCCTCAGGTATCGTCACGTATTTTCACTGGAGCTCTTCTAAAGTTCTTTCTGATCTTCCCAGTTCTGTCCAGTGCTTTTACCTCGTCAACAGATGCCATAGTCTTCAACCTCCTTTGTCCGATAACCCTGAAGCTGTGAGCGTGTAAGTGGAAGGGATGATTGACGTCAAGAGTTCCTCTGTCGATCTATAATCCAAAACTAAAGTTTTCTTAACTACATAGATCATTTTAAAATCAGCTAAACGATGTTCGATTTGATTTTACCTATTTTTATGAAAACTAGCCTTTTACATTATTATTGTCACCCTCTTTACCACTATAGAATAATCTGCGCACATCATCCTATGCAGAATAACGCACTCGACTCTGGTCTAATTAGCCGACATAGATTTAAGGGTGGTTTGTTGTGCAGAGATTAGTAGAGCATGAGTTTTGCATAGTTTACGAAAACTTTAAAGTGTACGTTTCCCTCCATTAGCGCCTTGCAGCGCTTCTATCGAATACTGAGACGAGCTATTTTAACCGACTTCAAAAAGGAGGAGGCTTCTATGTTCGGCTGTATGTATTTTTTTATGTATGTTCGTCGATTTCCTCTTCAATTATAAGCCGATTTCGAAAATGATTTCGTTATGAAGAATGATCCCGAGGTGGACCCATAAAAAATCATTCCCGAGGGGTTAGTATTTGTCCTGAAAAACTTTAAAAACAGCAGGTTTTAAGAAATTTGAAGTTGTTTACAGTTTTTTTCAAAACAATCAAATTATTCCAAATAATGACGGCGATGTACAATCCGGTACTTAGTGAATGTAAATGTTCTCGAAATCTTTTTTCGTTTTCGTATTTTGTGAACTCTTACTAAAGATCTGGCTGATATGATCTATCTACTTATCTTGATATAAAATATCTTGTGATATACATATCTATATCAGTGTGTGAATCACAGAAATCTAAATATAATTAATAAATGTATGCCATTCAACTGATTTTACTGACCGTATTTAAAAAAATGCAGCCATTTCGAGCACGTTCCTGTTCACATTTCAGTAGCTACTCGTAGTTGAACAACGGAAAATGCATTGGAATCCCGGGTTTAGTTGCCTGAAATAGCAAATAGCTAACGTGGGACTACAAATAGCTAACGCGGGTCTACATATAGCTAAAGATTGAGTATGTAGTATATTGAAACATGCCAGCAAATGAATCTGAGTCTTACAGGCTATGTTCTAAAGACCACTGGCGAATGACATTTGCATTGTAATGTTTTTAATGCTGTATTATTACATTTCCGAATATTATCTAACAATAAACTACCTACAAACGAATCCCGACATTTACGTAATAGGTACATACATAGCACAGATATTTTATATAGAGACACCCGGACCTTTCCCCGCTGAACCACTGAGGTCGTCAATAACCCTCGCGGATAAAAAAAGTCTCTCCTTCTCACTCTTACCTCCTCCACCTCCACCTCGACAGCCTATATTGGTCCACTGCTGGACCCAGGCCTCCGCGCCGCTGGGATAAGCGCCTTATTGGCTTTTATCTCACGGGGGTAATGCTCATAATCCCCACGCTGGGCATGCGGGGCACAAACGAATGCTCTGTCCCGCTTCTATGGATGCGAAATCATATGCCTATCCTTTTCACAAAATGGCGTGCATGGTGCCCTCTTAATTTAGCGAGGTAGGTAGGAATAACATTTAGGCTATTTTTCATCCCAGAAAAACGCGTGGGAAGCCACGTTAATATTTGGTTTAAAATTGATGTACCTATCTGTGTTTTGTAAGCTAAAAGAAATAAAATTTATTGATTCTCATTCTGGTACATCTACAGCCTAAGCTGCTCCACTTCTGGGCCATCTGACGTAAGTAACGAGAGTGCCAGGCTCACGCCTTTGGACGCAGGCCTGCCCATGCTAAGCGCCAATAAGGGCTTTTATCAAATGGGGGATACCCGTAATCCCGACGCTGGGCATGCGTTTTGGGGATCACAGCTCGGAAGTACATTTTATTGTTCTGTAGGAGGCACTGCTGACCGCCCCTCAATTGATATCCCTTAGTCGCCTCTTCCGACACCCGCGCGAAGATTTGAGTTTATCTGGTACATTAAACCTTAAAGCGCGTTTTCGACTCGCACCTGGCCAGTTTATTGAGAAACCTATAGATGTTCGATATCGAATTGCCATAAGCATATCCGGTAGATTACATCCGGTTGCGCTTAAGCTATGCTCGACTTAGCGTAAAACTTCTATAGTTCACGACACGTAAAAAGAACGCTGAGGGGGATAGAGGGCAGTGTACATCGCGACAAATCGCTCAGTGCGAAGGTGAAGGCCAGCGTTCTTTTAACGTGACGCTAATTAAACCTGATGCAAAAGTATCGCCTCCGCTAAAAATAAAAAAACATATTAATATTATAAATTTGATAGTAACTCTGTCTGTCTGTTACCTTTTCATGCCTAAACGGCTGAACAGATCTTAATGTAATTTGGCATGGAGATAGATGGTATCCCGCCCTGGGGACGGACATAGGCCGCTTTATATCTCTGAAAAGAGCGGACTGTGAATATCAAATACAGAGACTTTGTTAAACATTATTAACAGTGAAAATGACAGCTAAGTAGGTTTAAATATTAAATTGGCATTTTTCACTCTATTTTATTTATACATTTTATTTTTAATTCAACCTTATACAGCTTGGCTTTTTGAGACGGGACAGTAAGGGCAGGTTCCTTAACCTTTATAGTTACATGAAAACGTTCCCAGGGGACAATCCATAACTTTTTGAGATACTCTGAACTGCATTCACAGATTTAGGAAAAAATGTACAGTCAGCAAGAAAATGGTAATTTTACACGAAAACTTTTTTTGATGCCAATCGATCCTGTTTCATAAAAGGATCAAAAGTCTATATTGGACCGACTGAGGTTTGAGTACTAGAAGGAAAGGCTTTCCTCTCTCTATCCCGCTGTGTCATGGACTCATGGTCCATACTTCGCATCCATATAGGGCTATGCTCCAAACATATATTATGTTTATTTTTTGGGTAAACTCGGTGTTTGGTGGGTTATTAGGGTTCCGTACCCGAAGTATGAAAACGAAACCCTATTATATTACTAAGCCTCCGCTGCCGTTCGTCCGTACGTCTGTCACAGGGCTCTATCTCATGAACCGTAAGAGTTAGACAGTTGAAATTTTCAGATAATGTATATTTCTTTGGCCGCTGTAATACCAAATAATAAAAATAAAATAAATACCTAAATTAAAGGGGGCTTGCATACAAAAATCGTGTTTTTATTGGCTAGTTTTGCTCTTCGTTTGTCAAGGCTGTGTCTCTTGAACCACAATAGGTAGATACATGAAACTGTCTATAAATAAGTAACACTTCAATTAAAATAATAAAAAATACAAAAAAATTAAAAAATGTTGAAAATTTAAAGGGATCTCTGAACAAGTGAAAATTTGATGTTCTTTGAAAAGTTGCCTGATTTTGACGGTAAGTATGCGTGTGCGAGTCAAGTCGCACTTGGCGGTTTATTGTTACTCATAAGCTGTTTTTTTCCAAAGTGTATCTGATTTCTGATGTGTGTATATCTGTGTATTAAATTTACTACCTATTTTATATTGTATACATTTTCCTTTGTTAACTTTGCAAGTTGAACCAAATGGTGAATAAGGTCCAAAACACATAATAATTATGCACAATATTATTAGTCGGTATACTAATATGTAAAATGTAAGACATAAACGAAATAAACGATTTATTACTATTATTAAGTACTTTGAGGCAGAATGTAGTGAGCTGACATAAAATTCTAAGACCTACTACGTACCTACATTTCAGCAAATAAAGTATCTATACTCTGTTCGCCGAAACAAGCTAATAGGGAAATCATAGACTGCACGTTATTGGTTGCAGATAACGAACATAGGGCACGTGCACACTGTGCACGCTGTGTGACCAAAAGTTAGTCTTATCTTTCTCTTGTGCGGTGCGGACGTGATGTAGTAGAGCCTGGTATAGATGTTATGGATAGGAACGTAGAAAATATGGCAGAACGTTTTATTATAGCTTGGAGTATGATTCAGATTCAAGTGAATCAGAAAGTGAATAAATTCGTAAGAAAATTTCTGATGTTTTATTTTTTGTACACTACCCAAATTAAACAAAATATATATTTTTAGGTTCACAGTATCATAATAAGTAGGTCAATTATCAATAACCCACTCATCCACAAAACCCCGGGCGAAAAGCTAGTGAATAATGTAAGTAATAGCTTGAAGTGAGCAATCTAAACATAGCTTTACATTTTAAAATAATGGTCACTCCCACTGACCAATCTTAGTCTCTCACGCTAGTAGTCCCGTCCTTTTCACTTTCATACAATTGTGCAAGAGAGCGCGCGCTATATTAGCTTGTCTCCGTGAACAGAGTATAGGAAAGTAGTCTACATACCGAAGCGACTGAAATCAAAAATATCACTTTATTTCCGTGTCAGTGTTTAATTATTAAGAATTTGACCTTTTCTAAGTGTTATTGTATTTATGGAAAAAAGAGTTTTTGACTTTGACTTTGATTATGATTATATGATTTTATAAACTTTAACTTGACTTTTTTTGATATTTTAGATGTAAATAGGTTTTCGTTGTGAAATGCCTGTTTTGCCGTAGTTATTCTGGCCACGACTCATGAAGAACTCATGAAATATGTAAAAATCCCCCAAGCAACTGCGGCTTTCAAAAGAACCCATTGTTTTATTTTCCCTGAGGGCTCTCTAAATTAACATAGAAGGCCTATCTTCCTACCTTCAACCTCACCGTATTTAGATAGGTAGGAATTATTCCTGCATTTTCTTTTGTACAAAGCACCTTGTTTCCAGTACCTGGAAGGGTAGACCTTTATTTCCCCAGCGTGTCCGAAAATTTGCAACCCCAAAAGGGGTTTAAAAATATCGACAATAAATCTTTAAAATAGCAGCCATTTATTTTGCGCTTTCCGCTAGTGGTATACCTGGAGTCTACACACCTAAGTCGGTGACATAAGCCTGGCGGGTTGGTGCGACATTTCAGTAAGTTATTCCGGATTCGTCCCACTGGCTTCGGCCCAAGCTAATCCGAATTCGGAAAATCAAATTCAATGCTGATTTCATTCCAAATTCATCCCATTTTAAGATTTCTCACATAAAAGTAGCCAAAGTACTGTCATCCGCACACTGCTCGTGCAAGTAGTCTTATTTTACCATTATTGTACCCGTAGGGGTTTTTACTACTTTTATCTCACGCAAAGTACCAGGAAAGTAGAAATGCACAGGTTAAGTATTATTTATATAGTATTTGTGTACGAATATTGTAGGCAGCCTATAGTGTTTTGTCAACTGGTCGCCGCCGTCCGACCCGCCGACTTTGGTCTGTAGAATCCAATACTCGATTCGACATAATCGAGAACACTCTGTATAAGTATTGCGGACTTTTTCCTTTAC
Organism: Eupithecia inturbata; assembly: GCA_963662085.1. Classification (NCBI taxonomy): domain Eukaryota; kingdom Metazoa; phylum Arthropoda; class Insecta; order Lepidoptera; family Geometridae; genus Eupithecia; species Eupithecia inturbata. Next base: position 2,471,080 of record OY759196.1, on the reverse strand, counting down.
GATCTAAATGTATTTATTTTCTTTCGGGGGTTACTGGAACCAATGTTCTTAGAATGTTGATTGTTGCTATCAATAATGATTTGTGCAAATATTTATACTAGATTCTGCGCGGCTTTGCTAATTTTTTGCGAGATAAATAATAATAATAATAAGAATGTTTTATATCAAAATTTACAATATAGCCTTAAAGTTAAGTACAAACACATTATAAAGGTATACATACATATGGGCTAAAAGACTTAGTACTTCAAGGCTTATATGAGTTGCATGTCTCGTTCCTTCCGTGCTAGTTACAAAACTGTGTTACGGCAAGGTAGAGCTCAATACCTCAATGGCTAGACGCTTGGGTTTGGTTATTAAGATATATAAAGGACTTGCCATTAGGACAAATTGATAAATTTAGTAAGATTAGTAAAAACAAACGGTAAACAGAAAAATAAATAACAGCAAAAATGTTATTTCAGGTTAAAAATTACATCTATAAAAAATTTCAAAATCATCTTTTCAGTAACATTGTAATGAAGAGACCTACTTACTTACTTAGTAGCAGGCTTAATGTAGCAAAGCATGGCAGCAGGTATCAGGCAGTAAAATTATTTAATGTTCTTCCTACTGAAATAAAAGCAATTGGCAATACAAATATTTTCAAGAATAATTTAGGAAATCTTTTGCTGAAGGAGTGTTTTACACAATTGACGAGTTTATCACACGAAATGAATTATTATGTTAGCAACAAAGATGAATTGGATTATATAACAGGCTGTTTAGTCGACTGGCCCCGCTCGAACTGGCCCCTCGAGTCCAGTTGACCTAATGCATGTTTTGAATTGGTCGACTGGCCCCGCTTACCAAATTTGTTATTAGAATAGACAAGAAGAAAAGTGTTTTAAATTTTGTCGATATTATCATGGATTATATAATTAGTCGTCATAGCAGTTCGTTTTAAACGCATAATATGTAGATTTCCAACAGAATAGAAGAGTACTTGAAACACTTTTTACGCGATAACAATTGGAGTGGTGATAACAAACAATAGGTACATGGAAAGACCTTCAACTACATGCTATTAATTTAATTATGTAAGTACCTTATATTCATACACGACGTAGATTGTTTTTGAATAAATAAACTAAACTACTCACCCTGAAGAACCTCCAAAACAAATAAGGTTCGTAGTTAACCCGCTTACATCCGTAGTGAATTCGTCAAACTACGATAGTTTTTATAAAATAAACTAAACTAAAAGTTTAATAATATTTGATTTAAATTTTTAGTGTTTGAGTGTAGTACCTGTGTGGTTATATACCCTGAGTTACTGTTTTCTTACCGATAAATACCTACTTTATTATCTATGTTTGATTTTGTTTTGTGCTATATATGTCTATGTTTGTGAACCAAATAAACCATTTATTTATCAACTTAAAAAATAGCCCTTATAGGTAAACCTACCTTAGACCTTCCTATCTGAATAGTTAGGTACCTTAACTATAAGGATTTTTTAATTATCTGAGCTCGCGAACGTTTTCTTTAAACTTATTAATATTATTTTTGTTCAAGTCTCTATTGACAAAGAAAATTACCATTCAATAATAAAAACAAATTAGAACTAGTATTTACAATTGACACAATTAAGCTAACTGCAGACTGTTGCAAACAATCTACAGGTAGCTCAACATAAAGTCATGTACATGCACGTAACATTCCTGCAAGATCACTTTACGTTTCACTGGAATGCATCACATTTGTGCTGTATTGTGGTCTAAAATGTCCCAGTGTAAAATATTTTTTTTTCTAAAGGTATATTACTTATCAGATGATCTATACATGTTTTCTAACGAGTAAGCTCTTTGATATTAGAGAATAAATTATAATTCATAAGAAGGGTGGTTAGTTCAGTTGATTGAGTCGTGGATTGTAGGATGTTAATGTTTAAACCCCCAAGAAAAATAACTCTTTTGCGTTTAAAGCCAGTTTCATGAAATAGAGATGTCAATAAATTTTTATATAGTTGAAAGTCAGATGTTGGAGTTCTATAGAGGCAAATAACCACCATGTTCTGTGATGGTAACTCTATTCCACAACCCTCAAAATGAGAGTCTCTACATTTTTTCTGTATTGAGGTTATCATTCTTAAATTCAACCCTCTCTTCACTAATATGCATACACCTCCTCGCTTTTGCTTTTTAATCCTGCAGTACGAGGTTGCTCTGCAATAACATGTGATATTTATTAAACTTTCAGTGCCCGATTCTATGAACGTCTCTGATAAACATATTAAATCGGGATCCTCATTGCAAGGTCGAAGATCTGAAACGTATAAATTCAGAATGTCGCGTTTACTGAGGAACCCGTCTACGATTTGATGTAATATGTATAAAGTATTGTATTTAAGTAGCCTATGGCCATCCCTAGGATACCATTTATCTCTCTGCCGAATTTCATTAAGGTCCGTTCAGCCGTTTAGGCGTGAAAAGGTAACAGACAGATAGATAGACAAACAAACAGAGTTACTTTCAAATTAAAATATTAGTATGGATTTCCACCGGGGGCGGGCAGCAGAGCCCTCTGCAGAACAATTCTACCACCGAACTGCGATACCTAACCCGCATGCCCAGCGTGGGGATTATGGGCATTACCCCCCGTGGGATAAAAGCCAACAAGGCGCTTATCAGGTGGAGGTCTGGGTCCAGCAGTGGACTAATATAGGCTGCGAAGGAGGAGTATGGATTTCAGGCAGATCCGTTAATTCGTTTTTGCGTGAAGAGGTAGCAATCATCCAAATAGGTACCTAAGCATCCAAGCTTTCGAATTATCTATAATAATATTGTTGTTCGCGGGGTCAAAATGGGATGCAACCTTGTCAAAGTAACTTGACTAGTTTTGGTTTAGTTCGAAATGGTTCTATCGCATTCTGATCTGGCGCGGATTACAGGGTGGCGCAAAAGACCGTGCATATATAAAAATAGATTATAAAATTAATACAAAAGGTAAAGTTAAAATATAATTGATGAATTTTAAAGTATTAAAGAAGTTTATTTTTTAAAAATAACATTATCTAAATAAATGATGACCCACCCCCCTCTCTACGACGGCACTCCTCTAACCGCAAACGGAACATCTGCTTCACAACCGCCATGGAGCCATTTGATGTGTGACTGGTAGCTCCATCTTGTTGAAACCAAGTCCTAGAATTCACTATTCTTGAATTTTCAAGTTCTGGAGCCAAAAAACCTTCCACCCTCGCAACGTAGCGTTCGGTATTAACAGTGCCGTTTTGCCCCCGCGCATTTACAAAGAAAAAAGGCGTCTTGTAAAATGCACGACGCTTCCCGTCGAAGTGACTCATAGTGACTCCATGAGCCCGCCTACCCAACGATGTAGGCTCCCCGCCCCCGCGCTTTTTACCCCCCAAAAAAAGATGATGCAATATTACGTGCATATGCACGTTCTATTGCGCCACCCTGTATTATATATAACATGTCATGCTCTGCTGCTCGGGAGGTTGGCATGTAGACTCAAAATAGTTTTGATTAGATCCTAGATCCAGTAGCTCCCACAACTGAACTAATTTTGGTTGTATTAAGAATGTTTCATCACAAGCTCCAGTACTTGTTGTTGTTGTTGTTGTACTTATTCTTGTCAGCCCGTGACCACGACAGTGTGTGAACCTGTTGAAACGTCGGGAAAAATCCACACTAATATTATGAATTCGAAAGTAACTCTGTCTGTCTGTTACCTTTTCACGCCTAAACGGCTGAACAGATCTCAATGAAATTTGTCAGGGAGGTAAATGGTATGCCGGGGACGGAACATAGGCTACTTGGAAATCGCGTGCGAAACCGCGGGCAGCAGCTAGTAGGTAAATAAATACCCGTTAAATATTACTAATAATAACGTGTTTAGATTGCGTATGTTTAAAAATATGAATAAAGTTTGTTAAATAATACAAAAATTGAGCAAAAATAACAAAATCGTTTACAACTTCTTCATAAACAAAATCGACTGTCGTACAAAATCGAATCGGACGTTTTGTATAGGTAGTTTATGCAGAGATGTGAAGTTGCTCTTGGTGGCCACCAAACTCTGTTTCCGCATCTCTGTATAAACTATACAAAATAAAACTATTATAGAGGCATTAAAAAACCTTATAAATAGGTATCATAAACTGCCAAATGTATTTTTGAAAACTCCTTTGTTTATTGTAATCTATATACTATATAAAAGAAGGTCGTGTTAGTTACACTTTTTATAACTCAAGAACGGCTGAACGGATCTCAGTGAAATTTGGCAGCGAGGTAGATGGTATCCCGGGGCCGGACATAGGCTACGATTTATTCCGGAAAAAAGCGTGCGAAGCCACGGGCTGCAGCTAGTAATAAGATAAAATAGATGGCGGCGCTACTGTGGGTCGGGGTAGAGCCTTAATTAAGTATTATTGACTGATCTTTAATTTCCGTGTGACTAACCCCTATTTGTTCCGTTATATTAAGGGTGATCGTCACGGGTTGGCGCAAGATTCAACATTTTTATTGTTCTTAATTTTTGATCTTAAAGATAAGGAATAATACTAACGAATAATATTAAGATAAGGAATAATACTAACGGAAAAGTAATTGCTGCAAATCGTAAACCATTTTTTATCAACCTAGAAAAAACTCGGTTCTCAAAATACAATTGAATCGAAATTGGCTTTATCATAGGTTCATAGAAAATGTTTTACGATTTGCGGCAACTTACTTTTCCGTGGTTTCATTCCTTGTAAAACGCAGAAATAAATCAAAAGCATGAAAAATTTTAATCTCACGTCAACCCGTGATGATCAACCCTATCTAGGCCGAGATTGAACGGGAAGCCAAAACACGTTTATAAATCAAATAAAGATGAGAAAAATACATTATTGGAAATTCCCGCTATGCGAATTAAATGTCGAAATTCTTCAGCGAAGTTTTTCAGTTAGCGTTTAGGATCAATATATCATTGCGGACGAAAAAACGACAGTTGAGATGGTTGGTTATGTTATAATGTGTAGTATCTATAATAATAACATTATTACATAATATTTAGTTAAACACTGTTTAGTTATAATTTATTTTAGGTACCAGAGGTTAGTTTAAATATTGTAAAACTTAAATTAATTTGTTGTTTTGTAATTAATTTGTATCTCATACATATATGTAAACCATGTGTTTGTATGAGAATAAAGGACTTGCTGTCGATTCTGACAAAATATATTGGGCCACAGTGTCCCAATAGACACTTTTGGTTTTAATCCAATCAAACTTTTTTTTGTTTTCTATCGTTTCCCTAAAAATAGCAATGTACATAATTTGAATACAAGAAATAAACATAAACTAGCTGTGCCCACAACTAAACTACACAAAATCAATGTATCTTTTAAAGGGCAATGTATACGCTTCCACAACAAAACTCCTAGTGAGTTGCAAAAATTATCTGTATATACATTAAAACAAATTGTCAAAACCTTCTTGTGCAAAAAGGCCTGCTATAAATTATCAGATTATCTAGACTCTAGCTTCTTTACTATAGTCTACATACAGAAGCGACTGAATTAAAAAATATCACTTTATTTCAGTATCAGTGTTTAATTATAAAGAATTTGACCTTTTCTAAGTGTACATTTATTGTATTTATGGAAATAAAGAGTTTTTGACGTTGACATTGACTTTGATTTTAATTATTTTGTTACTGAGTTCTTTATATCTAAATGTTCGTTTATGCGTTTCTTGTTCTAAGGGCACCTACGCACTATGCAATTCGCCAGAACGCGAAGTTTCAACATCCAATCTAACTAGTAAGTGTTTTTAACCAGTCTAGATTGTACTATTTTTGACCGACTTCGAAAAAAGGATGAGGTCCTTTGTTCGGCTGTGTGTATGTTGTTTGTATGTCCGTCGATTTTTCCGTCATTTATGGACCGTTAAGGATGATTCTTTTGCAGTTGATTGATGGTGATCTCATAAAATTTATTTGATATAAAAGATAAAGAAAAAAAAATAACAACAACACTGCACTTTTCCATTTAAATCCGTTAATGTATATTATGCGTGGAAGAAAAACAAACATACACATAAAAATAATAATAAGAATAATTTTATTGTAAAATTGTATCATAGTTACATGAAGGTCTTAAATTATAGTAAGTATCAACAATTTTATTCTATTCGGACATACAATCTTAATCTAGGCAGATAATTATCTAATGCCAAAAAATCCTTCAAATTATAGTGAACGTTATTAACAAGCCAGTTCTTTAACTTAAATTTAAACATGTTTCCATCAAGTTGTTATATTTCTACTGGTAAATTATATAAAAAAAGAGGGTAAATTATTGGATTCCTTGATAGCTGTTATTTATGTGCTTTTGTGGAACATTGAATTGTTAATTTGAGGTATACATAGGTTAAAGTTATATTTATTTGGTGCAAGTTATCAGGTCTATTAGATTTTATATCTAATAGATCTGACAACTTGCGAATTAGAATTGAAGAACGTTGAGTTATTTTTTACGAATAAGCAAATCTCTAAAATAAATATCTCAGTTAATGTTAGAATATCTTTGGAAACATCCCGCAAAGACTGAGAACTCTCTAAATTAATTATCTTATATAAGGTGCCACGTAATTGGTGTACTGAGCGGAGGGGGGGGGGGGGGGTCTACCCCACGAAAATTTTTTGTTCTAGCATTTTCCTTGTTTCAAGGTGTTTTACTGAAAAAAAGGCCTCAAAACTTTCATCGCTACTAGCCCATGTAACAACCCTAACATCAGCTGTTCATCAGTAAGTTGCTTGACCTTACAATCGCTTTTGTTTAGCCAATGCCGTTAATTTTACGGTGGTTCCGTACATTTTTCTTCTAAGCTATTATTTTAACTTACAATGTTTAATGTCTCTCTGTAGGTAGGTACTTTTGTTTCGTGGTAGGTATGTCTACGTAGGTACTTAATAAGGACTGTTTATCGATATTTTAATAAAAGTTACGCGATAAATACCCGATAAATAATCTTCATTAGGTAGGTATGTTAAAAAATCGCGAAATTAAAAAAGTGCTGCGTACGTGCCTAGTTTTGTTTTAAGCATGAATAAATGTGTTCTTTATTTGTACATGAAAAGTAAACCCTAAAATTTTGTTGGTTTTGCGTTAGTGATAGGGTTGTCATTTTTCTAAGCGTATGCGTAAAGTTATTTTTTACTATGAAAATTTAAAACAACGTGTTTTTGAAAATCAACCATGCAGATCAGTTGGGTATAGGGTGCACAACAACCCAGTTTCGGCTTAGTACATGAATGACGTGGCACCTTATAAATGCCTAATGCATTTTTTTGTATGACAAAAACTGATTGGAATGACACAGATATGTTTTGTAATATTTGGTAAATTATTAATATAAATTAAAAACAAAAGTAGTCCTAGGACACTGCCCAGTGGTACACCTAGTGAAATAGTCTCAAAACCAGATTCAGTATCTTCGATAGTTTTGGTTCCCTTATTATAAATATCAATAACAGTTGACTGTCTTCTATCATCTAGGAAAGATTTAAAAAAAGAAAGAGCTACTCCTCTGACGCCTATATCTTCTATCTTACTTATGAGTATTTTGTCATCGACGCAATCAAATGCTTTAGGTAAATCTAAGAACAATGCGACGCCATGTCTTTTATTATTACACACTTTTGCCTTTCTTTATGATATTAGTGTGATGTGATCATTTAAACATAAAATAATTATTATTGTCGTGGAATGAACAGCCCCAGACATACGTAAAAGTAACTTCAATGAAAGTTTATACCAGGAATACAGACTTATAAATCTTGTAATCCAGTTGGAGTTAGAAAGCAAAACTTTGTAAAAGACTAACGAGACCCGTGAGACTTTCCAGTCAAGTCTCACGAACTTGTAATCTGTGACATCTTTGACATTATTCTAATATTCCACTACACACAGACTTAGGATTTTTTCACTAACCGAAGCCTATGATTCCACTCGTGTTCTAAACTTGCTTAGGTTAACGTAAAATTACCTATAATTATGTCGGATGTCGGCCTGTTTTCCAGACCGTTTAAACTAAATTTGTGAATTTAGCTTGTGGTCTAATAAACGAAAATATATGTACCTATAGACGGAAATTTCCTTAGAAAATTACTTTTTGGGAGACCTACTAGAAATTATACTGTTATTATACAAATTGTTTTAATGTTGCCTAAAATTAAATGAGAAAACTGAATATTTAACCAGCAACTCTTGCTTCGAAACAAAGAGCTCATGTTGATGCAAAGAGAATGCAATAAGAGTCTTTTTTAACTCGCAGAGAGTCTGTCATTCGAACGCTTTCGATCTCCAGTACATATTGTGTATATTCTCTGTTTCTAGTCAACGGTTACTTACAGACTGGCGTTCGTTTACATCGATCTAGTGAGTAGAGACAAGGGCCCAATTCTGATAGATAACCAATCGCTTTACTATGTACTTACTATATTCTAGCGATGTGTCGTTCGATCATTCACAAAGATCGATATCAATCATGATCCGTTATGAAAATGACCAGGATCATATGACCCGATCATTTGAATGATTGTTTTTGCCGGCGGCCTATCATCACCTCACTTCGATTTTTTGTTTCATTTCGATCATGCATTTTGTGATTCGATCATGCATTTTGTGTTTCGATCATGCATTTTGCGATCACCCGTGCGAGATCGATTCTGTGCGTCGTCGCGTCGTTTCGTTACTAACTGATTTGGTTCTCGCAAAACTTTTCGAATTCTCGGTTTATATCATTCATGACCATTTATGGTAGATATTTGACCTAAATTGAGATAGGTACCTACCTACTTATTATGTCTCAAGTTAGAAGTATAATATGTACCTTACAGTAGATACAAAAGATGGTAAGTACTTGACTTTTTTAATTAATATAATAAGCTTGATATTTTTGTGAACCTTTGCGAAGCCGTGGCGGTTTTTCTTGTTGGTTCGAAAATAAATTTACATAATAGGTACCTAGGTAGTACGTACAGTAGGTACATAGGTACCTGTTTAATTAGATATAACCAAGTAGGTACTTCCATATAGGTAGCTCGAAAAACAATAGCCTCCTCTCTCGGGCAATCGGGTAAATCGATTATGAGTATTATTTGTCAGTCAGTATAAAATCGATTCGGTTGCTAACTAGTTCTAATAAGAAATGGTTTGGTAAATAATAACAGTCCACAGAATGTATTCTACTCGCACGCGCCACTCACGGCCTCGCGACAGCATGACGTCTCAGTCATTCATTTCACCAATGACCCGATCTTTGAAATGATCGGGTCTTTTCGTCGAGACTGTTCGGAACAATCACGCGCGGCCGGTGATATGAATCATATGAGCCGTTCGTTCATGACCGACACATTCCTACTATATTCTATACTATCGATATGACAATGGTATTGTCGCGCAATCGTCATATAGCATCCTGAGTGAAAGAAACTCTAGAAGTCTAGATACCAAGTGCGTGCGGTGTTAATTACACAAAGAGATTGATAGAATGGTTACAACCTTGACACTTTGCACGTGCCTCCCTCCATCTGTAGTTTATTTCATTTAAAATATTCGTAGAATAGCAAAATGTGTAATTCTATGACTACCATTGTCATACGAAAATGGTAGTCGCTTTAATATTGAACCGACTAGTTCTGCAGAATAGGGCCCCTGATTCTTTCGGATTCTAAATTTACTTAAACCGGCATAGTTATCTACCTCCACTGGAATACACAAGGAATGTAAAAAAAAAAAAACGGCGAACGGAAATGTCCAAAAATTAAAATGACTACCTACATAAAGAAAAAAATAGACAAATACTTTAAAAAAACTTTCCAACCTGGACTGATTTTGACGGGACTTTCACTGACATATTGTAGCTGATGTTATTACGGGTAACTTAGGCTATTTCTATTTTATGTATATGAAATATGGTTCTACTGAAAATAAAATCGATGAAATGTGTTTCGTGGGCGGAGCCGTGAGCCGCAGACAAAATCCAAAGTTTTAGAATGTTTAAAAACTCTTTTCACGTTATGTAATCTAGCGCAATTTGAATATTTTGACTTCAAATTTCGAATAAAATTCGCAGATTCAGAAACCCGGGAGCCTTAACGAGGGTCATAACAGCTAGGTATGCTCAGAATTGAAATCAGTATTTTATCCGTAATTAAGAATTCACTAAAATAATGTTTCGATTCTATATTTCGAACTAAATTCGAAGATTTAGAACATTTTATCGAACATTTCCATGGAAATGTTCAATAAAAGCAGCCCGGGAACTTTTACACGAGATTTCCGTGTAACGTCAAACATTTTGGGAATTGTAATTTGTAGCGAATACTCGTTTCGACCTGTTGGGAGTAATTTGGGCAAGTTAGTACGGGTTCTTACGTAAATTAGTGCACTCTTTCCTTTCTCAAGTAATTTTAATGTAATTTAGATATTCTGTGGTTATTTTAATTGAATTGGACTTGGAGAGTTTGAGAGCGTAATTAAAATAAGGCAAAGGGTTTTTTTTTTAATTTCTCCTATCATTTGTAGCTTAGACAGATCATTTTTGCAGTAGAATCAACAAATATGGTACTTAGGAAGTACTTCAATGCAAACAAGAAAAAAAAATTAAAAAAATCTGAATCAACTTAAAAATGGAAAAAATTGCTAAGAATATTTTTGAAGCAAACACCTTGATCGATGAGAATAATAAACAAACCTACGATCCAATGAAATTAAAAGGTCTTATTCCAGCAATCGATCAAATAAGCCGCAGGTTTTCATCGACGTGTGACATTTTACACCAAAGATCAATCACCTATACCTAATTATTACCTAATCAAAAATAATAATAATAATAATACTGCTGGACCATCCACATAACATCATCTAGTCCCAAGCTAAACAGAGCTTGCGTTATGGGTAGTAGATAACGTGATCAAAAGACTATCCCTATTGATCAAGAAATAAACATTATTTTTGTCTTTCGATAAACGGTTTCTTGTTTCATACTTTTCATCCATTTTTCATTTAACGCACTTTTGAATGGAATGCTTGAGTCGTATTGTTCGAAAACAAACGACTCTTATCTAACTTATCCATACATATTATAAATTCGAAAAAAACTCTGTTTGTCTGGTCTGTCTGTCTGTTACCTTTTCACGCCTAAACGGCTGAACGGATCTCAGTGAAATTTGGCAGGGTACCTCCCTACCCTGCTTCCCTGATGGTATCCCGGGGCCGTACCCGGGATACCATCAGGGGAGCAGGGTATATCCATCTATCTATATATATAGGCTACTTTATATCCCGGAAAAAAGCGTGCGAAGCCGCGGGCAGCAAGCAGCTAGTACTTTATATATTATGAAAAGAGAGGTTTTTTAGTAAGAGTCCCAATGTCTTATCGAGAAATAATTGCATCAATACTTTTTAATAGATATAGACCTAGACATATCATTTATTTGCCACCACAATACACACAATATAAATTAACAATTTTGAAATTAAAAAAATAATACTAAATCACCTATTTATTACACAATAAAACATAGGAACATTACGTTGAAAAACTAATTAACTTTATGTAAAAAATAAGTAGGTAAGTAGGTGACCGATATGTTTAAAATTTGCTTCCTAGTGAAATTTGTAAAAGGGCTAATCAATGACACGTGGCTCCCAGAGCTACGAGTTATTGGCTCCATACCAGCATCGCTGGTAGTGTATAGATCATTTTCAAAGCCAAGGGTAATTGCAAACGATCCAGCTACGCTGTTGTTATAAGCATCTATGCTGTGGTTAAGCTTCCACGTGGAACTGTTGTTATTAAACCCTAGAGGGAGTTGAATGATTCAGTTTTAGAATTCGTTATGATGTTATGAAATTATATGAAGCCTCGAACACTTTTCCGCGTAGAAATTAATTAATTTTCAATTTTATTCTTTCGCTTTGCTACTATTACATAAGGTAAATTTTGTTAGTTAGTGCCCTTTACACAATAACTCTTAAACAATCAGAGAATAATCTAGAACTATTAACCCAATTTTAACATAACTTTAATACGACAAAGCTACAATTATTCCTGAATGACAAAAGCTATGTTGGCTATGTTTTATTTAGGTACAACGTGAGCGAACTCGCGAACATAGAGATGGATCACTGGGATAAAATCAATAGTTATTTGTTCAACAAGTAAGCAAAACAATTTTTTGTTGAACGTGCCGATATTATCGTGATCTAGCGAAGCAGTCTAGAGTAGAGTCACGAGCGTAGCGAGTGGCTCACCGCCGAATGCTATAAACCTTATTCAAACCATGAACGAACGAAATTATGCGTTTCTGTGAAGGTTGAACGTTGTCTAACCTCCTTGCCTATGATAAGCTAAAATGAGTGCAGCTCACAGAGGTTCAAGTCTCGTATAAAAACCGAACCTGTTGTTTGTTAGATTATTTAAAGATGGTGCTCTCCGCCTAGAGAAGAATTGTCTTCTTATGCCAAGTTGTCAAGGTACACATAAAAATAGCGATACCTTCAGTGAGTAATTTTACCCCCCCCAGTGCAGATCGCGTAGTTTTTCTTCTTTTTCGGTGACTACAATAGAGTATCAATGACATTATTACACCATCGAAATTTAGTAGAGCATTCTGAATTTGAATTACTTTTTTAACAAGTTGAATAATATCCTTTATTCCACATGCGAGCAAAACACGGTTTTGCTCACTGTTTTTGAGCAGCAAAGTCACTGTTTTCGAGCGAGAGTGGTGAATAAGTTATTTTTATTTGAAATAAATTATAAGAAAACATATTTGTTGCAGGAATATGTCCCTGGTCCCCCCAGGGGAGGCGGACACGCCAAGTCCGCGGCGCGCCGTCAGTCCCCTGCTGGAGATGCGACGTCCGCACTGCACGCTGGCCTGTGACTACTGTGCTGCTGTCCTCGAAGACAAGTTCAAAAGTAACTATGCTCACACTAGTGCAGGACATATTGTCATTGGTAGCCAGGGGAAGCAGACAATCCCTGCTGGAGATGCGACGTCCGCACTGCACGCTGGCCTGTGACTACTGTGCCGCTGTCCTCGAAGACAGTTTCCAAAGTAACTATTCACACTAGTACAGGACATTTCACTGGTACCTAGGGGAGGTATAATTAAGTACTTATCGATTTGAAAAATTTTTTTTTTCTTAATTTATGTTTTTGTATTATGTACATATGTAATTGAACAACCTACCTATGCAGTGTCATAGAAATGTTTCTATTGTAGTCCGTGTGTAAGGTACCTATGTATGTATATTATGTGACCTGTAACTTAAAATGTTATAAATAAATACTATGAACCAGGAGGCAGACAGTACCTGGTTCATAGTATTGTCAGGGGAAGCAGAATGTCCCTGTTAGCCAGGGTATAATTTTTAGGATTTTCAAAGCGGCGCGCGAGCAGCTCGAGCGCCGAATAATTCTAAAAATTATACCGTTTATGCATTGTTACCTTCAAACAGCTGAAATAAGCTTTTAGTCAGTAAATATGTAGTAGTAAAGTAATCTATCAAACCTGGCTAATTAATTAATCCTAATATTATCGGCTTTGATCTTCCACTGACTGGCTCGATGCTCTTCAAATTAGTTTGGGATCATCATTAGGTATCGCGTACGTAGGTAGGTACATATACCTACCATAGCTGTGGCAGTCGTGGCCTAAAAATCGTTACCTACTAAACAGCAGGCATGTTTGAAAGGTATCGCGTTCGTCACGGTTATGGGTACGTGCTTTAGGTAAATATCGAAGCAAAGCAGATTAGAAGCAAAGCATTAGAGGTATAGGACACACAAAAGGTATCTTCTACTTTTCTCTGAATTTCATCTCTGCATTGCTCCTCGACTTTTGGGAAAATTTCACTTATTTCGTTCCCAATATTCTCGAGGTTTTCATCGGTGCAAAAGAATGTGTATTATATGCAAACAAATTCACATTCCAATCCCGTCTAATGTTAGTATGCAGGCAATTCCCAATTTGCATTGATTGCATCTGTGATGTGCATTCTGTGGTACAATTGTTCAAGGACTTTAATCATTGCACTACCTATCAGCAATAGTGTTTTAACTTCATATGGGATAAGATTTGAACACCATAACATTTTTTTAAATATTGTTGAAGCTCGGTGCTTGCTTGCGCGTACGCTCATAAAACTTTACCTAGACAGCCATTTAAATATGTCACCAATAAAAAGACTGACATAAAAGGAAAATTCTAGGTTGAGTTTGGGAAATAATAAAACGATTATTCTCATTAATTCGTGAGATGATAAAACCCAGCTCCTTACAATGCTACGTTGTAGCTACGCTCTGCAGAAGCTCTGCCTCGAAGTGAATAAAGTGTTTCCGAACGTAAATTTTCCTAACTAAGAGACGCGTTGAACCTAGGGATTGCAATCCGATTAAATTTTCAACACGGCCGGATTCGGCCGGATTGATCAAATCAGTATAATTTTCCCTTTTAGTTCCAAAATACATAGACTGAACACACACGCACTACGCTGGTCCACGCTTTTATAGGCCGCTGTACATATTGGGCTAAGAGGCTGCGCCAAAATATCGTTATTTTTTCAAATTGGCGTACTGGTCATTTTACATTGGTGTTTTGAGAAACGACGCAGCTGAACATAGTGGATGGTGACTATTCATCGGAATAGTTCTATTCCGATGAACGAACTGAATAAGATGCCATGTGTGCACGGAAAAACGACGGTATTTGATTGGCCGGCCAGTGTTGGTCGCAAACTACCAGCATACGTTAAGTAGATCTCTGCACGTTGGCCCAATACCGTGGCCTCCATCATCTTCTCAAGACCAGAGCCACAGGCAGCAGCGTGCATGGCTGCTTCCAGGAAGAATAAACTGTATGTGGTACACGTTGTGGTACCTGCAAAGCCACAGAGTGGGCTAGACAAAAGACGGGATTGCTGGAAAGAATCCCCTCTTTTGTCTAGCCTCCTCTGCTGAAACGAAGCTGTTAATCACTAAAAGTCCTGCTTTGGTACTAGAGGAAACCCTCCCCCTCCCTTAGTAACGATATACTGATTTCAGTGCAGATCGCAGTTCCCCCACTTATAATTGACCCACTTGGCCCACTGTGTACAGCCACTTCAGAGTATCGACTATTTCAACAGCGCGATCATTTTGCCGAATGGCATGTTTGAAGTTTTACATGCGTAGATTAAATAAACACTGTTTAGAATCTAACTAAGTACAAGACCAATTAATAATTAACTCAACAGGCTAAGGACGCCTTTAAAAGTTTATTGATAAAATTTCTATTTATACTACTAATACTTAATAAATCATTAACTAATAAAATTATACAAAAATTTTTAGCCAGAACTTGCATACTAGTAGGTACATACGTAGTATGAGCACTTTGTGTAGCGCGCATTTTTATAGATAAAATGCGCGCTGGTGATGCCCATTCCATGCCGAATGGCATGGAATGGGCATCACCAGATCCTGTGACCGAATCCGGTTGTCATCAAATGCTGCATGATCCACCGTATTACTGGATCCGGTTTTCCGGATTTCAATCCCTAGTTGTCCCTAATGGAGACCCTAAATTATAAAATGGGTATAATAAGTATGGATGTTGGAGCGAATGATGATAATGGTACAATAATGAAATGGGAAGAATGATGAGAAATTGAATAGAAATTACTTCGAATGATGAAATAAGTAAAAATTGAATAGAAATTACTTCAAATGATGAAATGGGTAAAAATTAAATAGAAATTGTTTCGAATGATGAAATGGGACGTAAGCGATTACACAAACTTTTTTTATTGGCCCGCCGACGACACGGCGACTAAACCGGGCCTTGTCACTGGCTTACAAGTTAAGAAAACGCTATCGGCGGCTGCAATATTCACACATTGCATTGTTGTCGGCGAAATTATTTACGAGAACAGAAATCAACTCGCTATGCTGTGTCTTCGTCGGCGGGTTCGGTGTGTAATGTCCTTGAGTTCCTAGGTTGCTCACCGCTATGAAAAATTCATTGGATTGATACCGAGTACGGCCGATAAAGTGCTCCGCTTCAATAGTGATTCAGATGGGTTTCGATTCAGTTCAGCAGTTTTCAGGTTTCCTTTTAGAAGAAATAAAATGGTTTCCTTAGTTACAGAGGTCGTTTTAAAAAGCATTATTTTTGTGTTTTGCTATACGAGGTGTAGCAAGCATGGGAACACCGGCTTATTCCATTCTTCCCCGTTGAAGATCCCCGTCAACGGGGAACAATGAACTTTTTGTTCACTATTCCCCGTTGACGCCGATCCGAGCTTGTAACGGGGAATAATGAACTAAAAAGTTCATTATTCCCCGTTGCGTCAAAAATAAAATACTAATAATTTTTAGAATCATGTTTTTATTTATGTAGGTAAAGATCACACTGATTATTTTTATAATCATATTAAATTGCCGTGGAGCTGATTTTTTCCTATTTCTTTTTTATGTTTCTTCAATAAAATCACAGAACTATAAAAAAACATAAGTATTATAAAAAATGTAAAAATGTAGCTTAACATAACACTCCTATAAAATGCAATTCGGGCAACAATACCCACAAAACAAACTCTTACATAAATAATGTGTTGTTGAATCAGCGAAGTTTTTCTTATAAGTGTCCAATTGTAATTTCGCCTTTAGTAAGTTCCATTTGTACCGCCTGTATGTATATGTTACCCCCGTTACAAGCTCGGATCGGCGTCAACGGGGAATAATTTCTTCGGATTTTTTCCTATTTCTTTTTTATGTTTCTTCAATAAAATCACAGAACTATAAAAAAATCTGATTTGATTAAAAAGTTTAATAAATAGTTTCCACGGCAATTTAATATGATTATAAAAATAATCAATAAGTGATCTTTACCTTATAAATAAAAACATGATTCTAAAAATTATTAGTATTTTATTTTTGACGCAACGGGGAATAATGAACTTTTTAGTTCATTATTCCCCGTTACAAGCTCGGATCGGCGTCAACGGGGAATAGTGAACCAAAAGTTCATTGTTCCCCGTTGACGGGGATCTTCAACGGGGAAGAATGGAATAAGCCGGAACACCTACGCATATATAGGTACCTAATTGAGGTTGCTTGTAAAAATGTATGAAAAATTTCCTAATAATTATTGATATTATAACCTGTAATTACCGGTATAGTATATCTTTAGTTTTTCTGTGAGAACGTATGTATTTTACCTAATTTACTTACGTGGGTGATACCAATAGTTTTCCAAATGTTTTCTCGAATAAGACCTAAGTAAGGCTTTGTCCTGAGGCTTCCTGCAGCCATAAAAAATAAAAAATAAACTTATCTCTTGTACGATTCGCACGGGTTTGCTAATAGTTAGTATGCAATTGGTGAGTCACCATGGTGGAGAGGTTTTACATCTTTGGCGCGTTAGTGCACTAATTGGGTCTAAAGCCTCGCTCAGTTTGCATAGTGTAGAAAGAGATGCCCTAGAGGGCATCTCTTTCTAACAGCGGTTAGTGCTAAATAGCAGCACTCTGACGGAGAGGTACAAGCTGAAATGAACTTTTTTGCGTTAACGTTAAATCTAAAATGTATTTTTTCCCGGTCAGAAAGACTAATGGCAACCTACAATTACACATACATGGCTCAAGACGCATACATCCCCCTGCAGACCCTCGTGGCGACGGCGGCAGTGTGCCCCCGCGGGTCGCACCGCCCCCGCCGAGGCTGGGCAGTGAATGCGATATACTAAACTAACGTATCTCTCAGTGCATAGTGTAAATTTTAGATACCTACTCGTATTATTGCTAACTCACCGTAGAACTGCAAGAAAACAGTTGCTTCATTTTAACAAAGACTAACTGTCTGGAAGGCAACAGGATAGTAGGTGTAAGTCCTGAAGCACAATATTATTAAACAATAGTAAGCTATTTCCGAGAAATATCGTGTAAAATCTCTAGAGGAAGGTTTATGACAACAATTTATAGAGACAGCTAGCAGGTGCATGGAACCTTGCCACGAGCAGCGCTCGAGGGAAAAACTATCATTATTTATTGTCATGGACCCTTGTTCGACATTATTCTTACTCAATGTAATATTTGCGAGTAACGCAAAGGTTGATTTTAGAATTGGACTCCAGGCGACGACGGTTCGGCGCTGAATTAGAAATATGACTTGATTGCATCGACCTACAAACAAAAGATGGACGCTTCATTGTCACTGTTACAGGAAGTACAGCTACCTACAAGCTAATCGAGATGCGCGATAGAGCGTCAGCAAAGTTCGGAAAGAAAAAAAACAGTGTACAATAATACAAAGTTCGAGAAATGTCACGACGAAAATTTGAGGCTTCCGTCGATTGGGACCGCTAGGTATGGGGACCGCGGTCCCATTCGCCGGATTGATATAATTTTATTATTTTTCTTCCGGCGAATGGGACCGCAAACCACGTGACGTAAATTGTACAGTCGTCGTCAGATACAGATCCGAAATAAATACGACAATATTTAAGTAAGTAGTACCTAGTTCATAAACATAACATAATTAATAGTTCCTGTCAATTAAAATGAATATTTTTTTTGTGTGTTGTGTACCAAAGATTTGTATAAAAGTTATAAAAAACGCATATTAATATTTGCTAGTGAAGACATGAAAAAATATTCGAAAGAGTGCAAACGTTTTTTTATTGATGCCACTTTTAAAATCTGCCTCAGTGCATTCTGTCAACCCTATACCATACATGCAGATGTGGGAAGTACTGAAGACACCGTGAATGTTGTTCCACTATTATATGCACTTCTACCTGATATGAAGACATCTACCTACGAGCTTCTCTTTGAAATGATAAAAATACAGATACCCGAATGGGAGCCGATTGTAATGTCCATGGACTTCGAAGTTTCAGCAATAAAAGCGGTTCGAAATGTTTTCCCATGTGTGAAAATAGTAGGCTGTTACTTTCATTTCAGCCGAAGTCTGTGGCGTAAAGCAAAGGAAATCGAAGTCAGCAAAACTCTACTAGGAAAAGAAGACTTTAAGCTAGCGCTGTAAGTGAATTACTTAGCCGTAAAATAATTATTGGCCATTGTTTAGAGAAATTACGATGAACACTGACTAATTGTGATTGTTGTATAATAGTTTGTTGATTATTTTATAGTCGGTATGATATACATGTACATTTTTATTATAATTTAAATAACAAAGACGATAACTAAAACGTATTAGAAATTCCTAACAATGAGCATTTTAACTAATTGTGATTGTTGTATTTGTTGATTATTTTTATAGAGCCTGGGTGTGATTATTTTTATTACATTTAAATGTCAAAGACCATAATTAATATAAGTAAAACGTATTAACACTGATTTTTTTAAATTTTTTACTTGTTTACTCTTTGTTGATTATTTGTAGTATTATTTATGTAGGTTTAGTATATTTTTATACCATTTAAAATAACAAATACTCTATTATGTTTCAGCTAAGATGTTAAGAACAATTTTGTGGCATAGAATGTAAATAACAATTTTTCTAATTATTTTTTAACCGTAAGCTACTTTAACAGACTGATTGTTGTTATTTGTTTGTAGTTCGTTGATAATTTATTTTGTAAAATAAATTTAGTATGTATATATTTTTATAAGGTACATTTTAAATAACAAGATACTAACCAAAGCGTAATAAAACATTTTTTCTTATAATAATTGTTAATAATTTGATTCATAAAAATAAATAATGTCTTCAATCAAAGAGTTTTGTTGTATAATATTACTTTCTATATCTACTGTTTCCTTTGACTGTACTTTATTTGCCTTGAACAATAGATTTTTTCGATCATTTCGTGAGCGGTCCCATTCGCCGGAAGAAAAATAATAAATTTAATCAATCCGGCGTTTGGGACCGCGGTCCCTTTTCCTAGCGGTCCCAAACGACGGAAGCCTCAAAATTTTACTATATACCATCATACCATTTAAACAGCTGCACTACTTTTAATCAAACAATTTCTAAAATCTACAAACAACGTGCTGAAATCTCTTTTTCACTGGGGGGCTAATTATAACTAAATAAATAATAAATAAATAATGCTGGACAATCCACACAGCAAAATCTAGCCCCAAAGTAAGCAGAGCTTGTGTTATGGGTACTAGATGACTGATAAACTTAATACAATACATAACATAGATATATATTTTTTATTATATATAGAAAATACCCAGAACACCCGGAACAAATATTTGCAGATCGTAGAAATACTTGTCCCAAGGCGGGAATCGAACCCGCAACCTTCTGCGTCGCAGGCGGACCTTCGCCCGCCGCGCCACATCGGTCGTCAAACTATTAGATAATTCACAGACTTCATTTATACAGGAAACGCGGACATGCGGAACCGGGGCACGTCGCCTCTGTCAGCGTCACCGCGTCAGTCGCTGACGGGAGAACCGCCCTGGACGTTGCCTGATGACGACCGACCGGACTTCTCAGCACTCAAAGAGAACATACACAGGATTAACAAGTACGGATCATGAGTAACTAGCTGGAGCGATTCGAATTCGAGGGTGAACTCATTTTACATTACACTCCGCTTATGTTTTATATTTTAAAAGACTGATATGGGCTGATGATGATGACACTACGTTTAAAAATGATGATGATGATGATGATGATAATGAAATAGGTATTGTAGTAAGGTAAAAGCTAATTGAAGTCATGGAGAGATCCGTAGGTCCTGATTTTATTGAAATTTGCTTCTCCTGCCCGCCTAAAATGGACACTTCGTTTTATAATTTTGAGCAAGACTTAGCTTTTTGCAGTTTTAGGAAATAAAACAAGAAAATTGCAAAATTGGCGTTTTGACGCCAATTTTAACTTAAACCAGGCTCTCACGCATTCCATTTTAATTTCATCGCAGAAGTTATACATATATGTATGTAAGTACATAGAACCATCACACTTAATAGGTAAACTTCTACATTTCGTATTGTTCGCGTAGGGATTGCGAGACCTCAACTCGACTGGACATGCTGCTAACCCAAGTGGAGCAGTACGCGAACAATCTGGAAGCCTTGGTGGAGGAGCGTACCTCGGACTACTTGGAGGAGAAGCGGAAATGCGAGGAGTTGTTGTACCAGCTGCTGCCCAAGTAAGAACATCTAGGGTACAAAGGATAATCGCCTTAGTTGTTATTATTGCTTTACTGCCAATAAATCTAACTCGAGAAAATGGCATTTGAATAGGTATTGATAGGTAAAATATTTCGCAAAATATGAAGGCTATATTAACGCATTCACTGCTCAGTCTCCGTGGTGAGACCCGAAGGGAGAGCTCGAGGTATATCCGAGGCCTAATGTAGCAAAGCATGGCAGTAGGTTCCAGGCAGTAAAATTATTTAATGTTCTTCCTAATTAAATGAAAGAAATTGAAAGTCCAAATATTTTCAAGAATAATTTAGAAAAACTTTTGCTGAAGGGGTGTTTTTACTACACGAAAGTAATTATTATGTAAGCAACAAATATGAATGTAATAGGTACCTAATAGATCCATGAAATAATCATGGATCTATTAGGTACCTACATTAAAATTATATAAATTCTTTTAAATTTCAAAGAAATAATGATAATGTAACAATATACATAAAATAACACAAATACGAAGAAAGAAAATCACTTAGTTACAAAAAGTAAAAAAAAAAACTAAATTTTAAAAATCCTAGAACAAAAGTTGATCCCCTCGGGGTCCTGACTCACTCCCTTTCGGCTTAGTATACATATGTCGTGGCACCCTGTAGAGGGGTATTAGGGCAAATCTGTGTTTATTTTATTTGGTATGTTTACTAAAGTAAAGTTTGTAAGTGCCTACCTTTATGGTCAAACTAAAGCTGATATAGTACTGTAAATTTGAAGTACCTATAGGAAAATAATCTCAGAAATGTAAGGTCTGATATAAAAAAAATATATATAGGCCTAATTCCCAAAAGTTTCGCTATCAATGTACTTCATCATTATCATATCAGCCCGTCGTCTCGACATATGCCTCAATGTACTAAGAAAACGCCCAACAGCATCGAACCAGCGTTGTAATTATATTAGTACTCAAATTACCATACTCGAGTACGAACGTTCGAGGAATATCCCGACTTTGATTGAAGTGAAATATGAGCCCTTCATAACTCTACCACAAAATAAATATGACTCCGATGACCCAATAACGCGGATAACTATTTTGATGGATTGGACACCAGGCAATCAATTTTATGTGAGCTGCACATCGAATGCGAAAGGCAAAAGCTTTTATTTAAGAGCAGCTCAGTTTTAACGACTCTTAGATCCATTTCTGAATCCGGCAGTATATCGATTACAACGTTACGCGTAATTTAAAGGCCGTAATGACGGTGAATAACACTAGATAACGAAATTAATTTATATCACGCTGTAAGTAAAGATCTAATGACAAATTTTGCTTTTGGCAATGTGTCATTGTGAGAAAGGCCAAATGAGAAGATATTGAAGTTTTGGAAATGAGTTGATCTACGAGGTCCTTTTTTTTATGAGTGGGAATCCTCTTGGATTCCGTTTTTTCGTAAGGGGCGAAAGAACGGTTATGCCGGACTCCTACCGGCTAAACCCATAAGAGGTCCTACGTCAACAGAATCGAGTGGCAGAAGAGTTTGGAGGCCTATCCCAGCAGTGGATGAAGTCAGGTTGCGGATGATGATGATGATGAAGCTAAATTCAAAATTACTAAAGTATTTCCAAGACTACTTCAAGTCAAGTCTATAGTTTTCCATCGAAAATTCTGACTTTATGTCAACACAAGAAACAAGTGATCTAAGAGTCGTTGGTTTCTAAGTACCTCGGCGCATTCACAGAGCGATCCGTTTTATAGGATCGTTTTATCTTATAGGTACGTTTTTTTTCAGTGATGGCTTAAGTAGTTGTAGGAACGAGTTCACACACACGACAGTATTCTGGATCCAGTAAAATTACAAACCGATGATACAGCGATTGATCTGTAAAAACGGTCCTATAAGGTTGATTGTCACGGGTTGGCGCGAGATTATAATTTTTTCGTGGATTTTAATTTATTTCTGCGTTTTACAAGGAATAAAACCACCGAAAAGTAATTTGCCGAAAACCGTAAAACAATTTCACAATTTCTATATGAACCCGTGATAAAGCAAACTTCGATTCAATTGTATCTAGGGACCAATTGGGAAAATGTTGATTTTTAGCCCAAAATTTCCTATTTTCCCAAATGCTTTCAAAACGCCAGTGAACCGATGTTAGTTTTTTCATAGTTTAATACAAAATGGTTTCCTATTTGCGGCAAATTACTTTTCCGTTAGTTTTATTTCATAAAGAAAGCAGAAAAAGTAAAAACCACAAAAAAAATTTATGTCGTGCTAACACGTAACGATCACCCTTAGATACGGATCGTTATTTTCAGAAATAACTTTTTTGGCAAAAGGCCACGTAGGTACCTATCCCAACAACAGTGACGATCAGGAATCCGAATTTACCCTGTTCTTCCTAGTGGAAGAACAGGGTAAATTCAATCAATCAGTGGATAAGATGGAAAGAAAATCAATAACACCTTATTTTTTATTTGATAGTATACAGTTTTACTTGTGCTTATTTTGTAAGCCTAAAGAAATAAAGTTATTGACTTCTTATTTTTCCCCAGATCTGTGGCCTCCCAGCTGATAATGGGCCAGCCGGTCATGGCGGAGACCTACGACCAAGTAACGATCTACTTCAGTGACATCATCGGATTCACGCAGCTCTCGGCCGAATCCACGCCTTTGGAGGTTGTGGATCTACTCAACGATTTGTATACGAGCTTCGATTCCATTATTGAAAACTTCGATGTCTATAAGGTGGGTTTTTGCATCACCAAATAATGCAGCACTGCCGTCAGTGTATACTCTGCATGCTCGGCCAGGATAATTCAATTAGGAACATCCAATGCGAGCCCGAGTGGCTGTACACGAATGAGGTTATTTAGTTATTCTTTACTGCGAAAAGCAGAATGACAATGCCACCATAGAAAATAGTAAATTAAATAATGATTTATGAATAATCCAACCTATAGTAATATCAATAAAGTTTGATTTCGATAGGCAGGGGAAGCGGATTTTTGTCTTTGTCTTTGTGTTTGTTTTGGCGTAACTTATGTATAGTGGGTTAATTGTTAGGTAAGTACTTCTGTTCAAGGAAATTGAGACACAAAAAATATTTTTAACGTAAATCTGTTAATCTACAACTGCTAGGAAAGTGATTTACGCCTTTTCCAAACTTGAGGTAGAAAATACGTCATTGCAGTAGGCCAAGCACGGGGATTGTTCTCTAGGGTAGAATAGACAATAATGACATCGCATCGTCATCAGGCGTACTAGAATGCGGGTCGAAAAATTCTACGGAATTTATTTCTCACTTATTTGCCGGGAGAGAATAATGTAGAATGGAAATCCATTTCTAACGTGTTAGGTATTTTTTTTAATTATCTGAAATTTCATTTTCATTATAGGTTAAACTACAAAAAGTTTTTACTCCGAGTCCGTCATATGATATCGGCCTCTTCCGTTCTCGGAACAGTAATTCAAAAAAAGAACATGTCGTCGAGTGATAGTGAAGATTTTATGACACCGCCATTATTAAAAGAAACTGCTCAAGCAGTGATTGAGAACTTATTACCTTAGCAATCCAGAAATAAATACAACAAGACTTATGAAGATTTCGTGTATTGGAAAAACGAGAAGAGTGCAACTTCTTTTTCGGAAAATGTTTAATTCTCCTCGTAGGTGTAGTTTATAGCACTATGGAGAAAGTGCGATTCCTACCTCGTGTGTTTTAGGGCTCGGCGACTAACTAACAACCTGACAAGGTTCCTTGTTCGCTTCTATATTTTACCTTAAAAAGATTGAAGTGAACAAAAAATCAAAGTGATCACTTTATTTCCTAGTTTTCTTATGTAATATGAATTTTGTGACGTGTCCAAGAGTCCTGTAAGGAAGGAAATAAAGCACTCTGATATTTGAGTTGTTTCAGTGTAGATTAAATCGCAAATCAATCTAAACAAACAGCGTGTGATATGCACATATTTCCCACATCAAATTTCTCAATAAACCCTTAGATAGGGATCAGTCAAGTCAAATTATTGTCTTCGGAGTTTTGTGAGAAACAACGCCTGCGAAACAGTAACTAGTTATAGACATTATTAAATTGTTACTTTAGAAGTGTTTGTGATGGTGGAAGGCCATACACAATATTTCAAATGCTTTGTAGAGTCGACTGTACTTCACAATGGGATATTCTCAATTCGACGAGATTTTTTGGTCCACTCACAAGTTAGGTACAGTGGCGTTCATTGATAGGTAACCCCCCCCCTTTCCTTCAGGTGGAAACAATAGGCGACGCGTACATGGTAGTCTCCGGCCTTCCGATGCGCAATGGCAACCGCCACGCAGCTGAGATCGCCAGGATGTCCCTGGCGCTCCTCAATGGAGTGAGAGTCAAGACGGTACCGCATCGGCCGGGGGAGAAGCTGCTGCTGAGGATCGGGATGCACTCAGGTAGACCACCATCATCAGATCACTTAGACTTGCACTGCTGAACATAGGCCTCCAGAAGCACAAAAAAGACGCCATCATAAACGGGGGCTCTGGGAGCTTAACATTATAGTCACCAACACCACACTTCGCAGGCAAAGTATGTGTTCAATATACTCAGAAGAAAGCTATTGTTCTGCCTCTGGTAAATTTCCTAAGTCTTCATAGATTTTCAAACTAAATTGGGTACCTACCTACCTACCTACCTACACGTTTGAATTGCCGTGACGTGTATCACGCTGCCACGTGTCGACGATGCACGGCGGTGTCCCCTTGCAAGCGGCCGGTGCACCGATGAATCTTAAGAGCACGCAATGCGCGCATTTTGTGAAAAGGATAGGCATAGGATTTCGCGTTCACAGAAGCGGGACAGAACATAAGTTTTTGGAACGGCATAAGAGCAAAAATTAAGTTTTCTTCGTTTAAAAAAAACTACACAACTTATGAAGAAACTGGTTTATGGAACTAAATAATTAGTAATAATAATAACCTACTAATCAAAACATAAGTAATTTCTATAGACCGCATAGGTTCCTGAGATCTCGACCAAATTATGTGCGAAACAGTGCACTTTCATGTTTTATTATCATATTTTTCTCAATCGTGTTATCTCTTTCAAGAGACCAAAAAAAATGTTTAGGATTTTATGTAATTCGAGTTTTTTACCACGGGAATCCCCTGAATACTGTGATTTCGGCCTAGTTTGATTTTGTTAACTAAACCCGTTAGGTGCGCCTCTTAAAGTAAACCTTTGAGTAATTTGTCAGCTTAAACTTAGCTTTAACGGTTTGCCGTAGGTGATAAAATGGCAGACTAGGGTCTTCTCTCCGAATCTTAACACTTTTTACGGCATTTTTTATTGCTAGTTGTTCGGATCAAATTTGGTTGAACAAGCGAAGCATTTTTAGTACCAAAATTACAACTAGATGTCGTAATAAATAAATTAAAGGCGCCTTTATGCTTTTGAGCGACTGTCGAACCCAAATGTATTGTCCACGCGAATCATTGTTTTCTTATTATGTATATTATTGTATTTTTGTCTGTATTGTTAAGTTAATTAAAGTTAAAATTATTAAATACATTTTGAACGAGATCGTTGTCTCTTAATAAGCCCTGTTGTTGTAGGGCTCCGTCCGGGGTAAACAAGGAACCCTAAGTTTCACAATTTACGTCTAGTGCCGGCCGTCTGTAAACACCTTAAAAAGAGAATTTTATGTTTTTGTAGCGTGGCTTGTTTACAAACATTGCACCTGGAAAATGACTGGAGTATATCAATATTCTTTATTTGGACATAAATTGGTCTATGGTAGTATTAAGCATACCTGCTCCAGGTATGCTTAAAAATAAGTAATACTTAGATGATAATATCAGAGATGAGTGAATAATCATAGTTAGAATTTAATGGGGTACATTAAATAGTCTTAGGTAGTAGTTAGGAGTAGATGGTTTTCCACCACTCTATGTTGCATATTTAGTTAGTACTTCAACTAACAAGTATAACTCGATTTTAATAACTAATTAACCCGAGGGCCTAGCTGGCGGGTCTCGTTTAATAAGTTTACTTACGCAAATTGAAACTCACGCCAACTTTATCGGCTTTTGATGGACAGTTGAAATTAAATTTAAACTCAATAGTTTTCTGGACTGACTATTCAAAGCAGCAAATTATATAATCATCCTAGGATAATGTACTCACCAATTAATTGTCAATAATAAAAAACTGATATTTTTGTACCAGACAATGAACAGTTTTCCAAAAAAGGAAAACTATATTTTACCTCAGAACGGATAGATGGCGCTAGACGGCTAGGATGTCAATGTCTAAATAAGTACGGTCTGTTTCCCTTTTAATTAAAAAATAATAAAAATGTATACATATAAAAACTACATATGGCAAATGCTAAAACTAGGGAGTCAAAAAAAAAAGTTCGGTCTACGCCAGTTTTATTTGGGTCCTCACTTAAAAAAGCGCCCACTTTTCAGTTTTTTCGAACTATTTTTTGACACTAAGAAGACGCCTCATACGATACAAGGACCTTTTCAAATACTGTCAATTCACCATTACATACTTTTCCTCCAGGTCCATGTGTCGCCGGAGTAGTCGGCCTGAAGATGCCCCGCTACTGCCTTTTCGGAGACACAGTGAACACAGCTTCGAGGATGGAGTCCCATGGAGAAGCTTGTAGGATACACGTCAGCCCTAAGACCAAGGAGGTCCTGGACTTGTACGACTGCTTTGAGCTGGAGTGCAGGGGAGAAATCACTATGAAGGTAACATAAGTATCTTTTTAAAAGTAATTTACTCATTGTTCACAAATTAATACGAATGGTAGAAAGACTTGCTTTGTGGTGCCGGCTTAGAATTTGCACCATCCCAACTCTTCCCGCGGGTTTCGTATGAGGCGACTAAGGGATATCCACCAGGGGTAGGCAGCAGCGCCCCTGCAGAACAATTCTACCACCGAACTGCGATCCCCAAACCGCATGCCCAGCGTGGGGATTATGGGCATTAACCCCGTGAGATAAAAGCCAATAAGGTAATTATCAGGGAGAGGTCTGGGTCCGATAGACCAATATAGGCTGCGGAGTTGGAGGAGGGTAGAAATACATAAAATAGAACAAAATAGTTGTGCTAGGCATTCTATTAAAGTTATACAGGGTGCCACGTAAAGATGTTCTAAGCCGAAAGGGGTGATTCTGGACATCGAGGGGGTTAATGTTTGTTCTACGATTTTTTTAATATCGAACTATGATTTGTCTTATTTGGAAAAAAAATGGAGAATGGTTCCAATTTTTTCTTTATGATCGTGTTCTTTAACGTTTATTCTTACATTATTATTATTGTTTTGATATTTCGAAGAATTTACATAACTTTTAATCATCTGCTGTAGTTGCTGAGATATTAAAGATAGAAAAAAGGATAGAAAAAGCGAGACCATAAGGGTTTCGAAACCGATATCCGATCTTCGAAACCCTGGTCTCGCTTTTTCTGTCCTTTTTCTGTCTTTAATATCTCAGCAACTACAACAGCAAATAACTTGAAATTCAAAATAATAATACAATTGCGCTTGTATGATTAAAAGAAAAATTATATATTTTTTTTTAAATGAAAATGAAGTTTTCAGTACAAATAGTGATATCGAAATTTTAAGAGATACCTACATGATCAAGTGGGGTATCAAATGATAGGTATCAATCAGTTTGCACATTTCAAACAGTTTTTGATATTTCTGTAGGTTTCATACTTTTTGAAATATTTTGAAAAAACTCGAAAAAATACCTATCCCCCCCCTATCTCTGAAGTTTGCAGAGCTATTCATCTGTAATGTATCTAGTGTTTGTAGATATGAATCTATATTTTACAGGAAAAATATAGAGAAGTGTGTAAGTAGAACACTTTTTGAAAAATAGTCAAAAAGGGGGGGGGGATAATTTTCATAAGGAGGCTAACTTACCGAATGGGGTATCAAATGAAAGTTATCGGTTTGTACATCTCAAATCAGTTTTTGAAAGTTCTGTAGGTTTCATACTTTATGAAATATTTTGAACAACTCGAAAATTTTACTATTACCCTCTATACTCCGAAGTTTGCAAACCGATACATCAGAAACCTACCTATAATTTTTAGGTATTCAATAAATAGCAAAGTCTCTAACCGGTACCTGTAGTACATAATTGGTATACTTGACAAACATTCGAAACCCTCGGCGCGCGAGTCACACTCGCACTTGACGAACTTGTTTTTTTATTAATTTCGTGACAAAACACTGGTTTTGCTGAAAAACAATCAAAAAACATTTGTTAAAAAATTGGTAATGTTAAATAATGCAAGAGTGCATGTAAAAGAATACGTATAGGAAGAAAAAAAACTTTGCTATTTGCAAACAATATAAGAAAATATTCGATATTCAAAAAATCGTTATTCACATGTTAATTCCCTCGGAGTCCCGAATCACTCCGTTTCAGCTTAGTACACCCTCTCTGTGGCACCCTGTATAGTGCACGACCGTAAGGAGTGGCACAAGAGGTTAGATACCTTTACCCAGCAGTGGGCGAAGTCGGTCTGCGGATGATGGTTATGATCATCTAGATTCTAGAAAATTCAATACTTAGGTTTCCTACCACTGTCATGATTTAGTATGACGCAAACATGAGTTTTTGAGATGATATCTGTGAAATAAGGTTTAGGGATTAAACTATAACGATTACTTATTTAGTAATATTCCACAGGGTAAAGGCAAAATGACAACATACTGGCTCATAGGAGAAAAGACACCAAGGAATCAAGAAATCCAATCATACGATGCAACAGACTATTCGCAAAGTAACATTGTGAACCCTAGCATCACCTTTCAAGGCCCTGACAGCCCTGCATCGCACTCACTCACACACAACCATAGTCCAGACCAAAACGGAAAAGAGAACCATCACAGACCATACGAACTGCAAAACGAGAAAGACAGAATCAAACACGAAATAGCAACATTCGTCGCAAAAGACCTCATCAACAATATCGATATAGCCGTGAGAGAATTTAGAAAATCACAAAGCGCTAATTTCACCTCGACAACAAAAGAAACGAAGACGATTGTGAATGGAAACGCAAAAGGTTTGATAACTCCAACATACGATAAAGAGCTGGTTATTAGCAAGGGTAAGGTGCGAGATGTAGTTAAAAAATTTAATAGCGGAGTTGTTGCTGAGAACGGGAAAACTAAAATAAAGTCTGTAAAAACTGTAGACTGAAACAGGGGAGCTTCTTTTATAAAGATTTATGAACCGAAGCCTTTCCCGTTTCACCAAAGCGTTTCACAGTGCATAAACCTTATTAATTTTAAATATAAATCCACATTTAAAAAAAAAAACTTAATTATTACTGGGCTTACTTGAAGAGTTTTTGTAGTACCGTGTGCAATTTTTTATAACATTTCTATCGTTCATTCAGTCGTTCTGCTCTTATAATTTCATCTAAAATGTAAGAATAATACTTAAGTTTAAAATATACAGGGAGCTAGTCAAACTAGTGCACAATACTGAAGGAGGTCATTCACCTGCTACCACTGATTAATATTCAGTGAACAAACCGCAAACGATTTTTTATATCCGTACTAGCAAAGCCTTATTAGTGTTTTAAGCCATCCCAAATTGGCGGTCTCTTCGATGTGCGCCTCCCCTTCTCGCACCAGCTGACGGCACGGGCAGAAGGCGACCGCAATCAATGATCGCGCCGCCATAACAAGGCAATATATGTAATTAAATAAGATATACTGAAAAAAAGAGTCGTTTGCGGCTTGGTTTGTTCACTGAATATTAATCTGTGGTAGCAGGTGAATGACCTCCTTCAGTATTGTGCACTAGTTTGACTAACACCATTTATAGGTACTTAATTTAACAATTGCCTAAGTTATAGAAAAATATAAAATAGAGTTTATAGGAGTAGGTGTACTCGTACCTTTAAAAGATTAAAACCTTTTCCAAGCATGTTTCGAATCCACAGTAGCGTAACAGATAGCGTTTCCTTTCCGTTTATTTTGCCAAGCACAGGAACTGTGTACTGTTAAAAAAAAATATAGTACTTGATCTATAACGTATCTAGTCAACTGCATGAAAAATCAAATATGTAGTACTTAACCTAGTGAATAAGAAAAACTGTTAGCTGAGAAAACATTACCTGATTTCACGATTGGCATATAAAAAAGCGTCAGTCAAGTAAAAAGAAATTAGACCACTAGCATCTGTCTCGGCCAAGCATTTATGTACTTTTATAACGCCAAGTATTCATTTTCAAAAATAAATAAAATAGGATATGAACCAAATACGAACTAAATATTACAACCGGTGACCAAGTACGACGTATTCCTGCAGAGTGTGACGGCCAAGTTCTAGTCATAGTAGTAGATGAATTTATTACTGACGTATTATAGATATAGATCGCTAAGGCGAACCAATGAAAGATGTAGTGAGAATTATGTAAAATGTATTATACACTTAGACCCCGTAGTGTTTTTACAGACTTTTTATACTTCGGAATCTTTCTTATGCATTAAACTGTATACCATTATAGAATCCAAGATATTTTTGGTAAACAAAGAAATTATGAAACCTTTACTCAAACTGATAATAATAACAGACAGATACATAATACAAACAACAAGGAAACAGCAATTTAACCACTTAAATAGCAGACGTGCTGCGAAAAAGGTGCCAATTCATGTTAAAACCCGTTTGAACTCACATGTGCACCTTTTTCGTCGGAACGTGAGACAATATAAATGATGGATGAAAGCTTTCACAACCAAAACCTGTTTTGACGTTCTAAGATTTACTACGATTAAAATATTTTACACTAAGATTTCATTGGTTTTGTAACTCCATTAGTTGCAAAAAAAATCTAGGATTCTAGAAGTGTTTATGTCACCGGCAGATAGTAAGACCCGTAAAATTATTAAAGTTCTAGTCACTTTATAACTTTCCGGAAAATAATCAACAGGAATGTAGCAATTACAATTTAACGCATTCAAACACGTAAATTTATAATTATCCTAAGCTTATCCGTAAGATAATAAATTAATAAACCTGTGAACCAATCATGACCATATTTTACTACTGTAAGAATTCTCTGGCATCGTTCGTAAAATAATAAACTGCCCTCTGATTGATCTGAGTGTTTATGTGCGTTAGATTGTTAGTGCTGCGGCCTTGTTAATTATTTTTATAATTTCATAATTTTACAGGTCTTCTTACGGTGACATATTTATGACAACCATGTTATTAGATTTAGTAAGTAAAGTAGGTATTAGTAGAAGAAGAAACTCTACTTTAAAATGATGTCGGCTTTTTGAACAACCTGCTGATATATAACGGACCTTGCAATTACGCTTATGTAAACCTATATGTTTAATTAAAATAACTAAAGTTATATGCCTCAGTTGATGATCATATCTCACTATTTATCTCATTTTTGGCAAACAATACCGATTGAGAAAAACTCCTACGACTTTGGTAACATTGCAAAATATCATGCCCTTGAATTGCATGTATTTTAGACCATGTAACTTTAACCTTATAAATTGGAATCTTAACAATTTTTAATATTAATAATGAACTTATATTTAGACTCATGGTTTGATCTCAATATATGTAGGTAATAAAAATATCATTATAAGTTTTACGTGTACCGTATCGATCTCTATTTTTGTGATTAATGTTGTAAAAATATGTATTATTTTTCATTAAACTTCGTAATTTATTAGTTTTGTCTGCAGTGTATTTTATGAATTATGTTATTCGATCTGAAATAAATTTATTTACTTGTATAATTTTGTTTTAATGTAGTTTGAACCTAAAACATTTTAAAAAAGTATAAAATAAAGTACCTATACTTACCTAAACTTTACAACAGAAAACGTATATTTTCGTTTATATCTTGAAGACTAAATTATAATGCTATGAAATAAAACTCAATTAATAAAACAAAAAAACTGAAGAAGGCATTGTACTACACCTACGTAAGACAGTTTCCCCTACTGCGTAAAAATAAAATACAACGTCACTGCATGCAAACACCAATGAATGAATTTACTTACTAAAGGCAAACACAGCCAAAATAGAAGCAAAGTGTTCAGGAAGGCTTGGTCTGATTTGTATAGCCAAAATATTTGCCGAGAAAAATGATACGCAATGTGTATGACAATTTTCATGGACCTTATTAAAGAGATAGGGGAGCGGTGACAATCTGTCGTATAGATATTTATGTTATGATTTTATCATCGTGAGAGAGGATATGTGTTTGTTTTGTGATTTCGCAAGTTCTGTGGTGATTGTGAATTATTAAGGTTTAAATTGGGAGGTCGACAACATTAAAATATTAGGTCCTTACATATGAAATTGGCGTTTTTCGTACTGGCCACTTTAATCACAAATTTCTCCTCTTTGGTAAGGAATTCCAAATTCAAATTTGTACAGCTATAGACTCATGTATTTGTGCTTCGATGATCGTCATTCATTTGTTTTTTTCTTCTGTTTTTTTCTGTTTGCGTCACTCATTTTACAAAATGGAAAACTTAAAATATCGCATTATTTACGAGTACGAGTTCCGCCGTGGCACTAGTGCTGCGGAAACAACTCGAAGGGTGAATGATGTGTATGGCGGTCGTGTTGCAAAAGAAAACACAGTTCGTTTTTGGTTCCAACGTTTTCGTTCTGGAAATTTTGACCTGCAGAACAAGCCCCGTGGACGGCCTGAGACTCAAGTTGATAATGAAGAGTTGAAGGCTATTGTGGAAGCGGATCCATCGCAAACCACGTCCGAGTTAGCTGCAGGCTGCGATGTTAGTGATAAAACTGTTTTAATTCACTTGAAGCAAATTGGGAAGATTAAAAAGCTTGAAAGGTGGGTACCTCACGAATTGACTGAAGCTACTAAACCGGCACAATAATGAAGGTATTTTAAACCGAATCATTACCTGTGATGAAAAATGGGTTCTTTACGATAATCGGAAGCGCTCAGCGCAATGGTTGGATCCTGGCCAGCCAGCCAAATCCTGCCCCAAGCGAAAATTAACCCCAAAAAAGTTACTTGTAAGCGTTTGGTGGACTAGTGCCGGTATTGTTCATTACAGTTTTCTCAAATCTGGCCAGACTATTACGGCTGATGTCTATTGTCAGCAATTGCAAACCATGATGGAAAAGCTAGCGGCTAAACAACCTAGGCTGGTCAATCGCTCCACGCCACTGCTGCTTCACGACAACGCTAGACCACACACTGCGCAACAGACGGCTACTAAATTAGAAGAGCTTCAATTGGAAAGTCTAAGACATCCTCCGTACTCCCCGGACCTTGCTCCAACAGATTACCATTTTTTTCGAAATTTGGATAACTTCTTGCAAGGGAAAAAATTCAACTCCGATGGGGCAGTCCAAATCGCCTTCAAAGATTTTATTGATTCCCGTCCGACTGGTTTTTTTAGTAAAGGGATCAATGAACTACCTATAAGATGGCAAAAGTGCATAGAAAATAATGGTTCATACTTTGATTAATTAAATATATTATATTAAAAAATATTCGACTTTTTGTTCCTCCCATACAAAACGCCAATTTCATATGTAAGGACCTAATATGTGGTCGTACATACATAATCAATCAAAACCAAAGTTATCGACATAGCTCAGAGAATTAGCAAGCTGAAGTGGCAGTGGGCTGGCCATATCTTGCCAAGAAACGACAACCGCTGGGGTAAACGTGTTCTCGAGTGCAGACCGCGACTCGGCAAACAAAGTGTAGGATGCCCTTCGGCTAGGTAGGATGACGATCTGCGAAAGACTGCAGGCAGATGCTGGATGCGGCAAGCTGAAGACAGGGCGCTATGGCGCTGGTTAAGGGAGGCCTAAGTCCAGCAGTGGACTAAGATAGGTTGATGATGATGACATATAGGTACTCGACTTTTATATCAGCATCCCGGGAAAAGCTAGCCACGATTCCTTCAAGGTAGATAAAGCAAATAGTAACAAAGGTCGAGAAAATATTGTTCTCGGATCATGTTTTATTCCTTGATTTACAAGATGCATTAGCTCATAAATCTCAATTCAAAGGATAGAACGGATCGTTGGACGATCGGTTGGACGATCTCCAGCAACATAAACATTGTTCTTAGTTCAACGACTGACCACAGCTTGTACCTACTAAATGTTATTATGTAGGTACCTAATATGTACCGTCAGCAACGAAACCAGCTGAAATTATTACGAAAAGTAAAGTTACGCTTAAGAGGGTGCAATCCGTGCCATTTTGTGAAAAGTATAGGCATAGGATTTCGCGTTCATAGGTGCGGGACAGAGTATACGTTTTTGGAGCGGCGTAAGCGCAAAAATCAAGTTTTTGCATATTCACAAGAAAACTACACAACTTATGAAGAAACTGGTTCAAGGAACCAAATCATTAGGATATTTCCTACGAATCAAATCATAAACCTTTTCAATAGACCGGAGGGTTCCTGAGATCTTGACCAAATTATGTGCGAAAAAGTGCACTTTTTTTATTTTTATCGTAATTTTTTTTTGCAATCGTGTTTTCACATTCAAGGAACCGAAGAAAAAATGTTGAATTTTATGTAATTTGAGCTCTCAGTACTTACGGGATCCCCATGATAACGGGGATCCCGTGAGTACCTACTGAGATCTCGGCCTAGTTTCACAACCAAACCTGCTAGGTTCGCCTCATACAACTCTCCAAATGATTCGAAATTTCTTCAACTTCGAGCTATAAAAATGTGTTCATCAAAACTAGGATCGAGTTCAGATACATTTACTCCAAAAGAGTATATAAGTGATTGGCGCTCTTCCTGCTAATATTATAAAGGCGTAAGTTTGTGCCGATGTAAAGATGTCTGGCCGAAGACCACACCAACACCACTGAATGGATCGGGCTGAAATTTGCACTCATAAAGAACTGGACCTGGAATAAGATATAAGCTACTTTTAATTCCAAAACCGCGAGCGAAGTCGCGGGCAGAAGTTAATAATACTCCATAAATATCTGACCAAACCGACATTTTGATATCACTTCTCGTGTAGGTAGCGACTCTTGTTGCTGGCTGTACCTCCTCGCGTAATATGGTATCTAGGAACGAAACAAGCTAATATCGCATCAAGAAGCAATGATGTGTTCCGGATTGAGAGTCTTCTGGCATTTGTGTGCAAATAACAAAATACATTATGTATGAGGAATCGATCACTATAGATACCTAGGATTATACAAAAGCTTTCATTCAGGGCACTCTAACGTAATGGTAATGAGATCGACTAAACAAATACAAATACAAAATACAAATGTTTTTTATTTCGTTCACAAAGTACATTCATCTTTACAATATTTTGTAACCTCCTTTTAAGTAAAGAGTACTTGTACTAGGAGGTTTCGCTCTTCCTTAATTACATTTCTTACAATTTAGGAAAAACTTTTACAATAAAACATTTTTTTTGAGATTGACTATAAATGTTATTTATTTATTGAGAATTGAGTTTATTTCAGATAATAACAGAATAAAACAATTACAACTAGTATATACACTTAATATCTATTTCTTAAAAATCTAAGCCGTCACCAGAAGGCAGAGTGCCCAGAATGCTGGCAGCATTACCACGTTGAATGGCAATGCTAATTCGTTGACCGAAATAGAAGCCAGCATTCCGATCACCTGTCGACTCTACTAGAAGTTTGGTAATATCTTTATAAATGGCGTGTGCTCCAGGTCCCCAAGGTTTCAACCCCAAACGGCTCAAATAGGTAACCTAGGTCAAGATTAGCGTATTTTCGCCGTTTGAGGGACTCCGCTGATGTTGCTGCGGAGCCGGCCCAAAGGGTGGGCTTAGTCTGCAGTTAGCTCATTGTTTTAAGTGGAAATACTAGTTTTAATTTGTTGCTTTTATTTGATAGCAATTTATTTGCTGATAAAGTTATTAAATAAACCGCCAAGTGCGAGTCGGCTCGCACACGAAGGGCTCCGAACCGTAAAAATCAGGAACTTTTTCAAAGTAAATCAAATTTTCACTTGTTCGGAGACCCCTTTAAATTTTCTACTTTATTTTATTTTAGTACTTGTTGTTACTACAGTTGAAGTGTTACCTATTTAAAGTAAGTTTATTGTGCCTACCTATTGTAGTTCAAGAGATAAAGGCTTGACAAATTATGAGCAAAAATAGCAACAAAAACACGTTTGTATACAACAAACGTGTTTTTGTTTTTGTTGCTGTTTTTGCTTTTATTAAAAGGGGGGGGGAGCCCCTTTTAATTTTGATATTTATTTTATTTTTATTAGTTGTTGTTATAGCGGCAAGAGAAATACACATTCTCTGAAAATTTCTACTGTCTACCGCCTACAGTCCTTAAGATAGAGCCCTGTGACAGACGGACGAACGAACGGACAGCGGAGGCTTAGTAATAGGGTTCTGTGTTCACCCTTCGGGTACGGAACCTGTAAAAGAGACTGCTTCTGAATTCACATAATATATTTTAACCAACGAGTAGTAGTCCAATGAATTATATTGTGTAGTTCTCAGATAAAGTTTTAACGTTAATGTTTGCAAAATTAAAAAAGAGAACTTGAACATTACTATAAATACTTACATAACAAGTCACATAAGTAACTTAAAATAGAAAGGGGGTAGCTCTTTATTGACAAAGAAAATTACTGTTCAATAATAAAAAAAAATTAGAACTAGTATTTACAATTGAAACAATTAAGCTAACTGCAGACTGTTGCAAACAATTTACAGATAGCTCAACTGATCTATATCAGTACCAGTCGGAAGCGTCCCCAAGAGCTGGCTGCATTGCCCCGCTGTATGGCAATGCTAAATTGCTAATGCGCTGCGCCAGATACCCACCAGCTCTCGGGTCACGCGTCGCGTCGACCTGACGCTCAGATAACTTTTTAAAGTAAAGTAACTATATCTAAAACAAACTTAGAAAACAAGAACCGTGACAAGAACGTTCAAGAACCTTTGTAAATTATTTTTATTTATTGGTGGTATTTTCTATATCTCGTCTACGTAATCAAATGATCGCGTTAAAGAAAATGAATACAATACATAATACATATTATAGAATCGTAAATACATAATAAAATGATATTATGATAACGAACCTTTCCAGTTCAGTTCCTAACGAACCCACAATACAATTGTTTTTTTTTGTGAAGTAACTTTTTTTATTCTGGAAAAAAAAATCAACACATCAATCATTATAATTTCAGCGCATTACGCATTTTATGGTCCAGCATTTACATAATTAAGACAGGTGATAAAATATGCTAAATTATGATACCGTGAAATTAATCATTATTTAACGAGGTTTGATTAAGAATAATATTAACTTTATAAACTTTTCCAAATACGTTTTAGGTCACCACTCACCAACCACTTTGAAGGCCGCCATTTTGGTTATTTTAACCTTTGTTTCGTAATAATAAAGCTTAGAAATACAGATTTTATTAAGATCTATGTAGAAAATGCTGGGATTTGCAAGAGACGTGTGCTTTATGAAGATTAGCTTCAGTTCATCAAAGCTACCTGCAACTTTCCGTAGAAGTGTGTGGGCATCATGCATATATATGTCATGTATATATTGTAGACATTTCGCCTTTGTTGCTCCTGGTCGTGGTTGTGGATTGAATAGGTTCTTCGGGTCGAGTGTGCTAGTTACGGCAGATACGAACGGTACGAATACGTAGTGAATTTATTCGCGTAGAAATACAGAAATCGCAAATTCAAGCATGCGAATATAGAAACTGCACTTGTAAGGACAGGTTAGATAGGTCTCTTAGAACAGAAAACATACTTTATCACTATATACCACATGATACAATGTTACTATGTACTACTACTATACCTACTCGGTTATAGAATCATAGATATCTTTTGTAAACAAAGGGATTATAATACCAAAGAATTTTTGGTGGAATATATTTTATGACACTGGTATCATTGGAGCAAAACCACAGAATAACAATAGCAAAGCGCAGAAGGGTGGATAAATTTTGGGTTTTGAAAGCTTCCATTCATCATTGAATTCGTCAGTCTGTTATCAAACGTGAATTTGAATCTTTTTCGCTACGCTTGTGCAATTTTATTGTGCGTTGAATATGTTTGTGTTTTAATGAATAGGTACCTTGTTTTAATCTAGTTGTTTTCTGTTATCGGTATAAGTTTCTTTAAAGTTTTCATTCATAATTTAATTTGTGTATGTGTGTGTATGTGTTAATATGTATGTGTGTGTATATCTTGGATTCTATTCCAACAAACCACGACACAAAAACTAAAACCCACTTGCTTGGCGTCGAGTTTCAGTTATAATTGTAAGCAATATGGAAGAATCACAAATCGACAAATAATACAAATTCCGTACGAAAATACGCAACCACAGAGTGACTTTTGGGTTAAGTATGGACAGTTTGTTTACGAACATTCCAAATCTAGTTTGGCCAGAGTATAATGGAACGCTCGAAATTAAAAAAATTCTACCCGAATGAAACGTATGTCCGGAAATAAAACTAGTTGTGGAAGCGACTGGCGAACCGCTTGACTCTCAGGGATTTCATCAAAGCTCTATCTACATAGTTTATAAGTGCCACCACACGCCTTATTTTTAATCAGAAAATGAATAGCTGTATTTGTATAAGAGTAAAAAGCTACAGAATAAGAGCTGAAGACTCAGGACAGAGGTTTTTTTGGAAGATCTTTAAAATGAAGGAAAGGTCTTTGATTTTGATGCATGACCTTTGCTAGGTATTTGTTTTAAAACATTAAGGAACCAATGAGAAAATTATTCTACTCGTTTATTTAAAACAAATAATAATTAATAATAATAATAGTATATAGTTAATTTTGCATGATTTCAAACGGGTCTGAATAAATTAGCCAACCTCAAAGTTACCTACTAACCAGTAATATTGACCAACTGATAATATTTCAAAAGAACACCAATTTTTCTATGTATAATAATAAAATATCTTTTTACGTGTTCTATTTACATATATTCTAATAAGTAGCTATGTCAGTCATCTAGTAAAAAAAAATGGCAATGGCCTTTATTTACAAAAAAAAAAATACAATCAAATAATTAAAACAAATAGGCCATCTAGTACTCATAACACAAGCTCTGCTTAGCGCTTTGGCGCTAAATGATGCTGTGTGGATTGTGCAGCATTATTTATTTATTTATATCTGAGTTGAGTTGAGAATGAGTCCTATTTGCAAAACAAACAAAACTTATTCTCGTACGAACTATTTATTTTATATCGGTTTACAATGCTAAAACTAACAGAGTTCAAAGATACACAGCAACTGCACGATAAACTTTTAGCGCCCGTGACGTGGTAAATGTCATCCGTGACGTCACTAACCTACTTGCAGGGGCCTCGTGACCCACCAGTGGTTTACGAGAGTTCAATGGTGTCACTGCTACTTTATTGCACATTTGCGTGGGACTTTAAGTTTGAGTTTTATTTTCTAAATGTTACGAGTGATTATTTAATTGGATAGAATATGATAGGAAAGGACCATAACTATTATGTTCCTTTATGTTTATAAAATCTCAAATTTTGTAAGGGATCATGGATATTTGTTCCACAAAGCATGTGACAAAAATCCTAGGCAAATTAGAGACCCGAATAGGCTTATACTAAAATAAACTGAAAAATCAGCGAGACATCAAATAAACCGCCAAGTTGCGAGACGACTTGCATACGAAGGGTGCCGTACTGTAAAAATCAGGCAACTTTTTCAAAGAACATCAAATTTTCACTTATTTGGAGACCCCTTTAAATTTTCGACTGTTTTATTTTTAGTATTTGCTATTATTACAGTTGTAGTGTTACTCACTTCAGACACACATACAGAACAGACTACAGCACGCTACACACAGATAGATACAGTACGCTAGCAAAAGAAACAATAATAAAATACTTTTGACTAAACAATAATACAAGCAATAACATAACTAAAATCTAAGTAAAATGTTTGTGTGCGCTGCACTAGGTACGTCAAAATGGCCATGGCTCAGCGTAATATTTTGCTCAAGAAGCATATAGATTTTCAGCGATAACGCATTGAGAATAAGCAGAACCAGTTTCAAGTGTAATGTGTACCTAGCTACTAAATTTTTGTGATTGAGTAGTAATAGTGTCCCTAAAATATTGGAGTTGCCTGCCTCCTTAGGACGTGAAGTACCTTACCTACCTACATGGCAACAGGGCGAAGCGATAACAGATCGTAGTTTTATTTTTGGCAAACGAAGCGCTTAGGAATACCCTCAATTTTTTCTGGAACAAAAACTTTTGAATTACTTTTAAATGTGTATTTGGTTATAACAATACGGATCGGGGAAGGAATATTGTTTAGCACTTAGTTGCCGAGTATCTACAAATTTCCTCTGAAGGCTGCGCTCTTGTGATCGTGATAGAACTGTGCAGATCCAACAGAGCGTAACGACCTTTTATCAGTAAAAATATATTGTGTTTAGTGATTAAATTAAGTTTAGTTAGTTAAGTGAGTGCAGATAATCAGACTTTGCAAACTTTATAACGTCAAAGACCAGTCCTTCCAGGTGCAGAAGCCGACGTGACTCCATGTTTAACAGGAACATGTTGTTCAAAAACGGTATTATGAGGCTTCGAAGCGGAATATTGAAGCAAAAGCGAGAACAAGCATTCTGCACTCTATGTACAGTTCGCTGCGTTCTTTCAATTCAAGTAAGTAGGTAGATATGCAAACAACGATTGATCCCTGGAATAGAAATAATTTTCTTCAGTTTTTCTACGGTATCTAGTCTTCATGGATGAATAAACTCGTAAAATCAGATCATAGAGATATAAGATATTGTATCTGAGATATATAAAACTAGATAGATAAATCATGGATTAATATACCTACTCAATGGATCTACTGAGAACAAGGGCTTAGCATTAATGCTATACCTATATAATATATATATATATCTTAAGATATATCGTTATTTTTCCAGCAGTAAGTGGAGTGTCAATCCTTAACACTCCACTTAATGTCAAATGAATAACTAAAACAGCAAAGTCAGTGTCAAAATTGGTGTTCCCCGCTGCAGAGTAATTTCCGGCGCAGTTTATGTCGTCAGCCTGAATAGCCAATCAGCTGCTAAAACAATTTGTCACTGTAATAAACTGGCTGACATTGCGATTTCAATAATAATTGGTTTGAAATATAATTGTGGTTACGGATCATAAGCGGATTATGGATTCACGAGGCCATAGAATAACAAGGTAAATTGGTTATTTGTTTATCAGTTACTAGCCTCAGCCTGCGGTTTCGTTCTCGTGGTACTTACATAGATAAAACGCAGCTCCTCAGGCATTACCAACCTGTAGTTAGGTCATACATCTATTAACTATACATATAATAATAAATCAGTAAGCATACATAGTTGGTTTGGTGCGAACAAGCTGTTATTAAACGCTCAAAAAACTAAATGCATAAAACTGTGTAGACACTCTGGCTCTGAACATTTGCATAGATAATAAGGAACTCGAACTTGTATCTGATACAATGTTCCAAGGACTGCGCGTTGATGCAGGGCTGCAGTGGGGACCTCACATTGGCACATTGTCTAACAAGCTTAGCTCTGCTGCTTATGCAGTACGCAGAATACGTAAAATAACGGATGTCACCGCTGCACGTCTCGTATACTTCAGCTATTTCCACAGTCTCATGTCGTACGGCATAATACTGTGGGGTACCGCGGCTGATGCAGAAACCATTTTAATTCTTCAGAAAATAACTAATAGAGCCTACAGTGCATATGCAAAACTCCTAGTGAGTTGCAAAAATTATCGGTAAATAAATTCAAACAAATTGTCAAAACCTTCTTGTGTAAAAAGGCCTACTATAAAATATCAGATTATCTAGAGGATAAAAAAGCTTGGGACGGGATTTGCTCCAACTCGAAAAATAACAACTAACAGGCTAAAGGTTTCTTCGTCGCTTCTTTACTTGGTCTACATACCGAAGCGACTGAAATCAAAAATATCACTTTATTTCCGTGTCTGTGTTTAATTATTAAGAATTTGACCTTTTCTAAGTGTACATTTATTGTATAAATTTATGGAAATAAAGAGTTTTTGACTTTGACTTTGACTTTGGCTCTCGAGTTTCCCTTAAATATCTGTTTACCACCATTGATATAATGACAATGCCTTCTTCGTATATTTATATGATCATCATGTATGCCAGAAAAAACTATGACCAACATAAAAAATCTACGCAACGGGCATCTACATAATACCTACCAGAAATAG
This sequence comes from Eupithecia inturbata, assembly GCA_963662085.1. Lineage (NCBI taxonomy): Eukaryota > Metazoa > Arthropoda > Insecta > Lepidoptera > Geometridae > Eupithecia > Eupithecia inturbata. Next base: position 2,427,617 of record OY759196.1, on the reverse strand, counting down.
AAATAAGCCTACCTGTATATACTTGACTAGTTAGAATTAATAAGTCATATATAGGCCTAAACATTAAATTATACTAAAAAAAATTACGAAACTACATATTAAATGAATCATAAACCAATTTTTTGATTTTTTTTAAAAAAAACGTACTCTCTATAAAAGCTTACTACAGTGTTTAAGACTATCTGGACGACAGAAGGGCCTGGGAGTTCGCCACATGAAATTAAACTAATTGAGCTGTATTTTGAGCTGTGTTTTCATAATTTAATTAAAATTTTCTTTGTTAACACTACTAGGTATCTTTATCCCAATAAGTTGTGTACATCGATCAAGGAGGTTTTGCCGCCTCCGCGCGGAATACCTGATCGATGGTTGTATAATAATGTACATACATTGTACATTGTAAAAATATGTGTTTACAAGTAATAAGTTCACTATGTAAGTAACTTACAATAAACGATTTGAAATTGAAATTGAAGTAGAATCTTGGTGTCTGTACGAAGGTAATTTTAGCTGAAATGGAGAGGTACGACGTAGAAGATAACAAAATACAAAAAAATCCACTTTGAAGATTTTTGTCTGTCTGTCTGTTCGGAGTAACCTCCGAAACTACAGAACAGATTTTCATAAGGTTTTGAAAAATAGGTCTGGCTAAATCGAGCCAAGGTTTTGGTCTTGTAATTTAGTTTTATATTTTTATCTGGTCAATAATTCCATTGCAGTTCGTCGTATTTTCGTAATAAACAGTGAAGGTTAGTGCCAAAACAGAACCAATATTGAGTTCATAAACCAATGTCCCCGGCGCATTTTATGGTGTGTTTTACGATTTTTTGGTGGGTTTGGTTTATGACATATAAAAAGGTTGGGTCAGTTTCCACGAACATAACTTCCCTGATGACAAATATTTTGTTTTGATGAGAGTTCCTATACTCGCAAGAGAGCTAGTCACCTACTGTGGTATGCGAGCTACGAGAACAAGTACTGGCAGTATTATTACGAATAACCGCAAAACGTATGTCGTTTAATGTAGCGCACTGCTACGCACACTGCCAAGCGATCCGTAACACAATGGCATGGGTCGCGTAGCATGCTACGCCAACACTACCACGCCAAGCTACGCGATCTGCAGCACACTGGCACAGGTCGCGTAGCAGTGTGCTACACGTCCCGTAGCACACTGCTGTAGTCAAACTCAAAGTCCTTTATTTCCTTCAGACCTTACCGGACTCTTGGACACGTCACAAAATTCAAATTACATAAGATAAACTAGGATATAAAGTGATCATTTCGATTTTTGTTCACTTCAACCTTTTTAAGGTAAAGTAAAGAAGCGAACAAGAAACCATTACCTTGTTAAATTGATATGCCTAGTGCCAGTGTGCAACGGATCGCGTAGCAGCTTGCTACGCGTCGCACACTAGTACGCCAAGCAATGTGATGCATAGCACATAGGCCTGAATCGCGTAGCAGAATGCTACGCGTCTAGTAGCACACTGCTACGACAAGCCACGCGATCCGTAGCACACTAGTACGGGTCGCGTAGCAGTTTCCTCTCGCCACTCGCGCACCGTTTACGCATCGGAGGTAATTATTAGCAGCTAAGTAATAGCTAATCAATTTTATAAATCACTGCAAAAAAAGAAAAGTAACTCGTAGGCACTTTACCTAAAATTAACTTCCTTGCTTTTGACTTATAAACTCAATTTCCTGTAGATTAGATCCTGTCTTCAAAAAATACCATAATAATAAATTGCTACCATTTTATTTGGATTCCAAGCACGTGAGTTGTTTTTCGTGGTTTATACGGCTTTGTTGACATAATTTGCATTGATCTTTAAACTGGAGATGGTATAGCTTTCGCGTAAGTCAGATTGTATTTATTCCGTACATTATTGTTTCAGCGCTACATCGCAAGAACGTGACATGTTTCAGAGAATCGTTAAAGTAAACAGCGACAGACAAGCAATCCATTTCCCAAACAAAGGTCGCCTATCGAGATCGGAGCGTGCTTCACTGAGATTTAATTTATCTGACGGCTGGATTGAATCGGAGGCGTGACGCGAATTATTGAAACATGATGTATAAATCAATGGAAACAGCCGAAGCAGAAGTTTGATGTCGTAGTGAATTTAGGAAGTCATCTAGCAGAATTATTTTGGCGATGGGGCACGTACCTATCACCAGGACCACTGAGGCGCCTATGTCCTAAGGCGGGAATCGAACCTTTGCGGGTTCCTCCTGCGTCGCAGGCGGGACTTCGTCCGCCGCGCCACATCGGTCGTCGTATTTGTGCAATGACGTATGCCTTCGCCCATAGTTGACCGATTTCAATGATTCTTCAATTATATAGAATGATACCGAGATGAGCTCAAAAAGTTATATTCCTGAGTGATTAGATACTATTTATCCCGGTAAACTTAAAAAAACAGTGTTACCCATAAATATACTCGTAAGTAAAATCTGTTGATATAGTACGTTCTCCCAGCGCTTACTCAACAACTAGCCTGTGTTACAACTACACGCAAACACTCGCTCACAGTAACATTTCCAATGATGTGCAATAATTATAATGAAGCAACACCCCTCGTGTTTGTCGCCATTGCTGTAGTCTTTTAGTCAATAAATCACGCTAAAATACGTCGTAGCAAGCACGCGAACCACGAACGCCGGTCCAACTAATGGCTGAGGTGGGGGAACCTAATTGGACCTAATTTGAGCCTGCCACTTTCGAGAAGCTAGTGTCTTATCTACCCTTTTTTAATTTTATCGAAGGGGTTACCGTCTACTTTTTCGGGAATTTGAGCGTAAAATGTTGTAAGTTAGGGATATGACAGGACAAGGACGAGGGTTCAGTTCCCGCTGGAAGATAAACAGTTCCATTATGTCAATTTTACCACAATTCCGATGGTTTTCTTCCTCCTTCTTCCTATCGACTACCTAGCTATTGATCATTGAACTGAATACAGATTTATGTTGATGCTTGACATCATTATATTTGCTTTCAAAGAATTCGCGCTAATGCTACTGACGCCGCGGCTCGTTTGTTTTTTTCTGATGTTGTTTGTATACATTTACAAACAACATCAGAGGAGTTACAAAATACTAACACCCTAGAGTACTATTTCGCACGTGAATTTCACTCAACCTAACAAAATAAAATCGACATTATGCAAACCTGAAATCTCTTCAAGCATTCTCTTCGTTTTGCAAACCTGAATACTCATCATCTCTTCGTTTTCCGTAGATCCATACTAAGGCCCGTATTTATAAATCGCTCTTAATACCGATCTCAATAGCGCTCTCAGCTGATACGCTCTCAAGTTGGGGGCAGCAACTTAAGATATACGTTAATTAATAGTCCGATATTGAGAGCGTATCAGCCGAGAGCGAACTTAAGATGACGATCTCAAGTTGCATATCTTGAGATCGTCATCTTAAGATCGCTGTCGCATATTGAACGAACTATTGACCGAATGAGTTTGCGTTCCATTTTTCGTTTTACATTGAAAGACAATGTGAAATATTTTGTGTATGCAAATGGCCTCAAAATATTTACAGATTTAACGAAAAAGAAGTGAAATATGTTTTATAACTATAACTTTAATGTTTTTTAATAAATTATCATCAAATATGATATTTAAAACATAATGGTTAATAAATATGACTTTTATTTCTTTTAACTGTAAGTCGGTTAAGAGGTCTGTAAAACACGTGCAGGAGCTATGCAAAACTGTAGATGTGATCGCACTTCAAGAAACTTGGCTGATGCCACACGACTTGGATTTCATGAATGAAATTGACAAGGAGTTTGGATGCTGTATGAAGTCTTCGGTGGATACATCTGCCGGTCCACTGCGGGGGAGGCCCTACGGTGGAACGGCTCTCATGTGGCGCTCGAGCTTGTTTAGCAGAACCGAAATAGTGCAGTGTGATAGTGACCGAATCGTGGCGGTACGTTTAGTTCAGGGTGAGCGTAGCCTTTTAGTGTTAAGCGTATACATGCCTATTGATTGTGAAGATAATCTGCCAGATTATACTCAGTGTCTTGGGTTGATAAGTGCCGTAATTGAAAGCTCCGAAACGGAATGTGTTGTGATCCTAGGCGATTTTAACGCGCACCCAGGTTCTCTTTTTGGAAAAGAGCTGGTGGATTATTGTGAAGAGCAATCATTGTTTTGTTTGGACTTAGAGAGGCTCGATCCAAGTACGTACACCTTTGTAAGCGATGCGCACGGAACGTGTCGCTGGCTCGACCACTGCGTCACGTCGTCCGCTGCGGCAAGTCTCGTGACTGATCTGCACGTGATGTACGACTCCTAATTGGTCGGATCACTTTCCTCTAGTCATTAATTTTAATATGAATCGAATAAGACCGAAAGAAACATGCTGTGATACTTTTACTAACAATTTTAAATATTTATGGGGAAATAGGGAACGGGAACAGATAGATAAATATCGTAATATATGCAACAGTAAATTAAGTAATATAAATAAGCGCTATATAAATTTAGAATGTTTAAATTATAAATTATTATGCAAAAATTATGACCATCACAAGTACATCGATGTTTTTTACAATGATATTGTGGGCGCCCTGCAAGTAGCAGCCGAACAGAGTTTTGAGTCTAAAATGAAAAGAAAAGGGCAGAAAGTAACTGGCTGGAATTTTCACGTCAGGCGACTTCACGTTAAGGCTAGAGAAAAATTTTTGATGTGGGTAGAGTGTGGAAGGCCATGCTCGGGATATCACTATGTGAATATGACTGCCTCGCGCAGAGAGTTTAAAGCCGCGCTTAAGTATGTACAAAATAACCAGGATAAAATTAAAATGGAGGTGTTGGCCCGGCATCACAGTGCTGGAAATTTTACAGATTTTTGGAAAGAAACTAAGAAATTGAACCGTAGAAATAATATGCCTGTTAGTGTTGAAGGAGAAAAAGATAAAAAAATCATAGCTGAACTATTTAAAAATCATTTTAATGTAATGAAAAAGCAGCAACATACTGTTACCTTAGAATCTCAGACTAGTCGGGGCCCGGAGGCTCAACACGTAGTCACTGTTACACCGAAGCAGGTTGAAACAATACTGAGAAAAATGAAACGTGGTAAGTCTCCGGGTCATGACGGCCTGAGCATAGAGCATCTGTTGAATGCGGGCCAACATATCTGTGTGGTGCTGGCGCGGCTTTATAATCTGTGTGTGAGGCATTGCTACTTACCTGAGGACTTACTCCGAACGTTGGTTGTCCCTATCACTAAAGATAAGACTGGAGATATATCGAGCATGGCCAACTATAGGCCTATTTCTCTGGCAACGATTGTGGCCAAGGTACTTGAGCGAGTAATACAGTCATATTTAAGCCAAAATCATATTGACGACGGACAATTTGGGTTTCGTTCACAGGTCTCTACAGATATGGCTATTTTCTCCTTGAAGCAGGTTGTCGGTTACTACAAACAGCGACTAACTACTGTGTACGCATGTTTTTTAGACCTCAGCCGTGCCTTCGATACACTGAACCACGACCTCTTGTGGAAGAAGCTGCGTGGCAGTAGCATGGAAGCTCCACCTGAGGTCGTTGATCTCCTTGCATATTGGTATCGCAAGCAGACCAACAGCGTCAGGTGGGGTTCCGAGTTGTCTGGGAAATACCAGCTTCCATGCGGTGTGAGGCAGGGGGGGCTCACCTCTCCGGACCTGTTTAACACTTATGTGAATGATTTAATCGTGGAGCTAAGCAGCACCCCGGTAGGGCTCAGAGTGGATGACAGATACGTCAACAACCTGAGCTATGCCGATGATATGGTGCTGCTTAGCCCTTCGATTAAAGGCATGAGGAAATTAATTAAAATCTGTGAAAGATATGCAAAAGAACATGATTTAATATATAATACAGGAAAGACAGAAATGGTGATATTCAGGTCCGGGAAGGGACCGGTGAGCGTACCGGAGGTCTATCTGAACCGGCAGCCTGTAAAATAGTCGAGAAATTCAAGTACCTTGGTCACATTGTGACATCTAACCTTAAAGATGATGATGATGTGGAACGGCAGCGTAGATCACTCTGTATCGTAGGGAACATGATCGCAAGGAAGTTCTATAGATCGTCGCCTGACGTGAAACTGACATTGTTTAGGTCTTTCTGCCAGACATTTTACACCTGTCAGCTCTGGACTGACTACACCAAAAAGACGCATGACAGAATACGCGTGGCCTATAATAACATTTTCAGACAACTGATGGGCTTGAAGCGCTTCTGTAGTGCTTCTGAAATGCTAACACAGGCCCGCGTAGACTCTTTCAACGCTATTCAGCGGAAGAGGATTGCGTCATTTATGTCCAGAGTTGACTCGTGCGATAATTCAATTATCAGAAGTCTGGCAGAAAGACTTATTCATACAACTACATTTAGACGGTGGGTGGATATTGCCACCTAAATATTGTATTGTAATAAGACTATTTTTATGTACCAATCTTTGTACTTATGTATTTGGGTTTAACATTAACATCTATTTTTTTTGTACGTCAAATATGGATCATTGTGTCTGCAATAAAGAATTATTATTATTATTATTATTAAACGTGAATATTGTTAATTTACGAAACGGAACGTAAAGCGGGCATAGAAAACATTTCAGGGCTTTTGACGAGATCCGTCCGGCTGGCAAGGGCTGGCAGCACTGGGTAGACAACGAAAACAATGTTTCGGCGTGTTTACATAACTGTTGATTTCTTCCTGATTGATTCCCTTTATTTGCCCTCTAATGGCATCCAAAAAACATATTTTTAGCCCCGTAGAAAAGAAGGTTTTTACGGACATTATAAAATCGTATGCAAATGTTGTTGAAAATAAAAATACTGACAGTGCAAGTTTGCGAGACAAGAATCAGGCATGGGATAATTTAACAAGGGAGTACAACGCAAGTCCTCATTTATCATCCGAGGTAAATATTTCATGTCAATTTCATTTTTAATTAATTTAGCCTTCTTACTTTTACTTCAGTTGAATAAATTAACTTATTATTATTTAATTTCAGGTTTCAAATAAACAACTAAGGCGATTGTGGATGAACCTAAAGCAGCACCAACGAGAAGCCCTAACAAAAGAACGGCAACATCGTATGGCCACTGGTGGAGGGCCTTCAACCAGTGGTGCAGATATTGACCCGGACGTAGCCCTAATAGCTCCAGCGTTAATGGTTGAAATTCCTGATGCAATTGATTCGGATGACATCTTCCAAGGTATATATTTTATTATTATCCTACTTATTATGTGGATTAATTTTATTTACTTGTGTTTTATGTCAGTTCATCTATTATAAAATTAAATAAGTATAAGCGTTCCTGGCCATTTAACACAAATACATATAGGTAATTTAACTAATAAATATTACTACAATATTCAATAACTTGTAATTTTATTTTATTTCTGTTATAATATTATTTATTTTGATAAAATGAAATTATTTTATATTGTAGGCACACTGAAAAGCACACTGGTTTAATATTGTATTTTTTTTCCAGAGTCTATAACTGCATCAAAAGATATAGACAATACCCAGCCCTTGGATATCCAACGACCATCAACTAATAGTGTGCCTGATCTGTCTCCCGTACCCTCACCTACTACAACTCCTCAGCCTCCTCCTCTGATTGTGACACTACCACGTCCTCCTCCACCACTGCATACTATTACAACTCAACCTCCTTGCATGACAACAACTCCTCCGCCTCCGTCCAATGTGTCTACTCCTCTGCCACCACCGTCAACTTCTACATCCTCCCAACTGCGCAGGCAAAACATTTTGGAAAAGGAGTATGCGGACAGATTTAATCGGGCTACTGAAATCCATGCCTTGGAGAAGGAATTGCTCGCATACAAGATACGGGAGGCAAAAGCCAAAGCTGAATTAGCCGAATTAATATTACAAAGAGAATGCTTACAAAGAGAAGGTAAATACCTAAAAATATATATATTGCAATCATTAACTCTTTTACAATTTACATGACTGTTCTTCTGGTTATTATTTGGGTCTAGGGTTGGTTGTTTACAATTTTAAAATAAAATAAATTAAGGATTTTTCAAAAATCTTTTAGTGCAACCTAGTTTCTGTCACGTGACCTTTTACCATCATTATTTGAATAAATTGGTTTGAAGATTAATATTATCAATGTTTCTTTTCCAGGTACTGAATGAAGTAGTAGGCTAGGCACAATTCATTTATAGTTTACTTTAAATAAAAACACATGTTAAATTTATGTGATAGTTTTATTTTCTGTCTTTAAAATCATTATTGCCCTTGTATTTGGGATTATACAGATGATGCTGGTAACTTAAAGATCTGAATAGGTAGTAAACTTCTTATTGGTAATAGTTTTCTATTAATGTATTCCTAAGTAGAAAGCCTGCTCTAGTACTTGGTACTTCACTGTCTCTGTTGTGTGTCTCTTGAAATTCCTCTTCGGAAAAAGTCATGACATCATTCAAAATTAATGATATATTGTGCAAAACTGCACAAGCCACAATAATATGAGATACTGTAGCTAAATTATTTCCTAGGCCTCTTGATAAGCATGGAAACCTGCGTTTCCAAATGCCGAAGGTTCTTTGTTCAACAATGTTTTTATTTGTGCTCTATTGTATCTAATGGAAGGTGGATCTTCTGGAGGTGGTATAATAGGAGTCAAGACGAATGGCAATGTTGGGTATCCATTGTCACCTACTAGCCTACCAGTTAATATGCCCCGTGTGTATTTCATGAAGACTGATGAGACTTGCAAAATTCGGGAATCATGCATGCTGCCAGCCCATTTAGCTACAATGTCTAAAATTTCAGTCCTAGGTCCAACTGTAACCTGGACATTGATGGAAAAGTCAGATTTTCTGTTACGATAGACTTCATGATGTTGGCAACCTGGGGTTGAGACTCTCTTCAACCAGGGCGAGCCCGCCGGCGGGCCCGCTAAGAATGTAACGGAACATGCCATGAAGGCGCGAGCCCGCGGGCGGGCCGGCTCGCCCGGACGATTATAAACATTTTTTTCATCATGTTACGGTCTATATTAGTTTGAACAACTGTTGACTGTGTCACAGACTTATTATTATCCTATGCATTGCAACACCACGGAGCCATCCAGTAATAGAAAAAAAAAAGAAAATTGTCTTTCAATCTGTGCATATTCTTGGCGCGAGCTAGTGTTAGGTATTTACGTGTTGTTTTTTTCGTTTTATCAAGGTAAGTGCATTGTTTTATGGAATAACTAGTATATTTTGTAATAATTGGGGCACGATAAAGCTATTTACATGATAGGATTTGTGAATTTTGTTGTATTTTTCTTGTTTTTAACCTCAAATATCGGCAACAAGATTTTCGCCTTTTTCGTGTAATTTCCGAAGCAATCTAGCTAAAGATAATTGAAATAGGCTGTATAATCGTATTTACAACAACAATTTACGCAAGTAATCGTTTATTTCAATGAATAAATCGGAAAAATCATTCATCAAAAGTATCAGTTGTTCCGTTGTACACCCACGTAAAATTGATGCAAACGAAATTCTAATTCCATTATGCTAATCTAAGCTCTATTGGTAGGAGGTCAGGGTTTATAATAGTTTGGCAGATTTGGCAATGCGCCGGAAACTTTTTGAGAGGGCTTTACAGTGATAGTGATGGGAATCGTTTGTTAGTTATCGACATAATAATGATCATCATCATCAACCTAAAGACGTCGATGGACTATGGTCCATATTCAGATTTTTATGTAGGTAACTAGGTAATGATTAGTTTTTACTGATGGCGCAGCGGGGAATGTTCGCTTGCGACGCAGGTTCGATTCCCGCCTCGGGGCAAATGTTTGTACGATCTGCAGATTCGATTGCGTTCTGAGTCTAGGTGGTTTCTGTCTGGATGGTTCAGCATTATTTATTTACTAACAAAAAAAGTAGCTTTTCTTAGTATGGTAGTTTATATTTCTATATGTTTTAGGAGAACTATGGAATCATGGAATCCCAACGATGGGGAGGCTCCCCCGGACTTCATGGCGGCACTTTATGGGAGGATAGTGAGGAGATGTTGGACGAGGTGGACGAGTTCAACGAGGAGTACCTTGAAGAGGACTTGACTGATGCAGAGGTATTATTTCAAAAAAAACCATTTTCATTACAATAACGTGAACTTTTCAAAAACAGTCAGATACTTCACTTTTATGTAGGTAGTCCATTTTATGCCCTTTTTTCCCTTTTGTACCTGTTATGGTATAAAGAAATTTTAAAAATTTGGTATTTTGTAGGATGTCGAACTTGATGCCTCGTCACCCGAAGTTCCAGCATATTCTCCCCTTACGTCGCCAGAGCGCCGAGGAAGCAAGAATGCGAGCTATTTTAAAGTTATTCTACATCTGTATCAATGTTATTCCTGAAAACCCTAAATATAATGTAAATTTCAATTATTAGTTCAAAATAATGGAAAGCTATTTTACAACAATCGTATGTACTTATAATGAAAGAGTATCATAGAATACCGAACTGATTTTATGGTCACCTTATGCGTAACATTTTTGTAATCTTGGAAAGCTATTTTACAACAATCGTATGTACTTATAATAAAAGAGTATCATAGAATACCGAACTGATTTTATGGTCACCTTATGCGTAACATTTTTGTAATCTTGGAAAGCTATTTTACAACAATCGTATGTACATATAACAAAAGAGTATCATAGAATAACGAACTGATTTTATGGTCACCTAATGCGTAACATTGTTACAACAATGTTACTATAAATTTGTATATTACAATAATTTGTAATTGAATCTCCTAAGAAAATCACTTGATAATATTATTACTAGCCCATGTCAATCTGCAATGTGTTCCGGAGATTCTTCCTTTTATATTATATTACCAATCTTACCTCTGTATAATATCTTTATTCACAAAGACAATTATAACCAACTAATAATAAATTAGAACTAGTATTTACAATTGAAACAATTGAGCTAACTGCAGACTGTTGCAAACAATCTACAGGTAGCTCAACTGATCCATAACAATACCAGTCGTTGCGTCCCCAAGACGCTGGCTGCATTGCCCCGCTGTATGGCAATGCTGATGCGCTGCGCCAGATATTCACCAGCTCTCGGGTCACGCGTCGCTTCGACCAGACGCTTAGATAATTTTTAATATAATGATGTATATAATAAAAAAAATACTGTTATAAAATATGATTCTTTTATTTATTTACAAAGTTCCACCGAAGCAAAAAAATATCGATAAAATTTCGATCCTAGGTACGCAGCACATCACTACAACATGGTGCAGCACATGAACAAAAATTGGTAATTTTCATTTTGAAAAAAATCTATATTTTTTCATAGCACAGCTCTTGTTTATCATTAAAATATTATAAATAGACTATCTTCATGCCATTCTTTTATATTTCCATGAAAATATGGTTAGTTTTGTTGTCAAAATATGCTTCGGAAAAAGTTGCGCATTTATTCTGTTTTTGTGTTGTTTTTTGTAAATATTAGCTTACAGAAATAATAAACACATATAGAAAAATTCTTTAGGAAGCTGAAACCGTTTACAGCACTTAGATAGGGGGCCTAGTTATGTGTTTATGAGCATTTCTCTGAAGCGTGACGCAATTTTGAAAGGCGCGCGGTGCGGGGCGTGTGATATTGATTCGTGCTAATTTTCGACATCTGATTTGCCGTAGGGTGAAGGGTTAACATGAGTACAATCAATGGCTCCATCAATGCCTGGTAGTCCAGGCCAATGCCCACATGTTCCCAATTCCTTGAAGAGCTGCCTGTTAACTGAAGCCTCTTGTCCTGTGGGGAACTTGATAAAAAGTTTATGTAGCTGGGCCAATAATTTTGAAACTTTTCTTATTATTTTGGAGGCTGTAGGTTGAGAAATTTCATACAGATCTCCACAAACCACCTGAAAAAAATACAATAAACCACTAGCAATAATGTAAAATAAATTATAGGAACCTTTACTTTGTGTAGGTACTAACATAAGTTTGGTAAAATAAACTCACCTGAAATGATGCTGTTGCATAAAATCTTAATGTTAGTAGAACCGCTGCTTCAGGAGCAATTGGAAGACCCCTGTTGTCCTTTTTTTCCAGGTCACTTTTAATCAAGGATGTTATATACAGTACGGAATCCTGTTGAAATCTGTATCTTTTTTTAAACTTCACTGTGTCCATTTCAAAAGGATTTTTCACATCCCTTATGTATGTTTTCGTTAACCGATAATTCCAATCCGGCCAAAATATATCTTCATAGTGATCTAGCACGTCGTAGTGATTAATTTCATCTAAAATAGATTCAAAATCCATTTTGATTCACCAAAACAACACATAAATGCATGCGAATGTCGCGCCTAAACCGTAGGTAGGTAGGTATCTCAAGTCAAGGTTTGACCGCACTTGGAAAATAGGCACTTGAGATGCATCTTGGAAATGCTCTTGAGTGCCGAGTTTGATTTATTAATACGCGCGTACTCAGTTGAGACACTGAACTCAAAACTCTACTTAAGTGTGGTTTATTAATTAGAACAGCATCTTAAGTTTGCACTCAAGATCGAACTCAGAGGTAAGAGCGATTTATAAATACGGGCCTAAGACTATAAATTCGAAAGTAGCTCCGTCTGTCTGTCTCTGTATTTACCTTTTCACGCCTAAACGGCTGAACGGGTCTTAATGAAATTTGGCCCCTGCGAAATTTCATTTTACGGCGCAAATGGTATCCCGAGGATGGACATAGTTTACTTGTATAGTGAATAGAGAAGCCGCGGGCTGCAGCTAGTCATTTCATAAATTACCAATATGCGCCGGAGCTGAAATCAAACCCGCACACTCCTGCGCTGCAGGAGGCTTCTGCACGCTATAGGTCATAGTGAACACAGATCTGGACCAGTCACCTCTCTCTCTGCTTCACCTCACCTCACTTCAACAGTCTATTTTGGTCCATTGCTAGACGCAGGCCTCCCCCTGATAAGCGCCTTATTGGCTTTTCTCTCATAGGAGTAATGCCCAAAATCTGTACACTGGGTATGCGGGTTGCGGATCGCAGTTCGGTGGTAGAATTGTTCTGCGGGAGGCGCTGCTGCCCGGCCCCCTGGATATATCTTAGTCGCATCTTACTACACCCTAGGGAAGTACCTTTCTACTTAGGAAATAATAAATATGAAAATTATTGACAGAAGGAGATTTTTTAAATAATTTCTCACAATTAAACGTTTCTGTGTTTCGTGTTCATTCAGCTTACATCAAATAACTACCTAGATTATGTTCTCAGCCAAAATCACGCCCGAGAACACATAAAGACTCAACAAGTGCCGAAAGAACTTCAACTTCAAGGCAAGGTCAGAACCGTACCCAGCCAATGTGAAAGCAATATAGAGCTCGGTAACACCCCCGCTGGCTAATAAGGATTCCGACATGGCGAGCATAACAATAAAATATAATTACGCGGGACCTTGACTGCAGCATGTTGGAGCGCCCAGCCTGTTTAGAGAGATCTTCAGATATCTAATGGGGTTTTTCTTCAGCTATATAATGGGGTTTCTGACGGTTCTGTGCGTTGACGTCATCTCGAACGCACGCTGTGTACTTTACTCAGGCTGTCCGGCAGTCCGTGTACCATATAAGGTAACTGGGGGTAGGTGGAACCAAGTGCAATAGCTTGGTGGCTTTTTTAACCCTGAAAAGCCGGTCAGTTATGTTAAAGAATTTTTTAAAGATGTTTCGATTTTTTTCCGCAATTTGAACTATTTAATGCTGTAACTTTTTTTGTACAAAATAGCTTACAGTTTTTTTGTTACAATTGTCACGTTAGTAAATAAATACTATTAAGATCAATATTTACGTGAGATCTGGGTAAATAAAGCCGCTGTGGGCATGCAAAGTGTTGAAAAGTGAAAATATATAACTAATGGTTTAACTTCGGATTGAAATAAAAACAAATTATGTCAAGTGCGAGTGTGACTCGCGCTCCGAGGGTTTCGAATGATTGTCAAGTATACCAATATGCACCGGTACAGGTTAGTGACTTTGCTATGTAATGAATACCTAAAAATTAAAGGTAGGCTACATTTCAGATGTATTGATTTGCAAACTTCGGAGTATAGAGAGTAATAGTAAAATTTACGAGTTTTTTCAAAATATTTCAAAAAGCATAAAACCTACAGAAATGTCTAAGACCGTTTTGGGATGTACAAACCGACACCTTGCATTTGATCCCACTCGGTGAGGTAGGCTTCCCTATTAAAATTTTTTCTTCCGCTTTTTGACCATTTTTCAAAAGGTTGTCTACTAACAGACTTCTCTATAATTTTTCTGTAAAATATAGATCCATATCTACAAACGCTACATACATTTCAGATGGATCGCGCTGTAAACTTCGGAGATAGAGGGGGATGGGTATTTTTTCGAGTTTTTGAAAATATTTCGAAAAGTATTAAACCTACAGAAATTTCAAAAACTGTTTTGAGGTTTACAAACCGATACCTTTCATTTGATACCCCACTCGGTGAGATAGCCCCCCTTTTGAAAAATATCCCCCCCCTTTTGACAATTTTTCTAAAAGTTGTCTACTTACAGACTTCTCTATATTTTACTGTAAAATATAGATCCATATCTTTATTTACACATTCATTGGTACACTCTACATAAATAAGAAATCACTACCGCTTAAAAACGCTTTACGTACGCTTTAACGGAACATTGCCTTATAGCAAGGTGCTTGGTGTTCCTCAATGCAAATGGAGTATTATGTTTTATATTTCAACTGCACACTATTTTATTACTCAGTTCATAGTTTTATCGTGGTAGACGCGCGATGAAACGGACACGACCCCAACATCACACTCTGCCTGCTGGCAGCACTGGTTATGCGGGAGTGAGAAAGGTTCCAGTGCAGCTGCAGGTAGCGTGATTTCACTGTTGTTTCAGACATTCTGAGGGATCTTTCAGCGATATTTCTCAAAGTAGATGGTACTCCATCTACTCGTGGGACATTAAATGAGCAACACGACTCATTTAATGTCTAGCTTAACTTTAGTCTTTGAACATAATTTTATAACACTTCAATGTTTCCCCTGTAGGTGGACCTATCGACGCTATAGTCCGATGAATGTTCCAAAGTTTTTCGTCTTCTACGTCACTTGACCTCGTGGCGTAGTAGGTTAGCACGTTTCCGTACTTATTGAGGGAAAGATGCGGGTTCAAGTCCCGTCGAAGACAAAAATGTTTTTAATTTCTTATATTTGTTTATGCCCCAAAATTCAACTTGACCCATTCAGTAGTTTGACTACTTTTCCCTTATTTATTAATAAGGCAAAATAATAAGGATAAAATATGATAAGTGATGCGCTGTAAACATCGATCTAAGTAAAAAAGTTTATCGATCTAAAAAAATGAGGTACTTGCGTCTCGAAAGTGGAAGGCTCAAATAAGGTACAATTAGGACCACCCACCTCAGTCATAGTCGGACTGGCGTTCGTGTTACGCGTGCTTGCTTACGACGTACTTTAGTGTGATTTATTTACGTGTATTGACTAGAAGATTACAGCAATGCCCTCGTGTTTGTTCATTATAATTATTGCTTAAGATTGGAAATGTAACTGTGAGACAGTCTTTGCGTGAAGTTGTAATACAGGCCAATTGTTGAGTAAGCGCTGTGCTGGGAGAACGTACCATAACTACAGATTTTTCTTATTTATACGGCTGTAAATCGTTCTACAAACACAACAAGATTGAAAACAAACATGAAATCTGTATTATAATTTTCGCTTAAATCTCATGGAAGAATTTTCTTCCGAAGCCTTTTACTTCGACAAAAATAATCCACTGCCTGTCATTCCCAAAAAATTAAAATGCTTCGTTTCAGATTCCTGAAACGAAGCATTTTAACTAAAAAAACTTCTTTTGTGTACGATAAAAGAAATAAAGCAGGAATCCAATTATGCGAAAGCAATTTTCTGAGTATGTTTAGGACAATTACGTCCCGAGGTTTTTTATTATTATATTTTGTAAAGTTTTTATGAAATGCCTTAGTAATAAAGTTTCCATTTTTTAATCGACTTCGAAAGAAGGAGGAGGTTCTATGTTCAGCTGTACGTACATATGTATATTTTTTATGTATGTTCGCCGATGTCTCATATAGTGCGCCAACTTTAATGATTCTTTTGGTTTTTTATAGAAAATGTTCCCGTGACGTGACTACCCTGAGATCTTTTGAAATGAAATGGAATGAAATAGCATTTAATGCTATTTCATTTCATTTATTTGCTTAAATATAAGTTTGCAATGGTGGTTTTACAATAGAGTTTCACTATATTTGACCTTTAATAATAATAATAGTAGTCATTTATTTCAGATAATAATAAATCCATATAATAGTTAGTAACAATTGTCTTAATAATTATGTTAGTTTATCATAGGAGAGTGCAAGTCATTTTACAAACACAGCAATGCTGTGTTGTTATAGCGGCCCATCTAGCTTGTCCGCTATCATCATCAGGATGCTGTTAGTGGACCGGTGGACTCTGCTCAACAGTGAGGCCGTTTTTTTGCGCATGCAGGCAGCGATGCCATCCACGCGCGCCGCGGCGAACATGCCGGATGCGCTGCAGAACCGCCGGAGCCCTAACAGCATCCTGAAGGCATTGTTATATTGGACGCGAAGAGTGTTGACGGCTTTCTGAGTGCAACTGAACCACAGGCTGCTCGTGTAAAACTTGACCTTATGACCTTTGAGTCGTGCAAATGTTTAAACTTAAAAATAACTTTAATTATAGAATATTAGATTAAATACCATTAAGTAAGTACTATGTGAAAATAAAAATTATGTGCATTTAAATTTTAAATAATCACTTATATTATAAAAACAGTTATCACAAAGCCAGTTATATAATTTATGATTAAATTCATTATCTGTCAGTTCTCTCATGTCATGTGGAAGTTTGTTATATAACTGTATGGGCATTGCGTAACAGTTCTTTTTAAACATTTCTAGTCTAAATTGAGGCACCTTGAAGGGGTTTTTGTACTATTTTTCTTCTGTGTATAAACTTTTCATCCCTCTCAAACAATGTTGTGTTATTTCTGACAAATTTTAGCATCTCAAAAATATAGAGTGAAGGAAAAGTTAACAGTTTATGCTTCGTAAATAAAGGTCTACAAGAATCTCTCCGTTTAATGCCAAATATGGCCCAAATACACTTTTTCTGCGCAACGAAAGCTCTTTGAGCATCCGTTAAATTGCCCCATGTTATGACGCCATATCTCAAAATAGAGCTATGGTAAACTGTCAATGCAATTCAATATTAGAGAGATCCTTCATTCTTCTCAGTGCAAATATAAATTTATTAATTTTCTTGAGTATACACACATTATCTATTTGTTTCTTCCAATTTAAATGTCTATCAATAATAATTCCTAAAAATTTTATGTCAAATACCTGCTCAATGTCATTGTTTTTGTAATTGATGTAAATTGGATTCGAAAACAGTTTCTCGTTTTTGTAAAAACACATAATTATTGCTACGAAAAGTGCCAAAAAGTAGAGCATCATTGTAAAAAATTCAAACCCACGAGTGTTTAAATTATGTGTTTAGATTTGATTATAATGCTATTTACAAATTCTCAGAATCTTATCTTTTTCGTAAATTATATAAAGTTTTCCTCTCAACTTTTCACCTTTGCGAACGAACCTGAGGTGAACGCTCAAAGACAACTTGAAGAAAATTGAAGAAGTCATAATTCTTGATTGAACTTTATGAAAAAGGAACTTTTTTGAATTCTTTATCAGTTTCGATTCTTGATTGATTTTCTCTTTTTAATTCATTGCATGGCAACGCCGGCAATGAAAAGGGAGTACCTACCTATACCCAAGTAGTTAGTTCTGTCCGATTTCTGCGTGCATTTATAACCAACTTCAAAAATGAAAGAGGTTGCTATGCCAATTCATAAACGATATTGATGATTATTTAGTTTTTAGAATAAAATCTCGAGATAAAAAGTTGTAGGTATTCCTGAAAGATTAGGCCTTATTTACTGACTACTATTAATCCGTAATAATTGCAAAACAGTATTGTTAAACTTTCAGGAATTTTAATTTTGAAGTAGGCTCCTAAAGTCTTTGGTTTTTGTAAAACAATTTATACTAGGAAACGAAGCGACGCGTGACCCGAGAGCTGGCGGGTATCTGGCGCAGCGCAACTGCTTTGCCATACAGCGGGGCAATGCAGCGTCTTGGGGACGCTTCCGACTGGTATTGATATGGATCAGTTGAGCTACCTGTAGATTGTTTGCAACAGACTGCAGTTAGCTTAATTGTTTCAATTGTAAATACTAGTTCTAATTTGTTTTTATTATTTGATAGATACATAGATAGGTAAGAATCTTTATTAAGTTCACACACAAACAGCATAGTAAAACATAACAAATGAAAAAAAAAACGGTATTTAGGTATAGGTACATAAGGAGGTTGGTACACAATTAAAAATAACAGAGTAATAGAGAAAAGAAAATTAAATTAAGGCAAAAGCAAAACAACCAAAATTATATAAAATACTTAAATAGACACCTACCTACCAGCAGTGCACAAACCCTAATAACGAGTAGGCAGTCACCGCCCACCCTGGGCGGGGGCTACTCACCCGTTCCTGCGCTGCGCCATAGAGAACCCAAAAGGGTCAGTCTCAGCTTTATGCTGTTCTGCACCAGGATAGGTACAAAACAGAACTGGTTTTCAGACTGGCACACTTTGTGTGACACCAGGAGCCGAGACGAGAGGTATTATCGTCAGTAGTTATTTACATTACATAGGTACCTACCTACTGCTTACAAAAAGTGAAATTACCTATGTAACTATAGGTTTAATCTGTGATACTGTGATGTCTCATATTCCTAACTTACAAATAAAAAAGATAAATACCAATCTGTTATGTCAATGTCAACAGTAAACTTTATGTCAACGTCAACGTCAGAAGAAAAAAGAGGTTATTTGCACATTAAAAGTTATAAAAAAAAAATTATAAGTTTTAGTTTTTTTTAAATTTGATTTTAATTTTCTTTGTCAATAAAGACCATTTCCATTTACACTTGTTGTTACCTATATGTATAAAACGTAGGTGGTACTTCTTCCTATTACGATGTTTGCTAAAACTCGGAGAGGATTTGTGAAATAAAAACATCTTAGCCTTGAAAAATCTGAAACAGCCTCTTAGAGCGCTTTAGAAAATCTATTAAGATGTTTATCATTCTCCTCAACTCGTCTCGTCTCCATGGAGTGTGCTTGTTACCAGCTTTTTTCTGCACTGGATTTTGAATGTTAAAAATAGATGGATAGAGTTCAATTTCTCATAACCAGGAAAATGCAGTTTCAATGCTGCTTCTGTGAAAACCTATTCCGTAGCTGTTTTAATGGGTATTTTTTTTTTAAAAGCTTATTATGTCGTTTCTGAACTTTTATACGAGAGGAAATTATAATTTTCATGGTTGGAAGCTTTTAAGACTGGTCTCCACCAAATGATAATCGGGCTATAAGGCAGCTTTTTCAGTTAACATAGATGTTAAATGTCATGAAAGCTTGTGTCAAAAATGTCAAAACAATTCTTTAAAGGCGTTTGAAGATTTAAGTATGGAGGGTGGCCCTAAAATCAGCTACCATGGTAGCCATTTAGATCGATGGTGCAGCATCGATCTTGTTGTAAAAAGGGCAGATGAGGTACTAGCGTCTCGAAAGTGGAAGGCTCAAATTAGGTCCAATTAGGTTCACCCACATCAGTCATAGTCTGACCGGCGCGCGGCGGGGCGGCGCCGGCGTTCGTGTTACGCGTGCTTGCTACGACGTACTTTAGTGTGCTGTTTTACAGAAATGCTTTTGTGTTTGTTCATTATATTATAATTATTGCACAAAATTGGAAATGTAACTGTGAGCGAGTGTTTGCGTGTAGTTGTAACACAGGCCAGTTGTTGAGTAAGCGCTGGGAGAACGTACCATATCTACAGATTTTATTTAGATCTATGGCTACAACCCGGTTTTTTATTCCAAATCGCCACGCACAATGAAAATTATATATTTGATTAGAAGACACTTATCCAAACAAAAAATGTCCATAACATAATGTCCTAAAGCGTCAGGTTTCTGAGATATTCATTTAACCGACGAAGTTGCTTTTTGCCCAATTTTATTTTACCATCCTTAATCTTTTTATTGAAGAATCAAAATAGGAGGTTGATTTCAAATTACAAGTCGACGTATATTCTTTCGTGTATGAATAATATCATGTTATTTTTCTGATTTTGTTTATTCCGTTTTGAACAATACCGGTGGTGTCTCTTGGGGTTAGTCTCACTTCAGCGCGCAAGATTTCGGATCGCGTGTGACGAAGCGAAAATTAAAAATAAATCATTATTATGTCTTTATCCCGCGCAGAAATTATGGAAAGATCTCAAAACAAAAGAAGATATTGTCGTCAATAAAAGACCAATCTACCAGAACCTATTTAATTTACTTTTATTGAAGTTATGTTATGTGTCCATATTGATATACGTACCATGCGAGCGGCGCCGGGGGCAGTAAGCTAGTCACGTAAATGCAAATAAGCAAAAACTCGTTGGAAATGCATTTCATGAGCTGTTGACATAAACGACCAATTAATTGCTTCCTTTCATGGCACTCACAAGTATGCCGTCTTCAATAAAAAATTGCTTCCGTCAGAACCTTGGAGAAATCGATGCAGATTTATCGAGCTACGACTATTATGGTAGCAAGGATCGTCTAACCTAACGTGTGCTGTCTATACTCTAGCCAAGTTCGATGTACAAGGTTTGTAAACCAACCACAACAAAAAAAACTAAAATTCTCATGTTTGGCGTCGTCGTGTTTCAGATTTAATTGTCAACAATATTTATTGAAGGAAAGATCAACCCGAAAAATAATTTAAAAAATACACGACAACAAAGTGTTTTTTAGGTTAAATATGGGTTTGATTACATATTTGGTCATTATCGTTGACGATAAGGGGTAACTATTACAATAAGAACAAATAATCAAAGGCCGCCTTTGATTTGCAAATAATGCAACAATCACAAACACGAATGTAATCACGTCATATTATACTAGCGAAAATTACCCACATTGTGAAAAGCCCCAAGCAACAATGGAAAGTCGTTATAATAAAACCCTGTTTCATATAAAATTAACATTATTATGGCAACAAAGGTGTCGGTATAAACTTTGTAAGGCCGTTTCACAGATAGGCACTACACTACAGAATAGGTAGCAACTTAGGAGTCGACAAATAAAACAATAAAAAATCTACACCAAATAAAAAAGAAACAGGACAGAAAAAACAAATACAGATTACGTTGTACAATGGGCGGCCTCAAACAGAGTGATCTCTTCCAGGTAACCTTTATTTGGATGGACAGGAAGTGATAGAACAGGTGTAGACGGTGACAAATGTCTAATTATGCTTTGCTAATTACCTAAATCTCTAGAGATAAAAAGCCTTGTTTTTGTCTAAAACGTACGTAGACTTACTAAGCCTAAAATATATAGATGCAGAGGCAGTGAATATAGGACACCACATAAAATATATTTTTTAAATTTAATAAACAAAACTTGTACCTATACTAGATAAGTTTTTATAGCTTTGTGAGATTAAAGCTAAATTAAAACAATTATTAGTAAGTTGCCGACAAACCGTTGTACAGTTTGGCACGAACTCTATAATGTAATGTACTTTTAATTTAGTAATAAATAAATATAACAGTAAAACTTGTGTAGTAATCTGTGGATAATGTGATTGGTTGTACATTTAAAAACACATAGAATAAGTACATTATATAATAAGTCTGCATTGTACAATTCGTTTAAGTCCTGAATAAAGAAAATTAAAATTAAAATTACTTATTAGTTGACGATCTGAAATTTGACCAATTTACGTACATTTTTTTATTTACAATTTACCTATGTAATACAAATATAATTTTAAATATATGAAAGCCTAACTTTAAGGTAGAACATAATTAAAACATTTAATATATTTAAGACCAACAACTGTAACCTACATTATATTGAAGCAAAAAAATAACCTTTATCTTTATGACCATGAACAAACTAATTTTATCTGTGCTATAATTTATATTAAAAAAAAAAAGTTAAGTTGTTAACCCAACACTTTCTCGTACCTACATTGAGACGATGCAAAGAGAAGTTGAACTAAAGTTGAACTTACGGGCCTTATCACTATAAAGAGTTACTGCTCTGCTGATGTACATACTTAGATGAATATCCCAAAGTTTCAGCACCTTTTAGGTACAAAATATTAGAGGTATATAGAGATAGATAGATAGAGATAGAGAGACATTTATTGACACAACAAAGACACAGCACATAACAGATCAAAAACAAAGAAAAGGAATATATAAAAAAATAGATATATACCTAACTAGAACCAAACTTACAGACTAAATACAAAATTGAAAAAAATAAATATAAAACAAAAAATGAGCTAGGTAAGCTAGCTATATATACTTATCTAACTATGTTAGGTACCTAGAACTTGAATAATTTTAACTGTATTGACGCTCAAACGTCGTCACATTTTACGATAATGAAACGAAGTTTACGACAAGATCCAAAGAAAAACTTTTGACTAGGTGTCATGATTTTTCATAGCCTGTTTTCCCCGAGCTATTTACGTCCAATTATCACAGAGAAAATGTTATTATTCCGTTATACAAATGAAAATGTTGTAACTTTGATCATAGGCTTTAGGTATAGAGAGCTCCATCAATAATCCTGTTAATATTATATAGGTGAATGTTTGCGCCGTTGTGAAATCTTCAAAGATTTCACAACAAAGGTAGTTTTCAAAACTACTAAATGGATCGGGATGAAATTTTGCACTGATGAAGTTGTGTGCTTAGAACAACTTAGACAACTTATTATACCGTAAAAGGCGCGTGAAGCCGCGGGCAGAATCGAGGACAAAATAAACCGTCCTTTTAAACTTTAAGATTATCTATCTCTGATCGAGAACAGCTGTTTCTAAGTTTTCGACTCACCACAACACTCCAAACCATAATAGTGTGGATCTTTCTTAGGTCGGTTTTAAAGTGACAAGGTACAAAAGTGTTCTATACATTTAATGCAGCTGACTGTTCATAAGTATCGTCTTTATGCTGAGGTAACAACTCTTCAGAAAACTTCCAGCTCCGAAATAAAGTTTTCCGACCCAATTATTTTTTAAACACAACGTAAGGTAAATGTGAGATTATGCAGGAAAGTTTCTCTCGGCTGTTTTGAAGTCTGTTTTACTCTTTCACAATGAAAAATACCGTTTTGTTTTGATGTTTTATAGTTTTAAGTAGATAGTAGAATAAGAAATCAAATAATATCCCAAAATTTTTTTCAACTTCGACGGAGCTTGAACGCGCAAAAAAATTTTTGTAAATTAACCCAGTGTGAGGCTTACGCACTATACTAATAAAAACCTTAGATAGTAGTATGTATATATATATACATATTGATTTTCCGATTTAGGTTCTTTGAAGTACTTAGCGGTAAATCAATCGATTTATATTAGCTTATGCTGTCCATTTGACCTTCGTTTTTCCTTGGTGAAATGTGAGCTATGTCCTTGCCCAATCTAACCCTCTTATTCATAAACCTCTCGTTTCTTTACGCAATAGTTAACAGTCGTTTGTTTTCTTCTATTGGCATACTTAAGTCAGATGGAGAAAAAACCCTGCCTTTCAATTGTTTAGATATGACAGATTTTTATGAATGAGGAGGTGTCTCTAACAATTTTCCTTTAGAGCTCTTGGTCCGTTCAGTCGTGAAAGATAACAAACAGTACATTAGTATGAATGGTTTTATATAATTTCGCTTCGGCAGATTAAAAATAATTCAAAGGAAAGCCTGAGTATAACCAAAGAATTTCCAAACTTTTCTCGTTAAAACGAAAAGTTTTCGTCAATCTAAAGTAATAAATTTGATTATAAACGCTTGTGCGGTTAAATAAAATATGAAAATAAATGAAATTGTTGAGTGTTTTAGCCAAATGATAAGCTTATAATGCTGATTGAAAAAAAAACGCAATCAGATAGTTTTATAGCAAGCGTTTGTGGGACACCCGCGACACAGGCGTGTCCTAGTGCAGGATCCACTACTACTGCATTATTTGCATGATACAAAAAAATAAAAAAAAATATTTCGGTAACTTATAAATTAAACATACATATACTGGAGTCCCCCTTTAAGCAAAATTTGCTTGTATTAGAGGAAACCGCTCTTGCCAGATTAATTATTTTATAAGTTTGTGTACAAATAATATTTTTTATGAAAAGTAACAAATCAAAACTATATAAAATAATACAAGAAAATTTGGAATAAATTATTAGCAAAATTATATAATATTTTCAAGATCAAAATCGAACAATCAACAGGAATTTGTATAATGTATGAGGTACCTATGCAAAGTGTGTTTTGTTTAAATGAGTTAGGTAGTTCTTCTCCAATATCACCGGCTTCATTAGAGTCGGGTACCAGAGTAGAAAAACCGTTTATATACAAAAAGAAAATGCAATTTCGTACTAAAACAAGATCCGTCAAGTGCGAGTGTGACTCGCGCGCCGAGGGTTTCGAACGGTTGTCAAGTACGTACCTATACCAAATGTACTACAGGTACTAGTTAGAGACTTTGCTATTTGACGAATACCAAATGTTAAAGGTACATACCTACATTTCAAATGTATCGGTTCGCAAACTTCGGGTACACAGGGTAATAGTAAAATCTAAGAGTTTTTTCAAAATATTTCAAAAAGCATCTACAGAAATTACAAAAACTGTTTTGAGGTGTACAAACCGATACCTTTCATTTGATACCCCACTCGGTGAGGTAGCCCCCCCTTTTGAAAACTATCCCCCCTCTTTTGACCATTTCTCAAAAACTTGTCTATTTGGAGACTTCTCTATATTTTAAAATTCACGTTATTTGCTGCAGCAGTTATAAAAATAGCGATGCCATAAGGGTTTCGAAACCGGTCTACGATCTTTGAAACCCTAAAAGAACAACATTACAAAGAGACATTACATTACAAAAGATAAGTACAATGGGCAATGGATATATATAATATAGAAATAAATACATTTTGTATTTGTATTTCGTATAGCTTTCTCACTAAAGAAGGGGCGGGAGGACCAGAAGACTTGACGAGTAAAGTGCACAACCTAGAATGAAACTAACTACTTACTTATCCTCCACATTAGCACAAATACGTCCACTGCTGAACTCCCAACAAGGAGGCTTAGCTATTATCACCACGCTTGGCTGGCGGATTGCTAATCGCTGTGGAGGTTTTATAAATACATAGAAGGAAGCTGCTGCCTTTTTTTCTGGTTGGTTCTCTTAGTCGACTCTTACTACATCCACCTGCAGGTGAGTTGGAGATTTCTATTCTTACCCGCCCTGGACAACCTACCTACCCCCCTACATATCAACATATTTGAAAATACTATATTATATAACACGTAAGATCTGATATACTCGAATATACCTACTAAGCTTATTTCCAAAGTACTCCAAGATTATTTCCCAAACTGCTCCACGAAAAACAATACTATTAAAATTAGTGTGATTTTACTCCAAGAGAATATAAAATTATTCTCAAAGTATTCCAGCGTTCTGGTGTATACAAATAAAATAAGCCGTAGGAACTTTCGTTCTCAAACAACTCCACGAATTACTCGAAGATAATTCCATAATCTAACCGAGTCGACAGTAAAGGAGCCACCGTAAATATATGATTGATTGATTTTATGTAGAAAATTACAATCAAATAATAAAAACAAATTAGAACTAGTATTTACAATTGAAACAATAAGGCTAACTGCGGACTGTTGCAAACAATCTACAGTTAGCTCAACTGATCCATATCAATACTAGTCGGAAGCGTCCCCAAGACGCTGGCTGCATTGCTCCGCTGTATGGCAATGCTGATGCGCTTCGTCAGATACCCACCAGCTCTCGGGTCGCTTCTACCAGACGCTCAGTAGCTTTTTAAAAACCCGGAGAGCCTCAGTACCCCACGGACTTACCCCAAAGGAACAAATGTGTAGGCTCTGTCGAGACCTGCATATTTGCGCCTCTTGGGATCCTCGGCCAAATCTGCCGCCGCACTAGCCCTCACGGACGTCTTTAGAAGATGGGATGGCGCAAGTGTGTCGACGCATGTAGCATCCCACTCTATGGGCCTCCCCAACTCCCATGGGACTAGTGTCATGCCGTGTCAGTGTCAGGCCTCTTACCATCGTCAGGCAACAGACCATTCTTTTCGAGAATAGCTGGTATGTTAGCGGTGACAAAGGCCCGCCGGATGATGTCGTTAAGACTGGCATGGCGTGATATCCGTCCGGCGGCCCTAGTACACGATAATCCGTGATGATCAAGCTGTTCGGCAGCAGTACCGCACTGCCATTGATGAGGCGCGCAACACCTTGCACCCTACCGAAGACATGTTGCGATACGGAAAGTTACGGTATCCAATAAAGTGCCAGTGTTAAATGAAGGGAATGCTTGCAACCAATGTCATGACTCCCATTTAGAAACGGAGAGGAGACGGGCACGATCCGCAGAGCTGGAGCATGTTTGTAACAATTAATAATTCACCCAGACCCAGATTGTCAACTCACACAGAGGTCCGTCCCATTGCCATTGGGACAAAAAAGATTTTGGGGGAGCAGCGTTGGGGCAAGCACTACGACAAGCCGTTCGAGCATCGTCTAATAATTAAATTGTGAATGAAATCCCAGGTGTAAACAAACGAGATAACTTAATTTTTTTTTCAATTAATAATTAGTGCTATAGACGGAAGACAGGAACGCTGGAAGGCTACACTTGAAATTTTGCGTATACAGCCTCCCAATTTGACAGGCAGGGAGGCCTGCGTTCAAGCCTTGTCATCTTAATCGATATTCAAAACCGATGATAGATGAAAGCTTAGACAACATAATATTCTTTATTATGTTGTCTAAGCCTTCCAAGAGCTCGCTGTGTTTCCACAATTAACTACATCTCAAAGAATACGTAAATTTAGGTACAAAAAGAGCCAACTAAATGACTTTGTGCCTGTAAATTAATTTTGACGGTGAACCCTTACATTGGCAGAGAACAGGGTAAATTTCTGGAATTTTGTCATTAATTTATTTTAACAAGACAGGGGTGTCTACGGAATCGAAGGCGTTTTTGAGTCACCTTCAGAATTACCTCCCCATAATTTTAGTCTAAAAGTGTTTTGTATTTTATTTTTATTTTGTCTATTTTGTACGAAGGGAATGTACTGCGGCCTCACATCCGTCTCGCGAACCAAAGCCTAGCTGAATTAGTTGGAAATAGTCGCCTAGATAGTCGGCTTCTTTCCCACAGCAGACTTTAGCCGCAAGGCAGCGGTAGGTGGTGCCCACGGCTATTGGTCTTATACCGCCATCCTTCTGTTTTGTAACACCTCTACTGCGATTAGCAATCCGCCAGCCAAGCGTGGCGATAATAGCAAAGCCCCCTTGTTGGGGGAAGTTCAGCAGTCCTACTCCAGAAGATAGCTGACGTACAGTGAGGTGCAAAAATTAGAGTTATTAAATATGCTTCACTATGGTAAAACTAAATTAAAACACAGTAAAGGCGGCCCGTGAACGCTTTTTGTTGCGGGAGGCCCATATCCAGCTGGTCAATTGAGATGTGTTCGTGATTGTATCACTTATAAAAACAATTTTCGACGCTCATTCGCTGCATTTTGATGACGAATATAAACAAAAGAGAATTACCCATGCGCGCATCGATGTAGTAAATTTACTTTTATCAAAGAATGAGCGACGAAAATAGTGTGAGATGTATCTCACACTATTTTCGTCGCTCATGCACAAGCACAAGCTTGTGCATGCTCATGCACAAGCGTCTACTGCAGCTGTGACTGTAGTCACAGCTGCAGTAGACGCTTGTGGACTGATATGATGATGAAGTTTCTTTGAACAGTTATTGAAAAGTTATTTTGTTCAAAGAAATTTCAATTGGTATATTTGTACAGAAAATACGAAATGTTGTAAAAACACCCTTACCTAAGCTTCCGAAGTTTGCAGGCGTGTTTTGATTCTGACAAGGATTTCGGCTGAGCTTTGAAGTACGGGTAGGGAGTTTAATCAACGTTTAGGACGGAATGGGTGTCCGTCAAAATGCCTACACTACGAAGATGGGTCAGGAGTTTTCAGTTACAGGCTTGATTTAATAAAAAAATTACCCACAGCCTATCACAGAGTTTTCATAAGTTATAATTTTATTGTTATTCATTTATTTTCAGCCATTACTGTCTTACTGTTGGGCAAAGGGCTCTTCCGAATTTTCTCAACAATTTTCTCCTCTTAATCCTCGGGATTTAACGCACTGAGGTTTCATAAATAATACAAAAAAAATAAAATACAAAATTATTTATTGTACATCGCAATATTAAATAAAAAACATAGACATTAACATAAAAAAAGGTACAACGGGCGGCTTTATCAATTAGAAGCGATTTCATCCAGGCTTCCAAATAATGATAGGCCTTTGATAAATTATAATATATCTGTGACACATGACCTATGCAGCATCGCGCCGGCATTTTCTTTACTCCTATCAAATTATATGAAAGCTTTTTCAGTTGTTTACTTTTATATAGTTAGGTTCCTAAATAATTGGAAAAAGAAGGATCTTTATTAGGAACCAATTTGGATGAAAAGTAGGTGTCATGTTATGCAACAGTCGGAAATGATTTATTTGCAGGAATGTGTACAACAGGTCTTAATAGTAGTTAGTAATAGCTCCAGTACATTCTGCCTCGTCAAGCGTGCAAAATTAGTACAAATTATTATTATGTTAGGTTTAAAGGTTATGTCAGCGATTTAATAATACAAAAAAAAACAAAACAGATAAATAAAATAAAAAAATGTCAAAAATTTGTTACATAATTAAAACGCCTTGTAATTAAAATATTCCTTCATGTCATAAAACATTTATCCAATAACCACCTTTTAAGTTTAATTTTAAATAAATTGGATGACATTTCTTTAAACATTTGAATTTTTTTTAATTCACATGGTAACTTATTATAGGTTCGAATTGCCTGATGATATGCATTCCTTTTGGCAAATTCTGTCTGCAGTTAGCTTAATTGTTTCAATTGTCTTATTTGTATTTTTTTATTTGATTGTAATTTTCTTTAATAAAGGCCATATCCAATGTTAAAAATCAAGTTAGGTATTAAAAATTTAGATCTACCTACATCTATGAAAGATAAAAATATAAACTTTTAGGCTACTGCGGTCAGCATTGACGTTAATAGGTACCTACCTAACAAACATACATTTATTTTATTCGATACATTTTAGTTTGATAGCGAAGTACCATTATTCCCGTTTGTTTTTATTTATCTTTAACCTGACCTTCGTTCGACCATAATCTCACCTGATGTGTGAAAGTGAAGATGTAATTCTATTTATTCTCCCTCATCTACCCCCTAACAGTGGGGGCAGACGGTAATTTTGATCCGGATCAAATGTTTTATTGATAGAGCTACTTTATTATCAAACCAAAAGGGAGCCATTGGCAGTCTCATAAACGAACGGAGTAAGTGCCGCCGCCGCTAAGTTGCGAGCAATAACAGTCGGCAACCTTCGAACTTTCATAATTAGGTATTATTGGCGTCTGGAAACCACAGGGAAGCAATTAACTTGGAAAAGTACCAAAGTGTTTAGATTTCAGAGGCAAAATGGAGCGCGCCTTAGACACAGATAACCGACGACAAAAGAAAAATATTCAAACAGTGTAAAATTATCGAACAATTTTTGTGTGGATTGCTTGACTACGTTATGTATTGGGAGATTGAAGTACAATACAATACAAACATACCTTATTGTACACTAACAAAGATACAAGACAAAAGACATTGCATAAGACACAAATGCAATAGGCGGGCTTATCGCTTAAAACTAAAACATATTGAAGCAACGATGTAGTAAAATTTTACTTTTATCAAATATTGAAGTCATAGAATGATTATTTTAAATTATTACAATACCTCATTAGTTCATTCATAAATAGCGTTTCTATGAAAATTCAATTATTTAATAATGACTCATCATCATCATCATCATCAACCTATCTTATTAGTCCACTGCTGGACATAGGCCTCGCCTAATGAGCGCCATAGCGTCCTGTCTTCAGCTTGTCACATCCAGCATCTGCCTGCAGTCTTTCGCAGATCGTCATCCAAATAATTATGGCTGTATTGTTTAATATGTTTAGAGGACAATGACAGAAGCGCGAGCGGGTTTTTGATGTATCTTTCATTGGATACCTCGCGCGAAGTAGGGCCACGCTTCCTGGAAAACTGTCGAATATGGATTTGAATTGGCTCCCGCGCCCACTGCTTGCCAAAAACACACCTTTATCCTTCTGACTTGTTGCTGACGCACCCGCTATGTGCACCGCGAGCGGCACCTCACGGCGAGTCACCGAAATCGCTGTCGAAAGGGTTACCTATGTGCGAAGATCAGGATATGTCTTCGAAAAATATGGGCTGTACCTGGTTATACACACAATGATACCATTACACACCCGGGAAATTAGTGCGATAAGTGTATTGAGGTAGGTACTTGTCTTATTTTATATACAGAAGAGACCGATTGCAAAGGGGACGTTTTGAGAAAGGGGTGTTAGTTTGGTGAAGGCATGTTTTGTGAACCTTATGTGCAAAAATCCTGAACTCAAACAAATCCTATAGTCTCGAAATTCTAAGGAGGCTTCAACGTTCTAAGAAAACGGCTAAGGTGGTAATAGGGTTCGTCTGCACTTTGTTAAGATAAGAACCCCTTGAATACCCTTATCCACATAACCAAATCCAGTCACGGATCCATCCACTTATTATTTATTGTAAGTTTTATTTTTTCTCACAATATAATTCCAAGGGCCAAATTCGGCTAATCAATCGCTTTACTATGAAATGGCATCATCGCATCGTCGATAGATGAAAGAAACTCCAGCTAAAAAATATCACTTTATTCATATTGTCAGTGTTTAATTATTAAGAATTTGACCTTTTCTAAGTATGCATTTATTGTATTTATGGAAATAAAGAGTTTTTGACTTTGACTTTGACTTTGACTTTGCTAGTGCGTGCTGTGCTATTTGCATAGAAATATTGATAGAATGGTTTCAACATTGACACTTTTGACTCGCGTCCCTGCATCTGTAGTTTCTTTCATCAAAGGTAAACTGCCAATACGTCATTCTGAGTCGATGACATTGTTATGGTAAAGCGATTAAATTAGTGGAATTAGGGCCCAGGTTGTTTGTACAATGTCTCTGCAAAAAATAGATAGATAGATAATTCTTTATTGTACCACACAAAGAAAGAAAACAATACAGAAATAGATGCTAAGAGTAGACGAAGAATAACACGAACGACGAAGATACATAGTTCTCTTAGATATGCTACGGAAAAGAGAAACCTGCTTGGACACATAAAATTATGTTGACAGGTATGATAATTCGTGCGTGCTTGGCATATTTCTTAAGGTAAAGCCCACAGATTTTTAATTATGCAAAGCCGTTATGGTTGGGTGAATTTATTTTATTTTCCATAAAAGAAAGGCTACCTAAGTAGGTAACACTGAAAATCTGCCCTGAAAGTACAGGGCAGTTTCTCAAATAATCTAGCTGACATTCTAGTCTCTGACTTTATCATTAATAGGTACTGTATTATTAAGTCGCTGTTGTTTATTTTATTAACTCGTCTTCCGAGACTCATTACTGTTGTACTTTTATCCGATTTCGGATAAAAGTACAACGGTTCTTTTGATTATGTTGGATTCATGTAAGGCCTTTATGAGACTACTTCTAAAAAAAATCTTCTTGAAATCTTCTTCTTCTTCTTGTCAGATGGCTTCTGCGACTGGGTTGTCGCAATTTCGCCAAATTTAAGTCTTCAACTTCAACTTCTTTTTATTTTGGCGCCGCTTGCTTTTCGCTACGACTCTGCCAGTGTCTGTGTCGGAGTGCTTCAATCCGCAATTGACATCGATGAAATCATATTGGTGCCTAGCCTTGTCAGTGTCAGTCTTTTCCATTCTAGAGGTAAGTGTTTCAAGATATGTGATAGGGTTTATATTAGGGAGCGCGTGCACGGAATTCGATAAGGAATGGTAGGCAACTATTTTGTCTCTGGTTTCGATCAAATTTACTCGTCAAAATGTTATCTACTCCGTAGACGGAATCGGTGCTTATCGATCTATAATGAAGTCCGTGCTCGCGCTCCAGGTCTGTTGGTTCAATCTGTGAGTTTCAGTGGTCGCTCAGTGCTTTACAGCAATCCTCCTCAGCAACACTTCCACTGCCGAACATGCCTCCACCAAACAAGGGGGGGTTTTACCATAATCACGATTGGCAGGCGGATTGGTGATCACAGTTGAGGTGTTAAAAATACACATAAGAAAGGTGCTGTTCTGAAATTGGTAAGTTCCCTTTGTCGACTCTTACTACATCTACGAGTTCATCGACGAGTTTAGTTAGAGGCGTCGATTCTTAAGGCGCGAGCGACCGCCTCATATCAGAAAATGCTAAAACACCTAGTACCTAGTACAAGTGGGTTCGTGTCAACAAAATCCCTTACAACAGCAGAAGACAAGCAGTTACGGAGATAGATAGATAGTTCCAACTTTATTGCAACGTTATAAAACACTCGCCTTTCTCTGGTTTGTTTGATGCGCAGTTACGGAATACGACCCTTTTATTGACCCTTTTTATTGGAATTTTATTTTACGAGACAAGAAGCAGATTTCGTGAGTGAAATGTCAAGACTACACATCCTGCACTTCTAATTATTATGATTTTATTGTGACTTTATTGAATTGCTTGGTTGATCAATATAAATTTATTTTTTTACGAACAAATTATTCACAACGGCACAAACTTTCGCCTTTAGTAGGATTGAATTAAAATTACTTATTTTACAATTATGCATAGATCTTAATAAAACCTGTAGATATGGTACGTTCTCCCAGTGCTTTCTCAACAATTGGCCTGTGTTATAACTACACGCAAATACTTTCTCACAGTTAGATTTCCAATCTTGTGCAATAATTATAAAGAACAAACACGAGGGCGTTGCTGTAGTCTTTTTGTCAATAAATTACACTAAAGTACGTAGTAGCAAGAAAGCGTAATACAAACGCGCGCCCGACTAGTAGTATGACTGAGGTGGGTGGACTTAATTGCACATAATTTGAGCCTTCCACTTTCGAGACGCTGTACATGAGGTACAGCGTCCTTTTTTTACTCCCCTTTTTTACTTAGATCGATGCAATTATGGCAAACAATTTATAATGTTAATGCTACAATTTGTGACTACATCCTGTTTAAAATCAAATGAATAAATCTTTGTACACTCGAAAGAGTAGATTGTGTAGACCTAACACTATATTTAAAACCTTAAATATTAGCTATCACAATCACAATGAATAAATGAAAGCATTTATTTAATGCTCAGCTCAGCCATGGAGGTACATACAGTGCAAACCAATAAGAAAAGTTCTTCTCTTTTTGCTGTTGGAAATTCATCATTATCAGCCTATACTAGTCCACTGCTGGACATAGGCCTCCCCTAATGAGTGCCATAGCGCCCTATCTTCGGCTAGCCGCATCCAGCATCTGCCTGCAGTCTTTCGCAGATCGTCATCCCACCTGGCCGGAGGGCGTCCTAACGTTTGCCAAGTTGGAAATAACTTTACATCATTTCCGACCTTCATATGTTACATTTAGAATAAACAAAATCTAATTAAATTTTAAGACGTCTACGATGTTAGAACAAACCCAACTTTAAAACAAGTATTTGTATAGTTTTATCTAA
Organism: Eupithecia inturbata; assembly: GCA_963662085.1. Lineage (NCBI taxonomy): Eukaryota > Metazoa > Arthropoda > Insecta > Lepidoptera > Geometridae > Eupithecia > Eupithecia inturbata. The sequence goes on along the minus strand of OY759196.1, from coordinate 2,393,656 downwards.
ATTTTCTTCTTCGATCATATATAAAAAAGTGGCATGGCAATAAATATAAATCGAATCCTTCTACTAAGTTTTGTAGAGCGAGGCATAAGTAACTTATCTTACCAAAATAACGATGTCACTGCACATGACGGCGAATGTACCTACCTATGTCCTGGTTCCGACAGAATTCAATTTCATCGAAGTGTGTCGTCGTAATGTGAATAAGGAGTATGCTTTTAACGTCTAATGTGCTCATACATAATTTCATTAAAAAAAGTAAAAGTAGAAGAATTTCATTTATTTTTAAGATTTTAACGAAGTTATTTGAAAACATTATCATCATCATGCGATGGTCCATTTTTGGATAATGGTGAGCCTCATAGTGCCCTGTCTTCAGCTGGCCGCATCCAGCATGTACCTGCAGGTGCTGATCTTTAATTATTACCTAAATATTCTTGGTACTTAATTATGATGCAAATTTTGTTATCCAAGGGCTCCTTCAAAGCACTTGCGGTCAGATATTTCTTCATACAAAAAATCCAACTTATGTCAAAGTAGCTGATACTTTGACATAAGTCGACCAAACCAAAGACCAAAGCCAATTTATCATTCTCAGGAAATAACAGCCGATCGTAAAGAATCGATTCATAAAACGAATACCAATAAACCAAACTAGGAGAGTTCGGCAACTTTATAACTATTAATTTGTCAACGGAACTGTTCCGCGAAAAGAAAGTTTCCACCTAATTAATGGTTGCGGTTCCGCAATGGTTCCTTTATTTTCTGAATTGCTTCCTAACTTTGTGAAGAGTTATGAGCAAATTAGGGAAGTAAGTTTGGAAAACAATTATAACGTACTAGTTTCTGCCCAAGGCTCCGCTCTCATGTTACTTGGATAAATCATAGCATGCACTCAGAAAAATCTTGCTACACGTCAGTAAAACATTTTTTTAGAAAAGCACTAGTAGCCCCGATAAGTAAATAATTATTATTCTATTATTAGTATAGACGAAGACTACAAGTGGGCTTTCTACCTACCTAACCTAGTATGTACCAAATCCCAAAATCCAAAAACCAAAGAAGACCACAGGGTTGAGCATAGTTTACGAAAACTTTAAAAGTTTTCTTTTCCTCCCATAAATTTTGCTTGCAGCGCGCGCGCGGGATAATGAGGAACTACTTTTCGTAGATAGACAGCGATCCCATAGTTTGTTACAAAATTCTTTTTCGTTTTGGTATTGTGCAAGCCCATAATAGCCGCATAGTAGCCACTCATTTAACAAATTTAAAATACAGCCCTAGGTTAGGTAATTTCAAGACAAAATCATGCTAATTTTATATTTGATGGCGCTGTCGAATGTGTTCACCTACTGTGAAATTGGGAATGTTACATCAAACATAACGTCGCTTTCGTTTTCATTCGATTTGAGCATGGTTTGACAGGTTTGTCGAAAAGAAAACGGGCCTGTGTAAATAATGAATATTTCACGAAATGGTAACTACCATTAACTTATTTAGCTTTCTGGTAAATCGAAGAATTTACCTTGTAAGAATGTATCAGAATTTAAAAACAGTATATAAATAGTAATCCTTACATTAATTTGCTTGTCATTGCTAATGATAAGCTGTAATCAAGGTAGGTAAATGTTGTTCATAAACTGTCAAAACTGCCTGAAAAAAAATTATTGTTCCTATATTAATATAAACGTGTTGATAGAAAAAGGAATGTCATAAAATCCGTGCCCATATAAACATGCAATACCATCATGCTCAGCTTTTATTTTATACTAGTTGCTGCCCGCAGCTTCGCACGCTTTATTCCGGAATAAAAGGTAGCCTATGTCCGGCCCCGGGATACCATCTACCTCGCTGCCAAATTTCACCGAGATCCGTTCAGCCGTTCTTGAGTTATAAATAGTGTAACTAACACGAATTTCTTTTATATATATTCATTGTTCTATGTAGCCTATTCTTAATTCTTTATTGCACTAAATAAAACATACATAAAAAACATAAAACTAGAGAAGGAATGGCAAATGCGAGCTTAACCCTAAAAAGAGTTATCTTCTAGCAAACGTTATTGGAAGAGAGAGTGATATGGTTATGTGGGTATCTACGTGTGCACAACTTTAATACAGAAAAAGATAGTGGTTTAATCCTTAACTACATAACTACATATTATTACTACACTATGTCCATGATACCTATTTCAATGTATAAATTACTATACATTTGTTCCTAATATCATACAATAATTATGTATATACCTATGTGATAATACATACAATAAATACATAAAATACAACAGAGTCGTAAATATAGGTTATGCTCTTTGACTTAACGCTTGAAGGTGAAGAGTGACGGGCTAGCACGAATATCGTGTGGGAGAGAATTCCTTAACCTAACGGAGTCGACAGTAAATAAGAGCAGGGAATATGAGAATAAGGAACAACCGATGTTCTGCACTTCTGCAGGGTCTATTACGGTCTATCATATAATATTTTTTTTAAAATTAAAATTAAGTATTGGAAGTGAAAGATTTTACTGAATTTACGGGGGATATCGCGCTAAGAGCTTTCCTCGATAAATCCATTTTCCATCGCGGTTTGTTTTGATGTTTGTTATTTATAAAAACCAAGAGAAAATAATAAACCTTTATTGGTGGTTACATCGACATGTTTCCCTTGGGATTACTTTCTTGTAGCTTTTTAAGTAATAATGATGAATTATGATGAATTACCTACTTTAAATTCATCATGAGCGTTTTACTTCCGCTAAGCCAAATACTGTTTATAAATATCACTATTTTATTCAAAACACTTATCCTTAACCTTATTCTAGAACTATTTACAAACAGGTAACAATTTAAGGCGCGTCATCTCGAACTGGCAGGTATTGGTTACGTCTTCTTTGGATCAATCGACGTTTCGGCTGAGCAGTCACGGCCTCAACCGATGTCCTTGACTGAGCTACGTCCAGGTTCAAAGCACTTACAGGAACAGGTGTAACAGAATACCCGGCAGCCACTAAAGCAGCAAACTCCTCAGGAGTGTAAGCTTTGTTGTTCTTAGGAGGAGGAAGCTGCGCTCGCTGCTCTTCCAAGCTTTGTCCGTGCTGGACGATATCGATGTTCGGTTGTTCATTCTGCTCTCGAATAGGCTGTGGTCTGACTTTCTGTGATCTGAGAGGAATTTTTTGACTAACGTATATAGCGGAATGGGGAGCCTTGGTAGGGTGAGGCTCATGCTTGGGCGTGGCGATTTCATATCGAGGACGCTGCTGTTCGTTTGACCTGTAAAGCGGGCGAAGCAAGAACTGTTCTCCGTAAAGTGATGTAGACTGCTGGCTCTCTGGGGCAATTGGGTCATAAATTTTTACGGAACGCTGCTTCTCGATTTCAGGGATACGTTTTAAATAAGCGACGGGCCTTTCGACGCTGGATGCTGGGACACGAAGCTCTTGCCTAATAGGCTGTGCTCTTGGGACCTCAACAAGTCTGTACTGTTTAGGTGCCGGTGCAACTTCTTGTTGTTGGTATTGCGAGGCCTGTGGGGCTAGTCTGTAGTTGAATTGAGCTCTAGGTTGCTGCTGAGCGAGTTTTGGGGCAGGTACGATTTTTAATCCTTGGGATAATTCAGGGCGTTCGTATAAAAATGAGTCGAGCTGTGATTGCTGAATGGGCACGTATCGCAGAGACTGGGCCAAGCGCTGTGGCTGCTGGGCCGGGGCGGGGCGGTACTGCTGCTGTGGCTGCTGTTGAACGTTAGTGGTTTCGATGAGGTACTGCTGAGGAGCCAGTGTGGGCTGAATTAGCTCTGCTCTGATTTTAGAATTGAGTTTGGTTGGCTTTTTGCTTGGCTTTGAGATGTACCGGTCAATCTGAAAAGAATAAAACCAATGAATTTATATCTTTTGTAAAATGAAAAAGGAATTGATTAAGGTATAATAAAGCTTAAGACTTTTACCTGTTGATATTGAGGAGCAACACTTTGCACATTTGAAGCTTGCTGCGGTTGCCTTGATTCTTGAGGCCTGACGGCTCCCCCCAACAGTGCCAGGATCTCTTGGTTGAAAGAGTCACTGGATGAACTGGACCCAGTGTCACTGACTGATAGTGCTGCACCGACAGATGCCTCGCCACCATTGAAGTTGAAGTGGGGACGCGTGATAACAGCGTGTGAAGGTGAAGACTGAAAAAAATTCAAAATTACAGTGATAATTTGGTAATCATCTCTGACTATTGTTGAAACGTCATTGTTAATCACCTGGCTAGTCTCTGTTGAGACTGGCCGCCGTGGCCGAAGATTTGGCTAGAAGGACATCATAGATAATTTAAGTAACTACGAAATATTTATTACAAGCTTCTGCCCGGCTTAGCAAACATTTTGTCAGTACAAAAAGTAGCCTATAGATGTTAATCCCGGTCTAGACCTACTTGTATGCTAAATTTGAGCCTGATACGTGTAGTAGTTTAACCGTTTAAGAGCAAACAAACATCAACAAACTATCGCATTTATAATATTAATGTGGTGAATAAGTTTACCTGACGCCCAGACTGCGACTGCGATTGCGGCTCCAAGTAGTAAAACTGCTGCTGCAGATTCTGCTTGTGCTCCTGTTGAGGGTTGCTGTACAGTTGCTGCAAGTACTGGTTGCTAGGCAGGGGAGCTTTCCTCTCAGGCTGCAGGTCTAAAAGCTCCATAGGGTTGAGGGAGAAGACCTGCCCAGGGCGGTACTCATCGTCATTACGGCTGAAATAAAGAATCTTAGTAAGAAACTTAAAATATTTTTTACCTAGAGCCTTTTTAACACATATCTAATACTAGTAACCTTGACTGCGTAACACTGTCTCCGTATTGGGTAACCGGAACAGGGCTGACCGCATATCCAGCGGCGACGAGACCGTTGAACTCCTCAGGCGTGTACCCTTTGCTGTTCTTTGGTGGAGGCAAAGACTGCTGAAGAGCCGTCCTCTGTTTGTAGTGGTGGAGACCAAGCTCAAGACGGGCTTGATTAACCTTGGCATTTTCGTCTCGCGCTGTAAACGGCGATGGAGAGCTCACGCCAGGCAAAAAAGGTGGGGGTGTTACTGTTGGAGCAGCTGTGCTGCCGTAAGAATTGATGAAATTCGATGCGGCTACGCCGCCGTAGTTTAGATCTGGTATCGGCGTGACGGAGTATCCAGCTACTATCAACGATGTGAACTCGTCGGGAGTGTATGATTTGCCGTCTTTTGGAGGGGGAATAGCGGAGTTGCGTCGGTCTTCTAAGCTGAGGCCACGGTGCTCGATGTCCACTTGCTGGACTAGGGGAGGTGGTGGCACTTCGGTGGTCGAGTCGATTGCGTTCGATGTTTGTTCGTTCGGGATGGCGGCGGCAGTGCTAAGTTCTATTTTCAAGGACTGATCTCTCGCTGGTCGATCCAAACTAGCTCCAGGGTCTTCGGGTTGGAGCGATGTCCGATTCCTGAGATTCAGACTTTGCCTTTAGTTCTATGATTTCCAGGTTTAGTCTGTTATGCCTCAGGCCCCATGATGTTACCATTGATTGTTATGATAATTACCTTTATGCTAATGAATAACTTAAATTAAAGTCATGAATAAATTAAATGATGATGAAAACTTTCCAAAACCAAAATATTCCATGAATGAATTTAAGAGCCAATTATTATTCCAAAACCAATTTGTTCACATTTGATTTGAAAACTGTTTAGCCAATCACGAAGCAAATGCAGCTAATATCTGCTGAAAATCTTTTGGATAAGAATGAAGGGTTAATTTTGAAAAATAATGTGTGAAGTTTTTAGGCCCTGTACCTAACGCTTGACCACTTTTTGCAAATGATAAAAAGTCGAACTGCGCAGTAATGATGAAGACGACTTTAGGAGGTATAGCCATCGGTACGGTGCTGGTGGTGCCCAGAGGTAAATTAAGTGATGATGTAGACAAAAAGTATATCCCACTGTGCTCTGGATCGACAGCTTGTCGATCCAGAGCACAATGACCCTACCGATAGCTATAAAGATCTCCTTGATCTTATGGTAGGTAGGTTTGCTAGTTCGAAGACACACGTCAATAAAACATACCTCAGCGACTTTTCCTCTTCTTGCAGCTCTTCAACGGGAGCTGCTATCTGCTCCTGAAATAACAAAACACAAAGTTGCATAAACAACAAAGTCAATATGGAAAGAAAATAAGGGTCTTGACACCAAGAACAAATAAAAAGGTTCAGGTAAAGAATCCTAAAGAGGTCACACTTTGATCAAACAAGAAGATATCTACCTATCAGCAAAACCGTGGGTAAAACTGAACGGAACCTATCAAACATAACCTCAAGTTCCCACGGCAAAACAAGTCCTAACAAGTGATTGGTTGTCGCAAATTAGCGATGTCAACAGCATGTAACACGTATGCCATGTAATTATGTATTACAAGATGCGTGAAGTGAAAGCTGAGGAAAACCGAGACAATGCACAGGTATCCTCTTTTCGAAACAGGGGGCGTTTCCGTCGCGTGCTGATGCGCTGTTAAATAATCGTTTGCTAATCCGGTGGTGTAGGTAATGTGCCTTTGAGTCGGTTCCTATATTACCTACACTACGTTCCCGTAGGACGCTCGTGGTATCGCTGCTGTAAAGATAAAAGTGGTCCTGCGAGAACTACAAACAGGCAGAGAACTGGCGAGAAACTGCACAGGACAGACAATAACAGCGACATCTCTTGTCGGAGGCCAAAATACACTTCATATCGCTGAGCCAAAAAAATTAAATGAGTATGATCTAGACCCTGTGAACAAATTAAGTGTGAACAAATTACTGGCCTAGGTGGCATAGGTGGCTAGAAAAATGCAAGATTTACCGACGTCTTCAAGAGTTCATTAAAATTTGTAGTAAATTCATTTACACCGGGATATTTACTATGATTTGAGTTTTGAGATTTCCAGTTCATTTATATTTTTCATATGGCCAAAATTAGCCAGTATTTTATTTCATTTCTTCCCTCCTCTCGCCCCAGTAACAAATTTTCGTGCGAGGGCTCTAAGATTGTCACTACCAACATTGTTACATGGGAGGTATAATTAAATCCAACGGCCGTGATACAAAAACGACGAGAACCTTTCCTGGCCGCTCATCGATTTTCTCTTTACGATGTGTTTTATGCCCAGAGATGAATTTTGGGATGTATTTTTTCTTACTTGTCTCAAGATCTGTTTTGATCTATTCAGCCTCAAAATATCTAAAATCTCGGCATCTCATCAATGGATTTTACTTCTCGATTTTATATTTTTGAAAGATCCTTAATTTTAATATTTGTCCGTCTGTCGTAGAAGGAATAAACAAGCCTACCTACTTAGTTGGCCAATTACTTGGATCAGTAATTTAAATTATTTTGTTGTTGTTGTGTGAAGGTCGTATCGAGTAGATATGTACCTATAGGCTTTGGTCGGTGGTTTTGACATATAGGTAAATATAGAGATTGAGTTTCACAAAGCTTTGAGCTCGACGTCGCTCGCTACTATTAATATGACTCGATTTTGTTTCAAAGGTTAAAACTGTAGTGCTGTTGACGATTTTTCAGACTGGTCCAGTTTTGTACCTAATTTATTCGTTAGTAGGGTAAAGTCGGGTATTACCGGTCAGGTGACAATAACGGTCACCAAACTTTCTTATAAAATACTTTGTTCACGCGCCCTCACACATGCAAAGAGGGTGGCGTGATAGTTCCCTGCCCCGACGCATTGACTCCCGCTTAAAACAAGACCCATGTGTGTTTCGCGTTAATTTCTATAAACTTTCTGACTTCAGAAAATAAGAGGTGAGTATCGTAATATTCATTATTACATTTATTGTATGTAATAATTTTTCACAATTAGTTATCTAACTATTCGTTTGATTGTAGATTTCAAGCAATTTGCGACACGTTTTTCTTACATAACTAATAACCTCAAAAGTGCACAGGCAGCTAATTATACAAGTCACAGCTGACCAATAGCCGCAAGTCACGGATATAAGTAAAGTGGCTCTATAAAAAAATATTTCTGAGGGATTACTATTTACCATGTAAATCTAAAAAAAATATTGTAAAATATTAAGGAACTTGAAGTTGGTTTTTAGTTTTTTATACACTATATATAATCACTTATCTATAATTTTAACCATGAATCATTGAACATTGGGCTAATAGGCAAGGATTGAAGATAAAAGGAGCCAAGACAATTCTATTCAGTGTGGGCATTGGACTCATGCTGAATGCTCGGGATATGAGTCCCCCAAAGATTACATAATTATGTGATTTGTGCCGTTAAACTGACTGACCGGTATTGTCAACCTGCCGACCGGTATTGCCCGCTATGTCGGACAATGCCGGTCAAAGTTACTTTTTTTTTTTAATGTCTGTTGTGCCATATGTTTTATAAAAATTGACCTCATTGTTTCTAACTATGCTAGAATAATAGTTAAACTGATGTTTTCTTTATAGTTTTTTTTAATAAAAAGTAGATTATTCAGCAATTAGTGTGTTATTTTGCTTAGGTGACCGGTAATAGCCGACATTACCCTACCTCTATTGTAGTCTTCATAAACAATACGTACCTACATAATGAGGATGAGGTTTATAGAAATGATCAGTTAAGATTATAAGACTCCGAATTAAATCAAAAGGAGATCTATGGTAGCAAATATCTGTAACTAGCTCTTACCATCTATGCGATTAATTTACCTACTATGTGATACTAAATTATTAACTTTGGACATTTTATATCATGTAGATATTTTTTATTAACATTATTCAAATGCTAAAAAGTTAAAGCTATAGTTAAACAACGAGAAACAAGGACAAAGTATTCCGCCTTCACCGAAACACTCAAAATATCAGTTTCTAGCACCGAAGGCAGATAAAGTGTCCGAGAATGCACTAACGTAGGAGCTAAAGTACCATTTAACTACTGCCCAACTCGAGGCAAACTCGAGGTAATTATTAGTAACAGAGGTAAGTTAGTACTCGTAGTTAAGACTCTTGAAACAAATTATTTATGCTGTAGATATATACCAATCTATGTTCAAGTATGCCTAGCATTATGGCACTATGACATAAAATCTTGCTGGTGCGATATCTATTGTAAGCGTGAGTATTATTAATTTTTTGGCCCAATATAGTCACAGAAATAAAGATATAGAATAGAATATTTATAAATAAATATTAAAATATATATGAAAAATATTTAAATATAGATAGTGGAGTTCAACAATAATACCAGAGACCGCTAAAGGGAAAACTACAGAACTAAGTATATCGAGAGTGAAAACAATATGTGAAGATGATGTGAAGCTAAAATTAGTTTGAAGAAGTTATTTATTAGTTACTGTCTTATGCGTTTTAACACACAAAAAGTCAAACAGTGAAAATCTGGGTGCTGTCTATCACAGAAGTATATAAAAAAATGGGTTCAATGAAATAGTTTTTACTTTGAATAGGCCTTTCTGATATCGACGCGGAAATATCAAATAATGTCACAACGGAATGTGATATTGGAAGTAGGATAAATATTTTGAGGAGACGCGATGTTAAATGACACGAAAATATTGTAAAATACGAGGAAAACGAAAGCGAGAAAATATTGTTAGATTTGGTAGAAAATGTTATCAGTTCTTGGAAGATTTAGTATTTAGTTCGAGAAGAGATTATGCTGACTCTTGTTTCCTCGACGCCACGGAGGAAATCCTCAACAAACTAGAACGTCTTCAAAATCTGTGCATCCGGTTTATTTTCGGTTTGCGTAAATATGATCACGTCTCAATGTTCAGAGCTCAGTTAAAATGGCTTCCAATTCGTCGCCGGCGTGATCTACACGTTCTCTCGCTTCTTTATAACATTCTGAACAATCCCCTTTCTCCTTCTTACCTTCGTGAGCGTTTTGAGTTCCTTTACCCTCGTGATAGACCCTGCAGAACATCTTTGTCCCTTATTCTTATATTCCCTGCTCACTCATCCAGCCGATACGGTGGCTCCTTTACCGTCGAGTCGGTTAGGTTATGGAATTCTCTCCCACACGATATTCGTGCTAGTCCGTCACTCTTCACCTTCAAGCGTAAAGTCAAAGAGCATTACCTATCTTTATGACTCTGTTGTATTTTATGTATTTATTATATTATTACATATGTATATAATTATTGTATGATTAGGAACATAGGTATTGTATTTTATATATTGAAATAGGTATCATATAATTTGTAGTAATAATATGTAGTAGTCTATTAATCATGTAGTTAAGGATTAAACCACATTCTTTTCCTGTATAAATTTTGTGCACTCGTAGATACCCACATAACCGTGTCTCTCTCTCTCCCAATAAGGTTTGCTGGAAGAGAACTCTTTTTAGGGTTAAGCTCGCCTTTGCCATTCCTTCTCTAGTTTTATGTTTTTTTTTATGTATGTTTTATCTAGTGCAATAAAGAATTAATTAATTAATTAATTAAGATACTAAGTCCAAAATTGATCATATGAGATATTGATGATATCAAGAGTTTGGTAAAGTGCTAGTTAACAATTTAGGACAATTGCAATCTTATTTTGTGGATCGTTATATTCATGGAGCATATTTAGTAGAGTTTTCCCACATGCTCAAATATAAATGTTCTACATTTTAGTTTCATGTCTGATCAAAAGGAAACAATCCGTGAATTACAAAATCCCAGGGTTTGTTGACATTGCGTCAACGGTCTCTCATTCCAAAGATAATTCAGCATTTCTCTGTAAAGTCGAGCTCGAGATCATTTACCGACAAATGAACGGTTTCGAGGTTCCCCGCAGACGCCAATGAAAACGATTTCCACTGCCATTCGGTTGGCTTATTTGAATATTAAATGAGTGATTCTGCACGCGATTTTACCTTGTCGCAAAATTATCGTGGCTTTATCGTGTACGTTTATCGATGTAAAAGTATGTTAGATAATGCTTATTCTTATTTTTTTCAATACATTTCATAAGTTCGTTGTCTACTTACACAACGAATACATAAATCGGACTAAATTCCACAGTCATTCGCATTTTTTGTCTATAGTTTGTCTTTGCATCGTCGCTTTATGGTTTGTATACACGGCGTAATTTGTTCGTCCTGACTAACCCAGCCACAGACATCCGACCGACCGGCAACAACAGTATTACAATACTATTTTATAATTTTTAAATTGTTTACTCTCATATTTAGGTACATTCATAAGTTTGTTTGTATTTTTTTTTATTTTGTTATCATGTCTACAACACGCACCTGGCGATCGTGACGTGACACGATCCCTCTGGTATTCACTGAAAACCAGCGCTGGGTGGACACACCAGTGTGCACCCAGCATAATGCTGAGTGAAGGCCATATTTTCTTAAACATTGCTACGCACAAAGTAAATTTATTTTGTAAGTTAGGTAGTATAAATTAACATAGTATTAAGGCTAAATTGTGTATAGTAGTTTTAAGGTAAATAAAATATTTTCATTAATTCATTCATACAATCTTGTGTTGTGCTTCGGAAAATCAAGATGTCATAGAGCTCGTAACTCAGGTTACGTATGAATTTTATCGACTTTTGAATAACTGTAAATGATTTCTTTTCTTACGAAAGACATGTGGTAGTATCTAAAATGAGGTTAAAGTGTTTCATTGTTGTTTGTAAGAATCTTCTTTTGGTTACCATCATCATCTTGGCAAACCGAATAGGTAGGCCAAGATGCACAAATTAGTAGTAAGTTCTAGGTACGTAGTAAGTAGTGTTTCATTGTTGATTCTAGGAATGCACTTTCAGTTACCAGCCAGAAGGCATTCCGAGTCTATGGGCCTGCAACGTTCACACGGTCTGCCATTCAAAGGATACTCTTGTGAACGGACACTAAGTATTCAAGGATATCCACGTCTCCTTCGCTATTCGTGTCGATGATCAACTTAGGTATCCGTTTCTGTTTAATTTCATCTTATTTGCATTATGTGCGTGGCGTACTTGAGACTCTTTGACTTGAAGATTAGATTCAACTTACCTGATGGAATATTTGTTACCTACATTCTTACTAACGCCTGGTTGATTAAAGTTTGGTAGTACCTACCTCCTTCATAAGTTTTCATGCTCCTTTATCAAGCTTATAAATTTTACTGTTTAAATTTGTACGTATTACTTTTGTAATTATTATTAGTGTATAGTTGTCTGCATTCAAAACACGTAACACGTTAACGAAGAACTGTATATTTTTCTGTGCAAATTTCAACCTTAAAGAAGGAGTGTACAAACTGACAATCAATGTATGAAATCTCAAAATTATTTTTTTAAGGGTCAAGTTTACGAACTGCCGTACCCCTATTATTCAGTCAAATTGTAGCCTAATCTGCTTATCAGTCACCAGTGTTATACAACTTTTTGTAGAGCAACAATAATCTGAGTCGTTACCTTTTTTGGTTCACATGGAGGAGACACTTTGAGTATATCAGAATTATTTATTTATAAGGTTTTTTTATTATTATTCTGTGTTTTCTTGTGATGTGAACCAATATATAAATTTTCTTTCTTATATTTTGGTTCAGCCTCATCGTTTGTTGGTAATTACACTAGTAGTGTAATTAATGTTTAGATATTTGAATGTTAGTTACCTCTTCACGCCAAAACTACTGAATGGATCAGGCTGCAATGCATAGATGTGGTTCTACCTTTAGGCTATTTTTTATCCTGGAAAACGAGTGGGAAACTGCGGGCAGAAACTAGTACAGACTGGTAGGTATTTTTAATGTAATCAAATTTTTGACAAAGAAAATTACAATTCAATAATAAAAACAAATTAGAACTAGCATTTACAATTGAAACAATTAAGCTAACTGCACACTGTTGCAAACAATCTACAGATAGCTCAACTGATCCATATCAATACCAGTCGGAAGCGTCCCCAAGACGCTGGCTGCATTGCCCCGCTGTATGGCAATGCTGAAGCGCTGCGCCAGATATCCGCCCGCTCTCGGGTCACGCGTCGCGTCGACCAGACGCTCAATTTTTGATGCCTTTGAGTTTTTGTAAATCTGAACCGTACGTTCCCTTTTATCGAAATAGTGAGAAGTATTTCTGCTCAGTGAACGTATCAAAAGAATAGTCTCTGTATTTCCATGATAGTATAGATATAAAGGACATAAACAGCCGGATGTTAGTCAACCCTACAAAGTAAGCAACATTATTTTGAACTAACTGGCCGCTCGTGACGAAATCTAGGTTGCACGAGTGAAAGGGCAGCTCAGGGCTTTATCATTTTGCCACATTTTATTATCAAAACGACTGGTAAAGAGCGAATTCGTATTTCGTTTCCACTTTCGTGAAAAGGTCGTCGTCTTTTCTAATATTATGGAGAAAATTTCCATGTCGGGCATGTGACAGAAAAGTTGAGAAGCAATTTATTTTATTATTTTTATGGATTATGAAATGGGATGAAATGAAAGAAAAGGTTCAGGGGTAGATTTTAGTGCCTACCTACAACATTAGTGAAATGACGGATTATCAACAGAAGAAGTTAAACTAGGAAGACAGTGAGACTATCAAAAGACAATAATAGAGATGACCACATAAATCAAGGGAATTATGAATAATATATATTACCTATTTAACTTAATAAAATAATGCTGGGCAATTCACACAGCATTATCTAGTCCCAAGCTAAGCAAAGCTTGTGTTATGGGTACTAGATTACTGATATATATATAATACAATACATTACATAGATATTGTTAATTATACATAGAAAACGTCCATAACACCCGGAACAAATATCTGTTGATCGTATGACATTTGTCCCGAGACGGGAATTTAACCCTCAACTTCTTGTTGTATATTTATTATTTCTCTATTTTATTATGCTTATGTTATTTCCAATACTCGTCAACCTACTTTGTATCATGCTAATTTTTCTGTACTTGTCCGCGGAAACTTGTAATTACCCGTCAACAAACATGTACTGATCTATCCAGGCATGTTCTATATTTTCATCAGATTTTTAAAACCTAACTGGTGTTCCCAAAAGGGGTTTGAAGATTTTAGAATGGAGGGTGGCATATGAAAACACATATTGCAGTAATATTTTTTTCATAATTGAATAACTCAGAAACCTTACGCTTTAGGACATTATGTTGTAGATTTTTTTTATTTGTTCAAGTGTCCTCTATCCAAATATAATTGTCATCGTGCGCGGCTGTTTACAAAAAAAAAACAGTATGGTAGGCGATGTTAGGGCCAAAATCTTCAAACCCCTTTGTAAATAAATAACCAGAGAAAGGAACAAGAAAAAGCATTGTAAAGAAACTCTGCCTACGAAAACAAATTTTAATACATTTATTTGCATTTAGCATCCTTGAGTAAACAATGGAAATGGTTCAAAAGTGTATATACCTTAGAATATTTAGGTATTTACTTACTTGTTTTGCAGATCTGTAGACGAGGTGAGATAGAGAGCCTTCTTGTGACTGCCTCTTTTCTTTGCTCGGCTCTGCATTTTCGTTTTCGGTGACATCTGCAGCTCTAGCGCACAGCACGAGTGCTGAAACAAAACAGGTTTGATATAATAATAAAACCTCTACAGTGGATACCTATTAATCAAACTGAATGAGGAGTTTTCTAACAAAAAAAGATAACCGCCAAGTGCGTGTCGACTCGCACACTGACGACGAACGAAGGGTTCCGTATCGTAAAATTCGTAAAAATCAAGCACCTTTTTCAAAGAACATCAAAATTTCTATGGATTTTTTTGGAGACCCCTTTAAATTTTCAGCTTTATTATATAACTTAAGTATTTTTGTTATAACAATTGAAGTGTTACTTGTTTATAGAAAGTTTCATGTATGTACCTATTGTGGTTCAAGAGAGTGATTTATTTGGTATTTTTGCTCTTCGTTTGTCAAGGCTGTATTTCTTAAAACTACAATAGGTAGACACATTAAACTTTCTATAAATAAGTTACACTTCAACTATAATAACTACAAATAGGTACTAGAAATAAAATAAAGTTGAAAATTTCAAGAGGTCTCAATACAAGTGAAAGTTTGATGTTCTTCGAAAAAGTTACCTGATTTGTGAAGGTGTAATAAAAATTATGTTAAATATTTGTACGATGGTTTGGTACGGAACCCTTCGTGTGCGAGTCGACTCGCACTTGGCGGTTTATTATTTATTATTAAAGTAGGCACCTATTGCTTATTGTTTAGTTTGTTGAATAAGAGAAACTCTGTGGTTATTTTACATCGTGAGACACTGCGGTTTGGCTCGCCTATTATTCATGGTACACAGCAGTAGCAAAACAAAATTACATTATAAATCAACTATTATCTTTTGTTATTCCTGTATATTACAAACTACAAACTAGTCCCTGCCCGCGGCTTCGCTCACGTTTTATCTATGGAAAAGTTTAAAGGGGATTTTATCCCATGGGAACTGATTTATGGGATAAAAACATACAGACACATTAAGAACCTCCTCCTTTTTTTACAGTCAGTTAAATGGTAGCATAAGTGTTATACAAGTTACACCTACATCTATGCAGATTTTAGCCCGATACGTTCAGTTGTTGTAGCGTCAAGAAGTAACAAACGTACATCCATCCAACCAAACATTTACAAACTGATAAAAAAAATATAATACTTATTAGATTAATAATGCAATACACACGTATTGGAAACGGTGCGCGGTGTCTTCTCTGTTGTGAAGGCCAAGCCAAAGACTCTCACTAGTGTAGAGATAGCAAAAAGATTGCACTTTTTTTTTAATGAAAATTGATTATTTTGCAAGGCTATAAAAAGTTACGTAACATACAGTACTTAAACAACGTACCGTTGGTAGCGCATACACTAAATCAAAAGGATTCTCAGTTACATTTTTTTTAACGTCTCTGTTATTCGATTGTAGTTTTGTTCATTGTTTTAAATCAAATCAAATAGTTTATTCATAAAAGACATGGTAAATTACACAGGTGGTATTATAAATATTTTGATCCTCATATCTCGTCACATTACTGGCATGTGAATATCAAAGCACGTACATAGGTACATAAAATATGCTAAATAGATTCACAAACTTCAAAATATTTCAACTAGTTACTGTCATGCTTTATTAAAGATATAGTAATAAAAGTAAAATTAAATTCAAATAAAAGTCATGCTAAATAAAAAAAATATTAAGTAAAATTAAATGTCGATAGAGTATGAAAAATTATTAATTTAAAATTTACATGTCAAAAACTCTTGAACTGTACATACAAGCTACGTGTTACGAGCCATCATTTTAACACTTTATTAAATAACATTCCTTTGTTTTCTAAAACAGATTTTGGTAAATGATTATATATTTTGTATGACATTTTGTATGACATGTCTTCCGCTTTGGCGTATAAAATGATCCCAAGATCTTTTAAAAAGTCCCTTAGAAGTTTTAATTCCTGAATGATTACTACTATCTACTTGACTACAAAATTCAGGAATTAGAAGTCCTTTTATAGTTTTTATGAATAACATAAAGTTATATAAAATAATTTTATGTTATTTACCTCAGAAAGTGGTTTGTTTTGCTGACCGTAGGCGCATTGACACGGCCCAGTTCCCACAGAGAGTACATATTGTCAAATGTTAAGCACTAACGAAGTATGAACCATTTGAAGCAGTTTTTAAAGAAATGCGATCGTTAACGTTAATGGCATTTTAACGAAGTGTTTGTGTATGGGTCTCAAGGCAAAAACTTCGCAACGTAATGAAAATATCCTCTTATTGTCTTTATATTTTAAACTAAAAATGTACGTAATTATTAAACGTTTTATAAGTCTGTTGAATATCAAACTAAAAAAAGTGAGTTTATTACTAAATGATGACTCAGTTCACATGAGTGAAGTCAGTTACTGATGTGCCTATATTACAGTGTTGAACACTGTGATTCTATATCACAGTGTTCACATCAGTCACAGGCTGTTTGTCTATTAACTAATAAATAAATATTTAAGTTTGGTTATTTTATACTTTACTGCAGTAGGTTCAGTAGGATTAATGGAAAAGATTTCTAAAAGCTGTTTTATATTTTGAATGTCCTACCGACTAGTAGAATCAGATGTTGGTAATTCACAAGTCAATACGTCGTCCATTTAACGTAATTCGTCCTATCTGAGAAATACTAATTAATCAAAGCCATGCAATCCAAACTCAGACAACGAGAGCCTAAAAATCAACACCGAAATCCTAGTAAAATTCCACGAACAAAAACAGATTCGACCCCAATCAGTTGATTCGATTATTTCCGATCTCGCAATCAGGCAACTCGATTCTGTGTTCTGTCATCAATTTGTGCAATACAACATGGAACTAGAACAGATGTTCCATCTTAATTCCATAATATATTGGTTACTAGCTTCTAGCCCCGACTTCGCACGGATTTTTTAACAGGGCAGCGGGTAGCGATAAGGCCGCTCATTGTACATAATTTTTATTTGTTTTTGTGTTCTGTCATTTTTTTTAATGGTACCCGTCACGATAGCGAGACGTTACGTAGTTAATTCCAATCTATTGTTATGCTATGCAAATTTTTATGCTAATTATTCCCGTTTCGTAGCAAACTGCTGAAGTACAGTCATTATTTTTGGTGTGCAATAAAGAATATTTGTATTGTAATGTATTATTTTTTTCGATACCTTTAATGTTATTCCAGGTCCGGAAAAATCTTGATATCTGCATTCAGCCTGATCCATTTGTAATTTTGAAGTTATTTTGTGACAAATAACCTTCACAAACTTTTGTTTGTTTTATTAGTAGGATTTTTATCAGAAACTGCATAGGTACCAGTATAAATAACGGATTTTGTTTCGACTTTTTTTCAAAATATGTCAAAAACTATGAAAAGTATAAAAAAATTTAAAACTGTTTAGAACAGTTTAGAAATTTACAATTTGATGCCCCACTTGACCTTGTAAGTCTCTTGACAATGCAATTTATACTGAAAATTTAAATATACATTTTATTTTTTCTTTCGGTCTCTACAGTCGCACGAAATATATTATTATTTTCTTTCAAGTTTATAGCTGCAGTGGTTGCTGAGATATTCAAGAGGGCTATCGAAAAGGATAAACAGAGCGCGACCGCGTTTCGTAACCGAACACGAATCCCTAAAAAAGGTTTTTTGATCTATCTTGAATTTCAATAATTACTAAAGCTTGATTCGAGACGAGAAAAAACAAATCAATAATGCCAAATAAATGATGGCATGGAACCTACCCAATAAAAACGTGTTAGTTTATCCGTTGTTTGTGAAAGAACGCACTTTCTTACATAATTTATGCATGCCGTATTATTTTCCTATACGTCTGTGCGTCTGTGTGGTATTGAAAGTATTTGAGATAATTTGATGTCGGTATAAGGTTCTTGCTTTGGAGAAATTAAAAAGTAAATAGGTAACTTTATGAGAATGGTGAAGAGAGGTACAATAAACTGCCAAAATCACTTGGAGAACTACCAATATCACTGTTTCGGAAAAAGTTAAAAATTACTTTGGAAGGTAAATGCTACTATACAGTAAATGATTACATGACGGACAGACATGTTTTAGATTTATGTAAATGAAAAATTGTTAGATTTGATTTTTTTGTAATTTCAATTTTAATTTAATATTCAGTTTTCTTATCAACAAAGTATTCGTTTTCAATTTGATTTATTAGCTATACATTTAATTAAGTGACATTGTACCCAGATTATGCACGCCGAAACGGTAGAAATACATTGTGTCTTCTTTAAACATACTCCACCTGTGTACCTTATTTACATATATTTGATGCAATAATTACTTTACTTTACTTTACTTAGGTAGAACTATTCTGCTGATGTTGAGGAAACAAAACACCACCTACCTGGTACTGACTATTGCAGGCAACACGACCGACTATTCGGTACCGAGATCAAGATCGAGATATCCTGGATCCAGCTGAATGCCAACCGAATGGTTGGCATTCCAACCATTCAGCTGGATCCAGGATATCTCGATCTAGTACATTGAGTGTAGTGTGTTTGTCTCAAACAACACTCAATGCACTAGCTGTTCACAGTTTGTTGAAAGAACGTCTATCTTGACAACACGGTGAATACCGTGATAACAGAACGTCTCTATTCATCGGCACGCAAAGCGGTTGTGTCGAGCCATTCGTAGTGTTCCCCATTTCTCGGCAGTGTCTACCCTCAAATTGTCAGCAGAATCGAACAACCTCTTTAGGTTACGTCGTAATTATTTAATTATGTTACCTGCTTGGCAAAAAACCATTTGAGGAAAATTAATGGTAGTTTAGTGCAGCTTATCGCTCTTTCGTAACCATCTTTGACAGTTTTTTCTAACGAATTAGCCGCAAGATCTGGCTATATCCTCATAGACTGGCAATTGTTGTTTGCCTATGACATAGACTCAATGAAAGTATGATTAGATTATGTAGGGAGTGAAAGTACTAAGCTTAGTTACCACAAATAATTTTCCCTACAATATGTATTCTTATCTTTGTCATTTTCTACAAGCTTCTACCAGCATCGAGAGAGTTTTTACGTGATACAAATTAGCCTATATTTTTATGCAGATCTAGCATTAAATTTATATATATCTTCAGCCTTATTATACATCCAGACATCCAATCTCTCGCGTTTATGACATTACTGTGATAACAATCGTTATTTCCATGTCCACTCCACTTTTACTTTCCTAAATCCGCCGCCATACCAACGTGTTTTTATAAACCTTTGTCGCGTGGACATGGACACTGAAAGTGCGTTGAAAGTGGTCGCGTGCGCGTGCGCCGATGGAACGCAGGCAGTAAAAGTAAACTTCCTAATCGCGCATCTGAAGGGGAGGGTAGATGTCCGGCTTTTGCGGATAATCCGGCTATTTTCAATTCATTTTCATTTTAAGTAAAAAATTCAGTACCACATTTGGCTACTTGCCCTTGAACACATTTTGAACATCTTTTAGGATTAGTCGTGGTATTTAGTAACACACACAATACACTTTGTACGAATTGGATTCTACATTATGGTTCGATACAGAGATAGAGGATTAAAAGAGAGACAGATCATGTAGGCTTAGGAACAGGTCTCATTGAAATCCTTTGGGCACGTAGCATGGAGACGATGATTTTCATCACCTCCACCACCTTTATATCCATAGCCTAAATTGGTCCACTGCTGGACCCAGGCCTCCCCATTTTCATCAATAACTTGAAAATTATAGTAAGACTTATCATCATCTGTTAAATAAAAATCTCTTGTCTACGTCAATCCGGCAAGAGAATTAACTATTCGACAAGAGATCAAGATTAGTCAATCAGCGTGCGAACAACTGGCTGTATAAATAGTAGGTACATATACTGTACAAAAGTTCTAGTGACGTGCGACCCGAGAGCTGGTGAGGAGCTATCTGGCGCAGCACATCAGCATTGCCATACAGCGGGGATTGCCTCGCTGTATGGCAATGCTGATGGCATTTCAACGGTGCATCTTGTGGCATTAGCCACCAGCGTCTCGTGGACACTTCCGACTGGTATTGATAAGGATCAGTTGAGCTACCTGTAGATGTTTGAAACTGTCTGCAGTCAGCTCAATTGTAAATACTAGTTCTAATTCGTTTCTATTACTTAATTGTAATTTTCTTTGTTAATAAAGAACGCACTTGAAATTATCAATAGTGCCCTTGAATTTGAGAACGTTCTCCAGTGATGTTTTCCGGCCGGTTGTCATCTCTAGAATTCCACTATGATTACACTCTGATTCACGCGTATAATAACGGGATCCATTTGTTTAGGTCAAGATTCACTCTGTTTGGTTTAAACTTATATACTTTTGAGACTAGTTTTATTTGAAACTTAGTAGGTACAAAGTTTTTTTATTCTTAATTATTTAAAGGACTGAGTCATTGGTATGACTATGTCAGTCCTGTACTTTAATCAAAAAAATTACCTAACACTAAATTTTAACTAAAACGGTTAGTTTTAAACAATTTTATAGCCGCATAACTCAGTGGTGCGGCTAAAATAATTTGGATAACAATAGTATATAATTATACCGATAAGTACTAACTTATAATAGATTAAATTACTATCGTACAAATACTAATAATAATAATAATAGCTAGCTTCGCGGCCGGTGATTCACCGTTTTGATATACTTTTTGCTGTAGAATAGTTTAATAAAATTTTGTTTTCTGTAGTAAAAAATGTATTTTATAACGAGATTTAAAATAAATGAAGTGAATAATAATACATTTTATTTTACACAACTTAGAACAGTTATAGATCTTAATTAACTTATTCTACGGTCCATAGTCCTTACACACATAAAATATAAAAACTTAATTTATAACACGAAAATTTATATTGCGGCGACGACACGTGTAAATGTCGCAATTAAGGAGCTGTCGACGATGCTCGGCGGTGTCCCCTTGCAGGCGGCCAGTAAACCGTCGGAACTAGACACCAACTTGCAAAACTCCACACACAAGAAAGTCGACAGATTTCGAGTTGGAGCTCTCACCATAAATTAACTGAAGCTTACATTATGGCGAGTGTCCAGCTTCTCGACGCGCAGTTAGAACTCAGTTCTGGTCTTTAGACTCGCTCCGCTCACACCCCACTAGAAGATTTTTATACAACAGTTGTGTTGATATCATCTGAGACCTTGTTTTTATGCCAAAAGTTTTTTTTATTTTTTGCTTGGACAGGAACTATTATAACAGTCTATTATAAAACTTCAACAGTTTATCATTTAACATTTCTACTACCTTGAGTTATTCATTGGCACTATCTTAAAAATTACTATTATAAAAATCTATTATATTTATGTACATAAACATAATTATACACAAAGACGAAGAAATTAATTCATTTTATAGCCACATTCAAAAGCAGCTTAGAGTAATTGACAATAAAACGGCTATAGCGGATTTATGCCTTGCTATAAACATACACTTTACTACGCCACTGTACCACATTGTAGCGTGCGATATTAACATTATTGCAATAAGTGCGTACAGATACTTAGAAAAGTGTTTCAGTTTTCTAGCATCGGACAATGCCATTTTTTACTCCCGACGAAATGTCTGTGTGTCTGTCTGTGTGTGGCATCGTAGCTCCAAAACGGTTAAACTGATTTAGGATAAGTTTCTTTGAAACGTGACGTCATCTTGAGTATTTTTAGTCATGTTTGATGAAAATCGGTGACACCGTTTACATAGTATAAGGGCTAAGTAAAATCGTCGTAGGAGTTTTTTTTTTTTATAAAATTCCTATGTTGGATTCACAGAATATACCAACGTAAACCACGTAACGTATTATTATTATATTTTTATTAATTATCTGTTATCATGTAATTTTTTATGTTTATTATTATTATTACTAACGCCAGACAAGTCCATATTACATAGGTACACAAAAACATAAAAAAAACAATAAAATTTAATAAAATCTTAGCTATGTCCCATGAAAATTAAAACTAAAATTAGTTAAAAAAATACAATAATTAATTGACGATCAGTTATACAGGGTTACAGGTTAAGTCGACCTAGATCCTGGAGGGGGTTGTAGTTTCCACCATTTCTGACTGATTTCACTATGAAACACCCTACCCCAAACTTAACCGTTTTTAAGTTATTGGACTTTGAAGTTTTTTTTAAAAATTACCGACTTTTAGCCTATTGACCAATTTTTTTTTGGGTCTTTGTCTCTAATTTATTTGTGTTTACGATTTTTGTGTAGTAGATGAGTTGCTTTATTATTCTTAATACTAAAATTGCAGTTAACTAAACCAACTGGGTCGCAGCAGACGATTGATAGTAATAAATTGAAATGAACTCATAAAAATATTTTTTAATTTCAGAAATATTTTAATAAATATCTATGACAGCCATGCTGCAGATGTGCCTAAAAATATCTACGTTTCATCAGCTATCTAACAAGATAAAACAAGCTAGGGTGTTATCAGAATTCTTAGAAAAAACTTTGATGAAAGGGTCTCAGGTAGTAGTAAAAAATAATGGTACCCACTTCAGAAAACAAAATAAAAAAATCCAAATAGGTACAAAATGACTTTTATTACAATTTTTACATAAAAGCCTACAGCAGCGGTTGCGGTTTCAGCATGACGGTTGCCCTGCACACTACAGGAGAAGCGTCAGAGAATGGCTAGACACTAATTATCCTAATAAGTGGATCGGGAGAGGTGGACCCATACCGTGGCCAGCTAGAAGTCCAGACCTGACCCCGATGGATTTTTATGTGTGGGGACACATGAAGAGTTTAGTTTACAATGAACCGAATCCAATCACATCTGTTGATGTTTTGAGACAAAGAATAATCGATGCGGCGATTGAAATAAGAAGGGGATTAACAACTGGTGTAGTAAAAAGTGGATTAAGACACAGAATGAGAGTTTGTGTACGAAACAGAGGCGGACACGTGGAACATGAATTGTAATTGTAGGCTTTTATGTAAAAATTGTAATAAAAGTCATTTTGTACCTATTTGGATTTTTTTATTTTGTTTTCTGAAGTGGGTACCATTATTTTTTACTACTACCTGAGACCCTTTCATCAAAGTTTTTTCTAACAATTCTGATAACACCCTAGCTTGTTTTATCTTGTTAGATAGCTGATGAAACGTAGATATTTTTAGGCACATCTGCAGCATGGCTGTCATAGATATTTATTAAAATATTTCTGAAATTAAAAAATATTTTTATGAGTTCATTTCAATTTATTACTATCAATCGTCTGCTGCGACCCAGTTGGTTTAGTTAACTGCAATTTTAGTATTAAGAATAATAAAGCAACTCATCTACTACACAAAAATCGTAAACACAAATAAATTAGAGACAAAGACCCAAAAAAAAATTGGTCAATAGGCTAAAAGTCGGTAATTTTTAAAAAAAACTTCAAAGTCCAATAACTTAAAAACGGTTAAGTTTGGGGTAGGGTGTTTCATAGTGAAATCAGTCAGAAATGGTGGAAACTACAACCCCCTTCAGGATCTAGGTCGACTTAACCTGTGTATGGATCAGTTGAGCTACCTGTAGATTGTTTGCATCAGTCTGCAGTTAGCTTAAGCTAACTGACAAACAATTCATTGTTTCAATTGTAACCTACTAGTTCTAATTTGTTTTTATTATTTGATTGTAATTTTCTTTGTCAATAAAGATTACTCTATAATAATAAAAAAAGAAAAAAAAATTGACGAATAAATATAAAGTTTATGGATTACTTATTGACTAACCTAAGCTTTATGGAGGTACTCCCCATTACCATCCTCAGTTATAATGGATGGGACAGTCCAGACGCGACATAATCATTTGCAGGATGCTGTTGCTGCTGGCTCGCGCACGCTGTGATAGGGATGAAACTTTCTTGCGAATGATCACGTAAAAGTCGTCCGTGCGCGCCTCCGCAAACATACTAGATGCGCTGCAATAGCGAGGCAGTCGCATTAGCATCCTGAAAATGTTATTGTACTGGACGCTTAGGGCTCCGGCTTTGCGGCGGGCGCAGTTCAACCAGAGGCTGCTCGAGTGAAAGGACTGGCAATAGGCCTTAAAAAGAGTGACTTTCACTTCTCTCGAGCAGCGCGAGATCCTACGAGCGATCATATTTCCCCGTACAGCCAGCGCTCTGCGCTCCCTTTCAATGTGTTTTTGAACACGAGAACCCAGTTATCTAACAAAACAAAGACTGAACTGATGATGAAGAAATGATAAACAATTAATGTATAAAAAAAAACTTTTAAGCCTAAAAATAAAGAGTTACCTATATCTTAGCTTTTTTTTTACTGGATATTTCTTTATTGACAAAGAAAATTACAATTCAAATAAATAATAAAAATAATAATAAAAAATTATAAAAAAAAATTAAATATTATTATTATTAAAATTACAATAATAAAACAAATTAGAACTAGTATTTACAATTGAAACAATTAAGCTAACTGCAGACTGTTGCAAACAATCTACAGGTAACTCAACTGATCCATATCAATACCAGTCGGAAGCGTCCCCAAAACGCTGGCTGCATTGCCCCGCTGTATGGCAATGCTGAAAGCTACTCGTAGCTTTTATTGTTTGTAATCGGAGCACTTTTACAATAACTCTATTTAGAAATTTTGCGAGAACATAGTGACATATAAAACCAGTTGCAACTTTCTAGAGTCCTCGGACAAGATATGAATGAATCTTTGTTTCATAGCTGTGATGATAACAAATCTTTTATTCACCTACTGTAATAGGTGCCGAGTAAAAGTTGAATAAATAAACGACATTATTTTCTCAAGTACAGAAGGATTTGCGGTTGCGTTGACCTATGAATAAGATAAAACTGTTTTCACACAACTAAAACAGACCTACGTCTTTTTTTTTTAAATGTGCTTCTGGTTTTTAAGGATTCTATCACGATGGGCGAACTTCTTCCTAAAGTTTCACCAAATTATGTGTGAGTTTTATGGCGTTGCTCTCGACTCCGGGTGTTACTAACTTCAGTATTTTTTAGTAGGCATGGCAAACGATAGCAAATCCTCTTTCTAAACATCTCTCTCATTTAAGCAATAGCCAAGACTAGCTTGTTTTCTTCTCCTTCTCTTCTCTTGTTTTTGACATTAGCGAAAAAAAACTGCTTTGCTGTTACTTAATATTAAAAAAAAATATGGATGGGACTCATAGTCGAATAACATTTTTAGCCATTACTAATAGGTAAATCCTGATTCCTGGTAGAATTATAACATTAAAACTGAAACACGCCAGTAATCGGCTAAGCAAGTAGGAAGCAAATTTCAAAACAAAAGCAATTTCTATTATGCGCGTTAATTGCGTCGTGAACGCATGTTGTCACCTGTGCTGTGTCACAAAGACATGGAAACCGAGTGTTGCAGTATGGTTGCAGTCTATAAATTAAGTCAACCTCATCAATTTCCGATTTGAAATTGCAGTGAAGTTTGTACATCAATGACTTGACATTTGTTACATAGATTATCGATCGTTTTGAAACATTGCTGGAATACTACCTAAGTGTTTAATTTGCAGATTTGAAATCTTGATTATACTCGTTGTGCGTATAATCAAGACACAATTATATAAGTAAGTGACACAATTTTCGATTAAGTGTGGGCAATACCAATATTATTTCTCACTTTTAACCGAAAATTGTTACTTGAGATTATATCATTCAACTCATATTATTAGTATAGCGGCAATATCTCCACTCAATTTTACAAACCACAAATCAAGATAGAACATAAGTAAATACATGCAGAACTTATCATCAGAAAATCAAACGTATCTATGATTTTAAAAATATACATATAATTGACGGTCTGATTGCTAAAAGCAATGCCTTTCGTACAATCTTGGATCGAGAGAAAATTATCAATAATAAAATATGCAAGTACATAAATACGCTGCGGTGCTGTGTTGCTACAATGCTGTTTCATGACACAGTTTTGAAGCGAAAATTCCCGTCTGGCTATATGATCTTTCCTAGCCTGTCATCTATAGGTAAACCTAATCTTATTCAGAAATACTAACACTGTTTGTTAAGATGTATATTCAAATCACAGTCAGATGCAAACATGATTAATTACACCAAGCAGTAATTGATCGAGGAGTTGTTAAATTAATTTCAGACTGTCGGTACCTAAGGAAAGTGTGCGGTTTAGTAATTTAGTATAATTAATCAGTGTCGCCCTCATTGAGATATCCCTTCGCGGAACCGAGCAACCTTTGACCTTTGAAGCATCTGCTCTACCACTGGTAGTAATTTTATATTAGTAGTATTTTACTTTACTCTCTCTTGCTCTTGTTAAGTTGCTTTTAGCACTCGTAGTGCTGGACAAAGGTGGACAATCCACACAGCATCGTCTAGCCCAAAGTAAGCAGTATTAATTAGCCCCAAATTAAGAAATATTTATAATGGGTATAACCGGGTATATAAGAAGATAGACTATTAACTTTTTTATGCCCCAAAGCAGCAAAAAGGCTGGTATACTTAAGGGGGTAGGTAAGGTCATACGATTTTGTAATTAGTTACATATAGACCAACTAAGAATATTGTGTGTTATCATAGTACATAGTTTGGTTACTAGGAGTTTTGTTGTAGAAGCGTATACACTTTAATTATTATCTTTTAAAGGGCAAGGGCTTCTACAACAAAACACCTAGTGCGTTGCAAAAATTATCAGTAAATAAATTCAAACAAATTGTGTCAGTGTTTAATTATTAAGAATTCGACCTTTTCTAAGTGTACAATTATTGTATTTATGGAAATAAAGAGTTTTTGACTTTGACTTTGGCAGTAGAAACATATTATGAAAGCTTACTTAGTCATGGATCTATGCTTGAGTAACGCTTTTCTATGGCATAAACCTCACTCAAGCCAATCTATAACCGATCAAGCTTTCTAATACGGATCTTAGACCTTCTAACGTGCAAGAATAGATATTTTTTTTTAATCCATCATGGTTGTTAACACTATAGTCATGTCTGCCAATAAAAACTCACTCGCAGTGCCTTCAGTTGTTCCGTGATCATGGAGCATTAAAGGTAATTACTCTGCCGAAATACTGGAAAACTCAAATCATGGTAAATATCCCGTTGTAAATGACTTTACTGCTGGAACAGGTTTTCAAGATTAGTCGTCCCACCAAAATCTAAAGTGGGGCGAACGAAATCTTTTTTTTAAACGTATCTCTCATTAATGCGATGAAGCTGATGAGACGAACGGGATAGCTTTAATTTTATCTGTTTTATATTTTTTTTTTTATATTTTTGTCTCAAAACGCTTAAGCACCTCAACACAAAAAATAAACCGCAAAGTGCGAGTCGCACGGTTCCGTGCTGTAAAAATCAGCCAACGTTTTCAAAGAACATCAAATTTTCACTTGTGCGAGACCCTATTAAATTTTCAAGTTTATTATATTTTTAGTATTTGTTGTTATTACAGTTGAAGTGTTACTTATTTAAAGAAAGTTTCATTTGTCTACCTATTGTGGTTCAAGAGATACAGCCTTGACAAATGTAGAAAAAAAATTGGTAAATACAATGGGAGCCCAGTTTAATGTGGATATTTATTTTATTTTTATTTTTTGTTGATATAGCGGCAAGAGAAATACACATTCTCTGAAAATTTCAACTGTCTATCTCTAATGGTTCATGAGATTGCAGCCCTGTGACAGACTGACGGACAGCGGAGGTTTAGTAATAGGGTTCTGTTTTCACCCTTCGGGTACGGAACCCTGAAAACTACTGATTTCTAAAGTAAAATCTAACGTTTTGCGTCGCTGCTTTGGCCTTTACAAGTTATATAACTCTGTCGTAAGCAATGTGGAACTAAACTCGCATAAAGTCGTAAACTAAAATGGAAATTAAGAAGAAAATTATACATTAACGTAACTTAACCTTATTTTTTATTATAGCAGAGTAAACTCGACTGTAGGACAATTCTACCACCGAACTGCGATCCCTAACTTGCATGCCCAGGGTTTTTTGGGTATCTTTTTATCTCATGATAGGTAAATAGTCCATGGTAGCTATTTACCATGAGATAAAAGCCGATAAGGTGGTTATCAGGGGGAGGCCTGCGTCCAGCAGTGGACCAGTGCAGTG
The DNA here is from genome assembly GCA_963662085.1 of Eupithecia inturbata. Classification (NCBI taxonomy): domain Eukaryota; kingdom Metazoa; phylum Arthropoda; class Insecta; order Lepidoptera; family Geometridae; genus Eupithecia; species Eupithecia inturbata. The sequence continues at coordinate 2,365,039 of OY759196.1, read as the reverse complement.
CAGTGGATCATGCAGATGTAATGGAGAGACACACGAGACATAAAGATAGGCTCCATGTCCCGAAATGCAGAACAGAATTTGCCAAAAAGAATGCATATAATCAGGCAATTCGAATCTATAATAAGTTACCCTGTGAATTTAAAGAAATGTCATCCAATTTATCTAAAATTAAACTTAAAATGTTTTTATGACATGAAGGAATATTTTAATTACAAGACTTTTTAATTATGTAACAATTTTTTTACATTTTTTGATTGTATTTTATGTGTTTTTTTTTTTATTTATGAATCACTGACAGTACCCTTATAAATATCTAGTATCCTCATAACATAACACAAGCTCTGCTTAGCTTGGGGCTAGATGATGCTGTGTGGATTGTCCAGCGTCATTTATTTATTTTATATTAGTTATTGCTTAAACTTGACAGCAATTCAAACAAATACCGAACGACCTGTGGCGCAGCGGACGAAGGTCCGCCTGCGATGCAGGAGCTAGACGATACTAGACGACTGATAAACTTAATACAATACATTACAAAGATAGATTTTTTTTAATTATATATAGAAAATACCCAGAACAAATATTTGCAGATCGTACAAACATTTGTCCCAAGGCGGAAATCGAACCCGCAACCTCCTACGTCGCAGGCGGACCTTCGCCTACCGTGCCACATCGATCGTCATTATACATAACAGCAACTTATTTTACTACGTGATCGCTACAACGGTACTCAAAGTTATATAGTTAAATGTTTACATAATTTCTTATAAAAAAGTTAACATAATATAGTAGAGAGTGGGTTTTCCACCATTGGTAAAAAATTATAACTTTTACAATTTGCATAATATATTATTATGTAGTACGTACACCGGCTATTTTAGATTACCATCGTTTCGTATAAGGAAATATGCTGTAACATTATCAGTTATAAAAAAACTAGAAGTGGTCTGATGCTGTTGACAATAAGTTTACGAGAAAACAGTTATGTGTTAACGTATTCACTGCCCACTGCGGCACAACCCGAAGATGCAATCTGTGCCGCGCCGCTCGGGTAGGGCACGCGGGCGAGTTGAAGACTTAAGTAATATAATACTTAATGATATTACATAATTATGGTAAGAATCTAGTTTGCCGTGAAGATTATTACTTAATTATGGAAAGAAGATACATTTCTCGATAAGCTCAGAATGAAACATACCTGCTAGGTAGGTGGGTAGGCTGCGGATCCGGCAGGAGCGGCGCGATCATATAAAGTTGGCCATGTGATCATGATTCCGCCTAGCCGATCATGGCGCATGAAACTGTGCCGAAATATTGGAAAGCCCAAAACTAAATCATAGTAAAAATCCCGTTGTAAATGACTTTAGTATTAATTACCATGATGGATTTAAAAGATTGGATGTTTTATCTATTGAGGTTAGGTAAAGTCTTTATATAAATTTCATGACTTGAAGGATTATTGCTGTACAAAAAGCGACTTTATTCCTGGGTATTTTGAAATAATTCACGTACAATTGCCGTGGCAATAACATAGCACTCTGCAATAATTGGGCCATGAAAAAGTATTAGAATAGTGTATAGTTGTCTGCATGACAGAGTTTGCGTGTTTTTTCCAATTTGTACGAAATTTTGCTTGGAAATTTTGTCCCGATTATGGGCTTAAATACACTATCTTCTAAGGACATTTAGTTTAAGCATTACTTCAGTTTCAGTTTCATTCATTTATTTCTCATAGGCACATTACATTGCACTTAAGAAAGTCTTACAAATAAATTAAAATATTTGGTATAGGTAGGTACATAGTATCCTGTTTATATACTAAACTGTTTAACGGATACTTATGCTTGAGTGACGCTTTTCTACGGCATAAATAACTGAGCAAGCTTTCATAATACGGGCCTAAGATTCACTACCTACTTAATGTATTTTTAAAAAAAGGTGGCACGATTGTGTTTTGTTTCGTATATACATCTACACGCTGACGATGACGTCACAAATCCAGTCCTCCAGCATACAAAAAACAAAATATTATTGCGTCAGCTTATAAAAATTTATCAACTATAGACCCTCAAACCTTTTACCAGGTGCTCACTTTAACAGACCAAGCTCATCAACCTTCTTATGAACCTGTTCATAATCTATGGTTTACGTCAAAATATAGCAAGCTAAGAAAATAAATAGCCAATAGTCACTGGGTGGTTATTAATTGATCACAAAGAAAGGAGATAGGCAAATCAAAACACACAAGGGGCTGAATTCCATTTAATTAATTGTTACACCATACCAATTGTGTCGTCTCAGAATGACACATTTTGACATTTTACCTTTGATGAAAGAAACTACAGATTGAAGGACCGGTGTCAAAAGTGTCAAGGTTAAAACCATTACATCAAGCTTTACTTGCAAAAAGCACGCGCTATTTAAAGTTTATTTAATTTATGGACTAATGAGACGATACCATTGTCATAGTGAAGCGATTGGTTAGCAAAATTCGGCCCAGAACGTCAAAAATACCGCTAAAAGTATAAATTTTAATAGTTTTGGCCTTTGACTTTAGAAATGCATGGATTAATTTCACCGCAGTTAATTTGTACGAGTGTCTACTCTCAGTGACCAGAACACGGAATTTTGCTTTCCAACAAAAATGAAAGTGATTCATAATTATTTGGGCCTAGATTCCTCACATTAGAGGCGAAATTATAAGCGTCTACCTCCATATGTTTTTAAAGTAACATTTGTTTGGTTTACTTTGATAGATAAATAATGCTGGACAATCCACACGGCATTATTTAGCTCCAAGCTAAGCAGATGTTATGGGTACTAGATGACTGATATACTTAATACAATACATTACATAGATAGATATTTTTTATTATACATGGAAAATTATACATGGTACCCGAAAACCCGGAACAAATATTTGCAGATCGTACAAACATTTAGTCCAAGGCGGGAATCGGTAGAAAAGCTTAGGTCAGTCATCGATCTATGCTTGAGTAATGATGATGACTGACCAAGCATTCATATTACGAGCCTAAGACTACTTATCTAGAGTTTAGACTGTTCTTGCACAAAACGTTTTTCGTAAGCTAAAATACAATTTACTTGTGTTTTTTTCCACCCTTCTCTATCTACCATTATCGCAAATCTTATTACGTATCATCATCACCATTTCAACTGAGCGTAGTCCACTGCTGGACATAGATAGGCTTAAAGCCTTAAAGATCGCCAAAATTACCGGTCTACTCGGCGACTCGCTTCTAGCGGATTCCCGCGACCTTCACCAGGTCGTTGGACCACCACGTTCAACTTAATAACATATTTTATTAATTTATATTATCATATATCACACTGACAAGTATTTATTGTTTGAAATTCTTTAACATACCAAACAAGAATGCTCTCAACATTTTTGAAATCATTATTTACTTTAATAAGGTTTTGTGACTATATTTCTCCCGTATGGTATCAACTTGTGTGGCACAATCAAGTATTTCCAGATAATAGCAGTAATCGTGTGAAATAAAAAGCTATTCTAAAACCGCGTATCGGTATTTTTGAGCCGTTATAGATACCATGTCCAATTATCTCGGCGGTATGTAGCGTGACCGGGATCGAGTTGGTAACACAGACAGCATTGGCAGTGATTTATTACAATTTTCACTGAAGTTAATCTGTTACATTGTGTTGGTTTTAGCGCTAAAATTGAGAGTGAAAGAGGATAACACGTTTTATTTTCTTAATGGCTTATAGGGCTCGATGATAAGTGATTTATTTGGAATGTTATAATTTATGTGGCATAGACAAGCGAGCCAGTTACTTCAACTTCTTTTTTTTAATAGCGCCCCGGTAGCTTTTCGCTACGACGACTCTGCATTAGGTGCGTCATGGTGGACAGCTCAGCGATAGCCGGAGCGATATTTGACTGTTATCAAAGGAACGTTTTCCCGCAGCGCGCGACATTTAGACACATTATTATATTGGGATGGCCTCCAAGACGTCTTGAACGTCTTGGAATTGGATGTAATTCAAGGCGTTTTTCCTTCAATTGATGGGTCACTATCGATCGCGAAACAAATGGCTTCACCTTGATTAATTCAAAGATAAATTGGAACAGAGGCCTACTTCAATGAGGTTTCATTCCGTTATAAAGTAAATGGTGAATGTTGTGGAGATAAATTAAGTCTGGCCTTAAATAGATTAAAGTCAAATAAAAAACACAACACACTACAAAATGATGATTCTAGTCGAATTTCGGCCACGGCGGCGCGGCTGTCAGTCTCAACGGAGACTAGCCATGCACGCTAGACACAATAGAGCGCATAAGTGTATGCGGCTGGCTCGTAGAGAAGACGTTTTATATATACGACGAATTTTTAAACCCGGAATTATGTGCATACATTTTATTATTAATTTATTGTTTTGATATATTAATATTAAAACATTTAATTGTGACGAATAATTTGAGAAATTTTAAATAAAATGTTTATCTGTTTATCTGCGCAAACACAATCCGCACTCTATTTTTTTTTTTATTTCTACATACTTATATATATATATTTTTATTTGTGTTTGTTGGCTTTCGTGTCACTGCGGCCATGATAGGCCTATTGTGATCGCCACTTTGTGTGTTCAGCCCCAAAGCTGCGACGTTCATAATTCGCCGCTAACCCTTGCAGCTAGGAACTGTAGGATTTTCTTCGAGGTGATGTCTCTTAGCTCGTCTGGGCTGTGATGACGTTACGTTTTTGCATCAGTTCTCCGCACTCGCCTAGCAAATGGACAGGCGTTTCCTCCGCCTCCTCACATAATCTGCAGGATTGTGTGTCGCTTAGCCCCAGTTTGAACATGTGCTTGTAAAGGCGACAGTGTCCAGTTAGGTCTCTAGTTGCACTCTCAATACACGAACGGGGAAAGTTCGGGCGCAGGACATGCTTTCCGAGGCACGGGGGCCTCGGGTACCGCTAACTTCCTGACTCCGGGCAGCTACTGTGAATTTTTCTTTGATAATAATAATTTTAATACTGATGATGGTTATGCATAACTTAAGCTAAAACAAAGGAGCTTAATTTGTCGATGAATTTTATTACTAATCGAACGTAATTAATTATCTTTACTTTCTAATTTCAATGTTTCTTTACTTTTAATAGACAGTTTTCGAAAGTGCACCTGTGTTTTGTATGCAGCAAAACACAGGCTTATGAAGTGATAATTTAAAATCTCAAAAGAATAATATGATGTTTTTTACATAAAAAAAAATTTACTTCGAATTACTTTCTTTACAAATATTTTAAGATTACGGATAAAGCGACGAACATATGTACATACATAAAAAATACACAGCTGATTATAGAACCTCCTTTTTCTTTCGAAGTCGATTCAAATGGTGCAAAGTTCGTTAAATCGTTACTCAAGCATAGATCAATAAGTGAGCAAGCTTTTATAATACGGGCCATGGACTCTCTAAATGGTACGTAGGTAGCTATAGGCAACTTGCCGAAACAACGATGTGAATGAATTCTGCATCAAGGTCAGTGTTTATATTGTTTGTATGAATCCCACAGTCATTAGCAATATTGAAGGCTCTATGCTTTCGACTCAATTTTCAGCCTCGTCCAAAAACAGGCCGAAAGTGATTTATTTCATTCTCATCAGGTGAAGTTGTTGTCAAATGTAGATCTATTCACGATTAAAAAAACCTTTAGTAATGTCAGAGACTCTTCTTGTAAATAAAAATATATAACAATTTGATTGTTTTGAAAATAATTAAAACCGTTTTAAAATTCCTGTTTGTTTTACTGTTTTTTTTTAAGTTATGTGGGACAAACACTAATTCCTCGGGAATATTTTATTTTGTTGACTACCTTTTAATCTTTTTCCATACAATATCGAAATAATTTTCAAAATCGGTCCATAATTGACGGAGAAATCGACAAACACATTAAGAATAAAATTAAATAACAATAAAATAGATAATGATAATTTTTCCATTAACTTAATATTTAATGAAGGAAATAAAATAACATACAGCCGAACATAGAACCTCCTGTTTTAAAGTCTGTTAATAAAAAATAATTCAGAGCTTCAAAAACTTCTGGGGAAAAGCTGGTAGTTAGTATAACATTTTCAAATACCTAACCAGGTTTTAAATTACCAGTTAAGATTACGTAACTCATTGTAAAACTGTATTACGGTTGAACAAAAAAATTGATTGATTTCATTGAATTTAATATTTGACCGGATCTAGGTTCGGCCTTAAATCCGACCTAGAACTTCAATCGCCACTTCGAATCAAATGATCTGAATAAAAAAATATATCTCTCACAACTATGGGATATAAATAATCGGAAACAATAGTCTTATCCAAGGCTAGATCAACCACGATCGACATTTTGAGACAAATTAAATGACCTGCTTTTATTGTAACAAAGTGCTTTGTGTGGTAACTTGCACTTAATCAAATTATTCGTGAATTATTATGATCGTTACGGAACTAGATAATAGCTATAAAAGTAGGTGCCTTTACTTATAAGTAGGTACAGTGCGTATAATCGGACGCGGGATGAAGGCCGTATGAAATGAATTTAAGCCGAATTAAGTCATATTTCCTACGCCATTGAATGGCGTCCGAGAAAATGTTGGCAGTTCCATACGGCATTCATTTACCCTGCGTCCGATTATATCCCAACTTATGTACCTTATTAGTTAAGGTAATTACCTAATAGATATTATATTACATTATCTAGATAGAAAATAGAGGTAATAGATGCAGTTAAGTGATTTAGGTCTGTAATGAATAGACGTCGCGTAAACTACACTGAGTAAATGTTTTACATTATAAGTACCTTCTTACTAGCACGATAAGCCGTTGGTCCTGCGCCAGACCTCTCCCCGGTAGTGTCGGTCTACCATCATTGGATTATGAGAGTGTGCAAACTCATGTGCACTCTGCACATGAGTTTGCACACACCACACACTTGTGCACGTTAGCATGCGCAGGGCACCTGGCTATTCTCCGTTGACAATGGCTCCGGGCCGAAATTCGAGTACATCGTCCCGTTTTCACTTTATGAAGGGTTTTCTTGGTTTAATTTTCTATTAAATACAGATAGATCCGGGCCTGGGTGCTTGTGAACTATGCAGGGTAAAGTAGGTAAAGTCGCATACAGTGATCATATCCCATTGCCAAAAATCTCACAATCTCATACAAACTTCTGAAAATCACACCCAAGTTTTTATAAGCTAAATATTCAGCTTAAATCCCAAGCCCTAATAAGCTTAACAGAACTTGAATCCAATTGGCAGAAGTAGGGTTTTTGAGCAGTTGGGCAAGATACATTCTGGTGCATTAATCTGGACTTAACCATAAATAAAATAAATAATGCTGGACAATCCACACAGCATCATCTAGCCCCAAAGTAAGCAGAGCTTGTGTTATGGGTACTAGATAAACTGAACTAAAGACTGATAAACTTAATACAATACATAACATAGATAGATGTTTTTTATATACATACCTACATCTACAATCAGTCAAACCAGGGGGCAAGCCTCCTTTTTGTATGGGATCGCGTAGTTCCCTGACCGCACGATAGAGGCGCTGCGCTGTACCAAATTGTACGGAAAAAGGAGAAGTCACGATCACGTCTCGTTACTAACGTCAAGTAGACTCACCCCTCAGAACACAAGCTTAGGATACTTGGGGCCAGATGATGGAGTGGATGATAGTCTCTTGAAATTTCACACTATTATGCGATAGTTTGGGTGCTAAATTATTTGGATGTTGAACCTCTTTACGTCAAAACTACTGAACAGATCGTGCTGAAATTTTACATAATACCTTGTTCTAGGATTTTAATAAAACATAGGCTACACTGTATTTTTATTCCATAAATCAGTTTCCATGGGATAGAAATAATATTTACACATTTCGATAGAAACAACGCATGCAAAGCCGCTCGCAGAAGCAATAATTTATAATTTTATATCTATTTCGTACCTATCTTCTAAGTTAATATGTCAATGTTGTCACCGCTGGGCCAGAGGTTAAGAGGTAAATTCCGGTTTGGCAATTTGCCAGCAACACAGAACAGTATGTTTGGGGAAATTACTTGATACTGATAATCTGGTACCTGGTCTTAAGTTTTCTGCTTGATTTTCGTTGTTTACTACGAATAGATAAGACTTTCTATTATTTAAAAAATCTTGATGATGCAATAAAGTTATCTATTTGATAATCTAATCTAAATAATTGTTTCTTATTATCTAAAGATATCAAATAATTGTTTCTTACTAAAGCTAATAAAAGTAAATCGTAGTTTAGCTGATACATTATTAGTGATGCTCGAAAAAAGAAATCAAGTTTTTACTATTTTCTGGGTTCTACAAGTAGATAGTAGAAAAAAAACGCACATGGTAAGCCATTTGCTATGAACCCACGCTAAACAAACAATTAATCTACTATCTAAATTACTTGTAGAACCTAGACAACAGTAAAAACATGTTTTTTTTTTCTAGTGTCACTAACTTACTTCAGGGTGGTGTTCTTCGAAAAGATAAACGAACGATCAGTAGATTTGTCTGTTAACTTTGACTTACACTGCGGTTGTTTCTATAGTGTAAATGAATATATTAATTTTATGTAGAATAATTTATTATGTTTAGACTGATTGTTAATTATTTATTCTCTATTGTATAATCCTTGATTATTTTATTATTGATTATTTTAACTACTTATATGAATCGCCAATATTTAAAATTTGCACACCTGCTTGCGGGTTGAATACATTTGACATCACTCTAGTCATAAGATCTGACATGTACCTGTAATAATGTATACAGCAAATAAATGATGATTTGATTTGATTTGTGTAAAATTGCACATGTATAAAAACTTCCGCCAAAAATGTAAATTCTGTCGAAAAAAACAAACATAAAAAACACATCGCAAATAATATCAAAACACCATCAGTCGTTCTAACTATTTTTCACACCTACCTCCATTGCGTGTTTTATTATAATACCTAGTGTTTTCTCAACATCATTAAATATTCATTAAAACACACATGTAACGTGGAAATATTTTCATCAGAGAAAATTATAAAAGCACTTATTGCTATTTCCTAACTCGTTCGTTTACTACGAACACGTTACAATAGGCGTCTATGGCGTACACTTCTCTCAAGAAGTTTGAGGTCTAATAGTCAAGCTTTTGCAGATTTCAAGTACAGAGATTTAGGTACTAGGTTCTTGGTATGTATTGGGGGCGGTCATGTCTTGGGGGAACCTCTTTGTTATCTTATAGCAACAAATGACTAAACCAATTTTGGCAAATGAGGTATCAAAACAATCGTCTGTATCCGGAAATTCCGGACTTCCGGAAAGTGTTCTTAGCTACATTCTGAAGCCCCCTCATTCTCCGAAAATAAGTGAAAAGTTGGGAACCGATTCTTGCACGACATAGCATTATTGATTTGTGGAAAACGGATCATGTAAAAAAAATATTTTGAGAACTGTCAAAAACCCGCTTCAAATCCCGCTTCCGCTGTCCACCAAAAACGCAGCCTAAGTTCAATATAGGTCATCTGATCGCGGCATCTAGCAAAATAGCTGAGCTAACTTTGTTCCCAAAACTGCTGCTATCGCAGCCCAATTATAACTTTAGAGTTAACTATAAAACTGAGGGTAGTTTATATCGAGTTGGCTTATTAAATAGTGCCTGCAAAATTTTAGTTATAAACAAGTAAACTTTAGTTGTTTGTTTAGTTAAAATTAATGCTTCCACTGTGAATGACTAAGTCTTACTAAAATGGATGGATTGGGGCCAGCTATAGGTCAACTTAATGTCACCCATTGAAAAACGTATAAATAGAGAAAATGAACGACCCAGCTGCCTATAAATTAATATTTTCTAAAGGTTGGTGAAACTGACTCTACACTTGAAGTCCAGGGGTCAAATCACAAGTCAGCTGGGCCACGATCTGGTCATAACTTGCTGTACAAGTGTTCATTATAGCTGAACAGGCCACTTTGCGTGCTGGCGGATAAGACGTAGAGAAACTTATGATTGCCTAGATTATTTACTTGGGCTTTTGAACGGTTAATTGCCCTTTTATCATATTTTCATCTTGAACATGTTTGAATGTAATTATTAGTAGATTTTGCTGAGTTTTGGTTGCTTTTTAATCATTAATCTCAATTTAAGTACCTGCATGTAATTTGTGTATTATGCACAAATTGTTTGTAACATAAACAACATTGTTAAACTAAATGCCTTTATCGTAATAGTAAGTGATTATTTTATTTAATAATTATAAGTATCGATTAGCACTACTGTCGCCTGAAACACAGGATTACCTAGTTCAGGCTAAATTATTATACTTAGCTATACATATTCGTTTAGTGCACTAATGTATTGTCTACGTTCTTTGAATAAATTTTATTTATTTAAAAAAATATAAAAATTAATGCCCTGCGCACATTGCTGGCTCTTCATTGAGGCTGGACGACGCATAAGCACTGAAAGTGTTAAGTGTGAGCCTGGCGCTACAAAAGTATGTCTACTTATTTCAACTTAGCAAAATATTTTGCCATAAACGAACACTAATTAAGTTGAAGTAACTTAAGTATTTACAGCTTTGGTCACTGACTACACCAGTCAATTAGTTCAAGACATAATATCCTGTGAACTGGCCTATTAGTTATACTGGATGTAGGCGGTACAACCGGAAGACTTGGTACCTTGTTAACTACTGTACCTTCATCCACGCAAGTTTATGCAATGGTGTTGCGTTTGTCGCATAACACATTTAATAACGCATGTAACCAATCTGAATATGCATGACGTTACCTATAACATCCATAACACTGTTAGCTAAATCGTGGGTACGTAAATTTTGTCTTAATTTTCGTAATTCGATTGTGAAATGAGGTGCATAAAACTCTTTTTGTACACCTCTTTTTGGTGTTTTGTTGTACTCCTCTTTTAAAATCAGATCATTCAATGCATGTATGAATGATCTGACGACCGATGTGGTGCGGCGGGCGAAGGTCCGCCTGCGACGCAGAAGGTTGCGGGTTCGATTCCCGCCTTGGAACAAATGTTTGTACGATCTGCAAATATTTGTTCCGGGTGTTCTGGGTATTTTATATATATAATAAAAAATATCTATCTATGTTATGTATTGTATTAAGTTTATCAGTCATCTAGTACCCATAACACAAGCTTTGCTTACTTTGGGGCTAGATGCTGTGTGGATTGTCCAGCGTTATTTATTTATTATTTATTTATGTACTAGGCGTCTAAAGCAAAATTTACGTAGTAGATAAGTAGCTAAATCGTGGATAGGTATCCACGATTTAGCTACTCTTTTTCAGCGCACATACACGCGCACCACATAACATCCCTTACCCAATCTAGGTGGGTTCACCCATAATATAGTGATTTTTACAGCTGTGTCGATATCTCAGGTTCTCTGTCAGATATACATACTTGTTACGAATCCTATCCTTCAGAGAAACCCCGAAATAGCTCTTTCCATAGCGCGCTGAGGAACTTTAATATGGTGGACCACTTAAGAATAAGGACATTACTGTTCCTATGTATAATAATTTCTTATTGCTAATATGCAGGTCTCGACAGAGCCTACACATTTGCTCCCTTTGGGGTCGAGACCCTGGGTCGGTAGGGTACCGAGGCTCTCCGGGTTTTCAAAAAGTTATCTGAGCGTCTGTTCGACGCGACGCGTGACCCGAGAGCGGGCGGGTACCTGGCATAAGCATTGCCATACAGCGGGGCAATGCAGCCAGCGTCTTGGGGACGCTTCCGACTGGTATTGATATGGATCAGTTGAGTTACCTGTAGATTGTTTGCAACAGTCTGCAGTTAGCTTAATTGTTTCAATTATAAATACTAGTTCTAATTTGTTTTTATTATTGAATTGCTAGTACATAATTTGTAGAGCAAAGTAATAAGATATTTACTATTTAGCAAAGGCAGCCGATGACATCCAGGTGTTTTGCATAGGCAGTTTCAAACATGACCTAGACCATTTTATCTTTTACTAATTTGAATAAACTTGTTATATTACGATAAAGATGGCAATGACCGGTTTGCTCTTATTTTTATTATTACAAATATACTAGATCCGTTTCGAAATCAGGTGCTCATGTTATTCACTCATCTATAAATGTCTATAGATCAAAAAAAGTGATGTGTGAACTTTGGCCTTTTGAAGAATTTGCTCGTCTCTCTTTTTTGCCTACGTACATTATTTTGATTTTATCTAAATTCAAGATGTTTTTTTGCCTTTTTATTATGAAATATATAACGATGTAGGTCTTAAAATTATAATGTGTCCAGTTTTATTCTACTTATCATAGGCGTAAAAATATTATTTTTCAATTACAAATGTAAAATTAATGAAATATATATATATAACAATTTTCAAAATAATTATAAATCAAAATATTCGCACAAATTGAAGATATTGATTCATGGAAAAATAGCATTTACTTCAGGCATTTTCTTAGTCCTATCTATCTACTGTGACGATTTGTTTAAGACCCTTTACACCGTACTCTTACCATTAAGAAGTGATCTGTTATATTGGGTAGGTACCTAACCTACCTACTTGTCTATACCAAAAAGGCTTCTCAAAACTCGACGAATTGTTTAGCACATTTGGTCCAATTGTAAATACTAGTTTTAATTTGTTTCTTAGAATTGTCGCTCATTTTACCGAAATTTGCGAAAAACTTGTGTTAATGACCATTACCTTTTTAAATATATCAAAGATTTTTTAATATATCAGAATAGACAAAATACAAAAATATTTGTTTCTGTAACTTAGTGTACTAATAGTATAAGTGTTTGAGATTCCATTTTAAGTAATGAAAATACCTGTGTTAGGAAAACTCGCTCTTTCAACAGAAATTATTTAATTAGAGTAGATTAAGTTATTTTATAGTATCTAATATTGATACAGAAACTATGCTAAGTTAGAATTATAATTTATAATTAAGGTTTATGTTTGCCTTTACATGCCTTCGTTCTTGATAAACCCAACGAGATAACCTAGAACCTTTTAAAATAAACGACGAACGTCATTATAAGCTTTCTGACGGACGGAATTATCCTGCTCTCCCTTTTCAATTTGCAGTCCCATTCTACGCAAGTTTTTGGAGTTTCGCCGGCTATGATGGACCGATTAGGCCCACTTTATTTAATGTCCCTTTGACGTCGATAACGGGCATTATTTATTTGGAACTAAAAGTTCTCTATCATATTTGTAACTAGCTTCTTTACGGTATCTTATGTAATATCATCTTTATTATCTAAGTTAGGCTATGGTCTAAACGTACGCCAATTTTCATCTTGATGTGTTCAGTATAAAGGGAATCTTAGGCTTAAACGAATATTAAAGTTGGATTATATTCTGTGTCTACATGTCTGCCAAATTTTAGTAGGATATTTATTTTCGTAGTGTGCCGCTTTTCCTGGCAAAAAAAAAATAAGTTGGTTTATATTCTGAGAGTATTTCTACATGTCTGCTAAATTTTTCATGGATTCTGTTCGGTAGTTTTGGAGATCAAAAGTAACAAAACATCCTCACAATATTTCGCCTGTATGGATAGTAGGACATAAAATAAGTTTCTCAAGACAACAAATGACTTTCAAAAGGTGGCAGGTATTGATAATGAATGATACTAAATCTGTTTGGAAACCAACTCCTACTCTAAAAGACGAATTTATCAAACCAAATTTGGGCAGAGTCATATAGAAACTAAACTGATCTACATACATAATAGGTCAAAAGTAGGCGCTAACATTGAGTCATCATCAGTCGCATAAAAATACTTTGATTATCAACGAGATACAATCTGCATGTTATTCCGATGAGTTCATGGCGCAACATCTAGATGTCGTCTGAAACGTAATGTGTTTCACAATATGAGTAGAGTTCGTTTCTTCAACTCACGATTAAAAAGAACTTTAAGTTTAGTACCTAGGTGTTTTAATAGTACTTCATTTAATTTTACTAAGCTTTTAAGTGTGTGAATATGTTTGTTCGCATGACACTTATATGACAGTTATAACTTGATGGTACAACCAGGACTGGAGGGAAATCTTCAACTGATGATTAGCATGTGATTAGCACGGACACAAGAAAACTTGGGTACCTATACTTTTTGAAAAATGAGCTAAGAGACCCATGTTAAAAATAAATTACAAAAATAACAGTGAAAGAATAGAAACAAATTAGAACTAGTATTTACAATCGCCTTGAAACAAATATTTGTACGATCTGCAAATATTTGTTCCTGGTGTTCTGGGTATTTTTTATGTATGATAAAAAAAATCTATCTATTTAATGTATTAAGTTTATCAGTCATCTAATACCCATAACACAAGCTCTGCTTAGCTTGGGGCTAGATGATATTGTGTGGATTGTCCAGCATTATTTATTATTATTATTTATTGAAATCTTGAAAATGCTATTTTTTTTTAAATGTATACTTAAGAGTGATCTTAATAACGTCTTGTGGGCCTTCTAATACTCGTATGTTGGGCAAGACATGACGACAAAACTAATGTGTTTGTGATGAGTCTGACAAGTATGGACAGTTTGCATCTTTGCCATATTTCTGGGTGTTTCTATCTATGTATATAATTTTTTAATATCAGGGTTTAATATCTACTAATAACATAAGCTTGCTAAGCTTGGGGCTAGATGATGCTGTGTGAATTGTCAAGCATTATAATTATTTTCTTTACATGCTTACAATTGACAGCCTTGAGATTAGACGGAAAAAATTGCACAATTGCACACAGTCGATGCTTGCCTCTCAGTTCAAAGCCACGGCTGGCAATTGGCATGTAGGTGTCTATTGACACGTTTTTCATACTTTTCTATGTAGTGTTCCGTACGGTACGGCACGTTTCTAAAGGCTAATAAATATGTATTTCTCTGCGTTTTTTATTCTTGTTATAAGTGAGGTAATAAGCTAAGTTTTTTGTTAAAGTTTGCTTGTAAAAGCGTATAAACTTTGTTCGAAACTCAAAGTGCTTTATTTCCTGTAGACCTTGTCTAAAGGAAATAAAGCACTTTGCACAAGTACAGGACTCAGAAAGTTTAGTTCATGAATGAAAGAGAGATTATAATCATTAACTTAATTTTTTGTGTAAATGCCCTTTTGTTTACGACTACTTACCAACATGAAGAAAACTAAAAATTAGGTAGGATCATTCTCTTTTCATCAGTTTAACGCGTTTTCACTCACACAATAATTTCGATAATCAGACAAAATCTATTCCAGGTGTACCAGAGGCTTTTCTCAGTAATTTGCTAGTTTACCTGATGTAATGAAATACGAGAACAATATGCTGGTAGAGTCCGCTGCAACATCGCGAGATATTGATCAACTCGCACGCTACTCCTTCTAATCTGGATATATCTACTTATCTACTCTACATGGTCTGTTCCAAATATCAACAAAAGATCAGATACTTTTCGATAGCTCTACAATTTATGCTGTTGGTGTAAAGTAGTTTAATCGGCAATTGGCATCCACAAAATTCTTTCAAAAGCGGCTTGGTCGTCGCTCTGAAAATGTGGTACCTATGTGGAGCAGTAATTATTTGTACCTTTGTTACCTGCTGCTTGCTACCTACTCGTAGCTGCAGGTAACAACATAAATGGTAGAGCTATCGGAAAGTGTCTGGCCTTCTGTTGATATTCGGAACAGACAACCGAATTTGAATGCCTGGTGGTCTGTGGTCGACCTATTGATAACTGCGGTTAGAATAGTAAAATGAGATTTGAGTTGATAATGATGTATAGGTATTACCTATTATATTTACAACGGTAAATATCGCTAAGCAGTTACAGTCTTCCTGCCTTGAAGAGATTGCTTCTGAGCGATACCCATTGTAATTATGTATGTCTTGTGGAATGTCTCTTTGTGACGAAAATATTTTAGTAGGTATATTTGTAGGTTACTATTATCATAGATTAATAGTTATTATTTCGTTCATGCTATTATGCATGAACGAAATAATAATATATAATATATAACATATATGTACTTAGTATATGCTATTACATATTACTAAGTATACGTTATACTTTTTTGTAGCTTTCTCATCTGGTTTATCTACACCTCAAAAGTGTTGAAATTTATAAAAAAATGGAAAAAGAAATATCGTTACAGTAGATCAGATCGCAAAACAAATTGATTTGTTGATAATTGATACCGAATACTTATCGATACCAAAACAAAATGGAGGCCAAACAAACGTATTTAATTCAAATGAAACTGAATATTTCTGTTTGAATCCGGCCCAATTATTATCCTTTGCTGTTCCTTTTGTCAGTCGTATTCACCAAACGTAAAGCCAAGTCAATATAATCCAGTTTAAAGTTCTCAAACGATTTACGACTACGCAGCAGTGAGTTCAAAACTAAAACTTCGCTGAGTTCAGTAGTTGTGGCCTATGTAAACCATAGGCCATAGAATAAATTAATTTTCGTTCCTTCTTTCTTTCCATGTACAGACTGATAAAATTACTCTTAATTGTGGACCTCTCCAACTTTTGTGACGTGTATAAGAGGCCTTTAAGGTCTAAAGGAAAAAACACTTAGATATTTTCGTCAATCAAACTCATGTGAGACTGATGTCCTCGGGAGGCACCGCACACCATAAGCAGAGCACCTAAACTAACAGACTTAGAATAGAATAGAATACAATAGAAGACATTTATTTATAACAACAACAATATCAACAGTTAAAAAGACAAGACACACTTATAGGATAGGTACATACTATATTATGTATGTACCTATCCTAGAGCTGTTATAAAAAGGTTCTAACTCAGCATAATGCTGGCTAAGCTCCCGTAGGAGGCCTAGCCAGCGCTGATCTTCCGTTAGAACCCGTATAAATGACGTCACGAACACTTATACAATTTGTGTTTGTAGTTTGGTGTTGCTTCTGTTAAAATGGGCCAATTACAATTTAATTTATTATTTTAGTCAGATAAGCTTGTTTTTGTGAGATTTAGTTTTTAAGCGCACGCACTGCAAGTGGCAGTATGAAAACGCATACTAATCTTATGACAATGATACGTGGAACTGCAGACAATAGACCGTTTTTGTAGGAGTACAAGCACCTTTAGGTACCTGTTTACGTTTTTCCCGCACTCTGTCATTTTCTAATGTACAGTCAGCATCAATAGGTTCTTCGACTGATTGTTGTAAAGAAGCTTAGTTATTGATTACTTTACTCTAAAACAATTCATAATGCTGTCAATTATGACCCCAAAAAGTGAACTTTGGTTTATTGTGTGTAGGTACGCATTATTCCGAATAATTGTAACGCAATCCGAACTAACTTGGCACAAGGAATAACAAATCTTTAGAAGATATTGAGCAAAGCCGAGACAGAAAAGAAAACTCACGCAATCGGAATGGGATAGAACCATTTCGAATTTAACATGCCCAACCGGCTATCTAATTTGACAAATTTTCATCCCAATGAGATTGTACCAGAATTGTGACGTAAAATTTTTACATTGACACGAGTGAATCATCATCATCATCAGTCCGTATACGTCCACTGCTGAACATAGGCCTCTTTGACAATGGTTCGTTCGTTCCGTTCTAATCTTAAGTTCATCTCTCGTCTTAGCTTAAGTTTTGAGTTTCTCAATGTTGTAAAATTTAATATTCTGCGGAAGAATAGAGAGATTGACAATCGATTGGCTGGACTACACGGAAAAGAAGGCGTTATGATTTCGGGTTCGCCCAATTTAAATACCTAATATGAGTTTATAGTAGAAAATGACATCCCAAGTTGGGATGAACTCCGAAATCATAACGCTCTCTTTTCCGTGTAGTCGAATCTTTGACCAACATTTTTTTTAAAGATAAATCCTCGTGTGTCGATGCTAACTGTACAAATATAGAAATAATGACTCTCTTACACTTTGTCTGTAAGCACGTAATGAATGACATTACTGGCGTTGCATTGTCTGTACCGAATCGGTGATACTGTGACCGATTATTATTAGTATATATAAGAACCTGTATTAGTACACATTACAGTCTATTACCCTCAATGAGGTTTAAAGTTAGTAAAAGTTTAAATTATCTGTGAAATTCCGATTTGCTATTGTTGTAACCAATTGGGACAGTCGTAAATATAAAATGCGTCACACAAGCGTACGCTGGAGTTCGAATCCAAATGGATTATTCCAATACAATATTGGATTGTATTCATGTAAATACATGAATACAATCCAATATTTTATAACAGTTTTGAATGCCAACATTAATAAATTGGACCACAGGCCAATCGTTAATTAATTTTAATAACTAGCCTAATTATAAGCTGGCTAACACAATGCACTCTAAGATTGATTTAATAAATAAATTTAATTATTATAATTAAACCGTTAAAGGCACGTGAATGCATAACCTACCTTACCTACTAAATAAAGCGAATGACTGACATCTAATGAAATAAATTAAGTAAGTTCCAAAATGGATAAAATTAATTCAAATATTCATTTGGATAAAAAAACAACACTACAATAAAGTATTTTTTAACGGTATTTTTTAAGTACACAATAGTGTAGTATTTATCATAGGTAAGTAGGTAGACCATGTATTTTGTTTGCGATACCAAAATAACACAGTAAGCGCTCCTAATGTATAAAATTACAGTGAACTGTAGTTGGAGTAGAATTCGAGGCTTTTGTACAAAGTAGAGCGTTCTGCAATGCGACATGACGAAATCAGACGGTAAAATCGCAGTAAATGTAGGGAAATCTAGAAACGAGACTGTATTGGGTCAAAATGAAGTTACTTATTGAATGATAGTAAAAAGAAAACATTGTCAAATTTTTTTTTAATAGAAAAACTATCGTAGTTTGACGAATTCATTACGGATGTAAGAGGGTTAACTACGAACCATATTTTTGTTGGAAGAACACCAACGTTTCATCCCATAGTGAGGGACTTCTCGTTGGTGTTCTTTCAACACAAATTAGATTCGTAGTCAACCCGCTTATATCCGTAATGAATTGTCAGTTTTATGAAAGGTTCTCTGTTTAAGTACAGACTCTATGAACTCGATAAGATTCCAGATATAAAATAATTTTCAAAGTTTACGTCGTAACTGATTTATTGGAGAATATAAACCCATTTTTAAGTAAAGCAGAAAAAAAACCGGTGATACACAAAACAATACTGAAGAAAAATACCTTAAACATCCTCTACATTTCTTCGGTAAGCTGATTCATAACTTGATTTTAAATAAAATAACTTCAAGTCATTTTTCGTTTTTGTTTCCTCTTTCGTAAAAAACAGCAATCGCGATCAAACGCGACAGCAATATTTCCTTACGATATGACAGAGCTTAGATTTAACTAAAAAAAAAGTACTTAAAAACCATAGAACTTACGCAATGCAAGTTGTTATAGTTAATAGTTAGTCATAACCGATAGTTCCCACACAAGTAGCCTTGTTCTATTAACAATGAATCCGTTGTAGGTAATACAATAGATCAAGGTGGAAAGGACGGTAAAAGGGACCATTGTCCTTTCTATGGCGAAAAACAATGTTAGTGGCTACGGGAAAACAGAATTGTTATGATTTTGTAATAATTAGCATTTGAAAATGCGCGTTTGTTGGCTTTTTAGAAGCTGTTTTAGAGTTCCGTACCCGAAGGGTGAAAACTGAACCCTATTACTAAGCTTTCGCTGTCCGTCCGTCTGTCTGTCTGACACAGGGCTCTATCTTGTGAACCTTTAGAGGTATACAGTTGAAAATTTTCAGAGATGTTTATTTCTCTTGCCGCTATAACAACAAGTAATAAAAATAAAATAAATATCCAAATTAAAAGGGGTTCCATACAAAAAACGTGATTTATTTGGCTATTTTTGCTCTTCGTCGTATTTGTGTTCGTCTTCGTGTTCGTTCGTTCGTATTTTTGTTCGTTCGTTTGCGTTCGTTTTTTGCTTTCGTTCGTCTTGAACCACAATAGGTAGACAGATGAAAATTTCTTTAAATAAGTAACATTTCAACTGTAATAACAACAAATACTAAAAATAAAATAAAATTTAAAATTTAAAGAGGTATCCAAACAAGTGAAAATTTGGCGTTATTTGAAAACGTTTTATATTTATGCTACGGAACCCTACGTGTGCGAGTTGACTCGCACTTGGCGGTTATTTCTATCAATATGGAAATATTCGTAGTGATCTTTGGAGAAGGCACTACATGGACTATATCCATCAGTGGACGTCGCGTCGTTTGCAATTCAATAAAGTGCTAAACACCAATGACTTGTAAAAATGTTTCTAGTATTTTTAACTCGTCAGTCAGTTTCAAAACTTTTTTTTGCTTGGTTTTTACAAGTGTCAATAATGTAAATACCCTTAATTGAGGTAGTATGTATGTATGTGTGAATGTACCTGTGAAAATGATTGTCTTGTTAGCCTGAGGCTACATAGAGAAACATACACATTACTATCATTGCTAGATGATGCTGTGTGGATTGTCCAGCAATATTATTATTATTGTGTCGTGTGTGTTGTTTTATTGTATATTCAGCGCAGTAGGTAAAAACAGAAATAAGCTTGCCCTATTTATTTGCCTAAATCTAGGTACTAATGATTTAGGTACTTTTTTTATTTAATTATTTATTTACCAACTTAAAATAATATTACATAGAAAACTTATATTAATAAAACTTAGTAAACCACACAGGAGTAAAGGAGTGGTATTAGCAAGTCAGCCGAGTAACTACCTTTCAGTTAGCTTTGACAAAACTTTATACTTTATGTCTTCGTATGAGGCAGTCTTCTAAAGATGATAATGAATAAACATAGTTAGAGATCTAGAAGTAAAAACAGGCCTTACAAATAAGTATATGGCTATATAATAGCTATTACAAATATTCATATTTGCAAAGACTAACAATCTGCAAATGAGGATTCAATAGCAAAGCATCAAGGGGTCATTAGTATTACAACAGTCGCGGGCAAACTATCAAGGATTGCACGATTTTGTAAGTATTTCTAGAAATGCTAGCAATTTTACAATTCGCAAATTATCTGCGAAGTGATGTGGTATCTCATCTTTGTAATTAGATTGTCTTGCGTGTGTGTTGAAGCAAAGGTTTGCAACAATGTAGACACCTTCATGGTTGTAATGGTTAAGGTTTGGACCAAAGAGGTTTTACTACCTTCAGTTTGAAAGGAAAATTTTCACGAGTGAAATCACTCCATTTAATTAGTTAGGAAATGTTCACGAAGCCAAAACAAAATATTCAACAGTACCTAACGAGCGTAATTTTTTGAGTTGTGTTGTGATACGCATAAAATAAGTCCTTTCATACAAAGTCCTGTTTGTGCTACAAGGCGTCGCAACATGAATCGTCATTTCTGTTGAAATTACGCATTTTACGCGTGGCACAACTCAAAAAAAGACGCTCATTTGGGCTCAGCAAAAAAAAAATTTGAACCAAACCCAAAACTAAATTCCAAATGACCTTGTTTAATCTTCCGAGGTGAAAACTGAAAAACAAATTTAAGAGTTTCTCCAGTTTCAGACAATCAAAGTTGGCAACACGTGTTTAAATCTAGTTTTGATCTTAATTAGAACAAACATGACTAATTAACATTGAGCAGAAACTTGTATAACCAAATTAATTGAATGTTTCTTGAAAAAGCAGAGAATGCTCTCAAGGCAACCATTACTATATAGAAATCAGTTTGAAATTCTGAGTCTCTGATTTTGTTAGCTGTAGGTATTTTACTAACGAGTAATTAATTGTTGTTGGTAATTTAATTTTATATTATAGTAAATAAACTCACCGCATTTACTATGAATGTAAGCGGGTTAACTAACTACGAATCTAGTTTGTGTCGGAAGAATACCAACGTTTCGTCCCACATCATCAGGGTGACAAGGGCCGTAGACTCCACTTACATTCTAATGTGGGTGATAGAAGTACGAACTTGAAGTACGCGGTTTTTAAGATCACGAACTTACTTCGCTCGACGTCGGTGACACACGTGAAGCTTACTCACTCTGTATTGCGATGTCGTCGACAGAAGAAGCTTTATGTTTTATTGAGGTTGGTTACGAGAAAATTTCAAACTTGTCGGATCGCCAACGAACTTACTAGGCGGTTTTAAAGTACGCGTACTTAGGGTGACACACCAGCGAAAAAAATCGTCGAGCCACAAGTTCGCGAATTTACTCGCACGTCTATCACCCACTTAATGAATTCGTCAAAATAAATATAAAACTATGGTAGTTTTATATTTTTTAGTGTCACTTTTGAGTATTACTTAATTACTTGGTTTACATCAATAAAGTTCCGATGTTTACGAACTATCAACCTGGGTACAAAATAGAGCATAGAAAAATCTAAAGTAAATTAGCTCGATAGACTCAAAATTGTAAGGGATAAATTGACCCGCAGTAAGTCTAAATGGAAGAAGGGTTCAACCGGCTCTTCGGCTTGAGACCCTTACATAACCCGAGTTGAACCCGAACCTACCCTTCTATTATTCCCTACCTCCCTTATTTTCATCCGTTAATTCACTCATCCAATTTTCTACGTATTTTAAGAGCCTCGTTCAATTACCATAGTAATTTCAAAGAGTAAGTGTATCGTAATTTATACCTCAAACGATGAGTGAAAGAAATGGAGCGAAAAGACGAAAGTGAGTCTCCATATTTCACTGTGTGGTGTGTAACTAGCGAAGAAGTATAAAACCGGAAAATTAAGTAGGCTGGTTGATAGAGTAATTTATTACAGTTTATAGAGTATGTTAATAAGTGGCATAATCGTGACATCAAAATGTAGGAAATGACTCAATGGAGAACCATTGAGTCATTTCCTAAAACACACAAAAAGTACAAAAAGTAGAAACTTTTTGTTGGACTGAGAAATTGCGCTACCGGTCTGTAATCGATTTGATGACATTTCCCGCCAAATTACTTTACGGTGATTATAATCTAACTAGGAACTTTGATTGCGTTTCATTTTCTACAAAAGTCTCCTGATAGTACACTTCGAAAGTCTCTTGTTAGTGCACAGCACCAAAATATTCACCGGGAATAGAATATTTTCGGCATGACGCGAAAACAATCTGAAAAATTACATTATTAAATCAAAAAAACTTACCGATAATAATAAAAACTCTCATCTTCATTATCACAGCTTGCAACACTGGCACAAAAGAAAAAAGATATTCTAATTTAGAATTCGGAAAGTTTGAAATTTGAATGGCGTTCGGTCAGAGCCGCCGCCGAACCGCGTATGTTATTGTCGGCGCAAACGCACGGACGGGTAGTGGCTTACATTCACTTTCTATACCGTAGTGGGGTTAGCCGGGATGACAGGGAAGCAAGGGTTTGTTGACATTCATCTAGACTTCTAGAGTAAAAAGTATTATTTGTCAGATAATGTGAATCGGGTCAGGTCGTTCTCTATACGTAGGTACGTGTGTATGTTTTCTATAAAAAAGAGTTCAACGCGCTCGGCCAAAATCATCGTCAGCATATTAGAATGGACGTATAAGTGTAATTTATTCCTGCGATCGCATTAAAACTAATATTTCAGCCCTTTTTAAAAATCTTTGCTATAAAATAAACCTATGTTATAAGCCACTGTAAATAATTAATACTGATTTAATTTAAGAAGAGCAAACACATTTTGGCAGGTTGTGGAAAGAGAAGGAAGCACGGAAAAAAAACGGAACGTACGTTCCGTAACCACCACGGATACCCAACACGTTTTTTCGATTCCAAATGTATTTTTATCTCACGGTATGAACTACCCACCTAGCTTGCAACGAGATTTATATATTTTGCTGTTCAAAAATACTTTCCTGTGTACTTATGTCCACAATAAACAGCTTTGGATAAATATGTTTTTTACATCATTCAATGCTAACAACAATCCTAGAATAGTCTTTGATGATTAACGAACATAAATCAAAAGTGATTTGCATTTTGAAACGTTATAGCAATTACCCGACTTCGATTAGATTCTAAGTAATTAGATAGTCAATTGACAGGAAACTGTTGCGCATCCTCTGATTGAACGTATGGAGGTTTTGAAACGTTCCTTTTGACATTTCTGATGAGTCCTTTAGAGATAGACCACACATGGATGTGGAAAGGATCATCAAGCAATTCGTTAGTTTAGTTTTTATTTATTTATGTACTAGCTGCGCCCAGCGGCTTCGGCCGATTGGAAATTGATTGCACACCTCCTAGGGGTACTTTGTAAAAATAAAAAATTGATATGAGGCGCATTTTATTTTCTCATAGAGAGTGATAAAAAGTAGGGCGCAATATATATTTTTGCGACGTTCTTTGAATCCCTCGCTACGTTCAGGATTCTACTAACGAATCCCTTGCTACGCTTGGGATTCTACTCTAGAATCCCTCACTTCACTCTGGATTAAAAAAAGCGCCCTCGCCGTAAAAATATTATTTTGCTGCCTTAAGATACAATCCATTATTTATTTTAGGTACTATTCGTCCAAGCATTAGTAAATCTGAGGCCCCGGGCCAACCGCATTGCCGATCCTTTGACAGTCGGGTAAAAATGGCAAAGGTGCTCAAAACTATCCATCCTAGTCCGTAACTTCATAATATTTGAGTGAGAAACAATTGGCATCTTTTGCTATATTTTGTTGCGTGAGGAAATCCTTCATGGATAATCTTCCGTCCCAAGTGGAAGATTATGTCAGACTCTACCTCACGGTGTCCTCTGGCTACATGTGCTAGCTTATCCACGTCAAGGGTCGTCCTCTACCTCTGTTTCCTTGTGGTCACGTTGGAAGACGGTGACGGAGGAAGCCTATATCCAAACAGCATTCCTGGAAGACTTAACTAAAATTACATTAACATGCACAATAACTAAAATTTGTAAACCGTATGATTTTTTTTATTCTTTTCTTTTTACTCTACATGCATTTATAGCTCTCATTCAAACACAATTGTAAGAAATTAAATAATATCCCAAAAAAATTCTACTTCGACGGGACTTGAATTCGCATCCTTCCCTCAGTACGGGAATGCGCTAACCAATGACACCACGAGGTCAAGTGACGTAGGAGTTGAAAAACTTAGGGACTTCCTTCGGACTCTAGTGTCATCTTAGAAATTACCCCGAGTGTATAAGGGCTTACGCACTATAATAAAAATTTAAACGCAATTTTGTTTGTACCTTGATTCTCAGATTGGCCTTTCAGCAAAATGCCGACATTGAACTCAGTGGCAGAAAGTGGCTTTCCATTTGACCTTGGCATGAGAGAGGCGTCCTCACCACGTTCCCCTAATGACCTTGCATTTAGCGAATCTTGCATGTGCATTTTGAAATTGGACCTGCATTATCTTGCAAAGTTTTGTATTCAGCGCGGCATTTTTGTTTAAACATTTCGGGATTATGTAAAGCCTAGCCAAGAAGGGACAACAATAGATTAGCCAGACACGAATCAAAAACTACTATGTTGAGAAATAGTGTAGTGTGCATGGCACCTGTAATCTATAATAAAATACCTAAGAGCTACAAAGACTTAAATGTAAACCTATTTAAGAGTAAATTTAAAAAACTTTTATGTGATAAATGCTACTATAATATTGACGAATTCCTAAATGATGTAATCTAATTTTATGCTATGATAAATTAATAATCTTATAAATCTGTTATTGTTATGTACAATTAAATTCAGACCTGCATGCCATACTCTCCAATTACTTTGCACACCTTTGTATATTGGTCAAACATGTTGACTCAAAAAAACTATTTGTCATCTTTTTTTACACGTGTTTTTGCAAATAAATGACTTTTACTTTTACTTTTACTTTTAAATGTAGACGCAAAGCAAATTATTTTCTCTTAGGTTATTATTTTACCCACTAAAAATGATTGTAACCTTTTTTTGTATAATTTTATGTTATGTCGGTTATGTTATGTTATGACTATGAGACTCGCATCGTTCGAAAACCTTTCCAAATTCTTTTAAAGAGATGACCACGTAAATTATGTGAGATGACGGCCTTGAGAAGTTTTGGGTCTCTAGGCCTCCGGAATTTTACACTCCAATCTTTTTAGAGCTTGAGCAAAAACTTTTTGATATTGATATATTCCAGTAAAAATGATATTTTCATCTGATAATACGTAATTATGGCTTAGCTTCAAACTATATATTTGACGACTGATGTGGCGCGACAGGCGAAAGTCCGCCTGCGACGCAGTAGGTTGTGGGTTCGAATCTCGCCTTGGTACAAATGTTTGTACGATCTGCAGGTATTTGTTTCGGGTGTTCTGGGTATTTTCTATGTATAATAAAAAATATATATAATACGCATATGTAATGTAGGTCTTGTATTAAGTAGGTATATCAGTCATCTAGTAACACAAGCTCTGTATAGTTTAGGGAGACCATTTTCATTTCAAGACTTTTGCTGTTAGGTCATTTTCGCATATAAGTAAATTCTACTAAATGGTATTTTTCATAGTTAGTTGTTCTGATAGGAACCCGGGACTAGATGATCATTTGTGGATTGTCCAGTGTTATTTATTATTTATTTATATCTAACTAGCTGCTACCTGTGGCTGTCACGCTTTTTTCCGACATAAAAAGTAACCTTTATCCGGCTCCGGGATAACATCTACCTCCCTGCCAAATTTCACTGAGATCGGTTCAGCCGTTTTGGCGTGAAAAGGTAACTGACAGACAGACATACAAATAGACAGACGGAGTTACTATCGAATGTATTATATTAGTATGGATAGCGATACCTACTTGTTATTTTATTTCTAATTGTTAGTTTATGAATATTTTGTACTTTTTAGGGTTCCGTACCCGAAGGGTGAAAACGGAACCCTATTACTAAGCCTCCGCTGTCCGTCCGTCCGTCTGCCTGTCACAGGGCTCTATCTCATGAACCGTACAAGGTAGATAGTTGAAATTTTCATAGAATATGTATTTCTCTTGCCGCTATAATATTATATAATAAAAATAAAATTAATATCAAAATTAAAGGGGTTTCCATACAAAAAACATGTTTTTTTGCCATTTCCGCTCTTCGTTTGTCAAGACTGTATCTCTTGAGTCACAATAGTTAGACACATGAAACTTTCTATAAATAAGTAACACTTCAACAGTAATAACAAAAACCACTAAAAATTTAAAATATAAAAAATTAAAAATTAAAAATGAACCACACAAGTAAAAATTTTATGTTTTTTGAAAGATTTTTACGGTACAGAGCCCTTCGTGTGCAAGTCGACTCGCGCTTGGCGGTTTATTTATCTTCAATTATTTATAAGGGCAATGCAGTTGCGGTATTTTTTAAATCAATTCATGTCCCGTGATTTTCGGCTTTAACTACATTGCTTCCAGAGGAGGTATTGCCTGTTGATTAATCTTTCTGGGACGGGAAATAATACATTATAGATTCTAGCGTTAATGCAAAAAAGTTCATTTCAGGTTACCTTTCCGTCAGAGCTCTAAATGGCTAACAGCTGTCTTTCTGCGTCGAAATATAGGGCATCTTTTTCTACACTATGCAAACTGAGCAAGACGTCAGATCCAGTTAGTGCACTAACGCGCTAAAGGTGTACAACCATTATTATCTAAACAAGCCTATACCTAGACAAATAACCTAGATTCGAAAAACAATAATTGTTTTATTTAAGTTCACCTTCACAGCGAGGCTGTGATTGTCATTGACGAGTGTATATTATTTGGCTGATTCATTATTTGAAAAACCTTCAAAATTTTCACACATTCTGTATTTATTTCGTAACATCAGATAACTAAACAATACACCGATAAAAAATGATCATTACTGATAAGGAATCTAGATGAAAATTAACGATTTTAATGTTTTTGGGGATTCCTAAATTTTATAATTGTAAAGATATAAAGGTGGTCGCAGATCAGAGACGCGCCGTTACCGCACTACACAAAAATGTGCATTCAAAGAAGGTTTTTAACTCGTAACATTTAGAATCATTTCTTATTGACGGCATATGACAGGCGGCTCGCGAGCCACTCGTTGAAAAAAAAAAATTCGTAAACTGAAATTTTTGGT
This sequence comes from Eupithecia inturbata, assembly GCA_963662085.1. NCBI lineage: Eukaryota > Metazoa > Arthropoda > Insecta > Lepidoptera > Geometridae > Eupithecia > Eupithecia inturbata. Next base: position 2,336,906 of record OY759196.1, on the reverse strand, counting down.
AAATTTGAATCATTGTTTTCTGCCTGTAAGCGTGCAGTCGTATTACAATTTAATAACATAACATTTAATAAAAAAATCAAACAAACGAAGAAAAATTAAATAATAAATGTCAATAAACTAAAGAATATTTACAATATAATTCAATCATGTCGTGTAGTGTACTCTATGATAATCTGGGTCAACAAATATTTGAATTAACATTTTTATCAAACTTGTGGTAAGTCATTTTGTCACTGTAAAATGTAGCTCAAGATAACGAGTTAAAGCGAGTTAAGATATTTGAATCTACATTTCTGTGCTGTGCGGTAGTGGCGCTGGATAAACGTGCGCAGAGCTTAACCCGATTATTCAAAGCTGGCGCGAAAGGCTTTTGTTATTTTGATACAGATAATGTTTAAAAAAATTAGAACACGTATGCTACGTGCACAATTGGAGTCTCGTTCGAGTTCTCTTATGGCACGTTTTACGTCAAGGACGGACATACAGACAGACAGACTGGTGACGACGCGCATTAGCCTAAGCTTACGTCGTCGTTGCCAATAATAATATTTTTTAACTACCCTATTAGTTAAAAAATATTATACAGTACGACGGGACCCTTCCCGTCGTAGTACCTACAGTTACGCTGAATATTGCAAGAAACCAGATTTTTTTTTGTCGTCCTGCAAAAAAGGTTTGAAATCTTACTCAATTCTAGAATTATCACAATGGCCAATTCCTACAATGGGATTGGCCAGCTTATCGGTTAGAACGATTTCTACCGGGCAGGCAAAATGATTAGCCACCTATAGGTGGCAATTCGTTTAATTGGTATCCCGAACACAATGATGTAGCCATGAAGGAAAAATAAATTAAAGATACAATTTTTCTTCCAAATTATGTATTCAATAACAAAATATATTGCGACATATTTAGTGAAATTAATTTTATGATTTGGAAGTCAAAATTTTTATATAATAACACAAAAATGTCACAACTCAAAATTCTTTCCGAATCACAAATTAGATCAATAAGTTTACGAAATTAAAAAGCTAGTAGGTAACATAAACACTTTACATTTCTTGAATATTTATGTACCGTATAAGATAACACTTTATTCGTTATAGCATCTACACTTTTGGAAACATTTACACAGGAATCGTTATATGAAAGTTATATATTTGGTACTTACATATTTGATGAAAATGACTGTCATATATCAAAATATCTTAAAGCGTCAGGTTTCCGAGGTATTTAAAGATGAAAATAACTGTAGCTCTACTTTTTTTTTAATAAGTGGGTGATACTCACTCAGCTTAAGCATTATGTTATATGTTTTTTTTTATTTCTACAAGTGTCCTCTATTCAAATATATAAAATTCACTGTAAGCCGCGATTAAAAATAAAATGTAAAGTTGTGGCTGATGTTAGGAACAAAATCTTCAAACCCCTAGTAAAAGAACTTGATCAACTCATAGATAAAATGTTAAGTTTGTTAGAGGGTGAAAACAATAAATGGTTCTTTTATAATACGTTTCTATTTGAATTCCCACTTAAGTAATCCCCATTACCTCTAAATCATCCCTACCTACTACATAATGAGCTACGTAATCTGTTTTCCTTGAGAACGCGATTAATGAATTTTTATATATATTTTATTAGAGATTATCACATTACATTATAGTTCTCCGTATTAGTTAAACTCCTAATTAATTAATTAATTTATTCTATTATGGCTTATGTATGAGAGTTCGATGGCTAAAGTTGAATTTATTGATCCGCTAAAAGGTTTATGGTGGCGACCGCGGAAATCATTAAAGGCGAAACACACTTAGATACAAAAATTAGGTGACTTAATACATAAAAGAAGCCGAAAATACATGTTAGCTTCTAAAAAGTGCCCTAGTAAATTACCCCTTATAAAATATCTACAAATCAATTATAATTTCAGACTTAACTAGTAGCGACGAATGCAGTTAAACCCATTTGAAATAAGTACAGGAGTATTTTGTTTTAAGTAAAACTTATTTTCTTCAAAGTAATTACGGCCTCTCCATGTATAGTAGATACATTTATTCCACCCTGACAAGTTGCATAACCGTACGTGTGACAACAATAATCCTTGGTCCCCCTGCAGGTAAGTACCTACGCGCAAATAATTCGTTTGGTCTATATGAGCGCATGTTATATGGCCGTGTTTTACCGGCAAGACGCCTGCGTGCTTTTGACCTAAATTCACCAGCCGAAACCTTTAAACCTTTATTTCTTATAATCTACTCAAAGAATACTTACAAATTTATGCCTTATACATAACAAAAACAAGCCTTATCAACATAAAACTACAAAATCTAAACATATTCAACAAATAAAAAAGTTTCTAGAACTAAAACTTATAAAAAACTTGATTCGGAACATTTTCCTTATACTAATTTTACAATAACTCTAAAACTTATTAACAGATTTACACAATTCAAACGGAAAACCTTGTTCCAAGCCAAAACCCTTCAAATAACACTATTTTTGTTATGATTCATCAATAAACAAAAAAGTACTTAAACAAAACGATGTCTTGATATAACAAAAAACTAATCAGCCTTACATTAAGGTTTCGTCGCCGACAGTCTATTAGCTTTAGAATACTTTGTAAACTCGGTAATCCTTTCCTGTTATACTATACTAATACTATATACTTATACCATCGACGAAATAAGCTTATACTAATAATATTTATAAATGCGAAAGATTGTGCCGTTGCAGCGTTGTGCCGTTGTTAAAATGTTTGGCCTAAGATAACGCCTAAACTATTGAATAAATCGGACTGAAATATTGCACACATAAATATCTGAACCTGGAATAATAGAGGCTACTTAATATTCCAAAAAACCCGTGTGAAGCCACGGGCATAAGCTAGTTTGGTATATTTTTACTGAAAACTCCTAAAAATTTATTTTAACGCCCTCTACAAATTATCTACTAAACTTTTTCTTGGCTCTACCTCTATCAGAATGTTGATTGCCGGTTATGTTCAGTGAAAGGCTCACAACACCAAACCGTTTTTCACTCGCTTACTGACACTACCTCTTCATTTACTTCACATGCAAGAGACTAGATGGCGCTTTACGAAAGCAACGGGTATTGTTGCTAAATGAACCTGTCAAATAATGCAGTGAAGTTATTATATTACCCTACAAAGTTATTAGCAGAACTGTATTATTAACTTTAATACTTCATTGTACCCATCATAACACAAGGTATGCTTAGCTTGGGGCTAGATGATGCTGTGTGGAATGTCCAGCATTATATATGTATTTATTTAATTCTACCAAATCCATTTGGTCGATTTCCTTAGGGGAATATGTTTGGGTCGTGGGGTAATGGGTTAAATAGGTATCCAGCATTTATATTTCTTTCACCAGTATAATTACGTTGTGATCAAAATTAAAATCAATGGGAATGGAATTAATAAGATCATTTAATAACTGTCAAAAATGTTGTAATGACTAGGTTAACTTACATAATAAAACAAGATTAACTACTTATACGTTTCTGAAATACATTTTTAAAAAAACATCTGTTTATTGAGGTTCAGTTTAATAAACAGAAATAGTAACAAAACTTTATTGACTTAATTGTAAGAGAAATAAAGAATAAAATAAATCAATTATCTTTTTATTTTTACATTTTATAAATAAAGAAAATTACTATCAAATAATAGAAATAAATTAGAACTCGTATTTACAATTGAAACAATTGACATTACTGCAGACTGTTACAAACTATCTACAGGTAGCTGAACTGATCCTTAACAATACCTTTTATTTTCTTCAATCAATTATCATTAATTTTAGTATTAAAAACTTCATAAACAAATATTTTTAGATTACGAGAATCAATATTTACTATTTCCTCTGCATAATGTGTTAACAATACCAAATCATATGAAACTAATGATTATTTTGAACATGACAAAAAACAAAACAAAACGAGTTACATCACGTGGCAACCAAATGGAAGAATTCACGATGGAAAAGCAAATTCACTATCTAACTACAAGTAAATACGGTAACCAAAATAGCCTCTAAAAATACTAGACACATTTTAACACAGTCATACACCGACTCAAGTCGGTGTGACAACAGGTTTATTTCGAAAAATTTTATTATTATTACTATTATTTAACGAGCATTTATCGTGTTTATTTACCTATTTTGCCGACGTTTCTACAGGTTTACACACTGTCGTGGTCACAAATAATACTGATAATAATGTGTTCAGAACGCGTAACTTTAAAAATATTTAATAATTTTATTGTTTTGAAAAACTAATAAATTATGTAGGTACTTTAGATTCCTTAATATTTACCCTCTTTTAAGTTTTGCGGGACATATACAAATCCTTGGGGAATAAATTTTGTTATGGGACCACCTCGGGATTCTCTATACAAGAGCGAATTTTCAAAATCAGCACATAATATTGACAGAGAAATTGACGAACATAAAAATAAAAAAAACATACATACAGAAATATACTGTTTAACATATAACCTCCTCCTTTTTTGAAGTCGGTAATTTTTTTTTCTAACCATCATAAGTAGTAACACTTGAACGGCTTCTCCGTTTTTTGGGTTCCGTACCCGAATTATAAGGACATTCTTGATTAAATCATCTTTCGATAAAATCAAAATGAAATAACCACTCAAAAATACCTAATTAAAAACTACTTTTGGTTAGTGTGTAACAGTTACTTACTAACCAAAAGAGGACGTATTAACCCCTCTTTTTGTCGGGGGTTAAAAACACATTACAAAACTTAACGCTATGGTAACTTAATTAAATCACATTTAGCTTGATGTGGTTTGTTTGTCTTATAATTAATTTAGTTCTAAAGTAGTACCTACAAGAAAAAAAACACGATAGACTCTTGAAATCATTATAAAAAAAATATTCTACTTTAGTTTTTCGTTTAAAAACTAAGGTAGAACTCTGGAGGTCTACGTTGATAAACGAACGTGACGGATGGCGTCGATCGCACAAAACGAAGGATCGGCCGCCCTTCGTTTTGTGCGATCCGACGCCATCCGTTCTTTCGATGACCTTACTTTGAAAACGATTCTGACATTAATTACTTAGAGATCAGAAACGTGGTGTGGTAACGCGCCCGAATCAACTTGATGGTAAGGTTGTTCGTTTCGTGAGAGTGACGTCATCCGTCAACTTCGCTCGTTTTTCAAAGAAGACCTCCTGGACCTAGCTAGCTTAATACTTTTCTTACGTTATCTATCATACATAAACCATTTATTTACTTACTTATTATTACAGAACACCATTTGGGGTAACTCATTGCTTAATAACTACCAACTAAATTTTTTTTTATTTTTTTTTTAATACCAGCTTAACTTACGGCTTGCCTGGCACTACAACTAAACTTATCTAATTTGTATGCACAAAAAAAATATGCCATGCTTTTTATTTTGTTCGTAATTAAAGAGACGACGACGGCACCATTTTTAAATCCTGCCAAATTAGTTTAGTTTTGGCGAAATCTGAATTTATACCATTATCTAATTCATTAAAAATCTCATTAGTTTCACGAGAGTAGTAAAGTGGTAGAATCGAAGAAAAACCGAGAGGACTTTTTTAAAGCTTAAATTTTAGGGCTATTCCATCTAACAATGGTTTACACAAGCCATCTCTTCTTATTCATATCAACTTGTTGTATTCTCTACCTTATTAAATCGAATAGTGACAGAAGTATTAATTATGTCACTATTAGATTTAATAAGAGAGCTTCTATGTTTTGTATAGAAATACGCTGACAATCTGTCGGCACAGGGGGCTATAGGCACCCTGTGCCGACAGATTGTCAGCGTTCTCCAAATACGTAATTTGGATTTTCGTTTCGGCCAATATGGAACTTTAATACACCAAATTAGGGTACCACTTTACTAAAAAAATAGGAATCTAGACATAATTACGTATTTTGGATAATTCGAATAAAGACAGATTGGTTGCGCTACCTATATTGCTTGATAAAGGATAATAAAATTTATTGTGTGTATCTGTTTCTTTTTCTATTGTTTTCTTTCATCAGATTATCTACTGGCCTAGTAACTGATACTGGTCACAGCTACGTCTCTTGCCGAGCTGGTGGCAGAGATGGGGGGAGCCGACAATGTCTCCGAGGAATACGCTGAGGAGGTAGAACTCTTTATCTTTGTCTGGTGAACGTTTGTACTGCCTGGAAAGTAAGAAAAAGGTTTTCATTATTACAGTACATTTGGTATTCACAGTGGCAGCCTGGAGTCAGGAAGTTGGCAGTGTTACGCCCGCGTGCTTTTCGAAGCACGTACAGCTGTTGGTCCTTCGCTTAACCTCCCCCCGATCGCGTTGGTCACCTCACCTCACCTCAACAGCCTATATTGGTCGCAGGCCTCTCCCTGATAAGCGTCGTATTGGCTTTAATCTCACGTGGGGTAATCTCCATATTCTTCACGCTGGGCATGCGGGTTGGAGATCGCAGTTCAGTGGTAGAATTGATATGCAAGGGGCGCTGCTGCGCGACCCCTCGTGGATATCCCTTATTCGCCTCTTACGACACCCGCGGGAAGAGTTGGGGTGGTGCAAATTCTAAGTCGGCACCACACAGCAACCCCACTTCCAAACCCGTTGGTTTGGAAGTGGGGTTAATTCAGGGCACAACAGCAAATAAAGCCTCTCTAAAGAACGATTACTTAATGGTAGTGGGTACCCAACCCACTACCAATACTAAGTTAATGAAATAAGATCTAGCGTCTTCACAAACGTGTTCGTGATGATTGATGATGGGCAGAACCTACAACTCATGCAGTGTCAGTGAATTATCAATAACCCTGTATTGGTAAATCTAACTAAAACGCGTGCGAAAACGCTGGCCGAAGTAGGTAATTTTATAATTCAAACAATTTGGAGGAAGAAGATCGTACATCTAACAGCTTACAAATTACGCTCTAAGCATACAACAAATTGCTCTACCTCTAAGAGTACCAATTTCTAACCTGTAATCTATATCCTTGCAATCTGAGAAGAAAATTACGAAATCGTGTAAGAATAATCTGATTCGTATACCATTGTGATAGAGTGTTGTTTTGACCGACGCATTGTCGCAGTGAAAGTGTTTGCGGTTTATTACATAACGAGCTACCTCGATCGAGTGTTTTATTATTGTATCCCATGTAGGAAATTTAAAAAGAAATTTTGCATGTAATGTTTTCTTTATAAATATCCAAAGAAAATTACAACTACCTAATAGGTGGTATCTACCTAAAAGTATTTACAAAATGTACAAACTACAACTAAAACAGTTGAGCTATTTGCAGACTGTTGAAAACAATCTAGAGATAGCTCAACTGGTCTAAATCAATACCAGTCGGAAGCGTTCCGCATTTTTTTTGTACCCCAGCCAATATGGCCGGCGGCACGGCCTCTTATAGGCGGCACCTAGGTTCAAACTATTTACAAAATGTACAGTTTGTTTGAGCGATTGAAACAACTGCTTAGTTTTTATTTTGTTGGGTTTTGGTTTATTTTTAAATTTTAAGCCTGTCATATCATAAAATTAAACAATTTTCTTAATTGCATAAATAAATTAGTTAAGTAAAAGCTTTTCAAGGAATTATTATAATTAGCCAACTTGAGGTGCGTAATTAGCGATTAACGTGTGTTTAGAAATCCATTGTTTTTGTTGGGCCAAGGTTTTTAACTTAGTTCAAGCTTGCTTGTCAGTTATAGAATATCTATTTACAACACAACCAAATAAACTAAAATTATTCTAGTTTATACAGGGTTATTGGTAATTTAGTGACACTGCGTGAACTGCAGGTTATGTATGTCACCTCCGGTACAAAATGAAAAAAAAAAATACAATTTTCTAGGTTCTACAAGTAATTTAGATAGGGCAATGCAGCCAGCTTTTTGGGGACGCTTCCGACTGGTATGGCTTGTAGTTTGTTTTGGTCAAGAGTGGAACGACTCATCCAATCCTCCCGAGCCTGCCCGATGACCGATTGCTTGAGCATTACCACATATTTTATAATACTAGCAATATTACGTAGCTGTCCCACAAGCTCACCTACTGTCATCCACTCTGTGTTCACGTGCCCAATACCTGTGGCCTTGGGCCGGTGGGGACTGAATACGAAAGTATTGGAAAGTGGTCAAGGTCGGTGGGGTAATGGGGGACCGTGACTCGACTCATCATGTTAATGTAGGGAATTGGTTTGATATCAAATGTCCCGTGGTGATGTTTTGTAACAAAGACCTTTGTTTGTGTTTTCCCATTTTTAAAATATAACGCTTTAGAGTTTAGCTGTCGTACATGCAAATGCATTAAAAATTTACACACAACAATTTTGTATTGCTGTTTGACTTGGGCTATCGGTAAAGTAAAGTAAAGTAAACGTTTATTTCAAAAATAAAATGGCACTATTTAAAGTTAAGGGTTACAATTAATTAATTATAAGTTATATACGTTTTTGTATGTGTTGTTTGTTACCCGTGCCGTGGTCGAGTGACTGTCCTCCGTACTAGTTAAAACTGTATTGCGGTAGGAAGTCTTGCTCTCCCCCAAATGATAGGCGTTAGTATAAGGTATAGCCTAAACTTAAAAATATAGTGCGTTTTAATAATTTAGGTACATACTCGTAAGTATATATATATAAAAAAAGAAAATGTTAAGGAACATACATTAGACTAATATTAAATTATTAGGTGTTTTGGCAATGCACGTTTCAGAAGATGAGATTAAATAGGACCCCTCATCTCATCTCCTGAACAAGTGAACGAGAAAACTCAAAATTAATCTAGTCTTAGAATACGGCGGCGGTGGCAGCTAAAAGCGAAAGGAGGCCTTCACCCAGCCACTATAGCCACTGCTGGATCAACACTCAGCAGTGTCTAAAAGCGAGAGCATTTCTACGCCTTCTTTGCTTTTGAATGATCCCCGACTACAAACAAAAAATTTAATAAATAAATAATGCTTGACAATTCACACATCTTAACTAGCCCCAAGCTAAGCAGAGCTTGTGTTATGGGTACTAGATAACTGATAAATACACTACATTAAATATACACAATGATGATGACATCCTGGTGGCCACGGACAGCCCTCGCTGCAGAGGGTGCCTTAGTGACGACGAATCAGCTGCCCACGTAGTCCTGCAATGCGAAGGAGTAACAGCACAACGAACAGAAATCCTTAATTGGCCGAGGTCACTCCGCGAAGCCTGTGAAGACCCCAGGAAGATTCTGCGCTTCTGGACGGAGTTAGGCTGGCTATGCTAGCAAATAAAACAACGCATAATGGACCAACTCGAGTCAGAATGCGGAAACAGGAGTCCTCTCACCATAACCATAAATATGATGATAATCCTAGGTTAATCTTTACCTGAAGACATCAGGCCAGTCCATCTGCGGCCTCGGCTGCTCCCGCGCCCTGGTCGCGTAGTGGGCGCACACACGGTCAAACACACATGCCCTGTTACCAAACTCTCCCACGATGTACTTCTCCACTTCCACCACGTCGAAGGGTTCAGGGTCGTATGTAAGCTGCCGGCGAGTCCGTGCTCTGTAAGTTGCTGGAAACGGAAAGGAGGTTGTTATATATGCTGACGTGTTTGAGGTTGGAAAGTTTAGGTTTCTGACCTCTATGGAGGGTCTCAAAGTTGATCTCTTTGGAGAGAGTCTCTATGTTCTATTCTATACTGTAGAGGTAGGTTGCTAAGATTCAAAACCTAAGGTTTCTGACCTGTATGGAGAATACTCTGATTTATTCTCTTTGGAGAAAATCTCTATGTTCTGGGCGCTATCATTTTGATACATAGATCTTTTAACTGGATCTTTAGAATCAAAATAATTCTAGAGATAACAATTAAATAAATAAATAAATAATAAATAATGCTGGACAATCCACACAGCATCATCTAGCCCCAATGTAAGCAGAGCTTGTGTTATGGGAGCTTGTGTTAATTATAAAAATAATAATAATGCTGGCTAATCAACACAGCATCATCGTAATATTTTTAAGGGCTTGTGTTTCCATAAGGGACGTATGTTATTTTAAACGCTGGCTTGATTGGTTGGCTTTGTCTCCTCACAAAAAAGACGTACAAAACCTATGCAGGCTTCTAGAGTCCGATCCAATAATTACGGAATAAAGCTAGCAAGTAAGAAAATTATCAGAATTGCAAATTAATTAACTCCCAGTGGGAAAGGGTACGGAAAGAAAATAAACAGTGAAATTAGTTACCCAAACTAAGTTACCAAAGCTATTTGTGATCGTTAGTTCTTATTGAGATACGCTGCTGGCCACGCTTGGCCCATAATTGCTTCTTAGATCAAGTCTATGTTCTTTTTTTTGTCAAGGGCTTTCGGTGAAGACCCTAATGAGAAATCGATACGTGCCTCATTAAAGTCTCGAAAACGAGGAACCTGAAACCGTTATTATTTTAATGGAAGAAGAGGAGTATCATTTATTTTCTTAATGGCTTGAACTTTATTCAACTTTTGATGGACAATATACGTTATGCATTAATAGTGTAAAATTGTAAAATAGGGTGGAAAGGGGGGGTATCTATCAGAATACCCATGTAGCAAAACGACGATATCAACAAAACACCAAGATCTTGAAATTACCTAGTATTCTAGTCGTCCTTAAGGTAAAATGGTTAGACTATTTTTGTATTGCCCTAACATAATGTGTTATTTTCAAAATTGCCGCGCACAATAAAAGTATATGTTAATAATAGTTAATAATAACAAGTTGGATAGAGGACACTAAAAAAATAAACAACGTCTCGCAAAAGAATGTCCTAAAGGTTTCTGAGATATTCACAGGTAGCAATAACTATATTTTTACCTGTTAAGTGAATATCTCAGAATCCTGACATTAAATTATAGTAAATATATAATTTGTGTTAGTGTTCTATATCCAAATATATAACTTTTATTGTGCGGGGTGATTTAAAAAAAGCAAAATGGTGACCGATGTTAGGGTCAAAATCTTTAAACCCCTTTCCGGAACCGAAAGTAAAGTCCTAAAGAGATATCGAAATTGTTCGTTTTTGTTGTATTCGCTTAACGCCCATGTTATGTTGGCTCCTATAAACACCATTAATATTAGCTAACCTGCCCGCTCAATCAATGTGACAGCCACACACAAGTCAGAGTGAATTACGCTGTCATCAATAATTAGGTGAGCAAACTCTGAGCAATCCATCTTGTGAGAGAAACGTCCCAGCAGCTAGTGATTTATAGAGACAGCTGTTAGAGCATTGCTTTGAAAGCATACCTAGTGACATCTGTGTAGCATGATTAATACTACTGTGTATATCAATAGGCTATTTAACAACATTGAAAATATAGTACAAATTGTGGTCATCCTATCAGATTATAGCGTAAAAAATATATTTCACTTAATTTAAAACAAAAATATACAGGGTGTTTGGTACATCGTTTGTCAAATTGAAATTGGGGGTGAAGGGGGGTTTTTGTTACCTTCTCAACCCCCTAAAAAAATTTTTGGCCCCACGAAAGATTTGCTTTGAAAGATGTCCATTTTTTAAATTTTTATTCGAGATTTACAAAAGTCTGCATTCAAACTTGAATTAAAAAAAAAATATGCGGCGTAGCCCCCAAATTTCTATTTTGTTTTAATTTGTATTGTTGCACAATTCTATCGATGCCAAAATTACTCGCTAACAATAACAAGTTCTTTTTTAATCGTCTCACAAAGTTTTTAGAAAAACAAAATTTAATTTGAAACTTAACTTTGAACGAATAAAAAAAAACTAATGATTATTTTGTTTTTATTAAAAACTTCTCTACTCTATCTTCTTTCTAACAGTATGCATCATTCGATGAAAGCCTTTCGCTAGCTTTACTAGTTTGCTTATTTTGTTCATCGAGACACCTTTTGCTGATATTTGATATTACTATTTTTTGCATAATAACATAAGCTAAGTAGCTGGTAATTGTCGGCACTCTCTTATGCGTTGAAATGTGTCTACTATCTTGTTTTTCGATGGGTATGATTGCTAATCAAACTTCAACAAATTCAGATTTTAACTAGGTACCTTTTTTAAAAATTACAACTCTTGTTCAAAGTTCTGACCGCCGTTGCGAATGCACGCGTGACATCTTCGTCTAATTTGTACCGTCTTCGTAATATTTAAACGAAATTCGTCGTTGATCGTGATGAAGGCCGCTTCTATCCGTTGTCGTAAATCTTCTTGACTTTCAACTTCCGTAGCGTAGACGAGTTCTTTTGCACGTCCCCAGACGTAGAAATCTAAAGGAGTCAGGTCTGGGGAGCGTGGAGGCCATGGTATAGGGTCATCCCTCCCAATCCACGAATTAGGGAATGCATTATTTAAGTATTCCCTTACTATTAGCCTCCAGTGCGCAGGACACCCGTCATGTTGAAAGACAATAGGTCTGTCTCCATAAAAATTGGCACTTCAACTAGCATTTCCGGTAAATTATTTAGTAGAAATTCTAGATAATTCTCCCCGTTGAGACGCTCAGGCAGGTAATGTGGTCAAATTACGCGATATCCAATCACTCCTGCCCAAACATTAAGACTGAATCTTTTTGACTGAATTTTTTATGAAGACAGACTTATTGTATGTATTATCTGTGACGGGAACGCCATGTGATTGCTTGCAACTCTGGTGACACCACAAGCAAGTAAACTTAGCTACATCGACTGATTGCAGTTCGCATTTTATGTTTTTATTTGATCTTTGAGCTATTTCGATCTATGGTTGTTTGTTACCCCTTTACGCCAAAACTTCTTAAAGGATCGGATTGAAATTCTGCGTACAGGTAGTCCTAAGCCTGGAATAACTTGTGTTTTAAATTTAATAGTCCTATTTAAATTTAGTAAACAACGAAATCAAGTGTATATGTAATAACCTAAGATGAAAATAAAAAAAATAAATATTACGATAATCCGCGATGACCAAGCTGTTCGACAGCAGTACCGCAGTGGCATTGATGAGACGCGCAATACGTTGCACCCAACCGAAGACATGTTGCAATAAATTAAATGAAATAACCTATAAATGTTTCCGTAGAAACAACGCGTGCGAAACCGCGGGCAAAAGCTAGTGGTTAATTTATTGGTTGTACCCATCCATTAGTAGCTTCTACTACTTAATACATTATTTAATATGGCCACAAATTACACGTTATTTTTTGCTGTGATATTATATTCTGTCATGGTCGATCAATTTATATTTTGTTAATTAAAAATGCGTGATAATTTGTTAAGTCCCCTAGGTTCAAGCCCGTCGCGGCAAGGCGCTCCAATGTAGCGCCCCAGGGCAGGTCCGGGCCATCGGATCGGGGCGGTAGGGGTTCCCGGGGTGGAGCAAGGGGTGACAGGCCGACCGAACCTAGCGGAGGACGCGGAGCGCGCCCGAAGCTAGTTAGGTCCAAGCCTCGTTACCAGCGGGGAAACCTGTAATGGCTACCCAGGCAGGGAAGGCGAGGATCCTCCAGGCTAACCTCCACCATGCCGCGGCAGCTTCCGCGGTAATGGAGTGCTGCCTGTCTGAAGGACAAGCTAGCCTCGCCTTGATCCAAGAGCCTTGGGTAGCCAACACTGAGGTTCTGGGACTCAACGCTGCCGGTAAGATTTTAGTTAATGGTAATGGCACAAGGCCCAGAGCTTGCATAATTTTCAATAACTATGTTAATTTTTTGCCTATCACAGAGGTATGTAACGACGACCTGGTTGCCGCTTTTGTCGATCTCAAAGGATGGAGTGGGGCGAGGGTAATTATGTGCTCTGCCTACTTACCCGGAGAGAGAGACAACCCAACGAGTGACCTGGCGAAGGTGGTCGACTTCGCCGCCCAGAACAACGCCGAACTTCTCGTTGGATGCGATGCCAATGCTCACCACACAGCATGGGGGAGCACGGACGTCAACGCTAGAGGTGAGTTACTTTTTGACTTTCTTTTAGCTAACAATCTAACCACTCTTAACATAGGACGCGTACCGACTTTTGTTACTCGGGTTAGACAAGAGGTTCTGGACATAACGTTCGCTACTAACAACCTCGCCAGGCACATTAATGACTGGCATGTTAGCAACGAAAACTCCATGTCCGACCACAAACACATCAGCTTTGAGATAAAGGCCTCTCTGGACTCTCAAATCATAACTTATAGGGACCCTAGGGCAACTGACTGGGATGTCTTTAATGACAAACTAAGGCTAATGCTCGAAGACTGCCCCAAAAGTATTAAATCCCGCGACAGTCTTGAGATAGCAGTAGCTGTCCTTTCAAAAGGCATCTGCACGGCCTATGAGGAAAGCTGCCCGCTAAAGTCCAAGACCACAAAGCGACAAGTCACATGGTGGAACTCCACGCTAGGTAAGCTAAGGAGCAAAACCAGGAAACTTTCTAATAAGGCTAAAAGGACTCGTGAATGGGAGGCCTACCACAAAGCCTTAACGGAATACAACATAGAGATTAGGAAGGCAAAGAGGGCATCCTGGAGGAAGCTCTGCGAGGAAATCAAGAGTCTGCCTCAAAGTGCAAGACTTCACAAGCTGTTCTCTAAAGCCAGAACTAATCAAATAGGCCTCCTTAAAAAAGGAGACGGTACGTTCACAACTAATGAAAAGGAAACCCTAGAGTTGCTGGCTTCGACCCACTTCCCTGGTTCGCAGGATAAAAGTTCGCTCCGACCTGCGCCTGAAAATCCTTATAAGCCTCGGAATGAGGACTGGAACAGGGCGGCTAGGATTATCAGACCGAACCAGGTAAGGTGGGCCGTCAACTCTCTCAAGACTAACAAAGCATGCGGTGAGGACGAAATACTCCCTGTCTTCCTACAGCGGGGAATCGACGTCCTCACTTCATATCTGGTTAAAATCTTTAGGGCGAGCCTCGCCTGGGGATATGTGCCAGAACCATGGACAAATGTCAAAGTCGTCTTTATACCTAAGGCTGGAAAGAAGGACTACAGCCAGCCTAAGTCCTTCAGACCAATAAGCCTTTCGTCTTTCCTTCTGAAGACAATGGAGAAGGTAGTAGACAGACACATCAGAGACGTGGCGTTAGCTGCGTCTCCTATCCACCACAGCCAACACGCCTATTGCAAGGGCAAATCCACAGAGACGGCGCTGAGTAGCCTCATTGACAGAGTGGAAAAGGCTTTGGAGGACAAGGAAATCGCACTATGTGCTTTCCTTGACATTGAAGGGGCTTTTGATAACTCGCCTACCTCTCTGCTGGTGAACGGGTTGGTAAACAAGAATGTTGACCCGTCCACCATCAGATGGGTTAAGGATATGCTCACAAACAGGGGCGCAAAACTAACCCTTCAACGATCAACAATCGAGATATCCACGGCTAGGGGCTGCCCCCAAGGCGGAGTTTTATCGCCCGTATTATGGACCTTAGCAGTGGATCAGCTCCTGTGTGGACTGGCAGACCAGAATATAGATGCGCAAGGCTATGCGGACGACCTTGTGATCATCGTGCGAGGATTTTGCCAGTCCACCATTTCTAGCATCATGCAGAGAGCTCTCAACGCTGTCAGCGACTGGTGTAGCAACAGTGAACTCTCAGTCAACGCTGGCAAAACTGTGATTATACCATTTACAAATAAGCGAAGGCTAGACAAGCTCGTGAAGCCTAAACTTAACGGTAAAATCATAACCTTTTCCACAGAAGTGAAATATTTGGGCGTTACCATCGACCAAAAACTGACGTGGAATACTCACCTAGCCAACGTCTTGAAAAAAGCTAAGATGGCTCTAGGAGCTAGCGGCAGGCTAATGGGCAACAACTGGGGCGTCAACCCCAGGATTGCCTTGTGGCTGTACACTGCCATTGTGAGGCCGATACTCACTTACGCCTCCATGGTATGGTACGACAAGGCCCTTCAGTCAACCGCAATCAACAAACTAAATAGCCTACAAAGGACTGCATGCCTTATGGCCACGGGAGCCATGACCACCTCCCCTGGACTGGCACTAAATGCACTGCTGGGTCTGCCTCCGCTCCATATGTACATACATAAGGAGGCAAAGACCAGCATGTATAGGGCCTGTACTCAGGGCGGTAGGAACTGGCTCTCCCAGAAACTGAGATCTCTACAAGACTCTACTCTGGAATCACCAATTTTGGGCATGACAACTGATGTCAGGCTCCCACGACATGTGTTTGAAAAACACTACACAGTGGAACTTCCTTGCAGAGAAGACTGGCAAAACAGCCAGGTGCTCTGCAAGAACGGGTGCCTAAATTGGTACACGGATGGTTCCAAAATGGGACTGGATGTAGGCTGTGGAGTGTATGGAGAGCGACCTAGGTTTGGCAAAAGTACAAACCTAGGTAATTACGCCTCTATCTTCCAAGCAGAAGTATTCGCCATCTTAGAATGTGCCGATATAAATCTGGAAAAGCGCTACTCCAACCAAACGATCTTTATCAACTCTGACAGCCAGGCGGCTCTCCTAGCACTGGACTCGAAGGTCATTACATCTAGATTAGTCGAGGACTGTATGTCACGTCTAAACTCGCTCGGCTTGAATAACAGAGTCGTCCTAAGATGGGTACCGGGACACGCAGGAATCAACGGCAATGAGTGTGCCGACGAACTTGCTCGTTCCGGGGCCAAGGGGACTCAGCTGGGCCCCGAGCCGTTCTGTGGCATACCTAAAAGCCTGGCTAACAGAACCCTCTTGGATTCCTGCTTCGAGGAAGCTTCCAAGCTTTGGAAGAATTCCTTGGGCATGAGTCACTCTAAGTCATTAATAAAAGCCTTCGATAAACGGTTCACCAACCGAATCCTAGCGCTAAGCAGAAGCAACCTTCGCATCATGACAAGAGCCCTAACTGGACACTGTCGCCTTAACAAGCACATGTTCAAACTGGGTCTAAGCGACACACAATCCTGCAGATTTTGCGAAGAGGCGGAGGAAACGCCTCTCCACCTGCTAGGAGAGTGCGGAGCACTGATGCAAAAACGTAGCATCCATCTGGGCAAGCACCTGCACAGCCCAGACGAGCTACGAGCCATCACCCCGAAGAAAATCCTGCAGTTCCTAGCAGCTGCAAGGGTTAGTGGCGAACTATGAACGTCGCAGCTTCAGGGCTGAACAATTGAGTGGCGATCACAATAGGCCTTTCATGGCCGCAGTGACACGAAAGCCACCTAAAGAAAATAAAAAAAATAATAATAATAGGTTCAAGCGAGGGACCCATAGAGCATAGAGTTTAGTAGGTATGTTGCTATTCATGGCCTTACGACAACGACAAGATTTTATAAAATATATCCTCAACAAAGGTTTGTTTATCGAATCAAAAATTGCGCACTAGTTCTGTTTCTGAGCGATACCAAATTGCAAACAGTAGCTTCAAAAACCAGCATATTATTCGTGACAAACGACCGCGTCCGACAGTATTCCGAAAGCGCAGAACGCATTTGTCTGTGCAGTCGCGTTGCCGCTATAAATCTGTCTGTCATGCAAGACGTGTGAATACAGTTATGCATCAGGCGTATCCATTTTTATGAGAGAATACCCTATCTGGTCACGTGGAGCACATTTTTTTCAGCTGACCTATTGTTTCTCTTTCTTTATACGATTACCTTCCCCCTGAAGTCCCCCTTCCAACTTCTATGAAATGTATTTTATCTCTTTGCTTTTCCCCTATAATTAACTATGCCCTTTGTAAATTTATATATAATAATGATATAAAGTTGTAAATAGTAGTAGTAGTAGGCTCCTTTGTGTTTATTTATTGTTAATTTAATTATTCTGCAATTTTAAGTTATTGCAGCACTGCTTCCTTTTGTTCTGTTTTGTAGTTTTGAGGTGTTTTTTTTTGTTCGGAATGAATGTTTTTCTTCATTGTAAATACTACACATTATGTTTATTAATGCGTAATCCATAAAGCTTGTGATGCTGTCATGAGACGGACATTGGCGAAATTGCGACAATTCAGTTGCAGAAGCCATCTGACAAGAAGACTAAGAAGATACCCTATCTGGGTTAGAAGATTAGTTAACAGTCAATACTAAATCGCTTTCAGATAAACCTCGATATGACCCACATCGCGTCTATGGTGGCACTCAGCAAAAACGGATTTGAAGATGACAAACGACAAATTAATTGTAGATCGAGATGGATTTTGAATCGTAACGGGTGATCTCGTCGTTAGTTTTTACTCAACTAGGGACGACTTGAACATGACAAATGTCAAACAAATCTATTTAATATACATATAAAAAAAAGTCGTGTTAGTTACACCATTTATAACTTAAGAACGGCTGAACGGATCTCTGTGAAATTTGGCAGCGAGGTAGATGGTATCCCGGGGCCAGACATAAGCTACCTTTTATTCCGGAAAAAAGCGCGGGCTGCAGCTAGTTGTAGATAAAGATGGGCATTGAAACGTAACGGGTTTTCTCATTGTTGGTTTTTACGTGACTAGGGCAAAGCAAAGGAAGGGCTACCTTTTATTTTTACTAAATTTTTTGCTTGTTTCGTATGTACATAATATGTAGAGAAAAGGAACCGCTCAGCAAAAACAATCTGAATAAGACAAATTAGGTGCAAACGAATTGTACTTTCCTAGATCGAGAAGGGTTATCTCGACGGTAGTTTTAACCCAAAAATGTTTGACTTTTTTCTGGGAAATCGTGTCTTATGCCACATCTTCGCTTACATAAGTAATTAAATAAATAAATAATGCTGGACGATTCACACAACATCACCTAGCCCCAAGCTAAGCAGACCTTGTGTTATTGGTACAAGATAATACTAGATAAGTTGGTACTTACATAGATACCTAGATCATTTTTATTATACTTAGATAACACCAAGAACACCCGTAACAAATATCTGCAGATCGCACAAACATTTGTTCCAAGGCGGTAATCGAACCAGCACTTCCTGCGTCACAGGCGGACCTTTGTCCTCCGCGCCAGAGAGTTCATCAAATGTGATATGGTCCCTAAACGCATAAACCATCTCCAATAAAAAATATTAATAAAAAACTTATTAAGAAAATATGGATAGAATAGGTAAGAAACCATGTGGTAGTTTAGCAAAAACGATTTGAACAAGACAAATGAAAAATGACAAACGAATTTAAATCAAGACGGATTTGAAAACATTACGGGTGAACGAGATCACCCGTAACGTTTTCAAATCCGTCTTTAATATGTTTTTCCATTTTAATATTAAATCAAAGAAGTAGGACATAAAAAGGGCTTCCTTCCGGCTAGTTTCGTAAAAGAAAAAATGCACAAACCTGGACTAAGAGAATACGTCAACTTCTTCAAAAAGTTTGTCAGTTTTACACTCCCTATTATAAATGGGAAGCCCACTAACTGCACTGGTAACTCAAACGGTGTATCTTGACTTTTCGTATCTTCAAAACTCAAAAATACTAAAAGAACAATCACATACAAAACTTTATTGCACTTCATGTTTTCTAACTGAACAAAATTTCAGGGTCAAAAATATTCAAAACTTTTTGCTAGTAAACTCATTTGATTAAGGCATAGACACTCATTTTCCTGGTATTTTACGTTTCGTTTCGTACAGACACACACTGCCCAGCTAACTCGTTGAACGACTAAGATTGGACTGCAAAAACGTCTCTTGCCTATACCTACGTGAGATGGAACGCAGCACCTTCTCTTCGATTGCGGCAATATTTTGTAGGTCAATCGGTCTTACGTTCTTTAGACATTTTGATGCTTGTCTGGGGTGCAATAGTTCAGAAGCTAATGAATTTTAAATTGCTCACAGGTAATTGTGGACGCCTTTGCCAATGCTTTTGTTTTATAAATCAGAATTTTCATCAATTTGTTATTGCAAAATATTTAAATAGTTAGGCAAGATCCTACGTAAATATACAATATTTTGATTGGTACGGTACTTACATGGATCTAGGGCATACGACATTTTCTTTAAAAAATTCGTTAATCTCACTGCCAAAATGATGAACGGAAATCCAACCAGCTGCACGGGTAACTCGAACGAGGTCTGTTGTCCAGACCCTTCCATAAGGCATTGGAACATTATGAAGGAGAGTAGAGTCCAGACGTAACACACTTTGATCAGTTCCATTTTATAAATATACTATTATTCTTCACCTTTTTCGATTTGAGTTTCGAAAGTGTTTCCAACAAGGATCTGAATTTATAGCACAGTTTATTGTACAGGATAATTACGAATTTTTAGTGTGGTCGGAAAGTATAGCACAACCTAAGTTAGTTCGCGTATAACTGACCATGTCGAACCACTAGCCACCGACGGGTTCGTGTGTATTTCGTAACGTAATTATAAATAATGCAGGCAGGCCACATTAGCTAACGATCACTATTGCAAGTTTGACATTGGCAGAAAATTTGAGACAGAATATTGCCTCTGGTTATGAAATCTAAGCACGCACTTGCAAAAATAAGCAAGGAATTGAAATTGTTAGTAAATAGCAATTTTCTTGGCAGAACTGTTCAAGCTATTACCTATACAGGGTGATTTTTTGACGGGGCAGTAAGGGCAGGTATCTTAACCGGCGTAGCTACAGGAAAATGGTCTTAGGACTATCCATAATTTGAGATATACTTTTATCTCCATTCACAGACTTCTAAAATGTTCCAAACAGCAAGAAAAAAGGCATTTTACATAAAACTATTTTTGATGCTAATCGATTCTGTTTCATAGCCTGATCAAAAACTTTTACCTGGACAACTGAGGTTGGAGTACTAAAAAGTAATAAATCACATAAAACTTTTCGCATACATTTTGTAGAAAATTATCGTCACTTCGAAAACCTTGTACCTAAAATATTAAAAAAACAAGAGACAAACTGATTGATTACGTATATGTAATTGCAACAAATCAAAAATGTCTAAAATATTTTTGATTTGTTTGTTTCACACGATACCATGGATATGATATCCATGATTATCATATCCATGGTATCGTATGAAATTATGTTTTTATAATATTTTAAAAATTTTATTTTTAGTAGCTAGTGATAATTTGATTTTTTTGAGTAGATTATTTGCAACAGTCTGCAGTTAGCTTAATTGTTTCAATTGTAAATACTAGTTCTAATTTGTTTTTATTATTGAATTGTAATTTTCTTTTTCAATAAAAATAATTTAAAAAAAAATTGTGTTCGAAATTCGATATTTATTTCTACCAAACCTTTGATTTGTACGAAAAGTTTCATAATTATTCTTGGACTCCTCATAAAATGTGTTGAATTTTTTTTGCGATTCCTGACTTACCTACCTACCCCTCTGGGGGGGGTACCTGCCCTTACTCCTCCGTCGAAAAAAAAACACCCTATATATTTACATAATCCTACTAGATTGAATTTTACCGGGCTGGTCTCTATGCCGGAAAAATATTAGACCTATCAGTTTTGTTCGAATTCAATATTCTCAATCCTTTCATGTAACAAATTCCATCACGATCTCTACGAAAAAATCGCAAATAAATATATAAGAATTCGTTGCAAAAATGTTACTTCTTTCTTAGCAATGAGTTATCGTTTACAAAGTAAATAGTTCTTATAAGTTTAGTTTATAAACTTATAAGAACGATTTTTTGCTTTGGCGGCTTTGTCATGAGTTTATATTTGTCCTTAGTGTTTTAGCCTATATTTAACCTAGATTCAACTAGTCATCAGTTCGAACCTTGACCTTGACTTGCGTACAATTGAAAACGAACTTTCTTCCATAGACATAAGGTTTTTATCACATCTACACCGAGGTCTGAAATCGTTCGTATAACTTGCCTTCCGCTGTTAATAAACACTAGTTTCTTCTCGCGGCTATACACACTAGTCACACGGTACTTAGATGAAACATAGCCTATGTCACACAAGAATAATGTGATATTTTGCTATATAATGTGATATTATTTCTCTAATTTTCTATTTGATACTTACCTATTAGATTATTTGGCCGTAGGTGGTTCCGCGTCAAAATCAACCCCTCAAACTCAGCCCGTGGATATCGCAAGAGCCGACGAAGGAAAAATACCAGAAAAAGGACAGCAGCTTCGTTCTGTGTATTTTTAACACCTCCACTGCGACCAACAATCCGTCTGCCAAGCGTGGTTCATAGGCACGCAACTAAACTTCTAGATGTATGTACCTAACTCACGTGTGGAGCGAGGGATTTGTGCAGGTCTACTCAGTTTAGAGAAATCCCTAAGAGTTAAATCTGACCCGTAGCACCAGGGATTAGTCACTAGGTACTCACAAACTCAAAAATATATAACAAACACATTTTAACTCTTTATAATATGAGTAAAGAAAAGCCTCTTGTACATGAGGTACTCAACCACTCGTTTGAAGCTTGTGGGAGTCATTTTGTCACTGTAAAATGTATAGATAAATTCAAATCCAAATTCAATGTGCTTTATTTCCTTAAGACCTTAGCTTAGAGGATTCTTAAACACACGCTCTTGGATAACGAGTTAGAGCCCATATTTAAATGAACATTTTTGTAAGTTGCGGTAGCGATATATCTCCTATGAGGCCATGACATAGACACAGCGGTGAGGATGGTGAGGGAAAAATACAGATTACGAAAAACAAAATAGGTGGTAGATATTCGTATATGCATTTATTTTTATTTCCTGCTATGCAAAAGCTGCCAGTTGTTTTTGAAGCCCTTTCTCGCCATTCGCATACCTTTTACGCATTGAAGGTCAACAACCTTTTAGTGCTAAGTTTTTTTTACACGGACATCTAGCCCCAAAATAAGCAGAGCTTGTGTTATGGGTGATAAGTGATAACTGACATATTTAATACATTAGTTTACATAGATAGATATTTTTTAAACATAGAAAACTCCCGGATCAAACACTTATATCGAGTGCAGATGTGCAGATCGTACAAACATTTAACCCGAGTCGGGAATCGAACACGCAACATCCTGCGTCTCAGGCGGATCTACACCCATTGCGCCACTGAGGTCGTCAACAATATATATTTTACGCCTCCATCTCCTCCAGAGCCTATATTGGTCCACTGCTGGACGCAGGCCTCCCTGATAAGCACCTTATTGGCTTTTATCTCATGGGGGGTAATGCCCATAATCCCCACGCTGGGCATGCGGGTTGGGGATCGCAGTTCGGTGGTAGAATTGTTCTGCAGGGTGCGCAGCTGCGCGTTCCCGGTGGATATCCCTGAGTCGCCTCTAACGACACCCGCGGGAAGTGTTGGGGTGGTGCAAATTCTAAGCTCACACAGCAATATTTTACGCATTAAATGTGATCAACCCTTTAGTGCTTAGAAGGTACTTAAAAGCACGTTGATCAGTTGTTAATTTTAGATTTTATATAATAATATTTGTTGTTCAGTTGTTAGTTTTTATATCAACTCGATACGATAGTTATACTAGGCCTCATTTCTCGATGACATCATATAAAGTAAGTATAAAGTACATTAGTTAACTGCATCGCTGCCGGTTATTGCACCAGAACGACTAATGGCGGTCTCACGTAGGTGAATACTGCATTAGGTAGTCAGTACAGTCAGCGCCTAAAAGAGCTATACAGATGAAGTCTTCAAAACACCGTATACACACTTAACTAGGAAACCGCCAAACCCGCTTGACTCCAGAAGGCGGAGTAGGAACACTAATAACACCTCGAGCGCAATGTCGGCTCGACCATGCAGTCACTATGTAGTGACATGACACAGTAACTGAATGGTCGAGTCGAGATTGCGCTCGATTTCAGGTAGACATTTCTGGATTCCTTCTAATCCTGATTCAAAACTAAGTAGACATTTTAGTTCGTAATCTCTTCGAATTCAACATCATTTGTTCAGTGCCTTCTGGAGTCGAACCGGTACAGCGGGTTTAGGAGGTGTGTAGGGGTTTTGGAGTCTTCACCTGTTCAACGGTTTTTGGCGGTGACTGTACCATACAAATAATAACCTTAGTGTTATTTACATTGTCTGCAATTATAAAAAACTTCTTTTTATTTTGTTACCCAAAAGACAATTTAGCAGAAGTTGTAAATGATTCGTGTTTCATCTCGTTACCTAAGAATAAACCATCGAAAAAAAATTACAGGTTTCTCCATAGTGTCGAGACGTCATCTAGACGTTCCATTTTTGTGTGGGATTTGCATAGTTACATTTTCGCACGCTAGAGGTGCTTTACCAAATCCTATACAATAATTTGGCGTGTTTTAAAAAACGATAAACCGACTTCATATTCCGGTTTGTAGATAAATTTCATCTATGTCTCGGGCGAACGAAATCACCCCTCCCTTTACTTTCCCTTGCCGAAGGTCCGAATGGTATGTTAACGTGCAAAAAAATAGTTTACACTGGCGACTCTAGTTATAATTCAAGTCTTATTTAGTTTGATGACACATGGATGAAACTGTTGACGCTCGTTGCTATGGAAACCATTAGGTGATAGTAAAGTGATCATAATGCGATGAATTTTTATAAACCTACGTTTCATAGCGCATATAGCAATTCCTCGAGAATTAAACTTATAGGGGACCACTTTAAAATTAATTTTGATACAACAGCGAAAGAATCATCAAAATCTATTAACAATTGGCGCAGATATCACCAAAACTGTTGTATCTAGTCATGATTCTTCAAAAATATTATGCTGCTTTTTAAGTTTAACGGGGTAAATATTAATCCCTCGGGAATAAAATTTTTATGGGACCACCTCGTGATTATTCTCTATACAATAGTGAAAGAATCAGTAAAATCAGTTACCCATACGCGGATATATCAATTAACATAAGTAAATACAAAAAAAAGACGAACTGAGAACCTCCTCCTTTTTGAACTCGGTTAAAAATGGAGCGTCGTCGTCGAAAATCGATTTGTTTATTTATCGAGAAACAAAAGTCAGGGCTCGGCATATAAATTTTGTTAGCCTGTTTATAAGTTTATATGTAAGTACGCTACTTTGGTACAATATCTAAGTGCACTAACTACTTTCTCTTTGACGTGTCCAATTAACAAAGTAGGCAACATAGCATATTCCTACCTACACTGATGTAAAAGACCTTGAAAAGAGGTTTGCGACATGCTTTGCCTGTTCTATTTAGGGTTAAGAGGCGCCTCTACCGAGTGACAACGAGAGCTCTCGAAAAGTGTTACCAACTTATTTGTGTTTTGGTTAATTATGGGCAACAAATCTCTTGATGGTAACAAATATTTTTATCAGTTACGCCAGTGACAAACCACGTCAGACGTGAGACTTTTATATAGATTAGTAAAAGTCCCTTTACAAATTTTGCTCACCTATAATCACTACGGACCCGGCCTAACCCTGGTACGAAACTGACCTGGTTCCTGGTGGACGAAACCCTACCATCAAAAAAGTGCTGTTCTAGTACCATTTTACAGCACACAACTTACTAACTACCAGGTTAGCATAAACATGAAGGAACTAGATTTGACCAGTGAATCTAATCAAGGGACTCCAGGCGAAGAATGATTGAATAAATGAAATACGTTTATTCTGATACAACATTACACAGTATGAAAACAGGTAGCTTAGATATAATACAGATAACTAGCAGAAGTCAAAAACACGAGAACAGATTAAAAACTATGACATACCAAGACGTTTTCAAAATCAAAGTTGTATGGTTCGTTACCTCCTTAAATCGCGAGGTACCGCTGAAAATAATACCCACTATTGACGCTATTACAAAGTTATTTATGTAGGTTTTGTAACAATTAGTTTCAAATGTGCATTTAAAGGAAATGTATTAGCAAAAGTATTCAAACATGAGCTGGCTACACTCGTAAGTGCCCCATTACGACAGCACCAGGGCCTTGTTATTTTGATATCACGAGCTTCTAGAAACAACACGTGGCCTAGGTACTTCAATTTCAGCCTGCTGACACGTTAGAAAATAGACGCTCTCCCCATTTTGACATATTTTGTTGATTTTTTGATAGAAACATTTTCATCAGAGAAGGTTTTGCGCAGAATTGTTACTAGGTAAATATTTTTCATCCTAATATTTTGCAATGGATTGCCGCAAAGTAGGTAACGCCTGAATCTACTATTTATTTAAGCATTGTCTCAAAAAGTACTTGGAGTCCAGCTAGCGCTGAGTTGTATAATGTTAGTAGGTAATATAATAATATTGCAAAATTCATGAGTTTTCAGTATCACATGAAAATTACTTAATGTTTTGAATTTAGTGGGGTCTTTTTCATGAGTCTACTGTAATATTATTTCATATTCCGTTTCTACAGCAATGACTGTTTCGGATTAAATAAATGTATTTCGGTCGTAGGCCCATTTGTCTGAATCTTCTTCTATTTTTCCACAACGTGACCTAGAATTGTATACTGGTCGACCTAATGCATTCATCTATTCATCTCTACCCAGCTCAGGCACGACAATAACCGGCGGATATCAATCATCCGGACCCTTTCAGTAAAAAAGGGGCATTCATTGATGCCCACTCAAAGCAAATATTTTTCTAGAACCTTCGAAGATTCGGCCAGGTCATTGTTTGTTCCAAATAGATATATTTACATAGTAAATAACTTTATTGACAAAGAAAATTACAATTCAATAATAAAAACAAATTAGAACTAGTATTTACAATTGAAACAATTAAGCTAACTGCAGACTGTTGCAAACAATCTACAGGTAGGTCAACTGATCCGTCGGAAGCGTCCCCAAGACGCTGGCTGCATTGCCCCGCTGTATGGCAATGCTGATGTTTTTCAATCGTAAAACATCAGCATCGGTATGATGTTTTTCAATCGATAGGATAATGTTTATAAGAAAGCAAGATCTAGGAAGATTTAGTGCTAATGAATATAAAATTGATTTAAATCCAAGCAATTACTTAGTAGAGAATCCCTGCGTGATAAATTCAAAGAAATAAACATTATGACAGTACCATGTCACAGTTTACAGTGTCACAATTTATGAAAACCTATTGTACACTCATAGAAAAATCAATCGGTTCCCTAAAAATAGCGATGTACATAATTTGAATACAAGAAATATAAATAAACTCGCTGTGCTCACAACTAGACTACACAAAATTAATGTATCTTTTAAAGGGCAATGTATACGCTTCTACAACAAAACTCCTAGTAAGCAAAAATTATCAGTAAATAAAATCAAAAAAATTGTCAAAACCATCTTGTGTAAAAAGGCCTACTATAAAATATCAGATTATCTAGAGGATAAAAAAGCTTGGACGGGATTTGCTCCAACTCGAAAAATAACAACTAACTAACAGGCTAAAGGTTTCTTCGTCGCTTCTTTACTTTAGTCTACATACCGAAGCGACTGAAATCAAAAATATCACTTTATTTCCGTGTCAGTGTTTAATTATTAAGAATTTGACCTTTTCTAAGTGTACCTATATTTATTGTATTTATGGAAATAAAGAGTTTTTGACTTTGACTTTGACTTAGATAGGTACATATATTTCCTACCTAGGTACCTTGTGCCTACAGAAAGGACCTACGTGTATGAAAGCCAAGGCAATACTAAGGAAACACGACTTAGGAACACATTTACGAAATTAAAATGGTCGAAATCTCACAAAAGCATTAGATTAACTACTATGACGACCTTAGAACACGCAATATATGTATACTAGTGATATTATATTTTTAATATTACTTTATTACTCGATTAAACATTAAAAATAGCCACGGAGCGATACGACCATAAAATTATTTAGGTTAACTTAGATATAATTTAGTTTGAAGGAGTTTGTTTGGTTAAAATACTACGGGACTGGCATAAGACATACCAATGATTCAATATCATTTAAATCATTGTGAGTATAAAATCAAATAAATAACATTAAAAAATAATTAATAATTCATACGCACCTTTAGCCATGATCTCTGCAAAGAAAACTGCAAGTAACAAGGAAGTTTTGAGTAACATTTTATAACCACAACTTTTTTTACAACACCAGTTTCTTTGGCATCAAAGAGACAAATGGCCAGAAACGTCCAAGAGATTGCAATTCGAGAATGGAGTAAGCAATTAAATTTTTATAAAAAGTTATCTAATGGCTCATTGAACCCATTAAAAAATGTAATTGTTTGTTACGTAACTTCCAACTGCTAAGATAAAATTAATGTCTTAAACCAAAGGGTTTGTATTCAACATGCAATTGATGCTAATGCGGTTGTGGATTTTGGCAGTTTTTGAGGATTGAACTTTTGCCTTTGTCTGAAACTGTTCTTTTGTAAGTAGGTTACTTTCCGAACAACCTTTGCAGTCGCGGCGTGAGAATCGACCTCTCTAATTCAGCCCGTGGATATCGTAAGAGTCGACTAAGGGAACCTACCAGAGATAGACCAGCAATTTTTTTCTGCTTTTGATGAACACGCTTATTTTTACCAAATAACTGGTCAAGTGTGGTGATTACATAGAAAAACCTCCAAACGAAGTGGTCGTTTGGGGGAGGAATGTTCAGCAGTGGACGAAGATATGCGTGCTGATGAGGAACTACCTGAAATCCGCTCTCGTTTCTGCTTCCGCTGTCCATTGAGTTTGATATTTTTTAGGGTTCCGTACCCGAAGGGTGAAAATGGAACCCTATTACTAAGCTTCCGCTTTCCGTCTCTTACGACATTTTCGGACTGAGTTGGAGGGTCGATTTTTACGCCGCTGCCTCCACGGTTAATTTGGTTTACCATTGTTTAATTTAACACTATGTTGTTCGTTTGTTTTTAGACGGTTCTCCATTACAAAGGCGGGCTCTGTACCTATCGATAGAATATACTCCGATTTGACGACCGATGTGGCGCGGCGGGCGAAGGTCCGCCTGCGACGCAGAAGGTTGCGGGTTCGATTCTCGCCTTGGGACAAATGTTTGTACGATCTGCAAATATTTGTTCCGGGTGTTCTGGGTATTTTCTATATATAATAAAAAAAATATTTATCTATGTTATGTATTGTATTAAGTTTATCAGTCATCTAGTACCCATAACACAAGCTCTGCTTACTTTGGGGCTAGATGATGCTGTGTGGATTGTCCAGCATTATTTATTTATTTATTTATACTTTATTGGACAAAAGTTGTACATAGGCGAACATAATGCTAGATATCATTCTCTACCTGCTAACCTTTGGGTAGTGTGTACAACAATTTAGTAGGTAGTGCTAGATTACAAAAATTTACACAAAAACAAAAATAATAATAATAAGTACAATTAAGAATTCGTGTGTTTACCATAACATAAATAAATACACATTTTAACCATAATAAAAATATTACTCACATCAATACTTACTTAAGTAGATATACAAATACACATATAAGTAATTAGTGTAATTACGTACCGAATTATTGTTGCGAAAGAAAGTGGTTATAGATTTTACATCTGAAGACATTTATTGAGGACCTATGAGTACCACTTCCTCTGGGGGTAATTGAACATCCTCGTAAGCTCTAGTTAAAACTAGCATGCCAGTAGCATGCTCACTGGCTTGCTGGCACATTCACTGGCATGTCAATAATAAAGTTGTGGTCACGCAAATAATATCACCATTCATCAACTAGTTTGCATCGTTTTTACGCGGTGATGCGCACTCACTCGATTCGATAACGTTTTTGGTTGAACCTCAGTTGCAGCCTGAAAAAATCTATTGATTTTGCGTACCTATAACATTGATAGTATTTCTCGAGCCTGGATTTTTTTAAATGGATGACCTATTCCATTCGCATTTTATTACTTTGACTTCATTCATTATCCTAATTTTTATTAATTCATATTTAATATTGTTTTTGCTTTTGCTATGTATTTAAATTTTGAACCATTAAAATATTTGCATGCTAAACATAAGTAAAAGTATGAGAACTTCTTTAATTTTAAGATCTACCTACACTGTACTAAGTACTATACTCCCGCAAATAATCGATTTTGATTTGATTTCTAGAGTGCGAGCACGAACCTCGGACCAGATACCTTGTGGATAACGGGGCTGGTCTCATTTTTAAAATTTATTTTATTTAAGTTTTCCTATAATATTTAGATGTGATTGTTAGTTATCCCTAAGAGATAAAAATAAAAGGATCGATAAGCATTTATTTTGAGAAACAAAATCAAAGTATTCAATTAGTGTCAATAAAATTCGGCCCAATCCAGTAACCTCTAAAAAATACTCATCTTTTTAAGACATCATACTATACTCACATCACTTTTATTGTAAATGCAAAATCGGATGGTAGGTATTTAGAAGTGTTGTAATTTCGATGTTTGAGTGGATGAATGAACGCTTTATTGTACCAAACCTACACACAGTCAAGAGAACGAACTACTTTTAAGACATATGTGTGTTTGTTACCTCTTCACACCAAAACGTCTGAACGGATCTTGCTGAAATTTTGCGTGAATGTAGTTGTGTAGACCTGGAATAACAAATTGAAATAACAGGCTATTTTTTACCAGGTGAAACGCGTTCAAAGACACAGGTGATCAAGTTAGTTTGTATGTTATAATGATGTCAGTCCAGATGTTGCCTAAATCACAGATAATATAATACTGTACTTATTACTGATGTAAGCGGGTTAACTACGAACTTCATTTGTGTTGGAAGTACACCAACGTTTCACTCATCAGGGGGATCAACGGACTTCATCAGGGTGAGGCTTATATCCGTAATAAATTCGGCAAACTACGATAGTTTTTATAGTAAAATAACTAAATAACTTGCCAAAACTAATATGGCAGCACTAAAAATTATTTTGTCTTTATCTATAATATCAAAATAAAAATGAATCCCTATTTCCCTTATTATTGTAGTCATTGTCAGGAGAATATTCTAATGAAAGAAAAAAATAAGAACGTTGCGCGGAAAATTAAAAAAAATTAAGAAAAATTAACGACAATAATACCAGCTAGTACGCAATACATTTCAAGTTTGGCAACCTATCAAGTATGGCTTCACCCCGTAATCACACACGTAACATCTACGTAATACTTGAAATTAGGTCGCACTCGCTGGCCAGTGACCATTCAGTACAGATAAGTGCAAAAAGCTTACGCAATGTTGTCGAGACCTGCGTCTTGTGTATTGTTAAGTAAACAAAATCGATTCGTTATCGATTGGTTTTACTTGTCGAACGAAACGTGTTTTGCGTCTTGCTGGTTGAATAATATTCGAATGTTAACTGTTTTAACAGCGCTATTATTCTAACATTCTGCAGCCAGCTTCTTGGGGACGCTTCCGACTGCTATTGATATCGATTAGTTGAGCTACCTGTAGATTGTTTGAAACAGTCTGCAGTTAACTCAATTGTTTCAATTGTAAATACTAGTTCTAATTTGTTTCTATTATTTGATTGCAATAATGTAAAGTCATTCACAAAGGGATATTTACCATGATTTGAGTTTTGAGCTTCCAATATAAAAAATAAAGGAGAATCAATATGTCTGCCAATAAAAACTCACTCGCAGTGCCTTCAGTTATTCCGTGATCATGGCGCATGAAACTGTGCCGAAATATTGGAAAGCTCAAAACTCAAATCATGGTAAATATCCCGTTGTGAATGACTTTAGTGTTATGACCATGATAGATTTAAAAGATGTAATGATATATTCTAATGTGTAGGTACAACTTATATAAAGGGTTTGAGAAAGACGTCATTTCTCATGCTGTCCTGCTCAGTTCAAATCAGTCAGTGTGAGGGATAACGTCTTTATCAACCACATTTCTTAAGTGCGCTCGTCATACCTACGTTGTCGAGATCTGTGGTGGATTGGTAAATTCGAGTTGACGCTCGTAAGATGGCGTATGGAATTACGTTTTTTAAAGGATCGAATCGAATTTGGATTGGAATATTCTTGCTGTGTGGTGCCGGCTTAGAATTTGCTCCACCCCAACTTTTCCCGCGAGTGTCGTAAGAGGCGACTAAGGGATATCCACCGGAGGTGGGCAGCAGCGCCCCCTACAGAACAAGTCTACCACCGAACTGCGATCCAAAACCCGCAAGTCCAGCGTGGGGATTATGGACATTACCCCCCGTGAGATAAAAGCCAATAAGGCGCTTCTCAGGGGTAGGCATTGGTCCTGTGTATATAGAGGATTCTTTGCTGACGCTACTTCGCTCGGAACCAGTGAAAAGTAATTTTTTCTTGGATCAAAAGACCTAAGAAATAGGTGCCCGAAAAATGTATTTACAAACTGATACCTTTCATTTGATAACCCATTTGACTTTGTAAGTCTCTTTTAAAATTTCGACATGACAATTTGTACAGAAAATTTTCATTTTAATTTTTAATTTCATCTGTAAACAAAATGTGAGTTGGCGCACAAAATGTATTATTATTTTAATTTTAAAGTTAATAGCTGCTGTAGTTACTTTGATAGATGGAAAAAGGGACAGAAAAAGCGAGACCATAAGGGTTTCGAGACCGATTTCGAAACCCTAAAAACATTACTATAACCAAACAAAGTCGAACATAGCCTCCTCCTTTTTTCGATGTCAATAAGTAGTTTGGCATATACGTAATCAACTGTAACAAATTTGCAACAAATTACCCTTTCAAGAACTCATCCACCAGAAAACTAATTGCCTAGCGGAAACTAATACCACCGAACCAAATTAAAGTTTAATCCGAACTAGAAACTAAAATACTCCCAACTGAGTAAATGAACGCTGCAAAGTTCCTCCCTCATGTTTTCATGGCACGCCCGAATTATAGGTTTTACCAGCTCTATTCGTATTGATTAAATTATATACAAAGTACTAGCTTCACCCGGCTTCACATGCTTATTTATAAGATAAAAATAGTCAATAATCTATCAATAATAATATTATAAATTCGAAAGTAACTGTATGTCACCTTACCTCTTCTCTTACCTAGCTGACGTTGTCCTGTCTTAACTATGAATATTGCATTTAAATTGGTGTTATGGTCGTTAAGTTTTCTTATATTTTCTAATTTTCCGCACAAATTCTTTTTTTTTTTCTTTCATAAGAACCTTCTTCTCCCACATAATAGATCAATAAGAAAACAAATAAAAAAAAATGTAAAAACGTACTGTCTAAAAAAGCTTACCAGGCCGATAGTACAGGTTTTGATTAAATTTTTTGCAATGTTAGTCATACTTTGATGTCGGAAACATCTTCACAACTTTCACCGTTATAATATTGCGAAAATGTATCGTGGATATTAATTAGGTTAGCTAATAAACGACTGACACTTTGGAGCTAGCAAAGCCTACCGCACAAAGTCCGAATCCTCATCCTCATCCTCAACAGCCTATATTGGTCACCTGCAGGACGCTGGCCTCCCCCTGATGAGCGCCTTATTGGCTTTTATCTCATGGAGGGGGGGAATGCCTATAATCCCCACGCTGGGCATGCGGTTTGGGGATCGCAGTTCGGTGGTACAGTTGTTCTGCAGGGGCGCTGCTGCCCAACCCCGGTGGATATCCCTTAGTCGCCTCTTACAACACCCGCGGTGAGAGTTGGGTTGGTGCAAATTCTAAGCCACACAGCACGGCCATACAAAGTCCGAATAATCACAGATCGTTAACTCACCGAAGAACGTCCAATTCTACGTTTGCAAAGTAAAGAACACGTTTATCGCAACTTAATAGTTATAGCTAATGCCTACGCGCTACGTGCGAATTAAATGTAGCGATATACGGTGAAATAATAAATGTTGTAGAGGCGACAGGTCATTAGTAAAAAAAACATCATAAAACATCATAAACATCAAAGCAGTGCGACGTCGATCAGTGGCTGCGCATTTTTAACCGACTTCAAAAAGGAGGAGGTTCTCAGTTAGTCTGTATGTTTTTTATGTATGTATGTATGTTACTTGATATCTCCGCCTAGGGTTAACTGATTTTACTGATTCTTTCACTATTGTATAGAGAATGATTCCGAGGTGGTCCCATAAAAATGTTATTCCCGAGGGATTAGTATTTATCCCGTTAAACTTAAAAAAAAACAAAATCATTTTGGAGAATCACGACTAGTATTTTTTTTTTTTCTAGCTTGTTTTTTATTTTGTATTAAAGTATGTGTATGACGTAGCCACCTCAGGCACTACGGTCACCACGGGAGACCAGCGCTAGGACATCATTCGCTCTGTCATAATCATAACACACGCTGAGTGGTAACCATTTTTGTCACGTCTCTATATTTTATTTTTAAATGTTGTAATTACTGTGTATTTTATGTGACAAAATTAATATTTTTACTTTTACTTTACTTTACTAGCTACAACAGTTTTGGTGATATCTGCGCCAATTGTTAATATATTTTGATGATTATTTCGTTGTTATATCAAAATTGATTATAAAGTGGTCCCCTGTAAGTTTTACTCTCGAGGAATTGCTATGTGCCCTATAAAACGTAGGTTTGTAAAAATTCATCACAATATGATCATTTTACAATAACCTAATGGTTTCCATAGCAACGGGCGTCAACAGTTTCATCCATATGTCATCAAACTAAATTAGACTTGAATTATAACATGATGTTGCCAGTGTAAACTCAATTTTTTGCACGTGAACCTTCGGTCAGGGAAAGTAAGGGAGAGGTAATTTCGTTCGTCTGAGACATAGATGAATATTATCTACCGGAATTTGAAGTCGGTTTATCGTTTTTTTTTTTTTAAAACACGTCAAATTATTAATGGCATATCCCAGATTCCGGTGATATTTGTGTACAAGAACAAACACAAACCCGTTGTGGATCAAAATCAGCCCGTTGAATCGTTTTAAAATTTGCTGTTATACAAAAACTTTGCAGACAGCGTTTACCTAGACTTGGACCTTAATTAATTGTGTTGCGTGGTATTTCTTTAAAGTGTAAAGTGGCTTTTTAATTCTTCAGATACAATCAGCCTAAAGCTTGCCTACTTGCCCGGACTTGATAAAAACTTTTTATATCGTATATCTATCGATAAACCATCCTATCAAGCATACTTCTGATTAAAAAGTATGCTTATTACGATAAAAAATGGTAAAAGCCAACCTGAAATTATCTGATCCTCATAAAGGTAGTCTTCTCTGTGCTTAACTGACGTGCCCTATTTAAAAACACATCAGGGTTTTCACATCTTGAGATACAGATAAGAATAATGATTGAACCAAGTATACAACCAATTGACGCTCAGTTGGCTCGACCACCATCGTTCGCCACGTCCAAGCTACTGGCCTTGCTCTGCTCGCAGCCATTTTTTGTTCAGGTGCGTTGACTGTGACGGCACGAAAGCAAATTGCTGCTGTCGACCAATCAGATCTCGTATCCTAGATCGCGCAAACGAAGTTTTCTGTTCAAGTTGGACTTATGAGAGTACAGATTCTGTTGGATCGGGGAGTCCGATGCTGTCGATAAGACCGGCCTGGCGAGGTGCCGGACTCAATCCTCGCTATATTGTCATTTCTGCAGTAGAGAGGCCTCTGCTTTCGTGTATCCATTGTTAATCTTAATCTCCTTTAAATTAACCGTATGTATGCGTTAAGATTAGGGACCCTCTTCGAAACCGAAACCGGTCGGCAGCATGATTGACTTCCTTTTGTTCCTTGTCAAGACTCTAGATGGTTTGCAACAGTCTGCGCATAGCTCATAACCGTGTAATTTGTTCATTTTGTAATACCTGTACCTACATATTAGTTGTAATTTTCTGTTACCTGTATTTTAATTCCTGTAAATTCGAAATAAAATATTTAATTACCAGCAATATTAGGTTTAGCCTTTGATTGGACTCTGTCAAAAGCTAGAGTTATACATTGCCTAAAGAAAACTCTCAAACTTGTATCATAAAAGCTGATCCAGCGAAAAATATTCCTGTATATTTATTACCAGCACGTTGACATCTACACCTTCTCCGCTAGGACAACATGGAACAAGCTCGCCTAATTCGACTGATAAGCAAATAGCGTTATTTCAGGGAGCGCAAATGCCCTGAATTAATCATGAGCTGCTTTACCAGCGGAACCTTGAATGAGGATATGCCACCTTTTACTCTGATTCCGTAAATACTGGCAACTCTATATGATCTCTTTGTGGCAGTAAAAGTTGAAATATTTTAAATCGAGCATATTTATAACCAAGATTTAAATATCATCGCTCGCCTGAGACGCAGACGGTTCCGAGATCGATTCCCCCTCGGACCATATTTTTGTATGATTTGCAAAGGGGTTTGACGATTTTGGTCACACTTTCTTTTTTTTTTATAGTCGCCGTGCACAACAAATGATATATTTTTTGATAGAAGACACAAAACAAATAAAAAATTCCCTATAAATTAAAGTCCTAAAGCGTCGAGATATTCACAGAAGAAAATAACTATATTTTTTCTTCATATGTGAATATCTCAGAAACCTGACGTTTTAGGACACTATGTTATCCAACATTTTTTATTTATTTTAATATCCTCTATCCAAATATATAACTTTTATTGTGCGCGGCGATTTTGAAAAAAAATACATAATATGTATTTTTTATATGTGAGGGCCATCGTCCATACAAAAATCTTCAAACCCCTTTGTGCTCGGCCTGGGTGTATTTAAAATAATAAGGAAACAATGTTTAATGTTTAGACATGTATATTATGTCATTGTTTAGAATCTATATTATGTCATTCTAGGTAGTATACATAACCAGCTTTACCAACTTTATAACTAAATGATTCTGTAAGAAATGTATAACTTCATTCATTTTGTATTAATTATACAGAGCAGCAGCAGAATTAACACAACATCATCTAGCCTCAAAGTAACCTTAGCATAGCATGTGTGTTTGTGTGTGTGTGTGTGTGTGTGCGTGTATGGATACTAGATAACAAAATATAAAATTGATAAATTATTACAAAGTGTTTTGAGCTTTTATTTTAGTCTTGAATGTAAGAAGATTGTGTTCCACTTTATTATCTTGCTATAAACATGAATCACAGACATAATTACTAGAGCTAGGAATATTACAAAATGCCGGGCTCTGAATTACTTCACTGTATTTTACCATCCGTGCAAAAATGAGGATCCACCTGAGCACAAATAAGAGCCAGCTTGAACTGAATAAATATAGAGAGAAAATGCGTATTTCAGTAGGCCAGATTTTTATACAGGAAATACTTTTTTTACGGCAGAATAGTTGAATATAAATATAATATCGTCATAATAGCTCCTCGCTCTGGGGGGTGAGTCTATTTGACGTTAGTAAGGAGACTTGATCGTGACGTCTCCTTTTAGTTTGGGATTTGCGTAGTTCCACGTCCGCACGATAGAGGCGTTGTACCAAATTGTATGAAAAAGCAGGCGTAACGTCAAATAGACTCATCTCAGTTATCATTAATAAGTTTAGTGTACCGTGTCCAAAATTAGCAACTTTAAAATTATATTGCTTTTTAGAACTCTCTAGTTAATATTTTGAATAATAATTTCTCAAAATTAATTTTTTTCAGTGGTAAGTACAACTAAACTCTCAAAAACATTAAATTCTATGTCAGTCTATTAAACAGATTAAGGCTACCTACCATCAATTAAGGTACCAATTGGGCCTAAAATCTCAGAATTAAATGAACCGCATTCAGCAGAACAAGGGAAATAGAATTTTAACCGGCGGCGATTCAATTACGGGTTCCTTATAAAAAAATAATTGAATTCCATGACGTAGACGCTCAACAATAACTGAGGCCAACAGAGACACTGGTTTAAATACTTTATCATTAAATTGGAAATATATTGAAAACTATATTATTTTACTAGGGCTGGTAATAAAATAATGTAGGTTAGGTAGTATTTTATATGCGGCAGATCTTTGCCTAGGAGTGAAAAATGGTTTCATAGAGGTTACTCATACACTCCGCAAAACGCCTAGGTCTTTATAGTCAGTTTATGTTCATCATAAATGCATTGTCATATATTTTGATTGTTTTGAAAAAACTATAAACCCACTTTATTTACTTATATTATACACCAAACACTGTAAAAAACATACATCTGTGTGTTTTCTCGTCTTTTGATGTCGGTTAAAAATAAATACACATAGCAATATTCTTTCTATTTTCCAGATTCAAGCATGACAAGCACACTCAACAACAAATAAAAGTCACTCAAAAAACAAATCGCTCACACACGAATGTGGGACGAATTATGCATTATCGTTGCAAAGCCCACAGAATCAGCCTGCAGGCATCAGATGAAATTACCATTTTAATTACAAAGGCAACCAGATTATTTTCAACGAATTTAAAATTTTGCATTTCATTCAAGTTAATGTGTGGAATCTTGATTCACTCTGAGTTTATCTGTTGTAATTGAGATCGAACATGCTTCTACATACGGCTTCGCACGCTTTTATCCGGGATAAAAATTATACTATGTTAATGCAGGTCTAGAAACATCTATGCAAAAAAAAAATCAGTGCAATCCGTTTAGTAGTTTTGGCCTGAAGAGGTAATAAGCCTGGGTGCCTGAAAGAAATGGCCGCCTTTTGTTCTGTCTATATAAAGTAGTATTTACATTAAAGTGTTCATTGCGTCGCGACACTCGCGACGAACGCAATAAGTCAACTTTTCAAGTCAAGTCAGTTGGTTTATTGAACAATGCAAACGCATATGTATCTTTGAGTAAATGTAGCTTAATTTTAGATGTTTATAATCTATGGTATCTGCATCTCGCTGCTCGATTTGGATATTTTATCTTTAATCTATATTTACTAAAACATGATTTAAGTATGTACCATCCTTGTTGTGTCTATATATTTATCGCTTGAGATTATGACTGATTATGTAATAATGTTATACCTAATAATGTACAGTGCGATATGAAACATATCGCACTCACACACACACACAGCTTAGCACACTAATATTATAATTGTGAACACAGGTTTCATGGGCCCGAGGACTGATTCACTATCAATTGCTGTCACTTTAAACGTCTGGGCGGTTATTGTAGATTGTATGTCAAATATTGACTTATCTACAAAAGTAGAGAAAGCAATCATTACGGAATGAACTCGCCATTCTCTGCGGCT
This sequence comes from Eupithecia inturbata, assembly GCA_963662085.1. Classification (NCBI taxonomy): domain Eukaryota; kingdom Metazoa; phylum Arthropoda; class Insecta; order Lepidoptera; family Geometridae; genus Eupithecia; species Eupithecia inturbata. The sequence goes on along the minus strand of OY759196.1, from coordinate 2,297,910 downwards.
ATAGCGCTCCCCGAATAAATATTTCCCCAATTGTTATTTGTCAAGTAGGTATTATTTTCAACGCTAGAAGGCAACTTGGAAGGCCCAGGATGAGACGAGCTTGATGCAGATCATTTAACATGCCGGTGATAGCGTTAAATCGCGAGGAGTAATAGGAGAAAAGAGAGGCCATTGCCCCGCTGCAGCGCTGTGAGACATTAAAGGTTGAAAACAAGATCCGTCAAGTGCGAGTGTGACTCGCGCGCCTAGGGTATCGAACTGTTGTCAAGTATACCAAAATATGTACTACCTCTATAGGTTAGAGACTTTGCTATTTGATGAATACCAAAAAATTTTAATTATACATTTCAAATATATCGGTTTTCAAACTTCGAAGTATAGAGGGTAATAGTAAAATTTTCGAGTTTTTTCAAAATATTTTGAAAAGTATGTACCCTACAGGAATTTCAAAAACTGTTTTGAGATGTACAAACTGATACCTTTAATTTGATAACCTACTTGACATTTAGGTCTCTCTTAAAATTTCGACATCCCAATTTGTAGTAAAAATTTTCGTTTTCATTTTTCATTATAAATTTTAAATTTAACGTTATTTGCTGCTGTAGTTGCTAATATATTAAAGACGGAAAAAAGGACAGAAAAAGCGAGACCGGGTTTCGAAACCGATCTCCGATCTTCGAAACCCTAAAAAGGTATTATTTTCTCGGTGCGACTACCAGAGCCGCGACGCCGCCATCAGGACCTGCAAATGGACTTGAGCCCTGAAAGTGGTAGGTAGTTCTACCTTTGCGTTTTAAGCCTCATCATGGTAAATGTGTAGCTATAATTTCGTACCTTAGGAAAATTATACAACAATGAAGATGCAAATGCGCGATATACTCATGACTTACCAATAAAATAACCCACAATCTTTTTACCGAAGCCCCTTAAAAAATTACAACAGCAATCGCTTTTGATACTTTTGAAACCTTTCATGTTATTAAACTAATGGCTCGCATTCATAAAACTTAACGAAGGAGGTCATTTGCGTTGTAAAATATTAAATTAGATTAAAAACAACAAATAAGCTTTCTTACCTATACTCAAAAGCGTAATAAAGAAACAGTTTCATCGTAAGCAATTTAAATTGTTTAACTCTCGAATTTCTAAAACAAAACATTATTTCTTGTAACATATTTGTAGATAAAATAACATGATCCATTTAATAATATTTGCTTAGGACCCTCATTTGTAAATATGCATGTTCAAAATTTTATTACATATTTGGCTAATCAACTTTCATAAACCAAATAATAACGAAAATATTTTTAGTAGAAACTTGTGCATTGTTTACCTTTGACCGTTTTTGGACAGTGACTTTGTCTTGAAACGCACACCTACCTATCAGTACTCTTATATCCACTGCTGAGCGAACTTCCCCAAAACAAGGGGGCTTGCCACAATCACCACGCTTTGCAGGCAGATTGGTGATCGCCATAAAGGTTTTAAAAATATACAGGAAGAAGCTGCCCTTGAATCTGCCCTTGCTCTGGTAGGTTCAAATATCAAATATCAAAGTGCTTTATTTGCTTTAGACCTTACAGGACTCTTGGACACGTCACAAAACTCAAATTACATAAGTAAAACTGGGAAATAAAGTAATCACTTTTATTTTTTGTTCACTTCAATCTTTTTATGGATTTAGTCGCCTCTAAACATACCTATGTCATGTGAGATATAAAAATCTATACCTTTTGATTAGTATCTCCGATAAGCTTTGGTAAGCTCATATTTAACCAAGAAAAAAAAAATACAACCTACTTACTTATCTTTGCTTGTATTTTTTCAGAAAGAGTTTTTGTACGGCTTTTCGGGGGCCTTGGAACTCTAGGGCCGGCGGTCCACCACCTAGGCCGCATCATTATTGTTTTCCAGGCCGAGGACAACCTCAGCGCAATATATATTGAAAGGTGGATTCTCTCTTTGTAGTTTGTTTACGTTGGTTTTGACAGAAGTTTATTCTTTGTTATTTTTCTCTCTACAGTAAGGAGGGCGTTTGCCGTGGAGCCCGGGCTACCACGCGTGCGCCAGCCGCTGTCATCCCGTTAGTTTATTTAGATTTGTAAGAATTTTATTTACATTTGTAAGTTACATTTATTGTGTGGTGTGTTTTTAAAAAGTTATCTGAGCGTCTGCGTGACCCGAGAGCTGGTGGGTATCTGGCGCAGCGCATCAGCATTGCCGTACAGCGGGGCAATGCAGCCATCGTCTTTGGGACGCTTCCGACTGGTATTGATGATTGCATTGATGATTGGCTACCTGTAGATTGATTGCAACAGTCTGCAGTTAGCTTAATAGTTTCAATTGCAAATACTAGTTCTAATTTGTTTTTATAATTGAATTGTAATTATCTTTGTCAATAAAGTTTATATACCATTTGAATATTTCGTCTTGAAAATTGTTGACGAGATTAGTGAAGCAAAGGCATAGCCAATTAGTGAAGGATAAGAATAAAAATTCCTAAACTAAATATATTTTTATACCTAACCTTCACACCAGTGTGACAGACAGAGCGAAGGTCAATCGGTCGGCGAAAAAAAAAATTACATGAAGCACATTTTATCGAGACACAAGAGTAGTCCAATCTGGTGTAGATTGGACTACTTGTGACGTAATTACATACCTAAATATAAAAAATAAACTTAAGAAAAAATCGTTGATTTATATTTTCCTGCAATTAAATGCAAGCAAGTGATAAGCGAATATTATTTGCTTTTGAAATCACCTAGGTAGTATTCATTTCTTCACTACTCCCTGTACATTTAATTCGAAGATAACCACTTTTACTACGGCGATTAAAAAACCTTCCACACACCACCCCAGCATAATTTCTACGCCTATACGGCACGCCACGTGACGTTACGGTCCTACAGAGCCGTTAACCAGTCTGAAGCCACTACGCTCCCGCCCGCACGTGCTTCTCGCGCACCCTTGGAAAACTTCGCGACCACGGCCGTGAAAATAAAAACACACATTTCCACTTCAAAATGAGGACATTCATGAAAACTAACTTTTTAAGTGCTAATTGAGTTCTGTGAAAGTTGAACTGTTCGAGCCGAGGTGAGTTACTTGAATACGAAAATTGAGGCTGTAAAGTTTTTTGATGCGGTAAGGAAATAGAATTTATTTTTGACCGTGATTTTTTAAAAGGTGAAGTTTCCATTTGAAACGTAGCAAAACCCTCTGTGATCTAAGATCACAGAGCTACGTGAAAAAGCTGCTTAAGGTTGCAAATTTTTTTTTTTTATTTTTTCTGTATTGTTGATTGATTGATCTGGGGTTTTATCAACGAGAATACCACTTAGCATTTGAGTGCTTCCTGATAACGATATTTAAAAGGATCCAGTTTGATATTGGTGTAGAAAGCTTAGCGTCACTGTTGGTTGCTAACTCAACCTCATCAATCAAACACCACAAAAGAGCATTGGGATAGTCCTTTAATAAATGTAACTGGTAAATCTCCATGAGGTAAAGCAACTCGATTCGGAGGTGTATAGGACGAATATGTTGACGTCAAATATAAAAATAACCTAATAAAGGTCTTAGCAGTCTCTCAAAGGAACTGTAAAAAGGACAAGTGAGACTAATCTCTTAAAACAATCACAAGTGCACCCATACTTTTTCTGTATTTTTGTGAATCTGTCCTAATGAGAACAAAGCATCATTTTGCGTAATCATTTGAAGTTCAAATTTGTCGATACTAAAAACTTATTTTATATCTAATGGGTATCTAATATCTAATGTTACAATAACAGAATAAAACAATTAATTTTTAAATTTAATAATTTTTTAGGATATCAAATAATATCCCAGAATTTAATAATATACTCAAAGTTATAAAACATAAGCACGCAATTGTACATGAGAGAGTTTGCATTCTAATTTAAAGTTTAGACCCGGGGACGCCAAAAGTTATTTGATTATGTTTATGATAGTGCCAAGCTTTATGATTCTGCATTGTACTATGCTCATTTTCTACGTTACGCTTTGTCCATTTGTTTTAATTGGAGTGGGTACTAGTGAATTGGAATCAAATCAACATCTACTACATAAAACAAAAGTACATTACATTTTTGGGATATTATTTGATTTCTTATAAATTACCTCGAGTATGAGGGATTACCATCTATAATAATAAAAACCTACTACATTATTGTTAATTATACCAGCTTTTATCCACAGATTTGCAGGTAATTTTGAGCTTTTTTACTTTTTGATTTAGATCAATTTTTTTTTGCAAAATGAGGGGCGAGGGCCAACGAAATGTAGCTAAGAACACCTCCGGAATCCAGACGAGTGTTTGATACGATTGAGTATTTAGTGTTACGTCATTCATCAAAATAGTTTCAGCTGTTTAGTTGCTTAGAGGTGCAAAACTGCCACATAGACAACCAATTCGTCTGAATTGGTTGTCTATGGTGGTATTGTTTTGTTATGTCAATGGGATAACAAAATAACTAGGTACAGCCATTTTGTTATATACCCTTGGTTAAAAAAACTACGTTATCTACTGCTGACATGTAACTACTTGACGACCGATGTGACTGGTGGGCTAAGGTCCGCCTGTGACGCAGGAGGTTGCGAGTCCGATTCCCGCCTTGGGACAAATGTTTGTACGATCTGCTGATTGTTCCGGGTGTTCTGGGTATTTTTTATATATAATAAAAAAATACTATCTATTTAATGTATTGTATTAAGTATATCAGTTATCTATCACGGTACTAGTCCGTGTTAGAGCCCCAAGGCTAGATGATACTGCGTGGATTGTCCAGCTTTTGTTTTTTTTACAATGTTTTTCTCCACTGACGTAATGGCTTCAGTTTAGACTTTAAATGTGCTCTACGTACAAATATTCTAAATACAAATATTCCAAAGCATTTTCTGATTTGCAGACTACTAAACATTTTATTGCAGTCAGCAATTCATACGTTATGCATATAATTTTCACTTTTTATAAATTAACAGCAAGAATAAACTTTACGATGGGCAGTAACAAAACCCTTGCGAAATTTTAGAAACAAGTACGAGCATTATTATTTGAACAACTGTCTTCAGAGCCCATGAAAAATAAATGTCATTTCATTTGTAGATAGGTACCGTTATTCCCCAGGGCTAAGTTTAATTAAACCAAACTTTTACTTGAAGTCGTCGTTCTTATCATAGCACATTTTAATTAAATTAAGAAATGTATATTTTGAATACAAGTGTTGTAAAAATACAAGGGAAACATTTACTGTGATTTGCTTTTGAATTTGTTTGTAACTCCACTGACCCGTCGCAAAATCTCAGTTGTTTCGCCAACAAAGTTTGTTCAATATTTACACAGTACGACATGATCCAAAGGCCCTTTCTATTGAAAACGTAGACTTTTCATTGGAGTTTTTGAATGGTACCCTGCAAGTAATATAAGCTAGTTTATCAGCTAACTGAGTTTAAGCAACATTTAATAGATACATCGATTACCTGCGATGTATGTATCACCTGTTAGCTTTCTTATAAAGGTCGGCTCTAGCCAAGAAAACGCGTATTGCATTTAAAATAAAATGTAGAAGTAGTTTTCTTTTTTTTTTTAACTATTCTTTATTGACAAAGAAAATTACAATTCAATAATAAAAACAAATTAGTAGTAGTATTTACAATTGAAACAATTAAGCTAACAGCAGACTGTTGCAAACAATCTACAGGTAGCTCAACTGATTCATATCAATACCAGTAGGAAGCGTCCCCAAGACGCTGGCTGCATTAGTAGTTTAAGATGGTACCTTACCCAAGTTACCTAAAGGTGATTAGAGACTAGAGCACTACAGTTTAATTTAACGTTGTTACGAATGGTACAATACAAACAAATGTTCAGTTTCCTAGAGCATTTCCATGTAAAGTAACGTTCTTGCGAATGCTCGACGCCGTGTTCGTTGAGACCATTAAATTTCTTTGTACCTTGCGTACATTATAATTTTCACTCGGCCCACGCAACTCACGTCCCAACGTCCTCTGTCACTTGATTAAATGTACATCAAAATACTCGTTGGTTTTTAAAATCAGGTTGTAACAAAACATCGAACGTCATGTTCGAAGTGTGGTTTGAATTAATTTAAAAACAGCGAATGCTCGGTGTTCTGTTACAAGTAAATGCTCTAATCTATACTCACTTTTACGTACCTTGCCGAATTTTGTTCAATATGAAACAAGCAAGTGCAAACGTAGGAACCTTCTTCAAATAATGAAGAAGGAACCCTGTAGAATTTACTCTTAGCAATAGCCACGTAGGCATGTTACATAACATTCCGCTTTTTTAATGCAACCTACTCAGAGAAACTCCCAAGTTGTGTGCCATTCAAAGAGTATAAAGCCCAATTTGGTGAATTGCCGCGCGTTAGCGTTTTACTAATGAGAGGGGTATCGGTATCGGGCGAGCTAGCGACCGCATAACATCCGGCAGTCCTGAAAAGTCAATACGAGTCGAACAGCAACGTTGCCAAATTGCTCCTTATTTGGAAAACGTCGCGTCGCACAGAAATGCACAGTAATATCCCACATAACTGTGCATTTCTATGGGATTCAGGAATTAAAGCAGTTCTTCTAAAGAAGTCCTATATTAAGAGGTGTCCTGTATGCCATGTACATGAAATAATGTTTACCGTCCTTTACCGTCCTAAAGATTTCTCTAAAGCCCATCAAATAATGAAAAATATCATAATTTTTTAAACAAAAACCAGATCTTCACAAGTTTATTCTTCAATTTACAATATTTTATGTAGTTTTAAAGAAAAAATTTTGAATTTCATGTAATTTGAGTTTTTTACCACGAGGATCCGGTGAGTACTGAGATCTCGGCCTAGTTTGACAACCAAATCTGCTAGGTTCGCCCCTCAAAAAGCCGCTTGAAAAAGTAAACGTCAAGTGCGAGTCGGACTCGTGCACCGAGGGTTCCGTGTAATTGTAAGACCTTGATTCTTACCAAATATCATGATTCTAGGTGAACGGGAAAAAGGTAAGGTATATAGGTTAATAGGTTTTGGTCCATGGAGAGAATATTTCTTTTTGCGAATTAACTTCAAAATTTACGGTTTACGGATTTTTCCCTTTACTTGCGCTATAAGACCTTGCTTCTTGCAAATTTTATGATCGCAGGTCAACGGGAAGTACCCTATAGGCTTTGTGTACATGTCGTGGTTACCTTGGAAATTTAAAAATATTTAGCATAAATGGCTGTAACTTTTGATTGTGTTGACTTAGAAGTTTGATTTATATCACTGCTCCAACTGGTTACGAATATATTTGTATTTGATGATCATTCCAACTCGAAAACCCCACGTGTTCCTGAGAAAAGGGGACAGATGGACAACAAAGTGATCCTATAAGAGATTATATGTTACCTTTTGAGGTACGGAACCCTAAAGATTACAATGAAATAATGGAAACAAATAAGAAGTAGTATAATTACAATTGAAATAATTGAGCTAACTACAGACTGTTGCAAACAATCTACAGGTAGCTCATAGATCTTTATCAAAATGGTTTTGTTTTCGTTTTGTTTGCTGCAAGTTAATTTATTACAATCAGTGAGTGATTTACTCATATGTAACTCCTACTATTTTCGCCTGTTTTTTTTAATGGGAGCAGAAAAATAACCAACGAGCAGCGACGAAAATTGTATGAGTGAGTGACACCAGTGGGAAACGGACAAATTGGGATAGAGGTATAAAGTTGGAAAGTGGTCTATAAATAAACGGTTTGTTTATTTATAGACCAATTTGACCTCATTATACTTCAATTTGATGAAATATCTGTCCAGAGAAAAACCTGACGTAGAATCTCAGCACAATGATTTTCATCTTCCGTATATGTAACCACATAATAAGCGCACTTGTATTGATTTCAAAAGAACTTACTGCATACTTGAAAAAACGGTCTATACTTTCACTATTATCACTTAATTAATGGTTTCCATGGCAACGGGCTTCAACAGTTTCATCCATGTGTAATCAAAATTAGACTTGAATTATAACTAGATGTCGCCAGTGTTTAACTAAATTTTTTGCACGTTAACATAGACCTTCGGTCAGGTAAAGTAAGGGAGGGGTGATTTCGTTCGTCCGAGACATAGATGAATATTAACTATACACCGGAATTTGAAGTCGGTTTATCGTTTTCTAAAACACGCCAAATTATTATCAACACTTTCCAAAACACCCACTATCAGTTAAATCGATGATCACCCTGTCTATTTTCACTTCTAAAACCAAAACATAAGCGCAGTGTATGTTTAGTTTGAAATCTAAACATTGACTTGGTAACAATGGTCGTCTAAATGCTTGTGGCAATCGATAGACTATGTTTGAGGCGAGTGACCGAGTGGCACGCTATCCACCGATCGATGGTAAACGCACGAATCACGACCTTATCACCTTATCATATAGTTCTAAGTAGTATACCAGTAGAACTACTACTTAGAACTTATTAAGTTGTAGAAATTATCTTAGAATAAGAAGAAATGTTTAACGCTCTGTGCCTTTTCCTATGAATTTTTTTTCACTCTTTGGGAAAACGTAGGTAAAAACAGAAGTGGTCCTCCTAGTCGAATTTCAGCCACGGCGCACAGTGCGTCGAAACTGCTATAAAGGGAACATGGGATTTTTTTAATAATGTAAAGTTTTTTTTTATTCCAATCGGTGGAACTTTATAACCCTATCAGAAACTGTACTATGACATTTTGTCATAAAACATCATCATTCATCATTTATTGTCATTTATATAATTGTATTTTATTTTATAGTATTTTATTACCTGTGTATGTAATATGACAATATAGGAACGTAATCGAGTTAACTAACTTTTTTGAAACAATAATACGATATTATATTTTTTTTTCAATAAATAATAATCTTACAAGTTAGATCATATATTTTGTTGATTTTGGTGGTGGTGTGAAATTAAAGAACGAACTAACGAATTTTGTATATATTTTAGCTCACAAACGCGTGCAACAAAACATTTATTTCGTTGCAAAATAATAGAAAAGGACTCATTTTCAATGCATTTATCGAAAAAGGGGGCAAGTGGTTGCACTTGTGTATGATATCATACGATAAGTAATAATCTATTCTATAACACCTAGGTATTTTCAAAGCTGAATCGGTAAGCATTTCGTAGAAATCGACCTTGATAGATGTCATTCCATACAACTTTTTTGAACTTAATTTTTTTTTTCGTTAATTATTAGTTTTATGACTAGATGTCATAGAATAGTTTCTGACAGGGTTATTAAGTTCCACCGTTTGGCATAAAAAAAACTTTTAATTACTGAAAAAACCCTACGTCCCCTTTTTAGCAGTTTCGACCCACTGTGCGGCGGCCAGACACCAGTCTCAACGGAGACTAGCCATTTGCGCACATTTTATAGTTTACAAGTGTGTGCGCAAACACAGGTGCACTCTATTCCCTCAATCTCATAATCCGATGAGACGGCCGACTGACACGATCGGGGAGAAGACAGGTGCAGGACCAGCGGCTTAACGTGCTTTCCGAGGCACGGGGGTATAACACCGCTGACTTCCTGACTCCGGGCTGCTAATGTGAATTTTTCATGCCCGAAAATTCTGAAGTAGATACTTTGAAACCTTTCATTTGTACCCCCCATTTTGTCAAGGTTCTAAGGTACCTACTTTATATAATGACTATGATGCTTGTAGTACTTCCCACAAGAGTGGGAAGTACTACGAGAAGCAATTTTAGGTTTTGTTTATAAGAATAAACAAAACCTAAAATTGCTTCTAAACTATAAACACTATAAAAACACATTTTCCTAAACATTGAAGTGGAGAACTCAGAACCTCATCTCAGGCAAGTGCTTGTACCACCTAGACAGTCTTGTTTTCGTAGAAATCCCGTGACAAAAAGCAGTGACGATCATATTTCATGTAAAATCTGGCCATTTACTTACTACGTGCGCCGATCGGGCCCAACAGATAGCCTCTATAAATTGGACTCTATATTAAATTATATAGAGTTCATAAAGGGACGGATGGCCACGTCCATATCATAAACGTTTATTATCAGTATGGTTTGCGAGGGAATAGAACTGCCTCCGATCAATTTTGTAGAGTAGGCCCATTTGTTTTGATATTCACTTCTGATGGTTCCGTTAAAGCTTTCCCTGCCTAGGTACTTACTGTTCTTGGACACTTTCCCAGTTAAGTAATTAATTAATCTGATCTATAGTTTGAGTTCTTTGTAATCATTTATTCAATTATTGATGTACATCGAGTTACTATATTAGAGTGAGATTATGACATGAATCCGATTAGGACCTGGGTACTTAAACAATTAAACAAGATAAATTTAAAGAAATTCAAATGTTAAACGTAACTTATTTTACTCTAAATAGAGTGCTCTATTCCAACAAACATAGATAACACAATGCAGAAAGAAGTGCAGAAAGAAGTGCTAAGAATAGTGGAAGTACAAAGGGTGGCCTTATCGTTATGAGCGATATCTTTCAGGTAACCTTGGAATATAAGAACATAAACGAGGCTCGTATTTAACCTGGTTTCTCACATTCATAATTATTCCATGGTTTATTGTTAATTTAAGTAACTTAATTCAAAATATTAAGTGATTCATACACTGTATCTGTTAATGAAATGGGAATTGTAAATAACAATTTCAACAAAACATTCCTAAATCCAGACAGCTTAGCTTAATTTAATTTACCAAAGGAAAAGATTAGGAAGTCTATTAGTCATAAGAATCTCACCAATGAAATTGCTAGTATCATTCAAGTAAGTATTTACTATAAATGTAGAGGTATAGATTTATAGTATCTTCAGAAACTCAAACTAGGATTATTAAACCACGAGCTATAGTCATAACAAACGTCAAAGGAGTTATGTTTGATCACCGCAAGGCACTGGAAACAAAGAACAAAAGTTTCGTAGAAAACACGCTGATTAATAACCTAGGTTGTTTTTCTTCTGTTTGATAGACCAGAGGAGCTTTTATACAGGATGTTTCTGGTATTGTATTTTTTTTGCTTTCTGACCAAGGTATTGAATATCTCTGTGGCACAGCGGGCGAAGGTCCGCCTGAGACGCAGGAGGTTGCGGGTTAGATTCCCGCCTCGGGGCAAATTTTTGTTCGATCTACAGATTTGTACTGGGTGTTCTATTTTTCTATGTATCATACAAATATCAATCCATTTAATGTGATGTGAGAATAACAATTATTTAATACCCAAGCTCTTCGTATTTTGAGGCTAGATTATGCTGTGCAGAATGTCCAGCATTATTTGTATTCATTCGTACAAAAATGGAAGTATCCGCGTGCCAAAACACAGTCCAGCAATACAATAAAATATAATAAATTAAACTTTTTTCAACAAAGCTACAATATTCCACCGCCAAGCGAACAATACGAAAGGCCCAACTCTTAGTGGAACGTACCTTTGGCCCATTTGCCGCATTAATTCAGCATGAATGGAAGAAACAAAATGGCCCCCGCAGTACGCGATTCATCATTTACTTACGAGAAAAGAAAAGGAATATCCTTTACCCAAAACCTACTGAGACTTAATAAGAAAGAAAATTACAAATAATAAATAGAAACAAATTAGAGCTAGTATTTAAAATTAAAACAGTTGAGCTAACTGCAGACTGTTGCAAACAATCTAGGGGTAGCTCAACAAATCCGTATAATAGTTACATAATTTGACCAAAGCAGGGAAGTATATTGAAGTAAGAAATTGTTTTTAGAGCTATAAAAGTGCCTAATTGATTCATGTCAATTACCGAAACATAGCTACCACCGTATTAAAGTTCTGATAATTACAAGCTACAGAAATTTGGAAAATTATTAGTTATGTGAATACAAACGAACTATTGACTGTGGCTGTGGTGACAAACGCTGTCGGAACCTGGGACAAGAGACATTGTAATAGATAGTACGTTTAGTTTTTAGATACCTAAGATGAAACATATATACAGGGCGTCCCACGGCTATGCCACATGGAGGGAAAGTACCTTGAATATTGTAGATAGAACACTACACTGAAAGAAGACATTATTTTATTTTAAAAAAGACACTATGTTACTGAGCAAAAAATAATCCTTATAATAAAGCCTTTCGATCGGTGTGATAAAGCTACAGGGTAATTTTATTTCTCGCGTTGCGGGTTCGATTCCCGGTTCAACCATGTGATTATTTAAAAATCTATGAATGCAGTTTAAATTGTTTTTTAAATTAATATAATGTCTTCTTTCAGTAAAATGTTCCATCTACAATATTCAAGGTACCTTCCTTCCATGTGGCATAGCCGTGGGACTCCCTGTATATTGACAAAGAAAATTACAATTCAATAATAAAAACAAAGTAGAACTAGTATTTACAATTTAAACAATTAAGATAATTGCAGACTGTTGCAAACAATGTACAGGTAGCTCAACTGATCCATATCAATACCAGTCAGAAGCGTCCCCAAGCGCTGACTGCATTGCCCCATTGGTACCTAAGTAAATATTAAGTTCCTTCTGGCAAAGCGTGTTCCGTCTTACGTATGATAATATTGTTATTTTTCGCAAATCATAAATAATTATGATTTTCGAAAAATAACTTTTATGATAGTTTAATTCCTTGTAGAACGCAGTAAACAATCACAAACTAATATTTAGACATCGCGCGTTATAGAATCATGGGCTTTACCTTCCTAGAAAATTATATTAATTCGATAGAATTATGGGATTGCCTACCTTACAATGCAACCTAAAATTTTGAGAATTGAGAATAATGAAATCAGAAGGCAGAATTCAATAACTTTATTTATTTAGCCTTACAAAATAAGCACCCAGATAGACTAGTGAAATACCAAACCATTACTATCAAATAAGAAATAAAGTGTTATTGATTTTCTCACTCACACACACACAAACACACCCTCACGCACACACACAGACACCTTCTCTCTCACACATGCACACACTCACACGCACGCACACTGATTACCAGTCGTAGGTAGTTATATCTAATTTTCTTAAAATTTCCTTAATTTCTTTAATTTTTGCTATAGGTACACAATTTTATTTGTAAAACTTTATATAAAAATTTAACTGCATTAAAAAACTTATTACTTGTATATCATATACTTATGTACCTACACTCTGTTGGAACTCGTCTATCTCTAATCCCAGAGATGGGCGTTGAGATCTGCGACACAGTATCTTATGCAGGTCGCATAGCTGCCGTTTTTGTTATTTGCTCCTCAATTTGTTCCTAAATAAAGACTTTTTATCTCTATCTTATCGAACTATAATGAAGTCCGTAGCTTTTAAAAAACTTTTGTACGAACCTTCCTTAGATAGATAGATAGATTATCACTTTATTGCACCATCAATACACTTATAAAACAAGAACTTAATACTAATTATATATAATGTGGCACAATCGGCGGCCTTACTATGTTAAACAAACTTATTTTATTAAAAGGCTCACTTACAACCTATTTACCCAATTAACTCCAAAAGCATTTTATCAGTGAAGAATCCCGAACATAGGACAATATAAAGAATGGCAGCCAAACGTCAATAATAGCGAAGAAACGGGATCAGTTTCCACGCTCTCGTTTCAGGCCTCAGCTAAATGGATTTAGACTTCAGTGACGTCATCTATGACGTCAGCCCGCGGCAGATTTTAACGGATAGTTGAAGACTATCTACAACGTACTCTAAGGAGGAAAGGCATTATCAAAACAGAGGTAGAACATTTTCGTAACAAGATCCGTTCGTAGTTTTTTTTCGTAGAATTCTAACTTCGAAGTACTCACAAAATAAATAAATGATGTTTTAAGCAATTAAATTGAGTGTATCAAAGTGGCCCAGAGGGCAAAGGACCGCCTGCGAAGCAAGAAGTTGCGGGTTCAATTCTAGCTACGGGAAAAATGTTCGTTTGATTTACAGATACATATTTGTTCCGTGTCTGGTCGTTTTCTCTATGTTTAATAATAAAATAAGTTATCTAATCCTTAACATAAGCTCTGTTTACTTCGGGGCTGGAGTTATAGATGATTTAGTGTGGATTGTCTAGTTATTATTCATTTATTTGTCTCTGAGGTACCTAGCTATGTACCAACGAAAGCCATAATCTTTTCTGAGAAAAAAATAAGGTTTTGGACCGAATCAAAACTAAAACGAAACAAGGAGCACGATAAATGTATTTAATTTACGTTTGAATGTTGAGCAATTTATCAGTGCCATAAAGCGGAACATCTCGTTTTATCACTTCTGATTTCATCTTATATCAGTCTACCAAAATCTGTTACAAGCCGAAAGTGAGCTTCAATATGCCTATACCTGGTTAGAATTGTTTCAAATTTTATTTACAACGTCAAATAAACTCGTGTTTTCCCGCAGAAAGTTTCGTGAGAATAAAAACAAAGTTGTGTTTTGTATATAATTAACTTTTGTTATTAGGGTGTTGTTTATAATCTCACTGTTGGTATTTAACTTTTTGACGGCCCTGAAAAGAGGCTGGATTAGACGAAGGTAATTTTGCTTAATTTTTTACCGACTTCAAATAGGAGGAGGTTCTCAGTTCGTCTGTAACCTAACCTTTTTGTGTATGTATGTTACTTGATATCTCCGCCTGTGGGTAACCGATTTTACTGATTCTTTCACTATTGTATAGAGAATAATCCCGAGGTGGTCCCATAAAAATTGTATTCCCGAGGGATTAGTATTTATCCCGTTAAACTTAAAAAGCAACATAACATTTTTGGAGAATCACGACTAGCTACAACAGTTTTGGTGATATCTGCGCCAATTGTTAATAGATTATGAGTGTTTCGTCGTTGTATAAAAATTAATTTTTAGGTGATCCCCTTTAAGTTTGATTTTCGAAGAATTGCTATGTGCGCCATAAAACGTAGGTTTGTAAAAAATCTTCAGAATATGATAATTTATTTAGCACCTAATAAATGGTTTCCATGGCAACGGGCGTCAACAGTTTCATCCATGTGTCATCAAAGTAAATTAGACTTGAATTATAACTAGATGTCGTCAGTGTAAACTCAAGTTTTTGCACGTAATCATAGACCTTTGATTTCGTTCGTCCGAGACATACATATATGAATGTTATCAATAAACCGGAATTTGAAGTCGGTTTATCGTTTTTAAAACATGCCAAGTTATTACGCTCAAGATTTTACGAGTGTTGCGAGGTAGGCTAGAGTAGTGTTCTACCGAAACCTAGTGGTGTAATAGGAGCTTTTGTATTTCCTTCAACTTGACTTTGTTGCTTGAAATGTTTCCATTAAAACAATGTAGGGTTAAGCTAATTATTCGCAATCGCAATTCGGCTAACCTTAGATTTCCCTCCAAATACCTTATATACAAAACTTATCACCTATTCCAAAAGTGCTGTCGAAATCCTTAACTTCAATTTGTTGCAAAGTTACATTTTATTCGAAGAGTTCTCATCCAACCTATAACTCTCCTTCATAATAAAAATCCCCGTAGAAAAGTTTCAACATGGACATGATCCTTACAAAATTCCTTTCCGCACAGACGGGACACATCGGTTGTAAATATTTAACATCGAGTCATAAAGTTGGATACGGTTGGGACACGTGCATAAATGGGTTATTTTATGTCTTGTTCTTCCTTCGAGGGAGCTATTTCACAGCTAGAACCTTCTTACGACTTACAAAAATTACATAACAAACAACTTTAAATATATTTTTGTACAGTAAACTTTCTCAGTCGACTTTGCTAACTTAGTATTTAGGAACAGGAACTAAATTAATTGTTTTATTTTTCATCCTGTTGCTTTATAAAATACAAAAAAAATACAAAATTATTTATTAACAACAAAATTAACAATTAGGCATACAAATTAAAAATTTTAAAACTAAAGAGCTAACTATAATACGTGTGTATGTCGGTGTATTCCCGTTGTCCCCATTATCGGTGTCCCCATTCGATGGGGACAACGGAACTCAATAAAAATAATTAACATTCGATTGGATTGGCTACGGCCCCACACTAGGCTCATGGCCCGTGTCGTGGGTACCCGTGCACGAATAGTCAGAAGATTAACTGGTTCTAGGGTATCAAAGACAACTTTACTGAGTTAATATTCCTGTAAATAGGTGTGGTATGCAATTTACAATCGAGAAAGGTAGTGTAGTTGAGCGTAGTGTAGTTTAGTGAGTGTGTGTGGGAGAGTGAGTGTGTGTAGGGGATAAAGTTAGGTACCTACCAAAAAGCTTCGCAACCACGATACCAGGGTATTTATTTTTTAATTTGATACTGAATAGTATATGTTCTACATCTACATCAAATTTAATCTTGATCTGCTACAAAGTTTTGAAGGTCTTAAAGGTATATTGTAGGTATCAAACAAGTTCACATCTTCATATACACACACAAATTCACCTTTTAAATAAATAGGATAAGATAACAATTAAACAAACACGGTTTACTTAATTTGGTGATAACTAGGATAATTAATTTGAAGAAAAAATGACAATAATTACTATGTCCATAATGTAACAGTGGTATCAAAGCAATACTAACAGTAGCTTAGGACTGGTGTGTGAATATTAATAGAAGTACCAAGGTGAAGGCTGGTGCAGCTGCAGATTTGGCCGAGGATCTCAAGAGACGCAAATATGCAGGTCTCGACAGAGCCCACACATTTGCTCCCTTTGGGGTGCTCCTAGGGCGAGACCCTAGGTCCGTGGGGTACCGAGCCTCTCCGGGTTTTTAAAAAGTTATCTGAGCGTCTGGTAGAAGCGACGCGTGACCCGAGAGCTGGTGGGTATCTGGCGTAGCGCATCAGCATTTCCTATACAGCGGGGCAATGCAGCCAGCGTTTTGGGGACGCTTCCGACTGGTATTTATATGGATCAGTTGAGCTACCTGTAAATTGTTTGCAACCGTCTGCAGTTAGCTTAATTGTTTCAATTGTAAATACTAGTTCTAATTTGTTTTTATTATTGAATTGTACCTACCTACTAGGTACCAAGTAGTTACCAAGTACTTACATAATAATAATGTTTTTAATTAAAAATGTATTTTCTGCTAATTTTAGAATGATAATAGACACAGATAGCCAGTATAAAAACAGAATAAAACAATTAAAACTAGTATTTACACTTATCTATTTCTTAGAAATCTAAGCCGTCACCAGCAGAGTGCCTAGAATGCTGGCAGCATTGCCACGTTGAATGGCAATGCTAATTCGTTGACCGAAATAGAAGCCAGCATTCTGATCACGTGTAGACTCTATGAAAAGTTTGGTAAGATCATTATAAATAGTGTGTGCCCCACCCCAAGGACTAAGGGTTCCAACTCCAAACGGTTCAAAAATATAGTTTGTTTAATATTAAAATATGGCGTGTGAATGACTTCAAGTGTCTTATTTCTTAGGAGTCAGGTAAGTAGGTAGGCAGGCACTGTAGAGGCACGAACGCCTGAGCTGGATTAACGCCAAATTGCTCCGAAGGTATTCTTAAGAGCACCGAACATAATGGACTGCTAATGATCATGTAGACGTGTGCAGCTGATGTTTTACTGTACCTTTATAATAAAAAAAAACTGGGTATTCTTAGCTTTTAAAATTATTTTTATGTAAGTGATCTACGAACTATATCCACAATGTTCTTAGAAAATATTTTGTTGCTTGGAGTGTTCAGTCTCATAATGTCAATTACATACATAACTATATCCCACAATAAAGTGCCAGGACCTGCCTGAAAATCAGCGCTGCTACAAGCTTCGGCTTGTTGCGGCATAATAGTGATCCTGAGAGTATTGCGGGACATTTCATAGCATGCAACACCTACATAATTATATAGATCACACGAAATAGGACACTTGTATATAAAGCATATAACTAGAAAGCAAAAGAAGAAAGAAAATAAATTTATTTGGACCCATAATACATAACAGAGGTACAAGAAGCATAATATTATAGATAAAAAACAAAAAACAGATACAATTATACAGTGTACAGTTACTTAAGAGGCCAAAAGGTCCCTGTCTCAGCATAATAAAAAAAAACTTTTATTTATAGCAGACAATACTCATATAAGTAGGTTGAGTTGGTAGTTGGGTTCCGGACAAACGTATATTTTCATTATGTATCACAGGTGTTTACAAAAAAAAATAAGAATTAAGAACTGGCGTCTTCACGAACTTGTTCTTAATGATAGGCAGAACCTGCAGTTCACACAGTGTCGGTGAATTAACAATACCTATAGCCGAATTAAGGGAATTAATGTTTGTATCTAACACAAACTTCAATTCCCCCATAACATAATTAACATCTTACCATACACATAATTCAATAATGAATTCTGTTTGTGGTAAGATGACATCGTAAACCTAGCTTTATGACCAGCGTAACTGTAGATTCAGATGATAAAATGTATGAAAATACTTAAACATGTTGCCAAAACTGTCGTAAAGGCTGCTTTACTAGTCTTGTGCGGAAATAAAGATAATACTTTCTAAGTTAATTATGTAATGGCCTCTCCACACTCGTGGCGCGGATAGCGTTGCTTATCTCGGCGAAACTGCCAAGAACCTCCACACTCGCTTATTAGTTATAGGCAATACATGATTTATTATTTATTTATTTAAGTTATCTATTAAGACTATTACTACTAATAGCTCCTTACAAACATATAAAAAAATAACTTTTTGAATGTTTATATTGCACATAACACGAGTATATGATAATAATTCTTTATTGACAAAGATAATTAACTAGGACTAGTATTTACAATTGAAACAATTAAGCTAACTGCAGACTGTTGCAAACAATCTACAGGTAGCTCAACTGATCCATATCAATACCAGTCGGAAGCGTCCCCAAAACGCTGGCTGCATTGCCCCGCTGTATGGCAATGCTGATGCGCTGCGCCAGATACCCGCTAGCTCGCGGGTCACGCGTTGCGTCGACCAGACGCTCAGATAACTTTTTAAAAACCCGGAGAGCCTCGGTACCCCACGGACTAGGTCTCGACCCCAAAGGGAGCAAATGTGTAGGCTCTGTCTAGACCTGCATATTTGCGTCTCTTGAGATCCTCGGCCAAATCTGCCGCCAAGTATATTAAATTTCAATAGTTCTTAATAATCAGAGAGATTGTTAAACAGACATTGTAAGTAAAGTTCATTATTATACAGAACATTTGTAAACAGCAGTGGATGGACTTCTTATGAAGCTCGTGTTTTAGGTCAGCCAAGGTATATTTTTCAATCCTATCCGACACTAGTTTATTATAGACCAATATATAATTGTCTAAATCAAAAAGCAAATTCAGTTCCCCAAAGCTCGGTTTACGAACTGGCCTAGATACTAAAGTTAGAAATTTAGACCAGCGCAGGTTAGAGATTGACCTTTTAAAATCAAGTTACCTGCAAACCGCTAAACTATGTGTTATGTCCGCCAATAGGTGTACGAATTAAAGTGGTGGGGTATCAGCATTTCTCAGCCTTTTGCTAGAAAAAGCTAGAAGAACGTTTAGAGTAATAAAAACAAAATTCCGGTAAAGGTACGTCTTCTCGACTGCCGCGCGCCGTCCATTCTTCTTATACATTACTATAAATATTATTATTACCTATTTATATTAATTGAAGAGTCTGAATCAAAGACAGTGAAATAAATTTTTAATTTTGTTATGATAACTGAAATTTCCCAAATAAAGAATAAAACTCAGTGTGGCCTTTTTTTACTAATCAGCGGAAACACGCGGAAGCGGTTAGGACAGGTTTCAAAGGCAATATTGCGGTAGGCAAACGAACCAAAAAAACTAAAACACAATATGAAGGTTGTTGGGATTGACTCACAAAATAACACCCCGCCGTGTTACTACATCTCTGCGTGACCTTGAAGGACATTATCAGGGTAAGTTTGTTCCACCTTTGCGAAGAGTAATTGAACACCTTGCATGTGTAGATTGCTCAGGTATATGTCGCCCGCATCGCATCCCGGTAACAGATTGGGAGCCGCCCTCGACGTAGATTATTGTGAAATGCTAAGATATGCGAGCTCCCTCAAATTAGTAATTTTTTTTCTCAAGTAGTACATTCCACTCTGCTTCGGTTTAGGATTATTGGATGCAGTGTGGAAATTTCCAGCATTTCCAGCATAAATTAACACTTGATAGTGTAAATTTATTTGCCCAAGACAGTTGTCATGTCCAAAATCTGACTCGCGTGCCGAGGGTTTCGAACGGTTGTCAAGTATACCAATATGTACTAGGTACTGGTTAGAGACTTTGCTATTTGATGAATACCAAAAAATTAAAGGCTAACATTTCAGATGTATCGGTTCGACTTTTTTCAAAATTAATCAAAAAGTATACAACCTACAGAAATTTCAAAAACTGTTTTGAGATGTACAAATCAATACCTTTCATTTGATTCCCTACTCGGTGAGGTATTTTGAAAATTTCCCACCCATTTTTGACTATTTTCAAAAAGTGGTCTACTTACAGACTTCTCTTTATTTTTCCTGTAAAATATAGATCCATATCTACAAACGCTACATATATTTCAGATGGATTGCTCTGCAAACTTCGGAGATGGGGGAATGGGTATTTTTTAGAGTTTTATTTAATGATTTCAAAATGTATTATACCTACAGAAATATCAAAAACTGTTTTAAGATGAAGACTGATACTTTTCATTTGATACCCCACTCGGTGAGGTAGCCTCCCTTTTGAAAATTCCCCGCCACTTTTTTGGCCATTTTTCCAAAAGTGGTCTACTTACAGACTGCTCTATATTTTTTCTGTAAAATATAGCTCCATATCAACAAACGCTACATACATTTCAGATGGATCGCTCTGCAAACTTCGGAGATACGGGGGAGGGGTATTTTTAAAAGCATAAAACCTACAGAAATTTCAAAAACCGTGTTTTTAGAGATGTACAAACCGATACCTATTATTTAATTTCCCACTCGGTGAGGTAGTTTATTGAAATGTACATATTGATACCTTTAATTTGATACCCCATTTGATATTGTAGGTCTCTTTTAAAATTTCAACATCTCAATTTGTACTGAAAATTTTATTGTATTTTTTTTTCTTTCAGTCTGTACAGGCGCACGAAACGTATTGATATTTTAAATTTCACGTTATTTGCTGCTGTAGTTGCTGACCTATTAAAGACGCAAACAAGGACAGAAAAAGCGAGACCATAAAATCTCTGGCATACTTGAAAACTCTTGTTAGGGTTTCGAAGATCGGAGATCGGTTTGGATCCCTAAAAAGAGTTTTCAAGTAGGCCAGAATTTACCCCGCCTATTTTTTAAATTTTATCTGGAGGACTATTTCGAGCATTCAAACATATTCAAATCATTATTCCTGCTCTTACGTCATGCGCTTACTATTCGCGCCCTTTCAGAATGAGACGGAGCAAATATTTTACGTCACCTTTCTGTAAAGATGGTAAGAGTCACTATCCGCATTTCTGGTAGGTACAATCCACGCATTTTTATATGTTTTTTATTGTGAAAATACATTCGTTTGACCACAATCTTACCTGCTGGTAATTGACGAGGAGGCCGACGGTATATCACGAAGGACTACAAGACACCTATTCACTCTAGTCTTGACCCAGGTCGTAGTTGGCCGGCAAACCAGAGCACGCCGCGTCAAATCTAAGATGTGCGAACGATAAAGGTTAAGGAGAACTGCTTACGAGTGGAAGGTTAATAACACAAGATAACATAGATAATACGATGTTCGTCCCTTGTGTGATGACAAAGTAGTGTAGGCTAATGCACCGTACGTCTGTTTGTCCTGGAGTGCGTTGCCAAAAGGGATAGAACATTGTAAAGGAAAATGTACGACGGCGCTTGTGTTAGTTCGAAATGGTTCCATCTCATTATGATTGCGCACGGATTAGGTACCTATACTTAAAACAAAAATACGCATTTAAAGATTTTATAAATGTGAGAATAAATAAAAGAGAACCTGCTGAGTCAGCAGCAAATTGATCGTCTTTTCGGTCGATTACCTTCGGCCTTTGCCGCTATGTTCGAACGAGAATCAGTGATTTATGCATTTCATTTGTGCACCTGATTGCGTTACACGTGAACTTCATTTCAAGGTAACAAGCTAAGAGGCCTATGAAGTCACGGTTTTTATAGAATCAAAAATCAAAATCTCTTTTCCTTATATACAATAACTGTTCATTGTATATTTTTTATTATAATATATACATACATTAACATACATTGCCATACAGCGGGGCAATGCAGCCAGCGTCTTGGGGACGCTTCCGACTGGTATTGATATGGATCAGTTGAGTTAGCTGTAGATTGCTTGCAACAGTCTGCAGTTAGCTTAATTGTTTCAATTGTAAATACTAGTTTAAGTTGTTATATATACTAAATTTATGATACCTACCTATTTGTAAACTTGGCAAAAGCCGTTACGAATGAAGTCGGTATAGAATAATTAAAACTGTTTTTTTTTGCTCGCGTTATGATTACACAATTTTTGATTTCGACTTCACGTGTGATGAGACATTTATTTTATTTATTTAAATACTTTTTTGCACAGATTTAACAAAAGTATACAAAAGGTGGGCTTAATGCCGATGGCATTTTCTAACTGCCAACCACACATGGTAGAAATAAAAAGCTAGATAAACTACAGCAATCAATATTAAAACTTGCACTATATAATAATAATACATATAAATAAATAAATAATAATTAAATAATGCTGGACAATCCACACAGCATCATCATATAATATCTATATATATATACATATGTATATAAATATAGACATATTTCTGACGGGCTAAAACAATTTTGTAATTATGATGATTAATGCTGGCATGAGATTTGCTTCTATAGAAAATTATTAGTAATTTTTCTCATCGAAAAATCTTTTTAAAAACAGTGAACACATAGTTACAAATAGTTAACCCATTCCAACGGTATTTTAACATCACTGTAAACTTTTAACACATAAAGAATTTTAAAATGGCTATATTTATGGGTTCAATAATGAACATTGCAGCTCTCCAGCTATTTTGAATATCTACCTAAATCACCCGGACACTTTTGCAGAGCGTGTTTCTGGCACTTTTATGTTCCCATCTATAACGCATGGAGTATTATCTTTGAATGCTAGCACTTGCAGCATTGCATGTAGTCAAGGACATTACGGAAATGGGCCGCAACAAACCCTCCTTTGTTAAACTCTTGAACAGTCAGAAGAATAAATCTAGAAGTTTCGTGGTAAAAGTATTATTACTGTAGTAGGAAGGTAGGCGGGATTTTAATCCATTAAAGTTTACGTAGGGACAAAGCGGCTAGACCATGTGTGAACAGGGAACTTGTAGGGATTGACATCCGATCTGGCATAAATTTTAATATTTTTTTATTGTGTGGATAACTTTGTCGAATTGTAGTGCGTTGCTGACAACAAAGACTTGCTAATACACGTAATGTGTACAAAGATTCAAAACCAACGGTCTCTTGTTAAAAGACAAAATAGTTATAGTACCCTTACCCTAAATTTATTACCTTAACCTTAATTTATTACTTATTCTGTATTGCACGAAAAAATATACATTTAAAACAATAAACTAGAAAAATTATGGCAAAGGCGAGCTTTATCCTAAAAAAAGTTCTCTTCCAGCAAACTTTATTGGGAGAGAGGGACAATGTTATAAAAATGGGTACATGTGCATTTATGTATAAAGAATTGTAAAATATTCGTTTAGTTTTGATGCTGAACTGTCATAACACCAGAGAGGAGAGTCTTTTTGACGTTAGTAACGAGACGTGATCGTGACGACTCCTTTTAGTACGGGATTTGCGTAGTTCTCTGATCGCACGATAGAGGCGCTGTACCAAATTGTCCGGAAATATATGGCGTGTTTTAAAAACGATAAACCGACTTCAAATTCCGGTACCTAGATAATATTCATCTATGTCTCGGACGTACGAAATCACCCCTCCCTTACTTTCCCTGACCGAAGGTCTATGTTCACGTGCACAAAAAATTTAAGATTACTTTGGTAACATCTATTTCTTATTCAAGTCTAATTTAGTTTGATGAAACATGGATGAAATTGTTTGAAGCCCGTTGCTACGGAAACCATTATGGGGTAATGAAATTGTCATATTCTGAAGAATTTTTACAAATATACGTTTTATGGCGGACATAGCGATTCCTCGGGAATCAAACTTATAGGCTACCACCTCAAAATCAATTATGAAACAACAACGAATGACTCATCAAAACCTATTAACCAATTGTTAATAGGCGCAGATATCACCAAAACTGTTGTAGCTAGTCGTGATTCTCCAAAAATATTATGTTGCTTTTTAAGTTTAACGAGATAAATACTAATCCCTCTATAATACAATTTTATGGGACTACCTCAGGATCATTCTCTATACAATAGTGAAAGAATCAGTAAAATCGGTTACCCATAGACGGAGATATCAAGTAAAACACATATATAAAAATAAAAAATAAAAACATGCAGACGAACTAAGAACCTCCTCCTATTTGAAGTCGGTTATAAAGACATGTCACAATCACTTCTCGTTACTAACGTCAAATAGACACCCCTCTGTAAGGATAGATCCATTCATACCCATTACAAATCACAAAGCGAACCTATCCGCAGGGACTAGTACCCACAGATTTATAACCCGGTCATTATAAGTTGGCTGAACACTTGAATTCAGCAGCCGGCGACCGCGTGTGGCGATTAGGTGGAACAATGTGGTTGCCGCTAAAATATGAGCAAAGTGAGGGTAGATTAATGTAGTAAGTTTGTAGAGATTTTTAATTTTAACGTTTAAAACTAAATCCAGCCTGAATCACAGAATTACTATATTATGATGTGATGATGATGTCCTCGTAGCCGAATCTTCGGCCGCGTCGGCCAGTCTCAGCGGAGACTAGCCGGCTAGTCTAGCCAAGCTGTAAATCTGTGTTCGATAACGCTATAGAAAACTAAGTAATGTATGGGAATCACATTTCTATAACGCAAAGTCACGTGGTCAGAACAAACGAATCAAGAAACCGTAGCCAAGTTTACAAGTCAGCGTTTCGTCAACACAAATAAAATAGAATGTTTTCGATTCTATTATGTTGATCGCTATACCCCATACAAAATGGACAAGTTGCACATTTGACAACCGCTAACGAAACGAATTCTAAGTTTGTGATCGCTAGGCGAGCGATCGCTGAGACCCAGTAGAAAACGATACAAAATGGCGCATTTGGCATCGCATGTTCTAAACTAAGAGTTTTTGTGATGGAGAAGTGTGATATAAAATTGTTTTTTGGACTTTAATAATACATATTCGCCCTTTAGCATTTATAAATGCATTCCTTAACAACCAAAACTACATATTTAGTTTTTTTTTTTAAAGCTATTACTTTTGCAGGAAATCCAAACGATTAACTAGGGTACAGGATCCGTCGAACTCGAAAAATTATTGGGATATTAATTGATTTTTTAAAAATGATTAATTTTTTGGGTTTCGAAGATCGGAGATAGGTTTCAAAACCCTTATGGTCTCGCTTTTTCTGTCCATTTTTCGTCTTTAATATCTTAGCAACTACAGCAGCAAATAACGTGAAATTTGAAATAATACATTTCTGCGCTTGTATAGAAGAAAAGAAAAAAAATTATAAATGAAAATGAAAATTTTCAGGACAAATTGTGTTGTCGAAATTTTAAAAGAGATCTACTATGTCAAGTAAGGGGTATTAAATTAAAGCTATCAATTTGTACATATCAATACAGTATATTATAAAAAAGTCCAAAAAATCCCCATCCCCCCGGATCCCCTATCTCCGAAGTTTGCAGAGCGATCCATCTGAAATGTATGTAGAGTTTATAGATATGGATCTATATTTTACAGGAAAAATATAGAGAAGTCTGTAAGTAGACCACTTTTTGAGAAATGGTCAAAAGGGAGGAAGGGGGGGATCATTTTCAAAAGAGGGACTACGTCACCGAGTGGGGTATCAAATATAAGTAGGTTACATACTTTTCGAAATATTTTGAAAAAACTCGAAAGTTTTACTATTACCTTCTGCACTCTGAAGTTTGCAAACCGATACATCTGAGATGTAGGTAACTTTAATTTAATGCTATTAATCAAATAGCAAAGTCTCTTACCAGTACCTATAGTAGGTACATATTGGTATACTTGACAACCAACAATATCCGTCAAGTGCGAGTCACACTCGCACTTGACGGATATTGTTTTAAATATGACAGCCTATATTTTTACACCAACAACGGTTTCGGTTGCTGATAATCAATCTTTGCAAAGAAGTCAAAGAAATGCATGATTGAAAATGAAAGGAAATGGCTGTAATTTTACAATTTTAATTAGAATACCGCTTACCAAGCAACAATGCGAAAACTTTAATTAATATTTTGAACAATTAGTTTACTTGCCGCTAGCCCGGATCTTAGCCTGTATTTTAATAGGTTGTATCCTCGATAAAACATCTATGCGTTGTGAATTTTGTCAAGTTTAATAAAAAATTCCGTAAAAAATCAAAAAATTGGTGCAAAAACTTATGCAGTTTTTGTTGTCTCATAAATTGACCCCATGACTCCTATCATGACTTTTCTCTGACTCTCATAGTTTCGGATTTGGCCATCCACACCCATCTCGAAAAGCCACCCTGTATACTACCCGAAATATTAAGCTACATTTTATCCCAATAAAGCTCGTGCAAAGCCGCAGCCAGACGCTTGTATCTACAGGGTGGTTTTTTGAGAAGGGCGGTGATGGCCAACTCTGAAACCACGAGAGTTAGGGAAAAGTCGTGAAAGGAGTCATGCCCTCGATTTATAAGAAAACAATAACTGCATATTTATTTTTTTCAAAAATCTTTTACTTTTGACGGAAATGGATCCGAGTGATTTTTGAAAAAAAATTACACCCTGTATTATTAAACTTATCAATTCTGTTGCTGATAAGGATCAATCTTTGCAAATAAATGTTGTACTAAAAATGAATGGAAATAGCAAATTTTCACTATTTTATTTTTACACGGAAGAAAACTCACCTCCTATTTAAACTTTTTGTTCGTTATGTGTGAAGATTTGATGGAGGTCTATTTTTTAAAATTTGATCTGTATTTCCAGCAAGACGGGGCCCCAGCTCACAACAGCCGTGTGGTTAGAGATATGCTGAATGAACATTTTGGGGATAGATGGATTGGCACTCATGGTCCGGTGAGATGGCCGGCAAGATCACCCGATCTCACACCGCTTGATTATTTCCTATGGGGTTACGTCAAGAACGAACTTTACAAAGCTCGTTACGATACATTTGAGAGCTTACAAAGCTCATTGCTTGAGATTTTATCGAGGATAAATCCTATCATGATATCAAATGCAGTTAAGTCTCTAGAGAGACGTATAAACTTATGCATTGGAGTCAATGGAAACCATTTTGAGCAACTTATTATTTAGGTAAAATTGAGATACTAAAAGTAAATTGTAAAAATTTGCTATTTCCTTTCATTTTTAGTAAAACATTTATTTGCAAAGAATAATCCTTATCAACAACAGAATCGATTAGTTTAATAATACAGGGTGTAATTTTTTTTCAAAAATCACTCGGGTCCATTTCCGTCAAAAGTAAAAGATTTTTGAAAAAAATAAATATGCAGTTATTGTTTTCTTATAAATCGAGGGCATGACTCCTTTCACGACTTTTCCCTAACTCTCGTGGTTTCAGAGTTGGCCATCACCGCCCTTCTCAAAAAACCACCCTGTATATCATTAAGGTATTCTACTTACATATCGATCCTCTGTCGCTGATTCAGATCCGACTCCCACCCCGCGCTGTCAGTCGCCGAAATGCTTTGAAACTCTATGGGCCCCGCGCTGTCAGTCGCCGAAATGCTTTGAAACTCTATGGGCCCCGCGCTGTCAGTCGCCGAAATGCTTTGAAACTCTATGGGCCCCGCGCTGTCAGTCGCCGAAATGCTTTGAAACTCTATGGGCCCCGCGCTGTCAGTCGCCGAAATGCTTTGAAACTCTATGGGCCCCGCGCTGTCAGTCACCGAAATGCTTTGAAACTCTATGGGCCCCGCGCTGTCAGTCGCCGAAATGCTTTGAAACTCTATGGGCCCCGCGCTGTCAGTCGCCGAAATGCTTTGAAACTCTATGGGCCCCGCGCTGTCAGTCGCCGAAATGCTTTGAAACTCTATGGGCCCCGCGCTGTCAGTCGCCGAAATGCTTTGAAATTCTATGGGCCCCGCGCTGTCAGTCGCCGAAATGCTTTGAAACTCTATGGGCCCCGCGCTGTCAGTCGCCGAAATGCAAGTCCCACCGTACTCTACTAATCACCGTAGTAACTCTTTCTTTGCACATGTAACCTTTTCAACAAAGAATATTTTAGCGATATGGTTTTCTCTTTAAGGCAAAATGGCAATATAATTCAGATTAATAAGTCTTTCTTTGCGGGTTAAATCTATAATAATTATTATAGTACTAAAATTACTTTATTCTGTGTGTTGTTCTTGGTTTGATGTACCTACTTTATAAATACTTTACTTTATTAATACTTTATATATATATTTTTTTTTTATGTTAGATATAAAATCTATTGAATAAGTACTAATATTTTCTACATCAGTTAGGTAGTGTCTTCTATCCATATTATTGTTTTGTTTTAATTGTTGGTTTGTTGGTTTTTAAACTGCTAGATTGTTTTAATTTTTAAGGACACACACATATTGTTTACCTATAAGCGGAAACTGCTAGGCTTAAGTTACTCATAAGTTCCAGCCATTATTGTTAAATAAGCTGTTTGTTTCCAAATAAATTAAAATTAAATTAAAAAAAAATATTTACCTCAACTATCATTTGTCTTACACGACAATATCGCCTTTTGCAGGAGTCTTTATATCACAGAATCATGACGTAACTAGCCAGTCAAACCCAGCTCCCTACTTAAGCACTAACTTACTTATAAGCACATTTACTGTAAACTTTAATAGCTATTGTAGCGTATTTATCCCATAACTTGGGAGTTAAGGCTACGTATTGTTACGGCGAGTTGGTATCGGCTTGCGGGCGTTCATGCCTGAAATTGTTTCCAAGTTTATAACAGAGCACATGCGTTAAATAGAGGCCGGTTGGCCGTTTTGTTGACTCCAAGCGTAAACAAGTAAGTGGCTTTTACATTTGCCATTTAAACTTTCCGCCTCATAAACATTGGACACTATTTTAAAGTAGGAAAATGTTTAATTAATAGTTTTATTCAAATTGGAATCTTATAATTGAATAGCGCTTATATCTTATTCATGCATATGACCTTCATGGTGTTTGTGTGAATTTCATTATACGAGTAGATTCACCTATTCTAACCCCTAGAACGTAGGCTACTAGTATCACTGGGCGAGAAGAACGGAGATAGTTGAATCAATAACTAATTGTTACCGTTTTTTATGTATATACTTTTGAGTGGTAAGGCATTTATGCTGAGCCGAGATCTATTTGCTGCTGTAGCAGCACACTCTACTTTTATGAAAATATTATGTGTAGGTAATTGTTTTTGTTGTAATACATGTTAACTATGTCCACTTTATAATTATTTGTTTTCAAAATGTATTTTTATATCTTTTTTGTACCTGCTGTGTGAGGTGTTTGAGCATCAAATAAATGATTGTCTAAAGATAGATAGATAGATATATAATTCTTTATTGTACCACACAAAGACAGAAAACAATACAGAAATAGATGCTAAGAGTAGACGAAGTACAAAGGCGGCCTATGTCTACGGCTATAGATCACTAGTCTATCCACGGCGTCGCACGCGTTCTTTGGATCAAAAAGCAGCATAAAATAAAGGCTGTTATTCCAGGTCCATCTTTATGTGTGCAAAATTCCAGCCCGATCCATTCAGTACCTAGTTTTGGCGTTGTCTTTGAGTTATATTCACAACGGCAATTAGTAAGATAGGATGTTATGTTATGACTGTTGGTGTAGGAGTAGATTGAGATATTAGGAATCACCATTATTATTGTATTCTGCACAATGCTGAGTGGAGGCCATGCTTATCGTAAACCCTGCTGCGCATGAAAACATAAGCACCTCTATGTAGGTGGGTACTTAGGATTAATTAGTGTCATAAGTTAGTGTACTGTGATTAAAAGAGATGGATGAGATGGATAGGAATGAGATTTAAGGTTTAGGGTAAATAAAATTATCTTATTCTTTTTTCTTTCTTTTTTTGCAGCTTATATGGATAAGCCGTACGGAACTACGTACGTATCTGCGCCCAATCTTCACTGGTATGTACCAGTGAAGATTGGGCGTAAAAACGGTTTAGATAGCGATCAGATTTGTTTAAGAATGCAATTCTGCATTTAACTTTGAATACCTTCGCATTTTCAGTTGTTATTTTTGCTGTGAATCAGATTCAAAGAGACGAAAACTATTTTCGTGATCGTTAACTATAACGATCACGAAAAAAGTTTTCGTCTCTTTCCATACATTTGGCACTTTGCAGCGCCTCTGCCGGATAAAGAGGAACGAATTTTTGTAGTTTTGTAGCGGTAGAATAGTTTCATGCTCGTAGGCTCGTAGAATCTCGTAGAATCTTTGTTTTATACCTTCGATTAGGAAGTTTATAGTGCTAGAAGAGCTCACTTTGCGTAACTTTATAAACGGCCAGCTCGCCGTTATTCATAGACGGTGTCAATTAAGAACAATTAATAGATTAAAGCTCTTCTACCCTAAGGGAGGCTGATTTCGTTCCTCTAAATATCTAATACGAACTCGATTTCAATTTTGGAATAGTTTTGAGAGATTTTAAAAAGGTTGTTCTCACGGATCACCCCCGGGTTGTTCTCGGGGTGTTTCATTCGTTTTTTGTAGGTGTAAGCGTGATAGACGTTAAAGACTATCGAGCTCTCGAATCCGTTTTTGTCATCTTATTGTATCCACTGGTACTAAGCGTACAGAGTAGAAATAAACTACAAATCAACACCTACGTGCGAAAGATTCTTAATAATTCCGAGTGCTGTATAACCAACAAATGTAAATATCATCAACAAGCCGACTATTAGATACAGATCATTGCGTTTGAATTCTGGCTGTTATGCTGGTTTTGATAAAAGCTTTGACCGTGCCAGGTCTTTATTTTTGATTGCATCGCATCAAATAATAGCAAAGTAGACAGGTATTTTAAGAGCAGTACTTATTAACTTATTATAAATCATTTTTTAAACGTGAAGGTCATACCTATAATCGTCACCATTCATGATTTTTCTTTTTTTTTTATTGAAAAAATACCTTTATTGCCTTTTCATTTGTTGCATCAATATAATCACATTTTCTTGATACACATTACACAGTGTATATTAACATGATAGAAAAGCAATTATTTGGTATTGATATGGATCAGTTGAGCTACCTGTAGATTGTTTGCAACAGTCTGCAGTTAGCTTAATTGTTTCAATTGTAAATACTAGTTATAATTTGATTGTAATTTTCTTTGTTAATAAAGGCCATTGCCGTGTAAAAAAAAAAAATATTTTTATGCTAAAATTACAACTGTTTTTCAACACAGGTTTAGGCTAACCAGCAGTTTATATTATTCATGATAATTATTATCAGCTAGATAACTATATAAAGTAAGATCTTAGAATGAATTTGAACTCTCAGGGGTCTAACGAAATTCGGTGTCTTCACATTCTGAAATATTGTGTGCCTATAAGTTTTCTATAAATACCTACTGATCATTGGTTAAAATTCGCAACAAATATGGAAAGTTATTTGAAATCACTAACTAACCTATTCCTGTTTTTTCAGTACAACAAATTCCTCAAAATCCACCCTAACAGCCTCATGAAAATTCATCCCATCCCAAGATTTACCGACTAACAGCTGTAACTGATTGGAAATTTAATCAAACAAGTAACAGTAACAACCTTCCGACACTAATCAACTGCTGGAGGCAACAAACAAACCGGCATAGAATATATCAAACGGTACAAGTTCTGGCACTATTTTTCAGGGCCCTTATTCGCTCGCTTGGCATGAGTGTAAGTGTGAAAAGTTAAACTTTAACTTCCAAAGGTTCCTTTAAAATTTTAAGTTAGGTTAATGGTTGTATCATATATGGGCTACTACCGCACACGAAATTTACATCAAATATAAGCTTAGGCCTATATTGCTATACGGCTTATAATCTTTAGGTTTAGGTACATATATTTTACAGGAACAGCGTAAAATAACAGACAACGCGTGGCAAGGGAGCTTTCTGCAATATAGCCACTCGATGACATACGCCTTGCTTACCGCAAGCCCGCGCGCTGTTGCCGCGTAAACAGCTCGCTGTAGCAAGTTCGATCATTTAGGCTTTGAGCCTAGCGTGCGTAGACAGCGAGCTTGCTGCTAGCTGCTTGCTGAAGCGGTACTACCTATGTATGCGACAACCTTTACTGAACAACAACCTACCGACTGTAATCAACTGGCGGGAACAAGCGAACCTTTGGATACAACCAAGGCTTTGAATACAGTGTTGGCACGATATTTCAGAGCGCTTATTCGCTTCACTATGTATCTCACTTTGCCTTACAATGCAAGAGTGTGGCAGAGTTAAAGTTTCTATGACAGTTGAATTTAGGGCACGATTTTGGTGGATAGAGCAAGCTCAAGCAAGAGCGTGATTTTTACAGTTTTTAAAATAAATATAGAGATCCCTAGAGCTTGGCAGGCCAAACTTCATTCTAATTAAGGATTACTTATTACTCATTGTGCTACACAGCTTAATGAGTAATAAATAATCCTTAATTAGAATAAAGTTTGGCCTGCCAAGCTCTAAGGATTACTTATTACTCAGTGTGCTACACACAGCACTTTTCTCAGACTCAAAAGAAAAAACCAATGCCGAGCAAAGAAATGTCATAGCCCAAGAAAATTTACTAACTACTAAAACTGTGCGGGCAGCGTTTTGGCAAGGAACCATGTGAATACGGATCCCATGCAAAGTTCAACCCTTTGGAACCTTGTGACGAAACGATGTAATTTCCCAGTCCGGGTCCAAACGACCCCGGCCGTATCACGGTGATAAAGACCCGTATCACGCAGCTTCAGAGGGTTAAAGTGCCTTGTTATAAGGAAATTTTACTGTAATTATGTACATGAGGCTCAAGGACATGATAATGGTGCTGTTATGGACGGAACGTGCTGCTTATAATTGAGAAAAGACATTCATTAGTGTCCCTAATTCCCTTGGTAGGGTCCAACACGGTAGCAGGTGGCTTACCATGTGAGTTCCTTTATTTCTCTGGGAGTTTTGCCGTGTCGAAAATATTAAAGGAAATAATGTTCATAATAATCTCAAGCGTAACGTGTAACGAGCTATTGTCTATGATTTAAAAGCACCACAGATCATCATGGCAAATACTCCGATATAGTTAAACCGTTTTAACAATCATGTAGTTTTAAAACAGGACGGTGTAAAGTTTCTAAAGAGTTACGTTTATTGCAATAACATTATTATAGAAATAATGTTTTCTTACGCAAAACTCTCCGTATTCAAATTCAGGGCCCGATGTTAGTGTTACCCTTCAAAGTTATTGAGGGTCTTTGGCATCCGTTTCCCGTTTCCTAAGGAATAAGAATAAAGTACGCCCATACCTTCTCATTGAGATTCCCAAGGCGCACACTGTTCTTTCCCACGGCATCAATAATTCTTCTATGACCTACAAACGAATACATTCCGAAAGAGATTATTAGAAAGTATTAAAGAATTGTCAGAAAAAAAGGTAGGTTCATAAATAAATTTGTGTATTTGGGTGGCGAGAGACAGCACAGAGCCGCCTAGAGAAGCATACCTGGAGAAGTCTTGTAACAGAGGTCAAATTCCATTTGGGTTGCTGAATCACAGGAGTAAGTAAGTATTCTTAGACCCTAGAGCAGTTATTTAAGATTGCCTTGGAATTTAAAACAAAATAGGCTTGTAGTAGTCATAACAGAGTGCTACAGATAAATTCTGGCACATACTAAACCTTTTTGTTTAAACAAGTCCATTCAGTCGTGCATGAATGAACTTTGCAACATTCCGGTCGTAGATAAGTAAATGCATAGAAAATAGTAACCAAGGTGTGTGTTTATATTGATTGTTTTGTTTAATATGTAGGATTATTTATTTAACTAAGCGACGTGCTAAACTACAGTAGGTAATAATAAATTCTAAAAATAAAGAGAACCCAGTGCTTAGACAAACCTAACATAGGCTTAAAGGCATTACCAACCAATTTTTGTAACCTATCTTTATTGAATAAATGATCTATCTATCTATATATCTATTGTTAAGTTTGTGTCTCCATCTCCAAGTTCAAAACAAACTGTCCAACCAAATTGGTCCTTGCAACCGAACCAGAAACCAATCTGTGATAATTAACTGTCGAATCCAAAAAGCAACTACTAAATAATTGGAATACGTAAAAGCAACTGGCCTACAAATCTGTACACATGTGTTACCAGCCCCAATCCAGTTCAAATCCAATTAATCTAGATCCCAACCCAAAAAATATCAGAACCGAAAAGGCCGGACTTATAAGGAAATTATTGACCCTTTTGCCTTGAGGCTTTTGCAGTTGGTACTTGAGTGGATGAATGGATTAGAAAGATCATGTTATTTCAATAGGCTTTATAGGATAATAGATGTATGAAATGGCTCATCTAATAATTTGGTGTGTTTAAAAAAAAAATAAACCGACTTCAAATTCCGGTAAAAAGGATTCATCTATGTTCACGGGCAAAAAAAAAATGGGTTTACACTTTGATAGCATGATTTAGTTTCCCTAGGGGCTATAATTCAGTCTAATTTAGTTTGATGAGTCTTGGATGAAACTGTTGACGCCTGTTGTCATGGAAATCATTTGGTGATAGTGAAATCATGTGACGATGTTATTAAAACCTACGTTTTACGGCGCACATAGCAAATAGCTCTAGGTAGAGTCATCCTACTACATAAAAGCAAGGCAAAAGTTTGCGAAGAGCTTTGGCCCACGACAACACCAAAACTACTCATCGGATCTGCCTGAAATTTACGTACATACGTCTACGCCAGTAATGACATACGCTACATACTATTATCACAAGAGCCTTGTGCGAAGCTACGGTTAGAAGCAAGTATTTATAAAACTAAACAAACTGAAGGAGATCGTAGAAAAAATAGTTTGTTTTTGCAATTTCAATCTACAGAGCGCAAATTGAGTTAACGATAGTAATCGCTTAGCTACTAATAATTTTCTGATCATTTCATACCATGACAAAAACGTGGAAAAACTTTAGTACAAAGCGGCCTATGTAGAAGTGGTAATTTTGAGACGAGTAATTTTGTGTAGTGAAAAGTAGTTATCTATTTTTTAAGCCCCCTAAAGGCTTCAGTAGTTCTGCTAACATAATGTAAGCATAGTGTGGCACACTAATTTCCATATGACCATCTAAATAATTTATGGTAAGGTCTCGCTAGCGATTCCCTAGTGTGCAATATGGAACGTGTGCGGTTGGGGTCAAGCCACAAGATATTCAGAACGGCTTTCGTATACCACCTGAATTGCTTACCTTCTATAATTCATGGAGGTAACACTGAATTTTAGATTACGAGTAAGACTAGAAGAGTGTTTTGTTCCTAGTCCTTTATGCGTGCAAAATTTCAGTCTAATCCTTCTGGGTTGCGTTGTCTCGCGACAAATCTTCACAATCTTTACATTTTCACATACATTTACCATTAATAAATATCTTGTTAACATCCTTTGAAGCCTTAAAATTCCATCACAAAGAATTCCCTTGAAAAGATTTCACTTTTTCCTACCCGCTTTATTTCATTGTAAGTGGGTAAATTGATTTTTTTTATATATTAAAAGGAATATCATTGAATTTAGTAGATATAAACCTTTGGTCAATGTAAGTCCTTCTTAGCTCAATATAAATACCTGCTTAAAAATATTCAAAATCAAATAATAGGTAACTAACCCCCAAATTCTCAAACGCATCTCAAACATAAGCACATCTCAAGTCGTGATTTTCTGACAGTTTTCAATGAAAATCTGTCAAAAACTCGTTTTTTCTGACGCGCTTCTAATTGAGTTGTGTTTGAGTATTCGGGCGTTAATTACTGAATAACTCCAGGCCACTGACAGGTGAATTTGAATATTACTTATTTTTATGTTAAATAATGTTAAGACTATATATGTAGGTACATACTATATTGCATTTGGTATGCCTGGAACAATATAAGTCCATGGATACAACACTATACTCATAAATGGACTAGAAGTACATACCTATCCATAGTAATATTATAAATTCGAAAGTAACTCTGTCGGTCTGTTACCTACCTTTTTACGCCTAAGCGGCTGAGCAGATCCCAATGAAGGAAGGGAGGTGAACGGTATCCCAGGGACGGACATAGGCTACTTAAAAAGCGCGTGCGAAGCCGCGGGCAGCAGCTAGTAAACAAATAAATAAGATGAATATGATAACATTAAGTTCATTTTTTTATGAATTATTATGAATTTTACCCATGGTGCACATGAACCAGAAAATATACGAGACTTGGGCACATTTTCAAACATACTCAACTCTGTTCTTTTTAGGAGGTATAAGGTTTTATTAAAACCAAGCGGTTATGAAACTCAAATACAGATTTTTCAACGACATCATCGTGACATTTAGAAACGTAAAAACATTTTAAAACTAGAAGGAGGTAGCGAGGCTTCTTGATAATGCTGGGGCCACACTACCGGGAAATGGCAGACCTCATCATCTCAAAAAATCTCGCGGTAACTAACGCGATACTTAACGCAATAGTGTGGCCGCCTCAACGCAATACTTCTCGCGATGTCTCTTTGACGTACCGCCACTCGATCTATCGCCTAACCTCAAAAGGCAATGTGAATGCCGTTGTAAAATTATCGCGAGAAGTCGTGGCCACACCAACGTTCAACGTCCAACATCGCGATAATTAACGGCATTTCCCGGTAGTGTAGCCCCAGCATAAGAAATGTTCATTTCTGTAAAAGCATGTCCACTTTGCAACTATCCCGTATTTGAGGCAATCAACTCTTAGGCCTCTCTGTCCAATAAGGTTCGCTAAACGAGTTCAGAACACATCCAATAACTATCTATTTTTAGGTTTTGCTGTTTTGTAAAAGTATGCTTCTTTGTGCAAAAAAGACAAGCGTCAAAATTATTCCGTGGATAGATAGGTATAATTTTAGATATAGTCTTGGTGTTTTCTATAACTACAAGGGACTGAGTCTTCCAGCCATGAACTTACGTGATGCATTGTTATAACCGGCCAAAGTTAAGAAGTCGCTAGTTGAGAAAATGTTATTTTTAGATCTGGATTGTAACTACGAGTAGGTTACGATGAGAGGCGCACGAAATATAAAAAATAACTCTCTCTGTAAAAATATGTATATCTTGCTATATTTCATCTTGAAAGGAAACTTCCCCGATTTTATTAAAAGTAAGTTACCTAAAGTAATAAAGAATCCAAACCGCAGGCATTACCTAAAACATCTTTACAGACGGAACCAGGCCCATGATTGATTGATTGAAAGTAAAAACTATTTATTTCAGCAAACTTACTAAACTTTTTATTTAAACTTTGTTCTTATTGAGTGGATTGTCCAGCATTGTTTAATTTTTTATTCTTTAATAAAGCTTGGGTACCTTCCGCCGTTTTATTTACTGCTGATAATTAAGGTACCTAAGGAAATAAATCTATGCTATGCTCGTTTAAAGTCAGTAAGCAGAAACGACAAAAACAAACCCAAACTTCACAAACCAGTTCCAGTCTGTCACAAAAATTAAAAAAAAAAACATAGCAAAAATGTTGCTCATGCTCTACTCTCAAATCTACAATCGAATAACAAAGTGTTAAAGCACAATAAGATGGATAGGAATACAACCTCAATCAGGAGGTGCGTTCTAACTGGTAGCAGGTAGGCCTGCCACCAGATAATACCATAAAGCCGAAAGTTACTGAGTGAATGTTTGTTACCTATTATTTCCAAGCTACTGAACAGATCAGTAGGAAAGTGGGCACGTAGAAGGTAAATGACTTAAATAATGGACATAAAACCGGAAATAGCCCGTGCAAAGCCACGCGCAAAAACTAGCTATGTTAAGTGTTTGCGTAGGTTGCTATCACGCGGGTAGTAAGCGTAATAATGTGATGCTTAATGGAAGTTCAAGCTATAAGCTGTTAATTCTAAATTAAATACTCAAATTAACAGCTCGTGTATTTCGAAATGAGTAGATACAGTGCGGGAATTTGAAACGTTGATGTAAGAGAGCCTTTTAGTTTGAAATGTGGAGAAGAATGTGTAGCGGTTTTTAAAATGAAGTCATCAATACTGTTTTCGACAGTTGCTAGTACAAGTTCCCACGATTGCGTTACAACAGTTTGTGAGTGCAACAAAGCCTAATATTTTATTTTACCTCCAAAAATCGTGGGCCCAATTACACTAAAGAGAGCGGGATTGCCACATCATTTTATTTATAAACATAATTTTGACTTTGCAAGCTATTTAGGCTGGCGCTTTCCATCACATAAATTACGTCAGTGATTAAGCTCTCGCTCTGGAGTTTTTTCTAGACTTTTTTTAGACTGCCGTTCGTGTTATGCCAAAGTTCATTATGCGGTATACTGCAGATTTGTTTTAAAAACAGCCTTTAAAACAAAATTAATCTTTCATTTTTATGACCTGTGAACCAAACCACTTTTTGACAGTCTTTTTCGATTAGTCACTTCTCTTGACGACCGATGTGGCGCGGCGGGCGAAGGTCCGCTTCCGACGCAGAAGGTTGCGGGTTCGATTCCCGCCTTGGGACAAATGTTTGTACGATCTGCAAATATTTGTTCCGGGTGTTCTGGGTATTTTCTATATATAATAAAAAATGTCTATCTATCTACATATGTTATGTGTTGTATTAAGTTTATCAGTCATCTAGTACCCATAATACAAGCTCTGCTTAGCTTGGGGCTAGATGATGCTGTGTTTTGTTTGTTCAGCATTATTTATTTATTTATTTATTTATTTCTTGGATAATCTTCAAGGGGGAACACTGGAACAGATATTTTTTAAGTTAAAGACATCCAAATAGTATTTTATATTAAAATAGTTATAACGCGTTAGGGACGTTAAGCTTTCGTGTAATATTTTATCGTTTTATGTTTATGGCGACTTTTTCGAGAACCATTTGCGAGAGGGCTAAATATCTCTAAGGGCTTTTTGCATTGGAGTGAATGAAAACAAAGTGGCCACCCACTTTGTTTTCATTCACACCACACACTACAATATGCAGCATTACGAATTCCAAACTGTCATGTTGTTTTTCGTTCATTGTTTCAATATTTTTGTTTATTCGCCAGGCTTGGTTTCAAAAAATCAGCAAATTGTATAAAATGTTTTTATTGTTTCTCCCGCAGTGTGTTCCCACAGCGGAAACGTTTATGCGAACTGTCTTGATACCTGAACATGTCACACGCTTTTAAAGAAACGAGAAAAAGTGCTTTGCCGTTACGTCAACTAATTTAATCTCATTAAAACATCGATCAAAGAGGTTTCCGCCGCCTCCCCCGTAGATAACTAGAACCTTACAAAAATAACACTCGTAATTGTCTACGAAATTGTTTGACGCACACAGTTTGCGCAGAGGCGTGACGAGTTCTGTGCATACGGGAGAAGTCAGTGAAGTCGAATTTATTTTATTTTAATTATAAGTAGGTACCTGAAATTATTTTCTATAGGAATAATCTGATAATGTTACCTTTACTTATCATATGTAAATTTATTTGGTTCCTTCTAATTAATAATAAAATAAATAAAAAATAAATATTTCGGATAACAAATAGTTAGGTATGTACTTAGGTAGTTAATGTAATCACAGAACTGTTTCAGTGTAGTGAATACAAAATGTTCTGTTCTTGTTGGATTAAATTTGTTTAAAATTTAATCCAACAAGAACAGAACATTTTTCAAAATCAAAATACTTTGCTATTATTTTACATATGTTTGAACCAGTAATAATTAGCCTTTTTGTAATAAAAACACTAAACGCACAAAAACCATAAAATTAAAATATATATAATAAAAAAGCCTCTCTATTCATGAATTTAGAACAAAGTCAAAATCGTAACTTAAGCAAACCAAAAAATAATTTTCAAAGCTGATTTCATGAGGATAGGGCGAATAGGATATTATAGTGGTAAAAAATGCATGCAGAAAATAGGAAATCCTGTAATTTTTTGTGTCTTAAACGATTTTTACAATTTTGCTAGGCATCCTTCCTGTTCGAGCGCTAACATGACACTAGTTGAAATCGAAGAATAGCATGTCAATTGGTCTATCTTTTGATACAGACGGATTCAAGGCACGCAATGTGTATCTAAGGAGGGCCGCGCGGAATACGAAGCATGAATAGGAAAAATAATTTCATAAATAGGTACATAACCTTTCACTAAACAGAAAAATACAAAGATAAAAACGAGTATTTACTTAGTCACTTGCAACAATTAATTTGCGCCGTAGCAAAAATCAAAGTCGCAGCTTCCTGAATCCTAGACCACCAGCCACTACGCCTCAAAGGTCGTTTCTCATGGAAAACAGAACGCAACAAATTGTATTATTAATTACTCTTCCATCTCCCCACTGCATCCAATTACTCGACCAGAGTGATGGATTAATTCATTTGTTTCGGCGCATGAGGTTCGACAGTTGTTCCGAATATTGTACGGAAATACCTACCAATACATTACAAATATCCAACCTCATGTTTAAATACCGCAGTCCAACGAGCATTGGGTAGTGTATTTTTGATAAGTGCTCTGAAACTATGCCAAATATCCACACAAATCAATCTTTGTTATAACTTTGCCAGCCTATACAAGCCTCAAAGCTCGCCGTGCCATAAAAATAGTCAAAATATAATTTGGCGTGTTTTACAAAACGATAAACGGACGTCAAATTCCGGTAGATAATATTCATCTTCTATCTCCGACGAACGAAATCACCCCTCCCTTACTTACCCCGACCGATGGTCAATCAGAAGGTATGTTCACATCACGTGAACACACCTTCTGATTGACCTTCCACGTCCAAAAAGTTTAGTTTACACTGGCGACATCTAGTTATAATTCAAGTCTAATTTGGATGAAACTGTTGACGCCCGTTGTCATGGAAACCATTGGGTGATAGTAAAATGATCATAATGAATTTTCACAAACGTTTTATAGCGTACATAGCAATTCCTCGAGAATAAACTTAAAGGGCTTAACATACCACCTTAAAATCAATTTTATTACAACAACGAAAGAATCATCAAAATCTATTAACAATTGGCGCAGATATCACCAAAACTATTGTAGCTAGTCGTAATTTTCCAAAAATATTATGTTGCTTTTACTAATCCCTCGGGATTAAAATTTCTATGGGACCGCCTCGGGATCATTCTCTATACAATAGTAATACAATAGTAAGAATCAGTAAAATCAGTTAACCATAGGCGGAGATCAAAAACATTACAAGCTTGCCCGCAAGATTAAAATACTTGCAGTTTTAATGTTTTTCTGCGTTCTACAAGGAATTTAATTTAACTAGCGTAAAAATTATTTGCTGCAAATCGTAAAGCAATTTCCATGAAACTCAGAAAGAAAATGTCTTCGTTTCAGTACCGGTACTATTAGAGCATTTGGTAATAAAGGTAAATATTTTGGGATAAAAAAAAATATTATGTAATCAACATAATTATTACGTAGTATAAAGTAATTTCGTGCTATTACCCAATGCTCCCAAAAAAACATTTAATCGAAATTAGTTTTATCAATGGTTTACTTTGATTTGCGCATTCCACAATTTTACTACTTACAGACGCAGAAAAAATTAGGGACCATAAAAATGTTATTCTCACGGGCACTGTAAATCGAACGCGCTTACCAAGTTTAGGTGCTAGCTACTGGCGGTTTCGAAAGCACTTTACCGGGATAACATGTAGTCTATGTCCGTCCCTGAGATACCGTTTACCTCCTTGCCAAAAATTAAGGCTGGCCTATGCCCCAACGGCCTTGAGAACATTAAATAGTTTTCTGTAGTCGTATAAATATATTTTTTTATTCGTAAAACGTACCATTTGTACCGTGTCAGGACATTGGTTGCAAGCATTTCCTTCATTTAACTCTGGCACTTTATTGGATCCCGTAACTTTTCGTATCGCAACATGTCTTCGGTTGGGTGCAATGTGTTGCGCGCCTCATCAATGCCAGTGCGGTACTGCTGTCGAACAGCTTGGTCATCACGGATTATCGTGTACTAGGGCCGCCGGTCGGATATCTCGTCATGTCAGCCTTAACGACGTCATCCGGCGGGCCTTTGTCACCGCTAACGTACCAGCTATTCTCGAACCGAATGGTCTGTTGCGTGACAATGGTAAGAGGCCTGACGGCATGACACTAGTCCCATGGGAGTTGGGGAGGCCCATTGTGTGGGACGCTACATGCGTCGACACACTTGCGCCTTCCCATCTTCCAAGGACATCCGTAAGGGCTGGTGCGGCGGCAGATTTGGCCGAGGATCTCAAGAGACGCAAATATGCAGGTCTCGACAGAGCCTACATATTTGCTCCCTTTGGGGTCGAGACCCTAGGTCCGTGGGGTACCGAGGCTCTCCGGGTTTTTAAAAAGTTATCTGAGCGTCTGGTCGACGCGACGCGTGACCCGAGAGCTGGCGGATATCTGGCGCAGCGCATCAGCATTGCCATACAGCGGGGCAATGCAGCCAGCGTCTTGGGGACGCTTCCGACTGGTATTGATATGGATCAGTTGAGCTACCTGTAGATTGTTTGCAACAGTCTGCAGTTAGCTTAATTGTTTCAATTGTAAATACTAGTTATAATTTGATTGAAATTTTTTTTGTTAATAAAGGCCATTGCCCTCTTCATACCATTTGTGTAAAATACTTTGACAAATATTTGAGTGAAAGAAAATTACTCAAAATCAACAGCGTTTAGAAGATATATCCGAAAATCAAATATTTTTTTAAAATTCTAATTTTGTTTATATCTTCTAAACGCTTTTGAGTTTGAGTATTTTTCTTTCACTCAAATATATGTCAAAGTATTTTACACAAATGGTACGTTTCACGAATAAAACAAATTATTTTTACGGCTACAGAAATTAATTAAATGTCCTCAAGGCCGTTGGGCCATTTTTCCAGGCCAGCCTTAAGATACGTTTAAACGTTTAGGCGTGAAAAGGTAACAGACAGACGGGCAAACAGAGTTACTTTCGAATTTTTAATATACTAGTTTCTGCCCGCGGCTTTGCACGCGTTGTTTCTATGGAAACGTTTAAAGGTGATTTATATTCCATGGGAACTGATTTATGAGATAAAAAGTATGATTGATTTCAAGTCTAGAATTACCTGTATGCAAAGTTTCAGCCCGATCCGTTCAGTATTTTTGGCGTGAAGATGTAACAAACAGCCATACATCCAGTCATCCAAACTTTCGCATTTATAATATTAGTGTGATGTGTAGTATGGATATTAATAGGTCGAGTTTGATATGCTTTCTAAAGGAGTAATACAATCTCTCTATCATTGATGATCCCCTAGTTTATCATGCCGGCCCGATTCCCTTGGGGTACGAATGGTACAATGAAGTTTGAACCAATTACTTAGCCGGTAATCTATTTATAGGT
Source organism: Eupithecia inturbata (assembly GCA_963662085.1). Classification (NCBI taxonomy): domain Eukaryota; kingdom Metazoa; phylum Arthropoda; class Insecta; order Lepidoptera; family Geometridae; genus Eupithecia; species Eupithecia inturbata. Next base: position 2,254,125 of record OY759196.1, on the reverse strand, counting down.
TATTCAAGTCTGCTGACTCGCAATGCGGTATCGAGAAGTAATTCATCGAAAAGGAAACGTAAAATACTTACTTAGTTCACATGTGTTTGTCTGTAATGTTTGTTATCTAGTACTAAGTAGTCTCTTTTTTTTATTGTCTCAAAGTTTGTTTGTGTGTAGTGTGTAATAAATAATTTGATTTCTTTCTTTCTTTCGTAAATATCAATCTGAGTAAGATTTTCACGATTAGTAATTCATCATAACATTGTTTGATTTTTTTTCTACTAATAATAAATGATGACTGAGTCATATCGAGTCGATTTGTTTCGCATAACCAGCCTATGCGAGTCATAACTGGGCTCGATGTGACTGACCGTAAACAATTTACAATGAAGACAATAAATGATGATAATTTATTAGCGTCATAAATTGTAATGACTCGGCCATCGTGTTAATGCACTATTTATTCAATAGTCAATCGTTTATTGCTTTGTTTAATGTTACAAAAGTGTAATAAATACAAGTATATTTCACATTCTTCTTTGCTCCAATCTTTGTTATCCAACATATTCTGTACCTCATTTAGTTTTACTTTAAAGTTGTACTCTTTATTAATTTATTGAGCTAGTACAAAAATACATAATATACAATTATACAAGTCATATAGGTATAACAATAAATTTTATACAATTCAAGTGATAAATGTGATAATGCTAACAATAACTAAAATATCGATCTCAGACCCTTCTGACCCGCATGTTTTGACCCTATCTTTAAAAAAGTACCCGTTTGACCCGCTTCGTTTTTTCATGTCCCGTTTAACCCGGTTTTCTAACAGGTACAGTCAATGGCAAAATTGGTTTGTCTTGGATTGGATCGTCAATAAAATAGAACCAAATTATATTTTAACTTATCATGTCAAAAGAATTAATAAATACCTACCTTACATAGTCAATACTAATTAATTATCTAATAATTATTATTTTATGATAATAATAAAAACAATAAAAATACAAATTAAATTCAAAGTAAAAAAAACTTTATAAACTTTCGCGATCTGTTATCATATAAAGATTATTTATCGGACACGGTCAGTGTAGTGTGTCGTATGTGAACGTGGAAATTCCTGATTCTAAAGACGAATTGAGGGTAGTCGTGGATGCTGCCGTCAATTCTTGGCTGTAACTCCGAGAAAATCCACTCACCCCGTGACTACGATCGCTGCAACGCGATTAAAAGGTAGGGTAAAATAAAACAAAAGGTACGCGATAAATACCCGATAAATATTATTTAATAAATTTAAAATAAATTCATGAAAATTACAATTCAATAATAAAAACAAATTAGAACTAGTATTTACAATTGAAACAATTAAGCTAACTGCAGACTGTTGCAAACAATCTACAGGTAGCTCAACTGATCCATATCAATACAAGTCGGAAGCGTCCCCAAGACGCTGGCTGCTTTGCCCCGCTGTATGGCAATGCTGATGCGCTGCGCCAGATATCCGCCAGCTCTCGGGTCACGCGTCGCGTCGACCAGACGCTCAGATAACTTTTTAAAAACCCGGAGAGCCTCGGTACCCCACGGACCTAGGGTCTCGACCCCAAAGGGAGCAAATATGTAGGCTCTGTCGAGACCTGCATATTTGCGTCACTTGAGATCCTCGGCCAAATCTGCCGCCGCACCAGCCCTTACGGATGTCCTCGGAAGATGGGAAGGCGCAAGTGTATCGACGCATGTAGCGTCCCGCACAATGGGCCTCTCCAACTCCCATGGGACTAGTGTCATGCCGTCAAAATAAATTCATACTAATATTATAAATTCGAAAGTAACTGTATCGTTCTGTCTGTCTGTTACCTTTTCACGCCTAAACAGCTGAACGGATCTTAATGAAATTTGGAGGGAGGTAAACGGTATTCCGGGGACGGATATAGGTTACTTGAAAAGTGCGTGCGAAGCCGCGGGCAGCAAATAGTATAAAATGGAATAGAGATTCTTTGCCTACACCAATAGTACAATCGCGCTTGCCAAGTAGGAATTGTGTCAAACATTCCCTTGAGATTCCCGCTTGCCAGGATAATCCGAGTAGGAGTAGTTTAATTAGGCCGTCATGTAAGCAATTAGCTAGCACAGCTGCCGGCTAACCTACGGGATACGGTACGGAACACTAAGCTGATACTCATATGGCTAAGTACAGGTAGATTCGATTAGATACGAACACTAAAGACAGATTATCCGAAAATCGGACGATGAGCAGCTTTGTCTATTATTTTTGACGTTTATTCTATGAAAACATGAATTAAATAATGTGGCCGATTTATTTTTTAGAAGATCACTTTATACAATTTAGATGCTCCCTGGATATTTTATGAGTTTCGAAGATCGGAGATCGGTTTCGAAACCCTTTATGGCATCGCTTTTTCTGTCCTGTTTTCCTTCTTTAATATCTCAGCAACTACAGCAGCAAATAACATGAAATTTAAAGTAATAATACATTTCGTGCGCACGTACACATTAAAAGCAAAAAAAAATCAAAATTAAACAAAAGTTTTTAGTACAAACTATCAGTTGTAACTATCAGTTGAAATTTCTGTAGACTTGTAGAAATATTTTAAAAAAAGTCGAAAAAATACCTTTCCCCGCCCCCTCCTATGTAAAAACTGACAAACTTGACAGCTCTTTTGATATTTATCGAGTGATAAATTGGATTAAAGGTTGCCGCAGCTCAAGGGCGCACAGCACAAAAATGTACATTCAAAATATGGGCTTAAACATCTTTAGATATATTTTATGGTGACAAAATGGCTTCCCACAAGCTTCAAACGAGTGAGCCCGTGAGCTGTCTGTCATCTGATGCCATCAATATAAAATGCATCTAAATTATAAAAGATAAAGCCCATATTTGAATTTACATTTGTGTGCTATGCGCCCTTGAGCTGGGACAACCTTTAGGTTCAAATATTATATCATACCTAATCAAAAATTGGTCTCTGTGTATTTTTTTCTGCATGCTGCTTATTATTTGTAAAGCTAGAATTAAAAAACCTTCGGAAAACATGTTTTTTAACTCCATTTTGATCAGCGTAGCACCTCTACGCCGTAGAGGGTCTACGAAGCTTGGCACGATATAGTTTTGCTACGACTAATACTTTCGTAGGTCAGTTGTAGACAACCGTTCTTATTGTTTTATTAGTCATATTGTAGCTCGTTGTATTAATGCCATTGTGATGTAGCCAACCATTGAAAACCTAAACTAAACTAATATTTTCGATGAAAGTGTATGCAGTAACCAATTCGCTGTGGTTAGTAACCGCTTAGTCAGCGTTCCTCGCCGCAATGTTTAGTTTGCAGTTCAAACAGCGCACAGCACTGAGGACTAGCACAGATTACGTCGTAGCAAGTTTGACAACGGTATGCATTTGGTACTTATGGAACTTACCAAAATTAATTTATACCAATAGGTAGATAAATAAATAAACAAATAAATTAATTAATTAATAATGCTAGGCAATTCACACAGCATCATCCAGCCCCAAGCCACAGATTAGGTAATGTTTCACACACTATGTGTCCACACATCACTATGTGTGGTGCCAGATTAGAATTTGCACCACCCAAATTCTTCCTGCAGGTGTCGTAAGAGGCGACTAAGGGATTTCCACCAGGGCGGGCAGCAGCGTCCCCTGCAGAACAATTCTACCACCGAACAGCGACCCCTAACCCGCATGCCCAGCGTGGGGATTATGGGATAAAAGTCGCTTATCAGGGGGTAGCCTGCGTCCAGCAGTGGATCAATATAGGCTGTTGAGGATGTGGATGAGGAACCCAAGCTTAGCAGAGCTAGCGTTACGGTTACAGATATAACAAGTGATCAATTGAAAGTTAAGAAAAAACGCGACGAAAATCTGCGACCCACCCAGCTATTTTACTGTTTGAGGGTTCCGTACCCAAAGAGTGAAAACGGGACCCTATTAATAAGCCTCCGCTGTCTGTTGATCTGTCCGTCTGTCCCTCCGTCAGAGGGCTGTATCTCATGACCTATAAAGGGTAGTAAGGTTAATTTTCACAGAATCTGTAGGTATTTCTCTAGCCGCTATAACAACAAATATCACACTTGAAAAAATATGAAGTGTAATTTTTTTTATAATCAGTTTAGGGAAATAACTGTTAAAATTAAAAGTAATTTCTTGTGTGATAATAAAATTGTACATATAATAATAATAGTTTATTCAAAATAACTTAGGTCTAAAAGGATCACAAAGTTCATCTAAAAATCGAATGAAATTAAATAATGCGTGTGCCTGAACTAGGTAAAAACCTGTTTTCAGGCAAAAAGAGTTCTACCAACAAATAAAATAATCAAATAGAACTTATGAATTATACAAGGCGAAGGTGCTTACTTGAAAATAATTACTTAAGCTAACTACACTAAACTAGTTTTAATAATAAAGTTGATTGCAAAATTTTTTTTTGCTTACTATAAATCACTCAATAAATTTTGTGTGTCATCATCAACATCATATGACATACATTGCAATGTATCCTTATATCTTTTCTTACAACTATTATAATTTAGGGAGGAAATATTGGCTTATACATTTATTCTATTCTAGAGGTATAATAAAGGACCAAGGATACTGTAAAATTTATTTGAAAATATGAAACACGAATAGTTTTCCAACGCTCAGGTTCCATAAGGGCCTGCTGCTGAGTTTGCAATGTGTTTCAGCTGGTTACAGCTTTTAACAGAATTATGCAACCGACTATTTATATATTAATATGCAAAAGTGCTTGCTGGGAAAAGAAAACCTGTAACGACGCTGCTGAGCCTCGGGTTGAATGTAATGAAACTTCATTTTATAATTATTTTCTGCAGAAGCACTTAAGTTCCATCTTGTATTTACTGCATATAGAGGTACTAGAGGTAGATAATAATAGTTACAATATTAATTAATATTAATAATAAGTTACAATATTCGGGTCCGGTCGGTTCCACTTAGCCGATCAATGAATATTTGATACCTTCTGAGACGACCGAAACCTTTTGAGTCTCTCGAAGCCAAATTGGTAACATGTAGGTACCATTTGCACATATACCCGCCCGTAGAGGTATAAATGTCGTGACATTCTTTCTTATACAATATATAGGGATAAATATATTGCAATTAACATTCTGGGAACATGCCTACATAATTATACACTGACTGATAGATTAATTATGTTAGTCTATCATCGATGGTTCAGTACCTACCTGCTTCATCACCTAATCAATCATTATAGTTAGAGAAACAACAACTAGCTAATTTCACACCACCCGAACCAAACAAAATGTATTGGTTGTAACGTATTTAGCGTCCTACGTGGGTTGGATAAAATAAGAACACGGACGTAGGAACGTTAACATGAAAATATTTATTAATGAAGGTAGGTCGTAGGTTCTATGGCCCGCCTAACTTTCGCTCAACACTTTCTACGGCACTTCCCTGTAGCGGAGGCTTCTAGAAGAACGTAGGGCCGTAGGTCCGGGTCCAGGGTGAGCGCCGGTAGAGGGGTGTGGTTCCAGGAGGATGTCTTTGCCGGTCGCCTCAAAGTCGGTGAAGGGGAGTAAAAGTCCACGTCCGCCGAGTGAGGTGATGCGCAATGCCAGCCTTTATAATCCAAAACTTGAACCCTGGAATCAATTTCCTTGTTATAGCAGATGTTGAGCTTTATGTGTTTTTGTCCATGACCACCACGGCGAGAGTCTGAAGGCGACAGCGAAACGAAGCTACTTCTAGAGAAGCCGCATGAGTATAATGTGGTGGTGGCCATGAGAACAAGCAGAGCGGAGTTTACATAGGTATTATTGAAGGTAGAAACATTAATGTACACAGAATACTAGCACATGAAAAGATAGGTAGTATTTGGGTAAGATTCTTATACCAGCCAAGCCGCAGGTAAATCATGTACCTGGGTAGGTATTACAGTAAATAACCAGCGCGATAGCACAGCTAAGCTAGGTTTTGCGAAGAGGAAGTACAGGCATGAAATGAAACCTAGATGATGCAATACACAAATAAGAAATACAATAGGTAAGTAGGTATTTACATCCTAAGAGCGATATTGTGCACACTTACCCAATTTGGGGGGATTACTACTCTTGTAATACAATTGTGATTTATAATTATGGTTTAAGACCACTTCACGATACTTTTAGGTTACCTAGATAGGTAGGTAAATATCTGTACGAGAACGTGTGCTTCTTGAAGTGCAGAGTGAGGAATGAACCCGGGGCATCGGTGGGCGGCTATTTAAGCGCGCACCAAGACAAAGGAATTTGTGGGACCTGCGTTCGGTCACGTACGCATCGCGCGTTTTGCTCGCGGACCAATAGCGGCGAGGCAAGCACGCCGATGTCCTTATATGGTAATGTTCAGCGTAAGAACTTGTTTTAGAGTTCCTTGGCGTAAAACTAACCACTGAAAACCTTTATGGAAAATAAATGTAACATTTTACGTTACATATCCCGCCAACGTACCAAGGATTTTATTCCCTTAGGTAATAAAATTCTTCTTTAAAATAATTATATTTATATGTGAACTTATAATGTTTTCTGGATTGAACTATTACTGTTTCCTAGTGAACGATGAACGACCGAAAAGCTTTAAATCCTTGATATGCCAGGTTCCAAGATCTTTTCCCGACATGTCCTCTAAAATGTAGACGAGGGGGGATTTCTTTGTTTTAACACGGCATTTAATGAATTTAGGAGCAAGTTTCTTGCTAAACTTCTTATCTTTATCACTAAGAATATAGGTTCTTTTCATTACGATATCGCCTACGTTGAATTCTACTGATTTGCGACGTAGGTCGTAATGGGAAGTATTCTTGTTATGTGCTTGCCAAAGCCTTGATTGTACTTTGTCAAAAATAGTAGATAATCCTCCTAAGTTTTCAGCATATATGTCACGAGGGAAGAACAAGAGTTCATTTCCGAGATCGAAATCTGTGTAGTGTGATCCACAAGTTACAAGTTCCCTGCCAAAGACTAAGAATGCAGGTGAATAACCAGTAGCTTCGTTGACAGAGCTATTTATGGCGAATTGTACTTTGGGGATAAATATGTCCCATGATCTATGGTCATCATTAACAAAGGTAGATATGCATGTAATTATGGTTCTATTATAACGTTCCACAGTATTTATCTGGGGGGTGTACTTAGGTGTGAAGTACACATTTGGAATTTTATATTTCTTAAAAAAATTGTCGGTTTCTCTGCTAATAAATTGACTGCCATTATCTAAAAATATGGTTTGAGGAACACCGTGTACTAGGAAAACTGATTCTTCCAAACATTTAATTACAACATCGGATGTTGCCCGTCTAATGGGGAATATTAAGCAGTACTTCGAGAAACAACAAGTTACTACTAGAATGTAATTATTCTGCTTCCTACTTACAGGTAAGGGACCCATGAGATCTATCGAGATCATTTGGAATGGACGAGAGCATTGTTTAGGGCGTCCCATTTTTCCTAAGGTTTGATGATTTTGGTGTTTATATGATAAACATTTATTACATGTACTGACAAAATTTACGACATTTTGGAACATACCTGGCCAATAGTATCTTATCGTTAGACGACGATAAGTTTTTGCTATTCCTAGGTGTCCAGCAGTTGGCTCACTATGGTTTTCGTTGATAATGTCAACGCGTAGCTCTGATGGAACTACTTCCTTCCAGGAAAACTCTGCTGTTAGTTCATGTTTATTTTTACAATGTCTATAAAGTACTCCGTTGTCTATTAAGAAATTCGGAAATTTATTAGGGTTCCTTGTACAACCGTCAAAAATACTTTTATACCAGGTATCGTTTGTTTTAGAGAAATAGTCAGCTGTGCTTATGGCACTTACGGGAACGGCACGAGAGAGTGCGTCTGGAATAACATTATCTACACCACGACGATGCTTAAAAGTAAGATTAAATGCAGACAACCGCACTCCCCAGCGAGCTAACCTACCAGTGGGGTTGCTTAGGGATAGGAACCACTTTAATGCACTATGGTCTGTGTAGACAGTGAATGGTTTGCCATTTTCTAGGTAGCATCTCCAATGTTCTAAAGCGATTAATACGGCTAGTGTTTCCCGTTCAGTTATACTATAGTTTTTCTCGGATGCAGACAGTGACTTGCTCATATATGCGATCGGATGTTCTTTGCCATTAATTGATTGTGTTAACATCGCTCCAATTCCGTAATTGCTTGCATCTGTGTGTACTTCAAACGGCCTGTCATAATCGGGACAGGAGAGTACGGGGGCAGAAACTAAACACTCTTTGAGCTTCTGGAAAGCGGTTTCCGCTTCCGGGGTCCATAGAAAAGGTGGCGTACTTTTCTTTTGAGAAGTTAACCTATTCAAGGGCCCTGCTATGGTGCTGAAATTGGGAACAAAACGTCGGTACCAAGTAGCTGTCCCGAGGAAACGTTTTAAGTCCTTACGACAAGTAGGTGTCGGGTAATTAAGGATAGCTTCTACTTTTTCGGGATCGGTCCGAAGTCCACAATGATCAACTACATAGCCTAAGTATTTAAGCTGACTTCGGAAGAAGTTACATTTTTCTAGATTAATTGTTAGATTGGCTTTCTTTAATTTTTCTAGAACCTTGCGTAATAGCGCTACGTGACTATCAAAGTCAGTGCTAACTATAATAATATCATCCAAATATGCAAATACGTGCAAATCGAACTCACGAAACAACAGGTCTACTAGTCTTTGCTGTGTTGCAGGTGCGTTGGTCAAACCGAAAGCCGTACGTTTAAATCTGAATGTGCCGCGGTTAGGAACGTAAAACGCGGTCTTATCCCTATCCTCCGGTACGATTTCTATCTGCCAGAAAGCTTTAGATAAATCTAGACTAGAGAGAAAACGGGCATCACGTAGATTATCTAGGATTTCCGATACGTAAGGTAAATTATAAGCGTCTTTAGTTGTAACCGAATTTAATTTACGACTATCTAAGCAAAATCTAGGTTGACCATTTTTCTTGTTAACTATAAGTACTGGCGAAGACCAAGCGCTTTCACATTTCTCTATGACATCTGAAGCTATCATTTCGTCGACCTGTTCTATCAGTATACGCTGTTTTTCAGGAGACATGCGGTAATAACGTTGACGTATTGGTTGTGAGTCGCCGGTATCAATACGATGCCTAATAAGATCGGTCTTACCTAAGCCATTACTTTCATATGAAATGTGTCTAAACTGATCAATTATGTTGTCAGCGACACCTTTCTCAATTTCACTTAACGTATTATAGTCTTGTATGACAGGTTCCTGTAAGACATGTTTACGCATAGTGTTTTCAGCTGTAATGGTATGTACATATTGAAGACATATGTTAAAACTACGCCAAAAGTTTATGCCTAAAATGAGGTCATTATCTACTTCTGGTATAATGAAAGCCTTAATAATGTGGAATTGATTATTAAAATGTAATGGCAAGTTAATGTAACCGATACTGTTTAATCTCTGTCCTCCAGCCGCGGAGACAGTTAATTTACAATCATCGATTATAATTAATCCCTGGTCTATTAGTGCTTTATGAGCATTATTACCTATAATGGTCACAGAAGACCCTGAGTCCAAAAGACCACACATAGGAATGTTGTTTACTTTAATAGTAATGAAAGGCCTATTATCATTATTATTTTTTTTTAGAATTGAGCCGCATTTGCTGTTTTGAAAGAAACGTGTAATAAATTTTAACCAGTTTCTCCAGTCTTGAATATCAAATTTACTAGGGGCTTTAATGGCGCAATTCTTCCTAATTAGTTTTTTGACTGTGTGTTGCGTTTGGCTAGGCAATCAGGACACTCGTTTGCTTTAACCTCCTTTCGACCGCAACCAAAGCAAAATATGTCAGTTTTGTTTTTACATTGTCTCAAATTGTGGGTGTTATTACGACACCTTGGACAGTAACGCGGTTTGGCATTAGGTGCTTCTACTGCGTGAACTTGAGGCTTAATGTTAGTTTGCTCTGTGGCTGCCTTGGATGTAGATGAGCTTTTATTGTAGCTAGTATATTTATTATGATTTTTAAATTTCGAGAAGTTATTGTTATAAGATGAAGTCTTATTTTCATATTTATTTTTGTTACTTGAATACGCAAGTTCTGGGGCTAAAGTGCCTGAGGTTGCCCGAGGCGGTTCTTGGAAATTTGCTAAACGAGCTTGAACCTGTTCATAATTTCTACAGACTACCTTAAGGTCATTTATGTTTTTGATGCTCTGAGATGAGGCTAAAATATTCGCGTAAACCGGACGAATGTTATGTAGTATTATTTCTAATTTGTCCTCTTCGGGAACGGATTTAGACAATCGAGAGAATAAGCCTAACATTATCGCTAAATAGATTGTGATATTTTCTGCTTCTCCCTGTGTTCTTGAACGAATTTCTGAAAGTAGTCTATAATCATAGTCTGATTGGTCGAAATCCTCCCTTAAAAGCTGCACTACACTAGGCCAGTCCGTAAGCTGATCCTTAACGGCTCTGTACCAATGCAGAGCGTCACCCGTAAAAATCTCTGTAGCGTAGGACAGAATCTTAGCCTCTGATATTTTCCTAGCCTCACATAATTCCGTAACGCGCTGTATAAAAGAGCGGACGCAAGTTTTCCCGTCGAATTTCAATTTACCTAAGTCATTTGAGATCCCGCGATCGCATTGTACTGTAATATGAGCAGGAGTACCGGAATCTAGAACTTCGCTTTTTGACGGTACGATCAAGGTGTCCGCGGAACTATCTTTTACAGAATCTAACACCTTCAAATAATATTTGAATCGGGCGACACACTCGTCGTAAACCGGCTGTGATAACTCGTCAAGACCTGTAATGCGATTGAGTCGGTGGTACACGTGGTTGAGCAAATTTTGTGTACGTAGCGCAGAACTTCTATCGAGTTGTGATTCTAAGCTATTGCCTATTTTAGCAAGTACTTCGTTGACACCGGCAAGGTCTTCCGACAACGGCAAGGAGCTAACTAAAACGTCCTCCGAAGGAAATAAGGGCCCTAATTTTGTTATTTGTTTACGTAAGTCTAAAACGGTAGTCGCTGGAGTAGTGCCTCTAATTTGAACTTCGTATTCCAGCTCGGTTTTTTGAAGAGAAAGAAACTTCACTGGGTAAGACATTGTAAAGAAATATTAGGTAAGTGCACACAATCGAAGAGTTGTAACGAAAATACTCCGAACTGTTACAAAAGTTTTTAAAAAATAACAGTAACGTTTCGTTTAAGTATGCAAAAATTAAAAGAAAATTTGTATAAATGATTTAAATTACTAAAAGAACTAGTGTGTACTTTGTATTTTTTTTTTTTTTTTTTTTTAAGTGTTAAAGTTTAATCAAATACAAAATAACAGGATTTTCACGCTGACTGTACCCAACTTTTGCAAGTTGAGTGGTTCATTCCTCACTTTGCAGAAGTAGGTACGTAAGTTAGGACAAGTACACCCTAGTTATTTATTACAATACGAAAACGAAACGCTATAACACAGTATGTAAAAAATTGCACACACACACAAAATACTAAAATGCGTAGCGAAAATCAGGCCATAGAATACCACGTTTATGGGCGCCAATGTAACGTATTTAGCGTCCTACGTGGGTTGGATAAAATAAGAACACGGACGTAGGAACGTTAACATGAAAATATTTATTAATGAAGGTAGGTCGTAGGTTCTATGGCCCGCCTAACTTTCGCTCAACACTTTCTACGGCACTTCCCTGTAGCGGAGGCTTCTAGAAGAACGTAGGGCCGTAGGTCCGGGTCCAGGGTGAGCGCCGGTAGAGGGGTGTGGTTCCAGGAGGATGTCTTTGCCGGTCGCCTCAAAGTCGGTGAAGGGGAGTAAAAGTCCACGTCCGCCGAGTGAGGTGATGCGCAATGCCAGCCTTTATAATCCAAAACTTGAACCCTGGAATCAATTTCCTTGTTATAGCAGATGTTGAGCTTTATGTGTTTTTGTCCATGACCACCACGGCGAGAGTCTGAAGGCGACAGCGAAACGAAGCTACTTCTAGAGAAGCCGCATGAGTATAATGTGGTGGTGGCCATGAGAACAAGCAGAGCGGAGTTTACATAGGTATTATTGAAGGTAGAAACATTAATGTACACAGAATACTAGCACATGAAAAGATAGGTAGTATTTGGGTAAGATTCTTATACCAGCCAAGCCGCAGGTAAATCATGTACCTGGGTAGGTATTACAGTAAATAACCAGCGCGATAGCACAGCTAAGCTAGGTTTTGCGAAGAGGAAGTACAGGCATGAAATGAAACCTAGATGATGCAATACACAAATAAGAAATACAATAGGTAAGTAGGTATTTACATCCTAAGAGCGATATTGTGCACACTTACCCAATTTGGGGGGATTACTACTCTTGTAATACAATTGTGATTTATAATTATGGTTTAAGACCACTTCACGATACTTTTAGGTTACCTAGATAGGTAGGTAAATATCTGTACGAGAACGTGTGCTTCTTGAAGTGCAGAGTGAGGAATGAACCCGGGGCATCGGTGGGCGGCTATTTAAGCGCGCACCAAGACAAAGGAATTTGTGGGACCTGCGTTCGGTCACGTACGCATCGCGCGTTTTGCTCGCGGACCAATAGCGGCGAGGCAAGCACGCCGATGTCCTTATATGGTAATGTTCAGCGTAAGAACTTGTTTTAGAGTTCCTTGGCGTAAAACTAACCACTGAAAACCTTTATGGAAAATAAATGTAACATTTTACGTTACATGGTATGGTATTGATATGGATCAGTTGAGCTACCTGTAGATTGTTTGCAACAGTCTGCAGTTAGCTTAATTGTTTCAATTGTAAATACTAGTTCTAATTTGTTTTTATTATTGAATTGTAATTTTCTTTGTCAATAAAGTTGTTAACAAAATATCAAATTATCTAGAGGATAAAAAAGCTTGGGATCAGTTTTGCTCCAACACGAAAACTAACAACCAAAATAACTAACAAATCAAAGAGATCACTTTATTTTCTAGTTTTACTTATGTAATTTGAATTTTGTGACGGGTCCAAGAGTCCTGTAAGGCCTAAAGGAAATAAAGCACTTTGAATTTTGAATTTTGAATAAAAATAATACTTCATTGATGATTACAGTCATTTGAACAAATGCGCCGATTTTCAGCAAACATTACGTTTTGGAGCTACGATGCTTCATCAGAAACACAAACCACACAGAAGTTATAACGCAAAATAATTTATATTTTATAAGAAAAATGTTAAGCTCTCATTTACCCGGGGCACAGATTTTATAATTCTATTGCCTGGGGGTTAAAATGCTAACAATCGTGTCAATTAGTACATTATTTTCGTCCTCTCCTAAAATCAATGCAAAGACTCATATGTACATTTGCACTTTAACTAAAATGAAAGCCATTTCATAAATCTCAGATCATTTTTGTCAAGTTATAAGTTGCAACGAAACCATTTTTTCAGTAATTATATTAAGCAAGACAAACACAGTCTCCAAGTGTAGCCGAGTGCATTAATAATAACATATGGGGTAGGTCAAGCGTGCGACCTACATGGCCATAACCTACGACATATATACCACTCGACGTGGGCTGAATTCTTGGCGTAATTAGAAATTCACTCTGCCAGCGATGGTGCAATAAGCTTAATGGAGGGTTGCGGCGAGAGCAAACAGTTGGGCCACAGAATAGGCAATTTGTAGATTGTAGAACTATACCGGGGTGGTGAGATCAGCTAGTTTCGGAAAAATCAGAACTCAGATAACTTTACCTATTACGGAATGCGGAAATTTAACAATGACTTTGAGTTTGGAACGTTGCTTTTTGTTTTTGATTTTGCGTTGTTTCTATGGAAACCAATGAGAACTGATTTATGGGATAGTAAATAGCCTATTATGTTAGTCCAGGTCTTGCTTGACCTGTAAAATGTATGCCCAACCCGTTCAGTAGTTTTGGCGTGAAGAAGTAACAAACATCCATCCATATGTCGTGGCCATATCTTAGAATTGATCACTTCATGATGTAACCGACCATTTCATGGATGATTTATGAGATGGATGGATGGATGATATGGCCAGCTACAACCGACTACATCGCTTAAGCATCAACGTTTGGCCATATCATTAATGTAGGATTTCCATGACATCAGGTTTATTATGAAATCCAAATAACGGAGTAACTTTATTTTTATGTTCAGAGAATTGGTCTTAATTAATTATGATTTGTAAGTATAACAAATTCGTAAACGTCAAGTTGTTTTGTCTCGTGACGGTATAACACTTAATTTTTATCTTCAATTATTATTAGCTTTTAGAATAAAATTATTTTGTCCTAAAAGCTAATGCATAATGTACACGGACAATTTTGTCCGTGGACATTATGCATCACAAAAACACTCAAAACAAAACAATATCAGCGCCTCTAACAGTGGATAATTTAACTATTCTACGATCACTAATGTTTGACCATATCATGAAGTAGCCCTGCGTTTAGCTTTTCATATCGTCAAACGCTGATTATTCATTGATCTGTGTGGACAGCGCGTATTTTCCATTTCATGAAATGGTCGGTCACATCATGAAGTGATCAATTCTAAGATGAAGGCCACGACACATACATCGAAACTTTCACATTCCTCATAATAATGTTTTTAGTATTAGCAGACCAGTAACATATAGTTCTCGCGCAAGATCTACTCACCTTCTGCGATAAAAATATAGGACAGCATAGAAAATCAAAATACACCTATCATCTCTAACCTAAATAAATAAAATAACTCTCTAATCCAGGTAAGAGATTTATTTTCGAAAAGTACATTGTTATGTTACCTATTGTGAATATCTATATATTATTTTATTTACCATGATTTGATTTATGTTCAGTCATATTAGTTGGACGTAGTTACGCTGAAAGGACTCAATCCACATTTTGGTCAAAAATGAGTTAATTATACCAAAATGGTCCTAAAGGCCGATTCTATCACCTCACAAAAATGATCCGTAATCGGATAAGGCTAAGGTGGTTTTTTGAAATACGGGAACCAAGCCACATGTATGGCGGGTATTTTTTTGCAAAACACTGTAATAACCCAGGCTACATGGATTCTGTAATTTCTGAACTGTTATTCAGAAATTACAGTACCTACAATCAAAATCTTATTACTGTAAGTTATTATTACAGTAATTGCTGAACTAATTACTGTAATTCATTGCTACACTAATACGAATGAACGTAAATCAAGCTGAATTACAAATTTTACAGTTTTTCTGTTGATTTTAGCATAAATAAAATAATATGTGGATATTCACAACAATTAACTTTTATTACCTAGGGCTGCATTTTCATCTTTTGTGCATACAAACTATTTTAAATATTTTTAAGTATTTTTAAAAGTCATGCATGCTCATTTTACCGTAAAGCTTTCTGCAAGAGTTGCTCGTTACTTTGCTGCAGCCAAGCATGTATCAGTAGATAGTACTTACTCGTTACACTTGTACCAGTACACTATCCGAGCTGGAACAGGAAAGTAGAATCACAAGGTGACTCAGTCCTGCTCAATTATAAAGAAAACGTGAAAGTTTAGTTCAGTTCATTTATTCGCAAACAAATATATTTGTGTCGGAATATTTACAATTAAAAAATAATATTAAATAAAATAATCACTTTAATGAAAATACAAAAAAAAAGTTTGGATGTTTAGATGTATGGATGTATGGATGTTTGGATGGATTTTTGTTACTTTTTCACGCCAAAACTGATCGAGCTGAAATTTTAGCTAAATGTAGTTCTAGACGTGGAATAAAACATAGGCTAAGTTTTATCCCACAAATGAATTCCCATGAGATAAAAGTAACTTTTAAACGTTTCCATGGAAACAACGCGTGAAGCCGAGGGCCGAAACTATGTCCCCGCAAATCAAATAATGTATCCTCCTCACTAGCACACATAACGTCCACTGCTGTAGCAAACATACTCCTCCCCCCCCCCCTCCTAGACTAGGGGGATCGTACCATAATCACCACGTTTGGCAGGTAGAACACAAAGAGAAGCTGCTGCCCATCTTCTGCCAGGTTCCCTTAGTCGACTCTTACGACATCCAGGCTGAGTTGGAGCGGTCGACTTCTAGGCCCATATTAAATGAAATTAATGAAAAAATTAATTGGATTTAATGAGTTTTTATATAAGCTTGCTAAGGCATCAATCTACGCTTGAGTAACGCTTTTTTATGGAATAAACGACACTCGAACCTATGTTCGAGTGTCGTTTATTCCATAGAAAAGCGTCAATACGGGCCTTAGGCTGCGACTGCAAAGCCAGAAAGTAAATCTAAATGTTAGTAAAAGTTCAAGTTTATAATTTCATCATAGTGCAAAGAAAAATCACGTCTTTGGTCAGCTCTACACTCGGTGGTACATCTATGAGTTATTACTTATTCTTTTCTACTTGCTTTTTTGTAGACCCAAGTCGGATAATAAGTGAGCAAGCTGATATCCGAGCTGGCGGTATATACATAAGTTTATCCAGGCTATCGTTTCCAGTTGTAACTCGGCTCGCTTATGCATACGACTTATTCCTTGGGACCAACTTCTCTTTTTGAGGTGATGGTGATTATAACAGCTTTAAGCTCAAACATACGAGTAGTATATTATTTATATATAATATTATAATCTTAAATTTTCCTTATTCATTTATTTTTTATTTTTTGTATACTTATCCTATTAGTTAATAAGTAAATTACTTAAATGTTGTTTTTGTATAAATGGTAAGAGCGGGGTCTCCCAACACAAGCAAATTTTGCCCTGTGTAAAAACTATACGTTTTTAAGTAATTGCAATAAACATTTATCATTTATTATTATTATTATAGTAACAAATTGTTCCGTGAGTGCAAGTTTACTTGTCACTCGAGCTCAGAAGCACAAAGTACAAGAGTAGAATAGCTCCTTGTGATATGGCTTGGAAATATCATCTTGCCCTTTTGGTTAAGTTGTATGGCAGTGTTTTGCTCAGTTCAGTACTTTCAAAGTGTACTTTATGTTTCTAACTAAACTTTATGTATCTGAATCTGGTTTAAAGGACATGATAGCTGGTGAAATTATACGCTTTAAATGCCTCAGTCATAGGTTGACGAGTTCGGGACACTACATCACTTCTTTTCTTGCGTGTGTGCCCTGTGTGCGAGGAACTTCTTAGGCAATAGATAAACTAGACTCATCCCCTGCAGAACAATTCTACCACCGAACTGCGATCCCCAACACGCATGCCCAGCGTGGGGACTATGGGCATTACCTCCCCATAAGATAAAATCTAATGAGGCGCTTGTCAGGGAGAGGCCTGCGCGTCCAGCAGTGGACTAGTGTAGGCTATTGAGGATGAGGATTAGAGATTAACTAGGTTCATATAAAACCAATATCTAGCAAAAATATTCTAGTTGCCGTTTAAATGACAGTGAGAGAATGAGTGACTTGCTGAATACTTAGTGAATAAGGCGGCGGATTTTATTCAATACAATACTTATACTCGACTTTCACAACAAAGTCACCGACTCGTCTCTCCCAGTTATTTGCGGAGCAGTTCCGCTCGACCCTGTCAAAGAAACTCTCTTGACTTTCAAAAGTAGTGCCTAGATAGTTGCCAACATTCTTTTACAATTCAATTTCTTTTCGAGATTTTTTTGCAGGATATTCTTTGATAACTGAACATCTAAATGCTTTTTGTGTGATTGTGCCAACATGCTGTTACTGCAAGCTTGTGCAGGTTTTATTATTTTTGGCAATGCTTGAGCTTGCCAACTTTATATTGCACATTTTACACTACACAAAAGTGTTGGTTTAATATATTGCAGTACCTAGATACGCACCTACATATCTACTACTGCAACATATGTGTTAAATTATGAATCCGCTACGAAAAGTTTTAAATAACATACTAGATGTAAAACTAAGGGAAATATGTATAATACATAGTCTGAGGTGGTTTTTCTCTCGCCTATGCGGTCCCTCTGTGTTTCCAAGCTTCCTTAGGGACCCAAAACTGTCCTGCCTAGGGTGCCAGGCTTGTGACCACGTGGCAGCCAATGTGGGATCAGGTTCAATGAAAGAAGATTTGTGGATAAAGTGGCAGCGCCTTTCCTCCAGGAGATCTCACTTGATCGCGTTCTGTACTTGTGAACTTCTTGAAGTGTGACTGTGAACTGGCGTTCGTGCGCGGCGGCGCTATATTTATATAATCGCGTGTGAGATTTCCAAGGAGTGGGGGGGGCTTTCGCCGTTTAATTATTATTAGTCTTATTCTTACTCTTACATTTCAATGCAGTATCTTATTTAATAGTTTAATTACAGCAAAACATACTTAGGTAGCTACTTATAATAATAACAAATCTTAGTTAAATCGGACAAGGGTAATAACAAATCTTAACACCGTCATTGTTAACTTTTTACGAATTGTACTTTATTTAAGCAATAGTTTTCAAACAAAACTTTTTACTCAATAGCAAATTATTTGCACATTTAGAGAGGATGTGCTAACAATTCAATCACTTATGCTTTATGAAAGACTGGGCCTGTGGCGCAAAAGAGATACTGGATACGTACCTACACGTAGGTACAGATATAGTGCAATTACAAGCAGAACAAAGCCTCTTTGGTAAACGTTATCCTTTGCGGTGTAGCCAGGGGTCTATTCTGCTAACCAATTGCTTCACTATGACAACGGTGTCGTCACTAAAATAAACGAAAAACACGTTTTGGTATGTATCGTGGCAATTCTACGACGACCGCAACGTCATAGTGATCACACTATGACGTTGCGGTCGTCGTAAACGTTGCGGCCCAATTCTGCTTAGTTAATCGCTTTACTATCAAGTAAAGCGATTAACTAAGCAGAATTGGGCCTTTGAACCAAAGATGGTTCATAATAACTGGTAGTTTATGTGTGTCGTACAAGACTAGTTCCGTGCTCTTAGAGCGGGTCCCACCTGAGTTTGTTCACTGACACAATGTTGATTCTTTAGGCTTATGTCAACATAATAATTATAATTTAGACTGAAAGCCTGACTTGCTGTGATATTGAGATGTGGAGAGAAATAAAAAGATGCGTACTTCTATCCAATATGGCGTGTAATGTTGTCTTGTACAAACGTCGAGGTGAGGTAAGGGGAGAGGGGTGGATATTCAGGTACAATATAAAATAAGGCGCGAACATGCCCCCGGCCTTGGAAGCAACAGCTTTCAAAGGTTGTGAAGTTCCTCGTCACTATGGTCTTCTGGAAGGAGTGGACAGATCTTCGCGTAGGCCCGACGAACGACGCCCGTCGCGGTTTGTATATCTGCTACTCTTGAGACTCCATCCTTGCCTGGAATCGTAGCGAGTACACGACCCATATGCCATTTCAGCGGTGGCGAGTTGATTTCTTTAATAAGGACAAGCGAGTCTGGTTGTAGGTCAGTTGTCTGTTGCTTGTTCCATTTTTTTCGTATCTGCAACTCCGATATATATTCTTTGGCCCAGCGGGTCCAAAAGTGCTGCCGTATCTGTTCCACCCTCTCGTAGCGCTGGAGTCGGTGTACTGGAACGTCGATGACATCATCGCTGGCTGGCGCAGTTAGCGGTCGACCAACCAGGAAATGAGCTGGAGTTAGAGGAGCGAAGTCTGTAGGATCGGGAGAGAGAGGACAAAGAGGTCTGGAATTCAGGATAGCTTCCACCTGTGCTAACACTGTACTGAATTCTTCGAAGGTGAGGTGCGCGTTTCCTATCACACGTCGCAAATGATGTTTACAAGATTTTATTCCTGCCTCCCACAGACCACCAAAATGCGGAGAATAAGGGGGAATGAATTTAAATTTTATTGCTTGAGTTGTTGCGTATTCAACAATGTTAGAAGAACAGTTGCGTAAAAAGTTTGAAAATTCATTCATTAACCCTACAAAGTTAGTTCCATTATCGGAATATATTTCTAAAGGTTTACCGCGCCTAGAGATAAATCTTTTTAAAGCTAAAAGATAAGCTTCAGTAGTGAGGTCACTGACCAGCTCTAAATGCACTGCTCGTGTCACAAAGCACACAAACAAACAAACGTATGCCTTAGAGGTTTTAGCGCCCCTACCTTTGCGATTAAGTATGAGATAGTTTCCACTATAGTCAACCCCGCACCGATTGAACGGATTAGTGGGTGTTATTCTTTGTTTGGGATAATTACCCATTATAGGGGTAAGTACCTTTCCTTTCATGCGCGTGCACTTTACACAAGCATTAACTACAGACCGAGCTAGGTTCCTACCACCTACAGGCCACCAGATATCACGTAAATGGCACAACAATGCCTGGCTACCAGCGTGAAGTAGCTGACGATGTTCGTAGCGAAACAAAAGCTTAGTAAAGTGATGCTTGTTTGATAATAAAATAGGATGTCTCTTATCGTAAGAGAACTCATCGGAGTAGCCTAGACGCCCACCCACTCTTATTATTTTATTTTTATCAATAAATAAGTTTAATTTATTTAAGTGATTATTTTTAATGATAGCGTGTTTATTAATTAATTTATATTCATTAGGGTAACTTTCGAATTGAGACCATCGTACAAGCGTTCTTTCCGATTCTCTTAACTCGTCTACACTGAGCATACCTGTTAACTTATTATTTTTATTACGAATATTATGTATGAATCGTAACATAAATGCTACCGCGCGCTTCATACGTTGAAATTGAGAGAAACGTTCAAACGGAAACAATGACCTGGCATCCTGTGTCACTAGTGATGTAACAGCTGACGATTTCAGCTCAGGAAGGTCGTCACATGTTTCTTCAGCCCTAAAATCGTCTAGCGTGAAACTCGGGCTTCGCAAAAAGTCCGGACCGTGCCACCACAAGGAAGAAGAAGAAAGTTCTTGAATACTTGCACCTCGCGACGCAAGATCCGCGGGGTTATCTTTACCCGACACATGACGCCAAATAACATTTTTTGTCAATTCGTGAATTTCTGAAGTTCGATTTTGAACGAAGGGTTTTAATTTATTTGGTGCCATGCGTAACCAACCTAGTACTATGGTCGAGTCCGTCCAAAAAACTATATTTTGAAAGCTACAATTTAACGAGCTACGTGTTTTATCTAGTATTTTAGCACCTAGCAACGTACCAGTAAGTTCAAGTCTCGGTATACTTAAAACCTTTATGGGAGCGACCTTGGCCTTAGAAAAAAGCAACCTTACTGCTATTGTTTCATTTTGACCTACCGTGCGCACGTAAACACAGGCGCCGTACGCAGTTTGCGACGCATCGCTAAAAACATGCAGCTCTAAATACTTAGGTATGATTCCTATAGCGTGCCTAGGAATGCGAATAGAACCGAGCGTTTGTAGTGAGATAAGAAACTGGTTCCAGGTCCGCGCGACACTGGCAGGAACAATGTCATCCCAACCGATTTTAAGTAACCATAATTGTTGCAATAGAACCTTTGCGATTATTATCGTAGGGCTTAACAAGCCCAGAGGATCAAATATTTGAGAAATATTTGACAAAATTGATCGTTTTGTGACTGGCCTATCATCAGATTGGAATTCAGTTTTGAAATAGAATTCATCATTTGAATTATTCCAGCCTAAGCCTAGCGTTTTCGAATTAATGTTTTCGTTGCTTTTAATTTCTTTTGTGTGCTCTGAAATGGTATGATCATCATCGCACGGAAAATTGTACATCCACTTGCGAAGGGAAAAGCAGCCTAATTGAAGCGCGTTTTTTATGCGCACACACAACTTTAATAGGCTTTCTTTGTTGTTATGACCTGTCAAGAGATCGTCCACGTAAAAATCATCCCTAACTGCCCTTTCAACGTCTGGGTTTAACGATTCAGTACCTAACTGTTTTAAACACCTAACAGCTAAAAACGGCGCGGAAGCTGTTCCCTGGGTTACAGTATTGAGAGAGTACTTGCGTAACGGTAACGATGGATCCTCTCTCCATACAACCAGCTGAAGCTGACGCTGGTCTTGAGCTACCAAACAATTGCGGAACATTTTATTAACATCAGCGCAGGCTACGAATGTATGCTGTCTAAAGCGGAGCAGAATCAAAATCAAATCACCTTGTATCGGTGCGCCCACTAACTGCAGGTCTTTCAGCGACTTCCCGGAAGTGCTGGCCGCGCTGGCATCGAACACCACGCGCAGCTTAGTGGTACTGCTGGCCTCGCGGTAAACGCCGTGGTGCGGGATGTAGTAACATGGACTTTGGTGCGAATTTATCTGACTCATGTGGCCTAACTCTTCGTATTCCTTCATAAAATTTGCGTATAATAATTTATAATCAGGCGAACGCTGTAAACGTTTTTCCAAAGCGAGGAAACGGCGTTCGGCTTGAGTATAAGACTCGCCTAAGACGTCGGGTGACTGTTTTAAAGGAATACGTACAACGAACCTTCCCTCGCTATCACGCGTTGTAGTGCGAGCAAAGTGTTCTTCACATGAACGTTCCTCATCAGTCTGCGTATCCTTAGCCTTAGGAAGCTCTTCGATTTCCCAAAACATACGTAATTGTGAATCTAACGTACGATTAAAATTACAATGAACGGGCATAGAATTTTGCGTTTGTTTATAAAGCGGACCGGAAATTATCCATCCTAATTTCGTGTTTTGTAAATAGGGCCCACTAGGAAGTCGAATTTTGCCTTCTTCTAATAGGTCCCAGAATACATCCGCGCCTATCAAAATGTCTATTTTCGATACGTCGAGAAAGTTCGGGTTAGCCAACCTTATGTTGCCTGGAATACAGAGCTGTGCGTTTTCACAGAAGGTTGAAATGCCTGAAGTTATTTGCGGTAAAACAAAACAATTAATGCGTGTTTTGAATGTTTGATCGACTTGCGACTTAATTTGAATGCTACATGTTTCCGAACATTGTATCACTGAGTCACCTACTCCTCGAATCTCGTGAGTTGATTTTAACGATGGAGCGTTAATTGCGTCACATAATGATTTTGTGATAAAGCATCGTTGAGAACCTGAGTCTAGAAGCGCAAGCGCCTGGTGATAAGCACCCTGCGTATCAGCTACCTCGACCACAGCTGTTGACAATAGCACTGTATGCATACCTACAAGATTAGAGCAGCTAGTCTGCATATGTGCCTTATTTACCTGAATTAGCGAGTCTGTGGTAGAAGAAGCGTTCTCAGTGGCCTCATTCATGCTGCACTGAGTAGGTACACTTGAATGAAATGTCACTGCACTTTCGGTATGTATCAATGAGTTATGCTTAGCGTTGCATTTCCTGCACGACCCGAAGTTACACTGATCAGGCGAGTGTCCCGCGCGTAAACAGTTTTCACAAAGTTTATTATCGCGAATTAATGTTAACTTTGAATCTAAATCACTTTCTATGAATTTTAAGCACGAATACAACGGATGAGCTGCGTTGCACTTCAAGCATGGCTTGCAGGTGCGAGACTGACGGTCGCCGGGCTTGTTGTTAGAAACATTGCAGTGTGAAACATTTTGTGAATGTGAACCTTGCTTTTTATAAGACCTTTCGGTTTTATCTGTTTGTGGTTTGTTATGTGAAAGCTGCAATGTTTCTAGCATATCTGCCCTGTCCTGCAAGAAACCTATCAAATCACTCAACTTTATAATGCGTTTCGTTTTGTGACCGTTAGCTGATAAAGTGCATTTATAGGTTTCCCATTCGCGTTCCGTTAACTTATCCAACTTAGACACAATCATGTAGTTAATGAGTGTATCCCAGGAGTCAGTAGGCTCACCTAGGATTTTTAGCGCGCGTAAGTTTTTTAGAACTGTGTCAATTAACATTCTTATAAGTGTGGGTGATTCCTTTGTTAGCGCGTTTATAGTAAACAAAGCTTTTACGTGGTTGTGAATCAAAAGTCTATTATTATTGTACCTATTTAGTAACAATTCCCATGCGACGGAATAGTTACCTGCGGAGAATTCCATCGATTCTATAACTAGCAATGCGTTTCCCTTCAACGAAGACTTCAAGTAGTGAAACTTTTGAATGCTACTTATATTTTTAGAGTTATGAACAAGTGACAAAAATGTATCTCTAAACTCAAGCCAGTGCTCATACGATCCGTCAAAGGTGGGCATGGCTATAGTGGGCAGATTTACAGATTGTGACCCTTCGCAAGTACCTTTAGAACGGTCAGTGACCTCATCACTATTAATCAGTGATTGCGCTAAGGCCAAAGTACTGTAATAATTACTTTCGAAAGATTCCCTACAGCTTAATTGATCTGGAATCACACTATCATAAACACTGTCTTCAATTTGCGATTGAATGTTATTAAATTCTGTAAAAAGGTTAGTAGCTCCGTTAATGCGTAGTTGTAGGTCTAAACGATTTCTATGAGAAAGAATAGGATCATCGCTTTCTACTAACGATTGGACATAGTTAGTAAACCTAGTCAAACGTCCTTTAACTATTCCACGTTTTCTAAGCAACTCGCGAACTAGCGTGGGGTTATCACCTAACTGCGTAGTAGGAGACCTATCGCGAGACCTAGGCTTCTGTGATTCTACGTTTAGGGTGTCTGTAGACATTTTGGTGGTGTGTGGATGGAAGGAATACTCACGATTTTAAAGCGAACAGGATGGGCAGTGCTAGCAGCGTGACAAGCCTTCGTCTATCCTGCCTTTCGGAGAGAATTCCTTCACGACAAAACACTGAAACAGGTTAGCACACGTGTCACAATTGGAACAGGGAGGAGATGGATAATGAAGGATGGTTGGTCCCACCAGATGCACAGAGAACGATGAGATGACAATCCGACTTCAATTCCTTTAGCGCTTAGCCTCCAGGTTGTGTTTCGATGTGCAGTTGTTATTGCGCAGTTTCTCACAGCAATGGCCGCCAAGTCTTCGTATTGTAAGATCGTATTTCCGTAGGTGCAGGATTCGTATTTGACGAAGAAGGACCAATATGTTGATTCTTTAGGCTTATGTCAACATAATAATTATAATTTAGACTGAAAGCCTGACTTGCTGTGATATTGAGATGTGGAGAGAAATAAAAAGATGCGTACTTCTATCCAATATGGCGTGTAATGTTGTCTTGTACAAACGTCGAGGTGAGGTAAGGGGAGAGGGGTGGATATTCAGGTACAATATAAAATAAGGCGCGAACACACAACAAACTATCAATAATTCAGGGCACAATCTTGCGCTCGGATATTAATATTAATAAAACAGAAACTATACAAGCAACCCTAAAATCTTTACATAGGCGCTTTCCACATCTGTCCGTCTGTTTATCCGCTAACTCCTCTTAGACCAAGCAGCAGATTTACATAATAATATACGTAGTTTATAGGATGATTGCGTAAATTATGTCGATGATTGTTGGTTATGTCGGAAAAAACATGCCAACTGAGAGCTTTGCTGGCGTGTGCTGCGTAAACCAATAGTACTTACAGTTATAATTATAACCAAACCATGTTTCACCCTAGGTCCGTGGGGTACCGAGGCTCTCCGGGTTTTTAAAAAGTTATCTAAGCGTCTGGTCGACGCGACGCGTGACCCGAGAGCTGGCGGGATCTGGTGCAGCGCATCAGCATTGCCATACAGCGGGGCAATGCAGCCAGTGTCTTGGGGACGCTTCCGACTGGTATTGATATGGATCAGTTGAGCTACCTGTATATTGTTTGCAACAGTCTGCAGTTAGCTTAATTGTTTCAATTGTAAATACTAATTCTAGTTTGTTTTTATTAATGAATTGTAATTTTCTTTGTCAATAAAGTGTTTAAGTACCTATATAATTGTTCCTCTTAAAAAGCAACTGATCTGCTACCCACGTAAAGCCGGGGCGAGTTGCTAGTTATATTATAATACATAAGGTCGCCGTTGCTGTAGCAGTTTACAGCAGGACACTTAAAAGTTTTTATTCTTTAGAGAATAGAACGTACGAACTCTACGTGGAAAGTTTGTAAATGAATCAGTTGTTATAAACTCTCACTTCACTGGTCGCTGGCCTGATGCGCGTGATTGGTGTATCATGTGTGTACAACTTCACACCGCGCCTTACAGCTACACTCGGACTGGACGGACGGTGACACCGCTGTGTTTGTTGTGTGCGTAACTGCCTACCGTGTTTACAAATTTATCTAAACATACTTATTGCTATTTTTAGAGAACCCTAATGTCTAGATAAACCTAACATAGGATTTAAGACACTACTAACGAAAAACATGTAATCTCTTTGACGATAAACGATATCTATCTATCTATCTAAAGGTTCGGCACTCTAGTGCCTGGCCGCCCCAGCGGCCGTCGATCCTTTATACCTAACACCTTGTTTATGAAGTCTAACTACAAAGTAAAAAAAACTGCAAGTAGGTATATGTATACAGAGCCAAGGTAGGGATCGCTTTGAGCGATAAGACAGCCAATATTTTATTTGTTATTTGTTTCGTAAAGTGTGCAATAAAGAATTTTCTATCTATCTATGTATATATAAATATATATTTTTAATGGCCTTTATAAACAAAGAAAATTACAATCAAATAATAAAAACAAATTAGAACTAGTACGGACCTAGGGTCTCGACCCCAAAGGGAGCAAATGTGTAGGCTCTGTCGAGACCTGCATATTTGCGTCTCTTGAGATCTTCGGCCAAATTTGCCGCCGCACCAGCCAGCCCTCACGTACGTAGATAAATTAAAACTTCTTCCGTTGGAAACAACGATATTTTTACATTGCAACGAGCATGGCTCAAATTACGAGTGGGATCCAACAAGTCTTGGAGAGCTTTCTCAACTTTAAAACAACAAGTTCACTACTGCCGTCCCTTTGGTAAAGATAGTTCTTAAAATAAATATATTCCTCTCAGTAGTTTCTCTGCCACTAGGCGCTAACTGAATAAATGTCTCATACAGTCAGTACAGAAATGCAACCTATACAGGAACTGAAAGTATGATGGACAGTCCAGACAGTACCATATAGCCCTACAGTAAGCAGAAATTGTGTTAGACTAGTCCATGGGTACCGTGGCTCTCCAGGTTTCAAAAATGTATCAGGGGTCTGGTCGAAGCGACGCGAGACCCGAAGGCTGGTGAGTATCTGGCGCAGCGCATCAGCAGTGCCATACAGAGGGGCAACGCCACTAGCGTCTCGACGACCCTTCCGATTGGTATTAATATGGTTCAATTGAGCTACCTCTATATTGATTGCAACAGTTTGCAGTTAGCTAAACTGTTTCAATTGTAAATTCTAGTGCTATTTTTTTCTATGAATTCGGCAATTTTGTAAATAAATAAAATAACAATTCAATAATAAAAACAAATTAGAACTAGTATTCACAATTGAAACAATTAAGCTAATTGCAGACTGTTGCAAACAATCTACAGGTAGCTCAACTGATCCATATCAATACCAGTCGGAAGCATCCCCAAGGCGCTGGCTGCATGCTGATGCGCTGCGCCAGATAGCCACCAGCTCTCGGGTCACGCGTCGCTACGACCAGACGCTCAGATAACTTTTTAAAAACCCGGAGAGCCTCGGTACCCCACGGACCTAGGGTCTCAACCCCAAAGGGAGCAAATGTGTAGGCCTCTTGAGATCCTCGGCCAAATCTGCCGCCGCACCAGCCCTCACGGATGTCCTCGGAAGACGGAACAGCGCAAGTTAATAAATTGATGGCTACAGATAAAAATATCAAATTTAATGCCAAATATAATACCTACTATCTACTAAGCACTACCTTTAGTAATGAAGAATACGATGAAGTACTGACCAACTGAAATTATTTAATTCATCGCAGAGCTGGATTCCCAATCCAGGCTTTTCCACATTACCTACTTCATTTTCCAAATTCATTAGCCCTACTACCTACCTAATCTTATTTGTCCAATTTTTCATCCTTTGGTGTATATATTATTGTAACAAAAATAAAACAGTTTGTATAATTAACTGGTTTATTTAATTATTTACAACGACTATTGTACAAAAATTGGAAAAAAAAGTCACTCTGCTTTCAAGTTAGAATTATTAACACATCGCAAAGTAAAACAGGACTTAAACATTTGTAACGTGGAAGCTGAAGTGGAAGTGATTCTAACTATATAAGTTATACAGCTCCCGACAAAACTTTTAGAGATATTGTCATTTTAATCACACCCGCCGCTATCGCGCGCGGCACTCAGAATAGGCCCCTACACACGCGCATTTTTGCGCAAAAATACCGCCACGAACATACAGCGTACAGGATATACAGCGTTTTAAATATAATTGCCTTTACAGTGAGTCAGTTACGACCATGTCACCGCCACCAGTATGGAGCTGAAGAGGAATGAGAAGGCCGGCAGTCTTTCGCCCAACAAGCCCCCGCTGAAGCGAGACAGCGGCGATGAGGGAAAGAGCTCGCGATCTTCTAGCAAGTCCGAGAAGGAACTGAGGCTGCAACCCGAGAGGTCACCGAGTGAGGATGGGAGGAGAGAACGAAAACTTTCGAAGACTAGTGATGGTTCTAAGGATACTTTTGAAAGGTGGGTTTTTTTTAGGCACCTGTATTCGGAATACTTCCGCTTGGCAGCAGCTTCCTTCGATGTAAAACCAAGCGTGGTGATTATGGCAAAAATCCTTGGTTGTGGTAGGCACGTTCAGCAGTGGACGTATTAATGGATTTGGAATAGATTAATGATAATAATATTAATAATAAATAAATGCTGGATAATCCACTCAGCATTATCTAGCCCCAAACTAAGCGTGTTGTGTTATGGCTAGGTACTAGATAACTGATAAACTTAATACATTTGTTGGTTTATTTAGCGGGTTGATCTTAAAACTGGGTTTGCAGAATTCAATGTTTTGATTAAGCTCTATGTACACATGGTTTAGGGACACCGGGTCACTGTACAGTGGGCTACCATAAAACCTTTGCCGTCCAGACCACTCGCTTATGGAACAGTCTTCCAGTGGAATGTCGCGAGGTATCCTCAGTACATGTCTTCAGATCTAGAGTCTATAATCATTTTCTTTCTCAAGAATAATTCGGTACGTTATATATTTTATTATTCATTTATGTATATTTATGTTAATGTCACGATTTATTAATTGTATTTTCCTTTGTTTCTAGTAATTAATAATTTTTGTTATCTAGCACTACCTACTAAATTGTTGTCAACACTACCCAAAGGTTAGCAGGTAGAGAATTCTATCTAGCATTATGTTCGCCTATGTACAACTTTTGTGCAATAAAGAATATTCTATGTATCTATCTATCTATGAACAATCAGTTTTTCACAATTTGTCTAAATGTGAAAAACTGTAATT
The DNA here is from genome assembly GCA_963662085.1 of Eupithecia inturbata. Taxonomy (NCBI): domain Eukaryota; kingdom Metazoa; phylum Arthropoda; class Insecta; order Lepidoptera; family Geometridae; genus Eupithecia; species Eupithecia inturbata. Next base: position 2,224,845 of record OY759196.1, on the reverse strand, counting down.
TTCAAATACTTAGTAACTCGGTAGTGCTATCTATAGTGTGGGTCCCAGAGAATCCCTGCGTGATAAATTCAAAGAAATAAACATACTGACTGTACCATGTCAATAAATTTATGAAAACCTATTGTACACTCATAGAAATATCAATCGGTTCCCTAAAAATAGCGATGTACATAATTTGAATACAAGAAATAAACATAAACTCGCTGTGCCCACAACTAGACTACAAAAAATTAATGTGTCTTTTAAAGGGCAATGTATACGCTTCTACAACAAAACTCCTAGTGAGTTGCAAAAATTATCAGTAAATAAATTCAAACAAATTGCCAAAACCTTCCTGTATAAAAAGGCCTACTATAAAATATCAGATTATCTAGAGGATAAAAAAGCGAGGGACGGAATTTGCTCCAACTCGAAAAATAACAACTAACTAAAGGTTTCTTCGTCGCTTCTTTACTTTAGTCTACATACCGAAGCGACTGAAATCAAAAATATCACTTTATTTCCGTGTCAGTGTTTAATTAGTAAGAATTTGGCTTTTTCTAAGTATACATTTATTGTATTTATGGAAATAAAGAGTTTTTGACTTTGACTTTGCAAGTAAAATACTTTTAAAAAGTTGACCCTGGTCAGCGGGCTTTTTTTTGGACTTAATAAGTCTACAAATTAAGCAATATTTAACTAACAAAAGCTTTCTGAGCAATTATAATTAGAGACCAATAATTTAACAAAAAGCTACTCAAACTTACATATAAATAAAAAAGCTAATTTGCCTTTTACCAGCTTTTACATAACCTTCGACACAAATCTCCGGCCACTTAGCAAACAGCCAAATAACCATGACGTAGCTACACAAAGCTAGTGTAGCTATGTAAATGTTAATCGATCATCAGGATTGGGGTTCTGTGGTCACCCCAATCAGCCCCTATAACATAAGTTACAGGTTATTTAAGAAAGCGCTGGGGAACATTATTAACATATTTGATCACACTATCACATCACACTACCTCTTCACGCCAAATGTACTGAACGGATTATGCTGAAATTTTTCAAACAGGTAATTCTAATCCTGGAATCAAACATAGGCTACATTTTATCTCATTAAACATGGTATATTAATACCCTTCAACGTTTCCATATAAATAAAGTGTGTGAATCCGCGGGCAGAACCTAGTTATGTAAATGCGAATGTTTGGATGCTTAGATGTTTGTCAACTCATCACGCCAAAACTACTGAACAGATCATGCTGAAATTTTGCATACAGGTAGGTTTAGACCTGGATTAAAACATAGGCATACTTAGTGAACCATACTTTTTATCGCATAAACCAGTTCCTATGGGATAGAAATAACCTTAAAACGTTTCCATAGAAACCATGCGTGCGAAGCCGCATGCAGAAACTAGTGTAATATAAATTTAAAGTGGATAAGTCGACTTTAATTAATGTGTAGTTAATTTTATCTAGCATACCAACTAACCACTAAGAACTAACTTTCTACTAAATAAACGTTTTAAGCCCCGACAAAAAAGAGCGCGAAAGAACGCTAAGCTAATAACACCCTTCTTTAAGTCGGAGCTTAAAAAGCTGACGCTTAACTAATAACTTTTTAACTTTTAAGATTTTAACTTTTAATTTTTTTAACTTTTTAACCCTTCTTTAAGTCGGAGCTTAAAAAGTTAACGCTTAACTAATAACTTTTTAACGTTTAAGATTTTAACTTTTTTAATTTCTTAACCCTTCTTTAAGTCGGAGCTTAAAAAGTTAACGCTTAACTAATAACTTTATAAGCTCCGACTTAATGAAGGGTGTAATTAATTTAGCGTTAACTTTTTAAGCACGACAAAAAGGGGAGTGTTATCAGTTTAGCGTTAACTTTTTAGGCCCCGGCAAAAAGAGGGGTGTTATTTTATTAGTTTAGCGTTAACTTTTTAAGTCCCGACAAAAAGAGGGGTGTTATTAGTTTGGCGTTAACGTTTTAAACCCCGACAAAAAGGAGGGGTGTTATTAGTTCGGCGTGTGTCTGTGGCATTGAAGCTCCAAAACGGACTTAGATTAAATATGCAGTTGTTTCAATGTTATGATAGTACAAAGACAACATGTCGTTCGGGTGGAACTTCTGATAAAAAAAATTGTATTAGCTTTTGTAGTAGCTAACTAGTTATGGCACGAACCAGTGCGACTTTAGAAAGCGCAATGCACGCCATTTTGTGAAAAGGATAGGCATAGGATTTCGCATTCATAGGAGCGGGACAGATCATATGTTTTTCAAACGGCGTAAGCGCAAAAATCAAGTTTTTGCTTGTTTACAAGAAAACTACACAACTTGAACCAGTAGAAAACTACACGACTGGTTCAAGGAACCAAATAATTAGTAAATAACCTGAATCAGAACATAAGTCATTTAAATACACCGCAGAGTTCCTGAGATCTTGACCAAATGATGCACGAAACAATGCACTTCCATAATTTTTTTCCTAATCTAGTTTTCACGTTCAAGGAACCAATGATTTTTTTTAATTTTATGTAATTTGAATTTTTTACCACTGAGATCCCGTGAGTACTAAGATCTAGGCCTAGTTTGACAACCAAACCGGTTAGATTCGCCCCTTATTGAACGCCAACTATTTAAACACCAATGAGACCGTTAATGTGCATTAAAAGTGATCCAACAAACTCTCCTCGACTGTGGCCGTCGCACCGCAGAATTGGAAATAATTGAGCAGATCACAGCGGGAGTATCTTGAGTCCGCTTTGTTCCACTTTGCGGAAAGCTATGATTAATACTCGGATTCCGGATTTGCAGACGGGCTGCTTGTGATGGCAACCACTAAAGGAAAATGAATAGTAATATAACTGAACGGACACTGAATTGGTAAAAGGTTGTTGGGTAGTAGAACTATTTGCGATAGAGCGCTTCCAGGGAAGTAACTCGAATTCTTGAAAGGAGATATATTGATATTTCAAACGAAACCAAAATCCATGGAAGAAAGACTGTCTTTGGTTTATAGACCGTCAGTGTATTAGTTTCGAACGTTTTGGAGTAGTTCGTGATAATTATGAGAACAGGCAAATAAGATTTTTTATAATCGTAAGTTTAAGAAGCTTTTTGTGATATTATTGGCCTTCATTAGCTGCACTAAATTGTTCTGAAAACTTTAATATTAAGGCTTGAATTTCACAAATTCCTAAAGTGTCAGCGCGGTTGCGCAGTTGCGTAGTTCCTCTACAAAAACCAAAGATGTCACGGACGGTTGGATTTGCAATGATTTGCAAGCTACGTAGCACAACCGAGCAGATAAATGTATTTTTTTTTATATTTAGTTAATTTCTCGAATAACAGCTGTAAGGATTGGCGTATAGATATAATTTATATAGCCCTTAGACCCGTTTTACGATGTGCCACATAGAAAGGACATAATATCATACAATAGCATAAGCCAAACAAGTACAAAACGAGTGTGAGCACCAATACAAACCAACGCTGGTTTAATGGTGCAATATCAGCAAAAATATGTATACTTTTTACAAATAAATAAATATTCTATTAAAAAAAAAATTTAAAAAAATTGCCCGTATGATCTGTCCATATGGTTGCCTACAAGACAATAAGCTACGACCCCAGTTGGATTGGGTTACTTGTCGGAGGTTCTGCGCCGATATGCCTCATGTTTAGAGTTGGGTTATGCTAACATAATCTTGGGTTATGCTAACATAATTTATTAGCAAAGAAAATTACAGTTAATTAATATAAACTAAATAGAACTAGTATTTACAATAGAAACAATTGAGCTAACTGCAGACTGTCTAAAGGTAGCTTAAATTATTTACGTGTCTGGAGATTTACTGAAGATATTACAAACTTTATTAAGATAAATGTGTATAAATTATTTGCTAATTTAAACAGTGCTTATTATGAAGAAATCTAACCTTTGAGGCAAGTTTTAAAACAATAATTTAGTAATTATTAAGATTTGAATTAAGGGGCATCCATAAATTACGTAAGGCTTTTAGGGGGCGAGGGGGTCGAACAAAATCTCACGAAATCTCACCAATAGGAAATGGGGGTCGAAAAATGCCAAAATCGCCTCATGTAACTTATGATCGCCCCCTTATCAACGGCATACCATGATATTAAGTTTAAGTTTAACAGTCATCTAGTACCCTAACACAAGCTCAGGGCTCGGGGCTACATGATACTGGGTGGATTGTCCAGCATTATTAAATTATTCCTATAATGACCAGCAAAGTATGCAGATCAAATACCTACCATAGACTATTCTGGATCAATTCAATTAAATTTTTGAATTTTAAAAGTTTTTTATTAAATAAAAGTAGTAACCGTAAGTACGTTTTCAGTGTGAGTTTAGTCCTAGAAACAATACAACATAAAATCATTTACGGCGTTTTATAAAAAACCTAAATTCTTAATTTCTTTTACAACCAAACTAACACCACTCATAAAACCAATTAAACCAGTGAACGCTATTGAAACGGAAACCTTTTGTCCCGACTGTAGTTAAAACATGCTTTTCATCACATATTCGCCTGAAATAACTGAGTATTCAATACCTTCATGAATATGATATTTTAAATAGCAGCCGAGCCAGCAGTTTCCGACAGAAAGTTCAGTGAATATCCAAATAATGATGATTTTGATGAATGAATACAACAATAGAGTTTTGTAAAGGGTTATTAGCGTATGGTTAACTAGCATATGTCCGCCGAATCACGCTCGTTTTTCCGAGATAAAAAGTATACATTACTCTATCATTGTCTGCACCTATGCCAAATTTCAGCCCGATCAACTTTGTAGTTTTAGTTTGAAGAAATAACATAGGTACATCGATCCATCAAAACTTAGGTATTATTGTGATGTACAGTGACGTTCATCGATAGAGTCACAAATCAATTATATAGATATATTTTAAACTAGTACCTGGTGCACAAGTCTGATAAAACAACCATTTGCTAATCTCTGCGGCCAGAGGAATAATTCTAAGTATTCAGGCTCAACCGGTCCAAGGACTCAATAAATATTCCTGACTCAATTCGAACAACAAATACATACGCTTGAGTGCTTTCATTCTGATTCAATAAGCTTTGATTTAATTCCACTTGGTTTACTCACTTTACACTTCCAGTGGTTTACAATCATCGGATTTTAGCGCTGTATCAGAACCATAATCAATTACATTTATTACAAGTCTATTTTAAAATAAATACAAATATAAAACAAAGTGGTTATCGTTTCACAATTTTTTGTCCACGACGCGAAAGAAATAAAATAACTCATATTCACCGAAAAATCATCTCTACGACGTAGCACCTTAGCATCATAAGCTACGCTCCATTCTTCTTTCTATCTATAGCATAGATACTGTGTAAGCACAGTGATTGAGTGCAACATCACCGATAACTGTTTTTCCTTTTCCTGACATAAAACATGCAAGCAAAATGCACCCGTAAAGCCCCCTTTTCAATCGGAGTAATCTCCACATTTCCATCTAGTATTCAGCCCACACTCACCGCGGCATCGCATGAATAGTTTACACAGATCCGTTATGCGGTGAATGATCTTTGTGACATTGTTATAATCTATTCCTTTCGTTGTTCTATGAAAACGGCTTTCCTAAAGCTTGTGGTGTAAACCTAAACGAACATGACCTTAATCATATTATTCCATCTTAAACAGCCGGTTGTTAATTTGCTGACCAGCTCTTTAACTAATCAATGATCGAAACTCTTTTAAACATCAGTTCAGGCTTACCTATGTATGTCCAACAGGTCGAATACCACCTATGCCCTCTTTCCCAGAAAACGCTGGTGGGAGATGACGTGAGTGTCCAGGAGTGTATGATTCATCTTATTGTTAATAGCATAAGGCAGTGATAGAGATAGATCGAGATAGAGAAACATTTATTAACGAACACAACCCTGATACAGCACAGAAGAGAAATAATACATAACTTACAAACAATAAATTAAACATACAATACAAAATTACCTAACTGAAAAAAAACAGATTAAGAAAAGAGTAGGTAAGTAGTGATTTCTTCTTTAACAAATAAATATAAATAATAAATTCTGCAAAGTCCATCAATATGACCGTGAGGTAATAATAATAATTTGGGATATACATCTGGCTATACTGTCGTAAACCGCCAATATGCAAGGAATTACACCCAAAAGGGTTTCTAAAGAATTCCATAGATATAAAACACGTGGAATTAGAAGAGTATTGGAGGGTGGCCGGAGCGTAGTTTTCAACATTGTAGTAGCCCTACTTTGATTAGATACAAACTGATTAGGAACAAACGAGGAACCGTCTGTAAGTAGGTATTTTTTCGAAGATTCATTTGACCAATTATCTTTATATTCTCGAAATCGTCAAAATGCATAATATCCAGTAGTACCCAGCAACGGGGTGATGGTGATAATGATAATGAAATGTATAAATAACAAACTGACGTTGATTTCCTCGAAATTCATAGGTATTTCAATAACGATAAGAAATTGCAACCAACAAAATGATTATAAGTTGTGTGTTTATGTTGTTTTAGGCAAATATTTGTCATTTATCTATAAATGTTAAGTGAAGATAACTATTATCTTCCTGAAGTCATTTAACTTGTAACTGTAAACTAAAAAAAAATAAGACAAACAATACAATTACAAAGTTATAATAACTGATAATGGCATTAATCATCTTCATTATTTAACACAAACCTTGGCGAATGCTGAGTTGATAGATAGATAGATTAGTGCTAAGACTACGCCAAACTACTGAACGGACCGTGCTTAGGTTTTGCATAGATCTCAAAGTTTTATGCTGGAAAAACGCGTACGAAGTTAATACATGTATTAATACTAAACTCGGAACTGCAAGACCGTTCGACGTGAGGTCGCTAAGTTTTTTTATTAAACAGCAATTCTGGTAAATTGATTTTCATCCTGGTAAAAGTTGTGCGAAGCTACGGGTAGCGGCTAGTACAACATATTTTGATATAAAGGACCATTTATCACGCCATTTGGCGGGAAAAAATTGTCGGCCCGGAGCTTAATGATGCTACGGGAGGAATACAATATCAGAACGTAAACAACTTGATATTGCAACCTGTCTTTATTGCTAGCTATTTAGCATGATTAATCAAAATGGAGGTGTGTCAACCTTTTAACTTTATTCTTATGGTTTAATTAACTAGCACTAGATTCTCTCTGCGTTGTCTTACACGTTAATACTTGTAAGTAATACAAATACGCATGTGTGCTGTACTAGATTATTTATACGTATAGGAGTACCTACGAGCACTTATAAAAAGTTTTGTCACAATCGCATTGTAGATTCAGGGTTCAGCAACAAATATTCACTACTCCTCCTTAAAGACTAAGTTAAAATGTTCGATAATTCGAATATTTTTGTAAAAAGCAGCCGAAACTTACAGTTTGCATTTTAATTATCTCCGTCGTAGGGCCTCTATTATAACACTATTTACACTCTGTTTTTAGGCTCTACGGTGAAATTATTATTTGTAACTTGAATTAAATAAGGTTTCTGACTGTTCCTATTATGATTGAATTTTCAAAGTATTGTAGGTTTAATTTTGTATTAGATCTATCGATCGACATCTTTAGAACAATATTTAATTTATTTCCACAATAAACACTTGATGTCGTTATTTTCTTAACTTAAAAATAGGATCAATGGATTACACAAGATAATATTACAAAAGGAAAAAAGGAAGCGCCTTATGCAATTGTATATACGCAGAAAATAAAAACCGAGAGGCAGTGATTTTTAAACAGTAAATTTAAAATTATGATGGGATGCGTAAACGGGCCTAGAATTTATAAAATGAAAAAATATTACAATGCTTCAAGATAACGTTAACGTTATTACTTTATAGTTTAACGTTATCACCAAATAACTAATAATTTAGTCACGTTTATGAACTTAAATAAACGTATTTGTTATCTTTCTCTCTATCTTTCTTCATTCAGAATAACTGAATCAACACCTTTATCTTTACAGACAAGACTCAAAATCATCGTGTGTAACCAGTCCAAAAGTATCCCGGAAGTACTTTACCAACTGGAAACAAGCTTGCGACAAGACGAAGGACAGAACGAAAGAACTGTTGAAGAGGTGGCGGACCCTGCCGGAGTCTGATGCGGGGGAGGAGGGGATGCTGACTCCGGGGCAGGACGAGGAAGATAAGCCGACAGGGTGGAGCGTGCATGTTTGGAGTAAGTGCTAATGATAGTCACTTCGAGAACCTTCTATACTAATAAAAGCTTAGAAGGTTCTAGAGTTCGAAGCGAGGGAAAAAGGGATGCTGACTATGCTGAGGCATGATGAGGAAGATATACTAACTGGATGGAACATCCATGTTTAGAGGCTGTGATAGTCATATGTCTTTGCAAAATTAGAAAGTTCTAGAAGTGGAGCTTTTAAAAATACATTCAAAAGCCTAAAATTTCATCTCACACTCCGTCACGAAAACAAAATATTGTTCTAATGGCGTTATAACCACTTTTCAAAGTTTTGGAAATCCTAGTTTAATGTTTCTGTGAAGGCTCTATATAACTAAACTGTTGAAAGTTGGAATACAAAGATGGTGTTATGAAGATTTAATGTAACAGCCACAGTTATGTTATTCCTACCGAAACACACTTCAAAATAAAAATACCTTAATAATAGGTAGTTAGATAATTATTAATTGCGGTTTTCCTATCACAAACAGAAACGGTAGTGAAAAAGTTCTAAGTCTATGGTAATATTTAAGTGTAAATATCACACCACAAATAAAACAAACAACAACACAGCTACAATTGTATATTGTAATATGTGTGTCTGTAGTATAATATTTGTTTTTATTAAAAACAATTAATATGCAGACTTTTAACTAAAAAGTTTACCGTTTTCAGCTTTTACCTCAAAAACATGAACTTGTTTTTCGGCAGAAGAAAGAAGTTTTCAAAGTTATGTGAAAACTCCTTTCTTCTGCCGAAAAACATCAATAAAGGTGTACCTACGGAACCTACTCCTTCCTACCAACCTTGTGGCATACATGCCTGTAAAATAATATTTACTCTATATCACACATCACACTAATAATAAAAATTCGAAAGTTTGTTTGTTTCGATGTATAGATGTTTGGATGGATGTTTGTTACCTCTTCACGCCAAGACGACTAAACCGATCGGGCTAAAATTTTGCATAGATGAAGCTCTAAGTCTGGAATCAAACATAGGCTACTTTTTATCCCATAAAACAGTTCCCATGGGATAGAAATAACCTTTAAACGTTTCCATAGAAACAACGCGAGCGAAGCAGCGGGCAGAACTAGTACTTAATAATGTTAGACAATACATGCTGCATCATCAGACCCAAAATAAACAGAACTTGTGTTTATATAATTATTCTTGTGACCCTACTGTACATCCCATCCATCCATCCATCCATCTTGGCCATCTTGACCTTAGGCTGTTCACCACAGGAACAAGGTCAAACATAAGTTACCTACCTATCTCAGACATTTAGCTAGATAAATTGTATATATTGTAATTTAACTAAATTTAAGTAAACCTATCCACCGTTTTTTAAAAATAAAGATTTATTTTTTTAGATATTCGTACCTATATTGCATTCCTGGACTTACAATGGACTATACTGACTATTCTGGGTATGTACTCAATAACAGATATACTTGAAACAATATCTATATATGTAAAAGAAAGTCGTGTTAGTTACTTTTTAACTCAAGAACGGCTGAACGGATTTCGGTGAAATTTGGCAGCGAGGTAGATGGTATCCCGGGGCCGGACACAGGCTACCTTTTATTCCGGAAAAAAGCGTGCAAAGCCGCGGGCTGCAGCTAGTATTACATAAATATATTTTTTTATTATACAAAGACACCCAGAAAGTTTGCCACACGATTGAGAATGTTCTAGAACATCTATACTAATAGGTATCCCACATAACGTACCGACTAATAAAGATACACGCGTCATATTATCTTATCTTATCTATTATCGGGCACGGCACTCAAAGCCGTGCATTATTGAGTGTCCAATTAGAGACCGCGTCCTATCGATCCGCTATTTACGTCGACTCGGACAAGCCTTGTTTGTATGAATCCACCTCGTATGTCGCCTACGGCTCGGAACTGAATCGGACGATATAACATTGTTTATCAGGTTCTGGATGATGTTCTCACAGCTACATATATTTCGGCCAGGACATAATTTATAGTGCAAACACATCTCTACTCCTTCAATAGCATAATCTGGTGGGACGGACGGGATTTTTCTTTATTTATATTGTTCAAATTTGATAATGATAAGTCAGGAGCTGGACCTGTAGCTTATCGTGCTTTTTCAGGCACGGGGGTGTGACACAGTCAATTTTCTGACTCCACGCTGGTAATTTGAATTTTACTTGCTAGAAAAATCCCAATAATAATTTTGGCCTGACGTTTTATCCACATTCTGGATATTCGAATTCACTCTTCTACTCTTAAAGAGCTCATGACGAGCTCGTGCCACTGTAGTAGACTGCTTAGCTAACATGGGATTTAACATCAAAAATTTAAAAAAAAAAACTTTGGTCTCATATTGAAAAACACAATACCACCGTTGTTTTCTTTCGTTTGTCTACATAGGTAAGTGACTCGTGCTAAAATAGTAAATTTAAGTACCTAAGTAGGTAGCCTACATAGTTCTGTTTTTCCTCATTTAAGTGAACTGTATTTGTGTTCTATGAGGAAAATATACCGAAAAATATCAAGGGGCCTGCGTCCAGCAGTGGACCAATATAGTCTGTTGATGTGAGCTGAGGAAACCAAAAATTGCTATTGAAATAATTCCTTTTTTTACTTTGGAATATTTTTTAAATTTATTTTGCAATCAAAGTAATGGTTCGATCTTTGACACTGTTATATTAAAATATGGAATGATCTACCACCTCCATTAAGAATTAATTGGCTTTGTAACATTTCAATCAAAGGTATAATATTCCTACTCTCACGACAGAAACACATGATAGGAAAAACCTAGGTACTTTCAAATCACTTTCTCAATCACCTATTTTTGAACTTTATGCTGGTGAGTATCTGGCGCAACGCATCAGCATTGCCATACAGCGGGGCACTGCAGCCAGCGTCTTGGGGACGCTTCCGACTGGTATTGATATGGATCAGTTGAGGCACCTGTAGATTGTTTGCAACAGTCTGCAGTTAGCTTAATTGTTTCAATTGTAAACACCAGTTCTAATTTGTTTATATTATTTGGTTGTCATTTTCTTTGTTAATATGATCCTTTTACTATTAAATATACAGACAGTTTGGGCTAGGTACATTTCATCGGTAGACTCCGTCCTTAGTACCACGGTTGCTGAGATATAATTTTTTAAAGTTATTTTGAAAATCACCCAATATCTCGCCTATAAATCGTCATATCTTTTTTTTTTGTGATTTTAATGCCACAAAGAAAATTAATAGGAACCTATTAATTTATATAAGTACCTTCTCTATCCGATAAGGACTCTCTATTATTCACGTGAGGCTCGAAAGGAGGGGAGATTCGGCACAATCACGAAATATCACAAGGGGGAGCTAGTGAGTTATACATTTTTTCTTTGAACATGCGATTTCTAAACCGGACTGACACATTTTTATCACGGTGCTTCAATTCAATTTGGTTTGTAAATATTTAGAGATAATATTGGAATTTTTCGATACTTTGCCTCTATAAGAAAATACACGTGATTTTGGTTAGGGGAGAAGGGGTAGTCTAAAACCTCGCCACGTATCACTAGGAGGGTAGGTTATAAGTTACTAAAAAACACGTATTTATTGGACAAAGTCAAAGTCAAACTCAAAAACTCTTTATTTCCATAAATACAATAAATGTACACTTAGAAAAGGTCAAATTCTTAATAATTAAACACTGACACGGTAATATAGTGATATTTTTGATTTCAGTCGCTTCGGTATGTAGAATAAAGTATAGAAGCGACGAAGAAACATTTAGCCTGTTAGTTAGTTGTTAATTTTCGAGTTGGAGCAAATCCCGTCCCAAGCTTTTTAGTCCTCTAGATAATCTGATATTTTATAGTAGGCAAGAAACACAAGAAGGTTTTGACAATTTGTTTGAATTTATTTACTGATAATTTTTGCAACTCACTAGGAGTTTTGTTGTAGAAGCGTATACATTGCCCTTTAAAAGATACATTAATTTTGTGTAGTCTAGTTGTACCTGTTATAAATTATTAAAAACAAATACGAAACTATTATTAACGGCTATAATTTTATATATCCAAGTAACACGAGACACAAGCTGTGGGCAGAAAATATAGTAGGTGCCTTCTCGAAACTAATTTGTTTTTGATTTCAATTACTGAGCAACTTCAGTGAGGCGCTTCTGCTGAATTTCAAAGAGGAAATATCGGAGGTCGTCCTTTTTGCAAAGATTGTTATGAGCTCAGAGCGGTACTCGATAGCAAGCTCTCTAGCGCGGAATGATGCCATTGGAAATTGAATGTTCTGAATAAATCGATATTAAACGAGAAAGCAAGTTTTTGAGGTACAAGCTATGCGTTAAATTGATTGTCGGTTTAAAAGGGATACATATCTACCGCTAGCCTGTTTTTATATGTTGAGGCCAAAAAGCGGGTACTACGAAGTAAAAATTAATTACGCAGTTCACGGCATCGTGTAGACGTTGCTCATGATCTGTCATTACCTCTATATTTGCGGGTAGAACGAGGATCCATCCTTTAGCTGGCACTGGTCAACAAACTGTCTCGCGTAATGTAATTATTTTAAAAGTATATTTGTTATTTAAAAACAAGTTCTCTGTTTACATGAATATAAGTTAATAACTTGATTTAATTGTATCATTTGGAAATCCCTAAAAGTAACCACGTATTAACCTGGATGGTATTAAATACTTACTTCATCCAGGGGATGGAGTAAGTATTTAATACTACTGCTGGCTACTGGCTGTATAACCTCATCACACTTATATCACTAATCCATACTTAAAATTATAAATTCGAAAGTAACTCTGTCTGTCTGCCTGTATGCCTGTCTGTCTGTCTGCCTGTATGCCTGTCTGTCTGTCTGTTACCTTTTGGCGCCTAAACGGCTGATCGGATTTTAATGAAATTTGGCAGGGAGGTAGACGGTATCCCAGGGACGGATAAAGGCTACTTTTTATCCCGGTGAAGTGCGTGCGGAGTGGCGGGTAGTAGCTAGTCACTTATAATTACAAATGCGAAAGTTTGGATGTTTAGATGTTAGTAACCTAACTCCAAACTCACTACACAATATACAAATAGCTTGTTAAACCACATGTGCTATATCTCATTGAAATATGGGGTAAAGCCGCCAAAACTAAACTAGCTGTACTGCAAGTTCTACAAAATAATCAAACTACTTTTTAACTATCATTACCTTACTCCTACTAGAAGTAAATACGAAGAAACAAATCAAATGACTATTAATGAAATGTACATATACTAATTAATGCATTCTAATCCGTAAAATCACCAAAAACTCCATTCATACTAACTTTCGTTTTTAAATTCAAAGCAAGTAACAAAAGGTAACACTCGCCGAGCTAGTTATCTTGTTTTGGCCAAAACAAGATAACTAGCTCGGTCAGAACGAATTATGCCAAAAAAAATGTTTACTTTTGAAGGAGCAGCTTTATAACAAACTACCCGAAACATTGCAAATGTAAGCTCGTTTCATAGTTTTAAAACTGAACTTGCTAGTTTTGTTAGGGAACATTACGAAAATTTATAAGATTGTTAAATTGTAGTGAGTGTGGTTTAATTTATTCTTAGTGTGTGTATGAGTGACTACTTTTTTTTGTACTTTTTCATTTATCTGTGCAAAACAGTAAGAACAAAACGAAAGAATAATATTAAAAATCAACAGCGTTTAGAAGAAATATCCGAATTTCAAATATGTTTTTTATAATTCAGAATTTAATTATTTCTTCTAAACGCTATTGAGTTTGAGTATTTTTCTTTCACCCAAATATTTGTCAAAGTATTGGACACTAATTGAACTTTTCACGAATAAAAAAAACTATTTATACGGCTACAGATAATTATTTTGTGTTCTCAACGCCGTTGGTGCATAGACCAGCCTCAATACCTACATAGATATAATCCACGCGCTATCAAAATCGGACGGAACCTGTGACACAGTGAATATTCAACCGCGAAACTAAAGCGGTTGAGTATTTACTGTGACACAGTAAATACTCAACCGCTTTAGTTTCAGTTCGAAACGGTCCCTGCCGACTCTGATCTGATTCTGATCTGACTTTACTTGTCGTGTTAGTCATATTAGCATGAATGTCGGATGTACGTACGTTTCGTAGATAGATAGACAGATAATACTTCATTCACAGAAACTTATACATATATAAAATAGTATGGTACAGTAGGTAACAGAATTGGCGGCCTTATTGCTTAAAGCGATTTCTTCCAGCAATCAAAGCTTAAAAGAGACGACAAAGGATGACGGAGCTAATTACAAATATAAAACTAATACAAACTACAACAAACTAAAATAATCCTAATACACATATACCTACCAAATAGAAATATACACTAATACATAACAACAAATACAATAGTGACTTTGAGAGACATACTAATTACTTACTTAAATAATATGCGTAAACTTTTCGTTTAAAAGTGTGATGAGATGTGGCTCTCTTTTTTGTTGTTTCGTAATGGTAGGTTAGGTTAGGTACGTTTATTAATCACCAGCGACTAAATAAACATACTCGTACGTCTATGTGACAAAGAGTTTGGTGTAGGATGGTAGGTACTAGAATTTACCAAGTATGTTTACCATTTTGTGACAAGCATATGATATCGCGTTCATAGGAGCGGGACAAAGCATACGTTTTTGGAACGTAAGCGCAAAAATTAAGTTATTGTTTATTTACAAGAAAACTATGCAACTTATGACATAACTGTACAAAAGGTTCAAGAAACCAAATAATTAGTAACAACCTACGAATCGAAACATTAGTCATTTAACACCACATAGACCACAGAGTTCCTGAGATCACGACTAAATTATGTGCGAATCAGTGCATTATTTAATTTTATTTTATCGTAGCTATATTTTTTCTCAATTATGTTTTCACTAAAAGGAACCAAAGAAAAAAAATTAATTTTATGTAATTCTAGTTTTTTACCGCGGGGATCCCGTGAGTACTGAGATCTAGGCCTAGATTGACAACCAAACCTGTAAGGTTCGCCCCTTAAGACGACTTCCTAATTCCATGGGCTTTACAAGTTATAATTCCATGACGAGGCCTGCATTCGGGCCTGCCTGCAAGTTACTCTAAATCTACACCTTTTCTTACGAAGTTATCCAGACCAAATTAACACAATCGAGTCGATTCACGAGTATCATCATTTAATTTAAGTAACATAATTTTTATTTGTTTTTATTTATTTTATTTTATTTATTCGTTTTAGGGGAAACATCGGTTCAATATTTATCAAATAAACACAGTGTTTGGCAATTAGGTGACCATTAATAGGTTCCCACATATATGTACATAGCTACATATTATAAATTACAAGAAAACAAATGTTAGCACCGTGTAAGTTAAGTTTATACATACATAATTATGTTGATTACCGCTAGGAATCATTCACACTCATAAACAAAATAAGTTCCAAAAATGTTTTATTGCTACCCTTTAACCTACTGCTTAAAGAAGATCTTATTTAAATCACATCTGAGGGTCGATATTGAGAGAAAATGATCTAGGTCACATTTTTTGCTGAGCTGATTGAATTTATTGCAAGTTCGATACATGAATGGGTTTTGACGATAATTTGTACTAACATTTGGGAGATATAACAGATTATTATATCTAAATGAACGAGACGGCACGTATAATTGAATAAATATGTATGATGTCTATATGTATGATGGATGACAATCAATGAATAGAGAATAGATAGACAAAATATGAATCTGAATCAATACAAAGCTGATTGACATAAGCAGGTAGGTACCAAGTTAGAAACCCCCCGGCACTTAGAAATTCCCTAAACAAACAGAAATGAGTTAAATAACTCAAGCGAAAAGAAAACCCCAGCTTTTTCACGTATGTTTTTATCGGAGCGGAAAACTAGATCCTGTGTGCGGAATCGCTGATGTTTCTATCAGAGAACAGAATACTATTTAAAGCCGCTTTGCTTAAATATTACTGAACCCAACTCAGGAGATTCATGGGCAAAAGTAAGTGAGCATTCCAGTTTCAAAAATACATGAGCAATAAACAATAGGCAGTTAGTGGACACCGTGGTGAATGGCGGTGGCGAATCCTACTACTAACTACTACTAGTAGGTACCTACTACAAGTTCTTTAGTTAAGTCAAGTATAATTCCTCCTGATTTTACCAACTGGGTATACCCAGTAGTCTGATCCGTCTACTCTTGAATCCATTAATCAGTTTCAATCTTTTTTAGGGGAATTCACATTTAAGACCGAGGAATGTAAAAGTATGATACACTGAACTATTATTAATTTATCATCAAAATGCTTATACTATATAATATATTTGACGACCGATGTGGCGCGGCGGGCGAAGGTCCGCCTGCGACGCAGAAGGGTTCGATTCCCGCCTTGGGACAAATGTTTGTACGATCTGCAAATATTTGTTCCGGGTGTTCTGGGTATTTTCTATATATATTAAAAAATATCTATCTATGTTATGTATTGTATTAAGTTTATCAGTCATCTAGTACCCATAACACAAGCTCTGCTTACTTTGGGGCTAGATGGTGCTGTGTGGATTGTCCAGCATTATTTATTTATTTATTTATTTATTTATTTATTTACTATACTTATCAAATTATTAGTTAGAATCAACCGTCGTTTCAAGGGGGGTTACAAATACAAGTGGATCTAAACACTGCAGTTTAAAGTTTAAAGCAGTTGTTCATTGCAGCTATTTATGATCAAACGTGTCTATTCGACTGTGTTCTGCGTCCATGTTTCTTTTGCTCGAACAATATCGAGCATTTCGATTCGTTTGCGCTTTCATGAAATATTAATATGTGCCTCGCAAACGGGATCTATGCAAATGTTGAACTTCACTTCGGAGAGCTAGTTGCTCAAAGCAATTTCATTCAGTGTCGATTTTTTTTGAGAATCTGAATTTCTGAAAATTATAATGGTTCGTCCGAAATTGTCTTGAGAATATAGCACCGACACTGCCATTGTTTTTAGTCGAGTCTATAGAATTATTTAAACATTGCAATCTTTTAAAAGCATATCAGCTTCTGCCCGTGGCTTTTTCGGCACACCTTCTTTCGGGATAAAAAGTAACCTTTTGTTATTCCAGGTATTGAACTACATCTATGTAAAGTTTTGTCAATTTTGCAAAAAGTGTTTTACTTACAGACTTCTCTATATTTTTCCTGGAAAATATAGATTTATATCTACAAACGCTACATACATTTTAGATGGATCGCTCTGCAAACTTCGGAGAGAGGGGGGAAGACTGGGTAATTTTTCGTCTTTTTTTTTAAATAATTCAAAAACTATGAAACCTACAGAAATTTCAAAAACTGTTTTGAAATTTACAAACTAATACCTTTTATTCGATACACCACTCGACCTTGTAGGTCCGTTTTAAAATTCGTCGCAATTTGTGCAGAAAATTTTCATAATAATTTTTTTTTTCCATTTGTTGTGTACAGGCGCACGAAATGAATTATTATTTTAAATTTAATGTTATTTGCTGCTGTAGTTGCTGAGATAGGTATTAAAGACGGAAAAAAATACAGAAAAAGCGAGACCATAAGGATTTCGAATCCGATCTCCGATCTTCAAAACCCTAAAAACATAAAGACGACCTGAGAACCTCTTCCTTTATGAAGTCGGTTAAAAAGTATGTTGTTTCTATTAGTGGAATCTTGATTGGTATAATATAAATATACTATATATACTTTTTATTTTCAGAATATATACTGTTGTCCACTTTGTTGTAGATGCTACTTTAGCTCAGAAAATTTGCAGTAAATAACCGAGTCCATAAATATCAAATTGCGACGATAGAAGCAAATAGTACTGCGACAGGCGTGAACGAAAATGCTTGAGTCCATATTCAATTTCTGTGAGTAGAACATTTCCTATTTCAACCGACAACAATAAAAGGAGAAGGTTCTCAATTCAGCTGTATGTGTTTTTTTATGTTGTTTGAATAAATTGGCATGCTATTGGAGGCATATACTCAAAATAAGCATGTTATTTCAAATTTCTGTTCTATATCCCCACCTACCTACGCTTTAATTTATCTGTTTTAGATGTTTCTGGCTTCTTCTCTTGCTTCACCTACATCATTTCTTGCACTTGATGCATCTGTCATCTATTAATTAATCCTCATTTGTAATTCTAACTTTCATCTATTCAATTATACTTGTACTTACTTATGTTTATTTATATATTTTCATCAGCATTGCCTTACAGCGGGGCAATGCAGCCATCGTGTTGGGGACGCTTCGGACTGGTATTGATATGGATCAGTTGAGCTACCTGTAGATTGTTTGCAACAGTCTGCAGTTAGCTTAATTGTTGCAGTTGTAAATACTAGTTCTAATTTGTTTTTATTTTTGAATTGTAATTTTCTTTGTCAATAAACTTATGTTTATCTGATTATACTTATGTCTGTGCTGTTCCCGTGAAGCCAAATAAAAGTATATCTTTTAGTTATCTTTATCAAAATGATAAATTTATGTTACGTGTAATCATTGAATTAATAAATAGAAAGGATGCGTTAAGCAATTTCCGATTTTATTCTAACCAGATTTTATTCTACTAGTAGGTACGTCAAATTTCGACAAAGTTGTTAAACAATTTGTTCGATTCCCGCCTTGGGACAAATGTTTGTACGATCTGCAAATATTTGTTCCGGGTGTTCTGGGTATTTTCTATACATAATAAAAAATATCTATCTATGTTGTGTATTGTATTAAGTTTATCAGTCATCTAGTACCCATAACACAAGCTCTGCTTACTTTGGGGCTAGATGATGCTGTGTGGATTGTCCAGCATTATTTATTTATTTATTTAATTTGTACGTAGGTATTGGTAATGTAATTTATTCAGTAACTTTACACTACACGGTATACCAAAGAGGTGACTCATTCGGAGCTCCGCCATTCCGGAAAGCAATAGCAGGCAGTGCAATCAGAATATATTCAGCCATCGAAAAGTTAAGCTTCCAAAGGCTCCGACTCATCCAGCGGAATAAAAAGCTAAACCGAAATTGTGAGTGAGTTTTGGAGTGGCAGCGAAATGCAGCGCCAAAAAAGCTTGTAACAATACAAAGTGTATTCAAATAAGCTAGGACACCTACTAAATCATGGAATAAAAACACAAATCATAGCAAAAATCCCGGTAATGTTAATAATCATTATCACTTCGCAAGGGTAACTATAGTATAAAAGATTCTATACTTGTTTGGTTACCAATACAATATTCTGCAATGCTATTGCAGTGGCGGGTAAATCACATTCTGCACAAAGACAGACTTACCTAATTTTATTTGCTTGAATGTAATTATTTAAACCGAATAATGTTAATTTTGTTGCGGTAAAACAAATTGAAGAAAATAAACAACACCGTTTTTGTCCGCCTCGTCATTACGTTGAGTAATGTCCTGGAATTTACGAACGAAAGTTTACTGAACAAGGTTGGACGGAAGTACATATTGATAGGGGCTGACAGGGGTGTATACCTACGGGTAACTGACGATATTGAATAACTAACCACTCTAAAAACACAATAATAGATTATTATATAAAGTGTGGAATGAAATCGACCGTGAGGTCGGGTACTTTTCATTAAGTAGTTAGTTATGTAATTAAATATTCTATAAACAACTCTAGAATATTTAAAAAAAATACAACTACACTTTCGGATTATTTGAAAAATGTACAGTCCCAAAAAAAACTACCAAAATAAAAAGTTGGCCGCAATCGTCGCTATTTCCCATTACGTACATTTTCCTTAAGTCATTTACCAAATCAAATCTTAAGAAAAAAGTTTTCCACACGTACTTTAAGATGTGAAGAAAAACAACTAATATTAGGTCCTTACATATGAAATTGGCGTTTTGTATGGGAGGAACAAAAAGTCGAATATTTTTTAATATAATATATTTAATTAATCAAAGTATGAACCATTATTTTCTATGCACTTTTGCCATCTTATAGGTAGTTCATTGATCCCTTTACTAAAAAAACCAGTCGGACGGGAATCAATAAAATCTTTGAAGGCGATTTGGACTGCCCCATCGGAGTTGAATTTTTTCCCTTGCAAGAAGTTATCCAAATTTCGAAAAAAATGGTAATCTGTTGGAGCAAGGTCCGGGGAGTACGGAGGATGTCTTAGACTTTCCAATTGAAGCTCTTCTAATTTAGTAGCCGTCTGTTGCGCAGTGTGTGGTCTAGCGTTGTCGTGAAGCAGCAGTGGCGTGGAGCGATTGACCAGCCTAGGTTGTTTAGCCGCTAGCTTTTCCATCATGGTTTGCAATTGCTGACAATAGACATCAGCCGTAATAGTCTGGCCAGATTTGAGAAAACTGTAATGAACAATACCGGCACTAGTCCACCAAACGCTTACAAGTAACTTTTTTGGGGTTAATTTTCGCTTGGGGCAGGATTTGGCTGGCTGGCCAGGATCCAACCATTGCGCTGAGCGCTTCCGATTATCGTAAAGAACCCATTTTTCATCACAGGTAATGATTCGGTTTAAAATACCTTCATTATTGTGCCGGTTTAGTAATGTAACGCAGCAGTCGACGCGCGTTTGCCGGTTTGCTTCAGTCAATTCGTGAGGTACCCACCTTTCAAGCTTTTTAATCTTCCCAATTTGCTTCAAGTGAATTAAAACAGTTTTATCACTAACATCGCAGCCTGCAGCTAACTCGGACGTGGTTTGCGATGGATCCGCTTCCACAATAGCCTTCAACTCTTCATTATCAACTTGAGTCTCAGGCCGTCCACGGGGCTTGTTCTGCAGGTCAAAATTTCCAGAACGAAAACGTTGGAACCAAAAACGAACTGTGTTTCCTTTTGCAACACGACCGCCATACACATCATTCACCCTTCGAGTTGTTTCCGCAGCACTAGTGCCACGGCGGAACTCGTACTCGTAAATAATGCGATATTTTAAGTTTTCCATTTTGTAAAATGAGTGACGCAAACAGAAAAAAACAGAAGAAAAAAAAACAAATGAATGACGATCATCGAAGCACAAATACATGAGTCTATAGCTGTACAAATTTGAATTTGGAATTCCTTACCAACGAGGAGAAATTTGTGATTAAAGTGGCCAGTACGAAAAACGCCAATTTCATATGTAAGGACCTAATATTTACAAAAACACCTTTCGTGCTTCTTCATGTCTCCCAGTGCCAACCCTGCTTAGACTAGGGATGTTTCGTAATGCAAAAAGTTTTTAAATAGTTGTGCGAGGTGCTGAGACATTTTCATTCCGGAGACTGTATGAAATTTCCGCCGTGTCACTGCTTTCCATTTCAATTGTGAAAAAAACTTTTAGAATACGTAGGTAACTTATAATTTAGTAGGAATTGTAGGTTTCTAATGAATCACCCCACCGACGCCTGACAAATTGTAGGTTTCTAATGAATCACCCCACCGACGCCTGACAAATTGTAGGTTTCTAATGAATCACCCCACCGACGCCTGACAAATTGTAGGTTTCTAATGAATCACCCCACCGACGCCTGACAAATCATGGCAATTGTAGGTTTCTAATGAATCACCCCACCGACGCCTGACAAATCATGGCAATTGTAGGTTTCTAATGAATCACCCCACCGACGCCTGACAAATCATGGCAATTGTAGGTTTCTAATGAATCACCCCACCGACGCCTGACAAATCATGGCAATTGTAGGTTTCTAATGAATCACCCCACCGACGCCTGACAAATCATGGCAATTGTAGGTTTCTAATGAATCACCCCACCGACGCCTGACAAATCATGGCAATTGTAGGTTTCTAATGAATCACCCCACCGACGCCTGACAAATCATGGCAATTGTAGGTTTCTAATGAATCACCCCACCGACGCCTGACAAATCATGGCAATTGTAGGTTTCTAATGAATCACCCCACCGACACCTGACAAATCATGGCAATTGTAGGTTTCTAATGAATCACCCCACCGACGCCTGACAAATCATGGCAATTGTAGGTTTCTAATGAATCACCCCACCGACGCCTGACAAATCATGGCAATTGTAGGTTTCTAATGAATCACCCCACCGACGCCTGACAAATCATGGCAATTGTAGGTTTCTAATGAATCACCCCACCGACGCCTGACAAATCATGGCAATAAATCAAACTATAAAATCTTGAATGTATGAATGTCTGTTACTTCTTCACGCTACAAACCGTTTGGGCTGAAATTTTGCATTGGTCTAGAAGTGGCCTACTTTTTATCACTGTAAATAGTGTAGAGAATAAATCAGTTCCCAAGGGATATAAATACTCTAAAAACGTTTCCACGGAACAATTAAAACGACCGAAGTGGCGCGGCGGGTTCGATTATCGCCTTGTGACAAATGTTTGTACGATCTGCAAATATTTGTTCTCGGTATTTTCTATGTATTATAAAAATTATCTGTTTATGTTATATATTGTATTAAGTTTATCACTCTTCTAGTACCCATAACACAAGCTCTTCTTAGCTTGGGGCTAGATGATGCTGTGTGGATTGTCCAACATTTTTTTTTATTTATTTTATTATTTGATATTTGTTGACTTGGAATAACGAATCTATAAAAAAGTAGGATTTTTTTTTATTTTATCCCGGTAACGATGAGTGCGAGCTGCGAGCAAAAACTATAATAACTATTTTAATGGTTAGCCTTCACTCGATTAGGCTTGTCACGGGCTATAAAATAAAGCAAAGCAAACGTCATTTTCGAATGCTCGGCCAACATGGGCCCGGTTCTAAAAGCCATAAAATAAATATAAAGCTGACGGTTATCTTATAAAACTAAAACTATATAAGGAGGAGCCCCTTTATTGGTGTACTAAGCCGAAAGAGCGGTATTGTGCACCCTATACCCAATTGATCCGCATGGTTGATTTTAAGAAATACATACGTTTTTTTAAGTTTTCATAGTAAAAAATAACTCTACTCATACGCTTAGCAAAATCACAACCCTATCACTAACGCAAACACACGTAAGGCCGGCCATTTTGGTGACAAAATTGTAGGGTTCCTTTAACTAGACCGCCTTTTTGTACTAGATTTACCTTAGTTTATAAGATTAATTTATCAGTTTTCATGTGCAAATAAAGAATACATTCATTCATGCTAAAAATAAAACTGGGCACGTACGTAGCACTTATTAAAATAACGCGATTATTTTTTTGGTATTCGCGTATTTCGGTATATCGCGTAACTTGTATTAAAATATCGATAAATTTAAAAGAATAATCGATAAATTGAGAAATTGTAAAAAAACCTTGAAACCCGGAAAGACTACAACAGAAAATGTTCGTGGGAGGGGGGTGAACCACCCCCTTTCCATTTAGTACACTAATAACGTGGCACCTTGTATAATAGCTCAATTGTTTCAATTGTACATAAATACTAGTTCTAATTTGTTTCTATTAATTGATGAATGTACCTGACTCTTATAAACACAACCTCAACCTCCTCAACAACCTCGAAAAACTAGTTGTTCTAGGCAAGATAAAAAGGAAAAGACCAAGAGGGCGCTCACCAACCCGCTGATCTGACCACATTAATTAACGCAATAACGGGACTCACTTTCCCTGCAGCCCTGAGACAGGCCGAAGAAAGAATAGTGTGGAAGCGGTTTAATAGCGTCTCCGTGAAAGCCTTCCAAACCGGGCACGACCTTCAGCAATTAAGAATAAGAATAAGAATAATTTTATTGTAAAATTGTGTTAATCATAGTTACATGAAGGTCTTAAATTATAGTAAGTATCAACAATTTTATCCTATTCGGACATACAATCTTAGTCTAGGCAGATAATCATCTAATGTCAAAAAATTCTCTCAAATTGTAATGAACTTTATTAATTAAGAATACGACAAAAAAGAAGAACTCTAATAATAATAATAAATATCCGATAAATTTTCCTGAACTCATAGAATTTTTGTAAAAATTCTTTACGCGTATTCACAAATAATGTTTTATACATAACGTACCATTCAATTCAATTTAGATAGAGCTATACGATGCCGAATCCTACTCGCTCTATTGAATGTGCTGAAAGGGCTTTGATAGAATTCCAATCAGAAGCACAGGCATAGCATTTCTCTATTATATTTCAGATCCGAGCTTTCAATTCGAGAGGCCATTGTGATTTTTATTTATTGGACTCTTTTGGTAATTTTTAATAGGGGTATTTGTTCGCGTTTTAATTTTTTTTTGCTTGATTCAGAGTACCCTGATAAGATCCCAGAAAACACTTGAAAGACCTTCGTAAACGCCTTTAATTCTGATTGTGAATTTCGGAACGGCCTTTGGTGCCAACTAACATTTTAATTGTAAATGTGAGAAAAACTTTAGTTTATTTATAAAAAATATTTCGTTTTAACGTGGGTCAACCGAATTTCTTAAGAATTCTTATTTGTTATGAGTTAATGAAGTTGATTTTATTTCAGTACGATTAAAGGGATGAAGATGCGAAAAATCCTTTGCAAAGAGTATTTCATGCTTTACTCTACTGCAGAAACAGGGCTTTGAATCTCTGTAAACATACATATGTATCCTAACATTTTAATAACTGTTATTCCAATAAAAAGCCTTGTCAGTTAACTAATTCTCTCCATCCAAAGGTTGCCTGGAAGAGATCGCTTTTAAGCGATAAGGCCGCCCATAGTACTTGTGTCTTATATACCTAATGTATGTTGTGTTGTATTTTGTATTGTATTGTAACTACTTATAACAAGAATGTGTAGAAGCAACTCCTAAAATAAAGTGAAAATTAATAAAGTGTATGAGGTGACTTCCGATTTTGCTCTCGAAACTCCTCACAGCGATAAATTAAGCTTCGAAGGTTCGACCTTGTGTAGGGCGGGAATAAAGTTACTTATTAAGTAGCAAGGGACCCCGTCGCCATTATGTTATCACAAAACACCTAAAGCCTTACAATACCTGCCTTTGTTATTATGACGCAATGCGACGCTTGACGTTATTCTTTGACATTCTAAATAATAGCTACGAGGATCAGACTAAATGCTTTATTCAAATTCAATGGAAAAACAATGAAAGATATGTATTAAAATAAGTTTTCTTCCTTTATGGATAAACAAACAAAGCAAGATTTATGATGGCTGAGTCCCGCTGCAATAAAGATATATCAGAAATACACAAATACTTTATAGAAACTGTTGAAAAGTTGCCAATGTCATTTCAGATTTTATTTTAACTCGGTGCTTTCTGATTTCAATGATTTATTGTGTTGTCACTCAAGGGTGTTTTTTCTGAATTTTCTGAATTAACCTGCTTACTTTTAATGTGAACAAAACTAAATTTGTAACTTTTGCGTTCAAATCATCAGGCCAACCGTTCTAGGTAACCTGCCCATACGCGCAACTGCACATTCATGTGACTGTCAATTTGTAACCAAAGTAGCTTCTGTTAAATACTTGGGGATTATGATTGACGGTTATTTAACATGGGACGATCACATAACGCAAACAGTAAAAAGGGGAGAGGAAATTATTATCCTCCGGCACTCAGCTGACATTCAATGTCTCAAAATGATTTATCTCGCCCTTGGCCAGTACTATTGGAAAGGGCTCAAAGAGCAGTTCTAAAGGATCTACGCTGCAAACCTAGACAGTTTTCTACTATTGACTTATACCTATGCTTATACTCACTCTGTCAAGTCCAGACTGTCCGACAACTGTTCATTCTCAAAGCCACCTGTTATTGTTAAATGTTATTTTTATCATATTAAATTTATGAATATTGTCCACTCTCCCAATTCTGATCCCCTCATTGACCGGTACATAGTCGTTGCCCTGACTCTCTTGAGACAGGTGTCCTTGGTGTGTAATTTCTCAATTTTAAGTTTATTTTATTTATTTTCACCACTACTGTCACAGCAAAGATGAATAATATTTGTTAATCTTATGTAGTTTTTAATTTGAGTATGTATATTAACTACCTAATTATAATATTAATTAAGGATAACGTAGGCTAAATACTTTTTGGATATAATTTTTATCGTTTTTATCCGGTCCAGAAGTGGGCGATACTGAACGCGACACAGTTTTATACTTTTAGCGTCAGTATCGTTT
The DNA here is from genome assembly GCA_963662085.1 of Eupithecia inturbata. Taxonomy (NCBI): domain Eukaryota; kingdom Metazoa; phylum Arthropoda; class Insecta; order Lepidoptera; family Geometridae; genus Eupithecia; species Eupithecia inturbata. The sequence goes on along the minus strand of OY759196.1, from coordinate 2,198,467 downwards.
TAGTTTTTAATATGTACGTGGTACCAATAAACTATTTTGTATTTTGTATTTGTATTTTAATGCTCTTTCAGACAGACACCATGCAAAGTAGGAACTGCAAATAAGTTTTTAAAGGTTTTAAGAACACGGTTATGAATCCAGAAACGTAGGTATTTAAACATTTCTGCAGAGAGACGATATGGCCATGGGCTGGTAAAAAACACAGTTAAAGCTTTATGGCATCTGAGTCAAATTGGTCTAGTAAACTGATTGGTCCGTCTATAATCTACATATTGGCCTAGATATCGCAAACGTAATGACAGGTTCACTAGTCTATAAGAGCCCAGGCCTACCTAGACTCGCCCAACGTGAGGTCGGACCACTGAGAGAGCGTCATTCGACTAACCCATTTGGGATGTAGTACTTAATGATATCTATGTATCAACTAGCATCTGTCGTCGGACCATCTCGCGTGGATAACAACATTCCGTTTCGCGATAAATCACAAATCTTTAATGTTAATTAGTATGTTTTTCCATCCGCAGCCACATGGGTGAACCGTTGCAGCGAAGACCTGGAGTGCCTAGACCTGGAGGATGAGCATCCTCTAGCCACCCTGAGCACCGTGCAGACTGACAAACTGACGCTTTTCTTCACCGAGCTTCTGGACCACGACAGGGACGATGTCATCTGTGATCAGGATTTTGACAATTTTTTTGAGGTCAGTGACCGCGAGATTTCATCATGGAATTCCTTAGATTGATGCAGTAGAGTGCGTTCCAAGCGTGTGTGCCCTACAAGGTATTGCTCAGTAATATTAGTAATGTGCTAAACTAGTTTAAATGCGGATTTTGTCGCTAACAGGCATATATCACCATCAGATTGTAAAACTTCTGCGTTTTCCGTCAACTAAGTAGTAATTCTTCATTTTAATTCTTATATTTTCACATTACAGCACTAAGATTAAAGTAAATGATGAATATATTTTGCATCCGTGTCAAATAGCAAACTCTTTCAATGACTATTTTATTGATAAGATCGAACCAATTAGTAAATATGGTAATAAAATCACAGATTTTATAAATCATAGCAAAAACTCTATGTTTTTGGCACCATCTACACCTAACGATATATTCAAAATTATCAAATCACTGAAAAATACCAACAGTGTGGGTTACGACGAAATTTCAACAAAAATAATAAAATCAGTCAATTCGTATATATGCACCCACTTATCTTATATCTTAAATTTATGTATATCGGAGGGTAAGTATATTGAACAATTAAAATTATCAATTGTTAAACCTCTTTTTAAGAAAGAAAACAGAGAATTGATGTCAAACTATAGACCCATAGCACTTATCTCTATCATATCCAAAATATTCGAAAAATACTTACATGGCGAGATAAATTCATATCTTGAAAAAAATAATATGTACTGTAAAGAGCAAAAAGGTTTTAGGAAGAATAAAAATATAAACATGGCTATTTTTGACTTTTTAAAGAACATTATGTTAAACGTTGACAAAAGAACGGCAATCTGTGCTATCTACTGCGATATGACGCAAGCATTTGACTATGTGGATCACAAGATACTGAGTCAAAAACTTGAAGCTTACGGTATTAGAGGAAATGTACTGTCTCTACTTCAATGTTACCTCACAGATAGAAAACAGGTTACCAAAATAAGTAAAATTAATTTCGATACAAAATGTCAAGAAACGCATGCATCCTCAGAACGTAGTCTAGTCTATGGAGTACCACAGGGTAGTGTATTAAGTCCGCTGTTATTTTTAATCTACATTAATGACTTGCCTAGAGTGACATGCCAACCAATGACCCTATTTGCGGACGACAGTACCTTAACTGTAGCTTGTAGAGACCATGCATCATATGAAAATGACATTAATAAATCTTTGACATCTATTATTTCATGGCTTAGTAATAATAATTTAAAAATTAATCTCAAGAAAACGAACATTATGCATTTTAGTCAAAGACCTAATAATTTATCAGAAATGGACATACATTTTAATAGTAATTCCGTAGCCGAAGTAGAGACGGCTAAGTTTCTAGGACTAATAATTGACAAAAGACTCAATTGGAAAAGTCACATTGAAAGCTTATGCAAAAGAATGAGTAGTGCAGCTTATGCTCTACATAAACTAAGCTCCACTATCAACACTGATGGGCTTCTAGCCGCCTATTATGGATTAGCTGAATCTTTGCTCTGTTACGGGATTATTTTTTGGGGGAACAGCACCGAATACAACCAGGCCTTCAAAACACAAAAACGTTGCCTGAGAGCAATGTTTAACTTAGTTACTGTTGATAGTTGTAAGCCATATTTTGTCAAGTACAAAATTCTTACTCTACCAGCTCTATATATTCTAAATGTAGCTATGTTTGTGAAAAATAACCTACATTTATTTAAAAGTTTCTCCGAAGTTGTAATACGTAACCGACGTAACAATAACAATAATAGACTTTGTGCGCACCCTTCACAAACTGCCCTAATACGTAAAAGTGTTTTAGGTATGGCACCCAAAATATATAATCATGCTGTAAAATGTTTAAACAACAATTACTCTGACACTTCAAATGTATTTAAAAATAGACTCAAGAATGTACTCATAGAGAAATGTTATTATAGCGTTAATGATTTTCTGCTTGACAAATTTTGATTATATATACCTACCTACTATAAATTACCACAGTCTATAAGACTACTGCCGAATATGGAGTTTCAGAGAAAGTTAAAAACTATTCTTTCAAATAAATCTTATTATGCTATAAATGAATTTTTAACTGACAAAGATTTTTCTGCTTCATGATGACATTCTTTATTTTTAAGTTGTTTTTATCCAACATTAGTTTCAAGTTCAGTTTTATTTTATTTTATTGTAAGCTTAATTAATTAGATTGTTATTATTTGTACACAGACATTGCACACCGTAAAGGTAGGAATACATTGACTCACATAGACATAAAAACACCTGTACCTACATGTATTTCAAGCAATAAACGATACTTTACTTTACTTTACTTACTTTACTTAAGACTTGACGAAGAAACGGTAGTAGTAGGTAGGAGTATTAAGCTAGTAACAGACACATTAAAAGATTGGATTTGTTTGTAAACAGATGGTCTGATACGCCACGCCATCAGACTTTTCCTACACTGTGCCGCGTACATTGCATGGCGTGGGCTCTGTCTGTTTCTATAACTTTAACGAAAATTATAGCGAGTTCTGGCTTAAAGATTTCTATGAAAGTATTGTCTAAGAACTTGATTTCGAACATAAAGACGCTAGATTCCAAATCTTAACTTTGGATGCGTATTCATTTCATTAGTTCATTTCTTAATTAAATGCAAGAGCTCTAAAGTTTAGTCGTATCGTCCGGTTGCCATCCTTTTGGGTATAAAATAAATTATTTTTTTGTAATTTACAGAAGTTGGCGCACTTTGCGGACTGGTCTCCAAACTCCTCCGAGTTCCACATCCTTCTAGAGGTGAAGACCGAGTTTATACAACACTTTATAAATCCATTACCGTCCAAGTAAGTTGCCTAAATTTACTTTTGATGTTTGTAACTTAAGCTGTTGCTATTTACCTAACTATCTATCTATATATACCATTTTTACTATCTTTCTATATATATTATTCTGTTCTGAGATCTATACGTAATTATTCATAGAAGTCAAATTCGTAATTTGTTTGTATTTGGAAAACTCCAAAATTATGGTCCGATTTTAAAAAATACATCAAAATGTAGTCTACTGTACATATGATTGCTATAGCTTCTGGACAATGCTTTGTGGAAATGAAAAGTCGCGATAGTCGGTTAACAGCGGAAGTAAACACATTTAGGCTCGTATCGTGAAAGCTTGCTCAGTCATCATCATCAATCTATACTTGAGTAACGCTATTCTATGGGATTAAAGTCACTCAAGCATAGATCTATGACTGAGCAAACTTTCATAATACGGCCCTTAGACAAATGATAGAAAAATGATTTATTTGTTATAGTTTAACAAATATTTTTCAAGCATTAGAGTTTTCTTGAGGCAGTTGCATACATGACATGCATCACGGAATATCTGTCTATGAAGTCACTGGCATTGTTTTGCTCTGATATCGGGTAGTGAGCTATATTTTCTTTATAAATTCGCTGCAATTCTACTTAATGCTCTTAACAATAGATTAGTCAGAAGCAGCCGGCTTGCAGACTTTCAGCTCCTAAACGAATGTTAATCTTGATAAATAGCGTTAATACGTTACGTAGTAGATACCTACGCCACGTTGTTTCTACGGATTTTATTCTAACTTCTTTAAAAGTTAGTTTATTTTTACACTAACTACACTAACACTATCCTCAATAATTTACATGGATTTCCGTCACAACTTATAAATAGGTACCTAACAGTATGATTTTAAAGAATTACGATTCTACTAGAAACTCAAAAAAATATTACAATGGGGTTTACACATCTATGTTATACTGACCAATGATAGACAGTAACATTTTTTCTTTTTGTAAAATTTTAAATTACATTGCCAACAAAAATTTGCTTAGTTATTTTCTTACTATACCTGTAATTAAAAAAATAAAGTAAGAAAATATGTATGTGTCTGTAGTAGTGAAGTGAAGTCAAAGTTAACTGCTGTTGATCGTTCTATAGTTATCGTTCAAAAAAACGATTTCCTAAAATGAAATTATCTAACCCGTATTTCATAGTTTATGAGGCAATCAAAATGTTTCGCGTTGCTGGGCCACACAACCCTACCAACAATAATTCCCTTACAATAGGAATATGCTGACACTTAGTAGGTAGGTACCTACTAAGTGTCAGCATGCCCTTCCGAGTTCATAAAACAAAAGGTCTGCCATAAAAAAATAGCAAACACCTGCCACACGAGCTTCCCAAAAACCAGTCTACGTGTTCTGTCTTACTAGCTTTTGCCCACGGCAACTGCTCATTTAGTACATACCTGCCGTTTCCATGTATTACATACTAATTGACTACCTACCTCTGTGGCACAGCAGGTTGCGTGATCGATTGTTAGATCAAGTTTGAGTGGGAGTGCGAGTACTTGTGTGTGTGTATGCGAGACCCACACCTGGTAGTATGGGGCGACAGAAATGGCACAGAGGTCGACATACGCGGTTTCAACTGTGTCTGTCCTGTCTGTGCCCCAATCGGGAGGAGGAAACGTGACAGATGAATGGGGTCGGCGAGTGCGTGGAATGGTGGGCTCGCCGGCTATGTATGGGAGGTAGAGGGGACGCCAGTCGGACCGCGGTAGGTTTAAATGTTCCCGTGGTTCGGCGAAAATGGCGAGAGAGGGGTCACCGGAGAGGTTTTAGTGGGTATTACGTCCTTATCAGGACGTCGAGTCCCACATAATTCTGGTCCCCCCCAGACTAGTCTATTCGTAAACGAATTATCTAGGCCGACAAAAAAAAAGGTTGCGTGATCGATTCCCGCCTCGGGACAAACTGATTGTACGATCTGCAGATATTTATCAAATCAAATCAAATAGTTTATTCATAAAAGACATGGTAAATTACACAGGTGGTATTATAAATAAGTTGTTCCTCATATCTCGTCACATTACTGGCATGTGAATCTTACAGGTGTTCTAGGTGTTATCTATGTATAATAAAAAAAACTATTTAATCCTAATACCCATAACACAATCGTCCAGTATTATTAAAAATCCATAATAATATTTATACCTGGATAAAACTATGCCGTTTCTATTAGCGCTACGTTTATGCAAAATGTCAGTCTTCTACTTAATCCTTCCAGCAGTTTTGTCGTTGTCTGCGCCCAAACACCTCGCAACATCAACAATTGACATCTTCACAATTTTCGCCTTTATTTTATACGTAGGAAAGATAGAATGTAATACTGGCCTTACAGAGTTGTGAAGCATACATCCTGCAGAGACATTGTTGGAATATCATGTAGATGAAAACAATGCCTCACAAAATGTCCATGAGTTCGTTGCTTATGTAATTTTTTTTTTATGTTTCTCCTGATCACACTGTTATTATAAAGGCGAACTTTTGTATGTGTATATTTTAATTAATTCTTTATTGACAAAGAAAATTACAATTCAATAATAAAAACAAATTATAACTAGTATTTACTTTTGAAACAATTAAGCTAACTGCAGACTGTTGCAAACAATCTACAGGTAGCTCAACTGATCCATATCAATACCAGTCGGAAGCGTCCCCAAGACGCTGGCTACATTGCCCCACTGTAATGTACCTATATGTTAATTACTCCTTCACGCTCAAATGACTGAAAAGATTTCAATGAAATTTGGTAGTAGGATAGCTAAAAAACTAGATTAAACTAAATTAGTTATTTTTTTTTTATTTTAAAATGGAACATAATTATTTACTAGCGGAGGAGGGCGCTGACTCTGCTACATAGTTTTTAACTTTTGCAGTAGTCAGCCCACAATTGTACCCTATACATTAAGTTCTGTTCCTAATAAAGAATAAAGATTTTTGTATTTGTATTTGTTGTTATATTCTGAATTAACATTATAGGATGATTTTGATACAGTAAAGGAGCAGTATTCCTGTGCGGTCACCGCTGGCAGGACCGCAGGGCGCAGCTAGTTATGAATAGAACAAATTGCTTCTAAAACCACTGAAGTCATCTAGTCCTCCTAATAGTTGAAGTGAATCGATTACCAAGCCATAAATCGTTGCCTCGTCCAAAGAAAGTCTCTTGAACTTTTAAACATCGCTGATTTCGTAGCTCCGTGTTTGAGCTCCTATTTCCAAGTGACATTTTCATGAAATTTCGGTTATTTACAGGCCCGTAGCCGCCTTTATGTATCTACCCATTTTGTAATTAACAAAAGGCTTAGATGGTGACAATATTTTTATAAAAATTGGAATAAATTGTCGAAAATGTAGGCAATAACATTTCGGTAAATTATTTAAAATAAGTCATTATGAATGTAGAAAAGGATGGATGATAGATTTAGATTTGAATTCGATTATAAAATTGTTTTCGATACAACTTTAGAAATTACATAAAACTTGTGTTGTGGGGTAAAACCTCCAAAACTACTGGTCTAATTTCAAAACTTCTTTCACTAATAGATAGCAACAATATACCTGAGTGACTTAAGGCCGTATTGTGAAAGCTTGCTCTGTCACCAATTTATGCTTGAGTAACACTTTTCTATGGCATAAGCGTTACTCAAGCATAGATCGATGACTGTGTAAACTTTTATAACACGGGACTAAGTGTTACTTTTATACGACGACCACATAAGCGAAGTTGCGAGCAGGAACTAGTCCTTAAGGCGCTAGCCCGGCTCACACTAGCGCCGCCACCTATTTTATTACATTTAAATGCGGAAACAGAGTTTGGTAGCCACTATGAGCAACTTCGCATCCCTGCATAAACTATACTAAATAAAACTATTACAGAAGCATTAAAAAAAGCTTATGATAGGTATCACAAACTGATCAACGGATTTTTGAAAATACCTTTGTTTAACTTAATAATAAGATAAAACATGTGGCAGCGCTTGTGACACGGCGTAACGCTTTCATATGCGACTATGTATTATGTGCTACGCGGTGGTTGCTACGCCGTAGCAAGCTACGACGTGGTGTCGTGTCTACTATAAATAGAGTCTATTATCTATGAGTATTATTGCAATTATTGATAACACCTATTGAGCTGTGTCTTGCAACAATGATTAAAAAGTCGGCGACCGGTTATCAGTTCAAATACTTGAACGTTTTATCAGTTAATCGAAATCGTTCCAATATTCTACAAGGTAGGATTTATTATTAATAAAGATAGTTGCACGTTTTTATAAAATACACACAAAACAGTTGAACTATCTGCAGACTGTTGCAGACAATCTATCTATAACTAAACTGATACAGACCAATACAAATCGGAGGCGACCTCATGACGCTGGCTGCGCCCCGAGCTGTTTGGGAATGCTGACGCGCTGTTCCAGATACTTCTAACATACCGTCGGGTCACGCCCGTCACGGTCGGTACAATATTCCTGACTGGCTGGTAAAAGTCACGTAATTGAACGTGATAGTTTAGTACTGCTGACTTGCCGACGTTGTCCTGCCAAAATGCAACTAATCCATAAATTAATCGAAAACTATACACAAGTTCGTATTTGATCGCCGTCATAATATGAAAAGCAGTTACTCTCAGTATTCGGTGGGGGCATAGCGACATTGCAAGGCGCTAAATGATATGGAAGGAAACGAAAACTTTTGTTATGACTTACCCCCGAAACGATACTTTTTGTGTCAGGCCATGACCCTGAATGACCATGAAGATACTTTTGTGACTTAGTGACGGACAAAAGATAGCCACCGGCTTCTGCCCAGCGTCGCCTCCACAGAAATCTAAATATGTTACTATTAAAACTATCGTAGTTTGACGAATTCATTACGCGCACGACAGCGGTACAGGCGCGTCGCGAACCACACTCTACCTGAATAAGTCCCTCGCTATGAGAAGAAACGTTGGTGTTCTTCCAACACAAATAAGGTTCGTAGTTAACCCGCTTACATCCGTAATGAAATCTAAATATTATTTTGATTTCTATGGTCGCCTCCCTCCAGTCCGGTGCGAATACTTGAAGTCACGAAGGTCCTACACCACTTCGCCCTTCCATCTGTATTATTATACGTTAATTATGGATAACGCATAAAAATTACTTAAGAATATTTTATTTGCAACTCATACAAAAATAAAACAGGCTGAAAAATAAAAGTTAGATAGTACAGACAAAAATATTTTTTGCATTGGGCCCCCGACCTATAGTACAAAGGTATTTTCAAAAGTCCATTGCGCAGTTTCTGAAACCTAGCATAAGCTTTTTTTTAAAGCCTATGTAATAGTTTTATTATGTATAGTTTAGGCAGAGATGTGAAGATGCTCTTGGTGGCACCAAACTCTGTTTTCGCATCTCTGTCTAAACTTATCAAAATAAAACTATTACAGAGGCTTTCAAAAAAAGCTTATGATAGGTAAAACTGCCTAATATATTTTGAAAATTTCTTTGACTAACGTAATAATAAGTTAAAATACGTGGCGGCGGCGCTACTGTGGGTCGGGATAGCGCCTAAAGCTACGAATAAATAATAAATCTTATTATTTATTCGTAGGCCTAAAATCACAAAATAGCCTCTGTCTCATGAGGTCTCTGGTGAACTTTCAGATGGGGAGACCTGCCTTACTATAAGAAAGTATGCGGAGCAGAGGCCAGCGGGATCAACATGCCAGGACGGACGACGCTGGACGGGTGGCTCGCGCGCTGGGCGCTCCACCTCAGCGCCATGAAGAAGTTCAGCGATCTACCTCTCTACCTGCAGTACTTGTGCAAGATACTGTTCCACGTCGTGGACAAGACTGGTGAGGAACTGTTTGCATTGCGAGCACGTGCTGAATGTACAGCAGTGTATTATGGAGTGTTGCAGTGATAGAGTATAGTTATATAGTTTGTTTATACTTTGAGTTATCGTTTATTATTAACAAGTTTCTGCCCGCGGCTTCGCACTCGTTTTCCGGGATTAAAAGAAACACCTGTGTTATTCTAGGTATCTATAGATCTAGAGGTACATCACCAAAGTTATCGACATAGCTCAAAGAATTAGCAAGCTGAAGTGGCAGTGGGCCGGCCATATCTCGCGATGAACCGACAACCGCTGGGGTAAACGTGTTCTCGAGTGGAGACCGCGACTTGGCAAACGTAGTGTAGGACGTCCTCCGGCCAGGTGGGTTGACGATCTGCGAAAGACTGCAGGCAGATGCTGGATGCGGCAAGCTGAGCACAGGGCGCTATGGCGCTCATTGGGTGAGGCCTATGTCCAGCAGTGGACTAAGATAGATTGATGATGATATAACTATGTACATCTGTACAAAGCTTCCCTTACTCGTCCAGTAGTAGTTTTGGAGTGTAGGTAGAGATAGTAAACATCCAAATATCTATCCAAACTATCGCATTTATAGTACTAGAGTAACTTTATTGTATTTGTTAAAAAAAATCCTCATCAAATATTCGATTAGATTGATTGATTTAGATTTTTATAGAAAGAGGCGAAAAAACTAGCTTAAAACTCGGAGAGCAAACTAAAATATCTTCCATCTCTATCATAATTGTTATAAAACAAAATAAAGAAGGTAGGTCATAAACTCCATAGGAACATAATATTGGCATTTAGTAAATGCTGAAATAACAACCATTTCACAGTTCCGCAGTGCATGAAATCAAACGCATCAAAGCTGTTCTATTACAAAACAATCCGAGCGACGTCAGTTGCGTATCCAATTTCATCCATCCGACTCTACCGTCAAACCTCCCAGCGACATACCAGATTTAGATAGGTATCGGTATCTACCTTGTTTATTTATAACTAGGGGTTACAAACTAATTTATGCCGTGTAAGACTGCTTTTTCGGTGGAGCGGGAGCGTAAGCGGAATCGTATTTTAGACAGTTTTTAATGAAAAAATTAACGAAAATATCAGAATATCCTATAAGTAGTAAATATTCGCTTTTGTAGTACAAGTTTGCATAAACCAAAACGTTAAAAGTTTTTGAGAACGTGACAGTTAACTACCTAACGCTTACTTATCAAACTGGGAACTCGTTCTTCCAAAATGCAACAAATCACTCAAAATCGTTCGAAAAACAATAATTGTGTTCGTACATAGACACTGGCGGAGTCGTAGCGAAAAGCAAGCGGCGCCATAAAAAAAGAAGTTGAAGTTGTGTTCGTACATAGTAACTATAGTTATTTGGTATGAGTTCGTATGAATGAAACTATTGGATCGCCCTCATACTACGAAAAGTATTTCCTCAGTATCCGGTAGGGGCGATGGCAGGAGCTCGCTGAATGTATGGAACGACGCGTTAACCTTTATAGTTTTCGTTATCTTACAAAAATCATACTAGGGCCTCTCGCTCCCGCTTGCAGCAAAAACTCAGTCTTTGTGTGTTTACGGCAGGGTCGTTCAGATGAAAAACGAGCTCCCTCCGTTCCCTGTCCGGACAGATTTATAAGATGCGATGCCGATCCCTAGTGAGTTGATGTAGAAGGTTTATTTGACAGCGTATGCGAGATGACAGCTCGTATATTTTGTACAAAAATTGTTATAATTAAATGTGAAAATTTAAGAGAGACATTTAAGACCTAAACACACGCCAGTGTGTTAGCCAAGTTCAAAAGTAAACGCGCGACGACGACGCCTTATAAGTGAACTAACTGCGTTCCGCGTCTTCGCCCGCGTTGAAATTGATTGCACACACTTGTGTCTTTATTTACTATATAGTTTATTAGGAATCACAAACTTTAATAAACCGATTTACTCCATTTTCAGGAAAATTTTAAAACCTCCTGAAATACGTTTTCAATAGTTTTGTATTGTTAGAATTCTCTTTAAGTTTCAATCTAATTGGGTTAAAGAGTTACAAAAAATACCTCAATAACTTCAACCCTCATTTACCCATTTTCAAGTTTTTTTTTAATTCCTTCTGGAATTCGTGCTTTAATTTATTATTATTTTGAAATACACAGATAATTTCAGGACAATAGCATTATGCATTAAAAAGTTACAGACATTTCAGTTTAGACGTAGAATTAAAAAAAATCCCTTCTTAGTGGGAGGTTGTGTAGTAACAGGAACCTGCTTCTTCAAATTTCAGCTTTCTAGCTTCAGCGGTTTGGTCTGGGCGTTGTTACCTTCTGGTAGACCAGACCAAGCGATTTTCTAATCGCTTGATCTGGTCTAGCTACGTCGAATAAGCTTTTTGCAGTTTTTTGGTTCAGCTCGCATAGCTGACGCTGCTTTTCATACTTGTGTGCAGGTTACACCCTAAGCTATGTGGTATGAAAAAATCCGCCACACGCTATCTTAGCTAAACTAAATTAGAGTAGCTTTCGGTCTGCAAACCTTGTTTATCTTTTCTATCATCTCTTCATCATATCGGCGATCACTATTAACCCGGCGAGCATGTGGCAGGGTATGCCATACCCAAGGTGTTACAAAACTATCGATATTTCGTAAAATATCTAAGTTAAAACACTGGCGCGCTGAGTAGCTGGAGTGTAGGAAGTGCGGGAGGGTATAGTGGCGTGATCTTTATGCAGCACGAGGCGCTGGGCGAATTATACGTGTGGCAAGCCGTATTGATTCGCAAATTATATTGATCTCCAATAAAGTTCCTGATTTTATTTTAAGCCAGAGAAGAGTTATTTTTAGTTTTTTTAATTTAAGATTACATTGTTTTATAATTTTCAACTAAAATGTGTTGATAGTAAAACGTTATTTTGTTTTTTTTTGCCAACTTTTAACAAGTTCCTATATTTTTCATGTTATTTCGTGATTTATTTATTTATTTATTTATTCAAAAATATTGTTAGTACACTATCCTTACAGGTACACCTAATGCGATAGTGTACTATCTATAGTCACAATAATCCCTAAAATCTAAGTCACCTTTGGTCATCAATATTTTAACACAATTACTAATTACAATTAATAATATCATTTTCAATTTTAACATAATTATTACCATTACACCAAATAATTCTAATACAAAACAAAAAATTAAATTTAATAATAACATAATAAAATAAAATTAATCCAATAATAAATCATTCATCAAACTATTAAAATCACATACAATAAATAATAACGCCCTTGCCAACTCGTTCAGGGAGCAGTAAAACACGTCCATCCGCTCTGCCAGTGCATTGAGTGTGCGGATGCATCGCGTCAAGGGAGCCTTTTGCAGAAGGTTAGTTCTCGCTCGAGGTAGAGCAAATAGGGTGGGCCGCCTCCTCCGGTGCACGAATTCCTTCGGCACATTCAGCTTCAGCTCCTCCAAAATGCTCGGATCATAAATAACCCCCCGAAGAACCTTCACCACATAAACAGCCAGTGCTGCGTCCCGCCTTACTTCCAGCTTGTTGTATCCAACCATGCCTAAAACAAACAGGGTTGCATACAACAGCGGGTAGAACGGGTAGACGCCGTAGAGCTTTAGGTACAGGTAACGGGTGAACTTATTCTGAATGCGCTCTACCATTCCGCTATATTTGGCCTCGTGTGGAGCCCATATCACGGCGTTGAACTCTAGATGGCTTCTAACCAAAGCGTCATATAGAGCTCTTATTGCTCTCAAATTGGTGAAGGTGTTTGTTTGCCGAAGAACAAACCCAAGAGTTTTGAACGCCTTTTTGCAAACGTTGGTAATGTGTACTCGGAAGTTCAGGTCTACATCTAGGTGAACCCCTAGATCCCTTACCGAGTTCACTCTCTCCAAGTTGGAACCGTTCAGTTGGTAAGTGTAGTGGAGTGGCGTCTTTGCTCTACTGAACGTGATTACTGAGCATTTACTGGCGTTAAACTGTAGTTCGTTCCTACGACTCCACTCCCCCACTCTGTCCACGTCGCGTTGAAGGCGCTCGCAGTCTGTTTGCTCCTTGATCGGCAAGAGCAATTTGAGATCATCCGCGAAGAGTAAGCATTTGGCGTCCTTGACCACCGCCGGAAGGTCGTTAATCATAATGACTTGTGATGATTCCTATGTATAAATCAAAACTTTATTCGTCCAATTAAAAGTGAATCTTATTTCTAAACATCATTTAAAATAGTTTATTTCAACAACCATAAGCTTGAAAATAAATATTTCCGAACAAAACACCACAAAAGAAGGTAGACCATAGTCTGGGTAGGGCATACCCTGCCACATACCTAACGTAACTTTCTTGATCACCATGCTCGCCGGGTTAAATAAACACTCATAAAAAATCTGTCAAGCCATGCATAATATGAGTGGTTTATTTTCTTCTGTTGACATAAATGAGAGAGAGAGAGAAACACTGCATAAACATTACATAAGTAACGATCCATACTAATATTATAAATTCGAAAATAACTCTGTCTGTCTGTCCGTCTGTAACCTTTTCACGCCTAAACGGCTGAACGGATCTTAATTAAATTTGGCAGGAAGGTATCCCGGGAACGGACATAGGCTACTTTTTATCCCGGAAAAAAGCCAGCAAAGCCGCTGGCAGCAGCTAGTATTATAAATTCGAAAGCAACTCTGTCTATCTGTCTGTCCGTCTGACGCCTAAACGGCTAAACGGATCTTAATGAAATTTGGCAGGGAGGTAAATGGTATAATGGTATCCCGGGGACGGACATAGGCTACTTGTGCGAAGCCGCGGGCAGCAGCTAGTATGTATTTATAAATAAGAAGGCTAATATCGGAGGTAGAGCTACAAAATGTTGAACGAAGTTTAGTTAGGCACAGGATTTAATGCCGGTTTCCTCTGAAATATGACTGTTGTCCATTAAACGGTTGCGTGCTTTCGAATTAATTGTATTGTGCGGTCGCTCAGTTGTGCTACTAGTTCTTGTTCGCTTGCCTTGTTTCTATGGAAACGTTAGGGTGATTTTATCCCATGGAAACTGATTTATGGGATAGCCTATGTTTGATTCCAGGATTAGAACTACCTTAATGCAAAATTTCAGCCCGAGCCGTTCAGTAGTTTTGGCGTGAAGAGGTAACAAACATATGTACATACATACAAACTTTCGAATTTATAATAAGTGTGATTAACTACCCACCATTTGTTACAGAGTTTTTATTTAATAAGATGATGATAATGTCTTTAAAGCCGAATTTCAGCCACGGCGGCCAATCTCAACGGAGACTAGGCATGGGCACAAGCCACGAGGCATACTTATATTATATTATAGTATATTATATTATATTACTAGCAAACCCGGCGAACTCCGTTTTGCCACCAGATGGCTTCGTATCAGAGATGGCGCTTTATGTAAAAAAATATTTTCCCGCTTTTCTTTTTAAATTTTTCCTGAATTTTCTTTGATATAAACCTCACGGAGCCGGAGACCTTTCCAACGAATGCAAAACCGTGGAAATCGGTTCGTGCGTTCTGGAGTTATAGCGTCAGGAAGGAAAACCCGACTTATTTTTATATAGTAGATATTATATTATATTAGTGCACAAGTGTGTGCGTAACCAGGTGCAGGACTATGGCTTAACGTGCCATACGTGGCTTAACGTGCCCTACGTGGCTTGACGTGCCTTACGTAGCTTAACGTGCCTTACGTGGCTTGACGTGCCTTACGTGGCTTGACGTGCCTTACGTGGCTTTACGTGCCTTACGTGGCTTGACGTGCCTTACGTAGCTTAACGTGCCTTACGTGGCTTGACGTGCCTTACGTGGCTTTACGTGCCTTACGTGGCTTAACGTGCCTTACTACTTCACTCAAAAATTTTAAACCTCAAATCGTAAATGAATAATATAGTATAATTTATGTCTCAAATATCCCTTATGTTTTTTGCCAACCGCCATAGACCGACTGCATTACTACCGTATATAGGTACAGGGTGCACGTAACATGTGTACTAAGCCGAAAGGGGGTTATTCGGGACCCCGACGGAATCGACTTTTGTTTTACGATTTAAAGAAGTTAGTTTTTTTTAGTTTTTTGGAGAAATTAAGGACTTTTTTCTTTCGTTTCGTGTATTCTCAGTCCCTTTCGGCTTAGTAAACATGTTTTGTGGCACCCTGTAGAAAGTACTAATTGAGATGATGAGAAAAGTATTTTGAGTGGTTTGGACAGCAGTCAGTTTCTAACAGCCGCAGACAAATTATATCACCAAATATAAGTGTCGGGTAAAACCACAAAAAAAAATTTTTGATTTCTTATCTTTTTTAAAAAAACTATTTTTAAATACCTTTGTTGCTTAAAAATATGTGCGATTTAGACGCGCACAAAGACCGCCTAAAGACTAGCTAGCTCTACCCTGATCCCTTGACCAGGATTGAGTATAGGTTGATTGTGTCAATGCTAATTACATCAACTACACTATCCCGACCCGGGGCCCGGGTTTGTGAGGAGCCACCCGGGCTTTATCGGCCCAGTCCGACCCTGAAGAAGAATCGTCGAGTCCAGACGATTCTTACTGACTAATCCGTACATCTGTATCAAATAGTAAACATAACCTCATGACATAAATGACTCACTAATAATATGTTATTGATGCGCCAGACAATTCAAGGTTAACTGTTATTTTTGAATTTTGCTCGACCACCAATGTCAGTTGTTTTGGTCTTATCTTGTGTGAGTAAAAATAATAAATAAATAAAATGCTGAACAATTCACACAACATCATCTAGCCCCAATTACCTACTATCTAATCACTTGAATGAATCACTAATAGCAACATGATGTTGATGCGCTATAAAATTAAAGTTCAACTGATATCTTTGAATTTTGCTCGACCACGCAATGTCCTTTGTTTACTGCAACGTTATCACAGGTTTTATCATTTTATGTACTCTTTGTACAATCAACAATCTAAGAACAATCTAAGCAGGGTCAGGCGTCAGCTAGGCGTCAGTAGTCAATTATAAGTTTTATAATTTTATATTCCTAGTCTTTTTCCCTGCCTGGAAGAGGTCGCTTCTAAGCGATAAGGCCGCCCATTGTACTTATCTTATATCTCTTTGTAATGTTGTCTTTTTTGTGTGCAATAAATAATTTTTGTATTGTCTTGTTGCGTATCTGCATAGGTCAAGAAAGTTGAATACCTACCTCAAACAATAATTCTAAATAAGCGGGTTAACTACTTTATTTGTGTAATGAATTCGTCAAACAAAGATAGTTTTTTTATATTACATTTTAAATAACCATTGCAGGGTCAGGTGAAGTCACGAAATCAGCCCTTGCAGCTTTCTACCGGTCTGTGATAGGACTCAGCGCGGCGAGGATCGACGAAATCATCGACACAGCGTATGACAGAATGACTAGTGTGAGTAACGGTTACATTTTTATAAAGTAAGTACTTAGTTAAGACGGCGCAATGCGCGCCATTTTGTGAAAGGATAGGCATAGGATTTCGCGTTCATAGGAGCGGGACATAGCACACGTTTTTGGAGCGGCGCCGGCGTAAGCGCAAAAATCAAGTTTTTTCTTATTTACAAGAAAACTTCACAACTTATGAAGAAACTGGTTCAAGGAACCAAATAATAAATCATTTCAATAGACCGCGCGGTTCCTGATATCTCCACCAAATTAGGTGCAAACAGTGCAACTTCATGATATTTTTTTTTATCGTATTTTTTTCTCAATCTTGTTTTCACATTCAAGGAACCAAAGAAAAAATGTGTAATTTTATGTATAATGAGTTTTTTACCACGGGGATCCCGTGAGTACTGAAATCTCGGCCTAGTTTGACAATCAAACCTTCTAGCTTCGCCTCGTTGTAGTGCTCATGTGTAAAAGACAAGCGAGCGAAGCGAGGGGGGACGAGATATGATAAGTATTGGGTGGTTCCGGAGCTATGACGGCTTGAAATTATTTTGGAGCTATGTGGTAGAGATCCTTCCACTGACCACTTAGACACAGACGGGTAGATATATCTCCACTGGATACGGAGATATGGCGTCAGGGGATTATTTGACGGAGTGTTATTGCTTCATGTGATAGAGCTCATTCTTCTGATTCCTAAGAGACCCAACAACATGGGTCTATCTCGACTCGAGTGGTTCCAGGGTAAAGGCGATTTGAAATTTCCTTGTCGCCAAAATGTAGAGCTTCTTCTGCTGATCACTTAGGCACCCCACATGATGGGTCTATCTTCCCTGGATACGAATATATGGTGTGAGGAGTTTCTTGATGAGTTGAGGGGGTTTTATTGCTGCATGTGATAGAGCTTATTTTTCTGATTTCTCAGAGCCCCAACAACGCCAATCTGTAGAGCTCCTTCTGCTGATCACGTCGTGACCCCACAAGGTGGGTCTATCTCCCCTGCATACGGATATATACAAACAATAAAGACATTCGAATTATGATAAGAACCATGAAGCATCATGCCTGTAATATATGTTTAGAGGTATATATCCACAATCTCTGACCTGACACTCTTATCGCTCCGGTCATACAACACACAAAAACGAACTTTACTAAACTTTGGCATGGACATGATAACAGCAAATAAATAATCTGTGCTATTAGCAAATAAATTATAATTATAATACCTCCCGGCTTTATCTCAGAACAGAAGTTACCCAAAGCTGTGGGTTAGTTTTGATAAGAGCAGCTGGTTAAACCCTAACCAGTCGTACCTACCTTTTAATACAGCTGGTGAAACCCGAAATAATCAAAATACTGATATCATGTTGAACTTTGGCCGTGGCGAACGTCGCGCTGGTTGTAATATCTAAGGTGTAAAAAGAACGGAGCTGTTGCAATTTTCAGACCAGTACCGCTCCAGATACGCACAACATCACACCGATCTTCAACTAAAACAAATAATAATAATAATAACAGTGCTTCGTCGTAATAATGTTCAAGCCGCGAGAAAGAAAACGTAAACAAAGCTCAGAGAAATATCTCGAGCAAGAATTGGAATTATTGAAGAGGAAACTTCGAAAGCTTGAAGAACAAACGGCGTCAGAAGCTGGTAATGCTGGTATTAAAGGAAACAATAACAGGGACCAAGCTTCAGGTAAATATTATTTGTATTTATATCTTGTTTATTTTGGAGTGTTGTATTTTTTTATGTAACCCTTCTTCTTCTTCTTCTTCTTCTTGTCAGATGGCTTCTGCGACTGGGTTGTCGCAATTTCGCCAATGTCCGTCTCATGACAGCATCACAAGCTTTATGGATTGCGCATTAATATACATATTATAAACTTCAAGAGTGAATCCAACTGTCATAGTGCAGTTAATTTCAACTTCTTTATTTTAGGCGCCGCTTGTTTTTCGCTACGACTCTGCCAGTGTCAGTAAGGAGTGTCATAAACTTCAATAGTCGACTACTACTTTATCTATTTGACCCTCGATGTCATATGACCCAAAATAGAATCGATCCATAATCCAAAGAGGAGACAAAATTACTTATTTTGAATTTAACCTTTTTTTATGGGTTTTCCCTATATCTTTGGTTTTTCTTTTTAACGAACCCAATAAGTGTACATCATCCCATGAATGTATGAAAATTAATTGGAATAATTTTTAATGTCAGTTCAATTGATTTGTTTCATCGTAGGTAAATGTTGATTAACAAAGAAAATTACAATCAAATAATAAAAACAAATTAGAACTGAATCGTAACAATTAAGCTAACTGCAGACTGTTGCAAACAATCTACAGGTAGCTCAACTGATCCATATCAATACTAGTCGGAAGTCCTTGTTGATATTGCTACACTTGATGTCGTAATAGTCTAATTTGCGAAACAAAAGATTACCTACATCATTATGCGGAACCATAATGATGTAGGTAATCTTTTGTTTTTTGTAAATTTACCCGAAGGGTGAAAACGGAACCCTATTACTAAACCTCCGCTGTCCATCCGTCCGTCCGTCAGTCCGTCTGTCACAGGGTTCTATCTTATGAACCGTGAGAGGTAGACAGTTGAAACTTTCAGAGAATGTGTATTTCTCTCGCTGCGGCTTCCATACAAAAAACGTGTTTTTTTGGTTATTTTTGCTCTTCCTTTGTCAAGGCTGTATCTCTTTAATCACAATAGGTAGACACACGAAACTTCCACAAATAAGTACTTACACTACAATTGTAATAACAACAAATACTAAAGATATAATAGACGTGAAAATTTAAAGGGGTGAAAATTTGATGTTCTTTTAAAAAGTTGACTGATTTTTACGGCATGAAACCCTTCGTGTGCTAGCGACTCGGACTTGGCGGTTTATAGAATTACTTGTTACAAAAACAAGTTTTTAAAAAGAAAGAATGCAGTGATAAATTTTAGCCACAATGTCCAATTTTTAGTTTTGTTAGAGCCCCCTTTACCTCAGGAGTAGGTAGTCCCGTTAAATCATATAAAATTAAATCCGGTTTATGGGAAAACCTTTACTATATTTTTTTAAATAAAACATAGCCAGTTGTTTTAGTATGTATGTAAGGCGTGTTCCATATTATTTTCTTGTTGTGTAAGATACGGATTTATTTTGGTGTTTTTGGGAAAAATATTTTACGATTTGTTCTTTGAAATCGTAGGTCATTAGATCGTAACCTTAGAGCCCCTAAAAACCGGTTTCCTTTGAAATCTATTAAATATTTCTTTCTTTGTTTTAGATACTCGCGCTGCTGACGACTCCAGCTTAGATGAAGGTTACACAAGTTCTGGAGCTGTAAACGCTCCTAAACCACCTCTTAAAACAGTCATCAAACGAATACACGAAACCGAATCACACCGTCAGCGATATGTTGTGTACGCTACGCCTAAACATAACAAAGATTCGAAAGTTATCGAATCAAACACCAGTCCACCTTCTAGTCCGGAAGGTAATAGAGACAACATTTCTAGAATTAAACCTCCATGTTCTGGGCCCTCGCACTCTAGGGACGTGACGTTCAACCCTCAAACAGTCAGTATGCAGTCACAAACTATATCCAAAACTGAGTCCTCATTAACGCTGGTTAATAATATTCAGCATCTCTCGATAGTTAATAATATTCAGCATCACCTTCCTGGAAATATGCGCTTTAAAAAGTTAAATACCATTCCTCCAGCGAGCCCGGAATCCAAAGAAGGCAATACAAACAAACGCCCTTCAAGTCCGACAAACAACATTATCCCAGAAATGGCTAAACGATTGCATTCTGTACTACAAAATGGATTACCAAAAGAAGAAAAGTACCATCTGCAGGAAAAGTATAAAATACCAAACAACTGCACTTTAATGAAAGCGCCTTGTTTAAATCCAGAGGTGATTCCTTTTATGGATGAAGAAGCAAAGAAACGGGACTCCGCTATGTTTAAGTATCAAGATCAATTGGGCGCGGGCATGGCAGCTATCTCGGAAGGCGTTACCCTGGCTTCAGGGAGAGGTGGTGCTGGATTAAGAACTGCAATGGAACATATACACAGAGGCTTGCACTTGTTGGCCGATCTCCATTACGACCAAACCAGAGTCAGGAGAATTCTGAGCACTCCCGTCGACTCAATGCTAAAATCGTTTTTGGTGAAAAAACTAAGTCACAGGCATCATAATTTTCATGATATAAACCATCTCTTTAAAAGAGACGACACTGTTTTTGGCCGTGACACTGGAAATATGCTAAAAGAGTTCCTTCGCCAATAAAAAGTTAAAATGCCGTCTATTATCTAAAAGATAATTTGGGAATGGCAGCTTCGTCTGTTGATTTTGACATTGCAATAAAACTTCTAACAATGTCCTTTGGAATTATGTTTTTCGAAGAACGGCGCCATAGAGGCCTAACACTTTCGTTACCACCGACGCCATCCACCTGCTGGAGCTGCGGCGTCCCCATGCGGGTCACATTGCAGAGGCATGACAGTGAATGCGAAATACTAAACTAATACCAAAGAGTAGGTATTGCTACCTCAGAATTCAAGATATGCCATATTTTGGATAAAGTAGGATTAAATATTTTTATGGTATTTATATTATTAAAACATGTAAAACTAAACAGGGTACAATGGCCAAAAAATTAATTAACTTTTTGTATTATTAAAATAAGATATGCTATAAAATAGATTACCTGCTTTTGGCTAAGTATATATGTTGGGAGTAGATAATTTGTGTCTTTATCAAATAAGTACAATAATAAAAATATGGCAATCGTGTTGGATATATTTATTTTATTCCTTTTTAGACTCGCAGTAGTTTGTCAGCCAATCCGAAAAGGATACCCTAGCTAACGCAGTACGGTAACCAGAAATGAGATATCTGCAGACTATTGCTGAAAATCTAAAGGTAGCTTAAACCAATAAGGACGCGTGAGGACTGCAAATCGAGTCAATTGCAACAAATTTGTTTATTTTAGGACTGTCATTTTCTAGACTCATTGATTTTTATACTATGTCCGAAAATGTGTTTTTCTTTATTACAAACTCATAAACATATGTAAGTTCTCTTTTTTCACATGCTACACAATGCTCAAAAGGCGAGTCCTTACTATCATAGAAGCTCTTGAAAAAAAAATTATAAGTACCTCATTTAGTAACTTTCACCGCGATTTTACAAATCCTCTTACTTTACGTGGTTCTTATTTAATTGTTTTTATTCAACTACAAAATATTTACGTACTAATTTGTAGAAAATTTTATGGATAATCCAGATATATATAGATATTACTAGATATTCCTACAAAAAGATCAAGAAATCGACGAAAAATGCGGCAACGGCAGACGCGCGGTAAAGTCGCGTTTGTGACGTGCCAGTCGACGGAAAAACGCCGCGCGGGCTCTGCCAGTTGAGGAATTGCTACGCACTGTCTTCCTCGTTGGCCAGAAGTTGATGGTGTAGAATATTGATCAGAGTCCGGTAAAGTCATCGAATACCCTGAGTCTAACCAAGTGCTATTCTTCTGTATAAAATCTTCTTTTTTCCGAAATGCCATAGCCCAGCGCTTGTTAAACGTAGGAAAAATGTGCCTTTGTATGTCACTTATTATAAAACACAGGTTGTTTTCAGAAACATTAAATTTTTCCTCTAAAACTTTGGACAATGATTCCAGGGCACTGCCACCCTCGATGTAGGGAAGTATGAAATCTCGTTTAGTACAGCTGAATGAAGACATTTTAGAACTTCACTCAATTACTTACAGGCGTAGATGAGCTTTACTTCACTTGAAGTAACACTAATGTAAATGGCTGGAATAATTTTTACTTCCCTTTATATACTATTTTGCAATACTGAATGGGTACCTAAATCTTTTAAATCCATCATGTTTATTAACACTAAAGTCATTTACAAAGATAATATTTTAATGGGGACGAACGCTACTGAAAAACTTCCCGCTGGTCCCTATGGAGACCAACGGGAAGTAAACTTCCCTTTGGTCCCCACTGCGGACGAAACGTGGGGACGAGCGGGAATAACGCATTATTATCACTTACATTCACGCAAAATAATTGAACGATAAAAAAAATACAGATTAAATGTCCATAATGTTCATGCGAACAGTCTCTGTGGTAAACCACGAAAGATAACAAATTGCCTGATCCGACTTCTATCACATTTTTTCTCATAACTTCTGAAACCGTAAATAACTGCAGCTGATTTTTTTTGCATAATGTGTATGAATAGTTAGACTAATTTTCGTTTTTTCGTTTAATTAACATTAAAACTAGCGCATGGGGAGACGTGGGTGACAGAACGAAAAAAAAAATTAGTGAAAATAATAGCTAAAACGTCACATATCTTATGTGACGTTTTTAGCAATTACTCAAAAATATTAAAATAATATGTAAATTCAATAGCTGTTTCGTAAAATACATAAAACGATCTTTTCAAAAATTTAGTATATACTACATATCTCTTCTGAATATTTATTTCACAATATTGTATTGAAACATGTACATACAAAGGCTTGAGTTTGGCGCCGCCGTCTTCAACGTACTTCTGACTATGAAAAATAATATTATTTTAGGTATTAAGTATCAAAATCCTATTGAATAACATAATTTTACTATTAATGTATCTAATAAAATCAAAATATTAGATAAATTATGATATTTGTAAAAAACATTTTTAATATGCTCTTGTTCTACGTTATTCCATAGGCCTGACTGACCTTGCAACCTGTAAGTGCGAACGGGACAACGTGATGTTTAAGTTCGTCTGGACTCGATCTCGCCATAAATCATTTCCTAGAATTCAACTCAAAATATAATAACCGAGACTTCTTGCACGTACCTACACTTGATCAAACACAACCACACGGCTGATAATGCAACGGACAGGGGGCAACAGTCTACTAAAGATAATGCAATCTATCAACCAACTTCAACAACCGTGTTCAAATATTTCAATAAAAGGCATGAACCGAACTCGGCGTGCCATTCTACTTCGCGCTCGCTACTCGCAAACACATATACTGAAATAAAAAAGAATACTAACACAAAAAAATGTCTAAGCCAAAGAGATCAATGGAAGAAGAGATATTGCACCTCAGAAAGAAAATTCAGAAGCTTGAACAAAAGTACCCTGGAACCAGTGGAACTACAGTCACCTTCGCCGGGGAGTATAGAGAGCGGGGTGAGTTACAAACTTTTTTTCATTATCTTCGGAAACGTATAGATACCTATCTAGGTATGTAACATTATTTTAAAAGGTAAAATTTAAATAGCAGCTTTTCTAGAACAAAAGTTTTCGAGACCAAAGTAGCTATAATCTTATTTAAGCGGCGCGTTCGCGTGTTTTGAAGGTTATATTCCTGTCAACCTGTAAAACTGGTGTCAATGCCATGCCACATGGACATGCCATGCCGGGCCGAAGAAATTAAAATACATAGATATTTCATATTCATATTTATTTATTGCATACACATACATTATTACAAACCATAATCGATTCTTGCATTCGACTTGACTTTTGAAGTTTCTGTTTTTTATTTATATGGATTTTTTAAAACAAATATAAACTCTAGTTAAATTAAAGCTTATCTGTTACATTTTATTCCTAATAGGTAGTTATTGATAGTGCTAATACATAATATTTTAGATTGAGTGGGTATGAAATTGTAGGTACCAGTATAGTTATCGTCTGTATTTGAAGATTTCAACTATCGTTATTCAATAGCCTACGCTTCGTACCTACAAGTACATATACATACCATACATACATATATAATACTAATATGATAATAAAAACATTCTGTTATATTGTTTCAGAATCTACAGCTCGATCGGAAGTCCCTGATAGAAGAGACTCCCATAATGTCTCACCGGCCATGGACTCGAGACCACTCGGTGATATCTCACCTGTCTCGGAAACGAGGCCACCTCGTGATAGTCCAGCAGCAGAATCTACTCGTGATATTCCAGTAACATCGATACAACCTCGAAATATTTCACCAACAGAATGGAGACCGCCTCGTGATATCTCACCCATAAGAGAAGGAAGAAAAACTCCTGAAATCATAGAATCGAGACGTCGCGACAGCCATATCTCGTCTGCTATAGATCCGAGACAGCTCCGTAATATGCCAGCTGCAGAATCGAGAAAACCTCGTGATATCTCACCTGCAACACAAGTAACAGATCCATCTCCAGTAGCACTTGGAACACCAAATTCACTGCCCAGTGTAGTGACAGGTCCAGATGAACCGAAAGTTCTACCACAGCAGAATCTTAATTTGATGGATGATAACACCATAGATTCACATATCTCGACCAGCACTCCTGTGCAACAGCAAGCCACTGGAAAGAAAACACGTAAGACTTCCGAAACAGGTTTGGCAGAAAACACCAATGATATGAATCGTAAGGAAGCGCTACTCAATGCTCTTGGAGATGACCTGTCACTTTGTGGAGAGAACATCCACTCTAGCCTGAAACAGAACTGGACAAACATTTTACGCAAGGGTTTACCAAAAGACATGAAAGATAAACTCCTTAAAGAGTACACTGCGCCGGATAACTGCAGGTTCCTAAAAGCACCTATATTAAACGACGAGATTTATACCATTGCTGAATTCAACTCCAGAAACCGAGACAAAATCCTGGAAGGCAAACAGAGCCAATTGGGACTCGGAATCTCGGCAATCGGGAAAGCCATCACCGTGCTCCTAAACCAGGGTGAAAACTATGAAGTTAATGCCATTAGACATTTCAACCATGGATGCCGGTTGTTATTAGATCTTCATTACACTGAAACTAGCTCGCGAAGGCATCTGTTCAAAAATGAGCTAAGTCGTAGTGATGTTTTTCGTAATTTGAAGATTCAAGACTTGGAGAGGGATGACACGCTTTTTGGGAATAAATTGGCTAAGTTGGTTAAGAAGCAAGGGATCCCGCCCACTCCAGTGCACCAAAGGCCTTCCTCGTCTTCATGCGGCGATCTCCCACTGGCGCCCCACCACGTTCGTAACGACCAGTCTCGTTACAGACGTAGTTAATTTATGGAGAGGAAACACTGCAATTTTATTTCGGGTAGCCAATTACTTTAGTGTTTTTAGGTAACTCAGTGAAATATACAAACTATACTATATTACCAAATAATTAACCATATTTAAAGTCGGTAGGTACAGCGGTTTTACGGTTTTAGAAATTTATTTCTCAAAAGAATATACATTCACTTATAGAGAAATACAGGATTATCTTAATTTAATTTAACATGCAGAGCGGACTTACGTAACTAACAGTTAGTTGGTGATGATTATTCAACATTAAAAATCAATTTTTATGGAAATATATCAGATTCACTTTGTGTTTAACAATAATATTGTACAGGCCTAATTAAAGTAGGTTGGTAAATGGGGATTTTAGAAATTTTAGTATTAAAACCCGGTTTTCCCTTTTTGTGGTTTTTGTGCCCTGTTTGTACCTACCTACCTTTGTCTCAAAGATTGACTTTATAATTAGGTAGGTGATTAGGTAGGTTAATTTAATTATATAGTTACATTACGATACGTAGGATTCTTTATCGGTTACTTAAATACCATTGTATACAGTCATATACAGAATTTTTATTTTTGTTTTTTTTACATTAACAAAAAATAAAGGTACTTAAGTATATAATAACATGAACATTTTATTTATTATTAAGTCTTAGGGTAGTGCTGTTTTTGTTATTTCTGCTTTAACTAAATAATATAAGTTTCATACTTTTATTTTTAATTTAATTCAATAAAAAAATTAAATTATTATTGCATTTTTTGATTATTTATGAGTCCTCCTTAGACATTTTCTTTCAACATTAAATTCTATCAAAAGTATCTTCGATCATCATCATCAACCTATTTTAATAAATAATAAAATTGGAGACAAATTCTGTTCCTACCATTTTTTCACGCTTCACTATGTTACAAATTTCTAGCGTTGCCTCAAATGTATAATGATTTTTCAACAGAACGGCTTCCTTATCCTGGACTACGGGAGCTACGTGCATTGTTTCACCAACTGGCTGATGGGTAAGAACCCCAACGGGCCGGGGCAATGGGTGCTGGTGCCCCCAAAGGACCGCCTCCCTCAGCCGCCCTTCCCGGTCGACTACAGCGCCCTCAACACGGAGCCAGCCAAACTTGAGCCTTATGCACCCGACAAGAAGACGAATAGACATTCTGTTATTGTGTAATTTCTTAGACGCAGCCTTGACTCCTCAATTCCTAATAAGTTCCACTCAAAGACTATTTAGATTATGATAGTATTAAGACTATCACTACTAGACTATTTTTAAAAATCATAAAAATTATTAGAGTTGGTACACAGAATTATCAAAAAATCACTTCCACCCGCAACTTCGCACGATTTTTCCGGGATTAAAAGGAGCTTATTATGTTATTCCAGGTCCAGAACTACGCCTATCCAAAATTTCAACCAGATTTGTTCAGTAGTTTTAGCCAAAACTACTAACAACTATATACTATGCATACAAACATTCGCATTTTTTTGTGTTAATGCACCTGGGTAGCACATCCCTACTAATATTATTATAAATTCGAATGTTACTCTGTCTGTCTGTCTGCTACCTTTTCACGCCTAAACGGCTAAACGGATCTCAATGAAATTTGGCAGGGAGATAAATGGTATCCCGGGAACGGACGAAGCGCGTGCGAAGCCGCGGGCAGCAGCTAGAAATAAATATAATAGAATAAAATAGTCCAGGCAACGAAAAGTTTGAACTGGCCCACAGCTGCAGAAAAAGGCTTCTTCTTCTCATAAGGATTCACGCTTTTCTCTTTTTTTTTTTAAATTTTGCTAATGTTTTAATAAAAGCTATAATACAACGAGGGGATAAAGCGGTGTCTTACATCACGGACGTCATATTGAATACCGAGTGCAACTCAGAATTCTAGAATAATCGCTAGACGAAGACAGCTTTATCCACGGGGGGGATACTCTACTTTTCACACTTTCTGCGAGAAAATAAAACGAAAATCTAGGTAGGCAGTTCCGCGACATTCGCTTTTCTTCCCCTTCTCAACAGGGGTTTAGTTCGGATTTCGAAGAACTCACTGTACGGATGTTTTTGGTAAAAAAATCACACATATTATCCAAATTTAATGTCATTTTCCCCTTGTGTACTCCTAATGTTCATTATTCCTAAGGGAGTAATGAATTTTGAATTTCGAACATTAAAATATGTATGAAAATTTAGACCAAGGAGACTACCACCAAAAGATTTAGAAAAACATTTTCTAAATCTTTGTAAATCTGTTTTTCAGCCAATGGGCTACAATCACTTGCTTTCGGTTAGGGTTACATGACGTTTATAAAGTCCTTTTATCGAGCATGTAGTGTGAAAAGAATAAAAGTATACCTACGTATTCAATGTTTAGGTTATTTTTATTTATTTGGATGACCGACGTATTACCAATAACCCTGTTTAAAGAGATACAATAAGGATTTTCTTGGACCAGTAGAGTTTATATTATGGACAATAGGTACTATATTATGGACTTTGATACCTTTGATATAGGCGAGGTCTCTACCAAGCAAGTCGTAGACACCCAAGGTACCTATAGACTTCGACTCACACACTCATATAATTATAAGCTAATTCTTTCTAATTCTTTAGCTTATAAGCTAGAGAACAGATTCGACAAGACTCTTATGGGAGAATAAGAGTGGGTGCGCCTGCACTTGTAGTTGTGTGTAGGTACATACGTCACACTAATATATTAGGTTAGTTACTCCCTACTAAAATGCTTTAATCTTATCTGTGTAAGAATATATTTGTGCAATTTGACCAAACCTTATCAATTTTTAACCTGAAGCTAATCTAAGATCATTTGTACATAGTAGAATAATGCACCATTATGGTATGAAACTGCCTTAATTAAGTAAGTAGGTTTAATAAAAAATATAAATTAAATGTCACATTTCACAAAATAGCCTTATTTTAACATGACGTAGTTCTAAATATACCGTTAGATTAAAAGTTCACAATAGTTCACAGTAAAATAAATTGTTTCAATAAATGTTGTTTGTTTCGTTTTCAAGGATTTGAACTTTTTCTAAAACTTTCCTCTAACCTCACTTTCCCTAATCTCTGTCCCTTTTTCTTCTATGTACATATATGTATATTAACATCTTTCAGCGTTAGGCCCGTATTATGAAAGCTTGCTCAGTCACAGATACAGATACTTGAGTGGCGTTTATTCCATACAAAAGCGTTACTCAAGGTCTACGCCGCGGCGTAGAACTTCGTAGCACGTGCTACGACGCGAGACACGCGCCGCGTAGCATTACATAAATTACAGGTACCAGGTTTTCTTGTTTCTTTTGCCAAAGCTCGGGTACTTATGTGTATAATGTGCATTTGCTTTTTTTGAAGTAGCTAAACTTTCAGCATGTCAGGAAACATGATGTATGCGGATTTTTTGGACGGGGCAGTAAGGGACTTTTTTGTACTCCAACCTCAGTTGGTGATCAGTCAAGAAACAGGATCAATTGGCATCAAAAATGTTTTGATGTAAAATGCCCATTTTGTTGTTAACTGTAGTTTTTATTTTACTTTGAATGGGTATAAAAATGTCTCTAAAAATTATGGATAGTCTCGTAAGACCATTTTCCTGTAGTTACACCAGGTTACTTCCCTTACTACGAGTTATTCCGGATTCGTCCCACTGGCTTCGGCCGAACGCGGATAATCAAATTCAATGCTGATTTCATTCCGGATTCGTCCCATTTTAAGATTTCTAATAGAAAAGTAGCCAAAGTACTGTCATCCACACACTTCTCGTGCAAGTAGTCTCAATTTATCATTATTGTTTCCGTAGATTTTTTTTATTACTTTTATCTTACGCAAAGTACCAGGAAAGTGGACTCCGCGCGCGCGCGCCTAACTGAGCAGTCATGCTACACTTTGTTCCGCTGTTTTAATTAAGTAAAGTGCTCAAAAAGTATTTGTTTCCCGAAATAACATGCATCAAATTAATACTCATACAAAATAGTGCATATCTACAGAAAGTTCTGCAAGAAATACTACTGTTTTCATGGAGATATCAAGAAAAAACTAAGTCAACTGACGAAATTATTTAAAATCAAAGTTCTAAATCCTTTGTTCCGAGGCGGCGAGCGTGTGTCATCATCGTAAGTAACAAAGGACGGGACCAATGACCTGAAGTGGACACCCAACATTCAAGGCCGCTGTGCTATAGCAATTGCTCAAATTCGAGCCGCTCTGTCAGAGCCGGCGTGGATCAGCGGTCAGAGTACGCGGCTCGCAATCAGAAGGTGAAGGATAGAAACCTAGCAGACCACTCTTTTTGCTGATTTTAAAAATGCCTCTAACAAACACAGATAGAGAAAATGTAACAATGAGACGAAAATATAAGATAAATATTTCTACTGATAACTCATTTGATTCATTATCTGTGGATGAAGATGTGGAGGACCGCTCAATGGTTCACGATTCAAACAGCAAATTAAACAGGAGTTGCCCCAATATTAGAGTCGATGACTGTAACAAAATTCGAGAATTAGAAAATAAAATATTAGTACTATCCGAAAAATTAGAAATTGCAGAAAACGAAATCACTAATCTCTTGATAGAAAATGGATGCCTGAAAAAGAAAATATCTTCTTATGATGCCCGTGTCAATCAACTGAAGGATATTTGTAAAACCACTCCGAAAAAGAATATAAGGAAAAGTGGGAGCAGTACGAATAGAACACGTTTGGATTTCTCGTGCGAACTCAAAAGCCCTAACGTGCCGCCACGCCAAAACTGTTCAGATTCTCAGGAATGTACCTCTCAGTCAAACTGTACACATACCCAAACCACCACCAGGAAACTAGAATACAGAAGAACTAAGCCTAGGAACATGTATGTTATCGGCGATGAGTCTGTGCGTGGCCTTTCAGCGCACTTAAACAGCTCGAGATGTTCAAGATGGAATGCAGAATTTACAATTCATGGAATAGTAAAACCACACGCGCCGGCATATGAAATATTAAGCTACCTAGAGGGCATAGTTACGAATACAAAAAGGGATGATGTGATTATCTTATCCGTAGGTAAACATGACAACAATCCTTACCATTTAATCATGAATTTATATAATTTTATAGCTAGGAAAAGTACATGTAAACTATTTCTACTAAATCTTTTTGAAAACAAAACTTTAAATATAAACAAAATTAATAATGAATTGAGAATTTTGGCAAATAAATATGAAAATTGCAAATTTTTAAATACAAAAGACTATTGGATTAAAAACAGATATGCTACTAGATTGGAATCAATATTATTTAAACTGAACTATGAGTTTTATAACGAAATTATAAATGTAAATAACAACATCGCACATCAAGGATTGGTTGCGGATAAAGAGGGAAATGAAACGTTTTTTCGTGCCTAAACGGAAAGTCCAATGTATTAAATATAGTTCAGGCACAAACAAAACAGGCTCAAGTAATTTCAGGATTTTGCACCAGAACATAGCGCGTCTCTGTAGTAAATTAAATATTTTAGAAATATTCTTATCTGAATTAGAATTTAGTAATAGAGAGATAGACATATTATGTTTTACTGAAACTTTCATAAAAAAGAATAATGAGGCCAATGTTATTTTGAAAAATTACAAATTAGCGTCTTTTTATTGTCGAGACGATAAATCCAGGGGGGGTCATGCATTTTGGTAAAAAGGGATATTGATTGTAAACCAGTGAATATCCCATCAAAATTTATCGTTAAGTTTAATTTTGAGTGTTGTGGCGTAGATCTTACTGGACTAGGTATTGTTGTTTTTTGTATCTATAGAATTCCCGACAGCAAAAAGTCCCAGTTGGGTACTTTTTTACATAGATTAGATAACTTCTTGAATTATATCACAGATACGTTTAAGAAAAAGAAAGTGGTAATATGCGGGGATTGGAATATAGATATTGTAAAAGAATCGGTTTATTCTTCCGATTTATTAAATATACTTTCAAGTTACGATTTTCAAGCACACATTAAATCTCCTACCAGGTTGAACTCATGTCTGGATCAAATAGCCAGTAATATCAAAAAAGTCAAGTCTGAGATATATCCCTCTGGGTTATCGGATCACGAAACGGCTCAAATGATACATTTTAAAGTATATAAACAGAGCTCTCCGTTATTTTGGTTTGAGTACGTCCGAGACTATAATGCTGACAACGTGAGAAAATATTGTGAGTGTATGTCATCACTATCATTCTCGGAGGTATACAGGGTGTTTGGAAGCTCGGTGCAAAGCCTTAAGGGGGTGTTAGTTTACACCATTTAGAACATTTTCAGCCACATTTGTCTTAACCAAAGTCTAATTGTTTTTTTTTAGGATTTTTTTTCGATTTTTAACCAAAATCCCAAAAATTTCCAATTGAGTGCTGATAATGCAAAGTTTAAGTGGAAATGTCTATTAATTGTTTGTGTTTTTACTAGCCTAATGTGTGTTTAATGATATTAAATAATTATAAAGCACTGTTTATGCTAAAAAAATTACTTTCAGACTATTTAAACTCTACAGAAAAAAATAAAAAGAAAAACAATGTTTTTTTAATGACATTAAAAAAAAAATAGCTGCAGATGTTCAGATAATTGTAAAAACATGCCGAGTTATTGTTCTTTCTTTTAAGGTATCATTTACCTAGATATCTTTACAATTTTTGAAGTTAGGGTGCCTGAACCAGTTTAAGTCCGTAAATACTGATTTATAAGGAAATAAAAAAAAGACGTTTTTGATGATTTTTTTTAATTCTCATGCTCAAAATGGCTTCCGCCATTGCGTATACATTTAGGACAACGATTTCTGACTTCCGTCGTCGTGACTTTCAGCTGCATTTCCTGTTTCATAGTCGTGAAAGCTGCTTCAATTCTTTGAAGTAATTCTTCCCTCGTGGATATTTCGGTTGTGTATACCAGTTCCTTTGCCCGTCCCCACACAAAAAAATTTACCGGGGTCAGGTCGGGCGATCGTGCGGGCCAAGGGATGGGCCCATCTCTGCCTATCCAGCTGTCTGGAAAACAGTTGTTTAGGTGCTCCCTGACACTTAACGTCCAATGTGCTGGACATCCATCTTGTTGAAAGATGATTAGCCTGGCCGTACAAACGTCGTGCCAAAGCTCCGTTACCATCAGCTCATTATTGTACACCACCGGCCGGCACGGCGGCCTTTGTTTTGTTTAGTGGTCTAAGGTCCCTCTCTACATTGTTGTTCGGGTAAGTTTATTATTAACACAGTAACTACACATTAAGAATAAAAAATAATCTTAAATATTGTTTTAGACATCAGTTTAAAGCTATTAGAGCAAAAATTAAGTTTGTTTTGATTTTCGTGAAATTTTTAATTTCTTACCCCTAACTGGTTTAGGCACCGTAACTACAAAAATTGTAAAGATATCTAGGTAAATGATACCTTAAAAGAAAGAACAATAACTCGGCATGTTTTTAAAATTATCTGAACATCTGCAGCTATTTTTAATTTTTTTTTAATATCATTAAAAAAACATTGTTTTTCTTTTTATTTTTTTCTGTAAAGTTTAAATAGTCTGAAAGTTATTTTTTTAGCATAAACGGTGCTTTATAATGATTTAATATCATTAAACACACATTAGGCTAGTAAAAACACAAACAATTAATAGACATTTCCACTTAAACTTTGCATTATCAGCACTCAATTGGAAATTTTTGGGATTTTGGTTAAAAATCGAAAAAAAATCCTAAAAAAAAACAATTAGACTTTGGTTAAGACAAATGTGGCTGAAAATGTTCTAAATGGTGTAAACTAACACCCCCTTAAGGCTTTGCACCGAGCTTCCAAACACCCTGTATAACTCGCATACAATGGTAGATGCTTTTAATGTTTTCTATGATTTAATTACATTATTTTACAGTTTATGTTTTCCCAGAATAAAAGTTAAAGTCTCAAATAAACCTAGAAAGGGAAATTGGATTACGGTATTAAACGGGTATTAAAAAATTATTAAAAACTAAGCGTTTACACTATATAACATACATTAATAATAAAAATGATAAACAGAAAAATAAATTAAAATTCAAAATCTATAAACTTATTCTTAAAAAATGCATTAATAAATCACAGAGACATAGTAACCTTAGAAAAATTCAAAATAGTAAAAACAAGTGTAGAGCTACTTGGAACGCCATTTCTTCATCCTTGACAAATAATTTATATATAAATGACATAGATTCAATTAATTTCAATAATATGACAACAATCCATCTGACATCTGCAATATATTTAATAACAATTTTACAAATTTATCTCTAAACAATTCTTCATCTAATATGAGTGATACGGGGAGAAACAATAATAAACAATTAAATTCAATCTTTTTACTTCCATCTGACCCGGAAGAAGTTTTTAAAATAATTATGTCCCTCAATAATAGTAAGACCTGTGGCTGGGATCACATCACAACCAGTAGTCTGAAGGCCTGTGCAAAGTGGATATGTTCCCCACTTTCGCACATTATTAACTTATCTTTTCTGGAGGGTGTTTTTCCAAAACAGTTAAAAAAGTCAATTGTTAAGCCCCTTTTCAAGAAGGGTGACAGATCGGATCCCAACAATTACAGACCTATAACATTAGTCCCAATCATGTCAAAAATATTGAAGAAAGCCATGTTGAATAGGCTAAACAGTTTCTTGGACAAGCATAAGACTCTCCATAATGAACAATATGGTTTTCGTAAAGGAAGTTCTACATCGCTTGCTTGCTTTAACTTAGTGAGGTTTATTACAGAAAACTTAAACAGTGGTAGAGGCCCCATTCTGACTCTATTTATGGACTTAAGCAAGGCTTTTGACTTTGTTAATCTCGACAGACTGTTAAACAAATTAGATCATTACGGAATTCGTGGTAAAGCTCTGGACTGGCTGGCTAGCTACTTGCATGATAGGGAACAATGTACCGAAATAAATAAGGTAATAACAAATTCCAAGTTTAAAGGAAACACCGACACTAAAAATGTTACTAAACAAACATTTAGATCACGCAATATTTTAAAAAATCAAGGCGTCCCGCAGGGTAGCATTTTAGGACCGATTCTATTTTTATTATATATCAACGATCTCCCAGAGTTTGTGACACATAAATGTATACTTTTTGCAGATGATACCACAATTTTAATTAAAACGGACAGAAATCATGCTCAAACGACATTAAATACTGCACTTTCTGATATTGTTAATTGGACCAATAATAATAACTTAGCTATAAACATTACCAAAACTAAAACTATGCAATTTGACTCATACAATACTAACCCACTAACACTTGACATTTTTTATAATAATGAAAAAGTAGACGAAGTAATGACATTTAAATTCTTGGGTATCACATTAGATAGACATTTAAACTGGAAGGTTCATATTAGTAACGTTTGCCAAAAAATAAGTCGCTTTATCTTTGCTCTAAAGAAAATCCGCCAGACGATTTCTTTTGATGCAGCTCTAGCAGCATACCACGGGCACGTGTCTTCTATCCTGAGCTATGGTTTGTTGCTCTGGGGAAACTCTGTCGATGCTGAAAGAGTCTTCAGAGTACAGAAGAGATGCCTCAGGGCTATTAGCAGAGCTTGGTTTCGTGACTCTTGCAAGCCTCTGTTTAGGGTCTGTAATATTATGCCTCTGCCTTGCATGTACATTAGACATATGCATGTTTGTAAAATCTTACCCACAACACTTTACCAAACGTAGGGATATTGTCACTCGACAGAAAAGAGCAAAATTCGCTAATCATCTGTACAAGCCACAATGCCACAAGCAAATCTATGAGAAAAATGTTTTCAATATGTGCATCGTCATCTTTAATAAGTTACCAGAACCTATTAAAGACCTCAATGGTAATTTGTTCAAACAAAAATTAAACCAATGGCTGCTTGACAAATGTTTCTATAGTGTAAATGAATTTATTAATTTTGAGTAGAATAATTTATTATGACTATAGTTATTATCTGATTGTTAATTATTTATTCTCTATTGTATTGATTATTTTATTATTGAATATTTGAACTACATACTTATAAAAATCGCCAATATTTAAAATTTGCACACCTGCTTGCGGGTTGAATACGTTTGACATCACTCTACCTCTAGTTATAAGATCTGACATGTACCTGTAATAATGTATTCAGCAAATAAAAGATTTGATTTGATTTGAAATGCATAGAAAATAATGGTGCTTATCACTAGTATTTTGATTCATTAATAATTAATATTGAACAGCGTTTATCTCACTCAAAGTAGATACCGGGAGAGTACAAATGTAATAATGGATTTATGGTACGAAATACTTTTATTTTGATTCCATAGGATTATTGAATATCGTTTATCTTTCTCAAAGTAACAGGATAAAAGAAATGGATAGGATATAACGTAAATTTGTGAAATTTTATTTAATATTGTAATGAACGTTTTCTGTGACGTCATCCTATGATATTGTTTCAAAGATGCAAATCTTATTTTCGTCATCATCACTGATACTCTTTCATGTTTAAAATTATTTGTCTTTGAACTAGGTGGTGCATTCCAATGTCTATCGAAAACATAGTGCAGATGGTTCGGTGCACAGCTGAAATATTAAGGAGAAGTTCGGCTCGACCGACATCCATTTTCTAGATGCCTTTTCTATGAGCACACGCATTTTTTTATTGCAATTATATTTTTCGCGTTGTTCGTTCAAATATTTGTGTTAATGATCCCAGAGTAATAAGTTCCTGTAGAGGTGAGTGTTTACAATAGTTGTGACGTGCGACTGTGCCCGTTTCTTTATGGATTTTGCCCAGTTATGGTTAACATAATTTATTCATTTGTTTTTATGGTTAACATAATTTTGTTTCGTTGAAGCCTGTGTAAACGCTCTGTTATTTACGGACACCTAACTAAATACGGAACTGTTTAATAAGTCTCATTACCTGGATCATTTAAAGTAGTCTAAAGAGATAATAAATTTTAAATATAGAGGTAAAGGAACAAGCGATTTTCTGGGGACAACGCCCAGCCCAAACCGCTGAAGCTAGAAAGCTGAAATTTGAAAAGCAAGTACCTGTTACTACACAATTTCCCGCTAAGAAGGGATTTTTGGAAATTCCACCCCTAAGGGAGTGAAAAGGGGGGGTAAAGTTTTTTTGCTAATTTTGTAGCTCCTTAACCAGTGGCCCAATTAGCTTGAAACTTACAGAGAATACTAAAAACACAAAACTATTGAACACTTGTTTCAGGATTTTTCAAAGAACTCCTGAAAATGGTGTAGATCGGGTTATTAAAGTCTGTGATTCGTAATTTGGCCCCGTACTGAAACAAAAATGTCTGTAACTTTTTAATTCATAATGCTATTCACCTGTAATTTTCATAAAAATGACAATAAATGAAAACAAGTATTTCATGAATTTTCAAAAAAATCCTAAGAAAAGGGTAAATTGAGGGTTGAAGTGATTGAGGTTTTTTTTGTTTCCAATTAGCTTGAAACTTACAGAAACTTACTAAGAATACAGAACTATTTAACATGTATTTCAGGATTTTACAAAATTTTCCTGAATGGGGTAAATCGGGTTATTAAAGTTTGTGATTCGTATTAAACTATAAAGTAAATAATGATACGTCTTTTTATTTTTACAAAACTACCCCTAGGGGTGTGCAAACAATTTCCGCGCGGGCGAAGCCGCGGGGTGCAGCTAGTTGTTCATACCGCTGCTTGAAGCGGGCTTTCTTGGATTGGCAGGGTTCCGTCTTTCAACTTGTAAAACCCTCCTGGCGCTCTCTCAATATTCAATAAAGGAATTCTGTACATATCTAGTAACTTGTCTTTCTCAACCTGACACGTAACAATATTGCTAGATGGTTGTGTATACAGAGTGTTTGATAATTGGGACCAACCTAATTGTTGGGAGGTGGATTGGGAAAGCCCGCCGCTTTGCAGTCATGTGCCAACATATCCCCGGTAGACTCAATCGTAATCGTATCGTAATGCCACGGTAACTGAGACTGATATTATTTTTAAAGTTGTTTTTTAAAATTACCCAAAATTCTGCCTTTAAATAAAATAAAAGTCATTTATTTCAGCACATTTGGTACCATATACACACATGCACATTTTTACAGAAAAATACAAAAATACACAATAAGAATTAATATATATTAAATCATGTTTTTTGTTTGTGGTTGGAATACCACCATCACCGTTTTATTAGATATAACAAAGTGCAGTGACTTTTTTAATTTTCCGATGTTTGTGATTGAATTGAAACCATTCCTGAAACTATTCTTTCATATTCGGTACTACCCCGTTAAAATAATCCATCCTGCAGCGTGTTCCCTGACACGCTAAAAGTTAGTTTAGCTTGCTGCAGACATCAGTAATTACTACCTAGTGTATTTGGCTACCTAGTGTATCTAGTGGCTCAATAAAAGGTTAGGTACCTTTTATTGAGCCACCAACTAAGATACACTGTAAATATGCATGGCTCGAGATTCCTGCCGAGAGCAGGAATATGTCATGTACACGCGACGTAATCACAAATAACGTGTATATTATGTACGAGTCAGGTTTTTATATTTTTATTTATGCTAGTTTTAAGGTATATATTACTATGGACCGTAGAATAAGTTAAATAAGATCTGTAACTTTTCTATAGTCTGAAATAGATGAATTACTTGAATGACTCACACATCATGAGTTCATGAGGTAAATGCACTTCGAAATTCAAGGCCAAGTGCTATTCACGCTACGTCAGTTGTTTTGGTTTTATCTTGTAGGTAATGTTATCAAAGGTTTCATTGTTATATAATTGTTTTTTTTTCCCTTTGAACCTTATAAGTCAACTATAAAAGTTTTAGCATATTATGCATAGCATTTTATCTCTATAGGTTAAGAAAGTTTAATACCTACCTATCTCAACCAATAATTCTAAATATTCTTTGCAGGGCCTCACGATCCTCCCACGAGTTCTCTCCTCCGTAGACCGAGACACGTTCTCGGTGACCGTTGACCCAATCACCACCGCTAACCCGGAGGTGACGGCAACAAGTACCGATTCGCTTCCGCACACTACACACCCGACCAAAAACCGACCCCGCCGGATGCGGGGTCGAAGAATTCCCCGCTTCCGCCCATAGGTGCATTCGTGCACCTTGGCGAAACCTCCATTCCCTCTTGTAGCATCTGGCGACAGCCCAAGCCGAGGCTCGCACCTAAGTGGTGGCCCTTGTGCGTGTTGCCCCATCATAACTTTACCGGCGAGGCGCCCTCTGCGCCCGCCAAAAGTCCGGTAACGCTGTCATGGCCATCTGCAGTCAACAGCATTGTAGTCCATACAAAAAAAAAATACAGGGCGATTCAGACTCTCCGCTACCCAGTCATCGACACGGAATCTGACGCAGATTCGCGCAAAATCCAAATATTTTAGCGGTTTTTCATATTTTCTGTGTTCTGAAAAGAACTAAACTAAGTACCAAATAAGTAGTTTTCCATAAATAATAAAACAACCTAAGTAGGTATGTGTACTAAGTCGAAAGGGGGTGATTCTGAACCTAAAAATGATGTCGGGATCAAATTTTGTTCTACGATTTTTTAATTTCAATGTTTCATTATTTTTTTTTAAATAATAGCCTGTTTTCTTCATATTCTTTTTCTTTTACGTGTATTAAAAGATTATATCATATTTTTGTAATTATATAATAACTCGTGTCAAAAAACTGGTTTTGTTAAAAAAACAAGCAAACGAATATGAACAACATACACCTGTCACAATATTATAGGTATACATATATTTTTTCCAAAAAAAAAATTCAAAATTCAAACAATTGTAGAATAAAAGTTGATTCCCTCGGGGTCCAGAATAACCCCCTCTCGGGTTAGTAAACATGTTTTGTGGCACCCAGTATAGTTCACCAATAATACTGGGTATAATCACCCAGTATTGTTCACCCAGTGTATTGTTCACCCAGTATTATTGGGTTTTTTCGCGATTAGTTGGAGAGGTTAAAGTTAGCTTCCGGCTTTAACTCTGAACAGAAGTTACCCAAACCAGTGGGAGACTTCTGATAAGAGCAATGAATAAACGTTCCTGTTAATAAAGCTGCTTGAAACCCAAATAATCAAAATGATGTCATCATGTTGAACTTGGGTCGTCCTTGGCGTCGCTTTGTATCGGTGGCAGAGAATACATTACATATATTAAAAACTCGGTGGACTCCAACTACATTAACGTAATAGCAGGGTATAAAAGGATCGGGGAGTCGCATATTTCCAGTACCGCTCCAGATGCGCGCAGCGTCACATCGATCTACAGCGAAAATAAATAATAATCATAACAGTGCATCATTGTGAAAATGTCCGAGCTGCGAGGAAGCAAGCGTAAACAAAGCTCAGAGCAACATCTCGAGCAAGAATTGGAATTATTAAAGATGAAATTTCGAAAACTTGAAAAGCAGTTGACGTCAGAAGCTGCTGATGCTGGTACTGAACGAAACAATAACATGGACCAAGCTTCAGGTTAATATTCTTTGTATTTATAACTTGTTTATTTTGGGATGTTGTGTATTTATATCTAACCCTTCATGTTTAGTTACTCCAAAAATGGTTTTAATGGCAAAAACCTGTCCCTAGTAGACAGATCTGCGCTGAACTTATTTTAATTGGCGTAGGACCGGTAAGATCGCGACCTCGCCAGGAACTTTTAAGGCTTATCTTTTAAAACAAACGAAATTGATTGATGGAGTTCTTTATAGATTTTAGCATACCCCGTACCTCGCCGCGCGAATTTTTTTTACGGATTTGTTCTGCTTACTGATTTGGAACTTACGCGGATTTTTTTTTTCTTGTTTTAGATGCTCGTACACCTGACCGTTCAAGCTTAGATGAAGGTTACACAAGTTCTGGAGCTGCAAACGCTCCTAATCCACCTCTTAAAACAGTCATCAAACGAATACACGAAACCGAATCACACCGTCAGCGATATGTTGTGTACGCTACGCCTAAACATACCAAAGATTCGAAAGTTATCGAATCAAACACCAGTCCACCTTCTAGTCCGGAAGGTAATAGAGACAACATTTCTAGAATTAAACCTCCATGTTCTGGGCCCTCGCACTCTAGGGACGTGACGTTCAACCCTCAAACAGTCAGTATGCAGTCACAAACTATATCCAAAACTGAGTCCTCATTAACACTGGTTAATAATATTCAGCATCTCTCGATAGTTAATAATATTCAGCATAACCTTCCTAAAAATATGCGCTTTAAAAAGTTAAATAGTATTCCTTCTGCGAGCCCGGAATCCAAAGAAGGCAATACAAACAAACGCCCTTCAAGTCCGACAAACAACATTATCCCAGAAATGGCTAAACGATTGCATTCTGTACTACAAAATGGATTGCCAAAAGAAGAAAAGTACCATCTGCAGGAAAAGTATAAAATACCAAACAACTGCACTTTAATGAAAGCGCCTTGTTTAAATCCAGAGGTGATTCCTTTTATGGATGAAGTAGCAAAGAAACGGGACTCCGCTATGTTTAAGTATCAAGATCAATTGGGCGCGGGCATGGCAGCTATCTCGGAAGGCGTTACCCTGGCTTCAACGAGCGGTGATGGATTAAGAACTGCAATGGAACATATACACAGAGGCTTGCACTTGTTGGCCGATCTCCATTACGACCAAACCAGAGTCAGGAGGATTCTGAGCACTCCCGTCGACTCAATGTTAAAATCGTTTTTGGTGGAAAAACTAAGTCACAGGCATCATAATTTTCATGATATAAACCATCTCTTTAAAAGAGACGA
The DNA here is from genome assembly GCA_963662085.1 of Eupithecia inturbata. Taxonomy (NCBI): domain Eukaryota; kingdom Metazoa; phylum Arthropoda; class Insecta; order Lepidoptera; family Geometridae; genus Eupithecia; species Eupithecia inturbata. The sequence goes on along the minus strand of OY759196.1, from coordinate 2,156,714 downwards.
CACTGTTTTTGGTCGTGACACTGGAAATATGTTAAACAAGTTCCTTCGGAAACAATAGGTTAATAATGCTGTAGGTACCTAATTATAAGTATGTTAGCTGGTCTGCAAGATAATCTGACAAGATCAGCTTCTTTTGATAAGTTTGACATTGCAATAAAACTTCAACAAAAACGTTCATTCAAATTATGTAGGTACCTAATCGTCCAGTTATCTTTTAGAAGAACGACACCATGAAGACTTAAAAGTTAAAACCAAAGAGTACGTATTGTAATCTCGGCATTCATGATATGCCATCTCTTGGGAAAATTTAATTATATATTTTTATAGGATTTATTTATGATAAACATGTAGTATAACTAAACGCGAGGGTTTTCTTAGGCTGTTTTTTTAAGGTTCCGTACCCGAAGGGTGAAAACGGAACCCTATTACTAAGCCTCCGCTGTCCGTCCGTCCATCAGGCTGTCACGGGGCTGTGTCTCATAAACCGTAAGAGGTAGACAGGTGAAATTTTCAGAGAATGTGTATTTCTCTTGCCGCTATAACAACAAATTATAAAAATAAAATAAATATCAAAATTAATGAGGGCTTCCATACAAAAGACGTGTTTTTTTTGCCTTTTTTGCTTTTAATTTGTCTAGGCTGTATCTCTTGAACTAAAATAGTTAGGCACACTTTCTATAAATGAGTAACACTTCAACTGCAATAACAACAAATATTAAAAATAAAATAAAGTTGAACATTTAAAGGGATCTCCAAGCAAGTGAAAATTTGATGTTCTTTGAAAAAGTTGACTGATGTTTACTGTACGGAACCCTTCGTGTGCGAGTCGACTCGCACTTGGCGGTTTATTTACTCTTCGTAAAATTAAATTAGGTAGGATATTAAACTTGTGACTATGTATCTATTATAGGTATGTTGGTAAATATGTCATGTATCTCTATGCAAATAATTACAATAGGTAAATAAAAATAAAGAAATTAACAATCGTGTATGTTTTTATTTTACACCTATTTAGACCCAAAATTTACATGAAATTGATACAAGTAAGTATATCAAAATACACATGAAAAGTTTGGATTACGTTACTCTTTATAATTACCAAAAATAAAAATTTCTATGTAAAAAACCACGAACCAGAAAAGTTAGAAACAAGAAACTTGCGAACTATAGAAATGAGCTATCTGCAGGCTGTTGCCGAAAATATAGAGGTAAAGGTAACTAAAATCAAACAAGATGAGTCGATTGCAAATAACGTTTTTTTACGATTATCATTTTCTACACATATGTACTCACTGTTATATTTCTTATATTATGTCTGAAAATGTATATTTTTAGGGTTTGTAGGGTTTTACCTCAAAAGAAAAATAGGAACCTAAAAGATCACTTTGTTGTCCGTCTGTCAACACCCTTTTCTAAGGAGCCGCTCAACGCATTCAAAAGTTATAGCCTTTTATGTCTGAATATTTTGAAACTTCCAACGTAATTACATGCACACAAAACTTAATTTATTGATTATAAGTCTACGGGAAGTACCCTAACTTCCCGTATACTTAGAATCATGAAATTTGGCAAGAACCAAGGTATATTATAGCACAAGTAAAGGAAAAAATCCGGTAACCGTATCTATATAATCTGTAGTTAATTCACAAAAAAATTTTTTTTTTTTCCGCCATGGACCAAAACCGGGCATACCTTTCCGTTGGCCTAGCTAGAATCATGATAAGTATTAGGCAAGAAACAATGTCTTACAATTATACGGAACCCTTGGTGCGCGAGTCCGACTCGCACTTGACATTTTATTTTTTTATGAATCAAACCTATACACATCCTATAAAAATTAGCTAGGTAATTATTATTTTTTTATTACAAATTAAAAATAAGTGGCGCTAAAAGACGTGCGTAAAACGAACTGTACCTACAGCAGTTTTCAAAAATTCATTAATTTGAGTTCATAACAATCATGGCAGCCCACAAACGTCCACAGCTGAACAAACGTCAAAGTCAAAGTCAAAGTCAAAAACTCTTTATTTCCATAAATACAATAAATGTAATACTTAGAAAAGGTCAAATTCTTAATAATTAAACACTGACACGGAAATAAAGTGATATTTTTGATTTCAGTCGCTTCGGTACGTAGACTAAAGTAAAGAAGCGACGAAGAAACCTTTAGCCTGTTAGTTGTTATTTTTCGAGTTGGAGCAAATTCCGTCCCACGCTTTTTTATCCTCTAGATAATCTGATATTTTATAGTAGGCCTTTTTACACAGGAAGGTTTTGACAATTTGTTTGAATTTATTTACTGATAATTTTTGTAACTCACTAGGAGTTTTGTTGTAGAAGCGTATAGAGGTACATTGCCCTTTAAAAGATACATTAATTTTGTGTAGTCTAGTTGTGGGCACAGCGAGTTTATGTTTATTCCCATATTCAAATTATGTACATCGCTATTTTTAGGGAACCGATTGATATTTCTATGAGTGTACAATAGGTTTTCATAAATATATTGACATGGTACTGTCATTATGTTTATTTCTTTGAATTTCGAACGTCCCCAAACGACGTGAGCTCTCTATCTATCGACTCTCCAATTTGAATTAATGTGTTCCTAAAAGTGCTATTTTAACCAACTGACGGCAAAAATGTAAACCACTCCTTCGATGTGGCGACGTTATTCAGAAAGTGAGGTGTAGGTGAATCGCCGTCATAAATTCATACGTAAGTAATAGATAGGTACAAATGTACAAAACTAAGACAGCTAAGTACCTGCCTATATACAAATGTATCAAACAAAGGAGTAAACACAATATTGGTGTCGATTCTGGTGTTTTTTCCTAACTAAAATTTTACGTTTTCTAAATTTTCTAACATAGGTTGACCTAAAAATTATGGTATTCTATAAACAGATCCTAAAAATAGCTAAATTAGAACGTGTTTGTAAATCCCAAACTGATTGACTGACTGTCTTTATGTCAGTCAAACAGGTGCGTACAACTTTTATGTACCCTAATATTTTTATTATAGCATTTTGTCTATAAATTTCAATCATCACCTAATTAGATGCCTCCTAAAATTAGGTAGACGTTTCTAATCATAGCTAAAATGTAATGCAAAGAATAGGGATAAAGCTATTTATAACTAAGTTGAGTTGTTTTAAACCTGCCAGTCTAATTTTGGAAACATAGAATAGCTTTCGTCTATTTGACATTCCTAAATCCTAATTTTAGCTAATTCTAAAACAACAAATCATTGTCTGTATATTATGCACAACATTACACGCTACAGCTTTTTCATCATCTCTGTAGTGTGTGTGCACAGTATAACATATATATTCTACCTAAGCCATCTTAATGCTTGGCAGTGACGCGTATTGCATTTTTAATGGTTCATTGCACCGGTGGTCTCCCACTTGCTTTTGGCAACGTGCCTAAATATTAAAACGCAAAAGAACCTAAAACAAGATCCGTCAAGTGCGAGTGACTCGCGCGCCGATGGTTTCGCGCGGTTGTCAAGTATACCAATATGTACTATAGGTACTAGTTAGAGACTTTGCTATTTAAAGAATAACAAAAAATAAAAGGTACATTTCAGATGTATCGGTTTGCAAACTTCGGAGTACAGAGGGTTATAGTAAAATTTTCGAGTTTATTTCAAAATATTTCAAAAAGTATGAAAAATACAGAAATTTCAAAAACTGTTTTGAAACCCCACTTGACGTTGTTGGTTTCTTTTAAAATCACAATTGTACCTACTGAAAATTTTCATTTTAATTGTTTTTTCTTTTAATCTGTAGGTACAGGCGCACGAAATGTATTATTATTTAAATCTCACGTTACTTGCTGCTGTAGTTGCTGAGATAAAATGAAAATTAAAAAACGACAGAAGAAACGATGCCATAAGGGTTTCCAAACCGATCACCAATCTTCGAAACCTTAAAAAGTTGGGTAAAATCCAAGTCGCAGTTAAGTTTTGCATTTCATTTACTTCGTTTGTTTATCAAATCGCAAGGTCAAACTGTCCGCCCGCGCCGCCGCACCGCCTTTCTGACCTTGCAACCTTTAAGTGCGAACGGGACGACGTGATATTTCAATTCGTCTGGACTCCATCACGCCATACCATTTCCTAGAATTTAACTCAAAATATATGTATATAAATATAAAAGATGCAAAATACATCACTAACACAGCCCGAATTAGGTTGAAAATGTAACGGACAGGACAATATTTCATTATTGATAACGCAAAATACCTATCAACGAACAAGCTTCAACAAGAACGGAGGCGTTCAAAGATAAAAGGCATGAACCCCGACATCGGCGCGCCATTCTCCTTCGCGCTCGCCACTTGGGAACACATATTTTTGCACTTGAAATAAAAATAATATTATAATATAATAAAATGTCTAAGTCAAAGAGATCATTGGAAGAAGAGATATTGCACTACAAAAAGAAAATTCAGAAGCTTGAAGAAAAGTTCCCTGGAACCAGCGGACATACAGTCACGTTCGACGGGGAGAATACTAGAGAGCTGGGTAAGGTATCATTTTTTTTCTATAGTATCTTCGTAGATTATACTGATAGGTACTTAGTTGTATGTACTTAGGTATGTATTAAACATAATTAAACCTAACATCATTTGGTACCTATCTATATGGATCAGTTCTCCCCTTAAAAAAAATGATCAAATAAAATGATCGTTACAAGACACAGAGTCGATTGTCACCAAAAAAATTTTGATTAATTTGATTCATTTTCTTATGCCAAAATGTTTTTAAAAAAAAGGAGCTGATATTTCAAAAGAAACGTTAAATAAACACTCTGTAGTTATAACCATTTATTTTAAAGAGTAAAATTTAAGCTCTTCTAGAACAAAAGTTTATGAGACCAAGGTACCCATAATGTTATTTTTATCGGCGAGCTCGTAGGTTTTGAAGGTCCTCATAACCTTTAAAACTGGTATCATTGTCATGGACATGCTATGCATTTAAATTATTTCTGCACGTAATCGGCTCTTGGCATTCGACTTGACACTGAAACTACCAGTTTTTAGGGTTTCGATCGGAAATCGGTTTCGAAACCCTTATGGTCTTGCTTTTTCTGGCCTTTTTTCCGTCTTTAATACCTACCTCAGCAACTATAGCAGCAAATAACTTAAAATAATAATATATTTTGTGCGCTTGTACAGCTTAAACAGATGAAAAGAAAAAGAAAATCAAAATTTTAAAAGAGACCTACAAGGTCTCTTTTTCAAAAGTTTTTCAAATTTCTGTAGGTTTCATACTTTTTTAAATATTTTGAAAAAAGTCGAAAAATTACACATCCCCCCCCCCTCCCTATCTCCGAAAATTGCAGGGCGATCCATCTAAAATGTACGTGGCATTTGTAGATATGTATCTAACTTTTACAGGAAAAATATAGAGAAGTCTGTAAGTAGCCCACTTTTTGAAAAATTTACAAAACGGGGTGTAGAATTTTTCAAAAGGCTACCTCACCGAGTGTGGTATCAAATAAAAGATATTGTTTTTTATATCTCAAAACAGTTTTCGAAATTCCTGTAGGTTACATACTTTTCGATACCTACATATTTAAAAAGGACATTTGCCATTACCCTCCGAAGTTTGCAAGCCAATCCATCTGAAATGTCTCTAACCGGTACCTATAGTACATATAAGTATTCTTGACAAACGTTCGAAACCCTCGGTGAGCGAGTCGCACTTGGACTTGACGGATCTGGTATTTTTTTGCTAATGTTATCTTCAGTGAACTAATTTAGCTTATCATCTCTTAAAAAAAGGATTATTGATAGTGCTATTATTGTTTATTTTAGATTGAGTGGGTATGAAATTGTAGGTACCTACAATTTCATACATATCATTTCATTTATATTTTTTATATCATCGTAGAAACATATACATACCATACAATTATAATAATAACATTATATCATATTGTTTCAGAATCTACAGCTAGGTCGGAAGTCCCTGATAGAAGAGACTCCCGTAATGACTCACCGGCCATGGACTCGAGACGAAGCGGTGATATCTCACCTACCTTGGAAAAGAGGCCACCCCTTGATAATCCAGCAAAAGAATTGACTCGTCGTGATATTCCAGCAACATCGATACAACCTCGTATTTTATCAACAGAATGGAGACCGCCTCGTGATATCTCACCCATAAGAGAAGCAACAAAAACTGAAATTAAAGAAACGAGACGTCGTGATAGCCACATCTCGTCTGCAATAGATCCGAGACAGCTCCGTGATATCTCAGCAGCAGAATTGATAATACCTCGTGATGTCTCACCTGCGACACTAAGAGAACCATCTCCAGTAGCTCTTGGAGCACCACACTCATCGCCCAATGTAGTTAGTAGTCCAGATGATCCGAGGGTTCTGCCACATCCGAATTTAAATTTCACAGAAGATAACATCGCAGATTCACATATCTCGACCAGCACACCTGCGCGACAGCGAGCCACTGGAAAGAAAACACGTAAGATAACCGGGACAGGTTTGGCACAAAATGCTAATGAAACGGATCGCAAGGAAGCGCTACTCAATGCTCTTGGAGATGACCTGTCACTGTCTGGAGAGAACATCCACGTCAGCCTAGCACAAAACTGGACAAACATTTTGCGCAAGGGATTACCAATAGACACGAAAGATAAACTCCTTAAAGAATACACTGCTCCGGATAACTGCAGGTTGCTAAAAGCACCTATATTAAACGACGAGATTTATACCATTGCTGAATTCAACTCCAGAAACCGAGACAAAATCCTGGAAGGCAAACAGAGCCAATTGGGACTCGGAATCTCGGCAATCGGGAAAGCCATCACCGTGCTACTAAACCAGGGTGAAAACTATGAAGTTAATGCCATGCGACATTTCAACCATGGATGCCGGTTGTTATTAGATCTTCATTACACTGAAACTAACTCGCGAAGGCATCTGTTCAAAAATGAACTTTGCCGTAGTGATGTTTTTCGTAATTTGAGCATTCAATGCTTGGAGAGGGATGACACGCTGTTTGGGAACAAAGTGGCCAAGATGGTTAAGAAGCAAGGGATCCCACCCACTCCGGCGCACCAAAGGCCTTCCTCGTCTTCATACGGCGACCACCACATTCGTAACGACTCGCCTCGATACAGACGTAGGTAATCTATGGCGAGGAAAGACTTCAATTTTATTACTAGGCACTTATTTTAGCGGTTCGAATAAGTTAAGTTAGGCTAATATTTACATAAGTCTGTGAAATATTATATAACTTGTTCAGGAAACCATATTTTAAATAGGTAGGGTAGGTATCTAGGTACCTAATCAAAGTAGGTCGATAAAAAGTGCATTTCATAAATTTTAGTATCAAAACCTGGTTTTCCCTAAAAATGTTTTTGATTTTATTTTGTCCTGTTAGTACCTACCTACCTGCCGTCTCGTGTATTGACTTCATAATATTTATGAGTTATTTTAATTATTTAGTTATATTAACAGACGTAGGATTATTTATCGGTTACTCAAAAACCATTGAGTGCGACAGTCAGACCTGACAAAAAAGTATAAAATACGTAATTTTTCATATATTTATTCATATTTTTTCACTCTTATAGAGGTTTTAATAACAAACATTTTCACGACCAGCTTCTGCCCGCGGCTACGCATGCCTTTTTTGGGATACAAAATTAGCCTATATGTTATTTCAGGTCCAGATCTTTGTGTGCATAATTTCAGCCCAATCCATTCGGTAGTTTGACGTTGTCTTTGGCAAACATATTCACAACAACGGCACAAACTTTTTCCTTTATAATTTTAATTTAATAATAATAAATAAGAATAAAAAATAGAATTAAGTTTAAGGCTATGCTCTTTTTATTATTAGTGCTTTGACCAAATATGTTAAAAAAAAAATTGTAGCGTTTTATATATACCTATAGCGTTCAAAATTAAAGTATTATTGTAATATTCCCCAGTCCTTATTTTGAATCCTGAGGGGTGAGTCTATTTGACGTTAGTAACGAGAGTGATTGTGGCGTCTCCTTTTACTATGGGGAATTGCGTAGTTCCCTTACCGCACAATAGAGGCTCTGTACCAAACTGTATGGAAAAAGAAGACGTCACGATCATGTCTCGTTACTAACGTCAAATAGACTCACCCCTCTCGTCTCTACCTAAACTTTAAATTACCTTTATCAAGGAATTGCGACTACCACGCCTTTTCTGCAAGCAGCATTGATGGTTCTAAAGGTTTGCTGGTAGGATTACACGCACATGAAGAGCGACACAACTTTTTTATAAACAAAGACATCAATGTCTGAAATCTTTGCAAAACTGACACCTACACTAAACAAGATAATAGCGAGATAACATTACAGATCATAATAAAAACTTCAAATCTAAAATGTTTATCGAAAAGGTGCAGGTTCGAGTTCGAAAACGGACGAGAGACGAATGAAATGATGAATTGAAGCTGGGAAAACCCAACAATGTTTCGATTTTCTATGATTGCTTCGATGATACTAGTCGTCGTATAAATATTTTGCACCAATATCTCTTTGGTTTGTTTACAAAAAATATTTAGGATTCTAGAACCAAGTAGGTATAACGTGTGTGACCTCATTAAAGTCATTTATCTTTAAACTTATACAGAGCACTTAGTCATGTCAAAAATTACATGAAAATGTGTACAAATTGTCTGGTAAAGATCGCTCTTGAGCGATAAGACCGCCAATTGTCGCTTAGTTTTTTAGTTTTCATGTTGTAAGTAGTTCATATTAGATTTAAGTGTGCATTAAATTAAATAATTTATTAGGTAAATATATTTATTAGGTAATTTATTAACAAAAGAAGAGGAGCTTGTTTACATAGGTAACAGTTTTAATTTGGATAGTGGGCCAATAGGTCTTCATTACGTGCTCATTGAATTGTCGCCAAAATCAGCTGAGTACGGAGTCAGTAACCGAAGTGCAATCGTACGACATCCGTCCTTCAACGAATGTGCGAATGATGTTTCAGTAACCGAAGTGCAATCGTACGACATTCGTCCTTGAACGAATGTGCGAATGATGTTTCAGTCTGCGTTGCTTACACACAAAAGAGTGCAATGGGTGCCGCTGGACACATGGAGGCGCAGGTTGCGCACACCACAAGATGCGGCGTGTGGAAGCCCGCTGGCCGAGGCACGCGGTGTCGTCACAAGCATCGGCGCAGGCTAGCTGCACACATAATATTGGATGCGGCTGCGACGAGCGGGACCAGTGCGTCTATTTTAAGTAAGTCTCCGCTCAAAGCAATTGCTCCAAAAATCGAAATTATTGACGTGCGAGGTGGTTTGCTTGCGCCTGATGTGAAGGAAAAGTGTAATCAATTAGGGGAGTGTAACTCGGAGTGGCAAGTAGTTAGGAGTAAGTCCGCGAAACGGTACAAATTAATCGGCCAAAAAGGTTCTGCTGTATTGGACAGTAAGTTTAGAGCGGCTGACATGAAGGTGCCGCTTTTTATCTCTAACGTTTGCAAAGAAACGAGTGAAGTGGACATTATTTCTTATATAAAGGACAAATGAATTGGTAACTTTGAAATTAATAGATATGAAAAAACTTAAGAAATATAATGCTTATTGGCTCTATGTTTCTAAGTTTAAATAAGACTTATTTTTAAACGATCAGCTGTGGCCTAGCGGTATTACTTTTAGACGTTTTGTAAATTTTTTGTAGGTACAATACGCCTTAACAAGCAAATATAGTTGAAAGTTATGTAAATAATTCATTTATGGATTTAAGCCCGGATAAATATAGCAACTTTGTATGTTTTAATTATAAGTCTTTTAAGCGATCGATTGATAATGATCGTTTTATTTGTAAAAATTCTGATGTAGTGGCCTTGCAAGAGACATGGCAGCTCCCCCATGATGTCCGGTTACTGGGAACTACCTCTAGTGATTTTGAGTATACGGGCAAGTCTGCAGTAGACACATCCACTGGTTTATAAATAATAATATTAAAGAGGCGGCCTTATAAGAATAAGTAATAAGTGCAATTGTGGAGAGCGGTACTGCTGAAAGTGTGTATGTTTTAGGCTATTTTAACGCTCATCCGTACGAATTATTTTATAACTAGTTAGTGAATTTCTGTCTGGATCAGTCTTGGATATGCGCTGATCTAGATAAGCTAGGTCTACTTCTACAGTCACTTACACTTTTACCAACGAGGCCCATGGATGTAGGCGATGGCTAGATCACTGTGTAGTGACTCTGTCGGCCTGGCAAACTGTTGTTGAGGTAGGTGTAATTGAAGATGTTTTTATTTCGGTTCACTTGCCTCTTTCAATGAAATGTAATATAAATATAGTGATCTAAATGATGACCCGTGACCTTCCCCGCAGCTCGGTAATGTGAGGGGAGAGAAGTACCTAATGCCCAAACAAGTAAGTACCTCGAACTATGACCTAAAGGATCAACTCCGGAATTCAGGAATTACGGGGTTGAAATGCTGGTAAGTCAAAAATGAATGAATTCTTAAAAAAAATTGTACTGTGGTATATACAGGGCGTCCCACGGCTATGCCACATGGAAGGAAATTACCTTGAATATTGTAGATAGAACACTATACTGTAAGAAGACATTATTTTATTTTAAAAACCATTTAAACTGCATTCATAGATTTTTAAATAATTACTTGGTTGAACCGGATATCGAACCCACAACGCGAGAAATAAAATTACCCTGTAGCTTTATCACACCGATCGAAAGGCTTTATCATAAGGATTATTTTTTGCTCAGTAACATAGTGTCAGAAATAAAGGGAAGACCATGAATTTTAAAATTTTAAAAATAATAATTATTATTAACTTAATTATTTTAATACGCCATGGTTATGTATCAAATTCAAAATAGGTACAATGCAAAAATCCAAAAATGAAAATCACAGAAACAAAAGAATAAAAGTATGAAAATGAAACACATATTTGAATTATTTTTTTAAAATCAGCCAGTCGCATTGCAGGCTCACAGTTGAATATCGTTACGGCAATGTCAGCTTTTCATTTTTCTGAACAAAATTTCACATCAAATGTTAAAATTCATGGCCTTCCTTTTATTTCTGACACTATGTTATTTAGCAAAAAATAATCCATAAGATGAAGCCTTTCGATCAATATAATAAAGCTACTGGGTATTTTTTTTTCTCGTGTAGCGGGTTCGATTCTTGGTTCACCCATGTAATTATTTAAAAATCTATGAATACAGTTTAAATTGTTTTTAAAATAATATAATGTCTTCTTTCAGTAAAATGTTCCATCTACAATATTCAAGGTACTTTCCTTCCATGTGGCATAGCCGTGGGACGCCCTGTATAGTAAATTTGATTTGCTTATTTGTATTGAAATTAATGTTCTAGTTTGTTATGTAGGAAATAAAACTAACTAAATAGAAAAAAAATGTTATAACTTTTTTTTGTAATAGCTCAGAAAAGTTAAAGCATCAAGGCTGTCGTCAGACAGCGACCTTCTCACGCGACTACAATATACATATGTAAGTATATGACTGTGACGGCTGATAACGCTCGCTCTGCTTCGACACTTGTACACACACGAAGCAGGACGGAAAACGTCCGCTAGGTGTTCCTGTTTGAATGATGAATGCAGCTTTACATACAACATACATATATACTACCATGAAATCAGTTTTAAGCAATTTACTTGTGAACTCCCTGACTCTAGGCATTAAGTGCAGTGGAATATATATTGCTTACATTTAATAAAGCTATCATATAACATGAATATTCAAATTTTTAAAAAAGTTTAGTTCAATACAACCGCCCACTGTGTGCCACCGCAGGCCGCGTTCACGGGAAATAGATGTACGAATTCTAAATATTCTGCGAATGTGTCGCGCTTCAGGCCGATTACATTTGAATAACAATTTCAAAAGTAATGCGCGGCCCAGTTTTTGTTCTGAAAATCGAAACTCCAGTTTTGGTTCCGACAACTCCAGTTTTACAAACGAAGCGGCAATCTTTCGAAACTCCGGAGTTACACCAAAACCGAAGTTCCAGAGTCCAAGCCCTAGTCCCATATTGCACGGTTCATTATCTTAAACAAACTTCTTAGTTGTTTTACACAACTAACAACATGCGTCGACACACTTGCGCCTTCCCATTTTCCGAGGACATCAGGGGGAGGGAGGAGGTAAGGGCTGGTGCGGCGGCAGATTTGGCCGAGGATCTCAAGAGACGCAAAAATGCAGGTCTCGACAGAGCCTACACATTTGCTCCCTTTGGGGTCGAGACCCTATGTCCGTGGGGTACCGAGGCCCTCCGGGTTTTTAAAAAGTTATCTGAGCGTCTGGTCGACGCTACTCGTGACCCGAGAGCTGGTGGGTATCTGGCGCAGCGCATCAGCATTGCCATACAGCGGGGCAATGCAGCCAGCGTCTTGGGGACGCTTCCGACTGGTATTGATATGGATCAGTTGAGCTACCTGTAGATTGTTTGCAACAGTCTGCAGTTAGCTTAATTGTTTCAATTGTAAATACTAGTTCTAATTTGTTTTTATTATTGAATTGTAATTTTCTTTGTCACTAACAACCTGATCTAAGTTATTTTCAATGGACCCGGACCTTAGCAGACTTCAGGACATCCACTGATGGTATGAGACCGTCAGTGAGTTGCCTTTTGCTACACTCATTATGGGAGCAGGGGAAGTTAATAAAACATAAAGGTACCTAAATAGCTTTATTTCTAGGTGTTATTTTTGATTAACGTGCGCTTTGAAAATTTTGTGTACCATCTAGGTACCTACGTATTCGTGTTACTATGGTAAGGTTATGGTTTTCTAAGCAGCGTGTAATAGCTGTAGGCTCCCTTGATTATCTGAAACAATAAATAGTAGCTGAAAGTTAATGACGATGAAAGTTAATAACAGTGCATCACATCGACTAAGTAAATTTAGTGCATGCATTATTTTAATTGTATTGTGTGTTTAAATGTATTATGTATTAATTTTTTCAGCTACTTTTACTATAATGAGCTTTATTTTCTGTGTTAGGTATAAGTCTCCTTTTTAGTTACACTTAGAAGCATTTATTATAAGTATTTAATAGTAAGTGTTGTACAATTAAAATATCAAAATATGAACCTAAAAGTAGCCGGAGGTTTGAGCCCTCGTGTCTAAACACAAGTTTAATGTAAACTTAGTTAGAGCGAGGTGTCATTAACTCTTACACGTATAGGTACCCATAGTACTTTGTATATTGTATATTCTACCTTCTACCTGTACCATTTTGTAAATAAATATCTTATTATTATTATTATTATTATTATGCACATATTAGCCGAGCCAGGCCTTGACTCGCCTACGTGTGCTTGTCACGACATTGATGTGGGCTTGTGGTTGTAAAGTGTCGAGTGCTAGGCTCGCAGAGGCACACAGACATGCAGCCGAAAGGTGGAGACAGGCAGCGGAGGTGAGTAGACCGGCAGCAAAGCAGACAGGCACCAGATAAAGGTTATGTAAGGGGGTGTAGTGTTGTAATTATTAGAAGGGAACGTAACATAATGGAACGTTCTTCACTTAGCTCGGTCAGCCATCTTGTCTGTGGCCCCTACATAGGTTTCGTTTCTCCCCAGCTTCTCGTTACGTTCCGTTCTTATAAGCTACGTTACGGGGAGAAGGTAGGTACTGACGTTGATGAAGGTGGGCAGAGTGAGGTTCGTGAAGGGCCCGGCGGAGAAAATGCAGTGCGGGCGCATCTGTCCGGCCAGCAACAGCACGTCGCCGCCGCCTGCCGCGCGCCACCACGAGCTCTCGTACGGACCCAGGCTCATGCTCATGCTCTGCACAGAACAATATCACAATCAAAACTGTATACAACAATGAAACAAAATCAAATCAAAAAAATCAAAATCGTTTATTTCTGACACAATAAAATGTTTACAATTATAATATTGAGTCCGCAGGATCCTGAACTAGCCTGAGCTCAAAGAAAAGTCGCTCAGCGAGCTATGGAATGAGCTATGCTCGGAGTTTCTCTGAAGGATAGGATTCGTAACGAATACATCCGACAGAGAACCAAAACTATCGACATAGCTCAGAGAATTAGCAAGCTGAAGTGGCAGTGGGCTGACCATATCTCGCGAAGAACCGACAACCGCTGCTGGGGTAAATGTGTCCTCGAGTGGAAACCGCGACTCGGCAAACGTAGTGTAGGACGCCCTCCGGCCAGGTGGGATGGCGATCTGCGAAAGACTGCAGGCAGATGCGGCAAGGTGAAGACAGGGCGCTATGGCACTCATTGGGGGAGGCCTATGTCCAGCAGTGGACTAAGATAGGTTGATGATGAACCTTAAAATAGAGTTTATTATTGTCTGTGGGAAAATTGCAGAACCCAACTTTTTTCGGGTTGTATCCCAAATGAGGTAGATTACTTGCCATGTCGGTAAGTCGTTTATTATTGTATTGTTCGTTCATTTCATTGAATTGCATCCACTTGTCTTGTTCTGTTGGGTTGTGAGTTGTGAACTGTTGTTGTGTTTTCGATGCCAGAGTCCGAATTTGATAATATTGTCTCTAATGATATACTAAGTACTAGTGCTGGAGTAAAACGAAAAAAAAACTCGCAAAGTTATAAAAAGGAGTTGGAAATAAAACCAGAATGTTCTAATTGGCTAAAAGGAAGCCTAAAAGGAAATAACTACGCATATTGCCGTAATTGCAATAAGGATATTAATATTTATTTTGGTTTCGATGCAGTTAAAAGGCATGCTGCTTCCCACCTTTGCATCAAAAGCGTCAAAAATTTTGCGGTTCCACCTAAAATGACTGGTTTTGTGAATCGAGAATTGGTTTAATTCAAACATCAAGTGAGAGAAGGTAATTTTTTTGAGATGATTTATTTACAACATTATTTGAAATCAATTTGTCGTTTTTGGTAAATCACTATTTACCAAATTGTTATAGGTAGGTACTTGTTTCAGCTGAAATGCGGATTGCTAATTGTTCAATGGCAATAACCTGCTACATAGTAAGCAATTCGGGTTTACTCGCGGTAGGTCAACTACTGATGCCGGTGTTGAGTTAGTATCGCATATTTTTGATGCTTGGGAGAAGTCGCAAGATGCTGTAGGTGTTTTTTGCGACTTGTCAAAAGCATTCGATTGCGTACACCATGAAACATTAATCAGGAAACTACATCACTATGGAATAAGAGACACCTCTTTGGATCTTCTTACATCTTACTTGAGTGATAGGATACAAAGAGTTGACATTAATGGGAAACGGTCTTCGGGGTCTGTTACAATGGGTGTACCACAGGGTTCTATCCTTGGTCCTTTCCTATTTTTAGTTTATATTAACGACCTGCCTCATCTTGTAAAGGATAACCACGAGATCGTATTGTTTGCTGATGATACTTCATTAATTTTTAAAATGAAACGACAAAGCACTAATTTCGACGATGTGAATAATGCAATCTCAAAAATAGTCCATTGGTTTAATGTCAATAACCTTTTGCTTAATGAAACCAAAACGAAATGCATTAGATTTATTCTACCTAATGTAAAACAAGTTAAGGCTGATGTAACCGTCAAAGGAGAAACGTTAGAAATTGTTAATAGTACCATATTCTTAGGAATAACCTTAGATAGTAAACTTCAATGGGGCCCACACATAGACAAGCTATCGAAGAGACTTAGTTCTGCAGCGTATGCAGTCAAAAAAATCCGTCACCTTACAGACGTTGATACTTCTAGACTAGTTTATTTCAGCTACTTCCATAGTGTTATATCTTATGGCATACTGCTATGGGGGAACGCTGCAGATATTAACACCGTATTTGTGCTGCAGAAGAGGGCTGTTCGTGCAATCTATAATATGGGTCCCAGAGAAACGTGCCTACGTGAAAAATTCAAGGAAATAAACATAATGACAGTACCATGTCAATATATTTATGAAAACCTATTGTACACTCATAAAAAAATATCAATCGCTTCCCTAAAAATAGCGATGTACATAATTTGAATACAAGAAATAAACATAAACTCGCTGTGCCCACAACTAGACTACACAAAATCAATGTATCTTTTAAAGGGCAATGTATACGCTTCTACAACAAAACTCCTAGTGAGTTGCAAAAATTATCAGTAAATAAATTCAAACAAATTGTCAAAACCTTCTTGTGTAAAAAGGCCTACTATAAAATATCAGATTATCTAGAGGATAAAAAAGCTTGGGACGGGATTTGCTCCAACTCGAAAAATAACAACTAACAGGCTAAAGGTTTCTTCGTCGCTTCTTTACTTTAGTCAACATTCCGAAGCGACTGAAATCAAAAATATCACTTTATTTCCGTGTCAGTGTTTAATTATTAAGAATTTGACCTTTTCTAAGTGTACATTTATTGTATTTATGGAAATAAAGAGTTTTTGACTTTGACTTTGACTTTGCTGGTTTTGTCGCTGTACAATTTGCCATATCTACACGATAACCGACCATCTAGTAAAGTTAATAGAAAAAGTTTGTCTAGATTCAAAGATAGCAGAATGTATGAAGTGTTTCCGTCCCAGGATTCAGGCAGTCGTAAATAATGTAATCGGACAAGAAAGCTTCAATACTCTTTGTGAAGATCTTAGACAGAATAAGTTCTCATTGATAATTGACGAGTCCACAAATAGGATTACCGCCAAACATCTTTGTTTAGTCGTCAGGTACGTAAAAACAGTAAGAGATTATTTTTTCGGACTTATCCCTGTTGTTAATGCAGATGCTACATTAAAGAAAAGTATTGTGAAATTCTTTGAACGGCATAGTATTCCATATCGAATAAATCTGATAGGCTTTGCATCTGATGGTGCAAATGTTATGATAGGACGTAATCATTAAGTGATGACTTTATTAAAGGCTGACGTAGAAATATTTTTTATAATGAAATGTACTGTTACTCGTTTCATTTATGCACGTCTTATGCTTGCGGAAAAATATATCGTTTTGTTGAGAATAATTGAATATACGAGATATACTCAATTATTTCTCTTCAAGTCCCAAAAGATCGGCTCAGTTCAAAGAATTTCAATTATTTTGTAATTTAACGGTACACAAATTTTTACATCCTTGTCAAACAAGGTGGCTGTCAGTACATGCAGCGATATCAAGAGTTTTGGAACAATAACCGGCCTTAAAATATTTTTTATTTATGCTTCCCTAAATGACGATGTGACGCACGACAGCTACAAATATATTGAATAAATTAAACGACTCAATAACGAAACTTATCCTTCAGCTTTTAGATTTCGTTTTGCCAATTTTCAATAAAATCGTGAAATGCAGTCTAAATCAGCAAAAAATCATGCTTAGTATTCGCATGTTGCTAACAGCTTTAAAGCTTTATCGGACAGTATTTAAAAAAAAAAATTTAGACCGATCTTGAAAATGTCGACTATAAAACCCCACATAACTTTGTAAATATTAATGATGTATATTACGGAGCCAATGCCATTAACACTTTGCTTACAGATGACACATTGACTTCTGAAGAAATCCATTTATTCCAAACGAGATGCGTCTAATTTATTATTGAAGCATATTATGAACAAATCACTCAAAGATTTCCTCTCAAAAATAATCCGTTGAAAGATTTGGGGGCTCTATATCCGGAAAATGTCAAAAAAGGCCTACTTTCGTCAAAAGTACCATTATGTAGACAATTCCCCAATTTGTTAGAGACCAACGGTTATCAAAAAATTAGACAGAATGGCGTTTGCTTCGTAATACCTAAGAAATTGACTCAATTTCTTAATTGCGTGAGCCATCAGGCTCACGCATGTTTGAAAACGTTTGTTCATTTGTATTCAAGGTTTTGAGTTCGCCTCACTCATCTGCAAATAATGAAAGAATATTTTTATCCATAAATATGATGAAAACTAAACAACGGAATAAACTTTCCTCCGAGTCAATGATAGGTCTTCTACACACAAAAAGATGTATAGGAGAAAATAATCGCACAATTTTAATATAGTTGAGAAAACGTTTAAAAAAACAGCTAGTAAGAGGTGGTATGAAGACGGAAATGAATAGGTAATCAATCGATATTATCTCAATATAATCGATCGATTGTATCGATACAATCGGTCGATTCGATTGTAGTTTAGGTAGGTATTGTAATTTAACAAATGATTGTAATTGAAAAAAAAAGTGTGTTATTGAATAAATTATTGCATTATTAACAAAAAATACTCTTGTTTCATTCCGAATAAAAATCTCCAGTTTTCTCTCGATTTTTAGCTGGTAAATTTTACGTTTTTTACTGTTACACTTTTGCAACACTGGCACTAAACGTAACCGGCCATCCTACACTCTGCACCAGACTCCACCACCCGGTGGGATTTGGTGCAGGGTGTAGGATGGCAGGGTGGACTGAGGCGCAGGCGACACTCACGGTGAGGGTATAGGCGCTGGTGCACAGAATGAGCGAGCACATCACTACGTACACGAACATCA
This sequence comes from Eupithecia inturbata, assembly GCA_963662085.1. Classification (NCBI taxonomy): domain Eukaryota; kingdom Metazoa; phylum Arthropoda; class Insecta; order Lepidoptera; family Geometridae; genus Eupithecia; species Eupithecia inturbata. The sequence continues at coordinate 2,138,238 of OY759196.1, read as the reverse complement.
CAGGCGATAGCAGCGAGTCGAACAGCCGCAGGTGCCTGCCACAGACAAAATATGGTTACTGCTGCGGGCTGCTGATGCTGACTGCGGGGGCGGGTGGAGCGCGGGCTTACGCGATGAGGTCCACGTGTGTGCGGTGCAGGTGGGCCAGCGCGGCACGGCGTGCGGGTGGCGGTGGCAGGCGGCGCGCGCGCAGCCGCAGCAGTTCCATCTGCCCGCCGAAGAACACCATCAGAACGACCACGAAGGAATCGTAGGCGGCCATCACCCCGCCGCCATAAATGCACAGCAGCGTGTGCAACACCACGGTGGCCCAGCAGCCGGGCGCGCGCTCCTTGTCCCATGGCACCCACGAGCTGAAGATGTGCGGGAAGGGCAGCACACCCTCGCGCATGGCGATGCGCGAGGAGCCCCACAGCATGAGCGGCTGCAACTCCGTCGTGACGAACGTGAGGAACACCAGCGCCCAGTAGAAGTACGTGAGCCGGCGGCAGTAGGCGGTGTAGGCGTCGATGACGGCGCCGCTGGCCGCGTCTCGCGTTCCCCGCTCGCGCCGGTCCGCCGCGTTCACGTAGTCCAGCACGCGGCGCCAGCGCTCCTGCCACATCACGAACGTGTTGACCTTTAACACGCACACGACGCTGAGCGTGGAGATCTTCAGGTTGGTGAGCATCAGGTCAAGGTCCTCGCGGATGATGTACAGCTCCACATACTGCGTCACCACGAACAGCGTGACGAGCTCGTGCAAGGCGACGAGTGACGCGCGCGCTGCGCCCCCCGAGGGCAAGAGGAACCCCATCTTACGCAAGCTCCAGTAGTTGGGGCCCACCAGCGGCCGCTCCCGATCCTCGAGGTTCTCCAGGAACGCCCTTATCATGGCGCCGGGGAAAGGTAATGGAGAAATAATTTTCTTGTCAACGTTCGCACCCCGGCAGGTGGGAACACCCCTAACGGACAATCACAGCCGATTAACGGAGTTTAATAATTATTTAATTACTATTTGTGAGCCATTTTCAATTTGATATTTAGAGGCGTGTATACATTACGTGTTGTCCATGTTTGTATAGAAAAAAATAAAAAACTGCGTAGGCATTCGGCCACCCCCTTTTTAGGGTTTCGAAGATCGGAGATCGGTTTCGAAACCCTGGTCTCGCTTTTTTTGTCCTTTTTTCCTTCTTTTATATCTCAGCAACTACAGCAGCAGATAACGTGAAATTAAAAATAATAATACATTTCGTGCGCTTCTACAGATTAAAAGAAAAATAAAAAAATCAATGAAAATTAAAATTTTCAGTACAAATTGTCATGTCGAAATTTTAAGAGACCTACAATGTCAAGTGGGGTATCAAATGAAAGGTATCAGTTTGTACATTTCAAACCAGTTTTTTTTATATTTCTGTAGGTTTCATACTTTTTTAAATATTTTGAAAATAGTCGAAAAAATACCCATTCTGAATGATCTCCGAAGTTTGCAGAGCGATCCATCTGATATGTATTTAGCGTTTGTATATATGGATCTATATTTTACAGGAAATATATAGAGAAGTCTGTAATGAGAACACTTTTTGAAAAATGGGCATAAAGGGGGGGGGCAACCTCACCGAGTGGGGTATCAAATGAAAGCTCAGTTTGTACATCCCAAAATCGTTTTTGAAATTTCTGTAGGTACATACTTTTTGGAATATTTTGAAAAACTCGAAAATTTTGCTATTACCCTCTATACTCCGAAGATTGCAAACCGATACATCTGAAATTTAGGTCCTACCTTTAATTTTTAGGTATTCAAAAAATAGTTTGCTAATTTTTTGGTATTCAATAAATAGTTTGCTATTTACTAATTACAGGCTTATTTATTAATTAGAGATTTTGGTCTCTAACCGGTTAAAATTCCGTGATAATACATTTAATTACATAATTTCCTGCCCAACATAAAGCAAGTCCCGCAACAGGGAAGTAGATATAAGTTGTACTCGTACAAGATATGCAAGTTGTTTGTTCTGAAAACAATTCCTAAAATTTAAATATTACTACTTTATTTCAAAGGAAATGTGGTTTTCCGACCATAATTTTTTATAATATCACTCGTTTTCTCATCCCTCAGAAATAATTTTCACGATGGGACATGCTGAACCCCTAATTTGAGCTTAGATTTGAGCGTCGATAGCAGCGATAAGGGACGGCGATCGCTTCGGATATATAAAAAGTAATAAAGCCATTAAACGCACGGACACCTGCCGAGGTAACGTGTTGTGTTGATACGTTATCGATACCTGTAACTATGTTGCCAATAAAGAATCTGAATCTGATACACCAGTAATTCCCTAGCGAGTTTGTAAACTCTAATCACAACAGTTTGACAGAGCAGTGAGAAGGTTAGTCGCCAATATATTAAAAAAGAAGAGCATGCATCCTTTTGAATCAAGATAAGTTCTGATGAACTTTAACTTCTTGCAAGGAAGTTGGCACTTCCCTCAAGCAGGGCAATACAGCCAGCGTTGTGGGCACACTGCTGACTGGCCCCGGCTGTACGTAACATCTTGCACTATTAGCTTCGTACATGCAGACCAATCAATTAAGTCTAGGGAAGTCCACCGGGGGCGAGCAGCAGCGCCTCCTGCAGAACAATTCTACCACCGATCTGCGATCTCTAAGCCGCATGCCCAGCGAGGGGATTGTGGGCATTACCCCCATGAGATAAAAGCCAATAAGGCGCTTATCAGGGAGAGGCCTGCGTCCAGCAACGGACCAATATTGGCTGTAACATCAGACAGAAGACTAAGAGTACGCAGTTAGTACACTTAGTCTTCTCTCGAAGTTCTACGCCTTCGTAGTGCGTGCTACGATGCTAGACACATGCCGCGTGGCATACAAAAGATTTCAACGCGCGCGTACTTTGTATTTATTCAAAATTCAAAGTGTTTTATTGCCCTAGGTTCCCTTTCTATGTCTACAATAGCTTTAGATCGTCGTTAAGGAAATGCCCTAGGTATTTAAATTGAGTGACCCTTGACCCTAAATATTGCCACCTTTTAGGGTTCTCTGGGTCTTACCGGCGGTCATAATGCAGCTATGCAAGCTAAGCAAAAACAACGTTACCTTAGCTTTCGGTCTGCAACCCTCAACAACCTTAAATGTTATAAGCGTAGAGGGATTATAACTAAGAGAAACACAGATAACACATTTATAACATGATTTGTTTATTTATACATCAAATATGGAATGACATCAAAAATACACATACGACTCCATTAGGTAAGTCAATGTACTTAGAAGGCTTAGGAAAATCACATTTCTAAATATAGGTAGCTAATCTAATTATCTACTTAAACATTTATTAAATTATTTAGTTTAGAGAATGATTAAGAATGTTTCAAACACACCACATAAATATATTTTTTGACAGGTTTACAATCTGTCTAACTAAGTCTAGCTATATTTAAAATAATTTATTTTAGTCCTTACAATTCTATGTTGACAAGATAGATACAATAGGTATACTAAAAACTTATATAACTTTAAATTCAATGCTGTAAATATTAAAAACAAAAAAAAATATTATTGAACACTTAAAGCTTTAAGAAAGGCCAACATCTGTGGGTCTCCTAGTTTATATAAAAGTAGCTACTTATAGAAGTACAAGTACTCGGTGCTTCTTCCGAAACAGAATTAAAACAAATTCATTATAAAATTAACATCTCTTATATCCATAATAACTTCAGCAAAGTTCTTTGCTAGAGTGCCCTTATAGATTCTGAAGTAAACGAATAAAAATACACACAGGTAAACAACAAGCTTCATAAATAACACAAAGACACTAAATTTACACACATGCTTAAACATAGACACAAGTTTAGTGCCAACATTCTTAATCATTCTCCAAACTCAGTGATACTCCTCACTGTCATCCATGTCTCTTTCCTGGACCGCTTGATCGATGCATTCTCTGAGTTCCCTCACCATGTCCTCATCAACAATATAGATGACATCCGGTCCTCCCAGAGAAAACTCCCGTTCTACCTTAGGCAGCACTTTAACCTTTTTGCAGGTGGCGTGTAAGATATGGCACCCCATGTTGATGAAGCAGGGGACATTGTCAGTGTTGACTCCCCCGCACGGCACAATGCTAAGCTCTCTGGCACTGTACCGCGTAGCTAAATAGGAGAGGTTCTTTATAGCGCCCGGTTGGAGGACTGTCGCGCGCATGCCTGCAGTGTGGACTCTGTGAAAGCCTAGGCCGATGAGGACATGAGCACTTTTCTTGAACTCGCGGACTTGGTCGAACGCCCGGCTGAAGGTTACGTTCTTGGGGCTAGCTATGGCGAGCACTTTCATGGCTTTGTGTTCGTCGATTTCCAGGTTTTCTGTTAGAGCGCCGAAGACGAACCCGTCTACATTCATTTCTTTGAACATTTTGACGTCGCGCAGCATCGTCGTCATCTCTAGCTCGGAGTAGAGGAAGTCATCGCCGCCCCGGCAGCGGATTGTTACGTTCAGTTTGGTGCGGCAATTGTAGGCTTGCTTACGCACCTGTAAACAGAACGCGGTAAATAAATAAATTAACTCGTTTCTGTCCGCGGCTTCGCACGCGCTATTTCTATGGAAACGTTCAAAGGTTATTTCGTTTCATGGAAACTGATTTATGGGATAAAAAGTAGCCTGTTTTATTCCAGGCTTCGAACTGTTATAACTACACTAAATTAATATTTTTGATCAGACTAGGTAATATGTCCCTCAAAGTCACCATAGTTATTTGCTGTTTTGTTATGTATTATAATATAAAATTTTTATATTTGTTATGTCTTAGGATTATTTAAAGTTTGCATTCGTTTTATTTTCATACTAGCTGCTGCCCGCGGTTTCGCACGCGCTTTTTAAGTAGCCTATGTTAAGTTGCCCTGGGATACCATTTACCTTCCTGCCAAATTTCATTAAGATCCATTAAGGCGTGAAAAGGTAACAGACAAAGACAGACAGACAGAGTTAGGGTGGGTACAGACGTACGTACTTGCTCGATGAGCATGTTTCATTCGAGCATGGCTATCTACAAACATGCTCGACCATGCGTCTACACGTTAAAGCTTGCTCGATTAACATGTTTAGTGTGCGTTGAAACTCTTCGAGCAATGGAGGATTAGTTGTTGTGTTTGGTGGGTATCGCCTGCTACATTTACTGCCAGGGGAAAACTACGCGAAGAAGGCGTCGTCGTAGCTGGGTTAGGCTGATGTTGCAAAGAAGAGAACGTCACAGTCATGTTAATTTGATAAAAGAGTTAGAACCTGAAGACACAAGCACTCTTCCTCCTGATACATATTTATAAATTGTTCCACAAAATCCCGAGAAAATGAACGAAAGTCCGACATTTTAACAGCGCACTCGCAACCTCTTCACCAAAATATCAATCACGACTAACATGCTCGACCTCGCGGCTACATGTACAAATATATTTGCATCGAACATCGAGCAAGAATTATGAACAAGATTCAAACGTTCTTGTTCGAATCGAACATTTTGGTTGGCTTCGAGCACTTGTCTTGAGACTTGCATGGTACACACGTTCGTACTTGCTCGAGATCGAGCAAGTTTATCGAGCAAGTACGTACGTGTGTACCCACTATTACTTTCGAATTTATAATATTAATATGGATTAGCACCTGCACCGACATCCTTAGATCATCAGTCTCTTCTAAGCTTTGGTTGCCTGGACGAAATCGCTTTAAGAACGGCCAATACTTTTAACTTTTTTTACCAAATAAAATTAGGTATACATATGCTATGTATACCTAAGCTTTTATATTTCCGTGAATTGTATTTGTTAGGAACTGTTAGAGGCACCGTGAATTAATGATAACTCCAACGACGATAATTCGCAACTGGTTTATTTTTTAAATTTAAGGGGTATCCACAATGCCATGCATACATTTCCGACATAGCCGTCCTTAAAATTTCTCGAAAGCGCATCTAATGTAAGTGATGAAAAATATCAAATTAATTAAAAAATAACTGTTCTTCAAAAGTTTATCCTTCCTTTTAAAATATTTTGTGTAGATTTATGATAAATCACTGGAGAAAAACGCTCTAAAAAATCACGGGTTTTACCTCAGAAAATATAATAACTCCAAATGAATTAAACATATTATAACAATTACTTCAACATTTTATCTTTCCGTTAATCAATCGTATTTTTTATAGGATTCATTACAATAATAATAGATCCCAAAAAACACATTTTTGTAAGGCGTTTTGCGAAGTAATTGCAACAAAGGTAATATTTTGCCAAAAGGATTTCAATTTCAACCTTATTATTCAGACATCCTTTTCAATATATGCTCAAAATCGTTTCTATTAACATCAGTCGGAGGCTGGATGCCTTCTCGGACGGACGCGAGGTCATGTCACTTTTATTGCATTTTGACAGCTGGTGATGTCATACGAATTACAATGTTTGACAACTTTTGTTTTTCAGTTCCTATGGTCGCTATATCATTGGAATAGAGTTACAATTGACATGCACGAGCTCCAAACTGTATTTGTTTTGCAAATGTTCTAAACGTAGAGTTACACATAAAAGTAATAACTTTTCTGATTAGAAGTTACCTACCTAAGGTCAAGCTTAGAGTGAGTGAGAGCTGCAACAAAAAAATCACGCGTCGAGTTATCAATATTTATTGAAGAAAGGATCTCAAATCAAGGAGTTTTTTAATTGTATTAAAAACTAACAACAAGGAAGTTCTAATTTTCGTAAAGTTTTCGGGCAATGCAGCCAGCGTCTTAGGGACGCTTCCGACTGGTATTGATATGGATCAGTTGAGCTACCTGTAGATTGCTTGCAGCGGTCTTCAGTTATCTTAATTGTTTCAATTGTAAATACTAGTTATAATTTGTTTTTATTATTGAATTGTAATTTTCTTTGTCAATATAGTACTTAATTATTAATAATATTAATAATCTACATAAATAAAAATTTATCGCTAAATGCTGCTAAGCGCAAAACTCGAGAACGGCTGGCTCAAATTTAGCTAGTGTTTTTTTATAATATTTATTGAAGTACGAGGAAGGTTTTTATGAAGACAAAAATTTCAAAAATTACCACCATAAACGTAAAAATCACAACTCGGGTAATACTGCAGGGCGCAGCTAGTATATGTGCAATAATAATGATGCTGGACTATTCACACCGCATCATCTAGCCCGAAACTTAGCGGTTATCAGGACACTTGCGCGAAGTACATTTACGCGAATGGACACTTGCGCGAAAAATCACAAAACTCCTAATATCTCTCAAAATAGACGTCGAAGAAAGTTGCGGATTTCACCATATTCTGTTATCTTCGTCTTTGTTAATCTATGATGTAACTTTCTCGTACTCTTTCCACTTACTTCCTCATAAATAGAAACATACTTTAACGTAGAACTTCGTAGCACGTGCTACGATGCTACGAAGGACTGGCGTAGCATACAAAAGACATCAACACGCACGCACTTTCTTACTACACTAAATATTATGTTGTTTCGAGGACCTTCATAGCACGTGCTACGATTTCTGCGTGAGTCAGATGGCTTGGGTACCAATGAGTATCAATAGTGAAAACGTTCTTGAAAAACTTTTAAACTAATTGGGCCCTTAGTTCTCCAGTTAAGTCCTCTTTTTTCTACTTTTATATTCTGTTTATTGATATAACGTTGTGTGTGATATTATTGCCAATAATGTAAAAATGTCTACCACATACCTTCTCACACGCACATTTATAAAATCAAACAACTCTACTACACTAGATCTTCATTTATTATGTATGATTTACTATTTACCTTTTTAGGGTTCCGTACCCGAAGGGTAAAAACGGGACCCTATTACTAAGTCTCCGCTGCCTGTCCGTCCGTCTGTAAACGGGCTGTATCTCATAAACCCTAAAAGTTAGACAGTTGAAATTTACACAGAATGTGTAAATTTCAACTGTTTCTCTTGCCGCTTCAACAACAAATAATAAAAATGAAAAAGTTATAAAAATTGAAGGGGCTTCCATACTTCCTATAATGCTCCCTATATAGTGTTTTTATTGACTATTTTTACTCTACTTTTGTCAAGGCTGTATCTCTTGAACCGTAATAAGTAGACAGTTGAAATTTTGACAAGGTGTGTATAAGTGTTGCCGCTAACAAAAAATAAATATAATTTAATAATTATTAAAGGGTCCGACGGCCATACCAAGGATAGTACCAATCACTGAAGACAAACAACATTTATGTTTTTTGTTTAGATTGTTTTTACCTAACTGCAGAATCTGCCTAAGGTAAGTGTACTCGGAAACAGTTTCGAGAACGTGGCCATGTACGACTACCGGTGTACTAATTAACTATACATACTAATAGTATACATTCGAAAGTCTGTTTGTCAAAAACGTCTGAAAAACAAAACCTTGCTACAAATCAAATTATGAGCTGAAACAAAAACACTATTTTTTTTTTTATTGTATTTTTTTTTTTCAATCGTGTTTTCACATCTATGGAACCAAACTATTTATTTCTTTAGTATTTCGTTTATGTAGTATTATTAGTTTAAATTTTAGCATTAATAATTGTATTGACTCAAGATTGACATTAAGATTGGTAATTATTTGTATTCATTGGAATGTATTGTATAATATTTAACTTGCAATGTTTTTATTTGTTATTTTTGTGTGACTTCCTGACTCTTGGACGTTTTGGTTTTAACTGTTAGTCCATTTGTAAAATAAAATAAATAAAGAAATAATGTAGAACTTTGTGTAATTCGAGTTTATTACCACGGGGATCCCGTAAGTACCGAGATCTAGGCCTAGGGTTTGACACCCAAACCTGATAGGAGCACCTCATTTATTGTGGTTCTCCGCACTCACCCTGATTATGTCCCTTGGGATTGGGATGAATGAAAACTGGGTGTTCTTCCACAAAATGGTTTATAGTTACTTACCGTTCATAGTTAGCTAACATTCACAGGCAATGAACTAGCTGCTGCCCGCGGCTTCGCACGCACTTTTTAAGTAGGTAGCCTATGTCCGTTCTTGGGATACTATTTACCTCCCTGCCATATTTAATTGAGATCTGTTCAGCCGTTTAGGCGTGAAAAGGTAACAGACAGACAGACTTACCTTCGAATTTATAATAATATTAGTATGGATGGAGATATGGATAATTTTTTTACCAAATTCTGAACTGCTTTGACAAGTCCAAAGGAGGGAGTGAGCCCACCGTCACAGAGGAAGCTGCAAAGCTCCAACTCATCAGCACCTCCATTCATGGCGTTAATGGCCGACTCCAAACCGTCTACGGCTATCTCCAACATTTTCTGAAAACATATTATTGGCTGGTTAATATTTGTTGGTTTTTATTGGAAGTTATTGTATCTTTGAATGCTTAGGGGGCTTAGGGGGGAAATCAGGGGCACTTTTGCTTTGCAGGATGATGCCATACGTTATTTATACCAAGTGTATTTTATGGAATCATTCAAAAACAATAATCAGGTCTGTAAAGGTGATTCTATTAGGTTATTATGTTGGTCTTTAAGTCTTAAGACAAGCCTTTACGACTGAGAGAGAGCTCTATTCTGGCCCTGGGGCTCATCTATATAAGAAATGCAGATAAATTCTCAGCTTCATTTTTTTAATTCGAAATTGATAAATTCACAACAAGGTTGAATAGATAGTTAACATCCTGCAGTTGAGCAAGGAGTTTCTGTGACCACTCTAGAGACAAGCTGTGCTTAGCTTGGGGCTAGATGATGTTGTTTGGATTGTCCAGCATTATTTATTAAAGAACTTAACAAACCAGAGTGGGGCTAATCAAAAATGATCTGGCATCAATTGCCAACTATAATCTAAATAAATGTTTCTTCATCGCTTTCTTTACTTTAATTTACATACTGAAGCAACACCAATCAAAAATATCACGCTATTTCCATGTCAGTGTTTAATTCAAAAAAATTGTTTTATTTGTCACATATTTATTTGGAGTAGGTAGGTATTTCCTGAGTATGTAGGTTATAATTTTTTTTAGAATAGGCCTTTCTTTGACCACAATTTCTCCTGTCTGGTACCTTAAATATGTTTAAAGGTCAGGCAGGCCTGATTAGACCTTTAACCCGGGAACAGTGACCTGTGGGATCAGGTGACTTGAAAAATTCGAATAGGTAACTTTTTCGCCTGCCACCGATTTTCGTCGCGATTCCGAGTAGCTCATATCCCCTCCCCTACCGCCAGTTCACACTGCGACGTCAGACGCCGCATTTCCTGAGTATTGGCGCCAACCCGGTGCGGTACACCGGGGTCACAGAATATTCAAAGATTGTTTTTTGGTATGTTTTGTTGGTAGGCTGCCATTTTTTGTTTATTTTAAGTAAGTTCCTAGAGTCTAGAAACAGAAACGACTGAACTAATTTACAATAATGTTGAATGTGTTTTAATTTTTTTTAAACATTATGTTTAATTTTCTACAGGTTCTATGTGAAGTTGTCTAATCATAAGAAAAAGTAAATAAAGGAGGCTGTAATTTTAGAAATATCGTTTTTTTATGTCAAATAATTTATAATTACCAAAAAAAATGGTCAGTTAATAACGATTTTGAAAAATCTTCCAGTGAAAACCCCGGTGTGTGGGACCACCGGAGTCACTGAAGATGTAAGTCTAATCGACGACGCCACCGTTGTTAGCGGGTTAAACTAGCCTATATACTTATTTTCTTTGAGTTACTTACCGTTCGATGCTGTGATCAATGGGCCAATGCTCAGGTACTTTTGTTTTAAGTGGGCCAAGGCCAAAGTAAGCAGTAGGTACTTTTTCAAGCTAAACTTTCAGCATCATTCCTGAAATAATTAACATTATTGAACAAGTGTTTTGCTCGTATTAATCTATTTTCGGGCGAGAGAATTACGTTAGCAAGGTAAGCAATAATCCCTAAGTTATCGATCGAAGAGAAAATAATATGGCACCTTCCAGACCCTCCATACAAAGTTAGGACATACGTTATATATTATATGTATCTCTACCTAGTCTGTGATTAAGACGACAAATCAATATTATTCAGTACCTAGCACATCTTCCCCTACACACCACACATAGGAACGCATTATATACATAACGCTCATTGTTATTATTTGATACATAAAATTCTATTATTTTATCTAGGATAAAACTTTAAACTTTTTCTTCTTCTTTAATGTTTGGCTCTGCATTAAGGCGCGTCCGCTGCGCCATGTTTTGATCAAACATTGTTCTTGAACATTGTTTGTTCAAAACATTTTCCGTCCGCTGCTACTTTAGCAATGTTCAGTAAAAAAAGTTCAAAACTTTACATTATGGTTTGGTTTAAGTATGAATAATGAATGATTACGGTAGGTATGGAGGTTGAGTTTGAAATATACAATATATAGAAAGAGGATAATTGAATCTTAATCAAGTTCCTTATTTACAAAAGCAACCATAAACAACCAAATTAAAACAATTAAAGCTATGTAAAATGTACTAAAATAAACTATCATTCATAACATGAAGAAACTAAATACTTGATGTACAAAATTAAAATTTTATATTTATTACAGAAATAAATCTACAAAGTTTAGATACAAAAGGAAAAAACTAATGGAAGAAGAGTTTTTGAAAAGAGGGGACGAGGGATTTCAGGAGGCATAATATCATGAAGGGATTTATGTTATGTCTAGAACAGGCAAAAAGAAGATGTTCAACATCTCCATCATCCAAAACATATTCACATAGCGATTGATTCCTGACCCTTAACTTGGCAGAAAAACAGGACTATACATCTATACATGCATGCATGGCCCAAGCGGAGACGACATATAAGATGGATATGATATGATATTATGATATCTTTAAACAAATAGGGCACCGGTCGATCATTCGAATCTGGGTCACAAAGTGACAATCACTACAAATTCACAGTACCTACCCAAACCTAAAAAAAAACTTAAAACTAAAAATAAGCCTCGGACGAAGAAAATCACCCTCCGCCCTCCGGTACATAAAAAGGAAGTCGTGTTAGTACTTTCTGTACTCAGAGGTTAGTACCTACTTCGTCGGACACACAACTGACACACACCTTTGACACTTCAACTTTAGCTTCTTTTTTAATGGCGCCGCTTGCTTTTCGACTCTGCCAGTGTCATCCTCATTATGGAGTATCATAAACTTCAAAATTACGATCGGTTCAAAAATAATGTGATCGGTTTTATGAAAGCAGAGAAAAATTTAAATTTTGCATCAAATTGATTTATTTATGTAACTATTTAAATCAATTTTTATGTAATTTTTATTTTATTTGTTATTTGTTTCGTAAATTGTGCAATAAAGAATTTGCTAGGTATCTATTTAGTATTTATCATTATCCCAGATCTACGATATTTTTGGGTGTCATGTCATGCGATGAAAAATAATAGTTACATATCACGCACGATAGATAATTCATCGTTATTCTAATAAAATAAACAAATAAAAACATTGGGTAACTCAACGGCTGCGATGATGACGAGATATTCTAACGACTTGGAAGAATCTTCTTTAATGTAGTTCTAGTTTGATTTCACAAATAAATAAAACTCAAAAAAATTCATCAATCGATTAAATAATCGAACTGAAATGTATAACTGGCAATGTTTAATTTATTTGTAAGGAGTTCAGGCAGACTGTTCAAAAACCATCTAGAAAAACAAACTCTTGCATAAACCATCTCTTCATTCTTCTCATTTAAATGCAAGAAGAAATTATATTAAAAATTTGAATTTAATATTATTAATTTTGTTTGAAATATTTGTTTCAAAATACATGGAGAACAAGAATAGAAACTCGTTTTGCTTCTGGAAAAGGAACCTAAAATATGTTTGTTTTTGAACGTAGGACTTATTTGACAAGTCTAAAATGTGAATTCGATCGAATTATTGACAACTTCACATTGGTTGTTCCTTTTTGACATTACAAGGTAAAAGGACACGCGAACGTCGGCTAAAGTTGGCCACGTTCGCTCTCTTTTAGCAGGTACATCTATAATTTTCTATTTGTATTAGCAGTATTATAAAGCCTCACTATCACCTGTAATATACCATCGTTTTTTTTTACTTATAAGTTGAACGTTGAGGTTATGTTATCGAAGTCAAACTATGCCACATATTGTTGCTCCGTAGAAATTCAAATTGAGAAAGTTCTGTGTGAAAACTTAGTGTATTTTCTATTGTGCAGTTATGTCTCGAAGACGGGATCATGAGGAGACTGACAAACTCACGCGTATTGCCATTGTAAATGCTGATCGCTGCAAACCGAAGAGATGCAGGCAGGAATGCAAGAAGAGCTGCCCAGTCGTGCGCATGGGCAAGCTCTGCATTGAGGTGACTCCCAACGAAAAGATCGCAACTATCTCCGAGGAGCTATGCATTGGATGTGGTATTTGTGTCAAGGTAAGACTTGTTTTTCATCTAGTTGTCCATGACATTTGAAGAGTTTTCGTCTTGGGTTCTTTTCTTTTCCAAGTTGTGTGACGCAAATAAGGATTTCAAGAAAAACCTATGCCATATCTAATTTCCAGAAATGTCCCTTTGATGCAATCACCATCATCAACATCCCATCTAACCTGGAGAAGCACACAACTCACCGCTACTCCAAGAACTCGTTCAAGCTCCATCGTCTCCCGATCCCGCGCCCCGGTGAAGTGCTCGGACTGGTTGGCCAGAATGGTATCGGCAAGTCAACAGCTCTGAAAATTCTCGCAGGAAAACAAAAACCTAACTTGGGACGTTTTACTGTGAGTACACAAAGCTTATGTAACATGGTAATTTATTATAACACATTCACTGCCTAGCCTCAGGTAGCCCTACTCAACAACCTGATAATGAGGGCCATCTGCCTCATGGACAGGGCCATCTATGTGTTATGTATTTACTTTATAAAAACAAAATGACACCCACATCACACATTTACTAGTCCACTGCTGGAAATGGGCGTCTGACATTGCAACATCCTAAATGCGAACATATTGTGTGTATTCCTTAATATATGTATTATACATATAATAATAATAATAATATTTTATTCAAAATAACTTACGACTAAAGGATAACAAAGTTCATCTAAAATTCTAATGGTATTAAATAATGTGTGTGCATGAACTAGGTAAAAACCTGTTTTTCAGGCAAAAAGAGTTCTTACATTACATAAAATAATCAAATTGAACTTATTAACTACACTAAACTAGTTTTAATAACAAAAGTTGCTTGCAAAAATTTATTGGCCTACTTTAAAACACTCAATAAATGTTCTGTGTCATATATGTGTATTGCTTAATGTATGTACCATAATATGATGCAATAAATAATAAATAGGCCTCTCCTGATAAGCACCTTATTGGCTCTTTTAGAGGGGATCAAAAATGACATTGAATCCATGATATTTCAGGACCCTCCAGACTGGCAAGAAATCTTGTCCCATTTCCGCGGTTCTGAGCTGCAAAACTACTTCACCAAGATCCTGGAGGATGACCTGAAGGCTCTGATCAAGCCACAGTATGTTGATCAGATCCCTAAGGCTGTGAAGGGAACTGTTGGCCAGCTGCTGGACAAGAAAGATGAAACTAAGAACCAGAAGGAAATATGCAGAATGTTGGGTGAGGTCCTTGGTTTACTGTTTGTATAGTTTTTTCTAGATCTACATCTTGAAAATGGAAGCTAGGACAACAGCAACTACTTGTTCAGTCTAGCAACAGTAGCATGGATATAAACAACCATTAGAAGGATCTGTATCATTAGTACAGACTACACTATAAAGAAAATTACAGTTGAAGAATAGAAACAAATGCAAACTAGTATTTTACAATTGAAACAGTTGCATAATCTGTATAATTTTCATTTGTGTTGAATTTACTACTGTGATAATGATGAAGGAGAGCTGCTGAGTATGCGCTCAGCAGCCATCCAAGATATTGGATTGCTTACAAAGTGTTCTAGTATAGTTTTTAGAAGGTTGCTGAATAATGATTATTGAAAATTCAGAGAATGCTTGAAATATGAGAAATATTTTTGCCCTTTGCAAAACAATACTTACGGTTCATTATTCATGACTCATAATAATGGATCATGAGCCCACACTGTCCCACAGCTCCACTGCTGGGCAAAATCCTTCCTTCTTAGTCCAAAATAGTACATAATACTTGAAAAACTTGAAAAAATAAGAGTAGGTACTCCATTTGTTAGGTGTTCTATGATGCATAATGCTGAATCAAATGATTAAGCTAAGAATTATGAATGTTTCTTTTCAGATCTCTCCCACATTCGCGACCGTGAGATCGCAGCGCTTTCCGGAGGGGAACTCCAGCGTTTCGCGATTGCCATGGTCTGCATCCAAGATGGCGACATCTTCATGTTTGATGAGCCATCCTCATACCTCGATGTTAAGCAGAGACTGAACGCTGCTCGCACAATCCGATCCCTCATACATCCTGACAAGTAAGAACTCTTATAGATTGAGATTGAGACCACTGTTTTGCCCTAATCGCCACTCTTTGCAGGCAGATTGGTGATCGGATAACACTGTACATGTTGATAATAGAAAATAATAGATAAAAGGAAGCTGCTACCCTGCCTCTGATAGGTTCCCTTACTCGGCTCTTAGCACATGCATAGACAGTCATGCCATTTGAGTTATTGATTCTTACGCCGCGATCAAATAATCAACTGTTGACATAAATAACTAGAAATTGCGTCTTTCGAAAAAGCTTTATCAAATTCCTGTTATTATTGCTTCAGATCAGACTATGTCAAAATCTTATACCTGATAGTTATAATAACGAAACGAATTACGCAACTTGTCATAGAAATTACGGAATAATAACTTACTAGCTCCTGCTGGCGGCATCGCACGCACTTTTTAAGTAGCCTGTGTTCATCCCCGGGATACCATCTCCCTGCCAAATTTCATTGTCATCTGTACAGCTGTTTGGCATGAAAAGATAACAGAGATAGAATAATATAAAATGTATAGATGGATCCTTAATTTCTTATCAACACATTTAGGCTTATTAACAAAGAAATTAAAAAGTACCAAAATCTTCTGAATTTTTATTGGATAATTTTAACCAATAAAATTTTTTAAATTTAAATATTTTTTATCCATTAAGCATGGAAAATTCTTTTGTGTTTTTTTTTTTTTCAGGTTTATAATAGTGGTGGAGCATGACTTGTCAGTGTTGGACTATCTGTCCGACTTTATTTGCTGTCTCTATGGGTTGCCTGGAGCATATGGAGTTGTGACTATGCCTTTCTCCGTAAGAGAAGGTAATATTTTTTGTAGACTTGCGGGCACTCTTTACATTTGATCTAGTTCTTTAGTTTTGCCTATCAGTAGGCTCAGCACATGGCTTGGTGTCTACAGAAGAATAGCCAAAGATAAAATGAAAAAACTAACTTCAGCTCATTTTTCAAATCTTGATATCTTATTTTCCCAAATGCTCCAATAATACCTTTGGAGCATTTGGGAAAATCAGAGATCAAAATTTTTTTAACAGAAAACTAGTCTTAGAAACCAATAGTTGATAAACCAAACCTTGACGGATTTTTTTTTTTATTTACTTATGTATTTAATGAAGACCTTGTTTTTAGGTATAAATATTTTCCTTGATGGATTTGTGCCGACAGAAAACATGAGATTCCGAACTGAATCCCTAGTTTTCAAGGTGGCTGAGTCTGCAAATGAAGAAGAGGTAAGCCAAGCCTCATACCCGTATGAGGCATAACCCTTCAGAGGCATTCCCTCTAGTTTTAGTATAATGGAATATCTACTAGTTAAAATAAAGGACTGTACTGAGCATAATGGTAGAACAAAAAATTTCATGATTTGTTTTGTTTTGTATTTGATATAAATAACAAGAGAAACTAACAGTAAAATTTCTGTTACCAGATCAAGAGAATGAACCACTATGAATACCCAGAAATGTCTAAGAAAATGGGTGATTTCAGCCTTTATGTAAAGTCTGGTGAATTCTCAGATTCTGAGATTTTGGTGCTGCTTGGAGAAAATGGTACAGGCAAAACTACATTCATTAGAATGTTGGCTGGTAACTTGGAACCAGATGAAGGTAAGCAAAAATGTTATTTATAATTTTTTACGTCTCATCAATTAAGCGATCGAATGAATAATCGATTATTTCTTGTATGCCACATACAAAGAACTCAAGTCGATTGTTTCTCGTGCACATCACTAAAAAGAGTTGAATTTGGCAATGGCAACACTGAGTTGAATGTCAAAGTTGTCAAATTGTGAAAGTGTCAAAGACGTCAAATGGCTGCTGTGTTGCAAAAAAGTGTTTGTTGCGAAAAAATACCGATAAAATCATTGAATTATCTTTTGAAATACTCATGTAATTCTTGCTATTGAAGATTAATTCGGAGTTCAATGTAAAAACTATCATGTAGACGTCAAAAAGAAATTGAGGTTATAGTGTAATTTTAGGTGATTTCTGTAGTGCAAGTTGCAGGTGCTCTTTTAATGTTATTCTGATCTAGAAAATTACTACAAAATGGCACGAACTGAACTGTTTGATCTGTTTTTTCATCCGGTATTTCAAAAGTGCTTGAAACATGCAGAATCTTCTCTCACCCCAGATGGTAAATTAAATAATATTATTACAATAAACCTTGACTTTCCTGAACAATAACTGTTTTTAGGTGCCCCAGGTTATTTAGTTACAGGCCTCAAATCTATTATCCATACCAACTCAGTAAAACCGTATTGCCATACGATAGAATAGCATTGGAATTAAAGGCATCCCTATAGCACCATGGCAACATTCAGCTTGCCACACTCAGAATACCGTACTCTAGCCATGTTAAGATAGAAGAACAATGCTTACAATAATCAATTGTTCACAGGATCCGGCACATTGCCGCAGCTACACATTAGTTATAAGCCGCAGAAGATATCCCCCAAGTCCCAAGGAATTGTGCGAAGCTTACTCCACGATAAAATTAGGGATGCCTATGTACATCCACAGGTAACTACTCAACAATTCTGTAGTGGCTTTTGCCATGAATTTTTGGTATCTGCCTGATTTCAATAGAAAAATTGGGTACTAAGAAAATGTTAAAAGTGGAATAAAATATGTAGCTTATCCTGGGTAAAGATATTATCTAATACTAGCTCCTGCCTGTGCTTTGCATGCAAGTTCCCAGGAAAAAGTTCATAAGTTATAACTGTTTTCATAATGAGTATAGACTACTTTGATTGGAACTGTAACAATCACAATAGGTCTGGTAAGTCAGAACAGAAGTACACCTCCGCTAGAATTCAGCGCGACCCCATCAGTAATTTCAGTGTGGTCTGGGCACAAACTTCTCACAACTTTCAAACTTCTATTTAATAATGGTAGGAATGATTTATCTAACAGTAACAGTTGATATCTATAATCTTCGCAGTTCATCACAGATGTAATGAAGCCCATGAAGATAGAAGAAATAATGGACCAGGAGGTGCAAAATCTCTCTGGAGGAGAGTTGCAGCGAGTGGCCCTTGTGCTCTGCCTCGGCAAGCCGGCTGATGTCTACCTAGTGGATGAGCCCTCTGCCTATCTGGACTCAGAGCAGCGTTTGGTTGCAGCTAAAGTTATCAAACGGTATGTGGAATACCTTTAAACTTGTATAATGGTTTGTTATCAATACACCAATAAGGCGCTTATCAGGGGAGGCCTATTCCCAGTAGTGGACTGGTAATGGCTGTTGATGTAATGTGATGTGAATGACTTGGGAACTTTAGTGATTTTGGTTTTATATTTATTTATTGTACAAATGTAATACTTAAAAATACCCAAGGATTAATATACATAGTAAGAACTAAACTTGTGATGAAAATGTGTTCTAAAATCTGTACGTGTTGAAGATAGTTGTAAATGTTATGGATAGAAATGGGAACTTCCCCTGCAAAAAATCAACATATTACCAAATGGTCCATTAAATATAAGTTTGTTGTCACACAAACACGGGTTCCAAGAACATAAGTAAAAAGTAAAGTAAAAGTAAAAAAAAATTAATGCAGCAAATAGTAGTAGCAGTAGTAGTAAATAGTATAAGAACATAAACTTAACATAAAACAATGAAAAGGGTAATTTTGTACATAGTTTGCTAAATTTCAACAGTGATTATGTCAGCTTCGTCAATTGGATGGGTCTGTATCGAGGAAGCCAAATGGTTTATGATTTGCGGGAAACAACTTTTCAGCTAGTTGTGGAACGCAGGAATTATTGAAAATTGCAAAAATATTTGGTTTTCGCGCGAATCTTTGCAAGATTCCGAGTCTGATTTTGATCGAATTAGAATAGCCCTGCTCATGTACTCATCCAAGATAATGACAGAGAGAAGTAAGAGTTTGAAAGTGGCGCCAGTGACTGAAATGATAGGAAAATACCTCTATAGCCCATTTCACGCAGGAAAGAACCATTCCAAAAAAGTTTCCTTTTGCTTCATTTCCGGCTGTTTAAATTGACTAAGTTATTCATATCTTACATCTAATAAAGGTTTACTTATATGTTTTATTGTTCCAAAATAATTTTAGTCCTTAGTCAATTCAGTACGGGTGAAACATAGACAAAGTGACCCTTTGGGGAACAGTTCCTAAGTGAAATGGATTATACTCAACAAAGCTATTTTTAACCGACTTCGAAAAAAGGAGGTAGTTCTATGTTCGGCTGTATGTTTTTTTATTATTTTTTTTCGGTTTCTCCGTCATTTATGGACCGATTTTGAAAATTCTCTCGCTATTGTATAGAGAATGATCCCGCGGTGGTCCCATAAAGTTTTTATTCCCGTGGGATTAGTATTTGTCCCGCAAAACTTAAAAATAGTGTAACATTAAAGGATTCGAAGTACGTTTTTAGTTTTTTTTAAAACAATCAAAATTGATAATTAACTTCTATATTTTCACTACCATATTTTTAAATTTCAGATTCATCCTACACGCGAAACGGACAGGCTTCGTAGTCGAGCACGACTTCATAATGGCCACGTACCTAGCTGACCGAGTGATAGTCTTCGAAGGCACGCCCTCATCCAACGCGACCGCTCACGCACCACAGTCGCTTCTCAATGGCATGAACAAGTTCTTGGAATTGTTGGGCATCACCTTCCGAAGGGACCCTAATAACTTTAGACCAAGAATTAACAAACATTCTTCTGTAAAGGTAAGATTTGAAACTTTTAGAGGTATGCTCGAATCTAGATTAAGAAACATTTTTTATGAACTTAGCAATTTATGTACAGACAGCATCATCAACTGGTAACCCTCTAGCGGTAGAAGTGTAAACGTTAAATGACGATGCTGCTCTCCATACATAATGAAAACAAACTAAAATAACTAGACAGCACTAAAAATGATCCCATGTTATTTATTTCACTCAATAATGCCCGGTTTCCACCGCGAGCGCAGCGGACCCATTAAGGACTCTGTTCAACTAGCAAGAGTCAACTCAACCACCAACAATTAGAGCCTTAACACACTGGCTATTTGAGAGCGATTTCAAAGCAAGGCGATTGCGTCACGCTTTCGACGCTAGTGTTCAAAACGCGGAGCGCAATCCGCAAGCTCGCTGTGCACTCGCCTCACTTTGAAATCGCTCACAAATCGCCAGTGAATAACTGAGTAGGCTCATAGTCGAACGGAAAGGAGGAGCAGAAGCGGTTGACGTGAAAGAAAGAAGAAAAAATATTTATTACACACAAACAAACTTGTACAGATATAAAAGACTACTTAGTACTAGATAATACACGGACAGTCAAAAACACAGGTGAATTAAGTAGTACATGACTCATCATCACTCACTCAGTTTCCTTGCGGTGGAAATGTAAACCTATTTCATTTAAAAGGAGTCCGTCCAGGCTACCATTTCCCGCTTATTACCTTTTCACGGTGGAAACGCTTAGAAAGGGATGGACGCATTATTTCTAATGCTGTTAAATTGATTTGTTTTTTTTTGTTTTGAATTGATTGTTGTTGTTTGAGGCGCTGGCCTCATTGCACAAAAAAAAGCAAATTCCGTTTGGAAAACGGACAGAATGACAAATGAAAGTAAGACAAAAATGACGAAAGCTCAAAACCATATATCGAACTTCAGAAATTTGTTCCAATGATACCATGGTATCATCATGTTAAGAAATAATTGTGTAAATTCTTTTATGACATGTCTTAAAAAAAATACACAAACATTTCTTGGGTTTAGTTAATAAAGTAATACAAAGGGTTGTATACAAATAAAAATCTTGGATTCCAGATCCTACTATAGTTCGAAGGGATATTGTAGCTTTTATAAAACCTGCTAAATAATCCTGTACTGCAGAAGTAATACATTGTCCCCCTATAATATTTACAGAACAACCTGACAGATTTTACCTCAAATGCATCATTCATACCGTCTCTCTTTATTATTACAACAAAATAGTATGGGACACAAATAGCATTATACCACTGCAACTAGTGGTCAGGGACACCTTACTCACCTTGTTATGGTCTCATATTTAGTTTCCTTCCTTGTTGGTTGTTGGTTGTTGGCGCTGTTTCAGAAAACTCTACTATGTAGTAGCCTCGATAGAGTCCAGTCAACGAAGGATTGTGGATGGAAAGGTCGAAAGCAGAAAGAATGACTTCGGAACTTTGTTTGAGGAGACAAACATAATAGAAGACCCCAACAGTCCCAAACAAAGTTCCGAAGTCAAACTTCCTGCTTTCGACTTTTCCACTCAACCCTTATTTTGAGCACTCATTGACTATGTGTAGTTCAGGAATGATGTATTAAAATGAACTAGTTCTCCCACAAGTGAAAGAATACGAACTATTCGGCTAAACTCGTTCCTACTAGTACTAGTTCACCTCATCGTCAGTCACGAAATCTGGGAACCATTAAAAAAAATGGCTGTACCACTATTTTCTACGGCATAAAGTTCATGTTGAGCTTAAAGACTGCAGGCAGATGCTGGATGCGGCAAGCTGAAGTCATGGCGCTATGGCGTTCATTAGGAGAGGACTATGTCGTCAACTAACATAGGCTGATGATGATGAAAGTTTAAAATCTGATAACCCTACTATGTATTATAATTTAAGCCCAGCTCAGGCCTCAGTATCAACCGAAATCCTTAACTAGTTTAAAGACATGTAATTAATTCATTGAACACTAGTATAAAAGCCGACTCTGTTCCCGCTTTTTCTCTTTTTAGAGCTTTACATATTTTATTTTGCAAAATGAGATTACAAAATGTCCTAAGAACTCTCCCGGATAAAGACTCAGGCATCAAAATCGATTCAGCCTATTTATTGATTACAGGTAATAAAGAGGCCCAGGCAACCACATGCAATATTTACGAAAACGAACAAACAATATAATAACCACTTTATGAAATTTTGATAAAAATACCCAATTTAATAATTATTTTTCTTGTTACAGGATATAGAACAAAAACGAGCTGGACAATATTTCTTCCTGGAAGACTAGACACCAATGTAATATTGTATTTATAATTATATATATTGTATCTGTCACAACGGTGGCCTGCCATCTGTGTATTTCCAATTAAATGTATTATGTACTCAAATAAATCATGTTTTATAAAACCACCTTATTATTTTACGCGATATATTAGTATTTATTATAGCTTTGTTAGCGTTAAGAGTCCATTAAGTATTTCGGTACTTTTGTTGGTTATTTAATTATTTTGATATCAATTTTACACACCATTATACACTAACACCCGTTTTCAAGAACAATATATATGTACGGTAGCAAGCCAATTACAGATTTTTGACAGTTTTCCCATACAAAAGTTGTCAATTACCGACCCAATGCGTTCGTGAGCTCATAGTATTGTTCTTAAATACGGCGGCGCGGCGGGGCGGTTAGATTTTTCGATAAGTATGTAAACCGTACAGATTTAAAATCACTCTGAGTGCTCCTCAAAACTGTTATAATACTATCGAATTTATTCCTTTCTCAATTGTGTTGAATTTTGCACTCTGCACCTCTAGGTACATTTATGCACTACACCTTATTTAATGAAACCGAATTTTTCCATCCCGTGACCACGACGGACCTATTGAAACTTCGGGAAAAATACCTACGAAAATAATAGCGATAAATAAGCGTTAAATATATTATAACAGATTTTTATTATTTAATTTTCTTTCGATTGGGAACCACCGGCGGCGGCGGCGCGGCGGCAGCCTATGGCCTATGGCCATGTAAGCTTGAAATTAGGATGACTGTGTACCTACTCGTATCTGGTGATGTTTACAAGGTCTAGGGACGTTGGATGATTCACAATTTCCTGTAAGTTATGATCTCAATCGTGAATAAGATTGTGACGTCAAAGCATTCATTATAGCTACCATATAAAATATACGGTGACGTAGCGTAGATATTTATTGCATAAAGTAGAGAACAACAAATGTAATTCAAGATTACATTAGATAGAAAAAAATATATAGGTAGCTCTATATAATTTTTTCTTTTGTACATAAATTACGCGGGTAGGTACTTTTTTGATTTATTCGACGCTGACTACCTACGTACCTACTCAAACTAATTTGAAAACGGCCAAACAGCTCTGTCGGAAGACCAGCGTTGGTTGAAACGTTTTTACAACTAGCTCATGCTGAGACAGACCGTTTTGTGACTCAATGCAAACATTAGTGCATAAGCTTTGTCTTTTATTTTTAAATCATGTTTTTTTTGTTGATATGAGTAACAAATTAAATATTTTCATTCATTCTCAATTCGGGGGTCAAGTGAGAAACCATAAATGACGTTTTTAGAATTTTGAGCAGACAAATTTCTATGCAACTTCATTAATCGCATTAATACGTGGAACTAAAAGCTGGCTGTGTGACCTACAGTTGTTGGTTTACCGATCGGTAGACACCACTCACTCACTGCCGGCGTCTCTCGGTCTCGATGATGTCATCGCCGGCTAGTAACCTTTGTTGGGCAGGCATCCTAAACATTTTATTAAAGAATCTAATTAAAATGTTCATGTAGCTGGGCATTTTTTTTAAAAAACGTCCATGTAGATTTTTAGGTGTCCCACAAGTTCATTAATAATTTTCTTAGAAACCAGTCTATATCTAGATATTAACATATTTTTTTTAAGTTTTATAGTTTTATTTACGATAAAAATAGAGATTTTTAGGACTATTTTAATACAAAAAATTGTAAAATAAGATGAAACTAGCCTTCGACACCCCTTTTAAATGGTTGTCCTACAGTGGTTGACCGACTTTTGACTTTAGATTATTTTTTAACTTGGTTTGGATGAAGGCTAAAACTGGATTATTTACGTTTAAATATGTGAATGCATCCTATTTAAACGTAAAATGCGGGATTTTTAATACAAAAATAAAAACTTTTTATTAATTAAATTGTGTCCCATGATTTTGGACATAAGTGGAATTCTACTTTGTAACTGCAATATCGCCCTATTATTTTGAAAAAAACTACTGTGATCACAGAATTTATTATTCCTGGCAACATTACTCATCGATTCCACCATTTTGAAAATTGTTTGTCAAAGAGCGTCCTGTCATTATTCGTGTCTGAACTTGCAGAGCGTTACCGTGGTGATTTTTTCTTCCAGTTTTGTAACTGCGATTTAGACTGGTAAGTTTGTGTTTTTGTAAAGTAAAACTAACGAAATGATTACTGTATATTGTATTAAAGGAATTATAGAGTCGCCTATGGCCTCAACTGTTTTAAAATAAAAATACATGCAATTTTAGATCGGGTACCATGGGAACGTTACTTCCATTTTGTTTGGTTATGTATATGCGGAATGATAAAATTACAAAATGGAAATACAAAGGCAAGTTTACACAGTCATTGTTGACAAAGAATCAAAGGGTTCTAGCGTATTAAATCTAGGTTTTAAGAATGAGTTGAGATTACGATGTTTATTGAACAGATATTGTTTCAGTTACTTACCTTATATATATTAATTTTATTTCAGACTACTTTGGTGAAGAAGTAGTAATAGCACTTGATGAAGATGAAGAACCCACAATCAATACACCACAACACACGACTTCTGTGCTTAATGTGTCAGGAAGAATAAACACCGGAAAAAGTAAAACTACAAATACTGCTATAAAAAAACAAGTTAAAGTGGTAGAGCATTCTTCGAGCTCGAGCTTCAGAAAAGAATATTATCGTTCACAATCCCTGAAAACGGTTGTGACGAGATTTTTCTATTGTCATTTATGCAAACGACGAAATTTTTTTATGAAAAACGCTTTTACTTTGTGTATGGTATGCAAAAATAAAGTTTGCGTACAATGTACTGGACCAACCGGTTTCGATTACATATGTCATAAATGTCTAGAATAAACATAATGTATAGAATAATAGATTGTTAGAATGAATATGAAGAGAAAAATTTCGAACATTGTAAACCCAGCTTTATGTTTTCTATTATGTAACTGCTTCTTTACATTTTGTAACTGTCTCATGTTTCTAACTAAGAAAATTTAATTTTTTTTTGGTTTCTTTAAAGAGCACTCCCTGATATTTTTATATTTTTGTTGTAGTATTACAAGATCTATTCGATAAAAAAAAATGCGGTCACTGAGACTGTTTTACCATGCGTAAAACACAACATTTTCATTGCAAAGTTACCCAAAAGTTATAAAGTGGATATGTTCTAGTTTAAATATAAATAATAATTGCTTTTCTTCATTGTTGGGTTTGATTTTCTAATCAATCTCATGTTTGTAAAGCAATTAAACACATTAAATTAATTGAGTATTACTGTGGCATTATTTTATTTGATTTTTAAAAAGTTACCAAATGGAATCCTGGACAACTTCCTGATCTCAAAAAAGTTAAAAATCCTTTTAAAATGCTATTTGTTTGTTATTTTGCCGCTATAGTATACATCTCTAATGAATAGCGAATCATTTTAAATAAGTTAGATAATATTAAAATGATATTTATTTATTTCACTCCATTTTGTAACCGGGACAAATTTTTACGAAAATGCCCAGCTGATTTACAGAAACAACTCTGTAGTACGTAGCTCAATTTAGCTTAAATGTTTTTAATGCTCTTAGCTCAATCTTATTAAATGATCCTTCATATTATTTCAATCATCAATTATTCTTACCGATATCTACCTACTTTATTGTCTGTTTGATTTTGTTTTGTGCTGTCTATGTTTGTGAACCAAATAGGTAAACCATCACATCATAGGTATAACCATCATAGGTATCTATCTATCATACTTAAAAAATCTGTCAAGACTAAGCAACAGCTTAAAGTCGTTTGTTTTCTTCCGTTTCACGAGATGTAAGTTAGATTGAATCAGAAAAAACAATGCCCAGTCTGAAAGTACGTATACATACACTAGCCAAACTCGATGTGGAATGTTTAACAAACCACGACACAAAAACTAAAACTCACTTGCTTGGCGTCGAGTTTCAGATATAATTGTCTAGCATTATTTATTATTATTTAACATAATTAAAAACAATATTTGTTGAAGGATTGATCTTAAATCGACAGGTAGGTAAATTCCGTATAAAAAGAAGCGACAACAGAGGGAATTTTAGGTTAAGAATGGGCGGTTTGTTTTCTAACATTCTACATAGAGTTTGGCTAGTGTATTAGTATACACTTAGGTACCTAGGCATTTTACTATGAAAGTGAAACACTTAGCTAATTTAAGATCAGTTGGGGGCTAACAATACATAAATATTTCAATACCTGACACAATATCCAGCACAACTCTTAAAAGGCCATAAAATAAGTAGTAAGTACCTACCTACTTGAATTATCGAAATTTACCGCAGCTAGCCAAATGTTGACGATCCATGAAAGAAGGAGAAGGAAAACATAATGCGCAGAGTTCGACCGGCCGAACCCAGTCAGTCTCTGATTATTTCGGAAACCGTGCTGTAGTGTGTTGGGTGTGTCACGTTATCTAAGTAAATAAAGTAGGTATTTTTCCTTTACTTTTACCTGTTTCTCACTTTTAAAATCTATTTTATTGCAGATTATTTAATATTAAATAATAAAAGTTCAAATGCACTCGTCTTATTTGCTGTAAAACGTGAGTGTGGTGTAAATTTTAACACCGGCGGCGCGCGGCGCAGCGCTGTACCTACCTATCTCCGAGTTGTTTGTTAGAAGCCGGTAGATTTTAGTTCCCGTGAAAGTTTCTAACGTTTTTCTCATTCTACAGGAATCTCAAAATGAGCGGACAACAATACTACCCCTACAAGGTATGGTTTGACTTTAGCTTTCTACTTACCAACATAATCTTATAGTTTCTTGCGTGAGGCTGGTGATGTCATCTTTAAAAGCGAGTTTTAGAAGCTGTTTGGTAGGTTGACCGTTTAGTTATAGGTATTTGTGTAACTTATGCCCATTTACAACACCTGAATTTTTCCGGTGACTAAATTCAGCGCAATCTTTCAAGCCAAGCTTGAGTCATATACCTATAACCTAACCTAAATGCCGAAGTCTGTACACATTTGCTAATGCTTAGACTTAGTTTAGTACTTACAGTTAGCTAGCTCACAGTCACATGAATGACCTAATCGCTTTCGTAGAAAATACTAAGTGGGGGGTAAACCTATGCTAGCTAAATATCACGCCCTTGGTATTTGTTGGTTTTTAACATTTACCTACCTACATTTAGTAACGCCCATTATTCCCGTGTGGCCATGAAAAGTCCCTACTTCCCTAAATGCCATTAAGTACCTATGCCAAGGGCATGACCAAGAGGGGTGGAAATCCAATAGCTTTTATGTCAGACGTATAATGGGGTTCCATTTGGGGTGACTTCATCGTGTGTGCCTACTTACTATACTAGGTATCACAGTCCTATTTCGGACTTAAATGTATGGTGAAGATATGAAAGCGATATGCTCGTGAGGTTTTTTCGACAGACAGAAGATGTCAAGGTTATCAGTTCTGAAGATAAATTATAATTACATAGGTATGTAGGTACCTATGTCTAGATATGTAATGTCTTCGTGGGAAGCCCACACCCACTTTATTCTTAAGTTTTCGAGAAGAACTGATTAATGACTTATTTAACAACTAGCTTTGGGCTTTGTTGTTAACCGTTGTCAGCTAGAATAGAAAACGTTTTCTCTTGTTTTCCATTTGCAAATTAGGTAGAGGTAATGCAAACTGCTTAACGAAATCTGTTAATTTAGATACGTAGGTAAGGTGAGGAGTTACCAATTTTAGGTAGGTACCTACGATCCATATTAATAATAAAAAAAATATGAATTAATAAGAACCACCAACACAATTATTAAGTATCGTAAAAAACCAGATGCATGGAGGAATAGTAGGTACCTACTTAGAATATAAATTTTAAAAAGTTACCTAATTTTATATTATTCTACGCTCAGTAACGAGATGCATGACTAGCTCCAAGTGAGACCCCCTTAGCCAAAAATTAAAACATTCAAATTTAATTTTGTCATTGTAAACCGAACGTGTTTTCTCCACAGTGCACCCCCACGGTGTACCCTGCCGAGCCCTTCGACCCGGTCGCGGACGCCGAAACCCTGCGCAAGGCGATGAAAGGAATCGGTACTGATGAGAAGGCAATCATCGACGTGCTGGGCCGCCGTGGAATCGTCCAGAGGCTCGAAATCGCTGAAACCTTCAAGACTAGCTATGGCAAGGTAATTTACCCTTTATAACTTGCAGCCGGGTTTTACCCATTGCTGGGTATAATTGGTGTAAAAGAAAGAAATCTTTATTCATAGCATGAACAATGTAAATTACTTAAAATTAACCAACACCATTATGTAGGACTCATCATTATCTTGAAACAGCCATTGCGCATAGCTATCACAACGCTGATCTTCCGTCGGAACCAACGTGTCATGTACACGAAACACAATTTATAAATAATATTATAGGATGTCTTTGAGTGCCTATAGGCCTTCCGAAGCTTGTGCGATCCTCCACGGCCCTGTGCTAGCCTGCAGCCGTATTCCTTGACGCCCCGCGACACAAATCTATGTATTCTAAGTCGTCGACCGATCGACCGACCGTCGAACTGGGCGTTATCATCCAATTCTACTTTATCATCTAGATTCGCCTATGTCCAACAGTGGACGTCGTTGGCCGGAATGTTTCTTTAATCTGAGCGGGGGAGCCCAATTCATGGATAAATTTAGAGAGCCAAGGTCGCCACAATGACCTTTCCTGCGTAACCCGCATCCACAGGTTTCCTGCGATAATCTACGTAGGTAGGTTAGGTACTTGTAATTTAACAATCTGTTATTTGGATTGGACACAGATCGTTTTTAGGTCAAAAGTTCTGGATTTGGATTATTGTCAGATTTATTATTGACACGTTATAATAGGTATATAGGTAGATATAGTAATTTGATCCCCTGATTATTTTTTCTGTCCCGTGACATAAACACAGAAAAAAAGAAAACAAGCTGAACTGAGCCAAAGCGCAAGATCTTGTACAAAAAAAGTGGGTGTAAGTGGGTAGTTGTTTTAAAAATTTCCCAGCATTAAGTGGCTGCGAAGAACGAGAAAGTTAAACAAATTTTTAAAAGTGCCTAGACTTTTTGCATAGAATATTCAGATTAAAGCTAATTAAGTACTATGTATATAAATAAATTGTTTAATGAATAAATGATCTAAGTACCTATTATAACAGAATAAAACAATTACAACTAGTATATACACTTAATATCTATGTATATTAGTTTTGGTACAAAAACATACAACAAGATTTCAAACTTCTGTTCTCTTTCGGTATCTACCAATGACAGAGTTCAAACAAATGAGTAGGTAACATCAAGCAAAAGATAGCGGAGGAAAATGGAAGTAAACAACCTGTCTTTTTAAATGGTGATGTAATACCTTAATGGCTAGCGATTAAAAATCGGTTCATTATATTTTGAGCCTTGAAGTTCGGTAATATGGTTACTTTACCTTAAATAATGAGAGTTCAATCGTTCAAATGTTCAAGTCAGGTCGGTCGGCCTTGCCTTCAATCACCTTCGTCAGTTAGTCATCGTTGATTCACTTGCTTCAATTCGACCAGGAACCGCTTCCTTAATGATGCCAATCATTTATGAGCCAAGTCTTACTTATTCAAATTGGAATTCCTAATTTGTTCTGCTTGATTTAATCCTAAACCGGTACATGTAGTTTTTTTTTTTTTTTTGTCTCGCTAATTTTAGCATTTGCCATATTTCATTTTTTCCAGCTATAATATTTTTTTTTAGTTCAATAATTTGGGAAACATTTACAACTTATTTATCAACCTATCTACTGATCAATATTTGCCAGAAAAATAAAATTTTAAATTCCGGTGGGAAAAAACGCGACCGCCCTAAATGTAGTTAGGTTTCAATATCTCGGATAGGTAGGTTGTATTAGAAGCACTAGATTATGTAAATACTTTGCGTTGGTAGTAAAGGAACTCGCAAAACCATACTTATTTGGTTTTTCCTTAACTGTCGTTTTTGAGAGCAGATTATTTTCCATAAAATAAACAACAAGGCTAGACTTCAGTTCAGAACTTTACGATGGGCCGACGACGACGTTTAAATTACAAGAACGATCAGGATACCATAAACTAAACTCCAATGCAGACCTACCTAAGCTTTGTAATCCTCGTGAAGACAAGAAACTGTTATATGTATTGTTTACTATTATAAATTTATAACGTATCTTTATCTCATTGTTATCTTATCAATCATTGTTTACATAAGTGCACGGCAAGCACTTACCCAGGCGTTCGTTAGTGTTCGATACAGCTCTACAGCACACTTGATGCCCCTGATGGTAACATCATAATGCAGATGATGCAGCTGCTGATTTCTCATACAGTGTATTAGGCCTCCAAGTTTTTGTGCCACTCTTTAGAGGTTGGTTCTTTATTTGTGCAAGAATCGTCTTCTTGCACCTAACATTCCAGGTCTTCAACGCATAGAAAACAATAAATAAATATGTTTTTTATTCAGACAACTTACATAGTTAGAGGTTAGTTAAGTAGGTACATGCATGGTCCCCTGATGAGTTGATTCGATATCCACACTAATATTATAAATTCGAAAGTAAGTCTGTCTGGTTGTTACCTTCTCACGGCTAAACGGCTGATCGGATCTAAATGAAATTTGGCAGGTATGTAAATGGTATCCCGGGGCTGGACATATGCTACTTAAAGCGCGTGCGAAGCCGCGGGCAGCTGCTAATATCATATAACAGAGGATTTCAAAAATGTTTGGTAGTTTGTGAAACCCGTTATGAATTAAGCGGGTTAACTATAAACCTAGACTTAAACCTCACCCTGAAGAAGTCCCTCGTTAAGGGATGAAACGCTGTTGTTCTTCTAACACAAACTCGTAGATAACCCGCTTAGATGGATAGATAATACTTTATTGCACACTTACGAAATAGTTTACAAAATAATAATTATGGAATAAGCTACAACTGGCGGTCTTATTGCTCAAGAGTCTTGACCGCCAATTGTAGCTTTTAGGTTGTCTGGGAGCGATCGCTCTTGAGTGAAGAGCGATCGCTCCCAGACAACCTTGCTTACATATATCAGAGGATAATTATATTTAGTAGATACTTACGTAGAGCATGCAAACTTATACATAGGTACGAGTATAGGATGTTAACGCTCCTCGAGCACCAACTCTGTTCCATGTCTGTCTATCAACAATGGTTGACCTCCAGCGTAAATGTTTCAATTAGCACAGGTTATTCAATTGGTGAACACAGATAGGTTGATATTCTGTGATCCGATCAGTGTTGAGCGTTTTTTTTAATGGCAATGTAATGCTATGTTTAGGGTTTGGAGGAATTATCAAGGTTTTTGAGTCTTACCGTTGTTTGGTTTCGGGGTACCTAAAATATTGCCTAGATCCACCATTTTTCATAAATAAATAAGCTAATGCATATTCTCTTCCCTAGGACTTGATCAGCGAACTGAAGAGTGAGCTCGGTGGAAACCTCGAGAACGTCATCATTGCCCTGATGACGCCGCTGCCTCACTTCTACGCGAAGGAGCTTCATGACGCCGTCGCGGGGATGGGCACTGATGAAGAAGCCATCATTGAGATCCTTTGCACACTTTCCAACTACGGCATCCGTACTATCTCCGCTTTTTATGAGCAATGTGAGTTTTTATTGCTTATTTTGTAACATCTCAATTTCAGCCGAAAGACGTTCACAGACACAGGTACGTACTTCAACCAAATTCGATGGGAAATGTTTGTAAACAACCCACCCATACTTATCTGAGAATTCACTCAATTGCTGTATTTTTTTAGTAAAGCTTTTGTCCACCATCTCACTTCAGAAAGTTAAGATGAGGCCTAGTACGGATTTTAATACGCAATTTGCATTAGGTACTTGTCGGCTTGAGATCTTTCTTTAATATTGAATACGATGAATTTAGATTTTTGGTTTTGGTTTGTTTAAAAAACATTTCACATCGAATTAAGCTGGTATATAGACATAGGCCTCCCTAAAAGATCGCCGCAATGACCGGTCGTGCGTCCCCAACCAGCACCGCTGGACCAGGAGGCCTGTTTTAATTCTACTAAATAAGCTATTGCGTGTTTCGTTTCGTTTTTTTTTGGTTCAAATTCTGACTCGAAATATGTGTATTAATACCGACTATATTAAAGTATCAATTGGCTCCAAACACGCAATTGCGTATTTGGAGAAATAAAATAGACCCCTCGTCGCTTTGTCTACGACCCATTGTCCTTTATTTTAAACTAGGCACGTTTCTCACGGTATCTGTTTTTTTATCAATGACGCGTCAAAGACCCTCGATCGAGGTCATGACAGAATTATTATCAACACGTATTCTGACTCACGGATACCAAGTTACGGGTTTATTAGCATTTTATTATTTTAATAATTCCTGACTGGAATTTGGAATGGCTTTCATCTATATGCAGGTAATTTTTTTATAAAATAAAATCAAATAATAATGGTTGATGAAATCAAACCAAACTTACCTGATGTCGATGATGGCCAGTCGAATTCAGCTATGGTGACAGTGTCACTAGGCAAACATTTTAACACAGGGTACATAGTGTTTTTAGGTTTTCGTATGCAATGTGAATATGAATGTCTATTTCTGTCGCCGCTACATCAACAAATAACAAAAAAAAATTTAAAATTAAAGGGGTGGTTTGTAATACAAAAAAATATTTTTGAATAGATTTTTTTGTCTATTGTTGCTCTACTTTAGTCAAGCGTGTATCTCTAGGAAACGTAATAGGTAGGCATTTGAATTTTGAACAGGGGGTGTATAGATATAGCCGCTATAACGACAAACAATAAAAATAAAATAAATTTAATATCTAAGTGGTCCAACATCTGTACCATCAGTACTTGGATGGGTGACCACGTCATATTATATTTTTTAGATTAAAAAACAAAATACATTTTAAGGGTTCCTTTTGCCAAATAGTTATGTACGATGGTACGGAACCCTCCGTGTGCGAGTCGTCTCGTACTTGGCCGGTTTTATTTTTAGTCTTTGGTGCGCTCTTTTATGGTATTATAGCCAACCAACAGTTGAAAATATATTTTCAAGTTTTCAATGCATTAGATTTGGTACAGTAGGTATGTCAGGTACTGTGTGTCGAAAGACTAGATTACGTTTCCAGCAGTTTGTAAAATAATATAATTCTACCTATTCATTACCAGGAAAATAAAACAAATGAATTGTTTTGCGCAAGTAACAATGAGAGGTACTCGTAAATATGGAGTTTACCAGTAGGTAGATGCCCCGTTCTAGAGTACCTAGCTAAATGCAGCTACACTAGAACGGAGCATCTTTCAACAGATTATGTATGATTGGTTTAATTAGGTATAATATAATCTTACATTTACCTCATGAACACTCATACTTCCACTGCTCAACGTGGCTCTCCCAAACTAGAGGGGTTTTTACTATAATTACTGATGTACAGACCACCAATCCGCCTGCCACGCTTCGCAGGCGGATTGGTGAACGCAGTAGTGTAGATATTTAAATACCCAGAAGGAAGCTGCTGCCGTGCCTTTAGTAGGTACCCTTAGACGATTCTTACGACAGGCTTAGAGTTGGAAGCGTCGATTCATCGTCGATCATATACGCCGCGACCCCAGAATCCCCCCCTCCGATTGTATATGTATAGACATATGTATTCGTTTTTGGACGACCAATGTGTCGCGGCGGGTAAGGTCCGCCTGCGACCAGGGGTTGCGGGTTCGGAGCCTTGGGACAATTGTTTGTACGATCTGCAAATATTTGTTCCGGGTGTTCTGGGTGTTTTCTATGTATAATAAAAAATGTCTATCTATGTAATGTATTAAGTTTATCAGTTATCTAGTACCCATGGGGCTAGATGATGTTGTGTGGATTTTCCAGCATTATTTATTATTTCTGTGACAGCAGCGTATTTTTACTGTATGCTTTTTTATTTCATTTACATAATTCTTCCAACAGTGTACAACAAGAGCCTAGAATCCGACCTGAAAGGCGACACCTCTGGACACTTCAAGCGTCTCTGCGTGTCTCTCTGCATGGCCAACCGCGATGAGAACCAAGGCGTCGACGAAGGCGCTGCGAAGGCCGACGCCGAAGCCCTGGCCTCCGCGGGCGAGGGGCAGTGGGGGACTGACGAATCTGTCTTCAACTCCATCCTCATTACACGGTCTTACCAGCAGCTGAGACAGGTAGGTCTTACATAAAACTACCTAATAACTTTAGGTATTCGGTTTAACCGCTGCTGGAGTAAAAGCGCTCTTGAGTGGGGTCCGCGACTCAGCAAACGTAGGGTGGACGCCCTTTGGTCAAGTGGAGTGATCTGCGAAAGATTGCAGGCAGACGTTAGAAGCGGCAAGCTGAAAACAGGGCGCTATTGCGCTCATTACGGGAGGCCTATGACGACCAGACTATCATGGGCTCATGCTGGTGATGATTGTGTTTGACAGTCAGTTATGTATAACCGCGGAATCGGGCCAATGTTAAATTTTTGAATCTCCCCTACCCCTACCTTAATTCCAGAATTACACATAGGCTAATCAAATTTTCAAAATTTAACCTCAGAGGGGGTTAACGGGTGGTAAATTTTCTATGGAAAATTATCATTCCTTGGTTCGATTCACTCAAAACTCTGTAAAATTAACTGTTATGTAAATAATCATACACATGTTTTATTTTTTTACGAAACTACCCCTAGGGAGTGTGCAACTGTGCAATCAATTTCCACGCGGGCGAAGCCGCGGGGCGCAGCTAGTACGAGAATAAATGCTCAAATATACCTAAAGTTTTATTAAACATTGACTGAAATATAAGCAACCGTACAATGCCATACGATGACGATTGTTATCAGCCACCATGGACACGTAGCATTGCATGCGATTAAAACATTATATTCCGTAGCGCAAAAACAATTTATATACAGCAGAGTGGATGGATTAATTAAACTGTTAAAACGAAAGTTTGTAAAACATCAATTGCTCCCGCATACAATATTGCACCGGACATTTATTCGCAAATTAGGTCATTATAGGTCTCATTTTCAAAGTCTAACAAACGGTACCTACCTTACCTATATGCATACTAAACATATTAAGACCCAAATATCTTGCTGCGCCTGGCCGGGTCAATAAGTATTTGAGACTGTTCAAATTTAATAACCTGAGTAAAGTATGTATAACATGGTGTGAATTAATGATGGTCGCAATAAAACATTAGACTTAGGAACTAAAATATAGGTAGGTACTTAGAATTGTTCATTCTTTGAAACTGATTCATCAAAAAACAATACCCGCGTAGAAACCTATAGCTTTTCTTGACTCACTGATACTAATTATATCGCTTAGCACAATACATTACACACAACAGACGCCTCTTGAATGTATGATTATATTATATACATATGTATAATTGACGTCCCTGAATCACATGCAAATATATCTAATAGTGACATATACATTTGTTTAAGAATCTAGGTCTGCACTGCAACCTACACCATTATAGGTATTTGTTTACGAAGGCAAATTACTTTGCGGTTGTGATATTCAATATCTATCTATTATGTAAATACTTAGCATACTGAATAGTCTATCAATGTCAAATATCTATGAATATCAATTCATTTAGTTTGAGACCAAGCAAAATGAAGTTGAAAGATATTTGAAAATGTACAATGTTTGGCAGGAAACTGTACAGTGTTAATTTTAACACTTATGATGGTCCTGCAAAATCAGTACCTTCACCATTGAGACTTACATAAATGTCCATGTTGGTATGGTATGCAATGTTAGGGAGATGACTCCGACACGATTTTTAAATACCGATGGTCCTGCACAATCTATACCCTCACAATAACCGTCAGAAAAATAAAATACTCAGTGGATTACCGTTACTTACAGATCTTCGCTGAGTACGAGGGTCTGACTGGAAAGGACATCGAGGAGACCATCAAGAAAGAGTTCTCTGGAAGCATAGAGAAGGGCATGCTCGCTATTGGTAAGATATTATTTTCTACTCTACAACTTCTTAAATACAATAATTATAACAGATACACAATGTTCTAAGTTTAAACACTTCAAAAAGTGCATGACAAATCTCGCACGTTGTAGGGATTCGAGTCTTCATTACGCTGTTTTGCAAAGAGTTTGTATTTAAAAATTGGTTTCGTCTACAATTCCTTTAATTAATAAAACCACTTCTTTGAATAAAACCGATATAAATCTGTTTTAAATAAAGATAATTGTACATATATTTGGACATAAACAGGTACAGGTTTGGCAAGAACTAATAAGTAGGTACAATTACATACATAGACACAAATACAAGCAGAAAGTAGGAAGCAAATGATGACATTAAAGAAGAAAAAATAGATTTCATATAAAAAACCTAATGTGAAATAAGAACGTCAGGAAATAAAATTTATTTATTAGTCACACACAGGTACATTAAAGGGATAATTATTATGTTCAAACTTTGATTGGTACAATTTTGTTGATGTTGCAATGAGGTCATAGAAGCAGTTAAAACTTAGAAGAATATAGTACTTAAAATAATACTTCAATTATTCGAATTTCCTAACTATTATAATTTTTAAGTTTCCTATTACACGTTTACGATGTCTTGTGAACTTGGAATTAAATTGTATACATTCATATCTTTTTATTTAAGTGTTCACAACTCGAGTTTTTAGATGAGTCAGAAGTAGAACTAAAATTTCTACCCAGCCTGTACGCACCGCGCTCCAAAACAATGATCTAACTAATGCCTCACAAGGCCATGTAGCAGGAAACTAATGCATTTTAACCTTGTGTTTTTCTAGCATTATCACGAACCTCATTTTGACATAATTTTTTGTGTGATTGTGGTTGAGTTTGATTTATTACGTAGGTAATATGAGCGGCCAAAACAAAATTGGTGCACAACACAGTTACATAATTTAATTTTAAATAATATTGTATGATACCTACCTAAGCTACCAGACACACTAACAAACAAGAGCGCCTGCGCTGCGGTGGGTGCATATTGTATTTATTTGGCTATGATAAGTGTACGAGTTGCTGTATTCATTAGATACTATACTTACCATTGAGACTGAGGCTGACGGACAAACCGATCAACGGTTTATGTTAGCTGTAGCTTAAGTATGTAATTAATATTTAATATAAATAAATAAAAAAAAATATAAGCTATAAAAGGCTATCATTGCAATACAGCGGGGCAAAGCAGCCCAGCGCGTCTTAGGGACGCTTCCGACTGGTCTTGATATGGATCAGTTGAGCTACCTGTAAATTGTTTGCACTAGTCTGCAGTTAGCTTAATTGTTTCAATTGTAAATACTAGTTCTAATTTGTTATTATTATAAGCTATAAAATAATAATGAATGTTAAATTAGTGCTCTTATCTTTTGACTTGAATTAGCGAAGATATTTTGTAAATTAAAAAGCAAAAATTTATATAATATATAAATTTGTATAAATTTTGAGAAAATTATAAGTAAATTCCAATTAAATTTTCCAGTGAAATGCGTGAAGAGCAAAGTTGGTTTCTTCGCCGAACGTCTATACTATTCCATGAAGGGCATGGGAACGACTGACAAGACTCTCATCAGAATTATTGTCAGCCGCTCCGAGATCGACCTCGGAGACATCAAGCAGGCTTTCCTCGAGAAATACGAGAAACCTCTCGAGAGCTGGATCTCTGTAAGTTACTTCTTTATTTTTTCGGGCGATGGTATTACTTGAACACTGACTCTTACTTTAAAAATCCATCATCTTTAAGGTTATCTTGTCAAAGTCTTTAAACATCTAAAAATAGCTTGTTTTATTCTGTTTACAAAAGTCAGAACGGTTTATAAGTAAAAGGTTATTGCTTTCAGTATGGGATTTTTCTATTGGTATTTGAAGGTTCAATCTTAGTCATGGTTTAAAAAGTATTATGCTACTGAGTAATTTTCGTATGGAATTAAATTTGTAGATTTTGTATAAAATATTACGTGTAGTTTATATGTTTGTCGCTTCTATTAACTAACTTGTATCTAAAATTGATGTTGTGTATGCAATTATTGTATCTAACTTGCATATCGTAGCTAGTTATTAACAATCAGCTTTAACATTGAATTCCACTCATTAGTTTCAGATATCTGTATATTGTACGCCCTAAATATTATTTATTATTATACATATAATCCACCAATGTAACACAGTGCATGACTAAGGGTATAATAACATTTTATTCATATAATTTTAACTATTAACTGACCCATAATTTCTACGACTTGATACTTCAAATCTGTGCTT
This sequence comes from Eupithecia inturbata, assembly GCA_963662085.1. NCBI lineage: Eukaryota > Metazoa > Arthropoda > Insecta > Lepidoptera > Geometridae > Eupithecia > Eupithecia inturbata. The sequence continues at coordinate 2,099,411 of OY759196.1, read as the reverse complement.
AAAATGCAGTACAGTGCTCACTCCATCTTCAAATAATTCACAAATAAAATCTACATTAACCTTGCGAAAATACAGATCTAAGAACAGTTTGTGATCGTAATATTACAAACGATTATGTACTCCAGTATACAACAGTGCAAAGCAAATAGTTCTGAGAAAACCTCCAAGGTTACGAGTCAGCTAAAAATAGAGACAAGAGTTTGCGTTTTAGTTTTATGTGGCTAATCCCGCGAAACTATGATTGGACTAATCAAGTGCTTCGGGATTCAAAATCGACTGCTTTTGACCGAATTTTGCAAAAAATTTAATACTGGCACTTGGGTGGCGTTGTACATTTTTGTGTTGGTCCTTAGTCTTGTAGGAATTGAGATAACTAAAACTAATCCAAATTCCTTTATCATGGGTATCAGATTCATGCATTATTGCATGCATTGATATCATGCACTATTTGAAATTTGCGTAGGTTGAATCCTGCCGAAGAACAAAATGTTTGTCATTTATCAGGGTCTGTGTTATAAATAACTTATAAGGTATTTACAACGATAATTGTAATTTCTGATATCCAAGATACTGAGACTTCTAATGGAATGGAGTCAGGTTTGAAAATTGTCTGGGAGTTCGTGAGTTTGACCAAATGACGCAATAATTCGTACTTACCAATGCCATTTAGAGAGTCAGCTAAAGAAAGTGGTCCATTTTGGTTACAGGGCGACACATCGGGTGATTACAAGAAGGCTTTACTGACAGTTGTCTCATAAATGTGCGCGCGAGTGGGACACCGAATATAATCCACCAAAATTCCAATACTCTATAAGTTTCTGTCAATTACGATCTGTTTATTATTTTATATTTTGGAGAGGGTGCTGCTCGAATCTCACTCTTAACATTTCCTCCTTACAGTTCCTTATACATTAAACTTTAGACTGCCTGTAGATCTGTTGAGCAGCATTTTCTTCAATATTCAGTTAGTTTTAATACCGGGTGTAGTTTTATTAAAGATCTGTATATTTTGCTTCGTTTTCTACCCACAGCCATACGCTGTTGCACCGTATCGCTTTTGCATGTCGCGGGTCTCAGTGTTGTACAATGTTGTCTAGCTTTTGAAGAAATGCGATTTTTTCAGGAGGATGTAGGAGGGTCACTTGGGGATCTCCTCTCTACGATGGCTTACTAAGCCTCCGCTTTTAAAACACTATTACGAGCCTTGGAGTAACATTTAAATCAACGAGTCCGCACTGAATTGCATTTTAAAGACATTTTGTCATCTATCGTTTAGTTTAATATATGCACGTTGTGTGAAGCGACAAATTATGGGCCAGTTTTTATATTTTGTTGGCTAACTTTGAATTGGCGTTTTCGGTATTTTCAGGACGACCTAACCGGTGACTACAGGAATGTTCTAGTCACACTATGTGCTTAATCCTGCAAATTATTTTAATGTGTTTTTGAGTCACGCTTAGCATGTTATTAGAATATGAACTGTAATGTAACACTACAAAGTACAATGTAATTCGCAGGATGACACGAAAGGCGACTACAAACGCGTGTTACTCACTATTGTGTCGTAAGAAATCATAATAAGACTACAGATTGTTCGCAATTTATTTCCAACTGCCTTTTCGTTGTATAACTGTTGAATGTTAGAAACAAAGCTTGATATTTTTGTGAAAATGAGATATTTATTGGTGCTGTAGTTTTGTTTACGATATACACATACCTATTTACATTTAATTATACTTAATTAAAACTATTCTATGTTCTAATTGTGTTTGATATGTCCCTAATACCGTCCTTCGTTATCTGAAAAAGGAAAAATAACTGTAAATAATGATGTAGGTATGCAATAACACTACCTACCATACAGTAGGTACATTAGTCGCGTAGAAACTACTGATTTGTTATATTTTAGTTTAGAGCAAGGATACATTTTTAATTATTGGACTTATTTAAATATAGATAGTAAACGAAAACATAATACTATCAACTAATGTAATAAAATAAACCAAACATTTTTCTACTTCGACGGGACTTGAACCCGCGTCCCGCAGTCCCATCAAAGTCGAAAATTTTTTGAGGTTTTGTTTGATTTCTTAGAAATTACCCTTACGCACTATATATAACAAAAATCGTAAAATAATGTAAACCTGTGTATAAAAGATTTCCTTTTCAAAGTCTATCACATCCCATCAACAACCAGTCAATGCTGGACATAGGCCTCATGATAAGCGCCTTACTGCTCTTTTTGTTAAGGGGGTAATGCTATAATCCCCACTCTGGGCATGCTGGTTGGGGATCGCAGTTCGGTGGTGGATCTGTTCTGCAGGAGGCGCTAATGCCCGCCCCCGGTGGATATCTCTTAGTCGCCTGCTACGACATCCCCGCGAAGAGTTGCGGTGGTGCAAATTCTAAGCAGGCACCACATGCCTCTATATTTCAGTAGGTATATTAAGACCCTTGACACCGCCGGCTCAAAATTCTTGGCAGACCTCCAACATTGCATGCCGGTTTCTAGGAAAGCCCGGTTGGCACTTAGCCACGATGTCCATCAGGTAATGACAGAAATGGGAACCTACTATGAAATTAACTGAAACGGATATGAAGTAATTGATGAAACCATAGAACCTTTACATTTCCAATCTTGTGAAATAATTATAATGAATAAACACGAGGGCATAGCTGTAGTCTTTTAGTCAATAATCACACTAAAGTACGTCGTAGCAAGCACGCGTAACACGAACGCGCGCCGCTGCCGGTCAGACTATGACTGAGGTGGGTGGACCAAATTTGAGCCTTCCACTTTCGAGAAGCTACTACATCATCTCCCCTTTTTTACTTAGATCGATGGATGAAACTATAAATATGTACTGCCGCCTAAATAACTCCTCATAAAATGAGGTTTCTAAGAATGTGATGCAAGCCAGCATTTTTGATCGGCTTGCTTGTGTTTTTGATAAGGGGACTGTGTGTGAATCAGTCATCAAATTCACACGCCGTAGATATTATTCTGCACCACAGCTGGGCAAAGACATCTCCCATTTCTACGCCTCTACGTTTGTCGCTATTATAGTTTATTCTTCCATGTGCGCGTCTAGCTCGTCTCTCCATCACTGTTTCGTTCAGCCACAAGGTCGTTTCCTATCTCTTCACTTGGGATCTAACGGAATTCCCTGTGATACAGCACCAACAGACAGACTTGACCCGCCCAGTTCCACTTTAACCCACTTCTTGGCCAATGTGGTTATAATCTTTATTTTACAATGATGGCGTGACAAACTGGACACATGACAAAGCTTAGGTCCACTCTCTCAAGATCAAAATGCACGCAGGGAGCTTTGCCAGCAGTGGACACACCGGGCTCATTGAAATTGATGAGTTTTACAAGCAGTATTACCTCATCATCATCATGTCAGCTGATCGACGTCCACTGATTTTGCGCTGCCCGCATCCATCGATTTCCCGCGACCTTGACTAGGTCGTTGGTTCACCGCGTGGTGGCCATGATCATCAGGATGGCTGGACCAAACGGGATATAGACATGAAACCATGTGCAATATTTACTACCTTTAAATAAATATTTACTACCTCTGCATTAAGAATTATATCAATAAAATAAAGTGGTTAGCCATTCTGATGGCAGGTTGGCCGGACCATCCAAATTCACATTGCATGAACTACGTTGTTAATGTAAATATTTACTACCTTAATTGCTGTATTTGTTTCATAATTTATCGACACTTCTATAAAGATTAATTATTAAAAATAATAAAACGCCTACATAAATTATTTACGTTACAATTTACCTCAGGCTAATAATATTTCATTAAAGGTAGTAAATAGAAGCAAATAGGTAGTAAATATTGCACATGGTTTCATGTCCGTATCTCGTTTGGTCCAGCCATCCTGATGATCACGGGCCTACCCGCACTGTGCCTTCCGGTACGTGATTGCCACTCAAGAGCCTTGCGGCCCCAGCGGCCGTCTCTATCCTACAAGCTATATGCCCTGCCTACTGCCACTCCAGTTTCGCAATTTCTAGAGCTGTACCGTGCTGTGTCGGTTTATGTATGTAGGTACTCGCCGTTTATATTGATGCCTAGCCCTTTCCAATCTAGAACCTTAAACACGTCCTCCAGCGTAGCGGTGAACAGTTTCGGAGAGCTGACGTCTCCCTGTCTCACTCCTCGCTGTAGTGGAATGGGTTTTGAGTTCTGCTGTGCAATTACGCAAAAATTTCCCGTCCTATAGTAGATAGTAGAAAGCACTTTGAATGTCCTTGAAAGCCATTTCGATAGTCATATCCATACAATAGCAAACTACGAAGGCCTTTCAAAGGGCTTTCAAATGTAAATATAGGATGGGTGGTTTTGCGTAATCGCACAGCAGGTCCTGTAATCGGACTGACATAGTGGCGTTTTCGTAAAAGCACTTCAGCACTTCCATCCATGTATCGATAGTCAACTTGGCACTTCTGGAAAGACTGTAATACAGGCCCGAGTCTCGAATCAAAGGCATCCTCATAGTCCAAAAACGCTAGACAGATAGCTCTTTAGTCTTCTGTATAACCTGCCTTAGCGAATGTATGGTACTAAAGCTTTTGCGAAAGCCGGCTTGTTCGGGGGGCTGGTTGTCGTCAAACCTGCGCGCAAGACGGTTAGTGATGACTCTGATGACCCTCGAAAACAGCCTATAAACATGGCTCAGAAGCGAAATGGGCCTATGAGTTCTTCACTGAGGCGTTATCAACCTTTTTGAAGAAAAATACCACTACGCTTCCGTTTTATGCTTGTGGCGTTTGCCCTTGAGGATGACGGAATTGAACAGCTTCTGAAGGGCCCTAAGGATCGGTTGTCCACTTGCCTTCAGGAGTTCAGAGGTAATTTTATCTTCCTCGTGTTCCTTGTTGTTCTTCCCCCAGCGCGCACACTAGAGTCCCCGAAGAGAGGCCTAGACAGATACCTACCACTTTAGGGGCTAAAGATAGAATCCCCCAAAATTGCAAAGAAATTTCTTACCTGAAACTCCGCGACCCCACTCGGCGCATCGTTGCTCTTCGCAAGCAGCGCCAGCCGTCTCCCGCCGGCAGCAGACAGCAACACGCGCTTGTTGCCGCGGTGCGCCCAGGCGTCCCCCAGCGCGCCCACTAGAGCCCCCGAGGATAGGCCTAGGCGGGTGCTCATCTCGTTTGTCACTACTACCTGTTGTCAACGTGAATAAAGTATGTTATAAACTACTCCTGGATACTTATTTCACACTACACGCATCATCTACTCAAATTAAGCAGATCTTGTGTTATGGGTACCTTCTCTTAACATATCAACCTTGAGAGCCCTGTCTCCCCAGGAAGCCACGGCGACGTCGCTTGCAACGTATACAAACTATTGTATGGCATACGACGTTGCCAAATGGTCGCCAAGTGAGTTAGCTGCCATATATTACTGAACGATTGATGAAACACAATTATAAAGTTTCTTAGTATATAATGTGCTTCTAACAGGCGTTCACAACATTTACATTTAAAGGTGCACACACAACAACTAAATATAATACCCTGAAGGGGTTACATATGTAGGTAGAATTAAAGGTACCTATACACTAACCAAACTCGATGTAGAATGTTTGTAAACAAACCACGACACAAAAACTAAAACTCATATGCTTGGCGTCGAGTTTCAGATATAATTGTAAGCAATATTTATTGAAGGATCTCAAATCGGCAAGTAACGTAAATTGCGTATAAAAAAACGCGGTAACAGAGTTAATTTTAGGTTAAGAATGGGCGGTTTGTTTACAAACATTCTACATCGAGTTTGGCTAGAGTATAATAAAAAATTTGGTACGCTGCCATCCCCGTGTGAATTGACTGAGTCTTAGGTATACTTGGACTTAGGTGGAAGTCCACTGCTGAACATAGGCCTCCTCAAAGCCCTCGAGGCCACAGATAGCGGTCCTGAGTCGCCTCCATCCACCGACTCCCCGAGACCGCTACAATGCCGTCGATCCATCGAGTGGGGGGCAATATTTATTGTGAAGTAGGCTTCGCACGTATGGCGGATAATATGTAGCTTATGCACTTTTGCTGTGATACAATCTATCTCCTCGCCAAATTTTAAATGGTAACAGGCAGACAGCGTTCATTTGCATTCATAATATAAATGTGGACAGGACCTATGGATTTATAAAATTCTCATCAACTTACAGCAATATGCTGGTCAACAGCAATTCTCTGCAGATCTGCCATTTGTCTGAAGAGTAGGCCTGTCCTCTGCTTAGCTGCTATGCCTTCTTTAAAAGGCGCTACTATTGAGTCTATTACTATTAACTTTAACTGAAACAAAGGTTAGTAGGTATTGATAACTATACTCTGGCCAAACTCAATATACAATGTTTGTAAAAATTTCCCCAATACATAACCTAACAATCACTTTCTTGCTGTTGATTTTTTCAAATAAGTTGCAATATTGGTCGATTTAAGGTCTTTCGTACAATGCGCATTGCTTACAATTAAGTACTTTTCAACGTCGATGCCAAAAAGAGAACTTTGGATTTTTGTGCAGTAAGTTGTTAACAAACATTGAACATTGAGAAAGGCTCGAGAATAGGTAAATAATAAGAGTAAAAAGTCATTGTACGTAACTATCCCGACCTATCTTGAGTCCAAATGTGTTATGAAGTTTACAGCTGGACATCATGCTTGTCACGCCTGTTGGTGATCACAGTTTAGTGGTGGGTTTGTTCTCCAGGGGGCATTGGTGCCGTTCCTTGGTTTATGATTAAGTGGCCTCTCAGGACACAAACACTTGGGAGTTAGGGTGGTGTAAATTCTTGTAAATACTACTTTATAATAGGCGAAGTCAAAGGCTGCACAGGGACTCTACTGCAAGGCAAAGACCTCTTTTACATCTTTTCTTTTTCTCTATTGATATTGCAAATTCAAAGTAGTATAGTAGTAACACTAACTTTCAAAATTCTACATAGGTAGAAGTCAATAAAATACCTTTGGAGAATCAACCACAAGTTTAGGTAGCCTGTACATAAAAGCGCAGAATTTTTCCAAGCCAAATGCATTTGCATAGTGCACCCTTTTCAAGGCATCGCTTTCCTTTATAACTTCTCTGTTATCTACTAATTGTTGGCATTTTAGTAAGCTGGCATTTAATATTTCTGAAATATAAAATATTTTGCTTGTTAGGTCCTTCTCAAAAGCCTACCTACTACAAGTCTAATTATTTATTTTGTCAATTATTTCACACTGACCCAAAACTTATTCAACTACTTCATTATGTAAATGAAAGTGCTCAGGAAAATAATGAATAAGTAGGTAATAATAAATAAATAATAATGCTGGAGAATCCACACAGCGTAATTTAGGCACAAGCTAAAGAGCTTGTGGCCAATGACTTTGATGGATAGATAGTTTGTTTTTATAAACAAGAAAATACCCAGAACATCCAGAACAAATATTTGCAGATCGTACAAACTTGTCCCAAGGCAGGAATCAAACCTATAACCTTCACCCGCCGCGCCACATCGGACGTCAATCCAACAATTATGCAGATCTTACCTTTAAATCGAGACAGTGTGAAATTAGTATTTGTGTCTATGTACATTGCTTCAGCATCTAATCCTCCCAGGGCCTTTGGTATCTGCACTGATGCACATAGCTGCAGACTGAAATACAACTGTATGTTAATGTTTGTTTTCTGTTTATTTCTAAGAATGGAAACAACAGTAGGTTGGTATTTAAATTAAATAAGGTATAATTTGTTTGTTTATGAGTTTGATTGCGAGTAGGGTAGAGGGAAAACTCTGAACCTACTGGTCCGATTATAAAAATGATTTAATTTGTAGTGACACAGTTTAGCATAAAGTACGCGGCGCAACCGCGTTTCGTGAAGTCAGCTTTTTCAGAGCTAAGTCGAGTTTAACCAACCAGTCACTCCTCAACCCTCTGTTGTTTCATACATATTCTAAAGTCACTCCTCAACCCTCTGCAGTATCATACATATCCTAAAATAAGGATTAAAGATATGGTAAACGTTAATTTTATGTACTTGTGTCTCGTATATTGAATAGACGCAGTAAAGTGAAACAAACTCTCTTTTATTACAACCAACCCACAATAGCATAAAGACTGTATCTATAGCAAAATACAAAAAATTAATAAGAGCTACATTGCCCTTGTGTGTCATAGCCTATGACATATCTAGGTATCTCGTATTTGATACCAGGTTCAAATAGGGTAACAAATCTATTATTACCAATAAATTCTGTTAAAGGTACCTACTACCAGTACTTATGTTAACACTTAGGCCCGTATAATGAAAGCTTGCTCAGTCATTGACCTATGCTTGAGTAACACATTTCTATGCATAAATATCCCTCAAGCAGAGATTAATGACTGAGCAAGCATTTTTAATATGGGCCGTAGAACCTACCTGCTTGTTTTTTGTAGTCATTATAAGTACTACTCCTTACCACAGCTGTGTTTTTCCAGTTCCAGGCAATCCTACCAGTTCTGTAACAGACCCCAGCTTGATACCATCATTGCCTAATACATTGTCGAGGCTCTGGCTGAATGAAGGGATTGATGGCAAGCTTGTTTCCTTCTGAAAAATAAATGTATTTTTGTAATACCACTAGCAAATAAACCTTAATAAACCTGGTTAAGGATGACTCACGTTAGACCGTGTCGGGTCCGAGCCGAGTGTTGGCTGTAGCACGGTCAACTAATAATACATATATTTTGTATGGACACACCTCTGAGTACACAGAAAACACTCACGCTATACCGATCGGCAACCGAGTGACGGCCGAGCAACGGACAACGGTCGGAAACAACTGCCCGTTGCATGAATACAGTGCCGCCCGCTGCCGAGCTGCGCCCGAGCAGTCGTTGTATGTGAAGGGAGGTCGAGGCCCGTCTTTGTAATCACAGGCACGGGACCGGCTCGGTCTAGCGTGAGATCTTAAAGAAGTTATGAGGTGAGTTGCTCTCAATTTACCTGCCATAATTCTGCAGCATTGCAAATAGAAAACTTTGTCATTATTTTCGTTTGAAAACGTATATTAATAATTATTGCTAGGTCGTTTGTCGTTTGGCAGTTTCTTTTTGTTTCGAGAATTTGAGTTGGATGGGACCGGCCGGCAAATCAAAGAAACTAAAACGCCGGACGTTTCGAAAAAATAACCTTTGAAACTATCAAAACAAAAAACAAACTGATCCATCAAAGTCAAGTTTTGACGTTTGGCATTGCCAAACAAAACCGCCATGCGAAAATAAAAAAATTATTAGCTTTCTACATTTTAGCTGATTTTAGTTTAAAAAACTTTTGACCAGTTGTAATGCTTCTCGACACTAGATGGTGCTAAATCTTAGTATTGTATTATATTAATTTATTTTAGATCAATCTTTATTAGACATACACAAAATCAAATAAAATTCTAAAATACAGTCAATTAAATATGATTAGATAAATTAAGTAACAGATTCAAATTATTAGAATAAATTAAATTACAGTAGGTATATTATATTTTATTTTTTTAATACATTATTTTCATTTTGCACAACGCATTGAGTTGCAGGGCAACACATGCGTTTCAGTCCAGTGTCTAAGAATGGGTCCATCCACTCGCTCAGCCACCGTGACTAGGAGGCTGTTGGGTCTGGCGCGCACCCGCCGCATGGGAGGCGACACGCTTGCGCATGATGGCGTGGAAATCATCCACTCGCGTCTCCGCAAACATACCTGACGCGCTGCAGTAGCGCGGCAGCCGCTCGAGTAAAGCTGATCCACAGATTGCTGCAGGTGTAAAACGATTGGCAGAAGGCCCTGAACAATATAATTTTCACCTTTTCGGAGCATTTTGCAAACTTGCGGATCAACATGTTACTCCTCACCGCTAATGCCCTACTCTCCCTCTCCATATCCATGTCGTCCTTGAGGGTATCGGTGACCCAGTGCCCCAGGTACTTATAGTGCGACAGTTGTTTGAGCACGTTGCCATCCAGTGAAACGGATGGCACATGTGGATAGTACTTAGTTTCCGCTTTAAATACCAATAGCTCGCTCTTTGTAGAGTTGTATCTGAGGCCATGTGTCACCGCATACCGCTCACATATGCCTACCAGCTTCCGGAGTGCGCTGATCGATGGGCTCAGTAACACCATGTCATCGGCATAGCTAATGTTGTTTACCTATTTTCCACCAGCGGAGCAGTCCACCATGGCGCTACTGAGCTCACCGATCAGCCGATCGACGTACAGGCTGAAAAGCCGAGGAGAGCTCAACCCCCCCTGCCTCACCCCGCATTTCATACCGTACGACTCGGACAGAGAGCCTGCACACCTGATAACATTGCTCCGATGACCGTACCCACGGAGTAAATACAAAGAGGAGATGGCCTAAGCAACTGTGCACTGTGATTCTCAACTAGGTCCTGACGTCATCATGTGGGCGTGGCCTTAGTCAGTGTATTGTTGGCGTTCGTCCTGTGCACAACTTTGTGAACGTTCCCATTTTACAGCATTGTTCGCGCTAGATGAAAAAAAGAATGAAGTGTTGTGTTTTGTCTTGTAAAAATTACTCGGATAGACATTCTGATGCTATGGATGGCATCACATTTCATTTGTAAGTAATTTTATGCGTAATTTATTAAAATAGTTCTAGAAAAATCTCCTAGCGTCGGCGTTTCCAAACATAATCCTACCCGACACTAGATGGCGACACTTGGTGTCATGGATACTAAAAATATTTAGGTATGTAGAGCCCAGAACTAACATATTTTAATAATATTAATACTGAAATTTGTTCAACATTCATTCCTAAAGACCCTTTAATGGCCAAAATGTTATTTTTGTAGTTTTCATATAATTTTGTAAACAGGCCGCCATCTATCGTCAACTATGAACAACAAACATAAACAACAAAAAGACAGGGCCGTAATTAGAAATCATTTATTTTACTGAATGTCCCGCGGCTGCGGCTGTCTCATAAATGGAAAGTACTTAAAACATTAAATACGCTGGACATAAAAATACAATCTCCTATAAATTAAATATGCTATCTACAATTATTTTATTTATTTATGGTACTTAAAGCCCACCTAGTTTATTTAGTTAAATTTTAAATGATGTATGTTTCAGATTTCCATTTTGACGAGTATAAATGTAGGGAACAGATTTGATTTTTTTCGCGATTTCAAGGTTGGTCCCATAGAAAAAGTTGTTCAAAATGGATAACGATAGCTATGTACGTACAATGACCCCTTTTCGGGTTTAGTGTAAACAAAAAATAATGTTGTGTAAGAGAAAACTAAAAATCTTCATTCGTCATTCATCAGAAAGCTTTTTTTTTCATAATAAAATCACAATTTAAATTAAAAAAATACGCATCAAGATGGTTCGCAAAATTAATTTAAAATAAAACAGTACTCCCCGGTACGAAGATTCTGAGTACGACTCTGTTGCATCCTGCACTTAGTGACATCTAGTGTGAGATAGTTACGTAACTACAAAACAAAATCGACAGAACGAGTGAATAGTTTTGCTAATGACCGGTAGATGGAAAATAGAGAAGTGGGCGGGATCTAGCATCCCCTAACCCGTAAAGTGTCACGCGTTGTTTCCTAAGGAAATCTAAATAGAACATCTCTTCTTTGTATTTACTCCGTGACCGTACCAGTATTTGAACAGCTAAATGAGTTCAGAGGGCATCTCTGTGTCTGAGAGCTTCTTCCACAGGGAACCAAATCGAAGGCTTTTGATAGATCAGGAAAGCACGCGTAAACAGGCGTCTTCCTATCCGTGGTGTAATACCATGGTAGAGTCTGTCAAACGAAAGTAGATACTCGATTTTTTTCGAAACTTTTTACATGGTCACACCAAAGTGTTTCCACCTCCGGACACTATGCTTCGTAACGGGGTAAATTCAGGGCGCTCAAAGGTATGAAATAGTTGGTAATAACATGTAACTAACTATTAAAAGTGGACTGTTATTTTATTTTTATTGACTTAGTTTGACTCTTTTGAAATTCACCACTACACGATCATTACATGTGTAAAAAAACGACTTGCAAGGAAAAAAAATATTACAAATAAACCATTTTACTATATATTTTTTTTGATTCTTTGAATCATAAAAATAATCAATACCTACGTGGAGTAAATTCTAATATTTTCCTCAAAGATTAGGGAAAACCGGAATCGGGCTATGGCATTACTATTCCCAAATTCCCAAATGTTTACAAGATGGCGGCACTATGCTTTTGTTGTTTGGTTGAGTTGTGAAGAATTATTGTGATTTTTGTGTGATAAAATGAATAAAACAATCAAGAGTGGCGTGCGAGAGTTATTATTCTGTATGATTTCAAAATATCAGAAAAAGCAGCAGGAAAAAGATGTTGAATTCCGTCAGAAACAGGATTGTTTACGTATTGTGATCGATTTCTTAGGTGAGTAGTGCAAAAATATTTTGATACTTTGATATTAATTTTGTGTTCTCCTCTTATCCCTGTTAATTTATATAATTGTCTGCTATAATGATATCAGAATAACATTAATAGCTTATTATATTACTATACATTTGGTTGAATAAGCATCACATGTGCACTTAATATCATATTTTTCATTTACAGCAAATCTGGAAGCAGTAGCAGGAGTTACCGACATAATGCAAACAATTGAGAAGCTAACTGATTTGGAACAAAAGGATAGGATACAAACCCAGAACCAGTTCTTGGAAGAAATATCTTCACTCTCTGGTAAGTTTTCACTAAGCTCTGGGCCTGTTGCATTTTTAATGTAAAATTCTGTTGTTCCTATCTGCTCGATCACTTTTATTCATTTATTTTATTTTATTTGCAGAAGTAAGTGTAACCACTTTGAAGAGAATTAAAAAGGAAGGTGCGGTGAATGAAGGTGTCTGGAGGACTCCGGGTAAAAAAAGACCCCACCCGTCAACAGTGTCTAACCTAGATAGTTTTGACATGGATGTTGTGCGCAATAAATTAAACGAGTTCTACATTGTAAAAAAACAAGTCCCCACACTAAGAACTTTGTTGGCAGAGCTCAAAGAAAGTATTGGATTCAGTGGATGTCATGAGACTCTTCGTCAAATACTACTGAAGAACGGCTTCGAATTCAAGAAAAACAAAAATGAACGATCATTGTTGATAGAGCGTTATGACATCTCTGCATGGCGACATCGATTTTTAAGAACAATAGCTTCAAAGCGTTCGGAAGGAAAACCCATCATTTATTTAGATGAGACTTATGTCCACAGATCTTACAAGCCTAAGAAGTGTTGGCAAGGCCCATCAACAAGCGGTGTAGTTGAAAACATTTCATCCGGGAAACGCTATATCATTGTCCATGCAGGATCGGAGAAAGGCCCTGTTCCAAATTCATTGCTAGTATTTAGCACTAAATCGAAAATGGCAGACTACCATCACGATATGAACGCTACGAATTTCAATAAATGGCTACAAGAAAAGCTCCTGCCAAATCTGAACGAGCCAAGTCTGATAGTGATGGATAATGCGTCATATCATTCTGTCATTATTAATAAGGCACCAACAACTCAAACTCGCAAACCAGAAATTAGAGAATGGCTTACATTAAATGGTATTGCATTTGAAGAATACCATACTAAGGCAGAACTACTATGTTTTGTAAAACAAAATACACCAAAACCTATTTACGAAGCGGATGAAATTCTGAAGCATGAAGGTCATGAAGTATTAAGACTGCCCCCCTATCATTGCGACTTGAACGCGATAGAACTTATATGGAGTTTGGCAAAACGAAAGGTGGCAAATAGAAATGTAAGCCTGACTTCAGCACAATTTGAAATAGTTGTAAACGAGTCATTTGAAAGCATAACAGCAGATGATTGGAAAAAAATGACTGACCACGTTATCCACGTAGAAGCCAAATACAAAGAAAGAGACAGAATTACAGAAGATAATTTAGAAAGTTTTATAATTAATGTGGGAGGAAACAGCAGTGATACCAGTGACTCCGATGTATCACTTCAAGTAGAATTTTTAGATTCAGATTTTGATTACGGTGAATAAAAAATTGTTTACTTAATAAACTATTTCATTGAGACTCGTTCCATTATCATAATGGAATGAACACCTATTAAATTAAATTTATCTGCCAAATCAGCCTTTTTAATGTAACACCTATTAAATAAGCTTTTTTTATTTAGCAAAAAAGAAAAAGTAAAATAAAAGCCCTATCAATGCATTTGTGTTCTTTCAACTTAATTATTGTCACATGTGCCTTTTTAAGTTAAAAAATATGAATTTGGATGTTAGATGTTTTTGGGCTTCTTGTAACTTTGTGCTAAATTAAGATAGATTTTTCTTTTAAAATCAGGCGGATGCAGCTTTTTTTCCTGATTCCGAATATGTATATAACTCAATTTTGAAAAAAATGTTAGATGTGCCCTTTTTTGTTACGAGGGCAGTATAACTGGTACAGGTATTGAAGTAAGTGCTTAGTATCATTATGAATGATACTAAGTACTTACTTCAATACCTTGATACTAAGCACTTACTTCAATACCTGTACCAGTTATATTACTGCTTGGCGGTAGAAAAAATGGTACACACCTAGGCCTTGATATATTACTCTTATTTATCTCAGAATGTTAATTTTATACATCATCATTTCAACAATGGGCTGGAATAAAAATAAGTGTTTTTATTTAAAGAATAATATCAAAGTATCAAGGTAGGTTATTCCAAGTATCCCTAAAATTTACGGGTTGCCATACTGATATTTTTTGAATTTGCCGCAATTTTTCAGTGTCTACTTTCATTAGACAGACTATAGTACTGGTTACCGTGCCGTATATGTGTAGTGCTGCCATATAAAAAATATGCTACGTACAATCAATCTCCAAAATCAAAATAAAACGTTAATCAATTTGATGCAAAAGTTCGTAAAACTGATGATCATATGTCTTCGAAGCCCCGTGACCTCGATCAGGGAGTGACCTTTTTTGAATAATCTCATAAACGTTTTTCATTTGAGTTTGACCAACATTTTTCATCGATGTCGATGTCATTTTGTAAGCTAATAAATAAAATGTTGCTTATTCAATGCACAAAATAGCAATGATAGAGAAGATAGGTACATTTTTATAATACTTATTATACTAGCTGAATTTAAGCGGCTTTACCCACGTCGTCGATTAAATTGTAAATTCTTACGAGAAATTGAGCTTCAAAGTAAATCAAATTATAATTATTATTTATTAATGAATATCTGAAGTAACAATTGAAGATAAAGTTACTTAAAATTTATGTTTTTGATATATTTTATCTACAATTAACTCATAGTCCCTTTGATGGGTGTTATAAAAACACATGTCATCGTTGTCGTCAATAAATGTATAATTAAAAAAAAAAAGTATTTTGATGCTATCGATAAAGTTCAACTACCTACAATGACTACATCGCTTATAGTACAATGTCAATCTAGTACCTACATTTTTTTGGCATTACGTCTCCTATAATTACTAGATTTTTTCTCGATGCTTCGAAGCTCGGACCAATAAATTATTGGTCCGAGCTTCGAAGTGTAAGATGACACTCCGACTCAGACACTGGCAGCCCTGGCAGGCAGAGTCGTAGCGAAAAGCAAGCGCCCCCATAAAAAAAGAAGTTGAAGAATATGTTGAAATTGACACGTGTGAAAAAAACACAAATCACATCACAACGAAACGAAAACAATAACAAAATTTGTTTGTAAAATTACGAAATAAATAGTTTTACCCATGATGAACCACGGTCAAATGAGTATGCACGTACCCATGAATCCCGTGGGTGCAGCGCCGAATGTCGGCATGCAGATGCAAGTCCCAGGGGCTATAATGCAGCAGCAGTCTCCTCAACAAATGCAACCTCAGATGCCCCAACAGACTCAGCAGGATAAAATGGATAATATCTCGAAGGTTAAGACATTGATGGGCTCTTTACGCGAATCCATACCGGTGAGTATAATAACTCTTAGCTGCTCGTAGCTCCTACAACGGCTATATCGTCTTCATATTAATTAAATTTTGTCTGATATTTTTTATTTATACACTAGCCAAACTCGATGTTGAATGTTTGTAAACAAACCGCCCATACTTAACCTAAAATTCTCGTTGTTGTCATGTCGTTTATACGCATGTCTTCGCTTGTCTTAATAAGAGATCCTTCCTTCAATAAATATTGCTTACAATTAAATCTGAAACTCAACACCAAGCAAGTGAATTTTAGATAATTGTGTCCTGGTTTACAAACATTCTACATCAAGTTTGGCTAGTGTAGTTGGCCGGCTCCCAGTCAACACACCAACATGCTTTGCATCTGATACTTGAACTAATAATCAGAAACTTATCCAGCTGTTGATAAACACAATTTGAGAATGCTGCATACTTCTCACTAAACTGAGAACTCTGTTATTGGCCTCTCGGCTATGAATAAATAATGAGTCTCTTGGTGCTTGTTTATGCTATATCTTATTTCTACGTAACCAGGTTCCCTAACTGCCATAATATAACCTATGAGCTAAACATTGTTCAATAGAATACAATAGAATATAACTTTATTGCACCATCAATACATTTATAAAACAAGAACTTAATACTAATTATATCTAATGTGGCACAATTGGCGGCCTTATCGCTAACAGCGATCTCTTCCAGGTTGAATTAGGTTATTTGATTTTATAGTGTTAACCCACATTTTAGCAAAATCCTAAACTAAAAATTGACAACTGGGACTTAAAACAGTGTGAGTCGTTAACTTTCGTGATATATATAAATTGTTGAATAAATAAATAAATACCTGAGGCATTAAATATATTTCTGATTCATCATCACTATTGATACATAAACCTAACAAAGATTTACTATTTCCAGATGACACTCAAATCTGCTGCACAAATACTGCATCAGAACCACAATGTTGATTCAAACTCACAGTAAGTATCTTTATGACACAGATCAACACTAAACCTAATCTCACACTATTTTTAGTTTAAAACTACTGAAATAATGTTTACAAAACTTTTATGGACAACTTGGGATTATTTGTTAAACAAGAATTATGGTAATCAATCCAATGGTAATCAGTCATCAATTTGGTAAAGATATTGAGTTACAAACAAGAAGCGGAATTGATAACCTTCTCCTTCTTAGAAGTTTGTTAAAAAACCACACTGAAACAGGCACATTGGCCTACATAATTTGTTGCATGTCCATATAAAAAATGTCAACCTACTTTTCAGAAAAAGCATTGACAGCCCAGTGCCACGTTTTGACAAGAACCTTGAAGAATTCTTCTCAATTTGTGATCAAATGGAACTGCATTTGGTAAGACATTTTTAAAAGAATATCAATAGCAACATATATGACTTATTTGATTTCCACTATCAACATGAAAAAAAAAACACTAATTAGGGTCATTCCAGCGAAGATGACAACCCAGGTAAAATAAATAAATTACATAATTTGAACATGAATCTGCATTACGGCAAAGCCAATAAATTGCTTCAACAGGAATCAACAAAATTTTTTAGGATATGCAACATTTTTTTTGATCTTGAACACCGCTGTAGTGTGGTACCGTATTTTTTTCTTCAAGTTTGTAATACATTTCTTCGCTTTCTAATGTATAATTAATGTAAATGGCGACTCGACATAAGAAAAATACAATTCAAGGTGTTTAAAACAGCGGCAAGTTATTACATGAGAATAATTTTGTTGAGAAGCTATAAAAGATCAATGAAATGCTTATCTGGTTTACCCATCACAGCAAAACATACTCTTTTTTATTCTGACCTAAAAATATAGAATCTTTTCTCCTGACAAGCCTGACCTGACAAGGTTTGTAAAAGTAACAATTATGCCATAATATTATGCTGATATGGATCAGTTGAGCTACCTGTAGATTGTTTGCAACAGTCTGCAGTTTGCTTAATTGTTTAAATTGTAAATACTAGTTCTAATTTGTTTTTATTATTTGATTGTAATTTTCTTTGTTAATAAAGAGATTTTGTCTCATAAAGAAATATTAAGATTTAAAACGGTGTCCCACCCGTCAGAACGGCCTGTAGGACCAAATAAAGCATTGATGAATTCGTGATTTACAGCCTTAAAGTGGTTTGATATGAGTAATAAATAATAATATTACGGTTTACGGGAATTTATCGCATCTGTTTTCTTTTTCCCCGACGTTTCAGAAGATTTACACCCAGACGTGATCACGGAATGACTAAACCAGCTAAAACGTCGTGAAAATAGAAATAAACGTGATAAATACGTTTATAATACTTCGATGTGGACTGACCACGAAATTTTTTTTTAATAAAGTCGATTTCTTTTTTGTTTTTATTCATTTTGTTTGAGTATTTTCTTTAGATGTATAGTTAAATTTGTTAATATTCTTGTCTAAACAGTTGAGTGTGTTTTATTCGAGAAATGTATGTCATAGACTTGTAACAATCGCACATATCGTTACTCGTCCTATCCAGTTTGTGACAAACTGTATGAGGCAATATGTTGATAATTTGCTTATAAAATTATTGTAATTTAATGTAAAATTGGACCTTTACATTCTAGTTACAACATAATGAAAAAGTTACTTAACAAAATGTTGTTGTTTTGTCTTGATTTGGGAAGCAAAGCCATCCACTCAGATAGGTGGGTGTCATGATGGGTGTCCCACCCGTCACATTTACAAAATGTCAATTTACTGGGTCAACTGTGTAATTTAAGACTGCATTTTTATGTTTTAATTTTATCTGGTTTTATAATGTTATTATTTTAAAACTATAAAATTGATAGCATTGGTAGGTAGTTGTTGAGCAAAAAGGAGTTAGAATGTGTCATCCGTCAAAATGGAATGGCGGGTGGGGCATTCATATTGAATTAGCCATTGGTTAAAAATGAGAGTTTTTTTTATGGAAGAGGGGAAGTGTCTCAAAAGCGTGATATCCCAAGTAGCAAAACCTAGTCGTTTAAAAGTCCATAGAACGTTTTGTAAATCCCTGGTATTGGTATTATAAAACACCTAAGAAGGTACATTTTATTAAAAAGTGGCTCTCTCTTCAGTCTCTTTTCAGTACTAGAACGAACGAATAGCAGCGTTACACATCAAATCAGTCCATACACGCTAGGTAACAGTGACTCGGGACACTATAACGAAGTAATGGTTAATAAAGGATCTCTTAAAGGACTTTTTCATAGTATACTAGAGTTTATGTTTCCTTTACCTCACAGTATTCATTCACCATTCATTATTTTATAATTCGTGACTGTCCAGAGTGAAAAAAAAGATAACAAATAAAGAATTCAAAAGTATTCAAGCAATTTTAGCTATTTAATGGTTTATTTTGTTGTTATAATATTTGTCTTTGGAGTGTGGAAATAGCGTGCGAACGCAATTTTACTGATAAAATATGATTGGGTTTACAGTAAATTCTGAGTGCCCCCTCGAATTATTGAGCTTTTATTATAATACTATTTAAAAAAAAAAAATATGTCTAAGAATATGACACACGCCGAATTCACGCTGGATAGAAAATGTCTGAGTATTGTTGTAAAAGTGAGATAAGAAGTCTATTTTATCTACTTTTACGTGTCGTTTTTGTATCATTAAAGAAATCGGTATACTGTCATAATACTGTCGAGTATTACTATAGGAACTAAAAAGTCATTACACAACGATTCTGCTCTAAAACAGTATTTGTGTGGTATCTGTAAAAGTATAAAAGGCATCTAAAAACCAATATACTAAAGTTACATTATATAGTGATAATCTGGAACTAAAATACATAACAAAATTACTCTGTTAAGAGTTTTTTGTGACTACTAACGCACTAAGTACTATAGCAACGATCTGAATATCCATAATCCGATAAAGTCACGTTATAGTCGAATGCGCATCACTGCTTAACCGAAAGGATTATAGCAGCTCGTTTGTAACACTTATTACGCAAATCAGATGAATAAAGGCATTTGTTAAAACTTTTACAGAGCAGTATTTTTCTGCAATAATTATATTAGCGCTACGCTGCTCTTGCAGCACCTAACTGTACCGGTTGTATAAAATAGTGTAGTTAATGTTTACATCGTTTATTTATAGGTCATTTTTGCTCTTTAAGTTTAAAGAGCAAAAGAGTGTTGTTATAAAAGTGTTTTTTATACAAACCGATGTCACCGCTAATACCTTAATAACTCGTTTACACATCTTTTTAGTGATAGAGTAGCTTAGATTATTGGACTACTTTGTTAGTTGGGATGTGATAACAACCCAGCTTACGCCTGCGGCTTCGCACGAGCGCAAGAGTTTTCATGAACAAAAGACTATGTCGTTTCCGGGGATACCATCTAACTCGTTGCAAGACATAAATATCTGTTATGCCAGAAAAGGTAACAGAAATAATAATTTTCGGAAATTTTATTATTTGTAAGGCCATTCTAATTCCATTTTCATGATAATAAATATCAAAACAAACAATCAAACAATTTCTTAATAATTACCCCGAGTGTGAGGCTTACGCACAATAATAACAAAAACCTTGTACACTCAATTTCTGGAATTATCACTGGGCCTCACGGACACAACTATATCTATCAGAGTATCTATCTACCACACAATAAATTGTTTGTTATTTATGCTCCAACCACATAGAAATACAATATCTAAATGCAACAATTAACTTATTGACCTGGCAACAGTATAATTGTTGCTGTTAACAGAGTTGCTATCTGATGTCTTTTACGTGACTCTAGTCAAGATAACATTTTGTCTAAGGCCCCTGTTAACAAATCATGCAACTTAGATTTAGTAGGTATGTTCAAAGCTCCCGTGCAATTTATTTTATGCAGCTTACACTGTGCTGTCATTTTAATGATCTAAGGTCCGTTTTATGATAGCTTTTTCAGTCATCGATCTATGCATATATCTATGATATCGATCTATGCATAGATCTATGATATGTATGTATAGATCCCATGACTTGAGGACCTTAGATTATGCTAGCTGAACGATTTGTAAAGCAAAATCTTAAGAAATCTCGTTCCCCTACTGAGCGGAAGGATGCGGGTTCTAATCCTGTCCTGGTCGTAATTATATGGGATATTATTTAAATTCTTAGAAATCGTCAGAGATTAAAAAAAGGTAGAACATTGTCTTTCAGTTAATTCGTGTGGCACAACAATTTTACAAAACTAGGTTTATGCTCGCGGTTTCGTTCACATGGGTGGTTCGATATATACAAGGTGTTTTCAAATTAGTGCACAATGCTGAAGGAGGTCATTCACCTTCTACCACAGATTAGTATTCAATGAACATACCAAGCCGCAAACAATTATTTTATTACTGCATTTTTTTTAATTTTCGTGAATTCACAGTCATATTATACAAAACTAGCGTCTGCCCGCGGCTTCAGTGACGTGGTACCTGAATAAAAACATCTGCTACGTTTATAACACTCAGAGATTTTGTTCATATAAATATATCTTTAATATCTGCGCCCCGCGGTGTAACCCCCGTTGAAAAACATATTTGAATTATTTGATCATCCCCCGGGAGTACTACACTTTTCCGGGATCTATAGTATGTTTATATCCAGGATATAAGCTACCTTATTACCAAATACGTACTGCCGTATCAGCGTGAAGGAGTAACAAACACACACATATATAAGTTAGATTAATAATTAATTAATTGATTGATTGATTGAATTATACAATGTGTCTGGTCACCGGTGTCGGAGACTTTGGGGGGGTAAAATACGGTCAATTTTATCGACAAATCACTATCCCTATTTTTTTTTTCTCTCTCCATGATAAAATGGCAGCCATTTTGTTTTTTTTGCCTCAAAGCACGGGTGCTTGTACTGATTAAGCTATAGCTACCCATGTAGAGGTCCTAGGAAGACGATAGAGGACTCATTTGATAGCCAATAAAGTAGACAATAAAGCAATGATAACAATGTTGCAATTTCTATTTTATAATACAGGAAAAGAGAATGTATGAACAAAAAAAATTTTTTTTTTTACATTTTTTTTTTAATTATTAGCTTTTTCATAAAACCGAAACTGTCAAGCTACATGTTTTTTGGTTCTGAACGATAGTACGGAATGTGCACTTCAAAATAAGTCTTGCATCTTAGCGCTAAGTAAGATAGTTTAGAAGTTATGACGATTTCAAAATGGTAAGTGTTTCCAAACCCTGGAGTACAAAAAGAAAACAAAATAAATCGATTAGGTACTTTAATGGTTTATTCTATCGAAATCCATACAAAAGTTACAGCCACGATTCAAAATGTCCTCCGTGGTATTGCAAACAAGCTGTTGCTCTAATTGACACATGTTGTGTAGCGCGTCGGATCATGTCTTTGTCTCTCCTCAAATCATTCCCAACTTGTATAATTTTTTCAATAAGTTCCTCGCGTGTATTTGCCACGTCGACGTATACTTTCTGTTTCATTGTGCCCCACAAGAAAAAATCAAGGGGTGTCAAGTCCGGAGAACGCGGTGGCCAAGCGATTGTACCACCTCGTCCAATCCACGTCGAATATCGTTCATTTAAATAGTTTCTTACATTTACTGCAAAATGTGCCGGAGCTCCGTCCAGTTGTAATATCATTCCTAACCTATAGGTCAATGGTATTTCCATGAGTGCGTCATGGTAATCCGTTTCCAGGAACTCCAAAAATCTTGGGCCATTCATCGTGGCTGGCAAAATTAGAGGCCCAATCAGTATGTCGTCGATCATTCCAGCCCAAACATTCACTGAGAATTGGTGCTGAAATGTACTTTGTCTCACTGCATGTGGATTATCGTGGAGCCATTGATGTTCGTTGCGGTGGTTTGTGTATCCTGATCGTGTGAAAGTGGCTTCGTCGGTCCACATAATTTTTTTCAAAAAATTTGTGTTAGATCGCACATTTCTTAATATCCACGAACAAAAAACTGACCTTCGTGCAACATCTGGTTCAATTATTTCTTGCACTCTTCTAAAATGATATGGATGCAATCCTTCCCGTTTCAAAATCTTCCACACTCGCCATTTGTTTAAACCAAGTCTAATTGCAATGCGCCTGACACTCAGTTTCGGGTCTTGAGTGATCAATTGTAATATCTCTTCTTCCTCTTGCGGTGACACTAAACGAGAACGTTCGTTAGCGGGTCTTCTAATACCATTTTCAGCGAGGTTGAGGTGTAATCGTATGAATGTGCGAGCGTTCGGCGTTGGTTTATTAGGAAATCTTCTCGCATACTCTCTTACAGCAGCGTTAGCGTTCCCGTTGCAAAATCCATAGACGAAATGGATGTTGGCCACGTCCTGGCTGGAATAATGGACGTCTTCCATTTTCGTTAAATTTCGTCAACTTAAAAACGATAACTGAGTCCACAACAGAACAAAAAGTCCAATAACGAAACAAAACTTCACAAAAATGTTCAATAATAACAACGCACAGTTTGTCGGCACAAGAGAGTGTAATCACAACGCGGGGCGACGGACGACTACCTGCCAGCGCGCCCTACTCTACAACAAAGCACAGCATTGTCTAAAGACACGCCCTTGGAATTCCACGAAACCGTGAGTCTAGTTGTATGGTAACGGGATATTCAAGGGTCATATTCAAACCGTCATAACTTCTAAACTATCTTACTTAGCGCTAAGATGCAAGACTTATTTTGAAGTGCACATTCCGTACTATCGTTCAGAACCAAAAAACATGTAGCTTGACAGTTTCGATTTTATGAAAAAGCTAATAATTAAAAAAAAAATATAAAAAAAAAATTTTTTTTTGTTCATACATTCTCTTTTCCTGTATTATAAAATAGAAATTGCAACATTGTTATCATTGCTTTATTGTCTACTTTATTGGCTATCAAATGAGTCCTCTATCGTCTTCCTAGGACCTCTACATGGGTAGCTATAGCTTAATCAGTACAAGCACCCGTGCTTTGAGGCAAAAAAAACAAAATGGCTGCCATTTTATCATGGAGAGAGAAAAAAAAAATAGGAATAGTGATTTGTCGATAAAATTGACCGTATTTTACCCCCCCAAAGTCTCCGACACCGGTGACCAGACACATTGTATAAGTACAATCCTCTTTATAATATACAAACTTTTGCCTACATAATATTACAAGTAAATCAAACACTCTAATTATGTAAACACATTACTTAGTTGAAACTAAGTAATGTTTGTTTTATGTAAACAGATGACTTAGTAATGTTTTGTTCATTAACATATACTGATAAGTCTAAGCTTCATTTCGCCATGATATTGCCTCTTGGCAAAGTTTAACCGTGCCTATGTTTACAAATACACTTGTTTGTGCAAAATATAGGCAACTATATAACTGCTGCCCGCGGCTTCGCACGCGCTTTTTAAGTAACCTACGTTCGTCCCCGGGGCGAGATACCATTTACCTCCTTGCCAAATTTAATTGAGATCCGTTCAGCCGTTTAGGCGTGAGAAGGTAACAGACAGACAGACAGACAGAGTTACTTTCGAATTTATAATATTAGTATGGAAAGATCAGTAGAGCTAACTCTACGTTGTGCCCTTCGTGTGCGAGTAGACTCGCACTTGACGGTTTATTTTGCATTGGTGTAGTCAACAATTTTTTGACTACTCCGCTCTCGGAGGAAGCCCTTAAGGGGCCTAACGGGATCCTAACGGGTTTGGTTGTCAAACTAGGTCTAGATCTCAGTACTCACGGGATCCCCGTGGTAAAATCTCGATTGACATAAAGTTTTATTTTTTTTCTTTCCTTCCTTGAATGTGAAAACACGATTGAGAAAAAAAAATACGATAACAAAACATGAAAGTGCACTGTTTCGCACACCATTTGGTCGAGATCTCAGAAACCCTGCTGTCTATTGAAATTACTCATGTTTTGATCTCATTTATTTATTGCCAATAGGTTGGTAACTTAAGATCTAATTACAGCTTAAGTTGGGCACTGCAGTACATACAGCAGTACATACACCCTGTTGGGCACTGCAATTTAAATTTTAATTGTTAGTCATTTACATAATTAGGTGATTCTTAGGTTATTACATTTACATGATTCGTAGGTTATTACTAATTATTTGGTTCCTTGAACCAGTTTCTTTATAAGTTGTGTAGTTTTCTGTAAATAAGCAAAAAACTTAAATGTGGCGCTTACGCCGCGCGCCGTTCCAAAAACGTATGCTCTGTCCCCCTCCTATGAACGCGAAATCCTATGCCTATCCTTTTCATAAAAAAGCGCCTAGCGCCCTCTTAAGATGTTAAAATTTGTTAAATTAGGAATTAAGCGTAGCTATTACCATAATTACTCAAGTATAATTTCGAGGGTGGCGGTGACATAACCATGTTGATTAAACCCTCTATGATTCAAAAATATATTTTATTTTGGATTTTTTTTTATTTATTATAATGGAGTTTTGTCACACAGTGACTATGCAACTCTCGTTAGAGATCAATTCTTTACAATATAATCATAGCAAAACACAAACTCAACAAAATAGTAACAACAATAACGTTTGCCACAGGACAATGCATGCCCACCTCCTTAAGGAATGTGGATAACATTGCAGCTTACAAACCTAAGTATGAAGCTTAAAAAAAAGTTATAACTTTTAAGTTTAACTTTTTTTTTAATTTTTAGGGGGACGAGAATTAAATGAATGACGCGTTTGCACCGCGTTGCCCCGCACCGCGACGCGCGACGCATCGCCACTCCGGTTCACACATCGAACCAGTCGACATCTTAAATTAATTAGATAGTAAAAAGACATTCATAGAAAGTAATTAAATTTGTATTTTCAAAGCGGTTTTTTTCTGGGACACCCTGAACAACCGATTTGAAAATACAAATTTAATTACTTTCTATGAATGTCTTTTTACTATCTAATTAATTTAAGATGTCGACTGGTTCGGTGTGTGAACCGGAGTGGCGATGCGTCGCGCGTCGCGGTGCGGGGCAGGGCTGACAGCGCAGCGATGATGACTTCGCGGCGCGAAGGCATCATTTTCCGTAGATGCAAAAAGAGTTATTAAGAAAGTCGACATATTGGGTTGAACCGATATGATAGGTATAAATACGAGGAATGTAATTTGTTTGTTTATAACAAATTACATTCCTCGTATTATATATTATCTTATATATTGTCTTAAGGAAAGACAATTATTTCAAAACTAAGGAAGAAGTTTTATCTAGGCGTATCAGACAAAAATAAGATTTTTATGCCAAATCAACGTTTTACGCTTTTCGCCAGGCATTTGTTTTGCATGGCACTTAAGATATTTAATTTGTTAGCAATAGAATTTAAGGACTTGTCAATGACATTATTTGAAATAGACTCAATAAATGGTTGCTGACTTATTGTTTTTATAGCTTAGAGGAATATTTTAATTTTAAACACACGGTAAAAACAGATTACTTGAAAAAAGACTAATTTCTTTGCATCTAAGCAATTTAATTAGATCCAAGAAAATGATCCTCTCCCTATAGACGTAAGAGAATATTCTCACTTCATATTAGTAAAAAATTGTCTTAAATATATTTCATTGTTTCAAGAAAAAAAACATGGAATCCAAGAAATTAATAAATTAACATAAGACACCAGCTTTATATAGTCAAAAGAGTCTGGTCTTCAAGTGAAAGGTTTTTTTTTATCATACATAGATAAAATATTATTATAAATTAAAAATGTCTTGTCTGCAGACAAGAATAGAATAGAATATTGATTTTATTTGTAACTCAAATAAACAAAAACAAATATGATTAAATAATAAAATAAAAAGAAAGCTTAGGTACTAGTTTTTGCATTGAGTCACAAAGCGGTCTCTGTCTCAGCATGAGCTAGTTGTAAAAACATTACAACCAACGCTGGTCTTCCGACAGAGCTGTTTGGTGACGACACGGAAGATAACACATGACATTTTTCATTTAATTTTTATTCATTATTATGTAGGTAGATAGGTTTATTAATTAATATTCATACACCAGTCCATAACTACTTGTAGTATTACATCGATACCACTGATACAACAACAGCATTGTAATAGTTGAAATGTTTTATATGAATAAATGATTCCAGTCTAAAAAATAATAATTGTTTACAGCGCACGGCCCTTACGTGCATCCAGCAGGCTCAGTCGGCGGCGCATTACCTGCCGCTGTCGGTGATACCTTCGCGATTGGACAATGGACCAAGCTCGCAGGTAATTGGATAAATGGTAGTATAAAATATAAATAAATATTGGTGGACATTCCAGGCAAAAGCTAGTCGCGTAGTAAGCTTGTGTTGGGTGTTAGATGGGTTCACTGATGTACCAGACTAGTTGACTGATTAACTAACTACAAATAATTTATTACTGATCATCATAACATGCTCATAACACCATGACCGATATGGCGCGGCGGGCGAAGGTCCGCCTGCGACGCAGGAGGTTGCGGGTTCGATTCCCGCCTTGGGACAAATGTTTGTACGGTCTACAAATATTTGTTCGGGTGTTCTGGGTATTTCTATGTATAATAAAAAATATCTCAATACTCAATCATTTATTGCATTCTATAGGTGTACTGAGGTGTTTCTATCTATCTATGTAATGTATTGTATTAATTAAGTATATTAGTCATCTAGTACCTACCCATAACACAAGCTCTGTTTAGCTTGGGGCCAGATGATGTGTGAATACACTGCCGGCCAAAAGTTTGAGACCACCTACATCAAAGTAGGAAAATGAAATAAAACTCAAAATACAAAGCAAGAGGTTTAATTATGAATTAAAATACTTATTTCCTAATACACATACATTATGAAGAAAACAAAAAAATCAAGAAAAATCAACCATTTACTTTAAAAATGTCGCTCATATTTTATACAGATTTTTCGTCGAAAAACCCTCCCTTGCATTTTATTACTACTTTCACTATTCTTGGCATACGAGCAATCAATTTGTCGATTGTATCTTGTGATATATTGTAAAGCCTTCCACATGTCTTCTTGCGAAGTGGGACAACAACTGCGCACATTTCTAGCAAGCTCTTCCCACAAAAGCTCAATCGGGTTGAGATCCGGACTCTGAGGGGGCCACACCATGTTTTTTAAAACCCCTTCTGTTTCTTTGTGTTCTAAATAACCCCTGCATAATTTTGAACTATGTTTTGGGTCATTATCTTGTTGGAAAAAAAATCCATCTCCAATTATTCTTGAACCAGACGGAATGGCATTTTGCTGTAGTATTCGTTTATATTGCTCCTTTTTCATGATTCCTTCGACTCGTACCAAATCTCCGGTTCCATGGCCCGAGAAGCATCCCCAGACCATAATGGAACCACCACCATGCTTGACTGTTGGCACCACACAGTCTGGCATCATCTTTTCCTCGACGTTACGTCGAACAAAAATTCGTCGTTTTGAACCAAATATTTCAAATTTGGATTCATCTGACCAAAGAACTTGTTTAAAGTCTTCTTCAGTCCAGTCTCGATGGGTAAGGGCCCACTGCATCCGTTTCTTTTTGTTTTGTGGCCTTAGTAGTGGTTTTCGAACGGCGACGCGACCAAATAACTTAGCATCTCTCAAACGTCTTTTTACTGTAGTCAATGATACAGGTTCTGATCGGGATTTGTTCACTTCTACGCGGATTTCTGGTGCTGTTAGGCGTCTATTCCGCTTGCTGGTAGTGACGATGAAGTGATCCTCGCGAGAAGTGGTAGTTCTCGGCCTTCCCGAACGCGAACGATCTTGATTACTGCCAGTCTCCTTGTATCGGGTTATTGTGTTATGAACACAAGTCTTCGACAACTTAAGTTGAGAGGCAATCGCACGT
This sequence comes from Eupithecia inturbata, assembly GCA_963662085.1. NCBI lineage: Eukaryota > Metazoa > Arthropoda > Insecta > Lepidoptera > Geometridae > Eupithecia > Eupithecia inturbata. Next base: position 2,070,559 of record OY759196.1, on the reverse strand, counting down.
TCAGATTTGCCTTCGCCGTATAAAACAACTATGGCAGAGCGAGTTTCACTGCTAATTTCGCGAACTTTTCCCATTTTAAGATGTCTTCACTGTAACAACGACGAGCTCAGACTAATAAGGTAGAAAATAATTTACTCCATAAAAACTCAGGTACTAAATATGTTTTAGGAAGCTAACATAATCCCTGATATCGGTTAACGCGAAACAAACCCAAAACAATAAGTAATGAGCAGATCATAAAAATATTACAATGACTCTACCACCTGGTCCTTGCGCGGCGCTCATTGATGTTTTGAAACAATAGACCTTTTTAGGATGATAACTTAAACAACAACATAAATAATGACTCTTAGAAATTCTTTAATAATAATAGAATACGCAGGTGTTCAAATTAGCTCATTATCATATGTGTACTTTGAAATATTTTGTTGGTGACAAAGATTTTTACAGTGGTCTCAAACTTTTGGCCGGCAGTGTATGTCCAGTATTATTTATTGATCATAATATTTTATTATGTTAAATTTTATATTATTATCAAAACCCTTAGAAAACAAACACCCGCACCACACCCAAATTGAAAACTCGCGGAAGTGTATCTTGTTATTACAATATCACACCCACCGCTGAGCATAGACCGCCTCTTTATCAATCACTACGCTATTATTTCCGATCATGCTACCCTAATCCAGCGTTTGTTAACAGATAATTGGTAGGTACCAATTTTCTGTTCCCAGTAAATATCATAACAGCCCATAAACGTTCCTCGCCACAAATCGCGGTCCTGAGCCGCCAAGATCCCGCACTCCCGCAAAGATATTTCTATATGTATATTTTTTGTATTACTTTTACAGGAAACCACCCTCAGCTACCCTCAGTACCTCAACACGGTCCGTCTCCAGATCTCCTATGCTAAAGACATCCATGACACACTCGTCGCAGCCGCCCAGAACATCTCGCCTTCCGAATGATACTGGGGACATTCGCGTCAAGCGAATGATATGGAATACGACGAGTGTTAGTGATACATCAATTACAATATAAAGGACTCTAGTTAGGATGCTACTCTCAGCTACCCTAAGTATCTAAAGACATCCGCAACATTGGTTGCTGCTGCCCAGAACATCTCGCCTTCCGAATGATACTGGGGACATTCGCGTCAAGCGAATGATATGGAATACGACGAGTGTTAGTGATACATCAATTACAATATAAAGGACTCTAGTTAGGATGCTACTCTCAGCTACCCTAAGTATCTAAAGACATCCGCAACATTGTTTGCTGCTGCCCAGAACATCTCGCCTTCCGAATGATATCTGGGGACATTCGCGTCAGGCGAATGATATGGAATACGACGAGTGTTAGTGATACAATACAAAAGGGCACTAGTTAGGAAACAATGCTTAGCTACACGCTAAGGGAAGATTTATATTAGACCGGGCAGTGCCCGGGGCGTACCGTGTACGTGGGCCGGACGGGGCACGGATTTGAAACGTTACATACATTTTGTATGAAGCAGTTTATATTAAACAGTGCACAGTGTCCCGTCCGGGCCCGTTTACTAACGGATTAACTACTAACGGCTCCGGCCCGCCCCGGTCTCGGCCCGGCCCGGACTCGGACCGGTCTAATATAAATCTTCCCTTACACGGTCCGTCTTCAGATCTAAGCTGGAAATTTGAAGTGAAGTGTTATCAAGTGAGTGATAGTAACCAATGTGGAGCCAGCCTTAGGGCTAACAAGACACATTGGAAGGGAATCGAAGAGAATTTTTGATGATCTTGATAGGTTGTTGAACCCTATTATACTCTAAAAGTAAGCATACATTTGTAGTAAGATAAAGACGTGCGAGCTCGCGGGCCTTTCGACGAATGCGATGACTTTTAACCGACTTCAAAAAAGGAGGAGGTTCTATGTTCAGCTGTAGGTAAGTACCTACCTATATAGACTTTCTTATGTATGTATGTTACAATTCTCCGTCAATTGTGAACCGAATTTTAATGATTATTTTAATAACGTCTCATCAAAATTTCATTCCCGAGGGCTAGTATTTGTCCCGCAAAATTTAAATAAACCGCCAAGTGCGTGTCGACACGCACACGAAGTCAAAGTCAAAAACTCTTTATTTCCATAAATACAATAAATGTACACTTAGAAAAGGTCAAATTCTTAATAATTAAACACTGACACGGAAATAAAGTGATATTTTTGATTTCAGTCGCTTCGGTATGTAGACTAAAGTAAAGAAGTGACGAAGAAACCTTTAGCCTGTCAGTTAGTTGTTATTTTTCGAGTTGGAGCAAATTCCGTCCCACGCTTTTTTATCCTCTAGATAATCTGATATTTTATAGTAGGCCTTTTTACACAGGAAGGTTTTGACAATTCAAAACCTTCCTGTGTAACAAATTGTTGTTTGAATTTATTTACTGATAATTTTTGCAACTCACTAGGAGTTTTGTTGTAGAAGCGTATACATTGCCCAAGATACATTAATTTTGTGTAGTCTAGTTGTGGGCACAGCGAGTTTATGTTTATTTCTTGTATTTAAATTATGTATATCGCTATTTTTAGGGAACCGATTAATTTTTCTATGAGTGTACAATAGGTTTTCATGAGTGATATTTCTATGAGTGTACGAAGTGTTCCGTACCGTAAAAAAACAGCAAATTTTTTAAATCATATCAAATTTTCACTTTTCGGAGACCCCTTTCAACTTTATTATATTTTACCAACTTATTCGTAATGGTCTGCTAACTTAAAACAGTTGCTAAGCAGTGTTATTTCTCACTCTGATTTATGTCGACAGAAGAAGACATTGAGAATTAGCAATGCTTTAAGTTTGCAGACTTATGAATAAGGGGGTTGGGTATTTGTAGTTACAGTTGAAGTGTTACTTATTTATAGAAAGTTTAATGTGTCTACCCATTGTGATTTAAGAGATACAGCCTTGACAAACGAAAAGCAAAAATAGTCAAAAATATCACGTTTTTTTGTATGGTAGCCGCGTTTAATTTAGATATTTATTTTATTGTTATTATTTGATGTTATAGCGGCAAGAGAAATACACATTCTCTGAAAATTTCAACTGTATACCTCACCTACCTCTTACCGTTAATGATGTGACAGGCGGACGGACAGCGGAGGCTTAGTAATAGGGTTCCGTTTTCACCCTTCGGGTACGGAACCCTACAAACAGTGTAAATATTAAAGAATTTCAAGTATATTTATAGTTTTTTCAAAACAATCAAACTATTTTTATTTTCATCAGTCTGCATATTCCCTTCGATCCCCTTTAATGTGCCTTGACCCTTAGTATTTAGTATAAATAGTATCAAGACTTAGTATTTAGTATAATTAGAATCAAGACTTAGTGCGAGGAATATAAAAATTCGCAGCCGGAATTGTTGTGGATAGTGGCTATAGTTATAAGGTGAAGTAAATAAATGTCTTTTTTTTATATTTAACTAACAGATTGTTTTAAATTTTATTTGCATCATTGCTGGAATTGCTACCTATATTAGATAGAAAAATCTCTAACTACACAAAGGTGGAATGGTGCGATAGGAACCGCACTCACCCTGACGGAAGGCCTGAAACGTTAGTGTTCTTCCATCCAATGGTTCGTAGTTACCTCGCTCACCTTCATAATGAATAAAGGATAATAATGATAAAATGGATTTATCGAAAATGATAAAGAAATTCGATGGCTAAAATATTTATTATGAAAAAGAAGAATATCTAGGAAATCAGTACATTATATTCCTTACCTTTTACAAACGTTCTACAACTAAACTCTCCTAAATTAATACAAAAACTGACATAAACTTACAAACTAAATATTCGAATAACACTAACTTAATAAATTATACATTTCAAACTCTCGAGATCATAATAATCTAAAATTTTAACATGGCACTTATTTATTTCATTTTTTAAATGATAATAATGGTACATAATCACTTATTTCATATAAATATCGCAATAACATGGGAGTAGATATATAATTCGAGCCTTTTAATGTATGTATGAGGCCTACAGAGACAATTCGAAAACTCTTAACTATCACAAAATTTATATAAGAATACTATCAGTCTTAAATCAGAAGACGCAGGAACATTTGTTAATCAGATTCAAATCCATTCAAGCAGAGATTACCTGTAACAAAAAAAATACGTTAAGACAAGCTTATTATATAAACATTAAAACTCGACTTCAGAAATCGTCTGCGTAAGTGCCACCGAACATTATATTAACTTCACAGATCGCAGAATATGTCAAATGACAGTACCTAGACTAGATGATGAAGTGGCTATAAAGTTGCGATTAAAACAATCAATTAAAACTGTAATAGCATACCGCGCCGTACAGTTACGCGAAAACAAGACGATGACACCGCTGTTTGTGTGCGTAACTGCGTGTTTACAACTGTCTTTATGTACCTATTGCTATTTTTATAGAACCCTAGTGTCTAGAAACCCAAATATAGGTCGCGTCGTGTCACTTAAAAAGAACGCTGGAATGTACTGCGCAACTTGACCGCCAGCGTTCTTTTTACATGACCACTTTCTTACTTTTTTACATGGTTCTCATTTATATATTTTTATTCAACTACAGAATATTTATATGCTAATTTGTAGGAAATTTTATGAGAATCTAGATAAGGCATGAAAAAATAAATAGTAACATCAGGTAATTTTCAAGATGAGTGAAGTGGGTATAAAAACAAAGACAAGGAAAACACTCACCGTTGCCCTAGCTTAGGACAACGGTGGGTGGCGAATATTATTGTGTTTTTTCTGCCTTAGACAGAAAAGTGAAGGAGTTAATTACCCTATACAGGGCGTCCCACGGCTATGCCACATGGAGGGAAAGTACCTTGAATATTGTAGATAGAACACTGTACTGAAAGAAGACATTTTTTATTTTAAAAAACAATTTAAACTGTATTCATAGATGTTTAAATAATTACACGGTTGAACCGGGAATCGAACCCGCTACACGAGAAATAAAATTACCCTGTAGCTTTATCACACCGATCGAAAGGCTTTAAGGCTTTATCATACGGATTATTTTTTACTCAGTAACATAGTGTCTGAAATAAAAGGAAGACCATGAATTTTAACATTTTTTTATTAATAATTATTATTAACTACTTAATTTAATTATTTTGATACGCCATGGTTATGTATCAAATTCACAATAGGTACAACGCAAAAATCCAAAAAGAAAAACACAGAAACAAAAGAATAAAAGTATGAAAATGGAACACATTTTTGAATTATTTCTAATTAGCCTTTTTAATCAGCCAGCCGCATTGCAGGCTCTCAGTTGTATGTCGTTACGGCAATGTCAGCTTTTCATTTTTACAATATTCTACAATATTCTAGGTACTTTCCTTCCATGTGGCATAGCCGTGGGACGACCTGTATACCCTAACTTATAAATCTTAAAATATATGATAAACTTTTGTGACTTTTACCGATGCTGGTTGGGTTAAAAAGTTAAGAAAAATAAATACCGGCGAGTCGATCTTGATAATATGTGAAAGTTAAGAATGGTTATTAAGAAATAACAAAAGTATAGCCAGCCGCCGTTATTATCGAAATAGGTAAGGCAGGCATACATAATAAAGCCAAAGATGCTAGCGTTGCTTAGTTAACCTCACCGTACAGTACCTTTACCGTAGGGATAATCCGCCACTGTCTAGCGGCTAGACAGGGCGGATATACCTATTCTAAATTTATAGGCGGCCATAGACTTTTTGCGCGCAGGTAAGACGGAGCTGCTGAAAGAGTAACTGCTGAAATTCGTGATCGATTCCAATCCAACAGCTGAAAAATTTAGCGCAACAATATGCCTTTTTAATGACTGCTGTAATGTTGGGCTCGGAAGAACTTAACCGAGTTCCAACATGAGCGCGCGCCAGTGTTGCCAACAGCTTAACTAGCTCTCCACCAGATTCAACCTCTAAAACCACTAATAAAAAACGCCCTACTGTAAAAATCACTAAATTTTCCACTAAACAAATTTTTACAGTATGTATTTAAGATAATTACCTTTATTATTACTTAATAAAATATTAACAAATTTAACAATTAGTAAATCAACCTGGATATCACATAATTCAATAATCTGCTATTTAAATTAGTTCGTCTTCATCAGATGAGTCTGCACAACCGTCGTCGGATTTATATGATTCATTGGTACCGATTTTTTTTATAACTTCAATTGGAATTGTATAATCGTTACAGCATATTCTGAGCAGTCCGATACCAAACACGCACGAGCGAGACAGAGTTTGACTAGGTCAGTTTTGTTATAACTAAAACTAACTACCTACTAACGAAAATATTCTACGGGGAATCCCTGCGTATAGAAGAGTATTCTGGAGCTCAGTGATGCTAAAGCTCAGAATACTGTTTTGTTACTTTGTTATTGTGCACGCTGAGACTTCCTAAATTATAGAGACACATAGATTTAAGAACCTTGTTACTTGTTTGTTACTAACTTGCGTTGTGTGATCTCATGTTGGATGTCCTATTTAATAAAAAAATACATAAATACATTACAAGTCAGTCTGAGTCTCGCTCAGACCGCTCAGTTCGCATAGTGTAGAAAGAGATGCCCGCTATTTCAACGTTGATCGACAGCTTTGAGTCATTTAGCGCTCTGCCAGAGAAGTGCTAGCTGAAATGAACTTAATTATGTTGCTATTACAATCTAAAATGTATTTTTTCCAGGCTCCATAGGCCCGAAAAAGTAAAATGTATTTTAGGCCTGACGGATCAGTCAGTGTGGCCTACATAGATGAATAAATTCCCAAAATAAAATTAAGTAGCAATAATAGTATTTGTAAACGTGGCTTAGTGGTTAGGTAAAAGTATTTTCAGTAATTGAAAATTAATTTTACTAAACCACTAGAAAAATCCACTAGCCACTAAAAGCAATATTTCACCACTAAAGTGGGGGTCGAAACCACCAGTTTTAGTGGAAAATCCACTAAGGTGGCAACACTGGCGCGCGCGCACGTACGAGCGTTCGTAGCTGCAACAGACCCAGACTATAAGAAAGAGCTTACTAAGTCCACCGTGCAGTTATTTGTTTTATTTATTTATTTTATTTATTTCAATTATTTCTTTAGTCATAGTCATGCTTTTCGAACCTTTTTTACCAGCCCCCGAAAATGTCACCATATCACACTACTGTGGGCCATGAAAGTGGTGAATTTCCGGTCGGCCCCCCGGCGGCGAAAACCCACGCTACGCCACTGTTAATATACTTCGCTGGTTTTTTAGATCGTTATACCTTCCTATCTATCTATTTTGGTGCTACTCAAATGCCACTAATATTGCTTATAAACCTGGAATCATTGATGAATGGGTAAACCATTATCTTTGCATTGATTAGAAAGCTACTCTGGCCTCAACTTCGTACCTACCTCGCAATCGGCCTGACAACAGGCCTGCTATCTAATCGACAAACAAGCCCAGGGGGGGCTGCATGCAGCACACAATGCATAAATTTAAATTATCAAGCATACCCAGGACGCGTTTGTTTGCGCATCGCTGACCCGAGATAAACTTATTATGATGACATAAATAAAGACATAATTCTTGCATGGAATAATACTGTTCGAACGCCTATCTGACATGACAATGGGTGAGCAAATATGCTGTCGTGCCCGAAGGGTGCAGTAGTTTCTGGATGCTTGGACGGAATATTTCGAGTTTTTGTTTACTATGCCTTGAACTTAACGTCGCGGGTCGGTTTCGGTTTGCAGTGGTGATTACTGATTGATTATGTATCGCACAGAGAGTATCTACTGTAGGTGTAACGTTTGCTTGTAGAAACCGTGGGTTTTCTAACGATGTTTTTGTAGTTAGTTAACTCCTACTGCTGCAGATAACCTAGTATCTCTAATGCACAGGAGGCTTGCCTTGACCCCCAGCGTTGTCAATGAAATTCAATGCTAATGGCCTTATCATTGTTAGTAACAATTGATAAAGGTTACTGAACTGGCCAAAGATTCTAGTAACGTTCCGAACCGGCAGAATAGATAACACATAATAAAATAATATAAAAGTAAAAAATAAATTGCGGGCTTGTTTTTGTTAAATGGCCATGGCACGGTAAGATATGAGTGAAATGATAATTTCAAAATAAACAACTGGTTTTTTATGCATTGCCCAGGCTGTCTGGGATATTATTGGATCCTTTCTTGATCTTATTAATGCAGTGTCCCGTGTATTATTGATGGGTTTTTTATTATATTACTTACTCTTGTATCTGCTGTAAAAAGTTTTCCAGAACAGATAAAAAATCCTAAGTTTTTATTATAATAATAACTTATAAAGTCCTTCATCTATGAAGTTTATTGCATTGTCCTGGGAAAAGTACCCTGCGTTTATGATGGTTAAGCGTTTTAAATGTTTTAATCATTGATTTCATGAAAAAGTAAATCATTGGTTGTTTGGAATAAACAGGAAGCTACCTATATACTAACCAAACTCAAAATAGAATGTTTGTAAACAAACCGCCCATATTTAACCTAAAATTTAATCTGTTGCCGTTTTTATACGCAATTTACGTTACTTGTCGATTTGAGATCTTACCTTCAATAAATATTCCTAACAATTATATCTGAAACTCTAGCTAAGCAAAAAAGTATTTGTTATTTGTGTCGTGATTTATTTACAAACATTCTACATCGAGTTTGGCTAGCGTATAACACATTGTAAAATACCTACCTTGCTATGCATAGGTATACCTATAGTATAATACAGGGTGTTTTGGTATATGCCTTCTTCGCATTTGGACTCAAAATTCCGTCCATTGCGCATCGGTACCTAAGTTAGATATTTTTGCATTAGAATTTTGCTGGCTTGGTACTTTAATCAAATTTAATTGCTGACAATAGACACAGTGACAGTTCCCACGCACCGTGTTCTGGGAACCAGATACCAGTCTGATCATTCTCTAGGAGCAGCAGCGGCTATTGAAACCGGCAAAAGAGAGATTTTTCATTAATGGTTATTTGGTTTTTTTTAGATACCGGCCTTCTTCGTTTTCTTATGTTAAGGTTAGTCGGCTTTTTAATAGGCAAGCAATAAATAAAGAAATTGCTATAAATCGTATCGTAACCATTGACAGTTTTTATCTCCCTACTTGCTATCAATCCATACTAATTATATAAATTACAAAGTAAGGGTTACTTTCGAATCTGTCTGTCTGTCTATTACCTTTTCACGCCTAAACGGCTGAACGATTCTCAATGAAATTTGGCAGGGAGGTAGGTATATGGTATCCCGGGGACGGACATAGGCTACTTAAAAGGGCGTGCGAAGCCGCGGGCAGCAGCTTGTGGCATATAAATCTTTACAAAATGTAAAAACAATTACCTACATTATGTAAAGTAAGCACCTTATTTGATAGATAACGAACCTAAATTATCTATTATTACATTTTGTTGTTGTTGAAATTAAAAATAAAGCTGTATCTGACCATTCCCTACTTTGTAATAAATTATTAGAATTTCTGTTGTTTGTTTAATTATATAAACTATATATCGTAGGTTTTATTAGTTATTTTATATTTGTTAATGTATTTCATGTTTTTTAATGTTGTGTCTCGTCTCGTACGTGACGTCCGCAACATGGTTCCGACGGAAGACCAGCGTTGTGGTAGCCTACGGCTATTACAACATATGCTGAGTCGGACGCCGCCATTTTGTAGCTTTAAGTTTAATTTATGTATTAAGTATATGTAGTGTGTAGTTGCTACAAATAAAGATTCTCTCTCTCTCTCTCTCTCTCTCTACTACCGGTGATTAAACTCTTTGTTACAAAGAATATTCACTCCATATAATAAAGTTTATTGAAAGTCACTTATTTTGTTTATAACTTTTTTAATAAGTAGGTAATAAGAAATAGTCACTTGTGTAATACTAGATAAGATAGGTAACTTAAGACAGCAGGACTAAGTGTTAAACGTTCACACCGAGATAAAGTTCCTTTTGTTTTTTGTAGTAAAGTAAAGTGAGTTTTAAACTAAAGTGTTTTTTGTAGATTTTTGTAAGAATCATCAGCTCGGACCTCACGATACAGGCTCGGCCCAGTGTGAGATCCATCGGTAAAATTATAGTCTCTAAGCCCTCAGCAATAACTTGTTCTATCAACTTTGTAATTGGTGCATCATTTGCTGTAATATGATTGTTTTTGCTGCAAAATAAATATAAAGAATATAAACCGTTTTTTCAGCAGTTATTTGTAATATTACCTATACTTAGTAATAGGTAATATTAACTTAGGTACCTACTGTATTTATTGGCATTAAATCAATCGTAGTAGGTATGTTTTTCTTCTGATAACTGCACTCGATATGCAAGTAGCATTCAACTTTGTAGTTTATGAACTTATACAATACCTAATTAATATTTTTACCAGTTACAATAACAAATAAGTATGTGGAAAAGATGATAAGTACTACCTATTATAAAGATGATATCAGAATGTAATTAAAAATTTTTATTGTAATTGTTAGTAACCCCTGCCTGTTTTCCTGATAGTAACTTTCAGTTGATTTTAACTCTGAGCATTCGAAAAACCAAAATTTGGAGTCCCTTTATACTAGCCAAACTCGATGCAGAATGTTTGTAAACAAACCGCCCATACATAAACTAAACTCACTTGTGTTTTGCTAGTCTATGCTATAAACTAAACAACCCAAAGTCACTCTGTTCCCGCGTTTTTTATACGCAATTTACTTACAATATTAGTCGATTTGACAGCCTTCCTTCAATAAGTATTGCTTACTACATCTGTTTAATCGGTCAATATATCTGATACCTACGCTACGCCACGCTAGTGAGTTTTAGTTATTTGTGTCGTGGTTTGTTAATGTCGAATTAAAAAAAAATATATTAGAAATTTGGGCCATACACCAGCCTTAAGGGCTGCGATGATGAAGTGATAAGTCGAGGGCTAAAGCTCATAATCATGGCTACACTTACTAAAGTATATTTTGAGTAAGAGCATAGATAATAGCCACTTTCTAAGATCGTCATATAAAGTTGAAGAGTTTGAGTATTTTTCTTTCGCTCAAATATTTGTCAAAGTATTTACACAAATTGAACATTTCACGAATAAACCAAATTATTTATACGGCTAAAGAGGTGTTCTCGAGGCCGTTGGGCCATACAGCAGCCTTAGGAACACAAAATAGTTATCTGTAGCCGTATAAATAATTTGAAATAATAAATAATATTTTTTTAAAACAGCAAGCAGCCATAAGAGTCCAAAAAGCGTGGTCCTAAAACTCGAAACAGTAACGAGATTGAATCAAACGAATTAATTGCAATGAAACAAAACGAGATGCTGATAGTAGGTACCTAGTTAACTTATCTTTAATACGAGTATTTATCTAATTGTATTTAGAAACGTTTGTGGAAATGGACAGAGCAATTAAAATATCTAGTAACGTGATCTAATTATGACTAATTAGGTAGTAGGTAATTAGTCGATTGCATAGCAACTAAAGGAAGACAAGATTAGCGTGGTGCTAAAACTAAAGATTGGAATGCGTTTGTTAATTTAAAGATTTAACTACAGGGCATACTTTTGCCCGAAAAAGGTAAACTGGACACATCAAGAGTAGGTGTACCTACTTACTTATGAATAACTAGCTAGCTGTGGCCGCGGCTTCGCCCGTGTAGGTAGTGTTCGCAATTACAAGGGATATTTTTTGTATTGTTTTTAAAAGTTAAAGTAGTATAAGTTACTTACTTTAATATCAGCTATCTTATCTGCAAGCGAAAGTCCCGCCAAAATCGGTCCAGCCATACGTAGCCGGAACAAAAAGACATAAAAACCTCTATTGGGAACTTATTTTCTTATACAAACACAAGAAATATACTTAACTTAACAGTTTTTACTGAATACCTACCTACTAAGTTGACATAACAAACGGACATTTTCAATTTTAATTATTACTAGCATGTGCCCGCGGCTATGAACGCACTTTTGCGGGATAAAGTAGCCAATGACCTTCTCCGAGATATCATCTACATCCTCGCCAAATTTCATTAAGTTCCTTTCAGCCGTTTAGGCGTGAAAAGGTGACACACAGACATATAGACAGAATCACTTTCGAATTTATATTAGCATGGATGCGTATATATGTATTTATGCTTACCGTTGCTCAACCGAAGACCTGCTGCGCTGCATACGTGATGTGAAGGTAGCCGTCTGGTCCTCGGAACTGCTCATAGGCCTGCGCCATGGTCATGCTGTGGCTCACGAGGACTTTGTCGCTCACCAGTAGGTACAGGGCCTTTGGGGAGAATAAAAAAATAGGGTAAATATCCCGTAATCAGTGATTTTAGTGTTTATGATGATATTTTAGCCTAATTTAGGCTACAGCTACCAGTTTGGACGGAGAGTAGTCGTGTGAGCAGGAAATGTGTCTGTGTGCACAAGTGTGTGTGCAAACACAGGTGCATTCCTCTATTCCTTCACTCTTAATCCGACGAGAGAACAGACCGACACGACCGGAGGGAGATCAGAAGCACCACTTTATTTATACTTATCTACACGAAGCTGGCTTACAACGGTTTCCACCAATTGGTGTTCACCTACCTGTTAACGGTGGACACCTATAAACCCCCGGTATATACTGGGGTTTATAATGCTGCTTTGGTTATCAGCATCAATACATTATCCTACAATCTTAGGATAAGGTATTGTGAAAGCATCGATCTAAGTAAAAAAGGGAGATTTTACTTCGATCTAAGTGTGAAAGGTAATTATTATTGGTAGATTTCGGAACTTATAGGTTAGTAAGCTATACATAGCTATTATTTACGTTATTTACGCCTATTTTACGTTTTTAGATGTTGTATACATGTCTAAAACATCTAAAAACGTAAAATAAGCGACGAAAATAGTATGAGTAATTTTATTTAAAAAATAAAATTACATTGAATTAATATTGATATTTTGATTGAATTTTATTTTATTGACATTGCTGACTTAAGTACATAAAAATATCAAAATTAAATATAAATAATAGATAGATTATTACTATATTGCACCATCAATATGTACTTATACCTAACCAAAAAACACGTAGTATTAAGTACCTACTAACTATATCTAGTAATAATCACCCTGTAGGTACAGTGTGCTTAAAAACCACAGTAATCCAAATAATAATTATTCAGATTTCTGTGGTAAAAACCCATTCCAGAACAATTGTCATCATAACCCACCTTTCCTCGTTCTACAGTCTATAACTCCACAGTTTATCACTACTTCGGGAGATTATGGATTCATTTCATATAGGTAGGTATTTGTAATACTACTTGTGTCAAAAACATGTTTTTGAATTTTTTTTTTACTCTCTGGTTACAGCAGCTTTTTAGTGCCATCCAAATAATGGGTACCGGTGGATACCTATTGGTGGACACCGGTGTCTACCCGCTGCTTTACATCTATAAGCTGGACCACGGGAATAGTGTTCAGAAACAAAGTCGTCCCGCCAGGGCTGGCGGAGAACCTGTCAGAGGCAAGGCAGCAGCTTCCTTCTATATCCTTCTCCACCTCCATGGCAATCACCAATCCGCCTGCCAAGCGTGGTGATTATGGCTAACCCACTCTTATTTAGGAGGGGCTAGTTATTTATTTATTGCATCATATTAGGGTAGGTACTGGTAGGTACATACGTTTGTCACTTGGTGGACTTATTGACTATATGTATTATGGAATACACACAATAATGTAATGTACATAGGTGTAGGTACCCATTTAGGGTGTTGCGATGAGAGACGGCCAGATCGTTATACTATAATACTATTGTAATAAAATGGTATGACAGGTTAGTATGTCAAATATAATTAATGCAAGATTTCAGTACAGTTACAAGTAAACATAGAAAAAACGTATTACGTAGAAAATCGTTTAGTTCGTAACCATCATTTAGTTTATTGGTGAACGTGTAGATAGATGTACCTACTGAATGAATCTGTGAAGAAACCATGATGGTTTCAAAAACTTATTAAATAAGAAAAATAAACCAACTTAGATGTAGTATAGATAAATGAAATATGTGGATGTAGATAAGATATGGATCTATGAGAGGACCCGTGCCGTCAGTCACGAACGCATAAAACCAGTCAAACTCTAATGTGATGATGGGTAAACATGCTTAAAGGTGAAATGTACTTACTTAATTAGGTAGCAAAAGGGGGTGATTCTCGATACCAAAGGGTCAAATTTTAGTAAAAAAAAAATTAAGGTGACAATTTTTTAATTTAGATTTGTTATTTGTTGTCGTTTCTTTCCTGTTATTTGTTTTCTAAAAAGTTATCAATGAAAAAAGTTTGAATTTAAATAGAGTTGACAGGTAGTATTTAAATAAAAAGCCAAGGGCGAGTCGACTCGCACACGAAGGGTTCCGTACCGTAAAAATCAGGCAACTTTTTCAGAGAACATCAAATTTTCACTTGTTTGGTTTTAATAAAATAAAATTGGAAATTTAAAGGGGGGTCCCCTTTAAATTTCCAATTTTATTTTATTTTTGGTATTTGTTATTATTACAGTTGAAGTGTTACTTAATTATAGAAAGTTTCATGTGTCTACCTATTGTAGTTCAAGAGATACAGCCTTGACAAATTAAGAGCAAAAATAGCAAAAAAAAAACACGTTTGTTGTATGGGAGCCCCCTATAACTTTAATATTTATTTTATTTTTATTATTTGTTGTTATAGCGGCAAGAGAAATACACATTATCTGAATATTTAAACTCTCTACCTTTTACGGTTCATGAGATATAGCCACGTGACAGACGGACGGACAGCGGAGGCTTAGTAATGGGGTTCCGTTTTGACCCTTCGGGTACGGAACCCTAAAGAGAATTGAGAGATGGAGATGAGTTGGTAAAACAAAAAGATAAAAAAGAGTTTCTGTGGTGGAACTGTGGTGATCAGCCTACCTGTGAGTCTCGCAACTTCATCTTTGTCCTGATGATGTACAGGAACTGGGACATTGTTAGCTCTTGTGGAACTAGAAACTTATTTCTACCCAGTACTGGGATCTCGCGCTCTCTAGAATATCTTTCTACGAACAACTGTGAAAAAAAAAACATTTATCACAACTAAAAAAAAACAACTTAACCGTGTAGGTACTTACAAAAAATATATCTTTAAAACAGTTTAAATAACTTACGGGAACTTTATTTGGGAATCTGTGTCTTATAGCTTGAACCTCTTGTGAACTCTTCGCCATGTCTGTAAAATAACACAACCACTTTACATTACATACCTACAAGACACAATAAAGTGAACAACGTTTTTAGGGTTCTGTACCCCAAGGGTGAAAACGGAACCCTATTACTAAGCCTCCGCTGTCCGTCCGTCTGTCACAGGGCTCTATCTCATGAATCCTAAGAGTTAGACAGTTGAAATTTTCAGAAAATGTGTATTTCTTTTGCCGCTTTATCAGCAAATAATAAAAATAAAATAAATATCCAAATTGAAGGGGGCCTCTATGAAAAAAAACGTGATCTTTTCGGCTATTTTTGCTCTTCGTTCAAGGCTCTCTTGAATCACAATATGTACACGCATGGCACTTTCTTTAGATAAGTAACACTTTTAATAACAACAAATAAGTACTAAAAATACTATTATAAAATTGAAAATTTAAAGGTGTTTCCGAACAAATGAAAATATGATGTTCTTTGAAAAATTTGCCTGATTTTTACGGTACGGTACCCTTCGCGTGCGAGTCGACTTGCACACGACGGTTTATATTCTGTGTTCCCTAATCGTAAAAAGACATCGATTACGAAGTAAAAAGAGCTTTACTACTCCGCGCTAGTAGCTATCAGGGAAACAACAATTTCATTCATCACGTAGAGTTTTTTTCACCGTATTAAAAAGCTTTCTCAGTCATAGATCTATGCTTGAGTAACTTTTATGCCATAGAAAAGCGTCTCTCAAGGATAGATCGATGACTGAGCAAGCTTTCATAATACGAACCTTTGTTTAAAAGCACTTGTTTTATGCAGCCTTTAATGTAGTGTTTTAGTCTATGTTTTTTATTTATGTGCTAAATCAATTTTATTCTATTCTATTTCCCTCAGTATTGAATGTGTAATTTTTTTTAGTATAATCTATTTTATACTAACATTGATATATTATTTGTTATATACTACCCCCGACGGAATGGGGAGCGTAGGTCGGACCTACCGCTCCCCGTTCCGCTTAAGTGCCGCAGTAGAGTTGATTGTTTGCGCCACAGGTGCAAACCAATGTTCCCATTTATCTCCCAAACAGATTATCGATTTTGATCTAGATTGTACTTTTAGTTAGAAAGCACACATTTCATGGAGTGTTTTTCTAAACTTATGCTGATTTAAAAATAAAGGTTCTGGCTGACAGACATTGCAGTAATCTGTAAAGACACTGTATGTTAAGCCTGATCAACCCTTGTGCCAAACAAACTCCATTTTTACATGCAAGTAAATATTATTTTAGAATTTTTGATTACCTATCTGAAACTGTGTGACATTTACTACTATAATCTATGTATCTTTGTGTTGTCTGAATCAATAAATTAATTTTATTTAATTTATATACTAAAACTAGCTGCTTTGCGGCTTTGCACGCTTTTTTCCGGGATAAAAATAGCCTATATCCGTCCCCGGGATAAAACCCACCCTCCCTGCCAAAATCCATAATGATCCGTCCAGCCATTGGCGTGAAAACGTAACAGACAGACAGAGTTACTTTAGAATTTATAATATTAAGTACGGATGGTCGGGGAGTTAAATTTGTTTGTACAATTCAGTTGCTACACTTAGACGTAGATTTTATAATACACTTATATCATAGATACACTTATATACACTTATATTATTATTATCACTAGTGCCAATAATTTAAAAAATATTTGAAAAGGTAATGAGCCGATAAGTACTTATATTATAAGAAACTTACCATCTTTATAGCCAAAAACCTCCTGTGAAGCA
This sequence comes from Eupithecia inturbata, assembly GCA_963662085.1. Classification (NCBI taxonomy): domain Eukaryota; kingdom Metazoa; phylum Arthropoda; class Insecta; order Lepidoptera; family Geometridae; genus Eupithecia; species Eupithecia inturbata. The sequence goes on along the minus strand of OY759196.1, from coordinate 2,053,540 downwards.
TACGTTATGTATAGAAACCCGTCCTCGTCTCCATACGCTTCGTAGGCCTGCGCCATCGTGAGGCTCATAGACAACATCGAGCGGTTGTTTATTATCAGGTACAGTGCCTGTGGACAACGACAATCGTTCTATACTATGTTCGAGGGTGGGCTAAGAGCCAGAGACTTAACACTTTGACTGCTACCGACGCACACGGTGTTGTAGGATAGCTCGTTGCACAGCAACGCGCGCCTCCGGGTCGCTTCGCTGAAGCTTGGCAGTGAACGCGCTAAGATAGTTATGAAGAATGTTCGACCGTTGGCTAGTGAGACGGCCAAAAATAAGGTGGGACAGAATAAATAAGTAGGTATATAGGTAGTTCTTATCTTGTCGTCCTTAGTGGAAGGACGATATCAAAAAAGATAGAACCACTAGAGAAGCAGCAGCTGACCCCAGCATCTGCCCAAAGTAGGAAATGGAAAAGTTTGAATGAGGTCTACGCCAGTTTAGTGGTCGAGAACGACTATGGAGAAAAAGTATTTTCAGGTCACGTGGGTCTTCTGAGAAGACCGGAGAAAAGTCACGGAGACTTAGGGAGAAAGAGTCTTCGCCCGAAATCTCTGTTGCTGTTCTCCGTGCGCCATCTACCGAAACTTACTGATTTGATTGGTTCCCACGTGAGCGCAGCCAGAAAGCAGAAACTTTTATAAAATCAATTGCAATGCTTGGGCTTAAGAGTGTTTACGCCTTCCATGCGCAGTATGGCTCAAAAACAGTACTTTTCAAACCCGTTAATAACATGAACCACTTATCTTAAACTATATGTTAATTAATATTAATTTTAGTAAATTTTGTTTTCCAAATAGTTAGTTAAGAAAATATTTCAATTAATATAGTATGTACGCGTTCTATCAAGATAACTTGTTAGAGGTTTTCTAAATTTCCCTTTTAGCCTCAGTTTCGAAGATCAAAATATAATGAAAATACTGATATATCTAAAAAAAAAAAAAATAACAAAAAATATTAATCAATCAATAAGATCCTTGGAAAAATAGTCAGTTAAAAAGATGTTTGGTTTTGGTATCTAACTACGAGAAATTCAAATTCAAAAAATGTGAATTATTACGAATTTTATATGATTTTTTCACCGATATACCTTATTTAATTTAATATAACAATAACTTACCAATAAAGAAGTGCATCTTCTTTAAAATCATACATTTAAAATTTTAATTAATTTGTTGTTATTATTTTTCTGTAAATATTTTAAAACTACTTTAAAACGCTGCGCGCAAATCATTTCAAGTCAGTCCCATACACATCGCGCGCTAGGCGTAAACGCTCTTATACATAGATTCTTAAAAATATTTTGTAGTAAAAGCCACAAGTACATAATTCTACCGACCTACTTACCTACCGATAAATGAAGTGTTGGATTAAACCTGCGGGGGTAAGTTTCAGCTGGTTTAATCTGACGCTCAATGCATGCTATGCTATGTTGCCATTCAGTTGTCACGTAGGAAATTATTATTCTTCTTGTCAAAATCATAAATAAATAGTTTAAACTTGAAATTCCAGAGTGTTCTGGAGTAGTTTACGCATCCTTATGATCCGTGTGGAGGTCATAGACTATAATTTTATCGTCTAACGCATTGACGTCAATAAATGCAATACTCTAATAGTGCATGTGCAGGTCATGTTATTGATAAATATCAAGGGTAGCAGGACATTTACGCGAATGGAAATTTCTACTCGCACAAACAGTGCGAGTAGAAATTTGCGCGAGTGGACTATTGCGCGAAATATCACAAATCTCCTAATATATCTCGAAATAGACGTCGCAGAGAGTTACGAATTACACCATTATAAAGAAGATTTGCTTTTTTTTGCTGTGTGGTGCCGGCGTAGAATTTGCACCATCCCAACTCCCCCGCGGGTGTCGTAAGAGGCGACTAAGGGATATCCACGGGGGGTGGGCAGCAGCGCCCCCTGCAGAACAATTCTACCACCGAACTGCGATCTCCAACCCGCATGCCCAGCGTGGGGATTATGGACATTACCCCCCGTGAGATAAAAGTCAATAAGGCGCTTATTAGGGGGAGGCCTAGGTCCAGCAGCGGACCAATACAGACGGTGGAGGTGGAGGAAGAAGATTTTGATTTCTTTCCTTTGATATATCTCACCTTCCCCTACCCCTCCCCCTTCACCATAACCATAAACATTTTAACATAGATCTTCGTAGCACAAGCTACGATGCTACGACGGACCGGGCGGCGGCGGCGTCGGCGCGGCGCGACGCGGCGGCGCAGCATACAAAAGACTTTTTACTAAACTCTTCTTCTTCGAAACTCCGAAACCAGTAAATAGACCTAACGATGAGTTGCGGTTTTCAATAAAATCTCTTGATTTTTTTCTTGACTTTTCCCTACACCTCCCCTCCCCTTTCCTGAGACACGATTGTTTTAAAGTCAAAAAGAGCTTAAATTTTTATGGACACTTTAATCATTTCCTAAAAAGTATATTATGTAGGGTACCTATGTTTTAAAAATAAATACCGTAATCTGAACTTACCTGATTTGGTTTGACTTTTATTCTGTTCCGTATGATGACTAGGAATTGCGACATGGTAATGTCCTCAGGCACTAAGAATTTGGATTTGTCCAGAACTGGCAGGCTTCTCTCTTTGTGATATCTTTCAACTATCAACTGAAAACGAAAGTTCACTTAACACAATGATTTACGATAAATAAATTGCGATGAACAACTAACACAGTAAATAAATAAATATTGCTGGACAATCCACACAGCGTCATCTAGCCTCAAGCTAAGCAGAGCTTGTGTTATGGGTACTAACTAGATAACTGATATACCTACTTATCACAATTCATTACATAGATAGATATTTTTTATTATACATAGAAAATACCCTGCACACCCGAAACAAAAATTTGTGGTGGGAATGCGGGAATCGAACCAGCAACTTCCTACGTCGCAGAAGGACCTTCGAACGCCGCGCCACATCGATCATCAAATTGATTGACTTAAATCTTTTTTAGTAATTAAACATCTATGACATATATCCAGATCCGATCAATATTTTAAACTCACCTTATTTTAAACAAAGACAGTTAATCCAAACAAATAAAGTAAGTTTTAAAAATAAAAGAACTTACCGGTATTTTAGTAGGGAACTTGCTTTTTATCGCCATCACCTCTTCCTTTCGACTCACTGCAACCAAACACATTTTTAACCTTCGTCGTCTAACTAAACAGAGCACAGGGGTGACTACGTGAAAATAGACATGAGCTTGCTGTGTGTGTGTTTTTGGATGATGTACGATGAAAATCGGAGCTGCTGTTTATGTAACGATATCATACGAAAAACCATTAAGTAATTTATTTTGTAAAATAACATTAATAACTTAAACACCCCGGCCGAACGCACAATCTAATTTGTGTTGTGCTCCCTAAACTGTTCTATGTCCTAATAGTAAACAAGTAATTAAACTCCACGCCAGATAACAGTACCGCTGCGCTGCGCTGGTGGTAAACAAAATAAGCTTTTGTCTATTTACAATTGATTAGAATAATTATAATCATTTAGGTCTGATTTTGACCACGTGCAAAGTGACTCCGAAGTCGGACCCTTGTTGATTTGCGGGACTGACTATAAAGTTATATGACTGTAGTCACGTAGGTAGTTAAATTACAAATTAGAACATTAATTTACGCAATTTTGATAACGCGTGTTGCTTACTATCTGGGGTTCGTTAAACTGTTACATAGTGAGCTTATTTTAACTACCTACTGATTAAAATAAGCTAAAATAATTATAGTCCATGGACATGGTAAGGCTATTTATTCTAAAACTGACGCAGGTTCTGGCAAAAAGCTCTTCCTCAATGGTATTTTTTACGCGATTTTATAAGTCTTTGGGTTTAAAATATCTTAATACTATTGTAAAAAGTATTATGCTACAGACATTTTTAGAGGTCAACAAAAGTTAGCTCCCGTTGCGTTGGTGTTAAGTCACAGATTCCAGAAATGAAGTATAGGTATGATTTCTAACATTCTTACGAATAAAGTAACGTATGGTAAGTAGGTAGGTACCATAAGTATTTTGTAAATAATCGAACTTTGTTGAATTTTCTGTTTTCATGTTGTATTTGTAACACAAAACTATGAATTCTAAACAAAGTCGTTTATATAGGTACTTATTTTTTGTTTAACCCGGCCCACAGTGGTTCCGAATTGAAAAATAGTGGACATAGGGTCGAAAGTCGGAATTTCGACTTTAAACCCTTTAAAACCTTAAACTGTGTCTTTAGATAAGATAATCCCTTTCGTTAATCCCATAAACTTAGGTATTGTTTACACCTGAAGGAACGAAGCTTAGGTAAGTACTCACTAGACCCTTGTTATCGTAGATAAGAAAATCCTTTTACCATTAATCACTTAGCTATCTGCAAATAACAAACTACCTGCGCGAACTAAGTCCTCTTTCTTTGGATCCCTTAGTAGACTGGTGTCAACAACTGAAATTGCGTTATTATTTTACACTTGAAGCGTTTTTACCTTGGCAAAAACGTATAAAATGTCAGTAATTTTACTACTTTCGCCTTCACTAAGTCGATTAAAATGTACAGCAGGACATGAAAATGCACTAATTGATAAGAATAATAAGAACTCTTCACAAAAAATGAATAAAAAAAAAAAAAAAATGTCGTCAATTTTCTCGTTTCGCCGCAAGTGACCGCAATTTTTTTATTTTTTTTTGGGTACTGTATCAATAGGCCTACAAAAAAGATTCCGTTCAAAACACGCGCCAAATTGATCCAATTCGAGAAAAAATATAAAAATTGTTTTCCTCCATACAAAAAATAATTTATTATTTTTTATCTTCAAAATTACGAATCTTATAGATTTTCTTCATAGAATAAAAGTTGTCAGGATTGCTGAGACCTGTTCTGTAAAAAAAAATCAAGTCGAAATTCCGACTTTCGACCCTATGTCCACTATTTTTCAATTCGGAACCACTGGCGGCCTTTATTAACAAAAATAATATCATTCAAATAATAAAAACAAATAAGAACTAGTATTTACAATTGAAACAATTAAGCTAACTGCAGGCTGGTACTTATTATAATACTTACTTAATTATAAATACTATATTATAATGACGATGATAGTGATGACTGGTAATGATATGGATCAGTTGAGCTACCTGTAGATTGTTTGCAACAGTCTGCATTTAGCTCTATTGTAAAAACCTACTAGTTCTAATTTGTTTCTATTATTTGATTGTAATTTTCTTTGTTAATAAAAAGTAATAATTAGTTGTCTAGTTGTGTACAATCGTGTATCACACAAACATCTTTATAAAAAATAATTAAATTTGTATATAAGTTAATATGTCCTAAGTACTTCATAATTTATTATTTTTTGCATAAACATTTGTTAAACCTGTTTTGTACTGTACTTACTCCTAATCAACAAAAAAGTACCCGCATTTTAAAAAGATTTGAAATGATGTAGTTTTTACTTTTTGCTAAAACAAAATACACTCAAATATTATTTTAATCCAGTAGGACTTTACATATATGTATATAACTACAATAACATTAAACACAACACACTTGGTTTGTAACACTGACATGTCTACCTGCCTAGGCCATAGAAACTCTGTTCCTGCCAGCATCAAACAACCAGCTTTAGTTTTTAATCGTTTAGAACTTAATTCACACATTTTCACATCCAAATCTTCGTCATCAACGCGTTCATTCCGTTGATGACAGGTAAATAATCAAAGGTTCATTCCATAATCCACAGAATTCTCGTAGGCACAGGTAGGCCAGGTACCTTTACACAAAAAAAACCCATGGAACATTGCCATAGAATCTCAATAAGGTAAATTTACTTACCAAAAGGTTTCTTCGACTTGAAACACTGTTTAACATTGTGATTCACATCGTGTTTTATAAGCGTGGTCACAAAGTTTAGCTCCATTTTGTTTTCGATACTTTCGACTATTTAAGTTCTCTGGGCGCGTGCACACTGAGCGACGACGACGACGGTTCAACACTGACTGTGACTATGCGGCAAAGGGAATATCATCTGCATAGTTTTATCGATGCCCGAAGGGTCGAGAATTGTAAACAAAAACAACGTCCGATTATTATCAGTTTAGTGCAAGCGACACTTTCACATTGGTTTCTAGGTTCCTTGAGCATGATGTTTTTAAATAAGTTGATGTGGGTAGATTAAAACTTAAATCATACTTATGTGCTTTTCACGAAAGAAGTCCCGCGGCAATTAAAGGAACGATTTTTTTTTTCAACACTAAATTTACGAAATTCATTCGGTCGCATTGTTGTGGTTGTGGGCAGCAAGTTTGCCTCGCCCATCATGCAGTCCTTCAACAGAGTCCTCACTCTTTAGACTTCATGGGTTGGGTGGGAGTCTGTTGAATGACTGCTACAAGTAATAATAGTTATAAATAAATATAAGTTTAATTTAAGGTCTTTTGCTTTCTTTCTTTTATTGTATTTAATTTTTGTAATTTTTATTTAGGTATGTATGTAAGTGTGGACAATATGTCTGAATAAAGAAAGTTTTTATTTTTTTATTTATTTATTTTATTGCCTACAGCTCTGCGTAAGGGACTTCTTTCGTGAAAAGCTAGTGGTGAAAAGCACTCTACGTTAGTAACTAAATTCAGCGATACCCAATGAATGTTATTAAGTTATTATATATAAACTGAGGGTGATAGCTAGGTATATAAATTCGACACGACGAGACTGAAATTTTTATTAAATTCCAGCTACGACATGAGCATAAAGGTAGACCATTATTAGTAAACAACAGGGTTACAAAACCAAAGAAATATTGGCGGAAAATATTTTACGACTTTGGTCTACTTAGAGAAAATTGCGAAAGTTGAAAAAAAAATTGTTATAAGTAGGTAGAGTCTGGCCAACGAAAGCTGTCCACGCATTATTTTCTATCTTTCTTTTTGAAGTTTTGATATGGCAATAATTTAAGACTGTCAAAATTGACACACTACGAACACAAACGAACTTGAACCATTCTTATTACATCTTGGGGACAGTAGCAGTAGCAGCGAAGAAAGCAATGAAGCTGATTCAATATTATCAAGTGTAGAGTTTTTGGAAACCGATTTCAACTAGGACTCATCATAGCCCCTATGTTTTGTACGGCTAAATTACGAATAGTTGCAAGTGCTCATCAAATAACATAACATAGGATTTAAGACACTACTAACCAAAAACATGTAATCTGTTTGACAATAAACTATATCTATATATCTAAAAAAGTCCTCGACTGTACATAAAATTATGGATTATTTAAAAATAATAAAAAGGCAGACTTAAAAGTACCTACTCTATTATTTAATATTTGCATATTACACTCGAAAATTACAGCTCATAAAACATTTAAAAAAAGTTTACTTGCTGAATAATAAATAGTATCAACTTCGTTTAAGCAGTGTAAAGCCAGGGTTAACAGCTCTTGATTTTTGAAAATTCCTGCCTTTTTCTTGGACAGCTTTCGTTGGCCAGACTATACCTACCTACATTCAATTCATAATTCATCGCTTTCCTCGTCCATTCACTGAGCGCGTGTCATAGACTAGTAAGTATACTTTGGCGCGTGTGCAATTAGCAATTATGTAGGTACATAATACATATTATAATGTTGAAAATTTTGTTTTTACTTAGTCGTAATGCTGTTTTATTTTATTGTTAGGTAAATATCAGCTTTTGAGAAGGGCAAACTTTCTTAGAGGAAGAGTACCTACAGTTAGTGTTTATTTATTTGAGGTATTCACATCACCCACATAACCAGTGTATAAGAAACTATTTAAGCGCGAACTCTCCTGAGAGGTAAGCACAGAAGAAATATATCCTAACGAGGTGCGGTGATCGTGATGTCTCCTTTTTCCATAATTCAAATTTCAAAATTCAATGTGCTTTATTTCCTTTAGATCATACAGGACTCTTGGACACGTCACAAAATTCAAATTACATAAGTAAAACTAGAAAATAAAGTGATCACTTTGATTTTTGCTCACTTCAATATTTTTAAGGTAAATTAAAGAAGAGAACAAGAAACCATTACCTTGTTAGGTTGTTTTGATAGTTTTCGAATTGGAGCAAAACTTGTCCCAAGCTTTTTTATCCTCTAGTTAATCTGATATTTTGTAGTAAGCCTACAAAGGATATGTTTGACAATTTGTTTGAATTTATTTATTGATAATTGTTTCAAAAACTCATTTAGTATTTTGTTGTAGAAGCGTGTATACAGTATACATTGCCTTTAAAAGATACATTATTCTTGTGTAGCATAGTTGTGGGCACAGCGAGTTTATTCTTATTTCTAGTATTTAAACTATGTATGTCGCTATTTTTAGGGAACCGATTGATATGCCTATGAGTGTACAACAAGTTTTCATAAATATATTGACATGGTACTGTCACTATGCTTATTTCTTTGAATTTTTCATAGAATTTGGTACAGCACCTCTATTGCGCGGACAGTGAACTACGCAAACCCCATACTAAAAGGAGACGTCACGATCACGTCTCGTTACTAACGTCAAATAGACATGAGTCTGAGGGGGTGACCCCTCAGGCTCTTTTAAAAAGTGTTAAATAACTAGCCTTTGTCCTTCTCTGTGATGTGATAATTACCATCTATATATACTTTTGCCAACCATCAAGATCCGTTCAGCTCAGCCGTTTAGGCGTAAAATATAGGTAAGATACGGGCGTATTGTTTACAAAAAATCTACATCGAGTTTGGCTAGTGTATATATTAAAATTTTCAGACCCTATTTCTTATTCTGATGGATGACGTTCATATTATTTTTTGTAAACATACTCAGACAGTCGGACTGGACCTTCCATGAACTTCCTCAACATACTTTAAAGTAGGTAAGTAGTGTAAGTGAAATGGTAGGTAAGTAGGTAAGTACTTATTTATCCTGACTCTTGTTTACATACAAAATTGATCTCGACATAGGTGTCGCTATGTAATGTACCTACATAGGTACTATTTACATAGATAACGTTATCGTAAATTTCCGCCAGACCAGATGAGACCTTTTGACACCAATAAATACCTACGTGCAGAGAGAGGGATAGATTTCTGGTTTTCACTTGTTTACTTACATAAATATTAGATTTGCTTAAAGATTCCTAAAGATGAGGTAGGTTACAGAACACAGGGAACCTACTTACTTATATAAATCTAACTTAACTACTTACTGTGTACATATTCATATTATTATACTATTGTCTGTGGTTACCATTTTCATGCTTGGTTGTCTTATTCTGTTGACAGACAAACCAAATCGACACCCTTTGGCAACTAACTTATGTTGCGAGAAGATTATTACCTAAGTAAGAGGGTGGATTTTTATTTATTTATTTATTAAAGTACACATAGATCGTATATATTTAATCATAACTAACACAGTGTAACATGTAACATAATTTGTCTAATACATATGACAAGATTTATGTACATAACATTTACCATTGAGTGCGTGCACTTAAAGATTAAAAATAAAAAGAATACAAAATTGCAAATTAATCTAAAGAAAAATATAAATTAACTTAATAATAGGTAATACAAAATTAAGTAAGTATTGTAAAACTTGAAAGTTTCACAAAAAAAAAGGATGAAAACACAAACATAAAATTATAGTTAAAATATAATTCGGTTCATAATTACACAAAAGTAGAAGTGAAATGTTTGTTTATGCCATTTTTAAATTTATTTAGCGTCTGATTAAATACATCTATTTCTGGTATTTGTTTGTTAATAAAGTTATATCCATTGCAGATCCTGGTAGACGGGGTTTGAAGGCCAAGATTGGTTCTAGATCGTGGCGCACTAAAAACGTTAAGTAAGTCTGGGATATTTGAATAGAACGTTAAGAGGGAATCGTTCTAAGAGTTGGCTGCACTTGATAGTTCAATTTATTAATCTACTATATAAAAATAAGTCGGGTTTTCCTTCCTGACGCTATAACTCCAGAACGCACGAACCGATTTCCACGGTTTTGCATTCGTTGGAAAGGTCTCGAGCTCCGTGAGGTTTATATCAAAGAAAATTCAGGAAAATTTTAAAAAGAAAAGCGGGAAAATCTTTTACATAAAACGAAGCCATCTGGTGGCGAAACGGAGTTCGCCGGGTTTGCTAGTCTACTATATAAAAATAAGTCGGGTTTTCCTTCCTGACGCTATAACTCCAGAACGCACGAACCGATTTCCACGGTTTTGCATTCGTTGGAAAGGTCTCGGGCTCCGTGAGGTTTATATCAAAGAAAATTCATGAAAAATTTAAAAAGAAAAGCGGGAAAATCTTTTTTCACATACAGCGCCATCTCTGATACGAAGCCATCTGGTGGCGAAACGGAGTTCGCCGGGTTTGCTAGTTACCTTATAAAGGAAGCTGACATCTAGAAGCTTTCGACGATTGCGGAGAGAGATTATATTATTTTTGTCCAAGCGCTGTTCATAGGGATTTCGGTATGAAAAGTTAGGGGTGTGAAAAGCTAAATGTCTGGTAAACGCTCTCTGGATGCTCTCAATGTGCTGTGAGTGTACACTGTAGAAGGGACTCCATACAGTGGAAGCATATTCTAGTTGACTGCGAACTAAAGATGTGTATAAAAGCAATTTGGTTTATGTTATGATTTAAATTATTTACTGTTTCTTTTGATAAAACCAAGCATTTTGGCGGCTTTCCCTACGACTTTATTGGCTTGTGGAACAAAGGAAAGTTTGGAACCTATCAGGATGCCTAAGTCTCGATTTTCTTTAACTTCCTCTAAATTAGTGCCACTTAATTCTAAAGAAGACTCAAGTAATTTTGTCTCCAATCTGGACCTATGGAATACAGCTCTGGGGCTGTACAAAAAGGACAAATGTAGCAATCATACAAAGATTCCAGAACAAAGTACTTAGGTCAATTGTTAATGCTCCTTGGTACGTAAGAAATGACGATATTCATCGGGACCTAAATATTGAATTTGTCGACACAGTCATACAAAAATACGCAGAGGCTCACGAACAGAGAGGCTTCATCATCATGTGAACGTCGAGGCAATCCAGCTCCTCGACAACACGGACATCGTGAGAAGGCTCAAAAGAACAAAACCTTTTGAGTTAGTGTAGTGATAATTATAGTGTACATATGTGCATAAGTGCATCTTAAAGAACACATGAACAAAGTGTCTTCACCTTAAGTATAGAGACAATAAGAAGAGTGCCAATGGACACGTTCTTAGTAATATGTTGTTATAAAAATAAGTTAAAACTAAATTACCCATTAGCCAATTCTATGGCTAGATTGTAATTATACTCTAGTGTATTTAACATTAATTTAGAATGTGATTACTAGACCATAACAAAAAAAAAAAAGTAATTTTGTCTACCTCGTAAATTTAATATGTTAGCATTTTTTATTTATATGTATACTAGCTGCAGCCCGCGGCTTCGCACGCTTTTTTCCGGAATAAAAGGTAGCCTATGTCCGGCCCCGGGATACCATCTACCTCGCTGCCAAATTTCACCGAGATCCGTTCAGCCGTTCTTGTGTTATAAAAAGTGTAACTAACACGACTTTTTTTTATATATATATATATAGATTTATACCGAGTTCTGATCGAGTTTATATATATAGATTTAAAAAACCATCTCAGGAAGAAAGTGGAGAGTGGAATTGAGAGAGAAGTCTCGTAAGCGAGTATGTTTAACATAATAAGCTACCTACATTATAAACACTATTTTCTTGAGATTCGCGTTTTAAATTCAAATTTAAAGCGCGAATATATATTGCGTCTTGCTCATTGTCTAGGTAGGACGAGAGGTAGGATGTCATTGGATGTTTGATGAAAGTTTCGTTCTACGCAAAAGTTTTTTCTAGAACGAGAAAAGCCCCGGTGATTATGTATGACAGTTACATTTCTGATCTGACAGCGGAAAGTGTTATTTTTTGTAAAACGAACGAAACGTTTCTGATGGTTTTTGAAGGTTTTGAATTTTTTTGCGTTTTGTTCCAAAGAAAGAAGTCAGTCAAGTCAAGTCAAGATTTGTTCTCGGAGAACTTTGCTAAAAATGTCTGTAAAATTAAATTTTACAATGAAAAGCGCTACATCTCTTGCTATGTAATGCTTGAAGCTTTCTCCTTTTAGACGCAGAAAGAAAACAGGGGCTCATAAAGCTATATTTGACACAAGACAAATATACTGCAGATGGACTTTAGAATCGATAACCCAATTTCGTTCGTCGCAACTTTTGTAAATAATTTTTTAAATGAAATGTACAAGTTTATGTGAAGTGCGTGCAAGTTAGTGATAATGTTGTTGACACCGATATACATTGCTATGACTTTCATCAAAACCTGGAGGATCCGTTCATTTCGAGCTCGTTTACTCGAGTTCTTGAATGGAAACACAAGTGTAGCTTTTTGCAAGGTTCCGGAGAACGCTGCGGGTTCGTATTTCATAAATTTCCACCTCTTAGCTTTTGTTCCTCGCTTCTCCAATCTCCCACCTGCAGGCACTCAACCATCATCATCATTTTACTTTTGAATGACTTTCAAAACTCATATTATCTTTAATGTTACCGTCGACATCACATAAAATCTAATTTTTTTTCAGAAACACCAACTCTAAGTTCCAAGCTTTGCACTAATCCAAAGAATGCATATCTGTGTGATCTTCTTGACTATACCAATGCAACTAGAATATGCAGTATGAAGCCGACACAGTGTATAGAGATCAGCGACTGGGTGTCTTGTATGGGAGGGTTGCCGTTGGGCTCGAGTGAGCAGTCTCCGATCACTGATTTGGATGTAGATGTGCTTTTTGAATGCGAGATGGATCCACATGATGGGAGTGAGCAAGCTATATCCAGTGTAAGTGTGGTTTACTCATAGGTTAGTTAGGTACCTCTTGTGCTTCTCTAGACTGAACAGTTTTTGTTTTGTCTAAGAGTCTCAATCAAAAAGGTAACGCAAATAGGCTTACATTTGAATTAATCCCCTGGTGGGAAGTGATGAGGCCTTTTTCGAGCACACTTGTCTAGGGAGATGCTGGTTGACTATTTTCTTGAAGAAAATTTCCTGTCTGTGACATTGCAGTAAAAATGCAGAGAAGGAGCAAGAGCATGTCAGGATTAAATTTTGTTATCCTTTCAATTTTAGTTGGAGTCAATGGGACAGCCTGTAGCTTGGAAAGCTGGTACCCATTTAGCAATAGTTCTGAAAACCAACATAGAACACCTGAGTGAGATCGGTTTCAACTTTGTGGGTGGAGAATTTGTTATCGACCACAATTTGCCTGTTGTGAGGGTACAAAGTAAGTGTTGCGTTTTTTGTAACTCCTTTTACTAGATTTACCAGTGAAGCCTATTAGATTTTATTCAACAACTTTACCAGTTAACTACTTAAGTCTACACAACACTGGTTAGTACGGGTTCCTACCAAGTATGTAGGACCTAATGAAATTAAATTATTTTCTATTTACAGCTGTGTCTTTAACTGGAGAACCAAATAAGGCGACAGACATTTCTATGAGGAGTTTACGAAATGACACTCAAGTTAGTCTTAAATTACCAAAAGAAGAGTTCCACTGGCCAGTGCATGCTGCTTTACTGAGGAAACTGTCCAAAGTTGTGGACATCAAGTCCGAGGTCCGTAGCGCCACAGTGCACATGAACGGTAGCACTGATACAGTTATAGAAGTTCCAAGGAAAACCATAACGCTGGCTGATGTGAGCTGTAACACCACCAAGTCACTAAATGCGGATGATGAAGACAAAACTCTAGAAAAACCAATAGCTCTAGTGCAACAGATTGTAGAAATGCCGAATAGCCAAGAGAAAATTGAATTACAATTTGCACCAACACAGAATGATGACAAAGAGTGTATTCTAGAAAATGTGACTGTTGAAATCCAGCATAATATAACTCCAAAGAAATCAAGCCTGAAGTTAGATCTCAAGAAAGGCACTAGTCAGCTTTCTGCATCACTTCTCAACATATCCAGTCAGATAAAGTCGGTGACAACACATAAAAGGGTGGTTAGCACTACTGGGCCTAAGAGGCCATCGTCACAAGTGGATTCCTACCCGGTAGTGAAGGAGGAAACAAGTAAAGCCTCCACATCACAACAGGGGACTTCGAAGTCTGTTAAATGTTCCCGTCCATTAGCCAATACTAAATCACCAAACGTGTTGATATATTCGGATAGTGTAGCCGCTAGGGACAATTTAGAAGCTTCTCTTAGGAAAGTATTGGATTGTGATAGGTGAGTACTTTTACTAGTTTCTAACATTCGACAATAGCTTAAGATCTACACAGTCATGTCACATTAGTTTCAAATTTTCTCGCGCCTTGTAGCAGTTCAATATTTGTTGACAATTGGCCACATAACTTAGATAAAAAGTTTTTTTTCGTTTTAAAGACAGCAGACAGGCAGTCGGCCAGTCTGATGGTAAGTGTTTTGTAGATTGCAATCAGAAAGACACCCTGTACCTGGATGGCTTTCTTAAACCAGAAATCAGAATTAATGCAAATATGTAGAAAAAAAAAATTAAAAAAATTATTTAGAAACTTGATGATAGTTGTTCCCTAAACATAAAAAAATAAAATAAAGGTATTTAATAACAGGCTTTTAAGATAACACATTTAACCACCAATGTATCTTTAGCCAAGTTATAGGAACACAAAGCTTTTAGTTAAATTTGCTTTTAAATAGATAACCTAGAGCAGATTTAGTAAATAGTATAGATTGTCTACCAACACTGTTTTTAGTCAACTGTAGATATGAGCCTTGCATCTAATCCAATCTGATTGGTTTATAATTTTATGACATTCCATACTCAGTTTTTACAGACCCAGTGATGTAGGATCACTTCACTCCAGTTTTGGACCACTCCATTCTAGAATCACTGTTACGTAAAGATTTTCTTCAGTTTTTGGTCAATTTATCTGGTTATTTTAAATTGCAGTATCAACGAGAAAACAAAATTTTTAGCCTTTTTATGATAATTTTGACACAGAGAGTTCAAATTTCATAGCCATTCTCCCAAAATGAGCAAGAGGGGAGATGCATACTAGTTTTTTCTTTTACTATGTAGATGCATAAACACAGTCCCTCACAGGGAGCATTCCTTGTTATGTACCAGTACAGATTCTAGCATCAACTCGTCAGTCACCTAGGCAGTATTATAACGTAATTCTCCAACGAACCTTGGTTTGTTATTATGTTAAATTTCAGAAGGAAGCTCCTGGTCAGGGACCGCCTTGACTGTATTTGTAGTCGGTACATAAAGAATGACGGTTCCAGGTACACAATCTACAGTATAACACGTGATGCCCTGGAGGGCGGTGCATGGCGCGGCCGCTGCGCCCTCGTGGGGGTCGCCGGGTGTGTGGGGCGCGGGGCTCCGCTGCTACTGGCACACCTGCTCGACGGAGGCCGGCTGCTCGCGCTCTGCTCCGATCTGTTGCACTCCGTGTTGCCGCATTATAAGACTGCTGAGGTATGTCACGTCATGAGCCGTATCACGTTACGAGGATGTTTAAAGATTCAGATTCTTTGTTGGCAACATAGTTACAGGTCTAGACTAGTCATGGTACATACAGTCTTATTTAATACGTAAGTAGTAGCTACTTAACAATTAAAATAAATGTATTATTCGCAATTGCATTAAAAAATAATATAACTCTTATAATAATCATAAATATTACACAATACAAAAAATCAATTCAATTTCATCATAATCTTTTAAGCTTGTGCTTAAAGGATTGCATAGAAGGTGCGCTGGTGATGTCGGGTGGCAGTCGGTTGTACACACTCGGGCCGAGCATGTGCACGAGCTTTCTGGATTTCGCCAAGTTATGGTCAATAGTCCTTAGACTCTTTGCGTGCCTGAAATCGTATCTCTGTCCATCGCCGCATCTAGAGTATTCCTCCAGGTGGCTTTGGACATAAAGCGCTGCCTGGTAGATAACGAGGGCAGGTACGGTCATTGTACCCAGGGACTTGAAGTATGGTCTAGCTGATGTATTCTGGGAAACTCACACAACAGCACGCACGTAAAGGTCTGCGTTCGGAATGCGAGAGGGTAAGAGCACAACGAAGGGAAATCTTCAACTTGCCGAGGTCATCTCCGCAGGCCTGTGAAGATCTCAGGATGACTGCGCTTCTGGACGGAGTTGGTGGTTGGTTGGCATAAAGAACCAACTTTAGTCTAAATGCGAAAGAGTACACTCACCTAAACCTCAACCATCGTGTTCCTAATTACGCTCGCGGCTTCGCACGCGTTATCCACGGATAAGTATGATGTGATGAAATTAGTTCCGAATGTTAAGAAAATCATTTTGGCGTAACCAAGGAGGTTATAGGTCAATAAACTTATCTTGATCCTGATTCGAACCATAGACGAACGACATTATCCGTTGTTTCGAAGTTCTAAGTGAAAACGTCTTTCGTAAATTCAGTCCGGCGGGAGCGAGCAAAGATTATCCTTTATACTTTTTTTTATATGTGGAAAAGTGTCCAAACATTTTGCCTCACATGTGAGCAAACATCGCTTTCGCCTTCTGTTTTTGTCCAGCAAAGTCACAGTTTCCGAGCGACAGTGGTGAATAAATGCTTTTCTTTATTTCAGGTTCGCGAGAATGAATTAGTTCAATTTACTTATGATAAGTGGAAGTCCGTTAAAATGAAGCACCATATATTTTGCTACCAAGCCTCACCTGCCAAGAAGCAATTCTCCACCGAAAACGATAGGCAGTAAGTGTCATTTCAGCTTGTAGTCTTTTGTATAATACTTGTGATTCTGCTTACAAAGCAATAATGTTTTACGAATTTTGCAGAGCAAGTCAGGAAGCTAATCTTTGTTGGTACGCGAAATTAATATAATATGTAGGAAGTTGTTAGATTTTTTTATATGCATTGTATATATTCATTGTATATTTCTGTATTCATTGTATTGCGCAGTATTCGCAATCTAGGAAATAGATTGCTTTATAATCAATGTATTTACCTACATCTCTTGCAACACTCTTGCAGCTTTTAAAATCCTTAGAATCTAATGCCAATAATGTGCTTTTTGTGCATGATTGCAATTTTCAGTGCATTATATCCCGATGTATTTTTACTTTGTATAACTTTTGATAGAGTTAGGGATGCCAAAATAAGTATTTATTCAATCTACAAATACAAAACGGTGATACTGTATTTTAGCTACATGAAATGCCTTTTCTATAATTTTATTTTTTTTCCTTTGATTTTATGTATTTTTTTTATTAACAGCCATCACACAATATCCCTTTTATTTAAATGCATCTAAATCTTTCATTCATACTTCACGGTAATCATAAGTTCACAGAATGGAATGTGTAAGAAATAGTTTACATTTGATAAGTAAATTTTTTGTCAACAACAAAAATGGTGAAACATTGTCAATTTCCAGCTTTAGATTTTCTAAAGCCTCTTATATTTTCAAGAATCTATTGGAAGGTTGTTTTTGTTGTTGACTTGACTGTACATATAAAGTAAATCCTAAGTTTTCTACAACGAAATAGAGTTAAGCTTAGGTACTCATTCATTACTCTTGTATTAACCATTGTAACATTTTACGTTACAATGGTTAATACAAAACCATTCTAATTTGGTTCCATTTATTAACCGAGAGGTAAATCAGACAGCTCGCGGGCCACTCGCTTGAAGCTTGCTGCGGTACGCCATTTTGTCACTTTAAAATGTATCTAAACATTACGAGTTTACGCCCATATTTGAATTATTTAAATGCTTATTTTTGTGCTGTGCGGTAGCGGCGCAGAATGTGCTGGATGTAATCATCCCATGTCCTGAAGCTCAACTCCTAAAAAAAATGCTATATTATAGAAAGCAATGTAAGTTTAGCCCAACTTCACTATTGAAATGCGTACACCCCAATAAACGATAGTTTCGTGATTTGTATAATGTCTCCCAGGCCGTCCAAATACACGGGTCACCCAGGCCACGAGCTCGAAATCCAAGTGCTGGCTTCTGAAGAGACGTGGCGCACGCCATCTCTGCTGCAAGCCACCGACCTCACCAACGGAGGCGTCGCTATATTCTCACAGGTATAGTACTGTACATATTGTGTATGTACTTGTACACATTTATTAACAAAGAAAATTACAATCAAATAATAGAAACAAATAATTAGAACTAGTATTTACAAGTAGGTATGTGAGACGTCTTGCGCGTGCTAGGGACCAGCACACAGCTTTGGGCATGTTGTTGCACAGGGCGGCTCGCTTCGCTCGCCACGCTGTGTAATAGTGCGCTAGGCCAATCGTGAGATCTGTCGCGACCACTCCCGCTCGAATGGATCAATGAACTGCTGAGTAATAATTAAAAATAAAAACATCGCACCATGGTAAATTTACTCCTGAGCCCGAACTCGCAAAAACGAAATCGAAGTTTCGGATTCGTTTTTGTGCGAACGCTAATCTTATACAAGCGACTTAAGAGTTAGTTTTGCACGAAAACGAATCAGAAACTTCGACTTTCCTTTTCCGAGTAGCCCCCCAGGATGCGTCGTGCAACGCGCGATTACAACTTAACGCCAGCACTACAGAGTAATGGTTCTATACCATAAATATGATCCGAATTTTTGGTTTTTGAAATAGTTTTTAATTATTATTACATAAAAGTCTAGCCTATCTAGTCCTGTCCATTCCAATGGACAAAGGGTGAATAGAGAGTAACGTACTCTAAATTATGGTAATAAAATGATGTTCCAGATCCACCTGGAGGCCGACCCCAGCGACTACCTAGCCGAGGAAGGGTCGAAGTCCAACGCGGCGCGGCTCGAGATCCTGCACAAGATCCTCGGAGATATCCTGGGGTTGCACGTCCGCCCGCCGGTAGAAATCACACAGGTCGACTTTACTAGGGGATTCTTTTTGGGAAATCACGTGGTAAGTTCTCTTAATTTTAGGTAATAGGGAAATCAATTCTGAAATGAAATGATGAGTAAGCTGTTGCAATATTTTTGTAATTAACTATTTTAACAAGCCAAACCATACTTGCGACTAAGGACTCTTTTTACAGAGTAGGCCCGAGTAGGGAGGGTGACACCTTTTGTGTGAGGGCTAGGGGTTACTGATCTTACCACCCTGAGGCCACATAAGTGTTGCTGGTATTATAATAAACAAGGTAGAGGTCGACAAGTTATTAATTTACTAAAATTAAATAACACCACTGGCATTATAGCCGGCGTCTGAACCGATTTGGATGCTGTGCATCCAAATGGTTCAGTTCAGGCGTTTATAAGTTATTCCCTAACTCATGCATACATGAACCCTGAAAACATTACACTCCTTTTTTTGGCAGTCGTGTAATAACAAGTAAATAATAATATAATAATAATAATTTCTTTATTGAGACACAAGATCCATAAACATTAAAAATGTAAGCTAGGTACATACTGGTACATAATATAAAATACAGAATGTACTAATACTAATTAGGATGCAATAAGCACCCACCGTTTAAACATATTTGTCAAAAGGATTCTTTAATTTTATTCGTACAGAATGATTTGTTTTCACACAAGAATG
The DNA here is from genome assembly GCA_963662085.1 of Eupithecia inturbata. Classification (NCBI taxonomy): domain Eukaryota; kingdom Metazoa; phylum Arthropoda; class Insecta; order Lepidoptera; family Geometridae; genus Eupithecia; species Eupithecia inturbata. The sequence continues at coordinate 2,033,905 of OY759196.1, read as the reverse complement.
TTTTTTTTTCCCACAACTAATGATCATTTCACGCAGCATCATCTAGCAAAGTAAGCAGAGGTACCAGATGGTTATTTCATGCAACTGATAACCTGCCTAAATAACCTAAATCTTAAAAAGCTTAGGCTTTAAGGCCTAACCAATTTATGTAACGAATGTTTTTATTGAATAAATGATCTATCTATCTAAGTTATCTGAGCGACGCGACGCGTGACCCGAGAGCGGGCGGGTATCTGGCGCAGCGCATCAGCATTGCCATACAGCGGGGCAAAGCAGCCAGCGTCTTGGGGACGCTTCCGACTGGTATTGATATGGATCAGTTGAGCTACCTGTAGATTGTTTGCAACAGTCTGCAGTTAGCTTAATTGTTTCAATTGTAAATACTAGTTCTAATTTGTTTTTATTTTTGAATTGTAATTTTCTTTGTCAATAAAGGTTTCTATCTATTTTAAAAGTCTTGCTATAGCTTACAACAACCTAATTTTAATACATCACCATTATTAGTGAATCATAAATTTTCTGCGATAAAGGTTGTCTTGAGATTACAATTTTAGCTACTTAAGTCTTAAGCATAAGTACGAATTGTTATGTGTATGATGATGTTCAATTAGAGAATATTAGTCTATGTTGAAGCTTTTAGAATACACCGTCATTTGGTTTACATTCACGCGCCATCCTTAGTTTCAAGCACTTTGTGTCCCAGTGTCGCAAACGAATTATATAAAACTTGATGAGAATGCAGGTGAAGAAGTTGTAATTATTTAATTATTTTGGAAAAAACTAAAAACCGACTTCAAATTCCTTAAAATTTACACTGGTTTGAAGTTTTGAGGGAGAAGTGCTGATCCCTCGGGAATAAATAATAAATGAATAATGTAAAAATAATAATCTAATGTAAGAGATTTCTCTCTCATCTCGATTTTCGCAACAACCGTCACGCTCGGGTCGGTGACGCTGAATCGGGTATACTCGGCACCGCCGGTGACGCTTGCACATCACACCTTTAATTAAGTATAGAAACAAATGATGCCGCTAAGACACAAACTGGCCACTAGAACACAAAGTGCGTTCATTGAGTCACCTGTATTCCGGTGTCGTTGAGAGTGACGTAGGATATTCTCTAGACGGCGTGCGGCGGCGGCCCCGGCCACGTGACGGTGTGATGGCCGGTGAGACGATGCCACTGCGGTTTACTATCGCTTTGCTTAGGGATTTCAATGGTTATGCCTTTTTGCCCCCGTATATTTAAATGCCACTTTGATTGGAGCAAGCTCTGCTTAGCTTTTAGATGATGGTGTGTAGATTGTCTAGCATTATTTATTTATGAATTATTTATTATTGGAGCTAACGGATGAGAGAAATTAACCCTTTCCCAAGCGATGTTTGACCCAGATGACAATAACCTAATACCTACCTAAATCTAAGTGGCGTTTCAGTATTACGTGGTAAAATATCGTTCAAGGGTTTTGCGGACTAATCTTTTTCTAGATTAGCTTATTGGTACAGTATAGTTGCATTTTGTAATTTCTTGTACAAAATTGTGTCAATAGACACAATAGTAGACAATAGACTGCAGAAAGCTAAAATGACGGATATATTGGATTTTGAGAATGTCCCTGAGTTTAACTTGAAAAAGGTTGCCTGAGCATTATCCGAAATTAATTTATTACTCATAGAAATATGTACAGGCAAAACAAAACTATTGAAATCTCTTAATTTCCTTACAGCTTGGCAACACCGTATTAAAAATTGACGCACGCTATAATTATGACTCTCTTTGTATAGCTTTTAAAACAAGTAACTCGCTTTTAAGCAAGCTTTTGAATACACTTCGTGTTAGATACAAAAAAACATACACAGCAAGAAATAGTGTATAAAAGAGATGTATTTGGCTTTTGTATGCATTCCCTAATCGACATTACAAAAAAAAATATCCATTCCATGTTTACCTACATAAACTAAGCTGTTTTTGATGTTGCATGCTTGATAGATACTAGTATTCAATTTCAGTTTTGATTTCGTACTGCTGCAATACTTTGGCCTCCTTACGTAGCATCAAATCTCCCTAATTTTGCAACCTTTGCATTTCTGCTTTTTAGATCAATATTTATTAAATTTCCCTAAGCCAAAGCTAGTAATACAAAAAATACACATAGTATTAAATGTTAAATTCTCTCGCAGCATAAGATGCAGCTCCTAGAGCGGTGGTGTGCGGCGAGCGCCGAGGGTTGCCGCCTCCAGCCGCTAGATGGCATCACTGTGCAGTGGTGTCTTAGGGGCGAGGCTCCCGCGCAACCCCCCTCGGAAACCTTCCTGCCTGTCCACGTTTACGAGTGTCCCGAGCATTTCTCTACAGTCGATTACTATGATGTAAGTGAACTTAGATTCCGGAAGGTGGCAACACTGCAATGGTGTCATAGGGGATTGACGCTAGACGACTTGCAGATGGCCATGTGCCTCATGGTCAATGTAAGTGTTAGTTTACTTTTAGTACAAATTCCTAGACCGTGCAGTAGACGATAAAGCGACCATGCTTTGACAATAGAGCGCCACCACGCTACAGCGCCCTCTATTGAGTACTAAGGGGTTTTTTCTTATTAGGAAAACAGCTCATTCCACCCCTATATTCACAGAACTTAACCACCACATCCCTCGGCCGCCTAGTACTATACACGGATACGATATCATCGACGAACCGCGTCGCCGGCGCGCCGCTCGCGCACGGCGTGGCGGCGGTGGCGAGACGACAACTGAGGGGAACAGGCCGCGGGGGGAACGCCTGGATCACTCCGCCGGGGCAGGCTGCTATATCTCTACAGGTGAGAACAGTACATTGTACGAGTATTACTTGGGATGAAAGTGGCAGATTCCTTACGTGCGGGGCCAGCTGCAGTTAGTTAGTTTGAATTAAACCACTGAGTAAATCAATCGTAGTTATATTGTGGAAAGTATACAAGTTTAAGAAAGATACTCACCCGCTCTATAAAGTAAAGGCTTAACTGAAAATGTAGGTCGCGGCTGATCGCGGTGTCAGTGAAATAGTTTTATATAAAATTTGTGTTGTACGTGAACCGTACAGGTGTCATTTTAGAGTTATAGTTTTCAAGCCCGTTCAGCGCGTTAGAAATTGATTTCTATAGAATTTTTCCTTCCACATTGCAGGAGCAATGACGTACTTTCTACTTCAAGTTTGGAAAACGAATAAGTCACTTTCTGAGCAGGTGTAGTATAAAGTAATAATAAATTAATGTTTGAAGATGTTGTGCGCAAACAATATCTAATATCAATTATCGTAAATAGCAAGCCACAGTTAAAATAGTAAGGGTTGGAACGCCATCTGTCGTCCAACAATTGTAATTAACCCAACCGATCGATTTAGGCCTGGTTTCAACCAACTCTTTCAATGCAATAAACACCCCAACATTCGCGTTAATTTGCGTTAGTTTTGATGCAACTCGAGTTTCCATACAACAAGGTGCAGTAGCTAGGTATTATTTTGTCTGAAGTGTAGTACATTTAGGCCCTAATCAAATACAAAACTAATGTATTATATACATTTTGATTACCATCATTCATTACTATAATTTGCTACAGATCTGGATGAAGATAACACCATCACTGCCTATAATCCAGCACGCCTCCGCGCTCGCCGTGGTCCGCGCGATACGATCGCTGCCCGCCTACGAACACCTCGACATAAGGTACCTACCTCATTAATTCAGTCTATATCCTGAGCGCTGAGTTTGATTTGAACTCAATAGTATTGAGACACGTTTCATTTTTGTGTGGGATTTGGTACAGTGTCTCTACCGGTCGGATATGGAACTACGCAAATCCCATACAAAAATGAACTTCTCAACCGATAATAAAAGCTAAACATAAACAGGAGCAATCTTTTTGAGTTACGTACTTATAAGAATAATATTGCTTATTACAATCCACTCACTAGAATGGCGCGTCAGTACAATGAGCTATCTATAAAACATATTGAACTTGACATTTTTAATACTAGATTTAACCATTTTATTAGAGAACTTAAAGGTATCCTCCATTTTAATGATCCTCATATGGTCCTCCATGCTGGAGCACTCAGCCTAGTGATGGAATAAAATAGGGAGCTGCCGGGTCTTATAGCTAGGCGGTGTGCATTGCGCATGTACATGCATAATATTATTCTATGCATGTTTGTGCATTGGGTAGATGTTGCCTGGCTGTAGAATTGGTTGTGTTATTTAGATTTAAACTTAATTTAATCACCAGTAGTTTAATCTTTGTATTACGTTATAATGTAGATTAAAACAATTTTTGTTGTTTTTTCCTTCTCTAGTTGGCATTGTGATGACATTACAATGCCAACTAAAAAATGATGATTGATGATGAATGATGATTGTTTTAATGATGATTGATGATGAATGATGATTGTTTTAATCTACATTATAACGTTTATTTATTTATCACACAAAACTCATTGTGTTTTGTGTGATAAATAAATAAAAAACAAAAAACTTGATTTTTTCATTAGGAATAACCAACAAACATGGCGGAAATAATGCTTAGGCGAGGCTGTAATACCTAAACAAGTCTGGCTATAAATACGTAATATGTAAATAACGTGTGAAATATTGCTTTCAGAATAAAATGGCCTAACGACATTTACTACGGTCGCGAGGTGAAAATAGGCGGCATGACCACTTCCGCAAACTGTATGAACGATGACGTCATCGTTGTTATTGGTAAGCACAAAAAAAACGAAGAAACGTCTAAACGATCTCTATGAAACTTGGCAGGGAGGTAAATGTGATAGAAATGGAACGCATCCGAAATAGTTTTAATTTTGTTTACCATCTGGTGGTGCTACTGTACTTCCGCCCTTATGTCATTACCTGTTAAATTGTACGCATTGTATTTTCGCAATAGCGAAAATACAATGACTACTAATGACATTGACTACTTAAAAAACGCGTGCAAAGTCCTACCGTTAAAAGTACTAAAGTTATAGGCCGGGGAAACCACGAAATTATTGGCCTCTTTTAGGATTTTCTTGAAATAGATAATTCATTATAAGAATGTTCGTTTAAGGTATACTGACAACGTATCAAAGCGTCAATCTAAAATTACATTTTTAATTTTTGGTGCCTTTCGTGTCACTATGGCGGCCATAACAGGCCTATTGTGACCGTCAAAAGTAAAAATTACATACTATGTCCCCTATTTTTTTGGGTTATCTCCGAAACGACTGCACAGATTTTAAAAGTGTAACCAATTAATACCGGCTACATTATATTTGAGTTTCGGATGCCACGCTGTATGGGTACATATTATGTGAGCGAAGTCGCGAGGAGTGGCTATTGATTCTACATTTTTTAGCTCAAATTTAATTTCCCTGTTTCAGGTACCGGCGTGAACATCTCAAACAGTGCACCAACAACATGCGTGAACGACATCATCACCGCACACAATAACCAGCACGGCGCGGCGCTCGCTCCCATGTCTATAGAGAAGTTCCTAGCGCGGTACTGCTCGCAGCTGGAGCGGATACTAGAGTACATGGCTACCGACGGAGGGCTAGCCGCCTTTAGGGAGCAGTATTATCAGTACTGGTTGCATACGTAAGTCTACAGAAATACAATTTATTTATAAAGCCGATTTACATGTCAATAACTGTTTATAAGTATACAAATTGTATACAAGTTCTTAAATTATTCTAAATTGCAATTAAATAAACATTAATAAATTATTAAAAAGTCAATCTCGCCGGTACATAAAATAATACAAAATTAATTATCATTAGTCTCCTTTTTCTCGAGTAGTTCACCTAAAGAATAGAAATTCTGCTCGATAAGCCAACAAAGTCAAAGTCAAAAACTCTTTATTTCCATAAATACAATAAATGTACACTTAGAAAAGGTAAAATTCTTAATAATTAAACACTGACACGGAAATAAAGTGTTATTTTTGATTTCAGTCGCTTCGGTATGTTGACTAAAGTAAAGAAGCGACGAAGAAACCTTTAGCCTGTTAGTTGTTATTTTTCGAGTTGGAGCAAATCCCGTCCCAAGCTTTTTTATCCTCTAGATAATCTGATATTTTATAGTAGTTCAGTAGTTCTGATATTTTATAGTAGTTCAGTAGTTCAACGTTTCAGACGGAACTTGAAGCTAGCTAGACTGTTATCAGCTGTGACAGAGTCTGGCAGTCTAAGGCCCGTACTATGAAAGCTTGCTCAGTCATAGATCTACGCTTGAGTGACGTTACCGTCATAGAAAAAAAAATAGATAGCTTGCGTAGTCATACTACGCCAGCTTTCATGATACGTTGTTGAGTATTGTTTGATAATCAGCTATTTTAGCAAAAAATCAAATACCCCCGACGAAATTTTTTACTTAGACCTATCAAAACATTTAAACGACTGCAACGCTTTACATAATACATTAAACTACATAGATAGATATTTTTTATTATACATAGAACACCCTGAACAAATATCTGCAAATCGTTCAAACATTTGTACCGAGGCGGGAATCTAACCCGCAAGATCCAGCGTCGTAGGCGGACCTTCGCCTACCGCGCCACATCCGTCGTCAAAATAAACGCCCTATTGGCTCTTATTAAAGGGCAACGCCATAATCTCCACGCTGGGCATGTGGGCCAGTGTGACAGTCATTCATCAAATAATAATCCCAGTATCCTCCCACAGAAACGAAGAGATAAAAGTCCAGACAGCTGAGGGCGCCACCATCGCAGGCACAGTGGCCGGCATCGACGACGCAGGCTGGCTGGTGGTCGCCACCGAGCGAGGAGAGATGCAGCTCACCCCCGACGGTAACACATTCGACATGATGAGTGGACTTATAGCGCCGAGGGAGCAGTTCGGACATTCGCCTAAGCCTGAATAGAGGTTGACCTTATTAATACAAATTCAAAATGTCACTAACACACCCCCGCCCCGGCACGTGTTCGGTTCATGTTCATGGTGTTTGTAAAGCGGGGTGTTATATGCCGGGTAGTAACAGTAAGGTCACGTAATCTGCTAGGAAAAGGTGAATTTTGACATTTGGGCTGTAGCTCATTTATACCGTTCCAATCCCGCACATCTCAAATGTAAGCATTAAAATACAGGCCTAAACTCTTACCCCCTTATTCATAAAGGTCCGCTAGCTTAAAACAGTTGCTAAGCAGTGTTATTTCTCACTCTGACTTATGTCATTGGAAGAAGACAGAGTGAATGCTTTAAGATAGCAGACTATTATGAGCAAGGGGGTTACTCCTTAAGTACACTTTACAGTGACAGTTTAAAACCACTATAATTTGTTGTTTTCAGTCAGTTTTAGAAAACATATAAATAGATATAAAAATAATAAAATTTATAGAATACTGACTTTTGAGGACCTCAGCAGAATTTTTGGACATAGTTTAGGTAAAACGCGGTTTAGGGTTAAAATTATAATATTAAAGTAAAAGGGCAAATTTGTGTACATCGTAACTACTAAGTTTGCGGTCGATTTTACTTAGGAATCGAGTGAGAGTGAATGTAAGAAGCATAGGTATTTTAGAGACAATATAAAATTTGTGTATCTGGAAGTATATCCGCCCGAACGCTTGTAATTGATTAGAAAATAGATAAATTAAGGAAAATAACAGATGGATTATAATAATTGATCTGAGTTTAGTTAGATAGATGTTTTAATTGTTAATATAAACATACCGTGGTCTGTTGTTGTCGGGAGTTGCAAAGTATAAGAAGTTGGATTGTTAACAAAGAACAATAGCCAAATATGCTAACTTTTATTTTTGTAAAGAAATACAAAAGTCATAAAAACTGTAGAAATGTGATAACCAAGCTGAAAGTTACAAAGGTAAGGTAGTTGTTCCTATAGAAATTGAAGAATCAAAGTTATATTTATTTAGGAGTAAACATTATTTTGACATATTCAGTGAGATACTTTATGAACATTTGTGATCCAAATGTAATAAAATACCGGTGACACCATTGTTAGATATATAGATAGAAATTGAAAGGAGGTTACTACACTACAATAGTGTAGTTGAATTTGTAATGTTTAACTAGATGTATTCGCTTCTCAAACTGATAAAAGGCCATCAATTTTGTTAATATATTCTCCCTTTAAATTGTAAACCTCTCTTATTTGTAGCAATAGCTAAGAAACGTTTGTTTCCTTTTGTTGATGAGTCAGTATGAGACAAAAAACCTCTAAGCCATTGCTCAATGTTGACAACCTTATCTATGGGGGAGTACCTACATATGTATAGCATGATAGAAGACAAATTGCCATTGGTGACAATTTAGATGTCGCCAAAACTAAACTAAACTGATTTGACAGCGCTGAAAATGATGTCATTTTATTTAGATCGTAATGAAAGAGACGGCAACATTTTTAGTGCTGTTAAAATAGTTTAGATTAGTTTTGACGACATCTCAATTCCTACCATTAATAACAAGTTCATTATTTACAAAAGCCAACCATCAACAACCAAATTAAAAAAAATTAAAAACTTGATTTTTTTTATTTGCGTGTTTATGGTTGCTTTTGTAAATAATCAACTTGATTGAGATTAAATTATCCTCTTTTTATTTTGTATAATTAAAACTCAACCTCCTTAAATTATAATCATATTCGTTCATAACTGCGTAAATTGCGTAAACTGACATTGGCAGAATTGTGTCAAACCATGATGCAGAGCCAAAGATAAAAGAAGAAGAAGAAAGTATATGTAAGCAAACGAGTGAGCATCAAATACCTACTAGCAAACAAGTATTTGATGCTACTGATGTTAATTTATTTGTGGTAAGGTTTCAAATGTGGGATGGTGTGACACATAGAACTTGTCCTTTTGAAATACATTATGTAGTTAATTTTTAATAGACAAAAAGTCGTCCTATATCAGAATTATACTAGAACTTTCTAGCTAGCCACAAAAAGTTAGGTATTTTTAGATAGGGTAGTTTTTTGCATAGTGTGTGTTCAAGGTTGCTGATTCTAATTCTAATATTAAAGTTGATGAATTCTAATTAATTGTTATCAATTAGTTTAGTGTGACGTCACCACTGCCAGTGCTCTTAAAATAAGATAGATTAGAGGATAGTATTTGTTCATAGAAATTAAAATATAAAATCATAGCAAATTAAGTGAATTATATGAAATGTAATGATACCAAAAGAACAAGATGTAGATTGAACATACTCCTCGTGTTATTGTAATATAGTCAATTAAATATAGAAAATCTCATTGGATCTCTAAAATTTTTAAATAAAAGTTGTTATTAGTCAAAACGATTTATTACAAAATTTCATTGTATTAAAATTGGTTAAATTGCAACCTATTAAATAAAACGCCAATTATTTCTTAATCTAATTCACCATTTAATTAATTCATAATAATGTGCCTAAGAAGCTGTATAATATATATTATACAATTATTTAAATAAATGTAGCAAGCAAGTTTTATCAGTGTCTTTTCCAATATTTTGATGTATTTTGAATGTATCGAATTTTGAACGTTTTTCATGTTAACACTTTTGATGTTACTACTTTATAAGTAGGCCTTTTTAAGAACTAAATTATTGTCATGCAGCGCGGTGCAGCGATGGTGTAGAAGTGGCACAATGGCTTTGACTCTGTTTGGTTTATAAACAAATTTTACAGCCATAAAACTTAAGCTTGTCGCACACACTTGGAAAGCACCGCTGCAGCACAGCACAAGAATGTGCAATCACAAATATGGGCTCGTACTCGTAATATTTAGATGAATTTTATATTGTCGCAAAATTCCGAAATTCCAAAATTTCCACAAAATTCAGCTCTCGGACCACTCGTCTGAAGCTTGTGGGAAGACATTTTGTCACTGTAAAATGTATCTAAAGATAACGATTTTAAGTCCATATTTGAATACACGTTTTTGTGCTGTGTGGAAGCGGTATTGGATTAATAAGCGCAGAGCTAAACACACATACTACACTACGTTTTAAGTGCTGTCAATTTAGTTTAGTAGATACTTACAGAATCGACACCAATAACGCAAAAACGTCTTATTTCAAGTCAAGTTCGTACCAAAAGTTATATAACTAAATGTTTTAGTTGCGTCGTGCCATATCTGCATACATCGATCGATCACGAATCTCTAGTCTCGCTGTTGTATCGTTGTGTTATTTATTGTTAGATCGTAAAATGTTAAACTATTTCTTGTTAAAATCTGGTTGTATTTATGCTCTAATAAATTATTTCATTATTTAATTTTCGTTTCCTTAATAAGATGGACTTGAAACATAATTTCATTAATTACGGTCTTAATGTACGGTCATATAATAATTAATAATTAAATAAATAAATTGTATCCAATGTGGTTATGTAACGTTAAACGGTCTGGAGTGCCACCCCCAAACGTCTTTACAGACGTCAATCATTTTTTTTTTTTCATTTTAAGCTTGTTGTATTTCAATTTGCTTATATCATGATAAATATAATTTATAACAATTACATACTTATTAAAGTAAACGTGTGATAAAAAAGTCTTACACCATATACAAATATGAAGGCTTTGGGGTTGCTGTGATCTATTTGCTTTCTTGCGTCTTGCTTGTACAATATTTGAAACCATTTATTATTTTGTGATTGTGGCATATTAAATTTAGTAGGTCAGCACAATCTACTCTTTCGAGCGTACAAATATATAACATATGTTTGGAGTTGACTTATAGCATGCAGTAACGAATTATACTATCAAAAGAATGAAAAAAAAACCTATTTACAATAAAATTAAAATCAATTCATATAATAATCTAAAGTGATAATAAGTTATGTCACAAACATAAAAAATCCATAATAATATTCCAATATGTAAGAAAAAACATTAAATTTAAAACTATATTCGTGTCATCATTTAAGTACTTATGTCATAATCGATTAAAAAATTCATGCATGTCATGAAAACAATTCTCTAAGTTTAGTTTTCAGTTTCTGGGGCGGCAAAGAAACCACGTTTACCTGTCGTAAGGTAAATATCTCAAACTGCAGATAACAATTTAGTGATCTCCCCACTAAGTATATAGACTTTATAATACACAGCAACAAAATACACAGTAAAATTATTGTTCAGTTAATAACTATCCGCACAATCATATTTAAACGAATAAGGGGCGACGCCGACACTGCCCGTGTTCCGTATGGTAAATATAGCGCCTCCATACGGTTCCTTGTTCTCATCGCTGGGGTCTCGACTTGTGGTCACGAATAGCTCGTCATAATTCGGCCCTCCCCACGCAAGGGAAGTTATTCTGGCAACGGGGAGTTTGTAGCCGAAAACAACTTGTCTGGTATCTGGGTTTACGTGGAGAACCTGGGAATTACAAATGTTTGGTTTAAAGAAAATTACAAGTATTCACGAAATGCATAAAATACACGTGAATCACTCGAGCAGTGCGGCCTGCAGACCATCTAGAACTACATAATCTCAACTGTTCCAAGTTAATATCAATCAGAAGCTTGCCCAAGACGCTGGCTGCATTGCCTCGCTGTATTTTTAAGATGGTTATTTTAACTTAGATTTACAAGACCGATTAATTATGGAAAAGAGGCATTTACAAAGCAGAGCGTGGCAACGGGCTTAGATGATCCCTATTAGCGCTTCTACATCTACTGCTGCACGTGACAAACACACAAAGGGGGGTTTTGACCATAATCACCACGCTTGACGGCGGATTAGTGATCGCAGTGTAGGTGTTAAAATACTTAGAAGGAAGCTGCTGGGTTTCCTCTGGTAGGTTCCCTTACCACATCCACGGGCTGTTTTAGAGGGGTCGATTCTTACGCCGCGACCCCGCGGGCTAAGATGATGGATGTATATTACCAACAACCCTTAATGTTTGGTTGTCAGCGCCATAGGCTGTATTGTATTAAAAACAGTCCTTTGTTTAGTTATAATGTAAGAAAATCGATATTGTTAGATAGGTACTTACAGCGCCTCCAAACATTAGCGCAATCCACAGGTGCCCTTCATTGTCAATAGTCAAGCCATCAGGTATCGCGTCCTCGTAGCCAAAATGCGTTATATCGATAATCGTTCGTCGAGCGCCAATATTGAAAAAAAAAAAACAATATATTATTATTCTACAGACTGGTACAGAACAAAAACCTGCAGACTTGAGTTCCTAAAATCAGGCTGTACCATGACGATAATGAACTTTCTAGAAAACTAGAAGCTTTTATGATATTTTGGTCGGTTCGATTCGGCGACCAGACTCGAGAATTTATTTTTTTGGTAACATTATTCCGGTATATTCATCTATATTTCCAAAACCAAAAGGTAAAAACAGGTATTGCATGGTTGCTGACGCTTTTACAAATAAAACAACACAAGCTAAAGTAATAAAATATTCGAAAACCTTTGTAGATAATTTAATTTAAACCATCATAACATAATATAAACGGCCACACCTGATTTTGATCTAGTTAAAAATACTCTCGATCAAGTCACCTTCCAAACGAAAAAACTCACTAAATTCAAATCGGTTCATCCGTTTGTGAATTAGGATGCCACAGACTATAACTAGTGCGTGGTGCCGCTTAGAATTTGCACCACCCAACTCTTCCCGCGGGTGTCATAAGAGGCTGCTAAGGGATATCCACCGGGGATGCGCAGCAGCGCCCCCTGCAGAACAATTCTACAACCGAACTGCGATCTCCAATCCGCAAGCCCAGCGTGGGGATTATGGGCATTACCCTTTGAGAGATAAAAGCCAACAAGACGCTTATCAGGGGAGGCCTGCGTCCAGCAGTGGATTAATATAGGCTGTGGAGGTGGAGACTATACCTACGTCAAACTTTGACGACCTCTGTGACGCAGTGGGCTTAGATCCGCCTACGACGCAAAAGGTTCGATTCCCGGTTAAGGTCAAATGTTGATACGATCTGCAGATATTTGTTACGGGTGTTTCTATGTCAAAAAAATATTTATCTGTGTATTGTATTAAATAAATCAGTCATCTAGTACCCATAACACAAGCTCTGCTTAGCTTGGGGTTAGATGATGCTGTGTGAATTGTCCCGCATTATTTATTTTAAAATTTTTTCACCCCTCTTCTGTCGAGGATAAAAAATAAAAACCCGCTTTAGTCAAGCATCCCACGCATTGTCAGTTACTTACTCAGTATCCCTCTCTTCAAATCGAAATCGAAGGCATCGACCTTTTGCGTCGGTGAGTCAATGTAGTACAGCACAGAGTTATTGAGCGACCACGCCAAGCCGTTAGAGATCGTCACCGGCTTCAGTTGGAGCTTCGGCGACAAGCAGTCCTGCTGTATGCTGAAGAATTGCCCTCTATCAGCTGTGACGACGTCGCCGATTTGTGGGCCTTTGGTTCCTTATAAAAGACAAAAATACTTTTCGTACACAAACAAATAAAAATTACACAAGACGGAATGGGCGACGTTACGCATAGAAGCGATCTCTTTGAGGCTCCAGAATAACAAGATTATATGAATAATCAATTCTTAAATCAATTAATAAATCAATAAAACAATACGCAAGTCTATAAAGCATTGGTGAACTCCCAACGAGTCACACCAAATCCGGTCACAGTGTGACTCGTTGGGAGTTTTTCTCCCATCGAGTCACACTGTGACACGTTGGGAGTTCTACTATAAAAAAAGTTGCAACGAGTAACAGTGTGACGCAATGGGAGAAAACATCTCAACAAGTCACATCAAGTAGCAATATTATATTATAGCCTTCGATAATAACCGAAATTAAAATTGCCGGAACAAACAGACGGTCTAATCTAACAAGTTTCCACCGTAGGTATTTTAAATACACTTGATGTCGTTGTTTACTAAATTTAAATAGGACAATTACATATATGACAAAAGTTATTATTGCAAATGGAAAAATGAAGCACCTTATGGGATTGTAGTGCTAACCTATAACCGTCACCTTCGCCCCTGCGACAAAGATGTTGTCTGAAAATACCTTCATACCTGCCCAGAACCTCCCGTTGGCCTGGCCCTCGTTGATGACATTGTCCGGCTGACCGACGATGTCGACTGTTGTCAGCAGACGTAGATAATGGTCTTTTTTTATAGTCAATAGACGTCCGTTTGACCACAATCACACCTGATTTTAAGTGACGATGAGGCCGAAGATGACGAATGTCTAGAAGGCACATATTCACACTCGTCTTGAAGAGACTCAGGTTGTAGTTGGCAGGGAAAAAAACCTGTACATAAAGGTGGCTCCAAACAAGACATACTAAACTATCGACCAATATCAATTCTCTGCGCCCTGTCGAAGTTTTTTGAAAGACTTATACATGGTGAAATCTTCCCAGTTGTCAGTAGGATCCTCATACCAGAACAACATGGTTTCGTCAAACGTAAATCAACAGTAACTAATCTTATGATCTATGTGGGGAACTTATTTGACAACATGGATAACAGAACACAAACAGATGCAGTATATACTGACTTTCAAAAGGCTTTCGACAGGGTGGATCATGAGATATTACTAGCGAAGCTAGCCTATAATGGAATAAGAGGAAATCTCTTGAGATGGTTTTCGTCTTACATAACTAACAGAACGCAGCAGGTTGTTGTCAATGGTTATCATTCCAGGTACATTCTAGCTACTTCAGGCGTCCCGCAGGGGAGTATACTTGGCCCCTTATTGTTTGTTCTCTACATTAATGATATATATAATTGCTTTCGTAATGCTAAGTTTCTGCTCTACGCTGATGACCTTAAGGTATATATGCCTATACGCTCCATTAACGACTGTGTACTCCTTCAGGAAGATTTAGACCGTCTCACCAACTATTGCGAACTCAATAAGTTAAAACTTAGTATTCACAAGTGTAGCTCCATAACTTTCACTAAAAACAAAAAAACTGTTGATTATTCATATCGGTTGTGTCGTGAGCGCCTTAAGAGGGTGCCTTACCTGCGGGATCTTGGTGTACACCTGGACCGAGAACTTCATCTAGACTTGCATATTGATAAAATCATTTCATCATGAGAATGACCACTGATTTCAAAAAACCGGCTACTTTTCTCTATCTGTTTAATTCACTTCTACGCCCGCAGTTGGAATATGCCTGTGCTGTCTGGGATCCACTCTATGACAAATATAATAATAGCATAGAAAGAATACAAAAGAAATACCTCAAAGCCATGAACTATAGGTGCAAAGGAATGCGTCTATCATATGAAAATATATTAAGTAAATATAAAATGATAACTCTTAATTCCAGACGTGTTCTTCTTCAAGCCATGCTCCTGCATGGTCTATGTCATGGTAAACTAGATTGCCCGCAGCTTGTTAACAAATTAAGTTATGTAGTTCCTCGCTCTGTACTTCGACGAAGTGCGGCGCGCAGGCAGTGCCTCTTCCACTTGCCTACTAGTCGTACCAATGCTGGCCTGCGTGTGCCTCTGCGCCGCATCGTGGATATTTATAACAAGAAATTCATTGATATTGACCTGTTTCTATTATCTGAACTTAGTTTTAAGAAAAATATTCTACAACTTTTACAAAGTAATAACAATTAAATTACAAGCCTTTTCCTTTTTCTATCTCTTTCTTAATAAAATGTACTTAAATTAAAAATAACTACTGGTAAAATTACTGTTCTGAAATATATCAAAAATAAAATAAATAAGCATTAATATAACCACTATGCTACCTTTATACAACAACCAACTATGTAGTAAGTAAAACTTCTGTAGTAATCTGTGGATAATGTGATTGGTTGTACCTTTAGAAACACATAGAATAAGTACATTATATAATAAGTCTGCAATGTACAATTGTTTTTTGTCCTGAATAAAGAAAATGAAAATGAAAATAGACGCAGGCAGCGAGTTCCACACCTTAGCGGTACGAATGATAAAAGTGGAGGAGAACCGCCGAGTGGATGGAATATCCACAAGGTAAGGGTGGTAATGCGCCGTACGTCTGGTTGTCCTGGAGTGGAAGGGAGATGGTGGGATCAAGTGTTGAAGTTTCTGTGAGCATTCTCCGAAATGAAAAATATCCTATAAAAGATCGAGAGGCATTGGATCTATCCCCGCAAGTCGGGAATCCAGGTCATTCACCAGCTGGGAGAGGTTAAGTGACAATGCGAGTTTGTGAGACTCGACCACCATGATCGGTGCCAGGTGGAGAAAAGTCAGCCACGGTGGGAGCGTTAAAGTCTCCTAGCAGTACAAGTCCAACAGATGCCCAACCACATCAGCTGTTGTTGAGCCACATCAGCCTTTTAGCAGATGAAATCGAACAACCTAGTCGTCTCCTGATCTCCAGTATGTGACCAATACATACTGGCGTAGATAATTTTATTTAAGCCAGTGTCCACCAAAATCTTTTTCAAGATGTTGGTCGCCCTTTACCCCCCACTCCATTAAATACAGCGCTGAGCAGACCGCCACCAGAGTCTCCGACACAAAGGGCGTCTTAAAGTATTACATACCTGCCCAGAACCTGCCATTCGCGTCTGCCTTGCCCTCGTTGATGACATTGTCCGGCTGACCGACGTCGACCGTCGTCAGCAGACGTAGACAATGGTCGCCCTTCACCCCCCACTCCATTAGATACAGCGATGAGCGGACCGACACCAGGAGTCTCCGGCTGCCGGAGACTAGTGATACTACATTTACTTGCCCGTATTCTAGGGAATCAAAAAAAACACAGATTATGGTTCTAAGGACAAATCGCTAATTATTTTTATGGGCTTCATTTTTGTTGTGCAAAATAATAATCGCATTTAGGCCGACCCTTATAGGCACGATTATGCCTGGACCAGGTCTGGATTTGCACTGACGTCATAAATCCAGGCCTCAAATCAAATTATATGATTTCCGTTTGTTGTTTGAAATAATAATCACTTGTTTCGTTTCCTCCGCTACAATAATCATAAAACAAATTTTAGAAAACTTATTTTTTTATGTAGATATAATAATTCTCCCGATGCATGTTGAGGCAAAAACTCTCGGATACCTGTTTTGGGAGCTCTAATTTGTAGATTCTATTGAACCACCAAAAAATTGGTTCCCGTTCTGGGGTTAGACGCGGGTTCAAGTCCCGTCGAAGTCGAAAAATTTATGGTGTACAAGGTACAATGTGTTATTCAGTCTATGCGTGTGATATCAAGGTTACCTAGCTTCCTATGTTATTATAGCTTAGCGATGTACGATGTACAATGTGTCAGGTCAGGCCGAGAATCTAGTTCACCTAAAGTCCTACATTATAATGTCTACTTGCAATACGTGATCTTTGTTTTTCCGTATTGAACCTTCATGTACCTATCTTAAATCTAATTAATAAATCAGTTGCGAATTATCAGCGTTGGAGTTATCATTTCACGGTAGCTCTAACATTCTTCGAGCCGGATTCACAGTCTAAATCCGCGGTCGCGCTCACCACTGTCTCTCGAAGGACAACGTGATAACGTACGTTACTAAAACGTTATCATAAGGCTACTACGTCGCATACACCCGTAGTATTGTGCGAATTGTGTTCCCTACATTGCCCGTCGGAACCTACATCGCAGAGGAGCTCTTGAGATGCGAATTGTGTTCCCTACATTGCCCGTCGGAACCCACATCTCAGAGCAGCTCTTGGACAAGTATCCTGTATCAAAGAGGTCTTGTTTTACCTTCTAATCATGGATAACTTGAAGGAGAACCTTGAGGAGATTCTTGAAGCTATGTTACACATCAGGACCAACTTCCTCAAGGATCCAGCCAGTCGGAAGACTCATAAGCACCTTCTGACAAGTATAGACAGACTAGATAAGCTTCTGGAAAATAAGTTCAGCAATCTAGCACCATTAATGAAAAGGGAAAAGAATACAACAGTGCTGAAGCCCTCGAAATCCAGTTCACTCACAATGAAGAAGGATATGGATACTTTAGTGCGGCAGCCCCTGAGATCAAATCCCTCTCAAGCAAAGAAACCCTTCAGCCAGTCAAAGGGACCATGCAGCAAGCTAAATAATCAACAACAATCAAGCTACAGTAAGTCAGGCGACCTTGGATTTATTTCAACAGCTTGCACATTATTGACCTGTCCTTATTGTAGCCACAATCACGCAATATACAAATGTGATGATTTCATAGAACTAAATGCCAAAGACAAGTTAAATGCAACGACGCAGTTAGGCATTTGTGAAAATTGCCTACTTCAGCATGAGGTAGGTCAGTGCCGTTCAAGGCGCTCATGTAGAGTTTGCCAAGGTCGACACAATTCTTTATTGCACGACGCATTTTGGAAACCTTATGGACCATCCGAGAATTCTCATGTGCAGCCAACTATCAGGAATGGCGAACATAACGGATACGAAGTTATGAAAACGATCGAGGATATTATGAACATTCGATTTAAGGCTATGACGCAGCAGATAGAAGAGATTCGCCACAGCGTGCTTCAGTTACAAACCGAATCCCTTGGAAAAAATCGAAGTCATAAAAGCCTAAGCCAATGTTCTTCTCGTATACAACGACGGAGAAGGGCGCAGCGAGCCGACGCAGGACCTCATCTGACAGCGACGGTCAACTCGGCGGCCCTTGTGGAAGGCCCCAAGGCAGCACAGCATCAAGCAGCGTGGGACGAGCAGTGCGCGCTGAGTGTTTCGCGATGGAGCTCAGGGTTGAATATCCCGACGCGACGGTAGAAACACGCAATGAAGCAGCCCTGAGTGTTTCGCGATGGAGCTCAGGGTTGAATATTCCCACGATAGAAGAAGAAGCACGAAATGAAGCAGCGCCGAGTGTTTCGCGATGGAGCTTAGGGTTAAATATATAATATTCCCACTTTAATAAGTGACAGTTGAAAACATTAAGATCTCTATACCTCATACAGTTTTTAAAGTTTACATTCATTTACTTTTTCGTTTACAATCGTACACTTTTACTTAAATACTTGTTTCCTTTTTCGAGTGGCCAGGATGTACGAAGTACAATGTAGTGACATTATCAGGGAGGAATCCTAGTTGTGTCTGGATTCTTGTGTTACACACTTCTTACACATTACATTGTTTTCGCTTTTTCTAGTGGCCAAGATGTACAAGGTACAATGTGTTATTCAGTCTATGCGTGTGATATCAAGGTTACCTAGCTTCCTATGTTATTATAGCTTAGCGATGTACGAAGTACAATGTGTCAGGTCAAGCCGAGAATCTAGTTCACCTAAAGTCCTATGTTATGTCTACTTGCAATACGTGATCTTTGTTGTTCCGTATTGAACCTTCATGTATCTTAAATCTAATTAATAAATCAGTTGCGAACTATCAGCGTTGGAGTTATTATCATTTCACGGTACCTCTAACATATGGGATATTTATTTGATTTGTATTATGTGTATATTATTTTAAGAATCAAACGAAAATCATACAATTTTACTATGAAACCGTGCAATTTTTATTTTTTTTGTAATAGCCCTCATAAATGAGGTAAATAAAATTAAAGCTTGACATGAGCCTGCCTAGCTAACAGTCTTTCGACTTCTACGCTACATCGGCCTAGTCGCGTTTTCCACTCAAGAACAGGCTCTTGCCTAATTTGAATAACTTATCCAAACATACCAATATGCTGAGTGTAGATGTATCCAGAGTCGTAATCCAGCCGATGCACATCTTGCTTGTGCACGTCCACAAAGTAGAGAGAGTTGCTATCCGCGTCCCACACCGGACTCTCGCCGTGGGAGAATAAAGCGGGCTTGTCCGGGTCGTCAGGAGATGACACCTGGTTTATACAGGGCTATCGGTAATTCACTGGCACTGCGTGAACTATAGGTTCTACCCATCATCACGAGCTCGTTCGTGAAGACAAGGTCCTAATTCTTAAAATTGTAGAGAAAGAGATGTAATATATTTGTAGGTTCCCCATTCAATTTTCGTTCATTAGAGGGCGTTATTTGAAACTAAACATATAAACCGCTCTGCCCTGAATTGTCAGTGGGTGTTTGTCTGTGTGCTTGGCTGACTCCCAGTCACTCAAATCATCTTGCCTAGATGTAAAACAGGCCAATGATGATGATGTGGATTTAAATGGGAGTGGCAGATCGGTCTTTAGTTATTTTGTGGGTTTCGGACATTGCTTTATATGGGAGGTCATTTGCAACATAAAATTTTAAGAATTAAAACCTGGCGTCATCACAAACGTGTTCGTAATAATGGGCAGAAGCTAGTGTCCGTGAATTACCAATAACCCTGTAGGTTCGAGAATTCCATTCGCGGGAACTAAATTCCAGGCGTCAGTCAGCTGTACGCCATAACAAAAAATAACACTAAGTAGCGATAACCTGTTCTAGTTATCGCAACTTAGCTTGTTTTATAAAACTGATCTGATAGCCTCAATAAATTATGACTTGAAAGACGGAATAAGAAATAAGCCTATCTGCCTTTACGTAGGTACACAAAAGTATAATTTCGCTGGACGAATTTAGTAGGACATTAACCAAAATATAATTTCTTTAGAACTCAGAATTATCGATTTTTACACTAGTTGGACTGTATTTGAACTTACTCTTACAACAAACTAACTGTTGCACATAATAAATATCAATGTTTTAAAAATTAAAACAGAATAAAGAAAACAAAAACTCACCATAGATACTCGGTACAATTTCGATTCCGAAGTTTCGTGTCTTTTACCTTCAGCTGTACAAATGCCAGGTATCACAAGCATGCACCAAAGTTTTAGCATTATATTTCCGACTGGCCGCGTACGCGTTTGAAGTTTTGCACCCATTTAAACAGGTGTAACCAAACTTGGCTTATCTATCACTTAAAAAGGTAATAAAAAACGGGCAAAACGCAGAGAAATGCCCACACCTCACAATGACTACACGTAACTCAACGCGAACATAATGGAACGAATTAAAAAGATATATAAAAACCCAAAGCGTATTCTTAAGACTTTTATTTCTGGCATACTGATAATAAATCGGAAGTTTTGTTATTTTATAATAGTTAAATATAGGTTAATGGCTGTAAAATTGCGTTAAATCGTTTTAGCTCTGGGCGGGTTGTCGCCTGTAAGCTAAATTAAACTGTTTTAGCATAGATAACCAGGAATGGGCCTATAATTTATGGTAAGTAATTAGTGGTATGGTAGGTAACTAATTATAAAAATTTTCAGTTTCAGTTCGATTTGTACATTTTCGTTATGATCAAGTAAGACAGGATGACATGGATTGTCGATGTTCATACTTCAGAATAAGTTTTAGTGGACAACCAGCCTAAAAGAAAATATAAACTAATTATAATGTTTCTACTAATTATTTTTATCAAAAACAAGGCGTTAAAGAACCGCCGGCGAACTATTTGTGATGCTCTTATGGAGTTAGTATTCGGGACATAATTTAAATTAAAGTAACCTTCCACATAAATAAATTAAAGGACTCTTCATCTATCAAAGTTAAAAAGATGAAACAGTTTCGTTTCTGACATCTGTATATTCATTGTTTTAAAAGTGGTTCTTTTACACCCTATAGCATTTATAAACATACATTAGACTTGCTTCGCTTGCGGTAAATCTTTGAGCATTCAAGAATATATCTTTCCATTCATTATAAATATAATTATTAATAGCCTTAAAAATATTTTATATGCCTACCTGATATTGTATTATGGTATCTACAAACATAACTCACCAAAGCAGACAGTTTGTTAACAAAATTAACATATGCATTGTTAATTGGCAGGCAAATGTGCGTCTTTATTGAATCATATTATGAATACATTTTAAGTTTTTCCTTCATGGATGTAAAGGCCATATTGAGATAAGCAACATGTAGATATGATATGGATATATTACCGTTGTGTCGACTGCTTCTTAAGTTTTAACAAGTTGATAATCATGATACAACACTATACTTAGCTAGGTATGACATTCCGAGACACAACGGTCAAGTGGGTGATTTGTTTTTTTTGGATCATGGTGAAAATAAGGATACAAAATATAATAACCCTAAAGACCAATATCGAGTTAAAATGACCATGTTTAAAGTCGTGTAGATAAAGATTGTGTTGTGTTTGAAGATGTCTTGCTGTCCCGCTTGGATCGTATTTGATAAATACACACTATCAGAATCTTTATGTACACGACTTGTAACAGATTTAATTTTTTTTTCAATTCAAACTTATGTTTATTTGCGTTCGTGGTAAAAATATCATTGGCGTTTTTCAAAATTTACCGCTCATATTATTATTTTAAACCCGCCTCCTTTCCATGACTATGAAATTTCCATGAACTGGGACACTGACAAAAAAGTGACAAACCAGACACATATTGCCAATAACAAAGAAGTCAAGTCAAGTCCTACAACCTCCATCCCTATAATTTAAACAGTTGCTAGCAGTGTTTTGTTGTCTTTAACTTGCGTTAGTCAACAAAGGGCCGAATCTGATAACTACTCGCTCTACTATGACAATGGCATCGTCGCAGAATCGTTCATAGATTAAAGAAACTCTAACTAGATATTGCGTGCGGTGCTATTTGTACGGAGAGAGTGGTTTCAACCTTGAGTGTGCGTTTACAGTGAAAGCGCGGTGGCGGGGGCCAGAGGCGGGCGCGTGCGGTGGCCACAGTGACGTGCGGGCTGTTGTAGCGTTTACGATTTATTGCAGGTGTGGCAAACCATGGGCGAAGATTTGTTATTTTTTACCCGCGACGGAACGGAGACGGTATATGCGTTTTTACTAGTCAGTTCGATCCTGAGATGGGATGCGTTGAACGCAAGAGACGGTGTGCGCGAAATAAATAAAGTTGCACACAAAATTATATTTATTTGCAAAAGGTTGGATGGATGTCTGTAGTATGTTACCTCTTCACGCCAAAACTTCTGAACGCATCGGGCTGAAACTTGACAGTTTTTGACCTGAATCTGCAATTCTATATATGTAGGTCTTATAGACTATACTCTATGATTAGCATATAGATAATATGCCAAATCTTATAACATGCTAAATAGGCAACGCTGATTTGAAAACGCGTGCGACAAGACCCAAAAGGTTTGGTACCCCCGCCACCCGTTCACTAGGTAGCTTGTTGACTAGGCCCGTACTGTGGCCATAAAGAGCGGGTAGGAATTTGTAATGATTATTTTTGCAATAAACTTATTATTATATTATTAATTCTCGCTCAGGCCCGCTGCGCTAGGCTCCCGCCTGTGTCACCTTACTATGGACGCAAACGGCGGTTACATTATGTTAGATACTTCGCGCCCGTCGTCGCAACCGCGCTAAGCTCGCAGTATGGTTGAAGCCTATCACTTTAGACACGCGTCCCTCCATCTGCAGTTTCTTTCATCAAAGGTGAAATGCCAAAATGTATCATCATCATTCTGAGGCGATACCATTGTTATGGTGAAGCGATTTATTTAGTGGAATTCGGCCCAAGGAGGTTAGTAAGTTAGAGTTTAAGTAAGAGTTTGTAATCCATCTTAATTGTAAACCTAAGAATCGAAACTTATTCTGTATACTTATGTATACCAGAATAAGTTTAAAAAAACAAATTAAAACACGACTATTTTACTTTTTGTCGAAAAAATTATAGCGGCATAAAGAATCTCACATACATACATGCAATGCTTAGCCATTGCTTAACTTAGACATATTCGTTTAATATAAGATTTATAAAGTAAGGAGCTATGTTAACTAACCGCGTATGTTAAAAAAATCTACAGACACATTTGTCATCTTACAGTAGACTATTGAGACTTCAGTTAGAGACTTCTACGCGTGCGTAGGTGGCGCCACGGGTGGAGCGGCTTCCGGCGGCGGCTGCTCCGCGGCGGGCGCAGCGCCACCTTCCGCTTGCATCCTGTTGGGAACATTACATTAAAAAACAATACAATTTTTTATTAATAACGCCAAGTTACCAATAATTTAAATAAGGTTAGCAATATACATAGTTTTGCAATCGACCTTAAATAATTATAATCGTATCTAATATAAATTTCATTTATTAATTGTATAGTAAATTCATTTATAATCCAATTTAAATAATAGGCAAAGCGTATAACTCGTCTACAGAGTAAATGATAGCGAAGAGGTGAGTGATACTAATGAAGACAGTATCACTGGCTTGTCAAACATACCTCTGATGCGCCTGATGTCGCGCGCGGAACTCAGCTGCCTTCAGTTGTTCCAGGTGGAACTGCTGGCGCTCTTGGATCAACTGCTGCCTCTGGTACTCTAGACCTGGGGAAATCAATCAGATGATTAATAAGCTAAAAAGTATATGCAGTTATTTTGTAGGATATCGACCCATAGTTAGTTTATTGGCCGATGTAGTGTCATCATCGTCACTCATCAGTTCAACACATTTTTTGACGCGAAAACAGGCATTTTCTAAAAAAAATAGTTTCAAAAATAGTTTGAACATACAAAAAGCTACGCATTTTTGGGGATGTCAAATTAAGGTGGCCGTGAATAGTTTGACATGAAAGATCCGCGCCATCTTTTGAGTTGCAAGGTGTTTACCTTGGAACTCAATAGATAGTGCGATACGATACGATTATATTATATCCCATGTTCATAAAGGTCCGCTAACTTAAAACAGTTGCTAAGCAGTGTTATTTCTCACTCTGACTTATGTCAATAGAAGAAGATAGAGTGAGACAGCAATGCTCTAAGTTAGCAGACTATTATGAATAAGGGGGCAGGTGTATAATTAAATGCCGTCACTCATAAATCCTCTTCGGGCGACAACGTGACAGCTGTACACCCACACTTCGTGAAAGCTTTTCTGACCGTTCCTGACCGGGTTTATTCTACGTCGCGTCGACACATAGGTTAAAGTTTAGCGTTTGAAAACGTATATTTAGCGACCGATAAGACATGATGAACTTATCTTAAGGTGCTACCCCAACCCACACTAGCGCCGCCACCTAGGTATTCTACCTTATTATTACGTTAAACAAAGGAATTTTTAATAATCCATTGGGCAGTTTATGATACTTATCATAAGCTTTGTTTTAATGCCTCTAATAGTTTTATTTTGTATAGGTTAGACAGAGATGCGAAAACAGAGTTTGGTGGCCACCAAGAGCAACTTCGCATCTCTGCATACACTATGCAAAATAAAACTATTACAGAGGCATTAACGTAATATTATGATAAAATAGGTGGCGGCGCTAGTGTGGGTCGGGGTACCATAAGTGTCAAAATGAACCTAATAAGCACTTGACAGGAAGTTTGACCACTGATCAGTTTAATCTGTATTGGAGTAACCAGCGGTTATACCATCATTTTTGCGCACATGTCTAGTTTACGTTAAGTCTGGCCGCCGTGGCCGAAATTCGGCTAGGAGGACATCATTAGATTGTAACAAAGATATCCTTACCCTCTCTCTCCCTCTCCATAGTAGCCTCCAACTCCTCAAAATGCCTGAGTTTGATCTCCAGCTTCTTCATCTGCGTTTCGACCAGCAACGCCACCAGAGACTTGATCTTGCGTTCCTCGACGCCCGCGAGATGCTTCGCTTTGACGGCGGCGGCGGCGAGCGCGGCCGCGGCGGCTGATTGCAGTTTGGCGTCGACCGTGCCGGTGCCGTCCGCTGTGAGAGAAATAGCACTTTATTACTTGCTTAATAATGAAGTTGTTAACCGAACCTTCCCAGATAGAGCCAGGCCGTGGAGATCGCGACGACATAATCAACCCCTCCCAACTATCGCTCGCGCATATCGTAAGAGGCGACAAATGTTAACCCATAAAGTGGTTCAAGGCATTTAAATAACTCTGATCAATGACACCAGTCGTTACTAAGTTTTAGCAAACTCCTTACTTCTTTTAGCGTTTTATATACCTCTTAAAGCTATAAAAGTTAATGATATATAGTGTTTTCGAATAACTCTTGCTATAATCTTAAGTTCTAAAATCGTCTTTATTACTGTTACTCCATTCGAAGGTTTAAGATCTACCTAAGTATGTAACAAATAAATTGGATTATTATTATAAAAATTGCAATCAAAGAATATATACAAATTAGAACTAGAACTTACAATTCAAACTAATTAAATTGTTATAATAAAAATAGAATGTCAAAAGAAATTACCTATCTAGGTGTCGCATAAAACCAGCGCACAGTAGCGTCATAGTTACTGTGCATAATGCTGAGCGATGACCTTTTTTGATGTCGTGTTGTAACTATATTTGTTTGTACCAACTTTATTTATAATTTTGTGACACAAAATAAATACTTTTTACTTTTACTTTACTTTACTATCAAAAAATTGCTGTGCCCAATAGGGTGTATGTACTAACTTTAGCAGGCGCGCGCTAGAGTGCCCAGCCAAGTTCGGAATGAAACGAGCGACGCAATAGCTGTGAGTATCTTTACACGAACCATTGAGCACGCTTTTGGTCCCACCTGTATCTCAGACATTATTAAGTCCAACATTAAAACAAATCCAGCGGGTATAAACTTGCCAAGACACAAATTAAATAATGAAAGAACGTTACAAATTAAGATTATGAACTGCTATGAAACTTGGCACCTGTCTATATGATCTCAGCTCTTTTATCGGTGAAGCCAACTATGTAATTTACTTTTCAATTTATAAACTAACATCTAAATATTTCTACGTTTGTTCTGTTTGTTTAAACTTTAGCGGAACTTTTAGTAACTACCTCATAAAACAATCTGTGAATTGCGTCGTCGTGGGCTGCATTATTATCACAGATTATTATGTATACCTAATCTAGTTATATATGTATACATTTTGTAGCCGTTAGCTTTTCCTGAATAAAATTATAAATTAAGCCAGAATCTGAACGAACTTGGCTAGTTTTGACATTTATGTTTTATTAGATTAGAACTTAGCTACCTATCTATGTACATATTTGCAATAAGTAAATGAAATGAAATGGAACCTAAAAGAAAGGGCAGCAGCTTCCTTCTGTGTATTTTCAAGACCTCCATTTTAATCACCAATCCGCCTGCAAAGCGTGGTATGGTTATGGCATTGTATAAATAATGACAAGAGCCGATGAAGAGCTTATCAGGGGAGGCCTATGTCCAGCAATGGACTCCACACGTTTGCCACAGCGGTTGACGGAGGTTATGGCCACTCTGCTGCCACTTCAGCTTTCTTTTTCTTTGAGCAGTCTCACTAGTGTCGGAACAAACCTGGCGTAGTTTCAGTGGCTTCCTCTTTAGGTTCCTTTTCGTCAGCGGCTGGAGGCGCGGCGGTTGCTGCCTCGGATGGTTCGTCTTTAACCTTTATTTCTCCTTCTTCTACTTCCATGGGCTCGTTCTTAACATCGCTGCCTTCTTTCTTC
Source organism: Eupithecia inturbata (assembly GCA_963662085.1). Classification (NCBI taxonomy): domain Eukaryota; kingdom Metazoa; phylum Arthropoda; class Insecta; order Lepidoptera; family Geometridae; genus Eupithecia; species Eupithecia inturbata. The sequence goes on along the minus strand of OY759196.1, from coordinate 2,006,615 downwards.
TCCCCTGTCAAATATACACAGATAATAAATACTCGACATTTTTCACACAGCATCATCATCATTTATCATCAGCCTGTATACGATACGTCCACTGTTGAACATAGGCCTCGGCCAGCAACAACCAGAGACTTGGTCTCGTCGACGCCCGCAAGATTGCTTTGACGGTTTGACGCCACACAGCATCATCTGGCCCCAAAGTAAGTAGTGTGTTATGGATACTAGATGTCTGATATACAAAAACATAAACATTTTTAGGGTACCGTCGTCAAAAAAGAACCCCAAAGTTTCTCTGGCCCTGAATTCTACCTAAATTCCAAATTTCGTGTTTGTAGGCCTGCTAGAAGTACCTAACCATTTTATTGATTTGTCAGCCAGTCAGTCAGTAAGTGATGTTGAAATAGCGACACTTTCATGGTTGATATTGTCAGAGTCGTTTAACTACATTAGTTAGAGTAACTAAAATATTTTTCAGACCCTAGGTTTTATTTGTAACAAAGATATCTATAGCTGAAAAGTGCCTCGAGATGGTTCGAGAAAAGGGTTCCTGGTGGCGGGCAGGAACAAATACATGCAGATCACACAAACGTTTGTCAACATCATATATCAGCCGATCACAGCTTAGGTGCCTGCGCGTGAGCCTCCATCATGGCTGCCGGTACTTCGTGTATCACTAGTGCTAAAAGTCAGACTGTAACTGAGTGTTACCGGCAGGTTCTGGGGCGGTGCCCGCTATGCCGGTGGCTTCCAGCGCGGCGTTGGAGCCGTGCGCGCCCGCTGCCTTCACGTGAGCCTCCATCATGGCTGCCGGTACTTCGTGTATCACTAGTGCTGAAAGTCAGACTGTAACTGAGTGTTACCGGCAGGTTCTGGGGCGGTGCCCGCTATGCCGGTGGCTTCCAGCGCGGCGTTGGAGCCGTGCGCGCCCGCTGCCTTCACGTGAGCCTCCATCATGGCTGCCGGTACTTCGTCCTGCAAGAAACAACTCAATTATGTTTTCATCCCATCTATTCGAAAAGAGGCAAAGGGTTCCTCGATAAGTGCAAACAAAGTGGGTCATACCAGCGCACCTAATAACAGTGACTAAGTGACTTTTAATTCGGAACACTATTTAATTAAAAACTTTGAAAGCAATTCGCTTCAATATAGTCCTGGCCGGTAATAAAAAAACGCAATAGCTATCGAAATTTAAAAAAAGGATACGCGGGAACTTTGTATTCGTTTTGTAATTACTTTTTATATTTATTTGAAGAGAAACCAAAGGCTTAAAATTGACAGAGTTACAAATTGATAAATACCAGAAAGCTTATTGAAGGTTTTCACGGATAGGTAGTGGAATAGTACAATAAAAAAGGCTATGAACATAATGGGACTAGTTAGTCTACATGCATTTATAATTAGGCTAAAAAAGTGTTATGAAGTAAACCTAATCAACACACATGCGTCCACTGTCGAACATGCCTCCCCCAAACAAAATGTTTTTTTTTTTTGCCATAATCTTTGCTTGGCAGGCTGATCGAAATGAGAGTGTAGAAAATACACAAAAAGAACCTTAAGCGCCATAGCGTCCTGTCTTCAGCTTGCCGCATCCAGCATCTGCCTGCAGTCTTTCGTAGGTCGTCGTCCCCTGGAGCGCGTCGTACACTACGTTTGCCGAGTCGCCGTCACGTTTACCCCAGCGCAGCGGTTGTCGGTTCTTGGCGAGATATAGCCTAGCCACTGCCACTTCAGCTTGCTAATTCATTGAGCTCTGTCGATAACTTTGGTTCTCTGTCGCATGTATTCGTTACGAATCCTATCCTTCAGAGAAACTCCGAGCATAGCTCTTTCCATAGCTCGCTGAGCGACCTTCAACTGGTAGACCAGCCCTACCGTGAGTGTCCACATCTCAGCTCCGTAGGTCATGACGGGTAGGACGCACTGAATGAAAAGTTTCGTTTTCAAGCATTGCGATATAGATGACGAGAAGACTCGACGTAGTTTCCCAAATGCTATCCGGCCTAGCTGGATCCTCCTCTTGGCTTCCTTCTCGAAGTTGTTTTTACCCAACTGCAGAATCTGCCCAAGGTAGGAGTGGGGGCGTCGATTCTTACACCGCAACAGCCACGGCTAGAACGGTAGTCAAATTTAATTAAATACAACGAAGTCACAGTACCTTGATGGCTGCGAATTCATCCATAGCGGCCTTGGTAGCCTTGGAAGCGATGCGTGGGTCGACGACCGACGCTAGGAAAGCCACGGTGCTCATCACGGGGTTGCCAGTCTTGCTGAACGGAATGGGCTGGTATGCCAGAGGGCCTAGAACGCCACCTGAATAAAAAACTCAACTTAGTGTTAGAATCGATTGTTTTTCACCTCAGTGGCTCGAGAACGATGGTACCGTGGGTACATTTTGGTGTTAAACGTCATTGGAATCTATTTTATTTTACTTTATAGAAACTGTCGTCAATAACAAAGAAGTCAGGTCAAAACTGTCGTAATTTGACGAATTAATTATGAATGTGAGCGGTTTAACTACGAACCTTGTTTCTATTGGAAGAACACCAATGTTTCAACCCTTAACGAGGGACATTATCTACTATATAAAAATAAGTCGGGTTTTCCTTCCTGACGCTATAACTCCAGAACGCACGAACCGATTTCCACGGTTTTGCATTCGTTGGAAAGGTCTCGGGTTCCGTGAGGTTTATAGTTACATAAAACGAAGCCATCTAGTGGCGAAACGGAGTTCGCCGGGTTTGCTAGTCTTTTTTATATAATTTTCTTTTTTGCATGAATGTTTTGCCAAACATGGCATGTCACCCTCGAAACAGGGTGAGTATGATGGTATGGTAAGGGTCTTTGGAATAATTTGACATGTTTTAAAAAACGATAAACCTACTTCAAATTCCGGTAGGTAATATTCATCTATGTCTCGGACGAACGACATCACTCCTCCCTTACTTTCCCTGACCGAAGGTATATATTCACGTGCAAATAATTGAGTTTACACTGGCGACATCTAGTTATAATTCAAGTCTAATTTAGTTTGATGACACATGGATGAAACTGTTGTCGCCCGTTGCCATGGAAACCATTAGGTGATAGTAAAATTATCATATTGTGATAATTTTTTACAAATCTACGTTTTATGCCGCACATAGCATTTCCTCGAGAATCAAACTTATAGGGAACCACCTTAAAATCAATACTGATGCAACAACGAAAGAATCATTAAAATCTATTAACAATTGGCGCAGATATCACCAAAACTGTTGCAGCTAGTCGTGATTCTCTAAAAATATTATGTTGTTTTGTATGTTTAACGGGATAAATACTAATCCGTCGGGAATAATTTTTTTACGTGACCACCTCGGGATCATTCTCTGTACAATAGTGAAAGAATCAGTAAAATCGGTTAACCATAGGCGGAGTAACATACATACATTAAAAAAACATACAGACGAACTGAGAACCTCCTCCTTTTTGAAATCGGTTAAAACCCAGAAAGTAACGAATATAATATGAGAAGTATAGCTAGCACCTACGGGCAATGTTTTTTTATTATTATTAAACTAGTTTAGAGGATGGAAGCCATTCCTCAGTAGTGTGTATGGCGTAAAATGGTTCTGTAATCTGGCGTTGCACGACGCATACATTTACTGTGCATGCTGTGTGTTTGATGATTACTCAGCAGAATGTTCATTGAATGATTCGAGCGGGAGTGGTTGCGTTTGACAAAGGCCACGATTATCCCAATGAGGCGAGCGAAGCAAGTTGCACTGTGTGTGTTGTTATGCTGCGCCAGTGCCGTACACCCTAACAATGCCCTATAGCACGTACAAGACGTTGCACCACTCCACTGCGGCTACGTCCCTAGACTATAGACATAGAAACTTTACGTATAGATGCATGGGTCCAGGTCTCCAGGTCTCACCTGAAGCTGGATCGTTGAGGTAAGGCTCTTCTATCGGCAGCCGCAGGAAGTGCAGTATACACTCTTCTTGAGTGCGCGTGCCCACGTGCGCCGCGACGCGGTTCCAATCGTCTCGGTGTAGCTCCAACGCCTCTAGTAGGAGTAGGGTCTCTTGCTCTGTCCATTCGCGGCCGCGGGGACCGCCACGGTACTGAAAGGAAAAACTCACTTTAGAACCACACCCTCTTCAATTCTCTGATGTTTACTAAGCAGTGCTGCAGTGGCTTCTCTCTTTCTATCTCTCATGATTTCTCCTACCAGGCATAACTTATGCCAAAAGAAAAAGGTACTAAAGTAATTATTTACAAATATTTACCATAATATGAGTTTTGAGTTTTGCAATATTTTGGCTCAGTTTCAGGGGCGATGATTACGGAACAACTGATTGCACTGCAAGTGAGGTTTTATTGGCAGATACCGAACTACCCTAATTTTTTGACTTTTCCTACGAATGTTAACACTACCACCGGTTTCATTATCGAACGCAAATCATGGTAAACGTGTAAATGACCTTAGTGTTAATAACCATAATGGAATTAAAGAAGGTAGTCGGTAACTTTGTGAAAACTACGCGCCACAGTCGTCAAATTATTAAGTATGTGTTGTGTATGTTTAAATCTGTTTATAAAATTAACATATTTTATTCTTTTTATTATATTCTTTATTCTTCAAATCAAGGTAGATCGCGACACATGCGTTTATTTAATTATTTACTTTATTGGAAAACCGACAGCTTAAACTAACTTAATCAATTTACGTATACGAGTTGACATATAATTCCTCCACTCGTTGAAGATACTTTCTGAGTGACGTTTGAGTGTCGATCTAGCTTACCAAAACGGATGCGTCGAGTTGAGTAGTTTGATTAGGAGAGGTTAGGAGTAAAGATACGGGGGTATGCGACTCTAGTCCTTACCTGGTCCAGTTTGAGGCCGGGATTGACTCCGAACTCGGCGAGCGGCTCCGCCTTCACTGGCGCCGGGCCGTTGCTCGCTAGTGGCGGCACTGCACCGGGGTCGGCGCCGTTGGGTAGACCTGGCTCCACTTTGGGCACATTCTCCGCTGAAATATTAAGGAAATAAAAGAATAAACAGGTGAATTATTTGTTAACACTTCAAACAAAGCTTCTCAGAAAAGGCGCTAAGTTATTTACATTTTGTTATTGAAACAGACATTTGCGAAAGACATTAATAAGGGCCGCTTGCATAAGGATGTTTACAGCGTGGCGAAAGAAGCAAGCCACAAACTCTACGTGGCGGACGAAGCGAGCTACACTCCCTCACAGCGCGTGGCGTACAGTGTTCTGCTCTGCAGCACGCACACGTTTCACGTACTGCGGCTGCGTGTTCGGGACAAAGTGCGTAGGTTTTGTAGAGCCTGTAGTCACCTGAGTGGCTCTTTTCTCACAGATCCGGTCCGTGTAACTGCGAGGTTGGCAGGACCATGGGAATGTGGAGGGATTGCGGCTGCGTCTGCGATTCAGCCTATAAGTATTTTTTTTGAATTGGCGGTTTGTATCTAGCGAGTGACATACCTGCCCGTGGCTGCCCCGGCTGGCTGGGCCGCGCGATGAGCGGCTGGAGGCCGGAGGGCGTGTCCGACAGCACGTGGAAGTGGGAGGTGGGGGGCGGGCCCATCGCAGTGGGACGAGACTCTGAGTCCAGCTGTGAACAACACAATACTGTTTAGAACTAGACTTCTCAACCTACAATATTCAAACACTCCTTGTGTCGGAATATTGAAGGTTGAAGCTGGAATATTCAGACAAGTACGCTTCTAGCAGCCAGTTTCTCATTTGCGCCAAACCACAATTTAACCTCGATAATATGTATTTTTGAAGTGCTTGTTTTGAAATATTTTTTTTTTATCCTACTAATATTATAAATGCTAAAGTTCATGTGACTGTTTGTTACCACGTATCTCCGTATCTACTTAATCTATTTTGATGACATTTGGTATGTAGATAGTTTAAGTTCTAGAATAACACATAGGAAAAAATTAACATCCGAGTGGGTTAAATAGGGTGGTAAAGTTTCTATGGAAAATTATTGTTCCTTGGTTCGATTCATTCAAAACTCGGTATAAATCTATATATTAGGTCCTTACATATGAAATTGGCGTTTTGTATGGGAGGAACAAAAAGTCGAATATTTTTTAATATAATATATTTAATTAATCAAAGTATGAACCATTATTTTCTATGCACTTTTGCCATCTTATAGGTAGTTCATTGATCCCTTTACTAAAAAAACCAGTCGGACGGGAATCAATAAAATCTTTGAAGGCGATTTGGACTGCCCCATCGGAGTTGAATTTTTTCCCTTGCAAGAAGTTATCCAAATTTCGAAAAAAATGGTAATCTGTTGGAGCAAGGTCCGGGGAGTACCGAGGATGTCTTAGACTTTCCAATTGAAGCTCTTCTAATTTAGTAGCCGTCTGTTGCGTAGTGTGTGGTCTAGCGTTGTCGTGAAGCAGCAGTGGCGTGGAGCGATTGACCAGCCTAGGTTGTTTAGCCGCTAGCTTTTCCATCATGGTTTGCAATTGCTGACAATAGACATCAGCCGTAATAGTCTGGCCAGATTTGAGAAAACTGTAATGAACAATATCGGCACTAGTCCACCAAACGCTTACAAGTAACTTTTTTGGGGTTAATTTTCGCTTGGGGCAGGATTTGGCTGGCTGGCCAGGATCCAACCATTGCGCTGAGCGCTTCCGATTATCGTAAAGAACCCATTTTTCATCACAGGTAATGATTCGGTTTAAAATACCTTCATTATTGTGCCGGTTTAGTAATGTAACGCAGCAGTCGACGCGCGTTTGCCGGTTTGCTTCAGTCAATTCGTGAGGTACCCACCTTTCAAGCTTTTTAATCTTCCCAATTTGCTTCAAGTGAATTAAAACAGTTTTATCACTAACATCGCAGCCTGCAGCTAACTCGGACGTGGTTTGCGATGGATCCGCTTCCACAATAGCCTTCAACTCTTCATTATCAACTTGAGTCTCAGGCCGTCCACGGGGCTTGTTCTGCAGGTCAAAATTTCCAGAACGAAAACGTTGGAACCAAAAACGAACTGTGTTTTCTTTTGCAACACGACCGCCATACACATCATTCACCCTTCGAGTTGTTTCCGCAGCACTAGTGCCACGGCGGAACTCGTACTCGTAAATAATGCGATATTTTAAGTTTTCCATTTTGTAAAATGAGTGACGCAAACAGAAAAAAACAGAAGAAAAAAAACAAATGAATGACGATCATCGAAGCACAAATACATGAGTCTATAGCTGTACAAATTTGAATTTGGAATTCCTTACCAAAGAGGAGAAATTTGTGATTAAAGTGGCCAGTACGAAAAACGCCAATTTCATATGTAAGGACCTAATATATAAAAGAAAGTCGTGTTAGTTACACTATTTATAACTCAAGAACGGCTGAACGGATCTCGGTAAAATTATATTTCCACGCACATTTCCGTTTAGTTCCGTTCGTTTAGCCCCTTGTGTAGGTGGGTGGGTAGGTACATGTCTACTCTTTTCTTAATTTGTTTTTTTCTAATTTAGGTATTTTTGTATTGTATGTTTAATTTATTGTTTGTAAGTTATGTTCTGTGCTGTATCAGGGTTGTGTTCGTTAATAAATGTTTCTCTCTCTCTCTAGTTAGTACTAGTCTAGTGTAGTGTAGCAGTACTAGTGTTGTGTAGTACTCACCTGGTAGTTGATAAGTCCCCACTGCTCCAGGAAGCCGTGGACCCGCATTATGGCGCAGACGTCGCCGGCGAGGTTGCGGCGGCTGGCCGTGCTAGTGAGGTACTCGGTCGGGTTCAGCCGATATGTGTCTATCATGAAGTTTCTGGAAGAACAGAGATAGAGTTAGCGGATTGGTGATCGCTGTGCTGTTAGAAGTACACAGAAGGAAGCTGGTGCCTTACCTCTGGTACGTTCCCTAAGTCGGCTCTTACGACAGTCACAGACTGTAAGAAATCAAATTATATCCTAAAAATGTTTTGACTTCGACGGGACTTGAACCCGCGTCTTTCCCTCAGTACGGGAACGTGCTAACCAACTACACAACTAGGTTAAGTGACGTAGGAGTCGAAAAACTCTGGGACTTTTATCGGACTATAGCGCCGTTAGCTCCACCTACAGGGGACACATTGAAGTTATCCAATCCTGTTCTAAGACTAAAGTTACGTTTAGTTCGTTTGACGAGAGGTGTCGCGTTGCTCATTTCTAAGGGTTTTTATTATTATAGTGCGTAAGCCTCACACTGGGTTAATTTATAAAAACCAAAATATATCCAAAAAATTCTTCAAAAATCACGGACTGATTTGTGGGGTCGATTCTTACGCCGCCACCGCCATGCCACGACCATGCCTCATCAAACTTATAACACCGTTTTTTTTTGTTAGGGGAAAAAAGTACCATAGAGTCTACAGGTAATCGGAATGCTGGCTTCTATTTCGGTCAACGAATTAGCACGAATTAGCAATGCTGCCAGCATTCTGGGTACACTGCCTTCTGGTGACGGCTTAGATTTTTAAGAAATATATAGATATGTATAAGTGTACACACTGTATACTAGTAGTAATTGTTTTATTCTGTTATTGTAATTTTCTATATGCTAAATAAAAATTCAAATATTAACCAAGTTAAAAAGAGATCAATGTGACCAACAACAAAAAAAAATTAAAAAAAAATTTGAATAGTACCTGTATGCGAGATATATCTCAGGTGTCTTAGACTTGTTCTTCCCGTTGAAGAACTCCGGCAGCGCTCGCTTCTCGATGGTGTGTATTGAGTTGTAGTCGAACCAGGCCGAGTAGGAAGGCACTACGATATGGTGCGTTTGGTCCGTTACGTTGTCTTCCAATTCCTCTTTTGTAAGGGTTTCCTGGAAAGATGAATAAATAAATTAATGAATAACGCTGGAATACTCACACAAAACTGCGATGCGACGTCGCATCGTAAAAATCTACGAGCAAAATCTTCGCGCATCGCGCCAATTCGCAGTTTTGTGTGGCTTTCACACAGAGCAGAGCTTGTGCTACGGGTACTGGAGAATGAAAATGAGATGAGAATTATCGATGGGCACTGTAACATTACTTTCAAATTTAGTTCAGTTCATTTTTTTTCTTTTAGTTACAACTCTTTGTGAAGTAATATTAAAATGATAGTTATTACCTGCATGCCTTTTACTGATATAAACCTGTATGAGATAAAACGCGCGGGCCTACGCCAAATTCACTTCAGAGAGGGAAATTTTACTAATAAATAACACAAGATCATTTTGAAGAACTTTTCTGACACAAGTGTACAAAATTATAGCTTTCTGCGATGTAAGTATTATTATTAGCTCAAGTCAGCCCACTGCTAGGCAAAGATATGTCTTATATATCATTTAAAAAGTTGTTTTTGATTCTAATAGTTATTTCACTGATATTACTGTTGACTATATTTAGCGCAGGGCCGTTGGGAGTGGTACAATAATTTGTAGGCCTTCACCTATCTAGCAGTAGGTGAAGTCAGGCTTTAAAATATAACCAGACTAATATTATAAATGCGAAAGTAACTCTCTCTGTCTACCTGTTTGTTACCTTTTCACGCCTAACCGGCTGAACAGATCTCAATGAAATTTGTCATGGAGGTAAATGGTATCCCGGGGACGGACATGCTGCCCACGGCTTCGCACGCGCTTTGCAATTAACCTATGTCATTTAGCTCCCTGACAAATTTAATTGAGAACCGTTCAGCCGTTTAGGCGTGAAAAGGTAACAGACAGATTACTTTCGAATTTATAGTACTAGTATGGATATACAAGCCCCGTACACCGACGGTCCCTATCCGCTAGGGCGCAGGCCTTGTCGGCACCGCGGCGGCGCGACGTCGTGTGGGCGCTGCAGGCCACGCATCTAGTACTCATGATGCTGTGATAAGGCTACCTGTGTGTTGGAGTCGCTATGCTTTCCTTGCGAGTCATCATGTGTGTCCATCTGAGGGGCCGGAGTGCTTGGCGCCTCGGGGGCCGGCGCCGCCGCGGGCGTAGATTCCGGAGCGGGGGTGGACGCCGCTTTAAAAAGTATAAGGCTTTGGTTATTTACAACGTTAACAAGTTGTTAACACTAAAAGCACTTGTAACGGGAACATAGGAAAGGTAAAACGGTTAGACATGTCATAACATGTCTACATGTTAACCAGTTTTTAACTTAAAACCTTTTTTATTTACTCTAACCATTAGTTAAGCATATAAATAAACACCACTTAACATGGTAAGTATCTCGATACAAGTGTTTTATTGTGTTATATGACTTGGTGATAATGATAATCCAAGAATGAGGACTAGGGAACCCAATCCTCGAATAACTGAAAAAACAATTGGAAAACGTAGAAAAATTTACAGACGTTCTTCTAATTACATATTTTTGCGTCCAGGCCTCATTAACAATAGATCAAACCACTTTCTTTTCCTTGGAACTTATAGGTATTCCCTATAGGTATTTGCTCTTGGCCTATAGCCTAATCTAAATATAGTTGTACTTTCTAAATCTTTTTTTATATTATGTTTTAAATTTTAGCAGTAGACTCACTTGTTAAATGTGCTCTAACTAACTGAATACCCTGTTTAGATAGTACTCCGTCCACGCGTTTATTTTCTTTTTGACACATGCACGCATATGAAGTGCTATATGCTTCCTAATTGTTATCAGGTAAGTGAATAAAAACTTAACGAAGAATTTAAGAATCGATTTATGTTTCTCGTTTTAGGGTTTCGAAGATCGGAGATCGGTTTCGAAACCCTTATGGTCCCTTATGGTCTCGCTTTTTCTGTCTAAACAAATAACTTGATATTTAAAATATTAATAGATTTCGTGTGCCAGTAAAGATTAAATTCAAAAAAATAATGAATAATGAAAATGTTCAGTATAAATTGTGATGTCGAAATTTTAAGAGACCTACGAGGTCAAGTGGGTTATTAAATGAAAGGTATCAGCTTATACATTTCAGGCTTGCGGGATTGGATTCCCTTATGAGGACTCCGCAGAAACGGCATTTTTCTTTCTCTCTAGTTTGAAAGAGACGACCAGTTTTCGGCTAACTTCACATCGGTTCAGTTAAAATGATCAAACTACAGGAAAGTACGCGGGTTTTGAAGCTTCACAAAATAAAAGAGTAAAAGATGATATAAGATGGAGGATGAATTTTCAATCCTGCGTTGTCTTATTTAAATTAGTAAAGCAGTATTTTGTCTTATCAATGTGCTTGGTAACTTACTAGCAAATATAAGGGGCATCAATTTAATTTATTTATTTACTTTAAGTTATTATGAGACACCTATATCTCTACCTTTGTAAAATGAAATAGTACTTATGTTTTGATTTTTAACACTAATTTAAACTTGCTATTTGACTGTCTGTTTTTAAAATTATCATCTATAAAATGTAAATCCGTTAATGGTCGTAAAAAAAAATTATATTATAAGTTTATGTAGAATAAGGACTGTGGATTTTGTTAAAATAAATAAATAAATAAACTACAAAAAAAAAAAACAATGTATGTTAACAAAAAAAAAACTGTGGCGGGGAGCCCCACATAATTTTTTTTCATTTTCGAAGTGTTTTGAAATTTAGCTGTTCGGTTACATTTGGTATAAGTTGTACTAAAATAATCAAGTCTCACGAACTTTTCTTTATTTTTGGATGCACTTTTATAGTATTTGTCTTCAAAACCAATGTACTGCAGCATCATGAGAGGGTTTGACGATAGTATTCATAGTACTGTCGTCAAACTGAACTCAACAAATGAGACGTCTTCGTAACGTCTCATTTTTCTATGGGATTTGTTACAAAGGATAGGCTTTGTTAGGTGTTTGCCTCTATCGTGCGGACATGGAACAACGCAAATCCTATACAAAAATTAAACGTCGCGATGACATCTAGGTGGTATCGTTAAACCATACTCAGGGCTCTGATCACCTTATGCCGATTAGTTTCGCCTACATCTTATTTTATTACGTAAACTCAAGTTTAGAGTAAAATAGCCCTACCTAAAAGTCTAGTAAGTTACCAACTTTAATCCCGATACTTATAAACCTCTCCTAACTTCAAGCAATGACTAAGAGTTGATTATCTTCTGTTGACATAAGCCAAATGAGATGAATCAGTGCTTAGAGTCAGTCAAGACACACCAAAGTAGCAGCGGCCGGCAGGGCAGCGGCGAGGAGCTTCTGTATCAAAGCATTTTAAACTTTATATCCAATCTAAGGTTTCTTTTTTTATTATTTAGGTACTAGAGTCCGAAGAAAGTCCCAAAGATTTCCAATCCTACGTCACTTGACTTCGTGGTGTAGTTGGTTAGCACATTCCCGTCCTGAGGGAAGGATGCGGGTTCAAGTCCCGTCGAAGTCGAAACATTTTTGGGATATTATTTGATTGTTTATGTCCATTATTAAAAAAAAACATGTTTAGCTGGAAAGAAGAGCGCGGCTGCCCGCGGCGCAGCGAGCGTCTTATGTCCAGTCAAAGCGACGATTACTTCGAAATTTCTAGAATAGATGCTAACGAATAAGATGTAAAGGGATGGTAGATAATATTACGTAAGTATCACAATGTGAACAAGGTTCGTAGTTAACCCGCTTACATTCACAACGAATTCGTCAAGCTACGAAAGTTTTTATAGTAAATTACTCTAGATGCTGCCGATCGCTGCCATTTCATCGTGTGACCCTTACCCAATTGCTTAAAGTTGGCAGATTTCTATGAGCAGGGAGTAGAAGAGCAAATAGTAAAGTTATACCAACGGTTGAGCCTGGGTATCGATAGACACGGTATCAGTTCCTTACGTTCGGCTGGCTTGTCTGCCTCGGGGGTGGGCGCCGCGGTATTGTCGGTATTGTCTCGGGACGCAGAATCGTCCTCGTCTTCAGCTTCGTCGCGGCGTTTTGAGACGCGGCTGTTGGACAAACAAACTGTATTAATCCCAAGCATGTTCGTAGTCCCTCATTCATTACATTCATATTGAGTTAGTGTAAGTGAATAATGGTTCTATACTATTTATTTATTTATTATGTATCTAGGTAGTATATTTTTGTACGTTTATATATTTTATTAGGTACCTATTGATTATATTTATCTATCCATTGTTTTTGGTATTTATAGCGTTATGTTAATATTTATTTAAGATCATATTTGGTACACCCCCCGCCTTTCTTAAATTCACAACTTTTTTCATCCAAAGGTTGCCTGGAAGAGATCGCTTCTAAGCGATAAGGCCGCCCATTGCACTTATCTTATATAATGTCTCTTTGTTATGTTGTCTTTTTTGTGTACAATAAAGAATTTTTGTATTGTATTGTATTGAGTTCGTCAAAATAGGATAGTGTTTAATAAACACTATCTAAAAAGTAAATTACTTTATATTTTATTAAACACTATTTATAGTAAAATATTCCAATACGATTTGCTGTGTGGCTTTAAATATGATAGATGCACGTAAGTCCGAGCAAGATGTTGCTAAGGGCCTTTTGCAATATCCTATTTATCCATCAAAACTCAACAACATACTCACTAAAAACATATTTATCAAAATCAGCAGATTGAACCACCAAGACAAGGTTGTAACTGAGCTAAAATAGTCAGCTAGAACAGTGTCACATAACGCGTGAATAATTGAAGTGAAGGGTGAATTAAAGATCTGTGCCATCCGGCCAGATGTTATGATGCTGGATGCGCAAGCTCACAGGGCGATTTGACGCTCATTAGGGGATTCCCATGTCCAGCAGTGGACTAGCACATGCTGATGATGGCATACCTCTTCCTCTTGTTTTTCTGAGGCGGCGGTGAGGGCGAGCGTTTCCTCTTGCTTCCCTTCTTGCCTTTGCTAGAGCTCTCTCCGCCGGGGATCAGGTCATCGACTGAGAGACGCAGTTTGTGGATCTGTAGAGAAATAGAGATCAATTCATTTCGTTTATATCAGTTTAGGTACATATTTATACATATTTTAGCCATATTAATAAAAACATCTTAAATTAATAGAAAAAAGCTAAGCTGTAATGGGTAATAAATAGGAGTGAACGAAGCGAACGAAGATTTCAGTAGCAACTTGGGGGTGACATTTGGTCATAGCTCATTAGAGCGACCCGGCACCCGACCAACACTGCCGCCTCGCCTCGTTCGGTTAAAATTTTTAATGGAATTCTATGGACATGCGCTCACTACATCACGCGCGGAAGGCGCGTGGACCACTCGGTGATATTTCGCTGCTCGCATGCTTGCCTTGCGTTGACAACGCATTGCCATCTTCACGAAAACGAGGTTCACTGGTTAACCACGTGGTTAACCACCCGTAGCCCATGCGAGGTTCACCGGTTGACGCCGCGGCGTCCGCACGAGGCGAGGCGGTTCGGGTCGGGTGCCGGGTGGCTCCAATGAGCTATGACCATTAATCCGGTCTGCAGGAAATTGGATGATATTTGTCTTATTGATGATTTGTACACTGCCGGTCAAAAGTTTGAGACCACTGTAAAAATCTTTGTCACCAACAAAATATTTCAAAGTACACATATGATAATGAGCTAATTTGAACACCTGCGTATTCTATTATTATTAAAGAATTTCTAAGAGTCATTATTTATGTTGTTGTTTAAGTTATCATCCTAAAAAGGTCTATTGTTTCAAAACATCAATGAGCGCCGCGCAAGGACCAGGTGGTAGAGTCATTGTAATATTTTTATGATCTGCTCATTACTTATTGTTTTGGGTTTGTTTCGCGTTAACCGATATCAGGGATTATGTTAGCTTCCTAAAACATATTTAGTACCTGAGTTTTTATGGAGTAAATTATTTTCTACCTTATTAGTCTGAGCTCGTCGTTGTTACAGTGAAGACATCTTAAAATGGGAAAAGTTCGCGAAATTAGCAGTGAAACTCGCTCTGCCATAGTTGTTTTATACGGCGAAGGCAAATCTGAACGTGCGATTGCCTCTCAACTTAAGTTGTCGAAGACTTGTGTTTATAACACAATAACCCGATACAAGGAGACTAGCAGTAATCAAGATCGTTCGCGTTCGGGAAGGCCGAGAACTACCACTTCTCGCGAGGATCACTTCATCGTCACTACCAGCAAGCGGAATAGACGCCTAACAGCACCAGAAATCCGCGTAGAAGTGAACAAATCCCGATCAGAACCTGTATCATTGACTACAGTAAAAAGACGTTTGAGAGATGCTAAGTTATTTGGTCGCGTCGCCGTTCGAAAACCACTACTAAGGCCACAAAACAAAAAGAAACGGATGCAGTGGGCCCTTACCCATCGAGACTGGACTGAAGAAGACTTTAAACAAGTTCTTTGGTCAGATGAATCCAAATTTGAAATATTTGGTTCAAAACGACGAATTTTTGTTCGACGTAACGTCGAGGAAAAGATGATGCCAGACTGTGTGGTGCCAACAGTCAAGCATGGTGGTGGTTCCATTATGGTCTGGGGATGCTTCTCGGGCCATGGAACCGGAGATTTGGTACGAGTCGAAGGAATCATGAAAAAGGAGCAATATAAACGAATACTACAGCAAAATGCCATTCCGTCTGGTTCAAGAATAATTGGAGATGGATTTTTTTTCCAACAAGATAATGACCCAAAACATAGTTCAAAATTATGCAGGGGTTATTTAGAACACAAAGAAACAGAAGGGGTTTTAAAAAACATGGTGTGGCCCCCTCAGAGTCCGGATCTCAACCCGATTGAGCTTTTGTGGGAAGAGCTTGATAGAAATGTGCGCAGTTGTTGTCCCACTTCGCAAGAAGACATGTGGAAGACTTTACAAGAAAGCTGGAACAATATATCACAAGATACAATCGACAAATTGATTGCTCGTATGCCAAGAATAGTGAAAGTAGTAATAAAATGCAAGGGAAGGTTTTTCGACGAAAAATCTGTATAAAATATGAGCGACATTTTTAAAGTAAATGGTTGATTTTTCTTGATTTTTTTGTTTTCTTCATAATGTATGTGTATTAGGAAATAAGTATTTTAATTCATAATTAAACCTCTTGCTTTGTATTTTGAGTTTTATTTCATTTTCCTACTTTGATGTAGGTGGTCTCAAACTTTTGGTCGGCAGTGTATATACTGAACTTGTGAAATGAGAAGTACTGGTAGCTTTGTAAGCCCAAATCGATATTTATCCTAAGCCCTGCTGCGCGCGAAAATACGAGTTATAAGCACTTCTAGAGTAGGTGGATACTTATTAGTTAGTGTCTTATGTTAGTTTGTTGTGAAGTAGATTTAAGGTTTAGTTAGGATTTATTTTTCTGTGTCTACTTTAATTTCTATTGTAATTAGTTAAGCTGATGGCAATCCGAATTAAATAAATAAATAGGATAAATAAAATATTTTACCTTCATTTCATTTCATATATGAGGGTCTAGAGGGGGGGTTTGAACATTTTAAATTATTTTATCATCAATTATCTAACCTATTACACTGGGGTGCCATATCGTAGGGCTATGCGTGTCGATTATAAAGTGCTAACGTTGTAAAACTTCTTATCTGCTAGTCATTTACAACGGGATTATTACCGTGATTTGAGTTTTAAGCTTTCCAATATTATAAAAAAATAAAAATAATACTGGACAATCCACACAGCATCATCTAGCCCCAAGATAATCAGAGCTTGTGTTATGGGTACTAGATGACTGATATACATAGGTACTTAATACAAAACATTACATAGATAGATATTTTTTAATATACATAGAATACCCAGAACACCTGGAACATATATTTGCAGATCGACAAACATATGTCCTAAGGCGAGAATCGAACCCGCAACCTCCTGCGTCACAGGTGGATCTTCGCCCGCCGCGCCACATCGGTCGTCTGATATAAATTATTATATTATGTTACTCCGTGATCCTGGCGCATGAAACCTTTACCGTTTAAAAGATCTGTTATTTAAATTACTACTTGCGAGCTAGGCAAATATAAGAACATCCCACCTCGTAAAATGAACCAAATTATACGGGCCTGCCCTTATTGAAATCTCTTGTGCACTTAGCATACCTTCTTCTTGCCATTGGCGTCCAGTTCATAGTCCTCTTCGTTCATCCACTCGTTGTACAACGGCAGGTCGAGTGCCCAGGTGGCCGTCACACGCCACGGCTCCGAACGAACGCACTCCCAGTTCACTGTTTCTGGTGCATCCACCTGGAAAATACGATTTGAGAACTGTACTTGCCGTAAGGGGTCTTCGTATATTTAATTAAAGCACCAAATGGATCCTTAAACCCTATTAGGCCGGGCTTAGTCGATAATTTTGTTAAGACTCTCCTCCACTCACGCAGTTTTGAGGAGCGTTGGAGTCCTCAACTGTCATTGTCAACAGGGCCATTGATTACGCTAAGAGGCTGGCCACAGAGGGGTTGTTTAGTGGGTCGACAACCGCACATAACCACACTGTACCCTACATGTAGTATTGTATCTGTTTTAAGATTTTTCCCATGGAAAACAAAAAAATAAATAATCAACGGTCATACCATCAACTCAATTTAGGTCGCGACGTAACTTGACAGATTATTCCTCCACTCGTATGAGGAGACTTTCTAGTGACGTTTGATTGGAGGACATTTTCACGATCTTGCATACCGAGAAGCATGCGTCGAGCTGAGTAAGAGTCGATGTTAGGACAAAAGATAGGGGATAAGGGCTTAACATGTTGTATAAAAAAATCTTATCTATCTATTACTAGCTCCATATGAGCTCAGGTTTAGGGTTCAAAATGCAACATTAAAGTCGGGTGTCTTACGTTCAACATGCAATATTACTTGATCCGTATATGTACTAAGCTATAAGGTTCAGATTGAAACGTTACCGGCAGATCAGCCTGCGCCCAGGTGTCGTGGCTGTCAGGCAGGTAGTACCAATGCACTAGTACGTGGTTCCCGCGGCGGAGCACCGGTCGAGCGTACTCCTCTTCTAGTGGGTCCACGGTTGGGTATACGATGTGGGTCGCGTCTTCTTCGTCTTCTGTTCAAAGACGCAAATAGTGTTAGTATTGAATACGTATTTTAGCAAGTTGTACATTGTTTTCAAATATACTTACACAAGACTAAGGCCCGTATTATGAAAGCTTGCTCAGTCATAGACGTTTATTCCTTAGAAAAGCGTTACTCAAGCATAGATCGATGATTCAGCAAGCTTACATAATAAGGCCCTTAGTTTTTTAAACAGTTTTGTTAGCATAAGGCACCAAACTTAGCAAGAGCGAGGAACTCATTAGCGTTGCCTTATAATGAATCTTTTTCCCGGATTAAGTATAAATTATTTGAACACTAAGTCTGTACTTATATTTTGAATTACCTATTGATATTATGATACATAGACGAAATATTTTGTTTTTTATCTTTTTCTTACTTTTCCCAGGCAAATCAAACGAGCCCAAACTCAGGTTGTGTCGTTTGACTACAGAGTTTACCTGGCCACCTTCCGGCTCCATCATCAGATCAACTCCATGTGTTTATAATATTGCATTGTCACCCGATTTACAAAAGCATGCCAAATTTCAGCTCAATCGGAAATCAGAAAGTCGGTCAAATTTAACTCATAACATTTGCTTACAGACACCTGAACACCACACCTAACATTTCCTGGCATAGGCCTTACCACAAATCTCTCCCTGATGGTTGCTAACGATATCTTTGACTTTGTTAGCAGTTGCCTTGTCCACCTCCGGCCGTATGAACACACAGGGTGTTAGGATCAGCTCAGCACTCAGCAGAGATGACTCGATTTCAAGCATCATATGCAACGTTAAATACATTTCCTGGCATCGTTCTTACCACAAATCTCTCCCTGATGGTTGCTAACGATATCTTTGACTTTGTTAGCAGTTGCCTTGTCCACCTCCGGCCGTATGAACACACAGGGTGTTCGGATCAGCTCAGCACTCAGCAGAGATGACTCGATTTCGAGCATCATCTGTACGTTCAGGTCCTTGCGAGATGGATTCTGGAAAGGGTTAAGGGGGGAGAAGGAGAGAAAAGGATTATGTTAGATTTTAATTTTGATTAGTGCGAAATACCAGAAAGAAACTGAGGCATGTGTTCTTCGAAAAGATGATCGGACATTTGAATCAAGATTTTTAACAATAGATTTCATACATTTTACGTCAAGTTTAATCGACGATACTGTTATTTTTCCGAAAATCTTTCAGAGAATACCATTCTAAGTAGATCCCGAAAAGAAGAAAGGTGAGAGCTTGTCTCAAATCACCATATGCAACGTTAAATACTTTGATAGTGTACGCTGCATAGCGATTTTATAGTTGTACCTACTAATTCCTTTCTTACTTGATTTATTAAGCACAGCTTTTGACGAGTACTAGTAAATATCGCCACAAAATTACCAAATAAGGCGTGGAGCAATGATAATACGAGGCAAATAAATACGTTTTCTACGGTTCCAGTTAAAGACAAAACATAGCAACAAGCATAGATCTAAGCTAAATCTGTAGATATGGTACGTTCTCCCAGCGCTTACTCAACAACTGGCCTGTGTGTTACAACTACACGCAAACACTCTCAGTTACATTTCCAATCTTGTGCAATAATTATAATGAACAAACACATAGGCAGAGGCATTGAGGCCATTGCCTACAACACTGGCCTCAATGCCTCTGCCTCTGAAGCTAATTTTAGCTGATTTATTGACTAAAAGACTACTCTTTTAGTCAATAAATCACACTAAAGTACGTCGTAACAAGCACGCGTAACACGAACGCCGGTCCGACTATGACTGAGGTGGGTGGACCTAATTTGAGATGCTAGTACCTCATCTCCCCTTTTTTATTTATATCGATGGCTCACCTCATCATAAGCCTATACTAGGCCACTACTGGACATAAGCCTCTCCTGATAAAGCACTTTATTGGCGCTTATCATTAGAGGATACCCGTAATGAATAAAAATAATTAGATGGATCATCTACACATGTAAATTAAATTAATTTCAACTATCTCAAACAAAATTAAGCATTAATTAATTAAATTAAAAAGAAGTCAGTAATTAATAGTGATAAAATGTAGTTTCCAAAATAGCATGCTTAGGTGAAGATAATAAATTAGTGACAGGAACATGACAAAAGTGTTAAGCACACACAATGCGGACTAAGATATTTCTTGGTTATTTACATTAACAATCACATCAGGTTTATGAACTTCTGCATGAAATGGAATGGGACCAATGGAATTAATCTAGAACTGCTACCCAAAGCAAGGATTTCCAAATGGCAATTTCAATAGGAACCACAACTTTCAAAATGTTAACCATTCTTATCAATTGCTCATAATGAAACTTATGGGTAATAATTTTAAATGTAAATGCTTCTCATACGTACAAGAACACAGTATATACACAATTTAATCTTTGATTTTAATAGTGACTAGGTTAAAATTAGTATATCATACCCTTCGTGCATTTAGCACTGACATGTGTCTGACATATAAAAATGTATATTGCGAATAATAACAAAAACTTCCCTCAGGCGCGTCATGTAACCATAGCCGATGCGTAATAATATCTTTGTATTGTCTTTCTATTACTTCAAATTCCTTAATATTTCCACAGTTTTTTTTTGTTTGTGTGATAAATACTAATCCCTCAATAATAAAAATGTTATGAGACCTCCCTCGGGATCATTCTCTATACAATAGCGAATAATTTTCAAAATTGGTCTATAATTGAGGGAGAAATCGACGGACATAGATACAGCCGAACATAGTACGTCCTCTTTTTTTCGCAGTCGGTTAAAAAAGGCAACGATTGTTAGAAATTTATTAAGGAGGGCTTCTACTTTAGGTTAATTTCAAAATATGAGTTTGCTTCTTTGCTAAGTTGGACAGTGGTCAATGGACCGTAAATTGCAAGGTCTGTACACTACAGTGGGATGCTTTGTGGATGATGATGAAATCCTATGTCGAAAGGTTGATATCGACGCCCGTGAGAGAGTATTATTGCCCGACTGCGAAGAATAGTCATGTTTTTGGGCACCTTAAGTTAAGTTAGCTGTCACTGTAGCTCAAACAGATGGACCGATTGTGACAAATCAGGTGTAGTTGTTGTTAGGATTTATTAGGATGACAAAAGTTACTTTAAGCTATTTAAAATGTGTAACAATTCAATTTGTTTTGCCATTATAAATAAGTTCGTAAATTCTACGCAGATTTTGTCAAATAAATAAAAACATTAATAATGCTTGATAATTCACACAAACGAGAGGTCGTTGAATTTATTTGGATCATAAGAGCGACGAAAAATCTATTCAAAGTAAACAAATCCATTATGGCGGCTGTAAGACGCCATTTTCCTACCCAAGTAAGCTCTACGCAGTCGGGTTCCTTGTTTTCAGTTTTATATTTTTCAAAAATGTCAGAAACATGTCAGCAGTGATGTGTTATGCCGGTGCATCTGGCGGATGGTGAGAGGCAGCGTGCGGTGCATACCTTACCGACCTGGAAGTCGAACTTGCGCCACCGCTGCTCCGACTTGAAGCGGAACATGGTAGCTAGCACGGTGCACAGTGAGCCACCCGGCTTCATGTCCATGAAAACTTTCATCTGGAACAATGCAGTCACATTTAATCTTAACAATTATTAACAAAGATAATTTTATTAAAATTGAAACAGTTGAACTAACTGCAGACGGTTGCAAATAATCTACAAGTAGCTCAACTGATCCATATATCCATCTGCGGGGCAATGGAGCCAACGTGGCCAGCGTCTTGGGGACGCTTCCGACTGCTATGATATAGATCAGTCACATTTATATATAAAAGATTAGATTGTTTTTTTTGACACAATTTGGTACAAAACTGACTATTTGACGACCTCAATTTATTATACATTGAGGTCGTCAAATAGTCAGTAAAGTATTCTAATTTAATTTTTCTTTAGTGGAGACCGTGACTCGGCTTAAGTGGAGTAGGACGCCCTCCAGCCAAGTGGGATAGGTTTATCTTAGGCGGGTTTCTACCGCGAGCGGAGCGGACCCATTTTAACTCGCAACAGTTAACTGCATACTTGTATTTCCACCAACAAATAATCGAGCGGAAAGGATTGAGCGAGCAGAAAGTGTTGAAATTAACTGTGCCCACTCACTCTCATTTTCCGTTTACCTTTTTGCGGTGGAAACCCGGCTTCAGCAGTGGACTAGTTAAGCTGATAATGATGATGTGATTGAGAAATAGCATATTAAGACATGTTTTATTGCAGATTATGAAAATTTGTTCCTCTGGCAAACTCGTGTCGTATATATCTTTGTCGTTTGAAGGCAAGAGTCTGGTGATGTTAATAAATAATTGCATATCTATGTCTTTTTTAATTATTAAGTCTGTGAAGTCGTTACTTTTTTAACTGAATTCGAAAAACGGAGGTTCTTTGTTTGGCTGTCTCTCATCTTTTTTTTTATGTGTGTGTTCATCGATTTCTCCGTCAATTCCTATGGACTAGACTAGACTATTTAGAAAATTATTTCGCTATTGTATAGAGAACTAGCTTCAGCCCGCGGCTTCGCACGCACTTTAAAACAAACGACTCTAAGCTAAGATAAGAGAGGTCTTTTTAAGTAAGAGAGATTTATAAATCTTGTAATTTTTTCTTCTGTAGGTATATAGACAAAACACTTAGATTGCGTCTGATGTGACCAAAACGAATGGACGGATCGGGCTATTGCATCTACATTATGTTGTTCTAAACTAAACATGGAATAAGTGCTACGCATATGGCGTGCTAAAGTGCTGATGCTTGATGACTATCTTAGAGCACCTACAAATACTTTACTGTCTATTGTTTGCAACCGTTTGGCGAAGCGAATTATGAAAGACCTTCAAGCAATAACAATAGGTGTTTTGACCTTCTACTTGTGAAATTGTATTAAATTTAATTAAAATTGAAAATCCGGAAACCAAGTAAACTTATTATAAATCCAAAATAACATATGTGGGATATACAGAAGGTCATAAAATTTTACATTACTAGTTTCTGCCGCGGCTTCGCACACTTTGTTTTCGAGAAATAAACCGCCAAGTGCGAGTCGACTCGCACACGAAGGGCTCCGCACCGTAAAAATCAGGCAACTTTTTCAAAGAACATCCAATACAAATGTTCACTTGTTGGGAGACCCTTTAAATTTACAACTTTATTTTATTTTAAGTATTTGTTGTTATTAAAGTTGTAGTGTTACTTATTTATACAAAGTTTCATATTTCTACGTGTGGTTCAAGAGAAAGAGCCTTGACAAACTAAGAGCAAAAATAGCTAAAAAACACGTTTTTGTATGGAAGCCTCCTTCAATTTCGAGATTTATCTTATTTTTATTATTTGTTGTTATAGCGGCAAGAGCAATACACATTCTCTAAACTATTTCAACCGTCTACCTCTTACTGTTCATGAGATAGAGCCCTGTGACAAACGGACGGACGGACGGACAGCGGAGGCTTAGTAATAGGGTTCCGTTTTCACCCTCCGGGTACGGAACACTAAAAAGTTGCCTATACGTTTTTTAACAAAGATCTATTGTTCTATGAAAACGTTACCACACGAATTCCATGGAAACTGATTTACGGGATAAAAAGTGCCTATGTGTTATTCCGGGTAGACCTACAGGAATATAAAATTCCAGCCCGATTCCGTTCAGTATTTTCGATGTGAAGAATTAACAAACATACATACATATGTACGTCCACTCACACTTTAGCATTTATAATATTAGTATGACTTCCAGGATTTTAGGTCAGAAAGGGTAGATGAAATACCTGCATTTAGGTACACCTTCATCTAGGCCATGTCTGGAGGTCTACTTAGAAAGACTAATGAAGTTGACGGATGACGTCTATCGTACGAAACGAACCTTACCACCAAGTTGCTTCGGGTGCGTCACCAATTGATACGTTTCGTATTGGATCTCTAAGAAATAAATGTCAGAATAATTTTTATAGAAAGGTCATCGAAAGAACGGATCGGCCGTCCTTCGTTTTGTGCGATCCGACGTCTTCCGTCAACTCCGTTCGTTTTTCAAAGTAGACGTCCTGTAACGGAAAGCAAAATCCTAATTGTTTTTGCAATATTGGCATTGGCCTTTGTAGAGCATGTGATTATATTCTCATAATCACATGCTCTACAAAGGCCGCAAAGGCATTGTCACAACAATTGCTTTCTACCAATTGTTGTGACAATACTCTTTGCATAATTTTACTGCTCTTAATTACATGGTTGGTGACTCGGAACAAGTAAAATGGTTTTCGATTAGTTCCTCGTTGGTCGGTCAACGGAAATACATCAGCAGTCATCCGCCTGAAAAAAACAACTCCACTTTTGTATATCGTGGAATTACAATTTCAAAAGAAACCCTGATGCTTATAACCTGCTTCACCCCGCCTTTTTGCACTTTCCCCTAGATCAATAGGACTACTAGAACAAGATTAAACATTTTTCTTAATCTCCGAGCGGCTGCGGTGCGACCCCAAGGGCCGCACGGTCGGGCAGTGAGTGAGTTAAGCAAAACATCTCCCGAATTCGATGTAGGAAAGTTGTAGCCTATTACTTAAATAAAAAAGCTTTATTTCTGACAAGTCGGCGAGCAACCATGTACAGTCAGCTACTATACACTCCTTAAGTTTTCACTTTTATTTTAATCTGAACTTTTCAAATTAAAGTCCACGCACACATTTTTCGTAGAAAGTCATCGTACTTGTCAGAATGCGGTAATACAAATTACTATACACTTGCTATTTAATCAAATTGAAAACATGGTAGTGTATACATTTTTTCGCAGCTGACTGTACAGCCATCTTAGGAAAAACTGTTAGCAGTATTATCGTGATTGTCCACTGCACCGCAAGTCACCATATTATTTAACATCCGCTGAAATCAGTAAGCTCTTCTCTACCGTAACAATCAAAGAATTCGCAATATCGTGGCCTTCGACCACAAGGAACCGCAAGGAAGGAAAACATTGAAACTAGAGGAGTTTTAAAGCGGATGACATTACGGCGTATGATTTCAGCAGAACTGAAGGATTTACAGACATTTTTTTTGTCTTGAAATCTAATGTATCTGAAATATATATATGTATGTAGGTCTAAAAAGAGCACTTCCTACTATCATAAATATGATCTATCTTTAGTATATTATTATTATAAAAGGTATTTATTAGGTTTATTTAGTGATTATTATTTTAATTTAAGTATGTTTATTATATGTATTGTAAATAGCTACCTACTATTACTATAATTGTCAGTTTATCTTGATCAATTAATTGTTTTTGTACACTTCCTCTACCTGTTCCATCGCCTCTCCTATAACTCTAAGGTTTGCTGGAAGAAAACTCTTTTAAGGGTTAAGCTCGCCTATGTACATACCCTATTAAATTAAATCATGCTTATGTATTATTGTGTACAATAAAAAATTACAGAATAAAATCCATACTGTCCATACAAATCACTGGATGTTATACAACAAAGTACCCCCCCGCTTCCCCACCGGGTCTGTCTGCCTGTCTGCACGAGATAAACTCAAAAACTTCCGTCCGGATTATTATACATACAGTATTCACGAATCAGAACAAGGGAGGGAGGCCTTTGCCCTGCAATGAGGCAATACAGTCTGGAAATAAATAAATAAAATAAATAAATTCACCAATGGACGGATGCTTGACCTGATATACTCGGTTCAAGAACCCTAGATATTTTTTGTAAACAAAGGGACGACAAAACTAAAAAAAAAATTGGTGGAAAATGTTTTACATCGGAGTTGAATTTTTGGTTTTGACAGCTTTCATACATCATTTCATTCGCCTCTTTTCAGGTTTCGAACTAGAATTTACACGCGTGTGCGTGTTGAAGTTTTTTCTTGTTTTAGTGGTTACCTAGTATTTTTCTGTTATTGTTATCAGTTTTCTTTAACATTAGGTTATAAGAAATATCTCTAATTGGCTATATTTTTCAAGTAAAAGAGCGTGAAACGCCGCGAATAGAAACTAGTAAGTTATTCAATGAACCTTTTACGCATCACGTCACGATTCAAACATTATCTCCCTTGATTCAAACATTATCCGACTAGTCCCACAGTACGGTAGGCATTAGCTAGCTTACCTATCTCAGTCGCGTAACAACCGTGGCATTGACCAGTCGCATTTCGAAAGCGACAGAGCCCCTCGAACAACCACGAATTTACAATTAGTTACTTGATTTTTTTATATTTGTTAGTAATAACAATGTTGATACACGGGATTTTGGTACTGGCGGGTATCATTAATGGATTATCAGCTTCAGCACCGCCGCCGCTCATAAAGAACGTAAGTTTATCTTTTACGATTTTTTGTTCAATTATTTTTTATTGTATATTAAGTTATTGTTATTGACTCTAAAATCACTTATTAATATATTTGTTTTATGTAAAACTAGCTTTTGCTAGCGACTTAGCACGCTTGATTTCCAAATAAACAGTAGCCTAATCTGCAAGTTGGATTATGTTTGGCGTGTAGGTACGTTAAACTTCATATTGATCTGTTCAGTAGTTTTGGAGATCTTAGATAATAAACATTTTGGCATCTCCACAAACTTTAAAATATAAGAGCTTAGCAGGATATCTTGTTTATGTGTTTGAATTTTTAGTTTAATTGATTAAACCGCATTAAAATTTATTGCAAGGGTTTACTGATCTCAGTTGTCTCTCGCGGTCTGTGTATTTGTAATCGTTAGATGAGTTCTGCATTGACTGACAAAAAATACAAGTTCAAGAAAGGGCAAAAGCATAAAAACAAAATAAATAAAACTGTTTTTAAAATAACAAGGTTATTGGCTCATTCTTAATAAGTTTTGTTTGACCTCTAGGAGAATGGACATTTTAATCTCGTATGTAACCTACTGTTTAATCTT
The DNA here is from genome assembly GCA_963662085.1 of Eupithecia inturbata. NCBI lineage: Eukaryota > Metazoa > Arthropoda > Insecta > Lepidoptera > Geometridae > Eupithecia > Eupithecia inturbata. Next base: position 1,979,745 of record OY759196.1, on the reverse strand, counting down.
GTATACCTACCACAAAACCCAACCCAGAAAATGTATTGCAGTTTTTTATTCATTTACTTAGACAAAAGTTGGGTATAAAGTAAATTCAGGACAGGCAAAAATTAAAAGAGGCCTATACCTAGTAGGCATTATTTTGCGATGATAATGATGGAAGCCAAGTAATTTTCTACATCAATACTAATATTTATGTAGAAGTGCCGATTCTGTTGGCACCAAAACCTAACTACAGGTCATCCATCACTCATTGGAGCCACTCGGCACCCGACCCGCACAGCCTTGACTCGTGCGGGCGCCGCGGACCGTCGTCGGCGGGTGGTCGGCGCGCGGTCAACCTGTGAACCTCCCGTGGAACTCATGCGCTGTCAACGCAAGGCAAGCATGCAAGCAGCGAGCAATCCACGCGCTGCCCGCGCGTGGACGGCTGGTCATCAACCCGCTGTCACCGCGTTGACAGCTTGCGAGCGAGGCGATCCGGAGTTGATGTAGTGAGCGCATATCCATAGAGTTCCATATAAAGAATAGTAACCGCAAGAGGCGAGGCGGTGCGGGTCGGGTGCCGAGTGGCTCCAATGAGTCAACCTTACAACACACGACAAGCGTAAAAATGTAACCGTCCCTTTAATTACAATACTAAGTAAACGGCAACATTTTAAGGTAAGCTAGTTTTAGTACCAACAAAATGGACACCATTGACAGGTTTTTGGCGTGTTATTTGCAGATTTATGGTGGCGGAGAACATTTCGAGGGGCCGCACTGGGCCGGCTCTGAAAACGCACTGTACTGGGTCGATATACACGGCCAGAAAGTGCTGAGACTGGATGTAGATTCAGGGAACGTCACAGCCAGAGAGATATGTAAGTAGAATGTTTGAAAATAACATGTCGAGGGCCCTTGTCCTGGACACGACGAGCCTTCATAGTTTGTAGGAACGATAACTTTGTGCGGACTGAATAAGGCTCGAAATTATGCGACAAACTCTACATAGCTACAGAATAGATAATAGTGTTTATAGGGCATAGATTGTGTAATAGTTGTCGGCACCCGACTCGCAGGTACCTGCCTATTTATAGATTGATTTCTCGAATGAATGGAAACAAAAGACAAGGACAATAAAAATGTTCTAGAATAAAGAAAGAGATAGGTAGGTCTCTGGATGTTAGGAGAATTTTCTCGTAGGACAAAATTGGGTATAAAAGCCGAGCCTTTTCGAAGTTTAGTTAAGTTCAGATCTAAGCGAACACACGGTGGTAATAAGAGTGCAAAGTGGGAAATAAAGGAAAAATACAGAAAAAGGAGTTTTATTTGGAAGAAAGTAAATACAGTCCACCACAGCCCTATTGGGTGGTATGGTCGCGGCGTAAAAATTAAATAAAAATCAAATTGTTTATTTGCAAGAATACAAAATTTTTGTACATGTCAGATTTTATAACTATTTTAGTAAATGTATTCAGCCTGCACGCAAGCGTGCAAAAAATAAGCGAGTCATATTATTATAATTGTATATTAAACTTTGTTTAGTCATTGGTAACAATTAAAATTTCTAGATATTCGTTCACAGTATAAAAACATTTTGAAATAGCCATCCCCTCCCTTTTTTAAATTTGCATTTAATTCTTTTAGTTCTTCCGGTAATTTATTGTAAATAGACACATGCTATAAACATTTCTTTTATAAATATCTCTATGGCACTGCTGTTTATGGAGCAAATTTTTAAACTTAGGCCTTTTTTGCCGGGTTATTACATCGCTACGTTTTCGAAAATATGTTGGATATGATTTTACAAATAGAAAATTTTCCCTTAACTATATACATACATGCGAGAGGAAGAATCCTACAGTTCTTGAAGAGGCTTGCAACTATCAAGGAACCAAGACTTGTTTATCACCCTAAGACATCTTTTTTGAATTTTAAATCACACATCACCTGATTTTACGTGTACTGAGTTGCCCCACAGTAACCTCCAACCCAGCCCGACGATAAAAGCCGACTAAGGGAACCTACCACAGGAAAGGCAGCAGCTTTCGGTTAATTTTAACACCTCCACTGCGATCACCAATCCGCTAGCTAAGCGCGGCGATTCTGGCAAAACAACTCTTACTACGTAAAGCGATTGATAAGACTGATTATCAATGACTTGACCGACTGTTCAACTAACTTTGTTCAAAATCCACCCAATAAGTTCTCGACAAGAGGTTTGCCCATTGATTATTCTGATCTGCGTTCAAGAAACCGGGCGACAGCCTTTACTTTTTCTGGAAGTCCAGCACAGGACTGGTAAAGGCTGCCAATAAGGCGCTTATCATGGGGGGGGGGGGGGTTAAATGCCATAATCCTCACGCTGGGCGCAGAATAGATCCACCAGCGAACTGCGATACGGGTTGGGTATCGCAGTTCGCTGGTGGATCTATTCTGCAGGAAGCGCTGCTACCCGCATCCCGGATATAAATCCCTTATACAGGGTGTCCAGTGGCAGATTTCAAAGTTTGAGCAAACATAGTTTCTGAACGCAACGATACGATAGAGGGGCGCGGGGGGCGTCGTTAGAAGCGCAAGCGGTGCGGATGTTTTAGTTGCCATGGAACAGTGGAGTGGAGCGCATCGCGCTTTTGCCATCGAGGCGTACAATTCGAGTGGATTTTTGCTGTCTGTAGCACGCAGTCGATTTAATAATCGTTACGGTATTCGTCGATTACGTGATGGACCATCGATCAAACTCATTCAATCATGGGTAGCAAGGTTCAGAGCTACAGGATCAACATTGAATAGACCCAGGCCAGGACCTACACCATCGGTAGCCACGGATGAATGCATCTGCATCTGCAATCATAGGGCCCTATCTCTTTGAAAATCAACGTGGCCAAACTGTAACTGTGAATTCGGAGAGATATACCCAGATGTTAAGTGACTTTTTTAGACTAGAACTACATAATAGTCCATCCTTCAACCGAAACATATGGTTCCAGCAGGACGGAGCCACAGCTCATACTGCTAATGTGTCCATGAATGCAGTGCGGCAGTTATTTCCTGAAAAAAACATATCCCGAAACGGTACCATTCCGTGGCCACCTAGATCACCCGATTTAAGCCCATGTGACTTTTTCTTATGGGGATACCTAAAATCTGTTGTTTACAAAACCAATCCGAGCACTGTGACACAACTTAAAGAAAGTATTCGAGCCGAAGTCAGCAGGATTCCCCAGTCGCTCTGTAAACGCGTCTATGAAAACATTCGTGCTAGACTGGAAGAGTGTGTCAGACTCGATGGCCGCCATTTGGAGAACGTGGTTTTTAAAAAATTAAATACGCATTTGTTGTTATAAAATTAAAATAAACTTGCTTTATATCGGAAGTGTAGTTTTTTTTTACAGTTTTTTAAACATTGAAATCTGCCACTGGACACCCTGTATACATATGTATATAACGACAATCGCGGCTTCCCGCGGGTGTCACGCGCAAATTGCATTAAGTTGCGCATGGCGCTTAGGAAATTGGGTAAAAAATTGCATAATAAATAAAAAACCCTAATACAACAATTAACCCTCGTGATCTACGTTCCAGCTTACGGCCCTGTATCTCTGGTCGTCACGGTCAAAGACTACCCCAAGTTGCTGCTTGTAACGGTCCGCACTGAGGTGTACCTCCTCAAGTGGGACAGCCCTGAAGGTGATAGCGCTATGAGGCTGCTCACCGCTGTTGACTTGGGGCATCCTGATAACAGGTGCAATGATGGGAAGGTGGACGCGAAGGGGCGGCTTTGGCTTGGTAAGTAGACAACATTTGGTTATCAAACTAGGCCTAGATCTCAGTACTCACGGGATCCCCGTGGTAAAAAAATCGAATTACATAATATTCAAATTTTTTTTTCTTTGATTTCTCGAATGTAAAAACACAATTGAGAAAAAAAAATACGAATAAAAAGAAATCATGAAATTGCACTGTCTCGCACATAATTTCAGGAACCCTGCCTATTGTTATATTATATTTATAGAAATAATTAATTTACGAATGTCATGATTAAAATAAGTATTGGTTATAAAAGACAAGAATAAATAATAATATAATTGAATTGAATTTAATTAGATTAAGATCAAATTTTCAATCTAATAAAACGATTGCAAATTAATGTCAGATTAGGAGTAGTCAAACTATATCAATTAAGTGTCTAAATAAGTAATAAAAGGTGTCATAAAAAAGTAGATAGGTATGCTTAGTGTGATTGAAATGGATTATGTTTTGATTCGTAGGTTATTACTAATTATTTGGTCCTTGAACCAGTTTCTTCGTAAGTTGCGTAGTTTTTTTTTAGTTTTTCTTGTAAATAAACAATAATTTGTTTTGTGCGCTTACTTGCGCCGTTCTTACTGACAACCGCGTACTTTACTGTTTTGTCCCGCTCCTATGAACGCGCGATCCTATGCCTACCCTTTTCACGGGCTAGATGATAGTGTGAAATGCCCAAAATAATCTTTACCCCTACAAAAAAGAGAGGTGATATCTAACCTAGCCTGTTTCTTACAGGAACGATGGGCAAAGAAGTGGGCAACATGTTGGACAAAGATCAAGCGACACTGTACAGGTTGGACGAAATGAACTACCTGAACCCAACAGCCATGGTACGGCCTGTATCAGTTTCAAACGGTATTGCATGGACAGCTGATAATAAGTTCATGTTTTATGTTGATTCCCCGACGAGAAATATTGATGTGTTTGACTTTGATCTTGAGAAAGGGGGGATAGGTAAGTGTTTTTTTTAAACTAGTGTCCTTCCACAGAACATAATCTACTTCCTTGTCGAATTTAATTAAGATACCAGAGTTACCATCCTAGTTACATTCCTAGTGATATTATTAGTAGGTATTTGCATTAATTTATAACTGTACTAATATTTTATTGGTATTTTGCATTGATTTGGTAATTTTACCCAACACTACCTATTTCATAGTACAGTAGTTTTACGCCCGAATACTTAACGCAACTCTGATTTATACACTAGCCAAACTCGATGTAGAATGTTGGTAAACAAACCACGACACAAATAACTAAAACTCGCTTGCTTGGCGTCGAGTTTCAGATATAATTGTAAGCAATATTTATTGAAGGAAGGATCTCATATCGACAAGTAATGTAAATGGCGTATAAAAAGACGCGACAACAGTGGATTTCAGGTTAAGTATGGGCGGTTTGTTTACAAACATTCTACATCGAGTTTGGCTAGTGTTAAATTCTCAAGTGACGAATTCTGACAGATTTTCATTCGAAACTGTACAAAAATCGTGACTTGACACATGCTGATACTCTACTTCTTTTTTTAAATTATTTTTAATGACTTAGTCAGTCCCATATTCTAACAAACTACTACTAAAATAAAAACTAAATAATATCTAAAACTAACATAAATAATTTTATTGCCGCATCAATCAGTGATCATAATTAGTTTACCCGCATCAATCAGTGTGGCTAAACTAATTAATTTGGATAACACCTGCATAAACTTTCTTAATATTGGTGTCAGTCAACTATAGAGCTCTTGTAGCAGACAATTTTGTTATAATTATGATATACTTTTGCAGGTAGCAGAAGAACCCTTTTCAGTTTCCAGTCAAATAATGTGACTGGGGTACCTGATGGTATTACCATTGATACCGACGGTAACCTTTGGGTGGCATGCTTCAATGGTGGAAAGGTAATATAAAACCGTCTTAGACTCTAAAATTATTGAGTTTGGGTCTGCCCTGAAAGCTTGGGCCACCTCATTTGAGAAGCTGACTGGATTTTTATTGATTCTCTAGAAAATCCACTACGTTTGTCTGTTTTGCCTAATTCCTATAATTTGGTTATCATAAAGTACACAGAGCCAACCAGCATCTTTCTAGGCAAGCATGCCCACAAGATACTTCATCATCACTTCCACCCAGGCGAGATGAAGCTAAACGCAAGCTTATTTTGTACACAATTTTTTAAAAATTTTAAAAAATTGAGTACACATATAGGAACATGAATTCAGATGGTTTCTTGATAAGCTTTGACATTTTCTAAAATTGCAGGTAATAAAGATAGATTCCAGAGCTGGCAAGTTGATAGAACAACACAAGTTACCCGTAGACAAAGTCACATCTGTGATGTTTGGAGGGCATGACCTATCAACACTGTTTATAACAACAAGCAGCGTTGGTCTGACAGCTGCTGAAAAAGCTCAACAACCCGAAGCTGGTTCTCTGTTTGCAATTGATGGAACTGGAGCTAAAGGCCTACCAGAAAACCAGTTTGTATTTTCTGATGCTGCTAATTACTGAATATGGCTTATGTACAGTGAAAAATATTAAAAGTTTTACTACAAACATAGTACTTTAATTATGATGATTTGAAACTATATTAAAAGAAATGCTCTTGAAAAATGCTCTATTCAAATGATTTTGTAAGTGATAAATTTGGTGACTTGTAATAGAAATCTTGCATTAATTTTATTTGACACACTTATGTATCTTTCATACAATTTTTTTTAATTATTATTATTGTAATTTTCTATCATAAGTATATTGAAAATATAATTTTGTATGATTTGATAATAATTAGTATTATATAATGTATCTGGCCATCTCCCATAGCAACACCTTAAATGGATACCTACATATTGTGTGTATTCCTTACTCCTGACAAAATGTATGTACCATACCATATACCATAATATGATGCAATAAATAAATAAATAAGATCCAATTCCATCCACTTGAAAGTGTTGACTCAACATCCAGTCTATGGCCAGCACTATGAAAGATTGCTTGCTCACTCATCGGTCTTTGCTTGAGTAACCCTTACTATGATCTAAACATCACTTGAGCATAGCATGACTGAGTAAGCTTTTATAAACAGTCAACACAGTTATTTGGACCATCCAGAATTTTACGCATTCACTGCCATACCTATGCAGTGCAACCCTTAGGGGTGTGCCGCAGCTGCAGGAGGTGGACTTCATCCATTTGCGTCAATGGCATTGACAGTGTTAGAGGCAAGCACTTTCAGATTCATCTTGAACATGATTTGGTGCACTTACCGGAAGCCTCAAAAAGGGTGGATCAGCAGCATTTTTCCCCAGTTTATTCTCTTGATACTGGATAAGTTGAGTAACCAATGTGGCCAAGCCTTCCTTTGTAGGCGGGTCAGTTTGAACATGCTGTAATATGAAAATCATCTTTGACTGGTTGGAAGTTTACAATAAGTTTATTTTCTGTTTATAGTGATACCGATAACAACCAATGTTTACATATTAAAAACACGGCCGCACAAGCCAGTAAGTGAAAAATCATAAAAAATCTCATATTTTCTCACCTTCTTACAGTTTTTTTGTAGCCAAACACGAATTTGGTCAAATTGTGTCAATGATTCGGGCGCCTGAAAGTACTCTGTATTTGGTCCACCGTCTTTCTTAGGACCTATAGTAGCCATGTTTATTCACTGGGCCACAATTTTTCACTGAAGTCGATACCAAATTCACACAATTTATATTATATATTTTGTAACTTCAAAACAAATGACAAGCACACAGGAGCGGGCCAGCAGCGGCGGCGTCTCGTTCACGATTTTTGACATCTTGCTTGCTTCATATTGATGTGAACCAAACTTGCTTGTCTATGGTCGCAAGCAACTACAGTGCATTCACAGTTATTTTACCTCTGACAGATGTTTTCTGAGTGTTGGTACAACTGTCGAGTCGTCTTGCAAAGCTTTCAGGTATGTAAAGAAGGATTACCCGTTTTAAACATTTTACCCAATTAAACTGGAAACTAGAATGTGGATCTGTTGTTTATTATTGATTGATATAATATTATTGGTACTTACATATTATGTTAATCGAATATTGGTACAACTGTACTGATTTTGTATGGAGATAAATATTATATTAAAAAAATTACTTCCAAAATACCTGATTAAATATTTAAGAAATATCGTATTATGTGTACCATTATCACACAAAGTGTAATACTAAATCGGCATAGTTAGGTAATATTAGCAATACTGTTTTTACATTTCCTTTAAGGGAGTCATAGAAGTTACATATGGCAATATAACGCTCAGATTGCCAGCCTAACAGCTAGAGGTAAAATAACTGTGAATGCACTATACTGCTTACATCAAGCACCAAATGTTTAAAAAAAAAAATAAGCACCGCCACCTGGCGTTGAGTGGCATATCTAAAATAAAGGCACATAATTTTCGGAGTTATCAGTTATAAGCACCTTGCTACACAGTCAATATCAATGACTATTGGAATATAGCTTTTAAAACTATCACAGCTAGACTAACTGACTCTGAAGTCTCGCCCAGTTTGCATAGTGTAGAAATATATGCCTTTTATACAAACGCAGAAAGACAGGTGTTAGCCATTTAGATTATTACATCTGCATCAATCTGACGGAGTAGGTAGTACAAGCTGAAATATTTTTTTTTGCATTGAAGCTAGATTATCAAATGCATTTTTTCCGGCCCAGATAGTCTAATGTATTTTGATGAAATCATAATTTGTGTTATATTGAGTTTTCCAATATTTGGACACGGCACAGTTGCAATTTGCATGCGCTTTTAGGACGATGCCCTAAGGCGCTATCCCGATCCACAATAGCGCCGCCACCTATTTTATTTTATTATTACGTTACAGATGCGAAAACAAGAGTTGGGTGGCCACCAAGAGCAACTTCGCATCTTTGCATAAACTATACAAAATAAAACTAAACATTAAAAAATAAACTTTTAATAGTACATATCACAAACTGCCCAAAGGATATTAGAAAATTCCATTGTTTAACGTATTAATAAGATAAACAAGGTGGCGGCGCTGTTCTGGGTCGGGGTAGCGCCCACCAACCTTCGAATTTAATGTCAGCCAGGAAACGTTTATCCTACAAATATTATAAATGCGAAAGTTTGTGTGAATGTTTGTTATCACTACATTATTATCTCCGTAACTACTTCGCCTTTTTAAATGAAATTTGGTTTGTAGATAGTTTAGGTTCTTATGGAACCACTCAGTTATTATTTTTAATTCGTTTTAACTTTTAGCTAATATTTAATAAACTAGGTAGGGACCTTTAACTAAATAATACACTTGTGAAACTCAAATGGTTACCAATCATCATCATGCAAAAATTATCAGTAAATAGGTAAATTCTAACAAATTGTCAAAACCTTCCTGTGCAAAAAGGTTTACCTACCCATGTACCTTGTATAAAATATCAGATAATAACGATAAAAAAGCTTGGGAAGGGTTTTGCTCCAACTCGAACAGAACAATAATTAACAGGCTAAAGATTTCTTCGTCGCTTCTTTACTTTACTCTACAATTCTACATACCAAAGCGACAGAAATCAAAAAAATCACTTTATTTCCGTTTAATTTTAAGAATTTTGGTTTTTGATTCTTGATCATCATCAGACTGACTTACCTACCCCGTGCTGGGTAGGAAGTACGCCTTTATTGAAAGAAAAAAATAATTAAACCCGTCTTAACTTAATTTACAGAAAAAAATCTTGATCTAGTAGGTAGGTATCCAATCTTGTAAACCTAGAGGTGGAGGTAAATTAAGTAACGATACTTATTTATTTTTATATCACCTATAATAGTATTGATTATATTATATTTTAACCTACACATCTTCAAGCTAAGCATATGCATTTGCATTTGGTGGCAGAGCTAATACTTAATGTAGTGTAGGTAGGTACATCCACAGAAGACAGTCTGTCATGTGTGGGTACATCGTACTTACTTACTATACTATATTCCTTATCAACAAACACGCAAAATCACAATAACAACATTTAGTTAATTACAACGATCAAGTTTCTTCAACCTAGGTACTAGAACTTTAACATTAAAATCATGCATGGTTGTTCCTAACGTACCTATTATAGAAAATATTCGATATTATTTATAATTATTTCGCCAGTATGAAGGCTTAGATGGTGTACCTTCATAATAAACATACACAAATATTTTTTACCGAATTTTATTCATTAGGTAGCAATTAGTTCAAGTATTTTTTTCCGAATTTTATTCATAGCAACGTCATTATTGTCATTTTATCGATTACCGTTATTTAAAAGCTTGTTAAGCAATTATACACACTCAAATAAAAAAGTGCTAAGAACTAGTGTTGCCTCTCTTGTAGGTTAATTTGTAATGAAATTTTGTTGTGTGACAATGTGAGAATGGAAAATAATAACTAACTCAAAGTTTAATTATTGAAAAACCAAAGATTTTAACCTGTCCCTTTCAGCTGTGTATAAATCCAATTTTTTGCGGCAACTTTAATAATAAATGTCAATAACTGCGAAGTCTTGTAGATTTAATTGACAACTGGATTCTAATGTAGGTACATAAGTATTTATATAAATTCTAAAATGCTCGATAGCTGTTATTGTCAACAGTAAATAATTATTAGTAAATACGTTGATAAACACTAGTTAACATCCATTTTTAGTATGAAAATATTACAATATAAGGATAAATAGAGAAAAAAAAAATAGTTTCTTAGAGCAAGCTTTGTTAAATGCATAAAATTACCTAAAATAGGAAGACATAAACGGAATTTAAAATTTTTAGAACATTCTAAAAGGTTATACATAATCCAGAGTTCTCAACTTTCTCGAAATTTAAATATTGTGGCCCAGCCACTCATCATACTTTGAGAACCCCAGCTTACAGTTGCAAACATTCTTATATAAGCCCTACATTTTTACATTTAGAAGTACAATTTAACATAAACAATAAAACAATTAATTAAACTAATATAAAAAAATTAAATGACATGTTTTGTCTTTTCAACCAAATTAATCAACTACATAACAATACATAATTTACTTTGTTAATAAAGGCCATTGCCATTTTACTACATAACAATATCACTTAATAACACTAAAACGGAATCAACTAATCAACATTTTAACATCCCGGTTGTAGTGCTATTTGTATTCTTAAACATGATAGTTTCGAAAGTAATATCACTACACACTTGACTTATAATATTTTGAGCACAACAGTGCTTTAGAAGCAAAATAAATAATAATAAAAGGCTAAAGAACATAATTACTTATGGCAAAGGGAGAAGCGTAACTAACCATTTATTTCTTTACACAAGCAAATTATCAAAAATCATTTTCCAGTTTGTGATAATTATTTTCAGCTTATTTAATGACGCTAATAATTTTATGTAGGCAGGGATGCGAAATGACTATCGGAGGCCACCGAACTCTATTTTCGCATCTCTGCCTAAATTAAATAGTACAATCTGTAAACCGTAAATATATTTTATTTATTTACCGAAGTATGACCTGATTTTAGTATTATTATTATATTGGCCGGATAGGAAAAGATTGCCTAATTTATTTTATAATTTTTTGGTGAATGTTTTACTCATCTTATTGCATAAATATATAATAGAAGAGATATTATTATTGATTTCAATGTAGATGTTTTAGATAAAACCGTTTCTGTAAGTAACACTAAAAAATTATATTAAATTAAATTTCTATAAACGTTGCATAGTATTTAAAACTAATGCATCGTTTAAATTTTTGTCAACATGTGGATGAACCAACAAGAGTTACAAAGAGTATACAAAAATAATGTCACTAAAAATTCTAGCATCGATCTTATTTTTACTAATTGTAAAATAAATTATTTGACTGTTAATGTAAAAAAGTTTGGTTTTAGTGACCACAAAGGTATCTTTCTAAATAAAGTAGTTAAAAAACATAAAATACAAAATAATTAGGTGACAGAAAATGTTTATATAATGAAAAAATCAAACTTATTAGTATCGGAACAAAAGAAAGTATATTTTAGTGTTTTCATTAGAGGATAACAATACAAATGATAACTAAAATGCATTTAGCGAAATCATAAAAAAAATTGTCAATTAGCATTTACCTACCGTAAAAATGATAAAACTAGCAATAAAAAATCTTGTCTCAAAAAAATGTAGCAACTTCTAAACAAATTCAAAACATTAAGAAAATGAGAAGATCTGTATCAAAAAAAAAAGTGTCAAATAGTAAAAGAAAAAGCTAATAAACTCCCCATTAAATCCCGAAATAATATTTGATTGAAAATTGAAAATAAAATAATAGAAAATCCAAAAAATCTATCAAATTCATACAACCACTTCTTTACAGATATAGGAGGAATGAAACTACAGAAACGTTAGAAATTGACTGATAGACTACTTCAAAGGTATGGTTCATTAACCAACACTATCTGTCCACTCTTGATAAGTCTTCCTGATATTATTTTTGTTATTTTGTTAATTGTTCCTTTTTTTGTGTCTTTTTGCTCTCTTTTTATAAATTATTGTAGTTTTTTTTTTTACTTTTAGGTAGGTATAAATATTTTTAATACGTCATCAATTACGCCAGCATCAGTTTCAAAACGTACCGATTCTATCCATCCAAAGATTGCCTGGAAGAGATCGCGATAAGGCCGCCAATTGTATCACACTAGATATAGTTAGCATTAAGTTCTTGTTTAATTGTTTTATATATTGATGGTGCAATAAAGTAATAATCTATATATCTATTTTTGATAACTAGCGTTTTTATTAATTATCTTGCTGTGCCCTTATTTGAGATTGATTAACTTTATAACTTCTACAATATGATCGCCATAAAGAACATGAACTTGTAAAGATATACATATTATCATATACATATCATAAATTATGAAAGGATTTTTGATAATTCCTTTATCATATTAATCGAAAAAATCGTATGGCGCCAGTTTTGCTACTTTTTTCGCCTTCATACAACAAAACTGAGCAATAATAATAATATCACATACATTCCACAAATGTGACAAAACAAGCAGTATTAATGTCATGTCATAATAAAATAAGTGTTTTACAATTACTATGGTCACAATTAAATAAGTTAATACAAAAAAAAATTAAAAAATTTTAATCGTAGAAATATGTAAAAAATTAAGCGCAAATAAAGCTCTGCCAATACTCAGTTCATTATAACCTACTTATGGATTGCTTGCCTACAGACTGTTAAATTGACACATTTCAAAGGTATATCTTAAGATTCGATCATACTATTGTTGTTCTTAATAGAAAGAAACCCAAACCAGCCTTGTACTATACAATGCATTCAGGCCTAAAATAATAAACCATAGAAATATGGTGCATAACGGTTTAGAGAAACACAGGGTTATAAAAGTTTCTTTCTTAAAACTTCAAACTTATAAGTTTAAATAGGTAAGTTAATACATTCCATTCATAACAGCTTAGGTACATAAAAATAATAATTTCCATGGAATAATTTAGACAATGTAGAACGTACATGAATTTAGATTACACAGAACGGACGATCTCATAACCTAGTAATTTTTCGGCGACACCCAAGTAGTACACCGCCTGCGCGATACCGAACAGCGGCGCAATTACCATGACACGGCAAGCAATGCCTTTGAGGAAAGCGGAGGGTCCTTCGTTCTTTAGGGTTGTTCTGTAATAAATAAATAAACTTTTATTTTAATACTTTTATAAATTTATTCTTTAACCTTAAATAATATTAATCATTGATGATGAATGCATAAAAAAATCTCCTGTAATAGTAATAAATAATGGCAACAATATTAAAATAATTTGATTGTTCTGAAAAAACTTAAAACCGATTTCAAATTCCTTATTATTTACATTGTTTTTTTAAGTTTTGTGCGGCAAATACTAACTTTCCTGGATTTAAGGGACCATCTCGCAATCATTCTCCATACAATAGCGAAATAATCATCAAAATCGGTCCATAATTGACTAAGAAATCTACGAATATAATGTACAAAAAAAACATACCTACAGCCGAACTTATTACTACCTCCTTCTATTTTTAAAGTATTTTAAAAAGGGGGGAAACTGGCCGAGTGGAACTGATCCTGGCGGGTCACATTATTATCATGGTGAAATATGTAATATTTAATATAGCGTAGGTATCTTTCGTTGGTGGTTCAATAAATAAAAGATATTCAAAATCAAATAAATAAATAATTAAAGTGTTTGTAGTGTAAAAATAACAGCTTATAATTAATGATGAGAGTAGTTTCGGCTTTATGATATTAGTAGGATAAACGGTACTTAGAATAAGAAAACAATTTTTAGAATGTTTTTGTCTGTCCATAGGTACGTTCTTGGCTGGACCGATTTTGACGGGACTTTCATTTTCAGTTATCATAGCGGGTAACTCAGGCTAGCTTTATTCCAAAAAAAGATTAGGGTACCACGCAAAAACATAAAACCCACGAATTTGTAGCGAGTGGGCGAGGCCACGGAAGCAGCTAGTCCATAAACAAAGTACACTCACGTTATGCAATCGAACACGGACTTATATTGACCTCCTCCAGTAGTCTGCATGCGTGTCTTGACTACGTCAAACGGATTGACAAACATCGCTGCGACTGTACCCCCAAGACACCCCGATATAAACGACCACCTGCAAGTATTAATAAAGGTTATACCATTATACAGCCAAAAGTTGATCAACTTTTGGAAATTTGGCAGGAACTTAAATGGCATTCCGGATCTTATACTAAAAAGCGCGTGCGAAGCCGCGGGCAGCAGCTAGTATTTAGAAACCCTTGGCGCGCGAGTTACACGCACTTGACGGATCTTGTTTTCACATGGCATAGTTATACCCTAAGAACAAAAACGGGGCATCTTTATGTATACAACTATATTTGCTCGCATCGATCTTTTAGCTTTCTAAGAAGACTTTCAATTTCAACTTACCAGAAAGGCGGGCCTGTGTCAGAGGCCGACCTAGGACCCATATTGTTGAGCGTAGCAAACGCAGGGAAGTACACCACGCTAAATGTCACGTCTCGTAAGCCTGTCGCCCCTAGGCCTTTATACAAACCGAATACACCATGCTTGGCTAACACCTGTCTTATCAGCCCAATAGCTGATGGTGGCGTGACCACTTTGCCTTCTGTGGAAGAAATGAAAAACAGTACAAGATTTTGTAAGTAGGTATATTAAAAAAAAAATGTTTTAGTCTATTCTTGCATTTCCAGCGGGGCAACAAAAATCTCACCAAAAAATTAGAAAAAAAAAAAAATTGATGGCTCCTCCGACGAGAGCCCAGAGATTTATATATTTTGAAGCAGTTCCTTTACAAACCTATACATCACCTTACAATAGAATCGACTGGGTAATGTGTATGGCAATGGTGATTATTTTGCGTGATGTCACAGTCATCATAATGGTATAGTGCAAATACCAAGTCATAAGTACCAAATCACGTTTTGTCATGTTTGGCGCACATCCTAGCTAGTAGATTAACGCTCCCTTAAAACACCTATCGGTTTTAGAATCCAAGATATTTTATGCCAAGACTAATGACTGAAAACTTAATAAAAACTGATAGCAATAACAGAAAACATCAAGGTAAGAGTTACTTGAAGTTCGAAAACGGCCCAGTAGGGTAAGCACGGGTATTGTTCTCTAAGGTAGAATAGATAAATATTACGTCACTTTGTCATCGAATGCGTAAATTATTTGAAATTCATTCTTTAAACTTCAATAATGTGCGTAATGTATGACGATGCAATGTCATTATTGTCTATTCTACCCTAGAGAACAATCCCCGTGCTTGACCTACTGAGACGAATTAAATGATAAATAAAAGCGTTCAACACCAAAAATGGTTTTGACCTTCTGCGATTGGCTCAGATGATACCAGTGGTGTCATAAAATATTTTCCACTAGTATTTCTTTGGTTTTGTAACCCCTTTGTTTAGAAAAAATATCTAGAACAGAGTATAAAGTTAGCAATTTTTTTTATTTGCTGTAATCAATTCAACTACAACTACACGATGCGCAACGGCCTCACATCAACAGCCTTTATTAGACTAGAAAACATAGGCCTCCCCTGATAAGCGCCGGAAAGTATTTTTTTGCTCCTCCCAATGTTTAGGAAATAAGAAGTTTTGTCTGCTGTTTTTTTTGAAAATATTTGTAAGTACAGCAGAAAAAATATAACACTATCGATTCAATTGTTATAATATACAAAACGAACCCATTCTCCGCGTGAGTATTACAACCTTGTCCTTGGTGTAAAATAGTTTGTCTCAAAACATCTTATTTCCTAAACATTGGGAGAAGCATAAAAAACTCCCTGGTGCTTACCCCGATATCAGACGACACGGAGGCGACTGGATAAGACAGGCCCAAGATCACGAGGAGTGGCAAATATAGGAAGAGGCCATAATCCAAGAGTGGATCCCGAAAGGCCAACATCATCATGTTGGCCTTTCGGGATGATGACTTACAAATTACAATGTCGGCGAGAATAGTGTTCATTAAAATTAAATTTTCTCTCTCTAAAAGCTATGCTAACTTAGTTTTGGCATTAATCTCACGGGCAAGTAGTCCGATCTGGTAATTTGCTACCTATTTGTAAAATGTCCGAGGATAATTTCGCGAATGGTTGATGAAATAGTCAAATTGCCTTTAAGTTTGTTCTATATTTTGCTCATAAATTAAGTTTCTTCAAAATACGTTACAAGATGGAAAGAAATATGATAATAGGTTATTTTATTAGGCAGGAACAAATATTTAGACACACATAAATGGACGTCAGCAATAAGAATTGAAAATATTACGGACTGTAAGTGGACTTGGAGTATGTGTACTCGTAGACAAGGTCACATCGCGACATTGAAGCAGGATGAGTAATAATAGCGCGATTTTTTTCGCTTCGCGTTGTAAGAGTATGTGACAGACAAAACATCAAGTCTACATTTTTTTCACATTCATATACAGACCTTTCTTTGCCTCCGCCACGATCCTGCCTGCGTCTTGCATTCGTATCTTCAGCAGCTCCATGGGAGTGGTGACGATGATCTGACAAGCACCCGCCAAACCGCCGGCCAACATTTGACGGGTTATTGGCAGAACACTGTTAGTACAACATATATAATATACCTATCAGGTTAAAAACAATTATTTAATTGGACCCTAGAATTACCCCGTTTTGTCCCTTTAATGAATCTAGTCGCGTACCAGAGTGCAGAGATACTGACAGCAGACTAAAGATTTATATGCAGCTTTGAATTTACGGGAATACATTCGGTGCAAACCCATAATTGAACCCTTATCACTTCGCTTTGTTTGATCCTCAAACATCTTATGTTTGAGGATCAACGCGATTATTTTTCTGATGCAATTAAATATATCCTAAAATAAATCTGTCCGTGGAATATTATGTGAAAAGAATAGCACATAATTTGCAACCACATTTTGAACAGTACCTAATCTGCATGCTGGAAACATTGGGAATTGTAAAACTGTTTTGTTTTACTACGAGTAGTAAGTACATTCAACCACATCATTTCACCAGACACCACATCATTATTTAATATGGAACGGAATAGTTGTTATGGCATAACAAAACCCAATGAACATGAGTTACTCAGGTTCATTGAGGTCTATTAAACCTATTAACGTGAGTTAAGTACATTTCTACTAGTGGATGTAGGTATTAGTGATACGAGGGCTGTGTCTAAACAGTATAATAACATTTTTATAGGTCTAATCTACCTCTAGATCGGTAAGTGTCATGCTACGTGAATTTGGCAAATAAAGTATTTATTTGTACTTTTGAGTGGTTTACCGTATTAACTATATACCGTATTAGGACTATTCAATAATGGTAGTGAAGTGTAAAATTTCGCTACCATTATTGGATAGTCATAACTAAAGGAAATTAAGAAATTTAGAAATGAATGGAAACCAGATACCTACCTAACTAGGTATTTTTTGTTTGTTGATTGATATGATGGGCCGGTTTAATATACCTACCACACAAGAAAAGGCTGAAAACAATTATGTTGTATTTTCATCCTGACACTCTGCTTCGGCCTAACCTGCGCGAAAACAGGCGGGATGCGGGACGGTAGCGTCAACAATGAGAAACTTTTCCCATAAAAAGATCTCGCATCTCGTTCACAGGTCAGCTCCATTGAGGCGCCATTGCAGCGTCTGCCACGCGGCGCGTCCCGCGTGTATGACGCGCAGGTTTGGCCGAAGATTTAGGGTGCGTCCCATATGGCGTATAAAACATGTACATGTATATAACTATGTTTTATAACATCTTTGTTACTTAATCTAGACCGCACTTTCAGGTACTTATAGGAAAAAATCAACAATCAAAAAACCAGTTCCGTCAATTTTGAAATAAATAAAAACCGGGAAACAGTTTTTTTTTTAATCAGATATTCACATGCCCTATTACTTACCCGTTTTTATCGGAAAGATAATAGCGGAACACGTCGTTGGCAGTTAGTTTGATCGCCTTCTCGGGTGTTATTAATATAATGTTCACGGCAGAACCTCGGTACATGCCAAAGTATCCTTCAGCTGCGTATGTTTTCTTGAAGCAATCGATCCTACGACACAATATGGATGAGAGATAAAATAAAAACTCATTTCAAATATAATATTGTAATTAAGTATGATAAAATCTATCGTCGAGATATTTTAAGATAAATTAAGGCGTTTTCTTAAAAAAAAAATGCCGAGAATATAATATCAAAGGTAGTATAAACATAAAAACGTAATATGAAGTAGTTTTTTTACAAATTAGAACTAGTATGTACAATTGCAACAATTGAGCTAACTCCGGAATGTTACAGGTAACTCAACTGACCAGTTGGAAGCGTAGTTCGAATGTTTTTCTATTGGTTAACTTTCTTTGTTTTTATATAGAAAATATTTTATGAAATTTCCTTGGCAATTGTTCAAGGAATCACAGTCCCGGTAGTTCTTCCAACTAGTTCGGGGGTCTACGAATTTATTTACATTTTGATTTGATTGAAGTTTATTAAGTTTTATAACTCTATGTTCTCTTGTGACTAATAAACGTTAAAGTTATAAAATTATTATTGTATTGTAATTTCAAAGGAAATATTGTTTAGTAATTTCATCATAAACAAAAAAAAAGGTATTCACTCGTTGATCCCCTTTGGGGACGAGAATCACCCCCTTTCGGCCGAAATGTCACGTGGCACCCTGTATAGATTATTATAGGCAGCAACTTACATATTCTTGTATTGAACCTCTCCTTTAGGGCCAACCCGTTGAGTTTGTAGTCTAGTTTTCACCAGATCTACTGGAAAGACCACAGAGACACCAATCACGCCGGCTAAACCTCCATTTAAGATCTTAGGAATGAGTCTGAAAACAACAATGCATTTAAATAACTAACTTTTGCCACACAAAATCTTAGTTATCTATGATATCTACACAGATTAGTAATCTATGGCTATATGTATATCACAACTTTAAGGTTTGCGCTGTGCAATTGATTTAATCAAGCTATGTAATCAGTCAAATTAAACTATCTTAAAGCCATTAAAATGTTGCAAATAAGATTTGCAACATTTCAAATACACATCTACAACATTATTACTAGATTTTCTAAAAGCATAACAGGAGACAGTGAATAACGGGCTCTCCGGTTATTCAATTTATGTTTGAGTGTACAACTAATGAGAATATTAATTTCTCACATTATTCAATTGACCAGTTCCTAAATAATAATATAAAATAATTAATAAATAGAATAGAATACAACAATGCTGGACAATCTACACATCTATTGTACTATGTGGGTATATCAGTTCTCTACTAGTACCCACAACACAAGCTCTGCTTACTTTGGGGTTAGATGATGCTGTGTGAATTGTCCAGCATTATTTAATACCTATTTATTTATGCTAGGTACTAAACTTACTGGAATTTTGGTTTTGGTTTTGATGTATCCCCTCCTGAAATAAATTATATCAGCAATAATAAATTATATTTTAACCAAGCAACAGGACATGACTAGGGATTATCAAACAATCAGACAAAAAGCAAATAAATGTGTGGACAGAGAGAGTTAATTTTTGTAGCAGGTACCTAGGTTACTTTACTATGTTGTGGTACTAGTACACAAACACTAGCTTTATAGGGTCATTAATATGAAATCCAAAAGAATAAGGTTCTAAATCGATACTGTTCACACAACACACCAGCTTGCCGCTGCACTAGCTTGTCTAGTTCAATAAATTGTAAATTCTAAAGTATCTCGATAAATAGTATCACACGTACAATGTATAGTATAACACGTACTTTTATCAATAAATTATTTATTTTTTACGTAATCGACTCTTACCTTCATTTGATAACTTTTGGGCCATATTTCTTATTTTTGAGATCTAGGATTAGAGAGAATTAAAATAACAATACAATAGTTATTTATTGATACAACTTCGCAGTTTTCTCGCTATTTACGGGACGAAGGGGGCACTGAAATCTGGCTTTTCTACATATTTTCTGAATTCACTCGCCCACTACACTTCTTTGAAACGATTCACTGACTGACTAGATTAGGTTTATATATGACAATCACGTCAGAACAGACAGAACACAGCTGACAGAAACTAGATGGTACCAACCTATAGCTATAACTAAATATTTTTGAAACCGCGCCATCTATTGTTGAGTAACGTTATTAGTACCCTCTATTATCTGTTTTGCTGCCGGCTACCGTTCCGACACTCTTTTGTCTATGACGATTTCTAGAGTCCGGGCCTCAGTTATTTGGAAGTAAGGAGATGTGAAAAGGGGGCGGGGCCGGTGTCGCAGCAATATGCCCAAAAACAGAATTTGCTCGCGACGTTAATCATTTCATTTAGTTGAAGCTCGAACGTTGCTAGGTTGCTACAACGGATTTTTATATTCTAGCAAAATGCCGTGTTGTTCATTAATAATTTGTAAAAATAGAAGTGAAATTATGAACAAGTCAAATGGAATCTCATAGGTACCATCGGAAAATCGGTACCTACTGAAAAGAATTATGTTTTCCATACTAAACTTTAAAATCAATTTAAAAAAAAACAATTTTTTTTTGTTTATTCGGTAAACAAACATTTGTAGGTACACACTTTATAAATAAACTAACATAATAACTCAAAATTTTTTATATGTCCTCGCATGTAGGTAGAAGCTAAAAGACTGCTTGCTTGCGGAGAAGAAATGGCAATGGCAGTTCTGTCTTGATAACAACTAGGTGCAATGATGTAAACTAAGTGTAATTAACAATTAACAAAACTTATACAAATACTTACAACAAATAACAAGAAATTTTACAAGACACGAACTGATAGATGAGGAAAAAAAACCTAATATAGGTACAAAAAACAAGAAGAAGAACGAGAAGAGATACAAATAATAATCACTGGTAACAATATACGTAGGTATATAATTGTGTTAAGATGCTTACGCATCAGCGCTTTGTCAGGTGTTTGTTAACTCTTTGTGATGTTGAGTCAAATAAATCGAGGTTGGGAATATCGACCAAACCTTTTAATGAAGCTACTGCTCTACTGAAAACGGAGTTTTGCCTATAATTCGTAAAACTGAACGGAACGTCTAGATGAATAGGAAGTAGGTCTATTGGGGGCTTTAATTTTAATGTGTTCAAGAAGCTGTGGAGAGTCAGTTTCTCCTTGTGCAATTTTACAAAGGAATACAACGTCGGCAATGAATCGTCTCTCCTGTAAGGGGAGTATGTGGTATATTTAAAATTTAGCTGAATAGCTGAATAGGTCATAACGATTACATATAAATTGCAGATATCGCAGAAATCTGCGCTGTATGGACTCGATCCTATCAATGTTAATTCATATCGAGGGTTCCAGACTCTTGTGAACAATACTCGAGGATGCTACGTATCTACATAAGCGCAATACAAGATTTTAATAACCTTAATACAAGTAAACTGAGAGCAGATTCTTTTAACAAAACCCAAAGCTTTATTAGCTCTAATGCCATCAATATGCTTGTCGTAAGCGATCTTACTATTCTAAATAACTCCAAGGTCCCGAATCTCATCTACCACCTATAAGGGGATTCCTTTGAGTGCGTTTAAGTATACTGAGTAGCCCTAGGGCTACGGGTAAAAGTAATAGCAAAACATTTCGACTCATTCAGGTCTAGTTTATTTTGCTGGCAGAAAAATTCAAACCTACCTAAATCCTCCTGCAAGAGGTTACAGTAGTTGACGTCGCTAATACGCGAAAAGACTTTCATATCGTCCGCATATAGCAAAAATTGTGAGAACCTAAAGCAGTGGCGAATATCATTAACAGATAAACAGAAAAAGAGCGGTCCGCGCAAGGATCCCTGGGGCACGTCTGACGTTACATTCACCCAACAAGAGGAAGAAGAGAACCTATTAAGAACCACAGCCTGGGATCTATTTTCAATGTTGGAGGTAAACCATCAATAAAGATTACCATGGATTTCCGCCCTGAGGAGTTTCTGTAAGAGCAACTAGTGGTCTATTCTATCAAATGCTTTGCTATAGTCGGTGAAAATAGCGTCAACTTGGCCACTAGCATCCATGTTTGAGGTGGTGTAATCATTAAAGGACAACAGATTAGAAGTAGTTGGACGTCTTCGCATGCTGCTCAGGAATAAATGAAGTTGTGAAAGTTGAATATACCGCAGTATAAACAAGCCTCTCTAATACCTTGGCAAAAATACAAAATTTTGAGATAGGTATATATATTATTATTTTTAACGTCGTTCTTGCTACCACTTTTATGAATAGGAGAAATGTTTGCCGCCTTCCAGACCTAAGGAACATAGCCCTGCTCAAGAGAACGCTTGAGAAGTAAAGTCAGCGGGTATGTTAGGCCCTCAGCACTTCTCACTATGAAGACTGAGGAAATACTAGCTTATAATAGAGAATGGATAATTATTTTCTATAGAACCGTTTCCTAAGCCGTTATCTGAAGAAGAACGTTGTGATTGAGATTGAAAATTGGAGTAGAAATAGTTAGAGAAAAGGTTACAAATTCCCTCTCCAGAATCAGCCGACAGTCCTTCATAAAATAAAGTAGACGGGATAGAGTTTGTACTTCTCCTTTGAGATTTGACAAATGACCAAAAATATGTATTTGGGGTTTTCAATTATACCTAGTACTGTCTACATACGTTTGAAATATAAGTTCGGTAGTATTCTTCCTCCAGGGTTTCAGATAGGCTTATACTCTATTTCATTTACTCGTAACTAAGTTACTCGCTACGAGTATACCTAGTATATTCGTAACTAAGTTACTCGCTACGAGTATACCTAGTATACTCGTAATTAAGAGTGTACTCGTAACTAGAGAGAATATTCGAGATAATATTGAATTTGTTTCGCCAGTACAAACCTATCTATGAAGGCTTGGATGAAGTACCTTTAGAATTTAATAAGTAACATACACACAAATATTTTAAATGAATTTTATTCATTAGGTAGGTAGGGGGGGGGGGGGGGGGTTATGTGCTATTTTTCCCCATGAGACCCAATGTCCTAAGTCGCATGGTAGTCTAGATACGATTTTTTTAATTTTTTTTGGAAACTTCCCGAAATCTTGCCTTTAAATCGTCCTAACTTTTTTTGTTTGGTTATAATACCACAAAACAAAGTATGCTTGTATTCTAAAATGTTTTCTTATTCTGAATAAATAATTACTTGTTACAATTCATATCCAAAAAAAAACTTCTGAGCTTTCAAAGTGATAAATCGGTGTAAATGTTATGATAAGTGATCACTTCTAAATTCATTTAAAAAAAAAACAAATTTATTTTGCGTTTAGCTTTCTTTGAAAAAGTTCTTTACTTATTACCCTTTCCAACGATATGCTACATGGCAGAAATAATACATCAGGGGTCGACCTAAGCAATTTTGATGATTTAAATTCATTCAGATGAACAAGACATAAAAAAGTGTTTGCCTAATCAAACGGTCTCTTAGTTTGACCACCTAATTAATATTTTTTTATGCCAAGTAGCATGTCGCTGAATAGGGTAATAACTGAAGAACTTTTAAAAAAAAACTAAACTCAACATAACTCAGTTTTCTTTAAATTAATTTAGAAGTTCTCACGATTCACAACAAACTTAAAAAAAAAGTTAGTCATTAAAATTAAGTTTTATAGAGGATTAATTAATCTTTACAATGAGTTAAAAGCCAAGCTTGTAACTATTGTTTATCACCATGAATTTGTTAGGTAATAAAGTTATATCTATTTGTTACTTGACAAATTCAGAGGCCGCTCCAATTTCGGTGTTCTGTAATATTTAAAAGAGCTATAAATAAATTAAAGATTTTATTTCAGTACTTTGTTATAATTATGTAAATTTTGGCTGTTTTTATGGTATTTTTATATATATATTATGTTTTGGGTATTTTTTTTTACTTTTAGGAATAAAATATAACGAGAGTCACAATTTGTTTAAGTATAACAAATTGTTAACTGAATAAACAATAAAAAAAATAAAAAAAAAATTCTTTACTTGCAGAAAAATGCCAACTATGACTTTTAAAGATAATTTTTTGATTAATTATTTAAATAACTGAAAAGTACAAAAAACTAATATTATTAAAAAAATATATTTAGTTAAGGACTTTTTTAATCATAATTTTGTCATTACAATACATACATTTTTTTAATATTAATCTTGTCTATTTGTTTATAAAAAAATTCTTAACAAAATACGTTAATAAAAAACCTGCGTTAATTAATGCCATTGTTAGACGCAAAAATAGAAGTATAATAATTAATATTATAATAAATATTATCTAAACATTTGTAGAAAAACAACTTCTTATCAAATTTTGATTATTTAATTTTTTGTTCATTTAGTTAAATTATTTATAAGAAACAAAATACAAAACTTTAATATTATTTTATCGCGTGATCTTCATAAGTATGAATATAAGAATGTCGACTTCTGTAAGAACAAAAGATTTTAAACTTTTTGAAAATCGACATAATTTTGTTTTTCCAACAGGGCTTTATTCTTTTAAGCATTCTGATGACAGCATAATTTTTTAAAATTTAATTTATATTTAACAATGATGTCTTCTGGTAGAGATCTCTCTGCAAGAGATCGCTCACAAGCGATAAGACCGCCAATTGTGCATTTTTTGTAATTTTATTTTATTTGTTAATTGTTTCGTAAAGTGTGCAATAAATAATATTCTATTTAACTATCTATTTCTAGCGGCGGCGTTGCGCTCATGCCGTAACGGCGGCGGCGCGGCGCTGCGCTCATGCCGTAACGGCGGCGGCGCGGCGCTGCGCTCATGCCGTAACGGCCGCGCGGAGACCTATTATCGGCTTTGAATAAAAGTTTTAATAATGGAGATAGAATTCCGGTAGTGGAACTTTTTTTTATTGAAAATATCCCCCTCTTTCTGGATATTATTTCAAAAATTGTTAAATAATAAAGTTGAAATGGTAAAAATAAAATTGGTAAAAATAAGTTGTTAAGAAATTTATAAAAAAACAAATTTTTATTTTTCATTTTATTTTTATAATGTTAGAAAATATTTTACTTAAATTATACTCGGTTAATTAATAGTCTGTTCACGGAGACAAGCTAATATAGCGCGCGCTCTCTTGCACAATTGTACGAAAGTGAAAAGGACGGGACTACTAGCGTGAGAGACTAAGATTGGTCAGTGGGAGTGACCATTATTTAAAAATGTAAAGCTATGTTTAGATTGCTCACTTCAAACTGTTACTTACATTATTCACTAGCTTTTCGCCCGGGGTTTTGTGGATGAGTGGGTTATTGCTAATTGACCTACTTATTATGATACTGAGAACCCAAAAATATATATTTGGTTTAATTTGGGTAGTGTACAAAAAATAAAACATCAGAAATTTTCTTACAAATTTGTTCACTTTCTGATTCACTTGAATCTGAATCATACTCCAAGCTTATAATAAAACGTTCTGCCATATTTTCTACGTTCCTATACATAACATCCATACCAGGCTCTACTACATCAACTACATGCTTTATACCTTTCGCAGTTGTTTGGGGTACATACGTTCAGCAGTGGACATCGAGAGCTTATAGGTTCATTATGCATAGGATCCATAGAGGATTGCGAACCTCGTTTTGCGAACCTACCTGGCCGACTAAATAAGTAGGTACCTACTTGCAAGGGAAATAATATGCCTACATACCTAATCCACGTTATATGTAAGTAGGTATTTTCTTACTTTATCAGTGCGTCCTACCCGTCATGACCTACGGAGCTGCGAGACGTGGACACTCACAACTCAAAGAATGAGCAAGCTGAACTGGCAGCTGAACTGGCAGCTGAACTGGCAGCTGAACTGGCAGCTGAACTGGCAGCTGAACTGGCCGGCCATAGGTATCTCGCGAAGAACCGACTGCTTGCCTACGGACCTATTCACACATTTCGAAGGTATTTCTTATGATTTGATCATACTATTGTTGTTCTTAATAGAAAGGAACCCAAACCAGCCTTGTAGCCTAGTACTATACAATGCATACAGGCCTTAAAAGTAAAACCACAGAAATATGGTGCATAACTAACAGTGATGTTGAGAAACACTGGATTGCACAAGTTCCTTTCTTAAAACTTCAAACTTATATACATTCCATTCCGGAGCGCTTAGGTACATAAAAATAAATTGATTTCAATCAGATAGTTTTGACTATGTTGAACGTACATGAATATACCTACTTAGATTAGATAGCACGGACAATATCATAACCGAGTATCCTTTCTGCGACCCCCAAGAAGTAAATCGTCTGCGCGATACCGAACAGCGGCGCAAGCACCATGATACGGCAAGTAATGCCTTTAAGGAAAGCGAAGGGTCCTTCGTTCTTTAGAGTTCTCCTGTAATAATAATAAATAAATAAAGCTATTATTTTCTACGAAATAAAATAAAATGCCAAAAAATTATCGACTTCGATGGGACTTGAACCCGAGTGAGAGAGCTTACGCACTATAATTATAAAATCAATTATTTTATTTTCAAAAAGGAATAAAAAATATGCTGAAACTGACGGGTAGTACTGACCCTGGGTCAGATAATTATTCCGGTGAAATATCTATATTTTAATATGGTACCTGGTCTATGTCTTCCGTTAGCGGTTCAAAAATAAATTATTTAAATATATTTCTGTATCCATATCCATACTAATATTATACATTCGATGATAACTCTGTCAGTCTATCTGTCTGTCTGTTACCTTTTCACGCCTAAACAGCTAAACAGATCTCAATGAAATTTGGCAGGGAGGTAAATGGTATACCGGGGCCGTCCCCGGTATATCATTTACCTTACACATACATTACATTGACTTTTTAAGTAGCCTATGTCCGTGACATACTTAAAAAGTGCGTGCGAAGCCGCGGGCAGTAGCTAGTAATATAATAAAACAAAGCACACTCACGCAAAGCACTCGAACACGTTCTTATATTTACCTCCTCCAGTAGTCTGCATGCGTGTCTTGACAACGTCAAACGGATTGACAATTATCGCTGCGGTTGTACCCCCAAGGAACCCTGATAAAAACGTCCACCTACAAGTATTAATAATGGTTTAGACCTATTATTTGATAGTTCCGAAGTAATCTGTGTCTTCTGGCCGTTTCTAAATGGGAGTCAGAATATTGGTTGCAAGCACTTAGGTATGTAGTACTTCATATAACACTGGCACTTTGGCTAATCACTGATTCTCTCGTCTTTGTCACATCTAACGTGACTACCAGCTCTTCTCGAACCAAATGGTCTGTTGCGTGATGATGGTAAGAGGCCCGCCGGCATAACACTAGTCCCATGTGAGTTGGGGGAGGCCCATTGTGTGGGACACTACATGCGTCGACACACTTGCGCCTTCCCACTTTCAGACGACATCCGTGATGTCCATGGTGCGGCGGCAGATTTGGCTAAGGACCTCAAGAGGCGCAAATATGCAGGTATCGACAGAGCCTACGCATTTGTTCCCCTTGGAGTCGAGACCCTAGGTCCGTGGGATACAGAGGCTCTCCGGGGTGTTAAAAAAATATCTGAGCGTCTGGTCGAAGCGACCCGAGAACTAGTGTGTATCTGGCGCAGCGCATCAGCATTACCATACAGCGAGGCAATGCAGCCAGCGTCTTGGGGACGTTTCCAACTGGTATTGATATGAATCAGTTGAGCTACCTATAGTCTGCTGTTAGCTCAATTAAGACCATTTCTGGATCATTGTAGTTATAGAAAATCAGAAGAACCTCTCCTTTCCCCGATTTTTAAAGAAAGGGAGAAATCGGCAACATTCATTTAAAAAAAAAACATACAGACAGCCGAACATAGAACCTTATTTTTTGAATTAGCTTAAAAATATGCCTCGCGTTGATCTCTTAGATTTCTAAGAAGACCAGACTGGATCAACTTACCAGAACGGCGGGGCTATATCAGTGGGCTTCTTCTTGGCCCATTGCATGTTGTTGATCGAAGCAAACACAGGGAAGTACGCAGCATTAAATATCACGTCTCGTAAGGCTGTCGCTCCTACGCCTTTGTACAAACCGAATATGCCATACTTGCCTACCACTTGCTTTACTAGCGCAATAGCTGGGACTGGCTTGATCACTTTGCCTTCTGTGGACGAAAGGGAAAACATTCAAATTGTAAGTACTGTAGGTATGATAAGAAAAATGTTCTGGTTGGCTTTCCTTGCGTTTCCGGCGTTATTGCCCTTTACTGTCCATATGATATGCAGATATGTAACATGTTATAATAACTAATGCTATTAAAACACGTTTGTTCAACTTGCTGTTTAACATTTCGTTCAGATTAAGTAACATGTTAAGTAGGTAACTATGTATTTTATTGTTTTTAACCGAATTCGAAAAAAGAGGAGATTCTATGTTCAGCTGTATGTTTTTTTTTATGTGTGCTCGTCGATATCTCCGTCAATTATGGACCGATATAGAAAATTATTTCGCTATTGTGCAGAGAATGATCCAGGAATTGTCCCATAAAAATGTTACTTTCGAGGGATTATTTGTACCACAAAACATAAAAACAGTGACTCTAAGTTAAATTAAGGGACTCTAAGTCTGTTTTTAGATTTTACAAAACAATCAAATTATGTTCTCTGGAAAGGTCGCTGTAGGTATAGGTACGTAACGTGATTTTACCCGTCCCGGACATCGTTACATACAAAAGTATGTAGGTACAGTAGTAATATACCGGTGGTTTGGTATTACGGCTGACATCATTTTGGCGGTCATGGGCTACGTTTCTCAGATAGAATAAGAGGTTATACGCCATATTAGCATAGGGCGTATTGCTTTTAGGACGTTCTGTTAATAGGGCGTTCTGCTGTCCTTTCGATATGAAACGGAATCAATGTCCTAAGTGTCACGGTTGCTGAGATATAATTTTTTAATCACCCATAATCTCACCTTACGAACGTCATATCTTTTTTGTCTGTGGCAGTGATGCCACAAGGTAAGTTGTGCTGTATTTTTCAGTGTACCTTTACTTATCCATACTAATATTATGAATGCGAAAGTAACTCAGTCTGTCTGTTACCTTTTAACGCCTAAACGGCTGAACGGATCTCAATGAAATCTGGCAGACATAGGCTACATTTTATCCCGGAAAAACGCGTGCGGAGCCGCGGGCAGAAGCTAGTTCTAAATAAATTATTACTGCTTTTAAAAAACTTTAAAAAAAAAGTTACGAGCATTAAAAGTAATAAATCGTGACAACTTCTAACTTCATTTAAAAACAAAAGTGATATTGAGTTAGTTTTCTTTTAAAAAGTTTTCAACGTTATGCTACATGACATAAAAAAAATATTAATTAGGTGGTCAAACTATCATTGATACTTGACCGCTAGGATCATGATTAAGCAGACACTGTTTTACGTTTTGTTCTTCTGAATGAATTCAAATCACAAAATATGCTCAAATTGGCCGCCCTTTCTCACCTTATGCAAGCACAAAAAAGTTAAAAAAGGTAGGTCACCTCGTTAGGCATCTATCTAGGCTAGATTACCTGAGTCCAATGTCGTCGAATTCCTAGTAATCATAACATCCATGATTTTTAGAAAATTTACCAAAATCATATGCTTATTCGTTTAGAGGGTTCAAACAGACAGTTACTAAATAGGTAGGTAGTACATAAAAATTTATTTGCGTTCTAGCTTAATGTGTATTCTTTCGATAAACACCAATACAATCACCTGTATATCATCTGTATAGGTATAAATGACTAAATGGGAAGTGTTTAATAATTAAACATTGATCAAAAATAAAAATACTATTAAAAAAAATTAGAGTAGAGTAGACTAAACCATTCAAACATTTTTAAAAATATTTAGTATTAAATTAAATATGCCCTTTTATGTATTTATATACACCCAGAGAGCCGGGCTTAATAAGCTCTTTTTTACAGTCTGGGTCTGTCGCAGCTACTAACGTAGAAGCTCGTAGCTCGTAGAAGTGCGCGCACAATATGTTGGAACTCGGTTAAGTTCTTCCGAGCACAAAATTTCTGCAGGCATTGAAAAGGCATATTTATGCGTTAGATTTTTCAGGTGTTGGAATTGATCACGAATGTCAATAGGTCCGTCTTGCCTGGGAAAACTGGTTTGTGCCCGCAGGTTAGCGTGTGGCCGAGCTACAACATTGCGAACGCGATTTAGAGTTTTTTTTACTTCCAATTGAAATAATCGTGGCGCTTAACGCTGCCGACCCCTTTCATATGCCGCCCGGGGCCATGGCCCCCTCACCCTCCACGCTACGCCACTGTGTAAGTGGCCTGGAGTAAGTGGACTTGAGTAAGTAAACTGGAGTAACTGGACTGAAGTAGGTAAGTGTAGGTACTCCACGTAGACTACATAGCATCGCGATATTGGCGGCGCAGGACCAGAAATAACAGCGGGATATGTATCGCGCTATAATACTGAGTTGTATGAGTATGTGACGATGAGAATAGACCGACTCTATTTTTTACGTTGATCATTATACAGACCTTTCTTTGCCTCAGCTATAATCCTGCCTGCGTCTTGCATACGAATCTTCAGCAGTTCCATGGGAGTGGTAATGATGATCTGGCAAAGACCCGCCATGCCGCCCGCCAAAATTTGGTAGGAGAGTGGCAGATAACTGTTAGAACAACATAATTATACTACAACTTTCGGGTAGGTAAAGATTAAAAACAAAGGATATTATTTCGCTTGTTTGCGACAAAGACGACACTAAAAAAAAACTAAAAATAAACGATTTTTGTGATAATAAGTTTATGTATACCTACAATAAGGATTGCTGGAAGAGAACTCTTTGTAGGGTTAAGCTCGCCTTTGCCATTCCTTCTCTAGTTTTATGTTTTTTAATGTATGTTTTATTTAGTGCAATAAAGAATTAATAATTAAGAATACAGGCTAAGTTAAAAAAAACTAGTTTTTATTTTAATAAATAATGCATCGGATTCAGGCCAAACATGTTTTTACATTTTGTATCATTATTTAATTTATGGTTTAATACGAATCACAAGTACCAAAAAAGTGAAGTCATTTATTTTTAAAATAAATAAATAAATAATAAATAATGCTGGACAATCCACACAGCATCATCTAGCCCCAAAGTAAGCAGAGCTTGTGTTATGGGCACTAGATAACTGATAAACTTAATACAATACATAACATAGATAGATATTTTTTATTATATATAGAAAATACCCAGAACACCCGAAACAAATATTTGCAGATCGTACCAACATTTGTCCCAAGGCGGGAATCGAACCCGCAACCTTCTGCGTCGCAGGCGGACCTTCGCCCGCCGCGCCACATCGGTCGTCTACTTTTGCATTTTGTTGAATATCATCAGATAAAAGAATCTGAACCAGAAATAGGTTTATTGTTAACTGATGTACAAAAAAAAGATCTTAAGTATAAAATAGTGTACAGTTTCCACAGCTTATCTTTAATAGACATACAATAACAATTTTTAAATATTTTTGCGCGGAATTGTTGCTTAATATTTTTATGGTATTTTGCCCAATTACTTACCCTTTTTTATTAGAAAGCCCATAGCGGAAAACGTCATTGGCGGTTAGTTTGAGCGCCTTCTCGGGTGTTATCAGTAAAATGTTCACGGCAGAACCTCGGTACATACCAAAGTATCCTTCAGCAGCGTATGTTTTTCTGAAGCAATCGAACCTACGACACAATATTAACAGATGAGAGATCAAATAATAGTCAAAGTCAAAGTGCTTTATTTCCTTTAGTTAGACCTTCCAGGGCTCTTGGACACGTCACAAAAATAATAGATAGATAGATAATGCTTTATTCATCACCTTATAAAAAAGACAGTACTCATTAAACATAATGTAGGGAACAGCAATGGAACTGGCGGCCTTATCGCTTAAAGCGATTTCTTCCAGGCAACCAAAACCAATAACTTTATTAAAATTTTATATAGTAGTTATGGATGATAATATCAATCGTAGTGTGATTTCCAGTAAAATTTGTGCGTTTTCATAAGTGTGTGCTAACTAAACTAATGATTATGAAGTATATATATAACGTATATATATATATATATATAACGTCTCCAATCCAAGCTCAATGTTTGGTATTTAGATGACGGAACTTTAGGTGGAGAGGTAAACACAGTTTTTGATGATCGAAAAATCATCACAGATGAATTTCGAAAAATAGGTTTGGAATTAAATTTTTCAAAGTGCGAGCTTTTTATTTCGGACTCTTGTGTAGACAAAAACAATATCATTGGAAAATTCAATAGTTTAGCCCCCAACATAACAGTTGTTGATAAATGTTCACTTCGCCTCCTTGGTTCACCAATTCTTGATGAGTCTTTTCAGTCCTTTGTAGACGAGAAAATTCAAAATTTTAACAAAACTTCGGACAGACTGCTCAAAATTAATAGCCATATGGCTTTTACAATAATTCGGTTTTGTCTTTTTGTACCTAAATTTACGTATTCTTTGAGATGTAGTCAACTGTGGAAACACAGTGAGCTCTTGGAAGGCTTAGACAACATAATAAAGAATACTCTATCATCGGTTTTGAATGTCGATTTAGATGACAAGGCATGGTCGCAGGCCTCCCTGCCTGTCAAATTGGGAGGCTTAGGTATACGCAAAATTTCAAGTGTAGCCCTTCCAGCGTTCCTGTCTTCCGTCTACAGCACTAGTTCTTTAGTTGACAAAATTTTAAAGTCATCTTGTTTGGTCCCACCTGGAATTTCATTCAAAATTTCATTTTTAGACGAAGCTCGAACGGCTTGGCATAGTGCTTGCCCTAATGCTGCTCCCCAAAAATCTCTTTTGTCTCAACGGCAATGGGACGGGCCTCTGTGTGAGTTGACACGGAATAGTTTGTTACAAACGTGCTCCAGCTCTGCGGATCGTGCCCGTCTCCTGGCCGTTTCTAAATGGGAGTCAGGACATTGGTTGCAAGCATTTCCTTCATTTAACACTGGCACTTTATTGGATCCCGTAACTTTTCGTATCGCAACATGTCTTCGGTTGGGTGCAATGTGTTGCGCGCCTCATCAATGCCAGTGCGGTACTGCTGTCGAACAGCTTGGTCATCACGGATTGTCGTGTACTAGGGCCGCCGGTAGGATATCTCGTCATGCCAGCCTTAACGACGTCATCCGGCGGGCCTTTGTCACCGCTAACGTACCAGCTATTCTCGAACCGAATGGTCTGTTGCGTGACGATGGTAAGAGGCCTGACGGCATGACACTAGTCCCATGGGAGTTGGGGAGGCCCATTGTGTGGGACGCTACATGCGTCGACACACTTGCGCCTCCCATCTTCCGAGGACATCCGTAAGGGCTGGTGCGGCGGCAGATTTGGCCGAGGATCTCAAGAGACGCAAATATGCAGGTCTCGACAGAGCCTACATATTTGCTCCCTTTGGGGTCGAGACCCTAGGTCCGTGGGGTACCGAGGCTCTCCGGGTTTTAAAAAAGTTATCTGAGCGTCTGGTCGACGCGACGCGTGACCCGAGAGCTGGCGGATATCTGGCGCAGCGCATCAGCATTGCCATACAGCGGGGCAATGCAGCCAGCGTCTTGGGGACGCTTCCGACTGGTATTGATATGGATCAGTTGAGCTACCTGTAGATTGTTTGCAACAGTCTGCAGTTAGCTTAATTGTTTCAATTGTAAATACTAGTTATAATTTGATTGTAATTTTCTTTGTTAATAAAGGCCATTGCCGTTTTTAAAAAAAAAAAAAAATTAATAAAAAATGATTATGAAGTATGTAGTTTTTTATAGATAATATTTTATAAAATTTCCTTGGCAATTGTTTACCTACGGAATCGCAGTCCCGGTAGTTACCTACTGATTATAACATTACAATTCTTGAAATACAGTTTCCAACTAGTTTGGGTGTCTATGGAATTATTTATAGTTTTGTAACTCTATGTTTTCTTGTGTGTATGTCGTGTTTTGCCTTTAAAAATATAATTTATAAGAACTACCTCAAGAAACAAAGTGAAATAAAAACAAGGTAGGTAACAAATGAATGTAAGTCCGCGATATTTTACCTATACAGGGTGATGTTCAAATTAGTGCACAATACTGAAGGAGGTCATTCACCTGCTACCACGAATTAATATTCAGTAAACATACCAAGCATAATTATTATTTAATTTTTTATTTGCTTATTTTTTAATTTTGTTACAGCAATACCTTATTAGTGTTTTAAGCCATCTCCCCTTTCGGCCCACCTGATGGCGAAACAAAGCGACCGCATAAGCCGATAAGGCAATGCTTGTAAAAAATTCAAATACTGCAAAAAAAAAAAAAATGGTTTGCGGCTTGGTTTGTTCACTGAATATTTATTAATCTGTGGTAGCAGGTAAATAACTTCCTTCAGTATTGTGCATAAATTTGAACAACACCTTTGAAAAGGGTATTGATTGGGGGTTGTGGTAGATGGTGCTGGTTGATCCCCAAACTGCCCTTTGAGATTGGTAATTGGTATGGTGCTTGGTTGGTGGTCAAGGAAAGTCACTGGTGTGGTATGGTACTGACTATATTCACAAGACACACGTTATTTATGGTTAATTAAACTACTGCCGCCAACTTATGGTATAAATAGTAAAATGTACGAAATGGTTGAGATGGTAATATTGATTTGAACCCGCGACAATGGCGGACGATCGCGAACTGAGTAAATTTAGGTAGGTACCGCGAGCAAATACGCATTCAACAGCAAGCGCAGCTAAAGGCATATCTGCTGCGTGGTCGGTTTACCCAAACATACTCCCGACAACGAGATGAGGATGCTGTGTCTTGGTGAATGATGGTGATACATAACACCTACATCTTAAAAATGTCACCTATATATTTAAAAGAAAGACGTGTTAGTTACACTATTTATAACTCAAGAACGGCTGAACGGATCACGGTGAAATTTGGCAGCGAGGTAGATGGTATCCCGGGGCCGGACATAGGCTACCTTTTATTCCGGAAAAAAGCGTGCGAAGCCGCGGGCTGCACCTAGTCTATTATAAAATACAAATTGGTGTAACGCAAAACATGAAAGCACATAGGTCTTATCACAATAATTCTTACGAAACATAGAATATCTAAAATAGAATAGAATAGAATATATAAAATAATCTTTAAGACTGACTAGGTTGCAACTTACATGTTCTTGTATTGTAGCTCTCCGTTGGGGCTGACAGGTTGAGTTTGTAGTCTAGTTTTCACCAGATCTATTGGAAAGACCACGGAGACACCAATCATGCCGGCTAAACCTCCATTTAAGATCTTAGGAATCAGTCTGGAAAACACGTTGCATTTAAATAACTTTTGCCGCACAAAATTATCTATGCTGTCTATCAGAGCTTTTGAGGTGTGCGCTGTGCAATTTAATCAACCTAAGCTAAGTAAATGGGTAGTACTGAATGAGTTCAATTGCAATAGTGCATTGAACTGTCTAAAATCCATTAAAATGCAAACAAGAATTGCGACATTTCAGATACACATCTACAACGCAAGGGAAAACATTAAAGATTATAATTAGATTTTCTTCTAAAAGCATAATTATCTGGTGACAGTGAATACCAGGCTGTCAGATTATTTAATTAATTTATGAGTTAAAAACGAATAAGAATATTAACAAATTGTTACATTATCCAACTGATGAGTATTTATTAATTAGGTATTAATATTACTAAGGAATAGTAATATTAAATTAATAAATACAACAAAGCTGGACAATCAACACGTCATCCATCTGTTGGAAGAACGCAAACGCAACAAGGTTTGTAGTTAACCCGCTTACATTCATAATGCATTCGTCAAACATTTGCTCCCTTTGGGGTCGAGACCCTAGGTCCGTGGGGTACCGAGGCTCTCCGGGTTTTTAAAAAGTTATCTGGTCGACGCGACGCGTGACCCGAGAGCTGGCGGGTATCTGGCGCAGCGCATCAGCATTGCCATACAGTGGGGCAATGCAGCCGGCGTCTTGGGGACGCTTCCGACTGGTATTGATATGGATCAGTTGAGCTACCTGTAGATTGTTTGCAACAGTCTGCAGTTAGCTTAATTGTTTCAATTGCAAATACTAGTTCTAATTTGTTTAATTGAATTCTAATTTTCTTTGTCAATAAAGTAATTATATAATATATATATATATATATATATATATATATATATATATATATATACAGGGTGTCCCGAAACTCAACGTCAAGCCGAAAACGCAGGACAGGTGGGTTCATGGCGACCCAGAAAAACCATAAAATTATGGTTCTATCTCTAATGGTTTTTGAGTTATAGGCTTTTTCCTAAAAATCAAAAATTCTCTGCCCGGCGTCAAACTTTTCTATGCTGTGAATACAGACGTCAATATTTTGTGATTTTTATTTTTGTACTACAAATTCAACTAACACATTCATATATTGAAGTGAAAAATTAAAAAAAATATATAGTTTACTTTATTTTTTGCCTAAATGGTTTTCAATCGGTTAATTTTGACCCCTCATACTGAAAAAAAAATCCACTACGATAGGCCGGCATGTTATGTTAAAAGTTGGCGCAGTTATCTTAGATTTCGAAATGGTATCATACGTCACACTTTTCTAATTAAAATAATTTGAAAACTTTTAATGTGTGAAATAAGACCTAAAATCAAAACCGTTCCACACCTAACTGTTCCATACGGAAGGTTCATCAAAATGAAACCTCTTTTATGTCTGTTCGACCTATGTATCACCGTTCTTTTTTTAAAAATGCCTGTTTGGGTTTGATTCTTTTGTTAATTTTTTTCCCGACTTTCTTGAATGTTTTGCAAACTCGGCTGTGAGTACGAGTAAAAATCTGTGATTTGTGTTGTCTACGTTTTTCCTGGTAACCCGAACTATGCCTTATTTCTACTCAGCGGTAGAATATGCAAATAAGCATCTAATTTACGCAGAATGCGGACTTAACGCAAGCGCCGCAGCCAGGCGTTATCGGGAAAAGTACCCGAATGCCGAACGTTATCCGGATCACCGTATTTTTGTTTATGTGCATCAGACATATTCAGAGGGACAACTACCTGGTGTTCGAAACCGTGGTGGAAGACCCCCAGTGGACTACGATGACGTAGTTTTAAATGAAATTCACGACAACCCCGGTACATCAGTACGTGCAATTGAAGAAAATACGGGAGTACTCAAAACTGTCGTACATCGAATTTTGAAACGTCATAAATACCACCCCTATCACGTGAGTCGAGTACAGAGTTTACTACCTCGTGATTACCCTCATAGAATGAATTTTTGCAGAACAATGTTTGCAAAAAATAGCGAAGATCCATTTTTAGACAAAATATTATGGACTGACGAAACAACATGCATAAAAGATGGATATTTCAATATCCATAATGTTCATAGTTGGAGTATTGAAAACCCACATTTAATGCGCACAGATCGATCGCAATATCAATTTAAAGTAAATTTGTGGACCGGAATAATTAACGGACAAGATAAATAGCATCCTCAACGTATTTCAAAAATATTGCTGTCTCATTTGCACTTGTTGAATTCAATATTTATAGATAAAAATGTACCTTTGCAAGGTGTGAAAATGTTTTGATTTTAGGTCTTATTTCAAACAATACATTTTTTCAAATTATTTTATTAGTAAAGTGTGACGTATGATACCATTTTGAAATAAATAAATAAATATTGCTGGACAATCCACACAGCATCATCTAGCCCAAAAGTAAGCAGAGCTTGTGATAAGGGTACTAGATGACTGATAAACTTAATCTTAATCTAAGATAACTGCGCCAAATTTTATCATAACATGCCGGCCTATCGCAGTGGATTTTTTTTTCATTATGAAGGGTCAAAGTTAACCGATTGAAAACCATTTGCGCAATAAAATGAACTAAACTATATTTTTTTACGAAAAATGGGGTCATTATGTTTTAATATTACACTTAAATAAATCAATGTGTTATTTGAGTTTGTAATACAAAAATAAAAATCACAAAATATTGGCATCTGTAGTCACAGCATAGAAAAGTTTGACGCCGGGCAGAGAATTTTTGATTTTCAGGTAAAAGCCTATAACTCAAAAACCATTGGAGATAGACCCATAATTTTATGGTTTTTATGGGTCGCCATGAACCCACCTGTCCTGCGTTTTCGGCTTGACGTTGAGTTTCGGGACACCCTGTATATGACGGAGAAAGACCATCCGTACGCTTATTAAAAAGGGTGACGTCACTATCATCCTCGTCTTGGTGGGGATCCATTGGAAGAAAAACACGAAGTTGGTGTGGCAATAGCATTTATTCCATAGCACAGGTCCGTTCCGCCCGACGACTCGAGAAAGAATGAATTCTAGCTCGGCCGACGGCCGTGTTTATAACAAAGCTTAGCCCCGCGTCGAACGGTTCCGAGCACGAGCGAAAATCGCCGCCGTCGCGAAGTCTTCGGCTTTTTTACAATGTTATTAAACTTAACTCAATTCTATGATTAGATTAAATGGTTTAACAATCAAATTATCTCTCAAAACTAGATCTTCATATTGAAATAACGTCTTCGC
The DNA here is from genome assembly GCA_963662085.1 of Eupithecia inturbata. NCBI lineage: Eukaryota > Metazoa > Arthropoda > Insecta > Lepidoptera > Geometridae > Eupithecia > Eupithecia inturbata. The sequence continues at coordinate 1,940,813 of OY759196.1, read as the reverse complement.
GCCGACATATATGTCATGGGTACTAGTAGATAACTAAATGTATATATTACATTTAGTTATCTACTAGTACCCATGACACAAGCTCTGCTTATTTTGGGGCTAGATGATGATGTGTGGATCGTTCAGCGTTATTTAATATTTGTTTGATTTATTCTATAGATAACTTACTGGAATTGCGGTTTTGCATCTGGTGACCCCGCCGGACCTCCTGAAACAAATTATATAAATCTTAATATATAAAAGAAAAAGCGATTTTCTGGTAACAACGCCCAGCCCAAACCGCTGAAGCTAGAAAGCTGAAATTTGAAAAGTCGGTACTTGTTACTCCCGCTAAGAAGAGATTTTTGGAAATTCCACCTCTAAGGGGGGAAAAAGAGGGTTGAAGTTTTTTTGGTGTTTTTTGTAACTCTTTAACCAGTGGCCCAATCAAGCTTGAAACTTACAGAATACTAAGAATACAAAACTATTGAACCACGTGTTTTAGGATTTTTCAAAATTTTCCTAAAAATGGGGTAAATTTATAGATTTATAGTTAATTATCTAAAAGAAAGTCGTGTTAGTTACACTATTTATAACTCAAGAACGGCTGAACGGATCTCGGTGAAATTTGGTAGCGATGTAGATGGTATCCCGGGGCCGGACATAGGCTACCTTTTATTCCGGAAAAAAGCGTGCGAAGCCGCGCGCAGCAGCTAGTAATTTATAGATTTATAGTTGGCTCCGTTCTGAAATGTCTGTAACTTTTTAACGCATAATGCTATAGACCTGATATTTTCTGTATATATCAAAATAATAATAAAATGAAAACACGTATTTCAGAAATATTCAAAAAAACCTTTAAAAAGGGTAAAATGAGGGTTAAGTTATTGAGGAACTATTTAACCAGTGGCCCAATACACCTGAAAATAGGATAAAATGAGTTTTTAAAATGGCGGTGGCCTTTATTAACAAAGAAAATTACAATCAAATAATAAAAACAAATTAGAACTAGTATTTACAATTGAAACAATCAAGCTAACTGCAGGCTGCTGCAAACAATCTACAGGTAGCTCAACTGATCCATATCAATCCCAGTCAGAAGCGTCCCCAAGACAAAATTGGGTTTTTAAAGTTTGTGATTCGTAATAAACTATAAAGTCAGAGATGTTGAGCTACCTGTAGATTGTTTGCAACAGTCTGCAGTTAGCTTAATTGTTTCAATTGTAAATACTAGTTCTAATTTGGTTTTATTATTGAAGTCTAAAGTAAATAATGATACACGTAGTTTTTATGTATACAAAACTACCCCAAGGGGATGTGCAATCAATTTCCACGCGGGCGAAGCCGTGGGGCGCAGCTAGTATCAAATAAGAGAAAAATAATGTCTTTGACGCTTATTTGAGCTTGTCATAGCTCAAGAAAATTGATTTTTTGTTTGAGTGTATAGCTAAGTTTAAAAAAAACTTGTTTTTATTTCAATATCGTTATTTCTTAAAAAGAGCAAGGTAAGGAGGAGACAGAATTCGTGACGTACGGCGAGCGGAGCGAGCCGCGAAATTTTTGTTACTTTCTACTCAAGGTAATTTTTTTATTTATATATATGTACAATATGTTTTTTATATATTTTTATGTTGTTACTTTATACTTGGTAAAACAATTATGAAGGCATGACAAAATAAATAGCATCAGGTAATTTTCAAGACGTGTGAAGTGGGTATAGAAACAAAGACAAGTTAGCTTGGACAACGCTGATTGGCGATTATTATTGATATTATTTCGATAAAAACCAAAATGCCATAACGAAAAATGACGGCGAGCGAAGCGAGCAGCGAAAATATTCATGCTTTTGGTTAGCAAGTTTAAGGTGGTTATCAGAGTTGACCACACTGATTTGGCGGGGTCAGCAATAAAGGCAAAGAAGGACAGATAACGGCGAAAGGAGTGGCAGTGGTCAATAAAACCAAAAGGAAAAGACAATGGCGGCGAGCATAGAAAGCCACGGAATTTGCATTGCTTGTAAAATCAATTACGACAAGTGTAGTAACGCCGAGCAAAGCAAGCTCGAAAACAAAAGTTTGGTATATTTTATTTACTTATACATATAAAGCTTTACAATATAACAGTGAATCGCGAAACATTTTGCGATAGACGGTAATAAGTTAATTCCGTTTTTTTTTAGAAATTATCAGACCTATACATTTCCTGACCTGTATTATAGAGGTTTGATTCTCATCAGTTCTAGAAAAATTTAAGCTTTTATGTGTTGTTTAGTATGTGGGCTTTAGTTTAATCCATACCGAAGCTATTAAGGTTCAAAAATACGGTGTTGGAGTAAAACACAAGCACAACACAAAAAATGTTCTGTTAAATCTTTCAGTAAATAGGATCTTAATTTTAAGGCGCACTGAATAAATGCCTACTTCTGATTTCGTTAACTCTCTTACACAATTTTGACAAAACCGGAAGTAAATATTTAACTTATTGCTATGGTAAAGGTATATAAGTTTAAACTGAATTAAAGTTGTATTGATTTCCAGATAACTTAATGAATACAAATTAAAAGTTGGACATTTCGAGTCGTATAAAGTTTTCTACCGCTGATAAATCTAGGTAAAATTTGTTTTATGACAATTTATATGGGTATGATTTATTTTCAAAAACGTAATTTCTTATTTTATACGTAACATCGCAAGTTAAGATAATACAAATGAAATATATAAGTAAGTTTTCAGGAAGAATGACACAACTTCTACCCAGTGTACTTTTTTATTGTGTACTTTGTAATTTTTTCGAACATTGAAAATGCTCTCCTGTAAAATCACATTTTTTGTGTTATGACGCCCTTGTCGCAAACAAGCGATGTAATGTCAACTTGTTGTGTCTTACAAGATGAATTTATGGAACCTGGATAAATATCCTTTTATAAAATGTAAATCAATCAACATTGTTATAACTAATAGTAATTATAAGGGAGCATTCAGAACAGTAAGACTATATGGAAGAGCAAAAAGCTGCATGGGAGATTCTACAAGGTCCTCACAGGACCTGATGTAGATCTCCTAAGCTCCGTAAACTGGCTACGCTTCGGTGACCTCTTTGGGGAAACCGAAGGTTTTGTCTGTGCAATTATGGATGAGGTGGTAAAGACGAACAATTACCGAAAGTATATTATGAAAGACGGCACGATCGATATTTGTCGAGCGTGTCATCTTCCTGGGGAGACCCTCCGTCATATATTTTGGGGTTGTTCGCACCTTGCTAACTTTCAGTACTTGCACAGACACAACCAAGTAGCCAAAATTATACACCATACTTGCTCTCCGATATGGCCTTACTGGCCCTGAAGTTCTGTACTTTAAGTACACACGGGCGCCAGTTCTCGAAAATGGCCGTGCCACGCTCTATTGGGACCGATCTATCCCGTATTACATATAGGACTATTCTTGCGAATAAGCCTGATATTGTACTGATAGATCGGTTAGGGCGGAGGGTGGTGCGCGCTAATGTCACCATACCACATGATGTTAACGTCGTTAAAGCTGAGAAAGATAAACTTAGCAAATATCTTGACTTGGCCAACGAGGTTGTCAGCATGTGGGATGTTGATTCAGCGATCGTCGTCATCCCGATAGTCGTTTCAGTGAACGGCGTAATAGCGAAGAGCCTCGATCAACATCTCTAGAGACTCTCGCTAGGAAGTTGGATCAAGGGTCAGATCCAAAAGGCGGTACTCCTGGACTCGGCGCGCATCGTCAGGAAGTTCCTCTCACTGCAGCCCTAGTCACCGGCCGCTTGAGGGTAGCTTCGCGGCCGGTAATTCTCTGTTTTTTAATATATTTTTTCATGTAGAATAGATTTATAATATTATATTTTCTAAAGTAAAAAATGTATCTTATAACGAGATTTGAAACAAATGATGTGAATAATAATAACTCATGGGACGTTATACTCCGTCAGGTTGATTTTTCCATGAAAAAGTATAAAACTGGTACAAAAAGTAGTAAAGTTAACAATATGTATTAGAATCATTAGGTACCTTATAAATTGTATTAGACATAGTTATAAGTTTATAACATATATGATGTTATTGTGTTAAAATAAATAAACAAAATTGCAGATGATGATGATGGCCTACCCGACATAAAATTACCACACAAATTGGGAAATGTTTTAAACGTGCAACATTACGCGGGTAAGTGGATGGATGCCGTGTTTTCGACCCTCAGCGATCCGTGCAAATAGCACCGCACGCGCTATCTGGATAATTCTGTCATCCGTGTACAGAAATCACTAGCTGGGTACAAAGGGATCATTATTTTATAGAAAATCTCTGTAGGGTTAAAAATTATGAGTATTTTGATCCGTAAAATATTTACTTACGTGACGCGACCTGTACTTACGTGACGCGACCTGTACTTTACGTAATAAACCCTCACCTGTATTTTTTGCCGACCCTTGAGCCATTTAAGTTATTTTTGAGATCTAGGATAATTAAGGTAATGAGTAACTTAGCAGTTTTCTCGCTATTTACGGGATGAAGGGGGCATTGAAATCTGATTTTTCTACATATTTACTGAAAAAACTCCTTTAAACTTCGTTGAAACGATTTACTGACAAGTTAATTTTGAAAGAAATGACAATCATGCACAGCACATCACGTCAGCCAGAATAGACAGATAGGAAAACGTGATACCAACCTACAGCGGCAGGGAAGTTGATCATCACCACGGAGATCCATTACACAAGTACGCTGGAGGGAATGTTCTAGCAATGACAGTTGTTTATTGTGCCGACTCAAAGGGCCCTCTCGACCGTCTCTGGTGTAAAATTGATTGATTGTTATATCAAGTTACGCTTGACAGGAGTTAACTCGCATTTGAACATAGGACGTTGAAAAAGAGGAAAAAGTACGATTTTTTCCAGTCCCGCAAATACCGCGGATCAGCGGGATTGATGCCCTCGTTCCCGCAGGCTTGAGAGATTGAGATTTTGATGCGGGATTGGATTCCCTAGTACCTAACCTACTTATCTTTAATTTTAGATTACAACGGCGACGCTACAATTACCTATTTTATTTCCTATGAAATGTGGCGATCCCTTTCTAAATGTTGGCCCCTAGGTAATAGATATGATAGGAGGTAGATGTTTTATTGTTCTTCCGTGTCCACTTATATAAAATGTCTGGAGCCAATCTCAGCGATAACACACCTTCCTCAGCCTTCTTCGAAACAACAAGTTACTCGCCATGGCTTACAAGATTTTGGTGAGTCCTGTATTTATATAGTTCTAGCTTCTGCCCGCGGCTTCGCACGCACTTTTCCGGGATAAAAAGTAGTCTATGTCCCTCCCCAGGATACCATCTACCACCTTGCCAAATTTAATTGACATCCGTTTAGGCGTTAAGGCGTGAAAAGGTAACAGACAAAGAAAAAAAAAAAAAAAGAAAAAAAAAAGAAAAAAAAAAAGAAAGTTACTTTCTAATTTATAATATTAGTACGTATGGATAGTACCTATAGGTACCTATATATGGATGGATTCAAAAGTCTACCTAGGAAGATTTGTAGGAAGGTACCTACCTAATATTTTAGTAGGTAGGTACCAGCTACACTACCTATCTAAATAATTACAGATTAAGAAAGAAAGACAAGCCGAAGACAGGACGCTCATTGGGGAGGCCTCCTATGTTCAGCAGTGGTAAAAAGTAAAAAAGTAAAAGTAAAAGTCATTTATTTGCAAAAACACGTGTAAAAAAAAGATGACAAATAGTTTTTTTGAGTCAACATGTTTGACCAATATACAAAGGTGTGCAAAGTAATTGGAGAGTATGGCATGCAGGTCTAAATTTAATTGTACATAACAATAACAGATTTATAAGATTATTAATTTATCATAGCATAAAATTAGATTACATCATTTAGGAATTCGTCAATATTATAGTAGCATTTATCACATAAAAGTTTTTTTTAAATTAACTCTTAAATAGGTTTACATTTAAGTCTTTGTAGCTCTTAGGTATTTTATTATAGATTACAGGTGCCATGCACACTACACTCTTTCTCAACATAGTAGTTTTTGATTCGTGTCTGGCTAATCTATTGTTGTCCCTTCTATTCCTAATTACAATGTCACAAATTCGGGGAAACAGATTGGGATTGTTCCTAACAAATAGCGCAATTTCCAGAATGTACAAGCTTGTGAGTGTTAGTATCTTATGTTTTTTAAACAGGGGCTTACAACTGTCTGTGGGTTGGATTTTAAACATAGCTCTTATGCAGCGCTTTTGCATTTTGAAAATTATTTCTTTATCAGTGGAATTACCGTAGAAGATAATTCCGTATCTGATCACTGATACGGATATAATGGCTGATGATGATCCAACCAACAAAATCACTTTTGAGCTGGGCTCATATGGTGAGGAGTTACCTAGTTATTCAGTCTGTTAATCTGAAAAGAATAAAGAATAAATAATTTATTTATAGCTACACACATGTAATATAAAAATAATGGAAATACAAAAATATAGGTACGTACTTAATAAACAAAAACATAGGCCTTTGGATTCTGCTACCCGTACCGGCTGTCGATGTCTTAAGAGCCAAATCGGATCCTGCTAGTTAAAAGCTTTGTATTTTTAACACCTCACTTGCGATCACCAATTTACATAAGCGCGGTGACTATCGCAAAATCCCCCTTGTTTGGACGCAGCATTTTCAGCAACGTGTGCTGTCAATGATTATATAATCCACAGATAGTTGCAGCATCTCTTCTGCTGGCTGCAGAAGGTAGCGTGCCAGAGAAGAGAAGTATTTCTGGCTGGGAGCATTCTGCACCAGTGTGGCCTTCCGCACCCGTCTGGCCCCAACCTGTCCATGGTAAGAGTTCCACTTCGCTTTGATCAGCTGTAGGTTACTCACAGATATCAGAAACTAAGGTCCCTACCGACTACTGAAGTTCTTTGGGCACGTGGCACGGAATGAAGAATTTAGAAAGACTCGATGGGGCGTCTCGTGGTCCAGGGCAGAGGGCAGAGGGCAAGAGTTCTCGTGGTCGCTCTCCAACTAGATGGTCGGACCTCAACAGTCCACCATGATGACTGACTGCTCCCACAACCAGGGAACGATAGTATTCCTATATATATTATTAGGTGTATTCCAAGAGCGGCTGTTCATCACGACCCTATCATAACCACCCTGGCAAGAGTGAACCCTAGTATCTACAGCCTTTGGGTACCTGGTACAGCTTAGGTACTACATCACAGAACAGACTGAAGCCCAAAAACCTGCAACTAGCTTTTGCCGGGGCTTCGCACGCGATTTTTTCGGTGCCTATAACAAATACATAGCCTATAACTAGTACCTAGGTATTTACTTATTTTATTCTAGGCACACGACTTCATCAGTGCATTATTTAATTTTATTGGCATAGTTAAAACCACCAAATTCCATGGCGGGCCTGCTAACTTGACGAACACCAAATTTCAGCCCGATACATTCAGTAATTTTGGCGTTGTCTTCGCACAAACATTTCACAATAATATTACTTAATAGCATACCTACAGTAGGTACCTACATGATGCTATTTTATCTGTCTAAAATCAAAGTTTTCCTTATGATCGAAGCTCTCGTTACTCCCGATATTTTACGAGCCGATAGATTCGCACTATTCTTAAAAAGAAACAGTCTATGAATTACAGCATTGTTTCATTCAGTCAAAGAAAATTAAAGCGTGGACGGAGCATATGTGCTATGCCCTATTGCGGGAGAGCCCGCGCACTCGCGTCTTTAGCTTGCCGCAGCCACCATTTGCCAGCGGACTTACGTAGATCGTCCTACCACCTTGCCAAAGCCGTCCTACACTAAGGCCCGTATTATGATAGCTTGCTCAGTCATAGATAAGTATATGCTTGAGTAACGCTTTTCTATGGCATAAACGACACTCAAGCATGGATCTATGACTGAGCAAGCTTTTATAATACGGGCCTAAGTCTACCGAGCAGCAGTGGACTAGCAAAGGCTGATGATGATGATGCGAAATGTTCTACCAGGTAACGATTAAGTATCTAAGTTTCCTATGATAATATGAGGATCTAATAGGTTTAGGCAATCAAACAGATTCAAGCTCCGATGTCGCCGGCGCAGTGGCGGCAGCGAAGGCAGCTGCAGCAGCCGTGATGGCCGCGCAGCACGAGGTGGCAGCGGCTAAACACGCGGCACTGGAGCATCAGAGCGCTGCTAGTGTTAAAGGCGTCGCAGCAGCTCAAGCCGCTCATAAGAGGTCGGTAGGATGTCTAACCAATGCCAGATACCTAATATCTGACTGTAACTTGTGGAGATCTTTATACACAGATATGGTTAAAATGGTTAATCCGGCTGATGATAATAATCTAACTTTTAACCTACGCAGTACCATTTCAGTGCTTTTCTCATACCCCGCTTCATTAACCCTCCAGTAAACAGAGGAGCTTACAGTTTGACGTGTATATCACGGAGCTCCATATTGTATGAAGCGACTTGAATCCGATCAATCTGTTCTGTAGGTGTTTTTGTTAGCCTTGATCGAGTGTTCTTAGCTATGTTTCAAGAAAATCAGTGCAGTCGCACAAATGTTATGGCAGTTCAAAGTCGTTGATGGTTTGCGAAATCTGTAAAATTAGTTTGTTTCTCGCAGTGAAGAAGCAGCCCGTCTCGCCAGGGCTCACGCCCTGGAGGCTGCTCAAGCGGCGGTGCAGGCTCAAGCCCAGCTCGCCTCCGCCAGGGCTCGCGTGGCCGTGGCACAGAAGGTGGCGGCGGCCAGAGAGGCGGCCGCGGCTAAAGCTATTCAACGCGCGGCGCATCATCAGGCTGCAAGGCTACAGAACGCAGGTACCTAAGACCTAAGTTACTAAGTAGATTAGATAAGTTATGAGCAGCTAAGTACAAAGATTAGAAGGAAAGGGTGGGAACCAGAAACACTTACGGATACCATATCATTGTTATGCATAGGTAGACGACCTTTAACATCTGGTATGGTATGATAGTAGAAACTTTTGTTGAATAGCCCCCACAACAAAGAAGAATGTGAACAAATCAAACTTACCTATTTAGTTTTGTATTATCGTGTCTGTCTGTCTGTGGCATCGTAGTTCACTGAAAGATACCTATAGTTATTTGTTTGAAAAGAGTTTGTTCATCTTGAGTGTTCTTAGCTATGTTAGATGAAGCGACGCATTCGTTCAGTGTTACGTACGATGCAGATGGTACAAAGATTTTTTTTTGTTGATAATCTTATCGAACTTTTGTGAAAAAGATAAGCTTGTTGAAGACTTTGTCTTAATTGAAATAATTTTTTTGTTAACTAACGACCTTCATCCTCTTTCAGACATAGAAGCCCTAAAACTGTCCGTGATTCAAAGCACGGGAGCAGCGGGCGCGGCGGGCGCTGCGCACCACGCAGCCACCGCAGCCGCAGCGGCGCTCCGCCCCTCCCCTGTCGATTGGCCCGCTTGGACGCCCTGGACCCCTGCTCCTGCCCCGTGGACTCCAAATCCTTGGAACTGGTCTTAAGAGAGCAGACGACAAGACGATGACGAAGTCCTCTGCACGTGTTTCACGGTGGGCGACCTGATGCTAAACGGCACTATTTTTTATGCTTTAGATGGGTAGTTATTCTAGTGGCCTTAGGCTCAAGTTTATATCCCTTTTCAAGGATTTGTCTAAATAGGAGTAATAATCGTGTTTATATTGTAATCGTTGTTGTTCTAAACATTTGATTTGAATAAATATAATAATAAACCAAATATATTTTTTTCAGTCCAATTTTCTCTCACCACTGATCTCCATTAAATATAAAAATAAAATATTTCTGGACAATCCACACAGCATCATCTAGCCCCAAGCTAAGCAGAGCTTGTGTTATGGGTTCTAGATGACTTATATACCAACTTAATATAATACATAACATAAATATTTTTTATTATACATAAAAAACACCAAGAACAGCCGGAACAAATATCATCCCACCCATTCAACATTACGCCTCGCGACTCGACTTGCACGATTGATTACCAAACTTAGCGCCTGCGCTGTTGTTACGGCAACACGGGATGAGGGCCCAAGTAGTACAGCTTCCTCCATCTGTTTAGATTACGTAAGATGTAATTTCTTCTCAAAAATGCACAGCTGAAAGGAAAATGTCGTGATTTTGACCAACTAGCGGTAAGTTCTTAGCAATTAAGCGTTTCGGAGTAGAACGACACTGTTTGTGAATATTTTAGTGACTTGCGAGGGCGTAGTGTCTCAATTATTCAATGTTAATCAAAAGTTTTAGGCTCCCAAACGCATGATGGTCTTTAGGAGATCACATTAAAGCCTATTAATTTAGAGCGTATCATCCTAAAGAAGTTATTTATGTTACGACAAATCCTTTGGTGGTGACAGCTTTTCTGCCTAATAATTCATTCATCATATTTACCTACTCATCGTTTTAGAATGTACGTAAGAGGTTTTTGTAAAATGACAATGAATGTTTTAGGTCAAGATGTGTATTCCCTTCTTACTCCTGCTGTGCTGCAGCACTCTGGTGTTCGCAGACATCGATCGCAGGAGGTTCTCCAACCCGACTTACTACAATGTCGGGGGAGTTCTGTCCAGCAATGAATCTATTGCCTTCTTCAAGGACACCATATCGGTAAGTAGATTGTGCTAAAGTTAACCAGCCCAATTTGTCAGAAGTGTTATACCCACTTCACTTAGTTGTGCTTGTGGGTCAAGGTTATTTATTTTCCTTCCAAAATTAAACACTCAATTCATTTTATGGACTAGTATTGTCTGAGATAAAACATTTTTATTTTATTTTATTTTTCATTTATATTTCAGAAACTTAACTTCAAGGATGTTTATGTGCCCCGTGGGGTGACCTATCATGACTATTCTATTCTTATGGATACCAATCCTATCAAGACAGCTCTCAACGTTTGCAAGGACCTTATTGCGCACAGAGTAAGTGATATTTTTACTTGACCTAGCTTGGTTTGGTAGACATGGATGTTCGTTGGATTTCTCTCTCGTGTAATGTAAATTAATAAAAAGAGTGATTTTTTCAGGTCTATGCAGTGGTGGTTTCACATCCTCTAACAGGGGATCTGTCGCCAGCCGCAGTTTCCTACACAAGCGGCTTCTACCACATACCGGTCATCGGTATATCTTCCAGAGACTCAGCTTTCTCGGACAAAAACATCCATGTATCCTTCCTGAGGACCGTCCCTCCGTATTCTCATCAAGCAGACGTTTGGGTGGATGTCTTAAAACATTTCAACTACATGAAGGTCATCGTAATCCACAGCTCTGATACTGATGGTCGAGCTATCCTGGGGAGGTAGAGTAACCATTGGAAATAGCTAACAAATGAGGTTCAAGGCTCATTTATGTGTATTCTTTCAGATTCCAAACCACATCACAGAGTATTGATGAGGATGTTGACCGCAAAGTTGTTGTGGAACAGGTAATTGAGTTCGAGCCTGGTTTGGAATCTTTCTCTGATCGACTGATGGATGTAAAGGGGGCTCAAGCAAGAGTCTTTCTTATGTATGCCAGGTAAAAAATGCATTAACTTTGTAGACGGTAATATCATTATCATATACGATCATAGAATAATAATTGACACTAATGTAAAAAATCTTGCGTTGATTCCATTTCAGCAAAACTGACGCAGAGATTATATTCCGCGACGCGACATATCTGAACATGACAACAGCTGGATATGTCTGGATGGTGACTGAACAAGCTCTTGATGCTGCCAATGCACCAGAAGGTCTCTTGGGCCTTCGGCTAGTCAATGCCACGAACGAACGAGCACATATTCAGGATTCCATGTACGTCAACTAACCAAATCTTATAAAATTGCAAGATAATTTTACGAATTCATTAAAAATTTTACTTGCAGATACATCCTCGCTTCTGCTATACGCGACATGAACAAATCTGAAGAAATCCACGCTCCACCTTCAGACTGCGATAATTCAGGATCGATATGGACTACAGGACGTCTCCTATTCGACTACATCAGGAAACAAAGTCTGGAGAACGGTGCAACAGGGCATGTAGCTTTTGATGATCATGGGGACAGAGTGCACGCAGAATACGACATGGTGAATGTGAGAGCACAAGGGGAGCATGTCGCTGTGGGGAAATATTTCTACGCCAAGGCAAGTGACAGTCAATTACATTATAGGATTTCTTAGGAACGTTCTTACCTAAGATCTGCCTCGTATACGGGATAATGTATAGATGTTAAGTTTGAATACAATTCTGGTATTTATAGGAAACTCAGAAAATGCGATTGGAGTTAAAAGAGCAAGAGATTATTTGGATGGGGCGGAGTCCTTCAAAACCAGAAGGATTCATGATTCCAACACATCTAAAGGTACGGATTATCTCTGATTTCTTATTTTATAAATGGACTTAGATATTGTGTTTACAGAATTACTGTTTTTCAGGTGTTGACGATTGAAGAGAAACCGTTTGTCTACGCTAGAAGAATCGACGACGGAAGCGATTGCAATCCTGAAGAAATACCTTGTCCGCATTATAACGCCAGCGAAGATACAGGTATAGATCACGTTCATGTTGTAATCTAGAAGCATTTTGGCAGCAACCAGAGTTTCTTTGATGGCTGAGCGTTTGCACTCATTTTCCAGATCAACTGTATTGCTGCAAAGGATTTTGTATGGATCTACTGCGATATCTATCCCGTGCAATAAACTTCACTTACTCCCTGGCTTTGTCTCCCGATGGACAGTTCGGGCATTATATCATAAAGAACTACTCTGTACCAGGATCCAAGAAGGAATGGACAGGACTGATCGGTAAAGTCATTATCTTGAGTAGGCACCTAATTAAAATGAAACTGGACATTTCTATTTTCTATACAGCATCATCTGTATCCCAAAGTAAGTAAAGCATGTGCTAAGGATACTAGATGGCTGATATACATGATACTCGTACATACAAACCCTGCAGACTCGGCACTAGGGCATGCAGAACCGTACCCGGTTCTAGATTTCTGATACCCGGTTCCGGTATGTTGTCAGAACCGGGAGAACCGGTTCCCCCGGTTCCAGGTAATACGATAAAACGATTTTTTTTTACGTTTATAATAAATCATAGATCGTTTGAAAGAATAAGTAATTTTGAACGGAGCTGAGACGTGGACAATCACGGTAGCAGCCCTACCACCAGTTCTAAGTCGCTCAGCGAGCTATGGAAAGAGCTATGCTCGGAGTTTCTCTGAAGGATAGGATTCGTAACGAATACATCCGACAGAGAACTAAAGTTACATACATAGCTCAAAGAATTAGCAGCTGAAGTGGCAGTGGTCCGGCCATATCTCGCGAAGAATCAACAACCGCTGGGGTAAACGTGTTCTCGAGTGGAGACCGCGACTCGGCAAACGTAGTGTAGGACGCCCTTCCGCCAGGTGGGGTGACGATCTGCAAAAGACTGCAGGGAGATGCTGGATACGGTATATAAGTAGTCATACCCAGTACCTTATCAACTTATTTTCTTTCCGGACACATTTACCTCAATTTTATATGCGCATTAATACGTGAAATTACACCACTTTTATTTTTTTTAATGAACCGGAACCGGTTCCACACATACCTCGCTGGAACCGGGTATACCCGGGTATTTCAGAACCCGGTAGAACCGGGTGCATGCCCTACTCGGCTCAAATGCCTGCAGATCATACAAAAACCTGACCTACGCTGCGTCGAGAATCGAACCCGAAACCTGTTTCGCAGGCGGACCTTCGCTCGCTGAGGTCGTCTAGATTATTTACATTGTTCTTTCTAAGAAGGATTTGACTTGACATGAAGTTTGACCAACAGGAGAGTTGGTATACGAACGTGCTGACATGATAGTGGCTCCGTTGACTATCAACCCTGAACGAGCAGAGTTCATAGAGTTCAGCAAACCATTCAAGTATCAGGGCATTACTATACTGGAAAAGAAGGTAAGTTGATGCACCGACAGATAAACTCCCTTTTAAGGGGGCTTTTACAAAAAAAAAACGAGAAATTGCACGGTTTCATCGTCCAAATTGTATGATTTTCGTTTGTTGCTTCAAATAATAATTACTTGTTAATAATAGTTCAATTTCTCTACTACAATAAAAATAGAATAAATTATAAAAAACCTTATTTTTTATGTAGTTATAGTCATTCTCCCGATGCATGTTTAGGCAAAAACTCTCGGAGCCCTGTTTTAGGAGCTCTTGTTTGTAGATTCTATTGAATAAAGACCACCAACATTTTTTTTTCTTGTTACGAATATCCTATACTTGAATAATATTAGAATACATTTTCGTTCTATGCCTTTTTGTAAAGAAATAATAAATTTAACCGAACTCGATTATCGACCGAAAAGGCTTCGAAACAAACCACAATATCTCCGAAGTTCTACATCATTTTGAGATAATATTTATACCAAAATAATTGTCAACATTTGCTTGAACTACAATATTAAGTCTATTTTTAAATCACTGCTATTTTTTTTTAATTTATTGAATAAAAGACTACCTACATAGCTCCTTGCGCCGCCGCCGGCGCGCCGGCGGCCTTCTTTGTGTTCTAAAATTTGTTTTATTATTATTATCCACTTAATTTCTTTTAAATCTCGTTATAAAATACATTTATTATTATTATTAATTATACAATTTGGATCAAAAAACGAGATTTCTCGTTTATTTTGTAATAGCCCTCTTAAGTTTGAAGCCAATTATTCCTAGTAGGTACATATTACATAAAAAAAAATAAGTAGAACCTTTCGGTAAAATGAAGATAGGAAGCTGTTCTTTATAACTAATATAATAAAATGCAAAACCCTATGTAAGAACTTGGAACCTGTCCTGTCCGGCGTTACCTACGTTATGTAGACGCAGCGCATTGTGATATAATAACACAAACTCTTCTAAAAGTAGATATGAATGAACCTTAACTCACATGAGATTTTTGCAGCCGTCGAGATCTTCAACCCTGGTGTCTTTCTTGCAACCATTCTCCAACACACTTTGGATTCTCGTCATGGTGTCTGTCCACGTGGTGGCACTGGTGTTGTATCTTCTGGACAGATTCTCTCCGTTCGGGAGATTCAAGCTGGCTAACATTGACGGAACCGAAGAGGACGCTTTGAATTTATCCAGTGCTATCTGGTTTGCATGGGGCGTTCTTCTAAACAGCGGCATTGGTGAAGGTAATTTGACCCATTTTGTCGATAAATATTCTAACATGTTATGAAAGAAACTGGACTTATGTTAATTATCTTCAGGGACGCCTAGAAGCTTTTCGGCGCGTGTTCTCGGTATGGTCTGGGCAGGATTCGCTATGATAATCGTAGCTTCGTACACTGCTAACTTGGCCGCTTTTCTCGTGCTTGAACGCCCTAAAACCAAGCTCACTGGGATCAATGACGCAAGGGTGAGTCCAAAAGTACCATCGCTTATGAATTACGTTAAATCAATATATCGCAGCGAAAGTAACCACTTTACTTGGATGTGTTTAACTTCCAGTTACGTAATACAATGGAGAACCTTACGTGCGCTACAGTGAAAGGATCAGCTGTAGACATGTACTTCCGAAGACAGGTCGAACTATCTAACATGTACCGGACTATGGAAGCCAATAATTATGACAACGCTGAACAGGCTATTGAAGATGTGAAGGGCGGGTAAGAAAGGCAATCAATTTTGAAACTAAATCATATCGCTATAGATGTTATTTTACTTAGCAATGTTTACAGAAAACTCATGGCGTTTATTTGGGATTCTTCACGATTGGAGTTCGAAGCAGCACAGGATTGCGAGCTGGTGACAGCCGGTGAACTATTTGGGAGATCAGGGTACGGAGTGGGCTTGCAAAAAGGATCCCCTTGGGCTGATTTAGTAACACTTGCTATATTGGACTTTCACGAAAGTGAGTAACGATTCTTCTGATAATTGTAGGTACCGACTGCGTTATCGCAATCGTTTCTAAATCTGTCTTCTTTTAGGTGGGATTATGGAATCGCTAGATAACCAATGGATACTGAGAAACAATATGCTAAACTGCGAAGAAAACGAAAAGACACCGAACACATTAGGCTTGAAAAACATGGCTGGAGTGTTCATACTGGTTTTAGCGGGCATTATCGGAGGAATAGTTCTCATAGTTATCGAAGTGGTATACAAAAGGCACCAGATCAAAAAGCAGAAACGGATGGAGATCGCGCGCCACGCCGCCGACCGTTGGCGAGGCGCAGTCGAGGTAAAGAGAGCCAAAACTGACAGTACGGATGTGGATTTCTACAACTTCAAGCACCATATAGAGAGCAAAATATAATGTATTCGATGCCCTAAACGACGACGCGCACGCTTTGATGTAGGTCGGGGATGGCAAACATAAACTAGAAACCCCTTAAAAAGTTGTTGACTAGTGATTCTAGATTTCCTATTGGTTGACCGTTTTGTTACCTTACCTGTTTAAAACGGTTAACTTCCCAAAGGCGTATCATAGGTTCGCCATCCCCGATGTAGCTTTAAATATTGTTAATGACCAATATTTTTAACTATTTAACAAATAAATATTCATGTTCATTTAGTTTGATTCGTTTGAGTTGTCCCGCTGCTTTTTGGATCACCCATCTTGCTGTAAGATCGATGTCGTAAATTCGTAAGTAGACTTATTTGGCTTTGTAGTTTTGGGTTGTTTTGGGTCTTACGATGTTGAATTTGTTTTCAGAAGAGGAAGAATTTGCGTACTTCATTGCTGCCTTCACAGAGAAGAGTGAAGTCTAATGGAGTTAATGAGGCGGGGAGCATTAGTTTGGCGGTTGACCGAGGCGCGAGGAGGCGCGATGAGCCAAGGGTGCCTCGATATTTGCCTGCTTACACTCCAGATGTGTCTCATCTAGTTGTTTGAACTAAATCTGTGTTCTCGCCTACGTAGTGTGTGTCGTTTACAAATATTAGATAGGTAAATGTCGAGCGTTGTCTATGGCTGCTAACGCACAGACAGGCGGCTTGCTTAGCGCCTAGAGCCTTACGGGCCATTTGACGACCAGCGAAGGCGCCAAGCGTGCACGTTCTACGTACAAAGGCTCTAGGCGCTAAGCAAGCCGCCTGTCCTGTGCGTTTGGACCCTATGAGTTAGTTAAGGTACCTATCAGGGACTATCAGTCTAAAACCTACCGATAGTGGAAACTATTAATGTTCAAACACCATTTTAGCTGTGATTAATATTAAGGCACTAAATATTATAATATTTGATGTTGTTATTGTATATGTACCTGTCAGTGTTTAGCAAATGATGAAATATAGTTTAGCTAATTTACAGTTTCGAATTTGACAGAAGAGTAAAACTGGTTGTTTTATTTAGATCGATAAATTGTGAGCTTTTTCACATATACCTAGGTCAGTGGTCTGCCTAAGCAGTTTTAAAATTTAAATTAATTGAGTGCTAAAATTAAAGTTTTTTTTTGTGTTGAATAAATGTGATTATTTTGATTTATTAGACCTCTTTCATTTTAATGACTAAATATTTAAGTAACTAACTAATTAAAATGACTATATGAAAACCTACCCATTTAATGTGTTTGCTTAAGGGTACTTTAAAAACGCTTCTAAAATTGGCGGAATCAAAAGAAATTAAGAGTGGATTAAAAACTAGCAATTAAAACACGAATTTAACACATATCTATATTTTAATATACGAATTTTAACAGTGCCATACGGGAATTATACATTGTACCAATACAAGAGCTATGGTGCTCAATTTGTATGTAGGAAGCAAGCCCAAACAGTTACATTGCCAGGATAAGCATAAACGTGGGAAGGAGGCTTGACTGCAAGATCGATGCTAGACACCACACTGCGCTTAGCCAAATCTTTTCATCGATTTGAGTGAACATAGCATGGGATGCTGCGTCTAGTCCCAACCTTACAGCTTCCACCCCCAGCTACGGATAAACCTATAGGTACCTATATCAATATTATCGAAAACATTCAACAACACCAATAAGAAGATTATTAAAATACATCGTTATTATAATAATATACGGTACAAGATTGTGCTACTGTACGGGCGAGACGCCTCTGTACCTTACAATGTATGACCTATTCGAATGGTAACATCTTAAACAACAGGTTCCAAAGCCTATGACTACGTCTAAACATTAACGTGCTAAGAATGAATTGTTATAATTAAATATTTATATTATAGCACAGTTTAGCGAAACCAATGTACAGTTAGATATCAAGAATCAATAATACACGTGATTTATAGATGATTTCTGACGACTTTAAAGATAAGCGGTATACTTGTACGCATTACATTAATTAGGCAAAGGAAAACACTTATTATTAGGGGTATTTTAGTACTAGTTAGAGGGGGGAGGGGGGTAATGTTAGTGGTGGGGGGTCTAATCGGTGAATTTGCGGTTGGGGTTGCGGCCGAAGAGGGCCGTGCGGATCTGCGGCAGCAACAGCTGGGCGATCAGCGCCAGGCGGGCCTCCAGGGTGTTGTTGATCTACGAATTGGCAGAGAGACATTTTAGGGTCAATGTAAAAATTATTTATTTTCGTAGGTACCCAAATACAATAGATAGATTGTTTAATTGTTAGGTCTAATTTGTTTGTATTATTTGATTGTAATTTTCTTTGTTAATAATAATAACGAGATAGATAAATTATGTAAAAAAAAAAAAAAAAAGTTTTCTGGGAGGTAGTCTTAAATCCTAAATTAGGTTTATTAGACACTAGCTATCTAGATAACTGAGATGGTAGTACAACAAGAAAAAATCAAATTCTTAAAATTAAAA
This sequence comes from Eupithecia inturbata, assembly GCA_963662085.1. Lineage (NCBI taxonomy): Eukaryota > Metazoa > Arthropoda > Insecta > Lepidoptera > Geometridae > Eupithecia > Eupithecia inturbata. Next base: position 1,922,007 of record OY759196.1, on the reverse strand, counting down.
TAAACATGGGATAATTTCCATGTTTACAATATAATGATTGTAGTGGCTCGATATAAAATAAGGACTAACGTAAAAAAGCGACGAAGAAACCTTTAGACTACTAGCTGTTATTTGCGTTGGAACAAAACCCGGCCCAAGCTTTTTTATTCCCAAGGTTTGTCAAAGTTCTTTATTTCCATAAATCCGTGATATAAATATCTAATCAGCCTATTGAGCACCACCAGCTGGGTATGCCTCCTCTCTAATGCGCCAAAAATATTTATTTTATCAACAGATTACGAATCTTTCCGGTCCAGCGTCACTTAAAAACGTCGAATATTTTAAAACTTAGCACTAAGAAATATAGTGCTCTTTATAGTATAGCCCCCTATTTGATTTTTTTGGTTTTATTTGTCTCATGATCTCCTTCATTATTTTTTTTAGCTAGATTTAATTCAAAAGAAACCTCTAAAGTGTTAGTTGTTATTTTTCGAAGTGGGGCAGAGGTTGCTCCATACATACAGTAACTTCGACTAATATTCTGTGGGGCATCATTCATTGTAATTGGTCGTAAAAACCCATCCCAAACTCGGTGTTTGTGAACTGCCACTTAGTTGGACACGAACTGCGATATTTACTCCTTTTAGAAGTAAGTTTTATAAAATAATATCGCCATGAAAACAAAATAAAATGAAACGAATTATAATTACCTTTTTCACATTTGTTTCAATGAGAGCTCACTTTTTTTCATTCATTCTTGTGGTGTAATATAAATTATTAAAAACATGATTGCTCTTTGCACTTCTTTCAGATCCAACCAGTCTAGCAAGAATGTCACTGACGTCAATCTCAATATCATTTATTTATTGGGTAATATAATCCTGTTGCAAGCTTCTGCTATCTAATAGACAGTAAATCTTGTTCTATCTTGTTCTGTAATGCCCATTTAATTCTCACAATACAAAGAAATATTTAAAAAATAGCTTTCGTCAAGCGACGCACGGCGATTTAGAATTCAAATTCAATAAAGTTGATTTCCATAGCTCCATAGGTAAATTTTTTAATCAAACAGATAACATAAACTACCTCAATAACTTTAGCAGTCTCTCTTTTACGATTGAAACAAAGGCATGGTAACATTTCTACGCTAGTTAGTTTAGGTTCGGTGCCAACCGAATGGACACCAAATACCAGGGGAAAAAAATGTTCTTGAATTTTACAACCACCGAAAACAAAATGAGAGCAAATTTAACTAACCTTGATGCGTCCCCTAGCAGCCACCAACTCAACCCCACCGCAGGTGTCAGCCGGCAGGAAATTTTCCTGGTCAATCTTCAGCTGAACATCCTTCTTGATTGTGTTCTTGTAGTCATCCTGAGCGCGCTTCAGGACAGACTCCACGAGGCTCTTGTCTTCGGAGCGGATGCGGAGAGTCACAGTGGGCTCGATCAGCTGGAATGGAGTTTTCTTTTAATGCTGGTCTAACCACACAGCATCATCTAGTCCTTTAAACGCCAGACCTTTAAACAAGGAATGGGCTCTACTTGTGGAAGACCAAAAATTACAGAAAGGAGAGAAGGAAGGCCCTTGCCCTGCAGAGCCACCAATTAACTAAAATATTAATAAGGTTAAGTGGAAGAGCTCGCTCGTAAATCTCGCGATTTCAGGCATTTCCTTGTGTTTTTGTTGTCTATGTGGTGTTTATGAAAGAATGATGTATATTATCTTTTAATTTTGAATGTGAAAATTTCCGTTTTTCATTTATTTATTACCCGGAAGAGCCTGCACAGTCAGTGCAGTTAAGTAAATAAACCGTCAAGTGCGACTGGACGCGCACAAAAAGGGTTCCGTACCGTAAAAAATCAGGCAACTTTTCAAAGAACACCAAATTTCCACTTGTTCAGAGATCTCTTTAAGTTTTCAACTTTATCATTTTTTATTATTTGTTGTTATAACAGCAAGAGAAATACACTTCATGTGAAAATTTCAACTGTCTACCTCTAACGGTTCATGAAATACAGTACAGACCTGTGACAGACAGACGGACGGACGGACAGCGGAGGCTTAGTAATAGGGTTCCGTTTTCACCCTTCGGGTACGGAATCCTAATGAACGATAATTTATTATTATTTATCGGGTATTTATCGCCTAACTTTCGTTATTATTTCCCCTATGTTTCAAAAAATAATAATCATTAATTATGTTAACAAATCGCGAAAGTTTAAAAGGTTTTAAATAAATTATATTAGTCATTTTAACACAGCACTATCTGAAGATCACTAAAACCCCTCAAATTTCTAAAAAACTGACCACTTTTCAAGATCTGGCAGACAATAACGGTTAAGAAAATTATTATTTACTTCTGCTTACCTGGAACAGAGCCTGCACAGTCAGTGTGACCAACAGGTTGGCGTACAAGTCCTTGTCGTTGGGCACAGAAGCCAGACGCTTGCGAGCCTCGTCCAGTACATTGCGTATGTGATCCTCACGTACTTTAAGCACTTTCAGACGAGCTTGGTTCAGCATGTTCGAAGATTGGCTGTGGAGGCATCACACTAATTATATAAATGCGAAAGTATTAATAGAATATATATTTATATGTTATAAGACTTACACAGAATACATAATAAACTTAGACTAAGAGGAAAGATTTTGAAGTACGAGGTGTAAGTCCAATAACAAAATGGCTCTGCATCAGCATGAGTTGGTCACTAGCAAGCTAGTGACCAACGCAGGTCGAAGGCCAGTCACAACAGCATCCTAAAAACCGTGGCGGAGCATTGTCTGTCTCCCATGTCACATTTTGCCAAATGTGTCTCTCCAGTCTGTGGGTATGATGTCTGACTGAATGTTAGCAGTATGTAATTTAATTGAATCTAATTTACTCTAGTAACTTTAATAGTAATTTGAAATTTGTAACCTAATTGAACTAATCTTATTTATTATTTTATTGTGTAATTTTGAATTTTATTTGATTTTGTGTATGTGTAATATGAATTATTTAATTATCTGAAATAAATGAATACAATACAATACAATTTACAATGGGATATTTACCATGATACTCAAACTCAAAACTCAAATCATGGTAAATATCCCATTGTAAATAACTTTAGGATTTTTGTTTGTCACTCCTTCACAGAAAACTAATGAATGGATTAGGGTGAAACTTTGCATGGATGTAGAGATCTACATCCATGCAAAGTTTCAGGCTGAAATTTTGCATATAATCTAGATATTATATGCAAAATTTCAGCCTGGATTAACACATAGGATATTTTTCATCCTTTAATAAATGCAGTTCTCATGGGATAGAAATAACCTTTGAATAAAATAACCTCGGCTTCACACGCTTTTTTGGATAGAAACGTCTATACAAAAAAGCAAGTGAAGCCGCGGGCAGAAACTAGTTCCTAGATTGATAAATATTGTCAGATTGTGGATTGTACACAGTTTTAATGGACTCAAAACACTGAACCCGCCGGCTTTTCCGACTCAGCTGGGGACTCACCCCTTGGTGAGATGTCGAGAGATTTTGCTCGACCCTAATCTCACGTGAGATTTATCAAAACGCGTATTTTAATGTGAATAAGTTTATCTGTGCTTGATCGCATTGCAGTTAAGACTTCTAAAAACGTAGTCTAGAATCACAGTGACTAAATCAAACACTTACTTACATAAGATTGTTTGTTTCGTGTTGGTGCCGGATTCAAATTTGTTTGTGTTAATTTTTTAAACTAACGGAAAAGTAATGTCTTATAATCGTAAACAATTTTCTATTCAAAATTTGTATTACGCGCCAACACGAACAAACAACCTTATGTAGAAACTGCTAAAATTAGTGTAAAAAAATTACATGATATTATTATTTGCCCAGAACCCTCTCTCCCCCACGTGAGATTGGGGAGATTTGGCTCGACCCCCTCCCCCTCTGAACGCCTCACATAATTAATGGACGCCCCCTTAGTGTATTAAAAATTTGACCAACAGTGTTTTGTCAAATTTTTACGATATCCTGTCGATCAGAAAAAGGCCTCACTGATGCAGCAGGTCACGCTTTATCTGTACGCAGGAGATTTGGGTTTGATTCCTGCTGATAGACAAATGTTGGTACAATCTGCAGATGTCTGTTCCGGTTCTGGGTGTTAATTATGTATAAAAAAAAATGATGGTATGAAAAGGAGTATATCTAATACCCATTTTATTATGTGATTATACTAGCCCACAGCTGGACAGAGGCTTCCCCTAATTGGCACCGTTAAACCCTGTCTTCAACTTGCTGCAACCAGCATGTCAGTATAGGCTAAAATATAATGGTTTCGATGCCAATGGGTAGTAGAAACACTTATTTACCTTATCTAAGATTACTTCAGTTAGGCAATCACTGTTATCAGTTGGAGTATCTAGCGAGGAAGGAGACTCACCATGCAATGTACATTTATGATTAAAGATGCAAATTATCCTAACTATTTACCAAACTCAGGATAGGAGTAATGTATGATTTGGTCACAAGCATGCATGACTAATTTAACATTCAAATTAAATAGGTATCAATAAGGTTGATTTAGCATGAATATAATTTACACATGCCCAGCCTTGAAGTTAGTCACATGACTAGAGAGGTACTCTGTCCTGTACATGATTGAACAATGATCCAGCTATAAGATTTCCAGTACAAAATGTATGTAATGTATGCATGCACTAAATAATCTGTGATTACTTTGGTCTTGTGGTAAATCTTGGATATATAGGTGTAGGCAAAACTGTTGTAATAAGCTGATTAAGTCCCTACATTATCAGTCAATTGGTAACTGGACTACAGTCATCATCATCATTTCTTGAAGCCCTTGCATTCAATGATGTTTCAATAAATGCAATACATAGCTACTTAGCAGTCTGTGGAGCTAAGAGGTAGATAGAGTGAAATAATTGAAGAAAGGGAACCTACATCTTTTTCTGGAGTTCAACTTGTTTCTCCTTCTTCTCATAGTACTCCATGATCTTGAGGCGCTGCTGCTGGACTAGACGGCCCTTCTCAATGTTGAACTCCTCCTCGGCCTTAGCATCGATTTCCTCGGCCTTTTCGTTGGCCTCTTGCTCGATGAAGGCCATCATGTGCTTGATCTGTACCGAGAAAAGACATAATTCTCAAATCGTCAAAGCAATAACAGCATGAGACAGGCTTCGGCAATTAGGTCGCCGAACGGCAAGTGCAGAATCTGCGATCAATAATTATCTTGACAAGACCATGTCGAGCGTTTACGTGTAGATCTCGTATAGGAGATTCCTGCGAACATACCTGCTTCTGAACATCTGCGTCGCTTAACGCCATGGCTGCGGGTTATTATTTAGCACCACTAACACAAAAACAGCCCGTTACAGGGCCAGAAAAATAAAAACTGGCTCGAGAAGTAAGACGACGCCTCTCAGTCGTGCTCCTTCATTGAACAATCATATGATCACGGGGTTGCCAAATTATTGAAAAAGTCACATTCCAAAACATAGACAACTTTCTACCATGTCTATGGAATAATTTTGCTTCTACTACTTTTTGCCGTTTTAGGTGTTCTGTTCAACGGTCGATTTAATAGATAGGTCAGCGCACCGGAGGCGGCGCGGCGGCGCGCGGCGGCCCTAATCCTTTCCGAGGGTGAAGCGAGATGGTGTGTCGGCGCCCCAGCTGTCACAGTTTTTTTTATTTATTTGTTTATGGTGCGCAGGATTATAGAGAGGAATTTATTTAATTTAACATTTTCGTTGATTTTTCGCGGTAGTGGATAAAGTGACTTGAAACGGGGATGGTATCGAAAATTAGCGAAAATTTAATAGTTTCGTAACATTTTTGGAATGTTTGGAAACTGACTTCGAACGAGGGTTGAGCCCCGGACCGAGCGGAGCGAGGCGCGATTTTTTTGGTTCTCTTAAATTTATATTAATAAATTTATTTTTTTAATAAACCAACCCCACTTAGTTATTGTGGTAGTTGGATTTATAGAAACTGATTGAAGGAAGCGAACCAGGCCATACAAAAAACGTTAAATTTTTTTTGTGTCTCTTAATCAGTGTTTATTTATTTATTTATAAACATATACATCTATTCTTACAGGCACATCCAATGAAATAGAGTGCCTTATTTAATTTAGTCTCCAACAGTTAATATTAACATAAGAACATTTTAAAACAAAAAGAAGTTATATAAAAAAAACAAATATGAAACAATAATATGTCATAATAGGTATGTCAAAGTATAAACTTTTAAACTACATTATCACAATAACAATAATAATTATATAATTTTTACTGTAGAATAGTTTTATAATATTTTATTTTCTATAGTAAAAAATCTATATAATAACGAGATTTAAAATAAATGAGATGAATAATAATCCTAAAGTTAGCATAAATTAAATTTACATAAAAAAATCGGATTTAAAATTACAATACAATAAAATAACATTAATTATAATCTCAATAATTTATAAAAATAAAATCATACTAAAATCTAACTGTGATAATGATAACATAAAATAAAAAACAAAGCCTTTTGGAATTCTCTCCGGGAACAGTAAAAAAGATCAATTCTCTCGGCAATCATTTCCTTCAAAATACCTGGATCGGCGATCATCCCTCTTAACAACTTAATTAAATGTAGAGCGAGCGCTGCATCCCTCCTTACTAGCTTGTTGTACCCAACCATGCCTATGAAAAACAAGGTTGGGTACATCAACGGGTAGAAGGGGTATGTACCGTAGACCTTCAGGTATAAAAATCTCGTTAACTTATTTTGTATACGCTCTATCATTCGGTTGTACTTGGTCTCATGCGGAGCCCATATCGCTGAATTGAATTCCAAATAGCTTCTTACCAACGCATCATAGAGCGATTTTACTGCTTGCAGGTTTTGAAGCTATTTGTCTGACGGAGTACAAATCCTAAAATTTTAAAGGCCTTACAGATGTTGACCACCTGCACCCGGAAACGTAGCTTGTCGTCCAGACGAACCCCTAAATCCCTTACCGAGTCGACTCCTTTCAGCTGAGTATGCCTCAACCGGTAGTCGTGGTAGAGTGGTGTCTTTGCTCGACTAAAAGTTATTATCTAGAGCATTTGCTGACACTAAACTGGAGTTCGTTTACAACTCCACTCTACCACCCTATCTACGTCCCGTTAAAGGCGTACACATTCTTCTTCGTCCTTGATGGGTAAGAGTAACTTCAGGTCGTCTGCGAACAACAAGCATTTGGCATCTTTGTCGACGGTCGGCAGGTCGTTTATCATTAAGAGAAACTCCAGCGGCCCCAGTTTACTTCGCTGACTCACGCCTGTTAAGGTAGAGTAAGCCTGTGATCTGCATCCTGCGTTGTCGATATACTGCCGCCGGTCCTTCATATAGCTCGCGAATAACTGCAGCATTTTGGTAATGGAGCCGATCGTCGCCAATTCCTGTGGCAAGATGTCGTTGTCGACTAGATTAAACGCTTTTTTGAAGTCGAAGTAAGCGGCATAGTGTTGTGTTCACCAAAAGCAACAATTCTAGTAGTATTCCTACGTTCCAAAGATAATGTGACAATTAGCAGCTTCATCGGTTATTATTATTACGTTTGATTTATGAACTACTGTGAAAAACTTAAATTCTAAATGTAATCGCCCGATTATGAATATAAAGAAAAGAACACGCCTAAATATGGTTTTTGGAGATTTCACAATGATATAGAAAAACATTACCTATATCAATACCGAGTGTTAGCTATTTATATCTGCTAACGATTTTACGGTTTTACACAAGTAGAAAAACAATACATTAAACACTGATTATCTTCAATTAACTTTTGATACATACTAAAATAATAATAAAAGGTACTGGACAGGATAGGTAATCTTAGTAATCCTAGTTATATTTGTATACTTATGAATAAACTCGCACCTAATCTGATTGAGTTAATTTACAAATAAATACAAATAATTTATTCAAACTAAAGGTGACACGTTACAAATAATTAATTATGTTAACAATCTAAGGGTCCAAAATTAGGCGTATCTTCTAATTTCTATACAATAGCATATTCGTCATGATTTTGACACTGACCTTATCCTAATAGTGTCTTCTCATTTACCTGCGTCTGGGATTCCTCTTTAGCGTAGCAATCTTCAACCTAGTGACTAGTCGTGACCTATCCTGTTGCATCGTGTGCTTTGTGACGTGTAGTGATAGTGACCATCTTTCTTGCAATTGGCTCACCGAGGGTTCCTACTTATAGCTTGGGAGTTTGTCTGTTGCTTAGAGTTTGGATCAAGGGGAGTCGTGGGAGGACGACTCTCAGTGTTAATGCCATTACGAGTATTGCGCAGATAGGATAACAACTTATTAGGGTCTTCAGATTGAGCTACGGTCATCGATCCCATGAAGTACACATTCTACAGCGCGTTTACCATAGATATCACACATACTGATAAGAACAAATTTTTCGTAATAGTAATCTTCTAACGAGTCTTACGAGTCATTAAAGCGAGTCTGTTTGACCAACATATCGCTTAACATTTGGCCATAGTTTTCTTCAGAAGGAAAAGCAGCAGTGAGCTTGTCCTGTCATTCGGGCCATGTAAATAGGACAGAAGGGACCTCATACCACCGCTGTGCAACGCCCTTCAGCTTTGGTAGGGCATAATGAACTATTTGCTTGCCTGTCCCACCATAAATGATTGCACATTCATTGACTTTATGAATCCATATGGTCATCGTTTGTTCCGCATATGCTTGCCCGCAGTCTAGAACGGCTGTGAACACGTGAGGTAGCGCGTTGGAATTTGTAAATAAAATAAATATTTTTCCATTTTTAATTCTACTTATCTTCTAGCAGAAGCTATGATTCTGCCGATAACAATTGCAATTTATTTAAAAGCAAGTACAGTAAAATAATAACATTGACCTGTATTTGCCGTCATAAATTTTGGTGTATTTAAGTAGTTTTAAATATTGTATTCGTATTCAATACACGGTTGTATTCCATAAAGATACGAGTATGAATAAACGATAGAAATAACGGTTAGGTGAAAAATCATATTCGAAAAAAAAATGCAATTCGCAATATTTGTTTCGAATCCCACTTCTGAAATGTTAGCGATTTATATCTGCTAACGGTTTTAACCCCAAAATTATGCCACCTTATGGTGGCAAAAGGTTTTTAAAGATAAAATAATGACAAGGTAATACTCACAGTTCTATAATCAACGCGTTATAATATACATTTGACAACACTTGGTTCTTTTATAAAATACAAGGCGTTACATTATTATTCATATTTGTATTTTATACTATTCTTACTACATTATATTACTTAATCACCCCTAATAATTGCTGCATCATTTAATTTTACTCACCGCGTTTTCAAATAATATACAGTGTTGCCACCTTGTTTCGTTTTTATTTTCCTACTTTGTGTCTTGTGTGCGCTGGATCTGAGATCGTGTCTGTCCACGGAGCAGATACAGATACTCTGTATCTGCTCCGTGTGTTTGTCACTTGCTCTACGGTTCTGACTGAAAACCAGCGCTCTTTCACAAATTACCCCAGGATTCTGTGTTAGAGCAACAAGCTGAGTCAGGACCTGTTAGACCTACACACACGCGCTAGTCTGCTTGCTGAGTGGACTACTTAGTACCTATTAATTAACCCAATGTTTGTGTTAGTTTACTACTTACCTAGTTCACATGTGTTTGTCTGTGCTGTTTGTTAGTTTATGCTAGTACTAAGTAGTCTCTTTTTATTTTTATTGTCTTAAAGTTTTTTTTTGTGTGTGTAGTGTTTAATAAATAATTTCTTTCTTTCTTTCTTTCTTTCTTTCTTTTATTTTAGTTGACTTCACTCTTTGGTTGTCGAGATTCGACTGCGCTTGCGCTCCCTCACTTTAGCCACTCCCCTCCCCGACCGAGGTCGGCAACGGTCGGTGACTGTCGGCAATAATCGTGCAGGCACCTGATTGGTTGTGGCAAAACGCGTAGGCAGGAGTGGCGAGGGAGTAAAAACAATGTTTCATAACAAAATTATGAAACAGTGTTTTGAATAATTTTACTAGAATATTACTGAATTAAAAGTTATTAAATATATATAATTGACAACACGAGGAAGTAAATGAAATAATAGCGAGCGGAGCGAGTGTAAATTATGTTCAGACTTTTAGCGGAGGAAAATGTGAAAATTAAGAATTGTTTGTCAAAATAAGAGAAAGCAACTTTGAAAAAAGGGATTAGCCGTAACATAGGCAAATGTGTAACGATTACGGTAAGCAGAGTGAGCATTGACATTTTTGTGGATTATTCCGGTAGCCGCCAATAAAGCCCGAGGGAATAGACAGTCGCAGCGAGCGAAGCGAGCCGCAATATTTGAGCCGAAATTTTTCACGATTATTGCGGTGGTTGATAAAAATGAAATGACAAATAAAATTACGCTGATCATAAAGAGCCCGACAAAAAAAAGTCAAGGAAACAAAGTAAAACTTGTGGAGCCTAAAACAAAAGAAATAACGGCGACGGAACGAGCGAGCAGAAAAGTTGAAAAGATATGAAAAACAACGAGCGAGATCGAAAGCTAAAATGAGGAGATTTTCCAGCAGTTTACACACAATCGCGAAGGCGTAAACAACGGAACGAGCCGCAAACATTTTTGAGACTTTGTGGCGATTGGCAGTGTACCTCGCCGCCATCATTAATGCAAGGCTTGTGTTAAAATAAGACTTAAAACGAGAGAGAACAAATAGGGCACGGAAAAACCGGTTTTAGCTTTTCTTTTAATACTGGCAACATGCATTTGACAGACAATTGGTCAACATAAACTTTGTAAAACGTATACTCTTTATTTGAGGATTTTAGTACCTATTTTGTATTTTTAAAATTATTAAACAGCTTTTATAAATCATTCTGTGTTCGCTATAAGTAATTTAATTCAAAATAAAAGAAACTGAAATTTATAAGTTGTTTAGTTGAAAATTGCTATCAATCTCTTCCGTTCGCTTTTAACAATATGGCCGCCAGTTGTTTAGGGTAATGTGGCGTTCTACGAAACCAAGTGAAATTGTTAGAATATTTTTATGTGATGTAAAAATGTATCAAGTTTTCAGCGTTTTATAGCAGTGTTACATGCATGGACACTTTCAGACACATCTTCAGTTGGTGTATGAAATTTTGAATACATAAATCGACGTCAAAATTGGACAGTCAACAAACTTTTGTTTATTTCATTGAAGTCGATAAAATATATCTGGAGAGAACACTCGATTATGAGCAATCTATAGTTGAACTGAAAATTGTAGCACAAGGACTAACGTCTACAATTATAGGTAAATATTCTTGTTTTCATAACTGTAACTGGAGTGGAACATTCATCCAGGGTCGCCATTGTATGACAGGAGAAGTAACCATCGTAAAATAAGTACTCACTGATAAAAGTTTCTAAAATACATTTAGTTGTCAACAACAACTTTATCTCCTATCCTATCTCCACTTACTTTAAATCAACATGTTTGTTTGCGTGAAGGTATTGTTTGTATAATTTGTAATTTTCTGTCATATTCTGGGAGAAGACTGGCTAAGCCAAGATGTTGCCAACCCAAATGCTTCTGTGGCAAAGGCAACAGATGTGAAATAACTACCCTGCTCTGATATCTACCCTAATCTTTCTTTTATAAATTTGCAACAGATGTTTCAAAACTAGCTATGATACAATCTCACGGTTTCCCTCTATAAAAACTTAACTTTTTATTGACATTAACACTTGTTTTTGGTTACTTCAGTGTGAGTAAATGCAATTCAAAACTGAAAGTGTCACACTTATGTTGAACCAAGTTGTTGGCTTTGGATCTGAAGTTGGAAACTGTGGAAGCAACTTAGTCTCCTGTGTGAAATGTTAGTACAATTATTTCACACTAATATTAATAATGCCATAGTTGGGATGGACGGATGTCTGTGAACTTGTCACACCAAAAACACTGTAAATGTTGGTCTCTAAAACATAAGCTACTTTTTATCCCATAAATCAGTTCCCATGGGAAAGAAATAATGTAAAAAAAATATTATAGAGCAATAATTAGATCTTTGTATAATAAAGTTTCTAGGCTACTTTTTTTTCCTAGAAGCAGGTAGAAGAAGAAGGTAGAAACTAGTATTTATAGAAAGTATACCCCCTTGAAGGATACTTTGTGGAGGAATAATATTTTTATGAAAATTTGTCACTTACCCCTGAATACTCAAACACAATTCAGATTTGAGCATGACAGCAAGTCATGTTTTTTTGACAGTTTTCAATGAAAATCTGCCAAAAATTTGTTACTTGAGATGCACTTAAATCTGAGTTGTGTTTGAGTATTTGGATGTTAGTCATTCAAGTATAATCTTGTTCCACTGATGCACCAAAAATAATTCAGAACGAAATCATTGTCATGTATTTGAATTCAAATATAAACTCTAATTAGACTAATCTAGAAAATGAATGTAGTTCATAACCTGAACACAATAGGACTTTTTTATAGGTTTTCCTCCGTAGTTGACATTTATTTACAGTAATTTTTTGCTGCTGCCATTGTATACTGTATTTAATATTGAATTGCTTAACATACTCTTGTAATGGCTGATTATTGTATGATAAATGCTGCATTAATAATACCATATTTCCTTTGTCTATTTTCTGCATGTCTAACCAACTCAATATTATAAGTAGATAAAAGGCACACAAAACAGACTAAACACAAGTTGGTGAAACTGTGGCCTTAATATAAGGTTCTAAATTTGAACTTCCCTATTGCATACATAGGCAGTCCTCACATCCTGTCAGAAAAAGAGCAGAGGTTGCTGGAAGAGAACTTTTTAGGGTTAAGCTCGCCTTTGTTTTCTAGTTTTATGTTTTTTATGTATGTTTTATTTAGTGCAATAAAGAATTAAGGTTGTACCTAATTCTTTTTAATTTGCTGCAAGGTTTCTTTCTCTTCAATACCTTGATTAACCAAAGGCTGTGCCCGTAAATTAAATAAATAACTAATGCTGGACAATCCACACAGCATCATCAGCAATTAAAGTAAATTAAAAAGGCTATCCTAAATTATATGTAGCAGAAAATGATTTTGCCTGCGTCCAGACTAGGCAAGCACCATGTGAGGTAGCCAGACAAGGCAACGCCTAGCGTTGCCTTGTCTGGCTGCCTCACATGCCTTCATAATTTTCAGATTGCCGCACGAAGCTGCTTGCCCAATCTGGACTCTGCTATTGACAAACGCTAATCTACTTTAAAACTATTCCAGGTTATGGCAAACTTGAACTTCCAGCAAGCTCCTAGAAGCTTAGGGAGTGGCGGTGTCGGTGGTCGGGTCAGCTCGGGGCTTGTCGGCGGCGTCTCGGGCCATGTGACGCCGACGTTTGGCGGCGCCCTGTCGCCCAGTCGGAACAGCTCGGCGATGCCTGGAGCTCCGCCCTCAATGGCCTCACGGTCAACACTCTTTGGACAGCGAGCATTCGCTGACAGGAGGGTACCAATGCCAACAACACTTTCGCAACCTAATTCTAATTCCATGGTGAGTATAAAACGTGCAAAGTTTTTGCTAAATAAGTGTACTCCATTGTCGCTGTTTTGACATCGAGAGGGTTGCAGTAATCCAATTGTCACTAAAATACTTGACGGTATACCGCGGACCACGCGAAACCGAGCGTGAAATCCAAGCTAGGTAGCGAATACCGCGTGGACCTTAACAGGCATTGACAGGTTGTCAGGAAGATTTTGCGAAAAATCTGCCTGAGATCTTCAGTCCAAAGTTTTGCACTGTGAAAATCTCAGAAAGTCGGAAATGTGTAATAGCATTTGAATTCACATGTTTTGAAGATAATGAGTCATTTAGCTGATAGGATGATATTGGTAACAATGTAAATTAACTTTTGTAAAAATAAATCAATCTCGAGACTAATTAGCTTCAAAGGTGACAGTAGAAAAAGGTAAAACCAAACTATACCAACATTCTACCATACCGCTGGTAGATGCATAATTGTATTCTAAAAACGTAAGTAACGCTAACGAATTCAGTTTTAGCAAGCACTAGCAACCAGCCCCAGCTTCGCACGGGTAGTAGAGCAGATTAATACATCTTTTTAAGAGGAATAATTCCGTAATAGATACATTGTTTTCATTTATCTCTAGGTTAACCCGCTGTTCCCAGTCGTCATATTTTTTTCCGTCATCAAAAGTCACCGTCATGAAAACCGTCTGAAAATCCGTTCGGTAGTTTTTGAGTTTATCGCGTTTAGCCGCGGGGAGTATGTATTATAATACTAGTGTTTGCCCGCAGCTTCGCACGTGTTCCTATGAAAATATTTAAAGATTTCTTTGCCATGGGAACTGATTTACGGGACAAAAAGTGGCCTATGTTTTATACCTGAATGCAGCTAATTTCAGCCCGATTCGTTCAGTAATTTTGGCGTGAAGAGTTAACAAACATCCATACTTACATCCAAACATTCGCATATGTAATATTAGTGCGGTCTAATGTAGTGAAACGTAAATATCTGTATGAGTAACTAGCGAATTTAGTTTTTGCAAAAGACGCCCTCGGGCTAGGTGGGATGAAGATTTGTGAAAGGCTGCAGGTAGATGCTGGATACGGCAAGCTGAAGACAGGGTGCCATGGCGCTCAGGGGAGGCCTATAACTAGCAGTGGACTAATATAGGCTGATGATGATGAAAGATTATTCAGATGAGTGAACATGATGTGACAAAGAGTTTGGTTTTGGTGATTATTCAGGTCGACGCAGACTCAGAATACTCAGAATGTTTGTTTTACCTTTTTTCATTTGACCTAGTATTGTTTCCAGTTTTGGTTTGACTGTTTTTTTAATACTCAACAAGTGTTATTTGGATACGTATTTATTGCATGTTCAAATTCGCTATCTTATTTATTTTGGTGGATTAAAGTAATTACGCCTGTAATTTATCAATAGAGCAACGAAAACATTGTAGTAAGGTAGGTTAATCAGTTTATTAGTTCAACGACCTCTGTGGCGGAGTGAGCCGACGGGCAGAGGTTACGGGATCTCTCCGAGTACCTACATACTTGGTTAAATCTGGGTGAAATTCCTAAAATACGTAATCTACAGAGTTATTGGGTTAGGTAGGTTTATGATGATAGTGTTGTCAAGTGGTGCGAGATTGCTATCACGTTTGTACCTAGAAATGTCGAGACTGGAGCTAAAGATGATCTGAAAATACTTTGTTGGAATTAATGTTTTTTGGCATTCATTTTATTATTTGATTTAATTTAACGAAATTTTATTTAATACTAGATGCCCGCGGCTTTGCACGCGCTTTTTAAGTAGCCTATGTCCGTCCCCGGGATACCACTTACCTCCCTGCCAAATTTCATTGAGATTCGTTAAGCCGTTTAGGCGTGAAAAGGTAACAGACAGATTCACAGACAAGAGTTACTTTCGAATTTATAATATTAGTACGCATATTTAATTTGTCTTAATAATTGTTTAATTTAATTTAACTGTAATGTATTTAACTGTAGTAGGTACATTAAGAATATAATGTACGAGATCTTTCTGTTAATAACAAGTTATGGATCATAATAATCTGAAATAAAATAAATTGAATATAAAATAATGTCCTTCGAGCCGAATTTCGGTCACGGCGGCCATGTCACTAGCCATGTGCACCGACATATTATAGTGCACAAACACGTGTGCACTCTCCCCTCACTGTCACTCCCCCACTGTCTCTCACTTTCATAATGTGTACGATCTTGGGAAGCCCATACCTAGTAATGGGTAAAATGCTACTGGATGATGCTGCTAATAAGTACCTAATGTTTTTTGGAATTTTATAATTGAACTATTCACGGGTAGATACTTACCCTCACGTTTCAGCAGGTTACGTTGCTGTTTTGTATGATTACGTGAATAGGTAAATAAAACTGAAGTTTCTGATTCGTTTTCGTGCAAACCGACTCTTATGTCGCTTGCTTAAGATTAGCGTTTGCTTGAACACGAATCAGAAACTTCGATTTTCGTTTTTCGAGCAGGACCCCTGATCGATTACGTTTCAACTAGCTTATTTCACAAAAAAATCGTAAACTTCTGGCGACAAATTTACTTTGAACCACCATAATATTTGAACGGTTGCACCGATTTTCCCATAGCAAAGCTAAAGAACACAAAAAACATAAAAAACTAATTATTAAAAATCGGATCGTCAGAGATACATAAAACCTTTTTTGCCGGGGGCTAAAAACAGTCTTTAAACTACAGGTTTATTTCCAGTCGAGTATGAGCAACCGGTCTCAATGTAAAACGGGCAGCAACGACCATTTTGTGCTAAGTGAAGTCTGTGATACGTCAACGCCTTCGCTTCTAGACCTCAAGCTAGTTAAGCTAACGTATTGCCAGTGTAAAGAGCCCTTTTAACACTTAGACTGCCACTGATGCTCACGCTGTTCTCGGCCAACAGCGACCAGCCGCCCCTCCGGGTCGCATCGCTATTTTGGCAGTGATCGCGCTAAAATCTGTTTTAAACTACTGGTTCCTTTTCAGTCGAGTATGGGCAACCTGTCTCGATTCAACACGGGCAGCAACTACCATTCTGTGTTCGGCGAGGGCGGCGATACGTCAACGCCTTCGCTGCTGGACCTCAGCGAGTTCCCGTCGCTGACGGCGCGGGGCGCGGGCGACCAGGCGCCGGCCGCGGCGCCGCCTCCCCCCGGCTCTAAACCTTACGGTGAGAATAATTATTTACAAGATACCTCTGCTATGAAAACAAAATATATTCCTAAACTCTACGTTTAACTAGGGGTCAAAACACACCGCAGGGCATTTTAAACTTATCTCCATTATTATAAAACACTAGCTGCTGCCCCCGGCTTAGCACGAGCTTTTCAAGTAACCTATGTTCGTGCTCGGGATACCAACTACCTCCCTGCCAAATTTGATGAGCCATTTAGGCGTGAAAAGGTAACAGACAGATTGATAGACAGATTGATATAAAGATAGATAGACTGACAGACATACATACAGACAGAGTTACTTTGGAAAGTATAATATTAGTATGGATAAGTCGTAAGTAAGTTGAGTGGTGCAGGTGCTGCTGCCCGTGGCGCGCCGCCGCGCCGCCGCGCCGCCGCACAGTGGATCGAAAAAGCCCTTCCTATAGACATAGAACTTTTTTTTTCTAAACATGCTTTTTCTTATTGGAAACCAAGACAGAATCTTATTAGAAGCCCAAACTATATCATATTTTATGAACCTAAGTGATAATGACGCAGAAAAGATTTTTTGAACTTTAATTTGTATGGAGAAAAACATGAAAATCGATATTTTTCGGCTCTCGTGCGAGTGCCCGTTATTTCCTCCGGCATAAATAATGTTCCTATTTTTTACTATCTTTTGACATATAGCACATATGGGGCACTCGATGGACTTCAGGTGAAAAAAAATTAAATATATTTTTAAATTTTCTTTTTGCATTTTATTCATTATACAAGGTACATTACGACCTATAAATAATATTTCAACTCACCTAATTATTGTTACAATTTTAATGTAATATTTCACCTATCATAATAATGAAAATATATAAAATTTTTAATTTAGTTAAAGTAAAAGCATAATTATCAAATACAGTCATTATTTTTAAAAAGAAAAGAATAATAATTACAAACTACAAAGGCGATTAAACAATTCACACGAAATAAATATTACTATTTTTTTAGACACAAGGCAAATTTTTCTAGGTATATTACAAGTTATCATACACAATAATTATTTAAAAAACACGTATTATGTACCTACATATAAGTTACAAAGTTTCTGTAAAACAATTAGAACATATTAAAAGACACATCCATATCAGCATCTGTGTCAGAATCTGTGTCTTCTGGAGCAATGAATTAATGTGCTCTGACTTGAGGCACCATCAAATCCCCATTTCGATATTAATATCATTGATTGGTTTGTAATCTCGTCAGGTAAACTTTTTATTATTCTTTTAACAGTTATGTCAAGGAGTGCTTGTAGAGCTACTTTGGCCATTGTATCTGTAACAGTGATTGTGCCTTTCGGAGGAAAGCAATCCATCTTGGCTTGCTGCAATTTGTAATATGATGGATACAAATTTGTAATGCCTTCTTGAATGGCAGATTCTCTCAACGCTATATACTGCCACTTTGATAGTTTAAGTGACTGTAATAAGCCGAGCGCTTTGGTAGGGGTGAAAACACATTTATTTTTTTCATTTGCTTGTTCCACGATTTTTTCCGCCTCTTTTGGATTCTTTAGAATATGATCTATGGCTGCTGCCAAAATATCTTTACCCTCATTTTTCATATTAGCAATTAAAGCAAAGGCCAATTCTGAACTTTCTCGGCCTTTATAATTATAATTTTCAATCCTTCGTACCTTTTGTTTTGTTCCAAGTTCTGTGAAAGATTTGCGCGGACTGGGAGCCGTTTTCGTTGATGTTCCAACAGTTGATGTACTCGGAGAGGGTAAAAACAATTCGCCAGCTTCACTTGTTTCTTGAATTGCTGTATTTAGCTGTTGTGGTCGTATATTTTCACGTACACAAGTTGGCCACTCGATATTCTGCTCCAACCAATCTGTATAGTGTTTTTTGAAAGTTTCTGTGTTATATTTTGCAGATTTCCATCTTTTTATCACAGACTGACTAAACCTTCGACAGAATTCTTGGAGAGTGTCTGTATCTTCTTCAGATAAACTCAAATTCAACTGAAATTTAACACTTTCTAACAGTTTTAAATAGTTTCCAAGCTTGCCAGACTGTTTTAGAATCACAAATAGATCCAGATTGGTCACCACACTATGCTTTTCCATTTTTAACTCGAAATTTCACAGATGTTTTACGTAGTAAGTTTTAATATAACTAAAAAAATATTCAGAACCCTCCATATTTATACTTACTTCATACCGGCTAACGACTACTAGAAAAAACTAGACAATGACAAATTGTTAATTAGGTAAGTACCTACTTAAATAACATCCATTTTTAATAACAAAGCAAAGGGGCTTAAGGAATTCTTAGAATAATAATATAATCATAAGTGACGGGTTAGCAGGTAGTTCAAGATAAGTAGGTAAACCTCTGCAGTAAATTTTGTAACAATGATAAGGTCGAGTACCTAACTTAATGGCCCCTTGTAAATTTAACAAAAAAATATACAATAGGTATCGTCTTTAACGGCTAAATATCATAAAACCACCATATAATATGGAATTATCAGGTAAAATTATAAAGTATGGCTGGTGAAATATTGCATTAAAACTGTAACAATAATTAGGTGAGTTGAAATATTATTTATAGGTCGTAATGTACCTTGTATAATGAATAAAATGCAATATGAAAATTTAAAAATATATTTAATTTTTTTTCACCTGAAGTCCATCGAGTGCCCCATATGTGCTATATGTCAAAAGATAGTAAAAAATAGGAACATTATTTATGCCGGAGGAAATAACGGGCACTCGCACGAGAGCCGAAAAATATCGATTTTCATGTTTTTCTCCATACAAATTAAAGTTCAAAAAATCTTTTCTGCGTCATTATCACCTAGGTTCATAAAATATGATATAGTTTGGGCTTCTAATAAGATTCTGTCTTGGTTTCCAATAAGAAAAATCATGTTTAGAAAAAAAAGTTCTATGTCTATAGGAAGGGCTTTTTCGATCCACTGTGCGCCGCGCCGCGAGAAGCCTTGCGTCCGGTCAATGTGGCGATCGCTTCGATCACTGGTCGCTGCAGACTGCTGCCATTCCGTTGTGTTTTGACCCTAAGAGTAACTTATTCTAGGACCTAGAGGAAATTACTATACACTAGCCAAACTCGATGGAAAATGTTTGTAAACAAACCGCCATAAAGTTCACTCTGTTGCTGCGTCTTTTTATATGCAATTTACATTATTTGTCGATTTGAGATACTTCAATAAATATTGCTTTAACTGAAACTCTACGCCAAGCGAGTTTTAATTATTTGTATTGTGGTTTGCTTACATTCTACATTGAGTTTGGCTAGTATACAGTTACATCTCCTAGAGTGCATTTAAATTGGGCTCAAAACCTTTATCGATACCCCAGCTTACCCTTCCGAAGTAAGATATTCATAATGTATTAGCGCTTTAAATTTAGAGTCGATTGTTATGTGAATTTTCACTAACAATAAAGCCCATAATTAATGGCAGTTGACTTCTTGGGCCTGATGTATGTATGTATGTATGAAGGCCATACAGCGTTACAAGTGTAACAACATTAACTTTCGCAAACCATTAAATGGCTAGTCCATTAAACGGTTTGCGAAAACCCCGTGACATTGGTTCTTTCTAATTAATAAAATTCTAGATAAATGCATGGTATGGTAGAAACTTTGTAAGACACGCCCGAATTTGTAACAGAATTTTCCAAGATATTTACCTGAAAGCATAATATAATGCCTTGTTTATGTCATGCGTGATTTAGTTACGCCAATATCGCAATAATACAAAAGGGCACGTTTCTGAGTTAAATGTTTTCTCACGGAAATGTACATACACTATACTTAATTTTATTTTAATCTAATAATATCTGTAAATTTTGTCCTGACTTACCTTACCAACCCTTCTAGCATGGACAGCCTAGACAAGCTTTTGTCAAGGTTAGAATAGATAAAAATTTTTACATTGCGTGAATTATTGAAGCCTAAGGAAATAGCAATTCAATAAAATTTTTGTCTATTCTATCCTAGACAAGGCCTTGGCCGCGGTAACACTAATGTTTGTGAACATTATTGAAGCTAAACCAAAGTGTATCTTTCGCTCTAACATTTTGCTGCCCTCTTTTAAGTGGGATCGATTTACATTGCGCGGAATATGCAAAGGATTTGCGGTTCTTATTTTTTTCTGCGTTTTACAAGGAATACAACTAGCGGAAAAGTTATTTTCGTACATCATAAACTAAACCATCTTTGAACTCATGATAATACTAATTTCGATTTATAATTGTTTCCAAATGCTCTAAACTAAAAGTGCCATTGAATCGAAGTTTGTAACAACATGGTTTCATACAAAATGCTTTACGATATGCGTCAAAATACTTTCCGCTAGTTTTATTTCTTGTAGAACGCAGAAACTTGTTAAAACCGCAAATAAATTGAAATCCCCGCGCAATATAAATCGAACGCCCGAAGAAAATTGCAGCAAGTTTTAGTTCGCATTTACCTAATGTTGGTTTCGATTCGTGCCCAAACATTACTGTAATCGAGGTCCCTGTCTAAGCTGTCCATGCTTACCCTCCAGCTTGTCGTAGAGCATGCCCTAGCACTTACACCACTCTCTAATCTAGGTTATCTCTTCTATCCAGTGGGTATGGTGAAGCAGCCGACGTCAGAGCAGTCTGAGTTCACGATGTCCTCCGAGGACTTCCCCGCACTACCTGGCACCTCCACGGGGGGCGCAGCGCCCGCGCCGAGCCAGGCGCTCTCGAGTCAGGAGTACGCGAATCATAACAGTGTAGATAAACCTAAGCGGGGTATACAGACGTCGCCTGAAGGTGAGCATTTTAACTTCAACTGAGTCATAATTGAATATGTTGCTTTGCTAATAATATTTTCATCTCATTAATACATACTATTTTATTTATCGTACGACCGCACTCAGACATCGAACGTAATTAATGTTTTCTACTAGCGTGGCGTCGTTTCACTTGTAACATGGTGGCTCTCAAGACTTTAAAGTCATTTCATGCCGTTATAAATGGAAATGGCGCCACGCTGGCATAAAATTCTAATTTTTTGGTGGTCAACAAAACTATCATTAGTTACAAGGCTTTTATTAGGTATCAGGGACTGTTGGTGAGTATTTTTTATAATTCCCTAAATGTAGTAAAAAAATTTGGTGACACTAGTTTTGCTTGAAAATAAGCCTTATGAAGTCAGTAACGACTGTCAGTGCGGCTGTTGGTGTTTGCTACTGTAGCAGTTACAACTTGTGTTGTGTGATGATGTCTGATACATGCTCTTTTACCATTATCATCTGGGTTGGTCATTAATTTACTGTAAAGGTCTAGCTCCTATTCTGTGTTTATATGTAAACAAAGAGGTCAATTCAGTTGGCACAAAACTAAGTTAAACTACAGCACTAAAAAAAATTTCTTCGATCAATAAAAAATACTCCTTAGTTTTTAGTGCTATTTAGTTAAGTTTTGTGTGATGTGAATTGACCCAAATACCCTTTGTATGCTCTATTTTCGTGATGTATTATCAACCTTCTTGCTATGGTTTTTCCTGAATCTAATCTTGATCTATTTTCTAAGTCCCTCCGCCAACCCCTCCAAAGGAAGTGTACGGTTTGTATGAAAACACATCAAAATGCACTAAAGTGGCTTTCTTTATGCTAACTCATTATTCATATAAACTGATCCCCGAATGCTCAAATCCAATCTAATTAGATCTAAGTATGTCTCAGGGACAGTATTCCTGATCCAGTAATGTATGTGAACTCGCTCATACAACAACATCCACCATCGCCGAATAAAAACGTATATGATAAAACAGGCCTGTAAAACGGACTGCTTTGTGAACGTACACTCGAGTCGCGTTTTTTTCACAGTGATCAAAGAAAATCTGTCAGAAAATCGTATTTATGTACATGCTTAAATCTGATTTGCGAGTATTCGTCCACAACTAACATTAACAACTAACAAAAAGCGACTTTACTGTATTGAAAACATAATTGATTTTTCGATAACTATTCTCGCAATTAATCCATTTATAAATTTCCAGGTAAAGTAACGAATATACCAGAGACAATGATACCAAATCAGTTTGGTATCGTGGGACTTCTGACGTTTATTCGAGCAGCGGAATCTGACCCGAATTTAGTCCAGCTGGCGTTAGGTCAGGATCTGACTGCGCTCGGGTTAAATCTTAATTCACCTGACAACCTTTATCTCACCTTTGCTGGCCCTTGGGCGGATACGTCTTGTAGGTGAGAATAATTTAATCCTTTTTAGTCGTCTGTCTGAAAACTTTTCAAAGCTTGATGAAAAATTTGGCAAGGATATAGAATTATAGATGGTGT
Organism: Eupithecia inturbata; assembly: GCA_963662085.1. Taxonomy (NCBI): domain Eukaryota; kingdom Metazoa; phylum Arthropoda; class Insecta; order Lepidoptera; family Geometridae; genus Eupithecia; species Eupithecia inturbata. The sequence continues at coordinate 1,898,941 of OY759196.1, read as the reverse complement.
AACTTTTGACGATCTCTGTGGCGCGGCGGACGAAGGTCCGCCTGCGAGGCAGGAGGTTGCGGGTTCGATTCCCGCCTCGGGACAAATGTTTGTGCGATGTAGATATTTGTTCCAGGTGTTCTGGATGTTTTCTATGTGTAATAAAAAATAATTTAACGCATAACTTGCGAAGCGTGGCGATAACGGCAAATCCCCAAACATTGATCTGCAGGGGAAGCCTACGTCCAGCTGTGAACGTCTTTCGGCTGAGATGATGCTGTGTGAATCAACATATTTTCATTCCGACACAGAACGACCACATGACGCGGGAGCTTACGGGTGTATGTCTATGTCGTTGACTTCACAGCACGACCCAAGCGGATCACGAATTCCTTTATATCATGCGAACGGCGAAGATGGAATTCACTACCTCCATCTGTTTTCCCTGATTCTTATAATTTAGGTTTCTTCATGAGAAGAGTCAAACAGCATCTTTCTAGGAAAACTCCATACCTAATAATATAAATTCGGAAGTAACTCTGTTTGTCTGTTACTTTATCACGCCTTAACGGATCTCAATGCAATTTGGCAGGAGCCGAGGTAGATACCCGGGGACGGACATAAGCTACTTTTTATTTCGGAAAAAAGCGAGCTAAGTCGATGGCAGAACCTTGTATTGTATAAAAAAAATGTCCAATAATACATATTGATTGTTCCAGACCGCAAGACATGGATTACCACGTGCCTCCCGAGTATCTGATAAACGGCTCCATCAGAGAAAAGCTGGCGCCTCTACGACTGAGTCGATATAAGGAAGACCTATTGTTCTATTTGTTTTACTGTTTTGTCGGTGATGTACTTCAGATTGCGGCTGCTTCGGAGCTGTGAGTATACTTGTTTTTGTTAACTACTGTAAATAAATAAATAAATAATGCTGTACAATCCACACAGCATCATCTAGCCCCAAGCTAAGCAGAGCTTGTGTTATGGGTACTAGATGACTGATATACTACATAATACAATACATTACATAGATAGATATTTTTTATTATACATAGAAAATACCCAGAACACCCATAACAAATATCTGCAGATCGTACAAACATTTGTCCCAAGGCGGAAATCGAACCCTCAACCGCCTGCGTCGCGTTGCAGGCGGACCTTCGCCCGCCGCGCCACATCGGTCGTCATATATTGCTGTACTTTCGGGCTACATGATGCTTTGTGGATTACACATTATTATAACCCGAAAGTAAGCAGAGCTCGAGTTATGAGAACTAGATAACTGATTTACGTAATACAATAGATGGATCTTTTTTTATTATACATAGAAAACGCCCAGACCCGCTGTGCGATTAGACACTAATACCACCCGTCCTATAATTTGGTTGCCTGGAAGAAATCGCTTTAAGCGCCAATTCTGTTATCTTCTGTACCATACTGTTTTATATTTAAGTTTCTGTGAATAAAGAATTATCTATCTATAATTGACATTAGAAATCCTTCGCGCGTCCTATCCATACAATTTCAAATTACGAAGGCCATGAAATGGCTTTCAAATGTCAATTATGGATGGGTGGTTTTTGCGTAATCGCACAGCCGGAACAAGTATCTGCAGATAGTATAATCATTTGTCCTGCGGCGGCAATCGAACCTGCAACCTCCTGCGTCGCAGGCGAACGTTCGCTCGCTGCGCCATTTAGGTCGTCAAACTAGCTTCTTTTGCACGCGTTTCTTCGAGATAAAAAGAAGCCTTTCTGATATTCTATGTCCCGAGCTAAATTTCATCCCGATCCTTCCAGGAAATTAATATCTCGTCATCCCGCTGTTCCCAGCCGCCCCTAGCCTTTGTCTTGGCTATAATAAAGAACATCACAAATCTTAAACAAACTATTGAACCGCGTAAATTATTGAAGTTGTAGGAATTAACATTACATAGTTTTATGCATTTGATGACAATTGGTTTTAATTTGTGTCTGTTCTACCGTAGACAAGACTTCTAGGCTGTTCAATTGTTCATGCTAAGCCAGCAGGCGTTTAGGGAATTTGTTAAGTGGTCCATAAATGTTTTGGTTATTTCTAGATACAATAGAGAATGGCGGTATCACATGGAGGAAAAGGTGTGGATCTCGCAAGCGCCCGGCATGCCCATGGTGGAGAAAACGTCTACCTACGAGCGCGGCACCTATTACTTCTTTGATGCGCACAATTGGCGCAAGGTAAATACCACAAAATTTTCAAGGTGCATAATCTCAGGCCAAACTGAAGATACAATATTTGTAACCATTATCTAAAGATACACCAAGATCTTTTTGCTGTTAATTTCCAAAACGAGAAATTAGGATTTTTGTGTTGAGTTTGTTTACAAACATTATTCCTTGAGAATGGCTTGAGTATAGTTTCCTTAATGGTGAAGGCTGCAAAAGACTGTGATGGTTGAAAATCCACGTGGGCCCTTATGTTCAGAAAAGGTGAAACAATCTCGCATTCATTATTATTATGAATGCAACAGTTTGAACGGATGTTGGTTGCCTTGCACCCTTAAAAGTACTGTATCGCCAAGCACAGCGATTTTTATCTTGGGTTGAATAGACAAACTCATCAAATCTTCATCGAAAATGACATCGAATCGTCATCGAAAGCGTAATTATTTAATTTACTTCCTTTAACTTCTATCTTTTACGCAATGATAACACTTTCTCTATTCTAGTCTAGACAAAAAATCGCCATGCTAGGAAGGCAGAACTAATCAGGCTGGAATTTAGCATAGATGTAGTTCTTGATCTTGAATAATGAATAGGCTTTTTTATCCCAGAAAAACGAGTGCGAAATCGCTAGCTAAAGCTAGTACCTACAAAAATCTGTCTATGACTACGAAAATGTAGAAATCCGATGACGTGCACTTCCAGCAGAGATGTTTTGATAAGTAACTTTCAATTGTTGCAGGTGGCGAAAGAATTTCACCTAGACTACAGCAAACTCGAAGGGCGGCCACAACTACCACCGCATTTGCTCACGTAGCGCCCCCGCACCGTCTCTCATTCTATTGTAGTTTTGTTATATAAAAAGTACAAGTTTATATGCTCTTTTATTGGCCCGTCCTAACCCATGATACTTGCCGCTAAATATCCGATCCGAATAGCCGATCTGGTAATGACCACATCGTCATTTACCGTCAGATGAGATTGTGGTCTAACGAAGGTCTATTCATAATAAAAAGAAACATCATCCGCAACCCGACTTTACCCACTTCTGGGCACAGGTCTCCCAACTGGAGTAAGGCGTTAACTGAATGGCTTCAATGGGTACTGAAGCGTCGTCCAGCGGCGATATGGACAACGATATCCCGAACGTAGGGTTAAGATTTGTTGGTTCCTCTTGTGGAGCCCTGACTTTCAAATCACCACACCTTGAATGTGTGGAACCAACAGTATTTGACATGCTAGCGCAGGACCCGGTAACTTGGAATAAAACAGTTCAAATATGACAAATTACGGTATTTATTTTAATCTCAAGTTTATAGCATTGGAATTTGTACATTGAATTTAAAACATTTGTGTCTCAATTTTACTTTATCAGAAGGCATCTTACACTTCAAATGCTATGTGGACAACCCAGAGTTGAGATGATTTAAACCAAATGTTTTTTTTTCACTGCAATAAAAACAGAAAGCAGTTGTAGTGACACAGTTTAGCATAAAGTACGTGGCGCAATCGCGTTTCGTGAAGTCAGCTTTTTCAGTAGCTAAGCCGAGTTTAACCAGTCACTCCTCAACCCTCTGCTGTATCATACATATTCTAAAGTCACTTCAGCAACCTCCATTTGTTAGCACATATCCTAAAATAAGGATTAAAGATATCGTAAACGTTAATTTTATGTACTCTTGTGTCGTATATTGAATAGACGCAGTAAAGTGAAACAAATTCTCTTTTATTACAACCAACCCACAATAATATAAAGACAGTATAAGTAGTAAATACAAAAGTGGTGACCCCGACGTGATTATATTATTATATAGCATAAAGACAGCATATGTAGTTAAAACAAAACAGTTAAAAATGTTTAGGGGATGCCCTAATTTGGGCATTCCTGCTTCGGTCCGCACACGCACAATGTGCTCCCTTGGATGGGGATTCAGGGTATCCTGAAATTCATAATTTACGAATTTATGTAGTTTCCTTCATTCCTTCATGATTTTTATCAACCCTGGGATTACCAAACACTATGCAAGTAAATAAAATGGCCCATAAATTAAATTTTACAAGATCCTATTTTACACTTGGAAAGACAGACAGGAAAGACTTGGTGTTATTAAGAGACATAACTAATCTAATTTTATTGCAACTGGCTGATGTTCAGTCCACATCTTCACAGCTGGCGGACGTTGTCGGTGCTTCCTTGGAGTCCCCAGACCCTTCAGGCTTTTCCTTCTCATCGTCGTTTTTCCCGGGAACCCAGAGACCAGAGTCTACACACCTCTTCATGTAGTAGATAGCCTCACTTTCTGGCATTTTTGCTATCGTAGCTTGCAGTAACGGAACGTCTTGCGCATCAAAGCATTTCTTCAGCTCCTAAAAGTTTATACAAATATAACAATGGCGCCTTTTTACCATGATAAATCAGTATCGTATCATAAATGACTAAACACCGGACTCGCCGACAGCCGACTCTACAAACGGAAACCGAGCGACAGCCCAGGTTGGTGTCGTCGGCGGAAATATTTTAGAGAATCAGGTCGGCAATGGACGACAGTGCTTCCCAGCAACTTGTGGCGATATTTCGGTGTATGAATATTTTAGGTCACCGACAACGTCAATTAATTTGTAACGTAACGAGATGTGAAGCCGCTTGCACGCTGCCGACTAATGGAGTCTCACACACTCCAAAAAACTCGGCAACCTACAATATTCTTACACTGAAAAGGACCCGCTGGGCTGTGATGGAGGGTTCGGTTTGTAGAGTCCTTATGTCGCCGAGCTGTCTAGTGTCTTCGGGGGAAATGAGATTTGCACTGACAGCTCACATTAGGAGTGTATTGTGCATTAGAGGATAATGCACTGACAACTTGCGTATGTATTATTGTGTATTATTCATTAGTTGCGACTGCCTCGTTGGTCTAGCGTTCGCATGTTCAACCGCTGATAACGAGGTCCCGGGTTTAAATCCTGGGTTGGCCAAAGTTGGTATTGCGATTTTTTTTGCAAGAAAAATTCACAGTAACAGCCCGGAGTTAGGAAGTCGGCGTTGTTACACCCCCGTGCCTCAAAAAGCATGTCAATCTGTTGGTCCTGCGCCTGGCCTCTTCCCGGTCGTGTTGGTCTGCCGTCGCATCGGATTGAGAGTGAGTGAATAGAGAGTGCACCAGTGTTTACGCACACACTTGGGCACTATACCTATACTTGGACATTTCAGCACAAGAAAATTAAACAGGAGGTTTGATATTGTGACTTGCGACCAACATCGTTTTTTGGGGATTTGGGGGGCTCATGGGCTACACTTCAGTCATTGATTCTACCTGAGGTAAAGTCAATGACTTATGTGTCACGGTTGCTGAGATATTATTTTTTAAGTTTTTTTGAGAATCGCCCAAAACCTCGCCTTGAAATCGTAGTATCTTTTTTGTTTGTGGTACAAAGTAACTTGTACTTTATTTTTCAATGTTTATTTATTCTAAATAAAAGATTACTTGTTACACTTTAAAAAAAAGTTATGTTTTATAACTAACACACATATTTGACTGTAAAGGTCAAAAATCAGCGTTAGATAGAAAACGTGACCACTTCTAAATTAATTTTCTTTTAAGAAGTTTTTTAGTCATTATTATATTACCTTTTGCAATGGTACAAAAAAAAAAAACAAAATTATTAAGAACAGAACTTAATGTTTAGGGTACATTTGTGGGCTGACTACCGCAAAAGTTAAAAACTGTGTAGCAGAGTCAGCACCCTCCTCCGGGATGGTATGCTACATTATTATATTACCCTTTGCAACGGTATGCTACATTACATGACATAAGAAATTATTTATTAGATGGTCAAACTATGAGATACTTGACTGCTAGGGACACGATTAAGCAGACATTTTTTTATGCATTATGTTGGTTGCAAAACACCCTGTATCAATAAATTATAGGCCGCTGACAGTGCTTTCTCAATTTGTCAGTGGCCCGACTTTGGTGTGCAGTAGACAGACTCCATTAGTCTGCAGTGTATCAACTTTTTCATATCACGTAACAAATTATTTGTTTTACCTAACCAGACTGCCGGGCTGTGTTGGTAGGCCATTAACTCCCTTACAGAAACTTACATCAGGTAACTCCTCATAAACCTCCACAGGATCCAGGCCTCCCGGCCCGAGCCTGGCTTTCCTCTCCTCCTCCTCCTGCTCTCTCAAAGCTTCCTGGATCTTCTCAGCAGCTCGCTTCTCGATGCGGGTTTTGAACTGCTTCAGTTCATCATCAAATGAATCTTTGTATGTTTGTTCTGCAACTTGTATTCTAAAAAGTGATGGAAATATTATGAAAAGTTGACAAAACCAGGTTTTGTCAGATTATACTATATAATACTAGTAATTTTCACACAGCATCATCTAGCCCCAAAGTAGAGCTTCTGTTACGCAGCATTGAGATGATTTTAATCTTGTTTTTTTTTTTAAATAATTTTATTTATATCATTTGTTTTTTTTACTGCAGAGAAAACAGAAAGCAGCCAAAAATGTATCTCTATACATTTTTTACTTTGGGGCACCCAAATGCTAAGCTTTGATGAACACGCGCAATGTGCCTATCCCTGCTTCCCTGGTTGAAATTAATATTTTTTACGAATTTTGTTTGGTTCCTTCATACATTAATTTCATAAAGTTTGAATAATGCAAGATGTCGAAAAAATTAATGATATGATAATAAACACCATCCAGATTTCCAATTATAGTATAACCAACTAGTATATAAAACCAGCGGTGTAAAAACACCAGGCGAGATTGCTATGTTAAAATTTTTACTGTCTTCGAAAAAGGAGAAGGAAATTCATACTGTATAGGTTCGGCTGTATGTTTGTCGATTTCTCCGTCATTTATGAACCGATTTTGAAAATTATTTTGCTATTGTTTAGGGAATAATCTCAAGGTGGTCCTATTAAAAATTTTATTCCCGAGGGATAAATACTAGTATTTATCCTGCAAAACTTAAAAACTCCATTCAATCCATTCAGTAGTTTTGGTTTTCTATGGCCAAAAATCTTCACAACAGCATAAACTTCTCTTTATAATATTATTAGGTTACATACTTAGCAAAGAATGCTCCGACACAGCCTCGGGGATCAACATCCAATTGCTTTGAGAGCTCCAGAATGTATTGCATGCAGATCGTTTGATGAGCCACATGTGCCATTAGGTCGTGTTTCTGAAAATTATCACTAAAATTGTTAAAGAACAGTTAAAGCGATGCATACCAGGCACAGCGCTTCAGCATTGCCATACAGTGGGGCATTGCAGCCAGTGTCTTAGGGATGCTTCGATTATTATTGATATGGATCAGTTGAGCTACCTCTAGATTCTTTGCAAATGTCTGCATTTAGCTCAACATACTGGTTTTAATTTGTATTTTCTTTGGTTATTATTTTTAAATATTGAACCCAAAATAACTGAACAAAATGTTCTAGGCAGGGTTGAGTTGATTGATTGATTGATTCATTTGTTTTTTTCATTGCAATGAAAACAGACAGCTGTCAAAAATATAAAGGGAGTGCCCAAATTAAGCTTCGGTGCACACACACACAGTACCTATACCTATACCAGCTCCCTTGGTTGAGGATTCAGGGAATCCTTTGAAACTAATAATTTTCACAAATTTTCATAGTTTCCTTCAAACATTAATTCCATAATACTGCAAGATGTTGGAACAAAAGATGCTAAGTCTATGTGTTTGCAGCAAGTCATCATCACTGTTTTATAAAATATAATTATCAAATCAAGTAATAAAAAAAAAACTAAAAAAATATAACATGTAAGACAGAAATGAAAATGTTTCAATCTTGGTGTCTTCTCTTTCTGCTAGTACTTTGTATGATTCAAAAATCTTAAAACTGGATGGACCAAAGCAATTATCATAGTAAAAAAAATCTGATTTAAATCAAATAAATCCAATTTAAATCACATTTGGTTCTAGGTAAGATGTTTTAGTACTAACTTCCTCCATTTCCAAGTTGATGCACCATATGACAAGGTAGTTGGCAGTTTCTTCACACACAAGCTGATTATGCTCCATCAGGAAATGTTTAGAGTCATCATACTTTCGCAGCATACCAAACTCTTTCAAAAACTTTTCATTTTCCCGGATAAACTTTTTCATTTTTGCTTCCTTTTCCTCCTCCGTCATGTTGTCATCTTTGGGTCGGGGTGATTTTGTGTTGATTACTGTTTTAGTGAAGCCTGGTTCACTGATGGTGTCAACATTCCAGGGGGTTGTTTTATCTTTCTTTTTGAGGTCTTCTTCTTTTTTCAGTAACTTCATTTCTTCATCTTGAAGCTCGGCGAGTGTTTTTTTTTGTGATTCGAGATCTGGGCTATCGGCTGGTGCCTCGGCGATTTTCTTTCGCGTTGCGTTTATCTGCCGGAGGTTCTCCTTTTTTTTCTGATCGTGTTCTTCTTTTTCTTTCTTCCGTTCTTCCATCCGTTCAACGCGCGCCTGGTGGCGCCATCGGAACAGCGAGGGTGTGTCAATATTAGGGTGGGTCTCATCCTCATCGTCAGAAATCTGAAAAAGGCCGGGCCGTAGGTAGATATCGAAAACAAAACTTGTTTCATCCACACAATCAATGTTTATACTAACCTCAATGTCTTTCCACTTGCTGTAGTCCACCATTTTTGAATAAACGTAGTTTCCTTAAAACTTACGTGTATTTTTTGCGAGAGATATCGCAGTGGCTTCGTTTTATTTCCAGAAACGAACAGAAATCCGTAATAATCTTGAGTTCTGACAAATTGACAAAAAATTTAACGAATGAATGAATGAATTGATGCTGCCTGCGCTGAATGAATGACTTGAAACAGAGTTGAAGTTGACGGAAGATTTGATTGATGGATGGACGACGTTTTGTGACTTGACTTCTTTGTTATTGGCTATAAAACCAGACAGTTATGGGCACCATCTAAATATTCTAAGGGCACCATGGGTCTTATGCCTGTAGGTAGGCTAAGAACAGCGATTGTTGTCTAGGGTAGAATAGACAAAAATTACACACATCTAAAGCATGTAGAACCGTCCCCAGTTCTAGATTTCTGAAAACCGGTTCCGGCTGATAATTTTAAGATTTTCTTATTATGGGCATTAGGTGCCACGTTATTATATTATATAATAGATCATAGATTGTTTGAATCTATGATCTATTATATTATCATTGTAATAATCATTTTCTGAAAGCGTGTATCACCGGGACTTAAAAGCCCTTTAGAGGCTGTTCAACACCGTGATTCTCGAGGGACAAACGCCAGAAGCGTGGAACAGGAGTGTGGTGGTACTGTAGCATAAGAACATTAAGAAAGGTGACAATTGTGACAAAGCTCTCCTAAAGAACTATAGGCCCATCTCACCAATCATCTATCTCTTGGAGGTTTGACTACCGGTAGGTACCTACATATATCCAAGTGTTGGAGCAAGGCCACTATGTCACACCCAAACCAGTCCATGTTGGAAACGATGTTATCGAAATTGTTGATCACTATGACTACCTAGACCAAATGGTCCAACTAGGTAAATCCAACTTCGTTAAAGTCAACAGCTGACGAATTTAATAACTCTAATGGCCTGCCCATTAGAGTTCGGGAAGCTTCGCAATATATTCTCGTTACCTCGTTCGTCAGATACCGCAGAGTCTCAAGACGAAAGTCTTCAATCAATGTGTGTTGCCACTGATGACCTATGGACCCGAGACGTGGTCGCTGACTAGGCCTCGTACATAAATGAGCTCAGAATTAGATGGATCAACGACATTATAGCGGTTGCAGGGAGTCGCTGGACGGAGGCGGCTCAGGATCGCTATTTGTGACGTCGTATGGGCCTGCCTATCAGTGGACTGTCTACCAGTCGTGTGTGGGCTTATAAGACCCATTGTAAAACTTAATTAGAATAATCTTTTCATGTAACGCTTCATATTCGCTAATAAAATATAATAAAAATTACAAACCAATTATGTTAACAATGTAATATACATTGTCTATACACTAGCATAGAAAAAAAAACGAAAAAAATATATGCGATAATATGCTATAGGGCTCGAGTTTATTTATGAAGGAAACGTTATGAAACAAAAAACAGACAGACAGAAATATATTTGTATATAATAATAACCTAAATAAGCGCTTACCTACCAACACTATTCAATACCTACATATTATTTGATTCATGCCTAAATTATTTTAAACTTATACTTAGGTATATATTTAATGTTTCTTCTTCTTCTTGGCCAGCGTGGTAAGTATAGTGGTAATCGCGGTGGTGAGGGTTGAGGTTGTGGTACTTTCGTCAGGTGTGGTCGCGTAGAAGCCATCATCCAGTCGCGGCCTTTGGTTCTGGGTCTCGTCAGGGATACTGATCTGGAACTGTAGCAGCACGACTAGGTAGGTCACCATCGTTGCCAGGAGCTGTGGAATGTACGTACGTATTATAAATATAATATTCCAATACTTATGCATCTGAATGAGTTAAATATCTTAGTAACTTTAATACTTCATTGGTGCATCTACGCCATATTAATGCCGTAGCTAAGTTATGAATTTGCTTGTAAAAGATTTCAACGAGTGTGGGTCTACGCCGCCGTAGCAATATCGTAGCACCATGTAAGCAAGCTTCAACGACTTTTTAGATAGATTAAGGTTTTTATTTACGACTTCAGATACACACATACAAATCAGACTACAGCAATTATACAGGATGCTAGTAAAAAGAAACAATTATAAAAATATAGTTGACTAAGTAATAAAAACAAACAATAACATACCTAATTCAAATCTAAGTAAAATGTCTTAATTATTTATCTTTCCACTCGTAAGTAGGATATTATGGATCTTTTCGTAAGTAACGTTAGGTGAAAAATTTAAACCATCATCTTATTTGGCTTCTACATCCACGAAGGATGGTTAATTTGGTGATCGTGGGGCGGCACTTACTGACGCTAGATGACATTAATCCAATGCCAATACCGCACAGCACAAAAATGTGCATTCAAATATGGGCTTAAACTCGTTATCTTCAGATATATTTTACAGTGACAAAATGGCTGACCACAAGCTTCAAACGAGTGGCCCGCGAGCTGATCTAATGCCGTCAATATGAAATGCATCTACTGTTACCTCAACTGTTACGAGTTAATGCCCATATTTAAATGCACATTTTTGTGCTCAACGGTGATGACTGATGATTATATGATGATTACATTAGCGGTGATGACGGGAATGACAAATGCAGTACACAGTATTCAGTGTTGACAAACATTGAAATTAAAAAAAATAACCTCCATTGTAATAATTACTTATTGCGCGGTGTAAGAATTGAAGCCATTCAACTTAGTCCGTGGATGACGTAAGACAATATAAAGACGGATGTATTTTTAGTAACCCCACTGTCATTATCAATCTGTCTGCCAATGTTCAGCAGAGGACGTATGAGTGTGCTGATGAGGAGCTTGTATACTTACCGATGGGACGGTAGACTGACGGATTATGAGAGTGAGGGAATAGAGAGTGCACCTCTGTTCGCGCGCACACTAGTGTACTATAATATGTTGCGCACCTGGCTAGTCTTCGTTGAGACTTGCCGCTGTGGCCGAATTTCAGCTAGGAGGGCTATCATCATCATACTTACAGATTTAAACAGCGTGCGGTTGACATCAAAGAACCCCCCAAGGCTGATCTGCGAAGGGTTCATCTCCGTAGCCCTCAGGAACATGTTGACCTCTGTTTGCGCGTCGGTGTTCATCCAGGATAGTTCCACCATCAGCAGCTTCTTTTGAAAGTTGGTTCGGACCTGACATGAGCAGATTTTTTAAGCTTAATTTTAATCTGCTACTTAATTATAATATGGAGCTAACGGCACTATAGTCCGATGGAAGTTCCAGAGTTTTTCGACTTCTACGTCACTTGACCTGGTTGTGTAGTTGGCTAGCACGTTCCCCGTACTGAGATAGATACATACAGGCGAACATAGAACGTCCTCCTTTTTAAAGTCGGTAAAAAATAATAAAACGTCAAATAACACTCAAAATACTTGCATTATGAGAAGCATAGTGAGCCTCATCGCAAATGAAGAACAACAAGAAAATGCTGCAAAATGCCGTCAGTGCCAGTCCTATGTCCTTAACTCCAAAGCCTTCAGAGATCTGACTCAGGAGACCGTAGATGGACAGAGTTATGATGAGGAAGAGATACAGGTTCACAAAGGTGAAGGTGTAGCAGTTAGCGATGCCGGTGTCTCGAGCGAGCTTGCTGAGGCGTAGCCAGAGGGCACGGTATTGTGCCACTTTGCCTGCTGGACCGACGTGACGAAGAGCCTGCAAACATTTTTAAGGCTACACATGATTGCATACGAACAACGGCTAGAATGCTCTTAAACTAAGAATCTTGTCTGGAATCAGTGGTCATAAAATGGGAGACCAGGCTGGTAATTTTATTAAGGAATAGGAACGAACGAATACGAAGTCAAATGACCACACATACAAAAACAGGACAGTATTCATAAAGACACAAATATTTAAACAAAGCCAAAGCCAAAGTCATTTAGGTCATGAAATCATGATTAAAAAATATACAAACTTGATGAAAATCCTCAGCCAAGACGGAAGCGCAAACGCTCAAAGTCTCACAAAGTAGATACCAATAACCGCCCATGATGTAAGTCAATATCTCCAGAAAGACGTAGGGAACCAGCTGCATGATCTTGAAGTGCACCATGGTCGCATGAGTGATGATCACGGAGGTGGTGGATAAGATGGGGATGATGATGGCAATAACGAGGGCCTTTTTGTATAGGTTGACAGGAACTGCGTGTCCGGATAAATGCTTGTATGCCATCTGTAACGTGGACATAATTACACATTTGACCTTAAACCTTGAAATGTTTAATCATATTTGAATTATTTTCAAGTATTTTTTGGTTTGACAAATCGCTATATATTTTTTTGCCAGTTGAATATCTTTATGCAAGAGGGCCTAACTCTACTAATTGGGAATCATATTACAATTTGTGGACAGATATAAAATATCAGGGAGTTATTTCTGTATGACATTACTTACCTCAAATTCTACCCATTCGTTGAGAACCCCAGCGATCTTCCGCGTCTCATACCACATTATAGGAATCAGAGTCATTGGAAACAAATAAACCGTGAAAAGATACTCAATCACAGCTTCTTCAAACTTTCCCTCAGAAGTTTTTAAAATCTGAACTTTATTCAGGGACAAATACAGCACATAGCAGACGAGAAACGCGAATACACCAGCCGAGTAGAGCATAGATGTGGACGCGATATGGAACTGGTTGACTCCAGGCTGCGGTCTGGTCAATGGAAGGACTCCCATGAGGCGTAAGATGGAGAATACTGGCTTGATGTTTCCGTAGACTATATCCTTATAGATGTTGGGGTCTATCAGGTTATTCCGCAAAGGCTCCACGGCGTTGGTAGACAAAGGTTTCATGACCGGTGTACGCACTGGAGTCACATCTAAAAAGATCACTTTATTTGATTTTTGTTTGCCTTCCATCTGGGCGAGGAAGCCATTGGGGATCGGCAATGAAGAGCCCGGGAATAGACCATTGTTACTGTGGTAGATACTCATTTTCTGGAGACTTTTATGACGTGTAATCGGTTTCAAGGGTGAAAGACGAGTGTATAAAGTTGATACGGAGAAAGCCTAATGACTTTAAGGTGTAGAGTATCATATATCACAAGTTGACAACTTGATTGCAACTACGTAAGGGTTTTATGGAGGTTCGTTTCGCGAGTAGCGGGTTCAAGCAAGCACAATTAATATAGCTAGCAGATATGTAGTTTCGTCCTTATGGAGCATAATAACGATATTTTATCGATTTGTAATAATTTTTTTCAGTAGGTTAAAAAGATCTTACTTAATCGTTATGCTCCAAAAGAACAATTACATCGAGCATGGGTGATAGCAAAGGTACCTAAAAAATAGTTTACAATGTGCAAAACTACTTTTCGGTTGCCATGTTACTTACCAGGGCGTTCAATGTATTCTCGGTATCGAAGTGTTATACTAATGATGAGGGTAGGTAAATTATCTCATTAGTTAATGACACTCTTTGAGGGTTATACATAATTTCATTTAATTGTCACCATTAGTATTCAAGATATCATTGCGAAAAGACAATACTACGATGACTGATTCGATAATAATGAAAAAAATCGAGCATCGCGCTGTGATAAAATTCCTCACAAAACAAGGAAAAACTCAAAAATTAATTCACGAAGAAATGGTGGCTGTTTACCAAGATTCTGCGCCTTCATTATCTACAATTCAGAAGTGGTCAAGTGAATTCAAACGGGGTAGAGAGAGCATTGAAGACGATCCCCGTGCCGGTGGGCCGGTTACTGCCTCTACTGAAGAAAACGTCAAATTCGTACACAAAAAAAGGTCAAAGTATTACTGGTGCATCTTCCGCAAACAGCCTGCGTAATTTAAAGGAGGCAATAAAAGAAAAAAGACGTGGAAAATTGACTGCAGGTGTCTTGCTGCTTCACGACAACGCGCCGGTTCACAAGGCGCGTATTGCCAAGGCTGCTGTGCGGGAGTGCGGATTTGAAGAAATCAATCATCCACCCTACAGCCCGGACATAGCCCCTAGTGATTACTTTCTATTCCCTAATCTTAAAAAAGTCCTTCGTGGAAAGCATTTTTCCGACGATGAAGAGTTGAAGGCAGCAATAAATGAACATTTTTCAGGCCAGGAAGAAAAATATTTTTTAGAGGGAATTGAAAAGTTACTTTCCCGAACAAATAAGTGTATTGAGATTCTAGGAGACTACATTGAAAAAATAAATTTTATTCAGAATTTTTTGCTTATTCTTTCATACCAATACCGAGAATACATTGAACTCCCCTCGTATAAAACGTTGAATTATTACAATTGTTTTGATTATTCTAGTTGACTTTGCCTATATTTTCCGACTGCTATGTTTCTAGATATAAATAGGTAATGTTAGGTATATTACCTATTTATAGCTAGCCTATTATAATAATCTTTTGCGCCCTTATACAGGGTACGTGTACTTACCTCAAAGCTAATTACCACCTAAGCTAAAACTATGGACTAAAAATTGTTACTATATGCAATAAATAAATCTGAAATCTGAAAATTTAAAAAACCGGAACTAATCCGAATTTTCTGCCTCCGCAAAAAGAACCACCTTAACAGCCTTGCGCTTAAAAATTTAACTGATGCATAACCTTGAGTCAAGGTTTTCAATTTCAATATAGGCAGTTACTATACCTCTATAGGTACCTATCATTTCAATGTCAATGCGACGGTTTATCTCTTTTGGTAAACACCTTATTGTCGACATATTTAAGTCAATCATTTATCTGTCTCGCAGCTTTTTCCTCTATTTAATACCTACTTAATCCACCCCAAAAGCTTTTGGATGTTACCTATTAATAAAGAGACAATAAATCCGGTCATAAGACTTTTACGAGACAAGATATGAGCATTAAATAATAATGACACACCTGGCCTACACAATACATAAATAATGTGTTTCATAGACACCTTGTGCAAAATATCGGAAATCTTGATAATGGTCCATCAAACTGGGCGCAGTAATGCCACTTTTCAAAAGAATTTCTGTTTGACTTTATGTCTACAGAATAGCTTTTAGGTCTGATGGGTATTACTCTTTATTACCGGAATGTGCAGTCGGTTCGTTAGGTCTACTTTCCCAGAACGTCCATTCCCTAAATGTCTATTAACCTTTAAGTCTACTTACATATTATATACGTTTTCTCATATACTATGTGAACTGTTTCTGTTCTTAGAGAAAAATGAATAATCTTTGAACCGACCTACAAATCTATTTCCTTGAACGTCCACATATCAATTCCCCAAACGTCAATTTTCCTTGAACGTCTACTTTACGATGTGGCTCGTCGATTTCTTAGCAAATTCTACGACATAGCTGCCGTAGAACAGCTTAGTAAGATCTACGACGTAACGAGTGCTACAATGTTCTCGTAGCAGGGTCTACGGCGTAGCAAGTGCTTCAACATTCTACGGCGTAGCAGCATCTACGACGTAGCAAGATCCAATTATTATTATGAAGCAAGTTTTTTGAACTCACTTATTAAGCTCAACGACAGTAAACCCTTAGTAAGGCCCCTTAAGAAAAAAAAATACATTAACATTAAAAACAGAAAAACCATTATCTTAAATAAAAATAAACGAAATAATAGATTAATGAAAAATTTGATCAACCTGTACCTAACTTTTGCACAGAACGCTGATTCGAACGCATGCAACTAACTGTGCACGCCTGTTTGCTCCCTCCTACAACGCACGCTGAGGCTAGTACTAGCCCTGCGCGAGCGAGAGGGAGTGAACATGAAAGCCGATCTTAGTGCGGTAGGCCTAGATTAGCTATATATACCGAGACAAACCTCGCATGGTTTTTATGGTACAAAATGTATTGTTTAAGTATTGTGCTTGTTTATGTAAAGAATAAACAAAAAAAAAACTAATATCTTTATCAAAGTTTTATCGATATAATAATTTCAATATTATCAAACTAATATTATCAATGCGAAAGCTTGTATGTATGTGTGTATCTTTATTACTCCCTTACGCTTGAACGGCTGAACAGATTGATATGAAATTTCATACAAATACAGCTGGATTAACATGGCTACTTTGATCCCGGAAAAGTGCAGCGTTCCCGTGTTGATAGATGAACAAATAATTCAAATATGCTTATCAATGCGGGTAACTTCGCAGGGCACAGCTAGTGTGTTATATACATGATTATATAGATTATACATGTTTATTTGCTTTTTAATTAGGCTTTAGCCAACCTAACCTATACAGCGTTAAAATGAATTCGATGGCATCCTTCTAAAACAAGACGCCACTAATGACACCTAACCACCATTGGAGCTAATATTGCGCAAATAAAAAATATCACTTTAAGTAAGTATGGAAAACGCAAAAAATAGGAAGTCACATTACAGCTAAAGGCTATTATTTCAAGTAAACACAACAAATAATAAAATCGAAATAATTATAACTAAACTAATAATATCTCTCGTTGACCTTGTCAGTATCGTAACAATTGCGTGAGAGTAATGAAATGACACTTCCTAATTACTCCATAATTGTCGACCCCGACCCTTTCTCGTTATCCTTTGGATTTCAATGCCTGTGGAAATTTGAGTGTGAAAATTTTGGTGACACAATGCCTCGACCGCGTGGAGTACAAGCTAGGTACACAAATTCCCAATACCTACAGAAGGTTGTACTGTACGGTCGCACCACCAATTTAGTGCAAACTTGGGAATTGTTCCATCGCTGCTACCCAACTGACCCTATACCTTCGCGGGAGCTCATAATACGAACCACGCAGTAGCGCAGTAGCACGGTAGGTATCATCTAAACATTTTATTTTAAACTCGGACGGGTTCATACCTACCTATGAAGGTCACGCGCACTTACGCGTTTGTCTATCTACGGCGCGGCCGACACGTGTTGGGTGGGTGTAGCGCGATCACAACTGCTTAATGCTTGCGTTTTATTTTGCGTTTTCCATACTTTCATCAATTATATTTTTTATTTGCGTTATATTAGCTCCAATGCGTTAGGTGTCATTAATGTTGTCTTGGTTTAGATAGACGCCATCGAATTAAATTTCACCCTGTATAGACAAGTCTCTCATATTTATGAGGCAATAAATACAAGTACAGCTCCGTACAGTAAACGGAAGTTTTCCTTTAGTTTGGAAATTCGTTTATTGTTATTGAGACGTGACAGGAAATCCAATAATGAGCTTTCTTTCCGCTTGTGCTGTTTTGTAAGATATTTGTAATACACGCAAATACTAATACAAACAAATATTGCTTAAAGGGGGACTCCTAAACCTGTATTTTTAATTTTTATAAGTTATCGAAATAAACATTTATTTTATTTATTTTTAGGGTTCCGTACCCGAAGGGTGAAAACGGAACCCTATTACTAAGCCTCCGCAGTCCGTCCGTCCGTCGGTCCGTCTGTCACGTGGCTATATTTCATGAACCGTAAGAGGTAGACAGTTAAAATTTTCAGAAAATGTGTATTTCTCATGCCGCTATAACATCAATTAAGAAAAATAAAATAAATATCAAAATTAAAGGGGGCTCCCATAAAACAAACGTGATTTTTTGGCTATTTTTGCTCTTAATTTGTCAAAGCTGTATCTCTTGAACTACAATAGGTAGACTCATGAAACTTTCTATAATTAAGTAACACTTCAATTGTAATAATAAAAAATACTAATAATAAAATAAAGTTCAAAATTTAAAGGGGTCTCCAAACAAGTGAAAATTTGATGTTCTTTGAAAAAGTTGCCTGATTTTACGGTAAGCAACCCTTCGTGTGTGAGTCGACTCGCACTTGGCGGTTTTTTTATTTGTTCTCATATTTCACTATTTTTGTCATACAATGTGTCTTCCATGACCCTGTGAATAGCACTCTTGACTTTTAATTTAGAAGATTTAGTATACACAGATGGCTCAAAAATGAAAACAGGTACCGGGGCAGGAACGTTCTCGGAAGATCTCAACATCCACAAAACAACAGCACTGGGCGCCCACAACTCCATTTTCCAGGTGGAATGTGAGGGTATAATCCAGGCTGCGACCGCAGTGCTACGAAGAAAGGTAATTGACCAAAACATCAGGATCTTCTCAGACAGTACGGCGGTACTACAGGCTCTGAACAAGAGAGAGCACAACTCGGGTCTTACCATACAGTGCCACCACCTGCTAGAATAAGTAAGTAAGTAAGTCCAATAGAGTCACTCTACAATGGACAAAAGGACACAGCGGACTCAGAGGAAATTACGGAGCTGATGCACTGGCGAAGAGAGGTTCAGAGTGGCAACCGGCAGGGCCTGAAACAATAACTCCCTTAACATTCAGTGAATTCCATTCATGGATGCGTTAACGTACGTTTAAACAACACCAAGACTACTGGGCAAGTATTCCAGATTGTAGGCAGTCGAAGGAGGCCTTCCCAGCTTTAAACCCGAAATTCTCCCGAAAACTCCTCAATCTGAAACGTGCAAACTCCGGCTAATCATCGGTATTGTCACAGGACATTGCATGCTTAACAAACATCTATTTAATCTGGGTGTCACGGACAGGCCCCTATGCAGAGGGTGCATGAACGCAGAGGAGACGGCCGCGCATGTGCTTGTTGAGTGCGATAGCGTAGCTTCTCAACGACTACACTACCTCGGGACACCGAGAACACCTAGGGAGGCATGCACCGGCGTCAGCGAGCTGCTGGCTTTCCTGGAGGATATCGGGTGGTTAGATTAGCAGCCCCCCACCCGACACGCAAAAAGGGCCTACCTGTGGGTTAGTTGCGGAAACCAGTCCAGAAACAAGTAACAAGTAAATATAAGGTTTAGATTAAAAATAAGTCCGAGCACCAATGTACGAGTACATACCTATTATTATTACCAATACCTACAGTAGATCGAAATGCGTAAAGGGACCAGGGAAGGTCTTTGTCTATGCTGGGCAAAACCCTCACCAGTCACGCACATCAGGCTAATTGTAATAAAACAATAGATAATAATCACATATTAAAAACGTTACATAAAAATCAGTTGAAAGATGGACACCTTTAAAAACCAAGGCGATAAAATAAAATGAATTCAAATGAAGACATTATTATTTCTAGCATTTCAAGCAATTTCCATGACTCAACAATGCATAAAAATAAGGTAGAACCTAAGGTCCTATCAGAACAAATCTGAGCGTCAGAATCAACATTTACATTAGGATTCGCGCAACGTCGAGTTACAATAACAACGTAAGTACACACGAATGCTTATCTAGCCGATATAAAACCGTCCCTAAGGGAGCAATCAAAGAGAAAGGTTAGCCTTTGGATAGTCCCGAGGGTTTCTTAAGCCAGTTACAATCAAATTTAGCTGCAGCGACCGGTTAAGCGTGGATTAGGCAAAGTGGCCCTGTTAGGTTGATGGGAAAACCTAACGCGATTCACTTACAAACTCGTTAACTAGATCTGTTGATAATTTGCAGGTGAGTGGAAGTGCTCGGTTCCGCTCAGTTCCTATTAAAGAAAGTGAACAAAAACCTAACACATCATTATTTTGTAAAGTTTAAAGATGGGGCGTCATAATCGCATGTGCGACAAAGCCGATAATAAAGAAAAATTTTAAGATGTGCTTTTGCCAAAACTACTGAATTTATCGGACTGAATTTTTACATGGATGAAGTTCTGGCTCTAACATAACATAATAGCCTTCTAGGTAATTCATAGTTTTCTAACTTAGTACCTTCAAATGTGTGAGGAGCCACAGAGAAGATCTAATGTTACTGTAAATTTATGTATAGTTCATTTCTACATGAGAATACCAAATAAAATGTGGCAATTCAAGTGACATGGCGTGTTTTGTTTTACTTAAAAGTAAATCGAATGGAAATTCTATTAAAGCACAAACGTATGTATGCATGTGTATACGGGATTCCTATATATAGATACACTTGTATGAATACTTAGAAGCTATTAAACAAACACGAAAGCGAGCCCGAAATACCCACCCCTCCAAAATAGTTTGCAATTCAATATTGAACTTTGGAAGGGTTAGGCGAATTTGCAGGAAAAAAGGAAAAGTATTGAGGGTTGGAAAAACCCTATAACTCGAAATCTAATCTTTATGGACAAAGAAAATTACAATTCAATAATAAAATCAAATTAGAACTAGTATTTACAATTGAAACAATTAAGCTAACTGCAGACTGTTGCAAATCTAATTAAATTCTAGGCTGAATATTGTTTGCTCGATCAAAACCCCCATATGAGATGGTTCAATGTAGATGGGTTAGTTGCTTATGGTAGTAAGGTAAAATAATTCTAAAATTATGTTATAAAAAATGTACATGCTTTATTCAAAGAATAGAAAAGATGTAGGTTTGTCCCGCGCCGGGAATCGGAACCGCAACCTTCTAGGCGCATATTCCGCAGGCGGACCTTCGCCCACTGTGTCACTGTGGTTGTCGATTGACCTATTACTTAACATACATACATCAAACAAATATTAAACCAAACAGCGGGGCAATACATCCAGCAGCAGCGTCATGGGAACGCTCCGACTGGTATCGATATGGATCAGTTGAGCTAACTGCAGACTGTTGCATACAATCAATCAATTGTTTCAATTGTAAATACTAGTTCTATTTTGTTTCTATTATTTGATTGTAATTTTCTGTTAATAAACAAAACTTACGTTCCTGTTTTGCAATACCTACGAAAGGTTGAGGAAAGCCTGTGAAAACCATATAACTGACGGTATATTGAAATCTCGGCGCCTCGAGTGCCCGTCAGCCACACGGCCCTCCAACCAAGTCCAAGATCTTCGATAGCTCCGTAATTTATTGCTGAGATTCCTCAAACCTCTATCTGTGAAATTGGAAAATGATAAATGTCGTAGCGCAGGTGGAAATTAAAAGGCATTTATACTTATTTCAGGCGAGGTCGAGTGTTATCTAATTTTATATGGAGACCTAACTTAATTAGCTTTTTAGCGTTTGTTGTCATATGACCGATGTTATATCTTCGAAACGTTGGGAATTTACGAGATGTTGATGCTTGTGGAGTGAAAATACTGGTTCGTCATGCGTGCCCTCTTTGAAAGTTTATAATAAAAAATAATGCTAGACAATCCACACAGCATCATCTAGTCTCAAGTTAAGCAGAGCTTGTGTTATGGCTATTAGATGACTGATATATATAATACAATATGCACTATAATTTAAGAAATAAGGAAAAACTAGTCAAACCAATCGTACGCCTTGCAAAGGTACAAAAGCAGGGAGAATATATTAAAATACAAGTATATAATAAACTACCAATTAACATTACGAACATTGACAACTTTGAACATTTTAAAAACATAATCAAGCATTTCTTTGAAAGCCATGCATTCTACAGCATCAGTGAATTTATGAGTACTAATCTATTGCAATCCCTTTCTTTACATAATGTGAAAACATGACATTGAACTTTATGATCTGGAATTAAATGACATGTGTATTTTATCTTTTCAAATTGTACAATTTGTGACTTGCCTTGTATAACGACCTATGTTATAAATGGTAAATAAATAAATGAAATGAATGAATGCAAGTAGGTGACTTACTTTTGAATTTATGTCCTGGGAACCCTAGATGGGGCAGAGGGCGTCCACAGTAAATCTCCGTCCCGTCCTGTCTTGAGCTTCGCGCTTAATTTCACTCCAGGTCCTAATGTTTTTTACTTCTGCGAAGATTGAACGTCTCCAGGTCTGTTTGGGGCGGTCACGTTTTTGTTTGCCTTGTGAGTTCCAGTCCAGAGTTTTTCTAAGTAGGTAGGTATCAGTAAAATCAGTTATCCATAGGCGGAGATATCAAGTAACATATGTACATACATAAAAAAGTAACAAAAACCTAAAGACGAACTGAGAAACTCCTCCTTTTTAAAGTCGGTTAAAAATTATAAGCGAAAAGTTACCTCATATATTCATATACTCATGAAGGCTGGTTAGGATTGAATTAACTTTCCCCGATCTGTTTTCCAAATCTAGATTCGAACGAACGGTTTCGTACACAATATAAGATCACACCACAAACATTTTATTTATGTGTTTATTTATCTATAGGTACATTTAGTTTCTGACCTGCGGTGTGTGTGTATTGTATTTATTAGCATATGATAAGTGTATGAGTTGTTGTGTTCATAACTATACTTACCATAGAAACTGAGGCTTACGGACAAACCGATCAACGGTTTATGTTAGCTGTAGAATTTGTATGTAAACAATGTTTAATATAAATATATATAAAAAAAAACGTAGTAAGAAGGTATGTTTCTGATAATGAACAAATCTTGTAGAAAAGTTAGCAAGAGTGTCGTTTTCCCTCACGTATTTCTGTCACCGAAGTATTACAAAGTGCTTGGTATTACACGCAACTTTTTAACAACCGAGTTGAAGGGGAAATGCGATTATACGACTCTACGTATAAGCCCCTTTAGGGAATTACATACACGAGGTAATACACCATACAATTTTAGAGTGTAGAGATTCTTAAGGAAATTCGTTGTAGAATCCAATGAAGAATTATCCATACTAATGTTATATAATTTGGCGTGTTTTAATAAACGATAAACCGGCTTCAAGAATTCATCTATGTATATCTCAGAGTCACGAAATCACCCCTCCCTTACTTTCCCTGACCAAAGGTCTAAGTGCACGTGCAAAAAATTGAGTTTAAACTGACGACATCTAGTTAAAATTCAAGTTTTATCTAGTTTGATCAGAGTTTAATGACACATGGATGTAACTGTTGACGCTCGTTGCCATGGAAACCATTAATTAGGTGATTACTGATATTGTCATATTCTGAAGCATTTTTACAAAACTACGTTTTATTGCGCACATAGCAATTCTTCGAGAATAAAAAAAAAACAGCTTTTATACAACAACGAAAGAATCATCAAAATCTATTAACAATTGGCGCAATTGTCACAAATACTGTTGTAACTAGTCGTGACTCTCCAAAAATATTATGTTGCTTTTTAAGTTTAACGGGATAAATACTAATCCCTCGGGAATAAAGATTTTATGGGACCATCCGGATCATTCTCTATGCAATAATGAAGGAATCAGTAAAAACGGTTAATTATAGGCGGAGATATCACATAGGGGAGCGGGGGGCTAGTTGTAACATTTTTTTGTTTTTTTGTTGGGGAAGTCAAGATAATAAGTATTATAATAATGAAGCTATTTTATAGTAGAGGACATATATCCATTTATCTATTAGAATGATAATTGGGCTGGATTTCATAATAGTTACTTTAAAAAAAATAAGTTTTCAAACATAGTCGCTTGTTACAACTTACCCCGTTCATGGGGCAAGTTGTAACGTGTGTGGGGCATGTAGTAACAACATTTTAAAACAACATATTTATAAAATTTCAGGCATTTATTGTTTGCTAAACACAATTTTAAGTACGAACATCGACAACGTCATCGCACCAACTTGTTTTTGACCTCGTGCTGCTACAACTTTTTTAGGTTTCTGAACGGTGGTGACACCTGTCTCGTCAACGTTCCAAATGCGAGAAGCGGAAATGTTATGTTTTTGTAGAACCGATTCATACTTTTCGAAAAAATTCTTCACGTTATTTTGATTAAACGATGTTGCTCTGCTTAGTGACGTAGCTTCTGGGGTCCTCAGTGACAGTCTTGGATTTCGTTCCATGAATTTTTTAAACCAATCTGTGCCTGCCATACTTTTTTCGTGCCAAGACGGAGGGATATTTTTATTACCAATAGCCACAGCGCACTGGTAAGCTAACTTCTTAACTTCTGATGGCAGCAATCCGAAGTAGATATCTGAACATTTAAGAAGATACGAGGAAATTTTCTCCTCTTCCTCTGGCGTAAATACTAATCTTGGTTTGGTGTATCCAACAGAAAGAGGCTCGCCCTTTTCTTTCTTCTTAATGTATCTATAAAGTGTCACGTGACTAATGTCAAACATTTTTGCAGCTTGACGAATTTTTCTTCCATTTTCAGAAACTTCCCTTGCAGCTAGTTCGGAAAGGGCTACTAAGTCACAAGAGGTCTCTCTTGTGACTTAGTAGCCCTTTCCGATACTCGCTTATAATTTCTCATCCTAAAACACAGAAAAAACGTACCTATAAAAATTTTTTAGTTGTGCAATATGTAAGGATTTTGCCCAGCGGTGGGATATTGTATGGTTTAGGTACATTAAAAACTATTTTTTGTGTAAATAAAGACAAACATAGGTTACACTATTCTTTAAAAACATGAAGGGGCAAGTTGTAACATGTTAAAACTTGCCTCATGGCAACATATTGGACATTTTTGTTTATTGAAAAAAAATGCTATCATTTAGTCAAAAGAAAATACTAACATAAGATAGCTTAATATTTCGACTACACAAATCAATGGAAACTCATTTAAAAAAGACAACGCAGTAACCTAGAATCAAATTTTACGAACTTAAGTTTTTTATGTTACCTGGCAAAAATGGGGCACCTGCACACAACCACTCACTGCGCGCTCCCGCGCGATACTGGCGATGTTCACGTCGTAGAACACGTTTTAAGGAGTTGACTAGCGCAAATTCCAACACAAAATAGTTGATACTTGCTGAGTAATTAAGCTGTTAATACTTGCCCCCGTTACAACAAGCCCCCCGCTCCCCTACATATATATCACATATATACAGGGTTATTGGTTATATAGGAACAACCTTTCGCGGGCTAATTTTGAACATGGTAACGAATTACATTTCGCCTAAACCAGGGTAAATATCTCAAAAAAAAAAACTGTTAAATCTCTCATCCAAATATGTTACGGTACCCTAAAAAAAAAGATTTTGTCGCATCACAAGGATCCCTAATTGCAGAGGGCGTAATATCAAGACATGGCCACACCTATGGGTTGATGTAAAATCTAGTAAAGGGCTTAGTACGTTTTTGCATACCATAACGATAGCTGCTTTTTGAAACTAAAAGTACATTACACGAATATTAGTTAGTTATCATATTTACTCAAAAATTCAAAAACGCTCATTATTTTGACAACCTTCTTTGAGCAAAGTCGATCATTCCAGCTTACTTGAAAACGCCAGCAAGCAGCTGGTGAGTTTTAGCTACCAGCGTTTGGTCAGATCTCAGGAACCCTGTAGTCTATTAAAATGACTTATGTTTTGATTCGTAGGTTTTTACTAATTATTTGATTACTCTAAGCCAGTTTCTTAATTAGTTGCGTAGTTTTCTTGTTATTTACAAGAGAATAGAACAAAAACTTGATTTTTACGCATACGCCGTTCTTAAAACGTTGGGTCATTCCCGCTCCTCAGAACGCGAAATCCTACGCCTATCCTTTTCAAATCATTTATCCTGCACTCTTAACCCGCTTACATCCAAAATTAACTGCATCGTTATTAATGTTGGAGATTTCAGACAGAAGGCACAATGGTCGGTCTTTGTAACAATCTTAGGGGGAGGCCTATGTACAGCAGTGGACGTCGTTCCCAGAGAATAACTTTTTATGTAAAATAAGTAGGTTTCCTTGCACTCGAAAACCAAAAACCTGCTTCTGCTTCAGTAACTAGTTACGGTTCAAAACGCCCATTTCTAATCAACTCTACTTCTCATGTGCAAAAACAGCTGTTGTACACGATACCTTTAACGCCAACATGAAGTGACTTCGCTGACGAAAATTGTGAAGGACCTTGCTTTTTGCAATTTTCATGATTCGAGGTGAACCGTAAATACCCTATACCTAGGTTTTAGCCCCTTGTGATAATCGTTCGTGTTTAAACTACAAATTTGCGGTTTTCGGTTTTTTCCCTTTACTTGTGCTAAGACCAAATGTCATGGATCGAGGTCAACGTGAATTACCCTATAGGTTTTTTTTGTGCATGTGATTTCCTTGGAAATTACAAAAAATGCGGGCATACGGCTGTAAATTTTGATTGCGTTGACTTAGAAGTTTGATTTGTATTACGGCTCCAAGAGGTTACGGACTTGAGTATTTGGTGTTCATTTCAACTCCTCTACGCCTTCCCCGAGAAAAGAGGGTTAAAAGACAGACGGACAACTAAGTGATCCTTTATGGGTTCCTTTTTTCCTTTTGAGGTAAGGGACCCTAAAAATAACTAAGGGTGGCGTTCGTTTAGAATTGTAATATGGAAGGTATGTGGATGGATGTATTTTAAGCGGCCAATATGACCTATGACGCTTCTGAAGAAGTTATGATACTTACCTAAGTATCATAACTTGTATGTATGTACTGAAAACACACCTACTACCTAGGTAGGTAGTAGGTGTGTATTCAGACTCAAAATGTCCCACGGGAATACGCGCGAAACTGAGCCAAGTTTTTCGTTGCCGCTCTGGGTAGCGATTACCACAATAGGTGTGAACAGGCCCTTAAGTACCTAACTCTGCATTGGGTGGCAGTATGCAAACTAATTATAGGTATGTAGGTAATACATTCGGAAGTAATTTGGTCTATGACACCAAAAAAAAATATGTTTTAAACGAAGAAAATCGAAGTTTAATTTAGAAAACTGAGCACAAGGCTTATGGTTGCTAGTTTAAAAGTGTTTTTTTTATGTACTTAAGAGGGCGCAAAGCGCGCCATTTTGTGAAAAGGATAGGCATAGGATTTCGCGTTCATAGGAGTGGGACAAAGCGTACTTTTTGTAACAGCAGGTTTAAAAAAATACCGACCGGAATTTCCAACAGGCATACCTATAAATTGAGACTCGTTTTTATGTCCCAAAACTGGGTCCGGCGTAGTGTTACTAAATTACGGGTTGTAAGCTATGTAAACTTTTACAAAAATATGTAAAAATTTTAAGAAATATTATGTGTAAGTACCTATTTTCTTATTGTCACTGTAAAAGACCGGGTCGCATAAATCTTACCACGCTAACGAAGTAGCGGGCAACAGCTAGTTTTCAAATAATTTATTAATGTTATTCAATTCCCAATGGAATCAAAAGGGATGTTTAAAGGCGGTAGAATAAAGTTTTCGTGGAATGAACCTAAAAGTTTTTTGATACAAATTAAATAATTGGGGAGTTTCTTTCACATGGGTTATCAGCCTATCAAAAAAGTTGAGCACTAACTTTAAATAACGACTTTCAAAGATTCAATACCTTAGTAGATTCGCCACATACATACTTAAAGAATTGATTGCTTACAGTACAAATACGGAACGTAGCTACTTTGTCTTTGCAAATCACCATTGACTACTTATGTATTTAAGAAAATGGAGGCTTTTATCCAATATCAACCTCTATGCTGCCGTTTCCGAAAACGAACAACCTGCTTGCAAAAAAAAACCACATTCTTACTGACAAAAATGTCATTGTGTCAAACTTAATTGAATTGAAAGTTACAAAAATATCTATTTTGGTGCGTTGTTTTGATAATTTTATTTTAGTGTGAAATACTTCAGTGTTCAATGTGGATTTTATATGTGAAATGTGTCGATAAGAAAAATAATAATCATCAGCTTCTTGGTACTTTGTGTAACTGTTTGATAGTGAATACTTCGACGACAGAACCAGGTACTGTAGGTACATTTCATACTTAGTTTATTGCATTGATGACTCAGTGAGAGAATATGCCTAGGTAAATATTATACTTCTTCGAAAAATAACGAGAAAGAATACCAGCCTCAGCAAATTTAAGTAGTAGTTACAAAGGACTTACCTAAGCCTTAAAGTCTAATCATAATAGGGACTTAATTTCAAACTTAACTTTAAAACAAATTGTGGATTGAAAGATTTATGTGCAATCCCTCACGGTAGGCATTTTTTTGCCTTAATGCCTAAGTTTACACTAGTCTCTTCATAGAATAACAGTGGGAGAGTCAAATAGAATGGGAGGGGTAGATCGATCTTTATTAATTCCTAGGGTTCCGGTCTACAGTGCTTTTTTATTTTGTATGGGAGGTGGATGTCATGAAATTTTGTGAATTAAGACTTGGCGTCTTCACGAACGTGTTCGTGATGATGGGCAGAATCTGCAGTTCACGTAGTGTTCCTATATAACCAATAACCCTGTATATATTAGGTCCTTACATATGAAATTGGCGTTTTTCGTACTGGCCACTTTAATCACAAATTTCTCCTCTTTGGTAAGGAATTCCAAATTCTTTGTACAGCTATAGACTCATGTATTTGTGCTTCGATGATCGTCATTCATTTGTTTTTTTTCTTGTTTTTTTCTGTTTGCGTCACTCATTTTACAAAATGGAAAACTTAAAATATCGCATTATTTACGAGTACGAGTTCCGCCGTGGCACTAGTACTGCGGAAACAACTCGAAGGGTGAATGATGTGTATGGCGGTCGTGTTGCAAAAGAAAACACAGTTCGTTTTTGGTTCCAACGTTTTCGTTCTGGAAATTTTGACCTGCAGAACAAGCCCCGTGGACGGCCTGAGACTCAAGTTGATAATGAAGAGTTGAAGGCTATTGTGGAAGCGGATCCATCGCAAACCACGTCCGAGTTAGCTGCAGGCTGCGATGTTAGTGATAAAACTGTTTTAATTCACTTGAAGCAAATTGGGAAGATTAAAAAGCTTGAAAGGTGGGTACCTCACGAATTGACTGAAGCAAACCGGCAAACGCGTGTCGACTGCTGCGTTACATTACTAAACCGGCACAATAATGAAGGTATTTTAAACCGAATCATTACCTGTGATGAAAAATGGGTTCTTTACGATAATCGGAAGCGCTCAGCGCAATGGTTGGATCCTGGCCAGCCAGCCAAATCCTGCCCCAAGCGAAAATTAACCCCAAAAAGTTACTTGTAAGCGTTTGGTGGACTAGTGCCGGTATTGTTCATTACAGTTTTCTCAAATCTGGCCAGACTATTACGGCTGATGTCTATTGTCAGCATTTGCAAACCATGATGGAAAAGCTAGCGGCTAAACAACCTAGGCTGGTCAATCGCTCCACGCCACTGCTGCTTCACGACAACGCTAGACCACACACTGCGCAACAGACGGCTACTAAATTAGAAGAGCTTCAATTGGAAAGTCTAAGACATCCTCCGTACTCCCCGGACCTTGCTCCAACAGATTACCATTTTTTTCGAAATTTGGATAACTTCTTGCAAGGGAAAAAATTCAACTCCGATGGGGCAGTCCAAATCGCCTTCAAAGATTTTATTGATTCCCGTCCGACTGGTTTTTTTAGTAAAGGGATCAATGAACTACCTATAAGATGGCAAAAGTGCATAGAAAATAATGGTTCATACTTTGATTAATTAAATATATTATATTAAAAAATATTCGACTTTTTGGTCCTCCCATACAAAACGCCAATTTCTTATGTAAGGACCTAATATATTGTATACAGGGTGTAATCGTTAAGTGTGCACAGGCGATTATTCCGTAACTATTGCAGATATCAAAAAACTTTAAACTGATATCGAAAGTACTTTACCTAATGAGTAAAATGACATTAATAACTTTTTAAAAATAAAACGAGAAATATCCAAAAAAAATACATTAATCACTCCCATACATTTAGTATGAGATAGTAGAAAGGTTTTAGTTTCCTTATTTTAAGTGGAATAGTACCTACTCATTTTACCCTTGTCATTTTATAATTATGTACGGTATGAAGGTATTAATGAATTTCAAGTAGATAGACGTGTAGATTAATTATCTTACCACTTCAAATTTATAATAAACCTTGTTTCAATATTGTATTGATTTGAACTAGCTGAAAAGCAACATACTAAATAAAAACAAAAAGAAAGATACTCTTTGGTGTTCGTTCTAAATTCAAATTCTTTATCGCGGGTTCTCGTTCCCGCCAATTTATTGTATTTTTCAATTTGCGTTAATAATCGTGATTGTTGCATTTATTGATTGAAAAATGGCATATTCCAATACAGAAAAGAGGGACATGTTAAAAATGTACTACAAACATGATTGTAACAATAGGGCGGCCATTATCGCCTACAGAAGAGAGTACCCAGATAGAGAAGTTCCTTCTGGTACGTATTTACGTAAGTTGGATAACAATTTGATAAATTATGGATCTTTTAACAGAAAAAAAGGTTCGAGAACAAGAGCTCCGGAATTTGATAATGACTTAGATAACAATATTATTAACTACGTAGTAGATAATCCACAAGAATCAACGCGTTCAGTGGCCCGATCATTTCCAGTGTCCCACAATTATGTACACAAGTTATTAAAAAAACACAACTTCAAAGCATTTAAGATAAAACCTACTCAAACGCTGCACAATGATGATCCTGCTCGTCGGCTGGTCTATTGCAATTGGCTAGTCAATAATTATGTCAATGTAAGGTCAATTTTATGGACCGATGAAAGTAATGTTTCAAACTGCGGCATTTACAATAGAAAAAACTCGCATTATTGGTCAATTGACAATCCTCGCTTAACTACTGAAGTTAGAGCTCAGGTGCGATTCTCAATTAATGTGTGGTGTGGTATTCTTGGAGATCGGATCATTGGGCCATATTTTTACAGTGGAACCTTAAATGGACAGAGATATTTCTCCTTTGTACAAAACGATATGCCAAGTCTCTTAGAACCAATTCCAGACGATGAAAGAAGGTCGATAATTTTTCAACAAGATGGAGCACCTGCACATAATACAAATGTTGTAATGAATTTCTTACGAAACAATTATAATGGCTTAATAGCCAATAATAGTGCAACCCCTTGGCCTGCCAGATCCCCGGATCTCACGCCTTGTGATTTCTTCCTATGGGGATTTGTCAAAGACCACGTGTACACTGAGAGAGTACACAGCCTAGAAGAGTTACAGAATCGTGTACGTCGTGCAATTGCTTTAATTACTCCGCAAATGTTAAGGAAAGTTCATTTAGAAACTGTAAATACCTCTAGAGCTCGTCATTGTATTGCACAAGGAGGACGTCACTTCGAACATATGCTTTGAACACAAAATTTTGTACTTACTAAGAAATAAAATGTATGGGAGTGATTAATGTAATTTTTTTGGATATTTCTCGTTTTATTTTTAAAAAGTTATTAATGTCATTTTACTCATTAGGTAAAGTACTTTCGATATCAGTTTAAAGTTTTTTGATATCTTCAAAAGTTACGGAATAATCGCCTGTGCACACTTAACGATTACACCTGTATATACCTACATAAAAGAAATACAAAATACATAATAACAGACGAATTGAGAACCTGCTCCTTTTTGAAGTCGGTTAAAAAGTAAAAGCGAAAACTTACTTTTTTGGCGGCTAAACGGATCTTGACGAAATTTAGCAACTGAAAAACAATTATTGAAATTTGGAACTTTTCATCCCGGCCAAGTGCGTCAGAAGCAGAATCTGTAGATACTAAAACGTAGGGTCAGCCTAACTTTATTTTTTTTTGCTAAGCTGCGCAGACTTTTTAAGCCTAAAAACAACTATTAGATATCTACCTACCAGCAGTTTATATAGGTATTTTAAAACAGCTAGGCTTTGACGGAAATCCGCTACCTGTTCCAAAACTTTCTGGATTATGCTAATCAAACCAGTCGAGGCCGGCTTTTCGACCCAGACTAG
Organism: Eupithecia inturbata; assembly: GCA_963662085.1. Lineage (NCBI taxonomy): Eukaryota > Metazoa > Arthropoda > Insecta > Lepidoptera > Geometridae > Eupithecia > Eupithecia inturbata. The sequence goes on along the minus strand of OY759196.1, from coordinate 1,866,584 downwards.
CTACATTATGCTGAAAAACATGCAAATCACTCAAGTTTCTCATCCCCTGTAGCTAGGCACAATAGATTTCTGTTTGTTATAAACAAGGTTCTATGCTTGGTTCGTAGATAGCAAATATCGTGTCAATTAGTAGAAGTACCCCATTAATCACTATCTACGTAATAATATATCAAATTTCCTACCCATGTCTGTCTGTCTGTTTGAACGCAATAAAGCAATAAAATGAAAATCAACCGATCGGATCTTCAAACGATTTTCACCAATGAACGGAGTGTTTCATGACGGTATACTTGATTGATAAATTATACACCTGAGTATAATTCATTTATCAAGGTTTTGTGTTAATTGGAAAAATATGACGATGATTGTTGAAGACGTCAGAATATATCACTGGGACGGGAGATTTACTGGCTTACGCCACGTTAACCAATAAAATTCAAAATTTCGAAATTCAAAGTGCTTTATTTCCTTTAGATCTTACGGGACTCTTAGACACGTCATCAAGTAAAACTAGAAAATAAAGTGATCACTTTGATTTTTGCTCACTTCAATATTTTTAAGGTCCATGTCAATATATTTATCCTCTAGATAATCTGGTATTTTTAGTAAGCCTTTTTACAATGGATATGTTCTACAATTTGTTTGAATTTATTTATTGATAATTTTTCAACTCATTTGGTATTTTGTTGTAGAAGCGTATACATTGCCCTTTAAAAGATATATTTATCTCGTGTAGCCTAGTTGTGGGCACAGCGAGTTTATTCTTATTTCTAGTAATTCAATTATGTATATCGCTGTTTTTAGGGAACCGGAAAAAACTGTTTTAACACATAAAATTACTTCTTGTCGTGCACGTGGCAGCTACCCACGCCGGTTTCGCACGTGTAGCAGTGCATTTTAATACCTAGATCGTTTGAAGAAAAATTATATGTAAACTGATACGATTGTTTTTATAAAACATTATTGTTTAACGTGGTGTAAACCAGTAAATCTCCCAATCTCTCTCCATTATATGTAAACTAGTACATTGTTTTTATAAATAATACTTACCCTTACTGTCCCGTCTCAAAAATCCACCCTGTATTATTATATATTAGTGTGATGAGTGTATGTGTCTATTGTAGTAGTGTGAAAAAAAGTCATTTTGAAATGTAGAGTATAATGCTGTTATCTATTTTCTGCTAAGCTTTAGAATCTCTGTAGAGACAAAACTGTTTATTTTCTTTAGTTTTGTTGCTCCTTTTTTTCTCGTTAAGACTCTCGTTGCAAGGCCATTAGAGAACTGAAAGGTCGAAGGACCAGCGATCGTTAGACGGCTCGAGAGACCAATCAGTGGTCCGATATCCTGTGATTTGTTGGGAACTGGCTTTGGGTGACATATCCATAGACCCTGGCTATGGATATGTTATCTTTAGTTATCTTGGGAGATAGATGTTCTCTGACAGGGCTTCATTACACGATAATATGTCTCAAGGAATTATTGCCCTGATACTGTTGTAAGAATAAATGTACAGGGTGGCTTTTTGAGATGGGAGTGTATGAGCTGATCCGAAACCGTGAGAGTTCCAGAAATAAAAACGTGAAACAACTATAAGATATATTCACTTGATGTTTTCACTTCTTCCATTAGTGGACAAAAAAAAAAGAAGTGATGAAAAAGTCAATAACACCTTATTTCTTATTTGATAAAAAATATTAAAATTTGACTTTAAAATTTGTCAAAGTTCATCGAATATAATATAATATATCATAGAATCGAGCTCTTGTAAGATGTCTAATATTCTTTCAAAAACTATATAAGTTACAAAAAAACTATTTTAAAATGTACTCAAGTACATTAAGTAAGTAGTAGTAGTAGTTTCTTAATTTCTCCACTCGATTTAATTGATTGATTTTAACCCCCTTTGGCCCCCTTATCTCAAAAAACCCCCCACAGATTTGGGCTTACTAAAATACCAGCTCATTTCACAAGTACTCTTTGTACACTTATCAAATTGCGTGCAAATCGGACGTGCGTGTTTTATTTGTGTAAGTTAAACATGAGATACAATTTTATTGTCAGATAAGATAAATAATTCAGATAGGCGATGGGAGTTCCTTTGTTAGAAACTACAATCGATCGACCACTAAATTATTACCCAGTTTTAGTAGTTTCGTATTCATACGAATCTACTAAAACTGGGTAATTCGTGATTCTTTTAGTTCAGAAAAGCTCCGCAGAGTCTGGCCTTTGTTAACTAAATAGATAATTCTGTATTTACAGTAACTTTAATAAAGTAAATAATAAATAAATAATGCTGGACAATCCACACAGCATCATCTAGCCCCAAGTTAAGCAGAGCTTGTGTTATGAGTACCAGATGACTGATGTAATTAATACAATATCTGGAAATATATACCTCTATATATAAATATCAGGCGCAGCGCATCAGCATTGCCATACAGCGGGGCAATGCAGCCAGCGTCTTGGGGACGCTTCCGACTGGTATTTATATGGATCAGTTGAGCTACCTGTAGATTGTTTGCAACAGTCTGCAGTTAGCTTAATTGTTTCAATTGTAAATACTAGTTATAATTTGATTGTAATTTTCTTTGTTAATAAAGGCCATTAAAAAAAAAATTAATACAATACATTACTTAAATAGATATTTTTGTATTATACATAGAATACCCAGAATTTATGACATTACTTTGACAACAGATGTAGCGAGGCGGGAGAAGGTCCGCCTGCGACGCAGGAGGTTGCAGATTCGATTCCCGCCTTGGGACAAATGGTTTGTACCTACGGTCTACAAATATTTGTTTCGGATGTTCTGGAAATTTTATATAAAAAAAAACTATCTATATATATGGGGACGCTTCCGACTGGTATGGATCAGATGAGCTTCCTGCTGTAGATTGTTTGCAACAGTCTGCAGTTAGCTTAATCGTTTTAATTGTAAATACTAGTTCTAATTTGTTTTTGTTGAATTGTAATTTTCTTTGTCAATAAAGATCTATCTATGTAATATGACTCTAGCATAGCTCTAGCATACATAACACAAGCTCTGCTTAGCTTGGAGTTAGATGATGCTGTATGGATTGTCCAGCATTATTTATTTTCTTTTGCTATGGTGACCATTAAGGTGACTTTCCCATTTGGTTTGCGATTCAAAATAAATTACAAGCTTATACTAAGTAAGTACAGATTATTAATCGGGTACCCACATAGATATAAGTACAGACAAGTTTCATATAAACTGGTCTTTGATATAAGTAAAATCTGTAGATATGGCACGTTCTCCCAGCGCTTGCTCAACATCTGGCCTGTGTTACAACTACACCCAAATACTCGTTTACAGTTACATTTCCAATCTTGTGCAATAATTATAATGAACAACAAAGATGGAAAGACGCACCTAGACCGAATTGCGACCGAGACAACAATACGCACGCGAAACACGAACGCTGGCGGCCCGGCGACGGCGGCGCGCCGGTCCTACTATGACTGAGGTAGGTGGACCCAATTGCACCTAATTTGAGCCTCCGCCTTCGAGAGGCTGGTACTTCATCTCCCCTTTTTTACTTAAATCGATAGGTCCCTATCTATTCATTGCGTATATTGTGAGAATTTTAATCGTTTCGGCAAATAATGATATTAATTAAATGGTCCACTTTTGTCATGCCTACTACGTAAGTTTTGACATATATGGAGGACAATGCTAAGAAACTTAAGCAGATTTAATAATGTAAAGTACCCAGGGACGTACTTCCCTATATACCTAACCAACTAAAAAATCACCAATCGATTTCCACAAGGCATAACCTATATGTGAAGTCAAGGTATAGCCTATACCTTGACTTCACAGGACCGATCGCAGAAAAAGTATATCTAATATCATAGAAACGGTAATGACTCTACTCAGGCATCAGGTATCGCTTCGTTATGTCGGTACGGTAATTACTAGCTGCAGGGTTCTAAGCGCCTCTGGGCTGACGTGTACTGGTGGCAGAAAAAGTGATAGAATTCAATATTTCATCTATTAATTCGTGGCTTGTTGTTGTTGCTAGGAGGAGAAAAGGCAGGCCTTTGTCCAGGAGTGGGAAAATAATGGCTAGTACAATATACAGGATATAGGTAGGTACTCTGCATAGGCTGATATTCTCACATGCATGTGGGAAAATAAATAAATACAATACAATACAAAATTCTTAATTGTACTCCAGAAAATTAAATAAACAACATAAATATTAACATAAAATAGAAAGCGATTTCTTCCAGGCAACCTTTATCTTAAAGATTTGAGTGTAGCAAAAAGATTCGTCAACTTCTTGACATGTAATTTTTTTAGTTTAAGAGGGCGCAATACGCGCCATTTTGTGGAAAGGATAGGCCCTATCCTTTTCACAAAATGGCGAGGGTTTTGCGTTCATAGGAGTGGGACAGAGCATACGTTTTTGGAACGGCGCGGCGTAAGCACCGTTCCAAAAAGTTTTTGCTTATTTACATGAAAACTACAAAACTTATGAAGAAACTTATTAGTAATAAATAAACTACGAATCAAAACAAAAGTCATTTCAATAGACCGCAGAGTTCCTGAGGGCTCGACCAAATTATGTGTAAAACAGTGCACATTCATGATTTTTTTTCATCGTAAGCTTTTTTCTTATACATGTTTCACATTCAAGGGATCAAAGAAAAAAATGAATTTTGTGTAGTTCGAGTTTCTTCGGGATCCCGTAAGTACTGAGATCTAGGCCTAATTTGACAACCAAAGCCGTAAGGAGAATTTTGTGATAATGACATTAAATTCAACAAAACTTGAACCAGTTTCTTCATAAGTTGTGTAGTTTTCTTGTAAATAAGCAAAACCATGATTTTTGCGCTTACGCCGCTCCAAAAATGTATGTACTGTCCCGCTCCAATAAACGCGAAATCCTACGCCTATCTTTTTCACAAAGTGGCGTTGATTGCGCCCTCATATGATGCTGCAGTGTATTACTTAACCGTAATGTGATTTTCAAGTAGGCTGACCTTTTTAACAAATAAAAAATAAAAATAACTTTATGCAAATACATACAAATTGTCTAGAGAATAGTCGACTAGCAGATTTTTTTTAATCTTGAATATTTATTATCATGTTTAAAAACCCCTGTATTTCAGTATGACATGTCTTCTTAACATGGAACAGCACAACAGACTAAGCATTTTTGTTATGCTGTTAGATGTTCTTATTATCACCTTACGTTATAAAAACAAACTTATTGGACCAGTTTCCAAACTTAAACTTTACTCATCGAGCCACTATCTATGTAATGACAATTAAATTATATAATGAACTACGTGACGCGTTAAAAAAACGACAATTATAAAAATATGAGAAAAACGACTATTATTTTTATAAAACAACTAAAGCTTTTATTAATCACACAAGCATATTACATGGTTGACGCATATTTAAACGAAAAATAAGAAATATGCAAACGAATAAAATATACTTAACATGTTAAAAATGACGTCCTCCTCTCTCCATACATACTGTGTGCCCAGCACTGCACTGCAGGGTCTATAGTGATACTTAGTTAGATTATAAACACCTCTGTACACCTATAGAATGCAATAAATGATTGAGTATTGAGTATTAACACTCTATAGATATACGTAAGAACTGGCACTCTAAGAGGTACTTACTCTAGTTTAATATAAAGTTGTCAAAGCAAGGGATTCGAACTGCAGTAAAGAGCCTTTTAAGACAGTTTGCCAGTTCACTAGTTTAATTAAATTCAACTAACAGGGAAATTAAAGCTATTATGAACTTGGAAGTGCCTAGAGCTTTCTTACTAATTGCGAGTTTGCATATGGGACGTGTCGTTTATTAAACGTGGAACACTATTATTTATGTAGGTACTACATAGGTACTAAAATTATGGGTATCTACTTAAATTATGTTTTTGAGGACTAGATACGTGTTTTTGTAGTAAAACAAAATTGTTTATTAACTAAGAAAACGACTACTGACATCTGTCGCAGGTATCTACCTGCGACTAAGCAAATACAATTTATAGAAACAAATTAGAACGAATATTTACAATTGAAACGGTTGGGCTATCTGCAAACTCTTCGGAACAATCTAGAGCAGAGGTATCTCTACTGGTTCAAATCAATACCAATCGGAAGTGTCCCCGAGACGCTAACTGGATTGCCCTGCTGTATTTAGGTGGATTTTACTTTTTTTTTTAATTCATTATTATTTATCGCTTACCTTTTATAATTCTTTCCCCTACGTTTCTATCGTGTTACAGTGATTGTGGTCACGGGGCGACTGGATGTACCGTAACGCGATAGGAACGTAGGGGAATAATTACATGAGGTACGCGATGAATACCCGATGATTATTAATTATGTTAAAAAATCGCACAAGCTTAAAAAGTTATAATTATATTTTAAATTTTATTTTTGGTTACATTATTTATTATTCAATGAAGCGAATGAAACCTCAGTGACTTGAATCAACCAATGCTTAAAGTGCAATCGAATGGTTTATGCTATATCTTTTTTTTTCTTATATGTTGTTTGCCTGGAAGAAATCGCTTTAAGCGTTAAGGCCGCCAATTCTGTTACCTTCTGTACCATACTGTTTTATATATAAGTTTCTGTGAATAAAGAATTATCTATCTACATATCTATCTATATGTTTTTGATTTTCTGACTGTACAAATTACCCACTACGTAGATCGGTATCCATGTACAATAGTGAATTACCTAAGAGACTCGCTGATAAAGTTCATCCACTCGGAAAATTGAACTTTCTTAGATAACTAGTTACATGTGCCTATATCTCCATAGGTACGTATATCGTACATATTATTTATTTCATTTCAGACGATCATTATGAGAATAAAAGAATTTGCTTTCCGGTAATATTTACGATTGTTAGGGTGCGCGTCCACCTACCAGCGTCGGATGATCCGCACGGATCGCATCAAACTGATTTTTTAAGTAGTAAGTGTAACCGCATCAACCGGATTGCCGACGCGACCGCCATTTGCAAACGAATTTTCAACTGATCGGCAATCCCAATGATGTCAGCCGCACTAAACGGAACGCCGGCATTGTCGACAGTCCGATGCGTCCGTGCGGCGCGGATCACTGGACGCACTTGTATGGCAATACCATACAAAGAACTAGATGCGGTCAGTGCGGATCATCTGACGCCGGCGGCAGGTTACCGCGCATCTTTATATTGAAACATCCGTCAAGTGCGAGCGTGATTCGCGCGCCGAGAGGTTAGAACGCTCAAGTCTTTGCTATTTAATGAATACCTAAAAATTTAAGATACATTTCAGATGGATCGGTTTTCAAACTTCGGAGTACAGATTAATGGTAAAATTTTCAACGTTTTTCAAAATATTTCGAAAAGTATGTAACCCAGAGGAATTTCAAAAACTGATTTGAGCGTACCTATTTTAATAATGTTTAAATAAATTGCTGCGCCCTTACAGGGTACATGTACTTACCCCTTAGCTAATTACCACCTAAGCCAAAACTATGTATTAATGTACCTATATGTATGCAATAAATAAATCTGAATTTGAATCTGAGATGTGCAAACCGATACCTTTTATATAATACCCCACCCTGTGAGGTAACTCCCCTTTTTAATGCCCCCCTTTTGTCAATTTTTCAAATAGTGTTTTACTTCCGGACTACTCTATATTTTTTCCTGTAAAATATGTCTACAAGCATGTCTACAAACGATACATACATTTTAGATGGATCGCTCTGCAAACTTCGGAGATAGGGTAACTATTATGGGTAACTTATCGACTATTATCTAAATATTTAGTTTTCACTATTAAGAAAAAAAGATAACAAAAAAAAATTAAAGTGCACTGTTTCGCACATAATTTGGTCTAGATCTCAGGAACCATGCGGTCTATTGCAACGACTTATGTTTTTATTTGTCATCATAACTTTTGTAGTTTTCTTGTAAATAAGCAAAAACTTTATATTATTATTTGCGCTTACGCCGTTCCAAAAACGGTCTGACCCGCTCCTATGAACGGTCTGACCCGCTCCTATGAACGGTCTGACCCGCTCCTATGAACGGTCTGACCCGCTCCTATGAACGGTCTGACCCGCTCCTATGAACGGTCTGACCCGCTCCTATGAACGGTCTGTCCCGCTCCTATGAACGCGAAATCCTATACCTATCCTTTTCACAAAAGAGGACGCACTCTTAATATTAGAGATATTTTTCAATGCTCAAAAAGTAGTTTTTAATGGCTGATTAATTTTTAAGACTTTCCAAGGCATTAATTTAAGCGCAAGCCACCTAGTTTAGCTATAGCCTAGCATTTGGTGATATTAAGTTTCAGTTTCGGCGCAAAACTCCCCTAGAGCTTCAACTCGAACCTTATAAATATTATATCTCTACAATAATGCTTTCGTAATCCAAAGGTAGCATTGTAGCACCACAGCATTGTGAATTATATGGGCTCCACATCCAATAACTATTAAGGGGTTTTCCAGATATGATTGTAATTTCACTAAAACGTTATTAATTCCTCGCCTAGCTGCCGAAATTGACGTTGGCATTGTTCCACAAAATGGTACGACTTTTGCTGTCAAATTATTGTCTGTGAACACTTGGACTAAATAATTGACGATGATATCAGCAGCACAGATTATCAGCAGTTTCATCTGGTTGGTATTGGAGGCCTGTAAAATGTTTACTTGCGGTGTGCAAGCAAAACATTCGTAAAATTTAAAAAACTGAACTTTAAAATTTTAATACAAATGCACATAGCAAGTTCATCTTTTAATTCTTTGATCGCTGTACGCGTTGAAACATTTACTTCAATAGCTTCAATAGCTTTCAATAGCTATGTTTTCGTACGCGCACATGTTTATTTCTGATTAAAACATGATTGAATTAATTTCGACGCACAATCATTGGAGCGAAAACTGAGGTTTTCTTTTGTATCGTGCGCGGTTTCGGAAAACGGGACAATTGCGCGTCCCGGAGCTTTATTTGGGGACAATGGGACAGATAACCGAAAAAAGGGATGGTCTCGTTCAAAACAGGACGTTACATAACTATAAATTAAATATTAAATTAAATGTAACACAAAAGGTCACCGCTGTGGCACATGACCCATTGCAGCGCTAGTTTTCAGTGGTGCCAGGGTGCTGTGCAGCGCTACTCGCTACACCAATCACATAGGTAGCATTATAAAAAATAATAAACAAAGCATAAATAGCATAACTTTAATTAAATTTAAGCTAAAGATAATCACGAATTACGCATTTATACAAATAGAGCCAAAATAGTAACGGTAGTTAAATAGGCTGATTTCTAAAATAGATGGATAAATAAACTTTAATAATTGAATGTATATCCGAGTGAGGTGTTCGCATGAAAAAATTGAATAGGAAGACACCGATTCGACTTAAATAAATCCTTCTAATATCGATACTTATATTATAAATTCGAACTCTGTCTATCTGTTACATTTTCACGCCTAAACATAACATAAAATATATTTATTTCCAGCAAAAACAATCTAAATATCACAGCATAATAGACACCAATTATAAATATATTATATTAATATTATTATATATATATTAATTTATTCTAATAATTTGAATCTGTAATCTAATTTATCTAATCTTATGTTATTGACTGTAATTTTGAATTTTATTTGATTGTGTGTATGTGTAATATGGATTATTATCTGAAATAAATGAATAGAATACAAATAAAGCTGATAAAACAAGTTATTGCTGAGGGCTTAGAGAATATAATTTTACTGATGGATCTCACACTGGGCCGATCCTGTATCGTGAGGTCCGAGCTGACGATTCTTACAGAAACTAGAAGGAACTTTGTCTCGGAGTGAACGTTTAACACTTAGTCCTGATATCTTAAGTTACCTATATTATCGAGTTGTTACACAAGTGACTAATTCTAATTACCTAGATATTAAAAATGTAAAAAACAAAATAAATCTCTTTCAATAAACATTATTAATATGGAGTGAATAGAATCAGGCGACAGTCTATTTCTGTTAGAGTTAATTCTATGTGATAAAGTGTTTAAAGAGAAAAACATTATATCTGAATTTGAACTACATGAACGACGGCTGAACGGATCTCAGTAAAATTTGACAGGGTGTAGATGGTATCTCGAGGATGGACATAGGCTACATTTTATCCTAGAAAATAGCGCGTGAAGCCGCGGGCAGCGGCTATAGTATATATATTTATTTACATAAAGGCGGAAGTTTGTGAAGATGCTTGGCCGTAGACAACGCAACACCTACTGAATTTACCTATGAGGTTGAAATTCGGTAGTGGAGAAGAAATCTACTATTATTAAAATAGTGCTGGACAAATTTCACCCAGCATTATCTAGCCCCAAGCTAAGCAGAGCTTGTGTTATGGGTACGACTAGTAACTGATATCATACTAATACTATAAATACGAAAGTTCGTGTGAATGATTGTTACCACGTATTCCCGTACTTAGCCTATTTAGATGAAATTTGGTATGTAGATAGTTTAAGTTCTAGTATAACACAAAAATGGAGTTAAGTAATCCCTCTGAGGGTATTACAATGGGTGGTAAAGTAAAAAGTGGAAATTATTATTCCTCGGTTCGATTCACACAAAACTCGGTATAAATAAAGTAAATAATGATAACATATTTTTTATTTTTACCAAACTACCCCTAGGGGTGTGCAATCTATTTCCGCAGCTAGTACCTAATACAATACATTACATAAATAGAGATATTTTTATTACATAGGAAACACCCAGAACTCTCGGAACCGAGCACCAAGCAGATCGTACAAACATTTGTGCCCAGGCGGGAATCGAACCCGCAACCTCCTGCGTCGCAGCCGGAACTTAGACCGCCTCGACACCGTAAAAAAAAAGTAACTCTGTCTGTCTGTCTGTCTGAGTGTTACCTAAAACTAAAAGAACTAATAAGAATGACTTGGTTTATGTAGCCTCGACTCCTAACTGTAGCCACTATTTATAGATGCCGCTACTCTCCCTACCTTCTTTACAAAACAGCATAGAGTAGGAGTTACAAACAAATAAATAAATAATACATTTATTTATTCTTAATTATACATTTACCCTACCTACCTTACTTAAAACTTTCTTTTTAAAAGATAAGCATCAGACAAAACAAAGGGTTTTCATTAACGGAACGTCAACGGAAAGATCCCTCTGGTATTGTTCTGGAAACATTAAGAAAAATTAATTTCAACGACAAAACTTCCTTGTCATTATTCAAGTAATGCGAGTAGGTAAATAGAAAAATTCTTTGTTACACACTTTACAAAACAATTAAAAATAAAATAAAAATTACAAAATATGTGACAATTGGCGGTTTTATCGCTCAAGAGCGATCTCTACCAGACAACCGTGGATGGATATGACTGTTCTATTTAACATGGGGAACTATGTGCATTATATGATTACTTAGCTAATACAAATTACAAAATTCACATCATATATCAAATCGTAGGTACATACAACTACCTACCTTTTCAAATTACAAAAATAGCTAAATACATACACCTACTTTATACAAACTTATATAAATACATACATACAATTATCTTTAATTTTATAATGAGAAACAAGGATCTGTCAGTGACAGCAGGACACATAGTGTTTACTTTACGAGAAAGAGCGTGAGAATGATGAAGAAAAGTGAAACGTTCCTTGAGATAAGGGGGTGCAGAAGAGATAAATAAGATATTATAAAGAAGAGATAGGATGTGACTATTACCACTTGAGCTTCCTACGAAATTCCGAGACATGGTCATACTTGCGCAAGCCATATATGAACCTTATCCTGATATTCTGCAGGTGCTCAAGGTTCTCAAGTTGTTGCTCAGTAAGATCAAGAAAGGAAGAATCAGCGTAATCAAGAACTAGAAGGAGAAGAGATTGTGCAAGAGAAACTTTAGTGGCGATAGGGACAAAGTTCCGTAGTCTTCGAAGGGAACCAGCTGAAGCAAACATCCTACGACTGATTTCAGAGAGCTGAGGTCACCACGACAGATCAATGTCAATGTCCTCATATCCACCACCTAAATTTCACCAAAATTTTTCACCGTTTCATTTTGCGGTAGGTACGGTACCTACCAGCCAGCCTACCTAGAGTACCTACCTACCTACCTAGGAACATGCATACTAATCTTCCCCTACCGTCCCTACCTATTAGGCCGATTACTTAGGCAATCAAATACCCAAAGACCATAGCAGCCTACGTTCTAGAAAATACCTAAGTTTAAGTACCTTCCCATACCTACCTCATCATCATTGGCCTATATTAGTCCCTGCTGGATCTCAGACATACAAGTTTTTACCTTTTAGTACGCAAGTTCATACTTGCATTATTACATTGTGTTTCTAAATTACGATGTCAGTATGTAACGTAACATATCATAAATTCATTGTCATAAATTAACATGAAATGGAGCATTTTGTCGAAAGATATATGTGTAATATCTTAGTTCAACCATCAGTGATTCAAATTATCACAGTTATTTTACTATAAGTCATGATTGAAACCTACAAGATTTTATTAAAACTTTGACGCGCTCTCCTGTAAAGTTGCTAGAAATGAGTTACAATGATTTTCCTTGCAAGTGTCGACATAGGCCTCCCTTAATGAACACCCTGTCTACAATATGGTGTTCATAAAAAAGATTTGATAAAATTAGATCAAAATGAAACACCTGAGGACCTAGTTTCTAGTTAGTATGCAGCGCACTCGTTCGATCTCCGTACCCTCATCACATCACTGAGACTATTTCCGTTCCAGCGACGAAACGAAGGAAATAGAGTCTAAAGTTATTGTTTTCTATTTTCATTCAACCAATTTGAAAATCGATAAAACTAAACCCACCTCAGTTTAGTTTATTCTAAAGTGTTTTCTCCACGTTTTCGTGGAGATAAGCGAAGCATTAGGCAGTAACACTTAGTACAGTTAGACTAAGATCAAGCAGCCTACGTTCCAATACGTCCGTAAGAGAAATCTTAGGGCTTAGAAGAAGCATAATCCCAACTGTAGGGGATTCTCTCACCGAAGCATTTATACATTTTTTTCCAAGCCCCATAAAATAAAAACGAATAGTTATTTCAATACCGTTTTAATGCCACGTTATTACCTTTATACTCGTAACTGGCTACAAAACTAGTAGGTAAAGTTCAGGTTTAATACAAACTAACACGGCGAAGCTATGCAAGTTTTTCCAAAAAATGGGAAATGTATGAAACTACCCCACGCGCGGGGTGGGTTCGTACATAGGTTTGGCTCCAGGGGGGGGGGGGAACGTGTTTCGTATACAAGATATGACTGCTGTATGAATGCTGACTGCTCTCCCCTATACATCAAAGTATCCCCAAGGAGATAGATTTGATGCACCGTGATCCATGAACCGTTTAATATACAGTTTTTGAGGTCATGGACTACGTTTCTTTGGTAGAATCAATGTCATAAGTGTAACGGTTGCTAGGATATGCCTTTTATTAAGTTTTTTTGAAAACCACCCAAAATCTCATCTCAGCAACCGTGACACTAAGGACATTGATTCTACCAAAAGCCCATGAACCCTCCAATTCCCCAAAAAATTATGTCAGTCGCAATACCAAACACTATATAGATTCATGCCTTGGTCACTTATAGGTAGAATGCGACTTGCGTTATCCTTTGTCCTAAAATTTTATGGTCTCCTAAGGCGGTGTTGCGAGACGTCTGTCACTCCTAATTTGACAGTGACGTATTTTTGAGAATAAAACATCAAAATCGACTTTGACATTCACTCAATCAATACATCTTTATTTACCTACTTCTCACGCAAAAACCTGCTTTTCGGTAAATATATGAATTTTTCCGTAATAAAAAGCTCTGTTTGCGTTTCAAAAGCTGGAGAAAAAAGTTCTATAAAATGACTACTTTATCTGATGAATACTTAAGCATTATCGTGAGTAAAATTGCTTCAAACTTTAACTGGAAGGAATGGCAGCATACCGTATCAAAACTTGAAAGTATTGGGCAGAATTACTTCGGTATTATCATCCCGGTGACATTGTCGGGTCGCCGCGATAAGGGCTGTGAAGATAGAGATATTAATTATCTACATGGCTGCGAGACTACCGAGGTAATACGAGTTATTTTAAAACTAGCTCCCACCGATGAAAAGTACAGAGTCAGCGGTGCCGTCACTCTTATGTTTTTGCGCGAAATTTTTGTGTATTCAAAACTACTAGAAAAGTACCGTGAACTACAAATAAATACCCCTCGGAGTAGTCAGCTAGTGATACCTAAATTGTACTATACTGACAATGGATACTGCAGTGAAGTAATCTCTATGGAAGATATGACCAGTCATGGTTACTGCCCCTTTATAAATGAAATGTTCTTGGATCTACAACATGTCAGTGAGTCTCTGAAAGCCCTGGCTAGATTGCATGCACTCTCATTCATATTAAGAGAGGAAGATTCTAAACTGTATGATGAAATCATAGATGTATGTGTACCCCTCAGCGATAAGACAAATAAAAGATACTTTGATGTTTTAACAGACAGATTGGCAAAAGCAATAATAAAGTTTGAAGGTACACCTCATGTTCCCATCCTGGAAAAACTGAAGAAACACTGCGGGAAATATTATGATAAGTCAAATGACTTGGCCAACGGGAAATGCATTAGCCATGGAGATGTTTGGAAAGAAAATATTCTATACAAATATGAGGTAGCAACAAACTATCTTTGAAGTACTTAGTCACTAAACATATTGCTAATCTTTACTGCCAACATTCCTTGCGCCAAACGTTTCATTGCTTAATTCCATCTTTCTTTCAGGAAAATAAGCCGATATCCTGTTGCCTCATCGACTACCAAACCACGAGAATAGCGAGCCCCGCTTTCGACACTCTGTACCTTATCATATCTAGCACTCACACTGAGCTCAGGAGGAAGCACTACCACCAACTGTTAGATGTCTACTACCAAACATTTGACCAAACGTTAAAACAGAGAGGCCTAAATTCTCAACTGTTGTATTCCACACAAACTTTTGCCAAAGATTTAAAACTAGTCGCACCAGCCTGCCTCATCACCGCTAACACAGCGTTATGGCTATCCAACGGCCTGCAGGAAGAAGGACATGTTAGAAGTAAGAAGGTGTGGACGACTCCAGTGGAAAAGGAGAAAGCAGCAAACACTTATAAATCAGTGGTTGGTTCAATTATAGATGATTTTTATAGGTATGGATACTTGCCCAGTGAAGTTTTGTAGAGTAAGTTATTTTGTTCAAATATAAATGTTAGACAAAGATCTTTTTATAAACCTCTTCTAATACCTCATAATAAGCTCATGAACAACCTCTTTGAAGCTGTAGGCGAAGGTCTGCCAAAGACTATGCAGGTAGAGTGTTCGATACCCGCGGCGGGTAAAATTTTCGCTCCGGATCTGAGTGATTTCTAATATGTTCATCAATCTACTATCTAGTAGATTGGTAGAAACTTCTACTTATCTGAGTAGAAGTTCCTATCAACCAATAAAATTAAGGCGAAACTTTGTGATGTAAAATGCTAAGTAGGTGTATTACCTAAAATCTCAAACACTTACTGAACAGGAGTGTAGAACATAATCCGACCTTAGCTAAAATAAGGCTATACTCGGTTCTAGAATCCAAGATATATTATGTGAACAAAGACATTTATGATTGAAAACCTAAAAATGACAATAACAGAAAAAAACAAGGGAATCAAACCACCAAAACACCAAAACGCAAACTTCGACGCCTTATTGCACAGGCACAGCGAAAAAGTTATTTTTTATAGTAGGTACAATATCCGAGAATACTCACAAGCTAGTGATAGGTACCTATATAATTATTTTAGATTCTATTTCAGGTAAATGTGGCCTGTCACAACCTCGCAAGCTCTGCAGGATCTAAAGCTTTATCACTTGACTTGCTATCAATATTTTACACGCGCCTTTAGACTCGGCTTACCGGATTTCCGCTGTGAAGCTGGGTCAGAAGGATCTGAGTCTTTATGTACCTACTCGTTACTTTTACGACAAAATCTTAAATTGTTGGTATTAGTCTGCTTCGTCTATTGATATAACGAAGTTTGATGTCTTAGTTTGGTTTAAAGAACTTTATTCTCGTACAAACACAGGATTTACTTATAATGAGATACAAAAGAACAAATTAACCTAGGTTTTACAATATTTCAACTAACCTCTGGTACCTCTAATAAATTATAACTAAATATTATCTATAACTAAATAGGTTATCTAAATTTTGTAATAAATATTAGACATTATATCAACTAGTAGCTAGGTACTTAGTTAATTATGAAATAATTATGCTTATATTTTGGTGTTGCTATGTAGATAGGTATTTTCATTCGTGTTTTGTTAATTTTATTTTTAAAGCCATTCAAATTAACACAGGTTAATTGGTTACCTATTAGAATTCAAAGTCCTTTATTTCCGTAAATACGGTACCTTTATGTAGGTACCAACCTGCACTATAAAAAGTAACATTCTTCAAATTAAAAAAATACAAATACGGAAATAAAGTGATTGTTTTTATTTCAGTCGCTTCGATGTGTGTTTGTGAGACTTCATTAAATAATTCGACGTCTGAGTAAACGTGTTCTTGAATGGAGATTGCGTCTCGGCAAGCGCAGTATAAGACGCTCTTAGTCAGGTGGGCTAACGACCTGCGAAAGATTGCTGGCAGGTGTTGGATGCGGCAAGCTGAAGACGGTTATTATGGGAGGCCAATGTCCAGCTGTGTACTATTATGGGCTGATGATGATGATGATGAGATTAACGTGTTCCATCTGAGTGTCTTGTGTGGCCTTAAAGGTACCATTGAATAAATCGTATTTGATTCCGTTTCTTTAACCGACTTCATAAATGGTGGAGGTTCTATGTTTGGCTGTTCGAAAAACATACTAGTTTTTAGGGTTCAGTACCTCAAATGGAAAGTGGTCCTATGAGGAAAATATCCCTGAAAGCATCACTTTGTAGTCCGTCTGTCCGTCTGTCAACCCCCTTTTCTCAGACACGCGAGGAGGTACCGAGTTGAAATTAACATCAAATAGGTAGGTACTCAAGTCCGCAACCTCTTGGAGTCGTGATATAAATTAAACTTCCAAGTCAAAGTTATAAAAAGTTACAGCCGTTTATGCCCGAATATTTTGAAATTTCCAAGGGAATCACATGCACGCAATTTGGCAAAAAGCAAGGTCTTACAGGACAAGTAAAGGAATAAAGCAAAACACCGAAAATTTGAGGTTTATTCACGAAAAATGGATTCGCCATGGACCAAAACCTACCTATAGGGTACTTCCCATTGATCATAAAATTTGGCAAGAAGCAAGATATTATAGCATAAGTAAAAGGAGAAATCCAAAAACTCGTAATTTGTAGATTATTCACACAAAATATTTTTTGATTCTCACTATGGACCAAAATTAATGGACCTACTTCCTGTTGACCTAGAATCATGATATTTGGCAAGAAACAAGGTGTTACAATTATACGGAACTCTCGGTGCACGAGTCTGACTCTCACTTGACGTTTTATTTTTATGTATTTTCGGCGACTTCTCCGCCTTTTGCTATTGTATAGAGAATGATCCTAAGATGGTCCCATAATTTTTTTATTTCCTGTGTAAGTATTAGTACTTGTCCCGCAACACATTATTATGGAATTCGAAGTCGAAACAATCAAGTCATTGAGAATATTCTTAGCTATGTTCGACGAATATATACCAAATTAAGTAAATCTAGTTAGGGATTTTCGAGTTTTTGTACCTAAGTAAGGGATTTTAGATTTTTTGTAAAATTATTACCTAAAAATTTACAAGAAATAGTTTTTGTTTTTTTATGCAACTTTACTTCACTTCTACCAGGTTTCAATTTCACTCTTAACAACACACAACTCAGAAAGCTCACTATGCATAATATACTTGTTGCCTACAACTCTGGAAGAGTCAACATCTTCAGTAAGACAGTGTTAAATCAAATATCAAAGTGCTTTATTTACTTTAGACCTTACAGGGCTCTTCGACACGTCACAAAGTTCAAAATACTATAAGTAAAACTAGGAAATAAAGTGATCATTTTGATATTTGTTCACTTAAATATTTTAAGATAAAGTAAAGAAGTGAACAAGAAACCTTTACTCACTAGGAACTCACTAGGAATTTTGCTGTAGAAGCGTATCTATTGCCCTTTAAAAGATAGGTACATTCATCTTGTGTAGTTATTAAATTATGTATTTCGCAATTTTTAGGGAACCGATTGATAAATTGAGTGTACAACAAGTTTTCATAAATATGTTAACATGGTACTGTCATTATGTTTATTTATTTGAATTTATCACGTAGAGATTATCTGGGACCCATATTATAGATTGCACGATCAGCTAGAACTGAACAAAAAAGAACATACAGTTTCTGAATTGGTGTTCCTTTGCGACTGGTTGCGTTTGTGTTTTGTTACTTTTACGTGTCTACTGAGTATTTTTACAGCGAATCTATTGATTACACGAGGATAGCGTGGCCATTTTTTAAGTCGGAGATGCTGGAACAACGTATAAAACGGGCGAAATACGTTCTCATAGATCGGTATTTTTCGTCCGTTTTAGATGTTTTATTTAGGTGATTTCATTCAATTCAATTCAATTCATTTATTTATTTGTGACACACAGGTATTACAGGGATGTTCAGTTATAAAATTAGAGCACTGTGATCTGCCATTTGGCGTACAAATTTAACATAATATAACAATAAAAGAAAAAGTGATATTAATAATAGTGAACAAAGGAAACACAAAGAAACAGTTAAAATAAAAAAATAATGCCTTTTCATAGTGTGCAATGAGTATCAACCACTCTGTACATTTACTTAATGCTAAACTGCGTCAAAAAAATTCATGCAAGTTGTAAAATGTCTTACTTATTAAATAATTCAGGATCTAGATAATTTTGGCTGCATTGATCACTTATTGATATGCCATTTTTGCTTCGCGCGCGTAGCTTTACGTATCTACTTGTTAGTCCTCATCTGTTAAAAATCTCTTGAATGAGGTATCTACCGATTGTCTTTTTTTAAAAGCATTTTTTCCAAAGAGATCGGTCCATGAACTATTCCGATACGGGTTACAGACCGAGAGCTCAGCTAACGTTGTTTAGCTTAGCTCGCAAAGTTGACGCAGTTTTCTATACCACATACGAGTAGCATACGGTTTTAAGTCTGCCTGCACACACATAGGTACGAAAAACTGCGTCAGCTGGAGCTAAGCCAAAACAGTTGAAGCGTAGCTTTCGGTCTGCTACCCGCATTAAGGTCGCATAGCTTAGGTACCTGTACCTACCTTATGTTCACATATACTTAGGTAATGTTAATATCTTTATTATGCTCAGCTAACTCCCAGCGAGACTGATGCCACTTAAATAATCTTTCGTAGATGTAAAATAGCCCCATTTAAATCCAGGTCATCATCATTGATGATGACCTGGATTTAAATGGGAGTGGGAGATCAGCATTTAGTAGTAATTTTTTGGGTGTTGGACATTATTTTGTTTGAGAGGTGATTTACATAAATTTTAAGTAGATATGGGACCTGGTGTCTTAAAAAAAGAGTTCGTGATGATGGGCAGAAACTGCAGTTCACGCAGTGTCCGTGAATTACCAATAACCCTGTGTAAATATCCTTTTTAGGGTTTCGAAGATAGGAGATCGGTTTTGAAACCCTTATGGCATCGCTTTTTCTGTCCTTTTTTCCGTCTTTAATATCTCAGCAACTACAGCAGCAAGTAACGTGAAATTTAAAATAATAATACATTTTGTGCGTCTATACAGATTAAAAGAAAAAAAAAATAAAATTAAAAATAAAATTTTTCAATACAAATTGTGATCCTGAAATTTTATGAGACCTACAAGGTCAAGTGGGGTATCAAATTAAAGGTATCAATTTGTACATTTCAATACAGTTTTTAAATTTCGGTAGGTTTCATACTTTTTGAAATATTTTGAAAAAAGTCGAAAAAAATGTATGTAGCGTTTGTAGATATGGATGTATATTTTACAGGAAAAATATAGAGAAGTCTGTAAATAGACAACTTTATGAAGAAAAAACAAAAAAGGGGGGATAAATTTCAAAAGGCAGGGCTGCCTCACCGAGTGGGGTATCAAATGAAAGGAATCGGTTTTAACATCACAAAACCGTTTTTGAAATTTCTGTAGTTTTTATACTTTTTGAAATATTTTGAAAAAAGTCGAAAAAATACCCATTCCCCCCCCCCTATCTCCGAAGTTTGCAGAGCGATCCATCTGAAATGTATGTAGCGTTTGTAGATATGGATCTATATTTTACAGAAAAAATATAAAGAAGTTTGTTAATAGACCACTTTTTGAAAAATGGTCAAAAAGAGGGACGATAATTTTCAAAAGGGGGGCTACCTCACCGAGTGGGGTATCAAATGAAAGGTATCGGTTTGTGTGTCTCAAAACAGTTTTTTATATATCTGTAGGTTACTTTTTGAAATATTTAGAAAAAACTCTAATATTTTACTATTACCCTTTGTACCTACTCCGAAGTTTGCAAACCGATACATCTGAAATGTAGGTAGGTACCTATAATTTTTTGGTATTCATCAAATAGCAAAGTCTTTAACAGTACAGTCTTACAGTACCTAATATGTACTGATATTGGTATACCTACTTGACAACCGTTCGAAAACCTCGGCGCGCGAGTCACACTCGCACTTGACGGATCTTGTTTAAACGCAGAAATTCTAAAGAGATCCTAGGTACCTACTACCTACTCTAAAGACTGATGACGCGGGCTAAGTGCAACGCCGTGTCGCAGTTGAATGCTGTTTATTTTGCCTGAAGAGTTTCAAATTAAGATAAATTCACTCTACCGAGCTGCTGGCGACGAGGCGGCCGGTAAATAAAGGAGACCTAGGCTCTGGCTGCCTAGGTTGTACACATCGAGCGTTTGAATAAAAGTAGTGAAATCTTTAGTAGTGTAGAGTGTAGAGTAGGAGGTAAAACTTATCTGTAGTAAGGATGATAATTTGCTGCATACAATGACTAAAACATATGGCTAGTAGTGGAATAATATTTTTTATTTATTTATCATAACACATAGGTTGATGATGATGTTGTATTCTTTTACACGCACTCTTGCATTTTTTAACATCTGTGCGAAGCCTTGGGCTGCAGCTAGTTATAAAATAAAATTGTTTTTTTGATTGTTTTTTTTTTAGAAAAATCAACGTTATGTCATGAAATGATGTAGTTCCTTCGAAATTAAAAAAAACCGTAGAACATAAGTAGATCCCCTCTGTGTCTAGAATCACCTCCTTTCGGCTTAGTACCCATGTTTGGTGGCACCCTGTACAGTACTGCACTAACCTTCACTACGACTGCAACAAGCACGTTCTGGCGTTACAAAATATTATTCAGTATAAATTGTTTCATCAAGCTTTATTTTACAAAATAACCCTCTGGTCTTCAAGTTTCTCTTCTTTATTGTAACGAACAGCCCTAAGTTATGTCATTATTCAATATTAGCTGCTGCCTGCGGCTTCGTGCGTTTTTTCGGAACAACCAGTAGCCTAGGTAGGTATATGGAATTAATCCTTGCATGCCTGCCGATTCCTCTAGCTAGAGCGAAATAAGAGCGCTCCTCGCAAGAGCGAAATAATTGTAATTTAGAGTTCTCATTTGCAGTATTTGCAATATTATTCTTTCAGGACCATTATCAAATGATCCCAAAAAATTGTACCTCTTAGTAAGTAAGCGATTAAGTAGTAGTAATTAATTAAGTTAGAGGTTTATTTAAGTTAATTTAATTATCAGGTTGCCTTATTCGCTTCAGTGAAAAAACCCTTCCTAAATAAATGATGAAAAAAAACCGTTAGGTACAAGTTTCCGCTCAGTCCAAACACTAGTTTTGGCGTTGTCTTCGGCTTTCGTCTTTACACCGCCGCCGCCGGCGCAACTTTCATCTTTAAATATTATTAGGCTGCTCATCGGTAACGGAAACTTTACTCCATTTTGTTATTCTACCAACTAAACCCATTAAATGAATAAAAGCCTTGTTACTGTTACTGTTGCCTTTCTGAGTTTATGTTGTTACCAACTTTGTAAGTATTATACTGTGTAACTGTATTTTGCTAATATGTGTTACTTGCATGTAACATATAAGTTGCTATTTTCTGCCCGTGACTTCGCTCGCAATGTTTCTATGAAAATGTTTAAAGGTTATTTATATTCCATGGGAACTGTTTTATGATATATAAAGAAGGTAGCCTACATGTTAGAACAAGTTTGAGTGAGAGTGGGAGACCCACACCTGGTAGTATGGGGCAGAAATGCCCATCTGGGCACAGAGGTCGACATTCGCGGCTCCAACTGTGTCTGTCCTGTTTGTGCCCCAATCGGGGGGGGAGGAAACGTGACGGATGAATGGGGT
The DNA here is from genome assembly GCA_963662085.1 of Eupithecia inturbata. Taxonomy (NCBI): domain Eukaryota; kingdom Metazoa; phylum Arthropoda; class Insecta; order Lepidoptera; family Geometridae; genus Eupithecia; species Eupithecia inturbata. Next base: position 1,844,060 of record OY759196.1, on the reverse strand, counting down.
CGGCGAGTGTGAGGAATGGTGGGCTCGCCGGCTATGTATGGGAGGAAGAGGGGACGCCAGTCGGGCCGCGGTAGGTTTAAATGTTCCCGTGGTTCGGCGAAAATGGCGAGAGAAGGGTCACCGGAGAGGTTTTAGTGGGTATTACGTCCTTAGTAGGACGTCGAGTCCCACATAATTGTGGTCCCCCCAGACCAGTCCATTCGTAAACGAATTTCCTCGACCGCGAAAAAAAAAAAGGCTTAGAGCTACAGCCCAATCGGTTCATTTGTTATGGCTTGAGAGGTAACGACCATCCATCCGAACATCCAAACTTTCACATTTATAACATTAGATGTGATTTTGCTTCTAATGCGCTAAAATGTACAACTAATTTACCTTTATTTTTGTGGTTGTACTCTCATTTAACCACAGAAGTGCATCTGTGGTTTAACCTGGTTTATCACTGTTTTTCGTTATGTTTAGTGAATTAGTCCATACGGGTAGAATGCCTACAACTAGACTGGGATTATTTCTAGCAAGAATACAAATAACTTTTAGATACGACTTACCTACGGTCGTTGTAGGTAGGTACGTGCGTACTTACCATGCCCCTGCAAAGATATAAGTTGATTCGTATTTAAGTATTTTTTTTTTATTTAAGTAGTTTCGATTTTAGGTAGTGTGAATAAGTATGGTCACTAGCATTGATTTGAAAAATTCGTCTATGAGGGATCTAAAATCCAAGATATTTTATGTTAACGAATACTTTGTGAATGAATACTTCACCAAAAACTGATAACAATAACCTTGCAAGGTACTAAATCATTAAAAACCAAACACAAAGTTTAACCACGTATAATTGCACACGTGCAGCGAAAAAGGTTCAAATTCGATTTCGAAACGGATGTCAAACGAATGAAACATTTCAAAACTAAAAATTGCTTTGAATTTCTGCGTTTAGGTCCGATGATACGTTTCGTAATATATTTTCCAGCGATATTTCTTCGGTACTGTAATCGCTTTGTTTACATAAAATATCTAGGATTCTAGAACCGAGCAGGCAGAGATTCGAATCTAGTTTTAGGTAGGTATCTGTGGCCTGTGAATATGGCTCAGTTAGCAACCCCTCACAATGCTGATTATAAAAATATATCTAGAGAATATTTTTCATAAATATATGACATGAGTTATGTTATGACGTTTTGTAATTCCCTCAGAGCCAAGTTGTAGAGCTCCTTCTGCTGATCACGTAGACACCTCACACGATGAACCAATCTCCCCTGGATACGGAGATATGGCGTGAGGGGTTTATTTTCTGATTATCATATAATTTTTTCAAGCTGTGGTGTCCTCAACATGTATACGCTTCTACAACAAAATACCAAATGAGTTGGAAATGAGTTGATATCCTTTGTAAAAAGGCTTACTACAAAATATCAGATTATCTAGAGGTAGAGGATAAAAAAGCTTGGGACAAGTTTTGCTCTAACTCGAAAACTAACAACCTAACTAGGTAAAGGCTTCTTGTTCGTTTCTTTGCTTTACCTAAAAAATATTGAAGTGAACAAAAACCAAAGTGAGCACTTTATTTTCTAGTTTTACTTATGTAATTTGAATTTTGTGAAGTCTCCAAGACTCCTGTAAGGTCTAAAGGAAATAAAGCACTTTGAATTTTGAATATGAATTTTTGAATTTGAAACCCGGAAAAAGTGAGAGAAGTTTTTTCAGAAGGCCATGCTCAAAATAAACTCGTTTTTTAGCGGTTTTTAACGTCAACATTCACGCGTTTAGCTGTTTGCTTAGGAGGCGAACCTGGCAGATTTCGTTGTCAAACTAGGCCGAGATCACGGGATGCCCTTGGCAACAAACTCATATGACATAAAATTCAACATTTTATGTTTGGTTCCTTGAATGTGAAAACTGGATTGCGGAAAAAAATAACGATAACAGAAATCATGTGATCAAAAAGTGCACTGCTTCTCACATAATTAGGGCGATATCTCAGGAACCCTGCGGCATTGAAATGATTTATGTTTTGATTTGGGGGACGCCTATGTCCAGCAGTGGACTAAGATAGGTTGATGATGATGATGTTTTGATTCATAGGTTGTTACTAATTATTTGGTTCCTTGAACCAGTTTCTTCATAAGTAGTGTAGTTTTCTTGTAAATAAACAAAAACTTGATTTTTGCGCTTACGCACCGCTCCAAAAACGTATGCTCTGTCCAGCTCCTATGAATGCGAAATCCTATGCCTATCCTTTTCACAAAATGGCGCATGTTGCGCCCTCTTAATATTCTAAGGTTTAGCTATATCTGTCGTGAAATTCTCAACGTCCTAGTTGTTAATGATTTTTAACGATATATACATATTTATTTAACTGTTATTGTTGCCCACTAGATAGTTTCGTGAAGTGAATGGAAATTCTGTTGCCGACACGCTCCTGTACAAGTTTCGAATTTCCCACCAATCATTCTTTGGTTTTGTAATCTCTGTTTACAAATAATATCTAAAGGTGGGTACTAACCAGCGTTACGGGGCGTAATGTAACACGTTACACACCGAGTGTTCGTGCTGTCAGTACGGGGAAAGAAGGCGTTTGCAACGAGCCAACGAGGTGGATTTTAGCATACGGCTTAACGTACCATGCTCGCTGCAAGTGGTATATTACGCCTCGAAACACCGGTCAGTACCCGGCCTCTTTCTACCCTGATTCTAGAACCGAGCCACGCCTCGGATACTCGATCATTTAACCTACAAAAATCGCGCCTCGGCCCTCGGCCATTATTATGCGCAACTAAAAATTACACATTCATATCTAAGCCTAGATCCTATGTTATGTGTACGAGAATCCAGGCCGAAAATTATTTTTTATATGTAACCTATAAATATTGAAACGTACACATCAACTCTGCTTTTGTCGAACTGCTTATAAAACCATCTTCAATGATGTTTCACTTCTAACTCCAATAAAAGTCCCTAAGCCCTTCTAAAACAGGGATTTACCTCCCTTTACTTAAGCCCTAAAAGAAACGGAATCACATTGTCCGTTCTGTCAACTTTCGAGATTAAAAAACTTTCTTAGGATTAGTTTTCTTTCTTCGTGTTATCTTCGTATCTTTTCATTTACTATAATTTCTCCGTGGCTCATGCTAAGAACCTTCCTAGCCGTTAAACTTGTGGCTCTTATCAACCTTTTAAAATGCTTGAGGCTGAGACAAAATTCTTACGATATTACGGAAAATACGAAATGGTCATCCACCCTGCGTGGGATTTTATAACGTTTATAAACGTTTCTTGGGTGTTGGTAAAGTTATGATACATAATTTGATTGTTTTGAAAAAACTAAAAGCCGACTTCAGGTATCTTAATATTTACTGTTTTTTAAGAATTGTGAGAAAAAAAATTGTCCCTCGGTAATAATTTTATGGGACCATCTCAGGATCATTATAGTAAAATATAGAACTAATTAACTTTATTGACAAAGAAAATTACAATTCAATAATAAAAATAAATTAGAACTAGTATTTACAATTGAAACAATTAAGCTAACTGCAAACTGTTGCAAACAATCTACAGGTAGCTTAACTGAACCATATCAATACCAGTCTGAAGCGTCCCCGAGACGCGCTGGCTGCGTTGCCCCGCTGTATGGCAATGCTGATGCGCTGCGCCAGTACCCGCCAGCTCTCGGGTCACGCGTCGCGTCGACCAGACGCTCATATAACTTTTTAAAAACCCGGATAGCCTCGGTACCCCACGGACCTAGGGTCTCGACCCCAAAGGGAGCAAATGTGTAGGCTCGTCGAGACCTGCATATTTGCGTCTCTTGAGATCCTCGGCCAAATCTGCTGCCGCACCAGCCCTTACGGATGTCCTCGGAAGATGGGAAGGCGCAAGTGTGTCGACGCATGTAGCGTCCCACTCAATGGGCCTCCCCAACTCCCATGGGACTAGTGTCATGCCGTTGGGCCTCTTACCATCGTCACGCAACAGACCATTCGGTTCGAGAATAGCCGGTGACAAAGGCCCGCCGGATGACGTCATTAAGGCTGGCATGACGAGATATCCTACCGGCCGGCGGCCCTAGTATACGATAATCCGTGATGACTAAGCTGTTCGACAGCAGTACCGCACTGACATTGATGAGGCGCGCAACACATTGCACCCAACCGAAGACATGTTGCGATACGGAAAGTTACAGAATTCAATAAAGTGCCAGTGTTAAATGAAGGAAATGCTTCTTGTAACCAATGTCCTAACTCCTATTTAGAAACGGCCAGGAGACGGGCACGATCCGCAGAGCTGGAGCACTAAAATATGGTATATAGTGTCATTCATTATATTATAATATATAGTCAAATAATCATTTAAATCGGCCCCTATTGACAGAGAAATCGGTGAACATACAAAAAAAAATTACTTACACACAGCCAAACATAGATAGAACGTCCTTCTTTTTTGAAGGGGTTAAAATACAAAATACCTCTAGTTTTTAGATTTGTTTGTTTCTTACAGGAACAAACAACATGCAGTTGTTAGAACATTTTTTGACGTAGAAAACCTAACATACTCGTAAAAGGGTTTTCTAACAAGTACCTAAATACCCAGAACGTTCGTCTAGTTTGTGTGCTCAAATTACGAGTAGTTTTCGGTTTGCATCTGCATTTTAGATTGACATTCGTGCCGAGGTCCGTGCTCCAAAGCTTAATTAGCGCTTCTATTTGAACTCCTACGATATCGTCTGACTGACCGGATACAGTATATTTATGCATTTAGGGTGTGAAGTTGTTTGTTTGTATGAGTGTGTGTGAGGGTGTGTCTGTGTGTGTTTGCATTTGCACATGTTCCCAATTATCTACAAAACGGCTTAACCGATTTAGATACGGTTTTCTAGATTGGGTTTGGGATTTGTTGATAATGGTTCATAGCTGGGTGATATGGTTGTCACTCGCTAGGAGCCGCTGTTGTGTGTGTATTCGGTGAAAACCAATGTTACCATTTATCTCCAGAACGGTTTGATCGATTTGGACACGGTTTTCTGTTGAAGGTATGGGGTTCATTGGGGATGGTTTTTGGCTTAGTTGTATGGTGTCTACTCGCCAGGGGGCGCTGCAATCAACGTCTTAATGAAAACCAATGGCCCCATTTATGTCCAGAACAGTTTGATCGATTAAGACACAATTTTCTGTAAAAGGTATAAGGTTCATTGCTGATAGTTCTTAGCTAAGATGTATAGTGTTTACTCACCAGGGGGCGCTGCAATCAACCTTTTAAAATTTAGACACAATTTTCTGTAAAAGGTATAAGGTTCATTGCTGATGGTTCCTAGCAAAGTTGTATTGTATAGTGTTTACCCGCCAGGGGGCGCTGCAATCCACCTTTTAAAATTTAGACACAATTTTCTGTAAAAGGTATAAGGTTCATCCTTATACCTTTTACAGAAAATTGTGTCCCCCTGGTGGGTAAACACTATACAATACAACTTTGCTAGGAACCATCAGCAATGAACCTTATACTGATGGTTCTTAGCAAAGTTGTATTGTATAGTGTTTACTCACCAGGGGCGCTGCAACACACCTTTTAAAATATAGACACAAGTTTCTGTACAAGGTATGAGGTTCATTGCCGATGGTTCTTAGCTAAGATGTATGGTGTATACTCGCCAGGTGGCGCCGTAAGTCACGTTTTTTTAGATACTGTGTGTTTACTGTGTTAGTGATAGTATTTGGTGAGTAGCACTTGCTTATGAGCAGAGAGCAGCTGGTGCTCTGCTGATGCACCAGAACAGAACCTCAGCGTGAGGAACTCACCCAAGATACACACATAGGTGATGATGATGTCCTCCTTGCCGAATCTTCAGCCGGCGGCTAGTCACAATGGAGACTAGCCAGGTGTGCAGGACATATTACAGTGCTCAAATGTGTGCGCAGACACAGGTGCACTCTCTATTCCCTCAATCTCATAATCCGATAGGACGGCCGATTGAAACGACCTGTGAGAGGTCAGGCGCAAAACCAACGGCTTAACAATAACAATTTAATTTCAATTGATTTATTTAACTTTATACGGTAACATACCCACTCACGTGACGTCACTTACGTTACTTACTACGTCACATCCGGCAGTAACCAACGTAGGATCTCACTAAAAAGTTTAAAATACGACAAAATAAAAATTTTACAAAACCCACGACGGACACTTTCCTAATCGAAAAAGAAATAAATAATTTTAGTAAAGCCCCGACTAAGAGGAATGGACAAAACAGCAATGTTAATTTATATAGGTATAATCAAATATAGCTAACAAATTTTTTTCAACATCCTATTATTACAAAGACAAAAAGATCCGTCGGGGGCTGCCATTGTCATTCTCTGTCAACATTAAAGAAATTACCTCGGACCAATATGATTATTGGTCCGAGGAAATTACTATACTCTGTTCACGGAGACAAGCTAACATAGCGCGCGCTCTCTTGCACAATTGTACGAAAGTGAAAAGGACGGGCCTACTAGCGTGAGAGATAAGATTGGTCAGTGGGAGTGACCATTATTTTAAAATGTAAAGCTATGTTTAGATTGCTCACTTCAAACTATTACTTACATTATTCAGTAGTTTTTTGCCCGGGGTTTTGTGGATGAGTGGGTTATTGATAATTGACCTACTTATTATGATACTGTGAACCTAAAAATATGTATTTTGTTTAATTTGGGTAGAGTACAAAAAATAAAACAACAGAAATTTTATTACAAATTTATTCACTTTCTGATTCACTTGAATCTGAATCATACTCCAAGCTTATAATAAAACGTTCTGCCACATTTTCTACTACATCACGTCCGCACCGCACAAGAAACAGATAAGACTAACTTTTGGCCACACATTGTGCACAGTGTGCACGTGCCCTATGTTCGTTATCTGAGACCAATAACGTGCAGTCTATGATTTCCCTATTAGCTTGTTTTGGCGAACAGAGTATAGGTACCTAGATCAAAACTCGTACTCTAGAAGTACAAATTAACGTATTGTTTCGATGTGTAACGTATTGTATCTTTGTATAGTATGGTCGTTCACCATTCTACCAAAGACAGTTTAATATATGTGTCAAGTAGAGGTAAGTATACATTTTATATCAACTTATGTAGCGTTATTACAATTAGTTAAGTACGTTGCCATAAAACTGTGGTACATTCAGCAAGTTTCAGGGCAGACAATAGTTAATATTTATTCTTAAGTACCTAAGGTAGGTACATAATGTCCAGCTATTGAATGTGCCGCGTAGAGATGCACCAATGTTATTATTCATTATTGTAAAACGTGGATTATCGAGCAAAACTTCTACACGGTGGAAGAGTTTTTGTGTTTGAAGGTTAACCCTACCTCAATATAATAACTGTTGCACTACTCTATGTATGACTCTTTTTATTTTTTTACCTGTTAATTTATTTCAGTGTAACAATTGTTTATTATTATTATTATATTTTTTTTAACTGTATATTGAATCTAAGTTAAATTTAAAAAAAAATTGTGTCTTGACAAAATGAGTTGTATATTATTGTACCAATAAATGAATCTGAATCTTATTCTCTTTTAATGAACCCATCGTCGATACAACTGTTAATTTGATACAATCAATTAATTTCAGGCAGCCCCCATTGGATTTTTTGTCTTTGTAATAATAGGAAGGTGAAAAAAATAGTTAGCTATATTTGATTATACAAATAAATAATATGTTTATAAATTAACATTGCTGTTTTACCCATTCCTCTTAGTCGGGGGTTTTACTAAAATTATTTATTACTTTTTCGATTAGGAAAGTATCCGTCTTAAGTTTTGTAAAAAAAATATTTTGTTGTTATTTATTTGTGTAAAATTATATATATTCCGTTAGTGCTGAGCTCTACGATGATGGGTAGGCTTTACCAAATCTACACTTTTATCATAAAGTAAATATTTTTGCTTGTTTATATGAGGGTAATCTCCGGAACTACTGATCCGATTTCATTCTTTGACTAATAAATAGCTATATTTATTATCACCCATTTACACCATATTTACACCATGTGAGCTAAGCCCCGAGCAAAGACTAGTATTATGTATAAAATTCAAGTCGCGTAGCAGTAATTGCTTGCTACGTACGGCCTGTAGCGGTCTCGTAGACGTTTGATTCGACCTGTAGTGGCCTCGTAGACGTTTTCTACGACCCGTAGCGGCCTAGTAGACGTTTGCTACAACCCGTAGTGGCCTCGTAGACGTTTGCTACGACCCGTAGCGACCTAGTAGACGTTTGCTACGACCCGTAGTGGCCTCGTAGACGTTTGCTACGACCCGTAGCGGCCTCGTTTGCTGCGAAGTGTGGTGTACCTAATTGTTGGTATTAAAATTTGCCACAACCTGGTAGATATGTACAAAACTTTAAGTCAAAAAACAAATACAACTTCCAAACATTTTTTAAACAACATAATCTAGCCTAAAAGTAAGAAATTAAACAAAAAAGTTAACGTCTTTTGGTTTTTGCAAAAGTAGATTACAGAACGTACTTAGACTAAACTTCACACAAAAAATGTAAAAAGCAATCCCCCATTTTTAAAAGTTCTTGCAGAACCGGATTCCTCGGGAATATTTCAACGAAAGTTTTTACAAGGAAATAATTTACAACAAAATTGTAGGGGATACCTCAGAACTTACCTAAAACCATAGATAAAAGAAACTAGTTTACATAAACTAGTTTTATTAGTCCATGGGAAGCAGAGGTACACTCACCAAGCGATAACAATAACTGGATAACAATACTGGAATGGTCCGTAGGTAAAAAACTCACATCACTTACAAAAAGTGGGACGCATGGATAGCTGACTGATTTTTTTTGTTGCTGCCACAACAAAAAAAAATCAGTCAGCTGGCAGCACAAAACTGGGATGGACCTAAGTTAGTTTCTGGCTATTTCGGTCTCTTAAATTGTCACATCCTATTTTTATCTAATATAAATCGATTTTATTTGTTATAGTGTTGAGTACCAAAAAACCTTTGAACCTTTGCATTACCAATGGTCAGGGGTAATGGCCCTCAAACTTTTTTTGAAATAACTCGTCCTATCAATAAATACGTTAAAGATAAATACGTTCGGTGTTAAAATGTTGAAAAGGTAAATAGTTACTAAAGCAAAAGTTACTTTTCAGTTAAATCATTGTTATTTATTTATACTTTACACTTAAACAAACATTTTCAATAAATACAGCGTTTTCTCCTTGAGTTAACGCCATTCCCCCGTTCTCCCCTACTTTTTATCGTATGATCTAAAGATAATTAAATAGTTAGGTATTCCAGAACCCTCCACCACACTGAAGATTTCAATTACAAAGTACTTCTCTAAACATTTCAATTTAAGGAAATGTAGGCATTATGAGTCCTCTTTATACTCAACAAGTCTGGGACGGTACAGAAAAACAATGTACAGGGTGTTTATACTCAACAAGTCTGGGACGGTACAGAAAAACAATGTACAGGGTCTTTTTTTCCCAACTGACTTCAGAAAAAGGAGGTGTTTCTCAAATGGGCTATATATATGGTATGTTGTATATTTGAAACTCGATATCTCTGCCAATCTGTACCCGATTTTGATGATTCGCCTTTGTGTAAATAATAATCTCGAGGTGTTCTCATAAAAGATTTATTGCTGTGGGATAAATATTTGTCCCCGTATAACTTAAAAAAACAGTTTAAATATTGTGAAATTTGATCTCGGTTTTTAGTTAATGTAAAATATTGTTTAGATTCCGGTGGCAGGTCGCGCACCAGTCTGCAAGACGCTTCATTCGCGATTTAGGTATTTTTTATTTATGTGTTTTTCTTACTCGTTTATTTATTGAACCACCAACGAAAGATAGGTCGCCGTATATTACAAAAAACAGGATAAAAGAGTTGGAAGGCATACACAGATATTTAAACACATTTACACATACCCTAGCTAAGCTCGATGTAGAATGTTTGTTATCAAACCGCCCGCCCATACTTAACCTAAAATTCACTCTGTTGCCGCGTCTTTTTATACAAAATTTACATTACTTGTCGTTTTGAGATCCTTTCTTAATTGCTTACAATTAATTATAATCTGAAACTCGATGCCAAGCGAGTTTATAACCGACTTCAAAAAAGAGGAGGTTCACAGTTCATCTCTATGTTTTTTTTAATGTATGTACCTATATTACTTGATATCTCCTATCTCTCATGATTAACCGATTTTACTGATTCTTTCCCTATTGTATACAAAATGATCCAGAGGTGGTCTCATAAAAAAATATTCAAGAGGGATTAGTATTTATCCCGTTAAACTTAAAAAGCAACATAATATTTTTGGAGAGTCATGACTAGCTACAACAGATTTGGTGATATCTGCGCCAATTGTTATTAGATTTTGATGATTCTTTCGTTGTTGTATCAAAATTGATTTTAAAGTGGTTCCCTATAAGTTTGATACTCGAGGAATTGCTATGTGCGCTATAAAACGTAGGTTTATAAAAATTCATCACAATATGAACACTTTACTATCACCTAATGGTTTCCATAGCAACGAGCGTCAACAGTTTCTTCAATGTGTCAACAAACTAAATTAGACTTGAATTATAACTAGATGTCGCCAGGGTAAACTCAATTTTTTGCACGTGAAATGAAAGTGACCTTCGGTCATTGAAAGTAAGGGAGGGGTGATTTCGTTCGTACGAGACATAGATGAATATTACCTATCTACCGGATTTGAAGTTGGTTTATCGTTTTTTAAAACACGCCAAATTATTGTTATTTGTGTCATGGTTTGTAATAACTATTATGGTTTGAACTTCTTTACAAATGTTTCAAAGCTTCGATTAAAAATATCTGAATAACTCTGAAGGAGCAAAGTTCAAGGTACTTATTACACATTCACCCTGTTCATAACAATCCCAATAGAGTCAGTTCAAATTGCGAAACAATTTGAAGGGTATGATAACATTGGGGATGAAAAGGGAATGAAATGGGGTGGATACAGGTAAGTAAAGAAATAAGTTTGTGCAAATTGAGCCATTTGATTAGCATTGGGCCACGTAGGTGATACAAGTTTCCACAAATAAGATTATGCGAATCGAAGTTTGGTGATTTATATTTATCTATTTTGTTTGGTTGGGTGTGTCACCCTGTATGATTATACAGGGTGTCCCACGGCCATGGGACATGGATGGCAAGTACCAGAAATATTGAAGATAGGAGGTTTCACTTTATTTTACAAGTTAAGTTTTACTGCATTTACAGAATTTATAAAAATTACTTGCCAATCGAACCCATTAAAATCCAAAAAATACAATGTCAATAATATTACTATGGCTCCGATCGGTAGAGTAAATCAAAAGAATCAAATTTCTCATTAAATTAAAAGAACAGCCAAAAATTGGGACGAGACGAAGCACTTTGACTGGGTCGTTTCCACCAGTTACCAATCTGCTGCGGTCGACTAATAGAGACCATCAATATGGAATCAATCACTGGTTTTGGCGGTCTGGAGATAAGTTTTGACAATGACAAGACAGCAATTGCCTTGGCGTACTTAGACTACGCTTTGTGCACCGGACGGGGAACAAGGCACAGGGTGCGCGGCATGAGATGCGGCGAAGCCAGCAGTCTGACTGGTGTTATGATAATTATAGCCTTCTAGCCAAATTTCGGCTACGGCGGCCAGTTTTAACTGAGACTAGCACAGGACATTAATAACTTTATTAATGTCCTGTCTAGTCTCAGTTAAACCACCGCACACACACTTGTGCACTAGCACTAATGTGTGCTCAAACACTGACGCTACTACTGATTATCTATTCGCTCACTATCATAATCCGGTGGGCCAGCAGACCGACAAGACCGGGGTCCGAAGAGAGTCCGAACTAAAGGGGGCCGCATGACCTGCGCCTGACCTCTAACTGGTGTAAAAGAGCCATAAAAGTAATTTGTCTCCCCAGTTCTTGGCAGATTTAATGGTTTTGGTTCTTCTTTAATATGCAATGTTTATTGAACAGATTTGATTCTTATGAATTACGCTAACGATCAGTGTTATAAAAATACAGGGTGTTATTTTTTTGAGTTTAGTGGGTTAAATTGCCTACCGGACAAAGCAAGAAATTTTTCAAAATTGCAAAAAAGAATGTTTCGTTTCAGTAAAACAATATTTCTTGTACTTGCCGTCCATGTCCCATGGCTGTGGGACATCCTGTATAATGTTCTTTCTTAGCATGACTATACTTAGAAAGTTAGGATGGATGTTTCTTAATTCTTCGCGCCAAAACTACTTAACGGATCGGACTGAAATTTTGAATATATGTAGGTCTAGATCTGGAATAAAAGTTATGTTCCTTTTAATCCTATAAATCAGTGCAACTGAGATAGAAATACCCTAAAAACATTAATAATTACATCTTTGAGTATCTATAGCCTAGTTTTTATCTAGGAGACATGATTGACGATCTTTGTGGCGCGGCGGGCGAAGGTCCGCTTGCGACGCAGCAGGTTGCGGGTTCGATTCCCGCATCGGGTCAAATGTTTGTACGATCTGCAGATATTTGTTGCGGGTGTTCTGGATGTTATCTATGTATAGTAAAAAAATATCTATCTATGTAGTGAATTTGTATACCAGCTGTTATCTAGTACCCATACCAAAAGCTCTGTTTAACTTGGTGCTAGATAATGCTGTGTTAATTGTCCAGCGTTATTATTATTATACATTATTATTATTATACACTTCATTTATTTAAAATCTCGTCATTAAATATTTTTTTTTACAGAAAATAACATATTATAAAACTATTCTATTCTAAAAAATATATCAAAACGGTAATCACCGGCCGCGAAGCTGGCCTCAAGCTGGCCTGGACTGGAACTTCCAGTCCAGGAGTACCGCCTTTTGTATCTTGATCCAGCTTCGTTGCGAGAGTCTCTTGAGATGTTGATTGAGGCTCTTCGCTGTTACGCCGTTAACCGAAACGACTATCGAGACATTGGTTGCTAAATCAATATTTTTTTTTAAGCTGGGTAACAGCTTGTTCGAAGCCGCTGGCAGAAACGAGTATTATATAATCAGTGTTTAGGTTTATTCACGCATGTCCTAGGTCAACCCTGTAATAAATCAGCGGGCTGTCGATGCGTACAGCCATGTTTACTAGAATTGCATGATACATTAGCTTCACCAAACAAATGGGAATTTGAAAACATTACCATGATTTATGAAAAACCCTAAAGATAAAATTCCTCATCAGCACACATCTGCCTCCCGAAAAACGAGAGGGGTCTGCCATAATCACCAAGACTGGCAGGCGGCTTGGTGATCGCAGTAGAGGTATTAAACGGTCTTTTTTTTGCGTCGTCAGTAAATTGATTAGTCTTTATAGTCAGTAAATGGAAAAAGTAAGGGCATGATGGGGTTTTTTTACACAAATAAGCCCGTTTTCTGTAGTCGTAGGCTCTGTTAACCAAATATGGCCCCGTACAAAACAATCAAACATTTTGCATTGTGTGGTGTCTTTGAATAAGCGCACGGCATGACGTACATCTTTGTATTTTCTTTGTAGAAATGTATTCTGAAGAAAATTGGATCTGGCAAAATATTAGGACTAGATTTCGTGAAGTTGTGTATAATGTTTTTAATTTCGTTTATTTAAATTTTGTCTTAACATACTGTATACTAAAAGTATAAGTGAGAGTACTATGAACAGGCCAGCCAACCTGAATAATATAAGTCGGTTAATTCTGCCGAGCCAGAATGAACAGACTTATTAGACTGATTTAGACTGACTTCAGTACTGCTGACGTCAGTAAATGTACTGCAAATATACACTTAACTTTACCGTCTGTTTTCTAGTTACGTCAGAAGAAGTCACTAAATTTATGTAGGTATCGTTGGCATATAGGGGAGACCGGGGCAAGGCCGTATAGCTAAGGATTTAGGCCTGTAGAACGTTCATTTTTAAACAGAAATGTATCAAATCGACATTTTTAATTAGTATCTATATATTTATCTGGGTACACAATTACGTACACATATTACTTATACTAAGACATAACGAAAAAATAACAAAAAAATAGCAAAGTTCTACTATTTACGGTTTTGCCCCAACACCTGGGTAAAAGCGTATACTTTTTTCGATATTGCCCCCGAAGCTATAAAAAAAAGTAAAAGTAATTTATTTACAAAACACCAATATATATAACATATTTTATATCTTTCAGCAATACATCCTCTGCATGTAAAATCATCCAGCTCCTCTGAAATGTAGCCTGTACAGCCTTCATGAGCCCAGCCCTTGCAACACATACATTGCACCCAACCTTCATCTATGCGACTTGTACTGTATTCTTGTCACCGATGTTGGCTTGGTTGCAAGCAGTGATAATTCTGGATGCCGTTTCATGAACCCAGCCAACCAATCTTCTTCTGCCAATTAATACGTCTTATTAAAAGAATGATCAATATCATTTGCTTCCACGAACTGAAATGCTAAACGGCGAAGATCTTTCGTAAGTGAGGCCAAATAATTGCCTTTCCATGAGCAAAACAACACAAAGGTCGGTTTGAATCTTCCTAAGCCCTACTTGTTGAAGAGTTCAGATCATGGTTCTCTCTGTATTTGTTCAGTCTATCTTGTAATGTAGACTTTGGTACCTCATATGTTTAAAAAGCTTTCAGGTATCCCATCATAGTTCCGTCGTATACGGTTTTAACGGCTGCTTTCATATCAACTGGATCCCAATTTTGTCGATCAGCAATCCTTATGTACCTACGTGGCATTTTTGTAGCATCTGCAAACAAAATGCTAGAAAATTATAGTTTCATCCACTCGGGTCAAAATCGTATATAGACGGTTTTACCCCGTACAGTTTTGACCCACGACTATATTTTTCAACACTTCGCATATACTATTACACATACAAGGTAAATTTTCCGGGACAAATATCATAAAATACGTGTAAAGTAAATACGCAACTTTTAAAATAGTTAATGAGCGACTTACCTGCAGTTCACGTAAACTTACAAAAATTTACAAAAACTTTACAAAAATTGCTTGAATTTAAATAGAAATTACATCAGGACCACCAAAAAACGATAAAATCCAATATTTTCGTAACGAACGATAACTTCGAACGATAAACTTTTGTTGACAAAACGCTCTGGTTAGTCGACTCCAGTGAGCCGCTTAGGCGCGGGAAATTTAAATAATTAACGTGAATAGACCTACTGTACGGTTTTACCCCGGTATGCGGTTTTATACTGGTCTCCCCTGCTCTAAATTTTACAGATGTTTAATCACTCTAAATACCTAGTATCGCATAACATCGACATCTTTACATATTTCTTTATATGCGCTGAAAAAATACTAATTTTAATCGGTGTGATAGCGTCAGTAAGTAGAAAAAAGAATTTCAAATTCGAAAATAGTACAACAAAGTCTCCATAACAGCAAAATAAAAGGGAATGGCGGGCGGGGGTGAAGGTACCACATGACGTCTACATACTGACATTCGAATAAAATGAAAACCTACTAAGATGCAGTTATTCCAATAAAACTGCGTCAGTCATTGTGCGTCACTAAATAGCCTCGAATTTCTGGGATAAAACTTTTTTCTGTATTTTCATAATTTAACGAAGCATTATCGTAGGATCGAGAGAAGAAATTGATTCTCGAGGAATTCCTACGTGCGCCGTAAAACGTTGGTTTGTAAAAATTCATCACATTATAATAATTTCACTATCACCTAATGGTTTCCATGGCAACGGGCGTCAACAGTTTCATCGATGTGTCATCAAACAAAATTAGACTTGAAATGTAGCTAGATTTCGCAAGTGTAAACGTGAACATAGATTTTTGATCAGGGAAAGTAAGGGAAGGGTGATTTCGTGCGTCCGAGATATAGATTATGTAGTTACCGGAATTTGAAGTCGGTTTATAGTTTTTAAAACACGCGACATCTTTTTATCAAATGACATAACATTTTCAAACATAAATTAATACTTTATCATACACAAGAACACAAGTAGGCAGATAAGGGCCTTATCTCGAATCAAAGACCAGATTTATCCAGCGATGTCTGCCTACATAACATAGAGTAAGCCGATTTGTAAGGTTTCCAAAAAATGGAAGCTTCAGTCGATCGTATTGAAGCAATTTATCGCTGAGCTCGTAATCTAGCAAGCCCGGTACGAGGCACGCGTCTCTGATTGAAAACTCTATGTGGATTCAAGGAAATATGTACGCCTCTTAAGACTTTATAGTTAAAGATCGCTTAATTTATTTACACTAGCTTCTGTCGATGGCTTCGCATGCACTTTTCTTTGATAACAAGTGAATAATTAAAAACTATGTAAAAAAAAAATCTCGCTTCTCATTCAAATCCATCATTTTCATTCCATTTTGTAGGCCTTCGACCTCTTGGGCGAAGGCAAAATGTTGCTAAAAACAATATAGGAGACGAGTGATTTGCTACATCATTTATCAAAATAGCTTTAGCCGTTTTGATGCTTGGAAGGTAGGTAATAAAGAGTATCCGTCAACCACATAGAAACACTGAAAAAACATAATTTACACCTAGCGGGTAAATAATAGCCTGTTGATTATAATGTACTTACCGGCGCGTCACGGGGCGTCGTCGATGGACACGGCTAGCTTAGGACCTTGGTGGCACAAACTTTGGGAGTATACCTACCCAGCATTGGGTAAAAGATAAAAATGATGTTCTAGAGGTTACCTGGCGACATATATCCGCCAAGTTTCATCTTCAACTGTTGGAGATCTTAGCTAACAAAAATTTTTAGGTACGTACCTACATCTTCACAAGACTTCATCTTTCGAATATTAATTTACTAGGATAGATGGCCTTTATTTACAAAGAAAATTACAATCAAATAATAAAAACAATTTTACAATTAATTTTAACATCGGAACTAGTAGGTATTTACAATTGAAACTTTTAGAAAAATCAGTATAAACACCAGTCTCAAGTAATACAATGTTTTAATGATATGGGTTTACCATACAATGATTTTATTTTACATTCTATCTAAGTTGTTTCCAATTATACTGAAAATTATTTTTCAATCCTTCAACTTCTTTTCATAATGGCTGGAGAGTGGCTCTGCCTAAATCGCCGCTTTGCGATGGTGACATTTGACAGGTCTACGTAATATAGATGCTATTTTGGCGTAGAATATTTACCCGACTATACAAAAGGAGGATGCTAGCAAAACAATTAAGATAACTGCAGACTGTTGCAAACAATCTACAGGTAGCTCAACTGATCCATATCAAAAAACCAGTCGGAAGCGATAGATAGATAGATTTGATAGATTGAATAAGGTAACTACGTGATCAAGTTACATAAACTAGACTATATAAACTGTATTGGCACCCATTTGCCTCTGCTGGGTTAACATATCACATTTCTCATCCTATATTTTATTAATTTGCCCAGGGCTGCAGAGTTAAAAAGCCCCAAGCGAAGTATTATTGAACTTTGTTATTATCTTTTTCTAACGTGAATAGACAATAACGAAGCTGATAGAACCGCAAATAAAGTTTTAATCGCCTCTGGCATCATGCGTGCAGTACCTACCTACCTGTTTGAACGAGCCTTATCTGCACCACAGAGTGGGTAACTCGTTCTAGAGCTGAAATGGTTGATAAAAATAGGTTAAGGATTCGAGTGTGCAGATGGAAACGCGTAGTTTCGAAATAAGCGAGGGTAGTTACGAGTAATGCTGCCCCCGCTTCGCAGAGGCGGTGGCTCCAGAACTCCAGTCATCCCGTGACCACGACAGTGGAAATAAAGAGTTTTTGACTTTGACTTTGATTAATAACATTTTCAGTTTCCGTCTAATGAGTTGGACATTTAATTATTTTAACTGATTAGGTATTTTTTGATAAACTTTAGGAGCCATGCTGACAACACTTTTCCGCATTAGTGCTGTGTTAGCTTGATGTCTTTGCAGCCTACTATTATCTCGTCTGTTTCTGCACACAGTGTCAGATAGCCGGGGGAACAGATGGGGATTATTATTAACATAAAGTGCTACTTCTAATATGTAGTACTTTTACAATACTTATTTTCTTCCGTTCCCTTGACGGTTTGCTAAGCCAAAGATGAACATAAATCGCTCTAGAGTTAGTTGCATCTTAACATAATAAAAATCATGTTTTTGTGACTGTTGATATCAGAGGAGGCATGGATCTTTTCTGTAGAGGATGCTGCTGCATATCTCTTGGTAATAAAATAACTGAGATGAAAGGAGAATCTCAGGATTAGGTAAATAAGAGCAGTCGTTGGACAAATTTACAGCAGACTACCAAACTCGCTCTATAGGCCTCATAAAAATTATTATACGCTGTGCCCATAGGAACTTCTACCTGATTAATTATTTTGTATGATTTAATGGCTAGTTACAATTAAGTGTTCTTAAAAAATATAATCAGAGGATTACATTTAAATTGACGGACATCTTTGACATAAGTTGCCATACATTTTTTGTGCATAAAGATATAATTATTTAAAATTACATAAAGATATAATACATTAAACGACAAAGTTAACCTATGAAGTTACTAATTGCCTGGGTCTGTAAACGTGCAAAACTAACTTTAAAGATAGCGTTTACACGAAAACGGTTCAGAAACTTCGGACTTCGTAGGCCCCCTGGTACACCCTTGAAAACCTTTCAAAATTTCGTCACTTGAGACTAAGCTTGAGACGTGCATCAAGGAGTTGCGTTTGAGTACTCGGGGGTTTGTCGCCTCTAGTATAGAGTAGATCTTAGCTCTACCAAGTACCCCTATAAATCGTCTCCAGCCGCAAGGTGACTGTGAAATGAATTCTAACGTGGAGCTAATCGCTCTGTCTTAGACGTTAGATTCCATTCCACCCCCATTTCAAGTGTCACATTACTTTTTATGTCGTTTAATAAAATATGTTTAATTGTTATTTGTGCTACCTGAGCTAAAGGCTTGGGAGCTAAGCTTTTGGTTATCAGTAGCAATTAAATTCAATTAATTTATTAATACCATGGGCTCACAAGGAACACTTAGTTAAGTCAAATACTTAGATTAATTACATTTCAAAATCACATAACATTAGATTATATAAAACAATACCAAGAAAAAATATTCAAGGTACCTGAAATAGCATTGCCTAAAATTTAAAGAGTCAAGGGATCAATGGAGGTTTCTAATAAAATTGTTTACTAATGAAGTCTAGACATGAAAGTTATCGCAGGCTTTAGAATCTATCAGAGTTCTTTGTATGGGTTGTATATAGTTTACGTCCATAACACAAGCTCTGCTTAGCTTGGGGCTAGATAATGCTGTGTGAATTTTCCAGTATTATGAGTTAATTAATATTTTGTTAATTAATATTAGTTAATTAATTAATATTTTACTATTTTACCTAAATATAATATAATAAAACTATTCTACAGTCAAAAATCTAAAACGGTGAATCACCGGACGCGAAGCTAGCCTCCTCCTCCAGCTAGCTAGAGTCCAGGAGTACCGCCTTTTGGATCTGGCCCTTGAATTATTATTATTAAAGTATTTATAAAAGTTTTATAACTGTATATGAGAGCTTCTTGATCATTTTATTGTTGTATAACTCGCCCAAACTAAATTACGTTGTTGCTGATACAACCGAGGGTAAAGAAAGTGTGTTCCTAAGTATCTTAAAGCTTAGCTGAATCTCTTGGCGTTTCTCCAAAGCGAGTTTGTCAATGCCTCGTATATTGTTTTGTTTGTGATCGTTTGTGTAATATATATTGCATTCTTGACCTTATCTGACAGTCACATCGATGGTATACGATTGCAGAGAATCTCAGGTTCGTATTATGAAAGCTTGCTCAGTCATCGATCTATGCTTGGGCACAGATTTAATAATACTAGTATGGATGCCACATTCAGTGTTGCCAGATGATTTGATGAGCGATCGTACGATGGTATGGAAAAAAATCGTGTTTCTTAGGGAGAAGTGAAAACAAATCGTACATATATTTAGGTAAGAAAGTTTATTATTAAAATTTGCTACGTCCTATACAAATGTTTACTGTTCATCAATACTCAATCATTGATTGCATTATATGAAATGAAATGAAAATGATTTATTTGACACGACACGAAACATTACAATTACTAAACATTTTTGGCAAAAACTAAACTCGGTACAAATTTATCAGTATGACATTATATAGATTATCAGTAAGATATACCTCTATAGTAGGTACCTACCTAGTAAGTTCCGCATCCTTCTTGGCAAACCAACGAGTGTCGAGTCAAAAAGGAATCAACTCAGTAAGTTGCTGAGTAGATAAATCAAAAATTACCTACTCAGCGCTGGTGTAATCTAATTAAGTAGACCCTGCGGGCACACGATATATATGGAGAGACGAGGACGTCATTTTTAACATGTCATGTATATTTTACTCGTTTGCATTTCTTATTTTTCGTTTAAATATTCGTCAATCGTGTAATATTTAAGTTTGGAATCTGGTCGTATAAGTTTGTTTTTAAATCGTAAGGAGCGAGAGGTGTAGGTTTCTTCCCGAGTTTTATAAAATTCTTTATGTTTTTTTAACGAATTTACACATTTCAAGTATATATATTTAGGGCAAGGTACCTTAAAATTTTGGAAGTAAGGCTTACAGCTGTCTGTTTGATCTATGTTTGCTAAGATACGTATAAGATTTTTTTGCGTTGGCGCTGTTCCCCCATAGGATGACGGAGTATGATAAGAGGCTATGGGCACTGGCGTAATAGATTGCAGGGGAACTCTTTAAGTCTGTTGTTTTCTTAACTTCGCGGAGGGCGTATGTCAAACTGAATAATTTCAATTTAATTTTTTTCAAATCGAATTGAGCGTTTCAATTGCTGGTCGTCTAGCTAACGTCTTCTTAGGTATACTGGGACCAGCTTCGTATGATGTTTAGTCTCCGTCCATTTTATAGATGGAAAAGTGTAGGTATTTAATAATGCACACTCAAATACCGTAAAACATCCCTGTCTTCAAACTAGCACAGGATTCAGAAACCGGTTGGATAATAATTTAACTATTGTCATAGTAAAAAATTTGACATGCTTCGGGCGATATTTTTCGAGCCAACCAGTTATCGTTCAAGTTCACTAGATGGCGCAAGACTTGTTGTGATGAATGTTTTGATTTAAAAGCATACAATTTAATTACATATGTTGTACTCGAGGGTGTTTTCCTAAATGAGTGCTGATATTTTTATAATGAAATTCTATATTAATTTGTTAGTTTACACAAGCCTCAACAACTAACCTAACATCATATATTGTAATTTTTTTAAGCGAAAAACTTTTCTATGGATTGACACCCCATGGCTTGAGTAACGCTTTTCTAAGCGTCACTCAAGCATAGATATGTGACTGAGCAAGCTTTAGTAATACAGGCCTTCGATTAATAATAAAATAAATATAATATACATATAATAATATAATAAAATAAAAATGAAACTAGTATTTTTGTAGAAAATTTTCGTTCACGTGCTTAACGGACGACGTAAGAAGCAGCTCTTTCTGTGTATTTTTAACACTTCCACTGCGGTCAAACGTTGATATATTAACTACCATTGAACTTCTATTCAATGGTAGTTACTTTTAGAGCACTTGGCAATATTAGAGATTTTTTAATAATAAAATCAACACTTTTTTGGAATTGGATTGAAGTTTGTAACAACATGGTTACATAGAAAATTAATGAATGGTTTGCGGCCAACTGCTCTGCCACTAATTTTGTTCACACAAAAAAATTTAATCTCTTTATGCAAATCGAACCTTAAAGACATCGTCATTTGCCACACGCGTATACTATCGGCGAGGTATCAATAGGTGATCAACCGGGACCGGGGTCCTATCCGTCCCACTTATTATGTGTCGCGGTGGGGTCACGCGCGTCCCGACAAGCGTCCCGACGTGAGCCGCATCGAGGGGGCTTTCGGGACAGCCCAATGCTTTAAAGTGATTGATTTAAAACTAGGGATGCTATCGACTTGAGGGTAGCTTTAGAATTAATGAACCAATAAATCCTCTGTTTCTTTATGTACCTACTAGCTTTTCCTAGCGGGAAAAGCTAGTAGTTCCCTTACGTGTTGTTTTTTAACATCCTCCCGCATGTTGATACACGCGGTTTGAACCCCCCCCCGCCTTTGAGCCTCACGTGATTAATGAACGAACCCTAAGTTGTAGCATGTGTCACTCAGATACATATATGTATGTATGTAGCTAAATTGTTTTACTAGGGACTAAAACCCCCGACTAGACAGGGTGGTAAAAATTAACGTTACCTGGAGGGCCGGTACCAGAAATTTCACTGAAACATTCCTTTATTGTACACCAAGGTGATTGCTGCCTTGTAGAATTGTCAAAATTGAACTACAGCCTGCCAAAATCAGTGATATGTATCTAATATTGGTGGCCACTCCATCAAAATTCAAAATTTAAAGTGCTTTATTTCCTTTACACCTTATAGGACTCTTGGACACGTCACAAAATTCAAATTACATAAGTAAAACTAGAAAATAGGGTGATCACTTTCATTTTTGATCACTTCGATATTTTTAAAGTAAAGCAAAGAAGCGAACAAGAAACCTTCAGTTGACTGCAGCAGATTGGAGAACCTAACTAAGCTATCCTGGTGCAACAGGTCATCATGGTGCTCCGTATCCGTCACAGTTTTAGACGGGTTTCATGGTGATTCTATGTAATATTATTATGCAATGTTTATTTGACAGATTTGATTCCTATGATTGACTCTAATACAGAGTGTTTTTTTTTTAAAGTAATTTTTGACCTAATTTTCGTAATTATTTACCTAATTCACGTTCATCTTCAATACCATTTGTAGTAAACAAAAAGAAATATCGGCCTATACCAACTTTTTTTTTCAACCTTTAATAACAAAGAAAATTACAATCAAATATAGTATTTACAATTGAAACAATTGAGTTAACTGCAACTTTTTTTAATGTCTTTGTTACGCGCAACACAAAGTACGCATTCTACCATGGAGGAAGAATCACCCTTCTCATAAACATCGAACAATCAACAAGAAGGCGCTTTCAGTTCCATTATCAAAATAAATTCAAAAGTAAAAGTAAAAGTCATTTATGTGCAAAAACACGTGTAAAAAAAGATGACAAATAGTTTTTTTGAGTCAACATGTTTGACCAATATACAAAGGTGTGCAAAGTAATTGGAGAGTATGGCATGCAGGTCTAAATTTAATTGTACATAACAATAACAGATTTATAAGATTATTAATTTATCATAGCATAAAATTAGATTACATCATTTAGGAATTCGTCAATATTATAGTAGCATTTATCACATAAAAGTTTTTTAAATTTACTCTTAAATAGGTTTACATTTAAGTCTTTGTAGCTCTTAGGTATTTTATTATAGATTACAGGTGCCATGCACACTACACTCTTTCTCAACATAGTAGTTTTTGATTCGTGTCTGGCTAATCTATTGTTGTCCCTTCTATTCCTAATTACAATGTCACAAATTCGGGGAAACAGATTGGGATTGTTCCTAACAAATAGTGCAAAAAAAAAAAAAAAAAAAACAACAAAACACAACACAACAACACAATCAAATAAAATGTATGTTCTTTGTTGGCCCCAACCCGCATGTGACTATGGGCATTACCCCCGTGAGATAAAAGCCAACAAGGCGCTTATCAGGGCAGACCTGGGTCCAGCAGTGGACCAATATAGGACGTGGAGGTGGAGGTTCTTTGTTGATGGAACACCAAAAAGTCAGAGGACAAATGTCTTGTACGAGCTGATGACTTCTGACAAAAAATAGAAAGAAACAATCCATTTTAGCCCTAGGGCTCGAAACTCGAATTTTACTCCCGCTAAGCTACGCTATAATGACACATTTTTGAGTAAGAGAAGTAAAAAAAAAATTTATTGCAGTAAATTTTATTAAAACAAATCTAATGAATAAAACCAAATTTCCAATACCTACAACTTAGCGTGTTCAGCAATTTATGGAATAGTAGTAGTTGACGACGTTTGTAATTTAAGCTTGTTTATAATATTGTGAACTTTTCAGGGTCACTTATTTATGGGGTGATGTGCAGTTCAGGTACGTCATTTTAGAATCAATTCGTGTTTACCGATTTTCGTTTGCTGATTGTAGATACCTAATAAGAAAGCAATTTAATTTCTTAATTCCTTTATAAATTATTATACATTTTCCGTTTCACCTTATAATCTATGAAGTAAAACCTTTAGGTGCCAGTGTGGATAGATTAAATAGACCAAAATAGGCGCGTCTCTAGTCCTAACCCCATCCTAACCCTGTTTGTTGTGATACGTGCCCCTCATTAGTGATAATTTATCAAATTGTCTTACGCTTTTAGAATTTCACTAGACTCGAGGTATTTTGGCCATCTATCCTTTATTGACTTTTATTAAGGTCTGGCATAGAGGGCAGTGGATGAATACATAGGTGAGTACTGTTTGCTATTTTATGTTACTGTAAAGTGTATCCAAATTTTAGTGCTGTGCGGTAGCGGTATGACTTTGATATGCTACAATATGAATATACTTAGGCTTTGGTTTAAGGTTTTAAACCAAAGCCTAAGTATATTCATACAGTCGTTCGACGAAGGCGTTTTGACAGGGCAACCGTGCGGGAGGCAAGGGACGAGACGGGGGAAGGGCGCTCCCGAGCTGCATAAATCCACCGCGTTATCAGCTCGGGAGCTATTTCCAGGGCTAACGCATAGTTGGTTTTAAAATGGTGCATACGACGCAATGGCTGTGCGCTTGTTTCTTTAGCTCGATTATTGTTTGGGGAAGATGATACGGAAAGGGCATCTATTTTCATATTGTCGAACGTGTAGATTTCGAATGTCTATAATCGTGGGTTTTTTAATTACTTTTTATAAGTTTCTTTACGGGTATCGTTTTCGACTAAATCGAGGCGCGAGATTACGAAAATGGAGTCATTTACAAGTTTTTGTAGATATGGATATACAGGAAAAATATAGAGTAGTCTGTAAATATAACACTTATAAATTTATTTAATATACATAGGTACAATAACAAAATAAAACAATTACAACTAGTATATACACTTATATCTATTTCTTAAAAATCTAAGCCGTCACCAGAAGGCAGAGTAGAATGCTGGCAGCATTGCCACGTTGAATGGCAATGGTAATTCGTTGAAATAAAAGCCAGCATTCCGATCACCTGTCTACTCAACTATGGGTATCAAATGAAAGGTATTGGTTTGTATACTTCAAATCAGTTTTTGAAATTTCTGTAGGTTTCATACTTTTTGAAATATTCTGAAAAAACTTAAAAAAATACACATCCCCCTATCTCCAAAGTTTGCAGAGCGATCTATGCGATGTATATAGCGTTTGTACATATGGATATATATTTTACAGGAAAATATATAGAGAAGTCTGTAAGTTGATCGCTTTTTGAAAAATTTACAAAAAGGTGGGGGGATAATTTTCAAAAGGGGGGTTTACCTCACCGAGGGGGGTATCAAATGAAAAGTGGTAAGGTGTGTACAACTCAAAACAGTTTTTGTAATTTCTATAGGTTTCATATATTAGGTCCTTACATATGAAATTGGCGTTTTTCGTACTGGCCACTTTAATCACAAATTTCTCCTCTTTGGTAAGGAATTCCAAATTCAAATTTGTACAGCTATAGACTCATGTATTTGTGCTTCGATGATCGTCATTCATTTGTTTTTTTTCTTCTGTTTTTTTCTGTTTGCGTCACTCATTTTACAAAATGGAAAACTGAAAATATCGCATTATTTACGAGTACGAGTTCCGCCGTGGCACTAGTGCTGCGGAAACAACTCGAAGGGTGAAAGATGTGTATGGCGGTCGTGTTGCAAAAGAAAACACAGTTCGTTTTTGGTTCCAACGTTTTCGTTCTGGAAATTTTGACCTGCAGAACAAGCCCCGTGGACGGCCTGAGACTCAAGTTGATAATGAAGAGTTGAAGGCTATTGTGGAAGCGGATCCATCGCAAACCACGTCCGAGTTAGCTGCAGGCTGCGATGTTAGTGATAAAACTGTTTTAATTCACTTGAAGCAAATCGGGAAGATTAAAAAGCTTGAAAGGTGGGTACCTCACGAATTGACTGAAGCAAACCGGCAAACGCGCGTCGACTGCTGCGTTACATTACTAAACCGGCACAATAATGAAGGTATTTTAAACTGAATCATTACCTGTGATGAAAAATGGGTTCTTTACGATAATCGGAAGCGCTCAGCGCAATGGTTGGATCCTGGCCAGCCAGCCAAATCCTGCCCCAAGCGAAAATGAACCCCAAAAAAGTTACTTGTAAGCGTTTGGTGGACTAGTGCCGGTATTGTTCATTACAGTTTTCTCAAATCTGGCCAGACTATTACGGCTGATGTCTATTGTCAGCAATTGCAAACCATGATGGAAAAGCTAGCGGCTAAACAACCTAGGCTGGTCAATCGCTCCACGCCACTGCTGCTTCACGACAACGCTAGACCACACACTGCGCAACAGACGGCTACTAAATTAGAAGAGCTTCAATTGGAAAGTCTAAGACATCCTCCGTACTCCCCGGACCTTGCTCCAACAGATTACCATTTTTTTCGAAATTTGGATAACTTCTTGCAAGGGAAAAAATTCAACTCCGATGGGGCAGTCCAAATCGCCTTCAAAGATTTTATTGATTCCCGTCCGACTGGTTTTTTTAGTAAAGGGATCAATGAACTACCTATAAGATGGCAAAAGTGCATAGAAAATAATGGTTCATACTTTGATTAATTAAATATATTATATTAAAAAATATTCGACTTTTTGTTCCTCCCATACAAAACGCCAATTTCATATGTAAGGACCTAATATTTAGAAATAATTAAAAAAAAACTTGAAAATTTTACTATTACCTTCTCTATACTCTGAAGATTGCAAACCGATACATCTGAGGTATTCAATAAACAGCAGTCTTTAACCAGTACCTGACGCAAACAGAAAAAAACAGAAGAAAAAAAACAAATGAATGACGATCATCAAAGCACAAATACATGAGTCTATAGCTGTACAAATTTGAATTTGGAATTCCTTACCAAAGAGGAGAAATTTGTGATTAAAGTGGCCAGTACGAAAAACGCCAATTTCATATGTAAGGACCTAATAAAATGTCCGTTTCCTAAATATAACGTTCGGGAAATGTATTTTTGGCTGACCCAAAAACCGCACGTAATCTAATTGATAAATGTATTATAATTATTTATAGCCTGTCTTGATCCCCTCCCCGCTCTCTTTCCCTCTGCTTGGTGAAGGAATCCTGATGGTCTACCCCCTACAGCCCTGTGAGCTAATCATAAACAGGTTGACCATGGGACCCTTGCGTTAATGTCTTTTATTAGCATAGGTACGTGCCCCAAACAAGGGGGTTTAGCCATAATCACCACGCTTGGCAGGCTGATTGGTGCTTTTTCTTCTTTTATCTTTGGATCTGCAGCATGGTAAAATTATATTATAAGTTATTGTAGAATAAAGATTGTGAATTTTGTTAAAAAAAATAAATAAATAAATGGTTTGACACTATTCTGCCATGACATGACACTGGCAGAGTCGTAGCGAAAAGCAAGCGGCGCCATTAAGAAAGAAGTTGAAGTTAAATCTTGACATTAACTTCTATTTACATCCTAGAAATAAGTAAATAGGTATGTAACAAAGTATCCAAATTTCACTTAAAAAATGAGTACCGCGTCGTTATCAAAGTAGGTGCAAACATAATGTCGTGATGCCTGCATCTAAATTAAAAATACATCGATCTAGCCCACACTAAATGGCTTTAAAAATACATAACAACAAAATTCCAGACAAGATTAAAAGCCAAGGAAATAACAATAATTTTGAATTTAGATTAAATGAGATGCTCTTGGAAAAATGCTACTACGAACTAAATGATTTTTTAAGTGATACGTTTGGTGACTTGTAATTGACATCTTATATTAGGTCCTTACATATGAAGTTGGCGTTTTGTATGGGAGGAACAAAAAGTCGAATATTTTTTAATATAATATATATAATTAATCAAAGTATGAACCATTATTTTCTATGCACTTTTGCCATCTTATAGGTAGTTCATTGATCCCTTTACTAAAAAAACCAGTCGGACGGGAATCAATAAAATCTTTGAAGGCGATTTGGACTGCCCCATCGGAGTTAAATTTTTTTCCCTTGCAAGAAGTTATCCAAATTTCGAAAAAAATGGTAATCTGTTGGAGCAAGGTCCGGGGAGTACGGAGGATGTCTTAGACTTTCCAATTGAAGCTCTTCTAATTTAGTAGCCGTCTGTTGCGCAGTGTGTGGTCTAGCGTTGTCGTGAAGCAGCAGTGGCGTGGAGCGATTGACCAGCCTAGGTTGTTTAGCCGCTAGCTTTTCCATCATGGTTTGCAATTGCTGACAATAGACATCAGCCGTAATAGTCTGGCCAGATTTGAGAAAACTGTAATGAACAATACCGGCACTAGTCCACCAAACGCTTACAAGTAACTTTTTTGGGGTTCATTTTCGCTTGGGGCAGGATTTGGCTGGCTGGCCAGGATCCAACCATTGCGCTGAGCGCTTCCGATTATCGTAAAGAACCCATTTTTCATCACAGGTAATGATTCAGTTTAAAATACCTTCATTATTGTGCCGGTTTAGTAATGTAACGCAGCAGTCGACGCGCGTTTGCCGGTTTGCTTCAGTCAATTCGTGAGGTACCCACCTTTCAAGCTTTTTAATCTTCCCGATTTGCTTCAAGTGAATTAAAACAGTTTTATCACTAACATCGCAGCCTGCAGCTAACTCGGACGTGGTTTGCGATGGATCCGCTTCCACAATAGCCTTCAACTCTTCATTATCAACTTGAGTCTCAGGCCGTCCACGGGGCTTGTTCTGCAGGTCAAAATTTCCAGAACGAAAACGTTGGAACCAAAAACGAACTGTGTTTTCTTTTGCAACACGACCGCCATACACATCTTTCACCCTTCGAGTTGTTTCCGCAGCACTAGTGCCACGGCGGAACTCGTACTCGTAAATAATGCGATATTTTCAGTTTTCCATTTTGTAAAATGAGTGACGCAAACAGAAAAAAACAGAAGAAAAAAAACAAATGAATGACGATCATCGAAGCACAAATACATGAGTCTATAGCTGTACAAATTTGAATTTGGAATTCCTTACCAAAGAGGAGAAATTTGTGATTAAAGTGGCCAGTACGAAAAACGCCAATTTCATATGTAAGGACCTAATATTAATTTTATTTGACATACTTACCTGTCATACCATTTTATTAATATATAACGTATCTAACCGTCTCCTATTGCAACCCCTAAATATATGCATATTTTGAGTACCTATTCCTTAACATAGTCAATTAGTCCTGACAAATGTATGTACTCGTATGTACCATAATATGATGCAATTTAAAAATGAAATGAAATAGCGAGGTGTTAAAAATAACACAGAAGAAAGCTGCTGACGTTCCTCTGGTAGGTTTTCTTAGTCGATTCTTGCGACACCACGGGATGAGGGGTCGATTCTTACGTCACGATCGTCACGGCCTAACGTGCAATAATTTACCGTTGTAATCCAAGTAGAAAATATTTTATCAACAACTTACCACATTAAAAACAGCACTCTCGTATAAACGCAAATATGCAGGTCTCGACGGAGCCTACACATTTACTTCCTTGAAGCTCGAGACCCTAGGTCCGTGGGGTACCGAGGCTCAACAAGTTTATAAAAAGTTATCTGAGCGTCTGGTCGAAGTCTGGTGACGCGTGACCCGAGAGCTGGTGGGGAGCTGGCGCAGTGCATCAGCATTGCCATACAGCGGGGCAATGCAGCCAGCGTCTTGGGGACGCTTTCGACTGGTGATATGGATCAGTTGAGCTACCTGTAGATTGTTTGCAACAGTCTGTAGTTAGTTTAATTGTTTCAATTGTAAATACTAGTTCTAAGTTATTTATATTAATTGATTGTAATTTTCTTTGTTAATAAAGGCCAGTACTCTTGCAATTCTGTCAAAGTTCTGTTCTTTTCAAGCTCAGTTGAAAACTAAATTAACTTCTGCTTCAGGAAAAAACCTTTGAGAACCCAATGGGCGGGTAACTAGCTACTTTCAGACTAAGCGCTTAAACCACGCTTAAACCTTGATTTAATGCTGACCCTTGGAAGAGGATAATTTGCCTTAGTTTAGATTATTTATCCACTTCGTGAATGAGGTCAAGTTACACGTTGTTGTTTCGGATACTGAAATGCCATAAAGCTGGAAACATTAATGGACTCAATTCTATCGTATTAAGATAGATAGAAAATATATTATACCACACAAAGAAAGAAAACAATACAAACAGACATGTTTAGAATAGAGGAAGTATAAAGGGTGGCCTTATCGCTATGAGCGATCTGATTCCAGGCAACCTTGGGATGGACAGGACATGAACAATATAGACGTGTGGGCTGGCAAATGCCAGCCCACACGCGTATATATATTTATTCAAATGAATAAATATATTTAGATGAACAAAAAAGAAGACAAATACTAACACTAAGTAATACTACAATACCTTATATACATACCTAGTTCATTTCACATTTCATTTATTTATTTTAAAAGTGGACTTACAGTTCAAACCAAAACTTCCAAGAGTCAGGACTTACATGAGAATAACTAATAGAAACATACTAAACTAATACAAACTCAATACAATCATCAATACTAAAATTAAATATAAATATACTACATGAATAATAAGTTGTTCATTTATGAGTTTGGTTTATCGATAGTAGCAGACGTCATCGTCGTCCACGTTGATCGAGGAAAAATGCGGCAGGTAAATATAACGGCCGTATTATGGCAGTAAAATTACGCTACGTAAAAAAATTGCTATTTGTAACACCCCTTCCAGCCAAGAAAAACATGTACATTCTACAGGTTATATCCTATTTCAAGCCACGCTTTCAACCCCTGAAACTTTACATTAACTTTTAGATTATATTGCTACTTTGTTTAATAATGTTAATTGGCAAAGCTTAGGATTATGTAAACATCCAATTTTAATTGTATAAGAAGCAGAAGATAATTAAGTTGTTGGCAATACCTATCCTGACGATCCCTGCACCACATCCCACATCACACTAATATTATAAATGCGTAAGTTCGGATGGATGTTTTTATAAGTTTTGGAAGAGCGAGATTTCCTCCCAACACGTGTTTTTCGTATATTCGCATCGATCAAGGTATCCGCCGGCCCCCAAAGATTAACAAGGGGTACCCTGAAACCGTCTGTTTCAAAAGAGAACCCATTTGACAGTTTGGATTGCCATTTCATCTAGTCTCATTTTAACGCTCGGACAGAAAGCATGCCTAACTAAATTGCAAAAATCACACGTCCAAGACACAAAATCGCACGGGATTTCCTATTTTCAGTAGTTACCACGCCCTATCCTCAAGAAATCAGCGTTGAAACTTATTTTTTGGGTAGTACGTAAATAAATATTTTGTTTTGCAGATCGTCTGGTTCTGGTCGTCTAGTTCTGGTGGTTTGACACTTTTATATGTGACAGATGTTTCTCCTGGCATTCCAGTAGTCTTATCGATAGGCAGCGCGGCTATTACAAAAATAAAGATGATCTGAAATAGTTTTCTTTACAAATGTACGAAAAACACGTGTTGAGAGGTGAATTTTGAGGTTTGCGGCGCTCATACGCCAAAACTATTATTATACCAAAAAACATATTAAAAATAAATTGTAGGAAATTTTGTCTTGTTTCATTTTGTATTCAAGTTTTTATCGTAAAATAAGTCGCAATTTAGATATTGTTCAACTTAAAATTATTCAACGAATCGGGCTAGTTTGCATACTTTTTTCCCATAAATACTACATAGTACTATTTAGTTATTCAGTGTAAATACTGAGTAACGGGAACCGTCCTACGGGATAGGAATAACCACAGAAATGTGAATAATATTATTCAGATTTCTGTGGGAATAACTTTAAAACGTTTCCATAGAACAATAATTAGATTTTTGTTGTCTTGAAATAACGTATAGGCTTTTTATTTTACAGAAAATAGTATTAAAAATGCGAAAGTTTTAATGTATAGATAAAAGGATAGAACTTTACTACCTCTTCACGCCATAAGTACTGATCGGATCGGGCTGAAATTTTGCGTACATGTAGTTATTTGTTGAAGAGTAAAGGTTCTCGAGTGGCGACTGCGATGCAGTGCGAAACGGAGTGTGGGAAGACCTTCCACTAGATGGACGACATTGTAGCCGTCGCAGGGAGTCGATGCATGGAGGACCGCTATTCGTGGCGTCGTTTGGGGGAGGCCTATGTTCAGCAGTGGACGTAGTGGCTGATGATGAAGTAGTTCTAAACTGTAGAGCTGGCGGGTATCTGGCGAAGCGCATCAGCGTTGCCATACAGCGGGACAAAGCAGCCAGCGTCTTGGGGACGCTTCCGACTAGTATTGATATGGATCAGTTGAGCTACCTGTAGATTGTTTGCAACAGTCTGCAGTTAGCTTAATTATTTCAATTGTAAATACTAGTTCTAATTTGTTTTTTTTATTGAATTGTAATTATCTTGTCAATAAAGTTGTTCTAAACTTGTAATAACGAATAAACAAATGTTTATTTTTGAAAAACGCTCGCGAAGCCGTGGGCAGATGTTAGTCTCTTTATAAGTAATCTGTTTAATTTTGCCCGGAAATTCTGGAATCGTGAGACCCTACTTAGATTCAGCATACAAATT
The DNA here is from genome assembly GCA_963662085.1 of Eupithecia inturbata. Taxonomy (NCBI): domain Eukaryota; kingdom Metazoa; phylum Arthropoda; class Insecta; order Lepidoptera; family Geometridae; genus Eupithecia; species Eupithecia inturbata. Next base: position 1,811,234 of record OY759196.1, on the reverse strand, counting down.
GGGGGTGCTTGAGTTTATTAACATTTTATTACAAAGCTCTTCATTTGTATTTGTTGTTTTGTATATTAAATTTATCTTTTTTATGAGGCAGCTGTTTTTGGTTGACTTCATATTATTTTAAGCCATCCTTTTAACCATAAGTGTTATGTAAATTTTGTAACACGAGAAGGTCGAACGTTACGTCCCATTCCTAGTGTTGATCCATTTATTGCTACGTTTAGCTGAAGTAGTAAACATCTGAAACCGTATTTTTGTGACACCGTGGCGAGTAAACTAAAGTGTTTTTTTCCAGCAGTAGGCAAAGTGTGTCTAATACTTTAGTAACAATAATACTTAAATTTTAACTTTGACTTTAACCGACTTCGAAAAAGGGAGGAGGTTATATGTTCGGCTGTATGTATGTTCGTCAATTCCTCCGTCAATTATGGACCGATTTTAAAAGTTATTTAGCTCTTGTTTAGACAATAAACCCGAGGTTATCCCGAGGTAATCCCGAGAATATCCTCGGGAATACTTACGGAACCGTAAGTATTCCCGAGGGTTTAGCATTTGTCCAACAAAACTTAAAAAAACAGAAAATATTAAGGAATTTGAACTCGGTTTTAAGTTTTTTCAAAACAATCACATTATTATTATTTAGAAACTATAATAATTCATTGACCATATGTCATTCTTCGGAAAGACATCTGACATCGGCTTATGATTTTTGACAAGCGTTCTCAAAAATGACCCCAGTTTAAAATCTAAGTCCTATTAATTTAAATTCAAATCGAACTAAAACAAAGTTCAAAAGTTATGACGGCTCCAGCAGGCACGCGCCGCGCCGATGCGGATCCGGAGCGAGATCCGGTCGACGTGGATTTCCCATTTCCCTTCGCCATTTTCAATAACGGTAATTTGTTTATTTATTGGGAAATCGTTTGTATGGGCTCGCAAAATATAAAACAAATAATAAGGTATCATATCTAGTTATTTTATGTGAATGTTATATTTGGGTTTCATGATCTTTTATGTGAAGTTCTCTATAAACGCAAACTTTCAATGGGCTTTATCTTATTTAATAAATCTTTTGTTGTATAGGTACATATACATATAATGGAAGTTTATTAACAATGAAAATTACACTCAAATTATAACTAGCAACATTTGAAACAATTGAACTAACTACAGAATGTTGCAAACAATCTAGAGGTAGCTCAACTGATCCATATCTATACCAGCCGGAGGCGTCCAGATACGTAATCGCTCTTGTTATTTATGCGTTTATGCTCAATTTTTTTTTATTTTATTGATGTACATCTAAATATTTTTGAATCCGAATATTAAACAGAATAATATAGTATTATTTAAATTTAGATTTGTCTAATAAATATAATAATAAATAAATAACTTTCAATCATACAGGTTGATTGAAAGTTCACGAGAGACAAATCTAAATTTGTCCCACAAAACTTAATAAAAAAAGCAGTGGTATTATTAAGGAATTCAAAGCTGGGTTTTAGTTTTTTTAATCAATTATTTTTGTTGTTTTATTAGCTACCTGCTTATGCAGCATTACACGCGTTTTTACTGTACAAAAAATTGACAGACTGAGTTACTATGCTAGTTTTATACCATTTTCAATACTATTTCATGGAAAAATTAACTTGAATAATCTTCGTTACATACTATGTCGGCTCGACAAAAATCTAATCCTTTTTTTTTTAAGTCTCTATTTATTCGAGGCGACAAAATCAAATCTTTATTTTTAAAAGTACCTGTGTCTATGAAATATTGCATTCTTTCATTCAGTCTTCATCCACTCAACTGTCAACAATTAGGGAACTTCATAATCGTGCATGTGTCTCCATGAAAATAAATGAATATTCAATTGGGAGCACAAAATATCAGAATCGGGGCCACAGACTCCGAATCTACTAATAACTACTATTAAATCAGTTAAACGAAGCCACAAATTAGCATTAGTTGTCTGATGAAATTGAAATATCCATGCCCAATTTTAATTACAATAAACTGCCCAAATGACTAAGAGAACAGCAAAAGCTAAAGATGTGGTGTTTAGTTTTTGCTGAAACAGTGGAATAGCATTTATAATATCACGCTGCAGCCCGCGGCTTCGCAAGCTTTTTTCCGGAATAAAACGTAGTCTATGTCCGGCCCCGGGATACCATCTACCTCGCTGCCAAATTTCACCGAGATCCGTTTAGCCGTTCTTGATTATATATATATATAGATTTACTCGAAATAAAGTAGGCGTTTCATGAACGACTAAACTTTTTTAGTTATATGATATACATATAATATTACTAAATAGTATATAATGTAAGTAACAGAGAATAGTAGATAATAATGTATTGATTTGTTTATATTTTTGACGCATTTGAATTATCACCTATTTATATAACATATTTTTTTATTTTTTTTTGTTTTTTACCTCAACAGTTTTGTTATTTTTATGTTATTTTATGTTATTTAGTTTTATCTATAATTTTAATTCTAATTGAACTATTTTAATATAAGTGACATATGTGAAACAGACATTGCACACCGTGCCGGTAGAAATACATTGGTTCTTGAGACGACCACAACAGTGTATAATATTAACATGATGTTTACAAATGATTACTCTACTTTACCTTACCAAGTTTGTAAAATACAAAGATTTTTATTAAAATACTTTACAATCAAGGAGTTATTCCTCGTTCGTCCCACTGTCCACGTTCCGAGCTAGTCCGAGGGCAGAAGATCAAAATCAATGCTGCTTTCATCCCTCGTTCATTTTATTTCAAGCAATATGTCCTCTGCTATTCGAAGTGTCACTGTAAAGTGAAGGCAACAATATTATTCTGTGGCAACACAAACAAATAATCGACAACGAGTTTTCCCAAGTCCGTGATTTACTACAATTGCTCTTGTTGTATTCGGGAGCGAACCAGATGGCTAATGCATAAATGATTAACGCCCCTTATTTTTAATTTGTCATTTAAATTTAAATTGACGATAAAGTTACTAAAAATTACATAAATGGTTACCTTTTAATGTTTTCCACGAATTTTATAATTTATTATATACTAGCTGCTCCGCGGCTTCGCTCGCGTGGAAAATGATTGCACACCCCCTAGGGGTAGTTTTGTAAAAATAAAATCATATTTACTTTATAGTTTATTTATACCGAGATTTGAGTGAATCGAACCAAGGAATAATAATTTTCCATACAAACTTTACCACCCTTTTTTACCCCCTCAGAGGTTATATTTTGAAAATCAGATTAGCCTTTGTGCTAATCTAGAAGTAAAACTATCTACATACCAAATTTCATTTAAATAAGTTAAATAGTTACGGATATGCGTCGTCGTAACAATCATTCACACGATATTTTGCATTTATAATATAAGTATAATAAAAGCTAATGTTTTGAGAAGATACGTACAGGAATTGTCTACTAAGGTCTACTGAGGTTTTTAAATATTTTTAAAATATTTAAATTTTATAAGCGTAACCTCCTCCACCTCCACAGCGTTTAATGGTCCAATGCTGGACGCAGGCCTCCCCCTTAGAAGCGCCTTATTGGCTTTTATCTGACGGGGGTAATGCCCATAATCCCCACGCTGGGCATGAGGGTTGGGGATCGCAGTTCGGCGCGATGCGTAGTGTAAGCTTAGGTATAGGCTAGCACAATGTTGTAATGCTCTAAGCAGGATGGATGTTTGATACCATAAGTTATTTGAAGATCCTTATTCAGGATGTTCCCTAGTTGAATTCTTCCAAGTGGAAGGGTTTGAGGGAAGCTTTCACCCAGCAGTGGGTAAAAACGGGCTGTCTAAAAAAATAATCAAAAATCATCGATGTAAATATAACCATAAACATAAAAGTTTCCCACTTTTTCCGAATCCATTTATGGCAATTCTTTCAGTGTACAGGCTGTTCGTCTGTGGAACCAATTTGGTCGATATCAGACTTGCTCCTTCAAATCCCAACTGAAGTCCCATAATTTACTATCTACAGCTGTCTAAACGCATTCATTTAATTCGCTCCTTTCTCTGTAACTTAAGGTGTGTTCGCAGCTTAAGTGATTATTAGTTTTTGTAATGATAGTTTCCTCTGTATTAGTTAGTAAATAATATAGGCAGTTTTATATTGTATCATATTATATGTATTACCTAAAACTACTAACTATATAAATCAAGTTTCTGTTATTTGCTGTCTGTGCACTAACAACCTTTTTTTTCAAATATATTTTTCTCCATCCCAAGGTTGCCTAGGAGAAATCATTCTCAGCGATAAGGCCACCTTTTGTACTGTATTTTTTATTTAGATATAAGATTTTTATTTATGTAAAGGAAACTTTATTAGCAAAGAAAGTTACAATCCAATAATAGAAACAAATTAGATCTAGGTCCAATTTACAATTGTAACTGTTGCAAACAATCTACAGGTAGCTCAACCGATCCATATCAATACCAGTCTGACGCATCCCCGAGATGCTGGCTGCTGTATTATTTATGTTAATTTCAAGTATGTGTTAATTCATTCATAAAAGTTCTTACTCATCATATTAATTTGTCCGCCGTAGAGGGTCTACGAGTTCCGTAGACGCTCTACGAGTTTCGTAGCATTTGCGTTTTTCGTAGCCAACGGCGCTAAGATCCAATCTGACCAAGACGTTGCATTGTGTTGAAAACAATAAGATGAAGCATTGTGCTCGATGGTAACCCAGTTCTATCTTTCTGTATCAAACCAATGTTTTATGCATTCTGACTTTCGAAATATTTAGTGCCGAATCGTGCCTCGGTACCAAGTTGCAAGATAAATTGACGCTGAGCGTGGAATGTTTTTAATTTAGTAAACTCGGCACTTGTCCAATTCTTTTGTTTTGATGCTGAAAGTAGAAAACAATTGGTACTCAGTCGATGGCTGCTGTATATTTTGATAAAATTCAAACTTTCATAAAACTTGTGTAAAACGTATCAACTAGCTTCTTTGCGCGGCTTTGCACGGGTGATGTATATATTAAATGGTAATCCAAGTCTAGAACTATAATTATGCTTAAATTCAGTTCTATTCGTTCAGCAGTTTTGGCGTGAAGAGGTAACATAAAATCCAAACTTTCGTATGCATAATATTAGTGTGAAGAGTGATTTTACAATAAAAGCTATCTTAGTTTGAAACTAGGTCTGTAGTTAACCCGTTCACATTTAGTAAGGTCCAATTTCACCGTTGCAATTGAACAAATTCACGTTGCAATTGAACGCGTTTAATATATGATAAACTCAGTTTAGCGCATTTTACTGACATAAAGTTGATCCGGTTCAAGCGTTAAACCGAGTTCAAGAGCTATCATGTCACACAAATGTGAACTCGATCAAGCTGAACTACTTATGTGCTACCTTTAATCTACCTGGTTATATTGTATGTTTTAATGTAACTTTAGTTATAGTTGTTGACAGGGACCATTTTGTGACTCAGGCAAGTTGTTTATTTCTTCTTTATCTTTTTATTTTTTATTAATATATACTACTTGTTCGAGTGACAAATAAAAAATTATATTCTATTCTATTCTAAGTACCGTAATGTTTGTACTTTGTATTGTGTAATAAACTATTTCATCTAATTTTTTTTCAATCGCGGTGATACGTAGGCCTAAGGGACATCAAGTTTATGTATTTAATTGCAGTGAAGTGATAAGCGATTTGTATTCCGGCTACACGTACCGTTATCAGTCCTGGCGGTTTGTGAATTCTAATGTGCTCCCTTCATTGTAACGTACACGGTACGCGTTACTACTGGGAATCCATGGGAATTGGATGGTGGAGCGTAAATCGGATTTTGCTATGTGAAGAATAAATACCAAAAATTTCACTCGAAAAATTACGTCACATCGTCATCGAATGCGTAGAATATTTTAAATTCATTCCTTCGTCTTCAATTATTTAAGCAAAGTGTGACGAAACGATTAGTTTTTGTCTATTCTACCCAAGACACCAATCCCTACGCTTTCGAATGCTGCCAAATTATTTAAGTTTATTTACTTTTGTGCAATAACTTATTATGAGTAAGCGGTTGATAAATAACTAAACTAAATCTATCTATTTGTTTTTTAAGTCGCTGGTGTCTTGAAGTCGTGATCAGATGACTTACAATTTTATAAGTCTAAGGTTGTACTTTTCCACATGTTTGAGTCTATTAACTCAACCCTGGGGAAATATTTAGAAAAACTGTCTATTAACAAAGGGTCGCATTCTAGATACTTAATCGATACTAACTAAATAACGGTTTTTGTTTTTAGACCATTAATTTTGTGTGCCTACTGGCCTACATAAGTAAGTTTCGAAGTAGAACGTGATAATTTTAGAATTTTAATCGTAAACCGATTCAAATTCAAGTCCCTCCATCTATAGTTTCTTTCATCTTAGGTAGAATACAAAAAAATGTGTTTCTGTGTCGTTATCATTGTCATATGCCGTATTTATAATTTTATTATTTACTAGTTGATGCGGCAAACTTTGTTCCGCCTTAGAATTAGAGAAGGCGTTGCATACGAAAAATATATAAGAAAACGAATTTTCTTTATAGTTTTTGTGTAAATTTTTCATGGTCTTAAATAGTTATTCTGCTATTTAAGACGCAGTCAAATCCAACAAATCATAGAAGATCATTGAAATCGGTCCAGCTTTTCTTAAGTTAAATGGTGTAACTAACTCGACTTTATTTTATATTTACAGATTACGCAATACTTCCTACTAAAATGAGTTTTTCTTATACTGATTAATTTTTTCGCCCGTGGCTAGAACGTACCTAACTAACTTACATAAAGAAGACAAACACTAACTGTGTTAGAAGGAGTGGCGGATTGGCTAATGCTTGTCGTTGTAATGTAATTTTACTATAGCAGGTAGGTTATACCTACATAGATACTATGAAACTTACCGCCTACCGGCCCCGGAGGTATAGCGTACTTAGCTTATACATTATTTTTAAGAACTTTTTGTATCTCATTATATGTAAACATTTTGTTGTTTTATAAGAATAAACATCTTGAAACCGAAGAAGAAAATTAATATAACACTATATAATACTCTAATTGGAAAGTATTATATATTTTAATGAAGGTAACGTTTCACCCACGACTTGTAGTAAATAAACTAAATAGCCTTTCGAAGTAATAACGCCTATTCATACTTGAGTTATTTCGTAAACGCAAAACTCCCGTGGTTCGAATTTCCAGGGAATATGAAAATGTCAAGGTGTGATAATATGAAACTTAATATCCATTACTTTTTTCCTAGTAATAAATTTGAAGATAAACCCGAAAGAGTTGCGGTTTTTGGAGATTACTAACCAATAAAACAGTTATATAGTCTCAAGTGTAATAATAATAATGTAATGTAATCCCATTTTGATTGCGTGCGATCAATATGGGATACGTTCTATCCCATTTTGATCGCACGCGGATTACTCGTAAAGCAATGTTTCATAAAAATTATTCCCTTCTTTACTTGAATTCGTCTTCCTAGCACACTTGCTTTTGCACATCACTATTTCCAAGTAACGAAATGTGGTCTTCGCAGATAACTAAGCTTGGCTTCATTAGACGCAAGGTAGACGGCCAAATAACGTCTACTGGCATTATCTTTGTGTTGCCAGCTTTGTTACAAATTCTGTTTCTTCTCTCTAGAGCATTTGTTGTTTGAGCTACGTTTAATAACGTTTATACTTCTTTGTATAACTTTACGTTAATTATTTTACTAGGTTAAAATTTTAGGGAAGCTTATAAATATAATAATAAATATAATTATGTGTACCTATTATATATAATTATGTCCTTAAAAAGTGATTACCTAACTTAACTTCGGTCTGATTCCTACTGAGGTCCTGAACAAAAACGAAAGAAGATCCCACAAGAACGATATGAAACGAAACCTTCGTGAATTAACTTCTCTATAAACTTAAACCGAATAGTTCCCTGTTTTGATCGTAAACCCGTTAAGAAAGTGCGGAACAAAGTTTTTCCCTAAAAAATAAAGATTAGCCCAGTCGTTTGCGTCAAATAAATCCAAACCTTTTCTTCGGAAGGAACGCGAGGGCTATAATGAAATTTCGAAGGCGATTAAACGTTCAAACAGGCTGCCAAAAGGCAAGATACATCTTCACTATAAAAGTTGATTGCGAGCGCGGGAAACTACACATTTCCTGGACGTAACGTTAATTTCGAGGCGTTTTATACGATGAAGGAATTGCCAGAAATCTGTACGGTGAAACTGTAATCATCAAGTGTTGCAGTAAAGATGGAGTCAAGAAGCGAGTTGTTGCGTGAGTTTTATTCAGAATTCATAATATAAAGTTTCTGCGTTTTTATGATATTTTGTAGCCGCAACGCGTGCGTGGGATGGGATCGATGAACACTAAAACGACAAATAATACGAACTTTCAGCTGCGGCATGTTTTTTTGTTTACTGTCAATAAACAAACATCAATATCGTATCATAAACTATGCAAAACCGCAACTATTTGCGGTATAAATAACTCTGAAAAACGTATTTATTATGGCCAATTTATTACGCACATTCCTTCGGGAATAGGGCACCTTGCCAAACAGTTCAGGGTCGCAGATAGGCTTAGTCTAAGTTATGGTAAGTATCAGTGACGCTAAGCCTAAACAGACAAAGCAATGGAAAGAAAAATATCTATCTAAATACGAGTAAATGTCGATGATTTCTGATGCAGAGTATAAAAATGATAGGTCTTAAAACGCTCTGAAACGCGTTCACTTCCTTTTGAAATAGATTATATTTTTTTAGAAGGTTGGTTGGCAAAAGGTCTGGTTTATCGTTTCGCAAATTAAAAGAGAATTGATGCATAAAAATGTCACAAACGAGAAATGTTTTCAAAGTCTATTATAAACACAAAATTCATCTCAAAAGTTAGGAGACCTCAGTAACTTGTCCCCTAATATTGTAATAATGACCAAACGTTGCAAACTTTTTAAGGGCTCAATAAAAAATTAAATGGCGTCATCACAAAATGAAAATTCTTTACAACCAGTCAACTTTTGTCGTACCTTGTGAGTTGAATTTCGTTAGTAAGTTTCGTTTTTTTCCATAAACGAAACGAACCATAATTAAAATATCTTCAAAAACAAAGAAAATTACAATTATAGAATAGAACCAAATAAGAACTAGTATTTTTAATTGAAGCAGTTGAGCAACTGTTAACTGCAGACTTGCTAAAGGTGATCCATATCAGTACCAATCGGCGCGGCGTCCCCAACGCACTGGCTGCATTTCTTCGCTGTATGTATAAATACTGTATTAAATAATCTTTATTAACAAAGAAAATTACAAAAAAAAAAATAATAGAAACATATTAGAACTAGTATTTACAATTGTAACAATTGAGCTAATGGATATTATATTTATGAATCAGTTGAGCTATCTGTAGATTATTTGCAACTGTCTGCAGTGAGCTCAATTGTTTCAATTGTAAATACTAGTTTTGTATAAATTAATATAAATATATAATAATATAAATGTAATGAGTTTTATACATAGATAGTACAAAATTAGGAACGGATCATTCAATGAGAAAATTCTGTAGACTCAGACGAAAATCAAAGAAGGGTGTCTTGTGTATTACGAAGAACTTTATAGCTACTGATTTATTTGTAAGATTTATAAGACTTCTGAATGTTCTCTTATTAAATGTTGATTTATTTATACAGCTTTTTCTATCTCATTCTGTTTATAACAGCAATAGTTGGTGTACAAAGTACATGGGTATTATGTATGAGCTACGATTAATGGTAATGGTAACCGAATTAAATTAAGGTGGAAGTTCTTAGTTCGGCTGTTTTTTAATGCGCGTGTCTTACTCGATGTCTTCGATTTTGATGATTATTTTGCTTTTGTATAGAGATTACGCGGTGGTCTCATTAAAGTTTTGTGTCCGATGATTACAATTTTTCTCGAAAAACAATAAATAAAATAAAAAGTTTGATTATTCGGACATTTGCTCACAAATTACACAGGAGGTTCTACAAACCTTACAAAAAAAACATAGATCAAATAAAAATAGGTACTAAGTTTACATGTTACATACAATTTTGTTGAGCAGCCATTCAACAGAATCCCAACCTATGGAGTCTAAAGAGTTAGGGTCCTGTTAAAAGACTGCATGATGAGCGAAACAAACTTACTGCCTACAACCGTGTTGGTACTACATGGGTTCTGGACAGCAGCGAGGTGGTTTTCTTGCGGATGGTGGCATGCAAGTCATTAACCTGGGTCTCAGCAAACATGAGGGATGCGCTGCAGAAGCGGAGCAGCCCTAACAACATCACTAAGGCGCCATTCGATCGTAACAATAAACTGTGTTTTTTATCGAGAATAAACCTTCGTTTGAACAACAAATCACCTCATATCAGTACAGATAGTTAGAATAAATTTAAACATTTTTGTAAAACCATCTACTAACGAACGCACTTGCTTTGTGTACTTATATCTTTTTCTACATCCCTAGGTTGCCTGGAAGAAATCGCTCTCAGCGATAAGGCCGCCTATTGTACTAAGTATTTGGTAAATGTAGATATAAGGTTTATAATATGTTATTTTTTTAAGTACAATAAAGTGTTCATTCATTCATTCATTCATGCACGTACTTCTTAATAAAGGCAAGGCTAAATCCTTTGTACCTAGTTCCGTTACGACCTATGCGTGGAATAGGTCCAAGGCCGCTTCCCGGTGCTTCCGCCAAATACACTTCGTGACGTCGTCGCTTCTCTGTTTTTGCATTCTTTCACGTTCATATTGCTTCGTAGGCGGAAAAACTACCTATTTCACTGATCGCTGGTAAAATTTATTGAGCGGAGCACTTTTGTCGAACTAACGAAATATTTTTAGTATGAGCGGGGATGACCCAAAATATTAAAATCTATGACATGTGCGTCTTCTGAAAGAAGGCTTTACGACAGTAGCTTTCGTATAGCTAAAAATCGGGGCTCTGCGGGACGGATCCCTCCGGGATCGGGGCTCTCAGGGAGTAACCCGGTGTTTCAATTGAAGTTCTAGCAAGTGAATCCGTAGGCAAAATTTGGCATTGCAAATTAATAGATGTTTATTGGTAAACCATTTAAAAATAAGTAAAACTTTATTTAAAAGTAAAATGACACTACAAAAGTTACGTGTCGAATGTCTGCCCTCACATTGTTTCTTGTTCCTAGTATTTTAAATCTTAAATTAGGTTTAGCTAGACACTTGGGTTCTCTTAAATAAATAATTAATGAATAATGCTGGACAATTCACAAAACATTATCTGGCCCCAAGCTAAGCAAAACACTTTTATGGCAGAGGAAAAATAAAACAACAGTTAAAACAATTTGTAAACTAGTATTGGACAAGAATAAGGTTTTACACATAAACATAAAGATATAACCGATTTGTATTCAGTATTACACAGATTTCTTGTTTATTGTACAGCTGTAGGTAATTACAGATTTGTATTAGCATAGCGGGCGGTATGGCCGGTATATTAATAGAATGTGGAGTAGACAAATATAAGTGAAACTTCATTCAAAGAAAGGAAACGGCAAATAAAATACCGACATCGCAGCATCACGGCCCATTTATGTAAATAGTTGGCGACCCTCAGTAAGTGGACACTTAGGGAAGAGCTGGATTAGGAAGCGGCCCGTTTGTCAGTTGATCCGGGGCGAAATCGAAATACGGAGCTAACAGCAAAATACCCTTTGAATTATACTTATCTACTGTATAATAATTGGTTTATTAACTTTGCTTTGCCAATCATGCAGTCTTGCAACAGGGTGCTAACTCTTTAGACTCCTTAGGTTAGGATTCTGTTGAATGGCTGCTCATCTCTAAGCCCCGTATTATTAAAGCTTGCTCAGTCATAGATCTATGCTTGGGTGACGTTTATCCTTTAGAAAAGCGTTACTCAAGCATAGACCGATGACTGAGCAAGCTTTTATAACACGGGCCTTATTTGTATGTAACTTTCTATTATTATTGTACCTTTGATTTATGTGCAATATTTGGTACTGTGTAATTTATGGGCAAATTTCTGAAATAAAACTCTTTTAAATTATCATTATACGTTAGCACAGCGGCATAGTCCTGCGAAGCTGGGAAATATCGTTGCATATTTGTATTTATTGAGAATGGAGATGGGTAAGAAAGATCATATTAAAAATTAATTGAATCAGAATCACTTACGTTTATCTCCATAATCAACAAATCGCCATTAAGAGGCGAACCTCCGTTAGGTTCGCCTCTTAATGTTTAGTTGTTAAAATAGGCCTAGATCTGAGTGCACACGGGATCCTCGTGATAAAAACTCGAATTACATAAAATTCAAAAATTTTTCTTTAGTTGCTTGAATGTGAAAACACGTTTGAGATAAAAAATTACGATGAAAAAAATTCTGCGGTCTATTGAAATTATTTATGTTTTGATTTGTAGATTATTACTAATTATTTAGTTCCTTGAAACAGTTTCTTCATAAGTTGTGATTTTTTTTTGTAAACAAGCAAAATCTTGATTTTTGCGCTTACGCCGTTCCAAAAACGTATGCTCTGTCCCGCTCCTATGAACGCGAAATCCTATCCTTTTCACAAAATAGCGCGCAATGCGCCCTCTTAAATAATAAGTCATTTCAATCCATTTTTGAATACAAATCTGGCAAAAAAATGGCAGATCTTTTGTACACAAAATTAAAACTGAAATTCCGTGCTAACAAATAAATTTTGTTAACAAATAAATCTGACCCAACCCCTATACGGGATAAATGGCTACGAAGAGAGAGAGAGAGAAAGGTCCGTAGGTACAATTCTTTTCCTAAATGGGGCATGCGAAACAGTGGCCCAATTGATTCGGGACATTCATCACTCAGCTTACAAGATTTGTGCCTACCTAAACCCAACCATTTGTTAATATTCGCAAGAGGGCAATTTTGTATTCGTATTTCAAGTATTTGAGTCGTAAACAAACATTATTTACGTCTATGCTATAATTAAACATGACAAGTGTTTTCTACACGAGTAACGCGTAGACGTAAATATTATGTGAATTGAATTATAACTAAATAAACCGAGAGTGAGTAGGCTTGTGGGTATCTATCAACTGTTTTCCTGTGACATTTATGGTTTGTGTAATAATTCGCGCCTATCAATTTCATTAAGCTGAACACATCTTAATGAAATTTGGCAGGATGGTAAACGGTATCCTGGGGATGGACATAGGCTACTTGAAAGACTCGTGCGAAGCTGCGGGTAGAAGCTAATATTATATATTTTTTATAGTAAAACTATTAAAAATGCACAAACTACACAATCATCAAAATCAACTATAATTCTCTAAACAAACAAATCTTGTTTAAATATTCCGTATTAGAACGGGATATTTAAACAAGATTTGTTTGTTTAGAGCTTTCCTATAAGTGGTGTTTTTTAATTAATATAATTTTTTTATTAATATAATGAATCTGTGAGTCAACGAACCAACTTTTTATTGCCCTACCTTCAAATACACATTTAAGCAGGTAGGACACCACACTATAATTCAGCAAAGTAAATCAAAAGGAGAGCTCAAAACAACACAAAACATTGTAAATAACCATGTTCTGTCTTGTGTTGAGCTTTTGAGCCCTCTAATTTAGGCTGGTAGGTAATGTTACATCGCAACATCTTTTAAGTACAAGCTGAAGCACTGGCTTATTGACAACAGCTTTTACAGCTACGATGAGTTTTAGCCTGTAAAAGTGATAAATATTGTTATCTGTCAGTAGATATATTAATTGTTATCTAACTAGATAATAATTAATATATCTACTACAATTTTTCTACTATAATTAGAGAATAGTTATTCTCTAATTATCATTTTTAAATTAAATGTTAAAATTGTAAAATTTTAAATTATTTCTATACAGAAAATGTAATGTATTTATTACTTCTAGAATTTAATGTACTACTTACTTTTTATAGACGCGAATATGACGTGTTATTCTTGTAATGTACGAAATAAACTTTATTGACATAGAAAATTACAATTCAATAATAAAAACAAATTAGAACTAGTATTTACAAATTAAAGCAATTAAGCTAAACGCAGACTGTTGCAAACAATCTACAGGTAGCTTAACTGATCCATATCTATACCAGTCGGAAGCGTCCCCAAGACGCTGGCTGCATTGCCCCGCTGTTACGCAATGCTAATGCGCTGCGCCAGATACCCACCAGCTCTCGGGTCACGCGTCGAGTCGACCAGACGCTCTAATAACTTTTAAAAACCCGAAATAAATGATTATTGTTATTGTTATGTTATGGTAATGTAAAGTATACCTAAGACTAGTATAGTATTATACAGTCTGTGCTAAAACTAATTGTCAGAAGCATGGTAATTTTTTTAGCTAGATAGATCATCGAAAACGCAACTTGCAAAGATTATGAATAAGAAAATTTAATTTGCAACTCATACAAAAATAAAAAATGCTGTAAAGTAAGTAAGTTTACAAACCAGACTTAAATTATGAGTGGGACCAGGCGACACCAATGAGATGCCGTTTGTAATCAGGCGACACCATGATTACAAAACGGTCTCTGATTAGGTATTCCTTGATTTTTGACTTTATTTCAAGGTCAAAAAGAAGATTTGACTTCTTTCACGAGGAACATTTTAATTGCGTATTGCTTAACCCGTATAAAAATTAAACACGAATTTATAAAAAAATTGCTTCACCCCGCGGCACCGCACGCACTTTACCGAGATAAATAGTAGCCTATATATAGCCCGTCCCTGGGATACCGTCTCTCTCCCTGCCTATATAGTCCGTCCGTGGGATACCATCTCCCTACTCCCTGCCGAATTTCATAAAGATTCGTCCAGCCGTTTAGGCGTGAAAAGGTAACAGACGACAGAGTTACTTTCGAATTTATATACTTGTATAAAAGAATTTAACAACGTAAAAGAAATATTCCAACCTCAAAATTTAATCAAAATAAAAAGTAACAGAAACTGATTCCAAACTGAATTTACACAAATCTAGATCTAAGACACCGAAAAATGACAGACTCAACGGGCAGGGAGATGTTTCCTCGACGATGGTTCGCAGCAGAAAGAGGGCAAGCCTTGGTCGAGCGCGCCTTTTATACAGTTGCGCGCCACGATGTTTTTATTTTTCCTTTACGGCCTCTCCTGATCGAGTCCGCCTCGGGCTCTTCAGCTCTCTTGATCTGTATCTAGCAGGGGCATGGACAGCGCATCTCTAGGCTCAGATGGGACTGGGTTCGGGCTTGAAGCTGCTTCTCCTGGCGGGTCCTCTTCTTGGGGCGCGCTGGCACGCGGCTCCAAAATGGCGCTTGCATCAGCATCCATCGGCAGTGCAGCATTTCGTGATGTGCAGGGTTGCTGACTACCACACGTGGACGGCTGTGCAGTTGATAACGGTTGCTCTCCAACTATAGGAGAGCAAGCAGCATTCTCGGTGAACTCTGAGTTATTAGGGTCTGCATCTAAACACAACATAAGAAAAAAGTAAGCCAATGTGCATGTAACATACACAAAGGCCGTATTAAGCAGTGAAAGTAAAAGCAATTTAGGATATGGTAAGACCGAAGCTCATAGCTGAGCTCCACTGGGAAATAACTGCATTATGTGCCTAGCGTAGGGCCCATAGCTAGACACACAATGAGTTATAAATAAAAGAAGGGTCTTATCAAGTTTTTTAAAAAATCTCAATCGATCAAGTTATGATTATGAGCTTTCAAAGTATGTTAAAAACATTGACTCGTACATATTCAAAAAGAATATAAAAGGAACCGAAATTCTGATATTGGATAAGCACGCCGTGCGTGGGGCACTACCTACTCACAGCAAAGCCCTGACACTGGATAACTAAGAGGCACGACGTGAGGCATTAGTTCATCCAGGGTACCTTTGGTCGAGAAGCACGACGTGAGGCGGGACCAAGGCTACCAAGCTAAGAAGAAGGGGCCGCCTTCTCCTTAACCCTGTCCTCTAGGTACAGGAACACAAAATGCCCCATGTACCTACAATGGCTGCACTCTTTACCTTCAAAGAATGCAGCACAAACATCAGGAGTCCACTCTCCGCGCCATGGGATGATGTACTCTGCCGCCGCCTGCGTCGACTTCCCATAGGAGCCCGCCAGGAGTTGCAGCTCATAGCGCCCATGCGGCAGAGCCTTTACCACTCGGTACGGCCCTCGCATACAGGAGTCCATCTTGCCCGTTGACTGCGCTTGTTTCCTGACAAAGACCAAAGAATCAACTTCATAGACACGTGGTGGACGTCGACCTTTGTTTACATAAGCATCTTGTTGCCGTTGATTTTGCCTAAGACGCTCAGATACTCGCTGTCTACCCATCTCTCGCAGAGCTTCCCTGTTAGGATTGGATCCATCCAAGGCCACATCCCGTATAAGACTACGAATGAGAGGTGTAGCCGCATCAATACCCACTAATGAGTTGAGGGGAGATCGTTGTGTGATGCGGTGCTTGGTTATGTTTAAGACTAGCATAACCTTCCACATAATGCTCGGCCATTCTTGCTGTCGGTAATTACACTCGATCCGTACCATGTTAAGGACTGTTCGACAGTAGCGCTCAACCTGCCCATTAGACTGATGCATTTCTGGCGTTATCAGATGTATCTCACAACCCATACCCTTAACCCAATCAAGAAATTCATTACTCTGAAACATTCGACCCCTATCTGCTACTATTAGCCTTGGGGTTCCAAACAAGGAGATAACTTTAAAGTGTCGTTTTAATTCACCAGTATCTTGGCGGTGCATTGGATATAGAAGGCAAAACTTTGAAAATGCATCTATCACTATAAGAATATGACGATAGCCACCGGACTCAGGCAAAGGCCCTAGGACATCCATGTGAATGGTGTCAAATGGAGTTTCGGGTTTTTCCCAAGAATTAATGGGCTTGGAGCTCCAAACAAAACCGAATTAAAACGAGCATTTCAATTCGGTTCCACTCGGAGCCAAAGCTGGCTTAGAATCTTGTGCTGTACCCGTTTCTTGCTTACTGGTTTTATATTTTTTACAGTTTACCTGCTTATGCCCCATGAGGCCACAGGAAAAACATTTACCTGCCTCGAACTTACGCTTCCTCTCGTTGGTTGAAGATGATTCTTGCTTGTTTTTAGAGTTGGAAGAACTCTGAGGTGTAAAACGAGACTTAACAGAGCAGGGTTTTACATAGATAGAAAAGAACTGTACTAAGTCACTAGGCAAAAGTTTTGCGTTCGTGGCCGCCGCTCGGATATTCGGATCAGTAATACCTCGTATGACAATAGCAGAGATAAGCTCTTCACTAAGCCCCTGAACTATGCGGAGGCGAAGCAATGAACGACGCGCATAGTCTGCATATGTTGTATAACCATCCGAATCCTTACTCATTACGTCGTATAATATATTAGCAACATCTGGGGTCTTTGGACATAAAGGCTTGAATTCCCGTTTGAAATTACTCCATGAGCGGTCAGCAGTGACCCACTCACTCATCCATACCTTAGCATCCCCCTTTAAGCAATGCCCTATACGTGAGAGACACTCATAATCGCTCCAATTGTTAAAAATTTTTGCCCTATCTACCTCAGCACACCAATCATCAATATCGTGTAAACTTGGGTCAAAACAAGAAACATAAAAGTTTTGGTTCGGTCTTACCGTAGTGTTGAGAGATAAGATAGCATTCACAATGCGATCGTCTACCGTATGCTGTGCCTGCGGCTCGCTTGTCCCACCTCGAGGCGCTCCGATTCCAGTCGACTCGCTGACTGGCGCCGGTAAGGGCGCAGGCGGCGTCGCAGACAGTAGCGGCGCCAACGCAGCACCAGCCTGCGACCCGGGCAGCGACGCTACAGGCGACGGATGCACCAGCCGTGGCGTCATTCGTGACAACGCCTCCGGCGGTGGCTGCGCCGACGTGGTGCACTCCTGCACGTGCTGTGGCGAACGCGCACGCGATGGCGCAGGCAACAGCGGACGCCCCACGGCGCACGTTGATCTCGATCGCCTGTTGGCACCAGGTAACGGTGACGGAGGCGGGCGCCTCCCGGTGCGATGTTTCGGTGAAGACGAACGCCTACTACGGCACCGTGAGCGCCTTCCAGCGCCCGCTGAGCGCCTCGAATCTGCTCGGCCACGTGGCCGCGCTGACACGGGGCTGCGGTCTCGGGACGGTGACGTGGATCGACGATATTCGACCCTATGACGCCTGTTGGATGAACGACGCTCATGCGACCTTGATGGTCGCCCAGCAGACCGTTCCTCCAATGCAGTCAGCCTGACCGCTAACGTCTCCATCATTCGCCGGACCCCTCCTTCCGGTGTACGGTCACGATACCTACTGTGCCGTCTGACCGAATCATCTCGTTTATGACGACTTGCCCGGTCTGACATTTTCCGGTAAAAACAACAATGAGATCGAAATTTTTGTCAAGGATACGTGGACAAGTAGGCGGGATATTACACGTTAGGAATCGTGCAGTATCCCACTTCTGAACTTGTATAAAAGAATTTAACAACGTAAAAGAAATATTCCAACCTCAAAATTTAATCAAAATAAAAAGTAACAGAAACTGATTCTAAACTGAATTTACACAAATCTAGATCTAAGACACCGAAAAATGACAGACTCAACGGGCAGGGAGATGTTTCCTCGACGATGGTTCGCAGCAGAAAGAGGGCAAGCCTTGGTCGAGCGCGCCTTTTATACAGTTGCGCGCCACGATGTTTTTATTTTTCCTTTAATATATATTAGTGTGGATATGGATTGTACAAATAGCCTATTTCACCGCCTCATCACGGATTCCGAGATTCGACAACCAAAAGCTCGTTATTGTTGCATTTTCGATTTACTCGGTAAATTAAGCTTTTCCTCATAAAATGTAAGCTTTAAAAGGAGTGTTATAAATAAAACTTTTGAAACTAATGATTGGCAACTAGCACTTACTCAGAATGGGAAATCATGGCAAATATCCGTTTACCTTATGATGGAGTCTAAACGCCAAAGGCGGCGTCAGCTTTGGCGGGTTGGTGCGACATTTCAGTGTATGAATATTAAAGGCTGACGACAGTGTTTTATCAATTTGTTGGCGACGCGCCGACTTTGGTTTGTGTATTTATTAATCAAATAATTTAGTGGAAATAGTTAGTGGGAGCATTCAAAGCTTCTATCCGTAGCACTTTAGGTTGTGTACTTGTGTAATGTATTTTTAAAGAGGAAAATCAAAGTGTGGGAGACCATGTGCATCGTAATGGTCACAGCATCGATGATGTGAAAGAAGAATAGAACTTTTTGTAGTAAAAAGAAGTGAACTGTGATGGCCTATGGAGAAAGGGTATCTCATAATATCCTAAGGTCGTGGAATAGAGATAAAGTTTTTTTTGTTTAAATGTGCTCTATATTTTGGACGATCTTGTGTAAAATACAGTTGCCATAAAGACGAGTTTTTTTTTATATAGATCATTTATTTGCAACTTGAACATACAATACAAAGGAATACAAAACACAACAAAAAGGTACCTTGTACAATGAATAAAATACGAATCCTTATTGACAAAGAAAATTACAATTAAATAATAAAAACAAATTAGAACTAGTATTTACAATTGAACAATTAAGCTAACTGCAGACTATTGCAAACAATCTACAGGTAGCTCAACTGATCCATATCAATACCAATGAATAAAATGTTTTTTGATTACAACATCTTCTGTAGCATTCTACACTTTGCCCTGGGACTTACAAAGGGTTGCCAATATATGTCCCCTAAATCGACTAACGCAACCCTACTCCAAGCAGCGAACAACATTCATAATTTTAATAAAGAACCCAGACAGCGGCGATCCGCTCAATATGTGACAAGTACATTCATTATGTAAATGTGAACATTAAAAGGTCCTATTTTACAAACTGAGGGTTAACAGAACGGTCCAGGGTTAATACTTCATAACAAGCCTGGAGGCGTAACGTTTTCGATCCTGTAGACAGGTAATTTGCTTACAAAAAAGCAATTTACCTGTCCACATTTAACATCTAACCTACGCTTTTACAAGCTTTTATTTAACTTACCCTGCAAGTTAGTTTGATGACTTACAATTCAAAAATAAAAACAAATTAGAACTAGTATTTTCAATTGAAAGAATTAAGCTAACTGCAGACTGTTGCAAACAATCTACAGGTAGCTCAACTGATCCATATCAATACCAGTCGGAAGCGTCCCCAAGACGCTGGCTGCATTGCCCCGCTGTATGGCAATGCTGATGCGCTGCGCCAGATACCCGCCCGCTCTCGGGTCACAATTGATTTGATGACAATGTATGTAGCTAAATAGGTATGTGTGAGACAAATCTTGCAACTGAATACTCAACCTATTGAGCTGAAATTTGGCATACCTACTTATGTAAGTTCGGTGACAATGCAATGTTATGGTACTATCGAACTGGTCTGATGATGGAGACAGGTGGCTCCTAAACGAAACGACGTAACCCCGTCGAGCTTGGGTTCGTTGGATTTGTCTTCCCATGCACTTTGTAATTTTAGAATAAAAGCTTGTTTTAAAAAAAAAATTGTTTTTAATATTACTTATTTACTCGTCCGACTATTAACCCAATTGTCGATTCAATTCAATTCAATTTAAAATTTCTTTATTATAACATCAGATATTACAGTATAAACGTATAAACTAGTGTACATTTTTGTTTTAAATCCTAGCTCACAATCTATGTCGTTTAGCAAGCATTTTACTTGAACAAAAAACTTATAGCAATGATCTTAATATAATTAAACAAAGGCGAATTCTATACACTGCAATTGTGTTGGCAATATGGTTTTACAATACCTACG
The DNA here is from genome assembly GCA_963662085.1 of Eupithecia inturbata. Classification (NCBI taxonomy): domain Eukaryota; kingdom Metazoa; phylum Arthropoda; class Insecta; order Lepidoptera; family Geometridae; genus Eupithecia; species Eupithecia inturbata. The sequence continues at coordinate 1,790,341 of OY759196.1, read as the reverse complement.
TAAGCTTTAGAGTTAATGATTACGTTTTATAATCTTGTTGTTAAAAAATTAATAATAGAAAATAGTGCATTTCGGGTAGATTGTTAAAGGAGCGACAAGAACTTGCATTGTTGTAGTGATCATGGACTACACACACAAAAGCTCGCAGCACGAGCGCGCCGCGCGCACGCTAATACCACCCGACATACCATAGATAATACTCGTAGGTACGGCTGAACCTGGCGCGCGCGCAACGGCGAGCGGGCTAGGCAAACTCACGCGAGTGGCGCGGCCTATTCGTTGCACTCTAGGAATAAGTGATGGGGTAGCTTGAATCGGTTATACTTATCGATAAATGAAATATTACTTTTGCGAGTTGTACATTAATTTTTAACAAGTTGGTTTTTATTGAGGGGGTTTTTATAAATATAAAATTTTTCTGATAGCTTGTAAATATAAACGTCAAGTTTCGGTAGTCCTATAAGCAAATGTAGTTTATGAAGATTAGTTCGAAAGGGAGTACTGTACTTTATTTTGAATAAACTGTATAGCCTGTTTATATTAGTACGGCACGTGCTGCTCCAGACAGGACACGCATACGTGATACAAGGTCGAACCAGGGTTCAGTATATACGTAGTTTCGTGTGACAACTTAAGCTAGAGCGCCTATTAAGGACAGGGCTTAGCGCATTGATAGCCTTCATGCCTTTCATATGTAGTTTGGTAGTGTTGATGGACCAGTTAAGTTTGAGAGTTTAAGAGTTTAAGAGTTGTCCAGTAACATACCTAGGCACTTAATTGATCGGCTCCAGGGGACAGGGTTCGATTTTTACGGTCCTTGATGGTACAGTGCGCTTTCTTGTAAATAGGATTGCTTCCGTTTTGGTATTGCTCATTTTAAGCTTCCAGCTATTAAAATAAGCTAACAGACGGTCGATGGCGAGTTGAAGTCGGCTTATCATTAGGTCAATATCAGAGGACGTTGTAAGCAAGTAGTATCATCAGCGATGAATTAATTGTCAATTATAGTGCGGGTACGGTGTCCTCATGCGCACACATTAAGTACCCTGCTGAACTGAAAATGCCTACAAACGCTTCGGCGTAATTATCGACCACTACATCTCAGCCCGTGGATATCGCAAAAGCTATCATGAACCTGATTCAGTCGACAGGTTAGGCTGTGCCCCAGTCTATTGTTATGTACTTGGTATGTACCCGATCTGTGATATTTTCATTATATTTTTATTTCGAATCTTATTTTTGACAATGAATGAATGAATAAATACTTTATTGCACTTAAAACTTAACATAATAAAAACCTTATATCTACATTAAAAACATAATGCTCTTTTACACCAGCTCTTATAATTAACACTATTATTGCCCACGACGCACATGTATACCTGGTCCTCCAGGCGGCAGCGGCGCGCCCTTGCTTGTCGCACCACCAAGTCTGGGCGTTGAATGCGTTAATCTTATAGTTACTCTGTTATCCACCGGGGGCGAACAGCGGTGCCCTCTCTGCACAACAATTCTACCACCGAACTGCGATCCCCAACGCTGCTATAGCCAGATGCCCATAATCCAGCGTGGGTATTACGGGCATCTGGCTATAGCATATCCGTATAATGATAGGCCCGTTACGCAGTAGGGGTTGGCCGCCTAGGCGGTTCGTTTGAGCGGCCAGCCACCTAATGCGGTTGGAACAGTGGGTGCGCGAGGTGCGCGGCCCCCGCGGTAGCCGCTAGTGCGTAGAAGCACATAGGAAGGGTAGGTACCCGTGGATGTGTGGAGGCGCTAGATGTTGTAGTAGGTATACTGGAATCTACACACCAGAGTCGCCGCCGGCCCGCTGACACGTCGCACACGACGCGGCAGTAGCACATCAAGGCATGTAGTGTCGGCACGCGACAGCTTCCAAGTTATTTGGTCATCACATTCATCATAGAGTTAAGCCACAGCCGCAGTGCTGCGCACGGAGAGGCTACGCACGTGTCCAGCTTCGCTTTGCATGTAAATGTATGTGATAACGTCCACTGCAACCCACGAACACGATACGCACGAATACGAGATTAATGACGTCATTACTTCACGCGTGGCTTGCTCAAATATGGCGCCACAAAGCTGTCAACGCTATGCACGTGTGCGTAGCTTCACTCACTTTTGTATGATTCAAAACTGTGCTGCGCTACAATTGTACTTTGTTGTGGGTTAATTTTCATGTATAGCGTGTGCTCCAGTGGAATGCGCCGCGTGGCCGTGCACAGCGTGCGCCGCAGTTAGCCAGCGGCTAAACAATAACAGTATCAAGAAGAAACTAAGTCGTTAACATACGTAACGCTAAAACCAAGTGGACAAAGCATCTATTGGCGGCCTGGAACATCCATACACTGTCACCGAGTCGCCATGTAGTTACCACTGTCTTGTCGAAATCAACACGCGAAATCAAAATCTAAGTACTCTACACACCAAACCCGCCAATACCGTCCAGCAATACCTGAATAAAACTACAGCCAGCAATTTAAAGTTGCTGGAAACTTCCATAATATCTCATACGTCGGAGATTCCCACTTATGATCAAGTAAGGGAAGTTGTAAGCCCGCTCCTATCTAGGCTTAGGGATTTGTGCACCGGGAGTAAACACGGAGCTGGGCTATGAGAGCTGCACTGATACTAGACAGCTAGATCATTGGATTGACTTAAGGGGCGAAACTAACGGGTTAGGCACTCCTTATTGACCATTTTTCAAAAAGTGTTCTACTTACAGACTTCTCTATAATTTTGATGGTAATTTTTGAGCTTTTTCAAAATATTTAAAAAATACAAAACCTACAGAAATTTTAAAAACTGTTTTGAGATGTACAAACCTATACCTTTAATTCAATACCTCACTCGGTGAGAAAGCCACCCCCTTTTTGAATATTATCCCCCCCCTTTTTGACCATTTTTCAAAAAGTTGTCTACATTTTTTTCATCATCCTTGTCTATGTTTTTCCTATACAATATAGATCCATATCTACAAACGCTACATACATTTCAGATGGATCGCTCGGCAAACTTCGGTGCTACTCGTAATTTGAGAGAGACGTACAAACCGATACCTTTCATTTGATACCCCACTTGGTGAGGTAGGCCCCCTTTTTGAAAATGATTCTCCCCTTTTGGAAAATAGTCAAAAAGGGGGAGGCCCTTTTTGACTATTTTCCAAAAAGTGCTCAACTTACAGACTTGTCTATATTTTCCTGTAAAGTATAGATCCATATCTACAAACGCTACGTATGTACATTTCAGATGGATCGCTCTGCAAACAAATTTTTCTACTTTTTCAAAATATTTCAAAAAGTATAAAACCTACAGAATAAAACAATTACAACTAGTATATACACTTAAAAACTATTTCTTAAAAATCTAAGCCGTCACCAGAAGGCAGAGTGCCCAGAATGCTGGCAGCATTGCCACGTTGAATGGCAATGCTAATTCGTTGACCGAAATAGAAGCCAGCATTCCGATCACCTGTCGACTCTACAAGAAGTTTGGTAATATCTTTATAAATGGCGTGTGCTCCAGGTCCCCAAGGACCAAGGGTTACAACCCCAAACGGCTCAAATAGTTAACCTCGGTCAAGATTAGCGTATTTTCGCCGTTTGAGGGACTCCGCTGATGTTGCTGCGGAGCCGGCCTTTACCGATGTCCCTGCAAGATGTGAAGGCGCTAGGGTATCTACACACGTGGCATCCCAAACTAAAGGCCGACCCATCTTCCAGGGAATCAGAGTCATACCGTCAGGTCTTTTACCATCATCTCGCATAAGGCCACGTGGTTCGAGGGTAGCTGCCACACTGACGCTGGTAAAAGCCCGACGGATGATGTCATTAATAGAACTATGACGGGGCACACGTCCTGCACTAGAGACACATGCCAGTGGATGGTGACCAAACTTATCAACGGTTTCACCACACTGACAACGGTGTGCAACTAGGCAAGGAGAACCTAAACGCAAAGAGGTGGCCACCCGAAATGAGTTATTATCTAAAAGGGTACCTAAATTTTTGGAAGGCAGAACCTGTAACCAAAGTCCTGATTCCCACTCGGAAACGGCGAGTAGACGAGCACGTTCTGATGAGCTAGTTGACGTATTAATAGATAGATAGATAGATAGATAGATAGATAGATAGATTATCACTTTATTGCACCATCAATACACTTATAAAACAAGAACTTAATACTAATTATATATACATAATGTGGCACAATCGGCGGCCTTATCGCTAACAGCGATCTCTTCCAGGCAACCTTTGGATGGATAGGATCAGTACGTATTGAATCTGACGGTGGCGTAATTGATGAGAATCAAACATAATAGAAGTACTTTAGACAGAGGGCAGAAAAAAAAAAAAAGACAAGAAAACAAGAGTGTTTACATAATAAAATAAAAATAATTACATCAGGAAGACTTATCAAGAGTGGACAGATAGTGTTGATGAACCATACTTTTGAAGATGGGAAGGGATTTAGCTTGTCGGATTGAAACAGGAAGGGCGTTCCAGAGTCTGGCGGCCTGCAAAGTAAAGGAATCACCATAGAACTGGGATGTGTGCGATGGAATTTTTAAAAGAAGGGTATCAGAGGAGCGAAGTGATCGTGAATGGGACAGATGGAGGAACTCAAAACGATCTTTAAGATAAGATGGTGTTGATGAATAGAAAAGAACAGAATAAAGGAGATTAAGAATATGAGCATTCCGGCGAAGACGTGGGTAGCCACTTAAGCCTGTTACGGTACTCAGAGATATGGTCAAACTTACGCAGGCCAAATATAAATCTAATGGAGTAGTTCTGAAGACGCTCAAGCTTGTTGAGTTGGTCTTCAGACAGATCGGGATAACTGGCGTCTGCGTAGTCTAGGAGCGGGAGCAATAAGGATTGTGCAAGCGCAATTTTGGTACAAGTAGGAAGGAAGTTCCGCAATCGCTTTAAAGAAGCACCTGTACCAAAGGTCTTTCTGGATACAGCTGCCAGTTGAGGACTCCACGATAATTGCCTGTCCACAAGTAACCCCAGATTTTTTACTGTATCGCTGACTTCGATCGCAACCCCATTAAAAATTACTTTTGGTATATTAAGCCAGTCGATACGAGCGATCATCCTAGAGCTACCTATGACAATCACTTGGGTTTTACTATTTTACTAATAATATCTTTCCGTACTAGCTCACATAGTGGCTCATCCCACAGTCTCTGAGAAGAAAGGACTTTGGGCAGATTCTGGTCAGGACAGGCTATTTTCCATGAGTCTAAAGTTTCATTGATACCTGTGATTTCATAATTTTGACATTTAGCCAAAATGCTATGAACAAGATCTTTAGTACCATGTACTGAAGATAAAAATACTGGGAGTGAAACACTAGAAATTTCATAAACTGTTTTGAGGTCCTTTGACATCCCACTTGACATTGTAGGTCTATTTTAAAATTTCGACATCCCAATTTTTACTGAAAATTATCTTTTTCATTTTTATTTTTTTTCTTTTGATCTGTACAAGCGCACGAAATGTATTATTATTTTAAATTTCACGTTATTTGCTGCTGCTGTTGCTGAGATATTAAAGACGAAAAAATGAACAGAAAAAGCGAGACCATAAGACTCGTAAAAACACTAAACCCCATAAAATAATAGTTAAAACGTACAGTCAGCATCTAATATTAAATTGGCAAGGCATGTGGTAAAGCTGTTCTAGTTAACCTGTGTCAGCACTCTTTAAGTTGCGACGAAGATTTGAGTGCTTCCCAACAATTACTTGCATATTTGAAACGCAATATGCACCACAACTTGATACGCGAATGTCGACTCTGCGTTGATGACGCATGGGGGTAAATGCGATAATCTTCAAATTTATGGATACTGCTGGTTTATTTAAGGAAGTATTGGTAGAAACTTGTAATAAACAAGTTCAGCAGGCATTAACTACGATTTTACTCGGTTATAGAACCCTTCATTAATTTTTCCCTCGTTCGTTCTCGAACCAGAATTTGCATCTCTGTGCAATTATGCGTTTCTAAAGTGGGTGATAAACGTACGAACTTGAAGTAAGCGGTTTTAAAGATCGCGAACTTACTCCGCTCGACGTCGGTGACACACGTGAAGCTTACTCACTCTGTATTGCGATGTCATCGACGGAAGAAGCTAAGTTGAAGTAGGTTACGAGCAAAATTTCAAACTTGTCGGATCGTCAACGGACTAACTCGGCGGCTTTAAAGTACGCGTACTTAGGGTGACACACCAGCGAAATAGATCATCGAGCCACAAGTTCGCGAATTTACTTGCACGTCTATCACCCACTTAAGTTTTTGTTCTTGTTTTCGCGGTTACCTTTGTTACCTTGTTGTATATTTGTATGTTGTATATTTGTTTCATTGTTGTTTTCTGTGATCGTTATAAGTTTTTGTTAAGTTTTTATACGGACTATGTTTTCAAAAAGACATATTCTTTTTGGATTGTAGAACTGACTATACACACAAAAAAATAACTTAATATCGATACAATAATTTAGAACCTAAGCTGATCCCGTGGGGGTACGTTTTCCTTGTGGGTACGACAGAGACACCTTGTGGGTAAGCAAATAAAATTATTTGGTGATAATACCCATGAAAGCATTTAAAATGCTCTACAAAATCATGTTTTTGTGTCTTTAACAGACTTTAATTTTCGTCAATTATTTCATCAAAAACCCTGCGATAAAAAAGAAAACAAACTTGTTTCGTATAAAGTTTGTCAAGTCACTTGATAAATGATCGCAAGCTTCATGACGAAGAGCACAATTTACACAACTTTATTATGCTCGTAATTGTACAAAGATTGTGCTCCTCGGCACTTTATAATACAAAGTGTTGGGATCACTTTAAAATATAACACAGTCTGTTCTAAGTAGTTTAAAATATTAAAGTGACTCTGAGATTCTTAGCATAAAGCAAGAATTTACAGTTTGCAATACTAGAATATCCTAAAATAAATTCGACTTCGACGGGACTTTCTTAGTAATTACCCAGAGAGGTTCACGCACTATAATAACAAAAACTATATAAATTAAATAAGAAAATTATAATTAATAATGCAGGTCCTACACATTTGCACTCGACAGAGCCTACACCTTTGCTCCCTTTGGGGTCAAGACCCTATGTCCGCGGGGTACCGAGGCTCTCCGGGTTTTTAAAAAGTTATCTGAGCTTCAGGTCGAAGCGACGCATGACCCGAGAGCTGGTGGGAATCTGGCGCGGCGCATCAGCATTGCCATACAGCGGGGCAATGCAGCCAGCGTCTTGGGGACGCTTCCGACTGGTATTGATATGGTCCGTTGAGCTACCTGTGGATTGTATGCACCAGTCTGCAGTTAGCTTAATTGTTTCAATTGTAAATACCAGTTCTAATTTGTTTTTATTAATTGATTGTAATTTTCTTTGTTAAACAAGAATAATTTTCTTTGCAAAACAAGTTAGTACAATTAATTATTTACCATTGAAACTGTTGAGCTAACTGCAGATTGTTGAAAATACTGTAGACGTAGCTCAACAGATCCATATTAACACCGACGCTGCTGGCTGCATTGCCCCGCTCTTTCGTAAAGCTGATGCGCTGCGCCAGATACTCACCCAGTTCTCGGGTCACGCATCACTTCGACCAGACGCTCTGATACATTTGAGAAAATCTTTTGTTACGATTGGGAAATCAAATAAAGCTTGTAAGTTATCGGCTTGTACATTTTAAAGCAGATTTTGTAATGTTTCTAGGTTTCATAACTTATTTAAATATTTGGAAAATAGTTGAAAAAAAGTTCAGTTTTCTCCCTTATCACTGAAGTTTACACAACAATACATCTGAAATGTATGTACCTACCATGAAAGAAATTCAGATAGCAAAGTTTAATTGATAAAAATCGTACAAAATTGTGGTGCATAAAGTATTGATCGAACAAACGCTTCTACTGTGGACGTACCATGCTCACTAGACCACTGCGAAATACTCGTAGTAATAGCATTTAAGCCGCGTCGAATTATTATCTCTTACCACCTCATTCGGGCAACAGTTTATGAAATATTCAAATTTCAAATCCTAATTTTGCCACCGGACATCGACCCCAGTATAATGTTTAATTGATATAAGTTCGAAAACCTCGGCGCGCGGGCCACACTCGCACTTTACGGATCTTGTCTAAAAGTTTTCTTACTCGATGCTTGCTTTCCAACTGTAAATAAGCCCTCTTCATTATGGTAGGCAAGGTACTTTTTCCAAACTCTAAGCCAGTCTAAACACTAATCAGGGGATATACTGCAGCCCATTAGGTGATGCATAGTCCACTCAAGAAATCTTCCATCTATTGTACAGAATCGCGATAGGTTTGTCTTAAGGCCAAGCATAATCGCTAGATTATGTAGGTGATTTTCAACCTCTAAAGTCAGAATCCCTGCGGCTCGAGGGATTATCCTTCATCAAGAAACCAGTGGTTAAATCACCTCAAATCAAGCAATCATAGCTCCGATTGCGTAACATTTAAAGTTACCTACCTCCGGGACTTAAAAGGTACCTACTGAAAGTTTTCTGTGATTTTCAGTAAGCAGTGCTTGGTGAGTTCATTTCTTTAAAGTAAGTAAGAAGCAAAATACCGCAGTCTATGCCGCTGGACACGGGAAGCGCAGGACCGGCTGTTGTGGTGGTATTTGGGGGAGGGCTATGCCCCGCGAGGTCTTTTGGCTGAAATAACGGTGAAACAAAAAGTAGGAAGTTCAATTATTCTTCTAAAAACTATACTCGCACTAAGTATAAAACATAAATAACAAGAAATAAATATAATAAAAAGATCAACTCCATTCAACGTTCAGTGGTAAAAAACTTTAGGTTTTTTGCTAGGTTTTTTCCACTTCACACCATAAGTCTGAGAACGAGAAAGAATGAGTCTAAGAATGAGAAAAAAGTCTGCTTCCTCCTTCATTCCTCGTCAGCACACTATGAACACGTCCACGGCTGAACATACCTCCCCCAAACAAGGGCGGGGGGGTTGCCATAATCACCATGCTTGGCAGCCGGATTGACAGCTGGAGAGATTGACACTGACATGTATATATTTTCTTGTACCATTAGATGAATCTGAATCTGAAGACTGCCAACCTACTAAAGATTCACAGATTTTCTTTGTAGAGTGCGTTTCATCAAATAGTTCCTATGTAGTATTGTTGGCACCCCTGTCTGTCAACAGCGTCAACACGCTATTTTTTTTATTTTTTTTTTTATTTTCTTTAGGTGGCTTTCGTGTCACTGCGGCCATGAAAGGCCTATTGTGATCGCCACTCAATTGTTCAGCCCTGAAGCTGCGACGTTCATAGTTCGCCACTAACCCTTGCAGCTGCTAGGAACTGCAGGATTTTCTTCCGGGTGATGGCTCGTAGCTCGTCTGGGCTGTGCAGGTGCTTGCCCAGATGGATGCTACGTTTTTGCATCAGTGCTCCGCACTCTCCTAGCAGGTGGAGAGGCGTTTCCTCCGCCTCTTCGCAAAATCTGCAGGATTGTGTGTCGCTTAGACCCAGTTTGAACATGTGCTTGTTAAGGCGACAGTGTCCAGTTAGGGCTCTTGTCATGATGCGAAGGTTGCTTCTGCTTAGCGCTAGGATTCGGTTGGTGAACCGTTTATCGAAGGCTTTTATTAATGACTTAGAGTGACTCATGCCCAAGGAATTCTTGGGCATGAGTCACTCGCAAAGCTTGGAAGCTTCCTCGAAGCAGGAATCCAAGAGGGTTCTGTTAGCCAGGCTTTTAGGTATGCCACAGAACGGCTCGGGGCCCAGCTGAGTCCCCTTGGCCCCGGAACGAGCAAGTTCGTCGGCACACTCATTGCCGTTGATTCCTGCGTGTCCCGGTACCCATCTTAGGACGACTCTGTCAACACGCTAAGACGTATCTCTAGGTTTTTCAAGGTTTTATTGCAATTTCTTGAGAAAATCATGCCTAAAACATTAAAAAGTTGTGAAAGAGTGATGGTGTTGAAGGTGAAGGACTTTTGTGAAAGAGAAAAACGTAACGAGGCCCCACTTATTCCATATTTATTATTCCACTTATTCCACTTATATGATGTGTACAAGCTCGGTTTGCCGCCATTACAGGTTAGTAAAATAGGCTTACCAGCATCAGTTTGGTTAGGCCCTTAGTCATATACTCATTATTATCATTTATACTAAATTCACACAAAAAAACGTGGGTCAGGAAGCCAGTAAGATAGTACAAATTACTGAAGAAGCATTTTGCGACAATCACTGAAAAGGAATGGAGGAAAAAATGTAAGCACGTAATAAAAATTGAAGAAAAATACTACGCCGATGTCTCGTCTATAGATGTGTGAAATGGATAGTTCGTAATCGAAGTAGGCTATGGATGATAGTTTAACTTCTGATGACAGTAAATATGAGGGAGAAACAGATGGCTTAAAGGACACAACTACTGTCGAAAATAATAAAAATAAAATTTAGTTTGTTTTACTCATCGATCCTATATTTTTAAATTCCCTACTATCTTTCTAAAAATTAATCATATCATCTAGCTGTTCCCGCGACTTCATACAAATCTTGTAATAGGACTTTCATATACCTTGTCGACTTTTACGAAGGTTATGGCTATGAATGGTATCTTATTCGTATAACACAGGTAATAAGTTGTAATGTGGATGAAATTTTGAAAGCAGACTGGTTTATAATTTAGATTATTATAATTTATAGCTTAATGTTTTAAAAAGAGGAGATCATAAAAATCATGACCTTAAGGCGCGTACGACGTCGCGGGTATTACTCAGATACATGACCTCCCTGATTTTATGCTAGCACAGAAAGTGTAATAATGACAACACTTATTTGCACTACTGCCAACATGACGGCATAGGAACTATTTGATGAAACGCACTCTAGTAGCTAATCAGTGTACAATGGTATTGGAGAAGGTATATCGGAACTCGTTATGAATAGTATTCATGGGATTGGATGGATAAGGGTTCCCCATTCAACCCGGTGTTCCCAGAAGAGACCTTGATCCGTGCTAATAACTATTAAACATGAGTCGTACCAAACTTCAGCCACTGTGGTTTGTCAGTTTAACATAAATTGAGGTTTCCAAGTTCTTGTAAATTAAGGTAGGTATCTTCCTTCAGCAGACCGCCTCGGAAACTTCAGGGCGATGAAACTTTAACTCAGTTGAAGAGAAGTATTTAATATTCAAATTAGTGGAGTTCTTTTATGAGTGCTTCTCTTTAATCGCGAACTAGGTATCCCAGTTTGAATACTTGGTTCTGGCATTTACTGGTTCCTAATACTGGGAATTTAGACTGAAAGCAACTTTATATTTTTTATTTTTAATAATTAACACTGAAACAAACCATCCGCACACTCAGATTCAATGGCGAAACCCCCGCTTTTTGGCTCAGGTACACACACTAGGAAGTACCGTGTATAATACAAACAAATTAGAACTAAGTAGTATTTATAATTAAAACAATTGAGCTAAACTGCTGTTTCATACAACTGTGTATACCTCTACAATCCAGATGTACATAGATAGCTCAACTGAAGGAAATACTTTATTTTTCGATAGTGACCATTCGATATTGGTTTTCGGTCTCCGAAATCAGCCCCCTTCTTGACACGTGAAGAATTTCCATTCTTATCATACCTTCATCATACCTTCCGGTATGTATTTACTATACAGGGTGTCCGGTAATTAATGGATAACCCCGCAGGTACATGTGGGGGGGCAGGGGGGCAACTCAAAAAAAATTAAAAAAAATATCTATCTGCAAAGGTCTTGGATTTTTTTTAATTTTTTTTAAAGTCCGAAATTTGATACCTTTGTTAAAAATTTTGAACACTACGGCTACAAATTCAATGATAACGAATTGATTTTCTCTGGAAATAACCGTGAATAATTGGTCTTGCTATGGCGTATCACAAATTATTCCTAGCCACAACTGTTTGTTTTTTTCAAACAGTTAAAAATAAAAATTAGTGTATTCGATTTTTTTATGATAAAGTTTGAGCACCTGTGGTATAAAAAAAACGTATGGAGACCGGGGTGGCCCACAGCTTAAAAAATATGCCTACTTCATGTAGTTTCTTAAAAAGTATTACACTTAATTTTTTTTATTGTCAAATAACCGACTTATGGCTACCTATGTTTCTCTAGCCCTATTTTTCTTATAACAAAAACAAATAATAAGATAAGAAATTTATTTTGAAAATCAGTGAAAGTGTATTTTGGGGTGGTTGGGGTGTTATTAATAATTGAAACAACAATTTCAAATAGGTAGTCTTATAATAAATGTTCAAATTGTTTGCCACCTACTCCTAAAAAAAAAATTTAAAAATCCTAGACCTTTGCAGATAGATTTTTTTTTTAATTTTTTTTGAGTTGCCCCCTTGCCCCCCCACATGTACCTGCGGGGTTATCCATTAATTACCGGACACCCTGTATATCTTCTAGTCTAGTTCTAGTTCTTCTAGTCAGCCATGGGTGAAAATAGGTAGTAGATACCTATTTTCGCCTATGGCCGACTAAACTCAATTCGATAATAAGAAAATTTAGTACCTACCTCCACTCTACCATTACTAATTGACTCTCAGTCAAGAAAATATACCTCCATAGCAAAATTAGATGATTAAGTAAAGCTTTTTACACTTTTCTGGTAAGTCGACTTCCTCACTTTAATGAGTTTTATCTGCTAATTTAATTTTCTTGATTACTTTCTCATCTCGTTTTTATTTCAGTCGACCTTTTCTCTGTAGGTCACGTGTTTATTCAATGAAGCTGTAGCAGGGTTCCGGATTATGACAGTGAAGGAATAGAGAGGGCACCTGTGTTTGCGCACTGACTTGTGCACTACAATATGTCCTGTGCATTTGCGCCAGTTTCAACGGAGACTAGCCATTTGGCTAATCTCCGTTGAAACTGGCCGCCGTGACTGAAATTTGCCTACGACGACCATCAACAGGGTTCCGTCCAACTGATTGTTGGTATTCTATACATTTTTGCAGCATTTGGAATTATTAACATGTGACAAACAATTTTTTGACAAAGGTTTATTGAAAACTTACGTTATTAACTTTGAAACTTAACCAAATGACAATACAATAAGCACACGAGTAGAATCCTGTAACGTCATTTTGCCAAGCAAGTCGACATGAAACGAAAAATAATTATGGACGTTATTGTAATTCACACGAGCTAGGAAATGTAGCCTATAATGTCGCATGATGATCTTACACATTTGCTTGTCGTCATGATTTATTAAGTACTAGCCCACGTGACGTAAGCGCGGGCTATTCGGTTCAAGTGTGCTGTAAGCAAGGCGTCAACCAACAAGTGGATAGGTTGGGGCAAGCTCGCTTACTGCGCGCTGGTTGACTGATTTTCTATGCTGTCACAGTAAAATGTATCTAAAGATAACAAGCTCATTATAATAATTATATTAGTTATCTGTGTGGATTGTCCAGCATTATTATTTTTTTACCTATTACCCTTAACACCAGTTCTGTGTAGCTTGGGGCTAGATAGTGCTGTGTGGATTCATCAGTATTATTGATTTATACATGAATGACAATTTTTGTGCTGTGCTGTAGCGGGGCGGGTTGTCTGTGCTATGTCCTTTATTGGTACGTTATTAATATGCACGTACGTGCGTGTAGAGTCTGAGCTAATAGAGTATAAAGATAAAAAACTTATGGCCTCGTAAATAACTTTAGGTCGTTTGACGGTTACTTTTTTGACCAATACGGGAAGGTCTGATTTTATTACCGAAGTTTGATTTACTGCTAGGAATTGCGATTCATGGCTGTATTTTTACGTGATTTAGGGAAAAACGTAAATGTGGAACATGTTTTTGAAGGTCACTTGAATTTCTCCGTTTGAAAATATCAATTGTTCAGTTCAATGTAATTTTTTTACTAGGAAAATGTACCTAGGCGTAGTCGCCTCGGTGAAGATACATGCATGCCCCACTGCCAAAAATGTACCTAGGCATAGTCGCCTCGGTGAAGCTACATGCATGCCCCACTGCCAAAAATGTACCTAGGCATAGTCGCCTCGGTGAAGCTACATGCATGCCCCACTGCCAAAAATGTACCTAGGCATAGTCGCCTCGGTGAAGCTACATGCATGCCCCACTGCCAAAAATGTGCCTAGGCATAGTCGCCTCGGTGAACATACATGCATGCCCCACTGCCAAAAATGTACCTAGGCATAGTCGCCTCGGTGAAGCTACATGCATGCCCCACTGCCAAAAATCATACCTTCTGATAATCACACTTCAATTCGTATCAAGCTGGAAATTTGCATAGATGTAGGCTTAGGCCCGTACTATGAAAGGTTGCTCGGTCATAGAATGAATGCTTGAGCAACGCTTTACTATGGCATAAACGTTATTCAAGCACAGAACTATGACTGAGCAAGCTTTCATGCCATGAGAACTGATCCAAGAAGAAATAACCTTAAAGCGTTTCCATAGAACAATATTTACATATTAATTTGTTGACTTAGAATAACGAATAGGCTTCATTTGTTCTTGCAACTCGGCAAACGTAGTGTAGGACTCCCTCTGGCCAGGTGGGATGACGATCTGCAAAATACTGCAGGCAGATGCTGGATGCGGCAAGCTGAATACAGGGCGCTATGGCGCTCATTAGGGAGCACCTATGCCCATCAGTGGACTAATATAGGCTAATGATGAGGCTTCTTTTTATCCTAGAAACATCGCGTGCGAAGCCACGCACAGAAACTAGTTAAATGAATCACAACAATGCCGTGTTCTGATGCATTAATAATGGAGTATACACCTTCACAGAATATGCGTTAACTAGCTATTAACAGAGTTACTAACAAAATCGTAGTGTTGCATTAGCAATCAGTTATAATGTTAATTAGTATGCGTACACAGAGTACCTATAAACGATCGTTTGCGTCAGTTTGCTAAGCCGAGTTCGATGTATTGGCCTACACTAGAAATTGTTTATTGCGTAATAATTAACGTGATTGGTGCTTGGATGTGTGAAATGGGTGGAGATGATATTTAATGAGTAACCAAGACCTACCGGGTTTTCAAAATTATACCTCTATTATAGAATCTGGTCGAAGCGACGCGTGACCCGAGAGCTGGTGAGTATCTGGCGCAGCGCAGCATTGCCATACAGCGGGGCAAAGTACCCAACGTCTTGGGTAGGTACCTACGCTTCCAATTTGTATTTTGTATTAATTTGGATAAGTTGAACTCTTTCTAGTTTGCAGCAGTCTATTCATGTAGTCTATTGTTAAAATAACACTGCTTAGTCATTGTTTAAAGACGGTAATAGTAATAATAATCATGCTGTACAATTTAAACAACTTCATCTAGCCCCAAGCTAAGCAGAGCTTGTGTTATGGGTACTAGATAACAGATAAACTTATACTACATAGTTTATTATCTATACCGTTAGGGTTTCGAATATCGGAGATCGGTTTCGAAACCCTTATGGTCTCGCTTTTTCTGTCCTTTTTTCTGTATTTAATATCTCTGCAACTACATCAGCAAATAACTTGAAATTTAAAATAATAATACATTTGGTGCGTTTGTACAGATTTCAAAATTTAAATTAAAATTAAAAATGAAAAGAAAATTTTCAGTACAAATTGTGATGATGAAATTTTAAGAGACCGACAAGGTCAAGTAGGGTATCAAATGAAAGCTATCAGTTTGTACATTTCAAACAGTTTTATATATTTCTGTAGGTTTCATACTTTTTGAAATATTTTGAAAAAAGTCGAGAAGTCTGTAAGTAGAACACATTTTGAAAAATTTACAATAAGGGGGGAATAATTTTCAAAAGGGGAGGCTACCTCACCGAGTGGGGTATCAAATGAAAGGATTTGTACATCTCAATAAAGTTTTTAAAATTCCTGTAGGTAACATACTTTTCGAAATATACTGGAATAAGTCAAAAAATTTAGCATTAAATGACCAAAGTTTGCAAACCGAACCATCTGATATGCCTTTAATTTTTAGGTATTCATTAAATAGCAAAGTCTCTTACCGGTACCTATAGTACATATTGGTATACTTGACAAACGTTCGAAACCCTCGGCGCACGAGTCACACTCGCACTTGACGGATCTTTTTTATTATACCGAAAAATATCGAGAGCAACAATTAAAAAAATAAGTGCTCATTTCGCGCCTTTTACGACTTTTCTTTAATTATCACTCGCATCTCAAAAAGCCTGTATACATAGAATAGATTCTTAGAAGGTGGTTGTTCTTAAACTAAAGAAACTGAAACTGAAGAGATATTAATGCATCACCTACGAACAAAGAGCCATCTTGTAAACAATGTACAGTACAGAACACGGGACCGCCACGTCGTAATGTTGTCATAGAAATTGAGTTCCGCCTCTTATTCGTGAATAATTCAAAGCTCTGATTTACTTATTCTGCGCCGTCAGAAACGAACCTAATCAAATACTTCGCACGTGTCCTAAGGGCACATCCGCACTGTAGGATGGGAGCTCGTATATGGTAGACTAGTTTCTGCTCGTGGCTTCGCACGCGTTGTTTCTATGGAAATGGTAAAGTTATTTCTATCCCATAGGAACTGATAAACAGATAAACATTTAATTTATAATTTGTCAAATTATACGTCATAATTTGTCTGATTTGGGGGATTAAATGTAGCCTATGTGTTACCAGACCTACACCATTGCAATACAGCCAATTTCAGCCTGATCTATTCAGTACTTTTGGGGTGAAGAAGTAACAAATATCCATCCATCCATCCATCCACCCAACCAAACTTACTCATTTCAAATATTACTGTGATGTAATGAGAAAAAATATAATGTACCGGCCACACTTCAAGCTTCTAAAATATAATGTACCGGCCACACTTCAAGCGTCTAAAATATAATGTACCGGCCACACTTCAAGCGTCTAAAATATAATGTACCGGCCACACTTCAAGCGTCTTAAATATAATGTATCGGCCACACTTCAAGCGTCTAAAATATAATGTACCGGCCACACTTCAAGCGTCTAAAATATAATGTACCGGCCACACTTCAAGCGTCTAAAATTCATTTTACATAGGGACCGTTCGCTGAAGGGTTAGTTTTTTGTGTATTAGACGTTGTGAATTGCGTCAGTCAATTTATTACAAATGAAATTATTTTGGAATAATAAATAAATTAAATCTAAAATGTGATTTCCATCTAAGTCCAATTTAAAATGCTTGAAATGAAGCAAAGGCACACTTTCCGGGAACTTTTACTATGTGAATTTGACTATAGCATACCTTGTCACCGAATGTAGCGAGGCGATGTCAGTTCTCGGATTTTGAACTCGTCACGCGCCTAACTTCCATCAAAGCAACTCGCTAAACTATCATTATCATCATCAGCCATATTAGTCCACTGCTGGACATAGGCATAATGAGCGCCATAGCGCCCTATCTTTGCCGCATCCAGCATTTGCCTGGAGTCTTTCGCAGGTAAAATAATAGTAATTAATCTCACCTGTAGGCCTAGCACGGGGATGGTTGTCTAGGATAGAGAAAAATTACGTCACATCGTCATTAAATGCGTAAAATATTTTAAACTCATTCCTCTCTCTCATCTTCAATAATTTACGCAATGTATGACAATGCAATGTCATGTTTCTCTATTCTACCCTACCCTAGACAACAATCCCCGTGCTAGGGGTCGCCGGAGAGCGTCCTACGTTTTCCAAGTAGCAGTCAGCTCAAGAACACGTTTACCCCATCGGTTGTCAGTTCTTCGCGAGATATGGCCGACCCTAATAGCTAATTGTTAGAGCTATGTTTATAATTTTGGTTACCGTTAAGCTACCATGGAAGCAACCAACCAACCATAGGCTGCCATTCTGCAGTGCGCCCTTGGCCTAACAGATACTTCACGCGCCTAAAGGAATCACTCCTACATTTATTTCCATGTATGTGATTGAATAGATACATACGTCATGTTAATTTCATTTCATGTGTTTTACTTTGGGAGACGTACCTTGGTTCCTTCGGGCGTTCCTACTTGGCTTTGATTGAGGCCACTTAGCTTCCTTCACGTGAAATTGGAATCAATTTATTGTCCATAGCATTTCGTATGACGTGCAGGGTGGTGGGCCAAGGTTTGACAGGGCAGCTACCTTATCTTTGGGAGTTAAAAGACTTTGTTCTTACAAAGTTAAGGTTTATTTTTGTAAAAAAATACTGCATTTTTAAGATTTTCAAGAAAATTACGTTTGTCCAAAACTGCAGGCTCTTTTCCCCCAAATTGGAAAAGTTTTAATGTAACAAATATAAAAAAAAAGTTTTTCACTGTTTATTAAAACCAGACTTTCCAAATTACCTAATTAGTATTAGTGACATACTAATATTATACCTAAGTAGTCGCTCTAGCATTTTAAAAGGTTATATTTCTGTTGTGTGTAGTTAAGTTTAGAAAACCATTAACTTTATCTTATTTGTTTCTTTCAAATTACAATAGAAAAAGCGGCTGCTCTCAAGATCGTCATATTTTGCTCCTCTACACATAGATAGCAGTTTAAAAGCGGATAGTAGCAACGCGTAAAGAGAGCTACAAATTCGGTGCTTTTACTATAATCTTGCTACGAATTTCTCGTCATTAGATGCTACGAGCGTCTTGTAGTTTCGTAGCAATTTAAGAATAAGAATAATTTATTTGCAAAACATGAGTTTAACATGGTGTGAGCCTGCAATTATGTTAAAATGTAAATTAATAATGACTTACATGTTTTGCCATTACTAGCGTGCAAATAGGAGTGGGAACACTGCAGATTTGTCACTAATGTGATATGTCTTTTCTAAATAAAGTACAACCATATTCCAAAATTATCAGATAAACTTAAAATTAGTTATACATTGTAATTGGTAGGTATATAAAATCAAAATTTGTCAAACAGAAAATCATTAACGCTATAATAACATTTCTCTATGAGTACATTCTGGAGTCTATTTTTAAATACTTTTGAAGTATAAGAGTAGTTACTATGAATTTTTTGACTTAATGTGTTTTGGCAAATAAATATCTTTTATCTGGTTGGAGTTGGGGCGTTAGAATCGACCCTTCCAACTCAGCACGTGGATGTTGTGAGAGTCGACTAAGACAATCTAAAGGAAGGGCAGCAGCTTCCTTCTGTGTACTGTTAACACTTTCATTGCGATCACGAATCCGCCTGCCAAGCGTGGTGATTTTGGCAATACCCCCCATGGGGATGCATTGTAATTAGTGGACGTATAACTGTGGATGAGGAAGGGGATGCATATTAAATCTTTAACTACGAACCTTGTTTGTGTTAGAAGAACACCAACGTTTCATCCCTTAACGACTTCTAGGTGACTCGTTAAGGGATGAAACGTTGGTGTTCTTCCAACACAAGCAAGGTTCGTAGTTGACCCGCTCATATTCATAATGTAATATCTTGTCTATCATTAAAATGAATATTTAGAAAGCTGAAAAGCCTTATTAATTTACTTTTCTCGTCAATTTTTAATTCGGGAAAATAAAATAATAGTAATTTAAGAATGAAACAAATTAGAACTAGTATTTATAATTGAAACAGTTGAGCTAGCTGCAGACTGTTTCAAACAATCAAGCTCTAGCTCAACTCCTCAGGGCTTTGAAATATAGGCCGAAAATTATGCATTAGTTCTATCCAAGTTGTGATCGTAACTTGGTACTAGCGAAATAAAATAAAATTGTATTGAAAATATTACTTTAATATATAAATTGATACGACAACCTATTTTAAATAATTTAAGACAATTCAACATAGGTACAGTACAGGTAAATTATTTAATTATTTATTTACAATCTAGGCTAATTATTTATTAATGATGGATTTTAACCACTGAATAGAAAACTTGCTAATCTAGGAGTTTGTTTTTTATGAACAATTTTACATTATACAAATGGATAAATTTAAAATATTATTGAGAATTTTATCAGGTAAGTTTTAAGAAGATAACATAAAGGACACTGTATTCTCTTATTATTAAAAACTAGGCACACTCGCACCCGCTAATAATTACGTAATATTTAATTGAAACACTTTTTATATTAAGACTTTACATTCAAAGAATATGTATATGATTAATTATTTTAAAGTTATTGCGAACGTAAAATAAATTTTGGTAACAAGTTTTCTTAGAAAAATATATTTTGAACTCTTTACCATCTTTACTCTACGGATTATAGATTTTTTATGAAAACTCTGGTATTTATAATAATAGTTATTTTATAGTAAGATATCAGTCAAGACAGTTTATTAATTTATTTATGTTGTAATATAGAATGATTCCAATGAACTTTTTATAGAGATCCTTATATCTTTGGTTATAATTAATACACTAACACAGTAAACGATAAATCTGTACACATTTATATAATTTTAAGGGTATGTCCTTAGTTTACAAAACGGTCAAAATAAAGAACGGATGAATTTAATGGAAGGAATGCCTTAGACCTTCACGATTATCACAATCAATTTATTTTGATGATTCATATAACATAATTTTTAATGTACACAATAACTAAAATAACACATATTTTATAGTTAATATTTTACAAAACAATAATTATCATATCAGGAACAATGGCAGACCTGACCATGATATAGAAGGAATAAAAATCATAAGGAGGAGAAAGAAAGGAATAATATAAATTTAGACAATGTTTTGGAGTATTCACTGGATAGGTTCACTGAAAAGTTTATGAGCGAATAAACTTTTCAAAACAAAGAGGAAATAAAAAATATAATACTAACTAAAATGGAAATTTTAGGATACGGATGAATATATGCATTAATTGACTTTAATTTTATTATTATTTACAACATAATATCAAAAGAACATTAATTATCTGGTTTACTTGAACTATAAACACATTCAAAGATTACTATAACTATGAACATTTATGAAGCGTATTATAACTTCCCATATAAAATACACGCAATAAAATATATTTACAATATCAAGAAAAGCATAATTATTACATATTTACAAATCATTACGCTAAGAAATCACAGCTCCCGATAGAGGACTAGACTAGTTTGAGATCACTTTCGCATTTGTTTTGTATGTAACTGACTATACTCGATTTTTAAGTTATCTGCAAAAAAGATAAACAATCCCACAGTACCCACTTACAATAAAATTAACGTTCTTGTTGTTAATTGTTACAATTGAACGCACATATATATGTGAGATCCTCATTCTCGTAAATATTCTATATCATTATCTTGACTCCTATGCATGTGAATTTCAGTTTTTTTGTTTGGATTTGTTCACATAATTTGCAGATAATTCTAAGCTCGACTACACTATACCATCACTTCTGCCTTAGTTTTGTATGTAACTGATTAATTTGACATCACTTCCGCGTTAGTTTTATACGTCACCTTTTTGTTACTATTACGTTTGATCGAGGGGTTCCTACTTTCGCTTTCGAGGCTAATCTCACTGACGGATTCAGAGTCTTGACAGCAGAGGTGTCGGTCTACGCAGTGGATCTGTTCTTCGAAGGAGGGGTGGTTGAGGTGCCGCATTCGGTAAGAGTCGCTGCGCTCGCCGCCCGCCCGCCTACAGCGGAGCGAGCGGCTACGGCATCAGGAACAACGACCGCGCGGCCCGCGGAACGTGCCCGCGCGGGCGTGATGTCACAAGCGACACATCTCGTGTGATGATACTGAAGAGTACATCATCGCTGATACTGGGTACTGGAAAGATAATACAACATTAAAATAGAAATATGTCTATGCAATACATTTATATGTCGGAAGGCCTGGGAATAACACGGAAGTGCAAGGTACATATGTTGATCATAGTAATGTTGGTAACACGGAATCATGCTGACAGTCAATGCTAGGAAATCTGAGATGAAAAATTGGTCATCTTGCCCACGAGGCAGTTGTTAGGCGGGCGAGATGTCCCCTATCCCATAATAAAATAGGTTGACTAAATAAACGAAACCATTGACAAGTACTTCATAAAGGTATTATATGGTATTTTTTTTAAAGTACCTTAACTGAATACGAATGGAGTAGACGAGCCACACGCATGAGTGACTACTCGTTACTTTTGATACAATCACGGTTATTTCAAACAATCAATCAAATTTATTGCATGAAATACATGTTATAAAAGATGTTATAATCTAATGGAATGTCACAATGCATTCTGCCCTATTGGGCGTACAATGTCTTAAAATGTACAATAAAAACTACAATTCTAAAGAAAATAAAGAAATAATACCGTGATATTATTATCGCGAAATTTACATAATAACCATGATTTGTGATGCGCTATATTTTGCCACGATCACGGCTTAGCCGGAGTCTACCTCAATATTGTAATTGTGCCGAAATACAGAAAAGCTCAAACAAATCATGGCAAATATCCCGATATCTGTAACATCAGTGTTCGTATCTTATCTCAACATCACAATGAAGAGGGCATTCGCCTCTTTCCTCTTTTCGACTGTGGCAGATAGTCAGATAGTCAGATAGTCAGATAGTCATTTTATTGGTAAAATCATGATTACAAGTCAAATGTAATTAAAAATTGGTAACTTCTAACAAATTAAATAATAATTTTAAATACTAAAATAATAATTAATTGTTAATGTACCTAATATAAACTTTCCGCATAGTTTACGTTGTTTATACGGTCCTTTATCAAAGAGATTGCACACTTCACTTATTTTCCTAAACAAACTTGGTTAGTTAGTTATAAAATGGCCTTTTCTGGCCCTGAATTTAATTAAGGCGATTTTCTCTGAATACAATCAGAATTGAATTTAAACCAGCATGACCGGTCGCGGAATTAATTATTCCAAAAACGGGCAAAGCTAAAATTAATATCGCGGAGGATTTAAATCCGATTTAATTTAGTGACATCCGATTTAAATAATGGATAGAAAGCGTCAACAAAACACCAAGATACGTCTTTACAAAAACTCAAAAGAAGATTGACCTGTGAACAAATCTATATGTTTGAATTTTATGATTACAACGGGAAAAACTGAATAAAATCTATAGTCAGTAATGCATACGAGTAATAGATAAGTAGATGAATAATTGTATGCAGGTAAATATAGAATACCTTTGACTTTAAGCTTTTTGCAACCATTTTACACTAATAAATAAATATTAATTCCAATCATGCAAAACCACAACTGGGGTAGTCTTCGGATATAACTTAAACATCAAGTATACCTCTAGTTTGCTAGATGAGAATCAACGTAAACTTATAAAATCCATACTCATCAAAGATTGTTGAGAGATACCATACACATAGGAATTTATATAACTCATACACAACACAAAAATATTAAAGCTGGACAACAGACACTGATGTTAGAACTTGAAGGGTATATCATGCGTGGGCAGAAATGTGTCAGATAACGGTTAGATGACCAAGTAGATGACCAAGTGCGTAAGACAGCGGACAGGAGCACACAAATGGGTGCAATGATTGCAAGTCCACGTACCTTTGACCATAATTTTGAACTTTGATTGATCATTTTGTTGATTGAAGACATTTGGTGACATATCTCTAATATTTACTATCATTGATACTCTTTATGAAATATGCATGGAAGATTTGAGATATCTCGAAGGCACTTGGAAAGGTTGCGATTCGAGGTGATACAAATATATTGCTAAATGTAGGTCTGCTCGCAGGAGTTGGACCTGATTTGCTGAATGCCCACCAGCTCACTCGACGAGTAATAACGACGTGTTGTACGCAACTGAAATGCAAAAAAAATACAAAATCTAAGTAAAAAAGCTTTGCAACTTAAAGTTTTAAATGTTTCCTAGCAGTTGACGTATCTGACCTTAATAATGCAATGCTATCGTCCGATTGTTCGTAAGCTTTAAAAGACTTTATCTAATCAATGAACAAACCTTCTCAACGTCCATTCGGCACGAGAAATAAGTATTTGAAAGGACGTTTGACCATTGATTAGTATATCACCTATCACATGCTTTGTTCCGGCTTGAAACTTGCGCCACCCCAACTCTTCCCGCGGGTGTCGTAAGAGGCGACTAAGGGATATCCACCGGGGGTGGGCAGCAGCGCCCTCTGCAGAACAATTCTACCACCGAACTGCGATCCCCAACCCGCATGCCCAGCGTGGGGATTATGGGCACTACCCCCGTGAGATAAAAGCCAACAAGGCGCTTATCAGGGGAAGGCCTGGGTCCAGCAGTGGACCAATATACTATGGAGGTAGTAAATCATCGTAAGAACAACCGGCTGTTTAATGTCCTCGCACGAGATCTCGTCACCTCCTGTACGCAAAAGGTATGGCGAGTGGCAAGAAGGGGTGAGGAAGTGATTGGTTATCAAATACATACCTAGTGGTGGTTTTAAGGCTACACAAAAAAGAAATGCCCTGTTGCATATTTAAATTAAGTTTTTTTTCAAGGTGGCCTTATATTATCTTGCCGCTCGCTTACGAGGTGATTTACCGGGCTATTTTTACAAACTTATTTGTCTAGAACAAATTATATTAAAGCTGCATGAGGCTGACACTATGACATCTTTATGCAACACCTGCGCAGGGGCCCAATTCTGCTAACCAATCGCTATGACTATGGTATTTTCGCAGAATCGTCGCGTAGAATCCTTAGATATAAGAATCTCTAGACAGTGCGTGCGGGGATATTAGCACGGAGAGTTTGGTATAATGGTTGATCAAAATCTGAGTGAAGCGATTAGTTTAGCAGAATAGGGCCCCTGGAATTACATCTTACTCCAGACCATGGTATAATTAAACAAGGTATAGCATTCCTAGACATTACGGTCACGTGGGTGACACAAGCCCTACGTCATCGACGCCATCGGCGAATGAGAAGACGCATCGGTTTATGGCATTACGAGCAGCGTAAGATCGTAAATCCCCGAGCTCCATAAATTACCAGTACGAATCTGATAAAACTATGTGGTTTTGTACTAAACAATTTTCTTTATCACAGCAAAGATTTTTTTATTTTATTGAACGCTTTGAGTTTATAACTTACACCACACCACTTCGCCGCCACCACCACAACTCAAGCATTTCATTCAATAGTCCTTTTATCTACCCTCAACTTTTAATTTATTTTTCATATTTTTATATGTATTGACAAAAATGTTTTATGGTAAAAAGTTTTTGCTAAATTGTAAGAAATGTAATTAAGGAAGAGCGAAATCTCTTAGTACATACAAGTATTCTTTACTTATAAGGAGGTTTCAAAATATTGTAAAGATACTATGTATGTACTTTGTGAACGAAAGAAAAACATTTTGTATTTTGTATTTGTATTTGTAAAGAAAATTAACGTTTTTTTATTTTTATATATTTGGAAGACAGATAGACAGTACATAGTTATACTAAAGAGATATAATAAGAATTTTCATAGACCAGTAAAATCTCTAGTTTAAAAAAAAATACACATAACAACTACTTAACAGACTTAACAGACAAACATATCATGTGGAAATTGTTTCGTATTTGTTTTACAAAGATCGACAAAACTCAGCATATACGGATGAACAATTTTGTTGGCCGGTTCTACCAAAGTGTGCGCGTCAAAATGCCTAATGTGCACAAGTTGTGAAACTCACCTGCGATTGTTTGTTGAATCTAAGTTGGGGCTGATATTTTCGTCGCAACTTCCGCGGGCAGCAGGCGCATATTATTCTCAGGAACGCCCTGCAACAATATCATAGTGAATGTATATATATGGTAGTTATGGTTGTTGCAGATTTGGACCGCACCACTGCCGCACAGCACAAAAATGTGCATTCAAATATGGGCTTTATATCTCGTAATGTTTAGATGCATTTTATATTGACGGTATCAGATAACAAACAACTCGCTTGGAGCTTGCAGGTCATTTTTCCTTTATGCTTCGTTCACAGAGATTATTGTACAGTTATCACTAGAAAGTGCTGAACATTATCTTTGAAAGTACTTAAAAAGTCTGCAAAGTTAAACCTATAGTTATCCGATATAAAGAGATTTAGGTCCATATTATGAAAGCTTACTTAGTCATCGATCTATACTTGAGTAGTAACGCTTTTCTATGGCATAAAACTAACTCAGGCACAGATCTACAACTGAGCAAGCTTTCATAATACGGGCCATAATTTACTTATTTTATCAGGTATAAATAAACATTTTCAACGTTTTTTGTCTTCTTGTTATTTTGTAGGCTTCAAATAAATGATTTTTTTCTATCTATTCATGTAAATACACAGGTATTTTGGTTAGACCGTGGGAAACAGTTCCTACGGTCTAACCAAAGTATCATATATATTATATGTATATAAATATTAATTAACGGAACGTTTAAACATGAATGCTACGAGATACCTTTGATCAAAACTTCGTTGTACTAGTTAGAGTAAATACCAAGTTCATGAAAATTCATAGTTTGCCTACTCAATAACATTATGATAGTCTTGGACTACTGCGTTCCACGCGCCGCGGCCGCTCTTTGAAAGTTATAACGTAGCCATGTAACCTACTCGTATTTGACTTTTTATGTGTTTTCGCAACATTAACCTAAATCGTGAATAACATGTTTTACTAGTTTAGGGATCTATGGATAACTGTTTATTTATTTGTATTAAAATAAAAGATTTTTACTTGACTAACTTTAAAATTATTGATCGTTTCAAAAGTAACGTGAGTTGTAATCAGGGCTTGCAAATATTCGAAAATTTTGATATTCGAATGTTCGATTTTTTTTTGGTACTATTCTTATAATTCGATTATTATTCGAATTATAAACAATTGTTATAGTGACGTCTTGTTTTATTATTTTATGTGTTATTTGACGAAACACATAAAAGAAATAAAATTAACAAAATGTTGTGTCGCCGTAACGAGACATAGGCGATTTACACGCACAATTCCACCCACAAATTCTAAGTTAAAAAACAGTCTAGGTCAAAATCTAGGTTAGTAGGTATTTTAACAATATCTACAGTAAAATTTTACACTGTAAAAAGTAGATAAATAGACACGGTAAGTAACTGTGACACGGTAGTAAGTAGATTGGCATTTTATAAAATTTTTATTTTTTTATAATTTAATAATCAAAGTGCAGTTTCGCACATAATTTGGTTAAGATCTTTAGGAACCCTGCCGTCTATTGAAATAGCTTATTTTTTGATTTGTAGGTATTAATAATTATTTGGTTCCTTGAACCAGTTTCTTCTTAAGTTGTGTCTTGTAAATAAGCAAAAACTTGATTTTTGCGCTTACGCCGTTCCAAAAAATTATGCTCTGTCCCGCTCCTATGAACGCGAAATCATATGCCTATCTTTTTCATTAAATGGCGCGCGTTAGGCCTTATTCTAATTCTAAGTGGGCGTAATTCTAAACTGGGATCTGCACTGACATCTCCCATGGGAGTGTATTGTGCATTGTCCCGCTGCCTAAACAGGCACTAACCAATCCAGCTCTTTGAAGTACCGGAGCAGGACTTTTGGTGGCTGACAGTTCGTTTCAGCTTTACTGTGGGTGTGAATGGGGTTGATGCCTCAATGAGATTCTTCAGCCTCGTTTTGTGTCTGGCCTCCTCTATGGCCATGCAGTGTACTACAATATGTTCCACAGTCTCTTCTTCTTGGAAACAGCCACGAACACATGCTGCTGTCTGTGGCTCCAGTCTTAAAAAGATGAAGGTTCAGTTCGCAGTGACCTGTGATGATACCCACTATCGTTCTTAGGTCCTCGCAGCTCATCTTGAGCATCGTTTTTGTGGGTCTCCTATCTTTGGAGAGGAATATTGATTTAGTATACTGCAGTCCTTTCGATGCTCCCATAGGTTTTGGTGTTCTTTTTCCGAGTTAAGTTTTAGTCTATTTTTGACTTCTGCTGTGGGCGGGTTCAAAAGACCCATGGAGTTTGTCTCGCTCCTTCATTTGCTAGTCTGTCTGCATTTATGTTGCCTGGGCAGGATCGACTCTCTGTCCATTCTATATATGTCTGTCTATTTATTCTGTTTTAAAGACCAGCTGCATCCGTATGGTTGGCTGTTTGATGGTTGTTTCCAGAAGCATATCATATGCCGCCAGTTTGAGACCAAGTGTTTCCGCCTAAAAGGCCGTGGTAGCTGAGTTAAGTGGTTGGGCTTTTGAGAGCCCGATTTCGGGACAAGAGTAGCCACAGCCAGCTCCTGTTTTGTTTTTGGCCCCATCTTTGTAGATGTGATATGTGGTGACGTCATGTGAGGTGATCGCTTCTGCGTTCTCTTCATGTAGGTCTTCCCGCTTAAGTATTTAGAAGCTACTCTGTCGGTGCCATTCACCACCTCTGGAATTGCAGCAAAAGCTTTGCGTAATATTCTGAAATGGTTTGTTAGGCCTGATTCGCTTTTCCACTGGTTTGTTGATTTTATTCATAAGGACGCTGCCATTGCTTCCTGCTGTATGTGAACATGCAAAGGCATTTAACCTAGTATTATGTCCAGTGCTGGTGATGGGGTTGATTTTCTGCATCCGCATATGAGTGTGCAAGCCAGTCTTTGAACTTGCTGTAATTTATTTATGGTGGTGACTGAGTTTGTTCTAGGCCACCATACATATAGCACCGTAGGTTAGAACTGGGCGGACCATGGCTGAATACATACAGCCATAGGCACAGCTTAGGTTTGAGTCCCCAGTCCTTGCCCATCGCCTGCGTGCATTGCCATACGACGTTTGTGGCTTTTGATATAACATGATCTAGTTGTTTGTCCCACAGTAGACTTTACTGTCTAGTCATATGCCATTACGCCCTCTTAACACAATGTCATAAACGTGAGCGACAGAGATAGATAGACAGAAGAGAGTCTCGTCAAATACGCGAATGCACTACGCAGTCACGCGCGGCACTCCCGAGTGTTTCCGAACCCTATAACTTTGTCATGTTGTTAACCCGAACGACGTAAACTTGTATTGTCTTGTATGGATATATAGCGCGAACTTTTGTGTGGCATTTTAAGCACATCAGAGTTCAGAGTTTGGTGTTATTGAGTTAAATCGAATATTCGAATATTGCAATTTCAGTATTCGAATATTTGAACTAATATAATATTCGAATTATTCAAACATTCAAATGCAAACCCTAGTCGTAATGTCGTCATGCAGAAGACATGCGACTGAATTAATAAGGTTACGTAAAAAAATCCTAAACAATGTTTAAAGAAAGAAAGAAAGAAAGCAATCTTTATTCATAGCATGAACAATGTAAGTTACTTATAATTAACCAACACCGTAAAAACTACATAATACCAACTTACAAATTAGAATTTACATTATTAGAACATAGTTCTAGGCCCTAATTCCACTAATTTAATCGCTTCACCATATCCATAAGTAAATATCCATTTTTAGGATGAGACTCCTCCGTTTTTGTAGTGCCTCAGAGATGTTTGTTCAGCATCGAACTGACGGCTTTCATGCCGTCATTCGGAAGAAAACAGCATCTCTGATGAGCAGGACGAGGGCGAGTCACAACAGCATCGTACAAACGGTGGCAGGGCGTATGTCTCCGATATGGACACATTTTGTCATATGTGTTGCTCCAGTGTGTGGATACAACAAATGATTATATTCTAATTATTATTTTATTTTACTGTAATCTAATTTATTATAATATAATCTATAGTAATATTGTAATTTTAGCTAGTAATTTAGGTTTAATTTTAATTTGAATCTCATTTGTATTTTAATTTTGATTTAATATAATTTTAATGTTATTTTAATTTAATTTAATGTTTTCATTCTACCAATCTCTCTGTGCAATTAGCACCACACGCACTATCTACTGTTTCTTTCATCTATGGACGACGATACTATTGTCATAGTAAAGTGATTGGTTAGCAGAATTCGGTCCATAGCTGTAGTTATATCAGCATGTAGCTGTGTAACATCAGGTTATTTCTGTCATTTCAGTGCATTATCATCAGAACTGGGTTCAAGCTTGCAAGATTTGACCAAAAACAAACATAAGAAACATACGTGAAGTTATAATTAAATGTAACTATCAAATAAATTTTAACTTAGTTTAACCACCATAGTCAATTAAGACACCTACATTCAAATGAGATCAAATAAAAAGCTTGTATAAATGCTATGAAGATATTATATAGATTTAATATCTTCACTACTCACTTCTTACTCCCATACCATAACAGTAGGGTAAACCAAGGATAGATGCCCCACTTTTTGAAAAGTTATTATTTGGTGGTAAATAATTTATATGAATATAGATAGTTTAATCTTATATCTAACACTACTAACTGTTTCTATTGACTGATTGGGCAGGAATTGAGTTTTTGCAAACCATTTTTTTTGATGCCCTATAAAACAGATAAAAGTAAAATACGATTTAAAATATTTAATTTAAGCAAAAATATGTTGATATACATAAGATAATACTAACACAACAAAATATTTCCGACGTAAAATATAACAAAATATATTTTTCAAAACACTGACTATGTATATAGCTCTGGGTATAGGTAATTATTAGGGGCAGTGTTTTGAAAAATATATATTTTTATAAAATTTGGGAAATTTGGGGCATTTATTCTTTTTGATAGGGATGGATGCCTTTCTAATTTAGAACTAAACAAAATACAATAGAGAGGTCATTGACACCTAGGTGTGTACTCAATGAACCAGTGTATTAACGTAACAAAAATAACATGGAATTTATGACTACTTAGTATAAAGTTATGCAGCGTAAATACTCACGTTTAAAACTTTGACGCGTTATTCTGCGTTCGCCGCGGAGGTTTTTCAACGCACAAGCAAAATAGGTAACTGCACAACCGCCTGCGAGGGCTGAGATACGCTTTTTTAACTTATTAATTCTTTGTTACGATTTCGAAAAGTTGTGTTTTTTGAAACCGAGGCATCTATCTCACTGGGGCATGTATCCTGTGTCTACCCTATAGCCGAAGTAAGCTTGCATAGAACTTGCTAGAAAGATAATTACAGCGTTTCCGTGGAGGTTGCTTAAACATTTACCTAAGCGCCAGTTAATTAAAGACCGTCTTTGTCTGCAACAACTATTCTGTGACGATCACGGAACGTTATCTACGTCGGTTATGAGAGCTTATGAGACGCTGAGATACTGCTGTGGTTATTTTTAACCCGGAGAATAAAAGAGGGGTGTTATTAGTTTGTTGTGTGTCTGCCGTGGCATCGTAGCTTCAAAACTGATGATGAATCGATTTGAATTTTTTTTTTCAACTTTACGTTATTTAGGTCTTCAGGTTGTTGCAGATCAGGACCGCACCGCTGCAGCACAGCTCAAAAATGTGCATTCAAATATGGGCACTCGTAACATTTTAATGAATTTTATATTGAGGCATCAGATGGCAGACATCTCGCGGACCACTCACTTGAAGCTTGTGCGAAGCCATTTTTCACAGTAAAATGTATCTTAACATAACAAGTTTAAGCACTGTTAATTGTTGAATGCACATTTTTTGTGCCGTACAGCACAAAAATGTGCATTCTACTATGGGTGTGGATTTATGTGAATATAGCTTTTGCTTAGTCTGAAGAAAATCGGTGCAGCCGTTCTAATGATAAATTGAATCAAAGTAATATTTTCGTCGGTGGTATTCATTTATATTATAATGTTTAATCTAAGACAGAAGGGGGTTCGATACCCCACAAAATGTTCTTCGGCATTCTTTTGGGTACCAAAGTTATGATTCTCAATTTCGTACCTACTAAATTGTTTACCTACGTTTATCTATTCTGGCATTGTGTGTAACCAACACCGCTCTTGATTGTGGTTTAGTAGTTGAAGCGGGTCGAAAGGATGAGCTCGTATCCAAATATTTCAACTGGATTCTGGTCGATTAATTTGAGTTAAAGGTAGAATATTATCGCTGTAAGCTAGGAATATTAAATTTGTGGAAAGGGAAAGCTAACGAAGCCTATTTATGGGTAAGGTGAAAGTATTTCGTAATTACGTTTTTATTTCGAAGGAAAATAATATAATTAGAAATTGTTTAAAACGTTTATTTGTATTCATTTTGCTAGCCTAGTTTTAACATTTGTTTTAGGGCTTCGAAGATCGGAGATCGGTTTCGAATCCCTTAGAGTCTCACTTTTTCTGTCCTTTTTTCCTTCCTTAATATCTCAGCAATTACAGCAGCAAATAACGTGAAATTTTAAATTATAATACGCCTGTACAGATTAAAAGAAAAAAAATAAAAATGAAAATGAAAATTTTCAGTACAAATTCTGACGTCGAAATTTTAAAAGAGACCTACAATGTCATGTGGGGTATCAAATGAAAGGTATCAGTTTGTATATCTATCTCCGAAGATTGCAAAGCGATCCATCTGAAATGTATGTAGCGTTTGTAGAATATGAATCTATTTTTACAGGAAAAATATAGGTAACGTACCTGTAAGTAGAACACTTTTTGAAAAATGGTCAAAAGGGGAAGGGGATTATTTTCAAAAGGGGGGACACCTCACCATGTGGTGTATCAAATGAAAGGTATTGATTTGTACATCTCAAAACAGTTCGTAAAATTTCTGAAACTTTAATACTTATTGAAATATTTTGCGTTGTTCTGCTATCGCCGACTTGTTTATTTGCCTATTATTGACCCTAAAGTTCTATCCCGTGAACGGCATTATTACAATAGGATGGTTCGAGAGGCGATTGAGATCAGGAAACACCCGAATTTTAATCGTGAAGACGGTTTTCGTCTCTCTTCCTCGTGGAATCCTGTGGTTAGTAAGTGCGCGCGTCGTGATCCAACTGTACTGAAGTCGGACACGGTCAGTGTAGTGTGTCGTAATGTGAATGTGGACATTCCTGATTCTGAAGACGAATTGAGGGTAGTCGTGGGTACTGCCGTCAATTTTTGGAAACTCCGAGAACATCCAGTCGCCCCCTGACCACGATCGCTGCAACACTAT
The DNA here is from genome assembly GCA_963662085.1 of Eupithecia inturbata. Lineage (NCBI taxonomy): Eukaryota > Metazoa > Arthropoda > Insecta > Lepidoptera > Geometridae > Eupithecia > Eupithecia inturbata. Next base: position 1,757,352 of record OY759196.1, on the reverse strand, counting down.
GGAAACGTAGGGCAAAATAAAACAAAAGCTACGCGATAAATAATCTTTAATATGATAGCAGATCGCGAAAATTAAAAAAAAAAGTTGTTTATTATGATATTAATGACTCTGCTTTGGGTAAGAAGTAAATACTTCTGTGCGTTGGATAAAGGAAATGCCAGAAAAGTAAGGTACCTACATTAAAATAAGGGTTGGATCATTTATTTTTTTATCCTAGGAAAACAAAAAGCTTAGATCTAGAAAATTAAACAATTAACATTAGAAATATTAAGCAAAGCAGTTTCCACACATAGAATGAGAACAAATTATTCGAGAATAATACAAAAACACAAGTTACAAAAAATTCAGGATTATACTTAAGTGCCATAAAGTACCCATAACACAAGCTCTGCTTAACTTGGGGCTAGATGATGCTGTGTGGTTTGTCCAGCATTATTTATTGATTTTTATATATTTATTTATTTTTATTTATTTATTTATAACAATCGTTCAAGTAGGAAAAAATAGGTCTGTAGTATATAATATATGTGCAAAATATCAGCATTTCTAAAACACCAGACTACTGGTTGAATCTTTATTAAGAAAGAAAATTACAATTAATTAATAGAATCAAACTAGCACTAGTATTTAAAATTAAAACAATTGAGGTAACTACAGACTTTTGCAAACAACCTACAGATAGCTCAACTGATCCATATCAATACCAGTCGGAAGCGTCCCAAGACGCTGGCTGCATTGCCCCGGTGTACGGCAATGCTGACGCGCTGCGCCGCATACTCACCAGCTCTCGGGTCACGCGTCGCTTCGACCAGGCACTCAAGGTCTCAACTCAAAAGGAGAAAATGCGTAGGTTCTGTCGAGACCTGCATACCTGCGTATTTGCACCTCTTGACTAATAATCAGCAATAAAGGATCCACGGAAACTTTCAAAAGGGAAAAACCGATCTTGATTGGAAATTATCACCCAGGATGAAATTGAAGTTGTCGAGCATAGTTCATTAGCATTGTAATTTGGTTGCCGCCTCCAAAGACTCGATTACGGGTTTTCTTTAATAAGCAAAGACACAGCTTTAACTTGTAAAATTTTGCAAATTGTTTTTGTTAAGAATTCGATTTGTTTTCTAATTTGTTGTTGGAATTCGGTTTGAGGTTGGAGAAATAACAAAAAATTATTTTAAATTAGTCTGCATTTTCCGTTGTTTTAGGATATTATGTAAACGATGGTGTGGTTATTTAGACAGGAAGTTTACTTAATAACTTTGTATTTAATTGTATAATTAGGCACCTTTTATATATATTTTTTTTTATTATTATAAGAGGTGGAAGAGTCATCAAGATCTTATTTAGATAGACTAGCTGCGCCGCACGACTTCGCCCGTGTGTAAATTGATGACACACCCCCAGTACAGTACAGTTTTGTAAAAATAAAAAATACATGCATCATTATTTACTTTTTAGTTGTCCCAACGGCAATGGGATGGTCTTCTGTGTGAGTTGACACGGAACTGTTTGTTACTAACGTGCTCCAGCTCTGCGGATCGTGCCCGTCTCTAAATGGGAATCAGGGCATTGGTTGCAAGCATTTCCTTCATTTAAAACTGGCACTTTATTGGATCCCGTGACTTTCCGTATCGTAACATGTCTTCGGTTGGGTGCAATGTGTTGCGCGCATCATAATGCTAGTGCGGTACTGCTGTCGAACAGCTTGGTCATCACGGATTGTCGTGTACTAGGGCCGCCGGTCGAATATCTCGTCATTCCAGCCTTAACGACATCATCCTGCGGGCCTTTGTCACCGCTAACGTACCAGCTATTCTCGAACCGAATGGTCTGTTGCGTGACGATGGTAAAAGGCCCGATAGCATGACACTAGTCCCATGGGAGTTGGGAGGCCCTTTGTGTGGTACGCTACATGCGTCGACACACTTGCGCCTTCCCATCTTCCGAGGACATCCGTAAGGGCTGGTGCGGCGGCAGATTTGGGCGAGGATCTCAAGAGACGCAAATATGCTGATCGTGACAGAGCCTACATATTTGCCCCCATTAGGGTCGAGAAGCTAGGTCCGTAGGGTACCGAAGCTCTCCTGCTTTTTAAAAATTTATCTGGTCGACGCAACGCGTGACCCGAGCTGGTGGGTATCTGGCGCAGGGCATCAGCAAGACGCTGGCTGCATTGCCCATACAGCGGGGCAATGCAGCCAGCGTCTTGGGGACGCTTCCGACTGATATTGATATGGATCAGTTGAGCTACCTACCTGTAGATTGTTTGCAACAGTCTGCAGTTAGCTTAATTGTTTCAAATGTAAATACTAGTTCTAATGTGTTTTTATTATCTGATTGTAGTTTAAGGTTTTTTTGAAAATTCCTTATATAAGTGGTTTTATTTATTATTATTATGATTTATTCAGAAAATTTCAGGTCAATAGTATTATGCATTAAAAGGTTACAGACATTTCAGTACGGAGCTAAATTACGAATCACAAATTTTAATATCCCGATTTCCCCATTTTCAAAAAATAAAATCCTGGAACACGTGTTCAATAGTTTTGTATTTTTAGTATTCTTTGTACTTTCACGCTAATTGGACTACTGGTTAAAGAGACAAAAACACCAATAAAACTTCAACCCCCCTTTTCACCCCCTTAGGGTAGGAAATCCAAAAATCCCTTCTTAGCAAGAGGTTGTGTAGTAACAGGTACCTGATTTTCAAATTTCAGCTTCCTAGCTTCAGCGGTTCGAGCTGGGCTTGTTGCCAGAAAAGCGCTTGTTCTTTTATTTCGGACTCTACGTCCTTATGAGGCCGTGTCCTAAAACGTCCTAAAACCCTCTTTATGCTTAGAAATTTTCAAATTAGGTACTAATATAGTACGGTGACTTGCGAGACAAGACATTCCAATTTTACAGAGTATTTGCTTATGTTTTTCAGTGAGTCCAACCTTTTTTGAATAAATCCGATTAACATGTGTCAAAATAAAATCTAATATAAATCAAAAGCACTAAAGAGTATTGATATCAACTTCGAAGCAAGTCACCGCCAAAATAACTTTCTACCAAAACGTAAAAAAAAAATAAACAATAAAATACGAAACACGTCTCCCATCAATTCTGTTAAAAAAGGTTTATGCAAAATTTGAAGTAGATTGGACCAAGGAATAACGTTGTCCCATACAAACTTTGCCCCCCTTTTTCACCTCCTCAGGGGTAGAATTTCTGAAAATCCTTATCTTCTGTGCATTGATACGGATCAACGCAAAGCCTAAGCTGCTGATCGTAAAGACCTGAAACATGGAGGGTGTGTTCTTTGTATGACGTAGGCATCTTATAGGAAATAATGTTTCTGACGGCAATCAGTCACTCAGGACAAAGCATTTTATATTTTTTACGATTCCTTTCAAGTTCAGTGGAGCAAAAATCTTTTAAAATTTTTGGTTTTTCTTGATTTAAATAATTCAAACGAGTTTTTGGCGTAACACGGTTATCGAGGAGTGTCTTGGCATGACGAACAGCCAATTGTCTCGTTTTACGACTGACGCTGATAACTTGAGGATCATGCCGCTATGAGCAAATTTTATGATTGAGCATAATTTGAGGACTCTGAGTTTGTAAATATCCAGGGATTTTGAACATTTACTACAAGTGAGATAAAATAATCACAGAATATCAAGCAAACATTTACTTGCTTTGCAAAACTTCGTAGAATAGATAAAATAATAATAAAAATGCTGGAAATTTGCACCTAGCATTATCTAGACTAGTGATAAACTTAAATACTGTTTATTTTTGGAAATTATGCGCTCGGTGGATATCTATACTACATCTCCCAACTTAGGTCTATAGTTCTAGATACGTTATTTGACCAGATCATTGATACAACAACAGCAACAGCCCATAGCAGTCTACTGCTGGACTTTAGACACCTCTTCTAAGCGCCTTATTGGATCTTATGGCAATGCCTTAATCCCCAGACTGGGCATGCGGGTTGGGGGTCGCTGGTCAGGTGTTCTGGTTTATAACTTTTTTTCGTTTATGCTCGTGTAAATAATTTTTCTAAATCAAAACATTACACACGCATTTTGATCATTATTGGTCTAAATTATAAAATAAATAAAATAAAATTAGCTATTTTCCTCTACTTCTTAAGTAACTTCTTATGTAACTATCTATTTACAAACTTTGACAAAGTTATTGTAGGCCTCCAGCTCCTTCCACATTTTTCTGTCTAAAGCCATCCGGTTAGGATCAGCTCTCTTTATCAGCCTAATTGGTCTAATGATAGGTATTTCAATTTAGCACAAAACTTTCCGAAACATCTCTCGTAAAGTAACTTTGAGGCGCGCCACCGTAATGCTAAGTAAATATTGCAACAAGCCCGAGTGCGTGTTTATTTATGTAAAGCCCTAAGCGGGTCACCTTCATTAGTCGTTATAAAAGAAATAGTATCATCCGCGCGTAAATAGAATTGGATGAAATTATGTAAAAGTAAATATTTTACAGTAAAAATAAAATAATAATTAAAAACAATTATTCAGAGCATTGTTATATTATAACAATGCTCTGAATAATTAATATTTTATTTTTACTGTGAAATATTTATTTTTACATAATTTCATCCAATTCTCTGTCTACTATGATCCTTTATATAATAAAGGATCATAGACAGATACGTATTGCAACGATGACACTATCGAAGGCTTACAACTGTGAAGTGTGAGGTACCCAACAAACATTTCATAAGTCGCCACAACGTGCCGATTCTAACTTTTGGTTTCAACTCTGGTAGTAAAGACGTCGCTATCACGTTAACAAAACCCAGAAAAGGCCCATTTTATACGAATTAGTGTCGTAATAGAGTCATGTAGCAGTCGTATTAATCACTAACATGGTCGTGTAGTGGCCGTATAGATGTCGAGTTATTCACTTTTAATCGAGTTATGATGTTTATTACCGCTGCTTTACGACATTTTGTCGATTATGTAGTGTTAATTACGGCTTTTTCACGGGATTTTATTCTGAAGTGATCTCAAAGATATCGTGTAAAACTAGTAGGTATATCAGACAATTCCATTTTATTTTATAATTATTACGTAAGTACATCATTGAAATTCATTTTCAAATAAATAATTCAATTGGGAAATTAATGTTATCGGGTAATATGCGCTAGAAATCTCTATATAATTAACGCGCCTTACAAATTATTTAATTTTAAGCAATTATTTTACTTTAATTTGACGAACGTCATAAAGGCTACCTTAATACGACTTAGAGTTTTAGACACGACCGTAATACAATTTCTTAACGACTTTCCACTATGTGCGCTTCTTTTGTTGTCTGCCATATTAACGAAATTAGGGTTCAGTCAAATAAATCCTATGAGAAAAACCATTTTAGTGTTTCTGAAACTAGGTATAATTATGGCAGGAAATATAAATATTTACCGGTAAGCTATTTTCGTAATTTGATCAGAGAATCTCAACTGTCTGTTAGGTACCTACTTATTTATGTATGGTTTTTAATTTTTAGGAATAGCAAAATAGGTATGTTTCCTAAACTATAATCCCACAAACGGACACCTACCTAGTTTTTTGGTTACGAGAAGGTACCTTTGTTTTTTACCGCTCCGAGAGTAAACAACTACTAAACCGGTAATTCTAAAAACTTTTGCGCTTCGATAATCCTAAAACAATAGGCTCACTTTCATAGTCACTTTCATAGTCGGAGTTATCACTTAGACATAATTTATGAAATATTTCATCTACTTCATCTTCTTCTGACTCTACTGTTATAGAACCACTGGAACTCATTTCTGTGCTTTGAACAACATCACAACTTTTAGACCCACTTTGCACCGAACTCAAATCTCAAGTTAGAAATTACACGAGTTCAAAATTAAACTTTGTACGGAACCCATTGCAGTCTTTTTACAGTTCACTTGTCGTGTAGAAATATTCGGTGTAATAATGTTGGAACTAAGAAGCGCAATATAGTTTTTTTTACCTCTTTTAAAAGCACCACTTTTTTTACCTTTGACCAGCTTTGTCTGTTCATTTTAATGACTTACAACTGTTTTTCTATATTACAAAAATATGGTAGTACTCTGGACGTTAAATAGTAGGATAAAAGGGTTCAAATTGACTTAAAATAGTATAAGAGTGAAAATTACCACTCTTTTATACAATCGTCACGTAAGAGTAGATCTTGTGACTCTAACACGATTAATGCCGATGTAAAAGTCGTATAGACGTTACTAATATTTCAGCAGTGGTTTTACTACTGAAAGTTGTATAATTGTCGTATAAACAGTCGTATAGAAGTTTATAATGATGTCTATATACGACTAGAAATTGTATAAAGATAAGGGGCATTAAGTGATATTACACGCAAAAATTACTTCAATGCGATGTTTATACCATTTTGAGTAGCGTAACTTGTGCTTATATGACTGAAATGTTTGTTGGGTAGAGTCTAGAATTAACATTAGATTCAGGCAAAATATTAAATAGGAATTGTTACTAATTATTGCAATATTTAAATAATTGGAGTAAGTACAAACTATTTCTCTACCAAGTACGTAGGACGTTCCAGCTAAATTATTATTGTTTTATTGTTTGTAGGTAATCGGCGGAGAGGGGGCTCTGAGACTTGTACGCGTCGTAACAGGTTTTTCTAAAATCTAGGGGCCTTTCACAATACGGGTTTCACATAGACTAACACTAGATAGTATTTTTTTTAAGTAAGCTTATACTGTTTGTGAAGAGGGAATAAATAAATTAATTTACTTAAAATATACGTCACATTTCCGGTACACAGTCCGGTTCTCAAAATGGGAGAGCCTTGTAAAAGTAAATAGTAAAAGTAATGTCCGGACGAACTTCTTTCACTACTTTTATTTTATTACTTGAACGTGCCTCCCTTTACAGAGTTGTACGTACGTTGCCCAGTACTATACGCATCAACATCATAAACATGTCCCCTGCTGGACATAGGCGCCATAGCGCCCTGTCTTCAGCTTGCCGCATCCAGAATCTGCCTGCAGTCTTTCGCAGATCGTCATCCCACCTGGCCTGAGGGCGTCCTACACTACGTTTTCCGATCATATGCAAACTTAAATATTAATAAATAAATAATCCTGCACAATTCACGCAGCATCTAGCCAAACTAAGCAGCAGAACACGTGTTATGGGTACTACTAGATAACACGTAGGTAAATGGTGCTGTTTTGTGCATTGATTGAATTTATATATTTGTCTTGATTTTAACATCTTTATAGAAACTAGTTTAAACCTTGTATAGTTCAGTTAAATGTGTTGGTGTAGGTAATAAAGAGCTATCAACTATTTGCTGCTGTTTGCTAAAACTATGAGCGATTTATAAAAAAACAGGGCTTGTGGATAACTAAAACGCAGCGTTATTGTCGTCAGCGTGTGAGAAAGTTTTAAATTTAAAAAGTTAAACAAGTATGGTCGAAATCAGAGCTAAAATAAGTTGTTGTAGCGTAAGCCAAACAAGTGCCTGCTACACGGTGTGCTTGTCAGTCCAAACAGGTGGCGTGCGGTCAATGACGTGTGTTCGTAACTGCAATTATGACCGCCATTCTGTAACCCATTAAAGTCTTTAGTGCACTAACCGCTGTAATAGTTTATTTTATTTAGTTCACGGCACCTTCTGTGATCATAACGTATCCCACGTTACTTGCATGTTACTCGTTTATTTTCTACTAAACTTTATTGTAAAAGTATCTGTCTGTGGCATTGTCGCTCCTAATTCGATGAGCCGATTTTAATTCAGTATTTTTTGTTTAGAAGGTGACTTTATTGGCAGTGTTTTTTGCTATGTTTGATGTAAATCCAGTGCAAACGTTCTAATAATGGTTCCAAGAAAACTGAAATGTAAATATTTATTTACCAAACCAAACCCAAACCTTAAAATTACTACACAGCACAATAACTTAAGACACTAATTAATCCTATGTACCTACATTGAGGTGCTTATTTTTCAAACGTAGCAGGACTTAGAACAAACAATAAAATCGTCGGCAATTTTAGAAATTTTGTGAAAGTATTAGCTAATCGTATTCATCACACATAGTGAGCCTGAGATACAAGAAGCACGCGATAGCAGAATGGGAAGAAACCTTGTCAAGGTAGGTACACGCGTTGTCAAAGTGGGAAAGATACATCTAAAAGTAAAGGTCGTAGCTCAATAGAGCCACCTGGCACCCGACCCGCGCCGCCTAGCCTCGTACGGTTAGTATTCTTTATATGGAATTCTATATGGATATGCACTCAATACATCAACTCCGGATAGCCTCGCTCGCAAGCTGTACACGCGCGGACAGCGAGTGTACAGCGCATCGCCAACGTTTACGAAAACGAGGTTCACTGGTAGACCACGCCGCGTCCACCCGTGGACCACGCCATCAGTGGTTGACATCACTGGTTGTGATGTCAACCACTGATGGCTCTTATGAACTACGACCTAAAATGTCCGATCGCGCTTATGTCAGTTCGAATTGATTCCATCCCGTTCTGATCGCGCTAGGATTATAAAATCCAGTGAGCTTTTCACAGGCATGTGGTGACAGCCTAGAAATTTCACCCCCAACTTTTCCCGTGGCTGTCGTAAGAGGCCAAAGGGCAGGCAGGAGCGCCTTCTGTAGGATAGATCCAACACAGAGCTGCGACCTCTAACCCGCATAACTAGCGAGGGGATTATGGCATTACCCCCTAATCATAAGAGCCAATACGGCGAGGCCTATGTCCAACAGTGGACTGATAAAGGCTGTTGGTGTGATGAACATCACATCACACGATGTGATGTGTTTAAAAGAACGAATCATTTTCAACCATGTAGTAGTTTGCGAACGCGGATGAACAAATTGTTGGCGAGCTGAAACGGATTACAGCTCTAACAGTTTTCGGATAAACTACGAGTGGTCGCAAAGTCGATTTATTATTACAGCCCGGCGGCTTGTAGGTTCGAGGCTTATTCGATTACACCAGCATATTATGCTCGCTTTTGATACACAAGATACGTCTAATGCTACACACACTGTACAAAAAACCTACAAATATTCAACTTCAACTTCTTTATTTTTGGCGCCGCTTGCTTTTCGCTACGACTCTGTCAGTGTCAGTAAGGAGTGTCATAAACTTTAAAAATAATATGGTCGGTTCAAAAATAATGTGATCGGTATAGTGAAAGCAGAGAAAACTTTAAATTTTGCATCAAATTGATTTATCTAATTTTAATAGGACATCACAACATGAAAAGCATAAAGCACAATGATTAAAGCAGCAAAGATATTATACAATTATACACAAAACTCTACAACCTAATATTATTGTGCGTATATTAATGTCAGGAGAGACATCTGTCACATTTATAAGCGTCAATAGTCTGGTTTGACGCTTATAAAAGTGACACATGTCTCTCCTGACATTTCAGTAGTCTTAGAAATAGTTTTATTTACACATATACGAATAACACGTGTTGGAAGACAAAGGTACTGGAACATAGTCAGGATCTTGTTGGTACCTAGGTGAATAATAGTTTGCGGTGCTCGTACGCCAAAACGATCGATTTTACATAAATAAATAACACATCAATGTAGAAAATATTGTCTAGTTTAATTTTGTATTCATGTTTTTATCGTGAAAACGAGTTGGAAAGAAGAAATTGACAAAAAACTGCTATTAAGCGTCATTTTCCAATATGGCGGCGTGAGCGGCAAAGATACGAAGTGGCAAACTTGAAATTCGGAAAGAGCACATCGAAATCAATAAAATTACTAATTTTCAAAATTTCCGTAAACCTTTTCGGGTACCTACATGCAATGCATCTACGACATGGGGACTGGATGTAGGTAATGCTAATAATTCAATTCATAATGATACTTACCTAGCTATTCTACTTATACAGGGTCACCCCTGAATAACTGCAATCCCAAAAACAGGTGAAAGTAGATCAAAAATAATCGACGAATATTTTGAAAGAGTGGCCAGAACCTTCCTCACTAAATGGCAGCCATTTGAAATTTTGCTTTCCATGAGTGAATATGCTCGTACTTGACTCGTCATATCTCTTCAAGTATTAGTCTCAATGGTACACAACTTACCTTACTTCACTCTTGGAAATATTTTCTATCGATTTTTAACAAGCAACTGTGAAATTAATAATCAAAAAATACACAGAAACTCGAAAATTTCTGAAGAAGAACATATTTGGGGGACACCCTGTATAATAATGTAGCCTTTTCAATATTTTATTCGCTGATGGACGACACTGTTTTCGTCGTTGATTCTACCTCCCTATGTATGTTATATGGTTATAGGTAGGTACTGAACATCAAAACGAGCGAATTCTCGCATAAAACGTGAGTGCGTCGACTAATACTTTAAATGCATAGGTTTATGACCCAAGAAACACCAGTTTTTACAGCTTATTTTATAGCTTAAAGTAAGGTCACAAAATAATAAAAAATGTACTTTAATTTTCTGAAAACATTTTGTTTGTCACGCTTGGTTTTCAAATGAAACAAAATATAGCTTAGAGACTACACAATAACAAAGAACCTTATTTGAAGTGCATTTGTGTCGAGATTTCCATTTTCACGACTCCCATTTTAGTGTGAGAAGTTACGTGAAAGCTTTCGTTAAAAACACACGCTTCTACACGTGCCACAAAGCTAGTTAAGGAAGATTTGCTCTAGAATAGTCTAGAAAGACCGGGCACGTCCCACAGACGTGCTAAGCTGTACAGCAAAAAACTGTAAAGTCCGACATCTAAAAGATTCTTTATTTCGCTCTGTGATTTATTGCCCGTCAAATTGACTCAACCATGCCACAACGAAGATTGAATGTGTAAATTAAGGAACCCACTGAGAGATAAGGTGTCCGCTGTCCGCTCATTAACCCTGTTTTACGACACGCTTAAAAGATTTTCTTTGCGCGTTCCGTGATTGGAAACGCATGTTTGATTGAAACTATTTGGCTCCATGGTCAGTTTATTGCCTACTAGTTCTGCCAGCGGCTTTGCACGTGTTGTATCTATGTAAAAGTTTAAAAGTTTTTCTATCCCTAGGGAACTGATTTATAAAATAAAAAATTACCATTGTTTTATTCCAGACCCTGCATCTATGCAGAATTTCAGCCCGATCCGTTCAGTACTTTTGGCGTGAAGAAGTAGCAAACATCCACTCATACATCTATCCATCCAAACTTTCGCATTGTAAAATTATATTAGTGTGATACACGTGTGTACACCTCACCTCAACAGACTATATTAATAAGCAACTTATTGGCTTTTATCTCATGGGGGTACTGCCCATAACCAAACAAGTTAGGTCTTATTCCAAAAGTCTTAAGAAAAGTCTTACGATAATCGTGAGCTATTCGTGTTGCGTGAGCATCGGGATACAGCCCGGCGCGGGCGCGGCGGCGGCGTCTCCCCTTTCAAGGGTTTTGCCCTTTTGAAATTCTGTACACAGAAAGTATACCTACCTACTAAAAGGTAAAAAGATCAAAGGTTGGTAGAAATAATCACTTGCAATACCTACCTACCTATTATTATTAGGTAAGGTACTTATCACTTCTTCTCCATTATCCTAGCTAGAACTCCAACCTACTTAAAACTCTAGTACTTATGTGCCACTGACCCAGTGGCCAAAATTGGCATAGCTTTATCTAATTCGGCAAGATCAATAATAGTTGAATGAATATAAATGGCTCCATAAAACTAACGACATTAGTGCTAATTTCCAAGACATTAAGTATCATGAGAGTTGGAGAACAAACGTAATTTTTCACTCGACCGCTTTCGCAGGAGCTCGCACGTACCAAGAAAAGCCAAATGAAAAAGCTGGTGAGTTCGTTGTCTTTTTTCTTCATTTTTATAATTTAAGGGGCGAACCTTAAATTATAAAAATGTCTAACTGTCTAACTAGGCCTAGATCTCAGTGCTCACGGGATCCTCGTGGTAAAACTCGAATTACATAAAATCAAAATTTTTTCTGTGAAAATACAATAATGAGAAAAAAGAATAACTACTTACTGATAAAAAAACATGAAATTGCACTGTTTCGCACATCATTTAGTCGAGATCTCAGGAACCCAGCAGCGGTCTATTGAAATTACTTATGTTTTGACTCGTAGGTTATTTATTATTTTTATTACACACTAGTTTTAATTAGTTGAGCTACCTGTAGATTGTTTGCAACAGTCTGCTATTAGCTTAATTGTTTCAATTGTTAATATTAGTTCTAATTTGTTTTTATTATTGAATTGTAATTTTCTTTGTCAAAAAAGATTTAAAAAATAAAATTAGTTCCGTGAACCAGGTTCTTCATAAGTTGTGTAGTTTTCTTGTAAATAAGCTTAAACTAGATTTTTGCGCTTACCCCCTCCCAATGTATGCTCTGTCTCGCTCCTTCGAACGCGAACTCCTATATACTTGTTACAAAATAGCGCGCATTGCGCCCTCTTAACAATAAGTATAGGTTGTCTTGGGTAGGTTTACATGAATACAAAAAAAGGGATTTTTTTCCCGGAAAATCGCCTGCTAAGCGCGCTAAAAAGCTAGAACCTAATAAAACTTAATTCCCGTTGGAAATCTACCTTTTAATTACTAAATAAACACCATGTAAAGTGACCCAGCTAACTTTTTTAAGCTATAAAGATACGGTCAGAAATAGCACCAAATAAATTGTGTTCTGCTATCACAATTGTTTGTGAGCCAAGGTTCCTTTACTTTTTCTCTCTGTTTATTATTGCTGTACCTATTTGCGTCGATTCAATGGGTGCCATATTGTATTCTTCCATTTAAATGTAAAATGTCTTTGTCTTATGTTTTCTTTATCGGGTTTGCAGGTTCACCGCCTTTCTATTTCTATAGGTGGGTCTCCAAGCAGCTTTTATCCGAGCATGGCTATCTACGAGCATGCTCGACCCTGCGTCTACGCATAAAAAGCTTGCTCGAAGAACATTAAACAGGTTCTTCGAGCAAGCAAGGTGTGCGTTGAAACTCTTCGAGCAATGGACGATTCGTTGTTGTGTTTGGTGGACATCGCCTGCTACATTTAATGTTGGGGTATTTTTTAAAACCAACTTTTATTTTACCCTTATCACTATATTCTTTTAACGTAGTTTTCCACAAGCACTTTTCCTCCCGAAACATCCGTGGAACAATTTATAAAAAATTCATTTATAAATTGTTCCACAAAATTCCGAAAAAATGAACCAAAGTTCGACATTTTAGCTGCGCACTCACACACTTCACAAAATATCGATCGCGACTAACAAGCTCGACGTCGACGTACAAACATGTTTGCTTCGAACATCGAGCCAGAATTATAGACGTTTGAATCTTGTTGGAATCAAACATTTTGGTTGGCTTCGGGCATTTGTCTTGAGACTTGCTTAGTACACACGTTCGTACTTGCTCGAGATCGAGCAAGTTTATCGAGCATGTACGTACGTGTGTAGCCACTATATGATTTGAACTTAACGTGTAGACGCATGGTCGAGCAAGTACGTACGTCTGTACCCATCATTAGTCTTTAATGATCTTTAAATTTTTAGGCTGTGGGTACAGACGTACGTACTTGCTCGATGAGCATGTTTCATTCGAGCATAGCTATCTACAAACATGCTTGACCATGCGTCTACACGTTAAAGCTTGCTCGATTAACATGTTTAGTGTGCGTTGAAACTCTTCGAGCAATGGAGGATTCGTTGTTGTGTTTGGTGGGCATCGCCTGCTACATTTACTGTCAGGGAAAAAATACGCGAAGAAGGCGTCAACAAACGAGGCTCATAAACTTCATCTTTTCCTTTTCTACTTTTGGAATCATCACTCTTTTTTTTCTCTCTTTTCCAAGATGCTCTTTTTAATTAGGTACTCCGTTCTTATAAATATTAGGTTCAACAGTTTTGCACAATAAAATTAAACGTTCAAAAGCTGCGTTTCTTTTACCCTTATCACTATATTCTTTTATCGTAGTTTTCCACAAACACTCTTCCTCCTGATACATATTTATAAATTGTTCCACAAAATCCCGAGAAAATGAACGAAAGTCCGACATTTTAACAGCGCACTCGCAACCTCTTCACCAAAATATCAATCACGACTAACATGCTCGACCTCGCGGCTACATGTACAAACATATTTGCATCGAACATCGAGCAAGAATTATGGACGTTTGAATCTGGTTCGAACATTTTGGTTGGCTTCGAGCATTTGTCTTGAGACTTGCATGGTACACACGTTCGTACTTGCTCGAGATCGAGCAAGTTTATCGAACAAGTACGTACGTGTGTACCCACTATCAGATTTAATGCTCATGTTAAACGAAAGCCATGCATGCAAGCTTTCAATTTGCACTCCCATCGGGTAATGGGTACATGGTATGTACATAAAAGCTCATCTGTAAAAACTATAAGGAATATTCCTTTCTAGTGATTAATAACGTTTTTTCGTTTCTGGTTTTTACAGCTGCGGTTCCGCTTTTTCGATGTTCATTTTTATTTTTCCAAATTAATAGTTTAAAATCTTCTTGAAGTAGGTAGTTATCTTAAAATCTGCAATGCAGGGTAATTGTTTTCTCCAACAGAGTTTTGCAACGGCGGCATTGCAAAACTAAGTGGTTCTGCATTTTATTGCAAAACTAGAACAATGGGAACAAAACCTGCGACGACAATAGCATAGACCTAATGTTGGCAACACTGCGGCAAACTTGCCAGTTCCGGCAAGTGAAGTTCACTTGCCAACCGGAACCGGAAGCTGATGAGTACCTACATGTTCAACGGATGCTTTACTGCCATTTTAGAAAGTTTGGATTTGAAATTGGTTATGACGTGAATTAGCACTGAATTTGAAATCCCTATGGAATAAATTGGATGCCTATCTGCAAAACTCTCTGTTGAACTTTACGCTGAGCTCCGCGAGTAAAGAGTTCGAAATTCTGGATGAAAAGAGGTATATTACAAATATTATAATAGATAGTAGATAAATGGAATACGCGAAGTTCTGGGTGCAATCGTGGCTACAAATTCCGGCAATGGTCAAAGAGTTTTCGAAATAGTTTCCTTAAGTTAATTTAACGTGCCTAACCAGTAGTACTGTTTGAAACGTGCGGTTGGCAAAGTTTGTAAGTACTAAGTATATTTATTAGTTAGGTATACCTTTGTTTATTATTGTTTAACTTTCTTGAATAATTTATGTACTCACAAAAGAAACACCAAAGCAAGTTGCTTTGGAATAAGATATAGAAATAAAAAAAAAATAAAAAAAAATAAACTGTCAAAATAAATAATCTGTACCTACTGTGTATACAGTACAAACTAATACATATACAAGTATGTACGAAGTACTGGCGTATGCCAGATTCAGCTAAAAATGTTCATTCTAATTTTAATTATCATGTTACATAGCTAAGATTTAATTTAATTTGATTTTATTGTCTGTACTTATATGTTGTGACATTTTTATATGTTTTTGCTGTGTAATATGGATTTGAAATCTGAAATAAATGCGTTAATAATAATAATAAAACAATATTATACTTAGAGGAAGTTGTACCTTTGGAGTCATCCTTTAATCACGTGATGTTGTTTTAGGCACTTTCCTCTTTGGTGATATAAGGTGAGGTTTTAGACTAAACCTCTTCTAACCAAAATTGCAGATTTTATTTACATACAAAGTACATATCAAAAAATTTGAGAACATTATCTTTAAATAGAGATAGTTTAATCAAATTTATTCTGGAAAATTAAGCACCGTGAAATGCCTGACTGACATTGAAGTTGCAAGTTGCTTCTGACTAGCATAAAAATTATAAATATATGTGATCATGTAAAAAATAAATATATATGTAGATAGATAGATAAGTATTTATTGTACCACACCAACACAAAATATAATACAGAAGAAAATGCTGAGAAACAAGGAAGTACAAAGGGCGGCCTTATCGCTTTATACATGTTATACCTCACTACACCCCCATCCCCCTTGTGATATTTTGTGATGTTTTTCCGAACCCCCTCCCCGTTTCGAGCGCCTCACGTGATAATAGACGAACCCTTCAGGTATTATTGTACGCGGTCGATGTTTCTAATTGCCGACAGCGAGATCGTTGAAATTCGAGACAGATGGGTAAAGTACATCATGCAGACTCTGCTACCTTTGTTGGGAGGTACTCTCTACGAGGCCGACGTCTATAATTGCTAGACACTTCAGCGTCTAGCAATTATATACCTCTATATATATTCAGTGTTTATTATATTATTATATTTAGTGTGGTGAATACGGCGAGACAGATAGGTAAATAAATGAAATAAATAAATAATGATGCAAACTTCACACAGCATCATCTAGCCACACGCTAAGTAGAGTTTGTGTCACTAGATAACTGACATACTTAATGCATAGATAGTATTTTTTTGTTTCATAGAAAACACCCGGAACTTACTGAACAAATACATATCTGCAGATCGTACAAGCATTTGTGCCGAGGCGGGAATCGAAACCGCAACCTCCTGTATCGCAGGCAGACCTTCGCCCGCTGCGTCACAGAGGTCGTCAAGGGAGATAAAGATGTAAGAAAAACAGCTTGAACCTAAGCAGGTTCAAGCTGTTTTTCTTACATCTTTACAAACAACCACATGCCACAAAGGCACCGGGTTTGGTTGATGTCACTTTGAAGCCAAAGTGACATCAACCAAACCCGGTGCCTTTGTATGCTACGAGGTCGATGTTTCTTATTGTCGACAACTAGACTGGAAGATACGGCGAGGCAGACAGAGGCCGTGTGATCAGTTTTGCATATTTTACGAAAATTAAAAAGTTTTTCTTTCCTTCCATACATCGATTGCTGTGTGGTGCCGGCTTGGAATTTGCACCATCCCCACTCTTCCCGCTGGTGTCGTAAGAGGCGACTAAGGGATATCCACCGGGAGTGGGCAGCAGGGCTCCCTGCACAATTCTACCACCGAACTGCGATCCCCAACCCGCATGCCCAGCGTGAGGATTATGGGCATTACCCCCGTGAGATAAAAGCCAATAAGGCGCTTATCAGTGGGAGGCCTTGGTCCAGCAGTGGACTACTATATAGGCTGTGGAGGTGGAGGGAGGTGGAGATATAGCGCCTTGCAGCACCCCCCCGGATATTGAGAGGAACTACTGTTCATAGTGTATAGTATGACAGCGGTCCAATAGATAAGAATTCGATTACAGTTTCCGAACGATTTTGATTGATATGTTGCTTTTAGTAGCACAACTTTGACAAGTCAGCGGTAGGGAACGAAAACCTTTTCTTTTTGGTATTCTGCAAATGTATCTATACCCAACAGCCACTCAGGTGATGTATCTATGTAGTTATTTGACTTTGAACCCAGGAAAATAGCTTGAATCTTATAGAATACTGCAAGTGACATCAAGCAAAACCTTTGTACCCATTCTACGCGGTCGGTCGATGTTTCTAATTGCCAGCAGTGAGACAGTGGAAATACGTCGAGTCAGGTGAGGTTCAATTCTAAAATAAAGCCCTGCAGGTGACGTGATAAGTCTATTGTGAGGGGTGACAGTCGGCGCCCGCTGGTGAAAGCTCTCTTGTTATAGGAAACTATTGCTTAACATCGGTGGAGAACATGACAAACAAAATCTTGGTACTTTGAGCGAGTAACGGTGATTATTATTATTAGGAGACATCAACAATTGACAAGACAATAAATATATGTTTTTTTAGATATTATAAATTATATTTCGGGCTTTGAAATAAATTTTAAGTGAAGCCCTAAACTGTAAGCATGAACTCTCTGAGCTTAGACCTAATCGTTGGCCATACAAACTTACCTAAATAATCTATATTCTATATAGGTATGTACATAAAAATTAATCCATATTTCCCTTTGTCACGGCATCACGGGTAAGGCTGGACCGATTTCGCTAATTCTTTTTTTGTTGTGTTTTTTATTGCCATAAGAAGGTTCTTATGAAAGAAAAATTAAGAAAGATGCGCGGATTGTTAGAAAATCAATATTCATAGTTAATTGTATAGTATTGTATTCATTTAATTCAGATAATAAAATCCATAGCTTCACATTAAAATTAAAATTAAACTAAACATTAAAATTAAATTAAATCAAAATTAAAATACAAATGCGATTGAAATTAAAATTAAACCTAAATTACATAAGCTTAAATTAAAATATTACAACAGATTATATTAGAATAAATTAGATTACAGTAAAATAAAAAATTATATTAGAATATAATCAATTGTTGTATCCACACACTTGAGCAACACATTGGACAAAATGAAAGTTAAGACAAGGACAACGTCTGTCAGGTCTGCTATTAACAATATAATGCTGGACCAAATGGAATGGTCCAGCTATGCTATGTAAATACATAGCATGGTCTAGCCTCAAACTAGCCAGATCTTGTGTTATGCGTGCTAGATCATCATCATCAGCAGTCCAGAGCGCCATAGCGCCCTGTCTTCAGCTCGCCGCATCCAGCATCTGCCTGCAGTCTTTCCTAGATTGTAACAGACGCGTAACATTACGTAGGGACTTATAATTCGTGCTAAATTCAGTTCAGTTCCAACACGTTATGCTATTCTCGTTCTGAAATGATATTAATGAAATTTTCATTCCAACTTAACAGACTTACGTAACTAATAACAAAACTAATTCTATTTAAAACAAACTTAGAAAACTTAGACTAGTTACAATTAGGGATGTAATGTATGTAATCTATTTAATGTATTGTATTAAGTATATCAGTCGTCTAGTACTCACAACACAAGCTCTGATTAGCTTGGGGCTTAATGATGCTGTGTGGATTGTCCAGTATTATTTATTTTATTTTATTTTTGAATAAGGTCATATGTCATTATGTTTAATAAGACGGTAAGTTGTAAATTACAAGAGGGTAGAATAGAGAAAAATTACGTCACTTTGTCATCGAATGATTAAAATATTTAAAAATAATTCCCTCAACTTCAATAATATACACAATGTATGATGATGCCATGTCATTGTTGTCTAATTCACCCTAGATAATAATCCCCGTGCTTGGCCTACTGAAGCACTCAAGTGATTTTCCTCCGTACGAGTTTACACACAGTATGACGGCAGGGAGTCTCGCTAGTTCCAGCACTTCCATTTTGTTTTCCTGCCCGGATTTTCACAATGCAGTGGAATATTTGAATTTAAATAGAAATGTACCAACTCATTCCCAACCTAAAAAGAAATGTATCTACTCCTAGCCAGGGGAGATTGCAAATTGTACTGTGATGAAATAAAACTTTATTATTTCACCGTCACGTTTTTGAAGGAGTTTATTAAATTATTTGTGGTTGGCGATGACTTTACAGATATGTTATGTGTTCAGTTCAATATTTCAAAGGTACTTACTAAATTCATTATGATTCCACTCCTGCATTTTATGACAACTACAATTACATAATCTAACATTACCATTTTTGTGAGAAATAAATATCAATATGACACGAAATTGTTAAATGTTTACTCCTCTCTTGAAATAAATAAAAAAGCAATGGTAGAGTAGTGAATGAGTTATAGAAACGGATAAAGGTTTTTGTCGTATACCCACCAATTTGCGGTATTGTGGGATTACAAAACGCTGTCGTTTGCTCAAGACGCCGCGCTTAAGGTTTATTCCTAAACCAACATATTTAATTGAGCCTTCAACGCATTACTCATATTCGTAGGCACAGACAGCATCATCAACTGGTAACCCTCTAGCGGTAAAAGTGTAAACGTTAAAGGGGTTACCAAATGATGCTGCTCTCCGTACGTACATAGAGGTTTAGTTGACGTATCTACTAATACCAGCCACTGGATCAAAACATTTTGTTCCGACATTATTATACACAACTTTAGGTCTACTCCGTCCACACGTTTATTTTATTTCTGACAAAGAGGTGCCATAATTGTTGACAGATAGGAATTAATACTGAATTAAAGAATACATATTTCATAGATTCTGTTTCGTTTTAAAAATAGTGATGCGAATCTATCGACTCGAAAAATATCGGTACTAACGAAGTTTCGATATTAATCAAGCCGACAAATTACGTAACGAAGATTATTCTAGTAGATTTTTCCATGAAAAAGTATTGAAAAGAGTGTAAAAATTATAGTTTACCACAGAATACCAGACTGTCTTACTTTTTATACCGAATTAACGCATGTAATGTCGCGGGCAGAAGCGAGTAGCAAATAAAACTACAAAATGATACTATATCATTCTAGTGAATATTCCGATTCTAAAAATAAATATTATGTACGTTTAGTTTAGACGCATAAGTGTGCATGTAAAAAAATACAACATGTTGTGCAAAAGTTACAAAAACTATTAAAACTTAAATAAATAATACTGGACAATCAAAGCAGAGCTTGTGTTATGGGTACTAGATGACAGATATAAAAAAAACTAATTGTTTGTCATTCGAGGCCCGAGTCCCGAGCTGTCAAAAATAAAATATAAGTTTGATTAGTGTTTAATGATTCATAGTTCAAAGGCCTAATAAGCTGAGAGGTAGGGGAGGTAGAAAGTATAGCATAATTATGCAACCTAATTATGTATGAAGCAAAGGTGCGTCACCAGCGTCACAAATGACGTTAAACAGGGAAAGATATATTTAACATGTTTTTTTATTAAATTTATTATTGAATTGTCAGCTTATTTTTACTTCCGCCACTTCAACGTAAACCCAGGCAGGGTTAGAAACAAGCCCGGTCCCCGGCTGTGACTAGGGCAGCCGTCAGGGTATTTTATCTGTGGGCTTACGACGCGAGTAAAAATGTAAAGTGACTATATTTGCCCTTGAACGCAACTCGGGCCCAAAAATAACTTATGTTTTGACAAGAATTGTAGGGTCTCGGTACACTTCTAATTTAATAACCAGCTTAGCACCTGTGCTGCTTGCTTTTGTTTCAAATGGACCTTTTCGTCATCACGAAAAGGTCAGTTATAAATAAATATATAAATAAATCACTGCGACTGTATTAGAAAAGTAATGAGATTCAGTTGTTTTTAGTATTTTATGGCGTGTGGTGTAATACAACTCTTTATTTGCGAGCATTGGAGATTGTAACTTTCCCTTCAAAGATATGAAAAATCGGGTATCTTGCTATGCACGTAGGTAGGTTTATGTATAGAGTTGTCTACCTTGAATGATACAATCGTGCACTGAAGGTGTAATTTTTAGGGTTCCGTAACCGAAGGGTGACAACGGAACCCTATTACCGAGCCTCCGCTGTCCGTCTGTCCGTCTGTCAAAGGGCTTTATCTCGTGAACCGTATAAGGGATAGCTAGCCAGTTGAAATTTTCAGACAATGTGTATTTTGTAAATTTCTCTTGCTAGAACAACAAATAATAAAAATTAAATATATGTGTATAAAAATTAAAGGGAATACATATATACCCATACAAAAAACGTGATATTTTTGCCTTTTTGCTCTTAATTTGTCAAGGCTGTAACACTAGAACTGCATTATGTAGGCACATGAAACTTTCTTTAAATAAGTAACACTTCAACTGTAATAACAATAAATACCAAAAAGAAAATAAAGTTAAAAATTTAAAGGGGTCTAAGATAAAAGTGAAAATTTGATGTTCTTTGAAAAAGCTACCTGATTTTTACGGTACCTGAAATAAGTTCCATGTTTAATTTCTTTATTAAAAAACAAATAAAGGTTTCTTATACCATAAATCAGTGTCCATGGGATAAAATATGGAAAATAGTTCACGACGAGCAATGTAGCCTAGAGTGCACACAACGATAAATAGAACACACAATGTAGCCTAGAGTGCACACAACGATAAATAGAACACACAATGTAGCCTAGAGTGCACACAACGATAAATAGAACACACAATGTAGCCTAGAGTGCACACAACGATAAATAGAACACAATAGTTGAGTAAGCTCGGGGATAACGTACCATATCTTGTGATTTTACGATCTATGGTTCTAACTCTAACATCTTTCTCCTAACCTTAAATCGTCGGCTTCCACGAGCCGATTTACTGATAAACCAAAACAAATTAGATATTCGGTATTCATGATTCCGAGAAACGACTATAAGGTTAATCAAATATTGACGGTTATTATAACATTAACCTATAAACTTATCAGATTCGACGTTGTCGGCCGTTATTATTTTATTAAATCCAATGTTGTTTCACAAAGCACACAAATTTTGCTTCTGAGTTCATTTAAACAAAACTGAAAGCTAATATTATAGATGAATGAAGTAAAAATATTGAATGGCTTAGTTAAAAATTGGTCGAGGTTGTTCTAGTCACGGCGAGTCCACACACCGAACAATGCCACCGGAAAAACCGAGCGGATTGCTGTCGGCGACATGAACTATTTCGGTTGTGATGACTGATTGGACAACATGCCGAGTCAAGGCTCACTAAAACACGGCCAAAATATAAATAACTGTTCCTTAGGTAGGACGCAGCTAAATCGTGCCTTTATAGGCAAACATTGCAAGCATCGGCAAGGCAATAAGCAGTGATTCGACGTACCATAGGTATTGAATTCGTAGATTAGCGAGATACGCCATATTTGCCATATTCGCTGCGGAAATGCTCAAATTAGCGCTCAGCGGTACAGCTTGGCTTATTGCCGAGGTAGAATTAACGCTGCTGGGTGTGAGTGAATTGATTTCAGGAGTGCTATGTACCTATACTGCGAGGGTGAAGTGATTCGTAGGCAGAATTGTGTCAAACTAGACGTAGAACTATTCATCAAGAAGTTGAATTTAAAAGTGGGTTTTCAGTAAAATTGCCGCGTATTCACGGCTATTGTATGTACACAAAATTAAAAGCAAATTTAAGGCGACTTGATTAAAAATTCAATATAAATTAAATATTTCTTGGAAAAGTTTAAGTCGGTATAACCGCTTAAATATTACGGATCAAATTATAATTTTCCGGAAGTGATAGAATTGGATAGAGGTAGCTTGTTGCCAAAAACATAAAGAGCCAACCTTACCTGCGGCTTCCCATTGTATCCCCAGGGTATCTATCTACGCTGTAGAGGGTAGTATCAGTTGCAAAATCTTCTATCCAATATTGATAAGCGAAAGAAGATCGTCAATTTCCGTGACAAGTGGACCGGAAAATAATCTTTATTGTCGATATTACGGATATGAGACCGGGATAAATCGCTAGGAAAATTATTTTTCTTAGGAAATAATGAATAAATAGGTTGTGTGAAGGCTTTATTTCTTTTTTTCATTAGCCTGATTCATCCCACTGCACTGCTGGGCAAAGGCCTAACACCTTTCTACAAGGAGCAATCGCGCGCAAATCTACAATTAAAAAAAAAATTTACATATCACTTAGGTACGCGTTCAAATAAAAAAATAAGTATATTTTGTTTTTGAATGTAACTTTATATTATAAATCCGTTTTAGTATTTCCTATTGATGTTTATAGATCTTATCTCTCTTGACCCCTTCTAACCTAATTTAAATAGTCTTACCTATTTTAAAATTCTTAAAACCTTTTTTTATTCTTTGTCAGAAACCTGGTTTGGTTTTATCTTTTAACCAGTTTTGTGCATAATTCTCTAAAACCTAATAAATAATTCATAATTCTCTAAAACCTAATAAACCGCCAAGTGCGAGTGGTTTCGCACACAAAGGGCTCCGCACCGTAAAAATCAGTCAACTTTTTCAAAGAACATCAAATTTTCACTTGTTCGGAGACTTCTTTAAATTTTCAGCTTTATATTATTTTAGTATTTGTTGTTATTGCAATTGAAATGTTACTTATAGAAAGTTTCATGTGCCTACCTATTGTGGCTCAAGAGATAAAGTCTTGACAAATTAAGAGCAAAAATAGCCAAAACACGTTTGTTGTAAAAGAGTCCACTTTAATATTGATATTTATTTTATTTTTATTATTTCTTGTTATAGCGGCAAGAGAAATACACATTCTCTGAAAATTTCAACTGTCTACCTCTTACGGTTCATGAGATAGAGCTCTCTGACAGACGGACGGACGGACAGACGGACAGCGGAGGCTTAGTAATAGGGTCCCGTGTTCACCCTTCGTGTACGGAACCCTAAAAAGTGTAGTGCCTTTTGTCTGTGACGTGAAGTGCTTAGCTAGATTTAAAAGAACACTCGAAGCATTGTTTTTCAGGAGTGAGCCACCCGAGATTCTTTGAGGTCTGGCCAAGCCACATCCGCCTCTTCACACGAGCGCAAAACAGTTTAAGGATGTATTTGATGCGTGTAGAATATGCTAGTACCATATTTTAAGGTGATAGCTTATAGAGGCTTATATTGCAACTCAAAGCTTAATTTCGTTGTTTGTAGATTTGACCATAGTATTTATTTGTTTATGTTCATTTAGGAACAAAACGGTGCATAACCTTATGACAAATTTATTGTATACTAGCTTATGGTTATGGTTTCGCATGCACTTTTACGAAATACAAAGTAGCCTACCTATATGTTATTTCTGAACTCCATCTAAGAAAAATTTCAGACGCATTTTGGGTATTTCGTTGAGTAGGTACTAGTTTGAGCATTGTCTTCATCACAACCACAAATCTTTACGAACTTTTGCATAATTAAATTGGATAAAATATGACTGCAATGGAAATTGAGGTGAAGAGAAAAATATCACTTTATTTCTTATTTGATAATCATTTAAAGTTTGGCTTTACTATGACCTTTTGTAAGCCAAAAGAAATGTAAGTTAGTGATTTCTGATTTGTGTGGCACATTCTAGAACCAAATACGCATTGATGGATTTAGCGGTCGATTGACTTGATCTCCACTTTCACTCCACTTAAGAATGTAAATTTTTAAAAGTTCTCATATTTATTTTGAAGGAACGGCGAACTGTTCGAAAGTTATCAAGAGACGTATCTCGTCTAGTCGATCGAAGTCAAACAAAAGCGTCACTTGAGTCAGATTAGGATTTAACAGTCGTCTAGTTGAGAGAGTTTTGCTTATCTGCAACCTGGATCCGACTGAATGTAAATCTGAAAATGTTTGCTTCATATGTATTTCAGTTTAATTCTGGCCAAGACTGGGCTTGATTCTTTTTCTTTTAATAAAGCCTCTCAAATCTGACATCGCAAACGTCGTTTGACTCGGGATATATTGTTGATTGACAATAAAATTCTCGTCTCTGTACTATCAAAATCAAGATTTTTTTAGAGTTCGATACGATTGATTTTCGCTAAACAATAATTTAGTTGCAAAAGTTAGTTTAAAAAAATAATTAATATGGTTTTTCTTTATATTATGTATTATGTTTCCAAGAGACGCATTACGAAATTTATAAAAAAATGTTTTTAAGTTTGGTTCAGATTATGGCTACTGAGCGTGACATGGGGCCGAGTTTAGAAATTGTATCAATTTAGGGATTAAGAGTATCTCAACCGAACCAAAAATAATGAAATCACTCGGAACGAATTTAGGATGAAAGCTTTGGTTTAGGGATTTAGAGTTATGTGTTTGTTTTGCCGATTTAATACGCAGGGAGTTAATTATATCATTGTGCATTTATATTATTGCGCTATTAGACAAGCAGTACGCGTATCGTGAGGGCCGATCGACCACATCTTTGGCGCGGGAGGTTGTACAAAGCGTCTAAAGAGAGAGGCGGAGGCTAAAGAGAGAGGAAGCAGCAGGTAGCTCTTACCTATCAAAGGCGTTTGATGTGGCCGACCACGCGGTACTGACGGCCAAGCTGGAACACTACGGAGTGTGAGGTACTGCGCTTGCACTGCTGTCTAGCATGCTAAGGTCTAGGTCGCAGGTAGTTGTAGGAGAGCATGGGAATATCAGATCCTGTCCTCTCATAACGACAATGGGAGTAGCACAGGGATCTGCAGTCTCTAATATTTTGTTTTCCATGCTACTTAACGACCTTGCGAGGACTGTGAGCACTGCGGAGGTATTTATGTACGCGGATGAAGTGGTTGCCGTCGTCTCTGGCGCAACAATAGACTCCGTGGAGCTGAATCTGAATCTCACCGCGTCCAGGCTCGCCCAGTGGTTCGAAGTGAATGGGCTTGTCTTGAACATCTCGAAGACGCACTTTATGCACGTCTGCTTGTCTGGACGCCTACCTAGAGCTCTATCTGTAATCGCTGGCGGTACGCTCATCGAACAGGTGGCTAACACTACCTTTTTGGGCTTTGAACTTGACAGGAGTTTCACGTGGGAGTCCCATATCGACAAGGTATGTGGTAAGCTTGGTGGTGCATGCTACGCGCTCAGTCGGCTTGCAAGGTTTCTGCCAAGACAAGTGGTACGATCCTGTTACTATGCGACTGTCCATTCACTATTGCAGTACGGAGCTGAGCTGTGGGGGTGGGCGGCGGACTGGCAGCGCGCATGCTTCCGCAGCAGCTTTCGCATGCAGAAGCGTGACATTCGTGCAATGGTGAAGATTGCACAGGACGTCTCTGCAAACCCTCACTTTAAAGAGCTGGAAATATTCACCCTTCCAGGTATTGTAATATTCCAGGTAGCGGTATATGTAAGGAGTAACTTAGAAGTCTTTACCAAAAATAGCGACATTCACAAGTACAATACTCGGCGAGCGGACAAACTCACCACCCTGCCTCGTACTCTCGCGAAGTCTGGAAAGTTAACGCGCATAATGGGAGCGACAGTGTACAACAGTCTTCCTAAACTAAATTAGATACAAAGAAATTATATTATAAAGAGCTTAAAGCAGAGGTTAATCGAGCATTGCACTTTGAGAAAATTGCTTATTTTAATTTACACACTAATAATAAAATCAAGGAGCCCAAAACCCTTTGGAAAAACTTAAAAACATCAATTTTGCCCCCTCAATCTAATGAACTCCCGCCCCAATTTAGTGATCCTAATTTAATTAATTCCCATTTTATTGATGTTCCTGGTGTTCTCAGTACTGACATATCTTTGCTTACCTTTTTTGAGTACAATCGATACGGAGAAGCCGTTTTCGACATACAATGAATTGCCAACAGATAACGAAAATCATTACTTCGCTTAAATCGAACGCTGAAGGAACTGACAAAATTAATCTTAAAATGTTACTTTTAACTCTCGAAGTGATTACATCAATTGTTAATACGTCAATCACCACGTCTACTTTCCCCGATTCCTGGAAAACTGCGATTGTCTTGCCGCTACCTAAAACTTCACAACCGGTAGTAGTCAAATATCTCCGTCCTATAAGTGTACTGCCTTGCACATCGAAAATACTCGAAAAAGCAGTCAGCAATCAGTTGTCAGAGTTTCTTGAAAAGAATAAACTATTACCGGAAGCTCAATCAGGTTTTAGAAAGGGTTGCAGCACCACAACTGCCCTTTTAGATATTACTGATAACATACTCAGTGCACAGGATGAAGGATTGATAACCCTACTGGTTCTCCTTGACTTTTCACGCGCGTTTGATTCATTAAATATCACCCTGCTATTATCTAAGTTGAGTTATTTTGGATTTAGTGCTGGTGCTGTCAAATAGTTTAATAGTTATCTAAGCGGGCGTCGTCAGTATGTTAAATTACCTAAGTTTGATGGCACCTCGAGTGTATCTGTTGAAGTATCAGTTGAGCGAGGCGTACCCCAAGGGTCTATCTTAGGTACTATCCTCTTTATTTTATACTCTGCGGATATTTCAAAATGCATAGAGAACTGCAAATTTCATATATACGCTGATGACGTCCAATTATACATTTCCTTTAAGCCTGATGATGCGAGTGCCGCTATTTGTAAGCTAAATAAAGACCTGACTAGGATTGCAGATTGGGCAGGCCAGAATAGTTTAGTGCTCAATCCTTTAAAAACCAAATATTTGGCTATTGGTACTAAAAATAGGCTTGGTAAATTTAATCCGCCATTGGATATTTTGCTGATGGGAGAGCCTATTGAGAGAGTGTATGAGGCACGCAACTTGGGTCTTCTGTTTGACTCAAATTTAAGGTTTGAGAAACATATCTCTGAGTCCGTTAGATCTTGTTTTTATAAGCTTAAAATTCTTTATAATATCAGACCTTACTTAAGTGAGGAACTACGTGTTCAGCTCGTTGAGTCACTGATACTCTCCAGACTTAACTACGTGGACACTGTAACAGGACCTCGATTGCTGGGCCGTACGCAGCGTCTGATTCAGAGAGTGCAAAATGCGTGCGCTCGCTTTTGTTTTAAAATTCCTCCCCGGACTCACGTCACCCCCTTTCTGAATCAGAACTTTATACTCCGTATGAAAGCGCGTCAGGGGCTCCACCTTGCCTGCTTACTTTTTGGCGTGATAAAGTACCGTACCGCAGGCGTATTTACATGAGAGACTCAGTTGGATGTCCAAGACGAGATCTTTGCGCAAATGCTCTAAACAGCTGTCGACACATCGGCACCACTCGGCAGCTTTTAGAGGCAGTTTCCGGTACGCTGCAACCAAGTGCTGAAACAACATTCCACCTCCTATACGGGAGCTTCAGTGTTTTTCAAATTTTAGGGCTAAACTTAAAAAGTTTATTTTAGATCACCAAAAAACCACTGAAGATCTCAGAAATGAAATTTCAATTTTGTAGTACATATATTTTGTAATGTGACAATTTTTGTATTATGTGCTCCACCTACACCAGCCTCACTCATCAGAAAACCACTGAAGATTTCTGTGGTTAGAGCACATAATATTTTGTGCTCTACCTACGCAAGCCTCTTCTCGCCCTCTTGCTCGGGTCACCTACTGGCTAATATTTTGAGAACCTAGGTATAATTTTTTTATTAATTGTGTTTAGTCGTTCGTGTTTTACTGTACATGCTTGTTTCTTTGTTTTCTTTTTTAATTTTCGTTTTATTGGTAATTTTTCTTTGTATAGTCGCGTACGTGACGTAATGTTATGGTTTCGACGGAAGATCAGCGTTGTAGTAGCTATAACCTATAGCTACCACAACATATGCTGAGTCGAACGCCATTTTGTAGCTTTAAGGTATTTTATAAGTGTGTAATATTATAATATAGTTTATATGGGTTTGGTAATTTTATTAGTTTTTGTACATGTTTTAATTCATAGCTACAAATAAAGTATATCTTTCTTTCTTTCTTTCTTTTCTTTCCTAAAAATGTAACGGAAGCAACAAGCCTGACATCTTTTAAATACAAGCTGAAGCACTGGCTTATTGACAACAGCTTTTACAGCTACGATGAGTTTGTAGCCTGTAAAAGGGACTAAAGATCTGCCTGTATTGAGTATTATTATTTTTATTATTCTAATTTTAATTTTAAATTAAATGTTACAATTGTATAACTTTTTAATAATTTCTATACTTACTTATAATATAATTTACTAAATTTTTATAGAGACGAATGTGACGTGTAATTCTTGCAATGTACGAAATAAATAATTATTGATTATTGTGTTGGCTAGGTGCATAAATAATTTAACGATTTCTTAACGTTTTATTTTTCGTGAATATTATTTGAATAGACCTTCGTTTGGCACAAACTCACCTGATGGTATGTGATTGGTGAATGGTATGGGAGTGATGATGTGGCATATGATGTATCACGTGTAGAAGATTCAATCCACTCGACCTATCGATCAGAGTGGAATAGATTCAAAAACTGATCCACCCGGGCCATGGATCAGAGTGGACAATAAAGTGGAAACTGATCTATTAGTAGATCTGCAAAGTGGATCAGAGTGGAATGGAGCTCCTTATTCACTCTTGTCTTGACGAGACTCAGGCTGTTATTGGACAGAACAACAGACTCACGCAGCGAGTTCCAAACCTTAGCGGTACGATGTACGAATGATAATCATCATCAGCGAACGAATAATGATCATCAGCGGATGCTGATGCTGATATTTGCAACAACCCTGATATCCACAAGAGAAGGATGGTATTATGTCGTACGTCTGCTTGTCCTGGAGTGGAGAGGAGATAGTGGGATCGGTTCATGCAGTTTGTTTAGTATTTTCCGAAATGTACCTGTCTTATTATAAGATCGAGAGGGAAGCAATTTTGGACTATATTTTAAATAACGGTTTACAGTATCTAGATTCTTTGGGGAGGTAGGTATTTATTTATCTTCGCGAAGAAACTTTTTATGCCATGATTTTTTAATGTAATGTATGTTGTCAGATCATACATAAAGTAATAGCGTCAAGATATTAGCACTGTAATTAACAGGTTTTGAAACTTTGCCTGTAACATAGAGCTAGACTTTTCAGATATAATTATACTAAATCACTTAGAATGATTTAGGTGTCTCCATTTCAGACAATTATTGAAATTAATGTTTTCTGTAATCTTGTAGGTACCTTATGATTCACAGTTTAAGAAAACGCTGTCGAAGGAATCTTTGCAGCGATCTCAAAACACACATACACATACATGTATTAAAGTGCAACAGCATAGAAATAAAGGACATCATTTTACTAGGCTACCTGTAGATTGTTTGCAACAGTCAGCAGTTAGCTTAATTGTTTCAATTGTTAATACTAGTAATAATTAGTTTTTATTGTTTGATTGTAATTTTCTTTGTTAATATTTATTGGTTTACAACATCGAACACGTACCCAGTTCGATTTCTTGCTGTTTTTCCCACACCACCGTACAGAACAACAAGGCATTTTTCAAGTATTTGTATGTTATGTGAATATATATCTCGTTAGTAGACGGAGAAGTACACAGGTCCGCTGTAGGCGCTGTACTGTCATAGCGCGAGCGAGCGTTGACCTTTGTTAGTGAAAAATCACTGATCAGTTTCGGAATTTGTAATACCATATTTCCCTTCTAATGGGTACGTGCTCGTTTACAAGTAACATAGAAAATACGTACCAACCTACCCCTAAAGTATGGTACTCGCTGCTGTCTTCTCTTTTCCCTGCTAACTACTGTTGTCGTTAGCAGGGAAACGAGAAATTCAGTTAGTTAGTAGTAGTGTAGTTAGAGGGAAAAGAGAAGAGAGAGTTCTTTTCAAGACGGCTCTCATTCTTGTCTTGTGATGATACATCGGCGGCCAAATCGTCACTAACCAATAGGTGAGATTGTGGTCAAACGAAGTGTATTCCATTAAAAAAATCCGCAAGACTTCTAACATAACACGAGCTCTGCCTACTATGGGGCCACATGATGCTGTGTACACCACAGAACACGCGCGACTCGCACCCCACTCAAACTGAAGAAGTCCCTAGTTAAGGGATGACACGTTGGTGTTCTTCCAACACAAATAAGGTTCGTAGTTAACCCGCTTACATTCATAGTGAATTCGTCAAAGTACAATAGTTTGTATAGTCAAAAAGATGCTATGTGAATTGTCCAGTATTATTTATTGTCATAATTATTATAATGACGCGGCAGGCGTAGGTCTGCCTGCGACGCAGGAGATTGCGGCTTCGATTCCCGCCTCAGGATCTGTTTGTACGATCTGCAAATATTTGTTCTGGGTGTTCTGGATGTTTTCTATGTATAATCAAAAATATATATCTATGTAGTGTATTGTAATTAGTATATCAGTCATCTAGTACATAACACAAGCTCTGCTTAGCTTGGGGATATATGATGCTGTGTGAAATGTCCGGCATTATTATTATTATTATTATACATTTTATTTATTTAAAATCTCGTTATAAAATATATTTTTTACTATAGAAAATAAAATATTATTATAAAACTATTCTACAGTAAAAAATGTAGGTATCAGAACTGAGAATAACCGGCCGCGAAGCTAGCCTCAAGCCTCAATATCATTATTATTATAATGGTGTACAATCCCTATTCGCTAAGTTATTTTAAATGGAACCCATTTAAATTTTATTATTAGTTATTTTGAAACTCTGCGCGACATTGCGCGTGATACTGACACTCATTTCATTCCGGAGCTACATCCCAAACCAGATTAATTTAAGTTTAATTGAAGGGCTCGGAAGCAATTCTAATTTATAGCAAGTTAAAGTTTAGATTGGGATCTCTAACCTCTAAACTGGTAACGACAATTTAAGACATTATTGCTATGATCGTCTCCTAGATTATCGAAGCAAAATTTTGATTATGGTGTGTTAACCACACACAAGATGTACACATAATGTATCAATTACTGTTTATAATCTATAGACAGATTATATAATCTATAGAGTCATTTCATAGGATTAATCCTATGAACACTTACTTAAAAGTGTCAGTTGTCACTGACACATTTTGTAAAGAGCCGCCATTTTGTGGGCTCTCTCTCTCTTGTACACTTTGGTAATGAATAGACGTGAAAAGTCGAAATAATTCTTTTATTAATACCTATTATACCAGCCCCCTTACATTACATTATTATTACATTTTCATCAATTGTAGCATGTTAATAAAGATAGTAAAAAAAGTTTTAATTTAATTGTTATATAATATATAGTTCCATCCTCTTAAAAAATAAGTACATAGGTACAAAGGCAAATCGAATCAACGATACGCGTTTCAAAAATATTGTAAGAAAAATTTAACTTTAGAATTGTCCTGACCATTACACAAAGCTAAGGCTCCGATTTAATCCCCGTAATTATTTTTAGCAAGTTCCATATATGTAAGATGATAAAATAGTTTTGATTGCATCCCTGGTCGCAGGGCTGTCGCGCGATCTCACAATGGAATGAATATAACCCTAAATCAGAGCATGTGACGCGGCTTTTATGACTTTTCTGCTGGTCGATTCATATGTAATCGTAGTGTATCACTCATATTGGTTTAGCCGCTCATTAGCTGCATCTTGGTTACCAATAAGTAAAACCGATAAGTGCGAGTCGCCTCGTACACGGAGGGTTACGTACAATCGTACAAAACTTTCGCATAAGAAAAACCTAATAAACGGATTTTTTGATAAAACGAAAAAGAACAAATAAAAGCCAACATGACGCGGTTACCCATCCAAGTACTGACCGCGCCCGGTGTCGCTTAACTTCGGTGATTGGTACTCTACGTGGTATGGATGTTGGCTACCTAATTTATAAAATTTATGGTGTTTTTATTAATCAAAATTTCAACTGTCTACCTCTTACGGTTCATGAGATAGAGCCCTGTGATAGACGTACGGACGGACGGACAGCGGAGGCTTAGTAATAGGGTTCCGTTTTCACCCTTCGGGCTAGTATAGTATTGCAAAATCTGTGCTTCGAGTACGGAACCCTATAAACAAAAGTAAATTAACCAATGAACGGCGAAATTTGTATGAGTGATACACAAACAAATACATCTGAAACGAGCTGCCGCGCTTTCTAGGGTTCCGAAGTCAACAGATGAAATTTTCAGAGAATTTGTATTTCTCTTGCCGCTATAACAACAAATAATAAAATAAAATAAATATTTTAATTAAAGGGGCTTCCATACAAAAAACGTGATATTTTTGCTCTTCGTTTGTCAAGGCTGTATGCTCTTGAAATTAAGTAAGGCTCTTGAACCACAATAGGCAGACACATGAAACTTTCTATAAATACGTAACACTTCAATTGTAATAACAACAAATACTAAACATATAATAAACTAGAAAATTGAAAGGGGTCTCCGAACAAGTAAAAATTTTATGTTCTTTGAAAAAATTGCCTGATTTTTACAGTACCAGGCCCTTCGTGTGCGAAGGAGGCCCTTCGTTCGAGTCGACTCGCAGTTGGCGGCTTATTAACATTTCGGTGAAAACATTTTCAATTGTATTATTACCATTTTCACGATGATGTCTATATTTTCAAAGCTAAATCTTATTTTCTACCTCACTTCATTTTTAACCGTCTACAAAAATGACGGGTGCTATAAGTTTGACGTGTATTAACAATGTAGTTCATAAAACAAAAAAAATTAATCCTTAAGACTAAAACGAGTGTTCTCAGCTACGTTTGAAGCAAATCGGTTCAGACGTTCAAATATTATGTATAATGAATTAAAACTTAATTCAAGATGTTGGAAGTATTATAAAATTAGCACCTTATCAAAACCTCCCTAAGCCGAAGAGAAGTTCAAATGAAATAAAAAGAAATGTTTTTATTTAGGTACCTTAAGAACGTCTACGCAATAAATAAAAATATAATAGTTATTGCTGCGTAACGTTAAGAGGCGAACCTAGCAGGTTTGGTTGTCAAACTAGGCCGAGATCTCACGGGATCCCCGTGGTAACAAACTGAAATTACATAAAATTCAATATTTTTTGCTTTGGTTATGTTATGACTATGTTTTGATTCGTGGGTTATTACAAATTATTTGATTCCTTGAAACAGTTTCTTCATAAGTTGTGTAGTTTTTTGTAAATACAATAATACTGGATTTTTGTCCTTACGCTGCCGCTCCAAAAACGTATGCTCTGTCCCGCTCCTAGAAACGCGAAATCCTATGCCTATCCTTTTCACAAAATGGCGCCTGTTGTGCCCTCTTAAGTTAAACATAGTATGGTTATCAAAAGTCGCGTCCGACATAACGTTTGTACAGAGGTTTAGAAACTGTAGCTGAAAATTCAGAAACTATCCAAATTTAACCCGGGTCCTTATTGTGAAATTAATATCTAACTGCTAACCCTAATTTAGAGTGTTCTAGAAGGGTATTTAGTAATATGCTGGGTTTATCCAAGCGGGTTTGGGCTAAAGCTAATTCATTCAGATTAGATCAAACACGGGGTTAAAATAAACCCATTTTAATATTTAAAACTCATTAGTGCTGTTGAACTTTCTTATTACATGAATATGATTTTTTTAACTCTGTTTAAATCGGTATAGGGATAAGTAATTTAGAATGTAACTACTTAGTTACAACTTTGAAGGAGCTGTGTTGATTTACTTAAAGAAACCATCACTTTTAATCTGAAGGTCTCTTGTAGGTCTTTTTGTAAAAGAAAGAAAAACAGCATACTAACAGCCAATTTATCGAAAGCGGCTGGGGCCCAATTCTGCTAACCAACCGCTACAATGGTAAAGTCGCAGAATCGTTACGTAGAATTCGTAGATGAAAGAGACTTTATTAGATAATGCGTGGGGTGCTATTTTCACAAAGAGATTGTGATTTCAACCTCGACACTTTTGACGCGCGTTTCTCCATTTGCAGTTTCTTTCATATGTATAATGAGAATGGCAAAATGTATCATTTTGTGATACCATAGTCATAGTGAAGCGATTAGCTTAGCAGAATAGGGATGATTACTTTTATTTTTAGTAGTCTAACTTGATGTAGGTATGGATGGAGGAAAGGGAGGCCTTCGCCCAGCGGTGGGATCCAGTGGGCTGATACGGTAAGATAAGAACTTGATAATTTATTTGATATTATATAAATAAATAATGCTGGACAATCCACACTCCCAACCATCATCTAGCCCTAAACACAGCTTGTGTTTTGGATACGAGATGACTGATATACTTACATAGATATAGATTTTTTATTATTCGTAGAAAATATCCAGAAGGTAAGTTGCAAATATTTGCAGATCGTACAAACATTTGTTCCAAGGCGGGAATAAAACCAGCAACCTACTGCGTCATAGACGGACCTTCGCCTGCTGTGCCACATCGGTCATAATTTGTTGAATTGATACATAAAAGTACTACATACCAACAATATTACGCACCTACATATTTTATATCAATTTCATAAAAAAGTAGGTACCAAAACCTAATTTGATACGTAACACTAATAAGTTTTATTACATCCCATTATTTTAAGAAATCAAAACCTCCTTAATCATATCCAGTAAAAACTTTTTCTGCAATTTCACCAAACGAAAACAAAGTTTTAGCGGCGAAATAAACTCAATAAAGGCGAGTAAACTTCGTTAGGCCGGGAAAAGTGCACTGCCAACCATAGCGGGATTTCATTGAGACTGCTTTTACAGCTTCTACCTACCTGCTTTCTCACTATATCGGAGAGAGAGTTAACTATTAATTCTATATATATAAAAGAAAGTCGTGTTAGTTACACTATTTATAACTCAAGATCGGCTGAACGGATCTCGGTGAAATTTGGCAGCGAGGTAGATTGTATCCCGGGGCCAGACATAGGCTACTTTTTATTCCGGAAAAAAGCGCGCGAAGCCGCGGGATGCAGCTAGTATTATTTAAAATTTAACATCATAAACTGTGATTAATAAAAGTCACGACAACAGACCGAGTTATTTATCGGCTCGTCCTCTCGTCCCAATGGTTGACCCATCTTGCGAGAGGACGATGATGTAAAATTAAAAAAAAAACATATAAATAGTTAACTCTCTCTCTGATATAGTGAGGTAAATTGATAAAAATGCGATAAGCTCAGAACAGAGGAGGCTGACAGAAGCGAAAGGCCTAACCCAGCAGTGGGTGATACCAGCCTAGAATGATGATGATTATATATTTTTATGAGACTGATTCCGACATAGGTACGAGTATCTACGACAGCAACTGCCGCACGACAAGTCGTCACTTTTATAGTAATACTAGCTGCTGCATGTGACTTCGCACGCTTTTTTCCGGGATAAAGAGTAGCATATGTCCGTCCCCGGGATAGCATCTACCTCCCTGACAAAGTTAAGTGAGATCCGTTCAGCCGTTTTGGCGTAAAAAGGTAAAAGACAGAGTTACTTCTGAATTTATAATATTGGTATGGATTTTTGTTTACTATGGAACTTAGAATTAACTAAATATATCAAATAAATGCTGGACAATCCACACATCATCATCTAGCCCCAAGCTAAGCAGAGCTTGTGTTATGGGGCTAGATTACTGATATACATACATAATACAATACAGTACATAGATATATATTTTTTTATTATACCAGAACACCCGGAACAAATATTAGCAGGTCGTACAAACATTGGTCCTAAGGCGAGAATCGAAGCCGCAACCTCCTGCGTCGCAGGCGGACTTTCGTCCGCTGCGTCACATTGGTTGTCCGGTTCGGTTCACATCGGTGTGTGTGTTGTTGAAAATTAAATAATAACTAGAACTTTAAAATATCAGGTACAGGAAACACTTATTTAAACTGGGTCATCTCTAAAGACGAAAGCCGAGTCCGCATCACCAAGCCGTAGTTTATTCCAAATTATAATTTTGCGAGCTTTATAAGCCTTACAAAGAGAAGGGAGGATAAAGCTCGACTAAATATTAATTTGGTTAAATATCGGTTAAGATAATTAGAATTTGATGGGCTTGTGACGGAAATTGTGTTTAATATTTCGAAAAATGTGGATTTTAATTTATGAGAAACAATAATAAGAAAAAGAAACTTGATTGTCGTAACATAATAATTTCATAGAGAAGCATAGCTTCTTGTATATTATTACGGTGTTTGTTCCTTTTTCCCTCAGATTGCTTAGTATTATATCAAAACATGATCGTTAAATCTGAGTGCTCTTTATTACATACTTGTGAAATCTTTCCTAATTTCCATTTGTTTTATGGTCATTGGCTTGCAGAAAACTTGTACTATTTCTTTGCATCTTTCTTGTA
Organism: Eupithecia inturbata; assembly: GCA_963662085.1. Lineage (NCBI taxonomy): Eukaryota > Metazoa > Arthropoda > Insecta > Lepidoptera > Geometridae > Eupithecia > Eupithecia inturbata. Next base: position 1,719,906 of record OY759196.1, on the reverse strand, counting down.
TGCCAAATGTTTAAAAATTAATGTTTTCGATTTTAAATCCAAAGGTGTCAAGAATCAACTCCGCCGCAGGCCGTTTGCGAGTTGAGTTATTAAATAGAATTATTTTACCTATTTTTTTTACCATAGACAATTTTGCATGTTCGCTTTGCTTTTAAATTATGAAGTCAAGGTAGATCTAGACTAGGTAGAAGGGTTTACTTTGACTTCAACTTCTGAGGCCTACGTCTAGCAGTGGACTAACATAAGACCATTATCATTTTGTTAAAAGATACGGTGGACACGGCTAACTTAACCGTCTGAGGGAGATCCTCTTTTTTTTTTTTTAGCAAATATGTCATGTCATATTTCTATGCTGATCCACTGCTGGACATAGGCCTCTTATAATGAGTGCCGTAGCTATTGACCTATGTTCAGCTTGCAGCATTCAACATATGCCTGCAGTCAATCCCACCTGGCCAGAGGGCGTCCTAAACTACGTTTACCGATTCGTGATCTTCACACCCGTTTATAAAACAGTTGTCGGTTCATAGGAAAACAAAATACGTAAAGCCCAGTCAATCAAGTTTTTAGCCTTTTTATCTGTAAAACAGAAATGAGTTACGGCTATATCAGCGAAATCTTTTTTATGTGATTTATCGCGGCGTTGTGAGGCAGGACACGTTTGCACGCGAGGATAGTACCGTCCGGATCTACGTAATTGACAGCCTACGACCAACAATTTTGTACTTTAAAGGTGGACGTATATGTACACATCAACATGTAAACGAATGGGCATCGCCTCACCTCACCGCCCCGCCCCGTCCCGCCGCACCGTTAGAAATAAAATAACAGCTGGTTTATCGAAACCTGATTAGTTGACCAATTATTTTACAAGCGCTTAGCTGCAGAAAAATAAATATTTAAGCGTAAGTTTAATTAGAGATTCAAATCAACAATTTGACAGACTGGTCAACTTATCTTTGTTCAAAATCAACCCAACTAATCAATGGAAAACCTTGTCAAGTGCTTATTCACTTGTCAAGAGGTTTCACCATTGATAAGTTTTCGCGGCTTCTGAGAAGCTGGCGGTAAAACATGCTAACTTTACACAATGGTAGAAACCTTGAAGATTAACTTAAAAGCTTGGGTAGGTACAGAGCTGATGAATACCATCATAACGGTGACAGCTGATTTTATTAAAGACTAGCTGCTGCCTGCGGCTTCGCACGCACTTTTTATGTAGCCTATGTCCGTCCCCAGGATACAATTTACCTCCCTGCCAAATTTCATTGAAATCCGTGTAGCCATTTAGGCGTGAAAAGGTACGCTCTCAGAATAATTAGTTTACTACTTCTGTAATCTTTCTGTTTTCAGAAAGTAGAAATTCGTTATTTATATCTCAGAGGAAGTTTCAAACCATACTAAACAGCTAAAGTTGCGGCCTGGCTGTTCTGCTCAATCTGTTCCAAAGTTCCTATGTATGCGACAACCTTTAGCGTCCGGTGAAGCAACGATGAATGTCATGTATAATTAATTGAATAAAATAAAAACATGAACGCAGTATGTTAAAATAGAGTGCAATCAAGAATCCCTCAGAATTTGTTCGCGAATTTTTATCCGTGTATTAAAAAAACCTAATAATGCATTAAATTTATGAATAAATATATAAAAATATTAGTTAATTTGGATTTGTATCAGATACCAAAAATGGAAAAAAGCCTTTTTATGAACCAAGCTTAGCTTCCACGAGAATCCGAGAACTTTTCAAAGAATTATTATGTCGGAGACAACCGCTTCAAATCCCCACTACCAAGCTACGACCGGCGCCGACCGAGCCAGGGGTCCGGCCACGCCGAGAGAAACACTCGCTTCGCCCACTGACTGATATACACGCATTTCTCTGTCTACGAATACAGCCTCCCTTTAAACAGTTTACAGTATTTTATTTACTTATCGAAGATTAAACACAAACAATTAGGTATTTCGACTAAAGTATTCAATATCTACAATGAAACTAGCACTGTGAAAAACCGAGAGAACTTCAAACACAACATACTCGTAGTTAACCTACAACTTCGAAAAGTTTAAGCTCTATGTTTTCCAGCCGTATATGTTCGGAGAGTTTATTTTGAAATAGACGTCCTGTATTTTCAATAGAGATAAAATTCCTAACGCACGCGCAAATTTGTACAAACACATGAAAAGTTTTGACAGATAGTTATGGCTTCTTTTGTTACATTTAAGGTGACAGGACATTAATCTCAGAGTTGCTGCAGAAACAGTATCTAGACAAAGTAGGTCAAGTTCTTTACAATAGAATTATTTATGTGCATTTGGTCCGGAGCCAAAAGAGATTTAAGAAAGTATTTTTTAATAATCCGTGAATTATAAAACAATGTTTGACGTTCCTTGTCGTTTTTAGGGTTCTGTATTTTAAATATAGAGGTAGGTACCAAGCTCTGTTTAGTCAGGGGCTAGCTAGATGATGCTGTGTGGATTGTCCAGTATTATTTATATTTTTAATAGACGCGCTTCCAAAATGGTGGTTGTAAAATTGCTTACAAGAGGAAATGTAAAATTTACGAAAACAAATTCTCGCTTCAAAAACCAAAGTTCAGCAATAAACGTTTTAAAAAGCGCCAAATAAAAGTTGATTTATGTGAGTGCCAGCTTTTAGTATGAAAGCTTTCGTTTATTGCGAATATAATAAAATATAACCCATTATGTTCTAGTATTAGTTAGTTTTGTAGGCTTTGCTAACCTGTTGACAAAACTAGGCTAATAACATTTACTAGATTATCGTGTATAACCATTTGTGTCGTCGAAAAGAGGGACTAACTTTATTCAGCCACCGAAATTTAAATCTATAAAACGAAAGAAAGTTACTTCAGTTCAACGAATTATAAAAGATACCAGCACGTATGTAGTGTTTGTAAACTTTCATTACCTACCTAAGAGTCTTTATGGGATTATAATAAATAACCTTACCTTCTAAAATCTCGACTCCAACAAGCGTAGATGACCGGGTTCATGGAGGAGTTGACCCAGCCAAGCCACGTGACCACCGTGTTCACGATCTCCTCGTGTGCGATGCAAGCCGAGCATATGCCCGACAGCAAGTTCACCACGAAGAACGGCAGCCAGCACACTATAAACACACCCATCACTATCCCCAACGTTTTTGCTGCCTTCTTCTCTTTCGCAAACTTCGCAAGCTTCCGCGACAACGAAAAATTCTTTGGTAAATTCTTCCCGTGAGTCACATTAGTCAGTCTCGTGGACGAACGCGACAGCCCATTGTTCTGCAACGCCGTCAGAGGCTCTTGGTCCGCCTCCTCGGGTGTGCACACTCCCTGACACACGTCCGCACTACGCTGTCGCATCGTCCCCCCTCTATGTATCCTAAGAGTCAGCTCTAACTCCCCACTAGGTCTCATCACTTGTTTCGTCCCTATCTTCAAAGACCGCGTCTGTATAGTCGCTGCACGATAAATACGATAATACGTGAACACCATCACAAAAAGAGGCAAGTAAAAAGATATTGTCGACGAAAATATGATGTACTCTAAGTTTTCTGTGAACGGGCACTTTAGGTCTGGCACTTCTTCGGTGCGGACGGCGCGCCACCACGCGATGGCTGGGAAGGATATTGCTCCGGAACACACCCACACCGCGCAGATGAGGAAGGCGGCTTTCCGTCCGCTCATTCGCATCGGATACGTTATAGGATCTGTTATAGCCCAGTACCTATCTAGCGATATCACGCATAAATTGAGGATCGAAGCCGTACTGAACAGGACATCGAGCGATCTCCACACATCGCACCAATCTACCCCGAAGAACCAGGTGTGTTCCAGCACTTCATACATCGCTGAGAATGGCATCACGACCAATCCGACCAGACAGTCAGCGACCGCTAGTGACGTCACAAAGTAGTTGGTTGAAGTGTGAAGGTAGCGCTCTCGCACCACAGCGAGGATCACCAGCATGTTGCCAAAAACGGTCGTCAGAGAAAACAGGAGAAGGAACGCGACTAGCACAGCTCGGTCTTGCAGCAGCTTTATGTAGTCGTCCCAGAGTTCAGTGTTGTCTGACGTGTTGTAGGTTCCGTTTTCAAAAGTGATGTTAAACTCGATAACAGAGTTGTAGAAGCCAGAGGATTCCAGCGTGTACTCCGGCCCCCGGTAGTCCAGTTGGCCGCTTGCCACTCGTATGTCGGGGTCCGTAGCGTTCATATTCATATGGTTAGCCCGCTAGCGCCATGGTGAGTGTTTATGTTTCCCTTGTTTCGCCCGCAGCCATTTCGATATAACGTTCTTGGCAGGCATTGTATTCCAGTACTTGTCTTTCTGGCGCATGTTTCGTTGGCATACTTTGTAGTAGCCAGCGAGTGCTCAGCAGCTATCTGCAACAAAACAAAAATATCGTTTGAAACACTTTTGAGGCACGCACACTCGTATCTTAGCGTTGCTATTCGAAGATTAATATCGTTCGTACGGTAGTTTTGTGTATTAAGGTTGTCTAGTCTAGTTATTTTGGGGCTTTGTGAAGAGACATTTTTACAATCGGTTTGCTGAAAGAAGCTTTAAACATTTCCAAAGCCATTATCTAATTCTGTGAGATTTCTTCTGACATTCCTAACCCACTGGATAAACGTATTTCCTATTATTATTCAAAAGAACTTGAACTAAAGAACTCTCGCCCACTAACTGCACACAATTATAAACACCCACAGTCGACCGCGTAGGTCGACTGGTGGGTGTATTCTTAAGTACATCCTGACAAGAGTCCCACGTATGCCTAGCTCTATTTTAAGGTAGTGTTTAAGGTGTATGTCATTGCCAGGTGCGGTCGTCATCAGGCGGCCTTCGCCATAAATAGCGAGAGAGCATCACACGAGATCAAACAAATTGTGTGCTATGGGCCGTGATCGGCTCGTCCACATGAGGGCGTCGGCGAAGTAACTGCACCCTATTCTGTACCATCGGTGTACCCTCCCCTTGCACCCCTTTACGCCCCTCTGTCTCTTGCAAACGGTCTTTCTAAGTTGATTTTCGTGTAAAAGGTAAAGATCTGCCAGTATTCGTTTACTACTAAAATGAAATCCATTTTTATAAGTTTAAATACTTATTGAAAGCCTAGTGAATCGGGTATAGAACTTGAACCGAACTGTGACTTTAATTGAAAAATTTCTCAATCAATCAAAACTCTATGAATACTTCAATAGGCGAAATATTCAAAGTAATAATTGATAATTTATTTAAGAATTTTACGATTATTAAGTTTAAAGCAGTTCTGAGAAAACATCTTACATTCGAATTAAAGTAAGCTATGGAATACAAGTATGTATCAGCATTGCCATACAGCGGGGCAATGCAGCCAGCGTCTTAGGGATGCTCCCGACTGGTATTGATACGGATCAGTTGAGCTACTCGTACCTCTAGATTCATTGTTCGCAACAGTCTGGCAGTTAGCTCAACTGTTTCAATTGTAAATACTAGTTCTAAATTGTTTCTATTCTATGAATGTAATTTTCTTTATTAATAAAATTAGTATGTAGGTACTACACGAAAAAAATATTCACGGACACGGGAACTGAAGTTTTCTTTGTTCTGAAAATGTTACGATGTCAATGGTCTAACGTACTAAGTACCTCTCTAGCTGAATTATATATAAGGTTAAAAAAGAGACCTGTTTTAATAGCTTCTACAGAAACAACAAAGTAAAATGTAATCCCTTTCTATTTGGTGCCTTTATTTTATTTGGTACCTTTTTTTCCTGGAAGAAATCGCTTTAAGCGATAAGGCCGCCAGTTCCATTGCTGTTCCCTACGTTATGTTTAATGAGTACTATCTGTTTTATAAGGTGATGAATAAAGCATTATCTATCTATCTATCTTTCTACCTTTAAGTAATATTATTCTACGATATAATCCAAAAAGCCCTGAGGCTTTTGTTCAATGTAGTTTTATGATATCGGACTATTAAACTACGCACAAAAACCGTTACTAAACTTTATAAAACAACAAGACAAGGTTAATGCATAAAGTTTAAGTAAACGGTTTTAATTATTTTATAACTGATTGTTTTCTCAGAAAACATGGCCTCTAGCTAAATATTTGGAACTAATGTTACTCTGCATAAAGTTGATTAACTATATCAGATGTTATATCTATATAAATAGTGCTTAAAACTAAGAGTCCCGGCATGCCTAACAATGAATTTGGAACTATACACCAGCCAAACTCGATGTAGAATGTTTGTAAACAAACCACGTCACAAATAAAACTCGCTTGCTTGGCGTCGAGTTTCAGATATAATTATAAGCTATAATATTGAAGGAAGGATCTGAAATGGACAAGTAATGTAAATTGATTGAATTTTATGTTAAATATGGTTTGAGAACTAGGTAGGTCTATCTAGGTACCTACTTATTTGGTTATCGATACTACGTGAACTACAGGTCCAGCCCATCACCACGAACACGTTCATGAAGTCGCAAGGTCTTGATTCGTATCTATTTTGGTAAATCTCCTCTATTACATAATAAAAAAACACTATTGTCCGGAATCCAATGCATTACTAAAAACCGATCTCTGCCTCCCACCTCCTCCACAGCCTATATTGGTCCAGTGCTGGACCCAGGCCTCCCCCTAATACGCGCCTTATTGGCTTTTATGTCACGGGGGGTAATGTCCATAATCCCCACGCTGAGCATGTGGGTTGGGGATCACAGTTCGGTGGTAGAATTGTTCTGCAGGGGGCGCTGCTGCCACCTCCGGTGGATATCCTTAGTTGCCTCTTACGACACCCGCGGGAAGTATTGGGTGGTGCAAATTCGATTTATTCAATTCCAAACTTAAAAACTAAAGAACGCTTCATAAATAGAGAGGGGTAAGAATCGGGGGGGGGGGGGTAGACCACGCTGTGTCAGTGGATTACCCAATAACGCTGTATAAACACAAGTATCTTTCATAGGTTGATGGTAGGTACGTAGGCAGGTTTGTCTTTAACTTTGACACACTGAGAAAACTTCAGTGTGTCAAAGTTAAAGACAAACAGTTGATATGGTACGTTCTCCCAGCGCTTACTCAACAACTGGCGTGTAACAGAACAACTATATAGTACTGCTGTGTTACAACTACACGCAAACACTCGCTCACAGTTACATTTCCAATCAATTGCAATAATTATAAAAAACAAACACGGCACGACATTGCTGTGCTCTTTTAGTAAATAAATCACACTAAAGTACGTCGTAGCAAGCACGCGTAACACGAACACCGCTGCCCGGTCCGACTATGGTTGAGGTGGGTGGACCTATTTGCACCTAATTAGGTCCTTCCACTTTCCAGATGCTAGTACCTCATCTTCCCTTTTTAGCTTGGATCTTGGCTAACATTAAGAGCATGTGTTCATCGAAAATATAGTCGGAAAATTCCATAACAATTGACGATTGACAGAAGCTTTCATACATTATACGTCGAAGTTTCAAAAACAGACGAAGCTGCTAATTGTTCAATTATCTTTCGACGAACACCACCCTAAATGCATCCGTGGTCCAACTTCGTGTTTCATCTGGTTGGATCACTGGAGAAAATTATTTCTCTTGATCCACCAGCCTCTTCAAATGTCGATACCGTGATTTCCTGAGAAAACAGATTTCAAAAGCGAAATAATATCCGGTTATTTTTAGAAAAACACCACTGCGTAACGGTCATGTTGAGTTATCAACATGACAACACTTCTCGTACCTACATTGAGACGATGCAAAGAGAAGAATATACAAAGTTGAACTTATCTCAAAAGTACAACGTAATCAAAATTCACTTTTCCCAAAGTTCCCTGAAGCACAACGCTGCCGCCTGCACATTAATCTTAGCGTACAACAACAACCGAGACACGTATGTTTTGAGAAAAATGTCACGTCACTGCCGACTGAACTCGAAGAAATATGTTCCATCGTTTGTTTCTCTATTTGTGGGTTGTTGGAGATGTAAGGTAAATAATTGTCGAGACGAGGTCGTTTATTTTTGATACTGGCATTTTTGTTACTGGCATTTTTGTTGATGACTTCATAACAACTTTACCAACTTTGACCTACTCATGATGTTTGGGCCACACTGGAGCTAGGCTAAAAAAGATTAGCCCTTATAAAAGTAAGAAACATACTGCTTAGCCATCACTTTACGTTTAGGGAAGTTTTCTCATTCTGACTTATGCCAATAGAAGAAAACAAACGACTCAGAGGGTTGACGACATGGAAAGTACCTACCATACCACTCAGGATATGTGTCTGGCTCTGACACTTTTGATTTAAACTTTTATATTTTATGCCTAGAATAATTTGAATAAGTGTTAGCCACCTATAACCACCGGGATAGAGATCCTCTGAGGCGTTTGAGATGTGGTGATGGAGGATGGAAAGGACTATTCGGACGGAAAAGGTGCTGAAAAGAGTTGAGGAGAAAAGATTTTTGATGAACACCATTCAAAACAATAGAAGGAGAATGCTTGGACATCTTAAACGACATGAAAGCTTCTTAAGAAACATCAGAGGAGGAAAAGTAGAAGGAACATGAGGAAGGGGAAGACCAAGAATTAAATATATCAGACCATGGAGAAAGCCGCTTTCATGTCGTATAAAGAAGTAAAACAGCATTAATTTGTAATGATAATTATTAGGTTTTTTAAGCCCTTAACACTCAGGGAAATTTCTAAGCAATCAAATTCAAACCAAAAATGTTTGCGCTAGAGTCCGAAGGAAGTCCACAGTTTTTCAACTCCTACGTCACTTGACCTCTTAGTGTAATTGGTTAGCGCGTTCTCGTACTGAGAGAAAGATGCGGGTTCAAGTCCCGTCAAAGTAATTTTTTTTTGGGATTTTCTTTTATTTCTTATGATAATTATTAGCCACCTAGCAGAACATTGCCGTGCCTAGCAGGGTGCATGTTTGAAACTACTTGATAAATAAAAAGAGTCTTTGTAGGTAGGTACGTATACTATGTTAGTAATAAATAAATTTACTATTGACTTGAACTAACTCAAATTAAATCAAATCATTTATTTGCAGACAACGGGTTACAATTTGATATGCTTATATTAAAATGTCCCATGCGATGACTTACCAGCTCTGGTGTGCAACATTATTAACAAATAGCGACAAGCAGTTCAGAAAATTAATTAGAATAATGTCAGACTATGAGTGCCTATAGCAATAACATTGGTCCATAGAAATAACAAAATATTAGCAAATTTTAATTGGGTATATAACGTCAAATAATAAAATTACATGTAAAACTTACATAATGTTAATGTTTGAGCCCGTGAAAAATTCATTTATGTTCATTTTAATGTCAGTCCTATCTTAAATAATTTTTCCTTAAACATCACTAGGCTCGTGAATAGATAAACAAACTCTTTATGCTGAATTGAAAAAATTGTTGATGAAAAGGAAAACTCAACACTCATAAAGAAATTAAATTTCATAATTTGGCATTGATTAGAAGTGATAATATTGGAAATAAATTATAAAATTGCATGCTTTTAAGTCAAATAAAAACGTTCTGATTGTTACTCAGTTTTCACATGTATAATGAAATGTTTGTACGCCTAAGTGGCAGAATTCAGCGATCTAAAATAACTCTTATGTACCGACTGTAAAATTACCTGGTTTACAAACAATAAATGAATTATGAATTAATTAAAAAATATTTTTATTATAATATTCAATTTTTCCCTTGTCCAAAAACTTCCGTTTACAACAATCACTTGTCCAAAAACTTCCGTTTACAACAATCACTGGTCCAAAAACTTCCGTTTACAACAATCACTGGTCCAAAAAACTATGTTCTCATAGGATAAATTCAAAAAGATAAAACAATGAAGTCACGTAGTACCTTTCTGTTGGACAAGTGACCCAGTGTCCCATTTTGAACAATCATGGCGTGCTATCCATCACAAAGACACTTTGGGGCCCTGTGGTCCATGCTGCTGTTTTGAATGATACTACAACATTCTACAAGATCTACAGTCAGGTACAACCAAATCAAAACGATTCATATTTCGTATCTAGTGAATACCTTCGTCGAAAAATGTCGCCGTGCCTTTGCCAAAATATAAAATATTCATAAAATAGTCATGTAGTGTGTATGTGTCTTACTCATGCCGAGTCAGAACCAATTTCGTAAACAGACTATGTACACATTTTTTTTTCCTCATAAATTATTTGTTTTTAAAGTTTTATTTATTATGTGCCTAAGTTATGTTTATAAATATAATATATTTTATTCTGAGCTACCTGTAGATTGATTGCAACAGTCTGCAGTTAGCTTAATTGTTTCAATTGTAAATACTAGTTCTAATTTGATTTTATTATTGAATTGTAATTTTCTTTGTCAATAAAGACTGTTTGCAAAATATTTTATCCTGCTATTCTTTATTCGAATGGTAATTTGCCTTTGCAATGATTGGTATTGCTGAGCTTTTTTTTTCAGTTATACATGCTTGTTCGCTAACAATTGGATGCTCTATGATAAAGGGATTGCCAGGCTAGTTATGGTAAAAATACTCAACTTGATGGATAGTGTATAATACATAGAGTGGATAGCTACAATAATATTTTAAAAATGAAGATATCGGAAAATAGTGGTTGAATATGTTAACACACATTATGAGACTGATATCCTTTACGTGGGTAAAGGATATCAGTCTCATATGTGTGTTGCCACATACCCAAGATCTTTGTTCATATAGGTCGCTATATGAACAAAGATCTCGGGCATGTGGTGGCAATCTGAACCGTCACGGCGTACCATCAATCACCGAGACACCCTGGGACCCTGTGGTTCGACGGTAGGATCCACGATATATGTACAGGATGTTGTTTTATATTACAAAAAATGTACTCCAGTTACCAGCTGTAGATAAAAACTTTACCAAAAATCAATCAAATCTATCGCGCAATAACTAAAATTATCAGCAGCAGAAATCATCGAAAGATCAATCAACCACCGCTGCACCGGGGGATATCATCAGTGCAGTTCGCATTCCGAGGTTAGTCATGTAAATGTATCATATTTTGCTTTATATTTATTGATCCTTATTATTACGTAGTACCCATAGATATAAGTAAAATCTGTAGATACGTCCTGCAAGCGCTTACTCAACATCTGGCCTGTGTTACAACTACACGCAAACACTCGCTCACAGTTAGATTTCCAATCTTGTGCAATAATTATAATGAACAATAAAGATGCAAAGACCTAGACCGAAGTGCGAACGAGACAACAATACGCACGCGAAACACGAACGCCGGCGGCGCCAGTCTGACTATGACTGAGGTGGACCTAATTGCACCTAATTTAAGCCTTCCACTTTTGAGATGCTGGTACCTCATCTCCTCTTTTTTACTTATATCGATGGTATAACTTATTTTTTTTAGTACCTGACTAAGTCATTTAAGTTATTTTTCGCATAATGCTATTCGGTTGTATACATCGGGAGCAGTCAGGTAACGAGAGCGGTCATGCGTAACCCAGTAAATTAAAATCCGTGATTTTGTTGGCTCACCATTATAAAATCACCAAACAAAATTACCACATAGTATTATCATAATCTATAGTAAAATCTTCCTTGTTCGCGCGATTCATACCTAGAATAGAAACTCGTTAACCCTCCTTTACCATCATTCACTGTACGGATGGAATTGAAGTAATTATTTCTTTATTCAAATTCAGATTAGCAATCTACAAAGGGCTTATCAGGAAAAAAGATCTCTGGAACTGAGATGAGTTCTCATTTCATGCTACTCACAGCCTCCGAAGATGGCTGGATCATTCAAACATCGTGTCTGTTTTTTGTCATTTAAAATTCTAAAACCATAAGTATGTTAACTTTAATGAATTTTATACCTATACACTGCCAAACTAGAATGTTTGTTAACAAACTAGGCACAAATAAATAAAACTCACTTGCTTGGCGTCGAGTTTCGAGCGATTTAATTGTGCTTTTAATTAAAACGAGAGATTTAATTGTAAGCAATATTTATTGCAGCAAGGATCTCAAACCGACAAGTAATTTGGTTTATAAATAAAAAATAGGATAGGCCCTTGATGTATTTGGGGACCTGCTTTAAAATATCTTTGTCTATGACACAAGGGTGTGCCAGATAGCTATCGACATCTAATTCTTTAAATTTATATTTATATATATTTACAAATTTATATTCTCGATTCTAGAATCCAAGATATTTTTGGTAAACTAACACACATGGCACACATGGACACAGGTGGCATACCGTTGGAATAGCCATGAACTAGTGAACTTTTCAGTGGTATGGAAGATAAAACGACAACCATTGTTTTTTTTTTAATTAAATCCAAAGTTAAGCTTTCAGTTTTAAATTTTAACTTTTCAACACTGCATGCCCATAGCTGCTTTATTTACTTAGATCTGACATAAATATTGGTTTTATAAGTAAGGGCTAATATGCCAGATTTAATATAGAAATTATATATATTGTATTTAAAAGTACAAAAAAAATTACAGCACTAAATAATTGTCGGAAAAAATCGAAAATCTTTAAAAGAATCTTATAAATAGTCGATTGGCTTTTAAGAGTTAAAAAGCCGCCAAGCATTGCATTGGTTCCACATACTCCCAGTTTCCATATGACAGACGTTGTGCCGAACATTCTGTATATTTTTTCATTATAATACATACCTAGATAACACCTAGAACACCCGGACCAAAAAATTCCAGATCGTGCTAACATTTTTTCCAAAGCGGGAATCGTACCAACCTCCTACTTCGCAGGCGGACCTTGCCCCGCTGCGTCACGGAGGTCCTCGTCATTTGGGACAAATTAAACCAGCTGCTGATCCCGCGCTACCTCCCTGTCCCAGGTGATTAATTGTGCCAAATTCCAGGGGGCAGCGGCGCTGGGACATTGACGATCACGAGGCGGAAATTCTAATTAAGCCACGTGATTACATTAATATGAACACTTGTGGTAACACGTAGTGTGTCTATATTGATGGACTACTTGTGGTGGTAAACATTGTAGTGAGTTTACGACCACGTGGGAGAAGGATTGTGTAAGTTATTTGAGAACAACAGAGCTCCGAAGCCTATACGATGAGTTTTGCGTAGTTTAGGAAAACTATGAAGCTTACGTTTCCTTCCATACATTTAGCGACTTGCATTGAGAGGTACTACTATTCTTAGTATGATAGGGATCCAATAGTTTTGTACGAACTCGATTATAGTTTTAGAATGATTTGAGTGATTTGTTTCATTTTGGCAGTCTAATTTTGAGAACTTTGATAAGTCAGCGGTAGTAAACAAAAGCTTTGTTCGTTTTGGAACTGCGCAAACACATTCAGCCAATTAGTTATTTGGCAAAATCCTTTTTTTAAAGGATATTAAAGTAGATCTAATAAATTGTAATAAATCTAAAGTGGTTGATTGGGAAAAACCAAATAGTTCAATGAAACTAAACCATTTAAATTACCCTAAAAGGTAATGTTTACCTACTGTGAGTAAACAAATAGTTAAATTTTATTATTCGAAGCCGTAGCGTTTTTCGTCAACACAATTTCTTTTTAAAATAGGTACTTTACTGCTAATTAATCAACACGAATACACAAACGTTGAATGTTGAAGGCGATAAAAAGATTTCTTTCTTTCCTTTTTAATTCAAAATATAATGAAAGTGGGTTAAGTTAATAATGTGCTAGCTTGTGTTTTCGAGTTTTAAAACTCTGATAACATGTAACTAAAATAAATGGGAATAATATGAAAATCACTATACCTTTAGGCTTTTTAATATTACACACGGTAACATGGGTCGTGGAACCACTAAAGTGGGAAATTATGTTTTAAGTGTTACCTTGTCTATCCTATAATAAAATACAGTTTCTAACAGTTTTAATTATAAACTTAATTTAAATCAAGATTATTTTTTACAAAGCAAACATATTCAATATCTCAGTAAAATTAAAAACTACTATAACCAAGAAAATTACAAATAAAGAATAGAAACAAAATAGAACTAAGCAGTATTTACTGTCGCAAACAATGAAGAGGTTGCTCAACTGAGGTACTTGAAACTTAGGTATTAAATTCGGACTGAAATTCAACATTATCATGTGAGAGTAATAATTCTTGTAAAATAGAAATGCCCCACACACGGTTCCTATCTAAATCAATGTCAAATAACTTCTATATTGGCAGAGCTAAGATTTATTTTATCGTGTGCTCGTGACTCTGGCATGGTTTAATACTTAACCTCGGCTAAAGTACGCTGGGAAACTTAGCCTACTTAGTTACTTACGAACTTGGGGGACTACTTAGGATCACCATGTAATTAGGGTACCCGGGTTGGGAACCACTAACCAGAGTGCAAAAGTAGCAAAAAAGTGGGTTTAATTATTTATTATAACAGGTATACAAAGCCGTCACGTACACCAAAAATATTGATATAGCAGGTTTTTATCCAGATCGTAGCTCTAAATGTACACATAACATGATTAGTGTTGCAAACTTAAATAAATCAATTACCCTTAAAAAAGGCCAGCATTGCCACACATTGGGCACACTGCCTTCTGGTGACGACTTAGGTTTTTAAGAAATAGATCTACGTGTTGGTAAATACTGTAAATACTAATTGTAATTATTGTATTCTGTACCTAATTGTTATTGTCTATTTTGACCGTGTGTACAAATTTATATTTATTGCTATTTTTAGAGAACCATAGTGTCTAGATAAACCTAACATTGGATTTAAGACACTTGGCTCTTTGACAATAAACTATATCTATCTATCTATCAGCTAAAAAAATATATACATATTGGCAATAAAAAAAAACTTAATGTAAGTAAATATATTTATTATAATAGAATATTACTACTACTAAGTAGGTACACCATTACAATTGTTGTAAGTTACAAAATGTTGATGATTTATGAGAAAAACGCCCGCTTGCGTCGTAGGTCAAAATATAATGTAGGCGATCCCCAACATATCGCGGAAATCATTGGATGTAATAAAATATTTTACGAATTAATCGTTGGGTTTCCGACACCACAAATCATAAGAGAAGAGAGAGCTGACCCAGTATCATAAATGAGGATATATTTCGAAGCAATTAACTGGGTTAATGGACCATCAGTTCCGGATACTTGATTCGTTTCACCAAGACAATAGACAACGTCCTCATAAAACTTCCTTTTAATATTTGTGCACGACAGAACATATTAGTACTAAGAGTAGCTTGTAAGATGGATAATTTACTAGTTATACTATGATAGATACGATAGATAAGCAAGAGAAATACAGAACTTTGTTAAAAGCAACAAGTTAGGTAGGACTCTGAAAAACTTATTTCCCGAAAAGCTATCCCCTTAAGAAATATAAAGACGTGCTAAGCAGGTATCTGAGAGGTATATGGAATGGTAATCAGTAAGTCGCTAAAGGTATTTAGTTGATTGACAAAACAAGAAATCATCGGTGTGCCAGTCTGTATAGTAACAAAATACTAGTATAAGACAGACTAGCACGTCCTAGGTAGGGAACCTTCAGCTAATATTTCAAACTTAGAAGCCTTCAGCTTACATAAATTCATAGGAAAATATACCCTAAAATAGATGCGGAACGCTAGTTGGAATATTCTAGATCTAACTAGTTAAAACCCGATTCGGGGGACGGGACGGGGTATAGACACTAGGATTTCGCCACCATTATATGGTAATAACGAAGGCCATTGGAAGGCCATTGGCTGACATTGTCTACAACCTAGAATTACCACAATATACTTAGGCTAAGCTTATTGGATAATAATGAAAAATCTTGCTCGACGGAGCACGTAGCGAGGGCGACACACACAAAAGAATAAATAAAGCGAGAAAACAGGCGCAGGCCTGGTGTAGTCACAGGTTCAGTTTCATTTGTTAAAATAATCAGTTCAGTCTGTGGATAAGAAGTCTAAGCCCCGAAGCTCTATACCCGGGTCTTGCAAGTTTTGTAAATGTGCTCAAGTGTTTAATTGTGTTTTTTTTTTCCGATCGCACCTATTTCCCGTTTCGAACCCCATCAAGTTACAGTTCACTATTCGAAAGGAATAATATTACTGTCGTAAGTATATCTACAAGTCGTCAGACTGTGAACGGGTGTTGGGTTGGGTCGAAGACATAGTGAAGGTAGCTGGACACACTTGGATACGAAAGTCACGGACAGTACTGTTAATAAGAATTAAAGGATACATCAGCGGGTGACTTAAAACCCTCCGACATTTCTGCACGAATCAAGTGCGAAGCTGTGAACCACCCGCAATGCTGAACCCGGAGTGTGGATCTGATTCGCATATCCGTCTCGGCTTCGCGTCGCATTTGCGCCTCGTTCCCGTATTTTGTCGGTGTTTTGTCCCGCGACAAAGGGTTCGCAAGGCGCACGTGATACGCGCGTGAGTGTGGAGAGACCTGAAGGGCTATAATTCTTTTCCGCGGTTTTGCACGCCATTATTTTGTCACGCCAAATTAATATCTGACGCTTAAAAGCACACCTGCATATTTTAACAAACAACTGATGATACTCGTACCTACCACAATGCATTTTACAGTGAGAGTCAGTTATGAATGGCCACAAATATCTCATAAATCAAAAAACTTTATCTAGTACCTAAAGGAGTGCGGAATTCATATTTCAGTCTGCTTTGAATTTAAGGCTTCAACGAGCTCATTAAAAACAAGTTGAATAGCGGTTATTCCGCGGTTATACAGATCCCTTTATGTAAAACTGAATACAAAGTACCAAATACGCTCATCAAACCAGTCTATTCCATTAAAGAACAGAACCGCAAGTCACTTCAATTAAACTTCCGGGTAAGGTCAAAATGCATTATCATGACTTATAACAGTCTTTTTACGCTCACAGTCTTTATACGACCTTATCTTGGTCTTTTCATCCACTGACAGTAACAAATTCAGCGGTTTTGGCGCGGCTGCCCACCGGCTTGATCTATGACCATGGAAGAACTAACAAGATTAATAAACGACTTCTTTTACGTTACTTTATCGTATATACGCGTAGAGTTCTGTTATTTTATCACGGTCCTTTTCGCATCAGTAAATTAAAGTTATTCCAGGAGAAATAACGCTTTAACTTGGAACCAAAGTGCCTCTATTTTTCCTTTAAGAGTCAGTAATTTCGGAGATATACAATTTTCGTTTTCCCGACACTTTGATCCTGGTCCCCTAATCCCGCAATCACCGCAAGTAAATCTGGGGAAACCAGCCGTTCATCCGAATGTTTATAGAGTCTGAAATCGAATAACCCAAAGGTGTATTTATTTAAACAGTCCTTAGCTACTCCCAGCTTCGAGCGTGTTTCAAATAGCCCAAGTTATCGGATTTTATTATATATACTGAAGAAGGCAATTCGTTCAATTCAATTCATCATTAGATTTGTTTCTCTTTTTACATTTTAAGAAAATCATGAATTTTGGCTTGAGAGTTCTTGCATTCAGTTGGAATTTTCTGTATTTTTGGATTATGAATTACTAAACCATTCCGCATCAGCACACGTACGTCCACTGCTAGACATTTTATATACTTAAACAAAATTGTATTATTTAATATTTATGATTATTATAATGTTTTAATGCAATTGTGAATTAATACTGTTATATAATACATTTATTTGAATTATTAAATACTTCTTACGTATTAAGTAAGACTGTATGTACCATGAATAGACCTGTAAGGCAATTTTCGCCAATAAATCACTAGATAAATATCAAAAGAACTGTCAAATTTGACAGTTTTTATATGAAAGATCTGTCAAGTTTGACAGTTCTTTTGATATTTATCGAGTGATAAATTGGCGAGAATTGCCTTCTTGTAGCTATGTTGCCAATAATTACCTAATCTGAATCCGAATCTGGACCCACATGGCTTCCCTAAACAAGGGTGGTTTTGCCATTATCATTTAATCACTTACAAAGGTTTTCAGGCAGATTGGTGGCCGAGTGGAGGTGTTAAATATATTCCTTGATTAAAAATCTAGTATTCTGTGTGTTCTAGTATTATGGTTGTTTGCTTGTACCTGTGTTTTATATTTCGTGACTTCATGAAACGGGTCAGTCCGTATGAGTTGGCGTTTTGGTTGTACGCGTAACTAGAATAGGTACTTACCTGTGGTTGTATGTAAATACAACCAACTCATACTGAGACAGGGACCGTTTTGTGACTCTAGCAAACTATTCTTTTATATTATGTTATTTTTCTTTATATTTAACTCTTACCAAACTTCTCATAGAGTCTACAGGTGATCGGAATGCTGGCTTCTATTTCGGTCAACGAATTAGCATTACCATTCAACGTGGCAATGCTGCCAGCATTCTGGGCACTCTGCCTTCTGGTGACGGCTTCGATTTTAAGAAATAGATATAAGTTAAAAACTAGTTGTAATTGTTTTATTCTGTTATTGCAATTTTCAATAAATTTATAATGTTGGATGCTAAGCAAAGCTTGTGTTATGGGTACTAGTTTGATATACCTACTTAATACAATGAATTACATAGATAGATATTTTTATTAATACACATAGAAAATTAGCAGAACAACCGGAACAAAAATTTGCAGATCGTACAAACATTTGTCCCGAGCTGGGAATCGAACCCCGCCGCGTCACATCGGTCGTCCACGTGTTTCTATTTCTAAAAAATAAACTTACTGTCACAAAAACATAGGGTGAACATGGTTATTAAACCATGTTCACCCACTATGTTAAACCATGTTCACCCACTATGTTTTTGTTTTATTCATTAGAATAAAACCCAATCAGTGCTGTATTGTGCCAGAACCTTCGCCTTTCTGTCTTATCGTTGCTTTGTTTAGAAAGCCGGTTGTTTAATCAACGCCCGAAGTTAACTTCATCAATCATGGTGTCCGGTTGAAACAACGTTGAAACTTATAGCTTGTAGTTTGCACCGATAGATGTCATTATAGTCAACTGGCATTGTAATAAATGGACTTTCATTTTCGCGGTATGAATTCTGTTTAATTTCCACAAAAAAGGTACGGACGCACTAAAAAGAGGTAGGAGGAGTGTACACACGCCTATATGAATATTTATATGAAAAAAAATATTTTTCTATGACCCTAATTTGAAAGCCTATAAAAATAAATGTTATACATAGTACGTATGTAGCCCCTAATATTTCTGGAGCTACGTACGATGCTACGAACAGGTACACAGGCAAAGAGATAGAAATCAGATACCAACTTATAACGATTATTTGGGCCAAATGGATAGACCATGAAAATTATATGATGGTTTAAAGATATATTCGACACATGTTATGTGTCTAAACGACGGGGTAATAGAATTTTTATAAATAAGCTTCTTGCCAAGAAGAAAATCGACACAGTGGAAGCAAGAAACTACTCAGAAAATTTGTGTAAGCTAGTAAAAAATCGTTTTGTGTCTCTTTCTTTATCGTACCTACTTAAACTTTAAGTTACAAATATAAATTTATATTTTTATTTTTTCCCGACTGCGCGTCGGGTTTTACCCGACATTTAACTGACGCGTTACAATACAATGCGTCCTATCAGCTTTTATATCTAAAACCATCCCCTAACCATTAAAAGTACACCCTTTTTACCCAAATCGGTGCATTATAACCGTTTGATGAGAGTCGAGCATTGCACAAACAATGTTGATTCGATCACGTAACTTTTGTTGGCTTTTGTTAGCTCTAAAAGCCGGGGCGTAACAAAGCGGAGCAAATTGTCGAGCGCGCTGCACATTCCTATTGGGCAGTGCTATTTTAATAGTGCCAGGATACTGAAGCCGTGTGTGCGTTATTAGATTAATAGGATAGGTTGCCGAGATTTTATTTGAATTTTACGGGTACCTATATTACTACAAGCTTCTGCAATGACTATGCAGTTGAGATTTGAGACTATTATATTTCTTGCTGGTTTGCTAGAGTGATTAGTTTAAGTATGTGATTGCAATAGGGGTTCTACTTGTTCTCTGGGAGCACTCGGAAAATAAAAATCCATGTTTCTCATTCGTTTTCGTGCAAAGCAAACTCTTATGTCGCTTGCATAAGATTAGCGTTTGCACGAAAACGAATCAGAAACATCGATTTCGTTTTTACGAATACGTACCCTGTCTACTTCTCGAGACGAGGCGCGGGTTCGTAATGGGTTGGTACCATTTCGAACTGAAATGAAAGCGGTCGGATATTAGAATCAACTAATAAAAACAAATTGGAACTAGTATTTACAATTGAAACAATTAAGCTAACTGCAGACTGTTGCAAACAATCTACAGGTTGCTCAACTGATCCATATCAATACCGGACATTGACTTTAACAAGCTTCCATCTAATGACTGCGAAAGGGAAAGGATATTTAGAAATCCCAGCACCAATAAACAAAATATTTTATTTTCCTATATTTCCTGACCTGAAAACTCTGCTGCATAAAAATTATCTACAATTTGCATCCAAATAGCTCTCATTCATACAGTTTATTTTGTATTCTGAAAAACTGCTTTCATTTCATAAATTAAAATTCTATTTTGAAATATTTTGTCTCCATCTATGAATATTCATATTCAGCTGAATTTAGTTACCAAATCAAATATAGATGCAAATTGATCAATTTAATTTAACTCAAGATTTAAGCTTAAAACTACACTGATAAGAGGACCACCACCAAGAAAGAGGGATCCGATCAAAATGGCTACTCAAATTTAAGACCAATGATTTATAGGGGACACCTCAGACCAGGTGGACACTGACTCCTCGCAATTTAAAATATTAACTATCCACTACCAAACACTTTCACTTCTCGAAAAGTATCCACCCACTTCTTGCAATCCCTACTTCTTAAGTGACCGTTTCTATGATTATATTGTCGATGGACAGTCAGAACTAATTATCCAATACAAACAAACTAACTGATAATTATTTAGTAATTATCTATAACAAAAACCTGCCAAAGAAGAAGACTCTGAGTAAAAAATACTTCAAAATCGACAGCACTATTAATCCAATTAAAGTTGTAATTTATTCTCGTTGCAGTGCCGTTGACAGTCTACTTGAAGACTCACCGGCCACTCGAACTTGTTTGAAAACTCGTTTAACTTATAGGTTAGATTCATTTATACAGGGTGCTCCAGGCGCGACGTCCAAATGAACATGGGTCATCGCATCAATTTGACCCCCATGTATGTTCAGCGTTTTTTTAAGTCGTGATCGTACGATCGTGATCGTAATCCCATTTTTTGAGCATATTCCTTAAAAATAAAATAAAAATAATTTCCTTCCAGCAATTATACAACTCATATAAAAGTAAAATTAATTATAAGGAACTTAAAAAGTAGCTGGGCAGGTGGCAGTGATTTCTGGGCAGGTGTCGCTCACAGCAGTGCCTTTGGTACGGGCAGTCCAGTCCACCCTAGCAGCTATCATTGCCAGGACAGGTAGCCCGCAACCTGCGCACCAGGGATTATAAGCTTGTTTTCGTTAAATCCAATTTTTTATGGTTCGTAAATTTTTAATGCAATATTGAGAAGATTTTTGGAAGTCGGCACGTTGATGATGTCATCCTAGCCGAATCATCAGCCACGTCGGCCAGTCTCAACGGAGACTAACCATGCGCAGGACATATTATAATGCACAAGTCTGTGCGCAAACACAGGAGCACTCTCCATTCCCTCAATCTCATCATCCGATTTGACGTACGGCAGTACACGTATCACCATTGAGGTAAATATCCAGACTAGCTAGATTTAAACGAACCTTTACTCATGTTACTCTCTGCCACATGAGAGTCCGAGAGTCACATGAACTCTGGTAACATTTTTTAGCAAAGCTAGATGAACTATATTGTAGCAGTTTCATTTTAAATTTGTCTTAATTCTTAGTATTTTGATTTTTGTTTCCAACTGAGTAATTTTACTTCTCAGCTTGTTAATTAACATCTAAATATTTTAACGTTTGTTCTGGTTGTTTATAAACTTTAGCGGAATTTTTTTTAGTAACTACCTCATAAAGCAATCTGTGAATTGCGTCGTGGGCTGCATTATTATCTAAGATTATCATGTTTGATGTATACCTAATCTAGTTATGTAACTATATATTTTGTAGCTGTTAGCTTTTCCTGAATAAATGAAATGAAATGAAACTTTTCATCATTTAAAATGATACGTATTGGGTCGGTTTATATTTGACAAACGCGGTGGAACGACGACGTCTTGGTGAAGGTCTCGGGAAACCGCTGGCAGCGCAGAATCGGTCATGGTGGCGATTTTTAGGGGCGGCCTATGTCAATCAGTGGACGTCGTTTGGCTGATATGATGGTGATGATTAATAATAAATAAAAACAAAATAAGAGTTTATTCATCCAAACTATAGGTATCGAGGTTATAAGTACTTATAAGTACTTCCTACTTACTTAATCTTATAAGGACTTACTTTTTGTTAGACACTTTACTACTAAGGACATATACCTACTAAACAAAGAACATATTTGACATTTTTCGGCCCGTAGGGACGCCCCGCTGCGCTGCTTAGGCCTGAGATAGTAGAAGGTCACGTGCGTCAAGGGCGCTCTAAGTATTAAAGAAAGTACCTACTTAGGTGACGTGATAATGATGAAAAGGTTGATTTTAAATCCCACCTGGAAAATGTCCGCTGTCGCCACAAAATGAAGTATAATACAGATTTTGGAGTAGACTTAATTTTTACTTGGATAATAGTGTTTAAGCTTAGGTACCTACTGGCTCAAGAGAGTGATAAATGGCAAACTTTGGAGGAGGCCTTTACCTTATTAGGGGTTCTCGAAAATGAACAAGAAACCTAAGAAATCTTTACCTACCTATTTATAGAATTAAAATGTTAAATAATGATAATTAATTATATAGATTAAGTTTAAATTAATTATAAATGCATGCTGTAAATCAGCAAAAACCATTGTTTATTGTCAGTAGGCCTTTTTACACAAGAAGGCTTTAATCATCATGTGATGATGAGGATGTATTTTATCGTCCACTACTCAACATGCCTCCCCCCTTACTAGGGGGTTTTGCCATTATCACCACGCTTGGCACGCAGATAGGTGATCGATATACAATACATTTATACCCCAACATTATTTTGCAAACATGCACTTTGCATTATGTCCAGCAATTAAATGCTTTATTGTTATTATAGAAATATATTTAAATAAACCAGAAATAAAATATTAATTTTCCGTATTGCATATTCACGTCCATATTGCACAAGCAATATGGCTATAAAATTATTGCATATTATTTGCATATGACATTTTTAGTAGGTATTTTCAGCGTTAATACCAATTTTATATTTGTGTCGTTATAAGCAAAAATTTGTATAGTGCGTTGTTTTTAGTTCTTTAAACAGGGCATTCAAATATGCTGTAGTGATGTGGAATGCTTTTATCCAGGCAAGTGTAATAAATATATAATAATGGGTGCTCAGACCTTAAATAGGTTTAGACGACTTTCGACCCTAGACTGCTAATGGACCAAACATATCAGTTCCAACAGGCCTCCGCCTCAAATCTCGCTGATCACACATTGTCCACGCGCTGTCCACGCAAAAACTAACGAGTGGCTACGTAGGTTGCGGCAAACTCTCTGCTATTTTAAGGTAACAGATCAAAGGCGCACCGCTACAGCATAGCACAAAAACGTGCATTTAAATATGGGCTTTTAACTCGAAAGATTTAGATGCATTTCGAATGGCAGCAGATGAGAGACAGCTCGCGGGCCACTCGTTTGTAGCTTATGGGAAGCTATTTCGTGTGTGCAATATATTTATATCTAAAGATAACGAGTTTACGCTTCTATTTGAATGCACATTTTTGTGCTGTATGAATTCAGATTTCAGATTCATTTGTTAATTGCAAATAGATAGATATATAATTCTTTATTCACAGAAACTTATATATAAAACAGTATGGTACAGAAGATAACAGAATTGGCAGCCTTATCGCTTAAAGCGATTTCTTTCAGGCAACCAAAGCTTAAAAGAGACTATAAAGGATGGCAGAGCTAATTACAAATATAAAACTAATACAAACTATAACAATCTAAAATAATCCTAATACACATATACCTACCAAATAGAAATATAAACTAATACATAACAACAAATACAATAGTGACTTTGAGAGACATACTAATTACTTACTTACTTAAATAATATGCGTAAACTTTTCGTTTAAAAGTGTGATGAGATGTTGATTTTTTTTATGTCAAAATGTAGATCTTTCCATAGTTTGACGCAAATATGTACATAAATAGGTAGATGTGCTGCCCATGTATACTACAACCTTAAGGTTACGTACAAAGAGATACTTTTGTCATTTTTAAGCCATTACTTTCTCGCAACACAATTTAATTTCACTTTCTCCTTTTACTCGAACAAAAGTTTCAACCCCTATATTTCAGCACACAATAGAAAGTGGAATGAAATTATTTGATGTCTTATTTTTCCGGCACTAGGAATAAATCTCTTTCTAACTTTTGATTCGATTCAGAAAGATTGTCTATTTGATTTAGTGCGATAACGTAGGCACATTTTGTTCTGGATTTATTGGTAATCTAACTTTAGATTGATTGATATTCTAACTTTGCTATCGGTCATGAAGAAATAGATATCATTGCAAATAGGCTTATTTTATAC
This sequence comes from Eupithecia inturbata, assembly GCA_963662085.1. Classification (NCBI taxonomy): domain Eukaryota; kingdom Metazoa; phylum Arthropoda; class Insecta; order Lepidoptera; family Geometridae; genus Eupithecia; species Eupithecia inturbata. The sequence goes on along the minus strand of OY759196.1, from coordinate 1,695,200 downwards.
AGTTTCTGCAAACGGATTCACACTCGATCAATATGAAATTTAGTTTTTTAAACAAGTCTACATCTTACTATAAAAACTATCGTAGTTTGACGAATTCATTATGGATGTAAGCGGGTTAACTACGAACCTTTTATGTGTTTGAAGAACAACGGTGTTCTTCCAACACAAATAAGCATCCGTAATGAAAATGTCTACATTTACGCAAAGATGTAGGCCCGTGCAGTATTTTTTGCGTGAAGAGGTAACAAAATTGAATCCAAATTTATAATTTTTTGCTTCTTCTAAGTTAGTGATATGAAGTAGCTAGGAACTTTCGTTTATAATAAGCACTGAAGAAGGTAGTACATTAGAAAATAATTAGATTATTATCATTTTGATTCATAAATTCTCAAAAAGGTCTACGAGGACTTCGTAGGCTGCTACGACATAGCGTAGAACGTTGTAGCAGTCGTGCTACGGCGTAGACTGCTACGAATTAACGAGTTACGGCGTAAGAAATCACTTCATCAGAATACTTGTCTTAATGAATTGTGTTTTTTTGTATATTAAACATATGTATAGAGGTATATGCAATGTTATGTAAAAAAACAGTTATCTGTATCTTTAAGTAAGTCAGTTACCAAAATCACAAGCTCAGCTTAGAGTCGACACAACATCATCCGATGTTGTCGAGCATTCTTTTTTTATTTTATACATTTGGTAGTTTCGACTAGTAATAAATGCTCAAATCTTATTTGTCTACTTTTGTTTTCGCGTAATAGTTGAAGATGTGTTTCGCATTTTGTCCCAAAACTTTGGTAGGTATCAAACTACCATCCAAAAAGAACTTTTTTGTAACAAATGTTGCAGTGAAAGTGGAAACAAAAAGTAACAAACTCGCTATGTTGCGTTACACGAAACTCAACACCCGTGATTTTCCTGGAATATTCTCGTAAATGGTTGTATTGAAAGGGCGTGGAAATTGACTTCCCTTCTATGAACAAGTTTATTAGGTTGTTTCAGGCGTCGACATGAGGTGTGCAGTACCGCACAACTCAGAGTAGCTCAAAACTAATAAGATTATTTATTTTAAAAGATATCTCGTGATGTGTCGCGCTCTATCAAAGTTCTGATAATATTCAATGTTCATTTCTTATTGCTGATTCGTTCAATTAACCATTTGAGTTTGTTATCTTTTGCAGTTAAGTATGACTGTCGGAATGACTGGATGAGCCTCGCACAGGTCCTGTTAAGCTGGCGTGTAAAAATAAAGCCAGCAGAAGGTGTCAAGGGGGTGATATCAATAATGATCATTAAAATATTTTTTTCGGTTAAATAATTAATTACATTATATAAGAAAAATCAGAACCTCAAATTATTGTAAACGTTTATAGATCAAGGTATTCGTCGATCTCGCGTAAATAACCCTTTATAATTGCTTTTAGTAATGATAAATTTCTAAGTTTAATTAAGTAATTTTAACAGCCCTACCGTCCTAGCGGTACTACTCTCATAATATTGGATTTTCTACTTTGCATAATGTTTACGTGGCGTCGAAAGCCGGCCTGTACTGTCAACTCAGTGGGTACGGTGCGGCTTACCCGATCTGATGCAAAACGTAGTTCTGAAAAACATACGGTATGCCGCGATATCCACGTATGTGGAAACCAGTATTGGTTTTACACAAGATATAGCGCGTCAGCTAGCTAATTGAGTTTTGTCTCACTCAATTTGCATAGTGTAGAAGGAGATACCCTTGTTATCTCGTCTCCGAAAGACAGTGTTAGCTATCTGACGGAGAGGTATAAGTTTGAGTCGGCTCAATGTGAAAGTACTAGGAAACGTACATATGTGCAATTTCACAGTACCAATTGAACGCATTTAATACAGGAAAAAACTTAGTTTTGCGCACGAGCTCAGTGCTTTTTACCCTCATAAAGTTGATCCGGTTCAAGCACTAAACCGAGTTCAAGAGCTGATATGTCATACTATAGGAAACCGAGGTTTGAACTCGATCAAGCTGAACTTGGTTTTGTTGATCTTAGTTTTGGCAGCAAATGGCAAAATTGGACCTTAACGGGCGGTTCGCCACTGCCTGCTCCATCGATCCGATTAGTAATAAAAATAATTATTGCATCGTCAGGAAGTTCCTCTTTCTGCAGCCCTAGTCACCGGCCGCTCGAAGCTAGCTTCGCGGACGGTGATTCACCGTTTTGATATATTTTTTACTGTAGAATAGTTTTATAATATTTTATTTTCTATAGCAAAAAATGTATTTTATAACGAGATTAAAAATAAATGAGGTTAATAATAATAATATATTCTTAATTTCCAGACACGAGATCCATAGTATAGGTACAATTCTACTTAAACTAACACACGAAACAAAAAAAAAAGATTCAGAAAGAGGTACATAGGGTACCTAAGTCAGAAAAAAATAAATATAAAATATTCTAGGTGTCAATAGCCACCCCCGTTGTACATGTCTGACAAGATCAAACGACCTGCCATACCCCTTATAATAGAGTTTCTAGTAGTATGAGATAGTTAGTGGGTTTGCGTCATGGGCACTAAAACTGTTAGACTGTAGAGTATAAGACCTCAATCTGCTTCCTATATAAAAGAGGTCTCGCCAAATGGCAGTCGCTATAAAACTGGCTTTTATAATTATTGCTTACACTGCGTTTAATATGGCCACAATGTTGCTACTTCCAGCTAAAATTGCACGTAAATTTTGTAATAGCTTTATTAAAGGGGTATAATTTGTGTAATGCAAAATAATATGTGCCGTGTTGCCGGCTTAGAATTTGCACCACCTCAACTCTTCCCGCGGGTGTCGTAAGAGGCGACTAAGGGATATCGGCCGGAGGCGGGCAGCAGCACCTGCAGAACAATTCTACCGCCAAACTGCGATCCCTAACCCGCAAGCCCAGCGTGGGGATTATGGGCATTACCCCCATGAGATAAAAGCCAATAAGGCGTCCTCCTGATAAGGAGGCCTGCGTCCAGCAGTAGACCAATATGGGCTGTTGAGGAGGATGAGGATGAGGAATTTGTGTAGGTTCTGTTGGCAAGCCTACCAAACGTCCGATACAAACCTTTCAACAGGTCTTTCATGCTAAATAAAATAAATGTCTGAGACAAGCCACTCAGAACGGAATACCATATTTTAGCATGAAAGACCTGTTGAAAGGTTAGTATTACATTACCAAATCGTAAAAAGTTTTAGTGATATTTTGTATGAAACTGTACTTGTATTTTGTATTACCTGTGCTATTAGAATAGACCCTCTGTATCGGACAGAAATGCTGCAAGATCTAAATGTTTAGGAAACGAGAAGGAACTTATATAGTTTTCGTAAGGTATATAAAACTGGTACTAAGTATCAAGTCTTTCTTACATTCTTATTTATACCTAGAACTTATGCAAACTTATTTTTCTATCACATAATCAAATAATTTTTTTGACTGTTAAATACAAAGGCAAATCTAAGGCTATACGGTAAACCGGTGGTGTCAGAGAGCCAGTCCAAATGTTTATACTTTCAAATTCAAATCCAGGTAGACCTACATTTATCCAAAATTTCAGCCAGATCCATTCAGTAGTTTCGGCGTGAAAAGGTAACATCCATATTATAAATGCGAAAGTTTGAATGTATGTATGGATGTTTGTACCTCTTCACGCCAAAACTACTGAACGGATACGGCTGAAAATATACAGGTAGTTTTAAGCCTAGAATAAAACATATGCTACTTTTTATCTCATAAATCAGTTCCCACTACTGGGATAGGAATAACCTTTAAACGTTTCCATTCGCAACGCGTGCGAAGCCACGGGCAGAAACTAGTTTACCATATTAGTATGAAGGTTTAGGTACTTTACCTCAAAAATAAGTTCAACCGGGGAAGCCCCCATTCGCATGGATAACTTGCATACAATATTCCGAGAACAGATGATTTACTATCAGCTGGGTTTAGCGAAGGGTAATCATCGTTAATCAATATGGACAGGGTAGATAGGGGTAGTACCAGGGGAACCATAGATTCAACATGACAACGGGTCATTTATAAAAGCAAAGCTTGGCCTTGTCAGAACGCATGAGACTTGTTTATTTCTTGTGCGAATGGTAGGTACCTTACCCAGTTTTTTAAATAAATAAATATTTTATTTCAGACACAGATCCCTATCATATTTAGTAGGTACATAATTTATAGTATGTTAGTAGGCACAACAAATTATAGGTAGGTAAATGACATAAATAAATTCAAAAATCAAAGTGCTTTATTTCCTTTAGACCTTACAGGACTCTTGGACACGTCACAAAATTCAAATTACATAAGTAAAATTAGGAAATAAAGTGATCACTTTGATTTTTGTTCACTTCAATATTTTTTAAGGTAAAGTAAAGAAGCAAACAAGAAACCTTTACCTTGTTAGGTTGTTAGTTTTCGAGTTGGAGCAAAACTTGTCCCAAGTTTTTTTTAAAAATAGGAACCAGTCCAGAGAAATTTGACCCTGCAACTCGAATGCTATCGCAGCAATGTTCGACTACAGCGCCTTAACATTGGACTATCCCATTTATCGGACAATGAGCTCAGGATGCACTATCCTGCATCCTTGTTAAAGCCGTGTTAAAGCTAGGGAGAAGAATATTATAATCTTATTGGTCCTCTGGTCAATAAAGTGTTTCAGTTATTAGGTACGTAGACTAACTTTATATTTTCTCTTTTGATTTGTATTCTAATAGAGAACCCACATCACATCAACAGCCTTTACTCGTCCACTGCTGGGCATAGCCCTCCACTAATAAGTGCCTATCTGGCTCTTATCAGTAGGGGTGATGCCATAATCCCCACTCTGGGCATGTGGTTAGGAGATCGCAGTAGAGGTGTTAAATATACACAAAAGGAAGCTGCTACCCATCCTCTGGTAGATTCCCTAGTTAGCGACATTCACGGGCCGGGTTGGAGAGGGGTCGATTCTTACGCCACGACCGCTACAGCAGCATAAATGCTATTTCATAACCGCATAGACATTGGTACCTGCAATAGTCACGCATACAAGTCAAATTCAAATTCAAAGTGCTTTATTTCCTTTAGACCTTACAGGACTCTTGGACACGTCACAAAATTTTAATTACATAAGTAAAACTAGGAAATAAAGTGATCACTTTGATTTTTGTTCACTTCAATCATTTTAAGGTACCTAAAGTAAAGAAGCGAACAAGAAACCTTTACCTTGTTAGTTTGTTAGTTTTCGAGTTAGAGCAAAACTTGTCCCAAGCTTTTTTATCCTCTTACTTAAACTGTTATTTTGTAGTCTTTTTACAAAGGATATGTTTGACAATTTGTTTGAATTTATTTATTGATAATTTTTACTTATTTGATTTTATTTATTGATAATTTTTACTTTTTTGATTTTTAATTTATTGATTAATAAATAAATAAATAATTTTTTCAACTCATTTGGTATTTTGTTGTAGAAGCGTGATACCTACATTAATCTTGTGTAGGCTACACAGTTGTGGGCACAGCGATTTTATTCTTATTTCTAGTACCTATTTAAATTATGTATGTCGCTATTTTTAGGCAACCAATTGATATTCCTATGAGTGTACAACAAGTTTTCATAAACACATTGACATGGTACTGTCATTATGCTTATTTCTTTGAACTTTTCACGTAGGGTTTCTCTGGGACCCATATTATAGATTGCACGAACAGCCCTCTTCTGCAGCACAAATACGGTGTTAATATCTGCAGCGTTCCCTCACATCAGCAGCAGTGACTATGAACCTTCTCTCCTTTAATATTAAGTTACTATTTCTTCGTTGAGGGTTTTTTTCTATGGTGGTAAAATATCAAAGGCGACTTACGCAGAAATTGGATTAAATTAGTACCTACTCGTACATTCCCAGCTCGACGTGACGTATTTAAAAAGTTCCACGAACAAGTTTCCTATTATTATTCACATACAAGACTTTTTTTATTTTTGGAATCGTTTCCGTTCTTATGGATAAAGCGATTAATAAAATTATAAGTAGTGTCCGACCGTAGGTTCGGTTTCGGTTTCGGCCAGGTTCGGCCAAAAAAACAAGGTAGGACCGCGCGTATGTTACTTGATATCTCCGCCAATGGTTAACCAATTTTGCTGGTTCTTTCACTTTTATATAGAGAATGATCCTGAAGTGGTCCCATAAAAATTTTATTCCCGAGTGGTCAGTATTAATCCCGTTAAACTTAAAAAAAAAACAACATATTGTTTTTGAAGAATCACGACTAGCTTAGCTACAACAGTTTTGGTGATATCTGCGCCAATTGTTAATAGATTTTGATGATTCTTTCCTTGTTGTATAAAAACTGATTTTGAGGTCCCCTATAAGTTTGATTGTCAAAAAATTGATGTGTGCGCCGTAAAACGTAGGTATGTAAAACACCATCACACGATAATTTCACTATCACCTAATGGTTTCCATGGCAACGAGCATCAACAGTGTCATCTATGTGTTATCAAACTAAATTAGACTTGAATTATAACTAGATGTCGCCACTAGGAAAATAAAATTGTTTGCACGTGAACATAGATGAATCCTATTCACCGGAATTTGAATTCGGTTAATAGTTTTTTTTAAATACGCCAAATTACATTTATTATATTATTATTTACGTGCTGGTTTAAAAATTCCGATTTCCGAAATGTAATAAAATAACTGTTTGTGAAATAAATGAATGAATGAATAAAGTAGTATTGGATTTTAAAAGTAAGTGAGAGATATTATGATCGTTGGTTATATGGTAAGTATTTTTGTCCATTTCTTTTACTAGTTACTAGTGTAATTTTTTTGCTTCTATCTAGATATATTTATGTGGTAGGTAGTACATCTATGATTGAAAATCTACAAATTACATATAATTTATTTGGACATGGTGACATAACATGACAGAACCACATAGTCATAACCATTATACTCTTGAAAATAGAATTACCACAACACGCACAAGCGATATTGTGGCGCTGCTCGGCTGACGGTCCCATTATCTACACTACATCACTCTATTACACGACAACTCTGCACATCACGTCTACCTACTCAAATTAATTGCTTGTCAACTTGTAAATAGATATTTAACATGTTGTGATATTTCAGTCACTTTATTACCGATTCATACGCAATCAAAACGAACCCAAACCAATTTTTATCAGACCAGATTGGATAGATATCAAAAATTCCTGTATAAGAAAGTAAAATAATAGATTCAGGCGTTACTTTGCGGTAATCCGTTGCAAAGTATTAAGATATAAAATATTTAGCAACAATTCCGATCTAAACCTTCTCTCATGAGTTTCAACAAAATGCATTCGCGTGCTATGCAATCAGAGAAGGTAAAAAACATATTTGCGCAATATTAAATTGCCAAGTCACTTACCCTCAAGCACACACACAATTTAAATGTAGAAGAAAACACCACACCAACTACACAAAACAAAATCTACATCTAGCGAATCGACATGTTCGGCGCGTGTTAAAATGTCAAGCACAATTTTTCAATTCCATTATACTTACTCTACGGCTATGAAGTTTTTTTACAATATCACTTCATTGCATGTCCGCACAGCGTCCATACACGATCGTACCATAAATCACAAGTACCTACCTACCCACACTGTTTCGTTGTTCGTTCAGTTCTCAACTGAAGTAGATACCGAGAGCTCTAGTGCTTCTAAAAACTTTATTCCACCCCAACCGAATTCGAAAATGTACTCAGAATAGAAAACGCAGGTCATTATTGCGTGTTGTGGCTTTGATGAATCCCTTTGTTCTAATCGAAATAAAACATTCGGAACCTCTGAAGTAGTAAAGGTACTACCGATTCCAGGAGGCCATCTATCAAATATGTAGATCACCAGCGATTTTGTACAGTATTAATAATGGTCCGATTGTATTCTTCATTGAAATTTCAACATTATTGCCTTATTAATACGAGCTTTATTTGATCTACGGTGTATGCTAAGGTCATGTTAAGTTAGATTGTGATGTCTACCTACAGGTGTTTCGTGCACGCTAAATCGCAACATCGATCATTGTAGAATCATACATCAGTGTGGTTGAAGGAAGCTACCGTGAATGCCGGTAAACCATGAAAGCCGTGAAAACCGTGAAAGCCGGCACTTTCATGTTTTTTCTCATCCGTATATTCATTTACATTCGAGGAACCAAATATATATTTTTTAATTTTATGTTATTCGAGTTTTAAGCCACGGGGATCCCGTGAGTACTAAGATCTAGGCCTAGTTTGACAACCAAATCCATAAGGTTCGCCTTATGACCAGTATTATCGCGGAGCCCCTACAGAGACTTCGTGAAGCCCAAGGGCTCCGCGAGGCACACTTTGAGTATGGCTGGGTAAGAATATCTTTGATTTAAAAACAATATCTTTGAAACCACTAAAACTATTTTTATACAATTAACAAAAAAATAATAAAGCAAAAGAAATCAAATCATTGTAAGTATTCGTAGTAGTAGTTAAAAACTGTTTATTATTCGCGATGGGCTAATTTTGTTTTTTTTTTGTTTTTTTATAGAAAATGGTAGAGTCGCATATAAATTTTAATCCCGAGAGATTATTATTTGTCCCAAAAAACTTAAAAAGACTTCGAAGTCGGTTTTTTTGTGTTTGCAAAACATCAAATAATTTCTTCAAACACCTTTTCAATTTTCATCCGATAATTTAGATTGCGATTTGAGAACGTGCGTAATTGGTTTTGCTTAGTATCTGTGATACAATAAAGTTGTTTGTTCAAAATACTGTTATCCTGATAATACGTTAACACCTTTTGTGATGACATTCCGTTTTGTTTTTACTTCCCTCTGTTGAACTGAGATGATTTCCCGCGGGCACTTTCAATGTTAAAGGTTCGTTTAGGTGAGAGACGAATTTACTCTCACCTCTGAGTATTCTATTCCAATAATTTTCCCTTAAAACTGTTCTTTTTGTTTATAGAAAGTATTTTATATATTTATTTTGTTTTTAATAATTAACCATTTAATAAATAAATAATAGAAACGTTTTAATATATTTATTGAAAAAGAAAATTATAATTCAATAATAAAAACAAATTAGAACTAGTATTAAAATTGAAACAATTAAGCTGACTGCAGACTGTTGTAAACAATCTACAGGTAGCTCAACTGATCCATATCAATACCAGTCGGAAGCGTCCTCAAGACGCTCAGAAAGATGACTCACTCTTAGGTTGGAGATAGAGCCAGTTGAAAAAATAAACTTATGCGTAAAAAACTAGAAATACTTAATTATATTTTTTATCATAAGAAGCCTGCGATGAAAAAAACGAGAAAGAATATAATTTCTCAAAGCACCGCTGTGCTTACAGCAAGAAAAATTCAGTCAACTAAAACAATATTGAAATAGTGCATCGTTTCCATGATTTTATTTATTAAATGGAAACCTAGGAATTCCACCACCAAATTGGAAAACACTCTAATAAAATAGTCTCACTATTGTAGAATCGAGTTTTCAGTTTTCCAATAGAATTGCAGCAAACTACAAAAGCTGCTCCGGCAAGCCTTTGAAATACGACCACTATGACGGTGTGACTACCTAAATTGATCTATCCATCCGTATTTGCTGAATTTCAATCTGTTGTCAATAGTTCGCAAACCAATTGTCTTCTCCTTGTAAAAAATACACAACAAATTGTAGAATATAGACAGAGTCATAGGTGTTTCTTCATTGGCCGACCCGACCCGACACGGATACCGACATCAGTGAACGCATAATATTATGAAATTGTACGCATAATTCTATGAATTGTATGAACTGCTGTCGGTTCCAGAGTCGGGTCAAGTTGGCAAGTTGGCAAAGGCATAACGTCCATCGTGTGCACTTTCGGAACAATTTCGAAAAAAAGGAAAAGGAAACGGAGTATTTATAAAGTTCGTAACTTATAGAACTATCACAATAGGCCTATAATAGGGTGACACGAAAGCCATCTAAAGCAAAAAAATAAATCAATAATAAGCAAATTTTATTATTTCAACATTGTGTCTGTTTGTAGCTCGGATGGATGTGAGTGAAGTGAAGATGTTTGGTACCTACAAAATAAATAGCGAAAAGTAGAATATTTAAGTTGCAAATTCAATTTATATGCCAACGATTCACATTGCTGAGTTTGTGTTTTGTGTTTCTTCACTTCACTCACATCCATCCATATGCCAAACTTTTATTTTTTATATTTGTGTTATGTGAAGCAATTTCGTCTTAACCTAGAGGTGCATGGCTAATGAAAGCCTTTTATAAAAGACTGCAGCCCGCGGCTTCGCACGCTTTTTTTCCGGAATAAAAGGTAGCCTATGTCCGGCCCCGGGATACCATCTACCTCGCTGCCAAATTTCACCGAGATCCATTCAGCCGTTCTTGAGTTATAAAAAGTGTAACTAACACGACTTTCTTTTATATTTACAGATAACTAGCTGCAGCCCGCGGCTTCGCACGCTTTTTTCCGGAATAAAAGGAAGCCTATGTCCGGCCCCGGGATACCATATACCTCGCTGCCAAATTTCACCGAGATCCGTTCAGCCGTTCGTGAGTTATAAATAAGTAACTAACACGACTTTTTTTTTATATATATAGATATAGAAGATAGATGACTCAGGTGTCGGGTCCGAGCCGAGTTTCGGTCATAGCACGGTCACCGAGCTGGTCTCGTTCCGACTCACGCTAGACCGTGTCGGATCCGAGCCGAGTGTCGGCCGTAGCACGATCACCGAGCAACTAAACGTTAACGTAAACAACTAAACGTTAGTGCACTTGTATAGCATCACAACTATTGCCCAGGCGCAGCTCAGCCGCACTGTATTCATGCACCGAGCCGAGCCAGGACCGAGTTGTTTCCGACCGTTGTACGTTGCTCGGCCGTCACTCGGTTGCCGATCGGTATAGCGTGAGTGTGTCCATAAAAAATATATGTAACATTAGTAGACCGTGTTACGGCCGACACTCGGCTCGGACCCGACACGGTCTAGCGTGAGTCATCCCTAACGATAACGTCTCGAGAATTTGCAAAGTAAATTGACAGTTGGTTGGTTCGTCTGAGTTTGCCTTCAGACGAGGCAAGGACACAGGGCAATAAACATGGCAGTCATTCACCTTCCATGATATTAACGCCGCCTTCTTGTAAACAACTATCATAACGAGAAAGTTACAAAGTTAGAGTTGCTTACTTTGTCTATTTTCCCGTTGTTTGTTTCTTCAAGGTCATGAGAAGTATTTTATTCTTTATCAAAAGAACTAGGGTAATAAATAAATGAGTTTAGTAGCGAGTTTTCCTCTTTTGCAACTTTAATAATGAACGCCCACAAATTATTACTCTTTCAATTTTTACATTACGGGATAGGTTTAGTTTAAATTTTTTTTCCTCGACACAAATAATACTTCCTACTAATATTATAATGGCGAAAGTTTGTGTCGTTGTTTGTATTTGTGTGACGACAACACCAAAAAGAATGAATGGATCAAGTTGAAATTTTGCCAAAACCAAAAATACTAAACGGGTTGGGCTGAAATTTTGTATCGATGTAGGTCTAGTCCTGGACAGGCTATTTTTTATCATAAATCCCTTACCATAGTAGAAATAAGCTTTAAAAGTTTTCATAGAAACAATACGTGTAAAGCCGCCTGCAGAAAAGTTAGGATGTAATGGATGCCAAGTTTATAGAACCTTCAAAGGAGAATACTTCTGGGTACCAGACACGCACTCTATGGCCCGTGTCTCCCCTTATCGCGACCGCAACCCATCTCCGCCGCAATGTGCGTATTGCGGGCTTAACCCCCCGAAACGTCAACTTAGTATTGTTTATTATTAATTTAACGTCGGGAACGATTAAATTCTACGCGTATCATTTAATTCTACACTGAACTGTTAAGTTAAATGATACATTGAACCCAGTGACATAAGCTTAGGATTAACATGAAGCGTGAAAACGTTCACGTAGACATTTTATTCTCTTGTCCTGGAAAAATTATCATCGTAATTTATGTGAGCTTCGGGCCAACGACGTAGTTTCCAACTTCTTTGGTTCGATATTACTTCTCCTGATCCTTATCCCAATTTGGGTAGGGACGGCAAACGAATATTTTTATTCCACACTTCACTATCGGACCGATAATATCGGACGTCATCTCTTAGGTTTGTTTCCAGATGATCGGAATCACCTTAAACCTAATATTAGTCCACTACTGGACATATGCCTCCCCTAATGAGCGCCATAGCGCCCTGTCTTAAGCTTGCCGCACCCAGTATCTGCCTACAGTCTATCGCAAGTCATCGTCCCACCTGGCTGGAGGGCGTCCTACACTACGTTTGCCGAGTCACGGTCTCCACTCGAGAACACTTTTACCCCAGCGGTTGTCAGTTCTTCGCGAGATATGGCCAAACCACTGCCACTTCAGCTTGCTAATTCTTTGAGCTACGTCGATAACTTTGGTTCTCTGTCGGATGTATTCGTTACAAATCCTATCCTTCAGAGAAACTCAAGCATAGCTCTTTCCTAGCTCGCTGAGCGACCTTGAACTGGTGGACCAACCCTACCGTGAGTGTCCACGTCTCAGCTCCGTAGGTCATGACGGGTAGAACGCACTGATCCTCCGCTTGGTTTCCTTCTCAAAGTTGTTTTTATGATCGGAATGCTGGCTTCTATTTCGGTCAACGGATTAGCATTGCCATTCAACGTGGCAATGCTGCCAGCATTCTGGGCACAGTGCCTTCTGGTGACGGCTTAGATTTTAAGAAATAGATATTAGTGTAAATACTAGTTATAATTGTTTTATTTTGTTATTGTAATTTTCTAGGTACTTAATAAAATTAGTTTTTAGGGTACTGAATATATTTGTGACATAAAGCTAAACGGTATTTCTAGTCAGGTCATGTAGTTTAGGATGTCCTCCTAGCCGAGTTTTTGCCACGGCGATGGCAGTCTCTTCGAAAACTAGCCAGGTGTGCAGGACATATTATAGTGCACAAGTGGGTGCACAAACATAGGTGCACTCTCAATGGTTGTTGGTGGTACCAATATACTTCTATGGATAGAAGCAGCGAGCACAGGGATTGTCTGTGGCGAGTGCGCACTTTATGAGAAATTGAAAGAACTTGAGAAGACTCAATAAACCAATTAATAGAGAACATCTTGTATTTGAAATACTACAGAGAGAACCAACGCCAACGTTTTAGCGTGCTTTCATGCGGGGTGTGGAACACCGCCAACTCCAGGTATTTATGATAAAAATGATGATGCCTCTCGGTTGATGAATTTCGGCCACGGCGGGCAGTCTCAAAAAGTAAACTAGCCAGGTGCGCAGGACATATTATAGAGCACAAGTGTGTGCGCAAACACAGGTGCACGCTCTATTCTCTCACTCTCATATTATGATGGACCACAGTATGAATACTGACTGCATTACCTCAATTATGTTCAAACCTCTTAGGATCACAATATCCTGTAAATCACCCTCATTATTTTATATTACACTAGCTGCAGCCCGCGGCTTCGCACGCTTTTTTCCGGAATAAAAGGTAGCCTATGTCCGGCCCCGGGATACATCTACCTCGTTGCCAAATTTCACCGAGATCCGTTCAGCCGCTCTTGAGTTATACCTCTAAATAGTGTAACTAACACGACTTTCTTTTATATATATAGATTTTATAACTAGGTATGTGTAAAAACAACTTAACTAAAATAACAAACTTCTCTGGTTAATTATTTAGGGTACCTAGATTAATTATTAGGTACCTATTATTATTACCTACCTAATTATTACCAACCTATTACCTGCCTACCTACATAATTATAATGTGAGTTGGATTGGTTAGCATGGCTCTAGACTAGACTAGCCGTTATTTTGGATGGACCACAGTGACTAGACTAAATTACATTACCTAAATTATGTTGAAGCCTACTTAACACTCATTCAAGCCACTATAACCTGTTAATCACCGATATTTTTTTTTACGGCTGTTATACTAATTGCAAACGGCGGTTATTTATTAGGCAGTGGCCACTACAAACGTTGATATGTTTCATAGACAAGCGAGTGTCTGTTGGCAACACGCCCTGAGGGAGTCGACATAATCCTTTTATAGCAACTTCTTCAGGATTTAGTTTTTCTGGCTTGGATAACTTAGAAAATGCATGTACCCCTAGACCTAGAGTAAATGCATGTACGAATTTGATTAGTATCGTGCTATCAAGTAAAATGTAAATTATTTATACAAAGCCATTATCAAACGATCATTCTTTGTCTTCTTAGGCTGTTCTTTGAATGGATAATCGGTCAATTAGCAGCTCCTTCGGTTAACTTTAACGTTTAATGTTTTAAAACCTCTGTCAAATAGGTACGTTAATTAAAATGTCCGATTACCTTTTCGAAGAACACATGTCAACAACACCTAAAATAATTCTTATTTTACCTGGAAAAGCATTTTTTTTAATATTAGGGGTATATTGGCCTTTGTCCAGAAGTGGGACGAAAAAGACTGACAAAATAAGATAGAGGCGGATAAGATAGAGGAATAAATTGGATTGCTACAGTGTTGTCGGTTAATCGACTGGGAGGTCTTTTCACACCACGTTTCGCATTAAATCGTGTATCTACGCGCAGACATCTTTAGACTCTTAAATTATAATAATCGACTATAAATTCTTATGATTTGAAGTACATCTATGTAGTGTCATCTTTAGACTCTTAAATTTTAATAATCTACTATAAATTCTTATGATTTGAAGTACATCTAGTGACATCTTTAGACTCTTAAATTATAATAATCTACTATAAATTCTTATGATTTGAAGTACATCTAGTGACATCTTTAGACTCTTAAATTATAATAATCTACTATAAATTCTTATAATTTGAAGTACATCTAGTGACATCTTTAGACTCTTAAATTATAATAATCTACTATAAATTCTTATGATTTGAAGTACATCTAGTGACATCTTTAGACTCTTAAATTATAATAATCTACTATAAATTCTTATAATTTGAAGTACATCTAGTGACATCTTTAGACTCTTAAATTATAATAATCTACTATAAATTCTTATGATTTGAAGTACATCTAGTGACATCTTTAGACTCTTAAATTATAATAATCTACTATAAATTCTTATGATTTGAAGTACATCTAGTGACATCTTTAGACTCTTAAATTATAATAATCTACTATAAATTCTTATGATTTGAAGTACATCTAGTGACATCTTTAGACTCTTAAATTATAATAATCTACTATAAATTCTTATAATTTGAAGTACATCTAGTGACATCTTTAGACTCTTAAATTATAATAATCTACTATAAATTCTTATGATTTGAAGTACATATAGTCCAGATGAACCCTAACTGACAGGATTGATAAAGTAAGACAAGCGCGTGCGCTCTGATATCTTTTTAGAACTCCAAAGCGCAATATGTTACGTCTTATTTATGGCGGGCGATAAATTTGTTTTTATGACTGTCTTTATTTTCACAAGAAACCGTGGACCCCAACCATCGGAATTTTCCTTTTTTTATTCGACGTCAATAAACAATTTTATTGGTGTAGGGACTGGTTGTAACTGCTCTGTGATACACAGTTTTGTGTGACTTCTGATTTGAGGTACTTTATAAAGTTGACTATGAATTGCCGTAATATCTCTGAAGTAGTCTGTAACTGGAGTAGACTTTGATATTTAATGTACTACATACATTATATGATTTATTTAATGTACTACATACATTATATGATTTATTTTGTAACATTAGCAATGATAGGACCAGAAATTGAAGTGAAGAGAAAATTAAATTTTTTTTACTTCTTATTTGATTATAATTATGGTGTAAAATTTCACTAAATAAGCACCTACACTGCTTATTTTGTAAACTTATAGAAATAAAGTTATTGAAATCTTGAAAATCATGCTTAGCGTATGTGAGTTTTTTTTTTCAACATAACTTTTAAACGCCTGAACATATCGATCAAGGTATTCCTGATCGAAGCCTGAACAAGACTTTTATAATTGGTCTTCCTATGGTCTACACAGATTTGGGTTTAAAGAGTGTCATTAGAATCCATACATGAAAAAAAAAGAATGACACATGTTAAATTGAGTTTTGGTGGCTTCTGAATTGACACCACTGGCTTTTTAGGGTTTTGAAGATTGGAGATCGGTTTCGAATCGGTCTCGCTTTTTCTGTCTTTTTTCCCGTCTTTAATATCTCAGCAACTACAGCAACAACTAACGTGAAATTTAAAATAATAATACATTTCGTGCCTGTACAGGATAAAGAAAAAATAATAATAAATGAAAAATAAAAATGAAAATTTTTAGTACAAATTAGGTTGTCGAAATTTTAAAAGAGACCTCCAATGTCAAGTGGGGTATCAAATGAAAGGTATCAATTTGCACATTTCAAAACAAATTTTGAAATTTCTGTAGGTTTCATACTTTTTGAAATATTTTGAAAGTCTAAAAAATATGCATTCCTGCCCCTATTTCCGAAGTTTGCAGAGCGGTTTATCTGAAATGTATGTAGCATTTGTTGATATGGATCTATATTTTACAGAAAAAAACATAGAGAAGTCTGTTAGTAGAATACTTTTTCAAAAATGGTCAAAGGGGAGGGGGATAATTTTCAAAAGAAGGGCTACCTCACCGAATGTGATATAAAATATAAGTTATCGGTTTGTACATCTCAAAACCGTTTTTGAAATTCCTGTAGGTTTCATACTTTTCGAAATATTTTGTAAAAACTCGAAAATTTTACTATTACCCTCTGTATTTCGAAGTTTGCAAACCGATACATCTGAAATGTAGCTTCATCTAATAGCAGTCTCTAACCAGTACCTATAGTACATATTGGTATACTTGACGACCGTTCGAAGCCCTCAGCGCGCAAGTCACACTCGCACTTGACGGATCTTGTTTTAAGTATGCATTCGTGTTTTTTATTTTTGTAATATTAGTTAGGTAGTTAGATATCTGACTTGTTTCTGATTTAGTTTTGGCATTCTATTTGTGTCTTTGAAGTGTGGTTAGTTTACCAATCTATCATCAAAGAAATTTCCAGACGTGTCCAAGAGTCGTAAGAGGTCTAAAATTAACTCTATTATTATGTAATGATAATAACTGAGTTTTGAGTAATGCTGGTGTTAGAATGCTTGTTGCATTACTATGTTAAAATTCAGCATTTATTATTATTATTATTATTTTTATTTATTTATATTAAACATTATTTACATTCTTATGCTACAGCTAACATAAACCGTTGATCGGTTTGTCCGTCAAAAAAAAAATTAAGCATTGTATTTTATAGAGATCGATAACATTCGAATGTAATATTTATAGAGATTTAAATCATGCATATAACCATAATCCTATCATGATGGGAGGCATTGTTTGAAAGAAATATTATTTTAATAATACATAGAAATTTTCTGATTTTATCAATATGTCAAGGTGATGTCAGGTGATCGTGAATCCGTGAAAACATTGCAAAACATTTGCATATTATTGGAGTATACTCGAATTTGCATAACAAAAGATATCGTAGGTACAGCACACAGCGAACATTGCTAAATGAAAGCGGGGGTGTTCAGTTCAGTTCTTGTTGGTGGTCTATTTTGTAACAAACTTGCTACTAGCTTTCGAATGGTACAATACAGACAAATGATCTTTCACGAATAGCAGCAAACTCTTGCGAATTATATTTGTTCGCAAAGATGTGATAATGAGGAGACGTTACGTTACATTTTACGTTTACTTTGTTGTGGTTGTTTATTTATTTATTTATTTATAGAGTAACTAACACGATTAAAATAGTTAAACAATTACATTAGTTACAATATTTAAAAAATTACAAATAGATTAAAAATTAAATTAAAATTGTGTGTGTTGTGTTACGTTACATTTTACGTTTACTTTGTTGTGGTTGTGTTACGTTATGAATGAATCATTGTCAGGTCATGCTCGTTTCTTTCATCATCATTATTTTGCATCTGGGTTTTATCCGCATTGCTTGCCCAGCAGTGGATAAAGCCCTATACCCAGCAATCAGTGCTAAGTATAGTATAGCCCTCCTCAAGTTGTGTACTATGGTATCCGTTCCCGAACAGTTCGTGTTTTTCAGCATTACTGACTTATACTAGCACAATACGCCCAATGTTGTTAGTGTAAAGGCGAGTATAGACTAGCTAGAGTATTTGCTAGAGCATTACATTACAATGTAATGTAACGTTCTTACGAATGGTAAGTACTTACAATACAGACAAATGCTGAGATTCTTCAGGCTGTTGTATGCCCCAACGGCTTTGAGAACACAAAATAATTATCTATAGCCGTATAAATAATTTGTTTTATTCGTAAAACGTACCATTTGCGATAAACTACTTTGACATATATTTGAGTGAAAGAAAAATACTCAAACTCAATAGGGTTCAGAAAATATATCCAAATTTAGAATTTAAAAAAATATTCAAAATTCGGATATAGCTTCTAAACGCTGTTAATTTTAAGTATTTTTCTTTCACTCAAATATTTGTCAAGATATTTTATGAAAATGGTACGTTTCACGAATAAAACAAATTATTTATACGGCTACAGATAATTATTTTGTGTTCTCAATGCCGTTGGGCCATAGGCCAACCTTAAAGCATTTCCATGTAATGTAACGGTTCTTGCGTATGATCGACGCTGTGTTCGACATTTCTTTCTACCTTGCGTATATTTTCCCTCGGCCCGCGCACCTCACTCCCCGCCGTACCCCGTCACCCGAGCACGTGCATTTTAATTTTTTTTTTTTATATGTTATACTAAGCGCTCGTTGGTTTTTTAAATCAGGTTGTTACAAAATATCAAGCGTCATGTTTGAAGTGTGGTTCGAGTAAATTTAAAAACAGCGAATGCTCGATTTTCTGTTACTAGTGATCTAGTCTATACTCGCCTTTAAAGAATAAAATTAAATAAATGTAATGACTGTGTTTTTTTAGTTAGATAATGATTTATCATAATCTAATGTGCGTGGGAATAAAAAAATAATTTAACAGATGCTGCCGGATGTGATTGGGAATCTTTTTTGTACGTGATGGGAACGAGCCATCTAAAACACCCTTTGGATTATATGGAAGAAATCCGATAAAAGATGAACCATTGAATTAATGAAAAGAAAAAGGATGATAAGGTGTACCCTGAAAAGTAGAGTAGGAACCTTTTTGAAGTTGGTTAAATAAAACCAAGGGTTTGATGAGCCTCGTCCAAACATCATCTAAGTGTTTGTCGTTGAAATGGCGGCCCGCTGCTTTCCGGTACAAGTGGGGATAATGTTGACTTCCGGTGCTATAAGTTTATTTGGACTTTGTTTTGCGATAGGCCGCGTGTAGGCACCTATTATGCTTTTTGTTTTACCTTTTTGTTTCAGAGATGAAAAAGATGAGGGCGACTCTCATGCTCAACACCCGCACCACTCCTACTCAAATAAGATGTCGCTGCGCCGCGGCAGAAAACTCGCAGTCCACGTACGGTTGGCAAGAGACCGCTCGTAGACCACCGTGGCAGGCACATTCGTGATTCAGGCTTGACTGTGAGTAGGCGCAATTTAACATGTCTCAATTTTCACTACGCAAGCTGGCTATCATTGCTATAGTGCTTGATGAAGAGGAGCACTGAACTAGTGCGGGGCATATTAAAAGCAAAAAAAAACGGACGGAATATTGGAAGATCTCACGACATCTGGAAGAAGAGAATAATTTTTTTTAATGTACTTTCGTATGCCTCAATACTATGTAACATTCATTGTTTATGGTAGAATAGCTTATTATTAAGAAATCAAAAATTATCCAAAAAACGGCCTTAGCGGTGTTAGAGTCCGAAGGAAGTCCCGAAGGTTTTCGACTCCTACGTCACTTGACCTCGTGGTGTAATTGGTTAGCGCATTCCCGTACTGAGGGAAGGATGCGGGTTCAAGTACAGTCGAAATGGATACACATTTTAGAGATATTATTTGATTTCATAGAAATTATCTACCCCGATTGTGAGAGCTTACGCACTACAATAACTAAAATGGTATTATTACTTATCACTTCTTCTGCACACTCCTTGGCATATATTGCTTTACCTCTGTTCGGAACACGTCATTTCATACAAAGACATCGTAGCCTTAGGGCATAAGGTGACGTTTTGTAGCACTAGCTTGTAAATAATTTTTCTGTGTGCGAATTCCTACTTTAATAATGCCAACGGGATGCTACTCCCTGTCGTTTACAAAGTATTTTTTTTATTTTGCTGGACAATCCACACAGCCTCATCTAGCCCCGAAGTAAGCAGAGCTTGTGTTATGGGTACTAGATGACTGATAAACTTAACACAATACATAACATATATGGATATTTTTTTATTATATATAGAAAATACACAGAACACCCGGAACAAATATTTGCAGATCATATAAACTTTTGTCCCAAGGCGGGAATCGAACCCGCAACCTTCTGCGTCGCAGGCAGACCTTCGCCCGCCGCGCCACATCGGTCGTCACAAAGTTGTAAAATTATCGAGGGTAAAAACAGAAATTATTAGAATTAATATTTAGGGTATTATGTGGTCCTCTATTTACCAATTTCTGTGTTTTATTCAGCTTTAGCTGCTTCTCTATTGGTGCAGCCATAGAAACTTGCAACATGGTGCCGTAGTCATAACAACTCTTTATTAAAAAAAATGCTAAAATTATGCACATATGCACGCATAAGTTCTGGATCTAAATAACATTTAAAAAACGAAAAGGCGCGCAAAGCCAAGGGCTGTAGCTAAAGTATTTAGTAATCGTTTACTGCTGGTAAAATAGCACACTCAAAAGGCTTTTATGACCAATTTACGACGACAATTTTCAGCATGAAGGCAATTAACCTCGTTTACATGTAATTTTAACCCCATGAGATGTTTCAGAATTGATTTATAAATTCACATTAATTTATTCTTAAACAAGTACGAATTTATCTACCTAATAGCAGGCTAGGCGCACTCCGCGCTCGTGTCAAATTCTACAAGAACATGGCCTACCCGTCTTACCGGGCTTAGACCCTAGCAACCCTAGCTGGGTTGCCAAACATCGCTAAAAGGCGGGGCTTACGTCTCTTTGAACGGGACTATACAGGATTATTCTGTAGAACGTGTGTCATGGTGTAAGATGCTTAGGTGGAACCAACAGCTTGGCAGATTTTAAAATCGGCCACTAACCAATTATTTTAATAATCTGTTTGTTCTGTGTCATTTGTAATTTATTTCCTTTGTGTATGTAATGTATTCTTAACAATACTAATAATAAAGGCGAAAGTTTGTGCCGTTGTGAAGGTGTTAAGCCAAAAACGCCAAAACTACTGAATTGATCGGGCCGACATTTTGAAAATTTATAGATCTAGAACTGGAATAACGTAAAGGCTAGGAGACGTCATGATCACGTCTCCATACTATCGTCAACCGGACTCACCGCTCTGCGAACACCTGCACATATTGTGGACGCTCGGCGCGTTCGTGCGTAGCATAGCATAGGGCTTTACAGTTTACAAAGAAATGCCAAAAACAACTAACAGGATTAACTTTAGAACCAGACGGAAAGGACCGAAAAGTCCCACCAAGATATGAGTGCTCCACGTGTGAGATAATAAAGACAGTCGTTCTTATCTAATTTTACTAACAAATTATGGATCCTTTTGTCGTCCAAAATAAAATATCTTTTTATTTGTCGCTCCGGTCATGCTATCCTACAGCGATTACTTGTCAGGGAACCAATAGCTACATTCGACTCTTAGTATCTATACCTACTAAGAGTCTAATAAGAGTCGAATGTAGTTCCATTTCCGGTTGCGTTGATATCACGAGGGGTTTTCTTTTTCATTGATATTACGTTAGGGTAGCAGCTGTCAGCTGTCAAAACCGTTGATATGAAATAACAACTTTATTATTTATTATGTCTCTATACGAAGTAACATTAACTAATCTGTATTAGTCAGAAAGAAAGTCCTGCATGGTATAGAAGTAGAAAGAAGTAATTAGAGCCAACTTTGTATCTACTTCAAAAGATAATTATTATAATTTGACGTGTTTTAAAAAACGATAAACTGACTTCAAATTCCGGTAGATAATATTCATCTATGTCTCGGACGAACAAAATCACTCCTCCCTTACTTTCCCTGAGCGTAGTCTTGCAAAAAATTTAGTTTACACTGCGACATCTAGTTATAATTCATGTTTAATTTAGTTTTATGACAAATGGATGAAACTGTTGACGCCCGTTGCTATGGAAACCATTGATAGTAAAATGATCATATTGTGATGAATTTTTACAAACCTACATTTTATAGCGCACATAGCAATTCCTCGAGAATCAAACTTAAAGGAGACTACCTTAAAATCAATTTTGATACAACAACGAAATAATCATCAAAATCTATTAACAATTGGCGCAGATATCACCAAAACTGTTGTAGCTAGTCGTGATTCTCCAAAAATATTATGTTGCTTTTTAAGTTTAACGGGATAAATACTAATCCCTCGGGAATATTTTTTTATTAGACCACCTCGGGATCATTCTGTATACAATAGTGAAATAATCAGTAAAATCGGTTAACCATAGGCGGAGATACCAAGTAACATACAGACGAACTGAGAACCTCCTCCTTTTTAAAGTCAGTTAAAAATATATAAAAACTGTAAAAAAAACATAAACTTACTTACAGATAAACATTGTCGATCATGTCAATGCTCGTGATCATGACCACACACAATAACACGATATTTCAGCAAACAATAAGTTTCAGCTCAGAATTTACGACGAATAAATTGGATTGAATGCCTTCAACATAAACTGATTTCGTTGGACCTTGTTTTTATTATTCAAGAGTCGGCCTGAAGCAATACTGATTTACGATTCACTATATGAAGGGTCGAAGGAAAATACTTATTAGATGCATTATGTTTCTGCGAATAACTCACAAAATACTTGTGGACAAGTACATTTTAGAAAACACCTAATACCTCATATCCAATAGTTCATAGTTCATAGTTAATTTATTCATAACATTCATAGGTTACAGGTCACATAGGTATTCACTAATCATACAGTAGGTATGTAAAAACTACATAAATGATTAAATTAATAAAACAGTTAAAAAAATTACAATAAAATTAAATATCGATTTGATAGAACTATCAGGAATCCCAAGAGCACATGGTTCGATTAATCGAACCAACTGGAAAAAAAGTGATATTTTTGATTTCAGTCGCTTCGGTATGTAGACTAAAGTAAAGAAGCGACGATGAAACCTTTAGCCTGTTAGTTGTTATTTTTCGAGTTGGAGCAAATCCCGTCCCAAGCTTTTTTATCCTCTAGATAATCTGATATTGTATAGTAGGACTTTTTACACAAGAAGGTTTTGACAATTTGTTTGAATTTATTTACTGATAATTTTTGCAACTCACTAGGAGTTTTGTTGTAGAAGCGGTCGAACCATGCGGTCGAACCACGGGGCCAGAGCCATAATTATCATCTGAACATTTGAAAGGCTGAACTGATGTTCATCGAACATAACCTAAGAACTACCTATATCATCTTTCAAACAAAAATGTAAATAAATCCAAATCGGTTCATCTGTTTTTCACTATACCACGGATACAAACCTTCGTGCTATTTATAACTTATTTATTTAAAACTTTTTGTATTAGGGGCTAAAATTAAATAACAAAGGTTTGACTTGGTTGGGCGGACGGACCGACACGACCAGGGCGAGGTTAGGCACAGGACCAACGGCATAACATATCTTCATCATCACCCTGACGCTACAGCCGCGGGTGGGCCTTGATCTGATCGAGTAAACTTCTCCATTCAATCATATTTTGGCTTTTCCCTATCAACCGATCACCCCAATCGCCTTTAGATCTTGTTGCAACCCATCGAGCCACCTGAGTTTCGGTCTTCCATGGGGTCTTCGGCCATCAAGATTGCCACACAGAAGACGCTTTGGTGCTCTGTCTTTTCTATCTTTTTTTCCAACGGCAGATTTTAGGGCTCGATAAAACTACATACCATTGCTCCATATCTATAAATTCTACCATATCTTCATGTGGCATCGAGCCCGACCTTCAATACATACAATGTATCTACATAAGTCTGGCTGTCCGTTTTTGTTGCCCTCGATCTTTGTCCTACAAAAAGGACAAGTTACGACACGTCCGTTTTATCACTCTTTGTAACTCTTAGATGCCGTAGGGATTAAACCTATTCGTTGTTTTGATTGTGTGTTTATAATGAATAAAATAAAATAAATAGAAATTAATTTAAATTCGTTTATTTCATATTGAGGTGCCTAAATAATTATGTCATTACGCGAGAGATCATGGAAGTTAATCTATTTATTTTTTATCTGTTAATTTATTTCTGATTCAGTTCTACTTGTGCCAATACAGAACTTTATAGTTCTGAGTCGCCGGTAGGCAGGAAACAGCCCCTCAGAAATAATAAAGGTACGATGCTAATATACAAAAGTTCAAACACAAGGCTTGTCTTGAAAATATTGCTTTTAAAGCTGAAAATAATCTAAAGGAGATTTACCGCAACGACGACGTGCACTCAAATTGTAAGAAATGAATACACTAACCCCTAGCGAATGTGTTTGCGACTACAGAACTTACTCCGGGACTCTTATGTTTTGAGATTCAGCGGACATTTTGCACCTTCGAAAAACTCCATAAAAGTAACAATTTATTATCAAGGTCTGCATAAGCAATATTAAGCTCCATGCTATATAGCTACGCTACTTAGTCTACGAGGAACATTTTTTTTACGAGGTCTGGCATAAGTTGTTTAATTAATAGTACCATTGGTATATCTGCTGATTTTGTTGAATGGTAAATAGCACCTTGCTTATTACTTAACTAACAAGTCGACTAGATGAACCAACGAGTCCTATGCTATGCAATCTGGTGTCTGGAAAATCGTATTGAATAAAGTATTCCTAAATTTAATAGCGTACGGTGCACCGAACAATTGTTTTTGAGCTAAAAATTGTGAACAAACTTCCTTCGTAAGATCCCCCTAGCGGCTAGGAATGGCGTATGCTTCTCAATAGTTAAATGTAATGCCGCTTGCGAAGCATTCCTCTAAAAAGCAATACATTTCTCTATAGTATCCGCAGTTGCGCACTCGCTCATTTACAGACCAATGCACCGGTTCAGCACAAGAATTTCAACGCGTATTTTTTGCGAATAGTGCTGTTTAACATATTTTTATATGGCGATATCCTGACTTTTTGTTCTGAGTTGTGGAAAAGAGTTTTAAGGTCAAAGCACGTCTGTAAAGTGCCGTTACCGCACAGCTCCCACACTCCACGCCTCTGCGTCAAATTGTGCTCATCGCACTTTGTTCACGCACGCTCAACAAAGAGCTATGTTGTACAACTAGCTAGGTACTCGCTTGAAACAAGGCGTAAACCAACGAGTGGTTAGTTGCGGCCAGCTTACTTCTTGCGCGCTGTCACCTTTTTTTTATGCTGTCATTTTAAAACATAACTTAACGAAACTATGAAGATCGCGAGTTTAAGTCCATAATTGTTGCTTATTTTTGTCCGGTGCGGTGGCGGTGCGGCCTATGTACGCTATAACCTTTAAACCGAAAGACCCTTTGTACAGTTTTGCTACAGGGTAGACCCTGTAGCAGTTTGTCCCGCGTAGTGCGAAAGTATTTTCTTATGTCAACAGAAGAAATAAACAAATCTTAGCTATTGCTAAAGTTGAGAGAGGTTGAAAACCGCCAGGTGGTTTTCAAATGTTTTTGAAATAAGAAAGCCTGTTACCAGGACTTGGTAACAGGCTTTCATTTTTTAAAAACACAACCAAAATAATTCCTACAGTTTGAACTATAAGTTTATATAATAATAATCACGTGAGAGTTTAATATTTATAAAACACAACCAAACTCAAACTCAAATTACTCAAATACTATTGTGCTTTGTTTCACTGTGATGTAACCGTAAATTATCGTTGGACGACTATTGTCTCTAGCTGTTCCCATCATAACAACATTACTGTTTGTCGTCAATTGTGTCATCGCGAATTTTATCGTTGAACGACTATCGTATCCAGTTGCTCCCATTGGATTGTGACGAAATTTTACGGTTCTCGGCAGTTGCCTTGTCGCTTGCACATCACAACAACGACACAATATGAATCGTGACGTTTTTTTATCGTTTTACGACTGTCGTGCTAGCTGTTCCCATTATAAAGACAATCTATCGTCACAACAAAAAGAAAATCGCGGACAACAGTTAATCAAGTCGTCCCTTTAAGTGAACACCTCCATTTAAATATGTAAGCCACGATGCTTTAAGCTGCACGATTTTCTGTCATCACGACACAGTGGGAACGCGCCCTTAGACCCTACAGGATTCTTGAACACATCAGAAAAAATCAACACCGACCACCAACCACAAAATCATTCTTAAATTTCCAACTTGCACCACCACATTGGCCTGTAGATTCTATTCGTATTTGTTAGTGAATATCTCGTGTGCAGAAGAACTAAGCACTAAACGTTTGGTGAATGTGAAATATGTTTGTAGTTAGACAGTCACAGAAAGTCGTAATAACTGCTCAAATTGTTAAAATAGTTTTCAAAGTAGTACTTTGAAAACTATTTTAACAATTTGAGCAGTTCTTCTTCGAAGTGTAAGCCAACATTTTAGATCTATGTTTCTTTTATTACGACTTTAAAAGCTTCTTAAAAGTTTTATTTGAATTGAATCATTATTTTAACGTGGTAGTTTATGTTGTTATGCACGCTGCTAGTATTAGAGTCTGATTTTTACGAAATGTTTCAAGCATCGGTCACACCATCCTTTCTTTGGATACTTACTTATTTTTACTTTATGTAGTGTAGTTGACACTATTAGGTTATTAAGAATTATAAAATATCTTTCTACTTATTCTTAAGGCCATGGTCTACTCAGCTAGAATATTCTGATTAAGTCGGCGTGACTGCGGCCATACGCTCAATGTAGGAAATTAATATCCGCCGCTGATTGGTGATCGAAACACATGATCGACACAGTTACTGTACCGGAGTGTCTTTGAGGTACTGCTCCGAGTGGCTAATGTGAGTTTGCACAATACCAAAAACGGAAAACTTTATTGTAAACAATAACACACATACGTACACAAATTGTGTGAAATACAACAAATCACTCAATATCATTCGGAACTATAATCAAGTTGTTCTGAATCTATTGGATCGCTGTCATAAAACTTTCACAGTTTTCATAAACATATTATGACAAAAACAATTGGTTACTCGTGACGGTTGAACGCTTGCATGATCCTAAACAAATTGCAGGCGTGTTTGCTGGTCGTTTAAAAGTAGAGCCAGAACCTATTAGCGAGAATGAGCATGAGTATCCAGTGCCTATACCTACTGATAATGATGTGCTACAACCTCTAGTTATATATTTACACCTGACGAGATAGCAAAATCCCTGTACAATATGAAAAGAGGAAAGTCTCCGGGTCATGATAAACTAAGGTTAGAACATATAATGCACGCAGGTAATCATATTTATTGTAAATTATGTGACTTATTCAACCTATGATTGAAACTCTCATTTATGGCTGATAATATGTCCAAAACTGCAGTAGTCCCAGTGGTTAAAATAAATAAAACTGACAACCTCGGTACTGCAGCCAACATGTCTATGTTGGCTGCAGTACCGAGTGCTTATCTCCTAAGGTACTGTTATAGGAAAGGGGTTTGAACGGCTATTGCAGCCTTTACTGCTGAATAATGTAAGTATTAATGACGCGCAGTTTGGCTTCCGTCCCGCTCTCTTAACCGATACGGCAATTTTCAGCCCTAATACAGTGTTCACTACTATCTTGCCCGGGAAACTTCAATCTACGCCTGCATCTTGGACCTGAGTCGGGCCTTCGAGCTATTGAATTATAACATTCTCTGGAAGAAGCTACTTGACTCAGGAGTCCCGCTGAAAATTGTTTACCTTTTGAGATACTGGTACGCAAGCCAAAACAATGTAGGAAGATGAAGCGACACGGCCTCCAATGAATATAAACTGAAATGCGGAGTCCGCCAAGGCGAGTTAACTCCGTTCAAGGGGAGTTAAAGGTCCGGAGATCTTTTTAACATTTACGTAAACGCTTTAAACGAGGAGCTGAGTTCACCAATATGGCATCCTGATGCCATGTTGCTGTACCTGATGTGTATTTGAAGGGTTCAGAAGTGAAGGTTGTAAAGCAGTTCAAATACCTTGGGCACATCACTTTGTATTTTAATTTTAATCTATTTGTAAATAACCTATGGGTTCCTTTTATAACCTTAAATATGATTATTATTATTATAAACTATGCAAAACTCAATCTCAGGCCTACGACCTACGTAATGAATCACATTATACTTCCAAAACTTAGGTAAGTCTAGAAAACGTAGAATACATTAAGTTTTATAGGATACAAATCTGCACTAAAACTAAAAGGCTATAAACAAAACGGATTTCACGAAACTGCTGACATAGCGATAAATATACAGAGTGTTCTCTTTATTAGGTTTTGTAGTCGCGAGTGCAGGGAAATAAAAATAGTATTCGTGACAACACGTCTCACGAATGCGGCGAGGTTCACGTGTTCAGTTGTTAGAACTGAACGCACATATACGCTAAACTAAATTTGTATTATAAGCACGGAAATTGGTTCCAGACTGCTAAAGGCTGTGCAGAACAGGGATCAGTACAAACTCCATTCTGCATTTGTAAGTTGCTTCGCCCATTGGGCAGTCCTAACTCTTTAGAGTCCTTAGGTTGGGACTCTGTCGGATGACTGTTAGTTAATCGAGATTGTTTGTATTTTTTATTTTTTGTAATGTTTGTTATATTTTTTTGTAATTGGACAGTCGGAATAAACAACCTTTTTATTTTATTTTTTCAATCATCAAGCAAAGACATAGTATCTAAGAAACTTATCACAAAGAAATCTACTTCTAATTCAATGCCTATCTCTGTATACAATGCAAAGTTCGAATAGTTTTTCAATCTCAAACGCTCATAAAACAATAATAATCCTGAATTCTGCATATAATCTACACTACGAAATAAAACAAAACAAATACGAAAATGCGAAAGATGGGCTCCGAATGTCACGATTAATTTAAGCCGATATAAATCACAGAAATCTCGACGTTTCCGAAATTAATTCGAAAAAACTCTGCCGCTTTTAAAATTTTTTTCAGGCCGGGTATTCTTTATGGCCTATTAAAAGTTGTACTACTTTAAATTACGCTATTAGTCTTCGTAGTTGAAAAAGAAAAGTTAGAAAAAATAGTTTTCCTTAACACAATTAAAGCTTTATTATGGACGGGAAATATTTAAGCCTGAAGTTAAAAGAAGAAGGAATAAAAGAAAAACACTTTTGCCCTAACGGTGGACAATTTCTTCAAAGAGAGAAAGAAAGCCTTTACAGTCTCTATAACGATCACTATCTGGCTGCCGTCCATTACTACGGTACAATTTACAATTACTTTAATTAATTACAGTTAGATCAAAAGAGTGAGGGGAGGCCCAGCAGTGGGATTACCAAGGCTAATAATAATAATAATATAAGATCAAAAATTAAATTTGGTATTATGGAAACTGTAAGGCAAACAAAATGATCTCATTACGTATGAAGCTAAACACTTTTGAAGAATATTCCGGGAAGAGTAAAAGCGATTATTTCAAAGAAAGTTCAACCAGGATTGGCAATCAAATAAATATCGACTGACGAAATCCACTTTACCTACATAAAATGGAGCTGTGGCGGCGATGGGATTTCGAAGATCGTAAATATAGGACGACCCGACCTCGGATCGATTTACATTTTTCTGATAACCATCGGAGCAATTTCAATTTCATTTTCTTTAATGATGTCAGAGACCAGAATTTTCATCGTCTCTTTCTCCTAATAAACTTACTCCGAGTTTTTCTGCCTAAGCATTATAGCTTGGGAAGAAGATGATTAGTCTTAAATGCTTTAGAATAAAAAAGCAAAAAAAATAATGAAGTGTTTATTTTCAACACCTTTAATACCGCTGATATGATGCTTTAGAATAAAAAAGCAAAAAAAATAATGAAGTGTTTATTTTCAACACCTTTAATACCCTGTTACGTTGGCTGATGGTAGTTTTAAGATAAAGGGCATTTTTACTAATTTGTTGCTTAAGGCACCATACTGATTCACAATGGAACAAGAAATATTTTAGGCAATCACGAAAGTACCTAAATAAAACTTTCGATCTCAATGCAAGAAACATAAAACACAAGAAACATGTATACAGTCAAGATAGAAAATATATTATCTTATTCAGATACCTACACATTAAATGCTTTAAAAGTAGTTTCTATTATTACTAAAATACCAAACCTTAAAAGGTCTTTAATTACAATTGTGAGAAAGGTCTTAAAAGACGTGCTATTTCGCGGAGACAAAGTACTATTTTTTTTGTTATTATTTGTGACAAGGCACCTTGAAAAAGTAAATGCAAGAAAATTAGAGTGACTTATAAATATGTTTATGCGTTGTTTTCTCCGAAAAAACTTGTTATATCAACCATTAGATAAATCTTATACCTTTTTTTAGTTGGTAGATTCGTGCATGTTTTTATTTAAATTGAAGTTTTGAAAGAAAAAATTAAATAATGAGTACTTATATGTATACCTAGTACATTTACACAAATAAATCATAGAATAAATGTTCGATAGTTTGTTGATAGATAGTTAAACGACATAAACATTCGTTTAAGTACCAATTTTCCCGCTAGATTCTGCCAATTTCGAAAAAAAAGTGTCGTGTGTTTTGCCCGTACACTATGTCGTTTTGGACGTGCTTCCCCTGTTCTGGATAACTCCTTCATAGTGGACTTTAAATATAACAAGACCAATTCTTGAGAATTCTCAAGAGCATTGAAGATCATTTCACTACCTAGAGATCCCGGTTGACCTTTTCATTCGTTGAAACGATTTTAGCGATGTCGCGCGATTCAAGCTAAGTTGAGGTTGATGCTCCGAATAGGGGTGTGTCGGTGATAGAAATTGAAGAAATCTTAAACTAAGGTAGTTTTGTCGTATCTAATTTAACAACGTTTGTTACTATGGCATGGCATGGCATGAAGTTGATTGAGTTTTCACACCAAAGTAGGGTCGCCGACAAGTTAACAAAATACTATCGGCTGTCTATTAATATAATATTTAAAAAAAAGTCGCACCAAAATACTGCCGCTGTATTGCCGACCTGATTGTAGTTTTCAATAGAGTCAGCATTGTTTTAAACGATACAAAATAGTTTCTTCTTGTTCAAAGCTGAGGCTTGACAATTTTTAGATCTTTCTATTGATTTTGATTTTTAGCTCTTGCTAAAAATAAAAAAGAATTAGTTGCACTGTTGCATAGTTTAACTTTGTCTAGGGCAGTCTGATTGTCACGAAGAAAACAGAAAATAATCTTTGGCACAATTTAACCGTGCCATGTAATCACGAGCTGGTTTCACAAAAATAAAACAAAAAGATAAAAACTCCAGATGACTTTTTTACTCTGAACGGCTGCACCGATTTTCATCAAACAGAGCTAAGAACATTCATGATGAAGTCGCCTTTTAAATAGATATTTTTTTAAATCAAAATGGGTTCATTCGTTTAGGAACATTAGAACACGTATAGATCTTATTAACTTATTCTACCGGTCCATATCAACATATACACATCTTTTTTTTAAACAACTTTATTGACAAAGAAAATAACAGTTCAATAATCAAAACAAATTAGAAGTAGAGTTTACTATAGAAACAATTAAGTTAAAAATTAAATAAATATTAACATATTCCTTAAATTTAACATATATAGAAATATAAAAACGTATATCAAAACATAGTGAATGCTCTACACAAACCTATTGGTTGCCCGTTTGGTCGACACGTTACCTGCGGACGCGCATCGAAGCGAAGCATTCATGTTGTCCAGTCGCTAACTTGATAACTTTAAATTTCCAAATGCTCCGTATCTGAGTTTTGGATTTGTTATTCTATTTTCTTTCTACTAATATCATAAAGGAGAAAAATTTGTTCCGTAGTGAAGATGTTTGGCTGAAGAAAACGCTAAAACGACTGTAGGTATGGACCGAGCTGAAATTTTTCACACAAAGATCTAGTATAACATGTAGGTAGACTACTTTTTATTCCAAAAAACACGTGTGAAGCCAATTACTTTTTTTTGGTTTTCCGTATGTAATTTTTACACAAAAACTTTTAAATCAAGCGGTAGGTAAGTACATCTATTTCTCGCAAAAATAATTATCCGTAAAACGTAATCGGCTTTAAGCTACCCTACGCAGACGCCTAAAATATTATAATCTTCGTTAAGAGGAAATTACGGAGCTTCAATATTTTTATAACTCACTAATTTCCCAAGTAAACGTGCCGTGAAAAGAAACTGACGACTTTCTATTACCCCCAGTGATTTATGACTAGAAAGTTCAGGGATTTCCTACACTAATCTTCCGCATTAGGCTACGTACTTGAATTAAATTAAATTTTAATCGGAAAACCATTTGGCATTGCCAATATCACTCTGCATAATTCGATTCTTGCAGCTTCTCTCCGTACGTGACTACCAAGGTAACGGAACGCCACATTGAAACTTATTCGATTAATTATTCCGATGGAACTCGGAACGTACCTATCGATATTCATTCTAGTCACATTCCTACTTCGCCCGGAGGAAATGCACCACAACACCCCTATTTACGTGAAACGACATACTTCGAGCGTCCACACCACTTTTGCCCTTCTTTGATCAAGGTTAATGGCCCTACCTACTGAAAACAAGTTTCATCTGCCAAACCGATAAACTCCCTAACTATTTACCCTCGCTTTTGTTGGAAAAAAATACGCAGAACACGCCACACTTACGGTGACAAACGATGCTTTGCGTGCGGAGAAATAGGACCACCAATTTTAGTTTCAGACGTTCACTAACTTATATACCGCAACTAGTCAACTTATACTGAGGAAGTGGCGCCACTGTGCCACGCGAATGGATGTGTCAATCCGTTTACAAAGGGTGAACCGGAGTATCGGTGACCGATATACTTAGGTGAATTAATTCGGTTAAGCTAGTTTTAAGATTTTATTTCCACGCATTGTCAATCGAACATTCTAGAGCTTTCGAGAAACGTGAATAAACGCGTAGAAAGCTTTGGAAAGTCCTAGAATGTTCTAGAATAGTCAGGAACATGTAAGAACTTTCTAGAAACTTATGGAAGCCTATGGAATGTTATGGAAGTCCGTAGAACATTCTGGAAATCCATGGAAGGATTTAGAACCTTGTGGAATGTTTGAGAACCTAGCCTTTCGTGTAGCTGTTTGTCAAAAGTTCTAGAACGAATCGAAAAGAAAGACAAGGACAGCAAAAATGTTCTCGAGTTAAGAAAGAGATAGGAATAGCTTCCAGAAAACCATGGAAATGTTAGACAAGGACGGCTGACAATGCATAGGATGTGTGAGTGAGACAGAGCTAGTTCACTAGAGAATTGGAGAAAATTCTAGTAAGTTTTGAAAGGGCCGACGGGTATAAAAACCTGAGCTTGTACGTCGGTCAGTCAGTTCTATTTTAGCAGTCAATGTGAAGTGATCTAATACGGAAAAGTGAACAAGTTCTGATCTGCTCTCAAGGCCCGAGCCTGAGGAAAAGTGTTCTTAGTCTTGTGTGAATTCCTGAAAGTTTCAGTAGCGCTTTAGTGCTAAGTGTTAGTGTGTGCGGAAATTAACACATAAAATTGGAAGGTTGGACTTTCACTGCATCAGGGATCTAGTATACGCCAGTAGCTAAGTTCAATTCCACTACAGCGCTGGGTGGCTGGTTAAACAGCTGCTTGTAAGTCATCTACTTCATGCCCCTCGACTACGTCACCGGACAGCAGACGCAGACCGGGTTTGCCGAGTGCCACGTGTAGAGCACCGAGTTGAAGCTTTGAGCTCGCAACCCGCGAAGCTTGGCATTGCTTGCACTGACCCTTGGCCTGGCGATTGAGTGCAGAAGCTGGTATCTTGAACCAATTGCATTCGCCGCAACACGGAGAAAGCGTAATTGGTTTACTTTTGCACATGCAGAGCATTTTGTACCTCTGCACATTAGCAGAGCTATTCAGACTCTTCGTTACAGAGTCATCTACACGGAATTTGATACAGATTCGCGCGAAATTCTAATATCTTAACGATTTTTAATATTTTCTGTGTTCTACAAGGAATATAAATAGTATAGTATTCCATAAATAGTAAAACATCTTATAAGAACCTATGTTTTAACAAATTTCGATTTAGTGCTACTTCTGGAGCAATTCATAATATTAAGAGTATAGCAATTCATAAAAAGCAACATATTACCTAAAGCTCCATAATATCATACTTTATTGTAACATGGGTTCATAGAAAATGGTCTACGATTTTTTGAAAACTATTTTCTTGTAGTGTAAATCTTTGCAAAACGCAGAAAATATTAAAACCGCTAAACATTAAAATTTCGTGCGAATCTGTGTCAGATTCCGTGTCGATGACTCGGTAACGACGACTCTGAATAGCCCTGTAGGTATGGAATAGGATTGAGGTTCCCTTTGGTCATTCAATAGGCCGATAACTCACCGAAGTGGATGTTGAAAGACCTTTATATTGAGCCGAACGTTTCTAATATTTCTCAATTTATTCACCACACACAGTGCCACAAACAGTGATTTCCAAAGTATTTTAACCAAAAAGCCCATTTAGTCCCATGGGACGTGTATACCTTATTCTAAACAATTCCATTTATTAACGTCACAATCTAGAATCGCGATCCTTCGGGGCCTCATTAGACCACGAAGTGAGCTATCAGACGGCCTCCCATTCGTAAGAATACGGGATCCTTACATATTATTTATAAATACTCACTCATTTTATAAAGGCGCCTGCTTTCTTTTACGGATTTATAGAGGTCTCATTGGTTATTTGTTAACTAGATTCTGACCGTGGTTGTGTACGCATTGTTTCGAGATAAAATCTTGCCTATAGATACTTAGGTATGCTATCAGGTCTAGAACTACATCGGTACGAAAATACAGCCCGTTTACTTTCGTACGTTTTGCATAAAGAGGTAGAAGATATCCATCCAAACACCCAAATACAAACTTTCGCATTAATATAATATTAAGGTACAAAAGCAGGGAGAATATATTAAAATACAAGTATATAATAAACTACCAATTAACATTACGAACATTGACAACTTTGAACATTTTAAAAACATAATCAAGCATTTCTTTGAAAGCCATGCATTCTACAGCATCAGTGAATTTATGAGTACTAATTTATTGCAATCCCTTTCTTTACATAATGTGAAAACATGACATTGAACTTTATGATCTGGAATGAAATGACATGTGTATTTTATCTTTTCAAATTGTACAATTTGTGACTTGCCTTGTATAACGACCTATGTTATAAATGGTAAATAAATAAATAAATAAATAAATATTTCTAAATTCTACCCACGGCTTCGTATGCGCTTTTCCGTTATCAAAAGTAGCCTTAGTTCTTTTCCGGGATACTATCTAACGATCGGTTCACCCTTTTAGACGTGAAGGTATCAGACACACAGACACAGGTACTTTCGAGTTTATAATAAATAGTATGTATTAGTGTGATGTGCATGTGATACTTGCTCCTGACTTATGAAAGTATAACTAGTAAATAACTTTCCTAACTGATTTTCGATCAACTCGTAATATCAAAAT
The DNA here is from genome assembly GCA_963662085.1 of Eupithecia inturbata. Taxonomy (NCBI): domain Eukaryota; kingdom Metazoa; phylum Arthropoda; class Insecta; order Lepidoptera; family Geometridae; genus Eupithecia; species Eupithecia inturbata. Next base: position 1,659,332 of record OY759196.1, on the reverse strand, counting down.
TGCTCCCAGTGGCCGCGGGTGTGGTCAATAGTTGGAAACACTATCAATAGTTCACGCATTGGGAATACTGTTATATTGGGGAATAACTCTCTTAGATTCCCCACTGACATGGCGGTTTCAAAAAGGTCTAGTGTAATTGAACTGTTTTTATTTGGTGTAGGTTTATAAATTTGTGTAAATGGTAGAACTGAAAAACATCGCTTTTTGAGCAATGTCGACTTATGCAAGATACAAATATTGTAATGTTGTCAAATATTTTGATATTATGCCTATATTTTTAGGGTTCCGTACCCGAAGGGTGTAAACGGAACCCTATTACTAAGCCTCCGTTGTCCGTCACAGGGCTCTTTAATATGAACCGTAAGCGGTAGACAGTTGAAAATTTTCAGAGAATGTGTATTTCTCTTGCCGCTATAACAACAAATAATAAAAATAAAATAAATATCCAAATAAGGGGCTTACAAACAAAAAACATGATAATTTTGGCTATTTTTGCTCTTCGTTTGTTGTCTCTTGAACCACAGTAGAACATGAAACTTTCTATAAATTAGTAACACTTCAATTTTAAAGTGTGAAAACGTAAAGGGGTCGCCGAAAATGTGAAAATTTGATGTTCTTTGAAAAAGTTACCTGATTTTTACGGTACGGAACCCTTCGTGTGCGAGTTGACTCGCACTTGGCGGTTAATTTTAATGTTGTGACATCGTTTAGAAACGTAATGTCCTATAGTATTTGTATTGTACTTATTATTATAAATCAAAGTAGTTATTTTTATGTAGCTAGTTATTTCTATCTTTGTGTTTGTATGTTTTGTTAATAATTAATATTTGGCAAGAGTGCTTTCCTCTAATACAAGCAAATTTTGCTTAAAGGGGGACTCCAATACATGTATGTTTAATTTATATGTTACCGAAATATTTTTTTTTTTTTTTATTTATTTGTGTACAAATGAGTCCCGTATCATTTAGACTTTCTAAAGGATACCGAGTTTTCGGAAGTTTTTTTATTTGTATTTTTTTACACTTTAAATAATACAACAAGCGTTTGTAGCACTACAGCGTAACTTTACTGACCCGTGCACAGTGACCCTGTAAACTTGATCACTTCATGCTTTGACTAGTTCGCCAATATTCATCTTTTTGTTTATATCCCGCTACTTTTGAGTCGAGACATTAAGTTGTCATCAAGGGCTTTCAAAGTTAAAATAAATCAGTTTGTTTGGATAAAGAACAATAATATACGAACAGCGTGGGTAGCGCCCTATAGCGTAACTTAACTGACCCATGCACACTAACCCTGTATTGCTTCATGCTTTGACTAGCTTGGCAGTATTCATGGCCAGACACGCCGGGGGCAGCTCGTATCAGCATACTTATTCCTGCCCGCGAGTTTGTTCGGATTTACATCGGTAAATAGGTGATCTTCTCGTGCGTTGAGACAATAGTATAGATTAAAGTAACATTTACAAAAATGATTGTGTTTGGAAATTATTTGTCTGTTTTTAATGCAATAAATAAATTTCATTTCATTTCATTTCAGTAAAACGAAGTAGGTTACATTGACCTCTAGTTTTTCTATGAATAATAGAAAAGCAAAACTTTTAAGTTAGGTACTATCCCGTTTTTACTATAGGCCACAGAAACGATACACCCATCGAGCACATCGATGGGTACAACTAACGACATCTATTGTCATATATCTATCTATTTACCTATCTAGAGATGAGATGATAGATAATGGAGATAAGTATACCTAATTCAGAATTTGTCAAAATCGCGTTAATCTTTTTCTATATTTTAAAGTATTAACATTTGTAAACTATCTTCTATAATCTATATAATCTTCTATTTATATATATAAAAGAAAGTCGTGTTAGTTACACTATTTATAACTCAAGAACGGCTGAACGGATCTCGGTGAAATTTGGCAGCGAGGTAGATGGTATCCCGGGGCCGGACATAGGCTACCTTTTATTCCGGAAAAAGCGTGCGAAGCCGCGGGCTGCAGCTAGTTTATAATATTACCTAATAAATTATTACTACCTAATTAATATTTGTTTATGTGACCCATCGACCTAATTAATATTTGGTTATGTGGTATTCGCCGGTAGGCAGCGGACACCTTACATACATGTTTCTGGACTGGTTTCCGCAACTAGCCCACAGGTGGGCCCTTTTTGCGTGTCGGGTGGGGGGGCTGCTAATCTAACCTCCCGATGTCCTCTAGGAAAGCCAGCAGCTCGCTGCGGACACCTTCGAAAAAGTGACCTTCTAATTATCATGATTAAAAATTTAATAATTTTAGATCAGATCAAGCACTTCAACAACTTATGGTATCAAACAAAATACATTATCTAAAGACATTTAGGCTTATCTTCCTGTTTAGGGTTGCAGATTGATTGTATTAACTTTCAACGCTGAATTCGAAATATCAAGTGAAAGTTCACCTATATTCTAGTTTTAGGTGATCAGGCCGTGGCTGGTTACATCTTTCTGTTTGCTTCTTTCTCAGATTACATTTTATAGATTAATCAGCAGCTCGAGAATGGACTTATCGATCGACATAATTACGATGGGTTCACGGTGAACCCACAAAGAACGAGTTCAAGTGTAGTTTCTAAGCGTAAGTAGAGGTTATGGATATAATATCTTTAACATCCGGTTGATTCAGATGTCGAATACATTCACTGTCTAGCCACCGCGGCGGCGGCGCCACTAGGCGCTCCAGATAAACATGTGCGTCTTGGGCCATGAAAGTGTTAGTTTAATTTAATGTATCACTCATATAATTTCCTTATTGCCTGCTTTTTAATTACGATTAAAAAACAGAAGAAAATGATCAACGAGCGGCGAAAATAGTACCTACGGGTAATTTCTTTTTTAATCTTAATTATTTAAGGGACTATGTCAGTCCCATATTTTAACTAACAAACTACTGCATAAAACTAAATTATAACTAAGACTTAACAATAAGGATGAAAGATACTTATTATTATCTTATTTAGTAACTCCAACCTCTCTAGTTTTAAGTTTTACATGTATTTGTTTTATTAGTGCAATAAAGAATTATGAATTATAACAATTCCGCGAAAAAACCTTCTCCATTAAGATCTAACAAAAAGTAGTCCGTGTAGAAGACCACACCAACCACAAAATGAAAGAACATCTATCAAAGCAAGTCGTCAACTAGTTTCGTCCCTCCACGAGACATCATCAGGACACCACAATACTCGACCTTGACATTGAGAGCACCAACCAACACTGGAAGAGTCCCACCAGAGATGTTATCACTCCGAGCTACGCGCGCCAAGACTTACTTACTTTTTGTTAGATCTTATTGGAGAATGTTTTTTCGCGGAATTGTTATTAAATATCTTTCATCCTTATATTTACAATGGATTTCCGCAAAGTAACGCCTGAATCTATTATATCACTAAGACTTACCGAAGTACTCACAATTACGTCGTACAATTTCCATCCGTTATAAGCCATGCGTTAAATAGATGGTATTTCACATAAAATATAATTACGTACGTTACGGTAACTGGTACTGGTAATGGTAATGGTACTGGAGCATTTTGTAATAATCCACTTCATAATGAGGAGATTTTTTAGATTCGTTAAAATATAAAATCACCCGAAACGTGTTACAACAGAGCTTTATCTTTTCGCCAACAAAGTAACTGTTGTGATTACCTTATAGGTTCCCTTAAAAAGGTTCGTTGATGGGAAGTGCTATACGATAGCGCAGTTGCTCTATTACTCCATGCTACCTTCAATGTTTATCTCTCCGCTTTCATATTCATAAGAGGAAGTTGGGGGAGTTTGTAGTGGATAAGAAAAGCGAGGAGTGGAGCGGACAGCGGCTGACCCAGCGGAAAATCACGGAAGGATGATATCATTTTTAGTTGACATGACAATACAGTCTCATGTGAGATATTTCTTCACTAGACCACCTTTTTTTTTCGCCCCGTTTGCTGTGTTGCCGAAGATTTTTTATTCCGTGGTCCAGTCAACGGGACCACCGCAACGAATATATTCCGTGGTACAGTTAAACTGGAGCATTGAATAAAATATTTCGGTGGTGTGTAAATTTCCAGCGTGTGGGTTCAGCAGCGACAAATAAATGCTGGACAACCCACACAGCAATACAAGCTCCAAAAAAAGCAGAGCTTGTGTTATGGGTTCCTCTAACATAGTTAGGTAACAGATATTTTTGTTAAACATAGAAAACAACAAAACGCACTAAACAAATATCTGCAGGTCGTAAAAACATTTGTCCCGAGGCGGGCAGCGAACCCACAACCCCCTGCGTCGCAGCCTCCTTTGCCTGCTCCGCCACAGAGGTGGTAAAAAATAATAAATTTATCACAAACGTGATAATTGCTTTGTAGTGTGACTTTAATTCTTATAGGCTCCTAGACTTACTCAGAGTAAAATAAGTTATTGTTATCTGCTAGACTCTAACTAGTACAATTGTAATTAACTACCTATTTTATATAATTTTAAAAAGCACTGGTAGCAATGTTATTACAACGTTCGGGAGGCCTACCAGCAGTTGGTATAGCTCAAACATCAAACAACAAAGTGGATTATATCCTTTAGACCGTACAAGGCATAAGGACTCGGCTAAAAAAGTTAAATTATATATTAAGTTTAGGCTGTATATAATGATGATGACTTCAAAGCACTTTATAAGAGGCCTTTCAGATTCTTCCCCGCTCCGCTTAAGTAAACGAAGTCGCAGTGCCTATATACATCTTCGTTATGATATTATATGGGCTGATAGGCGGTACGCGCACGCCGTTAATGACAGAGATTCTGTTAATGTACACACAGCTTTACAAAACAAAATATTCGGGCTTTTTGGGCCAAAAATTATGCTATTAAAAGCGAGTCATACGAAGAGTTTCCAAGCCTACGTGCCTGTGACACAAACAAGGTTATTTGTGTCGTTTGTTTCAGATTCTGAATTATACTGAGACATTTACCCATCATTTCTGGGAAATTCAAAATTATAGTTAAGGCGGGTGTATGCCCCAACGGCCTTGAGAACACAAAATAATTTGTAGTCGTATAAACGATTTCTTTTTTTCGAGAAACTTACCATTTGTGTAAAATACTTTGACATATATTTGAATGAAAGAAAAATACTCAAACTCAATAGCGTTTAGAAAATAATATATCCAAAATTAAAATTTTAAAAAAATATTCGCTATTCGTATATATCTTCTAAACGCTGTTGATTTTGAGTATTTTTCTTTCAATCAAATATTTGTCAAATTATTTTACACAAATGGTACGTTTCACAAATAAAACAAATTATTTATACGGCTACAGATAATTATTTTGTGTTCTCAAGGCCGTTGGGGCATACAACAGCCTTAAATCTGTGTAGTGTTATTACAACAAACAGGCTAAAGGTTTCTTCGTCGGTTTTTTACTTTAGTCTACATACCAAAGCGACAGATATCACTTTATTTCCATATCAGTCCCTAATTTTAAGAATTCGATCTTTTTTAAGTGTAAGCATTGATTGATTGTACTTGTGGAAATATTGAGTTTTTGATTGTTTGATTCTATTACATGAGTGTGCATCAAATCTCAAGCACCAAAGCAATAGAGATCGTGGAAAGCGTTAGCCGTATAGTATAGTGCTGAACACACAATCCTGCAGATTCTGCAAAGAGGCGGAGAAAACGCCTCTTCATCTGCTAGGAGAGTGCGGAGCACTGGGGCAAAAACGTAGCATCCATCTGGGCAAGCACCTGCACAGCCCAGACGAGCTACGAGCCATCACCCCGAAGAAAATTCTACAGTTCCTAACAGCTGCAAGGATTAGTGGCGAACTATAAACGCCGCAGCTTCAGGGCTGAACACTCGAGTGGCGATCACAATAGGCCTATCATGGCCCTAGTGAGCCACCTAACGCAAGTATAAAAAAAAATAGAGCTGAAGCTCCATTACCTTATAAACTACAAAAGTTTCAAGCCACAGGCAAAGTAGGAGCTGCTTTTATAGTATTGCCAACTATCACGTAAAACTATATTTTTGTAGTAATGCATACCACTACATCACTGGATAATATTAGGACACTAAGTCCCACGCGGCCGCTTCTGCCTGTCTGAACGCAATAAACTCAAAAACCACCGAACAGATTATCATAATAATATGATTTTCACCATTAGACGGAGTGATTCGTGAGGAAGGGGTCTATAAACGCAATGAACTTGAAAAATAAAGAACAGTTTTTCATGCGGTTTTCACCAATAGACGGAGTGATTTGTGAGGCAGGTTATGGTGTATAATTTATTAGAATTTTGTGTAAATTGGTTAAAAATAGACTGTTGAAAATGTCAGATACTATCATGCCGACTGAGAGCTTTGCTGGCGTGCGCTGCGTCAATAAACTCGCTGAGGCGGATTGTGAGTTGTTTTCGAGTAATGCATCATTTCTGTAGTTAAAATATATCGTGTATATGTAGCCTAAAGCTAACAATGGGCTGATTTTATTTACCGTATGTTATTGTGGCGGGATTTTCTACGGTCCTTTGAGAATTTTACTTTGAATAATGACCAAACATATTATTAATTGGCAATGAATCAAATGAGCCTACCCTTTGTTCATTAAAACCTTTATTAAATAATCATAAGATTAACGCTTCATTTGATTAATTCGCAAAAGTATTTAAAGCAAGTAGGTACTTATATTATAAAAGGTATTGTATGGAGGATTTCTTAAACAAATAATTGAGACAACTTTTCAGGGACAAAAACTTACCAAATCTTTTGATATTGTCTTTTCTTACATTTTAGAGGTAGATATATGTATGTGCGCCAGATACTCACCAGCTCTCGGGTCACGCGAAACAGCGGGGTAATGCAGCGTCTTGAGAACGCTTTCGATTGGTGTTAATATGGATCAGTTGAGCTACCTCTAGATTGTTTGCAACAGTCTTTTAGCTCTTCCATCCAGTCAATCAGCTCAACTGTTTCAATTATTGCGAGTACTAGTTCTAACTTGTTACAGCTAGAAGGATATTAAACCGATTTTGATAGCCTTTCTCCAAGAACCGATTAGCATCCCTGAAAAAACTACCAATTTTTGTCCAACGATTCCGAAACAAAGCCGAATGATGGAAAAATCACTCGCAAAATCGTTCGTTTCACACGAAATGTATATTTTTTGTCAATTCTCGAAACGGTTCGGGCGAAACGGTGCTGTATTTTTCTTTATTACAATATGGTGCTTCGAACTAGGTACATACTATTAATATACTATAAAGGAGTGAATATTGAAATATGAAAGGGAAAGTACAATATCAAAGGTGAAAAGCGATTGCTCTTTTCAAAAGAGAGGTTAACGGTGGTAAAACGCTATTTTAGAAAGACCAATCACTCACTTAATCCATCTATTCCACAGAAATATGTATAAATACATATATTCTGTGACCTAGACAAAGACAGTCATTTAACTAATTCATCAGTCATATTAAGCCTTCATAGACATAATGATCATAACGCCACGCAGCCAGTCTAGCATACCAAATAACACTCGTATTCATGAATAATACTTATAAGCAAGGTAGCAAGCAATTCTGTGCGTGTAGGGATGGATACATTATTCTGATTAATATTGATTTTATGCTTTAATTTAATTGTATTTGATTACCTATATCATATAATTTGCTTTAATTTAATTCTATGTAATTTAATTTAATGGATTTGATTTAATTTAACTTGTATATATTTAATTTAATTAACTTTGTTGTAGGTAGGTACATTAAGAATACTAACATTTAATATAAGAGATTTCTGTTATTAACAAATTATGGATCATGTTCTCTGAAATAAAAATTTTTTTTTAATTTTTTTTCTCTTTGCTTTTGTCATGGCAGGTCATTTCATTCACAAACTTTACTATAAGCGAACGCACTGCGTCGATTACAGATCTGTGATTGGTCCCGTACTATTCCTAAGTTCTCTTTAATGTTCAGGGGGAGGCCTGGGTGCAGCAGTGAACCAATATAGGCTGTGGAGGTGGAGTAGGAGGAGTCAAATGTGACATATCTACACGATGCGTGGGTTAAATAGCTGTCTAGCTACTAATGGTCGTCCCAAATTAGTGCATAGCCTTACAAATCACACAAGTAGGTACGTATTGTTTAAGAATCTGATTGACCGGCTCTATGCGTTCGTGTGCACTGTGAGACCTCATAGTATTGTTCTTGAATACGGGTGTAAGTCACCTTGCGAAATGACAGCTGTTATAACTGTTGCAACTTTAATAGACAGGGTTAGTGGTATTTCACTGACACAGCGTGAACTGCAGGATCTGCCCATCATCACGAACACGTTTGTGAAGACGCTAGATCTTAATTCTTAAAATTCTATTAAAATCACCTCACATAAAAAGTAAATAAACACGTTTTTGAGGAACCCAGTTAATTACTAAATTGACATTGGTCGTAAGCACAGTTTATAAGTCAGGCTAAGGTTCCGTTAGCCGCGTCTTACGACATCTATGGGTGAATTGGAGAGGCCGATTCTTACGCCGCGACCTCCACAACCACCTGAGTCATTTCCAACAACGTACAAAAAGAGGGGTGATGATTTATTCCACGTTCTCCTCACTTTTTCGCCCCACATTCAAAAAAATTCTGCTATTGCCCATTATCTCAAAAATATTTCTGGTTTCGCGCCACTTTACAAAACCACCAGTACCAAGGGAAAAGTGCAGTTGACAAATAAAAACATTTGATCAATGTTTATAAATATATTTATTATTATGTACATAATAAAACGAATACAAATATACAAGGTTGAAGTGTGTGTCCATGGAATCTTAACTAAAGGTAACTTATTCAAAACCGTTCTTAGGTAAATTTAAAGAAAATCATCGTTCAAATGTTATCATTCCCGGGAGAAGGGAATCTGGGAACCATTCAACCTTCGACACCTCGACGTCCATGGATTGATACCACTTTGTATAAAAGAAATTATTTAAAATCTATACTTAGATTGCGCTCCGGACATATTCCTTCGAACAAATTTGCTTTTCTTATGAAAAAAGTAACTTCGCCAAATTGTGAGGAGTGTGGCGTTATCGAGGACATTCAGCATATATTAGTGGAATGTGTTCGGAATGCAACTTTCAGATCGACCTGCTTTATTGAAAATCGCGCGATGGATATAAGATATGTGAACAGCCTATTGTCCGACCCTTTTTGTGAAGATATTGTGTTTTTGATTAAGTTATTAGAGTTTAGTTAAGCAATAACTTTAATTTTGTTATATATTTTTTTGTATGTATACAACATAAATCTAATTTTTCTACGGGCGATGTTATCGCTAGCGATAAAGCCCTCAAATAAATTAAAAAGAAAATATCATGGTTCAATCAACGAAAGATTTTCGATTTTGTGTAAGGCTTACTTGTGTTTTATTAAAGAAACTATTAAACGTTTCAAAGTACCTTCATAGACCTGTATTTTGCGCCGAGCACCAGCTGCCGTAAATTGCCAATAAGGTAGGGTAACAGGTCGCTTTGCCCAGTCGTCCACAACAGAGCTTTACATTTCGCTGTGACCTTGCGATAAGTAATAATAATAAAAGAGATTTAGGACGATAACAACCTAATATGTCTTTGTAGACAACCCCCTCTAGCAACCTATAGGTTGTTGAAATGCTGGACTGGAATATTTCATTTCATTTATTCACAAATAAAAGCTTAATTGTGTCGATAGGGTTACAAATTAAAATTAATAATGGTACATATTTGAAAAAAAAAAAAAAAAAAAATTGTCCCTATGTTGAAAACATTCCATTATTATTGATTTTTTTTAAATCTTTTATTATTTTTATACAGGGTTTAAAATAATTATGTCACCCTTATGAATAAAGTCTTACATTACTAATCCGATTCTGATATTTCTTTAAGAGCTGCACGATATATATCAGCGCTCTGGCATCCGGGACACTGGTTCTGAGAGGGTGCTGTTGCAGCCTCCTACCATCCAGAAGACATGAGAACCAATCAATATTCGACGAATTTCTTCGTCCCACGCACACTCCATTCAAACGTGGTATACATCTTCAATTGTGCCACATCGATTGCAATTAGGTGACTCAAATTTGCCCATAATAAACTCAAACATGTTTAATGGAACATGCTCAGAGCGAAGCCGTGCAGCTGTTACAATTTCGTTCCTATCCATTTCGCCTTCAAAAACCACGGAACAATGCATGATAGTTGAACAGTTCTATACCCAAAATGCCCTCAGTTAATGATCTTTCATCGAAGTACTCAGACCAACTATCAAACACATTATTTTTGATATCTGGGATGAGATCAGTATAGTTAAGTAGACAATTGAATATTACTACATCAACAGTGCTTCTTTCGCGAGGTTATCGACTTGTTCGTTGCCCGCTAGGCCAACATGGGACGGAATCCACTGGATTTTAATTAATTGGTTCATGCTTCTTAATCGACTTAAACTATTTAATAAACTATATTATTATGCTATTGGAATGCTTCTAAAGCTAGACCCAGACACACAACGGGCTACGTGAAACATGGAGCTCTTACAATCAGTGAAAATAAGAAATTTATCGTAATTTATAGATTCGACATATAACAAAGCTTCATAAAAAGCTATACATTCCAAATCCATTATACATATTTTTGACTGTTTTAAAAACTTAACGCTGTGTGTGCCCCGTTTCCGCATCTTAAAAAGCTGTTCCTCTTCTTTAGTCCATCAAAGATCCATCCGAAAATATTCTTTAGTATCCTAAGTATGTCTCGATAAATAATTGACACATTTAAATTTAAGATCCAGAGGGTTCAAACATCTTTTCGGTTTATCTAAAGTGCGAATATTAAGCTCCAATACATCTGTCAGATTGATATTACTTACCCATGTATTCATACCAAACATTTCCAATTGTATTGTGTATATTAAACCTAATAGTACGGAGATAGTTATGAACAGCCAATAATAAATGTATCTTCTTTCTACGCCAATAAGGTCAGCTCAATAGAACTTCTACTGTAGAAGGGACAGCTCGTCGAGTAAGTCAACAATAATATTATCGCGTATTGACTTAGATTTAAGCCAATAATTTGACGTTAAATATTTCCTACGAGCAAACAGAGGAGCTATACGAAGTTCCGGCTCCATCACATGTATAAGCGTACTCCTAATAAATCCGTCTATAAGTCGTAAAAACTTGTTTTGTTGTTTATCTAATCTGTTAATTCTAGTGCGACAACAGTTATCAAACAAAAAATTTGCATAATTAATGCGACTACGAGCAATAGCTGGATATAAGTGTCTCAAATGTATAGGGTAAATTCCATAAGTAATGACATATCTTTGGCCCAACCCTAATTTTGTTTAATGAAGATAACAGTACAGTTATATTAACATTGTGATATCCATTCAAAACCATAAAGATTCATTGGGATCACGCCCCGGGCCACTGCGTAGGTACAAAACCAGCTGACAGAAATCTATTGTATAATGATAAAAGTAAACGCTTGCATTACAAATTTTATCATAGTAACATATAAAGTATGAATTAATAAATATAATATAATTATATATAACATCATCACCTCCAGGTGTATCCTTTCATTTAATACACGCCTCGAGCTCCTGTAGGGAGATAATATCAACATCTAATTGTGAATGAAAATCTGAAAATGTCGGCTAAATAGGGATGACACAAGCTGGATCCAGGGAATTAAGTAAATTTGAAATTTGTACCTCGCTGATATTTTGTTGGCTATAACTTCGACCTTTAACCCATCTCATGTGTTGCCACATCTGTGACGAAGTTGTTTTTTTCATTAACAGATGTACAGAACTCCTGCCAATACTTACGTTTCGCTTCGCTTATCAATTATGCGCTTTACATACATGCGAATTTAAAATTTCTTAATTCAAAGGAATAGGTTTCTTTCTAAATTTTGATAATGCTAATCTTCTTATAGCTACTGCTCGCGATAATTCGCTATACCAGTATGGCTTAGGCTTAAATTTAGATTCTGGGTTTTGATTAATTTGTTTAAAGGGAATATGAATCAGCTGCTAAATTTAAATAGTCAAGAAACAAATCATAAAATGTTTGATTATCTAATGCAATCGTTATGGTTACAAATTATAATTAATAATGGTACAAAAACAAAAATATTTAGAAAACATTTCATTATAAAAGCTCAAGGAAATAATTTCAAGTATTTTACAAATTCGATGACGTTTTATATCGTTTTTGTCTATTCTATCCCAGACAAGGCCTTGTCCTATTTTGTTTATAAGATATACATCTATCCCTCCAGCAAATGCATGAGAGTTAAGCTAAACCCACATCTAACTGAATCGATCGCGCTGAAGGATCAAATTGAAATGAATAAACTCTGCAGTAAACTATGTTACTCAAGTCTAAACTATGCTACTAACCGTAGCGTGGCATCAGCACAATATTTGTAATTATACCTCCTGTATACCCTCATCCACCACCTCCTAGAGGTATATTCGTAATTATACCTAATGTATACCATGTTTGACGCAAATAGTGAAATTAATCTTTGAATCTGACTATTCGGCCCTCTCGGCGCAAATAATAACTGCGGATTGGTATCTACAAATTATTCTAAAACACAATTATCTGGCATGATAGTTATATAGACCAGAACACCATCAAGTCTAAGTTGGACAATGGACAATAGCATAGCTATCAAAAGTCTAGCGATTAGTGATTTATTAAAACTTAATTCGTAGAGCAGTTTTACGCCGTAGCGGCATAGCCGTAGAAAAACTATTTGTCATATTCGCGAAGTTGCAAGTAACATAAAAAATACGTGAGTTTTGATTTAAAAACTCCGCAAGTAGTAGGTATACTCGTACTCCGTCCACGCGTTTATTTTCTTTGACCAAATGAAAGAGTGCAAAATTTTATGCGACACATAATCTAGTAATCCCGATATTGTTCGAGTCGAAATATTCGCATCACTGTTTTTATAAAGATACTGAGTCTATGAAATATTGCATTCTTTTGATTCAGTCAAAGGAGATACACGACGGTGTAACATAGATAGTTCGTCTAGTAGACGTATGCCGAGCTCTACGCCGTAGCAACGTATGGGCTACGCTGTTACGGTGTAGAGCGACTGCTCTACGAATTTTATTCTTTTAAATGACAGCTATTTACGAGTATTTAGATTGCAAAGAAGTTTAAAGCAAGAACATTCGAGACAATTGTTAGTTAAACGTGTAGTTTGTTAAAATGTTTAATTGGTTTTCGGTTGCTATTACGTAAATTGATTTGGTTAGTTTAAGTCGTTGGTTTTCCATTAAAGTAAATAAAGTAAACATTGAAATAAAAATAATTCGAGACTCGTAATTTTGTGTCTACGTATTTTTATTATTTATATGATTATACACCAACCTTTTTCAATATGATATTTCAAAGTAATGTTCACTCCTCCATGTTGAAAAACATCTTCATTACCTGTTTTATCTTACGTTTTAAAGTGTACGCCAAGCCGTTTGAACCGAGTAAACACCTTCGGGGATCAAAAGCTAGTTAAAATATGTTTCACAAATCACTTAAGGGGAGGCAGGACATTAAGGGCAGTACTTAAATCTTGCCTAAAATTGGTCGGTCGTAAATTCTACTTAATGTCTGTCGAAACGATCGAGTACAATAGAATGGCGAGTGAGATGCTTCGGGGCGCGGCTCAGTTTTTCATTGTTAAAGGTAAAGCCACATAGACGGAGAAAACGCGGCGGAAGCGGAAGTCATGTGCTTCGTCCAAAATAACCATGGATGGCGGACCTACTCTATTTTATAGTCAGTTCTACTCATAATGAATATTTTGTACTTTCATTTCTGTAAATGTTTTTGAGCAATAAATTGTGTTCACCTTTTTTGTTTAGTAACGTATTAAAGAACATATTATAACGAAACAATGACGAGACTAAAATGAATATACTCAAGTCGAGACGTTTTGGTTTGGTTAAAATCGTTTCTTTATGTAAAGTGTGCAATAAAGAATTGCTTATCCTATTTAAGTAAGCAATTTTTTGTGCCTATAGTGTCAGTGTTATTAATAAACGTTTCTATATTTGTATAAACTATTTTCGATAGTACGTTAATTCAGCACAGGTAGAGCTACCTTAAAAAGCGCGTTTTACATTTTCCTTAGTTTTAATGTGGTCGAAACCGAAAAGTTTATGGTCAGCGGCTTGTTAAAACCCCTGTTACTGGTAGTTCGGCGTTCTGTGTTTCACGGGCTTCCAGTCATGTTGGAACTCAGTCATAATGTTAATAATGCTGAGTTACATTTTTAGGGTTCCGAACTCAAAGGGTGCCAACGAGACATTACTAAACTTACGCCGTCCGTCTGTCCGTCACATCTCTGTAAATCTAATGTCAAATTCCAATTAATAAAAAAACATCTGGGACAATTACTGCAAAGTCAGATAAAAAAAATTTATATGACGTAGAACGGAACGTATAGTGATTCACGCTTGGCCGGTTTAGTAGTAGGTAATTAGCATGTCATCGCAAGATTGTGCATTTTATGGATTTATGTAACCGATCGTTCATTTGCTACTGAATGTCATATTTCTTATTAAATAGTTTTACAAAATAGAATAATATAAATAAATAATCAATTCGGGCGTTACTGTGCGGAAATCCATAGCATAATATTAGGATGAAACAATATTTAGTAACAATTCCGCGACAAAACCTTCTCTGATAAGAACCAATGCCATAAGAGCCATGCATTGGATGTTGCAATTTGGACTAATATTATAATAAATTAATTTTTAACTTTATATAAAAAGGAAAACAAGAAGGTATTGATTATCTTCATCTAATGGAAAAGGTAAATAAGAAATTATAATTTTCGCCATTTTAACTAGATTAAATAAATCACTATAATGTTACTTCGTAAGTTCTGCATCTAGTTGTTTTGTTTTAACTTAAGTTGTTCTACCAGCTGGTCCACCAGTTCAAAGTCGCTCAGCGAGCTATGGAAAGAGCTATGCTCGGAGTTTCTCTGAAGGATAGGATTCGTAACGAATACATCCGACAGAAAACCAAAGCTATTGACATAGCTCAGAGAATTAGCAAGCTGGAGTGGCAGTGGGCTGGCCATAGCTCGCGAAGAACCGACAACCGCTGGGGGAAACGTGTTCTCGAGTGAAGACCGCGACTCGGCAAACGTAGTGTAGGACGCCTTCCGGCCAGGTGGGATGACGATCTGCGAAAGACTGCAGGCTCATGCTGGATGCGGCAAGCTGAAGACAGGGCGCTATGGCGCTCATTGGGGGAGGCCTATGTCCAGCAGTGGACTAAGATAGTTTGATGAAGAATGATGATGAAGTTGTTCTAAGTCTAAGTTCTTGAAAACAACACACAAAACAGCGAAACATTTTGTAAACGACCACAACACACTCGGTTCACTTCTCTCATCCAATAAAAACTTTGTTAGCTAAAACAAAGTAAATTTAGCTCATTGTGTCTGGCGCCACGTGAAGAATCAATTTCTTGTCTGCAATGTAATGAGTAATTTTGAATTTAAATTGTCCAAGTCGGAGCAAACAAATTCGAAAAACTTCCAACGAGAAGCACTTGGGGTTTTTCAATTAGAGCTCAGAATACAGACAATGGATAACGACGGAAAATGGAAAGATTTTTGTGAAATGGAATGTTTTGGGTTTGTGAACTCTATAGATTTATAATCTTGGGTACCTACGAGCTTTACAAACACAAACTTGATGCTAAATTGATGTAGTTTTATACTCTTGTAAGTTGTATGCATATTGTGTGTATTTTAATGTATATTTACATATTAGCAGCAACATCAGCGGAGTCCCTCAAACGGTGAACATACGCAAAACTTGACCGAGGTTTCCTATTTGAGCCGTTTGGGGTTTAAACCCTTGGTCCTTGGGGTACTGGGACACACACAATTTATAAAGATCTTACGAAACATCTCATTGAGTCTACAGGTGATCGGAATGCTGGCTTCTATTTCGGTCAACGAATTAGCATTGCCATTCAACGTGGCAATGCTGCCAGCATTCTGGGCACTCTTCCTTCTGGTGACGGCTTAGATTTTAAGAAATAGATATAAGTGTAAATACTATTTAGTTGTAATTGTTTTATTCTGTTATTGTAATTTTCATTAATCTAAATAAATCCTTGTATATATTCGAAAGTAACAGTTTGTTTGAAAGCTAATTCAAGACTAACGACTAAAAGGATCTTGATAAAATTAAATTATTGGATGAAGGATTGCTAAGTCTTAGAAAAAACAGACGAGAAACCATGGGCAAAAGCTTGTAAAATTTTGAATTACATGACACATTTAACTGTTTTTCTTGGAATGAACGTAAACTTTTGCTGAATTTACTATCAAAACATACTTGATTGCGTCATCATCAACCTATATTAGTCCACTGCTGGACATAGGCCTCCCCTAATGAACGCCATAGCACCCATTAAATTGCGTATTTGAACATTATTGTTTTCTCAGAAACAGCAATTAACTTTGTGTTTTACGTTTAAACATTCATATAAACAGGTTTGTTATCGTACAACGAAAACGCACAGATTTTAAAATTGTTATATAAATTCAAATATCACTCCATTTTATAATTAATCTATTGGTATCTCATTTACTGGGGCTGGGGGCTTACGATCAAACAAAAACAATATCTCCTTTGTTGCAAAATCTTTGACGAAGCGAATTAACTTCGTCAGATAAACCTAGTTTTTGACGTAGATTTTGAGCCTTCGGCAGAGTGGGTTAAGCAAAGAAAAAATTAAATTAGCACTATAGTCACCTTCATAAGGTACAATTTACACATAACACAACCACACGACACGTTAACTACAACACGTGGTCAGGTGCTAATTTGTGAGACTACATTTTACCGCCTAATTCAATGGTTTGGACCGAAATTTAACAAGAATATGCTATTTCTGTCACGAAAATAGGTACGCGTCATAAGCCCCTGACGGAAGTAAGCTAAAAATCTAAAAAAAGAATACACAATAAAATTACTTAAAATTATTCAAATTGAAATACAGCGAAGCAATATTATCGTTTGAAACAAAAATCAATTTACGCGATGTCGTGGGCGGCGAGGCAAAGGATGTTAGGAAACTTCGTCACTTTGTAAAATATTTTTTTAAGCTTTATATTCTGAAAAGTCAACGTTGTTCCTTCTACCAGCTAATTTTAATTTCAACCGGCTTAGGTTGCACCCCGAATATTACAGTTTTCCTTCTTAATTCAACATATTTTCTTCTAAAAATATTTTTTTTCGCGCAAATTTGTTTCTGTATTCTATGCATATAATTTAAAATTATCGGGGGTTATTGACTAAAAAATTAGTAAGTTTTGACGTAAGTTTCGCATAAATATGCTATTTTACAAACTGTAGCATAGCTCAGCTAACTTTACTTTTATGAAGAATTGACAATCTAAGCTAACCTTATCAAACTTAGCTAAGGGCTCGATCAACAACCCCTAACTTCGCTAACTTTGTTATATATAACCCGATTTATTTTGGATTTAACCGTTGTACAAAATCCTCTTCAACGATAACCTTCATCAGATGACCAAACTTATTCGTTAATCTCGTGCATAAGCTCAATGTCGCTCATCGAGCTATGGAGAGAGCTATCATATGCTCTTAGTTTCTTTACGCGTTAGGATCCGGAGTAAGGAAATCAGCAGAAGAACCAAAGTAAACGACATAGCTTGCAGAGTTAGAAGACTGAAGTGGCGATGGGCAGGCCATATTCGACAGCCTTCGATCAAAAATACAACTAGATATTGGGTCGGCGCAAAAAACACGTCTCAGTAAATAAGCACTTGAGACGTGAGCTCTTATTTTGTTTAGTTCGATTGAAACACAGTCAACGTAAGCAAGTGTCACAATGCCGCAATGTGTATGCAAAAGTTGCAAAAAAAATGCTCGTATAAGCAATTCAACGGCTGGAGTGTCTTACTTTCGGTATTGAACATGTAGATTAAGTTATATTTTTAGTTATAAAATAACAAATAATATAAAAATTTTATAAAATTACCGATTTTAAACCACCACCGCTACAAAGTTTAACCAATACACGGCCAAACTTTTGTGTAACAGAACAGATTCTCAGAAGCAAACAGAAACGAAACAAAACAATGACGTTCGCAAGGCAATAACGGGAAAAAATACTTTATTTGTTGCCAGTTAAGGTTGATTTCACACTAGATGTTATTTAACCTACGTCTTTTCATTTCTAAATGACATGAGCAATTTATTGTTTTGCTCGCTTTTTGTGACGAATGATCGTATGCGATCATAGTTTGAGGATTTTTGACTTTATTACTAGGTGCCATGGTTAGAATTAGGTTGAACTTTAACTGTTTTAAAACGTTCGTCTCAGTTCGTTAGTAAACAAATGTAGCTGTAAAAGTATATATTCACGCGGATAGCTTTTAGCTTTAATTTTGTATGTGACCCGTTATCTAGTTGTAGAGGTATTGTTGATCGAAGCGCAGAACCGATAGCCGTTGGGGAGTAAAGGTTCTCAAGTGGATGCAATGCGAAACGGAGTGTGGGAAGACCTTCCACTCGATGGACCGACGACATTGTAGCGGTTACAGGGAGTCGATACATGGAGGCGGCTCAGGACAGCTATTTGTGGCGTTTGGAAGAGGCCTATGTTCAGCTGTGGACGTATACGGGCTGACCATAATTGATGATTAATTGATGATGATGATTCATTAATCTCGGGTATTCTTTATCCTAAAGTACAGTAGAGACATAGTGCCGTAGAGGCATACACGATTGTTTTCAGCACTTGAGACTTTGAAAGCGTTCTAAACTTTCAGAAAATTAAAAAATCCCTGCCTGGTACGCTTGAACCCTGCAATTCCAATTCAGTCACCCTTGGTATATAACTCTCGAGCAATATACAGGGTGTACCACGGCCATGGGAAATTGAGTGCAAGTACCAGCAATATTGTTGATACTATCAACTGAAAGGAAACTTTTTTTCTTTTTCACCTTTTAGTCCAACTTCAGGTGGTCCGATAGTAACTATGTAAATACTTCTTTGGTCGGATAGTCGTTTTTGATCATTATAAGAAACGATGCGTCGGCATGAATTTGATAAAACCAAAATCATGATCAATGGCCACATTGATCCAGGACCGGTCGTCGTACATGGCCACTTCCTCGAAATTGTTTCCTACTACACTATTACCTTGGGCAGATTCTGCAGTTAGGTAAAAATCATTTCGAGAAAGTGGCCAAGAGGAGGATCCAGATAGGCTGGGCCGCGTTTGGGAAACTAGGTCGAGTCTTCTCGTCATCCATACCGCAATGCTTGAAAACGTACGTTTTCAATCAGCGCGCCCTACCCGTTATAACCTACGGTGCTGAGACGTGGACACTCACGGTAGGGCTGGTCCACCAGTTCAAAGTCACTCAGCGATCTATAGAAAGAGCTGTGCTCGGAGAATTCGTAACGAATACATCCGATAGAGAACCAAAGTTATCAACATTTTTTTATTTTTTTATTATGGTCTAGTAATCACATTCTAAATTAATGTTCAATACACTAGAGTATAATTACAATCTAGCCATAGAATTGGCTAATGGGTAATTTAGTTTTAACTTATTTACTTATTATTGAAGCCTCTGCGTATTTTTGTATGACTGTGTCGACAAATTCAGTATTTAGGTCCCGATGAATATCGTCATTTCTTACGTACCAAGGAGCATTAACAATTGACCTAAGTACTTTGATCTGGAATCTTTGTTTGATTGCTACATTTGTCCTTTTTGTACAGCCCCAGAGCTGTATTCCATAGGTCCAGATTGGCATGAGGACTTGTTTATATAATAGAAGTTTATTGTGTACTGCTAAAGTAGAATTTCTTCCAATTAGCCAATACATCTTTTTGTAGCGGATCTCTAACTCCTCTTTTTTCTTTTTGACGTGAGCTTTCCAGCGTAGCTTTGCGTCTAATGTCATGCCCAAATACTTCGCTGTATTTTCGCATGGTATTATGGCCCCGTTGATGAAAACTGGATGATATTGATCTCTTTTATTTGTGTAGTTGATGTGACTCGACTTCGATTCATTTAATTTTATTCGCCAGATTTTGGTCCAGTTGCGTATTTTATTAACAGCAACTTGAACCTTTTCGGCTGCCTCTGCATGCGTTTTTCCAGTGGCTATTATAGCAGTGTCATCGGCAAAAGTTGCGATGGTGTTGCTTTCATGTTCAGGGATGTCATGAGTATATATAGGTATAGGACCGGACCCAATACACAGTTATCAACATAGCTCAAAAAAATTGCAGTGGCAGTGGGTTGGCCATATCTCGTGAAGATCCGACAACCGCTGACGTAAACGTGCTTTTGAATGGAGGCCGAGACGGCAAACGTAGTGTGGAACGCCAGGTGAGATGACGATCTGCGAATGACTGCATGCAGACGCTGGATGCGGCAAGCTGAAGATAGTAGGCTATGGCGCTCATTAGAGGAGGCCTACGTCCAGCAGTGGACTAAAATAGGCTGGTGATGATAAGAATCGGGATCAATAAGCATCAAAAAAAGTTTTTGTGTAAAGTGCCCATTTTTGTTCCAACTGTACATTTTTCTGATGAAACTTTTTAGAGTTATGGATAGTCTTCTAGGACCATTTTCCTGTATCTACACCGGTTAAGGTACCTCTCCCTACCGCCCCGTCACAAAAATCCAGCCTGTTTAACTTTAGTTTGTACTCTCGAAGCATTTGCATCCCGGTTAATAACCGACGCGAACCGAAATGTAAATGAGCGTCCGTTTTACTAATGCATTTAGCTTGATCTATGACGTTCTGTGTGAAAAATTGTCCTTCAACCCTCTATTTATGACATTTCTTTGTACTATTTTTTACGATGCTTCCAATGTTATTTGACGACCGGCGAAGGTCTGCTGACGCAGGGGTCCGATTCACGGGACCGATGTTTGTATGATCCGTAGGTATTGTGGCGTTTTCGTTTTTGGTGGTAAGAAGTTAAATTAAACAAAAACGTCAGCTACAAAAATAAATATATTAATACAAAAAGATCGTTGGGTTTTATGCCTGTCTGGTTTTACTTCGTGGTCCGGTACTATCCTGGCTGTCCTGAAGGCTGCTCAGGTTGGTGGACACCGACGGTGAAGCTGAAGAGGCCTGTGACGTCAGCCGTCGAAGATGGTGGGTCTTAGCCGTGTAAGGCGTGGGGAATGTAAAGATTCCTTAGGGATAGAACCCTAGTGTCGGACCCCTATCGGGGTGCAGAGCGACACTTATATTATTTTAGAAACTCCCAAATACGTCGGAAGAGGTGACAAACTATGTACTTATCACGGGAAATATATAAGAGTGATTTGAGCCGGAGTCAGCACGTAAGAAGACACTAAGCGTACCTACGTAGATAGCTAGTGAACGCACTCGACACACGTCCGACGCGGACAAAGGGAATTCCCGGCTCTGATCAGCTGAGCAGCCGCACCGCGCTCTCGAATGTTCTTCCCCGAACAAAAAAATCGCCATCGGCCAATCAACGCGGCGAACGTGTACAGCGTCATGCGAACCGGTATAGTTGTAGTAAAAACTGTTTTGTTTAAGTGACTTAATATTAAATAAACACTTTTTTGTATCTAATTAAGAAAATGTATATAGTAAATATTGTAAAAAGTAATAAAATAATAACAACAGTAACAGCAAATAAATAAACATGTACGTGCAACGTTACAGTATACCTACTTGTTCCGGGCCTGGGTGTATAAATAAATAAATAATGCTGAACAATTCACACAGCATCATCTAGCCCCAAGCTAAGCAGAGCTTGTGTTATGAGTACTAGATGACTGATATACTTATTATTCTTGATTACTAATTGTTTTGACATTCGAGTAATATTGACATTGTAGAAATATTTTGAATGTGCATTATTATTGTTTTTTTGTTTATATAAAATTAATTCAGTATTGTACTCTAATTCTCCGTAGGTATTATATTATTCGTTTTTTGTGTATCGATGTGAAATTTCCAACACAGTGTAAATTGTTTGAGAAATAAATAAATGAAATGAAAATACAATACCTTACTTATATCGATATTTTTTTACATAAAAACACCCAGACACCCGGTACATTTGTACGGGTTTTATTTTATTTTATCTGTTTATCGAGACCGAGACCACACTGTTGATGTAACATAAACAAATCAACATCAAAAGTGTGTGATTAAATTGAAGACTCAAAAGAAGCTGAGCGTGTGATTTGAACCAATATGGTAGACCTGGTTGGAGTTGACATTTTTGTAAAGATAAATATTTATTTACTGTAGATTTAGTACTTATGTTGCTACCAATTTACGTTAATGGGAGAGTTCACCCGGCGTAAATCAGATGAACTTTGCGTGTAAAATCTTCTTTATGAGGATAAATGTCAACCAAATTTAAGGCAAAGGGATAAAAAAACAAATATGGGGGCACTTCGTTTCGTGTTTGTCGCTCAGAACCAAGTGTCAGTCACGTTATAAGTGTGAGGGATATGGTTTACTAGACTAGTTTAGTTCATTGTTTAGTAGTAGTTTACTATACCTCATGATAATGAAATTATCTGTGCGTGAGTGTACTTCTAAGCATCAGTGTTCATATAATGTAGAGGTATATGTCGGGATCATTGGAGTTGGAGAAAAAGTGGTGGGACAACTTGAACCTCCCACCAAAACAGCAAAAAGCTATGTTCGGTAGAGTAGTAACCTCTATTGAGGATGCTCAGTCCCATCTACTTACGCAAACTCGTGGTAAAAGACGAAATACAAAAGAAAAAAAATAGCGAAAAAAAAGACAACGATGATATGGAAAGAGAACTGGTATCACTTTTCAAATTATTTATTTTTATTATTTTCTATTCAAATGAGATGATAATAAATTAATAATTAATAATATTTTTTTAATTGACTGTTTCTTTGATACTAAGTTAGTTTAAAATTTGACTTGTCTAATAACACTGAAGTACTATTACTAGCGTTAATAACTCAATGGTCTATGAGCATATTTTGTACCTAAACCTAAAGAAATAAAATTTATTGATTTTGATTTTGATCGAACCTTGTCAGTAAATATTTTACTTATCATCCTTTCGGCGGATTAGGACCGCAATTAGAAGTTACCAATTTTAATAATGACCATAACGAAAAATTTCCAGCAAAATTTAAAAACTGCCGCATCGCCCGCCTCCTTGACACAACATAAAAAAAATTAAATTATAAGAATATTATACCTACATATTTCTTTATCAAGTTATTTACAGAGAAATTAAAAACATGATAAAATTAGTAGTAGGCATGCAGTTAAATAATAATTAAACAACTCTTAGACAGTGCTGTAAATACATATACATATGGGTATCGTAGGGTGTGTGTGTGTGTGTGTGTGAGTGGGGAGGAGAGTTGCACTCTATGCCTTGTGTGCATGACAAGCACACAACGCAAAGTATTGTTTTTATTTTGTTTACTGTGTGTGCGTGAGCTGTTTCCCCTAGTATCAGTAGTCCGATTTATGCGACACTAGGTTTTGTACTCAGCGTAAACTGCGTAAAGGATTGGCAATTGGCATCTACCATACCTCTGTGGGTAAAACCAACACAGCTGTTTGATCTGTCGCGTCGAAACTTTAACAGCAACCTAATCAAGGAAATTGACCTTCCAAAGTAACACGAGCTTGAGGTAAAGTTTTCTTTGACAAAGTTGTATGTGGTGTTACGTAGAGGTAATTTAGGTACTGTGACTGTAATTTTGTCCTTAGTCTAGAACGTTGGCCTCAGCGCCGGGGTTGCTCCGGTCGGTTTCTAGTATCTTGTTTCGTCTGTGTGTTAATTTATTTTGGTTTTATTCCTAACAAAATACGTTTTGGAAACAGAAAATTAGACGCGAGAGATAGGCTGAAGAACCCTCTTCAGCCTATCTCCCGCCTACCGTTTTGATGACAGCTACAATATATGATAGTAGCTACAATTAAATTAATTTCTTAAAAATCAAAGCCGTCACCGAAAAGCAGTGTACCCACAATGCTGGCAACGTTGCCACGTTGAATCTAGAATTCTACCTAGAACCGGTTTGCGAACGTGAGATAGGGAATATTATATGCAAAATGAGTAACAAACGAAGCTATGGCGCGCACGAAATACCTTCGATACTTATAAAAAAATGTGATTCAGATCTAACACCAATAATAACCCGACTTTCAAATCAATCGTATAACGAGGGATACTTCCCCGACTTACTTAACAAAGATAAAAACTATACCAAACAATAGTGAAAGAATCAGTAAAATCGGTTACCCTACCCGAGATATCAAGTAACATACATACATAAAAATAAAAATAGTAAACATCCAACTGAGAACCTCCTCCTGTTTGAAGTCGGTTAAAAAGGGCGGTGACGTAAAAAATCCAAGTAGCTATAGACCTATAGCGCTTCTACCAACAATATAAAAAATATTGGAAAAACCTATGGCGAACCGAATTTATAGCTTTTAAAAAAAAAAACATCTTTGACGGATACCATTATGAGTTTCGTAAAAATTGTTCTACTACGCTTGCATTGTACGTACAAGAAATTTATGACTGTATTAACGTAAGAAAGTACGCGATTGGACTCCATCTCGATATGACAAAAGCATATAAATTTTGGGTATTTTCTATGTATAATAAAAATATCTATCTATGTAATGTATTGTATTAAGTATATCATTCATTTAGTACCCATAACACAAGCTCTGTTTAGCTAGGGGCTAGATGATGCTATGTGTATTGTCAAGCATTTGTATAATATGTATGTATATATGTATGACAAAGGTTCCCATTAAATATTGTTAGAAAGGCTGTACGTTATTGGCATAAGGGGCCCTGCTCATGACTGGCTTCGTACCTACTAAATATTTCAACAAAGACATCGGCCAATTTCTGAATATAAAATCTGACATAATATCAATAAATTCATCTATTCCCTAAGGAAGTGTGCTCGGATGCCTTCTATTTTTAGTATATATCAACAAATTGCCTAGAGCCATAAATACAAAATGCGTCCTATTTGCAGATGACGTTTCCCTGCTGTTCAAAAGTAACCAAAATATTGACTTGCATTTAATAACAGAAACCTTTATTAGTACCAAACAATGGTTTAGTGTAACTTGGAAATTAAACTAAAAAAGACAAAAGTTATGCAATTCAGAACCAGACAAAAATCCCCCTTGGACCTAGGTAATTTGACTAGAATTTTAGACATAGAACAATGCAGCGAATTTAAATTATTAGGCGTTGTATTAGATACCCATTTAAATTGGAAGAGTTATATTGACACGCTAAAGAATATCAAACCGCCGTATAACGTAATATCAGCATATTACGCTAATGCCTATTCTTGGTTTAATTATTCAATTGTACTGTGGGGACAGTTGACTTCAAAGATATCTTTATTAATTAAAAAAAACTGATTAGAATAAAATATTAGCTAATATAAAGCAAAGACAAAGCTGAAGGCCGCGCTTTAAAATTCTAAAAATATTAACCTTGCCCTGTATATATATATAATGGAAATTAGCTTATTCGTTAAAAAATATGGACTTTTTTTAAATCTAAAGCTGTACATTTTACTAACTACAATAGACGAAATAAAGACAAACTAATTCTACCTACGACTACCCTTACGCAATTTAGCAAAGGTAAAGTAGTAATAACTCACGATTAGTAAATATTTATAATAAAATACATAAAAGATCTTAAAGTAGATTCGAGTTTCCGTAGTAAACTCAAAGAATACATTATTTCTAAATGTTACTACTCCGTTGACGAATTTTTAAATGATAACTCTAAACTATATCTATTTAGCTGCCTGAGTAAAAAAATTACGTACTTACCGAGTTATTAATACAATTGTTTTGATTCTTGTAGCTGACATTACCTATATTATACGACTACTATATTTCTAGCTATAAATAGATTATGCACTATTTTAATAACGTTTAAATAAACTGCTGCGCCCTTACAGGGTACATGTACTTACCCCTAAGCTAATTACCACCTAATCTGAAACTATGTATTAATGTATGTATATGTATGCAATTAATAAATCTGAATCTGAATCAAAATGGCATACATAATCGTTGACCGAAATAGAAGCCAGCATTCCGATCAATTGTGGACTCTATTAAAAGTTTGGTAAAGATCTTTATACATAATATTGCATGATTGTGCCTCAAGACTCCAAGAATTTTCTCCCCAAATGGCTCAAATAAGTAACCTCGGTCAAGATTAGCTTATTTTTACCGTTTAGGGAGTCCGCTGAGAATGTATAGTAAAGTCTGTAAATTTTTGGAAAGAAAGACTACTAAAAGAGCTTTTGTTTACCTACTGTTTCACTTTGCCGAAGGTCCTGGTGTCAAAAACAACAGTAAAACATCTGAAACATTTTCTGATTTCGCATTTAAATTCAAATGAAGTTTATTGTCTCCTCGTGAAAGCTTAGTACACAAACGGATCGTCGACATGCCCAGACATACAATAAAAAATACCAAAAAGACAATAAAGAATGGTACTAAAAACTCAATTGTCTTTACTGATGCTTATATTGTCTGGTTAAGCCTTAACTATGTTATCATAAAACGTTTTTGTTTACTTCTAAGAGAGACTTTGTAACAGAGTAACAAATGCAATGTTAATAATGTGAAAGCTAAGTTGTTCGTTTATTTCGGACCCCCAGTATTATAAGAGTGTATGTAATTTTGCTGTAAATTACATACACTAAGTAAAGATAGGTAAATGCGTTACATACAAATTAGGTATGAATATTAGTTAATTGTTTTACTTTGCACTTTAGAGTTCCGTACACGAAGGGTGAAAACGGGACCCTATTACTAAGCCTCCGCTGTCTGTCCGTCCGTCCGTCCGTCTGTCTGTCAGCGGGCTGTATCTCAAGAAACGTGAGAGATAGACAGTTGAATTTTTACAGAGTGTGTATTACTATTGCCACTATAACAACAAATACTAAAAATTACACACAGGGTGTGTATGGAAGCTATTGTAAATGGTTAAGTTTTATCGTCCTAGTTAAAAAAATAAATAAATAATAAATGGATTAGGGTTAAAGGGAGTCCAAGGTTTAGCAGTGAATGATGAATAAATAGATATTTTTATTATAATACGTAGAAAACACATTGAAACACCGTAACAAAGTAATCTGCAGATTGTATAAACGTTGTTTAAATCGATAAATGTTCTTATTTTTAAGTATTTACAATGTTGTCAATATTTATTTGAGATTATAGTTGGTACACCCCCTGCCTTTCTTAAATTCACATAATTCTTTCCATCCAAAGGTTGCCTGGAAGAGATCGCTTCTAAGCGATAAGGCCGCCCATTGTACTTGTGTCTTATGTAATGTCTTTTGTATTGTATTTTTGTTGGTGTACAATAAAGTGTTTTTGTATTGTTTATATGTACATGTATTCTGCGGCGGGAAACGCACCCACAACCTCCAGTCACAGACCGTCGTCTTCGTCCGCTGCCCCGCCACTGAGGTCGTCTTTCGTCGTTTACTTACATGCTTACAAATTATACCTACACGGGGTTAACAGAAGTATGAAGGCTACATAATAATCGTAAATATTTTGTCAAGGTTCGTGTTCTATTTAAAACGATATTGTTGCCTCCAAGGATGCTTTCACGCCTCATTATACCTTACTAAGTGATTGATCCATTAAATTGGTGTAAGGTCTTTTTACGATCTAAAACGATGATTTGCGATATTACCTGTTACTCTTATTTGTATTGCGTTAGGGTTTTTTTTCCAGCATTCGTTATGTTCGTTGTATAATCGTTTGGTACATACTGTATAATTGTTGTATTTTGTGTGTTTGAAGACCCAAATTTAAATTTTTTCACTGCTCTTGCTCAAAATGTGTGTCAATATAGCGTAGCTGAGCGGGACTAAAATTCGAGTTTAAGCTCTAGGGCTGAAAAGTATTTTCTTTTTAATATTTGTCTGAAATCATCAGCCAGTACAAGACATTAAAATTTGTACTCTTACATAAAGACTTGACTTTTTGGTGTTTTTTAAACAAAGAACAAACAATTTTATTTGAATTTATTTTAAAAAATTGCACTGAAAGCATTTTGTTGATGTTTGTTTGATGTTTCTAAGTAGGGTGATTTTTTCTCCATGGTAGATACGTACTTTAAGTTGCTCGAAACAAAGACATAAAAAAGTTGGTATTAGTGCGAAATCTTAGGATGTTGGTTAACTACAAGCTTAATTAAAAGTGAGCGTGGCTTATTTAAATTAATTGAGAATGTCATCAAGCTAAAATAACAATAAAAATAATGCAAATGGTACAGAAGGGCAATGAAATAATTAACATGAATCTGTTGACCAACAAGTTACCAAACACACACACACACACACACACAACACACACAGTTACAGTTACCAAATAAAATCAAATTATTAAATAATTATTTACCTATATAAAATCGAATTGCTTAGATGGCTGAATGAAATGAATTTTTATGACATCAATGAGTTTTTAAATGTAAGATAATAAATAATAATACCTAATTTAATTTGTCAATTGAATTTTTTTTTTTTTTTTTTTTATTGCATGCTAGAATATAGTGAGACATGAGTGCATTACTTAGAACTAAACCACCTTTATACCATGTTTGACGCAATAAATATATTTGAATTTGAATTTGAACAACAACAACTCATCAACTCATGCTGAGTCAGAACCAATTTTGTAGACAGACTATGTCCTAATTAATTTAACTCTTAAATTAAGGTTTGCTTATAAGTATTATTTAGTAGTAAGTAGTATGTAGTACCTAAGTTCTGTTTATAAAATAAATATATTTTTTTTTTTATTCTTGTTGCGGTTGAAATCAGATGAAATATATTTAAACACTTACGAAAAATTCGTCAAGCAGGGAAGTGAAAAATGTGTGCATATATAACTGAAAGTAAGTTTTGATTGTTTTATTTTCTCGCAATCGAAGTAAAAATCAAGTGTTTAACTCGGGCCAAAACCACACTCATTATAACTCGGTATTGACATCCTCGCTCGCTGCGCTCAGGATTATGATAACCTCGTATATAATAGGATGGTTTAGTCCCTGGTAAAACAATCTACTATTAATCTATCTATCATTTGGATATGATGCGTTTCTCTTATCTTTTTCTTCTGTTTCAAACATTTGTTAGAAAATCAGTCAGCTTACACAAAGGCACTCTACTGTTTTTTCTATATATGAATTACTTCTTGAAGTCACAGTTTAATTTTAGGAAAAGTTTTACATCAGAGACCCACCTACGTAAATAAACTTAAAATTAAGTCTGATTTTTTTCAAGTCGAAACAATCATAGATATTAAAATATAACTAGGCATAGATATCGAAATAGCTTCTGTTTTAAACAAGACTTGTAATAAAAAATAAAAGCGGTTTTCTCAAATTAAACCACATTGACCCGATTTTGCTGAAAATTACAAAGAAAATCCCCTCCGTAGATAGCTGGCAATGTTCGTGAAGATAATTTTATGTGCAATGTTCAAATGTGATGAAGGCAAGAACTCGAATAAGTAATTTTATTTTAGACAGCCTAACCGTAACCTTCTTTTATAGACTTGTTATACATAAGTAATATTTAGTATTTTACTCAACACATTTAAATCTTTATTGACAAAGACAATTACAATTCAAAAATAAAAACATATTAGAACTAGTATTTACAATTGAAACAATTAAGCTAACTGCAGACTGTTGCAAATGATCCCATTATTAAATCAATATTTTCTAAATTATTATCTAATAATAAGTAGTTTAACTAGGAACCTAGTTTGTGTTGGAAGAAACACCAACATTCATTAAGAACCTTCATCAGGTTCAATGAATTCGTCAAACTGCGTACAAATATATATAATATATACATAAAACACATAGTTTTTCTGCCCGCGGCTGTGACGCGTTGTTTCTATGGAAATAAATGAAATGAAATGCTTTATTAAAAAAGGAGGCATTATTACAAACAAATTACCTAGTCAGTAAAATGCGATCGATTTCTTGTTTAATACTTAGATGTAGATTAGAGATAAAATCACGGAAAATCTCACGGAAAATATTTATAGTCACAATAAATCCAAATCAATTAAAAGTTATAATTGAATGGACAAGCTGCAAGCAGGGTCATGTACTATCAATGAAATGGCTTTACTGTATTTAAATATAAATTATTATTTTCCGCCAATCTAATGCAAAGTCGCAATTTGTGGCCTTTATTAGTTGGAAGTAAAGTTATTTCTATCCCATATGAACTGTTTTGTGAAATAAAAATAATGCCTATGTTTGATTTCAAGGGTAGAGCTATATCTATGCAACATTTCAGCTCGATTGGATCAGTCGTTATAGATTGAAAGGGTAACAAACATCCATACAAACCTTCGCATTTATAATACTAGTTTCTACCCGTGGCTTCGCACGTTCGCAAGTTTAAAGGTGACTTTTATCCCACGGGAACTGATTTATGGGATAAATAGTAGCTTATGGTTGATTACAGGCCTAGAGTTGCAATGCTTATTTTTTATTCGAGGACTATAGATCTAACTACATATATGCAAAATTTTAGCGCGATCCGTTTAGTAGTTTTGGCGTAAAGGGGTGTCAAACATCCTTACATCCAAACTTATAATATTAGTGTGATGTGATACTTAAAATAATACTGTAACAGGTCCAATTCTGTAAATTGAAGATTTATGAAAAACATTTTTGGAGGCAAATTATTGGGTATTATTGGTACCTAGCCAAAACTTCTTTTTTTTATTTTTGTCTGTACCTTGGCCGCGCATCACGCAAACTACTGAATAAATTCAAATGAAACTTGGCACAATTTGAGTTTATACTACGAGGCAGGACATAGGATACTTTTTGTCTCAGAACTCATTACGGTTCCCCTGGGAGAGGGGATAAAAGTCAAATTCTTTGGCCGCGGATCACGCCGAAAGTATTGATGATTTGAGTTAATACTACGAGGAAGGACATAATGATATTAATCCCGGAATTCAGTAGGTACGGTCACTTAGAATCCTTTTTTTTTTTTGTTGGCATTAACAAAGAAAATTACAATCCAATAATAAAAACAAATTAGAACTAGTATTTACAATTGAAACAATTAAGCTAACTGCAGACTGTTACAAACAATCTACAGGTAGCTCAACTGATCCATATTAATACCAGTCGGAAGCGTCCCCATGACGCTGGCTGCATTGCCCCGCTGTATGGCAATGCTGATGCGCAGCGCCAGATACCCACCAGCTCTCGTGTCACGCGTCGCTTCGACCAGACGCGCATATAACTTTTTAAAAACCCGGAGAGCCTCGGTATCCTACGGACCTAAGGTCTCGACTCCAAATGGAGCAAATGTGTAGGCTCTGTCGAGAACTGCATAGAGTCCTTAGATTTATGAAACTTCAGATAGTGCGAGCGGTACTATTTGCACGGCGAGATTTATTAACAGTTTCAAACTTGACAGTTTATATACCTTATTACACTTTTTCAGGGGTAAGTCAGGGCAGCAATCTTGGCCCCTGGAATTTGTTATAATGATAAATGATCTCCCGGAGGTAGTTAAGGAGGCGGGTTGCTTGCTCTTTGCGGACGACCTGAAAGTGTTTTTAACGGGAGCGGACACTTCTGAATGCGAGCGGCTCCAGTGCGACATAGATAGGGTGGTCGAGTGGAGTAGATCTAATAAGCTACTGTTCATTGTAGCTAAGTGTTCAGTGATGAGCTTCAGCCGCGGGCGAGCGTCCCTGCAGTACCAGACTGAGGTGGAGTGGGAAGAGATGCCGAGAGCGAAGACCGTCCGAGACCTGGGTTTTGAGATGGTGCCCGACCTGATGTTCCCCCGCCATATTATATACGTGTGCGCTAAATCTTTCAGAAGCCTGGGTTTTATGAACATTAATTTAATTAAAATTCTATACAATGCCCTTGTTAAGAGTCACCTAAAAACGAATGCAGTCATATGGGATCCCCATGAAGCGAAGTACAAACTCATGGTAGAAAAGATCCAAAATAAGTTTACACGCTTCCTTTCATTCAAAGAATATGGAGTCTATCCGTACTACCCCTTAATGTACCCAAGTCTGTTTGTGCTAGGTATGGTAGGCTACTGCAGGCTATCGGTCCGGAGAGTCGTGGCGCTGGTGAAGTTCATGGTGTGCGTGCTCCGCGGGGAGCTGCACCAGCCGGCGGTGCTGGCGGCGCTGCGGCAGCGCGCGCACAACGACTACTTGGGCACACGCCACCGTCCCGCCACGCTTGAGGTGCCCAACTGTAGGACTAATCTACTTAAGGTCACGCACCCCATGTGACTGCTATATTATTTGCTTAAAATCCTGTCCTAAAACAGCGTGGACATATTTTAGCAAAACCTGACGAACCTCTTAGAAATGGCGCAGGTCGTCATTGAATCTTTATGTTATTATGTATAAATGTGTAGTTACTATATTATTTTTTACCTTAGATTAATAAACATAAGGTACCTAGATTTAGCATCGCCTTAGGGCTAAAAAAAACCTGTAATTATGTTGTTTCTAAATAAATAAATAAAGTTTGACGCGCGTCCCTCCATCTGTACTCATCATCATTTCTTTCATCTAAGGTAGAACACCAGCACGTGTCATTCTGTGACGATACCACTGTCAAAGTGAAGCGATTAGTTTAGTAGAATAAGGCTTAGGCCAGGGCCCAGCTGAACGGAACCACGAGTAAGAAGAGTCAAGAGAAGAAAGAGTCATAGCAAAAACTCGTGTAGATAGAGAATGGGGTTGAAGATACCAGCAGCTATCTCGCGCAGACCCTACACAGTTTATATACAATCTAGGTACCTAAATACAGGTCCTTATATTAATAGTGTAACAGGTCCAATTCAGCACATTGAAGTTTTTTTGCTCAGTGATTCTTAATATAAGAGAAACTGTAGTCAAATGTGAATAGGTACCTAATTAGTCGGCAGGTGAGGCAATCGTAAACGAAGTCGCAGGTACAGCTAGTATCTAATAATATTAAATAATTTACTTAAGAAATAATGTAATGTTATTCTCCTGAGGTCTTCACAAGCACCAAACACATAGGTACTCAAAACTTTTTCACAAAAATGAATAGGTTGTTCCAATCGGATAAGTAACACCTTGTTTGCTAAAAGAAAAACCCCTTTAATGAAGTCGGGTAATACTTCGAACTAAATAAATGGTTTTCTTTTACATCCCATGTATAGAACATGCCGTAAACTCTAAATCGATAATATTAATACGTTCCTTGTATTCGATGAATGGCGAAGTGATGGCAACTTCACCACTTCTTAGAATACAATCGGTCACCGTGGCGGCTATCGATCTGCTTGCCACATGGAAAGATAGAAGGTTAGCTATTTTCGCACACTCCCTGTAGTTATTTGCTGTAGTTCGGTACAGAACTACTGGGAAACAAATTATCCCAGTAGTTTGTACATAAAAAATATTAGGTACCAACAAGGACATGGTAAGTACCTACATACGTACAACGGCCGTGGTACAGAATAACTAAAGTACTACGTCTGTAGGTCGTACCAGACACTAGTAAGTAGTTTACTAGTCTCTGGTCGTACCTAAAAGTTATTTGACTAATCACAAAAATGACGATTAAAATGTCATGTCAATTTGACGAGTATTGTCGAAAATGACAGCAATGCATTAAAACATTTTTTACAGCTATTAAAGATAGATAGATAGATATCATTTATTGTCACAGAGATTACATATTTTTGAATAATAGTGTCTTAAAGCCTAAGTTTGGTTTGTCTAGACACTAGGGTTCTCTAAAAATAGCAATAAGTATAGATACATTTTGTAAACACGGTAGGCAGTTAAACACACAAACACAGCGGTGTCACCGTCCTGTTTTCGTGTATATAAAAAATGTCAGTTCTCCTATTAATTTTTTAAAATAAACCGCTAAGTGCGAATCGACGAAGAGTTCCGTACCGTAAAAATCAGGCAACTTTTTCAAAGCACATAAAATTTTCACTTTTTCGGAGACCTCTTTAAATTTTCAACTTGATTTGATGTTTGTATTTGTTGTTATTAAAGTTGAAATGTTACTTATTTATAGAACGTTTTATGTGCCTAGCTGTTGTAGTTCAAGAGATACAGCCTTGACAAATTAGGAGCGAAAAATGCAAAAAAATCACGTTTTTTGTATGGGAGCCCCCTTTAATTTTGATATTTCTTTAATTTTCAACTGTCTACCTCTTACGGTTCATGAGATAGAGCCCTGTGACAGACGGACGGACGGACGGACGGACGGACGGACAGTGGAGGCTTAGGGTTCCGTTTTCACCCTTCGGGTACAGAACCCTAAAAACGATATTTTGTCCTAAAATGTCTTCTTCTTCTTTTATCTTTAGCTCTGTATCATGGTCTGACACAATTCAGCAGTTTCCTATTGCGCATTTGTGAACGAATAAATTAAAATGTATGATCGTTGAGTTTGAATTATACAAAATAAAAAGAGGATAATTTAATCTCATCTCATAGACCGTGCATAGTTCGACATGACATTCCAAAACCTCTATTCTTCCGAGAAAGATCCTCGCCATCTATTGAGCTCTAAGGTAAATAGGGATTTTGACTTTTTGGAAAACGCCTCATTCATTACAATTAAATAATCTGTCAGGAGAGGGTGGTTGCGTATCGATCCAGCCAACTCTAAATATTTCTTTGGATGCAGCTCACTGTTCAGTATTTTATTTGGCTGGCTAATGAAAATATGTACCAACTTATATTTTGTAAATGTTTCCTGCATGATGGATTGTTAACACTAAGTAGGTCGGGACACGCTTTTTATGGTGCTTGATTCTGATCTTCAGCCAAAATTTTCAGTAAGTTGGTTGAAGCGAGGTTAAGCTCGCTCACCCTTGACATTTCGCAAAATAACTTTAAAGTTTCTGAGAAATGGCCCAACTCACTGAATCATTTTAGATATAAAGGTCTCAATATAAAATGGAGCGTTTAAATCAGAGCTCAAGACAAAATACTGTAAATAAAAGCGTAAATAAATCCTTATTCATGGACAAAGAAAATTCTTCGTCCACATCTAGGGATGTGATGGGCTTAAATGAAATTATATGAAATATTTTTATTGCCTAAAACATGGTATACAAGGTGATTAATAATAATTATGAGCTCATGTTTAGCTATTCTATAGCATGCAATTAATTATCTATGTCTAAGGCTTAAAATTGATATATTCATTAATATCATAAAAATTACGTTTATTTAGCCAATTAAATAATTTATTTTTAAAGAAATCATCATTCATAAATTTAAATTCATTAAGTACCTACCTTGCGAAAGACAGCGTGCAGATGCTGGACGCGGCAAGCTGAAGACAGAGCGCTATGGCGCTCATTGGGGAGGCCTATGTCTAGCAGTGGACTAAGATAGGTTGATGATGATGATGAGGTACCTACCTTATTATATTTTATAGACGTACATTTTACACACGTAGCTTTTTTGGTATCTCGCTGTTTCTTTTACAATTAGCCAATTCGGGTAGAGACCCGAATTAGAAATGTAAAGACATTGCCTAGGATTTTTGTCACATGCTTTGTGGAACAAATATCCATTCAGGTAGAATTATTGTCGCAATTGTCAATATCTAGGTAAATTTTTGGTCAAGAAAATATTTATATAATTAGAATCCAGTATAACTTAAAACAGGTTTTTTAGGATATAAAGTAAGTGTATTGAAACTCCTTTCACTATCGCTGATATAGATTTTTTTTTTCATCAGGATTCTATGGACTACACGTAGGTAATTAATTAATCCAAACATTAATTATGTTTAGATTAATTAATTACCTACGTATATTATTTCCTATGTCACTTGTCATTGTCACACACACACACCTTTATACATAATTTAATTACATAAGATAGGTATTAAGTCCTGATAACCAGACCCTACCGGGTTTGGTTGTCGAACTAGGCGTGCATCTCAGTACTCACGGAATTCCTGTGGTAAAAAACTCGAATCACATAAAATGAGTTGCTGACGATTCGGACAAAATTTATTAAGATACAGTGTCCCAGCTGACACTTTTGATATTAATATTTCTTTTTACTGTCGATTCGGACTCCATTAAATTATTGAAGCTGTTGAGTACAGTCAGGTAAAAAAATGTTAAGCAAAATATAATATAATGTGTGTATATATCAAATATTCAAAAAAAATAGTTGTGTCCTTGAATGTGAAAAGATAGATAGAAAATTCTTTATTGCACACTTTACGAAACAATTTACAAATAAAATTAAAACTACAGAAATTGTGACAATTGGCGGTCTTATCGCTCAGAAGCAATCTCTACATAAAAATCATAAAAACACGATTTAGAAAAAAAATTACGATGTATAAAGTCATGATAGTATCGCACCTAATTTGGTCGAGATCTCACGAACCCTGCGGTCTAATGAAATTACTTAAGTTTAGATTCGTAGGTTATTATCAATTATTTGGTTCCTTGAACCAGTTTCTAGTCTATGATACATGAGATTTGATCACTGATAAAGAATATTACAATTCAATTATAAAAACAAATTAGAACTAGTATTTACAATTGAAACAATTAAGCTAACTGCAGACTGTTGCAAACAATCTACAGGTAGCTCAATACCATCAATACCAGTCGGAAGCGTCCCCAAGACGCTGGCTGCATTGCCCTGATGTATGGCAATGCTGGTGCCAGCTCTCGGGTCACGCGTCGCGTCGACCAGACGCTCAGATAACTTTTTAAAAATCACTGATTATCACTTAATTAATCAGCGTACAAAAAACTATAGGTATAGGATTAGATATTTATCAGAACAAAATTTAAAATAAAGTTAATTTTCCCGGCAAAATGACACGAACCATAAAACAATACAGCACCCGCATTGTTTTAGGGACAAAACGAGACTTTACCCCAACTTTAGGTCTCCAAAAATAAAATGAAAAAATATAAAATACCTAATGAGGTATTTTAATATTTTCCACTGCCTTTGTCACGGTTTACGAGCTACATACGAAATGTGCTTTCTATACAAAATTTACTAAAATTTAGCACTGACGCAGGTCTTTATTAGGAAACAAGTCATAAAGTCCCAGAATTGTATCTATACACTACTAAAAACGGCATCGACATCCTACCAGAGGAAGCGCAGCCTCCGTCTGCGTAATATTCAACACCTCCACAGTGATCACCGGGGATCGGTGCTGCCAAGCGTGGTAATTATCGCAAAACCTCCCTTGTTTGGGGGAGGTACGTTCATCTGTGGACATACTTACATGTAGGTATGTGCTGATAAGCTATGGTCGTTGTAACTCGAACCCAAGCCATTTCGAACATGGGACCTGAATATTAATGATAATTTCTGCATGTTGGCCATTACACGCGTCGTTTTGTTGTGTTTGATTTTTAAATCAATAACTTTTATTTCTTTAAGCTCATAGAGATGACAGCCTGTAATATCGCCAG
This sequence comes from Eupithecia inturbata, assembly GCA_963662085.1. Taxonomy (NCBI): domain Eukaryota; kingdom Metazoa; phylum Arthropoda; class Insecta; order Lepidoptera; family Geometridae; genus Eupithecia; species Eupithecia inturbata. The sequence goes on along the minus strand of OY759196.1, from coordinate 1,621,662 downwards.
AACAGTCCTTTACAGACTGGTTAACTAATAATTGTTAAAAATCAACCCACAAAATTGATAAACAAGCCTAATCATGCTTTTTTTGTAATTTAATCAGCGTGATCGCGTTATCGGGAATGTACCAGGGCGTTCAATGTATTCTCGGTATCGAAGTGATATACTAATGATGAGGGTAGGTAAATTATCTCATTAGTTAATGACACTCTTTGAGGGTATAAATACATAATTTCATTTAATTGTCACCATTAGTATTCAAGATATCATTGCGAAAAGACAATACTACGATGACTGATTCGACAATGATGAAAAAAATCGAGCATCGCGCTGTGATAAAATTCCTCACAAAACAAGGAAAAACTCAAAAATTAATTCACGAAGAAATGGTGGCTGTTTACCAAGATTCTGCGCCTTCATTATCTACAATTCAGAAGACGATCCCCGTGCCGGTAGGCCGGTTACTGCCTCTACTGAAGAAAACGTCATATTCGTACACAAAAAAAGGTCAAAGTATTACTGGTGCATCTTACGCAAACACCCTGCGTAATTTAAAGGAGGCAATAAAAGAAAAAAAGACGTGGAAAATTGACTGCAGGTGTCTTGCTGCTTCACGACAACGCGCCGGTTCACAATGCGCGTATTGCCAAGGCTGCTGTGCGGGAGTGCGGATTTGAAGAAATCAATCATCCACCCTACAGCCAGGACATAGCCCCTAGTGATTACTTTCTATTCCCTAATCTTAAAAAAGTCCTTAGTGGAAAGCATTTTTCCGACGATGAAGAGTTGAAGGCAGCAATAAATGAACATTTTTCAGGCCAGGAAGAAAAATATTTTTAGAGGGAATTGAAAAGTTACTTTCCCGAACAAATAAGTGTATTGAGATTCTAGGAGACTACATTGAAAAATAAATTTTATTCAGAATTTTTTGCTTATTCTTTCATACCAATACCGAGAATACATTGAACTCCCTCGTAGATGTAAGCGAGTCAAGACTTGCCCCACATGTACTAGTTATTGTTAATTGATTTACTAAACCCAAGAAACCAAACCTGGAACCGGCCGCGAACACATAATTTAATTATAATTTTAATTTATTTATTATAACCTAAAATTATTTTATAAACCCGTGCATAAGAGTATCTCATTTTAAAGGAACTTGTTGTACCCTATGTTCGTCCCCGGGACACCATTTACCTTTCTGCCAAATTTCATTGAGAGAGAGAGAGAGAATTTATAATATTAGTACGGATATGGATAAACATCTTCAAACCGAAACCCAACTTTACAACTAAAAACAGCTTTAGGTACAGTTTACTTGTTGCCTCTACATACCTGGGCTGATGGGCTCGTATTTCTCGCTGTCACAACCCAGCGCGCTGCAGCTCCCATACCAACTCGTACGAATATATTATTGTATGTATTTGAGTTACGAGAAGAATATTCAATTGTGTTCCAGAGTCCTTGTAAAACATTGCACGTCTGACCTTTTCGGTTTTGTTGCTGAAAATATGTATTTTCAAGGAACAAATGTGATTTTGTAGGGCAGATTTTAGGAATAATTTAGTATGTTGGTCGGTTTTTCATAGTCAAACAAATTATCGAGCAAACAAATATCCGATAACTTCTCTAAGTATCAACATGACTAATTATTATCATTATTAGCTGGTCAACCCACTGCTGGGCAAAGTTCCCCCGCCATTTCCTCCGACGTCACAATCTCAAGCTACCAACATGATTTAGACTTCTGAAGACGAATTGAGGTTAGTCGTGGATACTACCGTCGATTCTCGGAGCTTCGGTAAATTACTTTACTTACGTAGGCACATAATAAGAGTTCATAGTGGTTACCTTACAAGCAGAATGAATTGTTATTTATATTTAGGCACCTGAAGGTATCATACTAAAAGTAATGTTTGAAATACCTACATCGCTAGGCTAGTTCTGTATTATTCACGAAAGAACCTATAGCCATGAAATCGCTTTTCTCTGAGGAATACAAACCAAAACCCTTTGTGTTTTGTGACACAAACAAGTAGAGTGATTTTTATATATTTTTATATTTCTTCGGCCATGTGCGTGCATGCACAAAGGCAATATATCGCCAGCTCTCATAAAAACATCGTAAACAACATCCAGCGCCTCTTCCGTCCTGTTTTTATACGCACACCCTTTAAATCACACGGAACCGAACTATGATATTGTGATTTTATGCAATAGTGTTATGATTTGACCTCCCGTTTGATATATTACTGAGAACGACAAAAATTGCCAAAAATAATTTGGCATTATGCCAACGCTGAGCTCGCTCGCATACATACCGATGACTCTATATCTGGGGTGACACCCTAACAGGAACATATCTTCGCGTGAGATTATTCACTAATGTTATTAAGGGGCTATTTCAGCTTAAGCATAGATACAGCAATCACCTTGTAAAGAAGAATCTTATGGTAATCTTACCAAGAGTATTTAAATATAATATTATAAGTGTAGATCTAAGACATAAGCGTCAGCAAATTTGTCAATAAAGAACTATATAGGGTGGTTTTTTTATGAAGGCCGGTGATGGCCAACTTTGAAACCACGAGAGTTAGGGAAAAGTCGTGTAAGGAGTCATGCCCTCGATTTATAAGAAAACAATAACTGCATATTTATTTTTTTCAAAAATCTTTTACTTTTGACGGAAATGGACACGAGTGCTTTTTGAAAAAAAATTACACCCTGTATTATTAAACTAATCGATTCTGTTGCTGATAAGGATTAATCTTTGCAAATAAATGTTTTACTAAAAATGAAAGGAAATAGCAAATTTTAACTTCTTTATTTTTACACGGAAGAAAACTCACCTCCTATTTAAACTTTTTGGTCGTTATGTGTGAAACTCATTTGTCATAATAGCGGGATACTGTGTTCATAGACTAAAAAAAGAATTCCATTCATGTTTTATTTCGAAAAATTGTTTTGTTTCAAATTGAGTTGTTTGTGTTGGTTTATGACAGTAAAAGATCTTTCTAAGAATGGATTTATCAAATAGTGAACGATTTGATTAGGTACAGCCTATAAGTAGGTACAGTGTATGAATGGGTGGGTATATTTTGGGCTACCTACATAATCTTAACACTGTGGCACTGGTAAAGAAAGTAAAAGTACTTTGTATAATAAAAATTATCATATTTTGACATATTCATTATGGTCATCATGATGATGTCCCTCGTTAAGAGATGAAGCATTGGTGTTAACAAACAAGGTTAGTTCACTACGAAGAAAGAGCCAAACAAATGAATGGGGCATTCAAGAAACAAACTTGGTTCCAATTTTCAAACGGACATGATTAAAAAAAATGTCAGCGCTGAAATGTTCACCGACAACAACAACAAACCGCCACAAAAACATAAGTATGCACATAATTTCCAAATTCCATTTCCTAACTCAGTTTAAGCGACGTTGCCTAAAACAGCATTTGCAGTAAAGAGCATTAGCGATTCTAAAATGACAATACCACAGCGGGAACTAGAACGATTCAAGCCCCCTCCCCCCTCTCCGGACGCTTTAGGATCCTCTTCACAGGCGACTTCAATTGAGCAACATCTGGCAATAAGTTGCAAATTGCCAACTTGCCACGAAAGGCCGATGGCCAAGTTTTTAGAGTTTTTAAGTAGACTTGAAGGTTTCAGAGAGAAGAAGAACACTGTTCACTCATCATCATCGTGCAGCTGAGGGATTTTACTTACATTTATAACACACATAACCGCAAATGTTTACTCCGTGGACTACGCTGTGGGTCTGACATTTTTGTATTCTTATCTTTAAGTTGTTATATTCCTAGTTAAATCATAATGTGTAATACTGTTTGTACTTTCTTAAATAAATAAATAGAAGCCTCTCGTTTTACAGTGAGTACCTACCTCGGATTAATAATCTGATTCTCGATTAAAATAACGATTTCCATTGAGTATTTTTTAAACATAACACAGATTTGACAATGACAAACGAATTGGACTCTCGGACGCAAAACAAACAAATGACGTTCAAAGGTTATTTGTTTTTTAAACGCGAGGGTTACTTTTCGTGTGTTTCTGTGTGGTTATCTGATACTTTTTATTACCTCGAAGTACCAACAGGCTTAAGCGATTTTGATAAGTTCTTAGCTACATTTTCTAGGGTTATTCGAATAGGTACTTTTCAAATAATTAGGTACTTGTTATAACTTTACCCACACTTGGGATGAAGCTTACGGCGCAAGAGCAAAACGTAACAAAGATTTTGACCTGGTCAGGTAGCGTCATTGGCAGCGCATTCCCGTACAGAGTAGGTTGCTGGTTCAAGTCCCGCGCAAAGCTTATTTGCTGTCACATTAGACATTGGCTGTCACTTAATCTAAAAAGCCGGCAATGTATCAGCAACACAGACATTACTCTTGCAAAAAAAGGCTCAAAAGTCCGATTGAATTAGGCAACCGAACTACTGAATCGTCGAGCGACTCAGAAGTCCGGTCCACTTAATTGTAACCGAACTACTGAGACTACACCATAGTCTCATAAATGATGGTCAATTTGAGGATTGAGACAGGATCACTGTTAGGGTTAAGACTGGTTTAATCCTCAAGTGTCGTGGTAACTAATACCAACCTTTCCTACACTAATCAAAAATTGAGCAATAGTGCCGCTTAACTCATTAATAATGGGATCTTTATCATGATTTGCGTTATTTTTAGTTTTCCGATATTTTAGCACAGTTGCATACGCCTGATCTGCATGAATTAATAGGAATGGGCATGCATCTGTGCCGAAATATTGGAAAACTCTAAATAACAAACTTACACGCAAACGTAAATATCTCCTTATTAATGACTTAAGTGTTCATTAATAGCCAGATATTATAAAAAAGCAATAGTGGAGCGTAGTAGATCGAAATTGCCCGTTTGCCAATAACAAACGATGCCAGCATTCCCGTTTTTAGTTTTGCGGGAAAAACGACACTAAACCATTTCCATGTTTGCTGTTGCGATGAAATGAATAGGGGTGGAGAACAAAGTGTTGCCTGGAGCAAATGGCGCAAGGACAGCTTATTTGTTGCTGTTGCTTATACCTAGTATAAGTGGATATGGTTTGCTTCCAAAGCTTTTGGAATTTGCTATCTGTAGACTGGGATTACTCGACTATAATTTAAACAAGAATTAACATTGCGTTACCAATTAAACCTGAACTTCTAACAAAAGAGTGCGTTTTACAATTTTACGATAGGACTATCTGTGTACATCTACTCTACAAGTGTTGAGACGGGGGAAGGTTCCCATTGGTAATGATTTGTATGAGTTAAGCTGCCTCTAGATTATTTGCAACAGTCTGCAGTTAGCTCGGGTGTTTCAATTTTAAATACTATTGTATTTTGTTTCTATTATATGTAATTTTCTTTGTTATTAAAGATACTTTACTAGCTAGTTTCGTATATAATTAGGTCACGCGTCGCTAATATGTAATTGCAGCAGCGGGGCAATGCAGCCAGCGTCTTGGGGACGCTTCCGACTGGTATTGATATGGATCAGTTGAGTAGATTGTTTGCAACAGTCTGCAGTTAGCTAAACTGTTTCAATTGTAAATACTAGTTCTAATTTGTTTTTATTATTTGATTGTTGTTTTCTTCGATAAAGGCCATTGCCATTTCTATAAATAGGTAGTTAGCGGGTAATTATAGAATCTTTACATATAAAATGCTTTAAATGACTGACTGACGGATTAACGCACAGCCTAAACCGTTGATCGTAGAGATCTGTGTGTTTATGATACAAAGAACACACTCTCCAAGATTCAGGTCTCTACGATCAGGATGCCTGCGTCATGCCAACGTCATACAAATTGTACGACGTAGGCATCCGATAAGAAAGAATTTTCCGAAATTCTACCCTTAAGGTGGTGAAAAGGGGGGCAAAGTTTGTATGGGACAACGTGATTCCTTGGTCCAATCTACTTCAAATTTTTCATAAACCTTTTTTAACAGAATTGATGGAAGACATGTTTCGTATTTTATTGAAATTCAGCCCCTTACGGGTTTAAAAAGGGGTAGAAAGTTATCTACACACATAAAATGATTTATCCTGAATGACTAAATAAATAATAAATAAATAAATAAATAATGCTGGACAATCCACACAGCATCAAATGGCAGAGTTACTTTCGAATCCTTACTAATATTATAAATTCGAAAGTTACTCTGTCTGTCTATCTGTCTGTCTGTCTGTTACCTCTTCACGCCTAAACGGCTGAACGGATCATAATGAAATTTGGCATGGAGTTAGATGGTATCCCGGGGACGGACATACTGTTTATCTCGGAAAAGAGCGTGCGAAGCCGCGGGCAGCAGCTAGTCTCTCACTAAACTATCAGCGAACTAAATCGATACGCAAAAGTTCGACTTAGGGAGAAAAATACATAAAACTAGGGAAAAAGAACGTTAACCCGTGAACACCAGTGGTTACTGGTACTTAGGTATAATATCGTATAGTTAACACCTTCCGAACCCTGCAAAAATAACGTTTAGGGTTATAGACAGAACCCTTCTCAGATTTTCACGGACAAATTCGTTACGAAAGTTCGTTCGGAAATATATTTATTGGATTAATAATCGAAAAGCCGTGGACTTTCCTATCACTTAGTGTAATATTTTTGGGTGATGGACGAATTAAATGAATTGTACTTTGTATATGTATTTGATTTTATTCAATTTCTTATAAAAGCAAGGAAAAAATTGAAAATACGTAGGGACCTGTTTTATTTCAATAAATTGCCTCATTTTGGCTTTTAAAAATGTGGAGCACATACGTTTTCTCGTGTGCCTCTTGAGACTTGAGCAAAATGTCTGTTCCTACTTTAATTATTCCTGCTAAATACGAGTTATTCCGGATTCGTCCCACTGGCTTCGGCCCAAAGTACCTATGGGGACGCGACATTGACGTGCCTAGTTCCAAAACATTTTGATAATACTTTTTATATGGTTAAATATACTCTACCAAAGTAGAGCACATACATTTGCTCTTACGCCTCTTGAGACTTGAGCAAAATTTCGGTTCCTACTCTAATTACTCCGGCCAATACCTATCATAGTTGGAGAAGGAGCATTGACGTGCCTTGAACATGCTAACTACGATGTAAAAGTTCGAAATTAAATATTCATCCTATTTTATTTTAATAAGCCCTAATTTTAGACAACTAAAGTAGACCACGATCGCTGCAACGCGATGGAAACGTAGGGGAAAATAAAACAAAAGGTACGCGATAAATACCTGATAAATAATCTTTAATACATATGTTAACAGATCGCGAAAACTTAAAAAGTTTTAACTAAAGACATACGTTTGCTCCTACGTCGCTTGAGACTCAAAATGTCTCTAATTACTCCGGCCAATACCTATCATAGTTGGAGACGGGACATTGACGTGCCTAGAAGTTCCTAACTGCAATATAATGGCGTTCAGTTCGGAACAAACTTGGACCATTAGACACCATTCAGGACATTAGCGCCGCTCTCATTTACTTTCAACAATGAATAACGGTTCTCTATTAAGTTAAGGGGTTGAATACGCAATTTTCTCAATTTTATAGATAAATATTGACGAAGTTTTGTTTAACTGCGCCCCGCGATGTTATCCGCGGTAAATAAGTTTGTATTTCAATTATTTCATCATCCCACGAGAATCGGGATTCTGGTCGTACTTTTCCGGGATCAAAAGTAGTCTATGTCTTAATCCAGGATATAAACTGTTCTGGAACCTTTAATTTAAATCCCACCAGCCGTTTGAGCGTGAAGGAGTAACACACACATACACTAACATACTTATAAATATAAGTGTTGTATTTGAAATAGTAAAAAAATACATACAAGACATTAAAAGGAACTGAATCCATTTTTATGGGCAACTTTGACAGAAATTATTTCATCAAAAGGAAGTGGTGTTATTTTTTTGAAACACTTTTCCAGCTACAAAGAAACACTTTACTAAATTCTGATCAAGGGTATTAAACTATGTATTCTGGCATTCCGACCCTTAACATTATGAGCTAAGCAGGCGATCCATTAAACGAGTTTTTGGTAAACTTATTAAAGTGTTATTAACCTCTACATTGACCTTATACTGTATTGATTTAAAGCCTGAAAAAAATTACGTCTCCATTTCTTTTTATTCATATTGGAATTAATAACGTATAATCGTTATGTTTATTTATGAACCTACGCTTTAATAAGTACATTACATTATTTGCCTTTAAAAAATAAAGTATAGATTAGATTTAAAAACTAAGGTCACCTAAGTGGTTTTGCATCAAATTGAGCGCCATCTTTGATTCCACAACGTTGCATATTCATTCGAGGAAAATAATAATGATATGTGTCAGTTAATAACACTTATAGGTAAATAGTGCTTTACTAGCCACATCGAGTAGGTATAGTAAGTACGTAATTTTTCGGCATGGATTTTTCCCAATTTTTTTAGAAAATTCGTTTTTTTAACGTAACAATTTTATGAGAAAAAATCGAAAGAGACGCACTGGTGTGAAGCTGGCACTGGTGATAAATCTCGCCTTTTAAAATAATACTTGGATGATTATGTATTCCAATAAATTATAAAATTAAAACCTACTACGCCTTACTTGTTGATAAATTAATGATAAATTAAGATATTTTAATCTCATCCTTATTGTAGGTGTAAACTTGCGCTTAAATTAAATGTATTGTATAATTAGTCACAGTAAATAAATCAAGTATGTTTAAGATTAATACGCGGTAAATAGCCTAATGGAGTATTATTTTGGTAGTTGGTGCATAACGAATAAGTGATTATTTGTTTGACTGACCTGATAATAACAACACCGTCCAGCCAACTGTAACTTTCACTAACAAAAACACTTTTCATTCAATAAACTACATATTTCACTGATCATCATCAAATTCAGTTTTCATTTTACCAGTCTACATAAAACTAATTTTTTTGAAACTTTTTACTTCAAGGCAAACAAAAAAGAACACTTAATTCACACTTTCACCTGTCAATGTCATGATTTAAATTCCGAATTCCTTGGAAGTTTTGCGCGGGAATCGCCGGCGGTTTGGCGGGTAACTGCGCCCGTGGAAACCTTAGCCCTACTAGCGTCCGAGCGGGAGATTTCCCGCTCAGCTTATGCGCAGTTTGATGCGCGAACTCAACACTGAAACCTCTTTTCAAAATAGTTTTTTTCATTCAGAGTTCTAATAGCTTCAATCACCTTTTGAGCTTCAGTTTAAATTTTTTAGTTAAGATATGACGCCATTAAGCAAAAATTTCATTAAATTGGTTGGTAATTAAGTGGAGACTGCGACTTGGCAAACGTATTGTAGGACGCCCTCCGGCCAGGGGAGGTATGGTGCTCATTAGGGGAGGCCTAAGTCCAGTACTGGACAAATATAGGTTGATGATGATTATGATTGTGATGAGATTGTTAATTTGTTAATATATATAAAAATATAATTAGGTACCTATTAAAACTCTGAAGCAAAAACGTTACCTAGGTTAGATTTAGGATACCAAATATTGGTTCCCATATCCTGGCCAAATTTGATGTAAAATGTTTGTAAACCAACCACAGCAAAAAAATTAATAAAAAATTTAGCAATAATGTAAATTTTTAATTTTCTTTTTATTTTCTGACATTGTTGTTAGCATAATTTATTGAAGTTAAGATTTAAAACAGACAAGGAATGTAAGTTGCTTATAAAAATACACAGCAACAAAATGAATTTTAGGTTAAATAAAGGCGGTTTGTTTACAACATTTCACATCGAGTTTTACTAGATTAACTATGGTGGTTTTATATTTTTCATTGATTGATTTCATCTTTCTATTGTAATTAAAGCCGATAAAATTAAAAATAACTTATTTAAAAAAAAGCCGCTATAACTAAATAGCTCTATCATCAGCGGCAGCGAAATTAAAGCTAACTCAGCTGGATGTAGAGTCTACAGCCACTGCGTATCCTCTAGCCGTCAGCCGGCATACGTTCTTATCTGAACGGACTTTAATATTTGCTTTCAATTAAATTTTGCACATCTAGCGTTCCAATACTCGCTTCTCGAACAATCGAGAATTATATCATTAGTTACTTTATGAGTAAGTGAATTTGGGTAAGTGAATGTGGGTAAGTGAATGTGTGTTTGAATTGTTACTAGTCAGGGTTAATTTCATTGAGTGGTGTGAAGGATAATTAATTATAACATATTATCATTATTGCTTACTGGTTAAATATGTGCTTTGACTTCTTCAACAAAATTTTTTTTTTTTTTTTAAAAAGGGCAATGGCATCTATTAACAAAGAAAATTACAATCAACTAAATTGTTATTCAGCTCACATTAAAGGCAGATTTTGCATAAACCTGCCAAAAAATGTCTATGGCCGCTACATAAATATGTCACTCAAAGCTTCACATACTTATTACCTAAAATGTGATTATTCATGGTCCCATGAATAATCGCGATTATTTTTTTATTTTTACGACGTTTCAGCAGATTCACATGCTGCCGTTGTCACGAAGACTTTAAATAAACACGATACACGTCTTCCCTCATAGTACGAACGAGTCATCTAAAAATTTCTTGCATACTTGATATCTACCTACATATTACTTACATGCTAAATTCGATTTCGCTTACTGAAGCTCCATCGTTAGCATTATTATATTCTCTGGCTCAATCAAGTATTGATGATCAACCACGTCAACGTCATAACATACCTCGAATAGAAAGTAAGTCAGCTGAGCTCTTTTCTTAAATTCGGCACGTGATACGACGGCTCGTTGGTCTAGGGGTATGATTTTCGCTTAGGGTGCGAGAGGTCCCGGGTTCAAATCCCGGACGAGCCCAATTTTTTTACTTTCCAATATATATGAAACTCTTATTGTTTTCGCATTTTTTTACAGTATGAAACATAAATCGCGAATACCAAGAGTTTAGTAGGTATTAAAATATTTGAAGATGGTGCGGTTTTAGAATTTCTGTTCTCACCACTCATATCATATTCACGGAATAAAGTTGAAGGTCGTCTAAACTTTCCTCTTAATTAACGCTATCTACCTACATATTAGTATAATATTGTGGATCTATAAAAAGCGAAATTATGTGAATAAAAAGGTCCCTACTCTTCGTGTTAGACTCAATGCCCTTTAAGTATTAATAATATTCAGATACTTAACTTAAAAAACTAACTAATCAGTGTTATTCCTCACTCTGGCTTCTAGCAGAGAATAATACTAATACTAACGTAACGTACGTTTAACTATTACTATTGCCTCGAATATTTCTACAAAACAATGCGACGTCTTCAAATGTTGTGTTAGTGCTGTTAAAATCCTTCATTCTAAATCTTACCGTATTACCGTTCTTAAAGTAAAATCGAGCTAGTATGCTCAATTGAGCATTTAATTTGCTTAAAAAACATTAATAAATAAAATAAATAATAAATAAATAATGCTGGACAATCCATACAGCATCATCTAGCCCCAAAGTAAGCAGAGCTTGTGTTATGGGTACTAGATGACTGATAAACTTAATACAATACATAACATAGATAGATTTTTTTTTATGATATATAGAAAATACCCAGAACACCCGGAACAAATATTTGCAGATCGTGTACGACAAATGTTTGTACACAAACATTTGTCCCAAGGCGGGAATCGAACCCGCAACCTTCTGCGTCGTCCCAACATTGTAGGCGTCCTACGCCTACATTATTTGAAAGAGCAACGGATGATGAAAATATCAAGACCTGTGTAGGCGTAATATTTAAAATGAGTAGGCGAAGTTAGTTTTGCCTTTAAATGCATCCTGGGAACGTGGGATGAGATTTTTCTGGACTTTTGCGGGCGTTGGTTTACGTGTCGGTCATGTGAAGAAAATTATAACTATTGTATGTATGTACAATAATAGTTACTTAATTATAAATACCAGTTTAGTAACTGGTATTTATAATTGAAACAGTTGAACTAACTGCAGACTTTTGAAAATAATTTAGAGTAGGTACCTACTTATTTAAATTTTTCAACTATTATAGGTGTAATAAATATGATAGTTGAAAAGGTATTATTTTTATAAGAGTGCAAAAGTGAATTGTATTAATAATAGTGGTAAAAGGCTCAAAAAATATATTACGAATACCTAAAGCTTTAATGTAATGCGTTTAATAAAAAATCTTGCACTTTCCAATAATTTATTAAACTTAAAAATAAATATGAAACGGTACAACTCGAGAGATTCATTTGAATTCTCGTCTCTAATTGGCCGGCACGAGCAAGTTTAAAATAAATAACATTTCCGTAACTAGAAGTTAGTCACAGACAGAACTTATTTATCGGGACTCTTCTTGCATCTGTTTTAAATTTCTTATTTATTCTAGAATTTACTGACACAAAAGTTTGCTTAAACAGAAACTTAATTAAAAAACTTGTCTACGAATAAAATTAAATTATTGTCTCCTAGAATTTCTTTTAAATGAAATTGATTTAAATACCGACATAACACGAAAACTACGATTTCTTAACAAACCTAAACGTGGTCACGACAGAAAACTGTAAATATGAGCTTATTGACAACAGTCTTGATTTTTTTAATGCTCTTTTGAAGTTGTGCACTAACTTTTTTATAAACTAAGTACCTACTACCAATAATATATGAACTCTGTTTTAACCAGGCCGTCAGTGGTAATAAATTTATTCTACAGACCAACATTGTCACATTATTTAGACAAAATAAATCTAACAGAAAAAGAGTAAGATATTATCTATCTATCTAACAAAACATGACAATATTCAATTCTTAATTAAGAAAACATTAAATGTATTTTCTTGATAAAAACAATAGTTTACCTTTAGTTCTAATTTGTTCTGTAAATAAAACCTAGCCTACCACGAAATGCTTACAATTTGATCAATTATTTTTCTACTGCTGATCTAAGAAATCAAATTAGACGTACATTTGATGATCATCACGAAAATAAAAAAAGACCCTGTACACACGAGCGACTCACGACCTGCACTCGGGGCGTTCGACATTGTTCGGCCAATCGCAGACGTTGAGCTTTGTGTTGAAGACTGTACCTGAAAGGCAGCTGAATTGCTTGCCTTCACCGTTTACGCATCGCCAGTACTGAAAAGATACAAACAAAATGATGAAGGTACTGTTAACAACGATGTGTTGTTAACTAAGTTTTTTTTTGCATGTGTCTGGCAAGATGATCTTTAGTAATAACATAGATTAATGAAACTGTATTAAGTAGTTTTACAGAGAAGTATGGATACACAGTTTGTTATTACACTAGGCAGGCATTCTTACCTTATCGCAATGTTTCTTATCAGCCACGTAATCCTCTTCGTAACTGCAGACATCCGAGTTTTCAATTTCATTTTCCTGAAAAAAAAAACATCACTAAGTACATCTAAACATAACTAATTAACGTGCCGTAACTAACGTGCCATTTATTTTTTCTTCCCAGTTAATAAAAAAGACCACAAAAAAATACCTTTGGTGGCTCCTCAGGATTTTCCGGCTTCTGCACACTATCGTTGTCAATGTCCACCGCGGCTGCTGTTGTCGCCTGCGTGGTGGGTCGCAAGGTCTGAGTCGCGGTCTGAGTCGCGGCCTGTGTCGAGGGCCTAAGCGTCGTGGTGGTCGGAACCGGAGCCCCCTCGCTCAGGTCCGAAGGCGTCGACGGCGGCCTCGCCCATTCCGGCTGATACATTTGATAGCGACATGAGTAATGGCCCTAACATTTGTTTTCTCGAGATTTATTACCGACATAACTGGGACTCAATTTTTGTCGGTTTTATTAGTGATTTGTTTGAGGTTTATTCAGAGATTCTTATTTGTAAGAAATAAGGCTTTTTGGGATTGTTTATCCGCTGTTTCACGAGTTAGAAGTCACACGTGGTACAAAGGAATAACAGAGTTAATTTGAGCTTTGACTCTTGTTGAAAGATTAGCCACAGCTCTGGTCTACTATCACATATTTAGCAAATTTTAACAATAAAATTATTGATACTAAAAGCACGAAATATTGGGAAACTCTCCACAATCTAAGTTTAAGTGCTCTAAGATAAATATTTTATCACAAAAGTAAACATGATTATGTGTTTTTTCAGTCTGAATATTTTAGAGGACATCATGAATCATAAATATTTATCATAAATATTTAAAAAGACCTGATTTTAACATAATGATGAGTTAAACCAAATGTTAAATAAAATCGTGAACATAATCTTACCGTAGGAGTAGTGTTGCCAGACTTGGGTGGAGGCACGGTGTAACTGCTCATGTGCTTATGCAGCAGCTTAATCAGCGGGTTTTCCTTGCCACAGAGTCCTCTGAAATCATCCATATCAATAGCCCAGACCATAGCCCCCAGATATCCTTTCTGCTTAATCCAGTCCATCTTGATCTCCACACTCTTGGGGTCTTCGTAGCCAACCCACTGTGTACCCTTGTAGGCGTAGGGACATTTGCCATGGTCGTCCCATTTCTTGGTCCACTCTGTTTTCTCAGTGTCCACTACGGTACAGATCTGAAAATATTTTTTCGGTCAATGAAAAAACTAGAGCAATTTATTCGAATTCATTTATTATCTGCCCGGCTAAGTGACTTTTATTTCCATTATTGCTCATTTATTCTCATTTAAACGCACCTAAAAGTCTGCACGATAAATGTTAACGATCCCAAAAAACAATGTGGAACGGATATCAGTAACTCAGATCGAGGTGGTTCTAGCAATTAAATTATATTGTAAACATATACATAGATAGATAGATAGAATATTCTTTATTGCACAAAAGTTGTACATAGGCGAACATAATACTAGATACCATTCTCTACCGGCTAACCTTTGGGTAGTGTTGACAACAATTTAGTAGGTAGTGCTAGATAACAAAAAATATTAATTACAAGAAACAAAGGAAAATACAATTAATAAATCGTGACATTAACATACATAAAAAATTATAATTATAATAGGTACTCACATACGTATTAAGTGTGAGCCTTATGCTATTCGAGGATACAATAGGACATAACATCAACATCATCTCATCAAAACGCGTTGACTGCGTTCACACGTTCACTGCTAGACATAGATGTCTCCACAGTGACCAGTTAACGTATAACTCGCATCCAGCGAAATAAATTAAATATTTAAATAAGAATCGACCCCCCAAATCAGCCAGGGTGAGAGTCATCTAAGGGAACCCAGAGGAAGGGTTGTAGAAGCAGCTTCCTTCTGCGTATTTTAACACCTTTACTGCGATCACCGAACTACGGAACTATGGAACGTTCTACGTATTGACATAAAAAAAGCCACATCTCATCACACTTTTAAACGAAAAGTTTACGCATATTATTTAAGTCAGTAATTAGTATGTCTCTCAAAGTCACTACTTGTATTTGTTGTTATGTATTAGTGTATATTTCTATTTGGTAGGTATATGTATGTGTATTAGGATTATTTTAGTTTGTTATAGTTTGTAATAGTTTTATATTTGTAATTAGCTCCGCCATCCTTTGTAGTCTCTTTTAAGCTTTATTGTCTGGAAGAAATCGCTTTAAGCGATAAGGCCACCAATTCTGTTACCTTCTTTACCATACTGTTTTATATATAAGTTTCTGTGAATAAAGAATTATCTACTATTTATCTATCTATCACCAATCTGCCTGATTATGGCAAAGTATGTGTGCTGATAAGGTAAACAATTACCTCATAGTAAGCCCAGAATCCAGTAGCATTGGTGTAGGGTGCAGGATGGCCACCGCCGGCCTCCTTGTTGATGTACGTTCCGAGTCCATAGTTATTGTTCCCGGCAGACAGGGTGAAGGAACGCCCGTAGAACGGGATGCCGACGACTAACTTGTTGGTGGGGCAGCCCTTCTCTTCCCACAGGCGGAGACCGTCGTTCTGATTGAACACACACTGGTGTCAATTCAGATGGCACAAAAACTTAACTAATTTGACATCACTAAATTTATTAATATTAGGATGTATTATCAAAATATCGACGGCAGCCAACAAGTGAACACTGTCGTCTGCCTACAATATTCATACACTGAAATCTCACACCAGCCCGTCGGGCTGTGTTACTGACTTTGGTGTATAGACTCCATAAAGTCTTACTGTAAACCTGATGACCCCACTCAGCACAATTCTAAAGATGAAAATACCCCTGGTGGAATCCCAGTTCAAAATGGAGCGTAAAACCTTACCATTTAATGTTTTGTAGTTTCTTTGTGTGCTATTGTACTAACATTCTGTTATTAACTGTTGGACAAAAGCTTCTGTTCCCTCATATTACAATCATTAATCAATTGGACCCAAGCTCTATCAAAAATGACCCTTTAATTATATAATAATAATTATAATAATATAATAATAATTATTATAGTGATTCACCGTTTTGATATATTTTTTACTGTAGAATAGTTTTATAATATTTTATTTTCTATAGTATAAATTTATTTTGTAACGAGATTTAAAATAAATGAAGAGAATAATAATAATAAGCATTTGTCTCTCACAATAGGTACTTAGTTAAAGATAAATGAATACAGGGGGGTATGTATTACACATGGCAAAATTATTTGGTGCTTTAATTGTATCATAAGTATTGACATAAAAAAAGCCACGATGTAAAAAGAAGTTATAGAAGACACTACCGGTGTTGAAAAAACCCAGGTCGTAATTGGCAGGGAAAACGGAGGTCGGTAGAAACCAATAATGTCAAATTATGAAAAAATCCTTTTCGGTTTTAATAATTTTCGGATCAGGAGCTGAACATTCCGAAGTTTCCTACTATGGCACCATGAATATAATTTACTTGCGAGAAAGGATACCCGATTTTATAATTTATTACGTATTCCGAGTATACTTAATTCCTTATAACAAATTGACTGCAGCGATTGGATTTGTTTCCCTGATTTCATAACATGCTGGCGTGTGTAGTTACGAAACATGTAATGTTATTCTGTGAATTTTTCTCCTGCTTCTACTTTAACATGCTATTTGTGGTTTTGAACGTTTACTTGGTATTTCTTACTAAATTATAGCTAGAAGCCAATCGTTATCTAACTTATGTGTCTTTTTAAAGTAGGAATATAATCATTTATCTACCTATAACACAAGCTGTACTTAGCTTGGGGCTATAGATGATGTGTGGATTGTCCAGCAATAAAGTTTTTTTTTTTATTATATTCTAGTAGTGGTTTTTCAATTTGACGACTTGTACCGAATCTTGTACCAATTTCGCATATCTTCATTCGTTTTCTTCAAGTTTTCCCAAATGATCGTTACGTATTCCAAGAGGCAGAAATTGTTAGAGTGGTGTTGCACTACATGCGATCTGAATCCGAGAAAATACTTGAAGTAGGAATTATGTAGATAAATATTCCGAAGATGAAGCTTGTGCTTGTTTTGGGATCGGATATTGGATTAGTGCGTTAACAATATTCGAATTCGGTCCGAGTGTTTTTAGACACTATGTATGCCTATTATCACAATGCAGTGCGCAAGGCAATATCCAAATTCGGTCCGAGTTATATCCATATTTCACGGATTTCGATCGGATACAGTGCGAAACTGCTCTTAGGTTTTATCAAAAATTTTATTTGGGTACATTCAAATGTCAAATTGGGACCGAACCTACGTACTCATCAATGAAATTCATGTTCTTCGCAACCTTACCACATTGAGTTTCTCATATGCCCACTGGTCGTGAGGACGCTTGTATAGAGGTGAATGCACATCAGCGAAGCCAGCCCAGTTTCCTCGAAGGTCGTAGGACATCACGTGGATAGCGTCGAGTTCCCTAGTGAATAGAAAAAAAATCGTTTATTTGCATTACTGAGCCATGTAAGACTTTGAATTACCGACCCAGCTTATAAAACCAGCCAAGTGCGAGTCGACTCGCATACGGGTTCTATTCCATCGTACATAACTATTTCGAAAAAGATAGACACTAAAAAACGGATCTTTGTAAACAAAAATAAAATAGCAATAAGCCAATAAGCCAATAAGCCAATATGACGCGGTCACCCATCCAAGTACCGCGCCCGACGTTGCTTAACTTCGGTGATCGGAACTCAACTTGGTATGGACGTTGGACCCCTTAATAAATAAATTTATTTTATGTTTATTTTATGTTTATTGTTGTTACAGCCATAGTTATACACACCCTGTCAATATTTCAACAGTCTACCTATTACGGTTCAAGAGATACATCCCGCTGACGGACGGACGGACGGACAGACTGCGGAGACTTAGTATAGTTAGTAACAGTGTCCCGTTTTCACCCTTCGGGTACGGAACCATCAAAACTTAAAAATTTCGATGCTTGCAAGAAAACCCTTCCTAGGCGCGCTAAACGAGTCAACCAGTAAAATGCTATTCAAGCATTCCTCATTAATACATTCGATATTTCTTGAAGCCATGGTGTAATTTTTTACATAATAAAGATTATTTCTAAAAGGAATAAATCAACCCACACGTTATAAAAAAATAAGGCACGGTTTCTGTTTGTGTCTATTGATATGTTTTACAAATTCAAATATAATTTCTAGCGCATCCGAAAGAAAACGCGAACGTATTTCCGAAATTATTTACTTTGGTTAGATAAATACTAAGAGATCTATTCCATGCGCTAGGGATCCCGAAGCTGAGAGAATACACGGAAGTATCTAATCTCCTAAAAGCCTTAAAACAACCCTTAAAACTGTGAGCACGCGTAGGTTCAACAAAGCAAATATTTTATAGGTATAACCTGCGTAAATAAAGAAAGGTATTGTGAATAACGCCATCTCTAATGTTGTCCCACTCAGTTTGAATTCGATCTGAGCGGGACAGCTGGAGAGATGACGTCATTTTCCGCACCATAGTTTACTAATTTCTGCCCGCGGCTTCACTCGCTTCGGTTTTAAGGAACGCGGCACTTATTTCTATCCCATGGGAACTTTTTTATGGGGTAAAAAGAAGCGTATGTTTGATTCCAGGCTTAAAGCTACACCTAAGTAAGTAATTTCAGCTCGATCGGTTCAATCGTTATTGCGTGAACAAACATCCATCCGAACATCCAAACATTCGCGTTTATAATATCAGTATGAAGTAGGTACCCGAGTTATACTAAGTTCCCATGGAAATGTTGGGTGTTCAGAAAGCAAGAGATAAATTTAGGAAACCTTGCTCTTCGCCAGTTTAATACAAAGACGGGTTCATACAAACCCATTCGGTATTAAAAGTTCACAATAACGGGAATAAAGCTACTTTAACAGAGCTGGAAAACCAGAAGTAGCGTATCTTTGATCAAAAAAATAGAGTTTTCATATTCGAAAATGATTATTAGCGTTTCAAAATGAATAAATTCTCAAATAAAGAGGGGTGTTATAAGTTCATGTGTGTGTTTACGACACATCGTAGCTCCAAAACGGATGAATCGATTTTGATTTCGTTTTGAAAGGTGACTTGATCAAAAGTTTTTAGCGTGTTTGAAGAAAAACGGTGTAGCCGTTTAAATGTTTTTTTTTTATATATACTACTAGCCCGTGACTTCGTTCGTAGGTAGCTAGACGTTAAATTAGAAACCTAAGAACTCAACTCTCTAGACTTAACAGTTTGAATTGTCCGATTAATTTATTTATTTTTAAAATTTCAAACAACATATAGTTCAAACTACCTACGTACTATGTTCCTAATATTTTCGAAAGTTTTAGATTTTTGCGAATTTCAACATTTGATACGTACCTATCGGATTTCCACTGCAAGCGAAGGGGACCGAAAACTGCATAAATATTTTTATTTCCACCACCAAATAGTAGAGCAGAAAGGAGTGAGCGAGCAGAAAGCGTTGAAATTAACTCCGTCCACTCATCTCTCATTTCCCGCGCAACCTTTTCGCGGTAGAAACCCGGTTTTATTGTCTACTCTACCTACCCAGGTATATATTTCTTACTCTAACTTAGCTACATTCTTAGTCCGTGGCTCCGCGTGGGGTTTATGGTTATAGGTCATAATAAAAATACCGTATACGAGTGATTTGTAGTCTTGTCACATATTATTAAATATTCTGAGCTGCTACAAGTTTTTTGAATTTACATGACTGAATTTACTGTCTGTGAAAAGGTTTTTCTAGGCTGGGAGAGTTTCCTTTGCAGGTAATCCATTTTTCTTCAGAGCAACCTTCGATTTATACGAGTATATTTTCCAGACCTGGTGAAAACATCTTGAATTTATAAGTACTATTCTTTGCTGAATCTTTTAAATCCATTATGGTTATTAACACTAAAATAATTTAGAACGGGATATTTACCATGATTTGAGCTTTGAGTTTTCCAATATTTCGACAGAGTTTCATGTGCACTTCATGACCACGGAACAATCTTCGTAAATCTTCCGTTGTAAATAACTTTATTCTATGCTAGTTTGTATGTTTTATTTATAAATTAATGCAGAAAAATTACTTATGTTAATCTCCAGAACTATGGGTCCGAAGTTAAAAATAATTCTTTCCCTATTAATTGAGTGATCTTTTATTCATTACGTTTGCCGAGTCGCGGTCTTCACTTAAGAGAGTAGGCTCTGTCTGCCCCGGTAATTCGAAATTAAGCTAGACCGTGGCAGACCGGATATAAATCTTTTCTGCCCGTCCTGCTCCGATCTTTCAGAATTTTTTCTCTCATATAATGATGATGATGATGTAAATGATAAAATCTAGTTAGTAACAACAATGTACCTACTGTATTTCTATAAGAATTTTACTTTGTTTTGTGAACGAATAAATAAATAAATTAATTATTTTTATGCGCGTTTTCCCCCGTGAGATAACAGCCAACAAGACACTTATCAGGGGGAGGCCTGCGTCCAGCAGTGGACCAATGGGCTAGGCTGGGTTGAGCAGTGGGCTGTGGAGATGGAGAATATAATAAGAGAATATACTATTATTTTGTTCTACTCACTGGCAGAGCTCGGGAACATGGTACCCTTCCATCAGTCTGAAGTTAGCGAGCGGTACAGCCGCAGTCAGCTCCCATCCCTTGTCTTCCCTGATGAAGGCCCTCTTCAGCTCCTGCACGAAGTACAGGAACTTGTCCTTATCAGAGAAGGAGCCGCCTCTGTCTGCCGCACCAGGGTACTCCCAGTCGAGATCCAGGCCGTCGAAGTTGTATTTGTTCATGAAGGCTGGTAAAAATAAATACAATACTAGCTTCAGCCCGCGGCTTCGCACGCACTCTATCGGGATTAAAAGTTGCCTATGTCAGTCCCTAGGATAACGTCTACCTCCCCGCCAAATTTTATTAAGATCCGATCAGCCGTTTAGGCGTGAAAAGGTAACAGACAGACAGACAGACTAGATTTTTTCGACGGGGCAGTAAGGGCAGGTAACCTGAACCGATCTACACCAGTTAAGGTACATACAGGAAAATGGTCTTAGGAAACTATCCATAATTTTTAGACAAGTTTTCATCCCCATTCTCAGATTTAAAAAAAAATCTACATTTAGCAAAAAAAGTCTTGGTCCTCTAGAAGTTATCAGTTTTTTAAACTGATAACTTCTAGAGGACCAACTGAGGTTGGAATACTAAAAAAGTCAGCTATCGCAAAAAATTTTGGCAATGCCATTTTAATTGATAAAATTAAATAAAAATTTGTGAATGGGGCGGAAAGTTTCTATTTTTTTGTGTTGTGAGTTGTTTACAAACATTGTACCTCGAGAATGGCTTGAGTGTTGTTCCATAATCTACCTATTCTATCTTTTCTATTAGAATATCTAATTCATGTGCCTCTCTCCAACCCTCCCTTTTATGTTAATGTCACGGATTTATTAATTGTATTTTCCTTTGTTTCTTGTAACTAATAATTTTTGTTATCTAGCACTACCTACTAAATTGTTGTCAACACTACCCAAATGTTAGCAGGTAGAGAATGCTATCTAGCATTAAGTTCGCCTATGTACAACTTTTGTGCAATAAAGAATATTCTATCTATCTATCTAAACAATATTCAAAGTTAATCACGTTAATGTAAAAATAATCAGTCGATTTTATTACTTCGAGTCTGTTCTATGCGTGAAGAGCCTATAGCAATCATAATAATTACATTCTCTTCAATTTACGTAATGCTTCTTGAAGACTGGACGATAAATTGTAGCGGACCGACAACAAGTGCGTAAGCCCTTAATGTGATGAATGTTTCCATCGTGCTATTTCACCAACGAAACATCAAAAAGCAATATTTAAACGATCAAAATTGTATAGAAAGGAAGCAGAAGAAATTTATATTGGAACAGTGTTTTTAATCTGATTAAATTGTTGTGCGCCTGCCAAGCGAAGTAATTATTTATTTTAATTTTATATTTTGTCAAAACCCCATCGAAATATGGCGGCGCTAGTGAGAGTCGGGGTTGCGCCTTAACTAACAGATCACATAAGCCTATATTGTACTTAAATCGCTATGTGCCACAGACAAACCATTCTCATTACAAATGATTTATTACGCAGAAATATGGCAATAATTTGCAGAGTCTCAAAACAAAAGGCTTTCAGGGATGGAATAAAAATTCCTGGTGACGTATAGCCCTAAATTCAGCGCGTGTGGTATTCCGCCATATATCAGCAGAACTACCTACATGATGACAGAGGAAAATTTAATTAATTTTGGGAATATTCCGTTTAAAAATGAGACAGACTTAGCTTCCTCTCAAGTAGACATCTCATAACATCACACTACACATTGTGTTTGGATGTTTGATACATCTTCACGCCATAACTACTGAACGGGTTGTGCTGAAATATTGCGTAGAGGTAGTTCTAGGCCTGGATTAATATCATAAGCTACTCCTTTTCCCGAAAGAAAGCGTGCGAGCTGCAGGAAGAAGCTGTAACATAAGAAATGTGTATATCCTATTGCTTTTATATCGTTAGTTTACTAAAGTACCTACGGTAAACAAGAATGTTATCTAATTTCTCCATTTCCGGATTTATTGTTTTCCTTCACATAACCGTCAATAATCCATGCCGCTTTTGTAAGAACATGACACACTTTACGTTATCTCTGCATTGTTATAGCTTGCTTAGCGTGAAAGGATTATAAGATACTAGTTTCTGCCCGTGACTTCGCACGCGTTGTTTCTGGCATAAAAAGTAGCCGATAGAAACGTTATTTTAAGTCAACAAAGATCAAATTATAGTTATATGGAAACGTTTCCTTTTTAGGTTATTTGTATTCTAACTCACATCACTGAGAATCCGTACTTCAATTTTTAGTTTTATTTTTTATGTAGATTAAGTATATGTACCGACTATTTTTGAAGACTTTTTTTACGTTCTGATGTACCTACCTTTTTGCTGTGTTTTATATACCTTTGTATTGTGTGTTGCAGTTGCAAGTAAATGTTATATCTAACTATGAAAACTGATTTCAGGGACCAAATTTGAGCTCGTTTCGTTTAGTAGTTTTGGCGTTAATAAGTAACAAACAGATGATGCTGTGTGGATTGTCCAGCATTATTTATTTATTTTATTTTAATCCATCCAAACCTTCGCACTTATAATATTAGTGTGAAGTTTGATCCCCTATTACGTGTATGATACGACAAGATATATTTCTAAATCCATTGTGAGACAATCACAAATGAAACTGATGGAGTTAACGAGTGCCTAGCTAAATGCCAAGTTGTCATTTGTTTTTCGTCTTAGATCAGCAATATTAAAACAATTAAAATATAAAACAAAAAAAATAAAATAAAACTGTATGATTGCATAGCGTATTTAATATTCACACTGTCATTAAGCCGCGAAGGCCATTTATTAGCTTTATTGTTGCCAGGTTCTTGTTACTTATTTGGTATTTATATAAGGCCTTCTTTAAAATTAAATAAATAAATAAATAATTATCTTTATTATTTTGTCCGTTTAGCTGTTCAATCGAGTTTAGGTGTAGCACGACGAGATGTGATACGAGGAGGATGTTTACCATTTAGGTACATTTTAGCACTATGTCTTCTATCTCAGATCATCATAGTTCCAGCTTCCCTAGACGGATTTTAGCAGAAAAACTAACAAAGCAAATAAGTCAGACGCGAGATGAGTTTTATTTTGGAATACCTAATCAAATCACCTTTTTTTGTGTACCTAGAGGTTTCGGAATAGGTACCTAGTAGTGATAATTTTTTTTTTAAACGACTATGTGTAAAATGTAGAGGCAGCTTAGCACGGTTTACGATTTGGAAACCTAGCGATTTCATCCATTATTGAATTATTGAATATGACCTCAGTGATCAGTACGAAACTCACCAACAACACTTCTGACGAAGGCCATTCTCGTGTTCTTCTGCGCCACCATGTGGGAATACTTGGAGCCACCCTCGGCCCAGCCTCCCACTGCCACCATGAACTTGACATTGGGGTGTTTGGAGCGGAGGGATGTGAAGTTCTTGAAGCCACCTTGGTCTACGTCAAGCTGGAAAAAGATTGGTTTTGGTTTGAGAATATTCTAAATCATTACATAATTGATTTGGCGTGACCGCGCAGGGCCGGTGATTGTGAATCTTTTAATAGCATAATAATTATGTCCAGCGGTGGCGGTGATGGTGATAATGATGATTTCAATTTATATGTAAAGGTTAGGAAATGAATTCTAGCTTTTTGAGAATATGTCTTTATGAGAACAAACCAGAATATCAATTTGTTCAATATGAAACCTAAATTTAATAATAAAAAAACAAAACCAAATGTAATTATTACTATAATTTAGACTAATCTTAAACTATAAATTATTTTAATCTAATCTTAAACTATAAATTATTATCAAATAATAAATATAGTGTTATGTTTTGATTTACTTAATTTTTTAGTCCACTGGAGAAAGAAGTGAAAAAGAAAACACTAGCACATTTATATATCGTGTGTCTAAAACATATTTGTTTTGTCCATGTCCTTCCCTCCAATGAACCTGTCAGGGGTGAACTATCGATGGAGCTCACTGTACGTGACTTATTGAAGCAGGACCTTACCTCAGGGTCAATAATAAGAACTTCGCTTGACTTCTCCGTGACGCCGATGAAGGAGTAGATGATATGAGTGCAGAGATCCACGGGAATGTCTTCGATTCCATAACGGCCCACACCCGGTCGGTATACCGCCCAGTTGCTGAAGTAGCAGACTATGCGAGCTTTGCTGTCCTCTGCTGCTGCATGACAAAATGAGGCTTAAAAAATACGTCTAAACTAAATACTTTTCACGCATACTTAGACGCTACATAAATGGCTTCTTTTGTCACCAAGCTAAATGAAAGATCATTTGAAATCTTTTTATAAAAAAATACAAGAGAACGCTTATATTATTAAACTATTAAATTATTATATTATACTATTAAAGATTTCCTCTCACATATAATTGTTTTGTATTCCAAACATTTATATCTGAGAGTGCTGCTTCTAAGCAATGTTATTATTTGTATTATTTTCATACATTAGGTATATTATTATTTTATTGTTGACTACTCTAAGTGCACTGTGGAATGCCATGAAACAAATGACTAATATACATATATCTACTACGATAAACTACTTACCGTTATTTTGAGATTCAGAATTGGTCACAAGTATTTCTATAATACTTGAAAGGTGTTTTCTGATAATTAAGACTATGTATCTTTTATTTATAAAATAAAATATGATTCTTTGTATATATATGTACAAGTTATGCCAGCCTATATACATACGTCCACTGCTGAACATCCTAGCCATGTTCAGCTGTGGAGACCGCAGTAGATTAGTAGTCGCCAAACAAAAGGCTTTGCTATAACCACCACGTTTGACATGGCAATTGGATTAGATAGATAGACAGATCATTTATTCAATAAAGATTCGTTACAAAAATTGGTTAGCAATGCCTTAAAGCCTATGTTAGGTTAGTCTAAGCACTGGGTTCTCTTTATTTTATGTATTGATTGGTTATCGCATTGTTGTGTTTATAACACACAGAAGTATACTGTTGCTCAAATTTATACAAAAGATCGAATTTTTTTTTAAATCTTTCTTATGAACCTTTTGTAACATATTTTTTGCCTTTTAAGGGTCTAGCCTAGCTTTAGTTATATTTTGTTCTGCAAATCTCAGTCTCTATGATTAATAGTTGTAGGGTAGGCCCTCTAAGGCTTATCGTATTAAAACTTTTCAGCAAACATCTACAATCTCCATTTATCAAAAGTTGGGAAAATGTAAACACGATTTTGGTATTTTTATTTCCAAAATTGCTTTTTTCATCTATCAAATAGTCTTCGTATAAACGTGTGATTCGTATGAAAAATTACAACACATTTTTTTCGACAGGCAAAATTATCTCGTTTTATAGGTGACCCCATTTGTATCCAACCAAATGACAACTCTAAAAATATTTTTGAAAAATAATTCTATTGGCTAAAGCGAAATTTTTTTATGAATTAGATTGCTTTAAGGTTATCGCAGATCTGGACCGCACCTAGTAGTGCGGTATCCGCACAGCAAAAAGAATGCGCATTCATATCGGCTTAAATTCATATACATTTGTATACATTTTACAGTGACAAAATATCTAATTTTAATTTTAATTTGTGTCTTGAAGCTTAATTAATAGTAAGCTTCAAGACACAGACACCGTCATCATCTTAATGTTACGAGTTAAAGCTCTATTTGAATGCTCATATTTGTATTGTATGGCAGCAGTGTTGGATGTGTGAGCGCCAACCTTTATCCTCCAAATAAAACACCCCACAGTGAACAGGTTATTAGATAGTAAAACGAATAAATAAAGATTCTTGTTACATAGTAAAATAAATAGCGGTACCAATATTGATGAGATTCCTGCCACTGCTGCAATAACGCTGAGTGGTTTCGCGAATGCAGTGAATTTTCTATAAACTTTATTTGTAACTGCTTTCCAACGGAAAATGCAATGAATAACACAAACAACTACTTTATTATTTAATATATATGTATTGTATTGTGTAAACTGCGAGCTTACTTGATCTACTTATTCAATAATTGTTTTAAAAAGTAATAAACGCCTTGTATTAGACGTAAATAAAAATGTTAGTTTGATGCTTCGTTCTAACAGGAATTTCGAAATATCCTTTCATATTAAAACTTTCAAAACTATCATGGTTATTTCTAACGTTCATTTATACTAAAGTCATTAATAACGGGATACTTACCAGGTTTTGAGATACTTTGAGTTTACCAAAATTTCTATGATCACTGAATAAGTGAAGTCGCTGCGAGTGAGTTCACCGTGAGTGATTTACCGATCTACCCTCATCCTTTGTCATACAACTGTACCGAGATATTAGAAAACTCAAAAAAAAAACACAATCATGGTAATGAATTGAGTGTTAATAATCATGGTAGTTTTATAAGGTAGGTATTCTGTCGCGAACTTATGAAATGGCGTAGCGGGCGAACTTTTGTTCGCGTGCGACGCAGGAGACAAATGTTTCTACAATTTGCGTTGAAAGGATCGAGCTGAAATTTGAATCTTAATTTAATCTGATTTTACTACTTTAATAACATAGAGGTACTTACATTCAACAGCGGTTGTGCAGACTGCCAGGACGGCCAACGTCGCTAGTAGGGCTCTCATCTTGCACCTATTATGAAAAGCATCCTTAAATCACAAATAAAATAAAAAATAAATAAATCATTCTAAATTTTAATCACACTTCAGTTTTCAAAGTCTATCAACATTCGTCAATTTGTTTATCAATTTAGTTAATATAATAAAAAATTCAAATAAAAATGCTTTATTTCAGACAACCATGGGTCCTAGATTTGCGAGTTACAGATTTACACACAAAATAAAATAAAATTGACATATAAAATAATATAACCACTAATAGGCACTGTGTACAGAAAATCAAAAAGCCGACGTTAATCAATCAAGAAAATAGGTTGCTTCATTGATCAGTTGATCGCCCTCCGTTTAGCTTTTATCTTTTATCTTTAATTTTGTAAGTTTGGTTTTGGCTTTAGTTTTGAACGATGGCTACGAATATTGTAGGTAGCTAGTAGCTACCTGGTGTTCGCTGTGTGGTGCCGGTTTAGAATTTGCACCACCCTAACTCTTCCCGCGGGTGTCATAAGAGGCAACTAAGGGATATCCACCGGGAGCGGGCAGCAGCGCCCCCTGCAGAACAATTCTACTACCGAACCGCGATCTCCAACCCGCATGCCCAGCGTGGGGATTATGGGCATTACCCCCGTGAGATAAAAGCCAGGAAGGCGCTAATCAGGGGGAGGCATGGGTCCAGCAGTGGTCCAATATAGGCTGTGGAGGTGGAGGAGAAGCCTCCTCACCAGTCACTCACACGTTTTCTGCTGAACGTGGCTCTCACTAACCAGGGAGGTTTTACCATAATCACCACGTTGTTAGGTACCTACCTAACTAATTTAAATTAAGTACGGATGTAATCGGGTTAACTACGAGCCTTGTTTGTGTTGGAAGAACACCAACGTTTCATCCCTTAACGAGGGACTTCATCAGGTTGGTGTTCTTCCAACACGAACAAGGTTCGTTGTTAACCCGCTTACATGCGTAACGAATTCATCAATCTACGGTAGTTTTTTTATAATTTAAATTCGTGTGTGGTATTCGTTATTAAAATGCCTAAGCTTTTACCTATTATTGCATTCTCGATTCTAGAATCCAAG
Organism: Eupithecia inturbata; assembly: GCA_963662085.1. Classification (NCBI taxonomy): domain Eukaryota; kingdom Metazoa; phylum Arthropoda; class Insecta; order Lepidoptera; family Geometridae; genus Eupithecia; species Eupithecia inturbata. Next base: position 1,592,940 of record OY759196.1, on the reverse strand, counting down.
ATTTTAATTGGCAGCACGGAATTTTTTTTTTACTTAATTGTTTACGGGACTTTGACTACACTTATAAATAAAAAAAATTTGTATTTATGCTTGAAAACTAACATAAACTGATAACAATAACAGAAAACAACAAGGTAATAACAAAAAACGAAAACTTCAACAACGTTGCGCATGCGCAGCGAAACAGGTGTAAAGCCGAGTTCGAAAATGAAGGAGCGACAAATGTCCAACTGTCAAAAACAGATATTGTTTCGAGCTTCTGTGGTTTGCTCCGATGCCGATGTATGAACGTGATGAAGTCTCTTAAATTATTTTCCACCAATTTTGCTTTGTTTTTGTAACTAGTTTGTTTAAAAAAATATATCTAGGATCCTGGGACCGAGTATAAATAAATTCATGCTCTATTTCTCACTGGGTGATAGCTTTACGAGTTAAAGCCCATATTTGAATGCACGTTTTTGTGTGTAGTCGCTACCACCACATTGCTGTATTGGATTAATGAGCGCAGAGCTTTAGTCATTACTCTACGCCTTTTAATCATGATGGCGCCATTATTAACAACTCATGTGAAGAATGCCAAGTACGTACTTAATAGGAGCTTTGCTCCACTAGAAATTATTTGTCGTCGAGGATAATAAACTAATGGTTTTTAGGGTTTCGCGTATCTATAGGAAACCAAGAGAATATAACGTGGGACGGACGGACAGTAGAGGGCTATTAGTAAACAAGACTCTGTACGACCGTCTGTCTGGCAGCATGCTTTATCTCAGGGAGCGTTACAGCTAGACATATTTAGTTTTCAAAGTGTATTTATTTTTATTGCCACTATAACAGCAAATAATAAAAAAAAAATTAAAAGGCTCCGCAAGAAACGTAAATTTTATGGGCGTTTTTGTTTTGGTACGGATCCCTTCGTGTGCAAGTCGAACATGCACTTGGCCGAGTCGATAAATAAGTGTACCCTTGCAGTGACGTCATTTTAATTGCATATGCTGCAACAGACTGTTATTTACGTCCCTGGATAATAATCGCTGTATGTGGATACTGTTACGAGTAACGGGTAATCAGGGTAAATTATTTAGTTAGAGAATTTGTGTATATATCTACTTATTTATACACTAACACGTTTGTGAATTACCAATAACCCCAGGAGACCCAGGGTTTAGGTCAAATATATACATATATATTTGACCTAAACCTGGGTCTTTGCAAGACTTATATATACCTACCTATTTACTCTAATAGGTAAGTATCATCTAGACCTTCGTGATTCACCGTCGGCCATATCATCACTTCCCATCACGTGACACTGTGGTACGATGAAGACAACAAACGAAAGCCTACATAATGAATATAAAAAAAATGTTTTCAATGAGCATTCTTTTTTTCGTTGTGGCAATCTTTAAGAGAAGAACTTCCATTGGCTGAAACGATACGATGAAGCCAAGTTCGGAAAGAACGGCGGGCGACGCAATAGCATTGAGTATCATACACGAACCATTGGGCACGCTTTGGTCCCTTCTGTATTTCAAACATTATCAAACCCATAGGCTTGCAATTTTGCATGTTTAGTTAGATATAAGAATATTAAATTTTTATAAATAAATTATTGAAGTCCGGAAAGTACCATTTTTAACAACTGACTCATCAAAAACCTTAACCACTTCTAGATAACTTAGGAAGTTGAAATTTGGTATGAAGGTAGATGATCAAATTTTGTCGGAGAAAACAACCCGAATACAAAAAAAAATATATTTGAGGTATCAATATTGGTGCCGGTATTGATATACGTGAGGTTATTGTAAATATAGCATTGGATTACCTATTGTATTTAAATTTCACACAGATGCATAATAACGAAAAACTTAAATACATAGAAATAAATAATTCATGAAAAATAAGATTCCCTCTCATACAACAAAAGATGGGCCAAGAAAATATAATCGGCCCACAAAGTCAAATAAAAGAACACAACTTCGACATAAATTGCCCAATCATATTATGAATGTGTCTTGGCAAGTTCAACATTATAACAAACGCGGTGGGTGTAAACATACCAAGACAAAATAAATAATGAAAGAACGTAACAAATTAAGATTATGAACTGCTATAAAACTTGGCACCTATCAATATAATGATCTCAGCTCTTTTATCAATGAAGCCACTATTTGAATGAACTTGGCTAGTTTTCACTTTTATGTTTTTGATTGAAATTTATAATAATAATAATAATTTTCGCCTGAAGTTACCCGCTGCAGCACTGTTCTGTATTGTATCTTAACATGCTATTTCATACTAAAAACAACGTCAAACAGGTACCGAAAGACCCCATAAAATTCACACCGGAAAATTAAAAGCTGGAATATTTCATGTCCAAAAAAATATTTATCAAACAACAACAGCGTGCACAACTCGAAGTATTCCCGCGCCGGACGAAAAGGCCGATTTCCAACCAACACTCATATGTCACGTTCGCCCAATTTTGAAAATATTTTCATGAACTTTAGAAGATATTTTCTTCTGATCTTCTCAACTGCTCAATTTAAAGGTTTTGTAGACTTAAGGACCCGGAAAAACAGCGGTATAAAGTGCAAAGCCGAAAGTTAGTTGATAAAATTTGGCGAACATTTAGAACATAGCCTAACTTAGATAATAGGCTACTTATAATACCGAAAATACGCGTGCGAAGTCGCGGGTAGAAGCTAGTTTCTAAATGAATAAATAAATTTCTGCCAATCCGATCTACACAACCAACATTAAAACTACAAATAAATTAAATAATGTCCTCCTGGTCGAATTTTAGCCACGGCGGCCAGTCTCAGCGGAGACGCAGGGTCCCTATTTTTGTGCACAAGTGTGTGCGCAAACACAGGTGCACTCTCATAATGCAATGTGACGGCAGACTGACACCACCGGGGAGAGGCAACATATCACACTATCACATCACACAAATATTATAAATGCGAAAGTTTGAATGTTTGTATGTGTGTATTTCTCCAAAACTACTAAACAGATCGGGCTGAAATTTATCATACAGTTCTAGGCCGCGAATAAAACACAGGCATATTTTTATCCCATAAATCAGTTCCACGAAAGAATGAAAGAATATAAATGTACCTACTTGGTCCCATAATATTATACATAACAAGACACATACAATAATAGGCACGAGAAACACATAAGATTATAGAAGAAAATAAAAAAACAGATACAAATACAGTGAAAATTTGTTTTTTTGTTTTATTCATAAAATGGATATTTCTTCTAAACGCTATTGAGTTTGAGTATTATTCTTTCACTCAAATATTTGTCAAACTATTTTACGCAAACTGAAAATTTCACGAATAAAACAAATTATTTATACGGCTCCAGATATTTATTTTGTGTTCTCAAGGCCGTTGGGGCATAGACCGGCCTTAAACATTTCCATAGAAACAACGCGTGCGATGCTAGTACTTAACTAAATAACTACCTTCATAACTAATTGAGAATCTTAACGGCATTAGTGGATCAGTTGTAACGGCATGTCCCACAACTGTCACCTCATAGACCCAGTAACCTACTGCCCGTGTGTAACCCGCCGTCTGTTACTTACCTACGTGTATGTACTATTTCTCGGTCTCAATGAATGAGTCTTGTCGAGTCATCTGCATTATTTATTTATTTATTCAAAATATTGTACACTATCCTTACAGGCACACCTAATGCGATAGTGTCTTCTATAGTCACAATCATATAAAAAATACATTTTTATATGATTGTGACTATAGATAGTACAAATCGTCAACATTGGTCATATTTTAACATAAATAATTAAATTCCTAGTTTTAACATAATATTAAAAAAATAAATCTAACAAAACACAAACATTTTAATTTAATAATAACAATATAAATTAAACCAATAATAAATAGTTCATCTAACATTATAATAACATACAATAAATAATAAAGCCTTTACCAACTCGTTTAGGGAGCAGTCAAACTCGTCTGTCCTCTCTACAAGTAAATTGAGTGTACGAATGCATCAATATCATCAGCATACTGTAGTCGACTCATCATCAACCTATCTTAGTCCATTGCTGGACATAGGCCTCCCCTTATGAGCGCCATTGCGCCCTGTCTTCAGCTTGTCGCATCCAGCATCTGCCTGCAGTCTTTCGCAGATCGTCATCCCACCTGGCCGGAGGGCGCCCTACACTGCGTATGCCGAGTCGCGGTCTCCACTCAAAAACACGTTTACCCCAGTGGTTTTCGGTTCTTTGGGTGTTATGGGCGGCCCACTGCCATTCCAGCTTGCTAATTTTCTGAGCTATGTTGATAGCTTTGGTTCTCTGTCGGATGTATTCGTTACGAATCCTATCCTTCAGAGAAACTCCGAGCATAGCTCTTTCCATAGCTCGCTGAGCGACTTTGAACTCGTGAGTGTCCACGTCTCAGCTCCGTAGGTCATAACAGGTGGGGCGCACTGGATAAAAACCTTCGTTTTCAAGCATTGCTGTATGGATGACGAGATGACTCCTAACCTAGCTGAATCCTCCTCTTGGCCTCCTTCTCGAAATTGTTCTTACCTAACTTCAGAATCTGCCCGTAGTAAGTGTACCTGGAAACAATTTCGAGAAGGTGGCCATGTACGACGACCGGTCCTGGATCAAAGTGGCCATTGATCATGACTTTGGTTTTATCCAAATTCATGCCAAGACCGATACATCGCGAGGCGGTGGCTAGGCCTCCTCTAGCGACTCCGCCATTAGGACTATGTCATCGCCGAATCGCAGGTGCGAGATGTAATCGCCGTTTATGTTAATGCCCTTACTTTTCCAGTCCAGCGTCTTAAAAATATCTTCCAAGGCGCTCGTGAACAGTTTCGGGGATATGACGTGCCCCTGTCTCACTCATCTGCGCAATTGGATGGGTTTAGACTGCTGGCCCTGTACTTAGACACTCATGGTGGCGGCCTCGTAGAGACATTTCAACACTTCGATATAACGATAGTCTACTTGGCAACGCTGTAAAGATTCCAGAACAGCCCAGGTTTCGACGGAGTCGAAGGCCATCGCCTTCGTCTCCGTCGTCGTATTGACTAGCATTTGCCCCCTGTGATTCCTAGCTCCTTATCCATGCGGGCCAATTCACAAACATTACATTATTGCGTCGGAATAGTAAATGGTTTAACATAAAGTGTCGCTTTGATAGCGCTAATTAATTGTACCTACCTACTTCAAACTCACACCTACACTCACTCTCGTCTCAAAATCACAATAGTTCCTACCTATAGGCTTAATATCAAATACGTCCTGCTGCGAGAATCAAACCCTATCAAACCTTATCTGCTATTGACCCACTCGGTCACGAAAGCCGTCAAAGTCAATGTTATCCCAAGTTTCCCTTTATTTCCCTGGCATTTCAATATCGTACGAATGGCAATCGATAGCGGCCTTCGCCTCATTACAAAATGAACTTTGTATTTTCGTGAAGTTTAACAATTGCTCCGAGGGGCACGAGTATCGCATTTAACTCTTAACGTTTAATTTGTGATTTGAGGCATTTGAAAATGTCAAAATACTTAATTTTAGTTAAGGATTTGACGGGACAAAATTGTGATGTTCTACATAGCAAAGGTAGGTAATGAGGTGTGCTAGATAAATGAAAAGGATGGTGTCAATTATGATGTCGCCAAAACTAAACTAAACTTTTTGACTAATTGACTAATTAGTATTAGTCAATTAGTCAAAAAGTTAATAGTAAGTAAATTATAGTATAGTATATTATAGTATAGTTACTATAATATACTATACTATAATTTACTTACTATTTGACTGCACTAAAAATTATGCCATGCTTTTTATTTCGATTGTTTTAAAAGGGAGGGCAAAATTATTATTCATGTATTTAATTAATTTTTCATAGCGATTTATATCAACTACGTAGATAGAAAAATAACCTGTTGATGTATCAACAAGAACAAACTTTTACAGGACACAAATCTAGACGAAATAATTGCAAAACATGAAGGAGAATTACAAATTTTTACTTACGCCGACCTAAATTTTGAAAATTTCTTGGTGGTAAGTACGATATGATCCTACAACAGCAAGCAGTTCTGAAGTCCCCGTGTCTTTAGAGAAGTTGTTTGTGACACATACCTAAAGTGTTTACCTACGGACCACAAAGGAACCGGTCGACAGCTTTCCATGCAAATGTATGCTAATAACGTCCTGTCTTCTTACAAAGACAAATGTTTGGAACTTTTACAAGATGTTATTGGAAAGATGTGTTCACCTTCTTGGTGTTGTTTTATAATTTCTCTTGTTATTTCGTGGCGTTGTCGTAATTTGACCAAAGCACTGTATTCACTCGGTTTGTTAAGTACGCAACTACCTAAAAAAAGGACTGAAGTGTTTCAGGGTTAATGTATGTACTATATGAGTTTATTTATTCCACCATAATTTTTAAACGTCTGATCAGATTTGGATACTTATATGGAGTTTCGTTAAATCCTTACATCATCCCGAGTAACACGCGGGCTCACTTAAGGGCCGTCGTGTTTTTGTTTTTTTTTTTTTGTATTATAAATAAAAGTTTGTTTCTTCAGACAGAGATCCAAAAATTACACAAAAAAGTGCATAAAGATACTGAAAATAAAAAATATAAGCACCAGTTCAGAATTTTTTAGTCTCATCACTCCACAGCAAAGTCCCACCCAAGGAAGCTGAGAGTGAGTTAGGACTCTGAATGTTTATGAATATTCTTGTTAGATATCACTACTACAAACTCGATGTAGAATGTTCCCAAAACCGCCCATACTTAACCTAAAATTCACTCTGATGCAACGTTTTTTTAAACGCAATTTACATAACCTGCCGATATGAGATCTTTTCTTCAATAAATATTGCCTACAATTATATCTGAAACACGACGCCAAGCAAGTTAGTTTTAGTTATTTGTCTCGTAGTTTGTTTACAAACATTCTACATCGAGTTTGGCTTAGGTATAATTCTAAAGGACCGTAGATGCCTAGCTATAAATAAAATACATTCTCAATTACTAACTCAACACAGAGCTATACTCTAAGCCACAGAAAACAGCTATTAGACAATTAGACATAATTTACACAAAATACCTTCAGCAAAAGGATTCTTTACACCCAATGTAATACGGACAAGAACAGAGCATTTTTAGCGCAAAAATAAATGCATCAGAGCAATATGTGGAATCCCGCCTGATCAATCTTGCAAACCGTTTTTTAAGGATCTTGGTTTGTTGCCCCTACTATCGCCTTCGTACGTCGCTTTATGTTTATGAAATCTCAAATTTTGTAAGGAATCATGGATATTTGTTTCACAAAGCGTGACAAAAATGGCGACAAAAATCCTAGGCAATGTAGAGACCCGAATAGGCTTATTCTAAAAGAAACTGCAAAATCAGCCAAGTAATATTAACTCAACGATATCGATGAATATTTTTTCTCTCTCTCTCTTGATTCAGTACCGAGCTCGAACAGAACATTCAAAAGCAAATAAGTTCAGACTTGAAGAGCAGTTAAATCCAGCAAAGGCTTGAAGAGCAGTTAAATCCAGCAAAGGCTTGACGAGCAGTTAAATGTAGTGTAAATCTCCAAGGAGAGACGCAGTGCCCTTCTGTGGGTTTGAACCGTAAGCAAACAATTTGATATCTGTAGTTAGTCCTAAATAAATAAACACACTCGTAGGAACGAATCCTAAATAGCGTCTATGCGAAAAATGTTTTATTGATGGTCATTATAATAATATAATAATAATGCTGGACAATCCACACAGCATCATCTAGCCCCAAGCTAAGCTGAGCTTGTGTTATGGGTACTAGATGACTGATAAACATAATACAATACATAACATAGATAGATATTTTTTATTATATATAGAAAATACCCATTGTAGTTCACTAATAAATAAATAACATGATTGTTCTAAAAAACTAAAAACCGACTTCAAATTTCTTAATTTACATTGTTTCTTAAGTTTTGCGGGACAAATACTAATCACTCGGAAATAAAAAAATTAAGGGTCCATCTCGAAATCATCTTCTATACATTATCAAAAGCAACATCCAAATCGGTTCACAATTGACGGAGAAATCAGCAAATATACGTTTAAAAAACATCGTACAGTTAAACATACAACCTCCAAACTTTGAAGATAGGGATTTTAGAAGTTGGTTAAAAAGAACTGGATTACTTTACATACCTGAATAAGCCTCGTTTTTAAAAGCACTTTTACACTGTTATCTTAGCCAAGTTTTAGGGGTAAAATTTTGTCATCTGTAACATCGTAGATCCGCTAAGATGCTCCATGTAGCGCTTAATTCTCCCAAAGTAATGAGCCGATTTAGTTTTTTTTTTTGTTTGAAAGGTTATGATCGAGTATGTTCTTAGCTATGTTTCGATTGAATTTTTGCAAAGATAAGGTATTTACCTACCTTAACTTATAAAACCTTTTCTATAGAATATTTTACAGGCACCGTATCGTTTTGGATACGACAAAATAGATTTGGCTCTTGTGAAATTATCATAGCCTGCAAGCTACAAGACCCTCCAATTGGCAGCCTCGTTAGAAAACATAAAAACTTCCATTGCACAGTATAAAATTTACGAAACTTGTAGCGTTTGTAAAAGGTTACACTATGTAACAATAATTAAATTAAATTTGCGAATGTCTTGTGGTTATTTGCTTAGATGCACTGGTGTCACAATGGATTTTCAAAACAGGCTTTATACAGGGTGTAATCGTTAAGTGTGCACAGGCGATTATTCCGTAACTATTGCAGATATCAAAAAACTTTAAACTGATATCGAAAGTACTTTACCTAATGAGTAAAATGACATTAATAACTTTTTAAAAATAAAACGAGAAATATCCAAAAAAATTACATTAATCACTCCCATACATTTTATTTCTTAGTAAGTACAAAATTTTGTGTTCAAAGCATATGTTCGAAGTGACGTCCTCCTTGTGCAATACAATGACGAGCTCTATTTACAGTTTCTAAATGAACTTTCCTTAACATTTGCGGAGTAATTAAAGCAATTGCACGACGTACACGATTCTGTAACTCTTCTAGGCTGTGTACTCTCTCAGCGTGTACGCTGAGACCACGTGTACGTGGTCTTTAACAAATCCCCATAGGAAGAAATCACAAGGCGTGAGATCCGGGGATCTGGCAGGCCAAGGGGTTGCACTATTATTGGCTATTAAGCCATTATAATTGTTTCGTAAGAAATTCATTACAACATTTGTATTATGTGCAGGTGCTCCATCTTGTTGAAAAATTATCGACCTTCTTTCATCGTCTGGAATTGGTTCTAAGAGACTTGGCATATCGTTTTGTACAAAGGAGAAATATCTCTGTCCATTTAAGGTTCCACTGTAAAAATATGGCCCAATGATCCGATCTCCAAGAATACCACACCACACATTAATTGAGAATCGCACCTGAGCTCTAACTTCAGTAGTTAAGCGAGAATTGTCAATTGAACAATAATGCGAGTTTTTTCTATTGTAAATGCCGCAGTTTGAAACATTACTTTCATCGGTCCATAAAATTGACCTTACATTGACATAATTATTGACTAGCCAATTGCAATAGACCAGCCGACGAGCAGGATCATCATTGTGCAGCGTTTGAGTAGGTTTTATCTTAAATGCTTTGAAGTTGTGTTTTTTTAATAACTTGTGTACATAATTGTGGGACACTGGAAATGATCGGGCCACTGAACGCGTTGATTCTTGTGGATTATCTTAGTTAATAATATTGTTATCTAAGTCATTATCAAATTCCGGAGCTCTTGTTCTCGAACCTTTTTTTCTGTTAAAAGATCCATAATTTATCAAATTGTTATCCAACTTACGTAAATACGTACCAGAAGGAACTTCTCTATCTGGGTACTCTCTTCTGTAGGCGATAATGGCCGCCCTATTGTTACAATCATGTTTGTAGTACATTTTTAACATGTCCCTCTTTTCTGTATTGGAATATGCCATTTTTCAATCAATAAATGCAACAATCACGATTATTAACGCAAATTGAAAAATACAATAAATTGGCGGGAACGAGAACCCGCGATAAAGAATTTGAATTTAGAACGAACACCAAAGAGTATCTTTCTTTTTGTTTTTATTTAGTATGTTGCTTTTCAGCTAGTTCAAATCAATACAATATTGAAACAAGGTTTATTATAAATTTGAAGTGGTAAGATAATTAATCTACACGTCTATCTACTTGAAATTCATTAATACCTTCATACCGTACATAATTATAAAATGACAAGGGTAAAATGAGTAGGTACTATTCCACTTAAAATAAGGAAACTAAAACCTTTCTACTATCTCATACTAAATGTATGGGAGTGATTAATGTATTTTTTTGGATATTTCTCGTTTTATTTTTAAAAAGTTATTAATGTCATTTTACTCATTAGGTAAAGTACTTTCGATATCAGTTTAAAGTTTTTTGATATCTGCAATAGTTACGGAATAATCGCCTGTGCACACTTAACGATTACACCCTGTATACTACTACTACTAACTAACCTAGCTAGCTTAGCTTAGTTAGCTAGTTAGCTTTTACTAAGTCGTCGAACCTAACTCATGTTATGTGTCCGCAAGTGTACAACAGGTTACCAGACTCGATTAAGGGGGTTACAGGTGATGCTATTTTTAAACGTCGCCTAAAAAGTTGGCTTATCGAACAAACATTTTATAGTTATGATGAGTTCATAAGCTTAAAATGATAGTTTTTATTATATTTTTCTAATGAATATTGTTATTTATTTATCGTTTTCTGTTTCTTTGGGAAATTATGTATTTTGTATGTTAAGTAGGTACAATTGTAGAATTTTATATCATGCTAAGATTTAAGTATCTGACATGTAACATTTTGTTATAAAAAACTATGAACTATCAACCTTCTTCTCTTTTGTTTTGGTAAGTCGCTTTTAGGTAGGATCGTCTTTGTTTCAAAAAAACATTTGTTTAGTAGGTGCCTGCATCTAAAACTGAAACCCTTGGTTTCCCCTCCTAATCTAGAGTAGCCATAAGCATGCTTATGAAGGGAAAGCATGGGTTCAGCTTCAGTTGTATGTAGGTAATGTTAGGATAGGTATCTTTACATACAAACGGTAGGAACCTAACCTACTCAAACAAAAGAGCAAAGTGTTTGGGAAATAAATTAAAAAACGCGTTTATGAAGACTAAATCCAGGTCTAGAACACATCTAAGCAAAATCAGTTTAGCAGCTTTAGCGTGAAAAGGAAAAACAAACATGTAAACTAAACCTCTTTCACCTTTTTAATCATTCAAGTATTCCAAATACCTGTAAATAGATATTCTGTCGTTCTTACTATCCTATAAATTCCGCATACCTATATTTCAATTCAACAAAGACCGCACTGCCTATGCGCTTACGCATGCAGCATACTGATGGTTTGATGAGTTCATCGCCTTCTGCAAGGTAACAGGGAACTAAGATCACCGGTCGAAAGTGAAAACTCTAGCACAGTTGCATTGGTGACCCTCGATTTAGCATTTTATTTACGAGCATTCGTTTATCACGAATTTTATATTTTCGCCGCTCATTGGCTGCATTTTACATACCTACGAAGATAAAAAAATTAACCAATAATGGTGAAAATAATTATACTGCGTGATACACTCACAAATGCACGTAAATAACCCTACCACCCTACTGGTCTAGATGCTGAGATGGATTGTTCTGTAACCCTACCACCCTTCTGGTCTAGATGCTCAGATGAATTGTTCTGTAACCCTACCACTCTACTGGTCTTGATTCTCAGATGAATTGTTTTGTAACGCTACCACCCTACTGGTCTAGATGCTCAGATGAATTGTTCTGTAAAGTCAAAGTCAAAGTCAAAAACTCTTTATTTCCATAAATACAATAAATGTTTACTTAGAAAAGGTCAAATTCTTAATAATTAAACACTGACACGGAAATAAAGTGATATTTTTGATTTCAGTCGCTTCGGTACGTAGACTAAAGTAAAGAAGCGACGAAGAAACCTTTAGCCTGTTAGTTGTTATTTTTCGAGTTATTTTTCGAGTTGGAGCAAATTCCGTCCCACGCTTTTTTATCCTCTAGATAATCTGATATTTTATAGTAGGCCTTTTTACACAGGAAGGTTTTGACAATTTGTTTGAATTTATTTACTGATAATTTTTGCAACTCACTAGGAGTTTTGTTGTAGAAGCGTATACATTGCCCTTTAAAAGATACATTAATTTTGCGTAGTCTAGTTGTGGGCACAGCGAGTTTATGTTTATTCCTTGTATTCAAATTATGTACATCGCTATTTTTAGGGAACCGATTGATATTTCTATGAGTGTACAATAGGTTTTCATAAATATATTGACATGGTACTGTCATTATGTTTATTTCTTTGAATTTATCACGCAGGGATTCTCTGGGACCCATACTATAGATAGCACGAACAGCCCTCTTCTGCAACACAAATACGGTGTTAATATCTGCAGCGTTCCCCCACAGTAGAATACCATAAGACATAATATGGAAGTAGCTGAAATAAACAAGTCTAGATGTATCCACGTCTGTAAGATGACGGATTTTTTTGACAGCATATGCTGCAGAACTAAGTCTTTTCGATAGCTTATCTATGTGTGCGCCCCATTGAAGTTTATTATCTAAGGTGATTCCTAAGAAAACGGTACTTTCTACAATTTTTAACGTTTCTCCTTTTACATTTACATCAGCCTGAACTTGTTTAACATTAGGTAGAATAAATCTAATACATTTCGTTTTGGTTTCAAATGCAAAAGCAAAAGATTATTTACATTAAACCAATGGACTACTTTTGAGATTGCATTATTCACATCATCGAAATTCGTGTCTTGTCGTTTCATTTTAAAAATTAATGAAGTGTCATCAGCAAACAATACAATCTCGTGATTATTCTTAACAAGATGAGGCAGGTCGTTAATATAAATTAAAAATAGGAAAGGGCCGAGGATAGATCCCTGCGGTACACCCATTGTAACTACAGACCCCGAAGACCGTTTCCCATTAAAGTCAACTCTTTGTATCCTATTACTCAAATAAGATGTAAGAAGACCCAAAGAGCTGTTCCTTATTCCATAGTGATTTAGTTTCCTGATTAATGTTTCATGGTGTACGCAATCGAATGCTTTTGACAAGTCGCAAAAAATGCCTAATGCATCTTGCGACTTCTCCCAAGCATCAAAAATATGCGTTACTAACTCTACACCGGCGTCAGTAGTTGACCTGCCGCGAGTAAACCCGAATTGCTTACTATGTAGCAGGTCATTTCCATTGAAATGCCTAAGCAATTGATGTAAAATAAGTTTTTCAAAAACTTTGCTGAATGTAGGCAGTACTGATATTGGTCTAAAGTTAGTGGGGTCAGACCTACTACCCGATTTAAACAGTGGGATTATTTTACTACATTTCATTAGATCAGGAAATACGCCACAATCAATAGACTCATTAAATATAAAAGCTAGATCTGGTGCAATGATATCAATCAATGGTTTAATAATTCTAACGGAAATTCCCCAGAGATCTGCAGTTTTCTTTATATTTAATAGTTTAAAGGTTTTTTAATATCTCTTTCATCAACATGATTAAAATTAAATGTATTTTTGCATTTAGGTACATTTCCTATAAGTAATGACTCGGCGATTACTTGAGAAGAGTTTAGACACTTTGTAGTAGAGATTGGAATGTCAGTAAAAAAGTTTTCAAATGCTTGGGCTACTTTAACATCATTTTTGATTGAGCAATCATTAATCTTTAAATTGTAATCATTAATGTAGGTGCTGACTTTTCCAGTCTCACTATTTATTATTTTCCAAGTTGACTTTATTACATTTTCACTATTTCTTATTTTTGAGCTAATATAATTTGATTTTGCTATATGACAAACTTTTCTAAACAATTTTGAGTAATTTTTTACTTTTACTTTGAACTCCTGGCTAAAATTGTATTGTTTTTCACTATACAGTTCATACAACTTTTGTCTACTCTTATGTATACCCACTGTTGCCCACTCACTAAAGTTAAGTTTTTCTGAGACCATGATCGACTTGGGTGTGAATATTGAATTGAACACACTGGTGAATTTGTTAAAAAAACTGCAATACGACTCATTTGGGTTGTTATGTGAGTGATAAGGTGATGGTGTAGACTCCCAATCCAATTTAAACCGTTCAAATCGACTTGTGGTCACAGGTATGTATTTTATTTTCTTTTTACAATTATTATTTTTTACTTGAATTTCTAATTGTATTAGTTGACCTAAGTGGTCTGATTTTAAATTGCTTATTATATTTTTACGAACAATTTTTTCATTTTGGCAAACAAATACATTATCTATACATTTTTCTGAGGTTTCAGTTATTCTTGTAGGTTCCATAAATAATGGCCTTAGATTATAAGAATTAAATAAATTAGTCAATCTAGTACTAAGGGAGTAAACTTCTAAAAGGTCAATATTAAAGTCTCCACAAACCATGATAGTTTTATTTGATTTTGAGAGTTTAAATAAAATATCCTCCATAACACTTTCAAATATTTCAAAAGAAGCTGATGGTGGGCTGTATACGCTTACTACAATAATTTGTTCCAACTCTACACATGCTACTTCGATGTGGCTTTCAACGGTTAAGCATATTATGTCCTTCCGGTCTTTAAATTTCATGAATTTGTTAAGTAATATTAATGAGCCTCCACGAATAGCATGTGATCTGCAAAAAGAGCTACCAACCTGGTGGTTACTGAAATTAAACATGAGCTCATAGCTTTTCAGCCAATGTTCTGTAAAGCAGATGATGTCAATATTAAAAGGGTTCATGTACAATTCCAACTCTAGTAATTTACTTTTTAATCCTTGAATATTTTGATGCACCAAGTTAGTAAACTTTGCATTTATTTCACAGGTTTGGTTTCTTTGATTCTTTATGTGACCAATATTATTTGACTGTTTAGGGCTAGAGACTTCCTCTGTTGTCGTTTTATCTAATTTAAAGGGTTTGGAAGAACTTCCAAGGTCCTGTTTGTAAGTTTATTACAATGCTCAAAAGAAGCATCTTGTATAGCCAAATTTTTGGCTGTAATATTAAAATAATAGGATAGCGAAACAGCTATCTGTCTTTTGCAATAATTTGAAAGGTAATAATTACCTTTTTAAGTCAAGTAATATTTCTTACTAACAATACTGTTAATATCAATCACATGTACATTGTTATGGCATGAAATAGTATGCAATGCCATGTTTAACTTATATCTAATGTTATTTTCTATTTTTGGCAAGCTGTCGCTGTAGGGGAATGTAAACATTACAATTTGATTTAATTTTAGTGAAGATAATTTGTCCATATACTTTATAAGGTCTGATTTGTTCACATTATCTCTATTTCCAAGTAATATTATTAAGTTGGAGTTATTTTGAAATCTTTCATTATCAATTTTGTGCATAATGTCATGCAGATTGCAAAAAGGTAAGCAATTATTTACTGAATGCTCCATATTCAAATTCAAGAACTGGCCCATATTTTTTCCAATTTCATCGCAGTACATTATGGTTTTTTTGTTTGAGCATGAAGCGTTGAGATCCATGTGGGATGCGGCTGAGACAGTACCACTGCAGCCGCAGCCCTCCAGAATCCTGCCCTCAAGACTCACCTGGCTACTGAGAAGCGCATCCATGGCCAGATTGAGTTCCCTTGTCTGTTCTGTAGTTTGCTCATAAAGGCTGATGTAATGCCCTAGGGAGTGCTCCGCCTGGCCAAGTTTGCATCTCAGCTCCTGCATGTCAGCTTCATACTGGGTCTGATTATAATTAAGTTGTGCTGTACAGATCTCTAGTTTATTTAAAAATTTTCTTTTACATTTAAGCTTAGCAACAACATGTTTTTGATTTTTTAATAATGTTTTTGTTTTTTTTATAAAATTGTTAATCCTTACATATTTTTTCAACTTATTTTTGCTTAATTTGTGTTTGTTGTTGGTGCTGCTAGCTGCCACATTACACACAGAGTCATCTTTTGTTAAGTCAATAGTATGTATAGTGTGCATGCTGCAGCCTGCAATAGAAACATGGCCCGTTGGTAAGTTAGCCGTCACTAGCTCATCAAATAAAGTTTGAGTTTTCGCGGTGGCAGAGCTCTGGGCCGCTTCTTCTAGCTGGGTGATGTGGTGGTGTGTATCACATAATTCCTTTTGCAGGAGTGAAGTTCTGTGCAGGGCCGTTTCAAACTCAATGCCACATTGTTCATCGAACCTATCTATTTTTGTCTTAAGCCTATCCTGTTCCTCACTTAAAGAAGTGTTCTGAGAGTATAGCGTGGACATCTCCTTTTTTAATTTTTTATTATTGTCTAACGCTTCTAAAAGATTTTTTTCATTGTCATCTCGTTCTATTTCTAATTGTGTAATCTGTCTCTTTGCTGACTTGAGTTCCAGTAAAGCCTGGTTTAATTTGTTGGCTTCTGCCTGGCGCAACAAGGCGCTTCTTGTATTCATTTCGAAACAGTTTATACCGCAACGAGCTCAGAACAGAAAATACAATGTCTGAAGGTTATGTTTCCAAAAATGCTGTAAGTACTTACGTAACCCTACCACCCTTCTGGTCTAGATGCTCAGATGGATTGTTCTGTAACCCTACCACCCTACTGGTCTAGATGCTCAGATGGATTGTTCTGTAACCCTACCACCCTACTGGTCTAGATGCTCAGATGAATTGTTCTGTAACCCTACCACTCAGATGAATTGTTCTGTAACCCTACCACCCTACTGGTCTAGATGCTCAGATGAATTGTTCTGTAACCCTACCACCCTACTGGTCTAGATGCTCAGATTGAATGTTCTGATTGTCATTGTCATTATCATTGTCATATCATCATTGTTTGTCGACGGTTCTTCTTTTGTTAAACTGCAGTTAGCTTAATTGTTTTAATTGTAAATACTAGTTCTAATTTGTTTTTATTATTGAATTGTAATTTTCTTTGTCAATAAAGATTTGTTAAATAGAAGAACCATCGCGTCGACAAACAAAAGAGCACCAAGCAGTGTTTTAAAATACATTTGAGAACTGATGTGTGTATGATGTCTTCCTAGCCGAGTATCGGCCACAGCGGCCAGTCTCAAAGGAGACTAGCCATCTACGAAGGACATAATTATAGTTAAGTAATTTACAATGGGATATTTACTAGGAATTGAGTTTTGAGCTTTCCAATATTTCAGCACAGTTTCATGCGCCATGATCACGGAATAACTGAAGGCACTGCAGGTTTTTATTGCAGACATACCGATCTACCCTATTTTTTTGTCTTTTGCTAGGAACGTTACCACTACCACCGGTTTCATTATCGAACGCAACTCGACCACGACGCACAACACTGACGGTATCAGAACGCGGCCTGGTTGGTAGATCAGTTCTTCGGTTTTTGCACATTCTCACAACAGGGTTCCGGTTCCGGATAATTGGAAACCTTCTTCTAACTGACTTTATTGTTACTTATTATTGTTTTCAAAGTAAAAAGCTTTGACGCGCGAGGCGTCAAAGATTTTTATTCATCAGAAAAGTAAATATTAGTACTACTTATTTTGTTCTTGATATTTAATATGTATTTATTTATTACATATACATTTTCTACTCTATGTATGTGTGTGTGTGTGTATAATGTTTTTTTTTCTACTGGATAAATATGAATGATTATGTATTAATCTTGTATCCCTGCCTTTCTTAAATTCTCAATTTTCTATCCATCCAAACTTCGATCAATTATATCATTGATCGAAGCATCCAAAGGTTGCCTGGAATAAATCGCCTCTAAGCGATAAGACCGCCCACCGTACCATTCTATTTTATGTTAATATCTATGTTTTTTATTTAATTTTGTGGTGTACAATAAATAATTTTGTATTGATATACTATTTATTAACCATGATAGATCTATAAAGATTTGACATATGTAATTATAGTTCAAAAGGGTGACCTCTCCCCGGAAGTGTCAGTCTCCCGCCCCATCGGGCTATGAGAGCGAGGGAATAGAGAGTGCACCTGTGCGCACACACTTGGGCACTAAGTATAATGTGTGTGTGGTTTACTTGCCGACGCTAAGCATTGGGAGACTTGAGTCTACACAAGAAGACTCTAGCTAGTAAAGAAGTCGATGTCAGCCTATCGGTTTAGATCTAACTAGTTGTTTTTTATTTTATTTATGAGGGATTAATTATCCATCGCCTAGATATCGGCACACTTCAGGTATTTACTAGAGTTGTTAGCACGAACAATTAATCACAAAGAGCCAAATATCTACAAGAATTTGTTAATTCAATTTGTTTCAATTTCAACTGGTCACAGATGCTACAAAATAGTGTTTATACAACATGGACAACACTAAAATACCATTCGTTACAAAATCGTACTCTTTTATAAAATAAATGATAATTAACATCTACATCAAAATTGCCTCCATTGTACCTCTAGCCAGGACCACAGGGTATTTACGCCAAGGCTTGTCTGATGGACATAGGCCTCCTATCATAAGGGGGTAACGCCAAAATTTCATGCTGGATATGCGGGTTGGGGATCGCAGTTCGGTGGTGGATCAGTTCTGCATGGGGCGCTGCTGCCCATCCCCCGGTGGATATCCCTTGTCGCCTTTCTATACCGCGGGAAGAATCGGTATGGTACAAATTCTAAGCCACTTCCACACGGCAAGCGGTATAGTAGAGACATAATTGATTTGCGGTGCATTTACTAACGATTGCTACTTAGCCAGATCCGTCAATGATCATGCTTAACTATTTATAAGAAGATCTTTTAAATAGAACATCGAAGGTATGAAACAAAGACTGCAGTAGGCAGTGAGCATGAAACTATTCTACCGCTGTCAAATTACGCAATAAATTAGTCGTCACTATCTTTTTTCGTCATCGGTAACTAATGCACAACCGGTACTAAGGCGTCAGAATAATATTATTGACAAAATAAAACCAGATTCTTACGAATTACTAACATCGGAAGACACAGTTAGTTACCTCTTTGCGTTTTTAGTGAATCGATATGGTTGCGTGAGATTTGTGCGTGACAGTCTTTTTCACTGAAAAAACCGCTTATAAACCCGTTTATACGTTTGGTTAGTAGGATGAATAATTATTGTTTGTTTACGAAGGGGGAATTCCTTTAACAATAACAGTTGGTAAGTATTTTAACACATAATAAAATGTTTTTTCTCGCTGTTGGTCGAGTTTCGGCAAGCATAAGTAGGTACGTAGAAGCTCTCAGATTAGTGATCAGATCACAGAGAAGTTTTGCGATGTTTCGGACTTGGTAAAAAACAAGCAAGATTAAGGAGACAACCAATATTGTCTCCTTAATTTTTTTATTTTGTTTGGCGGCCATTTATTAAATAATAAACAACCATAGTTAATAAGACCGCATTGTTGTAACACCGTGCAATATGAATAGCGTGCGATTGAGTAATATGAAATCTAGAGTCTGTCAATAAAATTTTAATATTTTTCACATTAATGCATTTACTTTCGCTGATAGAATTTGTCAAGTTCAAAAAGAAATGGAGGATGTTACAAATGTTTATAAAGCAAAACTAGAACTAATAAATTACACCAACTTATTAATTCATTAAAATTACAAATTAAAATTTTTTCCCACTGAATACATTATGTAAAATTATCAAAAATCAACTGATTTAAAATCCATGATTCGAATTAGTTTTCTAAGTAGATCCATATTTATTTTTAATTTTGGACATTATTCGAGTATTCTGCTAAATTGTACCTATAATTAAATCATTTTCGTAATCCAAATAACCCAGCAAAATATTTCACAGATTGCATTACCTACCTTTATCACTGAATTTGTTCAGGTAGGTAGGAACCTACTCTAACTGATACATGTTTGTTTATTGTATTCTTTTCACTGAACAATTTATTTGTTTACACATTTGCACATTTGTTGGTGTACTTACGGTTCCGTGGAGCGTCGACAGCGGCCAGCGTGCGATTGAGCCATGCGGGTAATGCACGCCCGTTTTATGCGTGCGCGCAGATATGCACAGGGTGCGATGTTATGTGAGTTGTTACCGACATATTGATGACTTTCCTGCTTCATTTTAGGAATGTTTGTGTAAATGTCAAGAAACTATTGTTGATGGGAATCAATAATAGTAATAACAAAGAAGATTAGAATACAATAATAAAAACAAATTAGAACTAGTATTTACAATTGAAAGCTTGTTAAGCTAACTGCAGGCTGTTGCAAACAATCTACAGGTAGCTCAACTGATACATATCAATACTAGTCGGAAGCGTCCCCAAGACGCTGGCTGCATTGCCTCGCTGTATGGCAATGCTGATGCGCTGCGCCAGATACCCACCAGCTCTCGGGTCACGCGTCGCGTCGACCAGATAACTTTTTAAAAAATAATAACTAATAACTACTATTGATTCCAATAATAATTATTCGAAGCTCGGAGGAAGATACATCATAATCAAATATTATTATAAGTACTTACCTACCTACCTAAGTAAAAGTAAGTAAAGTAGTAATTTTAAATTTCTGTTCTGTAACCGCTTCTTATCGTTAATTTTTCAGTTTTAGATGGCTGTGTGGTGCCGGCTTAGAATTTGTACCACCCCAACTTTTCCCGCGGGTGTCGTAAGAGGCGAATAAGGGATATCCACCGGGGGCGGGCAGCAGCGCCCCCAGCAGAACAATTCTACCACCGAACTGCCATCCCCACCTCGCATGCCGAGCGTGGGGATTTAGAGCATTACCCCCATGAGATAAAAGCTAATAAGACGCTTATCAGGCCTGCGTCCAGCAGTGGAGTGGCTGTTGAGGTGAAGTGCGATGGTTACGTTTTCTTTCTCTTGCTTTACCTACATCATTTCTTCTAGGTACTTGTTGGACTTGAATATTTGGCAAAAACAATTCCGGAGAAGTACATTGGCTACTTTTTCTAGGAAAACGGCAGTAGTTAATTGTCGAGTTTATGTATGAACCTAAAGCTATGTCTGAGACAATGAACAAAGTCAAAGTCAAAAACTCTTTATTTCCTTAAATACAATAAATGTACACTTAGAAAAGGTAAAATTCTTAATAATTAAACACTGAGACGAAAATAAAGTGATATTTTTGATTTCAGTCGCTTCGGTATGTAGACTAAAGAAGCGACGAAGAAACCTTTAGCTGTTAGTTGTTATTTTTCGAGTTGGAGCAAATCCCATCTCAAGCTTTTTATCTTCTAGATAAAAAAGCTTGGGAACACCCTGTAGACACAGACAACAAGATGACAGCCACCGAAAAGTGCAACGTATCAGACAATGAGAGCAGTGGTGGGTGCTGGGCCGACTAACGGTACAACCAGTCCTGATTCTTGTATAAATAGCCAATGATAAAAATTTCGAACCGCAATAAACTCCTGTTTACTTGAATTCCTATGGGTAGGAACTGCTGAGTTTTGAGGATATTCTCAAGCTCCCTGCACAAACAGCCGGCAGCTACCCGGTTTCTCAACTGATATTTTTTATGATAGTTTTGCTCTACATTTTTTAAAACCTGATTATTAATTATGGTAAAACCAGAATTGAGGGTTGTTTTATTTACTTATCAGCGTAATTTAATTACCTATATGTGTGTTAAAAATTAATAAATTTTTATTATTTTAGATTACACTCAAATTAACGCATTGCCTATAAACTGCCCAGCCTCGGCGATGCGATCCGCAGGGGCGCGCCGCCCCTCTCACGGGGCTGAAGGAGGTAGTATATCTGCGGCCATGGAAGTATTAGTATATGTAAGTCTTTTATACTCTTCCTAACTATACTTTAAAAAGTACCAATAAGCAGGTACTTTATTAAAGCGAGTTTGGTTTGTAGCCCACGACATCGTCAAAATTTACAGTTGGACTCAGCAGTTGCAGTTTATGGAAGTTTGTTATTGCCATCATGCACCATAAGCTGAGCTTTTATGGTTTCAGTTTTATATCACAATCGTAATAACCACAGACTTGCATCGTGAAGGGCCAAGATGTACCTGCATCTCGTCGGGATTTACCCAGCGAGCAAAAGTTTCCGCGAACAATTTTTAGACCATTCGAACCGTTTAGATCTGTATAGTTAGGTACCTATTTGTACCATATTTCCACAGGATCATCCGGTCTGGCCACAAAGTAAGCAGAGCTTGTGTTATGAGTGCCAGAGGCCTCTACTCTACATAATAGATCAAATGTACGTAGGTATAACCAGACCTGGAAAAAGTAACTGCAGATCATACGAAAATTTGCCTCACGGTGGGAATTGAACTCGCAGTCTTCTGCGTCGTCCATTCTTCGTTAGTTAATAGTTTGCTAAAAAGCGATAAAAGCAAAGTCTTTTCGTCATCCATACCGCAATGCTTGAAAATTAAAGTTTTCAAACAGTGCGTCGTACCCGTTATGACCTACGGAGCTGAGACGTGGACGCTCACGGTAGGGCTGGTCCACCAGTTCAAAGTCGCTCACCGAGCTATGGAAAGAGCTATGCTCGGAGTTTTAGGATTATATTTTAGGATAGGATTCGTAATGAATACATCCAACAGAGAACCAAAGTTATCGACATAGCTCAAAGAATTACCAACCTGAAGTGGCAGTGGGCCGACCATATCTCGCGAAGAACCGACAACCACTGGAGTAAACGTGTTCTCGAGTGGAGACCGCGATTCGGCAAACGTAGTGCGGGACGCCCTCGGTATGCTGAAGACAGGGCGCTATAGCGCTCATAAGGGGAGGCCTATGTCCAGCAGTGGACTAAGATAGGTTGATGATGATGATGATGATAAAAGGAAAATTTCGAGACAATATAAAAATAGAATACACCCAAGTACCTTCTTACTCATTTGCAACCCAAGCCCTCAAAACAAACCTTTATTCACCAACACTCTATGTTTCGAATATTCTTATAGCCGCATTCATCACTGTACCCCCAGGTCATAATGGCGCCAGGATCCCGTAAAATTTGGATATTAAATCATGTAATTACTCTTGTAAGTTCAATTTAATTTCGCCCAAATGAATTGCTGTTTACTACGTGATGATGATCCTGTAATCCCTAATTAACATAGCTACCTAAAGGGATTTGCATAATTATGTCGGATATGCTATTAATGGTACCCCTGTGGACGAGCCGGTCAGCAACCCCCAAAATCAAATATATTTCACTAGCTTATTCGCTCGCGATTTCGTTCGCGTAGGTTTTAGGGTAAAAAATCTTCTCGAAATCAGCTAAAACCCTGTAGCAATCACATTTTTGAAAATGTCTAATATCTGTGTGTTTATTGTTTTGTATTCTTAGTATCCTCGGTAAGTCTTAAGAGAATCAAATAAATAAATAAATAATGCTGGACAATCCACACCACAACATGCCCCAAGCTAAGCAGAGCTTGTGTTATGGGTACTAGATAACTGATATACCTGTACAATACATTACGTAGATGGATATTTTTTATTAAACATAGAAAATACCCAGACTCGATCTGCAAATATTTGTTCCGGGAGAGAACAAATATTTGCAGATCGTAAAAACATTTCTTCCAAGGCGGGAATCGAACCCGTATCCTCCTACGCCCTTTTTTTTCTCCGGCGAGGAAATTTGTTTACGAATAAACTGGTCTGGGGGGACTAGAATTATGTGGGACTCGTACCCACTAAAACCTCTCCGGTGACATTCACTCGCCATTTTCGGGAACATTTGAACCTACCGCGGCCCGACTGGCGTCCCCCTTCTTCCCATACATGGCCGGCGGGCCCACCATTCCACACACGTGCCGACCACATTCTTGCATCACGTTTCCTCCCCCCGATTGGGACACAGTCAGGACAGACACAGTTGAAACCGCGAATGTCGACCTCTGTGCCCAGACCCATCTGGGCACAGAGGTCGACGCATTCTGACGACACACAGGCGTCAGAATGCCCACATTTCTGACGCCCCATACTACCTGGTGTGGGTCTCGCATTTACTCACATTCTCACTCAAACTTGTTCTGACGTACATATCCACCTGCGTCCTGCGTAAATGGTTAATACTTAAACTTAAACACAAAAAACATAAAACACCAAAAATCCCTTGTAACCGCATACCTAGTTAGTGAAAGTATGCATTGCAAAAGTAGTAATTTTACTTTTATCAAAGATTGCAAAGTTCTTTTTTTTTTCAGTATATTGAAATTTTGATTTTGGTGTTATTAGTAGAATTATACTCTTTGACTTTAGAATCACGAATCTTCAATCAAAGTTATTGAGAATATGTGAGTTTTCACATTTGTTGAGGGGGTGGGGATGAAGTCGGGAGACGATAAATCGTGTAATCTAAGGACCCTAAAACACGTTTTTGTTGCAGGAATTAAAAAATTTAGACATCTAACATGTAGGCATCTAAACCTATACGGTTTCAAATATACAAAGACGAATGTTTATTCGGTGATAAAATATACAATAGTTTTAACCACAGTAGAAAACACCTTTTAAGTAAAATATCTCTATATTAACCTACACTGATAATAATTATCAGTGTAGATTATTATAAGGCATTAGGGTAATAGGCTAGTCTACTCGGCAGGTAACTTTAATCTTTTTAAATCAATCTTCTCATTAGTGTCTGTCAAAACAATGTCGGCGCTCAGAAATTGGAGCAATGTGAAAGTAATTATGGATTTAGTTCATAGTTCTGCCCACATTTGTCGCTAGTAAGTTAGTAGGTAGGTATCTTCGTAAGCATTGACGTATAGCGATGCCTAAATCTATTTTAAGCACTTTTAAGTTTAAAACAACATAAAAATACTTGAAATAAATAGTAGCAAGTTTGTAGGTCTGATTCATCGATCAAGATCCGCAGGCGGCGCGGATACCTTGATCGATGTTCTGATTGCACAAATAAATCTATATTATTCTTATACTATTATTTTTGTGGTTACGTTGGCCCTTGAATTTTGTAAGAGTCGACTAAGAGAACCTACCAGAGGAAGTACAGCAGCTTCCTTTTGTGTATATCTAACACCTTTACTGCGATCACCAACCTGCCTGTCAAGCTTGGTGAATATGCAGTGCAGCAGTGGCCGTAATGTAGGCTGATAATGTGATCTGACGTTGGTGCAATAGTTGTCTTCCGTGCAGGCAAATCTTGATCTTTGTAAGCTTAAAAGGTTTGGTTCTGGAAACTACTATTATTAAGTCAACAAGGTACCTCCCTATCAAGTGGTTGTCTAGGTAATTCCCACTAGGTCGATAACTCTTAAAAATAACGGAAGGAAGAACCATCTTCCGACATTGAACTGTCACGTAGCGAGTGCGCTCTTCGCATTCTAATTACTGGTTTGTCTTAGGACAAAGACTTGTTTGTATCTCCATATCCCAACGGCTATCCCAGTAAGTACCTGATGCTAGGCATGTATGCCTATTCCACTGTTCCACTCTGATCCACTTTGCAGATCCACTAATGGATCAGTACCACTTTTTTGCCCACACTAATCCAAAGCCCGGGTGAATCCGTTTCCACTGCTTGAAACTATTCAACTCTGACACTCTAGGTACTGTTATAGAACTTCATGGATAATCTCTTGGCCAAATTAGTACCTACTTAAATTGTTCATAGAATATCTACTGTGCACTGAATAAGACAAAAAAAATGATCATAAAAATTGTCTGTAACAAGACTTTTTTAAATGGTCTTAGCATAGACATATTTGCAATACGCACAGAAGAAGTTGTCGATTCTCTACAAAAAATGTTTTTTTTTATAAGAAAGATAAGATGCTGATGGCCTATGTTCAGCAGTGGGTGTTTGTGGGCTGATATGATGGTGAAAATATTGATGATGTTTAGGTAGGCCTATATGTATCATTGCTTACCAGATTGACCTACCTGCGAAACCACGTCAAACCACCGTAAAACCATGTCAAGATTCAAATCAGGTTGATGACACTGATTTGAATCTTCTCAATTCTGATGTTACGCAAAATTTCCTATATTTTTCACTCTATAATCAATCATGAGGAGGCCCCATTGAATGCAGGGTGTAAACGTCGATTTATCGCTGATAGGAGGGTGCGACGTCTTGATAACCAATGTCAAGCACTTACGAGTACTTGCCGAAATCGTAAACAGATTATCTGGGTCATTGAATTTCGACATTGTAAAAAAAATCGTTCGTTTTAGAGATGGAGCTGTTTATTTTGACATGTATCTACCTAACTACTTCAAGGGTGATGTTCTTCGAAAGATACTCGGGCAATTAGCAGCTTCTTCTGTTATCTTTGGATCCTGCGCGCGCTACACACGCGTAAAAAATAGTCTTTAAGTTAATCCAGGTCTAGAACTACACCTATGCCATCTATAAAATTTCAGCCCGATCCATCCAATAGTTTTGATTTTTATATTAGTTTAATGAAAACTTCTGTGAAAAACGTCAATTAAATTCAATGAATAAAAGAGAACCCGTTTGGTAAACGGAAGGGCCCTTTTGATTAAATTGGTAAAACCCATACTCGTAACAACTAAAACCGAAGTTATTGATTCATTTTCTTGCAAATGCTATCTTATAAAGGTGACCTAAGAATAGGTAAGTACGAATACGAATCAAAAACTTCGGTTTTTGTTTACCGAATAGGCCCCCAGATTACCTTTTCGAAGAACACATGCCTTAGACCTTTATTTTGTTTTAAAATTATTAGTTTAGTTCGGTGGAAGAACAGTACTACCTTAATTACATGGTAGGTACAATCAAATAGATACCACAGAATTGACTAACATAATTTTGAGTTTAAATTACCTACTTTAAAATACTCAAAGAACAGAAAACAGACTGTTATCATTTATTATATGTTTTTTTTTGTTACCTCTTTAATTAAGCTTTGTTTGTATTATTAAGTATGTGTTGTGTATGTTTAAGTCTGTTTATAAAATAAGTATATTTTATTCTTATTCTTAAAACATAGAGGAGTGAAATAAACTACAGGTTTATGTAGTAGCATAGGATTTATTGTATGTGTACAACATACGCACTATAAGTACAGGATAGGTAAATACAATATAGGAGAAAATATAAAACAATATGCACGATTCCCTGTAGGTACCTAACAACGCAGTTAAGGCATAAGGTCAACAATGGCTATGGGGTCATACTATATACCATCCTATAAACGTATAGATACTAATAATTAGTCATAAGTATTATTTTATTATATTCAAGGATATGATGCTTTAAGCTTATTTTAAAGTTATATGAATTAATAATATTATTATGGGGTAAATCAAGCCGCCCTGGATATCAAAGTTAATCTTAGTGTTACTTCCATAATATATAAGAAGTACATTAATAATATGGAAGAAATAGCTGTGTGATGTATGTAGTTACTTTGTTCAAAATTTAAGTACCAAGATATTTCAGTAAGTTTGACTACAAGTAGTATATCAATACATTAAGATTCCTACACACACTTCCTACAATATTGACGTAATTATTCATAGAATTGGTGGCATTGGATATATTAGGTAAATAGCTCTTACTGTTTTCTATTAAATATATTTATTAAAAGCTATTATGTAAACAGTCTAAATTTCTACTTTTTTTTATAAGTTTTACAGAGTGTTCCATGCACGATCTAACGAAATGAGGGGGAGGAGCCATTGTATTGACTGAAAGGATATTGACTTGTAAATATAATGTTACCAATGACTATCAGCAACCTGCATTGTGACCCGCATGAGCAAGTTCAGCGTTTTTTATGTTTAAAGTTGTTATAATATTTGAGCATTTTTAAAGGAAACAAAATTGAAATTACAAATGTCAATTCCCACCCCCACACGTTTTTTAATCGTGTTTACTTGGAATACCCCGTGTATAAGTAGACACATTATTGATATATAATTGACTATAGAGTACATAAATACAAATTGTTGAAATCTAAGGCAAAAATAAGTCAGTCTATATTTTGTTTATATATTTTACGATTTTTTTAATGATGAAGTTTAAATTCTATATAATGTATTTAAACTGCTAATAAAGAAGTGCAATATAGAAACACGCATCGTTGATAAGCTAATAATACTCCTATAATTTGGTATCCATTGTAAATGGCTGTGAAATAAATAAGAAATATAGGTTAGGTATGGCACAATCCTAATAAATACAAGATAAAAATTATATCATGTTAATTTAAGCTCTGGAAGGATACAATAATTGAATTGGAGAATAGCTAAATATTTCATAATATTTAAAGCTCTTATTAGGCTTACAATCTTTTTTTTTTTCATTTGTCAATCTACGTAAATTACACACGAACACGTAAATTCACTAAAAACATTTTGGGTTACTGTATTGTATAAATTAAACCAACTTGATGTTTAAAACTGACTGGCAACCAAATTTGTACAAACAAAATATTTACATTATAATAATACAAAATCAACGAAATAATACTAAAACGCATTGTTTTTCGTCTAATACAATTAAAACTAATATTTTGTGAATCAATCACTATGATTTAAGATGGCATCAAAAAAACTATTAGATACTTTATTTCTAATTTTAACATCTTAATCTACCTACACATAATCAGGTTTCTGTATAACTTTTTAAAGAAAACTACATAGTTATCTACAATTATTTCAATAATTGCTACATTTATATAACAGTTACGGCTAAAGGAATGTAATCATGAATTGAGCAAAGTATAAAATAAACCCATATAAGAGTTATCAAAATATTCTGTTCATTGTAATATGCACACAAATAGATATAAAAATAAAAAGCTTTACATACACTGAAGTAGTTATCAAGTGTCTACATTCTATATCTAAGTAAGATTCCAACATCAATAACTTTTTTCGTATCAATTCAAATCTTGATTTTATACAGATTTAACTAACTCTGCCATTCATTTTCATGCCAATCATTTCGTCCAATAATTATTTCTATAATTATTGTATCTCATGTATCTTTATTGCCATTATTTTCTAATAATGGCAATAAAGATACATATCTACTGATAAAACATTGTTAATCCTACCCAAGGTAAGCATTGCAGCTACATAGACAACCTCTACCATTCAGCCCCAAACATTCCTAAGTCAGTAAACATCAATGAACAAAATAATTTAGTATTAAATTATTTTAATTATATATTTTAGGAGAAAAAATTGTCCCTCTGTTGATATATAGGCAGCTCAACGTCCGGAGAACGGTCGTCCCACTCCTCCTCATTCATGTTTCCAGGCAGCTCCTCTATCGCTTTCTCTATTTATAGAAACAACACTTTAGTTTCTAATCCTTCATTTCGTATTATCAAAACTTGATAGTCAAAACTCGAAATGCAAAATAACCAAGGCATCTAACGGAGAGTGCGAATAAATATGCTCAAATGCATGCGGGGTACTTTGCAAATTACTAATTCATAAGGTCGTGAAAGTTTATAAAATGGAAATTGATCATGTTTATTCGCCAAAGTGTTATAGAATAAAGGGACTACTCACAACAAAATGCATATAACGAAACCATGCTGCAACACGCTGGATCATCGGGACTGTCTTGTTTCAGCCATTAGGTATATTTGGGAAGAGTAAAGTGTAGAAGTAAGTGTTGGAAGACAGTGAAGGTAAGTGTGATATGAGTAAGATATGTGAATCAGTGGTTGGTAGACGGGCCGTCAGGGTTGGTTCCTGTAGAAATGGGACAAACGACATCAAGCATAATGTTGTTACATGCGTGTCGGGTACACACGTGGATTAGTCACGTCAAAACACTCTGGGAAAGATCAAGACGGAACAAAGCAATAACAAAGCTTTACTGATTCTCTTGATAGGGTTGGTGATTTGATCTTTCCCACAAAATTCAATGGAAACTAATATGCAAATAAAATGTGCAACAACATAAATCTACAACTAAATAGTTTTAATTAAAGTGAATGCTGCTTTCTTAGTTAATTTATTAGCAAAACGGAAGGCATATTCAAAATATTGATCAAAATGTAAAAGTATTTAGAGAATCAGAAGTGGGAATTCATGTGGATTGTTGATATGATAATGTTGATTGTAAATGTTGGTTGACAGGAAATCAAAACTACGAATATGTAATACCAACAGATACGTAAATTTGATCAATACATACATTGAACATGCCGACTATAACATCAAAACAAACAAACAGAAAATCTGACTGAATTTTAAACGCAAATGTTTGGACTATCTATGTCAAATAATTTCAGTAGATGAACTATAAAGAATTTTATGACAAAATTCAAATTTTTGGATATCATAACAAATTTTGGATTAGGTAGGTACAATACATAACAATTATATACCATTTGACTTCCATTAAAATTCAGTCAGTTCTTCAAAAACAATCAAACAGTTACAGCTAGCATATTGTATCAGCAGAAATCTTACCAGCGATAATTTTGCTCATCTCGGTAACCTGTTTGGCCAATATCTGGTTCATTTGTAGCAGGTGCTCGCGCTGCCGCTTCTCGACCGCGTCGGGACTCTAAACGATAAGCATACAATATGTTGTAGGCCATTCGAAGCTGCGCTATTGATCGTTCTCTTGGGTTGTGTTTGTAGATAGGTTTGTGAACAGATGTGACTTTATGAATAAGTTTCATGTTAGGTATTTATTTATGAAAAGGTATGGTAAGACACAGTATGACAGTTTACAGATCTGATAGTATTATCTACAAACACAATGGTAACTATCTAAGATGAAAATGATCGTGCATTTTTTTCAAGACAACATAGAAAGCAGATGTTAATAAAAAAAGTGAACAGTTTTATAAATAATTAATGAATTATAAGATAACAGTATAATGGAAGGTGAAACTTTCAATAATATAACTCAAAACTAATTTACTAGAACAACAAACTATGCGAAAGAATTTTGTAATAAATCAGTTAAACGTATGACTTAATATTGATATTATCATCATTTGAAATGAAATCATCGAATCGAATTGAAATTGAAATCATAATAGCCGGATTCGTCCACTGCTGAACATAGGCCTCACTCAAATGCATAATAAAATTACAACAGACAACAGCACGATATTGACGATTACACCTTAAAAAAAATTACGTAGATATGAATGAACAGTAACATAAATTCAAGTGCACGTTACTTCTTACACAACAGAAGGTAACTAACTCTCACGCGATGTTAGATGATCGTAATAGATCATTGTGAGCGGAAATAAGTTCGACCATGCGTATTTGTTTTTGCCTGCCCCTTAAGGAAACAGACGAGTATGTGACTATGTTATATGTAACTAAGTATGCAACTCCAATTCGTCAGGCGATAACCGTTCTTTTGAGTGTAAGAATTTTTTATTTGTTATTGTACGTCTAGGTAATCTGTAATTTCTGTTATGAAGAGCAAGCCCCTTTTACATAATTATTTTAACAAAAATTTTGGTCTCTTTTATGGAAAAGATATTTCTGATTATATTAATAAAAATTAAAAGCCCCGGCCAAAAAGGAGGGGTGTTATAAGTTTAACGACATTTTAATAAATATGGATTACGTATTTGGAATAATAAAAAAAAAATTGGTTTTCATAAATTGTCGTCTAATGGTGACTTGATCCAGTATATTAACTGAGTTTGAAGAAAATCAGTGCAGGCTTTCTAATTTTATAATGATTCACATTAAAATTCTCGTGAAAGGTTTGAATTTTTATGTAAAATTGGCTTGTTAGAAGGTCAAACTGTCTCTTTGATTCATTGCTGCTTACTCATAGATAGCATAATGTGCAATCCATAGATAAGTGTGCAATCCATAGATAGCATTGTATCAATGAGAGCATGTTTTACCTTTCCCTGGTCAGCTGGTGTTCCCGTCAGCATCTTCTTGATGGACTCCACTTTCTCTTGTCTCTTTTGTTGTTCCTCGGGAGACAGTTCTGGTGGCTGCAAAGGAATTATTTGTAACTAAGGATACAATGTAAACAAATTCTAAGTTACCAGCATTTAGGTTTTTTTTAATAGGGTGGACCAATTGGAACCTCATGCATCATCAACTAGTCCGTACTAATCCACTGCTAATCGGTGGCCTCCCCTAATGAGTGCCATAAACCTTGTTTACGGCTGAAAACAGGATCTTCGGCCGCATTCAGCATCTACGCCCTTCGCTACGTCTGCCGAGTCACGGTCTTAACTCACCTTTATTTCAGGGTTTTTCTTCGAAAGATACGGCCAGCCCAATGCCACTTCAGCTTGCTAATTCTTTGAGTATTTGGTTCTCTGACAACATTTGATTACCTTGTGGTGGTAAGGCTGAACCATATATCGTCGTCAAAGTCAAAGTCAAAAACTCTTTATTTCCATAAATACAATAAATGTACACTTAGAAATGGTCAAATTCTTAATAATTAAACACTGACACAGAAATAAAGTGATATTTTTTATTTCAGTTGCTTCGGTATGTAGGCTAAAGTAAATAAGCGACGAAGAAACCTTTAGCCTGTTAGTTGTTATTTTTCGAGTTGGAGCAAATCCCGTCCCAAAGCTTTTTATCCTCTAGATAATCTGATATTTTATAGTAGGCCTTTTTACACAAGAAGGTGTTGACATAGGCTTAGGATGAAGTGAAAAAATCCTAAACGAAGAAACCTTTAGCCTGTTAGTTGTTATTTTTCGAGTTGGAGCAAATCCCGTCCCAAAGCTTTTTATCCTCTAGATATTCTGATATTTTATAGTAGGTTTTTACACAAGAAGGTGTTGACATAGGCTTAGGATGAAGTGAAAAAATGCTAAGTCTATGAGCTGAACGAACGACGTGTATAATATAGACCACGTGTGTCAGACAACTTACCTTCTCTGGGATATATCGCTCAGGGATCAGTATCTTCTGCGGTGCTGCTAACAGCTGGTCGATGGTGTTGTCGGCCAACTTGTGTAGTTGTGGCGGTAAGGCGGAGCGGACGACGTCAGGGGCCGCCGTGCGGAGAGCGCGCTCCATATCCGCATCGTCGAGGGAACGACCTAGTTTCTGATGGTAACAATAACAATTTGTCAAACGTCGTCGAGTTTAAATTTATACATACACAGAAACTCTATTTACAAAGAAAATTACAACTTATAGGTCGTATTTATAAAATACAAATGGAATAGTTGAAAAATCTGCAGACTTTTGCAAATAATCAGAGAGACAGTGTAACAATATTTACTGAGGTTTGATTTAGTTTTTTCAATTTGTTTAAACGATGATTTTATTGTGTTACTTTAGTCACACCTTCAATATTCCCGCCTGCAATCGCTTCAAATAGATAGACTAAAAACCCAGCAATAATTATTTATTTCATTCACAGCCAAATTATCAAAACTTATTTATACTTACATCTTGATTATACGCATCCTTAGGCAGCTCATTCAAAGTCTTCGCACTGAGATGATGCGGCGCCGTGTAATGCCTTCTCTTTTCCTTCGGGACTTGTCTTCTATGCAAGGAACCATTCTTAGGCTCAGACATCTCCGTTATTATCTGTTTCGCCGCCTCGCTTTTAAATATCGGTGACAATTCCATATTAGACCTTGTTAGGCTAACAATACTGCTGGTTTTAGAAATAGACATCGGCATAGGATCATTTGTCAAAGTTCTAGTGCTTTCTGTAGGACTTATAGCGTACTGAGCGGATAAAGAGCTCCTATCGTAGCTTTGGTAGCTTTTATTGTAGCTGCTGTTTAGAGACGACATGTTTTGAGAGTAGTCGTATGACAAAGAAGGACTTGATATGTATTTGGGGCTGAGTTCTAAGTTCTTCTCTCCGATTTGGAGGTAATTTGGTGGATTTGGAGTTTTGTAGTAATCTGTTCTGGGAAGAGATGATGCTCGGGTGTTGTTAAATGACTGGACCAGTTCGTCTTCTATGAACTGGTCCAGATTGGTGGTGATTGTGTTGGATGGCCAGTCGGTTAGCGGTTGGAGATATCGATCTCGGTCGCGTTGACGACGCTCGCTTTCGCGTTTTACTATACGGACTGTTTTGATCTCTTGCTTTTCGACGTTTGAGAGATTGGCTGTAAAAAAAATATTGAGTTAGATAGTTTTTTTCTTTATTAGACAGTCAGTAAAGATCTAAGCGTCCGGCGGTGTACCCAAATACCTTAAAAGAACTTCCAGAAGTTTCAGAGTAGACAATCATAATATTAGCATTTAAAGTTGTCAATATCGAATGTCAAGTCGGTGCACATCACCGTAAATTTAACTTTATTACTACGTATTTACGGTGCAAACTATTTAACACTTTAAAGTGTTAAATAGCTCAGCGCTTAGATATGCGCTTATATGTCGCTGTCTGTTCTACACAATGATAAACAACAATACAAAAAGAACAGTCAGGCAGCCCTATCTCTAAGAGCAATCTCATCCAGACAACCTTGGGATGGACTGGACATAAAATAAGATAGACCTTAACATATAGATAGACGGTGGGTTTTCACAACTTTGATCATCATCATCATTCTAGCCTGGTATCACCCACAGCTGGGTATAGACCTCCTTTCGCTTTTCCCATCAACAACTTTTTCAGAACAATTTTTTTTAATAAATAGCAATTTTTTCAAGTCTTGAAAGAATGTTGTATTTCCCATTTTGAGTGACTTTAATGAATTCAAATGTATGGGTTTTGAATAGCAATACTTCAAAACAAATTCCGATCTCATGAAGGTAGGGGTGTACCTGATAAGACCAGCATTCATAACTACATTCATTCAAATAATTTCATAATTTTTAAAGTTACAGCCTAGAAACAACACCCATATCAACAGACCATGGCCCAAAACTTCCAAATATTTGGTGTTCTGGTAACTTATCTAAGGCTGCGTTTTCGGTGGATAGCGGAAGCGAGAGCTATTAAAAAATCGCGGCGTAAGAGTCGAGTCTTCCACTCAGCCCGGATGTCGCAGACATCATCAGAGAAGGGCAGACTAAAGGAGCCTACCAAAGGAAGGGCAACAGCTTCCTTCTGTCAATTTTAACACCTCCACTGCGATCACCAATCTGCCTGCCAAGCGACACCACGCAACAAGTAGGTTTTGATATAATCACCAGTCACCACTGGTGATTATAGCAAAACCTCCTTGATTGGGGGTGGCACGTTGAGCAGTGAACGTATGTGTGAGTTTAATGTATACCTTGAACTTACCAAAGCCACCAATATGATCCTCGCTAGTCAGAGGCGATGTGACGTCACCAGCTCTGGTGTCCACATACAGCGGTACATCCATCTGGTTGTAATGTGCTGGCGTGGTCAGAGGTCTGTTGGCTTCGTATTCATAGTCGCTGTAGCCGTGGTCGATGGTATGACCAGTGTCGAGGTTGGTTTCCGACCAGACGGATAGGGGGCGTTGGGCATGGGAGCGCTGCGGTTTGCCTGTGCGAAAAAAAAGTGGGTTATTCCAAATTTGTTGTCATTGTGGTATTTTCTATGTATACAAAACAAAAGGTCTGTGTAATGTATTGTTTAAGTAAATCAGTTATCTAGTAGGTTACATGATGCTGTGTGAATTGTCCAGCAATTTTAATTTGAACCAAATTACAATAAAAAAAATTGTTATATGGTTCAAATTAGAATGTGCTCAAACGCTCAAACTGATTACCATAGTTGGATAAATGACAAACACGCATTTAAAAAAAAACTAAGTTTTTTTTTTACTATCTTACATTTGATCGCCTTTATCGATTTTCTTCAAACATAGCTAAAAGATCTAAATCCAGTCACCTTGTAAATAAAAAAACTTTAAATACAAA
Source organism: Eupithecia inturbata (assembly GCA_963662085.1). Lineage (NCBI taxonomy): Eukaryota > Metazoa > Arthropoda > Insecta > Lepidoptera > Geometridae > Eupithecia > Eupithecia inturbata. The sequence goes on along the minus strand of OY759196.1, from coordinate 1,557,113 downwards.
TCGGTTCATCCGTTTGAAAGTTACGATGCCACAGACACAAACCTATGTCAAACTTATAACAAATAATTAAATTTGAACAACAGCGGTGAAGTTTATATCAATGGGGATTTTTCTGTTTTTCTATGTCATAAACAACTTCTCTTACCGGGCATAGCATCGTGCGTAGACTGCAGAGCATGTGACTGTTGCGTCAAATGCCGCACCGCTCGACTCAGCTCCTGTCTCTGTCGCTGCAACGCGGACACCAGTTGCTGGACCCTCGACACCTCTGTAAGTTAAAAGTTTCATTAGAGATATATATCACAGGCAACAAGTACAACAGTATCCTTAAACTAGTGACATCTTTGGTACAGTGGTTAAACTCAGCGTCAAATGTGTTTTTTGTTTTTTTTCTGACTTTCAGAGGGAAAAGTATTTTTGATCCGTATTTATACTTTTTTCGGATCTGAGTGTTTTCAATTATTTACACAAATTAATTAAGTAGTAGGTTAGTCGTTTGGCTCACATAACACAAGCTCTGCTTATTTTGAAACTAAATGATGGAATATCACAAAATGGCACTGGCACATAGAACCCACCACGTAAAAGATGGGCTGACAACATCCGATAACACGAAGGCCGTGATTGGATGTCGAGGCCTCAAGAACGTCTAGCGTGGAGGCGCTTGGAAGAGGTCTACATCCAGAATGCATTCAGAACGCACAACCAGCAATGCGTAAGTAAGATGATAATAAGTATATATCTAACTCTGTATATATATTTTCACATTCATCTCAGTATTTTCCCATATCTCAGTATCTATGGTCCCGTCTCATTAACTATTGTCCCGTGTTTCAGTATCTATGGTCCCCTGCATATAAGCCTACCGTCTTCTAGCATAGCGGTGGGGTGCGCGGGCGCCGCCGCCCTCCGCGCTTGCAACGCGCGCCGTAGTTGCTGCAATTCGCGCTCCAGTCTCGCGTTGTCTGCTACTGTTTGTTCTAGTTTCTGTAAAACATTAACATCTTCAGTGATATAACTAATTATATAAAAAGTTATTTTGCTCTCTTGTTTTCTTAAGTATCAAAATGCAAACTGTTATGTAACAGTTTTAGACCGTGAAAATCGGTTATGCTAGGCATAAAGGCCAAGCCAATTTAATGCGATAAGCGGACACCTGAACCCTTAGTTAAAAATCATGCAAGGAAGAATGTTATAATAATGACGAAAATTATGGTGATGAAAAAGTTTCAATCATAACAAGGACGGGTGGAATGGCCTTTCGGTACCACCTATAGTTTACAAAAATAATGGTTAAGATAAAGTTAATACATGATAATCATAAAAATGTCAGCGCTAAAGCTGAAGAAGCCAAACTGGAACCTTATCTTAGGCCCGTATTATGAGAGCTTTCTCAGTCATAGATCTATGCTTGAGTGACGTTTATGCCATAGAAAAGCGTTACTTATGCATTGATCTACGACAAGCTAATACGGGCCTTAGAGTTTGACGATAGCAATATTTTGAAGACTATTGATGGATGAGGCTGACTCATCCATCAACTGATGTATAGGTAAGCAAGAGAAGACCGATTCTCAGCAGTGGATGATGAATTAGGCCGATATTAAAGCTGAAGAAGATTAAAAGTCCACAATTCTACTAATATTATTTAGGCGAAAGTTTGTGAAGATTTAGGCTGTACCTAACAAAAGGTAAAGATATTTGTCATGATTCACGAGACAGCGCCAAAACAGAAAACTGAACGGTTCAAAGTGAACTTTGCATAAAGGTAGAAAATGATCTTGGTTGCGAAAGTAAATCAATACGGCAGTGAATGATCTGAAGCCAGAGTTCAATTACAAGAACTGAAGAAGATTAGTATATCTCAAGTATATCTAACTAATGAACCATAATACTACTAATAATATATACATAAATGTATATCTATATATACATATATGTATTATAAAATCAAATGCGAGTGAAGATGTAAGGATGTGTAGATGTGTCTTTGTCACGAGACAGCGCTAAAACTGAACAGATCCAGGTAAGTTTTGACATAAAGGCGAAAGTAAACCATGTCCCAGCAGTGAATGATCAGACTGATTTGAAAGCTGAATAAGATTACAACTATAATGAGCCATAAATATATAATAAAAATAAAAAGTGCACGGTGCATATAAAACCTTATAAACCTTAGAATTGTGCGCCAGCATCGCATGGACGCGCGCCAGCTCCGCCTCGAGACCAGCGGACGGCGCGCGGCGTTCTTCTGACAGGAGGTCGGTCTTGTGAACGGTCGCTAGTTTACCGCGGACGCCTGGAAAAAACACACTAATATTACAAATACAAGTTTGTATGGATGGATGGATGTTTGTTACTTCTTCACGCCAAAACGACTGAACGGATCGGTCTGAAATTCTGCATACACATATTATATTGACCCGGAAAATAACACATACTTAGGCTACTTTTTATCTATAAATCCCTTGGGATAGAAAAACATAAGTTTCCATAGAAACAACGCGTGCGAAGCCACTGGCAGATACTTGTACATTTTAGTATGTGAATTATAGATGTTATTTGCTGGAAATTAATAAAGTTGCGTTCGTCCTGCTCTCCCTGAAAATTATATAATTATACTTATAAATACGGAAACAACTAAAAGATAGAAGAGAGAAGAGAAGAAGTATTAAGTTTAAGTATTTAATAATTAAGTATTAGAGAAGGGGTATTAAGCGGCCAAATGATGTTCATTTGGCCGCTTAATACCTATCTTTTCGCAGACCTGATACTGGTTTCGTTGTGCCAAACGTAGAGAATACTATGATTTTTTCACTAAATTGAATAACAAAATTATTGATAGCTAACTATTGTTTGAAACAAAAAAAACCTTAGTATCTACTTATTTGCTCTGTACATATTCTGATGAACCATTTGATCCGTATTTTCTTTACATACGTTAGGTGTAGTCTTGAAGTTCTTTTATTCTCCGCCTGGATTAGAATATTTTCTTACCAGTGAGCAGAGATTCGATGGTGTCCTTGTCAGTTTTCATTCCCTGCAGTATGGAAGCTTCATCAGCCAGCTCCTGCTCCAAAGCCCATAGCTCGGCCACTCGCGCTCTTGCCGCCTCCGTTTCTAAAGGCTTGCCCGCTGCTACGCTTTCTAGCCACCTAGAAGTAAATGTTCGTGTCACTAAGTTTATCTTTATTTAAAAAGCTTGTAAATATAATATAAAGAAATAGTTGAACTACCGACTGTTGCAAACTGTGTAGAGACAGCTCAATTGTCACCTAGATGCTACTCTATCCAAGCTTTTGGTCCCAACCCAATAATCTGGAGTTGGTCGAATGTTACCTTTATCGTTGCAAAATTTATATAAGTTTTCTGTTACATGTCTAGTAAGTTGAAAATTCTAAATATGCTAACTTGCTAAATAATATGTGCAAAATGCAAGTGATTTCAAAAAATCTATTATTATTGTTAGGGATTAGTTTAATTTAACAAAAACCATTTAAGCATTTTCTATCGTGAAAAGGCCTTCGTTTGATCACATTCTAACCTGGGCCAACGAAAAACTAAGCTTCTGATTCGACTTCGTGCAAATGCTTTCATAAGTATGTGATAATAAGAGTCGGTTTTGCACGAAAACAAATCAGTAACATCGATTATCATTTTTCGAGTAGGCCTGATCGTAAGTGACGATGTTGCCGACAATGTATCACAAAGGTCTACAAGACACCTATTCACTCTTGTATTGAAGAGACCTAGGTACGTTTATTTTCTTACCTTTGCTGCTCCAACGCATGCTCAGCCAAAACCTTCTGCCTCAACCTCTGATTCCTCTCCATCCGTTCAACAGTAGACCCCGGTCTGTTGTACAAAGATCCCAGTTTCACCATATTATCGACCAGCTGCACCAATGGTTTGCTCTTTTCGTACTGTTGTTCTAACTCCATGAGTTGCATCTTCAGTTGTTCGAGTCTTTGTAAGTGTTCTTCCCTTTCCATCGCTTTGATGGAGCTATTGCGACATTCCTGTTATTTCGGAGAAATATTCTTTTTAAAACTTCTGTAACTGGTAGAATAACTTCTTATGAAATAAATAATTTTTAGGGGAAACTTTTAAACTTAGTATTACAAAATTATTAGAATCTCCTTTTAATTATGTTGTTATCATTTAAATTGTAAACCAAAGCATCCCATTTAATCAAAGCTACACATTTGTTTCAAAGTTTATTAGTATCCTAATCATAGAAATCAAAATAATTAGGCATAGATTTCTATGATCGTACTCAAAGATTGTCTGGTTGCTTTTTTAAATAGACACCAAAGCATAAGACAAATCGAGTCTAAATAAAAAAATATAGTAAACATAATCAAAGTGTAGTCACACCAGGTAAGTAAATTGGTTAGACATAGAAAATTATTCATCAAGTTGCGCATATAAACCTGAAAAATTTAAAATTAGTCACCAACACCCATGCAGAAACAAAAGACATGCTGACAAAATGCTAAACACCTCAATGCTCTCAATCTGAGAGCAGCATTGCTCTATAGCTCTGGAAGTCGCCGTGTGCCTCCTTCTCAGTTGAATCAACAGTAGCACCAATTCCTCGTGCGTCCGACCCAAGAGCTCCCCAGCAGTGGGGATGTCAACCAACACAGCATGATTCTGCTGACTCCTATGCTAATGGTGACAAAATGCAACATAACAATAAAGAAGCTGATACACAAACTTTTGCAAAAGTATGTAAAATAAACTAAATAAATGAAACATCTACCGTAAATGACTCAAACATTCAACGAAATAAATAAAACTGTCTACTGAATCAACAGCGAACATAAGATGCAAACAAAACATTGCGAAATCAACTAATTTGTACCTACCCACAAAGTTTGAACACATTCTGGCAGAAAAGTACATACCAGTTCATCGTTTTCAGTATTCCTTCGCACTCTTGGACTCACAGCTCTGATAGGCTGTTGCGAGTTCCTGGACGGAGATCTTGCCCATAAATCTTCTGGGTTATTTAGCTGCAAATTCAAATAAAATATATCAACAATTGATACATGTGTAAGTAAATATCGTCCCCTTATCGTATCCGACAATGGCAAACATTGAAACATACTTTAGATTCAAAATTTCAGATTCAATACTTTATTTCTAAAACACAAACAAAATAAGCACTTAGTCAAGTAAAATTTTATACAATAAATTATTATAGACTGTTAACAATAATACAGTTTATTTTTTAAATACAAAAAAGGCACAAAATACATGAAAGTATAGTAACTTACATTTTGTTGTGAAGCAGACATGTTTTGGGAGCCATAATGATCATTCCCTGGTTTATCCTCCACCCATCGCACTCTCGGGCTTACAGCTCTCACAGGGATATTGCCCTCCCTATTACTGTTACGACCGATAGAAGTGTTGCTTCCGAGGAAAGCTTTCTTTGACAATGTTTGTTGTTGATTTGCATTATTATTTGTACCAGATTCCGTGTTATTTGCTGCCAGTGTCATCGAAGCTGGAATAAAAAAGTTCCTGTGTTATTTTCGGGGTTTTTAGGGTTCTTTATTCATTAGCAGTTGAATTTTAAATTGCCTGAGATAAGTTTACTACGACTCAATCAATCACCAACAATCTTTTGTTTCTTTTTACATACATTTACAATTTCATGCTGAATTTTATGTACAATTTCATCACATTTATAACATTTAGTTCATAAAATGCCAATATATTTACAGATATACAAAATAATGACTTTGCTTTGCGTAATATTTTAAAAGAAACTTACATAGTGAACCTTACAGGACCCAGAATGTTAGAGGATACCGTCATTGCCTGCACTGTCAGTCCCCGTATCTGTGCTACAGACAGCGTCACCTAAGCCCACACCTGCACCGTTCCCACGCACGCGACCTGGCCCACTCTTCATCAAACCACTTGACATTAGATCCCACTGCCTAAGCTTCTCTCTGTCTATTTCAAACTTCCGTCTTCTTTTTACCGAGTTAGTTTCAACTACCTTCATAGAGCCTCCGGGGCGTTCTAAGCTCAACTGTTCGTAAGCACCCTCGTCTATTGGCAGCGATGTATCGTTACTCTCCGCTAGGCTTACGTAAACATCGTTATCATCTATCTTTGGGATTTCTTCAAAATATCTTAGACTAGCTTGAGTTGATTGCCCAATAGCATCGTTTTTATCTCTTTTCACGCAAATTAATCCTCTACCTTGGAAATCACAATTAACGTAAGTGACGTTTCTAGTGATTTTCTTGAGTGCTTCTTTTTTTACTCGTTTGATGCTGTTCATGCCGCATGTCTCAAAGCTCACTCTTCTAGGTGTCGAACTATCCGCAGGTACTGTATCTAAATCATCCATGGATCTAGCATGCCTATGAGACACTCTGCGTAAGTTGTCCCTCCATAATGTTTCATCTTCCCATATTTTTTCTCCGTGACACATTACGTTTTCATAAGCACTAGCCTCTGCTTCAGCATCATAATACACAGTATTTGAAGAATTCCCGCTACAGTGAGAAGACATGCTTGTTGATGACAATTTTATCAATGCGTTCGCGCTAAGACCACTAGAATCCAGTGACGAATTTTCGTTGTTGCTATTATTACTAACATTTTTCTTGCAGCCTAAACCAGACAAATTCATTGATTCTGGTATTTTTGAGTTTCTTCCGCATGTTGATTCATAAATATTTTTCAAATCTATCTCCGGGTCTTTATCAGCAGCGCTCAAAAATTCAACTGAAACACTTCTAGCTGCTGCTAGCTCGAAACTTGGTTCAGGCGTTATAGCCTGATTATTTCGTAGGGGATTATGAATGTGAGAAATCTCATTCTTCTTATGCAATGGTCCTCTTCTCCGTTGATTGTTTAATTTACGATATAGATTTGTGTTCTTCAAGTAGTGTGATATAGGCAGAATATTGATTTGTTCTTGTGATGACAGATCAGAGTAGTAGTATGGAGCACTGTGTTCCGTAGAGCTGTCTCTGCTGTGAAAGCCCGTGGAAGAAGAAGAGGCATGAGTGTCACTTTCTGTTCTGAGAGCCAGTTTCGTTTCGTTCTCATATTCTTTAATCTTATCGTTCAGTAAATCGTTGTTCAAGTTTTTGTGCAGCATTGCCTCTTCGTTATAATTTTTACAGTAATAAGAAATTGGAGATTTTGGCATACCAACTGAACTGCAAGAACTATGTGAACCAATGTATCCTGAAGTCTGTTCACTTATATTTTTGAACGGCATTCCTGTATGAGCGCTGCTACCGCACATATTTGTTTTATTCTTCACAGCTACTGGTGAACTTGAACAGCGTGTGTGTGAAACTGCCTTTAAGCCAACTTGGTTCAAGTTATCTTTATAGGTAGAAATATCAGCCGTAGAAACATTAAAACGGTAGTTGCTGCTCACATTATTGCTTGTGCTTGGCTGTAAGTTATCTAGATACCTATCTAGGTCTACGTTGGAAGTAGGTTCACTTGCTGGAAATGTAGATTCTGCTAACTCGAATATTGAATCATCCGAAAGTGGTCGCCTTTTCATCATCATTTCTAAATCTCTGTAACAGCTACCAGAATGCCTGAAATCTATAGCTGCATTATTTTCTATTGAGCTTGTAACTTCTGAGGAAATATTTGATGGCACCATATCGAATTTGCTGCTTACGTCTGAATCAAGAGATAGTCTGGATGATCCTCTGTCTGCGTTAAAACTCTTCAATGAATCTGAATCAACACTACTAGAGTTGTAGGGATCTGGCAAGTTTATATTCAACAAATTAGGAGACGATTCCAACATTCTATTTCTTTCGTTGAGACTAGCCCTGCTGTTGCGTATTTTCTCACCTCTTGAGAGTGTATCGTGAATCGATGTTCGGCTTCCATAAATCATCAACGATGTTGTTTTTCTTTTCACTGTATTCATTTTCTGATTCTCAGATGTCAACATTTTTAGTATTGAGTTATCGGATGACATGTCTGATTTATCCAATTTATCTAAGATATACTTCGATAGAGCGTCATCAGACAAATCTTCACAAGGAGGTGGGGAATTCGGTATCGGCGGGGGAGGTAAGATATCACTAGAATGACTGTCTTGAACATCCAAATTGTTATGACTTGCGTTCAAATAGTAGGAAGCTGGCCTAAATGTATCTGATATACTGAATCTACTAAATGGCATATCTAATAGTGTATCCTTTGAAGATTCATCGTCAACATCAGAGCATTCAGATTTGTATCTTACTTTATTTTCGTTCTTTGAATTTCGTTTTAAGGTTTGTTCTTTGGTATTTGCAAAGTTTGAAGCCGCATCTGATAGTTTGGCGTTAGATAATTCATGAGAAGTGTTTTCTTTATCGGAAACATCAGACAGCTCCATATAAACTGGTTCTACTCTTCCGTTGTTAACACAAACTACTTCGTAAGTTTGAGTGTCTTCCTCAAGTCCTAAATTCATTTCAACGTAGGGATTATCTTCATAAGTAGCGTGCTGGATAGTTTGATCAAATACTCGGAGATTCTTTATTATGTCTTTGTGAGCTTGCTCTATTACGGATATTTTACGCGGACTCATTGGCAAATAGTGATCTTCACCCTGCCCATTTATTGTTGGTGTTTCGGGACCTGCGGTTTCCTCTCCATCTTCACTATTTATCTGAGTACTTTCCTCATGTTCTGGATTTGTAGAGCTATCAATATTATCTATAGCACTGTTTACATTCGTCTTAATTTCAATGTCTGACTCCAACAATACTTCGTCTAAATCATTATCTGTGTATTCCATATCAACTCCTTCAGATTCCGCTTCGCTCTCGTGGGTTTCATATCCCTCTTCACTAGCACTAAGTTTGACTTCTTCTTGAACATTAATTTCTTCTTTACTTCCTTCAAATCCTACATAGTCTTCATTGTCATCATCCAGTTTTACTTTTGGAATAGATATCGTGCAAAATATATTTTCATAAGTGCTTTCTGTATTTTCTAAGCATGAGTCAGGGGTGTTTACACTATTTTCTTTGGTATCGATGACTTGATTGACACAGGGCACGTGTGGGGTAATAGGTTGCATAATGTTAGGACTAGCTAGGTTCACTTTATGAGACCTTCCTGCCTGCATATCTCTGGGTATTTGCAGATCAGTGCCCGTTGTTTCCTCTGAGGTGCAAAAGTGAAACCGATAATTACTATAAATATAGTAATTACTCAATATACCCTACCACCTGAGTTAGTAGCCCTGAGTGTTAGATAGTGATGCAAACTACTGTGTATATTATATTCTAGTAATCGAAACCCACCACCGGTTAGCACCATGTCATCCTGTTAGTGGCACAATATACCCGCAGGCAGGAAGGTTCCCCGCAAAGCGAAGTCATCATGTTGCTACTTCAGTTATTTCTTATCTTAACAGTATAATCATAAATATTATGGCATTTTATCAATAGAATACTTATAATTTATAATGGTCATAGAGATACAAAAAATACATATGAATGTAATATAATAATTAAATACGTCATTGAAATCAAGCTTTGTCAATCTAATAGTCTGAGGAATGGAAATTAAGAAAATATCATGAATTACGGTTTTAATAATAACAAAGACTTATTGCTTTCTTGTTTTAAATACCTATTTAGAATGTGATAATTATACATGCAACAAAATTTTGATCGTGCTACAATATTTTTCATTTAAATATTTTCAAAATTCATGCTATATAATATACTTTCTTCAAAAAATACTACATACCTTCATCGTCAGAGGAATAGCTGTTGTACGTAACATTCGAGTACGTTTTCGGCTTGTATTGATCAGATCTTAGAGACTGTCGGCTTTGGTTCAATGACCTCGCTAGGGATATCGTTGCTGGCGTGCTTTTCCTAGTCAACGGGGATTGCAGCATCCTTTGCTTCCACTCCAGTAGTCTCTTCATTGATTCTTCCCGCTGTAAGTATATACAAATGATAAGCTATAAAGAAAAAGTATAGGTATATAGGTAATGTTGTAAGTTTAGTTTTTTTATTGTTTGTAAAATTTACCTGATGAACCTTTTTCTCGCCTTCTCCACCGTTCGTAGAAGGCAATCTAGCGCTCGCCGATCTCATAAACCCATCTGAACTAGGATCGTACTTGCTTAAATCTTTCACAAAACCACTAACATTGGACCCATCACTCATTACACTTCCACTTCTTTTCATATAATCTTTTTGATTCTCCATACTTTTCTCTTTCAAAGTCCAGTTTGAATTTAAGCCTTCTAAATCTCCATACTTTGAACTGTAACTTACATTGTCTTTGTTCCTAGCATTGAATTCTGTTTCGTAATTGTTGTTGCCGATCTGTGAGTACGCTGAGCTTAATTGTTTCTGCGCTAAGCCACTGGCATACTTTGCCAATGGAATGTCTATAGTGCGTGGGCCTAAGCTTCCCTTCTGTTGTAAGTATTGCGCCGACTGCCGCATTTTTTCTGCATAGCTTTCTTCGGAGTAATATCTGTCTGAGCTGGGATCGTAATACGAGTTTATATCTAGACTGGATTTAGGTCGTTGCGGCTGCCTAGGCGGCTCGTATACACTTTGTGCTGTCATAGTTTTATTTAGACTCTCGTTTTTGGCTTCGTACTCGAGAAAATCAGCGCTGTGTGGCCTTGGCATCGGCGGTTGTATGCCACTAGCCTGCATTTTCTTTCGTCTCAGGACTGATGGACCGGAAAAGGTTTTCTCTTGAGGCTAGAACAAAAAATTTGTTAGTTTGGTACAGAATTATTTTATTAAAGTTTTAGAAATTCTACAGAATTAGATTGATACTTACATAGTTTACAACATTCGGCTGCTCAACTTGTGGCTGCTGATGACCTTGGCTCGAAATACTGATAGCATCTCTAGTCTGAGATGGATTGGGAGATTTAGCGTACGTCTGCACACACTCCTTTTCCGTCGCATAACTCCCGTAAACATCTTCGTAGTCCCCAATTTTCCCTTTAGAGTGGTAAGGCGACATAGTGGTTGATCTGCCATAAGCATCAGGTGTACGCCTTTCATTAAGTTTGTCATTGACCGTACTGCCGGCCCGACTTTGCCTCGCATTCAGCTCTCCATACACATCTCTATTATACCCTTGAATCTCATTAGGGTTCCGTTGTTCAGGCTCCCTATTGTATGCATTTATGTCATTTACGTTTCTCTTTTCTAAATAGTCGTTATGAATATTCAGGTTTTGGACATTTGTTCTATCATGATTCTTTTCGAGTTCTTTAGGTGGATTCTCAGGCGTCATGTCTTGTAAGAAAGGATTTCGTTGCGACTTTCTTTCGTACAGCTCTGGTTTGCTTTGTTGCTGTCGTTCGTATTCTTGTTTGTTTTGAATCAGTCGTTCATACAGCTCTTGCTTTGTTTCTTGGACTTGTTGGTTTCGCGTCCTATCAAAGTAAGGGGATTGAGCATTATTTGTGTATGCACTAGGCTGGTTTTCGTTGTTTAGAGGTAGAGTGAGGTGTTGCGTGTCGTATGGTCGTTTGTACTGTGTTTGTGGCGACTGTGGGCTACGTGAGTAATCCATGTTAGGGCTGGCGGGGAAGTTTCCGTGAGGGGTGCCTTGACTGTAGTGGGATGCTGGCTTTTTGAGTAGGTCGTAGTTTGGATCGTACCTGTGTTTGTGAGAATAAGACAGGTATAAGTAAGTACATTTGAAAAGTGTGGTACTGTATCTATGATAACTTTATTTTCAACTACAAGTCTAACGAATTAAACTTACATATCTGGACTTGGAGAATTATATCCTTCATTGGATCGCCGAGGCTTGGGTGGCGCGTTGGCATACGTAGGAATTTCTTCTCCATCCTGAAAACGGAAAATTTATTTTAACAGTAACTTGCGACGGAACGGAGACGGTATATGCGCTTAGGGTGTGATGTTGTTCGTTCGTTTGTATGTGTGTGCGTGCACATCATATCCAATTACGACAAACAAGAATTATATTCTTGGAAAAACTTTTCCTACTACAGAAGCCTTAATTATCATTTCCATAAGATGACTAGACTAAGGTGTTAGTCATATTCAATCATTTCACTATCACAATTAATTGGTCATAGTCGATCTCTAACGTAACACAACCACAGATGCTTTCACAGTTGCATTAGAAAACTGTGAAAGCAACGGCCTATACTTACCAACACGACTTACTCTTAACTACGTCTTAAGGCTAGTGCCTTAAGACGTAGTTAAGAGTAAGTCGTGGTAGGTGGCGGCGCTAATGAGAGTGGGGTAGTCCCCACTCTCATTAGCGCCGCCACCTAGTTGGTCTTATTATTACGTTAAACAAAGGATTTTTTTTTTAATCCATGGGGTAGTTTGTGATACCTATATTAAGCTTGAATAAAAACAGAGTTTGCACTGTGGCCACCAAGAGGAAATTTGAATCAGTGAAATAAAACTATTACAGAGGTGAGTCGGGGTAGTGCCTTAAGAGGGCGCATTCCGCGCCGTTTTGTGAAACGGATAGGCATAGGATTTCGCGATCATAGGAACGGGACAGAGAATACGTTTTTGGAACGCCGGAGTAAGCGCAAAAACCAAGTTTTTGCTTATTTACAAGAAAACTACACAACTTATAAAGAAACTGTTTCAAGGAACCAATTAATTAATAGGTTATCCTACAAATCATTTCAATAGACCGCAGGGTTCCTGAGATCTCGACCAAATTATGTGCGAAACAGTGCACTTTCATGACTTTTTTTCGCAATCGTGTTTTCACTATCAAGAAACCAAAAAAAATGTAGAATTTTATGTAATTCGAGTTTTTTACCACAGGGATCCCATGAAATCTAAGCCTATTTTCACATCCGAACCCGCTAGGTTCGCCGTATATTTTCTCAAAGCTAATTAAATCTTAATTCCACCGATACGGACTAGCCAACCACAATCATATCTAGTTCGTATGAACACATCACGTAGGACTGTCCCATCCCATCATTAGCTATAACGGCGTGTAATCACTGTCCTTGGTTCCGCTCTACCGACGTAGTTGTTCACCTGTACAGCGCTAAAGTACTAGTACCTTGTTCTATAGAGGGGACGAATCTATGTCCAGCTTATAATACGTGTTCTAACTTAATAGTTGGTGCTGTTGGAACTTATTCAGAATCCGTAGGTAGGTTCCTACTATTTTATTCCAAAACAAATAAAGAATATCATGGACAATTCGGAATATTTTTTTTTTGTCTAAAATGATCTTTGCACTGTTCATAGTGTTGAAATACCCGTTGGATTCCGAATTAAGCTTAGCTGTATTTCAGGAGCAGAGTGGTCTCTTATATTAAGTGCTTTTATTTGACAATCTCAAAATCGCTACCTTGAATTTAGATTTCTCACAATCAAGACAAATTAATGAGCAAATAGTTACGGTATCTAGGATCTAAATAACGGAAGTAACAAACATTTATCAATAATATTGTATCGCTTGTTTCAGTACGGGTTTCTCTTCAATCATTCATACATCAGGATGTTCGAAACCAAACTTAAAGAAATGCTCATAACGAACTAGACGACTTTTTAAAGATACTTTTAGCGACTCGTATTAAGTAATAATCTACCTCTAGTATAGTTAAGTAAGTTCATCTAAAGTAGAAAGGCATGATACGTGGCCAGTCTTCAATTGCAACACCCTAAATTTTATCTTCTAGGTACTAATTGAAAATATTGTATTATTAAAACTTATACCTACGGGTCCTACGGGTTATAATAATTATAATAATAATACTGGACAATCCACACAGCATCATCTAGCCCCAAGCTAAGCAGAGCTTGTGTTATGGGTAATAGATGACTGATATACATAATACAATACATAACATAGATAGATATTATTTATATTTTTTATGTTGTATATGTCCTGTACCTATTGTACACTCTTTTAGATTTTTCGTGTGTTAATATGTTTTTATTTGTGTGTGCTCTTAATTTTGTCTTTGTTTATATGTAGATACATCCTGCCATAGCATCTGCTGAGTGCTGGCCATTTTTGTTACCGTAATTGTTACTTTTATCTTTACCTTTATGTTTTGTATGTTGTTATGTATTGTCAGTGTTTAATTATTAAGAATTTGACCTTTTCTAAGTGTACAATTATTGTATATAGGGAAACAAAGAGTTTTTGATTTGATTAACAAAATAAACGCATTTTTACTTTAACTTCGCTGTAAATGAGTACATACCGTGATCATAACTTAAACTCACCTAATCACCAAGACTTGATTGTATGAATGCAATAAATAAAATAGGTACTGAAATACTGATCATCAGTAACTTCAAAGTACAAGTAAATATTTAGGTAAAATCTTGGTGATGAAATAAAGTTTAAAGTGGCAAAATATAAGCTTGTCTTGATCCAGGTGGCCATTGAATACATTATTCCCTTGGTTTATTTTATACAAAGTAATATGAATACAAATGTGGTCTGAAATACGCACCTCTGTTTTCGCAGCTGTTCTGTCGCTCTGCGATTGTGTCTGCTCACTGAAAATAAACGGTTTTAAAATACTTTGGACCAAACCCACTCCGTTGGGGCCTAGACCTAATGCTTTAGTCCTGCAGCTTGCTTAACAAGCCTTTGTCATAGGTAACATGTATGGGAGGACTACGTACTTATCATTCAGTGTACCAAATCATTGTGAGACACTTTTTAAGACCAACATAAAAGAAAGTTAAATCACTTATATCAAATTACCATGATCTTAACATAAATCTAGAAATATGAAATTACTGACGTGACCAAAGAAAAAAAAGCACTTGGAGTATTGACTTTTTTTAGTTTTGAGCGCAAAATAACGCAAAATCGTGAAGTGTTCCACATTTATGGATCGCTTAAAACAACACAGATCGATTTTATTTTATTTCAGTGATTTTTAAAATAGGATGGCCATAGAATACAAATAATAAAAATAACTCAGGCCTAGCCAGCAAGTGAAAGGATTGTAATTTTTTTCAAAAACTCATTCAAAAATTATTTAAGGTACACGTGTTAAAACACCTACAAAGGCATAAATACAATAAACTCCAATATAGACTTTATAAAATTTTCTGGATTTCAAAATAATGAACACTCACCTAGAACTTTGCATAAGAGCCGCCATAGTCATAGCCTTCACCCATTTCATCATAGCATCCTGATCAGGCGCAGCGAGGATATAGGTCCTCATGTTAGCGTGCTCCAGTTTGAAGGCGTACTTCCGGAGAACCTTGTCTTCGGATGTACAGGCTGACACTCTGTAGGAGGGAAGCAGGACTGAACCTAGGAGCTTCTCTTCTCCTAGACCTGAAATCGGGTTCGAACGTCTCATAAACCATGGTATAGCTTCTGCTCGCGGCGTCACACGCTTTTTCCGGGATAAAAATTAGCATTTCTGTTAATCCAGTACTAGCTAAGCAAAATTTAAACCCGATCCGTATAGTAAATAATAATAATTAATAATGCTGGACAATCCACACAGCATCGTCTAGCCCCAAGCTAAGCAGAGCATATGTTAAGGGTAACTAGATAACTGATATACTTAATACAATACATTACACACATATATTTTATCTATTTAAATATAAAAATGAATCCCTACTTCCCTTGGTCACAACATAACGGGTGAACGGCTGGACCGATTTCGCTAATTCTTTTATGTTGTGTTTGTTATTGTCAGGAATGTTCTTAAGTTCATAAGGAAGAAAGAATTAGGAAAGTTGCGCGGAGAATTAAAAACTTAAGAATACCTAATATTCATAGTTAAAACAGGACAACATCCTGTCGGGTCAGTTATACATAAAATGAAAACAAATATCTGCAGATCGTACAAACATTTGTCCCGAGGCGGGAATCGAACCCGCAACCTCCTGCGTCGCAGGCGGACCTTCGCCCGCCGCGCCACAGAGGAAGTAATTTTGTTGTGAAGAGGTAACAACATCCAAACTTTCGCATTTTATAGTTAGGTATTAGTGTGATGAAACTAGTTAAAAAAAATCCCTACCCCAGATAAATAGTAGCCTATTATTTAAGTCTTATTGTGTTTTATGTGTACGACATTTATATTATTCGGTTTATTAATTTTAAAGAACTTAGGTGTTCACAAAATTGTTCGCCTTTACTAATATTAGAGACCTGCTGGAAATCAACTATATGGGCATTACGATGGATAGTAACAGAATTCTATGGCCCAATTATCCAAGGTATGTTACTACCACCTACTAAGCTACGATTTGGAATTAGAAATTGAGCAACTTTTGCCAAGAATTGTATATTTTTCTGTGCAATTTTCAACCGGTAGGTCGTCACGGGTTGGCGCGAGATTCAAAATTTTTCGTGGTTTGAATTTATTTTTGCGTTTTACAAGGAATAAAACTACGGAAAAAGTAATTTGCCTCAAATCGTAAAACATTTTCTATGGTCCCATGATATCCATCCATGCTAACATAGAATTGTATTTTGGGAGAATGTTGATTTTTAGCCAAAAATTTCCTATACCGAAGTACGGTTCACTGGTTTTTTAGAGTTCCATAGGTTAATAATTAATAGAAAATGGTTTACGATTTGCAGCAAATTACTTTTTCGTTAGTTTTATTCCTTACAGACAGCTAAAAATTCAAAACCACAAAAAAAACTATCTCGCGCTAACCCGCGACGATCACCCTTATAGAAGGAGTACATACTGACAATCAATGTATGGAATCTCAAAATTATATTTTTAAGGGTCAAGTGTACGAACTGCCGACAACTCTCTCAGTCAAAGGCTAAAAAAATTACAAGTGTGAAGTGGCAAATAAACTAAGTAAATGTTCCCCATTAAAGTGATTGTTATGAAGGCCAGGCTTGGTTAGATTTCCGAACCAAATCGTTACTATGAACATTGTAACGCGCACACCGCTCTCAGGCAATCTATTAGTATCTACGGGTGATTTGGACAACTATGTGTTTTGTTTGAGAACCATCGAGATTAATTAAAGCTAAGTATTGACCGCATTCCGGATCCAATGCAATGCAGTTGCACTTCTATGAAGTTATTCATCACATCACACGAATATTGTAATTAATGCGAAAGTTAGTTCCCATGGGATAGAAATAACAACAAAACGTGTCCATAGAAATGACCCGTGCGAAGCCGCGGGCCGAAACTAGTCCTTAATAAGCCCTGCGCACATTAGTCCAACGCCGCTACCGCACAGAACAAAAATGTGTATTCAAATATGGGCTTAAACTCGTCATCTTCTCGTCTTTAAATACATTTTACAGAGACAGAATGGCTTCCCACAATCTTCAAACGAGTGGCCCGCGAGCTGTCTGTGATCTGATGTCGTCAATATAAAATGCATCTAAATGTTACGAGTTAAATCACATATTTGAATGCACATTTTTGTGCCGCGCCGTAGCAGTAAGCCCCTGATCTGCGACAACTTTTAATGTGTTTGACAATTACGAGCGTGTTTTGTTTTTCGGATACTATGCAGACAGCATTGTGACGTCAGGTTCTATAAAAAAAAAGATTTATTCAATACTCACTTTTGTAATAGAAAAGGCAGTACTCCGACAGAACGAACCATCTCTTTCTCCACACCTTCAATCCATCCGACCCTTGCTTGTGTAGAATCCCAGACATAGCAACCTTTGCAGACGGCATTCGTTGCGCCACCGGCGATCTCAAAGCTTGCGTCCCACTGCTGCTTCTTCGACTTTCCGAAGACGGGGACTTAACGCTCGGTGAACTAGATTCACTTGACTTCATTGGTGACGCCATGTTGTTCTTCTGATTGTAATTGTGTTGTTCAGAAGGCGGGGATTGGCTCTTATCGTGGCTTTGCTCAGATCTTCTGTAATGATCTTGTAGTTCCGCTGCTTGGTTAGCTTGCCATTGTTGCTCTTGGTAATGGCGGTTCTGGTTCTCTATCTCTCTGTACTCATTGGTTTTCGGATATCTCTCTTCCTTTGGTGTCTCTGGACTGAATTCTTTACTGCTATATCGATCTAAGTCTCGATACGAACTGTCCGAGTAGATGCTGTTCTGTAAATTCGGTGGAGGCTGAACGCCGTAGATTTGTTGCTGCAGTAACTGCCGCTCAGCAAACTTCTGTTGTTGGTGCATCTGAGCTTGATTTTGGTAATGCATTTGCTGCTGCAGTTTCATCTGCTGTATTTCACTGTACTGTCTCCTCAGCAACTCTGTGTTGCTTTGAGGACCTATTCTACTGGAGTATGGGAGATATGGTTTAGAACCGTACTGATTAACATTAGGCCTATACGTAGCTTGGTGATTTTGGTATATTTGGTTGGTATCTTTCGGTGGGTTTCGCTTTAGGTAGTCTTGATAGACCTCCGCGTTATATCCTACTGGTATGTTTTGGAGCAGCTCTTGGTTGACGTTGTGGTCGGTGTGGAGTTCCGTTCGTTCTGGTCTCGGTGGTGATTGTGGGTAGTTGTAGTTGTCGTTGGCTCCGTAGTGTCTTGCGTACTCGTGATTATGTCCGGTGACGTATGGGTCATGTCGGTTTTCGAGAAGCGGTGACCTCGCGGTTATGTTGGAGTGGTACTGACTCTGCAGTAGCTGGTGCATGACGCCGTTGGGCTGAAGCTGGCCGGCTTGCGCGGAGGTGAGGTGCGTTGCCATCTGAGGATGTTGCTGGTACAACTGATCTGGATGAACATGATGCGCCATCACGTGTTGCTGCGTGAGGGGCTGTTGCGTTGCCGGCAGCTGCTTTTTATTCTCCATCTCGTTTTGTGATTGTGGTATGGGTGGGTCAAGCCTAAAACAAGGAAAAGGTAGCTGAGTATTGTAAAAATTACTTGAGGTAAATAGGTACATGATAAAAAGTCATTTCATCACGTTCCAGTTGATATGTAGACCGAAGCAATTCAATTTACGTCGCTTAATCGAATCACTTATCGACTCAGGTCAATCGCACCTATTTAGATATGTAGGTAACATATCTAAATAGGTGCGTAGAAGCAAATCAGGCTTAACTTGTCAATGAAGGTAGACCTAAACACACCTTCTTTCCTTTAAATTCAAGAGGCATATTTGATTTTCCGACAATTCCTAACTTTGCTTATTGAAGCACGTTCACATAACTTCATCAAATGAATGTTCTGCCCTTTGCGTTCGCGTAATATTTTTTGAAAAAATATTGTTTCTGTTAGTAGGTAACAAACAACTTTATTTATTTTAACATACGCATTTACTTTCATGATTATCACTAAGGCAATAATAATCTCCTTTATTGAGTAAGGAGTATCGATCTAATTGAAGTTGTAATCATTGAAAAGATAATAGTGTTCCAGTTAAAATTAATGCGTGTCACTTCACTTGCATCGTATCTTTTATTGATATGAGAATCCATGAGGAAATAAAGCCAAAATGTATAAAATATTTAATCGGGAATAAAGGGGAAGGCTGCCAGTTTTTTGAAAGGGATTTCTTGGCACTCTTGACCAATAAAATTTTGAAAGCTGCATTGCGACAAAAGGCCCCATAATTGCTGCTTCCATATTTGGCACGTAGCCGTAGTTCAGATCTCGAAAAATGTTTCTTTGAGGTCGAGTGAACCCGTTTCCGCCAGCTGTAATATGCCTACGTTACTTTTGATAAATTGTACATTTATCTCACCAACCAAGACTAAAATAAACGGTGGATATTGACAACTTATTCCTGATTGAGCCAATTAGATCCCAATTACCGGTAGACTGAGTCTACAATTAAGCCAACTAACAATTAGATATCTCTATTATCAGCAACAAGATGGCTAATGATAAGCGATCCATCGCATCCACTGCTGCGAGAGTAAATAATAGCTTTGTCTAATGGCCGGAAGATGCGCTAGCTAAGCCAAGCCGTCAATTCACGTCCGTCTGTCTGCCACTTCCTCACGATAAATGAGTCACGTCAATCAATATGCAGATTATTCTGAGTTTTGAGTTGCATCTGGAACATTGAAAGTCCGAGAACTAATCTTGAGTTATTGGTACAACGGTATTGATTTCAAGGGCATCAAAGGCATGCTCGCCGCTTACACAGGCAATAGCTTTTACACCGCTGCTGCATAGGAATTTAAGTAGCATATTGTATATCATTTTATGTTATTTATGAGTTAGGTACTGGGGTGGAAATGTTTATGTGAAATAAGAAACTTGGACGCTCAATAATTCTTCCATCGCTTTACGATATCGATTAAGATATTCAAAATTGTTTAGTCTAGCATCATAAAAATAACGTTTCTTTCTAATAATGAAAGCAATAAGACTACAGATGGTCTACTTGGCCATAAGCCAGTTAAACACTTTTAGACCGCGGACGAAACGATTGGTGACCGTTCAATGTCAATCTTGGTAGGTGACCTATAAACATCGAGCACATACCCAATAGAGAGGAAATGTCATTAATACTATGCCTGTCGCGAAAATTATTTACGTGAATTCATTATTTATAATAGTGAATTAATTTTTCTCAAAAAGCATGCATATCAAATACGTGTATGCTATTGTTATATTAGATAGAAAGAACGAATTATAAAGGAAGTTACCATTAATAAGAATCGCGGGAGTACATAGGGCATCTTTATTATAGCTATGAGCAATCTCTTTCGATAAATGAAAATGAATGAGTATTGAAAAAAAATATAGTTACATTTTTTACTTTATCGATGAAATAATATGTAAAATTTTATAAAATAGAGTTTTTATAAAATATACACTGATCAAATAACTTTACAAATTGATAAATTTTAATTACTTCTTGGTATATCGGGAATATCGATAGGTACATTATTTTATTATGTCAGCACAAAACTATATAGCGAGGGAGAGTTGATAATGTATTAGTGAAAAAACACTGATCAGTTCCGGAATTCGAAAGATCAGTTTTCCTCTCTATTGTGTAAGTGCTCGATGCCTATAAAACACCAAGATGAACTGTTTAGAATTAAACATTGATCTACCCAATGAAGTATGCTTGCCAGACAAAGGTTCTATTCTAAACTTTTTTTGGTTTTAGGCTTGGTATGGCCTAGAGGTTGTCTTTAATCTATGGTAACACTATCGACGTCCAACCGCTTGCTCCGACCGAATGGTTGGTATTTGACGTAATTCCGGATCAACCAAAATCGACCCGTAAATGGTCGCTTGCCCGATGAGGGAGTTACTAAATTAAATGGGGTCTGCCTAAACAAAGCTTTAAAGGGTCCTCTTCTCTAATCCTGGTGGCTTACGGCAGTGATTAACCGGCGACCTACTATGTACTAGGAATGTGGCGTCGACTTTTTTTTATTTTCGACTAGTTTATTCCGTTCAGGACATGATCGATCGTTGAACGTTGATTCACTGATTGGTAAACGACGACTAGAATAAACTGTTTAGGATATTATAGTCAATATGCGTATATGTCAGTATGCGTTAGTTAACTAACAACTGATAACGATACTAGTGATTAGGTAGATCCTAATCCCTCTAACTAGAAAAGTAATCACCTTGACGCGCGTAAAGCGCATTTCAAACGAACCTAATAAATAATAATGTATACAAACAAAATTCAAAAATCTGCTTGCCTACATTACATTAAATACGTTGCAATACAGTTTATTTTTACAAAACACCGCCCACTCAATCGTTATAATAATGCAAATGTCCTTCACATGTAGTTTATCAGTGAACTGTAAACCTGTCTAACAGTTGACGGCTAACAAACTGTTAAAAAAACTGTTCGTTTATTCAACGACAACCACTACCTCCTACCTACTAAGCAAACTCTGCTTTCATTTTTCAACAACTATGTAATAAACTTGAGCAACATTATGCTAAAGAAGACGATAATGAAAACCAATAATTTACAGTTTCCGAAAAGAGAAAAGCAGTTCTTTATGCAACCAAATGACTCACGCAAAGAGACAGCTTCATCAAGTTGTCTATAACGTAATTGGAAAGGTACTTCACCTTTACGATACATAACTCTCGACTTCAAGAAAGTACGAATATACTTTCAAAATTAGGTAATATTAGGTGTAAATACAAACAAGTTATGGGAACCTATGTTTAGAATAAACGGCAAACGTAGTGTAGGACGCCCTCCGGCCAGATGGGATGACGATCTGCGAAAGACTGCAGGCAGATGCTGGATGCGGCAAGCTGAAGATAGGGCGCTATAGCGCTCATTGGGGGAGGCGTATGTCCAGCAGTGGACTATGATAGGTTGATGATGATGATGATGTTTAGAATTGTGTAGATCCGCTAAGTTCGAATCTTAAGATATACATTCTAAGACGGATTTAAGGGCCTTAGGTTGTTTTATGAGTCAGATTGGCTAGATTATCTCATCGGTGAACATAACGCCTAAAGTTTTAGGACACAGATGATGAAGTACAAGAACGATTATGTACTTATTACCATACAAATGGTGCTTTAGTGGAAACAGGAAATGTACAAGTCCAAACGTACGTTTACGATTGCCTGTGGCACGACGGCAGCACGACAATACTGTTACTAATGACAACACGTTAAGCACGTCTCTTCATATAAAAGCTCGTTTACCTGTTTTCTATGACAGGTTTTTATAATTAACTTTGATAATATAATATTAATATATATATTATTAATTATTTTTTATATTGTAAATATTTTTATATTTATAGGAGAAGGGTTTATGTATTTATTTATTATATTTTTTTTGTAATTTATGTTGTAGTATATTAATACTTATTTTTAAGTAGTACAATATTTATTAGATGCACACAGGCCTTACTCCATGTATTTCCAACGATCCTATCCATACCAGGTTGTCTGGCAGAGATCGCTCTTGAGCGATAAGACTGCCAATTGTCACTTTGTTATAATTGTTTCTTAGTTATAAGTGTGCAATAGAGTATGTTTTATCTATCTATCTATAACTAGCTGCTGCCCGCGGCTTCGCACGCTTTATTCCGGAATAAATGGTAACCTATGTCCGGCCCCGGGATACCATCTACCTCGCTGCCAAATTTCACCGAGATCCGTTCAGCCGTTCTTGAGTTATAAATAGTGTAACTAACAAGACTTTCTTTTATATTTAAAGATAGATAGAAGATTAAACAATAGTAGAAGAAGATTACATATCGCACAATACATCTAACTAATGTTCGGAAAACATAGTGTTACCTTCTCACGTTAATATTGCAGCTTAGCAATTTCGTTTTAACAAAAAGTAAGTTTATGTTTCCGTTCCTAGCTTAAACCTATAATTAGGACCTAGGTCTAGCTAGACCCTAATAATCGAAGCACAACAAAACGCAAACTCGTGGGAAACCAGTAAATGTGCACTAAAAAACCACATCCTGGCAACCTGTGGTAGCGAGTTTTCTCACGAAGATATCATTGTAGGAACGGGTTTCTAGGACATAGAAATACACACGATAAGCTCAAGCAAAGTATAGTAATAGTCTACACATTTGCTCCCCTTGAAGTCGAGACCCTAGACCCGTGGGGTACGTTCTCCGGTTTAAAAATAATCTCTGAGGGTCGAAGCGACGTGTGACCAAAGAGCTGGTAAGTATCTGGCGCAGCGCACCACCATTGCTATACAGCGATGCAATGCAGCCAGCGTCTTGGGGACGCATCTGACAGGTATTGATATGGATCAGTTGAGCTACCTGTAGATTGTTTGCAACAGCCTGCAGTTAGCTCATTTGTTTCAATTGTAAATACTAGTTCTAATTTGTTTCTATTACCTATTTGATTGTAATTTTCTTTGTTAATAAAGGCAAGTCCTAGTTTGTTTCTATTCTTTGAGTAGAACTTTCTTTGTTCATAAAGATTATTAACAAAGAAAAAAATTAAAGATTAAATTAAATTGAAGATTTATTTCACATCAAAGTAAAAGTAAAAAGTAAAAGTAAAAAAAAAAACATTTGTTTGACACAAGTAAAATTACAAATATTATAAAATGAAGTAAAATTTTGAATTAATGAATTAAGGTACTACTTATTTTCATTTCTACCGAACCGAACCGTGTGATGACGTCCTGGTAAAACAAAAACTAAAAATTACCTGAATGACCAAAGCTGCGCACATTACTCCAATATCGCTATAACACAGCACAAAAATGTGCATTCAAATTGGGCTTAAACTCGTTATCTATCTATATATGTATATAAAAGAAAGTCATGTTAGTTACACTATTTATAACTCAAGAACGGCTGAACGGATCTCGGTGAAATTTGGCAGCGAGGTAGATGGTATCCCGGGGCCGGACATAGGCTACCTTTTATTCCGGAAAAAAGTGTGCGAAGCCGCGGGCTGCAGCTAGTCTTAAGATAAATTTTACAGTGACAAAATGGCTTCCTACAAGCTTCAACGAGTGTCCCGCGAGCTGTCTGTCATCTGATGATATAATATGCATCTAAATGTTAGGAGTTAAAGCCCATATTTGAATGAACATTTTTGTGCTGTGCTGTAGCGGTGCTGATCAGCGACAATATTAAGTGTCCACAGATGGTATTTACCCCAGTATGTGATCGTCATCAATACATGCATTAATCACTTAATGTTATGAAATCTGCCAGTATCTACTAGACAACTATCAAAAAACAGGGCACTATTACGTGAATGCCTTTCAACACTTCCTCAAGTATTGATATTGCACTGCCATTGTGACTGATTAGATTAAATATTAAGTAACTTTCTATTATTATATTGTTTCTGTATTCACTTTGTAAACGTAATAAATTACTCTGTGATTGGTGGATATTTTTAATCTGCGGTCTTTGTTAATTAGTATGATTTCATCATGCTCGTATACAATGATAAATTGATAATTGATAGCTGTTTTTGTAACTAACTTGTTTAAAATGCCTCGTTAGTTTAGCGGTCCAGTGTTCCACCGATGATAATAAGGTCCCGGGTTCGATTCCCGCCTCCTCGGGACAAATGTTTGTACGATCTGCAGATATATTTTGTTCTGGGTGTTCTGAGTGTTTTCTATATATAATAAAAAATATCTATCTATGTATTGTAATAAGTGATATACTTTAGTCATCTAGCACCCATAACACAAGCTCTGCTTAGCTTGGGGCCGGATGATGCTGTGTGAATGGTCCAGGTCATTTATTGATTTATCATCATCATGATAGTACTATCGAACATGTAATTAAAACTTGGTAAGTATAAGTAAGAAATACGCGGGTACTAAACATTTATACTCGTCGCTTTTTTTTTTATCGTAAACTAGTTTAAAGGTGATTTCTATCCCATGGGAACTGATTTATAGAATAAAATATATAAAACAATTATTTTTATGTAAATTATAATTAATTAGTTAGTGGAATTGACAATCGCCGTTCTAATTAATAATAAAATAAATGAAAAAAAAATTACATAAAAAATATGTATACATTATAATATATATTTATGTATAAATAATATAAATAATACTAGTTGTAATTTGTTTTTATTATTGAATTGTAATTTTCTTTGTCAATAAAGAATTATATAAATAATTATATTATAAATTATATATATATATGTATATATAATAAATAATATGTATGTATCTATATAAAATAAAAATATATTTTATTCCAGTGTTTTATTCCTGTTCTCTCTCTCTCTCTTATTATTATTACCTACTACAAATATCCACGTCATAAATTTACACACGGCACTTTTGTTTCAAAGATGCCATGCCCATCGCATTTTGCTTGTAAATGTACTAAACAGCTACCTACCTATTAAGATTTAAAAATAAATAAATCTTTATTAACAAAGAAAATTACAATTAAATAA
Organism: Eupithecia inturbata; assembly: GCA_963662085.1. Lineage (NCBI taxonomy): Eukaryota > Metazoa > Arthropoda > Insecta > Lepidoptera > Geometridae > Eupithecia > Eupithecia inturbata. The sequence continues at coordinate 1,531,334 of OY759196.1, read as the reverse complement.
TAGAAACAAATTAGAACTAGTATTTACAATTGAAGCAATTGAGCTAACTGCTTGAGCTAACTGCAGACTGTTGTAAATAATCTACAGGTAGCTCAACTGATCCAGTCGAAAGCGTCCCCAAAACGCTGCTGGCTGCATTGCCCCACTGTATTGTATGGCAATGCTGATGCGCTCCGCCAGATACCCACCAGCTCTTGGGGCACAATTCGCTTTAATTAATTATTTTTGCACTAATAAAACAAATACATGTAAAACTTAAAACTAGAGAGGTTATGGCAAAGGCGAGCTTAACCCTAAAAAGAGTTCTCTTCCAGCAAACCTTATTGGGAGAGAGAGATAAATTTGTCATAGTGGGTTCGTGTGCATATAGGTACAGAAAGAAGATTGAATTCTTAGCCTATAGTTAATAAACTACTACATATAAATAATAATATATTATGCTACTTATAAAAATATATAACATACAATATAATAACAATTCTATAACTACATACACATTTATAATAAGTACATAAACTACTTACCTACATCAAAGTCATGAAGATAGGTAATGCTCTTTAACTTTACACTCAGATATATTTTTTAAACCCGGTGAGCCTCGGTGCCCTGCGGACCTAGGGTGTCGACTCCAAGAGGAGCAAATGTGTAGGCTCTATCGAGACCTGCTTATTTGCATATACGTATATAAATATTTTTATTAGGATTTAATAATAAGAAGATAGATCCAGGTCCAGGTCACCTATAATTTATCTCTCAGTTTCGAAGTACCTACCTACCTATTATACTTATAGAACTAAATTAGTTCAAAAGGTATTAGTTCAACTAACCACAGAGTAGGTAATCAAAGTTTAATCAGCATGCAATCAAATGCACTTACGTTCATCTCTACATATAATCGGTTCAACAAAGACTTTTATGAATAAAAATTACAAGAATAACAGAAAACCACAGAGTAACAACAAGATGATCACTCAAACAAAAACTTCAACAGCGCAAAGGTAAAAAGATTCATATTGGAGTTCGATAACGGACGAGAGACGAATGAAATGATGAATGAAAGCTTTCTAAAAATTGTTTTGAGCTACTGCGATTTACTTTGATGACATGGTAAAGTATTTTCCAACAAAATTTATTTGGTTTGTTAACCACTTTGTTTACAACAAATATCTAGGATTGTAGAACCGAGTAGGTAAAGTTGCTTCTTCAAACTAGGCAATAATGAACTTATCCATCAGAGTAAAATCATTACACAATCAAATGCACTTGCGTTCTTCCACTTTCAAGACTTCTTGGAACTCTTAGTTAGAACATAACACTCGACCCGTACCGTTAAAAATTAATTAGCTCCTTGCAAAGTACGATTCACCATCGGAATGCAGAGGCCGCGCTGCTGAGGACCGGTCGGGACCGCAAGAAGGTTCAACCCGCACACGAGGTTAACAACCGGCGCATACGGCGGCGTCGTCCTTGGAGCCGCGTGCTCCTTTCTACGACACAGCCTCAGAGGGTTGACACTTACAACAAATACGAGTATTTACGAGGGAACTAAAATAGATTTGTGTTAAACAATTTGGGTTAGTGTGGGGCTTTGTCGTATGGGAAGTGTAGGGCTTTCTCGTTTTAGCGAGGCGAAAGTTTCTTTTTACGATACAGGCTCCACTACATCCTAGTTCCCCAAGCCTCTTATTAAACAGATCTCTAACAATAGCACCTTTGTAGTTGTTGTTAACATTTCTAAAAACCTGCAATGTAACTTTACTTAATCTGTGGATAATGTGATTGGTTGGACATCTTTTGTGACGTGTCCAAGAGTCCTGTAAGGTCTAAAGAAAATAAAGTACTTTGAATTTTGTGTTTTTAATAACATAACACATAGAATAAGCACATTTACAAATATGTATATTATGTATGCTGCAAGTACATATGTAGGCTGTATGTATGTAGGCTGCAAGGCTGCATTAAGTGTTATACTACATTAGATAACAAGCATGCTTTGTACAATAATTTTTTGTCCTGAAAAAAGAAAATTAAAAATTAAATGCGCAGCCCTCAGCCCTTGCGTGCTTAGATAATTCACATGTCAGTTGTAAACTAAAACCTGAATAGAGTGTCGTGTCCCTGAATACGAATAGTAAAACCAATACTTACCTACTACAGAAAATACACTAAACTACATCTCAGTGGAACTGTTTGAGAAACCACTTCGATCCTTACCAGAGCTGCCCTCAATCGAGACTTCAGAGACTGGGTTGTCCCATATGATATATGAACATAGTTGAAGAAGTGACTATAACTCTCTCAGTGTCGCGGACAAGCTTTGCAAGTTTATGAGCTTGATCCACAAAACTATACAAATATTTCGCATCATGAATATGTGAATATAAATTCTAGAATCCAATTTTGTACGTCCGGTTCCCATTTACAGCTCTATCAACTTGGTTTAGAGCTTTTTAAATTTTGGGTTTCACAAGCAGTCAACCTAGTACCTACCTTATTATAACAACATTTATAGCATCTATTACAATTAAAATGTCACTGTTATTTATACTAAAATTTCATATGTGAGGTGTTTTGCCTTGTCCAATATTTTGGCACAGTTTACAGGCTTGCGTTATGCTATGATCACGGCATAAATGTAGACTCGAGCTAGTAATGAAGTACTTATTGGCAGAGTATACCGATCTACCCACATATTCAGTCTTTTGATAAGAAAATTACCACTCTAAATTGTTATAAATATCCTGCCTGATGTTCGTGATTGTAATATTTTTGTTTAATAATAATAATAGTAATAAAAATATTTATTTACAAAATGATACAGATAGAATATACAAAGTAGGTACTATGGGTACTTGCCTATGGGTACCTATACGTGTAAGAGTTAGTGACACCTCGCTCTAACTAAGTTTACATTAAACTTGTATTTAGATTAGACACGAGGGCTCAAACCTCCGGCTACTTTTAAGTTCATATTTACCGGGTTTATTTTGCAGTTTTCTCTCGTATTTCTGTAGTTAGCTGTCTCGAGCTCGCTATTTACGAAGCAGCAGCCTTTTACCGTTCCACCCAGCTATTACTAGCAGGAAGAGGGTGGGAACCCCTCTGGGGGTGTCACCTGTTTCATTAGTGCTATCACCCCTTTTGAAGCTTAAACTTAACTGAGCGCCTAATGCTACTGGGAGAGGTATATTATTAATTACTTCCTTTCTAAAGAAAAGGGAAAAAGAAGACAGTTTTGAGGAACCTACTCTGTTCGATTATGGTAACGAGACCAGACTGGTGCTGGACCGAGGTAAATGGCAAGCATGGAGCGAGGCCTATGCCCAGCAGTAAGTACTAAATGGCTTATGATGATGGGCACGAGACCAGCGAGTTTGTTAGACACGATTGAAAAGTATACGCTGAACCACAGGCAAAGCATTTTACAGATAGTTTGTCTGAGCCAGTAGCGGTCGGCTGACCATGAAAAGTTCCCAAAGAGTCTACAATACCTTTTGTTTTTGTTGTCTCGGCAATGGCACGCGGTGTCGAGTTACGTAGATGTGCCGCACGTTACAGTTCGGAAGTTTACACAAAAACTAAGGCATCCGAGTTCACGAAACCAAAGACAATGGAGCAATATTGAAAGATAACAGTAACTTTGTGGTTTACCTAGTTTAAAAATGTAGAATTTTATTTGTTAACTTGTTCTTGTTTGAAGTTTGTTTTTCACAATACGGAAACGGAAGATCGGATTCGAACTTAATTTTGCTTTGGTCGAAGCTTGGAACCTAAAGCATTTTTGTGCAAAGTTATTACATAAATTAATTGCACAGAAACGCAACATTTACCTCAGCCACAGATTTTATAATGTTATACTAGTACCTCAGCATAACCTAAGACTTTTTATTTCAGCACCTAGATTTTAGGTGAAAAAGGAACAAACTCGTAGCTGTGAACATTTATTGAGATTGATTGAGATCACGGACTTTAATGACATGACTGTAACTAATATAAATACAAGATAAATAGTTCTCTAGGTCTATCTAATCAGAACTTTAAGCTTTGTTCAATATGATTCTTACAGCGTTAGTTATTCAGAGTTTTCTCCATTACTCAAAGGCTTACAAGCCTTAACAACAGATAAATATCAATGTTTATTAAAAGAAGTCCACCTTGGACATGTATTTTATTATCTGATCTATACATGTATGGATTATAGTAATCAGAATTCAGAGTCGTTATATCAACTTTTCTTATTATATATTGTTCTTGCTTTGTTTTAATGCTACACATGCCACGATTATAAGTCTTTCTAGGTATACCTAAAACTGGTTCATTACCGGTGTGTTTAAATTATAATTCTCCTAATTTACTTTCATGGGATATATACATTAGACATGTTACAAAGATTAGTCACTTGATTTTTGCCTAATGAGTTCCTAGCATTTCATAGCAAAACCTAAATCTTAACTCTAAAATTCAAATGCCATTTAAAATATCCTCTGGGACGAGAATATTGAAATTCAATTTTCAGCCAATGTCGGTGAATCTGGGTTCCGTAGACCTACACATATATGCAAAGCGGATAAGAACTCTATTGTATAATCATAAACCATATAAATAAATAAATAATAAATAAATAATGCTGGACAATTCACACAGCATCATCTAGCCCCAAAGTAAGCAGAGCTTGTGTTATGGGTACTAGATGACTGATAAACTTAATACAGTACATAACATAGATAGATATTTTTTATTATATATAGAAAATACCCAGAACACCCGGAACAAATATTTGCAGATCGTACAAACATTTGTCCCAAGGCGGGAATCGAACCCGCAACCTTCTGCGTCGCAGGCGGACCTTCGCCCGCCGCGCCACATCGGTCGTCAAATGTCAAATGTCAAAAAATATGTACCAAATTCAATTCCAAGTGGCATATTGAATGCGTGACTATCATGCTACGCTCCATTCTTGTGTATTTTTTGGTCCGGACGAATATTCTTCCCACACACTCGCTATTGAATCAAACATTACATCATAGAAGTTATGATTATGATACGCTTTATAGTAAATGTCAAGTTTAAGTAGAACGTGTCTGAGATTCCAAATAGGTAAGGATTTAGGAAAATCGATTGTTTTCTCTATTCAACTAAAAAACATGAGCATGCATTTATTTTAGGGGTGTGTGAATTTATATTATGTTCATTGGCCTCTATATCATTTATGAAGGTTGGTTTATGTTCTTAGAGTTCGTTTGTCAGAAGTTTGCTTAAAAACGATAAAAACTGATATCTTACGTGTAGAAAACGAAACGCTGTATTATAAATTATCATTAAGGGCATTGCATACGAGCAAGATCGTGTGAAGTATCACGTGAGACTCTCAACGTTGTTGACAAGTCCTCCTTATGTCACATCTAATTGCAGTTTGGGAATGAGCAAACTACGAAAAGGAAAGACAGGATCGTAAAGGATCTGCTTGAAAACGGCAAGGTTTATTTAAATTTTGTTTAAAATAAATTAGGACACCAAATTCCGAAAGATAACGTACAAAAGGTTAGAAGCACTCGAGTTTCGCTTCATGCGGCTTTACAATTTTATAAAGCACACGAAGGTAATGCTTCGTATAGAGATAAAGTTATTACAAACGTGGAAATTACAGCTTTTTATGCTTACTACTTTATTGCACGATAACAATGGAACTAGGTGTGAATTAAGTAATTCGATACGCGTACTTACGTAAATAAACTATGAAGAACCTGCAATTACACTTGCTGGCAAAGAAATAATATGTGATAGTTGCGAGAAATTTTGTAATAGTTAACACAGTTGGCGCAAAGCCCCGAAATTCTAAATAAAACATAGCTGCGTCTCTCGTAGTTATAGAATCAGTCAGTAGGTTTCTATTAGAGGTATATATGTACATAACCTTAGGACTTGGGGATCATATACCTATCGAGTATTTTGTTGATCAGGTCAAGTTGTTAACGTCACGCACTAAGTCAAATCGTCAAATTTTGTTTTTTACATAAACATAAAATGGTTTTCTCATCAACATTTTCCGCAGCAAACGATGCTGCGGAAAATGTTCCCAATTTTTTTTTGCTAGTCTTGGAAACGTTTATACTCATATTTTTTTTCTATATACTCGTATGTACTTACTTAGTTGTTCAGTTCAAGGCAGTAACGTTCTCGCAATTTCTAACAATGACGATGATGAACCACGTGACAAAGATTATCTTACACTTCTAGGGCCTCTTTAATCTTTCCTAACCGAATTAAGGCCTTAGTGCGATAATCCTAAAAACTTAATATTGTGGGAAGGTAATTTTCTTTATCAGCTAACTACTTTGAGTTGAGTTTTATGACGAATAGGTACAACAGTATAGTTAATAGAAAGGTAAACGTAAAATTTCCGTAATGGCTATTTAGGTACGCATATTGAAAGATATTGGAAAGCATAAAGAATTAAGCCGTTGAGAATATGGTATATTGTATTACAAAGATCACAAAATTTACAAAAAGAGGTACTTACATAAATGAATATATAGCAAAGAAAATATGATTTGATTTTAGATTTAAAATACTCTGTACAATTTCGGAAAAAAATTTACAAATAAGTAATTTAATAGAAAGTACCAATGTCAAACTAGATATATAGAACGTATAAAGCATTGCATTTAAATATTTTACTCTACATTTGCTGATAGTATCTGAGACGGTGACACAGTCGTGAGAGAAGAAAGTTATTGTCACACTGCTTAGTTTAAATAAGTGTTGAGGCTTGGCATGGCAAAATACCACGAATTGTAATGAGTAAATAACAACATGGATACCACAGTAGGTCAAAATATGTTGGGATTAGCAACAATTTGTGGAAAAGTCATTAAGAGACAGTCAGAAAACCTCAATAGGTAGTCAACCTACTCAACTTTAAAGTACCTCAAAGTAATTTAAAGTTATTAGTAACATTGTATCGAAGTTATATTTCTCCCAAGCGATCAAAATGCAATAAACTGGAAACTGCCACAATCAAAACATTTCCATCAAAACTACCAATGACGCAAACTGTTCCCGATTTAAGTGGCACATGTAACTGGATTTTATAATCCGGTGACAAATATACGCCCAGAATCGAATCTTTCGATGAGATTTGACATACTTCATGGAAATTAGAAGTTATTTAGATATTTCTAGCAGTCATCAACAAGATAAATGGACCAAAGATGTCACCGGAATTCTATGGATATCAATGGTATCCTAGAGAAGGAAAAAGAGCAAAGGGAAGACCTTTTTTACGATGGGAGGATGACATCAAATCTACAGCGGGCACACTGGAGGAAGAAAACACATGGCTATGGAAGAATCTAGAGGGGCCAATGCTAAAAGGCAAAATAATCTGGATACTGACACAGAATAACTAAAGTTCTACAGCGATGAAGACATCGCTATTTTTTTAGTCCGTATAAGAATACGGACTAAAAAAATATTAATGTAACTAACCTAAATTAAATTATAAGGTTGTTAAATAAAGGTTTTTTTTATTAAAGCAGTCATCAACGGAATGCATGCTGCTAAGTCTCATATGGTTATAACCATTACAGGACTGACATTTCATCAATATGTATCGTAACGCGATCCTTGCCCTTCCACGAAACACTACACTGCTGAATTCATAAGTGGCTTACACTAACTGACCGCGATTGTCGTTCACAGCCTAAAGCGGTATCAGTTACAGTTTAACCTCATGTTTCGAAAAATGCCCAAATATTTGTTCCAAGTTTTGTAAGGTAAGCGCTGTAACCGTACATTGAGATAAGCGCTCGTAGATCGAGGGAGCAGGTGTGACGCAAGAAGCAATGAATGCCGCAGCCTGCATACTATCGACCGGACCTATTGCACGCTCGTCCTTACAGTTACTACTTCAAAAGCATTCAACGCTTTGATTGAATCACGAATTCTCTCCATAAAGTCAGGTACCTACCTATATTTTATACAGCACATGTTTTGTATTTACATTCTCTTTGGTCTTCACTCCTCGGATCTTTATGAGCATGTTTATAAAACAATCTAAGTCCTATCCCATTATTATTAAAACACAGAACTTCTAAATTCTAAAAGATCGTAAGTTACAACCTGTTCGTGGTTGGTTTATATCAAAGTTCTGAGATTGGATAAGCTAGTGCCTGCATCCGCTGCATTCCGGTGTTCCTTTCACGCTTCGCAATATTTTGCGCAACGGTTATATGTCGGCGAAGAGATTGCTTTATTATGTCCTAAAGGTCATTAGGTTCCAATCCAAAATTCCAACAAATAAAAGTTCAGAAAAAATTGGTATTACGCGCGAGGCAAAAATGTATAAAACTAGCATATCGTATTTTAACAGCGCGATTGAAACATGTTTTTCCAATATAGGAAGCAAGCAGATCTAGATCCCGTTAGGTTGTCTGATTGAAATGCTATTTGCTATACTAGGACAGGTATAGGTATAATACATTGCAAATGAAATCTAAAGTTGGCAACGATATTGATTCGGCATTAGAATGTTTGGTTTAATCATTTAATTGCTGTTTAGTTTGTAATCTAACTTAATGACAATCGTTTAAATTCTAAATACTCAGTTCAAGCTACACAACAAAGCGCATTCCTAACGTAGCCGAATTGCCCATAACTAAAGGTGTTACAAATTGAAGGACCGGTTACAGAGTTTTTTTTATTCTTCCAAATTCCAGCAGGATAATAAACAGTGCACGGAAGATGGATAGAGAATTACAACAAACACAACAAAAGTAGAAAAACATTTGAGTGGATGATAGAATAGCTGTGTGGTCGGCCACTCACCCTGCGTCTGGCTATAGCAACCGTGAATTATTATATGTTGAGGAAAGAGGGATGCGGGGATCATAGCTCAGCTGTGTACGGAAGTACCCACTCACTAATTTATACCATCTGATGAACGGCTGCAAATTTGATGATGATAAATAAATGAGAAATAGGTCGTAAATACCCAGTGGTAGGTAATATACTTTACCAGGTTGGTAAACATTTAGAGATGATACTAAATGAGATATGGGTGACCCAGTGGTAGGTTAAGTATGATACCTATATGGTATCATACTTTACCAGGTTGATAAATATTTAGAGGCTAGTCAGTCACGTATGAAATAAGTGTGTGCACGTAATAGTATATAGACCAATTTGATCAAATCTGATAAGAATACCGATAAGACCCTGAAATAGAATGTGATTGTCCACGTAATTTACGACAGCAGATAAGATATCATTATTCATTAGTAATAGTTTCTAGGAAGAACTGTAATAAAGAAAGCCCTTTCTTTATCACAATCGTCGGTATTGAACCCACCATAGCTTCAATAGCAACAAGTGCACACAAAACAAAACCCTTGTGAACTATGAACGGCGTGACGCCATTCAAACCTCTTCATGACAGGCAAAAAACACCTGCAGACAAAAAACATGCAAAAGGTCTGCTACCTGCTTGAAGGCAGAGAAACGACCCCGAGAGGCCCAGACTGATGTCGATGACACATGACCGCCGCCATGCTAAAATCGACAATTTGAATTTTATCTTAATACTTCAGCAGCTGATCAAGTGAAGTGACTCATAGTAAACAACTGGGAAAACGTGGTTTATTTGCATGTTAAGGAAGGTAATTTATACGTGGTTGTCCTCAAAACCTTTGTGCAATGAATCATAAAATCTTGGAGACTTGCAAAAAAGTCTAAGCTTTTCGCGCCGTTCCCCCTATGTCCGGTTTTTGTACACGACAGGCTGTTCCTTGCCGATGAGATGAATTTCAAACGCTTAACAAGCTTGAAATTTATTTAAAATCATCTTGATAAAGATATCTGTAAAAGCCTTCAGCGTACATTCTACAGGTTAAAGAACTATGTCACGACTTCAACCTACAATACCTAACTTCAGCAAGGGTAAAGTTTAATTTAAACAAGACATGATATTGCTTTGTATAACCCTCTCAGTTTTGTGGACCAAAGCTCCATAAAGCGGATAACCACGGAACGTATTAAACTCAGGTAAGATCAAACGTCGCCTTAATGTCACTAGAATATAAAGTTCTAAACTATACAAACATCAAAAGAAAATGTAGATTCGTTCACCTGTTGACCTTACACCACACCTGGCACCAACAGTTTTTATAGGGTGTCGTACGCCAGGAAACCAGTGTTTATCTATGTTTATCTCCAATACAAATATTTATACATCGCGTGAGTGAAGCGTGAGACTCTCAAAATGCAGGTAAAGGTATAAATTAGGATGCTCAAAGCACGAGTGAAACTTTTAAATTAATTTCCCAGAAAGTCCATAATGGAGGCTGGGGATTAAGGTTCTTGGGATCGAACTAAACTAGTCGAACAAGTATCCATCTATACAGGTTTCTTTACCTTATTTTATTAGTTGCCAACATCAAATGCTCTCCAGGGTATCTCGCTCCATCTAACTTAGTTCCGTTGTTAATATCACTTGTAAGTTGCCCAACCACTTTTCCATCACACAAAACACAAAACTTTTTGACTGTTCTTCCTGTCCGTTAACTTTGTCAAATGTGACTCTGCAGTTGAAACTTAGGCATGCGATATTTTTTTATAAGTAAAGTTTAGTTATATTTCCACTTTCATATAATAATTCTACGGTTTGTTTTTTTCTTATCACCGCTATGCAGCAGGAACGCAAGCGGCTGCCCGCCGTAGACTGTCTGTTGAATTAACGTACTATACTAGCACCGACGCGGCAGCAGCGAGTGGGAGGTGAGTGCGACCGCTATACAGATTAAAGTCACGGAAAAAAGAGACAGTAGAAAACGTCATCGCCGGTGAACTACAAACCAACTTATAAAAACTGTCCTCCTGAACCATTAAACAACTTTAAATCTAGGTATCTCAAATTTACCAAGATAATACTAGTTTTGCCTGTGTTCAGAGAGCGTGTCGATAAGGTAATTTGAATTCCACCAGAGTGAAAAAGACGGAGGCTTTCGTTGAAGGTTCTTTAAATTGTGTATGTTGAAAAGGTTAGGCGTTTCAAAAGGCAAATGTTAATAAATTAAATTTGAATAGGTACTAGGTTCGTTAACGGTTAAAAGACAATGTTCGTAGGGCTTTCAAGCATGAAGAATAGTTTAGCAAACGTATATTATTGTTGAATGAAAGTTCAGGTAAGTAAAGTTACATACATGAATGAAATACAAGTGAATCTCGTAGTTGTTATTAAAAACACATTACATTTAACTTTGAAATATAACAGCGGAAGTAGATTATACCCTAATAACTTTCTAAATTACACAAGAACTGTTGATTATGAAAACAAACACCCAAAATTCGGACAATCAAAGCACGCCAGACCGTACCTACGCCAATTCGTTGTGCATGCCTTCACAGTTGATTACTAACGAACTTTAACTCGTGGTTACATTGCCGTTAAGTCAGTGTTCTTGTATTATACCAACCTAACTATCAAACACTATATGCACATACTACAAAATATCAGATTATTTAGCTAGAGGATAAGAATCTTGGGACGGCTTTTGCTCCCACTCTAAAAATAACAACTAACAGGCTAAAGGTTTCGCTACTTACTTTAGTACCTATACATACTTTAGTCTACATACATATCAAAGCGACCGAAACTATTCTATTTTAATTTTAGGTATTTGACTTTTTCTAAGTGGCTATAAATAATTTTTGATTTTTTGAAAAAGAAAACGTTTTTTCCATTAAAAATCTTGTTACGGCCAAAAAAATATGATCGGGAGAAAATGTTTCATGAGTCACCATAAAAAATCTCAGCTACTCGTCTATTTGCCATTCTTATTGTATTATACAAATAAAAGCCTCAGTTCTCCTCACTTTTACCAATTATCTGGCCAGCGCATGAACGAACAGTAGTGCTTTGTTTCCAAAAACAAGTGAAAATCTACTTGGTAATCGACACACTTTCGATACACCTGCGGGTTTCTTTTGTTTCTATAACGACTCTGAAAATAGTTTGCGGATAATGAATAACTATGACGTTTCGTCACAATGAGTCAGAGTTACGAAATTCGGAAATTGATTGCTGCTATAAAAGCGGCATGCTTGTTTTCCACTGCAATTGGCAGAAGCAGGCCAAACAAGCTCCACAATATTTGAAATTGTAGCAGAACTGAAAATCAGAATCAGACTGGTTAAGGTGAGTATAGACTAGCTAGAGCATTTAGTAGTAACATAACATCGAGGATTCGCTGCTTTTAAATTCACTCGAACCACACTTCGAACATGACGCTCGACGTTTTGGTACAACCTGATATTAAAAAGCAACGAGCGTTTTGGTGTAGCATTTTACTGAGCAAAAGCACGAGAGTGGGTAACGGGGGTCGGCGGCGGGAAATGAGGTGCGCGGGCCGAGGGAAAATGTACGCAAGGTAGAAATAATAATGTTACAGGCTCTCTCGCCGTGGGCATTGCGTCGAACTCAGCGACAAGCATTCGCAAAAACGTTACATTAAATAGAAATAGTTTAGAAAACTGAGCATTTGTCTGTATTGTACCATTCGTAAGAACGTTACATTACATTTTAATGCGCTATCAAATGTTCTAGTCTACACTCGCCTTTACACTAACAACATCGGGCGTATTGTGTTAGTATAAGTCAATAATGCTGAAAAACACGAACTGTTCGGGAACGGATACCATGGTACACAACTAGAGGAGGCCTATACTATACTCAGCACTGCTTGCTAGGGCTTTATCCACTGCTGGGCAAGCAGTGCGGATAAAGCCCAGATGCAAAAGAGAATGATCATGAAAGAAACGAGCATGACCTGTCAATGATTCATTCACAACGCAACACAACCACAACAAAGTAAACGTAAAATGTAACGTAACGTCTCCTCATTATCACACCTATGCGAACAAATATAATTCGCAAGAGTTTGCTGCTATTCGTGAAAGGTCTGCCTAGGTTCGTTATAATTAGCGCTTTGTAAACATGCATTTATGCAGAGCTTGTTCACTTTTGTACTGTTCACATTGTAATGCTTCCGATGAAAGCTTTCTTTTATAGCGTTGAGATTCTAACCACGAAAAGGCGCTTCTAAAAGGTCCCAGATGTTTAAATTACTCTGGGTACTTTCTAGCAAGAACTTCGTCAAAGTATCAAAGCAAACTAAAGTCGAAATATGTCTCTGAACGAGGTAAGAAGATTGAGTAAGTAAATATTAAATGGGCACGCTGTGAAATAGGTCAAAGATGTTGACAAGCTAAACACAACCTAAAATATAGAAGGGATATAGCATAACTGTTAAATAAATAGTCACTTGGATGAACACAATATTGGTGGTTATGCTTACAGTTTTAAAATAAATAATACTAGCTGTAATCAATAAGAAAACTGAAGTAGCCGAACTAAAAATTTTCAATGGATTTTTCTCGCTAAGTTACAAGTTTTCCCAAGGCGCTTTCGAAGTAAATTAAGGCCATAAGGAACAGCTTGGCGGTGAAACATTGGATAGTTTGCCAGAGCTCCATTAAGTTGGTACCTAACTACACAAATCAGGAAATCTTCTTACAAATAATTCTGCTTAAAGAAACGAAAGTTACAAAGCGTAAATGGAACTAACCCAACCATCATTGAAGACCAAGAAACTAGTGTTTTTCTAAATAGTAGACAATATTTTTAAACTTTCCCATCTAAGGTATTTGATCGCATTTCCGATCGGTTTCCTGAAGATAAGCGTTGGGTCTTTACTATTTGCAGCATGAGAGTAATTATTATAACAGTGATTGCTTCTATACTCTAGACCGAACAAAACTAACAGTTTTAATACGAGTACTTAGATGTGTTTATTTGTTCAGAGATGTGACCACTAAGGGTGCGGTCGGCATTTTCTCCAAATGTCACGACGACGTGATCAGAATCGTGTTCAATGGAAATACAAGCGACCTGATTGGCCCGATGAATAGCAATGACCTCGTCATTGTTCACGGTACATACCAATTACAGGCACATCAGGCTTTTGTAGGGTAACGCGTGCTGGAGTATCATTAGAGTAAGTTACTGGAACTTGACTTCTTCTGTATTAATCGATACAATAAATTTTGTTTGTTGGCTACGGAAAGTTCTGATTTTAAGATAAAGATAAAGATCATTTATTTGCATAAACATGTGTAGATAGATATAAGATTTTACAAATAGGTATGCAGGTATCAACATGTTTTACCGATTAAGGTGTACAAATTGTGAGAGATGACATGCAATAGGTAAGTAAAATAATAATAGAGTTATTAGAAGCAACGTCATAAAATTAAAATTAGGTAAGAAATTACGATGCTGAATTCTAATAATAATTATTAATATTATTACATTTCCATTAAAAGTTATCATCTAGAAAGAAGTCAATCTTATAATAACATTTTTTGAATCCAGAGCAAAGTGAGGGATCCTAGAGTAGAAACCCGAGCGTAGCGAGGGATTCTGTAGTACAATCCTGAACGTAGCGAGGAATTCAAAGTACGTCGCCCGAGCCAAAAATATATTTTGCGCCCGAATGATACACTCTACTTTTCATCAACTTCTATGAGAAAATAAAAGGCGCCTCATATTTTATTGTAATATTATTATTTAATAAAACATAGAGTAACAACTAAATTGAAATTAAATAGTATCTAATAATAAAACAACTAAAAACTTATATTTATATTTAAGACATTTTCGCAATTATGAAAATTTATTGTTACAGTTTTATTAGAAATAGAGATTGTTGTAGATTTTATATTCTGCGTGTTTGAAATAATGTCCGAATCTGGCTCATTTTGAGGAAAATGTGACGGTGAATCTCGTTGTTTGGATGTAGTACCAGCCAGTCTTTATTCAAACAATATTTGCATTCGATTTCTTTGGCGCTGAACACTAAGATGTTCCAAATTGAAAAAGTGCGCGGCAAAGTTAATTGCGGCTCTTTGGGTGCACATAAAGGCGAACCAAGTCGTCCTTTCAAATAGATGGAATGAAAAGGTTATTTCTATCCCATAGTTGTGGTCCCATGGTTATTTATAGGATAAAAAGGCCTGTTTTATTCTAGGTCTAAACTTACACCTACGCTAAATTTCAGCCCAATTAGTTTGTTTTGGCGTGAAGCACTTATCCATCACCTAATCATTAATTCATCCAAACTTTCGCATTTGTAATATTAGTGTGATTAATTAATTGGATCCAGATTTAATCACACTATTATCTGAGCGTCTGGTCGAAGCGACGCATGCATGACCCGAGAGCTGGTGAGTGATCTGGCGCAGCGTATCATCATTGCCATACAGAGGGGCAATGCAGCCAGCGTCTTGGGGACGCTTCCGACTAGTATTGATATGGAACAGTTGAGCTACCTGTAGATTGTTTGCAACAGTCTGCAGCTAGCTTAATTGTTTCAATTGTAATTAATACTAGTTCTAAATTGTTTCTAATAATTGAATTTTCTTTGATAACAAAGATTTTATTTTTCATTTTCTTTTAATATTTAATTACTGTTCTAATGTTTTAATTGATAAATAGGCTGCTTATCGGCGACAGAACCCTCCAAATTTACATTCACTGCTCTGCGATCTCTGCTAAATCTCTTAGCAATCTTCTACAGACTGTAGGAAAATGTCTGCTAAAAACCACCGCTTTAATTAAAACGAATGAGAATTTCCTAATTTTTCCTCTTGTTTTCAAATTGAGGAACTTTTACAGAATTGCGGTTTTTTTGAATTCAGCATGGCTGAACTTAGTTACATATAATAACTTTATTTTTTCTCATCAGCTTTGTTTTTGCTTATAAATAAAAAATGTTACAATTTTAAATACAAGTGTACCAGATTACAATATGTTTACAATATGTGAACACCTAACTATAGCATACCTATGTACCTAACTGATATCCTGAAATCACCAAAGTTATATTTATTTTTATAGTTTCGTTCAAGATTGCCCGCGGGATTACCAGGTTAACGGGAGTTTCTAGTACTTACCTAACATCTCAGGAGCGAATCTCTAGATCTATTTTGAGTATATCGTATCGTGTTAAACTACTCACACATTCAATATTCAATCCATTTATTCCTGAAACGGGTTGTGTTGTAATTGCATACTAATAAACGATCGACAGACAAGCTTGTCGCCTCCATTGTCTCCATTACAAAAAATATTAGAACACCCGGAACAAATATTTTCAGATCGTACAATCATTTGTCCCCAGGCGGGAATCGAACCCGCAACCTTCTGCGTCGCAGGCGGACCTTCGCCTGCCGCGCCACATCGGTTTATCACGTTAAACTTAAAAAGCAACTTAATATTTTTGGAGAATCAGGACTAGCTACAACAGTTTAGGTGATATCTGCGCCAATTGGTAATAGATTTTGATGATTGTTTCGTTGTTGTATAAAAATTTATTTTGAGGTGGTCTACTATAAGTTTGATTCTCGAGGACTTGCTAAGTGCGCCATAAAACGTAGGTTTGTAAAAATTCTTCAGAATATGATAATTTCATTATCACCTAATAGTTTCCATGGCAACGGGCGTCAACAGTTTCTTCCATGTGTCATCAAACTAAATTAGACTTGAATCATATCTAGATGTCGCCAGTGT
This sequence comes from Eupithecia inturbata, assembly GCA_963662085.1. NCBI lineage: Eukaryota > Metazoa > Arthropoda > Insecta > Lepidoptera > Geometridae > Eupithecia > Eupithecia inturbata. The sequence goes on along the minus strand of OY759196.1, from coordinate 1,514,710 downwards.
AAACTAAATTTTTTGCACGTAGACCTTCGGTCAGGGTAAGTAAGGAAAGGGTGATTTCGTTCGTCCGAGACATAGATGAATATCTACCTCTATATATAAAAGAAAGTCGTGTTAGTTACACTATTTATAATTCAAGAACGGCTGAACGGATCTCGGTGAAATTTGGCAGCGAGGTAGATGGTATCCCGGGGCCGCACATAGGCTACCTTTTATTCCGCAAAAAAGCGTGCGAAGCCGCGAGCTGCAGCTAGTTATATATAAACCGGAATTTGAAGACGGTTTATAGTTTTTAAAAACACGTCAAATTATGTATAGTAAACTATACAACAGAGATGCGAAAACAGAATTTGGTGGCCACCAAGAACAACTTCACTACCTAAACTATAAAAAATAAAACTATTGCAGAGATATTAAGAAAAACTTATGATAGGTTACACACGCTGCCCAATGGACTTTTGAAAATTTCATAATAAGATAAAATAGGTGGCGGAGCTAGTGTGAGCCGGGGTAGCGCCTTATAAGTTCTTTGTGAAAACACCTACATTGTGATATATTTCACAGTAATAGATCTAGCTCTAAATCCACGATCATCGTCATACATTATTAAAATTCTTAAGAGCATCCGGTACCAATTCGGGTTTCAGTGACATCGTCTCGTCTGCGACGTCAGCAGTTGACGCATCGTATCGGAGCTAAACTCGCTTTCCCACCTAAATAAATTATTCATTTACCAATAACCTCAGATACGCCAAGGCCTTTGGGAACTAGGTTTGCATTTATCAATTCCTATAAGAATCCATTTATAACTTCAGTAACAGTAATAGCTGATAAACTTTGAAACATGCCTTTATCAAAGTGGTAAGGTCAAGCAATCCTGAAAAATTATAAAATAAAACATAAGTATAATGGCATAAACAGAAAAAGACTGCTACAACACAAATGCCTTTAGGTAAAAGTCTCAAACAATTCCATATTATGTTTTACAGGCGATTTATATTTCCTAAATGTTGTAGTGTTTGTTATCGCAAGATCTTGAAACCTTGCCAAACGTTTGATGGGAAAAATGCCAGTAAAATAACTGTGGAAAGTAAAGTGTTTCTGAACGAACGACTAAACTTTTACTTCAACGCCAATAAAAGGCTTCCAGGGAATAAAATGTCAGGAGATATGTTTGCAAAATTGGGTATTTTTATTTTGCATTGCATTTCATTTCAACCATAACATCACTCGCTGACAATATAAATGTGTTGTATAGGCTGACTTATATGTTTTTAAAAGCAATATGGTAACATCTTAAACTATTTATTTCTTTAGTATTTCGTTTATGTAGTATTATTAGTTTAAATTTTAAAATTAATAATTGTATTGACTCGAGATTGACATTAAGATTGGTAATTATTTGTATTCATTGCTATGTATTGTATAATATTTGACTTACTATGTTTTATTTGTTATTTTTGTGTGAGTTCCTGACTCTTGGACGTTTTGGTTTTAACTGTTAGTCCACTTGTAAAATAAAATAAATAAATAATGCAATGTACCTAGGTATATTTAGTAACGTATACGTACTACTTATGTACATATATGTTAGATTTAGATGCTTCTCTATTAATTTTGATAAATAAATACCGACAGAACGTTTTCTCAGCAAGAAATGTAATCACCTTTGATGGTCCGTTCAGTCATGTTGGCCAAATCAGTACAGGCTCTCTTTGTCATCACAAATGAATGTTTCCAATGAATCGGCCAACATAAATTTTTCGTTACCATGAAAGGCAACATAAATTGCTCCATCAGTTGCCCGCCTAAAAATTTCCGTAAAAAACCGCATAGTTTGGCAGAAGGAAAGACATCGCAACAATGCGTCTAGACTTTTCATTACACCTTGCTGTCAGGTTTCTTTAAAGGAACGCGCTATGAAAGCCTCCGTTCTCATACCAGATAGCCTGATAAGTATAGCTATTGTATGCCAAATAAGACTTGCAAAGCGGAAATGGAAACCGCGAAAGCAATTTGTAAAAGTTCTGTAGATAAATTTCAAATTACGAAGCTCACATTGATGTAGTTTTAAAAAACATCCGAACGCCGAAAAGCTCCAGTTTTACGATTAAAATCCTGCATCAAAAGGCTTTTTAGCCAGGCGGGTATTACAGAACAAATTCCGAAACGAGGATGCTAAAATGATTATCGGGTTTTCTGCCGGCTGGCTGTCTGAGGCTGAGAAAAGTAGAGGAACGAATAGGAGATAAATGTTTAATTACATTGCAATGAATTTTGCTCGCGCAAAAGCTGCAAGGGCTGAGATGAAAATACCGTTTTGCTGACGTCACTAAGTTAATCATCGTGGTTATTATGGTTAAGCTCTCACGATAATATTATATGGACATTGGAATGATTTCTTCTTTATTAAATTCCACTCAAGGTTGCAATTTTTAATATAAGGTAAATAATGCACGAGTGCGTGTAAAAGAACACGAATATGGAGACAAAAAGTCTTATCTTTTTTAATAATAAAAAAAATATTAGAAATTTTAAAATCGTAGAATAAAAGTTGACCCCCTGGGGTCTTTTGGCATAGTACACATATTGCGTGGGACCTTGTATATCTATCTCAATGATTGAACATGCTATTCCTCCCTAGTATCAGGCTCACTCTCAGGAACTACAAATATAATAAATTTTCTTGAGCAATCTTTTAAATCCATCATGGTTCTTAATTAACACTAAAGTCATTTACAAAAGTAGTGGTAACGTTCGTAGCAAAAGGCAAACAATGAGGGTAGATCGGTATGTCTGCCAATAAAACTCACTCGCAGTGCCTTCAGTTGTTTCGTGATCATAGCGCATGAAACTGTGCCGAAATATTGGCAAACTCAAATCATGGTAAATATCCCGTTGTTAGACTTTGCTTATAACTCATCTTCTCTCTCCTAGTATACCAACTATTTATAATTATTTTCATTGTCCACTTTAAACCAAGCCTTTTCTAGATGCAGTAGGATCTACTTTCCCGGTGTCTAGAAGTGACAGCTAGTGTGTGGAACAATAGCACAAAAAGCTGGCGCTTTCAACACGACTGCCCGGCTGATATGTCTGTCCCGAGCTTACAAGTTTGCTGGGAGCTTCCTGTTTCAGAGCTGGCAGTTGGAAGCTGTACGGCTTGTTGTTGACGAGTTGAACGTTACATGCGAATTTTGAGCTGGAAGCGTATTATGTGAATGTTCATGTCTTAAGGATTGGACCACTGCAAAGTAGGGTAAAGAATCTCTCACTACGGCCATGATAGGCCTATTGTGATCGCCACTCGAATGTTCAGCCCTGAAGCTGCGGCGTTCATAGTTCGCCACTAGCCCTTGCAGCTGCTAGGAACTGTAGGATTTTCTTCGGGGTGATGGCTCATAACTCGTCTGGGATGTGCAGGTGCTTGCCCAGATGGATTCTAGGTTTTTGCATCAGTGCTCTGCACTTTCCTAGCAGGTGGAGAGGCGTTTCCTCCGCCTTTTCGCAGAAGCTGCTTGTGTGTCGCTCAGACCCAGTTTGAACCAGACAGTTGTTGCCAATAACAAAGAAGTCAAGTGAACTATTCTATACAGGGTTATTGGTAATCGACTGACACTGCGTGAACTGCAGGTTCTGCCCATAGTCACGAACACGTTCGTGAAGATGCCAAGTCTTAATTCTTATTTTTTTCTGTAAATAAACTCAGGTTAAAAATATTAAAACTCCTTTGTCTGGAACCGAAATAATTACTAAAGACCGATCATCCACTCCCACAACCACTGTTAATTCAAATTGAACGCTGTTTACTGTAACTTGCAAACTTATTTACACCAGTCACGTAAGACGTTTATTTCGAATCATTACTCTTGTTTCTTTGCAAGTTTATTTTTATACGTAAAGAGAAACTGACGAGGTTGTTTAGAATCAGCTTTCGTTGCCGCAACTTTATAGCGTTTTCACTTCTATTAGCATGGTTTTCTCACATATCCGCGGATGTGACGTGAATAACTTCATAAACCGAACTCCTCCGCTACGTCTATAACTATTTAGATAGATAGATCAGTTATTGAATAAAAAATTCGTTACATAAATTGCTTAGCAATGCCTTAAAGCCTATGTTAGATTTGTCTAAGCACTGGGTTCTCTTTATTTTTAGAATTTTTTATTAGCTACTGTGGTTTAACGCGTCGCTTAGTTATATAAATTATCCTAAATCTTAGACAAAACAATCAAAGATAACAGTCATAATAAGCACACACATTGGTAACTATTTCTGAACTCTGAACGCAATAAACTCATAAACTAGGTACCAAACGGATTTTCTTACGGGTTTTGCATATACGGAGTGATTCGTAAGAAAGATTTAGGCGTGTAAGTAGTTCATTAAGGTTTTGTGTAAATTGGCTATAATATTATGACGATGATTATTGCACGTCGGAAAAATCATAATGGGGGCTCTGCTGGCATGCGCCTCGTCCACCAATAAAGTTACCTTAAAATCAAATGCATATCCGCAGTTTCTCGGAGAATGTATTGGTCTGGTTATTCCCCTTGTCATGTATGAAAATAATGAATTTCTTATTATAAAGATTTAACAACCTTCTGTGAACCTGTGCGAAGCCGGGGTCGGTTGTTAGTATCAAATCAACATAAAGCGTAACCATTTCACTTTGGTGTTTATTTATACATAAGTGATACTCAGGGACGGAAATCGATGTAGTTTCTACGGATACAAGATATCTCTTCTTCTGAGTTAACCTACTTATGCACTTTTTTTTTCATTTTAGCTACAGCGCACTGGGAATCATTCAATTCCATTTAATCAATAATTAATCGTAAATTTTATCCCAATGACTGGGGATTGTCGACCTTATCCCCGACGTTTATGGTAGGCACGTTCAGGAGTGGAGATACATGTGCGCTGACGCGGAATGATCTTAGACATTAGTAAAAATAATAACAGCCAATATATTCTTCTCAACCAATAAACATAATTCTTAATGCATCGGTGTTGCGCTGTTTCGCACCACACACAGGTTCTCACCACAAATCAGGTTGAAAAAGCTTTAAAAGCTCTCTTCAGAAACTTAATACCCATAAATATTATAGAAGTACTGTAAGCAAGTGTTTGCATAGTAGTAGTAACACAGACCAGTTGTTAAGTAAGCGCTGGCAGAATCAAATCAAATCCTCTTTATTTCCATAAATACCTACAATTAATGTAAATACACTTAGAAAAGGTCAAATTCTTAATAATTCGTTATTGACAAAGAAAATTACAATACAATATTAAAAACAAATTAAAACTAGTATTTACAATTGAAACAATTAAGCTAACTGCAGACTGTTGCAAACAATCTACAGGTAGCTCAACTGATCCATATCAATACCAGTCGGAAGAGTTCCCAAGACGCTGGCTGCATTGCCCCGCTGCAGCGCTGTATGGCAATGCTGATGCGGTGCGCCAGATACCTACCAGATCTCGGGTCACGCGTCGCGTCGGTCGATCAGACGCTCAGATAACTTTTTTAAAAAATCGGTGAGCCTCGGTACCCCACGGACCTAGGGTCTCGACCCCAAAGGGAGCAAATGTGTAGGCTCTGTCGAGACCTGCATTCGAGTTGGAGCAAATCCCGTCCCAAGCTTTTCCTCTAGTTAATCTGATATTTTATAGTGAACCTTTTTGCACAGGAAGGTTTTGACAATTGTTTGAATTTATTTACTGATAATTTTTGCAACTCACTAGAAGTTTTGTTGTAGAAGCGTAGGTATACATACATTGCCCTTTAAAAGACACATTAATTTTGTGTAGCCTAGTTGTGGGCACGGCGAGTTCATGTTTATTTCTAGTATCTAAATACTGAACGTACCATATCTACAGATTTTACTTAGATTTATGAGTTTAGGGTGATTCTGATCTTCCATAAACTAGATCTGTAAAGAGACTAACCAGATAAGTCACTATTGAAAATTATATTTAATATATGACGTAGAACCACGATGCTTCGACTCTCGTGAGACGTTGGGAAAAACTCTATCTAGGTACCTAATACTAGCTATTGCAAACCCAACCGGCAACCGACTATATTTTTAAAGATGCAAAATTTATTAGGTTTGCAAAAGGCAAGTTAATCTAGTGTTACCATCTGAACTCGCAAGAGAGAACTTCGCTTCGGCACGGTCAATAATATTGCCAGTCCGTAGAATTTATACAGCCGAGTCGGGTTCCTAGAAGCGTAAATCAATCCCCAAGTAACTTACAATGATTAAGATCTGGCGTTCAACTTGGAATAGCGATTTCGTGGTGCTATGTAGGTTAAGATAAAAGTCAAATGAACCAGATGATATTTTTAAATGTAAGATTTTTTAAAGCTTTCGTAGTTTTTGGACTTGGTAACGTAGAATGATGGTTTGATTTTTCCCGACATTTCGAGCTCGTACCAGAGACAGATAAAAACTTTGCGTTTAAACACCTTTGTAACCACATTACAGAATGCAATAATTGTCTAAATCTCTCTCTACCTATACCTCTCATACTACTTACCATTCCCACAGGTGGACAAGACAGTCGAAGACAACGCAGCCATTCTTGTTGCAAGAAGCCGCAGCCGCTGCCGGCGCGGCCGCCATCTCGTTCAAAGAATGCTGGCTACGAAGATCTATCTGCAATAGAAACATTCCCAGTGTTGAAAACATTTTATGAGCAGTTCTTTTTTTAATATTTTTTATTATTTTTTAATTGTTTTAATGAAAGTAAATAATGCTGGACAATCCACTCAGCATCATCTAGCCCCAAGCTAAGCAGAGCATGTGTTATAGGTACTAGGTGACTGATATACTTAATACATTAAATAGATAGATATTTTTTTATTACCACCGTTTACATTTTTTATTACCCAGAACACCCAGAACAAATATTTGAAGATCGAACCCGCAACCTCCTGCGTCGCAGGCAGATCTTCGCCCGCCGCGCCGCGCCACATCTGCCGTCTATGGCAGCGTGACTGACCGATACTACGTAGGTACAAGCTTTACCTAGGTATTGGTTAGGCATAGATAAATATGAAGTTTTAAACTACACAAAAAATAAGAGGAAGGTTGCGGGTTTAAATCTCGGCAAGGTCGGAAATTTTTGGGATATTCTTTAACGTGTTTTAAGTCTTAACGTTGCGTTGTTTGCCCAAAAGTATTATACGTGCTTTAGAGATTTGTTAGACTGGACTTAATTATAGTGTTTGAAGGCTAGATCGGTGGAGAGAGCTAAGATGGTGGATTAGGTATGTGAAAGATGGTACGTGAAAGAAACGTGTGAGTACGGAGATGACATGACCGCTGCGCTGTTAGGGGAGATTTGAAGAAAACACATAATTACAACTAATATACGCACTCAGGACAGAGTTCAGAATCATAGGCCCGTATTATGAAAGCTTGCTCAGTCATAGATCTAAGCTTGGGCGTCGTTTATTCCTTATAAAAGCGTTACTCAAGCATAGATCGATGACTGAGCAAGCTTTCATAATACGGGCCTCAGAGTTACTACTCCATTTGTTACACCACCTCCACCTCCACAGCTTATATTGGTCCACTGTTGGACCCAGGCCTCCCCCTGAAAAGGGGGAGGCCTGGGTCCTTTTGTTGCATTTGTTACACAATTTTTGAAACAAACGTTTTGTAGGTATTTTTGTATTATTTAGATTTTTTTCTGCCGGTTCCATAGAGATTGATGAAAAAACGAATCTGTGTCTGTCCACGGTCGTGGACGGACAAAGCAGTCGGTCAATAAATTGTAGGAACCAGTACCTAAAAAGCTAGTAAGGCACCAGACAAAATTCCATCACAACTGTAATCTGATGGTACGTACATTAGGTTCCATCAGTTTCAACAAAACCGCAAAAAAATATCTGGGAAACTCCGAGAGAACTTTTCCAGTTGGATGTTTGCGGTGAAATAACGGTATTGGCAAAGTTGTTAAAGCGAAGTTTACCTATTTTAGAAATAATATGATTTTTAAAAACTTCCGTTTCTAGAACATTTCGCGGATAATTTTTAGAGTGCAACATAAAGTAGTGGTGAATTTCAGCTTGCATCAACTTTAAAATTATTAAACCAAATCCCATTATATTATATTATATTATATTTATTTGTTTATAACCAAATCCTAGTTACGTTTGGTTCCAAACTATATAGTTTGGAACCAAACGTAACTAGGATTTGGTTCCAAACTAAACTTTAAAAGTTCCTAGTTTTTAAAGTTTAATGTTGTACCGGAACACCAATCCCAACGTTGAGAAACTGGAATAAATAACTTATTGCCCTAGTCTTTTGGAACGACACACACACAATAAATAATAAATAAATAAATAATGCTGGACAATGCAATGACATACCAAATGAATCGTGGTGGATCAATGATCAATCGATGTTTATTCTAAGTGTTTATTAGATAGAAACCTAGAGCTTCGATCGATCGACTGTTCTCAATCTCATAGAACAATTAGATATGATGATGTATACACAATACCTACATCATAATATCCAATTATATATAAACGTTTTATAGCTAAGATTTTAAGATTAAATGATACAATGCTGCCAGCATTCTGGGCACTTTGCTTTCTGGTTCCGGCTACGATTTTTTGGAAATTGATTAAGTTTTGGTATGTCTATTGGGTTGGTATTGAATGGAAACACAGGTACACTAGGTAGTATTCATTTTACATAGACACCGCAAAGTGTATAAATAATAGTTGTAATTCGTCGTTTTGTTGATTTTTGTGCCTTTATAAATAAATGAACAAGCTTTTTTTTCGATAACCCGTATTTATATCTTTATTATGTATTAATTTTCAATTATTTTATACAAGTTATGATTTTATGCAATTTTTTTATATTTATTTAGAATGTATAATAGAAGTAATTCTAGTCAAATTATTATAAGTATTTTCTCATTCAAAACACTCATAGTGTAATAAGTTGATAAGAATTAATTAGGGTTAGGTAGGTATACAAATCCTTGACTAATAAATAACTATATTGACTATTATGTAAACTCCTATTAGAAGCCTATTCGAAGGAATATCAATTGGTTCCCTAAAAATAGCGACATATACATATGTATAATTTAAATACTAGAAATAAGAATAAACTCGCTGTGCCCACAAGTAGGCTACACAAGATTAATGTATCTTTTAAAGGGCAATATATACGCATTTACAACAAAATACTAAATGAACTGAAAAATTTATCAATAAAAAAATTCAAACAAGTTGTCAAACATATCCTTTTAAAAAGGCTTACTACAAAATATCAGATTATTTAGAGGATAAAAAACCTTGGGACAAGTTTTGTTCCAACTCGAAAACTAACAACCTAACAAGGTAAAGGTTTCTTGTTCGCTTCTTTACTTTACCTTAAAAACATTGAAGTGAACAAAAATCAAAGTGATCACTTTATATTCTAGTTTTACTTATGTAATTTGAATTTAGTGACGTGTCCAAGAGTCCTGGTGAGGTCTAAAGGAAATGAAGCACTTTGAATTTAAATTTGAATTTGAAGACCTTTTAGAAGCAATATTAAGTGAAACCTCAAAAACAATCTTTAAAACCATTTTTAGAGGTACAGAGCTTATAAATAATAATAATAATAAATAATACTGGACAATCCACACAACATACATATATAGCTAACCATTTTACACTGTAACTAGATGAAATTCTAACACAAATGGCGAAGATAATTTACGAAAGTATTTTACAAGCTTCATACAATAGTTTTTTTGGCTTTAGAATTACAAGGTACTTATTTCAGAAGTAGGTCTGCCTGGCGCATTGTAAGATACAGTCAAGGCCACGGGTCAAAGTCTAAGGTAATATTAATTAATTCGCTAACATTTCTGAGTTTCCTCTGCTATAGTCATAATCATAACATAACCTCTACTGAAGAAAATCTTTCGTATTTAAAATTATGACCGTCCTTGAAAATTACTCTAATATGTACCTACCAAGGTTTATTATAAACTATCTGGCCCGAAAGACGTGGTCCTTTCTTAACTATGCATATTAGGTTTTCTTAAATTTTCTAATTTTCCGCGTAATTTATCTATTTTTTCCATTCTTTCACCTTCTCCTGACAAACACAACAAAAAAAGAATTAGCGAAATCGGTCCAGCCGTTAACGCGTGATGCCGTGACCAAGGGAGATAGGGATTCATCCATACTAATATTATAAATTCGAAAGTAGCTCTGTTCGTTACCTTATCACGCCTAAACGGCTGGACGGAAATGAACGAATTTTGGCAGGAAGGTAGGTGGTATCCCGGGAATGGGCATAGGCTATTTTAATCCCGGAAAAAAACGTGCGAAGCCACGGGCAGCAGCTAGTTTTTATATACATTAAAGAGCCTAGCCCTTGTCAGTGAAATGATGCAATCTCCACTACTTTTCTCTTTTCAATGCGGTCTCTTTTACGTGTTTAAACGAGACATGGTACCGAGGTACTTAGATTTAATTATTTCCCTATCTAAAGACTACCAGGCCCAATGTCAATCCCATCAAGACACACCCTTATGTGTCTAGCTAGAGCCATATCGAGTTGCTCCTCACGACACCCTAATAGCGCAAAACCTCTATATAGACGACATTCAAGTGTTCTTATCTACATCATCGGTATCATGAATCACGTACAAGAAAGCCAATTGTTACTTGGATAATACAATGGCGTAGCGGTTGTCATCGACCGTCGCGCTCCATTTCTCTGGTAAGTGTAAGTAGCCGGGTAGTGAGTGACCGTAGATTCGCTGAAATCTACTATCGAAACGGATTATAGGTCTATAAGACCTTCTGAGAAAGAAGTCGCTTTGCTCAGAATATAATGCATAGTTCTTAGTAGACCGCGCTAAAAGCTCTTCCATAATAGGTAGCAAGATTGTTGTCTAAATCCTATTGATTCGATACCTTTAAAAGATGTTGTCAGAAATTATTTGTTTGACTTTGTAACTATAAATAGATTCCAAAGGCCTAGATTTTTCTGCTGGAGAATTTAAAGTCTTCACAGAAAAATAGTATGTTGAAAATTGTAATCAAATTAATGAGCCTGGGGGCTCACCAATTTTCACCCCACCCCACACATAAACAACCCTCAATGCAATCTCATAACCGGGGTGCACCCTCACACCCTCCATGCAGGGTGATCTTCCGCTTGCCTCCAGGCAAAATAAAACAGAAGCTGCACTGCGAATAAATATCAAACTTAATATACGTACGTAGATGATAAATATTTTGCGCTAAGTCGAAAACGATATAATTAAAAAAGTCTTCAGGAGTTTAAGTTGTGGCTAGTTAGTTATCAATAATTGCACTTTAAATTGAAACATTGTAGGGATGATGGGTATACATTGAAAGTCCGTTCATAAAAACTTACACACGAAAAGTAGGTAGGTAGGTGCTTAGATACAGCGGTTAACTTCGTAAGTTAAGTACCTATCCTAAATACATCGGATGAACAAATACAGCTCGACAGACAGGCCAGATTGTACCAGTGAAGTAAAGTCGAGCTCATCGACTGAATAATGGCTAGGCAACACAGTTATCAGTTCGAGGCGAGTGCCGAACAGACATATTTAGTGAAAGTGACCCTCGAACGGTTAGCGGTAGGTAACTTCAGGTAGGTGCTTTGGGGACACCATGATTTCTTCGGCAACGAAGTCGAAGAGCCAGCAACGCGCAACGAACAACGCTATGATTGTAATTACTGAAATGTAAAACGTGAAGCTATTTAGAAAAGCTTTCTGGCAAGTTATTTGTGTGGAAAGAATTCATAAAACGTCGATATTTCCCAAAAGTTTCGAAGTCAAACAATACTACCTCTAATCTCTTTTTTCAACAATATTGTAGGCTTCCAATAAATTTTATAGGTTCAGTGAAGAAAAAGATTTTCCTGTATCAAAAATTTCAAAACAATATCTCCAAGAGATATCGAGTAATATCTTACTTTAGTGGCCTATAAGTAGAAAACGAAGTCTGTATGATTTCCGACCAGAAAAGTGATGTCATCAAAATCATGGTCACCACAGAAGCTTTTCTCTCTGAGGTAGGTACACTAGGTACCGTCACACAGCAGCGTCACCGATGACTGTCGTGCCAAACAGCTTTCCACTGGCAAAAGGCAAAGGGCCGCGCCGCCGCGCCGCCTTTCAATGACTTTCAATTCCCTTTTAATTTGAGAACGTGTTTTGCAAGATACACATCACGTTTTGCCAGAGAAATGATTTAACGAGCCATAGTCTAAAGCCAAGTAGTAACAAACTCAACGTGCTTTTATCCGGCTCGAAGGGCCGAACCTACCTTCCCACCGCAAAGTCAGTAATCAATAGTTACAGTCATAAATCTAAGTAAAATTTTTAATCCCCTTTTAACTCCTTTTTTACTTACATAGATAGTTACAGCCAGGTATTTTAATCATTTAAGTTTTATAGCAACTGGCAGCCCCGCAGAACCTACTTGAAAAGTTACCAGAACGAGTAACTTTAATCCGGAACGGGCGATAAATATTAAAGTCGGATGTTACCCGGACGGATTTGGCACTAGCAGGGTTGGGGTGGCTCCACACGGTCAATGACACTTCTGGACCTATTCTGATGATAATGGCTAGGGCTAGGGCTAGGCATGTCGCGCATGTTACCTATACTAGGGCTAGGCATGTCGCGCATGTTACCTATACTAGGGCTAGGCATGTCGCGCATGTTACCTATACTAGGGCTAGGCATGTCGCGCATGTTACCTATACTAGGGCTAGGCATGTCGCGCATGTTACCTATACTAGGGCTAGGCATGTCGCGCATGTTACCTATACGAAAATTTTATGTAAGAGCCACTTTGGTCCAGCTCTGTTCGCTAATGATTTATGAATATGTTTTGTGCGTGTTACAAGTTTAGTACAAGACAGAATTGCTTTATAATTTATGCGTAAGCTAGGTAGGTAGGTATATATGTAGTGTAGATAGAACCTTAGTTATATTTGATCTTGTTCGTAGCTTAGGAACTTGCCTGTCTTCTACGTCCATTGGCGGTGTTTTTACGTCTTAGTTAAGTATTTAAATAACCTTAAACTTTTAATAACTTGCTGCGCCCTTACAGGGTAGGAACATGTACTTATCCCTAAGCTAACTACCACCTAAGCTAAAACAATGTATTAATGTATGCAATAAATAAATCTGAGTCTGTTAAATACTTTTATATTAACTTTAACTTAAACCAACTGAAGTAGGTAGGTAACTAAAATTGTTTGGCTCCTCGTATCTTTATTTAAGATGTTTTCTCAGATAAATGAAATGTATTTCATAAGAGAAAATAAATATTATTCAAAAGGTATTACCAACCATGTACTTTAAAACAAACTGAGATATTAATAACATTATCTATAGTAGTATTTATATACATCTACTTAATCAAAGCAAAAAATCCTACATTTATCTATCTATACATACATATATATAAAAGAAAGTCGTGTTAGTTACACTATTTTAACTCAAGAACGGCTGAACGGATCTCGGTGAAATTTGGCAGCGAGGTAGATGGTATCCCGGGGCCGGACACAGGCTACCTTTTATTTGCAAAGCCGCGGGCTGCAGCTAGTATACTATAAAGGCGAAGGTTTGTGGCGTTGTGGTAAAGATGTTTGGCCAAAGACAACGCCATAACTACTGAACGGATTGGGCTTAAATTATGCACACATATAAAGATCTGAACCTGGAATAGCATAATAGGTTAGGTACTATTTATGCCAAAAGAGTGCGAAGCCGCGGGCAGAGTCTAGTTTATAATATTAGTGTCATAGTGTGATATCCTTTAAATGTTTGAAATTTACTGGAAAACAAAAATAGTTGAGAAATGCTTTGGATAACTCTTAGGCTCGTAGGGCCCACGAGGTTTTCAGTTCAGGCCTGGAAATTTTGTACATATCAGCTTTACTGTTACAAGCTTACCTATGTAATATGGCATTACCATAGCTTTACGTGTCTTTTTACAGATAAGTGGACATTATTATGGGGGCTTGAGGCTCTACCTAATCCTGCTGACTTATTATATTACCTTCTTGCTATGCTACAATAGTAGATTGTATCACAAGGGAACAAAATAATGTATTTTGGTCCCGTGTGGCACACTCTGCTTTTCATCCTAAGCTATGAGAAAAATTCATCATTCGATAAAAACAAATAAGTGATGCTTTTAGTAGTGACGAATATTTATACTTAGATAACCAAGTTACTACTAATTAATAATGCTGAACAATTCACACAGCATCATCTAACCCCAAGCTAAGCAGAGTTTGTGTTTTGGTTATGGGTACTAGATAACGGATACACATAATTCAAATACACTACATAGATAGATATTTTTTATTATACTTAAAGAAACATCCAGAACACTCGGAACAAATATCTGCAGATCGTACAAACATTTGTCCCGAGGCGGGAATCGAAACCGCAAACTCCTGCGTCGCAGGCGTACCTTCGCCCGCCGCGCCACAGCGGTCGTCTTTTATTACAGGCCAGGACTTTATTGAAGCGAATTGCGTTCAAACAATAGTGAATAGTGATAGTAGTAGAATAGTGTTCTAAATTCAAAAGTAATTTCGTCACTGATAATAAGCGCGCTAGAATTGCCCACTTTGTTCACACTTATCGAGGAACCCTTTGCCTCTTTTCGAATAGATGGGATGAAAAATTGTTGTACCAACCTCTGCGGCTTGTTATAAAAAGAAAATAATATGTGGTAGGTAGCTATCAAACACCACTTACAAGCAAAACAAATCAATACCAAACCATAGGCACCCACTAACCATTACAATATATTCTTCTACGTTAACTAGGTCATCACAACGTGCTAATAATTATTAGTTATACACTTACCTAGCGCCTGAAACCGATTTGCGTCGCAATTATCACACAACCATCACAGTTTTCTACACTAACTTATAAAATAAATAGAGTAACACACATTTGTATGTTATGTTTGGTTGCAGTATGTTTGTATTTCAATGGTTTTTAGTGTGTAAATCTGCCGTATTGATTGGTAGCGCGCCGCCGCGCGTTCCTCTACGGAATGAGTGAGAGGCGAGCCACCCCAAGTGCGCGCGTTTTCCCCGATTTCCCGCCACCGGCACAGATGATGGACGAGTTACTTCCTTAACCGGCGCGGCGGGGCGGCGGCGCACAGTGGATCGAAAAAGCCCTTCCTATAGACATAGAACTTTTTTTTCTAAACATGATTTTTCTTATTGGAAACCAAGACAGAATCTTATTAGAAGCCCAAACTATATCATATTTTATGAACCTAGGTGATAATGACGCAGAAAAGATTTTTTGAACTTTAATTTGTATGGAGAAAAACATGAAAATCGATATTTTTCGGCTCTCGTGCGAGTGCCCGTTATTTCCTCCGGCATAAATAATGTTCCTATTTTTTACTATCTTTTGACATATAGCACATATGGGGCACTCGATGGACTTCAGGTGAAAAAAAATAAAATATATTTTTAAATTTTCTTTTTGCATTTTATTCATTATACAAGGTACATTACGACCTATAAATAATATTTCAACTCACCTAATTATTGTTACAGTTTTAATGCAATATTTCACCAGCCATACTTTATAATTTTACCTGATAATTCCATATTATATGGTGGTTTTATGATATTTAGCCGTTAAAGACGATACCTATTGTATATTTTTTTGTTAAATTTACAAGGGGCCATTAAGTTAGGTACTCGACCTTATCATTGTTACAAAATTTACTGCAGAGGTTTACCTACTTATCTTGAACTACCTGCTAACCCGTCACTTATGATTGTATTATTATTCTAAGAATTCCTTAAGCCCCTTTGCTTTGTTATTAAAAATGGATGTTACTTAAGTAGGTACTTACCTAATTAACAATTTGTCATTGTCTAGTTTTTTCTAGTAGTCGTTAGCCGGTATGAAGTAAGTATAAATATGGAGGGTTCTGAATATTTTTTTAGTTATATTAAAACTTACTACGTAAAACATCTGTGAAATTTCGATTTAAAAATGGAAAAGCATAGTGTGGTGACCAATCTGGATCTATTTGTGATTCTAAAACAGTCTGGCAAGCTTGGAAACTATTTAAAACTGTTAGACAGTGTTAAATTTCAGTTGAATTTGAGTTTATCTGAAGAAGATACAGACACTCTCCAAGAATTCTGTCGAAGGTTTAGTCAGTCTGTGATAAAAAGATGGAAATCTGCAAAATGTAACACAGAAACTTTCAAAAAACACTATACAGATTGGTTGGAGCAGAATATCGAGTGGCCAACTTGTGTACGTGAAAATATACGACCACAACAGCTAAATACTGCAATTCAAGAAACAAGTGAAGCTGGCGAATTGTTTTTACCCTCTCCGAGTACATCAACTGTTGGAACATCAACGAAAACGGCTCCCAGTCCGCGCAAACCTTTCACAGAACTTGGAACAAAACAAAAGGTACGAAGGATTGAAAATTATAATTATAAAGGCCGAGAAAGTTCAGAATTGGCCTTTGCTTTAATTGCTAATATGAAAAATGAGGGTAAAGATATTTTGGCAGCAGCCATAGATCATATTCTAAAGAATCCAAAAGAGGCGGAAAAAATCGTGGAACAAGCAAATGAAAAAAATAAATGTGTTTTCACCCCTACCAAAGCGCTCGGCTTATTACAGTCACTTAAACTATCAAAGTGGCAGTATATAACGTTGAGAGAATCTGCCATTCAAGAAGGCATTACAAATTTGTATCCATCATATTACAAAGTGCAGCAAGCCAAGATGGATTGCTTTCCTCCGAAAGACGCAATCACTGTTACAGATACAATGGCCAAAGTAGCTCTTCAAGCACTCCTTGACATAACTGTTAAAAGAATAATAAAAAGTTTACCTGACGAGATTACAAACCAATCAATGATATTAATATCGAAATGGGGATTTGATGGTGCCTCAAGTCAGAGCACATTAATTCATTGATCCAGAAGACACAGATTCTGACAGAGATGCTGATATGGATGTGTCTTTTAATATGTTCTAATTGTTTTACAGAAACTTTGTAACTTATATGTAGGTACATAATACGTGTTTTTTAAATAATTATTGTGTATGATAACTTGTAATATAAAAAAATTTGCCTTGTGTCTAAAAAAATAGTAATATTTATTTCGTGTGAATTGTTTAATCGCCTTTGTAGTTTGTAATTATTATTCTTTTCTTTTTAAAAATAATGACTGTATTTGTTAATTATGCTTTTACTTTAACTAAATATAAAAATTTTATATATTTTCATTATTATGATAGGTGAAATATTACATTAAAATTGTAACAATAATTAGGTGAGTTGAAATATTATTTATAGGTCGTAATGTACCTTGTATAATGAATAAAATGCAAAAAGAAAATTTAAAAATATATTTTATTTTTTTTCACCTGAAGTCCATCGAGTGCCCCATATGTGCTATATGTCAAAAGATAGTAAAAAATAGGAACATTATTTATGCCGGAGGAAATAACGGGCACTCGCACGAGAGCCGAAAAATATCGATTTTCATGTTTTTCTCCATACAAATTAAAGTTCAAAAAATCTTTTCTGCGTCATTATCACCTAGGTTCATAAAATATGATATAGTTTGGGCTTCTAATAAGATTCTGTCTTGGTTTCCAATAAGAAAAAGCAGGTTTAGAAAAAAAAAGTTCTATGTCTATAGGAAGGGCTTTTTCGATCCACTGTGCGGCGTCGCGTCGCGTCGGGAGGCATAGGGTGGTTCGGGGTGGTGTAGCCAGCTTATGAAAATGTTGGATAGATGCAGCCAAAATTAAAGAAGGATCAAAATGTCTTCTTTGGTCTCAAGAGCGTTTTAGAATATTTATCAAAGACCGAAACTAGCCTACCTACGATTTTGTTTTTTCTTTATATTTCAGCAGCCAAACTAGTCGTCGTGCGTTTTTGTATTACCGATATACCTACTTTTGAGTAGGTATGCTTTCGTTATCCCAGGCATTTTCACCATGGTTCTAGCAGAAAAGATCTAAGCCTGTTGGCAACAGCAGCATAAAAACTTGTTCCCGGTCACGCTGCGATGCGCATTTTGTTTGTAGTACTACAGAAATAATAGTCCGGTGGTATGTACGCAACGACTAGACGACGGATCTAGTTTCTCTTGCTGCTCTACCGCTTTTTAAGCGGCCGTAAAGATATGCTATTGTAGCCTTTATTGAAATTAGGTCGGTGTTGGCAAATATACTGGCCTACAAAACCAAGCAAAACACTTGTAAATTGTAATAACCTTTTAAGTACACAATATATACTTTCGAAATAAAAAGGAATCGAAAAAGAGTTTAATTTTTTATTATTTTGTATAAAGAAGAATGGGAGAATATTCCCCAAAATCGGCTCCGAAACCTCGTGTTCAGTATGTCTAACCGGCTCGAAGCTGTAATCAAAGCCTGAGGAGGCAATACCAGTTATTAAAAATTAAATAACATGTAAAACATAGGTACTTATAAAATGTTAATTGAGTTTTTGGACACTAAGCTAAAAATAACTAGGTAGGTACTTAATTGTTTTACGTTTTTTTTTGAGCTAAAAATGTTACTAATGTACAGTGTACTATAATAGTTTCAAAGAAAGCTGATAAAATTTGCTATAAAACGTTTTTTATTTTAAACCTCTAACTTCTAGATCAGAAAAAAAAAGTGCGATAGGTACTTAGTTTTGCATGCCAAATGTACTTTTTAAAATTCACCTACGAAAATGGTTGCTATCAAAAGTGTATTACTAAGGAATGAGAGAGATAGTGAATTTACCACGTAATTAAGCAAGTTAGTATTTTTTTGTAATTTTAGTCTTGTAAAGTTTTCTTACACTAGCTTCTGTCCGCGCTTCGCACGCACTTTACCGGGATAAAAATAAGCCTATATCAGTCCCTGGGATACCGTCTACCTCCCTGCCAAATTTCATTAAGATCCGATCAGTCGTTTAGGCGTGAAAAGGTAACAGACAGACATATAATACGTAATATAGTAAGTATAGTATGGATTATTGTACGTCCTATAAGGATATGCTGTAAAAACATGTTTATCTTATTAACAATTAAAAGTGTTGTAAATACAGGAGGACGACACTTTTACAATAAATATTTCTGTATTCTGTACTTTGGCAGTAGGTACCTACTTACTTCGCTTATATGTCTTACATGGACCTTAGCTCAAGGTGGAAGGTATGTGTAAGTCGTGGGGTCGACTTACACGACTTACACTCTTCCCGAGGGTGTCGTAAGAGGCGACTAAGGGATATCCATTGGGGGCGGGCAGCAGCGCCCCCTGCAGAACAATTCTACCACCGAACTGCGTTCCCCAACCCGCATGTTTAGCGTGGGGACTGTGGGCAATAACCCCCGTGAGATAAAAGCCAATAAGGCTCTTACCAGGGGGTCTGGGTCCAGCAGTAAACCAAAATAGGCTGTCGAGGTGGAGGTGGAGGAGGTGTCTTTCGTACCTACCTACAGTTTGGATTCTAGCACCGTCTATAAATATTGATATTCTACGTTGAGACTCGCGTAGTAAAAAATACGAAAGTAGCGCAGTAGGTACAGCATTCTGAGAGCAGGAAAATTTTGCTTTTTATTACAAGTCTCCCCTCTGCCCGTGATGAATTAATTCAGTAGATTTGCATGAAAATGCATAGGAGTGCGTTCTCTGACTCACCCCAACCCTTGTGAAATACATTTCAAGTGTAGTTGATATTATAAAAAACGCGCGTCTAGAGGAGGACTTGTAGTTACTACACTAGTATAAGTACCTTGCTAGACGGTTAGTTGCTACGTAGGTAGGTACTTACCTGTACCTACCTATACTCGAGCCAAACTGAAGATACAATGTTTATAAACATTGGCAGTTAGGTAGGTAGGTACCCTCTGAGTACTAGGTACTTGAACTTACATAAAGGAGAAGAAAGGTTCGTTCCTCTCGAAATATTGATTTGAGAGAAAGGTAGAAGGGTTACCCGTCCGTTCAGTAGGTAGGAACGAATAAGGTAGGGTAGGTAAGTAACTACGAACCCTTACCTTACGAACATCATCACACCCCCACAAGCAAGCATATTTGCTAATCGCTAGGTTAGTAGCTATACATACCTACCTTCGTGAAACAATACGCACACCTTATAAAATTGTATCTATTGTCACCTAAATAGGTACATAGGCAAGTACCAAGTTAAGTAGATACTGACCACGTTCCAATAACAGCTGGCTAGTCTCATCATCAACAATGCGGGGTACTATACCTTTCTCTCATGAGCCCGTAGGTATTAGTGACTATAATGTTATCGATGGATCTCACACTAGGCTGAGCCTGTATCGTGAGGTCCAAGCTGATGATTATTACAGAAACGAGATGGTACTTTGTCTCTGTGTGAACGTACATTAGGTATATCACTTAGTCTTGGTATCTTAAATTATCTTAGGTAGGTATCTAGTAGTTACACAAGCGACTATTCAATTACCTACTACAATACAACCAAAAACCAATAAAACAAAAACGGATCTAACTTATAATTTTGAGGATATCCTCAAAATTAACCTAAGGATAAAAGCTAATTGAACTGGGTTTGTTTAGCTTCACGGACTGTCAAATCTCTAATATTAAAAATTTTCACAACCTTGTTATATACATATGACCGTATATGCTGCCCAAAACATTGAGCACACTGAGCACAGGATGAATTTACTGGTGGAGTGGGTATTTTAAAGACACTTTTTGTGACCAACCTTGAGTAATTTTCAAAATTTATTAGTGTTCTATGTGCAGCTAATGTAGTGCGAAGAATAAAGAGATGTCGTAGGTACACTGAGGAGCCCACATTCCTTATATAATTGTGTTGTTGGGTGTCTGTACGGTTTTCTATTACATGACTTTTAGTACAGAACGTTGTGCTCTCTCAACTTTTATAGGATTATATAGGAGATAGGATTTTGCTGCGCTTCCCCAGCAAGTTAAATAGTAGGATTAGCGATTGACTCATCGCTAGGTAAATAGAAATAAGGAGCTCTTTACTTGCAATGTCCCGGAGGCACCGCATAAAGTGTATCACTTTTCTAATGCGACCTGAGAGCCCTTCAAAATGTTTTTTATAGTTTAAGTTACATCTATACTAATTCCTAAATACCTTATAAATTTAGCCCTATCGATAGGTTCACAGTTGCTGTGGCTATTGCCATCATTCTGACAGGTAAAATACTATGAATGTTTATTTCTGAGTTAAAGGCTTAGCTTGGGGCTAGATGATGCTGTGTGAATTGTCCAGCATTAGCATGAGTTAGTACCTATCGCATATTTTTGATGCTTGGGAGAAGTTGCAACATGCTGTAGGTGTTTTGCGACTTGTCAAAAGCATTCGATTGCGTAGGTACACCATGAAACGTTAATTAGGAAACTACATCACTATGGAATAAGAGACACCTCTTTGGATCTTCTTACATCTTACTTGAGTGATAGGATACAAAATGATGACAAATGGGAAACGACCTTCGGGGTCTGTAGTTACAATGGATGTACCACAGGGTTCTATCCTAGGTCCTTTCCTATTTTAAGTTTATATTAACGACCTGCCTCATCTTGTAAAGGATAATCACGAGAACGTATTGTTCGCTGATGATGCTTCATTACTTTTTAAAATAACACGACAAAACACAAATTTCGACGATGAGAATAATGCAATCTCAAAAGTAATCCCTTGGTTTAGTGTGAATAACCTTTTGCTTAACGAAACCAAAACGAAATGTATAAGATTTATTCTACCTAATGTAAAACAAGTTAAGGCTGATGTAAACGTCAAAGGAGAAACGTTAGAATAACCTTCGATACCTAGTAAACTTCGTTCGTTCCTACAGACGTTGATACTTCCAGACTAATCTATTAGCTACTTCCATTTATGTCTTATGGAGTATGGTATACCTACCTACTGCTGTGGGGGAACGCTGCAGATATTAGGTAACACCGTATTTGTGCTGCAGAAGAGGGCTGTTCGTGCAATCTATAATATGGGTCCCAGAGAAACCCTACGTGAAATATTCAAAGAAATACACATAATGACAGTAAGTACCATGTCAATATATTTATTATAACTTGTTATACAATGATAGAAATATCTATCAGTTCCCTAAAAATAGCGACATACATAATTTAAATAGTAAGTCCCATAATAAGAATAAACTCGCTGCGCCCACATCTAGGCTACACAAGATTAATGTATCTTATAAAGGTCAATGTATAACTACGGTTCTGTAACAAAATACCAAATGAGTTAAAATAATTATCAATAACTAAATTCAAACAAATTGTCAAACATATCCTTTGTAAAAAGGCTTACTAGGTAGGTACAAAATATCAGATTATCTAGAGGATAAAAAATCTTGGGACAAGCTTTGCTCCAACTCGAAACCTAACAACCTAACGAGGTAGGTAGGTAGGTACCTAAAGGTCTTGTTCGCTTCTTTACTTTACCATAAAAAGATTGAGGTGAACAAAAAATCAAAGTGTTCACTTTATTTCCTAGTTTTACTTACCGAGGTATGTTATTTGAATTTTGTGACGTGTCCAAGAGTCCTTTAAGGTCTAAAGGAAATAAAGCACTTTGAATTTTAATTATTATTTTCATTAAGTTTGAATTACTCACATATAGTACCTACCTATAATTTGTTTTATCACAATCTGTAAAAAACTGAAATTATGAAAGGTGGATCTTTAATAATATTAGTTTTTCTTCAGGATAATAATAACATCCCTGTTCGTTTTCCCAACCATCCACAAATTTTCCGGGCTTCCCGCTCAAAAAGATTATAATACTCCGAAGATTCCCGCTATTCTACTACTTCTTCTTCTATTATGTTTGGCTCTGCATCATGTGACACACCATACCGCTATTCCAATCCAAATCCGAAAATTTTCCGCTGTCACTATCAACATGACTTTGACAATTAAATAAAAAAAGAAGAAGAATAAAGATATATAAGTATGCCCCATATGCCCATTATATTGCGTTGTTGAGAGTGATTTACTTCGTTCGAGTTTCATCCTAATCCATCAGTTGTTGCTGAAATAAGGGTATGGAAGAACCTGGATCAAGGTATACGCGCCGGCCCCCATAGATTCGCAATGAAACCGTCTGTATCAAAAGAGAAACCATTTGACAGCCTAACAGCCTGCTATTTCAACTAGTGTCATTTTAGCGCTCGGAAATCACACTTCCAAGTCACATTAAAGGATAGGATTTCCTATTTTCAGTAAATAGTTTCAATGGATTTTTTACCACTTTCATGCCTCAACAAATCAGCCTTGAATATTATTTTTTAGTTTGCCTCTGTTAAGATTTTGGCATTGTTTGTTCTAAATACATGAAAAGAGAGGCTATTGTTTTTTTTTTATTTGTTATTATTTTGGTATTCTTGCGTTTTTTATTGTTAAAAAAGAATTTAGAATTACTATGTAAACAAACATAATGCAACAACCAACGTGTAAGTAATCACTAATCACACAGAAACAGTTATGTGATACACTTTATTATTTATTCGTAGAACACTAACTAGGTACCTACATAACTATTTGTTGTCCGAAATAAAATATTTTATTATTAATTAGAAGGAACCAAATGAATTTAAATATGATAAGTGCATGGTAACAGTATCATTTTCAGATTGTTCCTATAAAAAAAACAGCGTTTATTATTTTCAGGTATCCTGACGGAAAAGTACAAGATGAAATGATCTTTATTCCGTTGAACTTAGAATTTAAAATTTATTTGTTTCAGGCCAGTAAACATAACATGTATCGTAACGACCTTCTAATAAAACATTTGTTAATGTTATCTAGATACCTCTAGATACACATACCATTCACTTTCTTCTTCTTTTATGTTTGGCTCTGCATCATGGTTTGACACAATTCTGCCAATGTCAGTTTCCAATTACTCATTGGTGAACGAACAGAGGAACGAACAAAATTTACGGAGGTTGAGTTTGAAATAAACAAAATAAAACAAAAATGTTTTTACTATTATAGTGCGTAAGCCTAACACTGGGTTAATTTATAAGAAATCAAATAGTATTCCAAAAATTTTACGACTTCGACGGAACTTAAACCCGCGTCTTTCCCTCAGTACGGGAACGTACTAACCAACTACACAACGAGGTCAAGTGACGCAGGAGTCGAAAAACTCTGTGACTTCCATCGGACTATAGCGCCGTTAGCTCCACCTACAGGGGACACATTGAAGCTTTATCCAATCCTATTCAGACTAAAGTTACGTTTAGTTCGTTTGACGAGAGGTGTCGTGTTGCTCATTTCTAAAGTTCATTATATTATATTTACAAAAGCAATCTTCCTCTCGGGTGGCGGCGCTCGCGCGACGTTTTTAAATACGGTGGCATGCCGCGTACGCTTGGTTGCCGCGCGCTTGCAGCTTCCGCATTTTTCGCCGATTTCTTGATCTTTTTGTAGGAATACCTAGTAATATCTATATATATCTAGATTCTCCATGAAATTTCCTACAAATTACCATGTAAACATGCTGTAGTTGAATAAAAACAAATAAATGAGAACCACGTAAAGTAAGAGGATTTGTAAAATCGCGGCGAAAGTTAGTAAAGTAGGTATAATTTTTCTTTTTTCCATGTTTGAAGTACTAAATGTGTTTTAATCGAAAGTTAGATAGTTGTTACATTACAAGCAAAAACTAGCACGTGCCCAAATAATTTGTTTACACAAAGAGCTCGTAAAACCAGTCGTAAAATTTCGACGCGGCGGGAAAAAACCGCTCGTGACAATTGGGATTTATGACGAATGCTTAGCATTTAGAGTGGTGATGTTTGTGTTAGTAATCAGCTTGGGTGGTCGGCTACCTGTTTTAAATCTTTCGACAGTGTATCTTTTTTCGTTTCCGAGTAAGAACCAAAGAGGCCGATAGCAAAAACGAAGTTTGAATTTGCCGCCCTCGCGGTACTTTTCATTAATTTGCTTTTTCAACGACTTTTCTGACGAATTTCGACTTAAATCTATCTATTTTCACGTAGTACGTACAATTTACCATAGATTACATACATAAAACAATCTACTTGTCATCCAAGATCAATTAGAAAAACGGTTTATCCATAGACTGGCAGACAACCCAAATTTGGTCGCCGATCGACCGACTTTGGGTCGCTTGCCAGTCAAAGGATTTTTCTACACTTTTGTTGATTTTAGGCTTATTATGACCTCTATTTCATCTAAAATCTATGGTATCGGTTTCCAACCGAGTGTGCCGACCGTTTAGACGCATTTTTCATTGAAAAAAAAAGAAGCAAGTGACCCATTATGGGTCACTTGCCACAACCGCCATTTTTTTATGTGACTCAAAATTGGCTTCCTGCCCACTACAACCAAATAAAAAAGTAAAGCTACCTACTCTTAATTCACTAAACTATTATTCATATCATAACATGACAAAACTAAATACATAGTACATGACGTTAATTTACATGATGTTAATTTTATACTATTTTGAAATAAATCTAGAAAGTTTAGATACAAAAAGTTTATGGAAATTTCATAGTCATGGAATGGAGGCGGTTTTAATTATCAATATGAGCTGTAAATTTTGAAAAACACCATGAATGCGATTTTTACCTCGAAACACATAAGTATAATTAATAATTATCATTAAATTTAAAAAAAAAATAATAACATCAGTAATAAAAATACATTATAATTTAACGGGTATTTATCGCGTTTATTTACCTATTTTTCCCGATGTTTCAACAGGTTTACACACTGTCGTGGTCACGGGATGACTGGAGTACTGGAGCTATACCGCCTATGCGAAGCGGGGGCAGTATTTTTTGAAACTACTCTCACTTGGTTTTCGTAACTAGTCATATCCATCTGCACACTCGGACGACACACAACAAAGAAGAAGTTCAGGGAGTTTCGCACGAATGCTCTGGCAGTTTCACTGCAGAACGGTCGCAGGATACATGTTGGAAACCAGAAAGGGAAAATAATTGCGTCAATTTTGCGGCAACGTTGGACGGTAAGTTTTGAGGGTTCGAAATAATTATACTAGGTAATTAATAATGTGAGGAGAGTGTCTAATATACTCTCACTTTGAGGAAGAGCTTGGTCGGCCTCAAAACCACATACGTTTAGGACTGAAGAAGGAGGGTTGAAAACTACGGTGAAGCTGCATCATAGGACTTGCCAAGGGGGGCTCGAGAACGGGGAGAGGTGTATACAGTCTTGACATGAGATTTTGGAGCCTTAGGGGCAGACGAATTATTACGATTTGGGGATAAAATATAAGAAGAGGAGGGAGAGAACAGCTCCTGCGGCAACACATCATAAACAGTATCGGTCTCAGATACATCACAGCCATCGCCAGTGTGTTCCTGGCCACAACTGAAACAACGGGGTTTCGATCTGCATTGGAGTTTAGTATGTCCAAAACGGCAACAGGAGTTGCGTTGGATGGTGGGGAACTGGTAGGTTTCGACAGGAAACGAATTATAAAAAAAGAAGACCCTGGATGGAAGAATTTGCCCTTGAAACGTGACTACTACGGTTTGGGTCAGCACCCATGTAACCTTACCTTCGTCGATTTTCTTTCTGTTAATCTTCGAGCTTCAAGGACTTTAGCACCTACAGGGTTAGAAGCTGCCTCCGCAAACTCCTCCATTAATAGGTCAGTGGGGACGTCTCTAAGACCCATACGGGTAACACTGTAAGTAGGAATACAAAAGAATAAGCATCTTTGGCACATGAGAATATGACGCTAATTTTATCAAGGCCTGCTTGTTTACCCCACCAGGGATAATATTTTGAACCTTATTTTTATGTAAGAATTGGCCCAACTTGATTGTCCCTGAACCCGCGGTTTGGTCTGAGTCAGCTCTCGAAACGTGGACCACAAATGGATCCTTATCAGTAGAGTTGTATGATTGGACTGCCCTAATTACAATGGATGGATCAGTGTAGACAGTCTGAATAGAAGGAACAGACAGATCAGAAGCAACTTTCTTATTTGGCGTGTGTGCCGACTGCTGACTTTCATTTGTTTCAAAAATTTTAGGTTTCGGTGCATGAGATTCAGACAGAATGGAAGGAGGAACTGGTGCCGGCTCTAGAGCCAACAGCAACATTTCAACATCCATTTTTGATTTGGAGATGCCAATCACTAAGGATTTTAGTGACGCCCTCCAAAAGACTAAGATGAAGTAGATAAAATTGCTACGTTACCTATTTACCAACAACTTAGAACTTCTTTTGTTATCGAGTGATAAATTGGCGAGAATTTGCCCACTTCTTTGTATTTGCATGTCAACAACTGACATCAACAATGCCTAATGTTGGGCTGACATGCAAATACAAAGAAGTCAAGTCAAAGTCATCATCAACTTTCACAACTGTCAAATAAAAGATTTCAAATGAAATCGGACGAAGCACTTGTAACGGTTTTTGTAATTTCGTCATAAAATATCGAAAACTACTGGAATAATTACTGTTTCAGCCATGCAAAGTGAAGTGCTCGACTTAGAAACCAAGTTATTAAACCATCCAGCCTTCGACAACTTGTGAGAGTCTTTATAAAATACTTTTTTGCATTCCTGCGTAGATTGAGCATAGTCCACTCAAAAACCTTTTCTTTTCAGATACAAATGGTCTCCTCGAGACTTTGAGCTAGGCTCTAACCTTGGCCAAGGCAAATTCGGGCATGTGAACGTTGCCAGAGAGAAGAGAACTGGTTATCTTGTAGCAATAAAAACCTTGTTCAAATCTCAGATTCAGAAGTCCAAATGCGAGCGTCAAGTTCTACGAGAAATTGAAATTCAGTCTCATGTGCGGTAAGATACTCTGTTCTATAACCCTGTACCTTTTATACCTATTTTAGATCAAAAACTACTCAGTCGGACAAACATAATCGCAAGTCTGTGCGTTATGTTTGTATGTTTTTAAACTCAATCCTCTAATAAAGATGTGGCTGCCTCTATCACGGAAACACAAGAACATGCTTTTAATTTGTAGGTACTCTTTACTGTTTATGATGTGTTGTTAACTTTATATAAAAATGTTTGTGAAACGTTAATATTTTATGTAACTTTTCAGACATACATAAACATAACTAATTCTGTTTTATTTAAATATCTATATTTTGTATTGCAGACATCCTAATATCCTGCGCTTGCTGACCTGGTTCCATGATGAGAGACGTATCTATCTCGTGGTGGAGTTTGCTGCGGGTGGAGAGCTGTACAAACACCTCACTAACTCGCCTAAGGGTCGCTTTCCTGAGGCCAAAGCTGCCAAATACATTTACCAGGTATGTATCTTCTTTAATCTCTCTTCATAGCACACATTATTATTGTTATGTGTTATGTATAACAATTATGTAATGTTATGTCTAAAAGGTGTTTTAATATGTATATTAAAACGCCTTTTAGTCCTTGTCAGTGCAATTTAAACATTATTCCAATCTATTTTTGTAAGAGTTCAGAGGGTGTGTTTTGTATGGTGGGACAACTTATATCCATGCTGGAGCTCTTAAAAGCAAAACAGCCTTGTCTTTGAGCGAGATAGAAGTTGAAATATATCAAGCTCCAGAAAACTGTTTTCCTAATCCTATTGTGCACACTCTTACTAAGCATTCTGATTTAAGAATTTACTTTCCAGGTAGCAGATGCAGTGGAGTACTGCCACCTGAGACATGTCATCCACAGAGATATAAAGCCGGAGAACATCCTGGTGGCACACAACGGAGACCTCAAACTGGCTGACTTTGGCTGGTCTGTTCATGCACCTTCTGAAAGGTAGGCATTCTTATATACATACTACTATTATAAAGGGTGGGCATTAACAGATAAAATAAATAACTATTGTTATTTATTTTATCCGTTGTCCCACTGCAGAACAAAGGCATCCATAACACAAGCTCTGCTTAGATTGGGGCTACATAATGCTGTGTGAATTGTCCAGAATTATTTCTTTATTTTACCCTTCCTTTCCACCAGTATTCTCATCCACGCAACTTTGGGCAAGATTTAATAATAATAATAATAATTCTTTATTCCAGACACAATGATCCATATTTGACGTACAAAAAAATAGATGTTAAGAGTGATTACACATAGGCGCCATGAAGCACGCGCTTTGGTAACATGGGTTTTAAAAACCAATATAGTCGTATACATCTGCACTGTACACATTCAAACACGCGTTGGTCTTCACCCTTCAAAACGCCTAATGTGTAAGACTTAGATGCATAGCAAATTTCTCGGCCGTGGTCTGGTCACCACAAATACTATTATGACGACCGATGATGTGGCGCGGCGGGCGAAGGTCCGTCTGCGACGCAGGAGGTTGCTTACCGCCTAGGGACAAATGTTTGTATGATCTGCAAATATTTGTTTTGGGTATTTTCTATGTATAATAAAAAGAAACAATCTATGGAATGTATTGTATTAAAGTATATCTGTTATGTAGTACCTACCCATAACAAAAGCTCTGCTAAGCTTGGGGCTAGATGATATTGTGTCCAGCATTATTTATTTATTTATAAAAGCCACAGCAGCGCCGCTTTTCATTTTTTTTCCAATTTATTACCAATTAAACGTAAAAAGTAGCTATTTAAAAGGTTATTTACTTTGCTCTTTTTCTATTTTCAGACGTAAAACAATGTGTGGAACCCTCGACTACCTGCCCCCGGAGATGATAAAACGTGAAGTGTATGACGTCTTCGTCGATAACTGGTGTATTGGAGTCCTACTCTATGAGTTCCTCGTGGGGAAACCACCGTTTGAGAGCGAAGGGCAGGATAAGACGTATGCAAAGATTCTTTCTTTGGACATGGTTTACCCGAGCTATGTGCCCGAGGGCGCTAAAGATCTCATTTCAAAGGTAAGAAGTCTAAATACACACACTTATTCACTAGCTAAACTCAATGTACAATGTAGGGTACCTATACAAACCACCCATTACTTAACTTAAAATTCACTCGTAAACAAACAGCCCATTACTTAACTTAAAATTCACTCGGTTACCGCGTCTCTTTATACGCAATTTACATTACTTGTCGATTAGCGATCGCTCCTTCAATAAAATGAAATATTGCTTAAATTATATCTGAAACTCGACGCCAAGCAAGTGAGTTTTAGTTTTTTTTGTCCTGATTTATTCACAAACATTCTACATCTACTTTGGCTAGTGCTTAGAGGTTTTTCTTAATTGTGCTCTTGACCATCATTACAAGAGTGTATTATATCAGCTAAAGTAGTCAGTAATGTCTAGGCAAAACAAGCTGTCTGCAAGACTGTGTGATAATAAATAGAACTCAGTCCAGAATCCAGAAATATCAGAAGATCATGCCCTAAAATCTTATACTTCATTTTTAATTAAGCTTTGTAAGAGTTAGATGTGGACACAAGAGGTGACTCCTATACTCGAGCCATTCTCAAGAAATAATGTTTGTGTAACAACTCACCGACACAAACATCTAAAATTCTCCTTTTGGCGTCGAGTTTGAAATTTATTTATTTATTTATAAATATAATTGTCATCAAAATATCTTTATCTTTATCACTAAGCTTTGTAGGAAAAAGCTAAAATCGACCAGTAGTGCAAATTCAGCTAAAAAATCGACTGTTAGAAAGTGATTTTCAGGTTCAGGCCATGTTTATAAACATGTTTGGCCAAAGTATAGCTGTACGTGAAGAAAGTTAAGAAAAAATATAGTGTAGGTGGTACAAAAAGGACGATGAAAAACTAACAGTTTTAACACTTTTGACTACGTTTTGCGCTGCGTCGACGCGCCCCGCCCCGGGTCGCATTGAAGCTTGGCAGTGAACGCGTTAGAGCGGTTACGCACTGCATCCAATCCGAATCCGTAAAAATACATTCCGAAGTAGTCATAGAACTACCTATTTTGATGGTAGTTTACACACTAAATAAAATAAATAAATAATGCTGGACAATCCACACAGCATCATCTAGCCCCAAGCTAAGCTGAGCTTGTGTTATGGGTACTAGATGACTGATATACTTAATACAATACATAACATAGATAGATATTTTTTATTTTATATAGAAAATACCCAGAACACCCGGAACAAATATTTGCAGATCGTACAAACATTTGCCCCAAGGAGGGAATCGAACCCGCAACCTTCTGCGTCGGAGGCGGACCTTCGCCCGCCGCGCTACATCGGTCGTCAACACTACATACGATTTCGTTCCGTCATCTGTGATCACACATGAAATGTTAATAAAAAGTAACGTGTTAGACCTGGAAGGCCATTCTCGCCAATATATCACTAGATAAATATGGCAAGAACTGTCAAATATTTATCAAGTGATATGCGAGAATTGCCTTCCTGTTGTGACTCTTCTACCATCATTTAGTAAATCATTGTCTATTTCCAGCTTCTCCGTCAATGCAGCAAGGAGCGCCTGTCCCTATCTGCCGTCAAGAAACACTACTGGGTGCAGTCGCTTTACAACCCGCCGGCTCCAATCACCTAATGTTATTGTATGTATTCATTTGGCTCTATCAACAACAACAAATACATTTTTGTTTATTCTAATAATCAAAACAATCTAGTAGTTTCAAATTCTACAAACTCTGTATGTCTGTCTGTCTACCTGTCCGTTACCTTTTCACGCCTAAACGGCTGAACGGATCTCAATGAAATTTGACAGGGAGGTAAAATAGGCTACTTAAAAAGCGCGTGCGAAGCTGCGGGCAGCAGCTAGTTGAATATATTTAATCAAGCTGTTCTGCCGAGGCGAAGCTGGGGTGGATTAGGTACAAGTATTTTCATGAAGTTTTCTTGGAGCGTCTCATAGACAAACGCAGTTTAATATTTGGACTCTATGTAAAGGTATTTATTTTTTGACACTTCTATTAAACTATATGGTTGAACCAGTCTAACCTCTAGTCTGTCCAGCGGGCTTGTACTCCAGCCCTACCCAGTCAGTCGTTATACCCATCGTTGGCTTTCTGTTGGAGTAGGTACGTACTCTTAGTTTATATAGAGTGTTTGACTCATGAAGAAAGGTTAAGGTGTATAATTCAGTAAGTTTTGTGTAAATTGGCCGAAATATGACAATGATTGTTGAAGATGTCGGAAAATATCATAATGACTGGAAGGTAGCTCTGGTGTGCGCCGCGTAATATGAAAACAAAATATTACGGAATGATTCCTCTCACTAAAATATATTAAGCTGCTCAACCAGGGCAAAGACGGGTTGGGTTACTAGTATTTTCATGAGGTTTTCTTTTTTCAGGTGGGCGAAGCTTGTGGTCACTTGTATAGGTAGGTTGGTACCTACAGATTTCATTTATACATAAAGTTTCAGGTTTATACATAGATCTTAAAATAATTCTTATAGTAAGTATGTACTACCAAAACCTGCCTTTACAGGCGTATGAATATAATATTCGAATTTAAATTGATTGCATGTGAAAATACCAATTAAATAGAGTTAAATGAAATGGAAATTAAAAAACATGTCAAACTTAATAAATAAAAATAGTTAGTTTGTATTCAAAGAATGCATTTAAACTATAAAATCATCTTTCAGCCAGCCATTTTGTCAAGTTAAATTTAAATCTAGATATTAAAGTAATTTCTTTAAAAATTTCAGGAATTTTGTTGTGTATTATATATTTTTATTGTACTTGGAGAGGCTTAAATATACATATATTTTATTGCGTTATTATTAGTGGAAAAGTTATCAGACTTCATAAACTATATCCATATTCCTTAATCCAGGCCAGCCCCTCGCTAGTGTCCCCGGCGGGCTTGTACTCCAGCCCCACCCAGTCAGTATACCCGGCGTTAGCTATCCGTTGCAGTACGTACTCGTAGTTTATCTCCCCGGGGGTGTTGGGCTCGGTGCGGTGAGGTACTTGGGCTATCTGGAATTTGGATTAAGTTATTAATAACAAATTTTAAACTGGACGTTACACCCATGCGAGATTTCAGTAAAAATCGCAGTTCCCCTCTTAAATTACTACCTTTATGTTTTTAACGTAACTTAAAAACTCACGCTAGATCGAGTCGGGTCCGAGCCGAGTGTCGGCCGTAGCACGGTCACCGAGCCGGTCCCGTGCCGACTCGCGCTAGACCGTGTCGGGTCCGAGCCGAGTGTCGGCCGTAATATGTAGGTATGCCTAATTATTAATTTTTGTTGTCAATAAATAATTTTGTGAATCAGAAACTTTGATTTTCGTTTTTACGAGTACGTATCCCCCCCCCCCCCCCTGACGATTTTATGAGGCAAAATTTTTAAGATGGCATCTTATCAGTCCAAATGTGCACAGAAATGTTTGAAGAGAACGTATAATGGATCCGTTTTGGTTATGTAAGATTAACATTCAAGGAAGTCTTTGCACTTCATTTTGGGCAGTAGGTAAAAGTCAATTAACCAGCTAGAATAGATGATGATATCCCTCACTGTAAAACAAACCTGTACATGTCCAACATAAGGCATCAGGTTGTCGATGGTGTGCGAGATATCGCCGCTGATCTGCTGCAAGTGGAAGACGTCCAGCATCAGCTTTAAGTGGGGGCTGTCTATGCGTTTTATGATTTCCACGGCTGGAACAAAAACCGACAAAATCCTTCAAAAATTGCGTCAGTCTTATTCAAATGCCGCGAACAACAATGAATTCTAAAATCTTCGTTTTTGATTTTAACATTTTCATTGAATTACCATTGACAAAAATCAAATTGTGCCAAGCCAACTTGGCCAAGGTTTAACACATTAAACGCCAGCGACGCACACGCTTTTCTTTGAAACGACGGCTACGCGTACAGCAGCAGTGAACACGGTACGATCGAAAGACGTTGCAATAATACGGGTCCACAGATGCGGTAAGGGTTACCTTAATAAGAGCATACTTCGCACACAACAACGCCAACGCGTTTACAACGCCTTTCGGTTGCTGTTGCGGCTACCGCGATTCTGCAGTGCCTCGGCCATGTTCGCCCAGGCACGCACCGACACTTTCGATGCCATCTGGCGAAAAAAGTTTGCCTCGCTGCTCAGCAGACCCGCGGGAGCAGCAACAGCATCCTAACCGCGATAGCTGCAAAATTTGACTGTCCTCTAATGTATAAATTGGTCCAAAGGACAAAATCATTAATTACATTTTTGTACTAATCCATATTTATAACTTATAAGCAGACTAACATATTGGACTGTAAAATTGACTTAATAAATAATTGAATTATTATAATAACATTAACGTTGGTTTCATTTTGCTCCATCCACCTTTGTATCGAAGGGGAGCGAAGCGAGCGACGAAACAATAATACTGAAAATTTCAGTCCTATATAAAAACTACCTTTTTTAAAATCACTCAAAAAGTACTGCGGCACCGAGTACTGATTTATCGGCTCAATCACTCCCAACAGGTTCTCAATCTGCAGTACTCCTGCTGCATACTTCAAATTGCTCTCATAAGTGTCCCAATTATTCTGTGAGCTGTGTGCCAGTTTTCCTGCCATGATGTGTATTTTCTTCGCGTTGACTGCTTTGGCGTATTGGACTGTTGTGTTGAAGTCCTCTTTGAATTCATTTTCTTTGCCGGGCACGGCGGTTACGCCTAGCTCGCCTTTTGTTACGTCTCCTGAAATTCATAGCATAAGTACCTACGTGAACTTCAAGATAAAAAGTGCATAATTTTATTTTATTTATTCAGGAAAAGCTAACGGCTACAAAATGTATAGTTATATAACTAGATTAGGTATACATAATAATCTGTGATAATAAAGCAGCCCACGACGCAATTCCCAGATTGTTTTATGAGGTAGTTACTAAAAGTTCCGCTAAAGTTTAACAAACAGAACAAACGTGGAAATATTTGGAGTTAGCTAACAAGTTGAAAAATAAATTACTGAAATAAAAGTACAAAGAATTACCTAACCAAAATTTAAACAGCTACAATATTAGTTTGTGTAAGATAAGCTTCTTAAATTGACTCTCACTGCACAAAGAATATCAATGTCTAGGAAATATTTGTTATATGACTCTACCATTTTTCTAATAATAATTAGTGTTGGTACGCAATCCTGAGTTAATGCGGCACGTACATAATGACCGACCGGCACGCACTTTTCTGGTATGAAATGTTCTGGGGACAGCAGCGTAACAAATACTCTACACTAGTTCAATGCTGTCGAATTTGTTACGGACGATCTTATAAAGTGTAGTAGCTTCCATATATAACCGTCTGGACTCTAGCGTGAGCATATTATATTTGCTGAGAATTTGGGAAGATGATAAATATCTTTTGTGACACATATAGTGCATAACACGCAAGAATTTACGCTGAACTCTCTCGACAACCTCAATGTACTTCTTATAGTAAGGGCTCGAAATAGGAACGGCATATTCAAGTTGAGAGCGAACAAGGGTCTTATACAAATATACTCGTAAATATGTGTATGTATGTTTGAAATCAGTAGACGACCTCATAATGAATTCATACATCTTAGAGACCTTATTAACAATTTTTTCTATCTGCAGATTTTGATATACCTTAGCGTCAAGCTGTATCCCTAACTCTCTATCTAAGTAGGTATCTAAAGTAGGGCTTGCAAATATTCGAAAATTTTGATATTTGAATATTCGAATTTTTTTCGGGT
The DNA here is from genome assembly GCA_963662085.1 of Eupithecia inturbata. Classification (NCBI taxonomy): domain Eukaryota; kingdom Metazoa; phylum Arthropoda; class Insecta; order Lepidoptera; family Geometridae; genus Eupithecia; species Eupithecia inturbata. The sequence goes on along the minus strand of OY759196.1, from coordinate 1,478,992 downwards.
ACTATTCGAATAATTCGAATAATAGAAAAAAACTATGTTTTTGTTATAATGACGTTTTCTTTTATTCTTTTAAATGTTATTTGCATGAACAAATTTAAAATATCAAATGGAAATAAAATTAAAAATAGGATGTGTCGCCGTAACGAGACATTTACATTTAGGATTTACACGCACAATCAACCACAAATTCTTAGTAAAAAACAGTGTTAAAAATCTATGTTAGTAGATATTTTAACAATATCTACAATTAAATTTTACACAGTTACAAGTAGATAAATAAACACGGTAAGTAGCTGTAACACGGTAGTAAGTAGATTGGCATTTTATAAGTTTCATATTTTAAAATAATTAAAAATTTAAGTAACTGCACTTTTTCGCACATAATTTAGTCGAGATCTCAGGAAGGGTTGCCGTCTATTGAAATAACTTATGTTTTGATTCACACAGAAGACCGACCGACTAAGAAGAGAAGATATCATTTTCACAGAATGGCGTGCATTGCTCTTTCTTAACACAATGTCATTCACGTGAGCGACAGAGACGGATAGACAGAAGAGCCTCGTCAAATACGCGAATGCACTACGCAGTCACGCGCGGCACTCAAGTGTTTCCAAACTCTATAAGTTTGTCATGTTGTTAACCCGAGCGACGTAAACTTGTATTGTCTTGTATGGATATATTATAGCGCCAACTTTTGTGTGGCATTTTATGCACATCAGAGTTTTGAGTTTGGTGTTATTGAGTTTAATCGAATATTCGAATATTGCTATTTCAGTACTCGAATATTCGAACTTATATAATATTCGAATGCAAGCCCTAATCTAAACCCTATGTATTATACTATCAATGTCATAGGTAAACGCTTGTTTAGGGTTCATCATAACATTCAGTTATTTTGATAGTTAAAATGAAGATTAGATATTTGCAGTACAATATACTTACCTACGAAGTTCTTTACAAAAGCTTAAAACCAACCATACTTTTTTTTTAAAGTCATGTCACTAATATTGATAAGTAGGTACGTCGCACTAATATTATAAATGCGAAAGTTTGGATGTATGAATGTTTGTTACCTATTCACGTCCAAACTACTAAACGGATCATGCTGAAATTTTGCATTAAGGTGGTTCAAATTCAAGGCTGGAATAAAACATAGGCTTAGGTACTTTTATCCCATAAATCAGTTCCCATAGGATAGAAATTACCTACGTTTCCATAGAAACAACGCGAGCGAAGCCGCGGGCATAAACTAGTCTGGAATAATACTTTAATGCTTAGCAAAAACCACCTCGCGTTCATTTTATCTATGAAAAAGCGAAAGAATCATCAACATAGGTTAGGTAACAATTTGGTGAAGATACTCGTAGGTACCTATCGTGGTGGTGAATTGTACCTTACAGTTAGTCGGTTGGCTATAGGGTTTTTAAAGACTTAAGTATAAAAGTATATTTCGCAAATTTAACAAGTGCGTTTTACTATAGATACCTACCTAGGTAGGTACATAAAAATCACCACTTAAATGTTATCAAAACGACAACTTGAACCTTTAATCTCTATAATTTGATAACAAGTTCATAAATAAATATTTAAATACTGATTTATATGAGGACTTTAAAATTTCTACTAGGTACACTTGTCTAAATAAGACCTAGTTAAATATTTTTCCTTTTTTGTATTAAATTAAGAAAAAACGTACTTACCAGTTTTCAAATTAATCAAAACTTGATCAATGCCGGCCGTTTCCTTGGCCTCTTTCACTTGTTCAAGTGTAAAGCCTAAAGGGAACCCCGATTCAATGGCTTTAAATCCAGCTGCTTTAGCTAAAGAATATCTTTCTAAAATCGACGATGCCTCGGCGAACATAAAAGAAATATTAGCACAGAACTTCATCGTTTTAACCCGTTCGCAACTAGCCGGAAAGACAACAACAAATATTGTAAATAGAAAAAGACAAAAGAGGTTAGTAGACATAACGTTCCGAATGTCAGCTGACTAACCGAACCGACGCGACGACGAGACGGCTGAAAGATAACGTTCCATTCTTCGAGATCTGTGCACGAATCGTTTCTTTATCGAGACAGTGCGTGTAATGAAACGGGTAATGTCAAAATTAAATAAGTAGGTACTTATTATATAAAGGTACAGAAGACACCACGATTCTGTTAATTTAGAATTAGCTTATATTACGATTTAAGAATGTCAAATAGACGAAAGCTATTCTATGTTTCAAAAATTAGACTTGGTTTAAAATTATTATGACAGATCTAAAACAACTCAACTTAGTTATAAATAGCTAGGTATAACCCTATTCGTTGCATTACATTTTGGCTATGATTAGAAACGTCTACCTAATTTTAGGAGACATCTAATTTGGTCATGATTAAAATTGTATAGGCAAAATGCTGGATGGATAAAAACATTAGGGTACATAAAAGTTGTACGCACCTGTTTACTTGACTGACTGAGAGACAGACAGACTGGCTGACTGAGTCAGTCAGTTGCAATTTTCAAACACGTTCTAATTTAGCTATTTTTAAGATCTGTTTAGAGAATACCTACCATAATTTTTAGGTCAACCTAACTTAGAAAATTTTGAAATCGTAAAATTTTAGTTAGGAATCCTAAAACAACAGAATCGACTCCGTGAACATTACACTCGTTTGTTATCTTGCGAATTTTTTTAAATTATACTATATACTTTTATGATAATGGTGTCGATTCTGTTGTTATAGGCAAATAACATTTTATGATTTCTAAATTTTCTAAGTTAGGTTGATCTAAAAATTATGGTATTCTATAAACAGGATTCCTAACATAAATTTTACGATTCCTAAATTTTGTAAGAAAGGTCGACCTAAAAATTATTGTATTCTTTAAACAGATCCAAAAATAGCTAAATTAGAACGTGTTTAAAAATCGCAGTCAGTCAGTCAGTCCTAGTATCAAACAGGTGTGTACAACTTTTATGTAGGTACCCTAATGATTTTATCCAGAGTTTTGCCTATAAATTTAAATCATGACCAAATTAGATGCCCCCTAAAATTAGGTAGACGTTTCTAATCATAGATAAAATGTAAAAATGTAATGCAAAGAGTAGGGTTATAGCTATTATAACTAAGTTGAGTTGTTTTAGATCTGTCATCCTAGTTACCTATAGATTTTAAACCTAGAGATTTTCTGAGTAAGTTGCATAAATGTACCTAAATGTAAAAATAATGTTTGTTTTTACTTAGAATAATTGTCGAAAATTATATGAAAAAACAAGAGTACCACTAGGTACCTACTCTTCGGTTTGAGTAAAATAAAAGTGAAATCTCTCAAAATAATCATTTAATTTAAATCAATATTCAGTTACATAATCAATCATATAGATAATAATGATAACAAAATAATATTCAAAGATTACATAATTAACAAAAACTGCAGTTTCATTTTAAATTTAATTTTAACTAAAATAATCATAGGAAATGGCCTCTTAACGACGTTGAGCTGACATAATTCCTAAAAGCCTACTCACTAAGGGCCTATTAAGACCTAAACGATATCTGAGTGGGTATGCGGTAATCCTACTGTCAAACCACACGTAAACTCTGCGATATACCGCGAACGTGCGATACCCCAAGCGAAATTTACCTTTTCCGCTCTGGGTAGCGAATACCACGTTGGTCTGGATAGGCCTTAGGGTTATACAATGGAATGATCGAAACCTAGAGATACAATGTCAGAGTAATAGGTATATTTACATTTTATAGCTACTTTTATAGATAATTTTTAGAAAATTGTGCTAAAAATATTTTTAAAAGCCCAATCACGTTTTTATTCTATCACGGAATAAATAATTTTTTTTAGAGAAATCACTGAATCTTACTCGTCACAATAAGTGACGAAATCATCCGCACGGTGGCACTAGCTGGTGTATAAAATTACCTAGGCTTTTCTCTCCATATACTAGGTACCTACTGAAAACTAGTTCCAAAAATGGACACAACTTAGGAATCCTTATTTTCAACCGACGAAACACAAAAGGAGGTACTCAATTCGGCTGTATGTTTTTTTTTATACATATATGTAGGTATGTTACTCGATATCTTCGCCAATTGTTGTCCGATTTTGATGACAGAGAGTGATCCCGAGGTGGTCTCATAAAAGTTTTATTAGGGATGACTACTTGTCCCGTAAAACGTAAAAAAACATTATAAATATTCAGAAATTTGATGTCCATTTTTAGTTTTGGTAAAAAACAAGTTATGTGATGTCGTGATTGGGCCCTATCTAAGTTCGCTTTGTCTTTCTTACATCACATCACAGCCAACATCAGCGAACAAATGTCAACACTTAATCTTATAAGGCAGTTTTTAGCACTTATAACCAAGAGAAACGACGAAATAAGGTAGATACCTACGCAGTCTTGTAAAGAGGTATTTTCGGTTAAAACATTTGGTTCAGGTATATAAATACGTTTTTGATATTAACACAGCCATGGTTAGTAGCTTACACTAGATTTTATAATATTTATGAAGTTACACAATAAACGTATTTTTGAGCTTTACTTAATATGAAATAGAAAAAAGGCCAGAGATAAAATTTTGAAGATTTGACACTTAAATCTTAATATAGGATCATATTCGGATCTCAGGAAGACTTTTTTGATTTTCTCCTCATGTAACCTTATATTGATTGATTACACAGTTTATAAAATATACAAAAAATGTTATCTTCAGTGTGAATAAAGCTTTAGTGACATTAAACTTCTTGTAACTTTAACATAGAAGGCCCTTTGTCTCATTCCTTATTTTACTAATGATAATCAGTCGAGCGATTTATTAAAAATTAGAATCAGAGCGCTGCTTTGCCCGCATATTTTTTATGATCCAAACATTTGGGTTGGACAAGATGAAAAACTTGTCGGTTTTCAAATTGGTATGTGAGGCACATGCCGTTTTCTGTCTGTTGGTAAAGAAAGTAATGTGCTTATTTGTTTGTTTGCTACCACTCGACTAGACGCAACCCAACCGGAGATTTAGGAGACAGCAGGAAATCAAACTGAATGTCGAGCTCACCGTCGAACTCTACCCGCCATCTTTGCATTATCTGAAAGAAATAATAAATTGATTAAGGACGTTCGATTTACATTGCGCGCAATAGTTTTTTTGCATCCCATTAATTTTCCAATCAAAAACATTTAAAATTGTTGTCGAGAGAATGGAAGAGGAACGGAAGTTAAGAAGACGAATGATGGAAAACCTATACTTAGACCAGTTGGCTGTGGATTGACGAAGTGGAAGCAGATCATCGTGAACTCGACGCTACGAGAGACAGCTCGGTACCGAGATGCCTGGAGAAGACTTGTGACGGATGCCAAGATCCACCTAGGGTCGCTGAGTCACAGGAGTAAGTAAAATTGTTGCGAAACGAAAAATAAACTTTGCTAGTAAAACATTGGGCTTAGTTCGACGAATCTCTTTCCCGGACGACACATCCTCCGACCCCCCTCCCGAAAGGCGCAACCAGTGACGCTGCATGAGGCTCTCCGATCTCCAGCCATCAAATACATAAAGGAATGAAGCAAAATCAATAGCCAAACAAAATCATACCTTTGCCAGCAAAACATTTAGTTCAAGTTCGACGAATCTCTTCCCCGGGCACATCCTCTTTCCCCTCCCGAAAGGCGCGACCAGTGACGCTGCGTGAGGCTCTCTGATCTCCAGCCATCGTTCGGGGCAGTACTCCTGGGCTCGCCAGAAGTTCTCTTCTCTTCTGCACGCTGCGCCGGTGTGGGCAAGCACGAACGTCTGTCGATGGAAATGTGAGAATAGAGCGTTGGAGAAGCACCTGTATTTAACGTCCGACAAAAAAGGGTCACCACCATTACCATTCCCTGAAGTTTGCAGAGCGATCCGTCTGAAATGTAGGTACCTACTATTTTTAGGTATTCATTAAATAGCGAAGTCTCCAACCGGTACCATAGTACATATTTGTATAATTGACAAACGTTCGAAACCCTCGGCGCGCGAGTTCATTCGCACTTGACGGATCTTATTTTATTTGTGTGATAATCCTATGTGAGATCTGCACTGACATCTTGCATGGCAGTGTATTGTGCATTGTCCCCCTGCCTAACCAGCCCAACTCCTTGAAGTACCGGAGCAGGACTTTTGGTGATTGACAGCTTCGTTTCAGGATACCCAACATCTCGTTTTTAGGTCCTTGTGGCTCATCTTGAGCATCGTGTTAGTGTGCTTACAGTCTGTTCGACGCTCCCATAGTTTTTGGTGTTCAGTTTCTGAGTTAAGCTTTAGTCTATTTTTGACTTCTGCTGGGGGCGGATTTGAGACACTAATATCTAGTTGTGTTGTAGTCTATCTCGCTCCTTCCTTTGCTAGACTGTCTGCATTTATGTTGCCTGGGCAGGATCGACTCTGTCCATTCTATGCAGACTTTGTTGTGTTGAGAACAATATTTTAGAGCGTTGTGTTGTGGCATATTACAATTGATTTCTATATGGTGTCTGTCCTTTTGAGTGCGTTTATTAGTGCAACGCTGTCTGTTTTGAAGACCAGCTGCATCCGTCTGGTTTGTTCTTTGATATGTGGTTCCAGAAGCATATGATTTGCCGCCAATTGGAGTCCCAGTGTTTCCGAAAGGCCGTGGAAACTGAGTTTAGTGGTTGGGGGTTATTGAGAGTCTGATTTCGGGGCAAGAGTAGCCATCGCCAGTTCCTGTTTTGTTTTTGGCCCCATCTGTGTAGATGTAATATGTGGTGACGTAATGTGAGGTGATCGCTTCTGCGTTCTCTCCATGCGTTATAAGGTTATAACGTAGGTCTTACCGGTTAAGTATGTAGACGCTACGCTTTCAGTGACATTCGGCGCCTCTGGAATTACAGCAATGCCTTTGCATTGCAAAGGTGACTTCGTGATCATAGTTATGTTTGAAGGAAATCGGTGCAGCCGTTCAAAGTAAGGTTTGTATGATTCAAAGTAAAATTTAGACTGGGTTTTCGAATATTTGAAATTATTCTTTTTGAAAACAATTGAAGAACAAGTATTATTTGTTTGAATAAGAAAAAGAAAAAATACATTTATTTGTGTCGTCAGATTATAGTTTGCTTGCTTTGTTAAAAACAGTTTGTAACAACGTCAACAGCCTGGCAAAAACGGCGTAGTGAGCAGCAGTCGAACGCCTCGTTGCAGCCGCGCGCACACTTGACGCTGAAGGTATCTCCTCATACGGAGAAGATTTGGTTGGAAAACAGTTTGCTTACCCCAGCCGGCATTTTATATCCATCAATAATCATTGGCGTCTCCAACAGCCTGGCTAGAAACGGCGCAGTGGGCAGCAGTCGAAACGCCTCGTGCGCGGCAGCGCGCACAGATGGCGCTGCAGCCATCTCCTCAGCGGTAAGAGTTGAGCTTGCGGCTATTTCGGTGTGGATCCGTCGCTGCCAGTCTGGTCGGCTGCTTAGTAGGTAAAGGAGGAAGACTAGGCTGTTTGCTAGCTGCGGTGAAAAAAACATAGTTAACCAATTATGTTTCGCAATAGGTAGGTTAGGTACGGTAGTAAACGGTTGGCTATTTCGACCTATTAAGTTCGTGAGCCTCCACTGCTGGTATAGGTCTCTTCTCTATTGCACCTTTTGTTGATATTTAATTTGACGGCAAAAAGCTTAGGAGGTAGGTACTAAAGGAATTACGGCTTTAAAAAAGTTTCCGAAAAACGTCTTAGTTGTATTATAATTCAGACAAAAACAGTACCTACAGAGAGAATGGACACCATTGGCAAGGTGAAACTGCTTGACTGTTAACAAAGGTCTTGTTTTCTCCCAATTTTGTAGCTTTTCGTTAAGGAAGACGCAAAACAAGGAGTTCTGCGTCTTATTTGATTTCTTTGGCTTTGAATGCATAATGCATCCTAATAAAACCTCGATACAATTGATTAAATCCTCCAAAATCTTTATGAAATCTTTTTCCCGTCTCGTGAGTTATTTATAAAAACTCACGGTCTCAATTCCAGCTGTAATAAAGTCGATAATAGCTGCTTTCTTGTCTCTCATGTCCAATGCTGGGTTATCGAGTATCTTCAGAAATATCTCTCGCACGCTGTCATCCTGCGCTGTCCCCTTGCTCCGCAATTTGGCTTCCTCCATCAAGTCCGATACTATGCTGCCAAAAATAGCACTTAGGTATTTGTTTGCTCAAAATGTGTCCACAATAACATGTTACTAGCAATCATATTTAGCGCAACGAGGTTCAAGCAAGCAATTACATACATAGGTAGGTACCTACGTAGGTAGTATTTTATCATCGTCAGCCTGGCTTGTGTCCGTGACACATGCCCTTACTGAGCGCCATAACGCCCTGTTACAGCTTTCCGCATCCAGCCTGGGGCCCAATTCTGCTAAACTAATCGCTTACCGTGACAGAATGCCACGTTTTGGTACCTTAGATGAAAGAAATGATGATGAATACAAATCGGACGCGCGTCAGTGTCAAGTTTGGCAACTATTCATTTATCTCTCCGTGCAAATAGCACCGCACGCGCTATCGGGAGTTATTCTACGTGACGATTCTGCGACGTACCATTGTCACAGTGAAGCGGTTGCATAGCAGAATTGTGCCCCTGACGACTCGCGAAAGACTGCGGGCGGGCAGAGGCTGGATGCTGCAACCCGCCTGGCCGAGGGCTTCCTACACTACGTTTACCGAGTTGCAATCTCCACTCGAGAAAACGTTTACCCCACCGCGGTTGTTACAAAAGATTTTAATACCAATGTCATTCATTCTCTGTGAACTCTTTTAGTCGTCTTCAACGTTTATCAGGGCTGAAATAGAATCCATTTCTTAAGTTGATACCATCCGAGCTTTAACTCCTTTCATCATCATGAATTAGCCAACGTGTGACTTCGGCTGCTGGACATAGGCCTCCCCATACATTCGCCACAATGACCGATCCTTAGCGGCCTGTATCCAGCTGATTTCCCCGACCTTCAGATCGTCGGTCCACCTTGTGGGTGGCCTATCCACACTTCCCCTAGCGGTTCGTGGTTGCCACTCGCGAACCTTATGGCCCCAACGGCTGTCAGTTCTACGAGCTGTGTGCCGTGCCCTCGGCCACTTGAGCTTCCTAATTCTGAGAGCTGTCAGTTAACTTTAACTAATTAGGAGAAGTGGAAGTTAAAAGTAACCTACGTATGAATGGTTTCTTCACTCCTCACAAAAGTCCGGTAAAGCGTAGTAGGCGCAAACTTCCAGAGGGGCGCGCCGTAGTAGGAGTCCCTTTGAGCCCTGAAGTGCGCTTTGACTGCAGCTGCTAGCGTGGCGGCGCGGCTCGACATCCATCGCTCCAGGAAACCTAGGCGGCTGCCCAGCATCAATGTGCAAACCGCTGGAATAAATAAAGAATGCTGGACAATCTACACAGCATCATCTAGCCGCAAGCTATAAGCAGAGCTTGTGTTATGGGTACCAGATGACTGATACTTGATCCAACACATTACATAAATAGATATTTTATATTAAACATGGAAACACCCAGAACACCCGGAAAAAAATATTTGCAGATCGTACAAACATTTGCCCCCAGGCGGGAATCGAACCCGCAACCTCCTGCGTCGCAGGCGGTCTTCGCCCGCGCCGCGCCACATCTGTCGTCAAAACAATGAAACAAAAATGCATTATTAACTATAATAGGTACATGACTTATTTATTAGGAATCTTTATTTCAGTACACACAAGACCCACAGCCTATGAATATAATATATGTAGGTACCTATACCATCGAGTTAGAATTCTACCTCGATGGTATCTACTTATTATTTATTCGTAGCCCACAGCAATTTATTTGTATTTACTCGTCTAGATTTGCGTTATCTGCCAGCGATATTTACAATAAAACATTATTTATTTACATTTCATTACTAGCTGCCCGCGGCTTCGCACGCGCTTTTTAAGTGGCCTATGTCCGTCCCCAGGATACTCTTTACCGCCCTACCAAATTTAATTGAGGATCTCAATTTCAGTTGAGCCGTTTAGCCGTGAAAAGAAAACAGACATACATACAGTAACTTTCGAATTTATTATATAAGTATGGATCACCTACTGGTCGATCCTAAGGCGGGACAAAGTTGTTTAGGTCGCCATTGATTATCAGAAAATTCTCCGAGCCGTGTAGGTAAACTGATTTTAAATGTTTAACACCATGACCTACCCAAATAGTTACGTAATATTCTGTGCCAATATTTTGTGGTACAGGTAGGTCATTTGATATACCATCTCCTGTAACTCAATAGGTTTACCTTCCTGTTGGAATGGTCACTCACACCACACGGCGATTAAATAAACGCGGCCATGTTACAGCTATGTAAGTAATATCTGGTGTATTTCCTGTTGCTAGTTCAACAGCGTGTTATGTTTATATTATTTACTAGTTTCTGCTCGCGGCTTCGCACGCGCTTATCAAGTAGCCTATGTCCGTCCCCGTGATATTGTTTACCACCCTGCCAAATTTCATTAAGATCCGTTTAGCCGTTTAGGCGTGAAAAGGTAACAGATAAATAGACAGACCGACAGACAGAGTTACTTTCGAATTCATAATTATTAGTATGTATTCTTCGTTTTGAACAGCCCCTTCATATTTTTTTATTTTATCGAAACTATCTTAGATCAGATTGCCTTCCTTTCTTTCTTTCTTTGTATGAAATACGTGAGAATATACGGGACATACTCACACCATGCTCTTGCCCCAAACTAATCAGAGCTTGTGTTATGGGGTTCAAGTTAATTTTTTTTTTTATTATGCCTATTTCGTCCCACGGGCACTGCTGGTAAGTTTTAGTGTGCAGAGAAGTTCAGAATTAAAAACAGATTTCTTTCATCTTTAATAATGGACTAATTCGTAAGCCTCGACAACTTCGAATCGAATCAGATGAACCCATAAAACAGCAGGTATCATAACATAAGTTTACCATTTCAAAATGCTGCAGTTCTAATGTTGCACATTCCGGACGCATTTCATGCGGGTGCGTACGACGACATAACGCTATTCCAAGAAATCTGACCTACATTACTATAATTATTTACTATCTTGACGTCATAATCATTATCATATCAAACTGTACATTGCTACTAGAGCATCTCAAGTTACTGACATCCGGCATTGTATTGCAAGTGTCGTGACATCTAAGTTATGAAGTTCCTTATCTAGCGTTCCTTATCTGGGACATTTATTTTATGATCATCTAATAATATATTTCATAAGTTTATATTCTTATTAATTTGTGATACACAGGTATTACAGGGATGTTCACAAACTAAGAGCACTGTGATCTGCCATAAGAGCGCTCGCCCACGGCGACATTTTGTAGCGATGCTGACGCGCGTTTTGTTAACGCGCGACGGCGGCATCGAGCGTCGTCGAGCATCGGGCGGACTATCGAGCGTCGGTTGCGATTGCAGCGCGCGACAGAAGCGATGCAAACGCGTGACTGTATCGAATAAAACGTGCGACAGCATCGAGATTGTACCTATCAATGCAACCGCGCGACCGTGACCACTGTTTTCTCAACGGGATCCGTCCTGCGACTGGCATTTCTGTATCGATGATCGCGACAGCATTGATACAGTCACGCGTTTGCATCGCTTGGGTCGCGCATTGCAATCGCGACATACGCGCGATAGTAGCGATGCCGACGCGCGTTTACAAAACGCTCGTTTACAAAACGCTCGTTTACAAAACGCGCGATAGCATCGCTACAAAAAGTCGAAGCCCTGGGCGTGCGGCCTTAGACGTACAAATTTACATAATTTAGCAATAGAGCAAAAATAAACCCCTACTAATTCTTTCATTTATTATAATTAAATGGTCTAGAAGGAAAACAAGAACGACGTCGTTTAGTACGGCTCGGCTCTCCGCGAACTGGTTATAAGAACCTACTATCATCTATTCAGTAAAAAAAAGCAAATTTCAAACTACCTACTTGAAGGTAGATAGATAGATAGATAGATTATCACTTTATTGCACCATCAATACACTTATAAAACAAGAACTTAATACTAATTATATATAATATGGCACAATCGGCGGCCTTATCGCTAACAGCGATCTCTTCCAGGCAACCTTTGGATGGATAGGATCAGTACGTATTGAAGGTTATGGTTAAATGTTGACCCTAGTTAGAAGAACTGCTGTATATAGTGCCTACATGTCGTTTTGTTTCGGTAGACTGCGGGAGCGTAATATTGAAACGGAAAATCTCCTGTGGCAAGTAGGTATATATATGTTTGCCTGCTTTTTTTCAGTAAGTATATTAAAAATGTTACAGAGTTCTGTAAATGTTCATGAGAACTTAATTAAGTCGGTATTTTGTATTTACACAAAATTACATAGACCTTTGCTTCTGAAGCTTCTGCTTTGCACTTATACCAAATGCAGAGTTCCTATAATTAATTACTTTTATTTAGCCTATTTTGTACTGGACCTTTATCTCCGTCTTGGTGTTTTTTTGTGGGAGGCCTTTGCCTCCCCCATAGACTTCCAATTATCACTATATTTAGAGCCGTATAGATTCTATATCGATATAAAATATTGCTGTACTTAGGGCTCTATAGGTAGCACCAATTTATAGGTAAGTACTATATTCATTCTTATTTGATTTCGCTAAGCACAAAAAAATCAGTGTTTAGTTTAGGTAGGCACCTACCCACTAAACGAGATGTAGCCTAATTTACATGTCAATTAGTGATAGTGTTTTATTGCAAGTCGGTATTTGCTTTATAATATGTATTATATTGAAGACAACCGGAAAGCTATCATTTGAGAAATTGTACCTACCATAACCAAACCAATTGTATATTTTTAATTAAACAGATTATTTGCCTGATTTTTAAGAGATTTATGTAAATAGTTTTTAATTAGAATGAATGATACCTAATTATGCAAATTACTATCAATTAAAATTAAAATTGTAACCAACAGTTGAGCTACCTCGTTTGCAACAGTCTGCAGTTAGCTTAATTGTTTTAATTGTCAATACTAGTTCTAATTTGTTTTTATTATTGAATTGTAATTTTCTTTGTCAATAAAGACCTTTAACCAACACGGTGTATGTGCTAACTTTAGCTATAATTAGATCTTAAGCTACCAACCTATGTACATATTGGCAATAAATTAAATGAGCTAATGCTTGAAGCAAAAAAAAGTTCTTTTAATTTGATCGGAGTGAGCGAAGCCAACTAAGATCTCAGTGCTGTGACAGCATGGGCGATTTGGCTGTATGGTGAAATAGTCACCTCGTAACTTTAGAATCGTCGATCGATGTGCATAAAGTTTGCAAAGTGCACATATTGGACTAGTGAAATGGGCTGGTAACTTAGTACAGACCAATAAGTTGATTAGTTTTTAAAATATGACGGTCTAAAATAAAATGACCTACGAAGCCATAGAATATCTACGAAAGGAGAGCTCTTCTTAGCTAGCCATTCTGTTTTATTTTCTCCTTTTATCTCAAAAACTATACATGCTAGAAAAAGAAAACCATTTTGAAATACAGATACACGAGCATCGAAGTAAGGTAGACGTGTATTACTAGCGTATAATAATAAAATAACTCAATGCACACGAGTAGCCTTTTCTTAAACGAGAACACTATCGACATATTTAAAAAAAAATACCAACACGTTGTAAAAATCTAACTTCCGACGAAGACTCTCATTAGATCTTCACCAAATTTTTATGAGACCAACAGTTGGTCTCATAAAAATTCGGGAGGGATTTTTGTTTAAAGGGGTACCTACCTAGGTACTTCCTCCACAAAGGGGAAAAAGGGGGCTACTGAATATCTCCGCTATATGAGATCTGATTTCAATAATTTATTATTTCAATTTATTATTTCAAATAAAATGATAATCATTGAAATCAGATCTCATATAGCGGAGATATTCAGTAGCCCCCTTATTGCCCCTTTTTGGAGGAAGTAGGTACACCTTTAAACAAAAATCCCCGACAAAAAAAAACCGTACACTCTGTATACCACATCGCTTGTAAAATACGATCTGTAGAGGAGCACGTACAAACTAACAGAAAAGACAATTTTGCCAAACTTGAAGCACACCAGCTCGCTCGATTAATTACTGCCCGGTGCTACATGGGACTGTGTATATAAGTACACTTAAGAAATAATTCAAGAGCCTATATGGTGCATGTACCTATGAAAGTCACATAAGCCATACATTTGCAAAAACTTTGGACATGGTCTTTTTTAAATGCTGCCTTCAAAGCAAAACAACAACGCAGTGCAAAACTCTTTGATAGGTTCGCGTTCAAGTGATTCTTTACCTAAGTCGTAACAACGGGTACCTGCATCGCGGCGTGCAATCTGTCTCTCGATATTCATACTAATAATATAAATTCGAAACTAACTTTGTCTGTCAATCTCTCTGTTATCTTTTCACGCCTAAACGGATCTAAAGGATCTAAAAGAAATTTGGTAGGACGGTAAAGTGTATCCCGGGGACGGACACAGGCTACTTAAAAAGCGCGTCTGAAGCCGCGGGCAGCAGCTAGTTGAATATAAGTTAAATAAATTCAATAAAACGGACACGGCGATGTTGTTAGCGGCTAAGTACTAGTTATACAACCGATAAGCAAATTACTTAGTTGTTGTCTGAGAGAGTTATCTTTATTGCCGAAACGACTTTTGTTATTTTAAACTTCTTTAGGTTCAAACGTGAAGCGTTGGAGCAAATAATCACTTACTTTATCTAATGCAAATAATTTCAATCACGGACATAAAGGACAGGGAATTTTATAGCGGAAACATAAAAAAATTGTTGGTTTTATACGCCTAAATTTTATCCGTAGCCAAAATGTTTATAGCTTAATGGTACGTGAATACAAATGAATTGGTTTAGCGTTTGAATGAGGGACCTAGCTTAATGGTACGTGAATACAAATGAATTGGTTTAGCGTTTGAATGAGGGACCTAGCTTAATGGTATGTGAATACAAATGAATTAGTTTAGCGTTTGAATGAGGGACCTAGCTTAAAATAAAATAAATAATCCTCTAATTAAATTTTACACATTATGTGTGATGTCAAATCAGATGTCACCAAATCTAAAATAAATTAATTTGACAGGACTAGAAATGACATCCTTTTTATTTCGATCGTTATGAAAGGGACGGGGCATCACGTTTAGTCCTTAGTTTAGTTATGGCAACATCTGAATTGTCTCTATATCAATATCAAGTGCATTTTTATCTTAACCATCCAATTATGATATTTCCTATTTTCTTCGCACCTTGTTTGTGTTGGAATAACACCAACGTTTCATCCCTTAACGAGGGTTACCATCAGGGTGATAATTATAATCGTATATGGAGATCGGTCTACTATTTATTTTGTACTACTACTGCCCGCGGTTTCAAGCGTTTTTCGGGATGAAAAATAGCCTATATGTCATATCATATAGCCTATATACTACATCTATGCAAAATTTCAGTCCGATCGGTTCAGTTGTTATGGCGTGAAGAGGTAAAAAACATCCAAACATCAAAGCATTAAAAGGCTCGCGTTTACAATATAAGTGTGATGCGCTGATGATTTTGATGAAATTTAAGGTAAGTATATAAGTAATATCAAACCTACCTAATATTAGTTTAATTACTGATACAAAAATTACAAAACTCTCGAATCACTTCCATTCAAAAGAAGTTGCCTTTCTAACTTACACTCAAGCCCAGCCCTGTTAGTGAGCTGATCGAAGCCATGAACGGTTCCATCAGGTCTCCTCGAAGCCTGCAGCAGGTCCAAGAAGTCATCACAAATGTCGTTCAGCTCGGGCAGGAAGCCCTGCATCGTCTGAGGACTCGTCAGCTCGGAGGTCAGGTGGCGACGGAGGTGGAACCACTTCTCGCCTTGCCTGGAATTAAATATTTAAATATTTTCAATGCTAGTTAGGAATGTTAAAGGGGATTTATTGATGGAAACCATTTATTTCTTGATACCCAATTAATAACAGGCTTAAAAAGCTCTTTCCTATATTATATGCAAAGAGCTTTTTTTGGAACTTTTTTGGCAGATACCTATTGATTTTGATTCTGAAAGACGTCGCGACGTCACCGAAATACCCTAATAACTTGGTATTTTTTTTCGTAAGATAGATACTGTAACAGTTTCTCCCAACAACTCTAAATGAAGACAGCCATTTTCTAACAGGCAGGCAAAAACTATTATTAAAATATTGAAATGACTGATAATGGCGCAGGTCCGTTTAAATGTCCTATCTTTGTAACATTAGCTAATTAATGGATAAAAATATAAAAGTTGCCACACTAATAAATAATGTTTGTTCAGAAACAATAAAAACAGCGTCAACAAAGCAAATCGCTTTTAAATATGATAAACCGGCCAAGTGCGAATCTACACGCACACGCAGGGTTCCGTACCATACTTGATCGCAAAAAAGCAAAAACCAACATGACGCGGTCACCCATCTATGTACAGACCGCGCTCCACGTTGCTTAACTTCGGTGATCGTTATTTAATGTGATGCGGACGTTGTCCCCCTTAATTATTAAAATTATTTTATTTTTATTATTACTCTGTAAACATGTCTACTATTTGTCTACCTTTTACGGTTCAAGAGATACAGCCTTGACAAACTTAGGGCCTAAATAGCCAAAAAATTAACGTTTTTTTGTATAGGAGCCCCATTTAATTTTAATATTTATTTTATTTTTATTATTTGTTGTTATAGAAGCAAGAGAAATACACACTCTGTGAAAATTTCAACTCTCTATGTCTTACGGTTCATCAGATACAGCCTGCTGACAGACGGACAGACGGACAGACGGACGGACAGACGGACGGACAGACGGACGGACATACAGACTAGACGGACAGACAGATAGCGGAGGGAGCGGATAGCGTCCCGTTTTCACCCTTCGTGTACGGAACCCTAATAAAATCAAACTGCATTGATTACGGAGTGAACTTTGTTTCTCTACAAATCAATATGATACTATTTAAAAACTTGAAAATGCAATAAATCACCTTAACATCTAGAAGTTTTTAAAATTCTACTAAAACGACATACCTAAACCAAAAGATGCTAATTAATTCTTAAAACAAAATCGAAACATCGCCAACAATTTCACTTTGCACCTACGTACCACGGAAGACCAGCGCTGTGGTATGATCTGCTCTACCATACCACTTTTTATCAGTTTTTCTGTTAATTTAAGGTTTATGCCAAATAAATATATGTATGTTTACTTTTACTTTACATAGTATGGTTCAAAGTTATATCATTATCTGCACAGGCTTTCCTCAGATATAGCTAAAAATTATCTCGATCTAGTCACTTACCAAACCGTTCAAACAATTATTCAAAATGGTTCATCCGTTTGGGAGTTACAGATGATGCCATGGCACAAACAAACAGACACACAGATACACAATGAGGAGTTTGACATTTCATGTCAAACTATAATACCCCTCTTTTTTGTACGGGAGTTAATTAAAATTAGCTTGGAAGTATCTTAATTTTATCAATCTCATCCTACGAACTAAGGCCCTGGGAAAAGCTTTCGCAAGACTCACAAAGTTAAATCAAAATTTAAGAATTCCACTATATGATGTACATATATTAGAATACAACCTATACTGGAATTCTCATCAACAGAGAGGTAAGGAATCTGGTGGAAATGGGTTTCCTGTGCAGCAGGTTTGAATGCGGCGATCTAGTAAAAACGCTTACCTACTCCATGATTGCCTTTTACTACGTGTTGAAATGTCCATAAAATGCGTACAGACTTCATGGCTCCTTTTTATCATAAATATTCCAAATTATCGCTACAGATTGAAAGGTAAATTACATGAAAATGTCGATGATCCTTAAAGGTAGGTAATCTGACTCTATTAAACTTGGCATGAGGATTATGGTATCACGGGGAAGGACATACGAAAAATAGGTACTCGTATAATATGCTACTTTTCATCCCGGAAAAAAGCGTGCGATGACCCGGGTAGCCGTTGGAACTTAAACAATAATCGTTGGACTAAGTAACAGGCAAATTATTTGTATTCCAAAAACATTAACAATTATCATAGACATCACATCACACACAACAACCAAAAGTCAAACAGGAACCAGGCACTATGTTGAAGATCATTCGCAGCTCTATAAAAACAAGAATCGTCTACTCTACGTGACCAGCAAATAAAAGACCTTGTCAAAAAGCGCTTCATATTTTCATTATAATGTATACACGTACATCTTTCTATATATGTATGTACTTGTAGGTATATATTTCCTTGAGTCTCAAGGTCACACCACCCGTCCAGAATAGACTACAATAGAAGCTCGCTAATATTACATTGACTACATTAAGGAATTATCAGATCAGAGGTTTTTTGCCCTGCGTTGTTAGGTAGGTACTTATTTTTTCGCCATTTATATATGTACCAATGTTTTAATGAGATCATAGTGCTCCATTTAAATAAGTAGTTATGTGTAATGTTTTCAAGGATTCTCTTTAGTAAAATATGGTAGAGTCAATGTAGTGATGTTATCTTCTGTTAGGTAAGTATATCAGTAGAATAGGCACGGCATGATATAAGTACCTACCTAAGCGGCAGGACATAAATAAATAGATAATGCTGGACAATTCACGCAGCATTATCCCCAAGCTAAGCAGAGCTTGTATAATGGGTACTCGATAACTGATATACTTAATACAATACATTTTTTTATTATACTTAGAAAACATCCAGAACATTCGGAACAAATATCTGCAGATCGTACAAGCATTTGTCTCGAGGCAGGAATCGAACCTGCAACCTCCTGCGCCGCAGGCGAACCTTAGCCTGCCGCGACACAGAGGTCGTCAATACCAACCCATTTATAAATATAAGCAGATATAATTACTTATAAATTGATCTCTACCTGTCTAATTAACTAACGAGACCTATTTACTGATCTCTACCTGCCTCATGGACTGACGAGGCCTATCTGAAAAGCCTAACATAGGATTCGATAGAATACTTACTCGTTAACAAGTCCAGTGGACGCGTATCTGTCCGGCCTGCTTCTCCTGTACACCTGCACGATCTCCGTAGGTGGTCTGTAGGGCCTCTTCGATTGGAGACGAAGGACGGTTTCCAAAGCCTCTCGATCGGCGATGGAGACAAGGAGGGCTCCGCTTGGCGTCGTCTCGGCGAATACCGTACCGTAACGCTTGAACATATCTGCATGCAAATCTCATTGTGATTACAGACTAATGTCAATACGTGATGGGGAACATAGGCTCGAAAGGGAAATGGAACGAAAGTTGCGAGCTGATAAAAACTCTTCTCACTTATACAAGTAGATGCCTCAAGTACATAAATAGGTAGTTTAAAATAATCACAAATCATCGATCAATCAAGGTATCCGCCGCCTGTCAGCCAATACCTTGACCGATGTCACAAATGTGGATTGCAGAACTAAATTATGTGTGTTGAGCGAACGGACACCGTTAGGTAAATTATTATTTGGTTGGTTACTGTTTAGTTAAGATATCGTTAACTAGGTGGTCCGCTTTGTTTATTTATAATAGGTTCTTTATCTTATGACCTTTCCAAAATAAAGCGATATGAAATTAAATTGACAAGTTTGAGGAAAAAGACATTTTTAATAAAGGTAGGAATTGATATACCAAAAGATATCATGAAAATGTTATGGTACATCCACACAACACCAAAGTATGTAGGTACCTATCTTTTTGTGAAGCAATGTTTGCAAATTTTGGTAGGCAAAATCGAATAACAAATTGTTATTTCAAAAATTGCGTACAAAATCACATAAAGAGTTAAAGTCGTTGCAAAAACTGGTCCAGTAAAAGTAATCACAAAGCTACAAGAGATTCGAAATTTCTTGTCACCTTCATAAGCTTCATGCAACTTGCTCATCTTATAGCGGCTCCAAAACAGCCACCGGGTTCCTATGAACGGCAATGGCTGCGGCCCCGGCAGCCTCTGTGGCTGCTTGCCATCCGGCACGCGGTTGGTCAAAGTTGTGGCTAGCACCAGCAGTGCGATCACGGCCAGCAGGAGTGTGGGCATGTACGACCAGTCCACAAGAGGGTGGGGGGTGCTCTGTGGGCAAAGAGAGACTGCATGAATATTGGTACGTGGATTGCGAATTTGGCTGTTTATTTTTATGTATGATTGTTCTTCGATATCTTCGCTAATTTGTATGTGATCTTGATTATTTCTCACTTTTATGCCTATAGAGAATGATTTTGAGATGGGTCCTGAAAGTACTATTTGTCTAATTGAATGGGGGCAGCGTCAATGGGGACAACGGGAATATATCTTATTTACTGTGTGTTTAAAGTGTCGAGTTATATCGTTTTTGTAAAAAACATCGTAATATTTATTATCAATAAAGCAATTCGACTGTATATGGCTAAGTACGAGTAGGTACCTTCCTGTGTGCCTAGTACTTTTTTTTCGGAAGTATGGGTTTCTTGTAACGTCAATCCTAAGTAACCAACCACCAGCCAGATCAAATAAGTGACGTAAGTAATTATTAATGGAATTTTCAAAGAATGGTAGAGTCTAATATCCAGTAAATTAATTGTACCCAAGGAACATAGTATCTAAGTATTTTACCTACACCTATCAAGTAGTAACATGATACGTTTAGGACATCCTATCGTATGACATCTCTTTGTTTCATCAGGTATACATAACGGTACTGGCTGCAACAGATCACCGACCTCCATCTTGACATTATAAACAAAAATCAGCCGACCCGCTCGCCGTATTTGATCAACGATATCAGTCATAACTTTACGAGAATAAGTTTTATTTTTATTTGGTATCTCGGTCGTTGACTTGCGACTTAAGAGGTTGGCGCTGTGCTCTTGACATTGGACTCGCGTAAGACTTACGTAAGAAAAGAACGAAGGTAACGACGCAAGCGCATGGCATGCCGCAGCCTTCCGTAGGAAAAACGACGTTGGACGTGTTTTCATGATGTTTCATTTTGGATTATTTTGAAAAGGTTTCCAACCTTGAGTTTACCTTTTAAAATAGAGTGATTACCTACATGACTCCATCCAATCACCCGACGCATGACATAAGACAAGCAAAGCAATCCATACAAAAATTGTTCTATATTTTATAAATTTAACCATATTTGATGCTCTTTTGTTTGTTGACAGTTCTCCATTCATTGTAAGGCCATGGTTTTACATTCAAACTTGAATTTACCACGGTGAAACCGGTAACCATTGGGTTTTCCGGTTTCGAGTTGTTTAAAAAGAAACAATATTGAATATTTGGGATTATTAAGTGGAAGTTTTGGAAGGTTTAGGTAAAGCTGAACAACTTTTGATAACGCAATCAGTACTAATCATTTATTTAAGGAGAGCACGATTTCGTTTGTGTTTCTGTCCAGGATCCCACCAACTTATGTTTATAATGTTCTACAGAACACGGTGTTACCTACAGGTAACACCAGTTTTTTTGACAAACAATGTACATTCGTATGAAGGTAAGTATTAGACGTTTATGTGACAGCAATAGCAATCGTGGTAGCAATCCTTAAAGAAACAGCCTACCGCTCTTATTCCTATCTACACTGGCCTGCAATTGCAAAAACAAGAACCTATCAAACTTTTAAAATAGCAATGGCGTTTTAAGTACACAAGATATACTTTCAAAATAAAAAGGACTCGAAAAGAGTTTAATTTTGTATATAAAAATTATTTATTATTATTTTGTATACGAGAATGGGAGAATATTCGCCAAAATCGGCTCCGAAACCTCGTGTTCAGTATGTCTAACCGACTCGAAGCTGTAATCAGAGCCCGAGGAGGCAATACCAGTTTTTAAAAATTAAATAACATGTAAAACATACTTATAAAATGTTATATGAGTTTTTGGACACTAATAATGGCTATTTTATTGTTTTATCTTTTTTTAAGTTACAAATGTTACTAATGTATAGTTTATTATATTTTCAAAAAGCTGATAAAATTTGCTATAAAATGTTTTTTTATTTTAAATCTCTAACTTCTACAGTTTAGAAAAAGTTGTAATTTTAATAGTGTGATACATACTTGGTTTTGTAGGCCAGTGTATGTTTAGTTGATACTTAACTAGGTACTTGAGAGGCCGCGCGCCATTTTGTAAAAAGGATGGGGATAGGATTTCGCGTTCGTAGGAGCAGGATAAAGCATAAGCTTTTGGAACGGAGTAAGCGCAAAAATCTAAATATTATTTAGTTACAAGAAAACTACGCAACTTATGAAGAAACTGGTTCAAGGAACCAAATAATTAGCAATAACCTACGAATCAAAACATAAGTCATTTCAATAGACCACAGGGTTCCTAAGATCTCGATCAAATTATGTGCAAAACAGTGCACTTTCATGATTATTTTTTATCGTAATTATTTTTTCAACCGTTTTTTCACATTCAAGGAACCAAAGAAAAAAATGTATTTTATGTAAATCGATTTTTTACCACGGGTTCCCGTGTGTAGGTGCTGAGATCTAGGCCCAGATTGACAACCAAACCCGATAGGTATGCCCCTGAACGCGAAACGCGCGCGACTAGAAGCGAACCACCCTGAAGAAGTCCCTCGTTGGTGTTCTTCCAACACACACAAGGTTCGTAGTTAACCCGCTTACATTCATAATGAATTCGTCAATCTACGATAGTTATATTTATTAAAGAAAAACTTATCTACCATTTTTAATGCATCACACTGAGCTCCATCGCCTGCAAAGCGATCATTTGAATGCGTCCTAACTGCAATTGACAGGTTAATAGGCGGGAAATTTCACAAGTAATATTCTATATTTGCGTGTTGAATATTCGATATTTGCGTGATGCTTTTTATTGCATTTTTAACGGGATCGCTAATTTCAACTTGCTGTACCTATCAGTAAACATAGTAAACTATTGTCTAGTCTTATATCTGGACAAGTATAAAGAGGATCTGGAGATCTGAAGTTTTCGACTTGTTTTTTGATTTTTTATCGTGTGTTATACACGATAAAAAAGGACTATAGGGTCCTTCGTTTGACCACAATCTCACCAGATGGTAAGTGACGAGGCCAACGATGTATCACAAAGGTCTAGAAACACACCTATTTACTCTTGTTTTTATTTTACCTGGTCTTGCATAAAAATCTTGGTTAATAATTTGGTGTGTTTTAAAAAACGATAAACCGACTTCAAATTCTGGTACCTAGATAATATTTATCTATGTCTCGGACGTACGAAATCACCCCTCCCTTACTTTCCCTGACCGAAGGTCTATGTTCACGTGCAAAAAATTTAGTTTACACTGCAATATCTAGTTAAAATTCACGTCTAATTTAGTTTTATGACACATGGATAAAACTGTTGACGCCCGTTGCCATGGAAACCATTAATTTGGTGATAGTGAAATTATCATGTTCTGAAAGTGGTTCTGAACATTTTTTACAAACCTACGTTTAACGGCGCACAAAGCAATTCCTCGAAAATCAAACTTATAGGAGACCACCTCAGAATCAATTTTTATACAACAACGAAAGAATCATCAAAATCTATTAACAATTGGCACAGATATCACCAAAAAAAACTGCTATAGCTTGTCGTGATCCACCAATATTATTATGTTGCTTTTTAAGTATAACGGGATAACTACTTATCCCTCGGGAATAAAATTTTTATGGGACCACCTCGGGATCATTCTCTATACAATAGTGAAAGAATCAGTAAAATCGGTTAAACATAGGCGGAGATATCAAGTAGGTAACATACATAAATAAAAAAATAAAAAGAATAATACGTACAGACGAACTGAGACCCCCTCCTCCTTTTTGAACTCGGTTAAAAAAAGAATGTCAGTTTTCTTTAAAATTTCATCAGTTGTGTAACATTCCTGGTACCACCTAGCTATGTAGATAGTCTTAACAACATCAAATTCATCAAACAAGAATCCATAAGGATCCCAGTATCCCGCTGTCTGCTCCGGTTGCAGGAGCGGTAGATGTTTTGACACAAAATTCAAACTATACGGCTGATACACCCCTTTTTTGGAAAGTTCTGAGTGAGTACAAAGCTACAACCCCTATTTTTAAACGTATTCCTCGAGGTGCCCGCATCTCTGTCGCTTCCGCTCTCTCAGGAGCCATTAGGAATGCTGTTTAAAAAAACACCAAGTGAGCTTGGGAGCACTTACTAGTTTTTCCTTACAGCGTACTGCATATAAAGAAAGATTTGGGCAACAAATCATCAGTCACGGTTAAGATTAAACAAAATTGTGTTAGGTACACTGCACGCGAAGGGCAGCCTATTTCCATTGTTGATCAGGCCACACCACAAAATTCAAATTCTAATAAGCCATTGGCTGAGTCTACTGTCTACAGACTTGTAGAGAGTAAACTCAATGATGGTGATATCAAAGGTGCCTCACGCATAATGTTCTCAAACGACACGATGGCGGCAAATGACGATGCTACTCTCATATCTCTTGAGAGTAAGCATCCACCAGCAGGGGCCAATACACAACTCCCCGATCCACCGGAAGAGAGTGATGTCGCTGTAAGCACGACCAGCCAGGACGTGCTTAAAGCTGTCATGTCTTTTCAGAGTGGCTCTGCCGGCGGCCTGGATGCTGTGACTCCACAGCATCTAAAAGATCTTCTGTCTGGCGGGTCTGGCCATGCAGGTGAAGTCCTTCTGGAAGACTTGACAGGTTTAATCAACTTGATGTTGTCAGGCCGAGTTAACAGCGAGATCACAGAACTCCTATACGGTGCGAACCTTTGTGCCTTAAAAAAGAAGGATGGCGGTATAAGACCCATAGCCGTGGGCACTACATACCGCCGCCTTTCGGCTAAAGTCTGCTGTCGGAAAGAAGCCGACTATTTAGGCGACTATTTCCGACCAATTCAGCTAGGCTTTGGTTCGCGAGGCGGATGTGAGGCCGCAGTACATTCCCTTCGTACATTTTTAGACCAAAATTATGGTGAGGTAATTCTGAAGGTAGACGTCAAAAGCGCCTTCAATTCCGTAGACAGGGGCGCCTTGCTAAAACAAATTAAAGACAAAATTCCAGAAATTTACCCTTTTCTCTGGCAATGTTACGGTTCGCCGTCAAAATTAATATACAAGAACAAAGTCATTTTGTCCGCTGTTGGATGTCAGCAGGGCGACCCTCTCGGTCCGGCCATATTTAGCCTTGCCATCCAACCGATAATTCAACGTCTCCAATCCAAGCTCAATGTATGGTATTTCGAAAAATAGGTTTGGAATTAAATTTTTCAAAGTGCGAGCTTTTTATTTCGGACTCTTGTGTAGACAAAAACAATATAATTGGAAAATTCAATAGTTTAGCCCCCAACATAACAGTTGTTGATAAATGTTCACTTCGCCTCCTTGGTTCACCAATTCTTGATGAGTCTTTTCAGTCCTTTGTAGACGAGAAAATTCAAAATTTTAACAAAACTTCGGACAGACTGTTCAAAATTAATAGCCATATGGCTTTTACAATAATTCGGTTTTGTCTTTTTGTACCTAAATTTACGTATTCTTTGAGATGTAGTCAACTGTGGAAACACAGTGAGCTCTTGGAAGGCTTAGACAACATAATAAAGAATACTCTATCATCGGTTTTGAATGTCGATTTAGATGACAAGGCATGGTCGCAGGCCTCCCTGCCTGTCAAATTGGGAGGCTTAGGTATACGCAAAATTTCAAGTGTAGCCCTTCCAGCGTTCCTGTCTTCCGTCTACAGCACTAGTTCTTTAGTTGACAAAATTTTAAAGTCATCTTGTTTGGTCCCACCTGGAATTTCATTCAAAATTTCATTTTTAGACGAAGCTCGAACGGCTTGGCATAATGCTTGCCCTAATGCTGCTCCCCCAAAATCTCTTTTGTCTCAACGGCAATGGGACGGGCCTCTGTGTGAGTTGACACGGAATAGTTTGTTACAAACGTGCTCCAGCTCTGCAGATCGTGCCCGTCTCCTGGCCGTTTCTAAATGGGAGTCAGGACATTGGTTGCAAGCATTTCCTTCATTTAACACTGGCACTTTATTGGATCCCGTAACTTTCCGTATCGCAACATGTCTTCGGTTGGGTGCAATGTGTTGCGCGCCTCATCAAAGCCAGTGCGGTACTGCTGTCGAACAGCTTGGTCATCACGGATTATCGTGTACTAGGGCCGCCGGTCGGATATCTCGTCATGCCAGCCTTAACGACGTCATCCGGCGGGCCTTTGTCACCGCTAACGTACCAGCTATTCTCGAACCGAATGGTCTGTTGCGTGACGATGGTAAGAGGCCTGACGGCATGACACTGGTCCCATGGGAGTTGGGGAGGCCCATTGTGTGGGACGCTACATGCGTCGACACACTTGCGCCTTCTCATCTTCCGAGGACATCCGTAAGGGCTGGTGCGGCGGCAGATTTGGCCGAGGATCCAAGAGACGCAAATATGCAGGTCTCGACAGAGCCTACATATTTGCTCCCTTTGGGGTCGAGACCCTAGGTCCGTGGGGTACCGAGGCTCTCCGGGTTTTTAAAAAGTTATCTGAGCGTCTGGTCGACGCGACGCGTGACCCGAGAGCTGGCGGATATCTGGCGCAGCGCATCAGCATTGCCATACAGCGGGGCAATGCAGCCAGCGTCTTGGGGACGCTTCCGACTGGTATTGATATGGATCAGTTGAGCTACCTGTAGATTGTTTGCAACAGTCTGCAGTTAGCTTAATTGTTTCAATTGTAAATACTAGTTATAATTTGATTGTAATTTTCTTTGTTAATAAAGGCCATTGCCATACCAAAAAAAAGTCTTATCAACCCGACAATCTAGACAATTTTATTCAACGACTTGCCGCACCTACTTTTCTAGGCATTTTAAGTTGACCAATCGTAAAATAAATAACCAACTCTATAAAAGCTTAAAAAATGCCGTCGCATCTTAAAAATACATTGCAACCATGTAGAGTACCCAACTGAAACATATGGTACAAAATTAGCCAATTCACAGCAGACAGTATCGCGGGCATCTTTTTAATTTCCTTAACTGGCTGGAGCGTATAGATTTTTTAATTTATTTTACTGTTGCAATTTGAAATTCAAATTCTTTCGTGTGCCTTGACCTAGTCATCTGCATGACGAACTTGAACGCTGCAAGTTGAAGGCCAATTTAAATCGACGGTACGTGATAAAGGTAAATATAATTGGGCATAGCATCAAAGCTAAAGACAAAATAGTGGGTAGTCTAAACAAAATTATTGATTATGTAAGACGGGTGTTATGGAAGACAGGTAGAAAACAATATGTTGTGCCGACCTTGACTTAGCTTATCGTAGGACAGGGGTGGCTATTATGATACAAAATGCGTCGCAAAAAACATTTTAGGTATAGGTACAGGACCAAGCCTAGGCCTAGAACCGTCGATTTTAGGTAACGGAGCTCACTATTGCGTCTCGAGTTCTCTACAAAATATTTCCCTGTTCGTCATACGTATAAGTAAATATAAATATATCATGCTGTAATATTTCACAAAGCATAGGTAGGTAAAAAGTTCTAGCTTCTGTCCGCGGCTTCGCACGCACTTTACCGGGATAAAAGTAGCCTATGTCCGTCCCCAGGATACCGTCTGTCTACCAACCTGCCGAATTTCATTAAGATCCGTTCAGCTGCTTAGCTGTTGCGTTAGCTGTTTTAGCGTGAAAAGGTAACCGACCGACATAACTACATTTGCTTTTAAAATATTAGTATTGATAAAGTTTGGTGATATTTTTGAGACCCTGATCCACTTGGTCCCTTTGTTCCGCTAATAAGAAAACATATACTCTAATCCTCGAGATAAGATAAGACGAAAATAACTTGTAAGTATAACAACGCTCTCCCTGTTTCTATCGCTTCCATCTCTGCTCTACATTCGTAATGAACCTTCAAGGGCGAAGGGTGACCCCAATGGATGTCTCATTCAATTGCAGGCAATTTTAGCCCTATATTTTGAAGGGCTAGCTGTCATGATTCATTAGTTGGTTCTTTTTCGGCGACGTGTGTGGCGAACGCTTCATAACACCATGGGGTTACTGCACCCAATTCTGCACTTGATTTTATTGTTTAAAGAGTAGCCTAATAGGGTCTAAAAGTATATTCGGGTTTTCGTAGTGAACTCAAAGAATACATTATTCTCGTCCCTAAGGCCCCCTAAGGCCGCGCGCGCGGAAAATTTTGTACTAGGAAATAACTAATTATGGCTGATTAAATAAATATATAATATGCCATAATACATAATGCGCCACTGTCTAGCCGCTAGACAGTGGCGGATTATCCCTAAGGTAAACAAGGCCGCCTTATTTTGAGGTTTTTTCAATTACATAAACAAGGGACTCAGCAAAAATCAGATATCATGCTATTCGTTGATGAGCGTCAGGGGCGGCTTTAGCGGTGTGCGGTGCTCACGGGCGTAGGGTCATAGGGGGTGCCGAGCGCTCCGACGATGCGGCAGCCGCACGCCTCCTAAAGAGTCTTAAAGAGAGGTGCAGCATCTATCGCAGCGCTCCAAAAGACAATGCGCCCTTGTTATGCCCGACGTCACCGCCGCCGCCAGCGGCAATAGCGATAGGCAGCATCTGTTTTGATTTGTTTTAAAAGACTATAATATAGATAAGCTAACAATCATGGGCTGTTTTAGAATCTGGGGCAGCTTTAGCGGGTGTGCGATGTAGGTATAGGTACACCCGCTGTGTCGATACGTAGCTTGTCGCCCCTTCGAGCCTTCAGTGCTCTCATATACCACCGTCGCCGCGCCGGTGGCGAATGCATGGCATATGTTTTGATTTGTTTGAAATGACGTCAATAATCATTTTGACTTTTGTTTTATAATTTACATTGCCAGGGTCACGAGATTTCAAATACATGTACGTGTACGAATGCCGCATCTTCTGTTTTGCCGCCTATAAGCGCTGGTCCTAGAGTAAAGCGAGCGGAGCGGTTGCTAGGTTCCAGATGGTACCTAACGGCGCTCGTTATAACGCGAATTTCTGATTCCAAGAATCTACTTCGAGAGAAGAGTACCTAATAGTTTAATGAGTGAGACTTTGAGAGAGACGCGGGCTGCGCAACTGTGCGTAGTAGGCGACGACGCGACGGTGCATACACCACCGATCGCCACAAAGTCTCAAAAAAGTAGCGGTTCGCTCCGCTCGCTGTTGTTAGTTTAGTTGTTTTTGACTTCATAAAATTCCGTGGCTCTACTCTCGCCACCATTGTCTTTTTCTTTTGGTTTTATAGCCCATTGCCTGAAAAAACCCAAAAAATTCGCGGCTCGCTCTGCTCGCCGTAATCTATCCATCCTTGCCATTTATGGCTGACCCCGCCAAACCAATATAGTTAACTCTGACAACCACCTCAACCATGCTAACCAAAAGCATTAATATTTGCGGCATTTTGGTTTGTATCGCTAAACTCTATCAGCGCTCGTCGGGCCGGGTAGAGCGAGTGTAGCGGTCGCTAGACGCCAGATATCAAGGAGCGCCAAAATGAGATTTTGAGATTCAAGAGTAAATTTATTTTAAGCGAAAAATAATAGTTTGATTGCCCTTTGTGACGCCTTCTGAGAGACACGCAGGTTGCGGAACTGGGCGTGGTAGGCGAGGACAAACCACCGATAGACACAAAGTCTTGAAAGTGTTGGTGGCTCGCTGTGCTCGCCTTGCATACTTATACTTACTACCGCTGGGAAACTTCCTCTCTGTCTTTGTTACTAACCATAACCCACCAATCTTGACCTTTGCCGCGGCTCTTTCACTGAGGGGCGCCGTTGAGGTGTCTGCCTAGGGCGCTGTCGATAATTTATCCGCCTCTGCCTTGTTTCTAAATGTTACTACTCCGTTGACAAAATTTTAAATGATAACTATAAACTATAACTATTTGGCTATCTGAGTAAAAAATTTACGTCCTTACCGAGTTATTATTACAATTGTTTTGATTCTTGTAGCTGACATTACCTTTATTTTCCGACTACTATATTTCTAGCTTTATATAGATTATTATGTACCTACCTATTTTAATAATGTATAAATAAATTGCTGCGCCCTTACAGGGTACATGTACTTAGCCCTAAGCTAATTACCACCTAAACTAAAACTATGTATTAATGTATATGTATGCAATAAATAAATCTAAATCTAAAAGTAACAAAATGTTTTTCCAGAAAATTCTGATCCAAACTTTTTCTTGTTTTGAATAGACATTCGTTTGAACACCATCTCACCGACCCTAATTCCACTTAATTAATCGCTTCACCATAACAATGGTATCGTCTCAGAATTACACTTTTTTGCATTTTACCTTCGATGAAAGAAACTATAGGAGGGGCGTGTGTCAAAAGTGTCAAGGTTGAAACTATTCTAATATCTCTCCATGCAAATAACACCGCACGCACTATCTAGAGTTTATTATTCTGCGACGATACTATTGTCATAGTAAAGAGATTGGTTAGCAGAATTCGGCCCCTGATGATAACTGACAATGTGGCTGACGAAGTATCACGACGGACTAGGAGACACCATTGACTCTTCTCTCGAAGGGATCCTGGTAGTAATTGGCCGGATTATAATTTGTAGAACTAATTCTAAATTACCTACATTACCCTGGGTCCGTGGGGTACCGAGGCTCTCCGCGTTTTCAAAGTTATCTGAGCGTCTGGTCGACGCGACGCGTGACCCGAGAGCGGGCGGGTATCTGGCGCAGCGCATCAGCAATGCCATACAGCGGGGCAATGCAGCCAGCGTCTTGGGGACGCTTCCGACTGGTATTGATATGGATCAGTTGAGCTACCTGTAGATTGTTTGCAACAGTCTGCAGTTAGCTTAATTGTTTCAATTGTAAATACTAATTTGTTATTATTTTTGAATTGTAATTTTCTTTGTCAATAAAGATTCCTACAATGTGATCATTTGAATAAATGGTACTCAACTATTTGTATAGAACCAAGGACTAAAATAGGTACCTACAATATCGGTCGATGTGCCTCAGAACCAATGCGTTGCATTGCACAATGCGCAATAACCCACTTCTGACAGCTCTAAGTTTGATAGGACCGCGTGCTGATAGCTAGAAGGCCTAGTCGAGATAATTTGGGTCTATATTTATCTTAGTCTAGGTTGTCTAAGTTTATCTTAGGTTTATCTTAGTAAGCTACACAAACTTACCAATTTCCAGATTGGCATAGATTTATTTATACAACAAACGAAACGCCTATAGAGAGAAATAATTTATTTTACCGAAGATTTTACCCAAAAACTCTTATAAATACCAAATACATATACATAACATTACATTAAAACAGTCTTATTATCTAGGTAAGTACTTATATTTACATAAAAACAGATGATAAAGTGGTTAAAATTATTGGTCTTGGGTAAAATGGGTTCCTGCTACAGCATGTTGCTGTATTCAACCAATACTGCTACAGCATGTTGCTGTATTCAACCAATACTGCGCTGGTTTTCAGGCAGAGCCTTGAGAAGTGACGTGAGGATATAGAGTCCAAGTACCTAATAAAGAGGATACAGAGTCCTGCCATATGTGGGTCGATAATATCCACTAAGTTAACTTAGATAGGTACGTACACCATCATGGTGTACCATGGTTAAAAAATATTAATAACAATACACATTAATTTTAATGCTTATGCTACACCTAGACCATGAATTATGAAAACCTATTTTATACCTACTATATCTAGGTATTAGAGACGTTATGAGCAGAGTAACCGCAATAAAATATCTTGAATCTTAAATAATTTATCGAAAGCACATTCCAATCTCTTCTATCGCTCTAAACCTGATTGACTAAATCTAACGAAGGGTTCCGTATCGTAATAATCTGGCAACTTTTTCACAGAACATAAAATTTTCACTTGTTCGGAGACCCCTTTAAATTTTCAACTTTATTATATTTTTAGTATTTGTTGTTACTACAGTTGAAGTTTTTCTTATTTATAGAAAGTTTCATGTGTCTACTTATTGTGGTTCAAGAGATAGGTACAGCCATGACAAACGAAGAGCAAAAATAGCCATAAAAGTCACGTATTTTGTATGAAAGTCCCATTTAATATGGTTATTTATTTTATTTTTATTATTTGTTGAGCAACAAGAGAAATACATTGTCTGAAAATAATCAACTGTCTCTGTCTAGTACCTCATACGGTTAATGAGAACCCCATGACTATAGATGCGAAGCTGGCTTACAATGGTTTCCAACAATTGGTGTCCACATGCTGTTATCGGTGGACACTTATAAAACCCCGGTAGATACTAGGGTTTACAATGCTGTTTAAAAATACGACATCACAATTTGTACTGTGTAGCCCTTCCAGCGTTCCTGTCTTCCGTCTACAGCACTAGTTCTTTAAATCTGTACAGGCGCACGAAAAGTTTTATTTTAAATTTCAAGTTATTAGATGCGGTAGTTGCTGAGATATTCAAGAGGGAAAAAACAACAGACAAACCGGGTTTCGTAACCGATCACGAAACCCTAAAAACGTAAAATAAGCGGTTAAAATAGTATGAGGAATTTTATTCTAATTTTTAATTTATCGCCACGGCTAATTTATTGAATTTTATTTTACTAGCATTGTTGAATTACACAAAAACATCAAAATTAAGTACAAATAAATAAAATCACCCAGTATGCGTAAAAACCCATTACAGGATTGTCATAACTTATACATAATCCACCTCTCCTCGTTCCACAGTCGGGTCACTACCGCTTATTACTGGTAGCCAAACGGTGGATACCGGTGGATATTCGTGGATACCGCTGTCTACCCGCTGCTTTACATCTATACCAGTGACAGACGGACGGACAGTGGATGCTTAGTAATAGGGTTCCGTTTTCACCCTTTGGGTACGGAACCCTAAAAAAAGGGCTTATTCTAATAATCCCTTGCGAAATACCAATTTTTCCCTGCGAATTTCAGGACTTTATATCCAGAAAACTTTTGGACAATTAATAAATGAATCTGAATCGGACACGTCCTTCGTCCAATACAAAAACATATTATATATATATATATAAATAAATCCCCCCCCTTTCGGAGTCGGAGGCAAGGGATTTGTGGATAAAAGCCCGAGAAATCATTTAGTCTTATTTACTTACACGTATTCTACGGAATGGTACCTAAGTTTCTAGGAATTCTATCCAATCAGGCCACGAGCCCCCACTCATGGGAGGCCTTCTCTCTATTATGCCTTCTGTCCGGTCCACGTCCACTCTTTCCCTGCTACGAGTATTCTGACGATCTCGTCCTATTAAGTAGGGCTCTATTTATCTCTATCTATCTATCTATTATAATTAATTCAAGTGTAATATAGTCTAATGATGACACATGGATGAAACTGTTGACGCCCGTTGCTGTGGTGATAGTAAAGTGATCATATTGTGATGAATTTTTACAAACCTACGTTTTCTAGCGCACATAGCAATTCCTCGAGAATCAAACTTATAGGAGACTACCTTAAAATCTATTTTGGTACAACAACGAAATAATCATTAAAATCTATTAACAATTGGCGCAGATATCACCAAAACTGTTGTAGCAAGTTGTGATTCTCCGAATATATTATGTTATGTTGCTTTTTAAGTTTACCGGGGTAAATACTAATCCCTCGGTAATAAAATTTTTATGGGACCACCTCGAGATTATTCTCTAGCTATACAATAGTGAAACAATCAGTAAAATCGGTTAACCATAGGCGGGATTTATCAAGTAACATACATACTGAGAACCTCCTCCTTTTTAAAGTCGTTTAAAAAGTAAATAAAATACAAGCCACAATCCTACCTTAAATGTAAACTTTCATATTTCTAGAAAAATAAGATCAGGTTATCGTAAAAGCGCTAATAAAAATACCAAGTTATTATCTTTATGGGCATATTATCAAATTGAATGTTCGGTCACCGGTCAAAAAACTCGTAAGAACCTTTCTGAATGATATTCTTTCTTTGATGAACAAAACAACAAGCATCTCTGTTGTTGCTCTTATGACCATGATAATAAATTATAATTTCTCAAAAGGGTAAATTGCATATAAGTACCTTACTTAAAAAACCCTCCACTATAATGTAATACCTACCAACTAAGATTACCTACTAACAAGGCAGCCAAAACAACACAAAGAATCCAAAGAACAAAATATTGTGTCATCCTAAAAATGTCCCCTATTCCACTCAGATCCACTGAGCTAATCCATTGTTGGATTAGATTCGGCATTTTGTTCCACTCTAATCTAAAGCCCGGGTGGATAAGATTCCACTGCTTGTTTCGATACCATATCAATTCTCAATTATTATGCTACGGGGTGATTTTTTGGGGAAACTCAGTTGAACTCCAATCAGTTTTTGTTATGCAAAAAAAAAAATGCATTACAGACATTAATCAAAGATAATGATATTGTAACTTTAACTGGGATATTCATTTTAGAGATTCCGACTGGTATTGATATGGATCAGTTGAGCTACCTGTAGAATGTTTGCAACAGTTTGCAGTTAGCTTAATTGTTTCAATTGTAAATACTAGTTCTAATTCGTTTTTATTATTGAATGGTAATTTTCTTTGCCAATAAAAAATAGAAGTCAAAATAAAAAAACATATAGTTCAGTAAGTAGTAATTCTCATTATTAACCTAGTTATAGTTTTGATGAATAAACTCCTTTTTATTATTTTTTATTTTAATTAACATTGCCATGATAATACGCCCGGGTAGTGCCTGGCTAAGAACTCGATACTTCCCCCGCTGCCCAGCGCGGCGCCCCACCCACCCCGTAACCGTGCGAGGACTGGTAGCGATGGCATACTATTACCCTTGCACGTGTAAAATTTTTTTTAAGTTATTTTTTGTTGAACCAAGAGCCATGTTAATTCGCCCGGGTAGTAAACGCACGACGACGATGGCACCAGCATCACGTAGAATAAGCATTTGGGATCAGGTTAAGAAAGCCTGAAAAAACGCGTGCGAAGCAGCGGACAGAAGCTAATACCCTAGCACCTGAGTAACTATAAATCGAAACATCTAGTTAGGTATTTGTGAATGAAACGCATAAACACGACCTAAATTTCAAATCATATTTCAATGCACGCAGTAGGTACCTATCGAATTTCATGCAAACTATAAACAAATAGTCTGATTTAAGTTATACTTACCATTGAATATTTATAAACATATATTATTAACATTAAACATAGACATATAATCATTAATTAAATACAGGTATCTAATAGTTTTTATCTTTAGATTTTCAAGAAATAGATATTAAGTGTATACACTAATTGTAATTGTTTTATTCTGTTATTGCAATCTATGTGCTAAATAAAAGATATAGTTTTTTGTTATCTTAAAAATTATATAGCACCCTGTCTGTGAGGAGGGCGATGGTGTCTGAGAACCAGTTTTACTAAAAACTACTGAGGGCGTCATCGAATTCCGATAGTTACTACAACCATGTAATTCGTTACTAAATTAATTACTTTGAATTCAGCCATGAACCTAATTCCGCAGCCTGCCTTCCGCATTTAAGGGACGAACCTTACAGGTTTGGTTGTCGAACTAGGCCCAGGTTACAGAACTTCCGGGATCCCTGTGGTAAAAAACTCAAATTACCTACATTAAATTCAACATTATTTTTTTGTTTCCATGAATGTGACAACACGATTGAGAAACAAAAATACGATAAAAAAACATATGAAAATGCACTGTTTCACACATCGAATCTGGTCGAGACCTCAGGAACCCTGCGGTCTATTGAAATGACTTATGTTTTGATTCTTAGATTATATTAGTAATAAAATAACCTACGAATCAAAACATAAGTTTTATTACTAATTATTTGGTTTCTTGAACCAGTTTCTTCATAAGTTGCGTAGTTTTCTTGTAAATAAGCAAAAACTTGATTTTTGCGCTTACGCTGTCCCAAAAACGTATGCTCTGTCCCGCTCCTATGAACGCGAAATTCTATGCTTATCCTTTTCACAAAATAGCGTGCATTTTGCACAGTTTTGCAAGTTCATCGTCTGTGGGGTCTACATGGAACGATGCGACCACATACTGGTCAGCCTCGCCTGCAGGACCTGCAGATGGACATGTGCAGGACCTGCAGATGGACATGTGCAGCGTGGCCCATGAAAGTGTTAGTTTAGTATATTTTAAAGCTGTTTCTGAAATGTTCTTACATCAAATCAACAGCCTTCACCAGTCCACTGCTGGACTGTCACGGGAGGCCTATGCTCCCGTGACAGTGCGCGCCTGAAATGTCTAAAGTTTGAGCATAAGGTCGATTAAAGTTAGTTTCATACAAATAAATTCCAATCTTTTTCCGGTCCGATCCCAATCGTTGGCAAGGAACAGCACAACATCTAGATAAGGAATTCAATTTTTAGCAAGAAAATTATAATTAAACGAATATCGTGTTTATACTCGTACCTATAACCAGTCCATAATAAATCGGATTGGTTTTCAAAACAGTTGTATTTATTGTTTTTAGCAAAGAGACATTCGTATAATTTTGTGACGAGTCCAAGAGTCCTGTAAGGTCTAAAGGAAATAAAGCACTTTAAATTTGTTTTTTTTTTTAAATTTTGTATATCATCTTTATTGTGACGACCGATGTGGCGCGGCGGGCAAAGGTCCGCCTGCGACGCAGAAGGTTGCGGGTTCGATTCCCGCCTTGGGGCAAATGTTTGTACGCTCTGCAAATATTTGTTCCGGGTGTTCTGGGTATTTTCTATATATAATAAAAAATATCTATCTATGTTATGTATTGTATTAAGTATATCAGTCATCTAGTACCCATAACACAAGCTCTGCTTACTTTGGGGCTAGATGATGCTGTGTTGATTGTCCAGCATTATTTATTTGCACTACTGATAATCTATGTACCTATTGTCATACTGATAAATTTGTACCTAGTTTAGTTTTTTTTCCATAGATGTTTAGTAATTGTAATGTGTCGTGTCGTGTCAAATAAACCTTTTCATTTCATTTATTTATTTATTGTAATATATGTAGTCTAGTATGTATTTTACTTTATGAATGAGTCAAGGTTTAAACCTCGTCCAACCATGACCGCTCATAATATTTACCTCCTAGAAAGTTTATCCCTCCATACATTTTTGTCGGCCTCCCGAGCAGAGATTTATTTAAAAGTACACACAAGTAACTTCGTCCACAACTGGTTGCTAAATCTACTCCATTAGCATGGTAATGTACGGTGGCTCATAACAAACCATGCGAGGGTGTTGACAGCAATGGGAATAATTATACGGTTGAATTATTCAGTAAAAATCGGCAATTTAAGTTTCAAAGTATTCACTGTAACCATTTAGGTACCTACCTTGTATTACCTATACTAACTACTTATCATTTAGGTAAGTAGTATAAGTAATACTCGTCAATGTAAACAATTTTTGCGTCACATTCATTCCTCATACAATGCGCACACACTCATTATTTGGTTCCATTCTGGCCGCGTGCAGATTATACCTACATAAAATGGACCAAACAATGGCTTCTTACCATCGAACAAGGTATCCGCGGGACGCTAGGCGGCAGGTACCAAAGCATTTTACGGAAAAACTTGCAGAACGTGGGTCTCGTCGTTGATAGTCTTCGGTCAACAAGGACGAATTACTGCTATTCTAATAAAAGATAATATTTTGAAACATTTATTATCAAAAAGCTTTGAAAAGTATTTTAAAATACAAAATTCAAAGTGCTTTATTTCCTTTAGACCGTACAGGACTCTTGGACACGTCACAAAATTCAAATTACATAAGTAAAACTAGAAAATAAGGTGATCACTTTGATTTTTGCTCACTTCAATATTTTTAAGGTAAAGTTAAGAAGCGAACAAGAAACCTTTACATTGTTAGGTTGTTAGTTTTCGAGTTAGAGAGCAAAACTTGTCCAAAGCTTTTTTATCCTCTAGATAATCTGATATTTTGTAGTAAGCGTTTTTACAAAGGATATGTTTGACAATTTGTTTTGAATTTATTTATTAATAATTTTTTCAACTCATTTGGTATTTTGTTGTAGAAGCGTATACATTGCCCTTTATAAGATACATCAATTTGTAGCAAGGATAAAGTCAATTTACACAATCTTTTTTTAGTATATAAATTAATCTTAAGTAATGTAATTGGTTAAGTTTATTCGTTTTAGTTATAAATAAAAATATAAAAACTACATATGTAATTAAAAAAAGCAAAAACAGGTCACATAAAGACACTTTACTGGACCTTCTTAGGTATAACTACTAAGCCAAAGCTCTGTAAGCTTTTTGAAATTGTTAAATTAGAATATCCAGCTTTTTAATTTAAACGTTTGTTTGTACGAAATAAAAAAAAGGTATTGCGAAGCTGACTATCCAACACTTTTTGAGCTTAAAAAGCTAGATTATGCTTACGCTGGCAAGAGGCAATACAATAAAAAGTTTTCAATACTTCTACAACGTCATCTCTTGCGAAAAAGAACCTGCCAAAAGTTATCAACTTTAAGTGAAAACATTAGATTATCAAGATCAATTCAGTTTTAAATTTTGTCGGTTCAGTCTTCAGCAACTTACCGTTCAGCCGTGTTACCGTTCAGCTGGTCCAGTTTAATGTACCACCGAAAATAATATTTTTTATAAACTTTAGTTTTGTATACAAAAATATGCGGTGGTCCAGTCAACTGGACCAGGGCCCCAATTCTGTTATACAATCGCTGTACTATGACAATGATATCTTGGTAGAATCGTCACATAGAATCCTGAGATTTTTAGTGCGTGCGATGCTATTAGCACGGAAAAATCAGTTTCAAACTCGAATGCAAAAATGCTTTAATCGCAAAAATGCTGCGGCTTGCTCTGCTCGCTGTCATCGTCTCGGCTTTATAGCAAAATCGACCTCGCCAAACTCCAAAATACCGCGGCTCGCTTCGCTCTCCGTTATTTATATTCATAGCCTTTTATCTACGACCGCAATCTCTTTACAGTTTTCGGGGCTCCCTTCGTTGCTATCATTTCTGTGGTAGTAGGTACTCTTGCTTACTTTTCCCAAACATCCGAATAAGACTTAAAAAAATTCGCAGCTCGCTTCACTCGTTACTTATCAATCTCCAAGGTCAGTATTTTTGTCTCGTTGTTTTTTTTGGGGTGGGGGTGCTCGGTATGAAACCGCCCACGCTACGCTGCCACTGCCGAGGCTATCGAATGCGATATTTTTAATATTGAGATTAATCCTGAATAGTTGCTCATATTGATTTCTAACATTGATCTTTATATATTTCTAACATTCCTATTTGACTAAATAGATCGTCTTTTGTTTTTAAAGTAATTAGTTCTATTTGGTACCTACACGTAATAGGATACCCACGACACACACATCCAAGTCCTAGTGTATGATCCACTGTTACTTTATATTTTGCATGGCCTATGAGGAAATAAATAAATTTTGTATTTATACTTTATTTTTTCTTGGGATGATTAAACGCTTTGAAACGATATTATGCTAAGTAGATGAGTTCATCTGAACTCGTATTTCATAACATGGCAGCAATTAAATTGATAGCCTTAGCTATTTATAAAAGAAAATAAAAATTAATTGATCGGTATAAGTTAATTATACAGCTGGGTTTTCGCTGTTACCAAGGACAATAAACAAAACTAAGTATGTATGTAGGTAGTTTTTGTTAACTTTATACTATTGACTATTGGTTTAAATAACTTTATATTTTTACAAATTTTTACCAACAGAATTTTATTAGGAAAAAAAGAACATGTTCATTTGCGTGTTTTTGCATTTTCTTTTGTTTGATTTGTTACATTATTTAAGATAGATGTAGGACTTAAAGGCGTTCGATTTACATATTTATTTAATTTAACAATTAAGTTAGCTTATATAGTACACCAAAACTACCTACCAAGGCAGGTATTTACATAATTTTATAGATAAGTAATGCAAAGTGTATTAACCTCTTACAGGCCGACACAGCATGCAGCATAGCGACATACATAGCGCGGGAGATTAGTTTTTTTTTGTTCTCATACTTTTCCACCAGTTATATTATATTCCTTGCAGAACGCGGAAAAAATTCAAAACCTTAAAAATATATATCAAGGGAAATCGATGTATGTAACCTATGGTTATGTCCCTTTACACACACGGTCAGATATAATATTATATTTACTCGTTATGATACATAATATTAGCTAGATACATTGCCGGGTAGTAACCGCACGTCCTTGAAAGCTAGGTACCGCGATAGGGGGAGCTTACGAAGGAAGCCCAGTGGCACGCTCGCGCAAAAAACAGTGGATCAGCGAGAGTAGGGAAACACACACCTGCACACACGCCATTACTAATGAGCTTGTGAATGTCGAGGGGAATTAAACGTTTGCTGTCATAAACACTTTTTGTAGGACAATAGAAAGATATTTCAATATTCAATTAAATTAAAACTTCAATATTTTATTTCACAGATATTAATCAAGTAAGTAGTAAAAATATTAATAATACACAAAGTACACAAGTAATGTACATACTTAATTGATTTGCTTTTACTTAGGCATCCTGTGGGTACCTAGCTATAAAGTACCCCAGAGCTACCTACCAATAACTTATTAACGAACTTATTAGATCCTGAATTTGCGATTTTCCTTTAATATATACTTTCACAGCTCGCTATGCTCGACTTTTTTTTAAATAAACGGCCATCTTTTCGAACAGAAAATGTTTTCCGTATTTAATATTTTTTATATAAAATTTCGCAAATTTATCAAATGTGCCAAACTGTTAGGATATTTTGCGCGACAAACCTGGGTTATTCTGGGAAACGATAAAAAAACCGGAATTTACTACTGATTTTATGTGCAAGGTGAAACCCCGTAGTATTGCCAGTGTAATAAAATCTGGGATAGCAGACGGCAGACAGCGGACTGGCATGGCAGGGCCGCTCGTTTCTCCCCGAAGGCCGCCCGGTTGGGCTTTGGAAATGTGTCACTATAACACTATACTGATGCTTCCATGTGAGAGAGTTATGGAATCTTAGAACTTTCAATCTAAACATGGCAATCTTTTCTAGTGTTTGGAACTGTGGATAGGTAACCGTAGAAAATCAGATCCGATTTTCACCGAATCTAGAGTCGAGTTTAGTCTATCGACGAGGAGTATTTCTGAAAGAATGTATAGGAATAATGATACAACTATTTCGATAATATTAATTTGACTATAATCGTGTGAAATAATATTTTGTTTTTATATGTCGGCTCGTATCAGCGTGCCTGACCTAGGTAGGTCCACTACGCCCAGAGGGATGGATATTATGTATCTCGGTAATAATTTTGAAGGAGATTTATTTATAATTTTAGTATCGGATCGCATCGGCACTGAAATTGTATTTATTGCTCGTTAACGGTTGAGATTTTTTCAGGGAATTTTAGTCTGGCCCTTCAGAAATCAATTAAAAGAACCATATTGAAGAGATCTTTCGTCCCAAATAAATAAAAGTAGGTCTAAGACATGCTCAGATCTGGATTGAAAATAGAAGAAAGGCCGCGGGCGACAGCGAGTGCAAAAAGAGTGTAATCGATGCCACAAATGGCCACAATTACACCCAACTACAATATATCCAGCCTATCATCTCATGACCTGACGTCAGTGGTTTATAATTTTGATTTCTAAATTCTCGATAAAATCGACTAACTTTAAATTACAAAGGCTTACCCCCGCAAATGGAACCAAATAAAAGGTTTTGACCATGGTGAATTTGCATAATCATCATTGTAACTCGTTGAACTATAGGTACGTATCTTGTTCATTGTATTTGAGATCCTTCCTAGAATAGGATTCAAAGAGGATTTAAGAGTCCTTGAAGACTGTATTGTATTGACAAACTATAAAACTGATATGATCCAGATAAACTAATGTTTTACTTAGAGTGCATGTAAGCTAATTAATATGTAAAAATTACTCCTGATAGATGTTTGCGATTCTACATTAAAAATGCGTTACCTGTCGATTGGTTTTCAAAGTACAATTAATTTATAATGTGTACCTATATCTAACAATTGCTTTGTCCTTGAGGTTCTCCATCGCAAGTTATGAGAGATGACGTTGTAGAAGATAAGTAATGAAGAATTCTCATTGTATCGCCTCTTGCCAGCAGCGTAAGCTTATTCCTAGCTATTTTAAGCTCCAAATTATTTTGGATAGTCAGCTTCACAAAAACATTTTATTGCGGACAAACAAACGTTTGATATAAAAGCCCCCGAAAAACGTATGAATAGACTAAGATTTTCAAACAGCTTTTAGAGCGTTGGCTCTATTTATGTAGGTTAGGTAGGTCCTCCAAACTTTATTTTTGTGATCTAAGTACAAGTTGAAATACTGTACAAAGCTATAACGATACTGTTTCTTTTCTTTCTCTTTTATTAGAAAAGCACTATTAGATCCTTGTTGCCCGAAGATAGTAGGTACCAACGAAGTGCGGATGACGACACGAGCTCTCTGCAAACTTTTTCGGTAAATTGCATTATTATGACAATTTTCAGTTTAACTATGCCAATGGAGTAGTTTTAGCAACCAGTTGTGGGCGAAGTTATTTATTTATTTATCTTTTTTTTTCGTACGTACATACATACCTACCTACCTATGCGTAACCTTTGCGCACTCTTTTAAACGTGTCGTTTGTATCTCCAATATGATCATATTTTCGGTGTTCAGGTCCAAAGTATCTAATTGCTCACTAATAGCAAATAGTAGAGCCGAGTACACTATTGAGCCGTGTTGCTGTTGTTGTATTAATAGAGCATATTATGATAACATACTACACTAGAATTATAAATTAGATTTAAGTGTAGGGTTTACAGAAGGAAAAAAGAGTATGAGTATATACGATAGCAACCCAACGAACATAGCGGTAGTAAGAAGAAGCGATCAAGACGTGAACGCTTTTCTACAAAAAATGTTTGCAGTGCGTCACTCAAAATTATTTCGAAAAGTTCCGTGAATGTGTACGCCGCGATGAAAACATTTAAACGGAATAACTTTAAAAAAATTCAATCTATATGCTTTATCTTTGATTTGGTCTCTATAATACTTAATTATTTTCTTAATGTAGTATGTATTTTTTTTTCATTTGCAAATCCAAATCCATGGCAGAATCCACACCCCGTGGACCTTCCTAGATTCTTCCCTCTAAAAGACGTTTCAAGATTTGTTTTCGGTGGTTAACAACTGCGGATTATGACAGTTTTATTTCTTCTTTTTCTTCTTCTTCTTGTCATATGGCTTCTGCGACTGGGTTATCGCAATTTCGCCAATGTCCGTCTAAGTTTTATTTCAATGGAACTTTGCACGCAATGTTTCTTTCAAAACTGTCAAAATCCAAACATTAGGTGTTTCAATTGGAAACTGAGATTGGCAGAATTGTGTCAAACCATGGTACAGAGCCAAAGATAAAAGAAGAAGAAGAAGGTTTAAGCCATAGGCTTAAACCTGACGGGCGTGAGCTAGATCATTAGGTCCTTTAGTGCGGCAGGTTTAGGTATCCAAGCTTCGATCAATGATATATGTAATTGATCGAAGTATCCAAGCCTAAACATTAGTAAAAGTCCTTAACAATAAATTAGATTAAAAAAAAAAAAAAAAGGCCGATGTTGATTCTAGCTTGAACGTAAACTCCTGCGCAAGTGATTGTCAGACGTGTCATCATGTTAACGCGAACACGCGAATTTTATTTACTAGTAAAACTAGAAAATAATGTGGTCACTTTGATTTTTTGTACACCTCAATCTTTTTAAGGTAAAGTAAAGAAGCGAACAAGAAACCTTTACCTTTTTAGGTTTCCGAGTTGGAGCAAAACTCGGCCCAAGCTTTTTTTTCCTCTAGATAATCTGATATTTTGTAGTACCTAAGCTTTTTTACAAAGGCCTTTTGACAATTTGTTTGAATTTATTTAAGGAGAATTTATTCAAATTAGACTATTCCGCCAAGTCGATCTTATCAACTGGTTGACGAATA
Organism: Eupithecia inturbata; assembly: GCA_963662085.1. NCBI lineage: Eukaryota > Metazoa > Arthropoda > Insecta > Lepidoptera > Geometridae > Eupithecia > Eupithecia inturbata. Next base: position 1,434,924 of record OY759196.1, on the reverse strand, counting down.
AACCACCAAGTGCGAGTCGACTCGCACACAAAGGGTTCCGTACCGTAAAAATCAGGCAACTTTTTCAAAGAACATCAAAATTTTACTTATTCGGACACCCATTTTAATTTTCGACTTTATTTTATTTTTAGTATTTGTTATTATAACAGTTGAAGTGTTACTTAATTATAGAAAGTTTCATGTCTACCTATTGTAGTTCAAGAGATACAGCTTAGACAAATTAAGAGCAAAAATAGCCAAAAAATCACGTTAGTTGTATGGGAGCCCCTTTTAATTTTAATATTTATTTTATTTTTATTATTTGTTGTTATCGCGGCAAGAGAAATACACATTATCTGAAAATTTCAACTGTCTACCTCTTACGGTTCATGAGATACATCCACGTGACAGACGGACGGACCGACGGACGGACAGCAGAGGCTTAGTTAGGATTTCGTTTTGACCCTTCGGGTACGGAACCCTAAACAACCAAAAGATTTGGAGAAAATACAGTGAGGCTTATTCAGCTAGGTACTGTTAGAACATAGTCTGATAAGGACTCGACAGTTTTTGTGATAAGAACTTACTTTTTGCTTTTAGCTAGCCATAAGATAATTTGAGAACACCGAAAATAGGTACCTATCTACCTACTACCCACGAACCAAAAATGTTACCTCCTTACGAAATACCTAACCTGTAACCTCTTTTTTTTTTTTTTTTATTAAAATTTTACAACTTTTGAACATGTTCATGCCAGTTGGCTAGGTATACAAGTAACAAAGCAAAATTCTTAAGGCTGATTTTAGTCTTACGCCGACGGCACGCGTACCGTCAGCGCTGATGTCCGAGATATATGGACTTCTAGGAAGCGTTTTTAAATAACGCGTAGCTATCAGCGCGCACGGTGGTCAGCGCTGATAGCTACGCGGCCGTACGCGTCGCGCGTCGGCCTCGCGTAGCTGTCGGCGCTGACGATCGCACGAGCGCCTCTGCGTTCAGTGAGCGTTCTTGTGTCGAGCGGAGCGGACGTCGTCAGGGCGTACAATCATGGCAAATCGCGAAGTGGATACAGGTCGAGTTATCGATGAGGTACGGTACGCCTGAGGAAGGTATTGTGGGATGCATCCGATCCACTCTACAAAAATAAAGATGCAAGAAACAAAGCCTGGGAGGATATTGTGGACGCATTGTTCGAAAATATTTCAGGAGAAGAAAAACAACAACTTGGTTTGTTTACTTTCTTATTTTATTATCTGAATACCTACACTACAGGACAAAGCCTTTTCAAGTTAAAATATACACGAGTCTTGCCAGGGCACGCTTCCAATAGGGCTCACGAAGTACTCGGCAAAATGTTCTCGCAGAGCGTGTCCAGACCTGTTCGTAGGTACAGTTGGCAAGTCCACCATACCCTCAATTGTAAGTGTGTCTTCAATACGATAACCATCTCGAATTCTTATAAAGTTATGCAATACGCAGCATGCTTTAACTATTTTCTTTGTAACATCAAAACTCACATTAATAGGTGTATGAAACACTCTGAACTTGTTTGACATGATACCAAATGTCGATTCTATGTATCGTCTACTGCGGCTCAGTCTATAATTAAATATTTTTTTCTTGTGGGTCATATTGGATCGTGCATATGGCTTCAGAATTTTATTTGATATTCCAAACGCACCATCACCCACAATTACATGTTCAACTGGAGTATTTGTTCCCGGCAGTGGCTTTGGTCCTGGAATATTTAAAGTGTTTTGTTCAAGGCTCTTGTATAGTGTACTGTTTTGGAATATAGTCGAGTCCGAGTTTTTTCCATATGTTCCAATGTTTACATATGTAAAACAATAATCTGCATCGCACATAGCTAGAAGAACTATGGAGTAAAAATGTTTATAGTTGTAGAATATTGATCCACCACCGGTTGGATTTACGATTCGGATGTGCTTGCCATCAATAGCTCCGATGCAATTTGGAAAGTTGGTCTTTTGTAGAAAACCGTTAGCAATATTTTGCCACATATCAGGAGTATTTGATGGTATACATACATTCATCGTGTAGCGTTTCCCATATAACTTTACACACTTCGTCCACGATCTTACTGATTGTTGCGATTCCCATCCTAAATGAATACTGCAAATCTGTATATGTTCGACCCGTAGCAAGAAATCTGAAAAAAAAGTTTTTGTTATTTCAGGAAAACTGGTTCAACAAAGGTGGAAAACAGCCCGGGACGCGTTTTTTAGAACAAAGAACGCAGTTAAAAAAACGCCCTCTGGAAGTGCTGCTCCAAAATACAAAAAGTACATCTATTATGACGAATTAAGCTTCCTAGCTCCAACAGTTGAGAATGAAGTTGATGAATCACTGAATGACTCTTCCCTTCCCTCACCCTCAGTAAATATAGATAATACATTGGATAGTATGGGGTCTTCAGAAAATACTCAAGATTCTGAGCAAGTTTTTTCAAACACTCAACACAGTGAGCAGATTGACCGTGGTGTTGATTCAGCATCATCACAAAAACCTTGGTTGGAAAAGAGAAAAAGAAGGGCCCCGAAAACAAATCCAGAAAGTTCTCCATTTGAAAAAGAATTATTAACTTTATTAAGTAACCAAACCCCAGATCTTGCCGCTGACGACCTGGCTTTTTTCGCTTCTTTGGGTCCAATTTTAAAAAGTTTTGATGTAGGACAAAAGCTGGAGTTTAGATCGAGAGTGCTACGAGAAGCCATGGATATTCGAAATTACAACAGATCAAATAGCTCAAATAGCTCTTACTCCAACGACGCAAGATATGCATCATCATCATACAATTATCAGACTCCAGCTTACCCAGAGTACGAAACCAACAATGCGAATCCTGGTTACTCTGGTTATCAAACAGCGAGACTTACTGATGAATAAATAATTATATGTGTTCAATTACTTATTATAATTTTTTTTTAATCTGTCCTTATGAAACATTATAATAATAAATATGTTGTTCTCTTACTTTACTATAATTAAACATAATGATAAAACGAGTAAATATGTTTTTTTCTTACCTTAAAGTCACCATTAGTCGTTCAATCGGTGGTATAGGTACACGTCGTAAGCTGCAATGGACCAGTTTATCCTGTATCTTTGCCAGTAATTCGTCAAAAGTTCTAGTTGACATTCGAAAGTAATTAAAGAATTTACTTTCGTCAACCCTCAAACTGTCATATAACAAGACAAAGTCTCCTGCAACGGCTCTCTGCTCAATTAATGGATGAACATAGAGTCTTCGTCGCCGCCGGTTTTTATTTTTTTGGGATAGATAGTACAAAGCAGCAATAATTAATACACTCCGCATTTTGGTCGTCGTCTGTACAGTAAGGCGGTCAGTACGATACTAAAACGAGCCACGCTGAGCCTCAGCGCTGAAAAACTACGGGCTGAGCTATGAGCGCTGACGGTGAGCGTGAGACTAAAATCAGCCTAAATGAAACTTCTGGTAATTACAAAACAAAAGAGAATTACATTATAAAAACTGCTAATTGTTATTAGTACTTACAACCTAGTACCTACCATACCTATTACTTATGAAAATAAGTTGCCATTTGAGCGAGTCGTCGTTAACTCAAATAGCAACTTAGCCCTCATATAGAACACTACAGAAGGCCACATCACGTGGGAATGTAAAGCAATACTTACCTAAACAAATAAAAACTTCTCGTAGAAAATTCTTAAACTTTTGTTATTTTTTATTGAAATGAAACTAAACCGAAGCCGTCAAAATGCAATAAATTTCTCACCCCAGACAATGCCTCAGACTAGGTATTTTTAGAACAACTTGATTCACAGAACAGAGGAAACCTTGAAAAGTCCCAAAGTTCGTAAACAAGTTAAACAATCGAGCAGCAACTTTGTTTTTGACTTACTCACGTTCACACCCGTCACGTTCTCGAACGTCAGACACAGAATCCATTATAAATTCGAAAGTAACTCTGTCTATTACCTTTTCACTCCTAAACGACTAAACGGATCTCAATGAAGTTTGGCAAGGAGGTAAATGGTATCCAGGGACGGACATAGGCTACTAAAAGAGTGCGCGCGAAGCCCTAGGCAACTGCTAGTACCTATGTACTTAGTAGCGTAGCTACCTACTGCTTTAGCTATTCTTCAAAACAGTTGCGATATCATTTTCAATCCTGCCCGAGAGCTGGTGAGTAACTTGCGCAGATCGGCATTGCCATACCTACCAGCGGGGCAATGCAGCCAGCGCGTCTTGGGAACGCTTGCGCTTGGACTGGTATTGATATGGATTAGTTGAGCTACCTGTAGATTATTTGCAACAGTCTGCTAGCTCAACTGTTGTCAATAAATACTTGTTCTAATTTGTTTCTATTCTACCTAAACTTTCGTAGTTTGACGAAAGCATTATGAATGTAAGCACCCTCTTATAACCCGCTGATTATATTCTTTAGAAAAAGTACCTATAGCTCTGCAGTTAACATTTTAAATAACCAGGGCCTAGACTTCAAACTACTCGACGGTCCTAAGTTTAAAATTAACCTTAGTAAATGGCTTTTATTAAAAGCCTATAATGATCTTCAAGAGTATTTTCAGAGAGATAGTGACTTTGATAGCTAGTAGCTGCCGATACTTAATACTTAACTGTAATTTGTATTTTTAATGTTATTTATTAGATCTTTGTTTTTTTTTATTTTTTGGAGCATGTCCACTATCACATGTTTACTCACACATGTTTACTATCTTTTTCACTTTTTTGTATGTTTTTTGTTTGTGTTTGTGCTTGTGTATTGTACGTCCCGTTGGACAAACTGTGAAAACTTGTACCATTATTTTGGTATTATCAAATTATACAAACATTTTACAATAAAAATAAAGAATAGGCAATACCTATACCTAACTACATATGTACATTATGAGTCTAAAGTCTCTTAGTTTTTGAATATTTGGTAGAGGAGCAGCTCTGCACTTTTCATCAGTAGATAAGTTGAACATCTCTACCAGTTATCATGTATTATGTAGGTAGGTACCTATACTTACCTACTGATCTTGTTTATATAATAAATCAATTGCTGTTCGTTAGTCTGGCTAAAACTTAAAACTTGACTGATTTGAATATTGTTTTTGTTTTGTTTGCTTCGAGCAAACACGGGGTGATTTAAAAGAAAAACAAGATCCGTCAAGTGCGAGTGTGACTCGCGCGCCGAGGGTTCGAACGTAAGTATATACCAATATGTACTATAGGTACCGGTTAGAGACTTTGCTATTTAATAACTAAAAACTGAAGGTATTTACCAGATGGATCGGTTTGCAAACTTCGGAGTATAGAGGGTAGGTAGGTACCTAATGGTAAATTTTTCTACTTTTTTGAGTATATTTCAAAAAGTGTGTGAACTACAGCAATTTCAATTTTAACGGTTTTGAGATGTTCAAACGGATACCTTTCATTTGATACTCTACTCGGTGAGATAGCCCCATTTTGAAAATTATTAAACGGGGGGCATTTTTGTAAATTTTTAAAAAGTGTTCTTCTTACTGGCTTCTCTATATTTTTCCTGTAAAATATAGATCCGTATCTACCTCTAGAATCGCCACATACATTTCAGATGGATCGCTCTGCGGGAAATGAAATTGTAGGTGATACTAAGTTCACAGGGTCATCTACATAGTTAGGTAAAACGCTGCCAACCCACTCACCAACAGGTTGCCAAAACAGTGTCATCAGCTGCCTGCAATATTTATTCATATTAATAGCTGCGCCCCGCGGCTTCGCCCGCGTGGTAACCTGATTAACCCCATTTTCAGGAAATTTTTGAAAAATCCTCAAACACTTGTTCAATAATTTTGTATTTTTAGTATTAGTTTCAAGCTAATTGGGCCACTGGATAAAGAGTTGCAAAAAAACCCTAATAACTTCAACCCTCATTTTAGCCTAAATTAAGGTTTTTTTTGAAAATTCCTGAAATACATGTTTTATTATCATTTTGATATATATAAAAAAATTCAGGTCAATAGCATTATGCATTAAAAAGTTACAGACATTTCAGTACGGAGCCAAATTACGAATCACAAACATTAATAACCCGGTTTGCCCCATTTTCAGGAAAATTTTGCAAAATCCTGAAACACGTGTTCCATAGCTTTGGTTTCTTAGTAATCTCTGTAAGTTTCAAGCTAATTGGGCCACTGGTTAAAGAGTTACAAAAAACACCAAAAAAGTTACCCCCTTTTCACTCCTTAGGGGTGGAATTTCCAAAAATCCCTTCTTAGCGGGAGGTTGTGTAGTAACAGGTACCTGCTTTTAAAATTTTAGCTTTCTAGCTTCAGCGGTTTGGGCTGGGCGTTGTCCCCAGAAAATTGCTTGTTCTTTTATATATTAAGATTAATCGTACACTGAAATGTGGCACTAATCTACCGTGCTATGTCGTCGGTGCATTCCGGTGTGTAGGTACTCTGTTCGTGGAGATCATTCTTGATCGATAGTTTTTCAAAATAATTGTTGATAGTTATAGGATAGTGATAGTTATAGTTAGGTCCTCGTTATAACCTGAATAACTACCTAATCACCTATGCTTTCCTGTCGTTCAATCAAATCAACTCTATTAAACAACATAATAAACTTAATAAGTGGTGGTTTTGAACTTTATTGACCAGTTACGATTACCAATCAATAACTTAGTATAAAAACTATAGGTATCAATCAACCAATTTATGAGAAACTATTAAATAATCTGTATTTTAATCGGTAATTCGTTCTAGATGGTCTTAGTTTTAACAGTATGGGAACTTCCTTGTTATGTTGGTACTCTACGTGTCTCTTGAATGAGAAACAAAACTCAATGCTTATGTACGGTATCTTTTCACGCTTAACCAATTTATGAACACTTTAAACAATAAAACAAAATAATTTCAAAAACTAAAATGCCGACTTCTTACCCAATTAAAAAAAAAATCTCAGTTAGCGTCAGTCGAGATGATTAACGAGTCTAATGATACCTCATGCATCCAAATCTGTTCAGGCATTTTAAAGTTATGGTGGAATAAAGAAACCCACATAAACCACATGAACCCTGAAAACACTCACACTGCTTCAACGGTCTTTACTTCATAAGAAAATTAATTACCTATTTTAGCTAGTTTTTAGATAATTTTAGCAAAACTTTAAAGAAAATAAGTATAAATATAAGGATCTCCAATTAAAGTTTTCTCAAATAGTATAAAATAATTATGATGAGAATAAGTGGAGAATAGTATTTCTTTACTTTTTAGTATTTATTTACAACTAGCTGTTGCCCGCGGCTGCGCACGCCCTTTTGAGTAGCCCCGGTACCATTTACCTCCCTGCCAAATTACATTGAGACCCGTTCAGCCGTTTAGGCTTGAAAAGGTAACAGACCGACAGACAGAGTTACTTTCGAATTTTTAATCAGTATAGATATACAAATGTTTATTCGGTAATAAAAGATACAATAGTTTTATTTTAACCATAGTTGGAAACACCTTGGCCTCCTTATTCATAATCCGCTAAGTTAAAACAGTTGCTAAGCAGCGTTATTTCCCACTCTGACTTACGAGTATGTTAATAAAAGAAAACAGAGTCAGAGATAGCAATGCTCTAAATTAACAGACTATTATGAATAAGGGGGTTAAATAATAATGAAATACTTGTGGTAGGTGTCTACACTCTTTCAGATATATTTTTATACCAACCAAATGTATACCGATAGTCGGACACGCGAAGCCGCAAGCAGATGGTAGCTTCATAAAATACTCGTAAGTAGACAGACGTTTCAAAAGACGTCTGGGGCTGTTTCGTTCACAAAACCAATGGCGGCAGACTGACATAGGGTTACAAAACCCAATATTCAACCCATGTTTCATACCCTTGCCTTTTGTCTGCAAGGGGGCTAACTTTAACAATGAATTTTAAACTGATTGTAAAGGTACTTTTGCAATTGCGACGAATAAAAATAATAAGCTGGACAATTCACACAGAATCTTTGTACAGTTAGTGTGCTGAAGTTAACAGTCCATACATTTACAATAACCCATAGGGATGTTACTTAAGGTGCACCTACACTGGTGTCAATTCTGTTGTTTAAGGATTCCTAAAACTGTACGATTTCTAAATTTTCTAAGTTAGGTTGACCTAAAAATTATGGTATTCTCTAAACAGGATCACTAACATGAATTTTACGATTTCTAAATTTTCTAAGATATGTTGACCTAAAAATTAAGGTTGTTCGTCAATTCATCAAAGGTTTTGTGAATGAACTAAACTTCCAACATGTGTTTATTTCTGTTTTCAGTTGATGACAGATTGATAAGAGTGATGAATGGATCTCTGATTAGGTACTTTACATGTGGTCAGGGGCCGAATTCTGCTAACCAATCACTTTACTATGACAATGGTATCGTCACAGAATCGTCCATAGATTAAATAAGTTCTAGATAGTGCGTGCGGCGGTGCTTTTTGCAGGGAGAGATTGATAGAATGGTTTCAACCTTGACTCTTTTGACGCACGCACGTCCGGTGGGACGTGCGTGCGTCAAAAGAGTCAAGGTATATTAGTTATATTAGTTAGTTATATTAGTTATTGTGTAGGTATATTTTACCAACCACAGATGGTGATCTGTGGTTGGTAAAATATAAAACGTAAAATGTAATTTTGTGACGATACCATTGTTATGGTGAAGCGATTAATGTGGAATTAGGGCCCAGTATGGATGCTGATAAAGGTTATCTAATATTTTCATTGCACGATGTTCCTAATTCATCATTTTGTACATGAACACACTATGAGCCGTTGGGGAACAAAGGTTCTCGAGTGGCGATCATGATGCAATGCGACACAGAGTGTGGGAAGACTCGATGGACCAACGATATTGTAGCGAACGCAGGGAGTCGATGAATGGAGACGGCTCAGGACCGGTATTCGTGGTGTCGTTTCGGGGAGGCCTATGTTCAGCAGTGGACTTAAGCACTTTGAGCAGTGATCACGCTTAAACAAGCCTACGTGATGTCGTATGGGACTCTTATCAGAAATGGCTATAGGTAAGTATGGTACAATAACACCTACGGAACTGACTTTAATTTGGTCTCAGTTCCTGAAACAGACTTGGGTGACGAACCCATTTCAGTCTTTACTGTAGTCAAGACAATAGTTTGATAAAAAGAAACTTCAATATTGCACATACCTTTGATTATTTAATAATCAAGATACCTACCTAAGTCTTGATGTGTCTCGCCTCTGCTTTATATTGACGTTTTCTGTGGGTACCTCAATTATAATGTGTAAGGAACCTAGCGGCGGGGTTAGCACGTGTAAAAGAGGTGCCTCTTATTTTTGTATTTACTAGCAATTTTTATATTTAAGTTGTGTTATATTTTACCAATCTGTAATGAATATACCAACTGTATGTGTGTGTTTTATGTGTGCAAATAAAGGATTTACTTACTTACTTACTTACGGCGGAGATACCTCGACAAAAAGACTACTCTAGTTTTGTGACTAACGCTTTATAAATAAATCAAAGTACATTTCATTACTAAATAGCGCAAAAAATTAACCTTGAATCGGAAGGAGTGGAGTTAGCGACCAATAGATGAATATTCATAAAATATAGAATGGTTGCAGAATGTTGGATATTCATCGTCTCGGTCAAGCACTCTCACGCATGTCTAAGAACTGTTGGTATGATTAGCCACTTCTTCTTCTTTGTTTCGTGGCTTTTGCGACTATTAGGTACTCACCAGTGCAACAGCAGACCGTTGTGGCGTAGGGCAGTCATAGGCCCGAAGTTGTTACACCCACCCTGGGTGTAACTTCTTCGCTTCGGTCCTATGACTCTATGTTAGAAGACATCGGTAAGAGAACGCGTTAGTAATTTGTAAAAGGTCTCCGGGATCTAATAAAATTTATTATATCTATAAAAAAAATATGTGTATCATACTTTCTTATAATACTTAACCTGAATAGCTCTACCAACTCAACATAATTTGTTTTGGAATGGGGTGCGAGATTCCCTACTCAGGACACTCACAATAATTATATTTTAATTAGTTGGTACATTAAGATAAAGATTTTTGTTTCATTTTGTTGTTTGTTTTTGTTTCGTTTGTTATTATTAAGTTTAAGTAGTGATAGGACTGACATAGGAACTTTACAAAGTAAAAGTCCTTAACAATAAATAAGATTAAAAAAAATTATAAAGTTAAAGATCCTACACAATTACAGACAATTTAGCCCGAAACTTAAGGATAGGCTTACATAAATTTGTATAAAGTTGATAATTGGTATGAACGTTAGGGACAAAATAAACATAATTTGACGTGTTTTAAAAAACGATAAACCGACTTCAAATTCCGGTTTATAGATAATATTTATCTGTGTCTCGGACGAAAGAAATCACCCCTCCCTTACTTTCCCTGACCGAAGGACTATGTTCAAGTGCAAAAAATTTAGTTAAACACTGGCGATATCTAGTTATAATTCAAGTCTAATTTAGTTTGATGATGTTTATAAATTTAGTTTGACACATGGATGAAACTGTTGACGCACGTTGCCATGGAAACCATTACATTGTATAAGTGATAATGAGATTATCATATTCTGAAGAATTTTTACAAACCTACGTTTTATGGCGCTCATAGCAATTCCTCGAGAATCAAACTTATAAGGGACCACCTCAAAATCAATTTTTATACAACATCGAAACAATCATCAAAATCTATTAACAATTGGCGCAGATATCACCAAAACTGTTGTAGCTAGTCGTGATTCTCCAAAAATATTATGTAGCTTTTTATGTTTAACTGGATAAAAACTAATCCCTCGGGAATAAAAAATTTTTTGGACCACCTCGGGATCATTTTCTATACAATAGTGAAAAAATCAGTAAAATCAGTTACCCATAGGCGGAGATATCAAGAAACATACATACACAAAAAAAATAAATCATACAGACCAACTGAGAACCTCCTCCTGTTTGAAGTCGGTTAAAAATGTGAATCCATCGATCCGACGTGTGCAAAAAACAATATTCATTTTCAAAGTTCGCGAACATAGGTTCTTTTGGATGTTTCAGTTAACCGGTAAGTCTTACCATACAAATAACTACCTATAACAAAATTGTAGATAAGTCAGTCTGACTAACATACATTGAATAGACTTAGCAGCTAGTTTGAAAGGCTTGAAATTTGGATGGTGTGTTCCTCTCAGGGTGAACGGTTTCTAAAATACAGTACATTTTGCTTTTACATTGAACCCCTATTTGACCGTGTCAATGAATTCCAAAAACTAGTTTTTTAGTAAAACTCTTTACCCTGAGAGGAACACTATCCAAATTTCTATCCTTAAAACCAGTCATAATGACTGCAATGTATTTTAGTCAGACCGACATTTAGGAAAAAGAATCGCTAAAAATGGTGATTGTTAGGAAATAAATGTGATTATAATTTTTGTAGAAAATTGCATGATCTACAATTTTGTCATAGGTATTTTTATGATACTACTTACCGTTCGGCTAAACAACGCAAAAAATCCATATTTGCAAAGTTTGACGCCTCTTTGGATCTTCTTACATCTTACTTGAGTGATAGGATATAAAGAGTTGACATTAATGGGAAACGGTCTTCGGGGTCTGTAGTTACAATGGGTGTACCACAGGGTTCTATCCGCGGTCTTTTCCTATTTCTAGTTTATATTAACGACCTGTCTCATCTTGTAAAGGATAAATAAATAAATAAATAAATAACGCTGGACAATCCACACAGCATCATCTAGCCCCAAAGTAAGCAAAGCTTGTGTTATGGGTACTAGATGACTGATAAACTTAATACAATACATAACATAGATAGATATTTTTATTATATATATAAAATACCCAGAACACCCGGAACAAATATTTGCAGATCGTACAAACATTTGTTCCAAGGCGGGAATCGAACCCGCAACCTTCTGCGTCGCAAGCGGACCTTCGCCCGCCGCGCCACATCGGTCGTCAAATAATCCCGAAATCGTATTTTTTGCTGATAATTTCATTTACAAAATTAATTTTAAAACATTTATTTTTTAAATGAAACGACAAAACACAAATTTCGACGATGTGAATAATGCAATCTCAAAAGTAGATAGTCCATTGGTTTAATGTCAATAACCTTTTGCTTAATGAAGCCAAAACGAAATGTATAAGATTTATTTTACCTAATGTAAAACAAGTTAAGGCTGATGTAAACGTCAAAGGAGAAACGTTAGAAATTGTTAACAGTACCGTATTCTTAGGAATAACCTTAGATAGTAAACTTCAATGGGGCCCACAGATACACAACCTATCGAAGAGACTTAGTTCTGCAGCGTATGCAGTCAAAAAAATCCGTCTTCTTACAGACACGTTGATACTTCTAGTCTATTTCAGCTACTTCCATAGTGTTATGTCTTATGTGACATACTGCTGTGGGGGAAAGCTGCAGATATTATCACCGTATTTGTGCTGCAGAAGGGGGCTGTTCGTGCAATCTATAATATGGGTCCTAGAGAAACCCTACGTGAAAAATTCAAAGAAATAAACATAATGACAGTAGGTACCATGTCAATATATTTATGAAAAGTTGTTGTACACTCATTAGGAATATCAATTGGTTCCCTAAAAATAGCGACATACATAATTTAAATACTAGAAATAAGAATAAACTCGCTGTGCCCACAACTAGGCTTCACAAGATTAATGTATCTTTTAATGGGCAATGTATACGCTTCTACAACAAAATACCAACAGAGTTGAAAAAATTATCAATAAATTAATTCAAACAAATTGTCAAACATATCCTTTGTAAAAACGCTTACTACAAAATATAAGATTATATAGACGATAAAAAAGCTTGGAATAAGTTTTGCTCCAACTCGAAAACTAACAACCTAACAAGGTAAAAGGTTTCTTGTTCGCTTCTTTAAAAGATTGAAGTAAACAAAAATCAAAGTGATCACTTTATTTGCTAGTTTTACTTATGTAATTTGAATTTTGTGCCGAATAGTCATGTAAGGTCTAAAGGAAATAATTTTTTTGCAAATGTCGGATCGATGTTGACTTTCACATTTCATTTATAATGATGTTCCGAACATTCGTACAAATATTTAGCTCTATGCGAATTATTGTTAACGTGCATGTCTAACATAAACAGGCTACTTATTAAAATGTTCTGTAAGAATTAATCTCCACAAGAAAATCGAGCTTTTTAGTAAAATTTAATCTAAAGCTATTATAAAATACCTTAGCAACGCCAGTTCAAATCGCGTAATAATGACCGTAACATTTAGACTCATTATCAATTAAATAGAGAAAGAAAATAAAATTATTTCACTTAACTCCGTGGTATTTAAGAAATGTATGAAATTATACATGTGTATGAAAATCATACGAAGGCTCTATAAACAATTAGGATGTAACCTTAGGTTTTACGTGCCAAACCACATTGAACTATTTTAAGAATTCGGTTATTAACTTGTATTAAAGAACGTTTATTATCGAAAGAAAAATAACCAACAAAAATTAATTATAGGTAGGTATTCCTATTCTTACATTATGTATGAATGAGCAACATAAATAACGAAACTAGAAAACTAAATGAAAATGTGGGCTAATAAGGTGTTCATATCCATTTCCATCGCAGGGATGTTTGAGGTAGGTAAAGGTCAGACCTAACAACCTACAGAAGCACGTAGGTATGGAGGAAGTTGTGAACTTTAAGAAAACAATTCAACCATTACGTTACGGATGACTTGCCGAGTTTACTTAATTGATACTAGATACAGCTCCGTAAAAATGTTGATTATGATTATTTTTAGCGCAAACTGTAGGTGGCCCCATAGTAGTTAATCTATTTTTCAATCGCTTCCTAGATAATTATAGGCTCACGATCATTCATTTTATTACAACTCCACACCCTTTATAATAGGTCAGGCTAGCATACAACAAATTAAACCTTTTTCGCGTCATTTGCAATGAAAGATCTTTAAATTAACTTTTCCAAAACACGCAAGCCGAGCGAAGCACAATTCGCAAGAAATGTATTTGAATAATGTATTTTCTTGCAAGTTGCAGGCGTAACTCTTTACACCTCACACGGTTTCTACGTTCAGTGTTACATGGTAAAGTTTTTATTTCGCAGATCTAATTGTTTAACTCGGTCATCATCAACATAATATGCAGGCGGATTTGAACATCTAGGCTTAATAAACAATCATTGGGTAAGTGTGTGTAGTGCACGGCCGGTTAATTACCTGTGTAAAATCGATTTTATAAGTATTTAAAAAGCTACAAAGTGATAAAACACATCTGGAGCATTACTTTAGGACCCATCTACATAATATTTTAGAATTTCAAATACCCAGTTTTAAACTTTGGTGCGATATTTTTAAATATATTATGTAAGTTGTAATTTTTGTATTCGATTGAAGTCGATTGTAAGAATATTAAACGTAAAAGTCAAAGATTAGAACTTTTAAAGAAAACCTTTAAAACAATATATACATAGCTAAGTACTCACCCAAAAGCTTTCCACATAATTAGAAAATAGAAAAACTCCCGGAAGCGACATGTTCACCGAATTAGGACCACAACTGAACTGGCAACGGGAACCAGCGTCAGTTCTTATAAGCACTTTTTGTTTACCAACATCACATTGAAACTTTATCAACTCCCAAAGTTAGTCGATAGATAGGGAGACGGCGGCCGGTCGCCAAGCGCGCTCAACACTTAGCTCCGCACTGAGAAGCAGCCAGCACGTTGTGCCTCTATATACCTACATACTTTTTGCTTTGCCTGAATGCTTCATTTCACGCTCTACATGCACGAATTAATATACTGCACCGTGGATATTGAATTGAGTCTTCTTGATAAGTCTTTGGACCTACAGTGTAGATCACCAGCAAAGCGCTGCCTGGCTTTCTCGGTTGCGCTGTTTAGTTAATTGACCCAATAAATAAAGTAGCCCAAGGGCTCCAAATAGTCCAAGGTGAGTATTTAATTATTTTTCAATCAAATGCAAGTAGAGTCCTTGTTTCTAGGGCCCAGTTAATCTTGATTTGAGTGCCATATGTTAGATTGTGTATTTTCAAATCAAGGCTAATGGCATAAATATGAGAGGCATATGCCCAGCCCAGCACTACCAGTGGGTCTACAAAGGGTTGATGATGATTTTCCAAACGGTTGCCTTATAGGATTTCTCTCATGAGTAGTTTAAAGCTCGCTCATTGCCATGTGACAATAATGAATGCATAATATATTAAAATTATGATTATCTATCATAATCTTGGGAGAAGATTCAAATAGACTACCATGCTTTTCAGACTTGTTTTGCATAATTGGAATCATTTGAACAGTAGGTATGAGTAGAATCAGCTACGTACGTAGATACTACGTAACCTACCCATTTTTTTTTTAGTTTTGGTATTTTACATTTATACTTAGGTACCTACTATGAACTGAAAACAAAAGAGAGCGGGTAAAATCAACAGTAAAATGATAAAAATCTAGAAAACCTAGATCGGAACTATATAAATGTAAATGGAAGCAAAATAAATAGGTACATAATTATGAAAAATTTAAAAACACACGTAAGTATTTAGAGATAATTGCCATTGGTAAAATCGATGTTTAAAATGTGTTCACGCTAAAACTATACCTTACCCACTGAATGAACGGATCACAATGAAATTTGCATAGATGCACAATGTACATATTATGTAGATCTAGATCTGGGATAAGAAACACCTAGGCTTCTTTTCATCCCGGACATCCGTGCAACGCCGCGAATAAAAGCTAGTTGTTACAACTTCCTTAACTTATTTGCAAAACAATCCGAAAAAAGAAATCGACCCGTGACAATAAAATTAAAATTCGATTCACTCAGAGCCCAGCAATCATTTGGTTATTGTCGAATAGTGATTCCAATTTATGCGCAACTAGGTATCATAATTTATTTTAATTTTATAGAGAGGCATCTCCATGGATAGGCAAAACCAGGTTTGGCAGGCTTGGCCTTAGATTTAGCAAGGGCACCGGGGTCAGACGGAAGGCCAGACAGCGGAAGACGCGTGTCTGGACCTTGAAAAGGGATATGTAAAATCCCAGGAACTTGAGACAAAGGCTAACCGGCTACATCGGGACGCATTAATAGGTTACTACTTAGGAAAGAAGAGAGAAGATTTCATGCGAGTTATTCGAAGGCAGATTAAAGTGCACAGTCCAGTCAATGAATGATTTTAGATTCAAAATCGAAAGCAGAAATTTTAACTTCTTTATATTTTGACTATTTAGGAAACAAACATACCTACCTACTAAAAGTCTGCACCCCTCTATGGTGAGCCCTGGGAGGGGCACCACTAAGAAGGTCCTGTTTTTTAGTTTTTTGTTTAGGTAGGTACATCTCGTAAACCATGCGTTATGGGAAATTTTGTTATACGGTATCTACATAATGATAGCTGATCAAATGTTTTACAACTTTGGTACACTTTTTACCTATTCCGAATAGTTGTCTAGATATGAACTTCGAAAAACGGTCGATTTTCAAAATGTGTTTCAGAGATGACAGGCTTTATTTGCCCTATTTGTTCCGTAAATGATTGAATCGATTGGCAGACCAGATATTTTTGCAAACCTTTATTTTTTAAAAGTATTTTTTATAAACTTAAACAAGTTTTATATTTCTGTATAAACAGATTTTTTTATTTTAAACAAATATTAAGGGACTTTGTCGCTAAGCGACCACATTAAATAGTACCTACCTAAACATTAGGTAGGTAGGTAACTATCTAAGTACTCGCCTAAGTAAGAAGGCAGGTAACTACAAGATTTACATTACATACCTAGGTATTTACAAAATTACTGAAACCTGGCGCGATCCTATTTTGTTTTTCGTATATCTACTGGAGGCAATTGCAACATTTGCTTGAACTAATCGAGCACGTACCCATGCTCGATGCTTGAACTACAATACTGAGGGCAGACCGCCGTCGTCGTCGCCGGCGCAATGAAATATATAGTCTTTTTTAATTCATTTAAACAAATTAAGCAGTGATTTAAATAATAGACTTCCATAATGTAGTTCAAGCAAATGTTGTTATAGTTATTTTGGTATAAATATTAAGTCAAAATGATGTAGAACTTCGGAGATATTAGGGGTTTGTTTCGAAGTCTTTTCGGTCGATAATAGAGTTTGGTTCAGTTTTTTCTTTATTTCCATAAAGGCATGTAACGAAAATGTATTCAATTATTATTAAAAAATAGGATATAGTTACGTAACAAGAAAAAAAAATGTTTGGTGGTCTATACTCAATAGAATCTATAAATTAAAGCTCCTAAAACAGGTCAAACAGGTCGGTAAACATGCAACGGGAGAATGATTATCTTCTATCTATAATATATAAAAGAAAGTCGTGTTAGTTACACTATTTATAACTCAAGAACGGCTGAACGGATCTCGGTGAAATTTGGCAGCGAGGTAGATGGTATTCCGGGGCCGGACATAGGCTACCTTTTATTCCGGAAAAAAGCGTGCGAAGCCGCGGGCTGCAGCTAGTAACTACATAAAAATATAGGTTTTCTAAAATTTTTAGTTTTATAAAAGTTTTATGATTATTTTAGTAGAGGAAACGAACTAATAATAACAAGTGATTATTATTTCGAGCAACAAACGAAAATCATAGAATTTGACAATGAAACTGTGCAATTTCTTGTTTTTTTTTGTAATTGCCCTCTTAAGAGTGCGCAACATGCGCCATTTTGTGAAAAGGATAGGCATAGGATTTCGTGTTCATTGGAGTAGGACAGAGTATACGTTTTTGGAGCGGCGTAAGCGCAAAAATCAAGTTTTTGCTTATTTAGGTAGGTACACGAAAACTACACAACTTATGAAGGAACTGTTTCAAGGAACCAAATAATTAGTAATAACCTACGAATCAAAACATAAACCATTTCAAAAGACCGGGTTCCTGAGTTCTCGACCAAATTATGTGCGAAACAGAGCACTTTCGTTATTTTTTTCACTATGTTGTTTTCACGTTCAAAGAAAGTTTAAGTTTTTTACCACGGGGATCCCGTGAGTACTGAGATCTCTGCCTAGTTTGACAACCATACCTGGTCTGCTAGGTTCACCTCTTAATTGTTAAATTTATTTTATTTTTATAACCTATTTGTTGTTATACTGTTGAACTGCTGGGCACCACATGCGGTTAAGAATTTGCACCAAACTCTTCCCGCGGGTGTCGTAAGAGGCGACTAAGGGATATTCACCAGGGGCGGGCAGCAGCACAATTCTACCACCGAACTGCGATCCCTAACCCGCATGCCCAGCGTGAGGATTATAGGCCTCCCATAAGGTAAAAGCCAATAGGGAAAGCCTGCGTCCAACAGTGGACAAGTATGGGCTGATGAGGATGAGTGGCAATAGTAATGCACTCTCTGTCTACGAATACATTTTATTCGTAGCTCTCTGTAAAAAACTCAACTGTCTACCTTTCACGGTTCAAGCCTTGACAAACGAAGAGTAAAAATAGCCAAAAATCAAGTTTTTTGTATGGAGTCCCCCTTTAATTTGTATATTTGTTTTATTTAATTTTAATCTCGCATCAACTCGAAACGATCAACCTTATACTTACTTAGATTTTCCCGTTGTACTGAACAAGTTAAAGTCACACTCTTCAAAGCTTACTGTCAGAGTTTGTACACGGGAAGTCTGTGGGTCCGGCATACCTAAAGATCGATGGACGCCCTACGAGTCCAATATAATAATATATTTCGGATGATGCTGCGACTGCCCCGATTCTGCAGTGCGTCGGGAATGTTTGCGCAGTATCACACTGATGGTTTTCATGCCATCGTGCGCAAGAGAACTGCGTCCCTAATGCGCAGAATAAGGGACAGTCGCAACAGCATCCTGCGGACTGTGGCAGAGGGGGATCTTCTCCACTCTGGAGATACTTTGTGGTGAGGGTGATCAATGAAGGAAGATATTTCCTTCATTGATTATCCTTACGTCATCTGGCACAGTTGTTTTTATTTATTACTTTGTTCTTTTTATTATTATTATTATTTTTGTTTTGGTTGTATATTAATGTGTTCTTTTGTCGTAAAGTTATGGACTATTGTTGTCTGAAATAAAATCTTTTTATTTTTATTTATTCTTTGTGATATTAGAAACAATAAACGTAAAAAAAAAAATTGTCGATCACAAAAATCAATTTTGGCGCCATCTATGAAGTTGACTCCTTGACACTGACTGGCAGAGTTGTAGTAAAAAGTAGGCCCCATACAACAAGAAGTTGAAGTTTATTTTTTGGAATTTGTTTTGCATTTTCTAGAAATAAGATCACTGATTTTTAAGTAGTAATATGGAATAAGATGGATGGTATGTCTTTCAATAAAGTAACGCATGTTCTGTTCGATCTAGACGGATTATTAATTGGTGAGTTTCAAGCCATTCCCAACCATTGCATAATATTTTGTTTTTTCCGATTAATTTCTCACATGTTCAATGATTCTTTAGACTCGGAAGGTGTTTACACCGAAGCTTTCACAAGAGTGAGTGCTAAGCATGGGAAACAGTTCACATGGGTGCTAAAAGCGAGCCTGCTGGGGTTTCAAGGGCATGAGTGTGCTCAGAAAATAATAAAGGAACTTGACTTGCCAGTCACGGTGGAAGAATTCCTATCTGATTGTCAAGAGGTTTACGCTGAGTTGTTCCCCACTATTAAGTTAATGTCAGGTACCGAAAAACCTACTATATAAACTAATTATTAACACAAAATAGGTACTTATATTAATAAATTGCCTTATTAAAAAGTGGTTGTAGTTATTTTAACTTAATCTAGAGATCAAGAATGGAATTGGCAGCCTTAACGCTTAAAGCCACTTCTTGCAGATCAGTCTGATTGGTTCTCTATTTCTATCTGAGCAAGAAATCAGAGATCGGAGCATGATAATTTTAAAGGTTTGGTAGATACCTTTCTTTTGATGTCCCAGGATGAGTTTTTATGAGAGGGCAATAACTGGGTTTACAATGTAACCTTTACTTTCTTTTTCCAGGAGCACAAAAAATTGTAAAGCACTTAAAAAAGAAGGGAGTCCCAATAGCAATTGCCACAAGCTCAACTCAAGACAGTGTTAAAAAGAAAATGCAAAACCACCAAGAATTTCTTCTGTTATTTGACCATCTGGTAACAGGCTCAGATCCGGATGTTAAGAGAGGAAAGCCAGATCCTATGATATTTTCAGTCTGTGCATCACGGTTTCCGGATAACCCAAACCCAGAAAATGTAAGACAAAAAATAATACCAGCTTTACTTAGTTTACAATTTTAGATAGATGTAAATGAGAACAAAGGATGTTTGTGTACCATTTGAGATTTGTAATTTCTTAACATTTAATACAAAGTTTTTCTCAAAGTCAAATATACATGCAAATGACAGGCAGGTGTCCCTGAATTAAATTGTTATATTACCTAAAGCACTAATTAGTCACTATTATGACATGCTCTCTTGTACAGTATCTTGGTTTATCCTCTGAGCCCTTCCTATCTCAAGCGGTGCTGCCTCTTTCTACAACAAATCTGTCACTACAAGCTATGTATCTATGGAATGCTCTCCCCCTGGACACCAGACAAGCAAAATCATTCCATATATTCAAAAAACTACTTCATCAGCATTATCTGTCATCGTAAAAATTAGACAACAAGTGTCAAGTGCCACAGTCAATATTGTTTTTTTATGTCCATTCCATCCCAAGGTTGCCTGGAAGAGTTTTTCCATCTATTAAACTGAAAACTGAGCACAGCATATAAGGATTTATTATAATAACATCAGATATAAACATATTCATATTTTTACCTATTTTTCAGTGCTTGGTATTTGAAGACGCAGCCAATGGCGTTAAGGCAGCAAATGCAATCAATATGCAAGTAGTCATGGTTCCGGACCCTCGTATTGAGAAAGATCAACTAAACAATCCCACACTAGTGCTTAATTCATTGGAAGAATTCCAACCTGAGCTGTTTGGGCTGCCTTCTTACGATGAAGAATAGAAGACTTAAGTTTTATGGTCTGGGCTGACTCTGGAATATAGAAGTTGTTTTAAGAACCAAGTGAGACAAAAGATCTTAATATATTAATATGTGAGAGAGTGATACTAAACTGTTTATGTATATTACACTGATGGAACATTTGATAAAATATGCTGACAGTTAAGTAATGCACTAGTGTCTTGAATTAAAAAAATGTGTCCATAAATAGGGTGTAGTGTCCATAATGCACACGTAACGTTTTTAATATTTTGGCATCTACTTATTGTTATTGTACTTAATGTTTTGAAAGGCCTTTTTATCCTATTTTTACACCTTAACTTGTTAAGTTTATAATTTATGACTGTTTGAATAGGTACCTGTACAAAAAAAAACGTATATAATAAGTATTAAAAACACTGTATTTTTGATGTATTTTACCAAGATCCATATCATAACATAATGTAACATAACATTGTTCCTTGTTCAAACCAAATAAAATCAGCACTAGTCATTTACGCATATAGATACTTCAGAAGTTAGTTAAAACAATTTATGTGTTAAAAATTGTTTACTTGTCTTAACCCGAATTTAACATAACATAACCGTATGTACTACAGTAAATGTTAAATATTATCCTACCTACAAATAATTTGATTAATTAAAAAAAAACTAAAAACCGACAACGAATCCCTTAATTTTACACTGTTTATTTTTGCGGGACAAATACTAATCCCTCGGGAATAATTTTGTATGGGACCACCTCAGGATCATTCTCTATAGGGACAATAGCAAAATAATTTTCAAAGTCTGTCCGTAATCATTGACGTAGAAATCGAAGAACATACATACAGCCGAACGTAGAACGTCATCTTTTTTCGAAGTCAGTTAATTACCTCTAAAACAAATTGCGACTAGTATACAATTGACACAGTTGAGCTGACTGCAGACTAAAGTTTTTATAATTATAGTGCGTAAGCCTCACTGGGTTAATTTATAAGAAATCAAAAAAAAAATACAATCCCAAAAATGACCTCGTGGTGTAGTAGGTTAGCACGTTCCCGTACTGAGGGAAAGACCCGGGTTCAAGTCCCGTCGAAATCAAAAATCTTTGGGATATTATTTGATGACTACAGACTGTTGGAAACAATCCAGAGGTAGTTCAACTGATCCAAATCAATTTCAGTCGGAAGCGTCCCTAGATACTCACACGGTCACGCGTGACGTGAGTGATGATATTTCAGTCATCATGATTAATTAAATTTGCAGGGTAATTTAAACCTTCCACTTTCGAGAAGCTAGTACGTCATATCCCCTCTTTTACTTATATCGATGCTTAGCTATAAAGCATTATGCAAATTATGTTAACTATATAAATAAATACCGACGTATTTTGAAAATTCTCACTTGAGATTAGGGGAGGGTCGAGCGAAATCTCACAACATCTCACCAAGGGGAGAGAGGTGGTCGAAAAATCGCCTCACTTTATTAATGGATGCCCCCAAGGATCACTGTTTTGCAACATTACTCGTCCAGTTTACATTAACTTCTTCTAAGTAGATACATTTAATTAGTATAAGATGGTAACCCAAACAAGTCTGGTTGAAACTCCTCCATAGAATTCAGTACCAGGGTAGCATGATGCGTGAAGGACTTGTCTAACCGTGGATCCGGCACCATCACGACTTGCATGCCGGCAGCGCGCGCGGCGCTTACGCCGTTGATTGAGTCTTCGAAGACAAGGCACTGTAAATAAAAATAAGTGTATTCAGAACATTTCCATACAAGTTATGGTCAGAATAACAAGTTATGGCGCGTTAGTGCGCTGAGTCTATAGTCTCGCTCAGTTTGCATAGTGTAGAAAGAGATGCCCTCTATTTCAACGCAGAAAGACAGCTGTTAGCTATTTAGCGGTCTGACGGAAAAGTACAAGCTGAAATGAACTTTTTAGCGTTGAGACTAGAATCTAAAATGTAAATTTTTCGGGCCCCAAAAAACTAATGTATTTTGGCTATTGTTCTAGATGTGAAAGTACCTACTAGGTACCTGTCTCTCTCTATGACTGTAAGCTTTGAAATTGGGCAAGGAGATAGGCAGGTAGCAACTTTTATCGCGAAAAGCGCGCGCGAAGGTGCGGGTAGAAGGCTCGTATTCGTAAGGAGGTAGGGTAGATATAGACGCTTATTCTCAGTAGTTCTGTGATGCATTGCCGCATCTAGAATTCTAGAATTTCGTTGTCCTCCTTCACCTTGGATGGACACCTATTATTATTATAAAATCAGCCAGGGGTGTCCCACTGCAGGGTTTGCCGAAGGTATCCAAAGAAGTTTGTTATTTTATGTCTTTTTGTAATAAGTAGTGCAATGCCATTAATCTTTGCTTTGAAAAGTATTTCATGGTACGTTAGCGTAAATCAATTTACCTACTACCGCCATCCAGCGGTAACGATGGAAATTACCTTGATTTTGGTCTAGTCTCTGAGTAATATTTTCAAGTAAATCAATAGGTAATGAGTGTACTTAGTAAGTAGTATAAGCTTTAGACAGGGCGGTGGACATAGGCCTCCCCTTATGAGCGCCCTGTGGCTTGAAGGATAAGAACAGTTGGAAATCGTCAGCATAAATGTGATGCTGGCAATGGGTGAAAGTCTACTATGTCGGCACAGTACAGTGGGCAGTTGGGCCGAGCACCGACCCTGTGTGTGGCACACCGCGCAGTACAGGCCTGGGACTGGATTTTAGAGTAACTAGAAGGAAGTCGTCTTAAACTAACCTGATCAGGAGAAGGTCGCTCCGGAAACTTATTCGCCGCTACAATAAACACATCTGGATGTGGCTTCCCCCTCTTCACTTCCGGGTCTGATGAGCCCCAAGTTTTGTACTGAAAGAGGTTGAATAGGTCTTGATGGTTCTTTGATTTCACTGCATAGCTCTCTAGGCTACTGCTTGTGGCTAGACCGAAAGGGATGTTGTGGCTGTGCAGGTGCTCGATTAGTTTCCTTACACCTGTAAATATGGATGATTGATTAGGTATTTCCCACATGCTGGCCAGGTGGTACCTACCTATTTAATTATTGTAAGCGTGTCAAAGTATTTTTGTCATCATACATCATTGAGCCGCGCGTGATCGTAGATACCGAGTGAAAGGATTTAGGAGGCCTGTACCCAGAAGTAGCTCAAAATTGTAGGACGAAAAGAAATAATGTGGAGGTACTGAAAACAACAACAGATTTTTCATCTGATAATGTACACAAATTCTGTTGTGTTGCTTTATTAATTTGCTCATAAATGTAACTCAATTTATGGGCAAATTAATTTACTCGTCCATTGAGCGTTAGGTACCCCAAAACTACGTAAAGTATCTTAGAGCATTGACGACGTAGGTGTGCGAAAGCAAAATGCAGCCTTCTAGGCATTAGGTTCTAGGTATTTAGTTTGTATTTAATAGCTTAAGATAAGAGCATGAGTTGTTGTGTTCATTACTATACTTACCATAGAGACTGAGGCTTACGGACAAACCGATCAACGGTTTATGTTAGCTGTAGAATAATAATATGTATGTAAACAATGTTTAATATAAAAAAATATAAAAACACACACGACATTGCGTACAAAACGACATTGGTGTGTTACAAAACGACATTGGTGAGATGGACCTCCAAGGGCTTAGCCCAAGGGGACCCGATATCTCCATTGTTATTTAACGAGATTTGTAACAGTGTTTCATCTTCATCACAAATTGCACAATACGCAGACGATTTCGTTATTTTTGCAAGTGACAAGAAAGTAGAAAATTGTGTATCAAACATTCAAAATTCATTAAATAATATTGCTAAAATCCTAATTGAAATCGGTTTAGATATTTTGGCCCATAAATCCAAATTTGGTTTATACACTAGGGGTCGCAGACAACATCAAATAGAATTAAACGTAAACAAATCACCGTTATCGTGCGAAGCGAACATTAGATATTTAGGTATTTGGCTAGATCGATCGCTACGATGGGGTCGACATATTAACGAAGTTAGTGAAAAGACACAAAAGTTTTTAATCATTTTGAAAGTTTTAGCCGGTTCTGGGTGGGGGGTCCATCCCAAACACTTGAGGAGACTTTACATAAACCTTGTTAGAAGTCGTATCGATTTTGGCAGCTACTTATACGACAATAGCGCTAAATGTCATACTTATAAAATAGATAAAATACAAAATCAGGCTCTTAGAATCATAGGAGGTTTCATAAAAACAACACCAATACACGTGATGGAAAGCGAGATCTGTGTACCTCCGCTAGCAGTAAGAAGACAATATCTGGCTTTTAAATTTTGTCTTAAAGCGAAATCTTGGACAAACGGTGCCACAATAAGCAGCCTGAAATCGCTCAGTGCTATTGGCGAAAATACATATTGGTCGAATAAAAAGAAACCGTTATTAATTAGTACATTTAATCTAATAGATAAAGAAAAAATTACATCTTCTAATCCACTTGAAATGTTTTTGCTAGAATCATGGCTATCGAAAATTAAAATAAAGTATATAATAAGAGATAGTTTAGAATGTGTTCAAATGGCGAAAAAAGATTATGACCAAAATTTGCTAAGAAACGACATTTTATGCGAATTGGACAAAAAATATAGGAACTGGTTTAAAATTTATACTGACGGTTCAAAGAGCGCTGGTGCGTCGGGCGCCGCTTTCTATGATGCATTTTATAAGCGTGGAGAATGTTATAAAAACACGTCTAATGTGTCCATTATGTCGTTGGAACTATTTGCCATATCAGAAGCCTTAACGTACCTTAAATACAATGTAGACACTCAATTGGATTTTGTCATTTACAGCGATAGCAAAAGTGCCTTACAACATATAACTAGTTGTATTCTAGGTAATCGAGGTAGGTACTATGATTGCGTATGAGGTACTCCGAAAAATAGAAGAGTTTTCTGTGAGCATTGTCTTGCAGTGGATCCCTTCGCATATAGGCCTGTCGGGAAACGAGGAGGCTGACCGACTAGCGAGAGCAGCTGGTTCAGATGGCTCAGAAACTTTTATTTTACAGTCCTACTCGGAACTTATACCTAAATATAGAAGATTGAGTAACGTATTTTGGCGAGAATATTTCGACGAACGGTCTAAAACAAAAGGAATTTGGTTCAAAATTATACAAAGTCAGCCTCCCAGTTTACCGTGGTTCATGGGCGACATTAGCAGAAGAGACGTAGTAGCGGCACACAGGCTTCGTTCGGGACACATGCCACTTAGAAAATTTGCGTACTTAATGGGCAAAGTAACATCACCCAACTGTGAGACGTGCGACAAGCCGGAGGACGTGCACCACGTGCTGGTGGAGTGTGTCCAGAACCAGGCCAAGCGCCAGCAGGTTCTCCAGGAACTTAACATCAATGTTCTTGATGTAGGCGCCTTCCATCAAATACTAGCTCATCCCAACACCAGTGAGGCTAGGTTGCTAATTGATTTAGCGTACTGTGCTGGATCAAGTGGCAACTTAGCTTCATAAGTACAACACGTGTAGGTAGGTAGTTAAGTTGTGTAGTTTATAAGTTAATTTTCTTTTATGTTTATTTTGTTTTGTTCATTCCAGAAGTGTTATTTTTGTTTACTTTTAAGGTGTTTTTATTGTTACTTTCATATAGTCAACCGACATTAACATTGTTAAAAGGTTGTAAAATCTGAATAAAAAAAAAAAAATATTTAATATAAAAAAATATAAAAAGAAACTTTTATATCTATCATGGTTATTAACACTAAAATAATGATTTTAGTGTTAATAATGAAAAATAATAATTTGAATGTTGCGGCGACTGTGCCGAAATATAGAAAAACTCAAATCATGGTAAATATCCCGGTATAAATGACTTAAGTGTAAAATAAACTGAATCCACTGCTAGACAGGCCTCCCCCAATGAGCGCCATAGCGCCCTGTCTTCATCTGGCCGCGTCCAGCATCAGCCAGATAGTTTAATAGAATCTTAAAAGTATGTTTCTTACCCGAAAGCACCGTGCAAGTAGGGAACAAATCATCGAATATCTCCTTCGACTCCGCTATAAACTCATCGACACTTAAAGGCAACTCCAAATCGTCTATAATGGTTTGTGAAAACTCGCGGCTCTTCTGCCCCATTATCTTGCATTTCAACGAGAAAGTAAACTCTTTGCCGTAGCGAGAGGCTATCTTTTGGAAGCCTATTGAGTAGAGATCTTCTGTGTCTGAAAATATAAGTAAAAGTAAGTAAGTACCTATACTTACCTAATGATTTTTCAGAACTACTCAGAAGTTTCAGCTACCTACCTACTGATAGACAAGATATGCTTGTCTTATTTTGATGCGTGTTAATAACGTCTGAGTGAAAAAGACAGAAGATAATACCAAGTTCCATGACCTAGGATAAATCTCCAAAAAATCAATTACCTCATTGCTCAACCCAACCCAACCCGATTGATCAACCCTTGTTCCAAACTTTATTTTAAAAATTAATTCTGTTATGTGTAGGTACTTTTTTGTATATCTGAAACTGTGTGACTTAAACTACTCTAATCTATGGATCTTTGTGTTTTCTGAATCAATAACTGAATTTAATTGAACTTACTAATTCTTTCCTAGTTAATAAAGCTTGTATTTGTACCCCACATAAATATTGTTAATATTTTAGCAACGCCATCTAGGCCCCAGGTAAGGAATTATACACATGACATAAAGTTTGTAAACAAATACTAAAATACAAGGGCCATGTAACCCAAAGAGTATATTAAGTAATGTAACCACGGAACAAATTATAGGTAATTTATCGAACGTGCACAAGTGATATTATATCATAAGTAATTTATTAAACACCAACTTACTCAGTATCAATCCATCCATATCAAATAAAACATGAGTAACTTTTTTAAACACCATTTTTATTGCAGCACAACAGTTTTTGTCAGCGGAATGATCTACAAATAATTGTTTGTCAACTTGAGAAGCGCTTACATCATCCGAGATCTACTATCTTATCTGCATACAACACACATACGGGATCTGTAACACGCTAATTGTCATTCAATGTGAATCTTATCTTATGTCACTGTGTTATCGTACACTTTTTATTAATAGTTATTGAAATTGTCACTTGTTCAGCAAACAACCTTGCATTGTTTACGTGAATACAAAATGCAGACTGTAATGTAACAACCATGAAGCATAATAAGAAGGCTATTCTTATTAATGTTGCTTAGGTAAATTCAATGGATGGTTATATTAATAAAAAAGTTCATTAAAATCAGAACAAGACTTGGAACAAGCAGCAATATAAAAACTATAAATTAATTATCACATTTGTTTTAAAATATTAATGTACCTACACATACACTTAGGGAAAAATTAGATCGTCGTATCACCTACACTAAACAATTACTGGCTGAGGCACATGATATTATGCTAAATGGAACAGTGTGTACTACTGTGTCAATTATGAGCGATCATGGGAACGCGTCATTCAACACTATTTATAGCATTTCCGCTATTTATACGTTGCCATAGTCCAGCGCAAAGGCCGCCAACTGAACGCACGGGCAGCTAACGGCAAACTTAAGGAATGTTTAAAAACTACGCGGTATTGGCTACAATAGCCAAACTCGATGTAGAATGTGTGTAAACAAACCGCCCATAATTTCACTTTGTTGTCCCGTCTTTTTATACGCAATTTACATTACATATCGATTTGAGATCCTTCCTTCATTAAATATTGCTTACAATTTTATCTGAAACTCGACTCCAAGCTAGTTAGTTTTAGTTATTTTCATCCCATCTAGGTATTCGAAAAGAGGCAAAGGGTTCATCGATAAGTGCGAACAAAGTGGGTCATTCCAGCGCACCTAATAACAGTGACAAAATTACTTTTGAATTTGGAACACTATGTAATAAAAAAGTTTGAACGCAATTCGCTTCAATGTCAAGTCCTGGCCGGTAATAAAAAAGCGCGCGTGCCGACGCGGGATTGGTTATTCAAATTTAAAAAAAGAACACGAGGGAACTGTTTATTCGTTTTGTTATTACTTTTATCAAAATATTACAGACGATTTTAATTTGATTTACACAAAATGAACATAAGATGAGTTCTAGCAGTGAAAGTGAAATATTAACACCAGAAATAAATATGTAATTTGGTTCCTAATTATAAATATTCGTCACTACAAAAAGCATCTCTTATTTATTTTTCTCGTATGATGATAGTTTCTCATAGTTTAGGATGAAAAGCAGTGTGCCACACGGTACCTACCAAAATTATTTAACTTCGCTACGCTTAGGACTCTACTCTAGAATCCCGCGCTACACTCTGGATTCAAGAAATTGCTCTTGCCCTAAATACAGTATTTTGTTCCCTTGTGGCACAATCTACTATTGTGTCGTGGTTTGTTCACAAACATTCTACTTCGACTTTGGCTTGTGTAAAGAGCGGTAGCGCTAAGTTTCGCTTGGATTTCGGAGGTTTCGCGTGGTCTGCGGTATTCCGCCGAGTATTTTAGTGAATTTAGCTGTATTGAGACATAATCAAACTGAAAACACGCTTTTTTAATTACGCTAATTTAAGTTTAGTTGTACACAACCAATCTTGGCAGAACGATTTGTAATATTATTAAGCAATAGACGCGCTCGATTTAATGAAATGAACAGACTGTATGAGTGTTAAATATAAATAGGCTAATTATTATAAGCACTGGACAAATAAGCTCTGTGTCTCTATCCATTTTAATCATATTAAAGTAATAAAATTATCTATTTTTCAATCTCACTAAGTCAGGAACAACGTAATTATTATGTAACACTGTAGTGTTGCAGTTGGGTTTGTTAAAAACATTTGAGTCCCTAAGAGATATTGTTTCACTGGTTAATGCACTACTCCTCAAAAGGAGGTAGACCAAAGGCCTCAGGTTGGAACTCCTCTAAGCTGGAGAGCACTAGAGTGGCCTCCTCTGTCAGTGACTTCTCCACTCTCGTGTCAGGAACCATGACTACTTGCATGCCGGCTGCCCTCGCCGCTTTGACACCATTTACTGCATCTTCTAGTACCAGGCACTGGAAATAAACGTATAATTTAATTTCTAAGAGACAACCACACTTGGTAAAGTGGAAAATCGCTGTTAGGATGGTGAAAAAAACATAATAAACAACCGACCCAGCCAGCCTGGTACCGAGTGAATCCACAAGAGGGCATTATGAGTAGTGTCGATCTGATTTGCGCGGCTTGTTCCTCTACAATATCAGAGTCAGAGGATAGCTTGGCATGCACTTTAAGGTGTTGCGGAAAGCTGTACCACCAGGTCTGCGCCGGCAGTAATAAATCATCTCCTAGTGCATGGGTTTGCCCGGAATGCCGCTGCGCGCAGAAGAAAGGCGGGGACAACAGTCTTACCCCTGTCGGCGCTGCCAAAAAACCTCGCGACCCTAACGTTACCCATAGAAAAAGGGTGGTTCCAATTCCTTCGGTTGCAGAGATGGCAAGTAAGGAAGCTGACCCGTCTCAGCTGTCAGTAGAGGTTCGCAGCTTAAGGCAGGAGGTATCTCTATTGAAAGATCAACTTGCTTTAGCTATAACAATTCTAACTAGCTACGACAAGAAATTGGAATGCTATTCTACGCAGGTCCAGGCACTTCACACTAGATATGAGCAGGCGGGGGGAGTTTCTATAGCCAAGAATTCAAATGAGCTTCAAGAGGCGGCGTCAGGGACAGCCCACTTACCAGCAGAGAAATCAAAGATTAGTCCAAAAAAGATCGTAGGAAACACCCAGGCTCCAGTGGTGCCATCACGTCCTGCCACGGACACGCTTACCAAGAGGATGAAGTCCCGGGAAGGTGAATCCGGTTCCAGTACCTGTGAACCGTTGGGTTCAGCTCGTAGCCGGGATCATAGCCCGGAAGACCAGCGGCAGTGGACGGAAGTAAGAAGAGGCCGTAGGCCTGCCTCGCTGTGTGGCACCGCGGGCCCTACGGTAACTACACTCAAAGCGGTGGAGCCCCGTACCTATATTCACCTCTGGAATATGGAGTCCAGTGCCAAGGAAATCCGTGTCTACCTACAAGACCTGTGCCCCGGTGGGACCTGCTCGGTGATGGAACTTGCGTCGAAGGGTGACTACAAGTCATATAAAATCGGAGTTCCTGTGCCGTATCAGGAAATCTGCCTGTCCGCCGAAGTATGGCCGGTTAACGCAAAAATTAAGCCATGGATTGTGTATCCATCTAGATATAATGCACCCAAACCGAACCAGCCCTTTCGTGAAGGCGGCGCACAGAACCTGCACTAAAAAAGTTAGTACCACAGAAATATATTACCAGAACGCTAGAGGGCTGAGAACCAAGCTAAATCGGTTCTTCACAAATATAGAATGGTAGCGACCTTTTCGCCATCACTGAGACGGGATGCAATGACTCTATAGACGATGCAGAGATAGTCCCTCCGGGGTTCCAAATACTGAGGTGCGACCGCACGGACGGGAGAAAGCACGGCGGGGTGTTTCTAGCGGCCGCGCCACGGATAGAGTTGCGAAAAGTGGACGTACCAGCGGGCGTGAATGTCGATAATTGTGTTTTTGAGATTATTGGGGCGACAGTGTTTTTAAATAATAAATTTTTGTTTTTTTGTAGTGTTGTATACATCCCCCCAAATAGTAATGACAATGATTTTATGATTTTATTTAGAATACTTGAAAACTGGTGCCCAAAATATAATTCGTGTTTAGTTGTAGGTGACTTTAATATGTATTCTTGTAGTGATAATGTAATTAATTATTTTGAATATGTAACAGCTTTCTGCGAGTTCGCTCCGAAAAATGAGGTACGAAATTGTAATAATCGTATTCTGGATTTAGTGTTGGTCTCTATGGATGAGGTGGTGGTTTGCCCCGCGGACGAGGAGCTGGTGCCGTGCGACGAGCAGCACCCGCCGCTCGCGGTATCGGTGCGTCGTCGTGCACCGCCGCCCGCCGCCGCACGCACGCCGCCGCCCTCTGCGCCCCCGCCCATGGACGAACAGCAGTTGAACTTTTCTAAAGCTGACTACCACGTACTGTACTCGTCTATAGCGGATGCGGATTGGAGTCATATCTATGATATACGAGATCCTGAGGAGGCCATAGTTGGGTTTTATAGCATCTTATTTGATATTTTTGACAATTGTGTCCTAAAAAACGCCGGCCGAGAAATGATTCTAGATATGTGTATCCAAATTGGTACACAGCGGAAATTATCAGAGAAATAAAATTAAAAGCAAGCTTACATAAGCAGTACAAGGTAAGTGGATCCAATTATGGGGCATTTTCGAAGTGTAGAGCTAGAGTGAAGAAGATGATAGAGCAGGCTCAGGCGCAGCATCAGGAACAAGTAGAACATCGTCTGACGGAGGATCCGAAATCGTTTTGAAATTATGTGAGAACGAAGCGGGGGGCCGTGAACCGAAAGAAAATCTCACTGAATGGAAGAACTCTTTCAGAACCGGAATGTGCATCAGAATTTGCGAAGTACTTTCATTCGGTTTACGGCACTTCAGTTGCTCACCTGGACGTGGCGGCAGCGGAGGCGGCGAGTCCCGCCAGCGCCGCGCGAGTGCACGTGCCACGCCTGGCGCTGGCCGAGGTGCGGGCGGCGCTGGCGAGGCTCAAGCCGAAGCGCTCCGCAGGCCCGGATGGGGTCCCGGTCTATATTATGAGGGACTGTCGGATGCCTCTGGCCGAACCGCTCGCTTATATTTATAATCGTTGCCTAAAGGAGTCTTATTTTCCGGTGAGATAGAAGGTTACAAGAGTAATTCCGATTCCTAAGGGCTCCGGAGCAGATGTGACCGAATTCAGACCGGTGGCCATTCTGTCGACGGCGGCGAAGGTCTTCGAGTCGGCTGTGCAGCGCAGCATGCAGGAGCAGGTGTCAGCACGGCTGTCTGACGCTCAGCACGGTTTCCGGCCGGTTCGTAGTACCTCCAGTAACCTCCTTGCCTCAATGAACTTTATATTACCGCACGTCGACGCAGGGGTGCAAGTCGACGCCGCTTACTTCGACTTCACAAAAGCATTCGACTTGGTCGATAACGACATACTGCTTCAGAAGTTAGCGACGATCGGCTGCACAACCAAACTGCTGCAGTTCTTCGCGAGCTACATGAAGAACCGGCGGCAGTACGTGGACTATGCGGGATGCAAATCGGAGACTTACGCTACCTTAACTGGAGTGAGTCAGGGAAGCAATCTGGGGCCGCTAGAGTTCATTATTATGATCAACGACCTGCCGACAGTCGTCAAGGACGCGAAATGCTTGTTGTTCGCGGATGACCTCAAGTTGCTCTTGCCGATTAGAGAGGAAGAGGACTGTGAACGTCTTCAACGTGACATGGACAGGGTGGTGGAGTGGAGTAGTAAGAACGAACTACCTCTACAGTTCAACGTTAGCAAATGCTCTATAATAACGTTCAGTAGAGCGAAGACACCACTCCACCACAGTTACCAGTTGAATGGTTCACAGTTGAAGAGAGTCGATTCGGTGAGGGATTTGGGGGTTCACCTCGACGACAAGCTGCATTTCCGTGTACATGTGGTTAACATCTGCAAGAAGGCATTCAAGACCCTGGGATTTGTACTCCGTCAGACGAACAACTTTACAAAGATGAGCGCAATAAAAACTCTATATGACGCATTAGTGAGAAGCCATTTGGAGTTTAATGCTGCGGTATGGGCACCACACGAGGCCAAGTACACTCAAATGGTCGAGCGCATTCAGAATAAATTCACCAGATTTCTGTACTGGAAGCTCTACGGCATCTATCCTTTCTTCCCGTTGATGTATCCATCCTTGTTTGTTATTGGCATGGTTGGATACAACAAGCTGGAGGTGAGGAGAGATGCAGCGCTTGCTCTATATTTGGTCAGGGTATTTCGTGGGATGATCGCAAATCCAGGCATTTTAGAGGTAATGCGGCTAAATGTGCCTGAGTAGTTCGTGCACCGACGGAAGCGGCCCGCCCTACTGGCTGTACCAAGAGGACGGACCAATCTCTTGAATAAAGCACCTCTGACGCGCTGCATCCACACGCTCAATCTTGTGGCGGAGAGAGTCGACCTGTTTTGTTGCTCCCTGAGCGAATTTCATAGGACTCTGTTATATATTCTATGCTATTCTAATAAGGTTGACATTGTATAATTTGGATTGACGGAATTTGTTTATTAATATGTTATTGTTATTTTATGTTATTTTAATTACTAGGCCTGACAAATATTTGTATTTTTTAACGTCTTGAATAATCAAGACGTAATAAGACTATGATACTTATTATGTTATATATATAAAATATTGGGTAGACATGTAGGTATGTATGTACAAAAATTTTTATTCTATTAGATTTAATTGTTATAATGTTTAAGGAGTTCTGAATGTTAATTAATAAATAAGGTACACTATTGCATTAGGTTTCCTGTGAAAATAGTTGTACATTGTAGAAATAAATAAATAAATAAATAATCTCAAACCTCAGAAAGCTCAAAGTAAAAATAGTACAGAGCGCGCCCTACAAATTTGACGCTCGTTTGGTTCTTGACGGCACAAGAAACAAATGAGCATCCAACAGTGCTAAGATACAATAGAGAACAATTTGAATGGTTGCTTGTCGACGCTGTGCATTGGGAGACTGGAGTCATAGAATCACTCTCTGGTGCCGAAGGTATCTTTTAATAAACAAAAGTAAATATTGCTCAAAATTAAAAAAAAAAAGTTAAGTATCAGACGCAACCAGAGGGGTCAGTATATTTGACATTATTAACGTGACGTGATCGTGACTTCTCCTATTTCCATACAATTTTGTACAGGGCCAATTTTGTATCGTGCGGACAGGGAACTACGCAAATCCCATACTAAAGGAGACATCACAATAGCATCTCGTTACTAAAATCAAATCACCCCTCTGTAAAAATATACAAATTACAAAAATTATTTAGCTGTGTTGTATGTAAATTTAATTATCATACAAAATGTAGTAAAATCTGGCTTCTCACCAAATTATCATCCTAGTTGTCATTGATAAAGGGACACATTTATTTTACATAAAGGGCACTTTGTCAACAAAATAATTTTGACAACCTACACACCGCTTCCTACAGAGTACAGAGTATTTTAATAGCTTTTACCTCGTCTGATGATGGTTTCTCAGGGAATTTATTAGCAGCAACTATGAATATATCAGGATAAGGTTTCCCCCTTTTCACTTCAGGGTCTGATGAGCCAAAGGTCTTGTACCGGAACAGGGAGAATAGCTGCTGATGGTGTTTCTTGGTCTTTAGTTCGTAGGACTCTTGGCTCGAGCTTGTTGCGAGCCCCATGGGTATATTGTGCTTGTGTAGGTGTTCAATTAGTCTTTTTGCACCTGTAAAAGTTGAGGAACGAAAATGAACCCGCAGAATCCACATTTTTATCATATGGATGAGATGCCCATATAACTGTGTGGTACTATGGGGCTAGATGATTATGTGTGGATTGTCCAGCATTGTTTCATTTCTTTTGAGGGGTAGCCTTTGCCCACCAGTAGGATGACCAGGGCTAAATTAATTATTTTCTGTACCTGGCAACACCTTAGTGTCTGGGAAGACAACTTCCATAAGCTGCTTGCTCTCCACAATAAATTCATCAATGGTCATGGGAAGCTCCAGTTCTTCCACAATAATTCTGGCTGTCTCATGCGCATGAGTACCCATTAGTTTCATCTTCAGCTCCCATTTGTATGTCTTTCCAAACCTTGAAAGAATCTTTTGGAAAACTTGTGTGTATAGGTCTTCTGTGTCTGAAAGAGATCTTCCGTTTTTTTTATACAAGGTTTCTCTAAGCTTCCTAAAGTTGGTTAGTTTATCGTTATCAGATCACTCCTATTATAAAGGCGAAAGTTCAAACGGCTGAATGGATTTGGATGAAATTTAGTAACCTACGAGAATAGCTACTTGATACCCCGGAAAAGTGCACTGTTTCTGTGGGATGATCAATTATGTAATTCAAGTATGTTTGTTTGTAAAGCGGGTAACACCGCGGGGCGCGGCTAGTTTAAGGATAAATACCTATTCTTACGATAAGTCTAAACAAGCTTTAGACTTATCAAGACAAGAATATAAGAATAGAAGTAATTTCCTTCATCGATAAGACTACGCGCGCCCCCGGGAGTAACAGTGTCTGTGAACACCCCGCGAAATAAATATTATGCTCGCCGGCCGGCGGCGCAGACGTATATGTCTTTAACTCTATAATCTACCCGCTGTACTGCTGACAATTGAATGTATAACGTAGAATTTTGAGTGAGAAATGGTAAGAAATCAAATACAAATAAGATCTAATGATAATTTGTAAAGAAAACATGATGCAATATTTACTCGTGATAAAACTTACTCAGAATGAGACCATCCATATCAAACAGGACGTGTGTTACAGGTTTGAAAGCCATTGTTGTATTCCCAATAAAAGTTCAGAATTGGCGTAGCAAATACAAATTCAAAAATTTTCTAAAGCAAGCCAAAACCCGAAGGCACAGCTGATGAGCTGACTGCTAGTGTTGAGTGTTGCCAGATGTTTTTGATGAGCGATCGTACAGTCCGTCTAAAAAGAGTAGAAATTAATGTTTTTGGAACTAACTATAATCTGTGGCTGGCAACACTTCATTGAAAGTCAATCATGTCACTTGCTTGTTGCTTGTCATTGTAATGTAAAGATTGTTTGCTTTCATTTGAATTCTTGCTTAAATTCTAGTTTTTATCCAAAAACTTAATAAAAACATTTGAAAAATGAATAAAACAATCCGCAGCGGCACACTGTGAGTGACATACAAAGTGTTTATGCGATGTTTAGCCGAATTCCAAGCCGGCAGATTGCTCACGCAGATGGAAGACGTTTATAAACGAACAGCGGATCTGACTGGTAAGTTATGAATGAATGTAGTACTTTTATGTCACTTTACACTCATTTAAATAGTAAATGTCTTATCCAAGAGTGGTCTTATCATGAAATATTTACTTTGATATCTACTGTTGAGGTTATGAAAATAAAACACATATTTATAGTGCGTGTGACTGGTTTTGATACTTAACAATACAATTAGATAGTACACTATCGCATTAGGTGTACCTGTAAGGATAGTGTACTAACAATATTTTTGAATAAATAAATAAATAAAAATTATTATTTTCAGGTAAATCCGAGAGTACACTGCGACGAATTGTTTCGAAAGGATCCAAAACTAAAGGAAAATTCAGTACTCCTGCTAAACATAGAAAGGGACGACCAAGAAAAGAATTAGACTATTTTGACCAGTGTGCAATCCGACAAAAAGTGCATTATTTCTATAGTGTAAAAAAAGAAGTCCCTACACTTAATAAAATACTAACCATGGTAAGGGAAGACCTTGGTTTCAATGGAAGTCGAGCCCATTTACACAAAATTTTAAAAGCTATTGGTTTTAAATACAAAAAATGTAAATCAAACAGAAAAGCTTTGATGGAAAATACGAATATTTGTATTAAAAGGGAAAAATATTTAAAAATTATTATGGACAACCGTAACTTACCTGAAGAGTTGCAAAAAGAAATTATATATCTTGATGAAAGTTATATTCACTCATCGTACAAATTAAAAAAATGTTGGCAATCTATTGAAACCGAAGGAGTTATTCAAGATATTTCAAAAGGAAAAGATGGATTCTCATCAATGCAGGAAGTGAAAAAGGGTTTGTACCAAACTCTCTTCTAATTTTTAGTGGAAATAACAAACAGGAAGACTATAATTCTGAAATGAATAGAACAAACTTTAATACGTGGGTAACCGAAAAGCTCATCCCAAACCTTAAATATCCTTCCATTATTGTAATGGACAATGCCCCATATCACTCGATTGTGAAAAATAAGGCTCCCACAACATCCAGCACGATTGCCGAAATCAAATTATGGCTCGAAGAAAATAATATTAATTTTGATCCGACCCTACAAAAACCTATGCTTTATGATTTGGTGAAAAAAAATAAACCAGAACCAGTTTATGAAATTGATGAGTTACTAAGCGAGCATGGACATACAATTGTAAGGCTGCCACCCTATCACTGCGACCTGAACCCGATTGAACTTATATGGTCTTTGGCAAAAAGAAAAGTGGCAGCACAAAATGTTGGATCCAGAGATATAAAACAATTAACCGAAGAGGCTTTTGCTTCTATAACTCCAGTAGATTGGAAATTATGTTGTGACCATGTCAAAAAAATTTAAATGGAGTACATTGAAAGAGGCCCCAGGCTGTATCAAAATATAGAAAAATTAATTATAAGAGTTGGTGAGGATAGCAGCGGCAGCAGTGAGTCTGAATCAGAATCAGAAGATTCCTGTCTGCCTAGTACTTCTCGGCAAGATTCTCCTGGGGCAATAGATGACAACATGTCTGGTGTCGAATATTTAGATTTTGATATGTTGGACGACTAATTTTATAAATAAATATTTTAATAATAACACATATATAACTCTTGTTTTATTATTTTACTAGCTGCGCCCTCTAGTTTCACCTGCGTAGTTCCCGTTTCCGTCTGAATACGGAGAGAAAATTAAAGTAGCCTATAAATAATTCCAGGTACCTAATAATCTATTCCTGTGTCAAGTTTCATCCAAATCCGTTTAGTAGTTTTTGTGTGAAAGATGAGTAATAAACATTACGTCCATCCATTCTCACAATCTTCCGCATTTATAATAATATTTATTAGTAGGATTTAACCACAAGTTGTGATGTAAAGTGGTTATGTGAAGTACTATGTAAGTTAGCTTAGAATCATCACAAAATATGAATGCCAATAATACAATAAATAATTAGCAAGTATCAAAACTAGTTATTATATAGTATGCGGGATACCAGCTAAACGACATTAGCGCCCTCATTTTTTGTCTACTCTTTTTAGACGGACTGTACGTGGGTATGGAAAAAAAAAACGTATTTCTTAGGGAGAATTAAACAAATAGTTTTATGTAAGAGAGTTTATTTATAAAATTAGCTACGTCTTATACAAATTTTTACTGTTCATCAAAATGAGCGTTTCAGTTGCTGGTCGCTTAGCTAACGTCTTCTTAGGTGTACTGGGACCAACTTCGGATGATGATTCGTCTCCATCCATTTTATAGATGGAAAACTGTATTTAATTATGCACACTCGCACATTTTTCGTGGCTTTAATCAACCGCAACCAGGGAATGGATAATTAAATTACCTAGTTAACAAACAACCAAACTTTCTAAATCGCAGTCTTCAAACTAGCACTGGATTCAGAAATCGGTTGAATAATAAAATAATAGTCAATAGTCAAATTTTTATTGCAAACATGTTGTACAAGGGATCTTATAAAATAACAAGAAGGTGGTTCCAAACATGCACCCTGCTAGGCTGTTGAATTGAATGAACTTCCTCGATAGTAAAACGGGTGATCCCCGATAGTGTGTGCTCGGTGTAGTGATGGGCAAACAACATTTTTGTGGCGGCTTTTTTGTTTGGTAAGTTCCTTTGCTTTGATTACTTATTTGATTTGGCATCATGCATGACTGACTTGACGTGAATGACATTGACCCACAATAACATTAACAACACATTGACAGCTAACTTTTCTAGGATCACCTTTTGAAAACCATCCTATAAAGACACAGAACCGGTCATTCAAAATCTTCAAAATTTCGGTGATCCATATAAGTAAAACGGGCAAAAAGTCGTATGAATACGATAAAATCGTACATCTGGCAACGCTAAATATACTGATTAACAACCACAGAATCCTAACGAACGAGTATATTATGCTAGAGCCACACTACCAGGAAATGGCAATGCCCATCATCCTCAGAGTAGAGAAATCGCAATAAATCTCGCGGTAACTAACGCGGCATTAAGGTGGAGTGGCCTCACTTCTTACACGGTCAACGTCAATTATCAATGTTCCTTCCTTGACTTTCGAGCAAGATGGACGTTGACGCTGCTACACTGTATTTCGTGACTGTAAATTTTTATTATATGAATATAATACTCTGAGTACAGAAAATATAATATCATATCATTACCGAATGAAGAAAAATAACAGCAAATAAACCGCTAAGAGCGAGTCGACTCGCACACGAAGGGTTCCGTACCGTAAAAAGCAGGCAACTTTTTCAAAGAACATCAAAATTTCATTTGTTCGGAGACCCCTTTAAATTTTCAAGTAAATTTTATTTATAGTATTTGTTGTTATTACAGTTGAAGTGTTACTTAATTATAGAAAGTTTAATGTGCTTACCTATTGTAGTTCAAGAGACACAACCTTGACAAATTATGAACAAAAAACGCAAAAAAAAAAAACACTTTTTTTGTATATAAACTAGTCTATGGTTAGCATCGGTTATAATTGTAGAAAGAGACGTTTATAGAACAAGTGCAAATGCCATCTCATTCACACAAGCTAGAGAGAGAACAACAACGGACGTAGTTACGCTGAAAGGACTCAATCCAAAAAATGTCACTTTGGAGGGCATTTTAAAGTTTAGACGATGATTCAACAATTTTATAGCATTCGGAAAATTTTGAAATATTTGTGTAAGATGACCAAAAATACTGTTATTTTTATGAACCTAACTTTATTACACAGACTATCGTGTTTTTTAAAATAATAAGAAAAACTTGGGGTTGAGTCGTTTCTGTTAAATTGGTTTTGACATTACTGAGTAGGTATTTT
Source organism: Eupithecia inturbata (assembly GCA_963662085.1). NCBI lineage: Eukaryota > Metazoa > Arthropoda > Insecta > Lepidoptera > Geometridae > Eupithecia > Eupithecia inturbata. The sequence continues at coordinate 1,394,159 of OY759196.1, read as the reverse complement.
AATTTTATTTCTCGAAAAGGACATAGGTGACAAAAAGTAAAACTAAAAGTAATATTTATTCTAAAAAGAGTTTTATTATTGCGCAAAATATCATTTATATAAAAAAGGATGTTCATATCCTTCAAAGTCCTTGTCTTCTTCAAAGTCCTCACCCAGATCCACCGTATAATCTAGCTGTGACCCGATACCGTCTACGTCCTCTACAAAATGCATCCCTTTCAAACTTTTATAAAAACCCTGGCAGTCTTTTGGAATCAGGTGCATCATTGGTTTTAGGTTATGTAATTTAACCTGGGCATTTACTTTGCCTTCAGGCCAAACACAAATGAAATCATTTTCCGTGACTATCAAATTTTATTTTTAATTCTAATACTTTCTATCTAACTAATCACAATCAGCCTGTAAGCACCCACTTAGGCCTGGTATTGTCTAGCTCAATTTAATTTTAATTAAATCCATTTTACTTTCATATGAAAATAGCAAAAAACAATAATCATAAAGTGAACATTCTGTGCATGGAACTTTACAAACAAAATGGCGGTAACTGTCAATTTGCGGGAGGGTTTACTTATATTTTAACGTTGTTCTCAGTATACCCTTATTGTTTTTGAAAATGAATTACAAATTATGATTCCTCATAAAATTTCCAACAGATAAAAGCGGCATTTATTTTGTACTACTTAATGAAAGAACAAATAAAACAAACTACAAATCTGAAACTATACATTCACACAGTACGCGCTTCCTTATTTCTATGTATTTGGAGCCATTGACTTTCTATGGTTATTTTTAGTATTTTGATTAGGAAAACTATCTAAAAGACATATTACATTAACACTTACTTACCAAATAATCGACATAATCCAGTAAAATCACAAAAGAAACAGCACACAACAGCACGAAACAGTTTTCTTTTCAACTGAACATTTTGAATGAACCGCTTTCCCGATAATGACATGCACCAGATTTGACATTGGAATGGTAATTTCTTAAGTTATTCGTTTACTGATACATACCAATTTAAACTCTAAAATCATAACAATCGTTCGGGGGGTTTAGAGGGAACTTTAATTATGACGAATAAGTCACCGGGGGTATTCGTCGATTGACAGCGGAACAAGCGAACAAAAAATTTGCGTGATTTTTTTAGTTTTTAGTTATTTACAAAGAAAATTAATTTGGTTTAGTTAGAATTAACTTATTTATTTTCCAAATTCTTTATTTTTATTATTTTAGTAGGTACCTAGGTACTATCATAATATAATGTGTTTATAGGTTATCCCGTGACCGCTCGTGTCATGGACATGGACGGGAGTAGTCCCGTCCCTCCTATCCCCCCGAAACCCCCTGATCCCAGGGATTCAAAAGGGACCAAGAGAAGGATTGACGCTGACTCCTGCAAGTCGATGGCTGATAGCCAGGCCACCGTACAAGCGACAAAATTTTTTTTTTTTCTCAGACAATATACACTCCATTGTGGTGGGTGCTAATAAGTAATAATCTTTCCTAAATAATAATAGGTACATAATAAAATATGTTTATTATTGCGCAACCATAAAGCTTGTGACGCTGTCATGAGACGGACATTGGCGAAATTGCGACAATCCAGTCGCAGAAGCCATCTGACAATAAGAAGAAGTCACCGGGGCGTGAGAGGTTAATTCATCTACGAGTTTCTCTCTCTATGGTTTTGTTGTTGTTTGTGATTTTGTGTTGTGATGTTGTGTTTTTGTTCGAAAACTTTGAAACTTTAACTTTTTTGGTGCAGTTTGCTACACCCGTCGCTAATAGTTTTAATATGGAAGGGCCTGGTATGAGTTTGTTTCAAGGTGCTGCAAGCATCCACATTAATAACAGTGCACAAGATAGGCTTGAAGAGCAAGAGGAACTTGAAGACCAGAAACGGCGAAACGAAGAGGTATAGAGTTTACTTTTCTCCTCAAAATATGCTCAAAATAAAGATAGAATGATCTTCATTCAGTTTGTCACATTTTTCTTCCAGGGTTAAAGTTCACTTAACTAACTTTTTGTGGCACAATTTTTAGCCTACGTGTTTCGCTAACTTGTAAAAGGCCGAAACCGCTACAAAAACTGAAGTAGGTAATCCATAAAAAGATTTACTTGATCACTATGCCGTTTGCAATTCAATCACCAAGCTAAAATTCCAAGCAGGCATCTACTTTCAATGAATTAATTGGCAAAATAATTTTCATATTATCATGTCTTCTTATGTTCTAGTTGAAGCACAAGTTGGCAAATGCCTTTGATGACCTGGTGGATGATGATGAAGATTCTGTGAACAGCAGTGGCAACTTTACTTTAGATAACATCCAACATAATGGTAAGTTATGTTATCATTACAAACCTTATTGTTGTAAAAGGTCTGGTGTTACTGGTATTTTTCATGCCCACAGGCCCTCAAAGGACAGGCCGTCCCCCAACATACATAGAATCCCTTAACCACCTCAAAGACGGCCCGGAGACACCTAAAGCATACTGCGAGACTCCAAAGAGCCACATGCCACATAGTCATGGCCGACACCAAGAGGAGCCAATCAAATTGCAGTTCAGTCCTTATGGAGATGGTGATGGACAGAATAACTATTTCCAACAAGAACTTAGAGGTACTTTCTAGATATTTTTCTGAGTTTAACATAATCTTTGTAAAGTAAAATCATCAACTACACTATGAAAAATCTATCAAAGTTAGTCAACTAGATTTGTCTCTCCAAGAGACATCATCAGGTCACCACAATGCTTGACTTGGCCTAAACATCCCTGGTATGTATGCAGTAATAATTCATCATCATCTTCTGGTTCTTATCCCACGCTAGGTGGGGTCTGCACGATATGTATTTTTCTTCCACTCTCCTCTATCAGCTGTCATCTCCGTACTTAAAAAAATAATAATAATAATATAGCCTTTTATTTCCAAAACTTTAACATTTTCTGCAAAGATTCTTTAGTAACTTAAATACTGCTTAATAATTTATGTTGCCATTTCTGTGTTGCTTCTACAAAATGTCTCTCAGTTTGGTGTGCCTTTCAGCATAGGCCTCCTCCAACTGCCTCCATTGAGGTCTGTCTTCTGCGACTCTTGTCCAATATGGCCCAAGTGTAAGTCTTATGTCGTCTTCCCATCTTGTCTTTGGACACCCCTGGCTTCGATTGCCGTCTCTTGGGTACCATATTGTGATTTGCTTGCTCCATTTATTCATCCCATTGCGCAGCATGTGTCCAGTCCAGCCCCATCTCCATACTTACACCTTACATAATTATTACTGCATACATACCAGAGACATTGCAAATATTCGCATCTGCAATTGCAAAGCTTCCACATCGATTTGGACAGCTGCACCCGCATGAACATCCCCAATTACTGTGATGTTTATGCGGATGCAGATGTAGCACAGGCAGCGTAGCAAGAAAGAAAGTAGATGGGTAGGTGCTGTATGCACGTTCCCATTGACCAATAGGAGCGAAGAATTTGTTCCATGACAATATCCAACGCGTTTACTATTGTTTATCATTTGTTTCTCGTAAATCGAACAATTGCTTAGTAGCTCAGGTTTAATTGATGAACCACTGCATAGCAGACTTGACCCCGAAAAGGCAACAATTACTTTTATTAAATATAATGCTTTTTTTTAAACTTATTGAAATATTTTTTTTTTGTTTTCGAATGTCTAGAGTCGTTATTGACAAAGAAAATTACAATTCAATAATAAAAACAAATTAGAACTAGTATTTACAATTGAAACAAAGCTAACTGCAGACTGTTGCAAACAACCAACAGGTAGCTCAACTGATCCATATCAATAGCAATAGGAAGCGTCCCCAAGACGCTGGCTGCATTGCTCCGCTCTATGGCAATGCTGATGCGCTGCGCCAGCTTACTTATTTACTAAATATTAAAAAAAAAAATTCATCAATTCTCATTAATTATTATTTTTTATAAAGTAGCTTAAGATCCGTATCCGGATCCGTGGATGTGAAAAATCTGCATCCACAACATCCCTGTTGCATACAATCATATTATTTTGATTTTAGGACACATGAATGGCATAAACAGCTATGAAGCCCGACAAGAATACATGAACAATGAACAGTTGAAAGTCATGTATGAGGTAAGTAAACTTTCTTGACTCTTCTATAAAATGGCACTTGTTGAATATATTTAATACTTAAATTATTATTGATATTTGTGTTACACAGGCAGCTCCTAAGCTGATGCGTTATATCTGAGTCTTTGTCAATGCACTTTAAATATTTGTCCAATCTATTTTTGAAAGAGTTCACTGAGGGGCACTGATTAGTGATTACTGATTCTGGTAACCGGTTCCAAGTTTTCACTATGCGATTGGGCAGTATGTGCCCCTGGGCGTTGTCATTGCATGTAATTTCTTACAATGTAATTTCCAAGCATGAGCTTTTTCATTAGATAGCAGTATTTCCGGTCCTATCCAGGGTTAGTTTTGTCTTTTCTTAGTTTTTATTCTTTAGAGCGGTATGTGCGATTTTATAATATATTGTGTTAAGGATTTGAAGCAGTTCCATGCGGATTCAACTGGAGTAGTCTGTTATTTAATATTCTGAATTTTCATAGTCTTGTTTGACAGCGGTGTAGTCTGCTTTGAGAAAGTTATGTCTTGGGAGAGAAATGCATCAAAATAATTTTAAGAAGGGTGGAATGTCTGTTACCGTTGTAGTGTGTGGGACAGTAACTGTTACTATCACATATGACTTCACATTTATCCATAAAAATATTATAAATTCGAAAGTAACTCTTTCTGTCGGTCTGTTACCTTATCACGCTAAAACGGCTGAACGGATTTAAATTAAGTTTGGCAGGGAGGTAAATGGTATCCCGGGAACGGATATAGGCTACTTGAAAAGCGCGTGCGAAGCCGCGGGCAGCAGCTAGTATCATAAATGCGAAAGTTAGGATAATTAGATGCTTGTTACTTCTTCACACCAAAACTAAGAGGAATGTAACATTCTGCACAAATCCTGAAGGGTTTAAAGAATGTTTAAAATGTAAAATCAGAATAAATTTTAAATAATAAATAAATACATTAGACAGCACAGATGTAGGTCTAGACCAGGAATAATAACACTCTGTATCCCATTAATCAGTTCCTATGGAATATATATATAAATATATATATAACCTTTAAACTTTTCTATAGATACAACGCGTATGCGCTGGCAGAAATAAGTTTCAGAAAATCTTTACCCTCTTTTAGGCCCGTATTATGAAAGCTTGCTCAGTCATCGATCTATGCTTGAGTAACGCTTTTCTATGCAATAAATGTCACTCAAGGATAGATCTATGACTGAGCAAGCTTTCATAATATGGGGCTTAGATTCAGATAATCTATACTATATCCAACTGGTGGCTAAAGGTCCATTACTTGTTTCAGCCCATGTTGTAACACAGCAGAGCAAAGTCCTTTCTCTTTCTTCTATTCCTTTCGCGTACAAGAAACTAGTTCCTCCCGCCATCATTTTAATCTTGAGGCCTGTTCAGACAACCGCGGTATTCGCTACCCAGAGCGGCACCGAAATCCGAGTGGGTTTGCGGTACTGTCACTAAAAACTCGCGCGAAATCAAAGCTAAATTTACCGCTGCGCTGGTTTAAAGTATTTGTAGACTAGGGAGCCTATTCGGAAAACGAGCATTGAAGTTTCTGATTCCGTTTTCAAGCAAACGCTTGCTTATGCAAGCGACATACGAGCAACTTCCATTTTCCTTTTCCAAGTATTCCCCTAGGCCTATCTGTACAGGCCCTTACTATTCCCACTAAATCATCAATAAATGATTCCAGATGCGCGTGAAAGAGTGCCAACAACTAGCTTCTCAAATGGAGAAGCTGGATACAGAGATTGACGGCCTCCGCGCCAGGCTCGCCGCCGCTATCAACGACAAGGACAAGGCTGAGCTGTCGTTGAAGGAAGCTCATCACTTGCTTGGTAAAACAATCACATGCTTGCTAAAATAAATAAATAATGTCCACGGTACGCCATGTATGCGGCGACACAATATCGGGAACATCGGATGACGTGGCGTAGAATAAGTTTGTCTCTAGGCCATCTGCTTTCATTCAAATACAAGCCTCCTAATCTCAAGATACGACGCGAACTTGGGACCAGTCTGTTTCTAGCTTGGTTGTTACCTTCACTTAATAACAACTGAACAAGTTGTGGCGAAATTTGTATACGCAGTTTTAGATATGGCATGTTAGGGTAGCTGCTTTTTGTCCGCGTGCGAATAAAAGGTGATATGTCAGGTGGGAAATTATAAAATATGGTGTATTTAGTATTATATTTGTTTTAATAATACTTCTCTTACATATCAATAGACTCCAAATGACAATTGTTTCGAAGTTTCTCGCTATAACCCATGCTAGGCTCATAACAAATAGCTTATAATGGTCGCAAAACTACTTAAGTATTGCATAATCTCTGTCTTCGGTCTCGGCATCTAATATTTGTATTATAGTATAATTGAAAACCTAAATAAAATAATAAAAACCTTACTTATCAGCTACCTAAATTACTTGTAGAACGCAGCAATTACAAAATCATATCTTGCGCCCCGCAGCGTCACATTCCACCTTAAGTCCCGTGTTGAGAACAGCAGCTGTACTGCCCATGAGTTGCAATAGTGCAATGTCTTATGACTGTGGTTCCAGCATCCAGCAAGCACAGTATGATAGAGTTAGAGCAGCGAGTGAACGCTCTCTCGGACAAGCTGGTGGCGAGCGACCAGGAGAAGGACCAGTTGAAACTGGAGCTGAGGTCGGCTAACATCAGCCTGCAGGATGTGCAGCAACGGTTGCATACTTTGCAGGTAACTACCAAACTGAAATATGTTCAGCAGCGCTTGCAACGGAATATTAACCATGATTCTATAGAGTGGTCTATATTGGTGTTAGTTATGTAAAGGACGTGTCCAAAAGACACGTGTTAGGTCTAAAGGAAATAAAGCACTGAGTTTTTTGAGTTAAGTTTATCTAGACGCGCGGTAGAGCGTCAGCTAAGTTCGGAAATAAACGAGCATTGCACAGGAACCATTGGGCACACTTTTGGACCCTCCTGTCCTTTATCTCAGAGATCATTTATCCTACAAACTTGCAATTTAGCATTTCTTACAAGATTCAGTTATCATGGCGCATGCAACTGTGCCGAAATGTAAGAAAACTCAAAAAATGCCACACTGCATGGTAGTTTCAAAAGGGCGTTGTATACAACCTCCGCGGCTTCAAAGGTATTTGAAATCCTGTTTTTAGGGTTCTGTACCCGAAGGGTGGAAACAGAACCCTATTACTAAGCCTCCGCTGTTCATCAGTCCGTCGTCGGTCCGCCACAGGGCCTCTATCTCATGAACCGTAAGAGGCAGACAGTTTAAATTTTCAGAGAATGTGTATTTCTCTTGCCGCTATAAAAACAAAATAATAAAAATTATAAAGAAAAGTTAAAACTATTTATTTTGTGTCACAAAATTACAAGCAAAGTTGGTACAAACAAAATATACTACAACGTGACATCAAAAAAGGTCATTGCTCAGCTTTATGCCCCGTAACGATGACGCTACTGTGCGCTGGTTTTATGCGACACATAGAGGGCGAAAACAAAATAAGTATGCAAATTATAGGGGGCTTCCATAGAATAAACGTGTTATTTTGGCCATTGTTGCTCTTCGTTTGTCAAGGCTGAATCTCTTGAAACACAATAGGTGCATGCACGAAACATGGAAGTTTCTATAAATAACTAAAACTTCAACAGTACAACAATAACAACAAATACTAAAAATATAATAAAGTTGAAGCTTTATAGGGGTCTAAAGTCATTTACAACGGGACATTTACCATGATTTGAGTATGTCCCGTTGTAAATGACTTTAGTGACCATGATGGATTTAAAAGATTTAAAGGGGTCTCCGAATAAATGAAAATTTGACGTTGTTTCAAAAGGTTGCCTGATTTTTACGGTATGGATAGTCGACTCGCACTTGGCGGTTTATTTTAACTGGCCAAGCTGTGTATATGAGTTTTAAGTTATTAAGGCAAATAAATGATTTGGTATATACGTAACTTTCAGGTGGCTCATACACACGACACGGACGCCCTCTTTAGAGAACAGCAAGACAGGCATAGAGAAGAAATGGATAGGCTGCAGAACGATTTGATGAAGGCGAAGAGCAGACTTGACGACAAAGTAAGATTTAATTGTGAAACATTGTCGGACGAAAAACCACTTTGACAGCTACATTAGAACTTTTTTTTAAGCTTGGTTAAAAGTTTTTTAGACTTGGTTTATTTTGACGAAAAAAAAAAACAACAAGTGGTCTCAAGCGATTCGTTTTTTCTGCTTTAGTCGGCCTAAGGCAGGAAAAAAGATCCCTGTGTTTGGCCTACAAGAACACTTTTCAAAGTAGGTACCTAATTTACCAAATCATATCGTAAGATTTTGCATAAAAATCCAAAACAGTTTGTTAATTTCTATCAAGCGGCAACATGGTCGGTCATACCAACATGCAATATTAGTGTAAAATTTTCATTCTTCTTTTTGCAGGACAACGAAATAAGAACACTAGAACGTCGATGTATGGAGCGCGACAAGGAGAAAGAAAGCATTATCATCGAGAAAGGCGCTACCATAAACCGTCTAGCGAGTGAGTTGGAGGCGGCACAGAGCAGGCTGGTCAACGGAGAGGCTGCGAGGGCGAAGGAACGTCTAGCGCAGGTGACTGCTGAGAGGAACGCGGCTAAGGAACAGGTTAAGGAGATGGGGGTGAGTGTACGACTCTCATCATCATCATATCAACCCACGCATGTCCACTGCTGGTCATAGGCCTCCCGCATACTACGTCACAAATAGCTGTCCAGAGCCGCCTCCGCGATCTCTACAACGTCGTCCGTCCATCGAGTGGATGGTGTCCATGTAGGGGGGTTTTGCCAAAAATAGCATAAGATGCTGGACATAGTCCTCCAAAGGTACGGTTTCGGGGCTAGCCACGCTAGGCAGGCGGGTTGGCGATCCCCGTTCGGTGTTCTGTTCTGCAGTTAGCGCTGTTTAAATATATTTATTACCACGGCAGCAAGAAACAAATTAAAAACATTTTGTCTTTTGTTTAGTTTGTTCGTGGGTTTTGCTTTACTGACTTTTTTGTTTCTGGACTGGTTTCCGCAACTTGGCCACAGGTGGGCTATTTTTTGCGTGACGACTGGACTGACTTTGACAAAGCTTTCACTGGCAGATAGCTACTTTGTATACTTATGTTGTTAAAAATGATTTATGGCTCTGCGCTAAAAGAACAGCAGTTGTTTCTAAAAATGCAATGATTGTGCTTCACACTGACACTTTCCACGGCTCTCGTTTGTATGTTTGTATATCGGATTTTTACTGTTTCATTAGTGTATGTGCCAGCTTAGGTATGTCATGTATGTCATGTGTAACTTGGTACAAAGCTGTGCATGGTGTGCATTAGCCATAAATAACAATCAGCGTTCAAATCAAATCAAATCATTTATTTGCTGAATACATTATTACAGGTACATGTCAGATCTTATAACTAGAGTGATGTCAAATGTATTCAACCCGCAAGCAGGTGTGCAAATTTTAAATATTGGCGATTCATATACATAATAAGTAGTTAAAATAATCAATAATAAAATAATCAAGGATAATACAATAGAGAATAAATAATTAACAACCGGATAATAACTATAGTCTAAACATAATAAATTATTCTACTTAAAATTAATATATTCATTTACACTATAGAAACATTTGTCAAGCAGCCATTGATTTAATTTTTGTTTCAACAAATTACCATTGAGGTATTTAATGGGTTCTGGTAACTTATTAAAGATGACGATGCACATATTGAAAACATTTTTCTCATAGATACGCTTGTGGCATTGTGGCTTGTACAATTGTGCCATTGTTTTTGTATTATCATGAAAAAACTGTCCGCAAACAGCTCCAGTGTTGTTTGTTGGTTTTAGCTTGCAGTAGCAACCCATCCTTATCAACAATATCAAAGTGTAGCATAGGCCTGTACGACTAGTGCATTTCTTACTGTTCCACTCTGTATAAACCTGTTATGACGTCTGGTCTGTTGTCCGTGGTAGATGAAACAAGCATATTCTGATTCTTTCCAGTCCAAACTAGAAGTGACAGCGCACGAGCTGGTTCTTTGCCGCAACAAGTTATCTGCGAGCCAGAAGGAGTACGAGCACTGGCGATCCTCGCTGCACCAGATACTGATGGAAACTGTGCCTGACACTACTTATATTGGTAAGGAAATAATAATTATTAGAATCCCACTGCAGGGCAAATGACAAAGAAATAAATAATCATCTAGCCCCAAAGTAAGCAGAGCTTGTGTTATGGGTACTAGATAAGGATGTTTTGATTGGTTTTGTTACTCTGTTATTGTGCACGCTGAGACTTCCTTAATTATAGAGACACATAGATTTAAGAACCATGTTACTTGTTACTAACTTGCGTTGTGTGAATGTTCTCATGTTGGATGTCCTATTTAATAAAATATTTAATAAGATAACTGATATACATAATGTAATCCAAAACATAAATGTGAAAACTAGCCAAGTTGGTTCAGATAGTGCCTTCACCGATAAAAGAGCTGAAGTAATATAGATAGGTGCCACATTTCATAGCAGTTCATTATCTTAATTTGTTACGTTCATTCATTATTTAATTTGTGTCTTGGCAAATTTATATCCACCGCATTTGTTTTAATGTTGGACTTGCCAAGACACAATGTAATAAATTAATTAAAGAACGCAACAAATTAAGCTTATGCTATGAAATTTGGCACCTATCTATATTATCTCAGCTCTTACACACACATGCCTTAATACAACCATATCACCTCCAGGGGAACCACCATCGCCGGGCAAATTAACAACTTTGAAAGAAGTCCTCAGTCGCTACAAAATACAGTTACAAAAACTACCGTCACTCCAAGAAGAGATAGCCAAACGGTAAGTAAACAATTAAATATTATTTATGATCAGTTGAGCTACCTGTAGATTGTTTGCAACACTCTGCAGTTAGCTTAATTGTTTCAATTGTAAATACTAGTTATAATTTGATTGTAATTTTCTTTGTTAATAAAGGCCATTGCCCTCTAGTTTATAATCTGTTTCTGTTATTTATTTATTTACTTTATTGGAAAACCAATGGCTTAAACTAACTTAAATCAATTTACGTAATAGCAACAGAAAGCCAATTAAAGATTTTACGTGTAGTGACAATTTAACTAACAATTGAACTTATATAAACAACAGCTCGAACGACAATGACATGGAATAAAATAAATCTGTAACAAACTGTATGTACATAAAATTAATGTAAACCGTAGTACCCGCGTCACTATTGAAGTACCTTCTGGTCAGTCGCTGTCTGGCTGAACGTACGCTCGTACAGAATAGATCTATCATATTAAAAAATAACTAGCTTATGCCCCCAGCTGCGCACGCGATTTTCGGGAATAAAGTAGCATACAATTATTATGATATAATGCCTTAGCATAGGGCTGTGTGAATCGTACAACATTATTATTATTAAAATAAATAAATAATATCCCTAAAATTTTCCGACTACGACGGGACTTGAACCCGTCCTTAACCTTAAAAATGAGCAACACGACACCTCTCGTCAAACGAACTAAACGTAACTTTAGTCTTTGAACAGGATTGGCTAAAACTTCAATGTGTCCCCTGTAGGTCGAGCTAAGGGCGCTATAGTCCGATGGAAGTCCCAGAGTTTTTCGACTCCTACGTCACTTGACCTCGTTGTGTAGTTGGTTAGCACGTTCCCGTACTGAGGGAAAGGCGTGGGTTCAACTCCCGTCGAAGTCGGAAAATTTTTGGGATATTATTTGATTTCTTATAAATGAACCCAGTGTGAGGCTTACGCACTATAATAGTAAAAAAAAATTATTATTATAAAAAAAAAACCTTATCCGTTCAGTAATTTTGGCGTGAAGAGGTAACAATCATACATCCTCCATCCAAACTTTCACATTTATAACATTAGTGTGAGTTGAAAATGTTCCTACCACTTTTTAACAAACTTTTTTGCCGTTCTCTTTACCTATTTCACTTATTTACGGGAAATAAGACTCAGGACAGAACCACCACCGAAGTGCGATCACCAACCCGCTTGCCAAGCGTGGCGATTCGGGAGAAGCCCACAAACATTGACCTTTGGGGTGGCCTGTGTCCAACAGTAAACGTTATTCGGCTGAGATGATGTTGTTTATAACGACTTCTACTCGCTACAATCATGAACAAAGTAATTGATGTTTAAGTATCCATGTTATATTTAGTATATCGGTTATCTAGTACTGGGAGATAACTGGGAGAGATCGCTCTTGAGCGATAAGACCGCCAATTGTCACTTATTTCATAATTATTATTTTGTCAATTATTTCTAAGTTAAGTGCTTTAAAGCGTACTTTGGGTCCAGATGACGCTGTGTGGATTGTCCAGTATTATTTATTACTACTGACCCGGCAAACTTAGTCCCGCCTTAGAATCAAAGATCGCGTAGCGTACGAAATATGTATGAAAAAACAAACACATTCTTCTTATATTTTTTTGGTGAATATTTAATATTTATAATTAGTTCTTCTGCTATTCGGGACGAATACAACATATTAAACATCATTAAAATCGGTTCAGCCGTTCTTAAGTTATAAATGGCGTAACTAACCTGACTTTGTGTTATTTATTTAGATTTTAATAATATTTTGTAACCAACAGAGACAAAAAGCTAGAGCACCACCGCAAGCAAGAATCCGAATACCGTACAAAATTGGAAGAGCAGAAAGGCGTAGAAATGCAGCTGAGCTCCCGCCTAGCTGTGCTGCAGAACAAACTGGAACTGCTCGGCAGTAGCTCCGACAGTGACCTGATGGAGAGTTATAAACAACAGAACGAGGAGCTGAGGAGAGAGGTTGAAGATACCAGGGCTGAGCTCAAGTCTGTAAGTATATTTAGCATATTCCACCATTTCTCAAGACATGGTGTGACATGGAGCTGGACAGTAAATATGTACGTTAATGCATTCGTAGTAGAAGGCGAAACAGGTTTTTTTTTTTTAATTGTTTGTTCCGTCTTTTTCCCTTCGATATGGATCGGAGACATTTTTTAGGCTAACATTTTGCTTAAGTCAGCTGTTTATTTTAATATTTAAGCGATCAATGCAATTCGCGTCTGGTCGAGTCTTTGTTATACATACTTAGCTTATCTTTTAAATTCCTCTTTTTTTTCCGAAACAGGATATCTGTAAGGCTTTCACTGACATTATGATAAGTAGTTGGTGTTCATCCAACACAAACTAAGTTCGTAGTTAACCCGCTTACATTCATACTAATATTATAAAAAAAAAACATATTTTAGAAAATTAGAGTCCGTAACATTCCTAGCCGGCGGTTTGTAACGAGATTTCGGTGTATAAATATCTCGGTCAATTTAGTAGACTCTACTTTGGCCGTAGTGACACGAATGCTACCTAAAACAAATAAAAAAAAAGTAGACTATTACTTATTTTTATGCTCTAAACATCGATAAACGTATTCGCCGGAGGAGGCCGATTAATGGCTCCAAACTGTCTATCTAGATGATCATATTGGTTCTTCATCTTCATCAACCCAGTTTAGTACCCACTGTTGGGCATACGCCGCGGTCCAGCGCTTACGCCTATGCCACCTGAGCGCCATAACAGCTAAAATATCACATCAATCTATATTTACTTTGTAACATTATATTCGTTGCTCTGTGATTGCAGATAGACCTAAAATACGCGGAACTGGAAATGGAGCACGATAAGCTGAAAGCCGAGAAAGGTTCCCGCGCGTCCATGGTGCAAGAGGCCAACGCAGACTTGCTGCGTGAGTTGGAACGGTACAGCGGACAGCTGAAAGATACCTTGAAGGAAAACGGCGAGCTCAAAAACTTGTATCTACAGGTAAGGTTTTATTACAGATGTGGCGCTGCGTAGGTACATCCGCGAACGAACACAAGCATCACACATAAGGACCGATGTGGCGCTGCGATGCAGGATCTGGGTTCGATTACAGTACCTATAAGGTAGGTAGGTAGTGTAGGTACATCCGCGAACGAACACAAGCATCACACATAAGGACCGATGTGGCGCTGCAATGCAGGATCTGGGTTCGATTACAGTACCTATAAGGTAGGTAGGTAGTGTAGGTACATCCGCGAACGAACACAAGCATCACACATAAGGACCGATGTGGCGCTGCGATGCAGGATCTGGGTTCGATTACAGTACCTATAAGGTAGGTAGGTAGTGTAGGTACATCCGCGAACGAACACAAGCATCACACATAAGGACCGATGTGGCGCTGCGATGCAGGATCTGGGTTCGATTACAGTACCTATAAGGTAGGTAGGTAGTGTAGGTACATCCGCGAACGAACACAAGCATCACACATAAGGACCGATGTGGCGCTGCGATGCAGGATCTGGGTTCGATTACAGTACCTATAAGGTAGGTAGGTAGTGTAGGTACATCCGCGAACGAACACAAGCATCACACATAAGGACCGATGTGGCGCTGCGATGCAGGATCTGGGTTCGATTACAGTACCTATAAGGTAGGTAGGTAGTGTAGGTACATCCGCGAACGAACACAAGCATCACACATAAGGACCGATGTGGCGCTGCGATGCAGGATCTGGGTTCGATTTTCTGAATGAAAATAATTACTTACTAAATTTTATTACTTACCTCAGTAAATGTCATACAAAATAATCATGAAATCAAACATAAACAACAATTTCTATTTCGTAATTCATTATTTTGTTTGAGCGATTTCTCCCAGACAACCTAGGTATGGAGAAAAATATATAATTCTAATAAGAGTTAGTAGAGCACAAGCAGTAGAAGAAAATTATCAATAAAATATATACTACATACATTATAATAACAAAACTAACTTAGGAGCTAACCCAGAAGTATACCTACAAATAACTTAATACAAGTACTACAAATGGATATTACGATACAATCAAACTAGTTCAGAGTCAACGTGCTGTTTGTAGGCAATAATAAAACGAAGAGCTAGCTCTTGCCGGTGTAACGATGCAGGGTGTCTTGTATCGAAAAGACTCAGGTTGTTTTTTCGGGTTTATTGAAGTAAGTACATTACAGGTGATAAGATATCGCGGGTATATATTGTGCGCGTGCGTTCGGCGCTGCGTCTCGTAGGGGAATCTTGTTGGCTTGCGGGGTGCGTCCGTAGCAGGGGCACCGCGCTCGGCAGTGATGTGAAGTTGTCACGCTTTGCGGCGTGAACACGAAACATATTTTTATATTTTTTTAATTCGGATTGTCATCAGCTTAACTAATTACAATAAAAAATTAAAATAGACACAGAGAGCTAATAATAGGCGTTCGCTAATAGAATCATAACAAACTACTTAAGTGTGAACACTAAAAAAAAAAATCCGTCGACAATTGCGCACTTAATGAAGCAATAAAATTATATTAATTAAACTTAAAAAAGAAACATAGGGTAAATAAGAATTAAGAGTATAACTACATCATGTGCAAAAGAAGTTGAGAGTCATGCATCGCCTTGCCCTGTGAATGCTGGTATTAAAAGGGTCAATGTTCAACATCCTGCTGAAATCATTGACAGATATCTCACAATAGCTGTTTGTTTAACAGGCATGCAGCGCACGCGACTCAGTGACCAGAGAAATGAAAGACATCGCCGCGAAAGTACAAAAAGAGCGAGAACATTTCAAACTACAAGAGAAAGAATACGTAGAGCGGTTAGAGAAGTGCAAGCAGCAGATAGATAAACTCCACTCCGATCTGACTTGTTCGAGAAACGAGCTGGAAGCTGCGAATAGGAGGATATCGGAGCTGCAGAGGGAGTTCACAGATAAGCAGAAGGAATTTACGGAGAAACTAGACCAATATTTAAAAGGTACGTCTCAGCCAGAGCCCTGAGTTCGGTTTGACAATAGTATCGATACGTCATCGTGATGATTTTTCTTTGGACTTGCGTAATTCCATGTCTGCACGATAGAGGCGCTGTACCAAATCCCCTACAAGCCTACACGAAAAATAAGACTTTACATTTATTTATTGCCAATATGTAAATATTGGCATCGAATTATAGCTAAAGTAAGACATGCACCCTGTTGTGCACTGCAATTTTGATTGTGAGGATTCGTCGATATAGTCGTAAACCGAACTCAGGGCTCAGGTGGAATAATATTCTGCGAAAGACTGCAGACAGATGCTGGCTGCGGCAAGATGAAGACAGGGCGCTATGGCGCTCATTTTATCACTTTATTCCCGTGTCAGTGTTTAATTATTAAGAATTTGACCTTTTCTAAGTGTACATTTATTGTATTTATGGAAATAAAGAGTTTTTGACTTTGACTTTGACATTGGTGAGTTCGCCGTCCAACAGTGAACTAGCATCAATTCAATTTACTTATTAACACAATGGACTCACAAGAAACACTACGACCCGTATTATGAAAGCTTGCTCAGTCGTCGATCTATGCTTGAGCGACGGTTTTCATTGGATAAGCGTTGCTCAAGCAAAGATCAATGACTGAAAGCTTTCATAATACGGCCCTTAGTCAAGTCAAATAGGTACATATTTAGATAAATTACATTTCAAAAGCATATAAAATATGTATGTACATGGAGCATGGTGATGTCCTACTAGCGAGATCGGCTGCGGTGGTCAGTCTCAACGGAGACTATCCGGTGCACAAGTGGCTAGATGCTGCGTGGATTGTCTAGCATTATTATTTATTTATAGGATGATGATGATGTTAAAGCTATACAGCGAGTGATCAATTTCTATTGTAGAAGCATGTTTGCTTCTAATTTTATGTTATAAGTTTTAAAACAATCTTGTAAGGTTTATTTTTGATTGTGTTTGTAGATGAGAAAACGGCGATGAGGAAAGAAATGGAGCCGTGTATGCAATGTGAGAAACACATGAAGAATGTTAAGTATTTAGAAGAGCAGCTCGGGAAATGTAATCTTAGATTAGGTAAAGTTCTAAAAGTCAATTATCTAATTAATTATGTGCTATTGTTTCCATTACATTCACTTCTTTCAACCTGCTTCGATAAAGGAGGTGGTTCTCACTTCGGCTGTATTTGTTTATTTGTTTACATTTTGTTTACAAAATGTTCACGAGTTATTTACACCGGGACCAACCATGATTTGAGTAACACCATACCGTCAGTTGATCACACAAAACTGACGTTGCGTTCGATAATGAAACCGGTGGTAGTGGTAACGTTAGGAATGTTACCACTACCACTGGTTTCATTATTATGTATTTTTTGCAACAGACAAAAAAATAAGGGTAGATCGGTATGTCTGCAATAAAAACTCATTCGCAGTGCCTTCAGTTATTCCGCGATCATGGCGCATTGAAACTGTGCAGAAATATTGGAAAAGTCAAAACTCAAATCATGGTAAAAATCTCGGTGTAAATGACTTTAGTGTTATTAACCATGATGGATTTAAAAGATTGATCACGAGTTGTGTTGTTAAGTTTTAAAGTTGCCAGTGTAGATATCCAGGAATTTAAAGTAGGTTTTTATTTCGTAAAAATCATCAAACTATTGGCTGAATTCTCGTTTTTGTGACATCATCAACTTTGACTTTGGCAAATCGTTGCTCTAGTATTGTTTTGAACATAATTTCAGCGTCCCAAGAAAGCAACGAAACCTTAATGACAGAGCTGAAAAGCAAAGCCGAATTCTTCCAGCAGTACATTATGGAGCGATTCAAGAAACTGAACGAACAGAAATCTGTAGGGACCATGACGGATGAGGCACCAATGGAGTTGCCGCGAACTGAGAGTATCGAGGATATGGTGCAGGATTGTGATGATATTGCGGCAAAGGTAAGACTAGTTAGTGACAGTGGCGGTGGCGGCAAAGAATCGACCGCTAACAAACCTACCAGAGTAATGGCAGCAGATTACTTCTGTGCATTTTAACATCTCCACTGCGAGCAGCCAAGCGTGGTGACGATCATGACGATCATCAATGACGACTCCTAGGTATTTAATGGAGTTAACGCGAGATAGAGCAGCGCAGTCACATGAAGTCATACGGAGTGGTTACAGGGAAAAGTATTTATCCAAAGGTTGTTAGAGGAGTTGGGTTTTCAACAGCCGTCTTGCTATAGTTTAGATAGCATTGCATAAATTAAGGGTGAATTCATTAGAAACTGAGTTAAATTTACTAATCAGCCCTAATAGCATAGACAGCCTAAACAGGCTTTGGTCTAGGCTACACTAAAATATAGAAAATATTCATACATTGACTTACGTACAAGTAGTGTACTTTGTGGCGCGGCGGACGAAGGTCCGCCTGTGACGCAGGAGGTTGCTGGTTCGATTCCCGCCTCTGGACAAATATTTGTACGATCTGCAGATATTTGTTCCGGGTGTTCTGGATGTTTTCTATGTATAATAAAAATATCTGTCTATGTAGTGTATTGTATTATGTATATCATAAGAATGATATGAATGTTAAAATAAGCTTCTGGTTTTCCAATAAATAAATATCAGTTATCTAGTACCCATAACACCAGCTCTGCTTACTTTGCGCTTTGTGGTCAGATGATGCTGTGCGCTAAAGTCCAGTATATATTAACATAAAAGAACTTCACATATAAAATTTAAATGATTTAATTCCAGACGGCAATGATGATAAAAGAAAAAGCCATCCGCGACCAAATAGCCGAAAAATTCACTCTAGAAATGAAGACCGTCGAAATGAACTGCGCTAGAAAAATCAAACAAATAAAATCAGAACAAGTAGACGCTGTTACGAAATTAAAAATACTACTAGAACGAAAAGCGCAAGAGGTGGAAACATTGAAAGAATTTATCATAGCCGAGAGAAATAAAGTCACCCAAATACTAGAGTCTAAAGAGAGTGAGATATCAGTTCTAATAAAGGAGCATAACGAGCTGCAAGCGGACTGTCAGAAGGCTAAGGACCTCCTTCTAGAGTGGAAAGTCAAAGCGGAGAAGTACAAAGAACGAGCGACGAGGCTAGGATCCTTAGAAGATGTTTTGAAAAGCGAGAGAGAAGATTGGAAGCAGAAGAATACGTCGTGCGCGAGAGATTATCAGTCTATGAAAGTAAAGGTAACTGATTTGTTAACTGACCGTACCATTGTTTGAAATTTGGTTGTACTTAGTCAAAGTAAAGTTGTATTCTTTTTTAATAAAACAGTCAAATCAAATTATCATTATCATTGTCAGTGCTCTTTATCTGGTATTTTTTGTAGTAATTGTTTTATTTGACTAAGTTCATTAAATTTATGATTTTGACATGATAATTGGACATTTAATTTTGTTAAATTATTATTACATAAATTAAATACCTGTTCAATCATCATGCATGCTGATTTTTTTTAGAGTTTATGAAGTTATTAAAGACGTGTGGTTTTAATTATTTTCATATTCGAATTTTCAAGAAACCGATATTTGTAGTAATTAATGTTTGTTTGCTCAAGTGGCAGATTCTAGCTATCTAGACTAAGGCCCCTATTATGTCAGCTTGCTCAACGTAATGCTTTTCTATGTCATAAGCATTACTCAAGCAAAGATTGACGACTGATCATGCTTTGATAATAAGTAATAAATAACGGTATGTTCCTGATTCACAAACAATAAATGAATTACTGAATTGCTAGGTTTCGGAGCTGCAGTCACAGTTGGCTCAGATGGAGGAAATACATGAGAAGCTGCAGATGGATTATCAAGTGCTACAAGATAAATATCGACATGCTAAGAAGACTATTATGACTTATAAGGTAGGTCTTTACTCCTCCAAATCACAGGACCTACGATTATTAATTTTCTATCATATCAAAAACAACTGTCAAACCTTGCCAAATTCGTTCAGACAGTAGCACCACCGATAAAAAAAATGAGATGATATTTTATTTCCAAGTTTCATAGCAGTTCCTAATCTTAATTTGTAACGTTCTTTCATTATTTAATTTCTGGCAAGTCCAATAATACAAACAAATTACGATGGCTAGAAAACTTTTATGTAGCTAAGGTGCTGCCTGCAGCTTTGCGCGCCATTTTGCCTATGTCCCATCCCCGGGATACCATTTACCTCCCTGCCATATTTCATTAAGATCCGTTCAGCCGTTTAGGCGTTAAAAAGTATCAGATAGACAGAGTTACTTTCGAATTTATAATATTGGTATGGATATACTTAGGCTAATTTTAATCCTCGATAACCGCACGCGAAGTCGCGAGCAGAAGTAAGTTTATTATATTAGTGTGATGTGACTCACGATTTCCTCACATTCCCAGGACTACATAACGAAGAAAGACACGCACGTAAACAACGAGATGAACAGAATACAGGACGAGTACCGCAAGATATTCGTGAAGCTGCAGAACCAGATCAACTACCAGGTGAATTGTCGCCTGCAAGAGGAGGTGAAGGCAACACATTCGCAGCCGACCCAGGCGTATCCTCAGACTGACGTAAGTACACTCCTCATCACACATACGTCCCGAGCGGGTGACTGCACCCACTGGGGTCCATCAGTGACGTACTTACAGCACCTATTGAGGTGCTGCTGTATTGTTGCTAGAGCTACCAGAGCACTACAAAGGGCCTCGAAGGTGATGGCGGCGCTGCCAGCAACGCGGATGGTGACGGATGCGCTGCCTCCACAGCACGTTTCCAATTAAAGAGTTACAGTGGCCATCTCGAGATCTGTTTGAGTGCAGTTATGCCGTACTTCAACATACATACTTTCTGTATTTACAATATCCTGCATTTTCTGATAGCGGTTATTGCACAGAAATATGTATATCTAGATAGAAGCAAAAAATTTTATTTACCTCGCGTGCTGAAAAGAGGGGCTGGAGAGCCTCGTTGCTCGCCGTGAAATTCAGTCCGCTCCCGACCGCTTTGCACATGAGACGTCAGGTTATAAAAAAAATGCCTTGTTGTGTAATAATTAACTGTTCAAACACCAAAAAAAGAAAATTGTTTAATTCAGTGGTGTTTTACATCACTAAAATAAATTACACTCGTGACGTCAAAGTACCTATGCAAAATGTTACACGCTCGATTTCAATACAAATCGGCGAACTCTTCGCTTCTAGATATATATCTGTGGTCATTGGCTTCATCTTTTTAGGGCTTGTTTATATTTTAAATGAAAATCGGTGCAGCCGTTCTCATCTTATGCTGGTTCAAAATTAAAATGTAAATAAACAATAATAATTAATGTGTGGTAAGTGTGTGCAGTCATGTAAATGTTGTTTTAGATTTTCTGTAAAATTTGCTGTTTTCTTCTTGTTTACAGGTGTCAGAAAGACTGAGTAAACTGAACGAAGAGATAGCGAGACTCGGGCAGTCCAACTTCAAAGACGAGCAAGGTTCCAAGTGACAGGATGAACTCGCTGGTGAGTTCAAAGTTATATCACTTCTTGCCACAGACAGGCTCAGACAGGTCAAAATATTAGATATGGTGCGACCACAATCTGAAAGATTCTTTGAAACATGTATTGGTGTGTGTACCTAAGTTTTATATTTTATGCAGCTGGTCATAATGGTGTAAATTCAGATGATACAAAAACTACATTTTTGACAGTACCTATAGTATTATAAAATCTGTGACAGCACTTAAAATTATGCCATTCATTTAATTTATTGACTGCTAATATGTACATAGCCTAAGATCTAATTATATAGCTTAAGTTAGTACATACACCCTGTTGGGCTGCAATTTTAATTGTAATTGTTAGTCATTTACATTAGTTTAGGTACTTTTCATTCTAATTAATAATAATTTACATAAATCTCTTAAAAATCTGGCAAATAATCTGTTTAATTAAAAATATACAATTGGTTTGATTATGTTCTTAATTCTTTAATTTCGTTCGATATGAAAGGGGGCGGCATAATTTATAGTGTTGTAAAATTAGTTAACTTTTACTGACAAATGAATACCTAACTATTTTAGAAGATGTACTTAATTTTATTCCTTGATAAAATGTATTTAATTATTCCATAAACGAATTTAATGCAATTGCTCAAGACTACGATTGTATTACTATTGCCTAAGGAACTAGAGTAGAACGCGAAAGCCCCATGTAGATATAAGACAATAAAGAAGTTATATAAAGAATGGACATCCTGTATAACAGACAGTAGGCCTAGCACGGGCATTGTTGTCAAGGGTAGAATAGAGAAAAATTACGTCACTTTATCATCGAATGCGTAAATTATTTGAAATTCATTCCTTCAATTTCAATAATGTACGCAATGTATGACGATGCGATGTCATTGTTGTCTATTCTATGCTAGAGAACAATCCCGTGCTTGGCCTACTGATGATTTGTTACAATCATTCCATGAAACCAAGTGGTTAACTCCTGTGATACGCGAGTACATTATGCCTGATTTAACCAGGCCTAACTTTGTAATTTTATTGCGGCCTATAACAGCAGAAGTATACAAAAAGTAGCATAGTAAATGGATAAGACAGTTTGTCAGTATTACATATCCAAGTGCAAAATAACATTCCTTCTAGAGTTTCTTTTCCATTCTTGTCTACTGTGTCTTGTCCTAGCTGTGTACATAATTTGCCTTGTTAATCAACAACAATTTGTTGACAATAATTTGTTGTGTTGTGGCATTTATTTTATAAAATATTATTATGTTAATTATTCTTTATTTAGCTTTGACTCTAAGATCTGTGTCGTTATTTCTGTTAGTACAATTAATTTTAAATAAAAAAAAATATTCAATAAACGCTTTTATTTTTTGGTGTAATATTTAGCCGGGACGAATGGCATTTTTGCGATTACACACGGGACGTCCTTGCCTCTGATGTTGACTAGTATTTCCGTGCCAGCTTTTTTCAAGGATTCCGATACGTAGCCCATAGCCACATTGCCTCCTAAAGATGGAGCAGGGCAGCCACTGGTCACTTTACCGATCACTTCAGAGTTCACAGGGTTTTTCAGCAAGGCGTCTTTCCTAGCCGGTGGGCCCGACTCCAGTCTAATTCCCACTCGTCGCCTACTCACGCCTTCTTTAATCTGTCTCAATATTATGTCAGCACCGGGGAAGTTGGCCTCTCCCCGTCGTCTCTTAGCGATCAGCCAAGTCAGAGCAGCTTCCACCGGCGTGAAGCTTTCGTCTATATCATTGCCGTACAAACACAGGCCCGCTTCTAAACGCAATGAATCTCTAGCTCCCAATCCGGCTAACTTGACGTCCGTCGATTGAAGTAACGCTTCTGTTACAGTATCAGCTTTATCCGCTGGAATAGATATTTCCACTCCATCTTCGCCGGTGTACCCGCAGCGGGTTATCCGACAATCCACGCCCGCGACTTTCCCCAGTCGTGACGTCATAAACATCAAGTCAACCATAGAAACGTCTGTGAGACTCTGCAATGTCGACGCGGCTTTAGGCCCTTGTAAAGCAATGAGCGCTCTCTCACTGGCATCCCAAAACTCCACTGTCACGTCTTTTCCCTTCTTTCTGAATGATTCTGATGTCTCTTTCATATGCGCGGAGTCAACGTCCAATCTTCCAGCGTTAGAAACTATGTAAAGCGTGTCATCGCTCACTTTCGTCACGATCAAGTCGTCTATTATCCCGGCTTGCTTATTTAGAAACACTGTTAGTGAACTGGATCCATTCGGCATGCCTTTTAAATCCACAGGGCACAGAGTCTCGAACCACTCCACGCAGTCCTTACCTCGTACATTTGTTTGCAGCATGTGAGACACATCGAAGATAGATGCACTTTTCCGTGTGAACAGGTGGGAGGCAGAAACGCTCATGTCGGAGTATTGCACCGGTAGCATAAACCCTGCGAAGTTGACCACCTTTCCTCCATATTTATTATGCAAACTGTACAGTGGAGTTTTCTTTGCGGCGCTGTCATCACTGTATAGACGGCATAAAGATAATTCTTTTGGAGTTTTCAAGTTAGTACTTAAGAATAATTTGGTAAAACTTTTGGAGCACATTGTGATAGGTCGAAATCTTCCAAGTGTGTGAGATGAAGTAAACAAGCATGTTATCATCAGTCATTTATAATGAAGGTTCAGGGGTCAGTAAGTAGAAAATAGATAAGCTTATTGATACAACCGTACCAAGATCTGAGACAATTACTTATTTTGTTAAAATGATTGCTCATAATTACATTAGTAAGTTAATAAGGTAGGTACTGATATGAAGGCGTAAGAATGTTCCAATTGCTGTAACTTTTCACTAGAACACTTTCTAAGAGCTTGCAGCATTTTTCGCAGATTTCTTGATTATTTTGTAAGAATACCTAGTAACATCTATATATAACTAGATTCTTCATAAAATCCATCATGGTTATTAACACTAAAGTCATTTACAACGGTAGAGTCGTAACGTTCGTAGCAAAAGACAGGGATTGGGTAATGAATGTTACGACTTTCTAAATAGGTATTTCATAAAGTATGAAACCTACAGAAATTTCAAAAACTGTTTTGAGATGAACAAACAGATACCTTTCATTTGATACCCCACTTGACCTTGTAGGTCTTTTTTAAAATTTCGACAACACAATTTGTACTGAAAATATTCATTTTGTTTTTCTTATAATCTGTACAGGCGCACGACATATATTATTATTTTAAATTTCAAGTTATTTGCTTCTATAGTTGCTGAGATATTAAAGAAAAAAGGACAGAAAAAGCGAGCCCATAAGGGTTTCGAATCCCTAAAAACAAGACATTTCCAAACCATTTTTTGTACACAAATAGGTTTTCTGGCAAGGAGCCGTAATCTGGACGCCGATTTCACGCTCGCGGTTCGCCTTTGAATTTTATTTCCTAATCTAAACTTGGTCGGATTATTAGTTTGGCTTGGTTGTCCTATAGGCCAAGCTTGAATGAATAAATGAAAGTCTGATGAATTCAGCAGTTTTGTTGGGGTTTTGTTCAGTTTTGTAGATTTTTATTTGGACCATGACAATCAACTCATTACGGGTCGCTTGCCAGTTTTCCACTAATAGTGACAAGCCTGTTACAGGTTGCTTGCTTGCTGAGTGGGTCTTTGTAAAAGTTGATATATACTTATGCCAACCAAACATTTCAGTAGTACTTACCATACTGTTTTGATAGTAGACCAGCTGATATGTTGTTTCCTTTTGTCCTACCTACTTTGCCTACAGAATAGAAAACACCATAATAGTACAAAATTAACTATTTATTATCATCATCATTTAAACTATTTAAATACAGTTCTGGAGTCAGCATTTCACTTTTCTGCAACTCAGAATTCTCAATACTAGATAAGATTACTGCAATGTATCCCTCTGCATCAGGGTATTCCCTAAGCAGCTCCGGTTTCTTTACTAGTTGCTCATTCACTTCTAACAATGCACCTTTCATACAACTTGGTATGTTGAAACTATTCCCATCTTTTTTGTACTCAATTTTACAAACTACAGACTGTTTTAACAACTTCTGCCCTCCTTTCTTGCCTTTTCCTTTTACGGAGTTATCTAACCGATTCACTCCACCTGGCTTGAAGTTCACAGTGTACTCTTCTTTGTTATTGAAAAAGAAGTGGCTTGGTGCGAGACAGAGAAGAGCAATTCTATTTGAATGAAACATTACCATTAAGTCATTGTTCTTGACACCGTTTACGTTTGTTACATATCTTTTTGTGTAATATCTGTCTGTGAATGATTTGTATACTAAAGCCGAGGGAGGTATTGAGTCTAGAATTCTGGTATATTCCATTTTACTCATTTTGGATCAGTTGTGCACTTCCTGTTTCTGTTGTGCTGCTAGAATGCGCGCTCTGATCTCTTCGTGCTTCTTCCGCGATGCGTCTAAGTTGGCTTTTTGTCGCCGGAGTCGTTCTCCTTTGAGGCAGATTCTCATATCACGGTCAAAGTCGTTGCAGTAACCAACGAATTTGAGGAACATGTGCTGTAAATAAAAATACAATACATTAAAAAAAGGTAAGTAAATTCTGTTGAGGTTAGATATAATACTTGTATAATGTTTTTTTGAACCTGAGTTTAGTTGGTCGCGTATAAATTCTTATTTCACTGGTGTTTTATGTTTGTTACGCAACAAAAGTAAACTTACATTATCATGACAGGCCGACAGCTTTTGTATCAGAACATTGCACTCATCAGTGTGTAAATGCGGCGACAAGTCTGTGTGCATAACTTAGGTTACAATAATATGGTAGGTATATAATATAGTTTGCAAGGAATCAAATCCAAGCTATTCTACGTAAATTATAAGTTCGAAAAAACTTTCAGCGTCCGTTTCAACTTCAACTTCTTTTTTTTATGGCGCCGCCGCCGCCGCCCTTCGATCAATTGATCGAAGGCGCCCCGCCGCCGCGCCGCCGCTTGCTTTTCGCTCCGACTCTGCCAGTGTCTGAGTCGGAGTGTCATACACTTCGAAGACAGAACATGATCACTATCAGTTTTTAAGTACCCTCGAAATTCGCATTTCGTTCGCTTCGCTCGGTCAACTTCAACTTCTTTGCAATTTGGCGCCGCTTGCTTTTCGCTACGACTCTGCCAGGCTTCGCTCGGTCACATTGACATTTCATAATTGAGACTTCGTCATTGACATTTCGTAATTGACACTGGCAGAGAAGCAAAATATGACAATGGCATTTCTCAGAGAGTGGTAAAAACTCGGACGAAGGAAATCACCCTCTCGCGTGGCCTTGGCGCGTAGTACATAAATAGATTCGACAAACTATGTGAAAGCATTTTGTGCTGCCTCCTGGGAAGAAAACTTTTTATCACGTAGAAAATTGTCCAAATCACGAAATAAATGGTAGTCCGTTAGAGCAAGGTCTGGCGAATACGGAGGGTGACGAATGTTTTCTAATTGCAGTTCCTGTAGAGTTAAAACGGTTCTCGTGCTTAACTGGTAGGACGCACTGGTTGAAAACTTCCGTTTTCAAGCATTGCGGTATGGATGACGAGAAGACTCGACGTAGTTTCCCGAACGCTGCCCAGCCTAGCTGAATCCTCCTCTTGGCCTCCTTCACGAAATTGTTCTTACCTAACTCCAGAAAAATGAATGAATCAAATTCGGAATGAATGATCCATGTAAATCCTGTGTCTCAAGTTTTCGATCTTTCATGCGTTTCGTTACTGCAAGTAGTACCACTGGTACTATTTGCGATTTAGTTGTTTTACTCGTTGCAAAAACGGTAATTATATTTATTATGCTGTAAAAACACAGACTTTTCTTCTGGAGTTTTACAAGAGGACAAGAGATCCAGAAATCCCCTGATCCACTTATTTACACCGTAAGTAGATTTTTATCTCCTTCCGTAGCTAAGCTAAGTAGATTAAACTAGACAACGGCTGGACAAATAAAACACCATTGAAGTTTTTTTATATTTTATTCTTAATCAAGTAAAGTCACATAGTCTTAATAAATATAATCTAACAAAAAATAATATGGCAGAGACCACAAGGGATTAGTCCTATTTGTAGGAACAACTAGATTTCACTCATTGAGTAGGTATTAAAATAAATTAACAAATAATGACTAGACTTACTGATTTATAAAAAAGTGTTACTTGGGACATTGGAAATTCTGTGGTGGATATCATATTCACTAAAGAAAACTCACATTCACATTAATTACCCCAAAGGAACAAGCGAGTTCAAGCGAAAATAAATAAGAAATGCGATTTAAAAAACAGAAATACTGACGCCCGATTGTACTAAATTAAAACAAATGCAATTGTGCCCAAATAATCCAATGCATTAAAAAGCGGGTGCGGGGTTCGTTCGTTCGCTGGGGCATCAACTCTTGGGCATGCCTTGGGGCGTGGCGGTCTCCACCATCTTCTTGTATTTGCCGACCAGCTCTGGCAGATCATAGGCGATGGCGACGTCGAGCCGCGTGATGGGGCAGCCGCGGAAGTACGTGCAAGTGGCCGATAGCTGCTGGAACTCGAACAGTGGGTTCAGCCGGAAGAAGTCCCGGTACGTCTCTGGGTCCGGCAAGTCGTATCTGAAAACAAAGAAAATGGTAATTCTTCATACATGCATGTATGAAGAATTACCATCCGCTCGCGGTTTCCTCCGCGTTTTTGTGGGATAAATGATAAGTAGCCTATGTCCTTCCCCGGAACATCATCTCCTTGCCAAGTTAAGCCGTTGAGGCGTGAAAAGGTGAAAAGGTAACAGACAGACAATTTACTTTCGCATTTATGATATTAGTATGAATCCTAAAAGCTTTAGTTCTGCTACTGGACACATTTCTAAAGGAGTCCGGCAGGGCATGGCTTTAGGTCCAATGATATTTCTCATACACAAATTAGGGGTCTAGAAAGTACAAACCTGGAAATGTTAGTGAGCGTACTGAGTCCCTCGTAGATGTGATAGGTTTGGGGATTCTCGATGATCGCGTCGGCGATGATCTTCCTGTTGCCGAATATTGTCTTGTGGTTGTAATAAGTGGTGAGGTAGCAGTCCACCATCTTTGCGTGATTTCGAACACGAACCTGAGGAAAGAAAATTATGTACCCTTAACTAATCTGAAAGCGAATATGAATACAGTACCTACGTAGGTACATGTTCATGGTTGTCTACCTACCCACATGCTACTTTTGAAAAGCTTTTGTAGCTTTAACGACCTACAATTAGAGGATTCAATCCCTGGTCCCAGACGTTTTCCAATCCCAAAAGTTTCAGGATTACATTTGGGCAAATTCCGGGATTTTCGGGATTGAAGAATCAATTTAAAATTGCCAAAAATGTTCCATGAAACGAACCACTTTTTTCACTTGTCATTTATCAGCTATCTTGTTGAATAATTACCCATCCCCTCCTTTCTCCGAAGTTTACAAAAATATGAAATGTATATAGCATTTTTAGATCTATATTTAACAGGAAAAAAAATAGAGAAGTCTGTAAGTCATACTTTTTTAAATATTACAAAAGAAGTCTAAAAATTACCTATTCCATTCCCATATTCCGAAGTTTGCAAAGCGATCCATCTAAAATGTATGCACTATTGTAGATATGTATCTATATTTTACAGGAAAAATATAGACAATTCTGTAAGTAGAACACTTTTTGAAAAAGGGTCAAACAGGAAAATTTTTCAAAAGGCTACCACACCGTATGAAATATGAGATATCGATTTGTACATCTCAGAAAAGCTTTTGAAATTCATGTTAGGTATTCGAAATATTTTGAAAAACGTTGAAAATTTTACCATTGTCCTCTATACTCCGAAGTTTGCAAACCAATCCATGTGAAACGTAGGTACCTTCAATTTTTAGGTAGATATTCATTAAATAGCAAGTCTCTAACCGATACCTATAGTTCATATTGGTATAGGCTTGCGCGCCGAGGGCTTCGAACAAACGTTCGAAACCCTCGGCGCGCAAGCCACACTCGCACTTGACGGATCTTGTTATTTACTTACCTACCTATTATTTTGGAAAAATAAATTCGGGCAAGCCAGACTTTAGGGGTATGAATATTCCGCCATGAGGGCCCCTAGGCTTGCAGGGCCCCTAGGCCCGGGCCTGGTGGGCCTAGGGGCAATCCAGGCCTGGGTATAACCGGGCTTAAGTTGAATTGATCCCTCTAGTGTAGAAGAAAAAGCACATCTGTAAAGCACCGCTACAACTCTTAGCTCCCACGCCTCCACCTCAAATAGTACCTACTGACAGCACGCTGTTTACGTAGTGACTGCTAGCAGTAAGCTCGTGATTTATGCACGGTCAGCAAAGAGCCATTATTATTGGAGCGGTTGAAGCTAGCGGTCAGCAAGGCGTAAAGCCAACGAGCAACCTAATCAAGGTAGCAGCAAGCTCGCATGCCGCGCGCGTCTGCTGTGCTGCCACATAAGCATTTGAATGCTTATTTTTGTGCTGTACGGTAGCGGTGCAGCGGCCCATGTAATACAACCTTTACAAGTTTTGATTTTTGATTTGGTAGGTAGTTTAAGCAGGAATGATTACTATTTTTTGGAACATGTTGGATTTTGTTGAAATCTTACTTTAGCCGATTATTATAAAAACATTTAAATGTTGCTGTTAAAAAGATAACAAAAAGGCTGATTTCATAAAATAAAAGTAAAACGTCAAGAGCGAGTCTAACTCGCGCACAGCGCGGTCAACGGGAAGTAGTTGTCCTATAGGTTTTGGTCCTTTTGAGTTTTTTTTGTGAACCAAAAAATGATTTACTGTTATTGGATTTTTCACTTTACTTGTGCTATTATAAATTATAACCTATAGTCCATAAATCTTGAATTTTGGCAAGAATCAATTCTTGCCAAAATTAAAGATTTTAGGACTCTAGGTCAACGGGCAACCTTTAGGTGTTGTGTGCATGTGATTCCCTTGGAAATTTCAAAATATTCGGACATAAATAGTTGTAATTGTAACTTTTGATTGCGTTGACTTATAAGTTTGATTTATATCACGGCTCCAAAAGGCTAAGGACTTGAGTATATGATGTTAATTTCAACTCGATACCTCGTGAGAGTCAAAATTAAACATTAGGACACAGAAGCCACGTTCATTTTTGTTAAGGCACATTATTTGTATTGTATTGGAACAGACTGTTGATTTTCTAGTTAAATAAATATTAGAAAATTTTATCGTTCGAGTTTATTCATTGTACCGAATTGATGTTTATCGGCTACTAAGGCACATATTTTAAGTTAATTGACTGATGATATCTTGGTTAGCATACCTACTTATCTGCTTATCTTATTAATCCCCACCTAGGTAGGTGCACTTTCACATAGTTACGTGCATATAGAACGATACCATCGTTCCTTACAAAAATACTTTAATAGGTAGACTTTGAACTCTAGCGCAAAAGCGAAGCAATAACTTACGGCGAATCTCCTAGCGCTAGCAATCTTGTTCTCAATGCGCTTGTCAACGGCGTGTCGCAGGTCTCTCAGCAGCTCTCGCTCCTGGGCCTGCAGCAGCCTGGTGGGGGCTCCGCTCTCGAACGGCATCGACCACAGTGACACCGTGTACATGACCGGCGGCTGCGCTGAGCTCATTAGCGGGGAAATGTTCCAGATCAGAGCGCTTTGTACACGCATCAGCTCTTCAGGTTTGACGATGTCTGCTTTGTTTAAGAGGATTCGTGTCTGGGGATAGATAAGATAATATAACCTCTCGTCCAGGATGAAGATGAGAACATTAGTTGCATAAAATAGAAACCCGCGTAAAAACAATAATATTTTGCTTTGTTTTTACTGTGTCAAAGGCTACTCGGCCAAGAGCTCTTGGTCTCGCTCGAACCTAATAATGTTAAAGGCTACTCGTCAGCTCTTGGTCTCGCTCGAACCTAATAATGTTAAAGGCTATTCGTCAGCTCTTGGTCTCGCTCGAACCTAATAATGTTAAAGACTACTCGTCAGCTCTTGGTCTCGCTCGAACCTAATAATGTTAAAGGCTACTCGTCAGCTCTTAGTCTCGCTCGAACCTAATAATGTTAAAGGCTACTCGTCAGCTCTTGGTCTCGCTCGAACCTAATAATGTTAAAGGCTACTCGTCAGCTCTTGGTCTCGCTCGAATCTAATAATATTAAAGGCTACTCGTCAGCTCTTGGTCTCGCTCGAATCTAATAATGTTAAAGGCTACTCGTCAGCTCTTGGTCTCGCTCGAATCTAATAATGTTAAAGGCTACTCGTAAGCTCTTGGTCTCGCTCGAACCTAATAATGTTAAAGGCTACTCGGCCAGGAGCTCTTGGTCTCGCTCGAACCTAATAATGGGATAGGTGTGAGAATCATCTCACACCATTTTCTACGTTCAGTTCAATTCACATCAGTCAATTGAACTGAACGTAGAAAATACGAGTAGGTAGGTACCTAATCTAGTTCGTTGTGTGGATAAGCTGGCTAGGTAGCCTGCTGGTTCTTGCCTTCCTGTCCTGCCTTCGGGGGTTTCTTCAGAGAAAGAAACGTTGATCTTCAACTATTTATTACCTGCCTTTCTTATATTCACATAATACTTTCATCAAAAGGTTGCCTGTAAGAGATCGTTTCTAGGCCGCCCATTGTACTTGTGTCATAAGTAATGTCTTTTGTATTGTATTTTTGTTTGTGTACCATAAAGTATTTTTGTATTGTATTGTATTTATTGTTCACCAAATTACGTTACAATTTTCTATCTTCGTCTACACCCTACGACTATCTGTCCGACAATGAGCCCCGTATCCCTAAAAAAAAAACGCTATTTATGCAAGGCGACATTAACAGTGTGGTGCTTCTCACGCTGCTTTCGTGGCCAAACAGTTCTATAATTAATGACCTATCTCGTTACAAAGGGTGGCCGCCTGTTCCCGCGCGTTAATTTAAACCTACCCTGCATTGTTTTCCAAACGCACCGTTTATATTAGTTCTCTCATTGCGCCTAAGCCATCTTTACAGTTATAAACAGTCGGACAATTTTAGGCAAGTATAAAAGAATAAAAGATAAATATAATAATATAAAAGATAAAATTAAAAGATACATATAAATATATAAAATAAAAGATATAGGTACAATATAATATTATAAGATATACAATACCATAAAAGATCCCAAGCTATAAATGGTTTCTTTAGGCATAATTGTATACCTAACTGGTATACAATTATAGGAGTAAAGCACTATACATTAAAACTTCGGGTAAACATTACTTAAATCTAAGTTTACATAATATCTCTGAATCTCTATCATAATAATATCTAATACGCGTTGTCAACATAGTTAATTGATTGATTATGTAGCGCAAAGTTAAGAAATTATCCTGTCGAAGTGCGCGTGCGCGTATGGTGAAGATGACGACATAGGTAAACTTCGCCGCAAGATCTTGAACTTGTTTCATTGCATTTCCTCGTTAAAAACATGCCTACTATTGTTAAAACTATTTGTAATTGCTATAAGTTTAACGATCTATTTTAAACTCGTATAATTTTACGTCTTTTGGCAATAGTTATTTGGCTCGGGTGAACCATTACATAGCTACCTGCATTTTCTATTGCATCAGGAATGTATCTGACTGATTAACTTCTATGATATCTTGTCTCTAGTGTCTTTTTTGATAAATTTAGTTTTATTACCTACGGTTTATTATGATTCACGTTGTTTGTACTCTATAAGTACACAGCGCTCGTTCGCACAAAACTGGAAAATAGTTCCTGTGTATTGGAATCCTCATGCATGAGTCATACGCACTCTTGTAGGTACTTAATAAAGGTTCAAAAGCGTTTCCTTCGGTTTTTGTATAAAAAAAACTGGGTATGGGTAGTACCCCCGGGTACTACCCATTTATGTATCCTACCAAGTAGGTACGGAGAGCTGCATCATTTTGCAACCCCTTCTACCTCTAGAGGCTTACCAGCTGATGATGCTGTCGGCTGGTATATGGCCCAACGGCCTTGAGAACACAAAATAATTATTTGTAGCCGTTTAAAGTTTGTTCTATTCGTGAAATGTTCAATTTGTGTAATTAAATAAAATGAATTTGTGAAAAGTTTACTTTGACAAATATTTGAGTGAAGAAATAATCAAATTCAATAGCGTTTAGAAGAAATAACCAAATATCCGATTAAAATAATCTTTGTAATTTTACTTAATTTGTTTTATTCATTTCACAAGCAAACCTGTGTGATACAGAATAAAGATTGCCTCCAAATCGGCAAAACATATTTTCGTTATTTTAATTTAATTTCCTTTAGTTTTCATGAAAACACATCCGTAAAACGTTCCCAAAATATAAGATAGGTACTTACGTATCATTTTTGTTTTGTTATGTATGGTTATTTGTTTACCTATTTTGAATAAGTACTTTGAATATCTGTGTCTTATTTTAATAAGGTACCAACAAACATGGATCAGATAAAGATAGGTACGCGTTGTTTCTTATGGAAATCTAATTACAACACCTCTCTGTATCTGCTCCGTGCCTACAAACCACAATCACCTACCTATTGAATGTGTTAGCTTCAAGTTTTTATATCGGGAACCCATTTAGGTACCTACTCAAACTGTTTCGTGTTGTTGTGTACATGTTGTATTTTATATTGTATCTTTAGTGTTAAGCCGTAAGTAAGTATGTATAGAGTACTAGCTGCTGTCTTCGCAAGCTCTTTTCCGGGATAAAAAGTAGCCTAGGTATGTCCGTCCCCAGGATACCATTTACCTCCCTGTCGATTTTCATTAGGATCCGTTCAGCCGTTTATGCGTGAAAAGGTAACAGACAGACAGATAGACAGACAGAGTTACTTTGAAATCTATAACATTAGTATGGATAGCGTCTTAGGTTTAAGAAACCTGTTATGCCATCTAGGTATACCTATAAAATTCAAATAAATTAATTCATTGGTAAATTATTCTCCGTAGGGATTATTCTTTTAGGAATTACCTGAGACTCCCTGCCCTTGAGTTGGTCGAGTATGGCCTCTGTCTCGGGCCCGACGTCCAGCTTGGACGGGTCGTATACTAAGAAGATGATGTCAGCGCGGTCGATGAACCACTGGCAGGCGTCGTTGAAGGGGAACACGCGGGACACTTGCTTGCGAACCTCCAGAATCCCGGGGATTTCTACGATGTTCACCTGTATAGTCATGTTAAGTTTTCTAGCGTAGCCAACACTACACGGCTTAGACCGTAGTTTTTAGGGTTCCGTACCCGAAGGGTGAAAACGGAACCCTATTACTATTACTCAGCCTCCGCTGTCCGTCCGTCACAGGGCTCTATCACGCTATCTCATGAACCGTAAGAGGTAGACAGTTAAAATTTACAGAGAATGTGTTTCTCTTACCGCTATAACAGCAAATAATAAAAATAAAATAAATGTCCAAATTAAAGGGGCTTCCATGGAATAAACGTGATATTTTTGGTTATTTTTGCTCTGCGTTTGTCAAGGTTTTCTATAAATAAGAAACATTTCAACTGTAATAAAAACTAGGTAATACAAAAATATAATAAAGTTTAAAAATTTAAAGGTGTCTCCAAACAAGTGACGTTCTTTAGAAAAGTTGCCTGATTTTTACGGTACGGAACCCTTCGTGTGCGAGTCAACTCGCACTTGGCGGTTTATTTTAAATGGATTAAGTAGTAATTAAGGTTTTCTATTCTTACTGACTCAGATCTCTACCTTATAATTTTGCTAAATATTCTAAGGTCTCTACATAAAACTCTTCCCATCTTAGCCATTGTATGTCGTAAAAAAATTAATAGGTAAGTAAAATATATCTAACAGCTTATGTAAAATTCTATTTTTACCTCATTAATTAATTACAGATTAGATATTGGCGTTTAATTTGTTCTCATAAATGCCAGCCCATAATGACATTGGTGACCTTGATTCTTCCCTTAATTTAAGGGAGCACCAGAATAATTATCCTCCAGAAATCAAATAAATACCTACACCACATCTCTCACATTGCATGTGAGAACGGAACTGGTAAATACCTTTTCCAAAATCTTGCTAGGATATCTCAATCCTCTCAGCCTCTCCTCCAGACCCTGACCGAATTTCTGCAGCCCTGAGAAGGTCCAGTCCGCGGCCAGCTGGGTCCCGTCCAATACCTGGGGCTCCTTGCCATGCATCAGGATGTTGAAGTAGGCAGGTGATGGCTCGGCACCTAGGTAAGTCAAAAGTTGTGTTAAAATTCTATTTTTTTTTAATACGTCCGATGTTATCTGATATGAATCTGATGCACAAAATTTCTTATTATAATTACAACTTGCTTCACAAAATCTCTGTAAAGCCTAGAGTGCTGTGTTAAAGCTCTTTTTAGTTATCTTCCATTTATAGAAATCTGTTAAATTCTATTTCATTAGTCTTCCCAATATTCATGTAGGTACCGTACCTATAGAACGTTAACCTGGTTATTCAAGTAGAATATTACGCTTACCAGTTCTTAGAGACCACGGAGTGAACTCAAGGCCAGTTAGATAGTTCAAAATGCTAGATTTGCCACCGCTCCAAGGTCCCATAAAGAGCACCAACGGCTTGGAGAAAATTTCAGGGTCACCGAAATGCCTATTACTAAGATCCCTGTATTTGTATAGAGTTTCTAGTGGTTTAATAGAGTTATCATAGGTTTTCTTGAGTTCCCTAAGTATTATATCGGCGGATTTTTCAATGGTCAACTCATTTTCACTCGCTTCCTCCTCCAATCTCAGAATCTGTTTAATGTGGTCACGAGATCTTAGGTTATCGGGAATCTCGACTTCCTGAAAGAATACAAATGCACATGTTATGCTCACTTAGAAATTATAAAAAAGTTATATGTATCACTCTGAAACCATAAAAGAACTTACAAATAGTAGTTCCTCTTCGGGTGCTCCATCTTCCTCTTCCTTTGAATCATCATCATCATCAGACGCTAGTTCATTGGATTGTTCATCGCTCTCATCTGATTTATCTCCATCGCTCTGTTCCTTCTCGGATTCTTCTGACTTTTCATCTTTTTCTCCTTGAGCTTTAGCAGTTTTTGCATTTGCTTCTTCTACAGATTCATCTTTCTCATCTGATTTGTCTTTTTCCTCTTTCGATTCGTCCTTATCTTCTAAAGACTCTTTTTTGTCATCAGTGTCCGATTCTTCGCTAGATTCATCTTGATCTTCAGTTTCCTCCTTGGCTTCTTCTGCATCATCTTTAGCTTCTTCTGATTCGTCTTTAGATTCTCCTGAATCGTCTTCCGTGGTTTGAGCATCTGCTTTTTCTCTCGAATCATCTTTCACTTCTTGGGAGTTGTCTTTGTCTTCTTGGGATTCATCAGCCTTTTCTTGAGATCCATCGTCATCTTCCTTTGATTTGTCATCATCTTTTGTTTCTTCGGAATCATCAGCAGCACCCTCCGACTTCTCCTCAGATTTATCATCATCGATTGCTTCTTTGCTTGCGTCATCGTCATCGGCAGCTTCCTTTGAATCTTCGTCAGTATCAGCGCCAGCTTCGTCGTTTTGTTCTTGCTCCTCTTCACTTTCTGTAAAAATAAAAATCCAGTAATGACATTGTAAAACTATTGTTACATATTGTTTGTATTAAACTATATTATTTACTATTCACTTATAGAACACATAACACTACTTATTGTAATCATAAGCCTCACAGGGTCTTGTGACTATAATGGTTTCGGCAGAATATCAGCGCCTATCTACTATTGAGTGGTAAGGCATTTATGCTGAGCCGAGACCTTTTTGCTGCTGTAACACTCAGCCCAATCTACTTTTTGAAAATATTTTTGTGTACCTAATTGTTTTTGTCGTAATATAAGTTAACTATTTTTCAAAATGTATTTTTATATCTGTTTTGTACTTATTGTGTGAGGTGTTTGAGCAGCAAATAAATGATTGTCTATGTCTATTGTTATTAGAATTTATTTATATTAATTTTGTCTAATAAATAGATATTTTTATCATAGTAAAAAAAAGGCTGACCCATCTTTTAAATGAGGACATAAACCTAAAACTTGTATTAGGAGAAACATTTGAGGGTTTTATAATGTAGTTTAGGAAGAGATATTCCTTCAAGTTAAATAATTGTAAGATAAGTTTACATATTTTACGTAATAACATTTCATACATACCTTGTTCGGCTGGTTGTTCGTCAGCAGATGATGTTTCCTCTTTGCTGTCTCCGTCGTCTTGTTTGCTGTCATCTGAGTCTTGTTCTTTGCTGACTCCGTCATTATCTTCCTTGGAGTCGTCGTCATTTGCTACTCCCACTTCTTCTATTGACGCTTGCGGTATGTACGGCTCATCTGCTACTTCTATCGATGGTGCGTCATCCTCTTTACTATCTGTCGTTTCAACTCCTTCAGATGAACTCACTTCATTCGTTTCTTCGTTTACACTAACTTCACTACTATCGTTTTTTTCTGCAGAATCTGAAAAATACGGAAATAATTATTATGAACGTACACACAAACAACTATCCGCATAAGACGTGCCATTCCGTGCAATCTAACATTTTGACTTGTGAATCATTGTAACATTAGTAAGTATTTCATTTGAATTCCTGATTCTCATTCTGTCTTTCACATTTACTCTGGAAATTATCATCTCATTGAAACTAAATATAGATAGTTATTTCAGTGTTACATTTTAGAGGACGCTATTATTTCATTCGTGTTTGATTTCATTCAGCTGGTGCTTTATTTCATAATTTTCTTAGTTAAAACGTTTTGCATAACGATAATACAGATTTTTTTAATGCTTTAAATTTATGCTAAAATATTTAAGTATCTGCTACTTAGAAAATGGTAAGTTTTACCTTTATATTTTTAAAGATTATGGCAGGTAAGTAACTGTTAGGCTAGAAAACTTCTGGTTAAAGCAATTCAGAAGCAAATGAAGCAATCACTAAATATAAGTCTTCCAACCACCACCTACAGAGTGACTGAGTGACTTCAGTAATCATAGTGATCTGAGGACAAACTATTAGCCAGTAAGAAATGTTAAAACCATTAAAATAGATAACGAATAAATCAGGTCATCGAACATCGTTAAGGCATCGCTTACCTGCTTGAGCCGATGATATATTCGTATTCATTGCCAAATTGGTGCTTACATTTATATAATAACGATGTATGTATGGTGTAGGTACATACATACGTGTCTGAGTTTAAATAGCATCGCCTCATCCATAAGCTTCATGTAAATCCTTCCCTGATCTTACCCAATTTCTAAACAGATTCTTTCATTGCGTGTAGGTTACACGATGTAACCCATTTATTTGAAACGGAAATGAACTTGCTGTGTCGAAATGAGGTTAAAGTCTTTTATTTACGGAGATCACATCAGTTTCTCTAGAATTTGGATGATTGATCGTTGAAAGATTTTTCATCTGCGTATGTATGTAGGTACTAAGGATAAACTGATTTCTTCTTGTAGCTCTACTATCCCCTATATTTCACAAAATCTCATATCTTCCTCAAGAGTACGTGTAATAATAATATAGAAGACCGATGTCGCAGGAGGTTGCGGGTTAGGTTCCCGCCTTCGGACAAATGTTAGTACGATTTGCAAATATTTGTTCCGTGTGTTCTGGGTATTTTATATGTGTAATAAAAAATATCTATCTATGTATGTAATGTACTGTATTAAGTATATCAGTCATCTAGTACCTACCCATAACACAAGCTCTGCTTAGCTTGGGGCTAGATGATGCTGTGTGGATTGTCCAGCATTATAGTATGTAGTTATAATTATAATACATATAATATGGATATTCAAAATGTTATTGATGTCTCCATCATTATTTTCAATGTTATTTTCAATTAACAACGAATCACTGGACAAACGCGATTCCTAGAACTCTACATAGCTCTATCGATGGTGCCCTGTCCGCCGCACCATTGCTTTCTAGGTCTACTGCGACACCTCACGTTGTTGAGATTTCACTTGGTAGTGACCCTCATATTAATAGGTAAAGTACATACCTAGGTACTACCTTCCTAATTTACTATAACATAAATTTTTACTGCAATGTTGGAGATATCTCACCTGGTTCTGCATCTCCTGATTCGAGCTCTTTCAGAGCCTTTTCGATATACGGACGGCATTGTGATTCTGAGGGTACTTCATCTTCGCCTAAAATGGTCAAAAAATAATAAAGTTTAAATTTATGTGTTAATTCTTGGTGTGTGCTAGCTTTAAAAAGACATAGATGGACAAAACACCATCATTTTTAATCATTTCATCGTTTAAGAAACCTATTGCAGTATTTTGTAACTACATTAAAATATTTGATAGAAACTTGATTTACCTACGTGGCAGCCTAGTAACGTAGGCGTCCATTTTTATTGCCTTTTCTCTAAAATGAGGCCTAGCTTAATCACGAATAAGTATAACTAAAGGTAAGTATCTGGAAGAGCTTGTGGGTATTTTTTTTTTCTTATTTTCGAGATAAGATATTAACATTTTTTGCATGTAAATCTCCACGTAACTTCTACAAACACGTGCTTTGTAATTCATCTGTAAAACAAATATTTGTAGGTACACACGCAAACAAGGAGCAAGCATCTTTGCATGCAATCCTCATGAATCTGAATCTCTGATGGAAGAACTCTATATTCTTTGACTTTCGAAAACCTGCCATTTATCTTTATTCTCTTTGTCTTGTTAGAAGTGATCGTTACAAGATGAGTGGATTTATCAACACACCAGAAATTATACTAACTTTTCATCGGATCGTAGAAGTATTTTGGTTTAACCTTCCGCGAGTTTGGCCTTGGTGAATGACGCTCTTGAGTAGAGCTTTACAAATTTAACAATAAAGCAGTGCTTGCTAGCTTACAGCTTTAAAACAGCTTGGTATTTCTCTAATAATTAGTATAAGACACCTACCTATCTATTAAATTGTTTTTAAGCTTTACAAAAGAAAATATAATAGCGTCAGGAGTGGAAGATGAGAAAACTACGAGTATGAAGACATTACATGACCTAGGTCCAGAGTTGTGTGTTTTTCTAGTGAGTCATCACTGCTAGGCAAGTTGGTGGTGTGGATGAAGATGTGGTGTATATTGGTGTATACCAACCTGAGAATTTATGATGTTAGAAAAGTCTATTGAATGAACATGCACTGACGAATTGTAAGTGTCATAGTTGAGGGTAGCTGAAAATGTGATTTTTCAATACTCGTAATCTCGACAAAACAAAGATTATGTAAATATATGAACAAGCGACTAAGCGAATGCGATTTAAAAAAATACAGAGCATTTCTGTAAAAAATTATAATGACCCACTTTCGAGTCACATTTTTATATTGCTGTCTCGACTATCGCTTTTCACAAGATGGCGACGCCGAACGACAAACCCCTGTATTTCTATTTACGTATCTAGCATTGCGAGAAACAGGCGTCTAGCGCTCTCGCCTCACCGAGACTCCTCGGCTCTCTCCTATCCCAAACACATTATGAGGTCAATCTGCCTCGCATCTGGGTCACTAGATCATTTGTCTTAGAACTTCACCTAAGGTTACCGCCAGAAATAGATCACATACGTGAGCTTTTTACATAATTTCAGCGCAAGTTAAGCCGAAAATAGATGTAGTGACGCAGAGAGCGAGCGAAGATGCGGCTGGTCACGTCTCGCGACAACGACTCACCTCGGGCCACGGCCGCCAGCGCCGCCGCAACCAGCAGCGTGCACAACATACACCGCCATAACGTAAATCCTTTGGTCCACATGTTGCTCAAGTTCCGCCCGCTATGTCGGGCTATCAGTCATTTGCACTCACTCTCGCGCACCGGTCCGCCGATCTACTCAGCTTGTACACATCTACACTGAACCACCAACGTCACTCGATCGTTCCGAGCGAGCTGCATCCCCTCGGGAATGCACCTCGGCTCGGATCCGAAGCCGTCACGTCGCGAATGAAGGTTTATGAAAGAAAGGAGATTGACTCTAAATATATCCGCGGTGTGACGGCTTGGGGATCGGTTGAGGCGCCGGCGGTACGCGACACGCGGAGACGTCGCACGTACTCTATTTCCGGAGACAGCGCAGCATCGCTGGTCGGAGGGGTACTGGCTTTCGCGGCGCTCCCCGCTCGCCCGGAACTCTGGCGATATTCAGCTCGGTGCGCGTGCCAACTGCTGCGGCCCACGGTCGCTGCTGCGCCCGCGCAGACGCTCGCTCACTCAACTGTGAGCGTTCTGCAACACTACTGCCAAACGCAGTCTTATTTGATTAGCATAATTATGGAGTACCTACCTACAGTATAAGGAAAGCCTAAAGAACAATAATTAGATAGATAGATAGAACATACTTTATTACACACTTATAACTAAGAAACAATTAACAAAATGAAACAATTATAACAAAGTGACAATTGGCGGTCTTATCGCTCAAGAGCGATCTCTACCAGACAACCTGGTATGGATAGGATCGTTGAAAATACATGGGGTAAAGATCTGTGTGCATCTAATAAATATTGAACTACTTAAAAATAAGTAATAATATACTACAACATAAATTACAAAAAAATAAATAAATGAATACATAAACACCTTCTCCTATAACTATAAATATATTTACACCTATAAATATATATATATACTAGCTGCAGCCCGCGGCTTCGCACGCTTTGTTCCGGAATAAAAGGTAGCCTATGTCCGGCCCCGGGATACCATCTACCTCGCTGCCAAATTTCACCGAGATCCTTTCAGCCGTTCTTGAGTTATAAATAGTGTAACTAACACGACTTTCTTTTTTACACCTATAAATATATATATATATTTACCTACATATACATATTATGAAAACAAGGGTCTGTTCAGTGACAGCAGGACAAATAGTGTTCCTTTACCCTATCTTTGAAAATGTGTAGTGAATTCGCACACCTTACAGTAACCGGCAATGCGTTCCACAGCTGGACAGCCCGGGCAGTGAATGAGTTGCCGTAGAGGGAAGTAGAATGGACAGGTATTTGAAGCAAAAGGGTTTCAGAGGAGCGGAGAGAACGAGAATGAGAAAGATGAAGAAATGTGAAACATGCTTTGAGATAAGGCGGTGCAGAAGATAAAAATAAAATATTGTAAAGAAGAGTTAGGATGTCTGAATTTCGCCGAAGCCTTATGGGTAGCCGCCTGAGCTTTCTGCGAAACTCCGAGACATGGTCATACTTGCGCAAGTCAAATATAAACCTTATTCCGACGTTCTGCAGGCGCTCAAGTTTGTCTAGCTGCTGCTCTGTTAAATCTAGAAAGGAAGAAACAGCGTAATCAAGAATCGGAAGGAGAAGAGATTGTGCAAGAAAAAATTTAGCAGCAATAGGAAGAAAATTGCGTAATCTTCGAAGGGAACCAGCTGAAGCAAACATACTGCGGCCGATTTCAGAGAGCTGGGGTCCCCACGACAGAGTTCTATCAATGAGGACACCTAAATTTTTTACCGTTTCACTTTGCCCAACAGGAGTCCCATCGAAGATTACGGTTGGTAGACTACCCCAGTTTATCCGAGCCATCATCAAACCTAGTGATAATACAGAAGAGAGGTGATATTACCTCTTTTCTGCTCCGACCTTCTTGCCGATTATACGACTATTATATTATCTCTGCTAATGTTTAGGTACTTTTCAAAATTTTGCTGGTATGCCCTAAATGACTAAAGAAAACAATTTTGTAGGTACGAGGTATCAAGTTAGATAACTACCTAAAATTAGGTCCATCGAAGTACCCAGGCCCCTTTTATTGCGTAGTACCTACCTACCTATATGTAGAGGCCGGCCACTGGGTTATTTAGGGGGCATCATTAAGAATCATGTATTCAGTTGTATTCGTCGAAGCTTCTCTTCGACAACCCCACAAAACCATACTGAACATTTCATGCAGTATGGAGTACCTACCTAACCCAAGGTAAGGTAGGATCTCTGTTTGCACATTTTTTCCTC
The DNA here is from genome assembly GCA_963662085.1 of Eupithecia inturbata. Lineage (NCBI taxonomy): Eukaryota > Metazoa > Arthropoda > Insecta > Lepidoptera > Geometridae > Eupithecia > Eupithecia inturbata. Next base: position 1,350,695 of record OY759196.1, on the reverse strand, counting down.
GAAATAAAAAAGGTTTTATTCAGATAGTACCGATCCAAAGGTAGAGTAGAAGACACAGAAATATATCGAGCTAAAGTTCTGTGCTAGAAGAGATGGGTGATTGGTAAGACAAGCCTAAGGACAGTAAGGACTTCCGATTAATTAACCTCCTCTCTTCATTTATGCATATATATATATCTCAACCTCAAATCACTGAGCCCACAGAACTGTATCGATATAGTTATGTGGAGCTGCATTATAAGTTTACTATCTGCAGCCCGCGGCTTCGCACTCTTTTTTCCGGGATAAAAAGTAGTCTTGTCCGTCCCCGGGATACCATCTACCTCCACGCCAGCCATTAGGCGTGAAAAGGTTACAGAGAGAGTTACTTTCTAATTTATCATATTTGTATGGCTAAGTCCTTGCAGCGCCTCAGTTAGATATATACATAGACCATTTATTCTTAAAAAAAATTAGTTACACATAGGTACATACCATGTTTTTCGACACGAAATCATCTTTGTCAGATAGGCAGGGGTCTATTATATTTCTACGGTGTAAATTATTTAAATTATTGTATTGCTGGCATGGGCTTGAACGACACGACCACACGCACGACAAGGCGAGCGACTTGTGTAAAGTCCGTATACCTACTACCTAAACGTCGTCGTCATCGTGTCGGCGCGGGCGTCGTCGTAACAAGCTAGCGACGACGACGCGACGACGCCGCGACGCCCCGCCCCGCCGCGCCGCGCCGCCGCGGCGGCGGCATGTCGATTCACGTCGATAAATGTGGTGTGACCTTAGAGTGTGACCGTGGGGCGTGGGAAGCCTTGTCAACGATCATTATTAAAATTAAGTAATAATCTCAGTTGGTGAGAATACCTACCTTGTAAGTACCTACCTTTATTTCAGTCGTTGAACGTCGTTGAGTAACATCATGCGTAGGTACTACACAGGTAGTTAATTAATAATGCCAAACATTTTATTTAATCACCTTGAGCGACATAAACCACCTGCTTTCTACCGTTGCTTTTGGCTCGTTCGTTGATAGGTAAGATATGGTAGATATGTATCTACGCCTACTACCTATAGGTACCTAAGCGAATTTAGTCTTAACAGAGGGGGGATGCCCCCAATTCCTAAAGTAGGGAGGTACTGGCTACCTATCAGAAGATACCTAGGTAGGCACCATCTCAACAGGTAGGTTGAGATGGTAGTGGATGCCAATTCCGAAACAATGAGAGTTAGAGGAAAGTCCTGAAAGGAGTCATGTGCTCAATTTTGGGAAAACAAAAACTGATAAGGTACAAGCAGTTTTTTGCGGATTTTTACATTGTTTTGTAGGTTTGTTTGTTTTTTAAAGTACTTTATTTAACACAAAAGTTTTACATGCGTAGATTAACTAAACACTGTTTAGAAACTAACAAAGTACAAGACCAATTAATAAATAACTCAACAGGATATGGACGCCTTTAAAAGTTTTTTGATAAAATTTCTATTTATAAGTAACACTTAATAAATCATTAACTAATAAAATTATACAAAATTTTTTACCAGAACTTGCACGTAGTATGAGCACTTTGTGTAGCGCGCATTTTTATAGTTAAGTAATTTTTACATTAAAGTTTACAAAATTCATCTCGAATAGATATTTTGTTTTATTGAAGACTAGCGACTTCGTTCGCGATTGCCACTCCTGCCGACTAATTAGGTATTCACATTTGACCACACTTTCTCTCTTAAAAAGAAAAAAAACTGCTCTGCAAAAAAAATCTTAAATGTGCAGAATTGGACTCGTTACACTTTTAATATAAGTAGGTACCTGTATTTAGGTACCTAGATTGTGTATAAATCGTGTAGGGTCTACGCGGGATAGCATGCTGTCATCTTCTTTATCTGCACGACTTTTTGCTACGACTCGGCCTGTATCAGTGTCAAGAAGTGTCTTAAACTGCGAACACTACATTTAATAATCAGTTTCGCTTCCTCGTGGTTCCGTTCAGCTGGGGCCCTATTCTGCTAAACGCTTCACGCGACAGCGTTTTGCTTCACTATGATAGTGTATCGTCACAGAAAAACACGTTTTGGTATTCTACCTCAGACGTAGATTGATTGTACCTAGATGATCAGCGTGCGTGTCCAGAAAAGAGGGAGAATACGAGGATGGGGAGGTGTTATTAACACCTCCCCATTTATTATAATAATAATAATAAATGGGGAGGTGTTCCTATGATTTTTTTTACCCCGACTTTAGGTTCCATTTTCATTTCTGGTATACTATAGAAAAATTGTGCATCTCCTTTACTACCTACAACAAATAATAGTTTTCATAAACATAAGTTACCAAAACGTAGGCCAAGCACACTGAGAATAGTAATAACAACATTATTATAAGTAATGATCATGAAAACAATAATTTGTTCTATTAAAGGAGCTGCATCGTTTTGCAAGACGTGTTCATTATAGAAATACTTGTCTAGGTCCTGTAGTCCCACAGACAAGTCACCAGCCAAACTTGATGTAGAATGTTTGTAAACAAACCACGACACAAATAACTAGATCTTGCTTGCTTGATGTTGAGTTTCAGATATATTGTAAACAATATTTATTGAAGGATTTCAAATCGGATTTTAATGACAATTGCGTATAAAAAGACGCGGAAACAAAGTGCTTACAAACAATCTACATCAGGTATGGCTAGTGTATGGGCAGGGATTGGTCCTACCTATTTTATCTCTATATAAGATAGTAGCGTTAATGATAGTATGCTATGTACGATCTATGGGTAGTAAGTAAACTTGTATATAGCTAAGTATGCAAGAAATAAAATAACGTTTGAGAGTATGTACCTACTTACCTATCGTAATTATCAATGTATTTTATTTATTTAATTAAAATGGTAGGTAACAGTAGGTACACCTGGTTTATTCCTCCCAGACTCGGGGCTCATCGCTCGTGGAGTTATTAGAGTAGGTACCTACGTCAACATCACATGTTGACGTAGGTACCCTACTCTAATAATAAAAACATTTTAAACTATTAAAATCAAAAGTTAGTAAATTTAAACGAGGATTGGAACCAGCGTCTTGGGGACGCTTCTGACTGGTATTGATATGGATCAGTTGAGCTACCTGTAGATTATTTGCAACAGTCTGCAGTTAGCTTAATTGTTTCAATTGTAAATACTAGTTCTAATTTGTTTTTATTTTTGAACTGCATTTTCTTTGTCAATAAATACATTAAAACATAAAAAAAACAAGGATTTAAAAATATACCTACAATAAATCAGATTTCATTTTCATCATCAGAATTGCATTTTTGTTTCACTCGGTATTCTTATGTGTTTTCACGGTTGCAGTCAGCAAAGCATTTCATTTTTCTTTACCCTGCAACAACCAAGCATGTAATGAAAATGTACAGAGATAAATGTTTGTACGATCTGCAGGAATTTTAGTTTCGGGTGTTATCTATGTATAGTCAAAATATATTTCTTTCTATGTAATGTAATGTAATAATTATATCAGTTATCTAGAGCCACACAAGCTCTGCTTAGTTAGCTGTGTGGATTGTCCAGCATATTTATATGGTACTCAAGCCCCCCATCCCCCCAGCCACCGATGATCCACCTCTCTAGTTACACCGTGTCCTTATCGCCAAGATTAGTATTTTTTTTGTACTTAGGGAGAGTAGGAGATTAAATAAAATATTGTTCTAATTAAAATGGCAACATTTATTTAGGACAGACTTCAATGAACAATGTATGAAATTCTTGACGCTATTGTTTTAGGAAAACCCAGAAACTGATGTAATTAACAATAAGATTGTATTCAATGTTTCTAAATATTTGCAATTATAAGTACTTTCTTGGTTATTCATATATCTAGCCAAATTCTAATTAAACTAATGATCAATAATGATGAGTTCGTCAATGCTCCAGTCTTCATAAGAATGGTCAGGAAGGTATCTTCGGATGATAATTGGTATCTTTCCATGCTTTAGTTCTTTCATAGCTATCTGCAAGGGGTCTGTTTCACCTTCCAATTCCACCATGACTGGGGCACACATGGCTATTTGTAATGCACGGGTTCCTGTAATATAAAAAAAAACCATCTTGAATCTAAAAGAGTAGATTTATAGGCTGCAAACATATTTTAATTGTAACATAATTATAAATGGTGCTACAAAATATACCAGAAGATTCGGTAGCCTTACCTAACACCCTGGCTCGCTCATATTTGGTCATATATCTGGTTGTTATTCTCTTGGACTTTTCGACCCCACCGCCGGCCTGGCCTGGCGCCAAGCACTGTGTATTGAACCCTTCTTCCTCTTGTTCTTCTGTCTCCTCAATATTATCGTCATCTTCGGCAATATCATCGTAATCTGCACCCGCGTCTTCCCCATCGAATTCGTCGTCTGCCATTATGTATTTTTGAGGTGAAACTGCTAGGTTCGAACTGTGATTGGGACAATCGTTCCACTTGGGAGTAAGTTGAGGAGTTTTATAGAACAATTCTGAAGGTAATAAGTCAGAATCTACTACTAATGAATAATCACAAAACAAGAAACACGCATTGCATTTGCACGGAATGGATACAGTCAAAATCAAAACAAAGCATGACAATGACATGACAAACAGCAAATATGTCATTCTGAAACTGACTGTTTGATGAGTCTGGCAGTGACATAATAAAAACTTCCAAAAAATAACAAAGACATTGGTTATGGTAAAGCAGACAACTTCGATCGAAAAATCTTCTCTTATCTTTGGTATACTGGCAGCCTTTCCTTTTCCGGTTCTGCACCAAAGCTGTGACCATGCCGGTGTGTATTTTTATTCGTGATAGAAAATAATTTCTCAGTGATCTGTAACCGCATATTATTCCTGTGGTTCTAAAAATGTTGCTATAGTTTGTGTGACTAAAGCAGTGCCCGCACCAATGTCCTACAATCCCAGGTTCTTAAAAACAAGCGGATACACATGGCATCCACTGCCATGTCAAATGAATTCCAACCAAAAAAATATAACTGCTGTGCAATTTCCTTGCAACAAGCGTGTGGAACCTCAACGCATCTCATCACCATGGACATTTGTTTGCCTCTCTTTGTCATCGTAATCAAGATGTACTAAGTTGATTTTCTAACCTAAATGTGTGATGTTTCAGCTCGCAATTGATTTGTTGCACCCTTCGCCCGCGTCGGAAAGAAGGAAACACAAGTTGAAGAGACTGGTGCCACATCCGAATTCGTACTTTATGGATGTGAAATGCCCAGGATGTTACAAAATCACTACTGTATTTAGTCACGCACAGAGGGTGGTCGTTTGCGCAGGATGCTCTACGATCCTCTGCCAGCCCACTGGAGGACGTGCGAGGCTAACGGAAGGTGGGTGATCGCGTATTACTTGAATTCTTTTCATTATGTCCATAAAGTTGATACTTTTAATTATGTTGTCATGTTACACAAGTTTACTACACTTTGTGAAACAACTTTGTTATGTATTGATATCATCAGAGTGATCTCTTGCCTAATGTATTTCAAAGAATCAACAACTGCTGCTCTGTTTGTGAAACTGGTTTTCTCTCAACTGCCCACTAAATTGTCACTGAACATATTTTCCTTCCTGAATACTTGCAACACATATATTTTGAAATTAGTTTTCTCTCAACTGTCTATTGGATCACAGATTATTTGTTGAAAACCCGACCATAAAAGTTTATACAATCACTAGCTACTGCCTGCAGCTTCGGCTTTTTTCCACTTAATCCAGGTCTAAAACTACATCTATGCAACATTTCTGCTCATTCCATTCAGCAATTTTGGCCTGAAGATATTACAAACATAAAACTTTTGCATTTATAATATTAATTTATAGTGTTATTCCACTGATTACCATAAACCCAGACCTTATAAAACAAACTTGAGGTATCATGTTCATCAACACAAAACCTCAACCTCGATGGTTTTGTGTTGCTGAACACGATAAGGGCTCGTGCGGCGGCAGATTTGGCCGAGGATCTCAAGAGACGCAAATATGCAGGTCTCGACAGAGCCTGCATATTTGCTGCCTTTGGGGTCGAGACCCTAGGTCCGTGGGGTACCGGGGCTCTCCGGGTTTTTAAAAAGTTTTCTGAGCGTCTGGTCGACGCGACGCGTGACCCGAGAGCTGGCGGATATCTGGCGCAGCGCATCAGCATTGCCATGCAGCCAGCGTCTTGGAGACGCTTCCGACTGGTATTGATATGGATCAGTTGAGCTACCTGTAGATTGTTTGCAACAGTCTGCAGTTAGCTTAATTGTTTTAATTGTAAATACTAGTTATAATTTGATTGTAATTTTCTTTGTTAATAATGGTTTTTAGATTTTATAACTATTTAGAGATTATCTGTAATTGATGAGGTTGGTTATGATGTCTTATAAAACTTATCATTTTATGAATCTAAAAGGATCAGAATGTCTTGTATGCCGAAGACACATTCACTGCCTAGCTTACCTACAGCTAATCAAATAAGTCCATGTGCATTGTGGACAATGAATGTGTTAATGTATGACACACTGATAGAAAATATAAAAGGTTATTTTCTTTTGTTTCAGGATGTTCGTTTAGGAGAAAACAACATTAAGAAAATGACCTGGAGAGAGAGCCCTACTTCTTAATTTTAAGATAATTGTGTTTATTTTCCAAGAATGAAGGAATGAGTTTTTCAGATTTGTTAACTAATTACAGTGAAACCTATAAATAAAGGCTTTTTCAAAGGGTATATTTGTTTCAGTTCAATTTCCAAACTAAATATTTCATGTTTCATAATAACTTTATTTAATGTGTAAAAATATCACAAAGTAGAATGATTGTTCTAGCTAGATTAAAATGCAAAATTATGCATCTTATTTAACTGATTTCATAAATCATAATAAATTCAATCCATAGTGTACGAGGTGCATTCAATAAGTACCTAGCCTCATCGCCAGAGGGCGCTGTAGTTTCAAAAGAGTTTTACCACAGTGTAGCACATTCTTTTTTAATTCTTTTTTCGAATTTTCATTCCAATCCCTTCTTTTGTTTTAATTTGACAACTTATGGAAGCGAACGTGTCGATCGGTTTTACAAAAATGGAAAAAGAGCAATATCGTTCGGTTATTCGATTCCTATTTTTGGAAGGGAAAACGCGCATCGAAATCAAAGAGCGCTTGGATGCTGTGTACGGTGACTCTTCTCCATCGATGGCCACCGTCAAGAATTGGTTCAACGAGTTTGCACGTGGCCGTACGTCGGTTTTTGATGAACCACGTCCAGGTGCACCGAAAACAGCTGCTACGGAGGAAAACATTAAAATATCCATGATCTCGTATTGGCAGATCGCCGATTGAAGGTTCGGGAGCTAGCTGAGACTGTAGGCATTTCAGAAGGAACAGTGCATCATATTCTTCACGAGGAACTCTGCATGAGAAAGCTGTCGGCGCGATGGGTGCCGCGTTTACTCACACCGGAAAACAAGCGCAACCGTGAGACCACATCGGAGACGTGTTTGGCGCTGTTTAAGCGGAATCCAGCTGAGTTTTTGCGTCGTTTTGTGACCGTCGATGAAACCTGGATCCACTGGTACACACCAGAGACCAAGGAGCAACCAAAACAATGGATCCAGACCGGGGAACGTGCTCCAAAGAAGGCGAAAACTGTAAAATCGGCCGGAAAAGTTATGGCATCCGTATTCTGGGATTCACAAGGTGTGATCTACATCGATTACCTCGAGAAGGGTAAAACAATTACAGGGCTTTACTATGCCGATTTATTGGGCCGATTCGACGCCGAATTAAAGAAAAAACGACCCCATCTGGCGAAGAAAAAAGTGCTGTTTCACCACGACAACGCACCGGTTCACACTTCTGCCGTTGCCATGGCCAAATTGGTCGAATTACGGTACGAATTGCTGCCCCATCCACCGTATTCTCCAGATTTGGCCCCTTGTGACTTCTTTCTGTTTCCTAATCTGAAAAAATCACTCGCCGGGAATAGATATGGATCAAATGAGGAGGTCATCGCCGCCTCGGAGGCCTATTTTGCAGAGTTTGACAAAAACTATTTTTCGGACGGTTTAAAAAAGTTGGAGCATCGCTGGACTAAGTGTATCGAACTAAAAGGAGACTATGTTGAAAAATAAATTGCCACTTTTCCAAAATTTTCGTGTACTTTTTGTAGGCTAAGTATTTATTGAATGACCCTCGTATGTGCAAATACGTAAGATATACTAAAAGTTTATACCCATAGCATATTAGAATTAAATACATTTTATGAACACTTGAGGCCACATTTTAACAAGAAAATACTTGCAAGTATTTTCACTTACCAACTACCTTCTCATGGGAAAAATATTTATTGTCTTTCAAAGATAAAGCTTCAGGTGAATCTAAGTTTTTGTCAGCATTTTCTATATCCTGTTTTATAGCTTTTACCAATTCTTCAAGAGAACCAAAATTATTTTCACCTCTCAAGTATCCAGCAAGGCAAATCCTCAGATATGAACCATAGAAGTCACTTTCAAATTTGTGCATGATGTGTGTTTCCTGAAAGAAAATAAATAGCATAGAAGCATCGAGATACATAGAAATCACTCAAAAAAAGCCTTGTTAGGGCTATGAAGCTAGCTACCTACCTATTCTAGCCAGCTATGAGCATCATGTAAGATGTAAAACATGTGGTTCCTTTATGATAAACTAGATTCACACACACGCTTTCAAGTAGCCTATGTCCACTGCGTAATGCTAACCTGCCAAATTACATTAAGGCCTGTTCAGCAGTTTAGACATGAAAAGGTAACAGACAGTTACGTTAGAATTTATTTTAGTATGGATTGACTAGCTACCATTGAAGCTCTCCATATAGCTTCATCTAGCATACCATACCGAAGGGTACAGGGAAAGAACATGCGATGTCATTTTTTTCTTTTTTTGAGATTTTGATGCCAATTTGTTCAGTTTGTGATGAAGTATGGTATGGTTTTGAGATAGGGGGAAAAAACGTGCTAAATCAGGCGTTATTTGTATCTAAAAATAATATGGACAGGTTAAAAACCTGCCATATCAACTGGTTCCAATAAAGAAACGTGCAATGTTTTCCCAAACAGGAAATAAACATGCATTGTCACTTTGAACCAAAGACAAAATGATGCTATTTTTTAGTCTGGCAATTTTCGAACTGTCATCATATCAAACAGTCATTGTTATAAGGTTTGGCGGTTTCTGAATCTTTATTTCTGTTTGTTTTGCATGTGCTTTTCTGCTTGCAATTTGATTTTCCTTGTTAAAATAAGTTTTTTCACGCTTGAGCGCGCGTTTTCGCCGGCCTGGCGTTTATTGATCTACTCTGCTCTGCTTCAAAATGAAACAGAAAAACCAATAAGCGGCTCAAAGAAGCGTCCAATAACTGGGAGAACTACTGAGGTAATGAAAAAAATCAGAATACAAGCCCACGAATGTGGAGAGCCGTGTGGCTGTAAGCGATTAAAATGTTTTGAAGCCGTAAGTTCAGATGAAAGAAAACATCTACTTGATTATTTCAATAGCTTACAGACACACGATGCACAAAACTTATATCTCTGCGGACTTATAACAGCCATGTGTGTAAAACAACTTCGCCCTGTAAACATAGAAGCACCCGGAACACGACATGACGCGTCGTATGCTCACAGAGTACGAGTGAAGAAGGAAGAAGAGTTCAAAGATGTCCCTGTATGTGCGAATGCTTTCATGTCCATGCACGGCATCGGAAGGGGAAAACTTAATTATTTAAAAAAATCTTTGATCACGACTGGAGAAGCCCCCAAGGATAAGCGCGGCAAAAGTAGTGGCAATCACCGAAGGCTACACGAAGATACCCTTAAAGCCATAAAAGCCCACATTGGCAGCTTTAAAACCAGGTCCAGCCATTACGCCCTCAAAGACAGCAGAAGGCAATATTTACCAGAAGACCTGAATATTAAAAAAATGTATGCAATGTTTAAGGAAGCACATGAAATTTTGAATGCATCTTACGAAACCTACCGTAACATTTTCAACACGCAATTTAACATTTCATTCGGCTATCCTCGAATGGATACTTGCAGTTTTTGCGACGAAAACAGGGTCAAAATTGCTGCCTGTAATAATGAAGCTGAATTACGAAAGATAAAATTGGAAGATCTGTTACACAAGAAGAAGGCCGAGGTATTCTATGATCGGAAGCGCATTACTCGAAAAACCGCTATAAGAGATAGCTCCTTGGTAGCTATAGCGATGGATTACCAAAAGAATGTTTCGCTGCCGAACATAACGACCAACTATGTTTATTATAAGAGACAACTGTCAATGAACTCTTTCAATATACACAATTTGGCAGATAAGAAGTCCTACTTCTATGCTTATCCTGAAACACACGCAAGGAAGGGATCCGACGAAGTGTGTACCTTTCTTTTCGACTTCTTAACCAACCGCGGTCCTCAAACGATGCGACACCTTCACATCTTTTGCGATTCGTGTGGAGGGCAGAATAAAAATTACAATGTTTTCAAAGCCATTCACTACATCGTACACGATGTACGTCTTGTAGATTCAATCACTATAACCTTCCCAGTGAGAGGCCATTCTTACCTAGAAAATTACAAAAATATGGGCTTAATCAACTTAAAAACCCGAATGGAGCTGCCAAGCGATTGGTATGAGTTGCTCAGAATATCCAGAAAAACGCCATGCCCATTCGAGGTTATTGAAGTAAACAATGGCATGGTGAAGTCATGGGCTGACTTTACGAAATCCCGATACTTGAAAAAATGTCCTTTTCCTATTCAAACAATAAAGGAAATTCAAGTCACAGTCGAAGAACCACAGAGCGTACTATACAGAGAGCATTATCACACCAGTTGGGCAAAAAAAGTCATTCGTCCACGCGCATTCGTGCCTACTTTGCCACGTGGAGAATTTGAGCTGCCATTAAACTCGTATAAAGAATTGATCCCACTTAAAAAAGAGAAATATGAAGACCTGCAGGCTTTAAAGAAGTTTTGCTCGCAACCTGCACAAGAATACTATACTAACTTGCCGAAAATGTAAATTATTTTAATAAATAATAATCATTAAAAAACCTTTTATTACAGAACTTTACAATACTTTCACACAGGTAGGTATTCTATGTACTAAACTAGGCTTATGTTCGTTTAGTATAAACTAGGTGTAGGTTTCCTCGCTGTATTGTGTGATAACGCAGGTTTATACGTGATTAATATGACAACGCATGTTTTTTCCGTGTTCAAAAGGGTCTTATGTTACAGATTATAAAAAAATACCTCCTAATAGCAATATTATAACCATTTTAATGACAAATATCTATAAACAGATATTTTTTGGTTTTGTTCCAACTATTTGATTGATGATACAGTAATATTAGAAAGTTATACGAAGTTTTGAACTTAAAAAAAGTTATTGTGAAAATCTTTCTAAATTGACATCGCATGTTCTTTCCCTGTACCCTTCCTTTAGTATGATGTAATACACTGTAATGGTTTAGTAAGCCATCATTATGGTCTTGTAAGATGTAAGATAAGAGCAACTTACCACTGACATATGTTTGTTAGAATAAAAGGGGCACCAGCCCACATTGGCCACCATTTTGAGTACAGATCCATTGTCCACTTGGGCCCAGCCATAGTACACTCCTGGTTCCAAGTTCTTGGGCAAAGATTGAACCACTTCTAATGAGTAATTTGCTGGAGAAAATGATGTAAAAGGTTTTTAAAATTTCACGGAAAATTTTATTGATATGGTTGAAAAAGGTAAAGTAGTTTTAAATACAAATAAGGGGAAACTGGTTCAGAAACATCAACATGAAATTAGTGGAATATGGAACATACCATGAATTTTTAATAGTAGGTTAGGTACCTACCTACATCACGAAAATTGAACTTTTATTTTATCAAAACATAAGATATTCTTTTACTGCATTACTTACCTGTAGGGCAGCCAAGATCTTTAGATCCTCTGCCAAAGCCCTTGACCACCTCTCCCTGGATAAACAAAGGCAATGCTGAAGACATCTTACGTGTCTTCTGTAAAGCACGATAGCAATTGACTCGAATCAATGCTATCTTTATAATGAAGTTTATAAAAATTGTGAAACAGGTTTGATTCTAAGTTGGATTCTCCGCTCGTCTGGTACAGGTGTGTCAATGAACTAGGTACTTTAATGAGAATCCTTATCAGTTTGATTATTTAGTTCCAGTCTGCTATTTGCTTGCCTGCTTTACAATTTATTTGTACCTAGTTTGTTCTGTTCACCAATGAAATAACTTTTAGTTTTTTTTTTTTTTTTTTTTTTTTTTTATGGCAATTTTATTCCTCTTTTTTTGGTTTCTGAGGAAACTTTTGCCATCATCACGTACTAGTTCACGGATCAAGTTATAATAAAATATAAGACTGACTCATCAGGGTTTTATCAGTAGACAGGAATATTACAAATGTACAAGACTAAGACAACTACATTAAATACACAAATGTACAAAATAAAGACATTATACAATATTGTTTAAATAACACTAGGTACTACATTACACGCTACAGCTTAATATCATGGACATTCAAATATTTAATCAATGCTCTAGTATTTTCTTTAATAGTAAGGGAAAGGAGAGAAGATAAATTTGAAGGAAGAGGAGCTTTGTAATGAACTAGGAGGTCATACAAAGAAGGATTTAGGAATAAAGGACAGCAGAACATAAGATGGGCAATAGTTCCTTCATCCAAACCACATTCACAGATGGATGAGTCCCTCACTCTTATTTTGCGTAAATGAACAGGTGAAGAGCAATGACCAATTCGCATTCTAGACAATGTTGATGAGATTTGTTTCGAAGATTTTAACTTTGCGAACCAAGGCCGAAAAGCTATTAACGGTTGAATCTGATACAAGTGATTACCTTTAAATCTACTAGAATTGGACCAATAGGAATTCCATACCTTTTCTATATCCTGTTTGGCAATAGAAACTATATCATGAGGGTAACTTGAAAACTGACTCATATCGCCATGCAGAACAGCTGATCTAGCCAAAAGGTCGACTCGTTCATTCCCTTCAATTCCCCTATGCCCAGGGATCCAAGCCAGGGTGACCTTTAAATTGTCGTCATGACAAAGCCTGAGCAAGTGTTTAGTGGACAAAGATATAGGACAAGTTATTGCTGTTTTACTAAAAGGGTTGGCCAGCAATAACTGCAGACTACTTTTAGAATCAGTAAAAATTACAGACTTCGGCAGCTTATTATCTCTAATAAATTTTATGCATTCTAGAATTGCTAGGCTTTCGCCCGAAAAGTTAGAACTGTAATGAGGATATTTAAATAGGCGAGAAATGTTAGAATTCATATGCAGAAATGCTGCTCCTACAGAACTATTTGTATCCAATTTAGAAGCATCCGTAAAGAAAATTTCAGAATTAAGCCAGACATCATCAACTATTTCATTAAATTTCAAATTAGGATGTAAAGTATTTTTGTCAATTCCCACAGAAATCCTAACATCAGGTTGAAAAATTTTAGATGAATAATCGTACAAAAATAATGGATGAATTGAAAATCTCTCCACCCTAAACCTAACCGAGATAAATTTCCTATAGCTTTTGACCATAGGAGGTAAATCTTTATGCTTCCAATAGGCATTGGTTCTCGTGTAAGTATTTAATAGTTTTAATTTAGGGAACAGGGGGTGATTTGCAAACACGCTTATTTTGAAAAGAAACCTATCAGCAAGATATTGACGTCTCAGCCTAAGAGGAGGATCAGCACTTTCAACTTGAAGAGCATTAGTAGGAGAAGATTTCATAGCACCTACCACAACTCTAAGCGCTTTCATTTGGCATAAGTCCAATTTCTTTAACTGCTTTTTATTACCAGGGACAAGCAGAAATGAACCGAAATCAAAATGACTTCTGACAACTGCGTTATATAAAATTCTTAAAGAATAGGGATGCGCACCCCACCAAACGCCAGCTAGACAACGCATAACGTTGATCCCTTGTTCACTTTTTCCTAAAATCTGTTTTGTGTGAGCTATATCATTTAACTTTGAATCGAATATTTTTCCAAGAAATTTTACTTCTTTAAGAACCGGAATAACAATATCATTACAGGATATGTTAACAAAAGGAATTGCCCTCCGTCGAGAGAAAATACAGATAGAGCTTTTAGCAGCCGAAAGAGAGAGGTTATGAGCGTCCAACCACTCAGACAGAATGGTAATACCTTCTTCTACCTTGTTGGCAGCTAGGATCACAGAAGGGTCAGCAGAATAAATAAGTAAATCATCCGCATACTGAAGAATTCTACAAACTGAAGTGACAGGACCTTCAATTCCAGCAGTGTAAACATCATATAAAAGCGGACTAAGCACCGATCCCTGAGGGAGACCTTTCCAAATTATCCTATCACAATCATTCACACCTTTGAGACGAATAGAAATTTGCCTACCAGAAAGTAAATTAAAAATGAAATTTGTTATCTTATGAGGAATTCTTAGACTCTGAAGTTTTTGTCTAAGAATACAAAGATCAACGTTATCATATGCCGCAGAAATATCTAGAAAGCCAGCCACAACTGACTCGTTTCTAGAAAGGGAAAGTTGGATGTCTGTAGTAAAAATAGCTTGACTATCAGAAATACTTTTTCCTTTTCTAAACCCATATTGAGTACCCGATAAAAGTGAATTATGTTCTAAAAACCACTCAAGACGATTTTTAACTAAATGTTCTATTATTTTAGGAATAGTAGATGATAAAGCAATCGGTCGATATGATGAAGCAGATTGATTATCTTTGCCTGGTTTACAAATTGGGATTATTATCTGATGCTTCCATGCCTCTGGAATAATACCAGAATCCACAACCATATTAATAAGAATAAGAAAGTATTTTAAGGTAGCTTCATTGGAGTTTGATAGAAATGAGTATGGAATACCATCTGAACCTGGAGCAGAGTCTTTGACACGGTTTAAGACTAATTTTAATTCTGAAAAAAGAAAAGGAGAATCTAGAGCAAAACTAGAATTATTTAATACATTGGAAGAGGAATTAACATTGCTAGGAAAATAAGGTTCAGGAAGCTGATTATAGTTTGGAACTAAAGGAGGGGCCAACTTACTCATGAAGTTGTTTACCCATGATGTAGAATAAGAAGTAATCAACTGATGACTTCTTCGGGACGACCTAAAACGTCTAATTTTCTCCCAAACAATCGAAGAAGGCGTCTGTGGTGAAATTGAGGAACAGAAATTACGCCAACCCATAGACTTCTTTTTTTTCATTAACCTCCTAGTAGCAGAATTAACATTTTTAAGGTATATGAAGTTTTCTAAAGTAACTACTTGATCGCAGGCAAGCTCAGCAGCTTTCCTACTTTGAATAGCGTCAGTGCAGTCTGCATCCCACCAGGGAGGGGATCGAATTTTGCCTAGTGATGAATTCTTTGTTTTGAAGTTAGCCTCAGCAGCTTCAATAATGGATTTAGAAAATGATTTACAACAGTCGAGTAGATTAGAAAAATTGGGTAAGGAAAGAGATTCTATTTTCTCATCAAGTAAAAGAGAAAAAGAATCCCACTTATCTTTATTAATTATGAACGGAAGTAGAGGAGGAAGATTAGGAATGATAGTATTTTGAAAAGGAAAAGAAACAATTATAGGATAATGGTCTGAACCATATGAATATGATGACCTAGACCAAGATAAAAGACTAGCTAATGAAGAGGAGCAGAAGGTTATATCAACATAACTACGATTAGCTCCAGGAGGAGTTCTGCGTGTGGGAGAACCATCGTTCAATACACACAGATTAAATTTATCCAAGATATCTAAAAGCTGAAAGCTAAAAGGATGATCAGTAGGAGCACCCCATAATTGATTATGGCAATTGAAGTCACCCAATAACACTAGAGGAGGGGGAACGGCTGCAAGGAAAGATGAAAGAATAGGAATAACAGCTCTTTTTCTTTCCGGGATGTAAACCGAAACATACGAGATATTATTAAACCTAAGGGCAACTATATTCAGTAAGCTACTAGAATTTTGTATAGGAATTCGTGTAAAAGAAAGATTGTTTTTAATAAAAAGGGCGCTACCGCCCCAGCCATCATCTCTGTCATCTCGGAGGATAGTATAACCAGGGATACCATAAAAGGAACCAGGTTTCAACCACGTCTCCGAGACAGCAGAGATGAATGGCTTATGAAGATTAAAAAGATGGTGTAGGTCAGCCTTATGCTGAACTACACTTCTACTGTTCCATTGGAGGACTACATCCTCCATGCTTGACAATATTTACAAGTGTGATAGAAATTGTGTTTATCATTTGAATGGCAACGTGGTTCGGTAAGTCCGCTTGAAGAATGATATTTGTCAGAGATGAAATAAGTTTAGAAATTGACTCAGGAGAAATATTGTTATCATTTTTGTTGTTGGCGTAAGTGAATGAACGACTAGATTGACTAGATTGGCGACTAGATTGTATAACACAACCATTAGTAGGAGCAGGAATATCAAATGAGCTTAATAAATCCCTATGGGATTTCTGATCATAGCCCTGCACTATTGGTGGACGAGGACGAATGGGACGAGTAATCGTGTTTCTATACGAATTGATTTGGGAGGACTGTTGCGTGTTACTTAGTTTCTGCGAATATTCCAGCTGCGATGAAACAGGAGATGCAACAACATCTGCAAATGATTTTTTAGCTTGGGGCACAGCTTTTAATGCCTCAACGTAAGACACGTTATTATTAGACATATGGTGCTTAATGTTTACTTGCCTAATATATTCTGGGCACAACTTGTTAGTAGCAAAGTGGTGACCAGAACAGAACATACAGACTGCTGCTGATTCCAAAATGGGGCACGTGTCCCCAGAGTGGAGATCAGCGCACTTAAAGCATTTTGATTTTGAACGGCATTGCATCCTAGTATGACCAAACTTGCAACAATTATAACATTGGATAGTCGGAAATATATACTGCTCCACACGCAACAATGTGTAGCAGCAAGATACATCCTTTGGTAAGATCTGACCATCAAAGGTTACTACCACCGTCTGAGTAGGAACCCAACTTGTACCCTCATTAGTGACTACTTTTTTATTCAACCTCCTTGTTTTAAGAATACGTCCAATGCCCGATGGGCAGTTGATGGCCTCAACAATTTCCTCATGATTCCACTCTACAGGGATACCCTTTATAATTCCCGTTCGCGATACATTATGAGAGGGAATATAAGCCCTATACTTATCCGCAAAAATATCGCTTTTCATGAATAAATTAGCCTCTTCGGCAGAATTAAACCTAACCTCAAGCCGATTACGACCAATTTTCTTTATTCCGTTGCTAAGGATCGACGTACAATTATTTTTGTAAAGGAACGCTCCAAACTTAAGAGGGTGAAGGGTAGTACCCACGTTATACTCCCCTGAGGAATTCTCCCCAGATGAGTGGCTCAATAGCTCCACATAAATTAAGAAAGGACCGCAGTCACTAGTCTCATAAAAGTCCCTAGTTATGGGAGTATGCGTTTTCGTAGCAGGTTCCTGAGTCATAGGCACAGGGGAATTCTGGGAATCAGATTGGACAGGGGCTGAAGTCACAGGCCCTGACGGACTCGGCTCAGCCCTTGCTAACTCATTTAGCTGATTTGATGCTAGTTTCAATGAAGAAGCCGAAGATTTCACCGAAGTTTTTACCGAAGCTTTCGATACCTTTCGCAATTTTTTTTCATGTTTCCTGTAAGGAACTGTTGCCCACCTAGTATTACTATCCTTAGCGGATTTTAAAAATTGATCTCGTTTATTACGTGTATCTACAACATCATCAAGAATATCGGACGACGCCTCAAAATATTCCGGTGTCGAAGTCGGCGAGGCCAAAATCATCCCAGGTGGGAGATCCAACTCAAACTCCAGTTGCCCGGAGTCCAAAGAAACCTCCATCTTGGTCCATCAAGACAAAACAGAAAAAACAAAAGAACTCACCATTCAAAGAAAATTTTCCAACCACACACAAATTAAACAATATACACAATCAGCTAATAAAAACAGAACATTTGAGAATACTACTAACTTACATGAATAATTATCTACAAATCTACAACAATATTACTACAGATAAATCCCACAATTTTTTAAAATTCCCGCACAAAGAAAAATCGCGTGAACTTCGCACGAGTCAGAAGCATGAATTCCTAACTTTTAGTTATCTTCAAAACTTTGAGCAAACGAGCAAAGGTAGGTATTTTACAACAGCTTCAGCTGGCTGTTTGACGTTGACGTGTGAGTGACTTTGTCAAAAAACCGATCAAGTGCAAGTCGCTCGCACATGGAGGGTTCCATACCATTTTGTACAAAAATTATTTCGCTAAGATATCAAAAATCTTTTTTTTTTTTTGATTGATCGACAAAGAGCCAAAAGAGGACATGACGCGGTCACCCATCCAAGTACCTACCTACTGGCCGCGTCCGACGTTGCAATGCAACTTCGGTGATCAGTGATCACGTGATCAGTACTAAACTTGGTATGCACGCACGTTGCCCCCATATTTATAAAAAATATTTTATTTTTAGTATTGTTGATAACGCGGATATAGTCAGAAAAACCTTGTCAAAATATCAATCAATTAACTGTCTCGTTTATTCCTGCAATTATAGTAAATAAAGGGGATACCAGTAACAAAACTTACCTCCTTTGTAGTAGCCGTAGTATGTAACTACATCGTACGTAACTACGTTTCGTCATAAAAAAATCTACGATTTTTGATTTTAGCGAAAACTTGTCAAGGTGTAAATAAAATAGGAATCTAGCATATTTTTAGTATAGTATGTTCATTTTAGTCCTTAGTGGTTTAATGCTCTAAGTTTTAGTCATAAATTTTAGTACATCATCATCGTTTCTGAACTAAACAAGACAAAAAAAATCTCCAAAAAAATCTTGTCTGTCTGTCATAGAATGCTGTCATGTCATGTCAGTCTGTAAATTTTTGTTCATTGCGTATTTTGTTGTGTTGCTATCCAATTTTGCGTTTATCTGCTCAATACCGCAGCCAAACGCCAAGCCTTGTGAATCAAATGGAATACAAATAAATGCCCAGTTGAAATACAAGCAGAAATCGGGTGGAAATGCATGTAGTTCCTTTGTGGTCCTGTCATTATCTTGACTATGAATTTATGTAGTTTTTATAGATGTAGTCATTGTATATCACATCAAAATGACTGAAAAGGGACACGGAGGAGATGAACCCTGGGATGATGTCCCAGGACCGTTGCTGAGCGCCATTGCTAACTGTACATTTCACCAACCCACCAATGGTAAGTCTGATGATGACTAAAGTATTCTATATTGACAAATATGTTATTCAGATTTGTTTGTTACCTTCAGGAATAATGAGCAATAAAGCGCATCAGGGGAGGTCTATGTCCACCTGTGGACTAACGTAGTCTGTAGATGTATGATGTATGAATAATTAAACTTACAACCTTGATAGAGGCAAAACAATTATTTCAGTGGTTTGTAATCTAAAATTTTCAAATTCATTTCAGAGGACATGGATGCATTGTTTGCAGAGAGTGATGATGATGTCGTAGTGGTACCACAGTTACCCAATGTTGACAGAACAGTCTCATCTGCAACTGAGCCGGCACTGCAGCCCTTATCGTCCAACTACGTAAACTCCACCACACCAACTCGTCCATATGAAGTGAATGTTGCTCCTCTAAGCCATCCATCTCAATCCCGAACACCCGTCCCAGAGGAGTATCAGCCATTGCCGGATAGCTCAAGCTCCTTCGACTACTCAATGGGACAAGCTAATCCGGACAGTTCCAGTTCTGAGATAAGGCCCAACCCTATCAATATCCGCTATCAACCAAAACCACACTGGCCCAAAAACTACTGCTTTCCTCCCTCATGGGACCCAATGTATATCAGCTCTCTTATTGGTAACTACAGTGGTGTGTTTAATCCAGTTTCTTATCCGATGGATCCGGTCCTTCCCCAATATTCTTCATCATTGCAAAATAATAACAATAATAATGAACCAATGCGGGAAAATGCTCTTCCAAGCAATGCAAATGAAAGTGCTTCAGTTGAGGCACCAAATCCTGCGGCATATCTGGAAAGGCCGTCACGGCAGTTAAACATATCCCCTGGACGGCGACAGTCTAGGGAATCTGAATCCAATCCCATAGAGCTCAGCTCTGAAGAAGAAGATAATGCACCAAAAAAGAGACAGTGCGAAAATGGTGCAGGCAATTGCGTGGGGTCTTCCAATCTGTCAAGAAAAGATGCTCAAGCCAGTAGTAGTAGAGAACTTGCTCCAGTCACCGTCAAAAGTGAACCTCATGATCTCAGTGTGCCTACAGCAAGACAAGAGGCAATAGCGCCTGAGCATATGTCAGTTTGCACCAGGGAGGAGGCTCCGTTACCCCTCACCACAAGGCGAGAAAGTGCTAATCCCCCACCTGCAGAAGAAACAGGAGAAAGATGCGAAGTGCCCATTCCAAGCAACAGCAGCTCATTCCTCCCAGTCAAAACTGAAAATCCCCCAATGTGTCGCTGTGGACACTACCTTATGTATGGGCATGTGCATACAGATCAATGTGACAGGCCCAATCCGAGACCCAACGTGAACAGGATGTATCCTGGGCACAGATTCCACCACCACCACCATCATCACCACCACAATCACCATCATCATCATCACAATCGTAGCCAGATGGCCCAGCAACGTCCCTGCAACATGCAAATTAAAATAGAACCTATTGATGAACGCACAAATAATACTAATAGACCGATCAAGCAGGAGCCTTCTGAAACAGCACAGTCCTTGCCCACAGCTCCTGCTGCTTCCCAATCAGGCCTTCAGCTCCTGCTTCTTGCCGCTATGAACAGTTCGCGGCAAGAAGCAGAGCCACAGCCACAAGTACAAGTCAAAATAGAACCAACAAACTCGGAAGAAAGAGTCCAAGTGAAAAGGGAAAGGTTGTCTCCAGAAGTTGTGAATAATGTGGTTGTGAAGATAGAGGCGGATGACTTGAGGACGCGCGAGGTGGATGGCGGCGGCGACCGGGGCGCCGCTTCGCCGCAGCCCGGGCCTAGCTCCGCGTTCGTGCCCGTTGCGCCTAAGCTTGAAGTGAACACTGATTCTCAGCAGGTACCTAATACTTTATACATTCACGTCAGTCGTCATCAGTCAGGTAATAGAGTACCTGACACATGTGTTGTAATGGCTTTCGGAAATTCGGAATGTGTGGTTTGTTGAGTTCTGCAATGCCTCTTCTTTTCTATGACTCTAAATGCGGCGACGACGTGCAATAAGCATAAAACTTGGTCGAAAGGACATTCTCGCTGAAACAACTGAACAAATTGAGCTTTATTGCTGCTCTAACCTGGAATCAAACATAGGCTACTTTTTATCTCATAATTCAGTTCCCATGGGACAGAAAAAAACGCGTGCGAAGCCGTGGGCGGAAACGGGTTAATAATAATTAATATTTTGTAGCCGCATAGCCAAAGCCAGGGCAGCGCGACGTCACAACCCCAGCCAGCGGCCGCCGTGCTGTCTGCCCCGGACCTGCAACTTGACTGGGTCTCCGACAGCTCTGATGAGGACATTCAATGCATCTTTGATAACGTGAGTGTATAACACGTTTCCAGCGAGTGGCCGCCTAGATAACGTGAGTGTATAACAAAATCCCAGCGAGCGGCCGCCGAGATAACGTAAGTGTATAACAATCCCAGCCAGCAGCCACCGAGATAACGTAAGTGTATTACAATCCCAGCCAGCGGCCGACGCCGAGATAACGTAAGTGTATTACAATCCCTGCCAGCGGCCGCCGAGATAACGTAAGTGTATTACAATCCCTGCCAGCGGCCGCCGAGATAACGTAAGTGTATTACAATCCCTGCCAGCGGCCGCCGAGATAACGTAAGTGTATAACACAATCCCTGCCAGCGGCCGCCGAGATAACGTAAGTGTATAACACAATCCCAGCGAGCGGCCGCCGAGATAACGTAAGTGTATTACAATCCCAGCCAGCGGCCGCCGAGATAACGTAAGTGTATTACAATCCCTGCCAGCGTCCGCCGACATAACGTAAGTGTATTACAATCCCTGCCAGCGGCCGCCGAGATAACGTAAGTGTATTACAATCCCTGCCAGCGGCCGCCGAGATAACGTAAGTGTATAACACAATCCCTGCCAGCGGCCGCCGAGATAACGTAAGTGTATAACACAATCCCAGCGAGCGGCCGCCGAGATAACGTAAGTGTATTACAATCCCAGCCAGCGGCCGCCGAGATAACGTAAGTGTATTACAATCCCTGCCAGCGGCCGCCGACATAACGTAAGTGTATGTCACGGTCACATCCTGGGTAATGTGAGTGTATAACACATATCATGTCATGAGTTGAGCGAGCATGCGCCATGAAGTAGGCGTAATGACAAATTTATGGTTTGTATTGAATGATAAAATTAATTAAAAATTACTACAAATAAATACGTATGTGTATGTAACATACGCTACACTACAGTATGTGTATTCAATAATTTAGCTGCTGGCAGTAAAAGGAAATGGATCGTCGCCTTGACCTAACCTTCAATAAACGCGGGATAATTTGAAATTCGTCTTTGGATTATAAACATTATGTTGATATTGCCATTAAAAAAGAGGAATTAAATCAACTCATTTATTTGACTTCCAGCGCGATATCGACAGACTGATAGACCTAACCCGCGACGAAGAACCGCCGGTGAGTGCCAACGACCCACCCGCCAACAGGGACGTCTCAACGTCCCCCCTGTCGAGCTACACGCCGGACGAGCTGCCCCCCGCGCCCCCGCCGCCTCCGCACTTCTTGTCGGACTATATACGAGCGAGGTGAACTCTACCCCCTAGTCACTCTCTAGTTATCTACCGGCGACGCCCCCGCCAACTTAGAATGGACATGCCTAGTTAAAGTATATCTTGTTTATGTATTTTATATATAGGTAGTAAATAGGTACTGAACCATGCAACTAACCATTGCCAGCTTATTTAATTTGGAGCGGTCAGTCAACTCACCGAACATCAAATTTGACAATTCTGAACTGTCAGATTTGGTTTTAGAATTTTAGGGATTGTATGATTGATAATAGTATAGTCTGTAGGTAAATGATGATAATGAATAGGTTTTTACCCCTGAATTAAATTAATTGGAGGATGGTACAATATCAAGTTCCAAGTACTGATTTTATTATTCCACTTGTACTGATATTAATACTTGTCTGAACCTATCGAGTGGGGAGAAACGACTGGCGGCGCGTCACACAAAAGTCCTGCGTCAGCCCGATTAGTTACTTGTGGCTGGCCGCCACTGTACAGTACCCATAACACAAGCTGTGCTTAGCTTAGGGCTAGATGATGCTGTTTGGGTTCTCTCGATTTTTATTATTAAATAATAAATAATACTGAACAATCCACACAGCATCATCTAACCGCAAGCTAAGCAGAGCTTGTGTTATGGGTACTAGATAACTGATATATGTACTTAATACAACACACTACATAGATAAATATTTTTTATTATACACAGAAAGTACCCAGAACATTGACTAGTTTCTGACCGCGGCTTCGCACGTATTGTTTCTATGGAAACGGTTAAAGGTTTTTTCGATTGGGAACTGACTGAATGAAAAGAAGCCTATGTTTGATGCCAGGCCTAGAACGACCCGTATGCCCGATCCGTCCAGTAGTGGCGTGAAGAGGAAGCATCTAAACATCCAAACTTTCGCATTAATAATATACCGTCTACACGTGTACAACTGCTTCGTGTTTATCCCAAAGTTGTCGGGAAGAGATCGCTCTTAGCGATAAGGCCGCCAGTGTGCAACTCTGTTTTCTCTCTTTTCCTGTATCTTTTTTTAATTTTTTTGGTGTGCAATAAAGTGTATTGTATTGTGTGATTGTTACAGCGACGCCCACGGCGGCTCGCGAGGGGTGCGGTGCCGCACGTGCTGCTGCGCGGCGCCGGCGCACCAGCACGGGCACAGCACGTTGCCGCCGCACGCGCACCATCCCTACCACGCGCCGCACCACGCTCAGCACGCGCAGCACGCGCCACCAGCACACAGTTAGTATTAGAATATGATAACTTTATTTGTAGCAGTAAGTAGACAATTTAACTAAGGTCCAATTTCACCGTTGCAATTGAACGCGATCAACATAAAATAAACACAGTTCAGAGCTTTGAAGAAATTTGTAACAAGATCAGTGACACAATTGAAAACTTCTTATATAAATGTAAAAAACTAATTCAGAACTGGCTACTCCATCTGTCGTACGATGAAACTGAAGAACTTATTTAATTTAACCTAATTATTTGTAGAGTCCCGTTTATCACCTCACTTTATTTCCTCATGAAGATTTCCATTCCATTATACTTTATCCATAAGATAGGTACCTGCTTACCGCTTTCTTGGACGTCCAAGTCTATTTTTATTTTACTTAATTTTATACTAACTTTTAAACACAATAAGGTACCTACTTACGTCCATAAAAACTTGTTTAGTCGTGACTAGTGCTCTCCTGACACCCAAGACACAAGCCTAGTGCTTAGTTTGGGTCTCACCAGAAATCCTTATGTAAGTACATATATTTGGTAAAGAAATTAATTATGGAATGAGTTCAGCGCATAACGCACGTTGATCGAGTTCAAGCTGAACAGTTTTACAAACGGTGAAATCGGACCTAATTGTAGTAACGAGCGATTTCACTTTAAACACATGACAGTGTTCCTGATCCAGTAATGTGTGTGAACTCGCTCATGCAACTACATCCGCCATCGCGGAATAAAAACGTATACGATAAAACGGACTGCTGTGTTAACGTACACTTACCTACCTTATAATCGTTGTAAATTACAAAAAATTATATGAATATCCATAACTGCTTACCTACTTAAAGTTTAAAAGTATTTATTGTAAACCATTGACGGGATCAAACATGGACCCGGCTAGTAGGGCACAACACTTATAAGTTAGTCAACTTACTTTGGGGTTAGTTGCTTCGGTTATTACAATGGGGTATTTTCTTGTACCATGATTTGAGTTTTGAGTTAAACTGTGCCGGAATATTGGAAAACACAAAACTCAAATCATGTTAAATATCCCGTTGTAAACGACTTTAGAGTTTTGAACCTTGATGGATTTAAGTGATTTAGTGACTTAGGTTAGTTATCCTACTTTTTTAGGGTTCCGTACCCGACCCGTCAAAACGGAACCCTATTACTAAGCCTCCGCTGTCCGTCCGTCCGCCTGTCACAGGGCGAGGGTCTCATGAACCGTAAGAAGTAGACAGCTGAAGTTTTCAGAGAAAGTGTATTTCTCTTGCCGCTATAACAACAATTAATAAAAATAAAATAAATATCCAAATTAAAGGGGGCCGTCCATACAAAAACGTGATTTTTTTGGCTAATTTTGCTGTTTGTTTGTCAAGGCTGTATCTCTTGCATTATGATAGATAGACACATAAAACTTTCTTTAAATAAGTAACACTTCAACTGTAATAACAACAAGTACTAAAAATATAATAAACTTGAAAATTTAAAGGGGTCTCCGAACAAGAGATAATTTGATGTTCTTTGAACAAGTTGCCTGATTTTTACGGTACGGAGCCCTTCGTGTGCGAGTCGACTCGTACTTGGCGGTTTATTAAAGTTACTTTGAGGCTAGATGATGCTGTGTGGATTGTCCAGCGTTATTAATTTAAGAATGTGATTTTGCGCAGTGGGCGAGCGTCGGCGCGACCTGCAGGGGGTGCACCACCCGTACATCGTGCACGAGAGGCTCTGGCAGCGGCAGCATCGCATGCTGGTAAGCTAGCGTGTATAAACAACACTCAAAGTAGAAGACTGCTGGACGAAAGCGCGGTCTGCCTGCGACGCAAGAGGCTGCCGGTTCAATTCCCGCCTCGAGACAAATGTTTATACGATCTACGGATATTTGTTCCAGATGTTTTCTATGTATAATAAAAAATACTATCTATGTATTGTATTAAGTATATCAGTAAACATAGCAGTACAGTGCCCATAACACAAGCTTTGCTTAGCTTGGGGCTAGATGATGCTGTGATTGTCCAGCATTATTTATTTATTATTCACTAGTTTCTGCCCGCGGCCTCGCTCTTTTTGTTTCTATGGAAACGTTTAAAGGTTATTTCTATCCCATGGGAACCGATTTATGTGATACAAAGTAGCCTATGTTTAATTCCAGGCCTCAAACTAGCTGTATGCAAGATTTTAGCCCGATCTGTTCAGTAGTTTTGGAGTTTGGAGCATCACACTATTGTTATGCGAAAGTTTGGATGTATGCATGTCTGTTACCTCTTAACGCCAAACTACTGATTATTTTCTGAAATTGTAATTTTATTGAAATTGCATACAGTTAGTTTTAGGCCTGGGATAAAACAGGCTACTTTTTATCCCATAAATCCACAGAGGTATAGAGAGACGCCAATCCTTTACGCTGAGCACAAAACCTAGTGTCGCATTAGAAGCTCACGCACAAACAGTAAACAAAATAAAAACAATAGATCGCGTTGTGTGGTTGTCATGCACACAAGGCATAGAGGTAGAGTGCAACTATTCGTTCGCACACTAGGTTGCAAGTGATGTTCGTACAGCGCCACTACAGACGCAACAATATGCGTTTAAGATAGGAATTGCTTGACGATAAAACGTGAAACGATAAGTGTCAAGTCCGTAAACAGACATTGCTTATCTTTTTTATGAGTTACTAGATGTTATTGTAAAATAAAATACAGATTTGTGGATAACGATTTATTCAAAATCGTTATCCATAAATATATTATTATAAAAGGCTTTAACAGCTTTACCAACAAAGTAGAGCATACATAGTTTACTGTCCAGTAAAATGTCTGTCCAGTTAAAAACCCTCCTCTCTTTTTCCTGCTCCATCATCAGACCCTGATCACCATCTCTCTGTCACCTATTCCTTGAGACGATTCTAATAAGACCAAACACGATATATTTGACTACTGACCCATCTGAACCTAATGCTGCAGCACCAGGTCAAAGTTACCACGTCTTTGCAATATTGTTGAAGTGACAGGATACCAAATTACGGATCGATCGTACCACTGGAAGTTGCTCATATCCTTTTAGCCGCTAGAAAAGAGCTGGTTATCTTCAAACGGCTGAACTGATTTATTTTTCACACCTTTGTTTTGGTTGCCTGGAAGAAATCGCTTTAAGCGATAAGGCCGCCAGTTCCATTGCTGTTCCCTATAATATGTTTACTAAGTACTATCTGTTTTATAAGGTGATAAATAAAAGTATTTTCTATCTATCTATCTAACTGATTTACATGAGACATATCTAAGAACACACTCAATCACGTCAGCTTTCAAACAAAAAAAAACAGCATCAAAATTGGTCCATTCGTTTAAGAGTTACGATGCCACAGACGGACACACAGATACAAAGGCACGTCAAACTTATAAAAAACACCCCTTCCTTTTTCGGTCCGGGGCTAAAACTTATTAAATAACGAAAAAGTGAGTAATTTACTAAGTAGCTCAGTTACATTTATTAAAGATCTGTTTTGTAGTAATAGTACTTATTATATGCACATATTAAACCTTTGTACACATTAAATCTAAATGCGTAAGATTTAAGCCGTCAGTGTAGTAAATAAATAGGTATCAAAAATGACAATCTTTATCGCAAAGAACACAGTCGAGGCACATCACTAACTCACGACTACGAGCAGTGGCCGTACCACGCGGTTGAACGTATTCTGTTAGCTTCATTATGTTAATTATCCATTGCTGTATTAGCACTCAACGTTCGAATAGTCATTAGTACAGAGCAAGCATTGTAAACAGTTTACAACAATATCGTGACTGGCGTTCAGTCACATAATAAAGAAGTTGCAAAATCAAGAAATCAATCAACGTATAACTGTTTTAAAGTTTTAGGAAAAACATATTATTTTCAGTACTTTCCGATGGTATGAGATTCCATTTGACTTAAAGTTCTTAATTTATCTTCTATTTTTACAAATGACTATGGAACAAGACGGCATTTTGCTGGAATATGCAGATCCGTTGTCTTGTAGCCGACGTTCGAACTTCAACTAAATGAAACGATTAACGCCGCGAGCAATGTGTTCTGTTTTTGGGCATATTGCTGTTATTTCTACCCCTTGGTAACTGTCCCATGGGATAAAATAACCTTAAACGTTTCTGTATAAACAACGCGTGCGAAGCCGCGGGCAGAAACTAGTTTATAATATTAGTTTGAATTCTAAAATTAATGCGTTAGTAAGGTGCCATTTTGATTATGACTTCTTCCTTCTTAGCATGTGCAACAAAGTAGGTTTGGGCACAATTTACAAAATCCAATATGTTTAGGTAGGTAATTAAATTAGTGACATGAAGTCTTCGCCTATAAATGCTATGCAGGTTGAGTGTGGCGAACCTCCATTATTTTTTTGCCGGTAATTTCTTTCTGATAGATTTTTGTTCTCAAAACTCTAATCACCCTCTTCTCCCAAAACTAAACCATCTTCTTAGTTTATTCCGATATACTCAGAAAATTCCCTGTCTACCCCGTTTCAAAAAAAAATTCAGTATTTACAAATCCTGTTATGCAGTTTCCAACTCACCCTTTATATTCCACTCCTTGTGATGCCCTCGTTTTCCGCCCACATGTTTTATTGCGTTTTGGTATATTTAACGATTCTGTTGATGCGAGAGGAATATTGCATTTGCAGGAGATGCAGCGCCGCAGCATGATGAACGAGATAGCCATCCCTCTCACTCCGCAGTTCTTCCCGCCTCTGCCAGCCAACACATTCTTGAGTGTGAGTAACAGTCTTCTTTTAGGGTTCCGTACCCAAAAGATGCCAACAGGGCCCATTACTAAGCTTCTGGCTGTCCGTACGTCCAGCAGAGTACAGCACAAGTCATTTTGTATAGCAACCACAAACAATAATCAAATTTGAAAACAGTTTATTGCTTTCAGTCCAAGCTAGACCCTGATTGTATTATGAAAGCGTGAACATTAATGTCTCATGAAAAATAAAAAATATAATGAAACAAAAGTCAAACCGGTACAAAACATTAAATTTGGGGTGATTTTCAGAAATACCTACTTAAACAGCTTTTTTAATATCTAAGGCGCTATGCAGATAGAGCAACAATTGCAGCAACGGGCAACCTAACCTTTAATCCTGGTTGGTGGGGATTATGTCAGTAAAAATAATTTAGGTTTATTTTATATCTGTATAAAATATAAAATAAATTTGTAAATAAAACTGTTTAAAATAAAAAAATAAATTAGTTTGAGGCTTTTTTGCCTTTAAAGCGCAATTTAAGAAGTAGTTTATACGAAAAATAATAAAAAGTTGACCGTTTCTTCAACTAAAGTGGTTCTATCTGTTGTTCTGACACTTGTACATTGCGTCTAGCGGGGAACACTTACCGATGACCCACACCAACCACCCAATAAATCCTGTCAGTGCATATTCAAGCCATTCTCAAGAAATTATGTTTATAAACAAATTACTACACAAACATCCAGATCGTTTTGGCGTCGAGTTTGAAATATAATTGCCAGCACTTAGCATTGTAGGAAAAACATCAAATCGACCATTAGTACAAATTCTGTCAAAAATTCAACAAGAAGAAAGTGATTTGGAGGCAACGTATAAAAACATTGCAGATGCAATGTTCAGTGTGTTTGCAGATTCAATTTGGAGTATTGCACCCTGTATCTTACTCTGTATATTTTGTTAAGATGCAGTTATTGGATGACCTGGAGCCGCGTGAGGTGGGGCCGGCTATCGGAGGGGTGCCCATTGTCTCCACGCCTTTGGTCATGTAAGTACATTTAAGTATTTTTTTTTATTTTGAAAACAAACAGCTTGTTAAACATTAATGATTTAAAAATAAAGCTCATTTAAGCTTAAAGTTTTTATTTTTATTTATTTTATTTATCAAAGCGATCACTTTATTTCCTAATTTTACTTACGTCATTTAAATTTTGTGACGGTTCCAAGAGTCCTGTAAGGTCTAAAGGAAATAAGCACTTTGAATTTGAATTTATTCATGCACAAATCAGATAACAATCGAATTATACTATATAAACGTAAAGTACTTTTACAATTTTGATCTAGGTTCAGATTCAGGTTTATTTATTGCATAGATATACATTGTTTTAGCTTAGGTGGTAATTAGCTTAAGGGTAAGTACATGTGCCCTGTAAGGGCGCAGCAATTTGTTTAAACATTATTAAAATAGGTAGGTACATAATCTATTTATAGCTAGAAACATTGTAGTCGGAAAATATAGGTAATGTCAGCTACAAGAATCCAAACAATTGTAATAATAACTCGGTAAGTAAGTCAATTCTTTACTCAAGCAGCCAAATAGTTATATTTTAGAGTTATCATTTAAAAAATCGACAACGGAATAGTAACATTTAGAAATAAGGTATTCTTTGAGTTTACTACGAAAACTCGAATCTACTTTAAGATTTTTATGGAGCTAGGTATTTTATTATAAATATTTACTAATCGTGAGTATTATTATTATTTACCTTTGCTAAATTGCGTAAGGGTAGTCGTAGGTAGAATTAGTTTGTCTTTATTTCGTCTATTGTAGTTAGTAAAATGATCTGATTTACATTTAAAAAAAATATCGATATTTTTTAACGAATTCATTAAATATTGTGTTCAGCTCATTTCAGCGACAAAGTTGATCCGGTTCAATCGCTGTCATGTCACACAATAGGTATTACAATTTGAACTCCAGTGCTCAAGAACTCGATCAAGTTGAACTTGGTTCTGATGAACTAAGTTTAGGCAGCCATCCGTGAAAATGGACCTGAGCCTTCATCTAAGATAGTATTGTTATTTCCAGGGACGGACAGAACGTCCACCACCACATGCACCACTTCCTGCAGATGCACCAGGGCCCGCACGCGCCGCACTACCACAACCTGGCGCACCTGGCGATACAGTCGGAGAACGGCGGGCAGAGGGTACGGACATATGCCACAGTTAAAAGTATTTTTCTGTGCTCCAGTAAATTGGACTGACCACAGAATTAAAAAAACTTCGGTTAACTGTACTTCTTAAAAGAAATTTGTCAGTGGCACAGTCAACGGAACCACCAAACATCATGTTCATGAAGATCGCATTGTACATTTTACTTTGCCTGAAATACACTCAGCGGCACGGAATCTTGGCCAAGCTCGAAACTTTCGATAACAAAAAATTCAAGTGTTTCAGATGAATGTTACTATGAAGGTAGTTAAAAAAAGTATCAGTTTACGTCTAAGAGGGTGATTCATTAAGTTTGAGTTGAATTTGACACCACTTTTTGAGATTTAGTCGAAACAGGTCATTTCAGCGAGTGAGACGTTTTTAATTTTGTGTGTTTAAAAAATCTCTATCTAAAAGATATATTTTTTTTGGATTTTGAGTGTGTTATTGGTTATCTAAACAACGTGTATCACTAAAAAAAATGACACTAACAGCAGAACAGATCGCGCAAGCCGTCGCATTGATTGACCAGGGACTGACACAGCGTGAAGTGGCTATTGTGTTAAACGTACCACGTTCCTCCATGCAGTATGCCCTGAAACGATATCAAGCGACAGGGAACTACACCCGGCGACCAGGTAGTGGTAGTAGAAGATGCACATCAGCTCGGGACGACAGGTTTATTGTCTTGGAAATTTTGAGAAACCGCTACCTTACAGCCGTTGAGATACGACAGCGGCTCCAAAACGTCAGAGGCGTTAATGTGAGCGAGCGCACGGTGAGAAGACGAATGAAGGAAGTCAATTTAAAAGCTCGTAGACCTGCGCGTGGCCCTGAACTCCTCAGACAGCACCGAGTAGCTCGTCTTCGTTTCGCCCAAGAACATGTAAACTGGACACACGAGCAATGGGCCAGAGTTCTCTTCACAGATGAGTGCCGTATTGCCTTAAGATCTCCAGACGGTCGTGAAAGGGTGTGGAGAAGAAGAGGAGAAAGGTACCTACCCATTACCACTACACAAACAGTGAGTTTTCATGGTGGCTCCATAATGGTTTGGGGAGGAGTGAGTTCCGAGGCTCGTACCGAGTTAGTGGTCGTCGACAACCGGTTAAACGCTACTCGATACATCGAAGAAATTCTCCAGGATCATGTTCTACCCTATTCGGGGTTTATTGGGTACGACGATTTTTTGTTGATGCACGATAATGCTCGCCCCCACGTCGCTCGCTGCGTCGAGAAGTATCTTCAAGAGGTTGGGATCCAGAAGTTACAGTGGCCAGCTCGTAGCCCGGACTTGAACCCGATAGAACACATCTGGGACATGCTAAAAAGAAAGATCAAGTCGGGTTCCAATCCACCACAGTCACTAAATGAGCTCCGCGCTGCAGCGCTGGCCGCTTGGGAAACGATACCGCAAGAAGACGTCAAAAACTTAATTCAGAGCATGCCTGATCGGATGCAGGCAGTAATCAGGGCTAGAGGAGGAAACACCCGCTATTAATTCGCACAAAAACAACTGAAAAAGATTTTTCTTGCTTTCTTGAATCAAATTAAATTTTTGTTAAAATTTCTTACTTTTTGTTTGATTTTTCGTATTTTCATATGGCATGCTTTATTTGTTATCTGGAGGCCTTAAACAGTTCTGAAGGCAATAAAGAATACCGTAAATTGTTTTTGAACCTCTGTCTATCATTGGTAGAAAACAAAAATTTAAAAAACAAAAACTTTCGCGAAAATTGTGAGTGGCCAAGTTTCCGTGCCGGTGAGTGTAGGTATTGGGTGGTACTTATCTAATGGAAGAAAAAAAAATAGATCATAGATCTAAACTAACCTAAATAACAGTTTTTGTTTCAAAATCTACTGATTTTTCTTCAATCTACTGTTTTTCTACTGATTTAGTAAATTCGATCTTGCAACACTGTATCTAACAAAATATAAAGAATGAAATCGAACGGCGCGTTAGTGAATTACAATTAAGTCCACATTTGGACTTTCATCGCCTCTCCCAAGGGAATTGTACCTACTGAATTCCGGGGTAAAAAGTATGCTTTGTCCTGCCTCGTAGTATGAACTCAAATCGTGCCAAGTTTCATTTAAATTCATTGAGTAGATTCGGCATGATTTATTTTATATTTATTTTTTTCGTGATGCGCGGCCAAAGAGTTTGTCTTTCATCCCCTCTCCCAGGGGAACCGTACTAAATTCCGGGATAATAAGTATCCCATGTCCTTCCTCGTAGTATGAACTCAATCATGCCAAGTTTAATTTGAATGGATTCTGTAGTTTCGACGTGATGCGCGGCCAAGAAACAAACACACAGACAAACATGAAAAAAACAACAGTTTTGGCTTCAGTATCGATAAGTTATAGTTTTATTATAAGTATAGATAGGTGCATGTGGCTTTTATTGTAATGTTTATGTATATGTGCAGGTGTACGGCGGCGGCTCGTTATACGGGATGGTGCGTGCGGCCCACGAGCGTAACGGCTGGCGCGCGCACCGCGGCGCCTCGCGCTCCACCATCGAGAGCAACACGTACCGCCACGCCTACGCACGGCCAGCGCCGCACCACCAGGACGAGAAGTGTACCATCTGTCTGTCAGTGTTCGAGGTCGACTCGGACTGCAGGTGAACTAACGCACATCACCTGTCATGTAGACTAGACTAGACTAGACTATGGGATACCAATCTTTCAAACCTTGGTAAAGGATCACTATTGGTCCTGTTGTCACTGAACGCGTACCTGAGTCTCTAGTATATGTATAAGTAGTGCTGTACTGAGGGACCTGTGTGCTATAATATTATAAATAAAATATCATACATACATACATAGACATATGTACTAAATACATATCATTACATGTATAAATATAGTGATATGTATGTAGTATAATTATGTCTATTTATTATTGATATTTTATTTATTTATAAAATTTACTTAAAGCACACAGATCCCCTTGTACTGTCCAATGATCCTATCCATCCACGGGTGTCTGGTAGAGATCGTTCTGGAGCGATAAGGCCACCACTTATCGCTTAGGTTTTAAGTTGTCTTGTAAATAGTTCATATTAGATTAAAGTGTGCAATAAAGTATTTTCTATTTATCTAACAGAAAAAACATTAAAAATTCTAGCTCCAACGCAATAAAGTAAATTTCAGCTCAAGTTCGCCAGGAATAAAACAACTTGGCCGCAACCTGACATTGCGTCAGTAGCTGCGCAGTACCAAAATGTTGGTGCGCATGTGAAAACTTTGCATATATCTAACTTCACTCCGGCCAAGTTGTTTAAATCATATTGTACTTGCCACTCTGCCAGTGTTAAAAGCCCATAATAGATCGCTAAAGGCCTGTTCGCGGTTTTCGCTTCCCAGAGCGAAGTGATAACTTTCGCTTGCATTTCGTGCGGCGCGCGCGCGGTATTCCAGTATTTTAGTGACTATTTAATTACAAGATTACTTTATTCCCTCTTGTATTTCGCTGCCGCTGTGTGTAGCGAAAATCGCGTAGGTCTGAATCTGTTGAGGCCTCAAGGAATGAAGCGTTGGTGTTCTTTCAACACAAACAAGGTTGCTGTGTTAATGAATTCGTCAAAAGTCAAACTATGATAGTTTAAAGTAAAATAGTTTATCAGTCAGTGAAATATTTCAGACGGCTGCCATGCATGCATCTGTTCCACATGGAGTGTGTGGACCAGTGGTTGGGCACCAACAAGCACTGCCCCATCTGCCGCGTCGATATCGAGACGCACCTGAACAAGGACGCGGCGTTCTAATATCAAGTGAGTAACGGCTTGTTTAGTGTAAACACCAAGGTAAGCACGGAACATGACGCAAATTTGAGTTCGACAACAGACGAGGAATAAATGCGTATGACCGTCCCGGGATACCTGTTACCTCGCTGTCAAATATTATTAAGATCCGTTTAGGCGTGAAAAGGTAGCAAACATTACCATGGAATCAAAAACCTAGTTTGCTCTCACTTCAAATAAATTTGAACTCTAAACTGTTGCTTAATATGTGTATATATGAAACAAAACTATATTAATTCAAACTTCGCATGTTATTATTCTATATCACTTGTCTATTTACAAAAGCCTTATTATTGTTTAATTCTTGAGTTTCTTGTTGTCAATATCTTTTTTGTCTTTCAGTCTATCTTCGAGTGTGGGTGCGGTGATGATGGCTTTCTGCTGAAGCTCCAAGCTCTCTTGCTGAATGTCGTGGGTCAGCTGTTTCTGTATGTTACAGCTCCTGGAAACAACTGCCCGTTAGTTGTGCATTTGGATTGGGTCGGCGCTGCAAGATCCTCGACCAGTCATCTTATGGCATGTGGTTGTTGTAAACATAATCGGACAATTAGATATTAAATAATGTTTTTGACAGAAGTTCTAATACAATATTATATGTCAAAGTTAAGACACAAAGCTGCTAATTGTCCAATCATCTTTTGAAGAACTATTCTGTAATCATAGCTAGAACCCTGGATGGCACAGGCAAAATATGGGTAGTTCATTGGTGAGTATCATTATATATATTTAATTTATCAGACTGAAAATATTACACATAAGTGTAAGTCAAATTATCCAACAATTTAAGTTATTTGGACGTTATTAACTCATCAATGAATTACCTTGAAATTAGAATAAAAATTGAAAAATATAAATCTGATTACAATAATTTTGTAAAAGAACAGTTTTTTCTTTGAAATAGTTTTTTGTGCTATCATACAATTTTATTATAAGAACTCTATTATCATGAAGCACTTTTTGTGTATTTTGAGTAACTAGAACCAACACAAATATACTAAAATGTATATAATTTAGAAATAAGGTACTATTATTTTACTTTAAGTTGTTTATCACTATTATTTTATTACAATGTTATTGGTCAAAGGAGTGACTGTTGTTATTGTATGAATGTTTTGAACTAATGCAAACCCTCGAGGAGTTATGTTCATGCAGGAAAAAAAATATTATTGTTGTAAGCACCTTTGAAAAAATAAGTTAAAACTAAAATGTTATGTACTGTTAATTTATAATTTTCATAATGTAAAATTCTATAATAAAAGTTTTTTATAAATTATTTTCTAATATTTGTATTATTTCTTGGGGATTATGGCACCAATTAGGGGGTCTACTAAGATATGTTGACTGTTATTAGGTGAGACCTAGGTCCAGCAATGGACTGCTATAGGCTGGTGTAGTGTATTACTTACCTGCAAGCATGATCTATCCTTTCACATATTGCATCAGAAGCAGTTCTATTTCCAGAAAGGTAAGATATTTCTGCTGCCACTGTTGCTAGTTTTTCAGCATAGTCCATGTAACCTTAAAAATAGAATCCAGAATGTATAACTACCTACCTATTCTATTTTATGTAGCAGTTGGAAAGAAAATCAAGGACAGCAGTGTTTTGCGCAATATCCATCAGATGTTCTATACAAGTTGATGACATCATCATATCAGAGCATAAACATCCACTGCTGAACATAGGCCGGCCTTCCACTGATGATCTAATACATATCATAAACTTTATCATGATGGGGTGGGTCTTCATTAAAACCTAATTACTGAAACGCAACTCAGATTTAAGCGTGTCTCAAGTGACAATTTTTTGACAGATTTTCATTGCAAACTGTCAAATAAAGAGACTCAGATACTCACATACTCACCCAAATACTCAAACTCAACTCAGATTTGAGACACAAATCTGAGATGCATTTGAGTATTGGGGGGTTAAAGGGTCAGCAACATGTATGTAATATCCCTGTTGTTGCAGTTGTCCATAGGCTGTGATAATCCCTTTCCACCAGGCAGGTCACATGTCTGTTTGCCACCTTGGTATGTAAAAAAATTTAAAAATTTTGCTTACTGAACAATGTGCGTAGGTTGTGTTTGAGATCACAAAGGGAGCCTCGTATTGCCACCAGCTGATCCCAGTGATGTGGAGGGGTTCCATCTTCCCCCCATTCTAGTGCCTGTCTAACAAGACATATCTCTGCGGACAGAGCCTCGCGTAACCTGATCAAACAAACCAACTATGATATTTCTAGCTTGATAGGTTTGACTACAAAAACTTTGAATGTGACTATTTTATCATATTTGATGTCGCAAATCATCAGTATTCTATGGGTATACCTAGGCCCCCCTTCGATTTTGCCCGTTTGCTCTATCCTGGTGTGCTTCTCAAATCCAAGTATGCCCTGCAACTTTGATGATATTGTATGATGTCGCATATAGTAGAGCTAAAACGATAATATCGTTTTTTTATATTTTATAATCTAATTTAATCTACGAAACCTTTCACTTGTATCTTGAATTGCAACCAGTGTGACTGTAAGAAGCTGCGTCGCTGCATTTACGTTGACTGTAGTTGCTTGCCGAATAAAAAACTCGTGTTCTAGCTTTTCACGATCGAAAGATTCTCCATATTCCATCCATTTCTTTTCGCCTGTTTCACAATAGGCCGTAGTAATCAGCCCGATTGTTACTGGAGTGATTTGAACTATCTTGGTTGCAAAAGCTTTCTTGTTTACTCGTAACGCAGACTGCAGCAAAATATATAGTTTGGTTCTAAACATAGTTGGATGATCTCTAGCGGGAAAGTTTCCTTTTTCTTGCCTATCGTTGCATTATTTTCGGGATTTCTGTTGAAATTACGTAGAGGTTCTATTCTCTAATACACAAAAAACATTATTATGAGGTTAGGTTGCCGAACTATATATTTTGACATCGTCCGTCCATGGTGAACAAATAGGTATTCTACAACCTGTCTATTTTCAAAATGAGAATGTCAATGTCAATTATTATTTACGAACGGTTCATTTCGCGCCAAAGGGGTTTTCTTTTTAGGGTTCCTTACTCGAAGGGTGAAAACAGAACTCTATTACTCCTCTGTTATGCCTCCGCTGTCCGTCCGTCTGTCTCATGAACCGAATGAGAGGTAGACCGTTGAAATTTTCAGAGAATGTGTATTTCTTTTGCCGCTATAACAACAAATAATACAAATTAAATAAATATCAAAATTAAAGGGTGCTCCCAAATAACAAACGTGTTTTTTTTGGACATTTTTGCTCTTAATTTGTCAAGGCTTTAATTCTTGAACTACATTATAGGTACAGCCCGACCAGAAAGAGTAGAAAATAAACGAGGGCGCTACTACTGTTTACATGGTGTCACCATATACTACGGCAGAACGTTTTGATACCTAATATTTTTAATATATTTTTAAAACACTGCAGTTTTAATATTTTTTTTTTGTTATAGCGAGAGCATATATATATATATATATATATTTATGCTCATTACATAAATGCTTGTCCTGGATAAGAATCAAACCCACTTTATTATATACATGCATTATAGAAATCAAAGATTTTTGTCCACCGCGCCAATACCGAGACGGTAAACGATACCGATTTTATTTTGTAGTTCGCTACTTCAGCACCGTCATCTAGTAAGCGTTATGCTTTCAGATTTTCCTGCAAGCAAACATATTAATAATGTAAAGTACCAAAAATAAAAGGTTGCACTACAAAATACGATTCAATGGGAAATTGCAGTGCTGCCGCTAGCGGTAAATTATTCTGGTTAGTCCAACAAATAAAAACTGCAAAATTTCAATAAATTATTTTTACACGTGTTTTTTTAATTCTGTAATATTAAGTATTCTATTGTTACGAAAAAAATATAGATAGTAATATATAATAAATCAGTAATTACCTGTAGATTTTTTTTTAGTTTTATCATTGGGTGGTTGAAAATTATTATCTCAACAAAACCTTTTGAATGCTTTAACTTTGTAATATATGCATGATTTTTAACTACAAGTAAAAGTAGGTACTAAGCTAAATACGTGCATATAATTTTGCTAAGATAAATTGTTGCTTGTTTACAGTAAATTTTAGTTTCTCGATAAATAATTTCTACTCTTTCTGCTCGGACTGTAAGCACATGAAATTTTTATTTTTATGGGTCTCCGAATAAGTAAAAGTTGATGTTCTTTGAAAAAGGTGCCTGATTTTTACGGTACGGAGCCCTTCGTGTGCGAGTCGACTCGCACTTGGCGGTTTATTGCATTGTTTCGAGAGTGTGCGGGCAGTTATTCATAAATCTCCTTAACGAAACCCAATGGTAGAACAAATTTCTATTCAATTGGCCTAGATATTGTAGAGAACGCAGAAAATACTAAAAACCGGGTATTATCAGAATTTGCGGCACTCGCGAAACGAATTACTTGATTAAAAAAAAAAATAATTATACGTGTAAGGTCAAACACTTAAATATTGATAAGATGTTGTTGATAGTTGTTTTAGGGATTTTATTCCAAGACACTACGAGAGTGAATGATGTTATTATGATGAGACACGCCCGGTATGAGAGGCTAATCTGTACTGATCACAGAACACTATGGTACTGACTGATGTGAGCGCGCGCGTTGATATTGCGACAAGGCGACAATAAAGTAAAAATACTGACGCGAGAGAATAGTGCGGTTTGA
Organism: Eupithecia inturbata; assembly: GCA_963662085.1. Classification (NCBI taxonomy): domain Eukaryota; kingdom Metazoa; phylum Arthropoda; class Insecta; order Lepidoptera; family Geometridae; genus Eupithecia; species Eupithecia inturbata. The sequence goes on along the minus strand of OY759196.1, from coordinate 1,311,120 downwards.
CAGTACAATACGAATTAAGTAGTGAGTTAAGTACTAAGATACGAATAAATAACTAAGAATAAGAATCTTGTGAGGTCGTATGCTAATGCTAACCTACTAAGACGATGGAAAGCGGAATTAGTTTTAGCTTTATTTGATCCACAAAGTAAACGAATTTATTATTAAGTTATTTATGTCTTGTTTTAGAAATAAATAAAATAATATTAAATAAAATTGGGTAAGTGGTTCGTCGTCCGTTGCTGAGCAAAGATACAAAATTATACTGTAGACTTAAATAATGTAATTTTTTAAACGATTCATACTTTTATTTAACATGCGACATTTAGTTAGAAGTTAGAATAGTCCAGTTGGCGCGATGTGTATAGTAAAATATCGAAATTTAAAGCTGCAACTCCACGGTCAACAGCTGCTAAAAGTGTGGTATTGTTGAAATCCATGCTGTAAACTGGGGAAGATCTCTTCTGTGTAAAATACATCTGAAAATTAAGCAATTTAGTATTTCAATTACAAGAATTAAGTATTGGAATAATCATACTACACACACACCCTCACACACGAATAAAAGTACGAAAGTTACGATTTTTGTGAAATCTTCATACACACCAAAACTACGCAACAAATTGTGTTAACTTTTTGCACAAATTTTGTTCCAGACTTGAGCCCCGAGTCCGGCCTGACTTTAGTAACGAGACGTGAGCGTGACGTCTCCTTTTTCCATACAATTTGCTACAGCGCCTTCTATCGTGCGGACATGGAACTACGTTCTCGATCGCTTTACGTTACTAAAGTAAAATGTTTATATTTATAATTAAAATAGTATAAAACTGTTTAAAGGTACAAATCATGTCTGAAAATGCTTATCATATTTTTAGTAGCAAGAATTGAGGTAAAAATATTTTTTCTCTATGGTAAGTAACAAAATAATATTTTGTAAGATGTTGCATTTTTCATATTATTAATAAGAAATTAAATGGTAACGATTAATTTGAAATGATGATTTGAGATAATCTACTAAGTATCTTTATTATTTTTGCAATATTATGACGCGCCTAGTTTTCTAAATTACCTTAATTTGGAGTTTGTTGATTAGCAATAAAATAATTCGTAGATAGACAATCTTACATGGTGTGTCCTCCAAACATGATCCAAGCTTACTTAAAATACAGTAGACTTTGTCATTGCTTGAATTTTTCTTTTGGTAGATAAAACAGTAGCAGAAAATTATTTTTAAGATTTCTTACCCTACTACATTGGTAGTACCTAAAGAAATATCCACACTACCAATCAGTGACTAATGTTTAGTGATAAATCGATTTGTAGGTAGGTACCTCAGTTTTGTCGGTGTTATAAAGTGATAAATAATACGAAGGCACCTAAAATAAGGCGTAAATTATATGTTTGCAAAATCGCGACTCTAACGCCATCTCTTAGTAATGCAACTACAACTGACATAGACCGTGTAATTCTTTATATTACCAAAACATGGCGCTAAAATCGCTTATTTATTTTGTTTTTTTACCATGTAGAAATACTAATACAATAAAATAACGAAGAATTTATGAGCAACAATTTTTTTTTACTAAATAATAATCAGATAAATTAATAATCTTGCCTATGAGTCGTCTGCTCGACAGCTACTCGTCACGTTCACGATAGCTACCGGACTACCAACAGTCAAGACGTGATGGAGATGTTGGCGTCTCCATCACGCCCTGACAGACTTAAGCCTCTGAATAAAATAAATAATGCTGGACATTTCACACTGTGCTTGTGTTAAGGGCTATGGGTGCTAGATAACTGATACATATATACATAATACGATACACTACATAGATACATATTTTTTATTATACATAGAAAACCTCCAGAACACTTGGAACATATTATATCTGTATAATTAACATATTTATCTAACACTAGATAGAGCCCGCGGCTTCGCACGCGCTATTCCGGAATAAAAAGTAGCCCTTGTCTGTCACCGAGATACCGTCTACTTCTTTGCCAAATTTCATTAAGACTAATACTCAAGGGAGAATTGTGGAATAAAAAAAATCTTGATGGGGAATTCTGCACTTTTTTACATTACAGTCTAGTTTTCCCCGTAAGCGGGAAATTTTAAAAGGAGTTGGTAGTATCAGCATAAAATAATGGTTATTTCTTACGGCTTACAAAAAACCACACAGGTACCTAAGTACAAAAATCACCTGCACATAATTAGGGCTGCACCAGTCGTATAAAACGCAGCGTGAGTACTCCGACGACCCTGTTACGAGAGCTCGCTGCCCGTCTGACTTCACGCAGTACAGGGTGCTTTGGAAGGGATCTCTGGCAGCATATACCTGTAAGAAAGCAAGTTGATTGCTCTGTAAAACCAGCGAGGACTAGATATGACACTAATGTAACTACCATTGTATTTAAGTCTATTTGTAATGTATTTTTCTTAATGTACAATAAATCATTATTGCATTGTATTTTGTATTGTACTTAATTGTGTAAAACAGTTATGAGCAGGCTGACCACATCACACTTCACACACAACACAAAATAATGGCGAAAGTTAGTGTGGATGTTTGTAAACTATAAATAAATAAATAATGCTGGACAATCCACACAGCATCTAGCCCCAAAGTAAGCTGAGCTTGTGTTATGGGTACTAGATGACTGATAAACTTAATACAATACATACATAGATAGATATTTTTTTATTATATATAGAAAATACCTAGAACACCCGGAACAAATATTTGCAGATCGTACAAACATTTGTCCCAAGGCGGGAATCGAACCCGCAACCTTCTACGTCGCAGGCGGACCTTCGCCCGCCGCGCCACATCGGTCGTCAAACTCTTCAATGTGTTCTTCAAAATGTTTCACGTAGCCATGTTAATTAGTTTTAATAATAAAAATGATTCATTTATTTTAGACTATAGAAAAGTTACAGATCTTATTTAACTTATTCTATGGTCCATAGTAATATAGGGACCTACCCTAAAACTAGCATAAATATAAATATTGTGTAGGTATATATGTTTTGGTATGTAGAAACATGGAAATAAAGCAGTTTGATTTTTGGTAATGTATGGACATTGGTGTCGATTCTGTTGTTTTAGAATTAGCTAAAATTAGGATTTAGGAATGTCAAATAGGCGAAAGCTATTCTATGTTTAAAAAATTAGACTGATAGGTTTAAAATTAGGATGACAGATCTAAAAGAACTTAACTTAGTTATAATCCTATTCTTTGCATTACATTTTATTTATGATTAGAAACGTTTTAGAAACGAAAAATTTTAGGAGGCATCTAATTTGGTCATGATTTAAATTTATAGGCAAAATGCTAGATGAAAACATTAGGGTACATAAAAGTTGTGACTGACTGACTGACAGACAGACTGAGTCAGTCAGTCAGTTTGCTATTTTCAAACACGTTCTAATTTAGCTATTTTTAGGATCTGTTTATAGCTGAAGTGCTAAAACAGTAGCTGACGCAATTGAACGTTAGCAACGAACTATTTAATTACATGGATATACATATAATTACCACTGCATTATTCCTGACATCCAACATTTGTATTTGCCCTGAGTGCGTTACATACACAACAGTGTTTTCATTGTGCCACTGTAGGTCTCGGACAGCCCTCTTTCTATTTTTAGTATCATCATTTGTTATTAAAACCTGGCCCCTGAAAAACAGACAGAGTTTTAATTATTAGTTTGTATTTTTTAGATCCGTACATCCAATTCCATACCTACTTTTATTAATTATAATAAATGAGAACGCAAAGCCTGTCCGTCTGTTACTTTTTCAACGCTAAACGGTTGTTCGGATCCTAATTAAATTTGACAAGGAGAGAGATGGTATGGTATCCGATGGTATGGTATGGTATAAGACATAGACCACTTTTTATCCCGGAAAAACGCGTGTGAAGCCGCGGGCGAGATATAAGTAGTATTTTTATAGCAGACTAGCAGATCAGTAGTCAAAAAATATGAATGAAGTAGGTCGTTACTTACGTAACGGTATCTATTAACACCGGTTTATTGTTACCATTCGGTCCAACGGCTAATTTGTTAGCTTTCTCATTGACAGCCAAACATTTTACACCTAAGTTCTCATCAAGGAATATTTGCATGTAACCTGCAAAAGGAAAAGAACATTGTCATGACTTTATGTATTAGATAGATAGATAATACTTTATTGTACACTTAACTTAGAAATAACTTACAAAAGAATAGTTATGGAATAAGCGACAATTGGCGCTCTTATCACTCAAGAGCGATCTCTCCGAGACAACCTTGAATGGATAGGATCGTTGGATCGTACATGGGGTAATATCTGTGTGCATAATAATACTTTAGGTATTTACTACTTAGAATATTAACAAATATATACTATACTTATCAAACTACATTTTATTATACTTTTATATACACTGCCGGCCAAAAGTTTGAGACCACTGTAAAAATCTTTGTCACCAACAAAATATTTCAAAGTACACATATGATAATGAGCTAATTTGAACACCTGCGTATTCTATTATTATTAAAGAATTTCTAAGAGTCATTATTTATGTTGTTGTTTAAGTTATCATCCTAAAAAGGTCTAATGTTTCAAAACATCAATGAGCGCCGCGCAAGGACCAGGTGGTAGAGTCATTGTAATATTTTTATGATCTGCTCATTACTTATTGTTTTGGGTTTGTTTCGCGTTAACCGATATCAGGGATTATGTTAGCTTCCTAAAACATATTTAGTACCTGAGTTTTTATGGAGTAAATTATTTTCTACCTTATTAGTCTGAGCTCGTCGTTGTTACAGTGAAGACATCTTAAAATGGGAAAAGTTCGCGAAATTAGCAGTGAAACTCGCTCTGCCATAGTTGTTTTATACGGCGAAGGCAAATCTGAACGTGCGATTGCCTCTCAACTTAAGTTGTCGAAGACTTGTGTTCATAACACAATAACCCGATACAAGGAGACTGGCAGTAATCAAGATCGTTCGCGTTCGGGAAGGCCGAGAACTACCACTTCTCGCGAGGATCACTTCATCGTCACTACCAGCAAGCGGAATAGACGCCTAACAGCACCAGAAATCCGCGTAGAAGTGAACAAATCCCGATCAGAACCTGTATCATTGACTACAGTAAAAAGACGTTTGAGAGATGCTAAGTTATTTGGTCGCGTCGCCGTTCGAAAACCACTACTAAGGCCACAAAACAAAAAGAAACGGATGCAGTGGGCCCTTACCCATCGAGACTGGACTGAAGAAGACTTTAAACAAGTTCTTTGGTCAGATGAATCCAAATTTGAAATATTTGGTTCAAAACGACGAATTTTTGTTCGACGTAACGTCGAGGAAAAGATGATGCCAGACTGTCTGGTGCCAACAGTCAAGCATGGTGGTGGTTCCATTATGGTCTGGGGATGCTTCTCGGGCCATGGAACCGGAGATTTGGTACGAGTCGAAGGAATCATGAAAAAGGAGCAATATAAACGAATACTACAGCAAAATGCCATTCCGTCTGGTTCAAGAATAATTGGAGATGGATTTTTTTTCCAACAAGATAATGACCCAAAACATAGTTCAAAATTATGCAGGGGTTATTTAGAACACAAAGAAACAGAAGGGGTTTTAAAAAACATGGTGTGGCCCCCTCAGAGTCCGGATCTCAACCCGATTGAGCTTTTGTGGGAAGAGCTTGATAGAAATGTGCGCAGTTGTTGTCCCACTTCGCAAGAAGACATGTGGAAGGCTTTACAAGAAAGCTGGAACAATATATCACAAGATACAATCGACAAATTGATTGCTCGTATGCCAAGAATAGTGAAAGTAGTAATAAAATGCAAGGGAGGGTTTTTCGACGAAAAATCTGTATAAAATATGAGCGACATTTTTAAAGTAAATGGTTGATTTTTCTTGATTTTTTTGTTTTCTTCATAATGTATGTGTATTAGGAAATAAGTATTTTAATTCATAATTAAACCTCTTGCTTTGTATTTTGAGTTTTATTTCATTTTCCTACTTTGATGTAGGTGGTCTCAAACTTTTGGCCGGCAGTGTACCTACCTACTATTTTATTATATAAATACAAACATAACTATTATTTATCTTTTATAGAGGGAAACAAGGCAATTCAATGACAAGAGGACAAATAGTGTTCCTTTACCATTTTTTTTTAATATTGTCAGTGACTTAGCACGCCTTACCGAGACCGACAATGCGTTCCATAGCTGGACAGCCCGAGTGGTAAACGAGTTGTAGTAGAATGAAGTATGTAGAGAGAGTATGTTATTAGCGCGCAATACCGAAAGGGGACGCTCTGCTGGTGCCACAGAATAATATAAAATGAACAAACAAGTCTAAGGTATACCTACCCAAAAATTTTGCAAGCTCAATGTCGTCCGTCCAGACACAGATGATCCTACAACACCTTCGATTAAATGATCGAAGTACAACACCTACATTATGGAGGGCATTAACCGTGCGGCGACAGACAGGTGACCGCGCCTACATGTGCGATGAACCGTGATCTCTGTCTGTCTCGTGATCACGCATTGCTCTGTCACTTTCGCGACGCCTGCGACGCCTGCGACTATCGTCAGTCAGTTTTTTCTTAAATAGGCATTTATAGATATCTATCGTCAGGCCATCTGACTGCTGTATCTATTTACTTATAGAATGCAGAAAATATTAAAAATTAATAAATTTAATTTATCGCATTCGAAAAACGAACTACTTTAAAAGCTAGATAATCTTTAATTTATTTTTTCTTACTTTTATATCTATGCTCATAATCTCTAGTCTCCCGGTCCATGTTCCGATGCCAAAACTGAATATCTGAGCTATTGTTTGAAGCGGTGACAATGTAAAAGTCTTCGTAATTTCTAACTATTTCAACAGCAGAAACTTCTACATCTCCATATTTATGGCAATCGTTTATTTGATACATCAAATGAGGTGTAGACCTAATATTGTCCACATTGTACACAGCAGTAGAACCATCCCTATAAAAAAAAAAACTATTTTTATGTAGGTTGGTATAGCAAACTTGCCAAATTAATTATTAAAACCATATTCAGTAAGTTTACTAAAATACCTACAGGTAAAAAAAAAATGCGATGAACAGAACAAGAATAACAATAATTTAACTAAATTAATTCACAAATCTGAGCATTTTATACCTGTTTCCACAGACCAGAATATCTTCATTTAGAATAAATCTCGAAATATCATTTGTCCGTATATCATGCTTTACAATTGGAGCTGCTTGTAGAGTCCATAGTGGCTTGCTGCAGGTTGGGAACCCACTGACAGAGAAGCAATGTATTTTTTCCCCTACTGTGATAAATAAATGCTTGGAATTATGAAGTTTTATCCATGGCATGTAGTTGGCTCTATGTTGCAGTATGATCTGTGAACAGAAATATAATTAAAGAGAAACATTTTTACTTGATTACACATTCCTATTGTTCCAACCCATGCACTAAATAAAAAATATGGCGAAAGGGGTTTGAAGATTTTTGTATCTAATATAATATTAACTTTATATAATATTAGCTTTTTTTTTTTCAAAATCTTTGCACGGTTAATGTTATTATATTTGGATAGAGAACACAAATAAAATAAGTCTTATAAATGAAGAAAAAATATAGTTAATTTCCTTTGTGAATATTTCAGAATTTTTTAATTTGTTTTGTCTTCTATCCAAATACATAACTTTTACTGTGCGCGGCGATTTTGAAATAACAAAACCAAAATGGTGAGGTGACCGTTGTTATAGGGTGTTAAAGATTTTGCATCAAACCCCTGTTTGTTGGTGCACATTCACTGGCTTCCTGCCAGTGAATGTGCACCAACTATTTGTAAAGAGGCGCGTTCCATCAATTTTTTTTGTGGTGCTCTAGAGTCTGTGCAAAAAGAAAACCGCCGTGGAGCACACGCGCGACCTCAATTCCTAAGACGCTTCTCTTTTTGCACGCAAAGCAAATATCTTGACTTGGCTAACGAGGTTGTCAGCATGTGGGCTGTTGATTCAGCGACCGCCGCGGCGTCGTCGTCGTCGCGATAGTAGTTTCGGTTAACGGCGTAATAGCGAAGAGCCTCGATCAACATCTCAAGAGACTCTGGCTAGGAAGTTGGATCAAGGGTCAGATCCAAAAGGCAGTACTCCTGGACTCAGCGCGCACCGTCAGGAAGTTCCTCTCCCTGCAGCCCTAGTGCCCGGTGATTCGACGTTTTGATATATTTTTTACATTAGAAAATTTTAATATTTTATTTTCTATCGTAATAAAAGTATTTTATAACGATATTTTAAATAAATGATGTGAATAATAATAATTATAATAGGAATAGGCTATCGCCTTCGGAGAGATGGTGAGGTCATTTCTCACTTGTTGTAAATGGATGATCTCAAACTATTCGCGTCGAATAAAATACCTACAGTTAATGGCGCTTCTGAATGTCACCCACATATTTAGATTTTTAGTAGTGCTATTAACATGGAGTTCGGCGTTGATAAGTGTGCGGTCATACAAATACAACGAGGGAAAGTTGTGAATTCTAATAATATACAACTTTCAGAGATAATGTCCCTCAAATATCTCTCAGAGGGTGAAACTTACAAATATCTTGGTATGCCAGAAGCGTTAGGTATTTATATTAGGTATAGACGGGGACATAAAGCAGTCAGTGAAGGAGCGCTTCTTTTGTCACCTAACAAAAGAGCTTTATATCCTGCGGAAATGTGGTGCTCGAGGCTTTTTAAACGCCAAGACCCTACACAACCGTGAGGTATGTAATCTCAGAAATAATTTCCATCAAGCCGAATACCAGATACATCGTGATGTGGTTGCTGTTGATAAGAGCCTTACTCTCTCTCCTTAGCTAACGAGAACTGGCGCAAACCTACGGTGATGAGCATTCAGGACAGGAAGGCTATATGGGAGAGCAAAGAGCTGCGTGGGGGATTTTACAAGGTCCTCCCAGGACCTGATGTAGATCTCCTAAGCTACGTAAGCTGGCTACGCTTCGGCGACCTCTTTGGGGAAAACGAAGGTTTTGTGTGTGCAATTATGGATGAGGTAGTAAAGACGAACAATTACCGAAAGTATATCATGAAAGATGGCACGATCGATATTTGTCGAGCGTGTTATCTCCCTGGGGAGACCCTCCGTCATATACTTTCGGGTTGTTCGCACCTTGCTAACTCTTACTCTCTTACTTGCACAGACACAACCAAGTAGCCAAAATTATACACCAGCAACTTGCTCTCCGATATGGCCTTACTGGTCCTGAAGTTCCGTACACACCGGCGCCAGTTCTTGAAAATGGCCGTGCCACGCTCTATTGGGACCGATCTATCATTACAGACAGGACTATTCTTGCGAATGAACCTGATATTGTACCTACTGATAGACCGGTTAGAACGGGAACGGTTAGCGTTGCTCGCTGATGTCACCATACCACATGATGTTAACCTCGTTAAAGCTGAAAAAGATAAAGCAAATATCTTGACTTGGCTAACGAGGTTGACAGCATGTGGGATGTTGATTCAGCGACCGTCGTCCCAATAATCGTTTCGGTTAACGGCGTAATAGCGAAGAGCCAAGCTCAAGAGACTCTCGCTAGGAAGTTGGATCAAGGGTCAGATCCAAAAGGCGGTACTCCTGGACTCGGTGGGCATCGTCAGGAAGTTCCTCTCTCGGCAGCCCTAGTCACCGGCCGCTTGAGGCTAGCTTCGCGGCCGGTGATTCGACCGTTTTGATATATTTTTTTACTGTAGAATAGTTTTATAATATTTTATGTTCTATAGTAAAAAAAATATTTTATTACGAGATTTAAAATAGATGAGGTGAATAATAATATAACCTCGTTAAAGCTGAGAAAGATAAACTTAGCAAATATCTTGACTTGGCCAAAGAGCTTATATTTTTACTGTATAATATTTTATTTTATATAGTAAAAAATGAATTTTATAACGAGAATTTAAATAAATGATGTAGATACCTAATAATAAAATTTCTTCTTCATCAACAATTTTAGTCAAAAATAATCAAACCACTTATGCCCATGCATATATATATATATATATATGTATACTTATGCTTATGCATAACCAGTTTGAGTACACTAAAGAGCTTATGTACTTAATATGTTTAGGATGTGCAGTAAAAAATAAGTTACAATTAAGATAAAATTTAGTTAATGACTACTTAATATGTGTAAACCAGCTATTTATGAACATAGGTGGCCTTCATAGGCCTTTGTAAAGATAATAATAGGATTTTAGTGTCTAGTAGAGCTAGTATTCTAGATAACCTTTTTTTTGAAGAACCCGTGGCACCAGTTGTATGATGTTCTGCAGTGTTTGTACCAAGTTTGGCTTTGGAATCTGAATAAAAGAGAAAAGAATAGAACTTTGATTGGGAACTGAAGCTATGATCTTGTCAAAACTCAGCTTGGTTACTACTAAGGTACTCACCCATTATTTCCCTTAGTCTGTATAATAAGTCTTGATAGAGCTATTGTTCGCCACAGCACATTATCATTTGTGATAATGGTACAAAGACCTTTGCAGGTCAAAATCAAGTTATGGATGTCTTGTAAACAGAGGAGCTTGAAGATATTTGTGAGGATGTGCTGTGGTAGTTCCTGTAGCATCACAGTCATCTCGAATGCAGTAGATCACATTAGGCAAGGAAATATAGGAAATTTGATAATTTTATGTATATAGATTCATTTTTAAAACCTCTAAAATATAGCGAAGTAAATGTATTGGGCCTTTATGAATAGTGTTTGATATAATAAGGTTGTATTATTGAGGGTTAATGATTCTCACTCTGAAGTTGACCTAATTGAATAAGCGATGCATGCACTTGCTTTATCTATCTATCTACATTTTATGTTTTTATCTGAGATGTTTGCTATATTTAATGAGAATCTAATCGAAATGCAATAAAACAGCGAAAACAACAACAAACTGCAAAAGCAAGTGAATGTCATGTCAGCTGATTCTTCTTCTTCTTGCGTGCCTTGCTCAAAGAGAATATGTCTACCAGTGTTGCCATATGCCAAGGTGCTAAATCTGGTAATTTGATGTTGTGAATCTGTATGGGTCTAAATAACTAATATCTTTATAATATTCTGTATGATAGTGGGAAGGATAGTAATTACTTTACTTTGAAATAAAACTAAAATATACAATCTGGTTTATTATTAACATACCTACTTAGACATCTCTGTTCATTTTGCTAATCAATTTACTATTTACATTTAATTTGAAACAAGGATCATCGTTGAGCAGCTGTTTAGATAATAGTAAACCTTCAATGGTATCTGTATTTAAATGATTGCGTGTTTTGGTTTTAATCAAATTAATTGACGAAAATATTCTTTCCACTGCTCTGCAGCACTAGAATGTGGTAGACATAATAGCGCGGAAACGAATTTTGTAAGCGTAGGATACAGTATGTTTCCATCTAGATCTTGTGCACAAAGGATTTGTTTCCAAAATTTTTCCACATCATCTTCGTTGGATTCCAGCACCATGTTGTTAAATTTTAAGTGCCGCCACTCGTTGTCTAAAGTTTGTACTTCATTGTGCCTGATAAAAATACTGCTATATTTGTCATAATTGTCATAAAATCTGTATAAAACCAGAGCCAAATCTTTCATCTGTATCCGAAGTTCAAATTCTGTATAGGTACAGATAAATCTGTATCTACGGCCTTGCCTGCCTACACATTGTGTGCACTAGGACTTTCCCGTTAAACAAAAGTACCTACTTTGTGACTATAACTAGGATTATAACAACTTGGCCGCCACCTGAAGTTGCGTCAGTGGCTGCGCAATAGGTACCTACAAATTTGGTAGTGTGCATGTGAAACTTTGTAAAGATAACTTCACTCCGGCCAAGTTGTTATAATCGTATTGTATGACGTCATTGATTGCTCTTAACTCAAAGTCAAAATCAGGCGCTATCAATGTCAACTCAAAAACTGTCTAGTTGACGTCAGAAATGCGCAAACTGACATTTTCAGAATTGTGTCAAATCATGATGCAGAGCCAAACGTAAAACAAGAAAAAGAAGACGTCATGTCATGTCACAATCCAACCATTTTTGGAGTACCTACCTACAACGGAAAATAATTCGACACTAAAATTAAATAATTAACCAGGCCATAGGCCGCTAAAATTTATTTAGTTCTCGTCCTCGCTTTTATCGCTATGGATATTTATCGAAAGTCCATCAAAATAATTGAAGGGAAATAGGCGAGTTGGCGAAGCGAAATTGAACAGAAGACGAAAACATTTCGTTTGCATGAAGTGCTTGGGTTACTCGTAAATAAATTTCATCATGGATATCTATAAACAAGGTAAACAAGGGTGTATTATGCTTCAATTAGGTGCTTTAGTAAGAGATTTGTTGATAGATTGTGATTGGTTTTGTAAGTACCTACCTACGCATAAAAACAAAATGAAACTAACCCTTTGTGATTACGTCGAACTCAACCAAGGCCGAGCGAGTCGTGCGGTGCCTGGCACTAGTCGATACTGAGTCGGCGAAGCCTGTCGCCAGTGGGTGGATCTCGATATCATAACATTTCATTATCACTACATACAGCTACGCTCTAGCTGGGACTGAGGAAAAAACGGACCAACCCATCAGTCGGATGTGATTATTCGCGCGCGGTGCTCGTTTTGCATTGTTTAACGTTCACGCGGTCACGAAAGCCTTGCCATTGACATGACAGTTATGTGATTGTGTTTGTTTCCTAGAATTAGTTAAAAACAAGTGAGTTTCAAGCAACTATAGTGCTACAACTTTTTGGCATACCAACATGCCAAGAATGAGTCATAACCATCACTAACTTCCTCCAACTTGATTTATTCTGGTTGGATTTTATTATAATCACATTAGTTTTGGTATCGAAAGCATAGTAAGTAGCTAATTGGAAAGATTACAAATACACTAGGTGCCAGGTGTGTAGAAAATACAAATCTAATTTCCTGCAAGCTAAGCTTTATTCTCTTGTCCTTAGGTATGAAGGGTCCAACTCGACCAGCTCCAACAATCCCAGGCATGGGGGTCACTCGGTACTCCCCTGTCACTAACTGGAACAGTGATCCCTTTGAGGCAGATTTATTTGAGCCTACTCCAAATGTGCAGAAAAAGAAGCCACCTCCACGTCCTCCACCACCAAAACTTGCCCCAAAACTGCCCGAAGTCCCTGAAAAGCCCTCTCACTTCATCAGGAGACCCACAGTGCTTTCTTCACTTCTCTCACGTAAAAATAAGTCAACAAACAATTCACAAACAGTTACAAGTGTGAATAGTCAACAAACTTTTATTGCAGACTTGAGTGAAGTAGACTCATTAAAGATATTTCCTAAATGTGAGCCAAAGAATGTACAAACAGGTGCTTTGATTGACTTGTCATCGCCTCCGAGCTCTCCAACATTTACCACTCGGTCCAGCAGTGACGGCCTTAGTGTGGACAGTTTCGGCTCCGATGCCACTACATCCACAAACCACCACAATCATCATGGAGGTAATGCATCCCAAGCAGAGAGTGGGTTTGAAGATGACTTCGATCTATTTCTGAATACAAGAAAAATTAGCAAAGATAATACAATGGATAACTTTAGTGATCCGTTCTCACCACAGCCAATGGTGAAGCCTCCTATAAAGAAGAAACCTGTGGTAACCAAAGATCCGTACGACACGTGGAGTCAGGCGAAGCCGACGATAATACGCGCGAAGCCAGCTCGCCCCAAGCCGCCAGAGAATTCTGCATTGCTGAAGAATACATTTGGAGGAAGCATCCATGCTACCTCGATTACTCTGAATACCACTGTACCGATTCAGAAGATCAACGGTGCTGGCGGGTTCGGCGATAGTTTCGTAAGTTTAACATTTAACGATTGTGTAACATTAGCTTCGTTTTTTCTTTGTTGTAATCATCGAGCTCATACCCATGTGCTTGCTGGTTGCAATGCTTGGCTTGTCAACTGTAGTGATTATATTTCTCCTACACTTATCTGCCATGTCAGCTGGTTTATATAAGGTGTGTAGATAATGAATGGGATTGAAAATATCATGCATGCTGTCCTGCTTAGATCATATTTGTCAATATTGTCATATTTGTCCCGTTTTCACCCTTCGGGTACAGAACAATAAAAACGCAATAAGCATAGTAAACAATTAATGACTTGGAAAATATAGGTAAAGATAAAGCAATCAAATAGGTATTAAGATTATAATGTTATCCTTGTTCACCTGCTAATCGTCTGGTATCGCAATGGTGTCTTGAGACAAAAGATAAACTGGAAAATATGCAAACTCAACACACCTACATTGCTACATTTTTTCCTTTTTAATGTAGTTGAATAAAAATATTTTTTTTTTTCATGTTATTTCATGTATGTTCGCCGATTTCTCCGTAAATAGGGGACCGATATTAATGATTCTTTTGCTATTGTATATTGTATTAAAAATTTTGTTACAGAGGGATTAGTACTTGTCCCGCAAAACTTAAAAAACGGTGTAAATATTAAATTATTAGAAGTTAGTTTTTAGTTTTACAATACAATTTTTAGGGTTCCGTACCCGAAGGGTGAAAACGGAACCCTATTACAAAGCCTCCGCTGTCCGTCCGTCCGTCCGTCATACAGCTCTATCTCATGAACCGTAAGAGGTAAACAATTGAAATTTTCAGAGAATGTGTATTTTTCTTGCCGCTATAACAGCAAATAATAAAAATAAAATAAATATCTAAATTAAAGGGGCTTCCATACAAAAAACGTGATTATTTTGGCTATTTTTGCTCTTCTTTTGTCAAAGCTGGATCTCTGGAACCGCAATAGACTCATGAAACTTTCTATAAATACTCGTAAGTAACACTTCAACTGTACTAACAACGAATACTAAAAACATAATAATGTTATAAATTTAAAGGGGTCTCCGAACAAGTGAAAATTTGACGTTCTTTGAAAAAGTTGCCTGATTTTTACGGTACGGAACCCTTCGTGTGCGAGTCGACTCGCACTTGGCGGTTTATTATACCTATTTATCTTTTGATGATTGCCCTGCAGACCTAAACGTCTAAGCTGCTAAATGTTTGATATCATTCCGAGAACACCGCCCATGACGTTAAACGTACCTATGAAAACTTCTGTCAAAAACTTCAATTGAAATGTAATCGTTCGATTACCTGCCTTTATCTAAATTCATAATCAATCATTATCAACCCGCTGACACCCACTGCTGGGTATAGGCCTCCTTTTGTATACGTCAGCTTACTCGAGCCTGTGCGAGTCTCATCAACCGGCCACCCCGACAATCTAAATTAAATATATGAATAAACTAGAACAAACAAATTAATAAGAAATATGGTTCAAAACACTACTTTGTTTTGTTGTTATCGCAAGATATTGAGTAAGCACCATTTAAAAAAAAAAAAAAAATCCATCATCAAAGTCAGTTTAAACCTTACATACATACATGTCAACAAAATAATCTTCAAAGGTCATTCAATAAATACGCGATTCTCTCGATTTTCTCGATCGAGGTCAGAATTTGCATTTTTTGTCTATCATACAAATTCATATTCATACTAATTCGAGAGTAACTCTGTCTGTCTACATGTCTGTCTGTTACCTTTTCAGCCCTAAACGGCTGAATGGATCCCAATAAAATTTGACAGGGAGGTCAATGGTATCCTGGGGATGGACATAGGCTACTTGAAAAGCGCGTGCGAAGCTGCGGGTTCAAAATATTCAAAATATTTCAAAATGTATGAAACTTGCAAACAAATCAAAAACTGTTTAGAAATGTACAAGTTGATACCTTTCATTTGATACCCCACTTGACCTTGTAGGTCTCTTAAAATTTCAACATTACAATTTGTACTGAAAATATAAATTTAAATATTTTGTTTCTTTAATCTGTACAAAAACAACAAACACGAAATGTGTTATCATTTTAAAATTCAAGTTAATAGCTGCGGTGGTTGCTGGTCCTTTTTGTCATATTCTCATGGTCTCATATTCAAGATGGAAAAAAAGACCAGATCGAGACCATAAAGGCTAACCCATCGTTTTAAAACCCTAAAAATCGTTCCATCGAGAATAATTTTAAGCACAAATTGGCACCTTTGTTGGTATATTATTTACTGTGATGAATGTTGATGATACACTGTCTATATCTGTGTTATGTAAACAAAATGCTAGCACATAGCCACCTGTCGACTAAGCAGGGCAAAAGTCCTTTAATTGAGTCCACAATGGAATAACTGCCCAGATGTAGATGTTCTTAGCGTGCTTATTCTTTATTATATTAACCTCGCTTGAGTTATTGTTGTTCTACGTCGTAGGTAATTTTATTGGAAACTGCAATCACGTTATTATGATAAAATAGGTAATGGAATTTGATGTTTTTTTACAAAAACTCAAAACCGACTTCAAATTCCTATAAATTTAAATTGTTTTTAAAATTTTGTGGGACATACAGTAATCCCTCTGGAATAAAATATTTACAGGATCACCCCGAAATCATTCTCTATACAAAACCAAAATCGGTCTACAATTGACGGTAAAATCGGTGAACATACACAAGAAACAAACGTAGGTACATATAGCCGAACATAGAACCTCTTATTTTTTCGAAGTCGGTAAAAAATAATAAGAATCTCGCATTGGCCCCAAAGTACAAAGATGTTGTGTTGGGTTATAAATAAACCTAATAAAGATAAGATACATAAAAAAAAATATTTGGTGCACAGACACGCATACAATTTACATAAATATACAATTTTAAACATAAGCACAATAGGTTTAAATAATCAAATAAACATTTTAAAAAAATTACCTAATTAAGTACTTAGGAATAACTTAATGTCTAATACTTATACACCCAGACCTGAAACAAATCAGATCAGAGTGGAATAGATTCAAGCAATGGAAACTAATCTACTCGACCTATGGATCAGAGCGGAATAGATTCAAGCAATGGAAACTAATCTACTCGACCTATGGATCAGAGCGGAATAGATTCAAGCAATGGAAACTAATCTACTCGACCTATGGATCAGAGCGAAATAGATTCAAGCAATGGAAACTAATCTACTCGACCTATGGATCAGAGCGGAATAGATTCAAGCAATGGAAACTAATCTACTCGACCTATGGATCAGAGCGGAATAGATTCAAGCAATGGAAACTAATCTACTCTACCTATGGATCAGAGCGGAATAGATTCAAGCAATGGAAACTAATCTACTCGACCTATGGATCAGAGCGGAATAGATTCAAGCAATGGAAACTAATCTACTCGACCTATGGATCAGAGCGGAATAGATTCAAGCAATGGAAACTAATCTGCTCGACCTATGGATCAGAGCGGAATAGATTCAAGCAATGGAAACTAATCTACTCGACCTATGGATCAGAGCGGAATAGATTAAATCAATGGAAACTAATCTACTCGACCTATAGATCAGAGCGGAATAGATTCAAGCAATGGAAACTAATCTACTCGACCTATGGATCAGAGCGGAATAGATTCAAGCAATGGAAACTAATCCACTCGACCTATGGATCAGAGTGGAATAGATTCAAGCAATGGAAACTAATCTACTCGACCTATGGATCAGAGCGGAATAGATTCAAGCAATGGAAACTAATCTACTCGACCTATGGATCAGAGCGGAATAGATTCAAGCAATGGAAACTAATCTACTCGACCTATGGATCAGAGCGGAATAGATTCAAGCAATGGAAACTAATCCACTCGACCTATGGATCAGAGTGGAATAGATTCAAGCAGTGGAAACTGATCCACCCGGGCTATGGAACAAAGTGGAATAGATTCAAGCAGTGGAAACTGATCCACCCGGGCTATGGAACAAAGTGGAAGCTGAACCATTAGTGGATCTGCAAAGTGGATCAGAGTGGAATGGACACGTGATAGACAGCGTGATAGAGAATCTATTTAGCAAGCTTAGGTGCTGCTGCAGTGCTTAGTTACAGAACTTTTACGGTTGCTTCGTTTGGGAAAATTATACCTCAATAATTAATTAATACTATATTTAATTATAACGTGGCTTCTCCAAACAAGGGGGTAGCTTTATCATGTATGTAGCTTTTTAACCTACTTCAAAAAGAAGGAGGTTCTCAGTTCGTCTCTGTTTTTTTATATATGTAATTTTATTTGATATCTCCGCCTATGGTTAACCGATTTTACTGATTATTTGATTATTTTATAGGTAATGATCCCGAGGTCGTCCCATTTTCCAAATGCCAAATTTCGAATAACGCTGTTGATTTTAGTATTTTTCTTTCACTCAAAGATTTGTCAAAGTATTTTACACAAATTGAACATTTGACGAAAAAAAAAATATTTATAAGGCTACAGATAATTATTTTGTGTTCTCAAGGCCATTGGGCCATACACCAGCCTTAAACCACCTTACATATTTTGTACACTGCCAGTCTTAATGATTGCATTGGAACTCCCTTACTTACTCCGCAAAAGGAACTCAACCAACAGACCTTACACCAATGAATAACCGTCTAAATATTTTTAATGCCAGTCTGACCTTAATTGGCTCAAATAAAGGTAAATGGCCTTGTGAACGTTGTGATAATTCAGAGTTGTTTTGAACACTGCATTTGAATTCAGTTTTGTAAATCATTTTTATATCGACATCGGAAAAAAACAATAAATTGTTAGTTTACCGATGTATCGCTATTTACCCAATATTGTACTTTTGAAAAGTTGAGGGGATGCCAGCAGAGCTTCCTTAACCATCCATCTCGACAAAAAAGAATGGAGTCAATAGGTTAACGTGAGTATCTTATCTGTGGTATCGTAACTCCACGAATGTACCGATTTTGAGTTTGTATGGGATTTGGTACAGTGCCGTGCGGACATGAGAACTCAAATCCCGTACAAAAATTAATGTCTCAACGACGACGTCTCGCTCGATACTGTCGAATAACAGAACTCGGGGCTCTAAACTCGGTGAAGCCGTTCTCTAATGTTACGAATTTATGATACTTGAAAGAAAAATCGTCGATAAGGGTCTTAGAATTTATGTGGAATTAGCGTGTCGAAACTTTAACAATAAAATCTTGTTGCAGGATTCAAAACCGTTCAGCTGGGATGACGACCGATCATCAGAATCTCCGGACAGGGAATCCTCCCCCCCTATGCCCAGCATACCCCCACCACCGCCTCCAGTCATCGAAGACCTGCCCGAGTGGCCGAGCGAAGCCCTGAGCTCTCCGGATCCAGATTTTGAAGATGACGAGAACAGCGAGCCTCATGGGATAGCCCTCTTTGATTACTTCACGGATCACCCTGACGATCTTTACTTTTCGGTGAGTGTTTTGCCAGGCTTTATGGATTTTTATAGAACATGTTTTTGCCCGCGTCTTTCCACACACATTATACGTTAAAAATTTCAGCCCGACCCGTTTAGTGGATTTCGCGCTGTCTAGTAAAAAACACATGTTCACAAACTTTCGCCTTTATAATAATATTAATCAAAGTAAAAGTCAAAAATTCTTTATTTCCATAAATACAATAAATGTACACTTAGAAAACGAAATGAATACGTAATGTAATAATAATAATAATGTAGTAGAATTAATGGCAACACCAGATTGTGCATCCTTTTAAAATAAATCGGCTTCCTCTGAACAATATATTATTATAAAGTTCGTAGCTTGATTAAACAATAAACCGCCAAGTGCGAGTCGACTCGCACACTAAGGGTTCCGTACCGTAAAAATCAGGCAACTTTTTCAAAGAACATCAAATTTTCATTTGTTCGGAGACCCCTTTAAATTTTCAACTTTATTTTATTGTTAGTATTTGTTATTATTACAGTTGAAGTGTTACTTAATTATAGAAAGTTTCACATTCAAAGTTCGAACCTATTGTAGTTCAAGGGACACAGCCTTGACAAATTAAGAGCAAAAATAGTAAAAAAAAAAAACACATTTGTTTGGGGGCCCTCTTAAATTTTGATATTTATTTTATTTTTATTATTTGTTGTTAAAGCGGCAAGAGAAATACACATTGTCTGAAAATTTGAACTGTCTACCTCTCCTCTCCTCTCTGTCACGTAGCTATATCACGGTTCACGAGATATAGCTATGTGACAGACGGACGGACGGACAGCGGAGGCTTAGTAATAGGGTTACGTTTTGACTCTTCGAGTACGGAACCCTAACAATGCTAACATGTAGTTCAAGGCGGAATTAAACGGAATCATAACTAATTAATAATTATCCTTAGTACGTAATTGTACTAAGCCTGCAATACTTTTCTATCTCTGCTTTTATTATTCATGTTTACCATATGATACATATCTGGCACATATGTTTGTTACGGTAGCTAACATAGTGCCCGATTTGATATGCCATCTAGGTTCCAGGTGAATGTACGAAAATAGCATAGATTCTTGAATAGTTTACAGTAAGCAGTATACATTTGCAATACCACCGCGTGACTCACGCGACATTAATGCCCCATTTGAAAAATACACAGCCAAAAACACTGCAATTCCGTCGTTGGGAATTAGACATAAGTATGTACATAAATATTCATTTTTAGAATTCTAGATTTGTAAACTAAGAGTATACAAAATCAAAGAAATTTTGGTGGAACATATTTTGGTGGAACATAATTTTGGTGGAACATATTCTTGACTTTGGTATCACCGCAGAAGTTCGAATCTATTTTTGATTTTGAACTGTTTTGAACGGCCTTTATTCGGTCGTTGTCCGTTTTTAAACTCGAAGTTGAACCTTTGTCGCTGCGCTTGTGCAACTATTCGTTGTTATAGTTTGTGTTCTTGTTTTTAATGATTACATTGTTCTCTGTCATCAGTTTTTGTGAAGTCTTCATCAATTGCCGTTTTGACATAACATATCTAGAACAGAGTTTAGGTAGTGAATTTAACTTGACAACTAGGAAATTGTTATTTTATATTATAATTATTTCAATTATTATTCAGCTCATTTATTTTGAATCTCGTTATAAAATACATTTTTTACTATAGAAAATAAAATATTATAAAACTATTCAACAGTAAAAAATATATCAAAACGGTCGAATCACCGGCCGCGAAGCTAGCCTCAAGCGGCCGGTTACTAGGGCTGCAGAGAGACGAACTCCCTGACGATGCGCGCCGAGTCCAGGAGTACCGCCTTTTGGATCTGACCCTTGATCCAACTTCCTAGCGAGAGTCTCCTGAGATTATTATGATTATTAGTGTAATTATAGATGAGCAGCTGAGAGCTGAGAGTGTGATTAAAGCCAACAAGGCGCTTATCAGGGGGAGGCCAGGGTCCAGCATTGGACCAATATAGGCTGTGGAGGTGGAGCTGAGAGCTGATATGTCTATATCACAGTGCTTTTAACATTTTTCACTACACTAGTTTGTAGTTAATCTATTTTTGGTTAAGGATTCAACACAATCTTCTAAGAACGCAAAAATTGTTGAAATTTTAAGAAGTTACAATCCTGTAGAAAATATTTTGGTAGGTATGTCTAAAGACTAGTTGTTTATTTACAACTTTGCATTCTCGTGGATTATTGCCAAAACACTTCTATTTTTAGGCTCTGTTAGTATTATACGGTGTTAATTTTCCGCGTACCTAGCTGTTAGATGCTATCATATCAGGTTTAAGGTATGTATTTACGATTTGGAACTGGTTTTACCTATTCTTTTGGCACATGATTGTAAAATAAAGATGAGATGAGTTTTATTTTACAAATTCGAATTTGCTTCATTCGATTTGGATGATTCTTTTGCAGTTGTATAGACAATGATTCCGAGGAGGTCCCATAAAAATTTAATTTCCGAGCGATTCCGAACTTAAAAAACTGTTTAAAAGTAAGGGATTCGAAGGTCGTTAGTTTTTCCAAAACAATCAAATTATCTATTGACAGTTCAGCTAGGAGCTTAATAACTGGCGGTTGGTACCTACCAGGAATTATAGTTGCTGTAAATATACCTAATTGCAGCTAGATGACGACATGCTAACTAAAATTTAATTTTTGGACATCCTCTTTTGAATTACAACCATGGATGGGCTCTAATTACAATGCTCAGGAAGGCGTCTCGCCAATTTAACTCAGTGTGACTCAGTGTCACTTTAGTTTGACAGTTCTTGCTAAAATAAATAAATAAATCACTATGGAATAAGGAACAGCTCTTTGGGTCTTCTTACATCTTATTTGAGTAATAGGATACAAAGAGTTGACATTAATGGGAAACGGTCTTCGGGGTCTGTAGTTACAATGGGTGTACCGCAGGGATCTATCCTCGGCCCTTTCCTATTTTTAATTTATATTAACGACCTGCCTCATCTTGTTAAGAATAATCACGAGATTGTATTGTTTGCTGATGACACTTCATTAATTTTTAAAATGAAACGACAAGACACGAATTTCGATGATGTGAATAATGCAATCTCAAAAGTAGTCCATTGGTTTAATGTCAATAATCTTTTGCTTAACGAAACCAAAACGAAATGTATTAGATTTATTCTACCTAATGTTAAACAAGTTCAGGTTGATGTAAATGTAAAAGGAGAAACGTTAAAAATTGTAGAAAGTACCGTTTTCTTAGGAATCACCTTAGATAATAAACTTCAGTGGGGCGCACACATAGATAAGCTATCGAAGAGACTTAGTTCTGCAGCATATGCTGTCAAAAAAATCCGTCATCTTACAGACGTGGATACATCTAGACTTGTTTATTTCAGCTACTTCCATAGTATTATGTCTTATGGTGTTCTACTGTGGGGGAACGCTGCAGATATTAACACCGTATTTGTGTTGCAGAAGAGGGCTGTTCGTGCTATCTATAGTATGGGTCCCAGAGAATCCCTGCGTGATAAATTCAAAGAAATAAACATAATGACAGTACCATGTCAATATATTTATGAAAACCTATTGTACACTCATAGAAATATCAATCGGTTCCCTAAAAATAGCGATGTACATAATTTGAATACAAGGAATAAACATAAACTCGCTGTGCCCACAACTAGACTACACAAAATTAAAGTATCTTTTAAAGGGCAATGTATACGCTTCTACAACAAAACTCCTAGTGAGTTGCAAAAATTATCAGTAAATAAATTCAAACAAATTGTCAAAACCTTCCTGTGTAAAAAGGCCTACTATAAAATATCAGATTATCTAGCTAGAGGATAAAAAAGCGTGGGATGGAATTTGCTCCAACTCGAAAAATAACAACTAACAGGCTAAAGGTTTCTTCGTCGCTTCTTTACTTTAGTCTACGTACCGAAGCGACTGAAATCAAAAATATCACTTTATTTCCGTGTCAGTGTTTAATTATTAAGAATTTGACCTTTTCTAAGAATACATTTATTGTATTTATGGAAATAAAGAGTTTTTGACTTTGACTTTGACTTTGAGCAATTCTCGCTAATATATCACTCGATAAATATATTATCGAGTGATATATTAGCGAGAATTGCTTTCCAGGCTAGAACCTATCATTCAGTGATATTAATATAACGCCATTTGTCCATGATAACGCCAAAGGAATTTGTATCGTTTCCGATAATCTAAATATTATCTACGTGTATTATCTACATGTAAAAATATAGAATCACCTGAGTAATTATAGTAATATGCCGTCTTTCGTGGTAGCGTACAGAGACTTGTTTAGCGAGCGTTCATCGTACGTGCGGCGAGTGTTTCAAATTATGTAGGTAAAGATCTGATAAAAAATCTAAAGAACTTGAACTAGAACTCGGAAAGAACGCCTTGAGGTCGTATCCTTACCATATTATAAAGGTTATCATTGTCTGTCTGTCGGCCTGTTGACCTTTTTAAATCTGAACGGGTGAACCAATCTAAATCGTACATACTTATGTATGCTTGCAGGTATTTTATTTATTTATCCATTTTATTAGTACACAAAAAACATAACAAGCAATAATAAAATAACACAAAAAAAAACAGAAAAAAAGAACTCACATTTTAACAATCTGCGCAATTTATGAAGTACTATTCTATCAACGACTTTATTGACAAAGAAAACTACAATTCAATAAAAACAAATTAGAACTAGTATTTACAATTGAAACAATTAAGCTAACTGCAAACTGTTGCTAACAACAGAAAAACAAAAAAACAAAAAAAACAAAATGTTTATTAATTATTCTCTTAAGTTACATTTTACGTTGTTCAGTGTTCGAGACCTCCTTTTAAGTATGTATATAAATACCTGTATTAGGAGGTAACGCTCTTCCTTATCATACATTATGATTACCTATGAGTTAAAATAATAGTTTATTACACAACATTTCACAATACTAATCCTATTAGAAACGGAAGGAACAACAAAAATAAAATAAAACAATGCAGAGTACCTAAATAATTAATAATTACATTAGTTACAGTGGCTATGTTTGCTCTCGCGCGCGTCACCGCCCCTGCGCGGTTGTGTATGATGGGTGTCTTTAACAGTTTCAACAAAACATAAGTTTTAATTACTTTGTAAGAAAGTCAAGTCAAGTGTGTTAAAATAAATGTCTCCCATATAAGTTAGTAAGCACAAACTGTCAGCATTAAGTTTAATATATGTCGTGGCATTGACGAGGCACGGCACGTGCATTATGTACCTACCTATAGCAAGAATTATATCCCGAGGTAGGACATGGGCTAGCTTTTGTCCCAAAACAATATCCTTAAGGGGATGAAATAGCGGACGGAAGTTTATATGAACATAGCGCGTGCGAAGCCGTTGGCCTGAACTAGTAAAAACACTAAAAATATAAATGTGATCGTTTGGATGGATGGATGTATGTTTGTCACTTCTTCGCCAAAACTACTAAACGGATCAGCCTGAAATTTTGCATAATTGCAGGTCTAGAATACCAAATAGGCTATTTTCTATCGCCTAAATCAGTTCCTATGGGGAAGAAATAACCTTTAAACGTGTATACATACATATATAGAAACAACTACGATGCAATGCGAAACGGAGTGTGGGCAGACCTTCCTCTCGATGGACCGACGACACTGTAGCGGTCGCAGGGAGTCTATGGATGGAGACAAAGCGTGCGAAGCCGCGGACAGAAATTAGTTCATAATGAATGTAAAAACGCTAAACATAGTTAATATTCACACGGTACAAAGTACAAACATATTCTCTCTGCAAGCGCACAATCGAACGTGCATGATGGTTTTGTTGCTTTTTTGAAGGATATTACGTGCTTTGTCTTAACTTTGCTGTTGATTACTTAATCATTTAAGGTAAGGTGGTGAACCTTATTGGTTCGGTTGTCAAACTAGGTCTTGATCTCAGTACTCACGGGATTTGTTCCTTAAATGTGAAAACACGATTGAGAAAAAAAAATACAATAAAAAAAAATAATGAAAGTGCACTGTTTCGCACATAATTTGGTCGAGATCTCAGGAACCCTGGGGTCTATTTAAATCACTTATGTTATCATTCGTAGGTTATTACTAATTATTTGGTTCCTTGAACCAGTTTCTTCAAAAGTTGTGTAGTTTTTTTGCTTTCGAAAAACGTATACTCTGTCCCGCTCCTATGAAAGCGAAATCCTATGCCTTTTCACAAAATGGCGCGCATTGCGCCCTCTTAAGCCTTAAGGCGGTTGTGCTCTGTGTCTGTACTCTGTAGTAAGTGTAAGATCGTACATCTTAAACGAATGGCCTGTTGACATTAGTCTTTCTGGGCCGGGAATAAATACATTTTAGATTTTAGCTGCAACTTGCAACGCAATAAAGTTCTTTTCAGCTGTACCTCTCCGTCAGTCAGAGCGCTAAATTGCTAACAGCTGTTGTGTCTTTCTATACTATGCAAACTGAGCGAGACTTCAGATCCAGTTAATGCAATAAACGCGCTAAACGTGTAAAACCACAAAGTCCAGGCACAACAATATCCCTACTATACTTTTCACGTTCAAACGGCGGCATAACCCCAGATAATCCATCTGACCTAATTTATGTGAGGACTGAATGAATCTTAGAGAACGTATTGCGCGCTATTTTGTGAAAAGGATAGGCATAGGATTTTGCAATTTTATGAGCGGGATAGAACATACGTTTTTGGAACGGCGCGGGCGGCGTAAGCGCAGAAATAAAGTTTTGGCTTATTTACAAGGAAACTACGCAACTTATGAAGAAACTGGTTTAAGGAACCAAATAATTATTAATATCCTACGAATCAAAACCTAAACCATTTCAATAGACCGCAAAGTTCCTGAAATCTCGTTCCAAATTATGTGCGAAACAGTGCACTTTCATGATGTTTTTTTATCGTATTTTTTTTCTTAATCGTGTTTCACATTCATGGAACCAAAGAAAAAATGTTGAATGTTATGTAATTCGAATTTTTTACCACGGGGATCTCGTGAGTCCTGATATCCAGGCATAGTTTGACAAACAAGCCTGTTAGGTTAATAGCCCCTTAATGAAATTTGCCAAGGATAGATGTTGTCCCGATGCATAACGCTACTTCATATCCCGGAAAAGCGCGTCCCCAGCCGCGGACGGAAGTCCCTTGTTAATGACACATCTAATCGAAATTGAGAATATAGTTATGTAAGCAAGCCGTGCTTTAATTATTCTATAGCAGTAAGCTTCTGCACGCGGCTTCGCTCGCGCTTTTCGGGGATACAAAGTAGCCTAGGTCCGTCCCGGGATACCATCTACCTCCCTGCCAAATTTAATCGAGATCCGTTCAGCCGTTTAGGTGAAAAGGTTACACACAGACAGAGTTACTTTAGAATGTATAATATTAGTATTGATGTGTTAATGTTAATTAGCTGATTTAAAAAACCTTAGTTAAAACTCGTTATCTAATAAAACGACGGATCTTCATCGATTTTGAAGCATTTCAAGTCTAATCTTTTGCCTTGAAAACTCGCTCGAATGAAACGTGCTGCTGTTGTGAAATCTTAGATTCGTATTTCTTGTTACTTCTATGACTTCATATGATAACAACATAGGGCTTCCTTAAATGTTCTGCGTGGTGCAGACATTTCCAAAACGGAACTATGCCTATAAAATCTATACAAGTAAATAAAATTGAAGTTTTAATGTAAAAATAAGAGCTTCTTAGAGTGCATAATAATAACTGTGATAATAGCATAAGAAAGTATTTTGGACTCTCACAACTCAGTTTTTAAAATTATTGTCTGTCTGTTTCCTCTGGATAATCTCCGAAACGGCGGCAACGAGATAGCTGACCTTATAGGGAGGATACTTTTTTCTAGAAAAATCAAGTTGTTGTATAGTTACAAGAAAATTACGCAACTTATGAAGAAACTGGTTTAACCAAATAATTAGTAATAAATAACCTACGAATCAAAACATAAGTAATTTCAATAGACCGCAGGGTTCCTGGGATCTCGACTAAATTGTGTGCGAAACAGTGCACTTTAAAGTTTTATCGTATTATTTTTTCTCAATCGTTTTTTCACATTCAAGAAAATATAGATTTTTTTAAAATTATATGTAGGTAATTCGAGTTTTTTACCAGGGGTATCCCGTGCATACTAAGATAAGGCCTAGTCTGATAACCAAACCTGCTAGGTTCGCTCCATAAGGTCTCTTGGGTAATTAACCGCTCAGTCAGCTCATAAAGTAGATTTTCCAGACTACTTTGAAAACGTGTCATATTTTCTTGTATTTCGATCGTAAGCTTCAAACTAAAACCAAACTTATATCCCCACGTACAAAGTCCAATGTATATTGTTAGACCGCGTTCGTACGCACTGGCTAAAATGAAGCCACGTTTAGCAGTTCATGTTGGATGTTGCTTATACAATTATGAGATGTGTGTAAATTGCTTCAACGTGATGATTACGTCGTACCTTCGTTGTGCTTCACACGCGAGATCTGTAGATCCTGTCCTAGTTATACATACTACGGGTACCTATATATTTGTAAACAACTCGCAACACAAAAATTAAAATATCTCGTTTTGGCGTAGAGTTAAATAAAATAGCGTAGTGCTGACAATTTTGCATCGCATTGTAGGAAAGAGCTAAAATCGACATGTATTGCAAAATCTGTAAAAAAATCCACTAGAATAAAGTGATTCCTGAAGACGAATTGAGGGTAGTCGTGGATACTGCCGTCAATTCTTGACTCCGAGAGTATCCAGTCGCCCCGTGACCACGATCGCTGCAACGCGATGGAAAAGTAGGGGAAAATAGAACAAAAGGTACGCGATAAATACCCGATAAATAATCTATAATATGTTAATAGATCGAATTTTTAGACAAATTCTATGAAAAGCACTGGACAGAGAGGAATGGAGAAGGCCGGGGGAGGCCTTTGCCAAGCGGCAAACTAACTAATGTGTATGTGTGTTGTTAAAATTTAAATAATGTTTGTGAAAGTAGTTTGAATTAAAGGGTTCATTATTATTATTATGTTAACAGATCGCAGTTTAAAAGTTTTGAGCATAAAGTGGTTTTTTAGGTTAGGTATAGGACAATGCTTACTAACATTGTATCTTCAGGTTGGCCAGAGTAGGTAGTGTATTTTCTAAACATACAACTTTGAGAGTTACTACTGTAACTGAATAGACCCGTCACACTATTATTGCACAAGTTTGGACGAATGTTTCTTACCTCTTCACGCTGATATTTTGATTATATTGATAAAACTAAAAAACTTCGAATCCCTTAAATGTACACAGTTTTTTTATAACTCAGTGCCTAAAAAATCACTTTAATGTCAGTATTATGTTTTTCTATGACAGAAACTCTTTTGAAGCCTAATGAACTGAGTTTACCTCGTGTGTTCATAAGTCTTGAGACACAGTAAAACTAAAATATTTTTGGAGCTAAGTTGAGTATTCATTTATTGGATATTAAAATTAAAACTACTGACATCTAGATCTGTATTTAAAAACAAATCATTCAAAATGGCCGCCTTTGCATTCAATGCAGGCCTTCAAACGCGTGCGCCATTCATCTATGGCGGCACGAATCTTTTCAATGGGAATCCGTTTCGATTCTTTAATAAGGGCTCGCTTGAGAGAATCCAGGTTTGGGTGAGACTTTCTGCATGCCCTCAGCTCCAATTCCGTCCATAAAGAATAATCCAAAGGACGAAGTCAGGGCTTGACGAGGGCCAATCTTCGCTCCGAATGAAGCCTGGCAAATTGTCCTCCAGCCAACGTTGGGTAGTCTTAACTTTATGGGAGGGAGCAGAGCCCTGTTGGAAAACCCAGTATTTTCCAGCGAATAGCGTATCATTTAATGGTTTAACCACCGCTTCCAATATGTCGGTTTGGTAATTTTGTGCCTTCACCTTGACGCCTTGCTGGCAAAAATGAAGCGAAGTGACCCCCTCGTAGGAAACACCTTACCAAACCATCACACTTGCTGGATGATGAGTGCGCTGGACACTGCGTACAGATGGCTGGACGTCCTTTGAACTTCTGGCGTAAACCTTATTGTTCTGCCGGTTAAACTTTTCTTCCACCGTGAAGATCTTTTCATCGGTAAACAGGATATTTTTTGGATCGTGTCTCCTCAATAGGTTCCGACATCGTTCCAGTCGCAATTTACGAAGACGCTCGTTTAAATAATGCACTTTCCTTCGACTGTAGGCCTTTAGTTTAAGATCATATTTAAGTATCCTGTTCACCGATATTCGCAAAATGTTGGTCTGCAGAGCTAATTTCTTTTGAGTCCGGCAAGGGTTGCGACGAATTCGCTCTCTGATTACTTTGATGTTGGCGGGCGTCCTTACAGACAGCGGGCGGCCACATCTTCCACGGTCTTCTAAAGAGCCGGTCTCCTTGTACCTCTTTATGGTATAATACATAAAGTTCCGACTACATCCCAAACTTTGGATTTCACTAAAAACTTGCATTGGTTTTTTTCCTGCTTGAAACAGTGAAATTACAGTCGCACGCAAATCTTTTGTTGGCGCCATTTTCACGGAGAATGAAACAAATATTCAAATGTATATTTTTTCTGATTCAAAACATTCGAAATTTAAAATTTTAAAAGATTAAAAAAGGTTGCATGAATTACTTTCTTTTTAAATTAATTAAATAAGTTCGTCTCAAAACTTATGAACACACGAGGTATAATATCACAAGTTTTGTGGATTTAATACTAATCCCACAGAAATAAAAAAAAAATGAGACCACCTCTGGATCATTCTCTATGCAAAAGGGAAAGTATCTTCAAAATCGGTCCATAATTGACGGAGAAATCGACAAACATACATAAAATATACAATCAGCCATAAGGAGGTTATATGTTCATATAACCTCCTTTTTCGAACTCTGTTAATACAAACAACAAACGCCCCTAACAGAAATTCCTTGCACGTCATCGGCATATGGCAGCGAGCATCGCATCGCATCAAAATATCTCTGTATATTTTCATTACTCCGTGTAGATAATAGATTGGTTACGTCATATTGGTACAAAACAAACACGCAATCAACGCGCTGCAAAAATACTTATGTATAGGTATGAACTTTGTGCAAATAAATACGTAAACCAGGTGCTGTATTGAATTGAGGGCAAAAACACCGCAGCATGTTTACAGTTACCTCCTGTGCTATGTAGGTACTTCTGTGCGTCGTTAGCTAAGAATTATGTGCAATCATTTAGAAATAGCTACTGCTAGTTACTTTACCCCGAATTTGAGAGGGCGCAATGCGCGCCATTTTGTGAAAAGATAGGCGTAGGATTTCGCGTTCATAGGAAAGGGACAGAGCATACGTTTTTGACGGCGCGGCGGCGTAAGCGCAAGAATCAAGTGTTTGCATATTTACAAAAAAACTACACAACTTATGAAGACAGTTCATGGAATCAAACAATATTATCGTATTTTTTTTCTTAATCGTATTTTTAAATTAAAGGAACCTAAGAAAAAAATTGAATTGTATGTTATTCGAGTTTTTTTACCACGGGGATCCCGTGAGTAGGTATAGGTACTGGGATCTAGGGCTTGTTTGACAACCAAACCCGTTAAGTTCGCCCCTTAATTTGTTTTATTTAATGCCAATATGTACATAGGTTGGTAGCGTATGATCGAATGCTCAAACGCAACTCAGATTAAAGCCGGAAATACACGAATTGTTTCGAAGTGTGTTCTTGAGTGGTGACCGCGACTCTGCAAACGTACGATAAGATTTCATTGCTTTTTTATAAGTTTAAATATGTTATTTTTTAATCCGCAACCCAGGACCATGAGTAAATGTTCTGTATGTACTTACAAATTCAAACAATTAGTAAGAGACGCGCTTTTCTTTATCCAAGCTTTTTCAGTATAAAACATCAATTTTAAATTATCTATCAACAATGCAATCAAAAACGAAAAACGACCGATGGAGGTCGTTCAAACCTGTGCGTTCTCGTCAGCGCGATCTAGAGCTTGTACACTTTTGCTAGCGACATCTAGTTATGAATTTATGAAACGAATGCTGTGCAATTAATTGGTCTCTATTATTGAAAACTGGAGTTCGTTTACACGACGCTGATACATTTTTAATGATAATTCAGAAACTAATAATAATAAAATAATGTGTTGGCAGTCTTTATGCCGAAGTTGTGTTCTTTTATTTGACGCTAAATTTGAGTATGGGCCACTTTCTTTTTTCCCGCCCCATTTTATGTTGTATGAGAGGGTATCTTATTTTTCATGAATTATTTATTTTTATATGTTGTTCAGTTTTGGGTTATTATTATGTGTCTATGTATGAAATGTTAAAACAATAGGTTTACTATAATCCAATTCGGCACCGATATTGATACCTCAAAGTATAAAACTTTTGGTTTTCGGATTTTTTCCTCCGATAAAGTTTGATCATCTACTTTCACACCAAATTCCAACTTCCAGGGTTATCTAGAAGTCATTTAGATTTTTGATGGGTCTTTTGCTAAAAATAACACTTTTCGAGCCTCAATAACTCAAGAACCTTATATTATTTATTTATAAAATTTGGTATTTCTACTCTTTTCATGGATCTTACTAGACATGCAGAATTGCACGCCTCTGGGTTTGATAATGTCTTGAGGTACAGATGGGACCAAAAGCGTGCCCAACGGTTCGTGTAAAGATACTGCTATTGCGACGCCGGTTTCCTACCGAACTTGGCTGGCGCTCTACCGCGCGCCTCAATAGGCTGATGATGATGATGGTGATTGCAAACCGGCAATCGATTCAGATACTGGTAGGTAGTGTAGTTGCCACCGCCACAGCTTTATCACGGCGGCAACAGGAACTCACTATCGTATCTGCTTCCCTGACGGGTCGAGTCGCGTCCTCGATGCGAATTGGCGTTGATTTAAAACTCATTGCCCGAGCTGGATAGAGCTGGTTTAAGCAACATACCATCACATATCATAGCTGTAATATTGTCAGACAATATCTGCTATATCTACAGTCTGTATTAACCCACTGCTGGACATAGGTTGAATGACATATTATATGAACATACCTACATCCTCCCACCAGGAGACCCTTATGGTGCTCCCTATATCAAAAATTTGTGTGCGATTGTTAAAATATAAATTATATAGAGTGTAATGACATCAAGTGTAACATGTGTACCTACCTACGGTGGAATAAATAAATACAAATATAAATACGAATACATCTTCAGTCTATACTAGTCCACAGCTGGACATAGCCCCTTGACAAATGTTATAATGGCTCCATGAAACACAAGACTTAAGATCATTTTATTATGCATGTTGTGATTTTTTTTCTGTTGGGAGTCCAAATAAATCTTGACTTACCATTTGAATGTCATGTTATTCTGCTATTGTATATCTTACCTGCATCATCGAACAGATTTTCTTTATTTTGATCGACTTGATTCTTCCTGCGCACGCGTTGTTTGGGAAACGTTTAGAAGCTATTTCTATCCCACGGGAACTGATTTATGGGATAAAACGCCTAGCTATGGTTTATTTCAGGACTAAAACTACCTATTTGCAAAATTTCAGCCCGATTCGTTCAGTAGCTTTGGCGTGAAGAGGTAACAAACAAACAAACTTTCGCTTTTATAATATCAGTGTGACAAATGAAAAAATACTTAAGTACGTACGTTATTCTATTCTTACTTGTACCATCGAACAGATTTTCTAAATTATGATCAATGATGAGTACGGTACCTACAATAGAAGTATCACTTCAATCTACATAATATGTGTTGTCTTTATATATCCTGGAATTAGATAATACTTGTCACGAACAAGATGACAGGTTTATTGATAAGATGCTGTTGACGCGACGTTGACTAAGTAGGTATATTTCAGGGTCAATCCATTCAAAATTATGACGTTTCAAAGTACAATTTTCTTCTGAGGTTTAGTTATTTTTTTGTTAAATTCAACAGTTTTACAAACCGAAGATATTATTTCATTAATAATTAATTGGAGACAATAGCGCATTCTTTGCCATTGTCGAACTTGATCGCATGTAGAGTGTAATGACATCATATATCGTACATCACATCAAAACAAAACAAAACAAAACAAAGCATGCGCAACCTACGGCTCGGCATCCATAATTATTAGCGTTCACGTAACTACTTCATTTCATCATCAGCCTATATTAGTCCACTGCTGGACAGAGGCCTCCCCTAATGAGCGCTATAGCGCCCTGTCTTCGTTTCGAGTAGGTGGTCATGTTTCACGCTACGCTTCATTTGCGCGGTCGTTTTCCTTGATACTTATGTTGTTCGCAAAGATTTTTAAACCTGTGGTTTTATGAACATGTTCTATTAGGTATGCTGTAGGTCAATCAATAGTATACCTATTGATTGACAATGCTCGCTAACGACCTTGTTCCTTGTTAGAATAGGATGTAACACTACTTAAGCCAGAGGGGCACAATTATCTACTAAGCTAGACCAATCGCTTCACTATGACAATGCGACAAGCGACGAAATTATTGTCATAGTGCACAGATTGGTTTAGCACAATTGGGCCCCTGGGTAGGAACTAGTACACTATCAAAAGGTTACGCTTGCAAGGCGAAGATATTAGGCAATTGCATGACTACCTACTCGATCCAGGCTTAGCGATGCGATACCCTATTAAAACTTGACAGTTGCTTTCGTTTTGCAAAAATAACGCTTCAATACGTTTGTAAATCGCCTTCCATGTGAATTTAAAGGTACCTAGCAGAAGTTTCTCATCAGTTGGTAATTAAAAAAATAACTGACGTTCTGTTTACTT
Source organism: Eupithecia inturbata (assembly GCA_963662085.1). Classification (NCBI taxonomy): domain Eukaryota; kingdom Metazoa; phylum Arthropoda; class Insecta; order Lepidoptera; family Geometridae; genus Eupithecia; species Eupithecia inturbata. Next base: position 1,276,876 of record OY759196.1, on the reverse strand, counting down.
TACAGGCAAACTCAAGAATTAAGCTGATCAAGAGGGTAGACAACGAGTGGCTTTTCGGCAGACTGAAAAACGGCACTGAGGGTACTTTCCCGTCAAATTACATCGATGTGAAGGTTCCACTACCCAACGAGAAGCTTCCTTCGCCTCCCGTGTTAACCAAAGCTGTTGCTCTCTACGATTTCGCTGCAGACCAAATAGGAGACCTGCGGTTCCAAACGGGAGACACGATAACAGTCCAATACAAACTCAACGATGAGTGGTACTTCGGAGAGTGCAACGGTGCGAAGGGACAGTTCCCTATCAATTATGTTCAAATGAGCTGAACACGCGGCCTGTGTTGTGTTAACGACTTTATGTTCGAGAAGTAAAGATTGGATTTTTTTGTGTTATCGTCGTGTTATGAAATCGTCGGTGTGCAGACTACGGGAAGACTGGTGATGATGAAATTCTGGTGTAACAAGTGAAAAGTGATGTCTCCGGTGCAATAAATAAATATTTCATAAATAATACTTTTAATCAATGTATGTAGTTATTGTAGATGGACAAGATTGTTCGAATTTATGATGAAATCAGCATCCTGCCCCTAGAAAATCAAATGTTACTTGTAGCCATTGTTGTGTACAATTTACAAATTAAATCATTTGCGTATTCGCACTAAAGTGGCCATAATACCGTAAGTGCTTTCCTTACAAACTTGGCTCGGTGTAAATCTTTTATGTAATTAATATTATGCTATGAACGACTGAATGTAAATATTAGAGCTTGTATAAACGTCCCTTAATATTGTAAGTATTCACATTATTGTATTTTAGCTTAACTTACGGTTGTGTAATTCCCGATGCGATCTGATTCTTAGTTAATTTAATGTTTATATTTTTTATACTTACATACTTTTTACATAGAATATGCTCCAAATTCCAAATTATTATTTGCGTTATAATTTACGTCGTATTTGTTTTTACAGTTGATATACAAGCTTCATGTAAACAATGATAAAAATTGGTTTGACCGATATTATCAGAAAATGTAAGCTATTAACTTATTATCATCCTTGTCTTGTCAGATGGCTTCTGCGACTGGAATTATCATCCTAATAGATAATTTGACAGAAACCATTAACTGGAAGCGGTTGCTCTATCTCGAGACGAGATCCTAATAAAATAACGCAGCAGAAATAAAAAGCGACGAACCAAGTACCTAGCTTTTGTATTTAGTCCATATTAGCTATCCTTCTAAAACTGTCTTGGTTTGATGTATAAGGAATGCAAAAAAATGGTAAAACAACTTTTTCTGCATATTATTCCTAAGAATGCATATAAAAGTTTCGTTTGTTGGGATGTACATGTCTTTATTTTTTGTTAAATAAATAGATTTTGTAACTTGTCCAGCACTGTGTCATAATCATTTTTAAGTGTTACTAAGGGACCATAATTATAAGTGCCTTGTGTATTTAGTTATTATCTGTATATTATGAACTTATTAAAAAATTAAAATGATGTCCTATTACTAAAACTTAAATCTTTAATTTTAGCGAATAATGCAAATGATAAGAGCCAGTTTGGCGCTTATCAGTGGAGGCCTCTGTCCAGCAGTGGACTAATAGGATTATGTGTAATATAAGCAAAAACTTAGGGTGTTGGATGTTATACGAAAAGATATGGATCACAAAGTAGTGAAGTTTATTTGAACAAAAATAATATTCTGTAATTTCTTAAAATATTTACAAATTCTTAAATACGAGTACAACTTAATGTCAACATTACCCTGTTCACTTTTCAACCGTTGTATTTAAATCAGTTAACTAAAATGTTGGTGGCAAGAACATTCCGAACAATTTATTAAGTCTTTAGAAGAGATAAGAGTCAAAATACCCATTTTTATTTCCTCATTCACAACTTGTTGAAAAGAGAAAAGACAGGATTCTAATGGCAATAATCCACTACTGTGCCGCTTTTGATATCACCAAGAGGGCCCGACAACGAACAACGAATTTGACATACCTACCTTCTGGAAAGAGGAAAGATCTTCAATCGTATCATTGCCCAGCGTAGGAGCGGCTAGCAACAACGCAGTGGACGTTGGGCTTAATAAAGAGCATATCGATATATTTATAAACAAGCTAATTCATCTAATACCACAGTACCTACGAGAGTTTCATTCATCTAGCACACGTTGGTTAAGATACCAGCCAGCGCCTCTACAAATCTGCAAGGTGATTCGATTCGAGAAAAGCCTCATACTGACTGGCCGAGCAGCCTGCAGCGAGGCAGCGATTGTACACTACACAAGATTGTTTAAAAATAACTAAAAATCAACTTCAAAATCTTTACATTGTTTTTAAAATTTTGTGGGACAAATACGAATCTCTCCGGAATAAATTTTATTGGATCACCCTCTGGGATCATTCTCTATACAAAACCAAAATAATCAACAAAAACCATCCACCATTGACGGAGAAATCGATGAACATACATAAAAAAACATACAGCCAGAACCTTCTCTTTTTTCGAAGGTGGTTAGAAACTAAACTTAGAACAGCACTAAAAATATTGCTTTCCTTTCTATTTTTATCTGGACCACCTGCCCAGCAATGCGTTTCTAGCAACGGGAGGCAGCATTGTTCAGTCGGTACTCGGCTTCAGACAACACTTGCAGCGCGTGGCAGCTGGTGGCTTCCAGTCCATCTCTAACATTCAGGTACATAACATACATTAAATAAATACTATTGCTGGACGTCCACAAATTTACAATATCATTCCTAGTTAAGTATCTGATGTGGATAATTATCTTCAAAGAACGACAGAACAATTACGTTTTATTAGGATCCACCGAAAATTATTTTAATTTACGTTACATTCGCCGTGCGTAGGCACGGTCCAGTGTTCTATGGATGGCCCGGTCCAGTGTTGTATGGATGGCACGGTCCAGTGATGTATGGGTGGCACGGTCCAATGTTCTATGGATGACCCGGTCCAGTGGTGTATGGATGGCACGGTCCAGTGTTCTATGGATGGCCCGGTCCAGTGGTGTATGGATGGCACGGTCCAGTGTTGTAAGGATGGCACGGCGCCACCGCCAACAAGCTTCCATAGTGATCCAAACAACACTGACGACCGTGCCTACACACGGCGAATTCATCGTAGATTTTTACGACGTAAAAAAACGTGTGTACAAGAGCCCCCGCCAATAAGTAGCTGAGCAACCGGTGACAGTAATTAATTTATTTAACCGATACTTGGGTACAAAACTGGGGTGTATTATGATATAGCTACATATGGCAATGTTTCAACCACTTTCCAATGAAGCACAGAATTGAGCACGAGTCAATGAATTAAAGAAAATATTACAATTGTTTCAACAAGTGGGATGAATGAGCAAAGTAAATGTTTACCTGTCTTGATCCTTGTTTAAAATTGTTTAATAGGGTTAAAATGGAAATTAAGAATCAGTAAAAATTATTGAGCAACTAAGTACTGATTAAGTCTTTCGCAAGAACAAAAAGTATACAAAATACATATAAAATCATTTACGTGGAAATGACAAATATTATTTAAATATGATAAAATAACATTAACTTGCTATCTGAAGTAATGTTGCCGAAATAAAAATTACAATCTAAGAGCTCAAATACTAACAACGCTCCTACTAATTCAATAAATTTTTTTCTTACATTTTACTAAAAAAAATACAGGGTGTCCTGGGACACCCTGTATATCTATAGTTACTATCAAAGGACTCTGGAGGCTTATTTTAATTCTCCAAATACACAACTGCGTGTTTAATTCGGCCAATTGGTACTCTAATACAACGAATTAGAGTACCAATTGGCACAAAAAAAAACGAATCGAAACACGAAATTGCGTATTTTGGAGAATTAAAATCCTAAGGCCTCCAGGTCCAGAGTTAGCATTTCTCTCTGCTTTTGTACCTCCTGTAAAATGTCCGTCTGTCTTACACTTGACTAACTGCGAAGACACAGTGATACGACTTTAGGTTTTTGATGACAGTTGAAACTATTACACAAGAGGACTTCTAAGTTACATCGCTTACATGCCCCCATCTCTCATCTATATAAGACAGACGTATATAATTTAGCTACAGATATGTAATATTTTTCATATTGTATTAAGAAGTCTACACACCAAGTCGGCAAGCCGCCGACAAGTTGACAGAACACTGTTGGCTGCCTACAACATACACTGAAATCTCGCATCACCCCGCCGCCGCCGGATCATGTCGCCGACTTTGGTAAGTTAAAAACTCACAAAAATTTATAAATTCGGCCATAAATAAAACTTTACGTATCTAGCTGAAGTCAGACAACCATTTTTAGACGGACCCATTTTAGGTTAAGTAAATAGTTACATGATGAACAATTTGAATATTCTGAAGACAAATATGTTTCATGCTCTGAAGATATGACTGGTGAATTTCAGCACTCATTACAATAATGGATGCAGCGAGCACAATACATGCACGTTTATCAACTTGATAACAATAACATACTTCCAATCCAACATACAATAACCGTTACAACAATCACTCTGCTAACTAAACAATATAATATTATTTAAGTATCTATGTACAGTTAATACCTTGCAACAAGCAGTTTCAACTTCTATTACATTGAAAGCAACATTTTGTCCAATAATTAATATTAATATTTACAAAACTTTCCTCTGACAATGAGTTAAAACGGCACTCTCGAAAATCTGAGAGAAAAACCTCTTTCATAGGTTAAACTTATACTAATACAAAATAGTGAGACTACATTTTAGGAACTTCCTTTGTCCCTTATTATCTCTTGTTTAATGCATTGATACTTTATCAGTACTTAACAAGCTTCCTCTCGCGGCTTCGCTCACGCGAAACCTGGATCGTACACAGCCTATGTCGCTCAGGGATTGTACAGCTTTCTATTAGTGAAACTATTTTCAAAAATCGGACCAACAGTTCCAGACGTTACCCCCTCATAAACAAACCAATTTTACCTCTATAATATTAGTGCCGACCAGAAATACTGCAGAAAAAGGCAAGGTCCTAGATTATTATGTACAAGCAATGCTTAGATTGACCTATGTCATAATATTTCCCTTATGCTTAAGTGTTCACTCGCACTACCACTCATAATGACTTGGTTTATCCACTGGGCCTAATCAGGCCTGTAGATCGGTATCTTGGGTATGAATTCCACGAGGAGTACATACTCCATCATGGAAGAGGAGTCGCAGTGCTGCTTCGTGAGCCGCCAGCGGAGTCCTAGCTTGTTGTACAAACGACTGTTTTCCCACTCTAGGAGTTTGTTCAGAGAGTGTTGAGTCTGGAATTGAGGAAAAACATTTGTTAGAATATCAGCATGAATATATTTGTGGTTGAGAATTAATGTGTTTCCGCATAAATGGACGAAATTGGTGTACATAATCTAATCTGCGTAACCAAAAGGAAATTGTAAGCCGCGTTGACACGATCAGAGTTTGCTCGGATCGAGCGGACTCGTAGTTGACATAATTTTATGAATATTTTCGACATTTTACATAATAATAATATTTTTTTTTTAATATGCTATTTTAACATTTCTATTTTAAAGCTGACATTCTTGATTATTAATTGTTTGGACATTTGAGTAATATTTTGATTAGGCACTATTATTGATTGTATTTTTTTTTTGCTCTGTGTCTACCCATGTATAACATGTATTTAATATGGTAACTGTACTATAATTCTCCGTTTTGTATTATCTGTGTATCGATGTGTAATTTTCGACACATTGTAAATTGTTTGAGAATAAATGAAATGAAATGAATGAAATGCGTTTGGCCACTTAATAGAACTGGACCGCGGTCTACTTTTACGAAATGAATAGGAACACAAAATGGCGTCAAGTGACAACAACCAAGCGTCTCATGACATTTTTCGACGACTTTGAAAATGATTCCGAGTGAACTACTTAATATATGTTAAATATCAACAGTCATCCTAGTACACTTGTATGCAGCTACTCTTACGACACCACTTGGTCCGAGCTTTGTCCGACCAGACTATGATCGTGTCAACGCGGCTTAAGCCTCATAAACATACTAGCTGCTGCCTGCGGCTTCGCACGCGCTTTTCATATAGCTTATGTGCTTCCCTATTATACCATTTACCTCCCTGCCAATTTTTTTTATTTATTTTACTTTATTAGATACACAAAACACATCACAAGCAATAATAGAATAACACAAAAAATGTTTTAAATATGTTCTTGTTCATCAAATTTCGTTGAAATCCGTTTAAAAAGGTAACAGACAGACAGACCGAGTTACTTTCGAATTTATATTATTAGTATGGATTAATGAACAGGGCTCTTCCTGCTCATGAAACTGAAGTTTTGGCGACGTCTGTGGCACAGTGAGCGTAGGTACGCCTGCGACGCAGATGGTTGCGGATTCTATCCTGCAGCGCGGGAGAAATATTGGTACAATCTGCAGGAATTTGTTCCGGGTCCGACGTATCTTTACACTAGCCAAACTCGGAGTAAAATGTTTGTAAATAAACCACGCCACAAATAACTAAAAATCACTTGCCTAGCGTCGATTTTCAGATATAATTGTAATTGTAAGCAATATTAATGAATAATTAATGAAGGAATAATCTCAAATCGACAAGTAATATAATTTGCGTATAAAAAGACGCGGCAACGAGTGAATTTTAGGTTAAGTATGGGCGGTTTGTTTACAAACATTCTACATCGAGTTTTGCTAGTATATACGTATTAGACATAGACATAGACAATCATTTATTTGCTGCTCAAACACCTCACACAATAAGTACAGAACAGATATAAAAATACATTTGAAAAAATAGTTAACTTATATTACGTATTAGGAAAATGTCTTCTTTATATTATGTACAAATTGTACAATTATATACAATTCACATACCTACACTTTAAGTATGTATGCATACGTAGGTACTCAAAGTGCAGAGATAAAACTAATCACGTTTATATGTTCAGCATGCAGTACTTTAGCTGTTTACTAAAACATATCTAGGAAGCACCTACCGAGCTCCGCGTCACTAGTCTATTAAGTAGGTATTTGTGTGATGTGATGATAAAATCATCGAGATTTTGCTGCAAAGAAATCAAATTACTACCTACCTCGGTTTTTATTACTACTCATAACCTCAGAAGAAATAAAAACAAAGGATTTATGTACTGAGACGTCTCCGTGGCGCAGCGAGCGAAGATCCGCCTGCGACGTAGGAGGTTGCGGGTTCGTTTCCCGCTTCGGGACAAATGTTAGTACGATCTGCATCTGCAGATCGTAGAAAACGATAAACGAAACTATAAATGATAAACGATTCTATGTATAATAAATATATAAAATATCTGGGTAATCTAATAGATAGATAGATAATTCTTTAATGTACCACACAAAGACAGAAAACAATACAGAAATAGATGCTAAGAGTAGACTAAGTACAAAGGCGGCCTTGTCGCTATGAGCAATCTCTTCCAGGCAACCTTGGGATGGGCTGGAATCCAATGTTTTAAATCTATTAGACAACTAGTACCCTTTAATACAAGCTCTGTTTAGTTTGGCGCTAGATGATGCTGTATTAATTGTCCAGCATTATTATAATCAATTTTTAAAATAATACTTATACACAAACTTAAAATAGCATTTGCACATTGCGAATGTATTTATGACTGCGGATAACTGAACGTCCGAGCGCGCCAGAAATTCGCGTCATATCTAAACACCTTCACACCAGACCGTGTGATTGACGTCATAGGTGTCAAGCGTTAACGGGAAGAAGACGGTTGCTTTCGGTGGCCAAATACACAATCATCTGGCCTCAAAGTAAGCAGAGCTTGTTTATGGGTACCTACTAGATCACCGATATACATAACGGCTAATGTAATTAGACACCTTAATCGACTTACGACGTTCATCGGGACGTCGCGTCGTAAGTCGATTAAGGGAAGGAACGCGGAACGCAGGAAGCTCTTGACTATCGCCCGCTCCCTCACGAAGTCCTCAAAGTTGAGTCACGTTGTGTCCGGCAGTGTACAACAAACTGCCAGACTCTGTCACGGCTGATATATCAAGCTTCGAGTTCCCATTGAAACGTTGCTTGTCGAGCAGAATTTATATTCTGTAGGCGAACTACTCGAGATAAATGAGACTAATGAATAAATGATAATTAATTTATATTATTTTTATGTACCTTGTTTGACAATAATTTATTAATGTTTATTTAATTACAAATTCTGTATTGTCTCCATGTGCACTAATTCGAATTATTTAAAAACTTGTATACGCATTGCATATGTACAAGGTACAATGTGTCAGATCAGGCCGAGAATCTAGTTCACCTAAAGTCCTACATTATAATGTCTAATTGCAATACGTGATCTTTGTTGTTCCGTATTGAACCTTCATGTATCCTAAATCTAATTAATAAATCAGTTGCGAACTATCAGCGTTGGAGTTATCATTTCACGGTACCTCTAACAGCATAGGTACTTACAATAAGTTATTGACATTTAAATTCGGCTTTATAAATAAATTGAATTTGTGGAACCTACCAGAAAGATGGCAGCAGCTTTCAACTGCCAACACCAATCCGTCTGGTAAGCGTGGTTATTGGTGATTAGATTATGGCAAAACCCGATGATTGGTGATTATTTGGGGGAGGCATGTACAGCAGACTGCAGGCAGATGGTGGATGCGGCAAGCTGAGGACAGGGCGCTATGACGCTCATTAGGGGAGGAAGAGGCCTATGTCCAGCAGTGGACTGATGATGATAATGTACAGCAGTGGACGTACGTGTGCTGAGGAGGAAGAGTCACCTAGACCTGAACAAATACGTGCAGATCATACAAACATTTGTCCTGCGGCGGGAATCGAACCTGCAACCTTCTGCATCACAGGCGGATTTTCGTCCACTACGTCACAGAGGGCCCACTACGTCACAGAGAACGTCATCGTTGACTTTAACATAGAATTGTTTAATGCGTGTCCTTTAGAAACTGATTTGTTCCATGCAACAAGTGTGCAAGCAAAATGTGCAAATACAACATTATATTAAGTAAGTACTTTGGATTTATTTGTTTTATATAAGCACAGCTTATCTTGGTTCAAAGTTATAAAATTTTATCTACACCTTCTGAGTTAATACCTCGCGTTTATTTGGCTATTTTCCCGACGTTTCAGCCGGTTTAGTTATTCCTTGACCACGTCTGAGTGTAAATCTTCTGAAACGTCTCGAAGTTTCAGCAGATTTATTTATCGCGTTTATTTTCATTTTTCCCAATGCATCGGAAAAAAGAAAATAAACGCGATAAATTCCCGTAAATCGTAATATTATTACTAAAACTATATCTATATGTAGTAATCAAATCACTTTAACGCTGTAAAGCACGAATTCATCAATGCTTTATTTTATCCCACAGGCCGTTGTGACGGGTGGGAAACCGTTTCAAATCTCAATATTTCTAAAAGTATTTACTTGCTTAATGTCCGATATGGACACATTTTGTCCAATGTGTTGCTTCAGTGTGTGGATACAACAAATGATTATATTCTAATTAATATTTTATTTTACTGTAATCTAATTTATTCTAATACAATCTTTTGTAATATTGTAATTTTAGCTAGTAATTTAGTTTTAATTCTCATGTGAGGCTGGATTTTATTATCTGAATTAAATGAATACAATACAATACAAAATGTCCCATGCAGCAAAAACCATTACCCATGGCATAATTGTTACTTCTGCAAATCCAACCGACAACAGATTCGATAATTTTTGGTCAGGATAAAAAAGAGTATGTTTTGCGGTGACGGGTGGGACACCAGATATAAGCATCTTTTATAACTTCTCAACAAAATTATTCTCTTATATCTTGGCTGTTTTAATCGCCTTGAATTGTATTTTTTTATGCCGAATCGTCATTTACATATATTATACGTTAGAACGCAAAGAAAAGAATTACGTACTTGAATAAAAAACACAGTACCATAGGCAATCGCACTAGAGTGGTGTACAAAGTCAATAATAATTACGGAAATCGTAAAAATAATCAAAATTTTGGATGATTCCTGTTTATTAGCTTTACTGTAATCAAATTACAGATTCAAGTACAAATTGTAATTTATTTATTTGACCTGGGGTGTCATCTTTGCTGGAATGGCCCAATAAGTACCTACCTATGTATGTTGTGTTAATGTGGTTTGTTTCGCGAGTAGCATAAAGAGATGTTAGAGGTTTATTCCAAAAAATCAACTTATTGTCCTTATGCTACAAAAAGTAGAATAAGTAGAATTGAATTGAATTTGTGCATAGGTTTGTATAAAATGGTGTACTGTAGATACGGTTATCGCAAAACTACTTCTCCGAATGCTCGCTCGCAAAGTTACTTGTACAAAGACCATTCCAACCACTCGCGAAAGGAACTACCATAATTAATAAAATCTATCAATACTTTACTTACCCTTTTACTCAGACAAATCACAGGCCAAAGAGAGCATCCCAACGTGCAACAGCAACAAACACAGCCGCAGAATAGCCACTTGACATTAACTGGCAATGTCTTCTTTAGTACACTGTTAATACGGCTTACAGTCGCTTGGTACTCCTCGGGAGCTATGCGAGACTGCAGACCCGAGGGGAAGTCATTGTTGAATTTGTTGCTCAGACCAAAACTGGAAATAGAAATTTGAAAATGTAGCAAGAACAGTACAAGAAATTCTGTACATTTTTGGGGTAGACAATGCTGTGTGAAAGGATCAGTTTTATGTATTTATCATCAACCTATCATAGTCCACTGCTGGACATAAGCCTCCCCTAATGAGCGCCATAGCGCCCTGTCTTCAGCTTGCCGCATCCAGCATCTGCCTGCAGTCTTTCGTAGATCGTCATCAAACCCGGCCGGAGGGCATCCTACACTACGTTTGCCAAGTCGCGGTCTCCACTAGAGAACACGTTTACACCAGCGGTTGTCGGTTCTTCGCGAGATATGGCTGGTCTACTGCCACTTCAGTTTGCTAATTCTTTGAACTATGTTGATAGCTTTGGTTCTCTGTTGGATGTATTTGTTATGAACCCTATCCTTCAGAGAAACTCCGAGCATAGCTCTTTCCATAGCTCGCTGAGCGACTTTGAACTGGTAGATGAACTATACCATGAGTGTCTACGTCTCAGCTCCGTAGGTCAGCATTGCAGCATGGATGACAAGAAGACTCAACATAGTTTTCCTAATGCTCTCCAGCCTAGCTGAATCCTCCTCTTGGCCTATTTCTCGAAATTTTACCTAACTGCAGAATCTGCCTGAGGTAAGTGTACTTGGAAACAATTTCGTGCAGGTGGCCATGTCTGACGACCGGTCCTGGATCAATGTGGCCATTGACCATGACTTTGGTTTTATCCAAATTGGATACCAAGACTGTGGCTAGACCATCCAGCATCCGGAGCAGCTCCTCTAGCTTCTTTGTTTATCAATTTACACTATAATGGCCTCAGGCATTTTATATTAAACAATTAGCCTCATGAATGCCACAGCAAGTTTGAAATTATATCTTTATTTCATTGTATACCATTGACCTACATTTTAACTGTGACAGTAGTGCTAGTGCTAGTTAATACTAACTAAGAAATTAACTAACAAAATTACAATCAAATAATAAAAACGAATTAGAACTAGTATTTACAATTAAAACAATTAAGGCTAACTACAGACTGTTGCAAACAACCTACAGGTAGCTCAACTGATCAATATCCATACCATATCATTAACTAATGAAGCAACAAAATATCTATAAAAAATATCTCTATGTGTGTAGTATCAAATGCATGTTAATTTAATTTGATATTGTAAAAGGAAAGTTTGGCAGTAGTTGTAGCCTGAAATAACAAGTCAATAAATTAAAAAGAAAGGCTAGTAACACTCTAAATAGAAGCCTCTCTAGAGTATAGGTAAGTTCCAATACAGGTTCAATACAAATAATTCAAAAATAGGATGTAAATAATGTGTCATGAATTGATATCACTGCATATCCACTGGTTTTATGCATTAGAGTTCAAGATCCTGAGTTATGAATTTTAGTTAAATAGAAAGGCTGCTAAGATTAATTTTATATACAAAATATCAAATTCACTTGAACACAGTAAATGTCATGCATGAACCAGCCAACCTTCAACCAACAGCCAAGTATAAAGCCAAGTAGGTACTTACAGTGTAAAAACTAACAAGAAAAAATTGGAACTTTGTTCACAAATAATTTGACCTATAAAGAAATAGCCTAGTATAAAATAGAAATAGCATCCTAAACCAATTAATAATTATTTTTTACATGGCAAAACTATAAAAATAAGTACCAAGTTTCCAATGTTATTTGATCCAGATTGTTATTTACACACTTTTAGCACTTGAATGCATAAAATTACCTGCTATGTTTTTTATGTGCATTGGCAAACAATCTGGTATTAATTCTGGTAAGTATTTGTAGCAATTTTTATTTGTGTGAACACATTTAGGTATTTAAAACTGATTAGAAAATTTGGCTTCAGATCAAAATCAAATCTAAAGAACATAGTCCTTGAATGCCATTGGGTAATGATGACAAAGAAGCAGAAATGTATCAACGTTACGGCCATTAGGGCGAAATTCTGTGAATACTCCGTGTCTTTTTAGATATTATGCAAGCTTTGATTTAAAGTAATTGAAACAGCTGATGGTAGATTTAATGAGAGAATGTAAACGAAACCTTACACTGTCATATTACCAGCCCCCCGTACTACGATGGGGTCTGGCACTAAAGTCACATGTGTTTCTTCTATTTCCTCGGGCTCTATCTCGTCTGGATATATTGCATCGAAATCTGCCATTTTCAAACTAAATCACAAACTAAAAAAACACTTTTTTGTATTGAGTAAACACATCACAAATCACAAAGCAAAGCACAGTGTTTGTTGGACTTTCGTCTTCGAGCAAAACACAAAAAAAAGAAACGCAAGTCTAAAACGTCAATTTTGACGTCACTGGTCCATCTGTCAGAAGTGACAGAACTGATTGTCACTTCTGACAGGTGTACCAATGCTGCTAGCAAAAAATGACGTCGTTAACCTTTTCGTTCACAAAACCCTCGGTAGATGTCATAGTTTCTATTTATTGTTAATCTTAGAGCATTAAGGTTTAATGCTCTAAGTTGTTAATACGAATTAAATTAGACTTTGTTCGGCGTTTATCAAACAAATATGGATTTTCTACGGACATAAGAATTCAATAAAAAAGAAGTAGGCGCCTCAATTCGAATGCATGGCCTTTAGGTGGCAGTTACAACTGCTATCACCAGCTGATAAGCGCAGCTGTGACCTAAATGCGTTCATCTTGTTCTGCAGCCACCCACGAATACGAAATCTTTTGAGATAGAGAAGGCACATTCAATGATGAGCAAGTTTACCATTTACCTGCTTATGGTACATATTAATTTTAGTACAATTCCCTAGTAATAGTAGTAGGTAATTGGTAGGTAGGTACGTACCACCTACCTGTTAGTCTTTAACTTAGCCCTTATCCTGGCTGGTGCTTAAGGATTGAGTGAGGCCAACAGGATCCCCAGCTTTATCCCCCTGGGGGATCCTGGTAAGTTCATGAGTTCACCATTCACTGAGACAAAAGAAGTGCCTAGGTAAAGAAGTGACACACTGAGTAGGTTTTTTTACGACTAACTACCTACCTACTTTTACTCTAGGTATGTACTTACTCGGGCACCGAGCACGTACCCATCGATGTACTCGGGTACAAAAACGTAACAGATGAATGATTGATTACCATGATTACCCATAACACAAGCTATGCTTAGCTTAGGGCTAGATGATGCTGTGTGTGCATATATTTATTTACTATTTATTTATTCTTGCTTATAAATCTATGTATGAAGCGCAACACATTAGGTGCCCTGCTTTAGGCTCTAGGTAGAGGCTCATTTGAAAGTCCTTTCGTCTAAAATTTTTCCTTCAATTTTCCATTTTACCTTTGGACCTTCTAACCAAGATTTTACCACATCAACCTTTGCATTATTGCATTATGTACCTAACCCACCTTACTGCTTCGTGTGTCGGTTGACATAAAAAAATTGATAATTCAGCCTCGTGCACGCCAGGAATATGTTTCTATTCCATTATATACCTTAACAGTAGAGCGCATTATGACCGGTATTGCGAAGGGTATAAGGGCGAATCTGATGTGTCATTTTTCTAATTACTGCATTCGGTGCAAGCATGCACTGCACTGCACATGCGTATAAAAGCGTCGCGTGCGCTACCCTCCGTGCTCACACCAAGTTGAGATCCAACGGTACAAACATGAAGGTATGTAATTTGATATTTTATTGCTAAACCATTTTGAGTAAGACCCTAATTTTTCGAGGCCTACTTAATAGCATCTAAGAGTAAATCTACCAACCAGCCAGCTACTTCCAGCCCATCACTTTCAATTTTAATTCGCGCTACATTTGGTATTAATCAGAAATATCTAAGTTTACCCTCTTCGGTCCCAAAACAGGGCCAAGGACTTTTCTTGGAATGTTTTGCTCTAGGATTTACACATCTAACTTTAAATTACTGGATGCCAATTCTCGCCAATTTATCACTCGATAATTATGAAACAGTTCTTTTGATATTTTTCGAGTGATAAATTGGCGAGAATTGCCTTCCTGTTCTGGAAAGGCAATCCTCGCCAACTTATCACTCGATAATTATCAAAAGAACTGTAAAATTTGTCAGTTTTTATATGAAAGATCTGTCAAATTTGACAGTTCTTTTGATATTTATCGAGTGATAAATTGGCGAGAATTTGCCCCCTGGACCATCTCTTACCATAAGTAGTTATGTACATACCTACCTACCTACCTAAGTACCTAGTTCTCAAGCAAAAGAAACCAATTGATTTAAATTTTGGATTGGATCCTGCTATGCACTTTTCACGTTAACTACACCTACTACTTATACACTAGCCATACTCGATGTGGAATGTTTGTAAACAAACTTCGACACAAAAATTAAAACTCACATGCTTGGCGTCGAAAATCAGATTATAGCTGTAAGCAATATTTATCCACAAAATCACAATCGACAAGTAATGTAAATTCTGTATAAAAAACGCGGTAACAGAGTGAATTTTAGGTTAAGTTTTTGCGGTTTGTTTCAAACATTCTACATCGACTTGGCCAGTGTATAGGTACGTTGCGTTTTTTCCCAACAGATCATAATCTTAGCAGCCATCCTGGTGGTGAGAGGAGCGGTCGGGGGCGTGGTGGGTCCCTATGGCGTAGCCGCCCCCGTGTATGGAGGACATGGTTTAGCAGCTCCCCTGCTCGCCAGGTATACCTACACTAAAATATCAACCTCTCCAGGTATAGCTACCTACTTAGTAAAGATTCATATTATGATTTTACTTTATCTGTACATATAAAACAACTGAATAAATTATAAATAGCATTGCTATACAGCGCGGGGCAATGCAGGTCGTCAACAGTGTTGAGGACGGGTGTTACCGACCGGGCCGGGTATGACTCCAGCCAGAGCGTCTGACCACCTTTCCGACTGGTAATTGATGTGGATCAGTTGAGCTACCTGTAGATTATTTGCAACAGTCCAGACTGTTGCAGACAGTTAGCTCAATTGTTCCAATTGGAAATACTAGTTCTAATTTGTTTCTATTATGTGGTTGTAATTTACTGAAGGCCTTTATTAGCAAAGAAAATTACAATCAAATAATAGAAACAAATAAAAACTAGTAGATAGATAGATAGATAGATAGATTATCACTTTATTGCACCATCAATACACTTATAAAACAAGAACTTAATACTAATTATATATAATGTGGCACAATCGGCGGCCTTATCGCTAACAGTATTTACAATTGAAAGTTGCAAAGAATGTACAGGTAGCTCAACTGATCCATATCAATACCAGTCGGAAGCGTCTCCAAGACGCTGGCTTTAATGGACTGATTACAAAAATTATTATAATTATTAAAAGGGTTACAGAATACGTAAATGGGTAATATCGTACGTACCTATTTATCGCGAAGGTGCCTTGTGCATTATTTATCTCTGCCAAGCAAAAGAAAAACCCAAAAGGTACACGATAAATACCTCTAAATATATACCTACCGATAAATAATCGTTAAATGTAAACAAATCGCGAAAGTTTAAAAAGCATTGCAATAAATCTATAAATATATATCTATCATCTATCATTTCAATATAGGTATATTTAAAAAGCTCATGATGATGACGATGCCAAATAATATTGCAAATCAAAAGCGCAACATTCCTTTTAAGTCGAATAATCTAACTGAGAATTAAGTAAGTATTAATTTAACACTTTTATTGCCATGACGCATATGGACGCGCTTGGAGCTGCGACGAGCTCCGGGCCGCACCGCAGAGAGTTGGAAGTGAGTGTGTTAAAGTTCTTTCTTCTAATCTCCCCCAGGCCGGCGATAGCAGCGCCCCTAGTAGGGCACTTAGGGCACGCGGTCGCGGCTCCAGTCGACGAGTACGACCCCAACCCCCAGTACTCCTACGCCTACGACATCCAGGATGCTCTTACTGGTAAGAAACCTCAGCGTTTGCTAGTCAACCGCTGGACGGCGGCTTACCCTAATGAGTCGCGGATTTACACATTTGCCGTCAGTACGCTATTCAAATTTACTGCACCTACTGACCTTTACAATTCTATACCTACCCTAATTCAAAACGGATACGTACTAGGGTCGTCTAAACCTTATCGGGCGCCAAGGTGTGCAAAAGTTCATAGTAAAATCAGAAGGACAAAATGTAAAATAACGGCGAGCGAAGCGGGCCTGAAGAACCAAGCTGAAGACAGAGCGCTATGGCGCCGCCATAGCGGCCTGTCTTCAGCTTGCTGCATCTAGCACCTGTCAGCAGTCACTACTAGCAGTCTGGTTGTTGAGAATCTTCTTCCACATCAGTACAAATACGTCCACTGCTGAACATAAGTCCCCCAAACGAGCGGGCTTCATCATAATCACCACTTTTGGCGGATTGGTGAACGTTGTGATAGAGTTAAAAATACAAAGAAGGAAGCTGCTGCTGCTGGTCTGGTAGATTCCCCTTGTCGGCTCTTTACGACTTGGGTTGTTAGAGGGTTCGATTCTTACGCCGCGAACGTCACGGCCAAGTTGAATTCCATCTCACAAATGCACGATCGTGCATTCTATCATCTATGTGTGAGAGTCAGGACTCTCACACACACGATCGGAATGAAATTAAATGAATCGATGTGTTGAAAAACGCGTTTGAAGCACCCATCTATCTAAGAAACCGTAATACTTCGATCAAATAATTGATCGAAGCCGTAATAAGTGACTTAGTATTTTTTCTCAGTACAAAAGACATCAACGCGCTTCAACGATAAATTGTTTCTAAGCCCATGATGATGAACCCCTGCAGTAAATCTGTAACTTTCTATTTTAAATCTACTGTGATTTGTGATGGAAATAGATCTTGCAACGTAATTAAAATTGGATATGTAACTAGAGCATTTAAAAGACACCCACCTAGCAAGATCATTTTGCATGCGATATTAACCTTCTAGTGAGGCCAAATTTATTCACTCATGATAAGTACTTACAAACGCGGTACATACGTACAAAAGCAATCTTACTTTTCGAATGAGTACCTATAGTTAGGAGGATATGAGCTTTTCGTGATCTTCAGTGGAGACTGCGACTCGGCAAACGTAGTGTAGGATACCCTACCGCCAGGTGGGATGACGATCTGCGAAAGATTGAAGGCAGATGCTGGATGCGGCAAGCTGAAGACAGGGTGCTATGGCGCCCATTAGATGATGCCTATGTCCAGCTGTGGACTAATATAGGCTAATGATGATGATGCTGAGCTTTTCGTGTGCTACTACTCTACTACTACTCTTCAGGATTTTCTTCTTCTTCTTCTTCTTCTTGTCAGATGGCTTCTGCGACTGGGTTGTCGCAATTTCGCCAATGTCCGTCTCATGACAGCATCACAAGCTTTATGAATTGCACTTTTTATTAAGGTACATTAAAAACTTATTAGTATTTATAAAAGAAAAACATTCATACCAAACAAAAAAAAAACACCTAATAACTACAAAACAGAACAAAAGGAAGCAGTGCTACAATAACTCAAAACTGCAAAATAATTAAATTTACAATAAATAAACACAAAGGAGCTACTACTACTACTAATTACAACTTTATATCATTATTATATACAAATTTACAAATGGCATAGTTAATTTTAGGGGAAAAGCATAGAGATAAAATACATTTCATAGAAGTTGGAAGGGGGACTTCAGGGGGAAGGGAATCGTATAAAGAAATAGAAACAATAGGGCAACTGAAAAAAATGTGGTCCACGTGACCTTCATCTAAGCCACACTCACATAAGGAATGGTCCCTGATCCGAAGTCTCGCCAGGAAGACAGGAGTGCAAGAATGACCTAGCCTTAGCCTGCAAATTGTCGAGGTGGTAGTTTTATTAAATTTTCGAAACTTAAAAAACCACGGAGATCGAGGGATGTCCGGCTGGACATCGGCATAATACTTGCCTTTAACAAGTTTTGAGGCATTCCAGAGGTCTGTCCAAGATTTCTGGAGATAAGTTTTAGGAAGGAGGCATAAGTCGTGGCAGAATGAATGGAAATGCTCAAGCGAACCTAACTGTACCGCTGCTTTCGCACAAGAATCAGCAGATTCATTACCCGGAATTCCAGAATGACCTGGGACCCAGGCAAGAACTACATCAATGCAGAGATTATTGCACTCATAAAGGGCCTGACGAATTTGAAGAACCAGAGGGAATCGTGATATGTCTCCAAAAGGATTAGAAATAATTGATTGGAGGCAACTTCTAGAATCAGAGAAAATTATAGATTTGTTTAACTTATGTGATTTAACAAACAGAATAGCTTGTAATATAGCAACAGCCTCACCAGTAAAAACCGACGAGTAAGAAGGGCATTTAAAACTTAGCGTAATATTTGTAAAAGGCATCCAAACCGCTGCACCAACCTCACTATCTGTTGATAACTTAGACGCGTCAGTAAAAATAGAGTGCCACCCACAAAATTTTGTATCAACTTCCGAATTAAATATTCCTCTCGCATCAACAGAATTCTTAAATATACCAAAATGCAATAAAACCTGTGGGCGGAAAACCAGGGCATCATAAGGAGTGGAATATAAAGGGTTAGTTGGAAACTGCATAACAGGATATGGAAATTCTGAAAATTTTTTGAAGCTACGGAGTAGACAGGGAATTTTCTCAGTATATCGGAATAAACTAAGAAGATGGTTTAGTTTTGGGAGGAGAGGGTGATTAGAGTTTTGAGCTAGTTTGAATAAAAATCTATCGGAAAGAAGTTGTCGGCGCAAAAATAATGGAGGTTCGCCACACTCAACCTGCATAGCATTTATAGGCGAAGACTTCATGGCACCAATTATTATACGTAAACATTTATATTGGATTTTGTCAATTTTGTCAAAACCTACTTTGTTGCACATGCTAAGAAGGAAGGAGCCATAATCAAAATGACTCCTTACTATCGCATTATATAACAATTTCTGGGTGTATGGGTGAGAGCCCCACCACACACCGGATAGAGACCGGAGTATATTTGTATTTTTTTCACATTTTTGGGCAATTGAAATAAAATGTTGAAAACCCGTCATTTTAGAGTCCAACGTTATGCCTAAAAATTTTGCATGACTGGCTATAGGGACAGTGTCACCATTAATAAAAATATTTACAGGCGGGACTATTCGTTTTTTAGTGAAGATGACAGCAGAACTTTTTGCCGCAGACAGAGACAGACCATGATCTATAAGCCAGTCATTGAGGTATGATAGAGCTGAATTGATTCGGGTACTTGCCTCATCAAGGGAAGAAGATGATATGTAGAGAGTTAGGTCATCAGCATATTGTAATACATTACAGAAAGAATCAACAGTCTGGTCAAGATCATATGTATAAAGGCTATATAGTAGAGGACTTAAGACAGAGCCCTGAGGTAAACCCTTCCAGACTAACCTAGGTGGAAGGAGCCCATGGCAAGATTTAATGACCACTGATCTTTCCAATAGAAGGTTACCAATAAATCGGACCAGCTTCTCGGGAACACCAAGTTGATGAAGCTTCCTCATAAGTAGCGGAAGTTGGACGCTATCATACGCAGCAGCAATGTCGAGGAATATAGCTACGAGGTATTTTTTTTCTTTGAAAGCTATATGTATATCTGAAATTAATAAACTAAGGTTATCTAGAGTTCCCATGCCTTTTCTAAAACCAAACTGAGTTTTAGAGAGGATAGATCCATTTTCAGACCACCATTGTAGGCGGCGATTGACCATCTGTTCCGCCACTTTGGCCATAACTGACGACAACGCTATGGGCCTACGACTGGATGGATCCGAGGGATCTTTGCCAGGTTTGAGGATAGGTACAATAATTTGGGACTTCCACTGATCCGGTATAACACCAATATCAAAAAATTTGTTAACTAGAGACAGGTATACCTGTTTAGATTCGGTGGAAGCTTTAACAAGAAAAGAATAAGGGATTTTATCTATGCCAGGGGAAGAGTCTGTCAGTCCGTCAAGAGCAAGAGTCAGTTCATTAAAAGAAAAAGCGGCGTCTAAGCCGTTAGTGGAAGGAAGAAAAGAAGGGGGGGATGGAATAGAATTCAAAGAAGGGGCAGAAGGGGGAGCAAGTTTATCTGAAAAGGCCTCCAACCAAGAAGAGGGATCATTAGCTGTCAGATTATCAATTGCACAAGACCCTCTAAAGCGCCTTATTTGCCTCCATACAAGTGATGAAGGAGATCTAGGAGATAGGCTTTCACAAAAGCTTATCCAGCCTTGCTTTTTCTTTTTAAAACACAACTTTCTAAATTTTGCCGCTGATTTTTGATAACTCAAATAATTTTCCATGGTCATAGAACGACAATAAGCGTTCTCAGCCGACTTACGCTCAGCAATCGCCGCTGTGCATTCTGAATCCCACCATGGGGTGGAAACCTTAAAATCACGGGAGGTCTTTTTTATGGGGACATGGCGGTCTGCACATGCAATGATACAGTCGACAAATTCACTATAGGAAGAAGCAGGGAAATCTTCAGATATAGAAAAAGATTCCAAACTAGAATCCAGCGAAGATGAGTAAGATGACCAGTCAGCATGAGTAGTGATATATTTTGAACATGGAATGGGGTTACGAAGTGGAGTGACGCTATTAGAGTTATTAATGGAGAGAACTATAGGAAAGTGGTCGCTACCAAATGTGTGAGATAAGACTTGCCACAAAATATCAGGAACAAGTGATGAAGAACAGAGGGAGAGATCAATAGCGCTTTTAGGATTTTGATTGGGAAGAACCCTGCGGGTAGGTGACCCATCATTAAGAATGCAGAGGTTAGCTTCATCAATAATTTCTAGAAGGGAAAGACCAAACAAATCAGAGTGACTGTGACCCCAGACAGTGTTATGCCCATTAAAATCTCCCATGATTACCTTAGGAGAAGGAATGGAAGAGAAGAGAAGAAGGATATCCGAAATCATAGTGGAGTTGGGATGAGGAATATATACAGATATAAAAGATATACCAAAGGACTTGACACCAACAGCGTTGATGTCAACGGGGAGGGACGGTAGGGTGATTTGAGAGAAGGAAAGGGAACGCCGTACTAATAGAGCGCTCCCGGCATGCCCGTCAGCTCTGTCCGCTCTAAGACAAGAGAACCCTGATATCCGGAAATGGGAACCAGGCTTCAACCATGTCTCCGAGACGGCAATTACTGACGGGCTATACGTATTAATTAAGTGTGTGAGTTCATGACGTTTGGCTCGTATGCTTTGACAGTTCCATTGCAGAACAGTCAGAAGATTCATTCTGGGAGGTTATGGATATAAGTTGTGACAATTTTGAAGCAACGTTGTTCGGTAAAGGAAGTGAATTCGTAACAATTATGTTTATGATTAAATTTAAAAGAGTTTCTAACATGTTATTATTTTGGGAAGGTTGGTTGAGTGCACAACCATTAGGCTCCAAAGAGGTCGGCGTAGAAACAATATCTCTATGGGCGACCTTATCGTAGGTCCTAACTGGTGAGAAAGAAGGTTTTGGGGAGGCGTAAACAGTTTTAACATACGATCGCGTAGGTTGTGGGACAGGTCTTCGAGAGGATTGTGGGGGAGATTGGGAGAAAAGGTCTTGGGAGAATAATTGGTCTTGAGCAACTTCGGTATAAGGGCGTGAAACTCTTGGGAATCGGGTAGAAGCCTCCTCATAAGAAATACAATTTTGCGCCATAACAGCCTTGATGGAACGTTGCCTCACTTGCTCCGGGCAAACTTTGCTGGTAGCAAAATGCCGCCCTGAACAGTGCAGACCAAAGGGTTCCACCTCAGGAATGTCGCAGCTGTCTCCAGGGTGTTCTTTAGAACACCTGAAACACCGTGGGTGTGATCTGCATTGCATTTTCGTGTGACCATACCTGCAGCATGAGTGACACTGGATCGTGGGGTAGGTGTATAATTCTACTGGCAAGGAGTTATAGTATAGGAATATTCTAGGTGGTAGGGACTGACCTTTAAATGTTACAACAACTGTTTGAGTTGGAATCCATGTAGCTTTGCCTTCATCCAAAACTTTTCGGTTTAAGCGTCGTGCTTTTAATATTATTCCGCATCCAGTGGGAACAACCGTGTCCTCTACGAACTCCTGCATAGGTAGGTCAGTAGGGACCTGGCGAACCAGTCCCATGCGTGTAACGTTGTAGGTTGGGATCGATGCGACCATCTTCGACATTGGGAGAATTGAGGATTCAAGGAAGCTGTTAGCAGCCTCAAAGGTTTTAAATATCACTGATATTTTGTTGCGACCTACCTGCTTCACACCTTCTGTACATATACCCTTAATTTCATTGTTTGCTAAAAACTTACCGAATTGTATGGCCTTAATGGTAGTGCCCGCAGCAGGCTCCGGCTCCACACGGGAAACATTGACGATAAATGGGCCTTTATCAGATTCGGAATAGGACAGATTATTAGCGCCCACCACAATGGATGGGTGAGTGTATACTGTCTGTAAAGACGGTACCGTAAGGTTGGCGGTAGATTTTTTCGCAGGGACGGCGGCCTGGCTATCAGCCATCGACCTGCAGGAGTCAGCCTCAATCCTTCTCTTGGTCCCTTTTGAATCCCTAGGATCAGGGGGTTCCGGGGGGATGGGGGGGACGGGACTACTCCCGTCCATGTCCATGACGGACACGGACACGAGCGGTCACGGGATAAACTATATATATATTAAAATAGTACCTAGGTACCTACTAAAATAAAAAAAATAAAGAATTTGGAAACTAAATAAGTTAATTCTAACTAAACCAAATGAATTTTCTTTGTAAATAACTAAAAACTGAAAAAATCACGCAAATTTTTCGTTCGCTTGTTCCGCTGTCAATCGACCAACCTCCTTCAGGATTTTAACACCTCGCCTCTGTTGTGTAAATGGACGAATGTGCTGACGTCAAAATAATTTACACGTCAAAAACGTCACATAAGAAAATGCACAGAAGCCATCTGACAAGAAGAAGAAGAAGAATAGGTATAATCGGTGAAAGGTTTCAAATCTCATGTAGGTACACCAAGACTCAAACAAGAGTCAATATCTAAAGTTTGTAAACCTTATGATTTTTGAAAAATAAACACCATTTTCTTCCATGCATTATCAATTAGATAACCAATGTTACTTTGCACAGGTGATTCAAAGAACCAGCAGGAGACCCGGAATGGAGACGTAGTCCAAGGCTCATACTCCCTGGTCGAGCCCGATGGCACCCGTCGTATTGTAGAATATACCGCAGACCCCGTGAATGGATTCAACGCGGTGGTCCACAAGGAACCCTTGGGGGTAGCCAAGGTGGTTGCAGCCCCCCATGGTCTCTTACACTAGTCAAAGAAAAGTAGAGCTTTTTGCTATTGGTAATAAGTTGAAAGGAATTAGGTTCTTTTATAATAGAGAAAATCTTGCTGTTCTTTAACCATTCTGAAAGAATTATCTGTAATAATCAGGCGATGTTACATAATTAGAAATTCAAAATTATTTTCCTATTATAAAAACGTTTAAAAGAATGAAGGAAATTAAGTATTTGCAGATAGTTTTCTCATGATGAGCTGGTATATGTATCTATCGCAATTTGGGTACTTTCTTCTTGTTCACAAAATTTTTTAGTCTCGTTGGGCTCGTACATATTCTACACAGAGACAGTTAGGTACAATGTTTCTTTTCCAAAAATGTAAAAGATGTAAAGTTCTAGCAACGAGTCAAAGCAGGTGACAAAATAGTTTTACTAAAAAGCCGTATGTGACTAACGTAACTATTTTAGTTAGGTCCTTTCGCTTATTGCAATGTATACCAGTTTTGAAGGTCGTCAGTAGATCATATCAATGGCAAAGAGCTAATAAGACTAGATCCGTATGAACTCGCTTACTGTGACCTGATTTCGTATTACGTTATGTTATATTTATGCTTATGTAGTGTTGTTAATTGTTAAAGCTGTGGTAATAAATAAGAGGAATAGACTTGTTTTTTTATTTGAATCTAGCTCTCGCGTAATAGGTTATAAATAAGTCTAGGCATTACTGGCTAGACTTATTTATACTTTTGTTTCCACGAACAACGAAAGTAAGGGAAAGTGTTCTCTGAAAGATAATAAGAAAATGAGCGGTTTCGACTGTTATTTTTGACGTAAATAATAACCATGAAATCATCTGTAAAAAGCCGTTGATTAAAATTGTATTGTAGTCTACAAGAATGTAGAGCACAAGCTACTTAAATCTTGCGTGCAGCTTCACTGCATTTTTGCACTTAAATCATATTCAAATGTAGTATTAAATTAAGGAGCAAGAACTCTACTATAAGCTTTGGCTAAGGCAGATAATAAAATAATAATAATTATTATGGTACATATTAATTCTATAAGATTTTGTATTCAGACTGTGAGTTAGGTACATAGGTAGGTACTATTTTATATTTAGCTTTTTAGGGTTTCGAAGATCGGAGATCTTCTGCTCTCGCTTTTTCTGTCCTTTTCTCCGTCTTTAATATTAACAACAGCAACTACAGCAGCAAATAACTTGATATTAAAATAATACTACATTTGTGCGCCTGTACAGATTAAAAGAAATCAAAAATTAGACATGAAAAATTCAAATTAAAATTTTCAGTACCCATAAATGTGATGTCGAAATTTTGAAAGAGACCTTGACTTTGTGTCAAGAGAGTATTAAACGAAAGGTATTAATATGTACATTTGTTTTTGAAATTCCTGTAGGTTACATACTTTTCGAAATATACAGAAAAAAGTCGAAAATTTTACCATAGAGGGTATACCTACCTATACTCCGAAGTTTGCAAATCGATCCATCTGACATGGTAACTTCAATTTTTAAGGTATTCATCAAATAGCAAAGTCTCTAACTGGTACATAAAGTGACACACTCGCACTTGACGGATCTTGTTTTGTTCTGTTCTGTATCTCTGTTGTGCCAATAAATGTCTCTCTATCTCTTTCATAATCATGTTTGTTTGGAAGCGCTTGTATTCGCAGCTTCTTATGCCAGTGTTGATTCTACCTCTATATACATACATATATATACATAAACTCGGCAGCTCACATAACTTAAATACTCACAATAACCTACACTGTTAATAAAATATATGGGTGCATTGACGATTCCTATAAGCTGGTAAGAGAACCTAAGCCTAAGGTTGCATAAATTGGACCAGTTTCAAGAAATAATGGCGCATGTGAATGTATGTCAGCCACGCCCGTTCGTTATGTGAGCGCAGCTGAGCATAGACCTCTGTCACTCTAACATGTTCTATTATCTACCTAACTTAGTAGGTACTCATCTTAGTGCCTATACTTAGTAGCTCATAAGCTATGGTGTGACCTCAGAATCATAGGTAATATTTTTAAGTACATTTTCATTACCGATTTGTGCGGGTTAACTGCGAACCTTACTTGTGTTGGAAGAACACCAACGTTTCATCCCTTGACGAGGGACTTTTTCAGGGTGAGAGCACTACGCAAGAGCGCTCGTTGAGTTTACGTCCGTAATGAATTCGTAAAACTATGATAGTTTTTATAGTAAAATATATGTACCTACTCGTAAAATGTGTGAGTAAAACTTTGAGTAAGTACTAATTTAGGAGTAGATGCTAACTTTAAAAAAATTATTACCAAACAAAATGATAATAGTTAGAAAAGTTTATAATAATAAAATGGAACTCTTACATAATATGTATTATGTGTGTGACGACCGTTGATGTGGCGCGGCCGAAGGTCCGCCTGCGACGCAGGAGGTTGTGGGTTCGATTGCAAATCTATATATATATAAAAGAAAGTCGTGTTAGTTACACTAACATGACTTTCTTACTAGAACGGCTGAACGGATCTCGGTGAAATTTGGCAGCGAGGTAGGTGGTATCCCGGGGCCGGACATAGGCTACCTTTTATTCCGGAAAAAAGCGTGCGAAGCCGCGGACTGCAGCTAGTTTTTGATAAAAATATCTATCTATTTTATGTATTGTATTAAGTATATCAGTCATCTAGTACCCATAACACAAGCTCTGCTCATCTTGGGGCTAGATGATGCTGTGTGGATTGTCCAGCATTATTTATTATTTATTTATTATCCAGGCTGGGCGTACCGGAATTGGTTTTAAAGGCTCGGCGACGGCCAGCATCGGACGCTTCGCACTGACCGCATCACACGAATTTTAGTATTGTTTGTATGGTTTGCCATATATGTAAGTGAGCCCACTGATCTGCTCCGCACGGAACGGACGCATCGGGCTGTCGAAAATACCGTCAGCAACTCCGTTTAGTGCCCGTTTAGACAAATTGTCAAAACCTTCTTGTGTAAAAAGGCCTACTATAAAATATCAGATTATCTAGAGGATAAAAAAGCTTGGGACGGGATTTGCTCCAACTCGAAAAATAACAACTAACAGGCTAAAGGTTTCTTCGTCGCTTCTTTACTTTAGTCTACATACCGAAGCGACTGAAATCAAAAATATCACTTTATTTCCGTGTCAGTGTTTAATTATTAAGAATTTGACCTTTTCTAAGTGTACATTTATTGTATTTATGGAAATAAAGAGTTTTTGACTTTGACTTTAGTGCACGAGTACTCTCAAAAAAACCGTCTGATGCGATTAGCGCGGAGCTTCCGATGCCGCGTGCCGGCTTGTCGACGCTAGTCTTTAGAACTAGGTATCCCACAGTCTTTACAAAACTGAATACCTATATGTACATCATAATTTTATAAATTGCATTTAATTTCGTTATTGTAAAAGTCGTATTAAAGTTCATGGTGCTTAATCTTAATGCTTAATGCTTATTCTCATGGTAAAGTAGTTTTTATGAAAAATAAAGATTCTTTAACCTCAATCGAGAAGTAACGAGTTGCGAGGTGCGCGTTGAAATCTTTTATATCGCGGTTCCAGTGACGTAGGTCGTAGTCGATTCGACGAGTCATTTAGGATATTATTAAGGGATGCAGGAGCGTCTAGTAGGTAACTAGTAGGTAAGCAGAGTTAGGTACCTGTTTAATTAGGGTAGGTACTTCTTAGTAGGTACCTATATTTTTAATTGATGAAAGTCTTTTTATGTCGGTATCTCTTTATTCTATGAACTTGCCTAGAACATCGGATATGAGAGTGATGGAAAAGAGACTACAATGTCTTTGTGCACACACTTGTGTAGGTACTATAAATGTGTCTCGCGCACATGGCTTGTCTCAGTTGTGACTGCCCGCCGCCACCACCGTGCTCGAAAATTCTACTAGGAGTACTTACATACTTACGAAGCATTAAAAGATCTCTTAAAGGTCGGACGGAACGACACTATTTTTAAAAGAGTGAAAAATGGAAGAATAAAATATTATATTTATTAGACACAGCAAAAGTAAACTTTGGTACACTTTTACATACATAGAATAGAGTAAGCCCCCTCTGGTCCACGCTCCCATCGCGATTATTTTACTAGTGTACTTATGTATGTAACGATTAAACATCGTTACAC
This sequence comes from Eupithecia inturbata, assembly GCA_963662085.1. NCBI lineage: Eukaryota > Metazoa > Arthropoda > Insecta > Lepidoptera > Geometridae > Eupithecia > Eupithecia inturbata. The sequence continues at coordinate 1,248,726 of OY759196.1, read as the reverse complement.
ATTTTTAAAAAAATTATCCCGTTCCGTACCCTTTCCGTCCGGGACACGTTACGTATGCATACCTTAAGATTCCTTTAATTTCTATCAACTGCACGACTGCTTATTATCAATCAGCTTGTTCTTTGATTCAAAAGTCAATGTCGTATTCATTCACTGATAGCGGCCATTCATCATCTCTATAGCCATGAGATGAAAGATGAATGGGATTGTGTCTGCACATCATAGACTCGTGATCTTAATAATGACTTGCGGTGGTACTGCACGTGTGCTGCCTCCATTTAACGGTTGTCTTAGATCACAAACGCCATATTCTTTACTACACGTGCAGTACCCATAGAATATTTTTAAGGTATTAATTTGGTACCTTTTAAGAAGATAGCTACTTTAAGCTGAACGAACATAATTTTGCAGAAGCGAACATATCGCTCTTTTTGGTTGTCAAACTAGGCCTAGATCTCAGTACTCACAGAACCCCGTGGTAAGAAACTAGGCCTAGATCTCAGTACTCACGGGATCCCCGTGGTAAGAAACTAGGCCTAGATCTCAGTACTCACAGAACCCCGTGGTAAGAAACTAGGCCTAGATCTCAGTACTCACGGGATCCCCGTGGTAAGAAACTAGGCCTAGATCTCAGTACTCACGGGATCCCCGTGGTAAGAAACTAGGCCTAGATCTCAGTACTCACGGGATCCCCGTGGTAAGAAACTAGGCCTAGATCTCAGTACTCACGGGATCCCCGTGGTAAGAAACTAGGCCTAGATCTCAGTACTCACGGGATCCCCGTGGTAAGAAACTAGGCCTAGATCTCAGTACTCACGGGATCCCCGTGGTAAGAAACTAGGCCTAGATCTCAGTACTCACGGGATCCCCGTGGTAAGAAACTAGGCCTAGATCACAGTACTCACGGGATCCCCGTGGTAAGAAACTAGGCCTAGACCTCAGTACTCACGGGATCCCCGTGGTAAGAAACTAGGCCTAGACCTCAGTACTCACGGGATCCCCGTGGTAAGAAACTAGGCCTAGATCTCAGTACTCACGGGATCCCCGTGGTAAGAAACTAGGCCTAGATCTCAGTACTCACGGGATCCCCGTGGTAAGAAACTAGGCCTAGATCACAGTACTCACGGGATCCCCGTGGTAAGAAACTAGGCCTAGACCTCACTACTCACGGGATCCCCGTGGTAAGAAACTAGGCCTAGACCTCAGTACTCACGGGATCCCCGTGGTAAGAAACTAGGCCTAGATCTCAGTACTCACGGGATCCCCACGTTAAAAAAGTCGATTTACAAAAAATGCAATATTATTTGTTTGAATGAATGAATGAACGAATATATTTTTTTTTCATACAACAAAGTCCATATTACAAAGATAATTATAAATAGGAAGGTACACAAACACAGTTCAGAACACTAACAAAGTTTACCTAAATTTACCGTACTTAACTAAGCAGGTTTACTTACAAATAAAAATAAAATATAGACAACGATAACTTTACAGGAACTTACTTTGCTTATATTATTGTATGCTAAAAATATACTATGACTTTACATTATATTTATTGCTTATTAAATTCTAGATAATAGGTTTAATCCAAAAATGTATAATGGTGGAATCAAATTTTAAACTTATTAAGTTTAGAATGCTATTATGGTAACACCACTATATAATCTACCACGTAGAATGCCAGCACCAGTGTCAACTATGCAGAAACTCCTGCATATCCAAATTCTTCATCAATGTCACCAAGCAGTGGAATATCATGAGGCAACAACAAGGTCTCCTGTAGCGCTACAAAGTCTTTGGTTGCTCAAATGTGAAGAAAAAAGAGAAAAAAATACGATAAAAAAAATTATGAAAGTGCACTGTCTCACACATAATCTGGTCGCAATCAGGAATCATGCGGTCTATTGAAATGACTTATGTTTTGATTCGTAGACTTTTACTAATTATTTGGGTCCTCCAGGCTCAGGGAACCTAAATAAAAACTGAAACTGGCTAGTTTCTTAATGAGTTGCGTAGTTTCTTGTAAATAAACAACACCTTGATTTTTGCGCTTACGCCTTTCCAAAAACGTATGCTCTGCCGCGTTCATATGAACGTGAAATCCTATGCCTACCCTTTTCACAAAATGGCACGTAATGTGCCCTCTTAAGTAATTTATTTAGTTACACGTAGGGAAAGGTAGAAAGACAAGTTATTTTGTTTTTCTATGCAGCACCTATCTGCCACTAAGTACAACAAAACTTGCAGATGTTTGATTTACAGATCATATATATAATACCAAAAACGTGAATCATCCACTTCACATCTTAAAAATCTAACTGAAATCCAAGGGCAAATCATTATTTTACAAAGAAATTAAAATGCTTTTAAACCTAGTTCAATGACCAAATCGAAATGGGCTATTAAGCAACACATTTGCGAGGTAAGTGAATTCAAAGGCTAGATAGACTAGACTGGGAGTTCGATTATGTAGGTACATAAGTACTTAGGAACAAGTGAATGCACTTCTATAAATACTGGCGCAAGCGCAGCACCCACTGTTGCTGCTTCTGTGAGGACATCATGCTTAGGGTAATTATTTCTTTGGAATAAATGTTCGTTTATTTAGTTAGATGTAGAGGCCCACTTCTGCTAAAATTGGCCTCACTATGACAATGGTATCGTCGAATCTGAATCGCAATGTAGAATACCAAAAGGTGTCATTATTATTAAGGTGTGATAATATTATTATTATTTATTATTATTATTAAGTGTGTTCAAATTAATATAGGTTGATAGTTCTTATTCCTTCAGAAGTTAACAGAGCTTTTTAGCGAGTGTAGGCAAAGTGATTGTGTTCTTGTTCTTGACGCCATAAAGAGATTTAAGTTCCGGTTTGATCTAACTAATGGGTAGGTATCAGTTTTATAAAAACCTTAAACAAAAAATTTTTTTTTTTTTTTACAAATGTGTTTGTTCTATGGGCTCTGTGTGAGTTGGCAAACAAAAAGTTACATGACCTTCCTTTTATAGGGGCTATCCATAAATTACGTCACACCATAAGGGGGGAGGGGATCGATGAAATATGCCGTGCGTTCCGAAATACGATTACAGCGCTGATAGCGATCACAAAATATTTTGTGTTCCGAATTGGTTATCACGATACTGACAGTTGAGTGCTAACAATAATTCGGAACGCTCATGAGCGCGCTCACGGTCACGCACGTCACGAACATTCTAAACGTCAGTCAGTATCGACTGACGTTTAGAATATTGATAGACGACCGATGTGGCGCGGCGGGCGAAGGTCCGCCTGCGACGCAGGAGGTTGCGGGTTCGATCTGCAAATATTTGTTTCAGGTGTTCTGGGTATTTTCTATATATTATAATAGAAAAATATATATTTTTATTTAAAAACAAATAAATCTGTGTAATAATATATTGTAACAAGTATATCATTTAACTAGCACCCATAACACAAGGTCTGCTTACTTTGGGGCTAGATGATGCTATGTGTATTATCCAACATTATTTATTTATTAGTATTTTAACCGCACACGCAGAACATTATTAGTTATATTATAACTTACTAACGTGAAAATCAAGAGAAAATGGCAGAAAATAGGGCTTTATAACTATTAACGGTAATAACAAATAACTCAGTTGAGGAGTGGTACGACGACATTCATCCAGTTACGAAGATGATGCAGAACAACAATTTTACCAACCGACTTCAAAAAAGGAGGAGGTTCTCAAACCGTCGTCTGTATGTTCGTTAGCCAACTGTCATATTTGTCACTTTTGACAGATCGCTCACAGTGATTTCGGTTTGTAGGATGGTCGGTGATATCGCAAAATGGCGTATGTAATGACGTCATCTGTGACGTCACACGGGACGTCGTTGTCGCGCTCATGGTAATACGGAACGCGTGTGAGCGCGATAATATCGATTTAAGCGTAATTCGGAATGCACTAATGATTGTGTGACAAGGGGCGGGCGGGGTCATAACATTCGTGACGTCACATTTTAAAATCTATTAATAATCTAGCGCGATTTTTTTCAATAATGTCTTTGGGTAAAATTGTAAAATATTTAACGTCAAACTAGGGGGTGGAGTATCAAAAATGTGACCAGACGTGCTGCGTGGTGCCGGCTTAGAATTTGCACCATCCCTACTCTTCCCGCGGGTATCGTAAGTGGCGACTAAGGGATATCCACCGGGAGTGGGCAGCAGCGCCCGGCGCCCCCTGAAGAACAATTCTACCATTGAACTGCGATCCCCAACCCACATGCCCAGCGAGGGGATTATGGGGATTACCCCCCGTGAGACAAAAGCCAATAAGGCGCTTATCAAGGGGAGGCCTGGGTTTAGCAGTGGACCAATATAGGCTGTGGAGATGGAGGAGGTGGACCAGTTGTGACAGAAACGGGGAAATTTCATGATTTTTGGACCTCCAGTCCAAAAACTATGAAATTCGTGTGACGTAATTTATGGATAGCCCCTCATTTACGTCGGAAAGTGAGGTGTGTTCCCGCTTAAGTTTACAGACGTGCGACACTTTAGTCAAATATAGTCACCAAAACTGTAAAGACCTTACCATAGAACTATTGGAACTTTCAAAACATATTTCGCACGTAACCATACCGTTTGTTCAAACTTATGCAACCAAACAATGTCGAACGAGTTCATTTGCATTGCAGATTTTGCTTCTATGCAGCGTGCCAGCCGCTTACAGCATTGTAGTCCACGACCCCCTGCCTTCTGCCACAGACTACAAGTACTCCTACGACATCCAGGACTCTCACACCGGAGACAGCAAGAGCCAACACGAGGTCAGACAAGGGGACGTCGTGAGTGGAGCCTATTCAGTGGTGGGGTCCGACGGTACCAAGAGAACAGTGGAGTACACCGCCGATCCAACTCATGGCTTCCAAGCCATCATTCGCGAGGAGCCTGGAGAAGATCCACCTCCAAGGCCAAAAATCCCTTACGTTTCTAAAACAAGGTTCTATACAAAACCAATTTATAATTTAGAAGGGGCTAAGCTGCCACTGCAGATGGATGTCGATAATTATTTTACACCAGCGAACGAAATCGATGATAGAAGAGTCCTGTTTGAAGAAGGGAGGTATTTTGAGCCAGCTGTGTGAGTTCGAGTTGCTTAATTATTTTGATTTCTACGTGAGATCATCGTAAGCATAGAGTAATAATTTGATGTTTTGAAAAAACTAAAAACGTCTTCAAATTCCTATTTACCCTGTTTTTGAAGTTATTCGGGACAAATAATAAGTTAATGGGATCACCCCGGGATCATTCTCCATATATTAGTGAAATCATTTTCCTTATTGGTCCATATTAACCGAAAAAAGAACCTCCTCCTTTTTTTTAAAGTCGGTAGATAAAATACCATTCAGTGTTGAGCTATAAAATCAGCTAGTAGTATATACCGATACAATTTCTAATCTTATTAAAGTAATAGAGGTAAGTATTTCCAAACATGTTGCGTTAGGAAGAAATTAAAAAATTTTTACTCTACCTCGATTTTGTTTTCTCAAAAACACCAGAGTAGTTTATAACTATTCGGTGTAATGTCCTTTAGTACCTTCAAAAGTATTTTATTTACAGTCTTTTTTTTATACTAATATTATAAATTCAAAAGTAACTGTCTGTCGGTCTGATACCTTTTTACGGCTGAACGGATCTCAATAAAATTTGGCAGGGAACTTAAATAGCGCGTGCGAAGCCGCGGGCAGCAGCTAGTACACTAATTCCCTAGGCATTCAATTAATTGACAGTTCCGGCTAGCTTGACTCAATAACCATTCATTAGTGGTTTAAGATCACGGACTTGGGCCGTACGTACATGTGACCAATAGTAAATACCAGCGTAATCGAATCTCTAGTAGCCCAACTTTAGTTTAAGTCTACATCTCAAGTAATTATGGTCATTGTAAGTGAGCTTATGGTATTATCCTCGTACCATACCATTACGGCAAATCGTTAAGTTAATTATTTAGATTATCTAGATACGATTAACTAGAGAATAAAAAAATTTGGGACGGGTTTTGCTCCAACTCGAAAAATAACAACTAACAGGCTAAAGGTTTCTTCGTCTCTTCTTTACATACCGAAGTGACAGAATCCAAAAATGTCACTTTATTTCCATGTCAGTGTTTAATATTAAGGATTTGACCTTTTCTAAGTGTGGGGAGACCGGGGACAAAAGTAACGGCGGGTCGAAAGTAACAAACGCTCTGTAGCCTTGTCTAATGGCTAAAACGATCCGAAAGACCGTAAGTTGTTAGCTTGCATCGCCTCGCCCTCCGCGCTTGAGTTCAGTCAAAGTCAAAGTCAAAGCTCAAAGTCCGTGTGTACAAATTTTTACTTAGTGCTATTTTTAGAGAACCCTAGTGTCTAGCTAAAACTAACATAGAATTTAAGACACTACTAACCACAAACATGTAATCTCTTTGACAATAAACTATATCTATCTATCTATCAAAAAAGGCAAAAACTCTTTATTTCCATAAATACAATAAATGTACACTTAGAAAAGGTGAAATTCTTAATAATTAAACACTGACACGGAAATAAAGTGATATTTTTGATTTCAGTCGCTTTGGTATGTAGACTAAAGTAAAGAAGCGACGAAGAAACCTTTAGCCTATTCCCTGCTCAGCTGCAAGGTTAGGTTAGGTAGTAGACGAATAGTGATTTTTGACACCAAAATAAAGTTTTTTGTTGTTCATTCATTTAGTGCTTACGTAGAATTAAGAGGATGTTATTAATGTAACTAGTAACTCGATAATTAACGTTAACATTGTCTTTAGCGTGGTATAACTTGTTTTCGTATAACATGTTCTTTTTTAAGGTTAGGTTGCATAAAATAACAATAATGGGGTTGGGCACAAAAGTAACATTTTATGTCAGGACAAAAGTTCCATGCTAATTTCATCAATAATTGACATCATAAAGAAATTTATTTTTGTTGTGTGAATTTACTTAAGAAGTTGAAAAATCATTAAGAAGTCATATTTTGTTTGTTTTGTTGATTATTATGAAGTTATTAATTGTTTTAGCAAGAAGATATTGATTAATCATCATGAAGCAAATTCTTCTGAATGTATGACTGAATAGAAACATGAATATCAAGTTTAACTTAATAAGTACGTAATTATTTTTGTACCACAGCTTTGAAATTAATTATTTAACTGGATGTTTTATTCATTGTATTTATAAGATTGGGCAGAACTTATAATAGGGTGTTTCTTTCCATCCACGCCTTGTTACTTTCGTCCTGACCATGGGGTCGAAAGTAACAATCTCCAAATTTGTTTTGCAGCTTTATATGCGATGAACAACAATTTCACAGTAATGTTGGAACACTTTGAGAAGTTGAACGTGCGAATAAGTACTTTAGAGAAGAAATTAGGTTCCAGTAAACAGGAAGAGAAACCAATTTCTCAGGTATTTAAGCTTAAAAAGCCTCAACCTAGCCGGCATTCCGAGCTGGCTAAGAAAACTGCTTCTGTCACACTAGACATAAACAGGGTGACATCCCAAGAACTCTCACTGTCTCAAAATGATAGAGTTGTAGAAAGGAGCGAGCAGAATAGTCAGTCAAACTTAGAATCATGCCCAAATAGGCTTAGAGATCCACAACGCGAACACCTAAAAATTAATGCAAATGCTTCTACTGCAAGGCTACCGGTAGCTACTATGTCCACACCACCGCCACTACCAGAGGATCCGATACCCGAGGAGGATGATTGGATTACGGTTTGCAAAAAAACTACCACCAAAACGAAAGTCACGAAAAGTACCACCGACAACTCGAATTCGTTGACCAAAGAGACAAGCCACGAGCCTCGGAGAGACATGCGAGTAGCTAGCGCTGGTCCAGTTAGTAGGCCAGAAGCAACGAAGGGACCAGAATCGGGCATGAATACAAGCATTAGAGGCAGGGAGAGCTTAAAACCAAAAAATGTGAAGAAAGGCTTGAACTCTAATAGTATGGAAATCCAAGCAATGGAAGTGAAGAGATATCTTCACGTATGGAGGCTGGCCATAGGAACGTCGGTGGAAAGTATGACGCGTCACGTAAAGAGAGTATGTGGCACAGAAGCCCCGATAAATGTTGACAAGATCAAGCATAAAACCGAGCGGGACTATGTGTATATATATATATATACTACTATATACTACTAGACTATATATATATGTTTATTATCACGCTGCCGCAAGGAGAGTATGAAATACTTTGCCAACCGGAAGTCTGGCCGGTAAATTCTGAGTTTGGCGAGTGGTTTTGGTTTCGGAGACAGGCAAATAGGCCAATCGAAGAAAAATAGTACCACAGAAATATACTACCAGAATGTCAGAGGGTTACGAACTAAGTTGGATAAAATTTACAACAGCATAGAATCCTCAGGCGCGGCTTTATTTGCTATCACAGAGACGGGTTGTGTAGAGTCCATACATGATGCAGAGATAGTACCTCCAGGATACCAGATCTTAAGATGTGACCGAGCGGACGGGCGGAAGCAGGGGGGAGTGTTTCTAGCCGCGTCGCACGCAGATACTGTAGCTGTGCTTCCAAGTAAACTCATCGGGAGGTCCAACACTGTAGTAATGTAACACTAACATCCCGCTGCACGTTGGCTGGCGCTGCTTAGTTTTTGCATTTTTCAATGTAAAATAGCTGGTACAAGATCAAAGCGCATTTATTTATTTTTGCTACCAGCTACAAAGGAGCGACCGGGCACAGCTCGAACCAGTACCCACAGCCGCAGCGCTTGGGGTTGCCCTGGTGCAGCCACATGAACTCCAGGTGGTTGTCGTGCGGGGAGCAGTGGCAGCACATAAGCCGGCACGTGTTGGAGCTGGGGATCAGGTTGGGCCGTTCCTTGGTACCAGGGCCTGGGAAAAGACATAGAACCCTCATACGTCTTCGTTGGATGAGTTGGTTATGGTACAGATGGCAGCACTTTGATGCACCCATGACGTAAACGTGCATATTCTAGTGTAGAGAGTGAAGAGTAGCTGAGTCTGGGCTGTGAATTCCTTATGTACTCAAATACCTCATTCATCAGCTAAAAAGCGTTAATACATTACGTATGTAAACGGGTTAACTACAAACCTTATTTGTGTTGGAAGAACACCAACATCGAACCGGTACAGGCGCGTCGCGAACCACACTCACCCTGGCGAAGTCCCTCGTTAAGGGATAACACGTTGGTGTTCATCCAACACAAATAAGATTCGTAGTGGACCGCTTACATTCGTAATGGATTCGTCAAAATACGATAGTTATACGTTCATACGTTCGACGTCATCGTGACGTCTCATTTTTGTAGGGATTTGCGTAGTTCCATGTCCGCACGATGGAGTATACTCCCGTCAAACTGAACTCAGAGCTCTTACCTACACCCAGATGAGTTTCTGTGATTTTTGTGAAATGTTCTGCGTACTTATAGGTATGTCGACAAGTTGTTTCACCTTTCTTGATAGCCAGCACTCGCCACGGGTCGCACTCCCCGGACAGGTAGGCCAGCAGCTCCCTCTTCTCCAGCCCGGTCACGTGGTCAAGGTGGTCGTGGAACTGCCCCCGCAGTGGTGCACTGGTCTTGAGCAGGCGGGTGCCAACGCGGCCGAGGTTAAACGCGAAACGAAGGCTTAGCATTCTCTCTGAAATTTAAATTCAAATTCAAAGTGCTTTATATCCTTTAGACCTAACAGGACTCATGGACACGTCACAAAATTCAAATTACTTATGTAAAACTAGGAAATAAAGTGATCACTTTGATTTTTTGTTCACTTCAATCTTTTTAAGGTAAAGTAAAGAATCGAACATGAATGATAATATTTTATTTGTAACTTAATTAACAAAAACAAATATAATTAAAAAATAAAATAAAGACAAAGCTTAGGTACTAGGTTTTGCATTTAAGAAACCTATAAGTTAGGGAATATAACTCTTGTAATATAAATACCTACTTTCTGCCCGTGGCTTCGCACGCGTTTAAAGGTGATGATTACTCCCATGGCAACTGATTTATGAGGTAAAAAGTGGACTATGTTTTGTTCCAGGTCTATTTGGTTGCACTAACTTACTAAATCTATGCAAAATTGAGCCCAATCCGTTCAGTAATTTTATCATGAAGAAGTGACAAACATACATTCATCCATCCATACTTTCGCATTTATAATATTAGTGTGATGTGGGAGACAGAAAAATAGAGTTGTGAAAATAAGCAACTGTGAACCATTGTGTGCAACCTATTGACCATATCTTACTAAGTAGGCTAATAGCTCGTGAGGAACGAAGGGAAATGGGAAACTGGACTTCCCTGTCACCCATAGAAGCATCCCTGTCAGCCCTGGCCGACTTCGTGAGTCATTGACTTGCTTACGCACTTTTGTACATACACACAATTAATCACACTAATATTATAAATGCGACAGTTTGCGGTTGTTTATATGTATGGATGTTTGTTTGTTACCTCTTTACGCCAAACCTACTGAACGGATCGGGCTGAAATTTTGCATAGATGTAGCTCTAGGCCTGGAATAAAACATGGGTTACGTTTTATCCCATATATCAGTTTCCATGGGATAGAAAGAACTTTTAAACGTTTCCATAGAAAATAGGAAACACGCGTTCTTTGCTATTAATAATTTCTTTTTATTCAGATTTTTCATGATTTGAACAATGTTAATTTTGGTTGAACTAGTGATTATTAAATAAATAAATTGAAAAGGTTCCCACGCGCCGGCCTTAAGCTTATCAAGTTATAGAAGACCCGAAGAAATTATTGAAATTCTGACTAAAAAATCATGTGTGTATATAGAGGTCGTGAATGACGACTGTTCAATTTAAATTTCACGACCCATGCAATTTAAAAGGGACCAAGCGAGCTCAGCTCACCCTGCCCTTTGACTCGAAGTGCCCGCGATGCCAGCTCAAGGTGGACGAGTGGACTCATACTTACCAAAGTTCAGATAACTTAATACAATTTAAGTTCGAGCACCATTTTCGCGTAATTTTACTATATAGATCGTAGTAGGTAGGTGTGGTAACTACATATAATTATACCATGGACGAATTTAGTTTAATGTATCTATGATTATACAGGGTGTTCGGCAGACCGTGTGCCATATACTGTGACACATCCTGTATATTCAGCATCTACGGGGTATCATGATAATTTAATGAGAAAGATCTTATCAGGTACCTAAGTCTTATTTCTCTTATTAGTTTGTACACTTCTTGACTCTATATTTTACATTTCATCTTCACATCATGATGTCTTCCTAGCCAAATTCTAGTGCACAAGTGTAACTATGTGCGAACACTGGTGCACTCTCTATTCCCTCACTCACATAATCCGATGGGACGGCAGACCGATACGACCGGGTAGAGGTCAGGACAGTGATTAGGTGCATTCGTCGTCATCATTTCGGACTAGAGACGTCCACTGTTGGACATAGGCCTCCCCAAAACTACTCCACGAATACCGGTCCTGATATTACCTTTATTCAAATTCAAATTGTAGGAAATCACGATACTAGGGAATAATATAACTTATTTAACACAAGACAAAACACTTCTGACAAAATGTGATAGTCACACAAGCATCGAGAAAAAATATCGAGTCTCTATGGAGACGTGATGCCATACAAAATGTACTAAATTGACATTACGTAGGCGTAACCAATATTTGACGTAAATTTTCCGGTGATGTAGTTATTGTAGGTAGGTATTTAAATTTTATCGATAGTATTTTTCAAAATAAAATGGAACTACAATTTTCTCTGTGTTTATATAACAACCCAAGCCATCGACTATGAGTTAATTGTAGGTAACTTTTAACAAAAAATATATTTTTTTAAATAACTCTACCTTTAATTATCTCGTGACAATTCAGATAATTTATCTCGTGACAATTAGATTTTAGTTTAAGGCGAAATTATTCTTGAGAATTTACTTTGAAATCGACCACGCGAGCAAAGCCTGGCGCATTCAGCTAGTATAATAAGTATTGTAAAGAGTAACTTCTTTATTATCGCTATTTTGTAATAGCGATAATAGAGAAGATACCTCTTTATAAAATATATTAGTTGGCTAAGGAACGATGACATCGACATCGATGAAAAATGTTGGTTGAACGTCTAAACGTTTATAAAGTAACGCAAAATTAGCCCTTATCGCTAATCCATTAGACTCCCTGATCGAAGCACACAAGTCACAAAAATGACAAAAATTTCGTGTACGAAAATATAGAAGGAGGTTTCAAAAGCCTAAGCTTAAAAAGGTTCTATTACGACCTCAGTAGCGCAGCGGGCGAAGAACTGCCTGCGACGCAAGAGATTGCGGGTTCTATTCCCGCCAAGTTTGTACGATATGCAGGTTAGGTATTTGTTCTGAGTGATTTCTATGTATCTATAATATAAATATATTTTAATGTAATGTAGCCTATATCCGTTCCTGGGATACCATTTACCTCCCTACCAAATTTCATTCAGTACCGTTCAGCCGTTTAGGCGTGAAAAGGTAACAGATAGACCGAGTTACTTTCGAATTTATAATATTAGTTTGGATATTGGTTATCTAGTACTCATTAACACAACCCTTGCTTACTTTGGAGCCAGATGATGCTGTGTGGATTGTCAAAAAATACCATGTTTTAAGCCCCAAGGTTTTGCGTTGTCTCAATCACACACTTAAACACATTTTAGCGTTATACCTACGTAACCCCGGTACCTACCTAAAGAACTGCCACCGAAATCATTGCAACACAATAAAAAGATATCGCAAGGACGTGCACTCCAAATATGTCACTCTGCATACAATACAAGTGATATTTCTGCCCGAGATTAATCATCCCCACACATTCTCTATATTTACATATTATCCGACCCAATTCAGAAGCCTCTTTACTTGTTAACTTCCGATTGAATTGAGTAATGTTGCAATTCAGCCGGTTTATCCGCACATGTGCGACACGTAGTAATGCAATGCCCGGAGCAATAAGGAGACGTATAAAAAGTCTGTGAGACACGACTTCAGCACATTCTACTTGAGATCCTCTCGGTGAAGTCACTGTCATTTCTTCAACTATGGCTTTTAAGGTACGGACCCCTTAGTAAATTATTGATTCTTTGTTATTGATAGGTAAATTATTGATTATTTGATAATGATAGGTAAATTATTCTCGTTAGGGTTCTTATGTAGGTACATACAGCTTCTGCCCGCGGGTTAGCACGCGTTTTCAGGGATAAAATGTGGCCTATGTTATTTGAGGCCTAAACTACCTACAGCTTGGCGTCAGGCAAACATCCATCAATTTTGCATTCATAACATTATTGTGAAATGTAATGTGAAGTTAGAACATTCATGAAAGCTTTTAAAGAAACCTAGCTAAGTAGTTTGTTTTGTGATTGTGGTGTGTTGTCTATCCTACCTAACCGTGCTTTGAAATGCAAATAAATATTTTATAGTTTTAAAAGTGTCCTCAATTGTTTACAGCTGGTAGTACTGGTGTGCTGCATGGCGGCCGCGCAGGCGGGCCTTGTCGCCCCCGCTGCGTACGCGCACCCCGCCCCTCTGACCTACGCCGCCCCAGCACCCGTGGCCTACGCCGCCCCAGCCCCTGTGGCCTATGCCGCCGCTGCCCCCGCCGCCTACTCCACCCCCGTCCACGCAGCCCCCGTCTACTCCTCCTACGCCGCCCCCGTCGCTAAAGTCATCACAAAAACCGTCGAAGAGATCGACACCCACCCTCAGTACAGTTTTGCCTACGATGTCCAAGACGGTCTGACCGGAGACTCCAAGTCGCAGCATGAGACCCGCGACGGCGATGTCGTGCAGGGCTCCTACTCCGTCGTGGACCCTGATGGCACCAAGCGCACCGTGGACTACACCGCTGATGACCACAATGGATTCAACGCTGTGGTTCGCAAGGAGCCTCTGGGTCACGTTGCTAAAGTCGCCGCCCCGGTTGCCTACGCCGCTGCTCCCGTGGTCCACTCTGCCCCGTTGGTCCACTCTGCTCCTGTGGTCCACTCTGCCCCGTTGGTCCACTCGGCCCCCGTCGCCTACTCTTCACCGTTGATCCACTCTGCTCCTTTGGTCCACTCTGCTCCGTTGGTCCACTCTGCCCCCGTGGCATACTCTGCCCCGGCTTACCACCACTGAATCCATCCCATGTATCTAGCCAATCAATACTGTAATGATTAATTATTTATTGTAGGATTAATAAAAAGTCATGACAAGCATTATCAAATAAAAGTGTTAATACACGTTTTGATACAAACTAAACTTATTCATTTAATGTTTATTTCTGCTTGGTCTTTAGGGAAAGTCAGTTTAATATTTTAAATAAAAAGCTCTGCGCTAATTAATCCAATACCACCCGGCACAAAAATGTGCATTCAAATATGAGCATAAACTCGTTATGTTTTGATAGCTATAAATAAATTTTACAGGGACCAAACGGCTTCCCACAAGCTGCAAACGAGTGGTCCGCAAGCTGTCTGTCATCTGATGCCGTCAATATAAAAAACATCTAAATGTTACGAGTTAAAGCCCATATTTTAATGCACATTTTTGTGCTGTGCTGCAGCGGTGCTTTTCAGGCTACACTTATTCGTAGTTTTTAGGTGTGCGACAAGCTTTAGCATGGACAAACTAATATTTATTATAAAATAATAAATATTATATAATGTATATTATATATAATTTTGTATATAAATACAAAAAGTGAAAAAGTGAAGTGAAGCGTCGTCTTTAGTTGCTGTACACCCGGTATTTTGTTTAGTAAAGTTATTCATAAGTTATCATCAGTTATCGTTGCATATATGTATAGCCGAATTTTCGACCAAGGTGGCCACGGTCAGTTTCCTTGGAGACAAGCCACGTGCACGGAAATAATATTTTTACAACTAAATAAATAAAGTATATTCGTCTCTCACAATAGGGTAAAAACCTGTTTTCAGGCAAAAAGAGTTCTTACATCAAATAAAAAATCAAATAGAACTTATTAACTATACAAGGCAAAGGTGATGATGAATTGCTTTGAAATAAAAGGAACAATACTAAATACTTTTTTTTAAAACGGCAATGGCCTTTATTAACAAAGAAAATTACAATCAAATTATAACTAGTATTTACAATTGAAACAATTAAGCCAACTGCAGACCGTTGCAAACAATCTACAGGTAGCTCAACTGATCCATATCAATACCAGTCGGAAGCGTCCCCAAGACGCTGGCTGCATTGCCCCGCTGTATGGCAATGCTGATGCGCTGCGCCAGATATCCGCCAGCTCTCGGGTCACGCGTCGCGTCGACCAGACGCTCAGATAACTTTTTAAAAACCCGGAGAGCCTCGGTACCCCACGGACCTAGGGTCTCGACCCCAAAGGGAGCAAATATGTAGGCTCTGTCGAGACCTGCATATTTGCGTCTCTTGAGATCCTCGGCCAAATCTGCCGCTGCACCAGCCCTTACGGATGTCCTCGGAAGATGGGAAGGCGCAAGTGTGTCGACGCATGTAGCGTCCCACACAATGGGCCTCCCCAACTCCCATGGGACTAGTGTCATGCCGTCAGGCCTCTTACCATCGTCACGCAACAGACCATTCGGTTCGAGAATAGCTGGTACGTTAGCGGTGACAAAGGCCCGCCGGATGACGTCGTTAAGGCTGGCATGACGAGATATCCGACCGGCGGCCCTAGTACACGATAATCCGTGATGACCAAGCTGTTCGACAGCAGTACCGCACTGGCATTGATGAGGCGCGCAACACATTGCACCCAACCGAAGACATGTTGCGATACGGAAAGTTACGGGATCCAATAAAGTGCCAATGTTAAATGAAGGAAATGCTTGCAACCAATGTCCTGACTCCCATTTAGAAACGGCCAGGAGACGGGCACGATCCGCAGAGCTGGAGCACGTTTGTAACAAACTATTCCGTGTCAACTCACACAGAGGCCCGTCCCATTGCCGTTGAGACAAAAGAGATTTTGGGGGAGCAGCATTAGGGCAAGCATTATGCCAAGCCGTTCGAGCTTCGTCTAAAAATGAAATTTTGAATGAAATTCCAGGTGGGACCAAACAAGATGACTTTAAAATTTTGTCAACTAAATACTTAGTCCACAAGTGTGTGCGCCAAAACAGGTACAGTCTTTATAATTTACGGTGTTTTGTACGCTACGCCGCCTCCGCCGCGCCGCGTAGCGTACTAAATAGGTACTTCAACGCGTAACAAGTTTTCTACTAGAAAGTAATTGCAATCGATCTTGACGCAAATGAAATGATGAATGAAAGCTTTCGAAACAAAAAATGTAAAACATAATTCTTGCGATTGGCTCCGCTGATACCAACAGCGTCATAAACATTTTTCGCCCAATATTTCTTATATAGTTCCGTGGGGTACCGAGGCTCTCTGAGTTTTTAAAAAGTTTTCTGAGCGTCTGATCGACGCGACGCGTGACCCGAGCAGCGCAGCGCATCAGCATTGCCATATAGCGGGCCAATGCAGCCAGCGTCTTGCAGACGCTTTCGACTGGTATTGATATGGATCAGTAGAGCTACCTGCAGATTGTTTGCAACAGTCTGCAGTTAGCTTAATTGTTTTAAATGTAAATAGGCACTAGTTATAATTTGTTTTTATTATTTTCTTGTAATTCTCTATATTTCTTTGGTTTTCTGGTTAGAAAACCAAAAATAAAGGGGTTCCTTTATTTACAAAAAATGTGTAAGATTTCATAGGAGTATATAAATTATGGTGTCGTAGATCGTAGAGCTTCGTAGACACGTGCTACGATGTTACGCCGGACTGGACCGGCGCGGCGGCGGCAGCGGCGGCGCCCCGGCGGCGCGACAACATGACTACTGTTTTTAGGTAGAAAAGTTTTTATTTTGAAAACCATTTAATCGAGAAGTATCATTTGAAAATGTTTAAAACTGAAAAATAAAATCGACTCCTACTTTAAACAAGTACTACTTTATAATTAAAAAGTACTTATTTAAAACCCAACTCGGTCCCGCTTTTCCACTTTTTACGCAGGGGGCAAAGGCCTAGGCACCAGTAGCTGGAAAACATAAAGGAGTCCAGACGAGTATTTTGATACTCATTTATCAAAATCACTTCAGACTAATAAATAATGCTATTTTTGAAACAAGCATGCGAAGCCACGGATTAGTTATACATAAATTCAAAAGAAAACAAAAGAATGAAGAGAATGGGTAAACTTCTTTTATTTCACGAGCGGATTTGTTCAGCGTCAAGTGAGAATGTTGTGGTTTAGAATAGAGAATGTATTATTAATTTATAATGCTGGACAATTCACACAGCTTCGTCTTGCCCCTGGCTAAGCAGAGCTTGTGTTAAGGGTAGACTAGGTACATACGGTCCACTGCTGGAACCAGGCCTCCCCATGATAAGCGCCTTATTGGTTTTTATCTCACGGGGGGTAATGCCCTTAATCCCAACGCTGGGCATGCGGTTGGGGATCGCAGTTCAGTGGTACATATAGTATATGTACCACCGAACTGGGATCTACTAGTACAATACTACTACCTAGATAACTAAACGCTTAAAAAACAATAAATGACATAGAATTAATATATTTCTTACTATAAATGGAAATACTCGGAACAAATACCTGTAGCACAAACTTTTGCCTTGAGCCGGGAATTGGCAACAGGCCGCTGCGCCGCCACAGAGGTCGTCCATTAATGAAATATATTTTTTGTGCCCGTACCACAGATATAAAAAAAACTTTAACATTAGTCTGCCCATGCAATAATTACTAATATTTACATCAATTCATGACATAGGTACCCTTAGACTTAAAAACCCTTACTAATATCTATCTATGTATGTATTGTATTAAGTTTATCAGTCATCTAGTACCCATAACACAAGCTCTGCTTACTTTGGGGCTAGATGATGCTGTGTGGATTGTCCAGCATTATTAATTATTTATTTATTTATTTATTTATCCACATTAGGGATAATTGCAGAGGTCAACTCAACAGCGGTGCAATGGAGGGGCCTCGCTCTGGGGAATTGCCTTTGTGATCGTGATCAAGCACGGTGTCCATTGTGCCAGGTAAGTATGATTTCTCATCGCTACTGAGGGGAGGTCTTTCCGAGCCGTTGGATTGGAGACGTTGAGTTATCGGTTGGATGGCAAGGCTAAATATGGCCGGGCCAAGAGGGTCGCCCTGCTGACAGCCAACAACGGACGAAATTACTTTTTTCGTCAAAATTCATTTTTACGATGAAACTAAATTTTCAGTTGCAAATACAAAGAATCACCCAATGACAATACAAATTGCCTTTGCTTCAATAAAAAATAATTGCCTTTGTAGCGTTGGAAATAATTTATTGTTTACGACTGCACTATTTACATAACCACCTCAGTCCTCAGATTATATATTTAATAATTTAGTTTAGTGGTGGTAAGCGGGGGCGGAGTGGTAGACGGGGGTGGCAGAGTGGTAGACAGGGGCAGCCTGTTGGTACACAGGGGCAGCCTGTTGGTAGACAGTGGCAGCCTGTTGGTAGACGGGAGCAGCCTGTTGGTAGACGGGAGCAGCCTGTTGGTAGACAGGGGCAGAGTAGGCCAGCTTGGCGACTGGGGCGGAGTGGTAGACGCGGGGGGCCTGGTAGACTGGAGCAGAGTGCACCACGGGGGCGGCGGCGTAGGCCACGGGGGCGGCCACCTTGGCAACGTGAGCGAGAGGCTCGTTGTGCACCACAGCGTTGAATCCGTTGTGCGCGTCAGCGGTGTAGTCCACGGTGCGCTTGGTGCCGTCAGGGTCCACGACGGAGTAGGAGCCCTCCACGACGTCGCCGTCGCGGGTCTCGTGCTGCGACTTGGAGTCTCCGGTGTGTCCGTCCTGCACATCGTACGAGAAGCTGTACTGCGGGTGCGAGTTGTACTCCTCGACGGCCACCTTGGCGAGGGGTGCGGCGTAGCTGACGGGGGCCGCGTGGTAGGGCACGGGGGCTGAGTGGTAGGCCACGGGGGCCGCGGGCAGGAGCCCTGCGCTGGCCGCCGCCACTAATCCGCAGAATACGATGAACTGTAAACAAGCACAAAATGTTATAACTCTCGATATTTTAATGACACTGAAAGCAATCAAATATTTCGGCAATAATATTCACCTTGAATGCCATTTTTGTTGATTGAACTGTATCGAATGAACAATCAATAGTGTTTGATAAGAAGTCTGAACACACTTTCGTTTTTATATTAGCTCTGGTCGCCTGGGGCGAACCTGTAACTGATGTTGACCTACGCGCGACATGCCCCTGTCAATAACGACTGTAAGAAGGCATGTAGGTAGGTATCGACAAGTGTGAGCCTCGATTATTTTATTAGATACCTAACTTCTCTTGTTCTAATGTTGTCCGTAATAAAGGTATTTTTATTGTTGTTTTTTTTTTTTGAAGTCGGTTATAAATAATATCGGGTATAATAATATAAAAAATATCACTTTATTTCCGTGTCAGTGTTTAATTATTAAGAATTTGACCTTTTCTAAGTGTACATTTATTGTATTTATGGAAATAAAGAGTTTTTGACTTTGACTTTGCCAAAAAAAAAAAAAAAATTCACATGTCACAAACTTTCGGCTTTATAAAATTAGGTAGGGTAGGAAGTAGGTTAAGTAGGACGTAGGTATATGAAATTCGGTTATGGCCTGGCTTACCGGTCTAAAGTTAGTAATATTTTTAACCGCCTTCGAAAAAAAATAATACATTTATTTCAGACAACATTAGAACAAGTATAGATCTTATTAACTAATTCTACGGTCCATATCAATATATACATTAAATCTAACATACATAGAAATATAAAAACTTATTTGCTAGATAAAAATTAGTTGCCTTTTATGCGCATGCTGCGGCCGCATAACTTAGAGAGCATTAGACCTAAGGACCCTATCAATGTTATTTAATTTATTTTCGTGTTATCTGTAGTTGGTAGCCCTAATAAATAAATAAATAAAAATTGTACACGTTATAAATTAAATTGCGGCGGTGTGTATTACGCAATCATGGTGTCAGCTGACGACGGTGCACGGCGGTGTCCCCTTGTAGATGGCCAGTGAACCGTCGGAACTTGACACCCTTCGCCCAAAACTCTTCACTCAAGTAGGTCGAGAGATGTTGAGTCGGAACTCTTACCATAAATGAACTGAAGCTTACATTATGGCGAGAGTCCAGCTTCTCGACGCGCAGCGAAAGCCCAGTCTTCATCTTCAGGTAGTCCTCCACAACCTTTGTCTGCACAGCATAGTAGACGCGTGAGATGTAAAGCTGTGTTGAAAGGACTTCCGCTCTGAAGTCAGATGTGATATCTAGCGGCCCAACACCGCACTGGTTTCGTCTACAGGGCTTCCGGCGAACTACCCTGATGAATCGATCCGGAAAAAGAAGGTGGTTTTATTTTCGGCTGTATGTATGTTTTTTTTAAAGAAATAATAATAAATAATAAGATGTTTATTGACATAAAAGCTAGTGTAACAGACAATATGAGTCCATAGGTCCATAGTTAAAACTGTGTTTCAGGAGTCAGTGGCTTCTCCAACTAATATAAACAGATAATTATGGCAAAGCAACATAACTAATAAATAATCTTAATTGTAGGTAGGTACAGAGGAAATAAGTTAAAAAGAAAAACATATACCTAGAGCTAGTGATTTCGAGCTTGTGCATTAAAAAGTACATTGTAATGTTTAGGTACTTCTATTACATTGTGTGTGTGTGTTTTGCTACGAATATAAATGCTTATATTATAATTAATATTAAATTATGTTAAGTTAAGTGTTTTATGTTGTATCATCGATGTGTATCATGCAAGCTAGTGAAAAAGAAAAATGTGTAAGATATAAAAATATTTCATAGAATAGAATACATTTTTATGTACTATGTTCTATTCCAATTATGGAGCGATTTTGAAAATGATTCCGTTATTAGATAGATCCTGTGGGGTTAGTATTTCTGCCGCAAAACTTAAAAACAATGCAAAAAGAAATTAATCATCGATTTTTAGTCTTTTTTTAAAAACGGTCAAATTATGTTTCCTAGTTTCTCCAAAAACTACTGAATAGATCAAGATGAAATTTGGTGTACATTTAGAACTAACTTAGATAATATAATATTCTCGAATCGAATGGTCGGTTGCGTGACGATGGTAAGAGGCCCGACGGCATGATACTAGTCGAATGGGCGTTGGGGAGGCCCATTGTGTGGGACGCTACATGCGTCGACACACTTGCGCCTTCCCATCTTCCGAGACATCCGTGAGGGCTGGTGCGGCGGCAGATTTGGCCGAGGATCTCAAGGGACGCAAATATGCAGGTCTCGACAGAGCTCATCATTTGCTCCCTTTGGTGTCGAGACCATAGGTACGTGGGGTACGAGGCTCTCCGGGTTTTTAAAAAGTTATCTGAGCGTCTGGTCGACGTGACGGGTGACCCGAGAGCTGGTGAGTATCTGGCGCAGCGCATCAGCATTGCCATACAGCGGGGCAATGCAGCCAGCGTCTTGGGGACGCTTTCGACTGGTATTGATATGGATCAGTTGAGCTACCTGTAGATTGTTTGCAACAGTCTGCAGTTAGCTGAATTGTTTCAATTGTACAAGTACTTATTTTTTAGTAGGTATTTATTTTTATTATTTGATTGTAATTATCTTTGTCACTTAGATAATTACTTATTATATCGAAAATACGCGAGTGAAGCCGCAGGCAGAAGCTAACATAAAGACAACAGTTTGAAAGAATGTGAAACTGGGAGATGATTGGACGTAGATAGATATCGAATACAAAACTACGCTATTTATTACCTATAAGAGCCGTGCATAGATTGCTTAGCCCCCTGGCGAGCACACCAGGTTCGAATCCTGCAAATAGCAATTTTGTGCTTTTTTTATCAAAACAGTTCTTTTATCTTTTTGGGCAATAATTTGTGTCTTATACAGAGGATCCAAAATTATAAGTAGGGTAGGTATGTTACTCAAATGCTCGCCAGAATGATATTATTCATTAATCTATTTTATAGAGATATAACTTGGCTTCGATCAGGTATCCGTCGGGGATAACTGATCGAAGAGATAGAGCCATGTTTATTCTGGTTTGGTTGATGATGAACAAAAGATGTTCTAAATATATCTAAACTAAAGTGTGTCAGAAATACTGCTAATGCTTATATTTTGGTGTAAATACCGGTTCTAAAAATAAGTAAATTGACAAAAATTTGTAGTAGGTAATTTTACTTAAAAAAAGGTATACAACATAAATAATCAGTTTTAAAACAATTTATTTATAATTCTACTGCTAGCCTTTCGGCATAGCTCTTTAGTGGTGGTAGACAGGGGCGGAGTGGTAGACGGGGGCGGACTGGTAGACGGGGGCGGACTGGTAGACTGGGGCAGAGTGGTAGACTGGGGCGGAGTGGTAGACAGGGGCTGAGTGCACCACGGGGGCAGTGGCGTATGACACGGGGGAAGCAGCATAGGACACGGGGGAAGTAGTATAGGCAACGGGGGTGGCGACCTTAGCGACCACGGGGGCAGCGGCAGCGTAGGCCACGGGGGTGGCGACCTTGGCGACGTGAGCGAGGCCTTCCTTGCGGACGACAGCGTTGAATCCGTGGTGGGCATCAGCGGTGTAGTCCACGATGCGCCTGGTGCCGTCGGCCTCCACAAGCGAGTAAGAGCCCTGCACGCTGTCGCCGTCGCGGGTCTCGTGCTGCGACTTGGAGTCTCCAGTGTGTCCGTCCTGTACGTCGTACGAGAAGCTGTACTGCGGGTGCGAGTTGTACTCCTCGACGGCCACCTTGGCGAGGGGCGCGGCGTAGCTGACCGGGGCCGCGTGGTAGGCCACAGGGGCTGAGTGGTAGGCCACGGGGGCCGCGGGCAGGAGCCCGGCGCTGGCTGCCGCCACCAATCCGCAGAATACGACGAACTGTAATCCAGATATAAGGAGTATTATAGTAGGTATGACATTAAAGATCGTACAACAATTTTTATGAAAGAAAAAGGCAATCTTAATATAATTTCTTATTTCACATGTTTCTAAAAGATTTTGATTTTGTTGCATAGCGACCACATTATTCAAAATTAAACAAACAAAATCCAACGAATAAAACGTCATCAATCCAAATGGGCAAAAATAATTGCTCACTTATTATAAAAAAATCTTTAGATAGCGAACCTTGAATGCCATTTTTGATGTGGTGATTGAAATGTGTCTAGAGACAGTTTAATGTTAATATGTAAGTTACTTGCGATTTTATATAAGCCCACAACCAACGCCTGAGGCGAAGGCGGCGCCTACCGGTTCCATGAATCATTACTTCGGTGAAGTTCAAAGTCACACAGAGCCAAGTACGAGTACGAGCGCTGACATGTAACTTTTTATTAAATTTTATCCTTGATTTTGTGTAATGTTTAGTGTACCTGCCTACTTAATGTGTATTATGTATGGACAACACGTCTGAATAAAGAAACTTTTTATTATATATATATTTTTATTTAAACGAACCTATAGCAATCTAAGTATAAAGACTTATGTTCTTCATAGATCTGGCTATTTCAGTAGATTTACATAGGTACTTACACAATATACAGTTTACGTGTACCTATCCATTGCTAGGCAATATTAATAACAATAAATCGTTTAATATGAAACAAAAACAATGGATACATGGTTATAAATGGAAACGATGCCATCTGCAGAAGTTTTAAAAATCTAAAGTATTGAGATAGGCTAGGCTAGACTTTCCAATGTGGGAAAGTGATCGAAGGAATATTTTGACGATTTTGCTATGAACCCTGTAACCGAAACGTGAACAAAATTACCCTAAGACACTTGAGTTAGCCCGCCTGGTACCTACTTCGTTATACAGTAGGCACAGACCTACGTATGTCATGTAGCCATATTTTATACTAGCTGCAGCCCGCGGCTTCGCACGCTTTTGTCCGGAATAAAAGGTAGCCTATGTCCGGCCCCGGGATACCATCTACCTCGCTGCCAAATTTCACCGAGATCCGTTCAGCCGTTCTTGAGTTTTAAATAGTGTAACTAACACGACTTTCTTTTATATATATACTAGCTGCAGCCCGCGGCTTCGCACGCTTTTTTCCGGAATAAAAGGTAGCCTATGTCCGGCCCCGGGATACCATCTACCTCGCTGCCAAATTTCACCGAGATCCGTTCAGCCGTTCTTGAGTTATAAATAGTGTAACTAACACGACTTTCTTTTATATATATATATTTATATATATAGATTTTGGAACTCAAATTTAGTTACTGAACCTGTGCTCAATCCACATTTTATAAGGCTGTGAGTTTGCAGTTAATCTAAACTAAACTGACTCTATTATTTAGATCCCTTGATTTCTTTAGTATCCTTACAAGTGCTTATTTTAACGCACATAATTAAAATTAAAATACATAGAGTGTAACGACATCAAGTGTAACATGTGTACCTACGGTGGAATAAATAAATACACACAAAGAATCCCATAGCCATCAAACTGTTCCAATCACAATAGTATCGTACAATAAGGTGAATAGGCCTCGACTCATGTCGTACGGGACGCAATAAGTTGGCGTTGGTAGCTTTCGCCTCGGGCACTATTGCACTGGTATATAATCGCAGGAATGTTTTAACTATTCATTATAAGCTTCTTATCAGTCTTTTGAAACAGTCATTAAAATGGCTTTTAAGGTGAGTGCTTTTGTAGTACCTATGTGTAAACATTTTACAATAATATATAATCCAGGCTAATACCTCTATATTCTTTATTAACAGTTCGTCGTATTCTGCGGATTGGTGGCGGCGGCCAGCGCCGGGCTCCTGTCCGCGGCCCCCGTGGCCTACCATTCAGCCCCCGTGGCCTACCACGCGGCCCCCGTCAGCTACGCCGCGCCCCTCGCCAAGGTGGCCGTCGAGGAGTACAACTCGCACCCACAGTACAGCTTCTCGTACGACGTACAGGACGGACACACTGGAGACTCCAAGTCGCAGCACGAGACCCGCGACGGCGACAGCGTGCAGGGCTCTTACTCGCTTGTGGAGGCCGACGGCACCAGGCGCATCGTGGACTACACCGCTGATGCCCACCACGGATTCAACGCTGTCGTCCGCAAGGAAGGCCTCGCTCACGTCGCCAAGGTCGCCACCCCCGTGGCCTACGCTGCCGCTGCCCCCGTCGCCTATGCCGCTTCCCCCGTCTCATACGCTGCTTCCCCCGTCTCATACGCCGCTTCCCCTGTGTCGTACGCCGCCGCCCCCGTGGTGCACTCAGCCCCTGTCTACCACTCTGCGCCCGTCTACCACTCCGCCCCTGTCTACCACCACTAAACAGTAGAACAGAGTTATTTGAAATTGTTATGTAAAGTTGTAAATATCTCAGCGATCTTTGTCAGAAAATTTAATTATTTATACCCTATAGAACTCTTTATTTAAAAACATGTAGAGTACCTACTACAGTCTACACCTCTACCTACGTCACTTTCACTCTGGTACTAGCTTCTGGCATCAGCTTCATACGCGTCTTAATAACTATAATATACATAAAGAAAATTATATAAAGGACGAATAAGAAAAGGTGAAAGGAAAGAGTCCGTTATACTGAAGTCTGAACTGAGAAAGGTCTCACGAGATCGTCACCACCGCGCCCCGCACTTCGTGCCTAAGAGTAAGTTTAATATTCAAAGTATTTATAAGGATAAAGGTACTTTATTTCTCATAGAGGATACATCTCACTTACACGAGTAAACAAAATAAAAGTAAGTAACATAAGGGGCTAACTCGTACTAAATACTATCTTAAAATAATAATAAAGTGACAAAATGAGGGTAGTTCTGGTTTAAAATATTGCGATTCAAATGACACTGCAACTACGCAGAGCGAGCTGGGAGTGACATGCAGACAAGCGCAATGATATTTTTATTATTTCACATAATAAAGTATTTATTGAAGTATGTTTTTAATTTTAAATTTATTTCACAATCTTATTAAAAAAAAATCAAACTGACAAACTAGGCCTAGATCTCTGTACCTACTCACGGGATCTCCGTGGTAAAAAACTCGAATTACATAAAATTAACCATTTTTTTATTGGTTCCTTGAATATGAAAATAGGTTTGCAAAAAAATTACAATAAGAAAAACCATGAAATTGCACTGTTTGGCAGATAACTTAGTCGAGATCCCAGGAACCCTGAAATGCTATGTTTTAATTCTTAGGATGTTACTAATTATTTGGTTCTTTGAACCAGCTTCTTCATAAGTAGTGTAGTTTTTATGTAAATAAGCAAACACTTGATTTTTTCGCTTACGACCCTTTCTAAAACTGTATGCTCTGTCCTGCTCCTATGAACGCGAAATCCTATGCCTATCCTTTTCACAAAATGGCGAGCAATGCGCCCTCCTAAGCTAAAGTACAATAAGACCACTGTTTGGGTGCTATGCAGTCTGAAACGTAGCTACAGCTACCTAAGCAGGGGCCACGGTAGTAGCCCTGACAAGTCGAGTAGACGGCCTCTACCGGGAACCCTGTTCTCGAACCATCTCAAGGCACTTTTCAGCAATAACCTAAATAGATATACACACCACACAACACAACTTAGAAACGAAAGTTAACATAAGTATATTGCACAAAGCTTAATAGCTGAGTTGAGTTTATATTGAGTAATCTAATGTAGGCAGGTCTTTATTTGAGTACTAAGTTTTATTTAAGAGTAGGTAAGTTTAAATGCAGTGTTTCTCTTTAGATTGCTTTACCATTCATGGGATTTTATAGAGATTTTAAGAATACGATTATAATTGACTGTTTTTGTATATTTCGGGTTTTGGCAAAATATATTTATCTATGTATACGCCCGGGAGCTTTTATTAAATTCTAAGTATGATTATATGTTTGCGAACGAGGAGTGATTATATGATAACTAAGATATTTCTAAGTTTCCAGAAACAAGCGCTTCTTTTATTTATTTAATTATTTATATTATATACAGCATACGGATATCTGGCGCAGCGCATCAGCATTGCCATACAGCGGGGCAATGCAGCCAGCGTCTTGGGGACGCTTCCGACTGGTATTGATATGGATTAGTTGAGCTACTTGTAGATTGTTTGCAACAGTCTGCAGATAGCTTAATTGTTTCAATTGTAAATACTAGTTCTAATTTGTTTTTATTATTTAATTGTAATTTTCTTTGTCAATAAAGTTATTTTATTTATTGCATCATATTATGGTACATATATTTGTCAGGACTTATTGACTACATTAAGGAATACACACAATTTGTACATATAACAATATGTATATATGTACATACCCTAAATGGGTAGGGTACCCATTTAGGGTGTTGCAATGGGACCTTTCTTAAGAGTTATAATATGCCAAGAGGACAGTGTTTAGGGTGTTGCAATGGGACCTTTCTTAAGAGTTATAATATGCCCAGAAGACAGTGTTTTGGGTGTTGCAATGGGACCTTTCTTAAGAGTTATAATATGCCAAGAGGACAGTGTTTTGGGTGTTGCAATGTGACCTTTCTTAAGAGTTATAATATGCCAAGAGGACAGTGTTTAGGGTGTTGCAATGGGACCTTTCTTAAGAGTTATAATATGCCCAGAAGACAGTGTTTTGGGTGTTGCAATGGGACCTTTCTTAAGAGTTATAATATGCCAAGAGGACAGTGTTTTGGGTGTTGCAATGGGACCTTTCTTAAGAGTTATAATATGCCAAGAGGCCAGTGTTTAGGGTGTTGCAATGGGACCTTTCTTAAGAGTTGTAATATGCTAAGAGGACAGTGTTTTGCCCTGCAAATTATTAACCTCAACTTTTGGCCAAAATTCAAGAACGCGTTTGAGGCCACTGACAAACTATAGGCTCATTTCCAATTGCGCGCACATACCAAGTGATGCGCACTGATAATACAAAGCGTGAACTTGGGCAGGGTATGTCACAACCTGGGACCAGTATAAATACTTTGCCAGATGCTACGGGAGCATAGTCACTCTTGACTTCTCCCGCGATCCATTTACCAAAACAAAAATGGCCTTTAAGGTAAATTTGTAATCATCATATCTATTTATCTCTATCATTTTATTGCCTTATTTTCTTTGTCATCTTGGGCATCAGCTCTACATAAATAAGCTGCAGGTATCCCACTTGTGCTGCGATCCCAGGTGTTAGTTATCTAATTGTTATCCCTTCTATTCCAAAAACAGAAGATATACATAAAATTCTCGTCCCACTCGGACGAAAACAAGAAAGAGTTCTAACTTAACAATTACAAGATTTTAATCTGTCATTAAATCATAATAAACATTTATTTTACAATGACCATGCCTATCTTTTCGTTCATCGTTTTAATAAAAAGTTTTAATAAAATAAAGCCCGTGATCGACCTACAGAAACATTTTTTCTAAAACAAGTTGACAGCGTCTCTCTCACACATGGTCCGGTCTATATTAACTACATAATTAGGATGCGGGAGACGTCTCTTTTGTCCTTGAAGAACGGTATCCAGTATCCACGTCTAGTTAGTACTATCTGAGCTATAGATTGCGCAACCACTCGCGAAACCGTGTCACTGTTTCAAGTGCAGCTCATGTACGCACATAAATTAGATTAGTAATAGTTGCTTTATATTTCAGTTCGTCCTTCTCTCCTGCCTTGTGGCTTTAGTGCGCGCTGGGAGCATCCCGGTGGCAGCTCCACTGGTCGCGGAGCCGGTGGTCTCGGCCAGGCTTGAAGAGTTCGATCCACTGCCTCAGTACAGATTCGGGTACGACGTAGCTGACTCGCTGACGGGCGACTTCAAGAGCCAGACGGAACAGCGCGACGGAAGCTTGGTGCGAGGCCAATACTCGCTGCTGGAGGCTGACGGCAGCCGCCGTGTGGTGGACTACTCCGCTGATGATGTGAATGGATTCAACGCGGTGGTGCGTAACGAGAAGTTCGTGGTTGCGGAGCCAGCGGTGGTGCCTGCGCGCTACGCCGCCGCGCCGGTGGCCGCCCCCGTGGTCGCACCAGCGCCGCTCCGCTACACGGCCGCCTACACAGCCCCGCAAGCCTACCCTGCCGCTGTCCCCGCCAGGGTTGCTGCGTACTCTGCCCCCGTCGTCGCCGCCGCCCCGCTAGCCTACCCTGCCGCTGCCAGATATTTAGCTTTCTGAACATCATCGCAAATATGGACTAATAACGAATATTAAATGACTTTAATTTTAAAAATTTTTTTAGTCCTAGTAACTATCTTTATTTCATGGTTTTGTACTCGTAGGTACCTTTGTTATTTTTTTGGCTTCAAGAGCTCAACGCGCACCTGTCCGCGCCGCAGTTATCGAATTTCCTCATGGCCCCACGCACTTGTCCGCATCGAAAGCGCCGAATCGCATTCATCATTTTGAACAGTATTTCTGTTTAGAACTGTCGTGTTCTATGGAACTCGAGAGTCGAGAACGATACAGATGTACAGTTTATTAAGTGCCCTACCTACTTAAGTATTTATTACAGTAAAGTAATAAGGAACTTACGATTAATATAGGTATTGCAATTTTTTAGGATTACTATGTCCAGCAGTGGACTAACATAGGCTGATGATGATGATATTACGGATGTTGAAGGTTGACCTTTAATAAATAATTGTTTTCCAAATTCCAACCTGCTTAATATTTTGCACAAATTGACAATGAAACTTGAAACTTTTAATAGTAATTCAAACTTAATAACATGCCTTGGAAATAGGGGTAATGTGAACAAATCTGACCTGATTAGGTATGTGGACAAACTGTGCTCATTAAATTTAAAACAAATTGTGATGTTCACATGACATTCCCCTATAGCGACAGCTTGCCACAATCAGAGAACAACCTTAGATATAAGCTTAATATAACGTTGCATACTATTTCATGCAACAACAATGTACATGTGATTGATACTAACAGTATTGTTAGTAAAAAATACTATATGACTCGAGGTAGTTACTACCTATCCAATTATTATAAAAGACAGATATTATTCATCACAAGAAAATACAAAGAAAACAAAATTGTAAAATTAATGCAAACTTGGTGCACCAAAATATTCAAGGATTGAGAAGTAAATTGATAGAATTGGAATTGTACATGAACTCATTTACCTGAGGCTTACCTGATCAAAGGTTAGCGCAAAGGCCTAGCGCCTCCCAAGAACCTTTGATCAGGTATCCGCCGCCTAGCGCCTCCTCCGCAGATACCTAGAACCTTCTATCAGGTATCCGCCGCCTAGCGCCTCCTCCGCAGATACCTAGAACCTTCGATCAGGTATCCGCCGCCTAGCGCCACCTCCGCAGATACCTAGAACCTTTGATCAGGTATCCGCCGCCTAGCGCCTCCTCCGTAGATACCTAGAATGTCACAAAAATGACACTCGAAATTGTTACTTACTATTTTTAGGTATTCATTAAATAGCGAAGTCTCTAACCTTTAATACTATACATATTTGTATAATTGACAAACTTTCGAAACTCTCGGCGCACTTGACGGTACTTGTTTGTGTCTTGGAAGAGTGAGTTTTCCAATTTTGTTAGGCATGTTTCCTCCCAAATCTCTCGAGTCCGAGCGCTAAAATGTCACGATTTCACTATTAAAGTTGAAATCGTAGCCTAACATGTCAATTGGTTTCTATTTTGATACAGACGGTTTCAGAATGCGCATTGTCAATCTATGGGGGGCTTGGGCGAATACTTTGATCGATGAGGCCAGCGGATACCTTGATCGATGTACCTGGATACCAAAGTAATCGAAAAAGGTTTACATAGAGCGTTTCTAACACAGACAAAGAAGCAGACAACGTCGAGCATAAAATCTATAGTATGCAGAAAACCAAAGAGTAAAATATCAGAAAACTTGTACAGAAAGCCATCAGAAAACGTCTGTCACATTTAAACATCAGCAAATTTTGTCATACATTGAGATCTTGGATAAAAGTTTTGCTGTCTAGACAATTTTAAAATCAAAGCTATTTAGGTACATTAATTTTCTATATATTATAATTTTATTTGTAGTATATTATTGGAAACACAACAATGGAACCAAAGCCATTGTTCTGTGCACTTACAGTGTACCGCGAACGAGGCGTCTTTCTGAGGCGTCTCGAGCAATTCGACAAATCCAAAACAGCGTACGATCAAGCTTTCTTTAACACCCCTGATGATGTGAAGAACCTAACGGGCAGGAGCCAGGTGTGCTCTGATGCTATGCAGCCGATGCAGGCCTACGCAGATGCGGAGTTGGCACTCAAACTGGAGCCGAATAACATGGTAGCTAGAAACACGCAGGCGCGTGCCATGTACACAATGTCTGACTTCGAAAGATCCGTTGTCATGAACTACAGAGGTGCGCGATATCGCAAGCAACCAAGCTATTTCACGGAAGGCATAAATCAGGGACTAGAAACCATACAAGACTGTATTGGTGTTAACGCCGGTAACGTCATGCTAGATTTTCTACCCGTGATAAAGAAAGTAGAGGCTGCGCGGCCTGACGACAGTGATCCTCTTAGAGTATTACATAAATCTAGAATTCCTAAGCCAGAAAAAAAGAAAAAGCTGACACAAATGCAAGCCAGACATGCTCTCAGTCTATCACGAGTTCTTGCTATGAAATATCTAGGACCTATGGCTTACGATAAGTTTTTCTTAAGTGAACTAACAAAGGATCCTCGTGTTATGTCCGCGAATTCGGATGGAAGTAAGGAGTTAAGATTTCTAATTAAAAAAGCTTTAAGATCCTTGACTAAGCGACAGGAAATGTTAAGGTCTCAGAGACCATACTATACAGTAAAACTGTCTGAAAAAGCGG
Source organism: Eupithecia inturbata (assembly GCA_963662085.1). Classification (NCBI taxonomy): domain Eukaryota; kingdom Metazoa; phylum Arthropoda; class Insecta; order Lepidoptera; family Geometridae; genus Eupithecia; species Eupithecia inturbata. The sequence goes on along the minus strand of OY759196.1, from coordinate 1,216,857 downwards.
ATTCGAAATACCAAAACAATTATAAAGAGGCAGTGCTCAATGAAGAGCAAAATATTGGAGAAAGAAGTGCTGAACGTTTCTTAAAAAGTCTTGACCAGAGTATGCGAGCTGGGCGAGTTATGGATGTGATATCCCAGGCCGAGAAGATGCAACTGTTCCTTGATAAAAAGACTCCTCGTACCTTACCAGACAAGGAAATCTACACTGACCGATTATACAGACTCGTTGGAGAGGCATATCTATTGCAGCATAGGCTCTCCTACACTCTCAGCGAGCGGGGAAATCGTCGTCGCGTTGCTTTTTTGATGGGTCTTCCCGTAGGTCGATCGCATTCTTTCGACTCTGTCACGGCCAATTATCCGTACAAGTTTGTTGAAATCACACAAGCAACCGCAAAACTAGTTAAAACCCTCGAAATGTGCGAAAATGCTTATATGAAATGCTGGTTGCAATATGAAATAGCTCACTTGCTTTGCACTCAGAAAAATTATTCACTTGCTAAGTTTTATTCCAAGAGGTGTCAGAGAGATGCCGAGGAATTAGGCAGTGTCACCTGGTGGCTCAATGGATGCTTCGTCGTTATGAGCGGTGACCTTCAACAAGGCAATGCTAACGAAGTGCTCATACAAGTGGAAGCAGCGCATCAGTGGTCAAAGAAAATGCAAGATCCTGAAAAGGTTCAAACATTTTTGGCGAAGTGTGCTGAAATGGCACGGAATGCAAGCACTATGATGGTTGATGATCGCAAAGTAATAGTACAGAGAGAGCAACAGATACTATCGGCTATTGATGAAAAGATTCGCGTCGACACTGCGGTTCTGTTCAAGCGGATGTCGACAGTGCCCGCTGGCAGGCGGTTTGCGGTGCTGCCGACCAAGCCCGCGCTTCAAGAGATCAAGCCCGTCCGGAAGCTGCGCCGTCAACGTGGACTTACCGTCGTCCCTGGCAAGCCCATCACTTTGCCAAAACCACCTCACTCTGATACTTTGGGATTTCAAATATTTGACTTCTGAATATTATCATAATTCCCATACACATGCTGCTGACTAAAGTGGTAACTATCCTCACTGTTTCCTAGACACTTACCTAATTCGATATTAGAATATATTTTTATATGCACTTAGTTTTAACTTAACTTAGTTTTAAACCGACTTAAAAAACAGTGTAAATACTAAGACATTTTAAGTCGGGTTTTAGTTTTTTAAAACAATCTAATTATTATGTTTTATGTTTTGTATAACTTACCAGTCAGTTTGTTTTTAAACTTTTTTAAAATTAAACATTGTATTGTAATAATAAATAGTTTATTTAAATATGGTGGTACTATCGAAGTTTGTTCCGATATCGGAGTCTTAGTGGTGGTAGTATGAAGGCGCGGAGTAAGCGACTGTCGGTCCGGAGTAAGCAACCTTGTTCAGGACCGGGGCGGCGTGGACTAGAGGGGCAGCGTAGCTCAGGGGAGCGGCGTATTCGACGGGGGCAGCGGCGTAGGGCACGGCAGCGGCGACCTTGGCGACGTGAGCAAGAGGTTCCCTATGCACGACAGCGTTGAACCCATTGTGGTCGTCAGCGGTATACTCTACGGTGCGCTTGGTGCCGTCAGGGTCCACGACGGAGTAGGAGCCCTTCACGACGTCGCCGTCGCGAGTCTCGTGCTGTGACTTAGAGTCGCCGGTGTGACCGTCTTGTACGTCGTAAGCGAAAGTGTACTGAGGGTGGCTGTTGTACTCTGCTACCGCTACTTTGGCGACTGGTGCGATGACTTTAGCGATGGGAGCGGCGTAGCTGAGGGGGGCGGAGTGGAAGACGGGGGAGGCCTGCACGGCGGCGTGGCCGCTGTAAGCGAGGGGGGCAGTGTACGACACCTGGGGCAGAAGCCCGGCGCTGGCAGCAGCAACCAAAGCGCTGAATACGACAAACTGAAAGAAAAAAAATACACATTTAGGTGATTCTGAATATCGTAAGTTTATGGGGGATGCATTTGCCCAGTATCAAGACAACATAGGCTTAACAAAAAACTGAATAGATTTCCGTGACTTGTCACTGTTGGTACTGATGCCATCATCCTCATACTTCATAATTAAAACCAGGAACGGTTCCTATCAATATCTATAGCCTAGAATCAAAAACATAAATAAGGGTTTTTATTTTGCCTACGTATCCAAGACCTTGAAAGCCATTTTGGTATGGAGATAAGTTCACCGGTGAGATAGAACTGCCGAATCTGGGGTCCGCTCTGGTTTTATAAGTCGCAAGTCCGCTCGTGACATTAAGATGTGACGTCATTGGCCGGTAATCGAACCCTGTAGTGTCACCAACTTAATAGTTGGTCAAAGTTGTTATGCAGGCTGTTGCTTGAAGTTTACTTTCTGATTTTTTTTAATAGCTACTGCGAGCGCCGCTTTGTGCTGAACAGATAACTTGGTGACAGTGTACGAAGAGCTTAGTACTTTCGCTTTTAATTGAGGTACCTACATGGTAGCTATTAAGAAGGCAAGGTCGCGATCTTCGGTGGAATGCGCCGGCGCCGGTGGCTGCCCTCGTTTGTTACATCTCATTCTATTATTAAAGGTAAGGTCGAACCCATTGGATAATCAAATGGTTTTAGTTGGCTGTTTTATCTTTAGCCTTCAGTGAGAATGTAAGACCTGAGAAATAAATATTTATTTTTATTTTATTTATTTATGTAATTAGAACGGCCTTAGGCCAATTATACTAATTACAGGACTATACTAATTAGGTTTTAATATTATATATAGTTAAATTAAGTAGGTAAGTACATTGTGCTAGAAATAGTACATACCTACCTATAGATAGATAGATAGATTATCACTTTATTGCACCATCAATACACTACCTATGTCAAATAATAAACAATGAACAATGAAATTAGGAATTAAATATATGTCTAAATAGGGCAAAATATAAAAATAAAGTAAAACATTTGTCAAAAATCACATTCACAAAAAGTTAGACACGTAAGCATAAGAGTTCTCCATTCGTCCGCGAATATATTGGTGTCCGGGAGGGCCTCCAGGAGTTTATTTAGGGCTGCGAGGGTTCTAGGTATAGGAGAGCGGGCGCGCGCAACCGTGCTGCTCGGAGGTGGAGCTAAGAGTCTATGTTTCCTGCCCCGTAGGTAGTTATTGGGTACGTAAAGTCGAAGTGACGTTTGGAGAGAGTTAAATCCAAGAAACCCAAGAAGGAATCTCGTCGGGCACATAAAAGGGTAGTATCCCTGGTTATGTTTGTATAGGAATCTTAGGAACGCTTTCTATACTTTTTCCAAAAGGAGCGCGTAGGTGGATTCATAAGGATTCCATATACAAGAGCTTGACTCAAGCCTGGTTCGAACCAAAGTAGAAAAAAGAAGCCGTGAAACATGCTCGCTCGCGTCGCGAGCATTTCTTAAAATGAATCCAAATCTCTGGAAGGATTCCTTGGCAACTGTAGTAATATGGTCATGGAAAGTAAGCCTTTGGTCGAACGTGACCCCCAAGTGCTTGACAGTGGTTGATCGAGGAATTACGTCACCATCACCATAATATGTAATTTTTAGGGCTCCGTAGTAATATGTAATTTTTAGGGTTCCGTACCTCGAAAGGAAAAAGGACCTCTTGCGGGATCACTTTGTTGTCCGTCAGTCTATCAGTCCCTTTTCTCAGAAACGCGTGGAGGTATCGAGTAGAAATTAACGTAAAATACTAAAATCCATAAAATCTTGGAGTCGTGATATAAGTCAAATTTCTGAGTGAACGAATCTAAAGCTCCAGCCGCTTATGCCCGTATATTTTGAAACTTCATGCACACAAAACCTAGGGTACTTCTTGTTGACCTAGATCCATGAAATGTGGCAAGAAGCAATGTCTTATAGCACAAGAAAAAGAAAATATCTGAAAACCTATCTTTGTAATATTTTTTTTTATTATTTTCTAGTCTATACAACATATTTAAATACAATAGAATAACATTACAATCTAGCCATAGATTTGGCTAATGGGTAATTTTGTTTTAACTTAATTTTATAAAAACAAATACTCACACTACTTAAAGTATATCACTCACTAAGAACATGTCCATCGGCACTTTTCTTATTGACTCTACTTAAGGGGAAGACACTTGGTTCATGTGTTCTTATAGCTTAGCACTTATGCACTTACACTATAACTATCACTACACTAACTCAAAAGGTTTAAACTTTGTAACTAACAAAAAATATATTTTTGATACTCGCAAGGGATACACCAAAACCTATAGGCGTTGACCTAGAATCATGATATTTGAGAAAAAGAAAGTTGTTATAATATACGGAACCCTCGTTGCGCAAGTCCTGCTCGCATTTGACGTTTTATTATCTATGTAGATAGGTATTATTATAAACAATAAGGGAATGGGTAATTATTCGACTTTTTAAAAATATTTCAAAAAGTATGAAATCTACAGAAATTTCAAATACTGTTTTGAGATGTACAAACCGATACCTTTCATTTGATACCCCACTCGGTGAGGTAGCCCCCCCTTTTGAAAATTATCCCCCCCCCCCCTTTGTACCATTCTTCAAAAAGTGGTCTACTTACAGATTTCTCTATATTTTTACTGTAAAATATAGATCCATATTTACAAACGCTACATACATTTCAGATGGATCGCTCTGCAAACTTCGGAGGTGGGGGGTAGGGGGACTGGGGAATGGGTATTTTTTTTACCTTTTTCAAAATTTTTCAATAAGTATGAAACCTACAGAAATTTCAAAAACTGTTTTAAAAGGTACAAACTGATACCTTTCTCTTGATACCCCACAATTTCGACACCACAACTTGTACTGAAAATTTACATTTAAATTTTTCATTTATTTTTATTTATTTTTGTTTTAATCTATACAGGCGCACGAAATGTATTATTATTTCACATTTCACGTTATTTGCTGCTGCAGTTGCTAATATTAAAGACGGAAAAAAGGACAGAAAAAGCGATGCCATAAGGGTTTCGAAACCGAGCTCCGATCTTCGAAACCCTAAAAACAACTTACCGCCTATTGCTTTGAATTTGAATATCAAACCTTTGATCTACACGGAATGGGAATCATAAGGGACAATGAAATCAACCCATGTTTATGTAAAGTTCATTTTATTCTGAACAAACTCGCTGTATCTTCTCCACAGCGAGTTTGTTCAAATGTGATTTACCATTATCTCTCTTTGAGAAATATTTTTCCCACTCACTTTCTTGTTCATAATAAGGACGTAAAATGCAGCCAAAAAAAATCCAAAGGTTAGTTTTACAATGATTTAATATAAATAACAGTCATAAAAACCTATAAAGAGTACAAAGAAACAACAAAATTGTAATAATTCATCTAATAGTAGTAGGGTAGTCTAGGAGCTAACAGCGGAGCAGGTGCGGGGGCAAATAGGGGTGCTCTTGCAAAGGGAGCAGAGGCATAGACGGGAGCCCTGGCAGCGAACACGGGGGCAACAGGAGCCTGGGCCACGACGGGAGCAGGGGCGACAACCCTGGCAGGGGCAGCGGCGAACAGGGGCTCACGGCGCACTACCGCGTTGAAACCATTGATGGAATCTGCGGTGTAGTCGACGATTCTCCTGGTGCCGTCGGGGTCGATGACCGAGTAGGAGCCGGTGACCAGGTCGCCATTCCTCTGCTCCTGGTGGCCTTTGTAGTCTCCTGTGAGTGAGTCCTGCACGTCATAGCCGTAGGAGTACTGTGGGAAGGGGTCTACTCTCGCCAGGGGAAGGGGGGCGACCACGCTCGCGGCGGCAGCGCCGACCACACAGATGAATACTACAATCTGAAAGGAAATATCATAAATTAGCTTTTAATAGGCGTTCATGTTGAAGGGATGGAAACATCTAGAGAATTCGCTAAGCTGAGCTATAGCATAGTAAGCTGGGAAGAAGTAGGACAACTATAATTAAATTAGTATTGAGATTTTCCTATTTTTTTACACTCTGCTGCTTGAACTTCATATTTTCTACCATAATGATCATCTAATTCACGTACCCTCCACCTACCTACTGGGTATTTCAATTTCTAATACATCGATTGAAGTTATGCAATGTTTTGCTCTTTAGGAAACTCAACGTTCTTGTATTGTAATAAGGCTTCGATTCGAATTGAGTCGCTTAAGGGTTAGTTTTATTCACATTTATATGCATCGGCTGTACGATTGTGTCCACTATGTACATGTACCTACAGCTTGCGACATGCTCGCATTTATGTAAATGTTCGGTAGGTATAGGCATAGTTGATTCGCAATTGAACTAAAGAGACCAATCAATTAAACTAATAGACACGGAATTGAAGTTCTGGGAAAGGCAGATAGCTTTCTTGAACTGGGTGAGATTTTTGGAAGACGTTTCCAAGCTATAGTTCAATATATTGATCAATAGAAAATGAAGGAAGGGCTTCAATGAGTATGATAATATTACAATCGTCGAAATTACAACAAGCGCGAGCGCGTTAAACCTTTCTTGATATTTTTTCTAAATACAATGTATGTTTTTGATTATTATGTTGTTTTGTAATTTGATTAATGTTTTTGTAGATTATTGTGTAAATTTTATGTAAAAAATGGACCTATGTAGTCTGAAATAAAAGATTTTTTATTAAATTAGTCTGTACTGTGAATTGGACACACCTATCTAATTAATTTTACCTTTCACATTGAATCCCATCAATATTTTACGAATATCTTTTGTAGGCACCTAAAGGCCGGATAGAAAGTTATATTTCAGTAATTTTATTCAAGGGACGGTGTCTCATATCGTAATAATTCGTGGGTGCAATTAGCATACAATGATCGGTATGCTAAGACTTGGTGCGCTCTACAAAAATATATTTCACTACCGATTTAAAGGACTTTACTGTGTACTTTCATTCGTAAATAAGTCATGAAAACAGAATCAAAATAATGTATCCTAGGAAGAACTAGCATAGATCAAAGAATCTACTTTTCGAGAAGAGAGTCCTGTTTGAGAATGATCTACGTACTTACCTAGTTCTTTTTGGTGTTGATTTCAACAGACAAGCTTGGTCAGAGCGTATAGCACAAAGTGCCCAACCTTGCCTTTTCACCCAGTTCAAGATGACACAAGTTCAAAACCAGACGAACATCAGCCGAACAAGTTACCATTGTCATCTATTGTCCACTCGGAACGAAACCAGCAGGTCAGTTGTAACAGAATATGTTAAAGTACGGCGTTATGTCGCAAAACGTCTGAATATGGATCGCTGTATCGATCGCGTTGGTAGATCGTGCGCACGCGCCGAACGCTATCGGCCTGTCAATCCGAGGATTTCGATAGCCCTTACGTTAAAGCTTTACAAACGATTTCACGGTAATCTGTTTGAATTCAATGAGTGATTTTATTTATTTATTTGGCAAACATATAACTCTTATTTTTACATAGTATGTACCTACGTAATCCCTTCCTAATCCAATAAGAGAACCCAGTCAATACAAATTAGTCATCTACTATTTTTTTTAAACTAATTGAAAGGATTAAATTAATGTATGATGTTGACATCATCAACAAGAACATTGTATTATTGTACTGCAACAAGTTTTTTATTACCTATCTGAACTCAATAGAATTTACTGAAAACTTGCAGGGAATTTAAACTGGAGCGGTCGATCTATAAAAGAGGGCTGTAATTCGCACGAAACTTAGATTTTAGAATTTGCGCGAAACTTTAAATCAACGTTTCTGCAACAGATTTCCTACATAATGTTTTAAAGATGAATATGACAGGACGCACGAAACACAGCTAAGATAATAAAAATTATGATTTCTTACCTTGGAGTCCATGTCTTTCTGCTTGGGATAGGTTGGTCACAGTCCGTGAGGTGGAGTGTGATCATCCTCGGCCAGCTCGGCGTTATATATCGACCACTGCGTAACGGCGGACGTGAGGACAATACCATGAGGCTCATTGAAGAAAGCAAAGAATTACGCGATGAGTCCTCATAGTTGTGTGGAAATTCGGCTGTTCCGGGTTGTTCATACTTACAGTTTTATGAAGTCAGTTGGACCTGAGTCTTGGTCTGAAAGAAACGTGGGACTTGTATGTTGCTAGTTTTTAATGTATTTAATATCGAGTGTTCTCTTAATTATTAATGCATATCACACCCACAACATAATATGTAGTTCAGCTTACTTTGGGGATGGATGATGCTGTTTGTACCAAAATGTCAAGCATTAATTTATTCCTTCATTCTATTCATATTATAAATCTTTATTATTAAAGAAAATTACAATCAAATAATAGAGACAAATTAGAACTAGTATTTACAATTAAGCAAACTGCAGACCGTTGCAAACAGTAGCTCAACTGATCCATATCAATACCAGTCGGAAGCGTTCCCAAGACGCTGGCTGCATTGCCTCACTGTATGGCAATGCTGATGCGCTCCACCAGATACTCACCAGCTCTCGGGTCATGCGTCGTTTCGACCAAACGCTCAGATATTTTTTAAGCCCGGAGAGCCTCGGTACCCCACAGACCTAGGGTCTCGACTCCAAGGGGAACAAATGTACGATTCATATTATTATCTGGTCGATACGACTACTGAGAGCTCCATGGATAGGTCACCCTCTAACCAAGTTCTAACAAATAATATCAAATTTGTTAGAACTTGGTGGCTCGTTTCGTGTTGGCGCGAGATTCAGTTTTTTTGTGTTTTTTTAATATTTTCTGCGTTCTACACGGAACAAAACAAAAGAAAAAGTAATTGGCCTAAATCGTAAACCATTTTCTATGAACTCATGATAATAGCTCGTTCTATTCAATAGAATTTTGGGAGCGGTTAGGAATATGTTGATTTGTAGTCCAAAATCCTTTATTAGCCCAAATGCTCCAAAGTCAAAGTCAAAAACTCTTTATTTCCATAAATACAATAAATGTACACTTAGAAAAGGTCAAATTCTTAATAATTAAACACTGACACGGAAATAAAGTGATATTTTTGATTTCAGTCGCTTCGGTATGTTGACTAAAGTAAAGAAGCGACGAAGAAACCTTTAGCCTGTTAGTTGTTATTTTTCGAGTTGGAGCAAATCCCGTCCCAAGCTTTTTTATCCTCTAGATAATCTGATATTTTATAGTAGGCCTTTTTACACAAGAAGGTTTTGACAATTTGTTTGAATTTATTTACTGATAATTTTTGCAACTCACTAGGAGTTTTGTTGTAGAAGCGTATACATTGCCCTTTATAAGATACATTGATTTTGTGTAGTCTAGTTGTGGGCACAGCGAGTTTATGTTTATTTCTTGTATTCAAATTATGTACATCGCTATTTTTAGGGAACCGGTTGATTTTTCTATGAGTGTACAATAGGTTTTCATAAATATATTGACATGGTACTGTCATTATGTTTATTTCCTTGAATCTTTCACGTAGGCTTTCTCTGGGACCTCCAAAAATACCAATGAATTGAAGTTAGTTTTTAGGGTTCCGTACCAGACAAGACACATTCTATACTATAAATTATTAGGTAATAATGTATAGAATGTGTCTTGATAGGTATCAAGTACCTATCTAAGAAAGGTGTCATTGATTTTCTCTTCTCTTAAATTTTATGTCCACTTGTGGAAGATGTGAAAAAGAAACCACTAGCAACATTTATATTATGTGTCTATACATGTTTGTTTTGCCTATCTAAATCTAAATATAATGCGATTTTAGATACTCGTACATATCAACATTTAAATAAAGCTTAGCACAACATTGAATTTTTTACACCCATACTTTTTATCCATATTACTAATCATAGATATTTCGAGAGGCTAGTAACTCATCTCTCCTTTTTTACATAGATCGATGATACTAATAATATTATAAATTCGAAAGTAACTCTGTCTGTCTGTCTGTTACCTGTTTACGTTTTAACGGCTGAACGGATCTGAATTAAATTTGGCAGGGAGGTAAATGGTATCCCGGGACGGACATAGGCTACTTAAAACGTTTTTTTTTTCCAGGACAATGCCATTATGGTTCGAATATACAAGAGGACATATCGCCATCACCGAAACGGTTTATTTTAACCGTACACTTCATACAATACAAGTCTGATTAATTTTATCGTTAATAAGAGTCAATCATGGTAAAAGAGTAAAGCCTGATTATACCTCAAGAGGTTTTTTTTAGATAACTTTGATTAATTGTTAATTACTTGTAACAGTTTATATGAATAAAATTCAAGTATAGAATTTTTATGTGATCTTAAATAGGATAAGTAATTTTTCGACTTTTTTCGAAATATTTCAATAAGTATCAAACCTACAGAAATTTCAAAAACTGTTATGAAATGTACAAATTGATACCTTTCATTTGATACCCCCTGGACATTGTAGGTCTCTTTTAAAATTACGACATTACAATTCGTAGGTATTCAAAATTTTCATTATCAGTTTTAATTTATATTTTTTTTCTTTTAATCTGCACAGGCGCACGAAGTGTATTATTATTTTAAATTTCACGCTATTTGCTGCTGTAGTTGCTGAGATATTAAAGACGGAAATAAGGGAAAAAAAAGCGATGCCGTAAGGGTTTCGAAATCCTTATGGCATCGCGGAAGATAAAGGTATTTTAGGTAAACGATTCTGTAGATCTAAAAGGGATTAAAATTACCACACATTTTGTATTTTTTAATGGATAAACCATATCTAAATCGAAGTTATTGTAATTTTTGTGTAAAATTTGTAAATAAACCCGATTTTACGGTAACTCTGTCTGTCTGTCTGTTACTGAACTTATCTCACTGAAATTCGCGTGGAGATAGTGTTATCCCGGGGACGGAGATAGGCTACGTTTTCTCTCAAAAATGTATCTTGAAAGTGGTAAAATAACAATTTCATCATCATTATCATCCTGTCACTGTCAAGTCAAATCGATACCCACTTTATGTCACTCGCTCACCTATAGTTCGGTGTAGCGCACGGCCGCCGCGGGCGGCGGCGGCGGCGGGGCGCGCCCTGCGGGTTGCACCGCCGAGACTGGGCAGTGAATGCGTTAAAACTCAGTATGAAGGAACCTTCTCATCAGTACACAAACGTCCACTGCCGAACATGCCTCCCCCAAGGAGGTTTTGCTTTATTCACCTCATAGCAGGCATCAAGTGCGAAATTGGTCAGGTCAATCTGTGAAACTATTCTTGGTCCTTTTAATGACGAGGGAAATCGCAATATAAATAACTTTAATTAGGTAGCTATTCAAATATTCGATTTTGAAAATCTTGCGTCTCTGAAGCTTAAGGACTATCATGTGTGTATCTCGCAATATCGTTATTTTTCTGTATTAGAAACAATTTAGTCATTTACGTGTTTGGAAAACTACCTGCAAGTAGTGAGTTGTGTGTGGTTTTTGTTTCAAAAGTAATGTAGGTACCTACCTACTTCATTTAGTAATCCATGCTGTTATATGAAGGCTGACATGTGCCTCACTCATTGTTAGTGATGGCAGCGCCATAGCTGTGTTATGTGATGCAATAGGTATGTAGGTAGGTACCTACCTACTGACTTGTCATGTCATGGAAAGCAATGATTGGTATTTTAAGTAGATTAACTACCAACCAGGATTTAAAATGTTAGTGGGGGAAAACGCCACAACTTTTTTGAAAAGTGTCATAATTCCCACTGGTGGGGACAGCTTAGTGGGGATTATGACACTAATCCGAAGAAAAGTAGGTATAACCCGGTACTTTATTCTTATAGATTTAGATCCTCTTCTCATCGGTTTTCCGGTTGGAAAGGGTTATACATACATTTAGATGGCAATGTCAGTAATATTAGAAACATATTTTTAAACGATTTTATTTTAGTTTCTTTTATAAAATAAACAAAACATTACAACTATGTACAAAAGAAGTCTTTGTGGGTTAGAAATGGCCGATCAATTTGGTGGTATTCGAGCCTAGGGGTAACGATAGCCAGCAGCGTTTCCGTCGATAATTTTAGCTGGAGCGGCGCGAGTTGGCACCACGGCGGTGGGGGCAGCCACTGGGCCGGTTGTGTATGCCGCCGCCACAGGGGCAGGGTAGGCCGCTGCCACCGGGGCGGTGTAGGCGGCCGCCACAGGGGCTGCGAAGGACGTGTACGCAAAGGGACCAGTGGCGCTGTATGAGGTGGTGTACGCAGAGGCAGCCACCGGAGCCGCGGCGTAGCGGGCAGCGACGGGGGCGGTGTACGCGGCCGCTACTGGGGCCGCTACGTAGCGGGCCGCCACGGGGGCTGGGTACGCCGCGGCTACAGGTGCGGTGGCGTATGCTGAGGCGACAGGGGCCACGGCGTAGCGTGCAGAGACAGGAGCGGCGGCGTAGCGGGCGGACACGAATGGAGCAGCAACCGGGGCAGTAGCGTAGCGAGCGGCGATAGGACCAGCGGCGTATTGTGCAACTGGAGCAGCGGCGTATTGCGCAACTGGAGCAGTGGCGTACTGGCCAACAGGAGCAGCGGCGTATTGTGCTACTGGGGCAGCGGCGTATTGTGGAAAGGCGTAGCGAGCCGGAGCGATCGCGGGTTGAGCTACCACCGGAGCGGCGACTGGGGTAGTGTAGCGAGCAGCCACGATGGCGGGCTCGGCGACCACGGCGGGCGCGGCCGCTACAAGTGGCTCCTTGCGCACCACAGCGTTAAAACCGTTCACTGGATCCGCGATGTAGTCAACGACGCGGCGGGTGCCGTCGGGCTCCACCAGGGAATACTGGCCTTGAACCAAATCGCCACTGCGCTCCTCCCTTTGGCTCTTGAAGTCGCCGGTGAGTGTGTCGCTCACGTCGTATCCGAACCGGTACTGAGGCAGAGGGTCGAACTCCTCCAGCCTCGCCACCGCCGACCCAACGCTGGCCTGAGCTGCGGCCAGCAGGCAAGAGATGACCACCAACTAGAACAAGAAACGAATTTTACACATCTATTTAAATTCGCACTGAGGTCCACTTGAAATGCAAGACACTTGGTGATTAACGTTTATTAAAGGAATTCACAGTCGTTTTTGTAATATATTCGAAATGTATTATTAGATTGACCCATTTATCCTTGATCTAAGATAATCCAAAGGTGTCGATAACACTTCACAATCACGAGCACTTTTTCAGTCACTTTTTTCACGATTGCGTTCCGTACCTTGAAAGCCATTTCTGTGGTTGGATGTGTGTTCGGGGATGCTTAGAGTAGGTGACTGATAACCCTTGTTGGCTTCTAACAGCATTTATAGTAGTTGGCAGGCGTCTTGCCTCATCCTGGTCGCATCTCCAAATTTAAATATATTCAAGTACGCACGTACTGACCCAGGGGACGATGACGGTGGCTGGACAATGCCGTACAATGCCGCGACTTGCAACACAGCTGGCCTATGAAACTTGGCGGTCACACTTTAGTACAACAGTATTCATAGAATAAACGTGTTTTCAGGAGACACAAAGAACTTCATGGTTGAATTTGTGTTGAAAATCAGCGAGGAAATGCGTGACACATTCCGATCTATGAAGGATCCGGGGCTAAGTTACGGATCCTGGTGAGCGAAAACAAAACGAGCCTTGATCACAATGATCACTAATTGAGGATACCTAGCGAGTTGTGAGTCGATCAAAAAGATAAGGTAAGCCAACCAAAAACCAGAATAATTATCTAAAATTAGGATAGTAAGTTACTGTCGCCTATGACCATGGACTCTTTATCACAAGTTTAAGGGAATCATACAAACCCTGGAATTATTGTTTTTCGTTCAAGATTCTTTCAATGAACCTGACACCATTCTTTTTTATTTTAAATCTTATTACGTCGTCGTGCATAGAGTTTTATGGTGAAAGAGCGCACCACGGTGTTAAAAACCAGTATCACAGTCGCCCGCAGCCGGTATCAGCTTTGACAGCACAATCATCTACCTACAGAGTTTTTTTATTTATTTATTTATTTGGCACACAAAACAGAACACAATCAAATAGTAAAAAAAAATAGAAAGCCACTATATTATGATCAAGATTGTATCCCTAAGAATGTGTACACATTATGAATCTATAAGAGCAGTTCTGTGTTAACAAATATATGAACAAGTTTAAAGCATGCATTAAAACTAAATTACAAAGTTCATAAAAAGAGTTGCTTGGTTTGAGCAACAACTTGTGTTCTCTTGAAAGTTACACACAACAGTTTTATATAATAAAATCCTGTGCCGTTGCTAAAATCGATAAAATATTGCTTTGTGATTAGGGGTATGTATCATATTAAATATCCCAGGTGCACCTCTGATTATAATTCGGAGTACGTATGATATAAAATACCGAGTGAAACTAATTAGTTTTCTTTTATAGTATGTCTTATAGCTATCGAAATTTCGCATGACTCACAAGTTCACAGCCCAGTCGTTAGCAAGTTAGTTTGCTGTCTATGCTGAGTTCTTATTTCGTCACATTTTTTAACTAATGTTAGTAGGTAGGTACTGGCTGGTTGATACGCATTATGGTTGAACGTCACAGGTTGACGCGAGATTCAAATTTTTTCGTCGAAAAAGTAATTTTCCGCAAATCGTAAAACATTTTCTTTGAAGGGAGAGTCTACAGAGTAAATACTCTACCTATAGATCTGATTTAGCTGATGAAAATGCGTGTCATGCCGGTGGTTTCCCAGGCTGCGCACGCGCGTCCTTCACAAGGTTGCCAACTGTTGCACAACGATCGCGCAGGTTGTCAGTGTTCGACGCGATATCGAGAACATGTCAAAAAAATTATAGAGAAGAGAATCAATTACTATTCATCTACTATAGGTATAAAAATAAGTCGGGTTTTCCTTCCTGACGCTATAACTCCAGAACGCACGAACCGATTTCCACGGTTTTGCATTCGTTGGAAAGGTCTCGGGCTCCGTGAGGTTTATATCAAAGAAAATTCAGGAAAAATTTGAAAAGAAAAGCGGGAAAATCTTTTTTCACATACAGCGTCTCTGATACATAGCATGTACTACAATCTGGTGGCGAAACGGAGTTCGCCGGGTTTGCTAGTCGATTATAAAAATATGTACTATACCAGTTACCAGTAGGTACCAGTTAGATTATTCGATGAAAAACAATAGGTTCCTACATTTCAGAGGGATAGCACTGCAAACTTCGGAGATTAGAAGTAACGGAAAGATTCTAGACTTTTTTCAAAATATTTCATAAAATTTGAATTCTACAGAAATCTTAAAAACTGTTTTGAAATCTATAAACCAATGCCTTTCATTTGATACCACACTCGGTGTGATAGTCCCCCTTTTGAAAATATCCCCCCCTTTTTGACAATTTTTCAATAAGTGTTCTACTTACAGACTTCTTTACATTTTTCCTGTAAAATATAAATCCATACCTACCTCCAACGCTACATACCATTTCAGATGTCTTGCTCTGCAAACTTCGGAGATAGGGGGGGCGGTAAATTTTTCTACTTTTTTCAATATACGTATATGTATATGGATCAATTGACCTGTAGATTGTTTGCAACAGACTGCAGTTAGCTTAATGGTTTCAATTTCTGGTTGGAATTTGTTTCTGTTATTTGATTGTATTTTTATTTTTATTTTAGTGACTCATTGTTTTTATAGCGTAGAGTAATATTTTAATTTTAAACAGCCAAGACATTTTAATTTAATTCTTAATCATTTTTATGATGTAAGTAGGTAGGTTTATTAATATTCGTACAATCCAAATCCCCCCCCTTTTGACCATTTTTCAAAAAGTGTTGTACTTACAGACTTCTCTATATTTTTCCTGTAAAGTATAGATCCATATCTACAAACGCTACATACATTTGGAATGGATCGCTCTGCAAACTTCAGAGATGGGGGGAATGGGTATTTTTTTACAATTTGATACCCCACTTGACGTTGTAGGTCTCTTTTAAAATTTCGACATCACAATTTGTACTGAAACTCTTCATTTTAATTTTTTCTCTTTTTTCTCTTTTTTTTCTTTTAATCGTAACAAGCGCACGAAATGTATTATTATTTTAAATTTTACGTTATTTGCTGCTGTAGTTGCTGAGATATTAAATACGGAAATAAGGACAGAAAAAGCGATGCCATAAGGGTTTCGAAACCGATCTCCGATTTTCGACACCCTAAACAGTATGCAACCTATAAAAAATTCAAAAACTGTTTTGTATAGTAAAAACTGATGAATCTTTCGCTGGAATCGCGAAAATTTTAATTTTTAGTCCTAATAAATAATTAAATTTTTCTCTTCATTTCTTAATCTGTACAGGCGCACGAAATGTATTCATATTTTAAATTTCAAGATTTTCAAGTTAATAGCTGCGGTGGTTGCTGAGATATTCAAGAGGGGAAATGGACAGACAGAGCGAGACCATAAGGGTTTCGTGAGTAATTATTATTTAAGAGGGCGCAATGCGCGCCATTTTGTGAAAAGGATAGGCATTTCGCGTTCATACGAGCAGGACAGACGTTTTTTGAAAGGCGGCGTAAGCGCAAAAATCTAGAATAGAGAATAGACCGCAGTCGAGATCTCTGGGTTACTAAGATCTCGACCAAATTTTGTGCGAAACAGTGCACTTTCATGATATTTTTTATCGCATTTTTTTCTGTCTTGTTTTGCATTCAAGGAACCAAAGAAATTATGTTGCATTCTATGTAAGTAATTCAAGTTTTTAACCACGGAGATCACAGAATTTAGGCCTATTTTGACAACCAAACCCATTACGTTCGCCCCTTAAATTGCTATACGATTTAGTTTGTCGATAAAACCATGCTGTTAATGTTAAAGGCAATAGAGGCAGGCAGTACAAAAACTAGGTATAAAAATAACTCAACACAGTATTCGCACTGCTAAATTGGTATTCAAGCCTCAAAAACCGCAGAACTAAACGCTTTCCTCAATAATATTTCTTAGAACTTAAAAACTAGAACATTATGCGAAACACATAGTAATACGATCATTAAGTCAAAGTGGTACTAACAAATATAATAAGACACGTGTTCTATGAGTAAGAAAGAGATGCATGCACGCTTTATATTATTTATTTGGTCTCATTTCGCACGAAAGCTGTGACGAAGGTCAGTAAAGAGTTTTTTTTAAGGGACTAGAGTAGGTGGGATCGTACAAATTAACTTAATTGACAGGACGCTATGGCGCTCATTAGGGGAGGCATAGGCCTTCCCTAAGGCACATACATAGGTGTAGCAGTGGACTATTAAAGGCCAATAATGATGATGATGAACTTTATTGAGCAAGAAGATAAGAAGTAAATAATAATAATTAAATGACGAATAATTTCAAAGTTATATGCGTTAATTAGATGGTTTTCTAAGATATTCTATTATAAACAAAGTGAATCCATATTTTTGTAACGCGAACAGAATGTGCCTATATTTCCTGAAAGCTTATTGAAGATAGTCTCTGCCCGCGGCTTCGCACGCGTTCTTACTATGGAAACGTTTCAGAGTTATTTCCACCTCATAATTTTTTTTTGTTTTGGTGATTTTTGATTCATAGAAACTGGATAATGGGATAAAAAGTAGCCTGTGTGTTATTCCAGATATTACCTACAAGTATGCTAAATTTTAGCCTGTTCCGTTCAGTAATTATGGCTCGAATAAGTAACGAACACACATCCTACCTATCCATCTATCCATCCATCCTTTCACATTTATTATTAATGTAATGAAGTTTATACCTAAGTATCTCATTCAATAAAATTACAATATTTTCACCCTGAAGATGCAGGCAGATCTGTATACGGCAAGCTGAAGACAGGGCGCTATGGCGCTCATTAGGGGAGGCCTATGTCCAGCAATGGACTAATACAGGCTGATGATGATTTTGACCCTGACTGCCCGATCATGCTCGATCGTACATACACACAGGTGAGGCATAATTGTAGGTATTTTACGATTCCCACGTAATATCTAGATGTCAAGTCGTTTATCCGAATGTAGTCCAAGGGCATCCTCTCTTATTCACGGGCGGGCGTAATAGTAATGACGATACTTTTTAGGGTTCCGTACCCGAAGTGTGAAATTGGAACCTAATTACTATGCCTCCGCTGTCCATCAGTCCGTCCGTCCGTCCGTCTGTCACAGGGCTCTACCGAACTGTAAGAGGTACAGTTGAAGTTATTAAAGAATGTGTATTTATTTAGCAGCTATAACAGCTAATAATAAAAATAAATATCCAAATTAAAGAGGGCTTCCATACAAAAACCGTTATATTTTTGGTTATTTTAGCTCTTCGTTTGTCAAGGCTGTATCTCTTGAACCACAATAGGTAGATACATGAAACTTTCTATAAATAAGAAACACTTCAACTATATTAACGAGACATACTAAAATATAATAATGTTGTAAATTTAAAGGCAACAACAAGTGAAAATTTGATGTTCTTTGAAAAAGTTGTCAGATTTTTACGGTACGGAACCCTTCGTGTGCGAATCGACTCGCACTTAGCGGTTTAATTACAAGCTTTTATTTTTACCTTGCCTGTTAGCATGTGTGGGGCAAATCTTGCATCTGAAGTTTAGACCAGATATCCTGAACCTGTTGAGCTGAAATTTGGCATACTTATTGGAAATTTATTTTCGTTACAGTTTCGTTAATGAAGTCGTCTATTTTTAGTCGACTAAAGGAGGGTAATGATAATGTGAGATTATAGCATATTATAATATCTTTAAAATAATATGATGTGGATGAGTAGATGTGTTTGCTAGACCGTAAAATAAAACCTATTTACGTAACATTTACAGTGAACGGCAGATTTTTTTTAACGTCAATGTGTTTTATTAATTATTAACAAAGAAAATTACAATCACAAAAACAAATAACAAATTAGAACTACTATTTACAATTGAAACAATTAAGCTAATTGCAGACTGTTGCAAACAATCTGCAGGTAGCTCAACTATATTGATACATCCTCATCAGCACAGATATACCTATCTATATGGTGGGCATGGCTCCTCCACACAAGGAGTGTTTTGCCAAAATCTACTATTCACATAATAACCATACATAAACTACATGTATATACTACTAATAATATAAATCCGAAAGTAACTCTGTCTGTCTGTTACCTTTTCATGCCTAAACTACTGAATAAGAATAAGAATAATTTTATTGTAAAATTGTGTTAATCATAGTTACATGAAGGTCTTAAATTATAGTAAGTATCAACAATTTTATCCTATTCGGACATACAATCTTAGTCTAGGCAGATAATCATCTAATGTCAAAAAATTGTAATGAACGTTATTAACAAGCAACGTATCTTATTTGGCAGGAAGGTACCATGGTGGTAAAAAGCGTGCGCGAAGCCGTTCATATTAAAGTTTTATAGCTTTCACATACATGTCATCATACAGAAGCACGTTTGTAGGTAGGTAGCTATACCGGCGGCCGACAATTCGTTCTTAAACAATAGGTAGCGCTACCTTGGCATTAAGCGACGCGACGCGCTCTCGCGCCGACGCCGCCGATGCTTATCCGACGAATGTGTTGTAGAGGGGACGTGTTCAAGTAGATAACATATTTTTCCTGATCCGCCGATTAGGTTTTTTATCGGTCTTGCTAATTTAATTTTGTTAAATAAATCAGAAATCAATAACTTTTATTTCTTTAGACTTATAAAAATGTAAGATCTGAGGTAAATCAAATTTTAAATTATTAGGATTATTTAGATTTCTGTAGGAAATCTAAATAATAAATAAGGCACTATTCAGATTTCTGTGGCTTATTTAGATTTCTAAGTTTTAATTTTTTTATTTCCCTCCAAGAAATCGGTCTTTAGATAAGGTTTATTTGAAAGTAAACTTAAATTTGTAATTAACAGTTTGTCTTTACTAATTAACAGTGGGTGTGGGAGTGGGAGATTAGTCTTTAGTAATTCATTGGGTTCCGGACAAAGGTGTTTTTTCATTTTGTATCTGAGATGACGAACTGAACCTTCATTTCACGCTGTCTCTGTTAATTTCCAATAGCTTTGTAGGTAAGTATACCTACATGATGTAGGTACCAATACCTACTGGATATTGAGCGCATATTTACAGTAGAAGGACTCTACATAAGTAGAGTAGTTTTTTTAAATATTATTTAATTTATTCGAAGAAAATTACAATTAAAAAAAACTAATCTAAACCAGTAAATAACACACTAAAACACACTCTTTTGACAGTTGAGTAGACTGTTGAACAAATATAGGTACTAATTACAACATGAAGTAAAATTCTGATGCTCAATTTAAAACAATAGCACCCCCCATTCAAGAACAATATGAGAAGATACACGAGTGCTATGTAAGTAGATTATATCCCTAACTTCTCTACGAAAAACAATACTTTATAAAATGAGTTTCATTTTACTCCAAGAGAATATAAAATTGTTCTCAAAGTAGATACTCCAGCGTTCTGGTTTGGAAAAATAATAAAGCCGTACATTCGTTCTCAAACAACTTCAGGAATTTGTCATATGAATAGATTAATTTTATGTTGCATCCTACTCCAGAAGATAGCTGACGTACAGTGAGGTGCAAAAATTCAAGTTCAAAAATATGTTTATTTAACTATGAGGTAAAACTGAAATATAACACAGTGACTGATTTGTAATTTTTTATATTAATAAGATGCATTTGAAGTAAGTTAATAAACGTCGACTCGGCACTAAGGGTTCCGTACCGTAAAAATCAGGCAACATTTTCAAAGAACATCAAATTTTCATTTGTTGGGAGACCCGTTTAAATTTCAACATTAATTTATTTTTAGTATTTATATTATTACAGTTGAAGTATTACTTAATTATAGAAAGTTTCATGAGTCTACCTATTGTAATTCAAGAGATACAGCCTTGAAAAATTAAGAGCAAAAATAGCCAAAAAAATCACGTTTGTTGTATGGGAGCCCCTTTCATTTAGATAATTATTTGATTTTTATTATTTGTTGTTATAGCGGCAAGAGAAATACACATTATCTGAAAATTTCATCTGTCTACGGTTCATGAGATATAGCCACGTGACAGACGGACGGACGGACGGACAGCGGAGGCTTAGTAATAGGGTTTTGTTTTTACCCTTCGCGTACGGAACTCTAAAAAGTATCTCTGGATTTAAACATTCACTAGACTAAACAAAATAATAATTTAGCATAAAACAAAACAAAATTGTATATATTGTATGAACTTACGTAAATCAAATACAGTGACCCGATTGAATCAACTTTTAAGATAAATAAATATAAAGATACATTTATTTGGCTTCACAGGAACAGCACAGGCACAAGTATAACCAGATAAACATAAGTACAAGTATAATTGAATAAGTAGGCTACTTTGAATAGGCAGGCTCCGTTGAATAGGTAGGCTGCGTTGAATAGGTAGGCTACGTTGAATAGGTAGGCTACGTTAAATAGGTAGGCTACTTTAAATAAGTAGGCTACTTTGAATAGGTAGGCTACTTTGAATAAGTAGGCTACTTTGAATAGGTAGGCTACGTTGAATAGGTAGGTTACGTTGAATAGGTAAGTTACGTTGAATAGGTAGGCTACTTTGAATAGGTACGCTACGTTGAATAGGTAGGCTACTTTGAATAGGTAGGCTCCTTTGAATAGGTAGGCTCCTTTGAATACGTAGGCTACTTTGAATAGGTAGGCTACTTTGAATAGGTACGCTACGTTGAATAGGTAGGCTACTTTGAATAGGTAGGCTCCGTTGAATACGTAGGCTACTTTAAATAGGTAGGCTACGTTGAATAGGTAGGCTACTTTGAATAGGTAGGCTACGTTGAATATGTAGGCTACTTTGAATAGGTAGGCTCCGTTGAATAGGTAGGCTACGTTGAATAGGTTGCGTGTCGGAAAACAAGTTTGTTGTAGGTAGGTACACTTTTAACTTTTGAACCCATACTTTATCTTTATTACCAGCTGATAAATTTATCAACTGGTATTAAGTTTTTAAGATAAAGTATTGCCAAAAGTCAATGTAGAAAGGTTGTACCTTCAATAAAGAAGTCTAGAGGCTGATTTCATTTACCCAAGGCATGTAGTTTCAACACTTATGAACTTAGTAACGCCGAAAAAATAATTTAAGTTCAGAGTTCGGCTTGCAAACCGGCAATCGGCCGGCAATGCATTTAAATGTCTATTTCTACACCAGATTGTACACATTGTGTCCTCGTACTTAAAATGAACATTTTGAATAAGACTCAAAAGAGTAACATGTAGGTAGGTATTTGCATAAGACGAAAAAGTATAGGTATACTTTATTGGCAGAAGGCAGCAATCATTTGAGTGCTTTTCAAGGATTTGAATAGCACTCGATTCCCCGAATACTCAATCGCAAATCAGATTTGAGCCGGTCTCAAACGACGATTATTTGACAGACTTTCATTAAAAACTGTCTAACTTGAATGAATGACTTGAGACGTCTTTATATGTGAGTTAGTCAAAAGTCAAAGTCGAAAATTCTTTATTTCCATAAATACAATAAATGTACACATAGAAAAGGTCAAATTCTTAATAATTAATCACTGACACGGAAATAAAGTGATATTTTTGATTTCAGTCGCTTCGGTATGTAGACTAAAGTAAAGAAGCGACTAAGAATCTTTTAGCCTGTTAGTTAGTTGTTATTTTGCGAGTTGGAGCAAATCTCGTCCCAAGCTTTTTTATCATCTAGATAATCTGATATTTTATAGTAGGCCTTTTTACACAAGAATGTTTGACAATTTGTTTGAATTTATTTACTGATAATTTTTGCAACTCACTAGGAGTTTTGCTGTAGAAGCGTATACATTGCCCTTTAAAAGATACATTAATTTTGTGTAGTCCAGTTGTGGGCACAGCGAGATTATGTTTAGTTGCGAGTAGCGTTTGAGTATTCAGGGATGAGGGTTTCGAAACCGATCTCCGATCTTCGAAACCCTAAAATAAAAAGTGTAAGTATGTATGTATGTTGTAGTGTGTTACTAGTTTTGATTTGTTTCTATTATTTAATTGTAATTTTCTTCGCAAATTAAATATTACTTTTAAAAAATTACTCTACTTATGTAGAGTTCTACTACTCTAAACATGAGCGCGATACCCCCGGTAGGTATAGGTACATACATCATGTAGTATGTATGTATACTATATGTATCTACAAAGCTATTGGTAATTCACTGACACTGCGTGAACTGGAGGTTCAGTCCATCATCAGGAACACGTTCGTGAAGACACCAGTTCTTGATTTTTTTTATTTTCTTTAAAAGTGCGTGCGAAGCCGCGGGCTGCAGCTAGTACCTAATAAAATGAACATGAAATGAACGTTAATACATTTGAAGCCGAACTTAAAAACAGTTTTCACGTGAGATCTACAAAAATCTGTTAATTAGGAGACGTACGAGTAAGTAGGTAGAGGAATATTGTATACCTTAGTAGAGTTTGCGTGTCCCAGCAGTGGGGAAGTCAGGTGGCAGATGATGATGATGTAGGTACCAAGGTGGCTGGAAATTACAAGCTTTTGTTAGAGAATTCCTTTACGCGTGTGCGTTTAAATAAAGTTCAGTCAGATCTAGTGAAATTTGATCTGAACCAACCAGCTGACAGACTTCATTGCCTAGGTTGTACTGTACAGACCAGACTCATGCCAATTTGATAGATTTTGGGTATACTGGATGCGGACTGAGGCGATTTGGGGAGCCCTATGACCAGCAGTCGACGTGGAAGTCTGTTGGCTGAAATGACGATGATGATGATGGATTGAAATCGTCGGACAAAACCAATGTCCATCTAGTTAGAGGGTAAAAACAGTTTTTCAAAATCAAGCGCAAAAATTCTACCTAGGTACCTATAAAGTCAAAGTAACTAATCTTTTCAATAATTCATTACCTAACAACAAACCGGTTCAAAAATGTAATTATATTGAATAACAAGTCCAAACGAGCATTGAAAGCCTCCGAACTTCAGGAGCTTTTTTAGCCCGGGGGCTCATCTCACGGCCGCGCGACGTCGCGAGACTTCGCGAGTGAAAGGGTGCGCCCCCGCCACCGGTATAAAAGCTCCAAGCACTCCTCACAAGACATCATTCAACTACCAACCCACTCCACACAATGGCATTCAAGGTACGCGATTCAAGGAACAGATTGTGTGAATCCTGTGACCTGTGAAGTGCAAAGTATTATAATCTGTGTTTGTTTACAGTTCGTCGTATTCTGCGGATTGGTGGCGGCGGCCAGCGCCGGCCTTCTGCCCGCGGCCCCTGTGGCCTACCACTCAGCCCCCGTGGCCTACCACGCGGCCCCCGTCAGCTACGCCGCGCCCCTCGCCAAGGTGGCCGTCGAGGAGTACAACTCGCATCCGCAGTACAGCTTCTCGTACGATGTGCAGGATGGACACACCGGAGACTCCAAGTCGCAGCACGAGACCCGCGACGGCGACGTCGTGAAGGGCTCCTACTCCGTCGTGGACCCTGACGGCACCAAGCGCACCGTGGACTACACCGCTGACGCGCACAACGGATTCAACGCTGTGGTGCACAACGAGCCTCTCGCTCACGTCGCCAAGGTGGCCGCCCCCGTGGCCTACGCCGCCGCCCCCGTGGTGCACTCTGCCCCAGTCTACCAGGCCGCCCCCGTCTACCACTCCGCCCCTGTCGCCAAGTTGGCCTACTCTGCCCCCGTCTACCAACAGTCTGCCCCCGCCTACCAACAGGCTGCTCCTGTTTACCACTCTGCTGCCCCCGTTTACCACTCCGCCCCCGTCTACCACTCCGCCCCCGCTTACCACTCCGCCCCCGCTTACCACCACTAAACGACTACCAAAACTTAGGAAACTAATTATACAAAGTTTCGCATTATTTGCAATGTAAAACTATTGTATTAGGTTTATT
The DNA here is from genome assembly GCA_963662085.1 of Eupithecia inturbata. NCBI lineage: Eukaryota > Metazoa > Arthropoda > Insecta > Lepidoptera > Geometridae > Eupithecia > Eupithecia inturbata. The sequence continues at coordinate 1,192,011 of OY759196.1, read as the reverse complement.
AGTTTAGGTGGAATAAATTATTAAAGAAAAATTTCACGCATTTTAGTAAAAATAATAACCGCTATACCTAGTACATGTAACGGACGTCTTAGTAGAATACAATACTTAGTAACATAAGTAGGTTGGTAGCTTTTACTCGCCTTTTATGAAAGTATAAAGGTCCGCAGGACATGTGTACCTGCAGATAGGTCTGTCTTCGCAACCAGAATAGGATCATTCAAAATGCAACTTTCTAGTTAACTTTTTTTGTAAGGAGGATGAATAGATTACCTAACCTACCTACCAAATCTCAATAGATCCTTCATGGATCTACCAACTGAGAAATAAAGTTATCGATATCCACACCTTCTAAACTGGATCTCATTATGTCCGTCAAGGATTTAGTCGATGAAGCTTTATAACGAGATTCATCCAACATTAAACTAGGATTAAAACAACTAGGCCGCAACCTGAAGTTGCGTCAGTGGCTGCGCAGTACTCGTTTATATGGAAAAATGGTGGTGCGCATGTGAAAACTTTGCTTATAGCTAACTTCACTCCGGCCCAGCTGTTTTAATCGTATTGTACTTAGGTATTATCTGTAAGGCCAGTCTAGTAGATACACCATGCATACCTAGGCCACGGTAAAAGATGGCTAAAGCTTTAAAATGTCAATAGGACGTTCCCAGACCTTTAGGAAGGTATAACTTGAACCTTCTGACCTTAGAGACTGTCTAATTCGGTGTCGTTGAGTCGTGGATCGTGATCTACGCGCATGCATCCTCACCTCACCTTACTAACTAGGAATATCAACTTGCCTACTTAATTAACCCAAGTTTTGGTTGGGTCCAGCTAAATGATAAATAAATACCTACCTACATACTTACCTACCCTCATAACATAACGAAAGGTAGACACTACATGAAGCGATTAACACGAAGCTTGCGAAGCTGAAGCGTTCTCCCTTACTTAAGTATTTAGTTACATTTATTACCTAGTAATAATTTAGATTTAGACGTAAATTCAGCATGTGTATTTTTACAAACAAGAATAGAAGTTTTTAATTATTTTTTATTTAATAAACCTACGTCCAACGTCCAAGTAAACAACAGAATAGTACCCTCGACTACAGAATAGGACCAGGAATCTAATAGCCCGTCCACATGCTCCGTCTTGCCTGCGCAATCCAACTGAGCAGTCCATTATTGTATTGCTGATCGAAGAGTCCAATCCTCAGCATGTCAACGATTGCACGAACCGCGCTTCCGCCGCCGCCGCCGCCGCGCCGCACAGTGGATCGAAAAAGCCCTTCCTATAGACATAGAACTTTTTTTTTCTAAACATGCTTTTTCTTATTGGAAACCAAGACAGAATCTTATTAGAAGCCCAAACTATATCATATTTTATGAACCTAGGTGATAATGACGCAGAAAAGATTTTTTGAACTTTAATTTGTATGGAGAAAAACATGAAAATCGATATTTTTCGGCTCTCGTGCGAGTGCCCGTTATTTCCTCCGGCATAAATAATGTTCCTATTTTTTACTATCTTTTGACATATAGCACATATGGGGCACTCGATGGACTTCAGGTGAAAAAAAATAAAATATATTTTTAAATTTTCTTTTTGCATTTTATTCATTATACAAGGTACATTACGACCTAAAAATAATATTTCAACTCACCTAATTATTGTTACAGTTTAAATGCAATATTTCACCAGCCATACTTTATAATTTTACCTGATAATTCCATATTATATGGTGGTTTTATGATATTTAGCCGTTAAAGACGATACCTATTGTATATTTTTTTGTTAAATTTACAAGGGGCCATTAAGTTAGGTACTCGACCTTATCATTGTTACAAAATTTACTGCAGAGGTTTACCTACTTATCTTGAACTACCTGCTAACCCGTCACTTATGATTGTATTATTATTCTAAGAATTCCTTAAGCCCCTTTGCTTTGTTATTAAAAATGGATGTTATTTAAGTAGGTACTTACCTAATTAACAATTTGTCATTGTCTAGTTTTTTCTAGTAGTCGTTAGCCGGTATGAAGTAAGTTTAAATATGGAGGGTTCTGAATATTTTTTTAGTTATATTAAAACTTACTACGTAAAACATTTGTGAAATTTCGAGTTAAAAATGGAAAAGCATAGTGTGGTGACCAATCTGGATCTATTTGTGATTCTAAAACAGTCTGGCAAGCTTGGAAACTATTTAAAACTGTTAGAAAGTGTTAAATTTCAGTTGAAATTGAGTTTATCTGAAGAAGATACAGACACTCTCCAAGAATTCTGTCGAAGGTTTAGTCAGTCTGTGATAAAAAGATGGAAATCTGCAAAATGTAACACAGAAACTTTCAAAAAACACTATACAGATTGGTTGGAGCAGAATATCGAGTGGCCAACTTGTGTACGTGAAAATATACGACCACAACAGCTAAATACTGCAATTCAAGAAACAAGTGAAGCTGGCGAATTGTTTTTACCCTCTCCGATTACATCAACTGTTGGAACATCAACGATAACGGCTCCCAGTCCGCGCAAACCTTTCACAGAACTTGGAACAAAACAAAAGGTACGAAGGATTGAAAATTATAATTATAAAAAGTTCAGAATTGGCCTTTGCTTTAATTGCTAATATGAAAAATGAGGGTAAAGATATTTTGGCAGCAACCATAGATCATATTCTAAAGAATCCAAAAGAGGCGGAAAAAATCGTGGAACAAGCAAATGAAAAAAATGTGTTTTCACCCCTACCAAAGCGCTCGGCTTATTACTGTCACTTAAACTATCAAAGAAAAAAAAAATATACTGCCAGTATATAACGTTGAGAGAATCTGCCATTCAAGAAGGCATTACAAATTTGTATCCATCATATTACAAAGTGCAGCAAGCCAAGATGGATTGCTTTCCTCCGAAAGACGCAATCACTGTTACAGATACAATGGCCAAAGTAGCTCTTCAAGCACTCCTTGACATAACTGTTAAAAGAATAATAAAAAGTTTACCTGACGAGATTACAAACCAATCAATGATATTAATATCGAAATGGGGATTTGATGGTGCCTCAAGTCAGAGCACATTAATTCATTGATCCAGAAGACACAGATTCTGACACAGATGCTGATATGGATGTGTCTTTTAATATGTTCTAATTGTTTTACAGAAACTTTGTAACTTATATGTAGGTACATAATACGTGTTTTTTAAATAATTATTGTGTATGATAACTTGTAATATACAAAAATTTGCCTTGTGTCTAAAAAAATAGTAATATTTATTTCGTGTGAATTGTTTAATCGCCTTTGTAGTTTGTAATAATTATTCTTTTCTTTTTAAAAATAATGACTGTATTTGATAATTATGCTTTTACTTTAACTAAATATAAAACTTTTATATATTTTCATTATTATGATAGGTGAAATATTACATTAAAATTGTAACAATAATTAGATGAGTTGAAATATTATTTATAGGTCGTAATGTACCTTGTATAATGAATAAAATGCAAAAAGAAAATTTAAAAATATGTTTTATTTTTTTTCACCTGAAGTCCATCGAGTGCCCCATATGTGCTATATGTCAAAAGATAGTAAAAAATAGGAACATTATTTATGCCGGAGGAAATAACGGGCACTCGCACGAGAGCCGAAAAATATCGATTTTCATGTTTTTCTCCATACAAATTAAAGTTCAAAAAATCTTTTCTGCGTCATTATCACCTAGGTTCATAAAATATGATATAGTTTGGGCTTCTAATAAGATTCTGTCTTGGTTTCCAATAAGAAAAAGCATGTTTAGAAAAAAAAAAGTTCTATGTCTATAGGAAGGGCTTTTTCGATCCACTGTGCGCCGCCGCGGCGCGGCGCACCGATCCTTCTACACGCATGTTCTTACTTACCTGCGCAAACTGGTTTATGCAGGCATGCTCGCAGGTAAGACGTAGCGTGAGTCCCCCAGTGCGCCGCGCCGGGCTATTACGAACGCCACAGACGTAGATTGATTATACCTCCTAGATGATCAGTATGTTCAGAAAAGAGTCAGAGACTCGTCACGGTAATCCTCGTATTCATACGAGGATAACCGTGACGTGACGTGACGTGAGGGTCTGGTGAGGTTTTGCCATGCAATTTTTTTTTCTCTTTCTTCGGTCATCCGCAGATGACTATTAACCATAGAGCATGCATCGACGCACGAAATCATCCTCCAGACGCGACGACGACGACGACGACGACGACGACGACGACGACGACGACGACGACGACGACGACGACGACACGGTGGCTGTATTTTGATGCTTGTTATGCTCAACAAGTACGTTACTGAGAAACGAAACGTAATATAGAGTTTTAGAAGAGCCTATGGTTTCCATCAGCTGTCAATGTCAAAAATGTTTACAGCAATTTCGACTTTCATCCCTCATGATAAGTTCAATATTCTAAAAACCATTCACTTACAGGCGTTCGTTCATCGTAGATTCGTAGCGGCGCGGCGTGTAGTGAAAAGTCAAAACAAACAGGGGCCGACGCCCAAACAAAATATTATTTTCTGAAATAGGCGGTGAGAGACATTCTTTGGGAAGGCGTGTCCCGAAAAGTCCCATTTACTGCAATACATTTGAAATTTTTATCGTAACTATTTTATTGTATTATTAGATTCAATAACTAAAAAAATAAACGCGTCGTAAACAATCGGAAGTACTCGAATATTTTGTACGTAATTTTGGACTTTTTTAGCAATTAGAGGAAATTTACTAAAAGTATTACATAACGCAATCGTTCATACCTAATTCTATGTAGTTTTAATAATTGTGGAAGGTGTTTTGCAATGGTTTCGACGCGAGGAGTCCGGTACAAATTTACCGAGGGAGAGCGGGTTTTATGCTACGAACCGGATCCAACAAAGGCCAAAGTGCTTTACGACTCCAAGGTAAGGATTCTCTGGCTCTCCTTTATGTAAAATTGCATATTAATGTAACCATATGAGATAAACGAAAGTTTGAAAAGTTGTATTGTAATGGCATGGGCAGAAGCAGGGCAGGGCGTTGTTTGGGTGGGGCGGCCGGCTTCCTCCCCCACCCCGCGTAATGCGGACAAAGAAAACTTGATCTTTATCTAACAAGTATCAGCAATTAACTGAAAACTTACCACCACTATTAGAAAAATCAATTAAAAAAGAAGCAGTAAATTTAAAAATAAAATCCTGGTTTTGTTCACATGTTCCCTGCACATGCTATATTTACATGCACATTTTTTCACAATATGAAGACCACCAGCATACAAACGAGTTTTTTGAATTCTTATGTTTTAAAAAGCTTGAGCAGTTTTGATTCTTTGAAGTACCTAATGAAGAGACCCAGATATCTAACCTCCTCACTAGGTAAAGCCTTTTAACTAGCTATTATAAAATCATTAGGTACCTATGCTGTAAAAAAGCAACACTATCTACAATTTTCTTTTCTGACCTGGGTGTGGCTTATCATTGTGTTTCATAATGAAGAATAAGTGCAGGAGATTCAATAAGGAGTGTTGACACACCTAAGAGTAAGTTTGATTATGGCAATATACTGCTGATTACCAGTTAATCTTCTGACTATTCGTGCACGGGTACCCACAACACGGGCCATGAGCCTAGTGTGGGGCAGTAGCCAATCAAATGGACATACACACTTATTACAGTTAGCTCTTTAGTTTTTATTTTTTTAATATGTATGCCTAATTGTTAACTTTGTTGTTAATAAATAATTTTGTTTTTAGTTTTTGTTTTTGATTAATAAGCGCTTCAAGGAATTTATACAGCTACATTTAATCCAGACTTTGTAAAGAACAATTTATCAATATGGATCAGTTGAGCTACCTGTAGATTGTAATTGATTGTACTTGAATGTAATTGTTTCAATTGTAAATACTAATTATAATTTGATTGTAATTTTATTTATCAATTGATGACCGATGTGGTGCGGCTGGCGAAGGTCCGCCTGCGACTTGGGGCAAATGTTTGTACCTTCTGATAACGCGAGCTCTGCTTAGCTTGGGGCTAGATGAAGCTGTGTGGATTGTCCAGCATTATTTATTTATTCATCTTTGCCAAATTTGGATGAATTTGTTAAGATAAAGCTTAGGTTTAGCTTACAATGTAACAAGACTGAACATTTTGAATTCAATGAAAAAACCACACCTGACTATTGGATAGATTATGAATGTGAGCAGGTTAACTACAAACCTTATTGTGTTGAAAGAACACCAACACAATTGTTTATGGATTAAAACTATCAGATAAATTGTTAGCTATGTTAGATACATCAACTAGAACAATGAGGCTTCAAATTTTGAAGCCCTATTGTGCCCCAGGGAAGTTTTCTTGTTGCTCTAAAAGCTGAATGTGTCAGCTTATATTACCAAGTGCTTACTGCATACTTAGATAAAACATTAATTCAGATCAGATTGGATTGGCACAACATAAATTACATTGAGTGATAAATCCATCCAATTTGACTTTGATCTATTGATTCGAATTTACTACGAGAGCAGCATTAATTATGCTATAATAGCAAGTATTATTCCTTTGTGATCAAGTAAATACCTCCTTTGGCATTTAACATTTTGATAACCCACAAGAGCTCTGTCTGACAGCAGCTTTCTGTATTTCTCGCTAATTTTAAAGAAGATCTTGACTGACTATACTTATAGTGACCTTTGACAGTACCTAGCTCTATTATTCCGTAAGTAGGTATTTATCGCTATTTCTATAGAACTTACGCTTTTGTGAAAAGCGGTCATGTCTCTAAAATCGGACCAAACCACGCTCGGTTTACACTTGCATAGTGCATCGGGTAAAAAAAGTACTCTTTGTTGCAAACAGGGCCACAGATTAGGTAATACCTACATACTGTAGCCCGACACTAGGGAGCGAAAACAATAAATTCATAACAAACAAATATCAACAAGTACATTTAGTTAGATCGAAACGACCCCGCCCGGCCATGGTTATTGCGTGAAATTACAAACAGTTCTAAAGACGAATCTCAAGCGTCGACACGACCCTAACGACACACATGTGTTTAATCGTCTCTAAAACTGGTGAATCTGAAAACATCGAAAGCGTGTTTTTCTACTCGACAGGAACGTCGGGCGGGACAACACTCTGTATGACACAGGGTGTTGTCCTAGCAAGATAATACTTTCGCTGTGAGAAAGAGAGATGGCAACTTTATTACGCAGGGTGTTGTCCTAAAGGTACTTTCGCTTAGAGAACGTAGAGAACGAGAGAAGGCAGACACCTTGGTAGATAGATGTACTATAGCATACCTGGATGCAGCTGCAGTGCGCAGGTCAGGGCATGAGGCATGCGCGCCGACCGCACCCAGCCTTCAGTGTAGGCTATCAAAGTCTGCGGATCAACTCATAACACATTCCGCTATCATGTCTTACCGTCACCGCACATTAGAGCAGACGACAAATAACCGTTTCTTCGACATTTGGTTCAACGACGGCGGGGCTCAGTCGGTGAAATTGTTACATAACGTGAATGAGGTGGAGGAGGAGGTGATGTGGGCGGTAAGGGTGAGGAACCCTCGGACAACTCGGCATAGGAACCGCTGCTTGACCTACTCGGATCTGATGGAGATCAAGGCTGGTGGTGGACTCACTGTGAGTTTATCTTTAGAGAGTATTACAAAAACCTAATACCTATCTACTCTGTACAGTTTTAAGGGACAAACTCTAATCCGTCAGGAATTAAACTTATTTGGACCACTTCAGCACCACGTCGGGAATCTCTATACAAAATTGAAGAATTATAAAATCGGATAACAATTGGCGAAGATATCGAATAACAAACATACTGCCGAATTGAGAAACCCTTTTTTTTGAAGACGGTTTTATCGTTTGGCAAAGTTTCAACTAAACAATATACATAGGTAGGAGCACATCGTCTCTTATCTTTTTCTGCCTGTTGAATCCCCCGTCGTCGACGCATCCGTTTTGCAGTTATGGACGTCGATTTTTTAATAAAGGCTTATTACGTTTTCTTATGTATATTTATTTTCACTGTATAAATTACCATTAGCAAACTTCAACAAATATTGCTAAGTACAGAAGCAAAAGGTGATCGGTACTAGGGCAAAGAGTCAAAAATATTAGCATCTTTAAAAGTTTTAACGTCTTGCCAAAAAAATACACTAGAATAAATTGAGATAAAACGTGACAAAATCGGTCACCACTCAGCATAGTAAGTTAGGTCAGAGCAGATCATGCCATAGCGCTGGTCTTCCACGGTGACTATGAAATCGATTGGTTCCTTATATAAATTCAGCTTATGCATAAAATAGCGTAATACACTGGCCAGCAAAACTAAGTATCACATTGAGATAACTTTTAAAGTACACAAGATATACTTTCGAAACAAAAAGGACTCGAAAAAGAGTTTAATTTTTTTTATAAAAACTATTTATTAGTTTGTTTATAGAAGAATGGGAGAATATTCCCCAAAATAGGCTCCGAAACCTCGTGTTCAGTCGCGCGCCAGACCGGCTCGGAGCTGTAGTCAGAGCCCGAGGAGGCAATACCAGTTATTAAAAATTAAATAATATGTAAAACATAAATAAAAAATGTTAATTAAGTTTTTGGACAAAAAGCTAAAAATTACTTTTTTATTGTTTTATCTTTTTTTAAGTTAAAAATGTTACTAATGTTCACTATAGTTTCAAAGAAAGCTGATAAAATTTCCTATAAAACATTTTGATTTCTCTTAACTGTACAGTTAAAAAAAAAATGTGCAATACTTAGTGTTGTTTTGCAGGCCAGTGTAGTTCACAGGGTTCAGAACGTATCGATTCGTTCATTAAATTAGACCAGCCCGTCGTCTCCCGCCCGCCCCTGCGTGCCGCCCGTCTACCCTGGGCGGCGGTCCGGCGCTGTCTCGTTGCTATATAGATACGCCCTTCTGATAATTTAAGGTGCGTCCAGATTAAGTAACAGAACATGTTATAAAACATAGGTATTTAACATATTTTATCAGTGTGGACGATTTGTTATACAGGGTGTCCGGCACAACGTTTGTCATATGGCAACTGGGGGGAGGTAGAACCAAGTGCAATAGCTTGGTGGGTTATTTCGCCCTGAAAAGCCTTTCGGGTATGTTTACGAATTTTTTCTATCGACTTACAGTTGATTCAAATTCAAAGTGCTTTATTTCCTTTAGACCTTACAGGACTCTTGGACACGTCACTAAATTATAAGTAAAACTAGGAAATAAAGTGATCAGTTTGATTTTTATTCACTTCAATCTTTTTAAGGTAAAGTAAAGAAGCGTACAAGAAATCTTTACCTTGTTAGGTTGTTAGTTTTCGAGTTGGGGCAAAACTTGTCCCAAGCTTTTTTATCCTCTAGCGATAATCAGATATTTTGTAGTAAGCCTTTTTATAAAGGATATGTTTGACAATTTGTTTGAATTTATTTATTGAAAAATTTTCAACTCATTTGGTATTTTGTAGAAGCGTATACATTGCCCTTTAAAATATACATTCATCTTGTGTAGCCTCGTTGTAGGTTAGCGAGTTATTGCTTATTTCTAGTATAATTATGATGTCGAATAGTTGTCAGTCATTTATGTTCAGTTGTAACTTAAACAAGCGTTTGCGTGATCTAGGAATTGTTTTGAAATTTGGCAAGGTCTTTTAGCACAAGTTACGATTTTTTTTCCCAAAACAGTAACTTTGGAATAACATAACAATGTTTTATTTTTATTTGTTTAATTAAGTACTTATTGAAAGTACCTATCCAAATCAGGGAATTTGAGGGCACTGTGTGTGAAATAGGTCATGATATACTACATAGTTGTCAAAACTAAACCGGGGGGAGCAAAAGCTTTGAAAATACGAAAATACGAATTTGAAGTACGAAAATTGCCCCGGACACCCCTCCGATTTTCTAACGGGGAGGTATGGTATACTACAGTACACACATTATGCTCACAGTTTTTTTCTCTTCCTTTGTATGTACTATCGGCTGTTCAGCCATAGATAGTTATGGTCTTGGATGAAATATTCTGTTGCCATTCCAGGGAATGTATTTATTTGATATGTATTTATTAAATAGGACATCTAACATGAGATCGCACAACGCAAGTTAGTAACAAATAACACGGTTCTTAAATCTATGTATCTCTATAATATAGGAAGTTATAGTAGAAGTAGTAAATAGCACGATCTTACGCTCACAATTGCAAAAAAAAATTGTGTTACTTGTTCCTACGTAACACAGTTCACAGCAATGCGCAGAACGTTTGTATGTATTTTGGAAGCGAGTTAATATATATTTTCCTTTCCTTTATGTTCGAATGGCACAAGTATATATTTAGATTTTAATTATTTAACAACTTTACATGGTTTACCACTTAACAGTAAGTCTATACCGGTAAGGTACCTACCAAGACCCAAGACCAAGACTTAAATTAATATTGATTTACTCCTACTGTTACTTCTCTAGGTGCTAGAAGTAATCGAGAACAAAGACAAACGCGGGCGGCGCAACATCGAGTACCTAATCCACTTCCAAGGATGGAACTCCTCCTGGGATCGTTGCGTCGGCGAGGACTTTGTGCTGAAAGACACGGAGGAGAACCGCCAGCTGCAGCGCGATCTCGCTGACAAGTCGCAGCTCCAGATGTTAGTTATACTCTGCCTAAGTGTTTATTTTATTTGTGTCTTACTGCAGGGCAAAGGCCTAACTTTCCTCCTTCCATAGGTGTCTCTTTAATAGACCTCTTGTTGTGGCCACTGTTTAATATAGCGTTAAGGTCGACCTTTCTTTATTTACGTTTCACAAATAGTACGTACCTACTTAATAAATTATTAGTATAACTTATACAGTATTTCAATGTGTCCGTAACCCGCGTCTGAGCCTTGAAACTAGCCTTTGCCCATTTAGAACCGAGTCCTCCTAGTTACTCCTACTACTTATACTTACTATTTACTAGCTTTTGCCTGCGGCGTACCACGTGTTTTTCGCGGAAAAGGTATCCTGTAATTTTTTTTTCATATCATATAGTACTACATCAAAGCATAATTTCAGCCTGCATCTTTTAACAAAAACGCAAATCTAACATCTTCGCGTTTTATTTACATTATAAACATTCGCCTTTAAAAAAAAGGTTTTTATCTCTGAAAAATGCGTGCGATGTCGCAAGCAGAAGCTGGTTATGTTATAATGCTGTGCTTTCCCCAGAGGTGCGTACCTGTACCGTCGAGAGCGTAAGAAAGGCACCTCCAGCTCCGGCGGGCCCGCTGCCAAGCGCTCGCGGCACCGGCTCAGCGATGATGGCTCCTCCAGCAGCACTCAGCCAGATGGTAATAACTATTTTCCATAAAATAAACGGGTTGGCTGCATCAGAGACGAAGCCGCAGTGGAGTACGTGAAATGTTTTGTGTGTGCTACAGAGCAACACAGCGTGCCACGATCTGAGAGGGAGTCGAAGCGAGCTGCTTCGATCGCACAGGTCGTGTCAATACAGATCCTCCCTCACATACCAGGGCGAGCGAAGCGAGCCGCACACACAGCTCTGCAGAATGCACAAGAGTGCGCAGTAGAGTACGTGAAACGTCAGGTACTCCACTGCGGCTGCGTCTCTAGATGACTTAATCGAGAGTGGTATTATCTATATTTGATGCAAATCAATGCAGCCGTTCTTTTGTTCTGATTGTTCAAAGTCAAATGTTGTCAATTCTGATAGCACACAAACTAAACTAAACGACTGCACTAAAAATTATACCATCATTTTTGTTTTGATAGGGACGGCATCATTTAAAGTGCTGTTAAAATTAGTGAAGCTTAGTATTTGGGCCGTCTGAGTTGACACCAATATCAATAACACCCCGCAGAACCGGAAGGCGGAGGATCAACCGTCGAAGCGGAGCAAACAGAAGGAGACCCAGTGAAACCGGAAGCAGATGTGGAGAACAGTCAAGAGTCACCGGAAGCAGATGCAGAGAATAGTCAAGAATCACCGGAAGATGAGATCAAGGAGGAGATGGAGTCTGACTCCTCGGAGTCCAGTGAGGAGGCGCGGGATGACGCCGGCTCGCCGGAGAATGTGCTGGTGCCGGTGGGGCGCGCGCATATCACTATGCCAGCTGTCTTACGGTAAGAGATCAAGGAGGAGATGTAGTGTGACTCCTCGGAGTCCACTGAGTACGCGCGGGATGTTTATCAAGATGGGATAATATATTACTAATTTCTGTTACTTTTTCCGCAGAGACCGCTTAACGTACGACTACCATTTAATAGTGAAGCGAAACCGACTCACAAGACTCCCCGCTTCCCCTTGCGCGGCCCAGATCCTAGAGTCCTTCGTGAAATGGTTCGCCCGCGCCGGCGCCTGGGCGACCCCACGCTGTAGGAACGAACCGCCGCAGAAACCGGACCTGGCTGATGTGTCTCGCAGGTAAGCAGCTCACACCCTCATACAGCGTGGCGAGCGTAGCGAGCCTAAGCACTGGCATACCATGTCAATACTCACAGCGCGGCGAGCGTAGCAAGCCGCACTGGGATGACAAGTCGTTACACACCAGTAAAAAAATCAGTAAAGTAAGGGCGTGCGGCTCGACTCGCACGCTGCGCGCTGTGGTCTGCGGTAATAAGTAGCATAATATGTTACTCGAGGCCCCGCACTTGTTGTGTGTCTATTTCAGCCCTATCCATTTAGTCGTATTGGCATTATCTTCGCCTTAAAACATCACAACTTCTCAACTTCCGAAACATTCTCCGGATTATTTTTACTATATGAATACCTATAGACCCCCCCCCCCTACAGGGCATAGGCCTCCATTTCCTTTGTAGGGGGACACTCACTACATGCAAATAGAACTGTACATGAATAAAATACAGTCATGTATCTATGTAATGTATTGTATTATGTATACCAGTCCTCTCGTACCATAACTCAAGCTCTGCTTAGCTTGGGGCTAGATGATGCTGTGTGGATGTGGTGTGTCCAGCATTATTTATTCATCTCTCCAGGTTAAACCTAGTCCGCGAGGTAGCAGACGGCATGCGCGTCTACTTTGACTTCATTCTGCGCGGGAACCTTCTCTACAAGTCGGAGCTGGCGCAGTACCACCAGGTGTGCGGGCAGTTCCTGGACCAGTGAGTTTACTTAATTTAATTATAATAACACTAGCTGCTGCCCGCGGCTTCGCACGCGCTTTTAAAGTATAGTAAGTAGTTTAAAGTAGGCTATGTCCGTCTGCGGGATACCATTTACCTCCCTGCCAAATTTCATTGAGATCTGTACAGCCGTACGGGCGGGATATGGTAACAGACTTTCATTGAGATCTGTACAGCCGTACGGGCGGGATATGGTAACAGACTTTCATTGAGATCTGTACAGCCGTACGGGCGGGATATGGTAACAGACTTTCATTGAGATCTGTACAGCCGTAGGGGCGGGATATGGTAACAGACTTTCATTGAGATCTGTACAGCCGTATGGGCGGGATATGGTAACAGACTTTCATTGAGATCTGTACAGCCGTATGGGCGGGATATGGTAACAGACTTTCATTGAGATCTGTACAGCCGTACGGGCGGGATATGGTAACAGACTTTCATTGAGATCTGTACAGCCGTATGGGCGGGATATGGTAACAAACTTTCATTGAGATCTGTACAGCCGTATGGGCGGGATATGGTAACAGACTTTCATTGAGATCTGTACAGCCGTATGGGCGGGATATGGTAACAGACTTTCATTGAGATCTGTACAGCCGTACGGGCGGGATATGGTAACAGACTTTCATTGAGATCTGTACAGCCGTACGGGCGGGATATGGTAACAGACTTTCATTGAGATCTGTACAGCCGTACGGGCGGGATATGGTAACAGACTTTCGAATTTATAATATAAGTATGGATAGACATTTATTCTTATCCATACTAATATTATAAATTCAAAAGTAACTCTGTCTGTCTGTTACCTATTCACGTCTAAACGGCTGAACGAATCTTGATCAAATTCGGCAGGGAGGTAAATAGTATCCCGGGGACGGACATGGGCTATTATTTATTTTGGGTTTGTCTTCTTTTCTTCTTTCTTTATTCCGGAAAAGAGCGTGCGAAGCCGCGGGCTGTAGCTAGTTATTTATAAAAGTTTATTTCTTAGACAGGAGCAACAAATGAAAGAGGAACTCGAATCAGACGGACTCTCCGCCGAGGAATACGACGAGGATCCATCAGCTGAAGAGGACCTGCGGAGCCCTAAGGTGGAACACGGGAGCACTGCGATGGAGGACATCGGCAGCCCTAAAATGGAAGACTACTCGCATCTACCGCCCGACCCCGTGCATGCGACTTGCGGTGAACATACATTTAACTAATAGGGATTTTGGGGGGGATGGTGGTATTTCCCCCAAATAGGTACAAAGGGGGGGCGGGGGACCTCTGTACCGGGCCGACCTAGCTGGTCCACTTGCCCGGTAGTCTTTCGACAGATAGTTGATGTTGGGGGTGTTGGTGATATCAGTTGTCAGGTCAGTTGTAACTGAAGCATGCGTTTGCGCGATCTAAGATTTAATTACTTGGTGCACTCCGCAATTTGTTGGAATTTGTCTTAACGACATCTAGCGGAGATTCATTGAAGAGCTTAGGTAGGTAGCTAGCTTCAGTTCTCCAGTGTTATTTTTCTTGAGCGCCTCTGTTGACGTTAGTTCAGTTAATTTCTACTAGAGTCGCCGGGATGTTGACCCCTCATCAGCGCATATACGCCCACAGCTGGCTTCCCCCAAACAAGACAGTTTTGTTATAATCACCACGTGTGGCAGGCGGATTGTTGATCGCAGTAGAGGTGTTAAAATCCACAGAAGGAAGCTGCTGCCCTACCTCTGATAGGTTCCTTATCTTTTAGACATCCACAAGCTGAGTTCTCGGGGTCTATTCTTAGTTAGAATCGGACTTGTGTAGTTCCAGAGATAGGTAAGTGAAAATATCACCTTGTCAATTTATCAGACTATTTTCGCCGTTCGTTGGCTACAAAAAAACCCACAGAGCGGCGAAAATAATAGAACATAGAAACGTGTATTTTTACATCGGTCACATCTATCTTCTATATAAAAGAAAGTCGTGCTAGTTACACTATTTATAACTCAAGAACGGCTGAACGGATCTCGGTGAAATTTGGCAGCGAGGTAGATGGTATCCCGGGGCCGGACATAGGCTACCTTTTATTCCGGAAAAAAGCGTGCGAAGCCGCGGGCTGCAGCTAGTAAAATATAAATAATATTAATAATGCTGGATAATCCACACAGCATCATCTAGCCCCAAGCGAATCAGAACTTGTGTTATGGGCACTAGATGGCTGGTATACCTAATATAAAAGAAATAGAACAAAGAAAAGAAAACAGTTTGCTTGACTCACAAAACGGTCTGTCTCAGCTTGTATCAATAAGTAATGATGAGTAATCTGAGCGAGCACTTCATGTCATCATTTCACTAGGTTGACTCATTGACTCCTCTTTATTTCTCCCCACACAGCCGAATACCTTCAAAACGGAAAAATCATCGTAGTGCATTCCATAAAACAAGAAATCAAAGAAGAGCCACTAGATATGGATGAGGACGGGGGTATGGCGGAAGAGATGGATGTCGCGTTGCAACAACAGATGCAAGTGGCCATGCAACAGGAAATGCAAGCTGCCATGCAACAGGAGATGCAAGGTATGACAACTCTTGACATAACACTCTTACAGATAAAAAAAATTGCGATTTTGTATTATCAGCACAAAACTGGGAAATGGTACGGGGGCTGGTGTAGTGAGAATTTTTATATTGTACGAAAGACGCCAGTAATATTTTATGTGATAATACTTGTCAGTGTAGAAAAACTATTTATAAATTTTATTTTTATTTCATGATTTTCCCATATTTTGTATTTCATTTCAATGATGATTTCTACAACCCCACATGTGATGACTTTTCACTTGAATATCTGCCAGTAGAATTATTCTAAATAAAATATATTGCTATTAAATAACTTGCCTAATCATAAACTAATACATAAAAACATAAAACCTAGACTTTAACTGTTGTTTATGCATATATTCAGTTTTATTGCCTACTGAAAAAAATGGTCTGTGTAACATGTGGAGTTGTAAATAGAAATCACAAGGCACCCCTGTCATTTCGACCTAAGTTCTCGTTAGCGTTCCTATAGTTGGAAATAAATTAAATAAAAGAAATAATAAACGATTTAGTGTAATGTGATGTTTGTGGGTCCTAACGATTTTTTTCTTGTTTTTTTTTCAAGTAGCAATGCAGAACGAAATGCATGTAGTTATGCAACAAGAAATACAAGTGGCGGTGGCGGTTCACCCCACGCATCAGGAAATACACGTGGCGGTCACTCCGGAGATGCAAGCGGCCATGCAGCAGGGCCTAGAGGTGTCGATAGCGATGCAGCATGATGTACTGCAGGATATTCAACAACAGGGGGTACTAGGTAAGAGATAAGGGTGATATTGCCATGAATCGATCCCCAAACTCAGCCCGCGGATGAGTCAGCTAAGGAAACGTACCAGAGAATGGCTGCAGCTTCCTTTTTCTTTTTCCTACACGTTTGCCGAGTCGCGGTCTCTACTCAAGACAAATTTACCCCAACAGTGGGCGGTTGTTGTAGGACATTTTAAATAGGTACTTAAATACATTTTATATATTACTAGCTAGACTAGACGTTGTCCTGTCTTGAGGGGGCTTTTACAAAAAAACGAGAAATTGCACGGTTTCAACGTCCAAATTGTGTGATTTTCGTTTGTTGCTTCAAATAATAATTACTTGTTAATAATAGTTCAATTTATGTGCTACAATAATAGACAAAATTTTAGAAAACATATTTTTTTATGTAGTTATAGTCATTCTCCCGATGCATGTTTAGGCAAAAACTCTCGGAGACCTGTTTGGACTCTCATTTGTAGATTCTATTGAATAAAGACCACCAAAAAAAAATTTTTCTTGTTACGAATATCCTATACTTGACTAATAATAGAATATATTTTCGTTATATGCCTTTATGTAAAGAAAGAAAAAAATTAACCGAACTCGATTATCGACCGAAAAGGCTTCGAAACAACCTCCGAAGTTTTACATCATTTTGAGATAATATTTATACCAAAATAATTGTCAACTTTTGCTTGAACTACAATATTAAGTCTACTTTTTAAAACACTGCTAATTTTTTTTTTATTAATTTAATAAAAGACTACTTATTTCATTGCGCCGGCGCCTTCTTTGTGTTCTAAAATTTGTTTTAATATTATTATTAGGTATGTATTTCATGTATTTTAAATCACGTTATAAAATAATTTTTTTATTATTATTAATCATACAATTTGGACCAAAAAACGAGAAATTCTTGTTTTTTTAATAGCGAGGGCTGTTACAAAAAAAGGGTGATCGTCACGGGTTTGCGCGAGATTCAATTTTTTTTGTGTTTTTTTAATGTTTTCTGCTTTCTATAAGGAATTAAATTAACGGAAAAGTAAATTGCCGCAAATCGTAAACCATTTTCTATTAACCTATGAAAAAACTAACTTCGGTTTACTGGTATTTTTAGAGCATTTGTGGAAAATAGGAAATTTTGGGATAAGAATCAACATTTTCCCAAATGCTCCCAAAATGCAATTGAATCAAAGTTGGCTTTATCATGGGTTTATAGAAAATGTTGTACGATTTGCGGCAAATAACTTTTCCGTGGTTTTATTCCTTGTAGAACGCAGATAAAATTAAAAACAACGAAAAAAATTTAATCTCGCGCAAACCCGTGACGATCAATCTTAACTAAGAATATTGAAATTTTCTGATTTTCCGCGCAACTTTGCTAATTTTCTCCTGACAATAACAGACAACAAAAAGAATTAGCGAAACCGGTACAGCCGTTCACGCGTGATGCCGTGACCAACGGAAATAGGGATTCATTTTTATATATATATAGATTTGTAGACTAGTTTCTCCATTGTATTAGGTCCTTCCTGTAGGAATACGACTACATTTTTCTCAATAAAATACAATATAACTGGAGATTTTGAGAAATAATGGGATTCGAACTGCGCCAGACAGCGTGAGTGATGTGATGACGTCATTCTCTATACTATTTATAAAAACGTTGGTTAATAAAAAAATAAAATTTCAGCTTTAGATCAAGACATAAAAGAGGAAATCGACGACCAAGAGGATTACCAGGAAGAGTACGAAGAGGAGCCGATGGAGGAATCTCTGGGGATGCTGCAGCAACAGCTGTACCATGAGATGAAGCAGGACATCGATGTGGAGATACGAAAGGTTTGATATTCCTGAAGATACACTCAAACCACTCTGTATACCTCAGCCATCATCATCACCAGAACAATGTCCACCGCTGGATCACCATGACCGATACTGCTGCCCGCATCCAGCGACCTTCACCAGGTCGTAGATCCACCGCGTGGGGGCCTACCACACTGCACCTTCCGGACGTGGTCACTACCTAAGAGCCTTGCAACCCTAGCCCCCAGCGGCCATCGGTTCTTCGAGCTTTGTACCCTGCCAACTGTCACTTGAGTTTCGCAATTCTGAGAACTATGTCGGTAACCTTGGTTCTTTGGTTCTATTTATTAAAAAGGGACTACATCTACGTGGAAATCACTTAAAGGCTAATAATATACATACATTGGAGGATCTTAAGAACTGTGTTTCCACATTTAGGGGACACCCCCGCGTGCACAATTTTATTACTCAACTTAATAATTAAGGACACAAAAATGGGTATATCAGTGAAGGCGAACTTAAGAGGGCGAGGGGCGTATTGCGCGCCATTTTGTTGAAAAGGATAGGCATATGATTTCGCGTACATAGGAGCGGACCAGAGCATACGGTTTTGGAGCGGCGTAAGTGCAAAAATCAAGTTTTTGCTTATTTACAAGAAAACTACACAACTTATGAAGAAACCGGTTGAAGGAACCAAATAATTAGTAATAACCTACGTATTAAAACAAATCATTACAATAGACCGCAGGGTTCCTGAAGTCTCGACCAAATGACGTGCGAAACAATGCACATTCATATGTTTTTTATTGTATATTTATCTCGCAATCGTGTTTTCACATTGAAGGAACCAAAGAAAAAATTATGAATTTTATGTTATTTAAGTTTTTATCCACGGGGATCTCATGAGTACTGAGATATAGGCCTAGTTTGATAACAAAACCCGTTAGGTTCGCCCCTTAAGGTAACATTATATATACAAAGTTTAATTCGTTTTATTTATACCTAGCTAATATAAATGTACAATACAACAGGTGGTTCGAGAAGAATATGAAGATATGTCAGACGAGATGGAATCACAAGAGGACGAGGAAGAAGAGGACCAAGAGGATTCAATGGAGAATGAAGAGGCCTCGGAACAAAACGACACTGAAGATTATAGGGAAGATGAACTTGAGGTAACAACAGTCTTTTATTCAAAATAAATTGTTTTTTTTTCTATGTCATCGCTAGCTTTTGCCCGCGGCAAAGGTAGCAAATATGTTATTCCAGGTCCAGAACTATATGCGTGCAAAATTTCACCCCGATCCATTCAGTGATTTTGGCGTTGTCTTCGCACAAACATCTTCACAACGGCACAAACTTTCGCCTATACATATAATATTAAAGTTATTCCACTCTCTTATTTGCTGTTTGGCAGTTCGACTGACAACCAAATAGTCATGTCCTAATGCTGTCGGCCATAGCAGGATATCAGCCCACTAACGTTCCCTGCTGAACATAGCCCTCCTCTAGACAAATAGCGGTCCTGAGCCGCCTCCATCCGTCGACTCGCTGCGGCTCCGAAAGTCGTCGCTCCGTCGAGTGGGTGGTCTGGTCTCCCAACACTGTTTCGCATTTCTTCGCGGTCACTAGTCGAGAACATTTACTATCCAGTGATTATCAGTTCTGCAAGCTATATGTGCTGCCCTCTGCCACTTCATCTTGCTAATTCTGCTTGTAATAATACTACTTTTCTGCCCGCGGCTTCGCCCGCTTTGTTTCTATGGAAATGTTTTAAGGTTATTTATATCCCATGAGAACTGATAAATGAGATAAAAAGTAGCCTATTATTTATAGTATTTTATTCCAGGTCTAGATTACCTGTATACAAAATTTTAGCCTGATCTGTTCAGTAAATTTAGCGTGAAGAAGGAACAAACATCCATCCATACATATAAACATCCAAATTTTCGCATTTATAACATTAGTGTGATGTTCGATACTTATCACCATTTTATTCATTTTTACAGGAAGACGATATGCCACTTAAAAGAAGCATTAAGCAGGAAAAAGACGATTCGAATAACTCGCAAGACTCCCAGACAAGTCAAGAATATGATATAGAAGCAGAAAGTTCGCAGACGAGCGAAGAATCAACAGAAAATATAACAGAAACAACTCAAAATGCACCAGGACCAATTCAAAATGCACCAAAACCAACACAAATAGGGAATCCTCAACATAAACAAGAACCACCTTTACCAGATTCAGAAGGCCAAAGTCTCAGTCAAACAGAAGTAAAAGAAGGCCTTCGTGGTCACACCGAAGCTCCCCATCGGGAAGGCCTTCGCAGTCAGAATACAGAAGGGGCTAAAGAACGCTTACGCAGCCACACCACTGAAGGTTCTAAAAGCCCCCATCTGTCTAGCGACAAGTCTCAAAAGGAAACGCATAGCCATAATGTTCAAAAAGAAAGCCAAGCTCATGAAAAATCTCATAAGGATACTAGCACCGATAGGCCTCATAGAGAAGGCCTGCGCAGTCAATCGATTGATGCAGCTCATAAGGAAATCCCTAAAACTCAGGAAATACATCATAGGGAAGGCCTTCGCAGTCAATCAATCGACGCACCACATAAAGAGATCTCTAGAAGTCAAGAAGTATATCACAGAGAAGGCCTCCGTAGTCAATCAATTGACGCCTCACATAAGGAGATGCCAAAATATCAGGAAATATCTCATAAGGATATCCCCAAAACGCAGGAATTACCGCATAGGGAAGGCCTTCGCAGTCGATCAATTGACGCGCCACATAAAGAAATCGCTCAAAGTCAGGAGATACCTCATAAAGGAATGCCTCAAAATCAGGAAACACCCCACAGGGAAGGCCTTCGTAGTCAATCAATTGACGTGCCACACAAGGAAATAGCTCATAGGGAAGCCCTACGCAGTCAATCGACCGAGGGGCCACATAGTCCGGCTGTTGAAGATAGCTTTGCTAATACTGTTCGAAGGGAGCTCAGGCCTCGAAGCCGCAAGTACGAAATAGTTAATTTTTCTTGCGTATTTTGTTTTGCTACCTCTTCTATAGTAACACTAGTATGAGATGACGTGCAGTCTTCGGCCTAAACATACCCAAGAAACGCTTTCACTGTCTAGCTGTTGCTCTCTCAAATACCAAAACGAACGTGCAAATCATTTAGATTTTTTTTTTTGATTAGGTCAAAAATAATCTTATTTTCCTATTTTTTTTTCTCAGGGGAAAAGACGGCAACGACATACCATCCGTTAGTAACAAATCACTTGCTCTTGGCAGCAACTCGCCATCAGTTGGGGGAAAATCACCATCAGTTGGTGGGAAATCATCCACCCTTGGCAGCGACCTACCACCCAGTGGCAAATCACCCGCTCCTGGTAGCAGCTTCTCATCAGTCGGGGGGAAATCATCATCAGTTGGGGGCAAATTATCATCGTTTGGGGGAAAATCAGCATTGGTTGGGGATAAATCACCATCAGTTGGTGGGAAATCGCCTGGCCCAGGAAGCGTCTCATCATCCGTTAGTGGCAAATCGCCCGGCCTTGACAGCAACCCACAATCAAGATGCAAATCACCAACTTTTGGTAGCAACTCACCATATATTGGAGGCAAATCGCCTTGCCTTGGTGGCAAATCGACTGGTCTTAGCAGCAACCCACCCTCGAGAGGCAAATCACCAACTCTTAGAAGCAACTCCCCATCGTCTGGTAGCAAATCTCCATCCATTAGTGGCAAATCGCCTGGCCTTAGCAGCAACCTACCATCTAGAGGCAAATCACCTTACCATGGTGGCAAATCACCTGATATTAGCAGCGACTTACAATCCGTTACTGGCAAATCGCCTGGCCCTAGCAGCAACCCACTATCTGTAGCTAAATTGCCTTGCCTTGGTGGCAAATCACCTGGCACTAGTAGCGACTCACAATCCGTTAGTGGCAAATCGCCTAGCTTTGGTAGAAAATCGCCTGGTCTCAGCAGCAACCCGCCATCGAGAGGTAAATCGCCTAGCCTTAGCAGCAACCCACCATCTAGAGGCAAATCGCCTAGCCTTAGCAGCAATCGACCATCTAGAGGCAAATCGCCTAGCCTTAGCAGCAACCGACCATCTAAAGGCAAATCGCCTAGCCTTAGCAGCAACCGACCATCTAGAGACAAATCGCCTAGCCTTAGCAGCAACCGACCATCTAGAGGCAAATCGCCTAGCCGTAGCAGCAAGCCACCATCCAGAAGCAAATCACCTAGCCTTGGTGGCCAATCGCCTTGCCCTGGTGGCAAATCACCTAACCTTGGTGGTACCTCGCCTGGCCTCAGCAGCAACCCACCATCCAGAGGCAAATCACCCACCATTAGCAGCAACCCACCATCTCGAGGCAAATCCCCTAGCCGTAGCAGCAACCCACCATCAAGAGGCAAATCGCCTTGCCTTGGTAGCAAATCACCTTGCCTTGGTGGTACCTCGCCTGGCCTCAGCAGCAACCCACCATCCAGAGGCAAATCACCCACCCTTAGCAGCAACCGACCATCTAGAGGCAAATCCCCTAACCGTAGCAGCAACCCACCATCGAGAGGCAAACCCCCTAGCCTGGGTGGCAAATCCCCATCAGTTGGCGGCAAATCGCCTGGTCATAGCCACGACTCACAACCCGTTAGCGGCAAAAGCAACTCACCATCTAGAGGCAAATCCCCCACTCTTGGCAGTCAATCCCCATCAGTTGGCAACCGATCCCCTACCGTGGAGCGAAAAACCAACTCGCCAGCGATAGAAGACTTTCCGGACAGACCGTCTGACGATCCCCACAGCTTCGTTACTACTGTCAGGAACCAAATCAGACCGGCGCCCAGAGGGCAGCGCCGAAGGTAAGAAAATAACTTACTATCAATCGCTTTGACAAGCTTTTATTTAACCTCACTCGCTCTTATATTGCAAGCCAATTTGAAGCACTTCCTCACAACCTACGACTTTGAAATGACGCATGCTTGTTCAGTTCTGATGACATTACACTATAATGACAGTTAAATCCTGAAGTGTATGTAATGGTGGCACTTCGCATCGCTATTCTTGTTCGAGTGTTCGTCTTATTTGCAAATACGACGATGTGAAGTTATTTATTCGTCTATATTTGCCAATATAAGCAAATACACGAGCACCGCACGTATCCGCCGCCGGGTCGTCTGTTTTTGGTCACATATCAAAGGATTGCGAATATAATGAATAAGTTTGTTCACCGTCCACACTTGGCTTGCTCAGTAGAGTGTGGTACGCGACAGCGACGGACTTTGAGTTTGTTTAATGTCTTTGTTTTTACGTACGCATAGCATGTATTGGTAATGAACACAGAGGAAATAATAAGTCACTGCTGCTGTCAACACGTCCATCTTTGTGTTCAGATTAGCAAAAATATTCGGCATACTGATTCGCTGTTCACGATGTGTCTACATCATTTATGTAGCCGAATAAACGCAAAACACCAAATAGCGATGTGCAGTGCCACCAAAAAATAATAGCAAATGTTGAGCAAAAATAACAATTGATCACAACTTCTTCATAAACAAAATCGATTGTAATAAAAAATCGAATCGGTACAGCATTAGGACAGACTATTCGATGGTCAATTGGTCAGTGGAATTAACAAAAATAAAATTATTTCATGGAATAGGTAAAGCACTGAGAGTTTTCAATGACTGGTAATCTTCTTTTAAATCAAACAGGACACAACTTACCTATGTACGTACTACTTCTAGGGCTTAAGGTATGTATATTTTACTCGAATGTAGGTACTAACATTAGTGCATTTCATTATTTTAAATTTATTAACTATAACACTTCATTGATTTTTAACATCTCCAGATACCACCACTCGCCAGCCACGCCGCCAGTCATCGAAGAGGCCTCTGCCAGTACCGAGGAGACCGCAGAAGGCCCCGCTGCCGTGGCCCCTCTAGTGGCCATCAAACAGGAGCCTGTTGAGGAGACACGGGCAGCCGCTCGAGTTAGGACGAGGAGCGGTCACAAGTAAGTCTTTGTAGTATGTATATTTGTTATATTTCCCCTGTAGGTGTCCCTGAGTCCCGAAGATAGTATGATATCGACTAGTAGGGTGCTTGAACTCGTGGCGCAATAGGTAGCGCGTTCCCGTACTGAGGTGAAGGTTGCTGTTCCAGGCCCGTCTCGGTCGTACATTTTTAAGATATCATTATAAATTCTTTGTCCCTATGAAAGGGAGGTTCAAAATTGAATAACCCGCTAGCCACCCTCAGAGGAAAAATTGTATACAGCGGATATGAAATAAATTGGTTCTTCAAGTCATCCGCAACCCGACTTCACTCACTGCTGGGCCTCCAAACTTATGTGCCGCTCTACACGGTCCTGTGCCAATCTCATCCAGGTTCGCGCTGCAAAAAGAACATCAACCTGTGTTAAATTGTACAATGGAGAAATGTATGGTTTGCTTCAACACTACACGTCGGGAGAGTGGAAGTCAAAGAAGCGCTCCATTGTACCTTAGGTACCGATTTAAACTCAAACGGTATTGGACCAATCAGCGTTAAAATAGATTCTTACAGAAGTTCTCTTACATTTACCGTGACTTTTAGCCATCGGCTGATATTTAACGCCAGAGGTTTGTCTTTTTAACAGCTAATAAAGTGAGTTTATTTCTTATTTGATTGTTTATTTCTTGACGGACCCTAGCCCTCTGTTAACAGGTCAATAAACTCTCCAGCCCAGACCTCTGACGACGTGAACGAGCCCGCGTCGATCTGCTACATCAAGCAGGAGCCGTGTGAAGTGGAACACATCACGCCGGCTCCCCGCAGCGGCCTCGCCCGAAGGTAGCTGGTTCACATAAAGAAAATCAACTAAATTTTTACTGAGCGTCATCTAGCCTAACGAATATATTAACGCGTTCACTTCCAAGCTGCAGCGATGCGACCACCGTGTGCGTCGGCAAGCAAAGTGTTAATATTGGTAATTTTTCACATAGCATTATCTGGCCTTAAAGAAAGCAAAGCAAGCAGAGCTAGCTATGCTTTATTTATAGCATAGCTAGCTCGCTAGAAAGCAGAGCTAGCTATGGGTATCACCGATATACATAATACTGATACATCCAGATCCGGCGCACCTGCAGATCAAACCAAATATCAGGTGCCACGGTAGATGCCCTAGAAGGCAAGTATTTGTTCCGGGTGTTCTGGGTATTTTCTATATATAATAAAAAATACTATCTATGTAATGTATTGTATTAAGTATATCACAATGTCACTCATCTAGTACCCATAACACAAGCTCTGCTTGGCTTGGGACTAGATTGGGGATGATGCTGTGTATTATTGTCCAGCATATTTATTATTTATTATATATAAGTGATGGTTTTATTTTTAGGCTCCGATCCCACAAGTCCGCTGTATCTCAGTCCGAGAACGAAGAGCCGCAGCCGTCCACGTCTACAGCGGAACCGCGCATGTTTGAACACTCCTCCAGGTATAATACACAATTTTTGGCAACGCCATCTAGTTACACAATTAGACTTAACAAAAATAAAAACAATACAAATTTACATCTGTTCATTTTCTTAATTCCTGATAAATCTTTATTAGCAAAGAAAATTACAATCAAATAATAGAAACAAATTAGAAATAGTATTTTCATTTGAAACAATTGATGTCTGCCGACTGTTGCAAACAATCTACAAGTAGCTCAACTGATCCATATCAATACCAGTCGGAAGCGTCCCCAAGACGCGCCGGCTGAATTGCATTGTAGATTATTGTGTATATTTTATGTATCATATGGACCTATGTAGTCTGATATAAATTATTTTATTTAAATTGCCGCGCTGTACGGCAATGCTGATGCGCTCTGCGCCAAATACTCACCATATCTCGTGTCACGCGTCGCGTCGCTTCGACCAGATGCTAAGATATTTTTTTAAACCCGGAGAGCCACGGTACCTCTCGGACATAGAATCTCGACTCCAAGGGGAGGAGCAAACGCGTAGTATCTGTCGAGACCTGCATATTTGAGATCCTCGGCCAAATCTGCCGCCGCACCAGCTCTCACGGATGTCCTCGGAAGATGGGAAGGCGCAAGTGTGTCGACGCATGTAGCGTCCCACACAATGGGCCTCCCCAACTCCCATGGGACTAGTGTCATATCGTCGAGCCTCTTACCATCGTCACGCAACAGACCATTCGGTTCGAGAATAGCTGGTGCGTTATAAATTAATTGAATTATTTTTGTTAAAGCCTGGGCAGCGGCAGCGGGTCATCCAACGAGGAATGGTCGAAACCGGCGGAACCAGCGGCCGTGCCATCAACTTCTACTAGAACCCCGCTTTCCCTTCTGTTGGACAAGGTAAACAACAACACAAACACTATTAACTTATTAACCACCTTCAAAAACTTTTCGATTTGAAATGTGAAATAAATACGTTAACAAATAAAATAATAAAAACTAAAAGTATTTGTTACTCGATATCTTCGCAAATTAAAAATCGATTTTTATGAATTTTAAATAAATATATAATTCATTCATCCGTTTACATTCATAATGGAATAAATTATGCTTTTATTCTATTCCGAAGGGATTACTATTTAGCCAGTAAAAAATTTAAGAAGTGAAGGTAAACATTCAGGAACTTTAGGTATGTAGTCCTTAGTATAAGAACACTAACATTTCATCCCTTGGGGTTAAGGGATGAAACACTGATGTTCCAGCTCATGTTTTTGTACTCAGGTTTCAAAGTACGAGATAATCCCACGCGAAGGGACCGAACACTTGCCTTGCCGAGTGTACGGCGCCATTCATCTTGCCCGCCTCTTTGGTAAGTTGTCAAAGGTTAAGTTTTTTATGTCAAATAGTTATTTCTCTTGGCGTATGGATGTTGTTAAGGGATATGATCATTATTAGTTAATTATAGAGATAACAAAGAAAATTACAATCAAATTATAACTAGTATTTACAATTGAAACAATTAAGCTAACTGCAGACTGTTGCAAACAATCTACAGGTAGCACAACTGATCCATATCAATACCAGTCGGAAGCGTCCCCAAGACGCTGGCTGCTTTGCCCCGCTGTATGGCAAATAGATTATAGAGACAATAATAATAATTGCTGGATGTTGATTCAGCGATCATCGTCTCGATAGTCGTTTCGGTTAACGGCGTAATAGTGAAGAGCCTCGATCAACATCTCAAGAGACTCGCTAGGAAGTTGGATCAAGGGCCAGATCCAAAAGGAAGGAATAGGCTGTAGATAGAATTCCTCTATCTACAGCCCTAGTCACCGGCCGCTTGACGCTAGCTTCCCCTCCGGTGATTTTCCTAGAAAGTTAGCAAGGTCGTACCATGTAGAAATTTGTGGTAATTTAAACTTACATCCTGCTTTACTCGACGGATCTGAATTTTGTGTTGAATCATTATTGGACGATAGAGAGCCATTAACAGAATTAAAATCACGCCACAATTTTCCCAAACATTATTAATGTACCTAAATATAAATATTCGTCACTACATACTAAAAGCATCTCTTATTTATTTTTCTCGTATGATGATTTTTTCTCGTATTTTAAGATGAAAAGCAGAGTGTGCCACACGAGGCCAAAATTATTTAACCTCGAGCGACGTACTTTGAATCCCTCGCTACGCTTAGGATTCTATTCTAGAATCCTTCGCTTCGCTCTGGATTCAATAAATTATTTTGTTCTCTTGTGATACAATCTACTACCATTTATATTTTCTTGTATCTTCCTTTATAGATTATACATTAGCCAACCTCGATGTAGAATGTTTGTAAACAAACCACGACACAAATAACTAAAACTCACTTGCTTGGTGTCGAATTTTAAATGGCTTGGTCTAAAAATTGGGATTCTTAGACTTTCTGTCCAAAAATCCCCTTAGATCTCATTTTAGTGGCGTAAGGAGATTATTTATTAGACATAAAAGTCTAAAAATCCCCTTTAACACATAAATTATTTTGGCTGAAAGGGATTATTAGACAAATTTAGAAAACTTCTTGAACATTTAATTTATTTTTAGTAAGCAATATTTAATAAAGGAAGGATCTCAAATCGACAAGTAATATAAATGTAGTATAATATAACCTGCGTAGACGCGGCGACCGAGTGAGTTTTAGGTTAAGAATGGGCGGTTTGTTTACAAACATTCTACATCGAGTTTGCTAGTGTATAATGGCGCGAGAACAATATTTAAATACGATGACGTACCTAGTATATATCAAAATATACCTAATCAGTTTCTGCCCGCGGCTTCTCACGCGTATTTTTTACGGAAACGGTATATGGTTATTTCTATCCCATGAGAACTGATTTATGGGATATAAAGAGCCTATGTTTTATTCCAGGCCTAGAACTACCTGTATGCAAAATTTCAGTCCGATCCGTTTAGTAGTTTTGGCGTGAAGAAGTAACATCTAAACATCAAAACTTTCGCATTTATAATATTAGTGTGATGGTTATTGGTAGATTCGTATGAGCTTTATGAATGATGTTACAGTGAGGCTCCCAGACTTCTTGAACGCGACCCAGATGTCGGACTTCAAGCTCAAACTCGTCGTCAAACACATCGATATGTTGATTCAGTAAGTACCTACTATTTACCTATATTAGTCCACTGTTGGACATAGGCCTCCCTTAATGAGCTCCATAGCGCCCTGTCGTCACCGCATTCAGCATCTGCCAGCAGTCTTTCTTGTCCCACCTAGCCCCAAGGCGTCCTACACTACGTTTACCCAGTCGCTTTCCCACCATTTTCTTCTAACTGATACTTATAAACGTATCCCTTATACATCGAGAAAATTACCTCTGTATTGAGGCGAGCCAAAAAACCAAAAGGGTTTGGCTGTCAAACTAGACCTAGATCTCAGTACTCACGGGGTCCCCGTGGCAAAAAACTCGAATTATATAAAAAACTATTTTTTTCTTTGGTTCCTCGAATGTTAAAACACTAGAGAAAATAATTACACCAAAAAAAACTAGAAAGTGCACTGTTTCGCACATAATTTGGTCGAGATCTCTGAAACTCTGGTCTATTGAAATGTCTTATATTTCGATTTGTAGGTTATTAATAATTATTTGGTTCCATAAACCAGTTTCTTCATAAATTGCGTAGTTTTCTTGTTAATAAACAATAACTTGATTTTTGCGCTGCCTATCCTTTTCACAAAATGGCGCGCACTGCGCCCTCTTAAGTACATATATCAGTTATCTAGTACCCATAACACAAGCTCCACAAGCTCTGCTTAGCTTGGGGCTAGATGATGGTGTGTGGATTGTCCAGCATTATTAAATATTTATCTTTATTTACAGGTATTTGGTTGAACATAAGGAGTGGTTTGGAGAGAAGTTTTATTACTGTGATAGTATGTCTCGCTCAACCTGAAAACGTTGTGCTTTGCAGTCCAAAGTCAGATAACGTACAACATTAGATAAGTAACTCTAAGACCAAAGTAATAAGGATAAATATCCTAAACATCACGTCAATACATTTATGTATGTACATCAAATGTTTTATCGTAAACCTGCTCCCGCTAGTTCCGTGTTCCTTTTGTTCCAGGACTTCTGAAGTGGGGCAAAGTCTCAGTTCTGTTTACAGAAGTCAGAAGACAATAACTTTAGTTCTTTAGGCTTACAAAATAAGCCCTTAGACAAGTCAAATTTTAAACTATAAATTATTATAAAATAAGATATACAAGAGTTCATTGATTTTTGTCCATTTGTGGGTGATAGAAGTACGTGCTTTACAGAGCTAGTGGGATAAAGCGAATTCCACTGCGGATTATTGTTGTTTCTACTTGCGGCCTACGGTTATGTATTCCGTTCGATAACGACACAAAGTTGTATTTTCTTACGAATGACAAAAAAAACGTGATAATCAATTGGTAAAGGTTATACCGCTCTTGCACAGCGAAACAGCATTCAGCTGTTATTGAAGCTCGTTCTCTTTATACACACTTTACTTTTAGACAGCGTTTTTCTGCTGTGTGTTCGGGAGCGGTGCGGTATAGATGAGCTTCAACCTTGTTTTACGTAAGCTTCTCATGCGAGGGGACCGGAACACTGACAGTTTGATCACTGTAAAGTACGCTCAGCTCGCAACGAGAAGCCCCTTGGACGAAAAACAATATCCCGGTAAGCATTACATGAAATCTGGGCCAAAGTCCCCATTTCCTGGTTGCCGTCCAAGTTTCCAAAAGGGACGATATTACCAAACTTAAATGACCTAGGTGTACCTAGCAAGAACGAGTGACTTTCAAAACGCCTTCTTTTAGATTAGAATGAAAATGTTCTACTATTCTTATATTATTATACGTGTTTACTTCTTAGTCGGGACATCAGCTTGTAGCTTATACAATATCAATATTATTAGTGGGTTGATCTGTTAGCATTTTAGTGGTTTCGGGCGGCCTTACCAGTTACGTAGCGGTAGAAAGTTTGTACAGCTTATAAGAAAATTTGATGATTTTTCGATTTATGGGTTACCTACGAATAAAAAATTATTATTTATTCGTAGGTTGGTGGTAATGACAAACCTACTCATTAGGCTAAGCACTGTTGCCTGTAATGATTTTAATAATTTGTATTTATTTTAGTACTTACTTATAAAATTGTTAGCGTTTATGAATTATTAAAAAAAAAAACATTTTAAGAATGGCAAAAACATTCTCGTTGAATTTTAATTGTATATAAAGTAAAAAAGATATCACGTATTTAAATTGGATAGAAAAGACGAATTTTTGTTTAAGTGATTGTACCTATGTTCCTAATTTCGTTAGATTTAAGTTTAACCTGTTGTTTTTTTTTCTTTTTTTTTTTACTTTAACCGACACAAAATAAGTTATTCAATTAAAATTAGAAATGTGATCTTACCTTTTGCGTAATCAGCAAAGGTACATTAGGTGTTCTAATAAAATGAAATACAAAATTGAGAGGTGTTTTACTTCCTATTCATTAAAGTTTAAATACACACCTTGGAATTTCGTGGAATTATGTCAATTAACTGAGATAAATAGTACATCTGCCCGAAACATAGAAAAAGTGCTCCAGTATTTTAGGAAATCAATATATAGGGAGTATAGTGCCTAGTTAATTAGTATTCATTCACTGTGCCTGCTATCTTGACGACAAGAAGCACAGCGTTTTTTTTTTTGTTTAGGGAAAATGTTATTTAATACATAAATTATTGAAGTTGAAGAAATTAATTTTACGCATTGGATAACTATTCGACCTATTCATAATTGATTGTGTTGGATTCAGTAAAAAACTGTTAAATTTCAATTATTTTATTCAAAAATCCTCATTCACTCAATACCTATAGATAACAATTTTAATCAATGTGTCCATTTCGCTTGAAACACTGTATTACATTACATAAATTCAAACTTTAGACGAACGTTTATCGCAGTTATTAATACATGCATATTTTCACCGAGATTAAATAAGAGACTGGACAAAATAAGCTTAGCACTGCACTAACATGTTTTTGAAGTTTTTTACATAGTTGTTTGCTAACCTAACTTACGAACTTGTAGCAATATATCATCATAAACAAAACATAATTAGTAGGTACTCAGACTTGCCTGCACCCAGCTCATTCGCCATCCAAATTTCAAAATCAAATTAATTTCAACAGTTCTTTTGCTTAGTGTAACATGCAAGGGCGATGCCTCGAAATGTATGAACTCTTATACTAGCCTGCCGTAGCTATGTGTGGTACATGGTTAAATAGCTTTTTTTGAGATTAACAAGTTACTTTGACGCCTCGTTCCAAAGCATAGTCTGTTGAGTTGTTGTTATAAACATGTCAGCTGTAGTAGCAACTAAAATGTTTTAAATTGTTTGAGTTATAGTTGTTCAACAATGTATTAGACATCACACATGGGTACCAAAATTAGCATCGTCTTTATCTTGACTAAACAAACTCGCGGTCACCTCGTCGAATGTCTCGAGCACTCGATTTCTCAACGAGAGACACCATGTACTACACATTCGTTGTCTCACTCGAACGTGGCTGAGACAAGACGAGAGCCTACGGGGACCCGAGACGAGACGAGCGTACCTTGTACAGTCAGCGTCAGATATAGTGTACGTTTTCAGAGTAAGCATAGACATCTGAATTCAAAAACAAAATCAATATGTTTCGAGGTCCCTGTCTATTTTCATTAGGTCGATGTATACCTGTCCACAGGTGACAATATACTTTTAGGATCTATTAACCTCGTATGTTTTTTTTATGTATATTGTTATTTATTTTTTGTATCTGCGCCAAGATTTTGATGTTTCTATCGCTTTTGTACGGAATAGATCAGGAGTCCATAATAATTTTATTTCCGAAGGATTACAAATTAAAAAGACGTTACTGAGATTTTATTTTTTTGGTTTTTATTCCGTTTACTGCTTAGATAATAGTTACTCTGTTAACGCATACACCCACTACACTTATATAAAATTGAAATCCTGCAAATTCTTTTTTTTTGGCTAGGCTCAGCGCTTAGAGTGGTCTGAAGCTGCCTGTACACACACGTGCTCGGCCTGTCTCGGGGTATCTTTACTGCGCTAGTACCATCGCTAACAGTCTTGCTCCAATCTGTGCAACACTCGTCGGTACTCGTCTTCCACGCTGGAGTACTGGCCGGCGAGGCGGCCTTGCGTCTCGCTCAGGCCTGTGCTGGTGATAGCCGCGGCGTATTCCTCCGGTTTCAGGACCTTCTCGAGTTTTTTCATTTCCAACTTCTTTTTCTGTAAATGGTATTGAGTTGGTGTGGTTAGATTCTTGCTAGGAATAGTTTGACTAATTCTTAGCGCTGAATAAGAGTCAGGACAGAGGCGGCCTGCGGTGGCGGCCAGTACAACTTGACAAATATTGTGTTGTCAAATTGTACTAGGCGACACCGCAGGCAACGTCTGCCTGGGAGACCTTTAAAACTGTTCCTGAGTACTAGAGTGCCACACCCAGCAGTACATACCTGGAAGGGCGCATTGAGCCTGTTCTTGACATCGAGTCTGTAGTTGAGGTACATGATCTTGTCGGAGGTGTTGGTGTGCTTCAGACGGAGGATCTCGTAGACGCGCCGCGACTGTTTTTTGTTTATTTTGAACTTCTGCTGCGCCTGGCTTGCCATCTCATTTGAAAACCTGGTGGAAATTAATAAATACATAATTTTTGTACCTATATAAACTTTTAAGCGTTGTAATGTATTATGTTTGTGTCATAAATTTAATAAAATTGAAGACGCGAAAGTTATTGTGTGAAGACGCATGTGACCATGTCGCTTTTTACTAGGATCTCCAATAATACTAATCAGATCAAAATCTTTGGCTTACATGTACTGTACATAAAATAATCCGACTTAAATATTAGGCACTTTTATCCGGAAATAGCGCGAGGACGCAGACATAAACTAATGTATAAAAATAATGAATTTAATTTATTCAAGTTGGTTTCGCTGTACTGAGATACTGAATAATAGGTAGTGAAACTAGTTCTGAAAGGTTATTCTAACAAATAACAGATCTTACCCTTGAAACAGTTTTTCCGGTGCATACGCTGGAAGTGATTCACAATTTTTCACGTCAACAAAATCTCTGATCCTCTGAAACTCTTGCGATGGATCTTCTACAGTGATGTCCACGACTTCTGGTAGTATGGTGTAGTGTGCATAGATCGCCTGATATCAAACAATGTCTTACAAATCTACAAATAACCCTGAAATAGCTGATTTGCCTGCAAGGTTGTATGTCTGTATCTATGGTAATTGGCGACCTCTATGGCGCAGCTGGCAAAGCAAAAGACGCGCAGCCTTTTGCCACTTGCGAAGCAGGATGTTGCTGGTTGCTGGGTTCAATTCCCGCATCGGGACAACTGTTTGTACGATCTGCAGATATTTGTTTCAGGTGTTCAAGGTGTTTTCTATGTATGATAAAAATATTTATGTATGTAATGTATTAAGTACATATAAGAATTATCTAGTGCCCATAACACAAGGTCTGCTTAAATTGTGGTTAGATGATGCGTGGATTGTCCAGCATTATTTTTCGTTATTTATTTACTTACCTTTATAAGGTGCGCACAGAGCCCTAGCTTCCTAAAGGGCGGCAGCGTGAGCACTTGCGAGATGCGCGGGCGCAGGTGCGTCGGGTACGCGTAGTAGCGGTACACGGTCCCGTACCCAGCCGTCGCGTACCGGGCGCGCCCTTCGCTTGACTGGAACTTCTCAAATCTGGAATGGATATTGAGTTCCTCTTAGTGTGTCACTGAGATTAGTATTAGCGTTGCGTTTGCACACCTTTTTTAGTGATATAAAGTATGTATATATACTCCTAAGTCTATATCTATACAACATTTTAGGTTCACAACCAATCAGTAGTTCTGGTGTTGTCTTTAGCAAAAAGAAATGTATATTCATTATAACAAATTCCACACAGGCAACATCTACACATTCAGCAAGGCTTATAAGTTAGATACTCACACTGTGAAAAATGTCCACTGGTCATCATCCACATCTATGAATGATGCTGCATCCACATACCACAGCAGGAATGTCTGTAGTCTCTCGTGGAAGTTCAGGAACCCCGGTGTAGCTGTCTCGCTGAAGTATACTTCGAAATTACGTTTTTCTCCACCATCAACTAAAACAAAATGGTGCATTATTTGAGAAGCACATAACTTATCTAACTATAATAGTATAGTGCAGTTGTAACTACATGGTTACTAACTAACTAAGTTGCTAACATTAGAAATGCGAAAGGTATTCAGCCTCTGTCTCTGTTACTTTTTCACGCCTAAACGGATAGTAGTGAAATTTGGTGAGGGGATAGGTGGTATATCAGAGGAGATAAATGCAACTTTTTATCCCGGCAAAACGAGTGCGAAGCCGTGGGCGGAAACTAGTAGATAAAAAGATTTTAGGAATGCTAAAAAATATTTAGTAACAATTCCGTGTAAAAGTAATTACCATGTAAACAGAATTGTAACAAAATATTTTTCATCCTAATATTTTGCAATGGATTTCCGCATAGTAAAACCTGAATCTTTTATTAACTAGCTGCGCCCCGCGACTTCACCCCCGTGGAAATTGATTGCACACCCCTTAGGGGAAGTTTTGTAAAAATAATAAATATGTGTATCATTATTTACTCTATAGTTTATTTATACTGATTTTTAAGTGAATCAAACCAAGGAATAATAACTTTCCATAGAAACTTTCCCACCCTTTTTAACCCCCTCAGAAGTTAATTTTTGAAAATTACATTTTTCTGTGTTATTCTAGAACTTAAACTAGTAGGTATTTTCCATAGAAACTTTACCACCCTTTTTAACCCCCTCAGAGGTTAATTATTAAAAAATAGATTTTTCTGTGTTATTCTAGAACTTAAACTAGTAGGTATCTACACAATGTGGTACCAAACATTCACACAAACTTTCACATTTATAATATTAGTTTCATTTTAGGAACACATTAAAAGAACTAGTCAGGTATACTAGAAATAAGGTTAAAAGAATTGAAAGTAGTTCTTACATGGTTTGACAGTGAAAGCATGGACTAACTCTCCCTGGGGTTTGAATAACACATCCTTTTCCAACTTTGATACAAAATGGTCCAAGTTTGTTGTGTAACCAGGGGATAGTACTTTTTTCAATGCACCTTCCACATCATCTGCTTTCATGCCATCTGATTTTGAGGGTTCAATCTGAAAATACAAGTTAGGATTTAGCCCCACATGCGTTAAGCCTCAAATCATTTGTGTTTATTCAAAAACACCTTTATTCTTACAAGAAATATATTTTGTAATTTGATGTATTTGTATGATTTGACAACTTACTAACACAAATAGATACTAATAAACTACCAATACTACTAATAGTCTAATAACAAAATATACAGGACGTCCCACGGCTATGCCACATGGAGAGAAAGTACCTTGAATATTGTAGATTTTACTGAAAGAAGACATTATTTTAATTTAAAAAACAATTTAAACTGCATTCATAGATTTTGATATAATTACATGGTTGAAAGGGGAATCGAACCCGCTACACAAGGTAATTTTTATCTCGTGTAGCGGTTCTATTCTTGATTCAACCATGTAATTATTTAAAAATCTATGAATGCAGTTTAAATTGTTTTTTAAATTAAAATAATGTCTTCTTTCAGTAAAATGTTCCAGCTACAATATTCAAGGTACTTTCCCTCCATGTGGCATAGCCGTGAGACGCCCTGTATATTATTATAGTATGTAAGCCCTCACACATTTAGGATATAATTTGATTTCTTAATAAAATAGATAAATATTTATTTAGAAATATTTAATCAGGCACTCACATCACATTAAGGATTCTGGTGCATGCCCCTCAGAATAATTGTTAGCAATAGCTATATAGGTTTATTTGTATAAAAAAGTTCTTGATAGTTCATTGCAATTTTCTAGCAACTAATAAAGAAATCAAGTAATTTTATATTTTTGTCAGCACACCCATTTTTGACACCCTAAATATTTATTTAAATTTTTAACCTTAGATTGACCATAATCTAAAGGTGACCAATAAGGCAAATCAGGGGAGGCTTGCGTCCAGCTGTGGACCAATATAGGCTGTGGAGGTAAGGTGAGGTGACCACAGTTTCACCTAATAAACTATAATTACTTTACAGAAGTCACTGTTACTCACTTTATCAGAATATTTGATGCCAAGGAAGGGGTGCAGGCCCCCAGCGCTGTAGTACAGTCTGATATGTAAGTCTGTGTAGCCAAAGATATTCTCATTCTCCCCAAACACCTGGTGGCACATCTCCGGCCCGAAGCTAGTTTCCTCATTCTCAATATCATCGGGAGTCCTCACTGAAACCACTGCTCTGTTATTGTTTGATCTTGGTTAAAAGTAAACAGAGAATGACACAACAAAATCAATATTTTCTTAAAATGTTGATTATTTTCATGAAAAATATTACTGTTTTTTTTCAATACTTTCGATATTGTTAGTGGGAATTGGATAAAAAAGCTTAAATTTGTATAAATTTTTATGTTTCTGTTGTTCTAATATATAGGTATTGTAATTAACTAGTGTAATTGGTTGTAATGTAATCGTGCTAGTTAATAATTAAATAAAATAAATAAATAAAAAATAAATAAATAAATAAATAGTTAATTCATAAAATACACAGGAATATTGCAGGATGATAAGAATTTCTGTTTTGGTTATTATCACTTCTAACATAGGTATCTATATCGCTTGTTTGCGACAACGATGACATTACTCAAAAAACACCATTTTGGAGTTAAGTATACAGCTAAGTTCAGAAAAAAATCTAGTTTTTTCCTGCAAAACGACATTTCTCTAAGGGGTAAGGTTAGAGCAGGACAAAATATATGACAGTATTGCGCTGTCTCATCCTGTGTATTGGTTTGCGACAAGAAGGTCATTACTCAGTAGTGGTGCAATTGTGTTCGCGAAGAGTTGTGCATGTTCTCTTCAAGGACGACATCGTTTTGGTTTTGACGTTCTACGTGAAAAGTTTTGTTTAATATTTTATAAATTGGTTTCGAAAATAGTGTATTTAAACAAAATATGTCATTTTTGCTCAAAATAATTAGGTAATAATGTGTGTATTTATTTTGTGGTATGTCAGTTTAGCAGAAAAAAGTAGGAACAGTAAAAGTATTATAATAAAATATGACGTAATTGATTGTAAACAAAACACAAATGACAGATTTTAGTTAAAAATTTAGTCAAAAAAGGTCACTCCTGCTGAAATTTTTTAGGTTGTTTTTGTATTTATTGAGAACTATCTTTAGTTAAAACGTTTTAGGTAAAATATAACATACATTTAGTGACCGACGTTAAATTATTGATTTGCAGTCGATTCGCTACAATGGCACAATCATGGAGTTCAAGGAGCAAAAAAATATTGGCAGGAATGAAGCAACCGATGAAGATCCTACATTGGATAAAAGTAGTATAGTGTTCTGCCTAGTAACTACCTTAAAAATTCTACTGATAATAATTATCGCTCTATTGATTAAAAAAAGTATTTTTTTGTTGTATTTTAATTTTCTAGGCTATGAAAGACAACAAATCCAGGCTCCACCTGCGTTCGTTAAACCTATTCAGATATCACCCGATTTCGATGAGTTACCACCGGAGTTAGAGAGATGGGGATAGGGCGCCAATAGACCTCGGAACTTGTGTTTATAAGTACCTGTAACAGGTTTCATCGACTAATCTATCTAAACTAATAGATAAACTAATAGAAAAAACTAATAGATAATTAGATTAGTTAATATATAAACTAATCTAATGCATACATAAAACTTTTTTGATTGGACGGATGCTTGTTCTAAAATGGGGGTGAATATTAAGAAGAACGAAGAAGGAAACTCTGTAAAGATAGCTGATGTTAAAATACTCACAGTTCAAATAAACAGCCCTCCTACCATGTTCTACAAGACATCTTATGCTGAAGAAGAATTCAAGAGGGCAGTTCTTATAAAAAAGAAAACAATGATAGAGAAATAGACGTCAAGAAGGCGTATCATAGAAAACCGGATGTAACGGAGCGAAAGAAACCGGATTTGTTGAATTTAAGCAATAAAAATTTAATCCCAGGGTTCTACGCCCATTTCATAATGCTTTGTAAGAACCATAACGGACTTTGCCTTATATTGATTGCATTATAATCTTTGCGTTTATAATTTTTTTTTCTGATTTTGTTATAAGTTTGTACTAATGAATAATAGTCTGATTAATCTAAGTAAGTTATAATAAGGTATTTAAGCTAATTTCCTTGGAAATGTAATGAAGACTGATTAGTTGTTAGCTAAAATCGTTGACTTTTATAGTTTTAGCTAACGTTTTTAATGACCGAAACAGATTTAGAATTTAGATGTGTCTATGTTTCGGTTAATTTTGTTGTGAATTCTAATAAAAGATTTTTCTATAATGTCACTTTTTGTTTTATGTAAGTAAATCAAAAACTAAAATTTAAATGACATATTGTCAGTAATGTCCTAAGTCAAAATAATACAAAAAAATATGTTAGTTTTTCTGTAAGAATGACACATTTATTATCCTTATTCCATAAAAATACGGTTAAAATTTCAGGAGATAATCGTGCATAATATTTGCTGATATATTTTAATAAGTATTGAATCAGGCAATATTTTACTTTTAGGAAGTTACTTTCAAAAAGCCATAATTAACGAAATATAATTTTTCAAACCTTAAAAATGCTCTGCTGTAAAATCGTGTTTTTTGAGTAATGCCATCGTTGTCGCAAACAAGCGATATCATAGCGAGGTTGACAACAATACAATACAATACACGAGGCTTCAGATTAATAGGTAGTTCTATCTTTACATGTTACCTACCTACACCTACAAAGATAGAAAGTAAACGTACCCAATTTGAGCTCCAGAACTTCGTTTCCATCCACTACCAAATGGCACAGGGCATCAGTCATCTTTATTTTTAGGAAATAACATTAAATAGATACTGCTTCCCGCCGAAACGGTTGATCTGATCCGCACTGGCGGCGGCTTGAAAAGGTTGTATTTTAATGGATTCGTTTAGTGGTGTTTCAAAAGAACTGGCCAACACTTTTTGGAAACATAAGCAACAAAACAATTTTATAACGTCATGAGTTAATGAGTTCCAGAGCGATTCCGACCAAAACTGCAAAAAAATTTGTTCAGTTGAATTTTGGAAAGGAAAATGAAAATGACCAACCACCATTTGGCAACAAAATCAAAAACAGTATGTGAATTTGTGTGACATTGACATTGGCTTAGCTTGACACTTGTTTTCATGACAAAGCAATTACTTTACACTTCTCTTTTTCACTATTTTATGCATAATTAAATTTTTTCTGTGTTTTTAATAAACCGATCGCAATAATTTTGAAGTTTTGAACCGATCTTATTATTTTTTAAGTTTATGACACTCCTTACTGACACTGGCAGAGTCGTAGCGATAAGCAAGCGGCGCCATTAAGAAAGAAGTTGAAGTTGAAGTTTTCACTTTATTAACGCTTTCACTGCCCAGCCGATGTGTCCTGCAAGTACGCGCCCCGCGTTACACTACTACCTACTACATTAGACACACCATCTACTTTTCCACGTGCGTCACGGGCACTCGATGTGTTAAGCTAGAATACGACTGGTCCCGGTGAACGACTAAAGCATGAAAGTATTCCTTGCGCAAATGACCTAATGCCAAAGTGTTTCTATTAAAGGCGGACCTTTCCAACTGTAATAGCGAACAATATTAGTTCACCCGCAGTTGACAATGACGACTATTATTTTGGGGATGGCTATTGGTACGCAACCGAAACTATGCACCTTAGTTATAACACTTATAACTGACTGATATTTTTTATTATAAGAATAATTTTATTGTAAAATTGTGTTAATCAAAGTTAGGTACATGAAGGTAAGTTACATTACAGTAAGTATCAACAATTTTATCCTATTCGGACATACAATCTTAGTCTAGGCACATGATCATCTAATGTCAAAAAATTCCTTCAAATTGTAATGAACGTTATTAACAAGCCACTTCCTTAACTTAGGTTTAAACATGTTTCCATCAAGTTGTTTTAGTTCTACTATCCGTAGGATATTATTGTTCTGTGAGTTCTACTGGTAAATTATTGACTACTGGTAAATATAAGACTTTGATAGCTGTTATGTACATATGTGCTTATGTGGAACATTGAATTGTTGATTTGAGGTATACATAGGTTAAACTTATATTTATTTCGCAAGCTATCAGATCTAATAGATTTTATGTTGAAGAATGTTGAGTTATTTTTTAAGATTAAGCAAATCTCTAAAATGAATATCGCAGTTAATGTTAGAATATCATTGTCTTTGAAAAGATCCCGCAAAGACTGAGTACTCTCTAAATTAATATGGCTCTAATGCATTTTTTTTTTCATAACAAAAACTGATTGGACTTCAACTGAGTTTCCCCAAAAAATCACCCCGTAGCTTAATTAAGGGAAAACGTGTCCATATTACGCGTTCTTTGCTACCTGTTTTGACAAAACATTACTTAAAATATGGAGAGCATAACAGTACTTAGATATTTTGCTATTTACTTTATTAATATGACATTTGCAATTTAAACAGGTGTCAATTCCTATCCCAAGAAAGTTTATTTCACTGACTTATTCTACCGTATTGCCTTGGTTACAAATTTTTAGGTTTACTGTAGGTGTTTTGTAGTTTTCAAATCTGAGACATTTTGTTTTATCAATATTAACTTTTAAATTTAGACTACCTAGCCAAGTAACTATTTCCTCAAAAATTTTACAAAACCAACGACGGATACTTTCCTAAACGAATAAGAAATAAATAATTTTAGTAAAACCCCCGACTAAGAGGAATGGATAAAACAGCAATGTTATTATTATAATAATATTTAAAGGTGCTTACATTTCATCATTACACATTTTAAGTTAGATTAAGTTACACTTACCTACGTAAAGTTTGTACATAATGTAACCATAAGTTAACCTTTATTTTACTGATATACCCATTTAACGTGTTCCTTTATTATTAATTTTATTGTTTAGTTGAGTTATTTATAAATGTTGTGCATGCTGCGGCGCGGCGTCCCCTAAATGTGGAAACACATAGTTCTTAAGATCTTGCAATGTTTATTAGTAGCCTCTAAGTGATTCGCACGTAGGATGCCCTTTTTAATAAATAAATAAATATAGGTACAATAGGAACGTCTTCATAGAATAAAAAGGCTACTTCTTTTTTTTTTATTGTAAAGAAGGCTATTTCTTAGTAGTACTTCTAGCTCTATGGCTACTATACTATGACTAAATCCCGAATTTAAGTCCCCAATGTAATTGAAGCATGTTTAGAAAAAATAAAATACGTTGTGTTTCCCAAGATTTTTTTATTCATCCGAGCCATCAGCCATGCATCCTTAGGATCTAAACATATTTCATCTTTGAATATCTCAGAAACCTGACGCTTTAGGATATTATTTTTGAAGGCATTTTTTATTTGTTTTAGTATCTTTTATCCAAATATATAATTTTATTGTGCGCGATGAGTTTGAAAATAAAAATACCTACAAATGTTAGGGCCACCTTCCATACAAAAATCTTCAAACCCCATTCTGTAATTTTCATAATTTCTGAAATATTTTGAAAAAAACGCGAAAAATTGACCATTCCAATGGAATCATTTTCAATAGCAAGGGCTGGTACCTCACCGGTTTGTACATCTCAAAACAGTTTTTGAATATTCTGTAGGTTAGGTACCATACTTCTTAAATTATTTTGAAAAAAGTTTAAAGATTTACCATTACCCCCTAATTTCCGAAGTTCGCAGAGTGATCCCCTATGCGTGTCCTCTCTTTTTATTTTATTTTATACTAATACTCTTCGATCAGGGAGGGAGGGTGATTTCCTTCATCCGTATGTACATTTACCAGCCCTATTTTATTAGTCTTGTTTTATCAGCCTTGTAAACCCCTGGATTTTATTTTGGTTTATTCCATTTACGCATATAATTAGTTGAGCACAAGTGCTCTAATAAACCAGAGCTTACATTCCATAATGTAATTTTTATAAGTGTAGGTTTAGGGTTTAAATAAATAAATAAATAATTGTCGAACTTTCGAAAAATTGCTCTGCGTTCGTCACTCACACGGGTCTGTGTTCTGTGCCCACACTTGATCTTGTTTTTATTTTTTTAGGCTAGCAACATTGTTCAGAAACGAAATTTGAATTTTGTTTGCAAGTCAACGTCTTCTCAACGAACGTAAATTTTCAAAACATTCCGAAAACTGTGAAATTGGTGAATTCTTTTTGAAATACTATTAAAAATTGTGCTCACGATAGTGGTGTTACAAAAGTGTGGTGATTTTTCAACATGACGTCCGAAAAAGGAAGTAGAAAAGACAAAAATCAGAACATTCAAGTGTTCGTTCGCCTCAGGTAAATTTTCTTTCGATTTCTCTGGAGTGGCTTTGCAATCAAAAACCATAATGTTATTTGATAATAAATATTGTTGGGCAATTCACTCACACAGCATCATCTAAAAAATCATGCTTTCTGAACTACAAGCTTTATGGAGATAAACATCCTTGCACAGCATCCTTGCACTTGAAGCCACCTTCTGTCTACATATCTCTGTGTTGCGTCGTAACCTTATCCTAAAAGGTTCAATTTGGAGCCAGCATTCGCTTGTTATACAGAAACTTGCACTTTTACATGAAATCTTTCTATGGTCCCTAAAATGTTGTCAACAATGGTTTTTTGCATTACTTTTTGAAT
Source organism: Eupithecia inturbata (assembly GCA_963662085.1). Lineage (NCBI taxonomy): Eukaryota > Metazoa > Arthropoda > Insecta > Lepidoptera > Geometridae > Eupithecia > Eupithecia inturbata. Next base: position 1,148,411 of record OY759196.1, on the reverse strand, counting down.
GAAATCTATTGGTTAACCAATGTTTTTAATTTCTTACAGACCTCTCAACCAACGTGAGCGTGACATCAAGTCCTTCGGGGTCATTGATGTAGTACATAACAGAGAAGTGGTTGTAAGACAATCTCAACAGAGCAACCACACTAAGAAATTCACATTTGACAGGGCTTTTGGACCTCCGGCAAAACAGGTAACATACCAAACCAAAGAGAAACAAAGGCCTCCTTTACTACTTCCTTACGGAAGGAAGGGCTTTAAGCAATAATGAGATCCGGCAGACTTAAGATAAGAAAAGGACCTAGGCAAAAGGGAATGGAAAGTTTAAGTCTCCTTTTTCTAAGAGTTGGGCTAAAGGGGCCTGGGTTAATAAGGCAGAATACATACTCTTCCATCCTATATTAGTACCCCCACTTATGTTAAGTGTAGGAAAAAATAACATGTAATTTATTAGCAAATATTGATGCAGAAGGTAGGTGTTATCCTCTCTACCTCTCTTCTCCTCTTTACATCATCACTATCAGTACATAATAGTCCAGTGGGGGTATAAAAAAGGCCTCTCCTAATGAGTGCCATAGCACCCTGTCTTTAGCTTGCCATGTTCAGCATCAGCCAGCAATGTTTCACATCTTTTAAATCCCAGTTAAAACTTTTATACGATAATTTGGACAATGTTTCAGGTGGAAATTTACCAAGAAGTGGTCAGCCCGCTCATTGAGGAGGTGCTGGCAGGATACAACTGCACTGTGTTTGCGTATGGACAGACGGGCACGGGAAAAACACATACTATGGTTGGAGAAAGTACAGGAGATGAACATACGTGGCAGAATGTAAGTACTTAACTGCTCATTTGTTTTGATATACCTGTTGCATTCAATTGCTGGCAGCACCTCCCAGAGCCGGAGATGGAGATGTGCGTTGTGGGCCATGAAGTTGTTAATCATTATTTCACAATGCAAATAGGGCTGGTTTTTTAAGAGGTGTAAATTTTTCTGTTCATTTTCATCCCTAGGTACTTATTATATAATTAAATAAATAATTAATTTTTATGATGCTTTAAAAACCAAAAATTGTTCCTAGTTTTAATTTATCCGATGATACCAGTTTTAAAATATTTTCCACAATATTTCTTATGGTTTTTAAGCACTTTTGTTTACAGATATCTAGTATTCTAGAACCCACTGCAGTCATAAATTTAACCTTTTATTATAAAAATCTGACCGCATTTGAGCAGCGCTATGCTACGCTCCGTAACAAAATATTATTTCAAACATTTTGTATCATATAATAATAGGTCCCACTCCGAGCGGCGGCGGCGTAAAATGTCCGACGGACCAGTCCGACCTTTATACATAAAGAAATATTTTATAACTAGCCGTTTACCAAACATATAATATTAATAATGATGCTTCAAGCCTTATCTTCCACAATAATTCCAGGACCCCCTGGCCGGTATTATCCCCCGCTCGCTCTCCCAACTGTTTGACGAGCTACGTCTCTCCAACACGGAGTACACAGTCAGAGTCTCGTACCTAGAGCTTTACAACGAGGAGCTGTTCGACCTGCTCTCGCCTTCCGAGGATAACTCCAAGCTGAGGATCTATGAGGATGTTACCAGGAAGGGCAGCAATATTGTTAATGGGCTGGAGGAGATTACTGTAAGAAAATAAGTATTATGAAAAACAGGACAGTATGAATATCTCGTCTAAACCTATCTAAACATTAGTTACTTTAATTAGATGTACCTAAGAATTTTATATTTTGAAAAAATGTAGTTAAAATGTAAAATGTGGTTGTTGTAGTAGCGTGTGGAATAAAAATAGGCGAAAGAACACCTCATTTGGACTCGAAACAAAATTTGACTTTCGCTAACCTAACGTTAACGCATTGTAATTTTAAACTCGCACAGTCAGGAACACATGAACTAGGTATATTTCTCGCAATTTTGGCTTTGAGTTTCCCTACTTTTCCACAAGATAAAGGCGATATGAGATAAATCTGCCATGGCGGTCGATCCCTCCAACTCAGCATGTGGAGGTCGTAAGAACCGACTAAAGGAACCCACCAGAGAGTGACAGCAGCTCCCTTCTGTGTATTTTTAACATCTTCACCATGATCACTAATCTACCTACCAAGTGCGATGATAGGTTTCATATGAAAGTTATAGAAAACCCCCATGAATCATGTGGAGTAGTGGAAGAACCTTTTGGTGGAGTGTTCCCGGAGCGCTTCTATGAGAGAAAGAAGATCAACTGTTGCAGAATGTAATATGAATGTCCTTGATGTGGTCTCATTTCAAGTGTTCTGGCGGAACAAACTTCCGTTGCCGCTGTCACATTGTATAAGTCCACATATATCATTCTTGTAAATATTGATGAACTAGTTACTAAGATATCATATGGGACTGACTTAGTCATTGTTAGACTCGAAACAACGCTAATTAAATTAGAATAGAAAAAGCGTGGTGATTATGACAAAATCTCCTTGCTTGGAGGAGGCGCGTTTCGGCCGTGGACGTAGTTGTGTTAGCAGCACAAGGTAAATACCCGTAAATATTAAAGACATAAACTGCGTGATTGTTGTGCAGGTGTCCAATAAGAACGAAGTGTACAAGATAATGGCGCAGGGGCAGGAGAGGAAGCGCGTCGCCTCTACACTCATGAACGCGCAATCCAGGTATTTTATCATCTTCTATGTACAGGTGAAAATATATACCCATTTTTACCCCAGACGCAAAGAGGGGTATTAGTTATAACTAGGTTTACATTAAGTGTATTTGTGTCAAGCAAGGTGATCATGGCAACACCCCCTTTGTATGAGGGAGGCAGGTTCAGCTGGACGTACGTGACATTGTAGCTCCAAACGTATAATAAGGTTGTATAAAGTCTCTGATTATGTTAGAGGAACAAGAATATAAATATAAAAAAAACTGATTTAGATTTAGTTTCAAACTAATTTGTTGATATTGTTAAAAATTTATGAAAATTGTTTCATGTTATGATTTTCATCTATGTTGTTGGAGGTTTATGGATAAATTTGCTTATTTCCCTCAAAGTAATACGTCGTTTTCTATATTGCAGCAACCGATCCAAATCCATTTTCAAAAGAAATATGTTTACGTGAGTGACTACCCGCTTTCCTTAATTGTTGACATGGTTTCTGCAATATCATTTTGTAACGTATTGTAGATCAACATCTCGCTCGGTTCGATACTATCGATACACGTCGCAACAAACTTCAAATTATATCCAGTAGGTACATATATTAGGTCCTTACATATGAAATTGGCGTTTTTCGTACTGGCCACTTTAATCACAAATTTCTCCTCTTTGGTAAGGAATTCCAAATTCAAATTTGTACAGCTATGTATACTCATGTATTTGTGCTTCGATGATCGTCATTCATTTGTTTTTTTTCTTCTGTTTTTTTCTGTTTGCGTCACTCATTTTACAAAATGGAAAACTTAAAATATCGCATTATTTACGAGTACGAGTTCCGCCGTGGCACTAGTGCTGCGGAAACAACTCGAAGGGTGAATGATGTGTATGGCGGTCGTGTTGCAAAAGAAAACACAGTTCGTTTTTGGTTCCAACGTTTTCGTTCTGGAAATTTTGACCTGCAGAACAAGCCCCGTGGACGGCCTGAGACTCAAGTTGATAATGAAGAGTTGAAGGCTATTGTGGAAGCGGATCCATCGCAAACCACGTCCGAGTTAGCTGCAGGCTGCGATGTTAGTGATAAAACTGTTTTAATTCACTTGAAGCAAATTGGGAAGATTAAAAAGCTTGAAAGGTGGGTACCTCACGAATTGACTGAAGCAAACCGGCAAACGCGCGTCGACTGCTGCGTTACATTACTAAACCGGCACAATAATGAAGGTATTTTAAACCGAATCATTACCTGTGATGAAAAATGGGTTCTTTACGATAATCGGAAGCGCTCAGCGCAATGGTTGGATCCTGGCCAGCCAGCCAAATCCTGCCCCAAGCGAAAATTAACCCCAAAAAAGTTACTTGTAAGCGTTTGGTGGACTAGTGCCGGTATGGTTCATTACAGTTTTCTCAAATCTGGCCAGACTATTACGGCTGATGTCTATTGTCAGCAATTGCAAACCATGATGGAAAAGCTAGCGGCTAAACAACCTAGGCTGGTCAATCGCTCCACGCCACTGCTGCTTCACGACAACGCTAGACCACACACTGCGCAACAGACGGCTACTAAATTAGAAGAGCTTCAATTGGAAAGTCTAAGACATCCTCCGTACTCCCCGGACCTTGCTCCAACAGATTACCATTTTTTTCGAAATTTGGATAACTTCTTGCAAGGGAAAAAATTCAACTCCGATGGGGCAGTCCAAATCGCCTTCAAAGATTTTATTGATTCCCGTCCGACTGGTTTTTTTAGTAAAGGGATCAATGAACTACCTATAAGATGGCAAAAGTGCAAAGAAAATAATAGTTCATACTTTGATTAATTAAATATATTATATTAAAAAATATTCGACTTTTTGTTCCTCCCATACAAAACGCCAATTTCATATGTAAGGACCTAATATATACGGTAAAGCTGGCGCGATCCTCTTTTGTTTTTCGGATACTGGAGGCCTGGCTTTATGATGTCATCAGCGTGGATAATTGTACGAAAGAAACAAAAGAACCGCGACAGCTTTTAAAAATTTATCTGTATTGTACCTACGTTAATAGTTTTCGAGATATCTATGTATCTATCTTTCTGTAGATTGTTTGCAACAGTCTGCAGTTAGCTTAGTTGTTTTAATTGTAAATACTATATTTAATTGTTTTTATTATTTTATTGTGGTTTTCTTTGATAATACAGGCCCTATCTATGTAGATATTTGGCAAACAATTTTCTGGTTGTCACATATATCTAATATAATAAAAGTATAATGGACTGTCTGTCGTTATTTTAAGTTCTATAGACATTATTTTAGCTTATGGTATTCCGAAATAAATAAATAAGCCATATATTAAAAGAGAATGTTGTCCCCAGCCGCTCCCACACAGTGTTCACAATCGTGGTGCACATGCGGGAGAACAGCGCAGAGGGCGAGGAGCTCGTCAAGATCGGGAAACTGAACCTCGTCGACCTCGCCGGCTCAGAGAACATCAGCAAGGTAACGATGTGGCGGCTCCCACCGCTCCACGAGAGTCGCGCGACGCCGTGAAAACAGTCCAGAACATAGTGATGTCCCGGTCTAAAGACTAAACTGAAGCTATGGACAGTCTGTGTCACTTCCAGGTAGCAAACTGGACCTTGATCGACCACAGCTCTAAAGAGTCTGAGGATACTCAAGTCAAGCACTTAAGGTCCTATTCCGCTACTTGTTGAGGTTCATCGTGCCCTGTGATCATACTTGCGTGTTTCATTTTATACAGCGTACATAATGGTGTCGATTCAGATGTTCCCAAAACTACGAGCTAATTTGACAGCACTAAAAAATAAATCGTCACTTTCATAACGATTGACCACTGCAAATTAGTTTAGTTTTGGCGACATCTGATTCGAAACCAATAGCGTTAATTCTCATACTTTCCTACCCCCAGGCCGGCTCAGACAACCCCGCGAAACGCGAACGCGCTCGGGAATGCGTTAACATCAACCAGTCTCTCCTAACGTTGGGCAGAGTTATCACCGCGTTAGTCGAGAGGCATCCTCACATACCTTACAGGTAAATACAAACATACTCATCGTCCTTGGTCTTATACTCCTCTACAATATAACTAAGATATCAATTAAAAGAAGAATGGTTTCTGTATTGTTCGTTTGCCGGCAATTAGATGACTTGTAAGGCTTATACAAAAATAGACAACAGTACTTTTCATTACGGATGTAAGCGGGTTAACTACGAACCTTACTTATGTTGAAAGAACACCAACGTTTCATCCCTTAAGGCGGGATCTTCAGGGTGAGTGTGGTTCTAGATGCGCGTGTTCCTCGTTCCTCTGAGCACTACGCAAGAGCACTTGTTGAGCCCGTTCTTTATGGCGCGTAAAAGTTCCGACAGCTTGACTGACATGATCCCATGTGACTACCACAGTCACATGGGATCATGTCAATGTTACAATGGTGTGAGGAAGAGGAAAATACCCACCAGGCTCTCGGAAGATATACGCGCCGTAAAGAATGTTGACACCAATAGCTCGGCGGTGGTAGAACACTGTATTGACGAAGGACCATCGCATAAGTACGTTTTGACAAAGCCCGTCTTGTCTAGGAAAAATGATTTGTTCTCCGCAAGATACGCGAGGCGATAGAAATGGACGACGGCGCATCTACAACAAAGACAGAGGTGCCTACCCTATACCATCCTCCTGGAAGCCGTGTCTCCATGAGAAGTCTAATAGCAGTATAAAGCCGGGGGTCGATACTGTTATTTTCGTGTGCATCCCGAGGAGACCAACACCCGCCACAGTGAGATCTCTGCGAGATGACTGGAGCATCAACAAGCAGCGCACCCATCACCACCTCCGCCCATGCGCCCGCGGCGCGGGCGCTACGAGTGTTCTTGCGTAGTGCTCGGAGGGATGCGATGCGGAACGCGTGCGTCTAGAAGCATACTCACCCTGAAGAAGTCCCTCGTTAACCCTAGTTAACCCGCTTACATCCATAATGAACTCGTCAAACAAAAATACTTATATTTTACTATAAAAACTATCGTATAGTTTTTATAGTAAAATATAAGTATTTTTCCTAAATTTTAGTTTTCGTTTTAATAGACGAAAATCGTTGCAGCCGTTCTAATATTCAATGTCATATGTATGTAGGTAGAGCCAAGTAAAAACGGCGAATTAAGATTTTTTGTTAAAAATATCACGTAATTTTCAGAGAATCAAAACTAACACGCATCCTCCAAGAATCCCTCGGAGGTCGTACGAAAACCTCCATAATCGCCACAATCTCTCCCGGCCACAAGGACCTAGAAGAAACCATGAGTACATTAGAATACGCGAACCGAGCCAAGAACATCCAGAACAAGCCGGAGGTCAACCAGAAGATGACCAAAAAGGCTATTCTAAAAGAGTATGCAGAAGAGATTGATAGATTGAAGAGGGATTTGCAAGCCTCTAGGGATAAAAATGGTCAGTTTTTCTTCGGATCAATTCATACCGGAATGACAGCGACGCGGCGAGCACTTTCAGTATTAATAATTTTATATTTATTTACATACTGAACTGACCAGTACCGCTTAAAAAGCTCGAGTTCGCTAAAAAGTTGCGCGGTGCCGCGCGTCGTGTCATCTTTACAGCTCACGTCGCCGCGGCTGGCCGCGAGATTGTATGCTAGATAGCTAACACGATTAGAGGAAGCATGCCACTGCCATCTTAAATTTATGCGAACACCACTCGCATTTTCGGTTTAATTTCCGTTCATTCAGAATTTCTGATTTTGTCTTTATTTAGACCAATCAAGCTGTAGGTATACTAAATCAAATATAGATGTCCATTACGAAATGAAACGAGCCATGTAGTAGTCATTGAAAACTATAGAATTCTATGTAATTCATATATAATAAAATAAAAAAAATCGTGGCTTAGATAGCGCCTCTCGATCTCCGACGCAAGTTTTCTCCAGGCATATCAGTTCTGAGCTGACTCGAGCAAGCTAAGTAGCATAGAAAAAACATCTACTAATAAATTTGTTGTATGCAGGAGTGTACCTAGCGACAGACACATACTCGGAGATAACTCTGAAGCAGGAGGAACAACGCAAGGAGATTCAGGAGCTGTTGCTGCAAAAGCGGGCTGTCGAGGAGCAGAAGGACAAGGTGGAGACGCTCTTCAGGTAATACTTTGTGGTACCTACGTTGGATGTCTGTACTGGTTGATTCGGTACAGCGCCTCTAGCGTACGGACATAGAACTACTTGGTATCCCAAACAAAATTTAAACGTTTTGACGACATGAGTTGATCGATAGTAACCGAAACCCAGGGCTCACTCCTGTGTATTATTCAAATGCAATTTACTTTAAATCCGTAATTCACAATATTTCTTTTTTTTTTCAGTGAAATCAACAGGACTTTGGAGAGACGAGACACTGAACTCAATGAGACGAAAAATAAACTCAGCTTTGTTGAGACAAATCTGGTTAACACTGCGAATGTAAGTTATAATTCTGTATCTTTGTGTTATAATGTCCTAGATTCTCCCGCACACCAACACGTATTGTAGTATAGCAGTCAGGGATGTAGCCATGTACCTATTAATGAAATGTCTAGTTTCTACTCGGGGCTTTGTGCGCAATGTGTCGGGGATAACAAGTTGCCTATAGATACGTTGTTGCAAACTTACGCCCGAATACTCAAACGCAACTCAGATTTAAGCGCGTCTCAAGTGACGAATTTTGCACCGATTTTCATTGAAAACTGTCAAAAAAACGCAACTTGAGACGTGCTCAAATCTGAGTAGCGTTTAAGTATTCGGGCGTAAGTCAACAAAGAAGTAATTATTGTTCTATAGAAACGCTTTAGGTAAGGTTACCATGGGAACTGATTTATGCACTGTTCGGATGTACGCAGTGTTTGGATTATAGTATGTAGATATTTTAAAAGCCGTATCTCCAAATATTACTTTTTTTTATGATTGAGAATTATGTCTATAACATGCATAATTTTTATAAAATCAAAAGTAGTAAAATTTTTCAAATCAAATTTTTTATAGAGTTCCAATAAAGTGCTTTGATGAGTATTGTATTTAGCGACATAGAAAATGTTAATGTATGTTTTCTGGAATATAAATTATATCGACTTCATCTGCAAAACAATATGTGTAGCAATGTTAAATGTAAAAACGGTACTGCGAGACTGAGAACAAGCGGTTGCGCAGGGATAGGGGATGTAGAGGCGTTTGGACTAGCTGGGGTTCGGACTATCGAGGCCCTGCTGTACATGTATTTATAATAATAATAAGTATTATTATGTATTTACCAGTTACTCCAATCAACGAAGCAACAATGCGAGGAACAGAAACACCTAGTGGAACAAGTATCCCAGACGGAGGCGAAACTGAGTGCTCAGGCTAAAGAGATCATGTCGGCGGCTAACGTGGCAGCCACGCATGTCAGCTGTTTGCACGACACTGTGGATAAACGGAGGTAAGTACGGAGAAAGAAAGTCTGAATTAGACTTTAAACAGGTCTGACAACAATGTACGAACTGTTTTAAAGTATTGACCGTTGTTGTGATTACAATTTGTTCCACCCCAACTCTTCCCACCGTGTCTACTAAGTGATATCCACCGGGGGGCGGGCAGGAGCGCCTCCTGCAAACCTAATCCACCACTGAATAGCGATCGCCAACCCGCATGCCGAGCATGGGGATTATGGTTCGGATTTTTTATTAACATTTTCGAATAATTAGCTGATTTTCACTTTATTTAGTAATTATAAGATTCTGTATGTTTAGGGATAAATAATGTAAAATATGATATGGACTATAATTATAATTTGTGTAATAGGCTTAAGGTCGTTCAAATTAATAAATAATAAATAGATAGAGGCCTATGTCCAGCTGTGGATTGGTTAAGGCTGATGAAGTGTGATGTGAAAATTACAAGGTAGGCAGAATTAAAAATGTTTGAAGAGACAATTTAGAGTTTTAAGGCCAACCAACACAGTTTAACAATAAATGATTCTTTATCTCCATTAATTATAGATATTTGTTAATCCTTCCTCAGAACCGTAGAATCCCGCAACCTCCAAGTGACACAAACCTACCGCGAGCAAGCCTCGCACCACCGCGCCAACATCGCCGCGGGAACACAACACTTCACGATGACGATGGCCGAAGCACTCACTGGGCTGCAGAGCGCTTTGGAGGACTTCGGCAATGGAAGCACAACAAGCTTGAACAGCAGTAGAGGGAAGCTTGGGGATATATTGCAGCAGATACAGGATACTATAGATGAGGTATGATATCTCATCAGCACACATGTGGACGTACGTGCATGTGGAAGTATAGCTGGACATAAGCCTAAAGCGACCTTAAGCTGTCAGTCACCAAAAGTCCTGCTCCGGTACTTCAAGGAGCTGGGCTGGTTATGGGCCTGTTTAGGCAGGGGGACAATGCACAATGCGAGATGTCCGTGCAGATCTCAGTTCCCCCCACTTAGAATTAGAATTGGGGCTCCCCCGACGCCACAAATAGCGGTCATGAGCCGCCTCCATCCAACGACTCCCTGCGGCCCAATATCGCTGGTTCATCGAAACATCTTCCAACAGTTTCGCATTAAACCGCGATCGACCCTTGAACCTTCACTCCACAACGTCATCTCTGCGGTATATGAGTTTAATAAGTAGATGAACATTATGCAATGCTAAGGCATAATAAACTATTACGCTGGTAGATTTCAATTAGATATTTTGATTGATTTGAGAAATTGTTTGTAATGTATGTGTAATGGACAGAAAGCCATATCGTAATAACAGCAGTGAAAAGGGTTATGGCTTGGGGGTTGTAGTAGATGGTGCTGGTTGATCTCCAAACTGCCCTTTGAGATTGGTAGTTGGTATGGTGCTTGGTTGGTGGTCAAGGAAAGTCACTGGTGTGGTATGATACGGACTATATTCACAAGACACGTTATGGTAAATTAAGCTACTGCCGCCAACTTATGGTATAAATGGTAAATGGTGTGAAATGGTTATAAGTGCTGGTTTGAACTCGTGACGATGGCGGTCGATCGCGAACTGAGTAAGTTTAGGTAACCGCGAGCAAATACGCATTCAACTGCAAGCGCAGCTAAACGCATATCTGCTGCGTGGTCGGTTTACCCGAACATACTCCAGACAACGAGATGAGGATGCTGTGGTTTGGTGAATGATGGTGATACAACTTCATCTTAAATATGTCATCTAATACAGCAAACATAGTTGATAAAATACAAATTGGTATAAAGCAAATATATAAAAGCACAAATTGGTCTTAATCTGAATAAACATAGAATATCTAAAAGCTAACTAGTAAAATGGTATTGTATAATATGTAAATAAACCTTATCACTAAAATATTGTTTCTTGCTCAAAACCGTTATTGTCTAGCCCCCTGTCCGTTCTACCTCGCCTAGCCACTCTGTCCGGCCAACGATTGGTATAAGTATTGAGCTGAAAACCGATTTCACTTCTTTTATTTAATTGATTAGCACTGAGCACTTCTGGGCCCTCTGGGCGCCTATTTAACTCACTAGCACTAAAAAGTTCAACTGGTGGTGGTGGTGGTGTACTGGTAGGCCTCGGCGGAGCGGAAGTTTCAGCAAACTCCTCTTGACGGTGACTTCCGCGTCGACGCCGAGGTCTAGAGGGCGGCGGGGTCGCTGCCTCTGCGTCCTGCGTGCAACGACCCTCGCCGCCGCGCCCCGCAGCAGGTCCCCGTCGGCAGCAACGTCCGCTTCTCCACATCCATGCTACTACAGCGCTCACTACGCCCGCTAAAGTGATGTAGCTGATGGCGTAGTGGTGGATGTCATGGTAAGATATTTCTTCGACTTCTGTGCTACTATTCTTTAGTTTTTCGATGGACTCTCCTAAACTCGTAAAGGATGAGTTTAGGCTCCCTTCTTGGTTAGTTTCGTAGTTCGGTATTTTAACGTTAACTATATGGTTGATCTGGTCTTGTTCAGGAATGTAGATATCCGATGTCATGTTGACTTGGTTCGACTGGTGACGAATGGTATACAATGTAAAGTCATTACCTTTGATGATACACTCCTGGCTGGTCGCAATGACCCCAGTTCCGCTCAGCTGGCGTACGATAACTTGGTCATTACATATTATCTTTATTTTATACGTATCACAACAAAAGAAAAAATGCTGAGACGACGATCGTAGCGTGACCCAATTATTTGCACAGTTTGACGTTTCTACATTACATCTGTTGGTTTCTTTATTTATTGCGCAGAAATTATCATCATTGTCTAGCTTGTTTATAGGTTTGCGCTGCGGACATAAATATGCTAGTGCATGGTGTGCGCATTTCATGAGTTCATCATTGGTTACAGTAAAGTAGCAGTCTCTTTTTAAGTTGACTTCCACGTATTCAGAGATTGGTGATATTTTTACCATCTTGGTATTTATTTGGTGAGGTACAGACAGTAATTTATATAACTGATAGCTTTCTCTGGCTATGAGCGGGAATGTTATTTCTATTATGACGTATGCTTTGGTGGCTCTGGCCTTGACCTTTAGAAGCTTGTAGATGTATTGGAAATCGGTATCGATATTTTTTATTGGTAAAGTGAGATCGGTAGGCATCTGACCGCTTATTGTTTGAAGCTCACTTTTCAGTTGCGTTGGTGTAAGTAGGTTCATACTTATTTGACCATGGTAGATGTCTGTGATTGTGTCAATAAGCGTTTCCTGTAGTCTTCTTAGGCTCTGTAGTAAGGTGTTACCAGCTATTGCAGTTAGAGTAAACTCTTGAATGTAAGAAACGTTTAGAAGTTCTCGTTGAAGAATGCTAGTGTTCTCTTGGAAGTCGTTTAATTTTTTATTTATTAACTTGTGTGGTTTATCGACTGTCAGCTCCATTTTCTTCATGAGATTGAATTCCGCTTCAATAACAGAGGTTTGGTTTTTCCAGAGGCTTGATAGATGTTTCTCGTTACGCTGTATGGTCTCTATGTCCTTGGTGTACTGGTCTGCGAACCGAGAATCTAGCACTCCAAATAGTTCATTAGCTAGATACCCGACACCGTCGATAGACCGCGGCGCCGGCGGCGTCTAGCGTGGATATTATAATGTTGAGTTAGCAAAAGGTCGTTGTAGTATTTTAATTCCTTGAACTCGTGTTGGGCTTGTTTTTTTTTTTTTTTATTTTATACAAATATTAAGGGACTTTGTGTAGGATAATATTACAATGGGATTGGTTTTCTATGGTAGCGCATAACTTATCTAAATAGTTTGATATTTTTTGATATGCGTCTATTCCTGTCCAATATGGTTCCATGTATATACGATCAGCGTCCACTTATCTCGGATTAGTTGTAGTTTCGATATGGGATCAAAATAGAGAGTTTGGTTTTTTGGTAGTTCTCTTACACTGTATAGACTGAGAGCTGGCGATAATAATGTCATGAATGAAAATAGTGCTGTAGCAATGGTAAATAATTTTAGCCGGTATCTCCTTCGTTTTGGTTCTGGTTTGGTTTCTGGTTTCTCTTCTGATTCGCTTTATTGTTTTTGGTCGATTTCTGGTAAATGTGGAGCATTTTGATTAACAGGTAAGATAGACAGTTTGACGATTGGCCTTTTTATTAAACCGTTTTTGGTTTTTAGTGTCACGGCTCGCACTAGACCGTCATCGCCCGGGTGGGTGTCAATGACGCGGCCCATTGCCCATCTTCCAGCTGGTATATTGTCATCTTGAATAGTTACTAAGTCCCCAACGGTGACGTTGTTTTGGGTATCCTTCCACTTGTTTCTTGCGGAGAGCTGGGTTAGGTACTCAACCTTCCACCTTTTCCACAAATCATGGAATATCTTAGACGTCAAGTGCCACCTGGTTCTAGCATCTTGTTCGGTTTCTATCATTGTTATTCCTGTTCGTCCTGATAGAAAGTGGGCTGGCGTAAGAAAATCGAGATCATCTGGGTCTTCTGTTAGGGCGCAGAGAGGACGAGTGTTAAGGCACGCTTCAATTCTGATTAACAGCGTGCTATATTCCTCGTAGGTAAGTTTTTGGTGACCGATTACCCGTTTTAAATGGTGTTTAAGGCTTCGGACCGATCTTTCCCATAATCCCCCTGCATTTGGCCAGCTGGGCACGTTGAAATGCCATTCTATTCCCATTTCGGTAATCTCTTTCAAGCCATCTTGAAAAAGCTGGTTATATGCCTCCTGAAGCAATCTATCTGCTCCCACGAAGTTGGTGCCATTGTCACTGTAGACATGTCGTGGAGCTCCTCGTCGTGCAGCCATTCTATGCAGTGCCGCCACAAATGCTGCGCTACTCATATCAGATACAAGCTCTATGTGTACGGCTTTAGTTACCATACACACGAAAATGGTTATGTACCCCTTCGTGGTTTTGACGCCTCGTCCTTTGTTGGCCTTTACTTCCACGAATCCTGTATAGTCTACTCCACAATGGTTGAATGCGTCTTCGGGATTTACTCTTGAACCCGGAAGGTCTCCCTGAAGTTGGTACTGCTTTAAAAGGTCATGTCGCCTACACGTCACGCATAGTCGAATAAACTTTTTGGTTGCCATGTAGCCGCCGATTATCCAATATTTACGCCTTAAATTTGCCAAAGTTAAGCGCGCCCCTCCGTGGAAGGTTAACTCATGAGCTTGTTTGATGAATAAAGTGGTTGCTGTATGGTTATGTGGTAGTATAATGGGATGTTTCATCTCATGACTTATCTGTGCATTTCTTAGTCTTCCTCCTACTCTCATTATTCCATCTTCGTCAATAATCGGATTTAGATTTAAAATTTTACTCTTCATGTGCACTTTTTCGTTTTTGTGTAAATGAACCAGGTCGTTATAAAATTCAGCGTATTGAATTGTTTTGATAATCAGCATTTGGCGTGTTTTAGCTCGTGTAGCTGGAGGTGAGGTTGGTGAACTCGCTGCTTGTTAGGTAAACGTAGTATCCATGCAAAAATACGTATTATTTTTGTGACGCAACTAAATTTATCTAACAATTGGTTTACTATTTTGGTAATGGTTGGTGAGTTTTGTTCTAGGACTATTGCATTGGATTGTCCTAGGGACGATTTTTTCTCTTCTAAATTGGTTTGGTAAATGGTTTGGTTGTTATTATGGTGTTTATATGTATGTAGCTACGACGGACCTTGCCACCATAGCGCGTGATCCTTAAGTTGTTGCACATAAAGGCCACGGCTTGCGCAATCCGCCGGGTTATCATTAGACTTTACATATCGCCACCTTTCTGCTGGTACGATATTTGTAATCTTTTTCACGCGATTTGCCACAAACTGCTTCCATCTCGCGGGATCACCCTGGATCCAACCTAGTACTGCGATAGAGTCTGTCCAACAGTGTATTTCTATCTGGTAGTCAACTAAGCAGCTCTGGACCTTTTCTAACAGTTGAGTTAAGAGTTGAGAACCCATCAATTCAAGTTTCGGCGTGGTTAAGGTCTTGTTTAGGGGGCTTAGTCTGGCCTTTGCTGCTACTAGTGTTACTGTAGTTTTATTATTCCTAATGACCTTGCAATAGATTACACATGAGTACGCTAAGTTTGACGCGTCGGAGAACCCGTGTAGTTCAATAGTTTAATTTTCTCCTACTCCCAGCCATCTATTTATTGTTATTGTTTTATTAGGCTTAGCTCTTGTCGTAGCTTGGTCCACTCGGTGTCGATTTCTTTTGGTAACTTATCATCCCAATCTAGCTTTTCTAGCCAGACCTTTTGGAATAGAATTTTCATGCTGGTGCTCACTGGGGTAAGCCACCCTAAAGGATCAAAAAGCTTAGATATGTCTGATAGAAGCGATCTTTTCGTAGCCTCAGAAGTTGGTTTTGGTTCTATCTTTGACTCAAATATAAATATATCCATTTGAGGGTTCCAGCCAAGGCCCAGGGTTTTGGTTGAGTCAGTTTGTTTAAATTCGTACGTTGTTGGTTGGTTGCATTGGTCTATAGCTAGTCCTGATAAAAGCTCCTTTTTATTCGAGGACCATTTTCTGAGGTTTAACCCCGCTGTGTTTAGTAATTGTATGAGATCAGCTTTAAGTTGGTTAGCTTTCGCGATAGAATGACTACCGCCACAGTAATCATCCATGTAGAAATTTTCTTCTAACTCACGCGCAGCGTCCGGAAAATGTATCCTTTCATCTGTAGCCAGTTTCTTTAAGCACATCATTGCTAACCACCCCGCTAGTTTGGTGCCGTAGGTTAAAGTGGTTAATTGGTAAGTTTGGACTTTTTCATCTGGACTAAACCTCCAGTAAATTCTTTGGAAAGCTTGGTCATCCTTGTGCACGAGTATTTGCCGATACATTTTCTCTATGTCGGCGGTGTAAACAAACTTGTATTGGCGCCATTTTAGGATGAGTTTCTGGAGGTCCTGTTGTAGGTTAGGACCCCTGTACATCACATCGTTAAGACTTAAGCCTGTTGAAGATTTTGCCGAAGCGTTGAAGACTACTCTGAGCTTTGTGGTGGTTGACTCGGCCCTGATGACACCGTGGTGTGGTAGGTAGCACTCGGAAGGTTGGGTCGATCGCGAACTGAGTAAGTTTAGGTAACCGCGAGCAAATACGCATTCAACTGCAAGCGCAGCTAAACGCATATCTGCTGCGTGGTCGGTTTACCCGAACAAGCAGTCTAAGATGAACTACCCTCTCTCCCACAGATAAAGGCCCTGACCGACTCAAGCCACAACAAACTAATCGCCGCTACGGACTCCCAACGCACTGCGATTCGCTCTTCAGTGGATATGAACAAAATTGCGACGCATGAGGCGGTGCTGAGGCTATTGCAGCGCGGCGCGGCGGCCGTGCAGGCTGCGAGGGCGCAAAATGTGGCCGCGAGCGTCGGTGGCTTTGTGCAGCAGTGGGTGAGTAGCCTAATATATAGACTTATTACTTTCTGCACGCGGCTTCGCACGCGTTGTTTCTGGGATAAAAAGCCTATACCTACATTATTCCAAATCAACAAAGATCAAACTATTGTATTATAGCAACTTTATTTATTATATTTCTGTTCCGTCCGTGGGACTGATATAAGGGATAGAAGTAGCCTATTATCTTATTTCAGGTCTAGACCAACATTGATGCATTATTTCAGCTTGATCTGCTGTGCGATTACGCAAAAACCACCCATCATATTAATTGACCTTTGAAAGCCATTTCATGGCGTTGAATAGTTTTGGCGTGAAGAAGTACCAAACATTCCATCCAAACTCCATTTATAACATAAGAGTGTGATTATCCACAGTACACAGGCGCTGCCGCTCGGGTTTCCTCGCTCTGCCAGGCTCAGGCCACCTTCGTCCGGCGCATGAAAGACAGCGCGCGCTCGCAAACTGAAGCTGCGCACGCGCAGAGAACCAGCCTCGTGGCTAAGAAGGAGCAAAAAGACGGGCTGGTGCAGGTTTTGAATGAGGTAAAGTATCAAACATCCATTTTTAAAAATAACCCCAATCTGTTTCAAGAATTTGCAATTGGAAGCTGTTCTGAGGCAGACTACGCAATGTGCCATGCAGAACAAAGTTGTTGCATTCAAGTGTGTTTTGTATGGCACCAAAAATCTTTAACAAAATCCCAAAAGTTATTTGTGATTTGTCCTGCAACCAATTTAGTGCAAAACTTAATAATTTTCTAATTGATAAGGCTTATACAGTGAATGATTTGTTAAATGACCGTATTGTTTGAAATGTTCATATTTAAATGATTTGAACTTGTTATGAAATGATCATTACTTTATTTATTTTTAAACTAAAACATTTTTATCCAAATTATGAAATTTAGTGACTGTACTATTGTTTCACATTGTTTATTTAAATTGACTATCATACATTTTTATTTTATTTTTTGACATGTTCATCTTCAGCTGACATTAATTAATTAACTATTTTATTTTAAATTAAATTTCATAATTTGGCATTGATTAGAAGGGATAATATTGGAAATAAATTATAAAATTGCATGCTTTTAAGTCAAATAAAAACGTTCTGATTGTTAGTAAGTTTTCACATGTGTAATGAAATGTTTGTACGCCTAAGCGGCAGAATTCAGCGATCTAAAATAAATCTTATGTACCGACTGTAAAATTACCAGATTCACAAACAATAAATGTGTACGGAGTACCGCACGATAGGTAGAGTTAACTTATATAACTGTAGGAACCCCTACAAAATTAATTATGAATTATTTTCTCGGTTCTACAGAGAAAATAATTCATAATCAGAGTTCTTTCTAAGTTTTTTGTGAACAACAAGCATAGAGATTTTGGTGGAAAATTAAAATATTTTCCACCAAAATCTCTTTGCATTTGCACTCTGGTATCATCGGAGCAGATCGCAGAAGTTCGAAACAATTTTTAGTATTGGCAGCTTTTATTCATCATTCATTTATCTGTTGTCCATTTTCGTACTCGAATCTGAACCGTTTTCGCTGCGCTTGTGAAATTATGCGTTTTTTTTTTGTTTTTAGTGTCCGTGTTTTTGTTATTGATATCAGCTTTAGTGAAGTTTTCATTCATAAATGCCTTTGTTATCATAAAATATCATGAATTCTAGACCCGAGTATATGCATTACAGAAACTCAACTTAAATCCTTTTCTGCCCACAGAAAGTAGAACGCGATAACAAAGAGCTAGAAAAACGTCTGTCGGAACAAATAGAGGAGATCGAGTCTGAGCGTCGCGAGACTGAGGCAAGACTGCAAGAATGGATGGATGAGGAGAGGCGAGTCTTTGAGGAAAGACTGCGGAGACACGTGGCGTCTGAGACTACGGCGTTAGAACTAAGGTATGTTTCATACTAGTATCCTGCGCACTTAGAGAATGGCATTGAGATGGACGTCATCTCTCTTGCTGTCCTGCTCAGATCGGATTCGAACTGAGCAGCAGGACTATTCAGACTTGTCGTTACCGAGTCATCGACACGGAATCTGACACAGATTCGCGCGAAATTCAAATATTTTAGTGGTTTTTAATATTTTCTGCATCCCTGTCATATTCCGCGTCGATGACTCTGTAACGAAGAGTCTGAATAGCCCTGCTGAACAGCATGAGAGATGACGTCATTCTCTTCACATTGTTGAAGTTGATAGGTTATACCTATTATTCCTTACCAACATTTTGACTCTAAACAAGGTGTAGAACAAAGGCAATAAATACGACAACTGAGTTGTGACAAGTTGTGTCACAACTCTGTTGTCGTACCTATTTATTGCCTGGTAGTAATTGTGTATTAATCTATGGACTTCTCTGGTCTGAAATAAATGATTTTATTATTTTGTTATTCTTATTAGTATTCAAACTAGGGCTAGATCTCAGTACTCACGGGATTCCGGTGGTAAAAAACTCAAATTAAAAAAAAAAACGTTTTATTTGCTTCCTTGAATGTGAAAAAACGATTAAGATAAAAAATACATAATTTGGTCGAGATCTCAGGAACCCTGCGGTCTATTGAAATGACTTATGTGTTTCAAGGTATTACTAGAGGCCGGATTACATGCAACATAAAAAGCTTGAAATATGCATGAAAAATTTCAAAATATGGAACATCCGGGATTTCAGTGTCAAATAGACTTAAATATACTATCATCATTCGAAATTAAAAGACAATTCAACATAATTATACGAAAAACAAAAGACGATCGGGCCAGCTTTCAGTAACTGAGCCATACAACGTAATATTTAATTTGTTCATTATATCTTTAACTATATTATCCAGAATCATTGTAAATATAGCGAAAATATGCACAAGGTTTTTGGTAAAATATGCAATAACTGATGAAAATGGGCTAAATATGCAATTGCATATAATCCTGTCTCTAGCTATTACTAATTATTTGGTTCCTTGAACCAGTTTCTTCATAAGTTGTGTAGTATTCTTGTAAATAAGCAAAGACTTGATTTTTGCGCTTACGCCGCTCCAAAAACGTATGCTCTGGTCCGCTCCTATGGACGCGAAATCCTATGCCTATCCTTTTCACAAAATGGCGCATGCTGAGGCGGGGACCCATTTTACTCTTGTCATTACATCATCATTTTATGTTATTACCTTAGCTTAGATATATATATTTACGGTAAAATAAATGATCTCTCTGTTTCTCTCTAAAACTTAGTTATTTCACAGGTTATCCAAAAAGCTAGAGTCCATAAACCAAGAGCACATGGCCCTCCGCACTCGCATGGCCTCTCACTTAGAACTGCAAGAGAGACTGCTGGAGGCCAACGCAGTGGAGCTAGCGGCCTTTATGCATGATCTACAGGCCGGCGAGGCCGCTAGGAGACAGGACGCAGAGGCTGTGGGAGCTTATAATAAGGACTTCGATGAAGGTAGGCGGCATCTGAAAAACAATTAATCAAAATTAGAAATAATCCTCATCAGCTCGTCTACTTCTGAACATGTGAACATGCCTTCCCAAAAAAGGGAGTTCGGCCTAATCACCACGCTTGACAGGCGGATAGCTGCTGGCAGTGGACATATCATTTATTTGCCACCACACACACATTTAACTTAACACACCCTTAATACAATGGAGAAACTAGTCAACAAATCTATTTATATATATTTATTACCAGTCATCTAGTACCCATAACACAAGCTCTACTTAGCTTGGGGCTAGATGATGATGTGTGGACTGTCCAGCATTATTTATCTATTATTTATTTTTATTTAAACAACAAATACTAGGCTACTAAGTTCTAAGTTTATTCTAATTTTAATTTAGTTATTTATGAGCATAAATAATAAGTAATAAAATAACACAAGGGAGAAAAATCGGGTAGAGAGGAAATAGAGAGTGCTATATGTGCGTTCTGCCCTTCCTCTGGTAGGACATCCAGCTCAGTCTGAGGGGTCGATTCTTGCGCCGCGGCGCCCGCGACCAATCGGCAACTTTAAATCCCAACTTAACAATAGCCTAACCAAGCTACTAACCCTTCAGCCAACATATCACACAGATGATTTCTACTTCTCAGGCACAACTGCGATCAGCACGGACATGGAAGTGTTCAGCTCCAACGTGGTGGAGGTCGTCCAGAATATCTATCTGGAGCTGCTGAGGGCTCTGGAGCTGGCTAACCAGCAGACTGAGGTGAGTACATTACACTTAATTTATTAACGCCAACAGGGGGGGAGTTATGTACGAACTGTGTCGGTATAACAAAAAGTGGTTCTGTCTTATAAAAGTAACAACCCTATCACGTCAAACCCACGCGAAAACGAGCGATTTTTACTTATCCCTACTAATATTATAACTTCAAAATAATTATGTTTCTCTGTCTGACTGCCTGTTACGTTTTCATGACGAAACGGCTCAACTGATCTCAATTAAATTAGACAGGGAGATAGATAATATTCCCGAAAAGGACTTTTTATAGCCAAAAGGTACGCGGGCAGAACCGTTGAATCGAAGTTCGTAACAATAACACCATAGTGCCCTTTGTACTTCCTTGTTTCTCAGCATTTTCTTTTGTTTTATATTTTGTGTTTGTGTGGTACAAAAAAGAGTTGTATATCTATCTATCTATAGTTTCATGGAAAATGGGTTTAAATTAAGTTTAAGGTATGTAGTTTTAATAATAGTTGTTTTTTTTGCTATTTTTTATGTTTAAGCGTTCTACAGTAGGCCAAGCACGGGGATTGTTCTCTAGGGTGAATAGACAATAATGACATCACATTGTCATACATAGCGCACATTATTGAAGTTAAAGGAATGACTTTCAAATAATTTACGCATTCGTTGACGAAGTGAGGTAATTTATCCCTATTCTGTCCTAGTCAACAATCCCATGCTTGCCGCTAAACGATTAAAAAGTTAAAATAGCAAATTAAAAAAAATAACCCACGCAAAGTAAATCGAACGGCCATCGGTGCAGTCGTTTTAATGTTACGGTGCCCATACTTAAAGTGCAATAGCTTTGGGAACTAATATTTTTGTTTAGCCAGCAGCGTGTCATTTACAATCGTTGTGTTTACAGGAAGAGACGAAGTCAGTGCTGTCTCAAGTGGAATCAGCGGGCGCGCAGTTCGTCGGACACACCACATCCGCACTCGACGACATCGTCTGTAGCAACCGGCGAGTTGTCGACGATATGTTGCAGAGTATGCAGGTAACATTCGTAAAAAACTGTGTTCGGATAGAATGTAATTTTTTCTCAAAACTCTAGACGACCTATGTGGCGCGGCAGGCGAAGGTCCGCTTGCTATAGGATGACAAAGCTTGGGACGGGTTTTGCGCCAACTCGAAAAATAACAACTAACATGCTAAAGGTTTCTCCGTCGCTTGGTAACTTCTACGTCTACAGCCGAAGCGACAGAAATATAAAATATCACTTTATTTCCGTGTTAAATTTGAATAATTTGACCTCTAAGTGTACATTTATTGTATTTATGGAAATAAAGAGTTTTTCATTCTTGATTCTATGCAGGAGGTTACTAGTTCGATTCCCGCCTCGGAATCAGTCTTTGTGTACCGGGTGTTCTGGGTGTTTTCTATTTATAATAAAAAATACCTATCGATGTAATAAGTTAAGTTTATCAGTTATCTGCTGGTTATCTAGTACCCAAAACACAAGCTCTGGTTGTTTTGGGGCTAGATGATGCTGTGTTAATATTTTCCAGCATTATTATTATTTCTTCTCGCCC
This sequence comes from Eupithecia inturbata, assembly GCA_963662085.1. Lineage (NCBI taxonomy): Eukaryota > Metazoa > Arthropoda > Insecta > Lepidoptera > Geometridae > Eupithecia > Eupithecia inturbata. The sequence goes on along the minus strand of OY759196.1, from coordinate 1,126,116 downwards.
CTAGACCAAAAACAGCGCCACAACAACAACCCTACAAGACATATCTACCTCACTGACCACCCTCGCTGCCTCAACCTCAACCCTTCTCACTGGCCACTCGACGTCCGTACAAAGCATGACGTCACAGCTGTCACTGTTCGAAGACAACATGAGGAATGCTGTGTCGAATCTTGAAGAGGTGGAGGGACGCTGCTTAGCTCAGGAATACCAAGCGTACTCACCTACTGGTAAGTTAACCTTGATTTCACTTAATAGTGCGTTGGGCTAAGATCGGACGCGGTACACCCCGCGTAAAGTTATTTGAATTCTGTTATATTTTCTAATGCTGCCAAAGTTTTCTGCGCCATTAAATGACGTCCGATCATACCCCAAACTACCTTACTTATATATTTTCTCAATTTCCTGTCTGAGCAGAGCCTAGATGTAGTTTACCAGAACCGTGCCAAGATTTCTTAAATTATTGTTATTTGTGATTGGTGCTGTGCTCAGTGCTGCACTTATCTTTCTGGTGCCCGCGCCGCTGAAAACCAGCGGTGCATTGGCACCCGTGTCAATGCCAGTCAATGGCCTATTTGTGTTCTCGCTGTTTATTTTCGTAAGTAGATTCAGATTTCTTTATTGACATAAATCATAAAGATAAAAAATTTACAATAATAAAGGTCTGGTTTGACGTATTCTTTCTGTTCCGTGTGTTTGACGTTGGTACAGACTGGAGGAAACGACTAGCAATAACTATTAACACTTTTCCGAAAACCAACCGTTTTCCGGAGCTCATATCTAGACAACAGCGACGGGAAAGTATATACAACCAAAGTTGTAGAAAATTTTATCAGCTTTCATTATGTAGTATAACAAAATTTCCTAAGACGCATCGATTACGAGATGTAAGCAAAATACTAAAATACGGGACCGGTGTGCCCGCCCCTAGGGCTCACCTCAAAGGGGTGGTGTCTTTTAGTATTTTCGTCTCCTAACTAGTCCAAACAAAGTTTTGTAGTCAGACTTTCTGCTTGCGACCTTTCCATCCACTCCCTCTTTTGAGCACTCATTGACTGTACTATTTGTACTATATAGTATTGTATTGTAATTTTGAAACGCAAATAAACATTTTGTATCAAATTGTTCCAGGTAAAACTCCATCCCGCGTGGAGTATCGCTACCCGCGTTCGCTGGCCGCCACGTCCCCGCACGACAGGATCCTGGCGAGGTTCCGCGCGATGCGGCAGAACAGCCACGACGATGTAAGTTATACTCTCTACTTTAACCAAGTACAGGTAACTTACTGAAATCTGGCAAGATCGTCTATTGTTTTATCGTACAGTTAACCACGCTGACGTCACAAATCTGTCGACATTGGAAGCCTACTCTAATTCTTTCCACCCGCAGTTGCTAAGTACGCCGCAAACTACCACAAGGTCACAACAGTTTGGGCTAAATAAAGATATAGTTGAGTGGAGAATGCGACTGGGCATACGTAGTGTGAGCAGGAAGCTGCCGTTCCTCTGTTAGGGTCTCTCAGTCGAATCTTACAAAATCCACGGTCTGAGGTCGCCTCGTACAGCGCGAGCAAGAGCGCGCTCTACGATGCATTGCCCTGTCAACCTAGATATCATTCGTATTCACAATAACACAGAACTCCAATACTCATCGCCTCCCTAAAGTTTTTGTACAACTAGTCATATCGTTTGTCTTATTTCCAAGCCAGTTAAATACTATTTTACTTTGCCCAGCAACTTCCGGGTCCCGCTTCCAGCAAAGTGGTGTATGAAGTGTGTAGCTTGAAGGTGATACGTTAGTACAAATATGAGCTAAGAGTATAATTTAGTTAGATACCACATTATCTAATGTATAGTTTTAATTACTTTATCATTTGTGTCGCATATCATTTCTCCCCAGTGCCCAATTTGAGCACTAACGCTGCGTTAAGCGATGAGTTATAAGGTGCGTCCAGATAAAGTAACAAATAAAGCTATAGAACATAGTTATTTAACATGTTTTCTATTGTGAAAATAAGTTGACTATTATCTAAGTTAGGCTATGTTCTACATGTACGCCAAACATCTTGATCTGTTCAGTAATTTTGGAAATTACATTTTACAAACTTTCAGCTTTATAATATAAGTAGAATAATTTTTAATCTTTCATGTATCTTCTTTAGGTTACTAGTACTGTTTTAAACGGACTCGGATCTGTACCTCACCTTGCTACTTTATTTACTTTGAGTACTTTTACTTATGTTTACCTCCCACGGAATTTACCCACGGTATTTCTTTTAGTTCCTGCCTCCTCGCCCTCGCAAACCTGTAAAGACAATAATATCCAACTGCTGTGTTTCCCCCAGGACTGTATAATGGTAGAGTCGGACATAGAGTCCCGCACCGCAAGCGACTGTGAGTCCTCTTCGGAAGAGTTCTCCGTATTTGTGGCACCCTCGCCGCCCGCCCCCGCGACGCCGCGCCTGCAGCCCATCGTCAAGTGCACATCCGAGACTGACATCTACTATAAGAGGGTGAGTCACGCGTGTTACTTCTGCCCCCCCCCCCCCCCCCCCCACCCCCGTTGCAGAAGGAAGAAAAAATATTCAAAACATTAAAACAGGAACATATTCGATATTCAAAAAATTTTTTTTATTCACAAGTTGATCCTAGTGTCCCCTCAGCAAAATACATAGAAAGCACCGCTGCTGCAACACAACACAAAAATGTGCATTCAAATATGGGCTTTAAATCGTAATAGATTAATTTCATATTGACGGCATCAGATGAGAGACAGCTCGCGGACCACTCGTTTGAATCTTGTGGGAAGCCATTGTGTCGCTGTAAAACGTATCTTAAAGTAACGAGTTTAAGCCCATATTTGAATGCACGATTTGGTACTGTATGGTAGCGGAGTTGGATTAATGAGCGCAGATCTTTAGCCTCACCGCCCGTCGTCATCCCACCTGACCGGAGGGCGTCCTACACTACATTTGCCAAGTCGCGCCGACAGAGTTCTAATTTGCTATATTTGTTGCAGAATCAAGACAACGGCAAAGAGAACGCCAACCGCTCAATGAGCTACAAGAAACCCTCAAAACTGCCAGCTCCTGCATCACACAAAAAACCATTCGTAGAAATAAATGGAAATGACAACTGACAAATACAAAAATAAGTTTAAAAAGCTATGCGAGGACGCAACAGTGCCTGCTGTCATCCTCAAATCTTCCACGGTCCGGTCGGGCTATTCCGAGTTGAGAGTTGGTTCTGAGATTTGATTTCAACAAAGCCGTTTAGGTTGAGTCGTGCTCGAGATGTTTTATAAGGGCGCTCTTTGTGTAGACAGCGCGGGGCAGATTTGTGAGATTTCACATGAAAACCTGCACGTGGCGGAAAAACTGCCAAAACAACATTATCGGTCCCGCTTTCCATTGCAAACTCAACCTTTGTATGTTGTTCCAAACATCCTCGAAAGTATTGCGGTAGGCGCACGTCCAACAGCACTGCCCATATCACTAAAATAAGCATTCGAATACGGACTTAAACTCAGTAGACTATTATGAATAAGGGTGTTAACATTTAGATATATTTTACAGTGACGGCATAAACTAGTAGACAGCGCGCGAACCAGTCGCTTTAAGCTTGCAGTAAGCAAGTATGGACGTATGAGCGACAACCTTTACCATCCTCTCAGCTTTCGACGGGGTCCCACAGATATTTAATAATATAGATCAGTACCTAAAACAACTATCGGGATCGCCTCCTTTGTTTTCTCTCTCTACGGATCCGTTATCAAGTTGCAGTGTGAACTTACGCCGCGTGTTGATGGGTATATTTGGGCTGTGGTTGTCAAGTGAAGAATATGTGCAAGGTACTGACAACAATGTACCTATTCATTTAGATAACGTAGTGCAAATGCAAACCTAGGTTATTATTATCAATTAAAACTAGGTATTCGTTTTATATAATAATATAATTTAATTTCTTTATAATTTTAACAAAATTATGCTTTATTCGCTTGATGCGTGTTTCTAGATTATATTCTTACCTATTATCTTTACGCCTAAGTTCTCAGACACAATTTAACGGTATGTTAACTATCAGGGGCCTTATTCTTTTCAACTATTCGCCTGATTATGACAATGGTATCATCTCAGAATGACATTTTGAGTAGGTATTGTACCTTGGATGAAAGAAACTGCAGCAAGACAGACGCGCATCAAAACTGCCAAGATTTTAAACCATTCTATCAATCTCCCTGTGGAAATGTCACCGCATGCATTGTCTATAATTTCTCTAAGGATTCTTCGTGACAATTCTGCGACGATATCACTGCCATAGTAAAGCAACGGGCTAGCAGAATTGGGCCTAGATGGATTTAGACGTTTCATAGTTAACTGACCAAAGATTATAAACGGCTGTTTATTTCCTGACGAACATTAGCCTCAAAATACATTTCAATAGACTGTCTAAATCTGTTTTCTCTATTGTTATTTGAATTTTATTAGTAATACTAGAGATACTTTTATGGAAAGATGGGAAAGTTCGGAAATGTTCATGCATGAATCTTTTACTATTACTGATGTATGACTACGATATAGAAATAAATTTAATTATACTATAGTGTTTTTATCTTATTATTATTGTTATTACGATCTTCTCCAAGATACTCGAACAAAATAGAGGTAATCTATCCAAGGAAGAAAATAAGGGGTCAAACTTATTGACGTCAGAAAACTATCTAGTAATGTACTAGTAGTATATCAAATAATATCCCAAAAAAATTCCGACTTCGACGGTACTTGAACCTTTCTCAGTACGGGAATGCGCTAACCAAATTGCGCCATGAGGTCAAGTGATGTAGGAGTTGAAAAACTTTGGGACTTCCTTCGGACTCTAGCGCCTACAGGGGAAACATTGAAGTTTATCCAATCCTGTTCGAAGACTAAAGTTACATTTATTTAGTTTGTTTGGATGTATCTAGTATTACTCTTTGAACTGGATTTTATAAATACTATAAGTAAGAGATCGGAAAATAAAAACTATTTCATGATTTCTTTGGTTATTATTCTGATTATATAAACCTTATGTACCTCAATAAAAATTAAATAATACTAGATTCTGCCCGCGTCTTGGGACGTACTTTGCCTGGATAAAAAGCAGCCTATGTCCTCTGGGATATTATCTATCTCCCTTTGAGATCGTTAACAGGTACCAGGCCGAATTATTTTCGAATTTATAATATTAGTATGGGTTTCAAGTATCGCAAACCTAGGTTGTATAGTTTCTAGGTAACTAGCTAGCTTCGCATGCGTATTCCCGGGATGTTAATATAATATAATATGTTTATTTGACAGATTTGATTCTTATGATTGACTCTATTATATCTGCTATTTTTAAGAATTTGTGGGTTCGATTACCGGATAAGGCCAATACTTTAGCAAAATTTTTTTTTTTTTTTTATTTGCTTTAGGTGGCTTTCGTGTCATTGCGGCCATGATAGGCCAATTGTGATCGCCACTCGAGTGTTCAGCCCTGAAGCTGCAACGTTCATAGTTCGCCACTAACCCTTGCAGCTGCTAGGAACTGCAGGATTTTCTTCGGGGTGATGGCTCGTAGCTCGTCTGGGCTGTGCAGGTGCTTGCCCAGATGGATGCTACGTTTTTGCATCAGTGCTCCGCACTCTCCTAGCAGGTGGAGAGGCGTTTCCTCCGCCTCTTCGCAGAATCTGCAGGATTGTGTGTCGCTTAGACCCAGTTTGAACGTGCTTGTTAAGGCGACAGTGTCCAGTTAGGGCTCTTGTCATGAAACGAAGGTTGCTTCTGCTTAGCGCTAGGATTCGGTTGGTGAACCGTTTATCGAAGGCTTTTATTAATGCAGTTTTACTTAGTTTTAAAAATAAAGGAATGTTTGCTTTCAGTAAAATTTGCTATTTTTAATATTTCGGGTAGCTGCGTTCCAGGTAATGTTCGTTTGTAACGTCCTGTTTAGTTCTGGATTAACTTATATAGGTCTCTTCTAAAGGATCACCATGAAATCCGTCAAGTACTGGGACAAGACGGAGCAGTTTGGTCCCCTCACATCAACGACGTCAACAGAAAAGTCAACTTCTCCTTTCAGTCCTTTTAAACGTCTTCAAAAATTACTACCTACCTCTCGAGACCAAAATCACTCTGGCCCAATCTCTGCTTCTTGCCATACTTGACTACGCGGATGTTTCTTATTCAGACGTCTCGGAGGAGTTTTTAGATAAATTAAGGAAGTTTGACCAGTTCTGATCCCAGCTAAATTGGCTTCCCATACGTCGTCGCCGGGATTCATGCATAATCTCCCTGTACGAAGTACAATGTAGTGTCATTATCAGGGAAGAATCCTAGTTGTGTCTGGATTCTTGTGTTACACAGTTCTTACACATTACATTGTTTTCCCTTTTTCTAGTGGCCAAGATGTACAAGGTACAATGTGTTATTCAGTCTATGCGTGTGATATCAAGGTTACCTAACTTCCTAGTTATTATAGCTTAGCAATATCTACGTGAGGTTATGTATCAACGTGATTTCTTATCTTCCGCATCATGTCTTCATGTTAACTTAAATCTAACAAATAAACCAGTTGCGAACTATCAGCGTTGGAGTTATCATTTCACGGTACCTCTAACACTCCCTAACTTGTCTTTCCTTTACTTTATCCTCTTTAATCCTCTCTCCCATTCTTATCATTTAGGTATTTATCGCATTTTAATTTTAGTTTATGTTAGTTTTGTATGTAGGTTTGTAAAATATTATTCTCTGTATAATTTTTTTTCCTGTCTTGTATGTACACATTATCTATCCACACTCGGTTCATAAATTCTCTGTATATCCATAGGTTTGCTGTAAGAAAACTCTTTTAGGGTTAAGCCTTTGTACATGTCCATTATTTGTTAACTAATAAGTAAGATTTAACTTGTGTGTGCCTTAAAGAATTTGAATGGCTTGTTTACACCAGTCAGGTTCTCCAATCTGCTGCATGCAGTCGACTGATGGAGTGGCCACCAATATTAAACTTATCACTGTTTTTGGCGGTCTGTAGTTAAATTTTGACAAGACAGCATTTATGTAAAAGAAAAATTTGAGCCCAATCCGTCCAGAGGTTTTGGCGGGAAGGGGTGCCTGAGAAACATCCAAACTTTCGCTTTTGTAATAGTATTAGAGTACGTATGATGTATGTAATATAACATTTTGAGGCCAACCGGACCTAGTGTTTTTAGAAATCAAAAATATCACATTATTTCCATGTCTATTTTAATTAAAAAAAATACTAGTGTTTTAGTGCCTATCTAGGCATTGTATTTACGGAACGGAAATAAAGAATTTTTGATTTTTACCGTGTTTTATGCCCCAGCCAATATCAACATAAACTGAAAAAGCGGACTAAGGAGTTTCCTCCAAAGCATCTTAGCGAAGATGTGTCATGCTTTGCTTGGTGTCAAAACAATGGCGCAATTAACTGAACACCTATATGTGGATCCCACTGACCAGAATCGTGACCCGTGGCGGAATCAAGGGTACCTTTGCCCAACCGGTGGGACGTGCTAAGAAAGTGTCACGTGACCATCAAGAATGTAGACTTTCAAGATCTGGGACCCAATTCTTTTAACCAATCGCCGCACTATGACAATGGTATCGTCACGTAGAAACCTTAGATGAAATAAACTAGATAAAGCGTTCGGTGCTACTTGCACTGAGAGATTGATAGAATTGTTTCAAACATGACTCTTGACGCACGTCCCTCCATCTTCAGTTTATTTTTATCTAAGGTAGAATACCAAAATGTGTCATTCTGTGACGACACCATTGTCAAAGTGAAGCGATTAGCAGAATAGGGCCCCTGCTGTGAGGCGACCTATATAAATAACATAATTTTCACATATTTCGTGTATTTTTCTTGATTTCCTCCCAAAACTCCTTCATCCGACCCCACAGGGTATTCTTTGTTTTTTTTTACTGCTATCCCTGTCCTGGCCACACTGCAGGTCCTTCAGCAAGTCCCTTATCTTCGCGTCGTTGTCTTGCATACAATCTTCTAGGTTATGTTTCCGCAAGAAGCCTAACCGGGATTGCAGGTAGCGACGCTCTTGCTTGATGGACTTTAGTTTATTGGATATCCTGGAATGTTTTAAAATGGTTAACGCATACACTGACATGCCTCTACGGTGCGATCGGCAGGGGCGCACCGCCGCTGCTGCAGGCGGAAAAAGTCTTCCGTGTGCGTCGTTTGCAATGAAGGTGTTAATGTAGGTATTCACTGCCATAGCCATTGTACTCGGTGCCACGTAATAAGTATAAGGGCGAAAAGGGGGCTACACCCATGATTCTGTACCCCAAGGGGATAAACATATAATAGGTCAATATAATGAATAAATGTTATAATAGGATCATCGTCATCAACAACCTATCGTAGTCCAATGCTGGACATAGGCCTCCCCTAATGAGCGCTATAGCGCCCTGTCTTCACGAGTATTCGGAAACAATTTCGAGAAGGCGGCCATGTACGATGACCGGTCCTGGATCAATGTGGCCATTGATCATGACTTTGGTTTTATCCAAATTCATGCCAAGACCGATCATCATGCATCGCGAGGCTGTGGCTAGGTCATCCAGCATCCGGTTCAGCTCCTCTAGCGACTCCGCCATTAAGACTACTATGTCATCGGCGAATCGCAGGTGTGAGATGTACCTAGGTAATTGCCGTTTATGGTAAAGCGCTTACCAGCGTCTTAAAAATATCTTCCAACGTGCTCGTGAACGAAAAATATAATAGGTATGGTACCTACCTACTTACGACTTATTTTTTATATTCGTTTTACCAGCAAGAACAGAAGACCGGATGAGGCTCGCTGGCTGACACCTACTTTACTCTACTGCATCCTATTAGTTTTGTAAGTTTATTTTAACCTACTCTGAGTTGAAATTAATAAATATTTTTCATTCACTCACCTACTCTCTAAGGCCTTTGCCTCACATTCCGTGAGCTTCCTCAGCCTTCGTTCAAACATTCCGCCATTCTTAGGGTCCATCCACTTCTTGAGCCTCTTCTCAGTGAGTAGACGGTCACATTCGAATTCCTTAGTTTGTTCAGCTATGCGCTTTTCTAATACAGTTTTGTCTCGTTTCAATTTCTGTAGAAATAAGGAAATAGTAATGACTCAGACATAACGTTCCGGATTAAGAAAGCAAAAGGCGCCATCGCATGTCTTCGTCCCATATGGCGTCTAAACACCTCTATATAAGAGTGAAACTTTCACAAAAGTCGGTTTGCTTTAAGTAGGTATGGATGCGGGACACAGAGGAAACTAAACAACTAATGCAACAACTCCAGGTGTTATTATTCGCTGCTTACGACAGATTATGGGATTCGCACACAACGCAACGCGACAACGCGGACTTGTGGAAACTGTGCCATGAAAATCCTGTTGAGCTACAAATTCGTCGTCGTAAGTGGAACTGGAGGTCATATTTTACGCCGCCGCGCCGCCCTGAAAACTATATTCCCAAACAAGCGTTGGACTGGAATCCTCAGGGAAAACGCAAACGTAGCCGATCAAAGCAAACTGAAGCACTGTGGAAAGAAGTAAAGCATGCAGCCTCCGACAGAACAAGATGGCGAAAAACTATCTATCTGCCCTTTGCCTCGACGGGGAGACATAGGACGCAAGAAGAAGTAAGGAAATGATTTGTGAAGGCCTCTGTGGATGCAGTGGGCGAAGGTTGCGCGTTCAGTTCGGATGCTACACGTGGCAACTTGGCATTATGTACAACGATGCCAATAATAGGTATCTTACGGGACCTTTAGCCAGCAATATGCTGATATACTATAAATTTAATAAACTTAATAGGTTTAATGACCATTGTGTACTATTTATTGTAGGTATATGTCCTTGTGTATTATTTATTCTCTAATTCATGCAATTGGTGTAGTCACCTACACTACTTAAGTTAGGTAGGTAGGTACTTATTAAAGTTGAAAACAAGGCCTTTTTGTAACTCTTTTTGTATCTTTGCCTTGTGTATATTTATTGTTTTTATTGTTCTAAATCTTAGTCGAAAGACGTCCAATGCCAATGCATAGGCCTCCCTTAAATGTTTGGGGTGGTTTGCCATAATCGCTTGGCAGGCGGGCTGGCGATCGCAGTTCGGTGGTGTGGTGGGTCTGTTCTGCAGCGCGCACTGCTGCCCCCCGGTGGGTGGATATCCCTTAGTCGCCTCTTGCGACACCCGCGGGAAAAGTTACAGGGGTCGATTCTTACACTGCGACCGCTTTGACCACAGTAGGTGCTAAACCTTGGCATTCTGTATTAAAACACCTAATTATAGCAAACTGCACTTACTTGCTTCAATTTCCGATTATTTTTCTCTATCTCCTGTATCTTGCTCGTGGGTGCCATCAGCTCCACGGCGGCGGCAGCGGCAGCTCGGCATTATGTATGAGGGCCGGAAGGGGATGAGACAAGGGAGGCACCGGCTTTGCCTACGTCACACTAATAATGTACCTACGTACCTACCTAACTCAACGGAGTCTAAAGATAAATAATAATAAATAATGCTAGACAATCCACACAGCACAGATGTTCGATAGCGGAACTCGTACAGTTCCGCTTACAGAGGGATAATTTATTTTCAGTAGTATTTACATTATAAATAAGAATTATCAAAAAGAAAATCTGTATGTACTTACCCAACGAAAAATTTGACAAATTCAACCAAAACAACGGTGACGCAGGGCGGCTGCGTCGATGAAACAACCAATGAGAAAAGAAAACCCTGTGTGGTAACTCCGCTGACGTCTATGTGCAAAGATTTAAGTATATAAGTAAGACCTTTTTTTTCTCGGTGTATGTATTATGTGCATAGAGGTAGGATAGTATAAAGCTGTGCGTCCACCGAATCGGAGCTTACGCAGCGTAAGGATTTGTAGCTTTGTATTGTTTTCAAAGGTAGTACAGCGTGCACTGGATCGACATGTCTGCCGATACTGATGCAGGCATATTGTAAATACCGACGTCGACTACGCTGCGTACGCTCCGATTCCGATCCGGTGGACGCACAGGGGGCAAATTCACGCCATTAAAGCACTCTTAATTATCAAAAGAACTGTCAATATTTACAGATCTTTCATATAAAAACTGTCAATTGTGACAGTTCTTTTGTTATTATCTCTCCTATAACTCTAAGGTTACAAGAAGAAGAAGAAGATAACTCTAAGGTTTGCTAGAAGAAAACTCTTTTCAGGCTCGCCCATGTACATATCTTATTAAATTAAATCATGCTTATGTATTACTATTGTGTACAATAAAGAATTACACAAGAATTATACAAATTTCACATTTAAAAAAGTATTCGAAAGTTGGATATTTCTTCTACGCTGTTGATTGAATCACTTTTTTTTGTATGGGAGCACCCTATAATTTAATATTCATTTTATTTTTATTATTATTTGTTATAGCGGCAAAAGAAAAACACATTCTCTGAAAATTTCAACTGCCTACCTCTTTCGGTTCATGTTGAGATAGAGCCCTGTGACAGACGGACGGACGGACGGACAGCGGAGGCTTAGTAATAGGGTTCAGTTTTCACCCTTCGGGTACGGAACCCTAAAAAGGGATCACTATAATGTTTTTAGTTTAAAATGTGTACCTACCTATCTCACCCTTGCGCTGAGTACCGAAGTACTCAGCGCAAGGGTGAGATCTATGTAGGTATAACCTACATAGATTAAACTTTTAGCCTCAGATACATATTTAATATGCTCGCCGCCAACGATGACTTTTATATTATCTTTATCTAGTTTTAGCAGATTGACTTCAGATCCAGTCAGGAGGAATTGTGATTTCTTGGGATACAGTGACTTTAAGAGGGTCCACTGATATATATTTTCGAGATCAATATTTAGTTCATTAACTGCACTGAGATAGTCAGATGGAAGAAAATAATGGTACAGCTGCAATTCATCCGCGTAAAGGTGAAATTGAGAGTGTGAGAATAATGACGTAATCTCTTGGACCCGTGATATAAATAAAACTTCTAAGTCAACGCAATCAAAAGTTACAGCCGTTTATATCCGAATGTTATGAAATTTCCGCGGGAATCACATGCACACAACACCTATAGGGTACTTCCCGTAGACTCAGAATCATAAAATTTGGCCAGAAAAAGGTCTTATAGCACAAGTAAAGGGATAAATCCGAAAAAAGTAAGTTTGTAGTATTTTCACCAAAAAAAAAAAAAAAATGCTTTTGAGTCTCGCCATGGACCAAAACCTATAATAGGGTAGGTACTTCCCGTTGACCTAGAATCACAAAATTTTACAAGAAACAAGGCCTTACGAATATACGGAACCCTTGGAGCGCGAGTCCGACTCGCACTTGACGCTTTATTATATAAAAAGCCCGGCAAATACCTTGATGATGTAGGTAAGTAGGTACTCTACTCATCAATCAGCCCACACACGTTCATTGCTGGACATAGGCCTCCCCCTCCCCCATTTGACGCCACAAATAGCAGTCCTGGCCTATTTTGTGCAATTTGCTACTCTAACTCGGTGTATAACCAATTGGCAAAAGGGAAACACGCAATTGCATATTTGGACAATTAAAATGGAAGTAAATTGATTGGTATCTATTTATTTTAAATAAAATAAGTAGCATAAGCCGCCTCCATCCATCGACCGATAGGTAACACATAGGAATACATCTATATTATAGGTAGGTAACACATAGAAAATAACAAAAACTTTCTAGTCACTATTTAGCTATACTAGGCTAAATAAAATCAGTTCTAAGTGTGTCATTCATTATCAAAGCCCAAAATCAAATCTTTGATAAAAGTCTTCATTTCGTGACCCGAAATGTACAGTACAATCCATTTTTAGCAAAACAAAACGCATAACGGTCTGGTCCTTATAAGGCGCGTTATGAAATCGTGATTTTAAATCGCATAACAAAGTATTCATTATACTCGTAAAGCAAACCGCTTGAGATATGGCATTGGAAGATGACTGGCCAAAGAGTAGGTATTGAGAAGGTTTTTAAAGTATTTCATTATATTATTATAACAATAATAATAGTTTTGGACAATTCACACAGCATTATCCACAATAGCCTATTGTACAGACTGTCAATATGTATTTAATTAATATGCATCTAGGATTCAGGGGTAGTACAATACGTATTATGAATCAAGGTGTCTTGTCTGGACCAGACCGAGGGAATAATTGTAGCGGTTACAAGGAGTCGATGTATGGCGCCTCAAGACCGCTATTCGTGGTAAATTTAAAATCTATATGAATACAGCACAGCATAGCTTACTTTGTGGCATTACAACCACAAACTAAATTATATGACGATTTAAATTCGACAATTTGAGTGAGTTAAAAAAACCTTTTTTTTAATCACATCTCAGCAACCGTGACACTTACGACATTGATTCTACCAGTGATTGATTCTACTAGAATTGTTCTGCAGGGGCGCTGCTGCCCACCCCCGGTGGATATCACTTAGTCGCCTCTTACGACACCCGCGGGAAGAGGTGGTGCAACTACTATGCCGGTACCAAACAGCAAAATCAAAATAGGGGTTGAAAATTTAAACGAAAATCCTCTGTATTTCAGCAACCGTAAGCCCTACAACATGTAAATTTTCTTTACAAAACCAACACTTATTTGATTCATAGTTTTCTGAAATTCTGAACGAAAATGCACTGTATTTAGTATTTAAAGAGAGACTTGAAACTTGCTCTTAGAAAATAATATCGAAAATCACACCTTTTGTGGTTCCAAATAGACGTTGAAGGTTAAACGAAAATTCTTTGTATTTTTTCAGCAACCGTTAGTAATAGGACTACAAAATTTTCATGAAAATAACCTTACAAATCGTACAAACACGTGATTAATAGTTTTCTGAAATATTCCTGAAAAAGGCTCGGCACCACTTTGTTGTTTCTATACATACATTCGGGGTAACACTTTGTTTGTCACGACAAAGCCGTGTTTGCGTTTTAGCCAAATGTCAAAGTTTTTCAACAAAGTACAAGTTGATGTGAAAGAGTTTCTGTTAAGTTTGCACTATTTTTAGGGCTTCGTTCAAGGGCTTCGCTCAAAATTTTTTTTATTGTTGAGTTTCGCGTCAAAAGTTTAAACGAAAATGCTCTGTATTTCAGCAACGGCTTGCAACCAAGAGAATATAATACCTACGGAGAGTTAGCAATAGAAAACTACAACATTTTACATGTAGATTTCTCTTACAAAATGAAGAACAGATGGTTTTTCGACAAAGCACTACAATAAATTAGTTATCCCATATAAAATCATGATCATGTGTCTGAAATAAAAGCATATTATTATTATTATTATAAAATTAGATATTATATTAACAGTGAAATTACAATCAAATAATAAAAACAAATTAGAATTAGTATTTACAATTGAGCTAACTGCAGACTAGCAAACAATCTACAGGTAACTCAACTGATCCATATCAATACCAGTCGGAAGCGTGCCCAAGACGCTGCGCTGGCTGTATTGGTTTAACGACCGATGTGGCGCGGGCGCGGCGGGCGAAGGTCCGCCTGCGACGCAGAAGGTTGCGGGTTCGATTCCCGCCTAGCGAACAAATGTTTGTACGATCTGCAAATATTTGTTCCGGGTGTTCTGGTTATTTCCTTATATAATAAAAAATATCTATGTTATGTATTGTATTAAGTTTATCAGTCATCTAGTACCCATAACACAAGCTCTGCTTACTTTGGGGCTAGATGATGCTGTGTGGATTGTCCAGCATAATTTATTTATTTATTTATTTTTTGGTCCGCTGTATGGCAATGCTGATGCGAAGCGGAGATTGAAAAAAAAATTCTCATCGGTGGTGGTGGAGAAAAATATGCAAGACTATAAATTAAGTAGAAATCAGTATATTAAATAAATATATTATATTGTATTACTCTTATTGAAAAATACCTAAAAAAAGTAGATTCATGAAAATACATGAGCTGACGGAATGATTGGTAGGTTTAATAATGCCTGAAAGCAAAAACCGACAAGAAAAAAGGTTTGCATTTAATTGTGAAAATATAATATGAGAATTAGACATTCAAAGTACCTATAAAAATATTAAATTAAATCTCACGTGGGGGAAGTCGCGAAACTGTACGTTACGTAATACTAGTCTCTGGTAATAGCTAATAATTGTGTATAAGTGTATCTTCCTTCACAATAACTTAAACTGACAGCAGACGACAGGTGCTGCTGGCGCCATCTATCAGGGCACTTAGAGACTAATTATCCTACTGTGAGGTTTATGCTCCTAGACATGGCTTGCAGTATAATACAAAGAAAAGTGAATTTATGGTTTTTGGACCTGGGGGTAGGGCCCCGGTATTGTTCCTCCCCTTTTGTTGAGTGGTAAGGAGCTTCATAGAGTTTTTAAGTTTAGGTATCTGGGTCATCTGATTACAGATAACCTGAGAGATGAAGAGGACATGGAGAGGGAGCGAAGGGCTTTGACGGTGAAAGCCAATATGTTGGTCCGCAGGTTTGCTCGTTGTTCCGTAGAAGTTAAAATAACTTAAATCCTTTTGCCAATCCTTTTACACGAGCAGCCTGTGGTTCACGTATACGAAGAAATCCGTCAATACTCTTCGCGTCCAGTACAACAATGCTTTCAGGAGGCTGTTGTGGCTCCCGCGATTCTGCAGTGCCTCCGGCATGTTTGCGGAGGCCCGCGTAGATGGCTTCGCCGCCTGTATGAGGAAGAAGGCAGCCTCACTGCAAAGTAGAATACGCGGCAGTACCAACACCATCCTGTCAGCAATAGCTGATAAAATAGAAGGAGTGATGTACAGACACTCCATCACCACATTAATTAAATAGTTAAAACTAACATAGGCTAAGAATTTACTAACTTATGGATCTATTGTAATCTGAAAATAAACAAATATTAGGTATTATTATTATTATTATTAAACTATGTACCTACTATTTAAATATGATATTAGCGTTCTACTTAAATTAATGGAACTAAAAATCTATTTCCGTGTAACAAGGTCACGTGAATCTACGGCTGTTTTCTCACCATTTCGATTCACTGCTATAAACCTCATTTCTAAAACAGATTGAAGGCTCACTCTAACGACACGTAAGAAGTTCTGAAACCTGTCCCCTCTGCTATGCTAACTGTTCTGTGGCCAACCGTTACAACCGTGGGTGTGCTGGACGGATGAGGAAAACATATAGAAATACTTATGAACAAGACGTGGGTAAGAGCAGTGGTGGAGAAAAATATGCAGGACTATAAATTAAGCAGCAATTAGCGTTGAATCAGTAGAAGTCTTTCAGTGGCGTGATAGTCCAATGTAAGAAGCCACTTTCGAAACTACTCCTTGACACCTTATAGAGAACACGATTGGAGTTCACAGTACATTATTACGCGACGATATGTAGATATACGGGAAGGAGAAATACCAAAAGCAACTCGCGAACGGAGACTTAACCGAAGGGACTTTAATTTTTATTCTACGAAATCCGAACTTCGAGTGAAGAGTTATAGCAGAGCTCAGGGACACAATATTATAAAATAAAATCTACGACCACAAAAATTAAACTAACCTTTAACGAACTATTTCTCACTGCAAAGCAAAAATCTACACTGCAGTGCTCCTTCTACCCGCCCAATATCCCTCACCTGTCCCATGGTAATTCCTCGCAATTTTATTTGTTTTGACTGCCTGTGACTTCACAGCCACCAGGGGGCGCCGCGGTCGTACATCAGAATGGCTCATTTGCATGAGAGGTGCGTGTGGTGTATGGGACATGGGAATGAGATCAGAAATATGGGACCAAATATGTTTTTGCAGATGAAGTGAACAAAATGTTAAAGAGACCACTTTACTTCCTAATTCATTACATATAATTTAAAATATCTGGCATGACAAGGAGTATAAAGGACAATAGTTACCTACTTTGAATTTTGATTTGCTACTTGGTAGTTTCACATTAGATTTATGAAGAGTCCGGCTTCTACAAGTTTGAGGACGACATCAATGTCGTCCTTATTATAAAAGATTGCTCAGTCATCGATTCAAGTATAGATGGATCACTAAACATAGTTTTATAATACGGGCCGTAAAACATAAAAGTAAGCTATGCTGTTGTTTTTGAATTGTTCAGCATTATTTATTATTATTTTATTATCTTATAGCTAGCTAGGTTTTCATCTGAGAAGTCAACAAACGGCTCTATTGGAAGCTCAGCGTCGTTTGTCAACATACGAGTAGCTAATTCATATGGGTTAGGGACTTTATACTGGTTCTATTACACAGTTCCAATAGTTCTTTGAGACTAGCTGATGCTCAGTTGAACGTACAACATCATTTATTTTTTCTTTTATATTTAGAAGGTAGAGTAAGCTCTTTAGTGTAGTGTAACAAGAGCTCTATTAGCACGTGGTTGATATCTTTAAAGCCCCTGATTCAAAAATGTCTCTATTTAATATTATGTAGTCTCTATTTATCGTCTACTATCTTATGCCCGCGGCTTCACACACCCTATCCTGGATAAAAAGTAGCGTATTAAGTTTAGAAGTAAGATTGTGTACTACATGTAGTTAGCCCGTTGATCTGTTAAATAGTTTTGGAGATCTTAGGTAACAAACATGTTCACATCTTTACAAACTTTCGTCTTTATAATATTAGTTGGATTTTAGCGTTTCAAGTACGTAAATAACTCTGCTAAAGTCACATACACAATCTCCAAGTATACACGATACTCTGCAAGTTATTAGCGAAAGCAAGCAGGGGGTTCAATATTGACTCATTTGAGTATGATCGCGAGGAAAGAGTAAAAGTTGTGAAGATTGTTTGTTGGCTTACGTCACGCCTACGTCTTGTTACGATGATAGATACTTAGGCTTCTAGACTTACTTGCGCGCGGCATCGCGGTCTTAAAACACTAAAATCAAAATCATATTTAGGATGAAACTACTATGTAAATAAAAAATAGGATGCATAATTTTATGTGAAAAGGTATTTCTATTCACCTCCGCACGTAATATAGGACAAAGTTTAATAGTGAAAATTCAAAGCTGTTTCCAATCAAACTCAAAGGTACCTACTGAGTGTTTTGTATTAAGTATGTATATCAGTTGTCTAGTACCCTAACACAAGCTCTGCTTAGCTTGGGGCTAGATGATGCTGTGTGGATTGTTCTGAATTATTTATTTATTTACTTAAACATAATTAAATACCTAGGTTTAAGTAACCTTTATACAATGACCTTTTTTGTTCCTAAAGATAAGGATTAAAAAAAAGTTCTGTAGAACGAGAGTTTTATTATTAAATGAGTATTAGTATATGATATACTTAAATGAGTTTTATTATTTTCATTTCATACTTTTCTTTTTTTTATGATGACATCTATCAATCTATACAGTGAAAATTACAATGAAATAATACAAACAAATTAGTACTAGTACCTATTTACAATTGAAGCAATTGAGCTATCTGCAGACTGTTGCAAGTAATCTACCTACACTTAACGATTTCATTAAGTACCTACTTACAAGGAAATAGAAAAAACACCTGAATCATGCGCTTGTGAAGTTGTGACCGGGTTTATAATTAATTCAATGTAAATAATCTACATAAGTACTAAAGTTTTATGAATAGAGTTTGAATGAATCAAAAGCATTTCCTGATTGACCGTCCAATGGGGTCAAACCAGGTCAGAGCTGGCATTTCACCGACAGACACACCTAGTCTGTCTACGAATGATTTCTATTTGAAATCGGTGCTAATAACACTGCCACTACACTCATTAGGATCTTGTAATTGAAGATACGATTCTCAATAAAAATTGGCTGTACGGCTGTGTGTGCCGTTAAACGATGTGATTAGCGAGGGGCAGATAGGACTAGGTGAAAAACCTTGCAGAGCCCAGAGTCCGGTTGACTGTCGTCAACACGAGACGTAAGATAATATAAGGATAAAAAAAAATATTTCGTCTTATGTAACACATCAGCATTTCTAAAATATAAGTACCTACAAGTTTCGATAATTTGTCACCTGATGTGTGAAAAAGTCCCAATTATAACGCATCACTAGTGAGTTCCTCGCTCTTACTAAGTAAACACTTGTATTACGAAGCGAGGGCTCCTGCTCTGGCTAACTTAGGTTTTTTTACTAACATGGTGTACATACGAAATGGTTAAAAAAAATATACTAAAACTCTAAATAACAAAAAAATATATCTAATTTAATTCATACAAAATAATACTACTGATTAGTCTACAAATGGAAAAAGGTATGTTAAGACACAGGTTACAGGGTACATATTATGTGTATTAGGGATTAAGGATTAAGTGGTATTATAAGATATTCTAAGATATTTTGCGAAATAAGTCCTCTGTGAATCGTTCAGCTTTAATTTACAATCATTATACGACAGGTCTTTTAGACGACGAGAGACGTTTTTATTTATTTTGTTGTAGATATGGGGCTAGAAAAGAGCTATGTTTTTGTGCAAAAGTAGGTCTAGAGCTAAGAGTTTGGAAAGCTTTATCTCTACGCATACTCTCGTTTTTAAGCTTTGGTAGAAGATGTTTTAAAATTAGTTGTTGCGTAAAGATTTGTGTACAGGTGAGGATTTGCATTCACTATATAGCTGAGTCGTCGGGTATCTACATGAAAGAGAAAAGGCGACTTTTAAAACAGCCCTTTGTGCTCTCTCTAGTGGTAATAGGTGAGACTTTGCGGCTCCACCCCATGTCGGTATACAATAGGTAAGAAGGGAGTGACAGAGAGTTTGGTACAATAATCTTAGTTGTGTTGTGATACATTTGCGGCATGCAGAACCTTTCGGAAAACGGCAATAAGTTTGCGAACTCTACATGTTAGTTGTTTAATATGACGAGTATAATTTAACTTGTTATCAATTACTATCCCTAGGTACTTAATCGCCTCACAACTATCAAGTGAAGGACAAAGACAAGTTGATGGTTGTGGAGGTACAGTTTATTGAGTGGGCCTTGATAGACAAGAGTGTATCCGGTAATTTATTATTGCGGAGTGTGAAAGTCAGGTATTTTTGACTCATTTTTCCATAGGATTTGGTACAGCGCCTCTATCTTGTGGACAGGAAACTACGCAAATTCCATACAAAATGAGACGTCACGATCCCGTCTCGACACTATCGTCAACCGGACTCAGGGCTCTGGTCGATAGAGAAGCTGTGTATCTTGAGACAAGACAAAATAGAAAATAAGGTATTTTAGTTGCACAGTTGGTTATATCGGTTTTTTTACTGGAACATTTAATTTGGGGCTAGATAATGGAGTGTGATTTGTCCAGCATTATTTGTTTATTTTAATCCAATCTAAAAAAAGCGTTTTATATTTTAGATGTGTGCAAGGCAATGAGTTTTTTAAAATTAACATAATTCGTCGATACCTGCTTTATTTATGGTAAGGGCACACCAAGATACATTTCTTATTGTAGATAAACTTTATGTTTCCCATTTGCCAGAAAAAAAAAAATAGGTTTGCAAAATAAAACTTACACCCAAAAATAACCAAATATTTTGTAATCAGTTACACTACTTCGTGTAATTATAGTCAAACTTCACTTATGTTTTATTAAACCTTCAATTATAAAATGCTTCTGATACAGTCTGAATTCCTAACAGGCTGTTATGATTGTCTGTGAATGAGTGAATGAAAATATTTTTATTTACCGTAAAAATTACTATACCCAATTAGCCTTAATACTATGTTAATTTATACTACCTAAGTTACAAAATAAATTTCCTTTGTTTTTAGCAGTGCTTAAGGAAATAAGGTCTTCACTCAGCATTATGCTGGGTGCACACTGGTGTGTTGACTCAGCACTGGTTTTCAGTGAAGAGCAGAGGGATCGTGTCTCGTCACTATCGCCAGGTGAAAAAAAAACAAACAAACTAATGAATGTACCTAAATAAAAGAGTTAGCAATTTAAAAATTATAAAATAATATTGCAATACTATTGTTGCCGGTCGGTCCGGTGGAGTTCGCCTGACTAACCCAGCCAGGGTTAGTAAGGCGAACTCTAGGCTCTGAAGCCCGGTACCTTATTCGAGCCTCACCGAGTTAGCACTCATGAAGCAAATCAACCAACTAGCCCTCCATCCAATCTACACACGTACCTCATCCCCGCGGCCGATCGCACGCATCCGAACGCCTTTCTTCTTTCACCAGTGCACGCGCCGCGGCCGACCGAGTGGACGCGCCATGCCATTCCCGCGTTTTTCTTGACAGTTTGACAGTGACAGTGTTTGTGCACCATGACAGTGTCAAAAGCGGGATTATTACTCCTGGTGGTAATGGTAACACCAGGGTTTTGCCAGGAAGATTTCGCAAGCTCGCTGTTCTCTAGTGAGTAGCTGGCAACTTTCTACATATGGGTCGGTTATTTCGGTCAGTGTGTTTAAACTCGAAAGGGGTTATTAGGTGACCCTCCTGGTATGGACATAGGCATGCTTAAAATCCGTTAGGTGGCTTTAGGAATTTGGTGACGATGGCCAACACGTTTGCGAGGCTTGTTGTTACCACCCGTTAGCATTTGTCTTTTTTGGACAGTCATCTGATATGTAGAATGTTAATTGCGGTGTAGATAAAAGATTTAGCGGGACACAATGCGCTAGAAATTGTTTTAAAAATATCACCTAATTATCTAATTACACGCAAGTTCGCAAGCATGGTGTGTGGGAGTGGTAATGTATGGTAGAGTTCCTTCGGTGGTTCAAAGCCTTGCCAAAAATCTTAAAATGGCCAACTATACCGATTTTCCGTGATTTATGGATTGAATTTCCATTAATTTCTTGATCTCCAGTTTCTTCGTAGAGCTTTCTTATTGTCAAGAAGACAACACGACCCGTTGGTTTTTCCGTAACGTACGACGAGTTTAGTTCAACGCCCGATAAGTCGGTTAAATTTTGCATTTATAGATATTAGTCGCTCTTATGTGCCTACTTTTTTATCACATAGCAGTAAAGTTTTTAGTTCAAACGATGAGACATTGAAAATACCGCTATCTATGGTTTGATAGGGCATATCGATAAGTTAGTATTTTGAAATTTTAAATAGTCGTCAAATCATCATGATTTGATCATGATGATTTTCTGCAACCTCTTTTGATTAGGTATTTGATCACAAAATTTACACTTTATGTTTATTTTTCTTGCTAACCAGCTGCTATAAAACGAAACACATTTCCAAAAACTCGCCATTATATCATACAAAAGACATCAACGCGCTTTTTTGGCAAAAGTTCGTGCACAAAGTAGTTAATGTTTTTTAGCTGAGGGATGCAGTCGTCCATACAGCGATAACTTTATTGTCTTCTATTAAATGATCTATTATAGTTACTATAATGCAACTTTATATTATAAAAATATATCCCTACGGCGAAACATCACGGAAACAGCGCGAAATTATTTAAAAAATACACCAGTTTTCGGTATTTTATGCAACAGTTCAGTGATAAGTAGTTTTATCGCCTATTTTTTGTAGTTTAGTAGGTAGCCTTTATTGTTAAAAGTTTTAATTTCCCACTATTTGCGAACGAAACACCTTAATAAATGAATACCAAGCGGAAGGCCTTACTATCAAAATCCGAATAAAAACGTTGATTTTATTTATTTGAGAGACAACCTCCACAGTCAGTATATACATACGAGTATATAGATAATATACGCCGTGTGGTGCCAGCGTAGAATTGCACCACTCCACTTCTCCCCATGGGTGTTGTAAGAGACGACTAAGGGACATTCACCGGGGACGGGCAGCAGCGCCCCCTGCAGAACAACTTCACCAACGAACTGCGACCCCAACCCGCATGCTCAGCGTGGGGATTATGGGCATTACCCCCCCAATGATCAGTCGACACAGAAAATGGCCCCAGTTCCCGACGCCTCACTATTCCTGGCCATGGTAGCTCTGATGTAATTCCGTCCTCACCAGAGGCTTTTCCATTTTTAAGCTGCCTCAGAGCTAACACGATCTCGTCTTGAATGATATCTGGCAGTTCGTCGGTATAGTGGCATGTCAGGGTGGCTCTGGAATCGTGGTCATCTCGTCGGGAACGAGGGGCATGTGCAGCGTATAAACGGCCATAAAAATCCTCTATCTAGGCGGATAACTCTGAGTCCGACAATACGGTCCGTTTTGCGTTTTAAGTTTCGTCAGGTGGCTCCTGCCAAGCTGCTGAGTGAATACTTTGGACCCTCGGTTTCAGTCTATCGCCTCTTCAATGAGGCGTGTATTGGAGCTCCGAAGGCCGCCGTACGCCGTACCATCTTCGCAATTCGCTTTTTCAGGTCTGACCTCTCTGACGAAGTCACTTGAGTGGATTCCCGCCTTTTTGTCATCAGCCCAAGAGTCTCATCCGAGAGATTGGACTTCTTGCCAGTATGCTGCTTTTTGCAAAACTTAATGCCCTTGTCCCTCAATGTTTTGATCAGTTTGTGTAGGGTCTCGTCAGCGTCATCAGTGGGTCCCAAGGCACCAAATCTATCCCCGAGAAGCTGCTGAAACTTCTCGGTGCCGCCGATTTGGATTGGGTTAGGTCGGAGCGTGGCCTTCATCAGACGGTTTCTTTAAAGCTTCAAGTTGATATTCAGAGAGCCTCGGAGTAGTCGGTGATCAGATCCGGTAATGAACCTGTTGAACACTGAGACATCTCTGAATATGTGCTTGCTATCCGTCATGATGAAGTCGATCTCCTTTTTTGTCACAGTGTCGGGGATTTGCCATGCCCATTTCCTTTGAGGCCGTGTCTTAAAGAAGGAGTTCATTAAGAACAGCCCTTCTTTCTCAGGGCCAGAACTCTAAACTCATCCAATTGCTAATACGGAGCTGAGACGTGGAAACTCACGGTAGGGCTGGTCCACCAGTTCAAAGTCGCACAGCGAGCTATGGAAAGAGTTGTGCTCGGAGTTTCTCTGAAGGATAGGATTCGTAACGTATACATCCGACAGAGAAACAAAGCTATCGACATAGCTCAGAGAATTAGCAAGCTTTGGCAGTGGGCCGGTCATATCACGCGAAGAACCGACAACCGCTGGGGTAAACGTGTTCTCGAGTGGAGACCGCGACTCGGCAAACGTAGTGTAGGGCGCCCTTCGGCCAGGTGGGATGACGATCTGCGAAAAACTGTAGGCAGATGCTGGATGCGGCAAGCTGAAGACAGGGCGCTATGGCGCTCATTAGAGGAGGCCTGTATCCAGCTAAGATAAGTTGATGATGATGATGATGAGATAATATAACCGAAAATGCTTTTATGCGCACTTAAATCTCTCACACACACACTATCCTAGCGCATCAACTCCGAAGTTGATCTTGGCCTCCGACACAATAGATCGCCACCGGCTTCTATTCGCGTCGCCTCCATCCAGTCCGGGCTTTCCTTGGGGCGCCAGTCGGCTGATCTTTTCTAAATATAAAACAATATCTAGGTATCGGCGGGAATAGAACCCGCAACCTCCTGTGTCGGAGGTGGACCTTTGCCCCCTTCGCCCGCTTTACAGAGGTCGTCATAATGATGACGATACGAGTAATTGTTGAGTAGTCTGAAAAAATTATGCCGACTGGAAGCTTTGTGTCAGAACTGAGAGGACAATTCGCCTTACCTACTGGCTGCGCCGTATAAAAATAAAGTAAAGTAAAATGTATTCCATCAAATACATGTAAATAAGGTACATAGGTGGTGTATGTTTAAATAAGACGCAATGTATTTCTACTGTTTCGGCAAAATCTGGGTAAGAGTCACTCAGTAGATACTAAGTGACATTATACCCAGACTAATAAATCAAATTGAAAACGAATACTTAGTTGGTAAAAAAACTGAATATTAAAATAAAATGGAATATTAAAGTTGAAACCTTGAGATAAATAAAAAAAATAGTACGGATTTATTCCTCGAAAGATCTGTTTTACTGATCTGTTTATGGGCAACTTGTCACAAACATTGCTCTTACCCAGATCAGTATGCCATGACCATTGTCTATACGTCTGACGCTATGACGAACGAGGTGCGAACAAGGAGTGGTATACGGTAGCCACTTAGTGCACTTTCACCAGGCAGAGCACGCTCGTCATGCCGACCACTGGCTCCTTTATTCATGGCACACTCTTTCAGTTTCACTTCGCCTACAATTGAGAAGTCACCCATTGACGGACAAACAAATAAATATCCTCTTCATCAGCACGCAGGTACGTCCAAGTACGTCCGTCTCAACATGCCTCCCCAAACGTGGGGGGTTTTTGATATAATCACCGCCACGCATGGCAGGCGTATTGGTGACACACGGCTGTCTCCGTTGAGACTAGCCGACGACGTGGCCGAAATTCAGCTAGAAGCACATCATCCTCATCCGGGAATAGCTTGTGCTAAAAAGCTAGATTCAAATATTTTACAGAAATTGATTTAGTTTCGATATCGCCCCGCAGTAAGTATGTCTCATCTTGACCAAAAACAAAGTAAGGAAAACAAATTATTTTCGTTTTGTTCTCAGGCTTTTTAGTACCAATTAATTAAACTAATTGCAGCACTATTCTGTGCTGCAATCGAGTGCGAGGTCGTAAAGGTGACTAATGCAATTTCCGGAGAAAATTACTGCAGAGTCGGACGTTATGACTCATAAAATAAACCTGTGAATTTCACTTTTGTTTTTGCAGACGTCATTTACGAGAACTTAGCGAATTTATAATACTAATCGTGATTAGTATTATTAGATTAATGAAGTAGTATATTTAAAACTATCGTACAACAAGGTTCAGCTGCGAACCTTGTTTATGTTTGAAGAACTCCACCAACGTTTCATCCCTTAACGAGGATCTTTTTCAGGATGAGGCTTCCAAGACAAATAAGATTCATAGTTAAACCGCTTACATTCATAACAAATTATTAGATTAGCTAGTTCCAAACAGTTAATAGGCTTATTATCACGAATTACGGTGAGGACCTGTGAAAGAAGCACATAAACTAGATATAGAAAATAAAAATGACATTGAAAATGTTCAGTACAAATTGTTGTCGAAATTTTAAAAGCGACATGCGAGTTGTTACACTCTCACTTGACGGATCTTGTTTAAAATATTGCTATTTTTCATAATTCATTTATTGTTTGTGAATCTGGTAATTTTACAGTCGGTACATAAGACTTATTTTAGATCGCTGAAGTCTGCCGCTTAAGCGTACAAACATATCATTAAACATTGTAAAAATATTGTGTCTAACAATCAGATAATTTTATTTTATTTAAAAGCATGCAATCTTATAATTAAAAATATAAATATATGTATAATATAATATAAAAATTGGATAAACGCTAATTAGACGCTTATCAGGGGGAGGCCTGCGTCCAGTAGTAGACTAATATTAGGCTGTTGAGGCAATCTTATAATTTATATTTAATACTTATAATTTTTAGTCAATGTCATATTATGATATTTAATTAAAAAAAATATGCTTTCATTAATTAATGTCAGCTGGAGTTGAATATGTAAAAAAAAATATTAAAATTTTATCGGATATATTTCCCGGACCTACATTTGTTTTAACTTTCTGACATTACAACCGCGTACCAACAATCATGAGAACACAGTTCATAAGCATTTATGTACAACTACTTACAATAAGCCGGAATCGTCCCATAGCTGGGCAAAGACCCTCTGATCTTGGTCTTGAACCAGTTGGACCTCCGCTCAGTTCGTTGCGCGATGTCGTTTCCTTGGTCTAACTCATATTATTTAAGTCGGTCTATTCATATAACATGCTTTTATGCTTAGATTGTGTCTTTGAGCTTATACATTGACTCAGTACTTAACACACTGTCCTACCAAAGACCTATATTTCATTACAAATAAAATTATTACTAATAGTGTACGGTGCAGCGCAACCGTGCATTTAGGTATAAGCAAGCTAATTATTGTCAAATCATCGATATTATTAAGGTCAATTGTTACACGCGCCTTCCACTTACTTTATTGCATCAGTTCACGTTTTCACCCCATCATGGTAGGCGCGTGCTCAAATATCAATCAATTTATAATATCAATATAAGAGTTTTTATCATATACTCTTCTTATCGTTTCTATCATATAAAGGTGTCCAGTACAAATAGAAACAACCAAATCACATGCCATGTGCATGTGATTTTGTTGTTTCTATCTGCAGATTGTTGCAAACAATCTAGAGGCAGCGCAACTGATTCAAATCAATACAAACCGGAAGCGTCCTCAAGACGCTGGCTGCATTGCCCCGCTGCATGGCAATGCTGATGCGCTGCGCCAGATACTCACAAGCTCTCTGGTGCCAGGCAGACTTAAAGACTCATTAGAAATCAAGAATCGCAACCAACAATCACTACGATGTGAGATACATCAACAGCCTAAACTATTCCACAGATGGACATAGGCCTCCCCTCATAAGCGCCATATTGGTTGCAATCATTGGGGTATGCCATAATCCCCAAGCTGGGCATGCGGGTCGCAGTACGGTAGTGGATCTGTTCTGCTGGAGGCACTTCTGCCCGCCCCCCGGTTCTACGAATTTTCCGCAGTAAAACAACAATACAATTAACAATTTTTTGCGGGAAGAGTTGGCGTGGTGCAATTTTTAAGCCACACGGCAACTAGCAATAATAAATAATAAATGTTAAGTGTTATTTGCTGGTGCTAAAGCTTTTTGTTTCCCTAAGATAAACAAATAAACTATTATTTCAGGCACAAATTGATCCTTATGGTACACAAATAAAATAACAATACTTAAACTTAAGAAGCGCCGTACGTACATGGTCTAAGCAAGACTTATGGTCATTGAGCTACCAGCGATGATACCGGGTGCAAGAATAATGCCTTCCGGCAATCTGCTGGACATAACAAAGTCTAAACAGAAGCTGACCCACAAAGTACATTCCGCGCTACATAGTGAGCTGCGCGCGCGCCGCCGCGGCCGGTAGCGTGAATGCGCGATGTTAACGGTGCGCGCCGTTACCGCGCGCTGAGACGGTGCGTTCTGGGGAATATTGCTTTTTATGTGTCGAGTAGGGAGTTGTGGAACTTCAATAATATATTAAATTTGGTTTAAGATCTCTTAAGAATTAGATTCACTTACAGAGAAACTTATAAAAACAATAAAACATTTGTTGGGCTATTCTTACACAAGAAAAAAGCAACGAAAAATATAAATTTCCGGTAGTTTGTAATAAGTTAGCATCGACTATGCAACGTTAACAACTCGAAAAATGGTAATTTTTCAATCCTATTCTTTAATGTTTAAGAATTTTGACTTTCATCATTCAAACTAACATACATAAATATGTTGATTACGATTGTAATTGAAAACTATTTTACTATAACTTCTGACACCCTCGACTAGTAGCTATTAGATACTGACTGAGCTTACCTAGAGACTAAAATTAATATCCATAGATAGAGTCGACGAAACACCTACCAAAAGTAAGTACCTATACCCCGTCCACACTCTTATTTGCTGTTTGGTACATGCACGACTATGAAGTTCCCTAATTGTTGACAGGTGAGTGAATGAAGACTGAAAGACAGAATTAAGTATTTCATATGTATACACAGTTACTTTTGACAGATAGAGATGCGATCTGTCGACACGAAAAATATGGGGACTTACGAAAGTTTAGAATTTTATCGAGCCAACATAGTACGAGTATGTAACGCAGATTATTTTAGATGATTTTTCCATGAAAAAGTATTGAAAATAGTAACTCAATCTGTCTTACTTTTTATCACGAAAAAACGCGTGTAATGCCGCGGGCAGAAGCAAGTAGCAAATAAAACAACAAAAATAATACTATTTTATACTTTTGAATATTCTGATTCCAAAAATAAGTCATTTAGACGCCTGGTAAGGTCTGTAAAATAACACAAAATGCAAACAAAACGCAAAAATAACAAAATCTCTCTGTTCTGTTTCCTTAATCCACCTCGATCACATGTCACCCCTTACCTGAATTCGTCTTACTTGCTGAAGATGAAAGCGCGCCGTGACTATCAGTTGGCGACTCTTTTGTTTGGCGTTATCAAATTTAAATCGACCCTTTACCTATACAAAAAACTAGGATGGGCACCTAAGACTCTAATCTGATTTTACTAATACAAAAACACTGAACGGTGGCTTTTCGAGGTTCATTCCGGTTCGCAGCTTCTCGCTGTTGGAATGATATACCTCCCCCACTGCGCACCAATAAATCATTTTCATACGTTCAAATCTAAGTTAAAAAAAATCTAATTTTAACCTAAAAAAGTTCATAGAAAACCTTATATACATAGTCTGAACGCTTTTATTATTTATTTGTTTTATGTGAGACCGTAATATTTTTGTTTATTTATATTTCTTTGTTCAAGCATGCTATTCTATTTTTCTCTTGAAATTTCATCAAACCATGGTTTTAGTTAATTTACTGTTTTTACATCTTTTCTTGCAATAACTACTTTACTAACTTTACTCGGTGTTTAGTTTTAGTACCTACCTAAAATCCTTTTTCTTTAACTTTGTTTCTCTGACTCGTAATGTTACGTCACCGAGAGGTTCAGACTGAAAACCAGCGTTGTTACTGTCCTCGGGCGGTAGCGGCATTAACACTTTCATTGCCAACAACGCACATGGACGTGGAACATCCGGCTGTGGCCCTCCAGCGCGTGCTGCAAGTCGCACCGCAGAAGCATGGCAGTGAATGCGTTAAGATGAGGCTGGACCTGTTTAGCCCCGCACTAGGGAAAGACCAATTTCACTCATCAGACTCTACACGTAGAGTTTCTTAATGTACTTAGTTTGAAATCATTTGTTATATAATAGGTCTGCTTGTTTTATGTTTTTTGTTTTTACTTTCCCTCATTTTTTTTTGTGTTGTGCTTAATAACTTCTTATTCTATTCTATTCTAAAATCGAGAGAGGATCGACTTCCTCATAAACTTCTTGTCTCTATGGAGGCGTGATGTCATACAAAATGTACTAGATTGTAGGCGTACGTTCTCAATATTTGACGTAAATTTGCTAGTGATGTAGTCATTGAATTTTATCGATAATATCCAAATTAAACAATAATCGGCTAACCGGCGGAGCATTAGAACTATATATAAAATTATATAAATAAATATTATAATTTCTTCACGAAGATAAGCGCGCCCGCACGCGGGTTTACAGAACAATGTGAATTAAATAAAGGTTACCGAACATCTTTAGTAACTTTATAACTTCTTTGCCGAACATACAGTTATCTACGAGTACTTCGTAATCCAGGCAGTAAAACAGCATATTAAAGGGCCTGAGATGAGATTCGATTACGTTTCTTCCTAAACATGCATGATTTCCACATCCAAGGCGAGCGCGTTGAATTCTTTTCAATGGAACAAACAAGCGAAAAATCTTTTCTCTATGGAAACAAACGTTTTCCGTTAGAACGTGTTAAACAGTTATCCACAAGTGGGTCGAAGTGTGATTATGTATTCTCGCTGATTACAGTCCTCCACCTCCACCTGCACCTCCTCGTCCTCATCTACATAATAATAATAACTGTTGTAAGTAGGTCTAAGAAGTAGGTGGATGCTGTCTGCAGTGAAGATTTTTTTCTGTGGATTTTTTGTCAGGGAGGATAGATAGATAGATTATTGCTTTATTGCACCATCAATACATAAAAAATCAACAAGAATTTAGCACTAACTATATCTAGTGTGGTACAATCGGCGGCCTTATCGCTAGCAGCGATTTCTTCCAGGCAACCAGGAGTCCCTCGCTAAACACAAATCACATAAAATAAGCGTGTGTGTGATGCACGCACATCTATTCGGATCATGAAGGTATAAGATATTAAACAAATCATCATCACCATCAGCCTATAGAGATGACTTTACCCATTAGGTACAAGCAAACATACAAAGGGATTTGAAGATTTTAGTATAGAGGTGGCCCTAACATTTTTTTTTAATTACAATAAAAGTTATATATTTGGATAGAAAAAACAAATAAAAAATATCTCATAAAACAATGTCCGAAAGCGTCAGGTTTCCGAGATATCCACAGAAAAATTACTATATTTTTTTCTTAATAAGCGCGGCGATTTTGTAAAAAAAAAAGAAAATGGTGAATATGTTAGGGCCAAAATCTTCAAACCCATTGACCTTTTATCATTTAAGCTACATCTAGATTGTTTGCAACATTCTGTAGTATCTCAACTGTTTCAATTGTAAATACTAGTTCTAATTTGTTCCTATTCCTAATTAAAATTTTCTTTGTTAACAAAGTTTAAATTTTCCCTATTAATAAGTAGTTTAGTTTAGTTAGCGATCTTTGCTAGTAAACTAAGGCACTGGTAAATAAAAAAAATTAAAGGACGCCGACAAGTACATACATAATTGAAAAGTAAAACTGAATCACGTCGGATTCGAGCTAAGGTTTTCACGTTATAAATAAGGCCTGGTTCTCACGGTTCCGGCGCACGCGCAGTGCGCGGCCTGTGTATTGGTACGAATAATTATTGACAAGAAAACTGACCTACGCATGTTTGCTTTAGACATGTATGAGTACGTATATGAAAGTACAGATGATTGTTTTGAATCAACTTTGAACCTGAAAATGATTTACGCGACGTTGGAGAAGCTAAAATGCTACAAAGACTTATAAAATATACTCTAGTCATCCCGTGCCAAGCGGCGCGACGGCGGCGGCGGCGGCGGCATTGTGGAATCTGCTAAAACGTCGAAAACATGATAAAAAACAAGGTCTGGCATTCCGGGAGTGACACTTATTACGTCACTGTCCCGTTGCCACTTACTGCAATTAAAGATGAAAATTGGGAAACAAATACCTAGTAAATTAAAAATATACATAAAAAATATCTATCATTCATTTTGTTTGTTAGATCAGTCAAAACTGTTTTAGTTAAACTCGAGATAATGTGATAAATAATTGTTAAGCACAAAACCGCATAGTTTTATCAGATTCGTACAGGTAATTTAAGAGCTCCGGGAGTTATGTTTGTACGCTACTACCAGTAAACAGATTAGCCTTCTCATTCGCTGATGGCGTCGATGACGTTGGCTTGTGTCACCCACGTGACCGTTGTGTCTCAGAATGCCATGTATGGCATTCTGAGATTAGAAGATTTTACGATAGATTAGATACTTCGCCGTATACGGTGAAGTATCTATCGTAAAATCTTGCGGTTCGAAGTGAGGCTAATCCAGGAAAAAACACTAATTATACACGATAAACACCCGTGAATAGCTTCAGTTTTTTTGTTCCTAAGATTTTGTCATGCATTTATTTATTTATTTGGGAAACAATAAGCTTATGGATAAATAACCATAGAATGTTAAGCTAGAGCAAATTAAGCTAAAGACAGTTTCATGTAGTTTCAAATTCTCGCGCAAATTACAGCGCGAAACCGCGGCGCGGATCGCGGCGCCAAACTGCGACACGAAGCGAAGCCGCGACGAATATGCGAATGGGATCCACACTCACGGTTCGCGGGTGGTTCGTGGTTTCGCGCACGTTTGTGGAGAGACTTTAAACAATCGCAAATCTCAACAAGATCGTGATATTTATATAAATGTTTCAAACAAAATTAGTAGATAAAAGGATAGAGCTTAGTGCACATATTACGTGGCGCTTTGAATAAGTATGTACTTTTTTTTTGTTGCTGAGCAGAAAACAAAAAAACTACAGGACACGTTACAAGTTTCTATTTTAATCGAGTTCCCGTTTTTTGTCTCATTCGATCTAACACAGGCCACAGCTTATAGTAAACAGTTTAGAGCATTCTAGTGCTTAGCCAGTAGCCGCTGACTGTATGCGCAAGAGCATGTGTGGTCTCTCAATGAGGGACCGGTTCGAGTAATTAATCGGCGGCGACGGCGCGTCTGAGGACTTTCTCTTAATGGGGAGGGGTGCCCGGCATCAATAGCCGCTGGTAGCGACAAACCCTTTACAATTACCAAATTACCAAAATTAAATATCGAAATTAGACCTAGTTTACACACCTCACAACAATGCCAAATTAGACCCAAGAATTAGCGCTTCACTTTATTTATAACTAAACTATTAAGTGTCACCTCTACAAGCGAACGTAACACGGCTAAGTATAGAATTTAAATGAATGACTCTTCGAACTCATCGATACTTTCTTGAGAGTAGAGCTGATTGTAGAAGTGTCCTACCGAGGAATTACAAACTATGTAATGCATGCATTTATCTGCCGCAAACAAAGTAGAAGTGTCCTACCGAGGAATTACAAACTATGTAATGCATGCATTTATCTGCCGCAAACAAAGACATTTTATTGAATAAAATGTCTTTGGCCGCAAAGCAGAAAATATTGTATGTGATTTTGGCGACAGCGGTCTTGGACTGGTAAATCTCACAGTGTACATCATCCCTAGTTTAATTTTACTCCAACTCGAAAACTAACAACCAAACAAAGTAAAGGTCTCATGGCCAAAATAAGTCAACAAAAAATCAAAGTGACCACTTTATCTCCCAGTTTTAATAAAGTAATTTGAAATTTCTGACGTGTCCATGAGTCCTGTACATTACGTCCAAGGTCTGTAATGGGTGGGTTACTGGCCGCGGCTGCAGGTGGGTAAAAGCGAAGCGTAGCGCAGGTCCAGGCCATCACAGCGCGGACAGCATTGCAGCCCTTGATGGCCAAGCTGAAATAAAGGTCGAGATCGAAGGTCGAGGCCTTTCGGACAGCAAGGGCTGCAATGATGACCAAGCTTAAAGGCCTAGACCATAGCAAGCTTAGCTTGAGGCCAGCTTATCGTGGCCAGCAGGACAGTTATTGCGAACCGAGGTTTGTATAGTGCTTACTCAAACAATACGACTTATTTAAAAGTCATTGAATTGGAGGATTCGTCGCCATTTTCACAATTTATTCTCGAAAATTGATTAGAACGTATCATGCAAAAATTTTCACTGCGATGCTCTTTTGTCAGTTTCCCGTGTTTTCTTTTTTTGTTCTAACCAGCCAGTGAAGATTGTACTGTTCAGTTTGCATAAAACAAAAAACTTTATGCACCAAACTATTATCAAAACAAAACAAAATTCGAAATACATTACGGACCGCATAGAGCAATAATGTTACTGTCCGCCTGTTCGGGTAAGCCCGAAAGATCGACTTTGCTCAATGAAGGTTGTCGAAATAATCAGCAGATTACATGCTATGTTTGAGTAAACACTTTAAATTATGAGTTTCTTCCGTCGTGCACTACATAAGTAAAACTGACATTTTGCCTAGCTATAAAGAAATAACATCTAACGAACATAGAGTGCAATTTTCTAATCTACTGTCCTAGGTTCGTGGATCACATACCGCGGTGGCCGGTCGGCGGCGCCTGCGCATGTTAGTGATTCACTTTCGGCGCGTGCCGCATGTGATGGTTTCACCAGTTCCAGGAGGGGACGGACTCAGAGAATCGCTAACATTGTTTAATAGCTACGAATTCTCTTTATTGCACACCAAGACAAAACATTCAGAACAGGCAAAGTCAATTTAAACAAGAGTTTAGTTCATAATAAAGAAGGTAGGCTAAGGCGTAAGCACCATATGAATCGACCTCTCCAATCAGTCCGTGGATGTCGGAAGAGCCGACCTAGGAGAAATTTTATTTATTAGGACTCCCAGCAAAATGATCTCCAAGCGTGAACATTGAATATGAAGAGGAAGGGAGGAAAGGCAGCATCCTTCTGTGTATTATTAACAGTCCATTGCGATGACCAATCCGCCTGCCACGCGTGGTGATGATGGCAAAACCTCCCCCTTGTTTGGGGAACGCATGTTTAGAAGTGGACGTATGAGCTATAGTGGTAGTGCTCGATGGCTACAGTAATGGCATAAGTAGATGTTACGTCGCTAAAAGGACCGATCTATCCATCGTTTTGACTAAATGCAGTTGCTACTACTATCTATTTTTCCTGACGTTTCAACAGGCTCACACACTATCGTGGTCACGGGATGACTCTGATAGATCATAATGCGTTCTAATCGCGGAAGCTTGAAACTTTTTTAGAGACGGCAATGGCCTTTATTAACAAAGAAAATTACAATCAAATTATAACTAGTATTTACAATTGAAACAATTAAGCTAACTGCAGACTGTTGCAAACAATCTACAGGTAGCTCAACTGATCCATATCAATACCAGTCGGAAGCGTCCCCAAGACGCTGGCTGCATTGCCCCGCTGTATGGCAATGCTGATGCGCTGCGCCAGATATCCGCCAGCTCTCGGGTCACGCGTCGCGTCGACCAGACGCTCAGATAACTTTTTAAAAACCCGGAGAGCCTCGGTACCCCACGGACCTAGGGTCTCGACCCCAAAGGGAGCAAATATGTAGGCTCTGTCGAGACCTGCATATTTGCGTCTCTTGAGATCCTCGGCCAAATCTGCCGCCGCACCAGCCCTTACGGATGTCCTCGGAAGATGGGAAGGCGCAAGTGTGTCGACGCATGTAGCGTCCCACACAATGGGCCTCCCCAACTCCCATGGGACTAGTGTCATGCCGTCAGGCCTCTTACCATCGTCACGCAACAGACCATTCGGTTCGAGAATAGCTGGTACGTTAGCGGTGACAAAGGCCCGCCGGATGACGTCGTTAAGGCTGGCATGACGAGATATCCGACCGGCGGCCCTAGTACACGATAATCCGTGATGACCAAGCTGTTCGACAGCAGTACCGCACTGGCATTGATGAGGCGCGCAACACATTGCACCCAACCGAAGACATGTTGCGATACGGAAAGTTACGGGATCCAATAAAGTGCCAGTGTTAAATGAAGGAAATGCTTGCAACCAATGTCCTGACTCCCATTTAGAAACGGCCAGGAGACGGGCACGATCCGCAGAGCGGGAGCACGTTTGTAACAAACTATTCCGTGTCAACTCACACAGAGGCCCGTCCCATTGCCGTTGAGACAAAAGAGATTTTGGGGGAGCAGCATTAGGGCAAGCATTATGCCAAGCCGTTCGAGCTTCGTCTAAAAATGAAATTTTGAATGAAACAGTCGACTTTTGACAATATTTTAAAATCAGCTCTCAAGATGAGATGATGAGATGATGAGACATCATTTTTATGCAAGCAGTATTAACCATCATTATAACTTTTTAACCGACTTCGAAAAACACAGGATGTTTGGCTGTATGTATGTTTTTTATGTATATTCGTCGATTTCCCCGTCAATTATGGACCGATTTTGCAAATTATTTCACTATTGTGTAGAAAATGTTCCCGAGATGGTCCCATAAAATTTTTATTCTTTAGGGATTATTATTAAACCCGCAAAATTTAAAATCGGTGTAAAATTGAGGGATTCGAAGTGGGCTTTAAGTTTTTTCAAAACAATAAAATTATCATATTTATTAGTCAACACTAAATACCACTATATATTTAAGGATGTCATGTGATTCTTATAATAATGATAATCGATCGTATGTTGAAACGAATATCATTTGAAAATTGGGTACATTTTGGGGAATTTATGCCTAAATACGCCCACCATTTTTTTTTGTTAGCGGACTTCTATAACGTGTCCTTAATAACGTGAGGGTGATAACCACGGAATGGTGATAACGAATCGGTAACACATGCACCACACGCCATCCGAGACATGATGCAGTCATGAAATCAAATTATTAATAAAATGATGTTGAATTATGATACCATTTGATATTACAGATAGAGACGCAGTCGGTGGAGGACTTCCACTTTAAAGTGCGCGTTAGCTCGGTTTTACCCTACCTTACCTTTTCACAAGCTTTATTAAACTTGTCCTGTTAGTATGTGTGGGACAAATCTTGCAACTGAATTTTATTCCAGTTATCCTCAATCGATTTGAGCTGAAGTTTGGAATACTTATGCAAGTTCGGTGACAATGCAATATCATGTTACCATCGAGCTGGTCTAATGATGGAGACAGATGGTGGCTATAGGAACTCCTAAACGAAACATCTTCACCGCGTCCTAGATGATATACCTACCTAAAAGCTTGTTTAAAAAAAAAGTTTTTTTTAAATATTAAAACTAGGTACCTTTGTTTATTTTTGACTTTTAATTTGTACCTCAAACAAAACAGCAAACAAAGTACAAATTAAAAGTGCTGAACAAGCCTCCCCCAAACAAGGGTGGTGGCCATAATCACCACGCTTGGCAGACGGATTGATGATCGCAGTGGAGTGGAGAAGGACGGTACCCTCCTGAACCCGTTGTAGGTACCAGGACCTACAACGGGTTCAGTTGGACGGGTCAATATTTACGCCGCGACCGCCACAGGAATATTTACCTCTACCTAGATGCAAAGAAATTCCGCGACCATAAAAATAATAATATTGCATTAAAAAGCGTTAATAAAATTTTCTCAATTTAAAAAATCACCATAATTTCCTTTTGCAAGACCAAATGCATGCTCAACAGCATGTAATCACGAACGTGAGCATTGAACATCATCTATTTCATGAGTGACGTCACAAGTCGTCATCATTGAATCATCGACTTTCTCGCGGCCGTTGACCCGCGAGAAAGCACCTAGAATCGCCTGCGCAACGTCCAACACTGACTGACATATTTATTGCATTGCTAATTACGATACCTACTTTTCTAAGCCATTTTCCTCTTTGTCTAGCCCCTCTGAGCCTCGACCCAGTTCTAGGTTCTCAGACTTTGGTAGGTCGTGGTTTAACTCCCAATGGTTGACCTCATCAGCACACAGGTCCACTGCTGAGAAATAAGAATAAACTCGCTGTGCCCACAACTAGACAACACAAGATTAATCTTTTAAAGGGCAATGTATACGCTTCTATAACAAAATACCAAATGAGTTGAAAAAATAATCAATAAATAAATTCAAACAAATTGTCAAACATATCCCTTGTATAAAGGCTTACCTACTACAAAATATCAGATTATCTAGAGATGATAAAAAATCTTAGGCCAAGTTTTGCTCCAACTCGGAAACTAACAACCTAACAAGGTAAAGGTTTCTTGTTCGCTTCTTTACTTTACCTTAAAAAGATTGAAGTGAACAAAAAATCAAAGCGTTCACTTTATTTCCTAGTTTTACTTATGTAATTTATTTGAATTTTGTGACGTGTCCAAGAGTAAGGTCTAAATGAAATAAATCACTGAATTTGAATTTTACTTTTTATTCCAAAAAACGCGTGCGAAACCACGTTGAGAAGCTAGTTTACAAAAAAACGTGTTGAGGTAGGTAGAGTACTAGCCTATCCCTGGTAGGTATGCTTTTTAACATCATTCACGAGATGAGTTGAAGAATTTTGAGTGCTTCGGTCAATATCACAATATACCGGAATAAGACAACATAACCACGACAATTCGCCAAATTGGTTTCATCTGCAGAAATTTTAAACATGCTAGTGCTGACATTAAACCGGCTATTTGACATTAAATTGGTTTTGTTTCGGGTCCATAAACATACAAAGTTATGTAAATTATTTGATTATCTGAAACTTTGTGACATTTATTACTCTATGGATCTTTATGTTGTCTAAATCATTATATGAAATTAATTTAATTCAAATATGTCTACATTTTATTCACAATTTGTCAAATTATACGTCGAAGTTAGTTGTTTTATTATAAAAATTTCTGTTTGACCAAGGAACAGAAAAGTCTAAGACACGACAAGTGTTCTATAAGGATAATTAATAGTAGATATTTTATAGCACATATGTACTTGAATGGTGTAGAAATATATTATATGCAGGTACCTAGATAAAAAACACCTATTTTTTAAAAATCAATGAATTCATTATTTTATTTTATTCTAAGTATATTTATTTCTAAAACTTACCTTCGTTAAAATAGTCGTAGTTATCACTTTATTTCAATTCGAGTACCTACGCTCGATTTATTTTTACATTTATTTTTATTTATTACTGATCGTTTTCTTTATGCTAGTGTGTTTTTAGGGTTCCGTATCCGAAGGTTGAATACGTACGGAACCCTATTACTAAGCCTCCGCCGACCGTCCGTCCGTCCGTCTGTCACGTGGCTATATCTCATGAACTGTAAGAGGTAGAGAGTTGAAATTTTCAGATAATGTGTATTTCTCCCATAAAACAATCGTGATTTTTTTGGCTATTTTTGCTCTTAATTTGTCAAGGCTGTATCTCTTGAACTACAATAGGTAGACACATTCAACTTTCTATAATTTAAGTAACACTTCAACTGTAATAATAACAAATACTAAATATAAAATAAAGTTACAAAATTTAAAACCCGAACAAGTGAAAATTTTATGTTCTTTGAAAAAGTTGCTGATTTCACGGTACGGAACCCTTTGTGTGCGAGTCGACTCACACTTGGCGGTTTATTGTTTGTTTGTGTAGTCGTCGTGAGTACTTAGTACCTACGTAACGTCAGCAAGTGACTCTGACGGAAGACCAGCGTTGGCTGCTAGCTTGCTAGTCAATCAACTCATGCTGAGGCATCGCCAATTTGTTACCGGACTTCACTTACACTTCGTACCTTCAAATATATTTCCTCTTAGTCTAAGTTCTGTATTCTGTTTAAGTAACTTATTACAAATACATAAATATATTACATTTCATTCTATTTTACACAATAAAAAAAAATATGTGCATTATTTAGAGTTAATAAATTACATAGGAAAATGTTAGTGATTAGCGATAAGGCCGCCAATTCCAGTGACGTTGTATAGAATATTTTTTTAGGCAGTTGGAGGACTTTCTGTTTACAGTCATCAGATATAATCTCGGAGCCTCCGACCACCGAATACTTTTGTAATAAAATTCAACACACAGGGCGCTGGTTTATAAGTTTTACGTAGTAGGTTTTAAAAATTCGGACAAGCATATTTTCACGAATGCGGACAATTCGTGAAAATATGTTTTTATTCCTGAGATTATTGGTTGTTATTGTTACCGAAGGTATCTACTGAACGAAGGCTACTAGAATGTTTGGAAGGTACAGACAGACGGCAAGCCAAACTAACCGTGAACCATTTCGTGTCACTCTTGCTACTGAATACGAGGGCGTAAGTAGAGGCGGCCGACGTCGGCGCAGGCGCAGGTACTTTCGTTTTCGGCGCGATTTCACCGCCGACACAGATAGTGTAGTACTATGCCGAGGCATTAGGTCATCGGGTAACGGTTGTTGCGGCCAGCCGCCGGTGGCAGGCGGCGGCGGGCATGTCACAGACGTTACGACCAATAACAACTATGTGAGAATGTGAGTCTAGACAAGCGTGCGCATTCTCGGCCGTATTGTCATTCCTCAAAGAATTTGCAAGCTAACGTGGCAGCGGGGTGGTTATTAGATATGTCCCGAAGAACTGACAGCCGTTGGGGTAAACGTGTTCTTGGGTGGAGACCGCGACTCGATACACATATTGTAGGATGGGTGGATGGAAGCCCAGTGACCTGGTGGAATGACTTGCGCAAAACTGCTATCTATGCATGATGCGGCAAACTGAAGACAGAGCGCTATGGGGGACATCAAGGGGCTTATGTCTAGCTGTGGACTAGCATAGACTAATGAAACTATGATATTTATGTAGATGATAATCGCAATTTCACAGAACTGTAGAAGGACGAACAAACTGTAGAACATTGTTTATAGAATGCGACACATTTTTATCATGCTTCTTTAAATGTTCCATTTTTTGTTTCCCTTTGCAATAAAACGCCAACCTGACAACCCAATCCAAAACCAGGATGGTGGTTTTGGAAACCAAACTTTTAATTCCAAATCGCTACCGCCTATAACTCAAACTACCTTCATTCATTAGCCTCAAGTTCTATGTCAGTGGTGTGAGGTCAGTCTCCCCCCCTCTGACGTGACCCCCCTTCCACACTGGAGGGGAGGGGTGTGGGATAGGGGGGTAACGGTCCGGGTTTCAGATCATATGGGAGGAATGTGGGCGAACCGGTTGTTACGTAATCAGGGATTAGTTGTGAGAATTGGGAGATAAGAATATTATGATGTTAGAGCATTGTATGTAGGCATAGGTTCTCGATACAGAACCGAGATGGCACTTGGTCTCAAAAGACGTTTGATTCAAAATTGTAAAAAGTTTGCCGCATGTAGCGCATCAACACCGATACAAACTGAAAGAAGTTTATAAGATTCTCGTTTATCTGTGCGTGACATAGTAGTACTCAACGGATGAACCGATTTTTATTTAGATACTTAGGTAGGTAAGTAGGTAGATAGTTTTTGTTTGAAAAGTAACTTGATCGAAGTGTTCTACTCGTATGTTGAATGTTGATAGGTATGTTTAATGATAACTGGGGCAGCCTCGTTCCAAAAATATTATGATGACATTTATATGTAGTCTAGAGATTCAACATAAAATCGTGGGTCGTTTACCTGTTTGTAAATTTAGCTTCTATCTTTAGAGCTATCTCTAGACTAACATCTTCGTATACGGGAAGCTTTATTACATGGAATCTGATTAGATGACACAAACTTACACACCACAGTGTACCTACATCTACACGCACTCTTTTGCAACTCTTTTGTACCTAATGTATATACGCTTCTACAACAAAATACCAAATGAGTTGTAAAAATTATCAATAAATAAATTCAAACAAATTGTCAACAATATCTTTTTTAAAAAGGCTTACTGAAAAATATCAGATTATTTCGTAGTTTTACTTATGTAATTTGAATCTTGACGTGTCCAAGAGTCCTGTAAGGTCTAAAGGAAATAAAGCACTTTGATATTTGATGTAGATGAAGGCTGTATCCAAACGAGTGTAAATCTCGCTAGTTCAGGCTGGAATGCGGTCGTAACGGACTGATGCCTGACGGAGTGGATACCGCAATTAGCCTCGCTAAGGTTACGTCCTGAGTTGAGGGCACTGCTTCTATTCTGTGATCCTGACCTGATCTGGTATCAACACGTCATAGATACCGTTACGTTAGAACTTGCCGACGAGTAGGATTGAAGAATTTTGAGTTTGCTGATAACTCAGCACACGTTGTGTTTACAGAGCGTTTGTATGCGAAATTAAGCTTTTACTCCAGTAGGCCGGGCACAGCGTTGGTTGTTTAAAATTGCACAGAGAAAAATTACGTAGTACATCGTCATGGAATCGGAAAATATACGAAGTTAATTCCTTCTCTCCTGCTAGGCATATTGCTTTTGTTAAGGGTTTGCTTAAGCTTGCCTATGAATCATTTTGGAAAATCACAAAATATATTTTTTTATAATCCCTTTACTATTTAGATGTGATGGGGTTTTTTCATGATTGGTTTTGGTTATTAGCGTCTTTTGCTATGCGCTATTATTTGGCTAAATCAAAGGTTAAGTTTTCCAGTAACGTGACCTACCGGGAGGTTTTATTTGAAATAAGACAGAAGATAAGATAGAACTATGTGCAAAATATTCGTTAGTAAAATATTGCATATTTTATGCAATGTGCAGCTCATTAAAAAAATCTAAGACTATTTGCGTTATAGTGCTCATACAATAAATAAACCATATTCTATTAAAAATCGCACTTTCCCCTATTCCAGGTTTCATGCAGACCCTGGATTCGCAGGTGGAGTCCAAAGACTGTCCCGGCTCGTGCATGCACCCGCTCGCGGCTCTCATCTGTACCAACGTACTGGAAGAGATCGAGTGTCCCAGCAACATGAAGTGCTGTGCCGACGACGTGCCTAGTAAGTGAACTACCAATTTAAATAAATAAATACTAAAGAGATCAGATTCTGCCTAGACCAATCTAGAACACGGAAGACTTTGCAAACAAAATCTGTTGTTACGACGCGTGCAAGGCCAGCACCAGTATTTTAAAAGGAACCGTGTAAAGGACAATTGAGACTAATCTCAAACAATGAGGAGTGCACCTGTATCATTTCTGTATTTTTGTTAATATGTCCTTTTGAGAATCTGTATTTATGAGAACAAACCAAATTATCTTGGTAACTGCTTTTCCACCAGAGATATACTACATAGCAATGTATCACATCTCTGTGTGCTCCAAGCGTTTGGTAAAGCTGAAGTAGAATTTGGTAACTATTATCGGGATCGGAACTGTCTTCAACACAGATTCTCCAAGATTGAAAGTAAAATGAAATTGAGTAGAAGCAGTATGTCAATCAACTGAAGATACCTACAGCAATTTTCTCTTCCAGGCAACTCAACAGAGCCGACCCGCCGGCCATACACCACCACACCCTCCGAGGAGGAGGAGGAGGAGGAAGAAGAAGAGGAGGAGGAGCCATCCACTCGGCCGCCGCCCGCCAACGACAAAAACACTGGTAATTATTAGGTACATATTTTAGACGTGGTTTTGGAGCAAGCGGCGTTGTTAACAGACCTATGGGATCTATGCATCATGGATTTGAAACCATGCGGTGTACCTTCGCATGTATCCACCATGTCTGAACTGAACCATCTAATCCTGGTACGAAACTTGACTGCACGGATCTATGTGAAACTTTAGGGAAGTAACACATTTTCCCATTAATAATTAATGCTCGAAAATATTTATTTTTTTGCCAAACCTACAAAAGTTTAATTTTACACTTTGATCTTTTTCTTCTACATATAGTGTAAGTTTACGCTATGATGTGATGACCAACGTCGAACGTCAAAGTTTTGGGGTGGGATGTCGAGACGCGCTTGACGCACATCTAAGCAGTAGGTACCTACAGTTGCTAAATATAATAATTTTTCTGTAAAATCGGTGAATCTCTTCCAGGCAACATAGCGTGTCCAGGCGTGTGCGTAGAAGCCCACTTAACCCGCTACTGCTCTGCGTACCTAACTTCCAAGTCTCTCTGCGTCGCCGGTCGACAGTGTTGTGTGTCGAGGGACTACGGGGACCG
Source organism: Eupithecia inturbata (assembly GCA_963662085.1). Taxonomy (NCBI): domain Eukaryota; kingdom Metazoa; phylum Arthropoda; class Insecta; order Lepidoptera; family Geometridae; genus Eupithecia; species Eupithecia inturbata. The sequence goes on along the minus strand of OY759196.1, from coordinate 1,082,233 downwards.
AGAGAGACCAGCGGACTTGGTGGTGCCAAGCGAGAACAAACCAATGAAGAAGAAGACACCTACGGTACGTATACGTGGTGTCACGTCCCGTTGTCTTGGTGTCTCGTATTTGTTTTTAAAGTCAAAGACCTTTGTTTTGACCACAATCTCACCTGATGGAAAGTGAACATGCCGCCTGATGGTAATTGCTGTAAGTGTGATTGTAATAAAACTCACGAAGGAATGTGTGGATGGATACGGGTGCGTTCTGATCGCAATCGACCAATCGCATTGATTCGACTCCACTTCGAGAGTCGGAGAAACAAACTTGAATAAAACTTTAGGGGAACAGTGTGTGACTCTACTCTTATGATGATGTCCTCCTAGCCGATATTCGGCCACGGCGGTCAGTCTCTACGGAGAAAAGGCATGTGCGCGAGGCATTAGGTATAGTGCACTAGTGGGTGCACAAACACAGATGCACTGTCTATGCCTCACTCTCATAATATGATAGGCCGGCAGACCGTCACGACGGGAAAGAGGTCAGGCGACCCACGGCTTCACGTGCCATCCTTATGCAAACATCTGCCGAACACGACTTGACACATTCAAAATGTTTTAGGTAATTATTCTCTCAACAGACAACCACCACCGCAAAGCCGCGCCCCGGCCGCAAGTGCCGCGGAGACTGCGTCGGAGGCCTATTCTCTCTGCTCTGCGACCACATCGACGAAGACGCGGTCTGTCCCGACGAAGGCACCTGCTGCCTCACGGAGCCCAAGGCCGAGACCACCACGCAGTACACGAAGCAGCATTACACCACTAGGCGGCCTAGGCCGACCACTACTCATCGACCTACGACCACTAGACCATCGGTAAGTATCATACTTTATCATTATCTTGGATAGACCTTCGTCGGTATGCCCAGCTCAATCGATTGAGGATAACTGGTCTAAAATTCAGTTGTAAGATTTGTACCACACATACGAGTATCTACATGCATTGTACATACTAACTAATAGGGCAAGTTAAATAAAAGCTTATACAAAAACATCTTACTTCTGTTTCCAGCCCCCGCTTCCCCGCTGCCGAGGTTACTGCATGCTGAGCATCATGGCTGCGTTCTGCAAGCCGCCCGCTGTTCTCAACTACCACACAGCTTGTAACAAGGACTCTACTATCTGCTGTGACAGCTCTAGGTGAGTTTAAGTCAAATTCTAATCCGAACAAATATAATATTAATGTAAAAACTATACCGAAAGTATCGCCCTACAAGCGTTGAGATCACGTGAAGAACCAAATCAGCCATTTGATGATTAAGTTTGCAAAATACCTACTTAGGTGTGAGTAGTTTAGGATAACTTTCGAGTAGGTACCTAATTTGCCAACGACTTCTTAATTTGTCAAATTCTACGCGCACGGACATTGCATACACTTTCAAAAATCCGCTTTCGCTGTGACCTAAGAGTCCCAGTAAGCCCTAAGTGCGGTTCACGAAACAAATACTTGGATATTTGGAGTGCGTGCGGGCGTTCAGTTAAACGGACATCCTTATAGGTCAAAAAATATATAAGTAAGTAGGTATGCAGTATTTGTTTTCTCAGAAATTGAGGCCATGACTCCTTTCACAACTTTTCTTTAACTCTCATGGTTTTGGATTTGGCCGTTCACTCCAATCTCAAAAAGCTACCCTGTACTACGCTGCCCAATCCATTTGCGCGATTTACTCTTACTCTGTACATGCATTGTCGTCGTTTAATACTGTTACTCTTCAGACCAGTCTTCTGAAGCAGAAAACTCTACCACATCCTTTGTTGCAGAGCCTTCCGCACCACCACCACAACGACCACCACTACAACCCCAGCGCCCGTGGACCCGCGGCCAGAGTGTCCCGGCTCATGTATCATGCCTCTGTTGTCCACGTTCACTTGCTTCCGTGAGTACTTATCATCATCACAGTTGTGGTGAACGCGCACCTGTCCACGCCGTAGGAACCGCATTCGCCTCCGTCCTATGGTGGACTAATTTTCCTGACGCGTCGAACACTGATGCGTTGGGGGCTAGTTAATTGGCTCACTTGACATTCGCAGACGTGCCTGTCCAACCGTCAGGCACTTTCCTAAGTACTTATTTGGAGATCAGATCGGATCAGAGTCTATCAATACTACCTAGGTACAATACAACCCGACTTCACCCGCTGCTGGGTTCTTATTCGGTCCTCCGCACAGAAATATAACGAGTCTCATCCAGGTTCGCCTTGCGAGGCTTGCAATATCGTCTAACTATCTCGCCGCGCTGGACGCCCGATTTAAGAGCCTAGCCTTATCTAATTTCCAAACTCTTACACAGACAACGCAGAAATAACCGACGTGTTTAAATGCAAGAAGGCTGGCACGCAATGCTGCGCGCCCAAGTCCAAGGTCCAGGAGGTGACGGGACCCCGCGAGCCGCCGCCGCCGCCCCCGCCAGCACAGGACAAACATTACACGCCGCTCACGCAGTATAACACGCCGTATACTACTGCGTTACTGCCGCATACTACACCAGTTTGTAAGTATTGTTCTTCCAAGCAATCTAAAATGACTGAGAAACCGTTACACTTGTTTTACAAGTGTACTTGTTTTACAAGTGTACTTTTTTTTACAAGTGTACTTGTTTTCAGTATGGAATCCCTTACTACGATTTCCAAGCATAGTACAACACATGATGTCGTACCCAAAGGACGGATCGAAAAAGTACAAAAACTGCACTCTGCAACAGTTTTTCATAGAATCTAGTTTCTCAACCTCTGAAACCAGCTGGATTTCGTGAAACACTATTCACTATTCTTTCCTGAAGCTTATATGTTTGTTTCACTTCCAGTGCCTTACGAGCCAGACTATGGGTCCTACGGAGCCAACTATTCGACGAAGCCCCCCGAGAAGTACAACAGATACGTATGTGGTGTCAAAGGTAAGTTTTATTTCACCAATTAAAAATGAGAAACCCTTTGGTACAGACCAGAGGATAATTATAGTATTCACACTATTAATTTACGCGAATTAGATTCGCCGCTTGTTTCTGTCATCGGCTACATTGATTAGTGTGCACACTAAGTATTCTTCTTCATAATTGTAATTACTGAAAGGTTGTACCACAACAGGACGCTGTTTGAATCAGAGTTCATAAGAGTATAAATTAATTTCGTCAGAGGTAAATACGTTCAAAACAATACCCCAAGGATTATTTTCCAACAGCACATTTCGGGAACGTCTATCTGCTCGATTGCTTCAATCTGGCATCATTCCATGTAATCCTCTGTTTTGTATTGACATAAACGTTTTATTGTAATAAGGTTTTGCTAAATTGTAAGAAATGTAATTAAGGAAGAGCGAAACCTCCTAGTACAAGTACTCTTTACTTAAAAGGAGGTTTCAAAATATTGTAAAGATATGTACATATGTACTTTGTGAACGAAATAAAAAACATTTGTATTTGTATTTAAGGCAGTGCAGGGCGCTCCGCACGTGTCATGGGCGGCGAAGATGGCGGCCGCGGAGAGTGGTGCTGGCAGGTCGCACTCATCAACCAGAACAACCAGTACCTCTGCGGGGCAGCCCTCATTGGCACCCAGTGGGTGCTCACCGCCGCGCATTGTGTTACCAAGTAAGATGGCTAAAGGATATTTACAAAGAATTACTTGTAGATATTGTAATCGCTGTCGTAATACGTGAACTGGAATATGTCTTGTCAAAATATGGTTTTTTGGCAGCAATCTTAGTACAGTATTCCTTACGGAATAGCGACACCGGACCTACATTTTGGTGGTTACAGATCTTATGAATTTGTAGGCACATCTCGTATGTACAGAATGGAAAAAAAGGCCAAGTAGTGACCATTGTGCGACTCCACTATGTATCATCCAGATGAGTAATTCGCTGATGATGCAAATGATGTCTCTGTTAGAATCAAGTTCATTCTAAAAAGTCGCGGGCCAATTGCGCCTTGCTTCTTGTAGAAATAGTTGATAATTGATCTATGGTATACCATCGCCGTTCTTTTTACTGTTATGTCATTATCCAAACATTATCTGTTTATTCCAGCATGGTCCGGATGCAAGAGACCACTTACGTCAGAGTGGGCGACCACGACCTAACTCGCAAATACGGATCTCCTGGCGCCCAAACACTCAAGGTACCTACTTAATTTGTAGGCTAGATGATACTGGGTCAATTGCCCTGCATTATTTATTTATTTTTCTTTTTCTAATAAATTACAAAAAGTGCGCGAAAAGAAAAACTTTAGGCGCACTTTCAGACTTCATTAACTTTATTTCTTTAGGCTTACAAAATCAGCACTTAGACAAGTCAAATTGCATACTATAAATTATTTCACATAAGAAATAATGTGTTATTTATTTAGTCTTCACTTACAATTTCTGAACAGTGAACGAAACCGAGTCGTCCCGCTCCGGTCAGTTACGCTGAATCGCGTCGTCATCTGTCAGATGATGACGATGATATAAACATGACTGATGATCCTATAAGATTTTGTCCATGCTATAATACTTATTTCAGTTCTAGCGTGTAGTCACACACCTTTTTGAGTTTCCATACAATAAATGCTTCTGGTTCCAGGTCCTTACCACCTACATCCACCACAACCACAATAGCCAGACCCTGGACAACGACATAGCACTCCTCAAGTTGGGGGGTAAGGTGGAGTTAAAGGAGGGAGTGTGTCTCGTCTGTCTGCCCGCAAGAGACGTCAGCCACGCGCCCGGGAAACGATGCACTGTGACGGGATACGGGTATATGGGAGAGAGTAAGTTGACCACTTAGAAACTTAATTGTATTTTTTTTTGTTATAACTATTTGTTTCTCTACCTAAAAAAAACAACAGCGTTGATTTCCCAATAAAAACCAGCTAATAAAAGTTTGGAACCGTGTGACATACATAGGTACTCGCAAAACACGCGATATTTTTCCGCAATTCTGCTGCACTGATTCAGATGTTTACAGGGTGTCCGGTAATTAATGGATAACCCCGCAGGTGCTTGTGGGGGGCAGGGGGGCAACTCAGAAAAAAAACCTATGTGCAAAATAGTAAATGTTCAAATTGTTTGCCACCTACTCGAACAATTGAATTGGTGGCAAACAATTTGAACATTTAATATAAGACTACCTATTTGAAATTGTTGTTTCAACTATTAATAACACCCTAACCACTCCAAAATACACTTTCACTGATTTTCGAATTATCTTATTATTTGTTTTTGTTATAAGAAAAATAGGGCTACAGAAACATAGATAGCCATAACTCGGTAAATTGACAATAAAAAAATTGAGTTTAATACCATTTAAGAAACTAGATGAAGTAGGCAGGTTTTATAAGCTGTGGGCCAACCCGGTCTCCATACGTTTTTTTATACCACAGGTGCTCAAACCATATCATACAAAAATCGAATACACTAATTTTTATTTTTAAGTACCTATATGAAAAAAACTAACAGTTGTGTCTAGGAATATTTTGTGATGCGCCATAGCAAGGCCAATTATCCACGGTTATTTACAGAGAAAATAAAATCGTTATTATTGAATTTGTAGCCGTAGTGTTCAAAAATTTGAACAAAGGCATCAAATTTCAACCTTAAAAAAAATTATAAAATCCTAGACCGTCGCAGATAGATTTTTTTTCTTAGTTGCTCGCCTGCAAAGTTTTTAGGTCAACCTAACTTAGAAAATTTAGAAATCGTAAAATTTAAAATAGGAATCCTAAAACAACAGAATCGTCACCACTAGCGCTAGTTCAAGTCTCGTCAGAAGCGAACCTTAAAAGAGGCTTTTTATCCCATTTTCTATTGAGACCACAGACCGATGCCAAAATATTCCAAGTATTAGGTATAAGCCTGTCAATTGGCTTTATTACAGCCGGACCAATTCCGCTGCGAGTCCGCGAGGCAGAGCTCCCGATAGTGAGCGACGCGGAATGCATCCGGAAAGTAAACGCGGTGACGGAGAAGATATTCATTCTACCAGCTAGCTCCTTCTGCGCTGGAGGGGAAGAGGGGAATGATGCTTGCCAGGTAAATATTATTTTGCTTATATCTAAGGACTTCAGCAGGGCTCAGGTGGTAGGATTGGATCGCAAACGGACACAGATCGCGTGAAGTTCAAATATTTTAGAGATTTTTATTAGGTAATATTTTCTGCTTTCTACAAGGAATAGAACTAGTGGAAAAGTATTTTACATCTATTCGAAAAGAGGCAAAGGGTTCCTCGATAAGTGCGAACACGTCATTTCAGCGCACTTAATAACAGTGACGAAATGACTTGAATTTGGAACACTAAAAGTTTGAACGCAATTTGCTTCAATAAAGTCCTGGCCGGTACTAAAAAAGACGAATTTAACTAATGGTAGGGCAGAGTTTCTGACTGCAAATAAATCGTCGCAAGGATCTACTCCGTGATAAATCCGACCGAAATAAATTAAGTCACTGAATTCGGCGCATGCGCCGTAGTTTTTATTGAAGAGTACCTAGTATTTCGACACTCAACTTTTCGAACGAATGAGACGAATGAAATAGCCTCTATATATTATAGTGCCCCGCTTCTTTTCTCTTTTCTTTCATGTTTTTAATTCAGATGTCAAATCAAATAGGATAGCTTAGGATGTACTCAACGCTGAACGTGCAAAGGTGTTTGACAGCCAAAGACTTAAGTTCTGATTATGTCTGAAACTAAAACAAAAAGGCAGTCACTACATTTGGCGACCGCAGTGGCGCAGCGGGCGAAGGTTTGCCTGCGACGCTGGAGGTTGTGGGTTAAATATCCATCTCGGAACAAATATTTGTAGATCTGCAGATATTTTGAACTGTGGATTCACCAGCAATTTTTTTTTCCTAAATATAGTTTTATCTTTTAGGGCGACGGAGGCGGCCCCCTTGTCTGCCAAGACGACGGTTTCTACGAGCTGGTGGGGCTCGTGTCCTGGGGCTTTGGCTGCGGCCGGCAGGACGTGCCCGGGGTCTACGCTAAGGTCTCCGCCTTCATCGGCTGGATCAACCAGATCATCTCCGTCAATAACCTATAGCCGGTGTAGAACCCTAGCGACCATGGGGTTAGAGCTCAGGAAATGTAGAAATTTATAAAGATATTCTGATGCTTTTTTACATCACATCATCAGCTTATACTACCTAGTCCACTGCTGGACATAGCCTTCCCTGATAAGCGCCGTATGGGCTCGCTTAAGGTGTTTTTACTCAAATTCGAGATACGATATCGGCAACCAAATTCCTGAATATTACTTTTTTTAATGGACAAATGTAAGTTAATCACTTGGGAATAAAACTTTTATGGAACCACCTCGGGATGATTTTTTAAAAAAACATACAAAAGCGTATGAATTGTCAAAATCTGAACAATTGGCTTAAATATCGAATAACAAAGTGAGTGACATTGCAGCGTAGGTTTTTCATTGGTGCAAGGTGAGTGCACTAACAACGTTATGTATGTCTTAAAAGCTGTCTTCTTTAGAAGTCTGGAAGCCAAAATATAATCATAAATATGGCAAGAACTGACTAATTTGACAGTTCTTGATATAATAACGAGAATTGCCTTCCTGGTAGTTCCAAGGCGAAGTAAATCTTTTTCATAAATTGACTTTTACAATTGCTGACAACGATTATAAAAGCTTGATGTCTAGAGAGTTTAGATTTTGCTTTCACATGCTCACAGCTATATGACACACATTGCTTAAGCTGGTACGCTGTTACAATAAGAAATGCCACAATTAAATCTAGGCTCTAAGTTATGGTCGCTAGAATTCTGGGTTTAGTTACGCTCAAAAACGCCATTTGGCGAAAGTCACTGATATAATGTTACTGTCTTATATTTAGGCCGTTCTTTACTTCGACTTTTTTTAAAGCATTTTTATCAAATTATCATAAAAATATAGTATTTTCTAAGGTCTGTCATCACGTTTCAGAAGCTACATATATCGAGGGTTAAAACAGACTCTTAACTAATTATATTGTCAATGTAAATAAATAAGTGTAGTTAGGATTAATTTATTTTTAGCTATAATTTATAATGTTGGCATTTAAACGTTCCCTCCCACCATTTTGTTTCTACTTTATACTATTTCTTCCTATTTTTACTAAATTATTTATTGATATAAAGTACATTTATAAGTAGGCGAAAATCAGTCTTAGATTCAGGCATTTAAGGGGGATTATAATATCTATATATTTTAGTTTTAGTATGAAAAACCAAACGATAACTATTATTTATACATATACATACATTTAGTTAAGTTATTTATATAGAGTGAAAAGGCTATGGTATTCAAATACATTGCGTATTTTCTTCGAAGCCATAAGTTGTCAAATGAAAAATAATTAAGTATTTTTATATTTATGGGATGTAAATAGACAGGATATAGTTTGGATTAACTTTAACATAAGGTGTCCCAGGGGTAGTACATATTTTTGCCCTACTGTGAAAAAAGGTAATTGGTATGTATTACAAAAGGGACTACTGACTTTATTTTAAGTTAGTCTAAACTATACATAAGCTATAATGTGTAAATCTAAGTGCTACGTCGGTTTGCTAATAAAATACTGTCAAGAAAATGTTTTGTTTTATTCACTGCCTATTGACTAATATTGTCAGTGTCACAGTAGTCTGTGGAAAACACTTATTTTTTAAAGAAATTCTGTGATAAAAATACAGTTTTGATTTCGTTAATATTTTTATTAGAATATGTACTTTACTTACTAGGCATAGAAGATACCTAGGCTACTTAAGTATTACCTTTTTTTATAATCTAAAGGCAAACAAAACTCATAAACTTAACAAACTGAATAATACTTCTTATAAACTAAGTTAACCTAACAGTTTTGTCTTACTCACGAACATTATACAGGATCATTATGAGGCTTAAGGGGATTTTTAAACCAAAACCGAAACGGTTAGGTAACGGGAAATTATACAAACAAGTCCTGAGTCATCATCATCAAGCTATATTAGTCCACTGCCGGACACAAGCCTCCCTCCCCTAATGAGCGACTTTACACTAAATTAATTGCTTCACCATAACAATAGTATAGTATCTTCTTAGAATGACACATTTTAACTTTGGTGAAAGAAACCACAGATGGAGGGACGGATGCATCAAACTGATTGTTTTATCATGTAAGTGTGCGAAACCGTTGTCAGGAGCTAGTCTAGCAATTGTTCAGCTTTCAGCTTGACCTCCATAAAATTGTCCATTCAGAAAATATCGAAATAACTGAATTTCCCCAAGGTATTATAAAATCTTTGCCTGAAGTTTTGCTTAACACTCATTGCCAACGACGCACAAGGACGTGTTCTACCATCTCCAGCGGAGGCATGGCAGTGAATGTATTAAATGGAGCGCGAAGGCACACAAAACTATGAAAAAGTACTATAATCGCGAACTTAGCTACAAATTATTGGTACGTTCAGCTACACTTATAAATCTTATAATATACATTCAATTTGACATTTTATGTCTAATAATCCCAAATCTTACGAAAACCGCCGGGTAAAAAAAGGTGGCACAAAAGTATAATTAATTATGGTCTTTGATGGTCATCAATTTTTCTTTTTAAATTTTAGTTAGGTATCATTAAAATACATGGGACTGACATATCTACCTGTCTGTTTATAGATTACTAGATTAAGGGGTTCAAAATATAATTTTTTTTTTTTTTAATTTATACATAGGTATAAAAACCACTACTTATTTCATTTTAATTTGAGCGTTTGTCTACGAATTGCTCAAAAAGAAACTGTATACTATGTGCTGAGACGCGTCTTTTGTATGTAGACATGGGCGAGTGTCCGTTGTGTATGGGGCTAGCTAGATGACGCCGCCGTATGAATTGTCCAGCATTCATTATTTATTTATTCATCCGCATCTTTATCAGCAAGTAAGAAATATCAATTCGCTAACGCACACTTTTAGTTGTTAAGCTAGAATAACAAATTAATCCTGCACACTTTTAATCCTGCAGCAAGTTGCCCACATAATTAGATTACAAAATGCCATGCTTTTAATGAATTCTTATCCTAAAAGGTTCATTATAAACTAAACAAACATTGTACCTAATAGTTCTGATCTGTTAGAATAATTTTAATATCACACTTGATACTAAATATTTACTTCAGGTACCCTAGTGATACCACAATAACTTATATATAACTTATGGTTATTTGTTTTTATTATGCACTGCATAAAAATATTCGAAAACAGTCAGTTAGTCTTTTGATGAACTTGGCTTTCGAGAACAATCATCTTAGCCGATCAGCAGGGTTGTCCAGACTCTTCGTTACCGAGTCATCGACGCGGAAACTAACACAGATTCGCGCGAAATTCAAATATTTTAGCGGTTTTTAATATCTTCTGCGTTCTACAAGGAATAGTTTCCGACTGTACTGAAGTCGGACGCAGTCAGTGTAGTATGTCGTAATGTGAACGTGGACATTCCTGATTCTGAAGACGAATTGTGGGTAGTAAATAGTAAGGAATTGAGGGATACTGCCGTCGGTTCGTGGCTGTAACTCCGAGACCATCCAGTCGCCCCGTGACCACGATCGCTGCAACGCGATGGAAACGTAGAGGAAAATAGAACAAAAGGTACGCATATAGTTTCCCATAAATAGTTAGGTAAACATTTTCTATGAACTATGTTTTTACCTATATGTTTTACAAATTCAAGTTTCAAGGCAAATTCAAGTTTTAACGAATTTCGGGCGAAACTGTGACAACCGTGTCGAGGACTCGGTAACGAAGAGACTGAATAGCCCTGCAGGTCTGTTAGAAATTCTAATTACTACAAGTCATTGCTACTTCCGTAGTCTTAGGAGACAGATGAATATCTGATTGAACAATTTGGTCTCCCAGATCATTAACATTTGTATGATCCTAGACTGCTAGAGCAATCTGATTATGATTTGCAATGTGCATCGTGTTACCTACTCAAAAAATAGCGAAAAAATAAAATCCATCTACATCAGCTCTGTCTGCTTGCAAACCTAACTGAAAGTTGCAAATGTCAATATACTCGTAACTATTGAGAAGTCACACTTTACAGGCCAGTCTCATATTCTTCATACACATATATTTGAAGTCCTCATATCGAAGGTGATTTTTTGTTTGTCCGTAAAACATGGATAGCAGTTTTAACAGACAAATCAAAGTGTTAGCCGAAAAAAGTAGAACTATACTTTTGAAAATAAAACTATAATAGTCTTAAACATATACTGTACACATCAAACTCAAAACTAAAGTATTATGAGTAACTATTGCCAGAATTCAATGTCTCGAGAGGACACGACACATCGATGCAATGTCTTACGAGACAGATCTGTCTTACCAGAGGGTAAATTAAGTCATCCAACCTGTGCCATGATTTCGTTTCACCATAACAATGGTATCGTCTCAGTATTACACATTTTGACATTTTACCTTTGAGAAAAGAAACTACAGATTATATATAAGATTCGATAAAAGAGACTATGGACGTGTGTCAAAAGTTTGAAGGTTGAAGCCATTCTAAAATATTATTGGTGTTTTTCAAAATGTATCGCTTATACTATTATTGTAACTACACGCCTCCATTCCATGACTATGAAATTTCCATGAACTGGACACTGGCAGAAAATTGGCAAACCAGACCCATTGCCACTAACAAAGAAGTCAAGTCAATCGCTCCATGCAAATAGCACCGCACGCACTATCTACAGTGCATTCACAGTTATTTTACCTCTAGCTGTTAGGTTGGCAATCTGAGCGTTATATTGCCATATATACCTTCAATGACTCCCTTAAACAAAAAGTAAAAAACAGTATTACTAATATTACCTAACTATGCCGATTTAGTATTACACTTTGTGTGATAATGGTACATATAATACGATATTTCTTCAGGTATTTTTGAAGTAATGTTTTTAATAAAATATTTATCTCCATACAAAATCAGTACAGCTGTACCAATATTCGATTAACATAATATGTAAGTACCAATAATATTATATCAATCAATAATAAATAACAGATCAACATTCTAGTTTCCAGTTTAATTGGGTAAAATGTTTAAGACAGGTAACCCTTATTTACATACCTGTAAGCTCTTCAAGACGACTCGACAGTTATACCAACACTCAGAAAACATCTGTCAGAGGTAAAATAACTGTGAATGCACTGTAGCTAGAGTTTCTTTTATCTACGGACGATTCTGCGACGATGCCATTCCCATATTAAAGCGATTTGTTAGCAGATTTATTTTTTATTTTGTTTTTGCTCCAGCAGTATAAATGTCTATTCCCGCACAAAATATTGCAACAACAGTAGTAGTGGAAATTAAAGTGTAACCTATTCGTTGTCCATGCTAAGGCCGCTCTGTGCCATGTACTGATCGAGCTCCTTGTCGAGCGAAGCCGGGGTGCTCGCCATGTATTCTTCGAGCTCTTTGTCAAGCTGTTCTTTAGTCTTTAGACCTGGCATGCCGTTCTGAGATACACCTGAAAAACAAGTATAATCATTTTATTCAACAAATGGATACAAAATATGTATTTACAAATGAAACAGTTAAGGTGTCTGCAGACTGTTGCAAACCTAGTGAGCTCAACTGATCCATATCAATGCCAGTCGTTGCGTCCCCCAGACGCCGGCTGCATGGCCCCGCTGTGTGGCAACGCTGATGCGCTGCGCCAGATACTAGCCAGGTTTCGGCTCAACGCGTTATTAAATTTGATAACCTTTCAGCTGGGTGAACGCCCGCGCGGTCACACCCTTTCAACTGGCACATGCTGCATGCGCATGCGCTACGCAGCATGCGCATGCAGCATTTAAAATTTTCTAGCAAGCGCATGCTGCGTAGCGCATGCGCATGCAGCATGTGCCAGTTGAAAGGGTGTGACCGCGCGGGCGTTCACCCAGCTGAACAGCTGCAGCATGCGCATGCAGCATGTGCCAGTTGAAAGGGTGTGACCGCGCGGGCGTTCACCCAGCTGAACAGCTGCAGCATGCGCATGCAGCATGTGCCAGTTGAAAGGGTGTGACCGCGCGGGCGTTCACCCAGCTGAACAGCTGCAGCATGCGCTTGCAGCATGTGCCAGTTGAAAGGGTGTGACCGCGCGGGCGTTCACCCAGCTGAACAGCTGCAGCATGCGCTTGCAGCATGTGCCAGTTGAAAGGGTGTGACCGCGCGGGCGTTCACCCAGCTGAACAGCTGCAGCATGCGCTTGCAGCATGTGCCAGTTGAAAGGGTGTGACCGCGCGGGCGTTCACCCAGCTGAACAGCTGCAGCATGCGCTTGCAGCATGTGCCAGTTGAAAGGGTGTGACCGCGCGGGCGTTCACCCAGCTGAACAGCTGCAGCATGCGCGCGCAGCATGTGCCAGTTGAAAGGGTGTGACCGCGCGGGCGTTCACCCAGCTGAACAGCTGCAGCATGCGCTTGCAGCATGTGCCAGTTGAAAGGGTGTGACCGCGCGGGCGTTCACCCAGCTGAACAGCTGCAGCATGCGCTTGCAGCATGTGCCAGTTGAAAGGGTGTGACCGCGCGGGCGTTCACCCAGCTGAACAGCTGCAGCATGCGCTTGCAGCATGTGCCAGTTGAAAGGGTGTGACCGCGCGGGCGTTCACCCAGCTGAACAGCTGCAGCATGCGCTTGCAGCATGTGCCAGTTGAAAGGGTGTGACCGCGCGGGCGTTCACCCAGCTGAACAGCTGCAGCATGCGCTTGCAGCATGTGCCAGTTGAAAGGGTGTGACCGCGCGGGCGTTCACCCAGCTGAACAGCTGCAGCATGCGCTTGCAGCATTTTTCGCACATTTCTTGATATTTTTGTAGGAATACCTAGTAACATCTACATATTTGTCATCTTTTTTTTTACACGTGTTTTTGCAAATAAATGACTTACTTTTTTTTTATATATTTGGATTCTCCATAAAATTTTCTACAAATTAGCATGTAAAAATTATGGATTTGGAGGAATATTATTGTGATCTGGCAACATAACACAATATGGTCCTGTTCGCGTTCAAGACATAATTTCCGCTATTAAATACGATATTGTAAATAATAATAATAATTTATTTTCAGATAACACAGATCCATAATCGGGTTAATCTAACCTTAAGTTTAAGTCTATGTTAGTTGAATATTAAGTAGGTAGTAGTTATTTAGTAAGTACAGCAATGCAGTGTCTGTATAGCGGGCGATCAATTTTGTCCGCTATCATACGCAGGATGTTGTTGGGTCAAGGTTGTCACAGATCGAGACCGCTCCACCGCACACGACACAAAAATGTGCATTCAGATATGGACTTTAACTGGTCATTTTTAGATGCATTTTGTATTAAGAGCATCGCATAACATCGCACGGGCCACTCACTTGAAGCTTGCGGTAAGCCTACATATACGAGTATGTCACTGTAAAAATTATCTTAAGATAATGAGTTGAAGCCCATAAATTAATTCTTATCGTTGTGCCGTGCGGTAGCGTGCTGGATGTATGTGCTAATTCTTTTTGTATGCGACGGCGCATACAGCCGGGAATACACATGCCTGTGACACGGAACAGTAACGTGCATACTTGCATGTAACTGGCAAACAGTGAATACATTTGCAAGTTGAACTGGCGTGCAACTGGTGTCCTGGTATGCCTGTATTTCCATGATGATGACTGTAGATGACACACTTGCATTCTAGTTCACGTGTTTTTACTATGAAAAACATTCGAAGTATGTAAAAATAAATTAAATAAGTGGCTTAATTAATAAGAGAAAATAAACTTGCACCAACGGCTCATCAGTGTGCGTTCCACGTGCCGGTTTTGCAGCCCCCACGCGCCCCTCCCTCATATTGCATGGAAGTTAATCAAATTGCTTGCAATCTACTTGCTTACCAGATTTGAGTATCTTTGCAAGCAGAGCGCTGACATCGGTTGGACGTAGCTATATCAATGAAAATGTATGACGAAACACAGGCCAGCGTTGATAAACTGCTACGCGCGTACAGCTACACACGCGCGTACGGGGATCATCGGTCGAGCTCGTCGGTTGACTGGGGCGTGTGGTGGCCACATACATGCGTTCAGTGCAGCGCTGACCGAGCGACTGATCGCACGCGCGTACGTAACATCATCGACAAAAATTAATATCGATAACGAAAAGCTAATCACTGAATTACATCTTAGTCCATCACTGTGGGAGGTCCACTTCTTGTGAACTGTGCACGCCTGAAGCACTCTGCCGTCAGTGAAGCAGGAAACGCTTGATCACGACCGACGATCAGCGCGTGCGATCGGCGCGTGTGGTACGCACTGACCGACGGTCAAGCACTGTTTCCAGCCTGGCACCTACTTAATTAAGATAGTATTGTCTTAGCAACATCTCAAGATGCATGGCGTCCTAACAGGGCTCTTAATACCTAGCCTATAAGTGAAATTCTTAAGACCTGTCACATTGTATACGGATTGCAAAATAAATAAATAAATTTATTGTAGAAGGGGGTGCCATGCAGAAGCACTCTTAATATAAAATGCTGTGTATGTGTAGGTGTCCCAATTACTTTTATCTAGTAAAAGTAATTGATCCCAATTACTTTTACTAAATACCGCTGCCTATATTATGTACATACAGGGAAATGTCGTCTTGTGTTTAATAAAGTAGGGTTTGCATGAATCGGTTGGTTCGAGGCACGCAAGGCATGCCAGTTAGTGTATGTATACACGTAGCTAGGAGGCACTTACAAGTAGCTGTTATGAATGTGTGCCTGCTACGGACATTTGTATCCCGGCTTTAGCTTACAAAAAGTTAGCTTATGTAGTTTAGCATCCAGTAACTAACCAGTGTTTTGTCCGCCGCGCGCCGCGCCCCTGCCGCGTCCTCTGCCCCGCCCGCGGCCCGCACCACCCCTCTTCTGAACATTGCCCGGGTTCTCCTGGAACTACATATTTTTTCATTAAAATGCTGAACCAGAAACTAGGGGCATAGTTTTGGAAATCTGAAACTTGTAATCTGCTTCTTCATAATTTTTTATCGAATATTCCTTACTAGCGACCACTACACGACTTCGCTCGCTATTTAAAAAGTAGCCATGTCCTTACTATGCATAGAATCAATCTCTCTGCTCGTCCGCTTGTCGGGAAAAGGCAACATATAGAGTTCCTTCCGCATCAATTATTACTTAATTTTAAATTCGGAAGTAGTTCTGTCTCTTTTCTACATTTTCACGCCTAAACTGCTGAACGGATCATAATTAAAAGATGGTATCCAAGGGAACATAGGCTTTTTATCCCAGAGAAAACATGAGCGATCACAAGCTACGGGTGGAAGCTTTTTATAATAATACTACGGATTGCGTTCATTATGAAACAACACTTAGAAATAGAAACGCATTATTAAAGTACGCAAACTATCCTATACCTAAGGTTTTTTGTTTTTATAGTACTTACCCTACTACTCTTTTTAGGGTTAATCTCGCCTTTGCCATTCCTTCTCTAGTTTTATGTTTTTTAATGTATGTTTTATTTAGTGCAATAACGAATTAAGAATTAAGAATTACCCACACTTAGGCTCATTTACTTCAATGTTTTCCCTGTAGGTGGAGCGGACGGCGCTAAAATCGTAGAAAGTCCCAAGATTTTAGACTATTTGGTTACTTGACCTTGTGGCGTTCCCGTACTGAGTGGAAGCCTGCAAGCTTCCACTCAGTACGGGAACGCTCAAGTCCCGTCGAGGTCGTCATTTTTTGCAATATTATTTATCCTATACCTGTCCCGCTCGGCCTCGAGGTGTCAACGGAGGCCTCTCGCTCTGCGCGTATCCCCAGCGCCGCAGCGTGCCCCTGCCCTGCTGTTGGCGACTCCACTGCTGTCGGCTCCACTGCTGGCGCCACCATTGCTGGCGACCTTGCTGCCACCCCTGGTGCCTCCATAGCGGGGTGTTCCAGCGGCCGCGCTGTTGTTGGTACTGGTTATGCTGGATGTAACCTCTGAAGGGATAATAACATTTTATTAGTCTATGGTCATTTAATACCAGCATGTTGCAAATAGATTGTTACAACTTTTTGTAAAACACAAAGGGACGTGCCAAGAATTGCTGAAGTAAAAAAGGCGGCGTTAACGCTGTGAGCGATAAGCAAGTTTTGCAGTTACCAAGAAATCCCATAAACTCGATACTGTATGATGTAGATGTAGGCACTTGAACCACAGGCTAGTTTGGCAGTTTGGTACTCTGTTATTTATTTATGAAAAATTACAAAATTTACTCAAAAATATTGGCTAGCTTTTTATTTATTAGACAGATCAAAATCTGGCTCCACAACAGATCAAGAAACTGTGCAACTGATTCCAGGGCAGTACTATAATTTCAGTTTAAAAATTTCATTATTATATTTTTTTTAAAAACTGGAATTAAAATCCAACTCCTTTTTTTGAAGTTGTTTAATAAATAAATAGCAATGTTACACCACTGTCTTAAGAACCATGTTTTATGAAATCAAAGATAGCTCTACAAACTTTTAGTTTTATTCAATAATTATTTTTCTATTACTATCTTACAGTATTTTCAAAGGTACTTTCTTAACCAAGTCTGGAGACCGAATGCCCGACACCTCGTGTTTTCCCTCCAAAAACGACTTCGTTCAATCTGGCGTTGGCTGACCTTCGACAAGACCTTGCCGACCAATCCAAAGACATCAAAAACAAAAACACGAGATGTTGTTAACTGTCTACAAAACTAATACTTAATTAACTATGAAGGTTTAAAACAACTGTCTATTATTATTTTACCTTAAATTTAAGGACAAGAGACCTAAATTTACAAATTTATTTAAAACAAATATCGAAATCATTACACATGTTTATAATGTATGTATGGCATAAGTAGTAGGATGCACGATAAAGCCATCCGGTGTATGGTTAATTTAATTTTGTTATCTTTACATATTACATGATGAAGCTACATACCCACGGCCGCGGCCGCGTCCCCGGGCGCGCATGTTGCGCTGGCGCATCCAGGCGTTGCGCATCTGCAGCCGTTGGTTCAGGTCCGGACCCTTGAATGACATGGCCCGGGAGTGGACACTGGAACAATACAGGACATGAACTGGAGACAAATTCTATTTATTTGTAGTTATTTATTTACCAAAAACATACACTATTCTTATTTAGTAATTATATTACACAGAATAAATGCTCTTTACTTGCCTTTAGGAGACACTAAGTATAGTTTGTGTGGTGTAATCCACACAGTATCATCAGCCCCAAGCTTAGAAGAGCTTGTGTTATGTATGGAGATGACTGATATACTTAACACAATACATTACATAGATTAGATAGATATTTTTTATTATACATAGAAAATACCCAGAACAACCGGAACAAATATTTGCAGATCGTACAAACATTTGACCCAAGGCGGGAATCTAACCCGCAACCTCCTGCGTCGTAGGCGGACCTGCGCCCGCCGCGCCACTTCACTCGTCAAAAATAATTTTAAGTGGGGAACTGTGATCTGCACTGCAAATAATAGTGTATATGCCCCTGCTTTTACATCACACACACATCAACAGTCTTTATTAGTCCACTGCTGGGCATAGGCCTCCACTGTGAAGCACCTTATTGGATATTACCATTAGGGCTTTCAAACGGGCCCCTAAACATGCCTTAAGAAGGAAAGCCAGATTTTTTTTTTAACTAGCTTATTGACTCTTTTGATTTTGAGGTTAGTTATTTTGATGCTTAAAATACAATATCTTGATTTTTTAGGTCAGTTAAGATATGAGTTCACCTGATATGGCGTCCGAGGTGAGCAAGAAAGCTAAATTCAAAAAATTTGATCTCATCACATGTGTTGCTCACCTTACCATAGGATACTACGATCTTTGGTACATCTTGGATAAGGTGTTAGCCATTTCATCTTAAAATGTATCCCTTTTTGGCCAGCTTAGTGCCTTTTGATTTAGATATGTACTGTCATGTTATCATCTATGCAATCTATTCTACTTTGTTGCTTATATAATGTGGATTTATGTAGGTAGGTAAGAATCAGGTTGATATCATTTTATGTAGATGCAGCTAGGGAGCTGAATGTCAGAAGTGAGGGTACTCACTTCTGACATTCAGCTCCCTAGCTGCAATCAGGCCCGGATTAGCCCCTAGGCCCACAAGGCCCGGGCCTAGGGGCGCTGCAAGCCTAGGGGCCCTCATGGCGGAACATTCATACCCCTAAAGCCTGGAATGGCCGAAATCTGGCATTTATTTTTCCAAATAATAATAGGTATGTAGGAAAGTAAATAACAAGATCCGTCAAGTGCGAGTGTTAATCGCGCGCCGAACGTTTGTCAAGTACACCAATATGTACTATAGATACCGGTTAGAGACTTTGCAAAAGTAAAAAAAAATTTTTGTCTTTTTTCAGTATATTTCGAAAAGTATGTAACCTACAAGAATTTCAAAAACTGTTTTGAGATGTACGAACCGATGCCTTTTATTTGATAGGCCACTCGGTGTGGTAGCCTTTTGAAAATTATTCCCTGCCCGCAACCATACTTCAAAAATGATCTACTTACAGACTTTTCTCTATTTTTTCAATATAATATAGATCCATATCTTTATACCTTTCATTTAATACCCCACTCGGTGAGGTAGCCCTCTCTTTTGAAAATAATTCCCCCTTTCCACAATTTTTCAGCCGCTGTAGTTGCTGAGAGAATAACGATGGGAATAAAGAGAGAAAAAGCTAGAGGAAGAAGAAGGGGGGGGGAGGGGATTATTTACTATTCTATTGTATTAGGTCAGTGTTAACTGTAACAATAGATGTAATGTTTTCTATAAATACAAAACTGTATAAAAACAAATAACAAGTGGACCAAGAATCAGAAATCTCAATTTCAGCAATCAATCTGGATAAAACTTACCTCTGCCCTCCATATGACCTTCCTGACCGTCCAGACTGTTGACTCACATTCCCAACACTATTGGCTTGGCTGAGGTTCCCCCAGCTATTTGATCGGAGAAGCCTGGGCATTTCACTCTCACTGCCTGTTCTACTCATGCTGCCAGCTCGACTCCGGGGCATGCTGCCCGCCCTGGAGCGGTTGTCTTGCTGTAGCTCTTGCTGGAACAAACTTGGTATCAGTTTCAACGTATGAAGTTTGTTACAAAAGATCTACAGAAAAGGAAACACTACAAACTTTGCATCAATTTCATACAAGAAACAATGGCTCACAAGATTTACACTATACCTAGAAAAGAAAACACCTTAGGTTGTTTGTGTAAATTATCATTTGGCGTCACTCAGTGAGTTGAAATTATGAAACAACAGGTTGTAAAAATATGCTAGGTCTTACCACTCTCCAATCCAGCCCCAGCTGTTGGACCACCTCATCGACAATGTGCCTTTGCATGGCTCGAAGGTTGGTGCTGAATAGCGGCCCTTGATTGGTGGACATCCTTCTGGCGCGCCGGGGCGCAACCCTCTGGAATTGCGACGGCTCAGCCAACTGCGTGAAACGCTCATGCATGCTCAGGGAGGTAGCTCCCATCACTACTCGTAAACATTCCATTTCTTCTATCACCATGGTCCAAAGAAACCTGATCAAAACGTAACCAAACTAATGTTCAACCTACACGATTCAGGCAAGCACTTTATTATTTAGTCTGGATAATGCCATGGCGACCCTATTTGAATTTGATTTGAAGTGTAATTTGATACAAAAACACGAATTCGCAAACGAAAAGAAAAATTCGGCGAATTTCCAACGATTCAGCGCACGGCGCGTAAAGTATTTTTTAACCTGCGCTAAGCTAAAAAAGCTTTCTTTCTTGAATCATGAAAACAAAATGAATGAATGAATGCTTCGACAATTTTGGTTACGTTACGTTTCACGTGGAAAGTTCACGGATAAGTAGTTTTTTTTGTTTGTTGTCGACGAAATTAATGTTAACATTTCATAATAAACATAAATTGAGCTATAACCACTTAACAGTCCGTGGTGACTACAGTCACCGAAAAAAAACGAAAAAAAAGTAGCCTCAACTGTCCGTGGGGAGTACAGTCACCAATCCGACTTAGTACCGTTTTAATCATATTTTGACGAACCCAGCCTAAATTAGTTCTGTTGGCAGCTACTAGATGGCTCTGTAATAAATATTTCATCTATGGGAATATTTATTTTCTGCATGTGGCAACAAAAATTACGAACAAAAAATTAAAGAAGTTGGTGGTGCGTCTTTCACCGCTGACCTTGTGAGCAGTAGGCAGATAGTTTTAATTTATTATTATAGAAATTAAAATATTTATATTAAGATATTGGTATCTGTAGAGAGGCCAGATAATTTACTTTTTTATTATTAAATATAAATAATACTCTGCAAGAACTATTTCATTTTATAGATAAAATTAGAAGTAAAAAAGTTTCCTTAAATTTTGTTCAAATCGGTAAGTTTAAGCCTTTTTACAGGCTATGCTTTTCAATCGAACTAATTATTTTTATTTTTATTAGATTTGAAATTATTTTATCTTTCATATAGTATTTTTTATATTACTAAAGCTATAGTAGTTTTAAAATTACAAACGTTTTTGTCGAAAAGGTCGCGGCCGCGCAGTGCTAGCGTAAGGTACGAAAACGCGCGGACAGTTGAGGCTAGAGTCGCTCGCGCGCTCCGGACCGTTGAGTGGATAAGTAGGTATTTTTTATAATAATAAATAAATAATACTGGACTATAATGTTACTAAATTCAAGATATAATTCAAAAGATGTTTTGTATTTTACTACATATACTGTCTTTATGCTATTGTGGGTTGGTTTTAATAAATGAATGTTTGTTATTGCGTCATCGTGTTAGTTGGCTATTTCTATAACCTCCCGAGGTGTGGACTTCATCGGGAGGGAGTCACTCCGTATTGTTTTTTACTATAAACACAACCCACAAAGAAATAAATCACGTCGGGGTCACCACTTTTGTATTTGCTACAGATACAGTCTTTATGCTATTGTGGGTTGGTTTTAATAAATGAGAGTTTGTTTCACTTTACTGCGTCTATTCAATATACGAGACACGAGTACATAAAATTAACGTTTACGATATCTTTAATCCTTATTTTAGGATAAATATGATACTGCAGAGGGTTGAGGAATGACTGGTTAAACTCGACTTAGCTCTGAAAAAGCTGACTTCACGAAACGCGGTTGCGCCGCGTACTTTATGCTAAACTGTGTCACTACAGATGTTTGCTTTTTGTTTGATGTATTAGTTTTGTCTCAGCGCCTCACTTTGCATATACCTAATTGAAGTATTTGCTTCTCCTTCTGTGTAGTTGCCAGCCAACGAAAAATTGGACGTTGTAAGTCTTTTAAAACAACGAATGCGTCACTCTTGGGGTGGGTATTCTTAGCATTATACTTAGGTTCAGCACAAAGGCACTTGGTAAGGCAATTTGGGTAGGTATCTAAGCAAGATGCCCAAATTAATTCTCAACCATGGTTCTGCCGAAGTAAGTTTTTTTTCAACAAAAATTAAATAATCTACACAAAATGACCTTCTCAGCTCCTCTGATCTCAGGTTAACACTAAATTACTCCGTCAGGAAAATTTTCAGAGGATCCACTGTGACCCAGTCATGGATCACGGCGGCGCCGCGGCGGACAACCAATAAATAATATGGGTATATTCATTATTTAAATGTTTAACTGATATAAGATAAATTTTGCAGTTTTTTAGTGAAGCTATATCACACAACACAACCTAGACCTTCGTTAAAATTGCAGTCAATTTAAAGATTAACAATTAGAGTAAATTCGCTTTGAAAAAAATCCTATCCGCTGTGCCCCATGCAACTTTATAAAATCTACCATTGGTGAAATTTAATCTTGAACTTTGTTTTATAAATAATGTACATATCAGTACAATTTGTGCATCTAAAATGTTAAATATATGAATGATTAAATTTATAAACTATAACATATTACAGGAAAATTGTATAGCGAAAGACGAGGCAGTATGCCTTAATGGCTTTAGGCTAATTTGGCCAAAAGGACAAATGAAGGGTTCCAGGCAATGAAGGGGCCCAGGTTCCAGAAGTTCCTAAGTCCACTTAGGAATTTTTGATCTGACACCAATAAATAGAAAAAAATAATAAAAAAAATCTTTGCTTCTCATTCATTCAACATCCATCATTCACTCACTCATTTCATTGTTGTGAAATGCGGCGAAAAGTTTACTTTTTCGAGTTCCGAATGTTTTCGAAGAAATTGATGAAAATATGAATGAAATTCTGTTATATAGTTGACGAAAAGTCTCTGAAGACAAAACAATGGTTCAACTAACACGTAACTTCACTTGAAAAGACGAATTGATTACGCTATCGGTTGTTTTTATCGGTCTAGGTTACATAAGGTCTGATACTTCGCTACCATGGTGCTGAATTCGTTTATAAGGCAGCACAGCGCGAGCGTGCGAGTCATTTCGCTGCAGCCTACGATGTCTGAGGTCGCCGACGACGCACCGGTTGAAGAAACTTGCCTCTCCGACATGGATGCCTGCTACGAAACATTTGATAAAGATGGGTATGTTTATACATCAGAATAACCCATATATTCCAATTCTGGAAAGGCAAAACACATAACAATATAGCGCATGAAAGCAAACCTGCAAAAAAAATTTTTTTTAATCAGTAGGGGAAAGTACGAGATTCCCTCTTAGGCGAGAATAGCTGTAACTTCTAAAATAATTATTGAAATATATTTTAAGACCAACATTATGTAGGAAATTTATCTAGCTAGCTTGCTGCATACTCAGAATGCTGAATATATTTGTAAAAATATAAAGGGTTTTTTAAAACCTTGCAAAGGAATCATCTTGTACACCGGGGTGTCTTGATCCCTGAGGGGTAGGCAAGATGATCCCAGGGATCATCTTGCTCCACTTGGCATATTTTAGGGTCCGTAAATTATTGAATTGATTGGCAGTTATTTTATCAAACCTTTACTTTTATTAAAGTATTATTTATGTTCATTAACAAGGTTTTTATTTCTGTATATACAGAATAATACAAAAGTTGTTTACAAACATACAACTAAAAACTTTATAAAGTGAACAAAAATCTTTTTTTATATTATCTAGTACAGAACCAAACCGACAACGAGACCTCTTGTACACCCCTGGGGATTTTCTTGCCTAAATCTAAATTTTTCTCTCAAAGTCACTTTAAATAACCGCCAAGTGTTGGACTAGCGCAATAACTGTAAAAACTCAATATTGAACATAGTTGCAAGCAACAATACCAAATAAAATTAATGTTCATTGTCTACAGTGAAAGTAATCAAAGCTCAAACTCAGGCTTATTTTACATCAAAACCACACAACTTTTTTTTCCAATTTTCACTCGTTACTTTACGTTTTGACTGGGGTGTGGGGGGGGCGGCTACGTTTTACTAAGTTACTAGATATAATCTTGGAAATATTATCAATAATATTTCTAAAGAAAATATTAAACTAAACTCAGCTTTATTACAGGGACGGAAAGCTAAACTACGATGAGTTCCACCTCATCTGCAAGGCTCTGTTCCGCAATGACAAGGGACACATCTACCCGCTGGCTGAAGAAAAGGCCACGCTTATATTTCAGGTGTTTGACAAGAACAGTGATGGGTTCATTGACAAAGAGGAGTTTACATTCTGCTGGAACCATTGGATCAAAGTGGTAAGCTCATAAAATAATACACTGACATTGCATAAAGTAAAATTTTTTTTTTAATTTATTTATTCCTCATTTCTGAGGCCTTTGCCCAGCAGTGGGATGACCAAGGCTAATAATAATAAGGTGGTGGTGAGGTCATTTCTCACTTGTTGTATATGGATGATCTCAAACTATTCGCGTCAATTATCACACAGTTAATGGCACTTCTGAATATCACACAAATACAAGGAGAGAAAGTTGTGAAACTATTAAATATAAAGAAAACTGCAGATCTCTGGGGAATTTCCGTTAGAATTATTAAACCATTGATTGATACCATTGCACCAGATCTAGCTTTTGTATTTAATGAGTCTATCTATTGTGGCGTATTTCCTGATCTAATGAAATGTAGTAAAATAATCCCACTGTTTAAATCGGGTAGTAGGTCTGACCCCACTAACTTTAGACCAATATCAGTACTGCCTACATTCAGCAAAGTTTTGAACTTAAAACTTATTTTACATCAATTGCTTAGGCATTTCAATGGAAATGACCTGCTACATAGTAAGCAAATCGTGTTTACTCGCGGCAGATCAACTACTGATGCCGGTGTAGAGTTAGTAATGCATATTTTTGATGCTTGGGAGAAGTCGCAAGATGCATTAGGCATTTTTTGCGACTTGTCAAAAGCATTCGATTGCGTACACCATGAAACATTAATCAGGAAACTACATCACTATGGAATAAGGGACACCTCTTTGGGTCTTCTTACATCTTATTTGAGTAATAGGATACAAAGAGTTGACATTAATGGGAAACGGTCTTCGGGGTGTACCCATTATAACTACAGACCCCGAGAGGATAGATCCCTGCGGTACACCGCAGGGATCTATCCTCGGCCCATTCCTATTTTTAATTTATATTAACGACCTGCCTCATCTTGTTAAGAATAATCACGAGATTATATTGTTTGCTAATGATACTTCATTAATTTTTAAAATGAAACGACAAGACACGAATTTCGACGATGTGAATAATGCAATCTCAAAAATAGTCCATTGGTTTAGTGTCTATAATCTTTTGCTTAACGAAACCAAAACGAAATGTATTAGATTTATTCTATCTAATGTTAAACAAGTTAAGACTGATGTAAATTTAAAAGGAGAAACGTTAGAAATTGTAGAAAGTACCGTTTTCTTAGGAAACACCTTAGATAATAAACTTCAATGGGGCCCACACATAGATAAGCTATCGAAGAGAATTAGTTCTGCAGCATATGCTGTCAAAAAAATCCGTCATCTTACAGACGTGGATACATCTAGACTTGTTTATTTCAGCTACTTCCATAGTATTATGTCTTATGGTATTCTACTGTGGGGGAACGCTGCAGATATTAACACCGTATTTGTGTTGCAGAAGAGGGCTGTTCGTGCTATCTATAGTGTGGGTCCCAGAGAATCCCTGCGTGATAAATTCAAAGAAATAAACATAATGACAGTACCATGTCAATATATTTATGAAAACCTATTGTACACTCATATAAATATCAATCGGTTCCCTAAAAATAGCGATGTACATAATTTGAATACAAGAAATAAACATAAACTAGCTGTGCCCACAACTAGACTACACAAAATTAATGTATCTTTTAAAGGGTAATGTATACGCTTCTACAACAAAACTCCTAGTTAGTTGCAAAAATTATCAGTAAATAAATTCAAACAAATTGTCAAAACCTTCTTGTGTAAAAAGGCCTACTATATAATATCAGATTATCTAGAGGATAAAAAAGCTTGGGACGGGATTTGCTCCAACTCGAAAAATAACAACTAACTAACAGGCTAAAGGTTTCTTCGTCGCTTCTTTACTTTAGTCTACATACCGAAGCGACTGAAATAAAAAATATCACTTTATTTCCGAGTCAGTGTTTAATTATTAAGAATTTGACCTTTTCTAAGTGTACATTTATTGTATTTATGGAAATAAAGAGTTTTTGACTTTGACTATCCGCCTCCTCCTCATTTATCCTCCAATGCAGAGAGGAACAGTTTCGGACGATAGCGTACTCTCCCTGTCTCACCTTTTGTTTTGTAAAGGGATCTGATTTGTGCTCAGGTTCTGGATCTGGATAGATATTGTGGCCGTGCCAAACACTTCAACATTTAGATATAGGTACCGGTAGTCGATTTGGTGTCGCTGGAGAGACTGTAGCACTGCTCACTTGGAGTTTTGTTGTAAAAGCTTTAAAATATACATTTATCTTGTGTAGCCTAGTTGTGGGGTGGGCACAGCGAGTTTATTATTATTTCTAGTATATAAGAGATATTTATGTCACTATTTTTAGGGAATTCTATGAATGTACACCAAGTTAAATATATTGTAAACAAAAACAAAAATCGAAGTTTTTGATTCGTTTTCAACCAAAACCGACTCTTATAATATCACATGCATAAACGCTATCTTATACAAATGATTTAAAGGTTGATTTTCGTTTTTACGAGTAGGCTGACCGGCAGTTTTCCCCCGTAGATCGTGCGTCCGGTGAGTGCCTTCCTGATAGTAGACGTGCAGAATGACTTCATCACGGGCACGCTCAACATCAGCAAGTGCAACGCGCAGCAGGATGGCGGCGAGGTAAGATGATGTACCACGATATGTCAAGGCTAGGAAAAACCTCTTTTTCTAAAAAAAAAAAACCAAGTCACTCCTTCTAACATCAACTATCTCCCGTCCAAATTAGTCCAGCCGCTTCGGAGATAAGCCGTATCAAACAGACAGACAAAAACCTATTTTTTATGTAAAAATAAAATTACTTTTTAGTACTTTTGCTGTTGGTTGGCATATTTTTGGAACTTACGCCGAGTAATCCATCAACTCGTCCTACATGCCTACGGCACATTTAGGACGAGTTGCAGAACTCAAAATAAATAATATTTTCATTCTGCAACTCGTCCCACGTTTTTTTTTTTGTATGGAACATTAAACTTTATCGACGTTTGGTACAGTTAGTAGGCCCGAGTTAAACACTACTTTACACTTCGATTGCAAGAAAATAAAACAGTCAAAACTTACATTACCATAACGCAGCGTACTGCGTAGTGATCAAGTGACCAAGGGTTCAGTAAGTAAACTTAGTACGTTAGTACTGTAACCCGAGTTTTTGTATGTTTGACCCAGGTATCACGCGTGCGAAGCCGCGGTCAGGAGCTAGTTCTTATTATTCTCCATAATTTACTCAAATTCAGTCATGGTCTTGGCCCTTGACTTTCCGTACTGACGTCATCCCTCGCATACAGACAATGCCGCATGATTCAGCGGCCGGGTAGAATACCGTTAAATTAAATGTTTGCGTAAAAAGCGAGCTTTTCTTGCTAGTTGTAAAGTTATGTTGCTCTCGGAGAAATTAGCTCAAATCACATTATATTACAACTAGGTTTTGCCCGCAGCTTCGCACGCGTTTTTTCGGAATAAAAAGTACCCTTAGTTATTCCAGGTCCAGGTCATTATGTGTGCAAATTTTCAGCACAGTATACAGGGTGTTTTTTTGGGGAGTTGGGAGGGTCATGACATGAACTACGTTTATCTTGTAGAATCAGTGTCCTTAGTGTCACGGCTGCTAAGATGTGATATTTTTTAACAAAAATCTGTGTAAAAATTTAAAATCGTGAAATCTTTTTAATTCATTTATTTAGATTAAGTATATGTTTATACCTACATTGAAAAATACATCACAACACAAGTTACTTTGTGGCATTACAACCACAAACACAAAAGGGCTTGGTCTAAAAATCCCCTTAATGATGAATCCCCTGCGAAGGAGTTCGATATTACAATTTAATGTAGACTTTCTAGATGATTTTCAAAAAAACGTAAAATCTTATCTCTATCTCTTCTATGTCGACCTCTGTGGCGCAGCGGGCGAAGGTCAGCCTGCGATGCGGGAGGTTGCGGGTTCGATTCCCGCCCCGAGACAAATGTTTGTACGAATTGCAGATATTTGGTGCAGGTGTCTTATCTATAATACCTTTCGATCAGGTATCCGCCTGCTCGTTGATGTTATTTTGTATTAACGGTTGTTTATATGGTACAAATACAAATTTACTTATTTCCACAATAAGTTACGCAATGTCTATACTTTGCGTACTTCTATAAGTAGCCGTGGATCCCGCACTAGAATGTCTACTAAAATTAAAACTAAAATGATTTAAAAAACAATCAGCAACGGCTCATCATAACTCAACATGGTGCATTATATTCATAACTTTGGCCAAACCTTTGTGTTTCATTACATTACATTTCGTTAGTTGGTACAGTGCACAGAAATATATCTAAGTTTACCGATTTGTATTGAAACCGAGCGTGTAACATTTGCATAGGTACTTTGACGTCACGAGTGTAATTTAGTGATGCAAAACACCACTAAATTACACAATTTTCTTTATTGGTGCTGTTTGAATTAAGCAACAAGGCATTTGGTTTTGTAGGGTTCGGTGTTAGGAGGCTTGAGTGAAACGACTGTGGTACGTTTATTACTGACGATTCCTAGGTACAGATGATAAGTACATATCTGTCCTAAGTACTTCACATTTTTATAACTTCCAAATAATAAGTCACTTAGTTATTACACGGTACGCAACGCGATCTCTCCTCCTCTTGACCTACCTTAAATAGCAGGGTCGCCATGTAGGTTTTGGAGTTGGCTTGAGAGAAACGACTGTGTGGTACTATGGTACGTTTTACGAATTCCTAGATACAGATGATAAGTACATAATCTGTCCTAAGTACTTGGGCATACAGTACAGTTTTCATAAACTGACGTCTCACGTGCAAAGCGGTCGGGAGCGGACTGAATTTCGCGGCGAGCAACGAGGCTCTCCAGCCCCTCTTTTCGGCACGCGAGGTAAATAAACTTTTTGCTTCTATCTAGATATATTTCTGTGGTTCAGCGCAGATTATATTATAGATTATCAGTACAAAAATTCAAAATCGAAATGATCTCATAAAAAATGAAAAAAATATCTATGTAGAGAGCCGCATTATGAATTAAAAAAACCCTAAAAAAGAAGTTTGGAACATTGTAAAACAAAAAACAAATAAAGCTCTAAAAGAGTGGGAGTGGGATCTTAGAGATAACATACAAACACAAATACACAAATTAAATCAGAAAATATTGCTGATTATATTAATGACTATTTTATTTCAATTGGTAGCGGACTTCAAGAATCAAATAAATCTAATAAATTAAAAGCAATTTTATTTTTAAGAAAATACACTTACCATAGAATAGTTTATCCTTAAATTGTTTAGACCATGATGCATTGATGAAACTGGCAAAGAAAAAGATTGACAAATCCAACACGAAAGATCTGTATGATCTGTCGGGTACCTTTCTGTATCATATTATGTCTATTTAAGTGAACACATACTTTCCCTAATAAATAGCATTCTTACATCGAATGATTACCCAGAATCGCTTAAGAAAATAAGAATAACACCCTTGTATAAAGGAAAAGGAGAAATATCAAACGTACAGAACTATAGACCTATTACAATAGTCCCTAGTATATCGAAACTCGTCGAATCAGTTCTGTCTGACTCCATTATAAAGCACTTCATAGACAACAAAATTTTGTCAGATAGTCAACACGCTTATAGAGCTGGTAGATCAACAATATCGGCTACACATTGCTTGATAGAAAAAGTCAGAATCATCTTGAATCAAAGAAAAAAGTAGCAGGAGTTTTCTTGGACTTATCAAAAGCCTTCGATTCTGTAGATCATGAACTACTGTTAGAAAAACTAAAGGTGTATGGCTTGGTAGGAGACAGTTTAGACCTTATTAAATCTTTCTTAACAAATAGACAACAAATAGTAGAAATAAAAGTACAAGGAAACCGGCTCCGATCAGCTCCCAAATGCTCTACCATAGGCATTCCTCAGGGATCCTCGTTGGGAAATACCCTGTTCTTGGCATTTTTAAATGACATAGTCCACCTGGATCTCAAAGGTGACATTATTCGATATGCGGATGACACAACTGTAATTTTAGCAGCAGAAAGTAGAAACGAACTTATAAGTCAAATAGGGGACACGATAGCTAAACTGGGTAATTGGTTTGAAATGAATGGCTTCAAGCTAAATGAAGATAAAACTGACATAATATTTTTCACTAAGATGGCAAAAACGGTGGATAGAGTACCAGTAAATCTTATAAAGGGGATATACCATAGTAAGTTCTAATTTGGTAAAAATGTTAGGTTTTGAGCTAGACCCAATACTATCTTGGAAACAACATATTGACACAACATGCAAAAAAATGGCTAGAGGAGTTTATGCATTAAAACAACTGAGACTTATTACGTCAGAAAAATCCCTTAAAGACATATATTATGCCTATATACACTATAATGTCATACGGCATTATATTATACGGTAGCTCCACAGACTATGAAAGAGTTCTGAAATTGCAGAAGCGTGCCATAAGAGTAATAATAAAAGCTAAATTCAGGGAACCTTGCCGAGATCATTTTAAAAACCTTCGCATACCAACATCAGTAGCAGTCTACATAATGGAGGTAATTAAGTTTGTCAGGACACATTTAAGTGATTACACTATAAGAGGGGATAGTAGTAAACGCACGGTGCGAAACAAAATGATGCTAGAACCGATCACGCACCGACTAAGTATTCAAAAAAGACTCCCTAAAATAATTGATCAAAAACTCTATAATAAGCTCCCCTTAGGTTTGAAGCTAACTAAAAATGAAAATAGGTTTAATTTAGAATTAAGAAAACTTTTGACAAAACGCTATCAAAGAGTTTTTAGAAAACGATTACAGTCATCTGGACATCAATATACTAAGTTACCTGACACTCTCGTAAATTCACCTAACCTAGAGTCAAATATTATTTAAGGACCATATTATTTAAGTTTATCTCCCGACTATTACCTCTTTACAGCAAAATTGTATTAAACATTATTGACAAGTCATAGCCGATACATCTATTTAAGTATATTTTGTATATTTGTTATTTGTGTACCTATTGACAATAAATTATCTTTATCTTATTATGGGCAAAACATATAGCAGGCGCATAACAATACCATCATTGTTAAATCATAGAACATTGGAGGTCTACTTTGAAAAACGAACGACGTTGACGGATGACGTCGGATCGCACAAAACGAAGGACGCCCGATCCGTTCTTTCGATGACCTGACTATGAAAATGTTTCTAACATTTATTTCCTAGAGATCCGAAACGAAAGGTGTCGGTTGGTGACGCGCCCGAAGGCACTAGATTGTAAGATTGTTTGTTTCGTGCGGTCCGTTGTCGTCATCCGTCAACTTCGTTCGTTTATCAAAGTTGACCTCCTGAAACGTAATATACAATCAAAACCTTTGTTTTTTATTAGACTTCATTGATTATTGTAATCAAGTTATTATCTATTGAGTGTATGTATACTTAAATATAAATTTCTCAATAAATACATAAGTTAATATCTTGAGAATAAGCGGTAATTGAACTACATATAAAGAACATTTCATAAAAGGTTCAAGGTTTCCTAGTCTAAGGTTTTTTATTGATCACATACACATTCAATTCTTTCAATACCTCGACCGGTATTAGGAAAACTTGACTAGTTTGTAAGTAAATATTTATTTATCGCATACTTATATATTAATACAAAGTTTTAGCTTAGGGGTAAGTACATGTACCCTGTAAGGGCGCAGCAATTTATTTAAACATTATTATAATATTGTACATAAAATTTGGCTTACATAGTAACAACAATATGATTAAAACAACTTGGCCGGAGTGAAGTTAGCTATAAGCAAAGTTTTCACTTGCGCACCACCATTTTTCGTTTTAAACGAGTACTGCGCAGTCACAGACGCAACTTCAGGTTGCGGCCAAGTTGTTTTAATCCTAGTGACCTACGTAGGTACATCTATGTTTTTATTCCTGTAAATTAATGTTTTTTTGATTTAATATCGTGATGGTTACTGAATATATATGGGTTAAAAAGCATATATTTTATTATTAAAATTTCAGTCCGATCTGGTTAGTAGTTTTGGCGTGAAGAAGTAACAAACATATATCCATCCGAACTTTTGCATTTATAATATTAGTGTGATTCACATGACTTGTAATAAAATATTCGATAACTAGCTCCTACCCGCAACTTGCCTCAGATTCCCCGCTCCGATCGGCGATTGTCTCTATCGCGAAATAGTTCGTGTTCTGTCACAATATCGACCTTATTAGCATAATAATACGTACCCACTACCGCATTGCTGCCTTCCGAAAGAATATTTACATTATCTTCGGTTATTTTTGGATCCTATACTCAATACTCAATCAAAAAAAAAAAAAAAATTTTGAAGTAAGGTTTACAGCTGTCTGTTTGATCTATATTTGCTAAGATACGTTTAAGTTTTTTTTTGTAAAAATCATTTTTGCGTTGGTACTGTTCCCCCATAGGATGACGCGGTATGATAAGTGGCTATGGGCACTGGCGTAATAGATTGCAAGGGAACGTTTCAAGTCTGTTGTTTTCTTAACTTCGCGGAAGGCGTATGTCAAGCTGGATAATTTTAATTTATTTTTTGGGTATGTGGTACCCAGTTTAGATGGTGTCTATTATTAGGGCTAACAAGCTAAATTCATTTACAGTTTGTAGAGTTCTATTTTTATAAGTGTAGTTGATTTTTAATGAGGATTTTTGGTATGGGTGGAATGTCATTATTTTAGTCTTTAAGAAGTTTATTTCTAGGTTATGCTCGATCATCCAGTCTGTGATATTATTTAGTATACTGTGAAGTTTATCGGATATATTTTCATCGTGATTAAATGTTGTTTGTACAGATAATCATCGGCGAATAGGACCTACATGGAAAGCTTCATAAATGAGTGATTGATTTCGATTCTCTCTCCGCGTGCATGCAAATTAACACGCGTGCTGAAACTCAGTTTGTTAAACTATTCAAGAATTCAGGCTCTGCCCAATTCAAAGTTTAACCTTGCCTTATCCAACACACCTATGTCCACACTGTCCACTGCTAGACGTGCCCCCCCCCCCTCGGGGGAACCCCTGTTTTTAAGTTTTGCCGGATAAAAACTAAAATAAATAATTTTAGGGAATAATTTCTTTATTACACCACCTCTGGATCATTTTCTATAAAATAGCGAAATAATTTGAAAATCGTGCTATACAAAAATCCCAAAGCATTTCGACTTCTTGAACGTCAACGTCGTAAAAAAACTTAGGGACTTCCTTCGGACTCGTTTTTGCTAGTCTGAAGGAAGTCCCAAAGTTTTTCAACTCCTACTTCACTTGACCTCGTGGTGTAGATGGTCAGCACATTCCCGTACTGAGAGAAGGATGCGGGTTCAAGTCCCGTCAAAGTCGATACATTTTTGGGATATTATTTGATTTCTTATAAATTACCCCGAGTGTGAGGGCTTACGATCTATAATTATAGCTCACCTGGTAGATTCCCTTACTCAGCCCCACAGGCTGAGTTAGGGGGTCGATTCTTACGACGCGACCGCCGCCACGGCAAATACATTTTTCTTGCTATTATTATTACATATTTTGTTCTGTAAAAATCTTCAATTGGTAAATTAATAACAAGAATACACAGTCATTCATATGTAAATATCAAGCTATATGATGCCCTCCTAGCCGTAATTCAGCCACCACGGCGGCCAGTCTCAACGAAGATTAGCCAGGACATATTATAGTGCACAAGTTTGCGCGCAAACACAGGTGCACTATATTCCCTCGCTCTCATAATCAAGCTGTATGTAGGTACTCTAACTACCCGTACAAAACATCGTGGCAATTTCATTGTTATCTAAAACATCCGGCGCGAAAGACCAAATGACTCAATCCTATGTACTCGTCCATCACGAACTTATCATAAGTCTGCTATCAGCTAAAGGGCATCCCCACACTTTCATCGATCAAACACATTCACGTGCGTACACACCACCCACCAAGTTGCGGTAACTACGTCGCTATTGCAAGGGTGCAGGGTCGCAGATGTAATGATCAGGTCGATCAGGAGTGTTGGGTTGACTGTACTGATACGTCATTTCAAGGCTTATTGGCACAAAAGGACAGAATTTATTGGCAGGCTATGGTTTATACAAGGTGTGAAGTGAATTAGCTGCTGTGAGACGCGTTCTGGTGGTTGTGACGCTCGAAAAACATTGTTTTATACAATTTTCTAGGTTTTTTTTATTTAGATAGCAGATAAGAAGTTATTGTAAGACATTTCCTTTGCTAAAAGAAACTTTGAATCATTTATTGTTTTGGAGAAATTTTTTACTTAAATCGACATAATGTCGATTTAAGTAAAAAATCTATTAATGTCAATAGACTCCAAAACGACAATTGATTTGTAGATTGTTTTAGCGTGGGTTCATAGCAATGTGCGCAAAACTTCCTATCTGATATCTAAATTACTTGTAGAACCCAGAAAATAGTCAAAATTTGATTTTTTTTCGAGCTTTACTAACAATCTTTGTTAGTAGTTTTGGGTTGATGTAATATCATTTAGGTACATCTACCGAACCTGAGCAGACAGGGAAGACCTTTTCACTACCTATTACCTTATTCTGCGTTCAATAAATTTTCACTTGAAGCTTTTATTTTAAAGCGTTGTCTTGTCACCGTCACTAAAGAAAGCCTGAAGAGTTACGAAATAAAGCCATTAAAAGTTACCTAGTTTAGGGGTTCGTAAATGAATTTGAAACATTCTGTTTGTATCCGTCGAAGCCTCTCCACAGGACACAATCAACTTTTTAAATAATCGCCTTCGGTCGTGGTACGAATTAGAACAAGTATTTATGCATCGATCGACATACTTCTGCCATTTATGTTATATGTATAATGGTGATTGATAATTATCTTCTTTACAATAATGTAGCTAAAAACTGTGAATTAAAAACAAAAGTGTAACTGAGGCTAAACTTAAAATAAAATATTGGCATTGGCAATCATTAAACTATCATAAAACTGAAGAAATTCTACATACTACTAATTAGAATAATTTACTTTCAATTTAATGTAATATACTTACTTTAATATTAATTTTACATTATACCTGAATTTATTTTTGTAATGTTCAAAGTAAATTTTCCGTAACTAACTTAATTGAATGATCTAAATGTTCGTACTCATGGATTCTTCTTCGATACTGGCTTAGCCTAGTGAAGAAATCAACAGACAAATACAATATAATGATAGCTTTCTGCAAATGACATAATTAGTTGCTCTTTTATTTTTTTGTGTGTTAATTATGACTCTTCATAAGAGACCTATCTTGTTTTATACAAAGTTAAGAATGTGCACCCAATGTAATTACAAATTTAAATTCAGTCTTTTGCTGTAATAAATACTTTTTACTTTACTTAAAAGAAAAAATTAAATGCAAAATTATGCCTTGACCAGATATTCTATATCATTTTCAAAATTACTTGTTTGTTTTTATTTACAAAAATTTCAGATCATCTAACTAACTTTAGGCGGCGCCAGTTGGTCAAAAATCTAACGGCCTTACAGTTTTAAAACCATACCAGAAGCTCCAGGGATAACTTCATTATTACAAACAAAACAAACTTCAAATAATATATTGATGGTTATGTCTAGATGACGTAGTCTCCCTCAAGCCAATTTGTGGTTTTACGGGACAGTCCTAGTGCTAATATTCATGACAAAGCTAAGAAAACCACAAGGTACTTAATATTTTGTTATTTTATCCAACCTTATGCAGCACAAAATGGGAAAATTCGCGTGAAAAGTTTCACCAACTTGAGCCATCAAAGCTGAGTTACTGCAGGCAGAAGCATGCAACCTACTTTATAATGAACTAGCTTATTCCCTCTGTTTTACTCGCGTGGTACCTGGGAATACAGCATAGCCTTTACGGTCAAAGATTTTGTAGCTTGTACAAATCTTTGACTAAGCCAGAACTGTTTTTTTTTTTTCACGCGGTAAAAATATCTTTAACGTACAGAATAGGACCTATTACAGTTTTATTATAAGTATAGAATATACATCAAGAAGAGAAATATTGTCGTATCACACGACAACGTGTCGTTGGATGCGCCAGTGGAGATGATCCCCTAAACAAATAGATATAGAAAGTCAGTTTCGTGAAATATACGAGTGCCAAAGTGTTTTCTGCAGTCCGGGTAACTTCGTAGGTATTCTGCAGGATATTATCGGTTTGAAGGCGGTATTTATGGCCTTGCCTTTTGCACGTGTCGGATTTTCGGAAAAATATTTCACAACTTTGTGAGTTGCAAGGTGAAGTCACGATATTTAGTTAGGTACGCGAATATTCCATGTTTTAGAGTTATTGGATTCACAATTAATTGCTTGTTTTTCTTTTTGAAAGTTTTAGGCTGAGACCAAACAAGCGTAAGCGTGGAGGAGAAATCCCGTGGAAAGACAAATTAAATCCAAATATGCATTCCCTCATTTCTCTCCCTTCACAGTAAAACAACCTTCAGTTGATCTGCAACCCATAAATTGAAAGCTTATGTAGCGGCTCTACTTGTATTCGAGCTCTATTAATAACTCCGCCTTATCGCATAAGAACTTTGCTATAAGTTTTCAAACCATTCATCGTTGCTAACTTAAATTGCCTACTCAGAAGTCAAAACTTTGAGGAAGGTCTTTCCGACTGTCGCAATCGAGTTCTAATAAAATTTAAATCATTTAATTTTACTGATAGTTTTCAAAAATTAATTTAGTCTTTTCAGTACTGTTGTAAATGAATTTCGATTTGTACCTGTGGCACTTAGATGTGTTATTTGTAAGAAAATGTCCCCCCACCACAATCCATGTAAAAGTGCAGCCCAACAGGTGTTTCGCTATCGGCCTGCTGAGCATGTGCTGCAGGTTTTCGTTGCATGGTCCGGATTGAATCGCATACATGACCTCTAAAGGCGGGCTACGCACTACTACGCCATCATAGCCGTTACATAACGTGCAGTTTAATTCCTGCAGCGATTGATGGTGCTGGTTACCACGATGTACCACGATGCTCTGCTCATGGGTCTCATCACGGAATGCAGTTCGTTCCGCTTCCTATTTGGAGCTCCGCCAAGTTACAATCGATTGTATTGGTGCTTAGAACTTTGTGTAAAGAGCTGATGAAAATTAATTTGGAACTTTAGTAAGGTTTTGAATGAGTATTGGTAGTTCCACATACCGTGGCGTGTACCGTGGCCGTGGCGGTCTATAGACCCTTCCAGCTTGCCCCGTGGATGTTGTAAGAGCCGACAAGGGGAACCGTTCTGAGGAGGAGGGGCAGCAGCTTCCTGTTGGTATTTGAACACCTCAGCGACCACCAATCCGCCTGCCACGCGTGGTGGTTATGGCAAAACCGCCCTTGTTTGGTTGAGGTACTTTCAGCTGTGGACGTAAGTGTTATAACCCCTCCTGGGTTCCACATACGCACGCACGATTGCTGTGTGGTGCTGGCTTAGAATTTGCACCACCCCAACTCTTACCGCAGGTGTCGCAAGAGGCGGCTAAGGCATATCCAGCGGGGGCGGGCAGCAAAGCCTGCAGAACAATTCTACCACCGAACTGCGATCCCCAAACCGCATGCCCAGCGTGGGGATTATGGGCATTACCTCCCGTGTGATAAAAGCAAATAAGGCGCTTATCAGGGGGAGGCCTGCATCCAGCAGTGGACCAAAATAAGTTGATGAGGTCATCCTCATCAACTTATTTTGGTCCACTGCTGGTGCTCGTCCTCATGGACGAGGACGCACAATTGATGCGCTGCTATAGCAAAGCTCAATCAATGTACAATCTACCTTCAGGCCAAAACCTGAAAACGGTTTTTATAAGGTTTTCATCAATGAATTTAGATACTCCCTTAATTTATGCCCACTCGTTGTGCTTGTAACTACTTCGTCAGTCATCCTACAGGGCTTACCTGCCCACGAACTAAAAATTGATGAACGAAACTCTCCGTTTGTAGAGAATGTAGAGATTCTATTTGGGTAGAAAGAGTAGCTAATTTAACAATGAAATTGCAAGAACTCCTTTCAAACCTCTGCTGACACGCTGTAACCCTTTACAAACCACTGTGGTTTATTTAGTGTTATTATTATTCGTTTATCTGTAATATTTTTTAAGTTAGTAAGTAAATAAATAAATTCCTTCTAATACCTAGATCTACAACAATATTGTCAAGTCAATGCGATTGCTTCGATAATAACCAAAGATTTAGAATCTTCAAATATTTTCGACAACCAGGTTCATGTTTTGGCCTGTGTATGTATTCTTCTTACTATTATCAATTCTCTTTGTCACCAACCTACAAAGTCTGCCGCATCATACCTTTAACAAACGTCAAAACGTTTACCAATTCGATTAAAATCAAGCCCGAACAAAAGCCCCGAAATACCAAATACTCGTCAAATTGTAAAAGTAAGCACGAACGTTTCGCGCTATTGAAATTGCCTGTCGAAATCGGCGTAAGCGTTGTTTCCCTGAAACTTTAAAATAGAACAGCTGGTACAAATGAGTTAAATTAAGTAGGTACTTGTTTTTACACTCTGATGCTTAGTGAAATAATGCACACTTAGGCGCTCTCTGGGGTCTGCTTCATGAAGGCACACATATAGCAGGTCTCACTTGAGTATTCGAGTATTGCATTTGAGTATTCGAACGCAAAGCAGTATTCAGCAGCTTTAATTCTAAACTCAGCAAACAAGCTGTTGTTCACCTAAGCTGTTGTAAAGTTCAGTGCGGTTTCACACCTATTACAATTAGGTTATCACTGCGCCAGGCACGGGGCGCGCCGTCGGATTGGGCGCTCCAAGCTGAATTACTTTCTTTCTATCTCAATTGTTGCCGTTCAATGTGTTTAGTCTATTGTTGGAGGCTATTTTCGTACTTAAAAGGCTTTAATTCTTATTTTACTTTAATCGTTTTTATTCAGTTTGGTTTTGTACTTGTTTTGTATACTATTTTGAATTTAATTTTGGTTCCTAAGAGGCCCCCTTAAGAGCGGTAATTAATTGTTATATATCCGTGACTTACGGACTTTTAAGTAGATTTTTTTAGTTCTAGCTGGATTTGATATGCATTGTTTATCAAATCTAGCTAAATACTTCAACCATCAGATCACCGGAAATGATTTTCCAATCACTGATCAGACCTTCACAAGCACAATGCCCACTAAATCTATTGAATAGCTGAAATGTTACATACAATAACTATTGAACTTTAAGTATAGACAGGAGCAGTCAACGGACATGCAAGATACAATAATTTAGTAGGGACAAAGTTGTTGGTAAAATACTTTAGTTTTACTTGATAATGTATAGAGGTAGGTAAGTGTGTTATAGATAGATAAGTTTCTATGAAAGATCAGAAAAA
This sequence comes from Eupithecia inturbata, assembly GCA_963662085.1. Classification (NCBI taxonomy): domain Eukaryota; kingdom Metazoa; phylum Arthropoda; class Insecta; order Lepidoptera; family Geometridae; genus Eupithecia; species Eupithecia inturbata. Next base: position 1,042,145 of record OY759196.1, on the reverse strand, counting down.
ATAAGTCGACTTAGACGTGATTAAATCTAATTTGCGTTTGAGTATTCAGAGCAGGGACTGCATACAGGTATAAATTTCTGTACAATTTATTTCTGTATGACGTCATACCAGTTAAATTTCGAGTATTCAAAAATAACAGTAAGACATTCATACCAAAATGATTCTTGTACCGTAAATATTGTTATAGCGTAAAATTTCTGTACTGATATACCAGTTTATTTAAGTATCAGAATTTTTTCAGTTCGTATTTAATGATATTCATATTTTAAATATCGGTTATTCTCGATTGTTCCATATTTTAGTTATTTTTTCTAAAATAGTTTGTTACGGGCGGGGTACCAGGGCTTGGAATACCGACCGCGCGGCGTTCTTTGTATTTGTTGATTTAGTATAATAATGGAAATGGAATAGCTTCCGCATCCACGCGTGTTTTAAATTCGCCACAGAATAGAGTGCAGAAAAATAAGTGAAAATGGAAAGTAAGTACCCTTAAAACTAGTCGTATTTTGACTTAATAGTATTTATTACATTTTAGGTGCCTATTCCACTCTTTCAATATCTTAGTCCAAGATTCTTAAGTAATTTGCGTAGTAGATTTCCATTGAAATTACATCACATCACACTAATATTATTACATCACATCACACTAATATTATTACATCACATCACACTAATATTATTACATCACATCACACTAATATTAAAAATGCGAAAGTTTGGATGGATAGATGGATGATTGTTTCTTCTTAATGCCAATACTTCTCTATAAATTTAGCTGAAAATTTGCATAGGTGTAGCTCTTGACCTGAAATAGACCATAGGCTATTTCAGGCCGCCTGCTCGTTTCGTGTACAGAAATAAAATATCGATTAAAATCATTATTGTACTGAAAACAACTTAACAGAAATTATTTCTGTATACACGTTTAAGTACTGATATATGTCTAATCTTTTTTTGATATCTTGTACCGTTATTCGCTTCAAGGGTCTGTTTATCTAATAAGAGTACTGATATTTAACTAAGTACTATTTAAATATTTTATACCGATATGCAGTCCCTGATTCAGAGGCCTGTATAATGAAAACTTAAGTCATATGTATGAGTAACGCTATTCTATGGGATAAGCGTTACTCAAGCATAGATGTAATTTTGCACGCCTTGACGAGGCAGAATGTACTGGAGCTATTACTTTATTATTAAGACCTATTGTACCGACATTCCTGCAAATAAATTATTTATTTATGATTTATGATCGGCGACTGAGCAAGCTTTCATAATACGGGCCTAAATTAAAGAAAAGACAACGACAAATACAAATACAAAAACAAAAATCAATTCTCCAAAACCCTTTTAAGTTACATATACGAGGCGTTTTCGAGAAACAGGAATATTCAGCAATTATTGTCTTTGGCTGTATCTATTAAACCATACCGTGACCATAACTACTATACCCCGTCCACGAATTTATTTTCTGTTTGGTATATGCACGACTATGAAGTTCCATAATTGTTGTCTGGTAAGTGAATGAAGACTGAATGACAGAATGAAGTATGTATATCATATACACAGTTACTTTTGACACATAGAGGTGCGAATCTGCGACTCGAAAAATATGGGAACTTTTAAATTTTATGTTTTTGTATTTTTAATTTTACATAGTATGTAACGAAGATTATTCTAGATGATTTTTTTCATGAATAGGTAATGAAAATAGTATAAAAATTATAATTTACCAATCTGTCTTACTTTTTATCACGGAAAAACGCGTGTAATGCCGCGGGCAGAAGCAAGTAGCAAATAAAACAACAAAAATAATACTATTTTATTCTATTGAATATTCAGATTCTAAAAATAAAGTCATTTAGAAAGTCTGTAATATAATACAAAATCTTGAACAGCTATAACAAAATCCATTACAACTTCTTCATAATACAAAATCGATTGTCATAAAAAATCGAATCGGTAAAGCATTAGGACATGACTACCTATTTGATTGTCAGTCGAACTAACAAAAAGAAAATAATTTAATAGAATAGGTAAAGGTAAAAAAAATAGCTACGTACGTCTAATAACGGGTAAAGAACCGTAACGGTTGATTACGAGATGGCACGCGCAGTTGACATGGGTGACATTTGTGTTCGAGTTGAACGTTATGGTATGGCGCATCATGGCGGATTTTTTTGCAAAACTTTGGTACTACTGTGGTATTCCCAACGTCTCACGTGAGACGTTGCCTATTCTAAGCATCTCACGAAAAGTCAGAGTGCTTCTTATATACAATCTACAACATCTATTGGTAACGTATAAGTAGTACCTACCACTTATTGAAGATTATGTTTATTTGCAAAAAAACAAGCTTTGCAAAATAAAATGCCGAATCTAGAGATTTTCATTGGCCATATATTTGTCAGCGGGGTTTGCACATAGGTGCACTGTCGCCAACGACTTTGTCTCGAAAACAAAAAAATATAAATCTACTTACACCGAAAGCGGAAAATATTTATTGTATACCTACTTAATCTTTAATAATAATACGCATTTTGAGTCATTCTTCTATATTCTATTAAAGATTCGAGTAAGGTAATAGATACTTAATAATGATAATGAAATCTACCGTAATGCACCCATTCAACTCATTTTAGAACAAACTCAGGTTTAGTACCGGCATAACATCAAAACGGAAAGGTTGAGGTTATTTCTGCGAACTACATAAAAGTCTGCAGCATTAATCCACTAATAAAATGATAGTGTGACTTCTTATTCGGTTTGTTCATATTCTGACGAGTAGGTATAGAGTTTACGGAGGCATGTTATCAGGAGATACCATCCAATTCTATCTATCCGCTGATTAGTTATAACAATGCCGTACCTGTGTCTAGTAGGCCATCATGGCCTACTAGACACGGGTACGGCATTGTTCTCCTAAAATTAAAATTATCTTCTTTTCGTACGTTTTCTTGCGATAATAATGAATGACATAATGACATAGCTTTGCGGAAATAAATTTAATATTTTCAAAATGATGTTATTTTCTCATTAAATAAATAAATGGGTCACACTCGCACATAATAATAAAACAGAGTCTAGGACAAGAAAAAGTTATACAAAATTTTTGTCGCCGCCGCAATTTATAATGTGTAGCTATAATTTTATTGAGTAAAATAAGTTTTTATATTTTATGTATATTAGATTTAAGGTATATATTAATATGGACTGCAGAATAAGTTAATAAGATCTATACTACTCGTATCTTCTAATGTTGTCTGAAATAAATGTTTAATTATAATATGTCCCGTTTGTTCCAGGTGGTGGAACCCATCAACCGTCTGCTGGAGACAGTTCCATTCGACTGCGTGTTCTACTCGCTGGACTGGCACCCTCCGGACCACGTCTCTTTCATAGACAACGTGCACATGCGCGAGCTGCACCCTTCCAGCCCGGTCCGTCTCTCGTACTACACCTTAAAGCTCACCAATCCGATACCGCTTCCACACAGCACAAAAACGTACACTGGAATATGCGCTTAAACTCGTATTCTTTAGATGCATTTTATAGTGACAAAATTACTTCCCACAAGCTTCAAACTCGAGCTGTCTGTCATCTGATGCCGTCAATAAAAAAATTCATCAAAATGTTACTAGTCAATATTTGAATGCTCACTTTTGTGCTGTGCTGCAGCTGTGCTTTTCAGGTGTGCTTCAAGCTTTATAATCTTAACTTAGGTCACGGCATAGCTTAGCATCACGCAGCTTGTGCGACACGCCAAGAGAAAACAAACGTTTGATCTGGTCCGTGCATCAATCAGCTACACTTTGTCGTAACGAGACCGATCTGTTATTTCCCTGATAGACTTGCGTAACCTAGCGTGTAGTACGCGTACCTTCGTCGACAATTTTATAAGTGCCAGTCAAAGTAACTAAGCTAGGCGCTAAGCTACGCCCCAACGTTGGTACTTGCAAGGTATCCATTGCCTTTAACAACGCGTCAACGACACAAACCAATCCTTTGGTAAGCCTCGCAAGTCAGAACAGACACTTGGTGCAATGCAACAAGTGTCTGTTCTGACAACTTGAAACTTATAACAAAAGTAAAGCAATCAATCATTTATTTGCAAGAATACATAATTATTTTACAATGTCAGGTCTTATAACTATATTAGTGACTGTATTCAACCTGCATGCATGCTGCAAATATTGTGGGAGTCATATTATACTAAATATTCGTTTATATTATAGAAACATCTTTCAAGCAACCATTCAGTTAACTTTTTTCTAAATATATTTCCATTAAGTTTCTTTAAGTCTTCTGGTAATTTATTGTAAATAGTAATGCACATATTATAAACATTTTTTTATATATTATATATATTAATGACATTGGGGTTTGTTGACAAAATTAAGTAACTTCGTAACTTCGCCGGTCTAGGGCCAGGAAGCGACGGACGACTGAAAAGGAAATAAACCTCTATTGGTTTTATTTTAAGACTTGGCTTATGCAGTTCTTCCTTCTGTGAGTCCTTAAACAATAACTTCTCCACTTACAGGTCTCAGCAGACAAAGCGCAGGCGTACGACACGGTTGTGTTCGCCGGCCCCCCGCCCATGAAGCAGCGTCTGTGGCCGCGCCACTGTGTGCAGGACACCTGGGGTGCAGAGTTCCATCCAGAACTCAAGGTAACCATCAACACACTTTGAGTTCCATCCAAAACCGTGTTTAAGAAACCATTATTGGTGATTTTTCAAAGTAAAGGTGGACCTTTCGCAGCAAACCTTTCGCCTTTTGCGTCTCAGGTCCAGCTGACACGCAAACATATCGTACCTACGGTGCAATAACGTCACTTATGCAAGTGATGTAATTTTTCAGGAGAGGCGTTTGAAAATTCAACTTCCTATTACAATAGATAGTTCGTCTCGACTAAAAAAATAAGATGATAATACCTAAACTACATCTATAAACGTTATTTTAAAATAAAAGCAAACATCTCACTAATTACTATTTTAAAAATATACACGTTTAAAAATTACTACCCTCGCAGAAGTGACGATAAGACACTAGAAAATAATTAACCGGTCAATTATGTCAAAACAAATAAAACACGAAATCATACATATCTAAAACAATATTTATTAAAGTAGCAAATAAGTATAACAAAATTTCTTAATTCTACAAAGTAACTTTTTTATTAATCAGACTTTTTTATAACAGAGATCTTCTTACTATTAATTAGGCCAAGGTTTGTGTTCAATCAATGATTGGGTATGGCATTTGAGAATTATTATCATTACGCATTAATCAATTATTGTTTTACTTATGTATATCTAATAGAAATTTGGTAAACGCTCTTAAAAAACTTTTCACGTCAATAACGTCACTACTACACAAGTGTCATTTAAGCTCCAAAAACATAAAAATTAATTGTCACAATTACCTTAGTAACGTTGTAGCTCCAGGAGACTGCTTCTCGTGCGGGGGCCCGCGCGCAACTGACCAATGAAACGTTGTTTCTCCTAGTGCCGTCCAGATTCGCGCCAAACCCATAACGACACTGGTGCCCTCAAGTGGAAAGTATGCGTACCACACAAGTGACAATAACGCACCAAGTAAAGAGGTAGATTAGGTGTATTTTCTCATACTCAGTTCAGTTTTGGAAAAAATTGCATAAGTGACGTTATTGCACCGTAGGTACGATATGTTCAATTCGCTGCGAGACGAATATTTTGCTGCAAACGTTTAGGCAGAGACCCATATTCGTAATTTATCTACCTCTATAACTAAGTACCTGTTGTGAGAGACAAATAAATGCTTATTACAATTACTATTCTCCTTGCTGTTTATTCGAACTGCTCTCAAACCGAAAACGTTCACTTCCAGATAGTAGAAGGTGCCATCAAGGTCTACAAAGGGACCAACTCCGAAGTGGACTCATACTCTGTGTTCTGGGACAACAAGAAACTGACCGACACTAGCTTGAGCTCCCAACTTCGCGTGCGCCACGCCACCGATATCTACATCTGCGGGCTCGCCTACGACGTGTGTGTCGGTTAGTACAGTGCCCACACCCGCTCACTGCTGGACGTGCCTCACGGGGGGTTTACCATCACACTAATATATTAAATGCGACACTATGGATGTTTGTTACTGCTTCACGCCAAAACTACTGCTGAAATAGCATACAGCGTAAGGTAGTTCCAGACCTGGAATAAAATATGGTTATTCCGGCCAGCTGCAACCTGGGTCTCTTCAAGACGAGAGTGAATACGTCTGCTAGGTCTTCGTGATACATCGTCGGCTACATCGTCACTTACCATCAAGTGTGATTGTGGTCAAACGAAGGTCTATTGACGAAAAAATATGCTACTTTTTATCGCACGAATCAGCTCCCATGGGATATAAATAACCTTGAAACGTTCCCATAGAATTTCTTTTCGAACTTGGCTGGACGCTTGTGCGCGCGTCTCAATATCACTAGCTGCTGCCCGCGGCTTCGCACGCGTTTATAAGTAGCCTATGTCCGTCCCCGGGATACCATTTACCTCCCTGCCAAATTTCATTGAGATTTGATCAGCCGTTTAAGCGTGAAAAGGTAAGAGACAGACAGACAGAGTTACTTTACAATTTATATTAGCATGGATGGTTCTGAGTTCTACCTCAGAACCATCCATGCTAATATAAATTTGATAGAATAGAATATTTATTTATTTAGAAAGTATACATGTGTTTCACAATGCTGCACCATTAAACCACAATAGGTTTGTGTCGGTGCTCGCACTCGTCTTATACATTAATGTTAGTAAGTATAATTAAATAGTACATTGCATTTGGATCACTTCTACGAGACAAAAGATAGTAACTAGAAATTATACAAAGGTGGTCCTATAAAATGTTTATTCCCATGGGATGTATCCTGTAAAACTTCTAAAGTAGTCATCATATTCGGGTTGTAGTTTTTGTAAAAAGTATCGAATTATTGCATATATAATTAAACAAAGCATTTTTCCCCAGGTGCCACCATAGCCGACGCGCTAGCTATAGGCTACCGCGCGATTCTGATTGAAGACGCGTCTCGCGGCGTCGACCTAGCGGACATCGAGGCCACCAAGAGAACCATCCTGCACAACAACGGAGTCATCATCAACTCTGATCAGGTGAGATCAAATAAAACACGTTGCGTCTTAGTTGTAAAGGAAAACATAAGTTTTTGGCCAAAGCGGATAGGAGAGATGTAATGAGTCAAATGCCGAATGAGTAATATTGAAGTTCTCGCGTGAACGTCACTTTCCACCTTTTTTCTAAGCTTTCAGCTTAGAATAAAGTGTAACGCACAGACAAACATCGTAAAGATTCTCCTTAGAATGACCTGTTTCGTCGTTTAGTTGCGGCTGACTAAGCTAAGAGATCACAAGAGCAGGAGCAATGGAGGCTAGGGAAGCCAAATGTAGTCAATTTAAGAACTAACAGAATTTCAAGGTAATTTTACAAAATAGATTTGAATGAGCCTGGTTTAATAAAACTCAATCCAGATTTACGATATCCGCTACTCAATTTTACAGCTTTGCAAAAGTCGTGGTAGTACAGTACTGCTATGCCAAGGTCGTTTTGTTGCTTACATTCTGAAAAAAAAAAATGTATTTTCCCTTGTGTATCTATGTAAAAGTTTGTTTATTTTTTCAAAATGTGTTATTGTATATTTTATGGGTTTACTGGGTGTCATTTGATACCCAGTTTAAAACGGACATAAAATATACAATAACACATATAGTTAAAAGTGAATTGAGCTGCATCTAGTGGTCGGCAAAAATGACTAAATTGGGCAGCAAGTAATGTGACATTGGGCAGCCTAGTAAATATTTATGCAGCAATATATTATTTTAGTAAAGCAGCAGCAAATCGAGATTTGGAATTTATAAAATTTGGCGCTTTATATAGAATTAATTTTGATTAAATAAACCTACCTATAGGTGTACTTTAACCTAATGCTGGACGAAATTTGATAACATTTATTGTGTATGAAAGTATTATCCGGCTGACCAAACAGCTATTTATTTACTGATCACAAAATAATTTAGTTGCCGACCAAGTATTGCTGATATTTTAAAGTCGACCAAAGTTATGCTATCCTAATCGTTTTTCAGGTGATGTTTCGAGCTGATCGAATATTTAAAATAATAACCAATGAAGTATTCTGTGAGCAGCAAGTGAATGCATGACATATTGAAGATTGTTTATCGCGTTGTTTTGGTTTTAACTGTTAGTCCATTTGTAAAATAAATAAATAAATGATAACAGATCGCAAAAGTTTTTAATGCATGTCATGTCTAATGTCTATTTAGACTGGGAATTAATGGTTTTTCATTATTTCGTATTTTGTATATGTATTTACAAAGCAAAGTATTTCACCCTTATTCACAATTTTTTAGAGAGCTAGCTAGTTTCTGCAGTGAACAAGACTGGATATGTATAGATGTAGATATATTGGGCCTTCAGTCGGACACATATACATTTGTTAGTGACGCGAACGGATCCAGAAGATGGTTGGATCACTGTATTGTGTCTAAGTCAGCTGTTCAGTCAGTAATAAATGTATATGTACAATATGACGTGTTATGGTCGGATCATGTGCCTATCATTTTAGAATGTGATTTAACTGTGATAAAGCCAAAGTTAGTAGGGGAACAACTTTATAGTAATACTAATAAAATAATATGGGGAGAAAGAAAATTTGACCAAATAGAGCAAGATTATAAAATGTGTAATGATAATTTAAGTTTAATTAATTTTCCTAGAGAGTTGACATTATGTAATAATTTGAAATGTAATAATTTAGAACATAGATGTATAATTGACATATTGTATGGTAAAATTGTGAATGTTTTATGTCAAGCGGCGACCTGTAGTAAAATAAACTATGTAACTCGAAAATGTAAAACGACACCTATTGCAGGGTGGAATAGATATGTTAGTGATGCACATAAAGAGGCCAGATTGAAGTTTCAGATCTGGCTGAACTCTGGAAAACCTCAATCAGGCCGCGTGCTTACCGATATGAAGAAAAGTAGAAAGATATTTAAAGCAAAGTTAAGGTGGTGTCAAACTAATAGCGAACAAATAAAAATGGATCATATTACAGCACAACACTTAAAACAAGATTTTCGTAGTTTTTGGAAGTCCACTAATAAACTTAACAGTAAACCGGGTCTCCCTGTGAGCGTTTCTGGGTTCACAGATAATAAAGCCATAGCAGAAATGTTCAGGGATCACTTTACCGTGCACTCGCTCTTGGGACCATCACAGTCAGTAATCGATGTGGGATTAAATGGCCAGGAATTACAAACTAGGTTCACAGCCATTGATGTACACAAAGTTATAAAAGGTATGTCACGTGGTAAATCTCCTGGCCATGATGGTCTCAGCATAGAACACCTACAGAACGCCGGTCCTCATTTGGCCAGATTGCTTGCTAGGTTCTATACCTTATGTATGGGACACTCATACTTACCTAATGAAATGATGAAAACTGTGGTGGTAACTATAGTTAAAAATAAAACTGGTGACGCGAGTGATAAGAATAACTATAGACCGATTTCGTTAGCCACTATTGTAGCCAAGGTGCTGGACAGTTTGCTTGATGCTCAACTTAGTCGTTATCTAACACTTAATGATAGTCAATTCGGCTTTAGACCAGGTTTATCAACAGATACGGCTATTTTGAGCCTGAAGCAGACTGTTAAGTATTACACCGATCGCAAGACACCCATTCATGCCTGTTTCCTCGATCTATCTAAAGCATTCGACCTGGTTAGCTATGACTTACTGTGGCAAAAGCTAAGTGAACTAAAAATGCCACCAGAACTTAATAACATTCTTAAGTTCTGGTATCAAAACCAGGTCAATGTGGTGCGATGGTCAGGTGCTTACTCGGAGACATACAGGTTGGAGTGCGGCGTGAGACAGGGCGGGCTGACGTCTCCAAAGCTCTTCAACATGTATGTGAACGCGCTGATGGATGAGCTCAGCAATACCCGTGTCGGTTGTCACATTGACGGTGTCTGCATCAACAGCATAAGCTATGCAGACGACATGGTGCTGTTGAGCGCATCCATGTGTGGCCTAGATAAATTATTAAAGATATGCGAGAGGTACGCTACAGAACATGGACTGAAATACAATGTGAGAAAGAGTGAATGCATGGTTTTTCAGGCCAAAGGAAGCTGTCCCGTACAAAACATACCGCCCATAAAGTTATATGGAACCCCATTAAAGCAAGTTAGGGAATTTAAGTACTTGGGACATCTCCTAACCTCTGACCTGAAAGACGATGTAGACATTGAGAGAGAACGGAGGGCGCTGTCTGTAAGAGCGAACATGATAGCCCGCAGGTTCGCTCGCTGCTCAAGAGAGGTAAAAACAACGCTATTTAAAGCATATTGTTCTAGTTTTTACACATGCAGCCTGTGGGTGAACCATACGCAAAAACAGTACAGCGCCCTACGTGTGCAGTATAATAACGCGTTCAGGGTGCTGATGGGGCTGCCCCGGTTCTGCAGCGCGTCAGGGATGTTCGCCGAGGCGCGCGTGGACTGTTTCTACACCACTATGCGCAAGCGGGGAGCATCTCTGGTGCGAAGGGTGCGGTCTAGCTCCAACAGCATTCTGAGCGTGTTCGCTAATAGGTTTGACTGCATCTATATGTATCACAGCTCAAGGATGCATGCTTATACTAATAATAATAATATAAAACACAACTTTACCAAATAATTATTTTAAATATTCTGTTTCTTTGTTTTGATTATTGTGTTGTAAATTTAATGAATGTTATAGGTACATAAATGTGTGTTCTGTAATAAGTGGCACTACCACGGCTTCGGAATAGTTTTTATATTTTATGTGTGTTAGTTTTAAGGATCTATGGACCGTAGATTAAGTTAATTAAGATCTTTAACTGTTCGAAGTTGTCTGAAATAAATGATTTATTATTATTATTATTATTATTTCAGCTAATAGAGACAAATTATAACAAGTATTTACACTTAGGTATATCAATGACAAAGTTAGACGATCTAAGATGACGAATGATATTTTAAACTGTCTTTCCCTTCAGGTGATGCCGATGGTGGAGGGCCGCGACCGGCGCCCGGAGCTCGGCTACAAGCTCGCCATGGAGCTCAAGAACGCAATGAACGACAACTGAACTACTCTCTCGCGGTAGTTTACTACCACACTGGTGTTCACTCGCTATAACTCATTCGACAGCACTTCCAATGGTTGCCGTCCCTTTTTATTTCAATTGATATGAAAGGGATGTCAACAATATTAGGGCTATCAAATAAGTTTAGTTTTGGCGACATCTGAATTAACTACTTGCTGCAAGTGGACAGAATATCTATTACCAACTTTAGTGTGCAAAGAATATGGTTATTTTTCCTTCAGAGCTTAAGTAGGTTATTCGATAGTATTCGATTTGACAGGTCCCGAAAAATGTAGTAGGTAGGAATAATCATGACACTATAGCACTTGCACTACATGTTGGATATATATATATATATATATATATATATATATATATATATATATATATATATATATATATGTATATGTACATATATATAGCTTAATATTTCTATACCTAATCAAATCAAAAATATACCTATACTAATTGAATCGAATATTAAACATCCGTACCTACCTACGTACTTGTCAGGTGTTTGACAGATTTATTGTGGCCCTAACGCGCGGATAGAACATTTGAAAATTACGCGTGCTCATTCGCTGGCCCGCCGCGCCGCCGCCGCGCCGCCGCCGCGCCGCCGCGCTAGGCGCCCGCCTTAGTTAACTATACTATGGACGCAAACGGCGCGGCGGCGGTTGCACGTGTATGATACTTCGCGCCTCGCAGTATAGTTGAAGCCTATGTACCTACATTAGGCGTTTTAAAGAGCGCGCTTTGGTAACGCGCGTTTTAACACTAAACACGCTTCTATTCAAGCGTGCGTCAATGGGGTTTGAAGATTTTGGCCCTAACATCGGTAACCATTTTGTTTTTTTTTTCAATATCGCGGCGCACATTAAAGTATATATAAGTATATACATTTATTTGGATAGAGGATAATAAAAAAAATGTTAGGGCCACCCTCCATACAAAAATCTTCAACGCCCCTTTGACCGCTCGTGGCGCGATCGTAGGACCACAGTAGGACGTAAAAGCCTAATGTGTACTCGCTTTAAAATGTAATAATGGAACTTAACAAAACTATTTAAAGAATTAGCTGTGACGGTTTTACTGTAGGCCTCTGCCCATCACTGGAACATAACAGGCTTTAAAAAAATCTGTGTATTGAAGTTAAAGATATGGTTGCCTTTGAAATTAAGGGCACATGAGGTGACTTTTGCCTCCGGTTCACAGACGCAGGGTACCTGGTACACAGTTATATCTGTAGATTTGCTGTCCATGTCTATGTAGGTCTAACGCTTAAGTATTCTGTGCATTTAGAACTACTTTTTAAGTTATGGCAGTGCTTACTTACTAAAACATTGACAAACATATTATTTAGGTCGTAGCATAGTTTAATGTAGATTCCCAGTTTTGGGACCCAGTCCCACTCTAAAAGGGTACTTAATACGTAAAAATAGGAATAGTTTTAAGCTCAACATGCTTGTGAACAGGTTAAAATAGTACAAATACTTAGAAAATATATAAGCACCTTGCTTGGACTGGATCTGAATGTATTTATATAATAAAAAAAAAACAAGTTAACTTATTTATTTGTAAATAATATTATTTATTTCATGACAAGACAAAATTATAGATTGATCCTCTATATTATTGTATAACCTAACCTATATTATTTTAGATTATAATTTATAATCTAAATCAAGCCATAGAATCTCGAAGTCATGATCTAACTGAACAAACACTAACAATGACATAAAACAAACTAACTTTATCTTGGCACCTTTTATGGTCCTGTTAGGTGAACTTAAAACGTCAGGTTTCACTTATTTATTATTTGCCGGGTTGACTGAGCGACACCGCGCGAGGCAGCGCGCAAAGCTATAAGTTACATACATCTAATATGTATAAGTTCAGTTTTCAGGCTGCCTCGCAAAAATTGCCAATCCAAATCAAAAAAGATCAAAATCAAGCCCATTCTGGACTCGGCTAACTATTTATTTTACATTATATAAATAACTTTTAGTTTAGTCAAACAGATGGTACGTTTGACTATACTTAAAGTTGCCAGTCCCTAAGATAAATAATCATAATTATGTTCCGTAGTCGGCCCTCGGTAGGTACTCTTAGATATAGCTCGATCATTAAGCTGGCGCGATCGTTTTTTTTTTACGCGCTGAAGTCTGTCAGCAGTATAGGAAAGGTCGCGCCAGTCTATAACTGATGTTCTTGCCCAGTTTGAAATAGTATGTTTAGACAATAAATTATGTCTGTATTGTATTGATGCACAATGCACAAATATCTATGATATTGAAATTGTTAACGGTTTTTGTACCAAAATTATCTTATTTCATAATGATATTGAAATCCTTCAAATTCAGTTGGGGTTTTCAGTTTTATGTAACGTGACATAATGTGTAAAAATGTGTACCTATCACAGTTAAAAAATATTGAAAATAATTAAGAGGGCGCAATGCGCGCCATTTTGTGAAAAGGATATAGGCATAGGATTGCGCGTTCATAGGAGCGGAATAGGGCACATGTTTAAAGAAGCGTAAAAATCAAGTGTTTGCTTATTTACAAGAAAACTACACAACTTATGAAGAAACTAGTTCAAGGAACCAAATTAGTAGTTTGGTAGTAATAAGCAATAACCTACAAATCAAAACATGAGACATTTCAGTAGACCGCATTGAGTATTGAGATCGAGGCCTAGTTTGACTACCGAACCCGTTAGGCTCGCCCCTTAACATTTGGATATTATATTTTAACCTTTTTTATTTATTTTATGCTAAAATGTAGAAATCCTAGCACAGGATAACAAAGATTTAATTGATTTGTGATTAAATAAGGTCCTATAGTTGGTTGTTTATTTATTCTAGAATTAAAATGTTTATGAAGAATATGTATACCTACCTACATACTCAGGTACAGCGTGTAACACAAAATAGTGCCTGTTGTAGCCACTTCCAGTGTATGTCTCTGTATACAGGGTGAATTTATCCTGAGCTCAATACTATTCCTCTGTTTAAGATCACTCTGATATTTTTTGAAGCATTATATGCATCTTCAGATGCACTAGAACTAGACATTCCTAATATTTTTATGTATTTATTTATTGCGAAAACTTTAATAACATGTTTCCTACCAAGAGCCTGTGTCACAAACGTTCATCATATTTTTATGAAAATAATAATTACCTAGGTACTACTTGTTTTCTAATTTCTTTATTTTACCTTAAAAATATTGAAGTGAACAAAAAATCAAAGTGATCACTTTATTTTCTAGTTTTACTTATGTAATTTGAATTTTGCGACGTGTCCAAGAGTCCTGTAAAACATATAATAATATGTGGTACAAATTTAGTGACACAAGCAGAGTGAAATAATCTCGAATATGAAACATACTTTCCTACAATTTATTTATGAACATTAGATTTTAGGAATTAGATGTGACAGCTTTTTGTTCCTCTATTAAATTATGCACTACTATTTATTAAAATCCTTTGAAATAATTTTGTTGTTTTATTCATTATGTAGGGTGTTGGTTTGGTAAATAATAAATTCCAAAATATTGACAAAAATTTATTTACTAATTTGTGCAATACATATTATTATGGTGTTGAGCAAATAGTTTACTTATAATAAATAATACTAACAACTCTAGATAATTGAATTTTTGAATTAAACATGGAAATAAATAAATTAAACAAAAAATATCTACAGTGTTGTAGACATGTCTAACTAAAACTAAATAAGCATAAAAATAATATCACACAATCACAATTACTAAATAAGAAAAAATAGGTACTCTCAAAGCTTTAAAACTAAAGATAGTTTACAGACCAGACAATATAAGGAACTCATTATAGCTTAGTTATTCAGTAGATAATATTGTAGATAAAGTGAGTTTCCAACCCTGTAAAACATCTAAACTAAAACATAAATATCTATATTTAAAAACTACTAAAACACAAAACTATCAAATAATGGATGATTAATGATAATAAGCGGATTGTGCATGTACCACACATTATTTGATAAATAATCATCTAAAATTCACTCTACCCAGCAACCAAACCATGGTAATCCCACTTACTGCACTCCTGAGGCCTTGTCATTCACACAGTAAAATACACCATTTCTATACCCTTTAGTTGAACAATTTTTTTTGTTGTGTTTAATTATACTGGTTCATTCTTTTTGGGCTGGTAAGGCAGGGGGAATGTTGCACTGCACTACACCTCCCATGTAATGTGTAAGTGAAAACCACAGCTTCTCCACCTAGACTTGGAATAAAAGGATTCATTTATTCATAAATGGTAGTACCGCAAGAAGTCTACAATAAAGCCCCTGAGATTCAAAGTAAAGTAACTCAAGCAGCAGTAATGCTTGAGATAACCTGTCTACCGAGCTTCTCCGCAATAAAGTCCAGGATGGTCACTACCAGTTCTCTTCTGCTGGAGGAGCATGCCATGAGGATGTCTATCGCTCGGATGCAGTCGGTGGAATCCAGTCTTCGGAGGAAATTGAAGATGATGAAGATAAGTTCTTTTAGCTTCTCTTTCACGGTGGACCAGATTTCACGGAGGGATACTACAGCTGGGGAAAGAAAAAGGATAGCATTACTAAATTTATTTGGAAGTTTGTTTTTAATGAAATCTGCAACTTTGGGTCAGCTTCAAGTTTCTACCATGTGAAGGCAGGATGTAGTTTAAATAAATTTGAAAAAGTTTTTATGAGTAGGTAAAGGAACTAGAAGTACCTATGCATTTACAAATTCTTTGCCTGGAACTCTAGACACTAGTTGGACACTTAGTTTTTTTTGTGAGCCAACAGAAGGTATTAGCATGAAAGGGCAGAAAGAGGATAAGTAAGTGAGGTACCAGAAACTCCAAGCCCCGTAGCCGTGCCCACTCCGGCACCTATTGCTGCACCGAGCCTGCCCCCTGCGTAGCCACCCAGCAGGCCTCCAGCCAACGCCATGGCGCCTGCCAGTACTGCACTCTCGTGGTCCCATACTATCTGTATCCTGAAGATATCCGCTGAAATGTAAGTGACTCATTGAAAACTTAGTGTTTATTAAACAATAAATTGTAGTATGTGAGCTAGATCACTGGCCTAGCCAAAAACAATACCTACTAAAGAACCTATGGACAATGATAAATTTTCTTAGCTCTCTGAGAGCTTTGAACATGTTTTTCGATTTTAAATAGCATACACGGGATTATGTCTTGTGGTGCGGGCTTAGAATTTGCACCTCCACAACCCTTTCCGCAGGTGTTGTAGCTGCTCAGAAATAACAAAATATCTTACCAATATCCAGTAGAACTTGTTCCATCAAACTAGAATCAAAGCTAACTTGGTTAGCATCGTACGGCTGTAGTCGCATTTCACTGTACGACATAATTTTAGATATCTAGCTTGAGGGTATACAAAACAAGAAAATTAGAAAATTGAATCAAATTCAAGTATAAAAATACTAAATCGCAACGCAAAAGCAAAAGTTGGCCAACAAACAAAAATTAGTGAGGGGAAGGAGACCAAGGATAATTCGAGATGATTAGTAGGAAATCGAGTGATTTTGAATCGAGTCATCAGAATGGTTTCATTGATTTTTTGTTTCCGTACCCGACCGAAGGGTAAAAACGGGAACCCTACCTACGTCCGACAGCGGGCTGTCTCAGGAACCTTAAAAGATTTAGTTGACATTTTCACAGGTGTATTTCTCATAGATATACAGGGTGTAGTTCAAATTAGTGTACAATAATTGAGTGTGCCGCCCATCAATGAATATTAATGTGGTCACAGGTACCTGTGACTACATTAATATTCATTGAACAAACTAAGCCGCAAACGATTATTTTGGTGAATTTTGAATTTCTTAATAATGCCTTATTTATTAGCATCGATCTAAGTAAAAAGGGGAGATGAGGTACTAGCTCCTCGAAAGTTGAAGGCTGAAATTAGGTGCAAAGGACCCACCTAGGGCTTGGAACTCGGACTTATTTCAGCTCCGGAGTTGAGGTGCAGATAACTCAAACATTAATGAATTCATTAAAATAACAGTGTTGTGATAAAGATAGTGAATTTGATTTGATTATTTGTATTGAAATTAATGTTCTAGTTTGTAATGCAGGAAATAAAACTAACCAAATAGAAAAAATACGTTATAATTTTTTTTGGTAATTCCTCAAAAAAGTTAAAACATCGAGGTTGTTGTCATCAGGCCGATTACATTTGAATAATAATTTCAGAAGTAATGCGTGGCGCGGTTTTGTTCTGAAAATCGAAACTCTGGTTTTGGTTCCGACAATTCCGGTTTTTCAAACGATACTGAAATCTTTCGAAACTTCGGAGTTACACCAAAACCGGAGTTCCGGAGTACAAGTCCTATGACGCGTGCTTGCTACGACGTACTTTAGTGTAATTTTGACTAAAATACTGCAGCAATGAACTCGTGTTTGTTCATTATAATTAGGTATTGCATAAGATTCGAAAAGTAACTGTGAGCGAGTTATTGCGTGAAGTTGTAACACAGGTCATTTGTTATGTAAGCGCTGGGAGAACGTACCATATCTACAGATTTTATTTAGATTTTAAGCCATCCCAAACTTGGCGACCTCTTTGATGCAAGCAAAACGACCGTAGTCACCGCGCATTTTTTCAGAGCCCTCGCTCTCATAGAAAACACGTGTTTTTTTTTTGGCTATTTTTGCTCTAAGTTTGTCGAGGCTGTATCTTTTGCACAGTAATAGGTAGGTAGACAGTTGAAATTTGGCAGGATGTAGATTACCTACTAGGTACTGCCGGCTGCTGCTCGATCAACAAATAATAAAAAATAAATTTACCAAGTTGGGTACCAATCGCTGAAGTTAAACACTCATGACACGCAGGTCTACAGATACAAAGCTGGCTAACAATGGTTTCCAGCAAGTGGTATCCACCGGCTCTTAACGGTGGACACCTTTAAATACCAGGTAGACTGCTGTTAATAATGCTGTTTAAAAATTCGACATCACTATTTGTACTGAAAATTTGAATTTGATTTTTTAAATTTTTTTAATTTTTTTTCTATTTAATCTGTTCAGGTGCTGATACCTATAAGCAGACTGTTGCAAACAACCTAGAGGTAGCTGGTTTCAATAAATGATTCTCAGATATAAGCAGACTGTTGCAAACAATATAGAGGTAGCTGGTTTCAATCATTGATTCTCAGATATCAGCAGACAGTTGCAAAAAATCTAGAGGTAGCTGGTTTCAATAATTAATTCTCAGATATCAGAAGACTGTTGCAAACAATCTAGTCGTGGCTGGTTTCAATAACAGACAGACAGACAAACTGGGTTCCGTAACCGATCACGAAACCCTAAAAACGTAAAATAGGCGGCGAAAATAGTATGAAGAATTTTATTTAAATTTTTAATTTATCGTTACGGCTAATTTATTGCATTTTATTTGATTGACATTGTTGAATTACATAAAAATATCAAAATTATATACAAATAATCACCCAGTATGCGTAAAAACCCATTCCAGAACGATTGTCATAAATAATACATAACCCACCCTTCGTCGTTCCACAGTAGGATTACTACCGCTTTTTATTGGTAGCTAAATGGTGGATTCCGCTGGATATTGCTGGAAACTGGCTGTCTACCTGCTGCTTTACATCTACACGCAGGTCACTCATCCAACTACTGACCGGACCCAACGGGGTGTGGTCAGTAGTTGGATGAGGGACCGCGTCATGTTGTCTTTTTGTTTTTTCTAAGCTCCATCAATTAAATCTGTTTTTGTACAGTTATTATGACTACACAAATTGGACTGCGCAGGCAAGACGGTGCGTGTGGCCGGGCAACAAGGTGTGAAGTACTTGAAGCCACCTACCAAGATAGTATTGTTTGCTGATAATACTAAATTAATTTTTAAAATGAAACGACAAAACACAAATTTCGACGATGTGAATAATGCATTCTCAAAGGTAGTCCATTGGTTAAGTGCCAATAACCTTTTGCCTAATGAAACCAAAACGAAATGTATTAGATTTATTCTACATAACGTAAAACATGTTAAGGCTGATGTAACCGTCAAAGGAGAAACGTTAGCAATTGGTAACAGTACCATATTCTTAGGATTAACCTTAGATAGTAAACTTCAATGGGGCCCACACATATATAAGTTATCGAAGAGACTTAGTTCTGCAGCGTACATATGCAGTCAAAAAAATCCGTCATCTTACAGACGTTGATACTTCTACACTAGTTTATTTCAGCTACTTCCATAGTTTTATGTCTTATGGCATACTGCTGTGGAAGATCGTTGCAGATATTAACACCGTATTTGTGCTGCAGAAGAGGGCTGTTCGGCCAATATATAATATGGGTCCCAGAGAAAGCCTAAGTGAAAAATTCAAGGAAATAAACATAATGACAGTACCATGTCAATATATTTATGAAAACTTGTTGTACTCTCATAGGAATATCAATCGGTTTTTAAAATAGCGACATACATAATTTAAACACTAGAAATAAGAATAAACTCGCTGTGCCACAACTAGGATACACAAGATTAATGTATCTTTTAAAGACATAGTATACGCTTCCACAACAAAACTCCTAGTGAGTTGCAAAAACCATCAGTAAATAAATCCAAACAAATTGTCAAAACCTTCTTGTGTAAAAAGGCCTACTATAAAATATCAGATTATCTAGAGGATAAAAAAGCTTGGGACAGGATTTGCTCCAAATTGGAAAATAAAAACTAACAGGCTAAAGGTTTCTTCGTCGCTTATTTACTTTAGTCTACATACCGAAGCGACTGAAATCAAAAATATCACTTTATTTCCGGGTCAGTGTTCAATTATTAAGAATTTGACCTTTTCTAAGTGTACATTTACTGTATTTATGGAAATAAAGAGAATTTGACTTTGAAGACACCCCTTTTGACCCTCTGAAATTGGAGCATTGATTAAGATTATAAAAACCGTACTTATTAAATCGAAACCACGAAATCTCTCAGTTGGGAGAGATCAATCAATCAAACCATCGAAATTTTTATTTTAATTTACCCATCTGACTTTCTTTTCTAACTAAAATCGTAAGTTTAAAGATACCTAAATTAATAATTAGGTAGAAAGGGTACCTTCAGATAACAGTTATTATCTCCTTATGAAATAAGTAGACTTTTAGGACGTTATGTGTTCTATGCACTCATCGAGGACATACCCAATAGAGTGGAAATATGGTCATTCGAATTCCGAAACTGATCATTGATTTTTCACTAATAAAATGTTAACTCTCGCTCGCTATACTAGTGTCATAATAAAATAATGTATCGATACTCCCGACATAGAAGTAATTAAAATTTATCAATTTGATTAAGTTATTTGATCAGTGTAAGTTTTATAAAAAATCCGGGTTTTTGCATATTATTTCATCGATATAGTAAAAAATGTAACTATATTTTTTTTACAATACTCATTAATTTTTATATATCGAAAGAGATTGCTTATAGCGATAAAAAGATGCCCTATGTTCTCCCGCGATTCTTATTAATTGTAACTTCGTTTATAATTCGTTCTTTCTATCTAATATAACAATAGCATACATGTAGTTATAAACGTATTTGATTTATTTGCTTTTTAAAAATCATAAATTCACTAATATTGACGTAAATAATTTTCGCGACCCTCATAGTTTATAAACATTGATTATCGATATCGATAAAAATATTTGCTTGCCCAACTCGAGTGTGATGCTTGACTTTGAATCGGCCAATCGGAGTGCAGTGTTCGCCTCGCAGTGACTTGGCGGAATTGTTTACTTACCAAACTAAATTAAATTTCCTCTCTATTGGGTATGTGCTCGATGTATGCATTCGATGATCAGGTTATTTTCAACATCGTTCGATAATCGATTATTTTACCTCAGTCCTAGAAATGTCATGTCGACAGCTGGCACGGCACGTAGTGATTTTTTTCTCTCTTTGCAGCTGTGTGTGGCTTCAGTGGCTTGCAAATGGGGCCAATTCCTCCGTTGCTAATTTGTGGGGATTCCCCAAAATGCGACGTAACCAAGTTGATTGGGGATTGGCAAAAGGCAGGGATTTTGACATTATACCTACCGATAAATAATATTGTCACAGTTCGTTCGACGGGTAGTTTACTCGAAGTTACACCTTGTTAATCTGAGCATTAAGTAAAATACGTAGGTCATTGAGTTATTATTACTCTGCTAGTAATAGTATTTCAATCAAATCAAGGTAGGTAGGTACCTATTCTTATAGGAAAAAACACGCTGCTGCATCTATTACAAAAATACATTATGCATAATGCATTCATACCTTGAGGGAGAGGTTGTAAGTACCTACCTACCTTTCTACGTTCCATCTACCTATGTAGGTACATATATATGCGGTACCTACATTAATTTCGAATTAGTTAGGTAGGTACCTAACTAATTCGAAATTATGGTAGGTACCTACCTAAGAAGTTACCTTAGAAAGGCGTTATAGTAAAAATAGGTAATATTAAGCAAATTAAGATTTATTAAGTCATCAATATTACATTTTATCTCTATTATATCGCTTACATAATGTTAGTTAAGTTACAATACTCAAAATTATACAATTCAAAACTCTTATCTACCTACCCTCACAATAAGTCAACATAGCTAATTCAATACTATAAAACATTTCCAAGTTTAATATGCTAGCAGTCTTTCTAAAATACACATCCTAATTAAAACTCTTTTACGTAGGTAATCATTTCTTAAAATAACAGTCTAATATTTTCATCAAACTATCCAAAATACAAAGAATTGATTTAAATAGTGTCATCACTCATCACCATCAGGTACAAAATAATATTACTCTAGTCAATTATTTTTCAGAAAGATTAGGCAGGGTTAAGTTTAGACAAGATCTGCTTCCCAAGGAGTGAAGAAGCAGTATCCATGATCACCATAGCGAGTTCTTGACTGGCTCCGGAATTACTGGTGAGGTACTTGGCTGCTCTCTTGTAGTCATCAATGCCCAGCCCCGCTAGGTAGTCATAGACTAAGTCAAACAGTTCCGATAGCTGCGATTTTATATTCTGCCAGACATCTCTCATGGATACAGCTGTAAAAGAAAATACTGAAATTAATGAAAACCCTGGACTCTGTTTGATTTAGGACCCTCCACAAACCGCTAGGCAGATAAAGTACTGCCAAATTTAGCTGCCTATATGTTATCAAGAAGTTTCCTAAACCAAC
Organism: Eupithecia inturbata; assembly: GCA_963662085.1. Classification (NCBI taxonomy): domain Eukaryota; kingdom Metazoa; phylum Arthropoda; class Insecta; order Lepidoptera; family Geometridae; genus Eupithecia; species Eupithecia inturbata. The sequence continues at coordinate 1,019,725 of OY759196.1, read as the reverse complement.
CTACCTACATTTGAATTACCTACCTATTATTATTCTGTAAGTGTTGGGATTCCAAAATTTTGTTATAATATCATTATTGTTATCAAGGAATTTGAAACATGCAGAAATCTGTGACAGAATGTGCTAGATTTTTTTTTTTACCAATGAGGGTAATTTCATTTTATATTTTGCAAATCATACTAAAAGTTCAACAAGTTAAAGACTTGATTCTACAGGACTTACCAACTATTCCTAGTCCGCAAACCCCACCGATAGCGCCTCCGACCGCTGCCCCCACCTTCCCGCCATAATGACGTCCAACAAGGCCTCCCGCGAACGACAGACCTGCCGTGACCATGACGGCACCCCTCGCCCGTTTATCGTTCATGATCACCTTCAGATCAAACCTATCGCTGATCTTGAGGATTATGTTCTCCAAGCTCGTGGGATCGAAGGGCAGTGCGCAAGAGTTGGAGCCGCAGGGACACGTGCGGCAGACTTCTTCGTACTCGTTGTCAGATCCCGATTCAGAGGAGCTCATTTTTGGTTTTGTTAGTTCACACCCTCGAGGCTACTTTGAAATTGTAGGTCTTGGGTTTTACAATGTAGGTTTCTGATAGCTTCAGGAATTTGCGCCTGGATAAAAATTGCGATATGTGCTCGTGGAATACGCACCACACAGACTACTTCAGACTAGGTAGGGTAGAGATATTAACGAACCACAAACTATCTATGGATACTGAACGGAATACGGATGGCAGTGTTGCCAACGACGCCGGTACTGATATCGCCATTTTTCACAGCTTAGGTAGCCTAATGTAGCCAAATTTCAGTTTCTGTAGCCTAAAAAGGAGCCGAAATATGAAATAAATGAATTTGTAGTTTAAATTTAATATAAACGTAAAGTAAAAAAACATTTATTTCACTTTTGAAAGCTGGTATTTTGTCCCATTCATCGCGTTTAAAGCTTTACATATTTTCCGTGTTTTCCCATGTTTTATCACAGAAATAATGTCTTTGAAATTACTTTGTACACGAACCGAACAATACAAACAGGTTAATTTGAAGAAGTTACAAAGCGCACGAAACGAAAGTGACTAAACATTTTACCGAACTATTTAGTCAGTATGTTGATAATTGCGGTAATCATGAGCAGCAATACATGTACCTTTCACTTCATTGCCTCCATAATTTGTTTTCATAATTGCTAGGACAAATTCTGGGTATTCCCCGCCCCGAAACCTACCAACCAACCAAACATACCCTGTGTTCCGAATTACGCTAAAATCGATAATATCGCGCTCACACGCGTTCCGTATTACCGTGATCGCGACAACGACGTCCCCTGTGACGTCATAGATGACGTCATTACATACGCCATTTTGCGATAACACCGACCATCCTACAAACCGAAATCACTGTGAGCGCTCTGTCAAAAGTGACAATTGGATAGAGAAAATTGGTGTCGGAGTCGGTACTGATTTATTTTGTTGTTTATTTTCAAAGAACGTATTTATTGCAATTAACAAAATCGAAATGGAAATAAACATAGAAGACGAAGTAAACGGTCGGAGACTAACTTTGATGCTTACTCAAGAGTAATATGAGAGAGCACAAATCGGTAAGTGAACCGCAGTCACATCACAACCTCGTTAAAGTAATAATGTTCTGTGATCACAACAGTTTTTTCAGTTAGTAGCCCAATCATGTACAAATTGTCTAATGAAAAAGTCTTCAAGTGATTAAATACTTACCTAATAGCCCAGCCCCTATAATCATCCGACTAGCCTCTTATCTATTATCTATTTTTAATATTTATTAACTAGGTACTTATGTACTAGTTTCTGCTATTACTAGTTTTTGAGATGTTTGCTTTTTTAAATATTAACTTATGTAGGTAACTTTTTTAGGTAATTATACTATTATCGGCTTCATATTTCTATCCCATGGGAAATTATGTATGGGATAAAAAGTAGTTAATGTTATATTCCAGGGCTAAAACTACCTAGGTAATACCTATTCAAAATTTCAGGCAGATACATTTAGTAATTTTGGCGTGAAGAGGTAACCAACATCCAAACTATCGCATTTATATTAAAGTTTGAAGTAGTAGGTAAGAAAAGCATATCATTTTATATGTATAGTTCTACCGGAACTAAGCTGGGCTTTCATTATGGCTAGGTACTTTAGAAGTCTTACACAACACCACTAAGGCTCACTTCAACATTGTTATGGGGGACTTTAACGGCAAGGTAGGAATCCAGATGGGTAATGAATCCCGAACAGGCCCGCATGGTTATGGAGTTAGGAATCACAGGGGGCAAATGCTAGTCAACTTCCTTGAGAAAGAAGGGCTGTTCATAATGAACTCCTTGGGCAGTGGGCTGGCCATATCTCTGATGATGATGATGACTTTTGATCCTGAAATAACTTGTGCAACAAAAGCTAGTGTTACCTAAATTTTATGTGATATAATTTGCATTTTACAGATTCCGAATATGTGAGACAATTAGTTGAAGAATATGATGCTGATACAGCAAATAGTGCAAACCCAGGTACAGAATCAATAAATGAACCTGTTATAGCAACAGAACAAGATAGATCACTGTTCATTTGGAATGAGCCATGTATTTTCCTATTGCTGTCTCGTTATGAAGAAATGAAAGATGATATGAATACAAAACGCCATAAAATGGTTTTTGCAGAAATTGCAAAAAAAATGTAACTGCTAAATAGGGCATATAAAGTTAATGGCGGTCAATGCCAATCCAAAATAAACAGTCTAAAGAAAACCTACAAAAAAATTGTTGATCATAATGCCACATCAGGCAATGACCGGGCAAACTGGCCTTACTTTGACCGGATGAATGAAATATTTGGATCAGCAGGATGGGCCAATCCTGAAGCCATAGCATCAGAGGCTGGATCGTTGCCAGTTTCATCTGGCAATGATCCTATCTCTGATTCATCACATAGTCAAAAAAAGAGAAAGATAGATTCAATTTTAACGGAATACACCAATGATTTGAAGAAGTACAGAGAAGAAAGGGCTATAGTAAAACAGGAAAATTTTAATAAACTTTTAAAAATGAAAGAGCAGCAGCATAAAGAGAAAATGGAAATATTGCAGGCTATGTGTAACAATAATAATATGTAACATATTTTTTACAATGAACCAAATATTTCGTACATTTACTTAACTAAGTACCTTTACACAACTGATTGTCATTGTTAAGTACCCACTGCCATCCTAATATAAATTATCTAATAGTGTAAGGATCTAAAACAGATAGTAGGAAACAAAAAGATAGTAATTTTATAAAACTGTGATTCTAATTGTTAAGTACTTACTACCTGCCTAATAAAAATATAACTAATAGTGTTATATAAAAGGATCTGTAACAGAAAGATAAGCAGGTATATTTATATAGTATTATTAACTTAGTGCCGTTATAAAACTGTGATTGTAATTGTTAAGTACTTACTACCTACCTAATAAAAATATAACTAATAGTGTTATATATAAGGATCTGTAACAAAAAGATAAGCAGGTATATTTATATAATATTATTAACTTAGTGCCTTTATAAAACAGTGATTGTAATTGTTACCCACTGCCACCCAAATAAAACTAATCGTGTAATATTTAAGGATCTAAAACAAATCATAGGAAACACAAATATAAGCAATAATATTTTATTTAATATTATTAACTAAGTATTTTTATAAAACTGTGATTGTAATTGTTAAGTACTTACTACCTACCTAATATATATAATAGATTCAGGCATTACTTTGAAATCCATTATAAATATAAGGGTGAAAGATATTTTTTTTATTTTGGAATTGTTACTAAATATCTTTCGTCCTTATATTTCTAAAAATATAACGAAAAGTGTAAAAACGTCCAGCATTGTGATTAAAATAAAACGTTGATTTTAATTGTTTTTATCATTTATTTCTTTATACCTAAATAACAAACTCTCCCTAATATCCATGAAAGATTCCCTTACAATTTAAACCTAATTAGATGTAGGAAATAGGATGTCAAACAGATAAAAAACAAATGATTTAATACACGAAAAATCCAAATTACAAGGAAACAATTGCAGTTAAATCTTAAATGTATCATAAGTTTATAAACCGGCTGACGACCACGATTCATCCAGTGATGAAGCCATTTCAGAATGTTACCAGACTAGGCTAGCAGGGATGGACTACGAAAAATACCTCGCATACCAAATTATGTGGAAAAAACTGTAGTCCAATATACTCCACATCAATTCAAACGCCATTTCAGAATGTTACCAGACAAATTCAAATTTATTTTGAAGCTTATAGGTCCAAAAATAATGGATACTGGAATAGTCTTTGAAAGGAAACCAATACCAGCAAAAAAACAACTACTGATCGCACTTTGGATGATGGCTACACCAGATTCTTACAGGTATGTGTGCACTAGAAAAGTTTTCTTAAACTGATCGTATAACCAAATTATTAACTAAAGTTTGACGCTTTAGCATTCCTGCTTCTCTTCCAACATTTATGAGGCGTCCTCTTTGCACCACCCGTAAACAGTTTTCAATTGGCATCATGTCCCGTTTGATAATACGCATATTATGTAGTACAGCAAGAGCTAGTATATATTCAGGTATTTTTCTTAGTGATATCATTGGTAAGCAATCAAGTATGCTGCGCCACCGAGTCTTCAACATTCCAAATGCGCGCTCAATGGACATCCGTGCTGATGAAAGACAAAAATTATAATTTTTCTGTCTGAGGGTCAGATGTCCATTGTTTTTGAAGGGGACCATGAGGTTCGGGTGAATCTCATACGCAGCATCACCAATAATGTGGGTGTCTCCTTCAAAATAGGTCTCTGGGTTTTGTATGTATTCCTGTACTGGTGAGAGTCTAAATACACGGGAATCATGTACACTCCCTGCATAACCCGCAAACACACTGGTGAATACCAAGTCTCGTGTACAAACAGCTTGCACTTGGATAGAGTGTGTACCTTTTCTGTTAATGTACGATTGTGCATCCTTTGATGGCCCATTTATTTTGATGTGTGTGCCATCAATGGCACCAACCACACCAGGGAATGCACTGTGCCTCTCAAACTCTCTGGCCACTTCCCTTGCTTGCTCCCCTGAAGGCCATTTTATAAACTGGGGAGCCAGAGAATGGAGAGCCCGTGATACTCGCCGCACGCTTCTCAGGGCAGTGGCCAGGCCAACATCGAATTTTTCACAGACAGACCTGTAACAATGCAAACACACTGGTGAATACAATATCTTGAGTACAAGCAGCTTGTATTTATTGCGCTTTTTCTATTGCTAATTTGCTAATCTAAATAGAAGTGTGCATCCTCTAATGGGCCTTTTATTATGGTGGTTCTACCATTAATGGCATCAACCACACCAGAGAATACATGGTGCCTCTTTAAGGAAGGCCAAGTGGCCACAAAAAATAGAAACTGGGGATCCTGAGTATGGAGAGCCCGTGAACAGGCCAACCTCAAACTCGTTGCACACATACCTGTAAGAATCTGGTGTAGCCATCATCCAAAGTGCGATCAGTAGTTGTTTTTTTGCTGGTATTGGTTTCCTTCCAAAGACTATTCCAGTATCCATTATTTTTGGACCTATAAGCTCCAAAATAAATTCGAATGTGTCTGGTAACATTCTGAAATGGCGTTTGAATAGTTGTGGAGTATATTGGACTACAGTTTTTTCCACATAATTTGGTATGCGAGGTATTTTCTTAGTCCATCCCTGCTAGCCGCTTTTGATATAGCACTAATATGCAATTCGGTATCTTCTTCATCACTGGATGAATCGTAGTCGTCCCAGTCCTCAGCTGAGTCATCGGAGCTATCTATTACTAGAAAAGCCCTATTGTCTGCCATTTTCACTTGATTTTCACGTTAAAAGTTAAAATTTGTTCTGTCGTGCGCGGCTAAAATACTGACTGACGTTTAGAATGTTTGTAAACATCGTGACTCGTGACCGTGAGCGCGCTCATGAGTGTTCCGAATTGTTGATAGCACTCAACTGTCAGTATCGTGATATGTAATTCGGAACGCTAAATATTTTGTGATCGCTATCAGCGCTGTAATCGTATTTCGAAACACACCCATACACGAATAGTGCGGACATTATTCTTTAATATCATTTCTTTATTATTCTTTAATAATTGACATACAGACCGTAGGGTAACTATGATTTTTATTAAAAGCAGTTCATTTGCGATTTGGCTAATTTAAATGGCTTGTCCCTGAAGTAGCCTAATAGGCGACCAGTCGCCTTTCTGATTTTTTCATCGCCGATTCTAGTCCTGAGTAGCCTAAATGGCGATAAATCGCCTACGTTGACCACACTGACGGACGGTGGTCAGTGGTATGGGAAATGTGAATGAGAATCAGTGTTGCCAACAGATAATACTGGTCCACCAGATACAACCTCTAAAACCACCAGAAAACCACAGACATAAAATGGTCCTACTGTATAAATCGCTATAATTTCCAATAAACAAATTTTAGTTTTTACGAACGAAAACAGTGTATTGTAGTAAATAACTTTTATTATTACATAATACACACTCACAAACAACAAAACTCCTAGTGAGTTGCAAAAATTATCAGTAAATAAATTCAAACAAATTGTCAAAACCTTCTTGTGTAAAAAAAATATCAGAATAACTTGAGGATAAAAAAGCTTGGGACGGGATTTGCTCCAACTCGAAAAATAACAACTAACTAACAAGCTAAAGGTTTCTTCGTCGCTTCTTTACTTTAGTCTACATAACGAAGCGACTGAAATCAAAAATATCATTTTATTTCCGTGTCAGTGTTTAATTATTAAGAATTTGACCTTTCCTAAGTGAACATTTATTTTATTTATGGGAATAAAGAGTTTCTGACTTTGACTTTGACTTCGACTTTGAATAAAATATTAACAATTATTATATCCACATAAACGTCAATAAAAAAAAAATCAGTTGCATGTTTTGTTGTCCCACACATACTGCCCTTCTTATGATAAACAACGTAAGTGCATCGCGGCATATTTCGAGAAAATCGCGCCTAAAGTTTTTAATGTTATTTTTGGTGTCACGACTACACTAATTATGTTATTTTCAAAATTGTTACTTGTACTTGTAGATTAAAGTGTGTATTTTATAATTACTAACATATTTCTGTTTTCTCTTTTATTTCTGAGTTATTATAACTTAAAAACTATTTATGATTAGTAAAAGTAATGTCACTTTTTTTGAAATACTAAACATAACCATCGCATGTGCAGCAGTTGCGATGTTTATGACTAGGTAAATGAACAATTACGTTCATTATGACTAGGAAAGTAAGCATACGATGTTTATATCTAGTATCTTCAAACATCGCAAAAATAATTTACAATAAAATGTAATCATAAGCAACCACATACGTTGATTATGTCTAGTACAAAAGTAAATTCTAAGGAGTTAAAGTATCAACGTGCAGTAAAGCTATTAGGTTTGTAACTTCAGAAGAGTCAGAATTATGATTGGATTTAAGTAAAGTTATTTCTATTAATATTATGAATGCCAAAATTTGTACCTTTATATTGTGTATTATTCATCTTATTTCATATTAGTACTTAAAGGCATAGTAAATAAATAAAAGAGTTGTCTTCTTAAAATAAATGTTTTATGTTTAAGACAATTATTAAATGCAAAAAGAACTAATTATAACAACACAGTTGCTAATCTTAACATAAATCAGTTCTTCATATACCTTATAATGAACCATGTTTTATTATTGTTTAAGACAATTATTAAATGCAAAAAAAACTAACGATAACTAATCTTAACATTAATCAGTTCTTCATATATCAAGTAAACTATCTAAGTAGAGATCAATAAACTTGACTATTAAAAATACCACCTTTTATAAAACTCAACTTACACCTAATTAGTAAGAATCAACATTATTATATTTAGAACTTAACAGACTTAAATTATTGTTTAAAAATCTTTTAAACACTCATAACATAAAAGATGCTCTTTGAGCAAGTCAAAAGCTTAAAATGCTATGAAAACATGTTGGTGCTTCACCGTTTAAATTATTATAGTAGTTAATACTTAAATATCTTCAGCTTTTTAGTTATCTATTACAGGCGAACTTGAAATAGGTAAATTATACCAAAAATTTCGTCTATTTGTCGGCATTAGGGGAACAAGTTTTGTTATTATTGCCGCTTTGCGCTCTTTATCAATACCCCTTGGTTCTGTTTTAGCTACTGTTTGAGGGAATTCCATTGATTTGGTAATCTTCACTTGAAGAAAATCAAGCTCAGTGAAATTTTCTTCGGCATGACTAGTCTTATACATTATCTTAAGGAGTCCTCGTTGGACTTGAATGCACATCATATCCTTCAAATAAATCCGAGGCTCCATTTTTCTCAGTTTATGTTGCGATGCCAGATCTTGGAAAAAGAAGAAGTCGGAAATTTCCATAATTTTCACAACGTTCTTTCCAGAGTTCGTCACCTGAACGCTATGTACGAAATCAGAAAAATCGTACACTTTTCCTTTCTTCTTCAGCGATCGCTCGACTTGATGGTGAAAGGAGTCGGCAGACATGAATGAATGTCCAGGCTCAAAATATTTTAGAGTAATTGTTTTAGCGCTAATTATGTCACTGTTTACAATTTCTACTAAAAATGAGAAGAAAGCCCAGTTCTTATTTTGCGCTGCACAATTGTCAACCCAAATAGTTATATTTTCAGCATCTCGTTTATGTAAGACAAACAAACGAAATGTGGAAATGATATCTTCTTGATTTCTGCCTGACACAGTCTCGTTCCAAAGCGCTGCAAAGGGCACATGCTCTAATGTTGTCTTGCCCAGAGGAACAAAACTCTCATTAAATGCTATAATCCGTGGGCAGAATATAGCGGCTTTAAACTGGTCTATCCTAGGCAGCATAATGACTTTTTGTAAATCAGCAGAGTAAAAAACGTCAGTTGTTACCTCTGCTGCAGTCTTAACATCATTTTGGTACTCGGAACGACACTCTTCATACTTTTTTTTGTGAGTAATGTAATTGTTGCAGATCTCACATGTATTGTCCGGGTTATCTTTGTGATTAGTGTCATGTATCTCAAAAATTGCACATGTTTCGCATTCTTCATGGCCCAAGTGGGCAAATGATATATTCATATCTTTCTTGACTACTAATCTATACGACTCTAATGAAATCTTAGCTTCTGGATTTTGTTCTATAAATTGTTTATGCATCGCTGTAACTGAAAGGTCACTCGGTAGGTACAAGCGGTTTGGGGCGTGCTCTCGTCTATAATGGGAAACACTAGGGTTAAATTGTTTGATGTGGTCTTTTATAATTTCTTTGTCTATTTTTTCAACTCTTTCATAGCTTCCACGCAAGTTTTTCTGTTTATCTAAGTCTTTTTTCATCACACTTTTAATTTTACTATCATTATTAGCCTCATACCCAAGAGTCGTCAAAAAAAATGTCTTACAGACTTCAGTTTTTTGTAAATTACTTGCATTCATGTAATACTTATAAGTAATTGTCCTCTTTTCATTGCTTGTCACTTTTCTTCTTTGTACTGCTTTTGTGTCTATCGAGCATTTGATGAAAAGGCCTTTTGCTTCAAAATTTAAATTTACATATTTATCATGAATTTCTTTTCTCTGCTCTTCGGTGATATATGAGGTGCATTTTTTTTTGCATGTTAGGATGTTGCATGGATCTTTTAGCATATATTTTATTTCTTCTTCTCTTTTCTTCCTGATTTTTCTTTCTTCTATCGATTCATCGTACTTTTTTCTTTTTCTTGGTTCTCCAGATTTCGTGAAACCCTTACTAGTTGTAGCTTCTTCCTGTAAGATAATTTGATTTTGTACCTGGTTTTCTTCGTCTGTTCTTTCCCTTTCGCCAACACTTTGCTCAGTGTCATTGTTGTTTTCCTCTTCTATCATTTGGTGTTCCGCTTCTTGATTGAACGTGCTGTTCTGATCCCCTTCTGCGTTATTCTGTGCTGCTTCTACTGTTTGTCCTGTGGCATGTTGGTTTTTTGCTATACCTAGTTCTTTGGCGGTGTATTGTAGTTTTTTCGCTAACAGTGAAGTTTTTGAAATAGTTATATTTTCCTCCACAATTTCATCATCCGTGGTTTCGTCAGAATAAGGTATATAGTCTTTATCGTTGTAGCTATCATCAGAGTTATGCCATATGTCAATGTCTTCCCTCATTACATCATCTTCGATATCAGATGTAGGTAATTCTTCTCTACATAAAAGAGAATCAATGCCCATCTCATTGTCGGGATTTTCATTTGCGGGATTTTTCGCCTTATCATTTTCGGTAGTGTTTAAATCATTATTTATTGATTCTCGTTGTTTCACTATCGCTAGTATTTTGTCTCGTCTAGCAGCCATTTTCTGCAAATTATATAAATCCTGTTAACACATTAGGTTAGTTGTTAATAATAGAATATTTTAAACATATCTACGAGTAACTAATTTTATAAATACGAAAGTAATATTATTTACGTACTTATTTTTTTCGACCTATCTACTCTAATCTTCATCGTGAAATATGCACACTTTTTATAATGTCCACTAATATAAATTATTTGTAGAAATAAAGCTATAATTGTACCTAACTCACCTGCCTGGCTGTTACACAATGGCGTTAAAAAAACATACATATTCATCTACTAGTTCCTTCGTATCTACCCTCCGTGCCTACGCGTGGTGATAACTACTTAGAGACATTGGCGTGAAAAGGAAAACATAAATTATATAACTAACTTCATCTACTTGTGCCTTCGTCTCTACTCGCCGTACCTACGCGTGGTGATAACTACCTAGGGTCATGTAATAGGCTACCTATTTAGATACCTACAAACTTACACAGCAAACGATTAGACGGTAATTCTTATTTCTATGCAACTGAATCTACGCGCCCGCGCACGAGTGGGAGAGAGGCCTACGATACGAGTTAGTAGCCTCCACGCCGCATGCGTCCAGACCGCGAATCTGCACTAGGCAGGCTTCGTCACCTTGCACCGCGCGAGCGACAGCTATAAATAGATTTCACGCGTAAACCATGTGCCGCCTGACTGAGCCCTTAATTATTTCGTTTCCTTACCTACTTGTTTGTCGTGTACATAATACAGTGTAATACCTATCTGTATTCAGCCCTACTCCTTCTGCATATAGGATATACCTACCTAATAGAGTAGAGATTTACAAGCGTGAAAGGGTAAACATAAATAAACACGGTATGTGTTTATTTATGTTTTACCCTTTCATACTTTTAAAAAACCGCCGCACACAGAAACTGGAGGCTAAGGCATACGAATTGTATTCTATGAATGACTACTGGCCGCAGGCCAGGGATGTGGTGGTAAACTCTTAAGATACAACTAACACGAGCTTTCGCTTCCAGTTTCAGTGTGCAGCTGCTTTTACAGACAAACCGAGTGAAAAACTTTCACATTTATAAATATTGGTAAATTAAAATTCAAACTCACCAGGGTTTGGCGCCAAACTTCCCGCAAAGTGACGACGACCACCTAGCACCTTACTCGCCGCGCGAATGATATTTTTGTTCACTGTTAGTAATGTTCTCCCCTCCGATTACCTCACCGCCCCACCGTTTCTGTATTGTATTTACCAGACATAAACATCGTATGTGCGCTACTTGCGTTGTGTGTTTATAGAATAACGCAATAAAATAACGATTTTATGCAACAAATAAAGAGCGTAGGAGATAGTACTATGTTTATTTCTAGAATATTGTTAATCTTTCTTAAATAAGTACAAGGTATAAACAACGTAAGTGGCTCATATAATCATTATGTTTTGTAAGTTGAGCCGACAGTTGAAGGTACTGCTTATCATAAACAACGTTAGTGATCGTGCGATACTTATGACTAGGAGATTGATGAAAATCTCTGAGCGTAGTGGACAATACGTTGTTTATGTTTAGAAATAAAGTGAAAATTGTGCACGTACGATGTTTATACTTATGTTTTTTTTTATTTCTATCAAACATACAGAAAAATGGATAATTTTTCCAGATAGATCTCGCTTAGCTGATTACAAATATGCTAATAACTCATTTTCGCAAAAAATGTTACCTACGCTGTTTATCGTAAGAAGGGCTGCATACCTACTTAGAGGTACATCATGGAATGATACATTCAGCACTCTAGCTTCACTGTCACTATATCACTCGAGAACACTGCACTGCACCGCACCATCGATAATTTTATGGCAAGAAGGCAAATAACGCCAGCCATTATCACATTTATCACGGAAGAACTGTCAAATTAGATTTTTTTTAAATTTACCTCTCCAACTTTAACTTCTTTATTTTTGGCGCCGCTTGTTTTTCGCTACGACTCTGCCAGTGTCAGTAAGGAGTGTCATAAACTTCAAAAATAAGATCGGTTCAAAAATAATGTGATCGGTAGTCGTTTATTGAAAGCAGAGAAAAATTTTAATTTTTGCGTCAAATCGATTTTTAGTTTCTCTTACATGAGATAAAGTATATTTTAATTACACTATCAGAATAAAACAATTACAACTAATAAATACACTTATATCTATTTCTGAAAAATCTAAGCCGTCGTCACCAGAAGGATGAGTGCCCAGAATGCTGGCAGCATTGCCACGATGAATGGCAATGCTAATTCGTGGACCGAAATAAAAGCCAGCATCCGCCAGTATGAAGTTTGGTAAGATCAAAATTGATTCTTAAAATTTAACACTCGAGATTTATAACAAACTGTCAAACTTGAAAGTTCTTGACTTTCAAGTTTGATAGTTTTTATAAGAACTGTCAAAATTGTCAGTTATAAATAAACAAAACAAAGCGTAGAAGCCATCTGACAAGAAGAAGAAGAACCAAAAAAACATAACACTCAAAAACATACTATTCCGAATCTAGATTCATTTATCGTAAAGTGGTGGAAAGGTGGATCTTCCCATTGTATTCAGTTCATTAAAATTAGCTGATATTCCGCTCGTCCCCTAGGTATATCAACATAATTTGTTGTAAATTGCAGTGCGTTGCGTTTATCCCCTTTGCGGGTTGATATGACAAATCTCTCGAGCTGGCGACCCGTCGAGTGAATTGTTTGTTTTGTTACGAACCTCACCCGAGCCGCGGCCGCGTCTCCGCGGGGTCTGAGGGACGTCGGGAAGGATCGATAGTGCACGCAGGCGCGCAGGCTCGCGTTCGTGGCTCTCTGAGAACCCCACAGCTTCCCTACAATTATTCTGTGGAGCGTACAAAGTACTTTCTGGAGCGTTATTGTTTCAGCTGCACCACGTTTTGGCCTTCTCGCCCGCTTGCCTGTTGCTTTGCTGCGCTTGTACTGAACTGCAGTTATCGTAGCTGCTAAAGAGCTAAGAGGAAATGGTGTTCAAAGACTTGGAAGGAACAAAGCAAGCTCGAAAGGAGCTGGCGGAGAAGGAATCTAAGATATTGCTGTCTTTGCAAGGGGGCAAGCCACCAAAACCAAAGTCAAAACCAACACTAATTGAAATGATAAACATTGCCTTTGAAGATTATAAGCAATTTCAATCAATGTTTAAAGATGATTTTGATTTTGACTCCGAAGTGGACATTCTAGTAAGTACTATCAGGTATCAAGTACCTATTAGTTATGCATACCTACCATCAATGACTTTTAGGAAAAAAAACTAATAGGTAGGTACTGAAAAAAGAAGCATGCAGGGATAACATCTGTAGAGCAAGCTATCTGACAACCCCTGTGGTGCAGCGGGCGAAGGTCCGCCTGCACCACAGGAGGTTGCGGGTTTGATTCCCGCTTCTATAAAATGCTTGTTTATTCTGCAAGTATTTGTTCAGCGTTTTCTGGGTGTTTTCTATGATTAATAATCTACATAGTATAATGTATTAAATATATATATTAGTTATCTAGTACCCATAACATTAAGTGAAGATATTGAGGTTTTCGCAGCATGGCAGAAATAAAAAGGTAATTCTTCTGTGTTTATCTTTTATTCAGCAGTTACATGGTTTTTTGGATCTATACAACATCTGTTGCACATTCTACCATAAACATTGTATTGGATACTAATTTCAACATGCCCCTCAATACAATTCAAGACAAAGAAATAGCAAACTAACTGAAATTAACATAATAATACCTATAATTTCAACAATGCACTTATCAATTTAAATTAGCATGCACATTTTCGAAAATTTCAGCAACAGGAGACCATTCAAAGTGTTGTTAGCCAGTTATCACCAACCTGCTCCTGAGTTTTTACAAATCCTTAACATATTTTCCCAGTATTAACAGCTTCTCTTGCAAAATAATACCTTATCTCTATATGTTTCAATCTTTAGACGCAAGTGGTTTTGGGTAGGTACCTTAATGGCTTACTTATCGTCACATAGCAATGTTACTGGTGTAACTTCATCTAGGCAAAAATCTTTTAGAATATGAATTATCCAGCAAGCGTTACTAACAGCCACATATTCAGATTCAGTTGAAGAAATACTAACAAGACGGTTTCTTACAACACCACGAAACTAGACCACCTGAATACATAAAAGAGTAACCTGTAGAAGATTTCCTGTCAAGAAGATCACCTCCTCAGTTTGTGTCAACAAACTCTTATTATACATCTTATATAAGTATATCTTATGACAAAAACGCATCATTTGCTTTTGTTTGTTATCTACTCAATATGGACACCGCTACTGATAAATCTGGCCTAGTGCCACAAACTGCATACCTACATTAAGCATTCTATGATATGTCTACACAAGTTTTTAACATTACTATCTGAGTTTTCAGAACAACTTTCAAGATTAAAATTTTGATCCATTGGAATTGACATTGGCTTACAGTTTCCCATCTGAAACCCATTTAACACACTTTGTAAATAGGGCTTCTGGCTCAACTCTGTATCTTGTTTTACATTTATTCCTAAATAATCTGAAATTACCCCTAATCCTTTATTTTATAACTCTTTAGACAACATTTCTTTGAACTGCTGTACAGAAGTTTCTATTGTTCCATGATCAAAATATTGTCTACATACAGCAATATGTACCTACCTACCTATAACTTCTTTCTATCGTGTACCTACGCATGAATCTGCTTTTGACTGTACATAATTATGACCTGTCATTACAGAGTTAAATTAGTTGTTCTAATACCTTGGAAATTTCTTCAAACCGTAGGTATAAAGATTTGGTTAATTTTATTTTAATTACTGTTGTTGCACGCTCCTTCAGGTAATTTTTTGAAGTATTACACTTCCTTTCAAATTTCTACTTACAGAAAGGCCCCTGTGACAAGCATTTGGTAAACAGGTAACGCCAACTTGATTTCTATAGAAATAAACAACCTAAAGGTCGATAATTTAGCTACTGGTGCATAAATCTCATTATTAATCTAATTTATTGCTCTGCTCAAAACCTCGTCCAACCTAACTGGCTTTAGGTATACTGTTTTTGCTTATTATTGTTCTTAATTATAAATACTCACTACCTTCTGGTCTGCTGGCTTTTCTGCATCTATCCGTGTCTTATTCTCCTCTAACGTCATAAGTTCCTTCTCAATTGCTTTTTTCCACTCTGACGCATCATTTCGTTTCATAGCTTCCTGATAATGTCAACGGTTGGCACCTGTCTGCTAAACACACATTGTTACAAGTGAAGAACGAAGTTTGTTTTCTGGTCCGCTGAGGTCTCTGAGCTGTTTCATCACATGGCTCACTACTCGATTCGTCACTAGTGCAAGGCGCTACGCGCTACTCTCTGTAAGTAACGAGTTTGGTATTGTCAACTATTCTTCAGACGTAGTACTACACACATCCTCACCGATCTCACTCCCATGCCCTTCATTATTCTCTGCTATTCAAGGACATTAACTCTTTATCTTTTTATGCCTTTACTACTTTTAGAAATACCTACAACATTTCTCTTCATCTCAACTTTATTTTCACAGAAAATTCTGTAAGCTTTGGTATTATCTCCATTATTCCCTGTTCTCCTTTTGAATTCCATTTGTTTCTTTTTTGTTTGGGAATATGCACTACTTCAGACCATGTATACTCATATAACAATTTTTTGTCCGTTTGTCCCTACCACATTATGGCGTTGACTGTTTGTAGGTAGCATATCCTGCTGTGTTAACCGCCTCAGCCCATAATTCCTTAGGCAATGCCTTAGAATACTACATACATAGATCTACCAACTTCCAATAGAGTATAACGCTATTGGAAGTGAACTTTAATATCTCGTTCAGCTTTTCCATTTTGGTTAGGCGTAAACGGATCAGTAGTATACATGTACAACGAGAGAAAAGCTCTTGAACATCTTTGTTTACGAACTCTAGCCCACAGTTACTACAAAAATATAAAACTTTGTTAGGTACCTACCTACCTGTTATATGCTCGCTTTTGATAATGAAATATTCCAGATGTATCTATCTTAACTTCTGACTTTACCTTCATGAAGTATACGCTTCTCTAATTTGAAAAATCGCCTTTGATCAATAAAAAAGACAGTGCACCTCCGAAGGCACGCGCGCACGTGTAGGTCCCTCACGCAATGATGCGGGGAACGGGCGGGGAGAAGCAAAATATTGGCGGTATTGTCAGCTGCCGCCGGCGACACGTCCAATATAGTTGACTTGAAGGATGACGCCGACATACTTTGCGCTCCTCGCTGCATGTTGATGTGCGAAGCCTCAGGCGACCTAGTTACCGTATCTGCATGCAGTGATGCAACCTCGGAGCGAAGGTCACTGATGGTAATTTCTGACGCCTCCAACTTCAACTTGACATCAACCAGACTAGCTTTAAGATTGACATCTTTCAGCAGTCTGGTCACATTGACGTGGTCGAATGTCATCGGGAGGCAGCTTGTGCAGCTCCTCCACGACGAGAGGCCTTCTGGTCCATTTTTCCCAGCGTTTTGGAAGACCAGCACCTTGCCTCTGCAAATTTCCTCTTCCTTGAAGTTGGACTTGCAGATCTGCATGATGCTGACCTCGTCCATGGAGTCGATGGCATTTTGTATAAACGCCAAGAGCTTGTAGGCGATGAGTGTTTCGCAGTCATCGCGCTCGCGGGCAGTTGGGGGACCGCGCGTATCACGAATACCTATTAGCCTACACTCTTTGGGCGCCACGCACAAGACCACGGGGTGTCGGGGTAGGTACTCTGTTTCGGATCTGTCACTCAAATTGAACTTTAAACACAATATGTCGGGGTAGTTCGCGTTCCTACACTTATTTATTAGTTATTAGTCATTACATTAGGTACCTTTTGTAAGGCTAAAAAATAAAAGATTTTGATTTCAATAATGTTGAATAATTATTCAGAATCGGAAAAATGTCAGGGTTGAAATTTAGATGATTGAAATAACGATTTACATCGAATGATTAAAAGAAAAACATGTCATTTAAGTCAATTGGTTTTTACACTGCAACGAGAAAAATGCATAAAGAGTGCCCAAATTAGCTTCGGTGTACACTCGCAATGTGCCTGCTCCTCTAGCTGAGGATTCAGGGAATCCTCTGAAATTTATAATTTTCACGAGATTTTGTTGGTACCTCGTGTGTTCATAAGTCTTGAGACACAGTAAAACTAAAATATTTTTGGAGCTAAGTTGAGTATTCATTTATTGGATATTAAAATTAAAACTACTGACATCTAGATCTGTATTTAAAAATAAATCATTCAAAATGGCCGCCTTTGCATTCAATGCAGGCCTTCAAACGCGTGCGCCATTCATCTATGGCGGCACGAATCTTTTCAATGGGAATCCGTTTCGATTCTTTAATAAGGGCTCGCTTGAGAGAATCCAGGTTTGGGTGAGACTTTCTGCATGCCCTCAGCTCCAATTCCGTCCATAAAGAATAATCCAAAGGATTCAAGTCAGGGCTTGACGAGGGCCAATCTTCGCTCCGAATGAAGCCTGGCAAATTGGCCTCCAGCCAACGTTGGGTAGTCTTAGCTTTATGGGAGGGAGCAGAGTCCTGTTGGAAAACCCAGTATTTTCCAGCGAATAGCGTATCATTTAATGGTTTAACCACCGCTTCCAATATGTCGGTTTGGTAATTTTGTGCCTTCACCTTGACGCCTTGCTGGCAAAAATGAAGCGAAGTGACCCCCTCGTAGGAAACACCCCACCAAACCATCACACTTGCTGGATGATGAGTGCGCTGGACATTGCGTACAGATGGCTGGACGTCCTTTGAACTTCTGGCGTAAACCTTAATGTTCTGCCGGTTAAACTTTTCTTCCACCGTGAAGATCTTTTCATCGGTAAACAGGATATTTTTGGATCGTGTCTCTTCAATAGGTTCCGACATCGTTCCAGTCGCAATTTACGAAGACGCTCGTTTAAATAATGCACTTTCCTTCGACTGTAGGCCTTTAGTTTAAGATCATATTTAAGTATCCTGTTCACCGATATTCGCGAAATGTTGGTCTGCAGAGCTAATTTCTTTTGAGTCCGGCAAGGGTTGCGACGAATTCGCTCTCTGATTACTTTGATGTTGGCGGGCGTCCTTACAGACCGCGGGCGGCCACATCGTCCACGGTCTTCTAAAGAGCCGGTCTCCTTGTACCTCTTTATGGTATAATACACAAAGTTCCGACTACATCCCAAACTTTGGATTTCACTAAAAAATTGCATTGGTTTTTTTCCTGCTTGAAACAGTGAAATAACAGTCGCACGCAAATCTTTTGTTGGCGCCATTTTCACGGAGAATGAAACAAATATTCAAATGTATATTTTTTCTGATTCAAAACATTCGAAATTTAAAATTTTAAAAGTTTAAAAAAGGTTGCATGAATTACTTTCTTTTTAAATTAATTAAATAAGTTCGTCTCAAAACTTATGAACACACGAGGTAGATTCTTTCATACATTCATTTCATAAAGCTTAAATACTGCAAGATGTCGGAAAAATGATGCTAAACCTGTGTTTGCTGCAAGTCATAGCTTTTGTTATTAAATGACATAGTTACCGAAATTAAAAAAATAATTAAGCAGAACATGTACCACCTACGGAAATTATTTTTTTTAATTCTCGGTGTCTTCTCTTTCTGCTAGTACATCGAGTGATTACATCTTTGAACCTACCTTTCGTTCCTACCTGTAAAAACCTTAAAACTGGGCAGACCAAAGCGAATATCATACAAATAAAAATAACTGATTTAAATCAAATTAATCGGATTTATTGGTTTTAATTAAAACATCACGATTTTTATCAGCCATGTGTAACTAACAAATAAAAACATGGGATGTGTAGGGGTAATAGTAAATGTACGAGAGGCTTTAGACTCAGCATTGAGGCTGCATAGTTGTTTCTAACTGTTCTCCAATATTTTGTATTCTTACTAAAAAAAAACTCATTACTTGCAGACTGATCCTATGTTCTTGCCAAAGGCAGGAGACAGCCTTGGCGAGATGAATCACCTCAAGGCGCTGCTCGAGGCAGAGCTGGAGGTTGAAGAGGCACCACCATCTGAATCATATTTCCCTTATATGAATGTAAGTCTGATCTCTTACTAAGTCAAATCAACTTGGGGATATTCTGTTAGTTTGTATTCAGTTCTATAAAGGAAAACATAAAGTTGCTGTGTCGCGGGTGTCGTAAAAGGCGACTAAGGGATATCCACCGGGGGCGGGCAGCAACGCCCCTGCAGAACAATTCTACCACCAAACTGCGATCCCCAACCCGCATGCCCAGCGTGGGGATTATGGGCATGACGCCCCGTGAGATAAAAGCCAATAAGGTGCTTATCAGGGGGAGGCCTGGGTCCAGCAGTGGACCAATATAGGCTGTGGAGGTGGAGGTGTATTCAGTTATATAATATAAAGAAAAATATAAAGATACTCATAAAAAAAGAACTATTCCTGTGGAGCACCACTAAATATTTTGTTAAAGAATACGATATTTTTGGTACTTAGTAAAACTAATAAAAATTATGCTGTCTATCAAGGCGCTGCTCGAGGCAGAGATGGAGGTTGAAGAGGCACCAACTGAATCATATTTCCCTTATACGAATGTAAGTCTTATTTCCCTCATATGAAGGTAAGTCTTATCTCTTACTAAGTCAAATCAACTTAAAGGGATATGCTGTTTGTTTGTATTCAGTTGTATAAAGAAAAACATACGGTTACTCATAAAAATAAAAATAATAATAACATTTCCTATGGAGCACAACTAAATCATTTTTAAAGGATACAAGATAATAGGTACCTAGTAAAATAATTAAAATTTACGTTGTACGAAATTGTGTTGTCATTACAATAAATATGAATAATACATTTATGTGTTTTTAAATTTAAAATCACTGTGTGCCACCTATCTTCTGTCTCTTAATTATTTATTTATGTGCAACCTCTAATCCCAGTACTCTGCCAGTAATCTGTAAAATGTCAGTGATGTCTGGATTCAAGAGTATAACTGGTCCACTTTAAAGTTATTTCTCATATACAGCTCAACAGCAAGAGCCCTACTTACTTGGCGTTTAAGAAGAAAATGAATAAGCTGCATAAGAGGAACCTGCTGAAGACACTCATTAAAAGTGAGTATTAGTGTAGCTTCTAAGAAAACAAATACGAAAATCGTTCAGTTCCCACTAAAGATTTTCGTATTTTTGTGTCTCTTAAGAAAGTTGTGAATGACAAGAACTTAGCTCATAAGCTGCAAAGTTTAAAACGACTACTAATTCACTTCTAGACCATTTTATTAGTTTAGTTAGTCATGTAAAGCTTTGTGAGCTAACAATCTGTTGTTTTTTCAGAACATGGCACCGAATCCTTTGATTTATCACTCGTGGACAATGTACTGAACGATGAACAAGTAGACGATATGATCCTGATTTGCCTCAAGCTAGAACAGGGACAAGGGGAGTTCATCCCAATGCCTCAATCTGATCTATTCGGACACTTTGCCTATTAGTGAACTCACTTATACTGTCAGCGACAGCTCTATTAACCTAGTCTAAGCCCAAAGATTCATACAAAGGAACAGATATAAACATAAACGAGTCTGTATCGTTAATCCTTCTACCTTTTGGCAGTTAGCTTCCGTAGGCTATTTTTAGTTATACGTGGAAATGAAGATCTGACGTTCTTATACATTACCATTATCTACTATGACGTATCTATTATTATATCATCATAAGTGAAACTCACCTTCACATAAAGTGATATTAATTTGTTTTGCTGTGAGGACATTGTCCGTGTATTTTGTAGTGAATAAAAGTTTCTTCTCGAGATCGTGTTTTTTTAGCTATTCATATCCGCCAATTTACTTCCTTGTAAGTGCAGCTTTGAAGCTGATGGTCAGACATACCTACCTGCAAGATATACAGCGTGGATTTACAAGGTGGAGCAGTAGGTAGAACCTAAGTACTTCGTAATACAAAAACGATGGCTACTTTTAACGGACGCACTCTGACGCTATACCATCATCTAGCGCAGTTGGAAGTGGAGTTAGAGAACATTAAATGGCATGTTCTTGGGTTATATAAAATACGTAGACACTACTAACCCTAGACTCGGGCATCTTCTCTACTTTCGCGAAGGTGATAAAACATCCCAGGGTGGCGTAGGTTTCCTTGTCAATAAGGCACTCTCTCACAACGTTCAAAAAATCTCCAGTGAGTACCTGATACTTTAACTATCCAAGCGCTATAGCTATAGGTCGTATCTACGTGAAATCTAGAGGGGGAGGGGGCTTGACATATACTACGGGTGGTCACCAAGTTGGTAGGGGTAAAAAAAAAGGGTCACGTAGTATGGGTACGTTCCCTTAGGTCAGTGATCCCAGCCCAGGCGGGGCGACCTCTGCAGAATGACCTGCAAACGTGTCGATCAATAGGTTTATCACACTCATCTATTGTGATTGAAGCTGGGGTATATGAAGCTATTGCTCATCGTGAGGGCGTAGGCACCTACTTTGGCGAGGATGTATGGACATAAAAGTTTGATTTTAATCTAATAAGTATTTATAAAAGTAGGTACCTATGTAGGTAATTAATTACCTACCTGGGGGGGTATCTGATTTTTATTTATTCACGATAACTAACAATTATATTCGGCTCTTACTGTAAACTAATGTTAAAACTTAGTTATGTAGTCTTACTCTAAGTAGGTATAATGAGCCCCGTTGTCTACGAATTGTAACAATTAGGTAGGTACATAAAAAGGGCAAAAACGGTAACAGAAAGTTGGTAATGCTAGTTGAGCAGGAGCCTGCATTATTTGTGAACAGGTGCGTATTATGTATGGTACCCATCAATTACAATAGGTACCTACTTATACAACATAGAAAAACACCCAGATCAAGAAAAGAAAATAACTATACATTTGTGGTGCTTTATAACAAATAATCGGGAATCGAACCAGCAGTAGGTACAGTACGGATGGGTACATACAGTCAGCAACGAATGTCGCCGAACACAATCTACTAATACATCACAAACAGCAATTTATGATGATGATGGTCATAAATTGCTGATGGTCTTCTAAGACCAAAATAAAAAGTACGACATTCAAAAACTTCCTACTCATATCAAATTTTCGCTGGCTCGAAACAAACTGTTCGAGAACACCTATTGCTTGCTTGTGATATTTTCTTTTATGAGATTTAATTGAACACGTACATAGAAAAAGTATCTACGTACAGAGACGACGCGACAGCTGATAGACAGCTCCTCGGTACTGGTGGAACTTATGACCTCTCTTACAACGACGGACGTATGGCTGCGACAGGAGGTTGCGGGCTCAACAACTGTAATCATAAGGATGGCTGGATCAAACGAGATATGGGCATGAAACCATGTGCCATATTTACTACCTATTTGCTACTATTTACTACCTTCAATGAAATATTTGCTACCTCTGCATTAAGAATTATACCTATTAATAAAATAAAGTGATCAGCCATTTTGATGTCCCACTTCCAAGTTCTCATTGTATGAACTACATTGTTAATGTAAATATTTACTACCTTAACATGTATTTGTTTCATAATTTACGACGCTTCTTTAATGAGTTATTAATACAGATCTTTAAAAATATTAAAACGCCTAAATTATTTACGCCACAATTTACCTCAGGATAATTGCTAATAATAGTTTAGTAAGCGCTCAGGAACAATTAGCGACCCGATGGACTATTTCATTGAATAAATGAATTATAATTATGAAATAAATACATGTTAAGGTAGCAAATAGGTAGTAAATATTTACATTAACTACGTAGTCATACTACTAGAATCAGAAATACGTTTATTGTTAACTGTTGTACAAAAAGATCTTATGTATAAAATAGTGTACAGGTTTCAACAGCTTATCCATAAAGACATACAATAACAGTTTTATATAGGTAGGTATCCATAGGTAACAGTAACAGTAACAGTGGTAACAGTTTTATAAAGATATCTAGGTATGTATACATTTATCAAACCAATGCTAAAATCATGAGAACTTTGAAGTGGTCCAGCCAACCTGATATCAAAATGGCTGACCACTTTATTTTATTGTTAATAAAACTCAACGCAGGGCTAGCTAATAAGTATTTCATTACAGGTATAAATAGTAGTAAATATTGCACATGGTTTTATGTCCATATCTCGCTTAGTCCAGCCATCCTGATGATTACCAATTCCGCCTTGGGATAAAAAAAAAATTAAGATCTGCAGATATTTGTTCCGGGTACCTAATCTAGATGTTATTTATCTATGTATTATAAAAAATATCTATCTACGTAATATATAAATATGTGTTATGTTAGATAGCTAATACTAATGGGGCTAGATTATGCTGTATCCAGCTAACCTTAAAAAAGTTACACGAGGTAGTACATAGGTACTACCTCTCTTTTTGTTGTGATTGCAATAACGGCCCAATGATCTAGAGTTCGGTTTGTGCTAGATAGATCCAAGTAACGAAGCGTCCGCGTGAGCGAACAGTCGAAACCTCTAATAGTATCCGAATTAGGGGCGACTTTCACCGATCTGTTTATGGGATGAAAGTTTTTTATATCAAATTTAATACCAATATATCGCAAGAGAGGAAAATCCTGAAAAGCCAGACTATGAATAATTACATACTTACGTTTGTAACTCGCGGGCTAAGAAAATAAAATTTGGTAGATATGTAAAGTTTCGTTGCGTTTTTGCACAAGGAAACAAGGAATTCCAGGCCCGATTCGTTCAGTAGTTTTGGCGTGAGGAGGTCACAAACATCTAAACATCCGGACTTACGCATTTATATTATTAGTGTGGTTTACCTTTTGTTGAACTAACTTGACATAGGTACCTTGCAACAGGTTGCGAGGCAGGACGTTTTTGGTTCTCATGGTGGAGACACTTTGTTAGAATTAATTATATTTTTAGGTTTTTCTAATAATGTGGAGCTATTTGATGGAAGCTCATAAATATATTTTGTTTCTTTCATCTACTTGCTTAGATACTTCCAACACTAGGTAGATACTAGGCAGGTAAAATAAAAGCCACTTCAATAAAATAACAAAGAATTTAATAAAGTTCGCCTTACACTAAGATTTACATGGAAACATGTATGTTATGTACAGTTCATACAACAGAAACAACAGAACGGAAATATTACACTCCTTTGAGTTTTATGAAATAAATCCTTCAATTATCTGTCTCGTGATATATAAAATGTGATTTGCGAACTTTGCCCCGCAAAGTGACTTATTCTAAACAGTGGGTAATGTTAAGCTGCCTTTTAACGAAAACGTGGCGTTCACACGTCGTCGCTCGTACCTACACACTGCCGCACAACACAAAAATTTGCATTCTAATATAGGCTTAAACATTTAGATACATTTCACAATGATGGCAATTCAGATGGGGCCAAAACTAAACTAATTTGACAGCACTAAATATATTGTCGTCCCTTTCATAACGATCGAAATAAAAAGGATGGCATTATTTTTAGTGCTGTCAAATTAGCGAGTGGACCACTCGCTTGGAGATTGCGGTAAGCAAGTATGTCACTTGAAAATTTATCTAAATGTTACGAGTTAAGATCATATTTTAATGGAAATTAGTGTGTTGTGCGGCAGTGGGGTAGGACGTGTGAGCGACAACGTTTAATCCAAGGCTTACCCATGGTTTAAATAACATCAAGAACTTGAAAACAGTGCTGAGACAATATTTTCGTGATTAAACGAATCTGTTAACATTAAGTATTTATAAATCTTTCCTCGGCCCATAAGCTGAAGCATTATCTAAAATAATTCAGTCAAAATCGATTCATGTGATGATATGATATAGTGCAGCAGTGGTGACAATTCAGATCGTCGTCGTCAAAACTAAACTAAACGAATTTGACAGCGCTTATGTTGCCGTCTCTGTCATAACGAACGGAATAAAAAGGCTGGCATCATTTACTGGTGTCAAATAAGTTTAGTTTTGGCGACTTGTGAAGTTAACATCGGTATCTATAACTAAGTGAAGACAGGACAATATCAAATCCAGATTGTTATATTATACAGAATTCATACTAACGTTTCAACTTTACACTTTCCCGTGGGTGCTTAATAATTGTGAATTTTACAATTTTCTTAAAAATAACAGAATTTAGGCCCCTGGAATTCTGCTAACCAATCGCTTCACTGTGACAATGGTATTGTCGCAGAATCGTCATGTAGAATTCTTACATGAAAGAAACTTGAGATAGCGCGTGCGGTGATATTTGCACGGAGATTTGACAAAATGGTTTCAACTTTGACGCGCGTCCCTCCATCTTTAGTTTCTATCATCAGAGGTAGAATTCCAAAATGTGCCATTCTGGTACGATACCATTGTCATAGTGCAGCGATTAGTTTAGCAGAATAAGGCCTGATAACTAATTCCAAACATCAGTCTTTCACTCAGCGACATACATTCAAGCGTACACATCGAGGGCATGTAATAAATACTTGTTATATCTAGGGAAATTTCTTTGTACAAACCAAAGCTTTTCAATACGAATAGTAAGCCCTTTTATAATTAAATTAATGAAGTTGAATAAAATAAGTATTCTAATAAATTGTTAGTTTCAAGATCTCTAATCTACATACAATTTAAATCTAGATTTACAGTTTGTACAATCAACAGTACATGTATATTTATAAATATGTTTATAATTAGTTACATCGTTTGTTATAATCACATTTACACCACCATTATCACCATGATATCTACAATTTTCCATTTCACTTTCAAGTTTTCACGCCAGACGATACAGAAGTTATGTCATTCGGTGACTGCCGGACAAAAGTGTTCTTTATTGGGATGTGGTATTCAAGTTGAGTAAGTAACCAAGCTGGTTGCCAATTACTTGCTTAACAATATCACGATACGCAAGTGGTTCTAGCAATGCCTGAAGCCGCGGTGCGTCTCTGTGGGTCGCACCGTAGAGGCTGGGCATTGAAAGCGTTAAAAACGTAGATAACAAGTAATAAGTTGCTGTAAATGTGTTTAAATTGAAATAACTCATTTACGAACATTAATAACTCAACAGCCAAGTCACACGTGTCGTTTTATGTACAAGAACTTATGACTCCTGTCCAAAACAAAATCACTAACCACACTGTAGGTAAAACGGTTTATGGATATTAGTAATTTAACGCACACTATATAACGTGAATAGGTTAAAGGTCTTTTTCACCAAATTCGTCGACGTGGCCTACGCTCGTTGAGCTGGCTGCTTGTTTCTTCAATCAATACTCGATTAGTTTTTAGTCCGCGACTTCCGGTCCTGCACTCACCAACTTTCAATTTAAGCTGACTTTTGACACTTTCGCGACTTGCTAACATAGTAAAGATAATAGACGCTCGCAAATAAATACAAACGTACGCGATAAATACCCGATTTTAATCTGTACTACGCTGACTACACAAAAATATACAGATTTTTCTGCACGCGGCCAAAATCTCAACGCATAGAGTTCTGGTACAAATAAGCAATTTTGATATCGCTCAAGTAACTCTATGCTTACTTTACCACTAGAGATAGTGTGATATACTTTTTAACCGACTACCAACGGAGGAGGGTTATTTATTACCAAAGACGTTTATTTATTATGCTTACAAAATAAGCACCAGGTTGTGAATTGATCGCGTAAGCTTGGTTTGTATGTTGTGAATGTGGTTATCTGGGAGCCACAAACCATCAAAACGTCTAATTTACAACTCGAACTCAGTGCGTTTGCGCCGCCAGAGCGCGCAGAAATAATCTGACTATCGGATGAGCGTTTAACGGTCACGTTTGTCCCTAACTAGTGTTTCTGGGGCGCGGGGGCGGGGGTGCCGGGGGCATCACGAGGGGCGCGCAGACACTGATGTGTAGAAGAGAATGTAAGCCGCAGAGGATTTAACCTCGCTGGCGGAGATTTCTGATACCACATGGTCGTCGTACTTGTACCATCTGAAAAAATAACAAGTTCATTTAGTCGACGTACAAGACGCTCCGGGTTGATGGCATAGCCGCCCCCGCCTCATAAGTCGGATCATGCCTCCCGCACACAAGGCGGTTTTACCGTAATCGCAGTAGAGGTGTTACAAATACAAACAAAAAAGCTGTCTCTAAGGGAACCTCCCTTAGTCGGCTCTTACTACATCCACTGGGTGAGCGGGAGGGGTCGATTCTCACGCCGCGCCGCCACGACTGTAGTGTATTGTATGACTGTATTGTAGGAGAGTAAATACTCACTTCCCATAGACGCTGCTCTTGCAGTAGGCGGTGTAGTGCCCGCCCTCCATGCTGCCGTAGTGGTTGGACACGGCGTACAGGCTGTACAGATGGTTGGAACCGCAGTGCAAAGAGAACTGACGCATATCCAGCTCTTCAAGCGGGAAGTCTATGTAGGTTTGACGCTTTCTGGAAAGGGACAGCAAGTATTTAAGAGGCGGACCTAGCAGGTTTGGTTGTCAAACTAGGCCGAGGTCTCAGTACTCACGGGATCCTCGTGGTAAAAAAAATTACAAAAAATTATAAAAAATTCAACATTTTTTCTTTGATTCCTTGAATGTAAAAACACAATTGCGAAAAAACATTTTGAAAAAACAAAATCATGAAAGTGCACTGTTACGCATATAATTTGGTCGAGATCTCAGGAACCCTGCGGTCTATTCAAATGATTTATGTTTTGATTCGTAGGTTATTACTAATTATTTGGTTCCTTGAACTAGTTTTTTCATAAGTTGTGTAGTTTTCTTGTAAATAAGCAAAAACTTCATTTTTGCGCTTACGCCGCTCCAAAAACGGAACCGGAACCCTGTGGTGAGAATGTGCAAAAACCGAAGAAGTTTTGTACCAATTGAGCCGCGTTCAGTGTTGTGTGTCGTGATCGAGTCGCGTTCTATAATGAAACCGGTGGTAGTGGTAACGTTCGTAGACAAAAGACAAAAAATGAAGGTAGATCAGTATGTCTGCAATAAACACTCACTCGCAGTGCCTTCAGTTATTCCGTGATCATGGCGCATGAAACTGTGCCGACATATTGGAAAGCTCAAAACTCAAATCATGGTAAATATCCCGTTGTAAATGACTTTAGTGTTAATAACCTGATGGATTTATAAGATTTATCTTTCATCATATTGGCATCATAATACCATTGTCGTCTGCAGTCCTAACCCTCTGCAGGATGTATCTCCTTGGGGACGCAATATCAATACTAATAATATAAATGCGAGAGTAACTCTGTCTGTCTGTTACCTTTTCACGCCTAAACGACTGAAAAGTTTGTAATGAAATTCGGCATGGAGATAGATGGTATCCCGGGGACGGACATAGGCTACTTTCTATCTCGGAAAAGAGCGGGCGACGCCGCGGGCAGCAGCTAGTAGATTTTAGGTGTTTGGTAACGATCTTACCAAACTTCTCATAGACAACACAACATAAAAACTATCAAACTTGAAAGTCAAGAACTTTCAAGTTTGACAGTTTGTTATAAATCTCGAGTGTTAAATTTTATAGATCTTACCAAACTTCATACTGCCGGATGCTGGCTTTTATTTCGGTCAACGAATTAGCATTGCCATTCAACGTGGCAGTGCTGCCAGCATTCTGGTAATTTGTTGTTTTGTAGCCTCCCTTAGGATTATACTCCACGATTTTCCTCCTCTGCACACATACGTCCACTGCTCTATGTGCCCCCCCTAAACGAGGGGGGAATTTGCCACCAACCAATTAATCACCACGCATGGCAGGTGGATAGGCGCAGTAGAAGTGTAAAAAATAAACGGAAGGAAGCTGCCACCCTTCCCCTGGCAGGTTCTTACGACATCAACGGGCTGAGTGGGAGGGGTCTATTCTTGCGGCGCGACCGCGCAAGACATATCTTTCGGATTCTCCACACTATTATACTAGAACTCACCTATAAGAATTACACATATACTCCTTAGGGTCTACATAGAACCGTTTGAAGTGGATAACCAGAACCGGTGGTAGGCGAGATATGTCAAGTTTCTTGAGCGCGTCTCGTTTTTCCTTGCAATTGGGGCAGTTCCAACCGGGGATGGTTTCTCCGTTCAGGTACAGTTTGAGGCAGTCCTGTGGGAAGATTAATTGTTGTAAGTAATCGTAACAAATGGAATTATAGCACAGGTATTTTATAACGTTTGAAAAAAAAATACTTGCAGCGTATTTAATTTTGGTATTGCATAGTGTTAAAATAAGCCACTAATAACTTGATGGGATAAAAAGTAGGTATGGTACAACCATCCAAACTTTCGCTTTATAATATTATAATGTCAAAAAATAAGCAGAAAAGCTATTGTATTTGGTCCGTAGCGATTATAAAATCAACCCTTTTAAGCCTGGCCAGTATAAAATCCTTTGCTGAGCAATTTAGTTATATTTGCGACCACTAGATGCTGCTCATTTAGTTATATTTGCGGACACTAGATGCTGCTTATTTAGTTATATTTGCGGCCACTAGATGGTGCTATTTATCATAGTTTGCTGACAAAATACATTTTCTAGCTGAACAAAACCTCTTTAAAGATTATTGTTTATATTATTAAGCCCTTTGGTTAATATTTATCTACTCACGCTAAGAGAACATCATATTTTTCATAGAATTTGCCGGCAGTTCTAAAGAAAGGTTGGAGGAGTCGTATGTGGGAGTCCGTTTGGAGCAGACGGTGCATTGAACCGTGGACTTGATGAGGCTTTCCTGTCCACTGTTGGACTGTGTTACTGTATACTCACGCTGAGAGAACACCGGGTGGCGTTGGACTGTGTTACTGTATACTCACGCTGAGAGAACACCGGGTGGCGTTGGACTGTGTTACTGTATACTCACGCTGAGAGAACACCGGGTGGCGTTGGCCGGTAGCTCCAGAGATAGATTGGAGTAGGAGTCGTATGTGGGACTTTGTTTGGAGCAGACGGTGCATTGAACCGTGGACTTGATTTGTCCGTGGAAGAGGCGGAGGATGAGGCTCTCCTTGCACTTGGTGTACTCCTGCCAAGCTTTCTCTGATGGGGGGAGCATGTCCTGGTGAAAACGATAATGGTTTCTTTAATTAAAAAGTAATGGCTCGATCGAAAACGCCGGAATCCCAGTGTACATGAGGTCCGCACTGTTCATCTGCGAGATATTGATAAGTTTATCAGATAATAATTGAGGTAAGGAGTTGTGTTGTTTCATTTGTGAGTACTTAAGTAGAAATGTAAACACTATTCTCTGTAAGTGAACTCTGTTCCTTGAGAATTAAATATGGGACAAGAAATCATAAGTAGCATGATGATGCTTTCGACAAATCGCAGAAAAAAAAGGCTATAACGTTTTGACTGTGTTCACCACGAAACTGCAACATTAATCAGGAAACTACTTGACTGTGGGATCAGGGTTAGCATACTGTGTGTCGTTCATCAAAGTCTAGACATTCAAAGTACTAGTCACCTTATTGTGAGGCTGCGGTATGTTGAACTGCAGATCTAGATGCAGCCAGTCCATGAGGATGGTGAGGAACTCGTGCGAGTCCTGTTGCTCGCAGCCGCGGAAGGCGCGCTGGTGTTTGCCCACCTCGTTCTGCAAGTAACAACAGTTAATTCTCTCACCATTATTAATGTTCGGCGTCTCTGTGGCATTGTAGCTCTCTAACGGCTCTCAACGGATAAACCTATTTGGATTACGTTTTATTTGTTTGAAAGTGTCCTTAGCTTCAATCTGTGTTCGATGAGAGTCGGTGCTGTTTTAAATTTATCAAATGATGATTTAGAGTAACATCGTCGAGGGTTTTCCACCATGAAAATAAAGGACGGATGGACTGCGTTATGAGGAACTATCAGTAGAGTCGAAGGAAAGCTATAATAGAGAAGAAAAGCAGGTCGTATAATGCATCAAACCCACCGTTTGTACTCCTTGCTTGACACACTGATGCACACATCAGTGTGTCAAAATGTCTACAGTCTACATTTAACAATACCAGCTGAGTTATTTGTATAGCTGGTAGGCCAAGCACAGGGATTGCAGTCTAGGGTAGAATAGAGAAAAATTACGATACATAATCATCGAATGCGTAAAATATTTATGTGGTACAAACCCGCAGATCCCTGGTGGCGATGAACCGGTACTGTCCGGACCACAGAGCTCGCACCACGGCCGCGACTTCCTCGGCCACGGCGCCTCGCGTGCTGTGAGACCTGTAACACAAACATTTATTTGTTTTGCTATGGAGCTAGACATATTTTAAGTTTACGTTTGAGTGCTATCTGAGTCTGTTTATGGAAATAAAGATATATTTTATCAATTCTGTACCTACCTATGCTTTTTTGTGTGATTTAATTTAAATTTTATTTTATTTACAAATAAGGCAATCATTTAATTGTTTGACATAACTAAGCTCCTTTGCGTTCCTATGGTTGAAAATAAATTAAATGAAAATTGCATTCTTGATACAATTTACATAACACCCTGAAGAAAGCACTATATATATTTCTGCACTAGCTATTTCACTTCAGTCACTTCACAACGGCCTCCATTTCACAAGAACGGTAAAAAACGGAAGAGCATTCTTTTCTCACCTGTTGACGTGTTCTAAGTACTGTCCGTTGCAGAAGTATGTTACGAGGATGGCGGTGTTGTTGAGGCATTGGATGATGGAGTTCATGTAGCACGTGTTCCCGAGGTTCTTCAGCCCGGTCAGACCGCGACCCTGAGCAAACAATAACTTTTAACATGACGTCATGGTTTTTTTTAAAGATAAACCTATAGTTCTGGCGCAGCGCATCAGCATTGCCATACAGCGGGGCAATGCAGCCAGCGTCTTGGGGACGCTTCCGACTGGTATTGATATGGATCAGTTGAGCTACCTGTAGATTGTTTGCTACAGTCTGCAGTTAGATTAATTGTTTCAATTGTAAATACCTACTAATTTGTTTTTATTATTGAATTGTAATTTTCTTTGTCAATAAAGATTTAATGTCATAGTTTTGGTAGGTGCGCTATAGTATACGATAACAACTCTCAAATGCTGCTTCTACATCGAAGTTTGAGAAACATTTTGCAACTTAATAACCTTAGCAACCGATAAATGAAATTTAAATCAGACTTAAGCACGTCACAAGTACCGTTACTCTTATACAACTGATAGGGAATCGTTTCTTTTTTGAGTACTTGAGGTTTAGCTACTTACACCCGTATACTGAAACGCTGCTTATATTTGAGTAAGACTTAAATTACAATATTCATTTGAAAGTTTTCAATTAAACCAAAACTTTGGCTAGAAATAATTTATGAATTCTCGAGAGATGCTGTCTAACTGGCGTTAACGTAGGCTGTAACATGTTGCTCTACAACTTCGGTCTAGTTGCACCTAAAGTAACAGTGAAATCAATTTAATCTTGTAATCAATAAACTTATCCAGTGCACTTGCACTTGACGCATACACAAATAGAAACAGTAGTGAAGTTCGATTTCCTCTTGAACTTGCAGACCTTTGTACGAGAAATTTTACTGACAAGCTACAAAAAATAAAACATATCATTCAGAATAACTGTTGTTGTTATTAAAATGAACCACAATAGACACTTTTAAACTTTTCTGCAAATGTGTTCATTGCTGGAAATGGCTTGGTCTAAAAATCTTAGCTTTTATGTTCAAAAATCCCCTTAGCATCTCATTTTAGTGGCGTAAGGGGATTATTAGACAGAATAATCTAAAAATCCCTTTTACCACTTGAATTATTTTGGCTGCTTATTAGAATCATATACCAAGAACAAATTTAGTAATCACTAACATAAGTCTTTATTTATTTTTAAGTATCAGAAATACGTTTAGAATAAAATACAGAGCATTTCAAGCGTATTTACTTTTTTATTTTGCGAGGTACACCCTTTTTATATTGTATTAGGTTTTAAAATAATACAATTTTTAAATCTTCAGCGTAGATTCTGTGTAAAGTCAGTGAACAAATGTTATTTTCCATTAATTACAAACACAATTAGAATAAAATTTTAATATAACTAAAACTCGATCACACCTGAGCTCTACATAGTCAACCAGTTGGACTCACCCTCCGAAAGAGCCATACTATGTGGTTCTGCGAGTACTTCAGACGAACTTTTACTTTGAGCACCATGTTAGCTGTGTCCAGCGGTATGCATCTCTGCTCGCAACGGAGTATTTTGGACGTTAGCTACACAGCATCAAGGTTCTTTAAGTTTAGCTAGTTTTGCTCAGGCCAAATGAGGTTTTTTGGAAAACCTTTTTAGTTTTTAAAAATGTTAAAGTAAAGCCAAAATTCAAATGAATTTTCAGCTCAATGAAAGGAACTTTTGGTAAGCTTCTGTCTGTTTGATTTTCTAAACCTGTAAAATAAAAACTTAGTATCGATCACTTCTTGTATTTTAATAACCAAGATTTTATTCCGTTTTAACGATCTCTTAAAGCTTTCAGTTGTTCTTGACCTCACAAGTTGCATCCAAGGACGCGAAGTGTCAACAGGGTTATTTTCAACCCTTCTCGTCTCTTAATGTTAGGGCTGTTTTCCTTTAGCAATTGTTTTGCTAACCTTGGTCTTTCAGAGTTAGGTCTTATATATCTTGGAAGTCGTATTTTCTATTTACTTTCTTTGCAGTTAGATCTTTTTATTGCTTGGATTTTGTTGGCATTGCTTTTGCAAACGCCTACAAAGTTTTTCTTATAGATGTGTTTTTCAATGACGCTTTAGTTTTCTTTAAAGTAGGCATAAAATGTTTTTTAAATACTTAGGACTTCGAAGGAGTTTTGTATTCTTCAAGTAATGGTTTAGGCTTTAAACTTCACGTAATTTGGGCTTTGTGTACTTAGACACAGGGAACACGAGCACAAGTAGAAATATCAGATACAACATGAAAGCTGTCGTCAACACTCTCACAAACATTTGCTAATGTCCAACAGCACATGCAAAATAAACTAGACCACTGTCTTTGACACCACTATTTTTAAGTTTATTCGTTTCTGACAAAACTTTATTATTGCGTAAACATTTTTGATTTGTTACCACTTATCTATCACAACTCGACGTTCCACTTAGGCTTTGCATTCTGTTCTTTATTCTTCTTGCTTGCTTCCCCGTGCTTTCACGTGTCCTCGAATGCTATTGTTTTACTATTTGTCCCTGAATAAGTTTGTAGAAATATTTATTTACTCAGCAGACGGTATACCGCTGGTGGTTTCGCATATAAACTGTTAGTCCACGTATCTCGCAGTTGTGTGGAAAGGGAGGGGCGTAGGGTGGTTGCCACCCTGTTGTAGGGTAGCTAGGTTATCTGAATGTTTGAGAATAATTTGTGTAGTTAAAAATGTTGGGATATTTCGACTAAACAAATAAGTTATTCATTAGCCAATTATATGGCTAGACTGTAATGCTACTCTTGTGTATTTAAAATGTGTATGCTAGTTAATAAAAAAAAACAGACTTTGGGGGCACCAGTAAGAAGACTGTTAAAGTTTCACACAACATTATAAATGCGACTGTTTGGATATACGCTTGGAAATATTCCGATCTCTGTCAAAACCACTGAATGGATGTACTATATTCCTAAAAATAAATGCTAATATTTATACAGGAAAAAAAGGCTTTGACAGGTGTCGTGTATGTTTAAAAATGTTATTGAAAATTCCCAACTTAATGGTGACAGCACCGGGGCCACCGCGCTACGTCACAACAAAGGCGCGTGCGGTCGGCTACCAACAAATTATGTTTCAGGTGCCGAATGGTAATGGCAATGCCTTGAGGTTACATGGGATAGGTTGGCTTTGAAGGTCTTTCTCAGTTTCAGTTTCTTTATTAGGAATTTGGGCTTTTAACGATATCCAGTGTACAAACAGAAGACGACGAGGGCTGATGCGGTGTCGCACGCGATGTCCCCGAAGATAAAGTAGTAGTATTTAATTTCGGGTAATGTTTGTAGACTATGCAAAGTTTCAGCCAAATCCCTTCATACATTTTGGCGTGAGAGTAAATACCATACATACATTAAACATACATCATCCAACTTTCGCCTAAAAATGTTACTACGATAATACTTTAAAAAATTAAATATTACGACTTATTAGAAATATTCCAAAAACGTATTTTATATTTTGATTGCAATATAAAATGGAAGGATCATGCACTCCTCTGAATATATGTCCTCAGACAGACGACGGGCTGTCTGCTAGCTGTTTTAAGTATCGCATACAGTTAAGTTTATTCAGACTGGTTGCCGTTTGAAACTAAGTAAACTTACTGCAGAAAAACTTAATGGAAATCCAAGAACACGTCTTTTCCATTTCGAATATGTTTCGGGTGGACGAAAAGGGGGAGAGGGGGAAGGGGGGGAGGGAGAGTAAACAAATAGACGATTCAGGGTTGGCGACCAGACACCGATGGATATAGTGTTGTGTGGATAATGTCTATTGCAAATATTAACGGCTTCTGTGGTATATTGGGTGAAACGAATAGCCGTTTTAGTCATGCCAAGCCATACACTATAAGGGTCCACGTCTCAGGACAAATTACTTTCACTTAAGTTTAGATAGAGCATGCCTAAAAATAATAGGGGTCTGATTTCGAGTTTCAGTATTCGTCTATTACAAACAAACTCACCTACTAAGCTTGCTATTTTTGCCAATTGGCTATTTTGCCTCAACTAGCTAATATAACAAAAATTGGAAAACCACGTTATTCACATAGATACGAAAACTTATAACACCCTCTGTTTTCGACCGTGAAATAATATTATCATATACAAAATATCAGCTACAATCTAAGTCAGTTTGTCCTTGTACTATTTTCACCAAACTCCAATAAGGCCTTCCCTTAAAAACTGACATATGCCCTTAAAGCCTATCAAACAAAGGAGCAATAGGGAGAACTAGTAAAAAGGCGAAAAGGTCAAGTCTAGACGCCATAAAACCCCGTTATCAAGCATTTTTAGCTACACCTTTACCTCGCTAAAATGTCATGGGGACGCCAAATATTGCAAACTAGTAGGGCGCACTGACTTTGTTCTGGTGAAATTCTTAGAACAATAAAAACATGATTTGATTGCTTTGACTTACGACGAAAAACCGACTTCGAGTCCCTTAGTTTTAAACTGTTTTTAAGTTTCGCGGGATAAATACTAATCCCTCGATAATCAAATTTTTATGGGACATCCATAAAAAAAAACATACATCCAGCAGAACATAGAACCCTCCTACTTTTTCGAAGTTGGTTAAAAATAGAATTTCAAATGCTTTTTATTTTAAGGAGTTATCTTTTTATCCCTGTGTGTGAGTACTATGTCCAGCAGTGGACGAGATCGATCCGCTGAGACAACGAGGAGTATAGGCTAAGTATAGTTTTAATATGTACCATGACGTGACCAAAGCCGCGAACAGACGAGTAGTTGTGAGTAAAAGGCTGCGGAAGTCGGAGGTGAATAATAACTTTAATAACAGAGTGGTTTGAAAGGAATGCATAACAGTTGAAGATTTTGCCGCAATGCCTGTAATAAATTATTGTGGGTTGGTAAAGCTTTGTTGCGTTTAGAGAAGGTAATTATTTTTAGTAGAGTCGCGACTGACTCTTGACACGAGTCTCTATTTGAAAGTCCTTGCAGTAAGACTGAGCCCCGAGTCTTACTTCACATATTTGGGCGCGTTTATACCTCTAGTTATTTCACACGGTAATAACTACTATTTCTAACACCACTTTCTATAATTTGAACCACAAGATAACGTCGTACGTTTGACCGAGTGTACACCATCATAAGTCACTTTGCGTGAAAATTATGTCAATATAATGTGATTATTTGTGGTAGGTAAATAGTATTTTTGCCGCGGTTTCACGCGGCGTGTCGTATGACCCCGGGAGTCTCGTTACAAGCTCTGGAAGATGCATCACGCACGATGTTTCTAGATCTACGAGTAGTAGCAGCACTATTCATTAATAATTATTTATTTCACAGCGCATCAGCATTGCCATACAGCGGGGCAATGCAGCCAGCGTCTTGGGGACGCTTCCGACTGGTATTGATATGGATCAGTTGAGCTACCTGTAGATTGTTTGCAACAGTCTGCAGTTAGCTTCATTGTTTCAATTGTAAATACTAGTTCTAATTTGTTTTTATTATTTGATTGTTATTTTCTTTTTTAATAAATATTTCAATCTTATTTATTTTTGAACTTGACTTTAACGATGCATATTTACAGATGATCTATTTTAATTTAACTATTGTATAATTTTCATATCCTTAAGAGCATTTACGCTTTCCATGCGCAGTTTGGCTCAAAAACAGTACTTTTCAAACCCGTTAATATCATAAACCACTTATCTTACACTATATGTTAATTAATAATAATTTTAGGAAATTTCGTTGTCCACATACACTTGAGAGCAAAAAAATCGCACATTCATGATTTTTTGACATAACTAAAAAAAAAAAAAAAAATATTATGTTTCTGTAATGCAGATTCATAGTCTATTTTAATACCTATCCAGTGGTATCTGATTTGTCTTTCAATCATTACATAAAAATGCTTTTGTGGATCAATAACAAAAATGTTTAGTAAAAAATTCTTTATTCAAGTATTGGTGTCAAAGTTATGAAATTAAAAGATAAAATTAATTTAAAGTTTGTTATTAATACCGAGTGTTCCCTCCCCTAGCCTGAATCACTGACTCCATCCGTGTTTTCATTGATGTTACTAGACTTTTGATAAAGTCTTGAGGAATAGCCTCCCATTCCTCTGCGATCGCCTGTTGCAGCTCCTGTAGAGTCGATGGAGGAGCATCTCGGCCTCGAACTCTTCTTTTCAGCTCGTCCCATAGATGTTCGATGGGATTGAGGTCTGGGCTTCGAGCTGGCCACTCCATAACGGTCACATCCACCTCTTGAAGGTACTCGATCACTATGCCAGCAGTATGCGGTCTTGCATTATCTTGCATAAACAGAAAGTTTTCGCCGATAAACCCAGCAAAAGG
Source organism: Eupithecia inturbata (assembly GCA_963662085.1). Classification (NCBI taxonomy): domain Eukaryota; kingdom Metazoa; phylum Arthropoda; class Insecta; order Lepidoptera; family Geometridae; genus Eupithecia; species Eupithecia inturbata. The sequence goes on along the minus strand of OY759196.1, from coordinate 981,255 downwards.
TACGACGTGGCTCTCGAGTACTTCCTCAATGTATCGTATGGAAGTCAATCCTCTTGATTGGCGACCAGTATTCGGTCCGGTGATGAAGGCAAGCTCGGTTTTTGCCTCCCCAAAACATGATTGATCCACCGCCATAGGCGACACGTTCTGTTATGCAGCATTGGGCAAATCGTTTTCCCGATCTTCTATACACCTTCCCCCGTCCGTCGTTGCCATGCAAGCACATCCTGCACTCATCAGAGAACAGGACTGCACTCCACTGCTCTTCGGTCCAATTCAAATGGTCTCGAGCGAACTGAAGGCGGGCTTCTCGGTGGGCTGGGGTCAATTTCGGCCCGTTTGCTGGCCTGTGTGCAGTCAGGCCACTTTCTCTCAATCGTCTTCTGACTGTCCACCGGCTAACTTCTACTTCACGAACTTCTTGAAGTCGTTGGCCCAGTTGAACTGCGTTCAAACGACGATTTCTTAAAGATGTCGTTATAAGAAAGCGGTTATCACGCTCTGTTGTAGCACGGGGACGGCCCGATCCTTGTCGCCGTTGGTAGCCACCAGTCTCTTGATACCTCTGGTATACACGCCGAACGGTAAATCGGCTCAAACTCAATTGTCGAGCCACTTGACTTTGCTTAAGCCCCGATTCAACAAGGGCAACCACTTGAGCGGCTACTTCTGGTGTAGTATCCATTTTCGTGTTCCGTTTGAAGCCAATATCAATAGAGAACCTTTCACACTGTACGTTGGTATGCAAATGATGACCATTCCCTCAATATGCACTCTTTTATACCTGCGATAAATCCCGCCGCCGGCCTTACCTGGATCGAGCGACATAAGGGGGTCTATTGTTTTGTTGCTAATGAGTTGTTTTTAAAGGTAAATGTCAACCCTTTATCAGTTCTGCGAATGCCTAGATTATGCACTTTAATTTAATTTGATTTTAATTTGCTGTAAGTTCCAAATAAAAAAAAAAATTAACTTTTAAGTAAAAATGTGCGGATGTGCGATTTTATTGCTCTCAAGTGTAGTTAGTTAAGAAAATATTTCGATTAATATAGTATGTACGCGTTCTATCAAGATAACTTGTTAGAGGTTTTCTAAATTTCCCTTTCAGCATCTGTTTCGAAGCTCAATATATTATGAAAATACTGATATATCTAATTAACAAAAAATAATAACTAATCAATGAGATCCTCGGGAAACTAGTTAGTTAAAAAGATGTTTGGTTTTGGTATGAGAAATTAAAATTCAATAAATGTGAATTATTACGAATTTTAAATGATTTTTTCACCGATATACCTTATTTAATTTAATATAACAATATCTTACCAATAAAGTAGAGCATCTTCTTTAACATCATACATTTAAAATGTTAATTATTTTGTTGTTATTATTTTTCTGAAAATATTTTAAAACTACTTTAAGACGCTGCGCGAAAATCATTTAAGTCAGTCCCACACACATCGCGCGCTAGGCGTAAACGCTCTTAAGTTCCATAATTGTATTTCTATTTGGCTTTGAATCACATCAATATTATAAATGCGACAGTTTGTATGTTAGTTACCTCTTCACCCCATATAACTGCACGAATCGGGCTGAAGTTTTGCATATATGTAATTCTAGGCCTCTATTAAAACATAGGCTACTTTTTATCCCATAAATCAGTTCCCATGGCCCATGGGATACAAATAAAACGTTTTCATAGAAACAACGCATGCGAAGCCGAGGCCAATAACTAGTTAAGTATAATATAAAGCCCCTTTTATTGTGAACTATTGTAAATTGACATAATAATATCCAAGTGTTCCCAGTGATCCTACGGCAAATAAATGACTATGAGTAAATATTACACTCTTTAAAACTTCTGCAGATGGCATCGTTTCCATTGTTTTTGTTCGTTATACTAATTATTATTATTATGTTATTATAATCGTAAGGCACTCAGGAAAATAAAACCCCTGGAAGTTACATCACAATTCTAGAGCCAGTAGCTAGTAATTTCCGAGCAGTGCACGTCACGTCATCAGTGCACCGGTGACGCACTCCCCCAAGGCTAGGAATCCCTCTGCGTGCACTAATCCGCCTAATCAGACCTGCGTTTATGTGCTTATGTTTAATGACATGCTTTACTTCACTAGTTCATTTATGTAGAACGTACCTAGTATACAACTACTCGATGTAATTGGTGAACCTAACATACTCAGCAGGGCATACTCTTGCTGAAAAGAGAGCCCAGAGTACAGAGAACTGACCGCTTTTGTTTTAACGTTTTTTTTAAATCTTTTTTTCAACCAGTGACCCCGTGAACTTTGGATCACCTAATTTTTTTTCTTTTGACCGCCCCTTTAATAAAGAAAAAAAAAATTAACTGTTTGACGTTTTTATGTTTTAGCGAGACTAACGAACAGTAATTCATTTTTAAATATACAGAAGACGAGAACCGAATAACTTATAAATTTTCCGGACCTTTTAACTTTAGGTGGTAGTGGAGGTAATTATACTAGCTTCTGCCCGCGGCTTCGCACGCACTTTTCAAGTAACCTATGTCCGTCCCCCGGATATTGTTTACTTCCCTACCAAATTTCATTAAGATCCGTTCAGCCGTTTAGGCGTGAAAAGGCAACAGAGAGTATTACTATGGATGGTATTGCAATAAAAGGATATAAATACAGGTTTAAAAGAGACGTCTGGTTTTGTTTGTGTATTGATTCGAACCATAAATAGAACGCTGAGGCAAGTTCAGCTAAATAATGCAGCGTTAAGTCGTGCGTCATGTAGGTAACCTCAGTGACCCAGTGGATGAAAATCTGCCTGAGCCGCAGTAGGCTGCAAGTTCGATTGGTGAGACAGCTGCTTCTTCCATCTCCAAACATTTAATTTTATTTCGGGTTTGTAATCTATATTATGTATATAAAAGAAAGTCGTGTTAGTTACACTATTTATAACTCAAGAACGGCTGAACGGATCTCGGTGAAATTTGGCAGCGAGGTAGATCGTATCCCGGGGCCGGACATAGGCTACCTTTTATTCCGGAAAAAAGCGTGCGAAGCCGTAGCGTGCGTAGTAGTGTATATTCAGTAGTATAGTCAGCTAGGTTCCTAAGGCTAACTAGTCTATCTGAAGCTTTATGTGATCAAAAAACTATTTAAAGAACTCATTTAATTGTATTTTTTTAAGAGAGCTGATATTTTTATAGTAATTTATGAACAGTAAAGCCTACGTACCTACGTCACAGAATCGTGTAAGTATTAATTCACACAATATTTAATCTCACAAGAAGCTTAAGTTAAAGCTACAAATAATCCCCTGGTCACGATACAGCGCCTTACGTCCGAATTACAGGCGGTCGTTGGACAATGCACGGATTATACGCACATGTGAAGCACTCACGTTTCCTAGTGTTGGTGATAACTAGTTACTGTTCGCGGATTTGCTCATGTGGTACTTGGGTACAATATAACATACTCAGGGATAATGAAACTTTGAATCGATGTTTTGTTTTATAATTTTTCGGACTAGTATCCATCTAATATTACTATTTCGAAAGAAACTCAGTCTTTCTATTTGTCTCTCTTTTACCATTTCACGCCTAAACGGCTGAAAGGATCTCAATGAAATTTGGCAGGGCGGTAAATGGTATCCCGGGGACGGACATAGGCTACTTATAAAGCGCGTGCGAAGCCGCGGGAAGCAGCTAGTTTATCCACGCCTCCTTCGACTATGAAATTTGTATGTTAGGGCACTACTAGAAAAATCGCAAACGCGACACAAGTTGCCGATAGACATAGGAGTCAAGTCATATTATGATTTTGTACACTCTCGCTGAACCAGCGACGTGATGAGGTATGGTGTGGACCATGATTAGCTTGTTTATTCTAGTTACGAAGAAAAGACCTATAGATACCAAATGTGAAAAAGTAGTCCCTAAACATAACTGGGTATGTTGATGATAATTCAGAGGAAACCTTCGCCCAACAATGGGATGAAGTGGTCTGATAGTAGTAGTTTTGTAAGTAATATTATTTGCAAACATAAAACACGTGTAAAATGTAATCTCAGGTTAAAGACCGTGCCCCGCGCGCGATTCCTCGGCATGCGAGCGCGCGTGCGGCGTGACTTACATACAACTGCACTCGTACGACTTCCTATCACCTACATTGTGGGGAAACGCAGAGGGTGCAGGGACCTACCTATTTCACTGTTACTTTAGAGAGCTTTAGGAGAACTATTAGTACTAGGGTGCATTTCTTGTGGACAACATGAGCGAAAGTTGGATAATTTTGAAATTAATCTTGAAATTATAGATCTGTCACAACTTCCGCTCCTGTCCGCAAACTTATATCGGCCTCCACTCGCTTTTTAAAGTAGAAAAGTTCAGGGTCTGCCTTTCTAAGAGGATTTAATGAAGTAGGGCGTTTAAGGAAAAAAATATCACGACACTCAGTAGAAATTGAAACAGGTTTATAACCATGTAATCCAATATGCGATCATGTTGCCCTAAATATACCAAAAACCATAATTTTAATCTCTTCTAAACCATAAAAATCGCAGACTATGGTCTGTTCGTGAGGATTGGTGAAAATTGGGATTGAACACCGAACACCTCACTTCGTTTGGTCATCTAAGAATGAACTAGCTAGCTAGAGTATCTAGCTAGAGAGAGGCTGGGTGCTGCGGCGGAAGCAGATACCTCTTCCTCGTCGGATGACATTTGTACTCACCACATCTCCCCAGACCGGTTGAAAGTCTCTATGATGCAGATCGCTGGAGGGCGCCACTTTGCTGTGGGCCGGCTTGGTGCTGCGGTCGAAGGCAGGCGTAGATACCTCTTCTTCGTCTGATGACATTTGCTGAAATAACAGCTAAGTTCAAATCTAATAAAAAATATCAACGAAGAGTTTAAGAACCATTCTAACAAGGCAGAGTTTACATGCTGGATGCATTCCGTACGAGGCGATGTTTTTAGCCGTCGACGTGGCAATGAGGTCTTCTAAGTTTAACATAATTAATTAGCTTATGATTCTGTCTGGCATCGTAGCTGCCAAGCGGATGCACCCATTTGATTTCCTTTGTTGTAAGAAATCTAATCTAAGTGACAATGACATTGTACATTATTTTTGCGTGTTCCAAGTTATGTTAGATCAAGATCGGTGCAGAACTGTAGATGATTTTCATCAGTTGTAACCGAGTTTCAAGGTGAAATTACAAGGAGTAAGATTTTTTATAAAATTAGAACTAGTGGTAAAAGCGATAAATAGCAATGTTAAGTTAGATCTTACCTTAGCGATGTTAGGGGAGGAGTGGGAGCGGTTCATCCCGGTGGCTCCAGGGCTGTCTGAAGGAGACACCATGTAGGCGTCGCCACTGTCGTCATCCTAGATAACACAATCATTGTTACATTATTATTGTAGACAGAAGACAGAGGGCGACGGTCAGAGGAGTTTCGGAGTCAGCCATGTAAGGTGGAGAGATGATCTCATGTCTTTTAACCTGGAGAATCCGAATCTCTCTCTTTCTCTTCTCAGCTAGTTATCCCGCTAGCTAGTTAGGTGGTGGGATCAGCTTTCTTAGTTGATTTCCTCCACTTCGCTCTATCCTCGACGTCTTCAGAGAATCAGAATCAATAACGTTTACCTATTTTTTTAGGTTTACTTTAGGCATATGTATGACACACGACGCTGCGTTTCCTAGTATGTACAGAACGTAACTTGACAGTAGCTTCCACTTGACTTTATCTAGCTGCAGCCGGCGGGTCCGCTCGTGCTTCAAATGCTCCCGAGTTCGAAGCAGTTGTTTACGCGCGCTCTCTGCGACGGTGATGCGGCGACGAGAACTGTTCATGCGACATTGCGTTCCCTAGCCCCCTACATGTACAATACGTACCTTGTCAGTAGGCTTCCTCTTGGCTCTAGCTAGCTCCAGCCGGCGGGTTCGTTCGCGCTCCAAACGCTCCCAAGTTCGAAGCAGTTGTTTACGCGCACTCTCTGCGACGGCGATGCGGCGACGAGAACTGTTCATGCGACATTGCGTTCCCTAACCCCCTACATGTACAGTACGTACCTTGTCAGTAGGTTTCCTCTTGGCTCTAGCTAGCTGCAGCCGGCGGGTCCGCTCGCGCTCCAAATGCTCCCGAGTTCGAAGCAGTTGTCTACGCGCGCTCTCTGCGACGGCGATGCGGCGACGAGAGACCGACACGCGACGTTGGTTTTCCTCTGAGGACACTATACGAGTTAAATTTAAATTGTTTGAACAATTGCGACCCGGAGCGGAGGGTAGCACTCAATGTGTTAACTAGACAGGACACTTAGGCACCTCCGATGTGACAAGGCTTCTAGCACACATGTTCTACCACATAAGAGGACAAACAGAAGACGGGTCTGTGTGTTTGAGACAATAACTCCGTCTACATTTACTGGTGCTGAAACGCAGCGGAGCGGGATGGTTGAAAACCATGAAAAGACCTCTTCCGCTACTTTAAAGAGCAAGCCTGGCTACGTTGTATTTAGATGAGCGAAGCCACGCGCCAAAGTGTTTAATAAATTGAACTGCGAAATACTGCTAGCTACGGGCGCTACGGCGCTGGCTTGGAGAGGTTCGCGTTCCACTGTCCAATGGCGAGCCAACTAAATTTGTTACAAATTACCTTGAGCCTCAGGACTAGGCGTATCGGCAGCTGCGATGGTCTCGGCCAGTTTCTCCGCCTCTTCCCTTTCCTTCCGTTGGTATTCATCTAGTTGCTCGCGCAGGCTTTGGTTCTCTTGTTCCTGTGGAGGTAATATCATATAAATAGGAGTTCGCACAATACTGAAACGAAACAACCCAAATCAATTTAATACTACTCCCCTTGAAATAGTGAATCTGATCTAATCAGAATCTTTGACAGTTGCCAGTTATCTTCCACTGAAATTATATGATGGGTCTTCAAGCATTTTCGTGTTAGCGAAGATCAATTATTACTGATGCGCAAACAATAAGGGTCAAACCAACAATGCTACGGCCTCCCACAGACGGCAAATGTACCAACTGTTTGCTCCGACGGTTGCCATAGGACTCAAGAAGATTAAGTAATAGCTTACCATATCATACTGCTTGTTTTCAAGCTGCATCAGCTGGCTGATGATCTCCTGTTCTCTCAGCTTGTACGTGGCTCTCACATCGTCTTGAGGCTCTGTCTCTCTTTGCTGGTGCACCTTCTCCCAGTCCTGGAAACAAATATTCGATTAACATGGGGACAACACAAGTGTAATGTATGCACTACATCGGCGGCATTTTGATATGCCAAAAGTGCAACCATACCTTCAGCTACAAGCTTGGGTATACAAGCCAAGCTTATTGCTGAAGGTACGGAAAGGTGCACTTTGCCTAAGTCTAAGTTAAAACGCCTGAGCAGTCACAGAGTCGCCTCAATTACCTACTCGAAGGTTATCCTGAACAACTAACACCTAGGTAATTTGCCAACTTCATAGTCGAAGTTAAATAATAAAATGGCTGACTTGACTATTCTCGTGATCACAAAACTTTTTACAGCGGAACTATTACGAGATGATACTTGGCATAATTTTTACATTAATGTTTTTGTTCCGATAGCATATTGGGTGGACCCAATCCAATCGTTACAAGATAAAAATGCCACATGGTCCTTCGAGCCTGCTATTTCCAGCTCGAAGGACCATGTGGCATGGTGGACACAAGGAAATGATTCTTACCTGCTCCGCTTCGATCCTTTGTTTTTCGAGACTGAGCGAGGTGTCCGCGATGCGCTCCTGTTGTTCCAGAATCATCTGCATGTTGCGGGCGCGTTCAGAGTAGATCTGGAGTGCTGCCACCTGAGGGAATGTCATTATTAAAATAAACAAATCCTGTGTAACCCCGCATCTATGTTCAACGCAACTCAGATTTAATCAGTTTCACAGTTTACAATGAAAATCCACCATTTATATATACCTACAGGTGTTGCCAACCTTTGATGATCAATCGAAGATAATTTATGTTATGTATGACTTGCCCAAGTTATTTTAATGAACTTAATGGCCAAATAAATGAATATTTGAATATTCGTGTGTTTGTGGATTGAATCTGCATTGAATGGTCACCTGCTGTAAGTTTTTTCAAGGCCTGGACGAGATTTTATCTCCCATTTTTTTGAACTGCCTACTGATGTCAAGTTATACATTCTCCTTTACCTTACTGGTCCTATCCACAGTAGGCTCCCTTCTCCCCGCGGGGGCAGCGGGCGTCGAGACCGGCGGCGCAGCCGGCGCATCCGTCCATTCGGGGTAGTCGATGTCACCTGCGAAAATCAGAAGTGAATAACAGGTCTAGACCAACTTGGGTCTGCTAGTGTTCTCTACTAATCTGGATGTTCTGAACTTTCACTGGTAGTGAACCATTTAAAGAGCGTTTGTGTTAAGGTAGAAAAAACCTGAGCCTACGCCACGCACCGTACGCGTCGCATTGTGAGATTTGAACGCTTGAATATGTATTAAAACAGATGGGGTAGAGAGAGACACACTACGTACGCCTCGCTATCCGACGTTTCCTAAATTTCGTCGCGTGGCGTGGGCTCAGTCTATTCCTACCTTCATGTGTCTCTCGACACTAACGACGACACTAAGACGAATTAGGAACACCTCTTTGGATCTTCTTACATCTTATTTATATACGCTTCTACAACAAAACTCCTAGTGAGCTGCAAAAATTATCAGTAAATAAATTCAAACAAATTGTCAAAACCTTCCAGTGCAGAGGATAAAAAAGCTTGGGACGGGATTTGCTCCCAACTCGAAAAACAACAACTAACAGGCTAAAGGTTTCTTCGTCGCTTCTTTATTTTAGTCTACATACCGAAGCGACTGAAATCAAAAATATCACTTTATTTCCGTGACAGTGTTTAATTATTAAGAATTTGTCCTTTTATAAGTATACATTTATTGTATTTATGGAAATAAAGTTTTTGGCTTTGACTTCGATGCTAAGAATTATTCAACAGGAACCAGTGGGCATGTACGTACAACTTAGTAGCGATCAAACATGCCGCGCTCTCTCACGCAGCGTGGCGAGTGAAGCGAGCCGCACCTCCTCACTTAGCGTGGCGAGTGAAGCGAGCCGCACCTCCGCACGCAGCGTGGCGAGTGAAGCGAGTCGCACCTCCTCTCACAGCGTGGCGAGTGAAGCGAGCTCTAACCTACTATGACAGTTCCGCTCACTCTCACACTGCTCTCCGCCGGTGAGGGCTAGTGGGGCTCTAGAGCAGTGCACTGTATGTAGTTACTCACTGAGCATGTCGTCCATAATGTCGTGGTGTTTGGGCGGCGTGGCGCGCGGGTTGGTCGTGAGCGCGGGGTACTTGAGCACCCAGTCCTCGTAGCCGCCGGTGAGGGCTAGCGGGGCTCTAGAGTAGTGCACTTTGACGTCCCACTGGAAGAAATCACAAAAATGGTTTAAGAGAAGACTTAGGTATGCGAGAATAATCAAACTAAGTAACAAACTTGGTTGAGGAAGTTCCACTATAGAGCAGAAACCAATTCCCTGATTTAAAATTCTCCGAGTTAAATTGCCTTTCCAGACAGAAAGTAGCTGTATCTGAAATCAATTTGGAAAACATCAACATCCATCAGAAAAAGTGATGCATGATTGCAAAGCCAGGAAGAGATCGCTTTTAGTGATAAGGCCGCCGATTGTGCCACATGAGATATAATTTACTTCCTGTTAAATAAGTTTATGATAGTGCAAATGCAACAAAGCTATAATGTATCTATCTATCAATGATTCAAAGTGTATGAAGCTCAATTAATTGTATTAATGGGAAAGGGAAAGTGGGGCTCCAGCCGCTCCATGGGTTTCCACTAACTTTCTGTTTTTTTTTTTAACTGAATTAGTTTCAACGCCTTCTTAGCGGCATTGGCCATTATAATGAAATGTTCGCGGCCTCTCGCAAGTGTTACCTTCAACAGTATAGTCTTGAGTAGGAACAGAGTCTTGCCGGGTATGACGGCCGCACTGCTCCAGTCCAACAGCACTATAAGCTCCATGGAGGCTCGTTGGGCCCACACGGAGCGCGACTCGGAGGGGAGGGTCTGTTCTAGCACGTTCGCTGATTGTCTGGAAGAGTAAACTATAGCTTATTATAAAACATAATTATTTAGTCAGTCTTGTGTACAGAAGTGTCTGGACTGAGTTTTTCAGCGCAAAAGTTTATACTCGATAGCGACGTTAGTAAAATTTGTATGAACTAATGAAAGGAACTATCAAAATCAACAAATCCTGCCCGCAAATGGCTTTTGCTGCAAACAACAAAAAACTAATTCACCCAAGACATCAAATTCAACGTGACCTCTATGGTATCGGTTTCGGTTTACCAGAATCAGAAATAAATTTATTATTAACTGTTGTACAAGAACTCGTGAGTACCTTTACATGAACCATTGGGTCACTTTTGGGCCGTACTCAGACATTATTAAACCTACAGACTTGCAATTTTGCATTCAGATCCATAAATACTTAGAATCCGAAATTTCAAAAGTACCTATGTACCAACAATATGTAACTTCGATGAATAGAAAACTTGCCAAGATAAAAATTTAATAATAAAAGGATGTGACAAATTAAGAACTGCTATGAAACTTGGCACCTTTCTATATGATCTCAGCTCTTTTATCCGTGACGCCACTAACTGAAGGAAGGTTTTGGTGGGATTACCCTAACACCTTCTAGGAGATATAAGAGATTTGGGGGTGGCCTTGGCTCATCATCAATGACATTAAAAGGCTGATTGTTAATCAGTCCACTGTAAGTAAAATATATCTCACCCAGGTGATATACACTCCTCGGGCACGCTGATGCAAGCAGGATGGTTTATATGTGAGTCGATGAAGTCCTTGCCCGGCCGAGCGTCCAGGATCATCACCTTCACTTTACCGCTCTTCAGGATCTGGTATAGGAGCTCACTGCTGATGATTACCTCGTCTGGATCTGGAACATGTTATGAAAGAAGTCTATCAGCCTTTTCTAGGCAATGGACTCTCTACTGTACCATAAAAATATACTTATTTTAAATAAATCTTTATAACATATGCATCACTATTTACAATAAATTACCAGAAGACATAAACAAGAACTTAATGGAAATATCTTTAGGAAAAAATCTTACGTTACTTGAATTTTTTTTCTAGACTTAATGTAAATGAATATATAGAAATTTGTATTGTAACAGTTATGTTACAATTGTTATTAGAAGTACTAGTTATAGTACTTCTAATAATATATGACTCACAATATTTGCACGCCTCAATAACACTTATGAGCAAGTATTAATCAACATGCGGGGAGTGGTGTTTGATATGGGTCACTAATTGATTTCCATGATGATAGCAACCCTAGAAAACAGGGAGATTCTTAGTTCTATTATGAGCCCTAATATGGCTTGCCCAATTAGCTGTAGAGTGGTGTAATCAGTTGCGGTAATGGGAAACTATTTACCAATGCAAAGATGGCCATTTACTCCATAAATGATTACATCAATGATGTCAATGCTTAGCCGTTGGAGGCTACATTGTTCACCAAGATGTAAGGACCATTTTCAAGCTTTTGGCTGAAATGAATGTATGTCCTTTTCATCAATAACTTGTAACGTCTCACGTACATGTTTATTTATTTTCTGTTACTGTTATTATCATTTTATTACATTTCACAATATTATATGCATTTTCTTAATTATATACAAAACAGTGTCTATTTCATATAAGGTCAAATATACAAAACAACTTACAATTACACATACGATAATATACATACTTAATAGCTACTTAAATTACTTTTAATGTTAGCCTCATAGCAACGATAAGGCGTTCAACAGATTTTACTACAAGTATCTATACCGGTTCGCATGACGCTGTACACGTTCGCCGCGCTGATTGGCCGATGGCTATTCTTTTGTTCGGGGTAGAACATTCGAGAGCGCGATGCGGTTGCTCAGCTCAGCAGAGCCGGGAATTCCCCTTGCCCGCGACGGACGTGTGCCGAGTGCGTTCACTAGCTACCTACGCTACGTACGCTTAGTGTCTTCATACTATTCTTTTGTTCGGGGTAGAACATTCGAGAGCGCGATGCGGTTGCTCAGCTCAGCAGAGCCGGGAATTCCCCTTGCCCGCGACGGACGTGTGTCGAGTGCGTTCACTAGCTACCTACGCTACGTACGCTTAGTGTCTTCATACGTGCTGACTCCGGCTCAAATCAATATTTTCCGTGATACCTATGTATTTTTATTACGCTTTAATAATAACCTGTGTTAATTTATATATCATCTTGCCACTTTAGAATAATATTTATGGTGAGAATCCTGTTTTCAGAGAGGATTCTTTGTACCTTGTAATTTTTATCTATCTTTCTTTCACTTCATGACATGATCGACCCGCTAAAATATTTATCAGCATATTGCATTTCATTTTGCCAACCTTACATTTTATTTAGTTCTTTCCACACTGCTTTGTAACTCCGTCCTGATAGTGAACCACCTCTGCACCAACTACCTACTTTCTCAGTTTCTCCTCAGAGGCACGTCAATACGGGGGTGTTCACTATCAACGGAAAGCTATCAGAACAAAATGTTTACTGTGGACATTTATTCAGAGGGTCCGACACTAGGGTTCTATATGTAAGGAATCTGTACATTCCCTACGCCTAACACGGCTAAGATCCACCATCTTCGACGGCTGACATCTGCCTATTCAGCTTCACTGTCTGTGCCCACCAACCAGAGCAGCCTTCAGGACAGCCAGGATAGTACTGGACCACGAAGTAAAACCAGACAGGCATAAAACCCTACAATCTTTTTTGTATTAATATATTTATTTTGTAGCTGACGTTTTTGTTTAATTTAACTTCTTACCACCAAAAACGAAAATGCCACAAACTAGGGTATAAAACAATAACAATCTTACCTGGTAACCCCACAGTAGGTTCATTGACGGGCACCACTTCCATGGCCTTCTTTCTGTTCTCCTCAATTTTCTGCTTTATCATCTCATTATCCTTTATGTCGTTCAGGCGCTTCACTACCTGTTCTCGGGAATACCTGAAATATTTTATATTATTAAGAGCCTGCAGTGCCCCACTGAGGCGCAAAGGCCCCACTTTACATTCCTCTCTATTGATGAAATTATGGCAATTGCATTATTTATGTCTCTTTCAGGGTAGTGGAATGGGTAGTCTTAAGTTGTTCATAATATTTGTAAAGGAGAATATCTAAAAACTCTTTGTAAATTAATAGAATCATAAAAATAGTAAACACTAAAGAGTCCACAAACTAACTATGAAAAAAGAACATTCTTTATGAAGGTGTGCAGTTATACAACAGCTTACCCGATAATATTAAGAACTGTTTATCTACGCACATATTTAAAAAAACCGCCAAGTACGACTTCAGACTTGACTCGCACACGAAAGGTTCCATACCTTAAAAGTTACTGATTTTCAAAAAACTTCAAATTTTCACTTGTTCAGGGACCCCTTTAAATTTTAAACTTTATTTTATATCTGTTATTATAACAGTTGAAGTGTTACTTAATTATATAAAGTTTCATGTGTCTACCTATTGTAGTTCAAGAGCTTTTGAGCAAAAATAGCCAAAAAAATCATGTTTATTGTATGGGAGCCCCCTTTAATTTTGATTATTTTTGTTATAGCAGCAAGATAAATACACATTATCTGAAAATTTCAACTGTCTACCTGTTACGTTTCATGAGATATAGACACGTGACAGACGGACGGACAGACAGCAGAAACTTAGTAATAGGGTGCCGTTTTCACCCTTCGGGTACGGAACCCTAAAAAAGACTGAAACAATATATTTATGACAAGATCTTTTAAGTTAGCTTAACAGTCCAACCATTATTGTAAAACTTGCTACTACAATTATTACCGAACTGTTGTAGTATAATAGAATTAATTAATTAAGATAGTACGTAAGATTATTGTATGTGCTCATTTAAGCCAACATTGTTTCTTCTTATTAGGGGATCTTTTGAGTAAACAAATTTATTCAACTGAAACTGAACTGAATATTTAAAGAATTAATACTTTATTGTATGTGAATAAATAAATATTTTATTGTAACATAACACAAATAAAAAAAATCTTATATCTCAATCTAATATATAAACAGTGCAATAGGCAGCTTTATTGCTTAAAGAGATTTTTCCCAGGCAACCTCAGGATGAACATAAAATTAAATTATGTTGGACACTTCACACAGCGTTTAGCATCTAGTTATTTAGTGGAAACATAGGCTTTACAGTTTGTTTATAACAAGAAATTTGTTTATCCTCTTGTACCAATAATGGATCTACACAAGATGAATTCTGTTGATGGTTGACATGGCATTTGTTTATCCTCTTGTACCAATTATGGATCTACACAAGATGAATTCTGTTGATGGTTGACATGGCATTTGTTTATCCTCTTGTACCAATTATGGATCTACACAAGATGAATTCTGTTGATGGTTGACATGGCATTTGTTTATCCTCTTGTACCAATTATGGATCTACACAAGATGAATTCTGTTGATGGTTGACATGGCATTTGTTTATCCTCTTGTACCAATTATGGATCTACACAAGATGAATTCTGTTGATGGTTGACATGGCATTTGGTCAAAACATGAAGTACCTACCAATTATACATTTATAATGTATATAACATTATAGGTACCCACATCATACCGCATTCATATATGACATCTATGAAAGCACAAAATAGGGAATTATATTACCTATTGCAATTTTATGAATTTAGGAGGAAATCACTCTTATTGCTACAAAAATCTAACAAAATATTGCTTGATTCAATGTTTATTTGTTTTATTTATCTCACCTGTCAATCAAGCTAATCTTCAGATTCTCAGCAGCGTCCAAAGCCTTTGTGGGGTTCTTCACACCAAGCATGTTGTTGAAGTATGACTTATCCTTCAGATATTCCTTGTCTTTGCTGATAAAAGCCACCACCCGCAGGTACCTCATGTAAAACACGTACGAGTATTCTTCATCGCCCTTGGTTCGGTGCTCCTCTGCGCTCTCGAACAGTTTCTGAGCAGTTTTGCATAACCTACAACGTTTATTGCGATATCTTTAGTCTCAAGCTATTTTACAGGAAAATTTTGGGCTTGCAATGGAGGAAAATACTTACAGCGTCGCTCGTTTCGCCTTTAAGTCGGGAACATTGTGCATTTCATCCAAATCCTCTATGCATTTTCCAAGGTGAAGCTGAATAATTCTTCTCTTCTCTTCTGTCATTTTGTTTGTTTGGCCCAAGATAGAGAGTAGGGCTCGAAAGTATTGTAAATAAAGGACACTGATCACTACATTTGTAACAAAAAACACCGAGATAATAGCAAAAATTCACTGCAAACAATAAAATTACGAATCTATCTGAAAATTCTGAAAAATGTCATGTTTTTACTTGGCTGGCAGATTTTGGCATTTTGCACAGATATTTTTTTAGGGTTTTTCAAACATGAACAAAGTTATCCTTCTTCCACAGAGAAGAAAGTTAGTGGACAAAATTGGGGCAAAACTATTTTTTTTGGATTCCAATTATATTCTCAACCGAATGAAACACCAATGAATAAAACATGTGGGTACACAATCGATGAAAGTGTTCTGTTATTGCAAAA
The DNA here is from genome assembly GCA_963662085.1 of Eupithecia inturbata. Classification (NCBI taxonomy): domain Eukaryota; kingdom Metazoa; phylum Arthropoda; class Insecta; order Lepidoptera; family Geometridae; genus Eupithecia; species Eupithecia inturbata. The sequence continues at coordinate 965,591 of OY759196.1, read as the reverse complement.
TAGCAAAATAGATTTTCATAATCTGTACTAAAAAAATCGGATCGTTTGTTATTGCCTTATTATTTTGTTATCTGTGACCGGCACTTCTTGTAATTTTTGACATTTGGCAATTTGACACTTGACGTGTACAGTTAATAGCAAAAGTTGATCATCGTTTGCTAAAGTATATTAATTTGGACTCTATGAATAACAGGTGGTAAGGTTCAGGTTCCTGCTTCCAGCTTCCTATGTTCGTCGTCGATAATTTTTCGCTGATCTCTGTACATAGTAAATAGCGCAGCGCAAGTTTTCATGCGCAGTGAGGTATTCCTGAATTTTCCCGGTCGATCGCGGTTTCCCATTAGTTTTCAGCTGATCACGCGTTTCACAGGCGCACACCAGTCCTTCCGCGTCGCGGGTCATGTGCGATTCTGTCGCTGCATAGTGAAAATTGCTGTGTGATTGTGTTGTGTAGTTTCGAATCGAGTGCTTGTGAAAATGTTTTCAGGGCTCACGAATCAGGTCAGTTCGTGGATGGGGGCTGCGAAGGGCGAGCCTCAAGACGAGGAGGTCCCTACTCCCACGAAGGAGGTGACGGGCGAGCCCTCCGTGACAGGCGAGGGCGAAAAGACGAGGTAAGCGAGTTTCTTTGTTTACATTTTTGGATTCGTCCCGCTCCACTGCATTTCCTTCTCCATTACTAATTTTCTGGAAAATCGTTATGTAGGTATTTGTTATGTTTCATCTACTACTTCAATCCAGCTAGGAAGATGGGCGTAGAACACAGGGAACCTGATTATAAAACCCCTACTGACAGTTTTCATTAGAAACAGGAATCTATTTTCCATAATGAGACTTATTGTATAGCAAAGTAGGTCAAGGTGGTATTGATCTGTTGCAATCCAGACCACTAGACTGCTACTAGGGAATAGAGGTCATTATTCTCTATTTGTTCTTGCATAATTTGACAATATTTAATTTATATTACACCATTTTATGACTCATTGTTGTAGTGTTTCCTTTACATACTTTCATATCTGTTCCATTTAATTCATAGATTTCTGTTTGGAATAAATTTGTACAAGAGTGTTAGGTAGTCATCATCATCATCATCATCATCATCATTATCCACAACTAGAATTTACCCACTGCTTTTGAAAATGCTAATCCAACAAGAAAATCACTAATAAGAATGTATAATTTATCCACCAGCAGTCCAACTAAACCTGGCAGCAAATTGGAAATGATCACCAACGTCAAGTCACAAATGACAGGCTGGCTCAGCTCCGTGCCAGTCCCTGGTCTCCGGAAAAACGAAGCTCCCCCTGCGGAGCCAGAACCCACCCCCGCCGAACCCGAAGTAGCCGAGACCAAACTGGAAGGGAAGGATGACGATGATAATTCTAGGTATAATAGGTACGAGGGGTTTGGCAGATAATTGAGTCACTGCTGTTGTTTGGTTGCTGCTTTTCTTCGGTTCTAATCAGTTAACTGATCTGATATCAGGTGAGTCAGATCACCTATAAGTTTTTGGTGGTTGGCCTTGGTATCTCTTCATTTTAAAGAAAGACCTCAGCATGTTTATTTTCTGGTTCTGACTCTGGGCACCTAATTTTTCCAGCTGTGGAAGTGCTTAAAGGTGGTTGCTCTTCTCCTAATACCTACTGCATGGTTTTATCTGGCAGTTAATTTTTACTTAATTCAAAAAGTTTCATATCTGTTAATTTCAGTTTTACTTAAAAATCTCCAAAGTGATCCAAAAAATAATCATCATGAAAATATTAAATGCTTGTAATACCCATCACATTGATAAAACTTCAACTATGTATAACAATTAAGTTACGAGGCCAACCAGACAAATTATTCTCTATTTAATCAATTATTTATTCAACTATTAACCACGGATATTGCTTATCCAGCAAAACTATAATCAGCTTATTGCAATGGTTCATGCAGACACAGCTTCAGTGCACTTTCCATGGACATCATGAACAATGCACAAAATATGCACTAATATTAGTAATCTCCTCACTTTTTTCTATGGGCTAGCAACCTAAAGAGGATCTTCTCCAGACGTCTCGGTTCTGAGCTGTCTCTCGCCAGCTAGTAGCGTCAAGCTCGCGGAACTTTTTAACAATATTTCGTCATTTTCCGGCAAAGTAATCGACGGTGCTACGGAGTTGCGTTGTCTACGTTTCTTTACGTTTTGTCAAGAATCAATTCTATCGCTTGCGGGGTTCGAGATACTGTTGCAACTGTGCATCAGGTATCATCAGGTAACAGTTAGAAATTTAATGCCCAGGGAATTTTTTTGTGCCTGTGCTAGCCAAAAGTTGAGTTTTGCGCTGGGTAGGTGATTTGGTGAATGCGCGATCTTGTAAGGATTTGTTCTGTAGGTACTCTTAATACTTAGAAGGTACATACAAACTTGGAGATTAATGTGCATACAAGTGAATGACGTTTTATGACAAGGGAAGAATTTGTAACCAGGGAAAAAAATAAAAGTTAAGATTTACGCAAAGATATTTAATACATGCGCGATAAAGGGGTTTGAAGATTTTTGTATGGAGGAACAAGGGTCACCAATCAGTGAATTTGCAGTAGGTACTCTAAATACTTAAAAGGTTCAATTGTACAACCATAAATATTTTCCATTCTGTTATTTAAAAACCTTCAGTAAACTGTTATGACTGTCGAAGTCATTGACTAACATTCCTACAAGATACGTACACTGCATGAAAATCGCAAAAAACTGAACACTTTCAAACTTCTGCACAATCTTTTGCAAACTCATTTAATCTGCTCAAACCCCATTCTTATTTATTTGTCATTTTTATGCATTTTCGATGTTTTCTATGTACTTATTCTAATATTTACTCTTATACGTAAGTAGGTATAGATTTTCATTCGAGAGATAGACCACATAAAGGTAATGTAGCGATTTTACTAAATAGATCTTAGATTTTTCGAATCAATTATTAACAAATCTTAAACATACATCTTGGCGATTTCAGGCTAGACCTTTCTGACATGGCCTACATATCTGCCCAGAAGAAACATTAAATGAAATTAGTGTATTTCCCAGCACAAGCCAGTAGGTGCCTATTCCTACAGTAGTGTCGATTCTGTTGTTGTAGAATTTGCTAAAATTAGGATTCTATGTTTGAAAAATTAGACTGGCAGGTTTAAAATTAGGATGACAGATCTAAAACAACTCAGCTTAGTTAAAATAGCTATAACCCTATTCATTGCTTTACATTTTAGCTATGAATAGAAACGTCTACGTTATTTTAGCAGGCATCTATTTTGGTCATGATTAAAATTTATAGGCAAAATGCTAAAAGCCACTCCAAAAATCTATTCATATAAACATTAGGGTACATAAAAGTTGTAAACACCTTTTTGATACTAGTGCAAATCGATAAATACGCTCCAGAAAGTTTATTAGACAAGTTATTTTTAGATAACACCAAAACTGTTGTCAATTTGAATTTTGAAACGATATCGCATTCGTAGTTTTTGGAACAGACCTGGTGAAAAACGGGCAAATTCTTTTGTGAAAAGTGAAACATGGATTTTGTGGTAGCTGCAGAGGTGAATTTAAGGGAAAGATAGATAGATAAGAATTTTTATTAAGTTCACACACAAACAGCACAGGAAAACATAACAAATCAACAAACACAGTATTTAGGTAGGTATACATAAGGAGGCAGGCACACAATTATAAATAACAGACTAATAAAAAAAAATGAAAGCATAAGAAATACCTAAATAGCTACCACCTGCGTGTAGGCATTTGCTTGTTTGGTACCTAGCCATCATCACGGGTTTCATCTAGCACGCCTAGAGTTTTGTTGCTGTATACCATGAACCCTTAGGTACCTTATTGATAAATTCAATTTACTGCGTAGAGAAAAGTTAGAAAAATTATATTTATCAATCTACCTTAACCTCGCACACACTGATGATTGGATTTTTGGAGAAGGCAGGCAGAAACCAACGCAACACCAACTACTCAACTCAGAGAGGTTTTGCGATTATCAAACACGTTCTAATTTAGCTATTTTTGGGATCTGTTTATAGAATACTATAATTTTTAAGTCAACATAATTTAGAACATTTAGAAATCGTAAAATTTAAGTTAGGAATCCTAAAACAACAGAATCAACACCAGTGTAATAACTGGTAAACGTTCAAAATATCTACAACGTGGCAATTTCGAAGGCTAACAAAAGCCTAACTGAAGTTTCCAAAGCCGAGGCGTATAAGGCGTGCCAAGACATAATGTTTCATGAAATCAAATTCAAAGACAATATTTCTTAGGATCTTTTCTTAGGAGCTTTAGCTCAAGCCAATAATCTCTTATAATACAATAACTGGTTGTTTTCAACAGCGCTACCGGCGGCGCCGACAGCCGACCGGGCTCTACTGGTGGCACCCCCACCGAGGAGCAACCAGCAGGAGTTGGCAATGGTAAGTCCTGAGGATACTACTTGTATAGTTAAGAATATTACAGCTACTTATTGAATGCTACTATGTAATATTCCTATTAGGCCGCGCTCACTTTGGGCACGGTTTCGTCCGCATTTGATTCGTGCGGAATATGCTCGAATGATCCCAACCTTCCAAGTACTATGGGAGCGCGCAGACTGCGTGAAAAGGATATCGTTTGGGGGTTGTGGTGGTAGATGGTGCTGGTTGATCTCCAAACTGCCAATTGAGATTGGTAATTGGTATGGTGCTTGGTTGGTGGTCAAGGAAAGTCACTGGTGTGGTATGGCCACATGTTTTTGATGTATACAAATACTCAGAAGGTGTGTTTTGGGCAGCGGGGAGGGCGGAATGTAAGCCCGTCCAGTGATACCTGTCGAAAATCCACTTCAAATTATAATTTACTCTCATCCACCACAAATACAGCCTGCGTGTAGGCGTCTATTCTTCAGCACACATCTTTACCTCCACGGCAAACCTACGAATCTGTTTTTGTTGTAGTACTATGTCAAAATCACAAAAACTGCAGATTCGTAAGTTTGCTGCAGAGGTGACGACATACGTCCACTGCTGAACGGGCCTTCCCAAAACGAGGGGGGTTCGAGGGGGGTTTTGTCATAATCACCACGCTTGGCAGGAGAATTGGTGATCGCAGACTAGGTATATTACACAGAAGGAAGCTGCTGGCCTTGGTAGGCTAGCCTAGTCGCTTCTTATGACATTCAGGGGCTTAGTTAGAAGGGTCGTTTCTTACACCACGACTGGCACAACGGCCATGGGTATGAGCCAGTACGTAAAGTATAATTAAAACAGAAAGTGTGGAGCTGTTTAGTTGGAAGGATACGGATTAATGGCTATGATTTCAGGCTACTATCAGATGACTATTGCATAGAATACTGCTTAAATCGAATTAAGTAATGTTTATGAAAGGTTCGGATGTAAGCGGGTTAACTACGAACCTTTCCCAGTACCTACTCATGCCCTCGAATATAAATAGGACCAATTAAGAATGAATCCGTCAGGTTTTTTTTATAGTTTGCATTAGTAGGTACACTGGTAGTCTGGTACATAGATATTTTTGCTTGGATAATGAATTCGTAATTTATTTTTCTGTTCCGGCTGTTTATTTTAGTTATTATTGTTTGTTTTATTATGTTTTTGTTTGCTAATATTTTTTCAGATGCGCAAAGTAAAAAGTATTTCTCAGTTGACGCCATCGAAGTTCCTGACATGCTAGAGCGTTAGTATTATTTTATGTTATTTTTATCATTTTGTTGTTTTTATGAAAAATTAACCGTAGCCACCGATAACGGTGAATCATCTTTTGGTAAACACGCTTGTCGGAGTCGTTTGATTTAATTTCACGTTCACTATGCAACAAATGAGCTGTTTATTTAAACAAAACACAAACATTTGAAAATTTGACACAATGATGACAAATTAATTTTAATTTGTCATCATTGTGTCAAATTTTTCTGTATTCTGATGTGAACGAAAATTTAAAAACGTGTTTGCATAAAGCCTATTTTCATTCAAGCCCTATCAGATCCGACACCCGTCGTCGTATATCGTGTCTGTTGACACGATAAATGCCCAACCCATCAGGGTACGCCCCAATGGGAAAAACCAAGGCCATGAAAAACCAGGGTGGAAGTAGTCCTTTCAAACTCAAGATAAGCATTTTCAACAGCTGCTTGTTCGCCATGGCTGCTGTGGCCCTGCGCTTTCTTCGATCGACCCTAAACGGCCCAACTCTAGTCCAGCCGGGCTGTGATGCGCGCCGCGACAATATTTTGCCGTGCATTTGTTTAATATTCGCAAGAAAAGCGAGCAGAATTTTGTGGTCGGGACGCGTTTTGTTAGTGTACGGGTCAATTTTATTCCTGACGCCATCTTCCTCCACAGTCACCACCAAAGCCCTGGCCGGTGCGAAGTCCCTCGGAGGGTTCCTGTACTCCGCCGTCAACAAGGCTGGCGCCAAGGTCAGCGAGACCACCGCCAAGATCAAGAAGACTGTCGAGGAGAACGTACGTATTGCATTCTTTTGTAGCTTTACCTTAAACTTATCTATAAGGAAGCTGGTGTCAATTGTTTAATTGATAATTCGATTACTTGATAGGTACTTCTAACCTTAAAACTCACTTTGTTGCCGCGTCTTTTTATATGCAATTTAAATTAGGTACCTACTTGTCGATTTGAAATCTTTGAATTAATATTCATAACAATTACTTCTGAAACTTGACGCCAAGCAAGCGAGTTTTAGTTATTTGTGTCGTGATTTGTTTACAAACATTCTACATAGAGTTTGGCTGGTATATAGATATAGCATCAGGCGAACCAGTGTTTATTTCAAGTGTAAAGGTGTTCTTTTATTGTAAAAGATAATCAAATGGTTAAATTTTAATTTACTTTTTGATAGAAGTGTTCATAGATACAACGTCAAAGAGTTGCGGACCTCACCATTATGTGGGTGAGTTTTCCGTCTCTCCTTTTATATTTCTCTCCTTTTTCCTACCTCTACGCTTAACCTTTCAGGAGACAATAAGATGTCATAACAATGAATAAAACGGTTATCTTATACAGCTAACCCGTGAATAGAGAGTGCCTCAGGCCAGTACATTAAAGGCTTGCTGATGATTTGTTAGCATCATCAGCAAGCCTTTCCACAGTTACCCGCACGTGTGTGTCTTGTCTCCAATTCTTAACCGCGGAATGTAGAGGTCATCTTAAACAGCTCATCTGCGAAGTCACGCCTAGCACTCAGTCGCCAGTGAGCCATTACCGTCCTCTATAAAACTTAATGAACAAACATTCCCGAGTGAGCTGTTAGCTTAAGTGCGGGCCAGGATTTTACTTAGGCTACTGTGAGTTTTTATTGCTGCTTTTCTGGATTTTCTTATACCTAGTGTTAGCCGAAATTCGTGGTATTGCGACACTAAACTCAGGTTTTCAACATTAAACGATAGTGATAGTGTTACTTTTTTTATAGTCCTGGTGATATTCGGAATAATTCTGAAAACTAAATATCACTCTGTGTAGGCCATCATATCCTCGACCAAATAGCTAGCTAGGGTAAAGGTTAACTTTTATGGCATACTAATATACGATATTTGGTGTATCATGTATTCGATATACAGGGTGGCTTTTTGAGATGGGAGTGGATGGCCAAATCAGATACTATGAGAGTTAGAGAAAAGTCGTGAAAGGAGTCATGTCCTCGATTGATGAGAAAACAAAAACTGCATACTTATATATTAGGTCCTTACATATGAAATTGGCGTTTTTCGTACTGGCCACTTTAATCACAAATTTCTCCTCTTTGGTAAGGAATTCCAAATTCAAATTTGTACAGCTATAGACTCATGTATTTGTGCTTCGATGATCGTCATTCATTTGTTTTTTTTCTTCTGTTTTTTTCTGTTTGCGTCACTCATTTTACAAAATGGAAAACTTAAAATATCGCATTATTTACGAGTACGAGTTCCGCCGTGGCACTAGTGCTGCGGAAACAACTCGAAGGGTGAATGATGTGTATGGCGGTCGTGTTGTAAAAGAAAACACAGTTCGTTTTTGGTTCCAACGTTTTCGTTCTGGAAATTTTGACCTGCAGAACAAGCCCCGTGGACGGCCTGAGACTCAAGTTGATAATGAAGAGTTGAAGGCTATTGTGGAAGCGGATCCATCGCAAACCACGTCCGAGTTAGCTGCAGGCTGCGATGTTAGTGATAAAACTGTTTTAATTCACTTGAAGCAAATTGGGAAGATTAAAAAGCTTGAAAGGTGGGTACCTCACGAATTGACTGAAGCAAACCGGCAAACGCGCGTCGACTGCTGCGTTACATTACTAAACCGGCACAATAATGAAGGTATTTTAAACCGAATCATTACCTGTGATGAAAAATGGGTTCTTTACGATAATCGGAAGCGCTCAGCGCAATGGTTGGATCCTGGCCAGCCAGCCAAATCCTGCCCCAAGCGAAAATTAACCCCAAAAAAGTTACTTGTAAGCGTTTGGTGGACTAGTGCCGGTATTGTTCATTACAGTTTTCTCAAATCTGGCCAGACTATTACGGCTGATGTCTATTGTCAGCAATTGCAAACCATGATGGAAAAGCTAGCGGCTAAACAACCTAGGCTGGTCAATCGCTCCACGCCACTGCTGCTTCACGACAACGCTAGACCACACACTGCGCAACAGACGGCTACTAAATTAGAAGAGCTTCAATTGGAAAGTCTAAGACATCCTCCGTACTCCCCGGACCTTGCTCCAACAGATTACCATTTTTTTCGAAATTTGGATAACTTCTTGCAAGGGAAAAAATTCAACTCCGATGGGGCAGTCCAAATCGCCTTCAAAGATTTTATTGATTCCCGTCCGACTGGTTTTTTTAGTAAAGGGATCAATGAACTACCTATAAGATGGCAAAAGTGCATAGAAAATAATGGTTCATACTTTGATTAATTAAATATATTATATTAAAAAATATTCGACTTTTTGTTCCTCCCATACAAAACGCCAATTTCATATGTAAGGACCTAATATGTTTATTTACGGAATTTTTCAATGCAGCAACCACTCCTTCAGCTAAGGCTGTTCGACCACGAACACTGCATAAATCATCATACGTGGACCATGACGATGATCAGATAGGCCCTTAGGTTGTTGTTGTTGCCCGCATAAAAATCTGATCGACTTCCAATAGACTTTATCGATCCTACAAGCAATAGCCAAAGAATGGCACAATACCCGAAGCTAAATTTGTCAGTTAACGAGCAATTTCTGCCTTTTCCTCGCGGAGCACTCAATGAAGAGGAAAGAGTCAGGCTGTGGCGATATGGCCGCGATAAAAGTTTTGATTGGATTAGACCCGACCTGCGGGGCTGCGGGGCTTTGCGATACCTACAGTTACGGAGATATCAAGGGTCACTCTTCGAACCTATTTCGAAGAGCGACTCTTGATATATCCGTACCTAAACAGTTGGTATTCAAATCGTTTGTGCGACTGACTACGACCACTCAGACTCACCCACCACTCAGACCACGCAGGCTGGTCGTATACTCTATCTATAGGCCGGATTGATTGGTGGGTTTGTTGTTAAAAATGCATAATAATTAAGGATTTTGGAAAATTTGATCATGAGATCAATATTTTAGTTAGGACTAAACGAACATTCATAGACGTTTTACTAATTTCTAAGTAATATTATTTCGAATTCAGGCACGTTTGGTAATAAATGGTAACAAAAAAAAAATACCGATTAAAAAGTCTGAGAAAAAATTAATACTGACTAAATTTAGATTTCTAAAACCTGATCAATATTTAAACTACAAAACAAAATAGATAAACCTTAGCTGTTTTAAGATCTCTACCAAATCTCGTTACTAAAGTTTCCCCCCTTCCCTGTAAAACGCATCAACGTAATGACCAGCCCTCCCCTGTTACATACAGAAAAGCTTTCAAGGAATACACGCCGCCTGATTGAATTACTCTGCAAATACTTGCAGTACATAATACTGTTATCTCGAGAAAGCTTTCAGAGTTTCCAAGGTTCTTTTATAATTGCAAGTTCTAATGGAATTCTCGGCGTAACTTTAATGGATAGGCAGGACTTGGATATCGATTACTAGAAGGTACCTACTTTGTTCTCATGATGCTCTAATATCCAATTACCCTTCATTTATGTGCGTTGTTAATATTTTGTGATAACCAATTTTAAATTATTTAGCTTTGAGTTACGAGGGTGAAATTTTGCATGCACCGAAAGGGATTTTTGAAAATACGTAAGTGATTTTCTTGAAATGGAACTAGTGTACCATGGTTTCGACTCAAGACTCTCAAGCAATTTTGTACAACCATGGCAGATCTACTTATGTATATATGCTATGGTTGTACAACAAAATTGCTTGAGATTTACGGGAGTATTTCTGTCAATTCGCTTTCGCGTGTTCTATAACTTCAGAGTAAACACACCATCTGAAGATGACCTGTTTCAGTTCCTTGGCTGAGCTGGCTATGCGTTACCTTTAGCAATTCTGCCAATGTACTTTTGTAGATAGCATCTTGAATTCGGAAGAAAAGATCTTGCTCTACCCCAATAATAAAAGTTCTTGGCAAACCCGTATTTCATAATAAATTTGTGAATAAATGAAGGAATCCATGTGGCTTCATCGTCTCAAATTCTTGTGCTGTACTGTAAAAATTTAAGTTCTGCAGTAACAACAAAAATCAATCTCATTAAGAACGTCTTCCGGGTTTTTTGAAGTCGTTTTAAAAAGTGTCAAACTTTAGCAGATACTTCAAGATGACTTGATACTACGATATTTTAGAGACTTAACAGTTGAATGGTTGTAATTCCTCCGCTCCCCAAGCCTTTAGACCTTGGCTGCGGGCCAGTAGAAGAACTGGGGCGAGTCATAATGCGGCATGACGTAACATGTGACGGATGGGAAGTGAATCGTGTGGGACAGGGGAAGGAGTGAAGTGATTGGATTAGTGACCTTATTATTCAGACGGTTGGACATGTTATTGATCATGCGAGATCGATCTAGAATTGATAAGAGATTTGTCTATGGTGAGATTGTTTTCTGCCCACGTTCTATTACACGTTTCATGATTAGCCTAAGTTAATCCCTTTCAAGATCGTAAACAAGATCTTAAAGCATGTGTTTTAATATGATTAGTGCCTTTTTGATTTTTTTATTATTTAAGCATATTTGCATGCGCCATGATTACTTAATATCTAAAGGGCTTTAAGGGTAATTATTAGAAGCTGTATTATTTTTGCGTCCACCCCAAGAGTCTTACCTCTATAACACAATCATCTACAACAAGTGTTTATTTATTTTTAATCAATCAAATCATACCATGATAAACATGGTATGATTTGATTAATTAAAAATCTCAAATCAAAACGCCAGTACAAAACGAGTTTACATTATCTGCCATTGGCGCCCAACGCGGTGCTACCTCTTAAGTCATAAAACTAGGTGAACTGAACCCGCATCAAGCCAGAACTAAATTAATCTATTACTATCGCCTCGCGCCGGGTAAGCCAGTAAGCCGTTTAGCTGTGACGTCTATCTATCTATCTAATTATACGAATGTAGATATCGCAGGGTTGAGGTATTGGCGCCCCAACGTGGGGCGAAGATCACGTACAAGATGCTAAATTGCGTTTTTTGTGGGTGGATGGAATGGATAGATATTCCTACAAAATGTGTATTCAGTCTTTCTTTGATTGGAACGCGTAATTTTTGATAGCTGTAGGCTAACTATTACCATTCCAATGTCGCTGATAGTCCCAATGCTTGGCGAAGGCTTCCTGATCCCTTCTCTAGTCGCGATACTGAGGCAGTAGAGTCCAACTGCCTCAGGATCGAAGGTGTTAGTTCCACAGCTTCCTCGGTCTACCGCGAAGCCTCATGCTATCTTAACGGGTGGTCTTAATAATGTAGTTGAATAATAATAATGTAGGTCGTGCCGTTTTGGAGATAATAGGGAACATTGATGTGCACACACAAACATACAAACAAACATCTCACCCTGACATTGAACGCATATACATTCGACCGTCTCCGTTCCGTCGCGGGTGATGAATACATACACCGTTAGTATAATTTTCTAAAATGTAGGGTGTCCGGCAGACCGTGCGCCATATGGTAACTGGGGGTTGGTGGAACCAAGTGTAATAAATAGCTTGGCGGCATTTTTACCGTGAAAAGCCTGTCAGCCCTTTTTAAGTTTTTTATAAGTTTCCTCTTTTTTTTCTATATTTGAACTATTTACTTTTCAACACTTTGCATGCTTTATTTACCTAAATCTCACGTAAATATTGATTTTAATATTATACCCAGTTACCATATGGCACACGGTCTGCCGAACACCCTGTTTATCAAGTAACAACTCCCTATCATTTATAACCTAGAAAAGAGCAGTATAGCACCATTTAATATACAAAAAAAGTGCAAAGCTTTTTCTTTATTTATAAACTAGACATTTTGACCTTTTCTACAGCACATTGGGGTGGAATATAAAAAGGATTGGGACCCAAGTTGGAGTAAAAGGGTTGACATGAATATCTAAAACAATAAAGAAGGTTCTAACTGTTGGGCTGGTTGATTAAAGAACCTTTTTTAAAACCTATGTTGGTTTTTAAAGAGGTTTATAAATAATAAAACGGCTAGTGCGAGTCGGACTCGCGCACCGAGGGTTCCGTATAATTAAAGCCTTGCTTCTTGCCAAATTTAATGATTCTTGGTCAAAGTGAAGTACCGTAGGATTTGGACCCTGACGAGAATCTAATCGACGAGAATTTTTAAGGGATTTTTTTACTAATTTACGGTTTTCGGAATGTTTTCTCTACTTGTGCTATAAGACCTTGCTTTTTGCCAAAATTAATTATTCTAGGTCGACCAGAATTAGCCTATAGGTTTTGGTCTAGCTTCGATAGACTACGCCTTTGCGACAGAAGCCAAATTCAAAAGCTCATAGTTATTCAAAAGACATTGTTTTCGCCTAAAAATTTGCTAAATTACCTTCATTCTTTCAATTCCTAAAAGGAATGTCCTCTTGAGTATACGAACAAAAAGATTGGTACACTCATTTCATTAAAACGTGGACATTTATTTACTAGATCTCTTTGGCTTTATTAAAGCTCTATAAATGTTTCATAGATCCGTTTCAAAAATAATTTAATCAATAGCTTTTTGTTTCAAAAATAATTTATTCAATAGCTTTTCGTGGAAGATGCTAAGATTGGGGAAAAATCCTTTAATTTATATGTTTTTAATAAACTAATGATTTGTTTTGCGAACTTTGCCCTTCTTGTTCCTTTATATGAAATAATTGTATTGTTTAGAACAAACATAAAACAGACTTTGAATTCCTTAATAATTAAGGGTCTAGTTATGCAGAAAGCAGCCATATGCATATGGCTGCTTTCTGCATAACTAGACCCGTAAAATGATTTTACAATGTTTTTTAAGTTTTGCGGGACAAATACTAATCCCTCGGGAATATTTTTGAAAGCTTCTAATCAAAAACCCGAAGGCCACTGCAATCAGGTCATTTAAGTAGGTCACCTCCAACAAGGATGGCCGAACACGAACACGTATTAATAGAATGTTGCTATGACCAGCCAGATAGCTTTTACTGGACGTTTGCTTTTTAACTTTGTGAAAATCCCTATGTTTTGATTGGAAATATTGGGATTTTTATTAGTTTTTTGACGTTTTTTTTGGCGTTTGTATGTCTGCTCTTTTTTATAAAAGTAATCGTTAAGTCGCGCCCAGATTAAGTAACAAAAAATGCTATATATAAAACAAAGTTATATGTATGTAAGTATAGCACGTTTTATAATGTGGCCGTGATATGATATAACATATTAATACTGTGTGTGTGACTTGTGTGTTATATTTATAACATAAATTATATAACATGATACTTTATTAACAATGATAATTACAATCAAATAATAGAAACAAATCAGAACCAGTATTTACAATTGAAGCAATTGAGTTAACTGAAGACTTTTGCAAAAAATCTACAGGTAGCTCAACTGATCCATATCAATACCAGAATATATGTATCTTAATCTGGACGTAACCTTCGATTCCAATATTGACTAAATTTTCAGAAGAATAATACTTTCTTTACAAACCTTTGATAAATCGAAGATTTGTAAAGAGCTCCACCTAAATCTGAAACATTTAAAACCTGGCAAATTAATCTTTTGTATCTCTCATCCTGTGTAGATTGTCCAGCATTATTTATTTATTATCGACAAGTAGCCAAAGTTTCGAGTTTTGAGGGAGGCCTTTCAGAATTGAGATGAAAACAGGATAAAAAAACAGACAATAGTAATATCTTCAAGAATATGTAAATCTTCGTCTAATAAGTTGACGGAGATTTATATATTCTAAGCCTGGTAGGTACTAACCGGTGTTACGGGGCGTGCTGTACCATTCGCAGCGAGCATGATACGTTACGCCGTCTGCTAAAGTCCGTCTCGTTGCACGTTGCGAGCGTCTTCTTTCCCCGTACTTACTGCACGAACACTCGCTGTGTAACATATTACGCAGCGAGCGCGTTACGCCTCGTAACGCCGGTTAGTGCTTACCATAGTGAAATAAAACTTCCTAGACATGCCGTGAATCTCCAAGTCCACCCACCACACCTTCCGGCTTAAGTATTCTATTAAAACATCAAAGCGGCTACAGAGCAAAGCTCTGTCGCAATTTCCCCCGTTGATAAACTAGACTCAATAGAGGTAGCGTTTACTACAGGCGCAATTGAGTTTGTGTATGTGTCTTTATCTAGGTTCGATACCAACCTACATAGTGAGCGCTTTTACAGAATGGATTCTGCAGACGCTCGTACATGGATGGGTAACATTTTATGAGGTTTGAAACAAAGTCATAATATCCCTTGCGCATAATAATAATTGCCTACACTCTTCTTATTAAAATTAATTTCTGCATGTTAATATAATCTCTACTGGGCCGTTGCTGATTGTTTGTTAGTTCCCTCTGTTTTTATTTTTATGTATTAACTGTTTGAAAAATGTTATAGGATACCCGCGACTTGTCCCAGTGCGGGATCCACTGCTCCTGTATACTTTGCATGACATATATGTATGTGGAAATAAATAAATTTTGTATATGTATTTCGTATGTAAGTAAACCGATTCTGATTTTATTTAAACTTGAAATTGGTCCGTATATTCTATTATTGGTAGTTAAAGTAGTAAGTTTAACTTAAATTAAAGAATTGCTTGAAATAAGGAGCCAAATATCCAGCACCGTGTGTGTTTGTTAGGTACTTCACGCCAAAACTAGTGAACGTTTCGGGCTGAAATTTAGATAAAGATAAAGATAAAGGTAAATTTATTTGCTTCAACATAATGTAGGTTACAGTTGTAGGTCTTAAATATATTAAATGTTTCAATTATGTTCTACCTTAAAATTAGGCATGCAAATATTTAAAATTATATTTGTACCTATTACTCAAATTATCCATAAAATTAAATAGTCAAAGTTTCAGATCATCCATTAAATGTGTGTTCTGTAATAAGTGGCACTACCACAGCTTCGGAATAGTTTTTATATTTTATGTGTGTTAGTTTTAAGGATCTATGGACCGTAGATTAAGTTAATTAAGATCTTTAACTGTTCGAAGTTGTCTGAAATAAATGATTTATTATTATTAAAAAGTCATTAATATTGTAATAGCACTTACTTACTAATAATTGTTTTAATTTAGCTTTATACATAATCTCACTAAGATTTAAAAAGGACTTCGGTATCTTATTGTAAATTTTAGATGCCATACAGACTATGCTTTTTTGTAACAGTGCAGTTTTGCGAGTAGACATACAGAGTCTGCTGTTATCTCGTCTGTTACGTACTGCAATATCAGACATTTTTACGAACAGATGATGGTTTTTTCTTACAAATAATGCAACTTCAAATATATAAAGTGACGGAAGTGTGAGAATTTTATGCTTAATAAATAATGGTTTGCAACTTTCAGTCATAGGTATGCCGAACATGGATCGAACAGTTCGTTTTTGCGCTTTAAATATTATATCCTTGTCGGTAGAGTTGCCCCAAAATATTATCCCAAATCTGAGTATAGATTCTACTGTCCCGTAATACGCAGTGAGCAATGATTGTATATTAACAGTTCTGGATAGTTTGAATAGAGCATATGCTGAACTACTGATTCGTTTACTTAGTATGTGTTAGCACAGATGTATGTAAGTCTAGACCTGGAATTACACTTAGGCTTTTCATACCACGAATCAGTTCCCATGGGATAGAATTAACCATTAAACGTTTCCATAGAAACAACGCGTGCGAAGCCGAGGTCAGAAACTAGATAAAAATAAATGTGATTCTTGTACTACTCCAACCATACACATTCATAAGCCCCACAATATCGATATTCTGCCAAGTAAACACAGAAACATCCGACATTGCCACATCTCAAGACCCGACCCCACGGCGGGCGCCAATCTAATATCTACGCTATAATTCAATGCCACGGCTAACCGGCTAACAGGATCACCGCGTAGGCAGCGACGCTAATACATTGAATTACCTGGACTGAAGTATGGGTAAAGTCGGGTAGCTTGGCGTAGGGAGATCTTTAGGGGGAGCCAGCTTTTTAACCCCCCGACGTAAACCGAGCGGTTTGTAAAACCGCTTAACACTTTCATTGCCTACGACGCACATGTTGTTCTAGCACTGCTTGTCGGGTCTCACCGCAGACCGGGTAGTTAAAGCGTTAACGTGTACATTTGTGTTTGTTTGTAAGGAATCCAAATAAAGGAACCAATTATTTTTGTAGTTGGACTTGAAAACCCAAGTCTTTAAAAGCCTTTCTGAGGCAATGATGGTGTTCATCTCTCTACACGAATTTCAAAGAGATATCGTCGAGGTCCGATTTTCGTAAAACAAGGCATTCCTCCTTTTCACCCCTGGCTACGCCCATAAATCCCAGGCCGCAGGTGTCTGAGTCTCCGATAGTGAGCTTCAACTTAACGGCTTATGTTTTTTATGAGGGAAAATATATCTGCATCGTATTTTAGTAGTTTGACTACAGTTTATGCTGGGTTTAATTTCGACGGGTTTGTGCGTCATTATTTTGCTTGGAGTATTTTTAGATATAGGTTTATTGGCTGTTTTGATAACACATTTTTATTATAGTTTACGTTTACCATGACGCAGATAATAAATAATGAAATAAATAATGCTGGACAATCCACACAGCATCATCTAACCCCAAGCTAAGCATAGCTTGTGTTATGGGTACAAGATATCTGATATAATTAATACAATACACTAGTTTTTTTTAAATATACCTACATAGAAAAAATCCAGAACACGCGGAACAAATATCTGCAGATCGTAAAAACATTTCCCCGAGGCGGGAATCGAACCCGCAACCTCCTGCAGACCTTCGCCCGCTGCCTATTCATAATCAAAGTAGGTAGTATTAAGTTAGTATTAATGTATTTGCATAAAATGTTTAGCGCACCCTGAGCCAACCCCTATTTCGGCGCAGGAACATGGAGGCAAAGCGACCTTATACAACCACCCTTTTTGTGTCACTTACCGCCATGTTATATTGTTTTGGTTTTGTTTATTTTTAACCTTGTTTTGTACCTGCGTCCAAATAAATTGTTTTTCTATTATATTCTATTCAAAGTACTTTATATAAATAAGACCGTACCTGACATTGCGATCAGACCAATCCGCTTGCCAAGCGTGGGAGCCATGTTCACTAGTGGACGTTAGTGTGCTGACATTTAGATATACAGTTGCAAGATTTGCAAGGTACGGTCAGATAGAGTTCGCAGGTACTGTGTGTGCTTTACACTTTACTTATCTTTACCTGATGACACCAGGTTTATCGAAAATAAGGTTACTCCGTCGAAATTCGCAAGAAAACAGCTTAAAATTTAGAATCTCATTACACCTCAATCTCGTCTAATCTAATACATTATCCATTACAACAAAGTACATTTGAACGCCTCAAGCTTGGCCACATTTGAAGCGAGAAGGATTTCGTTATCATAAGAAATATCTCTCATCTTATCCCGATACCCATAAATTGAGGTTTCGGATTTACATAATACATCTGTAATAATATTTTGCAGATTTTTGTGAAGGTTTCTTTTTCTTAGTATTTTCTTTGTATGGAGTTATATCGACGGGTTATGTTGGAAGTATGAATAATCTATGTAATCCTTATTGTTTACGATGTTCACATTCTCGAACGCGTACACCTATGTACATGGTTATCGGTAATTCACTGACATTGCGTGAAGCGTGAACTTGCTTTTTTGTATGAGGGATGATTTACGTAAAATTTTAAGAAATTTGGCGTCTTACCGAACCTGTGCGTGATGATGGGCAGAACCTGCATTTCACGCAGTGTAGTGAATTTACAATAACCCTGTATACATAAAGTGAATATTGATCTGCTTTATGAACATTGTGTAAAGATACATAACAACACATCAGATATAAATAGTCACGGCTTCGTGCACGAAAAGTTAAAGTGGAACCAGCGACGTGTGTAACCTCTTACTGTAGGCCAAGCACAGGGATTGTTATCTAGGGTAGAATAGATGATAATGATATCGCGGCGTCATACATTCCGAAAATAATAATATTAATATCAAATAATTTACGCATTTGATGACAAAATGATGTAATTTTTCCCTAGGCAACAATCCCCGTGCTTGGGCTACTGCATTCAACAATCAACTCGCCTTTATCTATAAATTCATAAAGTTTCTCACTCAATTCCCAAACAACTATAAACTAGGAACTAAGACTGGCTTAGCTTGAACAAGCCAATTACGACTGAGCTTGTTGAGACCTAAACTTGAGCTTGACTTCTTTAGTGCAAAACTACGGCGGCAGCCTTCTCCATTACTTCAATATTCGATTGGAAGTCACCAGCTTTAAGAGCCATTTCTTGTAATCGAGAGAATATAGAGTGTATGTGGTGGAAATTAAATGAAATATCTCTTTTTAATATTTTAAAACCTTCCAGGCTTTCAATGTAGATCCTCGTGGACGTGAAATTTTACTTAGGCTCGTTGGTTACACTATTTACACGAAGTTTATTTATTCTCCCTTAATTAAGAGCCAATTACAATAATAACTGTATTTGGTCTCAAAATTTACGATTCATTAATTTCATTATAGATGTTTGCTGTGTAGCAATACTAGCCTAACTCTGCCCAGAAGTGCAAAATTTCCTTGTATCTTCACAGGACCAAAGGTGTTTATCACATTGTCCAGCCCATTGTACGAGCTGTTTAAGTTGTTGGGCATTGACGGCCTCAAGTACAGGACTCATTGGCTTAAGGATTTCTAGTCTTCACTCATGTTTGCTTACTCTTGCATGCTCGATTAATTCTGGACCTTACGGTAGACGGTTTAATAAAAAAGCAATTTTGTGAAGCATTAGATTAATGGCCCGCAGTACGTAAATATGCAAAACAGATTTCCTTTTCATATGCCAGGGATTTCGGGAGTCGTCAAGGATTTGTTTACGTTTGTCGTGTGTCTGTTCTCAACGCTTCTTGAATATAAAACTGAACAAAAATAAGGATAACAGAAGGTTAGTAGGGATTATCTGTTTGTGAAGATTGATATTTTGTATAACCTTCAGATGCTCCCATTGTTGGGAAAAGGTCTCCCCTATTCTTCCACATTTTTCAGTCGCTTGCTGCCGCCCACCAGTCTTTATGGGAGTCACCATCCTCTTTCGGACTGCCTCGAAAAAAAACTGGGCAAAACATAATTTGTGTCACAAAATATAAAAAAAAACTAGTTAACATGATAAAAAGATAATCTCAGTTAGAAAAAGTAGATTCTGAGCATATGCTGTTTATTGGAAAATAGCAGAAAATATCTTATTTAATATCCTATCTCGTTATCTGCAAATAGCAGATAACTTCAACCCCGGACCTTCAGAATACTTCATCATTGGACCCCTATAAGGATCCACTGTCACTTCTAACATTGAAATAAATCCCTATACTGAGGGATAAGTACCCCAAATAAAGTAGAAATTCGCGATGAAATGTGAACGACAGCGATATATCTCGCGGGTTCTCGGAAACTGGAGGTTGAAACCTTATAGGCTAAAGAGGTCTGCGTCACTCCAGTGGAGAGAAAAGAGTGTTTTATTGCGTTGTCAAATAACTGAGTATTGCTCGAAGGATGGTCTGAATATAAAGATAAATAGATATAGTCAAGGATAGGAACCTTAGCTTTTACTGAAATCTTGATGCTTCAGAGGCCCTTTTTTTAGCACAAAAATACGAGAATCATCGTAAATTTAAACGAGTAAACCCTTATTACCGACTTCAAATAAAAGGAGGTTCTCAATTTGGTTGTTTTTTACAGCCAGCCACGGAATAGAAAGATAGTGCCAGCATTTATGTGAATTTCTGTCAAAAGTAGAAATGACCCTGAGTGTGACGCGCTATAATAACAAAAACGTTATAAAGATTGTAGCGAAGACTTTCAGCACGTAACTAGATGGCGCTACAAAATTTGCGCCTACAACTTTTCGCTCCTTATGTAACCCGATCACGTTATCTTATCAGTTACAAAGTTGCGGTTACATATTCTTCAATCACATCGTGCGAAAACATGCAAAAATATTATTTCCAAAGTATCAGTAATCAGTAAGTTCAAAGTATCAGAATTTTAGAAGAATCCATAAAAAAAATATTTTCTTAAACTTTGTATACCTTTAACCTTCAATGCAGTCGATAAAGGAAAGTAGGTACTACCATTTCCTCTCATAAAATGAAGTTCAGTTATATTTGTGACAGAACGACGTGATCGCAGTATTCCTGTCTTCAACCCTTATTAGTCACATCTTCCGGAGATATTATCTTGTCAATGTTGAAAGGAATACCAGTGTCGTCTATTTTACCTTTTTTCCAGGGAAGAAATTGATAGGTATCAATGTTTTATATACATATGCTTAACACTAATATTATTAATGCGAAATTTTGGGGTTTTGTGACCTCCACGATTAAACAACTGATCAGGCTGACTTGCACAGATATATTTCTATGCTTGGAATAAGTTGTAGGTGACTTTTTATTGTGGAAAACTTGTGCTTAGTCGCGGGCGGAAGTTAGCTAGGAATATTTCTTCGAAAATCCGCTTATTAATTAAGCAACCAACCAGTACCAATTTTACTATAAAAACTATCGTTGTTGACGAATTTATTACCTACGCATCTAAGCGGGTTAACAACGAACCTACCTAGTAGGTAGAGGACCTACCCTAGGGTCCTTACGTAATGAATCCCGGAAAGTTACGTTAACCTGCATCAGCTGTAAAGTTCCTGCCATCCTTTCTACAACAAAGTATAAAGTAGTGTTTCAATAAAAAAAAACACTTGTACCCCTAGTATAGGGTGTATACCTCTATGTATTATTTTCCTGAAGTATTCTTATCAGGAGATAGTTTGGAATATATAGTAGTCTACTTTGCCAAGTAACTTCGGCCCACATCTCTGTACCGCAGTAGTTTGCTTCAAACATTTGCATATAAATAGCCTAGTTTTCTAGTTCGATCCTCGTGTTCTTTGTTCTATATTTGCGGAATTTATACTATCTTCGCTGTCGAACTCGCTATCTAGGTTACAATGCGAACTGAAAAAAGCTGGTTCTATCAAAAACGTGAAAAGGAAAATGACATTGTTTCCATTATAAATAAAATCCTCTATCTCTTTTGTGAGCCGTTATTTCTGTCGTTGTTGTACCTACGTGTCATTTTTTGCATAGAATTTGTCAAAGTTTAAGAAAGAAAGAAAAGAAAATCACAACTTATTTAAACACTTGGCAAGGCAAGTTAGGACCATGCGCCAAAAAGGTGTCCAGCTAACCCGACGCTGATTTTCAGCTGCAACGTAAGTGGGAAGTTGCGTTACACAAGTTTAGTTTGATGATAATGTCCTAACGATTATAACTTTACTTTGGTATGTAACTCGTCGTTTATTTGCAAAACATGACATGTTACCAAAGCTATCATCAAAATACCAATTACTATTTCCCATTGCCCGGGAAAGTTTTCAGTTTACGATGGGTTGATCACGCGATTTCGCGATTTTACCATTTTGCCCGCAGGATGGGAAATTAAGGTTTATGTGTTTTGTGTTGTGGTGCAATCAAGGAGGGCGTTTTCTAGGTCCTATAGCTTAATTTTTTTGTGGTCTAAGTTACTCAGATCTAGATCTTTGTCAACTTAATCATGTATCATGTTACCTATGTTTCCCATCGGAACAAGATTTTTGCTTGGATCATTTTTTTTTAAAGTGTAGTATTCATTTATTTCAGATAATTTACATCCATATCACACACAAAATCAAATCACATTAAAAATTTACAAATTACAGTCAAAAAAAAATAAAAATAAGTTTAGTTAAATTAGGTTACAAATTCATTTGCATCTGCAATCTGATAAACGAATATGATGTGAAACTTTGTTTATGCTCTCTAACTTTTATTGCTATGTTTATGACTATTCTCGTTTTAGAGCTTTAAATCATAAATCTCGATGTTTCGTTTCGAAACTAGAATAACATCTAGTTTCCATAAGAGTAGAAGATACCCGAAAGGTATCCTCAAACGAATTCTCACAACTCGTACACATACAATATCTATTCATATTCGTCCAATAAATAAAATATTTCGACAAAAAGCTCCGAAATAGCATCAGCGGAAACGGAAATCAATTGATCTGCTTTTTAATATCTGATGAATATGGAACACCGTGCTTTCGCTCCGGTGAACTGAATTCAAAATGTTGTATTTTTTATAAAAGTGATACGCATGGAGCTCACACGTACGGTAGATATGACATAGTAACTTCTCCCTACTTTATGAGGTACTATTTGTTTTCGTCTGTTGACATAATCTGTAATGAAAAAAAAACTGCAAAAAGCATTGGCTAAGATGCTTAAAAAAGATAGATATTAAAAAAGGTATAATAAGGGTATAATAGTGGTTTTATTATGATTAATTTAGGATAACATACAGTAGAATACGTAAAGAATTAGAATAATCAATTTATTGGTAATAATATTACATGTCAGAATAAAAATATATTAATAATTATAACTAGATATAATAATAGAATTACAATTTTACGATTCAAATAAATTAAATTCATAGTACAAATTAAATAAATAATTAAAATATTAAGTATTCTATTTTTCGCACACACTCGTCTACACTGAAAATTCCATTGTTGTTTGTTGATAAGCGCATTAAGGACATATTTAGTTATAGAGTTTTATAGCCGAAGTAAAGGTAATTAAAGAAAAAATTTGCAAGAGTTGCCCGTTTTTATTCGAATTCGGGAAAAACTGGAAGACTGAAAACCCTTTTTCTATGGGACTTAGGATAGGGTTTTCGAAAGGTAGGGTCAGCTTTGAATATATTCCACATCAGCCTAAGCCCTAAACAATTCCCCAAGTTATTGCAGGATATTCAATTTCCAATTTTCTGAGCAGCCGCGTAGAGCCGGGTCTATCGTACCCACGAGATTTGAAATACTTAACGTTAGTCATCTTATAGTAGCTATTTTTTTGAAAATAGTATGCATTGACGAGCCAAAATGAGGTTTATGACTTTGGGTTTAATTATTCGGACTTCTTTGACTACTTGGAATAGTCCTTATGAACTTATGATGCAGAGAAGCTGGTTCTAAAATGAGCTTTATGACTTTAGAGTTTAGGCTCAATCAGACTTCTGAATTGTTATTCTTTCGTCGTCCAGTTTATTAATGAAATAGTCCAATGAAAGCAATTAGTGACTATACTACTTCATTAAATGAAAGCCAATCAGAACCACTATGATCTGAAATGAGCTCTATCACCTTGACTTTAGATTTAATAAGGCTAGGGCCTCCTTATTCCCAATTGCCTTTCTAATATTTATCTCTTTAATCTTTATCACTTCGGCTTTCGATTCAATAAATCTCATACTCCAACCCGTCGACATGCTTGTCAACGGAATACAATCCGTCGAGCGCTGGTTGCAAGCACCAATATCGTTTATCAAAGATTCCAGTACAGTGCTCATCGTCGTCAAAGGAACCTAAAAACATAACATTCAAGTTCTAATATCATTTACACACAGATTTCAGTTCAGTGCTGGTCGTGGTCATCTTTGTCAATGGAAATAAGTCCGTCACGCGTGGTCTTTAGTTTCAATATCGCTTGCCACAGATTCCACCAGTACCAGTGTCGTCTTCTTGTCGCCTGGCTCTTTGCCAGAAAGCAGAGTTCAACGCTCTCGGATCGATCCGTTACGTAACATTCTTTTGGGAGTTTTCTACCTTAGGGTACCTATGTGGGACGTTTCTTTTGTCCTTTTTAGGGTTCTGTACCCGAAGGGTGAAAACGGAACCCTCCACTGTTCGTCCGCCTGTCTGTCACAGGGCTCTATCTCATGATCCATAAGAGGTAGATAGTTGAAATTTTCAGAATGTGTATTTCTCTTGCCGCTATAACATAAATAATAAAAATAAAATAAATATTAAAAATAAAGGGGGCTTTCATACAAAAAACGTGATTTTTTGGCCAGTTTTGCTCATCGTTTGTGAAGGCTGTTTCTCTTGAACCACTATAGAGGTAGGTAGACACATGAAACTTTCTATAAATAAGTAACACTTCAACTGTAATAACAACAAATACTAAAATATAATAAAGTTGAAAATTTAAAGGGGTCAACAATTGAAAATTTTATTTGCTTTGAAAATGTTGCCTGATTTTTACGATACGGAACCCTTCGTGTGCGAGTCGAAGTTTATTAAGGATACAGTTTTATGAAAATTTGTTTAGGTAATATTTGACGGATTTTTGACAGTTTTGTGTTCTGAAAAACTGCTGAAAGACTACACGTGGTAGTTTATAAGTTGCTTGTCTGAAGGCATTTGTGTTTAATGTGAAAGAATATGTTAAAAATGACATAGAATCTCCGGAACTACGAGACTAATAGTAAAAAATCTGTAATGAATTGTTAGCTACAGTCTCTGAAAGCATTTTATCCTACCACGTGAGGGAAGCCGCGGGCAGAATCTAATAAATATGTTCCAATATTATGGGTTAACCTTTAGTCCGCAAGGCATTGTTGTGATAAACTCGTTTCGACTGGTTAAGACATTAAATGCCGTAAAGGGTTAAAGGTGTCTGTTAAGGAAATATGGAATGTAGTTTAAGAACTTGAAATGTGCTTATTCGGAGATTTGGTAATCTTAATTCGCTTTTGTAATGCCTATTGTTCAAGTTCACTACGTTTATCGTTTTATGTGGTTTTAGAACAACGATGTCGATTTGAGAGATCGCTACGAAAATGTCGTAGCAAAGTTCTGCGTCGCGTCGTCGTCGTAGCTTTGCATGTTGTAGCAAAGTGCTACGGCGTAGCTGATTACTACGACGTAGAATGTTGTAGCAAAGTGCTACGAGGTCGATAAGCGTAGCGATTGCTACGACGTAGGTGATTTTCATACTTTTGATATTTTCATTAGCTTTGATTCGGAATCATTTCTAAGCGATCTCAAAAATCAATTATTATCTCAAATCTAAACAAACTAAAGGTATGGCTCATCGATAAGGCCTTCTATAAGGTAAGGATATTCTTGACCAAAAATTGTGACATGTTTTTATCTGTTTTTAGTTATTTATTTTTTAAAACTTATTCTAATTTTACATTTCAACATTCTTTAAACCCTTCAGGACTTGTGCAGAATGTTACATTCCTCGGATTAGATACAATTATGAAGTGTACGTACGTTACTTAAATTATTAAATTACTTATTGTATTAGGTAATTATTATTTTATTTTACTATGGAATTAATTTTATTTTATTGTTATATTAGATACATTAACAATTATTCATTATTAAATTATTTAATTTTATTATTTAATTTTTTTATTTAATATGTTAGTAGGTACCAATTTTAATTAGGTTTGACTTGTTAATATGATTTTACCAATAAAATTACTATCTGACTATCTATCTGACTAAACATCTAATAATAATTGAAACTTGACGTTTCACAAATTTCAGATTAGAATTTAACGAAAGGCCATGTTACGCTGTAACATTTTAAATATCATTAATACTCAATTCATAGCTACGAATGAAAAGGTAATATAATGGAAGTTCCTCGAGGGTCGGAAGGAAGGAAGGCTTGGGCAGGAAGTCAACTCGGTAATTCAATCTTGCATCAGGTAGAGACATAGGGACCAACAGGAAATTACACTAGATCCTTACTAACTTATTTAATATTACCTTCCGCTTTCGGCTTTGGTCATGTGGTTGACGACTAGAGATGCTTATAATTTTCAATGAGGCATCTACCAAAAAAAATAAAACCTTAGTACTCAATAGATGGCGGGGTTTCGCGTAGAGTAGACGGTGTCATCTCAAACTTTGCAAGGTCTATGGTATACATATTATACCTATACACCTATATAACCTGTGATATACCACTACTTTAATTTGACAGCCAGGACCCTCTTTTCAATCTGGTCATACATATTTTGGGCTACTAAAAAGGCTTCATATGTGATCGTTTATCAGGTATGAAGCCTTATTTTTAAGCCCTTTATTCTTTTACGCCTGGTATAAACTTAAACGCTTTAGGAAAGTTACCGCTGCTCAGCAATTTTCGTCGTAGACTACCTGATATCAGAGATTAATTACCAAATCAACTTAAAAATTTTTGCCTCGCATGACAGATGCGGTATTTTTGACATCGATCTTTTAATGCTTGGTCGACAGACGAGAGGTAAGGTTTGAATGGTATAGAACTCTTGAAATTCTATAAATGACGATTTTTTTCTGCTATTGTCGTCGAGTCAGAGCTTCCCCTAAAAGTTTCGTGCTTATTTTTACACTAAATTAGTGAAAATTTTTTCCACAGATTGATTTATTTGACGACTTTGAAAGATGAAAGATTTTGTAACAAAAGAAAGGCACATAATAAATTCCTACTTACGACCTTTGCATTAAAATCTGGGCTGTATAAAACCTGGCTACAACCTAATGAATATTAATGTATCGTTAAAGCCATTAATTAGACTTAACGAAAGCTCCTCGCGTTTTTATTTTTGCTTCATCATACATAAATCATTACATAAATTTCATCTAAAAGGCGATCTTTTTATTTCAAAGAGTAACTTGGTAAACAGTAGTTTAGGTATAGATAATAAACTCGATAATAACGACGGAATTAATGTAAAGATTGTGCGATATTAAATAACTCTCAACTTGGAAACTACTCGACAGATTGTAGTGAAATACTTAGCTAATATGTACCTCAAAACACGTTAGCACATTTTAAAAAAAATAATTAATTTTTATTTATTCGTTTAAGGAAGACCGACATGTAAAACACAATAGATTTAGATTGTATCATAACGTTATATTACATAACAAGTAAACCGACACCAAAGATTATTGATTACTTTAATTTTGAATCACCCTGTTTAAAATTAGAGTTACAATCAATAATCTATATGAAAACCGTAGGACATAGTAAAGTTTAACATGTTTAGAGTCGTACATTATGAATCAGAATTCATTAGACTCGCCGCTAATGTTCCCACATGATGCCTGTGGATCCGTACGCTCCTAGCCGAGTCCGAAAGTTCAGGAGCTTAGTGAGAGATGACTCTTACAGACCTCTTTTACTGCAACCTTATGAGATACTGGAGTTCAAATTCCTATACGTAAGTCACAGTTTCCAGGACTAACATCAGCTAGGAAGACATCTAGTTTGTTCGCAATGCAGAGGTCGAGGCATCGAGTTCCTAGTTTTTTTGACATAACAGACATCCAATTTGGTTGTTGATGTTCGTTAATTTTCCAAGGAAACTGGTCTCGTAGAACCAGCTTGCTAAAAAATGTTCGACTGAAAACCACCAAACTTTGTTCGGACTACAGTTCCCATCAGTAATTATAAATTCTTCAATAAACAAGTTAATTTTGCAATGAAATTGTCTAAACATCTACTAAGGTCATAAAAACAGGTTATGTATTTATATTTCTGTCCTCACCTGAGTGAAAGCCACTTAGTTTTGTCAGTATAGCATTGTTTAAATTATCCATCGAAACTATGCGATCGATTCATGATGCGAAGTTTCCTATCGATAACGACGAAAACTATTACAATCTGCAGGTTACCGGTACTAAATTAAACATGTGTTTGAAGGTTCCCAGCACATTAACTAGTTCATATCGATGAGAAATGCGGTTGTAATTGTAACAAACCTTTCAGTCGATAAAGTCAGTGCTATTGGGTTCCGATATTGGCGGAAGCTGTTTTACCGGCTACCGTCACCCGTGTCTTGTTATGTATGAGTAACGGGATTATTTCTTGAGATATCGGGCCCAAAAATATGTATACTAAAACCTAGTTAAATTATACAACTTGGCCTGGT
Source organism: Eupithecia inturbata (assembly GCA_963662085.1). Lineage (NCBI taxonomy): Eukaryota > Metazoa > Arthropoda > Insecta > Lepidoptera > Geometridae > Eupithecia > Eupithecia inturbata. Next base: position 937,121 of record OY759196.1, on the reverse strand, counting down.
CGCGTTACTTTTAAAAACGTTGTGTTGGCTGTTTTAAAATGTTGCAAGATAAAGGTGTTCACCCCGATTAACGTTTCTAGGTTCAATATTCGTATTACGTAGTAAGTAAATAACAACCGTAAGCAAACTTTACAGTAATGTGCACTCACACTGCTAAAACGCTGGCTTTGTTACCTAGTGTTGCCAACTTCACTCCACACTCGACTACGAGCCCAACAAGCCGAATCAGCATAACGTTCCGTTTATTGCTTCAAGCACGGCCCGAGCAATTTCTCAGCCAGAAATTATTTATCGTCTTCAATTCTCCAACTTCGAAGTTATTGATTCAGCAATTTTTACTAAACAACAACCGACCTTCGGTGTATGAAATGAACTTGAAACTCAAAGCGTAGTTCACCTTGCAATTTTCCATCTTAGCGCGAAACGAGCTGACAAATCAGAAGCATGGCGGTACGTAACGGCTATCAAATTAAAATTAAATCGCCTGTGATTCGTCGCCGCTGTGGGGAGAGACGCGTGGGGGGCGAGGCGCGATCAATACGAGACTTGTTACGTAACGCTGCAGAAGCCACGCTATTATTGCTTCTCTCGCTCACTTCTGCGAGTATTTACGGCTTATTCTCGCTTGCGGCGCCCGCTCCCTATGACGCCACGAGTATCTAGATCCGACCTGGACCTCTACCATGAGCTGTAATCAACATTTTACTACCGTTCCTTCCGATAATAATTTCATCGGTCAAGGTTTAGGAAACTGAAACATATGAACCCTCGGATATATGCCTGCTCGGAAAAGGAAAATCGAAGTTTCTGATTCGTTTTCGTGCAAAACAAACTCCTATGTCGCTTGCATAAGATTAGCGTTTGCACGGAAATGAATCAGAAACTCCGATTTCGTTTTTACGAGTACGGGTCCAGAATCAAGGACGAATATCTTTAGGCTTATAAAATAAGAACTTAAATAAGTCAAATTTTAAACTATATTTACTAAGAAATAAAGTGTTACTTAGGTAATTGGTTCTCTTCACTTCTATTTTTTATGGACACGAATGTCGTACTCTTGTTAAAGTGATGTTAATCCATTGCACTAAGGATGAACTATCCGCTAGAAGCGTTTTACGATCGCAAAAAAGTTTATGGAAAGTCTTAGTAGGGGTAGTGAAGTTTACGATAGCTAAGCTTACAAAGTAGCTAGTCAGGGTTTTCTGCGATGGGGCAATGCAATTCTGAACTATGAGTTGCGCAGCAATTTCCGACGCTATTACCCTTGGAATTGAGTTTCAAATTGACAGAACAATGAGAGCTGGAGTAATATTGCTTTATCGACTGATTGCTTTTTCATTTCGTTTCAACTAGTGAAGGAATATCGATCGATAATAATCTTTTGGTAGGTACCTACTATTTATCCTTGGTGTTTTCTATGTATGTATAATAAAAATATCTTTTCACTACTCTCGCTCGAAAACGGCGACTTTGATAGATATCTAGATAGATAATTACTTTATTGCACCACTGTATGTACATAAAACAATAAAACAAGAACTTGCTTTTTGAAAAAAGTAATTTAAATTCAGAATGCTGTACTAAATTTCGATGGTGTAGTAAGGTAATGTTACTCTATGGTCGACGCAAAAAAAAGAATAAACTACGCGATCTGCACCGGGGAGGTTAACTTTCTCACTGAAGGCACCGCCATTTTTTATGTGTACCTTGACAACTTGGCTTGTGAAGGCTATTCTCTTAGCTAGGCGGACAGCGCCATCTTTAAATAATCTCTTTAACAACAGGTTTGGAATTTGTATGGGAGGTGCACCTCTGTGAGCTGTACTCATTTTAGCTTATTAAAGGGAAGGAGGTTAGACAGCGGTCAAACTTCATTGAAAAAGTCGTCCTTTCATGATTGGAAAGAGGTTTATAGCATTTTTTGCCCTCCATGGTTATTGACCGAAATGAGTCTGACATTCGACCTCTTGTATAAATTACAAAATATTCTCGCTAGTCGAGGTGAAAAGTTGTATGTTGTTGAACTCGAAGCAAATATTTTTTGTTTTGTGCCTTTTAAATCCCTCGCTAGCTCAGCAGTCTACTTTAGAGCCACTCGCTACGCTCGTGACTCTACTCTAGACTGCTTCGGTAGCTCGAGATTTAATATCGGCACGGGCAACAAAAAATCGTTTTGCTCACACGTTGAACAAATAACTATTCTATGTAGTATATTGTATTAAGTATATATCAGTTATCTAGTACCCATAACACAAGCTCTGCTTAACTTGGGGATAGATGATGCTGTGTGGATCGTCCAGCATTATTTATTCTAAATACTTTGTTTGTACTACAGCGATTTTTGGCAACTAAAATAAATCCGGAGTGTCCCACTGCTGGAAAAAGGCCTCCGCCTCCACGCATCTCGATCCTAAGTGACAACTGTGACCTTTAATAACTATAAAAATAGTTAATAGTGTTGTAACAAATATTTTCATAGAAATATCGATAAATATCGATAAGGATGCTTATCGATATTTGCATTGACATTAAATTCCGATTGTAAGAAATATCGGTATTTGTGAATTCCCAGGAATTGACCTTTCATTATAGAATGTTCGTCGTTCAGCCCTTATTCATCATTTCACGGACGGAGGGTATCGAGGAAGAATTGGAATCGGTTTCTTTGCTTTTATTCAGTCCACTGTTGGGATAAGTCGTGTAGATAAAGATTGTGATTGTACAAAAATGAAAATGCTATTCTTTCCCGCTTTGATCACATTTGACAAATATGATCTGAGCTGATTTTCTGATATGCGTTCCTTGTCAAGCTTTCAAAACGTAATAATATATTTTAAATTTATAATTGTGTTAAATTTTTTTTAATCTTCATTTATGCAATTTTTACTATTTCATAATTACTAGGTTAGAATTATGTATTAATTTAATCTTCAGGTAAAACATTACAATGTGTTAATTGCAATTTTTGACCTGCCTATGTTTTCTAGTGTAACAATATGAAATACTGAAATACAATCCCAATCTTTATCTACACTACTTATAGTTTTAGTTGACTTCTAAGCTATTATTCTATTTAATATCGCTTTACTTATTAAGTTTTTGCTTCTCTAGTAGATATAAATATAAAATAACATAAGTACGTCTGGTCGGTGCTACGTTGTCGTTATATAGTATTTAGAATAGTGTGGTTATGCAAGTCCAATTAAGAGAAGACCCTGTTGCAACTAAGTATATTAACATGACAGATTTTTATAACAAAAGGGCCTGTTGAGATCTCGTCTAAATCTTAGGATATACATATATAGAATATAGAAGTATAATAATATATATGAATATAGAAGTCGACGAAAAGCTGAAAAAAATATCAATATCAAGTCTTCGTAAACTCGTAACGAGACGACGCGGCGTGGTTTGACATAATTTTATACTCTTCAATTTTTTACGCAAAGTATTATAACTTTATAATCTAATCTTCAGAACTTACATTAGACTACCGTTGAATGAAGGTTTGGCTCTGAATAAATATTATTAAATTAAGCTCTAGCTTGTAGATTTAACCCTATACCTACCTGTTTATGACGCGACATCGTATAAAAAGATCGATAGATTTTAACCCCTATGCCTGATACACACGTATAAAAATATCGTAACGAAAATAATAAAATAACATTTTAGTTTTAAAATATTCGACTTTCCTGAATGCTATAAGTAAAGTATGATTCTGATTCTTATTCCTTGCAGTACTATTTTATAACATCATGGCATCCTATTCTGTCTACTTCGAACGTTGCAAGTCGTCGCGATAAAACCCACTATTATGAGCTAGTATCTGCTCTGCATATACTTATCAAGTTCCTGAAACTTTAAGTTCCACTTGTACTTCTGCTTGCACCCTTTCCTCTCCGCCTGAAAAGCCTGAAGAGTTCCACATCAGTTCACGCTCCTCGCTGTTTTAAGTAGCTCTTTGAGCTTTGTTTTGAGTCTGCTCTATTGGGATAGGTACGTTTTAAGTATCGTGAAAGTAATTTAGCTAGTAAATGAGCTGCAGTACTTCAATCTGATAAGTTCTATAAAGACTGTGTCATTTGCGGTCTCGTAGATATAGATAGAAAGGTAATATAAAGGCTTTTATTCCATCAACTCAAAAGCATATAGTTAAAAACTAAATCTTAAAAGTTGCGTGTGCGTCGCGTAACAAGCGCTCACCATTGTCTTTATCATTTTCTTTTGACATCAGGTAGTCGGAGGTCTTTTCTGCTTGAACCCTAGGTATAGAAAGGGTGGGTGCCTCCGACCGCTCCGTATCAGAAGGTCTATCAAGGAAAATGACGTAGTTTGCAGAACGTCGTCGGCATATTAAAACATCTATATGGTGGCAATGTCTTGAGCGGCAAAACGACTTACTAGTAAAACGTCCTAAAGACCACCTAAGTCTCAAAAGCAAATGATACGCTATCTAGTAAGACCCCCAATTTCGTCAGACCTCACAAGTCAATAACTTGCGAGGTATTGACACGAATCAATCGACACCTCATTTGTTGAAATCGGACTAATAGTTTCAGCGCTACGTGGTAACATAAAAATCGGTTACAAACATACATATGTACATACATAGGGTGCCAACCTCATAACCCACTTCCGTTGGTAGTCGGGTAAAATCAATTAGAACTAAATATAAAACGCATTAAAACTTCATTCTGCCACAGTATCTGTTCTTTACAGGTTTTTTTTCTACTATTATTACATGTTACGTTATGATACTGGGTCTGCTCATATTGTTAAAGAAACCAGTCAAATTATAATTGTTTTAAACAAACCGCGTATCGATGTCTCATTAATCTAACAATTCAGTTTCTTACCCTTAATCAAACCCAAATTAATAGCTTCTAATTCTACCCAGCTATACCCGACAGAGGTTTACAGATTTTGGAGCATTTATCATTAAGACCTCACTGGGATTAATAGCACGCAGAATGGTTTGGGACAGTCATTTATAATGGTTAGATATAACATGACGCGCTGTCATGACTTTGCAAAGCGGTTTCGGATTTGTTAAGCCTAGGTTTGACGGACACTAATGAGAGCTCTAAGATACTTTCAAAAAACATGGTCTCGGTGGTGAACCATGCTAATTTTAAAAGTTCAGAAACAAAAGCTCGTCTATACCTTTTGTTGGTGTAAATTAAGATGTCGTTTAAAACCTAAGAGATAATATAGTCTATAGGCTCCTTGATCTTAGTTTAAAACAAACACAAACTAAACTTTGACAGCGGTATAAATGATGACATCCTTTTTATTTGGATCGGTTGGCGACATATTCTATGAATAAACACAACCATCTCTTTAAAATTCTGGGAAAATAGGTAAGGGATCTATAAATTATGTGAGGTGATTTTGGCGATTTTTTGACCTAACCTCCCCTTGGTGAGATGTCGTGAGATTTTGCTGGACCACCCGCCTCCCCCTACAATGTCACGTGAGATTTTTATAAATTATCAAAAAAGTTACCCCTTGTTTCTCCGTAAAAGCACACTTTAATAAGTGCTAAGTGTGTGTTAATAATAAAAATGATAAATGATATCCCAACCCTCGGTGACCACCTATCCGAGGGGAGTAGATCTAAAATCAGCGCTGCATGTTCCTCGCATGCAGCACAATGCTGAATCTACTCCCTTTGCCTATCGTTAGAAACTTTTTTTTGTGTATAATTCTTGTTTAGGTTAAGATAAATATAGCCAATAAATGATTTATTATTATTATAAAAAAAATAAAAAAAAGTCACAAATGCAAATTTTCCGCAAAAAAACACCCCAAAACAAAAGACAAAATATGCAATATTGTACTCTCCTGCAAAGCGCAAACAAAAGGATTTTATTTATGAGGAAACAAGGATTAAGGATACAGTCAGAGATTTATTCTCATCCTCACCCGAAATGAATTTACTGGCTGTTGTGTAAATAACCCTCCGGCTTAGAGACACTTTATAGTGTTTGTATAGGATGGACAATCCATTGCACACACTATATAGTGTCTTTAAGAGAGTTAGGCAAAATATAGCCACAGAAAAGTCGGTTTAAGAAACTGTTACTGTCAAGGGCTCTTGTACACACACGTTTTTCGCCGTGAAAATCTACGGTTGATTCGCCGTGCGTAGGCACTGTCAGCAGTGTCGTATGGATCACTATTTAAGCTTGTTGGCACACCGGTTTTTTCGCCGTAAAAATATACGGTTAATTCGCCGTGTTTATGCTCGGCGCCGTCAAATAGTGATCCATACAACACTGACGACTGTACATTCACACCGCGAATTAACCGTAGATTTTGACGGCGAAAAAACGTGTGTTAACAAAGACTTTCTAAAACTTCATCTCCTCAGCACACGCACTGTTGAACATAACTGCTGGACATAGGTCTCCCCTAATGAGCGCCATAGCACCCTGTATTCAGCTTACCGCATCCAGCATCTGCCTGCAGTCTTTCGCAGGTCGTCATCCCACCTGGCCGAAGGGCATCCTACTCTACGTTTGCCGAGACGCGGTCTCCACTCAAGAACACGTTTACCTCAGCGGTTGTCGGTTCTTCGCGAGATATTGCCGGCCCACTGCCACTTCGATTGCTAATTCTTTGAGCTATGTCGATAACTTTGGTTCTCTGTCGGATAATTATTTAATTAATATGAGTACATGAAACTTTTGTTCATCCCAGTTTCAGCAACACAATAGCTTATAACTATACGAACGTGCACCATTGTATTTGAGGCCATTGTCGCGTCAATCAAAAGTCATCCTTCATTCATCGCTGAATTTCCGATGCCACCTACTTACGCAACATCCGACCTCAATGGTTATTTATTGTTATCCAGACGAGCCCTTCTCGAATCCATAATGAGGCGATTGGGAAAAAATAAAAATATATTACTCACATTAGAACTCAATAGCCATCTATTGAGTTCTAATGTGAGTAATATATTTTCCTTTTTTTGTTTTTGGCGGGATCTTTCGCGCAGAGGAGAGGATGGCAAGAGATGTCCTATCAAAATAAGCACGGTCTTTAATTTGACAGCTGCAAGTAAAAGGCACTTTTCAGTCTAGTCGAACAATCTTTGAACTATTTGTTTATAACTATTTTTTGTAAAAGCGAGATACCACGCTCTGAGTTTCTGATCACGAAATCTCTGAAACTACCGATGCTAGGATCACGAAATTTGGTCAGATGATGGTTTAGGTAAGGCTCATTACACGTGTGCAAAGCCGCAGGCCACAGTTCGTGTCCAGTTTCTTAATAAAGTCCTTTATTAACTGTCGGCTACATAATCTTCCTCAATACTTTGTTCTTGCTTCTCACGCTCGTTTGTGTTTTGCTTTGACATTTCCATCGTTCGATCGGTCGCCCGCTTGATTATTCGATTACCATTATCGTCTTCCTGTCGTTTTATAAGTGACGCTGTCACATGTTTTCTTCCTTCATTCTTCATTACCCGTCGTCTCTTATTATAACTGGCAGGATATAAAAGAGTTCCACAAGAGTAATGTGGTACTAGTTTCTGTCCACGGCTTCGCACGCTTTAGTTCCGGGATGATTAGCTTATAGATACCTTATTTTATTTCTATCCGATGATAACTGATTTATGGTATAAAAGCCTATTTGTTATTCCAGATCTAGACCTACATCTGTGCAAAATGCTGGCCCGGTCCGTTCTGTAGTTTTGGCGTGACGAAGTTACAAATATCCATCCACCTAGCCAACCGCCCATTCAAAATTTAGCGCATTTATAATATTAGTGTGAGTTGACTTACTTACCTATATGGCTTGTAAAGCCTTACGTTGCGGGAACTATCGGTACAAAATTGATCCCATCCAAGTAAAGCCCGACCTTAAATCCATTTATCATATCAGTTGTGATCCCTTGAGTGTATTTTATTTCTGTCACGTTGAATTCCGATACATCATCCCGTTCTATACGTATTCTTTTGTTTCCTCCCCGTAATGATCCATTTACTCCGCCTCTCCTTTTCATCACCAACTATATTAATGCTTTGGATTAACGTTGGCTCGTGTTACGTTCAAGTTTTTATTTATAGAAGGTAATGAATATTTTCTTTAATGTTGTGCCTTAAGGTTGCTATGACGTCATCGGTGTTTAAGAACAAAGAATATGTTAGAAGTTTTATGTTTCTAAGTTATATTTTAATCAACTGTCTGTGTTTGTTTCAGGTAAGTACAACTTAGCCTCGAAGACGCTTGTATTGACGGAGAGAAAATCCAGACCAGTAAAACGTAAGCACGAATGAAAAATATATTCAGCTCTTTTCTTTGGGACTGAAACTGTAATGCTTTAGCGTCACAGTGCAACTTCTGTTAAAATAACCTTAAGCTGCGTTCCCACTAAAGTGCAAAAGGCCCTCTGAACTGAAAACACAAAGCTGCTGTCTGAGAAAATATTTATCTTGGTAAGGCAGTTTTATTCCTACCATTACGTAACGATATTACGTCTGCGTCTGTGGAACATAACATCGATAAGAAATGTGCCAATTTCCTTACTTTATCGGAATATATTGCGACAGGCGACGTGATCTCGAACTTCAATCATAAACTGGCACATATCTAGTTCTGAATGTTTCACATATCTGGTCATTATTGTTGACTTTGACTTTATTTTCCCTTTAATAAATTCTATCCCAGTGCAGGACAATATGCCCCTCAATGTTATGGAAAAATAATTGTTCGCTTACCATGACTACAATTTTCTTGTCTGACCAGCCCGCTGGCTACCATAGAGCGCAAAAATCATTTGTTTCCACGCTCTGTTTGAGTGAACGTTAATTAATGTTAATTTAGTCATGGAATAAATTGCCTTCTGCATAACAAATAAGGCAGGGCACTTAAGGCAATGCTTGGGTCGAGAAAAAAAAACTTTTCTTATCACCCCATCTCAACAAATTCCCACGACATAAGCGCCATCTTGCGGTAGTTACGAGGCGGCGTCGGCCATGACACCCGCTCGGCCAATTAGCGCTGTCAACGCGAGAGTCCTTTTGTTTGAACTGAGGACGGAATTTAGCTCAGGACGATCCCTTGTCAACGACGCTGTTTATGTCAACTTGTATTTTGCTGCTGGAGAGGATGCGTTTTGTTCAATGTTCTGTTTTTGTGAAGGAAAACATTTATAGAAAGTGACGGGAAAGTCGACAAGAAGTTTTAGTAGTATCAACATTCTTTCTTGTCTTTATTCAGACAAAGCAAAAATATACAATTAATGTCATAACTCTAGTACCATTGGTGCTAACATTGCTAAGAAATCTATGCGTGCTCATAGGTAATTCTTCTGTGCGTGTTTAGAGTACAACCAATGTGCGGCTATAATAGTTTCAGCGAGTCACTCACTGAACTTACCTTCAAACTGATAACTACTAATTTCAATGTTGATTCCAATCAATTTTGGCATCTCCACCAGCTCATGACTCACGCTACAGTTCCATAACCTAGTACCGTCATGAATAACTAACGGTTTGCCCAGCACGCGGCCGACGTCGCCTAACGCGACGATGTGTGAATAATTCAACCAAGGGCGGCCGCTCGGATTGTCGCAATGGACCGTTACTATCGAAGAGTGACGTCATTCGTGAACGAAAGAGGGTTTAAATGAATATAAGTTTGAGAAGGGGAAAGAATGTAATAGTTTTCAATGGATAACTATCGAGTTCGCAAGCACAAAGTATAAGTTATTTGAAGCGGTTTGTTTAACTAGGCATTATGGTCTGAGACAGGAACCGTTTCAATTTTGGAAAGAGAGGTGAACGTCATTGTTAAAAGTAACGCACTAAGTTTTACACATTTAGCATGATATTTCTTTAAATATTTTTTTCAAGCGTGAAAGGAAGGACGTCGCCAGGAGATATCAGTGTACCTAAAATATCAGAAAAACTTGGTGGCCGTTCTCTTTTTACAAAGTATCTTACTATGTACTACTGATATCACACTGATATTTGAACTGTGTACATTCTTACTCTTACATTATCTGCGTCTGCTATTTTTCTCGCTCAGTTGCATGGCGTAGAGGGAGACGCCTTTTATTTCAACGCAGAAAGGTAGCTGTTAGCCATTTAGCGCTGTGACGGAAACGTACAAGCTGACATGAACTTTATTTCATTAAATTTAGAATCCAAAATGGATTGTGTCTAGTCTCGTATATATAGGCCAGAAAACCTAAAACCTAACGTACCTTATTGTTTTAATATTTTTATTTTCTTGTATGGTTTTTTTTGTTTACCTGCTAGTTTATTTGTTGTAAAACCGGTTCTCCCCAGTTCCCCTAAATTTTCTTCTCGCCGGTCGTGTCAAGATGCCAAAAAGACAGGATCAAACTGAAAACCAGCGTTGATCCGCAGGCGTGCGGTTCAACACAAAGCTGAGTTTGACCCTTTTTGGCCCACGCGGGGGCAACACTGATGTTCTTGAATAAGTAGATATGGGCTTGGTTATGTACCCAAATTTAATCGTATTGTAATTAGAACGTTGTAGGTATCCATTTTTTATAATATGTAGGTATGTGCACATATTATAAGTACCTAGGTACTTACTTACCTACCTATTTATTCTGAATAAAGTTATTAGGAAGTAAGTAGTAGTAGGAGGTGGATTGCTTTTAAATATGCACTCACATTGCTGTTATCACTGTACCTATCTAGAATAATTATGTATATTTTAGTTCTATGTTAGTTAAGTAGGCATATTAATTTAAAATTTCTGTTCTGTATACGATTTAATTTATCAGTTTTAGATGTTTCTCTCTTCTTCTCTTGCTTTACCTACTTCATTTCTTAAACTTGCTACTTCTGTCATCTATTTAATGAATCCTCATGTGTAACTCCACCTTACACCTACCTGTTCAATAGTACTTGTACTTACTTATGTACTGATGTCTGTGCCGCTCCTGTGAAGCCAAATAAATGTACCTATCTAATCTTTATTCTGCTTGTAAATAAAATATTACGGGCCGTAAGGGATCTGTGTGATGAAAGAGAGTTCTTAACTCTGTTGGACCACACAGAAATATAATAAACGTTATCTCAATTTAAACTTAAATATAGAGGTCTCTGCAATCTCTTGTAGTCTGGAAGGAACGGGTCATAAAACATAGATTTGGAAATACAAACAGTTTACCTACTGCATTCATAATTTCAGTCTTATATATGTATCTTGGGGATTTTTTAAATCTATAAAGACCTTCGTATGACCACCATCTCACCTGATGGTAAGTGACGAGGGTGACGGTCTATCACGAAGGTCTAGGAGACACCTATTTACTTTTGTTTCAAAGAGACCCAGATTGTAGTTGGCCAGATAAACGGAGTTCTAAACTCTACGCGTTAGCAAAATAACTGCACTGTAAACTAATAAACAAGTGCCTTACATAAACGAAAACGGCCTGATCCGTATAGTTCAATTGAGACTGTACATATACAATGTTCTTCGGTATCCGGTTCTATACTTGCGTAACCGTCTAGCCGAGCGGGTATTTTTGGCCCTTTGTGCATATTTGATGTAACGTTTCTGTTTTCCGAATCATTCGACTGAGGTCTGCGAAGTTGTTTGTTTATTTTTGGAATTGAAGGGTCTGGCAGAGAATGAAGAGGAATTTCTTCATGATTGAAGCTTTCTCGAATCTTGTTCTTGTTTAATGAATTTTGTTTTAAATTCAAGCGTGTGATAGTATATTCTTTACTCAAGCTATTCTCCAGGCACGATGTTTGTTAACAACTCACAACATAAAATTTCAAAATACTCTGTTTGGCATCAAGTTTGAAAAATAATTGTTAGCATTATGCATTGAAGGAAAGAGTTCAAATCGACGAGTAGTGCAAATTCTGTAAAAAATCAACAAAACGAAAGTATTTTTACGTATAGTATTGGGGCAATGATGGTTACAAGCATTGTATGTTGAGTTTGGCCGGAGTATAGCTAGCTAGTCTGTCAGTATTAGTAGTTTTATTAACTTCCTACCCCCATTCGCCGGTTGCTTACCTAAACAGAGACTAGCTCTTATGCTTAACAAAGTATTAAGTATATCAGATATCGAGTACTCATAACCAGCTCTGCTTAGCTAAGCGCTAGATGGCGCTGTGTGAATTGTTCAGCATTATTTATTATTATTACCATAGCAAGACATCTCTAAACCATTAAACTATTATTCATCATTATCATCCCGTATACGTCCACTGCTGAACATAGGCCTCCCCCAAACGACGCCACAAATAGCGGTCCTGAGCCGCCTCCATCCATCGACTCCCTGCGACCGCTACAATGGCGTCGGTCCATCTAACAAAACCATTCATTAAACGAATATTACCACTAAACTACTATTTTAGCGGTCAAACATATTAATTAATGAGCTCTCCACTGTCAGTTACAATTAAAAACTTCTCTCTGTACCTCTGATCTGATTTGACCAATCAAAAGTCATTAAGCTTTGGTTTGCTCTCAAAGTTTGTCAATTTCTATATCGGGACCAATTACCGAGTAATTAGCTCTAATATAAATCAGCTCATGAACTTTCCTGTTAGTCGAAACTCTCGAACTTTGTGCCATCTCCAAACTCATTTTGGTCAATCTCAGACGTAATTGGCTCTCCTGTGGTTGAAGAAACAACTTGGCAACTCGAAACAAGTCAGATTTTTGGATTAGTATTCAAGTCAATTTATTTGATACCGCTAACGATTTTACTTTGAAACACTAGTATAAAGATGGTTACCGTAATAACAATAAAACGGCTGCACCAATTTTAATAAATCAAAGCTCGGTCAAGGCACCTGTGGTCACTGCTAAAAAAACCAAACAGAAATCAAATGTTACATCCGTTTGTGATCGAGGATGCCACAGACAGACACACAAACACAAACACATGTTAAAACTAAAACACACCTCTTTTTCGTCAGGGGCTGGATATCAAAATACTTTGTCTGTAAAATCAGTCCAAGAGTCATGTTCCTGATAATTAGTCGCATTAGTAAGTTTGTCCCCATTAACCATAGTTTAGTAACACTGAGTGGTGCAAGAAGTTAACTTATGTTTGCCACTTAAAGTTAGCAGGCTCGTTATACTTAAAGTTAGCAGGCTCATTATACTGAAATTATGTGCTTGTTAGGGAAGATTATTTTCAGGGTGCAGATTCTGTTTAGTTATGGGAATTTCAATCGTCGTTCTTCGCTAGTAGAACGTTTTTCTACGTTTTTCACAAAAGTTACTTAAATTGAAATATCTATCTATGTATGTATTATTTATTATTATTTTAACACTTTGTTGCACTTTAAGGTGGGCTTAATGCCGAGGCATTTTCTACCTGCCGACCAAAACCATATGGTTTTTACAGGGGGTTGGCGTGCTAATAATAGTTAATAAAAATATATATATATATACCTAAATACCTATCTAAAGCATAAATATGAAGCAATAAACAAAAACATTTTATGAAGTAAATTAACTATTGGTATAACCTCTTAAGAAAAAGCCTGCGCACAATTTGCTTAAAAGCATCTCGTGTATCTGCCTTTCTAATGTCCAGAGGCAAGTCATTTCACAACCACACTGCCTCTATAGAGAAAGAATTTCCAAAGAAGGAGGTGTTATGCACTGGTATAGATAGGAGTAGATTATCGGAGGAGCGGAGACTTCTACTGTGATCGTCTGCCAGGAAATGAAAGCGTTCCTTCAAGTAAATAGGACCCGAAGGGTCTCTTATAACTGAAAACAGTAGACAAAGGATCCTGAGTTTTCTTCGTTCACGAATAGGTAACCATTTTAGCATAGCGCGGTATTTGCTTACATGATCATATTTGCGGAGATTGTAGACGAAACGGATACACGTATTTATTAGACGGTCTAGTTAATTGAGGAGATTCTCATTAAGATCGAGGAAGACAACGTCAGCATAATCGATAATTGGAATGAGGAGAGAGTTTACAAGAGTGATTTTAGTAGGAATCGGGAGGAAGTTTTTAAGACGCAGAAGCGAGTGTATTGAGGAATAGAATTTTCTGGAGATCTCTTTTATGTGGGGAATCCAACTGAGCTTTCTATCAAAAATGACACCTAGATTTTTAACAGTGGGGGAGAGAGGAATATTATTTCCGTCGTATTGTAGAGAGAGTAGGTTTCGACCATCTATTTTAGCCAGCTGACGCGAACTACCGATTATAATGGCCTGGCATTTGTTAGGGTTAACCTTGATGCCAAAACGAGTGGACCAAGTTGAGAGTTTCACAAGCTCACCATTGAGGAGCTTTATGGCATCGTCCAAACTATCTCAGAGGAGGAGTGATAGAGCTGGAGATCATCGGCGTACATATGGTAATGACAAAGAAGGTTGTGAGAAAGGAGGTTAATAAAGAGAGAGAAAAGAAGTGGAGAGAGAATTCCGCCTTGTGGTACACCAGCTACGATTTCAAGCCTAGCAGAGAAATCAGTGCCATTCCGTATTCTTTGTTGACGGCTTGTCAGAAATGAGGCAAACCAGCAGACCATGGAAGGAGAAAAATTTAATCGGGGAAGAAGTGAAAGTAGAAGGTCGTGGTCTACAGAGTCAAAGGCGCTGCTGAAGTCAATTAAGACAAGTAGTGTGACGTGAGAGTCCTCCATGTTTTTCCGAATGTCCTCCGTGACGTTTAGAAGTGCCGAAGTGGTGCTGTAACCTTTTCTGAACCCAGATTGGAAAGGATTAATAAAATTACTATTAGAGAGATATTCCGTTACCTAAGCATGTACAACCGCTTCAACAACTTTAGAGAGAAAGGGGAGAATTGAGATTGGACGATATTGATTGGGTAAGACAGGGTTTGGGATTTTGGGAAGGGGGATCACATGAGCCTTACGCCACTGGTCAGGAAAAAGAGAAGACATGAGAGAGTGATTGATAATATGAGTAATAGTGGGGAGAAGTTGTTTAAGAATATGAGAAAACATGATGCGACCAATGTTATCACTGCCACTGCATTAGATCTAAATGAGAGAAAAGTCTTTCTTACTCTATATATCTTCACTAACCGTGGTAAAGGAGAAAGAGTAATTGTTTGGAAGAGCTACATCAGAGATTTCAGATAGGGCTAAGGTTTTCAAGTGAGGATCTAATTTTTCTCTAGTAGTAAAGTGTTTGTTTAAAACATTGGCATCAGTATTAAGTATTACATTATGAGTTCTTTGCCTACCGATTCCCAGAGAGTTAAGAAACCTCCATAAGCCTGCTGGTGAAGCCAGATCAATTTGTGCCATAATGTGCTTTTTCTTGGCATTTCGAACTAACATATTGCAGCGATTGCGAAGCTGTTTGTAGGAGCTCCAATTTTCTTGGCATCGATCACGTTTAAACTTTCGAAAAGCCCTATCCCTTCTAGCCATGGCTTTCCGAACCGTTTCATCAAGCCAAGGTGCTGGTGCACGTTTCATTTTTACTAAGTGGATGGGAGCATATATGTCATATAAATTAATAATTTTAGTATTGAGATAGTCCACTTTATCATCTATAGAAGGATAAGACTCTATCTTGGCCCAATCAACTGCTGCAGCCGCTTTAGAAAGTTTTGTGATGTCAAGCCGTGAAAAATTGCGTTGGCTGACAGTAGCTGGCTTGGACTTTGGAGGTCGAATTTTGTAAGCAAGGTAAAGAAGTTCATGATGAGAAAAAGCAGGTGCTGTGAGTTGGTCATATATTGAAAGACGGTCAGCCTGAGATGTGATAATGAGATCTAATAAACTATCAAAGTGAATGGTATGATGAGTGGGAAGGGTGGTATTTATTATGTTTAGATTTACCGAGTCAATGATGTGGCTGAGCTTGTCCGCTCTCCATTTCAGTCTCTCGGTAAGGAGACAAGTATTGAAGTCGCCTAGAATGATAACATTGGTATGGTCAGATACCAGTTCTTCTAATACTGTCTCTAATTTATCAAAGTAATCTATAGTTGGAGGACAGTATACAACTCCCAGCAACACCTTGACACCCATATCAACTTCCAGGAAAAGATATTCAGCGGCCTTGCTGTAAGCAGATGGTGACTGACAGATGACTTTAAAATTGAGGTGGCTTTTCAAATATATTGCAACACCTCCACATCCCTTACCTGTACGATCATTTCGAGCCATTACAAAACCAGGAATGGGATAATAAGAAGAAGGAAGAGATGGCTTAAGAAAGCTCTCCGATACCATGACAACATCAGCACAGCCTGAGCTAAAGGTTTCAAGAAGGTCAGAGTGATGTAGTATAATGTATTACTCGTAAGTTTATCAGTCATCTAGTACCCATAACACAAGCTCTGCTCAGCTTGGGGCTAGATGATGCTGTGTGGACTGTCCTGCATTATTTACTTATTTAATAACTAGGGTGTTGTGTTAACAGTACTTATGTTGTCAAAGCTGTATTGGAATTTAAATCAAAACCCTATAAACACAATCACATAAATTTACTGTGAAAGCATAAGTCAAACTACTTCAACAATCCGCCCTATTGCTACCTCATAACATTATCCAAATAAATATTTAATAATCTTGTAGGAAATTAATAGGGTTTCCATTCACGTCCAAACCAAACTACCTGTATTATTTTACTTAAATACTTTATTGCACTTTACATAAAAGTATACAAAAGGTGGGTTTAATGACGATTGCATTTTCTACCTGCCAACAACACATGGTAGAAATAAAACAAAAAGGCACGTATAAAGTAGGTATAACGTATTCAGATATTCAGTGAATAGTCTGCCAACATTTTGCCAAACTCGCAATTTCGCAAGTGCCACTTACCGCTGTGCTGTGCTATACATAAGGTAAAGACAAACTATGGGCGTGTTCCCGTCGAACGACACGACACCGACATGTACTGGACGCACTATTTCTATTGGTGTGCTTTTAGTTAAGAGCAGGAGCAGGCTTTTAACCGTTTTTAATAAAAGTAAAGCTCGACAAGAAAATGTCCTGTGTAAAATTTATATAATCCGCTGTATGCCTAAACTGAACCAGGAAAATTGCTATGGTACAATTACAGCACCAACATTAGTCCGACCGCCCCGACGCGGCACATCGCAAACAGCATTGATTAGCGAAACCAGCGTCGTTATCGACCTCGCTGTACAACAAGCTGAAGCTGGACCTTCTTAGCCGCGCACATAGGGATAGGGAATTACTGGTTTTTTTACCTTTGGGATTCTACTACACGCTTCTTACATTATGTTTAAAATTTAATTACAATACAATATATTACACTCTATTGCACAGCAAGAAAATACAAAAAAATACAGGAAAGAGATATAACAGAGTTGCACAATGGTTGCTTATGTTTTTCTTTATTACGTATATTTTTGCATTTCCCTTATTTTTGTATAACATGTGTGTGGCTATGAATAAATTATTTATTCTTATTCTTTATTAGCTCCATTGGAGTTATCACCATAGGACTATTTGGCAACACGCACGGTCATGTAACGTTTCATTTATTTTGACCAGCCGATTTTGTCGTCGATCAACATAGCGAATGACAGTTCGGCTGTATTTGCGATTGGATTTTGGTCAGAGATCGGACAGTTTTTCACGAATATATCGCGCTCGGCATCGATTCATAGCACGACTTCTATTAAAACGACTGACCCATACGTAACTGGCCTAACACGACACCGACGTGTCGTATGTAAACGTCATTGCGCCTTGTGTCAGTATCGTTCCTGGTGCCGTGTCTTGCAATGTAAAAACTCCCTAGCAATATTTTGATACACAATCCCCCTCGCCATATATAACTAACTGTCGGTAGCGCAATGCTTTCAGGCTCTTGTGCTAGTTTACTTTGAGGGTAGTCTGTAATTGTACGTGTTTGCATCCGTGGTTGTTTATCTTGCGTTGAATGTAACGTAATCCATACTAATATTATAAATTTGAATGTAACTCTGTCTGTATGTCTGTTACCTTTTCACGCCTAAATGGCTAAACGGATCTTAATAAAATTTGGCAGGGAGGTAAACAATATCTCGGGGACGGACATAGGCTACTTGAAAAGCGGGTACGAAGCCGCGGCCAGAACCTAGTTTCATATAATTTTGTATTTATCTAACTATGTAGTTGCTTGTTCTGTCCGTCTGAAATTCTTCTAATCATATTTGTAGTAGGTACCGCAGTACAGCGCAGTCTTCCTTAAATAAAGTATTTAATTGTTTCTTAATCGTAAAAGTTTTAAAGTATTTAAGTGATATTAAGTAGTATAACCGCCGCACGGTGTCGTCGTGGCGTAGGAATCGACTCCTCCTACCCACAACCCGTGGATGCCGTAAGAGCCGACTAATGGAAACTACCAGAAGAAGGGCAGCGGCTTCCTTCTGTGCATTTTAACACCTTTACTGCCTGCCAAGCGTGGTGGTTATAGCAAAACCCCCCTTGCTTAGGGGCACGTTCAGTAGTGGACGTATGTATATGTGCTGATAAGGTAAGCACTAATTTGTGAAAAATTTCAATAAATAAGGAATCTAAATAATACCATACATAAAAAATAACCTACGCTTTCGTAAAGGGAATATTCTTATCAGCTATATTTGCTCTCAAATAACATCCGATATTTATCGCCAGAACCTCTCGCATCTCGAATTCTCTCTGAAGCTGTGTCTCAAAAGAATATTATTGCCGTATCTTTTGAGATTCAACGGATCCAGTGTTGTTTTAACAGTCCGTCCTGTCGCGCTGTCAGTTCTTTTGAAACATTATCGTTTGGACGGTCGAGCTGTGTTTTGCTCGTCTGCTACAGAGGGTGGTGTGTCAAATGTATTCTGTGTATAGGGTGGTCTATATCCTTGTGGCGCTGTATTTTTAATATTCCTCTTGTGGCACTCGTTACTATGATTGTAACTACCATTCGACCATCATCCGGCCTTCATCATCATCATCGCCCGCAACCGGACTGCACCCACTGCTGGGTGGTATATGCCTCAAAACACTTGTGACACTCCGCACAATCCTGAGCCAATCTCACCCAGGTTCGCCCCGCGACGTGGGTAATATCGTTCGCACATCTCGCCGCTGGATCCAACGCTTCTGTACCCTGTTCTTGGACGCCATTCAGTTAGCGCGTTACTCCACCTGTCGTCTTTCCCTTGCCCAGTAGGCCAAGCACATCCATTGATCGAATGCATAAAATATTTGTTTTATTAATTCCTTCAACTTCAATAATTTACGCAATGTTTGACGAAGCGGTGTCATTTTAGTTAATTCTACCATAGACAACAATCACTATGCTTGGCCTACTGTAGTCAATTAAGTCAAAGTAGTGAATTGGTTTAGTGTCAATAATCTTTTGGTTAACGAAACAAAACGAAATGTATTAGATTTATTCTACCTAATGTTAAACAAGTTAAGGCTGATGTAAATGTAAAAGGAGAAACGTTAGAAATTGTAGAAAGTACCGTTTTTTTAGGAGTCGGTCACCATAGATAATAAACTTCAATAGGGCCCACACATAGACAAGCTATTGAAGAGACTTATTTCTCCAGCGTATGCCGTCAAAAACCGTCTTACAGACGTGGGATACATCTAGACTTGTTTATTTCAGCTACTTCCATAGTATTATGTTTTATGCCATCCAAGACTTACGGCATACTGCTGTGAGGGAACGCTGCAGATATTAACACCGTATTTGTGTTGCGGAAGAGGGCTGTTCGTGCAATCTATAATATGGGTCCCAGATAATCCCTACGTCATGTTTTTAAAGAAATAAACATAATGACAGTACCATGTAATATATTTATGAAAATTTGTTGTACACACTAGAAATATCAATCGGCTCCCTAAAAATAGCGATATACATAATTTAAATATTAGAAATAAACAATAACTCGGTGTGCCCACAACTAGGCTACACCAAATTTATGTATATTTTATATACGTTTCTACAACAAAACTCCTAGTGAGTTGCAAAAATGATCAGTAAACAAGATCTGTCAAGTGCGAGTGTGACTCGCGCGCCGAGGGTTTCGAACGGTTGTCAAGTATACCAATATGTACTATAGGTACGGATTTGATGAATAATATAAAAATAAAGATTTCATATGTTTGCAAACTTCGGAGTATAGAGGGTAATAGTAAAATTTTCGAGTTTTTTTTTTAATATTTCAAAAAGTGTGTATCCCCCCCCCTTTATTGGCCATTTTTCAAAAAGTGGTCTACTTACAGACTTCTCTTTATTTTTCCTGTAAAATATAGAACCTTATCTACAAACGCTACAAACATTTCAGTTGGATGGCTCTGCAGACTTCGGAGATAGGGGGGGATGAATGGGTATTTTTTTCAAAATATTTTAAAAAGTATGAAACCTACAGAAATTTTAAAAACTGTTTTGAGATGTACAAACCGATACCTTTTATTTGATACCCCACTCAGTGAGGTAGCCCCCTTTTGAAAATTATCCCCCCCTTTTTGACCATTTTGAAAAAGTGGTGTACTTACAAACTTCTCTTTATTTTTCCTGTTTCCATATCTACAAACGCTACATACATTTCAGATGGATCGCTCTGCAAACTTCGGAGGTAGGGGGGGATGAGTCATTTTTCGACGTTTTTCAAATTAAGTAATTTTAAAAACTGGTTTGAGATGTACAAACCGATACCTTTCATTTGATACCCCACTCGGTGAGGTAGACCCCCCTTTTGAAAATTATCCCCCCTTTATTGACCATTTTTCAAAAAGTTATAACTTTTTATTCCGTCAGTGTCAATCTTCCTCGAACGTAGCTCCAATCTTATCTTATCTGCACACGATTATTAAGTTTCAAACTAACATTTCATTGTCGTTAGATCTACAATGGCACCTATTTATTGTCATTAGCTTTACAATCACAGAACGTAGTACAGTTATTATTATTACAACCTTTCTTAATAATATTATCCATTCTTCAAATCCCTTATCACGAGTTTCCACGTCATCAATTCGCAATTTCCGATCCATTTATTTCAAACTATTAAACAAGAATTTACGCGGAAAGTTTTACAGGAATCCTATTTACGTAATGGCTTGTATAACTTGGAATCTAGCCAGTCTGTGTTGTGCAGATTCAAGTTTTGTTACGACTGATTGGTTTGTAATTAGGATTACTCATGCTCGAGTTTCTGCCAATTTCGCTGCGAGAGTTGAATGCCTTTGGATTTAAGCTAGTTATAATCTGCTTTATGATTTCGGACGTTGTTAATACTCGCTAGAGTTTAAATCGCTGTATCTTTTTAAATAGCTATTTCGTCTCGTGATAGAAAATGTGCTTTAAACGTGGCTCGGTAAAGCCCAAATCGGCAGAGTCATCGTAGCAATTTCAAGATTGAGGGTAGTTTAATTTATAACCTGCATGTGCCATTGTATTCAGGGTAATTGCTGTTTTGCACTCCATTGTCGCGGTTTCTATGAAAAATGGTTTTTTCGCATTCCTAGCTCGTTATTTAGGGTTACGGAAGGTTCCGGACCTCATAAGGTAAATTATTATCTTTATTCATAGCATTACTTTGTATAAAATAAAACTCTAAAGTTTATACTCTACTACGAGTCTAGGCTACTTCTCGATACCTTTTTCTTTTCGGCAATTGTTCGTCGTTTTTGATTCTGAAGTCAGGAATGTTAAATGCTAGGAGAAAAAACTGGGTTTGTGGTTCGATAGATAAAAAAACCATATAGGTATAGTTGCCGCCAAACATCTGGGCCGGAGACGGGCAGCGAGAGTGGGAAGTTTGCGAAGGTACACTCACGCATAATAATTAATATGCCGTCTCAAACGCAGCAGGCGAAAGAGATAGGTACAGCTTTGTACAGCTCTGTCTCGCTCTTTCATTGTTTGAAACAAAAACTCACAGTGAATAATCGATGTGCCTGTCCAGAACGCAGCCGCCCACCAATTTGGCCTTAGAATTGCGTTCTGCGCATCTTTGTCACATGGTTCGCCAGAGGACAAAAAGATTAAGGGTATTACACAATTAAAAAAATTGTAACAGAAATGCCTGTTCTTTGGTTTTTTTTCTTGATAAGACTTTTACTGTAAACTCTATACCATCGATTCTTGATAATAGCAGCTTTTCTGTAAAAACCATTTGTTATATTGATACTGCGAACCCCTTGATCTACTATCTACCAGTCGTATTTCAAACTTCAGTAATATTACTAGTCCTGTTCATTACAAACTCCACGTTCACGTTCTATTCCATGTATTCCATTATATTCCACGTAGAGTTAGCGTTGTCATAATTTAATATACTTCAAAAGTATTGTTCGCTTTCCGAGAGAAGTGTTATAGCTGCCATTTTGAATTTATTTTTAGTCCGCACGTGGTCTTATTATTTTAGGTTTATCGCGGTTGTATGAAGGTCTTGTAATGTCCGGAATTGTTTGTTTCTTTCTCTATACTTCCATGACATAGATTTGATTTTATACAAAACAAAAATTCGCGGAACACATAGCTATAGGGTCGTCCATAAGTCATGTGATGTTTTTCGCAACTTTTTTACCCCTTCACCCCCATGGTGATAAGTGGTGAGGTTTTCGACCTACCCAACATCTGGTACCTATAGGTATTTCAGGTAGTAGGTATCTAATTTGGGGTTATGTGAAGTCCGTAGAGTCCCCCTCTCTAACTGCCAGATATCAGTCAAGACGAGATCGTGTTAGCTCTGAGGCAGCTTAAAAATGGAAAAGCCCCTGGTGAGGACGGAATTACATAAGAGCTTCTGAAAGCCCGAGAAGCCCCTCTAATACAGGAGCTACAGTACCTCTTCTACACCGTTTTTCACAGTGGGAGAACTCTTAAGGCGTGGAGCGGGAGTTTGGTGGTGCTCTTTTTTTATGAAGGGAGATAAAACCCTCCTTAAAAACTACAAACCCATCACACTTCTAAGCCACGTCTATAAGCTGTTCTCACGAATGGTCACGAGTCGTCTCGCTAAGAGACTTGACGAGTTCAGGAACAGGAACAGGCCGGGTCCCGAGGATATGGCACCATAGACCACATTTACACAGTTTAAGCAGATTATACAGAAGTCCGAAGAGTATAATTAACCCCTGTGTCTCGCTTTTATGGACTATGAGAAGGCCTTCGACTCCTTCGAAACCTGGGCTGTTCTGGAATCCTTACAGCGTTGCCAAGTAGACTATCGTTATATCGAAGTGCTGAAATGTCTCTATGAGGCCGCCACCATGAGTGTCCAAGTACTGGGCCAGCAGTCTAAACGCATCGCGAGGTTGTGGCTAGGCCATCCAGCATACGGTTTAGCTCCTTTAGCGACTCCGCCATTAAGACTATGTCATCAGCGAATCGTAGGTGCGAGATGTAATCGCCGTTTATGTTAATGCCCTTACTTTCCAGTCCAGCGTCTTAAAAGTATCTTCCAACGCGCTCGTGAACAGTTTCAGGGATATGACGTACCCCTCTCACTCCTCTGTTCAACGAAAAAATAAATACACGTGATCTCTCACTCCACCTCCGTATATCTCCCTTTGTAACGCACTACAAACGAAATGAGCCAATTTTTTAAACATCGTCATCATCATCAGTCCGTATTCGTCCATTGCTGGACATAGGCCTCCACCATCTTGGTATTTATTGTAACCAACTATTATAACAGTACCTAGCTATGCTAAATGGTGTTATTTATGTAATAGCTAGGTACTGTTATAGTAGCTGGTTACAAGCCTACTCAAAATGTATAACGTAACCTCAACACCCCTAGCTCATTATCGAGTTTAGATATAAATTGTTTTTCTAACATAATCCAGTTGTTGACTTTCAAAGTTAGATTACTTAAACATAATCTAACTTAGTGAATGAAGCTTGTTCTAGTTTGTTTAACATTGAGTAGGTCACCGCTGTTAAAGACAAGAGTTTATTGTCGTGAACGAATTGGTAGTTAGCAATCTGCAAAGTAATTGGTTTTTTGACCTTGAAACATCTCTTGCTATTTTATTTCAGTGCTATAATAAGAAAATCTGAATTATAACCCAAAGATTCAAGATTTCTAAACAAAGATTTCCTTGTTGTGTAGGGCAAAGTTTCAAAGTTTTCAAGTTTTCCTTTATCCAGAAAAAGCGTAGAATACCGCGAACAGAAGTTACCATTAGACCTATACTAAAGATTATAAATAAAATTAAAATACGTACTTTACTAGTCTACAACTTTGTCATACGTTGATCTTTATCAGGAGCCTGTACCACGGGATAATCACGCTACATGATTTCATTCTATCATAATTTGCAAGGCCTAGGGTGGTCCGTGGGAGACAAAGGTCATGGCTCAGCGTGGTGGGGGGAATTTCTAGTGGACCTTTAATAATTTTCATATGTAAAACATGGGGGAAGGCAATGAGGTGTGTAGTTTTTGTTTTATTAATTCGTAAAATCTGGAGATGTTAATATTAATTAAGCCGTTTATTTGTGAAAAGGAAGCCGTCGATTTGCCAAGCAAGCAGAGTTACTCTCCCTTAAATAAACTCAAAACAGTAAATATTTTATAGCTTTAAAAATATAGACCGCGACTAGCGGAATTCCTCATGATGGACTGTGCTGCATCGTTAATGTACTAACAAAATAGAAATCTATTGGAGTTGGGCTGGGTCTCAAACCCACAACATTCTTCTAGCCTTTCATCCACGGAGCAAATACAGAGAGGAGGTGTAGCAATTAATTTCCATAATAAACAACGCGTGACAATTTGCGGGGTGAAGGGGTGTTTGATTCCGCCCATTTTTTTATATTCCATCATCATTTTTATATTCATTTTTTATATTCTCTACGTAATTTTACTACCTCACACAAGATGTCACTAAGTGTAGGGTGTAACAGGGACGTACTCAGAATTTTCGTACCAGGGAGTAACAAGTAATACTCGCTTAAATCAAAAGTCGCATGTTGCCTTTTTTGTCACTATGAAGCCATCATCATTAAAATGGCAAGAACAAATCTTTTTATATGTATTTTGTCGGTGTCCAGTCTTGTCTATTAATTTTTGTGATGCTTTTGCTGTTTATGATTCTCTTCGTATGGAAATCAAGAACATACATAATTAAAAATTTAATTATTGGGTGGACTTCACGTACTTTAAATTAACTAAACGACAACTGTTATAAAATTTTATAATAGTTGTTCACGGAGGGAACGTACTTTCAATAATGTAGATAGAATATTTTATTTAAAGGAGGCTTTATTTTATTTTCTGCGTATTTTTTTTAAGGTACTTTCAATTGATGAAGCATAGCCGTGGGATTATCGGTAAAATAATTGGATTCTAATTACAGCCCTGTCTTATTCCTAAATTCATGTTGTTGCCCAGTTGACAAAGCTGTGCACAGGACGAACGCCGACAGTACACTGAATAAGGCCACGCCTACTGTGATGACGTCAGGACCTGGTTGAGAATCACAGTACACAAATGCTTAGGCCGCCTCCTCTCTGTATCTGCTCCGTGCTTTCATCTCTCACTAATCTAAAACGGCTCCAGCCACGCCACATTTCAGTACAGCCTGTGCGCCTGGGCTTACGCAATGAACACATTAACCTACTTGGTAATATTGATTCCACAACTGTAATTGAGGGCTACTGCAGGGTAGTAAACTGTTAGTGCTTTGGCAGTCGTTAGGTTACTTTGTGATGGAAACGTAGCCCGCGAGTTGGCTATTCGATTAAAAATAACCTTTGTGGCGCAAATTGTGGGCGTAGGTCCGCCTGAGTTAACGAAGGTTGCTTGTTCTATTTCCCGTCCCCGCTCAAACATTGCTATGGTCTGTTGTTTAGATTTTGTTGTATATGTACATATTTTCGTTACAAAATAATAATGTATAAGTAACTACCTACAACATACAGATACTACCTATAACATACAGATATCTGGTACACATAACACAAACTCAGCTTCACTTTGGGGTTTTGGGGCTGGATAGATGCTGAATATGAAATATCCAAGTATAAACCTCCCAACAATGTCAATATTATGCCATGAGCTCTCTAAAAATTCGCCTGCAACGTATCTCTTTAAACCCTTTCATCTCTTGCATTTCTGGCGTCTTTTCGCGCACTGCATTATAATCCTGAGCTCTAAGCCGACATAATCTTCGGTGAAAGTATGCTGCTCTCAAAAGCAGACATTAAAAATGCGCTATACAAAATGCTCATACGACGTAACTATTTTATGTAGGTTATGCTATAAATTTTGTATAATTTTATAATGTAAAAAATTTTAAAGTGTTAGTTATTATAAATAGTAATTTTATCAAAAAACTTTTAAAGGCGTTCAACAGGCTATGTTAATTTATTTTTAAAAATTAAAAACTTGTTCTTAGTTTGGCTCTAAACAGTGTTTAATTAATCGACACATGTAAAACTATTGTGTTAATTAAAGAACCGTGAAATACAAAGACATTGAGATCTAGCGATTAGGTTCCCATTTGAAATACGACTGCTTATTTTAGCCTCAACCACAGCAATATCTAATCCTATCCATTAGCTATTACTACCATTTCGTTCCTTTAATATCCTTTATCCATATACAGTATATGTGGAATCAATTTTATTCCGTATACACTTAGGTGTTGAAATGGATATGAACATAATTCGGTCGTATCTCTTCATTACTCCCTCGACGCTGCGTTAATTTACGTTGAATATTCGTGAGGTGCTTTCTTCTCCTATACTTCGCTAAATTAGGAGCTAACTGGAGCGTTGGGTGTTAATTTCTGCTCGTTTGTCTTAAATATTAAATTAAATGTACTGCGCTTCACACTTAATAAAAACAGCGATTATTGTATGCAAGCTAACACGAATCCCACCAAAGGCATGTGGAGTGTAGTAAATAAAGAGAGAGGTAAAAATAATACCCCTCAGCTAGATATAACGGATGTGGTCACTGACTCCAACGGTGTCAGTTTTGTAAACCAAAAAGAACTTTTAAATGCCATGAATGCGGCTTCTGAGGGCGGCGCGCTGTGCGGCGCGCCGTGCGCTATTGTCGCCGATGTGCACCGCGCCTTATGCACGGCGCGGGCGCCGGCGGACCGCTCGCTCCGTCTCCGCCAGTTCACAGCGGATAAAGTCTTTGTTATTATAACAAAACGTATTCCCGCTAAGTCATCACAAGACGTCTATGGTATCTCAATGAAGTTGCTGCGCCTCGCTGTACTCGTGCTCGCTCCTATACTTGCCTATGCTTTCAACATCTGCATTCGGCACGGTGAGTTCCCAACGTCATTAAAACAGAGCAAAGTCTCTCCTTTGTTCAAAGGCAAAGGAAAAAAGAGCGACATAGACAGTTATCGGCCAGTGTCTATAATTCCCGCACTGGCAAAAGTTTTGGAAAACGGTCTGAGCCATCGTCTAACAGAGTTCTTGTCGTCGACTGATGCACTGTCAGACCGACAATACGCGTACCGCGAGTGTCGGTCTACAACGTCGGTGACACGGAATGTCGTTAGCCTTGTGGTCGCCGCGCGTGAGAGGAAGCAGCAGGTCGCAGTTATGTGCTGCGACCTGCGAGACAGGTCGCAGGTGGTTAAGGGAGGCGGCATCATGTCGGAACCACAGCAGTCGTACATGGGCGTAGCGCAGGGATCCTCAGTCTCGAAAATCTTATTCTCAATCCTATTGAATGACTTACCGGAGGCAGTTACTGAGGCCGAGATCTTCATGTACTCGGACGACGTGGCCGCGGTTGTCTCCGCCCCTTCAATCGACGCTCTGGAGATCCAACTCAATGCCGTGGCGGCACGACTGGCTGAGTTGTTTAGAGTAAACGGACTCGCTCTTAGCTTGAAAAAGACCCATTTTATTCACTTCCGGTTCTCGGGTGCACCCGTCAGGGCGCTGGCTGTGACCATAGACAGCAAGGCTATTGATCAGGTTGAGTGCACAGGGTTCTTAGGATTCCAGATCGATAGGGGACTGATGTGGGCGAAACACATCGATGTGCTGTGCGGACGGCTGGGCAGTGCGTGCTACGCGCTGAGCCGGGTGAGCCGAATGGTGTCTGCGGACGTGGCCTGAGCATGTTACTTTGCCACAGTACACTCGCAGCTCCAGTATGACGCCGAGCTGTGGTCACGCGCTGCCGACTGGGAGCGCGCGTTCTCCATGCAAAAAAGGGCCATACGAGCGATGGTACGGATACGCAGCGATGTCTCGGCCAGGCCGCACTTTAAGAGCCTAGGTATCGTTACACTGCCCTGCATAGCCATCTCGCAGGTAGCGCTGTATGTGAGGAGCAACCTCGGCTCCTACGCGACGCACGGCGACTTCGCATACCGCACTCGTAACCAGCACAGATTGGAGTCACCAGCGCGCTCCCTGACTAAGTCGTGGAAGCTAACTCATGTATGGGTCCGCAAGTGTACAGCAGGGTACCAGACTCGATTGCCTGTAACCCCCTTAGGGTTACAGGCAATGCAGTTTTTAAACGTCGCCTAAAAAGTTGGTTTATCGAACAAACATTTTATAGTTATGTTGAGTTCATAAGCTCAAAATGATAGTTTTATTATTAATTCTAATGAATGTTGTTATTTATTTATCTTTTTCTGTTTTTTTTTGGGTAGTTATATACCTTCTATGTTAAAGTAGGTACAATTTTTAGAATTGTATATCATCCTTAGATAATTGGCATGTAACATTTTTTTGTTATGAATAAAGAACTAAGAACTATAACTATGAACTATGAGCCAGTCGTTTTCAATTGATGAATCTTACTTTGAATTCGTTTCCTATTTATTTATTTATTGGAAAACTAGAAGCTTATTTAAACAGACTAACTAATAAGTGCATTTCAATATTCATTGACATTTCTCATGTCTCTTTGTCTCCACAAATGTCTGATTGGTTTTAAAATTAGCACGCTCGAGGTCATTTGCAATACCTATTCTCTATTTCCATAAAATCGTTTTTAGGGTTCCGTACCCGAAGGGTGAAAATGGAACCCTATTACTAAGCCTCCGCGGTACGTCCATCCGTCTGTAACAGGGCACAGTTGAATTTTTTAGAGAATGTGTATTTCTCTTGGCGCTATAACAACCCCCATACGAAACGCCCCCATACAGAAAACGTGATTTTTTGGCGTTTTTGCTCCTAATTTGTCAAGGCTGTATCTCTTGAACTACAATAGGTAGGTACATGAAACTTTCTACAAATAAGTAACACTTCAACTTCAACAAATACTAAAAATAAAATAAAGTTGATAATTTAAAGGGGTCTCCGAGCAAGTAAAAATTTGATGTTCTTTGAAAAAGTTGCCTGATTTTTACGCTTCGGAACCCTTCGTGGGCGAGACGACCCGCACTTAGCGATTTATTAATATCGTTAACCCTTATTCCTGATCTATTCACATCGGCCTGCCACGTCCAAGCATGCCTAGAGCCTCTACAAAGCTAAAAAATGTATGATGAAAAATGATGAAATGAAAAATGAGATAAAAATGTATTAGGGAAAATATTAAGATGGGGACATCTTAATATTTTCCCTAAAAAAAATCTACCCAATCTAGTAGATTTGTCTGTCTCGATCAGTTTTTTTGTTTCAATTGTAAATCGTTTATTTTATTCTAAATTCTAAGTTTTCATCGGAAGCGAAAATTATGATGAGCATTTTCGTAGAAAATGTTCTTCCCTCGTCATTGGCTGTTCGCAATACTCTACGAACAGCCTGAAGCATTATTTTGTACGCTCAAATCAACAGTATTCCATTTGCTGAATCAACAGCAAGTAACTGCATGTGTAAATGTTAAACGGGCGCTAGGCACCAGTAGTATTAGAATTGCAAAGCGCTTGATGTTTCTCGTAAGCGCTTTTATTCGCCTCGGTTAGTTTGCAAAAGACGCTAAAACCGGTGTCGAGGTATTTGCATGAGAGTAGTTTGATATTACGGTTGATGCTTGAAGGGATGGCAACCCTGCCGTTTGTGCCATTCAACGGACGACTCGCTGGTATTATTTCTGCCACTCGTTGGATACATTTCGAATTTTCGGAAATAGAATAATAACTATGGCAGTGGAGCTGGCCGGAAAAGTGTCTAGCCAGAGTAGCATGAAAAATGCTTGTAAGACATCATACGGTTACGAATCATTAGAAACAAAAATCAATATCATTTATCGATGGCATCGCCCATGTGTTATTCATAAGTAGATTTTTTTCACATTTGTCAGAAATTCAAAAACCCTTCAAGGATGCTGCCAATTTTCGTA
Source organism: Eupithecia inturbata (assembly GCA_963662085.1). NCBI lineage: Eukaryota > Metazoa > Arthropoda > Insecta > Lepidoptera > Geometridae > Eupithecia > Eupithecia inturbata. The sequence continues at coordinate 906,919 of OY759196.1, read as the reverse complement.
CCCTCTGCAATACGAGTAGGTGTGTTACATTCGAGCTATTTTCGAGTATAACAATAACTATTGTAACGCAGAATTCAGAAATTATCAATGATACAAAGCGAAAGATAAAACTGCATGCCAATTGGAAAAAAACCAAGTCTGACGAAACGTACAGATTTTTCTCAGAAATGAGAGCTTCCCTAAAATCACGTGTATCTAGTGCTTATAATTTATATCTGAGGAATATTGAAAATAATTTAGCATTGAACCCCCGCGCGTTTTGGAGCCACGTCTCTAGTTTGAGAGCTAAGGGTGGGTTTGAAGCAAATGTTACATTTAAGGAAGAGTCGTGTTCGGGTGTCGCAGCGGCCGAAGCTTTTGCCAATTTTTTCGGTAGTATGTTTCTGCCCGATATCCCAATACTTGACGCTGAAAATATCAATCGTTGCGATAAGAGCTGCAATAGCAACTATGTCAGTGTTCTTGAATTTACGCCTGAGGATGTGATCCACGCAATTAAAAAGTTAAAACCTAAAAGCTCTATCGGACCTGATGGCGTACCGCCAGCTATACTTAAGTCAGTCTATAAAAGCTTTATGCCTCCACTCTATCACATTTTTAATTTGGCTCTACGGACAGGTAGCTACCCAGCGCAATGGAAGGTGTCAAGGGTAACACCGATTCCAAAAACATCAAATAAGTTAGTTGTCGAGGAGCATTGACCCATCGCCATACTATCCTCTCCTGCCAAGGTTTTTGAAAACGTCTTGCACAAGATCATCTACTCGCAAGTTAAAGCCTTCTTAAGTAATGCTCAGCATGGTTTCAGGGATAAACGGTCAGTTAACACCAACCTTTTGACTCTTGTAGAGTATATCTCAACCAACTTAGACCTCGGCAGTCAAGTAGATGTGCTCTACTTTGACTTTCAAAAAGCGTTCGATAGAGTCAATAATGACATACTCCTGGCCAAACTGAGCGTCATTGGATTTGCGCCGGATCTCCTTAGGTTACTCGCTGACTATCTGCGTGATCGCCAGCAGTATGTCAGATACGGAATATATGAATCTGCACCATATCACACCCGGTCTGGTATAAGTCAGGGCTCTATCTTAGGACCTTTGCTTTTTATTTTAATGATAAATGATCTACCAGCTATTGTAGAGCACGCGGAGTGCCTATTATACGCGGATGATCTTAAGCTCTACACTGTCATACACTCTGTGGCAGACTGTGCAGTGCTTCATGGTGATGTCAACGCGGTCTGTCGATGGAGCATAGATAACAAGATGGAGTTTAATCCCTCCAAATGCTCCGTGGTGAGTTTCGGTCGAAAGAAAAATCCGGTATCCTTCGATTATACTATCCGTGGTAACGTGATTCCTAGAGCTACGCTAATTAAGGATTTGGGAGTAACTTTTGACCGTAAGCTCACTTTTCACGACCACATCACCACAGTCGCCAAGCAGTCTTATCAGAGACTTGGCTTTGTCCTGAGAAATGCCCGGGACTTTCGCAGTGACAGTGTGGTGCGGCTGTTGTTCGGGGCTCTTGTACGGAGCAAGCTGAAGTCAAGCTGTTGCGTATGGAACCCCCATGAAAGTACGTATGCTCTGTCACTGGAGAAGGTTCAGAAGGCGTTTCTAAGGTTTTTGTACAAGTGACTTTTTGGGTACTACCCATTTATGTACCCAACCAAGTTTCTCCAGGGATGTCTTGGGTACAACTCCCTACAAACCAGGAGAGCGTATGATCAGGCGGCAACTATGTGCAAGATACTCCGCGGTTTGATCGACGCCCCAGATCTGCACAACCTTCTCTTTCGTCTTAACCTACCTGATAACTACCTTCGCCACAGAAACATTAGGCTTTTTTCAGAGCCTTTCTGCAGAACCGTGGCTCGCGCCAACTCTCCACTGCCTCGCACTCTCGCCGCCCTCAACAGACTTCTTGAACAGAACCCGGACTGTGATATATTTGCGGACGAATGGATGGATATTATGTTGGTGTGCCTGAGGTTTTGCGAGAGTGAATGAATGATAAAGTAATATTTTGAGTTTTTATAGAATTTTATTGTCTGGAGTCTTTATATTTATAAATGATCAATCATTATTATTTTTGCTTATTGTGTAATTTTATGTATAAATTTTTATGTTTCTGTTGTTCTAATATATAGGTATTGTAATTAACTAGTGTAATTGGTTGTAATGTAATCGTGCTAGTTAATAATTAAATAAAATAAATAAAAAATAAAAATTAAAAAATAAATTAAGATACAACGCCTTGTTCTAACTCGGTAGTAGGGCGATATGGTCGCTTAGCGACAAAGTCCCTTAATATTTGTTTAAAATAAAAAAAAAAAAAAAAAACTCGGTAGTCTGTTCAGAGTAGTTTTACTAAACCGTTCCGGTGTTCATAGAGTTCTTGGCATCATCATTTAGTGCACATTTGTTAGATCTGATAAATGCGGACAAAATAATTCACTTTGCACACCCTTTCAATTTAACGGCTGTTAGCACCCAACCGCGCCACCTGCTTTTATTCCGCTGCCTCCGCATGCTAAACCGTACGTCATCGTATTTTACTGTCGCTGAAAGCTCAGGGAGTTATAAAGTTTTATGACAGTTGCTTGAGTATCGAGCACTGTTCTTTCATGAGCCGTTATGTCCCGTCTGGTGGGCCATCAGGCTTTCAGGACAAGGCAGGCTTGCGTGAAGGGATGTATTATGATGGGTTGTACGTGGGGGAAGTCTGGAAGTTGTTTGTTTAAGCTATCCATCCACATTCCCACTTAAAGTTGTGGGCTGGAGCTCTACCTTGAAAAACGGACAAGTTGACGGATGGCGTCGGATCGCACAAAACGAAGGACGGCCGATCCGTTCCTTCGATGTCCTTACTATGAAAAAGGTTCTGCAATTGTTTCTTAGAGATCCGAAACGAAAGGTGTATGTTAGTGAAGTGCCCTAAGCAACTTGGTAGTAAGGTTGTTGGTTTCGTGCGATCCGACGTCATCCGTCAACTTAGTTCGTTTTCAAAGTAGACCTCTTGAAGCGCATACTCAGCGGTGGACGCATGTGTGCTGATCCGGATCCTAACGCTTCACTATCTGTAGTGGACAATGTGGACATGGCATCAGTTAATAGCAACTAAATAGAGTTCCATTCCCAATATATCAAATATAACAAATATATCATATGTATGTATATAATATAACAGAACTAATTAATGTAACGCACACTTATATTCTTCCAGAATATAAGATCGGTTCTCTTGCAAGTCAATGTAATATTCTTTATGAGAATATTGAAAAAAAAATCAATAAATAGAAATGTATTTAACCAGACATAGATCGAGAAATACTTTAGCGGATTATTCAGGATAAAGCTTTTGTTTAAATACGAGATTCCCCTTAGAGGCCTGCCCTTACAAAACATCTTGAAAGTCATTCGTTCCTAACTCAGTTTTTAACCTCTAAGATATTCTTAAGAACCTTGCGCGTCCTGAATATTAAACTTGTTATCATTCATTAATTAATCAAAGTTCCCCAAACAAATAGTGTTATCTGAGTAAACTTGAGTAATCTCTCGGCAATAGTCATTTGCATAAATATTGGATTACACAGCTGAGTAGGGGATAGATAGGATATTTGGCGATCTCCGTAGCGAAGAAGTAAAATTGTTAAAGACTTAAAGTAATGTATGCGGTGACCACTTCGGTACAAATACATTACAGATGTAAGCGTGTTAACTAGGAACCTTTTTTATGTTGGAAGAACACCAACGTTTCATACCTTTAAGAGGGACCCTTTACGTGAGTTCAGAGACGTGGCGGTACGCGTGCGGTTCGAACAGCACCCACCCTGAAGAAGTCCCTCGTAAAGGGACAAAACGTTAGTGTTGTTCCAACACAAATAAGGTTCATAGTTAACCCGCTTACATCCGTAATGAATTCGTCAATCTACGATAGTTTTTCGTTGCAAATGTTTACGTCATCATCTTAGCTCGTTGATTGACATCTACTGCCGGGTATTTATTTATAGATCTCTTTTACACATCAGCTTAATCGGAGATCATAAGCAGTGTTTTACTTAAATCCCATATTTTTAAATTCATCGGAAGCGTGTGCTTTTGTACTTAGATAAGAAAGAAAAAAAAAATTTTTTTTGGTATTGTATTTGATTTCTTATAAATATCAGTAAAGCTATTTGAACTTCTCTGCAGTCGTAATTTGTCCTTCTCCCGAAGTTTGTCTGTGTCGTGAACCAGCTGTTCTCCGCTAGTCGTGGTCACTAACTCCAGCTATTCACACAATAAGGGGGGGGGGGGGGGTGAGATAGTACAACGGCGTTACGAATAATTCCACGGAATCCCGGCCAGTTGATTGTGTCACTTCATCACATTGATTGCGTTACTTTATCGTGAGGATTTGTGTCATTTTCTGACTGAGACTGGTGATTAACTTACGAGATTTTAGGGGAAAATGTCCTGAATTATGAACGGTAAAGATAAAGGGATGATATCAGACTTAGGTAGAATTTTTTTGCCAATCCTTGATTTAAAAATTGCTTTTTGTAAAGCTTTATTCCCGTTTTAAAAACATAACCTATATACGAGTAGGTATGTGATTCAGATCTTTGACTAATTTCAGCCTGCTACGTTCAGAAATTTAGGCGCGATGTAAGTTTTGGATTGAGTTTTGGATCGAAGTGGTAAGTATGGTAAGTGGTAATTATTGTAGTAAGCGTATACAGCCCACCATCAGCTTCTTTTGAAATATTTGAAAGTGTTATGGAGGATATTTTATTTAAACTCTCAAAATCAAATAAAACTATCATGGTTTGTGGAGACTTTAATATTGACCTTTTAGAAGTTTACTCCCTTAGTACTAGATTGACTAATTTATTTAATTCTTATAATCTAAGGCCATTATTTATGGAACCTACAAGAATAACTGAAACCTCAGCAAAATGTATAGATAATGTATTTGTTTGCCAAAATGAAAAAATTGTTAGTAAAAATATAATAAGCAATTTAAAATCAGACCACTTAGGTCAACTAATACAATTAGAAATTCAAGTAAAAAATAATAATTGTAAAAAGAAAATAAAATACATACCTGTGACCACAAGTCGATTTGAACGGTTTAAATTGGATTAGGAGTCTACACCATCACCTTATCACTCACATAACAACCCAAATGAGTCGTATTGCAGTTTTTTTAACAAATTCACCAGTGTGTTCAATTCAATATTCACACCCAAGTCGATCATGGTCTCAGAAAAACTTAACTTTAGTGAGTGGGCAACAGTGGGTATACATAAGAGTAGACAAAAGTTGTATGAACTGTATAGTGAAAAACAATACAATTTTAGCCAGGAGTTCAAAGTAAAAGTAAAAAATTACTCAAAAATGTTTAGAAAAGTTTGTCATATAGCAAAATCAAATTATATTAGCTCAAAAATAAGAAATAGTGAAAATGTAATAAAGTCAACTTGGAAAATAATAAATAGTGAGACTGGAAAAGTCAGCACCTACATTAATGATTACAATTTAAAGATTAATGATTGCTCAATCAAAAATGATGTTAAAGTAGCCCAAGCATTTGAAAACTTTTTTACTGACATTCCAATCTCTACTACAAAGTGTCTAAACTCTTCTCAAGTAATCGCCGAGTCATTACTTATAGGAAATGTACCTAAATGCAAAAATACATTTAATTTTAATCATGTTGATGAAAGAGATATTAAAAAAACCTTTAAACTATTAAATATAAAGAAAACTGCAGATCTCTGGGGAATTTCCGTTAGAATTATTAAACCATTGATTGATATCATTGCACCAGATCTAGCTTTTATATTTAATGAGTCTATTGATTGTGGCGTATTTCCTGATCTAATGAAATGTAGTAAAATAATCCCACTGTTTAAATCGGGTAGTAGGTCTGACCCCACTAACTTTAGACCAATATCAGTACTGCCTACATTCAGCAAAGTTTTTGAAAAACTTATTTTACATCAATTGCTTAGGCATTTCAATGGAAATGACCTGCTACATAGTAAGCAATTCGGGTTTACTCGCGGCAGGTCAACTACTGACGCCGGTGTAGAGTTAGTAACGCATATTTTTGATGCTTGGGAGAAGTCGCAAGATGCATTAGGCATTTTTTGCGACTTGTCAAAAGCATTCGATTGCGTACACCATGAAACATTAATCAGGAAACTAAATCACTATGGAATAAGGAACAGCTCTTTGGGTCTTCTTACATCTTATTTGAGTAATAGGATACAAAGAGTTGACATTAATGGGAAACGGTCTTCGGGGTCTGTAGTTACAATGGGTGTACCGCAGGGATCTATCCTCGGCCCTTTCCTATTTTTAATTTATATTAACGACCTGCCTCATCTTGTTAAGAATAATCACGAGATTGTATTGTTTGCTGATGACACTTCATTAATTTTTAAAATGAAACGACAAGACACGAATTTCGGTGATGTGAATAATGCAATCTCAAAAGTAGTCCATTGGTTTAATGTCAATAATCTTTTGCTTAACGAAACCAAAACGAAATGTATTAGATTTATTCTACCTAATGTTAAACAAGTTCAGGCTGATGTAAATGTAAAAGGAGAAACGTTAAAAATTGTAGAAAGTACCGTTTTCTTAGGAATCACCTTAGGTAATAAACTTCAATGGGGCGCACACATAGATAAGCTATCGAAAAGACTTAGTTCTGCAGCATATGCTGTCAAAAAAATCCGTCATCTTACAGACGTGGATACATCTAGACTTGTTTATTTCAGCTACTTCCATAGTATTATGTCTTATGGTATTCTACTGTAGGGGAACGCTGCAGATATTAACACCGTATTTGTGTTGCAGAAGAGGGCTGTTCGTGCTATCTATAGTATGGGTCCCAGAGAATCCCTGCGTGATAAATTCAAAGAAATAAACATAATGACAGTACCATGTCAATATATTTATGAAAACCTATTGTACACTCATAGAAATATCAATCGGTTCCCTAAAAATAGCGATGTACATAATTTGAATACAAGGAATAAACATAAACTCGATGTGCCCACAACTAGACTACGCAAAATTAATGTATTTTTTAAAGGGCAATGTATACGCTTCTACAATAAAACTCCTAGTGAGTTGCAAAAATTATCAGTAAATAAATTCAAACAAATTGTCAAAACCTTCCAGTGTAAAAAGGCCTACTATAAAATAGCAGATTATCTAGAGGATAAAAAAGCGTGGGATGGAATTTGCTCCAACTCGAAAAATAACAACTAACAGGCTAAAGGTTTCTTCGTCGCTTCTTTACTTTAGTCTACGTACCGAAGCGACTGAAATCAAAAATATCACTTTATTTCCGTGTCAGTGTTTAATTATTAAGAATTTGACCTTTTCTAAGTATACATTTATTGTATTTATGGAAATAAAGAGTTTTTGACTTTGACTTTGACTTTGGCCTCTACGATATTTGTGTGATTTGTAGGCAACTTTTTAGAATCGAATCTGTGTTGAACGCTTTACTATGAGCTGTTTTTCACTTTACTATGAAACTAGCTGAAAGAAACCTTGAATTCATACATTATTTTCTATTCCAATAGCAATTTCCATTTTGAATTCGCAGCACTCAAAGTGAATCGAAACTCGACGGATGCTGGTTCCGATGGCGGCGGGCAGATTAGGTTTCGCACTGGTTTCGTATGTACGAGTAAACTAGTTCCTTTTGGATTTGTTGCTTTGTGAATGTAGAAGAGTATTTTTGTGACGCGTAAAGTAAATTTTGCTGTTTGCTGCGTGAAGACCGAGGTTTCTGCATTTTCCTGAGTTCCATTTGGTGTCGTTGTGTTTTTAAAGGAAAAAACTTCTTTAGGCGCACAAATCGCTCTTTCTGTTAAAGTTCGTAACTGAACCGTCACGCTCGGGTCGGTGACGCTGAATCGGCTATACTCGGATCCAGCCGGTCGGTATTAGAAAATCATAATAAGCTGCTCTTATATCATGCACAGGTGTAGTTACAAGCTCTTGCTCTTTTTTATCAGCGATCAGCTTTAGTTGTAAACTCCATTAACTTGAAACACGGCTTACTCATTCTGTCAGTGGTGTCAATAAACTATGTAAATTGTCTGGACTTAAAAGTTTGCCGTCCCTTTCATAACGATCAAACTAAAAAGCCATCCTTAGTTCTGTCAAATTAGTTAAGTTTAGTTTTGGCGACATTTGAATTGACACCGATGAGCGTTATGTGATTGGATCTAGTTTTTTTTATCTTCTAACTATTATTATTCAGCCATTATCAACCCGCAGAAGGGTAAGAGTCCCCTTTCTCTATCTTAATACCTACTTGATAATTTATACATAGTGCATTGGCTGCAAGTTCAAGCCTCAAGCTCTATGCACAAAATTGCCACACACGCAATCACATGACCCAAAACGCGAAATTCCCTCCATATCTCATTTTCTGCTCGCATCGTCCCCAATGTTCTCATTCGTCACTTTATTCCGTACCAGCGCGGCTAGATTCAAACTGTACCTCTATATCATCAGAATTGCACGGAAAACGTTTTATGTTCCCATTCGCTCGCGTTGTTGCGTAGAGTGTGAATATGAGAACAATAGAGCTTATGGAACGGGCAGCGTGCTGGCCGTGTGTGTGCTAAAGGGAATAATGCTGTAGCTGGAAAAATATACGGAGGCTGTTGGAGGAGAGATTTTTACGATCAGTTTAGAGATGCGAAGTTGCTCTTGGTGGCCATGAATCTCTGTTTTCGCATCATAATAAAACTATTAGGTATCAAAAACTGCCTAATGGATTTTTGAAAACTCCTTTTGTTTATTACTTACTAGGTGCGCCCCGCGGCTTCGCCCGCCTGGGAATAGATTGCACTGCACTGGGTAGTTTTGTAAAAATAAAAAATACGTGTATCATTATTTACACTGTAGTTTATTTATACCGAGTTTTGAGTAACCAAGGAATACTAATTTTCCATATAAACTTTACCACTCTTTTTAACCCCTTCCGAGGTTAATCAGATCTAATGTAGTATATACAAAGATGCTCTCTAGCCATGAACATCTTATTCGTCGCTGCATCTGCATTTGAGTTGGCCGCAATAAGTGATAAGTAGGAACCTACTTAATAAAACAATCTCTATTTCTGAATGCACAGAAATAAAACAATTCAACCTACAATGCTCATCCTATAAAATGTTCCATATGAATGTTTTATCAGCTACGTCTGGTCGACGCTTCTGCATTATAAATGTAGCTGGCGACGGCGTGCGGTTCTATTCATTGTACGCGACGTGTGTAAAGTTTACTTTGTTCTGGTCAAGTAGAATTACATAAATAGTGGTTTTGGATTCGACTCATTACTTTGTTGTTGATGAAGTAGAATAAAATTAAAAAAACTAATATTTGTGTGGGTGACGTTGGGGGAGAATTGTCTGGGTGGTATCAAGTGGACATAATAAAATCTAGAAGCTCAAACATAGGGTTCACAGTGAGACGGAAATCAAAAATGTTGTTTTTACTTCCACGTCTATTTAAATTTTAAGAATTTGACGTTTTATAAGTGAAAGTACATCTATTGTATTTACGGAAATAAATAATTTTTTATGTTAATTTGTTCCCTAAATTAAAAATTACCAACACCTCTTTGACAGAATTTTCATACAAAGTGACGTTATATAGGGCGCCGTTTAAATGTGCGACAATTCCCGTTATTTTGTAATAAAACTTATAGAAGGAGTCGCAAAACAAATTACGCGTGCGGCCTTTGATAGCCATACCATGAGAATCCCATGCATTTTATGAAACTCATTACTCGCCACATATGGCGGCTTACCACCAAAACAGAGTGTAGTCAAAACCGCCTTTATAATTCGTTTCAAAAAGGTCTGAGTTTCAGAACCCGTCACATTAATATAGTTAGTATTCAGTTGTCAGTCTTGTTTAATAGTTCTATGTATTGAAGGTGCAATCCAGTAATAAGTCCAGTCTATCTATTAATAATTTTCACCTTTAAAATATTCACTCTACAATACGCACTCTAAATCACTAAAAACTTGCGAACCAGTGTGAATGCTTTATATCGTTATTTCCATTTCAACACGTCTGCTCCATTTCCTTTGTGTCTGTGACTATAGACTGTTTATTGAAAATGCATTAAGAACACGCTATTGCAGTGGTGTTTAAATAGTCTTTGTGTTCGTCGCTTGATTTCAATCAACTGTTACTGTTTGTTACTTCAGTAACTGAGAGTAAAGAATACTAATTGGAAAATTATGTTAACGGGGAATTCAGTTTCGTAAAAGAAATAGGAGGCTTAATGGTTAGTGACGCTCGAAAATAAATATCAGGTTTTTACTATTTTCTAGGTTAGGTAATATTTTATTCATCACGTTATTAAACAGATAGTACTTTATTAAACATATTATAGGAAAAACCAAAACGATTGTGAGAAAATAATAATAAAATAAAACAAATGTTATTATAGAACTTAATGGTAGAAAGCATCATCCCCTTCCTCTTTCTGTTACTAGTTTGAAGTCTTTCTTCATTATAAGCCTACAAAAAAAAAAACTCGATTACTTCAACCCTCATTATACCCTTTACTAAGTGTTTGGTTACATTCAGTACGGAGCCAAATTACAACTCACAAAATTAATAACTCGATTTACCCCATTTTCAGGAAAATTTTGAAAAATATTTAAAAACTTTTTCCATAGTTTAGTATTCATAGTATTATATATATACTCTGTACGTTTCAAGCTAATTGGGTCACTGTTTAAAGAGTTACAAAAATCACCAAAAAATAACAACCCCCATTTTCCCCCTTTAGGGTTGGAATTTCAAAAATCCCTTCTTAGCGGGAGGTTGTGTAGTAACAGGTACCTGCTATTCAAATTTCAGTTTTCTAGCTTCAGCGGTTTGGGCTGGGCTTTGTCCCCAGAAAATCGTTAGTTCTATTATATAATAAGATTAAGAGAGTTATTGTAGAACTTAATGGTAGAAATCATCATCCCCTTCCTCCTGTTGTTACTACTTAGAAGTCATTCTTCATTATAAGCCTTTGTTTTTGGATGGAAAGAAGATTTGATTTATTGACAATTAATGTTATCTAGATAAGTGTAATAAAACATAACAACCCTAAATAGATAAATAATAACTTCAGATGAATATTTGATAGTAAATTTATATGTTATTCTACTCACTCATCAATCACAAAACACATCTTTCTATCTGTAACTATTACCGATCGTGTTTTTCTTTCTCGCTATCCAAATGAGTAATGGTTAATAAATGGTTTGTAAATTTTACACCTTAATTAGACTTATCTTAGTACTGAATGATATGCTCGTTAATTCATCCTCTCCTTCGAAAACATTTAGCGACAGATTTCCATCTCGTTCGTTAGCCGACAGGCATAACTCGAAACGGCTTTACGATAATTATATTTCTTGTAAATAAATTCTTCCCACAGGCGGACTTTTAGATTGAATGATTGATTATTGGAAAGCTTTTTATACTTTGTTTCCACAACTTGCGGTCGCGTTTGTAACTTTGTTTTTCGCAAAAATGTTGGAAACAAAAGGTTCACTGCGATCTTTCAGGTTTCTGTGGGCTTTGCTGCTCTCTATTGAATGTTTAAGGATCAGTGGCGGCTTTGATTTTCTCTTTTCCGATTTCATTTTATTTCTGTTCGATTTCAACACTTTCAAGTTTTTTCTAAGTCTTGATTATGGTCACTGATTACCATGATCATTATCATCATCTGCAATAATATGTATAATTCACTTTGGCACTAGATAACTACTTGATACATTTTACATATATTATAGATAGAGATTTTTACTATACATAGAAAACACCCAGATCACCCGGAACGAATATCTGCAGATTGTACAAACATTCGTCCCGAGGCGGGAATCAGACCTTCGCCCGCTACGCCTCTGAGGTTGCCTTATTAGATTCATACACTTACACAGGATTAAAAAAGTTTTGATTGCCTGGAGTGCACGCCTTTCATCTGTCGAGGGGAAACGCGCCAACTAACGAAATTACAGCGAGTTTTCCAAATTCGCCTCTGGATGTAAAAATTACGGATTACCCAGCTCGCCCTGAGTAGAGGAATTAGGGGTGCGACTGGCTTTTTCTATTTAGCTCGTTAGTTTACTCTGCATGCTTATTTTATGTATGAAACGTGCCTGTTTATCTAGCTAACCTCTGGAAATTCAAATATTAATAATAATAAATAATGCTGGACAATCCACACAGCATCATCTAGCCCTAAGCTAAGCAGAGCTTGTGTTATGGTACGAGAAGACTGATGTACTTAATACAATACATTACATAGATAGATATTTTTTATTATACATGGAAAATACCCAGAAAACCCTGAACAAATTTTAGCAGATCCTACAAACATTTGTACCAAGGCGGGAATCGAATCCGCAACCTCCTGCGTCGCAGGCGGACCTTCGCCCGCCTCGCCACATCGGTCGTCAATTGGTGTAAGTGTAAGAAATAGTCAACTAATTACGTTGTGACACATTTTTGATCAGTTACCGACTTGTACCTGTGTTAGGAGGCAAACCTAACGGATTTGATTGAAAAAAAATACGATGAAATAAAATCATGAAAGTGCACTGTTTCGCACATAATTTGGTCTAGATCTCAGGAACCCTGCGCTTTATTGAAATGACTCATGTTTTAATTCGTAGGTTATTACTAATTATTTGGTTCCTTGAACCAGTTTCTTCATAAGCTGTGTAGTTTTCTTGTAAATAAGCAAAAACTTGATTTTTGCGCTTACGCCTTTCCAAAAACGTATCCTCTGTCCCGCTCCTACGAACACGAAATCCTATGCCTATCCTTTTCACAAAAAGGCGCGCATTGCGCCCTCTTAAACATAATGACGAGTGACTTCCAAAGGTAGGAGATAGTATTTACCTAGGTACCTAACCTACCCAAGTCAGGTTTCAAACTAAACCTACAAGCGAGACTTTAAAACTGTCTTCGTCATAACTAAAATCATGATTCCGGAGCGAAACATCTGAAGGTTGGTACTGGCCGGCGTTACTGAGCGTAACGCTTGCTGCGAATGGTACATTATGCCATGTGCTAAAATCCCTCTCGTTGCGAGCGTCTTCTTTCCCCGTACTGACTGAACGAACGCTCGCTGTGTATCACGTTACATACACAGCGAGCGTTCGTTACGCGCCCCGTAATGCCGGTCAGTACCCACCTTTATACTATTAGTACATAATGGAGCAGAGCTCCATTAAGATCTGAATTGAGAAGGTACAAAAAATATATATAAAATAACGTGATGATGAACGGCACGTCATTCTGCAAATCTCATGCTCACTGAGGCGGGTGTTGAGCTTAATGAAACATTTCATCGTTACGTGGATCATAAATCCTTTTTATAAATAACGGGATGCTGATTACAACGCTCGTTTTTATAAATAACGGGATGCTGGATAACAGATCTCTTTTATAAGGCTGATGGCAGATAGCTCATTGAATTTTACTACTGTTGATTATTTGAACACGAGTTCAAACAATCCCATAAACCCAATGTATGTATGTTACAGTTGGCCTTATGGTATTTCAGAGTTATTCCAAACGTCTCACGCGAAACTATTTCTACAGTTCTAACTATTTCCAATGGAACAATGAATGCTAACTTCGATATTGAAAATTTTCCATTGTCGAAGTTAGCATTAATTGTTAAATTCACGTAAATCTCAATTCTAAACAAATAATTTACCCTACTACTCGAAGGAGATGTTGAGATGAGACTGACCGCCATGCCCGAAATTCTGCAAATATGACTTTATCATAATAATTACCTATACATAACACAAGCTCTGCTTAGCTTGGAGCTAGATGATGCTGTATGGATTGTCCAGTATTATTATGTGTTTCTCATTTCCATGATCCCGGGTCATATACCCGGTTCTTTGGGAAGCATGCGTGGGGCCGAAGTCAACAGCACAGAGGCCGTTTATGAGAGTCAACCTAAAGGCGAGATAGTCATGTTATACCTAACCTTCTACTATAATAGAACGATACCTCGCAGGTCACTCGCTAGGAACCAACGCTCTACGAATAGAGCACAATTAAATCCATTATCACCTTTTATTCACCACAATTACACGGAATTCCAACAATAGTCACGGCCTACGTGTAATCCTGTCCATTGTCCCGTGTCCCGTGTCCCGTGTCCCGTTTCCCGTGTCCCGTGTCCCGCGGTACCATCGATCTCGACCCACGGTGATAGGACAGGTCCGGAGGGCTCGTGACAGAAAGGTTATATAATTACTTGCAGTGAACTAAACAGGAATGACGATCTCGTAACTAATGAACGGAAAAGAAGGGAACGGGAAAACAACAAATTATTCTGAACAATTCTGAATAACAATTCGATGCTCAACTGTGAATTGGTGAACAATGGGGGTTCCCTATTGCTCAACTCACTAATTAATTCCCAATTACTAGTTTTTGCTTGGATTCGTGATAAGGTTTTTACTAACACATTCTTGACGAAATGCATATGCCTTAAACTGTGCATTATGTTAAATAAATCTGCTGTAGGTACTTACCGATTTTAAAACATGTAAAAGGTCCAATGTTTTTATTTTGTAAATAGAAATCTCTAATAAAGGTTATTCATGAGCATAACATAACTGCAAACTGCATGCAGCACAGAGTTGCAGCTAGCATCAGATGAAGCTGGTGTTTACGAATAACATAATAATAACTTTAATAACAAAGAAAATTTCTGCTGAATAATAGAAACAAATTATAACTAAAATATACAATTGACAGTTACTGTTGATCTAATTGACTTTTGCAAACAATCTAGAATTCTAGAGGCAGCTCAATTGATCCATATTACCAGTCGAAAGTGTCGCTGGCGCTGAAGCCTCCCTTTTAATAATCTATCGTATATGAAAGCAAACATAATGCGTGCTTTTACAGCAACAAACTTTTTAAAAATTGAGTTTCAGGGTATAGTATAGACATATGGGCGTAAATAAAATACTAAAAAAATACATTTGTTTGGGACACGCAACAACAAACACAAAGTAGATTAACAAGATACCAGCACAAAATACCTAACTATATCGTTGCGATGCGATCTGCGACACAGTATTTTACTGCTGTAGGTCCCATCGCTGCCTGTTATTGTTATTTTCTCCACAATATGTTCCTAAATAAAGACTTTTTACCTATTTTATCTTATCTCATATAGTACTTGATACAGGTGCCAAATAAAGTAAATAATGTGAACAAATCAACCCAATAATAAAATCGAAAAACACAGTTGTTTTATTCCATTACACCAAAATGCGTGTATAGCCGCGTACGGAAGCTAGTTAAGGTAAAACCCATTTAAACTGAGCTTCCATGTGTTGCGGTCCAGAAGTGTCCTAGTCTTGTAACTCAGTCTGCGTCCGCCGACATCCGGAAACCTAATTACAAAGGGTTCGATGAAGACAGATGGTCGGACGGCCGCGCCGCCCGCGCCGCCCGGCGGCATTTCCGAACCAAGTTGCCTTCCCACTGAGTATGTGGGAGGATGCAAGTATAAATGTTTTCTTAAAGGTTTATTTTTACACAGAATTACAAGCAGACAAAACATACAAGGTGCGAGACTCGACATGTCTCCTCCTTAGCACACTCACGTCCACTCCTCAACCTACACAGCCTATATTGGTCTACTGCTGGACTCAGACCTCCCCCTGATGCTTATCAGCCTTATTGTATTTTATCTCATGTGCGGTAATGCCCATAATCCCCACGCTGGGCATGCGGCTTGGAGATCGCAGTTAGGTGGCAGCATTGTTGCAAGAGGCGCTGCTGCCCGCCCTCCGTTGGTATCCCTTAGGGCGACTAAGTCTTTCGATAAGAGGGGAGAGTTGGGGTGCAGTCATGTGTAGTTCAGGAGCGATGTACTAAGGTGAACTAGTTCCCACAAGAGAACGAGTAAGAACTGTTCAGCTGAACTCGTTCCTAGTTGTTCACTTGTTCACTTGCTCATCGGTCACGAAATCTAGAACTACTAAAATATTCACTATTATCTATGCTATAAAGTTTAATCTGATAAAAAGAAGAAATATTTGAAAATCCATTTCGTTCTCTAGTTCAGTAGTAGGTACTAATGTATCAGACGGAACTGCAAGACAAAATAATAAATAAGGAAGAACAGAGATAGACAGCGCATAATCCGCGGTAGTAAAAGAGACGGAGATATGCATTTTGTTCTTAAGTTCATTAGTACTGTTTCCCTCGAAAATTTTGCTAAGCGCGGTACTAATAGTACTAGTCCGAACTAGTACTTCAGTACGATTGTACTAGTACGGAGCGATCCCTTTACTGATCTAGCTAGAATAAACCTATTCGGGTGATGCAAATTCTAAGTCGACACCACACGTCGACGTGAAGTCAATCCCCTATTGGGGGGCTATGCCATTATCACCACGCTTGGCAGGTGGATTGGTGATCGTTGAAGAGTTGTTAAAAATACACAGAACAGAAGATAGGTGCTGGACAAGTCTATTCCAAATACATGTATAAATGTCGCAAGCTCTACATAAGCATCTAGAATAGATAATTGTCATAAGTTACTTAATTTAAGGATTGTTTTTAAAGAAGGTTTCTCAAGAAGGCCTCATATAAATACAATGCTAAATTCATTTTACCGCGCTGCTCTGGTAATTTAAAATACTTATTTCAGAGATCTGACTTTTTACTCATTTTGTGTCGTGCCTGAGGAAGCTAATGTTTCAAAGAACCTAAGACTAATGTGAAACTTCAAAGGTTTTTATTTTCTTTTATTCAGTCTTACGAGTACAATTGAGACCCAATAGGAATATAAATTCTGAGAAACTAGAATTTTCTTTTGTATTCGATGTTGTTTATTACATCTGGGACCGGGACGTAGGAATAGATTTAATTTAGTCGCAAGTCCTCGGGCGATTTTAATATGAATGTGTTGTAAATTGGTTTCTCAGACTGCAAATAGCTTAAAACTAGCTCCTACCCGTCGGGCTCGAAGACCTGGATTAAGCTATACTCGTAGTATAGTTTTATCAAGGTCTAGAACTACATTTTTGCAATTTGAAAATGTATAGTATTTCAGTCCGATTGATTCATAGTTTTCGCGTGAAGCGGTAACGTCCATACTTTCTAACTTATGAATCAGTGTGATGAAAGACGCGTTAAAAACAGCTTTCAAATTTGTTTTATAACTGTTTTTAACGCGTCTTTAACCACCTATACCTATACATACTTTGGTATGTATAGGTATAGGTGGTAGGTATAGGTAACCAGTAATGACAGGATTTAACATTTCGCTCACAAATTAAAAAAATACACTGTGTGAGCGAGTGCGTTAAATGAATGGTACACTGTATCGATCTGTCTGGTCCATTTGCATCAGCATCCGACACTCGACTAATTAGTTCCTTTGGGCGAACCAGTAGCTATACTAATGATTGTATGTTTAGCGTGCTTCACTGCTCCTTTGCTGTTGCATAGCGATATGCATGTTCGAGGCTTCATTTCAGATTAACTTACGATGCAATGCATGCCTTTGCTTCCATCGTAGATAGATAGGGAGACATCAATGTTCAAAAGATTACATTGAAACCTATCTTAAATCCTCCCCATATTAAAATAATCAATCTTCTTAATTATGAAAACTTTCAACTATCAATCTTCTAAATTATGAAAACTCTCAACTATCAATCTTCTAAATTATGAAAACTCTCAACTATCAATCTTCTAAATTATGAAAACTCAACTATCAATCTTGTAATTTCAACCCAGTACAATATCTAAAAAGTTTCACATAACAATACCGTTTAGCAAATTAAAGTTCCCGCTGAAATAAAACTTGTTCCTCTTACGTATTTTCCTTGGAATAATCACAGTATTCCAAGAAACGAAATGAAAGGTAAACCTTTCGATCCGTTAGTTTCATTTACATCGGTTTTCCAGCGCGCCATTAATTAATTCCTCTGAGAGCGGTGCGCAGTTATTGGATGAAGCATGCTCCCTCGTGTTATCATAGATTGTTTTTATACGGAGTATGGGGTTTCTGTTGGAAGCCATTAAAATGTTAGGAATAGGGTTGTTATTAGCATGGTCTAGATATAAGTGGATTATCGAGTAATGGTACTGCTTTAATCAATCCAAGCGTCGTCGCGCGGATATAGGGCAAATTACATAGAATTCGATTGAAATTGAACTGGTTCAAGGAATAATACAATGATTTAGCTAAACTTAAACTAGCTAACTTGCACTAGACATTTTTGTTCCGAAATTGAGCCAATTTATCAGAACTCAACTTTATCAGAACGAAGCACAGAATGCTTACATTATTGTGGAATTAAGAATGCCAACCTACATTACCACGAATGTGAGCGTAAAACAATATTTCTTTACTTTTTAACTGACTTCAAAAAGGAGGAGGTTCTCAGTTAGTATGTATGTTTTTTTTTAATGTGTGTATGTTACTTGATATCTCCACCTATGGTTAACCGATTTTACTAATTTTCACTATTGTATAGAGAATGAACCCGGGTAGTCCCAAAAATGTATTCCCAAGGGATTGTTGTCGCTAAACTTAAAAACTATCTAAATGTAAAGGAATGAAAAGTTGGTTCGTCGATTAATTTATTATTTTATGTTTAGATCCTCACATATTTCACCAGCAAATAATACATAAGAATGGATTTTCTACCTAAAATGCATGCCTTAGAATATTCTTATGCCTAAAAATCGGTTAACCTGTTGAGATACATCATCATCAGCCTTTACGAGTCCACTGCTGGTCATAGACCTCCCTACTAAGCCGCGGCATAGAGCCCTGTTGAAATTGATATTACGTTATGCAAATGTACGTCCTTGAGACGCCATGCGCATATCGTGACATCTATAATGGTTTGTTATTGCGATTATCTAGTCAGCATAACGACCCGGGACACATGCAACGGCGTTACCTACTGCAGGGTATGTTAATAATTAATAAAATAGGGGCGTGGGTTCGATGTCACGCGATGGACAAAGGTTAATACTTTATTCACCCCTAAAGTTCTTCTATAACGGGGTTAAAAGTAAAGATTAGAATATTCAGGTTTGTAATTGTCATGGAACTGATTTTTTGGCCGAGAGGCTGATGATAAGAAATCGTGAGTGACTTATGGTTTTCTTGTTAATAAAATGCGAACGCCCTCACACTCAGCGTAATTTCTAAGAAATTTTAAGAAAAAGGTAAGGTAGGGTTGCTGGTTCAAGTCCCGTCGAAGTCTGATTTGTTTCACAAAAGTCAACACTCGTTTCTAGAAAGGCAGATTTTGAATGAAAACCACAAATATCTACAACGAGTGATTGTACAAACAAATCGAATAATTCACGAATTCGAGTTCTAAAACACACAAATGAAATGACGAATAAAAGCTTAGATAATCAGAAACGTACTTCTGTGATTTGCTCTGATGATACCAATATAATGTACCTATCAAATACCTACCTATGTCATAAAATACTTTGATTTTGTAATCCCTTTGTTTACAAAAAATATTTAGGATTCTACAACTAAGTATAGACAATACGACTCTGATCATACATAATGAATACTATGTCTGCCTTTTGTACAAGTTGTTTCAACCATAACCACGTCTCGTCTTTTGATTGAACATCTGTTCAAAGTTTAACTTGTACTCGTGAAGTTGTGTTTCACTTGTAATTTGTATCGTACGTGGGTTCTCTCAACCGAAACATGATTCGACTGAAACAGCTTTGTCAGGCAAAGCTGTTGTCAGGCATGTTACCATCAATTATACAGGATTTGATATCAGTGACTATTTTTTTTTTTTTGTTAGCCTTCAATAAATGCTGTGGCTTAGTTTACGCGTTACGAATCATATCACACTAATAATAAAAATGCAAAAGTTTAGACGTTTAGATAGATGTTTGCCGGACCCTGTATAAAAAGTAGTTTTGAGCAATCTTGCTAGATTTACGGAAAATGTAAGATAATACAATATGTTTCCATGTCTACATCACAGCGTCTCGTCGTGTGCTACAATGAATGTCACTGTATAAAGAGCACTTACTAAACTTAACGCGGAATAATGAGAAAGCTTGTTTTTTGTTTTACTCCAAGTTTGCCGTAATGAAATTTTACGGCTTTTCCAAGTTTGCGTGACTAGAAGCTAATTAGTCAGGCGTCTCTGTTTGCGCTTTAACAACTTTCAAGGGTATTTCTCAAAGAGCTGGACTCAACATTAGCTGTTAATAGATAGGAGTTTTAAAGTTACAAAATGTTTAGGAAGTTACTAATTCAGTTTCTGTACTTTATTGCGAAAATGGCAAAGTAACAATAGCTTGTAGCAAGCGGTCTTACTTCAAGACATAAATGTATGGTAACGAGGAGTATTATGTCAGTTTGTCTAAATGTATAAAAGTGATTTCATTTTCACTTCTTCCACAAGTGGACAAAAACATTGAAGTGAGGACAAAATCACACTTTATTACTAATTTGATAATAATTAATTAGACAATCAAATTTATAGAGGTAGTAGGTATATAATCTTACTTGCCTGAGTGCTTATTTTGTAAGCCTAAAGAAATAAAATAAATAAATAAATAATGCTGGACAATCCACACAGCATCATCTAGCCCCAAAGTAAGCAGAGCTTGTGTTATGGGTACTAGATGACTGATAAACTTATACAATACATAACATAGATAGATATTTTTTATTATATGTATATAGAAAATACCCAGAACACCCGGAACAAATATTTGCAGATCGTACAAACATTTGTCCCAAGGCGGGAATCGAACCCGCAACCTTCTGCGTCGCAGGCGGACCTTTGCCCGCCGCGCCACATCGGTCGTCAAAAAAAGTTATTTGAATTCTGAAATCTTTGTAAAAGCTGCTGGCGAAACCGCCATTAAAAATATCAATTATAATAGGTAGGAACGTTATAATTTCCACGATATTTTGACCTTTTCGGGCGAATTATAAAGTTTTGAGGCCTGCGGTAAATTAATCTGTTATTACACACGGGACTTTCAACGTTGACCTACTTTCGACTTTTTATCATATTTTATGGTGTGTCTTTTGTTAGAGAATATTATAATGTTGATAGAAAATTAGAATTTATTTGTGTAAAGTTGTTAATGTGGTTTTATATTAAATTTCAATTCGGAGCTCTATTAACCCTCCATTTGTGATATGTCTGTAAGACCGGGTGGGTAAAAAAAGAAGAATAACTATTTGCCCCGCCATCAATAAATATGTTAAGATTTCGTGTACTTTCCTTATCACGCGTCCCCCACCGGTCAAGTTCACGTCTCAAGTGGCGGGTTAATAATGCTTTGTGTAATGTGTTGCACCATATTCCCATTTACTTTCAATTATTTTGGTCCGTGTCTTTAAAAATTACAGGTTATCAAAAATTAATGAGAAATGAAATATTGGCCATAATTTATCAATTCGATTGTGAATAGGTAGGTACAGATTAAATTACCTTCCTGTATGTATTTACAAAGAAAATTACAATCAAATACTAAAATAAAATAACAAAATCCTTTTATTTCATTGCCATCATACCTAATGTAATAAACTATTTCAAGACTCAAGAAGTCCGAGCTCAATTCTCCAAACCATCAGTCAGGTTCACTCCCCTTGTCTCTGGCAAGCAGTAGCAAGCCGCAGCCGCCACCAGAGGCGCCACCGCGAACACCACTGGAGGTCCCTCCGCTCCCAGACCAGCCACGAAAGGCGCGACCATAGACCCGACTCGGGACGACATGGAGGAGGCTCCTAGAGCCATGTTGCGGACCACGGTGGGAAACAGCTCTATGGTAAACATGTACCTGGAAGGTTTAAATATGGAATACGTAAGGGATAAATAAAACAGAAAGTAAACTTAAACATAGACCACAAATACAGGATGATGAAGAGTGTCAATACAGTTTGTCGGAGTTGGCAAGTACGAGTCAGATTTTAACAAATAGCCAACAAACAAACAACAATTAACAAAAATCCAATAACAAACAACAACAATTACCAACAATTTAGTTTGTCTATTGCAAGATTCGCAAGATAAAAAGACTAATGAGGTACATAAACTGTAATAATCGTCATACTTGTCCTCTGGCGAACCACGTGACAAAGATGTGCAGAACGCAATTCTTAGGCCAAAATGGTGGGCGGTTACCTTCTGGACAGTCGCGTCGTTTAATCACTGCGAGTTTTTGTTTCAAACAATGAAAGAGCGAGACAGAGCTATACGAAGCTGTACCTATCTCTTTCGCCTGCTGCGTTGTCGGCCGCATATGAATTATATGCGTGAATGTACAATGTGTTTCACAATAACGTGATCACCGTAAAAAAATGTGTTCTGAGTTTTTTTGCAAAACAAAAGAAACGTGCAAACGTTGGGCTACCCCCAACGTTTTGCCCTTAATGCATCATAAAATCTATCCAGTTTTCGTGTTCACTTCGTACGGAGTGCACATTTCCCGAGATGAGTGCCGCGTATGCACTATGAGGCAGTGTTCCTTTGTTCGCATCACAAAGGACCAAAACTGTCACGCGTTCGGGCTGCAAAGTATATGAATAAGTCAACGGCGTTCGTGGTGTTCGTGGGTGAAGCAATATTTAGAAACAAAACACGTCGATGACCTACCATAACGTGGTAAAACAAAAAAGTTGTCGTCCGCCGAGGACAAGCGGATAACAAACCTATTTTTTAAAAATCCACGTTTTCCACGATCTGCACAAGAAAAACTGAAGCAAAAAGGACTAAATACAATAACTACAATTAGAAGACGTTCAATGGTGATTAAGCTAAAATACCGAAGCATATTGAAGAAACAGCTCCTTTCAGAAAAGCACGTAGAAAAAAGAATGTTCTGGGCACAAGAAAACAAAGACTGCGACTGGGACAAGATAATCTTTTCTGACGGAGCTTCGTTTTGGGCAACTAGTATCTCACGTTGTGCTTGGTCAACTGCCGATAAAATACTTGTCGAACGAACTGTTAAACATCCGGTAAAGGTGCATGTTTGGGGATGCTTCTCAAAACGTGGTTTTGGTAATTTGAATTTGTTTACCGGATCTTTGAATTCTGCAAGAATGAACTAAATATACCAGAAAGCATTATTACCATCTGCCCGAAAGCTGTTCCTAAGACCAAGTGAATCATGGATATTACAAGAAGATGTGACCCCAAACACTGAAGTCGGCGATGAACCGCGTAGAAACAAGATATAGGCATCGAGGTCTTGGATTGGCCCTCACAATCTCCTGACGCAAACCCATTTGAAAACGTTTGGGCGTTGATGAAGCTTAAACTTAGAGAAAAAAAAGCTAACCGCCGCCGAGCTTACCCGCAATTTAAAGGCCATAATATGGAGATCATTATCCTGTGAATACGCAGAAAAATTAGGTGAAAGTATGCCTCGAAGATGCCAGGCTATTATGGACAACGGAGGACACCTTACTGATAATAAAGCTCCTAAGTACGTATGATTAACTAGTACGTGTTTTATTATTTTCCAATGCTAGATTTCATTTTTTTATAAATTATGGCGGTCACTCTCTTCTGTACGTGCGCAAATTTCCTATTCTCGCTGCCCGTTACCGGACAAGATGTTTGGCGGCTACTATACGTACTGTTACTAAGTTACAGAAAACACCCTTACAAGAAAATAAACGTAATTAATAGCTCTTACATGGCAGTAAAGGCTCCAGAGGCGGTGCTGACACCAACAGAGCCGACGACAAGCTTCACGTAGAACCACTCATCGGAGACGGCGAGCAAGCCGTTGCTGACGCCGCAGACAATGCAGAAGGCGATCAGTGTGACTCGTCGACCGAAGCGACGGCAACACGCCTGGGCGATGAAGATTCCTGGAATCTGAGTTGGATTTATGATTAGAATTGAAAGTTTGGACATAACAAGCATTTGATACTTTACCAAAAATTAATAACAGATGAAGAAGATTGATGAACATAAACAGACACTAAAAAAACATACGCAGTAAAATACTTGATATAAACACATAATATACATAAATACTTGATAAATACTTAATAAAATAAACTATTCTTAGTTTATTTTTACAGTAATCAGCAAACTGGACTTGCTTGACTCAGCGTTAACGCCTGACCTGTTGACTTATCCCTAGTTGGTAACTTTAGGATGTAAAAAGTTACTAACAATGGGGCCTGTTATAGTTCTAACTTTGTGAAAGACGTGGACATTTTAAGAGACCAGAGGCAGACAATGATTTGTAGATAACCTTGTAAAGGTTATCTACAAATCATTGTCTATTAACGCAATGTTGAACAAGTCATCAGTGCTGAAAAATAAGCAGCATGTTGAAGTAGCATGAATGTTTTATAAGTCTATAATATGTAGACTACAACCTACAGCTAATTTATCTACAGTTGTCAATTGCTAGGATAACCCAGGGGGTTTATCTTACACATAATGTGGTTACTATTACCTCTATCTTCAACTGTTTGATCGTCCTTATCGCTACTACTGTCAACATATGACAATCCCAGACGTTTTATATCTCTGTAAAACTTATATACGGCGGCGGGCTATGAAGGTTCTTATCATTTTATGACCAGATAGTAGGTACTCTGATGATGTAGAGCTACCTATAAAGAAAGAGTCTAGTCCTGAAGTACCTACTTCTATTCTCATAAAAAAAATCAGATTGAGATCACTTATTTGATATTTGTTATAAGATAATTAGACAACAGAATACAGGTTGGAAGACTTTTATCAGAAGGTCGCATCGCATGTGCGTACTCTACATCGATTGGAAACTCTGGGTTTAATCAAATATTGAGTACACTTTCTACTTTAAAAATATTTTTGTAAACGATTATCGTAAACTGCAAATACACTTCAAACCAACAATGGAGAACCTTATAGCAGACTTACTTGTAACCCTCCTGCCAACGCAACAGTGACGTAGACATTCGAGCTCGTCTGCCCGATGTACTGGTTACTGCCGTAATACGCCAGCCCGAGGATGAACCAGGACACGCAGGAGTAGAGATTCCGCGTCCTCACGCTGCGCCGTCTGATTAGGTCGAGATACGTGGCCCGGGCTTTGGGTGCGTTGGAGGTGGCTTCGTCGGATAACCGCTTTGCGACGTCTGCCATGTCGGTGGGGGGAAGCTTGTTGCTGAAATGTAAGTTGTATTTTATTCTGTGTAGTCTTATTTTTGTTCTGTTTTGCCTGTATTTTAGTCCTGTAAAGTGAAAACAAGAATGTTTAAATCAGCCTAGTTTCACAGTTTTTTTTATTGTCAATAGACCTTCGACTACAATCTCACCTGATGGAAAATGACGATGTGGCCGATGGTGTATGACGAAGGTCTAGAAGACACGTAGTCGTTCACTCTAGTCTTGAAGATACCTAGGTTGTAATTGGCGGGAAAAACAGAAGCAGTTATTTAAGAAGCCTTTTATTTCCGCATTCGACCATTGCCTTCAAGCGTTCCTGCTGTCTGTTGGTGGTGTTTTGACAGCTTATTCGAAATATTTTATTTCCCTGAGTAGTTACTAGTGATGTTTGGGACACATTCATGACTATGAATTTATTTATGTGAAAAAATGTTGCTGTTTGTGCAACATTTTTTCAAGTATTGCTGAGGAGAACTGAGTTACTTGATAAGAAAGATTTTTACCTTTTAGCTGCCTTTATCATAATCTGACTCGCCTTATCCAATTGCCCGGTCGATATCAGCCACTTGGGTGATTCCGGCACCAAGAAAAAGTACACTAGAAATAGCACATTGGGTACTGCTATACCCATGCTAAACATATTCCAGGATCTCAAGTAGTACGCGAACACTGGCATCACCATCTGTCCCACAGTCAACGGGATCTGGATCATTCCACACACCAGCTCTCTCTTCCTCGGTCCTGTCATTTCTAGGATCAGTGTGTACGGCGCGATCATTATGCCTGCTGTGGCAGTTCCGAGAAAGAACCTAATGGCTGTGAAGGCCCAGAAATTCGGGGAGAATGGTGCAGCTAAGCTGGATATTAGCTGGACCATGCATGCGGATAGTAATGCTGTCCGTCTGCCATATCTGTAAGGAAATTCATTAATAATTGACTTGATACTTAAAAAGGCCAGACTAGAACCGGGCCGAGGTGAATGGCATAGACATAGAAAGGCCTATGCCCAGTAGTGGGTTGACAAGGGCTGATGAAAACAAGAAAGTGAATATGTAATAATTAAATTCCCTTACCTGTCTGCAAAATATCCAAACACAATACTCCCTATCAAAACCCCGAACATACACACAGTCTGGTTGAAGTTAGCAAGCCATTTTCTCTGACATATTAAATTCCACTGCGATATAATCGTATTGTCAAACTCTGAACTATACTCGTATACAAGACAGTCACTGTAACACGTAGAGTTAAATATAACTTCTGTCACATTTGACCTTTCCGTGCAGCGAAAATCGGTTTTCGGCGCTAGAAATATGATCGCTGTTATTGTCCAAATTGCAGATATTTTCGTTGGAATCATGAGGATGGTGTATAAAATCCACTGCCATTTTCCAAATACTCCTATTGTATCCGTCAACAAATCGTTATTTTTATCATTTTGCTTCATTTTGGACGCGAGCAACTCATAATGTCTCAGAACGCTTCTGATGTACCTAGTTTATGTTGCCTGAACTTGTCGAAGCCTTATCTCGACAAGGTTCAATGCTTGTGATTGATGATTATGGTGGTAGAACTACTAGAATAATTTTAATTGTACTTGTGTGTGTGTGTGTCTGGTGTATACTCTTAGTATATTAATATATTAAGAGTTTATTAAGGGTATTTGTTTTCTAAATAACTCAAACAGTAATTATGACAAACCGTAAAATTTTATAGATCTCAACATTTACGAGTTCCAACTGCCTCTTTACCCAATTTGGTATCACAACTCCCGTGTGGAGGGCGTTGTAAGATTAATTAATACAGAGGAAATGGTAAAAGTTAGATTATAAAGGTTTCGTTTCAGGGCCGAATAAAAATTTTCCTGATACTTTTCTGTGTGACTTAGTAAAATTCGGGAGATCGGGTACTAGGTTCTCAAAAATGTAAGGCTCAAATTAGGTGCAATTACCACCCACCTCAGTCATAGTAGTTTTATATTTTGTTCGGCATTCATCATCATCATAAAAGCCCACACACGTCCACTGCTGGACATAGGCCATACGACGCCACCCCATATTTAGATAGCTGTCCTGAGCCGCCTCCATCTTTCATCTCCCTGCCACCGCTACAATGTCGTCGGTCCATCGAGTAGATGGTCTCCCAACACTTCGTTAAGTTCGGCATTATTTATTTATTATTTAGTTAACTATCGTTTCTGGAATTCACGATTGATATTATCTAGTTCATTGTGGAGCCCCACATGGGGAATAAGAGGCCTTTGCAGGGAAAAAGGCCTCTTATTCCCCTTGTGGGGCTCCAGTGCAGGGGCAGTGGGCATCGTCCCATTGCAGGAAAAAAAGGCTGATATGAATAAGTTTCATCACTTTTATAAACAAGCATAATACGATAATTTTGTGTACTTTCATTTCACTATTAGTTCATTTTTTTTTTGTAAAACATGATGACAGATTTGACACGCCTAAGGAAAGAAGGCAATTTCTATTGAATTTCTTTGTCTATGTTGAATAACCTCCATGCTGAATACCCTCATGAGGAGGCAGTCCTGCCTACAACACATACCTAGTATGTGTTTTAGTCAGGACTGTCTGCCTGTCTGTCAGTGTCATGTATTACATACACGTGAAGTTAATGTAAAATCTTGTCATACTCGTAATTATAGGCCCCTCGGCATCATTGATTCAATTCACTATAGTTATTTCAAGTTCAACTTATTTGCGATCATGTAACCAAATCTAACGAAGACTCGAGTAACACTGCGTAGTACAGAATGGATCCGTAGAGGTCACCCCCGTGATGAACCAGATTGAGCAAAGTACAGATTGAATCCGTAGGGATTAGGGCATGCAGAACCGTACCCGGTTCCGGTACGCTGTCAGAACCGGGGGAACCGATTCCATGTAATACGATGATAAACGATTTTTTTATGATTACCTCTAGAATAAATTATATGTAGATCATTTGAAAAAATAAGTAATTATTAAATAAGTAATTTTCTGAGAGCAGGTGGATCACTGGGACTTGAAGTTTTTCAGAGGCGGGTTAACTTCATTATTATCGAGGGGCAAACGCCAGAGGCGTAGAACAAGAGTGTGGTACCACCATATTCCTGTTCTGACTGTTCCACAAGAAAGTTTACTATTGTAAACTTTCTTGTGGAACAGTCGTAGAACAGGACAAAGCTCTCCTAAATAACTATAGGCCCATCTTACTGCTGATCCTTCCTGAACCTTCTATAAACTGTTTTCAAGAGTTTTCCACCAATCGTCTCTCTTGAAGGTTCGACGACTTCCATCCTCGAACAAGCCGGGTTCCGGAAAGTACCGTAGACCACATTCTAACATCCACTCCGGCAGATTATACAGAAAACAGAGGAGTATAATCGGCCATTATATCTGACGTTTGGGGACTACGAGAAATCCTTTGATTCAGTCGAAACTTGAGCAGTGCTACACACACCCACACACACTTACACACACACAGCCTCTCCAGCGATAGCAAATCGACTACCGGTACCTACTCCTATATCTAAGTGTTTAAGTATTTGGCATGGCCACAATATCTATCCAGATCCAGAAACTGAGCACAAATTAGGTCCCATTGAAAAAAAAAAGGTGAGGCAGGGAGAGTACGCTATATTCCGAAACTGTTACTCTCTGCGTTGAGTTTCCTGCAATGGAGGATAAATTTTAATTCTTGGTCTGGGATGAATATTGGATATGGAATCAATATCAATGGCGATTACAAGACTCACCTTCGGATTGCCAACGATATAGTCATTACCTTTATGGCGGAATCGCTAGAAGACCTTAGCAAGATGCTTAAAGACCTCAACACCCGACAAGTAGGTCTTAAAATGGTCATGGGTAAAGCGAAGATTATGTCGAATGACGATGTGTCCATACGGGTTTATGTTGGAAACGATGTTATCGAAGTTGTTTATTACTATGTCTACCTAGCTGGACTAAATGGTCGAACTAGGTAAATCCAACTACGATAAAGTGATCAGTGGAAGTGAGTGGGCTGATATGAGCTATCGGAAAACTTAAATCAACTTATCTTTTCATTTAGTGCTTCATAAACCATAATAAAACCTAAAAAACTATACATAATACAAATCACGTTCACAATCACATCAACAAAGTAAAATATTTTTAGGTATTAGAGTATTAGAGTTTATGGAGCAATACCACCTTATTACACACCTTATCAACTTATTTTCTTTCCGGACATATATACCTCAATTTTCTATGCGTATTAATACGTGAAATTAAACCTCTTTTATTTTTTAAAACAACCAAGGGAATCGGGTTTACGGCTTTCGGAACCGGATCCACACATACCTCGCAATAACCGGGTATACACGGGTATTTCAGAACCGGGTAGAGCCGGGTGCATGCCCTAGTAGGGATCACCCCCGTGTTGAACCAGATCTGTTCTTTTCTACGAAACTCGCCTTCGACTGCCATTGTTTTCCCTATCGATATTTCGATATTTCGACAGTCGTCAACATATTGTCCGCAGGGAGATTGTTGGTGAAATAAAGTATATTTTTCTTTGTCTATTTTTCAGCCTTGTCGTAATCATTTGTTAATGGATATTTTTCTTTTCAATTCCATAATGTATGTTTCCTAAAACTTTCGTTATCATGAAAAGTATATAACAATATGACGGTCGACCGCGACCGCGACCGCGACCGGTCGGTTGTGTATTTGAATAGTTTTAAATAAATTAAAATTACAATGGTTTGTTAATTTTTATTACTAAACGATCGTTGTTCGCTTATTTCATTTTAGCTCCTGCACATATAAATTTAAATGACAAAAAGAAAATGTGTTTGCTATATGCTTAGATCATAGATCAAGCTATTCGCCGCACTGACCGTACTACAGTTGTACTTATAATCTACAATTCTACAGGGCTATCAGTAATTCACTGACCTGAACCTGCAGTTCACGCTGTGTCAGTGGATTACCAATAACCCTGTGTATCTGTTAAATTGTTGCGATCGTTTGTTGTGATCATTCTAGACTGGACATGTTGTAATCGATAGAACCGATAATATCTTCTCGACGACGAGGTGTTTTGTTTTTGTGTGGGATACCTTGTAGTTGTCCGCTCGGTAGAGCAGAGGCACTGTACCAGATTCATGATACCTTGTAGTTGTCCGCTCAGTAGAGCAGAGGCACTGTACCAGATTCATCATACCTTGTAGTTGTCCGCTCGGTAGAGCAGAGGCACTGTACCAGATTCATGATACCTTGTAGTTGTCCGCTCAGTAGAGCAGAGGCACTGTACCAGATTCATCATACCTTGTAGTTGTCCGCTCGGTAGAGCAGAGGCACTGTACCAGATTCATCATACCTTGTAGTTGTCCGCTCGGTAGAGCAGAGGCACTGTACCAGATTCATGATACCTTGTAGTTGTCCGCTCAGTAGAGCAGAGGCACTGTACCAGATTCATGATACCTTGTAGTTGTCCGCTCAGTAGAGCAGAGGCACTGTACCAGATTCATGATACCTTGTAGTTGTCCGCTCAGTAGAGCAGAGGCACTGTACCAGATTCATGATACCTTGTAGTTGTCCGCTCAGTAGAGCAGAGGCACTGTACCAGATTCATGATACCTTGTAGTTGTCCGCTCAGTAGAGCAGAGGCACTGTACCAGATTCATGATACCTTGTAGTTGTCCGCTCGGTAGAGCAGAGGCACTGTACCAGATTCATGATACCTTGTAGTTGTCCGCTCAGTAGAGCAGAGGCACTGTACCAGATTCATGATACCTTGTAGTTGTCCGCTCAGTAGAGCAGAGGCACTGTACCAGATTCATGATACCTTGTAGTTGTCCGCTCAGTAGAGCAGAGGCACTGTACCAGATTCATGATACCTTGTAGTTGTCCGCTCGGTAGAGCAGAGGCACTGTACCAGATTCATGATACCTTGTAGTTGTCCGCTCAGTAGAGCAGAGGCACTGTACCAGATTCATGATACCTTGTAGTTGTCCGCTCGGTAGAGCAGAGGCACTGTACCAGATTCATGATACCTTGTAGTTGTCCGCTCAGTAGAGCAGAGGCACTGTACCAGATTCATGATACCTTGTAGTTGTCCGCTCGGTAGAGCAGAGGCACTGTACCAGATTCATGATACCTTGTAGTTGTCCGCTCAGTAGAGCAGAGGCACTGTACCAGATTCATGATACCTTGTAGTTGTCCGCTCAGTAGAGCAGAGGCACTGTACCAGATTCATGATACCTTGTAGTTGTCCGCTCAGTAGAGCAGAGGCACTGTACCAGATTCATGATACCTTGTAGTTGTCCGCTCGGTAGAGCAGAGGCACTGTACCAGATTCATGATACCTTGTAGTTGTCCGCTCGGTAGAGCAGAGGCACTGTACCAGATTCATGATACCTTGTAGTTGTCCGCTCGGTAGAGCAGAGGCACTGTACCAGATTCATGATACCTTGTAGTTGTCCGCTCAGTAGAGCAGAGGCACTGTACCAGATTCATGATACCTTGTAGTTGTCCGCTCGGTAGAGCAGAGGCACTGTACCAGATTCATGATACCTTGTAGTTGTCCGCTCGGTAGAGCAGAGGCACTGTACCAGATTCATGATACCTTGTAGTTGTCCGCTCGGTAGAGCAGAGGCACTGTACCAGAGGCACTGTACCAGATTCATGATACCTTGTAGTTGTCCGCTCAGTAGAGCAGAGGCACTGTACCAGATTCATCATACCTTGTAGTTGTCCGCTCGGTAGAGCAGAGGCACTGTACCAGATTCATGATACCTTGTAGTTGTCCGCTCGGTAGAGCAGAGGCACTGTACCAGATTCATGATACCTTGTAGTTGTCCGCTCAGTAGAGCAGAGGCACTGTACCAGATTCATGATACCTTGTAGTTGTCCGCTCAGTAGAGCAGAGGCACTGTACCAGATTCATGATACCTTGTAGTTGTCCGCTCAGTAGAGCAGAGGCACTGTACCAGATTCATCATACCTTGTAGTTGTCCGCTCGGTAGAGCAGAGGCACTGTACCAGATTCATCATACCTTGTAGTTGTCCGCTCGGTAGAGCAGAGGCACTGTACCAGATTCATCATACCTTGTAGTTGTCCGCTCAGTAGAGCAGAGGCACTGTACCAGATTCATCATACCTTGTAGTTGTCCGCTCGGTAGAGCAGAGGCACTGTACCAGATTCATGATACCTTGTAGTTGTCCGCTCAGTAGAGCAGAGGCACTGTACCAGATTCATCATACCTTGTAGTTGTCCGCTCGGTAGAGCAGAGGCACTGTACCAGATTCATCATACCTTGTAGTTGTCCGCTCGGTAGAGCAGAGGCACTGTACCAGATTCATCATACCTTGTAGTTGTCCGCTCAGTAGAGCAGAGGCACTGTACCAGATTCATCATACCTTGTAGTTGTCCGCTCGGTAGAGCAGAGGCACTGTACCAGATTCATCATACCTTGTAGTTGTCCGCTCGGTAGAGCAGAGGCACTTTACCAGATTCATCATACCTTGTAGTTGTCCGCTCGGTAGAGCAGAGGCACTGTACCAGATTCATGATACCTTGTAGTTGTCCGCTCGGTAGAGCAGAGGCACTGTACCAGAGGCACTGTACCAGATTCATGATACCTTGTAGTTGTCCGCTCGGTAGAGCAGAGGCACTGTACCAGATTCATCATACCTTGTAGTTGTCCGCTCGGTAGAGCAGAGGCACTGTACCAGATTCATGATACCTTGTAGTTGTCCGCTCGGTAGAGCAGAGGCACTGTACCAGATTCATCATACCTTGTAGTTGTCCGCTCGGTAGAGCAGAGGCACTGTACCAGATTCATCATACCTTGTAGTTGTCCGCTCGGTAGAGCAGAGGCACTGTACCAGATTCATGATACCTTGTAGTTGTCCGCTCGGTAGAGCAGAGGCACTGTACCAGATTCATCATACCTTGTAGTTGTCCGCTCGGTAGAGCAGAGGCACTGTACCAGATTCATGATACCTTGTAGTTGTCCGCTCGGTAGAGCAGAGGCACTGTACCAGATTCATCATACCTTGTAGTTGTCCGCTCGGTAGAGCAGAGGCACTGTACCAGATTCATGATACCTTGTAGTTGTCCGCTCAGTAGAGCAGAGGCACTGTACCAGATTCATGATACCTTGTAGTTGTCCGCTCGGTAGAGCAGAGGCACTGTACCAGAGGCACTGTACCAGAGGCACTGTACCAGATTCATGATACCTTGTAGTTGTCCGCTCGGTAGAGCAGAGGCACTGTACCAGATTCATCATACCTTGTAGTTGTCCGCTCGGTAGAGCAGAGGCACTGTACCAGATTCATGATACCTTGTAGTTGTCCGCTCAGTAGAGCAGAGGCACTGTACCAGATTCATGATACCTTGTAGTTGTCCGCTCGGTAGAGCAGAGGCACTGTACCAGAGGCACTGTACCAGAGGCACTGTACCAGATTCATCATACCTTGTAGTTGTCCGCTCGGTAGAGCAGAGGCACTGTACCAGATTCATCATACCTTGTAGTTGTCCGCTCGGTAGAGCAGAGGCACTGTACCAGATTCATGATACCTTGTAGTTGTCCGCTCAGTAGAGCAGAGGCACTGTACCAGATTCATGATACCTTGTAGTTGTCCGCTCGGTAGAGCAGAGGCACTGTACCAGAGGCACTGTACCAGAGGCACTGTACCAGATTCATCACACCTTGTAGTTGTCCGCTCGGTAGAGCAGAGGCACTGTACCAGATTCATCATACCTTGTAGTTGTCCGCTCGGTAGAGCAGAGGCACTGTACCAGATTCATCATACCTTGTAGTTGTCCGCTCGGTAGAGCAGAGGCACTGTACCAGATTCATCATACCTTGTAGTTGTCCGCTCGGTAGAGCAGAGGCACTGTACCAGATTCATCATACCTTGTAGTTGTCCGCTCGGTAGAGCAGAGGCACTGTACCAGAGGCACTGTACCAGAGGCACTGTACCAGAGGCACTGTACCAGATTCATGATACCTTGTAGTTGTCCGCTCGGTAGAGCAGAGGCACTGTACCAGAGGCACTGTACCAGATTCATATAGAAATGGAACGACTCGTCATTGAATGGTTTCAAATCAGGGGGCCTACTCATAAAAGGAAAATCGAAGTTTCTGATTTGTTTTCGTGCAAAACCAACTATTATGTCGCTTGCATTAAATTAGCGTATAACCCTAGGCCCTGTCCAGTGCGATTTTAGGTGCATTGTCTTTATTAATGGTACCTTTGATACTCAAGGAAACTTTTTCTTTCTTCCTCAGAGTATTCTGGGCGAGTTCAACCGTGAGCAGGACGCCTTCATCAAGGGGCAGGCGGGCGGCGCCGGCAGCGCGGTGGCGCCCTGGGTTGGAGCGCCCAACGAGGCTGGCCTGAAGGAAGAGTGCTTGTCGCTCTCCACTGTAAGTTTATTTTTAGAAAGGGATGAGAGAACTTGATCTCTACTATGCAAGCAAAGTCAAATGTTGGACTTTACACATAACGGTTGGTGAATATCCGACGACGATCAAAAACGATCTCGTAGATGGCAATTTTTCCGACGATCTTGCATTAAATGAAGCGCAGTGGATATCTTGGTCTGACTCTGATGGATGAGGCATCGACATCGACAAAAATCGCTAACCAGGATCTACTTCAGAACGGAAGTTAAAAAGAAATTGTCGTTGTTCAGCAATTTTCCAAGACTAGAGACTAGATTTTCTAACAGATAATCTCCATACATTCCAGGACCGAAGAAACTTCGTGCGCGCCCCGCCCGCCGGTGTGGAGTTCGACTTCGACTACGACAAGATGTACAGCGTGGCGCTCGCGATCATGGAGGAGGACCCTAACCTCGAGAAGATGCGATTCGATCTCGTGCCAAAAATGTAAGTCATCTAAAAGCCGATTTTCGGTTGTAATTTTATGTGTCGGAATGTCAGCAATGGATGAAGGAAGCATATATCCAAAAGGAGGATCCTACGTCAGACTTGAAATTATTAACCTGCTCAATTATTTGAAACCGGTACGAAAAAAATGGATTTTCAGCAGGTGATGTCCTTTCCTCAACATGGACAAATAAATTGAAGAAATAATTCAATGGCAAGACCACCATGCCACAGGGACCTCTGTATTATTTTTATCCAGCCTCAGCCATCGACACACACCAAAACTAAAGTCTCCACTCCACTCCACTCGTCGTAATCGAACTTTCATTTGGACATATTTCTAGATACTCTATTGCATTATGTAGGTACGTCCTGTAAAGATAGGGTTTCATATTTGCCAAATAAACAAAAAAGACAAATACAAAATATATGCTCGCTTTTAGACAATATTATGTCCGAGACCTAAGCATGTCGTGATTTCCTTGAAACATGAAACCTTCTCCTTCCAGCATAACGGAGGAGCAGTTCTGGCGGAACTATTTCTACCGCATGTCTCTGATCGTGCAGGCCAACGAGGCGGACCACGCACCCCAGCGCCAGGAGAGCGCTGACGACTCGCAAGGTACCTCGTCTATCCGCAAGGAGTATGACCTGCGTGCTTATAGAATGGGTTTGAGAATGACGTCATCTCTCATGCTGTCCTGCTCATATCGGATTCGAACTGAGCAGGACAGCATAGAGATGAGGTCATTCTCAATCATCTATAAGTGCGCAGGTTATCAAAAGAAATTACTCCCTCCGGTTTGATCAGCCGGTTTCTCGATCGCAGTTCTTTCAAATTACCTGGTCAAATCTCTTGTCAAGTGTTTCATCATATCAGCCCACGCATGACCAGCGCTGGACATGGTCCTTCCCATACGACGCCACAAATAGCGGTCCTAAGCCGCTTCCGCCCATCATCGACTGCGGCCGCTACAATGTTATTAGTCCATCGAGTGGATGGTCTTGCCAAGTGCCTATTGGGTTGATTTTGAATAAACATTAGTTGACAAATAATTAATCAGTCTCTTGTCCTTCTCTTGACCTTTTGGATTTCCAGGAACGCTAAGCTAGGTTGTCAAATCATTGGTCAACCAATAGCGTTCGAGAAACTGGCTGTAAGATTAGCGGTGTGTCCGATGAGTTGACAAAACTGAGAATTTGTTTAGACAGTACAAACCTTGATGCCTATAACAATAGCCGTCATTATGATAACCCGAAAAAGGCCTGGAAGAGATCCTTTCTCTAATCTCAGTACCAATCTGGATAACGATTTAAATTTGTATCTCATCATCCTGTCAATCAAAAAGATGCTTGGAAGTTAGCACCTTAAGAGATTTGCCTTCAGATTGTAAATCACTAGTTTGGAGTTTCAATGGCATTCAGCAATTAACTCAGTTTTGACATACTTGTAATGGATTCAGCCAATGAAAAAAGAAAACCCCAAGATGATCAATCATTCATACGATACGAATATCATTTACAGTTCAGCTCAGTTTTAAAAGTTCTTGCACTATTACTTCGTCACAAATTACGTTTTTAATTTATTTTAGCTTATGATTTGCGTATTTATGTTGGATTTTATTTTCTGTTTATGTTTTTATGTAGCTGAATCTGCAAGTGATGTAAAAGTAAAAGAGAAATCATCACAAGAATCAATAGATGACGCCAAGGAACGAATCAAATCATTGAGAGGTGATAAAGAAAATGATGATGGTAAGACTTGACTAACAGACAGATATTTAATTTGATTCGGGGTTATTTATTTAATTGATGCTACTAATTCTTATTTTGTGTTTTCATTTTGCTCATACATAGCCAAGATATATTTACAATATTTTTTGTTATTTCTTCAACATTGTTACGCGACTAAAATATTTGTTGTTAGGAAAATTTACAAATAAATATCAAACAAACCAACTTTGAGGAATATTATGCATGTCATGAAATTTACTTACACTGCACTATCATTTACTATCTCGCTTACTACTAAAATTTCACACTATATGAAATGTATATGTTTCCATATGAAGTTATTGCTAAACGCCTTTTTTCCTTCCCCGGAATGCAGCTTAAGCAAGACACGGACATCTGGGGCATCCGCTATCACAACACCAGCGAAATACTGTTCTATATATTTACTAACTTCATGTATTCAGGCACATACTATAACCAGAAACTTGTTGTTAAATATACATTCCAAGCCTGTTACATCTCTTAAAATCTATATTGTCGTAGTAGAAAGTATACATGTGTTTATATATTCTAATTTAAAATGTATGGTGGCTTGTTATGACGCTGTAAGATTTCTAACAGTTCAAATAAATCTCAGTCTTTATATGTCAATATACAATTATGGATAGAAGTATAGTTACGCACATATAGCGTTAGATGCATGTTATAGGAACTTCCCACAATTGGTAATGTATCGTATGTCGATAAGTCTTACGAGAGACTTGTCTTCTTGGTATCTTCTATCTGTACTATGAAAATGCCCCTAAAAAGAATGAGTTCTTTCTTTAAGCGTCTTGTCTACACTATGTGTCTTCTTTATAGCTCAACAGAGCATTGAAAAGATTATGACATTGTTGTAAGTTACTTCACTGTTGATCCCTCACTCACCCGTATTATATTTTAGCGTTGATCATGTATAGAATTTATCGCTGTTTGCTATCTATTGTTTATTTATAACTTTAAAAGTTTATCTATATCACTGTGTCATATCTTCATCCTTGTTGTTATCTCGTGTGTCGTATATATAAATTAAATAAATGTTATATGACAATATATGTAGCTTCTTTTATCCCGTTCCCTGTGAACCGTAATATAAATTGTATATATCGATGTTTGAATGATATATGTTCTACCACTTTATAGCGAGATGGTCTGTATTTCAATAGTCCAAAACCGAATAATGTTTCAATTATACATTCAAATATACATCCTATTTAGCTATTGACGTAGAGACCAACGTGAAACTGTATACATCTTAGCAACTTTCTCGATGGAACCTATTTTAATGTCTACTGAATGTTATATATGTCTAAGTATTTAATAAGGTTATATTATAGCTGTAACACCACACAGTTCACTATAGTTCGGCTCAGTAGTATTAATTGTAAGTATTCTTGTTCCGGTTTTGACATTGCTACTTTGATATTTAGTTTCGCTTTCGAATGTGCTTGTGTATGCATTATATCCATTATCACTTGATATTTCTCAAAGTTGGTCATCTAACATTCCATTGACACTGTCGTATGTTTCGCAGAGTATAGCAATGTTGAAACTTGTTTTTACATAACTTTATGTGTTCTCAGATTTAACCACCTAAATAGAGTTCTATCAAAATAAAATAGATTTTCATCCAAATTTAAGTTTTTAGTAAGGTGATCAAACATTGAATCTTTCGTATATCTAAGTGTTTTCGGTCTCGTTGCAGTTATAACAAGTACTTTCTAGCCGTGACACATCACTGCGGTGACTGTCAATCATATCCATAAGGACAACATTTGGACTTACCGAATTTCTTACACTTTCGAGTATTTTCGCTGACAACACTGTTTCTAAGACACTGTCCCAAGCTTATGACTTTTAAAGTAAAAACTCTTCTGGATCTATAAATGTATGCTGGCAAGGTTTTAGATATAATTTTAGTTCGACATTGATTGTAAGATCAAGAATATTTTGAGGTATAAGCTTGGGATAAGTTTCAGTGACCCAATATCTTCCTGTTTTCTTTTGTAATTATTTACAATTAGATTTAGGTCAATATTTATCAGTGAATAATGAATAATCAAGTTATTGAAGTTGTGTAGAGTTCTAGATTGTAAACTCATGTATTTATAGTAATCGGATGTTAAACGGGAGTGATAGTTCTGGCCTAATGCTGTCGCCATTAAATGTGGGAGTAAACATCTGATGTACGTTACGGAAGGAATATATAGTTATTTACTCGGTGTCCATTATTAACCAGCGTTTGTTCTAGATATTCCCTCTTACTAGTATCTTCCTCAATATCTAAGGTTGACGAGTGTAGCAGTGCATCGTAGCACGCACTCCAAGTGTGTCCCACGAAGTATTGCTCCGCTATAGGGGATGTATACTACTTATACCAGGTGTGGCATCTGCTTGTTTCATCTATTTGTAGTATAATCACTGTAATCGATTGTAAGATCTTTTCAAAATAAAGTAGATTGTAAGAGGGATCAGAATTATAATAATTTGGAACTGTACGACCGGCATTTTATGTTCTAGAATCACAATAGATTTTTCGGTTCAATATTTAGAACGACGTATAGTTATATAATGATAAATTGTCATTTATAGTTAGTTATTATGAATTGAAATAATTATATTATTCTAAAATAATATCAGTGTTGTTATTTAAAAATCCTTAATTTAAAAAGTTTAAACGTTTACTTTTATGAGGTATTTTATATGTATCAGATTAAACGATTTATGTAATGTTATAAGTAATGATCAATAAAAGATTGAATAATTGAAATGTATGTAGATTTTGTATATTTTAAGAAAAAGAAGCAAAAAAATTAGAATAGATCATTCAGAAGAACAATTTAGACGCGTAGCATGAAGCAAAAATAAAGCATAAAATAACGGTGGTGGGTTTTGTTAATGTTCATTAAAATTATACAGTTTTAATAGTAAAAAAATCTAAAACCCGATTTAAGAAATTTTTAACATTAAGCTTAAAATTTCAGAGCAATGGGAAAAAGAACTGGACGCGGAACTGAAAGAGTACGAGGTGGTAGCAGACAAGACTGCTGACGATAAACACTGGGAGAAGGAGTGCGAAGACTTGCTTGGTGATGATTTAGACCTTAAGTAGGCTGGTGAAGACGTAGACCTCAAGGAAACTGATGATGACAGATGTTTAGGAAGTTGAAACTTTGGATACAATAATGAGTATGGTAAATGATGAGCAGGAGTTTTTCGTAGTTGTCTCACTAGTTAAAATTGGTAAAGGAACACGTTTTTCAGAAAAAAGGTTTTTCAGCTGTTCAACTTACTTAGGGCAGAAACTCACAGGTCACATAACAAAAAGCATCTATTTATTAGTAAGTATATCAGTTATCTGGTCTACCCACAACACAAGCTCTGCTTTGTTTGAGGCTAAATGAAGCTGACTGGATTGTCCAGCGTTACTAATTTATTTATCTACATACCTCTAGATAGGAGTAGATAATATTATCAACTCCCCTCCAATTTTTTTATGTAATTTCATTATGTAATTTTTCCATTTTTCATCATCACATCTTTGTCTTCCCTTTCCATGTTTGGGCTCAAATTTGAGAATCATTGATGTTAATGGTTCAAGTGTTGTCGATTATATGAATGTATACTTAGATTGCTAGATATAATTACTCACACATTCTTATTCAAATTACTTAAATCTTAATGTGTAAGGCCTAAAGTTCTTAGCTAAATAAAACGTTAGTAGACAGATTAGACACGTGACTTTACAGTCGTAACCTCAACTTAACCCCAAAAGAAGATGAGTAAACTAGAATACTAATTATTACAACATCTCAGATTTTTACGAATATTGGACCACTTTATAATTTTGTGGAACTCAAATAATTGTTTTCTATTTCGAACCTTGTACAAAACCAGCAAGACTTAAAATGGCTTGGCTTGTTTTTCCTGTCTAAACTAAGCTAGAGCTTAGCCTTACATTTCTTTTTTGCATTATCGATAAGTATTTAAATCCATACTTACAAACACGTCTTATAACTTTTAATCTTTCGCGATCTGTAAAATAAAGGTTATTTGCAACGCGATGGAAACGTAGGGGAAAATAAAACAAAAGGTACGCGATAAATACCCGATAAATAATCTTTAATATTTCTTATACCAACTTAATAATATTAAGACTTCTTATGCTTATTCTATGCTATTTTAAAGTTTTTGTGAGCATTAGTAAAAAAAACTCATGCGCATTAACGCGTTCACTGCCAAGCTTCAACGATACGACCCGAAGTGGCGCGTCGCTGAGCAACACGCTGTCTTACATCACCGTGTGCTACGGTGGCAGTCAACGTGTTAAAATTCTGTGAAATTTTGTACATTTTGTGTTATTTATTAAAATTATGTGTTGACTTTAATGTAAATATTTCACTTTTAGGTACTTACTTTAAATATGTAATTGTTTGAATATACATAGGCTCTTAGATTGTTAATTGTTGTTTGAAACATTCCTATTTCATAAATAAAATAAATTTGTGTTTACAAATGACATTTTATTTATTGACCTGCTGATAAGTTTTCAACCATGTCTACCCTTCTTCTGTCTAATCTAAACCAAAGTAGGTACAATACAAAGTCGCTCTCCGCGTCCGTCTGTTTAACCACCAATTCCTAAACCTCGCAATGGATTTTTATACACATTTCGCCAATGGACGCCAATGGACGTGCGAAACACAGATGGCGCCCCTTTTCGCACCAAGAAAGAGCTGGTCAATGCGCTGAACCTCGAGTTCCAGCAAGTGCGGGGCTCCGACAGCTGACATCGCCTGCGCTCACGCCTCCCTCAGTGCTGATTCATCCTCATGCGACGTATCGCTACGGCTTGAGCTGTTTTCGCCGGATGAAATAGTCCAAATAGTCAATAAACACATAGCGTCTAAAAATAGTACCGACCTGTACGGCATATCATCGAATCTGCTTAGAACTATCGCGAAATCAATTGCTCATCTTTTCAACATCTGCATTCGAGCGGGAATATATCCTGAGCCCCTCAAAAGAGTGAAAATATCTCCTCTCTAAAAGGGAAAGGGAAAAAATCGGAAATAAAATCCTACCGGCCAATCTCCCTTGTCCCTGCCATCAGCAAGATCTTTGAGGTCGGACTCAATAAAATATTGTTATTTTTTATCGGAGAGCGAGATATCATGTCGGACAGACAGTACGCGTTTAGAGCCGGACGCGGCACCACAGACCTGGTGAGGGCAGTGGTACGGCGTGTGCTCACCACGCGCGAAGGCGGTCAATGCGTGGGGCTACTATGCTGTGACCTGTCGCGCGCGTTCGATACTGCTGACCATCATCTCATCTCCGAAAAACTAAATTTCCACGAAATAAAAGGCCCGGCTCTATCCCTTT
Organism: Eupithecia inturbata; assembly: GCA_963662085.1. Taxonomy (NCBI): domain Eukaryota; kingdom Metazoa; phylum Arthropoda; class Insecta; order Lepidoptera; family Geometridae; genus Eupithecia; species Eupithecia inturbata. Next base: position 864,641 of record OY759196.1, on the reverse strand, counting down.
TAAGGTCTTTTATGTCGAACCGCTCTCAGACCGTGGTAGGTGAGTATGAGCGATTGTCGAAGCGTAGTAGTTAACTCTGCTGGCGAAGTCAGCAGAGTTAATTAACACCATGGGTGTGCCGCAGGGTTCATGCCTTTCAAACACGTTGTTGAGCCTTCTGCTGAACCTTCCTAAAGCCGTCGGTGAGGCGCAGGCATATATGTACGCCGATGACGTAGCCGACAATGTGACCGCGCCAAAAACACCCGAACTGGAAGTAAGGCTGAACATCGTTGTGCAGAGTCTTGAGCGGTGGTTCCGGTCGAATGGTCTAGCTCTAAACAGATAAAACGTGTTATATGACATTCCGCCTAAATGGCACCCCCAGGCCACTGTTTACAGTGACCGCCGGAAACACCGCCCTACAGATGGTTAAATCCATGAAGTTGCTGGGATTTCATATCGATAGCGGTCTCACCTGGGAGAACCATATAGAAGAGCTCTGCTCGAGACTAGGCCGCACATGCTTCGCACTGCGCCGCCTCGCCGCGACTGCCACCCGCAGCGCGGTGCTGGCGTGCTACCACGCGACGGTGCACAGCACTATCACGTAGGGTTTGGAGCTTTGGGCGCGTGCTGCTGACGTTGACCGAGCCTTCGTCATGCAGAAGCGCGCAGTGCGCGCCATCGTTGGTGTGCCAGACGACGTGTCATGCCGCGAGGATTTTAAACAACTAAGAATAATGACTAGGTGGCGACGTTCACCCACAAAAACATCGATAGCTTTAAACGTAGAAGCTTAAACACCTCTCGGGCTCTCCACAGCAATAAGCTAGCCCACCTCTTAGTCGCACCCACTCATAAGCTGTGCAAATCGGACAGATCCGAGGTGTACATCATGGGTCCCTCTGTATATAACAGGCTGCCGGACACAATCCGAGGGAATGCAACCTCCACGACGGCCTTCAGATTGAGGCTACGCAAGTGGCCCCTCGAAAATTCGTTCTACTCTATAAAAGAGTTTTATGAACTGCCAATTCTTTAATAATAGTAATGCTTATAGTTAAATCAATAATTGTGTATCAATAATTAATATATTTTTATTTTGAATTTATTTTAATTGTAATATAAATTATTGTTATTTCAGAAATATGTACCTACATTGGTACCTACTTGACTTATAACACGGGGTTATCAATAAATATAGTGTGTAAATGTATTTATTTCATTATGGTTTTGTAATAATTGGCGGAAATAGGACTATGATTGATGAACATGTCGGAGAAATCATTTTGGGAGCGCTGTTGGCGTGCGCCGCTAACCCAATACGGTTATGGAAAAACTATGTATCACGGAACTGCTCTGCTAGACGTGCGAAGCCGGGGTAGCAACCAGCTAGCTACTGATACTACTGTCCCACTGATGGGCAAAGTTTCTTCCAATCTTTGCAATTTATTTTTTATTTTATTTTCTCTACAAATCTATTGATGGTTCTACATTTTGTTGTCCATTACCAGGATGGATTAGATTCTGCTCTGTAAGAGGCCACGTGCACAGGTGGCAATAGATACCTACTAGTACTACCCACCTACAACTATACTATGTGTATATGTGTGTGTACCTACTTACCTACTAAATTCAGGTTGTGTACCTATCTTAAAAAAACTCGCAAAACCAGAGTTCTTGGAAAATTTTAAACAATGCCTTATCAATTCAAGCGATCACTGAGCAATAACAATTTGTTTATGTCATAGCTTATTAATTTATGGTATAAATCGACAAAAGTACCTAGTCACTTGAACACCTACACTAGAGAGCATAGAAATCGCACACACCCTACATTTTCATTTAGACCCTAAAAATTGTTTTTAGTAAAGTTTAGTTGCAAATATAACATAAAAATAAATTAAAGTACACAGTGTTAGCTTCCTAAAGATAATGTACAATGGGTGTCCTTATCGCTAAGAGCGATCTCTTCCAGGCAACCTTAGGAAGAAGTGATCGAAAAAGGTGGCGTGTAAACCAATAATGGCATGACAGTGGCAATATAACCTATAGAATGACCCAAATTACCTCGTTTCTGGTAGCTTGTTTTGTGGGATTATAAGCAGGTAACAAAGGTAAGGGATGATTGAAGTGACATCATTTGCATACTAACTCGCAGTCAGAAATATCCTTTATCGAATACGTCATCACTTTGAACAAGAACCTAGTCGGGAATTTGGGTCATTCTATTGTTTTGTTGCTACTTTAATGATTTCGAAGTTCCCATCATGTGTAGCCCATGATGGGATTTTATAAAGCTAACAGTGTGTACTTTAATTTAAGTTGTATTCGGAAACAAAATTTAATTAAAAAAATATTTGCTGTCAAAATGAAAATGTAGGGGGTGTGCGATTTCTATGCTCTCGAGTGTATTTAGTATGAGTATGAAGGCACATTGGTTTAACCTAAAAAAATTTCAAGAAAAAAATGATTTCCATAATGTTGATTGTATGCTTCGAAATATCTGGTTGTTCAAGTAAATATTGGCACAACGACGATTTTGTTTAATGGACAAACATATTCAAGTTATTAGTGTTAGCTGTAAATGTTGAATGTTCATTGATTGTTGTTTACTTAGTAAATTTGTCCAAAAATTATAAACCTTTAACATTAAAACATCATATAAAAGGTAGGCTTCTTAAACCGGAACGAGACGAATAGGAAAAGCCGCATGTTTTCAGTAGGCATGTTACATTAACGACAAATTGAAAAAAAAAAATACTAATAAATACCTATGAATAAACTTGACATTATCATCATCATCAGTTGCAGCCTAATTTTACAGATAAGCTGGACATGATTTGGCCAAACAAGTAATGAGATAAAAATTACGTAAATACTCTAGCGAGAGATAGGTCAGAATTGGGATGCATGGAGAATTATGTCAGAACTGGGATGCAGGGAGAGTCAGGGAACTGGGATGCAGGGAGAGTCAGGGAACTGGGATGCAGGGAGAGTTAGGGAACTGGGATGCAGGGAGAGTTAGGTCAGAACTGGGATGCAGGGACAGTTAGGTCAGAACTGGGATGCAGGGAGAGTTAGGTCAGAACTGGGATACAGGGACAGTTAGGTCAGAGCTGGGATGCAGGGAGAGTTAGGTCAGAACTGGGATGCAGGGACAGTTAGGTCAGAACTGGGATGCAGGGAGAGTCAGGGAACTGGGATGCAGGGAGAGTTAGGTCAGAACTGGGATGCAGGGACAGTTAGGTCAGAACTGGGATGCAGGGAGAGTTAGGTCAGAACTGGGATGCAGGGAGAGTCAAGGAACTGGGATGCAGGGAGAGTTAGGTCAGAACTGGGATGCAGGGACAGTTAGGTCAGAACTGGGATGCAGGGAGAGTTAGGTCAGAACTGGGATGAAGGGACAGTTAGGTCAGAACTGGGATGCAGGGACAGTTAGGTCAGAACTGGGATGCAGGGACAGTTAGGTCAGAACTAGGATGCAGGGACAGTTAGGTCAGAACTGGGATGCAGGGAGAGTCAGGGAACTGGGATGCAGGGAGATTAGGTCAGAACTGGGATGCAGGGAGAGTTAGGTCAGAACTGGGATGCAGGGAGAGTTAGGTCAGAACTGGGATGCAGGGACAGTTAGGTCAGAACTGGGATGCAGGGAGAGTCAGGGAACTGGGATGCAGGGAGAGTTAGGTCAGAACTGGGATGCAGGGACAGTTAGGTCAGAACTGGGATGCAGGGACAGTTAGGTCAGAACTGGGATGCAGGGAGAGTTAGGTCAGAACTGGGATGCAGGGACAGTTAGGTCAGAACTGGGATGCAGGGACAGTTAGGTCAGAACTGGGATGCAGGGAGAGTTAGGTCAGAACTGGTATGCAGGGGCAGTTAGGTCAGAACTGGGATGCAGGGACAGTTAGGTCAGAACTGGGATGCAGGGACAGTTAGGTCAGAACTGGGATGCAGGGAGAGTCAGGGAACTGGGATGCAGGGAAATTAGGTCAGAACTGGGATGCAGGGACAGTTAGGTCAGAACTGGGATGCAGGGACAGTTAGGTCAGAACTGGGATGCAGGGACAGTTAGGTCAGAACTGGGATGCAGGGAGAGTTTGTTCAGAACTGGGATGCAGGGACAGTTAAGTCAGAACTTGGATGCAGGGACAGTTAGGTCAGAACTGGGATGCAGGGAGAGTTAGGTCAGAACTGCGATGCAGGGACAGTTAGGTCAGAACTGGGATGCAGGGACAGTTAGGTCAGAACTGGGATGCAGGGAGAGTTAGGTCAGAACTGGGATGCAGGGACAGTTAGGTCAGAACTGGGATGCAGGGACAGTTAGGTCAGAGCTGGGATGCAGGGACAGTTAGGTCAGAACTGGGATGCAGGGACAGTTTGTTCAGAACTGGTATGCAGGGACAGTTAGGTCAGAACTGGGATGCAGGGACAGTTAGGTCAGAACTGGGATGCAGGGAGAGTTTGTTTAGAACTGGGATGCAGGGACAGTTAGGTCAGAACTGGGATGCAGGGACAGTTAGGTCAGAACTGGGATGCAGGGAGAGTCAGGGAACTGGGATGCAGGGAGATTAGGTCAGAACTGGGATGCAGGGACAGTTAGGTCAGAACTGGGATGCAGGGAGAGTCAGGGAACTGGGATGCAGGGAAATTAGGTCAGAACTGGGATGCAGGGACAGTTAGGTCAGAACTGGGATGCAGGGACAGTTAGGTCAGAACTGGGATGCAGGGACAGTTAGGTCAGAACTGGGATGCAGGGAGAGTTAGGTCAGAACTGCGATGCAGGGACAGTTAGGTCAGAACTGGGATGCAGGGACAGTTAGGTCAGAACTGGGATGCAGGGAGAGTTAGGTCAGAACTGGGATGCAGGGACAGTTAGGTCAGAACTGGGATGCAGGGACAGTTAGGTCAGAACTGGGATGCAGGGAGAGTTAGGTCAGATCTGGGATGAAGGGACGGTTAGGTCAGAACTGGGATGCAGGGACAGTTTGGTCAGAACTGGGATGCAGGGACAGTTAGGTCAGAACTGGGATGCAGGGACAGTTAGGTCAGAACTAGGATGCAGGGACAGTTAGGTCAGAACTGGGATGCAGGGAGAGTCAGGGAACTGGGATGCAGGGAGATTAGGTCAGAACTGGGATGCAGGGAGAGTTTGTTCAGAACTGGGATGCAGGGACAGTTAGGTCAGAGCTGGGATGCAGGGACAGTTAGGTCAGAACTGGGATGCAGGGACAGTTAGGTCAGAACTGGGATGCAGGGAGAGTCAGGGAACTGGGATGCAGGGAGATTAGGTCAGAACTGGGATGCAGGGAGAGTTTGTTCAGAACTGGGATGCAGGGACAGTTAGGTCAGAGCTGGGATGCAGGGACAGTTAGGTCAGAACTGGGATGCAGGTACAGTTAGGTCAGAACTGGGATGCAGGGACAGTTAGGTCAGAACTGGGATGCAGGGAGAGTTAGGTCAGAACTGGGATGCAGGGAGAGTTAGGTCAGAACTGGGATGCAGGGACAGTTAGGTCAGAACTGGGATGCAGGGACAGTTAGGTCAGAGCTGGGATGCAGGGACAGTTAGGTCAGAACTGGGATGCAGGGAGAGTTAGGTCAGAACTGGGATGCAGGGACAGTTAGGTCAGAGCTGGGATGCAGCGACAGTTAGGTCAGAACTGGGATGCAGGGAGACTTAGGTCAGAACTGGGATGCAGGGACAGTTAGGTCAGAACTGGGATGCAGGGACAGTTAGGTCAGAACTGGGATGCAGGGACAGTTAGGTCAGAACTGGGATGCAGGGACAGTTAGGTCAGAACTGGGATGCAGGGACAGTTAGGTCAGAACTGGGATGCAGGGAGAGTCAGGGAACTGGGATGCAGGGAAATTAGGTCAGAACTGGGATGCAGGGACAGTTAGGTCAGAACTGGGATGCAGGGACAGTTAGGTCAGAACTGGGATGCAGGTACAGTTAGGTCAGAACTGGGATGCAGGGACAGTTAGGTCAGAACTGGGATGCAGGGAGAGTTAGGTCAGAACTGGGATGCAGGGAGAGTTAGGTCAGAACTGGGATGCAGGGACAGTTAGGTCAGAGCTGGGATGCAGGGACAGTTAGGTCAGAACTGGGATGCAGGGACAGTTAGGTCAGAACTGGGATGCAGGGAGAGTTAGGTCAGAACTGGGATGCAGGGACAGTTAGGTCAGAACTGGGATGCAGGGACAGTTAGGTCAGAACTGGGATGCAGGGAGAGTCAGGGAACTGGGATGCAGGGAGATTAGGTCAGAACTGGGATGCAGGGAGAGTTTGTTCAGAACTGGGATGCAGGGACAGTTAGGTCAGAACTGGGATGCAGGGACAGTTAGGTCAGAACTAGGATGCAGGGAGGGTCAGGGAACTGGGATGCAGGGAGATTAGGTCAGAACTGGGATGCAGGGACAGTTAGGTCAGAACTGGGATGCAGGGAGAGTTTGTTCAGAACTGGGATGCAGGGAGAGTTAGGTCAGAACTGGGATGCAGGGACAGTTAGGTCAGAGCTGGGATGCAGGGACAGTTAGGTCAGAACTGGGATGCAGGGACAGTTAGGTCAGAACTGGGATGCAGGGACAGTTAGGTCAGAGCTGGGATGCAGGGACAGTTAGGTCAGAACTGGGATGCAGGGAGAGTTAGGTCAGAACTGGGATGCAGGGACAGTTAGGTCAGAGCTGGGATGCAGCGACAGTTAGGTCAGAACTGGGATGCAGGGAGACTTAGGTCAGAACTGGGATGCAGGGACAGTTAGGTCAGAACTGGGATGCAGGGACAGTTAGGTCAGAACTGGGATGCAGGGACAGTTAGGTCAGAACTGGGATGCAGGGACAGTTAGGTCAGAACTGGGATGCAGGGAGAGTCAGGGAACTGGGATGCAGGGAGATTAGGTCAGAACTGGGATGCAGGGAGAGTTTGTTCAGAACTGGGATGCAGGGACAGTTAGGTCAGAGCTGGGATGCAGGGACAGTTAGGTCAGAACTGGGATGCAGGTACAGTTAGGTCAGAACTGGGATGCAGGGACAGTTAGGTCAGAACTGGGATGCAGGGAGAGTTAGGTCAGAACTGGGATGCAGGGAGAGTTAGGTCAGAACTGGGATGCAGGGACAGTTAGGTCAGAGCTGGGATGCAGGGACAGTTAGGTCAGAACTGGGATGCAGGGACAGTTAGGTCAGAACTGGGATGCAGGGAGAGTTAGGTCAGAACTGGGATGCAGGGACAGTTAGGTCAGAACTGGGATGCAGGGACAGTTAGGTCAGAACTGGGATGCAGGGAGAGTCAGGGAACTGGGATGCAGGGAGATTAGGTCAGAACTGGGATGCAGGGAGAGTTTGTTCAGAACTGGGATGCAGGGACAGTTAGGTCAGAACTGGGATGCAGGGACAGTTAGGTCAGAACTGGGATGCAGGGAGAGTCAGGGAACTGGGATGCAGGGAGATTAGGTCAGAACTGGGATGCAGGGACAGTTAGGTCAGAACTGGGATGCAGGGAGAGTTTGTTCAGAACTGGGATGCAGGGACAGTTAGGTCAGAACTGGGATGCAGGGACAGTTAGGTCAGAACTGGGATGCAGGGACAGTTAGGTCAGAACTGGGATGCAGGGACAGTTAGGTCAGAGCTGGGATGCAGGGACAGTTAGGTCAGAACTGGGATGCAGGGAGAGTTATTTCAGAACTGGGATGCAGGGACAGTTAGGTCAGAGCTGGGATGCAGGGACAGTTAGGTCAGAACTGGGATGCAGGGAGAGTTAGGTAGAGATATTGTTGTCAAGAAGGCCAAGAGGCCGTGATGATGGTCGCTGAGCAGGAACAGTCGTAAGTAGTAGGTAAGTATTTATTTATAATTTGATAGTTTTGAAAAAACTAAAACTCGCCTTCGAGTTCCTTCATTTTACACGATTTTTCAATTTTGCGGGACAAATACCAACCCACGGGGAAAAAAAATTATGGGACCACCTGGGATTAGCGCGATATCGAAAAAAATTACATAATCGGTCCATCATTGACGGGAGAAAACGACGAACATATTATACATTAAAAAACATACTTATATCGTACAAAAAGCTAAAACATAGACCTCCTTTTTTCGAAGTCGGTTAAAAAGGTATGTATATTCATTTTCCCTATCAACATGCCTTGCCATTCAAGTTTGTAAATGAATCGTTTATTTACGCAACTCAATTTTTTATTGTCATGATTGTATCATACTCGCCATATCATAATTTTTTATCGCGGAAAACAATGATTACTGGCTACCATTTTAGATGTAACTCTACAAAAACGTTTGACGTGTTTTGGTGTATGACTCGGGGTGCCCGCAGGTCACGTAACAACAACTTTAAATATTATTATATTATAAATAGTAAAAACAGCACTCAGGTACACAATCTGAGATCAAACATATTGAACTTGGTGTAGCTAAGTCTGTTCTTACACGAGTAGTGGCGACGCAACAGAGTCGCGCTTGTGTTGTCAGCTGTGCTACCAATTCGAACTAAGATATGACATGCCCCTTTTGAATACAGATAGTGTCCATTATCAGGAATTTATCGATGCCTCGCTTTCCCTTCGTCCTCGATGCAGTGTTCTGCCACCGCCCCCGACCTATTGGTGCACATAGGGACGCTGAACTCGCGCGACTAGAACGTCACGGCTCACTCACCCTGAAAAAGTCACTCGTTAAACGATGGTGTTCTTCAAACACAAACAAGGTTCGTAGGTAACCCGCTTTCATTCATAATCAATTAAATACTCAATATGTTTATTGTTGTCATCACATTGGCTAAATTGGTATATATATGTAAGTATCACAATGTGAACCCTGTTGGGCGTAACCACAAGTGGAAGGCTGACCGAGGTTGTATTTGATAAAAATATGTAGATACTAAGGTGAGTAATAGGGGAATTCGTCAAACTACTTTACGAAAGTTTTTACAGTAGGTAATATTCTCAATACTTAGTCGCTATGTGTGATAACGGCCTTAAAGTTACATAAAACATAACATTGTCACCTGTGCGACAGTAAATCTTTTGTTCTTCCGTTGGCACCCTTGGATCGGATAGTAATAATAATAAGCGTTTATTTCAGAACAAGGGCACATCCCATATGACAAAATTAAAAACAGAATGGAACATACGTACTTTACACATACAGAACATAATGCTAATCGGTCTGCCCTATCGTAGGTCAATGCTAACATTGCTAACGTTAGCGGTGTGTGATATGAACATCATTATCATCAACCTATATTAGTCCACTGCTGGACATAGGCCTCCTCCAATGAGCGCCGTAGCGCCCTGTTTTGAGCTTGTCGCATCCAGCATCTCCCTGCAGTCTTTCTGAACACTGTATTTGGTAGGTACGAGTAGGTACTTGCTAATGCTTAGTTAGACCGTTCGGATGGGTGCGTTTGCGCATCGCTACAATGTGACTCGATGTGGCTGGCCACGTGCCGCTAGGTTTTTATGGCTTTATGGCTTTTAATTCTAAGGTCGTGAGTTCGGTTAAGAATTACGGATTATTTCGTTGGAAAACTGTAGGTACCTATCGTTCGAACATGTGTTATTAGAAAACTTCCCCATGAAATAGAATAATGTAGACTAAGCGTACTAATTAAATGAAGAGTTTAATGTTTAGGTGTTAACCAAACTGAACGAATGTTTATAATTATTTTAGTATCTACATTAATTATGTTCTTTTTATTCTATTTCTAAGTGCCTATAATGCTATACTACACTTAAACTATGCTTTTCATAGGCATGCGCAAATATATCCATCATTCTTTATTGATGCTCAGGCCTTCTGTGTCACATTTAGGCCCTGACTACAACAAACTAATCTCAATTAACATGACTACAAATGCATCCGCCATGCGCCAGTATTAACAAATATTCATCAGATTCATACCCCAAAGTCAGGGCTCTGCATAATCTGTATCTAGCCGCGGCAGGTACTTCCTCGTGCAGGCTCTCGCATCCCTTCAGTTATCTTAAAACCACAGAGCGGACTTGTACCTACTAACTTTAAAAAATAAATAAAAATTATTATTATTTTGAAAGTCACTGTGCCGTGAACAATTATTATTTTCAGGTTTTGCAAGACTAAAGTTACAATAAAAAAAATATTGTTACGCCGCCGAAAGGCTTTAATATATTAATAATAACAAGTTGTTAAGAAATAAAATGCTTGGTTTAAAATTAAACGCTGTGACCTTAAATATGTTTTTCACGGTTTTCATACTTTTCGGTAAGTGTTTATGTCATTATTATTTAATTACACTGGCCGATGGCCTGCAAAACTACATAAGTATCATACTTTTAATATTTTTTTTTCTATACTGTAGTGAGATTTAAAAAGAAAACATTTTATAGCAAATTTTATCAGCATTCTTTGTACGCTATACATTAGTAACATTTTTAACTTAAAAATAAACATAAAATAATAAAATTGTTATTCTTAGCTTAGTGTCCAAAACCTCAATTAACATTTTATAAGTATGTTTTACATGTTATTTAATTTTTAATAAATGGTATTGCCTCCTCGGGCTCTGATTACAGGTTCGAGCCGGTTTGGCATACTGAACACGAGGTTTCGGAGCCGATTTCGGGGAGTATTCTCCCATTCTTCTATATACAAAATAATAATTACTTATAATAATTTTTATATACAAAACTAAACTCTTTTTCGAGTCCTTTATATTTCGAAAGTATATCTTGTGTACTTAAAAAGTTATTGCAATGTTAAAAGTGATACTTAGTTTTACTTAGTTGTTTGGGGTAGATAAGTTTGTTATTAATTCTTATCAGGGGCTTACCTGGGAGAAGCCTGCGTCCAGCAGTGAACCAATATAGGTTGTTGTAGTTGAGGTTATTAATTTGTGTCTGGAAAATTTGTTTATTGATGTGAATTATGTACTTTTAAGTATATTTGGTACAGACCGGAACTACTAATAATATGAATTCCTTAGCAAATAGGTACATTTTGACTTATTACTTGTGTAGATTGTTGATTACAATTTTTTTTTTGTTTTTATTGTTTGTTTAATTGGTCTTAAAAACTGTGTTCACTATATGAATAATATAGTGCACTTTGTGGGACCAATGGACGCGGCGGCTAGCGCAAGCACGAGCTTCGGGAGACGTTCACCCAGCGGTGGGTAAAGACCCACTGCTGCTGATGATGATATCTTAAAGACTAAAGACACGCCATCCTCATATTGTGCCATTACTCCATCATAGAGATGAACACGCGGTAATTTAGGTGATTTTCAAAATTATGCAAGTACGACCTTGAGGGTAAATTATATTCCATTGTTTATTTAAGAAATATGTAGTCTATTGTTTTACAATCGACATGGGGTGACGTGTGACAGTTTGTTACTAAGAGGAGATAATGGCGTGCAGGCACACAGGAAGGATTCTTTTATCTTCTTTTAAATATCTACTCACTGCAAGATAAACCTGGTAGTGGAACCTGCAAGGGTTCGACGTTTCAGTCGGACTGACGCGTCGTAAGCCACAGAGGTCGTCACAACCTTATTATTGAAAAGTTAAATATTAGATAGTATTATACTTAGGTAGAATTCTTGCAGTCCAAATAAGAGCGCGACTTCACGCATTCAAGCAATAACATATTTACACTAAAGAAGCATATTTCTATTATGGTATTCGAACAATTATTCAAGCATAAAAAATACGCACAGGAAGTTTAGATGTGTCAATCAATAACGATGTCCGGTAAGCTACGCCACCTATTGGCGAATAATTGGACAGTGAGGTTCAATTTGATTACCATTCGTTTCCTGGTACCGTACAGACAATGAACCAGCGGTATTTGGTAACCTGTTTTATGAGCTAGAAAAAAAAATTATGCTGGAGAATCCACTCAGCAACAGCTAGACCCAAACTAAGCTAAGAGCTTGTACCTATGCTAGATAACCGAATAACATAACAAGGAGTGTACATTGTTGCAGTTAGTAGGTAGGTAGGTACCTAATAAAATTAATTATTATAATATTTAATCACATACAATACAATACAAAGTTGTACAGGGGGCATGTGTCAAGCAATACAAGATGAAATTACTTCATTTTAAACACCGATCATAAAAATTAAAGGAAAATATAAAATAAATGTACCCACGATACGGGCCATGAGCCTAGTGTGGGGCCGCCGTAGCCAATCCAATAGACATACACACGTATTACAGTTAGCTCTTTAGTTTTAAAATTTTAAATATGTATGCCTAATTGTTAATTTTGTTGTTAATAAATAATTTTGTATTATTTTGTAATTTTTTGTACCTACTTTAAGTTTGGCAGCGCAGTGGACGAAGGCCTAGATGCGGAAAGCTACGGGTTCGATTCCCGCCGCAATATGTTTCTATGGATCTATATACTAGCCAAACTCGATGTGGAATGTTTGTGAACAAACCACGACACAAAAACTAAAACTCACTTGCCTGGGGCCGAGTTTCAGATATAATTGTAAGAAATATTTATTGAAGGAAGAATCACAAATCGATAAGTTATGTAAATTCCGTATAAAAAGACGCGGCAGGCAACAGAGCGAATTTTAGGTTAAGTATGGGTTTGTTTACAAACATTATACATCGATTTTGGCTAGTGAGTATAAATACCTATTCGTGGTTATATCTGACATCTGGTTTTATCCCCCTTGCACCAGCTCTTCTTTCTTTGCGGTTTTATGATGCTGTGTGGAATAGTCCAGCATTATTTAACTACTAGTATGGAGGCCAGGAAGACCTGCATTAGTTGTTCTGACCAGTTCTATAGCCCTACTTAGTAGAACTTGACATTTTTAGGAGGAAAATCTGAGGACCTTGACCGAGAATAAGATAAATTGTACACCTACATCGTACCTCGGCCGTAATAATACAGGTTCTATAATTGTTGACCCAGAGGTCATCTTTGCTCGCCCAGGTATAACCTTTGTTGATTATAACTTTTACGAAGTTCACTTTTGCTTGGTTTTTTCTGTGAAATTAACATTTTGTGGTCTGGTCATTGCACAATTGATCATCAAATGTTTTTATAGATAAGGTCAACACAATGAGGGCAGTAGGGTCGCGGCGTAGGAATACCGTCCCCTCTACCTCACCCTCACCTAGGACAGCAGTTACGTTCTGTGTATGTTTTCATCTGGTAGGTTCCCTTAGTCGGCTTTCTCGACATCCACGGGCTGAGTTCAATTAGGAGTCAATTCATACGCGGCGATCGCCACGGTTACTCCCTCTGACTCTGTCTAAAGACGTAGTTATAAATAAATAAAATAAAATATTTTTTTATTGATTAGTATAATCCATAATTGTGAGTAGCAGCCTTTAAATATCTTAAATTGAACGTTAGTATTTTTAATTTACCTACTAGTTATGTTATTGTTTGTTGAATGTGCAGAAATAAATGTTTTTTATAAATTGTTTAATATTCAGTGCTGCCCTCATGCAAAAGCCAGCGCGAGCCAAGTCTGCCCATCAACAAGGATAGCTTTAACCAGTTCTTCCGGTCTACTATACAAGGTATGTTATGAAAATACTACATGGTGGCGGTAGAGCGATATGTGCTTCTAGGGTGACCTCTGAACTCTTCCTACGTCCTAAGAAGTGTTAATCCCAAGACCGATGGAGGTCGCGTCGAGCAAACAGACTATACAAGTAGAGTTTTTTTCATTCAAATAGTTTTAAAGCATTTGTTCAATATGTCTGTTTGTTTTATGCAGCCTTTAATGTTGTGTTTTAGTGTAAGTTTATTGTATTTACTTTCCCTCAGTTTTTGTGTATGTGCTAAATAAATTCTTATTCTATTCAGACATGACATTAAAAGTTCTAAGGTACGTTAGCTTAAAACTTATCGGTTGACTGCAATTTCTTGTGTGGTATAGGATCACGTTTCACTCCTCTGCTAACTTTGGGGCTAATATATTATTAACTAGTTTCTGCCCGCGACTTCGCACGCGTTATTTCTACGGTAACTTTTAAAGGTTATTTCTATTCCATGGGAACTGTTTTATAGGATAAAAAGTAGCTTATGTTTGATTTCAGGCTTAAAGCTACGTCTATGCAAAATTTCAGACCGAACCGCTCAGTTTTTTTTAGTCGGTTATGACGTGAAGTGTTAACAAACATCCATACGTACATCCAAACTTTCGCATATATATATTATTAGTGTGATGTGATTAGGTTACGTTTTTTTTTGTAAATGTTGTCCAAAACCTTAAGTTAGTCCATAATTATTAGTGACATTTCATACGTCTTTACGTTTCACAGCACAACCACACGACAGCGACAACACGTGGTCGGGTGCTAATTTGTATGAAAATGAATAGTTTAATTCACACGGATTACATTTTGCCGTCAAATTCAACCGTGTGGTTGGTACCGGCCACATCGCAACCACCAACACACCGCACACCGAACACCGCGCACTAGCCTAACTGCAAAACGTTTCTCCGACACTACTCACACGTAACCACTACTTAACCACTTTTTGTTGTTGCGATGTGGTGTAGTTGTGGTACGTGTGAATTGTCCCTTATCAGCCTAAATCCTCCAAGGGCGAATTGTAGAGCAAAAATAGTAGGTATAAGCTTTAAGTTTAAGCCTCTGATATCTGTGGTTTAAGCCAATGAGGTGCTTGCTTATCAGGGGATGTCTACGCCCAGCTGTGGACCAGCATGGACTGCAGATGATGATGATGTGCTGTACAACTTCTCAAAAGCCAGTGTTCTAAGCACACGGTTGTTCTAAGTCAAGGACGGCCCGGTGCATTCGCGAATTGATTTTATCTTAAAGTGGCCAAGTTCGGCAAACCAGTTCTGCGAGAAATAAACTGCACCACGTTTTTATATTACATACTATCTTCTGCCCGCGGCTTCGCACGCGTTTTTTGGAATATTGAGTAGGTAGCCTATGTGTTATAGGCCAGGTCTAGATCTTTATTTGTGCAAAACTTCAGCCCAATCCATAATTCATAATTCATTTATTGTTTGTGAATCAGGTAATTTTACAGTCGCTACTAAGACTTATTTTAGATCGCTGCATTCTGCCGCTTAGGCGTACAAACATTACATTATACATGTGAAAACTGACTAACAATCAGAACGTTTTTATTTCACTTAAAAGCATGCAATTTTATAATTTATTTCCAATATTATCACTTCTAATCAATGCCAAAGTATGAAATTAAATTTAAAATAATATACTTAATTAATTAATGTCAGCTGGAGATGAACATTGCAAAACATAATTTAAAAATGTATGATAGTCAATTTAAATAAACAGTAGTTCAATAAGTACTCGTAGTTCATTCAGTAGTTATGGCCAAACATATTTCGCCTTTATGAATTAGTAGGTTACGATATGGATAGGATTATAAATAGTTCTAATACTACTTATATATTATAATAAGTAGGTAGTAATATTCAACTAAAGGTTATGTAGGAAGTAGTCTGTCTTGTATTTATGCTGACCTTTACTTTTATTGATTTCGCTAGTTTGCAAGAAAAAAAAGTTAAAATGTTTATTAACAGCATTTACAAACAAAGGTTAACTTAAACTAGGTATAAATACTAAGTACATCAAAAGTAACAAATAAATGAAACTTAACACAAAATGTGCAAATGTACCGAAAGTACATTTGCACATTTTGTAGTTTGCTGAGTTCATTTTATAGGCGATTTTCGTCGGTTTCCTCACTAGGCTGAGCCTGTATCGAGGAAACCGGACTGAAGACTGTACACTAATTAAATTAAGTAACTTTAACTATTGTGCTCTGTTTACTTAGTTTAGTTTATAGTTCAGAGAGAACTAACAAATATGAGAAAAACTAATAAAGATAATAATACGTAAAATAATAGTCATTCTATTTTGAAGTACCTACTTACATTACCTCTACAATACAACGTTGGTTGTGTTACGTTACACTTAGTATACCATAAGTAGCTGCTCGGTTTCATCATAATAAAATAATTATGTTAATGAAGAAAGCTATTTATTTAACTAACATTTTGCTTCAGTTGCTGATTTACGATTTAGATCACAAGTATAAATATGGGTTTTCATGAAACTATCTTGGAAAATTTGGTTTTAACACTAGGGAAGGGCATGAAGGGTTTTTGAGTCTGAAGATTCTAAGATTAAGCAACGATTTGTATTCAGGGGAAGAGATTATTGATTTGTGTACCAGAAGCGAGGGTTTATGGATGTATAGTTTACGGACACTCAGGACTTTCAGGTTGGGTAGCGATAGGGCTGAAGCGGCTGTCTTGTGTCATACATAGCTTTCTTAGTGTTTAGTGTTAGAATTTTTTTGTAACACTAAACACTCTGACATAATAATCACACCAGTTTCAACTGAATTTCGTACATCTAACCAGGATTTTCCATGAAAGATAATAGCAGTGTCGTCAGCATAGCAGAGTATGTCGGCGTTTGGGGTAGGTACTGTTTATATGTCATTTATGTACAACTAGCTGCAGCCCGCGGCTTCGAACGCTTTTTTCCGGAATAAAAGGTAGCCTATGTCCGGCCCCGTATACCATCTACCTCGCTGCCAAATTTCACCGAGATCCGTTCAGCCTTTCTTGAGTCATAAATAGTGTAACTAACACGACTTTCTTTTATATATATATAGAGAGATACTAGCTACAGCCCGCGGCTTCGCACGTGTTTTTCCGGAATAAAAGGTAGCCTATGTCCGGCCCCAGGATACCATCTACCTTGCTGCCAAATTTCACCGCGATTCGTTCAGCCGTTCTTGAGTTATAAATAGTGGAACTAACACGACTTTCTTTTATATATATACATAGATGAATAATGTTGGAGTTGAGTATACAGCTAAGTTCCAAAAAAATCTAGTAGTTATTTCAATATCGTCATTTCTTGAAAGTAGCAAGGTTAGGAGAATAGATACAGAATATGTGTCGTTAAACCATGAAACTTTTTTAATATTTCAGTTCCTTCTGGGAGAGCAGCTAACTTCAGGGATGTCTACATCCGGTTTTACGGGTAAGTTCTGTTTTCTGCTTATTTAACAATTGTAAAGAAGAGGAGAGAGAAAACTATGCAAAGGAACAGCCTTGTGGACTGTGGGTCAATTCTCGACCAGAGCCCTGAGTTCGTTTTGACGATAGTATCGAGGCGTTATCGATACAAAAAAGAAACGTCACTATGATGTCACGATCTATCAAACCGAACTCAGGGATTAGGGAAATAAACAAATTTTGAAAATTGAGAAAATTTAGCAGTTTTTGACGATGGACCCTGTGTTTCCTTGTTTTGAGCTCAAAGTCGTATATACAGCATGGATATTTTGGACGGGGCATTAAGGAGATGTACATCACAAAAGAACATATTCTTGCTAACTGTACCTACTTACCTAACATGTTTTAGAAAATCTGTGAATATGGATGAAAAATTCTCTAAAAATATGGATAGCCTATACACCGGTTGAGGTACCTCCCATAACTACCCCGTTAAATATGGATAGCCTATACACCGGTTGAGGTACCTCCCATAACTACCCCGTTAAATATGGATAGCCTATACACCGGTTGAGGTACCTCCCATAACTACCCCGTTAAATATGGATAGCCTATACACCGGTTGAGGTACCTCCCATAACTACCCCGTTAAATATGGATAGCCTATACACCGGTTGAGGTACCTCCCATAACTACCCCGTTAAATATGGATAGCCTATACACCGGTTGAGGTACCTCCCATAACTACCCCGTTAAATATGGATAGCCTATACACCGGTTGAGGTACCTCCCATAACTACCCCGTTAAATATGGATAGCCTATACACCGGTTGAGGTACCTCCCATAACTACCCCGTTAAAAAATCTACCCTGTATATGAAACAGTTTATTTGTTTTCCCAGGACAAATAGCTCTCGGCCGTCTTCCTACAGACTGAAGGACATCAGTCTGTTGCTGGACAACCCTCGCTTCAACCCGAGGAGACCGACTATTCTGTATGCTCATGGGTAAGACAGAAACGTTGTACATACGCAAGACAGCTTGCGTACGAGTTTCATTGTTGAACATTTTGACCTTCATTGACCCTGAAGCTCCTCAGGGCGGAGGGGTCCTATGCATATATTTACCTACTAAGTTGGTACATTATTTATTACTTTTATGTACTCATAATTTGGGAACGATTCGGGTATCTTAGGATGAAGAATTAAAGGAAATAAATCTAATAATCAAAATACTAAACATACGTCTTGCCGATTTGGAGGCAATCTTTATTCTGATTTACAGCACACAGGTAAATTAAATGCCCATACATTTAATTTCCACCAGTCACCAGAGTAGCGCCGAATAAGCTCCGAAACTAGAGCTTATACTGAGGGATGAGGGGCGTCCGTAACTAGGTAGCTTGTTAGCCAAACATTACCTAATAGGAGGACTGAAACGAGACATTAATAAAACTAACATTTTATTAAAGACAATCAAGACATTACCGCCACCACTCAGCATGACATCATGAAGTCATGACTGATGCTACATAGGTAAATCATCTTTCGAGACGTAAAAAGGCCAGTGATGATGATGTGGGTTTAAATAGGAGTGGAGGATCGATCTGGAGTAAATCATTAGCACTCGGGCTTTATTTTGTATTGGAGGTGATTTAAGTCAATGGATTACAAAAAACTTGGTATTCATTTAAACCAATTTCTAATTATTTCTTAATACCACCCAACATTTATCTTTATTCGGCATCTTCCTACCTAACATTTGGACATATTTATCATCTTGTCTCAATATATCGCGAATATTTTGCCGTGGTGGCGGAGCGAGGAAGCGTGGCGTAAATTACAAGACACCATGATCAAAGCCATGGGTACAACCGGCTTTGGATCCATATGCTTGAATGGGCCATGGGGTGGCCTATTTACAGTAATGGGACACATTAAGTAGGTAGAATAATGAAATAGTTTTTTCTCTTCACTCTTTCAGCTACGTGGAGCTATCAACCGACAAAAGCGTGCTGAGCGTGATCAGCTCTTACCTTAGACACGATGGGTACAACACTCTGCTGCTGGACTGGTCCAACCTGGCCTTTGGCAACTACATCAGCGTGGCTATGGACGTCGCTACAGTAAGATACTTATAGCCTATCAATATCAATAGCACAAGAGAAGGAGACAACACAAAGCAAGGGTAGGCTCATAATTTGCAGTGGGTGATTGCAGGCTACTAGTGATCATTACAATATCATCGTACAAAAGACAGACTGGCACAAACTGGCTTTAACTCATGTCACTTGAGACACTGGGGGTTGCGCTTGACACGTTACATACAAAAATTCATACTTAGCATTAACAAACACATGACTTAAGTTACCTATAATAAAAAATAAAAATAATAATAGTTGTTACAGTGTGTGATTTTTATCCCCGCACTAGGTTAAGCCTGTTTCGCAGGAGACCGGGTGAACAATGTTGATCGCCATGATACTGAAGAAGCGGTACACTAGCAAATAGTTATACAGAATTTACGACAATCGCAAGTTTGCTTATACTTAAAATATTAAATTGATATAATGTAAAAGTCATGCAATAAAATTATAAGCAATGGATGGGTGATACAATTCTAATTAGAATAGAAAAGCATTTATTTCGACACACACATAGGTAAGTAGGTACATGAAAAGCATACAAAACTAAATAAAAGAACATGGAAGTTTATACTAAATAAATAATAAATGGTGGGCGTCAGATCGGGTTTTACCCCCACGACCCTAATGATAATTGTTAGATTCAAAGATCGCTTGCTTTGTTCCGCTAGGACGGACGTCGTCGCAGCGATGTACGAGTACCTAACTACGCGATGAACTATTTGTGTTGCACTTTTCTACATTACTTACCTTTAGACTTTGTTACCGAAAGATGCCACTGTTATATGCCTTCTATCTATAGAGCCCTTCAGTCATTCTGCATTGTCCTAAGCCAAATGCCTCGACAATTCTTTTTTTCAGATAGGCAAAGAAACAACGCGTGCCATCACCAGACTGCTGAAGCAAGGAGTCCCAGTAGAGGGACTGCATTTCGTGGGACATTCCCTTGGCGCGCACGTGTTGGGATACGCGGCCAGGGCGCTCGCGGCTCGCGGGTACAAGATACCCAGGTATGATAGTTATAGATTTTAGTCAAATTATCAGGTAGGCTGTCTTTGTGTTAGAGACGCAGTGTAGAATTTGAAACATAATGTTTATGCTAGAGTGCTCTTCACAGCACACAGGGCTATAAAGAACTCTGTGGGACGGCATGGTCTGTCGAACACGACCTAGCCCGCTCGAATCGATCTATGTACCTACGTACCTACCGCTAAATAACTGCAGCGCGTCGTGAGTGACTTTCTATATATGCAGAGCTACATTCCATATAAGAGGGTAATTTCAATTTTAACCATTATTTTAAAGAAAATGTGTGGAAAACGTTTGTTTTTAATTTTTGATCGGGAAAGTTACTTTGTGAAAACTGGTCCTAATGAGAAATAGAGTATATTAGTACCAACTTGTTTTCTTTGACATATGTCATGTTCTAGACTGGCTGACTGTAAAAAATGCTAAGAAGCAGTTGTGTTGTTCTTTTTATATTATGATACCAAAAAGTTCAAAAAACGTGGAAGCTGCCCTATGGCTAAGGTCGTTAAATTTTGCTCCACCCTGTACGTAAACGAAGCTTTCTCTTAGACCCCCTAAAGAGTAAGACAAGACAGCAGGAGAAGTATAAATTAACTATTTGTCTCAACTTTTTCTTTTCCCAGACTGACAGGCCTCGACCCCGCCTACCCCGGTTTCTATCCTCCTCTGTTCGGCCAGCCAATGTCCAAAGCAGACGCCATGTTTGTTGACGTCATCCACACGGACGGCGGCGGGTACGGCGCGCCCGGGAAAACTGGGCATGCGGACTTCTGGCCTAATGGGGGACATGCGAAGCAGCCGGGTTGTCTGTCAGCCACTCTGTTACTTACTGACGAAGGTATGTTACACAGACAAATTATGAATGAAAATTAGTCTCTAAGCCATGTGTCTGTCAACAATGCCATATGGTGTCAATACTTGGGTAGACGCTCACTAAGGAAACTGTGTTCATGGTAAGAATTGTTGTATCTTTAGGAAAACACTGTTATTAATTAAATACTGTTTTATTCCGTAAGAGCCACACTTACAATGTGAAGGGTTGTGGGAAAGAGAGCGAGCTTCCGGAGTGACAGAGCAGGCTAACCGAGTCCGGAGCACAAGAATCACGCAAAGAACCCTGCTTCTTTTTAAACGTACATACCTTCAGATTAACAAAAAAGGTCCAGCTAAGGTCAGCAGACGCCATGTCAGACGTCATCCACACGGACGGCGGCGCGTACTGCGCGCCCGGAAAGACTGGACATGCGAACTTCCGCAGCCGGGCTGTCTGTCGGCCACTCTGTTACCGACTGATGAAGGTACGATAACTACGATGCCTAGAAACTCGTCTGTACATATGTATCTGTCATTGATGGCTTATGGTACCGACACTTGGGTGGGCGGCTAGGAGGCTGATGTACAAGGTAAGATGATTTTGTCCTGCCAATCACTTTATTACAAACTCGTCTTTAGATGTGCGTGTGCCATGTGCCTGTGCTTGTCAGCAATGATATACGGAATCGAGACTTGGGTGAGCCAAGCGCTTACTATGAAGACTATACAGGATAATAATTACCTGGAGAGTTATGCTGCTGCTTACTGATAAAGGCACCTACGGAATGAGAAATGGAAACGATTGAGAATTGTAAACAAAACTAATAAGTAGGTAATATCCTGTTACATAAATAAACTCCTGAGCTTAGTCAGTTTATTGTCTGTCAGTGAGGGTTTTGTTAATGTAAATCGTTTCTTTTTACAGATTTCTGCAGCCACTGGCGGTCTTGGGCGTTCTGGTCTGAGTCGGTCCAAGGCGGGGAGTTCCTCGCACGGGGGTGTGACTCATACGACTCGTTCTTACGCGGGCGGTGTCGCGCGGCGCCTCTAGTGCATATGGGGATCCAGGCGAAGCCGGGGTGAGGACTTGTATGTAGGGGAAAAGTGACCACACGTTATGAGTAAAAAATAAGGAAATCCTTGTAAGACTAAGTCTAGAGGCCTCACAGGCGAAACCGGGGTGAGGAGGCCAATAATAATTGTCCCACTGCAAGGCAAAGGCCTTCTTATTCTTCCAGTTTCCTCTGTCCCTTTATGTTATACGCCAGGAAGGTTTACAACTTACTAGTCCTGCCATCTCCGCCTTGATCTGCCTAATTGAAAGTGTAAAAGTGTAAATTTCTGGAACTTTGTCTTTAATCTCTTTTAGCAAGGCGCCCCTGTCTACGGCATTGAAGGCGTTTTACGTTTAAAAATTTACGAAGGGCATCCCTTTGTAAATTTTTAGACCAAAATTATGGGGAGGATTATTGGGATGGGGAATTCTGAAGGTAGACGTCAAAAACGCCTTCAATGCCGTAGACAGGGGCGCCTTGCTAAAAGAGATTAAAGACAAAGTTCCAGAAATTTACACTTTTCTCTGGCAATGTTACGGTTCACCGTCAAAATTATTTACAGGAACAAAATCATTTTGTCCGCTGTTGGATGTCAGCAGGGCGACCCTCTTGATCCGGCCATATTTAGCCTTGCCATCCAACCAATAATTCAACGTCTCTGATCCAAGCTCAATGTTTGGTATTTGGATGACGGAACATTAGGTGGAGAGGTAAAAACAGTTTTTGATGATCTAAAAATCATCACAGATGAATTTCGAGAAATAGGTTTGGAATAAAATTTTTCAAAGTGCGAGCTTTTTATTTCGGAATCTTGTGTAGACAAAAAAAATATCATTGGAAAATTTAATAGTTTGGCCCCCAACATAACAGTTGTAGATTAATGTTCACTTCGCCTCCTTGGTTCACCATTTCTTGATGAGTCTTTTCAGTCCTTTGTAGATGAGAAAATTCTAAATTTCAATAAAACTTCGGACATACTGCTCAAAATTAATAGCCATATTATTATGGCTTTTACAATAATTCGGTTTTGTCTTTTTGTACCTAAATTTACGTATTCTTTGAGAACTGGTCAACTGTGGAAACACAGCCAGCTCTTGGAAGGCTTAGACGACATAATAAAGAATACTCTATTATCAGGCAGATTTGTGAGCCTACACATTTGCTCCCTTTGGGGTCGAGACCCCAGGTCCGTGGGGTACAGAGGTTCTCCGGGTTTTTTAAAGTTATCTGAGCATCTGGTCGACGCGACGCGTGACCCGGGAGCTGGTGGGTATCTGGCGCAGCGCATCAGCATTGCCATATAGCGGGGCAATGCAGCCAGCGTCTTGGGGGCCCTTGCGACTGGTATTGATATGGATCAGTTGAGCTACCTGTAGATTGTTTGCAACAGTCTGCAGTTAGCTTAATTATTTCAATTGTAATATTTTGTTTTTATTATTGAATTGTAATTTTCTTTGTCAATAAAGTTTATTAACAAAAAAATAAGTTGTAATATTGGTAACAGTAATACACTGTAAAAATTTCAAACGTAAACAAAAATTGCCAAAATATCACTTTTCTTGTAGGGGGTATGCCTTTGTTTTAATAATGATTTTATTTTTATTATTTATCGTTATATCTGTGAAATTTCAACTGCCTACCTATTACGGTTTATGAGATACAGTCCGCTGACTGACGGACAGAGACGCTTAATAATAGGGCCCCGTTTTTTTGGGTACCGAACCTTAAAAATCACAATATAGTGTTGGATAAAGCGCATAGCGCCATCCATCCAGCAACGAAGGCAAGTTGAAACTGTGAGGATTTTTATGCTATCGTGATAAGATGCTGGATCCCGGATTCAAATCCCGATACAGGACAATTGTGGGAGTAGGCAAAGGATGTCTGCTTTCATTTCAGTTATTTCTAGTTATTATTTGTGTTTATCTCTTTATCAATATCAATAACAATATTGTGTCCTATTTCAGACTTAGAGGCAACTTCTACTTGAGGACAGCGGTGACGGAGCCCTACACACTCGGAGTGAACGGCGCCAGCTAACACGACCTACTTTAACCTTTATTTTAATAATCAGCTGAGTGTGGTGTTACTTAATAAGTAAACTCATCTAAATGTGTGAAACTAGATATTTTTAAATCGACGAGTATGTTCGGCGTTGTGGCCAGAACCTCGAAAGGTCAACAATCTGTCTTGAAATTTAGCTATCCACAAGTCGCAATTGTTAGTCTATACCAGGGCAAATAATCATATTCTACGCTTGACAGTTGCTAATGTCAAAACCCGTTTTTATATTGCTATACCCGGACCACTAGAGTTTTGACACTGCTAATTGGTTAACAGAGTAATTTTACTAACGTTAACGACTAAATTAAATTTGTAACATGTACTTAAGTAATACAGCTTACAGATAAGTATTATTGCGCATATTGTAAACCATTTTCTAAGAACCCATGCTACCTATGATAAATTTCGATTATAATGTCCTTTGGAGTACATCGCATGGACTAAATTTTGAATTTCCCGCCTGACCGTGACGTATAACCTTAGTGAAAAACGTTTTGCTTACCTGCATATATATGCTCGGATTTATTAGTTACCGTAAAAATTGCAACTGATTAAAATTTGTTAACTAATAACGAAATATACTTAAATCAGTTGCAATTTTTTCACTATTTATTTTTCGTTAAAAAGGGGTTACCCGCTGTTTGTCATGTGTGGAAAATGATTATTTCTCCGAATATAGTTCTACCAGTTCGAACCCAATAATTAGGTAAGCAGGTTATAAATATAATTTACCTAACACTGTTCGATGCTCTTTTGTTTGTCGTCGGTTCTTCAGTACCTACTATTTTGTTCTAGCTCAAAGGGTAGGTATAAAATAGTGGTTAATTCTGTGATTTAAAACCAGTCTGTGATACGAAGTGTAGCTGTGCTCAAGGATAGTCAATACCAGTTTTATCTAGTTTATTTTATTTACTTAGTTTTAAGATAACTTAGTGGTCTAAGTATTCTAAATACGTTAAAATCATAAATATTTACATCACAATTTACAAAGGTTAGTTATTAGCTGTAGTATTATATAAGAAACAAAAATATTTAGTAACGATTCCGCGCAAAACCTTTTCTGATGCGATTCAACAAAATGCGTGTGTGCTTGAAGTTGGGTGACTTAACAATTTAATATTGCGCAAGTCTGTTTTTTACCTTTTCAGGTTGCATGGCATGCCAATTTGTGGGAGTGAGGGCGCTGCACGCGAATGCATTTTGATGAATCAAATCAGAGAAACTTTTACGCGGAACTGTTACTAAATATTTTTAATCCTAATATTTTACAATAGATTTCCGCAAAGTACCTATACCATTTAGCTATAGTATTATTATTTACAGGTAATTAAGTTACCTTTCGTCCATTACCTCAATACCCATAATACATAGAAAAAACAACTTTTCTTGAAATCTATTAAAGTCTAGCTTAGTCTTAGAACTCTTAAAATCTATATCACTTACAAATACACAAAAGTATTGTACAAATTACGTCGCTTCTTTTAAGTTAAGGCTGAGGCTAGATAAAAGTTATTTATTGGATTGTGAGTCGCGTAAAATAACGTAATATAAGTCGCTTCATTCATACAAAAGTTCTGTTTATGCCACACCATGAGTTGTCATTTCTCTTGAAAGGTCGCATTTTACACGACTCACAACTGAAACAACTACGCTCGTTTGGCCTCAGTCTAAAAATTTGTTTTATGCGACCATTAAATGGTCGCATAAAACTAATTTTGTTTTAAGCTAATACCGAAATAAAACGTTAAAATTAAAGTAAAAACTACGACTCTTCTTTCTTATCCATACTATCCAACGCTTTGCCCTTCGTCTCCGGTAAGCACAAACAAACGACTCCCGCGCATATTGGCGCCAACCCGAACACAACCGTCGGCAACCAGGGAACCGTCACTGTCAGGTTTGAAATAAACGGTGCCAACATAGACCCTACCCTCATAGACATAGAGCATGCCCCCATCGCCATGTTTCTCACCACTGTAGGGTACAACTCCGTGGTGTAGATATAGATAGTGGTGGCGACTATAGACGCGCAGCTGACGCCTAAGGAGCCGAGGGTTAGGGTGAGCCAGAAGATGTTGGGGACGCAGCCAAGGGTGACGATGCAGAGGCCTCCGAACGCGAAGAAGCTGGAGGTGGTGATCTTGCGGCCGAAATGGCTGATTAGCCACATGGCAAGGAAGTTTGAGGGGATCTGGAAGTAAGCAGAACTTTATATTCTGGTACATACATGTGTACTGTATTGTAAGAATACAGGAATAGACTGATGACAACGATAGCTTCTTCATACAAACATACGTCTGTGGTGTAGCATTTTTCAAGATTTTGAAATGCCTTACATAATTTTGATTAACAAAATCAAGACTTCGGCATCAACTGATTTGTCCCAGCCTGCTACAGGATGTCGTAATATAATTATTTTTCGCAAATCGGTACACAATTACAGCTGTAATAGGCAAGCTAGTCGCCGTGGTCGTAAGCGGCCTAGGCTATATCATTATCTCATCCTGGAGACGTTCGTTCACTGCTGGACATAGGCCCCAGAGATCGCCACAGTGACCGGTCTACCGGTTTCCCGCGATCCATTGACATTTTTATTATCAGCATCAGAGAAGCGCTAGTTCACCTGTATGGCTCCAGCGACGGCAACGCTAACGAACGGATCTGGGCTCGTCTGTCCAATATACTGGTTCAGTCCAAAGAACGTAACTCCTGTGACCAGCCACATAGCACACGTGCATATTGTCTTCAGACGCAAGGCTCCACTGAACAGGTGGAGGTAGTTAGGCGCTGATGATGGAGAGGATATCTCTGTGGAGAGCTTCTGGAGGGTTTCTTCGATGCTGGATATTGGGAGGTTGTTTCTGAAATGTTAAGATGTGCTTGTGAAGTGTCAATAGTAATGGTGTAGGTACTAGAAGATCCTTTTATGATACATTACATTTTAGGTTGTTAACGTATTATTTTAGAAAAACACATGTCAATAAACATAGATTATGTTGCAGGAGTAGGTAAACATAGAACACTCTTGGAAAATCTAATAAGATCGAATACAATTATGTATGCAACTTTAATTTATATTCAATGATTAATCGCTTTTTCTATTAATTTCATTTAACATTAGCCATAGCCTTAATAAATGCCAGTACAGATAATCCAAGGCGCACATCATTGTTGACAGATACAAAACAAATACTTCATCGTCTCATCAGTTATCATGATCACTATCAGCCGCGAAAACAAAGGTGACCTAGATACTCGAATTGCCTAGTTTCAGCTAAAGTTTACAATTATCTTATCAGTACACCGGAAGAGTCGATGGTCTTAATTTTTATCTTATATCTCAAGGGCTGATGGTTTATTTGATGTGTTCTCGTTTTCCTCACCTTAGATAAACAGAGTTCGATAATTGTTTTATTGCAGCAAAAAAATCGATTGAAGTAGGTATCTATTATTACAATAATAGATCAATCGATTTGTATGTCAGATCTTTTTCAGGAATTAAAAAGCCTTCGTAGCTCAATCTGAATTACTATCTTCGATGCACCTTACAGAAAGGGATATATCGGACTCAAATTTTGCATTGAATAGACCCGATATCATATCGGGTGTTCGGGTCTGGTAGGTACTAAGCACGGCACGTAAAAAGAACGCCGGCCTTCACCTGCGCACTGAGCGATTTGTCGCGATTTACCCCTGCGCAGACACTCCCCTCTACCCCCCCTAAGCGTTCTTTTTACGTGACGCGACCTGTACCAAATTACCCTTATCACAAAGCTTACTTAGAGACTAGATGATGCAGTGCCAAATTTCCAGCATCATTAATATATGTTTTGGTTTCTTACATTGTAGCAGCTCTCTTAACGATCCTCGCGGCCTCTGTCACTCGCCCCTGGCTGAGCAGCCAGCGAGGGGATTCACTCAGTATTAGGTAGTAGACCAGGTATACGAGGGCAGGCACTGCTAGCGCTAGGGAGTAGGCGTCCCAGGTTCGGAAATAGTATGCGAATAGGGGGACTGTCATGTGACCTGGAAAACCAGAAAAGAAATGAGGCAATAGTAACCTAGTGTAAGTTTGTTTGTATGCAAAACTCGGTTTATATAAACTATAAAGTAAATAATGATACACGTATTTTTTTTACAAAGTTACCCTAAAGGGTGTGCAACCAATTTCCACGCGGGTGAAGTCGCGGGGCGCAGCTAGTAGTAAATAAGTAATTGTAGAAGTTTGTAATCTAAACAGTAAAAGTAGGAACAAGAATGTCAATGTTGATAAGATCAGCTGGTCGATGATGGATCCCTCATTCTATGGTCGCCACTTATTGGCTGAATTTGAAATACGAATAAAAATCAAAAGAAAATGAACAAATGAGCAGCGGAAATACATAGTATGAGTGATACACTCATGAAAACATCTGAATCGACCAGCAAGCTCACTTAAAGTCAAGTTGAAAGTCGAATTCTGACTGCTTTGTTCCGAAGGTTAATTCCCCAAAACCTGTGGAAATGTTTAGTGTTATACCTCTAGAGGTACATTAAGTTCTGTTCCTAATAAATATTTTTGTGTTTGTATTCCGGTTTTAAAGGTAAAGTTTAAAGGCACAACTGGTCGGTCGTCGGTGTAATTACTGGCTAACCTAACTACCTACGCCTCGGGCTCAGACTTGCAGGGCAGTGCGTCGGGGATTAGTTCACGGTTTAGTAGTTTAGTAAAAGTCACAGACAATTACTAAGTAGATAGGATAGGACCGCGGAAATTTGGGTTAGCATGGTCTGTCAGTCCATGTTGATGACTTAACAATGAGTGACTTACCAATAATAAAAGGCAGCTGGAACAGACACCCTACTACTCCCCTGTACCGCCCTCCGACCGCCTCCATCACAATCACGAACGAGACCACCATGGTCCCAGCGGTGGCCATGCCGAGGAAGAACCGGAGGGCTGTGAAGGTGGCATAGTTCGGGGAGTAGGGGACGCCGAATCCTAAAGCGATGAGAGCAGTTATTGATGCCAGGAAGGTGGACTTGCGGCCGTATCTGGAAACAATGGCAAGGTATTAAGAGTGAACAAGAAGTCATTATTTTAAATTATCATAAAAAGACCCTAACTCCCCATAATGCCGGCTATGAGTGAGCGAGTAGGGGAGACCAGGGACAAAAGTAACAGTTTGTACTTCATGCCTGATTTCTCGTTAGTAATAACATTAGTGATAAAGTAAATATAGTCATATTAAACTTCCGTTTATGGTCTATGAATTTACATTATAATTTTATCAAATATATCATGTTCGGTTCATCAGTTTCGGTTAAATATAAACCTGCAAAACAAATTTGGAGATTGTTAGTTTCGACCCCATGGTCAGAATGAAAGTAACAAAGCGTGGGTCGAAAGTAACACCCATTAAGTTCTGCACAGTTTTATAAATACAATGAAAAAGACATAAGATTGAATTAAATAATTCATTTCAAAGCTATGGTACAAACATACGTAACTACGTTCTTATTAAGGGAACTTGATATTCATGTTTCTATTCAGTCATTTATTCAGAAGAATTTGCTTCATGATGATTAATCAATATCTTTTTGCTAAAACAATAAATAACTTCATAATAATCAACAAACAAACAAAATATGACTTCTTAATGATTTTTCAACTTCTTAAGTAAATTAACACTACAAAAAAAAATTCTTTATGATGTCAAATTTTGGATGAAATTAGCATGGTACTTTTGTCCTGCCATAAAATGTTACTCTTGTACCCAACCCCATTATTGTTATTTTATGCAACCTAACCTTAAAACAGAACATGTTATACGAAAACAAGCTATACCACGCTAAAGACAATGTTAACGTTAATTTACGGGTTACTAGTTACATAATAACATCCTCTTAATTCTACGTAAACACTAAATGATTGAACAACAAAAACTTACCTAATTTCGACGTCAAAAATCATAATTCGTCTACTAACCTAACCTTGCAGCTGAGCAGGGGCGCGAAAACTGAACTCAAGCGCTGCGGGGGGCGGTGCAAGCTCCACACCAACGGTCGTTTGGATCGTTTCGGCCATTAGACAAGGCTACAGAGCGTTTGTTACTTTCGACCCGCCGTTACTTTTGTCCCCGGTCTCCCCTACACATTAGCTGTTATGTAGCGTGCGCTTTCGAGCGCTCTGAACAAAATCTAGGGCGCGTATCAATAGTAGCGCGTGCGTTTGGGTGTTTTCGGATATAGGGGATCAGATTTTTATAAAACTGCGAGTCACCAAAGCGTGCGTTTTAAAACGCCTAATGTGTACATAGTCTAATTTTCGTACCTAGGTACTAATCAAATGCAGGTTGTAAGTAAGCATTATCGCATGAGCATGCATTATATTAAATGCGTTATATGCATGATATTAGACCTATACTGGACCTGTAGAGATAAGCTACGCTCGCTTCAGTACTTTCAACTGTAGAGATAAGCTACGCTCGCTTCAGTACTTTCAACTGTAGAGATAAACTACGCTCGCTTCAGTACTTTCAACTGTAGAGATAAGCTACGCTCGCTTCAGTACTTTCAACTGTAGAGATAAGCTACGCTTACCAGCTATTGTCCACGACTTGGCAAGAGCGGAAACGTACCTAGTGAAATATTATCTCGTTTCTCCGCCCTTCGCACGCGTACCCCTTTAAATGCAGCACAACTGCTTGATGAAAACAAGCTAATTTTACAAAAATTAAAAACTAAACTTCTGACTTACTTTAAAAAAAATGCGGCATATTATTAGGTATACCTGTTAAGCTATAGGTATTTTTTGCTCGATTTTATAGCCGTATCGCTTCCGTAATAGGTACTTTCATAATGGGGCCTCGCAATTACATAAGTAAGTAAACTTAGACAAAAAGTGCTTTCAAATAATCCAACAAAAATAATGTTTATTCATTATCAAACAAAGAAATCTCACTAGCTTCTGACCGCGGCTTCGCACGCCTTTTACCCGGACAACAAGTAGGCTTTATGTAATTCCAGGTCATCGATAAATTTCAAGTCGATCTGTTATACTGGTTATACTGGCCTGCAAAACTAAATATCACACTTTTAAAATTATTTTTTTTTCTGAACTTTAGAAGTTAGAGATTTAAAATATATAACATTATACAGTGGTTTTTTGAGAAGGGCGGTGATGGCCAACTCTAAAACCGCGAGAGTTAGGGAAAAGTCGTGAAAGGAGTCATGCCCTCGATTTATAAGAAAACAATAACTGCATATTTCTTTTTTTCAAAAATCTTTTACTTTTGACGGAAATGGACCAGAGTGATTTTTGAAAAAAAAAAAACACCCTGTATTATTAAACTAATCGATTCTGTTGCTGATAAGGATTAATCTTTGCAAATAAATGTTTTACTAAAAATGAAAGGAAATAGCAAATTTTTACATTTTACTTTTAGTATCTCAATTTCACCTAACTAATAAGTTGCTCAAAATGGTTTCCATTGACTCTAATGCATAAGTTTATACGTCTCTCTAGAGACTTAACTGCATTTGATATCATGACAGGATTTATCCTCGATAAAGTATCAAGCAATGAGATTTGTAAGCTCTCAACTGTATCGTAACGAGCTTTGTAAAGTTCGTTCTTGACGTAACCCCATAGGAAATAATCAAGCGGTGTGAGATCGGGTGATCTTCCCGGCCATCTCACCTGACCATGAGTGCCAATCCATCTATCCCCAAAATGTTCATTCAGCATATCTCTAACCACACGGCTGTTGTGAGCTGGGGTCCCCGTCTTACTGGAAAT
Organism: Eupithecia inturbata; assembly: GCA_963662085.1. NCBI lineage: Eukaryota > Metazoa > Arthropoda > Insecta > Lepidoptera > Geometridae > Eupithecia > Eupithecia inturbata. The sequence goes on along the minus strand of OY759196.1, from coordinate 832,770 downwards.
ACATATCAAATTTTAAAAAATAGGCCTCCATCAAATCTTCTCACATAACGACCAAAAAATATAAATAGGAGGTGAGTTTTCTTCCGTGTAAAAATAAAAAAGCGAAAATTTGCTATTTCCATTCATTTTTAGTACAACATTTATTTGCAAAGATTGATCCTTATCAGCAACAGAATCGTATAGTTTAATAATACAGGGTGTAATTTTTTTTAAAAATCACTCGGGTCCATTTCCGTCAAAAGTAAAAGATTTTTGAAAAAAATAAATATGCAGTTATTGTTTTCTTATAAATCGAGGGCATGACTCCTTTCACGACTTTTCCCTAACTCTCGTGGTTTCAGAGTTGGCCATCACCGCCCTTCTCAAAAAACCACCCTGTATAGCAAAAAAAATTTTGCAATTTTAAAAGTGTGATACTTGGTTTTGCAGGCCAGTGTAGCTTTGACGTTACCTTCAGCCAAACATCTCACAACTTCACAAATTTACGCCCTTATAATATTAGTAACCTAGTATTGATTCGCGGTTTCAGTTCTTGCCACTACTTTCACTTCTCCTATTTGGGAAGTCAAACGAAGATGAGGTTAACATGAACCTACTTTTCATAACAGGATTTTTAATGCAATTTCACCTCTTAAAGTGCGTACTAGACCATTCGCTTGAGCATTTCCATGTAATGTAACGTTCTTTCGAATGCTCGACGCTGTGTTCGACGTAATCCTCACGGCGGCGAGTGAGCTATTTACCTGTTACATTTCTTTCTACCTTTGCGTACTTTTCCCCTCGGCCCGCGCACCTCACTCTCCGCCGTCCCCCGTCCCCCGTCCTCCCGCGGTCGTGCTTTTTCTTATATGTTACACGAAAACGCTCGTTGGTTTTTATAATCACGTTGTGACAAAATGTCGGGCGTCATGTTCATGTTCGAAATGTGGTTCGAGTAAATTTAAAAACAGAAAATACTCGATTTTCTGTTACAAGTAAATGCTCTAGCTCACCTTTTGGGTGCAGGCAGTGAGTGTGCTTGTAGGGTCAATAAAACATCGAAGTTAAAACAAACAATAGGGAATTTAGAAACTTGTCATAAATTAGTTCAAAGTTCTATTATTCACATCTTACATACTTACGTTACACACAGGTCACGTAGTCATCCCGTGGATGATTTAAGAGCCTCAGCAGCTTCCTTCTGTGTTATCACTGCAATCACCAATCCGTTTGCCAAGAATGGTATCAAGCTCCGGTTTGCGGGAGACTTGTTTAGCAGAGGAGGTCTGTGTGCAGATGAGGTAGGTTAGATGTTTACTGACCTGTCAGACAAGAACCCGAACACGACGCTGCCGATCAGCACCCCCAGCTGCAGAGCCATCTGCGTGAAGCTGGCCAGCCATCTCCTCTCGCACACCAGCGCCCACTGCGACACTATCGTGGTGACCATCGGGGTGTCATCGTATTCATATCTAGAGACAAATAAAACATTGGATTTGTTTTGATAGCTGAAACCTGTCATTGGTGGGACAGCAGCAAGCTAATTTTACAAAAAATCTAAAACCGTCGTTGCCCCGGAAATTTGTTTTTTGAACCATCATATCATTTGAATTATTATCTTTAATGAAGAAAATTACTTTAGTATTTGAATATCGATAGCGATTTGTCGTCAAATATACAATAGCTATTAAAATTTTCGATCAAGCAAAACCAAATCCAATTCCGTTTGGGAGTTACGATGCCACAGACTTATAGGTATTATAAAACCCTTCTTTTTGTCGGGGGCTAAAAAATATAAAGAGGTACAAAAAATAGAAGTATTACCTACCTACCTTTCACAACTTTCGTAGCAGGTGTTATTCATCACGGTCACTCTTGAGGTTATATCACTTGCGTTGTTGGAACCCATGTCAGTTGTGTTGAGACTTGAGCACCAAAACGTGACGTTTGGAGTAAGGAACAGTATGGCCATCTGCACCCATCCTGATGATAGCTTGACGAGGGAGACGGTGGTGACCAGTAACAGCTGCCAGAGCCCGAAATGGCCGAGGAGTCGGTCAAAAGGGTCGTCAGTCGGTTTCGGGGGAGACGGGGTGAAGAATTTTAGAATCATTTTGATTTTGTTTGTTTTTATTCTTCTTATTCTTGTCTAGTTTATATACTTCCTATACTATTTTGCGTAGTGACTCGCGTTGTAATTTTATAATTTTGTATATATATTACCTAGGCACTCTAGCCAGAGTCTAGATTTGTCTAAAAAAAGTATTTCAAGTATTTACTATTCTTTTGAATTATTTTGTTTCCATTTTGAGTAATTATTATATCTTTGTTCGTAGCTTCAATATTGTTATTGTCAGTTCTTCTTACTTTTTTATTTTATATCCACAGGCATATATTATATTCAAGCATTTTAATATACCTACAGTCTGCTTATTTTAGTTCACAAAACTACATATTAATTTATTTTACTTTACTGCGCTATTTTTGGTTTATTATTATGTTCACTGTCTTCGTTATTTTATTTATTTATGAGATTCACACACCTTTTAATTATTTAAAGTAGCTCGATAAATGCTAAAGGTGCATCATCCACTCACAAAATACCTCGCTTTAGGATATTTTATACATTTTTGTTATTTATAAATGGCAGAAACCAGTTCAAAACAAATTATAGCTTTGAAGTGACACTGATTCGTGCACGTCCTCTCGTAGCGTGTTGGTTGTGATGTCTGCACCTGTGGGTAAACGACAGATTGTATTATCTTTATTTATTGTGTTTGCTTGATTGATGTATCTGTATCTTAATTCATTTTCTTACTTGTAGTTAAGTGTCTTATTAGGTCTCACCTGAGTTTGTCCTACAAGAGTCACCTTATCTCATCTAGGTCTACTTTCTTATCAAGGTTTAGATTTTGTCTTAGTTTGTGACGTTCTTGTGACATCAGTCTACGTTTAAAATGTTTGCTAGCTAACGCCGGTGGTTTTACTTGATTTCATCGTATAACGAATACACCGGTAAAAAGAATTTATAAAAAGTTTATTCGAAACTACATGCATCTTAATCTGTTTTTTTTAATACCTAAAGGAACCATTAAAACTTGCTAAATTATAAATTCAATCTCAATAAACGAATATTCTTCTAAATCAATTGAATAACGTTGTATATCTATGATTTATGGAACTGCTATTTAACTTGGAACCCATTTAGATGACATCTCTTTTATTTAAAAAAAAAAAAGTATACTGAATTCGGCTCTTTTTGGAACATTTGTGTTTTTGACACAGTCGTCTTTGATAATTTTAACAAACTGACGATGTTGACATTCCGCTATCATTATTTTATTCTATCAACAATTTTTGACAAGATAACAAGATCACAAGGTGCTTCTTCTTCGTATATATTAGAATATCTCGGATTCCTAATTTTAATTTACCTAGCAAAACTTTTGTTAACAGCTTTCGTTCCGTTCATTTGAAAAACCGCGACACTTTGTTTAAGTTCATCTTTGTTATTAAAATCGAACATCAGAACAAAATGAAACTTATTTTTAAATAAAATGTATAGGTATCTTACCTGCTTAAGTACTTTATTTAGTTTCATGTCAATGCAATAAACATTTATATTTTATTTGTTACTGTTCTGGTTGTTTATAGTGCTTTAACGTATAGATCACTCTGTAAAGTAGTTCTACTGATGCTTAGTGGCAAACACAAACATTATCCTTTACAATGCATTACATCAAAAGAACTCACGATTGTTATGAATACGATTCATTATATTTTTTTTTAAATAATAGAATAAACTAGCCAATACTTTATGGCACACTTGGAAACAAATAACCAACCAAACCTAACGGTTTGGTTGTCAAACAAGTCCTAGATCTCAGTACTCACAGGATCCCCGTGGTAGATCTCAGTACTCACGGGATCCCCGTGGTAAAAACTCAATTTAGGTACATAAAAGTAATTTTTTTTTCTTTGGTTCCTTAAATGTTGACAAAAAACACACTTGACAAAAAAAATACGACGTCGTATTTTTGCACTGTTTCGCTTAAAATTTGGTCAGATCTCACGAACCGTGCGGTCTATTGAAATTACTTATGGTTTGATTAGTAGGTTATAGTTATTACTAATTATTTGTACAAATTTTTTATATACCAGTTTCTTCATAAGTTGTGTAGTTCTCTTGTAAACAAGCAAACCTTGATTTTGGCGCTTACGCCGTTCCAAAAACGTATGCTTTGTCCTGCTCCTATAAACGGGAAATCCTATCCCTATCCCTTTCACAAAATGGCGGCGCATTGCGCCCTCTTAAAGATTAAGTACCTAATACTTAGATGTTAAAAACCTAGATCTACATACATATGATATATGTAGGTACCTACTAGGAAAATGAGACAAGTCCATTTCGATTCTAATTCAGTTGTTTGCCTTCCTCTGCCGCAGTAGCTGCTAGGTAGATATCTACTTCTACGTAGATGACGGTTAGTTAGGTAGACCTATAGACTTTCAAAGTAGATACCTAATAATAATAATAACCTAACTAATTTACTATTACTTTATGGTAAATAAGATACATAGGATTCATCCACTCATGTTCTACAATTGTATATGTACTTTCTAAACTAGCCGTAACTTATTCCAATATTAAAATAAAATATCTAGGTACTCGTTACATTGTTTTTAAAGTTCAAAAACTATCCCATAGTAAACAATACTTAATCTAAATCAATATTTGGGATTATTTATTATCATGAAATGGAATTTTATTTATAACATAACCAATTAGGTCCAACTTTATACAGCCTTGTCCATTAGGAGCCCAAATATGCGTAAAAGGTCAAAAGCCTTAGCTGGGAACAAAACCTGCGACCTTAGTTATGCCTTATTGTTATTAATGTTACGGTCATTGAGTCATCTTCTTTCGCAACCGATTATCGAAGATTACCGATAATGTTGATGTTTTACAACGATGACCTTAGTTTTTTTTGAATTATTCAAATGAACTTCCGAAACAATGACGGAAATCACCAATGTATTCAAGTGGACATTAAATTGAGACTCGTTTTTCTGCCGTTTTCCTCCAACTAGGCGGTTAGAAGGAGGATGAGGACCTTACTGTCATAAGCACTAGCAGCTATCTTGATCAGATGCGCAGATCAAAAGTCATCGTCAGCACCACACCTTTTTTTACTGTTTGCTTATTTTCTCAATTCTGTTTTGCTAATGCTAAAGTAGGTACTCGTTTCATTTTACAATGTTGTGTTGTGAACATCATAAAATGCGATTGGACACGCTATTTTACATATCACTTAGCAACATTACTGTTTTTAGAACAATAAATTGAAATAGTAACATAGTTCAAGCTCTTATTTATTTTTCAAGTAACATAAAGCATTCCAAGATCTTTATAATTATATCTGGAAAAATAACAAGACCAGTTTTAAAAACTATTTTTACACGATTCCGTTGGCATCATGTGAAAGGAACATTGGATAAATGCAAAAAACTTACCTTGTTTTAAAGCAGATAATAACATAGGTAAATATTCACGAGCTCAGTTTTAAATCCTAAACACGATTAAAATAAAATCCGCACCAAACTGTATGAAGACACAGCTAAACAAACACTGAGGAAAACTCCGCATGCGCGAGCGCAAGTCAAGAATTAGGCGCATTCAAAAGAAACCAGTTTGGCGGCAAATTTGCTTGGAACTAACATTTTATACTGAGGAAATAACGGAGGCTGATCTCTATAGATGATGATACCTATCCACCAGATGGTGATTAGGTACACCTAATAATATTATCTTAAAGAAGAAAAAACAATATGATTTTGGTTATACGGTGTCTAAGCAACAAGTAGATTCGTCCGGCATTAAGTACCTATAAGATAACATGTTAAAGACGTTTAAACATTTATTAGAAGCAAATGTACCGACGACGGATGATAAGGTATCAATCACTGATCTAGAATAGAAGACTTTAAGACCGTTTAAGTTGGTCTTAAAGTAGTTAGGTGAATATCAACTTTTACTTATTTAACCTTATTGTAAAATATTTTAATCACTCAATTTGATAATAAGACAATGATTTCGAGACATAAACCATCCGGAATCTTGATAACCTTATGAACATCCTGTTGAATATATTTTTGAAAATCATCAAATCGAAGACGCAAAATAATTTAAGTTAAATGTTTTTATGATTTGCAAGATATCAACGGCTTTGACATTCACGATCTTGAACCACTAAATGGTCTTAATAAGGATGTACAGGATGATAGAATTAGATTCACATTCGATATGATGGTTTTTGATTTCATAATTGATTTGATCCTTACGAACGTCTGGTTTTTAAACATAATTTGTATTTTTTTTTTCAAATTGTAACCCTACATAGTCTACGTATACGGGTTACGATATTTCCCAATTACATAGATATTTTCGAGTTACACCTACTATTGACTAGTTTTTAACCGACTTCAAAAAGGAGGAGGTTCTCAGTTCATCTGTATGTTTTTTTATGGTATATTACTAGATATCTCCGCCTATGGTTAACTAACTTTATTGATTCTTTCACAATTGTATAGAAAATGAACCCGAGGTGGTCCCATAAATTTTATTCCCGAGGGATTAGTATTTATCCCGTTAAACTTAAAAAGCAACATAATATTATTGGAGAATCACGTCTAGCTGCGACAGTTTTCGTGATATCTGCGAGTAGGTGGTCATCTCATCCACGCAAATCTCATCCACTTCAGATGAGTTGACCCCTTGAATAATTAATATTATTTTCGTGCGTCAACTCATCCGATTCCTATTTTGTTTCCAAGCAGGTCCCAATTCGGTATAGTCACTTATAAAAGTACTGTGATGCTTTTGAAGAAATAAAAGATAATGTTGATGATATGTAGAATATTTAATAAAATCAACACTTAATGATTTGGTAGTTTAATCACAGGTACGCTTACTTATTAACAGCAAAATATTTCACCGGTTTGATATGAATAGTTTTATAATATTTAATTTTTATTTTAATTATTAGTTTTTTTTAATAACGAAGAATTACTGAAAGTATATAATGAAAGATGGCACGATCGATATTTGTCGAGCGTGTTATCTTCCTGGGGCATATACTTTCGGGTTGTTCGCACCTTGCTAACTCTCAGTACTTGCACAGACACAACCAAGTAGCCAAAATTATACACCAGCAACTTGCTCTCCGATATGGCCTTACCGGCTCTAAAGTTCCGGACTACAAGTACGCCCCTGCGCCAGTTCTCGAAAATGGCCGTGCAACGCTCTTTTGGGACCGATCTATCATTCATTACGGACAGGACTATTCTTGCAAATAAGCCTGATATTGTACTGATAGATCTGTTAGAAAACTATTCCTTAGTAAATGGCCATAAAACACGTGCAAACCATTTTATTTTCTTTTTCATTAAAACAAAATGCCATCTAACACTAAAACTATAAACAACAACAGTTAAGTATTATTCTAATATTATCTTTTCCGAGTAAAAACTCACAAGAATAGGCGGTTGTATGTGTGTAGGCTTAGGACCTCGGCAAAATACTTCCACAGCTTTACAGTTTAAGGGTTTCGGGAACACAAATTCTGAGTAGGATTATTGGCTTCACTAAGGTGATATATCACCCGATAGATCACCTGACTGAAGGCAGGTGATCTACCTTTATCTATTCACAACAAAGTTTGTAAAAGAGTTGCCGATTCAGCAAACAATACAAATTTGGTAAATAAATCAATTTTCCAATCAATTATTAAAGTGTATTTTAAAATATATCAATTATTAATTCTTAAATTTATCTATGTGTAGTTACAGTGCTTTAAATGAAAAGTATTTTCTAGCTAGTTAGTGAAACTTACACTATTGCACAAAACAAAATATTTTTAATTTACTAAACACTTTTTTGATTGATGTTACTTATTGAAAATACTGGTAAAAAAACTGTTATGAAAAAGTTTGGATGAGTTGACTACTAAACATTTTGGATTGACCAACTCATGCGAACTGGATGAAATTAAGTGGATGAGATGACCACTTACCCATATCTGCGCATGAGGGTTTTGCCGATCATGGCATGTCACCCCCGTAATTGTAATGGTTTCCATAGCAACGGGTGTCAACAGTTTCATCCATGTGTTATCAAACTAAATTAGACTTGAATTATAACTATATATCGCTAGTGTAAACTAAATTTTTTGCACGTGAACATAGTTCTTCGGTCAGGGAAAGTAAGGGAGGGGTGATTTCGTTCTTCCGAGACATAGATGAATATTATCTACCGGAATTTAAAGTCAGTTTATCGTTTTTTAAAATACGGCAAATTGTTGATACATAACATAAGTAGCCTAAATTATTAAGGGACTAGCTAGATTACTCACATTAATTCTATAGGCGGTTTGCCTGCAACAACGTATTCTTGAGGACAAAACGGGCATAAGGCCGACAGATCTACCTCAGCACTTATCACTATTCATATCGTTGTCTCTCCGTGCATATTCATAAGGATGAAAGATACGTCACTATCAAATCATCTAACGTTATACGTCACTATCAAAATTTCCCTTTAACTAAGACACTTTAGAGACACTTTTGAGCATATATTGAAAAGGATGTCTGAATAATAAGGTTGAAATTCTTTTGGCAAAATATTATCGTTGTTGCTATTACTTCGCTAAACGCCTTATAAAAATGTGTTTTTTGGGATTTATTATTATTGTATTAATTCCTATAAAAAATACGATTCATTAGCGGAAAGATAAAATGTTGAAGTAGTTGTTTTAATATTATTGATTCATTTGGAGTTATTATATTTTCTGTGAGAGTTAAAACCCGTGATTTTTTAAAGTGTTTTTCTCCAGTGATTTGTTAGATAACCACACAAAATACTTTAAAAGGATGGATAAACTTATGAAGAGCAGTTATTTTTTTAATTAATGTGATATTTTTCATCACTTATATTAGATGCGCTTTCGAGAAATTTTAAGGACGGCAATGTCGGAAATGTATGCATGGCGTTCTGGATCCCCCTTAACAAAGAAAATTACAGTCAAATACTAGAAACAAATTAGAACTAGTATTTACAATTGAGCTAACTGCAGACTGTAGCAAACAATCTACAGGTAACTCAACTGATCCATATCAATACCAGTCGGAAGCGTCCTCAAGACGTTAGCTGCATTGCCCCGCTGTATGGGAATGCTGATGCGCTGTATCAAATACTCACCAGCTCTCGGGTCACGCGTCACTTCGACCAGACGCTCCATTTTTTTTTAAAACTCGATGGGCCCTTGAAATTGTTATTTGAGTTTAAAATGTAAGTTCGTGTTATTATTGTTTAGTTCCTACGCTAACCTGCTTCCGCTGTCTACCGAAAATCATCTTGCTTCAGTAGGCAGCAAAAAATGTTTGATACTTTTCAATGAACGATCGCGTAATTATTTAAAAAGTGTAACGACACCAAGTGTAACATGTGTACCTACGGTGGAATAAATAAATAAAAATAATAAATAAATAACCTTTATTTGCCTTTTTGAATGTTAGAAATCCGCCCCACTCCCAAGCCCGCTGTTCACTGAAAATGCAGTCTTCTGTTTTTATGCCTATTTGAAAGAACTTAATTTAGGATTATCTTTCAGATTTTGATTTGCTTTAATCTCTAATGTATGAATCACCCACACACATTCACCACACTCTGTAGTCAATAGACTTTAACTCATCATTGATGGTTCCTATTAAATCCACTTTTTATCTACATCATTTTCCACCTACGTACCTACTACCTACAAATTAGACGTTTGCTGTATCATCATCGTTTTCATCTGCTCTTGTTCCGTCTGAGTATTGATTCATTATGCATTTTGTGTCCAGTTCATTATTGATAGATATACAGCCGCCTTGAAAGGGATCCGGTATTCCGGATCCCTTTCAAGTTGAGCACAGTTGCTCAGGTCAAGATCGTTCTATCACTTTAATCGTATATGATTTTAAGGTCAAAGTTACGCCTTTCGCAATTGAACTCATGCAATCTGCGCTTAAAGCTTTGGTCACGTTAGTTAATACGCTGTTTTTCAGACACTTTCGTCAGGAAAACTCTATTAAGAGTCAAGACATAGAGCCAAAAGGCATCGTTGAAAACTTGTCAGTTAATATATGGGTCTTAAGAGGATTCAGACATGACAGTACAAAATATGCAAAAGCTGTTTAGACCGAAGCGTAATTTATTCATAATCTATCATCAATTATTCGCAACTTTAGTTACCATAATCTATCAGTTAGAAGTTTTATTAATCGATCCGTGTTTACAGAGCCTGCGTCCACGCTTGCTGTCAAAGCTGTCAAACCATCAATAGCATTGGGCAACAATAATTGTTTATCGATAATCTGACCGGTACCACCGTGACGAAACTCTTCAAGGTCAATGTGAAGTTTTGTTCCAATTGTTTGTTGTTGTGAAATCAATGAGCTTAAAAGTAATTGATCTATGATTTGTTTTTAAGTGATATTTAAATAGGGATTAAATTGAACGCCCCTCTTTGTTAGCCAGTTATTATATTGACTAAGAATAATTATTTTGTCTACTTCACTTTATAGCCTCTTCATTCATCGCTTATTTACAATTCCTCAATAATAAATGAAGTAGGTACTTTAATTAAATAATTTATTCTCATTATAAAACTGACTCCACCACCATAAACATCTTTTGCAGATGTACCAAAACAAATACTTAAGCACGCAGGTTATTCAAGTGAAAGCAACTCTTTTATCTAATTCAGCATGAGCATTTTCGCAACAAGGATATTCCATAATTTGAAGTCTAACATCAGAACAGCTCCTTGTAGGGTCCATGATGTCACCAACTTTCTTGCGCCAACGCATCAGATTCCACTTTTCCCCACATTTTAGTGTTTAGTCTCGAAGGGTGCGGTGTGTTTTGTGGAAGAAGATATTGATGTGAGTACTTTTATACAATTTAAAATTTTATCCTTATTTTATCGAGGGTCTAGGTATACATTTAAGGCTCGTGCAAAAGGCGGACGAGATGCAAAAAGCCAGATTTTTTAAATTAGTCAATCTGTATGTGAATTGCTTAAAGAAATACATCAGGCAAAGTGTTGGCAGATGCAGGTAAGTAAATTATAGTTCTTTCATTTGCACCAGTGAAATATGACTTTAGATAATTGGACTCGACGGGATAATGGGAACGACGGGAACTCAACTAATTTGTACAACATTAGCTTCACGAATCTCAGGAAAAATTAACATTAATTAAAACCCCCAAACATAGCTTCATTAAAGCTGTCAATGTAGGCCGATTATAAATTTTCACATTTTCAGAAACCGTTGGACCATGTGGCCATTTTACATTCTCGTGCTAATGTGTATTACGACATCCGTTGTTACATCCGATAATACGAAAATTACCAGCTACGATCCGGGAGAGCTGTTGGCGTGAGTATCTACCCATAGTTTTCTGATTGTTTAAAAAATGTCTTTGAATTCAAGCAAATACCTGGGATTAGTGAAAACTCGTTTCTGTTTATTTTAGTTAGGGAACATCCTTTTTAATAAATTATGTCTGTACTTTCCTCGAAGAAATAGGAAAGTAAAAATAATTTAACAAGAATATCAGCAGTATTGAATGTGTCAATGCTGCTCATATAAAAATAATAGGAACGCGAAAACTTTTCGAAAACTTTCTTAAATGTTTCAGAAAAATCTTCAACCCTAATGTTAACGTAACGTCTCGTCAACGAGGGTACGGACTAGTCTTCGAAGTCGATGGACCTCAAAGAGACGAAAACCAAGGCCAATATAACCTTAATAATTTTGAAGAAAACAACCATCGATTGAAATTCCAAAATGAAGATGACCAAGACAATGCTTTTTATTTTCAAAATAACCCTGATTTAGATGGAAGACCAGGTAAACCTTTAAGATTCGAAGACCAAAAGTTGATCAGAGATCAGATGACCATCCAAAATGATAATAAAATCGATCCTAGCAATAAAAAAAGAAAACGAAGACGAAGGAAACCAAAGACTGGTTTTAATCATCAAGGGATTCCTCAAAACTTTCAAGAAGGGCCAAATTATCAAGGGTTTGATGATAGACCAGGTGTTGGTGGCTTCGGGCCGAATCCTTACATCGTGAATCCTGGATTTGGGCCGGATCCAGGGTATCCTGGACATGTGCCTCACAGTAAGTATTTCCAGAACTTCAATAATAAAACTACTAACCGAATACGAATTCTGGTTCACTACAATGTAGATGATTGTTAAATTCTAGAAAGTGTTGTATAATTAATTCGTAATGTTTATAGACCTCTTATCGTTTTCTGTGCCTATCTTTTCATTAATGCAAAACTATAATTACTACCTACAGACCTAACGATAACTTCTCTTTTTTTCTCGTTTACACTAAGCTACTGGGTTTGGTTGCCTGGAAGAAATTGCTTTAAGCAATAAGGCCGCCAATTCTGTTACCTTTTACTATACTGTTTTACATATAAGTTCTCTGAATAAAGAATATTATCTATCTATCTAACTAAATAACTATTCTCATGTAAGTGACAGAGTCGTTTTTGTGAATAAATATCTTTAAATCTAAGCCAAGCCCTAGCCTTGGGTACAGAATGCAGGCGCGATATGGTATACTTGTGATGCAGACTTTTCATATCCTTTTTGAGAAAATCCAGTTCATTATACTAAGACCCGGCATAGAAAATCTCTTATTCGCCGCCATTTGTAGGGCGCAGACGCCGCCCCAGACCGTCGCTCACGTCCGATGCCCTCTCAGCCATTACGGGAGCCCTGACTTCCATCGCGTTGTACGACGACTACCAATGCGTGCCGCGGCTGCTGTGCGAGGCCGCTGGCGGAGGCTCGCTAGGGGCCAATGGAGTCCTTGAGTCAATTGCTGGGATCCAGCCGCTATTGACGTAAGTTTTAACTTTGTAAGGGTAACTATGAGCTCAAGCAACTGCAGCAACCAATGAAGCAACACGCAATCATTACATTCTAATCTTATCATTGATCATCTGATAATTAATCTACTTATCTAATTCTACTTCAAACAGGGAAATCAGTATCACGATAACATGCAATGCAATAAATTCTTAATTCTTTATTGCACTAAATAAAACATACATAAAACACATAAAACTAGAAAAGGAATGGCAAAAGCGAGCTTAACCCTAAAGAGAGGTAGGTAGTAAACCCTTATCTTCCAGCAAACCTTATTGGGAGAGAAACAAACACAAAAATGTTGGTTAAAAACAATTTAATTGAACAGTACATGTACTTACATGTACTGTATCTTAGCTGGACAGCGACAGCGTGTTTTCGACAGGTTTCAATGAAATTTTTGCCCACCGCGCCAGTGATTTCTATTGTATAAAAAAAAAAAATTTACCGAACATGTCTATAAAATTTCGCTAATGCTTCCGCTTTCACCAAAATGCATATCTGACTTTGTAGTCAGCTATTTTTTCTCATTGACTTGTATTAAATGATACACTCTTTACTTTAAGTAATTATTCTCCTTCCTCAGCCTTCTCGCATCCTACAACGGAATCAGCTCCTCCCCTCTCTTCATCTTCGGCCGTGCTGTCTTCCTTGGCATGACGTCAAAGGGCCACACCGGGACCTGCCGCTACGCCTACCCCCAGTGCCCTACCGACCCTGAACAGCTGATCTATTACCTGAACAACCATAATGGGGGATTCTTCAGATTTTTCAACTCTCCTGGGGTGGGCCAGAATCTGGAGCAGTTTTATAATCATTTAGGGCAGAATGGGCAATTCGTTGATCCAAACGGGCAATATCTAGGCCAAAATGGGCAAATCCCAGGACCTTACGAACCAAATTTTGTCCAAGGCAACTATCAGGGATATGATCAGAATCAGCAATTATATCAGCAAGGAGGGTATGGTCTCTATCAATTATATCAGCAAGGAGGGTATGGTCTCTATCAAAACACTCAAGGCTATGGCACGCAAAGTGAACAATTCGGACAAAGACCAGATAGTTACGGTCAAAATTATGGTTCTAATTACGATTATAATACTTACGGTTCTAATAATGTTAGATACAATTCTGTGTATGCAAAAATAGAGAAACGTATACAAAATAAGCCTGCAAAAGATGATTTGGATGAAAATGATGACCACTTTGATACTAAATTGCAATTTCCTGAAACAGATTCCAACGATGATAGATTATCTTTTCAAAATGATGAAGATAATGATGCTTTGAGATTCCCTGAAGAATTCCAAAAGGATAACGTCAACAACGATTCTACGAGAAAAGGTAAAAGCATCCTTTTCCCAGAGAATCAGTACAACCAAAATGCTTATTCAAACAAAAACTACGTCAATCTACGAATTCAAAATTCTTACAGACCTACAAGTAGGCCGCACTTTACCCAGAATGGTTACAATCAGCACCAGAACGCTATAGTAAATGGAAACATTTATAAACAAACCACAGCTTCACCATTCAATGAAAACGATTACTATTACGACCATAAACATAACTTCTACGTAAAAAAAACCAACAATCAAATTAACTACAACAATAATTATTACAAAGACCAAAATAAAGTTAATTATAACACAAATAATTTTTATAATAACGGACAAAAACATATTTATAATAACGACCGAAATCCAGTCAACTACGTAAATTATAATAATTTTGTGAACTCTGATAAAGATAACAGACAAACTGTTTACATAGTGAGAGGTAATGGAGATCCAAATAGACCTGAAATAGTTAAAGTGAGACCTGGACAAACTGTCAATTAAAATAGATAAGTTAAGTACTTAATGTTTGTTAGTCACTTAGCTCGGAACTTAAATCTACATAATTGAATTTTTGTTGTTGGATAGATCATAAACCGAAATTACAGAAGTTTTTTGCTAAATCTTGTTATGGAATTTTACGGCTTTACAAAACAACACATTTGTAATGTAATCAGTAATCATATATCTTGTTTTTGGTGATTTTCGCGGCATAAGTTCTTGGTTAGTAAACTATAGAGTCAGTCTGAGTAGGTACATATATCGCTTTAACTAGGACCGTAGGATACTAGTTATAATCAATAATCGCTATAATTCGTCCTTAACTTTATTTTTACACTACGAGATCGTTCACCTTAAGTCGTGAGGCGCTTTACTCTTACGACACGATCCGAAAGCCTCAAGGTATCTTAGGTCACTTGTTGGCCAGGCTCCTAATAATGATTCAGTTGATTCAATAGTCCCATTTACACAATCGTAATACAGTTTGACCTCTATGATCTGTGTGTGTTAAATAAAAATACTCTATGATTATGTGTTTTCTTATAAGTAGCTGTTATCTAAATAATAGTTAAGTTCTGAAGGTCTAAGCATAATTTGTATATGGACGACAAGAGGGATTACAGGATTAGCATTTGAAATGTTTCTAACGAATTTATTTCGTTAGAAACATTTCTTGGTAACACTAACACTTGGTTTTATAGACTGCTTGCTAATTATGAAAATTAATCAATCCAATATCAATCTGGTACCTAACCAATATAACAGGTTTCCTTTTAAATTATTTACTATCCACGAAAACTAGTACATACAAATTGTAATAACTAAATAACATTGTACATTTATTTGATAACTGTTTCTAAACTATAAATAAATAATTTATTGCTAGCAGAGTTTCATTGAATAGGTCATGATTCACCAAAACAGTCCCTTTGATGAATGAGTCAACTTGTATTTTAGCTCGATCACGCACAATATAAACGCCCTTATCGGTCCGCTCTTGACATTATTCCATTTTTGGGAAAAGCAAGAATTTTCTTGCTGTGGTGCCTTGAACTTATTTTAATTTTTTTCTTCCGTGTTAAAACTTTAAATGTTCTGACTGACCACTGCCTCGTAGTTTTTTTACAGATTTTAATTTTGAAAGACTTTTTCATTCTTTTTAAAGATTAAAAACTTTGGCGGCCATTTATTTACCACTAGCTGCGCCCCGCGGCTTTGCTCGCGTGGAAATTGATTGCACACCCCTAGGGGTAGTTTGGTAAAAATAATAAATATATGTATCATTATTTACTTTATAGTTTATTTGTACCGAGTTTAGAGTGAATCCAATCATGGAATAATAATTTTACATAGAAACTTTACCACCCTTTTTAACCCCTTCAGAGGCTAATTGTTGAAGATTAAATTAGCCTATGTGTTATTCTAGAACTTAAACCATCTACATACCAAATTTCATCTAAGTGGTAACGAACATTACACGAACCTTCGCATTTATAATAATGACTATACATATATATAGTATGATGATTTGTTTGTCATTGAGTTTTTTAAAATGTTCGTAAAAGCCTGATTTAAAAGCCATGTTTTGTAAGTTCTTCACTTGTTCCCCCACCTAATTACTCATTGGTCATAAGGATATTCTGTTACTTCTGTAGTAATCTGTGTTCAACTAGATGTACTTCCAGTCTCAGTAGGTTAGTCTCTACGTGTACGAATAATTTCTAGTGGATGTAAATATGATATTGCCGCTAAACAAATAAGACAGTTTGTATGCATAGTGTGCAAGAGCCAACTCTTTCCAACGCATGCGCATGAGGGCTCTAAATACTGACGTAGCATGTTATGTACGATTTCTTCATTTCATTTACAAGTTAAATAACTTTGGACCTGCAATAAAAATGTGTAAAACCATAATTCTAAGAAGTTAAATACCTTGGAGATATAGTTTTAAATGCCATTTGAAGCCAAAGTTCAACTTTATCTACGACTAGTAAACCCATCCTGCGCTAAACCAAGTTTGGGGGATGGGGAATTTGCTTTTAGCCAAACTTGGCTTCAAAAAATAAGTCCTTGAAAATTGCATCTTAACTGAGCCTAATTTGGCTTCAGATACAAATTACGAGCAGAAAGAACACTGGCTTGACAAGAAAAAACTTTGAATGACAATTTTAGACCTCAATTTATAAAAGGACATGACAAAGGTGACCTAACCTTACGTGCCATATGGTCGTATGAACTCGCAGGACACCCCTTAAGCGGTACAAGGTGAACTCATTCATCTCGATAAGATTCTAATAGGAAACTTGTAAGAATACCAACAAGTACAATACAAGTATGTTTGAACTAGATCTGCGTCCAACCAGAAAGCGCAAAAAAGCCTTTGAACAAATTACATAAAAAAAATGAAGAAAAGCAAGAAACATATAAAGGTAAACGATACCAAAACCAATGCAAGCGGTAACAGCGACAGAATTGACAAAAACTACTGTCAAAAGAGCGCAGGAACTCCGAACGACAAAAAGCTCGCACAGGATTCAAAAGCTACCACACAGAAGCTTTGCAACACTGACAAATTCGATATCCCAGGAGTCGGAACCAATTTATTATAACAGAATGACAATAACAAAGCGTCGGGTTATAATGATAATATCATTCTAGTGAAAGTCGAAGGACGCGGGTTAGTCCGCTACCGACCGCGACGCTGGACGCACGCTCGCGAGTGAACCGTACAACTCGAATGGAAGTAACCACACTAATAAGTATGTCAGTTTATTGTTTTTAAATTACATAACTTATTACGGAAGTGTTTGTGCTAATATAAACCGTAGCGAATCCTTTACTTACGCATAATTTTGACACAAGTTCGAGACCTTATTGAGGAAACTTGTTTGTGAATTTGAATTATACTAAAACCGTCGAAAATGCCGAAGGCTAATGCGAACAGTGTTGCAGATAGCTTTTGTATATTTCTTAGAATTTATTACGGATTTTATGTTTCAATTACCTGTTATGGTGACAAGGTGGTAAGGTTTATTGTGTTGTTTTATATTTGAGGCCAGAAAGAAGATTCAATCGAGATGTCTGGTTTTATTTGCCGCTTTGTCGTCAAGTATGAATCAAGTTTATAAATATTTTTTTATTGATTTTTTTCAATAAAATCAATTAATTTTATTGGATTTCCCATGTTTAAAACTGGTTTGACCTGCCTACTGTAGCACGCAATTTACCTATAAACTTATCATTATAAAATCTTAATCATCGTAAAGTAGAAACAACATAACATAGATAAATGTTCTAATCGTTATCATTTTCTATTCCATACCTAGGTATTTACTTATTTTAATAGTAGCCAACTAATTGTAAACCTTATACAGTTTTCTAAGACTTTTTATCTCATACTTATTTATTTTGTTTCGATAAAAGTAATACACATTCATAAAGCTTTGAATATTTAACATTTTATTATTTTGTTCTAGAAGTATTTTTATAAGTTTCATATTACACTGATACTATAAATGGCTTTGATAAGTACATTTTAAAGATATTGTGATCTAAAACTAGTATTTATGAATAGTTACGAGTTACGTCTTGATTCAAACGCAACGGTCAAGTGGAAATGGATATTTTTAATTGATATTGCGTGCGCGCCGTAATTTGCGTTACTTTAGCTTTTAGTCAAATAGCTTATGATTTCTTGATTGCGGCGTTTGATAGTTTACTTAGACTTTATCTTTATTGGTCCTTCAAGTCGTAGCTGTTCTAGCTTTTGCATAATGTTTAGACCAGTGTTCTTTCTTGTTTCTTCCACTGTATATATTTATATATACCACACTTTTAAAATTTAAAATTTTTCTAAACTGTAGCAGTTAGAGATCTAAAATAAAAAACGTTTTATAGCAAATTTTATCAGTAAAAAAAAGATAAAATAATAAAATAGGCATTTTTAGCTAGGTGTCCAAAAACTCAATTAACATTTTATAAGTATGTTTTACATGTTATTTAAATTTTAATATCTGGTACTGCCTCCTCGTGCTCTGATTACGGCTTCGAGCTGGTTACTGAACACGAGGTTTCGGAGCCGATTATCTGGAATTTTCTCCCATTCTTCGATGTACAAAATAATAATAAATAAAAAATATTTTTTATATAGGTACAAAATTAAACTCTTTTTCGATTACTTCTTATTTCGAAAGTATATCTTGTGTACTTATTTAAAATGTTATTGCAATTTTAAAAGTGTGATACCTACTTAGTTTTGCAGGCCAGTGGTGTTTCGTAGGTATGTATGTCATTATTTAATTAGAGAACTTAGCATTTTCTGTTATAACGTCTAATCTTCGTATCATTGTTTTAATCACATCAGCTTCTAATTTATAGAAAGAACTGTCACAAACAAAAACGAACAATAAATAGGTATGAATTGACTCCAAGCTCTCTCGAACTATCAATGACATATCGAATTAGAACTTCGAATCTTTAACCCAGTGGCCCTAATGCTGCATCCTACAAAAGGGCCTCATGCATTATAGATGACCTTCAACCGGAGTCAACGCCTGTAAGAGTGGGCGATGTAGCCTGATACTACCTTTTTATGCAACTTGGTGACAAGTACCTTATGGCCCTTCTTGTGACCGTCACCTTTTACAAATGGTTTTGCTCACGCATGTTAATTAAGCTACGGGCATTCAGCCGTTAAATCATTAAATGCCCAAAGGACAGACTATTATTTATGACCATTTACTAATTTAAGTTTATGTCTTTATGTCTGTTCTCTGTACTACAGTAACGTTGCTAAATTTAATTAATATATGTACTTAGATACATGTAATATTGTCTTTGTCATAAACAATAGTTAAATCTAACTAAAGGTACGTTAGCATTATTATATACTAATTACTGCCTGCGGCTTCGCTCGCGTTATTTCTACGATCCCATGGGAACTGTTTTATAAGATAAAAAGTAGTGTTTGACTCCAGGCTTAGAGCTACATCTATGAAATTTTAGCCCGATCCGTGAAGTAGTTTGTGCGTGAAGGGGTAACAAACATCCATACATCTAATCATCCAAACTTTTGCATTTACAATATTAGTGTGATGATTCTCTGCTAAAGGGAAGTAAGTACGACAGTATACTTTTATTAATTGCGTAGGTCTTCGTTATTTTTTTCAATTAGGTAGGAAGCAAGTAAACAACGCATTTGCAAATATTGCTTTAGTTAATGTAGGTACCTACCTATTAGCTATTAGGTAGAAGTTCCGTAACGTGATCTATTTGCAAAAGTGAGAGTTTGTCACTACCTAGGAAATCTTCTCTTGCTGTGTGTATTATTTGAAACAGTTTTAGGGTTCCGTACCCGAAAGGTAAAAACGGAACCCTGTTACTAAGCCTCCGCTGACCGTCCGTATCTCATGAACGTGAGATACGGACGGACATGAGACAGAACGTACGTAAGAGGTAGACAGTCGAAATTTTCAGAGAATGTGCACTTCTCTTGCCGCTATAACAGAAAATTAAATAAATACCCAAATTAAAGGGGGCTTCAATTCAAAAAACGTGTTTTTTTTTGGCTATTTTTGTTCTTTTTGTCAAGGCTGCATCTCTTGAACCACAAAAGGTAGACACATGAAACTTTCAATAAAACACTTCAACTGTATTAACAACAAATACAAAAAATATAATAAAGTTAAAAATCTACGTTTAAGTCAAAATTTCATGTTTTTTGAAAAACTTGCCAGATTTTACGGTTTAGAACTCTTCGTGTGCGAGTCGACTCGCACTTGTTCTTCTTTAAATCGTTTTACTTTGCTTATAATTTGTTTTTTTTTTTATCTGACTGAATAAACTGTGTACTCTCGTTTAGCTAGTTACCTACTATGTATTCGTCTGTGTCTCATAACTTTGATTCAAACGCGGAAATAGTTAAAATTCCGTCTCCAAAAACTAACGCCGGAAATCATCCTAACGTAGGATGTCTATCTTTCGCGACCAAAAAATATAAATAGCCCGAAGTATCCCGAATTCGTCCGACGAGCCCCGAAGGGCTGCCTCGTTAAATCAGACATCAAAGACCAAAATTTTTAACCATAATTTGGATAGTTAACATTTTAGTATGTTTTTAAGTTGCGTAATTTTGGCGCCGTTTTTATGTCTTGGCGGTTTTTTGATTGATTGCCTTTACGACGTGGTTATCCAGTTGGCTCGTTTGAAATTCGAATGAACATCGTGTTTACAGGGACAGATACAGATTATAAAACTTCACATTTCTTTCATGTTTCTGTTTGAAAAATGTAGCTGTTAGCATGTTAGCTTTAATAATTTTAGGGTTTTCCCAATAGGAAAACTTTAATATACATCCATTACAAATTATAGACTGTGAACATTCGTATAACAACAACCACTAGCTAACCAACCACATAGTTAGGCATTTATACGAACAATATCTATCTACCAATGGAATTTAGCCGGCGAATAACTAGTTTTAAACAAAATTTATTCTCATCATTAGTCTATGCCTCTAAATGACTTAACCATTAGACGTGCGGTTCGATTCCTGAACATTGTACTTGTTCGCGGCCTTACTGCAGTCTGCCGGAACTCGCGCCAATGTCACTGATAAATGCCTAAGTAGTTTTTTTGTCTTTAAGTTATTTCTTTTTAATTTCTTCGTGACTCAGTTCCGATTGGAAAACATGAGGAGGTTGGTATCTAGTTATTAGACATAGAATAAAATTTATTAACAAAGAAAAATACTTAGAGAGAATAGAAAGTAATTAGAACTAGAATTTACAATTGAAACAGTTGAGCTACCTGCAGACTGATGCAAGCAATCTAGAGACTTAATTTAAGAGTTAAATTTGATGTAAATTTATAATATTTTTTACTAATTTTATAAATTAATTGTCATTTGTTGCCGATTTACTTTTGACAAAATTGAATCTAAAGTGGTGTAGTGAAAGGTCCTGGAAGGCAATTCTCGTCAATATATCACTCGTTAAATATGGCAAGAACGGTCAAAAATGACATTTTTATTAAAGAAGAACTGTCAGGTTTGACAGTTCTTGCCATATTTATCTAGTGATTGGCGAGAATTGCCTTCCAGAACATTTGTTTGTTTTATTAATTTAACGTATCCCTTTGACATTGCCTTAAATATTTTAATAATATCGTATAATCTACATAAGTAATTTAAAAAATGCATTGACCGTTGACTCATCCATTCACCCAATTTCGCGCTCTAACTGTTTCTATTTTAGAATTTCGAACTGTCACACGTTTCCTGGATCCAACATGGCGACACTTACTGTCACGTAACTGTCGTACGATTTTAATCTTTCACCCGTTTTAATAGAACTCAATTGACATTTCGAATGCAACTTACTGCAACATTAAATTAATATTTCGTTTCCTAATTCCGAGGGATTAAGGTTTAGAATACGCGTGTTTATTAATAAGTTTAGTAATAGGAGCTTGTCATTGATATGGTAGGTACGTGATTTGATTGACAAAATTGGTACAATAGGAAGGTACCGGGAACAATGGCGGAGCCGCCTGACATAATTTAAGGCTGGTGACACAACAGTGCCTGATATGTCAGGTTGTCGTATATAGACATGAGATTTGAGCCCATTGTGTCACTCTATTTTATTAAAGATCATCATGGTGATGATGAAAGAACGTCAGATATTTGAGGGTCCTTGTTTACTGTATCGGTTGGTATTATTCAACAAGATTAATTGAATATAAAAATATTTCCATACTTTCTGGAGATTTCCGATTATCAGGTACTTACGTAGGTTTACAAAATAACTTTATTTATTTATGAAAATTACAATAACAGAATAAAAAAATTACAACTAGTATATACATTTATATAGTACCTATAGTATATACACTAGGTTTACATAATATTTCATTTAAAATGTTTGGTAAATGCTTTCATATATTAAACGTCAAAGTTAGTAGAACGCTAACATTTGCATAATCGAACAACTATTTTTTACTACTATTAATAACTATTTTTTATTGATTTAATTACTTTTACACAGATTTTATAATACTATACTAAAAACCAGGTAAGTGTTTTATTTCTAAGTTTAAAAAAAAAAAACTTAAGTGATACATTACTAGGTACCTACCTAACATTTTTTAAATACCTACATATTTAAAATGTCAGATATATCGGAATATTCATAGTAAACCAACAAAACAAATAAACTAAACATACAATAGTGAGTTCAGGCAGTACCGAGTGGCAGGTCGCGTGTCGAGCTTTGCGTTTGCATATTGCAGCAGATTCTAATAGAGTTTGTGTCACGAACTGCGCTTAAGCTTACAGCCTATATTTGGCCACCCTGTATTTGGACTTTTTATTTATTTTTTATGGTCAAAGTCGGTACTGACCGGCGTTACGGGACGCAATTAAACGTGATACATGGTAGTTACACAGCGAGCGTTCGGGATACGGATTTTAGCGCACGGCGTAACGTATCATGCTCGCTGCGAATGGTACATTACGCCCCGTAACACCGGGTAGCACCCCTACGAAAATATTGTTTTAATACAGTATTTTGTATTTGCTAGACACTGTCGTTCTATTAACCTATCTACGCACGAAGTGTCTCACAGCTGGGAAAAGTTCTCCGGGATCTCCCCCATTTCCTTGCACATCTTAAGCCATAATAGTTGAAACAACATATCTTTATTCATCCATGTAAACGTGGTAGAAGGTTTGGTTTCCACCTATCGACCTACAACAGAAGCGATGCCCAGCTGTGGGCGTCGTAAGTGGAAAGATGACAGATAGTAGCAGCCACGAAGTTGAGTCGGCGCCTTCTAAAACTGATAAAACCTTCAAAATACACTTTCCCCAACTTATTTATTTTCTTCCCAAAAAGTGAAAATCAACTGGTTATTCATTTACATATTAATGTGAGTTAACATGGCTTATTTACGACGTCGGCTTAACATAACAAGGTTCTATGTCTTAATTGTTGGTTTGACTTATTGTCAGTTTGATTGGTTATAGTTAATTAGATAGTTATCTAACAGAATCAGATCATTAATAACTATAAAATGATTGGTCCGATGAAGGAAATGAATAAATTAAGACTGATTAGCTTTATGGCGATGGAAAATTGTCGGTTGAAAACCTATTCGTTGGTCGCAGTGACGTAAGTTTACGATTTTGGGAAATTCGCGTCTGCATCTTGTTCGTTACCTATGTGCCGTGTCATGTATAAAAAACCTTTTTAAATCAATATTTATATTAACCTTTTCAAGAAACCCTTAAAGTAGACACCTATCATAATCTTTCAACATCTACAATAATATAAACAAAGTTTCCAAATAGGTACCAGCTAAGCCATGTTGAAACGTTCTAAAACTTATAGTTAACAGTTTATCTACGCTACTAGGTAGGTACACAATACGAGTAAAAAACGTTTTAACTATTTGTTCGTATACCCTACTTTGATTTGAAGAATAATTGAAGTCGCCGAGTAACTGACTCTTCTTTTTCCCACCTACCAAAGTAAGTGAATCTAGCCATCGCACCTACTTTTATACTATAGTTGGTCCTACAAAAGATTTTGTTGTGCTCTTGACTTTTAACGTTTGAGGTGAGGGATAGGCCTCTATCTATGTTGTGTCTATAATGCTATGATAGGACTACGGGGAGGACCAGTGACAACAATAAAAAGAAACTCTTCGGTTATAATTATAAGTGTTATAATAACTTTATAAGGCGATCTATTGTATGTGTTTTTAATAGGTTTGGAAGATTGTCCTTGGCTGTACCTATACCTACTAACTAGATAATGATCTGTGACAGGTGTCTGTGGGTCGGCGCTGGTCGGAAGCTGAAGGCCGGCGCACGCGTGGGCAAACTGGTAGCTTGGGCTCAGTTTAATGAATAGTTTGTTAAGTTGCTGTTGGTATTTGTGTTCGATCACTGGTTGGTAGAGTTTTTGATTTGGTTAGGTACCTACCTAATATGTAATCTGCATGGTCTGCATCTGACTTGAAATGTCCATGGTAGAGCTCTACCGGAGGGTTACATAACTCCAAATAAGATGTTTCAAGTTAGAGGTCAAGTTTTTAAGTACCAAAATGTTCGTACCTACAAGTGGAATATAATTCAGCCAGATCATTGATAAAGATAAACAATGTTGATGTTTTTCCTAGTTAGACCTAAACTAAACTTTGGTATAGTCGGTAACTGGACAAAGTGTTCTGTTAAAGTAAAATCTGCACTCAATGCTCTATCATTTGAATCAAAAAAAATGTTCTAGCAATACCAATGACAATAATGTTCCATATTTATTTGGAAAGAAATCGTAATCTAATAAGGATAGTTCTGTTGAAGTATCCTTCATTCAAGCTTGTCGTTATCTTCATTGCGCACCAACTCTACATTATACTTTGACCGTCTATATAATACTATCTAAATCTAAAATAATACATATTTACAAACTATTTACCATTCCCAAGCGCTCCAAAACAACATGTTTTACTCCCGAGTGCTCCAAGCGTGCGCTATCAGCGGCAGGCGGCTCTACAAAGCTATCTCTTCTTCTCCGAGATAACTGATAAAGCTCCGCTTGGATTATCATTTGAGTTTAGGCGTGGAATGCTGTGCTATAATTAGGTTATTTCCGTCTGACCCCGGATTCGGTTGGCTAGGATGCGACTGCGTTTGTTGGACCCCCATTCATAATTTTGGACAGCTGATGGTTGTAACACATTACCTAAATGATGTAGGGACACATTATTTTCAAAGCGAAACAAAAGTGAAAGTGAATCAGAAATCCCTTATAGACAAAAAAAAACCTACTAAATATATTATGTATAACAGTTTTTTCAAAATCTACAGATTTTTTCTTCCATCTACTGATTTCCTACTCGACTTTTTACTGATTTAGTCAAATTCGATCTTGCAACACTGTTTCTAACAAAAAAAAGAATGAATTAAATCGAACGCGTTATTGATTTTTTTGACTTTCATCCTTTCTCCCAAAATATGTTCAATGTACAGAATTGGACCTGTTACAAATTGTATTTTTGGAATTAATAATTTTTAATAACCTGTATTTATTTGTTTCAGGGCACGGTGTAACAAAGTGTTTTCAGTGCATCGACTTTGAAATGTTATTCAAGTGACACGAAACTAATACTAAATAAATACATACAACCAGTTTCAATAGCAATACATGTGAGAGTGAGTGGTTAATGTGAGAGCTGCCGAGGAAAAACTGGTAAGTTTTTTGATATTTATATTATTTAAAAAGAGTTTTATTATATTTCTCGTTATTTCTATCGTTATTTCAATCTAAGGTAATTTTTCGAGAAAATGGTCTCATCTGTTTTACTATTACCATATTACCTCTTGTTTAGAATTAGTCCTACTGTTTTTTTTAAATAAATAACTTCAACGCCGTGCAACTGTAGATAATCCTTTGTATTGAACCAACCTTTCAATTAAGTATATCTAGTAATATTCGTGCCACCGAGACCGTTCGGTTCTCAAGTTATATTATAACCTAACTACGAGTAGTAATAATGTTAGAAAGCAAATTTCCATTTTCCGTTGTGGTCAAAACAAAGACAAAATACATCTTAAACAATATAGCGTAAAGTCTGTGGGACAATATAAAGTGTGTCACTGTGGACCATAAACCCATGGTGGCCTTGAAACACAGATTCTTAACATATGTTACACATTTAATGTGGTGATATGGAATATTATAATATTGTAATACAAGTTTTGTGGGCGGATGTTCTAGCTTGTGGAGAAAAGAAAAGTTTTTATAATTAGGTAGATTGAATCTACGTTGGCAGTGTTGCAAGTTGTAAACACATTATCGGTAGTGCTTCCTTCTGATTCTCATCTTATGAGTATAAATTACAAAAACTTGTCTTCGGTATAAGGCAAAAACTTAAAAAAAGCGAATATTAATATAAAACGGCCGCCGATTAAAAGCTACTGTTACTTTGCGACACCCATTGCACTTTGGAACAATCATAATAGTCATAATAATAGTCATAATAGTCATTTATTCATAATAATTATTATAAGTCAACATTGGTAAACAGAAATCAGGTGTTGAAATACATTTTATAATTTAACATTGATTAAAAATTAATAAAATAATACATTCAAAAAAAAGCAAAATTACTATTAAAAATAAATTAGCCACTAGCTAATTAAAATCAATTAAAAATTAAGTCTTATTGATTTTTAATTGATTTTAATTAGCTAATTAAAATCAATTAAAAATTAAGTCTTATTGATTTTTAATTGATTTTAATTAGCTAGTGGCTAATTTATTTTTAACAGTAATTTTGCTCTTTTTTGAATGTATTATTTTATTAATTTTTAATCAATGTTAAATTATAAAATGTATTTCAACACCTGATTTCTGTTTACCAATGTTGACTTATAATAATTATTATGAATAAATGACTAATTTCAATCTCCATTTAAAGACAACACAATATTCATCTGTAACCAATACACGTTTAAAAGCTATAAAACGTACTTCCTGAGTGCAATTGGCCGCAACATATCAATTCGTGGTCATTGGTCGACAGCCACTTTTTCAATCAGTTAGTCACCAACACCATTGCAAGGCATTATACAATTGACTGGCTCTGTGTTGGTCAGTTTGACAAACAAAACAAATACAAATATTTACGAATCTTTTCAAAAGTAAGTAATCAAAAACCAAGTTCCAAGGTTTTTCAAGAGCGGGGTAGTTTCGCACACAAATGTCAGGATGTTATCAAATAACAGCTTTAGTGTTTTTTTGTGCAATCCATCCATCAGCCCCAAGACCTCCACTGTAGATTGTGGGCCTCTTCGAGTAGTGTACCTACCAATATTTTTGTACAGCATCTAAGTTTGTTACCCTGAGTAGGCTTACGCACTACAATAACAAAAAAAAACTTATTATTTGAGAAAAATAAAATAATATACTAAGATGCTGAACAACAATCTTCGATCTTGTTCTTGAAGGAGCCATAAAAACGTGCTTGCGAGTAAATCAATTAATCCGCCTGACGCCTGACCGGTCGGTGTCATTCCTGATGATGGAGTGTCTCCGGGCTGACACATGTCATGCTTGGACAGGTTCGACCTTGGAAGAAACGTCATGAGACTGCTGGCGCTTCAATTTAATTAAAAAGTGTACCGGTTTGTCACAGCTCTCGGCTGTGGTTATGGCATTACCAAAATTATCTACTTATCGTTTCTGCTGTACTGGCTTATGTGGTGTCTAAGAGACTTAGGCCCTTATTATGAAAGCTTTCTCAGTCATTAACCTATGCTTGAGTAACGCTTATGCCATAGAAAAGCGTTACTCAAGTATCGATCGATCCCCGAGCAAGCTTTCATATGACGGACCTAAAACTGGATTTTGGCCTGTGACAAAAGACTTTTCCTGGTATCTCGATGTTCATCACATAGAAAAATTGTAACGTAATTCATGGTTTAAGTACGAATTGGACGAAAAGGTAAGCAAACATTTTAAATTCACTTTCTCACATTGAAGATACCATGATAATTATTGAATTAATTAGAAATTACTTTCGCCTTGGAGGTTATCAAAGACTTAATCAGTAAAGATGAAATGAAAATTCAGTTACGAGAATTTGAAAGTTGTTATTTTTAATTCAAGTTATTAAAATCGGTCCGAATTTAGTTCCTCGTTACAATCATCATCAGCATATAAATAAATAAAATAAAAAAATAAACAATTTTACTAGATTTTCGGTAAATTAATTACGTATATAATTTATAGATTTTTTTGCTGTGTATGTCTTTTTTTACTAGGTCAAAGAACTACTTTATTTGATTTAATAGCCCTCTGTTTTTATTTTCCTAATTCTAAGCTTTTGTATGTGCTGCTGGTTTTCCTTTAAATAAATAAATAAATAAATAAATAATAAAACTCAGTAGGTAAATAAACAACTCAAAACAGGGTCTATCGGAATAACCATAATTATTTTGTTCCTTTATGTGCCGTATCAACAGCCACTATTTATTCCTTTATGTGCCGTATCAACAGCCACTACTTGTTCCTTTATGTGCCGTATCAACAGCCACTATTTGCACCAGTTATTTATAATTTTTAGCACTGAATTTTAATCCATTATCAGTTGCTTATTATTTCGTAATCGCACTGCCACTCGCCTACGGTGGCACAGTGGGTGCCCTGTCTTGTAATCAAAGGTCGCGGGTTCGTTTAGACTATGATTTATTGATTTGATCTTTAACCACACCCTTTCAGAATAGACTAATTCATTTGTTTGCTTTACCAACCAACAGTCCCCGAGGCATCATTTCTTTAATCTTGTAACTAAGAGGTTAGTATGTCACAAAAACGGCTGAATTGATTATAAAGAAATTTGATGCTAGAAATTAGGGAAGGACAGGAAATAGACATATTGAGTATGTGAAGTTACTGGCAGACTAGCACATCCGCCCAAACTCTAATATTTTAAATTCAAAAGCAACTCTGTCTGTTACCTCTTCACTCAGTCTGTCTGTCACCTCTTCACTCTATCTGTATGTTACCTCTTCACTCTGTCTGTCTGTCACCTCTTCACTCTGTCTGTCTGTCACCTCTTCACTCTGTCCGTCTGTCACCTCTTCACTCTGTCTGTCTGTTACCTCTTCACTCTGTCTGTCTGTTACCTCTTCACTCTGTCTGTTTGTCATCTCTTCAGTCTGTCTGGCTGTCACCTCTTCACTCTGTCTGTCTGTTACCCTTCAAGCCTTAAACTCAGGACGGATGTAATTTGATGGTAAATAAATAGACAGTTTCCCATGGAGGGGCTACTTTTTATCCCGGCAAAATGCATGTGAAATCGCTGGCAAAACCTAGTAGATAAGGTATGTAGTTAAAAATTTAGAGCAATAGAAAGGCTTGAACCCCGCATGGGTCTTTTTGGGGAGAGTAGAACAGAATAGAAAATATTGCTAAAAGGTGGTCAACCATTTATTTAGCTGTTCTGGGGTGTCAACTGAGGGTTAACTAGAGGTACTTTTATAAAAAACAAAATAAGTGAAACACGCACTTGCGCCGTGGTAGTAAGGTCGAGAACTGCTAGCAATGACCCGTTTCGCCTTATACAGCGTGTTGCGAAACAAGCACAGATGCTCTGAGGCCACGGCAAGGCCAACAGCCAACTGCGTGGAAGTACTCCACCGGAAGTGGGTGCATACCCATCCAGGCTTGGAGTTCAATTCCGCTGGACCCCGGTGGGGGTAAATCGGAAATTTCCAGAACTTAGTTTTGAATTCGCGTTTTCACTACTTTGTTTTTTTTTATTGTTTCGAAGCGTATGTTCTATGCAGGTACTTACTTTTAGTAATAGTACCTCAATGGGTAGGTATGACGTTTCGAACGTGTTCAAGCTATTGTTATTGTTGTGTATTATGTAAATATTTTTTTTATTTTGACGACGACAGTGTGTAAGCCTGTTGAAACGTTGGGAAAATAGGTAAATAAACGCGATAAATACCGGTTAAATAATAGTAATACATAATAATGTTGTGTATTGTTCAAGTGTTTGTTAGTCAACTGTATTGTATTGTTTATTTTTACTAGCGTACTGTATGATTGCTGTAGTATGTGTGTGTCTGAAGTTGCAAATAAATGTTTTTATCTATCTATCTATTGGTTCAGTTCCGCGAACGCGAATCGCCAGGTGCCAGGTGTAACAACCACCATAAGAGCTTTACGAGTACCTATTGTACAGCGTGTAACTCATAGATAGCTTTATTTTGTTTTGAAGCGTATTGTTTCCCGCTGGATATGTTTTCAATACTCATATACATATACAAATTAATAATATATATAGTAAGTGATCACACCAAACACGAAATAATAAAGTACCATTTGTGTTATTTAGCTTTTCTTTTAAAAAATGAAAAAAATGAAAAAATGTACTCTAGAAGTCTAGATTCACATAAAAGTTTAGAAAGGGGGTTCAATGAGATACACGAGTATCATTATTCACCAGGTTCACTGTTATTTTTATCTGCCTTTCAAAATATTATTAAATTATATAAAAAAAATAAAAATTATTACCCTAAATCCATTGCTCAGAATTGGTATTCATCATGCATGTACCTCAACTCAAGTAACATAATGTAATTATAACAGTTAATAATTGCCCGAACTCGTCCTTGACCTATTGTTATGACGTGTTATGTCATTCTGCCTGTCATTAACCGCTGAGGCTCAATGACAGGAAAAGGGCTTTATATTTCGAACAATCGACTATACCTTTTGCCCGTGAGTTTGCATGTCTAATCTTAAAATAAAAAGCAGCAGCCAATGTGACACAAGATACTGATAAATGATAAATTAATTTTATTGCTGTGTAACTAGATGGTAATGTGTAGTACATTGGCCTTATGTCATCTATGGTAGGTATCTACAAAATACAAAAAATACAAAATGTTTATTAATTATTATCTTAAGTTACATTGTACATTGTTCAGTGGTCGAGACCTCCTTTTAAGTAAATACCTGTATTAGGAGGTAACGCTCTTCCTTAATATACATTATCATTTAAAATAATAGGTTATTACAAAACATTTCACAATAATAATCCTATTAGAAACATGAACAACAATGTATAGTAGGTACCTATCTCTAGTCTACCATGGTCAGGCTTACAGCATAACATGCAAAATGAGAAATTGTCAATAGATTACGACCGATGTGGCGTGGCGGGCGAAGGTCCGCCTGCGACGCAGGAGATTGCGGGTTCGATTCCATCCTTGGGACATATGTTTGTGCGATGATCTGCAAATATTTGTTCCGGGTGCTCTGGGTATTTTCTATGTATAATAAAAGTATCTATCTATTTATATATTGTACTAAGTATATCAGTTATCTAGTTCCCATAACACAAGCTCTGCTTAGCTTGGGGATAGATAATGCTGTGTGGATTGTCCAGCATTATTTATTTATTAATTAAGCTAAGGTTTGACAAATCTAAAAAATAACATTTTCAATGTTGGGAGAGTCAATCCATAGCACAATATTAAACCATGAATTAGAATGTCAATAGCGTATTGTAATGAATGACAACGATAAAATAATAATAATAAGTTGATGTCAAAAGTAAATACAGAAATACAATAACAATTTATCATTTCCAATTCATCAACAGTATAATATATTTTTTCCTCCAATTATTAATTTAATTTATTTTTAAATGCAATCAAATTACCTTCGGAGCGTATTGACACAGGAATTTTGTTGTAGATACAGGTGCCATGCCAAACACACTCTTCCTAAGTCAGGCGGTTTTACTTGCGTGGGGACGTACGAGTAGAGTACCCTCACGGCGAAAGCCAACCGGGTGGGTACAGGTCAAATCGAGCTAGATTTGTTCGAACAAAGTTTCCAATTTTAACAGGGAGGCAAGATTAAGAATTTCCACTGTTTAAAAACACCCTTGCACATGTCGGTGTGTCCTGTACTACGATCAAAATGTTACTTTCGGAATTTTCCTGCAATAATGAGTAGGCTTTTTTTCTCTTCTTCCACTCGTGGACGAAAAATTTAATGGATAGAGAATCTATTAACACTAAATTTCTTATTTCATAATAATGTATAGTTAATAATTTGATTTGTCTATGAGCTCATTTTGTAAGCCAAAAGAAATAAAAGTAATTGATTTCTAATTTCCTAGTTGGGTAGATTTTTATTTTATTGCCTTCTAGCCGAATTTCAGCCTCGGCGGAGGCTAGTCTGAACGGAGAATAGCTAATGCACTATGATGTCCTGGACATTATGGGCATAATAGTGCACATGTTTTCTAGCCTTTAATATTGCGATAATGCAATTGGTGTCAAGTTTTTTTAACGTTTATACGCTGGCAGTGATTTATGTCATTGCGATTTTTCCACACGTCACTAAAAACGAACCTTGCTCCTAAGTATCGTCCCATACCGGCTCAGTCATGCGAAGGCTCTGGAGGAGTGAGTCAGCAGCCTACGCCAACTTTGTCTATATTCGTGTTTCTGAGAACTGACTGATTCTCGATGATTATGATGAGTGTTCGGAAGTATTTGACTATGCTATGGGTTGACTTCCTCTGATCCTTAACTCCAAAAAAGGCTAACGAAAATATTTTTTGGTTTTTTTGCTTAGTCATTCATAAGTTATCTATAAGTATGAAGGTTTTTCTTAGGCAGGCCCACTTTTCATTTATTTTGTTAGGTACCGGCAGTTAAATATTATTATCTGTATGTCGTCCTAACCGAGACCGGCTATGTGCGCGGTACATATAATAGTGCGCAAGTGTGTGCGCAGACACAGGTGCAGTCTCTATTTCCTTACTCTCATAATCCGATGGAACGGCAGACCAACACGACCAATTTAATTTAATTTTATTTCTGACATTATTTTGAACTCTAGGCCTTTTATACTAGCTGCTGCCCGCGGTTTCACATGCTTTTTCCGGGATAAAAAGCAGCCTATGTCCGTCCCTGGGATACCATCTACCTCCCTGCCAAATTCAATTGAGATCCGTTCAGCCGTTTAGACGTGTACAGGTAACAGACCGACAGAGTTACTTTCGAAGTTATAATATTAATTAGTGGAAGTATGGATGAGGTCATATAGAAGTCACTGTCTGCCTGTTTTTTTCTCTCTATTCTGCGCATAATCTTCTTATGGTGCTTCCTTCCTTTTCTAAAACTTGTGTTGTATAAATAATCATAATTAAGTGTTTCCCTTTATAAAATTAAAAATAACATGTACCTACGATGGAATAAATAAATGAAATTATATGAACTACGTAGTGAAAGAGCTATTTAGTAGTTATTTTTATAAAATGATCGTTATGCACGACCTATCCTAACCTCTTCTGTTTCCTATAAAGAGGATTACAGGATTATCGTTCTATTTGTGTGGGTTAGACAGAGACAGAAAATAAAACACGAAAAAGGAAGAGGATGGATGGTTGCAGGATTTATATGACAAAGTAATGCGATCATTTAGGATTATTAATGATCAGCATTGACGCGGATTTAAATCAATTGTCGTAACATTACGTGTACAAGTTTATAAATAACAAAGAAAATTACAATCAAACAATAAAAACAAATTAGAACTAGTATTTGCAATTGAAACAATTAAGCTAACTGCAGACTGTCGCAAACAATCTACAGGTAGCTCTACTGATCCATATCCAGTCCCAGTCCAGACCAGAAGGCAAAAAAAAAAAAACCTGAATCAGAATCAAAATGATTAGGTATTTAGAGATGTACTACTTAGCTACCTAACGATAGGTAATTGCACGATAAACTTGTGTAATAAGTTGAACGCTATATTTTATCCGCACGTTACAATTTCTATTAAAATATAATAATATAATAAATTAATAATAAGGATAAGGCTATTTACAACAATTAATTGATGACATAAATCTAAAATAGACTTGACATTTTAGGTAGGTACCGTAAAATACTAAACTACATTTTTTGGGCATTACGTTTTTGTCAGTTGTGGCTGTACATTAGAATCCTAAAAAACAAACAAGGCATTATTTCCCAGCCTGCGATCAATCCACACTAATTGAGTCACGAGCGGCGCCGGCGCAGATATAACCCATTTGTATATTCTTGTAATTGTACAGTTTTGCTCTTGTAATGAAGTGTTTCATAAATAATATTGTAAGTGGCTTTATCTCGGTAATGGCTTCCTTGCTGTTTTCTTATAAATCAGTGGAACAAAAGTGGTTAAGGTTTTTAAAATGCTGCGAAAGAATTATGGCCATAGAACCATCATTATCACAAACCGTAGAGGGTCATCAAATCAGATACAACAGCCATAATCTAATTCTAAGAACCGTGATAATAATGTCTGTCTGTCTCTTCTCTTCTATCATATAAATAAATCAATTTAAAAAAGTGTCAAAAATTTGTTACTTACATATGTTATTCAAAAGTCATTTAATTAAAATATTATTTAAGTCATAGGCATGTCATACATAAATGACGGCTTAGATTTTTAAGAAATAGTAAATACTAGTTGTAATTGTTTTATTCTGTTATTGCAGTAGTCATAGAAACATCTACCCTTGAACCACCATCTTGTAAGTAGTACAAATGCAGACTTACAGAGCCAATAAAGAAACTCTTGCATTTTACTTTAAAGCTGTAAGAGGTACCCTCAACGAATATGGACGGACAGCACGCACTTAAAATCATAAATGCCAGTTCGTCATAATATTTAGATTATTTATAACGTGATATGGGTTTCCGATCACGTCCGTTATATCCGCTAGCTGATTCGTTAGTTAGTGGCGTTAGCAGAGCGTTCTGATGATTGGGCGGGAACAATGCTTAGTGTGTAGGGCTGCCAGAGATCTTCATTTTCATTTACTGATCAGCACTCATAACGTCCACTGCTAAACGTGCCTTCCCCAAACCAGGGGATGTCTCCACGCTTGGTAGACGTATTGGTCATCCATCGCATAGAGGTGTTTAACACAAGGAAGATGCTGGTCTTCCTCTAGTAGGTGTTAATGTTTTTTTTTCAGGCATCACTAGACAGGTACACAGCAGTACCTTAACTACAGTAACTTAACTAGTGTCTATAAAAAAACCCCCAAAAATACCTTAGAGATTAAATACCATAATATTTGCCAATGACACGATTCTTTCGTGTCATTTGGGCTCTGGGTCGATGACGAGCGCGTGTTGTCGCAGCGTGTGTTATAGGCACGACCTCTGGTAGGTTACGAACTCCATATGCTGAGTTGGAGGGATCGATTCCAGAAGAGTTTGTATTGGGCATAAATAGAAGAAGGTTTTTGGCAATAAATTAAACACAACTAAGCATTCATATCCTTTTTCAATAAACACAAGCGAGTAATAAATCGCTTCTCAAACAATTTACGTTTGTAATTTTATTGTACAAATTCATGTAATAAAACAAATTTTACGACTTTTTTACTGCTCCGTTTACGAGGCATGGCAACCCTAGCTGGGTGCGCAGGAGTGCCTGACCGCTACAAAAATAAGTGCGAGTTGACACTTCTCGGAATGGGAGGTGTCAAGTGGGATCACAACTATGCACTAATCTAGTGCGCGTGTCTAAGGGCACAGTCTACGCTCTGTTTTACAAACGGTTACTTTAACGGTTAAACTTTATTCTATGCATACTATATCTTAGAAGTTTTCTAGGTACCTAGGTTCCGGTAAATGAACCAAATTTTGACGGGTTTATAGATAACTAGCTGCGGCCCGCGGCTTCGCAGGTTTTTTCCGGGACATAAAGTAGCCTTTGTCCGTCACCGGAATACCATCTACCTACCTCCCTGCCAAATTTGACTGAGATCCGTTCAGCCACACGCCTAACCAGGCGTGAATACGTAACAGACAGACAGACAGAGTTATGTACTTTCGAATTTATAATATGGATGGATGTTAGATGTTAGGTACATGCAGCTCTGAAATTTTATTTCGGTTGGTTTGCTAGGGACTTGAAATTTCGAAAAAAAAAATATCTACTAGAAGTCGCGTACAAAAGGATTGGGACTTAAAATATCCGTCTCTCTTATGCTATCCCGCTTAGATCCATATCATATTTTAAGAAACGGTAATTTTTAATCCCAATCTTTATCTACGCTACTCAAAATCTCCCTACATTTTTAAAAATAGGATTTTTGCTTTATAGAAGGTAGAGTCCAAGAATCAGTGGAACAGCCCTCACCCCGAGCCGAGGCGCGCAGTGCGTCCTGTTGATCACACAGACTGCTTTATTACAATTAATTGATGGCATAAATAGGCGCAGGTTAAATGCAAGCGACATGCCAGTATCGCATGCGACTTTTTGCTGCAACAGGTTAAATGCGCTCGACATGTTGGTGTCGCAGGCGACTTTTTGTTGCGACTGTCGCGAGGAATGTTCTGACAGGTGAGAGGAGAGTTGGCGGGATATTCATAGATTATAACTTTATTGCACCATCAAAATATATATATACATATATATACCATGTACACGGTTATTGGTAATTCAATAACCCTGGTAATTAAGAAATAAGACCAGGGTGTCTTCACAAACGTGTTCGTGATGATGGGCAGAACCTGCAGATCACGCTGTGTTGGATTGGATTATTTCCAATAACCCTGTATAAACTATATACTATTTCTATAATACCATAGATTCAGGTACATCTTTTTAACGAAAAATCATGTCTCTACATAGATTGTCAAGAATACTTTTTGGTTTAGGAACAGAATAATCTAATTTACTACGACACCTGCCGGGAATCGCAAGGACGGTCACAAAGTATGGCACGTTCGTATATTTATAACATCATTGCTATTGTTCGAATTCGAATCGAATAATCCGAATGAATTATTCTACCCATGTCGATGTGTCTCGAATATCAATTATTGCCAAAAACTCTTAAAATGCACAACTCATAGACAAAATTCTCACCACAAATCTACAAAAAACCACTATCCTCACAGAAGTGAGCAGAAGTTCGGTAGATAAATAGGTAAGGTATCTACATAATAGATTTAGGTATTTGCTTCTTCACAGGACTTATTTGGTGGGAAGTACATAAATAATTAGTGGCTTACCTACCTAGTTACTGATATATTTAGTTATTTATTTTTAATATTTTGGAGAAACTAAGGTACAGCTACGTTTACAAAAATTCAGATAATAATTATAGAACATGCCTGGATAGACCAGTGCAGATTACATTATGTTCCTACCTAAATACCCATTATTCATAAATTTCATAAATTCCTTATTTCACACAATATGTTAAATCATAAGTACATAAAAGATTACAATTAAAATAAAGTACATGTACAAAGGCGAGCATAACCCTAAAAGAGTTTTCGTACAGCAAACCTTTGGGTATAAAGATTTATTTATTAACATTGTCCAGCATTATTTATTTATTTTAGAATAGAATAAAGAAAGGTTGAAGTAAGAAAGTCATCATTCGAGCTTCGGTAGCCCAGGCACCACTGGTAAGCGCCACAACGGAAACTTAAAGCAACTGGAGTAAAATACCAATGATACAACGTCAGTACATCGTCAGTAGGTAGAATAATTTATTGCTAGCAGGCAGGCTGTATCGGTTACGAGGAACAAAGATATGTGATTCATGTAATTGCGAGGTGAAGGCGAACCAGTCGACTTTGCGTATAAAAACAATATTACATTGTGTTTGTTTGTGGATCGATCGATTCTAAAGTGTTATGGTATCTCTTAGGATACAGAATATCTCCTCAATTTCTGCTCCTCATCAGCACAGCACACATGCTGAACATGCCAACCCCATAAGGGTTTATTATTTATGTTACGATGCTACTTTTATCTTTAAAATTGTTATTATTATTAACATTAGTCATAAGACTGTGTCGATTTCCATGGTGCGTGGAGCGAAGATAAGTTCGCAGAAATCGAACTGTAGGTACTTATTTGGATAAGTAAATTAAGAATTTGACTTTATTTATAACTAGTTTCTGTCCGCGGTTTCGCACGCGTTATTTCTATGGAAATGTTCAAAGAATATTTCTATCCCATGGGAACTGTTTTATGGCTTAAAAAGCATATGTTTGTTTCCAGGCTTAGAGAGAGAGATCTATGCAATATTTCAGCTGGATCAGTTCAGTCTTTATTTTGTCGTGAAGAGGTACCAAACACCCATATAAACATCCAAACTTTCGCGATTATAATATTAGTGTGATTAGGAAATTGACGAATGTGGAAAATTCTGAATTTATAAAACTAAGCATTTGGAACAATCTGAATGTGGCAAAAATAAAACTTGGATAATGTGTAATTTGGAAATTCCGGAATTTGGAATCCAACTCTGCGACGATTCAAAAACCTTATTGAAGACATTAAAAAGGACCGCTGTTAGTATGTAAGTATGCAAGATCTACTGTGTTACTCGAAAGTATAGGTACTAGGTACTAAGCAGGTAATATTACAGCAAAGCCGATGCCACATCGGTAGATAAACCACTAAGAATGACGATGAATGCGAAACGACGTAAAACTTTATGACACTTCTAAAACATGGAATAATTTATGAAAACAAAATGGCCAGTGATATACTAGACTTGCAAATTCCTATCCGAGATATCGACCTCAGGGTCGACGACATGCCAAACGGTACCTTGGTTAATAAAATGAAAATAATAGCATTAGAGGTGAAAATACGGATAAATTATCGTAAAGAGAGCACCGGCACTCTTATTTAATTTAATTTTATACCTAGTTATATTTTTTTATTTAACAAAATTAACAAATATCAAGGTCTTCGAGGTAGATGAGTCAATCAGATTTATAAATTGTCAGACTGTTATGAATATTAAGAATAGGGATCAGTTGAGCTACCTATAGATTGTTTGCAACAGTCTGCAGTAAGCTTAATTGTTTCAATTGTAAATACTAGTTCTAATTGGTTTTATTATTTCATTGTAATTTTCTTTGTCAATAAAGTTATTTAAGTTCAAGTAAGAACATGAACATGCTACTGAAGAATATTGCATCTTATTTAAATACATTATTTACCAACCTGATCATCTTATTAATCAAAGTGAGTCTAAGGCACGGTCTAAGGTACGGATTACGCAAGCGACAACAAAATGTCCTCTAAAATTAACGTTTATATTTTTCATTGTATGTATAATGTATATACATAATTTATTAGTAAATGATTCTTTGAATTATTTTGCGCTCTTGACCTATTTTGTGGCAAATATTTTCTTTATAATGTTGTCGTCTCGTAGTCATGTTGGTACAGCTGTTGGTTCAATACCTAGGTACCTACCGTACTGTTTCATTTGTTACGATTTGAACTTGAAATATCCAAGTGCAAGTCTCACTGTTTCAGTTTATGTTAATCCTTGGTAGGTACGTTGTTTTTTTTTTTATTTGAATAGTTTGATTTTAGTTTTCTTACATGTCTAAGACAGTGAAGGATGGCCTAGACATGTAAGAAAACTAAAATCAGACTTCGTTTTTCGCTTTGTAAGTGTGCGAACATAGAGTAAAAACTCGCTGCTTAGATCTATGTGGACGAATAACTCAACTTTTCCCGCGAAATTTATTCTTACCTACTATATATTACAAATACCTACTTGCATCAATCCTAATTGCATCAAAAATACACATAAAATATACTAAAATAAATACTGTAAGCCAAACATAAAAAGAAACCCCGAGTGCAAGCAAAGTGCAAGTGTCACGCTCGTGATAGTCTGGAATGCGAGGTGGAATGGGTGGCGTTCAGTTGTCATAAAAAATAAAACTTTCGTTCGGAAATAGCATCGGCGGAATACCGCGCGTGTCTGTGCTTCCGAAGTTGCACCTGTCTGCTGGGTTTTTTCGCGGTGAAATTGTGTTCCAACTAAGTATATTTTGGAATCTAGCTTTTGTTCTTTGATTGGTTTTATTTCAGTAACACAGTTTTAAATTAGAAGGATTATTAATTTATTATTCTTACAAAATATTAAAAAAAATTATAACAATGAAAATGTTCTTTTAAAAATTATTTGTTGGTCAGACTTGTTATTCAACTTTGTCTTTAAGCCTTTAAACTTAGCCTTGACTAGCATCCCTCTTTCATTGGATACTACTATTATATTTATATTTTATTATATTTATATTTACTATGTTACTTGTACGACTGAGATTTTTTAAAATGGCTGAAAATTAAACTGCATACCCACTCTCAGTTGGTATCCGTTTCATAATAAATAACACAGTTATAGTTTGTGTATACCTATGTGGTAAAGCCAGTGAGTACAGATTAAGTTCAAAATCTTCTTGGTGCGATTCGAATACATGATCCAAGTCATTGTTCAAAGTCCATATTATATTAACCACAAATTGCAAAACAATCCGACTGCAGCGTTGTCCGGCATTATCCAATTGCTGGCGTCACATAAATCTCAATGAGATGTCCTAATAGAGCGCCCTTTCCCATACATTCTCGTATTACTAGATTCTGATACTAGCTTTGAGCCGCGGCTTTGCTACGCGTAGGTAAAATTGTGAGAAGCACAGGATAGAGGAGGCTGGGAAAAGCGATACGCGTATACTGTTATTGCACAACACGATCACACACGCACGATCTGTTTGGCGCGAGTAAGAGGGGCGCCACCGGCCTTCCACCTGTCTTTTATTTTGTTTCAATAAACAAATAATAATAGGTAATGTTGGACAATCCACACAGAATTATCTAGCCCCAAGCTAAGCAGAGATCGTGTTATGGGTACTAGATGACTGATATACTTAATACAATACATTACATAGATACATATATTTATTATACATAGAAATACCCAGAACACCCGGAACAAATATTTGTCCCAATGCGGGAATCCAACCCGCAAACTTCAGCGTCGCAGGCGGACCTTCGCTCGCTGCGCCACATCAGTCGTAATGGTTCCTTACATTCAGTTGCCATAATTTACTAATAGATGATAATTTTAGGTACATTTTGTTGTTCAAAAAATAAAGGACGAGTTATAAATTATAAATTATTAATTTACACAAACTAGATGTCGATACAATTACTTTCTTGGTGTCATGTATAAATATTTTAGAAGTTTACTGCTTGAATATATGTTACAAATTTAGATGCTAAAGAATAACTGGCAAGCTAAGTTGTATTTACAGTAGCTTACATCGAAGATATATAGTGGCTAAGACAGTAATTTTTAGACGCGCATTGATGGTGGCTGACTTAGTAATTCAGAAGACAATGTAGATTTTTAGAGGAGAATAACACTGTTAAATAGAAGTCAGTTTAATTAGCACCCAATAAAAATTGGCCTAGTGGCGCCACGCCACCGAGCTCGTGTTTGATTTCCTTTCTGATTTTCTTCACCTGTCTTCAACAATATTTACTAATATTGTTGAAGACAGGTGAAGAAA
Source organism: Eupithecia inturbata (assembly GCA_963662085.1). Taxonomy (NCBI): domain Eukaryota; kingdom Metazoa; phylum Arthropoda; class Insecta; order Lepidoptera; family Geometridae; genus Eupithecia; species Eupithecia inturbata. The sequence continues at coordinate 791,014 of OY759196.1, read as the reverse complement.
ATTAGAATGTCAAAGAATTCACAGGTGTCCCTCTTGTTTTGAATTCGCACTAGTGTGACGACCTTGACTCACTTGCAAATTCACATGCAGTGTAAGACTTACACAAAATGTTTACATATACAGTACCTTACCTGCCTATATTTGCGCGTCATGGCATTGACACGTATTTAGGAGAGTTTAGATGTTTTGTAACATAGATCATTATCTATAGCTCGTTATTGTCCACTGTTGGACATCAGTGCCCTCAAATATCCGCTTTACCGAAAGATTGTGTGCATTATTTTTTATTTGAACAGCTATCTACCCCTGCATTCCCTACAAATGAAATTATCATCAAAAGTTATGTTTTCTTACCTACGTAACTAAGGGCACATTAATGTATGGAATATCTAAACTACTTTCATGTTAGTGAAAACTGAAATACTCCAAAAAAAGTAGGTAACTAGGTTTTTTTTATCAATACCACTGTAAAGTCATCGACCTATAAACCAACTTCTAGACCTATCAGACATTTCACAGGATACGCCACTTGTTCGTAATACGAGGATTTACAGCCGGACTGACCATCTCACATTTAGTATTAGTACGCCGTAGACAAATAATTAGTTTGTATGGCCAGATTAGGAACGTCTTAAGTTAGGTAGAACAAGTTTACTTTATGATGCGGGTCTTATTTTTTGCAAGAGGTGCTTGAATGGTGAAGAAGTAGAAGTTTATAGAAAATATAAATATATAATTTTTCTCGGCAAAATTTACAATACTTACATACATGGAAGACAAACAACCAGTGTCAGCAATCTTATCGCTAAGAGAGCGATGTTTCCCAGAGGAGAAGAGGCCTTAAAATAAATTATTTTGAGTACGTGGTACGTTTTAAATAACGTCTTATTATCCCAAGATTTGACTAAATAGCCCTCCTATTTAGTCAAATATATACATATAAAAAGGCAATATACAATAAAAAGGCAATAAACTAAACTAATATGGCACCTCCCACTCCGAACGGTCCTCCTTCACTCACTAGTTGTCCTTTTGTGATCCTTTTGAGTCAAACAGGGGCGTTTGTAGGTGTGTCTGTTGGTCTTGTCTTACACATTGCTCTTGTTGTACAGTTGGGGATTCTGTTGGTTTATATTTTTGGATATTTTTTTTATCCTTAGTTTTGGGTGTTTAGTTTAATAGCTTATCTGACTTATATCACAATTATGACTCTAACCGACTCTAGTTTAGTATAGCAGACTCTAGCAAACCCTCTCTAGCAAGAGAGACTGCTCTGAACCGAGATGTCAGGAGAAGTCTTGCCGGTCACAACGGAGACCAGCCATGCGCAAGACATTATTCTAGTGTCCAAATGTGTGCGCAAACATAGGTGCACTCTCTATTCCTTCACTCTCAAAAGAGAGATGGTAGAGTAGACCTTTATTTCAGACAGTTTGTTTTATAGTTCATTTTTAAAGATGATAATGATCATTGATGCGGCTAGTCTTTAATTAGAGTAAATTCCGATCAAAAATGAAATTAACCTACCAAAACCATTATTGCATTCTTTAGTTGAAAGCCATTAATCTTTCAGCATTCATTAACATAACTATTACTAAATATAAGTACTCACATTTAGATAACTTGGTCATTCAAGGTCGGATGTGATGGGTCAGTCAGGTTTGTTTGAAAGGTTCCTGTTTCTACTAGTTTATATTTCTTGATTTTTGGTTTTTATTGTAGGTATAATTGTGTTATCTAGTACCAATAACACAAGCTTGGCTGAGCTTAGGGCGGTAATGCTTTATGGATTGTCCTGCATTATTCATTTATTAACAAACTACGTACAGAGTTTATCTCAATCATCTTCAATTGCAGCTGGGCTTATCTCCATCTTACACGATCCTTATAGATCCTTTTAGTAACAATCATATTTTTTAACATCTTGTTTTATCAACTAAAACAAAAGAGACATTAGCGAACCATTCATCCAAGGGTTTGTTTGTATGGTGCTACAAACTCATAATAAGTTTTTTTTATTAAAGCTAGTTTTAAGGTATATGTTACTACATACCGTAGAATAAGTTGAATAAGATCTGTAACTTTACGAATTATTATTGTATATTAATAATCTGTAGCAGTATATTACACTTTAGGTAGTATTCAAAATGTTAAAAGCTACTAAGGAACTCCAAAAGTCTATTACAACATCTAAAATATCAAATCCCAGCGTGGTCTAGCAGACCAACTATAAATCATTTCTAATTATTGACTAGGTAGTATCTTATAGGTACTTACTTACACAAGATGCTTATCAAATTAAACATAAACATATCGGAGTTCTTTTCCTGCAAAAAATATGTAATGATTGTGTAGTAGCTGAGTAAATAATTATCACCATTGATCAGATAACAAAATTAAAAGCCGACAAACTAATAATATGTCGATTCATGATCAAATTGATCGATACTAAGATAATTTAGAACGAGTAAATTTTGATATAGGTAGGTAATCACAGTCAGGCAATAAGTTTAGAACTTGAAACAGGCGACCCGACAGATTATTATTGTATTAAGTTATTTTTTTTTATAAAGACTTCAGCGCCATCAAGCCCCTTAATAAGGTTATGAACAATACGTTATGAATATACCGGGTGGTCGGCAGACCGGATGGTAACTGGGGGTATTTGTATTTGTATTTATTTATTCCACCGTAGGTACACAAGTTACACTTGATGTCGTTACACTTTTTAAATAATTTATATTGTAACAATCTCGCATAAATTTTTAACAAAGGAAACACCATAAGGGTTGTTCATAGAAAATAAAAAACAGACAGTTAAGGACTCTTCCACAAAGTAAATTAAATAAAATTGGTCAAACTAAAATTAATAATAAATAACTTAAAAGGTATGTCGAAGTATGCTGCTGTACAAGGGCATTGTCAAATTATACTAAGAATAATGTACAAAATTACATAAAAACAAAAAAAATTATGAAAGGATATCAGAAGTAAAGTTATATAAATTCATAATGTAAATAGAGCTGCTATCTAAGGGCATTGTCCAAAAACTAAACAAAAATAAAATTATAAAATAAATACAGAATCATTGTAAGACAATGTCAAAGTAGGAGTAATAAAATTATTATTTGCTGCTGTAAAGGGGCATTGTCGAGTCAAACTAATAATGTCATTAGGTATAAAATGCATGTCAATTTGATTCCATATAAAAAAATAACAAAATTTGTTGTCTATAGATTAATTACAAACAACATGCCAGTAATTACATCAGCTGTTTTTCCTCCAAAGCCTCAGAAAGACTGTAGTAGCATTTTTTCATGAGTATAGCTTTAATTTTTTTTCGAAATAAAACAATGTTCAGCTCTTTACAGTCTTCACTAAGTTTGTTAAACATTTTTATGCCTACACACAAATAACTTTTGGAGACTTTGGATAATCTACAGGCCAGATGCTGAATGTTGCCACCATGGCGCGTATTATAACTATGTGTTTCCGCCAGGGTCGGCAAACTTTCCCTATTTTTTTTTACATAAATAAGGCATTGCAGCGCAAATTCTCCGGTGAAAGTTAAAATACCTAAATCAGCAAAGAGATTACGACACGAATCTCTAGGTTTATGACCTAAAATTGATCAGACTGCTCGTTTTTGAAGTCGGAAAATTCTTGCCACAGTAGATGCATTGCCCCAAACCAGTAATCCATAGGTCATGAGACTATGGAAATAAGCAAAATATACCACCCTGGCAGCATCAATCCCACAAAGTTCTCTTACTTTTTTGATGGCATAACAGGCAGAACTCAGTCTACCGGCCAGACAGTCAATATGACCTTTCCATGTTAATTTGGAATCTACTTCGATGCCTAGAAATTTGATTGTATTTGTGATTTTAATTCCAATATTTTTACTTACATCGTTGATTACATTTGCATCAACTATGTTTGTAGCTAATGAAAAATTTGTCAAATTAGTTTTAGAAGTGTTTAGTAGAAGATTGTTACACTCAAACCATTTAGTAACTTTTGCAATAACATTGATTGTTTTAGATTGAATGTCAGTGTTTTTATTACAATTAATTAATAGGGAAATGTCATCAGCAAACATGTAAATGTCAATATTATCTTCAATGGTGCATGCACTTATGTCATTTATATAGACTAAAAATAGTAACGGGCCCAAAATGGATCCTTGTGGTACACCAACACGGATATCTTCCTCTTTTGAGGTAGTCCCGTTTACATGTACCACTTGTTTTCGCGATGTAAGATAAGACTGGCATAGAAGAAGATCCGTACCTGCGATACCATACCGTTCGAGCTTGGCTAGGAGGATATCGTGTCTAACACAATCAAATGCCTTGGATAAGTCACAGAAAATACCATAGCTTTTTGATTTAGAATCCAAAGCACCGAGTATGCTTTTGATTATTTCAGACAAAGCATCCGTCGTTGACAGCCTTTTCCGAAAACCAAATTGCATTTTGCTCAGTATATTATTCGCGTTCAAAAAATTTTCAAGCCTTACAAACATAATTTTTTCGAACACTTTACTAAAAATCGGTAAGAGTGATATTGGTCGGTAATTCTGTGCGTCACCTTTATCCCCCTTTTTGTGGAGCGGAATGACTTTGGCTAATTTGAGTATGTCAGGGAAAGAACCAGAATCTAAACAAATATTTATTACATCGGTCAAAGGGATTGTTATTTCATCGGCAATTAGCCTAATCATTTTCGACGATAAAAGCCAATAATCCGTCGAGGTTTTAGACTTCATACCTTTTACTACTTTGTTAACCTCTGTATGAGTAGCCTCGTAAAATACGTTACTTCTTAATAATGCTAGTTTCTGGTTTATTATAAAATAATTTACATAATTAATAGCGTGTGACAAATCTGGATGTAACATATTAGTAGATTGATCAGCAACATTAACGAAAAATGTATTAAAACAATTTGCGACTTTTATATTGTCTTGAACTAGTTCTCCGTTAGACAGGCACAACTTGATATCTTCTGTCTCCAGGTCCATTTTTTTACCAGTGTTCTCCCTAATAATAGCCCAGGTGGTTTTTATGATGTTTTTTGAGTGAAGTATTCTATTTTTAAGTGCATTTCTTTTTGCAATAATATTCACCTGCTTGAAAACTTTACTGTAGGTTCTTACATACTCTTTTAGGTTTTCATCTTTGTGAATTTGTAATTGATCGTACATGGCAAATAGTTTATTTCGTGATATTTTTATACCTTTTGTGATCCAATCTTGTGTTGTTTTTGTAACGGTTTGAATTTTTTTGTGTTCTATAGGTAGGTTAATATTTATTTGTTCTAAAACTTCTTTGAATAAGCAATTGAAATTAGTATAGTCTATTGGTGTCAGAATTTTGTCAAGGGATTGTTTAAGTTCATCTAATCTTTTTTCTGTTATTTTCCTACGTTTAATTATCTTAGTTGTATTTTTAGGTTTAACATTACTCTTTAGTTTAATAAGTTGGGCTTTGTGGTCAGATTTTATTCCACTAAATAACTTTAGATTCAATTGTGGTGCCATCTGTGAATATGTTGTCAATACAAGACTTTGTTGTTACTGTTATTCTAGTGTAGTCGAAAATTTTTTGTTTTAAGATGTAGCTGTTCATCAAATCACAAAGTGGATTTGCAGTTTCTTCATTAACTGAAAAACGTATATTAAAGTCCCCACATACAACTATTGTTTTGTTATTTTTGTTGCTAGCTTTTGAAAGGCATTCCTCTAATTTATCAATGAAATCGCACTCCCTTGCAGATGGAGATCTGTAAACAACTAATATGACTATGTCATTCAGTTCCACACAGCTCACTTCAAATTCCTTATCTACAGAGAGTTTCACTATGTCTTGTCTGTTTTTTGCCCTTATGGTGTTTTTGACATAAATAATAACGCTGTGGCGAATCGATTGAATCGATTCGTCACAACCCTTTTTGGTTGGGTACATCCCTAGTCGGGCCACAGACAATAATTATCTGTTTGGTTTTTCCCGATTTGTAACAACGCAATCCAGGACCACAATTTTATTGTTTTATACCATTGTAATCTGTATTATCCGTACACCATTAAATCCTAGTGATTGAAGCCGCTCTTTTATTTACGTGGGAAGAGTTTTCCCCACATTGGTGACCACCGAATGTGAAATCATGATTCACGCTGTCTCAATGATTGGCAGCAGATAAACCTAATTGCTGGCGGCTGTTATCCACCTGTGCCCAGCCTGTCGTTTCAAGAACACAGACATTACATTTCCTCAGTGAGTTCCAGCAGATGTGCAGCGGATAAGCAGGGATTATCTTCATATAGGTTTCAGAGTGTTTTGCATGTGGTGATAGTGTGGTGTTGTGTTATGCTGTTTCCAAGTGTCCTTTCTTGCATGGTGCCAAATATAAGACAACTGTTGGACTCCTCTTTGGACTGCTCCGGACTAATTCAAGCAAGTTTTCTTTAATTTTTGTTGCACCTCTGACTTTACCTTTGTTTTTTTTTACTTTATCCTGTTGCATTTAAAATTATTTAACACTTTATTTTCGTTATGATATCTAATAGTTATTACTAACACATGTTTGTAAGTACAACATTTTGCATGAGTTTTGTGGACATTTTTATTTTCATAACCGGTGTGTTGTAAACAAACATAGTTTGTGTTAGATATTTTGTTGGACGAACATTAAGTTAAATTCTAATAGGTCACAGGTTATAGGTATTAGTGCACTAATATATAATTGTAAAGTGTTAAAATTTCATACAGAAACAGTTTGATCTTGAAAGTAACTGCGTTATGCAAAATAAAAACTTAATTTCAATTTTAGTGTCGTCATGTGTGTAAATATTTACTGTCTGATTTTTGATTAGCAACACTTGGGTACTTACCTGATATTAACAATCACTATTTTGGGTGTTTTGCTTAATTTTGGATTTATTATTGATTTTTTTATACATTTGTTCTTCTTTCTTTTCCGTTCTGCTTGGGTGCGTGGTAGTGCTTCTTTTGGAATTCCATCATGGCAGAGCATGAGCTTCAGGCACAATTGCAGAAACTTCAGGCTGAAAATGCTGAACTTCAGAAACGGCTTGGTGTTAACTTGGAGGAGGCCAAAATTAGTGCAGTCTCTTTAAAATTGCCTACCTTTTGGCCTGATAAACCTACTATTTGGTTTGCTCAGGTGGAAGCACAGTTTCAAATAGCGAATATTGTTGGAGACACTACCAAATACAACTATATAATAGGACACCTAGATCAAAGACTTGCAGGAGAAGTTGAGGATATCATAATAAATCCTCCGGAGAAAGATAAATATGAAAAGCTCAAAGAGTTGCTCATTCAACGCCTTTCAACTTCCCAGGAAAAGCGAGTAAGACAATTACTCAGTGACGAAGAACTTGGGGACAGAAAGCCGTCCCAATTTCTCCGGCACCTTAGATCTCTTGCTGGAACAACACTTTCCGATGACAACATCATCCGTCAACTGTGGTTACGCCGTTTGCCTCAACAAGCCCAAGCAATACTGGCAGCGCAAGCAGATTTGGGTCTTGATAAAATTGCTGAGTTGGCAGACAAAATTACAGAGGTCACTCCTTCACCAACTGTTTGTGCAACATCTGTACCTCCAGAGCTTTCTTTAGCTACATTGGCTAAGCAATTAGATGAGGTAAGTAATCAAGTAGCTGCACTTTCCCGGCAACAGCGTAGACCTTCACGTGACCGCTCGACCTCTTCCAATAGGTCTTCGAGTAACTACAAACGGTGCTGGTACCACAGGAGGTGGGGCACCAAGGCTGCTAAATGCATCAGCCCTTGCGACTGGAAGGAAAACGAGAACAACAATCAGTAGCGGCGGCAGCTGATTGTTCAAATGATAGCCGCCGTCTTTTCGTTACTGACCAAGTAACCAAGCGTCGGTTCCTTATTGACACCGGTTCAGACTTATGTTGTTTCCCTCATCGTTGGCTACCTTCGCGTAGAGAGGCTACTAATTATGATCTCAGCGCCGCCAACGGAAGTTGCATTAAAACTTTCGGCACAGTCAATCTCAGATTAAATTTAGGTTTGCGTCGAGATTTTTCTTGGCAGTTTGTTGTAGCCGACGTCAGTACTGCCATTATTGGCTCTGATTTCTTGGCCTTTTACCACCTTTTGCCTGATTGCCGCAATAATAAATTAGTCGATGGCACAACTGGGATTTCTTCTTCTGCATCAACCGCTATCATTGATCAACCTAGCGTACGGGCAGTAGTTTCCGGCAAGTCTATTTATGCCAATGTTTTAGCCCAGTTTCCTGATATCGTGCGTCCTCCTGGTCTTCCTAAAATGATCAAGCACGACACAGTGCACCATATAAAGACCACAGACGGTCCCCCTGTTGGTTGCCGTCCTCGACGCTTAGCGCCTCAGAAACTTGTTTCAGCCGAAAAAGAATTTCGGGAAATGATAAGAAACGGGATAGCTCAGCCATCTAAAAGCGCGTGGTCATCGCCTCTGCATTTGACTATCAAAAAAGATAATACCTGGCGTCCCTGCGGCGATTATCGCGCTTTAAACGCTCGGACTGTACCCGATCGATATCCGGTTCGGCACGTTAACGATTTTTCGCATAATCTTGCAGGGTGCAAAGTTTTCAGCACGTTGGATCTCGTTAAAGCGTACCATCAAATTCCAGTTTTCGAAGAGGATATTCCCAAAACTGCTATAGCTACCCCGTTTGGCCTCTTCGAATTTCCATTTATGACCTTCGGTTTGAGAAACGCTGGACAAACCTTCCAGCGATTCATCGATGAGGTCACACGGGGTCTCGATTTTTGTTTCCCTTACGTGGACGATATCCTCGTTTTTTCTAAGGATGAGTCACTCCACTTGGAACATCTGCGCATCCTTTTCAAGCGCCTGCATGATTATGGAGTAGTGGTGAACCCTTCTAAATGCGTTCTGGGTGCAAGTGAAGTGGTATTCTTGGGTTACACCATTAACAGAGACGGTACCCGTCCTCCTCAAGGTCGTATTCAGGCATTGCTTGATTTTCCACCACCTGAAACGGTACAAGGCATGCGTCGATTTCTTGGCATGCTGAATTACTATCGCCGGTTTGTACCTCATGCTGCTGAGTACCAGGCCCCGTTGATCGAGGCTTTAGTTTCAGCAAATAGTAAAGGAGCGAAACCATTTCCTTGGTCTCCTGAACTACTGCAGAAATTTGAAGCATGTAAAGAAAGTTTGTCAAAGGCAACTCTATTACAGCACCCAGTTAGCAATGCAAAATTGGGTTTGTTTACAGATGCTTCAGGTGTTCACGTTGGTTCCTGTCTTCAACAGCACGTTAATGGGAAATGGTTTCCCCTCTCTTTTTTTAGTAAAAAGCTGACTCCACAGCAATCGCAGTGGCCAGCTTACTATAGAGAATTGCTTGCAATATACGAAAGCGTCCAGCATTTTCGTTACATTTTAGAGGTCCAACATGCGACAATTTTTACAGACCACAAACCACTTCTGTATGCATTCTTGCAGCGTCGTGAAAAACTGCCTCCGCCACAGCTAAATCAGCTATCGTTTATAAGTCAATTTACTACCGACATTCAATATATAAAAGGAGAGGATAATGTCGTTGCTGACGCAATGTCTCGTATTGACATCGATGCCATTTCTTCAGAGTTTGACTATGAGGCTCTCGCTAGGTCACAAGCTACAGATCCTGAATTGAGCAATTTATTACAGGGCGGTTCCAGTCTTAACCTGACAAAAATCTGCACACCGGGGACTGATGTTTCGGTGTATTGTGACATCTCTACAGGTAGAACACGACCTTATTTGACCCCTTCTCACCGTCGTGCTGCTTTCAACAAATTACATAATTTAAGTCATCCTGGTGCTAAAGCAACTACGCGTCTTGTGGTAGAGCGTTTCGTTTGGCCTTCCGTAAACAAGGATTGCCGATCCTGGTCTCGTTCTTGTGAAGCGTGTCAGCGCAGCAAGATTAATCGACATAATTCTGCACCTGCTGGTGTGTTTGATTCACCGTCCGGCCGATTTTTACACGTCCATATAGATATCGTCGGTCCCTTACCAGTGTGCAAGGAATACCGCTATTGTTTGACAGCTATTGATAGAGTGACCAGGTGGCCAGAAGTTTGGCCAATGCGCTCAATTACCGCGGAAGAAGTAGCAGAAACGTTCACAAGAGAATGGATTCCGCGGTTTGGCATACCTTCTGTTATTACTACAGACCAAGGCTCCCAGTTTGAATCTGATTTGTTTCAGCGACTCCTGCGACTATTCGCCACTAAGCGTATTAGAACAACCTCATACCACCCATGTGCAAATGGGATGATTGAGCGAGTTCATCGCCAGTTGAAAGGTGCTTTAATGTGCCACGAGGATTCTTGGGTCAGATCTCTTCCCTTGGTCCTTTTGGGGATGCGGTCTGCATTTAAAGAAGATCTGAACGCTACTGCTGCTGAATTTCTGTATGGTGAGTCTTTAAGGCTCCCTGGAGAGTTCCTAGGTCCTTCCCTAGCTTCTGAAACATTACAAGATCCAGCCGATTTTGTTGTTCAATTGAAGCACAAAATGTCGGCAATTCGACCTGTTCCGGCGTCAAGCCATGGAGAACACGCTTCTTTTGTTTTTAAGGATCTTTCTTCCGTATCGCACGTCTTTTTGCGGGACGATACCGTTCGGAGAGTTCTGCAGCCACCATACACTGGTCCATACAGGGTGCTCGATCGCTCGTGTGATGGCAAAACCTACACTCTAGATATCAAAGGGAAGCCAGTTGTTGTGAGTATAGATAGAGTCAAACCAGCTTATGTTGACATCGATACCACAAATGAGGCTGCTCAGTTTCCGCCTCCGATCGTTTCCATGCCACCTAAGAGAAGTAATTTAGTGCCTGAATCTAAAGCTCCGGAAAGATCCGCTGTAAAAACCTTACCTAAGACGGACTACACCACACGCTCAGGCAGACGGGTTAAATTTAAGAATTTAGATTTTTAACCCTTAAATGCATAATGTTGCCATAGTTCTACAATTCGTATTTGAGCCTATAAAAAAAGAAGTATGCATGTCGGGTTTTGAACGAAACGTCAAACTGACCGATAAAGCCACAGAGTATTGAATGAAATGAAAAAGTAATAGGTTTTCGCGCGCTTTTTTTGATAATTTGAAGAAAAGTTGGCGGGTTTGTAAAAAGTTACTCGTAACGTTTTGTGATTTCTGTTCTTTTTGTTTTCTGGTTGTCGGTGAAGTTATTTGACTGGAAAAAACTGTTATCGTACAGGAAAAAAGGTAAGCTAGTGATTACAAAACTTAGAAATATACAATTTTATTTAGAATAATGAATTATCTCACAAAATTGTTTTGTTGCCAAAAATATACTCTATGCGTTAGCCACTTAGAATTTTTCACGTTAGAAGTATGTTTCGCTGGGAGATTTTTATTCATTTTCTATTATTTTTCAGCTTATCAAACAACATGCGGGATAAGGACATAGAAGAAATGCTGACAGCATTAGAAGACGGAAATATTTCGGAGGACGAGGAAGAAATTAGCGATGAAAATACCATAGATTATTACGTCACCCAACAGGATTTACTGCGTGCGCTAGAAAATGAGATTGAGGAAGAGGAGCTCGTCTCAGATGATCCACCTTTGGTAACTGACGAGTACCATGACATCCCTACTACGGAACCTGTGCCAGGACCTTCGAGCAGCCCACCAGTTCCAGGTATTCTTGGAGTAGCAGCATGGAGAACGCGTAGTAGGGATCTTATATGGAAAAAACGTAGTATGATTTGCAATGAGGATCGGATTTCATTTTTAGGAAACACAGAGCTTCCTACAGATGTAGCTCAACTAGAGACACCTTTTCAGTTCTTTTCTCTGTACATGAATGAACATATCCTTACCAAAATTGTGTACGAAACGAATCTTTACATTATCCAAAAAGATGTCCGCAACTGCTCTCCTGTGAATGAAACAGAAATTCGCCAGTTCTTTGGAATAATAATATTTATGTCTGTGTATCATTATCCTAGTGTCAGATCATATTGGTCGAAATATGGTTTCAGTCAAATAATGCAAACGATGACTGTGAACAGGTTTGAAAAATTGCGATCAGTCATCCATTTCAACGACAATTCAGAGCACAAGCCCACAGGTCACCCAAACCATGATCGCCTACACAAAATTCGACCTCTAATAGAACATTTGAATGCACAGTTTACAAGTATTGCACCTTATGACCAGAGACTTTCCCTTGACGAACAAATGTGTGCAACAAAAGTGGCTCATTTCATGAAACAGTACCTCCCTAACAAACCCCATAAATGGGGCTTCAAGCTGTTTGTTTTGTGTTCCCTATCGGGTTACGCATATAACTTTGAAATTTATGCCGGGAAACATGATTACGACAACCTACAAGGTGAGCCAGATCTTGGCGCTGTAGGAAACACAGTTATTCGATTATGTCGTTCTGTTCCTCGCAATATAAATCACATAATATATTTCGATAACTTCTACACCTCAATCCCCTTGCTCTACTACTTGGAAAGTCAGGGTATATATGCTTTGGGAACTATTCAACGAAATCGCCTCGGAAAGAATTGTAAGTTGCCAGCACAGAAAGATTATATGAAAGATACAGTACCGCGCGGATCTTTTGAGGAGCATGTTGCTGACTATGAGGGCGTAGATATTTCAGTAACCTGCTGGAAAGATAATAAGATGGTTACACTTGCCTCAACTTATGTCGGCGCAGAGCCATTAGATACTGTAAATAGATACGACAAGAAAGAAAAGAAGACCATCAATATAGTGTGTCCAAAAATTATAAAAGATTATAACGCACACATGGGAGGAGTTGATTTGATGGACAGTTTTCTGGGCAGATATAGGATAAGAATAAAAAGTCGAAAGTGGTACATACGCTTGTTTTACCACATGATTGATATGGCGGTAATAAATTCCTGGGTTCTGTACAAAAAAGCCAATATACAACGAGGAGTCAAGTCACTTAGTCTGGGTGATTATCGATCCGAATTGGCAGAGGCGCTGTGTAATTATAAAAAAAATACAGAGAGTAAAAGAGGTCGTCCTTCATCCAACAGCGTCGAGAAAGCGCTAGAAGCCAAGAGACGTCGTGGTCCAATGAAGACAGTTCCACCAAAGGATGTACGGACCGATGGAATTGGACACAACGAGCAGAGATGTGATACCAAAAACCGGTGCAAATTGCCAGGCTGTAAAGGTTTCTCACGCACTGAGTGTGCAAAGTGCAGGGTAGCTCTTTGCCACACCTATAATAGGAATTGCTTCGCTACCTTCCATACATCATAAACATGTAAAAAATAATCCACGCGTCCTAAATACGACGCCACACGCATGATGTAGACATTTGGCGACATACTAGTTTTTTTCAAATAAATACTTTTTTTTTTCATGTACAGGTTTTTTATTACTCATACCTATAACTATGTTGGAATACCTACCTAAAAACATTTATTTCGTAAATTAATAATAATTCATGCAGGTAAGGGTTAAGAGAATGATTATTTTTTATTAATAATTGTGTAATTAAGTATTGCGTTCATTATCAATAATGCCACAATCTAATTGTTTCCAAGTGTGTTTCGTATCTTATACCAAAATGTAAGATATTAGTATAATTTTTTTTGTTTCTACTTAGGTTTACTTTTCTCCGTAGGGGGGTGGTGTGGCGAATCGATTGAATCGATTCGTCACAACCCTTTTTGGTTGGGTACATCCCTAGTCGGGCCACAGACAATAATTATCTGTTTGGTTTTTCCCGATTTGTAACAACGCAATCCAGTACCACAATTTTATTGTTTTATACCATTGTAATCTGTATTATCCGTACACCATTAAATCCTAGTGATTGAAGCCGCTCTTTTATTTACGTGGGAAGAGTTTTCCCCACAACGCTACCACGAGCGAAACTCTTACGATTGCTAATGCTTACTATTTTAAAGTTTTCTACATTACAAATATCAATGTTGTGCTTAGTTAGCCACGTTTCTGAAGCACAAAAAACGTCTATTTTGTTATCATCTAAAAAGATACCAAGGTCCAGTGTTTTGTTCTCCAATCCTTGGACATTTTGATGACATATAGTTATGAAATTGCTATCTCCATGTTTGTCACCTGTATTACAGCACGCGTCGCGCGCTACGTCAAATATTTCTGAAAAAAATTTTTAAGATGGGCCGCAATGTATTCTATTACAATGGACTTAAGTTCTCTTGCAGTTATTTTGGTGCTTATTGAACTCTGGTTAATTATTTCTAAATTATTGTCGTATGCACTGTAGTTGTCACTTCATGTTTAAGTTGTACACGATCTTATTGAATTGTCCATCTTGTGGAGTCCTTATCTTCCTATAAATATATATATAAATTTGAACATATTAGTCTCACATTAATTTTCTTGAGAGTCTCGTTTAAACAGATAACGTCGTCGATGTATCTGTTCATTTCTTTATCTGTCTTCCTTGTCATCAATATGATGGTTGAAGGTTTTTGTGACTCAGCCATATCACGAGCAACATTAATAAGGTAGCTGGTCGGTGCATAGGGAAACACGTGACAACATGTAGCTATTTTTGTCTGCAGGTGATTTCTGAGTTCGCTTCCGAGTCCTCGGATGCTTTCATCTCCAATACTAGTACAGTACTATGAGCTTTCTTCCTTTCAAGTTTAGCAGTTGTAATCACATTGGCGCTTGTAGTTGGTTTCCTCCTATGGACCGCGTCTTCCATGCTTTCTATATCTTTAACCTCGTCTTCTTCCAGTACATGTTCAAGCTGTTCAATGGTTTGTAATAGTTCGTAGTTTTCTTGCTCGGTGTTATAGTTTTTAATGCTTAGGGTGACGTAACTAGTTCTTATCGTAGAGCATGTAGTTTCTAGTCCTTTTAATTGTTCTTTGAGTTTTAGTTCGCTTTCTTTTAGACATTTAAGAGTCTTATCATTATCTGTTAAAAGTTTGTTATATTTTTCTTGTAGATTTATTATCTCATTTTGCGTTTCGTCAGGCAATGATAATTTAATGTTTTTGTGGTTTTCATCTGCTCGTGCGAGTGTATATCTTTTCTTACGCTTACGCATTACCTTAGGGGTAGGTGGATTTAAGTGCAATAGCTTGAAGTTGGAACTATTTGCTATAACATTTTTTGTACTTGATAACATGGCTTAGGGGAGAGCTGGTAGCAATCATACAGTTTTTTATCAAGCCGCCATAAAATAAAAACTAATAGCTATTTCGATGCCACTTTATTAACTATATACCTATATGTCTACTATTACTATACCTATATGGCTACAAAATTAATAAAGTTCAGGGTTAATACAAGCTAACACGGCGAAGTTGTGCAAGTTTTAAAAAAAAAAAATGGAAAATGTATGAAACCACCCCACGCGCAGGGTGGCTTCGGGGGAATTACAACCTATGTAGGTTGCAATAATTCCTTTTGTTGTAACCTTGAGTGCCAAATGCTGCAGGTATTTGGCTGCTGGCGCACTGGAAGATTGGAATAGTCGCATTGGTTGGATCTATTGAGAGGGGCTCCACCAGGGGTCGCCTGTCTCAAGTTCTAAGATTATTACTTACCAATAAGGTAACTTAACTTTATCCAAATTTCCTCATCTAAATTACCTTATTATCAATCAGTTTATGCATGAATCGACATTTTATTAGTTTGTCGGCATCCTTTATTCTAGTTATCTTTTAATCTGATCAATGTTGATATTTTTTTACTACGTGATAGTACTATTAAATCAATATTAACGTCAGATCTAGGTAAATAAAGAGGCTATAGGCATGCAAAGTGTTGAAAAGTAAAAATTAAAGACAGAGTTTTCAACATTATTTTGAATGAAAAAAACGAAGAGTGCCACTGATCTTCCTATTCACTGAAAACTTATCTAGTTCATGGCCATACCAACAGTATCCCGCATGTGACAAAACTACGTAAAATATATGTATGTGTAAACAAAATAAGCGTTTATTAAAAAACTCTGAAAATTACTAACGTTTGTCTCCTAATCGTTTTGTAAGTTCATGTTTAGTTCGGTAGAACTTGTGTCAATGGGTAAGTGAGGGTAGGTAAAACCAAATGCAATTAGTCTGGTTGCCCTTTATGACCCTCAACTTCATAACTTTTTTGAATTACCTGGTGGTGTTATTTTATCACGCAAACTTTCGTTATACAAAAAAGTAAATAAAAAACAAATCAATACAATTATTTAAACTTACTTCCCGTGAATCAAGAGTGAATAAGTTCCTTCTGGGCAAGTGTGCTCCATCTTTGGCCATATTTTCACTTTCTTAAATGAGATGGTAGTCAAACGCTTTACAATATGAAAAAAAAACATAATATAACAAACATATTTTTAACAAACAAACACTGAAATTGGTGTCAATTCTGATGGCACCAAAACCTGAACCGTGTTGCTGATCGCGGACTGCAAAATTAGCGAATTATTCAAAAATCTGGACATCACCGAAAAAGTTATATATAATTGAGGGTTAAAAAAAAGCTCTTGACTTTTAACTACCCTCATTTATTTTACTCTTTGGCACAAGTTCTACCAAACTAAACTAAACCTGCTTACAACACGATTAGGAGACAAAAGTTAGTAATTTTCAGGGTATTCCAAACGGCAGGTTTTTTGAATAAGCCTGCCATATTTTGACCCATGTGGCATACTGTTGGAATAGCCATGAACTAGAAAAGTTTTTAGTGAATTATAAGATCAGAGACACTCTTCGTATTTTTTTTATTAAATTTAAACTTGAACTCTCAGTTTATAATTTTTCTTTACAACACTTATGCTTTATTTACGTAGATCTCACGTAAATATTGTTTCTACTAGTACGGGATAACATCCCAGATGTAATAAAGAAAACTGTAAGCCATGGTATATCATACATAAAAAGTTACAGTACTTAATAGCTCTAATATCAGAAAATAAATGTTAATAAAATCTTAAAAATAGCCGAGAGGCTATTCAGTGTTAAAAAAGCCGCCAAGCTATTGCACTTAGTTCCACCTACCCCCAGTTACCATATGACACACGGTCTACCGAACACCCTGTATAACAGAATCATAATACCTTTACCCGGACTCATTAAATGAAAATAAATAAAGAAATAGTGTCTTCTTATTGTTCAATATAGTGTACTAAAAGTAGTAGGCACTTTTTCAACTTAAGGAACAAAAAACTGATTGAATCCCAGACTGGCCAGGCCAATAATTGAGTCAGTCAAATTCATATGCAGCGAGATTGTCTCGCCAAAACATCAGGAATTAAGGCCACTCCAGTCGGCAATCAATTGGTGCCGCGTTTCACTGCACCGCGTACCGCGCCTAAATATAGTTATACGTGAAGTGTAGCCACCTTATATATCATAGATGAGGAGACCGCAGATAGGCACGTGTAGGTACGCTGAAAGAAAATGTAGCTACAACAAATATGCTATAAAAGGCTTAGATGTCAATTTGTACATGTGATATACAAAATTCAAAATTCAAAGTGCTTATATTTTTAAGGTAAAGCAAAGAAGCGAACAAGAAACTTTTAGCTTGTTAGGTTGTTAGTTTTCGAGTTGGAGCAAAACTTGTCCCAAGATTTTTATCCTCTGGATAATCTGATATTTTGTAGTAAGCCTTTTTACAAAGGATATGTTTGACAATTTGTTTAAATTTATTTATTGATATTTTTTTCAACTCATTTGGTATTTTGTTGTAGAAGCGTATACATTGCCCTTTAAAATATATATTAATCTTGTGTAGCCTAGTTGTGGGCACAGCGAGTTTATTCATATTTTTAGTATTTAAATTATGTATGTCGCTATTTTTAGGGAACCAATTGATATTCCTATGAATGAGTGTACAACAAGTTTTCATAAATATGTATATTGACATGGTACTGTCATTATGTTTATTTCTTTGAATTTTTCACGTAGGGTTTCTCTGGACCCTTATTATAGATTGCAAGAACAGCCCTCTTCTGCAGCACAAATACGGTGTTAATATCTGCAGCGTTCCCCCACAGTAGTATACCATAAGACATAACACTATGGAAGTAGCTGAAATAAACTATTGTTTATAGTGGCTTGGAAAGACTTGAGGATCTGTAAAGATCGAGATGTAGGCTTTTGTTTTCGAGTACTGAACCAGCAAATATTAAAAAAAAATGCAATAATTGATTACTTAGCAGATACCTTCTTTGATAATCTTGATGTTAAAGTCAATAGAAAAATAGTTGATCCATTTCAGTTGGTCAGTTCAGTTGGCTGGAGTGGTAGTCTCAGTAGTAAATTAGCAAATGGACAAGGAAAAATGTTACTGACTGAACCATCTGTGCACACAAACAATTTAACCAAGCTTTAATTTTAGAGTTGAACATTGTAAGAGTAATAGAGATCGTAATGAATGACGAATTGTATTGAATTAATCCTATTGAGTTAAGTGAACGTGGACGTACTAAAATTGGAAACTTGGATAAGGCACTTGTATCGTAATGTTATTGCACATTTTGTAGTAAACTTTATAATGACGCGGTAGATGCAATGAATTTTATTATAAATTTCACTCAGCTAGAGATAAAACTAGATTAAAATGATCACAGCCCAAAAATCTGAAATTAGATTCTTCTCTATACTATTTCGTAGCTGAATGCGGTGCGCTGACCCGTACGATTAGGATGCGCATGATTTTACCAACTATATTTGAAGCAATTGGGCCGTAGCCATTCTATTACAAGTGCTTCATAATTTTGCGAATTTTATATACCTTTTGACCAAGTGACTAACCAGCTGTTCTGACGCGATTCTTCGTGTTAAAACCGAAAATTTCGTTACCTTCCTATGAGTAGGGTTTCTTAATATTTTATCTTCGATTGAGTTAAACATCGCAGAAAGTTGGATACATACAGATGTCATAATACCTATACACTGTAGATGTTTGTCACGACGTTCTATACCGGAGTGCCTCAAGGCTTTGTCTTAGGTCCTTAATTGTTTAAGTGCTGCCAATTATAATAAACAGATGGTATTATTTTGTGCACGTGTGTCGTGGTGTGAAGTGTTATGCGTTCTAACAAGTTTATTTCATTCAACTGTTTTGATGTAGGTACTCGTATAATGTTAACATAACAGTTAAGTATATCAGTAGGTACCTACTGATTTATTTGTTTACTTATTTACTTTTCCTGTTATCTGATGAGTACGACGCATGTTAGATGGAACGATGTGAGATGTGTAACATTTAAAATTCCATGCACAACTCAGATTCTGAACGAAATTATGGACAACAGCGATTCCTGAAACGAATTCCTTCAACCACGAGCTTTTCTTGCACAGAGCTTTTTAAGCTTCTGTATCTTTCAACAACTAGGTAATTTTACCTTAGAAAGTTTTACTCAAAATGAGGCTAAGCCTAAATGCAAATGTTATCACTGACGTAGCGTTGGGCAACGCAGTGATAAAGACTGATAACAGACGACCTTCCGACAAATACCTTGTTGATGTAGCGATTAGTAAGTGTTTTGTAAGACTCTGCGGCTATATTTAGATGTTTGAAATGTTGTGTAGAATGTTTTGGACAAAATTTAATGTGATCTTGATTTTCGTTTGTAAAGGTAACGTCTATTTAAGCATGTGGTAGAATAAAGTTGTCTTTTTCAAATCGGTTGACGGCTAAGATGGAAAGCGGGTACCTAGTACTTCTGTGAGTTTAACATCTAGGTTTACTTCTGGTGACTGATGCTGCAGCAGCTTTAACAGGGAATTGGCTGACAGGACACTTAAAGAGGTTCATATAATCCGTCTCACCTTTTGATTCGATTACATGAATATTCTGCAATTTTTTTATGCAAGAAATGATTTGCCTAAATACCAAGATAGCTAGCAAGAAAGCCATTTCATTATTTTTTTTTCAGCTGAAACACTATTTGCCTATGTGATTTTTATCCAACGTAATGATTAAGTCATGCATGAATCAGTTTATTATTGATTTCGATAAAATTATCTGTAGAGCTACCTTTGAGTAATAAATAAGGCTAGATATTTGGAACCTATTTACTATGTTTGTTTCTGTTTTACATTTGACACATATTATTTCTTCGTACTGAGTGGCTATTTTCAATAACCACATTAATCATTGAAATAAAGTTATTGTCTCAGAATTTCCCAAGATTACAACATTATTTATTTATTTGAATCACCTACATACAATATGCCTCAAATTATTACCTACCACTTCTTTTTCATGATTGTTTCAGTGTAGAATTAATACATTTATTGTTGTCATCACATTGGCTTAATTGGTAATATATATATATAAGTATCACAATGTGAACCCTGTTGGGCGTAACCACAAGTGGAAGGCTGATTTAGGTTGTTTTTCGTAAAAATCTGTAGGTACTAAGGTGAGTAGCAGGTACCTACTTGTCTAGTCTAAGTATGTAAAATTATAAAGTTGGTAAATAAAACAGTTAATTTTAACAGGACTGAGACAAAACAAAAATATAGTTATGTAGGTACGCTTGTTTAAGAATCCCTATCTCGACATAATCTCTGTCAGTCCTGCTGCCTTTGTTTCAATGATGGAAACAATTGCAATATCTTAGTTAGGTACACCTTGTCTTCATTCCAATATATAAACACCTAACATTTCTAAAGGACATTGTTAATGCTGTGTCCATCAATGTCAAGCTATCGAGTCTTCTTTAGATCAAGGGCACAGTGGGTAACTAGCTCAGCGGAAGCGCGACGCATGACTGCACGTAGAAAGACCCTTTTCAATAGATTTGCATCTAAATGACTAATTAACTATGGTATCTTTGCCAATAGTCCTTTTCCTTGTTTTTCAATAAACCGTACATTACGTTAGTAGTAGGTAGTATAATTCAATATTTTCTTCGTTGTGTTTATTCTAAACTTTTCCGTTTTTACCCGCGGCTTCGCACGCGTTGTTTCTATGGAAACGTTAGAGGTTATTTCTATCCCATGGGAATAGCTATGTTTGATTTCAGGCTCAGAGCTATATCTATGCAAAATTTCAGCCCGATCGGTTCAGTCGTTATGGCGTGAAGATGTACAAAACGTTCATCAAAAAAACTTTCGCATTTATTATGTTCGTGTGATGTGATTTCTACAAGATTCTATTTGAAGTTATTTGTTATTTATTTTGGCTACTTCCTATTTGGCCACCATTCTCTCGCAATATGTCTTCGAAGATCTTAAGTTAAAGCCATTTTCGGTCGATAAAGTTATTGCTTTTGACTGCATTGCAGTGTGAAATATTTTACCTTGGATACATAATAATTAAATCAATCGATAATTTTGTAGGCCGCTTCGCAGTTCACACACTTGCAATAACTTTGTTGGTGTGCAATGCAGTTTTAATAAGAAATGTTACGGTATTTGTTTCTACAACTGCTATGGCTTCACCGCGGCATGGCATCCCTTCAAAGTCAGGAAGCGCACCAGTCAAGAACGTGATGGTCTTACAAACGAATTACATAATAGAATACTGACCAGCACCACTAGACCGCTACAATACAACAAACCCTCTTACACCCTTATGGAAAACCATGGCTCTATATATTTTGGTAGATGGAGCCAGATTTGGTAGAGCTCGTGCTAGTGCAGTTAAGGTGTGAAAGTTATTGACAGGGACAGGTCTATTGGTGATGGTCAGCAGTATTTATGCGCATAACTTTAGGGTGTCATCTGTGTAAAGATGACAAGTCAAGAGTTTGAAGTTTTTGAGGACGAGCAGCTTCAGTCACCGGCCTCGCATATTATTTTCCCTGGATGGAATGTAGAATATGCCCTTCCTCATATTTAAATTCAATTACGTATAAACATAGGCCTAACAAATAGGTCTTAGAATAATGTAAACTCAATATACTTAATCAAACTAGTTTCTGTCCACTGCTTCGTACGCGTTTTCTCGGGATAAAAACTAGCCTTTGTGTTATTCCAGGTCTAAAACTATACATCTTTGCAAAATTTCGGTCGGATTCGTTCAGTAGTCATGGCGTGAAGATGTAAAATCTTCCAAACATCCAAATTTTCGCAATAATAATGTTAGTGTGATATATCATTACATGTAAGGCGTTGAAATATAACAAACAGACAGAATTACTTTCATAAATAAGTATTGTTCCAAAATAATTTGATTGTAGTGTAAAAAACTAAAAACTTACTTCTAATATCTTATATTACACTGGTTTTATTAAGTTATGCGACAAATATTATTCCCTCTGGTATAAAACTTTAAGGGACCATTTCGGAATCATCTTCGAGAATAATCAAAATCGATCCTCACTTGACGGAAAAATTTAAATAAAACCAAACATAGAAACTCTTCCTTTTTTCGAAGTAGATTAATAAAATAATTATAATCACCACCTTGAAATCAGGTTCTTTCTAATCCAAGTTCTGGAAATTCTTACAAACTTCTTCCACACGCGTGGCTAGGCTGGGTGTAGTGAAAACACTGCCGGATGGAGCCAAAGTCAACGCATAATTAGTCTCTCTCCCTGATATGACAGATCTGTTTCACAAGCCTTCGTCAATTCATATAATTAACGAACTTTCGTCGCCACAAAAGGAGCGTGGCTTAAACCTATGTGAAGCGTGGGGTACTGTCGAGGTAAAAAACGGTTTTTATCGTTGAGGGTGATAAGCGAGGATAACGTGGATCAGTTTTATTCAAAGTTTTTTCACAACTATAGTATATATTAAAATAATTATAAATAATGCTGGACAATCGACACAGTATCATTTAAGCCCCAAGCTGAGTAAAGCTTGTGTTATGCGTACTAGATGACTGATATACTTAAAACAATATACTAAATAGATAGATATTGTTTTACTATACATAGAAAATACCCGGAACAAATGTTTGCAGATCGTACATACTTCGAATCCTTTAGTTTAACCTGCTTTTTTTTTAAGTTTTTTAGGCTAAATACTATGTCCTTGGGAATTAAATTTTCACCACATACCACTTGTGGCCCTTGTGAGACCAACTCAGAATTGCTTCTAAAAAACTGCAAACGAATCTTCCAAAATGGTCGATAAATGACGGAGAAATCGACAAACATACATAAACAAATAGTCAAATACACAGACGAACACAGAACCTCCTCCTTTTTTCGAAGTCGGTTAAAAATTATATTTGATTTTTAATTCTTCTTATAATCCCGTACTATTTATATTATATTGTCTGTCTCTCCTGACTAAACCATTGATTTCCCTGTCAGTACCAAAAACACCATGCTTCCTTACAAGGATCGTCCAATAAATATGGGGCATTGGGCAATGGCTGCCCAAGGTCATGGCTGGTCCCCTGCTATTACACCATTACACCTTGGTAGACGCCTTTTAAGAAAATAAGATTGACGTTTCCCTCTATTACAACACGATTTATACTATGATCCATCTGAGTAGTAGGTAGATCAGTAATTAAGGTTCCCATAACACAAGCTCTGCTTACCTTGGCTCCAGGTGATGCTGTGGAAAATTACTAGTACCTATTTTTAATATGGATAAGTTGAGCTAACTCCTGACCTGTAGGTGTAGATGGTTTGCAATAGTCTGCAGTCAGCTTAATTGTTTCAATTGTAAATACTTACTAGTTTTATTTGCTTCTATTATTTGATTGTAATTTTCTTTATACTACACCTGCTCGGAAAGTGACTTATTCCTTTTCTATACTTGAGCAAAAAAGTACGTCATTGCAGGCGTACTAGAATACGGGTCATAAAGCTCTATGGAATTTCATTTCTCACGCGTTTGCCGGGAGAGAATAATGTATGGAAATCCATTTCTAACGCGCTATTTTATTTAATTTTCTGAAATTTCAGCCTTTAGCTATGGTTATTTGTATTATAGGTTAAACTACAAAAAGTTTTCACTCCGAGTCTGCCATATGATATCGCCATCTTCCATTCTCGGAACAGTAATTCAAAAAAAGAACCAAGTGCATGAGGCATATGTGGGAATTTCTTCGAAATTTACGTTTGAGTTAGGTAATTTTATTAATTCTACAGAATGTCGTCGAGTGACAGTGAAGATTTTATGAAACCGCCAGTAATAAAAGAAACTGCTCAAGCAGTGATTGGGAACCTGTTACCCAAGAAATCCAGAAATAAATACAAGACTTATGAAGATTTCGTGTATCGAAAAAACAGAAGAGTGCAACTTCTTTTCCGGAAAATGTTTTATTTTCCTCGTAGGTGTAGTATAAAGCACTATGTATCACTCAGGAGAAAGTGCGATTCCTGCCTCACGTGTTCTAAGGCACACACTCGATAGGAATCAGTCACTTTCTCACCTCGGTGAACAATGTACTATTGTATGAAAGGATCTGCATTATCAAGGAGCTCTATCCTTTCATACACCCAAGTCTGTTCAGCAAATTAATGACCGACATGTCTAGCAGATATCTCATTCTGAGCTTTATATACGACTTCACAAGGCGTATTGTTTTTAGGGTTCATGTAGGTAATATGTGAGATTTTTTTACTCACCCATTACTTTTAATTACCTGAGCAGACTTGGATGTATGTGGTACTTATCGCTAGAATCCTTACATCATCCCGGAAGACACAGACAGACTATATTTTGTTGATAAAGTTGATCTGTTTTCTTTTATTATAAAAAGAGCCTAGATCTTGTCGGTGTAATGATGCAATTTCCTTCACTTTTATCTCTCCAACGCAATGTATTTTACTTCCTTATTCGACACGACAGCGACTTTTTCTTTGATATTCCTTGATATGACTCATATAGCAAATTTTTGTCTTCCCTTTCCTCGTCTTCCTTCTACTTTTCCTTCTATGATTTTACTTATGAAGTTGTAATGTCCAATCATTTGCCTCTTCTGTTTTGAATAGTGTTCAACAAAAACGCAAAATTTTCTCCCCAACACTTTTCAACAACTCAATACTACTCAACCTTCTCCGTCCAGCTAATCCTTTCCATCCTCTGTTTTTCTATTTTTGTGAAATAAGCTTCTTGCACGAAATATCATACATTTCTCACGATATGATACTTACGGAGAGTGTGCGTCATATGTAGGTGTGTACTACTTTTCACCGTGGTGTCCGTCGAAATCAACTTAATGTAGTTAAGTACGGTCAGTTGCAGAAGTAGGTTTAAGTATGCTACTTGTGACAGAGTTAAAGCGAAAGTGTAGGTATAGATAATGTGCTTAAAAATTGCAAGTACTGTTGTGTAAGTTTTGGTAACCTTGTGTGACATTTTGTTAATACCTAAGTACAGTGAGGTAAACGGCCATAGAATTTACCTACATTGAATGCTTTAGAATTTAGATCCTAAATTGGGTTCCTAAATTCTAGAGCTCTTGTATCGACTAGCATCTAATTGAGAATTCTAGAATTAGGTATCTTCAAATTCAATTCTATAATTTATTTTTCCCACTTCATCATCATCATCTATCCCAAACTAAGAAAATTTTGTGTTAGTTGCCTATCATTTCACGTAAAACAGCCAAATAATTTAGAGAGACACAGAAATAACAAAGCTTTTCCTTTTGTGTTTGTTGATCTGTTAGCTCGACCTTCGGCTAAGTTTCCCGCAGAACAAACATAGGAGAGGTCAGGAGGTCTCAATGTCATAGAAAACAAACAAGCGTTCACTTTCACAGCTCCACTCTATGGTTCCACTCCATGTCCATCCCACGTGAGGAAAACTTTGGTGAAATCAAAAGTACATTACTAATTCAAGACAACATTTGAATTGATAACTTTCGTTGTATTTTGAGCCTCTGGATCTTCTATTCTAGTATTGGTGGGAAAACATCCTAAATCAAAGAACCCAGGTGATTTGGTTTTGTTTGTTTCTAACTTTTTTATAAAGAAACTCCTCCTAATGTCAGTAACAGCATCAACAACTAAACAATAATATAGAAGTTATCATCTTTGTTTTCAATATAAGCTACAATTTCCATGACTTTAAAACTTGCTTTTTCCAGGTGAGGGTAGACAAAATAATAATCCTCCTATCGAGCCCAACTATTTAGCTCTTCAACTCTTTAGCTAATTCCAGAATACGTAAAATGAAAAATAAAACGCTCAAGCAAAATGTTAGCCTAAAAAATTTCTTCGATCCGTTTCGGAGGGGAAAACAGGCGCAACAAACAAAAATAATAATAAGGTCGGAATATCTAGCGCGTTATTGCACTAACAGGGTCTGAAGTCTCGCTCAGCTTGCATAGTGTAGAAAGAGATGGCCTCTGTTTCAACGCAGAAAGACAGCTGTTAGCCATTTAGCGCTTTGACGGAGAAATAGGTACATGCTGAAATGAACTTTTTTGCGTTGATGCTAGAACCTAAAATTATTTCCCGGCCCAGAAATATAGGTCAGAAAGGCTAATGTATTTTGACTATTAGTCTGAGAGGCTCAGATCTGTAGATGTAAAGCAGCGGGTAAATACCGGTGGACACCCAAAGCCCGCTGCCAGTAAAAAACGGTAATAGCCGGACTGTGGAACAAGGATAGGTGGTTTATAAAAATCGTTTTGGGGTGGGTTTTACGCATACAATACAAATACATACATATACATTACAAATACAAATACATACAAATCATCACCCAAATTATTTGTATTTAATCTTGATATTTATATGTAAGTAATTCAGTTATTTGAGCGTCTGGTCGACGCGACGCGTGACCCGAGAGCTGGTGGGTATCTGGCGCAGCGCATCAGCATTGCCATACAGCGGGGCAATGCAGCCAGCGCGTCTTGGGGACGCTTCCGACTGGTATTGATATGGATCAGTTGAGCTACCTGTAGATTATTTGCAACAGTCTGCAGTTAGCTTAATTGTTTCAATTGTAAATACTAGTTCTAATTTGTTTTTATTATTGAATTGTCATTTTCTTTGTCATTAAAGAATGTAATTCAACATTATCAATAAAATAAAATTAAATAAATAAGCCCTGGCGATAAAGTATATATGAAAATAAAATGTAGGTATTTTCACCGCTTATTTTTTGTTTTTTTTCTTTTGTTTATATGTATATGTATGGTTGCTCTGCAATGGTATAAAATTATGTGAAAATCGATGCAACCGATATAAGTAGGTAAAATCAAAATCAAAAGGTACCGGTGATGTATATACTCTTAGCTTCCTAACCATTAAGTTCCGAACTCGACCAATAATAATTACCTTTCACGATTACCCTCAGATTGAATGATTACTGATATGCATATAAAGCCCTGGGGTTGTATAGGTGTCCAGCGTTTACAGCTGGTGTACACCAATTGGCGACGACCGTTGTGGCGCGGTGGGCGAAGGTCCGCCTGCGACTCAGGAGGTTGCGGATTCGATTCCTGCCTAGAGAAAAATGTTTGTACGAACTGCAAATATTTGTTCCGAGAGTTCTGGGTATTTTCTATGTATAATAAAAAATATCTATCTATGTATGTATTGTATTAAGTATATCAGTCATCTAGTACCCATAACATAAGCTCTGCTTTTATTGGGGCTAGATGATGCTGTGTGGGTTGTCCAGCATTATTATTATTATTATTAGTGAAAACCCTTGCAAGCCAGCTTCGCATCTCTACTTAGGTCCAATAGACGGTAGCTGATGATGACAAAAATAGGATTGAACTTTCATTGGAATAGATTACGTCATGTTACGATTGCATTAATTATCGCATTAAGTCATAGAAAGCAAGACAATGGTGGCCCTTGAATAACTAGTAGTTACTTTAAGGTGCGGTTACACTATTGTACGAGTCACCGGGCCTTAATGCGTCGTTGGTGGTGCCTTTAGCTTTGGTACTGACGGTACCCCTGAAGGTCTTTACTACTTGACCTTTGCATTGGCCTACTTTTCTGGTTATCCGCTAAACAAAAGTTCGATGTCTCGACTGGACTTCTTTCACAAGTGGACAAGAAATTGAAGTGAAGAGAATCAATTAACACATTATTTCTTATTTGATAATAATTTAGTTTAAAATTTAACTTGTCTGTGAATAGAATATAAGTAATTAATTTTGTTATTTTTTTATTTTCCGGATACGGATATCCTCCTGCTTTGTACGCACATGTTCACAGCTGGACGTGTTCCCCAAACAAGGAGGGTTTCGTCATAA
The DNA here is from genome assembly GCA_963662085.1 of Eupithecia inturbata. Lineage (NCBI taxonomy): Eukaryota > Metazoa > Arthropoda > Insecta > Lepidoptera > Geometridae > Eupithecia > Eupithecia inturbata. Next base: position 762,839 of record OY759196.1, on the reverse strand, counting down.
TCACCACGCTTGGCAGACTTGGCTGCTTTCTCTGGTAGTTTCCTTATCCACCCAAAGGTTTCCTGGAAGAAATCGCTTCCAAGCGATAAGGCCGTCCATTGTAGGTTCCCTTTCTATTCTATGTTAATGTCTACGTTTTTTATTTAATTTTGTGGTGTACAATAAAGAGTATTGTATTGTATTTCCATTAGTCGGCTCTCACGACATCCACGGGTTGAGTAGAAGGGGTTGATTTTTACTGAATGTATATAAATAATTAAAGACTTAGGAGGCATTACAAATCACATTTTACATTTCTTAGAAATTATTGCGTTCTGAATTTAAATAAACAGATTGTAAGCAAAAATTTACACCTAAAAATTTGTGTAAACAATATCGTAATTGTCTATTTAGGTATTTTATCGAAATTAAGGGAACATGGCAGAGCGTTTCAGAAGTGAACGTGAACTGATCGATTTCACTCGTTCTATTACGAAATTTAATAGGATACTCATCTTGTTAAGGTATTCTTTTACCCCGACAGTAGAGGGTGTTTTAAGTTTGACGTGTCTGTGGCGTCGTAAGTCCTAAATGGATGAATTTAGATTTAGTTCTTGATTGTTTGAAAGGTAACTTGATCGAGCGATTTCTTATTGTCTGAAGAAAATCTGTGAACGCCATTTCCTAAATCTACATTGATAATGGAAATGGCTTGTAAATAGCGTACATTACCTATTACCTGTAATCTGAAAGAGTTTTTTGATAGCTAGTTAGCAGTAATCTAGATCTTTTCTAGACTAGGAATTAAGAAATTAAGACCTTTAATCACCTAGATTTGCTGTGTACCTACCCGAACAATTTCATAACATTGATATGTTAAAGTATTATTGTTTGTCCGAAATGGATAAAATTGTTGATACCTACTTTAAGTTAAAGTAGGTATCAACCTTTTTATCCACTTTTAACAATTTCATCCTTCCAAATCGTTGGTCTTAAAACAAGTTAAAGTTTTTAACTTGATATAAGACCTTTACTTATGTACGATCTACACAATTTTACAATGAAAATGTTCTTATTCTTATTCGTGCAGAATTTTTGTAGAATTAGTTGTTTTAGATTACCCACATTGATTGATAACATCTGCTGCTTAATAATCTAACGACTTGTTAATTAGCGAACAAACGCATTTACAACATCCTGTCGAGAGAAAAACAGACATGATTTGTTCATATTAAAATCAATTTAATTAGCTTTGTAAACAACTTAGCTGTTATGTTAAGTTGGATGTGCTTAGCTTTTTGTTGGGAATCAATCATCGATTGTCATGTTAGGAATTATTTCTTTACATGGTGTTTTTATGTACTTCTTATTACGGTTTTTTCTAAGCCTCGTCCTTAGGTACAGTTAAGTGGTTGATGCTTTGTTGGTAATTATCAATAATTAGTACTACTATTTATATTGCTTCTAAATCCTGTAGAAGCTTACTTGCGGCGCCGCCGTGACATATCATTTTTATTCAGGAACCTTAGATTCGTTATTTTACTTTCCAGTTGTTGTCGTTGTCATGTTTGCTATCATACCTCGAGAAAAAAAAACTACGACACACAATGTATGAAATGAATTAATGCAAAATATTGCGGGTGTAATGTAGATACTCATTGTTTGCAAATTTTTATTTGTGTAGTTAACGAGGTTTCGACATCAAGGCAGTGGGTGGTAGATATTTAATTAGATCACTCAATTATACTCAGACAGTGATTCCGTAAGAGCTCGACGTACGACGCCTGGGACTCTGACGGACATAATGCTGAGTTGACGTTTTTTTTACCTCGCACAAAAATAAACGAATAAATAAAAATAACCCTTGATGTGAAAGAGAGGCAAGATGAGTATGAAATGCTTATAATTTTCCTAAGCGCGTTGTTTAATTGAGTACGGCTTTAGTGGACATTTATATCTTGTTCATTTAGCTTTAACTGATGATAATAGAGTACGTTTGTTATGTCTTACTACAAATAAAATATTGTCTGTGTCTAAACTATCAAAAACCAAAATTGACTCTACATTGTAGCTAGAGCGACCGTTTAGTTCCTAAATGTCGATCGGCAAGTCAGTGCTTTCTTCACTAAGTTCTAAAGATAAGAAGGTAAGATTCGTAAGATTAAATATCAGCTTCCGCATGTCGTCACAAGTCAACGACCGTTTTTATGGTCTATATCAAAGATAGCAGGTTCGATAACCGGTCGACACAATGCGTTCACAGTTTGTTATGAATGAACATTTATGAATTTATGATCAATACCTCAATGCCAAATATCTTCAAATCTTAAGTAAGTGGTTTGTGTCCTCGCATTCTTATTGAATTGTTGTTTTGGTTGCATCCATAAGACGACATCTGTGTCGAAGCGCGGGAAGGTCCGCCCGTGACGCAGGAGGTTGTGGGTTCAATTCCCGCCTCAGGACAAATGTTTGTACGATCTGCAGATATTTGTCCTGGGTGTTCTGGGTGTTTTTTGTGTTGGTATGTAAAACATATTTATCTATGTACCTAATGCATTGTACTAAAATCAGTTCTAGTACGCAAAATACAAGCTCTGCTTAGCTAGGGGCTAGATGATGTTGTGTGGATTCTCCAGCATTATATTATTTATTTTGCTTGTTGTTTATTCACTTCAGCGTTGATGCTATTGGATAGAAAATTAAAGAAGGTAAAAATGAAAACACTCCTATCTAGTAGGTAGACTTAGTTCAAAAGTAGTGAGGTTCCTTTGAATTGATACTCCTCTCCTAATCACTAATACCGGTATATTTACCATGACTTGTGTTATTTTAAGTTTTCAATATTTCGGCACAGTTGCATGCGCCATGCATCAGTCATGGCGGAGCATCTTCTCGAGTCTGGTTCAAACCACTGGATCGAGTTACTGAATCCACAAGTAATCTCAACAGAGCGACAACATACCAAAAATCGTACAGGAGGCCATTGAGATTTCAAAAAAAAAAGAACTTTGACAGAGAAGAAGGTTTCCAACTATCTGGAATCTGGAACCCTGTTGTGAGAATGTGTAAAAACCGAAGAATTGTTGTATGACTCATCACTGACCACGGCATCTGAACGCGACCCTGTGCGTTCAGATGTGTCGTGATCAAGTTGCGTTCGATAATAAAACCGGTAGTAAATAGATGTCATTTTCGTAGAATACAAAAGAGGAGAGTATAATATCTGTCAATAAAAACTCACTCGCAGTGACTTCAGTTATTCCGCGATCACGGCGCATGCAACTGGGCCGATATATTGGAAAACTCAAAACTATATTTGAAAAGATTATGGAAATATTTTAGATTCGCTATTTTTACAAAGCCATCAGAAATAGTTTTAATAGTGATGTGACCAACCAAAGTTTTGTAAAGACGTCTGTGAAGACGTGTGTTTTTATACGAATAAATGCCAAAACTCTATGCTTTTTAAAATAAAATTTAGCAGTGATTTAGCAGCGATTTGTGTTGTCCTGGATCTAGATTATTACTTTTACTTTTTATTCGCCTCCTAGGTGCATTGGGAATACAGAATAAAAACGTAAGTCAAATAATCATTATCGTAAACACGGAAGCGCATGGTGATGCTGATGTTTGACGACCTCCCATCGTGAAGGCACTCGGCGCTTGCTTATCGTGCCTCAGTAATTCACCTCAATGTTACTTGTTACCGTTTTCTTATTCCGTGTTACCTACATTACATACATTACGTAACATAACGCATCACACTTATGTTATAAGTGCGAGAGTTTGAATGTTTGATAGTTCTTCATCCAAACTACTGAATGGATCAGACGAAATGTTGTACTTACCTATACCTACGTGTTCTTCCAGATTTGTGATAAAGTTTATCAAAAATACCTAAATAGTTAATGAACTAAATGTCCAACTCTTTAGACAGTAACTGAAAATGTTATTAATTTGCAAGTGTTATTTAAATTCTATTATTGCACGTCATTAAACTCTGAAATATTTTTGCACACCGACTACGGTCAGGCCTGTTGATTCACAAAATGTATTTACCTGTTAACTTTCATAATACACTTTTTTGACAAATAAAAATTTTTTATCTTTATCTTTGGGATATAATAAAGGTTTTTTTATTCCGGAAAAAGCGTAATTTTAAAGGAACTAATAAGACTTTCTTGGCTGTCTTTGCATCATTAAAACGAACACAAAACAAAGTTGCATCTTCAAGCCGTTACTTAATGATTTTACTGTTTCTTTTTCACAGCTTTTGGAAAATGAGGGCAATTGGTTTGTTTAAGCTCAGCCTCTCAGAACTGCAATATAAACTTTATCTTCTAAGAAATAAAGACTAGACATCGGTCGAGTGTATGTGGTGTACAGAACTTGACCAAAGCATTTGTTTGCAATTGGTAGTAAGAGGTAACAACTTATGCTATTAGCGCTAATTAAAACGCACGAAACTGTCAATTGATTCCCAATTACAACTTGTTTAGGAAAATATCAAGGTTGCTTAAGAAACTGGGTTACTAAAGGTCAACTAATTGTAATCAAACCTAAAGAGTGAGTCAATTATCCTCTTCGATCAACAATACTCCTATCTATATAATGTAATTCTATTAAGTTCATCAGTCATCTAGTACTTATAACACAAGCTCTGCGTAGCTTGGGGCTAGATGATGCTGTGTGGATTGTCCAGCATTATTTATTTATATTTATTTATACCAACTGACAGTGCCAGTTGGTATTGTTGATCGGAGATTATCATAATCGTTTGGAATAGATTTATGCTTTTTATTAATACCTTAGAATTAGATAAAACTATTGTATGCGTGAGTACGAAACTGTTGGGCAGTTTGCAGCCAGAGTGATCTTTAAAGTATATTTAATTGTACCTATTGAAAAGCTCTGTCCATCATTTCCTTTCATCTGGATGAAGGTGTCACCATAATATGTTTAGGCTATCACCAGGGAAATACCAGGTATGAGCCATAACACATACACTAGTCAAGCTCGATGTAGAATGTTTGTAAACAAACCGCGACCAAATAACTAAAACTCACTTGCTTGACGTCGAGTTTAAGATATAATTGTAAGTAATTTAAGCTCAATCAACCGATAATTCAACGTCTCCAATCCAAGCTCAATGTTTGGTATTTGGATGATGGAACTTTAGGTGGAGAGCCTCACACAGTTTTTGATGATCTAAAAATCATCACAGATGAATTTCGAAAAATAGGTTTGGAATTAAATTTTTCAAAGTGCGAGCTTTTTATTTCGGGCTCATGTGTAGACAAAAACAATATCATTTGAAAATTCAATAGTTTAGCCCCCAACATAACAGTTGTTGATAAATGTTCACTTCGCCTCCTTGGTTCACCAATTCTTGATGAGTCTTTTCAGTCCTTTGTAGACGAGAAAATTCAAAATTTCAACAAAACTTCGGACAGATTGCTCAAAATTAATAGCCATATGGCTTTTACAATAATTCGGTTTTGTCTTTTTGTACCTAAATTTACGTATTCTTTGAGATGTAGTCAACTGTGGAAACACAGTGAGCTCTTGGAAGGCTTAGACAACATAATAAAGAATACTCTATCATCGGTTTTGAATGTCGATTTAGATGACAAGGCATGGTCGCAGCCTCGCAGGCCTCCCTGCCTGTCAAATTGGGAGGCTTAGGTATACGCAAAATTTCAAGTGTAGCCCTTCCAGCGTTCCTGTCTTCCGTCTACAGCACTAGTTCTTTAGTTGAAAAAATTTTAAAGTCATCTTGTTTGGTCCCACCTGGAGTTTCATTCAAAATTTCATTTTTAGATGAAGCTCGAACGGCTTGGCATAATGCTTGCCCTAATGCTGCTCCCCCAAAATCACTTTTGTCTCAACGGTAATGGGACGGGCCTCTGTGTGAGTTGACACGGAACAGTTTGTTACAAACGTGCTCCAGCTCTGCGGATCGTGCCCGTCTCCTGGCCGTTTCTAAATGGGAGTCAGGACATTGGTTGCAAGCATTTCCTTCATTTAACACTGGCACTTTATTGGATCCCGTAACTTTCCGTATCGCAACATGTCTTCGGTTGGGTGCAATGTGTGGCGCGCCTCATCAATGCAAGTGCGGTACTGCTGTCGAACAGCTTGGTCATCACGGATTATCGTGTACCAGGGCCGCCGGTCGGATATCTCGTCATGCCAGCCTCAACGACGTCATCTGGCGGGCCTTTGTCACCGCTAACGTACCAGCTATTCTCGAACCGAATGCTCTGTTGCGTGACGATGGTAAGAGGCCTGACGGCATGACACTAGTCCCATGGAAGTTGGGGAGGCCCATTGTGTGGGACGCTACATGCGTCGACACACTTGCGCCTTCCCATATTCCGAGGACATCCGTAAGGGCTGGTGCGGCGGCAGATTTGGCCGAGGATCTCAAGAGACGCAAATATGCAGGTCTCGACAGAGCCTACATATTTGCTCCCTTTGGGGTCGAGACCCTAGGTCCGTGGGGTACCGAGGCTCTCCGGGTTTTTAAAAAGTTATCTGAGCGTCTTGTCGACGCGACGCGTGACCCGAGAGCTGGCGGATATCTGGCGCAGCGCATCACCATTGCCATACAGCGGGGCAATGCAGCCAGCGTCTTGGGGACGCTTCCGACTGGTATTGATATGGACCAGTTGAGCTACCTGTAGATTGTTTGCAACAGTCTGCAGTTAGCTTAATTGTTTCAATTGTAAATACTAGTTCTAATTTGTTTTGATTATTGAATTGTAATTTTCTTTGTCAATAAAGATTTAAAAAAAAGAAAAAAAAAGTAATTTATTAAATGAAGTAGGTATCTCAAATCGACAAGTAATGTAAATTGCGTATAAAAAAGACGCGGTAACAGAATTAATTTTAGGTTAAGTATGTTTACAAACATTCTACATCGAGTTTAGCTAGTGTATAGGTATCAGGTCGATGACGGATGCGGGCAATGAGTATTTATTGTGCGCTATCAATAATCAATAATCTATTGTAGTGCACATTAAATTTTTCGCCTGCGTTTTTTTTTTATTTGTTTATATTAAACTTTTTTTACATACTTATGCTACAGCTAAATAAACAGTTGATCGGTTTGTCCGTCAGCCTCAGTCTCTATGGTAAGTATATTAACTAATTAATACAACAAACTCGTACACTTATCATAGGCTAATAAATACAATAACCTTAACCTGTGTTTGCGCATACACTTGTGCACTATAATATGTCCTGTGCACCTGGCTAGTCTCCGTTGAGACTGGCCACCGTGGCCGAAGATTCGGCTAAGAGGACGTCATCATTAGTGTAAAAAAACATCAGATTAAGATCAGCGCTCATCTTTACATAACGGTTGCTACTGTAAGACTACCGAGTACAAGCTATGCGCATGCGCACACGTCGCAGGCTGCATAGGGAGCCGCCTTTGAACCGCTTCTGATAAACCCTGTGCTTATAAGTAGAGAAACCGCGTTTAGATGCATAAGTATCGCTAATTTGTCGCTAAATGTGCAGGCAATTTGTTACTAAATAGCAAACTACTTTTCTTTTGCTGGATATTTCACACATAATCTGCCGTAAGCAGAGCTTGTCGTGGGAAACAAATATAAATTAATACTTATGTATGTACATACTGTACTTGATTCTAGAATCCTACATATTTTTTTGTAAATAAAGGGATTACTACAAAATCAAAGAAAATTGGTGTTTTTTTTTAATGGCAAACACACTGAGCAAATAGTGTAATCGTAAGTTTTATAGAATTGTTGGTTCTGAAAGCTTCATTAATCGTTTCAAATCGGTTCAAAATTATTCGTTTTCAAACTCGCATTTGAACCTTTTTCGGTTTGCTTGTACAATATTATTAGTATTATTTAGCGGGTATTATCGCGTTTATTTACCTATTTTTCCCGACGTTTCAACAGGTTTACACACCCCGTCCACGACCACGACGGTGTATAAGCCTGAAAAAATAGTTGTAAAAATTTTAATATGTACCTACCTAATACTAAATCTTGTTTTTTGTTTTCCAGATGTCCTAATGTTGTGCTGCCGGTAATAATTGTAAGTACCTACCATTTACTAGAAGTTTAATAACATTCCTTGTTTTTACAAATAAGTTGTTCCCTAAACAAATTAGGGAAAAATTAAAATGTATTGACAAAACAAACAAATTAAATTATTATAAAAATAATAAAATGGGAAAATAACTTGATGGTCCTTGCGGATCCCTAAAACTCCCATTCACTTATGGTTATTTTAAACTCAGACTAAACCAAGGTTAAACACATTAACTAGCTCTATGCCACATGACCATTTAAACCCTGGCCATTTATGTCCATGTCCAAATAAGGGTTTGCTTCCTAGTTGGTTTGAATGAGACTAGACCATTATGGTCTTACCTATTTGTTTTGACCATGTGCTCAGGGTAATTTGAACTGCATTCATGGGTTTAATGATTTATTTATTACTGGAGGTACCTACTGGTTTTAAATAAAATGTGTAGATGCTAGCGTCGGCCGTGACTTTCCAGGTTACATATTTTCTAATCCCCATGCAAAATTTTAAAATCACTTACAGCGGCTTACCTATTTGTTTTGACCATGTGCTCAGGGTAATTTGAACTGCATTCATGGGTTTAATGATTTATTTATTACTGGAGGTACCTACTGGTTTTAAATAAAATGTGTAGATGCTAGCGTCGGCCGTGACTTTCCAGGTTACATATTTTCTAATCCCCATGCAAAATTTTAAAATCACTTACAGCGGCTTTAGAGCTTTCCGGATTTTTTCTAAGAATAAAAAGTAGCTTTACATTATTCCAGATATAGTTCTAGAACTACATCTACGAGAAAATGCAGCAGGATTCGTTCAGCTGTTTTGACATTGCTCGTGCACAAAAGAATCACACAATTCTCAAACTTTCATCTCTTTAATACTACAGGATTCGGTCCATCACTTTACGGGATCAAAACGAAAGCCTCAAAACAAACAAAGCTTAATTCCAGCAGTGGAATAGCTGATAATGATGATAGGCTAGACAATAGTCAGATGACATCACAAATCACAATGCAGTTCAATGAACATGTTGGTAGCGCATTCGGACGCAAGTGCCCACTTCCGGTCGTCTAGGGCTGCCACTCGCTCCTCGGAGACTGTTCAAACTAATAGGTAAGATAGATACTGAAGTGACGGTGATTCAAGTTTTAAGAATAATAAGTAATCTTTTGGTGCTTGTGGTACTATAATATTAATTTCTATATTAAGTAACAAAACTTGCCAAAGGAACTTAAATTAACGAATAACTATTTATTTAAGATCGAATTGTTTAAATGGCTGAATGATAGGAATTTTTATGACTTTTAAATCTAAAATTATAATTGTATTATTGCATCCTAGGCCATAGCGAGACATGAGCACATTATTTGTTTGTTACCAAGTTTGACGCAATTAAATATTTGAAATAATGTATCTTGAATCTAAGCATAGCTGTATTTGGTTTGATTGCCGCTGAAATAACAGGCATATTAGATGCAAGATAAACCTTAACCAAAATTGTAAAGTTTTAGTGGACAGTAAAAGTGGACTTTTATTAGCTTCCAAAGAAATTATGTGCACGCGGCTGACTACGCACAATGACTTATTTTTCTGTCCCATTTTTTAAGTACTGAAAACGCAGCCGGTTTTTTGACGAAACATGGGCAATCCTCGTGACCTGTGAGATAATACTTTGTTAGGCGAGGGTTACTAATTAGCATAAGGTTAGTTTTTCGTTTGTGGCGTCAAGTAGCGTAAAAAATCTAATCATGCGCCAGCCCTGCGAACGGTAGACAAGAAAAACAATAGGTCGTTGTAATATCATTACGGCGCGCCCTTTGTCACTAAACGGTCAGTCGTGACTACTCGTGACTGGCCAAATAAGTGACCGATGCTGCGTCATTCCTCAAAGTATCTACTATAAGGGTCACTTTCCACTACAGATGTGCTTCGTTGCTAAGCGGCAGTTTAGTAGTAATATAGCTATGAAAATCAAGGGATTCTATTCTTTGATGCCCAGACTCCATCGTCATTTCATAATTTTATTTCAAACACTACTACTTACATTACGTGTAGCTTCTCAATTAGTTTTCTTAAAATATATTTCTTGGGGAAAACTTAAATTCAAAGTGCTTTATTTTCTTTAGACCTTACAGGACTCTTGGACACGTGCAAAATTCAAATTATATAAGTAAGCCTTTTTACAAAGGATATGTTGACAATTTGTTTGAATTTATTTATTGATATTTTTTTCAAATGGTCGTTGAGATCCGCGGGCGTAAAACGAAACAAATTTCTGATTAGTTTTTGTGCAAACGCTACCTTTATGTGAGTGACATAAGACTCGGTTTTGCACAAAGATGAATCAGAAACTTTGCTTTTTGTTTTCCGAGTAGGCCCCCTGTTTTCAACCCCGTCGAGTTGAGCTCCCAAAAAGCAGATAAGATTTTTGCTGATATTTGAAAAGGTTGTTCAAGTGCGTCTGATTTTTATTTTGAAGGATCTGTTCCCATTTATAATTTACTATTGATCTACAAATACATTTAATTTAAATATGCAAAATATGAAATATGTTTTTTTAAATATGTAGCTACCTACCTAAGCACGTCCGTTCTTCAGGTGAGCATAACCCACCTATTTTTTTATTCTGTCGTGTTCCTTGATCAAAACCATTTATTTCCCAGTTCTAATTCGAAACGGAACCCTAAAAACTTATTAGATTGCTACTAACATCGATGCAAACTACTTAAACCTACCTATAGATAATAGATGAATGCCCATACCAGCGCGCGCGCAGGCAGCCAGCTCGATTATAAATACGTTGCATAATAAACTGGCTCTCAAGGTCTCTGTCGATGCGCAAACAAGCAGGGTACAGTTGAGCTGTGGTTCTGTAGCTTTTATTGGCACGATTTATCTTTTTTAAGGTTCCGTAGCTAAACAATTAATTTAATTTAATTCTTTCAAGCTTATTTTAGATTTTGATGTCTTTAGTGTGTACGTTTCCAAAGTTACCTCCTCAAATCGGAGGTGTAATAGATGCTGATAGATAGTGATAATGCTGATGCAAAATAATCTTCTTATCATTATTTTCAGAACTTTTTACGTAACCCAAAATGTCAATAATTTTAAAACATGAGGCCGTGGTGGACTTGTCAAAATTTCAGGTGGCCTTATTACCCAGCAGTGGGCAAAATCCCACTGCAAATGACGATGATGAGACCCTTCTTAGCTTCTCACGCAACAAATTGATGATGATCAGCCATTGCAAGTATTCAGCTTAGTCACCGGAAAAGCGCTGCTACAAATAATAAAATCGGGGAATTGTCTCTTGAGATTGAATTTCAACAAGAATGAATGAATGATAGAATGAACACTTTATTGTACAAATAGAAAAAAAATATCTTAGGTAACTTTATCTAAGTCGATTAAAAAACAATACAAGAGGCGGCCTTATTGCTTAAAGCTATTTGTTCCAGGCAACCTTATTACAATAAAAAAGAGTTCGTAGCAGCATCGTTCGTAGTTCGCACAGATTTTAGGAGAAAACAGTAAAAAAGTTTTATCAATATAATGCATATAATACATGTACGGGGTTATATATATATATTAGGTCCTTACATATGAAATTGGCGTTTTGTATGGGAGGAACAAAAAGTCGAATATTTTTTAATATAATATATTTAATTAATCAAAGTATGAACCATTATTTTCTATGCACTTTTGCCATCTTATAGGTAGTTCATTGATCCCTTTACTAAAAAAACCAGTCGGACGGGAATCAATAAAATCTTTGAAGGCGATTTGGACTGCCCCATCGGAGTTGAATTTTTTCCCTTGCAAGAAGTTATCCAAATTTCGAAAAAAATGGTAATCTGTTGGAGCAAGGTCCGAGGAGTACGGAGGATGTCTTAGACTTTCCAATTGAAGCTCTTCTAATTTAGTAGCCGTCTGTTGCGCAGTGTGTGGTCTAGCGTTGTCGTGAAGCAGCAGTGGCGTGGAGCGATTGACCAGCCTAGGTTGTTTAGCCGCTAGCTTTTCCATCATGGTTTGCAATTGCTGACAATAGACATCAGCCGTAATAGTCTGGCCAGATTTGAGAAAACTGTAATGAACAATACCGGCACTAGTCCACCAAACGCTTACAAGTAACTTTTTTGGGGTTAATTTTCGCTTGGGGCAGGATTTGGCTGGCTGGCCAGGATCCAACCATTGCGCTGAGCGCTTCCGATTATCGTAAAGAACCCATTTTTCATCACAGGTAATGATTCGGTTTAAAATACCTTCATTATTGTGCCGGTTTAGTAATGTAACGCAGCAGTCGACGCGCGTTTGCCGGTTTGCTTCAGTCAATTCGTGAGGTACCCACCTTTCAAGCTTTTTAATCTTCCCAATTTGCTTCAAGTGAATTAAAACAGTTTTATCACTAACATCGCAGCCTGCAGCTAACTCGGACGTGGTTTGCGATGGATCCGCTTCCACAATAGCCTTCAACTCTTCATTATCAACTTGAGTCTCAGGCCGTCCACGGGGCTTGTTCTGCAGGTCAAAATTTCCAGAACGAAAACGTTGGAACCAAAAACGAACTGTGTTTTCTTTTGCAACACGACCGCCATACACATCATTCACCCTTCGAGTTGTTTCCGCAGCACTAGTGCCACGGCGGAACTCGTACTCGTAAATAATGCGATATTTTAAGTTTTCCATTTTGTAAAATGAGTGACGCAAACAGAAAAAAACAGAAGAAAAAAAACAAATGAATGACGATCATCGAAGCACAAATACATGAGTCTATAGCTGTACAAATTTGAATTTGGAATTCCTTACCAAAGAGGAGAAATTTGTGATTAAAGTGGCCAGTACGAAAAACGCCAATTTCATATGTAAGGACCTAATATTATACAACATATACTAAGAAAAAAACAAAATAGTATAAAAACCGCGAAAGGACATAATCATGTTTCATCTACATAATTGCTAATAATTAAGCTGCAATCACATCAAAAGTAACAGGAGGAACAGAGTCAGAAAGAATAGTTCAGACAGCTGAAGATACGAAATAGGACTTGAGTTGGGATTTGATAGAGTTGATAGAAGAGAGAGAGTTTGTTCCAAAGACGGACAGCCTGTACACTAAAGAGTTGCCTTATAAGGATTAGGAATGAGTGGGAATCTTGAGTAGTAAGTTCCACCGCTGTCACCATGTTATGAATGAAAGGCAGGCTGACCAAAGACTGGGTTTTATTGTCTACCCGCAACCTAATTATAATAATGTAACAAACCATCAAGAAAGTACATACAAATATACGACAATCTGATGACCTCAGATCGAGGGAATTAGAAGAATAAAGGAAACCAAACCTTTTTTTGAGGTAAGCAGGAGAAAAAGGTTTATAAAGAATATAATAAAGAACATGCATGTCCCGGCGAACTCGAGTAGGGAGCCACTTGAGCATTGTACAAGCTGTTTCCTAAGAGCAACGACCGTCACACGATCCGACAGTCGGTCTGTCCATCCCAGCATCTTGCGGTCGGATCGATACATATTCAGTTACCTGAACAAAAACTGTGTTTGTTTATTGTTGGTACCTGAAGTGATGAGCCCTGATTAGTTTTTATGACGATAATAACTGTGGATGTCCGACTTGAGAAAAATGTTTAGAACTTAACATTTTATTAACAAAGAAAACTACAATCAAGTAGTAGAAACAAATTAGAACTTTTATTTAAAATTATAGCAATTGAGCTAACTGTAGACTGTTGCTAACAATCTACAGGTAGCTCAACTGATCCATATCAATACTAGTCGGAAGCGTCCCCTAGACGCTGGCTGCATTGCCCCGCTGTATGGCAATGCTGATGCGCTGCGCCAGCTCTTGTAACTTGATTATGTGAGTAGATAACTATACGAGTTACGATTACAGTCGACCGCGCATATTATTAGATTTTACAGATCAAACCAACATTTTTGTCCCGCGAATATTCCATACAAAAGACTTCAACGCGCACCAAATGCTACGGAATGTCTACGAAAGGTTTATTTTAAAAACGGACCTTCTCAATATCCAACTATCCATTGTTTTGACTATTAACAGTCGAATTTTGACACAATTTTTTTAGTTGATACATAAATAAATAATGCTGAACAGCATCATCTAGCCGCAAGCTAAGCAGAGCTTGTGTTATGAGTATTAGATAACTGATATACTTAATACAATACACTACATAGATAGATATTTTTTATTATACATAGAAAACAACCAGAACACCTGGAACGAATATCTGCAGTAGTACACAAATTTGTCCCGAGGCAGGACAAATGTGCCCATCGAACAACCAACCAAATCCAACATCCTGCGTCGCAGGCGGACCTTCACCCGCCGCACCACAGAGGTCGCCAAATATATTCAACTTCCAGCAACAGATTGAGTTCCTATTTGGAACGGACGAAACAGTTAACGTTTTTAAAAAGGAGCAGCTGTAAGAAAATCAATTTAGGCAGCATCATTCAATAAAATGTTCGTAAATGTGCGCATTGTCCGCCATTATCTAAATATGCATCCGCGTACTGCACCGGAGCGCACAGAGAAAGCGACCCCCGCGACCTGCGCGTGATTCCGAATAAAGGGCTCAGCCTAATGTGGTTTCTAACGGGTGAGGAAATGTAGGGTTTGTATTATAGCCTATTACAGTGTCTTGCGGCGAGAAAAATAAATATTTTATTTAGAAAATTCAATCAAAGACAATTATTTTAACGCAGAACTACATAATGACCAAATTGGCCACCATTCAGCATCATGTTATTTATTGCTTTGTGTTTACTTGGTTTAGGGTTGACTTGAAATATGTTTACCGTGATTATTTTTATATCTAAAGGCAGTTCATATTTTTATCAACGACGTTTACCACAATCATAACATAACTGCAGTTATTTCCGCAGTGGGTAGCATTCCTCGTCAATGCCATGCGTAAGGGCATCTGGAGCTGACCTGGACCTAGCCAAATGCGGCGGACCTCGTGCCAAGGTCTGCCAGGGCTCTTAATGGCAAAGGTTTATTTTTGTTGAATACTGATGGAAAATTTAAAGCTTGTTAAGCACTTGATACATTTGATGTGTGCTTTGGTTGTTTTGTATCCATCAAGTACACAAGTCTTTAGCTATCGAACAGGATCGGTATTAGCTGCACTCAAATTAAAATCAAAATTAAATCCAAAAATTACAAAAAAAGGGAATCTAACGTCAATTATTTTTAGTTATTTAATGAACAATTTAACCATTTATATGTTATACACTCGTGACTTGTTTTTTTAATTATAATTTTTATTCACTTTTATGTTAGTTTTATATGTTTCATTGTTTGTAAGTATGTTATTTAAATGATTTTTTATAATCGGTAATTTCGCCGTTCTAATAAATAACTAAATAAATGTCTAAATTTCAGTCTTCCAAGGTTTTGGTCACGGTCAGGCTACACACAAACTTTACACATTTCATTTGGCAGATTTCCGTCATCTAATTTATTATAAAGGCCAATACTGACGATGATAGTAGAATGCGAGTTAAACGTATAGTTAGGCTCTACCTCTATCCAAAGTATTCTTTGACATCTTGGAAATCAACATTCACAAGTCAAAGGGGTCATAGACCAAGAATATATTTCCGTAAGCAGACTTGCTAAATCCGCAGAATTAGTGAAATGGTCTCAACGCCACCTCTACCTGCCGTGTCCTTATAACTCAGACATTAACATAAAGCGTAGTCTACTTGTTTGCAAACCCTGGTTTGAGTCTTAGGCATTTGCGTTTAAAGAATAAACGAATAACATTTAATCTACCTACATACGAAAGTATGGGTGGCTGGCTCTTCACGCCAATTCTACTGAACAGATCAGGCTGGAATATTGCTTAGATGTAGTTCTTGAACTGGAATAGCACATTGGCTACTTTTCATAATTCCATAAATCAGTTCCCTGGCTTAGAAATGAAACAAAAACGTGTCCATAGAACAATAATTAGATGTTTGTTGACTTGAAATAACGTATCTATTGGCTTCTTTATATACCTGAAACAACGCGTGCGAAACCGCGGGCAGAAACTAGTTGTCACAATAAACGGCACGTTATAGAAAATGAATGACCAATATCCAAAGTAGGTTGTTCCAGATGTAGGTAGATGCAATAATTTAGATTAGGTACCTAGTTCATAATAATTCTTTATTGCACTAATAAAAAACAAATACATGTTAAACTTAAAACTAGAGAGATTATGGCAAAGGCGAGCTTAACCCTAAAAGAGTTCTCTTCCAGCAAACCTTATTGGGAGAGAGAGAGAGACAAGTTTGTTATAGTGGGTTCGTGTGCAAATACAGAAAGAAGATTGAATCCTTAGCCTACATAGTTACTAACTACTACATATGTATAATAATATAATACGATACCTATAAAAATATATAACATACATTAAAATAACAATTCTATAACTACAAACGCATTTATAATAAGAACATAAACTAAATACCTACATCAAAGTCATGAAGATAGGTAATGCTTTTGGACTTTACGCTTAAAGATGAAGAGTGAGGGGCTGGCGCAAATATCAGGTGGGAGAGATTCTCGTCATATAGGAATATAAATCGTTTGTATTACGTAACCGTAGGATTGTTTAAAACAAAGATTAAACATAAATACTGGCAAAAAAAAGCTGATCCACAGGATATTTGAGAACACCAACCCATCGGAGCAACCTTATCTAAAGGATCACAGGTTTTAATCGTCAAAAAACCAATAGGTATACCGTAAATATTATTAGCAAAAAGTAATAAAAACGTAAGTACTATGAATATAGATGAAGCTAGATAAACCTCCGGAAACCACTTCAAATTCTACTAGTTACAACCAGATGAATCACTTTAACATGGTCCAGCCCCAACCTGCGGCGTGCTTCGCCCACGCGCCTCGTCCGCTGTCCGAGATATGTATGTGCCTGTCTTGGTGCCTGTACTTGTCTGAAACACTATACCTCACTTACTATATCTACTGCAACTTGTACGTTTATACAAACGACGTTGTTGTAGTCCACCACACAGAAGTATCTCTGGGTAAGAGCGTAAATGTCCGCAAAACCCAAGGTTTCTCGCAACCTCCTTAGATGTGAATTCCATAGAGCTAAGTTAAATTCGAACGCTGTTCCGAGATATGAGGCTGCCTTCGTGTTTCTGCTTGTCTGAAACACTATCGCAGTAATAATGAATATTCTCTGCTATAGTTTACTTAGTACACTTACATAACTTCAGGTTGTTACGGTCATACGAACGAAACTGTTGCAAAAAAACACGGGTAAAACTGTAAAGCCCAAGAAGCCTCGAGTCTTATTCTCTTTCAGTTAATTTCTTTACAGACCTGGAAGAGTTGATAAACACATTGTATTTGGGTAATATTAGCGGTCCAAGAATACAGATAAAAGTTGTGAATTAAAAGATTTGTTTAACTTTACGTTGTCTGGTTAACTTTAGGTACTTAGGATTGCAGATGAACTTTAATAATAATACTATGCTTTTATTTCAGACATATGATCCATAAACAATTACATTTAAAAATAAAACAGACAGGTACACAATCAAATTAATGGGGTTCTAGAGGTATGTACGATAGAGTTTGGCTCTATTTTAAGCTGTGACGGATAATAGAGAATGGATTTACATTGTTTTTTGTTTCAATCTCCGCTTAAAACTTCGTTTAAGAATGCAGCATTGCACAAAATTGCCATGCAAAAATGTCATGCCAAAATTTCAACGGAATTTTACGTCTCTCACATGTTTTCCACTAATATCCGGTAATGATGGTGCTGTCAAACAGCTTGCCAGTTGCAGTGTTGAGGCCAAAATGTGTCACTTAATTACTTACAGAATTATTTGTCCCGAGTGTACTTTCTGTCCAAAGCAAGTTATTTCGCGGCAGTACTGTTTACTTGACAGATTTATTGCCGCTAATAACTACTTGTTGCAAATTATTTGTATTGATCAAGATAATCAGCATGATAAATCGGGCGGAGTGACTTAAGAATGCTTGAGATTGAGCTCTAAATCCTGATATTAAGAAATTCCTGTGACTTTGCATGTTACGAGTAATATCACTTGAAATTGAAATTAGTTAAATGTTTTATCTTATAATTGGCACAAGTTGACCATAATATATTGTCGTATAAGTGCGCAAGACAAATATAACAAGTAGATTAGCCATGGGGTTCACGCGATAAAAACTCAATTTTGAAAACGCCTTTTTACACAATTGTCACAAAGCACTTATTTAAGATTTGTTAGATTTTTTATTTAGATTTTTCTTTATTATTTTTAAAATATGATTTAAAAATATGTAATTTGTAATGTGCGATATATGTATGTATGTAGTTTTTTACATTATGCTTATAATATGTGACCTCCTTCTCCACCTCCACAGCCTATATTGGTCCACTGCTGGACCCAGGCCTCCCCTGATAAACGCCTTATTGCCTTTTATCTCACGGAGGGTAATGCCCATAATCCCCACGCCGTGCTTCCAGGTTGGGGATCTCAGTTCGATGGTAGAATTGTCTGCAGAGGGTGCTGCTGCCCACCCCCGGTGGATATCCCTTAGTCGCCTCTTACGACACCCGCAGGAAGAGTTGTGGTAATATATGAGCAATAAGTTATAAATATTAAATGAACTGGTGTGTTAATGATGGGGGCATATTTCTTATAATACCTAAAGTGTCGACTACATATCTGCGTTATTTTGTTCCAAAAATAATAATACCGGTTTTAAATAATATTACGTTTTACCACGTGAACCCTATGAAGAACTATGACGTAGTTTCCAGTTACTAGTCCATCTACCGCCCCTCAACCTTCCATTCCCCTCTGGGTTTGTCTCTACAAACAAGCAGTTATCGCTAAATCAGCGCACAGGTGTCGATTGACATGCTAAGCACGGGCTGATGCGATTCATCCGAACAGATAGCTTTCCGAGAAGAACTTGCGATTATCAATTGCATAAACATTCGGATTATCATGAAGTACGTCTGTTTGTATGCGTAAGACAGTGATATTTTCTTAGAGTAGTAGTGCCTGCGGCTGCGTGTACAGGCTATTATTTAAATTAGTGCGCACTACCGCAGGAGGTTATTCACCTGCTGCCACAGATAATCATTAAATAAAACAGGCAGAAAACGATATTTTTTTTGCAGATTTTTTAATTTTGTTTTTATCAAACTGCTGCCCGTGGCTTTGCATGCCTTTTTCCGGTAAAAAGATTTGCGTATGTCCGTCCCCAAGATATCATCTACCTCCCTGCCAAATTTCACTGAGATCCGTTCAGCCGTTTAGGCGTGAAAAGGTTACAGACAGACAGGGTTACTATCGAATTTATGATATAAGTATGCATAAAAAAGAAGATTCCCTGGCGTGGGGCCTTCGGCTGACTGACGACATTCGAAGGAGGTTCAGGCGACGGCGCAGTGGGCTACGCCCCCACGCGAAAGTGCCAGAACTATACGTAATAACGAGACAGACAGTTTATGTTTCATCGCACGCGTAGGTGCGGTCAGCTGTCTGTCGCCGCCCGGTCAATGCCCTCCATGTTGTAGGCAAGTAGGAATCATCTGTTTCAACGGACGGTATAACGTATTATGAGCTGGCAAAATAAGTTAGTTGCAAATTTTTTTGAATATGCATAATATTGATAAATGTAGATATAAGGTTTTTATTATGTTATTTTTTAAGTGCAATGAAGTGTTCACTCATTCGTTCATTGATCTTGGACCTTTTTGTTAATTTTATATTATTCTGTGGCATTAGCAGAACGTCCCCCCGCGGTATTGCGCACTAATTTAAATAATACACAGTAGTAGTAGTACATATTATGTACTACTACTACTGTCTCAGAGTAGTAGTGCCTAGTAGTAGTGTAGTGATACTTTGTTTATGTTATGTTGTCGTGGTAAGCCAGACAGTAGAAATATTTAAAACAAGCAGTTGCGTACCGCATGGACAGCAGTAACCGGCGAGAATGGATATTCATTGCGGAAATTTTACGTGCCGATGACGCCAAATTTCCTTTGTACATAATTACGTATAGTTTGAAAATCCGATCTCGCTTCCACTTTACAGAAAGAAGTCAACAGTGGGCAAGGCAGAGTGAGCGGTTTCTTGCGAGGGGTTATTGAGTCTATGTAGATTTCGTAACCCTTTATTAGATGTAAAAAAAATTGTCTTAATATGATACTCTGAATGTTTAGGTTTAAAGAACTTTATTCTCATACAAACACACGGTTTACATAAAATGAGATACATGAGAACAAATTAATCTAGGTTTTACAATATTTCAACTAACCTCTGGCACCTATAATAAATTATAACTAAATATTACCTATAAATATTGTTTAACCAAATTTTATACAATAATATTATATAAATATTAGACTTTATAAAAACTAGTAGGTAGGTACTTAGTTAATTATGAAATAGGTAGGTATGCTTAGATTTTTGTGTTGCTAAATATTAAGTAGGCATTTTTATTCGTGTTCTGTTACAAAGTATGTACATGTAGGTAGTTTAAGTTTATTTTTAAAGGCATTCAAATTAACACATTATTTTATGTTGTTTGGCAAATCGTTAAATAATGTAGCTCCGTCGGCTAATATTGTTTTTTTCCATAATTAGTACGTGATTAAGCTACTTGTAATTTTATTTTATTTCTGAGATTGTATTTATTTTCTTTTAGCTCTAATTCAATGTTTGATAGAATAGAGTAAGTAGTAATTTTTTTAATTAAAACGTATGTTTCCTGGTTATAAGCATCTTTATTCCAAGGTTAAGTTTACCTAGCTATACACCAGGGTGCTCTAAACATCACAATAAAATTAAACAATAAATAAGTCAACTATAAAGTATTAAATTTGCACTAGGGTCCGGCCGAGGGCCTTAAAACACACGAGTTAGGAATCGCACGTTCTACCGAGTTATACTTATACGTTGTGCACTAAGTATTACGAGAAAAACCGTCGTTTTGAAATGTTCAAACGCTCCGACGATATTCGGAGTGAATGCAAATAGTATAAAAAATAATAATAGCTAAATGAAATTGAAAATTGGAAAGAATACCATTACCTAATCTGTGGGTTCTTCACTTGTGTTTTCTTCAAATTTTTGTTCCCGAAAAGAAAGAGGCCGATATTATTTGGCGGACTGGAGTTAAAACTTTTTGTCTTTTGACCTCTAATGAAAGTTACCATGCCATTTCGGCTGATATTTCTTAAAATTAAATAAATAACACGTTAGAAATGGATTTCCGTACTCATCCGCTCAGCGCGTTAAAAATGGAATCCGGCAGAGTTTTTCCTCTCGCATTTTATTTAGTTAGACAGCATTGACGTACTTTTTACTTCATGTTTGTAAAAGGAAACCATGTGTAACATCCATTAACGTAGTACATTTCGTTTCAGAGCCGGCATGGAAAGCCGAGTGGGGCTGGACTACATCGTAGAGCATGCGGAGTACGCAGGCAAGCTCGCGGCGGCGCTCACCTCGCCTGCCAAACCGGTCAAGAAGCAGGTAACTAGTGTAGAAGACAATAGTGTCATGATGATCATTGATGATGTCCCACCCAGCCTCATTCCGGCCACGGGGCGGCGCGGCCAGTCTCTACGGAGATTAGCCATGTGCGTAATATACTTATTATAGTGTGTGCGCAAACACATGCGCCCTCTCTATTCCTTCACTTATAATCAGAACAAATCTCTACGGTTATTATTATTATTATGCAATTTCGTTCCATTACCGTCAGTTACTAAATTATCTTGTATTTTTGGCTTAATTGCCATTATAAAATGTCAACAAGGCGGTAGCCTATAGGCTATTTGAACCAGTTTTCCGCCAGGTCGAGCCTTTAGGTCAAGATACTGCAGTGGGTTACATTAACATGTAATTGCATACGGCGTGCGACGGTCAGGGGGTTATTGTAATTAAACTTTTACACAAATAACTATGTAAAGGTTTCAAGGTCACTGAATCTTTATCGTTGATTAAATGGGCAGGTAAAATCATCAGGCCATCTTTAAGAAATGGGTGCATTTTCTATGGACAACGAAAGAGGAAGCAATGTCAGATTTTTGGCAGGTTTTGAAAAAGTATCCCTCTATCACCCTAATGAGAACTGTCAAAATTCTCCCGCTCCGACTCTATCTGTCTTGTGAAAACAGAGCCTGGCTACCTTGCCTTGTGGGTTGTTAGGATTCAAATAAAAGACAAATAAAATATGTAATAAGACTCCTTTATTTTAGACCAGTTATTCATATTTAAGTAACGCAATAGTTTAAAAAAAGTTAATATTAACATTGTTGATGTCAACAAAGTTAGTGGGCAGGTATGCACTCAGAGCCAGGTGTATGTTTCAAGCACTAAACGTACCCCTACCCAGTGTCAGGAAGTGACCCAAGCCTTCACCCATCGCTGCCAGGAGGCTGTTGCAGTTGGCGCACACAAAATGAGAAAGGACTCTGATGAGTATGTTGGTTGCAGGTGTTCGAGCTTCTGTCAGCGCTGTGCGTCTACAACGCTGACGGGTACGCGCGGGCGGTCGACACTCTTGACCGGTATAAGGTATGTACATGAGAACTACTTACACATAATCTTGATGGGCAGTGGCTGAGCCCAACTGCTACGTGAAACAAAACCTTCAAGACTCCTACTACATACTCCAAATGGGGGAGGATCGAGCAGCCAACAGAGCGTACGTGGGTCGTCGAGGTATACCTGGAGCTAGTTAAGAAAAACCCACAAGAACTGGGTACCGATGACTGGACTGAAACGTCAAGGAAATGGGGACAACTGGCGTTTTCTTAATAAATTCACGCTCAGAGGAAATGAGTCGGTCAATAATTCACCAATTGAGGTATAACTAAACGAAGGTGTGACGAAACCGCTACTTTTATTTTAATTCTTGAAAAATCAGAATAGCAATAAACTAGAAATTAACATGCAAGAAAATCCACCTGCAAAATTCCAAATCATTAAACCCAAGGATGTTTTGTCGTCCATTTCTAAAACCTGTTTCACGGTCAACGGAGTCAACATTTAGATAACTTGCAAGTTTATGTGTGCGAAGTTCATGGAACCTGTTTTGGAGGAGTAAACAACCATTTATTATAAGAAACTATATCAGAAAATTATATCAGAATTTAGGGTTTGGTGGTATAATAATATAATGTGTTCAGACAAAGGTGTGAAGAGAAATAACGTAGGTAGGTATTATGGGTAATTTTCTACAGGTAGGTTACCGAAGAGGTTTTTGTTACGAATCATTCTTCGTTTCTGATAACCTTTTTAATTTATTCACACAAAAAAAAATTTTTTAGGGACCAAAACCTATAGGGTCCCTACTTCCCGTTGACTTAGAAACATGATATTTGGCAAGAAGCAAGGCTTTGAATTATACAGAGCCCCCAATGCGCGAGTCCGACTCACACTTAACGTATTATTTGATACATATGAATTCATATTCTACTTTTTGAAAACTACCACTACTTTTACTTTCAAACGTTTTATGCCTTATCTGTGCTATGACTAAATTGCCGACTTGATAAACGTTATTCTTCCTCCCAGACTCTGAAAAACGAGCGGTACCGTCTCAACGTAGTAGTAGACGAGCTGAAGAATGCTGCCACCACGGACTACAAGACAGCTCTGCTAGCCTTCGTCAACTGTCTGATCATCTCTGCGCCGCGGCTGCCGGACCGGAGCCGAGTCCGGAACGAGTTCATTGGTAAGATAGATTGACGAGTAGATGTTACTGATAAAAGTCATCAAAAAGAGGAGTAAAAAAGTGGGTAGAGTTGTTTGATAAGAATAATAATAGAGCCAGCCATAGGTTGTCGCCCACAGTATGCGTGAAGGCTGCTAGCTGCCAACCTCGAGCACCGCGTGTTTGTACACAACAAATTTTATGAGCTCAAAACTCAATGTAGAGCTTATTAGTAGAGTTATAATCACATACCCATGAGCCGTGACGGTGGTAAGAAACCCGACGGTATGTCACTAGTCCAATGGGAGCTAGGGAGGCCCATAATCATTGTGTGGGACGCTACATGCGTCGACACACTTGCGCCTTCCCATCTTCCGAGGACATCCGTGAGGGCTGGTGCGGCGGCAGATTTGGCCGAGGATCTCAAGAGGCGCAAATATGCAGGTCTCGCCTACGCATTTTTCCCCTTTGAGTCGAGACCTTAGGTCCGTGAGATACCGAGGCTCTCCCATTTTAAAATAATAATAAAATCTAAGCGTCTGGTTGAAGCGACGCGTGACCCGAGAGCTGGTGAGTACCTATCTGGCGCAGCGCATCAGCATTGCCATAATTCAAATTCTAATTCAATGGGCTTTATTTCCTTTAGACCTTACATGACTCTTGGGCACGTCACAAATTCAAATTACATAAGTAAAACTAGGAAATAAAGTTATCACTTTTTATGTAAAGTAAAGAAGCGAACAAGAAACCTTTACCTTGTTAGAATATTAGTTTTCGGGTTGGAGCAAAACTTGTCCCAAGCTTTTTTATCCTCTAACTAAATAATCTGATATTTTGTAGCAAGCCTTTTAACAAAGGATTATGTTTGACAATTTGTTTGAATTTATTTATTGATAATTTTTTTAACTCATTTGGTATTTTGTTGTAGAGGCGTATACATTGCCCTTTAAAAGATACATTTATCTTGTGTAGCCTAGTTGTGGGCACAGCGAGTTTATTCTCATTCTTGTATTTAAATTATGTATGGCGCTATTTTTAGAGTACCGATTGATATTCCTGTACAACAATTTTTCATAAACAATTACATTGACATGGTACTGTCCTTGCGTTTATTTCTTTGAATTTTTCATGTAGGCTTTCTCTGGGGCCCATATTGTACATTGCACGAACAGCATACAGCGGGGCAATGAAGCTAGCGTCTTTGGGTATTGATATGGATCAGTTGAACTACCTGTAGATTGTTTGCAACAGTCTGCAGTTAGGTCAATTGTTTCATTTGTAAGTAATAGTGCTAATTTGTTTCTATTATTTGATTGTAATTTTCTTTGTTAATAAAGATTTATTAGCCATTTAAACTGAAACGTTACCTAGATGACAAGAACACCTTTCTTTTTCAGGACTTGGTCTCCTGCCTGCTCTGAACAACCTGAGGTAAGTCTATTGTAAACACTCCTTAAGTAGGTAGGTAATTTTAATAACTGTGACGTGTGTTAACCCATCCCATCATCGACACATACAAAAGTGATTATAATTTCGCAGCGGGATTCATAAGTCGCAATAAAACCAAATGCGGAATCGATTGAATGTATTGTTCGCTTTTTGTGTCTTCTATAGGGTTATCCAAAAATTGTGTTGTGTAAATTTATTGTTATATTTTAAAAATGGTAATTTATAAAGCATGTTAGTAACTATATTATTAAAAAGGGTATTTTCTTAATGTTATACCAGATCTAGAACATGAAGCGAAATTTCAGCTCAGTCAGTTCAGTAGATTTGATAAAAAAATATGGTTTAAGTTTATTTTTAAAGATTTGATTTCAAACAAATTTTTTAGATCAAAAACACCAAATTAGTACAAAACGTCAAAAAAGTATATTATAACAATCGATCTAGTTATAAAATATAATAAATGTATGATTTTTTATAACCACAAACCACATAAACTTATTCTGTTCTTCGTTTTTGCTGTCAGCCCTAAATCTGTACGTTTTTTGCGGCGCATCATCAAGTTTTTGCGCTCTCGAGTTGTCACGGTAATCCAATAACCGCAGGTTTGGCAAAACCACTAAAAAATTTGGTTGTATGCTTAACAGTGGTTTTATAGTTAATGATGATGTAGGTACAAAATAATTTAACTGTTTGTTATTGTTAAATTTTGTTCGGTTTGTCAGATTTCAGATTTATTGATTGCATACATATGCTACTTTCGCTACTAGTCATGGAAAGTCATGAATTTTCGTAGTCCTAGAAGGTGTGACTTGTTTAAACCTATAGTAGATTTCTTATTTTAATGTATAATGGGTAAAAAAAATAACCTAAGAACTGACCATTGATTTATCTCATCTCATTATATTAAACAGAGGAAACGACTTCATTAGATACTTATGTATAAGTAATTAGAGTTATGTATTAATCTTGTATACATCCCTTTCTTAAATTCTCAATTTTCTATCCATCCAAAGGTTGCCTGGAAGAAATCGCTTCTAAGCGATAAGGCCGCCCATTGTACCTATCTATTTTATGTGTTTTTTATTTTATTTTGTGGTGTACAATAAAGAATTTTGTATTGTATAGTAGAGCAAAAAATTAATCTTTAGTACTTATTTTCTGCATTTACCTACTAGGTTTCGGAAACATAACATTTAGTAACAAAAGCATAACAAACAAATCTTGTAAACCTAAGCTTGAATTCCGTCGGATCTACCGTGCGGCGCGGCGGCGGTGGCGCGGCGGCGCCCACGCAGCCCAAATACGGCGCCGATCGACCCTGTGAATAATATCAACTAAACGAGTCGCGGCAAAAACGTGGCCATTACGAAAACTGCCGAGTAAGGGTCACGCTACATTTATCGACTCGTGATTGCTTACATGAGTGTAGTGGAAACACCAATAGACAAGATGGCGAGACGTCATCACGAAAAATACAGACTCTAAATAAGAAAGCTACCTATTACACGAAGAACGATAAAAAAGAATCAGCGTAAGCCGATCTGAAGAACTATAATATTTTTTATAATGCTGGACAATTCACACAGCCTGATTTAGCCCGAAATGAAGCAGAGCTTATGTTGTTTTATGGGACCACCGTTGCTGACCGATGTAAACCGTTTCCGCATCGATAAATGTGGCGCGACCCTTAATCCTCGGATTAGGTTTATGGATATTGTAAATTAGATTGGTCAAAAGATAACGTCTAAGCTTCAGGGCCACTGTTCTTCAACTTGGCCAGTGGTCAGTGACTTGGATTCGAGTAATTAAAATCAATGGCGTAACGAATATGAGGATACGCTTCAGTTATTCAAGCCAAGGAGAATCAATACCTACACAAATAGTACCATTAATTTTGACGAAGGTTCCTTCCTATCTATCATCTAACATCATGCAAAGTTATCCAGTGTCAAAGAGAAACGGTCGCAAACTGGAGGCTCTTTCACGATCGGTTGCTTGTAGGGCTTCCGAATTACGGATATGTTAATTACGTAACTGATAAATAATTTTAGTGGTCCAATTACTTACACTGAAAAGAAATCAATCATAGGGCTGAACAGAGAATTGAATTGAATTGAATTGCTGAACACACACATAGAAAGTCGCGGGGATTCTTTGCGGACGATTAGTCGATTACCGGATGGCGGATTGAATTATTCTCGGGGGAATACTCGTTTGTTTGTATCAGTGTTGGCTGGGTTATCGTGTAATAATGTTTAATGTTGCCAACATGCCAATAACTCGCTAATTTGTGATTTCAGAGATCAATAATTTATTAATCTATAATTTATGATTATAATTATAATATTAATTTATAATTTATTACCTATCTAAATATTATCCGGGAATGGAAGCCCTAGTTGCCTGTACCTACTGTCGCGATTGTAGGGCGCCGCATCGGCTGCCAGCAATGGAAGCCAGCAATGGCAGCCAGCAATGGCTGGCAGCAATACAAAATCTCTTTTTCACATATTTTTTACCGACTTAAAAAAAGGAGGACTTTCTCAATTCGTCTGTAAGTTTTTTTAAATTGTGAATAGTTAGTCTATTCACAATTTAAAAAAACATACAAAAAGTATCAAATCAGTAAGTTAATCTTTTTACACCAGCGGCCTGTGGGTTACTTACACCAAGGCGTCCATCAGTGCCCTACGCGTGCTTTACAATAATTTGTTTAGAGCAATTGTGGTGCTGCCCAGATACTGTAGTGCGTCGGGCAGGTTTGCTGACGCACACGTAAAGGACTTTTACGCTGTGATTTGCAATAAAATAACATCTATAAAACGCAGGATGCTGGGCAGCACCAACAGTCTGATAGGGGTTCTGGCTGACAGACATTGCAAAGGCCTGGTCAAACCTTGTGCCAAACAAATTCATTATTTAAATTAATTCTGTTATTTTTAGCTTTTTGTTTATCTGAAACTGTGTGTCTTAAACTACTCTAATCTATGGAACTTTCTGTTGTGTGAATCAATAAATGAATTTAATTTAATTTTAACTTAATTATGAATGTAAGCGAACTACGGACCCTAGTGCACGTCGGGACGATGTCTAACACCGCCGCACTCATCCAACGACAGTTTGTATAGTAAAGTATCCAGACTATATTCTTGACTCATGGTCAAACCCTCTTCGACTGAGGTAATAACTATTCTTCCAGACATGAAGCCGCCAACAATCCCGACCTGGGCGTCCAGCTGGACGTGTTTGAGGAGCAGCGGGAGAGCGACGAGGCGCAGGGGCCCGGGGGCATCAACCTCAACTCGCATCTCGATGTCTTCTACGCTATACTCAAACAGGTACGGTACAAGTAGCTGCCAGGCTGTTTACAGGGCTGCTTATAAACTTACTCACGGTAAAGTATAGTATAAAGATTTACACCACTATTGCGTCGCCCGTTTCATTCAGAATTTGGCTGACGCTCTATCGCACGTCTCTACACCCGACCCGTAAGCTCTTGAGGTGTCGACGTGGTATAACAATCACAATAGCACTCCTTACAGCATATATGTACGTAAGCACCGATTGGTAGTCCTCTCGTAAAATGGGTACCTAGAGAATTACATCAAATCAACTAAGTCGCAGGATTCGAGAAGCACAAGATCTGGATCTTGACCACCTGGGTGGTTGGATAAGGTGATAGAAGGCCTATTTCTGCCCAGCTGTGGATGATTCGGGTTTAGGATGACGACGATGATGATATATTTGAGACAAATACTATATCTACCTACCTACTATGCATCATAGGGTGGTAGCGTTTGGATAGATAGATAGATAGATAAGGTTTTTATTTCTCGTTTGGTTTCTCTATCCTAAGCATGGTATACGATCAAAATAGTTTAACTTCAATTCAACTTCTTCTCTATATCTTTCAGGTCTCAGACACACCGCAAGAGATCCCGTTTCTCAGCATCCTTCAGCACCTGCTGCGAATCGACCCCAAGGAGCCCGTCAGTGACATCGTGTGGGACACAGCCGAGACGCTGGTGCATCGTGCCACGCTGCTGGAGACCAGGGAGGATGCTGCGAAGCTGCTTAGGGCTCCGAGCGTGCAGGTAATGTATCTTATAGGGCCATTGAAGTTAAAAAAGTTTTTAAATTGTTATTTGAGTGATGAAACACAGAGCGCCGCCGCGGCCCACCGAAGAAACAGCATTATTCGATCACGTCCTAATAGTAGTTTTGTCATCAAATCCGCACACGTTTTGCCTCGACGACAAGTGTTTTATGTTATTCCGGGCCTGAAACAACGTCTACTTATTCGATCTTTCGGTAATTTAGACATAAAGAAGTAATAAACATTCCATTTACTTTCGAAGAAGAAATTCAAGAACCTACCTAATTCTATTTATTTACCTACCTACTACTGTGACCCAGAGACAAATCTCTGTCCTGGGCTGTATCTTGCTAGTGGCGTCGAGTTCGCGCATATCACATCGGATTCCACTTTCGAGTAATATTCATGTATCTCCTTCCAGGCTAAGATGGGTTGTACCTGCCAGCACCGCGACATGTCAGGCGGCAGAAAGCAGAGCCTCCAACGAGCGCTGTCACCCCCGCCACCACCGCCCCCTGCACCCGCGCCGCCTCCTTGTAAGTTAATATGTTCACAGTCATCGTCCTTTTGTTTCTCTTTCTCCGTTTCTTCTACGCCATGTTAATTTTCTTCTGATGGTAGGGGCGATATCTACTTCACTTAATGCAAGGCGCAATTTCGCAATTGTTTTTTAGCACATCTGGCCCCTTTTTTGGCATAGGTACCACTTTTTCCGGACCAAGAAATGTTTAGCGATTAGTATTATCTTTCTATTATTATACGTGTTCTGTTGGTCTTCTTTTATCATCATCCTTTTTAAACCTGATGAACCGATTATGATGTAGTTTTTTGTTCCAGGCATCCCTCCGCCCCCGCCCCCCTGCATACCCCCTCCCCCGCCCCCGCTGTGCCCTCCTCCGCCCGGCCCCCCGCCCCCGCCTGTGTTCTCTACCCCTACACCTCCTCCGGCGCCCGTGATAGAACTGAAGCTGCCGCAGCAAGAGACACCTATTCCAAAGACGAAGATGAAGACGATCAATTGGAATAAGATTCCTAACAATAAGGTAAGTTTCCATTTTACTTAAAAGCCTGTGGCCTCGTCCGTGTTTTTCCTGGATAAAAAATACCTACTTATAAAAGTAACTAGGTATAATAGTAAAACTCCAGGTCCAAAATTTTATATATATAACCAAGTAATGTAGATAAAAAAATTGTGAGCATTTCAAACGTGCGTCGGCGATCCCCGGGCTGTTAAAATGATGAAGCTGAAAACTTAACTAAAGATTTGTCAGATGAGCCAGTTCAAACGGACGTCTCAAGCAATGTACCTAACGTACGTGTGTACCCACAGAAAACTGAATAATGTATTATTCAGATTTCTGTTTATATGTAACCTACATATATTTCTCCATTGTCGGTGCACTACAAATAGGTACTTACATTTTCCATTGCAGGTCGTCGGTCAGAAAAACATCTGGTCACTGGTAGCGTCGAGTCACAAACACTCCCCGAAAACTGAGCTCGACTGGACTGAGATCGAAGGACTCTTCTGCCAGCAGGTAAGATCTGTGATATTTCAATGACACTCAAAAAGCATTGGTAATTTCCTGCATTTCTAGAAGTAAGTTTCTACCCAGTTTTTGGAGCCAAGTTTGCCTATCTCACTATGACATACCTAGTTGCTTCTTCGGCAAAAAAAAAAAAAATCCACAAATGTGTTGCCGCTTCCATCATACATAAATAAGTAGTATCGGATCATATCAAAGAAGCAGCAGCAACCTCCAGCCTTTTACATTTATTTTGCCTTATTAAGATCGGATCAACCCCTTTTTTGGATCGTGTTCATATTCAACAACCTCCTATCAAGTTCATATCTGATAGTGGCTTTGTTTCTCTTGTAACATGATCCATGGTCGACGATCCTTGTAACATCATCATTCATCTAATACCCGATTTATCCTGCTGCTAAAGTCCTACAATCCTGCACTAAAGTCATCCAGGATACGATTCTACGATACGACAACGTTTGCAAAATTATATCGTTTATTATCCATCCCCCTGCTGAATACCATAACACCTTGTCAATAACTTGTTCTAGATCCAACCAACCGGCTCAGCGGGCTCGTCGCCCCGCCTCGGCCGCAGCCCCATCTGCGACAGCTCGGGCGAACGCAAGCCGAGGAAGGAATCTTCCGAGATCACCCTATTGGACGGCAAGCGAAGCCTCAATGTTAACATCTTCTTGAAGCAGTTTAGAAGGTATGTGTCTGTCATCAGTAGAATACGCAATACAACTAGCGTCAAAAATATTTTCTTTTTACTTCAATTCCATTAGCTCTCTTCTTTCGTTTGACTTTGTTAGGTATGCCTAGTCGATATGCCATCTGTTTCATCTATACAAACTAGACTATACCCTTTGTTAAAGAGTAGATAACCTTTTTCTTCTTAAGTGATTGCAGTTTTCAACTTTGTTATCTATTTTAAAGTTGAACATTCTATTCCAGTTCAAACGAGGACATAATCCAGATGATACGCGAGGGCGCTCACGACGACATCGGAACAGAGAAGCTACGAGGACTGCTTAAGATATTACCGGAGATGGACGAGACTGAGATGTTGAAGTCATTCTCTGGTGATGTCACTAAGCTGGGGAATGCTGAGAAGTTCCTACTGCAGTTGATACAGTTGCCGAAGTAATTGATGTTAACCTATAAGTTAGTTAACTTATAGGAGTCTACAGAGTCTACACCTCAAAGTAGCAAGTTAACAAAACACTGTCGGCTGCCTAAAATATCAGAAATGTACCAACCCGCTACGCTGTGTCTCCTACTTTGGTTTGCAGACTCCAATATAGTGGGCAGACTTTAATAATGTACAGGACGGTGCAGGATATGAGTAGATACTGACATATACTATTCTTTCTATTAATTAAAAATGTGGTAGGTACCTACGTTTAAAAGTAGATATACCTAGTTTAAAGATAATTATAGAACATCTTGTGGTGGAATAGAATGGGGTATGAAAGTAAATAGATACGTTTAATATTATAGATGATAATGCTTCGTATTAAATCTTGCCATTTTTGACAATAATGATGATGATAAAGGTAACTCTGATTTAACAGAGTCAAGTTTTAGACAATTAAGCTGATAAGGTAGAGTATGGTGCTGGTATTATTGATACTAAAACCAATGTTTTTTTCCAGCTACAAGCTTCGCATTGAACTAATGCTGCTGAAGGAGGAATGGCCTTCAACAGCTGGCTACCTAGAGAGTGCTATCAACTCGATACTGGTGGCCGGGGATGACCTCATGTCGTCTAGTGCTTTGCAGGTAAACACGGTCAAATCAAAAGAAGTTTTGGGTGATGTGAAGATGCAATTCAATTCAAAAGCAATAGACAGTAAGGCAGCTTTTGAAATTTTCATTATCTCTATCGAATAGCTAATCAAAATGTTCTACTTTTCAAACTACATGCTTCTCAAAAATCTTAGTTAAGTGACCATGTTGATGGTCGCTCATCACTATTTGACCACATCACAACGTCAAAGGTCTCGAACACTGGTCGCAAGAATACAATAAAAGGTCCTATAACTAAGAAGTATCTTCTTCCTTTCCTTCCAGGAAGTCCTATACATAGCCCTGATAGCGGGCAACTTCCTGAACGCGGGTGGGTACGCGGGTGGAGCCGCGGGCGTCAAGCTGTCTTCTCTGCAGAAGCTGCCCGACATCCGGGCGAACAAACCCGGGATGAACCTTATGCACTATGTTGCTATGGTAAGTAAAAACTTGATGACTTTGGTTTCAAGACTACCCAGAGATTTTTTTTTCTAGATAGTGTGGATCTAAAGCTGCCAAAGGAACTGAGCGGATCATTATTTCATTAAATTTCTTAGTTTACCCATTTAATCATGCAGTTTTTCTATGACATGTGCTTTTAATAATTCTACTTGCAGTTTCTTTATTTTCTTATCGTGAAATTTATTGCGTTAGGTACTATGGTACCACAGAACATGCCATTTAATGTTCTTTAATTTTCCAACTGCGCTAAATGGTGGTCAAGCCTCAGAGTGCGTCTGCTGAACGTTGGCTACGTTCAATGCGTTTAATTTTTATGTAATTAACGGTAGCCTCATGAAGCCCGGAGATTCCTATCACCCCCTGCCCGCCGTTACCATGGCCGCTACCAAGGCCAGGAATAGCAAGGCGGCCGGGAACTGAGGGCCATTTTCTGATTTGTGTCATCATTTGGGGGTAATGCCCATAATCCCCACGTTGGGCATGCGGGTTGGGATTTGCAGTTCGGTGGTGGAATTGCTCTGCAGGGGGCGCTGCTGCCTGTCACCCAGTGTATGTCCCTTAGTCGCCTCTTCCGACACCCACGGGAAGAGTTGGGGTGGTGCAAGTTCTAAGCCGGCACCACAAGCCCAAGATACTTAGGCTTGCAATCAATTAGTGAATCCGTCTACTTGTTTTTCCACAGCAAGCAGAACGCAAGAACAAAGAGCTAGTCCACTTCGCAGACGACACGCGCGTTCTCGAGGAAGCTTCAAAGGCATCAGTGGAACAGCTGACTAATGAGATCAAGACGCTGGAACTGCGGATACGAGGGCTGAAGAAGGAGACACAATCGCCTAACACGCCGGCGGATATCAGGGACCAGATGGGAGACTTTCTACAGGTCAGTTAAACCTCGTAAAAGCTAGGGTCTGTTTCAGCACGTTCAGGTATATCTTCCGCGTGGCAGAACACGACTGATGTGACAAACTTGTCACTACATGAACACATGTAACATGTAACTACATGAATAAGAAAATCTTTATTTGTAGCTTATTTTATATGAGCACCTGTTAGTCAGTCAGGCCTATTCAGAGGCAAAAAAAAAATGGAAGCAGTATAAGAAGGTCTTTGCCGTAAAGGAAAAAATATAAAATACTAAATCTTATATCTCTTAACTTGATTGTTTTTTCCTCCCTTCCCAGGTGGCGGAACAAGAGGTGTCAGCTCTGAATAAGGACATGGAAGAGGTGGAGAGCATCAGGAAACATTTGGCTGAGTTCTTCTGCGAGGATCCCGTATCTTTTAAACTTGAGGAGTGCTTCAAGGTAAACGGATAGTTACTATTAAATAAATTAAATAATGCTGGACAATTAACTCAGCATCATCTAGCCCTAAGCTAAGCAAAACTTGTGTTAAGGGTCCTAAGATAAGTGATATACTCACATATTACATTATATTACATAGATAATATATATTTTAACTATACATGGAAAATACCCAGAACACCCTGAACAAATATCTGCAGATCGTACAAACATTTGTCTCAAGGCAGGACCCGCCTTCTGAACCTTCTGCGTCGCAGGTGGAACTTCACCCACTGCGTCACAGAGGTTGTCACACATTACATCTTATAAGACGATACTTTGAAAAGTTTGTGCTAGGAATCATAGCAGCACTGCACAAACTTTACCATACTTCAGCATACAGCACAATGTTTATTATGTTATTCTCTGACAAAGTCTCGCACACAGTGGGCGAATATCCGCCTGAGACGCAAAAGATTACGGGTTTGATTTATGCCACGAAAAAATGTTGGTATGATAACAGATCTTTGTTCACATTTTATCTAGGTGTATTCAATGTCAGTTGTGTGTGATGTGATGTGTGTGATAGGTACCCTTATTCTGTTGAGTTATGGGCTAGATGTGAATACCTACCTAGATATGTTGAAACTTCTAGCAGTATTAAGTACCGTTTTGCACCTTTCTTTACAGACCTTCGTCCAGTTCTGCGCTAAGTTCCGCTCAGCAGTAGGCGACAACGCGCGCCGGCGCGCCAACGAGGAGCAGGCAGCGGCGCGACGCCGGGCCAGGGATCTTGCCGCAAGCAAGATCAAGACTACCGGTAGGGGTAGCTTCCTCAATTTTTTGGCTCAGCTACCAGAAGTTAACTTAGCTTTGAGAACAATGACCATTTTGATCTGTCCGATGCAGTTTTCCACCAGTACTCGCAAATTAAATCGTCTTTTTGTTTACGTAACTTAAACCTTCGAAGAGTTTTTTATTCGTTTGCCACAATCTCACCTTTGGCAACAATGGATCAGAAGGTCTGAAATGTCCAAGTACAAGGCCTGATCAAAAGTGGTTGTTCCAGGTGGAAGCAGCGTATGCAGTACTCCCGTGTCAGAATGCGAGTCACTCATGGAATCTCTACTGCTGGACATCCGGAACGGACTGGGGCGGAGGTCGCTACGCAAGCCGCATGATCCATCGCCTTCGCCTGGTGAGAACCTTGCTTTTGAAACAATTTCTTGGTGACTTTGTACATCGTCATAGGATTCCACTTTAGATTAGTAGCCCAGCACATTCTATCCTCGACTCAATCCAAACAGAATTGTAAGTTTATTTAGAAAGTCGGGCGCTATAGTTGATTTTATTTATTTTAATTTTTGCAAGAGATTTGCAAAGACAGCTCCGCCATCTAGGCTAGCCTAGGCTGAGGGCTCTATTCCACATTCTAGGAGACTTCGATGTGAGCTTTTTCGTGATGCGTCCCCTCATTTCCAGACGTGACTCCGACCGGCAGCCTCCGCCGCCGAAGCCGTGCCAGCCCCGGGGAGGGCGACGAGGAAGGGCTGCTCGAGTTCCTGCGACACTCCTCGCCGCACGCCAACGAGCTGCGCGAGAGGAGCGCTTGGGGCAGCCTAGGTACTAGCTATGGTCACAAGTCACAGACGCGACTCGAGCGCAGCGAGCAGCCTCCGATCTTACTTTATATGAATGTGATCAAGAACCTTCAACACCTACCCTCACTAATCGTCAACTGGTTACAGATCGCTCGTGGTCCCGCCGCGGAAGCGCGCGCGCTCGCCTAGAGATCCCGGAGCGAGAGCGCGCGCCTTCCCCCCGCGCACCGCCCTCCCCCGCGCCCTCTCCTGCCCTCGTCCCCGATCCCATGGACCAGGCCAAGCCTAAGTGAGTACTATGAGGACTCTACAACACTCTAGTTAGCTCGCACACTGTCGCTTCTGATCCCGCGGCAGTGTGCCTGGAGGTTAATTGAGGTAACTCACGCCTAAGTATCTAGTTAAAACTGTAGTCAGGCTCGCGCCCGCGTCTTGCTGGACGATGGAAGTACAATAGGTACCTACCTATTAGTTATTCTGTAGGTTCCTACTATGGTCCGATCCTGGTCCCACCACGCTACTCGCCTCTGGACCGCAACCCCCACCACGATCGTACCGTTACCGTGTGCACTTTGGGAATGAAACATACAATATTTATTTATAAAAACTATAAACTGACTTCAAATTTCGGTAAATAAGATTCATCTATGTTCACGTGCAAAAAATTGGGTTTACACTTCGATAGCGCGATCTAATTTCCCTAGTGACGACATCTACTTATAATATAAGTCTAATTTAGTTTAATGACACAGGGATGGAACCGTTGACGCACGTTGCCATGAAATCCATTAGTAGTGATTTTTCAAAAATATTGTTTTTTAAGTTTTACGGGATTACTAGTAATCCCTCGGGACAAACATTTTTATGGGGCCATTTCGGGATCATTTTCTATACTATTGTATAAATTCTATTGTGAAAGAATCAGCACAATCGGTTAACCTTTGGTGGAGACATCAAGTAGATAGTTACTTTTTAACTGAATTTTTGAAGTTGGTTAAAAAGTACCTATCTTCTCTACCTACGTTTAATTTAGTTAAGAGTATTGGTTTTTTAATCGCAGAACAGAAGGAGCATTAATTTATGTGTTTTCCAGGGAATGGAGACAGAAGATCGAATCATGGCTACGAGCGAACAGTCAAGAAGAGAAACGAGACGCAGACCTACGGGAGAGAGCGAGGCGGCTGCAAGCTAACAGGCGCTCCTTGGAAAACGACTCCGGTAAGTTTACCTTCTAATTGTAATTGTTAAGTTGGTTGGTAATGCAATTTCAAACATTTATCTCCGGACGGTCTTGATTTATACGATTTTATAGCCGTTGGTTATTGCAATTTGAAACGTACAACGTTAAACATAAAGTTGATTTTGTCTCAGAGAGTGAACGCAGCACGACCCTGGAACCTTTGGCAGAAGGCAGGGCTGAGTGGAGGCCGGCAGTTTTGCCTGACAGCACTGTGGTCAGGACTATTGAGGCTGTTGAAGGTAAATCTATATTTATACCTATTTAACCCGAGAACACTAACTGCTAGGCCCTCTTTTGCGCTATTCTGTCCGGTCAGGTGCCGTTATCGGCAGTTGGCAGTTCTTGTCTCTCGATGGTAACGGTCATTAAAATAATTGTCTTTCTACAGATGTCCAACCACCGAAGAAAGACACTAGGGTCCCATGGAGGACGACAGAAGAAAACGAAGAAATGAGACTTCGGCTCAGAAGGCAGCGCTCGCGGCCGCAATTAGAACCAATACCTCTCGTCTCCATCACTGAGGAAGACAAGCGCAAAATGCCTGATATCCACGTCACTGTAGAAAACGACGCCAAGAATAAACAGGACAGAGCAGAGATAGACTCAGATAATATAGAAACACCACCGGCGCAGAGGAAACTCTTCAACCCCCCTCCAGAAAGGGAACCTTGCAGACGACTCCAACCAACCTTTCCACTAAGAAACAACGAAAAGGCT
The DNA here is from genome assembly GCA_963662085.1 of Eupithecia inturbata. Taxonomy (NCBI): domain Eukaryota; kingdom Metazoa; phylum Arthropoda; class Insecta; order Lepidoptera; family Geometridae; genus Eupithecia; species Eupithecia inturbata. The sequence goes on along the minus strand of OY759196.1, from coordinate 724,873 downwards.
ACAACAGAAATGAAGGACCTCTGCCAGGAGATCTTAGGAGATGGACAATTCGACCGCTTCTCAGCAGCTAGACGAACTCGGCGATACAAAAGAAACAACGACTCAAGCTCACAGGAAGAGGAGAAGAAAACTGAACCAATCGAAATTGTTGCGGAAACGCAAGTCATAAGACCTTCTAAACTCGAAGTACAAGCATCGTACCCTGTAGAAGTTACCTTACAGCCAGCCAAACCCGCAGTGATAAAGGACGAAAAGGAGAATAGGCTAAAAACCTGGCAAGCGAGACTCAAGAACCAAAGCGTAGACAGGACCACCAAAGAGCCCAAACCTTATTTGAGGATGAGGCGGCAAACTTCTATCAACCAGGAAGACGTGCAGAAAGCGATACGAGAACTGAAATCGCCAACAGAAAACCCAACAGGAGTCTGGTCTAGGAACGCTTATAGAAAATCCACTGGAGCAAGTCTCAGAGAGAAAGCACCAGAAAGAACAACATCCCCTAGGATCCCGAAAGTCAAGAGCGAGCATGAACTAAACGATGAAGGGTTTGAAGAAACGCAGAGTCTGAACTCTGAAAGCGCATCACAGGGAGCATCGTCAGGTTGCAATGTTGAATGTGACTCTCCGATCCCCAAGTCGAAGTCCCCTGTAGTCCCAAAGAAAATCTCTACCAAAGAAACAAGAACGCCTCCGCGGACGCCACTCGATCCGAAGAGAACCATCACTCCAAAACGTGCCAGCTCTTTACGCGTCGAAAGATCAACGTCCAGAGCATCATTGAGAAGCTCACGTAGCTCCCTGAACAGTTCTACGTCTGTAGCTACGGTCAGAAAAGCCCCGACACCAGTCAAACCTGTTCCGAAACCGGTGCAGAAGCCAGTGGTCAGAATGCCAGCGTCTAGGTCTTCGTCCAGCGGAAGTTCAGTCGGAGCGACCAGGCCTCCGATGAAGGCAGGAGTGCCACAAAAAGGTACGTCAGGGTTTATGAGACCCACTCAGGCGTCTAAAGGTAGAGGTGGAACCACGACCCAGCCGACTTTGAGGGCTAATTTAAAATAATGTTCAGCTAGTTAATGAAGAATGTTTGTTGCTATCAAGGTTGCTATTGAAAACACTTTTTGGAATATTGATGTTCATTAATCGATATTTTTTATCGATGTTTTTTTTATTTTTGACGAAACGAAGTCTTATGTTAATTACTTTTTGAGCTAGAAACGTGCCTTACATCACGACTTAAAATTTTGTATGATTAAAGAAATTTGTAAAAAAATATTATTGGAAACTTCAGATATAATAAGCGCTAGAATCTCATCCAAAAAATCTGAAGCTTTCAATGACTGATTATTTTATTATTAGATCTGTTATATTTTAAAAATAATTTTATTTTACTTAACCCGTACGTAATTTACATAATTATTATTGTTTATTGAACGTGTATTATTTGAATTTAATGTGCCACGACTTAGTACGGGTATTTATTTTATAAATTACCAATTCTTAGAGTTAAGGACAGAATCGGGTTTATTTAAATCTAGACTGGGTAATATTTTATTTTTATTTGGATCTTTTAATTAACATATCTACTTATCAATTTCTTTCCACTCATAAAAATTAATATTGATGGTATAAATACCCTGCATTTCTTACGATACCTATTCGATAGGAATAGGTACAAAAGAAATAGCATATTGGGTATGCGATGAATTTCGAAAATCAATATTGTTGGGAACCCATGAAAATGGTTCATCATTATCGATTATTATTCAACGAATTGGATTAAAACTATAAAATTCTCACGAAAACGAATGAACAAAAACCATAACACTCACTAGATTCTTACAGTGCCCAATTTAAGATACACTATAAGTACTAACCTCTGGTTTTAAAACCTGTTTGAATCCCAGTAACAAATCAAGTCATATCTTACAATACCTTATTGTATTGTATGTAATACTAACTTAATTTTAAGTTGGTAATTACACTTAGGAGTAGGTTCATAAATAGCATTAAGTATTTTTCAAAGACATAGTTAATGATCTGATTTATGCGTACAAGTACCTACATTCAATAGATCTTGACGTTAGGAAAATAGTGTCACAAATAAAAAATAGGCATTCATAAATATTTTATTTATAATAATTTGTAAGATTTAACAACGATATCTTATTTTACGTGTTTATTATACTAAAGAAATATAATAAATCAAATTACCTACCCACAAATTGTTTTTTATTACATTGTTTTGTAATAGTTATGTAGGTAGGTGCTCTCATCATTATCATCTTCAACTTATTTTCTATTATGTATGTACCATATATGTTGTGTAAATAAAATCTCAATAATTCCATTTCTTTTTTGATTTGATTAAAATAGTAACATTGGCTGATAAATTTAAAATTGTAATCACAGTAAAACAAATTACATCTATCGATAATTTTATCGATCAGAGCTAAGCTGTAGCTTCTCACCTCTATTACTCGTTTCTATAGCCTACCTTATATTATTAACGATATCAAGTGTAACATGTCATTGTGTACCTTCGGTGGAATAAATAAATACCTTTACGCCACAATTGTCTCAGGCTGTAGTTGTTTCGCAATACTCCTAACATCCGCATTCACTTACGTCCTTTTCACAGAAGCCCCTCGTCCACCAGCTCTTGCACCAGGTCTGTCATCTTCCTCCGGCAGGCTGTGTTGCTGGTCCACACCGGCTGCACTGATTCGTGGACCGCAACTGTTTCTTGTTCCTTGAAAATAGTGGGGCTTTTTACATCCTGTTTGCTGCCTAGTTGCTTCGTACCAAAATTGAACACTTTTTCATTCAGGAAGTCTTATTTTATTTGACGAGGTTTGTGACAATATACTGCTGTATCCTACTCCACATTAAACATATTCCACACAAGGATGGTTAGATTAGATTGAATGTTGTTGATATTGAAATTGTTTCTTGAAAACGTTAAATCTTCCTATTTTGGGACAGTGTGGTTTTTATTCTGTACCGTTCTTACCCTCGACTGGTAGAGGTTGGGTGCCTCGTCGCTGCTGCAGGCCATGATAGGGTACATGTCCAGAGCAACCCCCAGACCGAAGAGAGAGCAGCACTTGAACTCCTCCAGCACTCTGTGAACAATACGACAGTCACTGACCGTCTTCGATCCGGAATTGTCCCCTCCTCATAACAACGACATACCTACTTAGGAACTCGGTTCTCTGCCTACAATTAAAATTAAGGTGGTAATCAAATAGGGGAGGTAACTTATAGGAACTATTTAAATTGCTATCAAAAGGTTACATTACGTGGACCTGTACCTAATACCTAATTATTGTAAAAACGGAACCGGAGTACCTTCTATAAAAAGCTCAGATTTATTATAAAACAGGCTCTAAGTTGCTACTCACATCTGCTTCAGTTCCTCCTTCGCTATACTCCTACAGAACACGGAGTCGCCCTCGCTCATCTCCAGCAGACTGCTGTGCAGCTCTTCCACATACAGGTCCAGCAGAGAGTCCTGGTGCTCCGTCCGCTGCGAGCGGTCCAGGCAGAGATACAGGACGTACACCAGGTCGAGAGCAGGAGACGCGTAGCGGACTATCTGGTAGTCTACTATACACAGCTGGAAGATCAAAAAATTTGACAAACCTTGAAATTTAATTAAATTGCATTCCATAAAAGCTTCAGTAATATTGTTGACGAGTCATGAAGGAACGTGACTCGCTCGATACCTCGGCATATATTATGCTATTTTACTATAAAAACTATCGTAGTTTGACGAATTCATTACGGATGTAAGCGGGTTAACTACGAACCTTATTTGTGTTGGAAGAACATTACAACAAGCTATTTGTAAATCTGATAACAGCTCACAAAGTCTTTTGTCGAATTAATTAAAATTCTATAGAAGAAAATAAAGAAATGAATGCTAGGTAGGTACCTACATACATACATCCTCATCGTCATTTCCTAGTCTACATCCCACATCACCACAACTGGTGTTGGAAATCATGTTTTTCTAGGCGTTAACTGATGGATGAGCTATGACGTAGGTAGGTACATAACTCATCAGATAACAGTGTAAAGATCGCACATTGTCATACTTTCATACATCATCAGCTCACCTCTGCAATATCGCCATCTTTGTAACGGAACAAGAAGTTGTTGGTCCAGCAATCTCCGTGACAGATGACAGCTAGAGGCTCTCTTGGTTTCACCACGTCCATCATAGTTTTGAAAAACATGTCTTCGGAGCAGAAACTCTTGAACTGAAGGACAACAATACAAAAGTTGCACATAGCAGAATACATAAACCTAAATATTTTTTCTACTTCATACACACACATACACAGTTGCACAGTAGAGTTAGAGTAGGTAGGTACATCACGAGTTGTCCACTTCACTTTTGAGTACGGGTACAACTCGTCCTAAGGTCTCTTGGTTTTTGATTCGTGCGAGTTGTACCCCTACCATAGACTAACATTGTTAGTCTTTGCCCCTACCTACCCCAAAGTGAAATGGACAACTCGTCCGCGAGAAGTTCGTCGTTCCTTATGAGTACATTAAAAACATTACATTACACTAAAGCATTACCTACATTAAAAAGTTTCTGCCAAACTGTAAAACAGTTTGACGGCAGGAGCTCTCGTGGACACAAAAGACATATACATTAAATGTACCAACTGCTTAAACTAATTGAAACTGATGTTGTCGCTCTCGTTTCTTTTCCCGCTGTCACCGAGTGACCTGAACGAAGCGCGCCAAATTCAAGTTGGAGGAGCGCGCGCCGCTCCTAGAACCGTCGCCGCATCGTCGGCGTTGTCCGCCCTACCGAACCGAACGAGTCTCGCATTGCGACTCGAACGAAACTGCGACCGAGCCGAGCCGATTCAACCCGAGCCATCGAGTAGAGCGAGGCACGAGAACACTTCACTTTGCTCCTGACCGCCGAACAGTGAACTACAATTAATAATACAACCTAGAATAATATACAGTAAAGTATAGATAGATACCTTATTAGTAGGTATTACCTTTATAAATTAATGTTATTACTTACCTATGTTTTGTGAGATTATACGATTCCCTCGTGTATCTTTTACTAATCACAATATACTTATATGTAAGAAATTTCCATACTAATATTACAATTTTGAGTATGTTTGTTACCCTTTTACGCCTAAACGGCTGAGCGGAACGTATTGAAATCCTGCCAGGAGGTAGTTTATATCATTGTTATTAACTATTAAGGACACAGCTATATGTCATTTATTTATTTTATTTATTTATTTAATTCGGATTGCCATCAGCTTTACTAATTACAATAGAAATTGAAATAGACACAGAAAGTTAATAATAGGCATTCGCTAATAGAATCATAATACACTACCTAAGTGTGAACACTAAAATGTACGTCGTCGACAATTGCGTACCTAATATAGCAATAAAATTATATTAATTAAACTTAAAGAAGAAACAAAAGGTAAATAAGAATTAAGGGAACTAGTCATGTGCAAAAGAAGTTGCGAGTCATGAATGAATGAATGAATGAACACTTTATTGTACTTAAAAAAAATAACATATTATAAACCTTATATCTACATTTACCAAATACTTAGTACAATAGGCGGCCTTATCGCTGAGAGCGATTTCTTCCAGGCAACCTATCATGCATCGCCTTGCTCTGTGAATGCTGGTATTAAAAAGGTCAATGTTCAACATCCTGCTGAAATTATTACACTAGAAATGAGTTTCGTCTTTATTTAGTTCCAACATGTTGGACATGTAGTAGGGGGTTGTGTCTAAGCTGTTTATGCGGTACCTTGAAGTCTAATTTGTCAAGAAGTTCTGGACAGTCAACATCATTGTTGATAATCTTAAGGATATAAAGATAATCAGCTAGGTACGTCCCGTCTATTTTTAAGCGGCAAAAAATGGAACCTCTTGCAGAGTTCTTTATAGGTGGCAGATTTGTAAGGGATCTTTACTACTTACTGCTAAAGAAGTTATGTGGGAGCTCATTCATAATTGTTGGCCTCAAAAACCGCCTCTCACGTCTTCCATATTAATTTCACACTTTAGGGACAACTAAATTAGGTATCTAAGATCTTCGGGTTGGGTACGCGTACTCCCTTTCCCTTTTATATTCATTACTGTTGTACTGCAATCATGATAGTAATTTTCAGTTTTGATTCTACAGGTATACTTACTATATAATATAACATATCTTAAATAATCATCCGTTATTTCATTAGCTTGACTATTCAGATTTGCAAATTTTTAATTTTGTTAAGGTAATAAGTAGGAAAATTGAGTCCATACGCATCCAACCCGTAAGATATAGGTAGTTGCGTCGACCAGCGCGTGGTAAAGTACCTATGTATATACATACATTATTCCTCTCATAACCGCATATTTTAAACTAATTAATTTACTATGCTCTCAATTTATTACTGAGTTAATATGGCAACATTAACATAGTATGGTTATTAAACAATGTATTAATGTATAAGTAACAATGTATATGTATGCAATAAATAAATCTGAATCTGAATTATGGCTTAAGTATGTAAGCTTTGCTATGATTTACAGAAATAGGCCGGTCGGAGGAATCAATGCCTACGAATAGGAAGCATTTAAGAATTATGATGAGTATTTTCTTACCTTGTCCAGATAAAAATCTTTGACTGGAGAATCCTTGAGTTCTTCTTCGACCATGGCAATGGCGTTCTGGATCGCCTCCTTGTAGTAACTGCGATAGTAGTCAATGTTGTCTTCTACGAAAAACACTGCAAAAAATAAGAAAACCAGTTGAGGAACCCTTATAATATATTAAAGTAACCTAGGACTTCCAACATGTTTACTACCCTTAGAACTCCATGGTAGAATAACGTAGTACCAACCTAAGCCTCTCCGAAGAGTTTAATTACTTATTAGAATAAAGATTTATGGAATAGGCAGTCGTCGGCCAGCATCAGCTTAATATCTGCATGAGGTCCACCAGTACTGCTGGCTGGGTTCTATTAACAGACCTCGTTTCGACGAATAGAATATTACAACAAAAACTCACTCTCTGAGATTCCATCCTTCTCGTTCAACAGTTCGAAGAACCCGTCTGGGTCATGACCTTTCATCGCCAGAGACAGCGCGTGGAAGCGAGAGAGCTGCGTCATCACTGTATAGCACTGTTCTATCGTCAAACCCTGTCGCCTATCCGGCATCACAAACCCATACTGCTTCAGGTCTTGCAAGATCACGCAATCGTCCTTTGCTAAATAGCATTTCGGCACTGACATGAAAGGGTGTTTAACATCCCATTTGGATTGGAAAGAGGATAACGCTGGCCAGATCTTGGTGTAGAAAGCTACCTCGTTGCGAAACAACTCGTCGGACTTAAAGGCTTCACGCCTGATGATGTTTTGTGGTAGACATTTGTAGATGATGGAACCTTCCCATTGCTCATTTGATTCTTCTGGGACCTCTGATCCTTCGTCTATAGACACTAATTTGGAAGTTTGTCCTCGGTCTTTGCTGGTGCTTGCTTCTGTGGAAAGACTTTCTGATGCTTCCTGCTTGCGAATTCCTTTGAGGGATATTCGGTAGACCATGGACGTGTAGTTGTCACCACGCTTAGAGCCTGGTGCGCCCTGCAATATGAAAACGTTATATCTGTAATCATCATAGAGGTTCCGATACTGAGGTATTATTTACCTCTTTCTTTTTACCGTAGGTAAATAACGAATTTTTAAGGGTTTAAGTACCAAGCGTGTCAATGGCAAGAAGATTAAAATATCCACCAGCCAATCTTATCAAATCAGCTGAGAAACAAGAGAAAATTTCGTAGCGGTAATTAGTGTAGGTAGACTATCTACTTACTAGTGTCGTATGTAGGTACCTATGTACCTACTTAGATAGGTGATGTGAGTAAATTATCCGCTGGATGTGGGCAGCAGTCTTAACCATCATTGAAGCATGCTGAAATTGGGGCGGGCCTACGTGTCCAGCAGAGGACGTCTTGGCTAAATTTAATGGCTGAATTGATTGATGTTGATAGCATACCAAATTACCTACTTACATGTGATCTTATAGCTGAGATCGCACTGACAGTTTTTTTTTCTTAAATGGATCGGTGCTTGCTTACCTCAAAATATTGAATGGTGACATCAGGGTAGTCGTCCTGCAGCAGCTTCCGCAGCAGTTGCAGGGTGACCTCTGTCATGATGCTGAGGATCCCGGCGAATGCCTTCTGATGAGATCGAGAGGGTGTCGGCGGTTGCAACGCAGTTGGCGCGGTGGCCATGGTTTGTGGGATTTTAGGATAGTCTAGTCGCTACTGTTCTAATCTGCTGCGTTAAACGAGAGGACTGGAAGGAGAAAAGGTAAGGCCTAGGCCCATCAGTGGAATAGAGGTAGGTAATTGCTAAAACTATGATGTGTTTTTGTTCAAAATTACCCGCAGCCGCAGCGTCTTCTATTGCTGTACCTACCTAAAAATAGCATTTACTAAGTTTTAACTGCAGAAACAGAATTTTATATAAGTAATTTGGATTTGACAGAAAGTTAGAGCTTCTTCATATTGAGTTCTGTGTTACTACACTAACCCAAAGGCTTTTCACGGCTTGGTATGTTTAATGGAGTGAAGTGTCGTTCGTTTAGGTAATTCTAACATTAATTCGAATTCAGCTATATTTGTTGCTAACTGTACTAAACTTGGCATAAATATTCTAGGTACCATACCTACGGCGCGACCTTATGTCTAACTAGACATAGAAGTCTACAGTCTAGTTAAAAAAAATATCCAACTATAACGAGAGTTTAAAATAATTAAAAGACATGGCTACCATGCCTCGTGTATAGGGAACTGATTGAATTGCTGGTCTATGAGGGAGGGGCTCTAATAAGATAATATGGCTCTCGACGGATCTATTTTATATAGGTACTTACCTACCTAATAACGGTTTGTGCAATGTAAGTGCCTATAGTAAGCATAGGCAGGTAGATTCTACCTAAAAAGCAAAAACAAACAAAATACTTATATAAACCCACGACGGGTAGGTACTTTGTAATCGAAAAAGAAATAAATAATTTTAGTAAATCCCGACTAAGAGGAGTGAATATAACAGCAATTATGTAAATTCAGTTTAATTTAGCGCTATATTCAGCTAGTTGTCTGGGAGAGATCGCTCTTGAGCGATAAGACCGTCAATTGTCGCTTGTTCCATAATTATTATTTTGTAAACAAGGTATATCAAAGTTAAGTGTGCAATAAAGTATTATCCGATCTATCTAAATCCCATATTTTGAAATCTTACTTAGTCATTAGTGTCTGTTTCAGTAACGCTACATAGGGCATAAGCGTTACTCAAGCATAGATCGTTATGAATAAGAATAACAATAATTATATTGTAAAAATGTGATAATCATAGTTACATGAAGGTCTTAAATTATAGTAAGTATCAACAATTTTATCCTATCCGGACATACAATCTTAGTCTAGGCAGTTAATCATCTAATATCAAAAAATTCCTTCAAATTGTAGTGAACGGTAACAAGCCACTTCTTTAACTGATGTTTAAACATGTTCACATCAAGTTGTTTTAGTTCGTTCTTAAATCATATCTCACTACTGTGACACCTAAGATAAGTCTGCCGGCGAAATGTAGCGCATGACGCCCAAACTCCCTAAAAAAATGTCTGTCTATCCAACACCCTGTTTATGGGTATCATACCAAGTTTGTTGAAACAACCAATTTCATAACATAAGTAGGTAACTAGTACCTGTAACTACCTAATAGGTATCTGTAGGTACCTAACCTGTAACCTAACTAGGTACCTAAGAACTGTACAGTCTACCTGTTTGACTTTAGATGACACGAATGAAACTGACCACTTATAGATAAAAATTAATCCTTTATTTCGCTTGGTCACGGCGCGGCGGCGTGCGCGGCGGCATCACGTGTGTACCGCTGCTGGACCGTTTTCGCTAATTCTTTTTTTGTTGTGTTTGTTATTGTCAGGAAAGAAAAAATTATGAAAGTTGCGCGGAAAATTACAAAACTTAAAACTTAACGACCCTAATACCAATTCGAATTCAATATTCATAGTAATGACAGGACAACGTCTTTCGGGTCAGCTAGTTTGTGTATATAACCGGAAGAATTTTATATAGGTAATTATCTTTTTTTTCATAGGGCATAGTCCAAGAGCAAGAAGTCAAAACAGTGTCAAATTTTAGTTTGTATATCGAGGCATCTGTAGGGAATAGGTACATAAACAACTATTTTTGCATCGGTAGGCTATGCACTTCGATCAGGGAAGGAGGGTGATTTCCTTCGTCCGAGGCTATGCACCTGTACATGTTGATGCTGTCAATGTCACATTTGAAACAATCGTTCGTTACTTCAAACGTCAAATCGAGGAGATTTGCGTTGCGGGCCGCAACGCAACTTGCGGCACGGCTGACAAGCGGCTGACTGACAGAAGTTGTTCCCCCTGTGCGTTCTTTGAATCGATTTTGATTTCATGTTTTGCTGACTGCTCTGCTGTCCTGTGTTTACTTTGGCTTTTAAAACAAAACGAACTATCTTTATTTACGTTACAGTTTTCCCAAACTTTGTGCAAAATGCCTGTTGACCAGATCCAGTACTCTGAAAGATACACCGATGACGTCTACGAGTACAGGTGAGTTTTCTCGATTTTCTGCTCGTCTATGGCAATAAACCTATAGTTATAATGTATAAATAGCTTCTATTTAAACTATATTTAGCGTATCCATCGTTTGGTCAGTTATAAGGATTGGTTTTCATAATGCCTTAAGGAATTGAAATTATAAAAGTTTCTTGCAATCTTATTTATTTTTAATCATATCAAGGCTATTTAAAATATTAGAATAAATATTATCTTATCAAACCTAATAGGCTGGATTTAATTTGTAATTATTGCAATCAGCCTTGTAAGAAGATCAATACCTAAGCCTAACCAGCTGTTACTTTACATGCAATTTTATTCTGTAAGTACCGTTTCTAAAGATTACATAAAAACATTTCCAGGCATGTCATTCTGCCTCAAGATATTGCCCGTCTTGTACCCAAGTCGCACCTTATGACGGAGACAGAATGGAGGAACCTCGGGGTCCAGCAGAGCCCTGGCTGGCTACACTTCATGGTGCACAATCCCGAGCCCCATGTCCTGCTGTTTCGGAGACCTAGGATGGACAACCAGACTCCAGTGAATGGTTTGGATAGCAACACCAATGCTACGGTGAAAGTATGATGACAAGGTACTGCAGTTTTCTTACTAGCCTACTTAAATTAATACCATTTATTGATTTTGCACACATGCATAAATTAATGTACTTAGGTAAGAACAATTTACCTATTATTTATATTAATATAAAAATTCTTGAAAGATTTTAAAAAGGATTCTTTTTAATCTGAATATTGATGTATGGGTAATTCTCATTTTCCACATAATTCAGTATGACTATCATTTTTTTAATATGCACTTTCAAAGTGAACCAATATGTAATATATTATTATGAGAAAAACAGAAATCTAAATTGCTATGTACAAGTCTCTTTGTTTAAAATTATTTTATAAATATTTTAATAACAGAAAGTTACTTCCATTGTTTTCATGGACAAAAATTGCTATGTGTTCCCCTACCTCTAGATAACCTCATCGGGGATGTGAGCACTGCAACTATTGCTATGTGTTCCCCTACCTCTAGATAACCTCATCGGAGATGTGAGCACTGCAACTATTGCTATGTGTTCCCCTACCTCTAGATAACCTCATCGGGGATGTGAGCACTGCAACTATTGCTATGTGTTCCCCTACCTCTAGATAACCTCATCGGGGATGTGAACACTGCAACTATTGCTATGTGTTCCCCTACCTCTAGATAACCTCATCGGGGATGTGAGCACTGCAACTATTGCTATGTGTTCCCCTACCTCTAGATAACCTCATCGGGGATGTGAGCACTGCAACTATTGCTATGTGTTCCCCTACCTCTAGATAACCTCATTGGGGATGTGAGCACTGCAACTATTGCTATGTGTTCCCCTACCTCTAGATAACCTCATCGGGGATGTGAGCACTGCAACTATTCCTATGTGTTCCCCTACCTCTAGATAACCTCATCGGGGATGTGAGCACTGCAACTATTGCTATGTGTTCCCCTAGAAAAAAATAGTTGCAGTGCTCACATCCCCGATGAGGTTATCTAGAGGTAGGGGAACACATAGCAATAGTTGCAGTGCTCACATCCCCGATGAGGTTATCTAGAGGTAGGGGAACCTACCTCTAGATAACCTCATCGGGGATGTGAGCACTGCAACAATTTTTTTCTTACAGAGGAATGTTTAAATAATATATAAGATCAAATAAATAGAATCTACCATAATTTATATTAAAAAGTCAGTATACAGTTTTCATTAATTTTCAACCTCCAAGATGAGTATTACCCGTATAGTGAAGATGATGATTAAGTTAAAATTAATTTTTAAAGTCTGGTAACAGATCCTGCTATCAAATTAATATTATGAAAATGTATTTAAGATATTGTGCCTGACCGAGTAATATAATGAGTAATATGATGGTGCCTTTATGCTAAAATTATATTTAATAACTTAACTTGCTTGGTCATGAGCTGGGTTCAATTATTCATGAATCAAATCTCTCAGAACAAACATTCAATACCCATTGTTCTTCAAAATGGACTTCATAATAATAGTGAAATTTTCTATGTAACAACATAGAAATTTTTTTACAATTGATGTTAACAAACATCATGAAATGTTTGATACATTGAAATTTGTGCATAGATTCAAAACTATTTGGAGCAAGTTTGAATCCCAGCTCAGTGCAATCTATTTTTGACTGTGAGATTTAGCCTTAGGTTATTATGTTTCATTTAGTTTAATATGTTAACTGATTAAAGTTACTAAAAACGATTTAATGTTTATTAATTACCTACCTGGTTTCCTGTAGATTAATAACTTCATAGTTAGGTACAAAAGGTAAAATTAAACAACTGCTGGTACTATGCTGAATGTTTATTTGGATTTAACATCTAAAACATAAACACAGTAAAATATACAAATAAATGCTCAAGTAATACATAATGCCAATATTAAAATATAATCAAATTTAGAAACAGAAAAATCTACCTCTATGAATAAACAAAAATAAAATTATTAACAATATATTAGTGTTGATTTTAAGATAAAGTAAATTGTGCTTTTTACTTAACATCTATATTAGCCGAATTAAAATAAGAGAGTAACAAATATAGTACTGATCTAACCAAATCGACAGTACATTAAAGTGTAAAGAAAAATAACCAAGAAGGTTAAAGTCATAAGTCCTTATTTTAAGTTAATAACAGGTTTACTTAACGATCGTATAAAAGTCATCTCTTTAATAAAATCTTATCTAAAAAGGTAGGCATCTTACACGTTACATTCGAAATATCAGAGTGACAAAAACCGTCACTACCCACAATAGTACAAACGTGTGTTGCCATGTAATAGTGAAAAAGTTGGATACATTTTTATAGTCGCTAAGAAGAGTTCTCAGGAAAGAGACACTAATTGCGTATAAGCTTTGATTATTTTTCTATAACGATACATTGAAGTAACACGAATTATATGCTTTAGAAATGAGAATTGTACCACCTGGTAACATAATTCGTTGAATGCAAGTCAACCTTTTAACTAAAGTTAAAAGAGGTCGCAAGAATAACTAACCTCTTGGTAGTTCAATTCTTATTTCAAACGCATTATAAGTACATTGCGTACGTAAATAACATGCTTTGATTATCCATGTTCGCCTACGAACTACATACTACGCAAAACTGTAACAAATCCATTTAATCTACCGCCAATTTTGGCATACATTGGTTGGATATGTCTATCTAATAACAATAAGTTTTCCACTATATGTAGGCCATCCCGGTGTGTGTTGTCGGTTTTAAAAAACTGTCACCATAGGTTTAAAGCTAAAATTGTGTTTTAAAGCTTTCAACTTGGATTTGTGATCACGATTCGAAAACTACCCTAAACTCTGCCACTGTAATACAGGCAACAACAAAAGAAATGTTAGTTTATGCTAGTTTTCAGACTCGGTTCCACAAAAAGCTGCCATATAAAAAAATGGTACCATCTGCAACGTTCGACTCTCGTCGTGACGTAGTTTTTCGTGATATTTTATACACGTGCAAGTTACTTTACAGCAAAATGATATGGAATTATACAAGAAGTGATATGATAGAATGAAGATTGTACTAATTAGATATGTACTTAAATGATTATAACTTTTTATATCGAATTTGGTACGATTTATATAATACATAAATGCTCGTTTAATATGTCTTTTTCGTTGGAACGTTTCGCTCTGGCAACACTGGTTGAAGGGGAAGAACAAGGGAGGAAGTGTTTGCATAAAAGGGAATCGACTCGATCACGATACGTAGTGCAACCGGCATGCCCTTATTTATACAATAAGCGTTGCATACGTTTTCGCTTTTTAGCTTCTATCAGCTGCACGCTACATCGAACTAAAACTTCGCTGTGTTTCTGTTAGTTCTTGTAGCTGGCTTTAGGCTTCCACTTTAGGCTTTCCAGGCTGAGTGTAGCTCAGTCAACGGAGGCTTTTTAGAACTCACAATTTTTAGCTATTTATATACCACAAGGCTCTGATTGGAAGAATTTCTGTGCAATATTGCATAGGTCGTTTCTGATTGGTTGATTGTTTTCTGTGCTATTATTCCTTCCCCACAACCGAAGCCGTGTTAGAGTATGTATGGAATGTTAGCTTTTGTATAATAAGGCTTAGGCACAGGAGTGTTAGTGATGAGTCGAAAATTAGTTTACTTATTTACAGAATTCAAGTTTCTCAAAGAAGCGTTTTCTCCTTGATATGGTTCAACTTGATATGTTTTCGCTTCTTCAATGAACCATTGCAACTCTTTGGTGGTCACAGTGTTGCCAAATCGAAAATATCTGTGTTGTCACAGAAAGCACCATGCGCGTTGTATAGGGATGCAATTATTCGTTGTTGGCTGGCTTCCCGTTGGAGTACTGTGGGGGAGAGGCGGCCTGCGCCGGTGTCTCTTCTGTCATCACCGATACCAGCTCTTCTACCGCACGGCCTAAGTCATCTGAAATTAAAACAATAGAACATTCATTTAAAACCAAAACCACCGAACAATTGTCCTGCAATTGTGATAATTATGGTGGCAGAGATGATAAAATGGAAGTGCAGACCATTCATATTTGTGTAGAATTACGACAATAATGATGAATATCTATGTACAGAATTAATAGTATCATTACCTCAAGGTATACGTCCTGTTATGTATGCATAAAAAGAAAAACAACCGTCAGTAGAAATCCAATTGAAACATCAAACATCCATGCAAGTAACGAACACTACAAATCATCATCAAATCCAAACCTAAAAAGCGAAAATATCTGAAAACAAAGCTATTCGATACTAAAGTTACTGAAGCATAAAATCATCGGTGCGGCTAAAACTAGAACTGCAAAGAAAACTCTATTGTGCTAGAGACAAAGCTCATTGTCACACCGCTGACCTGCGCAGTGCATTAGGTTGTGGACGCTGTGAGGGGGCGGCGGAGGCCTTTCCGCGTCACGCTCTGCTCCCGGGCCCCATCTACCGCCGCCATCTTGTATTGTCATAATCTCATTAATGGGGAATCATTTAACTTGATTCTAAATAAGAAAGGGAAGGGCTGAATGTAGAAAAGGAATATTTGTTATGGATCCACGTTGAAGCTTGGTTGACACCCACTCTGGTTTCGATGAACCAAGACATAATTCGGTCCATCATCACCACGCTTACATTGATTTTCGAAGTTCAAACTATTTCCATGGAATTTACTTATATAGATTTTTGAGAAATTTTACCGTTGACAACACAGTCAAACTCCTAATCAAAGTCCAACAAGTCGACAATGTGGCCAGTTGGTGAAGTTTGTAAATATACGAAAGGCACTTACTTGTTTGTGCATCGTGATAGAGTCCGTTGTGCATTTTCGCGGGAGAGTCCGTAGCTAGCTGCGAAGCTGTTACCGAGCGCGTCTGAAGCGTGCCCGTGCGGCCCGGGGGCGAGCTGGCGGCCGGCTGGAATAACACGAAAACATTTTAAAATGGAATGGCATTAATTTGCAAATGGACGCTTCGCCATTGCCATGCCATTGCCAGAGGCAGTGAGAAATAAGTTTTAAAGAGCTCATATTCGGAAGTAGGTAGGTATGTAACAACATCATCATCCTTTGCAGTCTTTATGTTCAAAGCAGCTTGTGGTTCCGCGAACATGCGACCTTCGACCTGCTCGCGTAGAGATTATCTGCTCTGCCTCAGCTAGCGGAATACCGCATGGTCACAAAGCACGCGGTACCTAATAGGTACTAGGTTGTTCGAAGCGAGCGAGTTTACATACCTCATCCAGCAGCCTGCGCAGACGTTGCAGCTGCGCCTCGAGCTGCCGGTTATGCTCCTCCAGGATCTGCATGCGCGCCTCCAGACGCCCCTTGTGCTGCCGCAGCAGGCGAGCCTCGGCCATCATGTCCTGGAAGTGGAAACCACCAGTTACAAAGAGTAATTCCTTCCTTACCCCTACAGTTTACACCGTACAGTTCAGATTACAGTTTGCTTAACAATTTGTCCCTACAGTTTTACTAATCAAGTTGGAGACAAGTAATAGTTGTCTTCGTGATACATCGACGGCCACATCGTCTCTTATCAACAGGTGAGACTGTGCTCAAACGAAGGCATATTTACTAAAAGTTTGGCGTATATATAATTCATCAAAAGAATGCGACTTTCTAAGATTTTGTCTTATCCAACATCATCATCTGACGACTGCTCTATTCAAGTGTTCAAGTATTTATTTTGCAGTACTAATACAATGTGAGAAGTCTTAAAATGTCACTTGTAGGCTAAGTATTAGGAGCCCTGTTAGGGTGACAGGTATCTTGAGAGGTAGCTAAGCTAATAACTTAATTAAGTAGGAATCACAACTAATAATAGTTAATTTCTGTAAGTAGGTAATTCCACAGAGTTGATTATCTAAAATCGATGTTGAACTAAGTTAAGTTTATATATTATATTTATCTAATGCATCGTCCTTAAACTCTTTAATTGAGTAATATGTTTTAGTTAGGAGTAGGAATGTGGCGATCCAATAGGCCTATCATAGCCGCAGTGACACGAAAGCCACCTAAAGAAAAAAAAAAAATTGGAGCAGGGATTTTTGTTTTTTTTAAATTTAATGTCTTTTCAGATTACTTTATTTTGAATGGGATTTTATTGTAGATTTTAATTGAACGATAAAAGAACTGTTTTTGTATGGGTTCTGGAAGAATTATTTTATTTTTACGCCGGGAGCTTTTGTTGAATTAGAAGTAAGATCGATGTTTGGGAACAAAGAGTGATATTTATATGATATATAATGAGGGAAGTGTAAGTATTTTTTCTTTTTTGAAATGACTACAACTTTCGAGCTGATTAATATTTACATATTAGGAAGCAAATTTTTTGTAGTATAAATGTGTCCTGTTCATCTGTACGGTATGTAATATGACCCCATCTATACCATATTTAATCCACGCGTGTGCGTATGTATGTATGTAGCTGACACGGCACATTCTGGATGAAAATTTGTTTTTAAATTCCAAGACGTTGGAACGTTGGTGAACTGACTTAGTTTTGGTTTAATTTTCGTTACATTACTTTTCCAGTTAACAAGTGTATCAAATGTTAGTCCAAGTACCCATAACACAAGCTCTGCTTACTTTGGGGCTAGATGATGCTGTGTGGATTGTCCAGCATTATTTATTTATTTATTTATTTAAGTACCTAGTTCATATTCTGGTACTTCTTCTATTTTTT
This sequence comes from Eupithecia inturbata, assembly GCA_963662085.1. Classification (NCBI taxonomy): domain Eukaryota; kingdom Metazoa; phylum Arthropoda; class Insecta; order Lepidoptera; family Geometridae; genus Eupithecia; species Eupithecia inturbata. The sequence goes on along the minus strand of OY759196.1, from coordinate 706,965 downwards.
ATTTTAGTTTAATAATAATAATAATAATGCTGGACAATCCACACAGTTTAATGGTGTTAAGGTTGTATTGAGGTTTTTGATAGGGTCTGAATTGTATTCTTTTGGTTTTATTAGTATTAATTAGTAGATTATGGTCTCAATTGTACCTGCTATTGTATTGCTGCAGACAAAATTTTTTGGGCATTTGAACAAAATAGATATTACATCAGCGAAAAGGACACACATTGACACACAATTCTTTCAGCTTTTGCCTTATGTTTATTAACATTATCTTCAACCATACTTTGGTACTGCGAAGTTTGCGCGAAGCTCGCGATATCATCCGCCTATTTCCCCGCTGGTAGCCCACTCTTCTGTACTGTACTGTACCCTGGGTTCTTGGACGCCATCCAGTTAGTCACTAGTAAAATGTCCGTTAAAGATTACAAAGGCACTATGTTTGTACCTGATCGACCGGCGCGTTCCTGTTGTCGTTGTTGCCGTGCTGCTGGTCCTCCGGAGTGGACCCCGGCGTGGACTTCGCCTTCAGGCGCTCGTACTCAGCTTGCAGGCTAGCGTTCTCTTCTTCAAGCTCTCTGAAAACAACGTTACAGTGTAAAAATCTGGGCAGAGAAAAGTTTGCTGACAACTTGTGATATTGTGCTTATTAATGTGTGACGTTCATTTCAAGAAGACAGTGTCACACTGCAAGGCAAAGGCATCCAAGCTATAACTTGTCCAGGAACAGTAATCCCTCAAGCTATACCTATGATCCAAACTCGTCCTGCCATCTCTGCATGATGATTACTATGATTTAGTTTATTTTTATGGACTATACATTCCATAACCAAAATGAACAAAATCACCTTCCTCCTCATCACATACTTAGTCACATTATAACAATGAACTGTTGTTCTTCATGAGATGAATACTGCGTTCATTACCTGATCATAGCCTCCAATTCGTGTCTCTGCTCGCGGTGTATAATGGACACCACCTGCACGGGCGAGCGCGGCGGCTCCTCGCCTCCGTTCCCGTTCAGCGACTGGCAGTAGGCAGCGATCAGCTGGTGCTCCTCGTCGCTGTCCGGAGTGTCGCCCGACGCTGCGCCTAGTTCGACCTGGGCGAGGCGCGATGCGTACAGTTCCAGACGCGAGTGCATGTCTTCGCCTGTGCCGAGGGTTCCCGTGCCATGTTGAGGGGATGGCGCGGGGGATTCTAAGGCGTCTCCTGGAAAATCGGAGGAGTTTGATTAATGATTAAGATCCATTGCAAAATTCAGTTGTGTTTAATTAAATAATGGCGATCTCTTGCAAATGCACAACTTGACTATCAATCTATCTACTCAGCCCATGGGCCTAACTTACTGCTGGGTCTTCCCTTTATTTCACAATTCTTTCCGGTCCTGTGTCACCCTCCACCACCCGTTCTCGGTCATATGGTCTTACCATTGAGTGGATAATCTGTTCTCGTACCTTTTCTATACTACCTTTGATCCTACATATCTCAATAAAAAATGGCTAACCTTCCAAAACAGTTTGCACGGGCAAGTACCCGACTCGTGGATGCTTCTTAAAGTACCGCGCCGACTTGAACTTGTTCCGGAGCGCGCGCGTGAAGTCACGGACATCTTCGCCTGATGTCGTCTGCAAGCCAAATTAAGGATCAATAAAGAAACCAAGAATACAACTGGCAACATTAAACAACAAAAAAGGAAACGTTATGTGGCCAAGTTCTGAGTGAGTTTTCACACAAGAGGCATGGTAAGATATTGAAACAAATGAAGATACCTACCTAGGACAGGCTGACCAGAATTATTACAACTGTTACTGTTCGTTAGAAACAGACAGCTTTAAATTCTACCAAGTAAATAAAGAACGTAGAAAGGAAAATACGACGCTCAAGACAAGAAGATAAAGACAATATCCCCTTGGGTCTTAAGTATACTTACAGCAGTGCAATACTCCTGCATGGGATGCGTGAGCTTGTGGTTCTTAGCTTTGCGGCCGCTGAAGAAACACTTCTGGCACATGTCGAAGTTGAAGCATTTCAGGCAGCGGTATCTAGAAACGGATAATACGTTCAATGCTAGACATTCTACTTCTAAGAATGAAGACAAAGATTATAATTTGTGGATGCTAGATACCAAAATTATTGAAATTATATGAAAAAGTCACCAATTTACAAAACAACCAAAACCTGCATCAATTTTAGATTATCATAACTTTGGAACGGATGCCTGCACCGTTTTTCATCAAACAGCTAAAAACACGGTCGATGAAGTCACCATTCAAACAAAATAAAACTAGATCAAGCTTGGTCCATCCGATTGAAAGCTACGATGCCACAGGTACCTACACGATGGGACTTGTGGTATCATTCAATCTCAAAAGTAGTCCATTGGCTTAGTGTCAATAACCTTTTCCTTAATGAAATTAAAACGAAATGTATAAGATTTGTTCTACCTAATGTAAAACAAGTTAAGGCTGCTGTAAAAGTCAAAGGAGAAACGTTAGAAATTGGTAACAGTACCCGCTTAATAACCTTAGATAGTATCTAAACTTCAATGGGGCCCACACATAGACAAGCTATCGAAGAGACTTTGTTCTGTAGCGTATGCAGTCAAAAAAATCCGTCATCTTGCAGACGTTGATACTTCTAGACTAAGTAGTCTATTTCAGCTACTTCCATAGTGTGTCTATAGCATACTGCTGTGGGGGAACGCTGCAGATATTAACACCGTATTTGTGCTGCAGAAGAGGGCTGTTCTATCCATAATATGGGACATAATTTAAATACTAGAAATAAGAATAAACTCGCTGTGCCCTCAACTAGGCTACACAAGATTAATGTATCTTTTAAAGGGCAATGTATGTGCCTTTACAACAAAATACCATGATGATGTGAAAAAATGAGTTGAAAAAAGTATCAATAAATAAATTTTATTCAAACAAATTGTCAAACATATCCTTTGTAAAAAGGCTTACTACAAAATATGAGATTATCTAGAATCTAGAGGATAAAAAAGCTTGGGACTCCAACTCGAAAACTAACAATCTAACTTGTTAAATTGTTAGTTTTCGCTTTCGCTTTACTAAGGTAAAGAAAGATTTCTTGTTCTCTTCTATATTTTACCTTAAAAAGATTGAAGTGAACAAAAAATCAAAGTGATTACTTTATTTCCTAGTTTTACTTATATAATTTGAATTTTGTGACGTGTCCAAGAGTCCTGTAGGGTCTAAAGGAAATAAAGCTCTTTAAATTTGAATTTGAATTTGGACTGGTTTGTAAGGTTTGGAGCACGCTGCCTGCTGCTGTTCTTCCGGCCAACTACAACCTGGGTCTCCCAGACAATAGTGAAAAGGTGTCTTCTAGACTTCCTGATACATCGTCAGCCACGTCGTCACGTGGACGTCCATCAATTGAGTTTGAAGTCAAACGAATGTGTAGATTAAATAAAAATAAAGCAAAGGAATGGTTCCTTCGTATCGGAGGCCTTATTACCTGAACCCAATGATAGGATACTCCTTGCAAATGTTGCACTTGGCCTGGTGCTTGGCCGTCTCTGCCGCCGCCAGTCGGTGCAGCACGGGCAGCCAGACCATACTCTGCGGCTCCTTCTGCAGCCACTGCAGGAAGTGGAAGGCCTCGATGAACTGCAGCTGGCCGTCCGCGTCGCGTTCCAGAGTCTTCTCTTTGGATTCATCTTTCTCTTTGTTGTCTTTGTCTGTAAAGACGTAGAAAGAATTAAGGGTTTTGATTTGAATATCTGGTGTCTATAGTAATTTATTTATATTCCCATTCGCGACCGCCACAGTGTCTCCACATATCCAAGAAGTATTTAAAACACGGATTCTTACCTGTGATAGACCTTCTATCGAGCGTACCACCCTTGTTGCATTCCTTGTTGCCCTCCTTGGTCGTAGCCGAGGCTTGCTCGAAGCAACTCCTCACTGACGGCTCAATGTTGGAGCCTCCAAACGCCGCTACCTCTCCGAGTTGCCTTGGTACCTGGAAGAATATGAAAGATAATTAATTGGTGAAGATAAGATAGTTGTTCTGTAATAGATATTGTAAAGATTGGTTGCTTGTGTTTTGTAGGTAATTCAAATTTAGTTGCCAGATCTAGTCAATTTCTATAAATAAATACTGTGCTTGCGTTGCACTTTTAAATTTTAGGGAGACTAATAGTAGAGTGTGTAAAGCAGTGTCTTAAGTCACGGGTGTCTTTGAATCCCGAGCGCTACTCAGGATTCTAGAATCTACTATCTACTAGTTACCTACTAGAATCCTGACTGCGTGAAGGATTTAATCGAAGACAAGGACTTATGCAGGAGGTGAATACTCTACTTTTCATACTTTCTGCGAGTAGGTATATAATAATAAATAAATAAATAGGCCTTTATTGTTGTTTACATTTAGGGTTTATAAACCTTCTAGGTATATGCGTTAGTAGTCACGTCGGCAAACTTTTCTTTTGCTACAACTTGTCTTGCGACAAAGGCCTCTTCCAAAGATTTTCATAAAGTTTTGTCTGTTGCTGCACGGATCCATACTGGGCCGGCTACTTTTCTGATATCGTCTTCCCATCTCTTAAATTGTCTACCTCGATTTCTTTATTATTTATTTTCTTAGTTATATTCAATAAGGGCTGTGGATTTTGTATAACCAATAAATAAATGTATGAAAATATTGACCAAGGAGACTCGCAGTAAGAGATCTAACTCGCTTTTTTTGAATTTGGTAAAACCTTCACCTTTTTCAGCTAACAGGGCTATAATCACTTGCTATCAGTTATTGATAGGTAGGTGCATGACGTGTAAAGTGCGTTTTACGAGCATAGTGTGTGAAAAGAAAATCAAAATGTTCTTAAAATGAAATCGAGTATTACCTGAATGCAATCGTGTAGTAACAATCCAAGTTTTCTTTGGTCTGCTCTGCAGGACGGATCCGCGATCAGTCTGAATAGATACCTGGAAGAAGAGATAGGAACTAGCCATCATGAGGCTAACAATAGGCTGAAACGAAGTGGCAACAAACAATTACAAGCTCTAGACGTGACCATGGGCTTGGCCGGAGTACCTATTCATGTTTCATTTCTGTTATGGCAATCGGGATATGAAATTGACAATGCACTCATTTTGTATAACCTCTCTCTCTTTTCAGCTTATCATCCCATATGGTGCTGCCCAACAACGGTCAGCTTACTCTACTTCGCTCTGCCCTCGACGTAGTCTTCGAAAGCTTGACACGCTTTATAAAACTTCAAATAAGTAGGTGTGTTTCTGCTTGGGTTACTTCGGACAACCCTATTCTTTTTGTGTGTACGTCTATAGTGGAGTGACAGATCTATGGATCTATGGCTTCTTCTAATTGGCATTCCCTACAGGATTTCATTATCTTAACTGTCTCTAAAACTGTAAAATTAGACAAAAATTACACCAATACGTATGTGTGAATCAGCCACCTTTGATTTACGTGGGCGAATTTAAGCCTTACCTATACTTCTCCTCCAGATGTCCCTTACAAAGCAGCACGAGACCGACCTTGAAGCTCAGTACTCTGATCTGTCCGGTGCGCTGGCTGTCGTACACGTTGAGCAACCAGTTGATCGACAGGTCGAGGCAGAGTGCCACATTCACTAGGCTTGGATTCTCTGCTGCTATCACCTGGAAACATAACTTTATTTAGACTAAGCATGCAAAAGGAACATGATGATGGCATGGAAGATCTCGGTTTGTAATTTATTCTAATCAGCAGCATCTAGCGGGTGTCAAACAAACACCTACAAGGCTTTTTTGAATCAGGTTTCCGAGTCCAAGACTCTGAATCTGACACGGATTCGCGCGAAATTTACATATTTTCCGGGTTTTAATATGTTCTACATTCTATTGATTTATTATCAATTCATAATATTTAAAATATTTTATGATGAGCGTTATAGCACCCTGGCTGCATACACGATTAATAGACCAATTTCAAGACAAGTTCATTGCTAAGGAGACTTCACACAAGATTGAGGAAGGACATTAAAATAAAAGAAAAGAAAGACTGACCTCATAAAGCGAGGTGAGCACAGTGATCATATCTGGTATGTCGATGAGCCGGTCGTTCTGCGCGCGCAGCCCGTGCGAGTCGAAGGCTTCTAGTGCTGCCGGTAGTTGCAGCATATGCACTGGAATAGTATTAGTCATAATAATAACAAAAAGGTAAGGCAGGTAGGAGAAAGCATGCATACATTAACAAAAATCTTCTAGCGTTATTCAAGAATTAGTGATTTGATTCGAGTTGTTGGATGGTGTTCTGGACTCAAGACAGGAGCAACATGAACAGATATTACGGGGTGGATTTTGAGATGGAGTTCCTAGTTGGTAAGTTGTATTCATCTCAAAAATCTATTCTGTATTATATCTGCTGGTCTGCTCGTGGGGTCTCAAGAGAAACAGGTTCGATTGGCATGTACCTACCTAAGAAGTTTCTGTCAGTTATTTTTTCTGAAATCTGTGAATGCAGGTCCAAATACTTAGGTCGATAGCTGAGGCTTAGTCTTAGTCTAATAAGAACTTTGTCCTGTAGCTATAACGGATATGGTACTGCCCTATGTCAGTCGATAATCCAAATTGTATAGGCTGGTTTTCTGAGGTCGCAAAGATACTAACTGGGTTGTAATTTCTTCAAAGCGTTAAAGTATAAGTAGTACTCACTGCACAAAGCCTTCTGGACCGTTCTCAGTTTGAGCGCGGTGCGGTACGCTGAGAATCGAACCTCGTTCAGGTCTGCAAGTGAATTCATCAGGTCGATCATCTTCGGGTGGTCCCAGTGGGTGGTCTCGAGCTCGTGGCTGAAAGGATACAGATTATGAAAAAGTGTTCTCGGCGTTAGTTTAACTGACTTATAATTATTTATCTGTGATTGAAAACTGACGCGTTGCGGAGACTTATCGTAATCGAGTGATTTTATAGAATGTAAGAAATTTTTTATACGTGTCAATTCAGGTGTCACAACAACTTGACTAATTTGATAGCTGTAAAAGTAGCGCCTTCCTATCGAATTCTATCTATTGAAAAAATAAGTATTTTTAGTGATCTTTTCGTGGTTTGTCTTGGTTAGGCTCCTCTCTAGGTACCTACCTACTCCTCGCAGTAGGACCGCATTTCGTATAGGTACAAGCAACGCTGAACGTTTCCCAAACTGCCATATCACCATGTTGCCATTTTCAAGCAACATCACTCACTTGATATTAATATTATGATTAAGGAGTGTGTACCTACTCCTTTAAACGCACTGAGACTCGAGTTGGTCCATGTTTTGTTTCGCTATTGCTATCAGCCTTAGGAACTCCGTCCAGAAGCGCAGAATCTTCCTGGGATCTTCGCAGGCTTTGCGAAGTGACCTCCAGTGGTCGAGGGTTTAGTGTCGTTGCGCTGTTACTCACTTGATATAATAGGGCACGTTGTTAGGCGTGACCGCCCGCTCCCAGGGCTGCTCCACGGAGCCGGCGAGGAAGCCCTGGGCTGCGCCCGCGCCGCCGTCGCGCGCCACGCCCGCCAGCTGCCGCGCGCGCTCTTCGCCGCCTGCGCATAGTGCTGCGACTCTGGAAGGGATATGTTGCTTGTACACTTTGGAACTAAGATAAAGATAAATAATAAATACATCAATAATACTGGACAATTCACACAGCTTTTTGTTGAATACATGGTGTACCTTAACTGTACAATCTCATAATCAGATAACATATTAAGATCTAGTACCACTAACACAAGCTCTGCTTAGCTTGGGGCTAGATGATACTGTGTGGATTGTCGAGCATTATTTATTTATGATTTGAAATAAACAGATCGACATTAATATAATTATGGTCCTTAACAATTTGGCATAAGCCAAGGAAGCTTGCTATTTTCAGAGGCAACTGCATATATGATATAATATGCCTATGATTAGCTTTCTGTGTCTACTTTAATTTCTATTGTAATTAGTTAAGATGATGGCGATCCGAATTAATTAAATAAATAAATAAATGAATAATATCATTGGGCAACTGAGATTCCTTTCATACTATATTTAGACTTATCTTTCAATGGTCCTTAGAGTTTATGATTATATTTGCGATGTGCGATGATATCAAGTGGATCCAGAAGCCTACAGCCTTACTATGAATTTACAGCAGTGTCCACTTGCAGGTCTCACCGCAACCCTGCTATACCAACAACAGGTACCTACATATGTGCCACCAAATATCTTACCTCGTATTCAAATCCTCCAACCTCGCTAACAAATGCTCCGGCAGTTGTATCTTATCCCTGGCTAGCGCTTGCGCCTGCCCATGTAGTTCATCAGCCAGCCTCCTCAGGGGAGGCAGCTGGGCCCTCGCTCTGGAGACGGCATCTAACTGGGCGCGGGCGTCCCTGGCGTCTCCAGGTCCTCGCCAGGACGACCGGGCGGTCTCCGCGCCCTGGATGCGACCCGCGAGCTCGTCGAGTGAGGTGGTGAAGGAGCGGACCCTCTGAAAGAAGAGATTGGGGTTAGTGTTTTGATTTTTGTATGACAACTTGCTTCGATTGGTACTTTGATAAGTAGGTACTATTTATTGCATGTGTATAATTTTATATACCGACTCAGTATTTATTGCATGTGTATAATTTTATATACCGACTCAGTATTTATTGCATGTGTATAATTTTATATACCGACTCAGTATTTTCCGATTTGTTAAAAACTAATACCTAAGTAGGTAGAGTGGTTTTATATATTCGGTCGTAAAATAAAGATGCACTTGCTTCAATGCTTTGACGCATACCTAATACATATGGTACCCTACTTATTGGATATTAAATAATTATCAAGTTCTAATTGGTAGGTGTGGTTGAGGTAAATGAGGTACTTATGTATGAGGCATGCAAAAACCAGCCCGCATTCTACGCAATGCCCATGCGCTCGCGCATCCTGCGACAGTGACCTTGTCGGGGCGGCGACAACCAACCTTGTCGCGACGTCTCACGTTACCCACAGGTTATCTAATTCAACCACTGCCGGATATCAGGTGCTTGTGGGGGAAAGATACCTTAGAACTTGTAGGAAAAAACAACGACCACCATGTTTTATTCTTTTTAAAACGACTTCAAAAAAGAAGGACGTTTAAATCCGACTGTTGTTTTCAGGGGTCCGTACCCGGAGGGTGAAAACGGAACCCTATTACTAAGCCTCCGCTGTCCGTCCATCCGTCCGTCGTCTGTCAGAGGGCTCTATCTCATGAACCGTAAGAGGTAGACAGCTAAAATTTTTAGAGAATGTGTATATCTCTTGCCCACTATAACAGTAAATAATAAAAATAAAATAAATATCCAAATAAAGGGGCCTGCCATACAACAACCGTGTTTTTTTTGGTTATTTTTGCTCTTCGTTTGTCTAGGCTGTATTTCTTGAACCACAATAGGTAGACACATTAAATAAGTAACACTTCAACTGTATAATAACAAAAAATACTAAAAATAAAGTTAAAAATTTAAAGGGGTCTCCAAACAAGCGAAAATTTGATGTTCTTTGAAAAAGTTACCTGATTTACGGTACGGAACCCTTCGTGTGCGAGTGGACTCGCACTTGGCGGTTTATTTTAATGTTTAGTACCTCGTACATGTTTACCCTAAGCAGTCTGCCATCTAAGAACTTCCTAAGAACCGATTTCGTAATACTTTTCCTAGGTATTGAATCCTATCCAAAAAGCATGTCTAAATTTTCATAAAAATTCCTAAATCCTTTAATCCTTAGTTTTAATCTATCAAACATAAGCGTTTTTAAAATTTGTAGTGTATTTTAGTCTGGCAGTTAAATGTTATTCCAATGATTTCAAAGTTAGTTGATTGTTACTAAACTTAATAAAATAATGTTTGTATTTTATGCCGCAATAGTTCCCACGTAACATCAGACAGTTGATTGAACAGTTACGAGTTAATAGCATCTTCGGTTTGTTGGTTAATCGGCGAGTTCATTAAGTTTTTGCTCGCAATTATAGCGAACAGCGTTTAAATTCATGAATAAACTTCCGCAAAGGATATCCAGTTAGTAAAGAAATATCAAAAGAACAAGAAACATCATAGGTTGGACCTGAAAACAAACATAGTTTTTGGGAACGCCGCGCGCCGCCAACTTCAGTCAATTTTAGATCCAGGGACGAAGTCTTTTTATAAGATTTTCACGTTACGACAAGCTTTTCGATTACTTACATTATTATGATTATTAAAAAGCTACAGGATAGGTAGGTACCCATGCCAATATCTAAACCGCAATCGTTAACTCAGTATGCGTAGCACAGCTCAAAACAAATCCACGTAAAAACCGATACTCCCCTACCTACCTATAGGCACCTACTTACTACCCATTTCCCTAAAACGTCTCACCGGCTTATCGCCCCAATCCATCGAATCCGAGAAAATCCCATTTTTTTCAGAAGAAATATTATTTTCCCTATTTTGCGAGCTTTGCTATCAGATCAGCATTTCGACAAAAAGGCAAACGTGAGGTAGGTATTTATGCGACTCGGCTCGTGCAAGGGGAAGGTACTTACATACTTATGTTCTTACTAATGCGAAATATTAAGGTTTATCCGCGACTTAAGCTTTGGCTTTGAAAATAACATCCGTGTGGTCGAATTGTTCATTTCACCTGGCTCCATGTTTCTATTCCTCAGCGAGACTCTATTTTTGTTGGGGAAAAACCTAGGTAGACGAAATAGGCATCCAAAAGACGACGACGTTGCAAAATATGATTACAGGTAAGTAGTTATTCAATTTTTCCGCTGCGGCATCGCCTATCAAAATTCCTTTAAAATAACCTATTCCTAAAATATTTGTACCCATAATTGGATCAGCAGATCCGGAGATTTCTCATTAAGTTATTAACAAACTTATTAAATTTCAACTGTTTATAATATTAACCTGCTGGTATTTTTGTAAAAAAACGAACTTTCTTGAATTGAAATGTTCTCTACCGATTCTCAAAAGGGTCTCAGTCTTGTAATTACGCCAGTCAGTGGACTCCTCCCTCCAATTATTTTATTAGTTCAATTGTTTGTTTGCGATAATTGCGCCACTTCAGTTGCCCCACAATCGGCTAATTGAGTGGTTAATAGTTGCTGATCTATTGCATTGCAAGTGGTTTGATAGTCAAGTGACTAATATTGGAACTATGCAGTTGGTTCAACTCAAACTCATCTCAAACTCATCTTCGTTGAATGAATGAAACCCACTGAAATATGATGTGATTTTAAATCGAGTCGACCGGTTTAAATCTACAACACTCTACATGCGTTAAGTGTTCAAAACTTTAACGTGTTTTTTTTTTTTAAAAACAATGGCCTTTGTTAACAAAGAAAATTACAATCTAATAAAAAATAGATAAGAACTTTAAAGTATTTACTAATTTTAATCCTCCAGAAGGACTTCACCTGCATGGCCAAGTTTAATTTTATAGCTCAACAATAATTTTAATTGATCTATGTGTTTCAATAATCTATTTGAACAATGTTCCCTAAAGTAAATACACCACTACTAGCCAGACTAGTAGTTGTGCCCGAGTTTACATGTCAAGTGTATACAAGCTGCTACAGTGGAATTTATGAAATTGTCTAAATTGAAATATAATGTGTAGATATTTTCTTCTGTTTGCACCTGTGTCTACCTACTCTTGTGTCAGTCATCTCTCTCTTGGTGTTCCAAACTAAATACATTTGTAGCTACTCTCTCGACCATATCGTGACATAACAGAAGGTTCTCTAACTTTTATCAGGTAGATCTCAAGGCGCGGAGCCTAAACCATAATTGGAATAGACATCGTGACACTTAATTTAGTTTCCGGGAAAGTGAAAGTCCTAAACACAGTGTACATACCTACTAGTAGATAATAATTCTAACAAGCTCTACCTAGGCTAGCCACAATAAGCCCTAAATAACTCTATAAGACATTAGCATTGCAGCATATCTATTTTGCTGCCACATTGGCTTTGAAGTTTGAATCCGTATCTATGGTAGGCTTCTTTTTTGTGAGCTTCTCATCTTTAACAATTAGGAACACTAACAAATAACTTTTAGGAACACTAACGTAGTACAGAACTAGTACTACGTTACTGTTCCTATAAGTTATTAACTAAGTACGTCATTACAAAATACGTATAAATACAAATCATAAAAACCATTCAAAATTTACTTGCAACAAAAAATAATCCGGATAAAAATTGCTCCCTAAAATGTCAAACGCACGAGAGATTTCACTCAGATAACACATTATGCGGGGGGCGGTCTATTCGAGTCTGAGTATATCTACCCGGGTATCGTATCTACCCGGGTAGAGTATGACACACCCGGGTCTGGTTCTAGATCGGAGTGATAACGCCCGCAGTTAGCGGAAAATGAAAAAAGGTCCGGCTGAATAAAAGAGCTTTGTAAAATGTAGAATTAGGTTCGTTAAATTTTATTTTGTTTGGAGAATTTTGCATGGATTGTACATTTGCATGGATTGTCCATTTGCATGGATTGTCTATATGCATGGATTGTCCATTTGCATGGATTGTCCATATGCATGGATTGTCCATATGCATGGATTGTCCATTTGCATGGATTGTCCATTTAAAAAAGAGTACACAGGTTTCTACTCTGAATACCCTTTTTCGTCCGATTTCCAAAAATTAATCGTAAGCGTTGTTACCAAAATATATGTAACCCATCATCAGTGTTTTTTGTAACTATTTGAGGAAAGCATTTTATATATATGCAAGTAGACACAATCGGCTTTGATACCTTCTTATTATTAATTTGATTTATTTGACCACAGCATTTCGTTGCTCTCTCTCTTCGCCTCTTTATAAGCGTCCTTTGGTATCAAGGTACTAAATCCAACTGTATCGCAAGGTATTCCATACTCCATTATTTCAATTCGGTAGCGACCACAAACCGCAACCAGAGCGGCGGCGGGGGCGGGGCGGGGCGGGGCGGGGCGGCGGCGGGGCGACGCGCGGCACTTGTCATAGTGACACTCGATTCTATGAACATGGACTTCGTAAATGACGGAAATACCACAGCAGTCGCTTAGAATCATTTTATTTAAAGCATGGGCACATTTATTTAAAGCATGGGCACATTTATTTAAAGCATGGGCACATTTCTAATAATTTGTTACTTTATGAAAAACCAGAATAAACAATCGCAAAGGGTGGATTAGAGTTACTTGGGTATATTATTGAAAATTGTTTTTTACAACCACCTTATTTGATGAATTATTAATTATTTTTAATGGCTCACTTCATTAGTCAAAATCCAAATGCTTGGAATACAGCGACAGCCGCCGTAAACATTACCCTCCATCATATTCTAGCAAAATAAACTCAAAAAATGTAACAAAGTACAACCACATTAAGTTAGTATTGTCTCCGTCGGATACTTCTCCGAAGAACTAGTCTCCTCCGATACAATAATTACATCATTGGCCCTTATATCCGGCTGATATCCGGCGCTCTGCCCTTCCCTAGCCACCCGTGATATTAACATCCATTTTTAGAGTTACATTTCGGAGGACAAGCTTAATAGACAGCCGGAAAATGTCAGTAAATTCATTTTTATTAACCGTAAAGTTATTTACTAACATTGGCATGTCAGGTAGTTATCGAAATCATACATAGAGTTTTATTCAATTTGCAAGTAGGTATAGCTGATCTGAACTCGTTTGCCAACCCGCAGAATCGCCATTTTTAACTGACTTTGAAAAAGGAGGTTCTAGTCGGCTGTATGTAGTATGTAGTTTTTGTATGTAGGTATGTATGTTCGTCGATTTCTCTGTCAATTATGGACCGATTTGGATGATTCTTTTGCAATTGTATATTTTATGTTATGTGTGATGAGTATGACTGATGATTATCCCAAGGTATTTGTCCCGTAAATGTTAAAAAAAACTTTTTAAAACTAAGGGATTCGAAGTCGGTTTTTAGTTTTTTTAAACAATCAAATTAACACGGCGGCGGTCTATTAAAGACGAGGCGCCCAGGTCAGTCAATCTAATTTTATTAGTTTTTTTTTTAGTTTGATCTTTATTGTTCAACGTTTATTAATTTGTCCCACAATTAATTAATAAAATTTCAGGTTTTATAACTTCTAAATAACTTCTTATTCTTTTGCTTATACGCGTGACACGAGAGCTGGTGGGTATCTGGCGCAGCGCATCAGCATTGCCATAAAGCGAGGCAGCCAGCGTCTTGGAGACGGTTCCGACTGGCATTGCTACGGATCAGTTGAGCTACCTGTAGATTATTGGCAACAGTCTGCAGTTAGCTTAATTGTTTCAATTGTAGCAAATGAAGGCTATAGCCATCCTAAAATACGGTCTTTTGCATTATCTTGATCAATGTTGAACTGTACTACCACGAAAATCAAGACCAACATTTTTGCCTTATAGGAGTTGGTAGGTTCAACTGTTCACACCGTGTATCATAAACTTAAGGGAGTATGGTCCATTTATCCGTCTTGAGTCTTGAGGGACTGGCTCGGTAAGATGAAAGATAGCTTTTATGATTTGTTGTGTTAGTTTCGGAGATTTGGTCAATAGCGCCATAAACTTGTTTTTATGGCTTAAAAAATGGTGGTATTGTTTGTTGGCGGACTTTTGGTTGTTTTTATCATGTTTATTGGAGTTGAAGAAGTTTACTTTACAAAAAATAAAGGGTTCTGTTAACTTGAGAGGGCTTCGTTAAAATTAGTAGCTTGAGAATAAAAATAGCAGATATGCCAAAACTTTGATTTAGGGCTTACGGAAAAAGGCACCTACCTAGTCTAGTAGTCGGTGTCAGTAGTAATGGTGGGTGTCGTGAGAATGTTGAACAGATTACATTTTTAAGTTAGAATAGAATAGAAAAGCATTCATTTCGACACACACATAGGTAAGTACATAAAAAACATACACAACTAAATAAAGAACATGGAGGTTTATACTAAATTAATTAGTTGCTATAGAACATTTTATTTTTAATACATTTATATTCTAAACTATCGACACAAATCAGCCGCAATATCTCAATTGATCCGACAAAGCGTAGATATCACCGTACAAACGGAGCAATCCGCAGCGATTTGACAGTGCCCGACAAAATGCACAACAATCATGTGCTTAGTCATTCGACTCAGCTGTTCTGGCGCCAGCGCCAGGCGAATCGTGCAGGCCGAGCTGCAGGCGTGAAGCAGGAGACCAGTGTGGATCACACGCTTTCTACTATCTATAATTTCGAATGAGAAGGTATGTACCAAAAAAGCGTCACGTGATCTTTACGAAATTTATTCGGGAGTTCTCTCTTATCCAAGGTAGAAAGCATTCAAAAGTGTCCCCCTCCCTTCCCTCCTTCTTTCTCAAGTTTGAGCACACAGAACACAATGTTTTTATAATGTAAGTAAAAACAAAGCTTTTGCCAAATTTTCCGCACAATTGATACACTACTTTTCCAAAGAACCGGATTATCCAACTTCTCAGGTAAGTAGATATGTAGAGGTATGTTAGATATGCATAGTCGTTCTCTTGATACGTTTTTAACATTTAATATTTTAAGGAGAATAACTTTTTAACAAGCTCCTAAGACCTGGTTTCTATATAAGTTTCCACTGTTGCAATACTTGCAACCCGCCACGTGTGCCGATCGTTTCATAACGATTAGCGTGCAGCTAGATATTGAATATGCCATTCGCTATTAGCATTTATAAGTCGCTATACTCACTATGCCGGTGGGTACTGGCTAGCGAGTTGACTATGCAGGTTCAGAGGAGTTAGCGGTTTCGCTGGAAACTCTGACGATTAAACTGTTGTACATTTTACGGAGAAGCCAAAAGGTTTTAAGGTGAACTCACCTTATTATGGAAGCTGTATTCACGCAAGAGATTGTAAGATTGATATTTAGCAACTTGAACCCATGTGTACGGAGCTTCTCTTTCCCTGAGCCATTACTTCTAAATTATACTTCCTCATATATAAATCTGTAACGTCTCGAGTGTTTTCACGCATATAGTTTCAATAACCAACCTTGGTAAGTTTACTTTGCGGCCCATTATTCAACACACAATCAATAAAGGGGAAGAAGTTAATAACAACCGCAAACAATAAGTTCAAGGTCGACGCACGCTATGCATTATGTCCTGAGCGTGTGCGCGCCCTAAGGTTATTGACACTGATAGCCAATGATTCTCAGAATGGTAAACTGTATTAAACAGCCATTAAACTGGGTAACAGCTGATGGTATTTTGGTTTTTAATGGTAGAGCTACTGATGCATAATATGTAAAGTCCAGTTCCTCCTATTGGAGTGAAGTCATATTGTATTTAATTCAGAACAAATATATGCACAGAGATCGAATTCAATCCCACTGGATCCCACTGCTAGGAGAACGCATCAAGATTAAAGCCTGGAAAAAATACCTGATATTTTGGCTTCGATCAGGAATCAATGATTCTAAGTCTACGACTTAGAATCAGGTTTCTTTGCTTAGCCGACAAAGGTTTTACGACGCTCACAGCAGTTAATGCAGTAGTATAGAAATAGGAATTTCTATACTACTGAATTAACAGACAATGTTTATATGATAAACTTCAACTAAACATTCTCTTGATACCGCCTAATAACTTCGCTATAATTCACTCCGCTCAATAAATTCAGGATCATTCCAATAAGGAAACGGAAAGCAAGGCATGGCCAACTGGAAATAGAGGCTGGTAACCTGTTTCACCGTTATTTACTATTGCCAACTTGAAAAAATGCTTTCTGCCTTTGCGTTAACGGACTCGGTTGTAAACAGTTGTAGCTAAGTCAAAGACAAAAACAATAACCTCAGTTTCAATGCGCATTTTAAAATTATAATATTTTTTGTAATCGCAATTGGGTTTGAGATAAAAGATGCTGGGGGTAATAAACAACGAGAAGTTTAAATGGCTCGACAACAATGTTTCCCGTAGGAAAACAATATGTTGTGAAAACACCTTGTTTCATCCGCGCAAATCCGGTTCAAGCCGGCAATATCCGGCCTGTCCACCCAGCCATGTTTTGTAGTTCAGGAGGCAAATATTTGGGGTTTTCCTGGTACAGCTGTTCTGCAATGTTGCAAATACAGGAAAAATACTCAGTCTCGTCTGGTTTCCTTATCACTTGGAGACAGTTCCGGTTAAATTCTATTTGATAAACCTCAGCAAATAAATTTTTCTGTTTCGTTATAATAACGAGACAGAAAAAGTTATAATTATCACTACCTCCATGCTAGTTCTCGGTTGTTATTATGTAGCTAAGCTAGTCGTCGTTTGCAAAATCAGACTCAATATTTTAATTTTCGTGTTTTTTATCACCACTGCTGGGTGTGTCCTCCCTTGCCTGCTAAATTAGCTTCCTCTGTCTTGTTCTTTTCGTTTTCGTGTTATTTTATCAAGTGACTAGCTTGCTTTCGTAGACAACCAGCCGCTGCAGCCTGCTCTACTCCCGTCGCAGTCTATGCCCGTTTATGACGCGTCCGGATTCGCGTATTAGAGAACAATTTACTGTTATTTTATTGGTCTTGTCAGATACAATGTTATTGGAGAAAGTAGGATAAATTGGCTGTGTAACGCTCTGCACAGTTTGTTTTGTCGCAATGGTGATTGGCCGCGGCTGGATATCTAACTTTACTGCTTTTACAATGTCAAGATGTGGGTTTATTGGCAAGCCTTTGTGCTTTACTTTATAATCTGATTTAAATACTTCCTTAGCTTTTGTCTTCTGCGTCAAAATTAACCGCGTCATATTTTAGTTCACAGTTGCTCCAACCAATATACGCTTCAGCAGACCTTTAATTTGTTAATGTTTTTTATGTATTGGGATTTGTTAGTGTGCAGATTTGATAAGAAATATTTTTGTTATAACTTTGCACTCATTGTTCTTTTGCTGATACGTGCTTATGAAGAAAAATATATTGCTTAAGTAATATAATATAACGTTATTGCACAATAATGCCAGAATTTTCAGCTTACTCTGCGTGTTTCTTTATTTGGTAATACCTACCTTAGTACGATGATTCTTGCATAAGCATTGTGAATCGATATGAGCTTAAAATTATATTGTTCTAAATATTCTGTTATCAACTGGTTTTTAACTCTGCACTGTCCGAATCTCTATCCAACTACGTAGTGACTCCGAAGAATGTTTTTCAATGTGCATTTCTTTATTTGAGCGTGTTTATTTATTTTTATTTTCTTTGGGTTATTATTATCTCTCCTCCAAGTGTATTGTGAGGGGATCTAAAGTATATTTGATAGCCTGCGGGGGCGCTATCATCGGAGCTGCGTTACTTATGCTCCTGATAAGCAGAGTTATGTTATTTCGCGTTTTATGGTCACCATGGTAGTGATGTAAGCTAGGAAGAACGACTATGACTCAGTTTTGACTGCTACATTCAAATTGTAATGAAATAATATTGGCATATCATCTGAGGAAGATGATGATAAGATATCATCTGAAGTTTATGCAGACTTGATTACCTTGTTTTCTTTGTATAAAATCTCAGTAACTTCAAAATGTTTCATTTTCTAACTGTTAACCTATTTATATTTCTAAAACAAAACAAAAACACAGTATTTTGACTAATTATCACCTTTCCAGAATTCTCCTGTCAATTATTAAAAAAAAAGATGGCGTCGCAATTTGTCTATGCCAGCGCTAGCGCAGGATCAATCCGAATTGAATTTCGAACGCAGCTGTGATTGCTGTGAACAATGAATGACCGACTGTCACGTCGTGAGTCACGTCATTGTTTGGTATTCTAAAATTAAAATGGTGACACGTTTTGACATTCCTCAGTTCATTAAGTTAAGACTGATTTTGTAATTCGTCATTTGAATTTGAGTTGTGTCAGAGAATGTGTCGGTTTTTTGTTTACCTTTCATTTGTTATTCTATTCTCCGTTTACTTTGAGTGAAATGGTGATAGATTAGGAATATTCAGTGACTGTTCTACGAAATATTATTTCGGTTTGAACGCAATGTCTAGATGCTACTGTTTGTAGTGTAGTGACTTATGGGTTAATGATGATTGTGGTAATTAAGGCCATCTTTTGCAAGTAGGCAACCAGCTTGCTTAATTAATAAACCAGATGTTTACTTTTTTCACATAAGTTCACACCACGTGAAATTTTTCCAGTTAATTTTTGTTGGTAATTTTATTTTGTCCTTTGTCAACAATGGACAGCATGTAAAATGCAATATGGCTCTAATAACAGTACTTGGTATTCCGAATTCGTTAATGTATTCAAAGCCGGTGTCGACGACCGTGCATGGTTATTAGCGGTTTTTGCGAACCTGTTATGCCATCAATTTTAAAAATAACTCGTTAAAACGCCGGATAAAATTGATGACGACAATAAAAAGGAAAATGACCGTAGCTGCATCGCCATAGGATTTATTATTCAGCAAATTGTTACTAACTAGATCCAACGTTGTGCTAACAACCGTGTGATTACATATGATCAAATAACCTTACCTATCACTATGGTTTGCGCTTTCTTGTTTCGCTACTCAAACCTGTTCTATTTGAACATTCCAGACACCTACCTATTATTTTACAATGATGCCATGCCTTGTGTATTGTTTTGCATGATTAAGTATTCCTTTCTTTCTTATATCGTATCGTGAGCGTAGAATGACTCATACGGGGACTCTACCAAGGTAACGCAATCCAGTTTTAAGGTTATGATTATATTTTCCCGAGCATCTTACATTCCCTAGTTAAGTTGTAAAAAGCTTTAACATAAGTTTAAGGTTTTTGTTAATAGTTGTTACACAAAAATAAGGTCTTACCGATTCTTCTTCCTCCATGGCACTCATCAGTTCGTAGTACAACATCTCTGCTTCTTCAGATACCTTGACATTCTGGAATTCTTGGACCTTCTCTTGGACTAATGGGAAGTCCTGGAATCCCTGGCCATTCTTGTATGCCTGGCCATTTTTGTATTCCTGACCGTTTTGGAATGCTCGGCCATTTGGCAATTCTTGGCCATTTTGGAACTCCTGCATTTTCTCCATGTCGTATGTAATCTCACAGGATATATCCGATTTCAGATGCATTTTGTTCACTTATACTTTACACTTCTTTGGCATTATTTTACACTATAAACAACACCTATCTGTAGTATATATATGATTTATTCTACGTTTGGTTCAGCGGTTATCTTGTTGAATATGTCAACTTAACTAAATTTTATTTACTATCAACTCTACCTTACACCTTTGCATATTATCTAAGACTGTTTTAGTCTCTGTTTTAGTGTGTAGTGTCTGTTCGTTCTAAATCTTTCAACTATGCAATTCAGCAACTCAGCAATGTATACCGTCAACACAACATAAAACATTTGCACGCTTACTCAGAAATCCATTTCGAGCAGCAAAAGCGATACAAAACAAACAACAAAGTTGCAAAGTGCACTGCACGTCGCCCAAACCAAATCAACAGGCCATCCGTACTGATCAGCTTCAGCTCTGCTCAAAACAAACCTCGCCCCATACATCATGCTGTAAGTATGACGAATCATTGGCGCGTATTTGTGGCGTCGTTCGTTTAAGTTCAAAGCTCTTGCGGATCCAGACAGTAAAAAGGCGTGTCGTAATTAGGAACGGGGAACGTGTTAATTTTGATATGCTCTGCCAAAGTCTGGGAAGTTTTGTAGTTTACTGTTTAAAAAGCTACACCTGGTGACCAGGCGCCCCAGATAGTTCTACCTTTTTTTTGTTAATAGCTTGTTGAATATTTTCATTGAAATCAGTGGTGACAAATTGTGCAAATTAAATTGAAGTAGTTATGTAAAGCGTAGGTGGTTTACTTGTCGACTTGTTACAGAAGAAATTCTATAGAAATTCTAATTTCGCCCAAGTTCGCGCGCGTAGATAAATTTTCGATTTACTCGACATTTTGAATTCCAATTTAAACAGAACGAATAAAAATCCATTAAAAACGAGTACCTACGCGAATGCCTAAATTGATCATCCATCGGCTATATGCATAAGTATAGTTTGATGGCACACTTTACTAACTAATCAATCAGTCAGCGAATAGGCTAAAACAGATGTAATAACTCAATGAGCTTTTCGCGTCCCCTAACAGGCACTAAAAACGTTTTAACGTAAAAATACTTTTAATTTGGAACAGTACACTTACTAGGTATTGGTGTCAGTGTTAAAGCACGTGATTCAGCATTTATGCTACTAGATTCCAAAGATTGTTTTGAGTTGTATTTTTGCTTTATTGCGTATTAGGAAAGTTTGATGCTTACTCAAATAATGTATAAAAATACATATGTAGGTACTAAATTTAGAACTGTTTATAAATATACTTATTTTTATAGGTCTTAGTTACACAGCAAAAACCGTAGATGATACAAAAACAAGAAGTAGAGGAAAAGTACACAGTGTAGTGTAGGTACGAACTATAAATTCACAAGTTCAAGAATAGCTTCTATTAGTAGACTCAGCCTAAGAGTACTGGCTGCATCCGCTACCGGTGCCTATTTAGCGTTTGCGGAAATCTAGGTCCACA
Source organism: Eupithecia inturbata (assembly GCA_963662085.1). Lineage (NCBI taxonomy): Eukaryota > Metazoa > Arthropoda > Insecta > Lepidoptera > Geometridae > Eupithecia > Eupithecia inturbata. Next base: position 685,422 of record OY759196.1, on the reverse strand, counting down.
ACATGGCTTTATAGCCGATATGTTATACTATTCAGATTAACAACTTTATAAGAGAGAGTCTGCTCTACTATAGAGTGCAAAGTAGCTTTGTAGTGCCTGTTTCAAAATATTTGTAAGTTTTCTTATATTATTATTTTTTACTTACTGGAAATTTAAGTACTGGACCCCACGCATCATTATCTAGCTCCAAAGTAAGCAGAGCTTATGTTAAAGTTTATATGGATACTAGATATCTGATATATTTAATACCTTACATTACATAGATATATACTTTTTATTATACATAGCAAATACCCAGAACGCTCGGAACAAATATCTGCAGATCGTACATGTATTTGTCTCAAGGCGAGAATCGAACCCACAACCTCCTGGGCCGCAGGCGGACCTTCGCTCGCTGCGCCACTGAGGTCGTCATATTATTCGTATCTTGTACGGCCTTAATAAACTTTAATACTCAACAGCGTGAGTATTTAGCTAATTCTCTATCCATGATGGATCAATTAAACAATGTTGACGGAAAATATGCTAGCTTAGTATAATCAACATCATACTGATATTATAAATATGCTAGCTTAGTACGAGTATATGTAGCTCTTAGAGCGGTCTCACATCTTACTGTTATTATAAACGCGGAAGTTTGGGTGGATGGGTCTTTGATTCTTCTTTTACGTTAAAACTACTTAATGGACCGGACTGAAAGCATTGGTGCTCATTTACTGTCTCGCCACTGTACTTTTATACTCATGTATGCAGCAGCGTTTATTTGATAGCAGCACTAAACCGAGCATTTCATAGTCTATTAAACTCATACTAAGGTCATTCTCCAAAAGCCACAATATCAGACTCCGCTCTCAAGTCTCAAGCGGCGAATATTCACACATTCAGAACATGTTTACAATATGGATGTATCTAACATTCCTTTAGGTCTAAATCAGGCGCGTCTCGACATCAGAATGCAAAGGGACGACGACGACAAGTAACGAACTCTCTCAGAATTAACACCTGAGATTATGCGGATCTGAGTTTGAAGTTAAAGGGTTTTGTCGGCAGCTGTATAAATAATTTGAGCTTAATAAATATGTCATTCAATTCAATTCTTTGATTAATGGTTTTTGCTTAATTAATAATAATGTTTAATTTTAAATTATTTAATTAATTTACCCACGTCTATGAGGTGATCAAGAAGCTAGCTTTTATTGATCGAGCAACTCCCTAAAACGAATGAAACTTTTGAACATAAAAATAAAATAACATTGGTATTAAAAAAAAGAGTTACTGTCACATTTTTTTAGTATAGAATAGAAAATTATTAATTGCCATAATTTAAAAAAAATACACACAATTAAATTACACATAAACCTAATTAAATTAAAAAAAAAATTAAGGCAAAAGGAGTAAATTCAGCATTTTGCTGTATGCATATTATGCAAGCAGCGCTGTTTTTTTAATTTACTCCTCTCGGATAGCTGGTAGCAGGATTACAATATGTATAACGATAAATATAACAAAAAAAGAGAATAATCAGATCTAGAAAACTTAACAGTGAGTAGATATCTGTACATGCATTTAAAAGCACACCATTTCTAAAAATTAAATACCTACACAATTACTAAGTTGGATATTATTGAGTATTTGGGAATGTTCATGAGTGTGTTAATGTTATCTAGGTGTGTTGTGCATGCGTGTTTCAATGTTGATTCCTCCGAGGCACCAGTCTCATAAGAGTCTGGCCAAGGGGGGACCATGTGAGTGTTTGTGTGCTGCGTGGTATGTGTGTTCATATGTTTAGAAACATACATTTTAGTAACAAACAGAAATCCAAGAATCAATTACTTTTAGAACATATTTCCAACGAACACATTAACTTACGCAATCCCAACAGATATGAATCCATTAGGCCAGAGTCCAGAAAAATAGGGCATATTTCCGGGAGAAGTGAAGAAAGTGAATTTCACTCGAAAACGTGTGAAAATAAATAGCGTATGTGAGGAGCTCGTGACGAGAATGGTGAGGGTGAATTTGTATGCAAAGTTGTCTCCCGCGATTTCGACAAGTGGACTGAATGGGGCTATTTCTTAATTCAGATTTAAAACAAACAAACTATAAGGACAGAGTAGGTGCCTCATAATAAAAGTATTCCGTTTACATTGACAGAGGCAAACAGAAGAGGATATTATTATCACTGCTTAATAAACAAAATTGTCTAGGTATGTACATAATATATTAGGTCTCTATTTGTTTTATCGTCATTCTATTTGTGTTTTGTGGATACCTACAGACTTACAGATTTTAGACTAGAATACCATACGTACAATATTTTATAATTTTATTGTTTTTTATATCTCTTCTTATATCTATTTCCTTTGTATCTACGTAATTTAGTGTCCTAACTAAAAATAACAAAACCATGGACATTGTAGGCTGTTCCATTGTTCAAATCTATATTTAGAGATGAACCACATCCTGTGAGCTTTTTCAAACTGTCCACTCTGATGATTCAGAAGGCCCTGCAAGTAACACATTTATTATCATTCAGTACTTAAAGACATTTATTGACATATTTATTAACGTTTGATGTCCTGCAGTACGTTCTGTTTGATTACTTTCTATTGAAGGGTACGGCCAAATAATCATTTTCCCTCGGATAAGACGAAAGTATGTCAATATGATTATTTACTGCATTGACACTTTTGTATAAATAGACTTTGGTCAGTTCAAAAGGTATTGATCATTATTTATTGTCGTTGACCTCAATACTTATATTTTAAGCATTCATACACATAATCTTTATGACCAAAAATTAATTCTTGTCGATCATGTGTGAATACTTGACCGAGATTTTAAAGTTTGTTTTAATATTGACAGATGCAAGGGTCGCAGTCATGGCATGTGGTCAATGAGTTTTATAGAGGCATGCTTGAATGATTCTTCATAGAGTATCACATCACACTGACATTGTGAAAGGGGAATGGTTGAATGTGAATTCTTAATAATAAAGAGTTGAGCGTGCTTCCCTTTGTTTTGCAGTGCGTTGTTTTAGTTTAAAATTACTGGTGGGATACCTAATCAGACTATTATTAGCAGACTAGTTTCGGCCGCCGGTTTGGATTGGAATACATTATTACCGGTCAAAAAATATCGTTATTCTTTATCAAGAACAACATTTATGCAAATATTCCAGTCCGTTCCGTTCAATAGTTTTGACACGAACAAATAACACGCATACAATTTTTTATGGAATTTTTTGTAATATGATATTCCACCACAATCTAATTCTACTTATCTACAAATTATAAATATCTACAAAGCTCAAATTCTTTATCCAATCCGATTGTAGTAAGGTACCAACCAGCCGCGTAAAGCCGTGGGCAGAAGCCCGTATAAAGCCGTGTACAGGGTCCCATGCTCAATGGCATGTAGGAAACGGAAATGAATAGGTTCTGTGACTCATGTTTTCATCACTCAAAGCTATCATATTTGGCTTGAGCGGTTGTAAGCCTGGCTTAAATTCAACCCTAAATAAGGCTTCAAAGATTCAATTACAGGCGCCAGATTTTGCGAAATAATCCGTAAAAGGTAAACAAGTAAAAGGCAAAAAGGAAGGTCTGAAACTTGTTACATCAGTTTTGCATACGACCACAGATGATATGACTTCATGTGATACAATTTTATGGCTTGACTTTTTCTCAAAATATTTTACAAGGTTCGTATATTTATAGATGTATACCAACCAACCATCCATCATCTAAACTAGATCATCATTCCTCAACGTTAACTTACTTACACTTTACTTACCAACGCTACGTAAATTTCCTGGAATAATATTTTCATTTCTATAATATCATATATTAAAATTTATAATATCCTTATAGTACCTATTTCACTTCAGGTGCTTTCATTATTTAAGTTTATATTGAATATTTTATGACTTATCCCGTAGCTGCCCACACAAGCAATAATTTCATGCCTCATGGTGCCAAATGAAACTTGTTTTCAATATAACCTACCACAGGGTTCGTGTCCAGGATTGATATAAACTTCATATAAATGTTTTGCAAGCTGTAAAATTACTGTTTAACTAGCTTCTAGCGGCGGCTTCGCTCACCTTTAGGTACATTCAAAGTCCTTGCGTATAATGTTTACTACCTCTATATGTATTTTTGAAATACTTTTTTCGGGTTAATCGTTCCAGAGATTACCATTTCAAACAAACATAAAATTTTACATCTTAGATGTTGTAAATAAATACTTGTGGTTTATGTTAACCTACTTCTTACAATATATATCATTGCTTTAGCTTTATAAACAGCTACTTTATAGTGCACTTGATGTTTATGTACTACCATTGGAACAATTTCATAGCCTTCATTAAGTTGTAGAGAAGAATGTCCAGAACTTTAAGGCTTGTTTATCATTAAAATGACAGTGACTAAGATTTAATCCCGCGGTGAGTGCCTTTTATGAACCACGATTAGCATTGCGATGTTAATTGTAATACCTAATGTTTAGCTTTTCTGCATATTTACTATTCAAATGACCTTACTATTAGAATATCTTAGATATGTATATCAATTTATTAAAGGCATTATTCTATTAAAATCCTATCCGAGATTCAAAGCTTCATTCAGAAAAAATAGAAATACGTAAATATATATTAATTTTCAATATTTTTATCAGTCTATTATTTTTGTAATTTTTATTAATTTTTATACAATAAAGACATTCTTATCTATCTTTAAGTATTTCCCAGTATATATCCCACTGAAATATAAAATATTTAGATTTCTAAGGATTTATACCAACCCATTGTAAGTCAATTGTCAAGTATAAAAATAAATCCAATTGCCTACAATATATATAAGCTATAAGAAATATCACATAGTACTCTTAAGACCTCTGTTCATCTTCAATAGTCCATCAAAGCTCAACTTACACGATATTGTGACACCCGATACAAGATAACAGCTAAACCGTAACGCGATAAGCTCGTTACATTACATTACTTACGTTACGTACCGACAACACTGTACACACACAAATCCGACCTATAATCAACACTGTCCACTAATAAATAATTTACTCAAAAACTTGTATAAATATTTTCTTTTATATTGCACTAATTATTTGAAATTAGAATGATTAGTTTCAAGATAGCGGCACGGGCGCGTTCGCCCGACAGGCGGCCGCCATGACACTGAGGGCTGCGCCGGCGCAGCGCACTCACCGTATTTACATATTATAATAATGCTGAGTCCTGTAGGCATGTTCTATTGCGCTCTGAAGATTTAATTAAGAGCGTTCAGATTTTCAGAGCCGTCTCTGGAGTTTATCGAATACTTTTAAGTCGGTAACCTAAATAGATATTAGTACATCGAACATCGGTAACTCTACCACCACCACCAGCTACGCTACAGGTATTTTAACAAACTCGTAAATATTTGCGTTACATACATACATAGGGTTTTTAATGGGTGATAGAGATTTTATAAGTATTTGTAGCCAGACTTGAGTCTAGTCTAAACAATTTGTTTTTGTAATCATTTTCTAGTTATTTTTCGTCATCCTGTCAAAAAGTTGTAATGGAAAAATCTACATATTTATGTTTTTTTTTTATCAAGCACGAGATATCTCTTCAAGAATACTCGGTGCGCATGAGACTAGCCCCGTGCGATCGAGGCGGAAAGCTCGCATGCATGCAGGATTCCTTTAAACGAGTTTAGATAAGATAGTAACTGCTCAAGGGCGCGGTTTTTGCAAGATTATAGATTGATAGCCTGCGTTCAGGGTGAATGTAAATCAGATGGGTTCTAAACGCTTTGGTGCACAAGTATGTAGTCGGGAAATATAGAGTCTTCTTAACGCGTTTAGTGCCCACATTCAGCAGCAGAGCGACCTGCAAGGGCGTGATGCAGTAAGCGACCTGCAAGGGCGTGATGCAGTAAGCGACCTGCAAGGGCGTGATGCAGTAAGCGACCTGCAAGGGCGTGATGCAGTAAGCGACCTGCAAGGGCGTGATGCAGTAAGCGACCTGCAAGGGCGTGATGCAGTAAGCGACCTGCAAGGGCGTGATGCAGTAAGCGACCTGCAAGGGCGTGATGCAGTAAGCGACCTGCAAGGGCGTGATGCAGTAAGCGACCTGCAAGGGCGTGATGCAGTAAGCGACCTGCAAAGGCGTGATGCAGTAAGCGACCTGCAAGGGCGTGATGCAGTAAGCGACCTGCAAGGGCGTGATGCAGTAAGCGACCTGCAAGGGCGTGATGCAGTAAGCGACCTGCAAGGGCGTGATGCAGTAAGCGACCTGCAAGGGCGTGATGCAGTAAGCGACCTGCAAGGGCGTGATGCAGTAAGCGACCTGCAAGGGCGTGATGCAGTAAGCGACCTGCAAGGGCGTGATGCAGTAAGCGACCTGCAAGGGCGTGATGCAGTAAGCGACCTGCAAGGGCGTGATGCAGTAAGCGACCTGCAAGGGCGTGATGCAGTAAGCGCAGTCATTAATTTTCCATCTTTCTAGCAAATTTTTCTGATTTCAAGTTCAATGTTTTTAATTTTTTACCTAGCTAAGCTATTTTAATGTATGTGTTTGAAATGTAAGAACATTTTCTTATTAATAAACTGAATTTATCCAGGTATACAGAGTGTTATTTAAATTAGTGCGCAATACCGCTACCGCTGGAGGTTGTTCACCTGCTGCTACAGATTAATATTTATTAAGCAAAGCGATTATAAATGAGTTGCAGAAGTTTTAATTTTAATAAAAATAATGGCTTAATGTTGTACTAGGTTATTATAATATATATAATACCTCTTTGATGCGTTCCGCCCAATCTCTTCTCACTCGACGGCCCGCCACTAAGTACCTACGCGGTCATTGGCAATAGTATTTACCTATTGTCAATGACCAAGAGACAGAGCTATACGTGATAACGAGACAGACGGTTCACGTGTAGACACGGTCAGCTGTCTGTCATCACACGGTCAATGCCCTCCTTGTTGTAGGAATAATCTGTTTCGTCGAACTGTATAACGTATTATGAGCAAAAAAAGTAAGTTAGTTGCAAAATTTTTGGGAAAGTATGATATTGATCTTGGACTTGTTTGTTAATTTTATATTATTTTGTGGCACCAGCAGAACGCGGTATTGCGCACTAATTTAAATAACACCCTATATATTAATTTCCTACACCAACTGATTTGTACAAATGTGTTTTACGAGTAAATGGTTGATTGATAAACTCATTATTAATACTATTTGTTCATTCACTGATTCAAAACTGGTATTGCACACCTGCGTTACCTTGTTACCATTCATTCTTTCAAATAATTTCATTCACTCAGTCCTCAAATCCTAGCTTGGAGTACAAAGAAGACATGAAATAGGAAGTTATGTATTTTAATCAATGTCCGAGGCGGGGCACATTTGGCACGACGAGTAATCTCGCCTCGGCATTGCTTGCCACTCACGGGCGGGTAGGACTCCCAACTTGCACATAATTATGTATAACACAACTGTGTAAGGATATACAGACTTCAAGGTAGTGAGAAAGCTCAAAATGAAGATCCTTTTGGTCAAATAAGCGAGTTGTTATGCTAGTACAACAATAACAACCCTAACTCTGACTCGTAGAGCAAAACGTTTCTGGCATCTTCACGACTTCACGGCGTGACCTCCTCCAGTGAAAATGGGTCAGCTAATGCTGATGTTAAATGTGTCCTGACTCGAGGTACAGAGTGAGCAAATTGCGTGTGTTTAGTTCAACTTTGAAGTGTTTTTGTCAAATTTTGTCTATACTTAGACAATTTCAAAAGCAGAACGAAAACGGTTGTATATTTGAATCAGACATAGTTCCGAAATAATTTAAGTTATGATATTGTATCAAACCAAATGAATTTTTGCACAAACCAAGACTCATGCTAAGGGCAGATTTTCGCTTTGCATTCAGACTAGAATACCTACAGCTTATTTCATCCTACTTGGCAAAGAACCCCCAATACTAGTCAAGATATTATCTTCAAAAACTTCGTTAAGCCCAACATGCTCGCCATCTCTCCAGTCAGTGAGTGCCCGAGCTTAAAAATATTCAAAGGCAAAGGCTTGGGCTTTGTTTTAATGAAATTTCAGTCTAATGATCGGCCGAATAGTTTGGGCTGTAATCTGCCGGAATACTTGCAATTATTTAAATAGGCGGGCATTGTGATTTTGGATGAGATTGTGTGGTTCATTGCGCGAGGGTAAGTATTTTGTTTTGGGAGGGACAATGCTTTGAATGAGCTATTGTACGTAATGCCATTTGAAAAGAATGATGACTTCAACCCGAATAACTTAAATCTACGTAGTTACAAACAAACGTTCAAACACATTTTTCAAGAAAACTCAATATCTTTCGAAGTTTTTATGTAATCAACTGTAGGTAAGTTCGTTTAATAAATAATAATAAATAATGCTGGACAATCCACACAGCATCATCTAGCCCCAAAGTAAGCAGAGCTTGTGTTATGGGTACTAGATGAATGATAAACTTAATACAATACATAACATAGATATATATTTTTTATTATACATATATAGAAAATACCCAGAACGCCTGGAACAAATATTTGCAGATCGTACAAACATTTGTCCCAAGGCGGGAATCGAACCCACAACCTTCTGCGTCGCAGGCGGACCTTCGCCCGCCGCGCCACATCGGTCGTCAAAAATAATAATTATTATGTTTGTTACCCCTTCACGCCAAAACTACTAAACGTATCGGGATGAAACGTTGCATAGATGTAGTTCTAAATAAATCTTTTAAATCCATCATGGTTATTAACACTAAAATAATTTTCAACGATATTTACCATGATTTGAATATTGCGCTTTCCAATATGTCGGCACAGTTTGATGCGCCATGATCACGGAAAAACTGAAGGCACTGCGAGTGAGTGTTTATTGCAGACATACTGATCTACCTTCATTTTTAGTTTTGTCTACGAACGGTACCGCTACCACCGGTTTCATTATAGAACGCGACTCGATCACGACACACAACACTGACGGTATCAGAACGCGACATCACTTCTTCGGTTTTTGCACATTCTCACCACAGGGTTCCAGATTCCAGATAGTTGTAAATCATCTTCTCGGTTGAAGTACCTGTGTTTTCTCAATGGCCTCCTGTAATGTCGCTCTGTTGAGATTACTTGTGGATTGTGTAACTCGATCCAGTGGTTTGAACCAGACTCGAGAAGATGCTCCGCTATGGCTGACTTCTCAGTTGCCAGATTCTCTACCGCTCCCACTAACGCCTGCAGAGCCTTGACTCTGCAGGCGTTAGTGCGCTTCGTTTGGCCTATATAGGAGCTTCCACAGCTGCAGTCGATCTTGTACACCCCTGGTTTGTCAAGTGGGAACGTGTCCTTAGGCGTGCGCAGGTAGTGTATGATCTTTTTCATCCGTCACTTCTTTTATGTGAGGCAAGAATGCTGGTTTGCGTTCCACCGTACTCCTGCGCGGTTAATGGCGGTGCCCGAACGAGCTGGCAATGACCGAACCTTATAGCCGTTCATAATTAAAACATTTCTGACATGGGCCAACTCACTCTGTAGGCTTCTATCATCGCATAACTCGTGAGCGCGGTTAGTAAGATATGTCAAATTATGCTAAATATCCTGTTGTAAATGATTTTTGATGTAGTTCTAAGCCTGGCATTTAGATAACATATATTTTATTTATTTTATATTAAGAGCGTTTACGCCTAGAACGCTAAGAGCGCGCGCTATGTGTGTGGGACTGACTTGAAATGATTTGCGCGCGGCGTTTTAAAGTAGTTTTAAAATATTTATAGAAAAATGAAAACAACAAAAAAATTAAAACTTTAAATGTATGATTTTAAAGAAGATGATCTACTTTATTGGTAAGCTATTGTTATATTTAATTAAATAAGGTAAATCGGTGAAAAAATCATTTAAAATTCGTAATAAATCACATTTTTTGAATTTTAATTTCTCATAGTTAGATACCAAAACCAAACATCTTTTTAACTAACTATTTTCCAAAGGATGTTATTGATTGGTTATTATTTTTTGTTAAATACATATATCAGTATTTTAATAATATATTGAGCTTAGAAACTGATGCTGAAAAGGAAATTAAGAAAACGTCTAACAAATTATCTTTATAGAACGCGTACATACTATATTAATCGAAATATTTTCTTAACTAACTATTTGGACAACGAAATTTCCTAAAATTATTACTTAATAACATATAGTGTTAGATAAGTGGTTCATGATATTAACGGGTTTGAAAAGTACTGTTTTTGAGCCAAACTGCGCATGGAAGGCGTAAACGCTCTTAAGTTTGTTGGAAAATCAACAGCTATGTTATCTGTCTATATACGAGTATATAAATCCTTATTTCCCTTGGTCACGGCATAACGCGTGAACGGCTAGACCGATTTCAATAATTATTTTTTGTTGTGTTTGTTATTTTCAGAAGGTTTTATGAAAGAAAATATTTGGAAAATTTAAGTAAACTTAATATCTATATTATCAACAACGTATGTCGGGTCAGCTAGTTTTAAATAGATTAACGCGATAACATCGGCTCCTTTGTCTCGAATGAACGCGTGCGAAGTCGCCGGCCGGAGCTAGTAATGTATACACATACACAGAATAAAATACTGTCTGAATAAAACAAACTGCAAGGCCCTATACAAAACGTCATCAAACACCAAAAAAGAGATTAATTCAGCGGAAATGTCAAAATGCGAATTATTTATTTAGTCCACGATAAGTGCCACTCAAAACACTGTCTTAATTAACCAGAACGGGGAGATGCTGCAATAGTGAGCAGTAGGATATGTTCATAGGAGGTAGCGGGAGATGTGGAGGAAGCGGGGTAGGTAAGTTACGCAGACACACTTTCAAGTGTAGACTGTATTTTTGTAAAAAAGAGGCTGCGGGTAAGGGGGGGGCCCCTTACCCGCAGCCTCTTTTTTTAACTTTAACTGTTAACTCTTTTATTGTTTCTTTATCAATAATGTATTTTCTATTTTTAGACACTACCGCTTGGCACTACGTACTAGTAGAGCGGAGGAACATTTTACTTTCCCGTGACACTACGAGTACCATTCTTATTGGCTGATTAAACGCATATTACAAAACCTCCCGTCTCATTAACTTTGTAACTGTGCTATATGGGCCAAAGAATGTCTTATTTTTTTTTATTACCTATTGCACTACTAATACTAATTTATCAAAGTAAGATAAACTAAAATAATTAGTTGCTCCAAAAATTTACTAAAATCAAAAGTTATCTCATTTTATAACAAAATCAAGTGTAAAAAATTGTAATTTTCTTACTTAGACACTACGTCGCATAATTATATCGATGTGTTAAGTTCAACCTTTGATAGTTAATGAAAGCTTCTGTGGCGTAGTGGATGAGCCAAGTTCGATTTCTGTTGCGATACTTTCGCGATCAATTAGATTGTTATGAAATTGTAATGAACTCTATTGATATTGTATTTTAAAAATGCAAGATTTTTACATCGTTTTTTGCAAATGTAGAGTAAAAACCTGTCATATTCAGGATATTCACTTGATTTGAGGCAGTCCTAGCTCACAATGAGGTCGGAACATTCCTTAAATGTAAAGGTAACTAACCAATAAACCGACTTCAAAAAAAAGGGGAAGGTTCTGTGTTCGGCTGTACCTATGTATGTTTTTACATATTGTATGTTCGGCGAATTCTCCGTCATTTGTGGCCCGATTATAATGATTCTTTTACTATAAAAAATAAATCCGAGCTGGTCCCTTAAAAAAATATTCCCAAGGGATAAGTATTTGTCTTGTTAAATGTTAAGGAATTGATGTTGGTTTTTCAGGGTTCCGTATCCGAAGAGTGAAAACGGAACCCTACTACTAAGCCTTCGCTGTCTGTCTGTCTGTTCGTCTGTCAGCGGGCTGCATCTCTTGAACCGTAAAAGGTAGACAGATGAAAATGTTACAGATTGTGACATTTTCATCTGTGTCTTGCCGCTATAACGACAAATAATGAAAAGGGGCAACGTCCATACCACGTTGTGTACCGATCACCGGAGGTGAGCAACGTCGAGCGTGGTCAGGGCGTGGATGGATGACCGAGCCATGTTGGCTTTTTTCTTTTTTACGATTATAAAAAAAACGGGTTTCTAAGGTTCCTTCTGCGAAATTTTTTGCACGATAGTACGGAACCCTCCGTGTGCGAGCCGACTCGCACATGGCCGGTTTTATATTTTTAAAACAATCAAGTAATGACGCTCAGCGTTTGAAATGTACTAATGAATCCTAGACCTAAAGTATCAAGTGAAGTGCCCGCTCCGCTCTGCCCGCACCCCCAGTTTGCATCCCCCCTTCCTGCTCATAAATTCATAATTAACTAGCGTGGCCAGCCGGTTTCACTCGTTATGAAGCTCCTATTTAATTTAATTTTTTCCCCATTCCCTGCGGGGGTTCTGGGCTACATCCAGTTTCTGGGAGGAATTAGGTATTATAACGTTTAAATACATAGTGGCTTATTTAGAAGTTAATTTCCTTTCTGGGATTGAGGTTGTTAGTTTTTATTGGACACGCTTGAACGTTGAGGCAACTAACGTGGAGGAGGTAAAGATGATAGGTACTCGTAGATATATAGAATAGATATACTTTATTGCACATTTAAATCGAATATGAACTATTAACAACAAAACAACTTCAAAACTAAGCGACAAGTGGCGGTCTTATCGCTCAAGAGCGATCTCTACCAGACAACCGTGGATGGATAGGATCATTGGACTGTACAAGAGGATCTGTGTGCTTTATGTAGGTTTTATGTGTAAATAAAATATTATTAATACATAGACATATACTGCGTACATATCATTACATTTATGTACATTAGGTAGGACAGTCATTATCTATGAAATTGCCTTTTTGTTGGAGAACTTTATGAAATCTGATTTCTCAATACAATTTTTTTTTATAATCATACTATTCCATTTAAATTGTGTGTGTATGTATATTGTACATATGTATATTGGACAACATTGAGAAAAGTGTGCGTATTCTTAATTTCTAAAAAACGAACAATAAAAAAAATAAAATAAAATGTGTTGTCGCTGTCCTGCGGCAACACATTTTTTCTTATTGAAATGAGTTCTTTTTGAGTTTTATTTTTAGGGGATGATCCTCCCCAGTAATAGAGTTTATTGAATTTTAAAATAATAAACAATAAACAATAATAATAATAAATAAATCTTTGCAATACTTAATATATATGTTCAGAATATAAATACATTTTGTATATTGTTGAATAAATAAAAAACAGGTACAAAACAAAATTAAGTCAAAAAACGGCAATTTCATATTTAAAACTCTAGTACAATATTTTATACTAGCTGCTGCCCGCGGCTTTTCGCGCGCTTTTTAAGTAGCCTATGTCCGTCCCCGGGATACCATTTACCTTCCTGCCAAATTTCATAGAGTTCCGTTCAGGCGTGAAAAGGTAACAGACAGACAGACAGAGCCATTTTCGAATTTATAATATAAGTATGGATGAAAGTAGACACACAGACACTAGTGTTCTTATAATTCTATGTGAAATTTTGGATATGGATGTTAATTTTATTTTAACGCCAAACTGCCGGCTGCTATATGATTTAGCCCGAAAAGTAAATATTTACTATTTTTTAGAAACACTGCGTGCGCTATACTTTTGAAGAACAAGGTGCTTTTCTTTTTGTTAAAATTTCTTTAAAATACCTAACTGCATTCTTCCTAAACAATAAGCACCTTTTGCATCAAAACTATTAAATTAATGATAAAATCTAGAGGCTAATGAATAGCACTACTGATTACCACACCCGGAATCGAACCTACGCCCCTGGGATGCATTGTTACAGCTACGCAACTTCCTGCGCGGGTAAATGACCGGCTAAAGGCGAATGTGTAATTGTTGCAATAAAGATTTAAGGGCAGTGGAGCGCGAAGTTTGGTCACTTAATGGTGCACGGGATAATAAGCTATGATTTTACCATATATGTTATTATTATATATACATACAATATGTATATATACACCTATTGGTGGAGAAATTAGCGATTGGCAACACTTGACAACTGTTATCATTTCTCATGGCATAAATGCTAGTGGACAACTTCTCTTTCAGGCGGATCCTTATAACTTAATTTTATACTCCGGTTTAAAATCCTAGATATTTTAAGTCAACAAAGACTGAATAAATGGAATGAATGAAAACTTAATAAAATCTGGTAGGTACCTACAGAAAACAGCAGGGGAAAAAACTAAAGCACAAACATCAATAACTCACAGCGAACAATTGTTTAATTTGAGTTTGAAAACGGATGAGAGTCATTTACCTAGTCATTTATTTAATTATTAATTAGAACGGCGAAATCACCGTCACACAAGACGAACTAAATGATGACCGAAAACTTTCAAAACAAGAAATTATTTTGAGCGTCTGCGATTTGCTTCAATAATACCAATGTCGTAATTTTCCACCAATATTATATTGGTTTGGTATCCCCTTTGTTTACAAAAAATATTTACGATTATTGAACTGAGTATAGTAATAAAACCCATGGAAGGTGGTCCCCAAAATACAGGTGTATCCTAGTTTGGGGATCAACGATGTCATAACATTAAGACTTAAATCTGTTTCAATAAACGTTATTATTATTATTAGTAATAAACACGATGAATCAGTACTTTTTCTTTGTATAATTCGTGGGGTCCCACAAACACACACTCACCCTCAGACACATCTATGACACTGGTTTGTAAGATATCTAGATTTTTTCGGTAATTTCAGTTGATATTTTACAGAGTAAGTAAGCTGTGATATGTTACAATTATAAATAAATAAATAATAATAATAATAATGTCATCCAAAAGGCGGTACTCCTGGACTCGGCGCGCATCGTCAGGAAGTTCCTCTCTCTGCAGCCCTAGTCACCGGCCGCTTGAGGCTAGCTTCGCGGCCGCTGATTCGACCGTTTCGATATATTTTTTTACTGTAGTGTGTGTGTTTTATAATATTTTATTTTCTAAAGTAATAAATGTATATTATAACGAGATTTAATGTAAATGAGGTGAATAAATACCTAATGTTTGTTTATTTTTTAGATTACAATAGATCCATTAATTAGTAAATTCTTAGCCTATGTTAGTTTTAACTATTTAATTAATGTGGAGATGGAGTGTCTTTGAACATAACTCCATCTATTTTATCAGCTATTGCTGGACAATCCACACAGCATCATCTAGCCCCAAGCTAAGCAGAGCTTGCGTTATGAGCAGGTACCTACCAGGTGACTGATGGTACTTTGCTAAAGACTGATAACTTACGTTGTAGGTAGTCTTGCCTTGGGGAAGATAACGGGCCCGCGGGGAACACGTGTGGTAGTATTTAGGACAACAGGCCCGTGGTGCTAATGCGCATGTTAATGTGTCGTGCAGATACCGGACTGCATTTACACTTAATTAAGGTTAACATAATGTTAAGGGGCGAACCTAACGAGTTTGGATGACAAACTAGGCCTAGATCTCAGTACATACGGGATCACCGTAGTAAAAAACTCAATTAAAAAATTAATTCTACATTTTTTTATAGGTTCCTTGAATGTGACACGAAGATTGAGAAAAAAAATACGATAAAAAAACATGAAAGTGCACCGTTTCGCACATAATTTGGTCGAGATCTCAGGAACGCTGTAGTCTATTGAAATTACTTATGTTTTGATTCGTAGGTTATTACTAATTATTTGGTTCCTTGAAACAGTTTCTTCATAAGTTGTGTAGTTTTTTTGTAAATAAGCAAAAACTTGATTTTTGCGCTCAAGCCGTTCCGTAAACGTATGCTCAGTCCCACTTCTATGAACACGAAATCCTATGCCTATCTTTTTCAAAAAATGGCGCGTGATGCGCCCTTTTAATTAACATTTTATCTGATGATTTTGCGGTAAACATTGCGGCTTTGAATTTATTTTCGTGAACTTTTTGTTTCCTCTGCTGAGAAAATCTTTATTAATAAAGAAAATTAAAGTTAAAGAATAGAAACAAATTAGAACTAGTATTTACAATAGACACAGTTGAGATAGCTGCAGACTGATGCAAACAATCTAAAGGGCTAAGAAAATGTATCAGAAACGTTGACGTGACGATCTTGCCAACATTAACAGTGGCAGACAACGACATGTCTGAAAATATTTGTGGGTCACCTTCTCCCAGTGCTGGGGTAATCGATTACTCAAATAGAAAGGCTCGCTATAGTCAGTACAATTTCGTCGTTGCACAATGTCATCACAGCTTGCTCAGGTTTACTCATACCTGTTTTACACGTAAAATTCTGCTGTCCAAGGCTGGCCGGCAGCCAAAATGGAAATGAGCCCTTTTTCCAAATCACAGGAAACCGATCGACTAAGCTTGGCTTAGCGCTATTTTAAAGCCTGTTGAATGCGAATTTTAAGATGGTTGGTCATGCTTAGCTAAGCGCGTATATCCACATTAAATTTACGATAAAATGATATTTGCCGATAGAAATGAACGATCAACTCTATGTTGTATGGTTGGCACGTTATGGTTCCCTATAAATACGTTGTGCTGAAATTAAAATGGCGCGTGATAATGCTTAATTTATTGAATCAGAGAACAAACCGAAGCTAAATCATCGAGCAAGAGTTTAAATCCGCTTTTAATTTATAACAACGATAACATAAATACCGGTATTTAACGGTGACCTAACAACCGGACCGATGTAACGAACCCTATCTGCAATGATTTCCATACGGGGGCCTTGTAGGTACCATGTCGCAGACTCGCTCTGATAAGGCAGGTCCGAAGGGCCGTCGCCATGGCAACCGATATATTATTAAAACTCATAAATTCGCCCTTACGTAGGGTGGACTAAGATTAGCTCGAATGTATGAAAATTTGATGGGGAATTGTTGACCTGCTATCTACTTAGGGTTGCGCATTACGCAAAGCTCTTTACTTAGGGTTGGCCCTTATGGATCCGCTTGGAGGAGCAGAATTATAGTATTTTGGTTTCTGCTGATCAGAAACAAAATTCATTGTCAACATATCTATCGGAAATGTTTTTTTTTGAAATAAAAGTGTATTTTCTATTTCTAATGTTTTGGGATTATTATGTCATGATTAAAAAATATTAATTTCCTAGATATTTTGTGACTGTTTGTATGTATAATTAGAATGTTTTGAAAAACTAAAAACCGCCTTCGAGTCCCTAATTTTACATTGTTTTAATGTTTTGTGGGACAAATACGAATCCCTCGGGTTTTTTTATGAGGCTACCTCCGATACATTCTCTATATAATAGCGAAATAATTTTCAAAATCAGGCCATAATTGACGGAGAAATCGACGAATATACATTTAAAAAAAACATACATGCCTACAACCGAACATAGAACCTCCTCCTTTTTCAAAATTGTTTAAATAAAATATACAAGATACATTGTCATGTCTAGGCTAGTCTTAGGTACGTGTCAAAGATGCGCTATCGTGACAAAACTAGTTTCAAATTCCTAAATTCTAGGAAATTTATCAAGTAACTATATAGGCTGATATCGTCACTTGTGCAGATAGATGTTGAATGTAGGTATACTTGCATTTAGAATTCAAGATATTTTATGTCAACAAAGACTTTTATGAATAAAAACTTAACAAAAACAATAGCAGATAACAACAAGGTAACAGGATTGTAATCACTAAAAACCAAAGCACAAACTTCAACAACACATAATTGCACACGCCCAGCGAAAAATTTACAAATTCAAGCTAGAAAAGGAACGAGCTACTGGTGAAATGATCAATGAAAGCTTTCATAACCAAAAACTGTTTCGAACTTCTGCTATTGCCTCCGATGATACCAGTGTTATTAAATATTTACCACCAATATTTCTTTGGTTTTGTAACGCCTTTGTTTACAAAAAATATCTAGGATTCTAGAACTGAGTATAGGTATATCTTGAAATATCCTCATTAGCACACACTCGGCACCTACGTCCCCAGCTGAACGAAAGAAAAGTAAGAAAGAAAATATTTTATTTACCCTAAACCTTAAATCTACTAAACAGCACACTAACATAAGACACTAATTAGTCCTATGTACCCACCTACATAGAGATGCTTAAATTTATCGTGCGCAGCAGGACTAAGGATAAACATGGCCTCTACTAAGCATTGTGCTGGATGAAATATTCATTATTAATTGTCCTAGCGCTGGTTTTCGGTGAAGGCCATATGCGTGTTACGTCACGATCCACGAGGAGGGTTCTCCCATAATCAGCACGTTTGGAGGCGGATTGCTGATCGCAGTGCTGTTCTAAATATACAGAAGGAAGCTGCTGGTCTTCCTCTGGTAGTTTCCCTTAGTCGACTCTTAGACATCCACGGACTGAGTTGGGGTTCAACCTTGTGTCTGTCCAAACTTACCCCTGACTGGATGAAGAACGTTAATTCGATCGTAGACTATCAGTAGCTTACCTGAAAAGAAAAATAATAAATTGTATTTAAAGTGTAATCCCCCAGTCTATAAATAAATAAAAATACAATAACCGATTCAATTTTGTTATTAATGATCTATTTAAAATCTATCTCTATTTTTTCAATTATTTTCAGCTCTTGGTGTGGGTACTTTGACCTGTCACCGGAACGGACTTAATCTTGTCAGGCTATATCATTATCTCGGCCAGGTGTTAACACACCCACTGCGGGGAAGGCCTCTTTCTTCGATAGCGCGATCTTAACTTCTAAAGCTCGTCTTTTTTTAACCGAGTTCGAAAAAAAGAGCAGGTTCTACGTTCGCCTGTATGTATATATATTTTTATGTATGTCCGTTGATTTATCTGTCAATTAGGGTCCGATTTTGAAAATTATTACGTTAATGTAGAGAATTATCCGGAGGGACCCATAAAGATTGTATTCCCGAGGGATTAGTATTTATCCCGCAAACCTTAAAAAACAAGTTTAAAATTAAGGGATTCGAAGTCGGTTTTAGATACTTCAAAACAATCAATTTATGAACAACGTATTTTAGTTCAGAGAACATGTTGTATAGCTACCTGAAGCCAGAGAATATCATGTTATGGGTATATAATCATCGTAAAGCGATGGTCGATGGTGTGCTGTAGGTGCCAGCTGTTCCACCAGGCCTCCCGCCGGTATCTATATTTATTGCTTGTAACTTCGCGAACACCACCATCAGTGCTTGCGGAGGGTGTTGATGTTGTAGAAGAGAAGCTGGGTAGAATTGAGATGTTGAAGGCAGCGTGTGGCGTCGCCAGGGTTACGAAGTTTTCAATTAAATAAATAAATTAGGGTAGTTGAATGAAAGTCGAAAGCCTTTCATGACGTTAAGATCCTAAATAAATCTAGAGAGTGAAATAAGTAAGAAAAAAATCTAAAGTAGTAAATTCAATTAAAATGTGGAATCTATTAGATTTTTTCATATTGTTATGGTGTCAACTACATACTTCACATAAAATATAATAAAAATACGTAAAACAAATTAAAGATTTAAATTATAACTATTTCCAAAACTATTATATTGATAGATGATGCTATGTGGATCGTCTACCATTATTTATTTTATTTTATTTAGCAAGATGAGAAATCTCTATAAAATAACTTTGAATAAGATGAATGCTACAGACCGCATGTTGTACGCACGCATAGCTGCACCATAAGTTTCTAGGTGCCTATAGGCAAAGTCTGACATCGTGCATCGTATTCAATCCATCCATTCGGACAAACTAAATCCTGAAGCAGTTGCTTCGACACGTTCATTGAGGAGGCAGATCGTACGGCATCTGCATACTTACTGACTACCATCAGCTCTGTTCGTTTCGAGGGAAAATGCATATGTTCATATCTGTAATAAGATTATGATATGGTTCACTTTAGTTCACTAAGCGAGCCTTTTACCATTTAGGTCGCGTTCCGCCTCAGCATACATACGTCCACTGCTAAACTTCCCCCAAAGTCAAAGTCAAAAACTCTTTATTTCCATAAATACAATAAATGTATACTTAGAAAAGGTCAAATTCTTAATAATTAAACACTGACACGAAATAAAGTGATATTTTTGATTTAAGTCTTTTTTTTTTTTTCGATAGGATTAAAATGCTGTTGACCGCAGATGGCCATGACAGCGTTACCGGACTTTTGGCGGGCGCAGAAGGCGCCTCGCCGGAATGCTTCGGTATGTAGACTAAAGTAAAGAAGCGACGAAGAAACCTTTAGCCTGTTAGTTACTTGTTATTTTTCGAGTTCCCAAACAAGTGGGTTTTACCATAATCACCACGCTAGGCCTCTAAATTAGAGATTGCAGTGAATATTAATTATGTAACTTTCGCTTTTCACTGTCACCGTCATTTTTCGCTCCCAACCCCGCTATAACACAGAACCTAAGTATCTATAAGAAAGGTTTAGAATCGGAAGCTTATGTGTGCTCGATTTTGTGATCCTTGTATGCTTTTAATAGCTTGTTTAATAACTATTCATTCAGTTCAGTAGCACCAATTACAAGCACAACATGTATCCTAGATTCATAATAAAATGTGTATACGTTTCATGCAGCCGGCACTTCAGGTAATGTATGCGCCGCCACGAAGAGGCGTCGCATCACGCTCCAACACGTCGCTTTTTGCATTTTTGTGAGTACACTGCGTTTTAGTTTACTGCATATAGTTCTGGGTGCAGTCAATTAAAGCTGGTCTTGTAGTATCTACCTATATAGTCGTAAATGTTATAAGCCTCCAGGTTCTACTATAAATGATTTCGCAAATGTTTAGCGTAAGAAGGAACGCAGCTGTCGATCACAGCTTGCCTTGACACTGTGGGTTCTGTAGTAGCAGTACCTAATAGTCAAGTTCAGTAAACATAGTTTTTAGGTTTGAATGACTAAGTTTTAGCAATTTCAAGGTATGGAACGCTGCAGCGCTGGTAGGTTGGTTATGATAAAACGGCCAAGCTTAGTGGTAGAGGCATAATTACTGCAGGCAGGCTTATATCTTCAGGATTTAGTTGATCCTACGATGAATATACAGGGTGTTATTTGAATTAGTGCGCAATACAGCTGGAGGTTCTTCACCTGCTGCTACAGATTAATATTCATTAAACAAAGCAAGCCGCAAACGTGGAAATTATGCCAAACCGCAAACTTTTTAATTTTTTAATAAATAATCCCTTCTACTAAGCCATCTCAAATATCGCGTCCACCTCTTTGATGCGTTCGGTTCGGCGGCCCGCCACTAAGTACCTACGCGGTCATTGGCAATAGGTACGTACCTAGGTAGTAGGCTCCATAGTTTCCATAGTTTAGTCGGGACAACGAGACAGACAGAAATCATGTATCATCAATTCATCACATTCATCACATCTCATCACATCACATCATCACAGGGTAAATGCCCCTCATGTTGTAGGAACCATCTATTTGTTCGGACGGTACGAGCTTGAAAATTAGTTAGTTACAAAAATTTTGTGTAGGTATAATATTGATCTTGAGCTTGGACCTGTTTGTTAATTTTATATTATTATGTGGCACCAGCAGAATGTCCCCCGCGGTATTGCGCACTTATTTAAATACTACTATATATAATAATTTAGATTCGATATTTTAAGAATAGGTATTATTTCTGTTAAGGCACGCTGTATCTTTAATTTTATGAATTTATAATTTTTTTATCTATTAGTACCTACTAGTTCAGTTATTTGTACAGATTATGAGTGGAAACTGTCTTTAGCTTCATTTGCTCTAGTTTAAGAATCTATTGTTGCCCAAACATAAGCTTTTGTTTGCCAAATAAATAAATAAGTAAGTAGCTAACTATGGTTTTTTTTTCTGTTTTCTTAGAGCTTATTTTGAGGGTGCGGACATTGTGCTGGATATTGGCGGACAGCGGAAAGGCAATATTGGGTGCGGTGGGCGAAAGTTTTATTGAAAACTGACAAAAACAGTTCCCGCTCAACCCTCATTCCGCTTTCACTACCAACCGAAAACGCAGCGTAAAAACAATCAGCCTTAAAACTCGTTATTTTTTTATTTTCACCTAAACATAACGTTTGACAATCTGAATAAAAATGCCAAAATGGAATAAACTTTCACACGGCACTTTAGCCGGACGCTAAAGTTCAAATACGGCCGATAGGAAATGTCATAAAAGCATACAAAAGAGTAGAAATAAAAATAAAAGAATATAAAATGGTAAAAAAGCCACGGCTTGTGTACTCGAAACACTCGAAACATTCGTCAAAGCATTCCATGGCGGAAAGCAATGTTCGGAATGGCACAATCCGCTTTTGCTGAAAATTCTATATAAAAAACATCATTTATATCTACGAGTGTTGATATCTAGCGATAGCTAACGAGATCGTCCTACTGAATCACTTTTTAGGGATGGGCGTCTGTATATTATCGAAATATAACTATCGATATTTGACCGAATTTTATTTAATTTATTAAAATGCTCTATCACACATGTTTATGCGTTATTCTGTCATTCTATATTCGTCTGCTTATTGAATTAAAGTATCCAAGTATACGATTAATTCAATTTCTTTAGGAACTTTCATAAGCTTTAAGTTATATGTAAACTTAAATTAAATCTAATAAAACACACATCAAGAAATTCAGAGAAACCAAGTAATTTCGGAGCTCGCTTATAATCGTGCAGCGAAAGTGGTTTATCTGGATTTCTTACTTACGTATCCACAATACAAAACAGTTTTCTAAGAAATAAGCCAGCAAAAATGTTGGTTTTCTTAGAGTTTTCTTCTACTGGTTTAACTTCTATTTACTTAAGAAGGACCTAGGATTTTATACGTTTTCGAAACTAAATAAAATAACCAGTTATATAAGTTAGAAAGAGGTAGAATTGACACTAACGTCAATTGTCAGGTATTTTATCGTTAATTCTCCTAACATTATCTAGTTTATTTTAACAATTGTCGAACACAAACCATTTCGTCCGAAACACGAGAGCTACAATGTCATTGATAACAAGGCCCGGCACTAGCACTCATCGCGAGTGGTCGCATAACGAGCCGATAACGAACCCGTTGTTATCGACATGCAAACCATCGACTCGATAGAATAGTGATGGGATTCGCTTGTCGCTATTTTAAGCTAGAAAAGTGTTTTGAAAAATGTCGTGGGAAAAATTTAGAGGCGTATTTCAGAGGAAAAATGTTTTTATTGGACTTAGTTTAACGTCAAACGTATTGAACCGGTCTTCATTTGTTTTTTAGAGTTGTTTGTTTTGGAGTTTTAACTGATGATTACGTACGAGCCTAGAGATTTCACAATAAGTGTAGAGTTTGGTTTGAATCAAACTTACAGCGTGCAAGTTCCACCACCAGGGGTCTCTGCGGAGAGGGGTTTCGGGGGATGAATCAAGAAACTATTTTAATTACAGCACGAGTTCGCGCTTCGAAGAACAAACTGACAAACACGGGCTTTTAGCTTCGCTTATTATATTATGTATTAAATGTTACCTATACTTCGTTCGGCTCTTCGTTTAATTTGGGAATTAAATGACAGATTTTTTTAGTTTCACAATAATTGTGAAACTAAAAATAACTGCATTTGTATTTTGAGTACATTATTGTCATGTAAATCATTATCATCAAAGGCTCTACGAAAATAAAAATTCATTTTATTTAATCCACCCGGGTTCTACTATCCACTACCGAGGACCGATGTGGCGTTCTGGGTATTTTCTATATATTATAATAAAAAATATATATCCATGTATTGTATGTATGTCAGTCATCTAGTGCCCATAACACAAGCTCTGCTTAGCTTTGGGGTTAGATGATGCTGTGTGGATTGTCCAGCATTGTTTATTATGCTGTTTACAGCTGTTGACTAGGGTATACAGATGTCAGATACCTAGTCAATAGCTGTTAATAAAAGCGCCCAGCACTGGGAACACTACAGTCCCTACCATTACAATTCCGGTGGTAGTCAGTGAGTGATTCCTTTCCCTGCAATTAATCGTGACAATTTAGCGCGTGGAGTAATCGTGCACAATGTCGACATTGTGTGGGAGCAGTGAGCGTGCCTCCACTTCACTACTGATACAAAATAGACATGGGTTTATTCTATAGCAGCTTTTGCCCGCGGCTTAGCTCACGTTTTCCCTGTATTCGTTTATTATTAGCCGCGGACTAATGGTTATTGCTAAATTGTATGAGATCCGTACAGGCCGTACTGCTGAAGTCTATAGTTTTTTCCGCAAGCATATTTTTCTAGTACGTTCCAACAAACACAAAAATCTGTTTGACAATGCCTAAGACAAAAATAGTTTTTTGGGGGCAGCATAAAACTGATCTGACTTGACATTGCCGAGTTTTATTTCAATCAGAGTAATTTCTGAGAGTCAGTGTCTGCTGTTTTTGAGTCCACCTAAAGCAGTACTTTAGGTAAGTACGTGGATAATTTCAGGATAACACTTTGTCAAAAGGCCTTTGACTCAACACCTCAATGAACATAGACAAAATATCCATGAAACTAGTGATTGATCATAAAGCAGGGCAGATTACAAAGGCTGCAATAGATCCATCAATTACGGTACAGCATCACAATTACACAGACTACCCAATATGGCATCCCTTTTAATTTATGAGCGGCATACGTTTCAATAGATGCCGGTATCGTACCGGTATTTCTGTTTATTGCTAGTTCTCCTGTTCAGAGGTCAGGCCAGTATTATGGAACCATGCTCAGTCATCGATCTATGCTTGAGTACCGCTTATGCCATAAAAAATCGTTGCTCAAGCATAGATCAATGAATGACCAAGCTTTTGAAATACGGGCCTTGACTAGGACTTTGTCACTTGACTTGGACTTGCTCATTTTGTGATTTAATGATATAAACTTTTCGGTAAGATACTGCGTAGACCAAAAATAATGTCTAGAATTATTATGGTTGTGGTCCTATGCAGATATTGTGATAAAATACCTAAGTATTTTCTATTTACATAATACCTTCCTAGATTATGCTGAGTAACGGCTTTTTTTTAGCAACTTTGGGCCTGTTTCGTTTTGTCTTGTTTTCATCATTCTTGTTACTATAGATAAAAGAGTTAATTATTTATACAACACTCACAAGTTTTTTTAAAAGGAAAGAAGCACCATAACAGTTTGTACGCACAAGAAGAGCAAAAAAAAAAAACAGTCAGACAGACAGTGATTCTTATATAAACATAAAATAACAAATTGTTAGCAGTACAAAGGCCTAGAATTAATAGTAAAGTCAGGACTAAAAAAAAGCAAAAACTAGAAACCCATTTATAATAATGAAGTAACTACAGTCCTAGAAACTTCCTCATAAAGCTTGAGATAGACAATGGACCTAGGGCACCATTTAATATTACTTGAATTAATGTTCTTCGTCCTGAACAGCGCGGAGGACAATGGGCAGCAATTAGAGCGGACACTCCTTGCATTGTAAACGAGATAGGAAGTTGATCGAATTATGCCGGGATTCGTTTTATTGCTGTACAAATATTTATCTAGTAACGAGTCTTTTATAGTTTCACTTTCACGTTATACGATTCAGAATTATTTTTTTTTCAATAAAGCGTATACACTACCAATAATATATTGGTAAAAAATATTTTACGTGTATAGGAGGTCAATCAAAAAAATTCGTAACAAATTCTGAGCTTTCTTCTCTTTCAGCTTTCATTTACCATTTATCTCTCGTCCGTTTTTGAACTGGTATTTGCAACCTACTGAGATATTTAAGGTTTATTTTCAGAGTGTTCGATTAAGAGCTAGGTTGGTAAACATTTTCAGATCAACGGGCGCGCTTACATACCATTATATGGCACTGACTTTAAAAAGATTCACCTGAAGAATGGAATTGAAAAATAGCATTATTCGGAACATTCGTTTGTGACGTAATTAAAACCTGTTATAAATTAAATGTTAAGCTTGATTTTCTCTTCTAAAACGCTTTATGCACTAGTTAGGATATTATTTAGATTGGTCGAACCAGCTTAATGGATAAGAAAAAGAAGAACGACAAAAACTCAGCCCGTTTTTCGTAGACTCTCCAGACTGTTTACAAAGCTTGAGCACCGAACCTACATTCCGGCACTGCCCGAGTGCCTCCGAGCTATTTAGGACGGAAGGCGCGCACGCACGCATGATCTTACTCGCTTCCTGTCAGATTACGTTTCAAACATCAATAAATAAGTCAATTAGATTCCTTTTTGTCACTTCAATAACACTATTACTGGACATCCGGATTAACTTGAGGCTTAAATAGACTTAGGAAACGAATTTAAATAATAAAGAACGGTTACTAGTAGCGCCATCTCTGGTTTATAGGGAGGACTGCATTGATAGTGTAGCGATGGTTGATAAGAAAGTACGCAACGCTAATGTATAGATGGCAGTGTTAGCAAAAGCATCCTACGCATCGGATGGTACCAACTGCACTATATAACAATAGACAAAGATAGAGAAAGAATAAATCCGGTGTTTTATAGATGGCATTATGTTCTGCTCATTAGAGGGTCGGCTCATTTGGGGTAAATTCGGATCTATCCATAAGTTAATAACCGAAAGTACCCCGCGAGTTTGGATCGTTTCGTCAACGGCTTCCTTTTGCCGTGGAAGAGGTAGGTAGGTACCTAATGTCGCAAGCGCTGACGAGTCGACCTGTACTTCAGCAGATGTAATGATGTTTCAGTTCAATTAGTGGAAATGTGGTGTCTTGGGGGAGGCCTTTGCCAAGCAGTGGAACCAAATAGATTGATCATACGAAAGTGCCTACCTACTGGTGCTCCTTATTATGTACCCACGTCGCCGCTGGATGGCGCAGGTAGAATCAGCCCGTTCGTAGAATGGCTAGGCGAATTACAAAATGGCACATTTCAGATAAATGCCCATGCTGATTGTTAACGATGTCTACATAATCATCCTGTATGAACATACCTGCACAGCATCGTCCAGACACCGTCCCCAGGCGTCGCTCCTGTCCACCAGAGAGTTCCATTTCTCAGCCAACTTGGCGACCTCCCGCCGGATGGAGCGCGCCAGCTCTCGTGCCTGCTCCTCCGCGGACCGGTAGCCGCGGGAGTCTCCTTCGCTGTCGCGGGCTTCTGGAACGAGAAAGGGGGTTTAGCTGGTGGTTTAGCCTTAAGTGGAATGGAAGTGGGGGCTTAACGCTAATGTTTACTTATCATACCACTCTGAGGGATGCATGATTGATTGTCAATCTGACTGATTAGAATCAAGCACATGCTTTTTCGTTTCGCTGTCTATCGACGACGTGCCCTTAGTGCGTGTCCTGAGAGATGGCGCATCGCGTAAGCGAAATCGCGTTGATAAATAAATAGAAATACACAACGTGTATTCATTTTGTGTGTGTGTTTCAAACAAGGGCCTGAACATCACTATCCGAAATTGTAAACGCTCACAGCTATAGGCACTTATTTACCCCGCGAATACCATTTCCGGGATAGTCATGTCAATCTAGCACTTCAATCAAGCCCAACTTGAAATTGCAAAACCCTCAGCTGAAGAGTCCCGTATAAATACCAGCAGCGTAATTTAATTTCATTAGATCTAAGCGGCTGCGGCCGGGGGCTAAAAAACCGCTCATGAAATAAGTCACCACCGCGACCACTTAATATCTGGAACGGGGCAGGGACGCAATCAGGACTAGGAGTAGTGGAGGCTTTAAATAAATAATTGATTAAAAAAAGGTGTTGTGTTCCACAAGGGTGACACTACTTATAGATATTCTGTGTTGTTCTCGTATGTCACATAATAATGTGACATAAGAATGATGATGATATCCGCTATGATGATGTTATTATTCGCTATTATGATTCCAAATAAGGAATCGTTATAGTGAATTGCGGGGCTAATGAAAGCCGTTGAGTACAGAAGAGAATACACTAATGTAAAGATACTTCTGAGCGTGATGCTTTCTCAGCGATGACTTTGGCACTACTTGATAGTTTATTAAACTTTGTACCATGTCTTTGTGTAAACAATATTTAAGCTAGCTTACTGCCTGTCAAAGGTGTTAGTTTTATTCCAATCCCAAGAAGCAATCTTAAGTTTTGTTTTCCAGCCCTACCACTCTCTCCAGCTCTTAATTAAGAAAAAGAAAAATGATATAAATAATTAATATACAACTCACATAGAAATAAGCTTCGCGTTCCCTAGGACCTGCCTAGATCCCTGCCTACAGACGCGCACTCAGTATTTGGAGCGTGGTTTTCGGGTGGGGGAATTTAATAATTACGACGTTACTTCCACTCTGCGGCTAGCATCACACACTTATGGAAATGCAGAGCATCTTAACGTATAAAGCTAGTTTTTCACAGAACTTGCTTAGGTTATCAGAAAATTTGGTATTAAATATCCATCGAACCAGTTTTTATGACAAATCCTTTTCCATCCAGGCTGTAAAGTTGTGGAACGCACTGCCTGAGTCCATTAGGAAAGCTGGAAGTCTACCTGTTTTCAAAGCTCGCGTCAAAGATTTTTATTTATCAGAAAAGTAAATATTGGTACTATTTATTTTGTTCTTGATAACTATTTAAAATGTATTTATTTAATACATATAGAGGTATATTTTCTACTCTATGTATTATATTTTTTATTTTTTTTTTATTTCTACTTGAACAATATTTATTATTATATATTAAACTTGTATACAGCCTTTCTTAACTTCTCAATTTTCTATCCATCCAAAGGTTGCCTGGCAGAAATCACTTCAAAGCGATAAGGCCGCCCATTGTACCTTTCGATTTTGTGTTAATACCTATGTTTGTATTTAATTTTGTACAATAATGAATTTTGTTATGCATCGTATTGATTGTATTTATGCAGAACAAGCTTCTGCGCGTCGCTTCGCACGCGTTGTTAGTCGATGAAAAGTAGACCCTTCACTACGGTCTACTTTATGCGTCACGATACCGCCTACGTAAGGACCAAATACCTGTACTGTACAGCCTGACAACAAGAGTTACTTTCCCTATGTATGTATAATATTAGTAGTATGGATTTAGAGCTTTAGAGCTTTCCCGAAAATAAATTGTAAAAAATCCATATTAGGTTATTGTTTTGAAACTTACAAAGGATTAAAAAAAATGTAAATATTCGAGGACGTTGGACGAGATTCGCGAATTTCATAAAACTTCAATGCTCAATGCTTTTATAAGCAGTAAAAGCAAGATTCTTAGAAAAAAGGAACAAAAGCAAGTGCCCCTAAACGAGTTAATCAAGGTAGCTCAGAGGATATTTGGAAGGGGTTTGAAGCTTGTCATTTTGCTTGTGGCTTTTTTAGGTAAATACAAGTATTTCCTACTGATCTATCGAACAAATAAGTTCAAATAATCCCTAGATCGTCCTAGAGCGCATAGATCACGAAGAAAATAAATAGTAGGTAAGTACCATTTACAAATAAATAATAATCCTATGTTTCAAATAAAATCTTTAAGCGCAGTCCAACCATCTAACTATAGCTTGCAAATCTGCAAATACACTGCTCAACCTGCTTTTGAAACATAATCAAGTAATTAAAATCGGAACGAAAACAGTCACAGAAAATACCAACTGAAACCGAAATATGTTCCGTGTTTTAATTAAAGATGTTTTTCCAAGGGATGTGTTTTTAAGCTCACGTGTATTGGAGTGAATGAACGAATGTTAATTAATGTCGGTGAAAGATTTCGCTTCGCGGTCTATTTGTTGAGTGAAATGAAAGAAATATAGTGAATGCTGGGTCTTTGAGTGAAATATTTTTTCTTTATTTTGTGCTTTTCTAGTGATAATTTAAATTATTACGTACTTTCATTAAGTTAAAGTAGAAGATTTACAAATCAGTTTTATTTTAGGTAACAAACTCGAAATCTTGCCTCAAGTTTTGTTTTGTTCTATGTTATATTATATTTGTTGTTGTTATATTATGTTTAAAATGTTTATCTTTATAAGTCGGTCCAGAGGAGGGCGATACTGAACGCGACACAGTTTTATACTTTTAGCGTCAGTATCGTTGCATTTGATTTTGTTTTAAATATGTACATGGTTCCAATAAACGATTTGATTTGATTTGATTTCGATATTCCACACAAAATACAGGGTCGCGACAATGATACAGCCGTTTGTTGTCCACAGATCCGAAACCGTTCTCTCATCGTTTCCAGACATCGACCGATACATCTAAGAGTTATTGACAATAACGTCTGTTTCATTGCTTCGGTTCTGGATATAAAAATAGAGATGAGTGCAACTTTATTTCACACAAAGTTCAAATCTTTCACTGACAATAATAAATTAGTTTTCAAAACTAGATAGGATAATCCACTGACCAGCTTCAGAAGCTTCGATAAAACATTCATCGATTCTTCATGACCGGATTTATGACTGAAACATACACAAATTCGGTTTACAAGAGTTATGTGTGTCATAATACGGGTCCTGATAAAAATGCTACTCCATAAAAACGGCTATGAAAGGTTTGACGATAGGGATGGGGTGATAAACGGCGCGGCGTTCGGATTCACGAACGTTTTCGAATTTATTACTCTGTTTTGACTCTAGATGGGTTAGACAATCATCGTCTCGAACCTACTACTTTCCATTTTACATATTCACAATGAAATATACTTTATTTGCACTAATACAGTAAATGTACCATTTGGAAAAATAATTAAGCTTATACGTAAAAATAAGTTAGTTATTTTTAAAATAGTGGTATGAATCTCACGTATTCTATAGAGTCCAAGTTTTAACCTAGCTGTCCCGGGAACTTGAGAAATTGCCAAGGTAAAGTAATTTCCTGTAGCAAAAAAGCAGTAACAGTTTGTAATTTAAGGAGGTAATATCGCAGACGTAATATCCTTCCAGAAATCAACGTATAAGCTTCAAAGTCAGGCCCGGTGACGAGGTTTTACAAAAAAACTGAGCTCCATGTTTCATGAAATAATAATGTGTGTTTTGATAAACTTTTATGAATAAATCTCTTCGCAAGTCGTTTAATTTTAAGAAGAGTTTTTTGTGAAAACTGTTGTGCTCACGTTAGCATTTTATTCCCGTCACAGCTCCAATATAAAGGGTCCAAACCCATTTTGAAATTTACGAGCTGGCCGTCGTGCGTTTTGCGCATTCTTTTATACGTCTTTAACTGATCCAGATAGGGATTTTTACGGATTTCGGGAAAGGCCAGTTAAGTGTCAATTGAGTTTTTACGTTTTGGCACCGGTTTAGCGTGTTAACGCCTTGTCGACGGGGATATTCATGAAAGAAAAATGAGTTACAGCGCCTTGGGTACAAAGCTAAACGTTGCTGTTGCTGAATGTAAATGGGCACATGAATATAGAATTCTGAAGTACCATCAGCCAAAAAATTTAGAGGGGGATTTAATGTAACAGCAAACAATTTACTATTGATTGATGAGCGAACAGATAGGTAGGTATATTTAAGGTCTCTACTTAACTCTTAGTAACGTGAATTTTTGCAAAACCTGGCTGATAATATCAGCCAAGTTTTGCAAAAATTCACGTTAAATTCACGTGTCCAATATTATTGGCAATGTCATTCTAAATATTCATATATTTTAAAACACACTTAATACCTACTAATTCACGTTGCACGACGTCAATGATATCCATTGACGTCCTGCAACTTGAATGCCTGCTATCTTGAGGAGGCTTGTACCCAGCTGTGTGCGAAACCTGGCTGTAATATGACGATGACAACGAACACCTAATACCAACCGAAACAGTAAAAGTACATTGATTTTAGGCAAATGTCAGACAGTTATGCAAAAGCACACCGTTTACGCCAGATTGCAGCTGAATATGCGCATACTAAACGCAATAAGCACAGGGCACGCTCTGATTACCTTTATTAGCCTTATGCTGGTGGAAAAGGTTCAGAATTGAAGAATTTGATAAGAATAGGTTCTATTTTGAGTCTGAGAACCGCTGTTTTGTCCATCCTGGTGCAGAACAAATAAAGCTGAGACTGACCCTTTTGGGTTCACTACGGCGCAGCGCAGGAACGGGTGAGTAGCCCCCGCCCAGGGTGCGCGGTTACTGCCTACTCGTTATTAGGGCTTGCGCACTGGTGGTAGGTAGGTGTCTATTTAGGTATTTTATATAATTTTAGTTGTTTTGCTTTGCTTTAATTTTTTTTTCTACCTACCTAAATACTGTTTTTGTTCAATTGTTATGTTTTCCTGTGAGTGAACTTTAAAAATTCTTATCTATCTATCTATTTTAGGCAGCTGAATTCATAAGCAATTTAACTACTTACTAGATTCGAGTAAGTAGTTAAATTGCTTATGAATTCAGGTATTGTTAATACTTACTACACTTATAGTAGGTACTTGTAAGATACTTAACAAACATTTTATTTACCTCGTCAGGTCAAAAATAGCATAATAACGAAAAACTATTTTCCATTGGAGTTTTTTATCCATTTTCATATAAATAACAAAGAATTTTTATTTTATAGTTCATAGTTAATTTATTCATTTGTGATACACAGTTGACGACCGTTGTGGCGCGGCGGGCGAAGGTCCGCCTGCGACGCAGAAGGTTGCGGGTTCGATTCCCGCCTTGGGACAAATGTTTGTACGATCTGCAAATATTTGTTCCGGGTGTTCTGGGTATTTTCTATATGTAATAAAAAATATCTATCTATCTGAAGTGAAACAACGGATACTTGATATTCACTTTTATTTTCTAAACAGTACTTTGTCTCAAACAACCTGCCAACTTGGCGCTTCTCACAAAAGTGACCGGATTTTTCCACTCATTTTACATGACCGCTTCGCAAGGCGGCACGATTCGCGCCAACGACGCCATTGGACGAGCGTTAGGCGCTTCTCGTCCAATCGCGTGGCACGATGGTGGCGCCAAGCGCACATTTAGTGTTACTGACATAAAATTATAAGTGACAATGACAGAAATGAAAGGAGTTGTTATCATAATTATTCTACCTTTTACAAAGATCACGACATTCGGCCATATGACATCGTACGGTCCTCCGGATGTGCGATTATTCTAAAGTAAATAACAATAATTTCCTGGCCTGTTTAAAGCTTAAGATTAATATTTTTTTGTAATAAAAAAAAATAAACGAAATGATATAATTTTAAAATATTAGATTTATGCAAATAAATACAAGATAATTAAAGTAGCTTATTTGTATTTTAATTATAAAGTTGGAATACAAAATTCTAACAACTAAATTATTATTGTTATTACATCAATCTATATGTAACATGAGTTTACATGAGTATGCAATTATAATAAAACAAAAGTGACTTCTTTATTAAACTGGAATCATTTTCTAGACAATTGGTCCTTGTCACATCACGACATTAGGTTCATTGTTTTCTTTATAGTAGTTCGGACAGCGGTATATTATCGTCACTATCATCGCTAGACAAATCATCAGCATTAAGCATCGGAGATTGTATATTAATCCATGGTCTCATCCTATCTGCTGACATAACGGTTTCAAATTTCCGCTTATTATTAAATCCTGGTACATTGGTGATTTTGTATCTATCTTTGCCTATAACTTTTTCTATCCTATATGGTCCTATAAATTTAGACAAAAGCTTTGTGCTGTTCCCGCTGTTATAAAAATGTGTCCGAGTAATCTTAACTAGATCTCCTTCACTAAACGTGGCGGCAGGAGTCCTTTTAGTATCATGTCTCAACTTTGCTTGTTCCTGTTTTTTTTTTTATATTAGCCGAAACTTCAGCCCTTACATCTTCTATGGCTACAGGTATGACATTTGTACCAATATCCAATTTGTTACTCAAACTGTCTTTAAACCTAACACCAAATAAGACTTCAGCCGCAGATCTTTGTGTTGTTACATTCACGGTATTATTAATGCCCCATTGTATTTCACCCAGCCATGCATCCCAGTCGCGTTCATCTTGACCACAACCACGTTTTGTCAGTGCATTTAAAATTGTCTGGTTAAAACGTTCAGCTTGGCCATTAGCTCTGGGACACGCCACTGCGTTCAATACATGTTTGATACCATGATGGTCACAAAAACCTTTAAAAGCATTTGACGTGAAAGACGTCCCACGATCAGAGATTATACGGGCTGGTAACCCAAAGTCATGGAAAATATTTTCCAGGACTTTTAATGTGCTTTTGGTTTTTGTGTCTTTCACGGCTTTGGCAAAGACATATTTAGTAAATCCGTCTACAACAGTCAATATATAAGCATTACCTTTTTTACTTTTTACAAAGGGACCCAAGTGGTCGATATGAACTGTGTGAAATGGGATGCTTACCTTCTCTATTGGATACAAAAATCCAGCTTTTCTTTTTGCTGCACTATCCTTATTATACGCACATTCTATACAATGTTTTACATACTTTTTTACAAATTGCCGCATTTTTGGGAACCAGAATTGACTTTGAATCTTTTCAAGTGTTTTTGACTCACCGGGGTGGCCTATATCATCATGATTAGATTTGCAAATTTGCAGTCTTGCACTTCGAGGAACTACTAAACACAACCTATCATCCAATTTCCTATGTACCTTTTGATTTTTGAGGGTATAGTTTTTTTTTATATCTTTAACTACTTCATCAGTTTCTGGACTAATTATTTTAACAATACGCGATATTTCAGGGTCAGACATTTGTAACGTAAAAAGCCAATCTTCAGTCTCTATATGGTAAACCGTCAAGATGGGTTCGTCAACATTGTCAATTTTTAAATTAGTATTCCTACTCAGGGCGTCTACGTGAGCCATACGAGCCCCGGGACGATATTCTACATCAAAGGTAAATTCACTCATTTGAAGCCACCACCTAGCTATTCTGGGCACAAGGTCTCGCTTTGTAAGAGTTGTCCTTAGAGCAGCACAGTCAGTCACTACTTTAAAACAGGTTCCTAGTAGGTACACCCTAAATTTCTTTAGAGAGCTGACAATAGCAAGTGTCTCCAGTTCATATGAGTGGAGGTGACGCTCTTCAGGTGTTGTTTGTCTACTAAAATAAGCTACGGGCTTGAGTACATGAGGATTTTCTTGCCACTGCAATAACATTCCACCAACACCAAGAGCGCTTGCGTCTGTATGCAGTTCTGTTTCAAGTTTAGGGTCAAATAGAGCTAGTATCGGGCGTTCTATTAATTTATTTTTCAATGATTCGAAAGCACTAGCCTCTACCTCAGTCCACTTAAAACAAGAGTCCTTTTTAAGCAGGCTAGTGAGTGGCCTGGCTATTTCACCAAAACCCTTCACAAATTTTCTAAAGTAACTGGCCAAACCTAAGAATTGTCGGACTTCGTGGTTATTTTTCGGAACAGGGAATTGTTTTACAGCCAGAACTTTGTTCTCATTGGGTCTTATTCCATTAGCCGAAATTTCATAGCCTAGATAATTGATTCTACTATCAAAGAATCTACATTTACTTAGTTTAAGGGTAAGATTATTTTCCCGCAGTAATTTTAACACACCATGTAACCGGTCAAAACCTTCTTCAATGTCAACGGAAGGTAAAAGTATATCGTCTAAATACGCTAACGCAGATTCAAAACGTTTCGAGCCAAGCATTTTATTGATAACCTTTTGAAACACAGCTGGAGCATTAGAAAGGCCAAATGGCATTCGCTTGAATTCATAATGCCCATCAGGCGTGACAAAAGCAGTCAGATGTTGACTTTCTTTTGCCATTGGAACTTGATAATAGCCGGATGCGAGATCTAACGAAGTGAAAAACCTGTTACCACTAAGATTAGTAATCTGGTCATCGATAAGGGGAAGCGGAAAACAATTTTTCCTAGTTTTATTGTTAAGGGCCCGAAAATCAACGCAAAGCCGTTGTTCACCTGTCTTTTTTCTAACCATCAGAATAGGACTTGCATAGTCCGAGCACGATTCCTGAATAATATCATTTATCAATAATTCATTAATAATTTCACGAACCTGGCCTCTCTCAACATGGGACAATCTATAGGGACGGTAGACTACTGGCCTTGTGTCCATTAAGTCTATTTTCATTTCTGCATTGTCAACACAACCAATTTCGTTCAAATTTGTTGCAAAACAATCGCGATACGACTGCAAGAGAAGATATAGCCTGTCAAATGTCTTTTCGTCGACATCCTGACCTACTTTTACCTCTGATCTTTCAAGTGGTGGCATGGTGGCAACGTCCCTCATAATCCTATTGACGCATCGAATTTTCTTTTCTACGAAGGATATACCCCTAGCTATCAATGAATTTTGTTGCAATTTAAGGGGTTTACTCGTTAAGTTTGTCACGACTACATGCCCCATCCCAGACTCCACACGATAAGCGCCTTGATGCAAATGGTATTCCTTTTTAGGCTCCGCGCACGTATAGCCTTCTACATAAATATCGCCGGTAAAGTTTGAGTCTGATGTAATTATATCGACAATACCTATCTTTTGTATTTCAGTAGGGCCCGACACTGAAATTCGAAGGCTGCCATTTTCATCAAAGCAGCTATGGGGATTGTTAAAGAAGACCAGCCTATTGGAATCTTTCAGGACAGTTACAAAAGGTAGTTCTGTCAAATTTTGTCCTATCAGCAGTGGGGTCTGAAGAAATTCATCATTGACAACTAGTAATTCGATCAGGGTCTCGATATCGTCTAATTTCAATGTCATCATTGTCTTGCACAAAGGAACTACAATAGAGTTACCAAAACCCTTTATAGTAGGAAGGTTGGTGTAGCAATTGCGCGAGCCTAGTAATCGAGCATCCGATTCACGTATAAGACTGCTGTCACTTCCAAAGTCAATGTATGCTACTAAACTTTTACCATTTACTTCAGCTTTTTTGTAAAACTTATCGTTGACATTATTGTCAGTGGTTATTGTAAGCGTCTTACGTTCGCTACTATTGGGTAGCCCTTGTTCCGTCCTACGTGGAGGTAGCGGTTCAAGTTTACACGACTCAGAGTTATGCCCTACCCTTAAACACTTCTGACACCTTGTGATGTTTTTTGGGCATCGAGAGAAAGCATGACCTTTTTCGCGGCAATTGAAACAAGTGACTGAACTTCCGCTTGTACCGGGAGTCGTACTGTTATTAGTTTTATGAGTACCGTCAAAACGTCGTTTTGGAATAGAGGTGTTGTTACTGGGGCCTTGAGAGCTGAGAAAATTCAACAAGTCTTCTGGTTCCTTACAATTTAAAACATGAGCACCGTTTCTAACAGACCTATCATATATCCCGTGAATGATACAATCTACAGCGTCTTTGCCAGTAATTCGGCACCTATTTAGAAGAGTTAACTTATCATAAAAGTAATCGCGCAAGCTCTCATCTTTACGTGTCGTGCGACCTATCATCTCCTCTAGTAGTTGGCCGTAATTTTGTTCGTTGGGGAAAGCCTTTTGTAATTTGAGCTGCCACTCCTCCCAACTGAATACAACTGTCGAGAGTGACTCGAACCATTTTTTAGCAAGTCCTGTCAATTTCTGAAGAGCAAAATGAACTGTTTGCTTCTCGTTCCATTCGTAGATAATCCTGCACTCGTTGACTTTTTTAATCCAAGTATCTACAGACTGGCTTTTGTTCGCAGGATCATACTCGGAAATAACGTTAAACATATGGTTGTTATTTAGACGATGGGATCCCGATTCTTCAGCCTGACGTGCATTATAAAAAGC
Organism: Eupithecia inturbata; assembly: GCA_963662085.1. NCBI lineage: Eukaryota > Metazoa > Arthropoda > Insecta > Lepidoptera > Geometridae > Eupithecia > Eupithecia inturbata. Next base: position 647,716 of record OY759196.1, on the reverse strand, counting down.
TTTCATTACCTCGTCTACTGCTACCTCCTTCCGCCTCTTTGTTTCGGGATCCTCCGAATCAATATTAGGTGATTCATCTTGCTGTTGTTGACTACTTGTTTCATGGACAATGTCCTCCACGATCCACTCGGATCGTCTTTTACGGTGAACATGTTGCCTTGGAGGGGGCACTTCTCTAGTGGCATTCATTACCTCGAAACAATAAAATTATGTTACAAAATATTCAATTCAATGTCAGCTATGCAGTCGAATATAGGTTGGTTGCAACTGCAACACTTGCAACTGAACCCAAATGTTCCTTATTTGTACTTGATGTTAACTAGTTATACTAGACTTGTACACAATTGTACTCGACTGTTATTAATTGTGCTTGTCGTTTTCTAATTGTGCTTAATTTGTGCTCAACGTTTGTTAATCGTGCTTAATTTGTGCATAAATTTTAATAATTGTGCTTTACTGAACTCAACTTTTAATAATTGTTCTCGATATTTACTAATTGTGCTTAATTTGTGCTTGACTTTTACTTATTGTGCTCGACTTTTATTAATTGTAATGGACGTTTTCTAATTGTGATTAATTTGTGCTCAACGTTTTCTAATTGTGCTTAATTTGTGCTCAACGTTTATTAATTGTACTTCAATTTTACTAATTGTGCTGAACTGTACTTGACTTTAATAATCATTGTTCTTGACGTTTAATAATTGTGCTTAATTTGTTCTCGACTTTTATAGATTGTGCTTAATAGTGCTCGACTTTAACTAACTGTGCTCGATGTTTAATAATTGTGCTCGACGTTTATCAATTGTGCTTAATTTGTGCTTGACTTTTACTAATTGTGCTCGACTTTTATTAATTGTAATTGACGTTTTCTAATTGTGATTAATTTGTGCTCAACGTTTTCTAATTGTGCTTAATTTGTGCTCAACGTTTATTAATTGTACTTCAATTTTACTAATTGTGCTGAACTGTACTTGACTTTAATAATCATTGTTATTGACGTTTAATAATTGTACTTAATTTGTTCTCGACTTTTATAGATTGTGCTTAATTGTGCTCGACTTTAACTAACTGTGCTCGATGTTTAATAATTGTGCTCGACGTTTATCAATTGTGCTTTATTTGTGCTCAAATTTTATTGACTGTGACTAACTTACCTCTTCTTTTTAAAAAAAAAATTACAACGCTAAAACATGGTATACGTACATGGGTAACATTATCATAGCTTGGCATACTTAGCCCAAATTCTGTCTGTTCTCATAGGGGTAGGTATACATAACCATGCCTTGAGTCTACTGATTCACTTTATCAGCGGCGGCGTACTTAGCCATGATAGGTATACATAACCATTAAGACAGATTATAGAAAACTTGGCAGTTGAACTCACTTGGTTCTGTGCGGCACTGATTATTGCACACTTGGCAATTGAACACACGTAGTTCTCTAAGACACATAGGCCATTTGATTCTAGACGGATTACACACATAAATACATTCAAGACAATAAAATAAAACATTATATAAGGTTCAAAGTTCTTGGCCTCGCAACATGTTACAATAAATGTCTATTGAGCACTTTTCTGCTCATAGATAATACACATGGAATTGCAATGCTAACACATGGCGACTACTTGAAGCCACGCGGTCCACCGGTAGTTACAAAAATCACTATCAGAGGGTAGCCCTGATCGAAGCAGATTTTAGCAACTACCGAAAACCACACAGTAACACGTGCTTACACGATTGGAGAGTAGCCCCAATCACGCATTAGGCACATGCACCCTGGATTGGCAGCCATCAAGTGAAATACTCATTTAGCCATTGTACAAAACCTTCGCGATCCGAAAGGATTCAGGCACAAACGGATAGTCTCGGTACTATACCGACCGCTTATACATAAATCTCCATTCGAAATGCCTGATTTACTACAATAACCAAATGGCATGAATCTGAGAAAATGTACCTGCATTTAAATTTACTTATTAAGGCAACCTGGCAAAGAACTTTTTCATTATGTTACTACAACTTTTAAACAGGTATAGTATTCTGATTAACATACCTGGGTTCATCCCACTTCTGAGATGAAGTGAAACAACGGATACTTGATATTCACTTTTATTTTCTAAACAGTACTTTGTCTCAAACAACCTGCCAACTTGGCGCTTCTCACAAAAGTGACCGGATTTTTCCACTCATTTTACATGACCGCTTCGCAAGGCGGCACGATTCGCGCCAACGACGCCATTGGACGAGCGTTAGGCGCTTCTCGTCCAATCGCGTGGCACGATGGTGGCGCCAAGCGCACATTTAGTGTTACTGACATAAAATTATAAGTGACAATGACAGAAATGAAAGGAGTTGTTATCATAATTATTCTACCTTTTACAAAGATCACGACATATCTTATGTATTGTATTAAGTTTATCAGTCATCTAGTACCCATAACACAAGCTCTGCTTACTTTGGGGCTAGATGATGCTGTGTGGATTGTCCAGCATTATTTATTTATTTATTATTGGAGTTTTTTTATCCATTTTCATATAAATAACAAAGGATTTTTATTTTATTTTATTAATAACTTAGAAAGATAGATAGATAAGGTTTTTATTTAAGACTTCAGACACACACATACATATCAGACAATAACAATTAAACAGGATGGTAGTAAAAAAGAAACAATAATAAAAATACAGTTGACTAAATAATAAAAACAAAATTATTTGTTTTTATTATTTAGTCAACTGTATGTTATTATTTTAACATAATAACAATCTAAGTTAAATGTCTGTGTGTGCTGCAGTACATCAAAAAGGCAATGGCTCAGCGGAATATTTTGCTCAAGAAGCAAAAACACTGATTTTCAGCCATAACCCATAGAGAGCAAGCAGAACGAGTTTCAAGTGTAATGTGTACTAAAATGTTTGTGTAGTAATAATGTAGTCCAAATGGGTGTAGCAATATCGGCGTTTCTTTGTAATGTACCTACATGGCAACAGGGCGAAGCGATAACAGAAGTAGGTGTTATTTTTGGCAAACGAAGCGCTTAGGAATACCCTCAACTTGTTTTTGTAACAAAAACTTTTTAAAATGTAATTTAAATGTAAATTTAGTTTTAACATTACGAATTGGGGGAGGAATATTGTTCCAGCACTTCGTTGCCGAGTATCTAAAACTTCCTCTGAAGGCTGCAGTTTTGTGATCGTGATAGAACAATGCAGATCTAACTGAGCGTAACGACCTTTTATCAGAATGGAAATTAAGTTTTGAGTGCAGATATTCAGGCTTTCCAAACTTTACAACATCAAAGACCAGTCCTCCCAGGTGCAAAAGGCGACGTGACTCCATGTTTAACAGGGACATGTTGTTCAAGAACGGTGTTATGTGGCTACGAGGCGAAATATTGAAGCAAAAACGACAACAAGCATTCTGCACTCTTTGTACAGTTCGCCGCGTTCTTTCAAGTAACCGAGAACCAAAAACTATGTCCCCATAATTTAATTTTGAGATAATCAGCGACTCACAAAGGACGACACGAGATGCCTCGGACAATTGACTTCTTATTTTGTACAGTACCTTTAGACGATAGAAACAAGTTTTTACTAAATTAAGAACATGATTCTCAAATCTAAGATGAACTTACTTTTTTTAATTAACGATTCCTTGTAAATAAGTAGGTAAAATTAGTAAGTAATATTCCATGCAGTGACTGAGTAGGTAGATATCAAATCTCCGGAGAGCTATCAAACCGCAAAAACATTATCGACCGATCAATCGACGCTGCAAATGATTGGAAGGCGCCTTTAACATTTGCTGGCAGGGTGGAATTAGGGTAACTTATTACTTATTATTATACATTAAATTAGTATTCATATCACACAAATATTATGTAATATCCCAAACAAACCCACTATATGAGCGTGCTATATGCACGCGCATTTCTTACACAAACTTCACTATATATACGCAATTTTCTGTTTTTCTATAGGGTTGATCTTTTTTTTTAGTTTTCAGTTAAGTTTACGGTTTCCTTTTTTCTGTTTAATGATTTATTCATCAAACAGAAAAACTCTGGGTCTGCCGAGGTAGAGTTACCCCTCGCGTCTTATCACAAGATTTTTACTTAGCTAGAGCGAGAAGACGATGCATTACACTAGGTGTTCGGTCAGAGTATTATGTACCTACCTACTGGTAATTTTATCTTAAATAATATGTAACCTTATAAGCTATGTAAGTACCTACTCTGTAAACCATCAAACATTTTTTGGAAATAAATATATTTGTATTACTTCTTCACGCCAAAACTACTGAACGGATCGGCCCGAAATTTTGCATACAGGTAGTTCTAGGCCTGCAATAAAACATAGGAATTTTTATCTCATAAATCAGTTCCCAAGGGATAGAAACAACCCTTAAAACGTTACTATAAAACGTGTGCGAAGTTGCGGGCAGAAACTAGTTAGTAATAATTTTGAATACTTTCATACAGCATTATTCTGTTATAGCTGTGTGAATTTCTAAAAGTTGCTACCCTTTTCATCCCCATCCTAACTCCATCCCCGTGTTCGGATTGATTGAACACTGGCCGTCCATCGCCGCACGGAATTCGCAATTAGCGCACTCGACTCGCTTCTAATTGCGTTCATTCGTTCAGTTCACTCTATCATTCATTCACTCACTTTGTTTTAGCGGGATTATTGACTTTTTGTTTGATGCAACTGTGAACTCTATTGTTGGGGAATGGATTGTAAGTGATTCTAGGCATTTAGATGTAATGTTAGTTATCTAGGTAGGTAGGTACCTAAGTTAATAGTGGCGTAATGAAAAACGACTCAATGACGTCGAACGACTGTGTGGCTGTTTTCTATGATAAAACAATAAGGTAATAGGTACATAATTATGTAAGTAGGTGGGTAATCCTATAATTTCAGTAGAATTTTTTGTCTTTGACATGCAAAAAACAGCCATTAGCAATGGACCCCCCATTGCTTGGCTGTTTTTGCATGTCTTAAGTAGAAATAAATAAATTTCTATTATTTGTGTTTTAGCCGCATACTATCAATAGCGGCAGAAGCACAAAATAGTATTTTAGAATAAACACCACCCAACATAGAAAAGCGTTTAATAGCTATCAAAACGGCGCCTAAGTTAGCCTTGACCCAAGATTCGAGGCGAGCTCTAAAACAACATTCCAAGCATCGCCAAGTGTGCTCAAAAAGACACACGGTTGAAAATAAGGCAGTCCGTCCAGCCAGCTGCTAATTGGCAGTACAGATGGCAGTGCCGGCAGTTATTAGTTTAGCGCGGCCCGGGGCAGGATCTGGCCTAGTTACAGCTCTGGCCGTTGTAGCACTGAAATTGTTTCTTTGAGAATAATGAAGATTTCAGAGTCTTATACACATTTGTTTTTGTACATTCTATAAAAACCAATGTAATAATAGATGTAAATAATTATGTAGTAGGTACTTAATTACTTATAGACGGAAAATTTAACAAAATTAAAGCTCTTTGTAAATATTTATTATCTGTCTCTGCCTACCATGTGTAAGTACACACGCTTCATTCAATACCTGAGACAAGATTTTATCATTATGTATCAATATCGAAACCTAGGCTGTGAAGTCATAATGCGTGAATGCAGCTTGCGACTACAAATTGTGCAGGTGTAGGTAAGCTGCAATGGTCGACGGATTTGAGTCGCTTGCGTGCCGCCTCTCATAAGGTTACTGGTTATGTCGACCTAGATCCTTGAGGGGGTTTTATTTTCTTTCATTTTTAACTGATTTGAATATGAAACACCATACCTACCCCAAACTTACCCGTTTTCGAGATATAAACCCTAAAAGTGTTGAAAAAATATAGGCAATTTTTTGTCTATTTTACAACTTTTTTTGTAATTTGTGTTGTAAAAAATAGGCAATTTTTTTATTCAACTCTGTAGTCCAATATCTCGAAAACGGTTAAGTTGGTGCGGTACGGTGTTTCGTAGTCAAATCAGTCAGTAATGTTGGATACTACAACTCAGTCGACTTAACCAGGAGGTAGCCCTGTGTAGGTATGTTTATGACTTTATGTATGCTAGAAAAGCTAACCAAATTTCGTTCGATTTTCCTTTATTTTGTTTGATTTTGATTTAAGCTGAGGTGAAAGCTAATGATGGTGGCACCAATGATGTTGAAAGAATACTTACGTTCAGAGTCGCTGGTGTCGGAGAGCGGCGGTTCTTGCGCGATATACTGCCGCCCACTGAGGAGATTGCTCTCCACCAGCGCACGCTTGTCTTCCAGCTGTCTCCTGAAGGCACGGTGGTCGTCCTGGAACAGAACAGAATAAGTCCCTAAATGGATTCGGAAGGTTGAGGTAACGTTTAGTGGAAGTGCGAGTTAATTACCAGAGGGTTGACAACTTTAGTAGGTACGTAATCGTCAGCAATGGATGCGGGCTGAGTCTAGCGCAGGACCGTGGTGAATACAAATAACAATATTTGTAATTTGCTTCATCTTCTCTTAAGGCCCTGCTGGCTGTACCAAATCTCACTATAATAGAACGAGCAATGCTCACGCAATCACTGGGTACTAGGTACCTATTTAGTGAAACTTAAAAGCTGTTGATTAATAACGGCACTGCTTGTCTGAATCTCAGTCAGTTTACTCAGAAATTGATTTCCACTCCCCTTTCAAGCTTTCACGCCATACGTTACCTACGCGCTAAGCAGTAATAAATCCACTAAAACAATCCCGCGAAATCGTCCACCATTTTGTGGCGAGCGCGCTAAACCAAAATGGCGACGCGTTTTGGCGGGAACGCTGATTTACCCGCGCGGATTAGCTTGCGGTCAAAATTATTTATCGCCGTAACGTTTTGTTAGTTTGCGCTTTACTGATTTGAAGCGATTATTGTTTTAATATTTGGAGGCTAATTATTAGAATGACTTAATATTGAATTTGAACTTTGATTTCGGCGCGGTATTTGGAAACATTACCCACTTAAATTATAGGATTAATTTTGCAATGGTATGCAAAACATCTTAGTCACGTTTCAGATCTAACCATATGTTCATCAAAATTTTTACTTTCTTAATTAATATGCAGGTACCTAACGTACACCTGTTATTTTAATATACGTACTTAATACTAGAGTAGCAGTAGGTTTACTCTGGCTCATCACGCCGCTTCCACCATGCGCATGCCAGTAGATCTTTGCAAATGAACATCCCACCTGTATGACAATCAGTCAGTGATTCTTTCATACAATTTTCGCCGCTCATTGCTGCTTTTTCTGCGCGTATTCAAAAGGCGGCCAAGTAAATCACTCACAGATTGTCGTAGATATAGTAGTGGTCTATGTCAGTGGCATTTATGTCATCTGTTATGTCCGTTAAACATGTTTCATACATCTACGATAGTGTGACGGCTCTGGCCTACTAGCCGGAGGACGCCCTGCTATTATGTTTGCCCCCATATAATTATCGACAAATAATCTTGACATTCTCTACAACATCTTCCCCTGTCCTTACCTGCTGCTTGAGCAGTGCGTTTAGATCCCCCCTGGGGGGTGCGAGGGCGTTGAGCTCGGTCTCCTTCCGGATGACCCACTCGGTGAGCTCTCGCAGCGACAGGAGCAGCGCTGACCAGTGCTCCGCGTTGCTCTCCAGGCGGTTCCTGGAACAGAAAACTGGTTAGTTTACATTCTTGCTATAGGATGTGACATGGGCTAGTCATGTGAGTTAAGGGCATGCGTCTGGCCCCACTAATTGAGCGGCGGAAGTTAGTCAAATTTAATAAATAATCATAATATGACGATATGAGTAAAACCGAACGATACTGATGCAAGGTCTATGAAGCGTCAACGTCATTTAAATTTGACAAATTAGAAAACGCCTCATTTGCCACTAAAACCATAAACCACCATAAAGCAGCATGCTTTATGGTACAAATAAGTCAACAATGGCATTTATTGACGTGAAAGGGCCAATGGAACAAGCCCCCACCTGAGACAAACCACAACATACCCCAGTATGGCCAACTCAAACCGGGACCAACCACAGGGTTGCCAACTTAAACACAACTGAGACAAAGGGTTAGAGGATTAGGGCAAAATGCAGTGTTTATTTGATTAATTATTCAGGATTGAAGGTCTCGTGAGAGCTCGTGGCTGTGTATCGGTAGATTTTAAAGATTTCTTTTGAATTTGGCGTTATTTTTGACTAAATCAGAATTAGAAGCTGTTAATAGCTCCCAAAAACCATTAAACTTCAGAATAACCTACTAAAATGCAAATAGCAACATTTTATCCCCAAATAATAATAAAAGTAAGCAATTATTCAAAGAGACCACAAATGTTTATTGTGTTCGTAAAAAAAAACAGTTAAAGTGATTTTAAAACCACCAAGATGGCGTTTATCTCGTGAAGTGGTAACAAACAGAAGTCTTGCTTACTAAACATATGTTTCGTAACTCTACCAATTGAAAATACTTACTTACTGTTGGGAGAGTATTTAACATAGCTTTGTAAGTTTCGTTTGTTTTTCGTACGCTTTTAAAACACTTTCAGATAATTTTAGGAGCATAGAGAAACTCGCTCCTATGCCTAAGAAGGATCTACTAGAATTGAAGGCAAAAGCATTTTCTGCATACACGCCAAGGCTGGCGTGTATGCAGAAAATGCTTTTGCCTTCAATTCTAGTAGATCCTTCTATCATGCATGTCGAACTTTAGCGAACATTCCCGAGCAGGCGCTCGGGAATGTTCGCTAAAGTTCGACATGTGAGGTATGCACAAAGGTAGTGCAAGCTTGCTTATACACAAATTCTAGGTAGGTATACATTTTCAAGTAATAATATTTTTAGGAAATTTTGAACAAAATTCGAAGAAGATGTTAGAAATGGTAATAGGAATGTGTGCAGTTGTTTGATTTCAGGGGAGGACGAATGCGGGCAAAGCGAAAGAAGTGAATGGCTGCAGTCAAAGTCTTTGGGGACAAGTCTTAATTTGTTTTAACAATTATAAATACATAGTTTATTATTTTATTGCACCATCAAAAGGTACATAAAACAATTAAACAAGATCTAAATACTCACTATGTGTGGCACAATCGATGGCCTTATCGCTAGCAGCGATCTCTTCCAACATTTGGATGGATAGGATCGGTACGTATTAAAATTATGACGGGGTGGCGTGATAAATTAAAAAAAAATATATAAATTTTTACTACAAAAAAGTACTTATATAAAAACAGAAACAGCAATGGTATAAAAAGAGACCAAATGTGACACAAAAAAACAGGAATAATTAACAGACAAACATCAGGACGACTTATCAAATGTGGACAGATAGTGTTGATGAACCATACCTACTTTTGAAGATTGAATAAAATTAGCATGTCAGATAGAAACATGAAGGGCGTTCCAGTCTGGCGGCCTGCAACGTGAAGGAATCACCATAGAACTGGGAAGTGTGACATGGAATTTTTATGTTGTGATTTAGTTGGTGGTAAGTCAATTTATTTTGCCTACGTTTGGAATTTCGAAACAAGCTGTAAGTACTGTTTTCAGCAGATTTTTAAACTGGACAACCGTCTATCATATCAGCTAGTAAGCAGGTACCTACTGAAGTGCCTTAGTTTACCTGTAGGTATCTATTCTACGTATCACGATCACCATAAATAATTCAGAAGCAGTAAGATCGTATCGCGCACGACTAGATTTCTAACATCAGTTCATTACCTAGTCATCAGAAGCCAATATTGTCGTTTCGCTAACTAAATAGGCCACTAAATTTAGTGCAAATAGAACACGCTAGGTTGGGCAAGTCGCTTCACTTACAGAATAGACTAGAAAAAAATAGGAGTAAAAACCATAGCATCAGATTATAAGTTCCGGATATTACACAAAAGTTACAAACAAACTTACAAACTGGGTACAGACTTAACTTTTTATTTTCTCTATAATCTGCGTTGGTAGGCTTATTCAGGAAGGATTGTTGTCAATAAACAAATTTTTTACAATAGATGTTATCATAGAGAAATTAAGTAATTGTCTGAAGAAACAAGTTCCGTCAAGTGTGAGTGTGACTCGCTCACCGAGGGTTTAGAATGTTTGTCAGGTATAACAATTATGTACTTACTATAGGTACCGGTTAGAGACTGCTGTTTATTGAATACCTAAAAATTAGAGGTACATTTCAGATGTATCGGTTTGCAAACTTCGGAGTACAGAGAGGGTAATAGTAAAATTTTCGAGCTTTTTCAAAATAATTAAAAAGTAACAAATCCACAAAAATTACAAACTCCGTTTTGAGATGTACAAACCGATACCTTTCATTTGATACCCCACTTTTGGAAAAAATCACCCCCTTTTTGACAATTTTCAAAAATTGTTCTACTTACAGACTTCTCTATATTTTTCTTGTAAAATATAGATCCCTATCTACAAACGCTACGTACATTTCTAATGGATCGCTCTGCAAACTTCGGAGATGGGGGGGGGGGGATTAGTTATTTTATATCAAAAAGTATGAAACCTACAGAAAATTCAAAAACTATTTTTGATGTACAAATTGATATCTTTCATTTTATACCCCACTTGACCTTATAGGACAACACAATTCGTGTGAAAATTTTAATTTTCTTTTTGAATTTTTCTTCTTTTAATCTGTACAGGCGTATGAAATGTATTATTATTTTAAATTTCAAATCATTTGCTGTGTAGTTGCTGAGATATTAAAGACGGAAAAAAGGACAGAAATTCGAGACCATAAGGGTTTCAAAACCAATCTCCGATCTTCGAAACCCTAAAAAAAGACAACCGCGCCATCTATTGAAAATTTGCCAACAGTTACTAAACCCTTTTTAGTAGAGTGACATAAATCACTCAGCGGATTTTTATCAGTTTTCAATAAAACGTATCCTCGCCGCGCGCAAATTTTGCTTAAAAACTGTAAAATAATATGAGCCACTCTCTTGCTATCTACCGAAAAAGCAGCCAAAGACATTCACGACAAGCAATCATCGTTGCATCAAGCTGTGCGGTGCTAGTCAAGTTTCAGATGCTAACTCCGGATTGGCTAACACCAAAGGCATTGTTCTATCGGATTTGAATCACAATATGTGTCAATACGCGGTCTGACAGGCCGGGAATGACACGTCAACGGGGACAAGCGAAGGTGTGGCAGACATGACACCATGCCTTAATATTGTATTCACATTCACACATCAAATGAGAAACAAACTTTGGCAATGAGGTTGACGGAACGGGATGGGATTAGACTTGACGATAAGTTTGACCTTTAGGTATCTATCTACCCGCGTTATTAATAAAGAATTGTATTGTATAGTCTTTGGTATGCGAAGGTCCGCCTGAGTCGCAACATGACGTGAGCCCTGGGTCATGATGATGTTGATAAGATTTGATTTATCTAGCACCTATCTTCGTCTCTTTCTCAAAATATAAAAGGATAAATAATATTATAAAATGAAAATTCAAATATAAATAAAATATAACGCGCTTTAGACTGGTTCTGTAGATATTAGTTAACTAACCCTCGATAAAAAGAGGGTTGTTATAAGACTGACATGTGTATGGTCGAGAGTTAGCAGTCCGGAGTCAGGAAATTGGCGGTTTGGCAGTTACCCTTGTGCCTCGGAAAGCACGTTAAGCTGTTGGCCCTGCGCCTGACCTCTCCCTGGTCGTGTCGGTCGGTCGTCTCATCGGATTACGAGAGTGAGAGAATAGAGAAAGCTGTGTTTGCGCGCTACTCTTGTGCACTATAATTATGTTCTGTGCCCCTGGCAGACTTTGTTGAGACTGGTCAGTCTCAACAAAGACTGCCAGGTCGTGGCCGAAATTCGGCTTGGAGGGCATCATCATCACCTACCATTGTTTGATGAACATCGGCAGGTACCTACACCCGTCGGTTAAGATTGTTCTGACTGATCTCTGTACCAGTATAAAGTACGCTCTTGATAAGCTATATAGATACAGTACGGATTGTATATAACTAGCTTGTCAAGCCAGCTCCTGTCCATCTCATATTAGATATTTGATAACAATTAATTGCGCGTCGGCCAGGGTTGTCAATTTGCAGACATTAATAGCCATTAGAAGCGGAGGCGCGGCTGTAATCGCGTTAGTCTGTGATAGCCCTCGCAGGGCTGCTATTGAGTTACAGCCCTGCGAACTGTGAAATTAAAATTAAAGGCCACTAATTCAAGTTGGATCTCGAAATGTGGCGAGTATTCGTGAAAAAGGATCCCACCTAGATTTAAATGTTTGTGGAGTGTTATGGAGTATAGGTAAAATATTATGGAGCGAAAGTTTGTGGAGATACAGGCCAAAGCTTGAGAAACAGACTTAAGTGTTCGATTGTGCACAACGCCAGAACAACTGAACGGATCGGTGTGAACTTTTGATTGAGATAAGGTTCCATTTTATTTCGGGAAAACACGTGTTTAGCCGCTAACAGAACTTAAGGAGACTAGTTTCTGCCCGCGCGCGGGATAATAGTAGCATGGTGTTAATCCAGTTCTAGAACTACCTTTAAGCAAAATTTCAGCCCGATCCGTTTAGTAGTTATGGCGTGAAGAGGTTACAAACGTTCCAAACATCTAAAAATCGAATTATTATTAACTAGCTTTTGCAAATAAAAAGTAGCGTATATGTCCAGGTCCAGATCTTTGTGTGCAAAATTTAAGGCCAATCTATTCAGTAGTTTTGACGTTGTCTTCGGCCTAATATCTTTACAACAGCACAAACTCTCGCCTTTATTATGTTAGTAGGATGTGAATCAAATGTCAGTATCCTTTAAATCCAACAATGAACATTTCATTTGTTTCATCCCCCTATTTCACAGTTCACAGCAAACATAACGGAACAACTAATAAACAGTATAAATAAAACGCTGAACGACGTAGATACATTTAAAAAACGGCCAAGAGTGAGTCAAGTCACGCTTTCTGAGTTTCGAAACAAATAATAAAGAGCCGTTTTTTTAAATGTTACTTAATAAAACATTAGTAGCTTTTTCTCTGAATGCTCAGATCACAATTTATTCAATAATCGCGTGAGCCAAACATTGTCATCAATCAACCAGATTTTCCTATTTTGGCGGAACCCTAAAGTACTGAAGTGAAATAAATAACATCAGTTTTACGAACACCCACTAAAAACATTCGTGTAACAATCAGAGCCCATTTGAAACACTGCGAGCGGCCATTTTTAAATGTCACCCCAATGACAGATCGGAAAAGGGAGGGAAATCGGATTGTGTATAGTTTCAGGGTAGACATTGTGTTTTTGATGTGAGGGAAGTAATGCACGCTCGTGTGTTGTGTAGATCAGGGAGGAAGCTTAGAACCAAAGCTTGTTTTGTCATAGGAAGTCCTGTCTTCTATTGGTCGTACTCGTGAATAATTCGATCTTCAGCTTTGCACGAGTGGATTTATCAACTTTAACAATAAAAATTAAATATGAACGATATCGTGAATGTTGGAGTTGACCATTGATAAATAAAGGGTAGAAATTGGTCGGGTTGATATTCAAACTTCTATGATGATTTTTTGTGTTGAAACTGTTTTGTCGGGTCTGAAAACTCGGCATAGAAGGAAGTGTCTGTTAGGAAGAGACAGCTCAGAACCAAGATTACTGGAGGAGTCTTGTGTCAAGATCCACTTTGGCACGCTGAGCTACAGGAGTAAGTATCTTATGAAGTTTGATTACTTAAAATCTTCCAATTTTTCGCCCAACCAGGAACCGTCTTCGTGCTGGACTGGATGGAGGCCGTGCAGGTCAGAATCAATGGCTATTTATTTTGTTCGAGGCTAAGACCTATTTAGGTGTTCATGCGCTAAGATAGTAAACAATAGTAGCAAATTGCCTAAAAATAGGGTCATATTCTGAAGTCTAATTGTAGATGAGGCTATGTCATAATAAATGGGGCTGGTGTGTTCTCACCTGATAGCCATGCTCTTGTTCTTGAGATGGTGCCACCGCTGGTTCATCTCGTCCAGCCGCCGCTGCAGCATCACGGCGTCCTCCTGGGACGACAGACTGTCCAGCAGGCGCCGCCCCGTGCCCGTGAGGGATGCGTATACATCGCGGTGCGTTTCGATCTCAGATTGCAGGTCCTGGGGACAAAGGTAGGGTTAGGTATAATAAATTTCAGAATATTATTTTGTAAGCTTACAACAATATAAATCTTACGTACACAAAAAGAAAGATGGCGACACCAAAACGACTGTAGAACCTCAGGATGCCGCAACAACATTTCTGTTCTGTAGCGTCACCGTGTAGCTCGGTTAGGTTAGGAATTTAATGTTAGCTTTCATGTTTATAAGTAGACTTGCTTCTTCTCACATGGTGGATAAGACATAGCCATTTAGTACCTATTCGGGTTAATTAAGCTTTAAAAATGATCTCAACCTGTTGAGCTGCTGCAGGGTGATATAGGCGTCCTCTTTTAGTCGTTATCTAACCTAATCAGTCCTGTGCCTTATTATAAGTTTTAATTGTTTTAACAGCACTATTAAACTAAACCTAAGATATCTAAGCATAAAAGTCAAAATCTCTCACGATCTCCATTCCTAAATCCTGAAATTAATTCAATAACAGAGATTCGCCCATGAAGACGCCATGTTTTATTCATGTGAGTCATAAAAAGCGCACGGAATAGTTTTACTTCGAGGCTTGTTTGGGCGACGTAAGTGGACGATTTGTAAGACTTGCAAGCGGATTGTGTGCACGGGGACGGACTCAGGGCTTATAGATGGCTGAAAGACAAAATTATCAAAAAACTATTGAAATTAGAGCTTCTTAAATCAATGTGAAGACTATTGTTTTTCGAAATTACGAAATATAGAGAAAACTTTTCATAAGTTTACAGTTTTTAGTTTTTTTTCGACTTTCAACAATCAAATAATTGAGTCTTTGTATAAATAGATGAACGACGCATTAATCAGTTTTTGCTTGCACATACATTGAGCAATATTTCGAAAAAGATGGGTTTCGCTGGAAAACCATCTTTTTCGAAACTAAATATTTCACGCGGAAAAAACAGGGACTAGTTCTCATTCCACCCCTGGCCCGGCGAGATCAAAGTAACAAATGTCTTCCCCATTCCAGACGTAGACGATGTTTTGCGTCAGTAAGTGCAGCGTATTCTGCGGGATATCCGCGACGGGCCCCACGAGCAGAGCCTGAGTACGTCCCATTTGTTAGACTTAGGAGATAGATTAGGTTACTGTTGAATTGTAGGAGTTGTGTTCTGTTTGTTGTGATATTGTGGTACAATGCAACGTTACACATCAAAAATGGTAGAGCATTTTGATGACCGATGTGGCGCGGTGGGCGCTGGTCCGCCTGCGACGCAGGAGGTTGCGGGGTCGATTCCCGCCTTGGGACAAATGTATGTATGATCTGCAAATATTTGTTCCGGGTGTTCTGGGTATTTTCTATGTATAATAAGAAATATCTATCTGTTATGTCAATACAATTATTATGTACATATATCAGACATCTAGTACCCATAACACAAGCTCTGCTTAGCTTGGGGCTAGGTGATGCTGTGTGGATTGTCCAGCATTATTTATTGATTTAGTTATTTATTATTATAAGATTTATAATATTATTATTATTTTCTACCTAGATTGCGAGTATAATTTAACGTGGCGGATTTTGGTAGTTTTCTTTGGTAGATATGTATTTAAACTCGCTGCAACCAATTAAGTATAAATAAGTCAGCATAGAACCAATACTCGTTGTTTAAACGCACCTGTAAAACAATCGGATGTCTCGCTACTGTAAACAGAAATTGAATTTCGACGCCCGCATTCGAATTTTAAGTTTGAATTTCTGCTATTAGGGTTACGTGTGAGTAATGGAACCTTTTGTTGCGCTGCTGTCAGCTGTCTGTCTGTCTGTTGTCTTGAGAAATGTAGGTAAACTCGGAATTCTCATGAAAATTGTGTTTTGGGAGATAATATTCTCAGTTTAACCCAACGTTTCTAGTAAACTTATGATATGGGTAATGCTTTTTGACAGACAACTTATAATACTTGTGTCTGAAGTTAGATAGGTTTATTTGACATGTTGGTAGAATATTATTTATAGAATATTTTTTATTAAAATAATGTAAGAAGGTATGCAACTAATGAGTTTTATTTACTGGCTAAAAGGTTTTTTTTATACAAGAAGCTACAAGATAGTGTCCTTTAGTTTTATGACTGCACTGACGGAACCAACACCTGTCATATTATACTCTCGCTTGACCGACATCGGATGGAAGGACAAACGAACGAAAATGAGTTTTTAATTAACGTTCAATTGAATTTGATCGGTTTTATTGCACAGATTTATTGCTGTACGAAATATTGATGACCGGCATTTTTGGATTTGTTCCGGTTGCTTTGAATATAAAACAAAAGTAACAATTGTTTTTTAAATTTTATACAAGTAGATACTACTTTAATGTTACCTCACGCGAGTTGTTCCTGAAAAAAATTACAAAAATTTAAAACCTAATAAGCTGAAAATGTCAAATATGGTGCCTACCTTTTTCAGAAAAGAAGGCATCGGCGGCATATCAAGACATCATTTCAGAAAACGAAACGTAACGTACTTACGAAGTAACATTTAATCAAATTCTTAACATTGGTTAAATTTACTTACAAAAATAATGCATACAAATAACGATGCGTGGTGTCTTCAGAAGCGATTTTCCCCTGAAAAGCCTTATTTATTCGCCATACGATAAGATACCCTGTATTAGAATAACAAAAAAATCGTTCAAGCCATATTGAGCCCTTTTATTATAATAGATCCCAGATATTATTAAGGTTTGTGCGCGTACGTGATAGGGAGGGGAGGGTAAACAACATCAATATTGCCGTGGTCGCGCTGTCGTCGCTAGGGATGGAACAGATTAACATTCTATCGATAATTTTACCTACCATATACCTAATTGCGGCAGTAGCGTGAGAAGAGACGCTTTCTAGTCTGAATTACGAAGGAAGCTTATCTAAATTTAATGTCCAATCCTTGGAAACTCGACGTATTCTTTTCGATCTTATCTATTTATATAAAATTATACATTCATATATTGATTCTTCTATGTTGTTATCAGAGATGTCTTTCAATACACGATTTAGTGCGCGCAGGTCCAACACAAGCAATCTTTTTGCTTTGTTAACTTATATAAACAATATTTCTTTTTACAACCCCCTGACTAGAATGGCCCCACAATACAATGATTTAGCTAAGGACAACATTGAACTAGACAGTTTTGTTCAGAGTTTGAGCCAATTTATCAGAATTCTAAAATCAATTCAATGAAGTCCCTGATCCTGCGCTTACATTATTGTGGCATTAGGCATACCAACCTACATTACCACGAATGTGAGCCTAATAACTTTATTCCTTTACTTTTGTTTTAAATATTTTACGATTTACCTTTTTGTTCGTAATATTTTGCATGTAATATTATTAATCCAGTATGCACATAGGTTGTGTTACAATCTAGTTTAGACCTACATTATTAAAACATTGTTATTTTTTGTGGTTGTAATATGTTTTGTGCGTCTTACTTATGTCTTGCTCATTAAAATAAGAACTTAACTGAATGCCCGTCGAAATCAATATGATACTTTTTTAAATTGTACGTATACGTAAGTATTATACGGAACTCACAGACGGATAAAATGAGCGGCCACAAAATCATCTTTAACAGTAAAACTTAAATCTCGCCTTCATATAAGTTTCACTTGACTTCTTCGCAATTATAATGTAGCCGAGCAGCAAGCAACGCATGCCAGTGGCAATCGTTAGTTTTATACTTTTGAAAGTTAATTCGTAACATCGATATCGATAGGTACATTATTCCTACGTGTACAACACTAGTAGTTGGCCAGGCAGCAAGGTGCGTCGTCAGTATTACATCGCTGTGTGCACAGCCCTTACTCGGTCTCATTACTGTTGTTTATGATGGCCTGATTTAAGCCAAGTGTGAGTAACAGACCTGACCATGCGGAGATAGGTAGGTATGGCATTGTTATAGGTATTTAGGCGATGCGGTCAGGTTATAACTACATGTAGTCCTCGCACGAGAGCTAGTCTAGTCATCTCGTGTAGAACGTTCGCTGCAAGAGCGTCAATAATAGCTGCGGACAAAACAAAATGAAGGTACTTAGTTAGTTACATCATTTTGATTTCCGGGGTTTATTTATTTATTTATTTATAGTTCATCATGTTATTGTACATTTGTCAGGACTTATTGACTACATTAAGGTAAACACACAATATGTCTACCCATTTATAGGGTGTTGCAATGGGAGACGGCCAGCTACGTTATTTAATACTAATTTAATAAAATAGTATGAAAGGAAAGTATGTCAAATAAAATAGAAATTAATGAAAGATTTCAATTACAAGTCACCAAAAGTATCACTTAAAAATAATTTATTTCGTAGTAGCATTTTTACAAGAGCATCTCTTTGAAACTAATTTTCAAAATATTATTATTTCCTTGGCTTTTAATCTTGTCTGGAATTTTATTATATATTTTTACAGCCATAGAGTGTGGACTAGATTGATGTATTTTTAATTTTGATGCAGGTATCAAAAGATTGTTGATTGTTTATACCTACTTTGATGACGAAGCGGTTGTAAGAAATACCTCATTACTTATGGTTTATCGATATTTAGCACTGTCCGTGTCCGTGGCACAAAAACAAAACTAAACTAATTTGAGAGCAATAAAAATGGTGGCATCCTTTTTATTTGTATTGGTAGGTGTAGTGCTTTCAGTTTATTTTGGTTTTTGGGCTCTGAATTGTCACCAATGAAAAAACCACGTTTAAGATAAGACCAATCGCGAATAAGGTGCGTTCAGTAGACGAAGTGAAAATTAGAGTTTCTGCGCCCATAAGTAACTTATCATTGACTTTTCTTCTGATATAATTTATCTTCAAATAAGCGAACATAACGCAAAGCAAAATACACCCTTAAATATAACCAACCTTAGCATAATAATAATAAAGGCGTTGTTTGCCCGTCGTCAATCAAACCGACAGGCTGGTCCAGATATGGTTATTAATGTGAGTACTTTGAGTTTCAGATGAGCTGCTAATGCTTTGTCTCTCACGGAATGTTTCCAAACAATCATTATGATAATTTTGTTATTCTTATCTTTAAATAAAAGTTAGACTACCAGGTAAACAATCAACATATTATTCTATCTTTGCACTTTTGAAATCTCTTAGCCATCGACAGTTGGATTGGGATACTAAATAAAAGCTAACCACCTGAAATAGCTAGCTTAATTAATAATAAATTGATTGTTGGATATAGTTCGTTGAATCTTTATATAATTTCATATTGGGGAAACCAACATTTCCTTTCTTCTTCGAGCAGCCTACTTGAAAAGACTGTAACTTCTGGTAGTTTCAGAGTTCCTAGTCATACAAAAACAATATCTAGGTTCAAGAAATGAAATAAAACAGTTACTAAGAAACTCTGAAGCTCTAAGTTGCCCAGAAATATTATTAAAATCTCGTTATTCTATGCAGTACAGAACCTCCTCCATCTTAATTATATTAAAACAATATTTCCCGAGGAGCGATCCGTCTTCAATGAGGCACCCTTCAGATTTATTACCCTGCAGATTTACTTGAGCACTCTTTCAGGTTGCGGTCAAAGAGTTGTGCACAGATACACCAGGGAAATAGTGATTACATGATTTTAATTTCTTTTTAACAAATAAAATTACAATCAAGCAAAATAAACATATAAGAACTAGTATTTACAATTGAAACAATTGAGCTAAATAAACTGCAGACTGTTGCAAATAATGTATAGGTAGCTCAACTGATCCATATCAATACCAGTCGGTAGCGTCCCCAAGACGCTGGCTGCATTGGCTGCGCTGTATGGCAATGTTGATGCGCTGCACCAGATACTCACCAGCTTTCGTAACACGCGTAGCTTCGACTAGATGCTTAGATATTTTCTTTAAACCCGGAGAGCCTCAGAACCCCTTGCACCTAGGGTCGCGACCCCAAAGGGAGCAAATGTGTAGGCTCTGTCGAGACCTGCATATTTGCCCCTCTTGAGATCCTCGGCCAAATCTGCCACCGCACCAGCCCTCACGGATGTCCTCGAAAGATGGGAAGGCGCAAGTGAGTCGACGCATCTAGCGTCCCACACAATGGGCCTCCCCAACTCCCATATATTTCTTCTGATATTAACATATAATTCGTCAAGGAAATAAATAAAACTGAATAATGAATTTACGCAATAAAACGCTTGAATCATTTTTGATTTAAAAAGCCTACCTTGCTCATAAAACATACTATAAGTGATATGATTAGGTCTAGGTGTCGCATAAAACCAGCGCACAGTAGCGTCATCGCTACTGTGCATAACGCTGAGCGATGACCTTTTTTGATGTCATGTTGTAACTATATTTGTTTGTACCAACTTTGTTTATAATTTTGTGACACAAAATAAATACTTTTTACTTTTACTTTACTTTACTTTACCTTTTATTATCTCTTTTATAGAGGAGGAGAATGGTATCAAATAAATCTCGTATGGTAGAGACAGATGGAGATAGATGGAAGAGGCCTTTGCCCTGTGGCATGTTTTTTTGTCAGTTGTTTTATTCTTACGAGTGAGACAAAATCACCTGTCAAAAAAGAGTGATTTATTTTTCTGCTAGGTATTTAATGTTTTAGTGCAATCCATCCCTCAGTACATAATAAATAACATAATAAACCGATTTAACCGCAAACAGCTTTAAAATGCTCAAAATGCAGCTACGCGCTGGCTTTTAATCAAATTTACTCGAACAAGTGGCAAAATCGCATTAACAAATTAAATTTAAAACCCACATGGTTTTTAATTTAATTGAAATACCCGATGATTGCATCGATATGTGAAACCGCGACGTCGGTGTTGCCATAAATCGACAACGTGAATTTTCCAAGCAATTTGATAGCATCAATTGTTATTCGCGCCCACATGATGATAATGGTTTAATCTTTTGATAATTTTGCAATTAGTGTGCATGTTTATTGCCTAGCTTCCTGAATTGAATTGCTTCCGTATACCTATTTTGATGTTATTTGATTTTATTATCCGTTTGATCATCACTATTGCCATATTCTCTTTTAGCTACCTAATCCTATTCTTTTATACAGCTCAGAAAAGTTATGGCGTTATTTATAAAGACAGGGGCCTGTACCTGTATAATTAAAGTTGTTATGTCGTTAGTCGTTATGGACGTAGGTACTTCAAAAATAGATCGCTTTAAAACGTATCATTGTAAATAATCTTTGAAGTACATAATCAACTAAATGCATTAGTTCAGTAAGTTTTGCACGCTCTGTTCACCTTATCTACGCCCGGGTCACAGGTGCTCGTCGGCGGTAGGCAAGATCGTTAAATTGATACCTCCTTCCGCGAAGTCGGGCAACTCGAGACCACTTCTAACCGATTGTTAATGCTGTAGCATTCAGCTTATTGTTGGGTTTTATTGTTATTTGATCAGGAGTACTCATTTTGTTTAAAACGTTGGAGTTTTGCCATTATTTTGAAAAATACTTTATTTATTCAGTACTTCAATATTTTGGATTCATTAATCGCAGTCACTGATTGATAGGGCTGGTTGATGTAATGATTTGTTCTGAATGGCTCAATAAAAACAATAATTATACCAAAAATAAATGTAATATGATATTCGGGACTTTGCAAT
The DNA here is from genome assembly GCA_963662085.1 of Eupithecia inturbata. Classification (NCBI taxonomy): domain Eukaryota; kingdom Metazoa; phylum Arthropoda; class Insecta; order Lepidoptera; family Geometridae; genus Eupithecia; species Eupithecia inturbata. The sequence goes on along the minus strand of OY759196.1, from coordinate 625,983 downwards.
TTAAGCAAAGTTATGACAACGGGACAGGGTGATGTGATGACACATCAAAGCTTATTTAATATACCCATCATTGTCTCTCTGCCCACGTAGATGTCTGACGTAGATGTCACGTAACGGGCAATTTTTGACCCTCGACGGGCCATGCTACGCACGTAACACCAATCTAAGTCACGTCAGATTTCATCCCCTGGGGCTTATTTCATTTTGCATCCTACCGACTATTTCATATTACAGCATAACTGAATTTGATTTAAGTAGGCAATGAGACTGTGTTAATAAAAGCTAGCTTTACAAAATCATTTGCCGATTTTCTTGTAAATTCGAGTACAGAGCTAATGAATACCATTTAATATTGTTAAAAAGGTGAAATAAAGTTCGGAGTACATGTTGGGGAGCTATCATGCCACAAACAAAAACACATTTTTAATTTATTGGTGACACATCCCTCGGTTAGTAATAATCATCTATGTCGAGATTACAAAAAAAAATTCAGCCGAATTGAGAACCTCCTCCTTTTCGAAGTCGGTTAAAATTTGGTCTTAGCCCTGTTGAATTGATTGTTGTAAAAAGCCTCGAAACACAAGAACAGCACAGCTGTATAATTTTAATTGTTTTTTGCGTGTTCCGTATCAAGGTACATATGTATGTACATACATTACAGACTCTTACATTTCTCAGCACTACCCCTTGTTCTGTTCTACGCAAATTATGTAAATGCAATCCAAGCGAGCCCGGCTGATACGTCAAGTCAACCTGAGAATTTACCGGATATCCGGTTACGGTTGATCCCGGTGGAATATCTGTAGGATTAGCTGACATGCCGGGTAAAATGGCGCGCGTTTTAGCATAATTTTACAGGGTAACTTTTGACAATTTGCTAATTTAATTTTACATGCTTTAACGGCGGCGTAACGTTTTCAAAACATTTTTTTTTGCAAATGATTGTTTTTTTTTTTTATTTATTTTTTATACATTGTTATCTAGACCCGAAGAAAGCAGTGTCTGCTGTAATAATGTATATTTTTAAATATTTAATTGTCAAAACATACAGTGTCATGTAGGTACTCGACAACCACACGAAAAAAAGTTATGTCAAACCACTAACCGAAAAATCAGTCAAGAATCCATAAAAACATTCAAACAATACAAATGAAACGTAGGATAAATAGAGCCTAGATAACCGCCAGCATGCAGCCCCGAGAAAAGGGATTTAAAAGTTCCCAAACTGGATCTCAGTTTTGAAATACTCCGAGATTTAATCTCGCGACTTTGTTTCTTGGCTGCAGCTTTCTGCGTGGAGCACAGCAGGAGACTAGTCTCCTCTTCTCGGAGACTTCCCCCTAGAGAGAAGTTATGTTTTTCTATACTACTTGGAAATAGAAATAGTAACTTAAGGTAAGTCTGTTAGCAAAACATCCTGTCACAGTTGCCTAACTTCAGTCAGTGACGTGGGTACAAGTACTTGGTCTTAAAAATACAAAAGTAGCTAAACTTGATGTTGGTATGATAGTGATAGGGCTAGCGCACGATCAGGGGCGGAATAGTAAAAACTTATGAAACTATGTAAATTAAATCGATCTCTTTTGCTCGATCCTTGGAACGAATCTCTCAAGAATGTAGTGAAATTGAAATGCACATGTTTTTTAGGTGTCGCACCAAACTAGCGAACCCTGCTCAACCAGCCAGTACGCCACTAAGGTCGTCAAGATAATAACACAGCATCCATTGTATTTTTGCATCTGCTCCGAGGAGCTTAAGCTGACTGGAGATAAATTACGTTGTTTATCAGAGGAGGAGTCGTCTTCCACTTACTGTTTGTAAACCAGTTTTGACTGATTTCTACTTATTTACTACATGTATTTATTAAAGTTTTACGAAATGAAATACAGATATTCTGTAACACTATTTCCTACCGATCTTCAAAACAAGAATGCATATGTGTCTTCTAGACCTTCGTGATGCACCGTCGGCCACATTGTCACTTTCCATCGTGAAACTGTAGCCAAACGAAGGTCTAATAAAAGAAAAGTATTAGTACTAATAGTTAGAAATAAATTTTAACAGTTTTTTCAATACCCACTATTTAGAAAACTCTGCAGTACTATGGTTCTTGTTGTACTGTACCATCAAATACAATGTGCCCTATACATTGTAACACTATAAGTACCCATACGTCCACTGCTGAACGTACCCCCCCCCCAAACATGAGGGGCTTTTGCCATAATCACCACGATCTGCATGCGGATTGGTGGGGGCAATAGAAGTGTTAATAATACTCATAATTAAGCTGCTACCCTTCCTCTGGTGGATTCCTCAATCGGCTCTTACGACATCCGTGTGCTGAGTTGGAGAGATCGATTCTTACGACGCGACCGCAACGGCAATTGTAACAATAAGTTGACATCAACCCCGACGATCTATTCACCATCTTACTTTTGACGCTGATTAAACAACCATTAGTAAATTTTGTCAAGTAGTCGAACAGAAATCCAAAAAACAACCGGAAAAATCAGAGAACTCCATTGCAGTGTATAAATCAAGTAAGACCCGGGATCGCATAATCCCGGCTACGGTAACCGGTTGTAACCGGATATCCGGGCACCTGCGATAACGAGCTCCGATGGTATGTTCGTTACTGCTTTGTGGTTTTTATGTGCTTTTATTTGTACTATTGAATTAGCGACGGCCCTTCGAGCCGGATCTTTGTAAGAGGACTTTGAATTAATGCTATTGGAAGAGGCTGGACATTTGTTTGGAGCATCGTTTGTTGGATTGCAGTTTGTTTCAAGTTTATAATTGAGCATGCAAAATGCGTCTAGCTTTTTTCGTGTCCTAAGAAAGCGAGACCTATTTATTAGCCTTAGGTACAGATAAGTCAAAGAGGGTAACCATCGACCTTCAGTAATGAAGAGGCGCGATAAGAAGAAGCAAGCTAACCCATACTATTATTGTAGGTACGAAAATAAGTTCTCTATTTTGTTGTCTTTGTGTTATCTCTTCATGACTATACCTGAACGGAAATAACTGACACTGGACGGGGGAAAAGATTGTATCCTGGAAAAGCTACTTTTTTCTAGGCAAATCGTAAAAGAAGCCGTGTGGAGAGGCTTAATTGACTTAAATCGTTACTATGTTTAACAAACATGTTCTGAACAACGTGTTTTGAATTTTAGTTCTTGTGTAGTAATAATAAAGTGTCCTGGTATTGTATATTTGAAATTTTCAATTACTTACTACCAAAGAAACATCTGACTTTAACAAAAGTTTTTTTTCTGTTTATTCTTACATAATACAATAATATCAGAATTGATCGTGAAATTCTTGCTTAATATTCAAAGGCCAACGCACGCTCGGCACTTCGTGGAGCGTGACGTCATCTTATCCGGGTGCAGGCGGCGTTAGTACAACCGGGTGTAACTCAGTTACAGTCAGCTCACTCGACGTGTTGTTGTGTGAAAGGTTAAGTTTATGTACCGATAAGTGGCGTGAATAAAAACTATTTTCAATTTAAATCTATAAGCCGTATTCAAATAAAACAAAAAAACGCAAATGGTTGAAACAAGCTCTTGCCCGTGGCGAATATTGTACGAATATTTTCGGCGTAAAACTTACCCTGTTTGTTATTCCAGGTCTATTAAATAAATAACAAAAAACTGACTTTAACCTCATCTTTTGAGTCGTTCTGGCGGGAAAGGTAACAAACATTATTCGAACTGACACATTTATAATAAAAGATGTCATACGATGATGTGTATAGACTGGTAGTCTAGTGGTAGTCTAGTGGTAGTCTAGTGGTAGTCCGCCATAAAAAAGTTAGTTATGGAACTTTATAACCTGAAGCAAGTTTTACAAAAACTAAAGAGAAAAATTAATTTTACGGGAAACGGTAGTAGGTACTCTAGGTTTATTAGCTACCTCTGCAGTTTTCTAATTACGTAATGGAACTTTTTACATTTGAGCGTTTTGCTCTTAACACGAATGTAATTAAACTTTTCCATCCCTATTAACATTCGCCGTTAAATATAATACGTTACAACGCCTCTGAACAAGGGCGAGTACTTTCAACAAAATACTAATTAAATATTAACTTTGTTATGCTTTACACGGCGGCTGTCGAACCAAAAATAAACCAGAAGGGGTTTCGGGCGTTTGAGTTTTTGCCGAATTGCCACGATACTTACTTACTTACATTATGCATTATACACATATTACATTATGCTTACATTACTTACATTATGTATCCGAGTTTGATGATTGGAAGTTGGCCGAGTCATCGCAAAAGGGGTTTGTGACGTTGGCAAGTCAATTCATGTGATTGAGTGACTGACTCTCCCTCATTCAAATTGTTTTTTTGCTCATATTCAGAATCAAGGTGCTTAATTCTTTTAAAAATTACAGGACTCTTGGACACGAGGACGCTTGCGGCGCATAAGAATGCAGCCAAATATCTGAAATTGTACGAGCCACTCACTAAATGAGATACAAACCTAGGCTCACCATAACACAACCAATATGTGGACTGACCTGTATGATTATTTCGAATCATGGTTTGCAAAACACTAAGTGTAATAAAGATGTTGACAGTTTTCGGCTTTAGTTAATTTAGCCGAAGCCACAAGAATTTCGGGCAACACTGGCAGTTAATGCATAGTTTACGACATTTCAAATCGCTCCTAACCCCATCGTAATAAGGTTTATGTAGGCATTAACTGTGAACCAGGTGGATTAGGTATGAATTCTAGTTATGTGACAATTGTTGGGAATTCATTGAGATATTACATTATTATGGAGGGAACTATGCTTCATTGTCGATTCGAACTTGTTCTATGAGTTTATAATTAAAACTTTGGTGTAAAAACGCCGTTATATTTAATGGTATTGGTAATGAACGTTAAACTTTCAGGCATGTTTAAGCTTCTGCATGTTCCACCGTTTTGTATTTTTTAATGATTTTATTGCTATCGATTCGACCAAAAGATCTTTGCGGAGATTGGATTTCATAATATTTGATAATTAAATGTAGGTATACTAGTAATGCTCGTTCCATGTTTCCTGCTAACCAGCCTATTGTTCGGACGTTCGAGTTGTTTACGTCGCATCGTCGATGCTAACCAGCCTATTGTTCGGACGTTCGAGTTGTTTACGTCGCATCGTCGATGCTAACCAACCTATTGTTCGGACGTTCGAGTTGTTTACGTCGCATCGTCGTACTAACTTTTTCCAAACTACCGAAAATTTATCTTTTTCGTTGCTTTTTTCTTGTGTACGATTAGCCCAACAAATTTTTTTATAATTTTTCTGTAAGTGAATCTAAATAAATGTTCTTAAAGTCAGGATACAAAAAAACATGTGAAGCTGTTATAAAATAATAAGTAGATATAAACTATAAACATAAGATAAATAGAAAAACGTTTATATAAAATAAGGTTGCATAAAAACTCTGAGAAACAAGAATATTAATATAATAAAAAAAGACTGGGCCATACCTACCTCCGTGTATCAAGCATTAATTTTTTTATAGTAAGTTAAACATCACCTGTTAACGCTTTCTTGGCCCACACACATGTTCAACTACGTTTGGTCGAACGACAAAGAAACTATTTTCATATTTCAATAACGTTCATTGGCATGACAACGTTTGATATAATGAGCAGTTGATATAATTTTAGAATGTACAGTACTACAGATTATATAACATTTAGTTGTTACATATAACAACATAACCGATAATACTTAGAAGGTATAATTTCTTTGGATATAATTTTAGATGATAAAACTTACATTTTATATTATTATAAATGGCATGGAATTCGATGACATGTTGATTAAGTAAGTATTATAAAATTATTTGTTAAGTGTGCTAGATCATATAAAAGTTATGTCTAGTAATTAAAGTAAGTATTCCTATGTTAGTTGTTATGAAATTAGGTGTTTTGTATGTTATATCAAATGAAATTAAACGAAAAAAGCCACGCACATAAAGCAAGTGCTGTACCAGATTCCTTGACACAATTCCCTAAAATATACAATGTTCATGAAGCTCCACCACATGCCTCCAAAGTAATTGTATTCTCGTCGCACGACGCGTAGCATTTATCATAAATGGCACAGTATTAGGGTACCGTATTAATATTCATGTCGACCACGCGAAGACGTTTAAAATTAATCTCATTTGGGTTCCGTACATGAGCATGCGGGAACATGTGGGGAATTCTAACTGAATCTGGAATAAACCTTTATGTTTTAAATGAATTGTGAAATACTGAAAACTGAATTGTGAAATACTGATAAAGTTGTATCAAATTTAAACATCTTATCTTAACAACTGTCAGGAGCCAAATTCTACTAACCAATCGCTTTCATAGTAAAGCGCCTGGTTCTGATTCTGCGACGATACCGTTGTATCGTCGCAGAATCATCCAAAGATAAAAGAAACTCTAGAAAGATAGTGCGTGCGGTGCTCATCGCACGGAGTGATTGAAAGATAGTGCGTGCGATGCTCATCACACGGAGTGATTGAAAGATAGTGCGTGCGGTGCTCATCGCACGGAGTGATTGAAAGATAGTGCGTGCGGTGCTCATCGCACGGAGTGATTGAAAGATAGTGCGTGTGGTGCTCATCGCACGGAGTGATTGAAAGATAGTGCGTGCGGTGCTCATCGCACGGAGTGATTGATAGATTAGTTTCAACCTTGACACTTTTAACACGCGTCCCTCTATCTGTAGTTTCTTTTCGCTGCTGTTTTGTGACGCATGGTCGTAGTGCTTTTCCTGATGAGCAGATTTACAAAACGCTCATTGAACATAGTTTACTAGAAAATCCTACTAATATTGTCTAATAGTAGTAATATCTGTTTCTTAGCGAACAGCCACTGAACGGATCGAATGAAATTTTACAAAGATGAACCTCTAGATTCAGAGAAACATGAGACTTAGAAAACTTGTTGATTTAATGGATACGGGAAGCAGTCTCCGAAAAATGCGGGCGCTAGTAAAGTTATAAACGTCTGTGGTTATCAGACACTTACCCTCTCGAAGCTTCGCACCTCCGCCAGCAGCACCAGATTGATGTGAATGAACCTTGCATCCTCGCACGAGCGTCCTTTCACTCTAAACCCAGGTCTATTATAGAAGTACTTAAAACCCGTATACTCCGAATTGTCCAAATCGACCTTAAGCCCCCCAGAGAAAGTCCAATCTCCCCCACAACCACAACAAACACCCTTCGTCATGAACTTTTCTAGCGAGGCCGCCCTCAAGGCCTTTTGAGGGCGGCCAGGCCATGTCCCAGGGGCGGGAGTACCCTGGGGCCCCTTAGGCCTCCTTCTCAGCTTCCAGTCTTCGCGGAGATCAGCTGGCGGCCTCCATCGCCACTTGGATATCACTCGTGGTTCTTTTGAGGGTAGTTTCAAGCTGTCCGGTGCATTGGTTGGGGTATTTGGGATTTTTGGTCGGTTTTTGAAGCACTCATGTCACGGTGTCAATGAATTTAGCTACGATTGGCGTAAGTTTATAGAGTTCAGTTTCATTTTATCATTATAGTATTTTCGAAAAGCAAGAAGCTTTTCTCGGCTTATGATTTCATGTGTTAAACAAATATTTATTTGTATATTTTGGTAATGAATTATGAATTTACGCGGGCATTTTCAGTGCTGTTTTTGCTAGTAAGTAAATATCTGCCAGTTTATTTTCTATCTACGACATATCTTCTCATTGACGTTTGACTTAAATAAATAACCAATCTAAATACAGTAGCTTCCTTGAATTCTAAAAACTTCATTATAAATTCCCTGAAGAAAGAAAATCGTCCTGAAATACACAACAAAGGGAAGCATGCAATCTCCACTTTCCCTAATTAAAGGGAAACCGACACTGGAGCGGGAATCACTGAATCATCTCCCCAGCGCCCTCTACTTAGTCATTAATCACATAATTCGCTCGTGATTAATTAGAAAATCGGCAATTAGTAGGATCAAGACATTGTTTTTGGAAGAAAAACGACGTGAATTAATATCACCCCGGCAAAATCACCTAGTGTTTTCTATTTATTCTATCAATAAATAAATAAATAAACTATGGATAGATACATTTATACAACAGCGATAATATTATAAACTTTATTTGTACAACTACATGCTGATCTAATCTCTAAAAATATTTCACCAACTGGTAGCAACATCATCTTCAGTGCACCTATAACGTTTTAAGACATGAGCGGAGCCACGGACAGCAGCTAGTTGATATAACAGTAGCTTACCAAAATGATATCATTAACAAATTCTCTTCAATTCTTTATTAACATTGCTTATGTAACGGACTCCATTCGAAGCGGGTAGCTCGCAAAGAGTTTCAAATATCAAACTACAATTCCTTCAATACAACGTTCATGTGAACCAAATAATAGCAGCCAATAGAGAAAATAACTCAAATATTTACGGCGAATGAAATTGTCCCGGGAAATTTACTAGCATTAATCCCTTTCAGGGCAACCTTTCCCGCTGCCCAGGACTTATTGCCGGGAATACTCGTTTTTTATGGAATCTCATGTTTTTTCACTGTATTTTATAGCTACTTTACTACGTTTATTGATAAAGTATGTTCCATGCTTGAGTCAACCAAAATTATAAGGGCGTAAACTCTAGCATAGATATTTGTATATTGACTTGATTCTTTTGATTGACTTTATAACCCACATGAGGTACTTTACATTCTTAAGATTTTACCTCAACTTTACATATTATGTAAGTGGGTACGTATGTACGCAACATAGCGACTAATAACTTTCAGGGATAATTATTATTATGTACCTGTTAGCAAATAATTTTGAGAATCGCATTAGCAGGTTTGTATTTACAGAAACTACCCATAATTATCTTACTACTAGCTGCAGCCCGCGGCTTCGCACGCTTTTTTCCGGAATAAAAGGTAGCCTATGTAAGGCCCCGGGATACCATCTACCTCGCTGCTAAATTTCACCGAGATCCGTTCAGCCGTTCTTGAGTTATAAATAGTGTAACTAACACGACTTTCTTTTTTATATATAGATTTTAGGGAGAGGGCTACACCAAAAAGGCGGCTACCATAACAAATTCATTTTATAAAATTATAAATTTGTACACACATAATCCTTAATTCAGTTTGCAAATAGATAGGTATTTAAGAAGTTAGTAGAGATAAAAGGCTAATTTTATTTTTATTTATTTTATCTTACGATTTTGCCTCTGTAACAGCAGTGTCGCTGGATATATGTACATAGTACATTAAAATATCAAAACAAGTAGCAAGTCTGGTGCCAGTTGCATATAAACTAAAACACTAATTGCCTACTGGGAGTAGAAACAAATGAACTAACGACTTCCATGGGACGTTACACGAAATGCATTAAATTCACAGGGTGTTTCATTCATAGAGGATCATAGAAAGGGGTTTTCGTGAGTTTCAATATGCTTAAAATAGATCAAAAACGATTGTTCTATAAAGGTTGCTTCTATAGAGCAAAATTTCATAGAAACATGGACACCATGTTCCGAACACTTAAGTTCGTTTGATAATCTAAGTTTGGAACACTCTGTATACGCAGCTTTTCTAGGCTAGACTAGTTCGGGTGCCCTGTCTAGGCACTGGAGTGATGCCAATGTGGATATAAAGGGTTAAGTGTGTTTGCAATTTAATTACTCGAGTATTTGTTGTTTTTACAGCGACTTATGGGTAAAACGTTGACTCGCGGTACACCGAGACAGAGATGGCGGAGATGGCTACAAGCGGACACCTTCGATAGAGATTTGGTCCAAATGACTCAGGGTCATGACGAATAAAGGATCACAGGGAGGCCTCAGCTCAACAGTGGGTTGGGCGTATTGTAATTGTAGTTGATAATTTGATTTATCACTTAACTCTATCAAACTTCTTATCTGCCTGGCGCTGCATGAGGCCTAATTTCTAGGTTTTGGATGTGGTATTAGATTTCCGTCATTTTTTGGAAGTACTAAAACTAAAGGATAAATCATTCAGCCCACTTTACATCCACATTATTCTCACTTTACGAAGTTGTTTAAGTACGACTGATGATTTGCAAATGGCGCTTTAGTCGAGATGCGTTTTAGTTAAGACTTCGGTTAGCGCTAGGTGGTCTTAACTTAAAGCTTAAACTTGTTCTTTGGTTCATTGGACGCAGTCACCTATCTAACTTAACTCTATGGTTCAACTTGGATAAGTTTCACTTAAGTTAGTTTAAGTTTGTCTTGCGAATTTCTGTTAGAATTGACCGCAATTGTACTTGGAGTAGTTCGTTTCTGGCCGTTAAGTTCGAGGGATGGGAAGCAAACTTATATAATTTTATTAAATAGCTTCGCCCGCGGCTTTGCACGTGTTTTACGAAGTAGTCTATGTCATTTCTGGTATAAGAACTACATGTATGCGAAATTTCAGCCAAATTTCAGTAGTTTTCGTGTGAAGAGGTAACAAAAACCACCCATCTGTTTAAACTTTATTTCCAATATCAGTGTGCTGATGCCATATCAGTATATGAAGATGATGTCTTCAAGGCTGCTATCGACTGTATCGACTTTTAATTTTGCAGATTTATTGTTGATTTCTGATGATACCGGTATATTTTGGAGTTGGTAGCCTACCCCGGGCTGTATTTCCAGTCTTTTCTGATATAATTTTTTCCCCACTTGACGACACCCTCTGTCCACGGCAGTCACGGCCTACAAAAACACTCATTTTGACTGTCAATCTATCATTCGTATAAGCTATAAGCTTCAAAAAAGTAAACGACGGGAAATCAAACCCAAACAATTTATATTGAAAACCATCTCTCTCATTCTACCAACACAGTTGTCACAAATATCGAAACCGGAACCAACGGCCACGGTTTAATATTCAACTTAAACCGAGTCTATTTCCTTCATCTTCAGTATTGACAATAACCGAGATATGAAGTACCGATAAATAGTTTTGCAGTTATCTGTTATCCGGAAGTTTCGTTACTATTTCAACTGTTATCGAATGCCTGTCCGCAAAGTTTAGTCAAGAACCCGCTTAGTTACTGTACTCGTACCTTTATGGTTACTTCAAAATTCAATAAGCATGTCCTTTTGAGTCGGCGCGGCGTTGTAAGCACAATTGGTTTTATGTTAAGCAACAATAACAGCCTTATATACTATAGGCTTGAACGTGGTGTGGACAAAATGTTTAAGCGAAGAGAATGAACAATTTATTTATTATCTTGATAATTTAGTTACAAATTTAACTTGTTTCTGTGCGTATTAACAAATAACGTTTATTTCTTTAGGCTTACAAAGCCTAAAGAAATAAACGTTATTTGATTTGAGTTATATTTATAGAAGCCATCTTTTCGCAATATAATATCGCAGAATGCAATGTGAGCTAAACAAAAACAATAATAAAACCAGCAAGACGTTTAGATTTTTGCAGAATTTCGTTACAATTATTTTTTTTTCCCGAGAGTGCGGTACAATTTCATTGACAGATTTTACAGAAAGATTTCCATGTATTAAAAAAAATATATTATTGATTAATACATTGCCTAGTTCATAATACCGTTTAGAATGGGGATGAGGGCTGATTTTATTGTAACCAACTAGCAGTTGGTACTCCAGTAAAGAAGTGAAAAGAAAATTTGTTGTCACAGATGAAAGAGAGTGTCTGAAAATATTGCGCTCTCCTTATAGTTAGCAACGTGAATTCAGGTTTAAGGAGGCGATAAAACTTCATATTCGCTGAAAGGGCCAGTACCGTGTGCTGTTTATGGCAACGGGGTGAGACGGGCATACCTTAGAGGGTAAATAGCGATTATTTATCCGAGAAACCCATGGTTGTTGAGATTTTGTAATGCATCGCAAGGGATACCATTGCTTAATAGAGGGTGCACTTGTGGTTGCGCAAACGCTGGTGCATTTTGATATGTTCTGCGTACATAGCTAGCCTTCACACGTTCTGTGATATCCTCATAACGGTTTTAAGATTTTCGTAACAACTTCAATTATTAATTATTTTTCCCGGTTCGGTAAAATATCCTTTTGTGTAGTCGTAGACCTACTTTTATATATTTATATGCCAAGATCTATCGTTTAAGATATACTTTTGCATACCCGTTACAAGTAGAAGCATGTTATTGTAGTCCGTGTTTATTTGTTTTGTACCTGTAACAAAAGAAAGGAAAATAATTAGTCACATAATTATCAAAGCAAGAGAAACAACTTTTACTTAAAACATTAACTTGAAAACGATTTTGATTGACCATATTTCTTGCAATTATGTTGAAAATATACCCACACAATAAGTATTTACACCAAATCAAATTAGCTTTCTAAGATTGAAATTTCGCGGAGACCAAATAAATTAATAAGTGAAGTTCCAATTTAAGGAGTAATCTTATTAAATTTATAGAGTCCCGTAATTTGAGATTCCGAAGGGCATTTCCCGAAGGAAATCAATACCTACCATTGTTATTTGGGTTTATATTTGGCTGTTCCTTATTAATCAATGTGCGAGAAAAGTGAAACTTTCATGTCATACTGGTTCACAGTTGTAAAAGTTTAGTCTAATTTTGAGGCCAACCTTGTCTTTAAAAAGTCTAAAACACCTTTCTAGCTAAAGCTAGATTTATTTGGCAAATATTAACTGCAATTTGAGTAATCAATTACCTTACCGATGATTCTCATCACCACCGCCGCATAGCTATAAAATTAAAAACACGTGCTAAAGTCGTAAACCCACCACCGCAGAATAAACTCGCTAAAATCGATATGCCCGTAAAATCAATGGTACGGCGATCCGCTAAAGTTGGTACAGTCGCCGGTAACGAGCGGTATAAATAATTCACGAAACTTGATGGGAGAGGATACGATTTATGCGGATGCAATACGGTCGTAATTATCTTAGATGTGATGGGATCTCTGCGGGTTGAGGTGATAAAAAGGTTAAATTTATTTGAGAAAAAATATTTTTTTCATGATTTCTGTAGCATAGTCACATGGCTAAAGGAAGCGGTTTAATAATGTTATTCTCCACCTATCTCATTGGATTATGTTTGACATAGTATGATAATGTTATTCTCCGCCCACTATATACTATTTTCCATGGTAGGTAAGATAGAAGTTTTACGTACGTTAAATACCAAAACAGTAACGACAGTAACGACTAACAGCTACGATGTCTACGCAGTTTGCTACGCCGTAGAGGGTCTACGAAAGTGCTACGAGTATTTACTTGTTCCAAAATTTCGAAGCGAAAATGTAGGTTCAGTAAGAAAATCGTAATCTCACTTTAAAGTAGAGAGTTAAAGAGTAAGTAAGAGTTAAAAATAAAGTTTGATGAGCCTTGTGTAAAAGGTCAAAAAAACCCGCAGCGCTTAAGCTCAGACCATTCAAAAAATTATTAAAGACTGTTGACTTCCTTGGAACCACAAGAAAGTAAGCAAATTTAAACTAAATATAAAATGGAAGTATTTCCTTTGTGAGATGTACAAAGCGCCAGTACAGTGAACGCAAGAAACACATTACCTCTATTTGCTGAAATACGGCAAAGAATCAGAGCCGTACAGTTGAATAAAACAAATCTGTCTTCGTGGCGTTTAGCTCTTATTTCCATCCGCTACTCAGCTATTTCCTACTTTCGGTGTGGGAGAGGTCGCAAGCTGAAGCGATAAGGGTAAAAGTTCACGCGCGCGGCGCATCGTCCAAGTTAACCCTTTATCGCTTAAGCGACATCGCAGTGTACGTGTGAATATCGGAAGTATGAAGAATAGATATTTGAGATGATCTAGAATTCTAGTAAGTCGATAGTTCTCAACTTCTCATATTTGACTAATTTGGATAATTCTAGTTTGAGTTATAGTTCCATGTAATAGCTTCTACAGATATATTATCCGGAATCGGTTCAAATTTAAGAGTTTTTTTCCAATTGATTGACACGTGTATTCCATAATAGCTGCTCGCAATTTCTGTAATGCATTTAAGTTTGTACAGTGGCGTTCATTATTAACTGACCCCGATTTTACGTATGAAGTAAATTTCTAGGAATACATAAATGTTTCAAAACTTTCGGTAAAATTAAGATAGCAAGCCGTTTAATATAAAAACAAAAAAATTAATAATATCAAACCAAAACTGATGTAATTCTACATTACCTGGCACCCGCCGGAGGTCAGATTACGGTGAACTGTACTTAGAAGTTTTCGGCAATTTTGACTACACAGTGAGCTGGCGGATTATGAATACGCTGATTATATCTACTTTACACCACACGCGGGCCATTTCCTCTTTGGCGTCGTTGGAAGCTCCATCCGACAACTATTCGCCCGCCGCCGTCGCCACCCGCTCTGTTCGCATGGATATTTGTTCATTATTTCTAAACCAAGGATTTTATTATTTTGTGTATTTCGTATACTTCCGTGCTGTTTGTATATGTATGCCAAAGAAACTTCTTTCTATTCAACTTTATTTAAAGAAGCAGAGGGACTAGAATATTTCCTTATGCTATTATTTTTATCCAAAGATCTAGAACAGCGGGTATAATTGATAAATTGTTCATAGGTTTTGGCTAAAGTTTACTATGTGCTCATTTTATTTTAAGAAGAACAGAACACTGAACCATTTTAGATTTTGAGATGGGAATTGAAACTGGAGAAGTAAAAATATAAGATTGATAGTATTTATAAAACGAAACAGTATCAATCACTAAGAATAATAAGAAATTTACGGAGGTTTTTAATTCGATAGTTGGTTGATAGCACGCGTCTATTCAAACCATACTAGTTTGTTTGTTTTAGAATTGCCTCCAGTGAAAATGGTAGCAATTACTCCAATGTGCACTAGCTGATAACACTTGACAGTCCCACCGAGAGATAAATATCGAATCTATGTCTTTATCGGCAGAGCTGAGAGTCGGTTAAGCAAATCGTTCGCGAATCGTTCATCCCTACTTATTCCCTTCCAGGCTATTTCACACGGTTTCTTTTCCTCGAGCTGGTGGTGACAGCGAGACACACAGAAGAATAAGTCTCAGAACTTTGAAACGTAATTAAACTTACAAGGTGATCAGTTTTAGATTTGATTTCACTATAATAATAAAAATAATAACAATAAAAATTAATAAAAGATTTAAGACTTTAAATTATTACATCGTTGATCCCCAAACTAGGATACACCTGTATCTTGGGGAACTATGCAATGCGCCGTGGCCTTAAACTATTTTAGTGCGATGGAAAAGTATGTTTTTAAATAAATAGAAACAAATGGTAAATACACAAAACACAAAAACACATTGAATTTTAGTTTTCAGTTAATCAATTATTCAACCCTCTGGAAGTAGGGATCATAGGGATACTAATTTGACCCACCAGTTTAATGTAAATTTTATTTTATTTTGTAACAAATAATTGTGTTATTGTAATACCTTAATTAGTTTATTTATTTATGTTAATGTTTACGTATGCGTTGGTATTATTTTACAGAGAATTCATAATTTTTGCGTCAGAAGTAGATTTACTTTATATTTTTATCACCGAGACTTCTACAGTTTACTATTATGATTGAAGCCACTTGAAGTTCGTCCATTGCGCCCGTACGTCCCATGCAACAACACGAATCTGAGAAAACACTCGATCCGAAGCGCGCCGGAGCGTGAACTACATTCATGTGATACCGCGAAGACCGAGCCTTCCACCCTTCACAAAAATAGACCCAATATTCTTGGACATAAGGCTATAGATTGCTAAGATTCATATTTTTGATCAGGGACAGTTTAGATTTAATCCGCTTATTAATAATTCTAACAACTTAATGCCGAAATCATTTTAACGGGGAATCAAGACTCATTTACATGTGGCATAGTAATTCATGAGAATTTCGATTAGCCCGAAGCGTCCCACATTTGCGC
This sequence comes from Eupithecia inturbata, assembly GCA_963662085.1. NCBI lineage: Eukaryota > Metazoa > Arthropoda > Insecta > Lepidoptera > Geometridae > Eupithecia > Eupithecia inturbata. The sequence continues at coordinate 610,077 of OY759196.1, read as the reverse complement.
AAAGGCTTCCCGATGGTCCCTCTATACGTCACACATAATCATACAGAAACTACTTTACCTCCTCTGAATTACGAGATAGCGACGGCAGCAAAAACATGTTACAATTACCAGCTAAAAAGCTTAGTTCCCGCCAGCTTGCTCTCAAATTGCGTCTCGTACTAAACCGTTCTAGTCCGTAATGTGCAGAACAGCATGTCCTGCTGTCAATTAGCGTGTTGCACGGTCTAGATGTTGCACACTCCATGATTTATAAATGCACGCTGTATGAAATTGCGGGATTTCGGGACTCCGAGGCGAGGGGTTATGTGTCGGAATTCCTGTTTTGGTTGAAATACTTTGAATCATAGTGGTATGAGAACAATTGTAACACATTTACATGTACAAAACAGATAAGTAGGGACAGTAGTTACTCGTACCTAATAGTTAATTTGGTTCACATACAGAGACCGCACAAAAAAGATAAAAGACAGCCAATATAAATACGTATAGAAAAAAAAGAACCTTATTTTAGGTACAAATACCACAAGCAGTTAACCAAATATTACAAGTAGGTACAAATATTAACAGTTAAATAAAGATAGTTTCGAAGACGATAATTAGACTTTGTTACTGTTTACATTTTTATTCTGGTTTCCTATGTTTCAGTGTGTTTAAAAGACGTTCGAAACATTATTATTGGATAGTTTATTGTAACTTTGTCAATGTAGAGTTTAGAAGGTTTCGAAGGATTTTATAGTTGACGTTGACAAGATACAAAACATTTTAAGACAGATTTTACCCACGTATCGAAACATTGTCGGGACTTTTATCCAGCTACATATGCTTAGAACGTGAGCAAACCTCGAATTTAAAATGCATATTATTATGTGTATTTATCTCTATTGTCCACCATGCACTAGCAGACCTTATAACCTCATTGTATTTCTGCTAACATAATTTTTCTTGGAAGGTTTATTCTAAACTTTTCATCTCACGAGTTTTATGCAGGTCTTTACGATGTTTAGTAAAATATTTCGTCATAAAACTTAAACTTAGCGAGTTAAACGGCTAACATTTTACTAAATCACCTTTTGTAGTAATTCATCAGTTCCCGCCCAATTTGCCTGATGTTCGCCATCTTGGAAAATGGCGACGAAGAGTTGCTTGATGAACTTCATTAGTTTGAGTTACTGGTTCTTCGATATTGCTGAGTGTTTCAGGTGATTTATTTAAAATGGCGAAGATGGCTTTAATTTTTCAATAATTATTTTAACTCTTAAAGTTTCAAACTTAATTTTAAGCTACTTTTTGTGAATATTTAGGTATAGTTTGATGAGATGCATTTTACTTTGATTCTTTACCGCCTTCATGGATAAGCTAATAACCTTTTTATTACTTTGGTTTTCCTCAGTATATTCTTAAAACGTTCCTAATCCATCTTCTCGAAACATATTTACAAAGCTGATATATCCTCACAAAAAGTCTGTTTTTTCGATTCAACGGCGACCCTTCTGTCATTTATATCCTCTAAGGTCCACACAATTACTGGCAGTCCCAGTATCCAAGTAACCATCAAACAAACACACATACTGACAAATAACCCCCTACACCCCAAGAGGGGGTTGATTGATGTAGAACCCCTGTCTCCAGCTCTTCGGAGCGAACAAATCTCGGTTTCAGGATTTTTCTACGCTTTTTGTCGATTATTTTGTTTTGGACGCCTGGAGGAAGTCTAATAGCAAAGCGTTGCTATTGCTAAGTCTGGAACAAAAGGCCCATGAAAAAATAAGGGTTGTGAGATTACACGGAGACTCCAAACTATACCGATTCATTAGGAAAAATCAATAGGCAAACATTGGTAAGCGGAAATCGCCCGGGAACCGGGGACAGTGCCCACTGCCGGCCGCTAACTTATGTGCCAATATCGGGCCGCACTAAATCAGCAATGTACGCGCGCTGATTTACAGCCGGCGATCCTATTATGATCAAAGTTATATTCGTTGCTGAGAGAATTAGATTGTAAGTAATCATACCGATTCTATCTTTTTCATTGTCAGGAGAATGATATCCATTTAGAGATAGAGTAAGTACAGTCGGGTGCACTCAGTTGTATACATTAACTACTCTATTTTGTCTGATTTCAAAGAAAATCCAAACAAACTTTTAACAAAAAAAAAAACAAAATCATAAAATACTATAAAGTGACAATCGGCGGTGATTTCTATCCATGTTTCTAGTTCTTATTTTGTATTTCGTTTTATTTTTCGCAGGTCATCAAACAAATGAAAGAACTCCATGAAAACCCTAAAGAACAAACCCGAAAAGATTTGTTTTACTACTTTGTAAACGTCAACGGTCGTTTTGCCAAATCGTTTGTCCCTCCCCCCTTGACTTCCCACCTGTCCCCCAGACCCTCTGGTTCCCTTTACCCAGTGACAGCTAATGTCGTGGTCATTGTCAATTAATGTTGTTCTTTTGTTTTGTTTCGTCAGTCCAGGATCCAGGAGAGGTCCTTACAAATGTAATGGGCCTAAGGTTTGGGAAAAACTTAGGTTTATTATAGGAACTTTATTCTAAGGCAGCGTTTATGGTGGACAACAGAAGCGGAAACGGGTTTTTGACAGCTTTCGGTCGAACATTTAGATGGCTTGCTAGGTAAGTACTTCCCTTGAAACGAACACTGTCCATCGAAATTTCAGCCCAAGGATGACAAAGTGGACTAATAAAGAGATCTTGTATCACATAGAAATGATTCCGCGGCAATGATGCTGATGTCTGAACTTCACAAATTCCATCGCAATAACATTGACTCTATTTTACTGGGTATCATTAGAATTTCAAACGGTATTCATATTCCGATAGTCGAATAGTTGCGAAGGAGTATCTGAATAGTTTCAATATAAACATACTAACTATCCGCGTTCTGCCTCTGTTGATATTTGAAATTAGTAAGCCTTAGCTTTATGGGTTTAAGTCTCGCTTGCACAGGATTTTTTATATAATATAAATTTCACATTTCTGTATGGTTTGACTACTCACTAATCTCATTTTAGCGAGTTGAATGTTCTTATGCAAGCGGGGCTCGGCCTTTATTTGTTTGTAATGTATTTTCTTTAATGTACATAATGGGTTTTATTAACCGTGCTATTTAAATCAACAATTTATTATTAGTATTGAATTGCGCATACATCATAATTTCCAAATAAAAAAAGTATCTATTTTATTTCACAAACCAAGCAACGTACTTTCCTTTGAAATTGGTTTTGATTGATTTTGACTTAAAACTCTTACCTTCGAAATATTTGACGGAACCCCAGTGACAAACCCTGAGCTTAGGCTGAAATACAAATATTTTGCAGCCCGCAAAGCAAACTGCGATTTTTTTTTGTGGGGTTGTTGTGGCATTTGGCAAAGTAATCATATGAGCATCTTTTAGTGTATCAGGGGTTTGTAAACAGAAATTAATCACAGCAATGAAAAGCACTCAGAATATTCTAAGTCAATACGACACAGCACAAAGACCGTAATGACGACGAGCCGCGTATGTGTCGTTGTCGTATAAACACAATAAAAACTTCTTGCTTTGGTACACACTACACGCTATCAAATAGTAATAACGGCTAGCGAAGCAGGCGTCCATTTATTGGATTGCGGTAAAATATTAGCTATTTACGGGGGCTGGAAGAAATAAATAGTGTCAGAACTTAAGGGGACAAAAATCAGTAATCGGCGAGCGGAGCGAGCCGTGATTTATTGCATCGAGTCAAAAGAAAACCTATGTTTTTACCGAGGAGGCAAATAGTGACAGAAACTGACTGCCGAAACAGTAGAGCTCGCTGCACTCGCTGCGTCCCGCCACCCTCGACATCTGCGCTGCGCCGCCGCCGCCGCCGGGATCACAACCCTCTCGCCTATGACACTGGGTAAGGCAAAGGCAAACCATATGTAAAATAAAAAATCAGCATACTCTATTACCCATTGCATTAAAAAATATAAGAGGGCTTTTATCGGCGGTTTTAGGTATTAGTGGTGGGATTTGAACTCCCCAAGTTTGCAATTATAAAGTATCTACTTAAGGTGCTACCCCGATCCAGAATAGCGCCGCCACCTAGTTTATCTTATGATTACGTTAAAAAAAGAATTTTCTAATATTCATTGGGCAGTTTGTGATATCTATTATAAGCTTTTTTTAATGCCTCTGTATTAGTTTTATTTTGTATAGTTTATGGAAAGATGCGAAGTTGCTCTTTTTAGCCACCAAATTCTGTTTCCGCCTCTGTCTAAACTATACAAAATAAAACTATTACACAGGCATTAAAAAAAGCTTATGATAGGTATCACAAACTGCGCAATGGATTTTAGAAATTTCTTTTGTTTAACGTAATAATAAGATAAACTAGGTGGCAGCGCTATTCTGGGTCGGAGTAGCGCCTTAAAATTATTATCATTCGTTTTTACAAATGATAATAATTTTAAGTATCAGCCTATGTTAGTCCACCGCTTGACATAATTAGTGAATGTCGTAACTTTTAATTTTCTATGCAATATTATTTTTCTTTGGTAGTATTTTTTATCAATTATGACCAGTATTTTCACGGAGCCCCTACAGAGGCTTCCTTGAGCCCTAGGGCTTCGCGGAGCACAATTTGAGAATGGCTGACATGAACGACACTGTCTGGCGTCCTAACTTCTATTTAACTGGATGGTGTTACCGTAACAACAGGGAACTCAATAGGGCTGGCAAACCAATCGACTGACCACACACGTATGTATATCGATTATATTATGCACACCACATATCGATACGGCGGCGGCGCGGCGCGGCAAGACAGAGACATAAGGCATTGTCCAGACCACCCATTTCGTATCACGACGCCACTACACTAAGCTCCAGTGGCTAACGTCTTAATGCGATCTACACAATAGAGATGGGACCGGTTTCGATGAAACTGAATATTTTAATAGATGGAGAACTTGTAATGGTGTAGCTGTAGTGTGAAGATGCAAACTGTGTAACTGTCAGAAAATAATCTACCTACTGCTTTTTTAAACAACTTTTTTTCTACTTTATACTATTCCCTCCATAGCATTTTCCATTTTGAATTTTACCCACGTATTCAAATTGATAATTTATGAAGTACCTAAGTACCGCTGGGCACACAGCATTATTTAGCCAAAACTAAGCACAATTTGGGTTAAGGGAACCAGTGACGACTCTCTCTATGTTAAACCACAAAACGTAAATGCTTTAATTGATATTATTGAATCGATAATATTATGTACGGTACGATTCATTATAATATAAATAAATAAATTTACGCATTTACTTACTAACTATTTATTTATTTATGTATTTGTTTTGAATTTTTGCGAGATGTAGAATCAAAATATTTTTTTTTACCATTTGTCATCACGCACCAGTCGGGACAAGAATCATGGAGCGAGTTAGTGAATCACTCAATTTAATTAGGTTCCTTGCTTTTTATTATTATTAAGTACATTTTTATTTTTAAAAATCCCAAACTCCTTTTTACATTGTATTTAAATAGTTTGTTTAGTTTATAACCTTTGAACCTTTGAATATTTTTAATGCATTATGTTTTTTAATTTTTAATTTTTAGATATATTTTAGATTTCGATTTTATTAATAGTCTAAGACACAATACCTACTGTTAATTATAAGGAGAATGATTTGTTTTAGATTTTTTTGATAAAGTCTTCCTTTAAATGCATCGACACCTTCCTCTCCCTAGTACCACAAGTGAATCGCCAGTAGCGATCAATTGCTCGATATCCACCGTCCGTCTACGAGTAGCTTCCCGTGGACGTGCGAGTAATCTCTTCATGACGTCATGGACATGTCATGACAGCCATGTCGTGCTGAAAGCTGTTTTCCAATGGTATGCTATGCTTTGCCAATGGTTGGCTTTGCAGAATTAGTTCTGCTTTAGGAAAACGCGCCGCGCGGGAAGCAATGCACCAAGTTATATTGTGTTCCAAAAGCAAATTGCTATAGAGAAGTAAGTTCGAAACAAAAAAACTTACTGATGTAAAAGTGTTATAGCCAGGTTTTTATCCCAAAAACCTCATCCTACTCATGAAGGTCAGTAGAGTTTGCAGAGTACAGCCTATCGTCGATTCGGTGTGAAACTTTTTTAGAATCTTTCGTATTCTAAAAAAGGTTAGTTATCTCCCGTTTAAAAACAGTAAAACAGTCAATAAAGTTCCTACCGTTTCATTTGATCTGATCCTTAAATCCTTGTACGATCCGTCAATAAAAACTTACTAAGCTACCAACCAACTTAAATAGGCAGTATAACTAAAATCGGGCGTAGTTTACTTAAATTATGTTGTAGTTTTCGATCCTACTTTAGATTTGTTTGTAGTCGGCTAAGCCCGATTCGGTTGTATTTTATTTTATTTTTGCGAAATGGTTATTTTATTTCGTTACTTTGAAGTCTGACTGCGATGGAGTAAGACCTTGAGTGGATAGGGTTGTCACAGAGCTTAATGTTCTGCACGATTTTTACGACTTTAGCAAGTTTTATCTCGTAGCTCAAAGTTTTCAAAGTGATCGTTTGAAAACTTATGATAAGTGATTAACACTTCAAGTACTTACAGAGAATAATTACCATGACAGTTATGAAATCATGAAAATATGATAAGTATCATTTATAGTGCTTGAAGGCCATGAAACGCTGTCTCTCTGTCGGTAACGTTTTCACGCCTATACCGCTCTTAATGAAATTCGGCAAGGAGATAGATGCTAGTCGCTAATGGTATCCCGTTGCTTCCCCCGGACTACTTTTTATCGCGGAACGCGAGCGAGCATGGCTGGACACTATTAGGTGTGTCATAAAACGAGAAAGATATGAAATCTTTCTGAGACAGGATGCAATTTTCCATAGATTAGGAACTTCTAGAAGTTACTCTTTTAGAGCTACACCTAGAACCATGGGTTACCTAGTTTTTATCAGAAGAAAACGTTTGCAAGCTGTGCTCAGACTCGAGTTTGTGTAATATTATCAGGTCGTGCTTCAGTGCCAACCCTGCCCGTAAGAGCGTATCCGCACTAAGCCCCGCTAAGCCTTGCGGCGAGCTCTTTAGGCTCTCGCGGATTACGCCGTTATTTGTATATCACTCCATATTCGGCTGTAATGTACAAAAACTTAGCTATTTGCAACTTTAGGAGTGATGAGTCGAGTTTTTGTGAAAGAGATCGTCAGTGAGAGAGTCTAGTTTTTTTTTTATAATTAATAAATAATGCTGGTCACAAAGCAATATCTAGCCCCAAGCTAAGCAGAGCTTGTGACTAGATAACTGATGTACATAATACAATACATTACATAGATATTTTTTTTTATTAAGAATAGAAAACACCTAGAAGAGGAACAAGTATTTGTCCAGAGGCGGCTATAGAACTCGCAACCTCCTGCGTCTCAGGCAGACCTTCGCCCACTGTGCCACATGCAGAGGTCGTCAATAATTATTATTTTTATGATGATTAATAATTATTGAAAACCTTTGTTTGATGTTTGTTTTTGTTGATTGTGGAATCTCACCTGAAAGTATAAGCTGGTATAAGTGACGATATCATTTCTACCGCCATGTGACATACAATACAAGTACCTATGTTTCGTTCAAAGGGCACAAACAGATAACGTGACCTGCTTGAGAAGCCGCTTCCTGGTACAGTTTCTTGAAAAATATTATTTCACCAATTAAATGGAAAATTTTAAACGTAAAGGCTAGTAAATTGAGTTTGTAAGGTATCTATCTGTGTGAAAGGTATTAGTTTCAACATACTTTTAATAATAAAAGGTGACATAATAAATAGGCCTGGTGAGTCATTAAATGACCTAAGTACTTGATGGTAAAATGGTAAAAAAGTGGAAATTTTCCAATCCAATAGCCGTGGGTTCTAATCCTTTGAAATACCTAGTACCTCTCAATCGTTAGCGCTCTTTACATCCATAACCACTGCCCTAATCCTTAGGACACAACAGGGGCGGGTCAGCTCCACGTGGATTTACTACCAGGGGACCAGGCTTACAGTAGTTCACGCACAAACAGGCAGGTTGTGGTAGGAGAGTGGTACTGAAACTCACATTACCTGTAACATTGTACGTTAGGTACATTTAGGTGATATTGGATTGGTAATAAATATTGATGTTGGAAGCGAAACTGAGAATCTTCTCCGCGATAATTTAAAGAATAATTCCAAATGGGTGAATGGCGCATGGAACCCTGGAGATAGAAGAACGAGGTGGATGTGGATACATGTAAATATTAACACTTTCAGTGCCAACGTACATGTCGAACAGCATCTCCGTGTTACTAAGGCACGCTCGTTCGGGTCGCACCGCAGGGGTGGGCAGAGAATGCCTTCTAACTGAAGCCATTGCCCACAAATACCGCTCGATAGAAGGAGGCCTATGCCCAGCAGTCGCTGATGCTGATAATTTTATTATAATGTTAATTGCTTGACCGAAAAAAATGAGATGATGGTGAAAACTCCTAACCAAACTTACGTCTCATTTAGAATAGCAATTCGTCTCTGAATCATTTTTTTAACATCATCTAGCTATATAGTATTGATCGATAGGTACTTCCGTAATTCAATGCTTCCTATTTCTCATAATCGCTTAGTCAAGTAATCATTAGTGTTACACCATGGGAGTATCGCTTCTACGCGACCATTGCTTTGTCTTACACCAAGTACTACAATACTGTAACTATTATCATTCTGTGGTCAGATAAGCCGAGTTTGGTTCTAGACAGATAAGTTGGGCCCTAAATTCTAAAAGCGACCTCAGGCTCCGGTGATAAGGGTTATCAAATCGTAAGTTATGGCTGTTTCAGGATTAGCTAGTTGGATGTTTGATTTTCTTATTATGCTTTGAAGTTTACTTTAAGTTTCTTTGGCAAGGGTTCTGATTTATATAGCAATCTGTATGTGTCAAAACAAACGCATTATACAGGGAGAGATTCGACTGAGTACTACATACAGTTATTTTGACTAATTATTTTTTTCTCAAAAATTGTTTTCAAAAAAACGAAACTTGATAATATTCTATTTTTTAAAAACTACCTTGAGTCTTCTTTGACAAAAACTTCAACATTCAAGCAAAAAGTAAGTAAGTATCTTATTTAGACACGGTCGGTAAAAACTACATCTAAAAACGTAATAAAATTTTTCTTACAAAATCGACAGAAAATTAAAACAAAAACAAAACACGAGCACAAGAAACAGGCGGCGCAGAAACAAGGAAATCCAGAAATAATGACATCCACAATAATCCCGCTTTCCACTAAAAATCCGGTGTGACTGATGACGAACTTCGCGCCGCATCGCCGCGCTGTGATTGGTCCGTGAATAAGAGAAAATGGCGGATAGTTTATTGCTTTTAAGGATATTAGGAAAAGCCACACAACGATTTATGTAATTTAGCTTTTCTTAAGAATTTTCACTTTAATTATACACGCAGTAAATATAACAAAATATTAGAATATAATATTTAACAATTCCCCGCAAAACCTCTGATAGATAACATCCAAGAAAATGCAATTAAACCGAATTGTTACTAAATATATTATGTTCCACATCTAGCGCAAACTGCAGTCGCACAGACCTAGCGGTAGTAAACCAACACTTGACAACTTAACTGGCTTATTCGATTAAAAAATGAAATTATAAACTGACATTGTTGTACAGATCTCTAAAATTGTTGAAAATATATTATCATGCCGAGCTGTAAAGATGACAATGTAAAAAAAAAATACGTTTATTAAATAAAGAAAATTACAGTTAAAGAATAGAAACAAATTAGAACTAGCATTTAAAATTGAAATTAACTAAATTTATTAAAATGAAAAGTGAATGACAAAAGGAAAGTTACTGCAATGGTAATCGTAATCTGTGGAAAATATAAGCTATATCCAACAAGGTACTAACTTTAGCTGTAATTAGAACTTAAGCTATCTTTCTATGTACATATTTGCAATTAATAAATGAATATGAATCTGATTACATAGAAGTAGGTTTAGTTCCTATAAAAAGTACATTGTTACCTTTTACTGCTGCACTTTTTGGTCGACCATTTGAAAGATTTAAACGCGCTCCTTATTTGATTGTAATCTTAATAAAGTTGTCCAACTACTACTTCTAAAAATAATTATTCCGCTGCAGCTTACACCTCGCGCCGTGTTTGAGCAAAAGATTAAGAAGTCACCAGTCGAACACGCTTCCCTACTTTGTTACCCGTTCTACTAATAGGGTTGTCAATTTATCACTTGATTGTAAAAGCTATTCGATTAGAATTTAATTGAGTACTGTCGGCTGCAGTAAGATGTAAAGATTACCTATTGACTAAGTAGGTACCTTTTGAAACTATAAAGCACTTAATTTGAAACTATAAAGCGCTTTTTGATAGACTGAATACAGAGTAAGTCAACTTTAAAGCGGTACTTGTACTTAAGTTTATATCTTACTGTCCTGTAGGGACTAATTAGCTTTCGGAGGAGTTTTCAACAAGAAACAGATTCACTCACGTTGGGATGAATCATTGGTGTTCTTCTAACACAAAATAGGTTCCTTGTTAACCCGCTTACTTCCATAATGAGTTCGTCAAACAACTAAAGTTTTTATAGTAAAAAATAAACTGATTGTCATAAATATCTAGTTAATTAGGTAGACAAACAGAAAAAGCAAAGTTTTTTTTGCTAATTAAACTATCGGGTTACAGTGGTTGCAGCGGTAGAATTGACCCCTCCATCTCGCGATGGATCAAGAGCCGACCCAGGGAATCTACCAGAGGCAGGAGGTGTTTCACCAGCATCGGGTGGTTCATCACCAGTCCGCCTGCCAAGCATGGTGATGGTGAAACCACACTTATTTGGGGAGGCATCTTCTGCTGTGGATGTAGTATTACGTGCTGATGAGGAGATTTCCTAATCTGGGTATGACAAGCGTAGGACCGTATGAAGTGCAAAATTAATGTGGAGCCTTTATACCTAGCAGTGAAAAAAGTCAGGCTGTGACTATATGTATTTAATTTATCTAAGTAAATGTAAGTATAACTTGTACCGTGGCGACAAGAGGGCGCAATCCACGCCATTTTGTGAAAAGGATGAGCAAAGGATTTTGCGTTTATAGGAGCGGGACCGAGCATACGTTTTTTTATAAGAAATCTACACAACTTTTAAAGTAACTGGTTCAAGGCACCAAGTAATTAGTAACCTACGAATCAAAACATAAATCATTTCAATAGACATCAGGGTCTATTGAGATCTCGACCAAATTATGTGCGATACAGTGCACTTTCATGATGTTTTTTATGTTAATTTTTTTTCGCAATCGTTTTTTCACATTCAAGGAACCAAAGATTTTTTATTTAATTTTATGTAATTTGACTTTTTTACCCCCGTCCCCGTGATCCCGTGAGTACTGAAATCTCGTCTTAGTTTGACAACCAAACCTGCTAGGTCGTCTCTTAAGGCTCTAACCAAAACATTAAGAAAAAGAGTATTCCGTACCTAGTTGTTAATCTACGAGGCTAGCAACGACTAGTGTCAACCATATACCACACACACGCAAACCGCAGCCATCAATCACACGCTCGCTCCGCACGCACACATGCAAGGCACGCCGTAAAATTACGATAAACAATGATATAACATCGACATAGGGTAATTAGAACAGTTGGTCATATCAAGAATCTCAAATGTGACAGTCCGAGCCAGTGAAATTTCCTTTGATAGAATATGCAACAGAATAAAAGTTCGGAATATTCAATTAATTATAAAAATGATTTAGGTAGGTACGCTGGTTGGCGTTCCTTTCTATTTAGAAATAAAAGACATAAATACATTTATTGGTTATAAATGTAATAATATTTGCAAGTTCTGTAGAAAATGCTAAGTAGTTACTTTTTGTGAAAGGAAATAGGATTTAGATATGGTTTTAATAATTATAAATCCTCTGATATATATGAATTGAAAAAACAAAATCTATGTAACTTTTATGTATTTTTATAAGCTTTTGTTTTTTTTTTTGTACTTTGTTTGGTAAGTATGGTAGGTAGGTAGGTAGTTAGGTACCAGTTTATTCAAAAAAACGAGTAAATTCGTTTCGTTTAAGAATTTATAACTGTGCTCATACAATTTACGCTGTGGTTATTATACACGCACACATACAAAGCTACTAATGTAACATTAGTGCTCGCAATAAAGGAGGCGGACTTCTTGGCTCCAATGTATGGAATGAGCTTTTTCTTCAGATTTAGGAGTTCTCCCCGCGCTCCAATTATGAGAGCTGTGATTTTATTAGGGGATTATCAAAGATATTGCTTTGAGATTAGTTTTTGATGATTCTAAAGATTGTTTGTAGGTACCGAAGTTGGGATATATACACGTAAGTAGGTCTGGTACGAATGCGGGATGGATGTTTTTATAAGCATGAGATCTTCTACAAATTACATAAGGGAAAACCTAGATGCGAATTCGATAGCGGCGAAAACCAAACCATAGTTGGTTTGTTTGTCCGTGTTCGTCAACTTGGAAAGTACCTACTTATAAGGCATTATTAAAATCGATTCAGTCATTTTCAGTCTAGCCATGGGATCCAATCTCCGGTCACACGTTAAATATGGCCCTTTCAACCACGAGGTGACATGTATATTGTCCCGCGTCATCGCACAGCGATGACAATGGCTGAGTCACTTTATAATCGAACACTTTGCTTATAAATCGAGTAAAAAGGCGTTTTAAGATATCACATACCGACATCTACAAGGGTAGTTTCGTAGTTATTTAATTTATTTTTAAGGTGGACCTTCGCGCGCTGCGGCTCTGTTTTCGTCGTAAATAATTATACAGTAATCTGTGTTATTTCCAGATTGGCCCATAATATCAAGGGACAGTGAAAACTCAAAGAAAGATAATGAGGTCGTTGACAAAGGAAAATCATTAATTAATATTATGTACTAACCCATAGTTAAAAGCCGACTAACACATGGATTGTAAAATTGTCTTTATAAATAAATTGAATTATTATTTGCTCGGCAGTGAGACACAGTAGGCTAAAAATAATAATTATACCAACGCATGAACAAATTAGCAAAGCTGCCTATTACTGAAACTAAATAACATCATGAAAACCTTTACAGTTTAAAGAGACAAGGTTGAAGTCGCGATATTACAAAAGCAGTTTAGAATCAAACTGAACCAGCGGTTCTAAATGCCTACGCTCAACAGCCCTTAACCTACGTCTCAATAGAAAGGCGCGGACGTGACCCGGTTTAAAATGGAAAGGGCCATAAAAGAAAGGGGAATTCCGTGTTCCACTGTGCTACTCACCCATCATGTTCCCCTGTGTTACCCACCCATCATTCACTGTTAATACGTTGTGGGCCAATTTAGGCTTTTATGGAAATAAGATGAGGTATTATGGTTTTTGAAATTATATTGAGAAGGGTGATATTTTACATGCGATTTTAAAGATACACTGTTATTGCTTGACACTTAAATGCAGTAAGTACGCGTTAAATACGATATGTTAAATTTTGTTTGCAAATCACACCTATATTATCCATATGCGAAAGTTTGGATTTTTAAATGGATGGATATTTGTTACTTTTCACGCCAAAACTACTGAACGGATCAAGCTGAAAATTTGCATAGATAGTGAGCTCTAAGTCTGCAATCAATCATAAGGTTTTGTATCCGATAAAACATTTCCCATGGCATATAACTAATTTTTAAACGTTTTCATAGCAACAACGCGTGCGAAGCAGCGGGCAGAAACTAGACATTAATATAAAAGGGCTTAGTTGAATAAATTGATTAAAAAATGCGTCTATGTCTAGTGGTAAATAGCAGGCTCTGTAACCAAAGTTTATGGATTTTTGACAAAACCAGCCCAAATTTAATTAAATGTTTCTAACCTTAATAAACCCAAAAACAAACGAAACTCCGTAAATACCTATCGTTTCAAAGCTCTATAGTTTTTCACCCGGTTTAACCTGTCGCGCGTCGGCTAATCCGGCTCTCTGATAACAAGCTGCCCTTAGAACCCTCGGACATGACCGGCTTAACCCTTTTCTAATTTGTCCTTTTGACCTTATTGCATTTCTGCACTTTATAATGGGTGTACCTTTTTGTGTCCGTTTACGATGCTTGTGCCGTAGCATAGGATATCTGTAATCTCAATATATAACTTACAAGACTTTAAGGAGCCTCTACTGTCCCACTGCTGGCCAAATGCCTCACTCCGTCTTTCTTTTCATCTTTGTTTTTCGTTACAAGTTTAAATAAAATAATAAATTTTGTGAACTTAATAAATAAGTAGGTAATTATTTTTATATTATTTAGCGATGATCAGGATCGCGTGATCTGGAGGGTATGGAGGAGGACATTGCCAAGCAGTGTATTTTTACTACTTGACATACATATGCCATACAGGCAAAAATAATATAAATATAAATACAATTTCACAGCCTGTGACACACTTGGACATCATCTACCAACTGCGGCGTGCCCTTGCAGGTCGCACCGCAGCGGGTAGTCAGTGATTACATTAAAAGCTTGGTTTTCATAGTTTTATTCAATAACGTCAGAGTTAAAATCCTGCTCTATCCAAATAATCACGACACGAGATCAACCTTAAACCAGCTTCTAAGAAGCTTACGAGATTGCATCTAACTTAAAGCGTTATTTGTATTAACGAACTGCGTAGTTACATGGGCCCTCTACAAACTGCCCGGGCCAGATAAGGCACGTGTGCCACATGCTTGTAACATGGCCCTTGTCGATAGACCTTGTTGTGTGTTAAATGACTGGGGTAAATTACTTTTATATATGAAAAAGTGACGCATAGAAATCTACTTGTAAGAAAATATATATAGATGTTTAATAAGGACATTTAATAAAAAATAGATGTGTAAACGACCATATCTATGTATGTATTTTTGTTCATTTAATAAACAAAAGTAAATGATTTCCCGCACTGGCGTCGTCAGTTTCTAATAACTGAGTTTTAAACTTGTAAGTAGTATTTATGTCAGCCCTCGATTCTCGTTGCTACAGATACCCGGATTAACTCTGGTTAATTTCAGCGCGGTAAACCGAGGGTTAAACGGTAATAGTTAAACTGCGGTTAACAGCTCGTTAGTGCGATTGATTCTGATGGCTTTCCACTCTGTTATCATCAGGTAATGTAGGAGACAAATTGAATACTTGTTTTTACGATTAGCAGCAAAATTAGTAAAGTTTTATTTCCTTTACATATACAAATACATATTTATCTTCATGTTTAAATAAATTTTAGACTTGAAGAAAAATCAGTAGATTTTGCCCGACTACGGTAAAGCCGGTAGAGAGTAAGTATTTTTTAGATTAAATTTTGCTACAATATTTAGAAGTGGAAAATATAAAAAGCATTTTAGGCCCAAGGCCAACCGATAAATTTGTTAGGCTGCGAACTTAGTCGGGTCACGGTTACAATGTAAGGTAACACCCAGGAAGTAGATAAACTTATTCAAATATAACATCATTGAAAACCAGACCAAACAAACTCACGCGGCCTTTCACACAATCCTGGAACCAAATTTCATGTGCACTTTACGAGTTATGTCCTCGGCAGTACAGCTAACGAGCTTTTGTTGCGCACTGTACTCCACTTGTGGCGGCGGCGAGTGTACAGATGAAGTTGGTTCTGATCTTTGTGGGGGAATTTGGGGGATTTAGCATTTTCCTCGAGGGTGATCTATTTAGGAAGTTTATGCGCGGAAACTGGTTAAACTAACTTCGTTTTAAACTAAGTATCATTTTAAAAACAAGTCTGCTTGAAGGCTCTTTTTAAAATTTAGCGTTTTTATGATAGGTTTGTAATAACTAATAAGTTATTTTAAGGTATAAGTTATAAGTTTTTTTTTGCAAAAATTGATCACTTAACGGCGCTAGAGTCCAAAGGAAGTCCCAATGTTTTTCAACTCCTACGTCACTTGACCTCGTGGTGTAATTGGTTAGCACATTCCCGTACTAAGAAAATGATACGGGTTCAAGTACCGTCGAAGTCGAATTTTTTTGGGATATGATTTGATTTTTTATAGATCCATTAAGGTCATAATTATTATAATAAGCACTTTTTCTACTTTCTCCTGCCATTCTCCCTCAGAAACTTGTCTCGCCTATTGGGCCAGAACCGGGTTAATTATTAATATAGGTAAATAGGTCTGTTCCTGTTTCCTGTGTTTTTCACATGTGATAGGGTGTGAAAGAGGACAGAGGAAACTGGGAAGAAAAACATTTTAGAATTTCTGACCAACGTGACTTAAGGGTAATCGTCACGGGTTGGCGCGAGATTCAAAATTTTTCGTGGTTTTTAATTTTTACTGCGTTCTACAAGGAATAAAACCACTGAAAAGTAATTTGCCGCAAATCGTACAACATTTTCTATGAACCCATGATAAAGCCAACTTTGATTCAATTGTATTTTGGGAGCATTTGGGAAAATGTTCTGTTTGAGCCCAAATTTCTTTTTATTTTCCTAAGTGCTCTAAAAATACCAGTGAACCGAAGATACTTTTTTCATAGGTTAATAGTAAATGGTTTACGTTTTGCGACAAATTACTTTTCCGTTAGTTTAAATCCACATAGAAAGCAGAAAAAATTAAAAACCACAATAAAAAAATAATCTCGCGCCAAACCCGTAACGATCACCTTCAATTCAATTCAAGCCTTTACCACCCAACAGTACAGTATACTCTAAATTATCTATTTCTATTAGGTTTTCTAGAAGCCTTGACCTTTTGACATTTTAATTAAAAGTATAATAATAAAACCCCTCGAAGCGTGAAAATGAACCGAATATCGTTTGACGGGGAACGAGCTATCGACTAGCTGTCGCGCGCGGCTGCGATTGTGTTTGTGAACTCAACTGCTGATGTGTTGTCGGATAATGTAGCCAAGTGATAATTATTATCTTTTTGTTTCCATTTCCTTTGTGTTTGGGGATTCATTGCGCATTTGGTAATATTTCGGTCAAAATCGAAAAGCGCGTGATTAATGCACATTTTTTTCTACCTTCATCAAAGATTTTATAATAGCCTACATGTAGGTACTCATGTTCAGAATTATAATTTTAAATATGTACCTACAAGTATGGTCTACATCCAAAAGGTTTAGCTTTAGGATTAGCTACTCATATTTGATCTAGGCACTTTGAATTTTTTTACTTTTATAATTTGTTTTACTTATAAGATTTGTAATATCTTACGTATCCTGGCTAAAGTAAGGAAATAAAGCAGATTTAATTTTAAACAAAGATAATAAGTAATTTAAGTTTATTTTTAATGATAATTCTACAATAAAATGACTAAAACCCAGAGTTGTTTAGCTTGTTAAAACAGAACACAGTAGGTGAAGTTAATTATAAGCTCAGCAAACAAACGTGTTTGCAGTGTGTAATGAACGGGGGTGTACGGGTGCAGCCCTGATAGGCGACGCGACAGAGATTACATTACTTTGAGAAGCGGTTTGTTTGTGTTGACAGTGGCGAGCGAAGCGAGCCGACCGATGGCCGACGAATTGACGACAGTCATTTCGTGTTAGTATTGTCTTGTAAATTACTGCTGAAATTATCATGAATCCTTGAACTGTTCTTTGAGTATTCTATTATCCAATATTTTTTAGATCTAATCATTAGGTAACCCTATAACATCGAAATGGGAGATATGTCCCCGGTCGGCTATAGTCCGCGTTCTCCATTATTTCACAAAGGCCTCACCCCACATTTGATAATCTCCGTAAATTGTGTAATTAAATCCAGTAGGCACACTGCTTTGTTTGCACTGTGGCTCAGAGCGGATCGTAAACATTTTATTGACTTTAGTATCGGCGTAAATTATTATAACATTCAACATTATTAACTTGATTATTAGCTAAATAATTGCATAAGTGTGAATTTAAAATGAAAACACACTATTATTTTAGATGCGAATGGTTGGACGTGTGGATGGATGGATGTTTAGTACTTGTTCACAACCAAACTACCGAACGAATCGATATTTTTTTTGCTAGGTACGAAGATGTACTACTTGTAAAGTCAAGGCAACAAACAGGCATGTGAAGCCGCGAGCGGAAGCTGAAATGATAAAACTTCACACTAATCTTCTTCTGGCGTTACTCTGCTTTATCCATGCACTATGCTTGGTCCGTGCATCCATGCTAGAGATCTTATTATCCCCTCGTCCCCTCCAGACGGCCATTCAACTCACTTTACAAACGACACCCATAAAAATCAAGATGGAAACCCCAAAATCGGGTAAAAGCCACGTTTCCCAATTTGTGGAGACAAAGTGTGTGTGAAAATATATTTATGAGGGTAGACACAAAATATGGAGTCTCTAGAACGTTATTACTGTGGCGTGCAAAGTAAACATTTTATGCTGGGGTTAACTCGCGTTACAAGCCTAGATATTTTTTGTAAGCAAAGGTGACTCAAAACCAAAAAAATATTGGTCGAAATTATTTTATGACACATCATCGGAGCAAATCGCAGAAGTTGGAAACAATTTCTAGTTTTGATTAAATTACTAGCAGCTATTTTTCTCTTGTCTGTTTTCGAACTCAGATATCAGCCTTTTTTGCTGGGTTTGTACAATTATGCGTTGTGGTTTAGTTCTTGTTTTTTTGGTGTTATGCGTTGTTCTTTTCTGTTATTCTTATCAGTTTTTGTTACGTTTGTTTACAAGAAATATTTTGGATTCTAGAACTAAGTACCTAAGCTTTATTTTTTAATCACTTACATTTTAATATTTTATTGCAATTTTAGATCTAGAGTAGAATATTATCATGAGCATCAGAATGGCTAAAAGCAAATAGTTTGTTTCGAAACAATCATTTCAAGAACTAAACGGAAGCAGAACATGTGTTTTGAAATACCGTAAAATAGTAAATTTTCCTTTTTAAGTTTAAAAACATAAAGCTTAACAGCTATTTCACCACTAACTAATCACCACGTAAACCACCGTTATTAGTTATTAGTGGACACAAAATGGGTAACGGGCATTATTATCGACAATTTTAAATAGCTTTCTACTACTCGATATTGCAATTTTGAAGTAGGCACTGAAAGTAATAAATAAAATGGATATCAATATAAGTACTACTCTACCTTTACCATAGAGATCCCTTTAAGGAGTCTACCCACCAAAGTCACTAACGCCGCCACACCACCCGGCAGATTAGACGTTGGCGTCCTCACATCTAGGAAACAACACACCAAAGCCGCCGGGTTGTGTTGCCGTGTGGTAAACGTTGCTCGTGATCAGCAACTTTTGACAAGTCGCGGACATGCCGCTGACATGCCGCTGACATCCCACTGACGATTGTGCTTATCAAGATGTTATTATAAATATTAGTCTTACTTCTTAATACTACTCTAAATAATATTTTATTGTTTATGTTCTTGTGTTTTTAAGTAAAATAAATGTAGGTATATATTTTATTTTACTGACATTTGTCGCAGACGTCCCGCCGCCGCGTCGCGAACATGTCGCAAAAAGTCAGCAGGCACTGTCGCCGACATGATTCTACAAAAAATGTTGCCAACATCAAACTGGCGGACTGTGTCGACTCCACTACCTCTACCATGCAAAGTCGCAAAATGATGGCCCATTATTAGTTTCCTCACGTTTCCTTCTACGGTACCCAAAACCTGTCATAATCATCACACACCGAACTTTATTACCAAGTAACAGGGTTGCGATTGGGGTGGCTGGTTCGGAATAGGGGTCACTATTACGAAGGGGTAAGGTTGATATTGAAACGTTCTCCTGAAGGTTACCCTTGCCCTATTTATCATAACGATACGTCACAGCGCAGGAGTGACGGCTGGCACATGAGATGAAAGGTTAGGGTACCTACTCGGTGATGGACAGGGAATGCCATCATTGCTATTGTTTAGGTGAAGTATGTATAATATACCTAGGTACTTAACTAGTTAAACTGCTAACACAAACATTTCGTAGTTTCACACCTAATACTAATAATAATAGCTTCAAATAGTTTTGTTAGGTACTAACTAGTTTATAGGAATAGTAAATCTTTCTTTTTCCATAGAGTTCCAAGGTGCAACTACCATCATAGCCAAGGAAGGTATCTGTTTGGCTTTAGGAAGGTAAATATCACTATAAATTATATGAATTTTAGTAATTTCTACTTTATGGAGACGCGCTGACGTATCTTTTCTTTATAATTTATACACTAGCCAAACTCGATGTAGAATGTTTGTAAACAAACCATCCATACTCTCAAACTACAATTCACACTGTTACCGCGTCTTTTTATACGCAATTGACATTAGGTACTTGTCGATTTGAGATCCTTCCTTCAATACAGACGCCAAGCAAGTGAATTTCAGTTATTTGTGCCTTGGTTTGTTTATAAACATTCTGCATCGAGTTTGGCTGGCGTATAGACTACCTATTGACGATAAAATGTTTATTCTTTAATGTTATGGTATGTAAAGCACGAGAGAGATGCAAAGGTTCATTTCTTGGGCCTTTACTTTACTTGGGGATGGTATAGCTCATCGGCTAGATACTTCCCCAGCGGTTCAGGGTGCGCTGTGTCCTGTCTGCGATGAATGATTAGTGTGACAAGCTCCTCGGAATCCGCTTATGAATATATGTAGTTAGTTTATTGGTAGTTTGATTAATGTGGGCTTCTGCCTCGTCCGAGTTATTGAAAACTAACATTTATGGAGTTTTTAGTTGGGTTTTCTCAGTAACTCACAACAAAAATAAAAGATTTAAGATGTTTCCTGAAATAAATTTTTTATTATATTTGTTAATATTAATACCGTCGATTTATTTTCTGGAACTATGTAAGTTCTTTAGAAAATATCCACATCTATACCAAAACTTAGACGTCCTTCCTAGACCTTACAGCCTCAGAGCCGGTACAACTAGACGTCCTACCTAGACCTTACAGCCTCAGAGCCGGTACAACTAGACGTCCTACCTAGACCTTACAGCCTCAGAGCCGGTACAACTAGACGTCCTACCTAGACCTTACAGCCTCAGGGCCGGTACAACTAGACGTCCTACCTAGACCTTACAGCCTCAGGGCCGGTACAACTAGACGTCCTACCTAGACCTTACAGCCTCAGAGCCGGTACAACTAGACGTCCTACCTAGACCTTACAGCCTCAGAGCCGGTACAACTAGACGTCCTACCTAGACCTTACAGCCTCAGAGCCGGTACAACTAGACGTCCTACCTAGACCTTACAGCCTCAGGGCCGGTACAACTAGACGTCCTACCTAGACCTTACAGCCTCAGGGCCGGTACAACTAGACGTCCTACCTAGACCTTACAGCCTCAGAGCCGGTACAACTAGACGTCCTACCTAGACCTTACAGCCTCAGGGCCGGTACAACTAGACGTCCTACCTAGACCTTACAGCCTCAGGGCCGGTACAACTAGACGTCCTACCTAGACCTTACAGCCTCAGGGCCGGTACAACTAGACGTCCTACCTAGACCTTACAGCCTCAGAGCCGGTACAACTATGTAGATTAGTGCACCCTCATTCTAATCTGTGTATTCACAGTAAAGCGCCCTACAAAATGTAAAATAAAATATATAATAAACTTCCTCAAGAATTAAAAGATATGACAAAATACGACCTGTTTACAAATAAACCAAAATGTATCAATAAATAATATAATTTATTATAATTTTTTTACAAACAAACACAACAGTTTCTTTTCAGCTAATAATAATGTATGAATATTTTCTTTTTTGTTCTAGTTCTTAGGTTTAGTGTTATAAATACATGAAATAAAAACTAATAACTAGAAATAAATCGAAGCTGAGATCCCTCGCATCTTCTTACAAGATTTTCTTAGTTAGAGCGAGGATTCAAACTTACGTTTATAACAGGGTTCATTGGTGTATAACTATTTAGATATAGTATGACGTTAGAATGTAAGTTTACTGTGTCTTTTTACAAAAAAGGGTATGTTTCGAAAACAGATTCAGGCTGCTCGGTGTGCAGGTGCCTTTATATGCTTGAATAACAAACAGATTGATTACAGGACCAACTTGGAGGAACACGTGACCTTCTTGATATACAGGGTGTTTGAAGAGGACAATCAGCCTGACACTATGTAAAGTTTTCTGTCTGTCTGCTCAGCCCACATTCACTAACTGGTAGTGTATGATACGCCTTCTCTTTTTCACGTCTTACTTACACACATGTACAATAATATAACTATAATAACTAGGTACATGAAATATGTAAATACCTATAGGGAATTAATTGTTACCTATCTATTATACTATGCCTACTAGACTTATATTTACTACGTAAACTCTAATTTATAAGAGTGGTCTTCTTTTAAATCCAAAGATTCTTATTTTCCGTAGCGATAGCACCATTCTAACTAGAACGCTCCCCGAGGGTAGTCACGTACCTACCTATTACAATCCCCACCTACTGCGGGATACACCAAGGAATCATTTCTGGGATTGCGGACGTTAATTTTTGTAATTGTCCCTCGGGCTTGCGTATCGGGCCCGGTTGGACTACACTTGCACAGCTTACAGTAACCCTGGAAGTGTAGTACTTTGTTGTGGTTTGAGAGTACGATTTATAGAGCGTTTTCACAGGGCGTCCCTAATATACCTACAGGATGTCCCACAGCCATGGGAGTTTTAACTGGGGCATGTAAATCAAAAAGAGTAATAATTGTATTAGTAAATTGTGTAACCAACTCATTCACATCACTTATATCCATAAACCAGTCCCAGTCAACAAAGTCTAAATCTGCGGTAAAAAGTTCTATTAAGATATCATTCTAAGGCCTATATGTAATAGAATAAGGGTGGAATTTATTCTTCTTTATGTTTAACTCCACCACGAGCATAGCATGGTGTCCGAGTTCAGGTGTGTGCTTTTTGGAAGAATTACGTACATAAGCATCCGAACAAACTAAATCAATCAAAGTTTGAGTATGCTCACTATGCTCAGCGCAATACGTGGGCTACTTCTTACCTGTACCCACAAGATTAAGGCTTTCCAAGAACTGTTGAAGTAATTGGACTTTATTATTTAGAGGGCCAAGCATATACATATTAAAATCTCCGAGAATGATAATATTGTCACATTTGGAGAAAGAAGAAATAGAGTCAGTTAACGCATCCAGGAATGTGACAACATCCTGCCAGGGTGCCCCGGTGCTTTAGCCGCATCTGCTCCACCGAGGACACAACTGGGTTTGTGCATTTACGTACATTTACACGCCTGCGCACATAAAAACCAACCCCCCCACTACGTCCTTTCTTAATATTAATGTGCCTAGGGGTATGCACGAAACTGTACCCAGACATTTATGGAGCCTTATGATCCCCCCGTTTCCAATCCAGGTCTCATTAATGGCCAGGATATTAGGACACAACTCCTTCATGGCCACGAAAAGCTCCTCCTGACCTGTACTAAGTGAGCCCGCGTTAAAAAGACCAACTCTAAGGTGGCGAAGGTTAATCATGTTATAGAAGAAATATTAAGCTTTTGTCTGACAATAACGCATAAGAGTCCACACCGAACAAGATTAGTAAATCTATCATTAAAGAGACAGTAGGTATCAGATGATTAACAATAACATAAAGCGTAGAAAAATATTAAAATAATGTGAAAAAAAAAATATCATAAGACTGTAATATAATAATATTATAATGATATGTGAGCTCTAACCCTTGGAAGCACTTGTAAGACTGATTATCTTGGGAAAGTTATCCCGCCGAAGTTGGGCCTAACACCATTGCTCATTGTAAGTTTATGGCATCGGATTAATTACCTTTGTTTCCATACGGTATGAGAAAACGCTATGGCAATCGTAAATACGGCATAGTTAGGGTTCTATATTCAGAGAACAAAAAGAAGAAAGTTTCTGCGAAAATTAGTTTTAGTTGAACATAGTCAAAAACCATACAACATCAGCTATGTAGAGGAGAAAATTGCAGAGCCTATATGGGGTCTAGTCAATGGGGATCAGAAGTATTCAGAACCCACGCACTCTCCACTTCCACATAGTTTATTATGTCATGCCTGCTTTAATTCTTCCCTGTCTAGTTTTTTTTCTTTCCTGGCCTTATTTACGTGCCCATTGGGTCGGTATAGGAGCGTACGCAGCGTACGCAGCGTCGGATTTTACAATATGTCGATAAGGTGCGCCTACTGCTTTCGGATTTTTCATCGGCAAAGTAGGTATTTTCACAGCGCTCGAGTTTGCCGATGACGTCATCCGCAACAATATCCTCCAAGTGACGAGGATATTGTTGCGGTATTTATTTATTTATTTTATAATCCTTTCACTATCGGTATAGTGAAAGGATCAAAAGGTCCGGTGAACGCGTAACTTTATGCATCTCTAGGTGTGTGTGTGAGAATGAATTTACAAAGAGGTCCATCCATTATCCATCATACTTTAAGAAGTCTACGACTTTCTTGATTATTTCGAGAAATAATATGTTCAACACAACGACTGTGTCGGCCCAAACATCTTAAATGATTCGCGTGACCTTTGAAGGGAAATCTTTGGATTTGTCCGGATTTTTGTGACTTTTTTATGTGTTTGACTGTCGTTTAGTTTAGCGCGCGATTGAAAGCCAGCTATCGAAGAAACCGGTTTATTTACAGAAAGGACCTTTCTTTATTTTTAATATTCATAGACATTAGTAAATTTAAAAAAAATTCAGGAAAACAAACCAGCAAGTCAATTTATATCATTTACTGCATGACCCGCTTAGTATTTTCTTCACTAATTGGCTGAATTAAAAAAAGCGAACAGCAAAATAACCGTGAAAATAGAGGTAGTATGAAGAGTCACTCTGTGAAGGTCATAAATTGACTTTTACCGAAATGTGGACATCGATAATGATTGGTGATGATGATGATGATGAAGACAAACGAACAGTACGCTTCCGTTCTTTGATGTTATCGTTCGAACCACGTTTCTTACGTAATATTGCGAATCACGTTTCCTCAAACAATAAATCATCAGTCGAATTTCTAGTTAACTTGCTTTACTAGCCTGCTCTGGTTTAACTCATTTCAGGATTGCTAAACATAAATACTAAACTAAATAATATAAAACAGTTTTAGAATATTAACAGGAAACACGATTTACAAACAGACATTAACATTCATTTGGAAAGGTATGTGAGTAGGAATTTATACTTTTATTAAGCATAACTGTTTTTCCCGAGTTTTACTGCGTGGGTTGAATGGACGAATAAATCAAACATAAGGGCCAATAGCTTAGCTTTCTAGTTTTGTAGTAATTAGAGAAAAAATCAAAATAACGAGGCATTCAAGCAGCGCCCGACTCTGTACCACACGTCACACACGGGCCATCTTATGAACGATGAACGAAATAACAAAACTTCTGTGAAAACTGTGCCTCCGTTTAAATTTTACCGATTTTTTTAAACTATGGTATTTTAAAGCAAATCGGTAATTTAGTAAAAATAATTATGTTAACACAAACAAATACATAGCCCGTTTTCAGCGATCTCAATAAGTAAAGGATCTATCTGTCTGACGCGACGGCCTGTGAAGCCTATACGACTAGCATTTCCAGCCGGCGCCACTTGTCCTACATACGACCCGGATGCAGGCGGCTGCGGTGCGGGTTCGATTCCCGCCACGCGACACCGCGGATCATGTTGCGCTATTTAAAGGATTGGCTAGCCGTGGCTTACGGTTCAACTTTCGCATTGCTCTACTGATGTATGAACTGTTGATTCAGTAGGCAATACTTTTTTTGGGTAATATCATATAAAATTATCCGCACTTTATTGGCTGATCCTTCAATGTGAATAACTTAGGTTAGCTTAGAGTACCTATGCTAAAAAACCCTTGTGCAAG
Source organism: Eupithecia inturbata (assembly GCA_963662085.1). Taxonomy (NCBI): domain Eukaryota; kingdom Metazoa; phylum Arthropoda; class Insecta; order Lepidoptera; family Geometridae; genus Eupithecia; species Eupithecia inturbata. The sequence goes on along the minus strand of OY759196.1, from coordinate 584,164 downwards.
TGCTTATACCACAAGACAGAATACTTTAAGAGGCGAACCTAGCTGGTTTGGCTGTCAAAATAGGCCTAGATCTCAGCACTCACAGGATCCCCGTGGTAAAAAACTTAAATTACATAAATTTTTTTCTTTGGTTTCTTGAAAGTGAAAACACGATTGCGAAAAAAAATAGGATAAATCATGAAAGTGCACTGTCTCGCACATAATTTGGTCGAGACCTCCGGAACCCTGCGCTCTATTGAAATGATTTATGTTTTGATTCGTAGGTACAAGGAGGATTGGTAGGTAGGTTTGTAGGTGTTTTGATTGGTAGGGTAGGATATTACCTACTAATTATTTGGTTCCTTGAAACCAGTTTCTTCATATGTTGTGTAGTTTATAAGCAAAAGCTTTTTTGCTCTTCCGCCTTGCGCTTCCCCCGCTCGTATAAACGCGAAATCCTATGCCTATCCTTTACAAGTTTACACAGAATGGCGCGGATTGTACCGAGCCATACTGAGACCAAGTTAATAAAACTATAAACATTTGTGCAGCGACCAAATCGAACCCGCATCCTCCTACAAACGCGAAGCAACTTTCTCTATATCTACCCATAACGTCACAGAGATCCTAAAAACAAGCAAAATAAATCCCTAACAAAATACTCAAGGCGTCCGCCATCTCAAAGGAGTAGGTTGTCCATTATCCCGGCGCTCGGCGGGCAGTCCCGCTGAGTAGGGTCACGTGACGGGATCGTGACGTTTCCATGACGTCACCCGTCACGCCAAGTTTACTCGGTATTGTCTCTGACGTGTGGTTAAAAGTGCGTAGATTGAATATCGCGTGGATTTACTTAGTTATGGTGTCTAATATTTGCAAATTTATAAAATAAGTAAGTAAACTAAATATTTAGGTGATATCTGCGGTACAGAAATAGCCCATCAAAATACAAGAGGAGGCATACGTTTTAGGAAAGCACTAACCACAGTAAAACCACAATCTGTGCCGCCGAGAGCCGTGGCGGTCGCAGGCGTAAGAATCGACCCCTACAACTCAGCCCGTGGAGCGCGAACAAGCGCGGGGTGGTTAAGCCAAAACCCTTGTTTGTGGGAGACACCTTCAGCAGTGGACGTACGTCTGCCAAGGTAGGAAGTAACCACAATAAAAAAATAAGATTCAGAAAGTAAACCTTGTGCTCAGTTAGCAATAGCCTTTTTTATTTTTGAGTACTGACTCAATGTCACTGTAAATTCAAGGGGGGGGGGGGCCTTGAATTTACAGAAATTAAAGGAAAAAACGATTGTAAATGGTATGACCGTATCATCCTTATTTCTTAACCCTTATCAAACCATTCAGAGACAATAGAAAACTCAATAATTCACGGCCATTAGGAATATTTTAACGGTCAAAAGCTCTGTCACAGCGCAGAGAGAATAATTAGGTTAGTGACGAAATGTCAGGGCTTTTAGAGATGCTCGAAGCGTTACAAAGCGATGTTCAAAGTGTTTTAGCTATTCAAACGGACGCTTAAATGGGGCAATTTGGATGAAATTTAACTATCAGAAAAAATGGAAAACTCCAAATGGAAATGAAACAGTTTGTCTAAGCTGAAGTAAGGAACATCGCCCATAACACCCTTATGATGTTTTCTATAACTTTTGTTGTAGTAAAACTTTTCGGAAAGTGTAATCGATTCGAAAGAGCAGACAGGACCTAGACTGATTCATATTTCATTCACCACCATCAAAATTTTGAAATTACTCTAATGGTTCCTAACATTCAATGTAGGTAAATTATGATTTTGATATAAAAGCTCATTTAAAGGGTAGTTTCAGAAAGTCCTTATCAAGAGCTAAATAAGTTGTGAGCTTATAAATGAAGAAGCGGTCCTCCTTGCCCTGCATTTTGGTCCATTAAGAAAGCATTATATGCAAATGAGAGTGTTCCTGCGATCCTAAATTAGATTTGTGCTGTAGCCCAGAACCGGTGGCCATTTAGAAAATTATTGCTTATATAAATATTTGTAAAGGTAATGTGTTTGGTATAATTTTTTGCGCTAATTTTAAGGGTTATGCTTCCCAGTTTGCATGCTATTTGACTTATAAATAGTTTTATTTTGTCTGAGGACTTAACTCAACCTATGGAACATCAAAGATACAGAAAAACGACAGAACCGGTTCCATTTGATTTAAGTAGAAATTATTTAGTTGTTCTTACCAATTCTGCCACTTAAAAGCTTTTGTTTTTTGTTTAGTCCTTATTGAGTAAGTATTACAAAAACCTGGTACATACCTGTAACAAAATAAAACAAAATGTTCAAAATAACGTCAATAAACCAAAAATTTTGTAAATTATGAAAATTATGCTAATATAACATAATTAATGTGTCATTAAATCGGATTTTGGAAAACTTACAATTATATTAATAAATCAAATTAAATTTATATAGAATTGAATCATAGGGCACCTTATCCGCAAAGGTGCAGTAATAAATAAAGTTCACAGTGAAATGCAATCAAACTGGCGATTAAAGGCATCCGGCAAATGCCGGCAAACCAAAAATTATGTAGGTTCAAAATTAAATATAAACTTTGTTACATCATAAAATAACACATAATACGCGCCAATCAAATGCTGAAAACATTTTCCGTAACAAATTGCCGATAAAAGTAATTTTATTGGTGCGAAAACAATCCAATCTTGTAGCGCAATAAATAAATAAAATACTCGATTGTTGGCCGAAAATCACCCCTAACACTATAACGTTACAGTTAAAAGTTAAACAGCCTAAAACTATTATTTTATTCTGCTTGTAACAACAATGTCTAAAATAAACCTTAATGCAAGCAGATAAAGCTAAAACTTTTAAAAGCCGAAAGAAATTACTAGCAATGCAAATTGCATTTATAAGTCGATGTTGAAAAATATTTTATGTTTGTAGATAACTCATTAAGTATATTAAACTTTTTTATATATTTTCACGTACACTTTACAAAAAATATATCTGGTTATCTCTGGTCTGGCCTAATTACAGAAGATGTCCTTAATATTTGACTATCTATCATTGGTATGGTCACTGTACAAAAAATCAATAACGATGGAAAACTTTTGTAGACATAATTTGGTGTTTTTATACAAAAGCTCGAAAATACAATTTTTTTGTTTGATAGGACAAAAAATATGGAACCACTTTGGAATCCGTCGGACCACTGGTGGTCCGCAAAGCAACCGCAGTAGTCCACAGCGCCATCCTTAACTGATCCCCCCGAAATGTATCATCCAACCGGTCCGTGACAAGCCAGAAAGTGGTCAAGTGGTCCCTCATCACAAATAGGTTAAGAACCACCTGCTCTATACAAAAGCGAAATAGTTGACATCGGACAACAATTGGCGAGGATACCGAGTGTTACCTGACATTATACAGACATTATACAGGATACCTGACATTAATTATGTGCACAAAAATTAAACTGCTAAATTGAGAACATTCTCTCTTTGTTTTAAGTCGGTTATGTTATAATACTTCACTTAGTCTTGCAATTGTGACTAGAGACCAAGAACAGCGCCGATAACTGTTCCCCATAATGGTAAAACTTTTCGGCTAATGTAGTCTTGTTGTTAAGGTGAATTGGGTCGCACGTGTGGTCCAAATATGGCCCATTTGTCCTGCGTGCCATCTATGGACCGTATTTGATAGTTCCGCTCTTTTGAAGCCGCTTTCTAAATAGTTGTATTCTAGGAATTTATTTAGAGCGAAGAATAATTTGATGCCTAACAAAGGCGATAAATTAGTTCCTCGTATAATACCGTTATTATTGCTCTAAACAAAACTCATTGCCAATATTATAAAGCTGTGCGTCCAGTGGATCGGAATCGGACCGTAAGCAGCGTACGCGGCGTCGGCGTCGGGATTAACGATATATACAATACGATATATGTAATGGTATCTGCAGTTATGCAATAAAACCTTTCGCTGCGTACGCTCCGATTCCGATCCGGGGTGGACGCCCAGCAGTACGTAGGCTAGATTCAGCACTTCTCATTTTTAGAGATTATTTTCTTTTTCTAAACGTTTATAGGGTTTCAAAGTTCGGAGATCTGTTTCGAAACCCTTATGGTTTCGCTTTTTCTGTCCTTTTTTCCGTCTATATATAACATCTCAACAACTACAGCAGCAAATGACTTAAAATTTAAATAATAATACATTTGGTGCGCCTGCACAGATAAAAAGAAAAAAAATTAAAATGAATATTTTCAGTACCTACCTACAAATTGTGATGTCGAAAATTTAAAGAGACAAGGTCAAGTGGGTTATCAAATACACTCGAAGAAATACCCCCCCACCCCCCATCTCCGAAGTTCGCAGAGCGACGATCCATCTGAAATGTATGTAGCGTATAATTTAGATCCATCTGGATCTAAATTTTTCAAAAAAAATATAGATCCCTTTTTGACCATTTTCAAAACATTACCATTACCCTCTATACTCCGAAGTTTGCAAACCGATCCATCTGACATGTATCTTAAATTTTTAGGTATTAATTACAAATGCGAGTTGCTCACGCAAAAACAATCTCGGTACTCAATTCAAATGTATTGGTGAGTGCTCAGATCAGATCAGTTATATTATTAGTTCATTTTCTTTTGTTTTTATTCGTAATCAAAATGTTTGCGACTTCTCCTCTTTTGTTGTCTTATCGACATCGTCTCGATAAGACAACAAGAAATCAAATCAAATCAATTTCATATATTTTGCGAAACATGGGTTACAGGGATGTTAGATTAAAATAGAATGAGCACAACCATGATCGGCTTTACAGCATGCAAAGTCACGATAAATGTTTATAAATAAATACAATGTCAATAATTAAATTAATTAATAACCAATGAATTGTCTTCTAGAATGTATCCATTAGATATTCATAAACATTGTAGTAGGCCTTATCATTACCAATTGTTTTAATTAGAGTTAAAAAAATTAATAGTATTGCTTTCTTTAATGCTTGTAGGTAGGTGATTATAGATATAACAAAATTATAACCTTTTCTCCAAGCCTAGCTAACATTACATAATTAATGTCATTAAAATCGGATTTTGGAAAACTTACAATTATATTAATAAATCAAATTAAATTTGTATAGAATTGAATCGTAGGGCACCTTATCCGCAAAGGTGCAGTTAAAAATGTAGTTCACAGTGAAATGCAATCAAACTGGCGATTAAAGGGAAATAAAGACACGAGTTTACGATCGGCTTAACAGAGCGTGACTGGAGTGGAGTCGTGGAGTAGATGTGTCGATGGATGAAATACATTTCCGCAGAAAAGACACAAAATAAGCAAGTTACGGAGATGTGTATGTAATTCACCCAAAAACATTTCAGCATTGGTTGCCTGGTACAAATCCCCTCAGGCAATAATGCTGCTAATTCTTTTATTTAAAAATTCGTTACAAACATTGGTCTAAGCACTGGGTTCTCTTCTTTTTTACGTAGAATTTATTATTACCTGTTTAACATACAATTAAAATGCCTTAATATTGTAAATAACGAACTTCCATCCAAACATCCAAACTGTGGATAGTCCTGCAATATTTATTTATATTTTTCTACTAATGACAAAACATATTAAAATGAAAAAACATCTAATCTTTTGCATTCATAAAATTAGTGTGAAGTGTGACTCTCACTCTCCTATCAACACCCGATATTTACTCCGTCTGTGTGCGCACTCGCTGACCCAGATCATGCGCACGCGCAAACATGAACATCTGCGCGAAGTAAACAAACCTTTTGACACATTTACATACCTGCCATAAAAGGTAACCTACATTTACATGGCTAGATGGATTAATAATTTGATTAACAACTTTGCAAACAATTTACAATTAGCCTTATTTCCCACAATGACCTGGTCCACGCATCTATGTCTGTCGTCTTGTCAAAAGCATTCGGTTGCGTAGGTACACCATGAAACATTAATCAGGAAACTACATCACTATGGAATAAGATACACTTCTTTGGATCTTCTTACATCTTACTTGAGTGATAGGATACAAAGACTTGACATTATTGGGAACGGTCTCCGAGGTTACAATGGCTGTACCAAAGGGTTATATCCTCGGTCCACTCATATTTTTAGTGTACATTAACGACCTGCCTCATCTTGTAAAGGATAATCACGAGATCCTGTAGATCTACGCTAGGTCCAAGTCTATAAATAGCTCTGACTGCTCTTTTTTGTGTAATGATGATTCTTTGTACATCCGCAGCATTCCCCCATAAAAGCAATCCATATGACATACGTGAGTGAAAATAACTATAATAAACTGTTCTAGCAGTTTTTATGTTAGTTAATTCTCTAATTTTACGGACAGCGAGTGCTGCTGAGCTTAGTTTGCCAGCTAATTCGTTTAGGTATATGTTCACCCCATTGTAATTTTGAATCAATTTTTATTCCTAATAATGTTGTGTTTTTAATAAGGTCAATTTTATATTCATTAAGTTTTATAGGTATTGAAACATTAATTTTATTAGTAAGGGAAAATTTAATACATTTTGTTTTATTGGAATTAAAATAAGATTATTTGTGTTGAACCAATTTTGAATAGTAGTAAAATTTAGATTCTCACGGTTTTAAAAGAGTCCTTGATTTCAAAAAGAATAAAAGAAAAAATATGACGGGGAAAGCAACAGTGGTAATAGAACGATATAAGTTTCAACCATATCAATCGATAAGTCGTTACATCCGAGGCGTTTAAAGTTGTAGCAGTTACCTAAGACTGCAATGGCTAACGTTCAGCTGGAGTTCAAAAGCTCGCATTAGTGCTAAAACGCGCTATAAGTGCTATAACGCACAACCTGGCGGCGATTAGCACTGCCCGCGCCGGCCGCGCTAATGGCTCGATGAAACTTCCACTTGATCTATCGCACAGCCATAGCTATACAGTGTAGCCATAGCTAACCAGTGTAGCCATAGCTATAGCATGGCTTTAGCTTGGTTGTAGCGTAGGTTGGTAGTGGGAGAATGATGGATCGGATGTTTTGTTTTGCAAAGCCAAAGCCGTAGAGGATGTTTGTTCATGTAATCTCCGCTGAAAACCTGATGGTAAACCAGTTAAGTTGTTTTGTGATTGATTAACTAGATTTCAAAAATACACTAACGCATTAACTGCCTAACCTCACCGCGCTCGCGCTCGCGCTGTTGAAAGATAGTCGAGGACATGTACGCTATGGGCCATGAAGTGTTAGTTATAGAAAATATAGACACAGGTAGCGATGTCAACAGGGCCTAGATATAATCGATAGAACAAATGGCTCAGGATCATGCGTAACGCATGGATGGGTCAGGGAGAGGTCTTTGTCCAACAGTAGGACGTAGCGAGCATTTTGTAATCGTAGTTAAATTAGAATAATTTACTTTTAAAATAAGATTATTGCAGAATCTTTCTGTAAGTAAAAGTTTCCAGCATAATAACAATAAAGTTTATTTTCAAAAGCATTATTCTGTGATAGTTAGAAATAGAAATAGAAATTCTTTATTTAAGCCATACATATAAAAAAACCATGCATACTTAAAAAACTATAATAATAAACTATAACTAAGGTTACATACATTAGAAAAACAAAACTTTTACAAAAAAGTTTAACAATTTGTTGTAACTTTAATTTTACGGTAGTTTAGATTTTTTAAGCAAGCAAGTTAAAGAGTCATTACCACCCGCACTAGTGTAACACTGTGTTACGGCGTGGTAGCGATTCTCGTCCCTTGCAATAAGGGTCATTTTAGAACACCCATTCTGTCGCTGACTCGTTATCGCTTGGAGTTGAAGGTCACGATATTTATCCAATCGGCTGTATATCTGTTTATTGCCGTGATCAAGCGATTATGTCATTGGAAGCCTACTGTCTGACAGCGGGCTTACAACCGGCTGTAGTGTAGTGTAGGTACTGTCGCCTTGCAATGTGTTGTATGGCTTCGCTCGCACGGCATGCGAAGATAAATAAAAGATAGTTCTTTGTTATCATTATGCAGCAAGATATTATGTTTTTGTTGGTATTTATTATTATTATTATTTATTGCACTGCTAAAAAACATCATAGAACCAAACGCAAATGAAAGAAATTTCTTAAACAAATCTAATTCAAATCATGTGTTTAAGACAAACGTTAATCCTGAAAAAAACGTTAGCAAGGAGTTTGCCGGTTTTCATATCCACTGTCACGTCAAATACTAACTTGACAACGTACAGCCAAAATTACTGGGCGAAAAAAGGTACGTGCCAAGTGGTACCAATTTAGTTCCAGGTAGATTTACACGGTTGAGTGTACCGTGTTCGAAACAACCGTGCAACCTTGTACCGATTAAATAATGCTTGGAGCTGATCCCGCTAAGTGAAACTGATGACGCTGCGCTGGTGCGAGTAATCTGGTAGTGTTCGCGAGGAATTTTCACTAGCCAAACTCGATGTAGAATGTTTGTAAACAAACCACAACACAAATAACTAAAACTCACTTGCTTGGCGTCGAGTGGCAGATATAATTGTAAGGAATATTTATTGAAGGAAGGATCTCAAATCGACAATGTACCTCTAAATTGCTTGGGTATTAAAGGCGCCCCACCGAAGGGGGAACCCTTGCCTTGCCGGGGCGGCGGGGTGGCTTAGTAATCGCGACCAAGTCAACCGCGATGAAGCTAAGAGGAACCCATGGGGCCGTGCCAACGCAGACGGGACACGGCCGGCCCCGGGAGGGACTGCTCCTCTGGGTTTTACTCTCTAAGCCCAGGGAGCGGTAGAAGGTTGCGGTGTCGTATGGGAGGCTCCGCAGCTGAGGCTCGTGGAAGAATTGCGTGCCCACGTTCCCACTACAAGCGGCCGAGGCGGAAACACCCTGAGGGGTTTGTTGTAGTCCTACATAAACGTACTGTCTCCCCGTAGCAGTACATGTGTGCGCATTTCTCTCAGGATAATATAAAAAAAAATGTATTAAGGACGCGGCAACCGAGTGAATTTTAGGTTAAGTATGGGCCGTTTGTTTACAAACAATCTACATCGAGTTTGGCTGGTGTTAGTACCAAACGTAGCGGCCTTTTTAACGACCTCTGTGGTGTAGTCGGCAAAGGTCCGCCTGAGGCGTAGGTTTGATTCCCGTTGCGAAAGAAATGTATGTACTTAGTCTGCAAATATTTTTTTCCGGCTGTGAGTATTTTGATGTATAGTTTGTGTATTTCAGTGGTAGGTACTTATATCTTTTTATCCATCTATTGTTGAGTCATCTAGTTCCATACCACCGAATTCAGCTTCTTTTAAGACTAGATGATGCTGTGTGAATGACCAGCGTTATTAATTCATTTAATTGATTCCAAGAAAGCTTCCCCATGATTCCAAACCTTAATTTAAATTATTTTAATATTTCCGGTTTTATAGAATTATATTGAATCTTGTTTCGTATAAAATCGTGCGTAATCAAACTGTTCCGTCCTTGATTCATCTCGCCGTTAAAGCAATGAAAAACCATCATGTGAAGGGTTTTTGGAATGTAATAGCATTGAATCAGAGTTGAAAATACTTTGTGCTAAAACTGTCGAGATTCGATGACACATCACAGGTTCTGTGAAGTCGGTTTTACAAAAAACTTGTGAAAAACAATCTAAAGGCCTTCTAAGTCCATGGTATATTTGAAGAGATATTGAAAACAGAAGTAGAGATTTGGCCGGTTTGTAGACAAGTCATAGGTTTTGAGAATATTTATGAGACTGGCCCCTACGGCGCAGCCACTATGCCACAGCTGCTGATCTATTCAGATGTATTCGTGAGTGTATCAAACATAGAGTTTTCGCCGGTCACTGGCTGCATTTTGATTACGAATAAAAACCAAAGAAATGAACCAATGAGCGGTGATAATGGTATGAGTGATACACTCACGAATACTAGCGCCATCGATCTAAGTAAAAAAGGGGAGATGAGGTACCGGCCTTTCGAATGTGGAAGGCTTAAATTAGGTGCAATTAGGTCCACCTACCTCAGTCATAGTAGGACTGGGGCGGCGCGGGCGTCGCCGGCGTTTGTATTTTACGTGCGTATTGTTGCCTCGGTCGCACTTCGGTCTAGTTACGAGTACGTCTTTCCATCTTTGTTGTTCATTATAATTATTGCACAAGATTCGAAATGTAACTGTGAGCGAGTGTTTGGGTGTAGTTGTAAAACACACCAGATGTTGAGTAAGCGCTGGGAGAATGTACCATATCTACAGATTGTACGGTAAATCTATGACTAGCACTAAGAATTTATTTTATATTAATATTGTTTAATTAACTTGATTTTTGACGATGCCCATTTACAGCAGATTCTGTGATATGATTAATTTGTTTGTTTTGTGTTGCTTTTAACATTTATTTTGTCTTAGTAGGTACTTATAGATATATCTTTAATAAAATTGAAATGTAAATTGACGTAACCAAGTGTTCTTTGTGCTCCAAAGGCATATAATATATCTCCATTGACCAGCTGCTGGCCTATGTCCAGCAGTGGAGTAGCTTAAGTTTGATAAAGACCTTTACCCCAATTAAGAACTACCTATATCTATAACTATTTGTTCATAATACTATGTATTTAGTTAATTCCGTATAGGCAAGCCTGTAACCCTGTAGCATCAATTCCACGAAAATGGTTTCCGTTTCGGAACATTCCACTTCCTTAGATGCCATCCCCTAACATCTACCCCAATCTGTGTAAACGCGCTCTAGCACCGCTTAAGAACATTGTTGTTGCAGTGGTCACTTTACGATCGCCACAATGCGAATAAAGTCGGGGCATTAAACTAGCATCTTACGTTCTTACAAAGTTGAATGTGCCGATCTGATGGCGGTACGTTCGGACAATGTTGTTGAAAGTGGAATTTAATTTCCAAGTATAAAATGTGTAAGGATAGGATACCTATGCGTTATGTTATGTTATGATGGTACCTGGGTTCTTGCGTGGCTTTTACCTTTATCGTACAGGCAATTAAAAGGGTAAAATTAAGTTATCATGTATTTGAACTTTATTTTAAAATACCTATTTCAAGTTTCTAAACGTCCTGTTGGTCTATTCAGATGTAAATATGATTTTATTTAATGATTTTTTAATTTTTTAATTTAATTTTAATTAAAACTTTAATAAAAGTAGGTACAACACATACCTACTTTTATTAATTTTTAATGAATTTATTACACATTTGTAATCCTTAAATAAAATGTATTTTAACAGTGTATTATATAAATTATATATACTTAAAAATTTTGACTTGTGGTACGAATGACTATTATGACTAAATTATATTATTCGTGGGGACATTTTCTTTGGTTTTCATTCGTAATAAAAACACACATAATATTATATAATGAAAATACAGCCAATGAGCGGCCAAAATAGTATGCGTGTTACACTCACGTCAAGCTGTCCGGTTTTATGGAATTAAAGTTCTGTCTCTACTAAAGTTAAGTTAAGTTACAAAATAAATTTACTTTGTGCGTAGCAGTGTTTAAGGAAATAAGGTCTTCACTCAGCTTTATGCTGGGCACACTGGTGGGTCCACCCAGCGCTGGTTTTCAGTGAAGACCAGACCAGTGCGTGTTGTAGACTTAAAAAAATAAACAAACTTATGAATGTACCTAAATATAAGAGTAAACAATTTAAAAATTATAAAATGATATTGCAATAGGTACTATTGTTGCCGGTCGCTCGGGTGGCTGTGGCTGGGTTAGTCAGGCCGATCAGTGCTAGGCTTTCAAGAACATCATGAGTATTTAGTGTCATCCAATGACCTATTTAGTTTAGTGATTCGTATCACTCACTAAATCTCTCTAACGCTCAATGTGACAGAATCAATCAGCGCACAGGATGTTCCGAATTGTGTGATACAGGATGTTGACGTAATGTTGACAGACGGACGGATTAGACTAGGTACGTACTGTTATTTATTATTGGTAATTAGATTTATTGATGTGAGAAGAGATATCATTCAATAGAAAGGTAAGTATTTGTTTATGGCCGTGGCGATCGCGGTGTAAGAATCGACCCCTCCAACTCTGCCTGTCGTGAATGTCGCAAGAGTCGACTGAGGGGGTCCCTGAGGAAGGCCAGAAGCTTCCGCAGCTGTATTCCTAAGAGCACAGCTGCGATCGTCAACGCGCCTGCTACGCGTGGTGATTGTGGTCAACCTCAGGGTTTGGGGGAGGCATGTCCACCATTTTCAGCTGTGGAGGTATGAGTGCTGATAGGTAATAAATATTTAAGATAATAAGCTATGTGGAAGGAAATTGCTGGTAGAGTTAAACTGACGACCGATGTGACGCGGCGGGGCGACGCGCAGGAGGTTTTATAGATTTATTTATTCAAACAATTTTACAGGACAAACCACTTAAGTCTACACCAGGGGTATCAGGTCTCGGGTTGGATTCCCGCCTTGGGACAAATGATTGTAAGATCTGCAATTATTTGTTCCGGGTGTTCTGGGTATTTAATATGTTTAATAAAAAAAATATCTATCTATGTATTGTATTATGTATATCAGTCATCTAGTACCCATAACACAAGCTCTGCTTAGCTTGGGGCTAGCTGATGCTGTGTGGATTGTCCAGCATTATTTATTATTTATTTATTTTAGTTAATTACATTTTATTAGGTAAGTACTGCAAATTACCAAAGCTATTTATATGTAGGTATATCATTTAGTATGCTATGAAATTCAAACTTTCAATCTTTATTTAATTGCTTTTGACTAGATTTTGAGATAAGCTTTTAATAACGGGAAAGGCGAATGGTTCAGAAATTGTAAATACTATATGTTAAATTAATACCTACATCAATTAATATGATAAAATTCAAGCCTAACAACGTTATTTAAGAGAAAAAATCTTAACCAAACGCTGGTAGCAAATATTATAACCAATTAAGCGGTCTATCAAAGACTAGATTCGTTGGATGCAAATCAGTGAGTTAATACTAAAGCTAATATTAAGTTATCGGTTAACAGTTAATGATATGGTCTGGTTATCAGACTCGGCCGCACCTGTGGAGGTGGCTACCTAGCCACCTCCATCAGCATCTAGATTTCCAGATTTCAAGCTTTACCTAAAGCTAGAAACCTGGAAATCTGGATGCTGCTCAGGTCGGAGGTATGTATTATAATGTGAGATGATTTAACATTATACCTAATACATCTATAATATGTTCAAAATCTTCTAAAATCCTACATATTTTGAATATATATATAATAATATAAATGCTGGACAATCCACACAGCATCATCTAGCCCCAAAGTAAGCAGAGCTTGTGTTATGGGTACTAGATGAATGATAAACTTAATATAATACATAACATAGATAGATATTTTTTATTATATATAGAAAATACCCAGAACACCCGGAACAAATATTTGCAGATCGTACAAACATTTGTCCCAAGGCGGGAATCGAACCCGCAACCTTCTGCGTCGCAGGCGGACCTGCCCGCCGCGCCACATCGGTCGTCGAATGTTTTCGTCTACTTCACAAAATTTTTCTTTATGAAATATTGAAATATTTTGTGTTTGCATGCGCTTTATCACAAAGTGCAGCAACAGTATACTTGTGTATAATGCAACCTATGTAGATTTTTATAAAAATAATTTCAATGATAAATGCCGAGATATTTTGAACTCCAAAAGAGACTCATGAAAGCATTTCAATTCAACGAAAACACATAACGGTGAATTCAAATAAACAACCTATGAATAAGGACACAGCAGTAAAATCCAGATATGTGCCCAACACCGGTAAACAGACATACAGAACCCTACTAATGATCACGAGATTTCAACCTATGGCAACCCTAGCAAAGAAAGAAAAGGAACCTAATTTAAACCTTAACCAGAACGCAATAAGGCGCACGGCTTTTGAATAAAAATGCTGAATTCATACACCGTGTGCTTTTGACAGTTACTGTTCTATCCAAAATTAACTGCGCAGATATAAGTGAAACTAAACTTTCGTGCAGTGTAGTAGAGTTCAGTTCACAATGCACGCTTCAATGCAATTGCCACGTCCGAGATCGCACTGCGCAAATAAGATAATGGAATTAGGGAAATAAATTTAGTGATGAAATTCATGAATATAAACTTTGATTCATATTAGTCCTGTGCGATTTCTGATTTGCATGGTTCTAAAATTAATTCGGAAACATTTTTGGAACGTCTTCTGTTGAATATGTCGAAACTTTGTTACTTAGATACTTCGTTACGTTTTTTAATATTTTATGCAATTTTTATATCAAAAAAATCGCCTCTAATACTAAAATATACATATATTTTTTTTATATTTTGTTCCCAAATAATAGCGATATCAAAACATATAAAATCCAAAAACTTCTCAGTGATTATTACCAAAAATAGATTTTATCCCTCAAGTATCACGGGTGGCTGCGTCGCGACTTTTTCCCTATTTATGCACTAAAATGCTTGTATTTCATAAAATACTTCGAATTTATTTATTTCGTAAAAATATATAGAATCTAGAATAATTACTCTTTCTATTAGTCTATTTATTATTTGTCGTTACATGCTTTTTGTATTAGAATTTTTTTGAAAACCATAATTTAAGTATATTCTGTGGCGGGTAGTTCTATGTAAGTCGGTACCGTCTACCCTCGACGTTAATAAAGTAGTTGTTATCCAAGCTCGGTCGTTTCATTACACTACAAGTTCGATTTTAAAAAGGGAATATATTTATATCCGGGAACCACGTGAGTCAAGGTGAAAACAGAAGCTTTTCAAAATAATGCTTTAATTTTCTCGCAATACTTAGAATTTCGTAAAACTGTAATTGTCTGTAATAATATTACAAATTCAAATGAGTGGAATTAGCTGCCGGAACGATTTCATTACGTTGCCTTACAGTTTCGATACATTTTACGCACTCCGTATTACCATAGTAGTTAGTGATATCCTTTCGATGGGCACGCTTATTTTCTATTTCGTCAATAGGTAGGTACTTATATTTGTAGGTCTGTTAGACAGTTTAATAACATGTCTTGTTTTTACAGGATTGAGTAACATCATAGGCATTTTTTGCAGGAAGGGATTCCAATTAAACTTTTTTATTTTATTTGAGTGTTGGTACAATTGTTTATTTGCGATTGGTTTGTGTTGCAAGTTGCATTATTGTTGTATTGTCTTGTCCAAGTCGAGGCAGAATTTATTTTCTTAATTTTTCGGGTTTTTTTCATGAGAGAAGATGGCGGTACATTACTAGTTAGGTACTACATTCTTTATTTTAGGCACCCATTGCTGCATTTTAATATTAGATACGAATTAAAATACAAAATAAAATGAGCAAATGAGCGGCGAAAATAGTATACACTCACTAATAGGTACATCTGAATAGACTCGTCAGCTGCAGCTGTAGCCCTTTCAACCTTGTGCTGGTCTAGCAACCTAAGGTTGAAAGAAATGGATGAAATGTTCTGCAGTGCAGTGAAATAAAATTAATAAGAATAGTTTTATGTCAATTTTATACATACGATTGTTAAGTCACAGTTGTCAAATCAATGTCAACGTTATTCAAAGATGTTTTTTTACGTGAATTATTCAGCATTTAAAATCGAATTTGTCGTCTGGCGGTATGCCGCGGCGGTCGGTTCGTTGATCCCGATTGTTTAAGTTTTTGCCATGGAACGAGACAAACCACCCGCGGAAACGAAAATAGGGTTGACAAAATAAGAAAGCCCAAAGAGCCCAACCAGTTATTTTGTACCTACGTTTTTACCACCTAGCTGATAAATAAGTACATAGGTTGCATGTCAAACATTTTTTTTTTAAATTCTAGACACGCATAATATTCTACGTATAAAAATAAAACATGAGGTAAAACTAACAAAAGTTTACCATTACATAAAAACAAACAAGAGATTTCTCGAAATAGTGTTTGCACACGTGTCTTGCAGATCAAACACTGCCTTAGTAAAGTACACAGTAGGTAGTGGAGGAATTCTCACCCAGCTAAATAGCATGTAAATGTATTGCTTTTCTACGTGACAGGCATTTTATTGCTTTGTAAAACAAAACGCGTAGACGATCTAAGACAATAAACCACCAAGTGTGAGTCGACTCACACACGAAAGGTTCCGTACAATAAAAATCAGGTAAATATTTCAAAAGACATAAAATTTTCGGAGACCTCTATAATTTTTCAAATTTATTATATTTTTAGTTTTTTTTTGTTATTACAGTTGAAATGTTACTTATTTACAGCCTTGATAAACAATGAGCAAAAATGGCCAAAAAACACGTTTTTTTGCAAGGAAGCCTTGACAATTTGGATATTTATTTTATTTTTATTATTTGCTGTTATAGCGGCAAGAGAAATACACATTTTCTGAAAATTGTTAGACGGACGGACAGCGGAGGGTTAGTAATAAGGTTCCGTTTTCCCCCTTCGGGTACGGAACCCTAAAAAGCATCGTAAAAGTTACCGAATATTTTAAATAATTTTATGTTCATTTTTAATTAACATTAACCACAAATCGACAAATGTGGTATCAATTTCTCCGAAATAGTTTATTTCACAATTCATAATTCATTTATTGTTTGTGAATCAGGTAATTTTACAGTCGGTACATAAGAGTTATTTTAGAGCACTGAATTCTGCCGCTTAGGCGTACAAACATTTCATTACACATGTGAAAACTTACTAACAATCAGAACGTTTTTATTTGACTTAAAAGCATGCAATTTTATAATTTATTTCCAATATTATCCCTTCTAATCAATGCCAAATTATAAAATTTAATTTAAAATAAAATAGTTAATTAATTAATGTCAGCTCTTTTAGTTTAAAAATAAATAAATTAATGATCATTTCATAACAAGTTCAAGTCATTTACGAGTATATATGAAAATTTCAAACAATACGGTAAAAAATCATTCACTGTATATTAGCTTTATCAATTAGAAAATTATTAAGTTTTGCACTAAATTGGTTGCAGGACAAATCACGAATAACTTTTGGGATTTTGTTAAAGATTTTTGGTGCCATACAAAACACACTTGAACGCAACAACTTTGCTCTGCATGGCACATTGCGTAGTCTGCCCTCAGAACGGCTTCCAATTGCAAATTCTTGAAACAGGTCGGGGTTATTTTTAACAAAAACTGCAACTTCGTAGATGTATAGACACGGAAATGTTAGTAGTTTTTGTTCAATAAAGTGACTTTTACAGGAGTCGCGTCTCCGTAAACCACGAATAGCCCTTAAGCAACGCTTTTGGGCTTTGAATGCTTTAAGGCTGTCAGTCGAGTTACCCCAAAACATGATGCCATATCTTAAAATTGAAGACACGTTTCCGTGATAAGCAGTGAGTAGGGTGGATAGATTAGATATTTGACTTAGTTTAAAAAGAGCAAGAGAATTGTTTCATGTAAATTCTGTTAGTCAGAAAACAAAATTATTGACAAAGAAAATAACAATTCAATAATAAAAACAAATTAGAACTAGTATTAACAATTGAAACAATTAAGCTAACTGCAGACTGTTGCAAACAATCTACAGGTAACTCAACTGATCCATATCAATACCAGTCGGAAGCGTACTCAAGACGCTGGCTGCATTGCCCTGCTGTATGGCAATGCTGATGCGCTGCGCTAGATACCCACCAGCTCACGGGTCACGCGTCGCGTCGACCAGACGCTCAGATAACTTTTTAAAAACCCGGAGAGCCTCGGTAAAAAATATATAAATTAATAAAAAAATTACTTAAGAGTTTCCTCCTTATCTTGACGACAATTAAAAAAAAACCACAACAATTAAAAAACATGTTAATGATAATGAACGGCGTTTTAATACCGTTTTGTAATAAATTATAATTTAAATGGAACATGTCAACATGCCAACACGTCATAAAGAAGGTTTGACGCGGCACGCCCCTCGATCTAACGATAAAAACTAGCCGATCTTTGATCGCGGGTAAATGTCGTATCTTTTGTGGCGAGGACGCGTTTGTGAGATCTTTAGACATGATTACATGATGCTTTTAAAACCATCTTGTTGCGTTTGAAAACTGACGATCATTTTCATAAAATTTTTCTCCCGTTCGTAGACCCGTATTATGAAAGCTTGCTTAGTCATAGATCTATACTTGAGGTGACGTGTTAGCCATATAATGCTGGACAATCCACACAGCATCATCTAGCCCCAAGCGTAGCAGAGCTTGTGTTATGGGTACTAGATGACTGATATACTTAATACAATACGTTATATAGATAGATATTTTTTACTATAGAAAATACCCTGAACAAATATCTGCAGATCATACAAACATTTGCCCCGAGGCGGGAATCGAACCCGCAATCTCTAGCGTCGCAGGCAGACCTTCGCCCGCCGCGCCACATCGATCGTCTGTATATACGGCGCTCATTGGCTGCATTTTGATTACGAGTAAAAAATAAAAGAAAATTAACCAATGAGGGGATAAAGTAGTATGAGAGATTCGCTCTCGAATACATCTGAATTGACCAGTAGATATTATGATACCGGGATTGCCATTTATACCTACGTATGCTAACTTTAGGGTTTAAGGTTTCACTGGCATCAACAATTTACGTAGTTGACAATGTTTCTGAAGACCTCGCGTGCAATGTCGAAGTCTGCTTTTCTACTATCAAATGGGTTCCTATAATAAATTGCTTACGAGGGAGACAGACAAAGAGCATCCAAATTACTACAAATTAAGACATGTATTGGGATGGCTAAGAAAATCTGGGTAAAATACGTAAGTGGAAGCCCTAAAGGCCTAAGGTAACCGGTCAGAATACCCACAGTCGCAGCCCCGCAGGCGCGGGCGCCTCTCGCGGACACTTGAACTTGGGGACTTTAATCACGGTCGCGCGGACCGCTTCATCTGGAAATATAATGATTGCAAGGACATTCTTTGAGGAATGTTGACTCAGTTTCACATACAGTTCTATAAGAAATATAGGTTAATTTGTACCTACGTAGGTAGCTATTTACTGATGGCAGGCTCTACAGTGAAGTAGGATGCCAAGATTAAATCATCTGCTCAGTTTACATTTTTAACCGACTTCAAAAAAAGGAGGAGGTTCGATGTTCAGCTGTATGTACGTTTTTTTTCTGTATGTTCGTTGATTTCAGCGTCAATTAAGGACCGTTTATGAAAATTATTTCTCTATTGTACTTATAGAGGTAGATAATGATCCCGAAGTGGTCCCATAAAACTTTATTCCCAAGGGATTTATGTTCAGTATTAATAAACTTAAAAACAATATATGTAAAATTAAGAAACGAGTGTAAACCGTTTCTAAGTTATTCCAATTAATTAATAAATGCTAAAAATTTCACACGCATCATCTATCCATAAAACTTAAACGGTAAAAATGAAATATTGACAAAACGCAAATCCACAAAGGACACAAAACGAACAAACTAGAAACACTGCAGAGCCTCACAAGTAACCTTGCGGAAGGCCTAGATACCGCAGCGTACCGCCGCCGCGCGCCGCGCTCACTCCGGCCTCAGATATCATCTCGCGCGAATATGGCCAGAGAGATTACACGTCCGCATACCAGGGCCAAGAGCACCGAAACGGTTAAATTAACAAAATGGCTAATTAAGAAGGTTCATTTAAATTATAAATACAAAAAAACGAATCTTTCATTGGATATCACTATAAACTCAGTGCAACGTGTTTATAATTTGTCGTCAGTTATTATAATGCAATCAGAAAATTTTTAAACACACGTTGTGGGACAATGACCAGAAGGAACGCGTCTGATTTGTATTTTATGTTTCTTTTTACATTATGTCTTCTTTCTTTTGCATTATGTCCAATTTGTGTACTACATTTAGATCTTGTGTCTGAAATTAAATTTTAATTACTTATTATTTAAAATTATTAGACAACCTTAAGCGCGCGGAAACTTTCGACGAGACGTGCAAAATGTAAATGCCTTTCAGCGTCAGTCAGATGTTTTATTAATACAGAATTACAATCATTCTGACAACCTTGAATCGCCGGATTTTAAAGAGGACAATAACCTTTAATGCGAATTAAAATTGTATAACTTGGCGAACGACTGTGAGGAGTGATTAATTATTTGGATCGAATTAAAATTATTGCTACAATTAGCAAAAAAATTAAATCTAACTTTAGCAACAATTTCAAATTGGCATTAAGGTCAATAAGAAACTTGGCCAGTTTAGTAACACAAAGGTTCTTATCAATGTTTAAATTAACGTGCTACTAATGATTTCCCTTATAAATAAAAAATGCTGGACAATTCACACAGAATTATGTAGCCCCAAGCAGCTTGTGTTTAAAAACACTGAATAAAAACAATTTATGAA
This sequence comes from Eupithecia inturbata, assembly GCA_963662085.1. Classification (NCBI taxonomy): domain Eukaryota; kingdom Metazoa; phylum Arthropoda; class Insecta; order Lepidoptera; family Geometridae; genus Eupithecia; species Eupithecia inturbata. Next base: position 563,814 of record OY759196.1, on the reverse strand, counting down.
ACACTCAACAAAATGTCACACTTTGGTATTACCTTGACGCATTGGCCCTTTGTTGGTAACAAAAGCCAACAGCAGAAGATTATTTACACCGTAAATAGAAATAGAGAAATGTCCAAACAAATTCTATTGTTCCCTTGTACAGCGCAGCTTGCATAACAAGACAATGAATGGAGGAAATAAAACTAATTGTAGTGTTTTTGGTAACCATGGGGAGTTCATCGTAGTTTCCTTAGAATAAGAACTTGTCATGCCTCGTTTCATGCACGTGATTATCCTGAGTTTTGATTGTAATTTAATAAATATTGCGTTATTGCTGTTATTAAATTAATTTTGACATACAGTTCATAAATGTACTAAATCAATTCATAAATGTACTAAATCAATTGTTATTAATAGATTACCAATAATATTACAGCGCTCCTTGCTGTTGCAAATATCTTATAATTCGACTCTTAAACTAAATTTATAGTTCCCTACTATATTTTCGATTATTTTTTATTTTAATAAATAATGTAATCAGTTTTAAACCAGAAGCAACGAAACTAATTAAGTTACCCACATGGTGGTCATAATAAGCGTATAATGGCTATGGTCATTTAATTTCGACCCTGCGTGTCTGGCCACAATTGACCCAAGGCTGACAGAGGGTTAACTTTTTGAGGTACATTGTAGGAAGGATGGTCATTATGTATGTATGTAAGTAGTTACTTTTTCTGAATGACTGATATTATTATTACCTACTTATTTCATTTTCGGTCTCGGTTTAAAGATGTTGTACTGAATATAGTACATGAAAAATATGTTTCACTGATGTTCTGACTTTTCTAAATAGGTAATAATTACATCAAATATACAGAGAAAAACTAAAAATACCTGAATAAATACACGCTCTGTCACAGCAGATATATAAAAAAAAATAGTAAGCAAGTTCATTACTATTAGCAGAGGGATGTTTAACTGATTCATATTTTCCCAGAGAAAATGGAACGACAAAATGACTGAATGCTTGACAGCTACGTCAACCCGTCAGCGGAACGTCATCCATTATATCTTGACAGCTGCAGTAAATGCGGGTAGTTGCCGATTACAAGATTATTTCGTTGATAATGACTAAATCATGCAAATGAGGCAATTCGAACCAAATTATTTGAATTAAAAGACAAATACCTAAAATTGTAAATTAATATAGTAACTAGCGTATATGTATTAGGTACCTACCTACCCTACCAAACTAACACATTTACAAAAGGCTAAATATTTGGTTGTTTATTAAGGATTAGGCATGGCAGTTACATTGAGATAATCATGATTTCACCATCGATATTTAAACTTATCTATCCATCTAAAAATTACGGCCTTCACACGTCACAGCTAAATAAGGAGTCAGCCTCACGAGAAACAGTTAATGCGAACAAAGAAATAAACAAGTAGATAACCTACCTATTATTTTGTAACTATGAACTCATAGGCAATGACACAAAGTAGGTAAGGCAATAAAAAAGTAGTTTCGGCTTCCTCAAAAGGCAAGCAATCAGCTGAGTCGCCTCAGCATGCCATGCCGCGGCCGGTAGGTACACTCACCTAACAAAACGCATGAATGAAGTCCATGCGCTTACGCCGATCGTAGTAAATCCATTGACAAGACAACAAAACAAAACACTATCCACAACACTGCACTCCGTGAGATTCGCTTAGAGTCCCGTCAAAGTCAATAAACGTGGGAAATTGATTTTGACAGGTCGATCACTCGCGCACAGGTGTTTTGTTATTTTTATTTTTTTATTTTTTAGTGGACACGCTGTGTTCGCTCATGCAGCCGCGAGGGACTGAGTAACGGCCCGTGCCTTGCGTAATGTTAACGGCATGGCATAGAGTAGTGATTGTGTACAGTACAGAGCGAGCGACATCTGTGAATAGAAGGAAGGTAAATAATTAGCTAGCTCAGTGCATGGGAGCGATGCGATTTGGGTCGGCTAATGTTTATTGAATACGGACTAGCTGCTAACCATTTTCAACTAGGTACTGATGTTTGAGTTGACTGTGAGATATAAATCTCACATCTAACATGATGCATTGTTTGATACTAGCCTCCTTTGCTTTGTAGCGCCACTGAAACTCATGTGTTCAGAGTTCAAACTGTTTAAATATGCCGAAACTAGTACTTATGCTCAGGTCACTTATTGAATCTATCAACACCTGAAAGCGACTCACCTAGGTCTGGGTTTTCGACAATATGGCCTATACTCAAGTGTGCAACTATCCCTTCTTCACCAATTCGATTTCGCCTTAGATAGGAACCAATTTGAAAGAGAAATAATATTCTGTCGTTCCCCTCAAACAATGCCCAATTTACCCAATAATGCGGTGTGTTTCGAAGTAATCTATGCGGCTATGGCTACCCGCGCGCCCACACTAAACGTTCGACATGTCGCATACTACAATGGTCATCTAAATCACTCGACTAACTGACTACAACAAACGAGGCATTTACTAGATTGTTGCTGACTGTATCCAAAACACCTAAAGCAACTTTATTGCTTTTTTTTTTGCGAAATTGTATTTATCTCCTTTTGTCTACTGGATACCAATATAATGCGAATACTTTCTCCCACCAACCAACCCACTAGCTATTAAAAACTCACAAGGTCAACATTTAAAAATAAATAATGCTGCACAATTCAGACAGCATCATCTAGCCCCGAACTAAGCAGATCTTGTGCTAAATAAAACGTCAAGTGCGAGTCGCACTCGCACACCGAGGGTTACGTATAATTTTATTATAAGATGTTGTTTGTTGCCGCATATAATGATTTTAGGTCAACGGGAGTAGTTACCCTATAGGTTTGGTCCCTGGCGAGTTTTTTTATTTGTATAAATTAAAAATTCGTGGTTTTCGTATTTTTCCTTAATTTGTGCTTGACCTTGCTTCTTGTGAAATTTCACGATAGTTGGTCAACGGGAAGTACCCTATAGGTTTTATGTGCATGTCTCTTGAAAACTGGCTGAAACTTTTGATTGCGTTGACTAAGAAGTTTGATTTATATCACGGCTCCAAGAAGTTATGGTGGTATTTGATGTTAATTTCATCTCGATACCTCCTCCATGCATTCCTGAGAAAAGGGGGTTGACAGACGGATAGACGGACAACAAAGTGATCCTATAAGGGTTTGTTTTGAGATACGGAACCCTAAAAATACATATTCTCTACGTTATTTATAGTTTAGAGAACATAATTATATTATCAGTTATCTAGAATCCATAACACAAGCTCCGCTTAGCTTGGTGATGTGTGAATTGTCCAGCATGATTTTTTTATTTATTTAATTTGAGGTGCAGTCAGAATAAAATGTTCAAGAAAACAGTGACCCTGACACTGACAGCTGAAAGTTTAATATTTTATGTCAACCTAACATTTCTTAGTAGAATGACAGAATGTTACCATAAGAAACCGTATGTGGTCCACGGGAGCCGCTGTAAATGCGCATTTTTAAGTGAATAATCACCGGATTGCAATTTAATTATAGATATTAATGTTAATGTTGCGTTATTATGATTCATGGTGGGTTCTTGTTGGGATGGGCAATTACAGATAAGAAAATGGGCTTTTGTAAAATTTACTTGGGCTAATTTGACCCAATGGCTACGGGTAGGTAAGATTGAAGGCATATTTTTACTCACATAAGTAACATTTTTATATTATTATGATAAGACCTGTTTAAACCTACGCACTAAGCGGTATTCGCTACCCAGATCGGTAGCGGTAAGTTTCACCGCCCCTCTGGGTAGCGTATACCGCATAGGGGGTATTTTTTATCGTTAGTGAAAAAGTAAGGAACTCTATCTTACCTGCGTTAGTCAGGGTTTACGACTCGTAAATATAATCCCTAACTAGTAATTTAGCCTTAGGTGCTAGGAATATCCAGGTAGGCTCTGCACATACTATAAGACCATTACAATATACTTGGAGCTTCCGTTTTCACTAAGGTAACCAATTTTAGGATCGTAACTTTTTTACGTGGTGATAAAAGAGCCTCTTTATAGAGGTCATCCTGATGTTGTTAAACACTACCTCTATACATACATACTTACTTATTAAAAATGTGGAAACCTAGCTACGGCTTTTGGCTTCGCACTCGTTTTTTTTAATGTGGCGTAAATTATGTGCTTACTCAGGCAGGACCCAATCGGTGGCAATTATGTGCTTACTCAGGCAGGACCCAATCGGTGGCAATTATGTGCTTACTCAGGCAGGACCCAATCGGTGGCAATTATGTGCTTACTCAGGCAGGACCCAATCGGTGGCAATTATGTGCTAACTCAGGCAGAACCCAATCGGTGGCAATTTTCATTATAATCCGTCCGGCCTTTAGCTAACCGAACGAGATCATGTCGCGCAATGGCGACACTCAGTCTCAGGTCTTATTCCTATCGATTTTAATCTGAGCCCTCGATGTAACTGGAATTAAACTGAAATGAACACTATTTTTTAACTATAAATTTAAAAATGATTGACAAGAACTGTCGAATCATTTAAGTACGAAGTACTGTCGATATCTTAAGTGTAAAAATATATAAAATTCACGAATTAAAATTTTGATTGCTCATCTACTTGACAAGGAAGCTAAGAGCCGCCAAAAACAACGTTACATTCTTGTAAGCTGTGCTGAAGGTCGGCAGCCTGAGGTCACGGGATTGAGGCTCCGCCTGCCTCATTGCTAATGAGGCAGGCGGATTGATGTGGTGTGACCTCGGCAGGCCTCATCTTACTTTATGTGCAACTACTCAAGTACCACTAAGATGACTGATTTCATCTGACTGCGGCGCTTAAGGTTTAAACGCCTGAAGCGTTTAAAAAAGGTTTAAAAGGAAAAACAAAGGCCAATTTTCTGAGTTGTGAGTCGCGTAAAATGAGTCACTTTACACCAAAGTCTTGTGCAATGTGCATATTGTATTGTACATGCCACACGGCGGCGCACAATTGATTGTCATTTCTGTTGAAAGTACGCATTTTACGCGACTCACAAGCTACTCGAAAATTACGCCCGTGTGGCCGCAGCCTAAGTTCTCAACAATTTTATCGTAAGTGGGTTCAATTTAATTTTGTCTGCCTGCATGGATAAGTCAGTTGGCACCACTTTATCTGATATACCAAAATTGGAATACCACACTCTTTCAAACATTGAAAAATTATTCCTAAATCTTAACAGATCTTCAATTACCAACCTTATTATAAAAAAATATTCTATATAGGTTCATTGAGTGAATTCAAACGCAAGACCGTATTATTTTAAGCGTGTAAATATCAGAAATATTTCATCTAGCGTGTTTCCAGAGAAAACACAGGTGAAGCCGATGTTTTACTTACGGATCGAGTGTTTGAGCTGGCTTCCTGCCGAACATACCTGCAACAAAAGTAAAGGCTTTTGTAAGTTTACTATATAAAAGTGCCTCAAATAATCATTCGATTGTTTTGAAAGAACTAGAAATCTACTTCGAATCCCTTAGTTTCAAATTGTTCTCTAAGTTTTGCGGGATAAATATGATCCCTTGGGATACAATTCAGGAACACTTCAGGATAATTACCTTTGCAATAGCGAAATAATTTTCAAAATCGGTTCTAATTGAAGAAGAAATCGACGAACACACAGAAAAAAACATACCTACAGCCAAACATCGAACCTCTTCCTTTTTTTGAAATCGCTCAAAAAATGAGAGTTATCAGTTGGTCAATTCAGATGTATTCGTGAGTGTATCACTTATACTACTTTCGCCGCTCATTGGTTCATTTTCTTTTGTTTTTTCGTTATCAAAATGAACGGCGAAAATATTATAAATACTCAGGAATAGGTTTATCTGAAATGACCAGTTGGTTCCCAGAACACAAACTTGGCTAAGGGGCTAGATGATGCTGAGAAAAAATGTTTACTTTGGTTTATGTGAATATTTTGTTTTACATATAACTATTGTTTCCTATGAAATTTGTGAAAATTCAGCGTATTTAGACAACAAACTTATCTTCATGTTCCGCTGTCTTACCAGAACTAAAAGCCAATATTCAGTAGACTAGGGTACCTACTACAAAAAACAAAGGTTTAGCAAAGAGTATACCAACACCTATATTTTTTGTGTCAACAGTCAACTATCGATAGCCAAACGAAGAAAATTAGGCACGAAGAATAGTTCCGATTTCTAAATTGAAATCTGAAATTGGGGTCGTCATAGATATTAAAAAATCCCGATACTCAACCATGGCAATATTTATGGGCCCCACAAGCGAGAGGTAGAAACAGCACAAACACTGGCTTATCGATCCATCTTGACACTATTGCTGAAAGCCTCGCGCCCGCAGAGTACACAGGGTGGAGGCTGCTGGCTGCTGGAGCGGTGAACGTGGAATGACGTGGATTGATGAAATAATATACTATGGCCTCAGGTTTATGTTATAAAGACAGACTTTGTGCATACCTAGGTATTTGTCTATTTGCCGTCCTAAAAATAGTTTGCTATTGAAGACTGTTTAACGGTTTTAGTGTCATTAGTTAGTTCCTTTAAAGAATCGCTAAGATATACTGCGACGAGCTCTACAAGAACCTAAGCATTTCTCTAGCATCCCATAGAAATCAAAATTGGGTTGTTTTAAAGAGAATACCAATGGATAACAAGTTTCATTGGGGTGCCATGATATAATATGTCTTCTAGTGAGCGCTTGCTGTTGTTTTGTATCCCCTTTATATCGTTTGGTGCTAACGTTCAATCGTTTGGTGTCGACTTTGTGATTACTTCGTGTCATTTTCTATCTACTTTATATCGTTTCGTGCCTACTTTGGGTCGTTTTCTGCCCACGTTACGTCCGTCGGTGTTTGGTGGAGCGCGCGGCTAAGGCGCTAAGCCGCGGCACGACACGGAAAGGCTCTCTGCAGGTGCGTCGTCCTGCTTCGTCGATATACCACTCAATTCGCTAAATTTTTATAATGCTACGTGGCGCAGTGGGCGAAGGCCCGCCTGAGATGCAGAAGGTGCTGGGATCGATTCCCGCCGCGGATCTCAGGTTGGTGTGATCTGCTAATGTTTATTTCGGCCGCTCTGTTTTCTAACAGTGTTTTGGTACCGAAAATGTAAACACTGGCTACTTCGGGGCTAGACACAGAGACCAGCCATTGGTATCGTGCCATTGGTAACGTGGTGCTTGATTTTATCAACGTATGCAATCATGTTAAAAAAATTTGATGAAGTCTAATAAAAAACGCGGCCTACTAACTCAAATTCGCTATCTAATAAATAAATAACTACCGAAGGTATAGTACAATCAATAATAACTTGGACCACTCAGTAGCACCTTACTAAAACAAACATTGGGATAGCAAAAAGGTTCCAAAAGGAGGGAAAGGGCGATTCGTCCAATCAAAAAAACACGAAGAAATTCCTCAAGAGGGTACCTACATTGATTAATGACTTCTGGATATTTCGGTAACAGCGGAAATACTGACGGTCGTATCAAAAGTAGGTACGTCTTTAGTTAAAAAAAACTTTTTTAGCTATCGCTTTATTGCCGTGAGTCTTTGCACATGACGCGTCATCGTTTCGTTTATAACTTTCAGTAGGCCAAGCACAGGGATTGTTCTCTAGGGTAGAATAGACAATAATGATATCGCATCATCATACATTGCGTACATTATTGAAATTGAAACTCGACTCGACTGTTAAAATCAAAGTTCACTTTTAAAAAACGTTTTATGTCTCTTCTAATAGATCACTAAAAAACAGGGTTGCCTGGAGCCATGACCCGTCTTGGTGTATTATTTTTTGCTAGGTTTCGCAGCATCGAGTTGCCAGCTCACTGGGTTATAATAGGTATAGCTTTATCCATTTTAGTTGTTTAATTATCTATCAGTAGGTTTATATCCATTTTATTTTACAAAGTAAGACACGCACCATTTACATACTATACATATTATTTGTATTAAACTATATTATTTACTATTCACTCATAGATCACATAACAGTACTTACTGTAATCATAAGCCTCACAGGGTCTTGTGACTATAATGGTTTCGGCAGAATATCAGCGCCTATCTACTATTGAGTGGTAAGGTCAGGCATTTATGCTGAGCCGAGACCTTTTTGCTGCTGTAACACTCAGCCCAGTCTACTTTTTGAAAATATTTTTGTGTAATTGTTTTTGTCGTAATATAAGTTAACTATTTTTCAAAATGTATTTTTATATCTGTTTTGTATTTATTGTGTGAGGTGTTTGAGCAGCAAATAAATGATTGTAGGTATATGTCTATGTCTATGAAAAAATTTAGTTAAAAATATAATTTACGCATTCGATGACAAAGTGGCGTAATTTTTCTCTATTCTACCCTAGGCAACAATCTCCGTACTTGCCCTACAATAACTTGATCGCAAGTAGCGAGCTCAAAAGTGGTTACCTGACAATTTTTTTTGGTCTTAGCGAGACAAAAGGGCACAGAGAGTTTTTTAGCTTTTAGAGTCGAAGGCCTAGATCCACCTGAGTTCGTTGTGCCACCTAAAAAAACTTAATGATTATTTCGGTCTGTCTCTCCTGGAGTCCCGGATGGATCTTAGATTTATCAGCTTATTTATTTTGCCGTTTGCAGCAGCGACTAGATTAGACCTTGAATTACATGGCCGTGGCAAGACACGGAGGTCCACTCCCAGCCCACGTCCGTCAGTATCGCAGTAATCACCATTATTACTAGCGCACGCCCACGGGTTGACGTGGACTATTGGTTGCGTTATACACTTGGACCCAACGGCTCTAATAAACATTGCATTAAAAAAAATCTTTGTGTCTATGGTCTTTAGAATATGTGGCCTGAGAATGAAAAAAAACCAAGAAACTGTGAAACAAACGAAATCACAAGCCGACAACTTTAAATGACCAATCAACAATGCAAATTCAACGTGCTTTATTTCCTTTAGACCTTACAGGGTTCTTGGACACGTCACAAAATTCAATGAGTCAACTAAGTTGAAGGCTGATGGTTCTTTAATCACCTTTTTGTCGATGTACCTACCAGTGATAATGATGCTAATTAGGTATAGGATACGGAAGGCCAAGTTGTTACCGATCTGTGTGCAAAATTCCATCCACACCAGTACAGTAGTTATTGCGTAAGAGTGATCAATGTTTGGTTTGAGAAGTCTTCATTCACAAAGTGTGAAATACTTTATTTACCAACAACTTGTCTTATCACAAGATCGTAAGGTTTCAATTACATTAGCTACATTCTTATCTCAATGTACTAAGGCTTAAATTTCAGTAAGGTGGAATTTAGGTAGTAAAAACAGGTTGTGAAGCAATACAGTCATGTGGGCGCATCTCCGTTATCCGGGAGTCGAACCTGCTACGGTTGCTTAATGCCTGCCCACGGCCAGCGCTGGACTGGCATGTCTTCGGAATGTGGTCTTCGATTTGAAGATTGATATCAAATATCAATAACTCAACCAGTTGTCTAAGAAGATTTTGGTTTCTTTTTTAATCACGATGATTTATTGATTAGCTAGTTTAAATCCATGCAAGTTGACTTATAGAGGGTGTACCTACCTACTGGGTCTTAGCTCTAACTCCTCCGTCGTTAGGGGCCATCCATAAATTACGTCATACCGTACATGGGGAGGGGTCGACGAAGTGTGACAATGTGTGACAAGGGATGGGAGGGGTCATAACTTTCGTGACGTCACATTTTAAAACCTTTTTAATCTAGGTATTCAAACGCGAGATTTTATAATTAACGAGAATCTTTTGTAATTTTTTCTAATTGTCGATACTTTTTTTCTTAAAAATATTAAAATTTAAATAAAACTAATTTTGATGTCACATTAGGGGGGGCAGAGTATCACAAATTAATGTGACCGGCTGTGACAAGGACTGGGGAGGGGGTCCAAAGTCATGAAATTCGTGTGCCTTAATTTATGAATGGCCCCTTAGCACGTATTCGTGCACGGCTAAACATGGCTCAGGTTTTCTCTTCCAAGGGGGTTTTCCCATAATCACCACGTTTGGCAAGCGGATTGGTGACCGCTGAGAAGGCGTTTAAAATACGCAGAAGGAAGCTGCCGCCCTTCTTACGTTCCCTTAGTCAGCTCTTACGACATTCACGTGCCTTCTTCTCTCTAAGAAGGCCGAATTTAGTGGTAACCTGCTGGTTAATATACTTGAAGCCCAAAGGCTTAGTCGGCCGTATGCCGTTGTAGAAAACCTATGTTTTCTTTCTATTTTCCGGTGAAACAGTACCTAAAATTATGTTACAGCTCAGCTCACAAAATTATGTAAATAGGTACCAGAAATGACGTGTAGAGCCAGATTAATGCTAAATTCTAGCTAGATCTGTTCAGTCGGGCGTTTTCCACACACACACTCACACACCATAGGTACACCTGCCATTCTAGTGCGGTCAACGAAACCAATCAACTACATAGTTGAACGGAATGGAACTCATATTGCCTTCTGTTGTTTGACGACCGATGTGTGGCGCGGCGGGCGGGGGTCCGCCTGCGACGTAGGTGGTTGCGGTTTCGATTCCCACATTGGGGAAATGTTTGTATAACTAGACTAGCTAGAATTAATAAGTCATTTATAGGCCTAAGCATCAAATTATATAATAAATTACCAAACCACATAATAAATCAATCAATCAAGAAAATAATTTAAATAAAATTGTAAAAAACGTACTCTCATAAAAAGCTTACTACCCATAGTGATAAAGACTATCTGGATGACAAAAGGGCCTGGGTGCTCGGCACATTACATTAAAATAATTAAGCTGTATTTGTTTTCATAATTTTGTTGAAATTTTCTTTGTTAACAAATGTCTAGTAGATATCACTTTATCCCAACGAGTTGTGTTTAATACAATATAATGTACCTAAACATTATGTATGTACGCTATATTACGTATGTACGCGTTAATTAGGTACGCGATAAATACCCGAGAAATAATCTAAAATAATGTTAACAGATCGCAAAAGTTTAAAAAGTTTTATTGTACCTAAAGACATTGTAAAAATGTGTGTTTACCTAAGATCACTCCCTATGTAAAGCACCTACTTACAATAAACGATTTGAAACTTAAACTTGCAAATATTTGTTTAGGGTGTTCTGGGTATTTTCTAAAAAAATATCTATCTATGTATTGTATTGTACGTTAAGTTTATCAGTCATCTAGTACCCATAACACAAGCTCTGCTTAGCTTGGGGCTAGCTGATGCTGTGTGGATTGTCCAGCATTATTTATTTATTATTATTTATATGTTCCATAAGTAACGGATCGACAATAGTTGACTTGAACTATAGTCGATCCGTTACTTATTTTGGTAATAGTTCCAACCGAATCAACTAGCCAACTGTTTATAAACTTTCGCCTTTAGAATATTTTGGTAGTAAGATGGTACCTGTTTTACAACTTCTTGCTTCGAAATTAGGTATGCACCAAAAAGTTTTCAAAATAAGGCCAAGGGCTCTCTTATGCCCACGTGCCAATAGAGAGGCTCAATTTCCAAAATTATTTAAAACGATACTTTACCGGTTTAATTAACGCCCACGCGCATTCTTAGAAGCATAAATGAAAACGTAGAATTATGTACTAAGGTTTTTCGTAGCTTAGTTTGCAAAACCTACCTATGTATGTACCTCGGACGTTCTGAATTATTTTCACAGCTACCACCTACTAATGTGGGAGGAATTATCTACTGGTATACAAATATTAAAGCTTCCTAGGAATATAAAAAGAAATTGAGTTTTTTCTTTTAATTCAGACCGGGATCGGGGCCGGGCGGTCCGAGAGTTTGAGAGAGCCCCTTGCCGGACGCAAAAGGATAGTTTTAAAAAACGCGAAAAGTTAAATTTCTCGAATTTTGGTCTCTTATCGCTTTCTTGTTAATCGTTCTTTTGGCTTTTTGCCTGTTTTCAGCAAATAACGTCATAAAATAGAATCACTTTGTGTTAGGTATAAGTCTCCTTTTTAGTTACAATTAGAAGCATTTAATATAAGTATTTAATAGTAAGTGTTGTACAATTAAAATATCAAAATATGGAGGCTTGAGCCCTCGTGTCTAAACACAAGTTTAATGTAAGCTTAGTTAGAGCGAGGTGTCACTATCTCTTACACGTATAGGTACCCATAGTACTTTGTATGTAGTATATTCTACCTTCTACCTGTACCATTTTGTAAATAAATATCTTATTATTATTATTATTACTTTCGAGTTACCTTTTTCACTTTAAAACCAATGGTAGAGTCAGTAATCAAAACTAAATATCGGTCATACCGACGCGTCCGACACACTCTCATTAACATATTGAATGGCATGTGGGAGTAAATAGTTTTATTTATTTCCGGTAATTGGTTATACCACAGATTTTATAAAACGTAAATAAATAATACTGGACAATCCACACAGCATCATCTGTGCACGTAACATAGATAGCTTCTGCTTTGACGACCTCTGGGGCGCGGCGGGCGAAGGTCCGCTTGCGACGCAGGCGGTTGCGGGTTCGATTCCCGCCTCGGGACAAATGTTTGTGATAAATCTTCAGATATTTGTTCTGGATGTTTTCTGTGTATAACAAAAAATATCTATAAACATAATGTATTGTATTAAGTATATCAGTTATCTAGTACCATACATAAGCTCTGTTTAGCTTGGGGCTAGATGATGCTGTGTGAATTATCCAGCATTAATTTTTTTGTTTACTGTGTACATATTCGTAGATTGAATACCTAGCGACTACTAAGGGTTGCTCACTAAATGTACGTACCTAGGATATGTACCTATCAAAATAGACTGGCTGACCGAGTATGTAAATTCATAAGTCAATTAAAATTAAATGAATCAAGAGTAAAAGATAGTAGGTAAAGTTGTATCTAGATATCCGGGCAGGATTTTAGTTAAGTAAGTAAGCCTTCCTTGCGAAATACATTGTCATTGTATTGTATTTTTCTCCATTACAATTAACGTTAAGATAGTTATGTTATGGTACATTTCTGTTTTAGCAACCTATGGATGTGTTTTATTAGTGATCGGAAGTTGCAGCAGAGGGCTCTTCACTGAGCTATGCTCAAAGTGTGCGGCGACCATGGATTATGAATTATCTGGGACAAAGAAAAAATATCCTATCGTATTTAACATTTTCGTTAAACAAAGTAATAATGCAATGTTTCGTTTTATTAATTTAGTCTGTGGGTATAGTAGATAGCTGAAGTCTTATTTGATAGCCAATTTAGAAATATTTTATTTATACAAGTTTGCAAGCAGTGGGACACTAACGATTAATTAAAATTCTATAATAAAGATGATTGTGCACGACAGTGCCTTTTGTAACGTGCTACAGCGAACGTTGTTGCGTGTGTGTTATAGCGAAACTTTTCCATAATGACCAAACCCATGGTTACCGAACGTAACCTCATGCCACCATTATGTGGGAGATTCGACACTTGAACCATCGACGACTAGGGCCTCGCCCCGGTTTCACACGCCTTTTGTTCACCACTTTGTCGTGGGAACACTTTAGCACAGACCAAACGTATTTAAAATTTCTTATGAAAACATGCAAAGTAGATAGAGATACGAAGAAACTATTTCTCGGTATAAGATTCATCGTTCGTCCTCATCAGTGTCCATGAAGGTACCAGTAGCACAGCTGTATGAGTCGAAGACGTAATATGTAAGTAGATTGACATATTTTTCGAAGAAAACTTCTAAGTAAGCACTATATAATTGCAAAAGAAAGATCATAAGAAAAAACCTTAAAAAGCGCCGTCGCTAAGGCCGAGCCCACGGAGCAGCTGGCTGAAGCCCGTCTTCATGCTATCTACAGGCCTGCAGGTACTTACTGTGACTCTACATATTACTCTTTTTATTTTATTTATTGCATAGGACTGGATGTCCTCATCATGTGCTGGATGCGACAAGAGAAAAAACAAGTTTTTTTGGTTAAAAATGTTTTAAAAAATAGGTACCTATGATTCCCGACGTCACAATAAAATAAACATTTCAGTCAGTTTGTTCAAATTGTACCTACTTGTCCGTTTTTACTAAAAACTTTCTCAACCAAGATATAAAACCTATAATTAAACTCAACTCATATAGGCGTGAGATTAAAAGCATCCAGATAAACAGAAGATCAGGTCTTTGTTCCATTGTCTCAGCTGGAGCTGAGTAATCAGCTGACGGGCCCATGGAGGCCCAGTCGTGCGAGATATGCCCTTTAGAGCCCCTGCAACCCTGCGCCTGTAGGCGAGTAGGCGTCTACAGGCGCAAGGCATTGAGGGCGTATCTTGAGGCAGTGTAGCGAAGAGTCTAGCTTTTGTCTATTTGAGTTGAATACCGAGAATACAGAGGTAAATTGAATTGGTATTTATGATATTAATAGATTTGTTACCTACTGTGAATCTAGATAATTGAAAGATGTTTTTGTTGCCGCCTCGCCTCGTCGCTTTTGTATTTGTTTTATTAGTGCAATACATAATAAATAATGTATTTGTTGTATGCGCAACGAAATAACAATACAATTCAAGAGACAAATCTTAACTACGTGTTGTCTTTCCAGAGTGGCTTTGCCAGCGGCCTGGATGATGTGACTCCACAGCATCTAGAGGTATAGATGCTGATGTGACTTCACAGCATCTATAGATGGATGATGTGACTCTACAGCCCATATAAGACCCATAGCCGTGGGCACCACATACCGTCGCCTTGCGGCTAAAGTTTGCTGTCGGAAAGAAGCCGACTATCTAGGTGACTATTTTCGACCAATTCAGCTAGGCGAATATAAGGCCGCAGTACATTCCTTTCGTACATTTTTAGACCAAACTTATGGGGAGGTAATTCTGAAGGTAGACGTCAAAAACGCTTTCAATTCTGTAGACAGAGGCGCCTTGCTAAAAGAAATTAAAGACAAAATATCATTGGAAAATTCAATAGTTTGGCCCCCAACATAACAGTTGTAGATAAATGTTCACTTTGCCTCCTTGGTTCACCAATTCTGGATGAGTCTTTTCAGTCCTTTGTAGATGAGAAAATTCAAAATTTTAACAAAACTTCGGACAGACTGCTCAAAATCAATAGCCATATGGCTTTTACAATAATTCGGTATGGTTTTTTTGTAAGTAAATTTACTTATTCTTTGAGTTGTAGTCAACTGTGGAAACACAGCGAGCTCTTGGAAGGCTTAGAGAACATAGTAAATGGGTTTTGAATATCGATTTGGATGACAAGGCCTCCCTGCCTGTTAAATTGGGAGGCTTAGGTATACGCAAAATTTCAAGTGTAGCCCTTCCAGCGTTCCTGTCTTTCGTCTACAGAACTAGTCATCTTGTTTAGTCCCTCCTGGAATTTCATTCAATTTCATTTTTATACGAAGTTCGAATGGCTTGGCCTAGTGTTTGCCCTCATGCTGCTCCCTTGTGCTCATTGTGTGGGATGCTACATGCGTCGACACACTTGCGCCTTCCCATCTTTCGAGGACATCCGTGAGGGCTGGTGCGGCGGTAGATTCTCGTCAGAACCTACACAATTGCTCCCTTTGGGGTCGAGACCCTAGGTCCGCGGAGTACCGTGGCTCTCCGGGTTTTTAAAAAGTTATCTGAGCGTCTGGTCGACGCGACGCGTGACCCGAGAGCTGGAGAGTATCTGGCGCAGCGCATCAGCATTTCCATACAGCGGGGCAATGCAGCCAGCGTCTTGGGGACGCTTCCGACTGGTATTGATATGGATCAGTTGAGCTACCTGTAGATTGTTTGCAAAAGTCTGCAGTTAGCTTAATTGTTTAAATTGTAAATACTAGTTTTAATTTGTTTTTATTATTGAATTGTAATTTTCTTTGTCAATAAAGGCTTTATACTCCGTGTGATACTACTTCGTCACTCAGAAACATCTTCAAACTAAATAAAAAAAAACCGTATATTTGCGATACCATAAAGAGGCAAGCATACCAAACAAAACCTCACAAGTATTTCTAAGAGAAACCTTAAGATATGCCAATACCTACAGGGCGTATTGTTCAATAGGCACAATGCGATACGATATCAGAAGGCGGCCTTTGAAACACCCTGTATTTCCTCTCGACCGATGCTATTGTTTGCGAAAATATTTATTCTGAGACGTTATTTGATGGGTCCGGGAACGTG
The DNA here is from genome assembly GCA_963662085.1 of Eupithecia inturbata. Classification (NCBI taxonomy): domain Eukaryota; kingdom Metazoa; phylum Arthropoda; class Insecta; order Lepidoptera; family Geometridae; genus Eupithecia; species Eupithecia inturbata. The sequence goes on along the minus strand of OY759196.1, from coordinate 547,660 downwards.
GTCACCCTGTTCAAAATGAAGTGATAACGAAAAATATTCCTGCTAAATTTTAATAATGTATTATGTACCTTCTTGTTACTTGGTTTTTTTTTGACGTTATTTAAGATAGGTTTGTACAGAGGTAAATTAAATACAAATACTCAATTATAAAAATAATTTAGGTCAGGTTGTAGATAAGTGGGCACTCGTTCGTTATTGTCCTGCGCAAATGGCTAATCTCCGTGGTCCGTTGAGACGAGCCTGGCCTGGCAGTGCCTTCGAGTTTTTGTTAGTTGTCACTTAGACGTTGACGACCGGGCAGACAAACGGCCAAACCTATTCTTTGACTTTAGCTACGAAACTCTAATAAAAATAACAAACTCCGAACGAAACACGTGGAAAAGAAACTCCTAAGGGCGAAGTAAGAAAACTATTAATTGCTAGCAGTTTAATAAACCAGCGATTCTCTAACAATCACCGGGGCGCGGGGCACGGGGCGCAGGGCGCAGGGGGCGCGGGGCCGGCAAGTTCTAATAAGAACAACGTAGGGCTGCCGCTTACTAAGGCGGATATAGGTACACAAATAGTAAAAGCACTAAACCTAGCTAAAGCCATGTGCATTTATAACGAATTTGATCAGCAAGTTGGATTTATTTTTATACATTTTCTAATAGGTAAAAAAACGAATTTAGTCCCACACTAAGACACGGATCATCATTATTTAAATGTTGGTCAATTAGGTAGGGCAGGTACCTAGAGCACACAGCTACCTAACTTACTTAATAGTAGTTCAACGAACTGATTTTTTTTCTTCGAAAACAATATATTCTTGAACTGCTATGAAATTTAGTAAAACAATCACTTGTCTTCTGTTTCAGATAACGCTGTTATATTCCAGGGTTGCCACCATCAAGAAGCTTCGTTTCTAGTCGTCGAAACATCCCCGTTCCAAGTCGCAGCCCTAGGGCTCCCCGCTGTAAGTTTAGCTGCATCCTTCCTGAGATATATCAGGCGCTGGTTTCCGGCGCCGGTTCCTTTGCTGCCTTCCATTTCCATTCTAGGATTATTTCGGTTGCTTTTAAAAGTGGGGATGTTGTTGTGGGTTTTAGGAAATAAGTTCGTTCAACTTTGAATGTGGTAGCATGAACTGATCGGAATAGAATAAACCGCCAAGCGCGAGTCGACTCGCACACGAAGGGTTCTTCCGTACCGTAAAAATCAGGCAACTTTTTCAAAGAACATCACTTGTTTGGAGACCCCTTTAAATTTTCAGTTTTATTTTATTTTAAGTATTTGTTGTTATTACAGTTGAAGTGTTAAATAATTATAGAAAGTTTCATGTGTCTACTTATAGTGACAAAATATGAGCAAAAAAGGCAATAAAATCACGTTTGTTGTATGGGAGCCCCCTTTAATTTTGATATTTATTTGATTTTTATTATTTGTTGTTTTAGCGGCAAGAGAAATACACATTATCTGAAAATTTTAACGGTTCATGAGATAGAGCCCTGTGACGGACGGACAGCGGAGGCTTAGTAATAGGGTTACGTTTTCACCCTCCGGGTCCGGAACCCTAAAAACTAGGTAACCTATTTAAAATTTAATCAATATCACAAAGGTCAAAAGAAAAAAAAAAAACAAATTATCGCAACCATTCTAGATTCGAGTGTCCACTTTTAGGATTTAAGTTCCGCCTGAGCCTTGAAAGATTGCGGTTTCGATTCCCGGACATTTGCGAGCATCAACGGAAATCGATTACGACTTTCAGCGTATCAGGCGGCTAATAACTAATCCGTATCTTTAAATAGTTTCAGAATAAGCCAGTAAGAAGATAAACACGGCAGTTTAAATAGCAATGCTCAGTGTTGCATTCAGTTCGTGAAACTGACGGCAGATGGCGGCGCGCGCCGTGTCGGCCCAGGTGTGTCGCGCACAACTTAACTAACTCGGGAAACTCACAGATTTATTTATAAAGGGTAAGTTCGGGCTGGGAAGGCGAAGGTATTATGTTTTGACATGAAAAGATTAGGGATTATGTTATAAGTTTTTATTTCACCTACTCAAACTAACAGGCTATAGGTTTCTTCGTCGCTTCTTTACTTTAGTCTACATACCGAAGCGACTGAAATCAAAAATATCACTTTATTTCCGTGTCAGTGCTTAATTATTAAAAATTTGACCGTTTCTAACATTACATACATTACATTACATTTATTATATTTATGGAAATAAATAGTTTTTGACTTTGACTTTCTAAGATGGACACACTTTAGATTTATATACCGACCAAACCTTTTTTTTCCCGACTGCGCAAGAAGGAGGGTAACGATTTTTCGATTTAAAAAATCGAGAGATCATCCAACTTTTTATTCACAAAAGACAAAAGGCGGCTTCAATGAAAAGCCAAATCTTTTCCAACAGCTTCATTATTTTGTACGACTATACCCGAAAACCAATTTAGGCTGCAAAAGCTCAAAAACTCTGACACAAAATCTGCAAAATGTCCTGTACTTATTGCACTCAGAACTTTTTGGAAAAGCTCTGAGCTTAATTTGAATAAACTTTTTGGATAAACCTTGGTTCGGGTGAACTGCACTAGTATCTTCACGCACTAAAATTATGAATTTAAGTGCCTGAAGACCGATGAAGCTCATTTAAATTACAGAATGGACTAAGTATTAATTAAAGATTTTTTTTAAAAGCGTTGTTCTTTTTATTTTACGAAACTGTGTGCGTTACTTTCTGAAACTACGTAAAAAAACTATAAAAACCCTTTAAATGTTACCAACCCTGTATACTGGTCAGCTCTGGGCCATTTATTCTAACAAAGTTGAGCCATAAACAAACCCATTCAATATCCGACTCTATCACTATTCAGATAGCGTCCAAAAAACTTTAACTAAATTCTGAAACACAAAGCAATATTAAAATTGCACTATAAATCGTTGACGGTAGAGTTAAAAGTGCGCTGTGGTTTTGGAATTTCATAATTTTAAAGAGACTTTCGCATGGAAACCTTTTTCGAGTCATTTGCTACAAAAATAAAGAAATTCGCAGAATCTTTGCGTGGATTTTGCTTAGTTGGATTTTTGAAGACGCTTTCTAGGTTTTGTGGACCTTAAAATCAGATTTTTAGCTTTAAGAGTTTTCTGGCACTATTTCTTTAAGAGACTCATTTTAATTTTATAATATTTTTAGGAGCAATCTTAGTTGAAAAGTTCTATTCATTTGGCACGATATTTCAGGATTTCAACTTGAAAGTAGCTACCTACCTGTTGAGTACTACATATTTAAATTAAGCACCTATTTAAATAACGTAGGAATAAATAAAGCTGCTCTATTTAATTAGAGTAGAAACATGTTCAATACATTGAAGAGCCAGTTTCAAGGAATTCCTTTTCAATTTCCATCAATGTCTAAAAAAGCGTTTCGCGAGAATTCTCACCTCCCTAACATCTTTTCAGCGGCATCAATAGATGGTCAATCAGCAGACACCCTCATTAGGATGGCATCCGGAGATGAAACATCCTGTATCACTGTGTGTGTTTGTGTAAAATTACCTACTCTTGGACTGAAATCAAAAATATCACTTTATTTCCGTGTCAGTGTTTAATTATTAAGAATTTGACCTTTTCTAAGTGTACATTTATTGTATTTATGGAAATAAAGTTTTTAGTTTTTTTGAGTTTTTGACTTTGACTTTGACTCTTTATTAAAATGTAAGAGCAAAGTTTTTTGCCATTTCTGATTTTTGTAGAACTAACCTCATTTGGTCCATTATAAGTTTTTGATCACTAAAAGAAACAGGATCGATTGGCATCAAAAAAAGTTTTGTTTAAATAGCCCATTTTCTAGCTAACGATTTTTTTTTATTTGTGAATGGGGATGAAAATTCTCTTAAAAATATGGTCTTCTAAGACTATTTTCCTGTAGGTATGCCGGTTAATGTATCTCCCCTTACTGCCCTGGTCCAAAAAATCCACCCTGTACAAGTAGGTAGGTACACCACGCAGGTACATCAACATTATACAAGTAGGTAAACGTCACAGAACCCTAAAATATAAAGTTCGAGGAAACTTTTAGAAAATTACTGTGTTCCAATCTGCGGTACAAAGCTTATCTTGATCCATGTAATTTTCGAACCCAGACGGACGCTAACAGATGGATCCGTGGACCCATCTTCCGAGTGGAACCGTGGACCCATCTTCCGAGTGCCAAATGAAGGTATAATGTGTTGGAGTTTGCAGTTATTTTGGGTTTTTCTAATGTTTATTTCGCTCATTTGGGATGAACACCAAAAGGGTCCGATGATTAGACAGAAAATAAAGCGAGTTAAGGAAATTACTTTAGATCCAAGTACCTACCTTAGCAGTAAGTAATGTGAGCAAGAATATTTTAAGCGTAACCATACATACAGTACAAATTAGTGGTTGCCTATCCGTAACTTGCTGCCTCTGCAGTCGCGGCGTACGAATCGACACTTGCAACTCAGTCCGTGGATGCTAATACTAAGGACTAAAGGATATCCACCGGGAGCGGGCAGCAACGCCCTCTGCAGAGCAATTCTACCACCGAACTGCGAACCCTAACCCGCATGTCCAGCGTGGGGATTATGGGCATTACCTCCCGTTAGATAAAATACAATAAGCCAATAAGGCGCTTATTATAAAACACAAATTAAAATAACTACACTTGCATCACCTATGAAGCGAATTTCATGTACCAATATTCATGCCACCAAGGAGAACTCCCGGCAAATTACCCTCGTCCCAGGAGATCGCAGGCGTCTGATCACCTCCATGCAATTTAACTTGTACACTTAGGTACGTCAGCTCACGCATGAGTGCTGCTTGTTATTGTTTTGGTAAAGAGCTTTTTGGGATACGAATAAACTAAGAAATTATTAAAACAGCCCCAAATGTGATAAGAGTACCTACACGATGACATAAGCAAGCATTACCATAAAGGTTACTTTTAATTTTTTTTTCCTTAAAATCTCCTTTCCTCTAACATACACAATTCTCAGAGAATTGTGTATTTTATTAAAAATCTTTTCTTTCAGTGAGATCAGTGTTGGAGAAAAATATTTTCAGCAGGCCGCGCCGGGTGCTAGAAATCCTACAAATACCTGAATCAATAATTTAAACGTTAGCAAAGCTTTTACACGTTTAGCGCTTTTTCTTGGAACATTGTCATAATAATTTTATATTTTTTAAAGAAAAATCAAAGTGCCTAAGACAGAGACGCGAGCAATTCAGCAAGCGTCTTGCAACTCAGTTTAACTCAGTTCAACTGCTGAATTACATTTCCGTGCTGAATTACATTTCCACTTGAAATGTGCGAAAATGCATGATGTGATGTCCATATTAGGATCGTAAAATTTTCATAGCTTTCACCTGTCTACCAACCATCTTATTTTCATAGCTTTCTAGATTTGTTTTAGGAGTGAACTTTTTACCTCGTTTATTGAAATAATCTTCAGAATACTTAAAAGTTCAGTTTTGTTATTTCTAGTAAGAAGTAGAAAGTTCATTCATATTTCTGATAAGGGAGCAAGGGGCTTGCTGAGACAGATCTTGCTGTGAGGTAATCATCATCATCCTTATTTACAAGGAATTTTGTTTGAGTAAGTGGTAGAAGTTATAAAAACTGAATACTTAACGCAAAAGTCATCCCATTCGAACAAAAGGTACTACCCTTTTCTGACGAAAGGGTATCATTTAATCTATAGATGTTATCCTAATTTTCTTTTTAAGATTATTTTGACTCTGATATGTTTTCCAAGCGACGATGATAACTTCTCACTAAAATTAAAAGATATAGAATACAATAACCGCCTTTTTCTTTTAATTGTTCCAACTATGCCCTCTCCCCCCTCCTGCCTGCACCACAGGGCTCGTATTATCTGTCGCCGGCAGATTCTATTAATGTTGTACAGATATAGGGCGCGTCAGGTGCCTTGCAGGGAAAGGGTGAAGTGGGTCTGTAGGTTCGGCTGTCTCAATGTTGGGGAGATATTCTCAAGTGAACATTACAGGTAGTGAAGTCGAAGTTTTTTTATTTTAATAATTCCGCCTAAACCTAATCAACTGGCTTTAGTAAAAAAAATTGCGTAAAGTCAACGACAGATATTGAAGTAGGCACAAAGTGTTTTCCTGTACATTGCTAAATTCCTAAAACTGGAATAGGTGCCTGCATAATACGTAATTATAATACCTATTATTATACCACATGAAAACTTTTTGGAATAAAGACTCTAAAATCAAAACCTTTTTTGATAAATTACTGTTTTAACAAGGCGAAGAAGTCTAGGAAAAAAAGCTAGTCTTAAACAAATATTTGTAAGCGGCCCCTACCCAAAACCAATATTTATCAACAAAATAAATATTCCATTCCCAGGCAAAGAACCCGCGTAATTTCGTTTTGACATCTGTCAATAACAATGGCGCGAAACGGCAGCCATCTTGGATTGGTTTTAATCAATCACTTCGCGCCAAAAAGCGTTTCGTTTAGATGGTTTCTGGATTTACCTGATAATTTTTACATTAAACGTGATTTTTTGGAGTAAACTGAACCATCTCGTCGATTGATTTTTCATGATGAGTTCAATACCAAATTACTTAGATTATGCGCTTGCAAAGTGGATTAGGAGTATCCCATTATTGAGATCATTTACTTATGTACTCTAATCATTCACTAGGCTAATAACGCTATCAGAGAGCCTAATCTTCATACTACCTTAAATCCACAAAGGATTGTTTATGTGGATGGATGATGATTATCACAGAGAGCAAGCATTGGAAATTCATCGTCATCATCATTATTTGGACATATCCAGCAGTGAACTATATATGTCATAATTTCGTTCATTTTTGTTTATACGTACAAACATACAGACACAGTACACAGCACAGTATAGGCTGATAGTGATGCTTTTGATAAAGTTTGTACATGCCTCCCCTAATGAGCGCCACATCGCCCTGTCTTCAGCTTGCTGTATCAGCAGTCTTTCGCAGGTTGTCATCCCACCTGGCCAGAGGACGGAGACTGCGAGTCAGCAAACGTATTGTAGGACACACTACGTTTGCCGACTCGCAAGAAGTCTTCACTCAAGAAGTCGTTTTTATTGGAAATTTCGCGATGTTTGAATTGGCGTAGTGAGAGTGGTCATCGCGCGTGTTTATAAGATTGATGACTGTTATGTTAATGCACGCTCAGGCAAATACAGTGGATGAGTTTAGCGGGTGATAGATAGATGTGTCGGGATTCAGGGGATTATTCATTAAATTCATGGACATATTGACTAATTTCAGTTGTTGATTGGTACATTGTTAACTAAGCACCGTTTGTTTTTTGAAGGGGAATTTCTAATCCCCTTCTGGGAATTAATTCCCTCCTGAGAATTTGCCCTGCATTGAGATGATTTTGACTTTAAACAGTAATACATACCTATTTTTAACTTTTATTAATAAATACAGAGAGAAGCCTAGGTACAATAAAAACATCGCTCGTAATTCTACCTAACAATACAGCACCCACACACAATAGATACGAGTATGTCTATCCGCCTCCAGGACCAAAGCACGAATCCAATCCCACTGCAAAAAGGGGTGAGACAGGGAGACGTTATTTCTCCGAAACTCGACCTCTGCATTGGAGGATATATTTAACCTCTTGGACTGGGGCGGACATGGCATCAATATCAACGGCTATAACAATACTCACCTTCGGTTTGCCGACGATATAGTCAGAATCGCTGGAAGACTAGCAAGATCTCAACACCGTTTCCCGACAGGTGGGTCTAAAAATTAACAGGAATATAATGTTAATGTTGCACCCTTACCGGTCTATGTTGGGAACGATGTTCTCGAAGTTGTTGATCATTACGTCTACCTAGGCCAAATGGTCCAACTAGGTTTACCTAGTTGGACCATTTGACCTTCAACTTTGAGTTGTATTGATCCAACTTCGATGGAGAGGTCAGCCGACGAATCCAACTCGGATGGGCAGCGTTAGGGAAACTTATGCAATACCTTCTCGTCACAGATATCTCAGAGCCTCAAGACGAGTCTTTATCCAATGTGTGTTACCAGTGATGGCTAACAGGTCCGAGACGTGGTCGCTGACTATAGGCCTCGTGCCCAATTATTAATAAGCTCAAAGTCGCTCGGCGAGCTATGGAGAGAGGTATGCTCGGAGTTTCTCTACGCGATAAGATCCGGGATACGGAAATCCGTAGAAGAACCAAAGTAACCGACGTAGCTCTAGTTAGCAGGCTGAAGTGGCGATGAGCAGGCCATATAGCTCGCAGAACCGATAACCGTTAAGGAGTAAAGGTCCCTAAGTGGCGACCGCGATTCAATGCGCTACGGAGTGAGGGAAGACTCTATGGATCGACGACATTGTAGCGGTCGCAGGGAGTCGATAGATAGAGGCGGCTCAGGACCGCTATTTATGGCGTCGTTTGGGGGAGGCCTATGTTTAGCATCATAGACTGTTCGACATAAGCTTATTTACCAGTAGAGCTCCTAATATCAAACAGCGTAAATCTATGCAGTTATTTACACTACACGAAGAAGTCCGTCTCCGCCTGCCACATGTGAACGAGGCCGTAGATTTCCCCACACGATACGGCGAGGTTTCGCACCGGTCTCGAAGGACCACCAACTAATTCGTTAGTTAATTAACTGAGCCGCTGCTGTACAGTTCTGCTGAAGCTTGGTCCTTCGAGCAATTACAGAATATGATTTGATAGGGACATGGAAAGAAGAGATTTATATGTCACGGGTTATTAAAACGACAATGTCGTATGATACTAGATGATGGTTTTTAGGGTTCCGTACGTGAAAAGGAAAAAAGGAACCCTTATGGCATCACTTTGTTGTCCGTCTGGGTGTCTGTCCGTCTGTCAACCCCCTTTTCTCAGGACCGCGTACAGGTATAGAGTTGAAATTTACATTTAAATTATTGATTGCTAATATCTACATAGCTTAAGATCTAATTATATAGCTTAAGTTAGTACGTACACCCTGTTGGACTGCAATTTTAATTGTAATTTTTAGTCATTTACTTAAGTTTAGGTACCTACTTTTCATTCTAATTAATAATAATTTACATAAATACTTTAAAAATCGGGCAAATAATTTGAATAACTAAAAATATACAATTGGTTTGGTTATGTTAAGTACAATTTATGTCAAATGATAAATAAAAAATCTCAAAAATCATGTAGGTACTAATGTTAGTTTCAGTTGTAATTAATTAAAAGTATTAATCTAATTTAGTCATGAAGTTAGTAAGTTAGTTTAGTATAGTTAATTTAGACTCAAGTCCGTAACTTCTTGGAGCCGGATATAAATAAAACTTTTAGGTCAATGCCATAAAAGTTATAGCCGTTTATTTCCAAAGGAATCACGCACTCAAAACCTATAGAGTACTTCCCGTAGACCTAGATCCATGAAATTTGGCAAGAAGCAAGGTCTTATAGCGCAAGTAAAACCCAAAAACTGCAAATTAATTCGTAATATATATAAAAAAAAATTATTCTCACATGAGACCAAAACCTATAGGGTAGATACTTCCCGTTGACAAATTTTCATGATTCTAGTCATGAAATTTGGCAAGAAGCAAGGTGATATAGCACAAGTAAAGGAAAAAATCCGAAAACATTAAATTTGTAGTTGATTTGGCAAAAAAATTTCGCCATGGACCTATAGGTACTAGATCTATGAAATTTGGCAAGAAACAAGGACCAAAACTTTAGGATATCTACTTCCCGTCGACCTAGAATATTATATATATTATATATATGGCAAGAAACAAAATTGTACGGAACCCTCGTCGGTGTGCTAGTCCGACTAGCACTTGTCCTATTTTTTAAAGGTGGGATGGACCAGGATGAACAGCTGGTCGATTCAGACGTATTCGTAAGTGTCTCTTATATATATCGCCGTTCATTGTCTACATTTTCCTGATAATAAAAAAAAGAAAATGAACCAATAAGCAGCGAAAATAGTATGAGCGAAACACTCACGAAATATCTGAATCGACTGCGGGTAGGTACAGTTAACGACAAACATTGCTTACCTACAAGGTTTTGACAATATTCTAATGTACGAATAGGTTATAATATACAAAAATGAGTTCGTTTTGACAGCACAAGTGACTGCCACTAATGTATTCATCCCTACCTCCCATACAAGCTCTCTCTGGCAAAACACCACGACAAATAAAAGTAGCGCCAAAACCGAAACATTCGCACATAGATGGCGCCACGTCATTAGTGCGTCGCACATCCGGTTCCGGCAGGTAGCCGCGCTGCACCCCTTGCACCCCTTCACCCTATAAGGGGGAATTAAAAACGTTTGTAATTGAATGTGTGTGGATTGTGGGGTTATGTGAAACGAACTATGATGTTAAAAAATATGAATTACTCGTAGGTCAAAATGAAATTCCCTTGTTTCTTCGTGAACATTTCGGGAGAGTTTTATTGAATGAGTGAAGCGTTTGAAAATTCTAAATGAAATTCATTTGGTAATTCTCTGATCTCGGGTGTATGCTATCAATTAATTGTCATAGATTATTATTTCGAATAGTTAATTTAAGGTAATATAAACATCACTAGTAGTAGTTCATGCACAGATTAAATTAATGAACCTATCGATAACAAACGAATGGTCCCTGTTGCTGAGTAGTTTTCACGTTCACAAGTACATTACAAGTACATACCTTACATAATTTTAATCAACAATAATTTCAATAACTTTTCATGCCCAATTTAGAATGTATAAAATAATATTAAATTTTGAAATTGATTTCGCATAGTTGTTAACCCGTTGCGAACAGGGGCTTAAAAGGAGGTGCTGGACCATGGAGAAAGCATCCTCGTCGACAACTCATGGGGTTCACAATGTGGACGACCATGGACCTTCTGGTCCTGTTTTTGGTGGCAGGAGCTCTAGCTTTTCCCAATACCTGTAAGTGCTTATTTAATTTTGTATTATCTACTATAATTGGATTTTTGAAATGTTATTTAGTTTTTGATTTATTGTCATCTTTGAATTTCATATTGAATTGAGTTGGAAAGCTTATATGTGTGACGGTCTTTATTAGGCTCGGACTCCACCAAAGCGGTGATGTGTGGCGATGTCCGAAGCGGAGACGAGAAAAGTTTTTCAGCTAGGGTGTATCCATCGAAGCTGTGCGGAGATGCGTATTGGCTAGACTAAAGAGGAGATGTGCACTGGCTAAAGCGGAGATGTGTGCTGACTAGAGCGGAACTGAGCTGCATGCGGCGAGCGTTGAATGTTTGTTGACATGAATGCACGCCGCTCATCTCTCTTCCAGTGTCCGCTGCGTGCCGTCGTCGCTAGCTTGCGAGGCACAGCCCGCATCTCCTCTTCGATCGCGCTATACAAATATGATACATTTCCGCTCGGTGGTATATCCACTGAAGCTGAGTGGAGACGAGATGTGTGAATAAGGACGTTCTAGATTGGTTGTTTCCAGCCCTTAAGGTGTTTTTCGGAATCTTCTAATCCATCGTGTTCTTTAAAAATGATCTGTTGAACTGAACATTATTATTTAATAAATAACGAGTAGGTAGTGGTCTGAAATCTCGAAATCAGCATGAATTGTATTTTTTCTAAGCTCTTGCTAAGACTGTTGATCAACTGCAGTTCTTTGATGGAATGGCATGATATCCAAAGTGTACCTATACTGCGCATCTAAAAACAATGATCTTACTGGACGTACAAAATGCAGTGTTCAGGAATATAGTATTTCGCTCTTCTAAGAATTAATGTCACATGGCTCTTGCTAGCGCAAGACCGAGGTGAATTGTCACATGGTGAGAGACCGCCCAGCAGTGGGCACTAACGGCTGCTGATGATGATGATTCTAAGAATTTATATATACTTATCCCAAAAACATACTACCTAGACGGGACTTGAACGCGCGATGAAAATGATGCAGAATGAAATTTTGTGTTCAGATGCAAAGCAGCTGTCCAGCAATCCAGGCGCACCCGTCGGCCGCATGTTTAACCCGGCTCAGTTGATCAGCATCAATGCAGCTGGTGAGTTCTTAGACGAAGATCCGTGGATCATAGAGGACCCTGCAGGTCTATTCAACACAATCTGTGAATGTATCACTCATACTATTTTCGCCGCTTATTGGTTCATTAACTTAAGTTTTTTATTCGTAATCAATTGCAGCCAATGAGGGGCGACATAGTGAGTGATACATTCACGATTACATTTGCACAGACCAGCTGTGGCGCGGCGGGTGAAGATCCGCCTAAGATGCCTCGCTAGGTGATGCTGTGTGATAATGTCCACCACATAGAGAACAAGCTGCGTCTTCTAAGATTCAGCATTATAAGGTATTTGCGTGGGGTTCAGTTCAGTCCACATTAGAGAACATATTCTTTCCGCCGGTACGGGCCGAGTCTGTCTGCGCCAGCGCGTTACGTGTAAATACACACGGTATAGACGATTTGTATGTCTGCCGCGGCACGTGACTAGCACAAAATAAACGGATCATAACTTCATTCGCGTACGGCCCGCGCGGGACCGCGTGCAATAATGATGAGTTGATGACCCACGGCGCGGATAGACTATCTAATGTTCTGTGATCGTGCTAGGAGTATTAATAAACGTTTTGTTCGTTTAGGAAACGCCCGGTGCAGCGCGGAAGGCCAGATGTTCTCCGTGGTCCACCTGCAGGCCTGCTACATCTGCGCCTGCTACGGAGCTCCCTTCGGAGGCTTCGTGACCCGGTGCGCCTCGTGCCTGCTGTGCCGCGCAGAGATCCCCTGGGAGATGCGCGGATTAGACGATGATGATGATGATCAGGTCATTCCCGCCCCAGGTAGCTTTTTCTTTCCCCTATACAGGGTGTTAATCAAACTAGTGCACTATACTGAAGGTCATTCACCTGATACCACAGATTAATATTTATGAACAATTACAGGACCAGTGCCGATACCGCGGCCGCTGCCGATACCGAATTGGCCCCCACGGCCACGAGTTCCAATATGGACGCCTATCCCAATTCCCCGGCAGATAGTGCCTGTGCCTAGACCATTCTGGCCTCCAGTGGTGCCTAACCCAATCGTCGTACCCCTTCCTAAGCCTATTGTTCCGAACCCGATACCCGCTCCGGCCCCACGACCGGGTAATCTGCCGATTCCTCTACCGCTGCCGGTTCCTCGCCGGATACCGCTAATACCATTCTGTAAGTTGTTTTACTTTTTATTTGCGAGGTATTTTCAAGCTTTATAATATTTGTTTCCTTGATTAATTTTTATTACTAACATTGAAACGAGGTAGATATTGTGGTAATGTTAAATATTAGGATCAATAACATTTTGCTATAGATTTCCGCAAAGTAACGCCTGAATATACATATGTTTAATGTACGTTTTCGTTAATAATTTCTTTGACAGGTCCCCCACCGATAGTGATACCAGGCCCGGTGCGTCCTTACCCTGTACCTGTTCCCGTGCCTGGGAAGAACGTGTACATACCAGTGCCCGTACCGGTGCCATCGCCACCCAGGAATATTTACATCCCCGGGCCGTCGGTGCGCGTGCCAGTGCCAGTGGAGACGAAAGTGCCGTACCCGGTGAGGTTCAACGTGCCGTATCCGGTACCGTCTCCGCCGAAAGTGGTCCGGGTTCCATTCGCAGTGCCTAAGCCGGTCCTCGTCCCGGGGCCCACGGTGCGCGTCCCCGTCCCCATCAATAACTACATCACTCTGCCCGGACGCAACTTGCTGGTACCTGTACCTATACCTGTTCAAAGTGAGTAGCTGCCGAATCAAAATGAATGTTAATTTCTTGATATCCATGGTTACTTTAAATTGTTTGTTTTCAATAGTTCCAGGACCAACGCGAGTGATCTACTTCTTGTGTAAGTTATTTAGTACATTTTTGATCTTGTAGATGTGGTGAGTTGGTATTATAATATGTTTGTGTCTCCTCAGCACCACAGTGCCGAGAGCAGCTGCCTAACGTGCCGTTCATCATGCAGGGCTCTTTGTGCAAGATCTCCGTTTGCAAAGTCCTCTACAACATCGTGTACATTGAAACTCGACCCGATATCACATGTGATGGTAAGTATTATGGTAACATTTTCATAAAATGCAGCATTATGGTGTCAATTCATACAGCGGTCTTAATTTATACGAATATACTACTTACTCGTATTTACTACATATACAAGTTAAAGTTAACTTAGAAATTGATCGCATGTGTTTTGATCTCTACAGTCAATGGTGGATATCAGAGCAATGATGCCTCAGCGATTGCAGCGGCCAACGCTATCGCCAACGGAAGCCCTTATGGTGGTTACGGAAATTCTAATGCTGCAGCTAACGCGGTGGCCAATGCAGCAGCCAACGGAGCTGGATGGTTGATTAACAAGTATGGAGGCAGTGCTGCTTCAGCAAATGCAGCTGCCAATGCGATTGCCAACGCAAGAGGAATTCTTGGTGGTTATGGAAATGCCAACGCTGCCGCCAACGCGGCAGCCAACTCAGCAGCCTATGGAGGTGGTTTGTTATATAGAAATGGAGGCAGTGATGTTTCGGCAAATGCAGATGCTAATGCGATTGCCAACGCTGGAGGAATTTTAGGTGGTAATGGAGATGCAAATGCTGCGGCTAATGCAGCAGCCAACGCAGCAGCTCACGGATTAATTAATAGATATAGCGGCAGTGATGCGTCGGTTAATGCAGTAGCCAATGCACTTGCCAACGCAGGAGGTTCTTTTGGTGGTTATGGAAATGCCAACGCTGCAGCCAACGCGGCAGCCAACGCAGCAGCCAATGGAAGTGGACGGTTATATAGAAATGGAGGCAGTGATGCTTCGGCAAATGCAGATGCTAATGCGATTACCAACGCTAGAGGACTTTTAGGTAGTTATGGAGATGCGAATGCTGCTGCTAATGCAGCAGCCAACGCAGCAGCAAACGGATTGTTAAGCAGATACGGAGGCAGTGACGCTTCGGCTAATGCTGAAGCTAATGCGCTGGCCAACGCAGGAGGACTTTTCGGTGGTTATGGAAATGCCAACGCTGTAGCTAACGCAGCAGCTAACGCAGTAGCCAATGGAGGTGGATGGTTATTTAGAAATGGAGGCAGTGATGCTTCTGCAAATGCAGATGCTAATGCGCTTGCCAATACTCATGGTCCTAATTATGTATCCAATGCTGCAGTAATTTCCGCAGCAAACACAGCAGCCAACGGAGCACCTACCAACGGTGCTGGTTTGTCAGTCAGATATCAAGATGGCAACGCTGTTACGAATATAAATGTCAATGAAGCAGCCAACGTAGCCAGCAATGGAGGATCTAACGTAGCCGCCGGTGGAGCAGCCAATACAGCCACTAATGGAGGAGCCAACGTAGATTCCAATGGAGGAGCCAACGTAGCCACAGACGGAGCAAACGTAGCTGCCACTGGAGGAGCCAACGTAGCTGCAAGTAGATATGGGAATGTAAACGCCCTAGCTAACGCGGCAGCCAATGCTGCAGCAAACTTAGGACTGATAGGTGGATATGGGAATGCAAACGCTCTAGCCAATGCAGCATCTAACGCAGCGGCTAATGATGTTTGGTTGGATAGAAACGGCGATGGTGGCTCCCTTGCTGCAGCTGACACCCAATCTGTTGCACTTGCCGACGTAGGTGGATTAGGAGGTGGAAACACTTTGATTTTCGGAAACTCATTGATCGAATCTAAAGCCAATATACCTGACATTGCAGCTGGATTGAACAGTATGCACGTTTCACTTACAAGATCAACTGATTTAAATGATGAACCCGACAACAATGACAATGAGTCAGTAAGCAGCAGACACAGTCGTTCACCTCAGCCTTTTGGAGAATCAAACAGCTATTCTGAGGCATTAGCAAATGCCAATAGCATTTATGAATCTTTGTATGGGGGAGATGCTTTAGCCAGTGCTAAAGCACAAGCCCTTGCTGATAGCATTGCAATGAGAAACAATGGAGATCTAGATGCAAGCTCATCCGAAGAAGATGATTTTGAAGGCCGCTCTGGTCACGCACACGCTCATGCCCAAGCCCATGCCAGGTCAAAACTTTCAGGAATAATTAAATTTGGCCCAAGACTTCAATTTAGTACCTACGTTGGAAATGCAGATTCTAATACGCAAACGAATGCAGCTGCCAACGCAGAGGGTAACGCTCTAGCATCAGGAAACGGAGGCATTAGAGGTTACGGAACTGCTGCTGCCAACGCAGCTGCCAACGCTCTAGCATCAGGAAATGGCGGCATCAGAGGTTATGGAAATGCTGCTGCCAACGCAGCTGCCAACGCTCTAGCATCAGGAAATGGCGGCATTGGAGGTTATGGAAATGCTGCTGCCAACGCAGCTGCCAACGCTCTATCATCAGGAAATAACGGCATTGGCGGTTATGGAAATGCTGCCGCCAACGCAGCTGCCAACGCTCTAGCATCAGGAAATGGCGGCATTGGAGGTTATGGAAATGCTGCTGCCAACGCAGCTGCCAACGCTCTATCATCAGGAAATAACGGCATTGGCGGTTATGGAAATGCTGCCGCCAACGCAGCTGCCAACGCTCTAGCATCAGGAAATGGCGGCATCAGAGGTTATGGAAATGCTGCTGCCAACGCAGCTGCCAACGCTCTAGCATCAGGAAATGGCGGCATCAGAGGTTATGGAAATGCTGCTGCCAACGCAGCTGCCAACGCTCTAGCATCAGCAAATGACGGCATTGGAGGTTATGGAAATGCCGCTGCCAACGCAGCTGCCGATGCTCTATCATCAGGAAATGGCGGAATTAACGGTTATGGAAATGCTGCCGCCAACGCAGCTGCCAATGCTGTAGCATCAGGAAATGGCGGCATGGGAGGTTATGGGAATGCTGCTGCTAACGCAGCTGCGAACGCTTTAGCATCAGGAAATGACGGCATTGGCGGTTATGGAAATGCTGCTGCTAACGCCGAGGCAGATGCAGTTGCCAACGGTGTAAGTCGCCCTGGGGGCTACGGGAATGCAGCTGCTAATGCAGCGGCCAACGCAAAAGCCAACGGATTGTTGGCAAATAGATATGGAAGCAGTGATGCTTCAGCAAATGCAGCTGCTAATGCGCTTGCCAACGCAGGAGGACTTTTTGGTGGTTATGGAGATGCCAACACTGCAGCTAATGCGGCAGCAAATGCAATAGCCAATGGAGGTAGTTGGTTAATAAATAAATACGGAGGCAGTGATGCTTCGGCGAATGCTGCTGCTAATGCGCTGGCTAATGCAAGAGGATTTTTAGGTGGTTATGGAGATGCCAACGCTGAAGCTAATGCAGCAGCGAACGCAGCAGCCAATGGAGCTGGATGGTTAATAAATAGATATGGAGAAGCATCACTACTTAGTGATGCTTCTTCAAATGCAGATGCGCAAGCGCTTGCCGACTCAAGAGGGCTTTTTGGTGGTATCGCTGCAGCTAATGCAGCAGCAAACGCAGCAGCCAACGGATTGTTACTAAATAAATACGGAGGCAGTGATGCTTCAGCCAATGCAGCTGCCAATGCACTTGCCAACGCAAGAGGACTTTTTGGTGGTTACGGAGACGCCAACGCTGCAGCTAATGCGGCAGCAAACGCAGCAGCCAACGGATTGTTGCTCAATAAATATGGAGGCAGTGATGCTTCAGCCAATGCAGCTGCCAAAGCACTTGCCAACGCAAGAGGACTTTTTGGTGGTTACGGAGATGCCAGCGCTGCAGCTAATGCGGCAGCAAACGCAGCAGCCAACGGATTGTTGCTCAATAAATATGGAGGCAGTGATGCTTCAGCCAATGCAGCTGCCAATGCACTTGCCAACGCAAGAGGACTTTTTGGTGGTTACGGAGATGCCAACGCTGCAGCTAATGCGGCAGCAAACGCAGCAGTCAACGCATTGTTGCTCAATAAATATGGAGGCAGTGATGCTTCAGCCAATGCAGCTGCCAATGCACTTGCCAACGCAAGAGGACTTCTTGGTGGTTACGGAGATGCCAACGCTGCAGCTAATGCGGCAGCAAACGCAGCAGCCAACGGATTGTTGCTCAATAAATATGGAGGAAGTGATGCTTCAGCCAATGCAGCTGCCAATGCACTTGCCAACGCAAGAGGACTTCTTGGTGGTTACGGAGATGCCAACGCTGCAGCTAATGCGGCAGCAAACGCAATAGCCAATGGAGGCGGTTGGTTAATAAATAAATACGGAGGCAGTGATGCTTCAGCCAATGCAGCTGCCAATGCACTTGCCAACGCAAGAGGACTTTTTGGTGGTTACGGAGACGCCAACGCTGCAGCTAATGCGGCAGCAAACGCAGCAGCCAACGGATTGTTGCTAAATAAATATGGAGGCAGTGATGCTTCAGCCAATGCAGCTGCCAAAGCACTTGCCAACGCAAGAGGACTTTTTGGTGGTTACGGAGATGCCAGCGCTGCAGCTAATGCGGCAGCAAACGCAGCAGCCAACGGATTGTTGCTCAATAAATATGGAGGCAGTGATGCTTCAGCCAATGCAGCTGCCAATGCACTTGCCAACGCAAGAGGACTTTTAGGTGGTTATGGAAATGCCAACGCTGCAGCTAATGCAGCAGCGAACGCAGCAGCCAATGGAGCTGGATGGTTAATTAATAAGTATGGAGGTAGTGATGCTTCGGCAAATGCAGATGCGCAAGCACTTGCCGACTCAAAAGGGCTTTTCGGTGGTAACGCTGCAGCTAATGCAGCAGCAAACGCAGCAGCCAACGGATTATTATTAAATAAATACGGAGGCAGTGATGCTTCAGCTAATGCAGCTGCCAATGCTCTTGCAAATGCAAGAGGACTTTTTGGTGGTTATGGAGCTGCCAACGCTGCAGCTAATGCGGCAGCAAACGCAGCAGCCAACGGATTGTTACTCAATAAATACGGAGGCAGTGATGCTTCAGCCAATGCAGCTGCCAATGCACTTACCAACGCAAGAGGACTTCTTGGTGGTTATGGATATGCCAACGCTGCAGCTGATGCGGCAGCAAACGCAGTAGCCAATGAAGGTGGTTGGTTAATAAATAAATATGGAGGCAGTGATGCTTTGGCGAATGCTGCTGCTAATGCGCTGTCTAACGCAAGAGGACTTTTTGGTGGTTACGGAGATGCCAACGCTGCAGCTAATGCGGCAGCAAACGCAGCAGCCAACGGATTGTTGCTCAATAAATACGGAGTCAGTGATGTTTCAGCCAATGCAGCTGCCAATGCACTTACCAACGCAAGAGGACTTCTTGGTGGTTACGGAGATGCCAACGCTGCAGCTGATGCGGCAGCAAACGCAGGAGCCAACGGAATAATACTAAATAAACACGGAGGCAGTGATGCTTCAGCCGATGCAGCTGCCAATGCACTTGCAAACGCAGAAGGACTTCTTGGTGGTAATGGAGATGCCAACGCAGCAGCTAATGCGGCAGCAAACGCAATAGCTAACGGAGGTGGTTGGGTAATAAATAAATACGGAGGCAGTGATGCTTCGGCAAATGCTGCTGCTAATGTGCTGGCTAACGCAAGAGGACTTTTAGGTGGTTATGGAGATGCCAGCGCTGCAGCTAATGCGGCAGCGAACGCAGCAGCCAATGGAGCTGGATGGTTAATTAATAAGTATGGAGGTAGTGATGCTTCGGCAAATGCAGATGCGCAGGCACTTGCCGACTCAAGAGGACTTTTTGGTGCGAACGCTGCAGCTAATGCAGCAGCAAACGCAGCAGCCAACGGATTGTTACTAAATAAATACGGAGGCAGTGATGCTTCAGCCAGTGCAGCTGCCAATGCACTTGCCAACGCAAGAGGACTTCTTGGTGGTTACGGAGGTGCCAACGCTGCAGCTAATGCGGCAGCAAACGCAGCAGCCAACGGATTGTTATTCAATAAATATGGAGGCAGTGATGCTTCAGCTAATGCAGCTGCCAATGCACTTGCCAATGCAAGAGGACTTCTTGGTGGCCTTGGAGATGCCAACGCTGCAGCTAATGCGGCAGCAAACGCAATAGCCAACGGAGGTGGTTGGTTAATAAATAAATACGGAGGCAGTGATGCTTCGGCGAATGCTGCTGCCAACGCGCTGGCTGACGCAAGAGGACTTTTAGGTGGTTATGGAGATGCCAACGCTGCAGCTAATGCGGCAGCAAACGCAATATCATCAGGATACGGCGGCATTGGAGATTATGGAAATACGGCTGCAAATGCAGAAGCAAATGCAGATGCTGGTCTCACATATAGATATCGTGGCCTTGGAGGCAACGAAAATGCTGCTGCAAACGCAAAGGCCAATGCCGCTACCAATGCCTTGATCAAGGCAGACCTTTTACCCTATATACACACTGTCGCAAACGCAACATCCGATGCAGCAGCTAACGCTCGTACAACAAGAGGACTTGAAGGTTTAGGAATTTATGGGCCATCACAAAGTCTAGCTCAGTCACAAGCACAATCACAGGCTCAAGCTGTAGGACAAGGCATAGGAAGCAATGCTCTGACCCAAGCTTTAGCACAGGCACAGTCTCAGGGTCTAGGTTCATCTCAAGCCCACGCACAGGCCCAAGCTTTAGCTCAAGCTCTTGGACAAGGGGTAGGAAGTGATGCTCTGGCCCAAGCTATGGCTCAGGCACAGGCACAGTCCCAAGGTATTGGTTCATCTCAAGCCCAGGCGCAAGCCCAAACTTTAGCTCAAGCACTAGGACAAGGCGTAGGAAGTAATGCTCTGGCCCAAGCTTTGGCACAGGCACAGTCACAGTCCATGGGCATTGGTTCATCTCAAGCCCAGGCGCAGGCCCAAGCTTTAACTCAAGCTCTTGGACAAGGGATAGGAAGTGATGCGTTGTCCCAAGCTATGGCTCAGGCTCAGGCACAGTCCCAGGGCATAGGTTCATCACAAGCCCAGGCTCAGGCCCAAGCTTTAGCCCAAGCACTTGGACAAGGCGTAGGAAGTAATAGTTTGGCCCAAGCTTTGGCTCAGGCACAGGCACAGTCTCAGGGTTTAGGTTCATCACAAGCTCAGGCCCAGGCCCAAGCTTTAGCTCAAGCTCTAGGACAAGGTGTAGGAAGCAATGCTCTGGCCCAAGCTTTGGCACAGGCACATTCCCAAGGCATAGGTTCATCACAAGCCCAGGCACAAGCCCAAGCTTTAGCCGAAGCCCTAGGGCAAGGCGTAGGAAGTGATGGTTTGGCCCAAGCTATGGCTCAGGCACAGGCACAGTCTCAGGGCATTGGTTCATCACAAGCCCAGGCACAGGCCCAAGCTTTAGCTCAAGCACTTGGACAAAGCGTAGGAAGTGATAGTTTGGCCCAAGCTTTGGCTCAGGCACAGGCGCAGTCTCAGGGTCTAGGTTCATCTCAAGCTCAGGCACAGGCCCAAGCTTTGGCTCAAGCTCTAGGACAAGGTGAAGGAAGCAATGCTCTGTCCCAAGCTTTGGCACAGGCACAGTCCATGGGCATTGGTTCATCACAAGCCCAGGCACAGGCCCAAGCTTTAGCCCAAGCACTTGGACAAAGCGTAGGAAGTGATAGTTTGGCCCAAGCTTTGGCTCAGGCACAGGCACAGTCTCAGGGTCTAGGTTCATCTCAAGCTCAGGCACAGGCCCAAGCTTTGGCTCAAGCTCTAGGACAAGGTGTAGGAAGCAATGCTCTGGCCCAAGCTTTAGCACAGGCACAGTCCCAGGGTCTTGGTTCATCACAAGCCCAGGCGCAGGCCCAAGCCTTAGCCGAAGCCCTAGGACAAGGCGTAGGAAGTGATGGTTTGGCCCAAGCTATGGCTCAAGCCCAAGCACAGTCTCAGGGCTTTGGGTCATCTCAAGCTCAGGCCCAGGCCCAAGCATTAGCCCAAGCCATAGGTCAAGTCATAGGAAGTGATGCTCAAGCTATGGCTCAGGCTCAGGCGCAGTCCCAAGGATTCGGTTTAACTCAATCGCAGGCCCAGGCCCAAGCATTAGCTCAAGCTCTTAGTCAAGGCCTGGGAAGAAGTGGAGCTGCAAATGCTTTGTCCCAAGCGGAAGCGCAGGCACAAGCCCTCGGACAAGGCCTGGCAGGAGCGAATGGTTTTGCCCAAGCGGAAGCACAAGCCTTGTCGAACTATGGCATTGTTAGAGATGGTGGTCATGACAATGATTCGCAAGATGGTGAAGAAAGCGGTGACATGACTGATAGTAGCGATGGGTCCGCCGAGAGCGCACCGTCCGCTGACTCCCGGAACAAAAGAGCCTTCTACCCGAACTTGATGTTCTCCAACTTGAAATTCATCAAGGCCTAAGAGCTGTGAAAGTGAACAGGTGAGTGCCAGGAAAACATACTAATTTTAATGAGATCATATATTATGAAAATGAAATGAAAATGAAAAATGTTTATTTCTATACATAGGTAAGTTACATTATCATGGGTTGGGGTCTCTTTTAAGCATAATATGCTTGTGTTAGAGTACCCGCAATATTAACTCTCTTTTATTTAGATGCCTTCTGTTTTGTTTTAACCAAGCATTTTCTTTTAAACTGTATAAATCTATCACAAATTTTGCTTGTTCCTTCAACTTGGGAAAATGTACATATAAATCAGTTTTCATACAAAGATTTCTTTTAGACTAAACCTTCAAACCATTGTTTCTGACTGTCATTGGTTCTGCACGCAAAGGACCAGTGGCGTCATTTTGAATTCGAATAAAGTTTTCGTTTAGATGGCAACAAGAATACTATGACACAAACGGTCTTAAACCTTGCGTTAAGCAATAAAATATTGTTGAAAACGTGAATATAGATAGGTAAGTACATACTGGTTGCCAAGTTTGGGATGGCTTAAAACTGATAAGGCATTGTTATCACGAAATTAAAAATCAAATAAAAACAAAATTTGGTTTTTTCACTGAATATTAATCTGTGGTAGCAGGTAAATGAGCTCGTTTAGTATTGTGTACTAATTTGACCAACAACCTATATAGACCGACCAGAAAAAGTAGAAATTAATTACCAAGTATCTAAAAAAACCATAAAAACACATACCTACAGTCAATCATTTGTATATTGTTAGTAGACTAAATGAGTTTTTCATTACAGAAAGTGACGTGCGGTAACTTTATGCGCCGTCTTATTTATTTTTATTTTATTATTGTATATTTTTTGAAACTGTGTGTGACTTTTCTATTGTGATATGGGTTTTTTGCCGGAAATAAACGAATATTATTATTATTAAAATCTAAAAAAAATAGTTAATTTGTTGAGGGTTAAAAAGACTACGCAAGCACGCACTTGATTTTACCAACCCCCACTTACCCTCTGGCACAGGTTCTACAGAACTAAACATGCTCACAACACGATTAGCAGACCACAAGTAATAGTTTTCAGAGTATTCAAAATGGTAGATATTTTGAATAAATGCTTATTTTGTTACGTATTTTATCTAGTTTTGACACATGTCGCATACCGTTGGAATGGCCGTGAACTAGAGAGAAGTTTTCAGTGAACTGGAAGAACAGAGACATATCAATCCAAAGTTCGACTCTTAAGTTGTGTGTCTGTTCACTATTCAACAGTTTGGATGCCCATAGGATCTAGGTAAATAAAGCAGCTAAGGCAACGTACTAACGCAACGTAATAAGGCAACGTAAGCTAATATTGATTTTAAAAGTAAGGGCTACCAGTCGTAGCAAAAAAAAATTGTAGTAAGACATACTGTTTCATACAAAAACAGAAACAGCACTAAATAGTTAAAATTTTGTATAAACAGCGAAAAATCTTTAAAAAAGCCAAACTTTCCGGTTTATATAGCCGTCAATCTATTGCACTTGGTTCCACCTACCCCCAGTTACCAAATGGGCACGCGGTCTGCCGAACATCCTGTAGAATCAGTTACCAGTAATCACGGAGGTTCTTTGAAAACAACTCTGAAACATCGGGCCATAGCTTTTCCACTTGAAATTCTGCTGAACAACGCATGAAAACTTTATCAACCACTTGTCGTGTTCCACTGCAATTGATTTGTTCCGTGTTGAATAACAATGAACACTCTTACACACATTAGAACGAACAGTTATTTTAATGCTAAAGTCGTAGAGTACCCATTTTTCATTTACATGCGAGTGACTTTTGCACAGATTTGACATTGTTTTCGTGTTGCTAGACCATAATACTCTTTTCGGTCAAATACGAGCAGTAATATGTTCTACTGCTGTCAAACTTCATAAAATAGTTTCTCTCTATCCGGTAGAGGCGCTGCAAGGCGCCAAATGTATGGAACGAGTTGAATCGAGCTCTCGAAAACTTTTATCAAATGTTTTTGTACCCGCTTGTACTAAAGGCACTTATCTTGGATTTCTACGATATGTTTTTTTTTTTACTTTTGATGATAATTCATGATTATCTCTTTGTTTCAGACTATTCTTTATTTCGACAACGACAATGGCATGAATCATGAAACAAGGATTTTATATTAAACATTAGATAATAATAACGAGCACTAGAAAATAACATAACATAACACTTACACTTTTATATTTTATTAAACATTTAGTGGGATCCATTTTGTCTCATTTTTTATTTCCTTAGTTAGTACCTTCTAGATTATTTGAGACGCGTGCTAGACCATCCAGCCAAGTTCAAAAAGAAACGGGCGACGCAATAGCAGTGAGTATCTTTATACAAACTATTGGGCACGCTTTTGGACCCTACTGTATCTCAGACATTATCAAACCTACAGGCTTGCAATTTTGTATGTCTAGACATAGACATATATAAGATCCATGAATAGAGTCGGAATACCATGTTTATAAATAAATTATTGAGATCCGAAAAGTGCCATTACAATCAACTGACTCATCAAAAGTGCCATTACAAACAACTGACTCATCAAAAGTGCCATTACAAACAACTGACTCATCAAAAACCTAAACCACTTCTAGATAACCTAGGAAGTTCTTTGTTATGATGCTAGATTCATTAAACTTTATTGGAGGAAAATATCCGAAAACCAATAAATTTATATTTTGAGGTAATATTAATTCTCGTGAGATTATTTATTTGTGAATATCTCATTAGTTTATAGACCTATTGTTAAAAATGTGTAAACGATCATTTAATTAAACGAACCCCGGGTTTCAATAAAAGAGACTAATTTTTGCATTAGTTTCTTAAATTCATAACTAGATGTCGCTAGAAAAATTGTACGAGCTCTAGATCGCGTTCACGAGAACGAACCTGGTTTGAAAGACCTTCATCGGTCGTTTTGGAAGTGTTGTGCAATTTAAATGATTGCATAGTTGATAATTACTGATATTTTATATTGAAAAAGCCTGAATAAAGATAAGCGCGTTACTTACTAATTGTATAATTGTGTAAGTTAGTAACTACATACGTAGTTACACAGAAAATTTACCTGGTTCTGGGTTGCGGATAAAAAATTACCTTAAACTTATCAAAAAGTAATGAAATATAATCAAAAACAAAATGTTAAAACTAGCCACTATCTGAACTTCGTTCAGATAGTGGATTCACCGATAAAAGAGCTGAAATCACATGGTTAGGTGCCAAGTTTCATGGCAGTTCATAATCTTAATTTGTTACTTTCTTTCATTAGTTAATTTGTGTCTTGGCAAGTCCATTATAACAAATGTGATGAGTGTAAACTTGCCAAGACACAAATTAAATACGTACGTAACAAATTAAGATTTTGAACTGCTATGAAACATGGCACCTATCTACCTCTACAATAATCTCATTTTATTAGGTGGTGCAGTTTAATTTGGTGGTGCAGCAAAAACCCATTTGATCGAGGTTAAGAGAGCTCAGCGTGCAATATTGAAAGTTGGAGATGGTCTCCCGTTTCGTCATCCTACAGTAGTTATTTAGGCACTGGGATGTCCTAACGGTGAGACAACGTTATGTGTTGCATACTGTTCTTTTGAAACACTCACAATTACAATTTGACCCCGAACTTAACAAAGGTAAACGCAGAAAAGGTAAGGTGTGCCAGGCTGAAACTTTTAACTCTCGCCGCTCTAACAATTTGTTCTGTTTCCAAGGGAACTTTCTCTATAATAAATTGAATAAGTCCCTTAATATCTATCCCCTGCACAAATATAGTTACAAACATACGGTAACTAAATACCTAAAGAGCCTTAATTACGATCAAACAGAATGTCTGTTATGTCCTGGCTCATAAGGTGGATAATCATAGAAACTAGTGAAATATATTTTATGTTATTATTTATTTCTTTGCCATCTTGTTACCCGAATTGTGTCTATTTATCATCTTCTCATTTGTCACGCGGATAGGCATCTCTTGTTGCCCAGACTCTTTCGAGACTGGTGTACTCAGAAGACCTTATCCAAACACACATCAAATCCACGTACTCTCACACCCAGACACACACACACACTCACGGCCCTGCACCACAAGGAATGGTGCTTTACTAATTAATTAAAACCTTAACTTTATAAAGTTTCTCCTAGGTTATTTTGTGTATATTTAATTAGGTATTAAATTTTGCTTTTTATTTTTTTTCAGCAATCATTTTTTTATTTTAAGTTGTACACTTGACATAATGTTGTTAACGGAGCTATAATTTGACATGTAGTAACTGCACTTCTGCCGCGGAGTGGGAGCCTGGTGACCTGTAGTAACACAGGTTTTTTTTTTACAAACCTAATGCAGGCACCAGTCTCGCGCAATGTTGCTTTTATAGTTATACCTACTATTTTAGTTGTAAATGTTAGCTCATTGTGTGAAGAGAACAATAAATGATTTATTTATTTAATCTCAGCTCTTTTATCGGTGAACCACTATCTGAACGAACTTGGCTAGTTTTTGATTAGATTATTATTTAAACGAATCTTATTATTTTCTCATCAAGTTGCAATACCAGGCTGGCTAGACATTACAGAAACATTTATTTATTATTCACTAGCTGTTGCTCGCGACTGCGTGCGCGTGGAGTGGTGTTAAAGGTGGTCTACCGTTAAAGTAGACCTTTAATGATTCTTTACCTAAGTGGTTGAACTGTGTGTAAATCAAAACAGAAAATATAGTAATTAACAATTATCGAATAAAAACTATCGTGAAAACTGGTAGGAGGCAGCTAGAAATCTTATCTAACTACAACTACTTACTTCGGTGTATTATTATAAAATAAGAAAAAATAACCTTCTGAATAAATAAAATATAAGTTACAATAAGTGTTGTCTCTATACCTCTAGAATTTCTTTATGAACCACATCTACCGTTTCTCCCTCTGGAGCGAACACAAAAATATTTGGCGAGCATAAATCCAGTTGTGTTGCCACCATGTCTAGGTTTGGTTCCTTTTAGAGGGGGGCTCCGCCCGCCGATCTCCCGCTTGTTTGTTTAAGTCAAGTAACAGCTCCATAAGTTGTCTTTAAATTAAGTTCATCAAATAATATTTTATTCATTAACATTTTGACAGAAGCAATACTTGTAGCTGATATTTATACTAAAACTAGCTTCCCCCCGCGGCTTCACACACGCCTCTAAGATATAAATTTTCCTGAAGCTATCTAGAGCTATGCTGAATTTAAGCCCCTACGATAGTTTGGCGTTGTTTTCGCCCAAGAGTCTAAGGGCCAGAACACACGGTGAAACGAAACTGCAACTAAACCCTTTTGAAACTCTTGGTTTGAAATCAGTTTCAGACCATTTCCACAAACGGCGCATTCTAAACGAGATGAAATGTTCATACAGTCTATGTTATCTCTGAGAGCAGACGTCTGTCTAAATCTATTTCAATATGTCGAAATCAATCATTATATAATATATACATATATATTCAATAACTCTGCCCATACTTTATCAGTCTCCATCTTTCGAGAGTAGGTAGCTTGATAAAATTGTATTGTACAGACAAGGATACTTATCTACTTCCAGAAAAAAGTTAATATTTCATTTTCGTCCTCCGCCATTTTGTTGACAGAAAAACCGCGGCAAAAACAATAAAATGCGACACGAGTTTCCTGCTAGCCACTTTCAATGCAACTGATATGAAATTGTTTTCAAAAGGGGTTTTAAACATGTTGTGTCGTGTGTGTTTTCCTATAGGACTATAATGACAGAAACTCAAAAGTAACTTAGAGTTGCAGTTTCGTAAATTTTGCGTTTCACCGTGTGTTCTGGCCCTAACAAATTCACAAACCTACGCTTTAATAATATATTAAGCAGAATTTGATCGACTGACTACAACTTAGTATCAGTAATTCGACAGCTGTTTCAAACACGGCTAAAAGGTTAACGAATCTGATTACACTGTAAAAATTTAATCCATCTCGTTACGCCAGCCCTGTCGCGCGGTCTGTCCCATTATTTATTGTAAACCTATAAATGCAATGAGTTCTAAATGAGGTCCATTATTGAACGCGACGACAGAGAAAATGAAAGGTGTCGGCTGGAAGTTGACCGTCCTGTTAGCTATCCCATTTGCAGTCGTATCAGCTGATTCCCCTGATCTCAAACCTAATAGTAAATCTGGTGGTAAGTAAGCACTTCACACTTCTTACCTACATGTATTTTGTAATTCGGTTGAATAAATGATAGGATTTGAAGTCATTAATCTCTGTGAATAGGTAACTACCTAGGTAGATTGTTGGTATACCGATATTAAAAGAATTTCTTCGATATTAATATCTAATTTATTAGATTTGTAAAACACAAATCGGATAATTGCATTTTTATTAAAATTCTATGATATGAACATGAGGTTTCTTGCTGATGTTAATAAGATTCAAGCAATTTTACAGAAGACGCAGAAGAAAATGCAGCAGCCAAAGCTGCATCAGCTGAAGAAGCTCCTTCTGAAGAATCAGAGTCGAAAAGATCCTGGGGGAACAAACCGGAACAGATAATTGTTGTTGGAAACGGTAAACCAAATTACCCACAACAACTCTTCAACAAACTTCCCGATCAAAACGAATACGAATATTTGTCAGATCCGGCATTCAATTCTTCATTCAGTAAGTAGACTCCAACTTCATGATAGTTTACATTTATAAAACACTCATACATTTCTTGTTTCATCCACAGGGCAACCCACTTCTAAATTGGTTCCTCAAAGTGAGTTAGTCTATGCGCACAATATACCTGGTAAGTGGAACTTAGTCTTGTGTAGTGTATGTACGTACTTCAGGAACGCTGTACTAAAATGAACTAGCTCCGACAAGTGAACGAGTCAGAACTGTTCAGCGATAGGTACTCGTACACTAGCTCACTTGCTCATCAGTCATCAATCAGTCACGAAATCTGTCAGAACCACTGAAAAAGTTCACGGCTGAATCACTATTATCTATGGCATAAAGTTTAAAATCTGAGGGTGAGCCTATAATTATGGCGTTAGTAACGAGACGTGATTCGTCACATCTCATTTTTCCATACAATTCGATACAGCGTCTCTCTTGTGCGGACAGGGAACTACAAAAGAAGACGTCACGAGTACGTCTCGTTACTAACGTCAAATAGACCCCTTCTGACAAAAAAAATAAAAAAACTGTTTAATTCCAAATTCCAGTTCGTTCACTAGTTTAGTAGTACTTATGTTTCCTTTCGTTCATTGTGTCAGACGGTATAGCAAGACAAAGGAATAAGTAAGGAAGAACAGAGATAAACAGCGCATAATCCGCAGTAGTAAAAGAGACGGAGGGAGATTACATTTTGTTCTTACTCTCTGCTTCGGTCCTCCATGTAATGCTGCTAAATTGTGTAGAGCTCAAAACGCAATCAATTTAATTTGTTTAAGTCGAGGAATGGTGTCAACATTACTCGACTGGATTGCAAAATTTTTTGTTATTTGGCAGCTTTTGGGTTTTAGCTACAAACTTAAAAACATTCCTATGGGTAATGAAAGAGAACCTTGGTTGTTTGAAGGTAGAGCTCATATTGCGCTGTTAGTGTTTTATGTTTGCATCTTTAGCAAGTGATTGAATGTACGTTGATTGTACGTTGAATGTCCATTGATTAAAGGAAATGTATATATTACAAAGTTATACCTGATGAGTAATGCTTTGAACTCACCACTTTGTCACTTTTTTACTAGTACTGATCGAACAAGAAATAGCCTAACGGAATTCCTTAATTCGATTTTTTAAACATATTTACCTAAATGCTGGCCGAGTCATGACAGCGACTGGCTTATGCTTAAACATATTGTCAAATCAAACAAAGCAAATGACGTCAATGATTACTCGGCCGTTTTAAAGACAGACCAGGAAGACCAAAAACAGCACGCATTGACAAATTAAACTTGACCTTACAGGGGCAAGCAACAGCGTGACCTGCTCAAGAGAAGGAGATCTCTACAACCTTTGGACTCCGAGCCACCAGTGCCTGGTCTGTGCTTGCATCAGAGAGCAAGGCTGGCTGCGAGCTGTGTGCGCCAGCTGTTCTGGTTGCTACAGCCCTCTTACTCCCGATCCTACGCCGAAGCCTTTTTTTCCTACAGAAAGGCCAACGGCACCACCAACTCCTCCAGCACCAATTGAAGAGGAAGGTAAAATTACGTTTATTTTCTACAAGTTATACATAATAATAGCTACAATCCCTACATACGTTTTAAGAAGAATTACTCTTATTCATAATTAAACTATGCCTGGAATCTGCACTATTATCTGCATAGTAAAGCTTTCTCCTGGTCCTTCTAAGCATGATCCTGAAGCTCATTTGCATAGGCAGAAAAGTCATCGATCAAACATGATAGCCTTTTATGAAATCTTTAGTATGATTTTCGATGACAGTGTATTCTTCATTTTACTTGTCAGTGACCTGCAAACCGCTGCCGAGTGGCCAGCCCTTCGAGAACCCGCTCCACCCGTGCCAGGTGTGTATCTGCGTGGAGTCTCTCGACGCCTATGGTAGGCCCGATGTCCACATCAAGTGCCAAGAGAACCCACAGTGTGGTAAGATACCTTCTCTGTAGTTTATTTGGTTTATTTTTCACTCACTATTTGTTAGTATTTGTTATCTGAATCTTGTAGTAATTTTGCTCGATTATGTCATTAAATATGTTTCTTTTGTCAAATGAGGCTGAGGGTTTATACATTTTAATTTATAAACTGTCCTACTAGGCAAGGACTTCCCCATTTCAGTGTTGGTTTTTCTACAATAGAGTAATTAATGCTGATATTTTTCTTTGCAGTCCTACCAACAGACGTTCCTCCAATGCGTGAGTATTGTACAGTACTTCAGTGGCAAACGTCACCCATGTGGTAATCAATATGGTGGTGGAAATATAAAGTGACCTCTCAATATCTCTTTGCAGCGCCTATCCCAGAAGAGCCTGTGCCTTGTAAGTACTTATCATTTTCAGTAAGCTTGTATGTATGAGCCCTTTAAATAGAGAGAGACTCTTTTGAATCAGTCTTCTTATTTTTTTTACGATACGTCTTTCTTCTCCTGGTACTATATTAAACAATTG
Source organism: Eupithecia inturbata (assembly GCA_963662085.1). Taxonomy (NCBI): domain Eukaryota; kingdom Metazoa; phylum Arthropoda; class Insecta; order Lepidoptera; family Geometridae; genus Eupithecia; species Eupithecia inturbata. The sequence goes on along the minus strand of OY759196.1, from coordinate 516,227 downwards.
CCTCTTTTACGTGTTTTTATGAATCGGATAGAAAGAACTTTTGTCCGAGGGATTGCACGCATTTTTCCAGGATAAAAAGTTATTGCAGCGCCATGATGAAATAATGTATTTGCGTTATAAGCCCGGGTTATTTGGTGGGGTTCGATTAGTTTCGCTTTAGAATAGGCTGATCATAAGTGCTATAAGTACTTAGTTGGTTGTCTGTATGATAATATGAGTGTTTTAAGTGTTTATTCCATTGCTTAGCGCCGTACTGTGACAAGTTCCCTACAAATGTGGTCTTCCCCCATCCGTCTAACAGCTGCAAGAGCTGCCAGTGTTCCGTACAGATCTCTCAACAGGGCGTGCCGGAGAAAATACTCATCTGCATGACGATCCAAGAATGTAGTGAGTACCAACTACTATCTCGGCAATGAACAATTAAAAGTTACCTTCCTCCCCAGCACACATACGACGTCCACTGCTGAACGTGCCCCCCGGGGGCTTGCCATAATCAGCACGCTTGGCAGGCAGATTGATGATCGAAATTAATAATGAAATAATAATAATGCACAATCTCAGAATAGGGAAACATACTTGCACACACAATGCACTCCTATGCGAGATGTCAGTGCAAATCGGAACAACGGGGAGTACATAACTCGTGCCGCTCGATCATACGCCTATTCGTGATATTGATGTTTGAAAATAATTTTGACGTTTGAGGCGGACAATTGCATTTTTTATAAAATAACCCAATTCAACTTTTCAGTACCTACTACGATTTTGCTTATCCAATCTGTAGAATTCTGACACAATCGCGTTCAAAATTGAGTTATCATTCGAGCGAAATCGTGATTGGCGCTGGTTTAGATATGTTTTCAAGAGTAACCCCGACCAAGTTCCCCACATTCAATACCTTGATTGCTACCATTTCCAATGTTTCAGAACAAACCGAACTTGATATAATAATAACAGAAAAACCCGAGGTGTACCCGTACGTCACTCCTGAGCCATGTAAGTTGAAAATATGAAATAAAAACATACCACTTTGGCGATTCGGTTATGGCCATTTATCATTCATCAGTAGGCGATTTGTGAGATTTACGTACCTGAAATAGAAAGAAATAACCATCAATAAGAAACAAGAAAGAGATAAACAATCAAGTAAATAAAATAAAATTAATAGATACAGGATTTCATTCTAGAACAGTGAGCCGGGAACTACGCCGTCACCGTCTTTTGTTTATATACCGTCTTTTATTTAGGGGTTTTGGGATAATTTTGTAATTAGTAATGACAACGAATTAAAATCTAGACTGTGTTTTGTCCCAGTGGCTATGACATGGTTTAGAAAGCGGTTAGATTATTTCTTAAATACAACATCAGTAGCAGTTTAGCATTACTAAAACGAATGAAAGCCTTTTATGACGCACGTTGAAAAACAACCTTTGATGACAACAGATTACTGTCACAAAGTCAATAATCCTTTGAACCCAGCGCACCGGCAAAGCCAACCGACCCAAGTAAACAATGTAGCTATGAATGTGCCCCTGTTTCAGCCTGGGCACCTGCGACCCTGCGTCCCCCACCCCCCGGACCGCTGCCAGGACCATCACCACGTAAGTACATCATCATCAGCAGTCGGGTTTTACACACTAGCTGGGTAGGGAATCCGACCAGGAGGTGACAATCTGCGAAAGACTGCAGGCAGATGCTGGATGCGGCAAGCTGAAGACAGGGCCCTATGCTGCATGTAGGCCTATGTCCACAGTTAACAAGGATAAGCTGCTGCTGATGATAATGATGTGTAGGGTACAGAAGTTTGTGTGACATCCACGTTAGTACTGATAATAACTAGGAGGTTAACTAGTTCGCTAGTAAGTTCATTTTGAGATGGGTCATTTAGATTTGAACTCAGTTTGCGGTAAGCAGAGAAAATTCTTTGAGAACTTAAATAGTTGGAAAACTTTCCTCCCCTTTTATTTTACCAAAAAATTATATTTGTTCGCCGTGGCTTGAAATGTTTTAACACTTTGATTGCCACCGACGCACTCGCCGTCCTACGGGTGCTTGCAGAGCAGCAGCAGAGGCTTGCAGAGGGGCGCGTCGCTGAAGCTTTGCAGTGAACGCATTAACGGGGCACATTTTTACTATTTTTCTCGTATTCGTTGATCTTATCCACATGTTCATAAAGCCTTGACGCGCATAAACGTATATTGGCTGTCGAATCTAACAAAACTGAAAACGGTTGTGATGACTCTGCCAACATGTTGAACATTATAATTTGTCCTTTCAGATATTCTTGGATTATCACAAGCTTTATTTGCGTGATCAGTACAAATTAAAATATAACATTTTTATTTTAAACATCGCGTAAAATACATAGGTAAGTGAACGCGATAAATACCCGTAAATAGTTATATTATAAAGCTTTGTTTGTCGATATTTGGATTACTTTCTGTCTTCAATCTTACTCTGCATTAAGCTCAAGTCCACCTGATGGAACCCAAACAATTAAAACGGCGCTTTGAGAATATCACAAAAGTACTTTATTGTAATGTCAAAGACACCTTACCGTTCTAATGAGCTTACAAACAAAATATCACTGAAACCATATAACCAGAACCCGTGCGTTCTCGTCAGCGCGATCTAGCCGTCGGTCACTTTTACTAGCGACATCTAGTTGTGTTCCGACGGCACTAAATAGAATCAATAAATTGATGTTATACAAAAATTGTCTAAACACCACCTCCTCCGTTGCAGACGACTCGTGCAAGCCGTACGCGCCGAGCCAGCCCTTCCAGCACCCGTGGGATGAGTGCCAGGTGTGCGTCTGCATGGAGGCCTACAGCGCCCAGCACATCAACATCGAGATCATGTGCTACACCAAGCTATCCTGCTGTAAGTTCTCAATTGTCCTCTCCATCAACCATACCCTCAATATCGTCCTTCTTGATATCCGATAATGAAATCGAACCAAGCTGTATTTTTGTCTATTGTGAGCCCTAAATTGGCTTGCAAAGCCAATATTTAAAGGCCATGTTGCAGGATACACAGTGCAACTGGCCGCTGGCGTTGCCTTGTATATATATATATATCATTGGCCTCAGCTGTTAGAAACGAGTCGAACGAGTCATATCCTAATGCCTATATTATGTTGGCAAAGTCATTGCTGACGTATTTTGTGATGCCGAACTAACCTAGGCTCACCATGACTCAGCCAACATGTGGACTGACCAATGTATGCAATAATTATTCAGAAACTTCAAGCTTATAATTTTTGAAGAATATTTTCTAAGATAATCGCTCTTAATAAGTGGAAATCCTTACGTCAAAAATGAATATCAATAAATAAAAATATTTTTTGGAACCTAAGTATTTAATGGTATTTTGTTTATGATTATTTTCATTTCAGGTATCGAGCCCCCGTTTGACCTTGCACCATGTAAGCCATACAAAACATTCGAAAACTATAAAATACAGTTATTTTATCATTAAAAACCTATTTCCTATTACCTAATATTTAATGACAATAAATAACGATGTTGTATTTTATTGCAGCATCAATACCGCTGGTAACGATTCCGCAACGTAAGTTGTAATAAATTGAACCACTAATTGATTTCAATTGCAGGTGCTACAATTTTTATCAAACTTTCTTTTATTTTTATTTCAGCGGCGAAAGGAAAAATTCGGATTCAAGGTACATATAAAATTAACTAAAATACTCTTTTCTAAAATAATATTAAGAAAACTTATAGTAATACCAGTGCCTTAAAGGTTTACTAATATACGTACATTCACGTTGTTAGTATTGTATCTATCATAAAAACTACGTTACAAAACTAAATTCATAAAGCAACTTCAGGTTTCAGAACTTTTCTTTTATTTTCTGTCAAAACCAAGCTTTTATTGAACCAAATGAAATTTCCAGACGCCTTATGCGAACTCAGAACGTTTGGCGTAGAGTTCACGCATCCGAACGACCCGTGTAAAATCTGCACGTGCGAGCTACAAGGCCTCGTCATATCGTCCGTCTGTCGCCGCTCCTACAACACAGCATGTGAGTCATCGTCATCCTACGAGTAGGTATCAGCAAGCTATAGGCCTCATGAATGTGTAACATCTACCACCGTCCCACTAACCGCACGCAAACGCACGTGACGCAAACTTTGTCGTCGAACCACGCGACGCTTTTTTTTCCTATCCTCGCCACCAATCAGTCGCGTAACTTTACTCCGCCTGTCATCATAAAATTAAAAACAAAAAAACTTAAATTTTACGAGCTGCTAAAATGTCAGCAAATTGGAACCCCCCTGTGACATATTAAGAGGCAGCCAATCAATATTTACGTGATGGTGTGACGGTAAGGGTACAACGAAAACGACATTACAAACGAGAACTGGCCAAATTAGGCTCTTTTTGCCATATATTTTATTTTAACCAATAGGTATCAATCTACAAACAAACTGCAGATGATTGAAATACGTATATTGGCCAATACCGTTTTTAAAACACCTTCCCCATATGTACCGCCGTAACTTCCTAGGTACCGATGCGACGCGGTGCCGAATTTTATTTACTTTCATTAAATTTCTTGTCGACGGGTAGCGTTTTTATGCTCAAGTGCTTTTATGGTGACAACTGGTTGTTTTATTAGTTGAACTTAATTTGGAGCCATGTAAGCGCAGAGTGCGGTCTAAACATTTACCTTTTATTGCTATCATTTAAAAAAGTTCGGACCATTTTAGTTTTAATTCTGGCTGGTTGTAGAAGTTGCCGCTAGAATAAATTTCCAATTTTATTGTGAATAGCAAAAACCACAAACAATGTTAGCTTGGTCACATGCATGCAGCCATGCATGTGACCAAGCTAAAATTTTTATAGGTTTTTGCTCTTCCACAATTGTAATGTTATTTATTTATTTATCATAACATCATAACAGGTTTTTTTTAACCCTAAGGCGATGCTAGATCTACGTAGTTACTTAACTTATAAATAATAACAATTAATTTACTAATCTAAAATACATTTAGTTTCTATGTAAACTAAAGTATCCGGAAATCCGTGAAGAAGTTTGCCCACCGATGTACAGAACTTGTGCACGAGTTCCGAACAAGTTTATTGACACGCAAAGAAGTTTAAAAGCGCGCAAGTTGAAAGCCACAGATCAGAAGCCACTGAAGCTTAACTATATGAGATACAACTTAGAAGCAAATAAAATGCACAAGTATTAAAAACTCTTATGTTTTTTTGAAAATGGCCACTTTCATTGTTAAGCATAAAAGTTTTAGAGAGACCATAGGTATACTTTTCTTGTGACGTTCGTTACTAAAATGGATTTCTGAGCAATAGAAGTAGGTTTTACAGTTTTACCCTTAATATTTCTATCTTTCCAAAGCGCTTTCTGTTTTTTCAGGTTCACCACCATACCCTGAAAAGTACCAGGGAACCGCGAACATAATGGCAAACGGCGTCATCTCATACGGTTCTTCCCAGAACAAAGGTTCCATCCGCCTGGGACCAGCTGGAGCCACCCAAAACCCCCTGGAGTGGAACACCGCGAGACCTGGACTCACCTTGAGCCCACAGCAAATGATGGTCAGCTCTAATAAGCAGGTCCACATCAGCGCTCAAAATGGACAAAACTTTCAGAGACCTGGGGCTTTGAATCATAGTCCAGGATATCTTAGCAACGCCGGTTCTTATTCTCAAGGGTACCAGGTGGTGCCAAATGGTGGCGCATACGCTTCTCAGGGCTATCACCCGGGTCAAGGACACGCTGGGCAAGTATTCTATAATGCTTTAAATACCTTTGAGTACACATAGCACAAGACCACACACATGCCGTGCACCGATGATATAGCGAAGGGGGTGAAGGTCGCGGTAAACCACTGTGCGCATAGCGTAGGAGCGGGTCATTGTGGTGATCTTTGGGGGAGGCATTATGTCTGGACGTCTTTTGGCCGAGATGATGAGCGTAATAGATCGCCGACGGTGTGTTTACTTTTTGAGTCAATTATATTTTCTATTCATAGGTTGGTCCAACAGTCAGCTTCATCATCATTCGCCACTGGTTACCATAGCTTGCCGTACCACCCCGCCCACCAGCAGTATCCCGCTCCTCAAGGATGGAAGGGTGGCCAGATGATTGGACAAGCCAGTGTTTGTAAGTATTTGTTTGCACATACATTCATTAGGTATATTTTTTATCATAAGTAGTAATTTTGGCTCGTCAAGATTAGATGGTATTTTTTGTTCTATAAGTCGAAGTAGCACAAGAAAAGATGATGGATTGTGTGAAAGAGGACATGGCTAAGAAAGGTGTAAGTATAGAGAAGAGTGGAGGAAAAATACATGTTGTGCCGCCCCACCTAGCGTGGGATAAGGACCGGAAGATTATAAAGTAGAAGAAGACTTACCTACTATAGAAAAAAATTTTAAGAGCAGATGAATAGTGCACGAGTGGAAATAAGTATAAGTAATAAGTATAAAAATAAATAAATAATCCTGGACAAACCACACAGCATCATATACTTGATTAATGTTATTCTTACAGCAATGGCAGCTCAAGCCAATGCTCAAGCAATGTCTGCTTTGAGGTCAAGCCAGACTGACCAGGTCATAAAATCTCCTGCGTCTGGTACGTACTTCAAAAACCTTAACGTTTCCATTGTGAAATTTTAACTTCAACGCAAATTAATAAAAACCCCGCAAACTCTAGAATTCCTCAAATAAATTCCTAAACAGCTTGTGTTCAAATTTAAACAGCAAAATTAGGAAATTTCGTCAACTTCGAGAACATAAATTAAAAATAAATTACAGAAACATCTGCGCCCGAGCGATGCAAATCCGTTTAATCAAACTTGGCGAAAAAGGCTGATTTACGTTTTTGAATTTTTACTCAGAGCTAGTTTCTGATAACCTAGTGCCTTCAAAAGGAGCTTTATAAAAACTCATCAAGAATCTAAGTTAGAAAAAAATTTGGCCTAGTTTTTGAAGTCCACATTTTATAGGTAGTTGGTTTGATCGTAACCTTGTTTTTCCAGAGGTCCCAAATGAAGATGATTCTCCAAAAAAGGAAAGCGAATGTAAGTTTATCTCAACTAGCCTCTGCCCGCAGCCTCGCGTGCGTATTTCCCTGATAAAAAGAAGCCTAGATATTATTTAATAATAATAATAATTTTGATATATTTTTTACTGTAGAATAGTTTTATAATATTTTATTTTCTATAGTAAAAAATGTATTTTATAACGAGATTTAAAATAAATGAAGTGAATAATAATAACACAATCCGGCGAAGTAATAGAACCCCTTAATGAAAATTAATCTTACAAGTACCCAGGTTACCATCAATCTCGACAGATTCATAGCAAGGAAATAAACACTAAACTCACCCAAAATTTTAAACATAGGCTAAACTCCATACTTAATTAAATCCCAAATTAATTCGAAGAACACGACAAAAGCAATAAACTCCTATGCAATTCCAGTCTTAACTAACTCTTTCGGTGTTATTTACTGAACAAAAACGGAATTAAAAAGCCTACAACGTCTGATAAATGTGACTATGACGCGAAACCTCAAGCACCACCCGCGAGCTTGCATCCAGAGGCAAGTCTTACCTCGATCAGAGGGCGGCAGGGACTCATAGACATATTTAACCTACTGACTGACAGACAAATTACTACTTTAAGGACCTATTTCTATCACAAACCCGATACGTCGAGTCTCCATAAGGCAATAGTCGCACAACATCGAAAGTTTATACCGCTTAACAAACAAGACCGTAACCAGCAGAAAAATGAAAAACTGAAAAACAGACAGACTTTAGTCTCTGAATGGACCCAGAAGTCTCTTCATCTCGGAAGACATCGCCACGATTTAGGCCAGCCCACCCAGTCGACATGCAGGCGTCGAACCAGTGGCTTAATGGAGGCGAACTCTTCCCAGAGACAGAAGGGTTTATGATAGCCATTCAAGAACAAGTCATAGGAACCCGTAACTATCAAAAGCACATCATGAAAGTTCAAATGGCCTCCGATTCTAGACGTTGCAATAGTTCATCAGAAACAATCCAGCACATAACGGGAGCCTGTAATCAATTGTTCAAACGGATTATAAGTACAGACACGACCAGGTTGCTAACATCATAGACCAAAGACTAGCTACCAAATACCATCTTATTGAGCAGCCGCCTAGGCCAACTCTGTTCTACAAATACATTCCCGATACCGTGCTGGAAAACTCCACTCACAAACTTTATTATTATAGGCTATTCTCACCGACAAAACTACTCATTACAAGAGACCTGATATAACACTTCTTGTTGTAATGAATAAATCTGCGCTACTGATAGACATCTAGGTTGCCTGGGAGAAATCGCTCTCAGCGATAAGGCCGCGTATTGTACTGATTATGTGTTAAATGTAGGTATAAGGTTTTTATTATGTTATTTTTTAAGTGCAATAACGTGTTCAATCATTCATTCATTCATCGCCGCCCCTAACACGCATAACCTCCAAAACACAATAGCTGAGAATCTTTCTAAATATGTTGAACTACAAAATGAAATCACTAGGATGTGGAGACTTGGGAAGGTTTCCATCATCCGAATCGAACTTTCTTCTACAGGAGTAATCCCTAAACAGCTTCTTACATCACTAGCGTCATTAGCTTTACTCATAAATACCTATACACTGCTTTAAAAACCCACTGTTCTAAACACTTGTCGGATTGTCCGAAAGTTCTTGCAAACAGAGCATTTTACCACCGAAAATCAAATAATAACCTGTAGTGCCCAAAATCAAAACAAATCCACTCATACACACTTGGCTTAGGCTCGTGTGTATTAGTTATTTCCCGACTCTACGTCGTGCAGACAAAGATCTGAAACTCCATAATAATATTAAAGTCTTATTACCTATGTTCCTTCGTGCTAAAACATTTTGTTCTATTCAGTAGCTTTGGAGCTCTTAGGTGATAAACGTGGTCACCAAACTATTATCTTTATAATATTGGTGTGAGACATTGAGGGTTGTCATGGTCAGCACATCCGGAGGCCATGATTTCTCATTATTTGAAGAAGAGAGAGTCATTCTCCCTGCCTGCTAACTAATTATCTTATTTTAAATCTAATTAATTTATTTGTATTTTCAGAATCGAATGATCAAAACAACAAGGCGATGAAAATGGACTCCAAGGAAATGAATTTATAATATGTGCACAAAGCAAGAGGTTCTTCAAACGCATTGAATAAATAAAGAAGCACCGTAAAGGGGTGTTTTATTGTGAACCTATAAAATCTGTGTCCTAATCTAACAATGTTTTGATGGTAAGCTCATGCTTCTGTCATCACAAAATAACAGAGCCAAACAAATGAAGTATAAACAAATTTGGTATAGTGAACGATGCATAAATAAACGGAAATGGCTACAAAGCCATATATTTTCTTATCATATTGCATATTAGATGCTGTTATAGATCGATGTGGAAATTAATTTTTTGTGCTCGAAAAAATCCTGGACCTGTAGCGCAGGCATTATAAATCAGATTTTAATAAATTCTAGAATTCCAACGTAAAATTTGACGTGCACTCTAAAATGCGAAATCATAAGTACTATTTAATATCTCGCAGTCAGTAGTAAAGTTATAAAACTCGCATTAACTTATTTATAGCATTTCGCCATAAAATGTGCGAAACCGATAATATTTTACAACTTCGGAAATATGGAGCTAAGCTAAAAACTGAACTATGATCTTTTTGTGGATTTGTTTTTTAATTTACGGTGAGTATTTGCATCTTAGTATTATTGATGTCAGTAATAATAATTAGGTACTTATTCCCTTCCCTACTAGATCCTACGTTAACTAACATCCAAATACTCAAACGCAACTCAGATTTAAGCGCGTCTTAAGTGACGAATTTATGACAGATCTTCATTGAAAATTGTCAAAAAAACGCGACTTGAGACGTGCTCAAATTATCTGAGTTGCGTTTTAGTATTCGGGGGAAAATTAGTTAAAGATTACCTTAAGGATAAGGCCAAAAGAGCGTAATTTTATAAGTTGTGTGTCGCGTTAAATGCCTCGGTACTTTCAACAAAAACGACAACTCATATTGTGGTATAAACAGGATTTATAAAGCAACTCAGACAGAACCGAGAACCGCTGGGGTAAACGTGTTCTTGAGTGGAGACCGCAATTCGAAAAACGTAGTGTAGGACGCCCTCCGGCCAGGTGGGATGACGACCAAAGAAAGACTGCAGACAGATGCTGGATGTGACAAGCTAAAGACAGGGCGCTATGACGCTCTATTAGAGAGGGCCTATGTCCAGCAGTGGACTAATATAGGTTGATGATGATGAACTCGGACAGAACTCAAAAAAGTACGCTCGTACCCTGAGCTTAACTTTATGCGACTGTAGACACAAAAAAAACTTATAACGGAAACCTACGCGTTTCATAAATAAGGAATTACAATCATTTTTTTAAATTATTTACTTTTATTTAAAAGGGAAAATTATTTATAGCGTTACTAAATGCTTTCGGTTACGCATGAGTACTAAATAAATCAATGCAAAACAAACAGAATATCGCATACTCGCTACCCCTGTCAGAGGGATTGGTGACCGCAGTCGGGGTATTTAAAGTACAAAGAAGAAAGCTGCTGCTTTTCCTCCCGTAGGTTCACTTAGTTGGCTCTTAGGGCCTTATCGTACTGGCAATTTGCGAGTAAGTTTAAAGCCGTTGCTTATGTAACACATTGTTTCATTTGTATCTGTTTTTTATGTAATCTTATGTGTTTCTTGTTCCTGTTTCTACCTATTATTGTAATGTCGTGTTATGTATTATGGCTTTAAATAAATTTATTTAGTTTCTTTCTAAAGCGAGGCGATTATAAGATCCATGGGCTGCGTTCGAGGGGTCGATTCTCACCAATGAATTACTTGAACTAATCAAGTTTATCATTTTGTAGAAGTAACTAGCGAATTCGCGACGCCCTCTTTCCTCTTGGCAACCACCACCGAGGTATCTGAAGAGAATAAGCTGGAAGTGCTGCCTTCCTTCAAGGAGCTCCACAATGTAGGCTTCTTCAATGACGCCGAGCACCGCGGACCCAAGTGGTACGACGCCTCCAGCAGCAAGAGTAGCGAGAAAGACATATCGCCATCTTCTAAGACCTCGTAAGAAATACTCTTATCTTATCCTCCTGATATTTCACGACCTCTGTGGCGCAGCAAAAATCCACCTGCGATTAAAGGGTTGTGTATTCGATACCCGTGTTCTGGGTGTTTTTAATGTACAATAAAAAAAAAATATTTATGTCATGTATTTATATCTGTTATCTAGTGCCCATAACACAGGCTCTGCTTAGTTTGGGGCTCCATTAATAAGGCAAATAAGCCGCAATATAAGTGTCTTGTGAGGATACAATCAAGCCAAGTTTATATTTCAGATCTCAATCTCAATCCTCGGAGACAGAGAGCCGGTCATCCGAAGCATCATCTTTCGAAACGGCAGAAAAGAAAGTATTGTAAGTTATTATTTCCTAGGAATCCCGGAAGCCGGAGAAGAAAAGAAGCCCGGTGGGCTATGGATTAGAGTAGAACAAAATTTCGGATATAATCCATCACTGGATTAGCTCAGCGGATCAGAGTGGAACAGAGCAGAACAATCTACGCTACGAACAAAGTTGCAGTACCTACCTACCACGGTCTTCACATTGGTGACATTTCAATAAACCAAATATGACTTCTTCGAAATCTACACATGGACTATGAACTTACCTTTCACTATTTTTGAACGAATGATTGAATAAAACTTAGTTGTCTTGGACGTTTGTGGGCTGATATTGTGATACAAAATATGTTTTAACTTTTTAGAAAAAGAAAATACCGCCAGTGCACCCCATGCCCCCATGACAAGCTGAAGAAGTACTCTAACCGCGGCATCAAGTGGATCTGCGGCTCCTACCAGCGAGCCAGACGGACCTTCAAGAGTCTCTGCATGATGAGATACAGGAACTGCCAGGATGGAACCAGTTAGTTATTTCTTATCAGCCCAAATTATCCCACGGTAGAGAAAGGCAGCCCCCCCGCTTTTCTTGTCTAGTGATAATGGGGGCAGTATATATACTCGTTATACTCGTAAAACGTTGCTCAGTTATCGATCTATGCTTGAGTAACGTTTTTCTATGGCATAAGTGTTACTCAGCCAGCAGTCTAAACCCATCCAACTACGCAGAGAAGTGAGACAGGGGGATGTTATCTCCCCGAAACAGTTCACGAGCGCGTTGGAAGATATGTTTAAGACGCTGGACTGGAAATATAAGGGCATTAACATAAACGGCGATTACATCTCACACCTGCGATTCGCTAATCACATTGTCTTAATGGCGGAATCGCTAGAGGAGTTGACCCAGGTGCTGGACGGCCTAGCCTCAGCCTCGCGACGAATCGATCTTGGCATGAATTTTCTTAAAACCAAAGTTACTCGTATGATCAATGGCCTCATTGATCCGGGTCCGGTCGTCGTGTGTGTCACTTTCTCGAAATTGTTTCAGAGTACACTTACCTTGGATAGATTCTGTAGAAAGGTAAAAATAATTTTGAGGAGGAAGCCAAGAGGAGGATCAAGCTCATTAGGGGAGGCCTATGTCCAGCAGTGAACTAATAAAGGCTGATGATGATGATGATGCGTTACTAGAGCATAGATCGATGACTGAGCAATGATGATGAAGGACAGAGCTTTCATAATACAGGCTTTAGTGGTCCATCATCGTCGTGGTCAGTGGTGATTTTGGCCTAGTTAGTCAATGCCAAATTGCTGATCATTGGACATTTGACAATGAGGCAGACCACTCTCCCGACGACGGTCAGACGACATCGCCATAGCTGGGAAAGAGTGGATGGAAACGGCACAGGACCGGTCAGTATATCGCAATGAAAGGTAGACTTATACAAAGCAGTTGGTGCTAACAGTCTGAATACCCAGATTAGATAACATTTTAAAACACACTCATTCTCATGTTCATCTGAAACACTTTTAGAAGATAGGTATTCTCTATTAAATTGATTGGCATCTTTGTTTCAATTACAGTTCTTTCTCAGCCCTATGGTAAAAGTAGTGTAATACAGGGTGTCACTAAACTTGTGCACTAAGCCGAAAGGGGAGTGATTCTGGACCTCGTGGTAAACAACTTTTGTACTAAGATTTTTTGAATTTCGAACAATTTTATACTTTTCAAAATAAAAATGTGACTTTCCTTTCAATATTCGTGTTCTTTTACGTACACATACACACACATACACACATGTACATTGTTATTATTGTTTCGAAATTTCAAAGGATTTACAAATCAAAGGATTTAAAAATGATCCACTTATCGAGGAACCCTTTGCCTCTTTTCTAATAGATGGGATGAAAAAATATATTCGAAATTCAAAAAATCGTTCTAAAGTTCTCCTTGGGGTCCAGAATTACCCCTTTTCAGGCATACACAGTACCTTTTTGACATTCCATTTATTGTATGTTTTCAACTCTGGTTTCAGTGTTCGTGAAGATATACGACCACCGCTGCAAGAACGACACTTTCCATGGCCGCCATTGGTTCTACGTGTATAGAACTTAGTTTTACGTGTATGAAACTTAGTTCTTCGTGTATAAAACTTAGTTTGCAGTGAACTTGAGATTACATAATGGGAAATTATTTATTTTATTTACATTACCATCACATTGTGTAGTTAATTTACGAATTTACGGATAAAGATTCATGATTCATTTTCATTGTTAAAATCATCTTTTATAATCTCAGTATGTCCAGGGACCACATAATACAGAATAGGTACTTCTTCTGGGAATATATAGGAAGAGATAATATCACCAAGTTTCTGGTTTTACGCAAGAGAATCAGTACAAAAGTATTCACAAGTCGGTTGAATACATTTTATGTAGTAACAATGGATGCAATTCTAAAATAGCAGCTGTGTTAAATTTCAATAAAGTCGAATTTAAACTGAGCAGCGAGTTTTATCGTTTCCTAAATTACCAGGAAACCTAAAACAATCACCCAAATGAAGCAGAACTATTTCGAATGTGGGGACGAGGCGCCTACCACGGGCTCCTCGCTAGAATAACCACGTCGTTTGTGACCTCTGTGACGTCACCACCACCTTAGTTTCTGTTTTTTAAAGCTTTGCTTCATAACTTTTCAAGCTTTACGTTAAATAAAAACAACAAAACGACAAATTACGACTAGTATTTACCCAGAAGGCAGAGTGCACAGACTATAAGCGAAGTTTGGTAAGATCTTTATAAACTACGTGTGCCCCAGGGCCCCAAGGACCAAGGGTTTCCACCCCACATGGCTCAAATAACTATGGTCAAAATTAGCGTATTTTCTCCGCTGATGTTGCTGCGGAGCCGGCCTTTATTGATGTCCCTGCAAGATGTGAAGGCGCTAGGGTATCTACTATCTAGACGTGGCATCTCAAACTAAAGGCCGACCCATCTACCAGGGAGTCAGAGTCAAACTCATACCGTCAGGTCTTTTACCATCATCTTGCATATGGCCCCGTGGTTCGAGGGTAGGTGCCACACTGATAAAAGTCCTACGGATGATGTCATTAATTAACTATGACGGATCACACGTCCTGCACTAGAAACATATGCCAGTGCATGGTGACCAAACTTATCAACGGTTTCATCACACTGCACTGTCAACGTTGTGCTACTAGGCAAGGAGAAGCTAAACGCAATGAGGTAGCCACCCGAAATGAGTTATTATCTAAAAGGGTACCTACCTAGATTTTTTAGAAGGCAGAACATGTAACCAAAGTCCTGGTAGAAGTCTATTAATTATTTATTTTTTGATCACATGTACATGTATACGGCTTAGATCTGGTGATTTCTCGTACCGTTTTCGACGCAAGCGTTAAACGGTCTATCGATAAAAAAGATTGTAGAACAACAATAATAATGACACGAAAATGAAGCAGTAATGTCAAAAAATAAAATCCAGTATTTTTAGGCTTACACACAGAACATCTGGTAAAAGTCACCAACTTTTACCAGAGTTTGTTGTTTGTTAACTACCAAGACCCTGGTAGGGGCCGCTCAAAGCAATCGAATAGAGAGCTAACAGGCGATCATAAATTACCGACCAGCGGGGAATACTGATATAGGACATTACAGAACGAACGGGAACATTCCAGAACTTCCTCATGCTGTACCTAGCTAGCTGGTTAAGAATCTGCACGTTTGAAAAAAGCTCAAATCAAAGCTTACGCTAGAAAAAGCTGCAGTGTTTTATTCGGATAAAACGTTTATTAATCATCTTAAAAAGTTTGACCAAGTTTAATCGGTTCCTTGAGGTCTAGTTTTATGAACCAAACCATTGACCATGCGATCTAAGTATATTATTGCAACACAGGTTTGCCTGCACCGTAAATTACGTCTATACAAGTATTTTTTATTCTGATATTGGTTTCATAAAAATCATCAAGCATCAATTTCGACTGACCATCGGTTGTTTGGATGACGAGATAACCTTCCCACTGGTATGAAGATTACGAAGAAAAATTCCTATACGTAATGACTAGAATGGCGCAATAGAGGAGTGGCCTATTACCCAGCAGTGCTCATGTTTTGGGCTGAGTAGATAGATCGGCATTCGGTACCAACCTATTTAAAGGCCGTGTGGTGCCGGCCTAAAATTTGCAACTCTTCCCGCGGGTGTCGTATGAAGCGACTAAGAGATATAAAGATATCCACCGGGGGGGCATGGGGCAGCAGCGCCTCCTATTTTATCAACAACAGGATAAAATTCATGAGTGTTTTTTTATTTCCTTAAACCGAAACAGGTGAATCAAAAAGCGACAAAGACCGTTACTGGCGTCGTAAAACACGAAGGCAGTAAATCGTCGATTTCTCGTTATTTATGATTGTTGAGATTTCAATGAAAATAAAATGAAATGGTGCAGATATGGTGCACGCCGGTGCTTGTGTTGTTTTGTTGGTACTCGGTAAGTGGACTCCACGAGGTGCCAAATAAGCTCTATGAAAGGCACTCTTTCTAAAAATCTTTTTGACAAATATTTTTTGATTTAATTTGGATTACACAGTAAACGCCTGGGACTTCGGTGTAATCCAATAGTAATTTCACAACATACTTCCCTGCACTTCTTGCACTCTCTGACTTCATTCAGTAAGTATAATACTTCATTGATTATAAGTATACAAGCGAGAAAGTAGACCTTTCCATCATACGAATAATGATTGCTTATGACAGAGAGAATAAGGAAAATGTGAATTTAAGTAGCTACTCAGTAGTTTAATATCTATGAACTTTTGTCTTGTTGGCTTCTAGTGGACAGTTCCCTCTCACTGGTGAATAACTCTATGATCGAAGCTAGGAACGCGCTGGAGGAGCTCAAAGAAAACAAGATACGCAAAGTGACGGGCGCCCGCAGGGCTTACGAGACAACGAAGAAAACCAGCAAGTCCACCTCTTCGGAATCTGGCGGTAGGTAACAATCTCAAAACCTCTATATAATAAGGTTTAGCATTTGTTTGAGTCCCAACCTTCTATTCCACATTGGTTGGTAAATTTTATCTGATTTCAAAGATGTAATTAGTTATTAAGATTATTATTAGACTATAACAATTTTATTGTAAACGTTCGCCTAGTTAACTAACATAGCGTTATTGTAAATATTATTTTTAACAGACTTCAAAAAGGAGGAGGTTTTATGTTCGGCTGTATGAATGTATTTTTTTTTGTATGTTCGTCGATTATTCCATCAATTATGGACCGATGTGGATGGTTCTTTGCTATTGTATAGAAAATGGTCCGGAGATGGTTTCATAAACATATTATTCTCGAGGGATTAGTATTTGTCCCGCAAAAGTAATTTTTTAGTTTTTTTTTAAAACAATCAAATTATTTAGTACGCTTATGCTATGTTATGTAAGTCGATAAAAATTTTGTCACGTTGTGCTCTATTCTAACTGAGAGGACAATTCGATTTCAGACTTATCGTTTTTGTAAAATGCAAATCCTATAATAAATTTAATAAATCAGTTACCAAAATCTCGTGGGTACATTTTTAGGTTGTGTGCAAAATACTTTTTATGTGACAAATATAATTCACGCCAATTAAATTTTTTGAAAGCCAGGTGGCAGCTTTTTAATAAAGCTGCCAACCAACTTAGAAATGGCTAGAATAGACAAGGGTGGCGGTCGGTAGTAATCTCTGACTACTCATCGTCTTTGCAGATACTAAGTCGGGTGGAAGCTCGGCCGATGAGTCGCTGGATTTGACCTTCTCGGAGAGCTCCGGATCCAATGCGAAGAAGCAAAACAAGCACATCGCTAAATCAACCGAAGAGAGGCATGGATGGTGAGGAACTATTTACAGTACCATAAGGGCAGACAACGGGTTGATCGAAAGCGTTACAATTTGCATCTGAACGTTTTTCTAACTCAAGATCTATGCCCATCTGTGGGCTGATAAATGTGATGATAAAAGACAGTCATACTGTCTAAGTCATACTGTAGGTAATATTATTGTTTCCATGCTTACATGGGTGTTTGTTTCCATCACGCCAACAACATCTGATTCAGTTCAGATTCAGATTCTTTATACATGACGTCACGAAACTTAAACTTATTGTTAGTAAAATAATATAATTCAAAAAACTATCAACTGGACTGATATTAAAGAACGGGTCGGGCTGAAACTTTGCATTGATGTCATTTTAGAACTTGATTAACTTATAAGCTACGTTTTATCCCGAAAAACGCAAGCTTTGCCACGGGCAGATGGTAGTATACATTAATAGAGAATACTGGTGTAAAATATTGTACCTAGGTGGACCGACGACGGTGATGTCGGTCGCGGAAAACCGCAGAATGCGGCGGTCCAGGATCTTTGTGACAATTTTTGGGAAATCTATGTCCAGCAGTGAGAGACTTTCAGCTGATGAATTGCGAACGATGATGAAATCTTGATATTTATATTATTGGAAGAGATCGCTAATAGCGATAAGGCCGCCCTTTGTACTTCGTCGAATCACAGCATTTCCTTGTGTATTGTATTTTTTATTTGTGCAGTGCAATAAAGAGTTATCTATCTATATATATGTATATTGTATATATCTAAATGCCCACTTTTGTTTTTTCGTGTTCTTTTATGTTTTCTAACGATCGATGTTCATAACGATACGAGCAACGTTATTAGCTAATTTGTTTAATGATAGATGATGATAGTTACATCGTGAAGTTTATTGTGTTACTGTACTGTGCTGAGCTGTGCTGTGCTGAGCTGTGCTGTGCTGTGCTGTGCTGTGCTTATTATAATTTATAACACAAGGAACGCTTTAGATATGTAATCTGTTATGTTAGTTATTGTTTTTAATAAACTGAATTACTGAATTAATTGTAGGAAAAAATGGCATCGCAAGTGTCATCCATGCCCTGAAGACATGAAGATGAAATGGAGAGACCCCAGGATCAAGTGGATCTGCGGAGCCTTCCAACGAGCCAGACGCACCTTCAAGAGTCTCTGCATGATGTACTACAGGAACTGCCAGGATGGGACTAGTACGTACTTAAGTAATATAATAATACCCCAAAAAAAGAATTCGACGAGACTTGAACCAGCAACCCCTCAGTACGGGATGCGCTGCCAATTGCGCCCCGAGATCAAGTGAGTCACGTAAGAGAACTTTGGGACTTCCTTCGTACTCTATAGCGCCGTTCTTTAACTTATCTCTAGGTTTCTAAGGTATTCTCTCATATGAAAATAACTGTATATTTTTTTTCAAATGTGTGATCTCAGAAATCTGACGCTTTAGGACTTGAATATTTTTTTATTTGTTTTAGTGTCTTCTATCCAAATGTCTAACATTTATTGTGCGCGGCGATTCCGGAAAAAAAATACAAAAGGCCACTCAATATAAAAATCTTCAAACCCTTTTGCCAATTCTATTGAAGTTTCGGAATTTTTTTTAGGGTTTCGAAGATCGGAGATCGGTTTTGAACATCGCTCATTTTTCATTTATTTTAATTTTTTTTCGTTTAATCTGTACAGGCGTTAAAAATGTATTTTTATTTTAAATTTCACGTTATTTGCTGTTGTAGTTGCTGAGATAGTTAAGACGGAAAAAAGGACGAAAAAAGCGAGTCCATAATTCGAAGATCGGTTTCGAAACCCTAAGTATATCTATCGATGCACCTACGAGTATCTAAACTACGCCAGATGGGCCAGGCTATGTGGATTATCCAGCATTATTTATGAATTCTCTGGTGCTATTGCAGTGTTTGTGAAGATCCACGAGCACCGCTGCGAGAACAGCTCCAAACACCATCCCATCGGAGACCACTTCTTCTACGACTACGCCGTGAAGCTGTTTATGGACTCCGGAGATCTGAGCTCTGATGAACAGAACTCCTACCGAGATTAAACTCGTTGATTAAGTTATTCTTTTGTTTTCTCTTGAAGCGTTTAACGGTGATCAGACAACCGGAGAAAATACTCTCAACAATAAAGGTTACCTATTGATCATAACAATTAGCCTACGCAAATCAACTGGACATCATTATCGTATGATATTGCACACCAAATAGGACCTTTTCATCAGAGCCTACCAACTTGTAGCGCGTTTTCTGAAAATAAACTTTTTGAGTGATTGGTTGACATCTATAGGCTTCTCATAGCGACCTGGCTTTAGCTACCCTGTTAGTGAAAGATTTCATAAATGAGAAAATCTATTTCGTAACGAATAGGTATCTACTGTTGCATTAGCTTGTCGCTTTTGTCATTTAGTATAATTTTAATCAAAATTGATTATAGTAAACGAACTCATGATGGGTTAGGAATTACAAATAACGACAGCTCTCGATAGTAAATCAACCCACGGAGTAGTTCCAAAGATTCCTAATATGAAGGAAGATAGATTCATTAATTTCCTCTCACATAATGTGTGTCCATAGAGACAGCCCGTAGGTACAACTAATATCCCTCATACAATCACTCATACACAGCATCCATACATCACGTCCATTATCTCCCGTAAATCCGTGACGTCATACAGCCATTAATCGTATCCTCTATAATTTGTCATACAGACAGACAGACCTGAGTGCAAGGCTGTCGGCAACTACTTTCCACTCTATTAGAGGGGGGATGTCTGGATTTTAAGGATACAGGCGGTGGATGTATTTTTTGTTGGGCTAAGAATGGGCGTACCTATTACAAAATGTCAACCATTATTTTGATGATTAGGTTTAATTTCGGATGGGTGGTATAAGTGTACGGACAAACTTTTAGATATTTAGTTTACATGTTTGTGTCAGGTAGGAGACTCAATAGAGAGCTCTATCCAGGCTTCGCCCAAAGTAAAGTTTTGGTCTAATTGTTCAGCTGTGGACTAGTATACATATGTAGTATCTATCCTCGGCCCTTTCCTATTTTTAATTTATATTAACGACCTGCCTCATCTTGTTAAGAATAATCACGAGATTGTATTGTTTGCTGATGACACTTCATTAATTTTTAAAATGAAACGACAAGACACGAATTTCGATGATGTGAATAATGCAATCTCAAAAGTAGTCCATTGGTTTAATGTCAATAATCTTTTGCTTAACGAAACCAAAACGAAATGTATTAGATTTATTCTACCTAATGTTAAACAAGTTCAGGCTGATGTAAATGTAAAAGGAGAAACGTTAAAAATTGTAGAAAGTACCGTTTTCTTAGGAATCACCTTAGATAATAAACTTCAATGGGGCGCACACATGGATAAGCTATCGAAGAGACTTAGTTCTGCAGCATATGCTGTCAAAAAAATCCGTCATCTTACAGACGTGGATACATCTAGACTTGTTTATTTCAGCTACTTCCATAGTATTATGTCTTATGGTATTCTACTGTGGGGGAACGCTGCAGATATTAACACCGTATTTGTGTTGCAGAAGAGGGCTGTTCGTGCTATCTATAGTATGGGACCCAGAGAATCCCTGCGTGATAAATTCAAAGAAATAAACATAATGACAGTACCATGTCAATATATTTATGAAAACCTATTGTACACTCATAGAAATATCAATCGGTTCTCTAAAAATAGCGATGTACATAATTTGAATACAAGGAATAAACATAAACTCGCTGTGCCCACAACTAGACTACACAAAATTAATGTATCTTTTAAAGGGCAATGTATACGCTTCTACAACAAAACTCCTAGTGAGTTGCAAAAATTATCAGTAAATAAATTCAAACAAATTGTCAAAACCTTCCTGTGTAAAAAGGCCTACTATAATATATCAGATTATCTAGAGGATAAAAAAGCGTGGGACGGAATTTGCTCCAACTCGAAAAATAACAACTAACAGGCTAAAGGTTTCTTCGTCGCTTCTTTACTTTAGTCTACGTACCGAAGCGACTGAAATCAAAAATATCACTTTATTTCCGTGTCAGTGTTTAATTATTAAGAATTTGACTTTTTCTAAGTATACATTTATTGTATTTATGGAAATAAAGAGTTTTTGACTTTTGACTTGACTTTTAGTAGTGACATTGAATATGCATAGCGGATTGGCGAATGCCGAGGTAGTGACGAAAATTTTCTCGAGGATTCATCTTAAACTCTGAGCTACAACCGATGTGTTTGTAAGGCGATGGTAAGTTTTGGTGTTTTCACATAAAGATTAAATCCCGACGAAAAACAATAACGAAGAATTATTAACCAGACCCAGACCTGAATAACGAAGGTCACAAGATAATAAAAACTCTGATAATTTGCTCATAATGCTCATTTTCGCTTGGCTTCCACAATATTTATCTGTTATCAGACAAGACGGGGACAATGAGGGCCATTTTGCGGGTCTTGGGCGGATTTACAAACATATTTCAGACTTTATGAAAGGATCACAGAGTCGTATTTGGAGTAAAAATGCTGGAAATTATTCACCTTGAAGGTAAGCATAAGTTAATGTTGTTATTTGTATGGTTGTCAAGTTGTTGCGGAACGTTGGGTCCGAATTCTTTTCAAAGATTGGGGTTCAAATCCTGGACGTGCTTCTATCTGTATTTATTATACTTCTTGCTATCCATAGCTAGTTCAGTAAGATGCTTTTGTATATTTTTAAAGATTAAAGTGATGAGAATTCACAAGCCAATAAAGCTATGACGATTCTACATCATCATAGTTTTTTTTCACTATAGCTTTTAAATAAATAACGCAAAACCACAAAAAAATCAAGTATAAAAAAACAACTTAAACCTAAAAACTTAAAACTGCTTCATCAGTATTATTTATTTATCAGTGTAAAAAGTTAATAACTTTATTTTTTTATGTCTATGTAAGTTTATTATATAAAGTAGGTAGTTTATGACATGATAGGTATTATAGTACGTAGTGTAGGTATACATATATAATTGCTTTAATTTCCTTAAGTGTTTCAAACGCCACCGTCTATATTGTTCTCATAAGTCCAGTCCATCCCATGGTTGCCTGGAAGAGATCGCTCAAAGCGATAAGGCCGCCCTTTGTACTTCCTTGTTTCTCAGCATTTTCTTCTGTATTATATTTTGTTTTGTGTGGTACAAAAAAGAGTTTATCTATCTATCTCATTTTTGGACAGGCAAGTCCCTACCACAAAACAAATGGTATTCCCCAGATAATGTGCCCTCGAACCAATCAGCGGCGTCCCCTATAAGTACCTGAGCTACACGCGCCAATCACAGGTACTTTTTGTTTATTCTGTCAACATGTACGGAGGCAATCTAATTTACCCTATCTCATTAGTTTTAATAGGTAAAAAGTTTAAATTAATAATTATTGAAGGATTTTGTTTGGGCTCAAACAAAAAACGTTATTATTTTGGCAGTTTTTGCTCGGTCAACATTGCTAACCAACTATCTATATAGGTCTATAGTGGGCTATATATATATATAGGGTAGGTGTCATTTTCATCAAGCCACTCAGCTTGGTATGTCCAATATCTGTTTAATCAGGCGAGCATGTCACGTTGACGACGTCATCGCGTGAGCGTGTTCACTTTGGGTGGTTACGACGAAATATCGGTAGGTATCGACATCGATTCGAAATCTTTACGTACCTACTACCAAATACACTATCATCATAAGTATTGTTTACTTTGCCAAAATTGTACCAATGTATTTACGAAAAGGAGTGCGAGTACCATTATTCCTACATACTCTACTTTTTTTGTCATTATATTACGAAAAAAGCAGCTGATTTATAATTGCAAACTTATTATGTGATTTTTGTCATGATTAAAACTTACCAGTACTTTCGTGGATAGAAATCGATGGCATAGTACTCTTTTCTTACCTAAAACAGAAATTAAATAGTTAGAATTCTACTAATATGCGTATCTACGAATCAATTGTCTATTTTTACGTTCACGGTTGATCCCACAACTTTGCAAATTTTTTTATATATGTGATCTTTATTAATGTCCTAAACAAATACTTTTGCTCGTACACAGTATCTCAAACTCAAGTGCTATACAATACATGCCTTTTTTGAGCTATAGATACGAGGCATTTTGTGAAAACTGTTATTTTTTATCGCGCGTACAATGGCCGTACCGTGTGCCTTCGGCCGTAAAATGTAACGCGCCAGATGTCGAGCCCTAGGTAAGTAGGTAGTAGTATATGTGCAGGTATATAGCCACTTACTTACAGTCACGACGCCCTTTAAAAACAAAGGGACTTTATGAAAAAACCTGATTTAATTAATGAATTCAAAAAGATATTTTCTAGACCTCTGCGTTCCCACATCTTCACTCAGCATCAGGTGGCACTGTGGGCAAACCAAAGTCCCTACAAAAGTTACAAAACAAATGAAGAAAAACACGCTGCTTCTTCTAAGACAAAAACTTTTTTCTTGGGAGTAACCAAATCTGCTTATGTCATAAATCTACCATTCTGGTTTGTAATCGCGTTGAACTAATGAACAAACCTAAAACGTTAGTATTTGATGGCAAGTGAATACACTGTTGCCACATCTGAAATGTACACAATAGCCTCCTAGCGTATACAAAGTCATTTCATATTCCCCAACTAACACAAGAAACAATTCCTTGTCGGACCTGTGTCCCGTAACCTTGAGCACTCGATAGTTCCACAATAATTCTGAGATAAGCAGCAAGACCTTTGTAGGGTTACACTGACAGAGAATGC
Organism: Eupithecia inturbata; assembly: GCA_963662085.1. Classification (NCBI taxonomy): domain Eukaryota; kingdom Metazoa; phylum Arthropoda; class Insecta; order Lepidoptera; family Geometridae; genus Eupithecia; species Eupithecia inturbata. The sequence goes on along the minus strand of OY759196.1, from coordinate 492,026 downwards.
CACTTCTATTGACTAGGGGTTGGTGATTGGTAGGCTGTAGAAGTTTAGACTCTACAATTTATTTATATGAAAATGATCTTCACTTGGAACACATTGCAAAGGATCATGAGGAAAACAATAGTACGCAAATCAGTTAAAAATCTGTGTGTACTGGACTCTGTAGGTTCTGGATCAATTACAACTTACATTACAAAAAAGGTCGTCATTATTAATGTATAGATATGTCACTATTTGGTTTAGACTACCAAGTGAATAAAATCAGGATTAATAATAATTATTGATCCACAGAGGGACCACTTCATTCAATTATTAAAATAAAATGGTCCCTCCGTGGCTTGTCTATTACAAGCAAATGTAAGTACCTATCCTACTTATAGCAACGTACCAAAATTCTACAATAACCGTTTCTGAATAACTGGCGTTTTGTCATTTATCACGACAACCTCTTTAAAACATTGAATCACACATTAACCTTGTTGTAAAAGCTCTTTCATAAACTTTTGCTAAATCCAAATGCCGCCATTCCGTTGTTTTCCTTATCAACATCCATTCTTGTTCTGTTTTACCTACGGAATCATTACTGTAATGGTTTATCTTTTATCCGCTGACCCCTGCTTTTATAATATTTTGGAGACTACCTTCATTTTGTAAAAATGCTTGCAAACGCAACGTACACAGTGCTACAGTTTTATTAGAGGTTTAATTTTTATGACGACAAATGACATATTAAAATTCTGCAGAGCTGTTTTTAGAGTAGATTATAAATGGCTATGTTTTGCTCTTGGTTTTTCTCACTACTCGTTAGGATATGGTCTGAGAACGCGTAAATGGAAGCAGACAATAAAACTCTTTATTTTGGATTTTCTAGGTAAAGCTCGTTCCTGAAAATATAGAAAATATGATCCTGTTTATAGCAAAAAGTCAAGCAAAACCTACGTTTTATATTCAATATTTTGTAAAATATTTTTATCGGAACTTAAATCGGCTGGGCTGGAAGGGCTGGAAGCCATAAGTACATATTTGATGAGAGGAGTCGGGTTGATGTCTCGGACTGACATACTGGCAGGCCGACAGCTGTCAATGTATCGAAATACAATGCGATGTAATTTTAAAGGTTTTACTCAGCCGCCTCCTCCGTAGATATCTAGAACCTTACAAAAATGACACTCGAAATTGTCTACAACTTTTTTTGACGCAGACAGTTTGCGCAGAGCCGTGACAAGTTCTGTGAATACGGAACAAGAGATAGTGGAGTCGAATTTATTTTATTCTGTAAGATTTCAGAGTTTCAGGTTTTAATATCTTTAGTTCTTTAGGCTTACAAAATAAGCACTTTGACAAGTAAAATGTTATGCAATCAATTATTATCAAATAATAAATAAGGTACCTACCTAACAGAGGATTACAAATCAACGTCGGTAAAAACTCGATTTTTTTTCTATTCTTTAATTGCAATTATCTAGGTTATGTGCTTAACCTTAATAATTCTATCAGCAACAGTAATTATTTAGGACTAAAAAAACTGTTGCTATTATAAAAAATCGTTGATCAAAGTTATTAAGCAATGTATATTTTAGTCAGTATTTTATAATTGTTGTACACAAAACTAAAAATAAAAATAAACTTTAAAACAATAGCCACTCCATTCATTTTATTATTATTTATTTTATTTAGAACCAAGTCAATGTCGTAGATAAGGCAAATAAAAAAATATTTTTTTAACGTTGATTTCTTGAGGATAATAGTTAAAGTGGTAAAAAAATGCATTAAAACTTTAGTGAAAATAGGAAATCCCGTCCTCTTTTGTGTCTTGGACGTAGGATTTTTGCTACTTTGCTAGGCAAGCTTCTGTTCGAGCGTTAGAATGAACCCAACATGTCAAATGAGTTCTCTTTTGAAACAGACGGTTCCAGGGTGCGCCTGTGCATCTATGGGGGTCGGTGGATACTTTGATCGACTCATTGCTGATAAATTTCAATATTCAGGGTAAACAATACAAATACTATCTTAGGTATTAAAGTATGGTGTCCGATGAATAGATGAAAGCATTGAAGGCCAACTCATCTTACTTTAGATAGGGTTATTTCAGTTTCCCCCCCTCCATGAAATCCCCCTTACAAGGAAAACTGGAATAAAAAAAAATAATTTCAGTTTTCCATTTGACGATCAGGGGGATCTTAAAGGGGAATGTTATATACCCAGGACCAAATTTGTCTGTTAAAACTATTTGTTTTTACTTAAAAAGCTTGTGCTGTTTATTCTCCCATATATACGGGCTGAACTAGCGAAACTTAGATACTCATAAAATACCTCCCAAAGCGTATAACAAATTGATAGAAAAATAATATCCAAGTGAAGTGGTAGGTAAACAAGCAGTAAACATTTTACACCCTCCCCCCCCCCCCCTCAATAAACGAGTTATGTTCGATCCCCGACTCGTGAATAGCGTTATATTATCCACTCTCAGCTTTAATAGTTTTCTGATAATATCCTGATATGCTGTTATGATTTATCTTAAACAATGTAGGTTGGTAACAACTGGTAACACCTTTTTGATACAGTGATGCACAGATAAGATATCTTAATAGGTACTAATTGTTGTTAATTCTGAAGTCGCTAAATCTAAACTAAACTAATTTTACACTTCTAAAAATTATGGGCCCATTCATTTTAATCATTATGAAATCTGATTTTTTTTAGTGCAGTCAAATTAGTTTAGTTTTGGCGACTTTTGAATTGCCACCAAGATAGGATAAGCAACAATAAAGATCGTCGTCCGATCTGCTTCGAGAATTTAATTTTGAATGTAACAGGAAAGTAGAAGTTCTCCACCGACTTCAACAAAAGAGAAAGTACTCATTTCTGCTGTATATTTAACCGACTTCAAAAGAAAGAGCTTCTATGTTCGGCTATATGTATGTTTATTGTTTTAACGTACAGACCTACGTTCGTCGATTTCTCCGTCAATTATGGACTTAATTGAATTTTTATTTTTCAAGCTAAGGCAGTCCCTAGCACAGTGAATTTATATTTGTTTGAGATCTAAACCTGTACCTACTCACAGTTTTTAGAACAGTCTGATGTGTTTGAATAGGGTAATAATTTGTAGTGCCTTTTGTGTTCTCGCCTGTATCTTCCTTAATTGTGCTTGGAATAACGAGAATGATATGCCTGCTTCAACTTTACAGTTTCTCTCGCAAACATAGTTGTGTATTTGCGTAAGTAGCGTAAATAATTCTGCTAAAATTCTATTATTATCGCTGAGCGATCGAACAGATATTCTGCAACTTCCGTGGTATGCCAAATTTCATCTTGATCTGTTTAATAGTTTAGGAGATCCTAGGTAACGAAGAAAAATTCACATTTCAGGCACTTTCGGTTTTATAATATTAATAGGAAGTATCCAGTATTATTTCCGTTGACTTAATTATTAAGAACAGAGATTATTTAATAATTTTACGAATAGCGTTTTAAGGAGCTCTTTGCTAATGTGACACCTTTAATGATATCTACTCTATGCATGTACGTTGAACGTATAAAAAGAACCATCCAAACATTGTGTTCACGTAAGGGCGCGTTCCCACTGTGTCGTTACCGTAAATTATCGGTGAACGACTGTCGTTTCTAGTAGTTCCCTTTAAATCTTGACGACATCTTACGGTTCACGGCAGTCGCCTTGTCGTTTGCACATCACAACAACGATATAATGTGAATCGTGACGTTTTTTACCGTTTTACGACAGTCGTGCTAGCTGTTCCGATTATTATTATTATTATTATTTTTTTTTTTTTATTCTGCTTCTTGGCGATCTGTCACAATGAACAATAATTCAATCTGCTTTCCGATATGATCTGCTTTTGTGTCGTTAGTAGAGTTGACTCCAGTGAGTCACCTCTAAGTTTTTGTTTATGAATCTTTCAGCTAGGTTTGGGATACTGTGTCTCTTCAGTCTAGAAAATTCAAGGGTTCCAGATCCTTGTAGATGGGAGGCGAATTTGTTTTTGTGCTTGTCTAGCCGGAGCTGATACTTTTTACTGAAGGCAATTTCCTATTTCACTGTGTTTAGTTTGATGTATATACATAAACCTGTTGCTGATATGAGGAGATATTTGTAGCATATTTCTTATTGTTTTACTTTGAAACCTTTCAAGAATCTCAATATTACTGTGACTGGCTGAGCCCCACAGCTATATCCCGTAGGTCCATATTGGCTTCACGATGCATTTATAAATTGTCATCTTGCTGCTGGCCGCCAGTTGGGATCGGTTTCCAATTAGCCAGTACATGTTACGGATTTTGAGGTCTAGTTGTTTGCGCTTGGTCCAAATGTGCTTTTGCCAAGTAAGGCGGCGGTCTAAGTGCATTCCACTTATATCCCGATTGTTCCGATTATAACGACAATATCTTCACAATAAAAAAATCTTGGACGACAGTTAATCGTGTCGTCCTATATGCGATTAAACTGCACGACTATCTGTCGCCACGTCACAGTGGAAACGCGCCCCAAGTATTCATGTCTTCAGTCCGGAACGCAGGATGCGGTATGTCGTACAAACTTGACATTTATTTTATTTATCTGCCCCCGGTGAATAACTTCGCAAAGATTTCGCTGGCATTTTACAATTCGTAACTTTACCTAGATGTCCTGGTATTTAAGAATTTATAATGTTTGCTGTTACTTGACGTTCCTTGAAAACAAGAATCCGAAAATATACAGCTTAATTTAAACATCCTTCTTTTTCGAAGTCGATTGAAAAGATTCACGGGAATCTAGGAGCGAAATTACACATGAAGTTTAAAAAAGGAAACTATGTTCTATTTATTACAGTCATAGTATAAACAAAGCATTATTAAGCTGTGCTACATACACTCCGAATTCTTTAATGAACCTTTCATTTAATTTCTATAAATAATTTGAATGAAACGTTGTTGTTGGCACATTGTGCAGGGACTTATGTGCCGTCTTTACACTAGATCTTTTGACTTTTGGTATTTATCTAGGATTCAAAAAATCCTCAAATGAATAGAAAAATCTGCGCACTAAAGTTGAAACTATTTAAAACTGCAAGTTAAACAAGGGGTCACAGATGGGGCCGCAGACACCGCTGCGCCGCAGTCAACGAGCGCCAGATACCTGACCTGGGCAAATCTCGCTCAGGAGCCCCTATAAATATTTAACACCCTCGGCTCGCTTCCTCCCCTTAAATAGGTTACAGACAACCCTTACGCTATGATTTTAAGCTCAGAATTCGTGGTTAGCTTAGATGTAGTAGGGTGGGAGAATAATTCAGTTTGGTCGGCGAGACTTTGTTTGTAACTAAGTTAATTAGATGTTTAGTTAGCAGGTGGATCTGGTTCCAGGTATGTTAAACAATAATGCAGGGCATTTGCGCCTCCCTTTTTTTATCAAATCAAATCATTTATTTGCTGAATACATTATTACAGGTACATGTCAGATCTTATAACTAGAGTGATGTCAAACGTATTCAACCCGCAAGCAGGTGTGCAAATTTTAAATATTGGCGATTTTTATAAGTATGTAGTTCAAATAATCAATAATAAAATAATCAATACAATAGAGAATAAATAATTAACAATCAGATAATAACTATAGTCTAAACATAATAAATTATTCTACTTAAAATTAATAAATTCATTTACACTATAGAAACATTTGTCAAGCAGCCATTGGTTTAATTTTTGTTTGAACAAATTACCATTGAGGTCTTTAATAGGTTTTGGTAACTTATTAAAGATGACGATGCACATATTGAAAACATTTTTCTCATAGATTTGCTTGTTTAGAGCGTTCAACGTCTATTCATATAATAAAATGCCGTAATTTTTACTGTTAATTACGATGCCTGAGGACATATATGAATGGAGCTGCTAGAACAAACTATAAAAGTGCGACATCATTTTCAGGTGAAAGCACGTAGAAGTGATAAATTGAGAAGAAAATCCGATTTGCGTCGCTGTCAATTGGATTTTTCCATGGATTGCTCACCGTGCCCTCTCGCGGTAAATAACTGAAGTGCCTATTGGTGGGTAGATAAAGTGTAAATGCGATTCCGTCGTGTCAATGTGGGTAGTTTTTATCACACAAATGTAATTAATGGTTTTTAAACCTCTAACATTGTTGCGGTCGGTGTTGATGTCCACGTTGGAGATCCTATGATGCTGTTATATGTAAATAAGTAAGTAACAGAAAGTAAGTTCAAGTTCCGTAAGGGATCACTTTACGATACAAGCTATTACGATTTTATAATGTCAAATTTTACCTACAGAGCGTACGCATACTAAGCTCACATTCGTGAGTGTGTTAGAATAAAAGTACCAATAACACGAGCATCTCGACCATAATAAAAATAGAAAATACACATGTTTTGACCTATCAAGCGTCATGTCAATCAACGTTTAATAATGCACTGACGGCTACATCAGACAATACTTCACCTCGATTCGTGTAAAATTGAGCTATGCGAGAAAATAAGAAGTATTTTAATATCTATCTACTGAAGCCGGGGGCCTCTCTTTGACAGCCTGCAAACGCATAGCCCGGGGCCTCCAGTTGGCGGAGGCGCAAGTCATAGGACTTTAACTTCTGACCTAAAACACGATCGCAACATAATTATGTAGAACAACGAATTGTCATTTTATTTGATTCAAAGCGAAAGTTTAACTATTGCTCACCAGAATATTGCCAACGAATTTACTTACCTACCAAACAAACAACAGCGTAGGAAGAACCAAATCACCAATGGTTCAGTCATTACCCGCCACATCTTGTAACTCAACCTTGTACTGCTCCGCGTTTAAAATGCTTTTACATCGAGTTATTTTTTAATAAATTCCCGCTCCCTCAAACGCTAATAATTGTCGATATTAAAAACCTTTATTCAAACAGGAATTACTGCTTTGTCTTACATTTTCAGGTGATTTTCTCGAAACTTCCATTATTAGTGCGAGGGGCCGGGCACCTTACATATCCCGGGATAAACAAAACAAGTACAAGCAAATATCTTTTTTTTACTAGATGTATTATAGAAAGGCGAAAAGGTAAAATTTTACTTATTACAAAGTTATCACAAAATTGAGGTCAACTCCAGAATCCTTTTAAAACTTCGAGACGGATTACGTAAGAGCGTTGGTATAGCAAAGTTTCTTTTCAAAAAAGATTGAACCCCTTTTATTAGTAGAAAAAATAACTAAACTTTCCGCCTTTTTTGCGTGGGGTAGCCAATTTGGTAGACCAGGTAACTTATTCAAAATTCCATTACTGAATGTACTTCCCACCCCGCTATCAACCGCGCACACTCTATTCGATGCTAGACAAAAGTTATTGAAAATAAATTGGCTCCAACTTACTCATACGAGAAAACAGCTCGTACACTTCAAATTATTGTACACCCAATAGACTGTCCAGTATTTACTCGTACACAACAGCTTTTAGCTAGTAATTGACTAAAAAAGCAAAACAATTTGAGTCTACATAAAAGCGTCGATTGGTACAAACTACGGGAGCGATTTGTGATAGAATTGACTGAAAATCTAGAAGTACTCTAGCCTTAACCACACTGAGCTGTCCTACGCAAGCTCACTCTAAAGAATATTACTATGTTATTGAGAACGAGATTGTCCCAGATAGGTAATCCCGGTGTTCGCGGGAATCCCGAGAATCCCGCAGGATTCCGCAGGATCTCCAACGTTCCGACACCTGCAGGAGCATTCTATTACCGCGCTGATGTGATAAATGATCGATCGCTGAACTATTGAACGCTGATATTGTTTCAAACGATATTTTGTTTTATATCTTTTACTATAAACGCTAGAATGGAATGGAACATTGAACAATTTCTGCTTGAGCGAACATGAAAGATGTACTCTGAAGCGTTTTAAATTGACGGTCTTTTCCGCTATAGTTTTATATCATACCTACGTTTCATACTCGAATATAATGAACAAAAAATTATTTATGTTGAGAATATTAAAATTAGGTCGGTATTAATAAGATAAAATCGAATATTTTACAAAGATCACGAACATACGTTATACCTTTAGAAATAAGATGTGGAATTGTAGAGCTTGTAGTTTGCATGGAGAATGTGTAACACAGCACAAAATACTAAAGAACTAATAATACCATCACAATTTCCAATAGTAAATGCGAAAGAGTCGTGTATAACCTACATTCGGGAATCAATATCGGCCCGTGTTCGTATTCATGCAAATGTCCCGCGAGACGGACTGTCCCGGCCGGGCCACGTGCGGGGGACAGATATCGCCTAATATCAGCTTTGGGGATTTTCTGTCTTCAGAGGTTAAGGGTTATTTGGTGAAATGTGGGATTGCGAAATGGGGAGGAGATTGAGGGTTCGATACTTCTACAAAATAGAAAGTTGGAACTTTATTAAATTGTGCGTGTATGTTTTGTATAAGTCTTGTAGCGGGGCCGGTGTGGTGGTGGTTGATGAATAAATGCAACACACAATCCAGTTCACAGGCAGGTTTATTTGAAAACTACAGTTATAGATAGAAGGAGTGGAAGGCACAGTAGAATAGATCAGAGTTCACAGTAGAAGATAGAATAATGATAGGAAGAAGTTATTAGTAGCGAGAGCGGTGCGAAACAATCGGTTTTACCCACTGAGTTATATGTACTACGTACTAGAGAAGATATTCCAAACAAAAAACGTATCGCAACTTGCTGGATGGCGGATGACATCGGGAGCCTGCACGCGGCGAGCGCTGCAGCGCTAAAACGTATATAAGTCGTTTAACCAAACTATTGTAACATTCAGCGCTAGATCGCTTAAAGAGTATAGTTTTGACTTGACACTTGACACGTTTTGTTCAATCCTATAGATTTCACACCGCGCAGAGATGACACAGTTTTTGTTCCTACAAAACTTCGTGAGAATTCATTCTCTATTTAAAAAAATATTAGGTAGAAGTAGAAAAGTAAAATAAATTAAATTATTATGCGTTTATTTAAACTTAAACAAGTTTACAATAGTTCAAAATCAACTTAAATAAGAAATCAAATAATGTATTTTTGCAGTATTGAAATGCGCATGGCGTCATATTTTCTGAAGTTTGTTCATTGTTGTTGATATAATGTACTGAAAGGAAGAAACATAAAATAAAATTTTAATAGTTTGATGGATTTGAAAAAACTAAAAACCGATTTGAATCCCTTAGTTTTAAACTGTTTTTTAAGTTTTGCGCGGGATGAACAGAAATCCCTCGGGAATAAAAAAATATAGGATCACCTTGGAAGCATCCACTGTATATCTAAAAAAAATATCCAAATCGGTCCATAAATGACAAAGAAATCGACGAACACAATTAAATCTGAACTTAATATTATTTGATATACCAGGTAGCAAACCTTAGTGTAAATAATAGTATAAATAGAGCAATAATATATTGAGAAGAAAATCATTGAGGGTAGCGAAAATAAAAGTTTAAAGTAAACATGTAGGAGTAGAAAGTATGAACAAGATGTATGAGTTCAAACGTTAAGCAATTATGAAAGAGAGATTGTATGGACAGGGTATGAACATAGGTATGAAAAGTGTGTGAAGTGAACGTGTAAATATATAATTTAGATATTATATAAATAAATAAATAAGGTACTTAAATAAAACATTTGATCTGTATAGGGGAGATTCCACAAGTCTGTCTGTATGTCCCTGAAATTAATTCGTATGTGTATCACTAGGTCAAGTAAAAGCTGGTTCATGGCAATCTCTGCTATAGTTTGAAATGCATTCATGTATTCAGTCAAATGTCGTGTTTCACAAATAGTTCGCCAACATTTACAACAACAAATATTACACAAAACGAAACAGCATTCAATGGTTCGGAACACGAAATCCTGTCGTCAAAGATAGCAGCGACAATCGACAAAGCTTGTAAGACGTCGCGCGACAAAGAAGTTCGCCTCTTTGTCTCAGCCTCTTTGGGTCTCTGAATCTCCTTGGTCTGGAATACCTATGTACCTTTAACAGCCACTTGGTAGCTTGTAACCAAAGCTGGCCTGAACATTTCGTGAGATACTTTGGCTTGTAGCTTTACACTTTGTGTAAGAGCTTTACTCAATCCGCTTTTTATTAGCACATACCTAAGTAACTGTGAATAATAATCGTACCTACGTAGGTTAATGTTTAAAAATTAACTTCTCGCTATTTTATTACTTTACCATAGAGATTTGGTTGTCAAGGAGAAGATGATAGATGAGAAAAGGCAAGCAAGAACCTTTGACAGTAGAAGCCCGAAAGTAGAGCTTAAAAGATATTGCATTACGAAAACAGTTTCTACTTTTCCTGAAATCAAATATTTCTAAAACGATTCCGAAGCTGAGCGCATCACAGGTGATTTTTAAATCAGATTTTGAAAGTTGAAGGCTTTGAACTTTTCAACTAGAAATTTTACATTCGTATATTGAAACTTTCATTGGAATTAAAGCTGGATGCGTCAATTATTGTTTGCAAAATCAGCTTCATTGTCTCAAAAAGCATTTACATTCGTTTCTATTTATCTGAATACTTTGATGTAATTTTTTTTCCCATCTTACAAAATAGTGAGAATACAAAATTATGCGGAATCTACATAACGCTGATACAACATAGAAGAACCTCAAGGGACTTCAAATGGGGTCTGAAAACTTCAGGATCATAATCAAATAACATGTACCTAGGAAGCTGTTCAGAACCTCTTGAAACCTAATTTGAAGGTTTTGAAACTTTGCAAAAAATATATCTTTTGTTTACTGTAGAGACTTAGAGAGACTCGGGGGCGGGTCAAGGGCACTCTTTAAGAACATCTTTGTATAAAGAGCTTTCAGACTAGCCACAAAGAGCCGATTTGATTCTTAAGCCTTTGGAATAAGGTGAATAGATATGTTTCGGCAATGAAGGCAGGAACTTGGAACGTATGAATTGTTTGAGTTGAGATCTTGACGTGGGGGCGCGGGCGGGTAGGCTTGTTTACAGGCGTACAAGGTTTCAGACACTGCAGGTGTATCAGAGAGAATTTAACAACGCTCTACTTGCATTGAGGCTTCTTGGCAGAGCGAGAGGCACTCTTACTTTCAAAGTCATGGTCACAAAAAAAGAAAAGCTTCTTTTAGAGAAAGAACAAAAAAGTACCAGGATTCGGTAAATTTGCGTATACGGGTAGATACATCCAATCCGTGGTTAAAATGAATGAATTGTTCTGCTTTGTAAATAACAATCAAAACGATAACAAAATCCTCCACCCTAAATCATCCCTTCAAAAAATATATGAACCGAGATAAATTCCGAGGGTCAAAAAAGTTGGAAAAGGGTTCCTGCCCAAGTTGGGTCATCAGAAAGGGCGGATTATGCGTGTTCCTTTAAATTGCCGGTAGGTACATATTGGATTAAGGACAAATAAACACAGAGTTTTCCAGTTTTTAGACGTCTGATGCTAAAATGCACAATAGGTTAGTTTGGTTGAAAGCCTGCCAAAAATGTAATAGCAACAAGTTGATAATTGGACAGAATGTTATTTATAAGTAGCTAACTAGTTTCTGCCGTAAATAATGAGAACACTTATTATAACAAGCTTATTCACTGGATTTTCCTGTAGTAAGTCGGACCTCTAGTCCTACAAGTGATATGTTGGCTAAGGTGCCTTTTCAAATGATTACCGCAACTGGCTCGCCGCACTGATAAAGTTTCAGCGACATAACGGCCAGGCGTTTTGTTCGCTGAGCGATTAATTTGCATACAAAACCAAAGTTGAGCTCCAATCACTGAGCGCTATGGTATGTTGTTTGTATGAGTGTCACCCAAAATGGGAATAAAAAGGCAGTAACAGGGAGGTACGCAGATAAGATTGCGTCCAAAGCACTGAGAATACTGTAGGTACTTACCTAACTGGTGCTGCTACTTAAACCACCGCGAAAACAGAACCGAAGTTTTGTTTTATAACCAAACAAAAACGTACAAACGCTTTGCCCAAAATACCTACGTCCTTTATAATCGGGATAAAGATCCCCTCGACCATCGCGATTCATTACCGTCAGACGGACTAACTAGGTCCTCTCGGCACAAGGGGCGTAATGCGATCTATGCATTTCTTTGATAGCTTTGAGACATTAAAGAGGATCCAGTCCTGTGGCCGGCGGGGCGGGGCTGACTACTGAGGGCTGAGCTCACTTCGTAGAGGCTGCGGTCTTACTGTGGCTAGACTTATTTCGAAGAGGTATTTTGGTTAGTAAGCGTGTAGTTTACTGACTCTACTAGAACTTGAATAACGTATTGAAGTAGAATCCACAAACTGTATCGCGACGCGACTGTACCGTACCTATCGTTGCTTTATACCTCTACCTCTACAGGGTAGAATAAACTAACGTTACCTGGATGAAGAAATTTGAAATAAAATCTGGCTTTTGTCGGGAATCAAACCAATAAAAACTAACACCCAGTATTTTTATAGCACCAATCGAAAAGGTGAATCATAACTAATCATAAGAATCCAATATGTCTAGTAATGTGTAAACATTGCATATGCATATAAAGAAAGACCATCATACTGGCAAAACTATAAATAATGCTGGACAATACACACAGCATCATTTAGCCCCAAACTAAGCAGAGCTTGATATCCAGAACACCCGGAACAAATATTTGCAAATATTTGCCGCGCCACATCGTTCGTCAACGAGGGAGACGAAGCACTTTTGATGCGCGCTCGCTCACCAAGGTAGACTGCTCCTTCGCCGCACCGCATGCCGCGTGCGGAGGTTCACGCGGGGGAGAGCGTTGTTAACATCAATACCAATTTTGAAAATTGCACTACCGACAACCAAAATGTTATTTAATATTAATAATCTCCATCAGGCCATAACAGCAAACCGGAGACTGGTCTAACTGGTGCAATCAAGTCATACAAAGTGTTCCTCTCGTCCCAGATTTTGGCCGACATCATGGTCTTGTTACGAAAGCTAAATAGACCAAAATATACCGAAGGTATGATTTGTCTCTACCACCTTCATTTGCTTGGTACCTGCACCATGCTACATCGAATACACGTACCCCAAGCAAAATGCTACGTGCTCCAAAAACAGCAGACAACTAAAACAGAAGCGTTTAATAGAAATAAAGGAGCCACGGAACATTTGGCCCAACTAACCCGGTTTACATGTGTGCAAACAATTGCTGAACCCTGAAAATCCCGTACGTGCGGAACCACAATGCGGTAATGCCAACTGTGTGTAGGCATTTTAATGAACGTCGATACGAGACGGTTAGTTCTAGGGATGGGGGAATGCCCTGTAGAACACCATTGACAACAGACCAGCACCTTCACGAGAACTGAACGAGAACGTCTTTGTAACAACTTCAAGAGAACGACCGAACAAGAAATATTGATTTACTAGTCTCTGGTACTACCTACATAATTATTACTTTACATGTTTAAGAGTATCTTCGACAGATAAACTTATCTCAAAGCATAGGTAATATACAAAAAAATAGGATAGCCTTTTGTTTATCTACTCAGATGCGTTTTAATACTTATTGCTTTCAAAAACTCAACCTCTATCTGTTTCTCACTAAAGCAATTGCCTATTATGCTCATCTGATGGAGGGGTCTACTTTTCATGCATGCATAATCTCAAGCTTAAAATAATTTTCACGACAGAGTTTTCCGAAATTCCGTAACAGAAATTTCCAGAATATTCCGGAACATCACTATTTTAGAACATAAGGTGGGAATGTAATGTAATGACTATGGAAGAATTTGCGGCTAGAACGGTCTTTGTGATTCAGCATAACTGCGGCTTTCAGAGAGGGACGGGATATAGAGGAGCTTTAGGAGGAAAAGAGAGGGCAGATGTTTTGGATGGATAATGACACGTGAAATTGCTTGACAAAAATATGCCGAGGACATTATAAGGGTATTGAGGGGATTATTGTCAGATTCTGAAACGTTTTGGGGCTAAAAGATCTAATAAACAGCCTAGTCGTGGTAAGATCTTCCTTTCTTACAAATTATGAGATAAAAATAAACACTTTAATAAAGATTACAGCACAATAACATTTTATTTCTAAATAAAACAGCTCACTTTCTACCGAAAGGCCAAGGTTTACTTCTGAAAATAGTTAAGCACGTGTTTAAAACGAGATAACCTGAAAACTTATTGAACTAATACACTTCTTGCCTCAAAATGGGCAAAGTTGCGATCTTTCCTTAGGGATGTCACTATGTAGTGCCGAGGTGATTCCAACCTTGTACACGTGGTGTTAGAATGCAGTATTGCATAGCAAGATGGTGTTGATATTAAATAATGGAGTTAGTTCGAAAGCAGGTGTTTTTGGAGTGTCCTGAGACCTGTTGAGGCTAGGAAGGAACTTGAATAGGTGTTTGTTAAGAACTTGCTTTTTGAGGGTTTCTTTAAATTATTATGGTCACTGGCTTCTGCCCACGGCTTCGATCGCGTTTTTCTAAGATTATAAGTAAGTAGTACCTACTTATGACCATTTCCTAGATTCTGTCATGCTAACTTTTGAATCCTAAAACAAAAGGTTATTTACAATAAATCAGTGATTCCCTTTATTCTCAAGGTATTACTGTCGATATAAAAAGCGATTCTTCGAAGCACCAGGTGTCTAACTTTGCCCGACATGCAACTTTGCCCGACACCTCGTTATAGAAGCGAGATAAGGAGCGTCAAACGAAGCTTCCGTAACATTCGCCATTTTATCGAAATAATGGGGAAAACGGAATAATGGGGATAATGGAAATCTTTTTATTCATTTGCGAATCGGATGCTGAGGTTTAATATGATACCCATGAAGATTTGCATGGGGTGTGCTTCGAAAACATTCTAAGGTTCCGCGTCTCTAAAAACCACATTTTAGAGACGCGTAACCTTGGATAGATTTCTTTTCGCTTTCGAATATCGGTATTTTCAATGGTAAAAGGCATTTTCAATGATATATACGAAAATAGTAACATTTTGACTAAGAAATCCCCATTTACCCACACAATGATTTGTCTCTACCACCATCTTCAGTTGCAACCGAATATATATTTAAGAGATTGCTCTTAAACTTCGTATCAAATAAAAATCTTGTTTTCTTACCGGACTGACGCATGACGTGGCCAAGAGATTTGATCGTTCATTATTTACTAATTAAAAGATGATCAGCGTACGAACAAACGGCTGGAACTCGTCTAAATCTGTCAAAAAGTA
Organism: Eupithecia inturbata; assembly: GCA_963662085.1. Classification (NCBI taxonomy): domain Eukaryota; kingdom Metazoa; phylum Arthropoda; class Insecta; order Lepidoptera; family Geometridae; genus Eupithecia; species Eupithecia inturbata. The sequence continues at coordinate 476,797 of OY759196.1, read as the reverse complement.
TACAGCAAAGTTAAAGAACGTAGATAAAATAAAATAACGATGAACCCAACAACAGCTCTATTTCGTGTAACAATGTAGTGAAACATCGATGACTGGCACATTAGCTTGTCCTAAACACTTTCTTACAAGAAAAACATATTTTCCCGGACCGGGTTATTGGTGAACGACTGCACGTTTACCTGGCTTGGCTTATTATATAGCCACCTGGAAAAGCACCTACATCTGCACGACGGGCAGTTTGGGTTTAAGAAGGGTCTATCGACCGAAAGTGCTATACTTAGTTTTAAACATACAGTTAGGTACTATGTTGACAGACAGACGCCGGTCTACGCGTGCTTCCTCGACTTGTCACGTGCATTTGACACTGTCCGATACGACATACTGTGGAGGAAGTTACGTGATACGTCGATGCCCAGAGAGCTTTGTTCTGTTTTTGAATATTGGTACGAAAATCAAAGTAACGTTGTTAAATGGGCTGGAGTCCTGTCTGATGCATATGGGCTAGAGTGCGGTGTGCGGCAGGGAGGGGTAACTACAGCAAAGTTGTTTAATTTGTTTGTTGATAGCCTAATAGGTGGCCTCAGCTGCTTGCCGGTCGGATGCACTATTGACGGAGTCTCAGTCAACAATCTCAGTTATGCTGACGACATGGTACTGCTGGCGCCATCTATTGGAGCTTTGAGAACCCTTATGGCCTACTGTGAGACATATGCTGCGAATCATGGATTGCAGTATAATGTCAAAAAATGTGAATTTATGATGTTTAGTCCTAGTGGTAAAAAGATTGAATATGTACCTCCCGTTATGTTAAATGGAATTTTAGTAAGTAGGGTAAATAAATTTAAATACTTAGGACATATGATAGTTGATAATTTAAGGGATGAAGAGGACCTAGAGAGGGAGCGAAGAGCTTTGACGGTGAGAGCGAATATGCTGGCCCGCAGGTTTGCTCGATGTTCTGATGACGTCAAAATAAGTCTTTTCAAGTCATTTTGTCAGTCATTCTACACGAGCAGCCTGTGGTTCAGTTGCACTCAGAAAGCCGTCAACACTCTTCGCGTCCAATATAACAATGCCTTCAGGATGCTGTTAGGGCTCCGGCGGTTCTGCAGCGCATCCGGCATGTTCGCCGAGGCACGCGTGGATGGCTTCGCTGCCTGCATGCGCAAAAAAACGGCCTCACTGGTGAGCAGGGTCCGCCGGTCTACTAACAGCATCCTGATGATGATAGCGGACAAGCTAGATGGGCCGCTATACAAACACAGCATTGCTGTGTTTTTAAAATGACTTGCACTCCTATGACAAACTAACATAATTATTAAGACAATTGTTACTAACCATTATATGGATTTATTATTATCTGAAATAAATGACTATTATTATTATTATTATTATTATTATTATGTATGATACCGGATCATAATAAAATAATAATTATATTCTAATTATTATTTTATTTTATTGTAATCTAATTTATTCTAATATAATCTTTTGTAATTTTGTAAATTTAGCTAGTAATTTTATTTAATTTTAATTTAATTTTAATGTTTATTTTAATTTAATTTTAATTCTCATGTGAGGCTATGGATTTTATTATCTGAATTAAATGAATACAATACAATACAATAAGCCAAGTAAGCTTACCCCATAGTTCTACTTTAATTCAAACCTAATTAGTTTAGACATTGATTGTGATTTAAGGAGGTGGTAATTCACTAGGTAACTATAAACGGGTATTTCTTGTCAATTAACCACTCATGTCCTGTAATTTTGAACCTATTAAGTAGGTAAGCAAAGGAGCCAGCAAGACCTAACTAGACATGTTTATAAATAAGGCTGTGCGAACCCTGATGAGGTGGATGACGCAGCACTCCTGCTCGATTAAGTCCCGTCAGGTGCCCGGCTGCTGTAAACAACCCGGGCGGTTAGGGGATGATTCTGGGAAATGCGGGGCAAGTGGCAAGAAAACAGACGAATTAGCGGGAACTCTGGAGCGGGGGAATTGCCAAGTTTTTCTCATTTTGTGGACGCCTTCATTGCCATGACTAAGACTTTGTTTCGGTTTTAGGCGATGAGTTTCGTTAAGGTGGGTACTGACCGGCGGCGTTACACGGTGTAATGTAACGTGCTACACAGCGAGCGTTCGTGCAGTCAATACGGAGAAAGAAGACGCTCGCAACGAGCAACTAGACGGATTTTAGCACACGGCGTAACGTATCATGCTCGCTGCGAATGGTACGTTACGCCCCTTAACACCGGTCAGTAAAGTAGGTGCTTCACTTTATTTTTGAACCCTGTGGCGCAGAGGGTGAAGGTCCTCCTGACGAAGGTAGCTCATTTAATTCCCACACAGCACACTTGCTATTTCACTCATATGGTAGGTAGGTATGGTAGGTAGGCATAACACAAGCTCCTTTGGGGCAAGATGCTTGTGTTTGATTTAAATGTTTATCTTCATATATCGTGATCGCTTTCATAGTTGAGTAGTTTTCTATCCCTCTAAATAAATAAATAAAGAGAGCAAGTCGCTCTAAACACTTAATTTTCAAAGCTTTAAGACTCCTCTCGGATCCCGCTCAAAGCCAGACTTACATTTTAACGGAACACTTTAAACATAAGATGCTTAGCAACAAAGTACTGCAAATAATGACTAGAAATATTTATAAGCTCTCGGAAGGTACAGTCGGGGGTGAAGCGGTGTCGCGGAATTTTTAAGAAATCAAATAATATCCCAGGGAAGCAAACAAAGATTTGTAAATCAATGGAAATTAATGGAAGCAACACGAAATATAAACAAGAATAGTTAAATTACTATTCTGGTTTACTGATCGCGATGCCACAAGGGCCAGAATGAGGTTCACTAGTAGTAGCCAAGAATAGGGTAGAATGGAGAAATTGATTCGACCGAGCAAGGTCTACCCGGGGCTGTAGCGTCAGGATGATGATAATCATGATACTGACCGCGGTAACAATAAAATACGAATAACCATGACTAAAAAGTATTTTCTTCAATTCAAAGGTCAATCTCATTCTGAGCGTCTGGTCGACGCGACGCGTGACCCGAGAGCTGGTGGGTATCTGGCGCAGCGCATCAGCATTGCACAGCGGGACAATGCAGCCAGCGTCTTGGGGATGCTTCCGAATGGTATTGATATGGATCAGTTGAGCTACCTGTAGATTGTTTGCAAAAGTCTGCAGTTAGCTTAATTGTTTCAATTGTAAATACTAGTTCTAATTTGTTTATATTATTGAATTGTAATTTTCTTTGTCAATAAAGGCTTCCTATGCCAGAAAAAAAAATCTCTAATGTAATTTTTTGTTGTGAACTTTAGTGTTGAAACGTATTCGTATTCGTGTCGCCGACAGTACCTGAAAGCTCTTTGGACATTACGACACCTTCCTCCCTGCACAAACTACTTGAAGGTGTCTTTGTTTACTCGAGACTGCTCTAATGAACTTTTGAATTGAAAACGGTAATTTAAACTGACCTTAAATTGATCTGAACTAATTGAAAAATATTACATTCAAGACTTTAATTATGTGACAACCTGTTTTACCCAGTAATATTAAGGTGTATAGACCAGAGCATTTACTAGTATTAAAACATCGAACATTCGCCGTTTTTAAATTAACTCGACCCACACTTTGAACATTACGCGCGATGTTTTGTTATATATTACCTGATTTTAAAAACCAACGAGATTTTTGGTGTAAGTTTTTATCGAGCAAAAGCTCGACCGCGGGTGACGGGGACGGCAGGGAGTGAGGTGCGCGGGCCGAGGGAAAATGTACGCAAAGGTAGACATAAATGTTACAGGTAAATGGTCACACGCCGCGCCGCGGCGCCGTAGGCATTACGTCGAACCCAGCGTCGTGCATTCGTAAGAACGTTACATTACGGGAAATTCTTTATGAAACTGAGCATTTGTTTGTATTGTACCATTCCTAAGAACGCTACATTACATTGTAATGCGCTAGCAAACACCCTAGTCTATACTCACCTTTATGTGGCGGACGTACGAGTTGTAGCATGTCGTCAACTTTTGGGTCGTTGTTGTGTCATGTTGCGATATTAAATAATCATAGATACTAAGTTTTAAACCTGGTATTTTTTATTAATTCAACACAGCTGCATCTTGAAGAAAACCTTATACATTCATGAGTGTGCGCGTCATTACTGGAAACTGTTCGTTGTATTGACCATAACGGTTGCGGCAACAGGTATCGTGTGCCTGTAAAAACTTACACCCCTTTTACCTATCTCTACCCTTTCTTCAAACAATGGAAAGGCGACATTATTACCGGTGGGTAGAGTTTAGGAGATAAGGGAAATTAAATCTGTTGTTTGTAATTTTGTAAGCGATTCAAGTGTCTGTGGTATATGGTACCTCGGAGGTTCGCTAACTGAATGTTCATTATGGTTAAAAGGTTCCATCAGATTTTAATTTTGATAATATTGCGTAATAGGGTGAAGCGTGAGGTTTGTGAAGTAGAGCGTTCTTTTAATTAGCGCTTGTTATTTTTAATTATTTTGGTATCATCCTTAGGTAGTATAAAACCATTAACTAGCGAATCTGATGGTTGTATACTTCATCAGAATTGGCAGGCGAGAGCAACAATGTCAATTCTTCGTTGCACACTAAACCTACAAGTTAACTACCAAACTAAAGCACATCCCGAAAACCCATTAGTTTGCACGTGAATGTTCACTGCTTATTGCAAAGTAGAACTAAACAAAACACCTGCAGTGCTGGCGCAAGCAGGTCAAACATACACGCCATAAACATGACTCCCGTGCCACACTTTTATCCACCACAGCTCTTGCCAGGGCCGCCTAATCAAATATATTCCTACGTAGGTACAATCAACTCCAAATGTTGTCAAACTTCCAATACCATTTTTATGTACGAAATAATTCCTTTGTACGAGTGGTGTACCTTTCTTTTGCAAATTGTAAACGTCCGTCAATGACTTTTGTCTTTGACCTTTAGCTTTTATTTTAGTAACCTCTAGTATAAACAAAAAGCGAAAATACGTGTACCTGGTGGTCATTTTCCATACAAAGAATAATCATGACTTTCACTGGATAAGTATTTTACAAATGTAAAACTGGCACCTAAAACTTTTACAGGTGGAAATAAAACGCGGTTCAAATTAAATGGTTTTGTTGAATAAACGAGTTTACGGTCACTCGTCAAACCATGGAGCTTTACTTTACGAGTATTGGCTTGCTATTGATAGTTTTATTGTAAAAGTGAAATTCTATATTCGTAGAATTAATAAAAACCAGATTTGCTTCCGATTTTTCATTAAATTTACTGTGCCACAGATCGTTCAATGGACAAAGTAAAAAAAGGGTTTAATTCGTGTCAATATACAGTCTCTCCATATTTAACTAGCTATCCTCGTGCGCCCATCAGCAGCCGGTGTAATTACAGCATGGCGTCGACCCTCCATTACCGCGCGAGGCTCACTTCTGTATAATCTTTTAAAAAATTCACACGCGCAGGCTCGCGCTCCCAATGTTGTGCACCCCTGACTCCCGACTACAGTCCAATTTGCACCTTACGGCTTTTTATGTACAGTTCCATTTTGAGTGTTCAATATTTTTACATTTTAGATTAAATGTTGTGCGAACCGCAATGAAAGTGGTATTGCTAATTAAAAATGTTTTTAATTTAATTTGCGGATTACGAGTGGAACGAGGCCGGGTTCGGGGGATTCTCAGGCCAGCAGTGGGTTAGTGAACAACTTCTGTTAACCTATTTATTTGTTCAGATGTTTATTTTCGTATTCGTTGGTTGGTTTGAAAACGACTTTAGGTATACATGTTATATGGAACAGCTACAATTTCGTTACAAGCTAGAGTTAGGTCATATTTTAAAAACTGTAGTACATTGACGACCGATGTGGCGCGGCGGGCGAAGGTCCGCCTGCGACGCAGAAGGTTGCGGGTTCGATTCCCGCCTTGGGACAAATGTTTGTACGATCTGCAAATATTTGTTCCGGGTGTTCTGGGTATTTTCTATATACAATAAAAAATATCTATCTATGTTATATATTGTATTAAGTTTATCAGTCATCTAGTACCCATAACACAAGCTCTGCTTACTTTGGGGCTAGATGATGCTGTGTGTATTGTCCAGCATTATTTATTTATTATTATTATTTATTATTATTGGCATAGCCACGGGAAAGCGCTTAGTTTCCATCACTACGATTACGATCTCACCGAAAACGTCCACTGCTGGGCTTTAGCCTCCCCCAAAGATGGCCGCAGTGTAGTTACATATTAATTTTATTTTATAATTTACTAGTTTGTGCCCGCGGCTCCGCACGCACTTTTCCGGGAAAAAAGTAGCCTATGTCCATTCCCGGGATACCATTTACCTCCCTGCCAAATTTCATTGATATCCGTTCAGCCGTTTAGGCGCGAAAGGTAACATACAGACAGACAGACAGACATACAGAGTACTTTCGAATTTATAATATTAAGTATGGAAGTATGGATAAGAGCAGATAATGTCCAAAGTCGAAGGAAGCTAAGCACTCATGCAGACCATCAATTTAGTGGTATAGCCATAGAGATCCCGGCAAAGCCGAGGCATAGCCAACAAGCGGTAATCCGACGCAGTACTAAGCGATATTGCAGCGACCGGACCGCCACCTCGTGACCACCTGCGACTGCTATATATAACTATGGATTAACAGTTAACTTTGACAGTTACTTCAGAATGCATTAAGTGCCTATGATGCACAGGGTGGAGCTCAGCAGGTCGTGCAGCGATACGGCCTTGCTGATTGCAATGCTAGGCTGGGCAGTGAATGCATTGTCTTTTTAGCGGTTAGAGGCCGTCAGAGGCCAAAGAAACACTGGCCTCAGCAGCATGTAGGTATTAGCAGTAGGCCTGCAGAAAACCAGCGTCAACATTCGTGCCCAACATTCGTGAAGCAACAGTAAGCTGAGGCAGGACCTTTTGGTTCACATGATGGAGACACTTTTACTATATATGACACTTAATTATTTTGAAGGTTTTCATATAATTCTGTGTCTACTTGTGATGTGAACCAATACATTTGTTTTCTATATAAAGTATAGAGGCATAATTAGTTGTGAATGACACCCACAAACTCCGTATATCTCAAAATAAGAACAAACGTCCAAAATTAACCGTGAACTACAAACTTGAAACAAAAGCTCAATGTCCTAAATATAGCCCACTCCGGCCGGATGAAATTTTCCCCGGACAAAACTCCCACTTGTCCGGTAATTGAAATGTAGTCCGGGTATCTTTGAGTAAGAACCTGTATTTGTATTGCAGCTCGTTACGGCGCGGCGAGTGCAACTGATTTAGCTACATTCTTTGTAGTTAATACATTTTATTCAAGCCAATGTAATAGGACAATTTGTTTTCTCAGTTTAACTTGCATTTTACTTTAACGATAATATTGTTACATTATTTTCATTTCTGGCTCTGAAACCTTCAAGAATATTATTTTTGTTTTCATCCGCGTTTCAAAAGTCCTAAAGTCGTTAGATGCCGTAAAAACAAAATCGATTTGATCAGATTAATCTGGATCTCAGAATATGAAGCAAGTTTTGATATCTGCCTGAAGTCAGTTAAACTCTAAGAGGTTCTATAAAAGAGATTATAATAAAAACTTACCGTTAATATTCACGGTTATTAATACTTCAGCTGTGATTAACTTTTCCACTTACCTGAAAAAAAAAAGACAAGTTTAATGTACACGTTTTTAATTTAAAAGATACAGTAGTTCAAATTGAACAAAAATAAAATATAAAAAGTAAATGATTATGTGATTTACAAAGTACTCAGGTACTAGGTAGGTATAACCGGGTATTGGGATGGCTGTTCCCATTTCCATGTTGATACTAGTAATGCCAGCTATCCGGGCGGCCGAGACCGGGTTAACTGGAATTATCCGGTAATCAACCGGCTTGTAATTTACCCGCAAGCAGCGGGAAATCTCGGAATAAAATTTTTGGGGAGATTACCACTTTGAGTTGGCAATAAGCTTAAATATGACTACGGTATCTCTTTAATTCTGAGAATTATGGACGTCACGAAATCGCTTAAGGTTTTAAATAGCTTTGCACAATTTTCCTTTTTCTTTGTATTCTATTCGCAAAGAGTCGATGCATGGAGGCGGCTCAAGACCACTTATTGTGTGGGGGAGGCTAATGTCCAGCAGTGGACGTGTGTGGGATTATATTATGATGATGAACATTCCATCTATTGAAATAAACCTTTCATAAGATAACGAAGCCATGATTCCTTCCGGCTCCTTTTTGGTTTGGTTGCAAAGTGCTTTTTCTGATTTTATTGAATCAAATCCAACTGGATCGGAATATTTTATCTACCTCCTTATAAATGCTGGTCAAATAAATGAATGCAAGACAGCTAGTTTAGCCCCAAGCTAAGCAGAGCTTGTGTTGAGGGTACTAGATAACTGATATACATAATACAAAAGGTTACGTAGATGGATATTTAGATCGTGAAACTATTAACTAACTAAGGGACAGTTCAAGTTCGGTACAAAAGAGATACAATCCTACCAGAACAGAGTGTTGACAAGAAAGCCGCCTCTCAGACGGATCGATACTGCACTAAAATTATAACGCGCCGCCCGCAGCGCCGTGCACACGTGCACTAGTGCTACGTAGTACTGTTTTATAACGCGCCAGCCGCAGCGCCGTGCCCACGTGCACTAGTGCTACGTAGTACTGTTTTATAATTATAACGCGCCAGCCGCATCGCCGTGCCCACGTGCACTAAGTGCTACGTAGTACTGTTTTACCTGAGAGATAAAAACCCCATAGGGTGTGTCTAAATACATTATGTATGTATATGTCGCCACCGGATCATAGAATCAGCCCGTTTGTAAAAGGCTAAGCAGATTGCAAAACGGCGCCATTCATTTAATTGCCTATGACGATTATTGAAGAATCAATGTTCAATAATGTGGCTAAGCGTCGTCTTAGCCATCTCGTCAAATAAAACTAATTAGGTATTCCCAACAAATCAGCGTTCGTTTTGCAATCGGCCTAGCTATTCTACATACGGGATGATTATACGATCCGGCGGTGACATATACATTATTTAATAAATTTACTTTGACCTACTTTTACCCAAAGGGTTTCTTGTTTATGTTAATATACTCCCTGCTTCCAGTCTATTCATATATTTTTTGTATATTTCAGCTTTAGGTTTTAGCAAGGTGAAAGTGTTTAGAACACCGGTGAAGCTTTAGTTTTGACCATAAGGGATCCAGAAGCTTCTCCCGACAACTACCAGACTACTAATGTTACTAAGATTATTTTTCTGTTTTTATCAGAGTTGCGATACTGTTCATTGCTTTAATGTCGCTTTCATACCTCCGGTCACGGAGCACTGTCCTTTCAAGATATTACATTTACGGGATTATTATTGTCTCAGTTTCGTAAATCGCTTTATTATGATAGAGAAGTTCCCATAGCAACGCGAAAGTTTATTAAATGTAAAGGTGTGTATAACACACGCCAAATCTCCTGCACGGAAGAACCTGATATGTTGCACGCATGAAGTTCTGGACCACATCAACAGCTACTGTTTAATCCCAAAAAAAACATACAAAGCTGTAGGCAGAAGTAAGTGCTCCAATAACATAAGTAAAACGATGTTCCAATAACAACAAATCCTTCAAACTAGAGTTCTTAAGTATTCACACACAAATCGTTTAAAATTGTAAGGATCATATTCTTATTGTTATCTCCAGCAGACACTCCAGCTGTTAAAGAAACGAGGAGAAGGATCCGGCTGATAAGTCTGAAGCCATTGTCGTTACGTTACCCTTTAACCTTGAAATACGGCGTTTCATAAGGGTTACGTTATTAACAGAGTCGTTTTCTGTTTTGGTCATATAGAGGTAGAAGTTATGAAACAGTTTTTGCATCAATAGTTTTATTAACAAAGCGCAATTTGTTGCGTAACAAAACTTCAGTTATTCTTACATGAGGTCATCTCATGTAAGAATAAACATTTTTTTTTTGGCTGGTTTGCTTTCGCCAATTGCCTAAAGTCACATGTGCGAATTGCGAATGGCTGTTTCAATAAAAACAAATCGTCCTTTTTATTGCACCTAGAGATAAAAATCTCAATTTTTATAACCGTTCTAAACAGTCCGGGGTCTATCAGACCCGTGTAATTAACCGCCAATTGCTCCATTACAGGGCTACCCTTTTAGGGGTATTATGTGCCGCTGTCGATTATCATTGTCGTGATAATGTCGCCCCCTGTTCTACCCTGTTATTGGGAGAGGGGTAGGCTCGAGGGGTAAACAGTGTGTCGCTAATGTACGGGATGATAAGACTTTGGTTGAGATTCTGTTTTCTTTTTCATCAACGTAAATGTTAGAAATGGTTATTAAACTTTAGGATGCGAATTTCAAATCTCATTTTCTAGGTGTTCCATTTTTTACAGAACTGGATGTAAGTCGCAAAATTGTGACATTGCTACTGTGCTATTCAAAACAGAACATAATTAGAGTTTTTGAGGCGGATCCAGCAGGGCGTCCCTGAATACAGGGTGAAGTTAGTCCACTCCAACTTTTTTCATCAAAGGCCAAAGTTACTTAGGATTCCGCACAAAATTAACGAATTTCAAAACCGCAATGTAACGTCGGGTAGCAACCTTTGTTTATTTTAATCGCAGATTCAAGTTTTAGCAACTCTGTCTCGATTTGTAGCTAAATCTAACTAAACGTTAAAGTGAGCTTCGAGCTTTCGGGCTCCAGAACTTTCTTAGAACCTGTGGCAAGTATTTAGGTGCACAATCTCCTATATTTAGCATATCTAGGTATATTTAGCAGCCCCACCTTGCAGACTTTACGCGTTATACGTTTATTTTCACACTGAACATAATAATTTAGTTAAGCAACCCAGCAATACTGAACAATACTACAATTAATGAACTAATTGGCGAGATTATCACTCAAGTAATAATTAAAAATATCCACCGCAAAAAGGCAGGTAGAGAATTAAAATGGATTTAAATGCAGGCGGTAGCAGACCGTGAGGACGACAGCTGGTGGCGTGTCGGGACCGCAGGATGCTGTAGTGCTGACACCCAGCTTCACTTGATGCTTGCCGCTGTGAAGTCATTGTCTACATCAAGTAGAAACTGGATTTACTCTCACTCTAAACTAAGGCTTTTACATCTGAAAGGCAGTTTATGTAGATGGTCGCTGGTGCTTACGTGGATTGTCCTGTAGATGGACAGATATTTAGATAATTACTAAGATTGAATAGCCTTTAAGAACAGTTCCTGTACAGTGTAACGGAAGTAAAGCTCGTAAACTTTTTGTAAAAGCTAGTAACTTATAAATAGGAGATTTCTTGTTTGCTACTCAATAGACAAATGTAATTCTAACTTAAGAGCTGACTGTAAGACCTATTATAAAAAAGGTTGCGAGATGAAAAGGTTACCAAATGGGAAGTAACCAACAAATAGCAATAGGTACCTGCAATTGTTTTCTTTAACTCATAATTATGTTAAGCTTCCTTGATAGCTATTCACTGAGAAGTAACCTAGCTGTTCTAGAGAGCTATGCCAAAGTGGGGATGAATGAAATCAGGGTTGCGGTTATAATGCACCCGCTTTGTATGCAGATAGCGCCGCATGTTGGGAGAGGCACAATTTGTGGCTCTCCTTCGAGTGCCCATTACGATGCTCATGTCTCTACAAGTGATACGATGATGGTTGTAAGCATACGCAATAAGTAGAGAGATCCCTAGTAGCTATAAGAAATACACCTTTGTTCTTGCTCATAAAAACATACCAAAAAATTCGCACCATAACACACAACACAATCTCAATTGACTTTGCGGCTAGAAATTATGGTGTCAATTTATCATAATCATATCATAAATCATAATGCTGGATGCATTTTGATATTTTAATTAGCATTGGCACACAGCGGGGCAATGCAACGTCTTGGGTACGCGTCCGATTGTTGTTGATGTGGATCAGTTGAGCTCCTCTAGACTGAATTGTAACAATACTCGCTGTCTGAGTTATGGCGAGCCAGGTTTGTACCTACAGGCTGTCAATCTTTCAAAGAGCGTTTGCGATGAATCAACCGATATTATATGGACGGACCATTACACACCTTTTTTTCAGCTAATGCTGGATATCTCTTTGTTGACTATAAATTGAATTTCTCTACTAGACCACAGCTGGGAAACAGTACCTAAGTTACAAGATTTTGCAGATACGAGAATGTTCACGGCGGAGAAAGGGGGGAAGGGAGCTTCTAAGGTGAAAGTACTGTAATGTGTTCTTTTAATGAAAATGTAGAGACGAGAGTGATCGAAAGGGAGAATATTGGGGGCAAATATCCACTACTGGAGCAATAGATGTGACAACGAAGTTATTGCTAGTCATTTTCCCAGCGTCATTCGGCATCACCTTGCCCAAAGATGCGCAGGCACAAGATGACATTAGATATTTTAATAATTTTATGTGCAAATACAATAAATATTAAACTTATGGAGCCTACACACCAAGTCGGCGCGGCGGCAGGCCGCGCCGCCGACAAGTTAACAAAATACTGTCGTCTGCCTACAATATTCATAAATTCAAATGTCGCACCACCCCCCGCCGAGCTGTGTCGCCGACTTTGGTGTTGGGACACCATTAACTACAACCTAGGTCTCTTTAAGACGTGAGCAAACAGGTGACTTCTATACCTGCGTGATACATCGTCACCGTCCGGTGAGGTTGGGGTCAGACGAGGGTCTTTTCACAAGGATCTACAACATCCACAGCAGGATGTTTGCACTGCGAGATATCGTTCCTGAGTTTGTGCCATCCACCACGATCAAACCAACAATAAATGACTTGTTAAAACTATGATAAAAACCCAAGGGATAATGTTACAAAAGTAAATGCAAAGAAGCAAAGCTTAGTAAGTAACTAACTACATCATTAGTAGTATTATTTAGCGGGTATTTATCGCGTTTATTTACCAATGTTTCCTGACGTTTCAACAGGTTTACACGCTGTCGTGGTCATGGGATGACTCAGATCGCGTAAGTTTAAAAAGATTTACGAACTACATCGCTACACAGAGCGTGCTACCGCAGCGTTGACGGCGCGGCGGCGGGTCATCCGGCCGGTCATTCGGTGGGTTGTCCGGGCGTAGTGCACTAATCCCGTGGCGCACGCGGGTCATTTGGCCCGGGTCTGTATGACCCGCGTGCTTTTTCAACTGGTTATTTTAATCAAAATTTGTTGTTGTTATTGTATTCAGGTGGATCAACTAACAGTCGGTCTCAGTCATGAAGTCAATCTGGGTTTTGTGAAACAAAACAGGAGTCAAACAGAGAGTAGAATATCTACATACACTATTAGAATAGTATAAGTGAGAAGGAGTACATGGATGATTGAATGGGTGTTTGTTCGTCACGCCTAAGCTACTGCACGGATCGAGCTGAAAATTAGCATCAATATAAGAGATCCCGACGTGGAATAACATAAATATTACTTTAGCCGGTAACATTACGTCTAAAGCTGTAGGCAGAATGTAAAGTAAATATAAAACTAATGAGTTTTCCGAAGCCAAAATCCTACGAGTTTTTGTGTAAATGCAGCGCTCTGCCCAGCTCCTACTAATTAACCACAAACAAAGAGACTAATTATTCAGTCTCGCAGCTGATTCGCGCTTTTATTCCGGCCATTTTGTCCCGGACTGTTTAGGGTTATTGGGGTCGGGTGGAGTGAAAAGTTTACTACTAAACGGTACGATGTTAGGGGTTGATTCTCTTTTTCCTGTAAACATTTTCTCGAAGCTTAAGTAATTTATCTAGTCGTAGACTATCTGATGCATCTTGCACATGTTCTACCTAGGTATTTGGGTAAAAATATCAATCAACGAGTATGTCCCTTTCGTAAAAAAACTTGTTTCCATAGAAAAAACAAGAACAAACAATATTGAATAACCTTGACAAGGGGACGCAGATTAGAATCTATTTGTTACTTTTTCACCGAACTCTTCTACCAAAATTACTTAGTAAGTACGTCCTCAAAGAAGACTCAAAAATATCTGTTTTTAGATTAAATCAGTCCTGTAAATTACAAGAAACCATCCATTATTTCCTCGTAGTACCTAATCAGAACATAAAAAGAAATCTTTGAAAGAATTCCAATAAATTAAAGTATCGCAACCTGTGCCAAATAATCAAACAGGGCAAATGAGTTAGTAATTACCTACCTGGCTCACCGGGGCAGGTCTTGCTTTATATAGTAGTTCTTATAAAAACGGAAAGAATCCCAATATTGTGAAATAGAAGTGACTTGTCGAAGTAACTATAAACAAGAGAACGTACCAGAGACTGTTTGCGTCTGATGTGGAACGTTATGTTATAAGTTTAAGTGTATTTTAATTTCTAGTACAACAAAAAAATAGCATACAATTTGACGTTCCGTAGAGAGAAATGTAAAAAATAAACTTAATCCAACAGGAAATATCAAGAGAATAATATAAAATAGCTTCAATTATAATAAAAATTTAGTTTTTTCATAAATTTCTTCCGTAGGACTAACTTTGGACCCCGGCGCAGTTCCTAAACTAAATTTAATAAACGATAAGATCGCAAGTCGCCATCTTTTTTTTTCACCGAGCATTCGACAAACACTTTTTGGTTTCTGTCCAAAACAGTTCAATAGAACCACATAAATATCACACCTAACCGGAGTTTAAACCAGATGCAGAGTGAAAAAATATATTTGAATATTAACGTAAGTAGCCTACGATGTAAGTACGTAGTACGTAAGTAGCATAAGGTATTTTGTTCGCTCTAAAGAGTTCTTTGATTTTATACTCTACAGAGGACACCGGCAACTGATGTTTTTCGTCGCTTCCTCTCCCGCTATTACTTATGCCAAAAACGCAACCTCACCAAGACTTTATTTCAATTACAATAAAAAATGTTTTCACCTGAAAATTGAGTTGGGAGTGAGACAGCCCACGGCCTGCTATTAGAAAAGTCGGAACTACAATTTTACATCGGAGACTTGCGTTCAATAGCGCGCGTTTATACTGCGGAGAAACTTTTTAACGTTTCTTCGGGAGTTTTGACTTATTTGACTGTTTGTTGAAGTTTAACGACGAAGATCAAAATAAAATAAATCTCCATTTTAGACGAAAATATTGTGTAATTTGAAATATTTCTTGTTTAATTTTGACTTTATTGTGAAAAATAATTTTAAAATATTTTCAATGCCTGCATGATACAAATAAATTCATACGTCCACTGCGTCTTCATGCGACAATCAACCAATGTCGCCGCATGGCTGGCCGCGGTACAAGCGGCTCCATCTCTCGCTCTTCCTTTTGTTATGCCTCTCGCAAAACACCACAACCCAGCTTCAACATCGACGTCCTATTTCAATGGAAAAAAACCCTGCAAAGGTTTTGCGACTGTGTCACGGTAATCTTATAGACAACATCACTGTGACAGTGACAGGGATCAAATGCAAGATTTGTCAATCAACAAAGTTATACTTAGATATTATTAAACGAAAGCTAGAAAATTACTCGATCTAGTGCTTCCTTAGTAGGTGATACCTACGATCTTGACCCCGAATAACGAAACGGCTTCTTTTTTCTTTTTCGGAAAAACGCGGTCAGCTAGAGTACCTAATGTACGAGTATCTACCTCAAACTCAACCTCCTCCACCTCCTCAGCCTATATTGGTCCACTGCTGAACGCAGGCCTGCCACTGATAAGCACCTTATTGGCTTTAAGCTCAGGGGGGGTAGTGCCCATAATCCCCACACTGGGCATGCGGGTTGGAGAACGCAGTCTGGTGGTAAAATTGTTGCAGGAGGCGCTGCTGCCCGCCCCCCGGTGGATATCCCTTAGTCGCCTTTAACGTCACCCGCGGTAAGAGTTGGGGTGGTGCAAATACTAAGCCGGCACCTCACTACGTATCTATTTAGTAAAACTATTATCGTACGTTTATTTAAAATAGTAATAACAATTAGCACTAGATAGTATATTAGCAACACTTGATACACACGGTCTGTACGGTCGGGCAGTAAGTGGGTGACAATTGCGGGTGGCGATGCTGCCGGGGCGGCGCCGCGGCGCCAAGTGCGGCGTTAAACCGCGCGCCTCTAACGACGTTGCCGAGTTATCAGTCTCTCGGGGCGAGACCGTGCAGCTCTGGACAGAACGTATCTATAGAAGGTACTAGAATAATGCTGATGTTATAAATCTTTCCAAGTAAATTTGTTATAAATGTAATGTAGGCACAAGCGTTACTTCTTTGCACGATTTGCTAACATTAACTGGTGACGTGGTTAGTTGCCAAGACGGGCTTGCTTTTTCGTATGACAGCTAGAGCCGATTTTGTAGATTTTGTAAATTAAAGAAGGAAAAATCGTGCAGTACGGGTAAGTTCTCATTTAACACTTAAAAATTCACTTTTGTTGCCAGCTGTGTTTCAATTTACTACATTAATGCGTAATTTACCGATAATCTAAAAAGTGTTGTTTTTTTGTCCAGCGGGAGAACATTTCTAGATTCTAGGGACACACGAGCGGCAAGTTTTTACGGCGTAAGTTGGAGAAACCATTTGATAAATTGTTGAATTTCCAAGTTTCAGATTCAATTCTGTTTAGTCGTAGGTTTTGTTTCATTTCCCGTGGTGGTTATCTCAGTGGGAATAAACTCCGTACCAACTGAGATTTGTTTTAAATGGAGGTCGCATTTTAGAAGAGATAGTGTAATTATTATGAACAAAACCGTCGCCGTCTTTTTACCCGACTGTACAAAAAAGGAGGAGTTTCTATGTTCGGCTGTATGTACGTTTTTTTTAATGTATGTTCGTCGATTTCTCCGACAATTATGGATCGGTTTGGAAAGTTCTTTTGTTACTGTATGAAAAATGATTCATGATAATGTATGACCCTGTATGACTCATCATCGAGCCCGCGCGGGTCGTACGCGAATCAAGTTTAAATACAGTTAAGATGGCGATGAGGTTCTAAATTTCTTGTTTTATTTTGCATTTAAGCTAAGTTACATTTCTAAGTTGTAAGTATTATTCATACCCCAGCGTGCAACAGTAGCTCTGAACTCGGCCGTGCGAGTTGTCCCCACCATTGTCCCTCTAATTTATAGCAGTTCCCCTTGCTCTACCAAATCCAGCTTAAAATATACACTAAAATAATTTAATGGTTTATGAGCAAAGTTTAAAAGTATCGTGAGGAAAGTTTAAAATAATCATCATTAGCTTCGGACGTGAGAGGAAGATAAAATACTTTACCTGCGCGGGTATTTGTTCCGTGTCGTCTTACAAGTTATTAGTTTTACAGAAGTTATTAAAGTCTTTATAACTATAAAATAAATTCAATTAAAGAGTATTTTACAAGTACCTTTGTTCAAAACTTGTGTAAATAAATATAATGTTATTTTTAAAGCGACTATTTCACTAATCCTTACTTTTATTACAATTATTTTAGTTTTCCAATAAATCACACGTGCTTTCATAAAATGTTTTTTATCTTCATGAAACTCCTTGCTTTCACATTATTTGACACTAGATCAAATTCTGACATTGACATTGACAGATACTTCTAAAGGTATTTTTCCTTCATAGACAGTTGGTTGCCATAAACAAAGAATAGCCGAATAGAAACGCGCCAAAGTTCAAATTAATGAAGGCTTTATGTAAGGCTTCATTACATAAATATCAAACTTGAATATAATTTTCATTGTGTACATTTATGAATGTGTATTTATGTGTTATGTTGATCAAGCACACAGCAACATAAGCAACGAAATCAGTGGTGCTATGACTAAGCGAATAATAAGCCAAAAGTATAAAACTAACTCATTACAGTTAATATTTGTTATCCAATAAATTCATCCAATACCGAGAGCCTACCTTCCGTTCTTATGAGCTCAATCTGTTATCCCCTTAACAATAACTAAAGGTTATTTCCCGAGTAAATAATTGCAGGGTTACGTAGCCACTGACGTGTCAACAAGACGAATGTGCGGGCTCCTAAGGATCTAATAGAGATTGTATACAATTTTCTTCGTGGATTTTTCTTTTTATGAAGCTTGGACTGGAGCCAGAACAAGCTTTACAACTCATAGGCGCAGAAACAGCTTAGCATTCGCGACGGTAGCTTCGTTAAGTTTTAGTATCTAGGAGAGTTATGTGGTCTTACAGCTGCATCTAGTGTAATTTTCATAATCTTTTCAGAAGTTGCTAACGTTGGATATTTCGTTAAACTGTAAAGTTGCTGCTAGACTGGTGTTTTAACCTGATTATGTTACTATCATACGATTATATCATTAATATGATAGTATTTTAAACAATCAAAGATTCACGGTGCGTTTGAAAGGTCTTGAATATTTATGTGGTATATATTTAATATCTTACTATTTTCTTGGAATGTATCATATAAGGCTACCTACCTGTTAAGTTATGAAGGCATTTCCATTATCTTGGAGAAAGGTGTAAAAGAGATGAATCCGTCTTTGGACAGGTGCCGGAGTGACGGATCGCAAGTACACGACTCTATTTTGGACTTTTTTGTAGCTAAATTGAAAAGTGATTGATTTATTTTTCCCTGGAAAGAGCCAAAGCTTTTTGTAGTTTTCGACAGCTTTCATGGGCATTTGACAACGGTACTGGAGGTTATTCATTATTTTCTTTCTGTTGTTCAGTTGAATAGAAAACTATTATGTACCTAATTAGGTAAGTTTCAGTCCTGGCTCTGTATTAGAAGTGATAAATGCAAAGAAATGCAACGTTTCCATGCAGAAACTGTTAAATTATATCACTAGTGTATGGAACATATTTTCATGTTGTTACTTTCAAACATACGAGTTGAGTTACTGATGGTATAGATCGGTGAAGACAGGTCACGAGAGAATGACCAGCATTTATGGCACACTTATTGCACACCATTACCTCAACTCAATTTTTTAGCCAAATTACTCGAAAATTTTTATTGACGTGATGATTCTATCATATTAGGGCGCGTTCCCACTGTATCGTAATAGTAAATTATCGTTGAATGACTAACGACGGTTTCTCGTCAAGTCTTTTATATCGTGTAACGACTATCGTATCTAGTTGTTCCCATTGGATCGTAACGACATTTTACGGTTCACGGCAGTGACGATTAGATCGTGACATTTTTTATCGTTTCACGACTGTCGTGCTAGCTGTTCCCATTATAACGAAAAGCTATCGTCTCAGCAAAACAAGTCCTGGGCGACAGTTAATTGCACAGTCCTATATGTGAACACCTACATTTATATATACAAGCCACGATGCTCTAAACTGCACGACTTTCTGTCGTCAAGCACGACCCAGTGGGAGCGCGTTCTTACGAAAGCCATTCACAAATCGTTCGCACAGAATTTCGGAAAATGATTGAGATTAATTACTTTTTTCTTTAAGCTGAGAGGATGCTGTGGCACGCTGAATAAATCATCCCGGATAGATACGAAAATATTTTTGAAATATGAAGATAAATCTATTGTTAGAAAAAGATGTTTGGTACTTTTTCAGCGAGCCGTCTCGTTTCAATACTTTCAAAGTAAAAGTCCGTTATTACGTGAAGCTGAATTAGCTGACATAGATATTTACTCAAAAGATCACGAAGCAATCAAACGCTGTATTCCGAGTATTCCCGGACAGAGACAAAGCGCTTATTTTTTAATTTCCTGTCCCCGATGGATTTGCACATCTGTTTTGTTGTACCCTGTACTTGCTGTCGCTCTGAATTATGTTTGATAATAATAGTGAAACAATAATAGTGAAACAATAATAGTGAAACAATAATAGTGAAACAAAAAATTACAAATTAGGTAAATATGTATTCATTAATAAAGCATTTACTGTGTTCGAGAACACTTAAAATAATATTCATCAAAAAATTATTCATTATTGGCTTATGTATAACAAACAGTAGAAATTGGGAACGTTTCCGAATTTTATTTTATTACTTACACTAAATCCACAGCTCTTTTATTAAATTTTTATTAACTTTTTCAATCTAAGTAATGAAATGTTTTAAAACAAGCTCATCTACTGTTAACACGATTTGCTCAGACCCCTATTAAAGAGAACTCAACCAATTTGCTACAGAATCATTAACTACCTAAGTATGCTCAAAGTAGGGTCCATCAAACCCTTTCCATTTTTGTGTTCCGTACACACCTCTCCGAGGTTATTGTATCTATCTACAGTAGGTACATACATTGTGCGCTGACAGCGGGCCTCATTTATTCATCCAGGGTTAATTTGCTTAGGCCTTCATCAGGGTTACATGTGTCCGGCCGAGCCGGAGCTTTACGTCTGTTTTGACATTATTTTTTTAACTCAATATTACAACCAGAGCGAGAGGTTGAGGACTCTCCTTTGTTAATAAATTTTATTGAATCAGATTCAACATCAAAAACAATTATTTTCAATACAGTGCGATTAGAAAAGCAAAATATTTCCAGGGAATAAAGTGCAATTTGAATAATTTTCTATATCTTGACCAAGAGTAAAGAAAACTTGAGTTAGTACAAAAAATATCACATGTGTTTTAATAAAAGTACCTATTTGAACAACTAATAACAGAGCTCGCTACATTACCTCTACAGTAAAATGTGTAAAAGAGAGCTTGAATACTTTTGCGTAGCATTTATTTTATGAACATAAAAGATACTTTGACTTCTTTTCTGCTGAATTATACAGTTTGATTCTGGATAGGTCATAAACAGAATCAACTTGTATAATTGAGTGCCCTCGAGAACGTTCCGGCACAAGTTCAAACTAATGTTATAACTATAACGTTATAACGCGAGTGTCGCTTCACGCTCACAATCTCGTCACTAAATCGTTCTGGAGCACAGACGTGGCAGTGAAAAATCACCGTTGTTTCACTGCTATATTATAAAGTTAAATATATCGAGAGTTTTATGTGTTCTTTGCACCTGGTGCGAGTGGTTCGCGAAGAATGGAGCGGGTTTTATCCCAACAAGAGGTTTAAGGATGGAGGTCGTTTTCTGAAATAAACAACTTTGCTGGTTTTTAGTTTACGGAGGCAAATTTTTAAGTCAGCACGTATTATGCACCAGGACCGAGGTCTACTTTTTAACGTGTTGGAATAGGATCATTTATTAAGAAAATTAGATAAACGAATAAAAACAAATTAGAACTATTTAGTATTTATACTTGTATCAATTTCCTAAAAAATATTGAGAAGTCACCAGAAGGCAGGGTGCCCAGAATGCTGGCAGCATTACCACTATGAATGGCAATGCTAATTCGTTGACCGAAATAGTAGCCAGCATTTCAACCTGTGCACTATAATGAGAAGTTTTGTAAGAAAGATCTTTATATATCACGTGTGCCCCAGGCCCAGGACTCCAAGGACCTCCCCCAAACGGCTCTAATAGGTAACCTTGGTCAAGATTAGTGTATTTTCGCCGTTTGAGGGACTCCATGTTTATAATCATTTGATTAAGTATAAGACGTCACACAATTAAGACGACGACGACTGAAGGTGGCGGGTACTAATCTTAGAGCATTCTCTAAGGTACTAATGTATAAAGCCAGCACAGGACTAGTCAAGATCTGGAATAAAGTTTTTTGTTTTGTGGCGATTTTTGAGGGAGGCCTGTGTCCAACAGTGGACGTCGTTCGGCTGAGATGATGATGATGGTGAATAACACAGGAAACATTGTGGACTGAGGTACCTAAGTTATTAATTTCTGTTTGATTAGAGTGAAATTAACATTTAACAAACATTGCTAAATTAAAAAAAGAAATTAGCCTGACAGTATAATCTAGCTGTTAAGGGACTTTAAACGGACTCCTGAGGTATTTTCATTTATCTCCACGCCTCGTTTCTTTCGTATGAATTTGCGAAGTATAAATTCCAATTTGCCTCGGGGGTATCTAAATAGGCCTAAAATTGGTCTATCAAGGCTTCCCGTCTTCAGCGGCTTCCAAACAGAGGTAGAATGTATGTATGTAGAGGTATATAATCTGTAAAAGCAGAGGTAGAGGCAGTATTGAACTGTTATTTTTTACTAATGCCAGAGCCTAGTGTAAAATGTGTTATTTATAAACCTAAAATTTTATTTCTGCTATTATTAATTTCATGTTTTGTAATTTCAACCGATAAAAACAACTACGCATACGTGCTTAACAATATATAACGCATTACGTACGATGTAGCACAATATTAATAACTGAAGAACTCAAATAGCAATAAGTACTAAAGATCAAAAGACACAAGCCTGTTATTTGCCAAAGTTTGTGCCGATTCTGTAAGAACGGATAAGCAAAGTAACGAAAATGGGACAAAGTTTCCTTTATCTTTAATCAGAGATATCCCTATAATCTCCTGTCAAAGGAATTAGATGAAAGGGAATGATGACGTAAATTGGTATTGTTCGACGAAGTTACATTGTAAAACAATATCTTATGGTTTAAGAACATCGTTCAAGGTATCCCCCCCCCCCCATACATTCACAATGCGCACCCTGAAACCGTCTGTATGAGAAGAGATTCCATTTGACATTTTGGGATACCATTTCAAATAGTGTTTTTAGCGCTCGGACAGGAAGCATGCCTTACAAAATTTAATCCCACGTCCAAGACACGTAAAAGGACGAGATTTCCTATTTTCAATAAAGTTTTCATGCATTTTTACACATTATAGTGGTATTTCCGTATTCACAGAACTTGTCACGGCTCTGTGCAAACCGTCTGCGTCTAAACAAGTCGTAGACAATTTGAGTGTAATTTTTGTAAGGTTCTAGGTATCTACGGGGGAGGCGCTAGGCGACGGATACCTGATTGAAGTTTAAGAATCAAATAATTGGGTCTTTCAGATCCTTTAAGGACTATTCCTGCCCTTCTTTAAAAGGCCCAATGAGATTTGGTAATGTTGTGATACGAATAATTTTCTTTCTGACAATGTATCATAACAAAATTCAAGATATCTCATTTTTCCTAATTTAAATTACTTTCCGGAAAAAACCGGATCATTTCTCAACCTATTTTTTACTCATAAAGATAACACAAAACCATTAAATTCCATAAACCTTATTCCTACGAGTCAGAGTTCCAAATTAAAGCAATTTCCATAAAATCTTTCCATTTACAAAATATATTTTTCCAGCAGAGACAACAGGCAGTGACACGAGCGAACAGTATATTCATATTATGTTATGTTTTTATTACTTTTATTTCACAATTGGGAGACATTAGCAGTAGGTACTTATTGCAAGTTCCATAATAATAGTTCAATAACGTAGTGGTGTCGTATAGCGATAGAGAAATGCGGATAAAACGGCGTCGGCGTAGTTTTATTTTGTCGAATATTTTCTAAAGAAATTGAAAATGATACCTTACCCGTTATTTTTCTAATGCCTAGTTAGAGACCATAAAAAATTGTATCGCTAAAATTAACCCAATTGGGACTAAAAGAGGTAGCAGATTTATGCAATTATTATTCTATCTATTAAAATAAGGTTCAAACTTTTACAATAAAATTGTCGAGAGTGGCAACCGTTTCTTTGGTGGTCGGGTAAAAATATGAATTCTATTTTTCATATTTTCCATACATGGCAGGTTCCTAAACAAGGGCCGACGTGCCCCGCGTACACTCCGCCCTAAAAGCACAGATAATTATGAATAACGTTTAAAAAACAACATCCCACGCCATTTGCAATAATTTTATATTAGCTGCGGATATATTGTGGCGTATTTTCCAGTTGGATTGGAGATTATGGTTTTCAATTTTTCGAAATACGTGTTCGTTATCAACGCCAGTCTTACGTAGAGTAGGTATCTGGGGGTGTGCGATACTGCCTACACTATCCTACCTACACATGTGTGCTCTACATACACACTTACATATATGATAATCTGTAAAATTAAAATAATGTATAAAAACTATAGACCTGGAAACCAATGAACTGTAATATCTTACAAACATAGCAACAATATGATTTTCAGTTCAAAAGTTCAATTCTTATGGTTGCATGTTATTTTGTCTGAAAATTCGTAGAGATCCGATTTTATATAAATTTTTAGCAACTCTCTGTACCTAATGGTTGAATCCAAATAAAAAGCGTTTAAATTACAGAGTTTTGTGTGAATCATCTAGCTCGTATATCTCGCTTCGCGCGTATGCTCAACATACAAACATATACTCAACATAACATCTGTCCGTTCGCTGCTGGCACCGACCCACGACCGCGTGCCAAGATCAACAATTCAACAATATTGACAAATACGCCAGACAGACGCAATCTAAGTATTTTGTCTGTATATCTAAAGAAGAAAACAGGTCCAGTCCATCCCAAGGTTGCCTGGAAGAGATCGCTCATAGCGATGCGCCTTTGTACTTCGTCTACTCTTAGCATCTATTTCTGAATTGTTTCTGTCTTTGCGTTGCACAATAAAGTATTATCTATCTATCTATCTAACATTACCAGATTTATAAATCTCACTTACTTATAAACCTGCCTTATCTTATAAGCAATATATGTATATGAGTCGTTCGTCGATGGGACAGACCTACCAAGCAAATTAGTACAGCGAGTCATGTGAACTCAGTCATAACGAGCCTTGACTCGCGTGTTTTTGATAGTTTTCAATACAATCTGGTTGTTTAATCAAACAACAACGCGATCACTCGGCCAACATGCAGACGGACCTATTAGGGAAGCCCCTTTCCCTGAAGTCAAAATGTTCATAAAATAAATAATTGAACAAAAACTAAATATAAATGAACTCTGTAAATGCATCGTAGAGATGAAGTAGCTGCGAACTTTGCTCTTAAATATCGACACAAAGAAAAGTGCAGCTCCAATATTATTTCAAAGGAACGAAGTTGAAATCACTCAATAACTATTTTAAAATTCTTTGCGACGGACATTTATGAAGGGCATTGTAAACTAATACAACTGTTCTTTACGTACTAGCATTATACAGGGTGTTTGGTACATGAACTGACAAGGTTTTTTGGGGGCTTTGGGGATTATGCGCTACATTACCCGGTAGACCGGTCAGTCCATGTTCCGAACAACCTATGTTTTAAGATTTACCGAACGAATAATATGAATTCACCTATAAATTAAAAAGTTTTTTTCTTGAGAAACTGTTTTCGCCGAAAATGCCTTGGATTTCTCGATAAATAATAGTTGTACAGTAGCGCTCTAG
The DNA here is from genome assembly GCA_963662085.1 of Eupithecia inturbata. Taxonomy (NCBI): domain Eukaryota; kingdom Metazoa; phylum Arthropoda; class Insecta; order Lepidoptera; family Geometridae; genus Eupithecia; species Eupithecia inturbata. The sequence continues at coordinate 451,538 of OY759196.1, read as the reverse complement.
TGGACAAAAGCCTTTGCCAAGAAAAATGCAATAACATCTGCAACGATAAATATAGCAAAGTCTGCTCTTTGCGCTAATTTGTGCTCTTGTGTGCTCGTTTGTGCTCGTTGCTAGAGACCCTTGTGAGGGATGGCTAATTAGGGTTAATGTGTGTGTCGGCGAAAGTGGGACATTAAGAAATATGAAACTTAAGTGGTCTCATCTCATAGATGACGTGTTTTAAAACATTACTGACATTGTTTTAAAACGGCGGGTAACGTTGGACGGTTGATTACTGTTTTCTTAAGATGAAAGTGCTCATTGGGGTAGTTAGCTAGGAAAATAAGTTCTCAAGCACAGGGTGTAAAACCGGTGTTTAATGACAAGTTTAATAACAACCTGATAACATGCATCGTTGCTTTTAACAGTTTCAATCGCTATTCATTGTTCATAGTAAAGTAGGAATTGCTGACAGTTAAAAATAAAAATTATTGTCAAGACTCAAGTTATGGATATTCTTTGCAACAGGTTGGATATTCTTTGCAACAGAAGCAAAAAACAGCTCACAGTAATAACCAACTCAATTTCAAAGAATTTTATGACTTCGCTGCAAATTCAGCTACGCAACTTTTTGCTCAAGAGCCTTACGTACGTACATCCCTCTCAATAAGGGTTTAAATTACTGTGCAATTATCTGAAACAACGCTTGAAACGTAGCCGTCTCTAATTCCGAGTGTTTCAGGAACCGCTGAAACACTAAAACACGTAAAACTACAGTTTGCTTTTAGCTGCGCTTTTATCGCAGCTTGGATGGATGGAACATTGATTAGATAAAAGCTGGAAGAGCATTATAAAAAGGTAAGAACGTCACAACAGGCAAAGATAATAAAAATATATAAGTGCTACCTTTTGTCCGCGACCGCGCTCGCGTTATTCAGCTACACAGATAAAAGGACTTCCTCAGTATACAATCTATCTTATTTTATTATAGAAAACTTTCGTAGTTTGACGAATTCATTATGAATGAAAAAACCCGCTAAGGGTTAAGACGAACTTAGTTTGTGTTGGAAGAACACCAACGTTTCATCCCTTAACGAGGGACTTCATCAGGGTGAGTGCGGTTCGCGTCGCGCCCGTATCGCACGAGTGTACGCAAGGACCTAGTGGTGTTGGTGTTGGTGTTCTTCCAACACAAACTAGGTTCGTAGTTAACCCACTTACATTCATAATGAATGTACCTCGTATTGAGATCCGTTTAGCTGTTTAATAATATTTTGATATAGGTGTTATGTATTTAATTTTCTTTAATACCTTCTAGTAGGTATCCAGAGTTTTCTTTATGTATTGTTGAAATTGAAGTCCTATCAAGCCCAGCGATTTATTAAACACCAAAGCAGATAAACATATCTATTAACGTAATATTCAAAATGGCGAACAAAGCTCAATAAAAATGCAGAACAGTCGATTAAAACCCGCAATATTGCAGACTTCAGAAAAACGATCGTGGACAAAGTAAATATTCGAAGGATTACTTGGTTGTTTGAAAGTTTTCTGGCGTAAATAGGTAAAGAAATTTTAGATTATACGTTTAAAAGACAGGACATTTAAAAAAATGCATATAAAACTAGAAAATATTTTTGATAGTTATCGAAGATTATGTAGTACGCATCCTAAACCCCAAAATAATATTCACTTCATATCAATAAGCAAACTCAATTTGTTTTCAGTGTCTGTCGTGCCAGTCTGTCTGTTTGTGACACCGTAGCTCTCATATGGAAAGTCCAATTTTGTCCAAAAAGTGATGCTTAATAAATCAAACCCACATCCCCAACCTCGCATGCACTAAGCTACCACAGCGGAGACACGAAAGCACCTACATGGTACAAATCCATTATTTTCCTCCACTTCCCGCGCAGCCTGTAAGCCAGAACAATGCCTCCGCCTCCGTTAAAAGGCGGGACAATCGCCCACCACGTAACTACGTTAATTGCTCTGGACACTTTCACGTTAACGGGATACGGTTCTGAAGTCGTACGTATCGACAACACAATTACTGGTGCTTTACTTGAGGGAATTTAATAAGTTACACGGTGTAAAAAACACTCCAAACTTAATAATGTGTTCGCTAGAAGCAAATAAAAAGTGACTTATTATTTATGTCGAATACGACAAATTTCATCTTGATCTGTTCAGTAGTTTTGCAAATATTAGTTATCAAACATGTTCGGTCTTCACAACTTTTGCGTATATAATTTTAGTAGGATTATTCATGCAAAGAAAGGAAGCAATAAAATACGAAATCTCAAGTAGTTTAACCCTCTCAGTGCCAAGTGCAGTAAATCAAGCGATTGACGTGTAAGTAACATTGACGCCAAAACTCGAGTGCCCTCGCTAGGAGGTCAGTGAACCCGCTATTTATAGCTAACGGACGGATCTCGTACATTCATTTGCTATGAATATTCGGAATAAACTAAATAAAGCACTGTATTTATTAGTTTCGACATTATTGAATGTAAAATTTTGTGAGGCACATAAAAATATTACGAGTGTGTTTAATAGAAATTCTATCTTTGTATAGTCAGTTTGCGCGCGAATGAGTAGTAGGTCCATTAAATACGCGTTATTTCATAGAATTTAAATTTAATAAATCATATCGAGGGCCATTTAGGACTACAAACTATGATTAGGACTATAAATTGGCCGTTTATTTGTTTGTTATTTTGCTTGTGTGTTAAATGTTAAGAGTAATAAATCATTTTCTGTCTTCCTTATTCGTTTTTATTTCTGTAAATATAAATATAAATTGGACAATTAAAGGTAAAAGAACCCAAAGTATTATCGAATTGGAGCTACAAATTAATACAAAAAAAAACTTCTAAAAATATGTTGAATCGCTCATATTTTAAGCACTCGTAGCCTCGTAGCACATGCTACGGCTTAGCGGCGTAGCAAGTGCTACGAATAGGCTTCAGTATTTGCTTCATGTATTTCGTAGCGCCACAGAATAACTACACATTTAGTACGGTAGCGCCGCATCTCGGCTTTCAGAATTTAATATCAAGGTTGTGACTGGCATTCTAGGCGATAGGCGCCTCGGTGCAGTTTTTGAATATGAATTGATAACACGGACGTACAAGGTTTTCGATAAAAAACGCTAGAACATTATGTAGGATACAAGTAGGGCCTACTTTTAAAGACCAATTTGAAAAAGACAAGGAGACCTAATGTTCAAGAAAGTTTTTATAAAATAAACAGAAAAGTGAAGAGTCATCTACTTGGAGAGGTCAAAGAGCCCAAATGACATTTTAAATTTGCAAACAGTAAATAGTAAATGAGTAATTTTGATAAAGTACATACTATAAGGAAAAACGCAGGATTTCGCGAAGTGTAATTTATCTTTTAGGACTTGTTAGATACTGAATTATTTGCAACTTCAATATACAGCAAAAGTGAAATATTTCTTAGCTCCATCCCTCGAGACATCTGGCTCCAGCGAGGTCAGGACTCAAGATATGTTCACGTTTTCAGTTCCAGTAATTTGTCATCGAAACAAAAGCCTTTTTCAAAAGGCTCGTTCAGAAGGAGGTCAACAGGCCGCCGTGAATTTAGCCTCGCGAGGTGGAGAGGCCTTTCATCCCCTCCCCTCTACAGTTTCAGAATCATTTTTAATTGAATTCTATATTTCGTCTGAGGCCGGTGTTGCCAGTAACTTCATTTGTACGCATTTAATTGAATATATCAATTTAGTGTTCATTTATTGCTTTGAATAATCGTTCGTTAATTTGCGTTTACAATTCAGTTTCATTTACGAAACGTGTTTTGTGAAATATTTTACACAAATTGATTCTAAGTTAATTAAGTTTCGAGCTTCTCTGATCGTATGTAATTAAAACATTGTTTTAATTACAAGAAACTTTATTTATTTCTGACTTACGGAATACATTAAATCTTTGGCCACCATGAATTACATAAAAATATAATTAAATAGTTCAGTTTCATAAAAACATTCCGTAGAAAGAAACGAAGCTGCAAGAGCAAGTAAAAAGTGTAAAAAACGACACATTAATTCATGCCGCAGCACTTTGAAACACTAAATATAATTTCAAGTTAGCGGTGAACGTGAAAGTTTTAAGTGTTTACATGCGACGGTGGCGCCACCGGCCTTTCGTGGAAACTAATCTAATGAAGTGAAACATAAGTGCTGGTAAATCAGATGATATCTCGAAGATTAATTTTTTCTTAACATGGGATAGTAATAAAAATATTATTTTGTGAACTTCTTTGTGCAGGCTAAAAACAATGCTGAATCTTATAGAGTACTCAATAAAACATAGGTAAGTACATATAGCACTTGGAGCTTCTATCGTGTGCATGAACTTTGTTCGAATCCTGACGTCGCGTCTTGGGGACAACTTTAAACAAATATAACGTTGTACAATGTAGAAACCATCTTGTTTAAATTCTATTCAATTACACATACTTTATCTTGAAAGGTAAATTGAAGTCAGTTCAATTACATTAACTTTTATGTTATGAAATGAACTGGCAGTTGGATTTAAATATTTCTTGTAACTATACTCTGGTATTTAAGTTAAGAACTGATAAACCCGGCTCTGAAAAGTTTGTTTATAATGAATTTACTCCATACCATACGCAATAATGTTAAATAATGATGGCAGAAATACATTTTATTTGAACCAATTCGGGTATATATTTAACTGCAATACTCAGAAAACGTATAGATCAAAAAAGTAATTTCCCTTTGTAACTAACAGGTAAAAATTCGTCCACTCGCAAAGACATTTTTCAGGAACAACTCCGGGGTAACCCCAACAAGTTATAAGTAAAGAGTTTCTTGTTTAGGAAATTCGAGGTTCCGCTTATTTCGTTTATTATAATCGGGGGGAAGTTGTGGAATTTTATTTGAATTAAATTACTTTGGAATCTTCACATAAAGTTCGGAATTTCGCTCTTTACGTTTTATGTGTGTTTCACAGACACAGCGTCTGCTTATGAGAATGGATGTCTAGCGCAATTAAAGTTTTTGTCTCTTTTATAATTAATTTTAAGTCTTCACATCAAAGTTGCCGGCCCGCCGACAAGCTACCAAAACACTTACGGCTATCTGCAGTACGTACTGTAATATTCAACACTACAAAATTTAACCATTTATTGTAGAAAAATAATATTTAATTTATCATACTTAAGTTGTAAATCAAGCAATCAAGTAACGTTGTGGATGTTACCACTGAATGCTCAAACTACTGAACGAATCGCAATGAAACTTGGCAAAACGCCTGAAATAACCCAGTTTACTTTTAATCCAGAAACGCAACGAACAAAGCCGCGGGCAGAATCTAGTATGTACGTAATTTAAAACAAACTTTGGTTTTCCCCGTTTGTTTTAAAGAGAAGAGAGAAAAACAAGATAAATCTGGCGAGTATAATTTATCAGAGCTTTATAAATACGACACTGTATAGATTGTACAATTAATAATTTCGATCGCGCCGTCTCCCCGCAGGAACGAGCCCAAACACAGAGTCGCTGCATTCATCTCTAGAGTGTTTCATTTCACAATATTATTGCCTCAGTTTCATTGCAGTACTATAACTTTTCCTAGGAATTTTCTGAAATGCTTTTACTTTTTAATATTTAGTTTGTGGAATGTTTACTATGATTTATGTTACCTTTTCATTGAATCGTCGTTTACAAACTATTATGTTCACCTGGAGATATATTCACAGATCATCACACAATCTTAAAAAGATCAGAACATCTTAAAAAGTTTGTTGGATGAAGCCCTTGTGCGTGACCTGATGAGGTATGTATGTACCTGAGAAAATCGTTCCTGAGCATCCAAGATCTCGATGAAGAGCGACAGCTTGTGGTCCATGATGGGGAAGCCGTTCCGTGGCTGCATGAGGAGGTGTCGCACGGCCTCGCGCACCGCGGCCGGCGTGCTAGGGGTCCCGGGGGTCCCCAGCAGCGGGGGCCCGCCCGCCAGTGCCGCCAGCCCGTGGAACGTCGCCGACGTCTTCGGGCACATATTGTTGGCGCCGCCTGGTAGGGAAAGCCTTCGCGAAGTCGAGGGTGGCACGGCTCCATAGCCATTGGTCATGATGGCGGGCCTTTGAAGCTGATAGTCGCTGCGAGAGGATGGTAGGCGGTACCGAGGCAGCGACATCGACATGGTGGTAGGCGGAGGCGCCCGCGGCCGCCGCGCCACCGGTTGCAGCAGCGGCACGGCCGGCCACTCATCTTCCACGGCACCGATGGAGTGCGGCCGCCGCGCCAGCTGATGGCTCGGCCGCGAAGCCACCACGCTGGCCGGTCGTCGTCTCTCCGTGTAAACACTGAACGCATCGAAATCGTTCCTCAAGTTCGGCGGCGGGGGCTTCGCCTCGGGCGCGGGAGGTGGCGGCGGTTCCTCCCAGCGCGGGTAGGTTAGAGTCAGAGAGGTGGGCTTGCGCGGCGGCGGAGGCCGGGGCCTGGCCGCCGCCTCGGTCATCGCGGCGAGCGCGCGTCACATGGCACGTCAGGCCCGCGCCACGGCCAGCCTGCGACTGCCGGCCGCCGCCGCGCCGCCTGCACCGCCGCCATCGACGCATGCTGTTTTGGTTTTGTAAGAGATAACGTGCGGGGTAAGGGCTGTCTCGTTTGTGAACACAGAATGCTGAACTTCGTGATTGCTGTAATACGCGCGGATATTCTAAAGCGATTGTGTACAAAGTGAACATGAAAGTAAGTTCACGCGAAATCGAGTTATGTTTTGAAATGTTTCTAATTAGTTATTAGGGTTTTGTTGTGTAATGAATTTTAACTGTAAAATTAATTAAATAATAATAGAACATGTCAAAAACGAACATGTCAAATGGTTCAATATTTTAAAAGGCTCAACAAGCGTATAAAAGGGATCGTATTTTAGCATAATTTCAAAACTATCCCTCTAAAGGATTCCGCCTCTGAACTATCATCCCCCGCGGGGGACGCGGGGGTATTCTTGAATAGCCCTAGTTACCGTATCGAAGTCCCGTAAATCATGTTTTACGGCCGCCACCGCATCCGCCAAAATACAAGAAAAACTACGGAAATGCGCGAAAAAAAACCGCCGTTGAAAACAGCGAATGTAGTAACTCGGGGACATTTAATGAATTGTGCCAATAAGGAGCGGAATGGATACGTTCTACGGAATGCTTTGAAGCTCTACAGAAAGTTTTTTAATGTTTTAAAGTTGTCTGCTCTCGTTACACCGAGCATCAAACAGAACCTGATTTATTCAAAACGGAACTTTAACTCTTTCTATCTTCTCACACTATGTACTTGCTGCGTTCATTATCTAACATTTGATAGTTTAGTACTAGTTACCATAATATTCATCTTATTCTTTCACAAAGAAGTTTGTTACAAGGACGAAAACCTTAAATTATAAATAGCCTGATTCATCATCTCCTACAAATCCAAGCATTCCTCCGAACCCGAGCCGTATCTCGACACAACTCCGATAGATCAATAAGCCCTGACCAGCGCTTGAATTATTAATTCTGATGCAGCGAACAATACTAACTACTCGTATTACTGAACGAAACAACTTTCACAGTACAATAAATATATATGTGTATATAATATACAGTTTGAGAAATAATTGTGGGATTTATTTATACCTAGTTTGGGCTGTAACGTGTTACGTGTAACGTAGTCGTATTTTAAATAACTACAGTGTGTTGAAGTAGACCTTTTTAAGTAAGTACCTACCTTTTTTAATTTGGGATATTTATTCCGTACCCGACACACATGAAACACATGAAAGCCGCGATAAATACACAAAGAACAATAATGTTATATATCCAAAAGGTTAAAAAATATTTACGTATTCCACTTCTTGCTTGATTTTGTCAAAAAGTGTGATGTGATGAAAGTAAGATCCCCCAAGAGCATTCGACAAAAAAGTCCTTTCATCTTCTAGTATCTCTCAAAGCCCCCATGCTGAGAACTCGTAAAACGACTTGTATTATCGTCGTTTTTAAAGACAAGTCTAATATTAATATCCCTAAAAGCAATCAAAGTAAACATACTTCTTGTAATAAATAACTCTTCTAGATCGCTATTTCTGAAGCACTCAGGAAGCTTATGTTTAATTCGAGCTTAGCAATAAAATACTTGTACAGGAATAACGCACTCGAGATGCATTACCGCGCTGTAGTTTGTTGACTTGCACTTGACCATTTTATGTCGTAACTAGCTGCCGCCTGCGGTTTTGCTTACGTGATAGTAAGCTAAAATCCTTAAAGCGCAGGATTATGTGGGGTCAATAAGTGAAATAATATTTGAAATAGGTATTTTACATCCTGCACCATTACCTCTAGTCTTGATAGAAGATAATAAAGACCAGGATCACTCATACTTCTTAATCGCGCGTAAACAAGTGATTAATTGAAAACTAGAAAATACCAGACTCGGTCCTCGCTTATTAGTCTTCTTTCGCCAAACGAGATGGCGAAGGCATACAAAATGTAGCTAAGAACCATACAAGAGACCCGTCAAGTACTTTGATACATCATTTATTAAAATCGATTCAGTCGTTTTGATGCTTGGAGCTAATAAAGAGTGTCCGCCAACTAAATAGAATCACTCGAATAACATAACGCACGCCTCACGGGTAAAAAGAAAGAACAAGATGTAAACAATTCGAAAAATATAAGTACTTAATAGATAAATAATCATAAAATACGTGATAACTAATATCGTTTACTTTCAAGACTACCTAGACTTGGTTTGAGCCAAATTTAAAACTTCAATCAACTGGCGAGTCTGGGACTCTAAGTTGGTTCTAGGTTAGCATTCTAGCATGAAATAGATGTACCTAGTGCTTTATTCCACCTGCAGTCGACTGCAAAGGTAGCTTTTATCTTTCATATTGCCTGTTTTATATGTATGTATAACGTATTGTTGAATTGTATTAAATTACAAGCATGTAAAAAGGATAAGGATTAAAACAAGAGTATTCTAGATTTATTAATAACCCCGAGAAGGCGATTCGAATTCTTAGACACTTTCCGTATTAAATAAGGCTGGAGCCCTTTTATATTAAACACACAAAATATTCGCGAGCCCACACAAAGAGCGGCCCTTTTAATCCGAACATAAACAAAATTAAAGGAGATAGCGGAGTAGCGACAGCGTGAGGAGCTACGGAGTATGAACATGGACATTACTCTGAGAACGATTGATGATAACTCGACAAATAAAATAATTATCTAAGTAGAGTAAATGCATAATGAAACGGAGTGTAATTTTGTGATTATTATATCTTTAATAATCAAAGAAAATTACAATCAAATAATAGAAACAAATGAAACAAATTAGAACGAATGTTTACAATCGAAACAATTAAGCTAAGAACAGGCTGTTGCAAACAATCTATAGGTAATCAATCCGTGTGTGAGCAATCTGTAACTGATCCATATCCCCCACCTCCTCCACAGCCTGTATTGTTCCACTGTTGGACGCAGGCCTCCCCTAATAAGCGCCATTATTGGCTTTTATCTCATGGGGGGTAATGCCCATAATCCCCACACAGGGCATGCGATGTTGGGGATCGCAGTTCGGTGGTATAATTGTTCTGCAGGGGGCGCTGCTGCCCCTCCCCGTATCAATAATAATATAATTAAATTTGGCAAGGTAGAATGTCCTATTCCAGGGTAGAACATAATGTCTATCTACTACTTTTTATTCATCAGTATAAGAGCGTGTGAATCCGCAGAAGCTTGTTTTCTCATAAGTTCTGAAATTTGAATACTTATACTCCTCGAGAATTTACGGAATAGTAAATCATCTTTATAGCCAAGGCCTTATAACTCTCAGATAAAAAGGTTCAAAGGCAAAAAGAGCAGCATTTTATGTATTTTAAGTTTCTTGACTCGCCCAAAGATTTTCTTATGAAACTAATGTGGAACTATAAATCTACTGTGTGCTCTTGCCCTCGCTTCCCTTCAGGGCGGTAACGTCGTCGATGAAATATTACGATCTTTATTCAATTTTCTCTCCTTAAATTTGAAGTATAGTTTTCTTGCGAGAATGCGAAGTAGACAGGCTTGACGGCAGATGGTAATGTTTTGCAGTTTTCATACGTCTATCTAAGAATTTACGAGTGAGAAATATTGATAATACATTTTGTGGTACGAGTTACATTGACAAGTTGATTGGCAGCGTTGTTTAAATAACATTTTATTAAATAATAAAAAGCATAAGGAGTTACGGTGAGAATTTTTAAATATATTACTTAAGCCATAGCATATAACGCGATATATACCATGATTTATTTTGAGTTTCCAATATTTCAGCACAGTTGCATGTGCCATGATATGAACATGAACATGGAATAACAGAAGTCTGCAACTGCAACTGTACCGAAATACTGGAAAACTTAAAATTACACATATCATGGTAAGCTTCCATCCATATTTATATGTATGTTTGAAGATTTTTCAGTCTCTCAGGTGGACTATAGCGTGTTGAGAGGTAAGGTAATCAAAGGTTTTTTAGTAAATAATAAATGTTTATTTCTGTACGTAGCGCGTAGGTACGAGTAAGTAAGTTACAATACCATGGGTTGTGGTTCTCTTGTAAGCATAAATATGATAATATTGCTTGTGTTAGACAACCCGCGGTAAGAATGTAGTGTGTGAAATAGAATCATGAAGGTAATAATAAAATATTAATAATTAAAAATACAGGTCGAAATTTGTTCTCACGGACTCATTAGTAGCATAAATTGCTTGACATTAAAGGTTACCACTGTCACAGTGTTAGCACTTGGTCACCAACAAGTCACCACACATCCCTAAGGGCCATTCCACACGCCGAGCTTGCGGCATGTGTGGAATGAATTTCTTTACATAATATGAAAACATGACATTGAACTTTATGATCTGGAATTAAATGACATGTGTATTTTATCTTTTCAAATTGTACAATTTGTGACTTGCCTTGTATAACGACCTATGTTATAAATGGTAAATAAATAAATAAATAAATGCCTCTAATCGTATGTTTGTTTACAACACGCGGTTTCTATACATCAGTGCCATGAGCACATCAATAATTATATGTCCTGTATACGTCACTTCTTACGTAATACTACCAGACAATACGTTATTGGCTCCTTACTAGACGAATGGGATAAAATAAGAATATAAAATAAACACTTAGGTATTATTACAATTCAGAAAATACAAAACAAAATCGCAATCGAAAACATGGTGGTAGTATAAACAAGAATATGAGTGTCATTTCAAATTACATTTCGGTTTTGCTAATTTATCTAAATTATTTGTTTGTGGCCAATTTAAATTTAAATTAATTAAATCTCTATAAATATTCAGGCAGTGATTAAAATGAATGTTTCAGGTTGTAATTAAGTGTTACCAATTAGTTTCGCGTGTGTGTTGTATTAATGGTGAATTGTTCATTTTAATTTTGGTAATGAAGTCAGTAAAGTAAATAACAGAATCATGTGTGAACCTACAAAGTTTTTAAGCAGCAAGTCCAGATTCCCAGATTTCAAGATAGTTAGACATCGTAGCTAAATTTCGGATACGCAAATTTTCGGATTCTGCTAAACTAATCGCTTCACTAAGATACAGATACCGTCGCAGAATCGCCATCATAGACACGTTTTGGTATTATAACTTAAATTATAAAAACTACAGAAGGAGGGTCGTACGAGGTTGACACCAATTTAGAACAAATTTATCAATCACTCTGTGCAAATAGCACCAGACGCACTATCTGGAGTTTACTTCATCTAAGGATTCTACATCGCGATTCTGGGACGATTGTCATAGTGAAGCGATTGGTTTGCAGAGTTGGGCTCAGCGCACATTCTTATTTATTCAATTGATATCATTACTAAAGCATTTTAAAAAGCTGAAGGTATCAGGGACCAACATCTGTGCCGATATTAAGTAGCCTCTGACAACCATTACTGTAAGTCTGAGCCAGTTAGCCGTTTTAACATTAGCTAACAAGTAAACAAGGAGGTGGAAACAATGAGCTTCTGTTCCCGGTAAAGTGCTGCTAGGTTTACCTACTTTCTTAACGATTTCAATTAATATCTTAAAAGAAACCGGGGTAGTTTGTAAGAAATTTCCATGGAAAAATTAAGCACGTGAAAGCATATGAGAATCGCATAACCCCCGTGTTTGGGAAGGCACGTTCAGCAGTGTACATGGTATGAGCTGATGAGGAGCAGGTGGAGCACATCAGGCAAGTATGTTGCAACAGAATGAACTGCCTTTGAAGTTCAGTCAAAGACAAAAGTCGCTTAGCCAATCATCCAAAACGTTTTTTAACTGCCCCGAAGCGTATATCAGTATTTTGATATATTACAATGTTCAGATCATTATGTTTATAGTTGACTACTAAAATAATGTATGACTAGCTAATGAATACTTACGCGATGGGCGATTGGCGATGGTTACAGTTTCCTCACCACTTATGGTGGACCATCATTGCTCCATGTTCAAGTGGTTCCTATAGGCCATTAGTGGTCCGAGAAAACTCTTGCAGCAGTGGACGAGACCACAACTGGTCACACCCCTATAGCACCTTCTGCTCCGTTTGCGGTAAGCACATAATGCAACAACAGCGCCACAGTGCGTTCGCACCTTAACCTAAAGCCTACCTATGTCCAGCCGTGGACAAGCACACGCTGATGATGATGATTGTTTATTATTGAGTAAATATAAGTAAAGCGTTCCTCTTAGAAACAGTTTATGGAGCTAATGGGAACCAGACGCTCTAACGATACATTAATGTTGATTCAGCATGCGGCGCGGGCGGCGCGGGGCGGCGGCGGCGCGGCGGCCGGAGGTGGGTGATTGATTAGGCGGAAGTACTGTTACGGTGCAGTTTTGGACACCCTGACCTCAGGAGTTAGACAAACAACATCATCTCCAAAATAAATAATTAAATATTTGAATAATTATAACGTTACGTACCGTCTAGCTAGATCCTGGGGGGCTGTAGTTTCCATAATTCCTGACTGATTTGACTATAAAACACCATACATACATACTTGTTGCGGCGAGTGCAATCGGTTCAAGATACCAGCTTCTGCACTCAATCGCCAGGCCAAGGGTCAGTGCAGGCAATGCCAAGCTTCGCGGGTTGCGAGCTCAAAGCTTCAACTCGGTGCTCTACACGTGGCACTCGGCAAACCCGGTCTGCGTCTGCTGTCCGGTGACGTAGTCGAGGGGCGTGAAGTAGATGACTTACAAGCAGCTGTTTAACCAGCCACCCAGCGCTGTTGTGGAATTGGACCTAGCTACCGGCGTATACTAGAAGGAATCCCTGAAGATGCAGTGAAAGTCCAACCTTCCAATTATATGTGTTTATTTCCGCACACACAAACACTAAAGCACTACTGAAACTTTCAGGAATTCACACAAGACTAAGAATACTTTTCTTCAGGCTCGGGCCTTGAGAGCAGATCAGAACTTGTTCACTTTTCCGTATTAGATCACTTCACATTGACTGCTAAAATAGAACTCACTGACCGACGGACAAGCTCAGGTTTTTATACCTCCGTCGGCCCTTTCAAAACTTACTAGAATAAACTCCAATTCTCTAGTGAACTAGCTCTGTCTCACTCACACATCCAACACATTGTCAGCCGTCCTTGTCTAACAATTCCATTCGTTCTAGAACTTTTGACAAATAGCTACATGAAAAACTAGATTCTCGAACTTTCCACACGGTTCTAAATCCTTCCATGGATTTCCAGAATGTACTACGGACTTCCATAACGTTCCATAGGCTTCCATAAGTTTCTAGAAAGTTCTCACATGTTCCTGACTATTCTAGAATATTCTAGGACTTTCTAAAGCTTTCTACGCGTTTATTCACGTCTCTCGAAAGCTCTAGAATGTTCGACTGACCATGCGTGGAAATAAAATCTTAAAACTAGCTTAACCGAATTAATCTACACCTAAGTATATCGGTCGCCGACAATACCCCTTGCAACAAATTAACCGTTTTCGAAATATAGGACTTTAAAGTTAAAAAATATATTGTTCTTTTTTAAATTGAAGTTTTAAAAATTGCTTTTTTAGGATGAACGTGGTCTTGTGGCTTTTTGATTTTGTTGCATTTAGAAATTCAGAAATATTTGTGAGCTTGTACATTGTATGCGGAGCGCGGTGGTAAAAGTTTGAACAGTTTGTTCATGTAAGAGGTGTCTGTGTTTTTTGTTTTTAAACCAATGTTGGCAAACGTAAGAGGTGTCTCTGTTTTTTGTTTTTAAACCAATGTTGGCAAACATTCACAAGTTTAAACGACCAATTGCGTTTATTGAAATAAACTTTCTTTCAAACTTGCCACTAAACAAAAGCTGTTTAGAAAAAGTTTACAAAAAAATATTTTTTCTGTAAATAGCTGCCTATTACTGGTTTGCTGAGGTCAGAACTGAGAAGGTAGTAGGAACATGCGCGTATGATGAGAGGTGTCTGTGTTTTAGTGTGTAAACAAATGTTGTGATTTTTTCCAAACGAATGAACCGAAATCGTTTTTTTTTTTATGAAAGCAAGTTAGTTTCTGTAAAATAAACCTTCCGTTAGAGATGTCAAGGTTTACAATAGCCGTCCAAACAATCACTTATCTCTAACGCTGAAAATCAAGCATCTATCCTGCTAGGTACTGCATTCCGTGACAAAGTACCTACCTACTCTTTTCTTAATTTTTTTTTCTCATTTACGTAATTTTGTATAGTATGTTTCATATAATGTTTGTAAGTTATGTTCTCTTTCTGTGCAGTGCTGTATCAGGGTTGTGTTCGTTACAAAATGTTTATCTATCACTATCTCTAACTATCTATACCCGGTTCTGGAATCCTAGATATGTATTGTAATCAAAAAGATTCCAAAATCAAAGAAATATTGGAGGATTTTTTTATGACACTTCTATCTTCGGGTTAAATCGCAACAGTTCGAAATAATCTTTGGCATTGAAAGCTTTCATTCATCATTTCAATCGTTTTCGAAATGAATATTGAAGCTTTTTCCCTGCGCTTGTGAAATTATATGTTGCTGACGTTTGCATTTTTTTTAAGGTATACCTTGCTGTTACTTGTTGACATAAAATATATTATTTTCTAGAACTGCGTATAGCTAGTTGGTTTTGCCCTCAGTCAATACAGCCACTAAAAGGAACCACCGGCTCGCCGTAGAGGGATTAATTTCACGGGAATAAAACCTTGTTGTATCAAAAAAACTTTCTCAGCCCCTGGGGAGCCCCGGGGAGCCCCGCTAGCCTGACTCGATTAGCCAGCCCGGGTGATGCGATTAACGGCGGATAGATGCGGTTATAAGCGGCGGGAGTCAGGTTAGTTACGGGTGGTAGAAGCGGTTACAGCTTGGCGAGCTGTAGGGCTTGGAGATGTATGATACGTTTTAGGTGTGCTGCTACACATCACAACATACTTGATAAAAACAAGAGGTTTTAAAATGGATTGATGAATGTTTGTTACTAACCTCCTTCTGCACGACAAATACTGAATAATTAATGGATTTATACTCGAGGCAATCTCAACAAGGTCAATGTATGTAAACATTGCCGCCATAACTTCTGGTTGTTGATTTGTTGACAGATTTTGCACATCTAGTCGATTTAAGCTCTTTCTTACAATTATTTTTGCGTGTCTGTGAAGTTATTCATCTTCCAGCAGAGCATAAATAAATTAGGGGCTAGATGTGTTGTGTGTGTTGTCCAGTATTTTTATTTATTAAAGTTCTTTAGTGCATGTGAGTTCTATAGTTCCTGATACTTTTCAGGAATAGCTCTGGCATTTTTACATAAAATAATTGAAATGAAATTATGCTTTGATAATTTCGCGTAGCTGAGCAACTATATTTAAAACTCGACGTAAAACGAGAGTTTTGGATTTTTGTACCGTGAGTTGTGTACAAAGATTGTAGGTACCTTGAGTTTGATCGTAGTTGGTTCAGGATGTACTACTAGAGGTAAACCAGGAGTAGTTCAGGATGTACTACTAGAGGTAAACCAGGTAGCACATAAGGCTTTTATCCAGGAAAAAAGCGCGAAACAAGCGGCGCGGCGGCACGAGCAGAACGTCTTCCAGTGTACGCGCAATGTGGTTTTTACACTTTTAATCATTTAGGGCTTTTTAATTAATTCAAAGTCATCCAATAAACTTTATCATAGCATCAAAATGTCAGTTGGAAATTCCAACTTTTAAAATAAAACCACGAAATATAAAGGCGATTACAGACAATGGGCATCGGCATTAATTGTCACGTCATCGTCGATCCGCCGATAACGAGGGTCTTATGGCCGGTAGGGCTTTCTTCCAGCGCGATCGCCCGGAAACTTTATAATTCATTCCAGTTGAGGAAATTCTAACACAATTTCCGGCGTAAAAATTATTTTGGTGATAATTTAAGAAAGTTGAGCAGATTGGTGATTCTGTGGTCGATTGACTTGAACTTGAGGTGGGGAAATAATGGTAGAGGGCTTTTTTAAAGATTTCTGTGCATTGTTTTTTTTAATCAGGTAAATAGACGAGCAGCCGGCACTCAGGTTATAACCCTATAACCTGAGTGCCGGCTGCTCGTCTATTTACCTGCAAATGACAAAAAAAATATTATGTGTATTAGGGATTAAGGATTATGTGGTATTTCAAGATATTCTGCGAAATAAGTCCTCTGTCTGATCGTAGGTTAGGGATTTAAGGTAATCGTTAAGCTTTGATTTACAATCATTATACGACAGGTCTTTTATAGAGACGTTTTTATTTATTTTGTTGTAGATACTCGTATATGGGGCTAGAAAAGCTATGTTTTTGTGCAAAAGTAGGTCCAGTGCTAAGAGTTTGGAAAGCTTTACCTCTACGCATACTCTCGTTTTTAAGCTTTGGTAGAAGATGTTTTAAAATTAGTTGTTGTGTAAAGATTTGTCTACAGGTGAGGATCTTGAATTCACTATAAAGTAGCTGAGTCGTCGGGTATCTATACGGGAGAGAATGGGCGACTTTTAAAACAGCCCTTTGTGCTCTCTCTAGTGGTAATAGGTGAGACTTTGCGGCTCCACCCCATGACGGTATACAATAGGTAAGCAGGGAGTTACAGAGAGTTTGGTACGATAATCTTTTAAATGTAAACTTGTAGTGATATTTTAATAAATTTCCCCCAGAAATACGTAGGTCACCATTTCTAGTGACACCAGTCTATTACCAAATAAAATAAAGTTTGTGTCCTATTCAAAACATTGGGCGGGTCCCTAAATAGGAAGTTCGGCAAACACTCAATAACGGAGGACACAGATGCGCGTAGCATTACCATACGTCCCTGCGTACCTACACTACGTAACGTTACGTAGCGGTACGTCTACAACCGCGCGTTATGGACGTACTTTGACGCTTCGCGACAATGTGTGCTCTTTATCACTATCGATCATATTGAACGTAGGAAATAGCTTCTATCTCTCTTGTTCTTATAAATAAAACTTACCGAATAAAGTAGGCTGGGTTGAGACAGTTACATACCTGTGCAGAAAACAATAAATTTAATCAACGTTGTACACAAAACATACCTACTCGTGCTAGTTACATAGTACCTATAGATAGATAGATAGATAGATATAGTTTATTGTCAAACAGATTGCATGTTTTTGGTTAGTAGTGTCTTAAATCCTATGTTAGGTTTATCTCGACACTATGGTTCTCTAAAAATAGCAATAAGTATAAATTTGCACACACGGTAGGCAGTTACGCACACAACAAACACAGCACACAGTACATAATAATCTTTAGAAGTTAGCCCGATATTTTCACAAAGCTTGCAGATAGATGGAAATTATTGATACCATTCATAATTAATCGAGGATGGAGCGGTCGGTCTCACGGACAGCAAGTTGTGAGTTTGCTTTACCTTCGGGTACTGTGGCCGGCGCGGTCTGTCAGACCGACCTTGCTTAATTCACGGGAAAGTCTGACCGGTCATGTCTAACAAGCTCTGAATGTTGGTTAGGTAACATAGGTTTGCAAGTTTTCAGAGGTTCTGAGATCATTTGGAACCAAATTGGGGATGATATGTTATAAACGTATTTTCGAAGCATAGTAAAGTAATAAAATAATGTCGAGTAAGTAAGAACAGCTAGTGACATCTAGTTACGAATATTAATGTACCTATACTTTCTTAGCTTCGTAGGAACCACTGAATTGTTCACGTAAAAGCTAAAGTTCAAATTAGTTCTACAACCCCGAGCAAGATGGCGCTTTTTGTAGACGCTTTGATACCGCCTCGTAGATGGGTCCGAGTTGACTTTGCCAAAATGATGCAAACTCAAGGTAGGGAGAAAGGCATGTTTGTACTGGCCTGTTTTCATAGATGGCGTTGTATAATAAATACATATTTATTATCTCAAGAGATGGCGCCACTAGGACGCCTTAGATACTAGTATAGTATTATAAAATCTGTGCCTGAGATAAGCTTGGCAACCCTTGTTTGAGAGAACTTTGTGCAAACCTTACACAGATGGCGCTATAGAAAATCTCGTTGATGGCGCTTTTAAATCAACTCTATCAATGTCTGTTGTATGAGACGTTGTTCATTTTGACTCAGTTAAATGCAGCATTTTCCTAAAGTTGGCGCTCATTCTTATTTCTGAGTTAGAGGCACAAATTAGACTGACTACACATTTTTTGCGAGCAATAAGCTACGCGTATAGGTAGGTACTGCCAAGGCGGTGTTTTGGTATGTAAAGTAATGTGGGCACCGAGCAGCTGTTGAGATGCAGCCGCTTTTTGCGTTTCAGGGTAATCGTTTCGTGTTGACGCGAAATTCTAGTGTTAATTGTGGGTTTGATTTTTTTCTGGTTTCTACATAGATTAAAACTAAAGGAAAAGTAATTTTCCGCATATCGTAAACCATTTTCTATAAATCCACTATAAAACCAACTTCAATTCAATTGTGTTTTGGGAACATTTGGGAATATGTAGATTTTTAGCTCAAAATCTCTTATTTTCCCAAATGCTCCGAAAGTACCAGTGAATCAAAGTTAATTTTACAATATGTTAATAGAAAATGGTTTACGATTTGCGGCAAATTGCTTTTCCGCTATTTTTATTCCTTGTACAACGCAGAAAATATTAAAAATCACAAACAATAATTGAAATATCACTCCAACACGAATCTTATTTTTGTTGAATGCTTTTCGTCAATAAGACGATGGTTTACCTTGAGTAGATGAGGGTCCCTCTCAGCAGCGTCCATCACCGACTCTGCCTCGCTCAGCCAGCCCACGAACTTCTCCAGCGAGCGGTCGAAGTTCTGCAGCGAAGACACCGCGGAGTGGAGAGCCTTGCCGCGGGCCACGATGCTGGAGGATCAACAGTGAGCTTGTACTGCAGTGGTAGTAAGTACCACTAACTTGAAGTTGGTGATAAGTAAGGTGGTACGCACTTCTTACACAATCATCAATCTCGACATTCTCGAGACCACAGTGATGTGGCTTGACATTCTCCTTAACCGGCCTAAGTAAATAAATAAAAAATATACAAAGTGTATTTTTACGTGACTGAATACAGAAACAAAGTCTCCTTAACTTGGTTCGTCAACAAAACCTCTAACAATAAATAAGTAGTATCACTCCAACGATTCCCTCTGAGTACGATTTTTAAAATAATAGTGTGTTAATGACGTTTGATAATATTTGGCTAATATAATTAATAATACCATCAACCCGGTTTGTAAACCTTCGAGTAGGTAGGTAGGGTACTACATAGGTACCTTTCATACAACTGAGTTTAGCATTGTCTGTGAATGATGATCAATAAAAATTGTTACGTACAAACTTACCTACATAGGATTCAAAAACAACTATAACAACAACTCACCCTTTAAAAATAATGATAAAACGTTGCATATTAATATTCGCATTTGTAATTATTTACGACTTCATTCCCTCAGGTAATTTACATAAAATTGTTTTAATTTCCCTGCGCCTCCGGGCGACAAAATTAATTCCTAAAATAAGGAAATTATTCAAGCTGCCTTGTTTAATACAGATGAATTACTATGCTAATAAACCTGACAAGGTTCGGTAAATATTTTGTACGAACCCCCGAGCAAAGTTTAATGTCTACTAAGTATTATAATATCAGTGATTGAGGTAAGAGTTATTTTTGAACAGTGCGTCAAGCGCAACCAAGTGGTAGCTTTACGGTTTATTGTGTAACTATTGCAAGAGACAGATGGCGCTGTCACAAACTTATGAGTTAACGACACTCTTTGACAGATGGCAGTAGGTGTTACAGCAAGTAAAGTAAATGGTATATTTTTTTTTAATATTCTAATAAGGCTTCATTAGTGGTAGGTACAACGATTGCCATTTAGTCCAGTAAACAATTTCGATAAGGTGTTAATGCTAGAAACAAAAAAAACATTTTTCTATACGTTATTCCAAATCGAATGAGCTGCACATATTTTTAGGAGTTTTATCAAAAATTAACACCTTTTTGAACTTGTTGACTGGATGAAATTGATATATCGCAATGAACCCCCTGCAGAGAATGAATGAAGGCCTTGGTGTTAGTAGCACAGAGTAACTACATAGCACTTCGTAGTGGTAGGTACAAACCTGTTGTTAAGCTCATTGTATCGGTGGTTGATGCCCTCCGTAGCGCGCTTGATGCGTGAGGTGTCGTCGTTCCTATAGACGGCGATCAGGCGCTGCGTCAGCTGACCGAACAGCTCGATCTGGTGCTTGTACTGGTGCACCTCCGCGTGGAACGACTGGAAACAAACATATATTATGTAGGTCGTTTAGTCGTACTGCAGGGCAGAATGGAGGGTAACAGATCGCGTGGTCGCCTTCCAACGCAATGGTCAGATCTCATCACTTATTCTACTCGAAGATCGAACCTTATCACCTATTTTAGAGAGGTGATGATCTACCATGAACGACTGCTCCTGCAACGCATCCAATAGGGAGTCGTAGCACGAGCAGCATTTCATCAGAACCTCCGCGTTAAAGCTCTGAGCTAAATAGGTACCGCTACCACTTCAACTTTTTATTTTTGGCGCCGCTTGCTTTTCGCTACGACTCTGCCAGTGTCAGTAAGGAGTGTCATAAACTTCAAAATAATACACCATAAAAACGTGCATTTGACTTTACTTGACTTGACTTCTTTGTATTTGGCAATATGTGACTGGTTTGTCACTTTTCTGCCAGTGTCCAGTTCATGGAAATTTCAGTCATGGAATGGAGGCGGTTTTAAACAATAATTATGAGCGGTAAATTTTTAAAAACACCAATGAGTTTATAACCACGAAAACAAATATGTAATTATCATTTACGTGCAATTTACAGTAGCTTTCCACAAGCTTAAAACGAGGGGTCCACGCGAGTCCGCGCGCTGTCTGTCATCAGATGGCGTCAATATAAAATTTATCTTTATGTTACGAGGAAGAAATCGCTCTCAGCGATAAGGCCGCCTATTGTACTAAGTATTTGGTAAATGTAGATATAAGGTTTATAATATGTTATTTTTTTAAGTACAATAAGGTGTTCATTCATTTATTCATTCATTTAAGCCCATATTTGAATGCACATTTTTATGCTGCGCTGCAGCGGTGCTTTCCGTGTGCGACAAGCGTCTCACTGTCAGTCTATGCGAAGGGTGAACGAGTGAGAAGTTTCAATTCCTATATAATGTCTACTAAGCAGAGAAAAACTCGCAAGTTCCGACTGGAAGAACTTCTCTAATTAATAAATTACAAATGAGTGTTTTCAAAGCACTACTTAACAACCTATACCCATCTCGCTACACACTGAATGTCAGGAAACTTATCATAAAGCTGAGGGTTCGCGACCGCAGCAGCACTTAACTTAGATTTATAGCGAGTTCGGCAAGTTGCTGTAGCTCCGAGTTACAGCGACTTGCGAAGTTACCGCCTCATCGACGTGAGGTGGTTTATAGCTTTACAATGCAATGGCGAAACTTTGGGAGCTGTGTTAGGGCTATAAATAGACCTGTTCGATACGCTACCACTCAACGCACAACTAACAGTACAAAATAAATAGGAGCAAAAGCTTACGAGCGAAAATCTTCATCATCCATCATCAACATTATCGGATGCCTGGTACCACCCACTGCTGGGTATAGCCTCTCTTTCGATTCTGTCAATCCCTTCTGCCCCGTTGTTATCGTATCCGAGTGCGCCCCGCTGAGAATTGACGATATCGTCAGACAACCTTTTTACTAGCGAAACCTTACAATTAAAATAAGGTAACGTCCCACGGCTGGGTAAAGCTTTCCCCTGTTCCCTTCATACATCACGCTCCAGAACCAAGCGAAAGCCGTATGAAAAGTTATTTAAAGTCTCATTTAGTTACACACCACAATTTGTAGTATTTAGCGCAACATAACTCAGCTTATGAAATTCAAGTACACGACACTACGAGCATTATGCAAATGAACTAACTTCCCGATGGGAACTATTTCCCGGAGTGGAAATAATTTTCACGATAAAATGGGACCTATTTTCCCGTAGATGGGACCTAACTTACTGTAAGGTGAATTCTAGGAGTAAAAATTAAGTTTAGATCTTGAAAATCAGAGGTAAATGTGGACTATTTCGGAGTTTTCTTTTGCGGGTTGCTTTGAACTTTCGTAATGTTTTGATTATGCTTAAAACTTTAGCTGGCCACTACCAACTCATATCTTCTCGTAGTAAAAGTTCGAACATTGCTTTTCATAACAAATTATTTACTTTGAAATCGTTCTAGAGCATTTCAGTGCCACCAAGCTTATAAAGTAAACAAACAAGGAATGTTGTCCTCGTACAGTTCAGGCGGTATTCAAGACATTCCTGTTTACGGCAACACTGACGGCACATAAAACCTCATATTCTCAATTTTACGCCTTCACATAAATTCGAGTTGACGGGACATTCCGCGTGCTGCGACGTGAAACACTACGCGACGTAATGGCACTACGTATTACGTCTTACTAAGTTATCTGCCTCGGTGCGTTTGAGGACCTATCGACGAATTGAACACGATATTACGCAGAGAAATGGTGGTGGTATTTTTCCCGATTTTAGATATACAACTGCAGAAATATCGGTTTCTGTAATATTGTATTTGTTCGAGTATTATTATTTGTCATGGCTGTTGCAGAATCTTAGTGTTAAAACTTTCTTCAACCAAAGGTGGATTCTTGTCTCGGCCATACAGAAGTTAAATTGTCCATCTTCATTGCCTGTGGTGTAAAACGTGATAGCTTGATTTAACACGTAACGTGTGGCGAGACAGTAAAATCATTTTAGGCCAAGATAGCTAGGTGGACGAGTTAGTGGGCCGAGCGCTCGGCCAGTTGGTTCTTCGCCAGAGGACAATGTTTCGCTCGATTACACGTGCCAAGCATCCTCCTGAGTTACCTAGCTTGTAATATAATTTTCCAAAAGTTTACAGTGATTATCGTACCTATTGGCCTCTTCTGGCGCTGTGACTCATTAAACATGACACATGTCCCTCGCGTTAGTATCGTACCTTCTGGTCGCGGACCTGTGCCTCCAGCACGTCCGCAGTGTGTCCGGGCGCGGCCATGCCGGCCAGCCTCGTCTCCATGCGAGCCAGCCAGGCGTCTGCCTCGCGCCGCCGCGCCTCGTAGCGCTGCGAATCACCTAACATGGCATCGAGTTGCGCCTTGCGTTGGAGGACGCGCGCGTTCGCCTCGTCCCAGTGCTCGCGTAGGGCCGTCACTGTAATAGAGACAGGGAAAGGGTTAAATAAAGAAAATCTTAATATTACTGAAGAGCAAATTATAAACTATCGTATATTAATCCATCTTGTTTGATGTAATGGGTAAGGTACGCATCAGCTTAGATAGAGCATGAAAAACTCTTATAACATTTTGTTGACAGTTTTTAATGTGTCTAGACTTGTCAGTCTGGATAAGATTGATGGTCGGCGACCTGCTAACGGTTTTCTTTTATTTATTTGAAATTTTTTTGAATAAAACAATAGTTGCTCGTTTAATAGTAGGTACAATCAGCCACAAAAACATCCCTCGCGCTATAATAGTCGGGAAAATTAACTGTAGTTTCAGATAACAATGATTAATGAAACTCGAAAATTACTCCAATTCCCGCTTCGTTTCCAACATTCATCAGAACAGCTCGCAAATGAGTTTAATGTCCCAAACGACGCATAGAATAATATTAGAACTATTAACCACAAGTGCTCGCAAGTGGTTTTCAGAATCATATTTCTAATCTTAACTAGAGAAGAGACAAGGCACTTTGATGGTTGGGTATATTAATAACTTACCTCCTTACTTTTGGCAGCACATTTCTCATTCTACCCAAAAAAAAATATTCAGGCATACACTTTCCAGTAGCTATAATATGATAGTACCAAAGACATTGTGGTTAAATCGTCCTAGGAACGTACCGATAGAAGTCAAAGTTCAAATTCCAAGCACTTTGTTATTTATGTTATTTTTAAAATGATATTTAGTTGTTTTTCGCATTTCTAATGGGTTAAATATTGGCTAGTGGAACAAGCCTAACCAATGTTATGATATCTAATGTTAAATAAATAAATCTGAAATCAAGTGTTCTGTTCAAATCCACCTGAGTTAAACCACTATTGGAGTACGTGATGAAGAACATTTATACCTATTGGCATTTGGCACCACTGTACTCGTGATTAGTGCGGGTTCTTAGCTGGTAGCCGGGGAAATATTTAGTCATTGCGAATATACATTAAATAGACCGCGTTTCCTATTATCGGCTAGCGTTCGGATCAATAAAATAAAACGCTTCTATTTTGTTAACTATTGATACATTTATTTGGCTTTTCAAGAACTGCACATACATTTAAACAGATAAACAGATAAAGACAAGTACATGAATAGGTGGTAGGTTTTTAAATCAAAGGGTTTATATTTTTGTTCGATCACTGGAACGCGATACTTAGAAACGTTAGGAATTTAATTTAGGATTTAGAGAATTTAGGAAAAAGAAACTCGAACTGTGAGGTTCATGAATGAGGAGTTTCACTCTGAGGAGAACAGTCAGGTTTGTGGAACCATCTCATCGAGGTCTCCCTTCAGGGCTACAAAATGGGGTTCTTCAAAAAGGGTCAATGCCATCCGTCAACTTTGTATTGTTTTTCAAAGAAGACTTGTTTACGGCCCGTTGCCATGGAAATGTAAACCATCCTAATGATCACCAATGATTGTGAAACTTATCATGTGATGATGTTTTAGATAAGTTTTACGGCGCACATATCAATTCCTTGAGGATCATTTCAATATCAACCTATAAACCACACCGAAAAACTTATCACAACTTATTTATTTT
Source organism: Eupithecia inturbata (assembly GCA_963662085.1). Taxonomy (NCBI): domain Eukaryota; kingdom Metazoa; phylum Arthropoda; class Insecta; order Lepidoptera; family Geometridae; genus Eupithecia; species Eupithecia inturbata. The sequence continues at coordinate 426,173 of OY759196.1, read as the reverse complement.
TTAACAACCTTTAATGACACAGAAAATTAAAATTCAATAAAAAAAAAATTAGGACTAGTATTTACAATTGAAACAATTAAGCTAACTGCAGACTGTTGCAAATAATCTACAGGTAGCTCAACTGATCCATATCAATACCAGTCGGAAGCGTCCCCAAGACGCTGGCTGTATTGCCCCGCCAGATATCCACCAGCCTATTTAGAAAAAAATATATGAAAAATTATTTATTGAACCTGGATTCTCTATACATAGAGAATCCAGGTTACAATTTACCAACGGCCTCCGCGCTAAGCAAAGCCTGTATCGCGGAGGCCAGTGAGGTGAGTTTAACATGACTTGAGTCGTTACGGACTATTACAACAAACATTAGAATATTAAAATCTAGGAAACAATGTAATGTTACACATAATGTAAAGCTTCGCGATTGACGAAGACACCACCAGAATGGCTGTAGCTCGTGCAGTCGTGATTTATCAAATGTAATATGTTTTTTAAGTTTTACGGGATAAAGACTACTCCTTTTTTTGAAGTCGGTTAAAAAGAACAGCTTCTCAATAATTTTGTGCGGCACAGTTTTCCATAATGTTTTCATAACATGATACTCGGTATGCAAAGTAACGTAAGGCTCGGGTGGATGATTTAGCCTGGGGATGGGGGGCGCAAGATTTGAGGGACGACTCGGCCCGGGGATTATGGCCGGGCCCGTAAGGGTTGAGGGATGAGCTTTATATTGTTTAATTACTGTTAGTACAATATTATGAGTGCGGACTGAAGATGCTTTCATAATTGCCGTAGAGTTACGTAGAGTTATGGGGATTCAGTGTAAATTAAACTGTAGGGGCTGCGGGCTGGTATGGAACGGGTGTCCGACCTAACCTTACAAATTATTAAAAACTATTTCCTGCCCGCGGCTTCGCACGCGTTGTTTATATGGAAACGTTTAAGTTATTTATATTCCTGGGAACTGATTTATGGGATAAAACGTAGTCGCCTATGTTTTATTCCAGATCTAGAACTACATCCTGTGCAAAATTTCTGCCCGATCCGTTCAGTAGTTTTGGCGTAAAGAAGTAACAAACATTATTCATATTCATATAATTTATTGTAACTTTATGCATACAGGTATTGTACTTAGGTGTACAGGTATTGTTCTTAGTAGAACATCCATCCATCCAAATATACAAACTGTCACATTTATAATATAAGTGTGATGCTAATGTAACTCTGTGCCTACCTAAGTGTGATGCTAATGTAACTCTGTGCCTACCTAAGTGTGATGCTAATGTAACTCTGTGCCTACCTAAGTGTGATCTTGTAACGACTGAACGGCTCCACGGAAATAAAATAAAATTTGGTAATAGATTCTGGAGAAGACATTTTGTCTAAATTATTAATCTCGAAGGAATTAAAATAGAGTATGAGTTTAGCTACAAATAACGTGTTGGAAGCCGTGGAGAGAAACTACCTACTTTGTTTATAATATTAACTGTTCTACAAAACTAAAATTTAGAAGCCTGTAACGCATAAATGAACTGAGTATGGAGCGTTGTACACTCACGTGCATTGTAAACTATGCAAATGTGAAGAGGAGAAGCAGTACCTACTGGCACAACACTCCACTACACTCGCGAGCCGTACCTACACTCGAGAGCTGTTAATACAATACATCACCATTTCAGTCTGCAATCATCCCCGGGTGTGTATTACTTCGACTTTTTATATTCTTGTTAGAGAGTTTTAAAGTAGCCTCGAATTCTAAAAGCCAATACAGTAAAAGCTCTTTATTCGCGGTTCCCTTATTCGTGATTTCTCTATTCGCGGGCAAAAAAATTGCGACTCGTTTCCTGTATTCGCGGATAAATATTTGCTATTCGCGGATCCAGTCGGTTAAATTGAAATCGGTGACATTCAAGAGTTGTTTGAATCGCAAGACAAAGATTTAACCGTAACCGACATAAAAGAAATGTAAAACCCGCATTCCATTGAAGAAGAGCCTTCCAGAAGCACTGAAAAGTCGTCCTTAGACCTGAAAACCCTTAGTGAAGGCAAATGAACTTGTGTTTTTTTACGAAAATTTACCCATCTATGGAGAGAAGTCTTATTTTCAAAAGGAAAATTGTTAGCGCCACTGCCTAATGTCAATCCGAATTGAAGGACCTGTTAAAAGCAGCAAAACTAAAGAATATTACTAAGTTTTTTAAACCTTTGTCTATGCCAGATAATAATAAATAGGTTTTGATACAAAAACGAGTTACGTTATGTGATTAAATTAATTTTTAGTATGATTTTTTTCTTTTATTTTGACTTTTTGGAACGTGTCCCCTACATTCCTATACAAATTACGGTTTCGTATCCACGGTTTCTGTATTCGCGGCACATTTACGGAACGTAAACCCCGCGAATAAGGAGCTTTCACTGTACTCAATACTCAATATAATTTGCCACTCAGATCTAAGCAGGTAAAGTTTCATAGAAATCTGTCAATTTATTTCCGTTTGAGTACCTATTGCTCAAATCTAAGGAGGCATTTCAGTAACCAGGTGCTAATCCCACAAATCTCAAATTGTAGCAAAATATTCGCTTTTTCGTCTCCTATAAACATGAAACACGCAAGAATTATAAAATCCAAAAACAAAGCAAAACACTACGCAATACATGAATAAAAACGTTGGTACATGTTATTATAATTTGCTCGCAGTGTATGATTAGAAGCGCGACAGGCGTCCCTAGTAGGTACACTGCCGTGCACGCAAGCTATGCAAACGCTTCATAATGGGCTAGCGCTGTCGGACGCACGGACGCGTCGTCAATCGCGTGGAAGCACAACTGGAGCTATTGAAACGTGTTAAATGTGTTCATCAAACGATAATATTATGACAACGATTTCTGTTGCATTTGTTAGTCTACTACTGTCACTGCTTTTAACAGTAATATAATAACACAATAGAGAATGTTTAAAATTGAATTGTTTAGCCATGGTGGCTTTAATAAGAAATGCTAGTTGGAGATATATGAGGCTTTATGGGATAGATTTCCCGTGTAGAAATCACTGAGTAAAAATAAATATTAGATGTTTATAAAAATATATGAAGCTTTTAAACAGGAGAGATACTATCGTTAGATGTTTAGAATAAAATAAAACTGGTTTTAGTCATATTAATCTTATTTGCGTTAGATTTATAATAATCGAACCTTTTAATAATGCTCGCAAGTGTAATAGCGGAGCGCTTGTCTTAGAGACCGGAAATCCAGTTATGTGAGCTGAAATACGAAGATATTACAGAAAATATAAATAAATAATATAAATTGGAAATAATATTAGGAAGAAAATGTTCGTTATATTTCATAAGAGCTTAGCACAGTAAGAAACTATTAAACGCTTATGTCCTCCTAAGTTAAGGGTCTAAAGGACCCACCGGGCACTCGTGCGGGTTAACCCTGAGCGACCGGATTGATCGATGCTAATGAGGGATAATTAGACCCTTCTTCTAGGCTTTTCAGGGTTTAGATTCATTTGCAGGTTTTGAGCATAGGAGGATTGAGTATTGTAACAATTAATGGATTTGTTTATAGACGTTGTGTACGTGTAGTATTTCAGTGATATATGTGTACGAGCTTCTGCCCGCTGCTTCACACGAATAAAAAGTGACCTATATGTAATTTCAGATCCAGGTTTGTATGTGTGTAAAATTTCAGCCTGATCTGAAACTTTGTATATTTTTTTATAATAGGAATATACCTCTATATGTATATTATTGTACCTGGTCTATGTAGTTAGTAAAACATTAACTGCTGCTCACTGTGGAGTGAGTGGCTCGAGAATGTTGTCTTCAGCATTACTTACTTTTAAAAAAGTCAGTTTTTTGTTAGATTCTTAGATATCAACTATAAATTCTGTTCATAACTTTAAAAACAACATCCGTCAAGTGCGAGTGTGAATCGCGCGCCGAGAGTTTCGAAATTTGGTCAGTTATACAAATACTACTTATAGGAACCAGATAGAAACAACGCTATCCAAAAAATATCTAAAAACAGTTGATTGGTAGTACATTCAGATGAATCGCTCCGGAAACTTCGGGTCAATTGATCGACTCTTTTCAATTTATTTCAAAGAGTATAAAACCTAAAGAAATTTCAAGAACTGTTTTGAACCGATACATTTCGTTTGGTACCTCACGTGATTCCCCGCTTATGAAAACTATTGCTTACTACTATAAAATGGGGGGGTCTTTTTTGACCTTTTTCAAAAATTACAAACTGATACCTTTGATTTTGATGCCCAACTTGATCTTTTAGGTCTCTTTTTTTGACATCACATTTTGCAATGAAAATTTTCATTTACATTTTTTTTTTTTTTATATCTGTACAATTTATTGTTATTTTAAATTTCTAGTTAATCGCTCAGGTAGTTGCTGAGATACTGATTCAAGAGAGAGTAAAGTATGGACAGAGCGAGACCATAAGGGTTTCGTACTCGAACGAAACCCTTAAATCTATAAATACGTCTGCATTTTGTGCAAACATCAAAGCTGAACACGATGAAACTTCAGAAGTGTCCGTGTAAACAAAACCATTTTCAAATGGGTTAATATTAACCCTTGCAACCCAAGTCTATATTATTCACAAACAGCCATAAATATGAACCGTGTACACTGTTCATATTTACGCTCACTAGTGGGTCGGATTAACAATTGCAACCCCTTTAACGACTTCTTAACCTTAGAGGGTTCGTAATTGTTGACAAGTTTCATTATTATTTTAAACCGACGATAATGTTTACAATTGCTCCTATTTATTTGTTTCAATTTTCTGTTTTTGGTTTTTCTCGGAGCCCTTATGGTTTTGCATAAAACTTTTGAAATTAGGTAAATGTCCCGTTGATATTGATTGATATTGTACATGATTATAAAACAAACGAACAAGTTTTATCTAGGCATACTAGACATAAAAATAAAATTTATATGACAAATCACCATTCAAGCTTTTCGACAGAAATTATTTTTGCATGGCAATTATAATAGATGGTAACTCTTAATTGTTTTATAGCGTGGACGAATATTTTAATTTTAAGCAGAGAAGTCATAATGATTTGATTTTAAAATCATTATTGCAATGTAAGCAAGCAAGTCGGTATATTAATATTCACACACCAGTCGTAAACTACCGGTAGCACGTATTGCATTGATACTCTGAGACATTAACAGCATTCTAATATTTGATATGTTTTCTGTTATTAAACGATTCATTCTACTCCTTAGGTTTTGCAACATGCTATTAGTAAACATATTGCTCACCTGTTAAGTAAAGTGGATTAGATGTAAGTGCTGCTTTTATCTTACGTCTCGAAAAATATTAAAGAAAAAAAGAAATTTAACAAAATGTTAACACTCGTAAGTAGATAGAACAAATTACGTATTTCAGAGTAAAGCTGATTTTTGATAAAATACTGAAGGTTAACGATAAAATTACTAAAGATAATACTAGTTCTAATTTGTTTTCATTATTGAATTGTAATATTCTTTGTCAATAAAGACAATAAAAAAAAAACTGAAGGTAAACGATAAAGATACAGAATTACCTTGAAACCTTATTGTAAATGAAAATATCGCCCAATAATTTCTGCGAGTAATTCCCGCAGGATGTTGGTAATTTTCCTTAAATCAATACCGCCATAGTGCATAGCTACCACTCGTCTGCAAAGTACACTGCCTTATTACGGGTTAGGACGCCATTATTCTGGGGGCTGGGGAATTTATATATATTTATTTTATGTGGTTGGCTGAAAATTCGAAGCTAATTTTATTGGCGTTGTTTCAGTGTTACAATTATTTGTGATATTGTTTATTTTGATTTGTTATTTTGTTTGTTATTTTGTTATTGTTATCGTTCCCACTGTGAAAAGGCATACCTCCCCTCCCCTCCCCTCCTTTGATTTCCACTGCTAGAATCAACTTACTGATCAAAGTATTAGGTAGATATGTGATAACTGATGATGTAGCTTGCTACGTGAAATGACACGAGTCAAAAAAGATTTGGCGTCAGAACTTCACTTGATTATTAATATTTAAAATATAAACTAAGTAAGTGATCAAATAAATTATTAATTGGCAATTAGTAGAGTTGTGACAAATTCCACGCGTAGAGCGGAGGCAGGTATGAACTCCGGCAAGTTATTCATTAGTTCATATCAAAGCAATTCGCAAGATTGGAAAACTTTCCAACAATTTCAATCTTATGGCTCACACAAAATTCATTTATTTCGAGTGAAAAGTTATTCCCAGCGAGACTGAAATGGCAAAAATGGCCACTAAAAGAGAAATAAAACCAATAAACATTTAAAATACAACTAAAAGTGCTCTGAACAATATTATAAAGGAGCAATTTTGCTTTTGAAAGGCCTCGGAGGGACGTCAAAGGGCCAACGCGGCCGTCTCGGGCCTTTCTGCTAATTACACCCAAATACGAAGGTTTCTTGACAACGCAAAGTATTTTTTTTAGATATGGACAAAGTATTTTTAAGTGTAGCGAAAGCGATAAGGGAATTTCTAAGTATTCAACGGTGAGCAGAATAATTAAATGCGTAAACAACAAAACAGTAGATGTTTACAACCCAGTTAAGCTTTATTTCACTTTATTTGGCCATCTTCTGGTTGTTATGATCCCATAGCTCGGATAACACCGTACTGATAATTACCGCACTGATAGCTCGACGGAATGAGGGATCCGTAATCGAACCCACAATCGCGGAGCTCGTCTACTCTACTGAACTCACAGTCTCACAGTTGAGTTTTATTCGATGTTATAATAGACATTTAAAGGAGAAAGGTAGAAACAAATCTGTATGAATCGTCTACACTACAGAATTCGAGAATGATAAACACAAACCATTTTAAAACAGTTCCTAAATGAATTCTAATTGAAATGGTAAGTAAAGGTAAAGGTGTACTCAGATTGTAAAAAAACGCGCATCAAAAATTGCCCAAGCACAAGCAGTTAAGCCAAATTGATCCTAAATGATAGCGCCGCCCTAAGACAATAAAGCCCAAGATCCCATCTAAGCCCGGTAATATAATTAAAGTGCTAAAAGAAACTGTTGTAAAAAGCGGCGCCGCGGCGCAAGAACAACGTAATGAAGACGTCACGGACCGAGTACGTATTTACGTTTACGTCGATGTCACAATCTTTTGTTTCGGAGGCGGACAACAACCTGTTTCAAAATACTATCAGATTATACGAGAATTGTTTTTATTCAGACGATTTCGACTCTTTCTTATCGATCGAAGTAAAAAGGGACGGCATCGTTTTAAGTGCTGTCAAATTAGTGTAGATTTTGTGCCATGCCATCTGAATTGACAGTTTGACAGCAATGTCACAGTTTAACTACCGATAGGCAAAGCCAGAGAAACAAATTGAATAATTCGGGAGGCTACTTGTTTCCTTTTGTTATACTTTTCTTAAAACAACATAAAATTCTATTATAGAGGTTATAAAATAATTATATTCTATTTTAGGTTATAGGATATATTCTATTGTAGGAACCAAAAGTTTAGAACACGAGACAAGGACAGGATGCCGATACATATCACGTTTATCGCGAATCAGCTTTACAAATAGAAGTTTGCATTTAACGCGTTACATTAGGTCTACTGTGCAATTGAGAGAGGGGCCGCAGCCACAGCCACAGCACGGTAATGTTGTCCCACAGACTCGTTCTCACGTCGACTGTACCTGCTGAACGCCGCGCCGACTGTACCGGACGTTCCAACGTGCTTTGTGGTATTTTGCTTGTGCTGAAATATCTTCACAGGACTTTATTCTTGCTAATAGAAGTGCTAACTTTTTATAAATACTTCGTAGAGCAACTAATAAATACTTCGTAGAGCAACTAATAAATACGTCGTAGAGCAACTAATAAATACTTCGTAGAGCAACTAATAAATACTTCGTAGAGCAACTAATAAATACTTCGTAGAGCAACTAATAAACTAAGATTGATATTTTGTAGTTAGAGGTTGTAGTGACAATGGCTGTAATAACCAATATCTGGCAAATGTGTGGCTTAACGGATAACGTCACAACCATCGTTGAAGGTATCCGCGGCCCCCGTACACTCTACGCGCGCCCGAACCCGTCTCTGTCAGAAGCGAAACCATTTCACATGTTAGGCTACCATTTCAACTAGTGCCATTTCATTACGGTTGTAAGCGGGTTAACTACGAACCTTATTTGTGTTGTAAGAACACCAACGTTTCATCCCTTAACGAGGGACTTCATCAGGGTGAGTAGTGTCATTTTAGCATCAGACAGGAAGCATGCCTAGCAAAATTGCAAAAATCACACTTCTAAGACGCAAAAAAGGATGGGATTTCCTGTTTTCAGTAGATTTAATGGATTCTTAACCACTATACTGTATTATTTATTATACTATATAATTTTTTATACTATACACTATAATATAGTGCTATTAGCCCCATCCTCAAAAAATCAGCCTTGAAAATTATTTTTTGGTTTGTCTATGTTAGGTTTTTGACTTTGTTCTAAATTCATGAAGTAAGGCTGTTGTTTTTATATGTATTATTATTTTATGTGTTCTTGAGTTTTTTTTAATTATATAAATAGGTACTAGTTTGCAATGATTACTAGTTCAAACATTTAAAGTAATAGCAAACAGTTATTTTATTTTATTTTTGCATTATATTTGTTTAATATTGACTACACAGAAAATGTTCTGTGACTACACTAACTACCCACATACCTGACTATTTGTTATCCGAAATGAAAGAATTTTATTAATATTATTAATAATTAAAAGGAACCAAATGAACGTAAATATGATAAGTACTAGGTAACGGTAGGATATTCAGATTGTTTATTTACCTAAAATAATAAACGCTGTTTATTAACAGCGTTTATTATTTTAGGTACTTACTTATAATTAAAATAAAATAAATTCGACTCCACTGATTTCTTCTGTCGTATGCACAGAACATGTCACGCCTCTGCGCAAACTGTCTGCGTCAAATAATTTCGCAGACAATTTCGAGTGTAATTTTTGCAAGCTCTAGTTATCAACGGGGGAGGCGGCGGATACCTTGATAGATAGTCACGTCACAATGAACATTTATTTCTAGGAGTTGTGCGTTGACACTCCCACACAGTTTGTAAAGCTTCGTGTCATCGTTTCGATAGCTATCCATGATCCTTTATGTAAAAAAGCTCTGAATAAAAGATTTTAATGATTTTATGTTTTTTTTCTGCCACCCGACGCAAATCTTTGAACCACAAAACAATCAGCAAATGATCTGTGCTTCTGTACACAATAAATCACAGCATTTTATGAATCCTACAGTATCCCGCATTTGAAAGCCTCACCAACGCAGACAATCCAATCTCAGTGTACGAGTAGCCTACGTGACGTACTACGTCACGTCACGTCACGTCGGCTACACGTGCACTACGCCGTAGTTTATTTATTACGTCGTGGTCCGTAGTGCGAGTTAAAGCTGCGCAAATTGACGTCTGCAATTATTAACGTCGCCGTAATCCAATCGGTGCAGCGGTGCACGGTGGTCAGTGCAATGGTGGCCGATAAGCTTTAGTAATAGGATTAAATTAATAAGTTTTGCTTATAGGAAAACCTTTATAAGCTTTGCTATGTTTTCATTGATTTCAATGTATATTTTCATAAAGTTTGCATCACATGAGCATGGTTATTAGTCGAGGTCATCAAATTAAACTAATTAGCCTCATAATGTTCCGGTCTCTTTTTTCGATCGGAAAGAAAGGGATGTTAAATATTCTAGGCTAGTTGTTTAGGTTTTGTGCTAACAGAATCAGGCATTAAATACCTGCAGGTGAACTAACTAAACCGTCCCTAAGCTTGGTTTAACCTTATTCCTTCGTAACGGCTTTCTTTTATTCTCGCCCTTCCTGCTTGTTACCTGCAACAAAGAGAATCTAAATAAGTAAAAAGTTTAAACCGTTTAAGTCTGTCTGTTATTTCTGCTTTGAAATCACAGTAAAAGCTTTCTAAAGTAGAATAAAATACAAAGGTAGGTGGACTTCAAAGTTTTTGCTAAAGCTACAATGAACTCGTTATAAAGTAGGTAGTAGGTTAACAGTACGAACTCCGTGTAACGTATTTAATCTTTATTTCCATGGACTAAAGGTATAAATTAGCTTGTGTACAAGTCAATATGAATGTATTCATTATCCATTCACGCCGATACTTTTTCAATGATAGCTTCGTACGAAACCAACAACGTTTTATACTCTACGCCCAATTAAATAAGAAAGCCCAAATAGTCCTTGAATAATTGTGGTAAATCGTACCGTTCTCTATAGAAGTACTACTGCAGCAAATTAATATCAATCGGTTCCCTAAAAATAGCTACATACATACTTTAAATACTAGAAATAGGAATAAACTCGCTGTGCCCACAACTAGGCTACACAAGATAAATGTATTTTCTAAAGGGCAATGTATACGCTCCTACCACAAAATACCAAATGAGTTGAAAAAATTATCAATAAATAAATTCAAACAAATTGTGAAACATATCCATTGTAAAAAGGCTTACTACAAAATATCAGATTATCTAGAGGATAAAAAAGCTTGGGACAAGTTTTGCTCCAACTGGAAAACTAACAACCTAACAAGGTAAAGGTTTATTGTTCGCTTCTTTGCTTTACCTTAAAAATATTGAAGTGAGCAAAAATCAGAGTGATCACTTTATTTTCTAGTTTTACTTAGGTATGTAATTTGAATTTTGTGACGTATTCAAGAGTTTTGTAAGGTCTAAAGGAAATAAAGCACTTTGAATTTTGAATTTTTTTTAATGGACTGGCACACTGAATTTTGGACAAAAGTCTCCTTAGAAATTAGAAGATTGTGCCCTGAGGGCTACCACCCCCTTTGACGTCAAATTTTTGTGAGGAAAACTATTATCATAGGTCTGTTGGAGGCGGTACCCAGTTTTAGTTTTCCAAGTATTTCGGTCGAGAGGGCAAACAAAACACGAATATTCCAAAAAAATAACCCTGATTTTACTTTATTATTAGTAGGGATAAGTGATTTCTGTATTGGCTCGTTAATGTTTAATGCGAAGGCAACTTCCCATTGTCCAACTTTTGTTTACTTATGGACTTTTTCTGATCTGAGTTCAGGCGAAAGGTCAAACAAGGGCTTTTTGTCGAGGGCTATTGAGCGCTGCTGTTTATTTTACTTAGAATTCAAGATTATTTGCCATCAAACGGTTTGGTGATGCCGACGTTGTTGGCTTGTTGGCCGAATGGTCGAGATCTAGATTTAATTTAGTTCTAAGATCTTTCAATAGATGTTACCTACATGAAAAACTTAGGTTTAGTATTTATAAATAATAATTGATCTTGAAATATCTTGTATTTTGTCACGCATACCCGTCTCGCCTATGGCATACCGCAGGAGGTGACTAGGTCTTGTTTGAGCGAAGACTCTAGAAGTTTAGCTATATAAACTTTTATTGCAGAAACGGCGACATTTAAAAGATTAGGTATACTGAATCACCACCACCCGCCCTACAACAGATTGTCACCTTAAACCGCCGGAGCTCTCAGGAGCCTCAGAGTGAGTTACATCGGGCCCAATGAGCTGAACGCGCCCGAACGGGGGACTTGCCGGCCGGGGCGGGGGTAATCTGTTGTGACAGGAGATGCCAGAGTATTACTGGATTTATCTTAACTCTACCTCTATACTAGAGTTTATTCGTAGCAGATGAAAGTTAATGCTAAATGGCTATGTTGCACCCGTTATTTGTGAGGACAATAATATTCAAAAAATGTTGGCGGAAGCTGACGACATTTTTTCATGTTTCGTGCACACAGTTTGTGCAACACAAAAGTATACTCGTTAAAACTGACAAAATAATTTAAATGAGTCAAAATTTTCCTAAAAATTTTCCTTACATTATTGTGGAATCATTACACCAACCTACATTACTACGGCTCTGAGCGTAATAACTTTATTCCTTTACATTTGTTTGAAATATTTTTACGAGTAACCTTTTTGCTGAACATGTTTTGCTCGTTTTATTAATATACCAGTATGCACATAGGTTGTGTTACAATCAAGTCTTAGACCTACATTATTGTATAATTGTTATTTTTTGTGGTTGTAATATGTTGTGTGCGTCCTAATAAATACACAAAAATAAAATAAGAATAGAAAATAAATATGAGTAAGAAAATTACTACAAAGCAAATTAATGTAGAACAGTACACATATAGATAATATGTACATAACTAATGTCAGCTATGTATAGCAGTGCAGGCCCGGTAGTTCCGATGGTCCTTACTCGAGCACGTCCTGTGACGTCATCTCACGGACTGCTGACGTCACCAAATTGGATTACGGGATTAGGGGTTGATGTCATTGTCCTGACCTCAAGATGTTTCTTGGCAACGGTCGGGTAAAAACATCTTGTTTCATTTAAATCTGATCCTATAAAGATTACAAAAGCGAAATAAGCTGGTTCTGGCTAAGGTTTTGAGGGCAAAAAGCTAGCTAATTTTACGTTACGAGACAAGGCAATTGAGGCAAGTAAAAATCCTTATAACGAAGCATGTTTACATCCATGTTAATATAAAATCAAAAAATCTTCAATCTCTAGTGTTATCATTCTGACACAAAACAGGGAAATTAATGAATAAATAATAGAAACGAATAGGAACTAGTATTTACTAGAACTTTCGATCCCTAATAAATTCTCTCAAAACCGACTGCTCTATAGGGTGGGATGATATCATATCTACGTTCATAATAAACTAAAATCAAATAAGCCTTATAAAACCTCTTACCTATATCTGTAATCTGGGCTTTTCTGCTGAGTTTTCCCAAAAGTGTTCAAAACATCTATTATCTTGCCGATTCATAAAAACGGAGATGAATCGGTCGTTACCAATTACAGAACCATTTCGATCTTGCCCACGCTCTTCAAGATCCTAGAAATATTAATATTAAATATTAATATACGCCTAGTAAATTTCCTGGAGAAATATAACTTACTCTCAATAAACCAATTCGGGTTTAGAAAGGGTAGATCAACCGCTGACGCTGTATCCGAACTTAACGACTACATCATTGGAGCTCTGGACGCAAGAAAAAAATGCCTAGCTATTTTTTTAGATCTCGCAGAAGCTTTCGACACCGTGTCTATACCACACGATTCTGTCTAAGATACCTGATACCGGATAAGATACCTGAGTACCCACTGCAAACAACTCGACTTAATGGAAAGCTATTTGACAAATAGAAACCAGCGTGTTAAAATAGGTAATTGTGTATCTAGAGACAAGCTGGTTACTTACGGAATTCCGCTGGGAAGCATTTTAGGACCAACTTTATTCTTGCCGTGTATATAATGGCATCTGTCAAACTGAATTAAGTTCTGGAAAACTAATTGCATTTGCAGACGACACTGTGCTCTTCTTCCAAGACACAAGCTGGGAGAAGGTATATAAAAAGGCTCAGGAGGGTTTTAACATTATAGCTAAACTGCTCTACCAAAACAACGACACTGTGCTCTTGTTCCAAGACACAAGCTGGGAGAAGGTATATAAAAAGGCTCAGGAGGGTTTTAACATTATAGCTAAACTGCTCTACCAAAACATACTCACCTTTAATACAGTTAAAACGAAATATATAGCGTTCTATCTAAAAACATCTACGAAACCTGATTTCACAATCCCTTCTAACCAACTCAGAGCCCATAGTGCGAATTGCTGACGAAAGACTACACTAAACTGCACTGACTGCGTTTTCCTTGAAAGTTGCGTTAATATTAAGTATCTTGGTGTTACAATTGACGCAATGATGACCTACGAGCCTCATATTAAGTAACTGACATCAAGAATTAGATGATTAATAGCTGTTTTCAAAAATATTAAACATGCAGCAAATGAGTCCCATATACCTACTGATAATTTATTATGCGCTCTGCCAAACTCTAATAAGCTATTGTGCTACAGCATGGGGCGGGGCAGCTAAAACCCATCTGCTACAACTAGAGAGAGAGCGCAAAGGGCCGTACTCAAGGTAGCTTTCTCTAAACCCTATAGGTACCCTACGGTCGAACTATATTCGGAATGCAAGGTTCTATCTGCAAGACAGCTGTGCATACAACAAATAATTCTACGACAACATCTTAAAACTCCAATCCTTAATGCGACATCGACTTGTAAGAGGCGGAAAGACAATATACACAAAACCGTAAATTGTAAAACTGCTTTCGCACAGAAACATTTCTCTTTCTTAGCCCCATTCCTTTATAACACTATCAGCAAACAAATAACGTTAAGAGAATTAAGTTATGCTGAATGTAAAGCTAAGACTAAAACCTATTTACTACTTTAAAACAGAGAATATGATAAAACAAAAAAAGGACCGCATAAAGTAAAATATAAGCACGAGGGCATACATACACTGATACGCAATCACACACAGACACGAACACACACACAAATACACACTACACATACACCCACATGAATACTGGCTGATCTTTTTAATATAATTTATATAGTTGTTATGATAATAGTTTGCCTGTAAACCTAAACAATTATTGTAAACAATAATTGTGTTTTCCCTTTTTCTTTATTTAAATTTTACTGTATTTTCTTTCTCTTTATGTTTCATTATGTTTTGCTTGGTTTAATAAGTAACTAAAAAAGGTGCATTGTATAAAAAGATAAGTAAGCTATTGCCGAGGTAGAGATCCCTCGCATCTACATCACAAGTTTCGAACTTAGAGCGAGTGTTGAAGCTAAGACTGGTTAACTAGGTCTCAAACACTCTACTGTTACTTTTGAAATAAAGTTTTTTATTATTATTACAATTAAAACAGTTGAGCTGACTGCAGACAGTTGCAAACAAGAAGAAAAAAATATTAGATTCTGACTCTGTAAGCTCAATTCGTTCCGTTTCGTGTTGGGTTTGTTGGACAAATATTTACCTTGTTATTTACGTTGTTACGGAGTTTGAGGAAACTTTGCCAACGTACATCTAACAAAATTGCACTTTTAATGATGTTGCATTGGAAGTCAGAGGGGAAAAGAAGATACGGGGAAACATAAGTTAGGAGATACAAACAGGGGAAAATAAAGTTTATGTTGACAAGTAGCTTTCCTACTTAGGAAAGATATACATAATATCTCCAGAGCTAAAATTTTCAACGGTTTTCACGAGACTTTTACTTCGGGACACACGCGTGCATTTGAGCGGTCCATTGCAAATTCATTGCTATTGATAAAGTGGAAAACACGGATTAAAATACAAACAGCTAGATATTTGAACAACTGCGCCTTTAACGGAATAAGTAATACTGAAATAAAAAATACTTTTGGAGTGAAACCTTCTTAAGGTGCATTTTTTTTAAGTGAACGAAACTATCCGAGATAATTTAGTCCCTAAGATCACGCTCACATCGGTTACGCTGAATCGGGTAAAATCGGCTGCGGTCGGCAGCTGGACAAGTTTTAAATAAGCTAGTTTTCACTCCTGTCGTGTGGCTTATCCTGTGTTCATAACACACACTTTTTGAAGGATTATTTTTATACTCGTCAGTATTAATCAAAACATTCGGGAAACCCATCCATTATTAACGGATACGTGGAGCGTGAAAATAGGCGACATAATAGATTGAAATTGATGGATGGCGGCGCTGATCGCTGATGAGGGCTCCAGGGTGTCTGCGGCGAGGTGATGTATCACACTACCAACGTTAACCAACTTTAGTAGGTATGTTTGTTTCTTGAACAACTTACATACAAAAAGTATGTTCTTTCTATACTAATGGACCTCAGTGGTACTGCAGGTCAAATGCTACTCTCACCTCTTTTTCTCTATTCTTGATTTATTTACAGCTAACGAAAACAAGCGTTTTATTTTTTATCTGTCTGACTGAATTCCTAGTAAGTTGGGTATATGATCGTGTAAAGGCTAGCGTCGACAAGCCGGCATCGGACACTCCGTGCTTATCACATCAGACGGAGTTTTTGACCGTAATACCAGGTGGTGCGTCCACTGTAACCGCAGCAACCGGATTGCCGACGTAACCGCCATTTGCAAACGAATTTTCAACATTGACAATCCGATGCGACCGCTTCGTGCGGTGCGGATCAATGGATGCACTTCTATGGCAAACCATACAAAGAATATTGATATGGATTAGTTGAGCTACCTGTAGATTGTTTGCAACAGTCTGCAGTTAGCCTTATTGTTTCAATTGAAGATACTAGTTCTAATTTGTTTTTATTATTTGATTGTAAAGGTCATTGCCGTATTTTAAAAAACAAAAATACTAAAATACGTTTAGTGCAGTCAGTGCGGAGCGTCCGATGCTGGCATGTGGGCGACGTTAGTCTGAACGCGCCCTCTCTCTCACTCTCACCTACTGTTTCCCGGTATTTTAAGACTATGTCGTGTACATCTATGTAGATACCTATGCATCCAGCTGCCTCCATTTTGCTATCATAAAAGGTAATATTAAAAGATAAACAATCAATGATAGATCATTGGATTGATTCAACTGTAGCTACCACAGCCAGATTCCCAACCGTAGTTGTTAAACCATTTTTGTAAATACTCGTTTTGGTTTATTGTCTTTGTTTTGAATATAATCACCACAATCTGTTTCTCCTCGTACAGTTATCGCCACGCTTAATCGCCTCGTTTAATCGATATGTCAGCTTGTAAAAGCTAATGACATTTCATGGACATGTGATTTGACCCACATTTCCCGACGCACCCCGCTCGCACCCTTTTGCAAATTTTAATGGACATTATTTCATTCAGCGTGAGCGCAAATGGTGGATTGATTAGTTACATTTAGGTTTTTTATCTCTTGCTTTCTTTTTACCCGACTACGCTTTAAGGGGGGTTATGTTGGAATGACAAAAACAAGCTGGGCCTTCTTGACTTTACTCCTCCTACTTAAGGTTTTCTTTATTTCTTTAGAGCACACGAGTACATGTAGAAACGTCAGAAACTAAAATATAAATCTAGAAGAATATTGTGTATATTTACTTTAGTCTATTTATTGTTGAACATGTGCTATTCTGACTAGTAGCGTCCTCAGGGCCACTTTTAAAAATACATTTGCAAGTTTTGCTAAATATTGCAGAATATTGGAGCGTAGTGCTGGAGTCAGCAGATACAAGTTGGCAGCGTCCAGCGCGGGACGCAACAGCCGTGAAATTGGACTCTCAACGTGTTAACCCTCGAATTAAAGATAAAGTGAAATACGACACGATTTCAGCACGATTTATTTATATAACCAGGTTTATCAAAGTCTTCCATAAAAAATATCGCGTAAGTATAATGTATTAACAAGGTCCTCTATGATTTTCAACTACTGATATTTACTTTCATCAATATTTTAGTTCTTTTGTAATCGTAGTTCTTTCCTAAAAGTAAGCTAGACAAGACGTGGTAGAATCATATTGTTTTATTCTTATTATTTTCTTCAAGGCTTCCACGATTCCGGTGGCAGGTTGAACGATCATCAAAACTTGCAACTTCTGTTCGTCAAGACTTGGGTTTGAAAATATTTTACGTACAATTTGCACAAAACTCAAACTCCTATACCCAACCTAAAACCATCCCCAAATTCGAATAACTCCGTCAAACTTTGGTTAAAACTGTTAATCTTAAATCAAGCGTAGTTTCGAGTTTCGTTCAATTCTAGCGAGTCTCGCTGAACACGCACACACCCTAATGCAAATAACAATTCCAAACAAATACCAACCTTAAGTTTAAGAAAACGCAGTTAAATATCCACTGCAAGAGATCCTTATCCATTCAAATTCTAGTCT
This sequence comes from Eupithecia inturbata, assembly GCA_963662085.1. NCBI lineage: Eukaryota > Metazoa > Arthropoda > Insecta > Lepidoptera > Geometridae > Eupithecia > Eupithecia inturbata. The sequence continues at coordinate 408,326 of OY759196.1, read as the reverse complement.
ACTTACAACTCCATACAAACTTCAACCTTTCGCATAGGAATATAAAGTTGGTTTCCTGTTGTACTGCAGTGTAATCCCCTAACATTGAAAATAAATTCTAATCTGTATCAGATACGGTCTATTTTCAATAGCACGGTTTTGCTAGGGTGACCATGACTAAAGGTCGCCTGAGACAGTTTTCATTATGGTTATGACGCGGAGAGTTCCCCGACATGTGGGGTAAATGGGGTAGAAGCATTCTTTGGGGTGTTTTATCAAATATTGTACGATTGTATGGTTTTGTTTGGGAGTGCTCAGGAAAGTATCGTCGTGTAATTTTGCAGGGTATGAATGAAGTAAATAGTTTAATAAATTTAAGAATAATATTTAGATACATTTTTATGTTCTTAATTAATTTTTTGGAGTGTGTCAATATGGAATGGATTCACGATGTTTACATTTAGCCAAGATAAGAATTTAATAGACAGAAAATTATTTACCTATCTATTGACGGGTATTTTCTCGCGACTATTTACGCGCACCATCAGGATTCTCTACTGCCGCACTCATGTGGGTTGTTTGGTGTTTAGATCGTATACATTTTATAAAATACTTTCGATCAAATATAAACTTTTTCTAGGTTCTTGCTTTTTGTATAGATGTCAATAAAAAAGAAACTAACGATAAGTTTGAAATCCATTCCCAACTTAGCAAACAAGCCGAGAACTTAACAAATAGCGATATTTTTCCATTCGCGCCTGAACTCGTAACTTCGGCAATAAGCCATTAAGCTACTTTTCTTTTAACTCAGACAATGTGTTTCTCCGCTGCAATGACGAAACTTTAACTTAAATAGCTTTGTTTGAATTTATAGTTTCGCGAGTGTTCTACACCTATAAACAGTTTTATGGCGAGACAATGAAAACGTGTTACGCAGTAAATATAATGTGCTTCAAAAGTACCTAAATAAATTATTACTTTTGACTTTACTACCTAGTTAATTTTGCAAGATTGTTTTTATTTTAAATCTTTGTTAAACTCATATAAAGACTTTATTTTATTATATCTATTGCACTTTATTGCATAGGCACCATCATGTACCTATGCGATGAACTACAACAAAAATAGTAAAATTAAGTGTCACTAAATGCGTGTACTAGATACTAAGCCTAAAGGATGTATTTGACATATTATACACTTCGGTCTTTGGAAGGAATTCGTTTGAAGTTATTGAATTTAGATTTTTTTATTCTTACATTATTAAGGTTTCACTCTAGCTAGATATAGTACGTTACAGTAACGTACTATTATTACTGTAACGTACTATACGTTACAGTCTCCCAAAAACAGAATATCGTAGTCAACCTACACCCCCACACACGGTAACAAGAGTGCGGTGACCACGCGTCTAGTTACGTCGCGGACCGAGGCGGACGGACGGACGCTCCAACAATATTGATTCTAGAAGAAGAACTTTGACCGTATGAACACATTACGGAGGGCGGAAGTTAGATAATGTTTGTTCTGGGAGCTTAGGACAAATGTTTTTGTGAAACTTTGCAAGGAGGATGCGTCGTAGCGTAGGGCACATAACTTAATTTGCGTGATCTGCTAGGTAGAGCCACATACCGGTTTATATAAACTGGTCTGCGGTAGATCTTTGTTATTGGTAAAAGTTTGTTAACGTAAATTGCTACCTACGTCATTCGGTGCAATCTCTCCAGATTTTCCAAGTGCGAACCAACTCGCACACGAAGGGTTCCGTACCGTAAAAACCAGGCAACTTTTTCAAAGAACGTCAAATGTTCCCTTGTTCGGAGAACCCCTTGAATTTTCTACTTTATTTTATTTTTAGTATTTTTTATTATTACAGTTGAAGTGTTACTTAGTTATAGAAAGTTTTATGTGTCTACCCATTGTAGTTAGGGAGATACAGCCTTGACAAATTAGGAGTAAAAAAAGCCGGAAAAATCACGTTTGTTGTATGTGAGCCCCCTTTAATTTTGATATTTTTTTTTATTTGTTGTTATAGCGGCAAAAGAAATACACATCTGAAAATTTCAAATGTCTACCTCGTACGGTTCATGAGATATAGTCACGTGAGAGATGTACGGACGAATGGACGGACAGCGGAGGCTTAGTAAAAGGGTTCCGTTTTGACCATTCGGGTACGGAACCCTAAAAGGGCACGGTTCGGGCACTCCATCTGCTGAACGGCATGTCGACATATTCCTCAACAGGCTAAGCGTTATAGATAAAAGTGTTTTAAACACAGAATAACTTATTATAACCAAAGAAAATTACAATAAAATAATAGAAACAAATTAGGACTAGTAATTACAATTGGAGCAATTGAGCTAACTGCAGACTGCTTCAAACAATCTACAGGTAGCTCAACTGATCCATATCAATACCAGTCGGAAGCGTCCCCAAGACGCTGGCTGCATTGCCCCGCTGTATGGCAATGTTGATGCGCTGCGCCAGATACTCACTATCTCTCGGGTCACGCGTCGCTTCGACCAGACGCTCAGAAAAGTTTTTAACATATTTCGGTTATAACTTAGATTTATAGCATAAGGTAATGAGTGCTTTGGTTCTTACACTGTTCTATTCTTATTATAACTTCTCTGTATTTATTTATTTATATTAATTAATAAAAAATAATAAAGCAAAAGATTAACCAGCCGAAAATTCATGGAACGAATAATCAACTTAAATAGAATTAAATCAGCAGCATTTGGTAGCTTACACCTAGAAAAGGTTTTAGGGGCACCATCGCCATTTTTAGCTAATAGGGAGACCATCCTTGCAGGAATAACACTGTCCAGGTTCGCAAGAATTGTAATTACCATATTACGTTGTAACAGCACTTTGCGAAGATGAAAATTCACTTTGCATAACGAGATATTGTTGGGAGGAACCGACAATGTCTACAATTGAAGAACACAGAATTTTGAGAAAATTCGAGGATGAAAATGGTTTTCCCGTTTTATTTGTATTCGAAGATAAAGTATTAAGATCTGTTCATCCCGCGGTGGATCCATAAACTTAGGGTGATTTTTTGCTTTTTGCAGCACTTTGGATAGTCGAAGTTGGCCGGATGTCCTGTAATTCGATTATTAGCTGACCCGGCTTCACCCGGGTGAAACCATACAGTTTTTAGTTAAATCATACAGGTACAGTATAAAGTAAAAATGCACGTTTTACTGAAATAAAACTTAAAATTGGTCAATATACTCGTAAGTAGGCTGGACTCAGGGCAATGGCGCTTCTACAACAAAATACCAAGAGTTGAAAAAATTATCAATAAAAACATTCAAACAAATTGTCAAACATATCCTTTGTAAAAAGGGTTACTACAAAATATCCAGAGAATGAACACGCTTAGGACAAGTTTTGCTCCAACTCGAAAACAACCTAACAAGGTAAAGGTTTCTTGTTCGCTTTTTTACTTTATCTTAAAAAGATTGAAGTGAACAAAAAATCAAAGTGATCACTTTATTTTCTAGTGTTACTTATGTAATTTGAATTTTATGACGTGTCCGAGAGACCAGTAAGGTCTGATGGAAATAAAGCATTGAATTCGTATTTGACTCGTGTGGGTTCCATTGACATTTTAATTTTAAGATGACTTAAGTGCTTATGTTATTTGATAAAATATTATTCAATTTGATGGCACCTAACGATCCCAATAAAAAATACATTAAATGGCGAAACAAAAGACGTTCCGTTATCTAATGATCGCCGTCTCCGTTACAATTTATTAAATGATTGTTTCTTTTTAATTGAGACTGTCGTTCGAGACTGCTTTGGAAGTTTTATTATTACTTTGAGATTGTGAAACTTCTGGGAATTTCAATTCTGGCTTTTAACGTTTAATCATAAATCTGAGCAATTATCTTCGGATTTACCTTGATTTATAATCATTTGTGGTATTAAATTTTACTTGTCTGAGTACTTATTTTGTATGCCTAAATAAATAAAGTGGTTGACTTCTGACTTCTATTTCTGGATAGAGTGTAATGCGAGAGTAAACAATATATTTGCGTGAAGCTGTATTTACTTTACAAAGAGCTAAGTAAATTATTTGTTAATAAAGTCCTTTCGCGGAGCAACCGCGAAAACTATTAAACTAAATTTACTAAGAACATTTCATTCATTTAAAAACATTTCATTTCATTTAAAAACATTTCTCGAAATAATCAGTAATATCATAAATCGTAATTAAGTCATTGCCTAAGACATTTGGTTTGTTCATAAAGTACCCTAAAACATACAACCGTTTCTCTTCTCCCACAAACCCATCTATCGCTCAATATCAAACTTTCTTCAAATCCAGCGCGTGGTAACATGTTCTTGAACAGGGGCAGGCAAACCCGCCGGCAACTGCAAACAAGTTTGAATGGCTCCGTAAGCTGCCACGTAGTTTGGTTTCAGTTCGTACATTATACGCTTAGAGCATTAAACCATGAATGCTCTAAGATTATACGTTATCTAGACTGTTATACAATGTGTCGACGATTTAATTACGTTCACGTCGGGTCTACGTTTATTTACATAATAATATCTAGGTACGGGATAGTGCATGTTCTTATAACTGTTAATATTCTGAGGAACGTAATTTCGTCATTTGATAGCTGTACAGTGTACAGGGTGGCAAGTCGACGATCCTGTCATTGCAGCAGAGTTTAAATACTTATCTCTGTATGTCTGGGATACGTAGTGAATTCCATAGACCTTCGTAGTATACATCTTTTAAAACACTAGGTTACCTAAAGCATAATGATGTCCATTCTGCACATATTACTCATAATAACAAATAATAATAACTGGAGATAACTAGGATTGATCACACATTTCTCTCTTTTCTCCTATATTCTTTTGAGAAATTAACTTCTAAAGCCGTAATTTTCTACCGTTTTGCAATATTTATCTCAGCTGATTTATATCATGATACATGACCATTTTTTTGTGCCCCACGCTTGGCTATGTAGCATTGCGATGAAGGGATGAACGCGGGATGAATCTCAACAAGGGATCGTACAGCCAGCATCAGAAGGTTTGTGCGTAGACCCTCTACGAAGTTACGAGCTCTACGGGGCTACGAAATGCTACGTTGCTACGAAAGGCTACGGTGCTACGAAGCTCTATGAAGGTATCAAACTACAGAAGTCTACGAAACTAGAGAATACATAGTGCCCAAGATGCACTTGTCCATGTTTGAGTCCTCCGTGTGCACACGCCCCTCTGGGTCGCACCACTGAGGCTGGGCAGTGAATGCGTTAACTAAGGAACTGCAAACTCTTCGTTATTTTCCTAGGTAGGAGTTAAAATTGTTGTAAGCAAAGTCTAAATAAAATTTCCCCTAAATATCACTCAAGCAGTAAAAACTCCAAACTTCAGTGTTTTTAAACATAGTGAAACTTAATAGGTACAAAGTTTATCCAGATCAGCGGGTCGGAACTGGTGTGCTTAGGACAGAGGCAGGCTGACTGTACCAGCCAAGGGCCTGCCTTAGGACAGAGGCAGGCTGACTGTACCAGCCAAGGGCCTACCTTAGGACAGAGGCAGGCTGACTGTACCAGCCAAGGGCCTACCTTAGGACAGAGGCAGGCTGAATGTACCAGCCAAGGACCTACCTTAGGATAGAGGCAGGCTGACTGTAACAGCCAAGGGCCTACCTTAGGACAGAAGCAGGCTGACTGTACCAGCCAAGGGCCTACCTTAGGACAGAGGCAGGCTGACTGTACCAGCCAAGGGCCTACCTTAGGACAGAGGCAGGCTGACTGTACCAGCCAAGGGCCTGCCTTAGGACAGAGGCAGGCTGACTGTACCAGCCAAGGGCCTGCCTTAGGACAGAGGCAGGCTGACTGTACCAGCCAAGGGCCTGCCTTAGGACAGAGGCAGGCTGACTGTACCAGCCAAGGGCCTGCCTTAGGACAGAGGCAGGCTGATTGTACCAGCCAAGGGCCTACCTTAGGACAGAGGCAGGCTGACTGTACCAGCCAAGGGCCTACCTTAGGACAGAGGCAGGCTGACTGTACCAGCCAAGGGCCTACCTTAGGACAGAGGCAGGCTGACTGTACCAGCCAAGGGCCTACCTTAGGACAGAGGCAGGCTGACTGTACCAGCCAAGGACCTACCTTAGGACAGAGGCAGGCTGACTGTACCAGCCAAGGGCCTACCTTAGGACAGAGGCAGGCTGACTGTACCAGCCAAGGGCCTACCTTAGGACAGAGTCAGGCTGACTGTACCAGCCAAGGGCCTACCTTAGGACAGAGGCAGGCTGACTGTACCAGCCAAGGGCCTGCCTGAGGATGGAGCACCGGCTCTCATAAATGAGAAGTAGTCATATTTATTTCATGGAATCCTACGGGGTACGTCAGCACGCGCTTGATTATCTACCTTAATATATTAAAATGCCTTTTGTGACATTAGTTCTGTCCTTCGTTTTGTGAGTAAATGGGTAACTTGTCAATAGATGGGTTACCCTCGCCGCAGGCAGGTAGTTTACACGGACACCGTGTCTGGTTGTATGTACTGTTTCGTAAAGTAACTTCCTCAACTTTAAGACTTGGCTTAGAAGTTGTATTTCCTCATTCAGACTCGGCTCGCCAGAAGAAAACAAATAAGACTGCTTCTTCTTTAAGTTATTATATTTTTTAAGTAAAACGGATTGTGTATTTGTGTATGGAATGTATGTGTATTGAATGAAATTATATAATTGAATATATTGAAATATGGTGAAATAGACATGACCCAGGGGTCATGTCTATTTCACCCTTTTTTGTAGCGCCTATGTCAAGTCCCACATGTCACCGGTGAAATGTGGGTCTTGACATAGGCGCTACCAAGATCATCATAAATATATCCAAAAAGGACGTTTTCTAATACCCCTGCTCACGAGAAATGCTTTGTGAGTGATCTAAAGTATTTACATTAGTAATATTGTTATTTGTTATTTGTCAAATCACGAATAGCAAAAACCCCGTCATTTCACTAGGCCCACATTCCGAGTGTGTTTCACAGAAGTGACTAAGTCCACATTCACACAAAAGTGACGAAGTCCACATTCACATAAAAGGTCCGTATTCACCGTATAGTTTTTAACGGAGTTAGCTCCTGAAAATATCATTGTGTTGACTGGACCCGGGGTACTGTCGCGGGCGTGAACTCGCTCCTACAACTACAAAAACGCCTACTGAATACGTATCTATTCGGCAGACCTCTGCCGAATAGATATGTATGTATCCGCTAAACGGACCGCCGTTGTATAGTTTTCTGATCGGTTTTTTTCACTGAATCTGAAATAGTGTCGTGTCTGTGAACTCGTTCGCACAGCCACAACACTACCATCGCCGAAAATAACCATATCCGATAAAACGGACCTTTAAAACATCTACCTACTGTGAGAATGCACCTTAACGTCTCCCGCGCAATGAACGCCATCTTTAATTCTGGTCACGTTTTGGCGGGAACGCGAGATGCTCAGGATTTCTAGAAATATCCTCACTATCTTTTGTTTCACAAAGCGACGGCGCGCCGCGTTCAATTGGATGGAGATAATTGCATCTTGGTTCATATCTTTTTACCCGACTACCAACGAAGGAGGGTTATGAGATTGGCACACCATGTATGTAATATGTAAATATGTATGTATGTTTATTGTACATATTTATGTATGTTGCTGAGATGTGTGGAGATGTGGCTTCCTCGTAGTGCCGAAACTACTAGTCTTCGACAAATTAGTTATCGCTTGATACGTCTTAAGGCCGGGGTGATATAGACTATGTGACGTCACATGCAATTTATAGTATACACGGATTGATCATAAATTTAAAATGACCAAATCCAACTAAACGACTACTGAAAAAGGTATGGTTTGGGGGTTGTGGTAGATAGTGCTGGTTGATCCCCAAACTGCCCTTTGAGATTGGTAATTGGTATGGTGCTTAGTTGGTGGTCAAGGAAAGTCACTGGTGTGGTATGGTGCGGACTATATTCACAAGACACGTTATGGTAAATTAAGCTACTGCCGCCAACTTATGGTTTAAATGGTAAATAGTACGAAATGGTAATAAGTGTTGGTTTGAAGCCGCGACGATGGCGGTCGACCGCGAACTGAGTAAATTTAGGTAACCGCGAGCAAATACGCATTCAACTGCAAGCGCAGATAAACACATATCTGCTGCGTGGTCGGCTCACCCGAACAACTACACAACTAATCACCTTAAAAATAAGGTAAAAGAACAGCTTTATAGCCGACTGTTCATCAAACTTCGGTGTTACCTGTTTAAACTGTGGAAACATCATTCAATATTAACAAACTTGCACGACACAACGCCTAAGTACTATTCTTTACTTATTTACTCGTTTTTCTTCGAAATAAAATAACCTGGTTGTAAGAAAAACGAACGGAGGCCTGTAAGAACCGCTCGAGGGGGAGGAAAAGCATATGCATGACGTCATCACATTACGACCAGAGAACTAGTTACAATCTGCATAAATTAAGCTTTCATCTCAACATCACACATAACGGAAGTTTCTTTATTATCGTTAAGAGAAAACATAAGAATAGCAGAATCCGTGGAGCGTCGGGATTCTTTTTATTTCTGTTAGTTTTGTTTTTATGTGTTTTACATAATGAAATCCTAGCTTCTAGCCTATAGGTATATTTCGTAAATTTCTATGTTTGACAATAATTACAAATATCCCGGATAATTAAATGTCCAATAATTGATCAGTCACCGCGACGGCTGCTCAAAGTAATTGGCGCCCCACGGCTCACGGTGGATCGCGCCCATACTACGGGTCGGACATAGCATGCCTAAATTACGAAGTCGTACTTTATAAATTTGAATACCCCATTCTATAGCTCTTTTTTATATCGAAGCAATAAATATTCTATTGCATTTTTTGCCTAGAGTTATAGTTCCTCCTGAACGCACCGGAATAATATTTACCTATCCTATAGCTGATACAATTATGAAATAAAATTAAACCAAAACTTTTTTTTTACATGTAACTCAAAAAACCCAAAAAAATGCAAGTTGTGATTTGAAGTAAAGTTGCGACACAGTGTCAAAAATATGCTATAATAGACCCCAGAACGAAACACGCCCCCTATTTCTGATTGTATGTTGCTTTCCATACAATGAAATCAGTTTTATGCCTTTTACTAACTCTAGGCCAAAAATGCAATATCATATTATTTATTGCTTAGATTTAAAAAAAGCTATTCAATGGCATATTCAAATTTATGAAATTACGACTTCGAAATTTAGGCATGCTATGTCCGACCCTATATCCACGGCCCCCTGGCGACCATCCATCATCTCGCCCCATGCGTCCGCTGCCACCCTCAAATCACCCCCAAATCAGACAAAGTCACCCACTCGCAGATTTCGTTAGATAGCATTAATATTCCCATATTATGATAGAACGAACTTACGAAAAGTTCTAAGAATTTCTATGAATTTCAAAACATTGTAAAGATTGATTTTGTAAGTAAGTTTTCTAATAATAAACGACTTTTCGGGACTTTATGAATCGAGTTAAGAATATCTAGAGAATAAGGAATAACTCTTCAAAATATAACTCATAAAACTATAATCGATAACGTACCCTGAATCACAACAGGACTTCACTTATTCTGTAATCCTAATCATACTCATGCAACTGTGCCCAAATATTGAGAAACACATAACAACATAAATCTTGGTAAATACCCCGTTAATAGTTAGTGATTTAAGTACTCTTTATAATTTCTTTTATTATTGGCACAAAAGTAGAATACAACCAATATATGATAATTTTGAGATGAGAGTACCCAAGACTTGATCGTACCTACATACCTACTACTAGATAAGCAAGCACAACACGATCATTTCAAAATCAGTGGTTGCGTACATTTTATGAGATAATATTGGAAGTGCGAGCAAAACATAAAGTGAGTTTCTAGATGAAACTATTGTTGTTGGGAAGCATCACATTATCTTCATTTAATTTTCCGCGAGGGTTCCATTCCGCGTCCCAACAGGCCTCTTCTCTCGCGCCGGACAATGCGCGCCTTCAAAGGAGGCTCATCACGGTATCTCTAAGTATGTGTGTGTATGTAGAAGGTTTGTTGTATGTACGTGTACGTTTGTGAGATGTCGAGACATTGTGTCTGAGCTGTTTGTGTTCATAACCACGGGGAGGCTACACGCTGTGACTCATCAGGGCTTTACGAGAAAATGTCTTAAGACTGCCGACAAGACAATGAGACAAAGGTCGTATTCGTTATTTGGATAGGTGATTAAGGTATCGTGTATTAATCGTATCAACGAAATTTGCGTCTGGGTGCTTTAGCCCCTAAACTATCTTCGCTTGTATTTTTCATTAGGCCTTGCCCAATTAAGTAAGACAGCTTCATGTCTCTACATTTCGTGAAATATACCTACATTAAATTTTAATAATTTATCAAAACAAGAGCTGACACATTATGTCTAAAGTCAACATCTTCACAAAGCAAACAAAATGCCGTAATGAGACCGAGTGACGTCTAACAGAGTACGGCCACCTAAATGGAGTTGCTACCTCATTATTTTAATAATGAACATTGTTATTAATATTAACTTATTCAAATAATCTAATTCAACATATTTTGGCGAAAGTTCTTCAGCTAAAGAACTTATTTTGATTTACAGCCTAAATGAAGGCGCGGGCAAGAAGTTATCCATCGAAGACGACGGTGGGTTTGGAATCGACTGCTTCTATTAAGGGACTCGGAATCAGAATCCTAGTGACTGCGAGCCGAGTAGAATGCGGTTGATCTACATCCAGGGCGGCTGTTCGGAGCTGATAGCTCTGGGGATCAAAGGTGGACCAGATCAGTTTGTATCGTCCTGCTAAAAGCTCGATTGTACGCGCCTGTTGATACAGCAAACCCGAAATCAGCGCCGAAACTCGATTCTACTCTGAAACTTTAATCGTTTCAGTATCCAGGCCATACGTATCAACTTTTAAAATATCATTATTATCCTTATAGCCCAAGCTACTTTACTGCTGGACATAGGCCTCCGCTAATGAGCACCATAGCTTTCCGTAGCCGACCACCGTTGGGATAAGCATACTAAGAATGTCCTTGAGTGGAGATCACGACTAAAAGTAGAGTAATAGGGCTCTACGGTCAGGGGGATGACTACCTGCAAAAGACTGCTGGCAGATACTGGATGTGGCAAGCTGAAACATTTCTAAACCCTACTCAGCGACCCCAATCTTACAACATATTTGTTTCGATTTATGGTAACAAATGAAATAATAATGGAGGTAATGAATTGGTAGTCGAACCTCTACAATAATACAGTGGTTATCAAAACAAGAGTGTTGCAAACAAACCGGATCAATTCCGCGACTAATCGCGCCTCGCATGCAGCGCCATTAATTGTACTCAATGGGGGATCAAACTCGCTGATGTATTTTGGCGGGTAGAGTTGGCACGGTTGCAAATAATTCGGTATCGATAAAAGTTGCTAAAAGATTACCGTAACTACGTTTAAAAAAATTGTCTTTGACAATCACTCCAAAACATGTTAATATGCATGCATGGTTTAACAGAGTTGTTAACTTTTCTATTAAAATATTTGAATACTAGAGCACTGTGTCAGTATCGCACCAGTGCTGAAAATATTTTTCCATTGACAGATAATTATAATTTTCCATTGTTATATAACAAAGATTTATTCTTATACGAATGGAAGTATCTACTCCTAACCCTGATCCGGCTATAACGCACTAGTGATGGGATTCTATCGATATCAGTAATAGAATTCGATTATTGCGAATGTTTTAGTATTTAAACTGGACTTTATCTGAATACACAAATATTTACACAGATAGATAATAATATTTATTTGATGAATTTATGAGCAATATTAATTCGGTAACCATTAAAATATTTCATATTCTTTGCCATTAATAAAAGTAATACGCGTAGAACTAAAAGTGCTGATCATAAAAGTAATAAAGAGAGTCGAAAAGCTCCATCGCGGCGGATATTAGTAGAAATGGAGGCTTTCACAGACTAATGACACCGATTGATGGCGCGAGCGTATCGATTTTATCGGGTTAGTGATGGTGCTCACTCATAAACTTATCGATAAAATGAAAATTATTAATATGTGCTAGGTATATTTACTGTACTGGCGTACCTACGTACCTACGTAACATTAAGCCAAGATTCACTTCGGGTCCACGCCAGTAAGTAACTACATTTTATCGATATTACATAGGAAGTTTTTTATAAAAACATGGTGGATTGATGAGACTTGACTTGACTTGAGAATTTTCTCAGCGCAAACATAAGAATGACCTGATGATATTCGAATCGAATTCGAATCCTGAAAATTAAATCTTTTTATTACCTACCTACTTATTTTCAGTCAGTCTTCTTTATAGCGGATCTACCCAGAAGAAAAAGTTTGGGCATTGAAGAAGTTGACTCTCTTACCGAAATATATGGAAAAAGTTTTTCGCGATTTCTGACATTTCTAGTAATAAAACTTCAGTCGGTCCAGTAGAGACTTTTGATCCTTAAAAGAAACAGGATCGATTGACATCAAAAAAAGTTTTTGTGTAAAATTACTTTTTTCTTGCTAACTGTACATTTTCTCCAAAATCTGTGAATGCAGTTCAGAATATCTCAATAAGTTATGGTCTCCTAGGAACGTTTTCCGATAACTATAACGGTTAAGGTACCTGTCCTTACTGTCAAGTCTCAAAAATCCATCTTGTATATGAATGAACACCTTTGAAGGAATATTTATCATGAATTCGAGTGATTTTTAATTATATGTATGTAAATTTGAAGCGTTTTACCATAATGAAGCCATAATAAAATTAATTTCGCTGTAAGCGAGCGTTCATTACCTCGATCCGACTTCGGTAAATAACAAGTGCGATATTACACAACCACGGTTAATGCCACTTTATTCAACTGTATGGGACTGGACTTTCATTGAGTAGGGGGCTTACGTACGGGGAAGTGGACGGTACAAAAGTAGCCACTTTTGCTTGCAACCACTCATGAATATTAATAATAATAATCAATTTATTTCAGACAAGGTCCATAGCTTAAATACATAAAAAACATATATTGTTTACAATGCGCCATTTATACTGACACACTAATTCTGAAGATCCAGTACTTACTGGTGGAAAATTGGCCAAAAATTATTGTACTGAAAAACAAAACAACATAACCCATTCAGCAAGAACTCAAAAATTCTGTGTTTTGCAGCAGGTATGTACTACATTAAGGTAAAGTTTATGTAGATTGATTGGTATACAAGAGGGGAGAAAATAAAATATTTCAGCGTATTCTCCGTTATTCGGCAACACTCAGCGCTGCGTAAACAAGAATGTGAAGCGCTTGATATAAGCGGCGCCGCTGCCAGCGCTGGAGAAATAAAATGTCTGCTGGCTGACCGCGCACTGCTTGGGTTCCGGTGGATATTTCTGTATATTAGGCAGAAAATGTGGCAAATCGTCAATATAGTGAAAAAGTTTTCCTACTAGCGGAAGGGCAGCGGCTTCCTCGGTGCATTTTATTTGTCTTTTAACACCTGTCCTGTTTCACAAATCACGACAAAAACCGCTGACGTTTTATGTTGTTATTACCGACAACACCGGTCCACTACGCCACAAGTGCCCTCAACGAGCAATCTGCACAACGGAGTATCAAATAAAACGAGCATCATATTTTTACAACCCCACGGAACCCTAAATCTGCGGGCCAGTGGCTGGTTCGCAATTAACTCTAGTGCGATACTTTACACCCCCCGTGCACCAACTACGTGCTATTAGCTGCACGGGGGCGCGCCTTGCATTTACGACCGCTGTTACGACCTGTTACTGCGCTTTATGAAACTGCTGCTAATGTATTCACATACAATTATCGACGATATGTACATTACATGCTCATCACATCAGCTTATGAAGTCAGAAGTCAATAACTTTATCTAAGACCCTCAACGAAATATGGCTCAGGTCATGTTCGGTCGTCCTGCGGGGCGACCCCTGAGGCCCCTCTCGAGGTCCAGCTCTACGCCCAGACATATATATTCCTATGAATGTACAACAAGTTTTCATAAATATATTGATATGGTACAGTCATTATGTTTATTTCTTTGAATTTTTCACGTAGGGTTTCTCTGGAACCCATATTAATATTTATTTATATATTTATAATAAATAAATAAATATATATATAATTACTTTCAAGGTCCCAGCTGAGCGTGATATGTTGCCTTTTCAATATAATACTCGTACTAACTGTTTACAATTTCCCCGGATACACAGACAGATAAATAACACCCCTTTAGTTTACCCCGTGGCGAGTAGGGGGAGGGGTGTAAAGAAGGCTCGCGTGCCCAGCTCCACTGAACATTAGCATATCTTTGCACCGTTAGGGCTGCAGCCCTTGCTTAACGGACGAGAACCTGTTATTAAAGACGGTAGCACTTTTTATATACCTATTTATTTGTAAATACATTAGTTAAGACGAAATTGACTTCGTTGAAACACGTTACCGCAAGGTCCAGGGTCACTAAGCACGCAAAAGTCACAGTTTTGACTCGTCGCCAATGGAAGATTAAGGATGAATCGGGAACAAGGAAGCACGACAGAAACTCAGTGTATTTCATGAGCAGACCGAATGATTTATTTCACAAGTGCAGATACATATAGCAGAGCGGCTAGTCCTACCTGCATTATTACAGAACACTAGGTACAGTTAAGACCTTCCAATATCATATTATCTGAACGGGCGGTAATTGATTTTGATTGTGATGTTACTATAAAATTAAATTTTGTACACATAAAAGTCTAGACTACGTAACGCACCCACGTATAACTCGCATAGTTTCAATCAATTTCACACACAATTATTTTTGTGATGACAATATAGAGTAAGAATGTAGATAAGCGAGGCAGGTTGTCGAGCTTCGTTGCCATTTGTTTCATTTGGGCACATCACTATGCATGTTGGTATCCCGTGACAAGATACAAATAAACCGAAACTATTCGAGAGGTTAGTTAGAGCCAATTCCTCAAGATACGTAATGCAGCCTCCAACCAATCAATGCTGGCAGTAATCTCCGCCGGCAGCCGCGTACTACGTCTACGAGACTTACATTACGGGCACGGGCTTGTCAGACAAGACGGGACATGAAGGCGATCGGTGTCGTGCATTGTACTTGAGGTATGCTCCTTCTCTAATTAAGTGGATTTACCATCACTAATAATTTATATCTACATACATAGAAGCTAAATCTGAGTTAACAACTAGAACGTGAAAAGTTGTGAACAAAAGAAGTGAATACATTTTTCATCTCCTTTTTCAGAAGTAGAACAAATCTCTTCTTGAGCTTGATAAACACATTCAGTTTCCATCTTGTTGGCACTTGATGTTTTTGGGAACTTTGCTCTACAATGGAGTACAGATAGGGTAATGTTTCTACTGTAGTTTGCTTAACCTAGAAATAACTGAAGCTATTTCTAATTTTTAAATATAATTTAAGAGTAGTCCGTTTTCTCATAGCATAGCTAAAAGCGTCTCGCAGCAAATGAGTAGAGCTACAAACTGTAGAGCCTCCTGCCTACCTCATGAACACAATCAGTGCTGCGTCTAGTCCGGTCCAATTACTTGGGCCGTGGGACTAAACCATTATCATCTCGGGGAGAGGCGGGTGGAGGGAATGGGCGGGTTATAAGCTAGTTAATAATCAATGCATAGCAAACTTAATGAAATGGGAATAGTATGGAATCGTCATTGTGTGATCAAATACAGAAATATAGATAATTTGATTTTGAAATATGTACAATCAAAAAGGGCGTGCCCCGTTGAGTTGTTATTCGGAAAATGATCCTTGAAATAAACCATTCGATTTCGGCGCATGGTGACAATGTTGTGTTTGTAAATAAATTATTTTGTTTTGTCTGAATTTAAGGAAATCCAGCCAAACTTTGTTGTTCTTTTCATTGGTGTTTTACAGCTGCACTCAGCTTTAGAGACAAATAAAAACAGATAAACTGTCTGAACCGTAAACCACTAACATCTTAAAAGGACTCTCCGAATTAAACCAACAAGAGACGTGTATAAATAACATTCAAGACGTGTCTTGTCCTCTTTATAAAAAGAAAGATTAAAAACAAACAATGGCGGCGCTCTGCACGAGCAGCTGTTCCTCAGAAGGACCCCATCATAACTGCGACCACTCTGCCAAGAGTGACCGACTAAGATGAAAGCAATGATTTGTTATAGTCAGTTTTATGACCACTATGGGGCTGGCTGACTGGTGTGTAAATGTCCTGCGAATTAAATACCAGCTTCTGACCGCGGCGTCGCAAGCATTTTTTCAGAATAAAGGTAAAAATCTTTTCGTTGGTGCATGAATTCAGCTCGATCCATTCTATAGTTTTGGCGCTGTCTTCGTACAAACATTTTCACAACGGCATAAACTTTCGCCTTTATAATATAAGAAAAATTCATGTAATTTTATTTTAATTTTCATTGTTTTCTATGTATTCGTCCATAGACGGTGTTGCCCCTCGCTACCCGCTCGGATCTCATCCGTCGTCGGTAATCAATGACGTCTCGTAACGGCACCTTCCTAACAGATCGTAGGGACCACCCTTTGTTTGCTGGAGATTAATTCCCAGCATCCAGCGGGATGGTTTCATCTTTGAAAGAAATTAATCGCGATTAATTTTCGAAGACAGTATTTCTGCAACATATTTGTATAAATATTATGAAGAGAAAAAACATTGTAGGTCCGTACTAAAGTAAGTAACAAATGGCATAATACGACTTCTTGTATAAATATATACGTATACGTATTTACTTGCTGAATTCAACTGATGGGTCTTCACCCATCAGTTGAATTCAGCAAATAAATAAATAATTAACGTAGCATACATAAACCATCAGTTTTCAAGCACCTGAACTTTCACAAGTGTAAGTGACCACACTAGTTAACTATGTACATACTAAAGGTAACCCACTGCCCCCTCCCCCCTCCCTTTCTACCTTTCTCCTAACAATAACCATGACTTTTGCTTCCTACGGCGGCGGCTGTACGTTTTGTGATGGCAAAAGCCATATATGGCCATCAATTTGTCCAGAAGAGGTACACGCCAGCGGTAATGGAACCGTACATCTTGGACACAAAGGGGTGCACCTGGGGTTTGATGCTTTATCGTGAGAAAAGGGTGGAGTCAGATTGGCGTCTTAAGGTGAAAAGGTTTATTGGCTGAATCATAACGTCGTTTCTGCCAACCCGTACAAGCCTAAGGCTCGCGATGACTCGGCCGACCTTGGCCAAAAGTGATTAAATTAGCAGTGGTGCAATTTAGCAAGGACACTTGCGTGCGGGCTTACTAAATCACGTAGATGTTTCATCTCCAAGTTATTAGTAAACGTCGTAGCTTCAGAAATAAAACTCCAATTTTCTTCGCAATAAAGGCGAAACAATGCTCGGTGGCATAATGGTCCAATTGGGTCATTCGGTGCGGATTGCGGCGCGAATTTATGTCGCTCGAACACCGCGCACCGCCGCGCCGCGCAACGCCGCGCCGCCGTGATGGATGCGAGTCTTTATATACCCTGTCTTATGAACATGGCGTAAATGTCTAGTTTTAAGCATCCTGTATAGCGTTTTTGCAGGGTACAGTGTGTACGGCAAAGTGCTAATCAGTGGTACAATGTTCGTGGACAAAGGTGTTGATGGACGATATAGGTCAGTGTTCAACCACGGCGGCGCGGGATGACCCCTGGTACCGGCGGGTAGAGATTTATAAAAGCAATATTGAAGGTAGGAATGTGACAATGGGCTCCACCACTTTTGCGTGGCACTGAAGTTTGAAAATATACTGATGCACGTTATCGTTGTTTTAAATTATGAAATGGATTAACCTTCTTAGAATTTTCTTTCTTACGGAGAATTATAGTCGAGTAAAGCTTAGCCGATAAAAAAAAAACAATTAAATAATGACGATATGTCCGCGCCGTCAAGTGTAGAGGGTTTTACGCGATTTAGTATGAATGAATGAAAATATTTTATTTACCTTAAAACCACTATACAGAATTAGCCTTAATACTATGTTAATTTATACGACCTAAGTTACAAAATGAATTTACTTTGTGCGTAGCAGTGTTTAAGGAAATATGGCCTTCACTCAGCATTGTGCTGGGCGCACTGGTGCGTCCACCCAGCGCTGGTGTTCAGTGAAGAGCAGAGGGATCGTGTCACGTCACGATCGCCAGGTGCGTGTTGTAGACATGATAACAAATAATAAGCAAGCTAAGTAGCAGTGGGTCAGCCATTTCTCGTGAAGAACCGAACACCGCTGGGGCGAAAGACTGTAGGCAAATGCTAAACGCAACAAGCTGAAGACAGGACGCTATGGCGCTCATTAGAGGAGGTCTATGTCCCGCAGTGGACTAAAATATGTTGATGATAATGAGTAGGTACATCGAAAACTAAAATTTACTCGCTCGGCTTCCTGGTCGGACGGGGCGTAAGAAATTCATCGTTTTAACTCAGCTTTACAATCAGAGGAGAGATAACAAACAGAGGCCAATACATTCAATTTATCTGAGGAAAACGAAATCATTTAAAGCTGAGCTCATCTCACCGCGCCAAAGCTGAGCTCATCTCACCGGACCAAAGCTGAGCTCATCTCACCGCGCCAAAGCTGAGCTCATCTCACCGCGCCAAAGCTGAGCTCATCTCACCGCGCCAAAGCTGAGCTCATCTCACCGCGCCAAAGCTGAGCTCATCTCACCGCGCCCAAGGATAGAATTGTGAAGGGTTCTTGGGTGTCTAATGTATTCATTAGCTTTTTGGTCGTTCAGGGTTTAGAGGGGCTTGTCCGGGAATGTGTTACATCCACGTATACACGTTTTCAATTATGCAGAATATCTTGAGGAGATGGCTGCCATGACATAGCACCTAGCTACGAGTAGGCGTGCGTGCCTTGGAATCACGTTTCATTAAAACAAAATACTTTACTTAAGGGTCATGTCCAATAAAGCTACATTTCTTTCTCGGATGCCACGTACACCAAAGTAACATAATATTCAATGTTCATAATAGACTTGCATAGCTGGGCTGGTTTTTAATATAGAAACAGTGAAGTGTAGAAATTCTTCACTGTGTATAAAAACAGCACAGCCCAGTTCCGCAGTTTCATCTATCACCGGACTAAACCGGCTTTTTCCTCTCCCGGATTGAATAAAGCCCGGGTCTGGGCGATGTCGCGGACAAAGGGTTGTTTAGTTGCTTGAGATAGCGATGAGATGAAGCGGGGCCTGGCCCCGCATTGTGATGTAATCATTTGCTACCCTGACGGAGGACCTTGTTTACGAGCTGCCTAACTAGGCTCTATATTTTCTTTGTTTAGGTTTTGTTAGGGTAAGGAACCCTAGTATGCCGACGGCACGGACGGAACCCTAATACTACGCAGCGCCGTTAAATTGTGTATCTGTGCGTCTATTACAGACTTAGAGAACTATTTTTATTTTAATTATAACCAGACGTAAAGATTGCACATTATTTGTTTAATATTAGGGTGAAACAATGTTTAGAAACAATTCCGCGCAAAACTTTACCGCCCGCCCCCCCACAAAGTTGCATGCTAAGCAATCAGAGCAGGTACAAGACAGACTTACGCAATATAAAATTGCTATTAACTTACCCTCTAACTTCAAGCTCGCACACAACTTAATTTGTAAAATAAAAGAGCACACCAACTACACAAGAAATAATCCATCAAAGTCTCCCCACGAGACATGTCAGGACACCACAATACTTGACTTTGACACTGAGACTGCTGAGCAACGACAGAGTCCTGCTGCAGAGTGATTTGCTTCTCCGAACTCTTTGCGAAAAGTGAAGCATTGTCCGCAACGTTTGCATTTTGTTAGATCTTATCAGAGAATGTTTTGCGCGAAATTGTTACTAAATATTGTTTCGTCCTAATATTATGCAATGGATTTCCGCGAAGTAACACCCGAATCTATTATTTACGTTATTTGGTTTAGTGAAGATGTAGAGGAGAGTATTTAAAGTCTGTTTTAATTTAATTTAAATTGTTGCAACTGAAAATAGCAACCTTTCTCAAGGCCTCGTAAATACGTACATATTAAAGCTAGATATGTTCCACAAATCTGTTTAATCTCCGCAGTGGCATGTTTCCGCACTTACAGTGTTTCACGGCCGATGGAATTGTAGCACTGGCTTGTTCTTACCTGGAATCAAACAGAAAATATTTAGATTATGAAAACAAATAACATTAAAATGTGTGATGTGGATGTTTGTTCGTTTCGCTATTGATTGGTTCTGTTACATGTTGGCCGAGACATAGCATTGACTTTCTTACACCCGAGCACTTAAACATAGGTAACGTAAAATTTGATCACGTCTCAAGTGACGAGTTTTTGACAGATTTTTATTGAAATCTGTAAAAAAAACGCTTAAATCCGAGTTGCATTTGATTGAGTGTTCAAAGGTCAGGTTTCCAGACACAGGCAAACAAATCTATAATCACGTTTTGACCGAGTCACCATAAACGACGTCTGTGATGTGATGACCGATGACCAACATGTTGTATCAACATGTTGTATCACCGCATTTCCTACAACTGCGTGAAATTATGGTAACAGAAATGGAGTACCAATAAATCTAAACATTAAACACAAATTCTTACAATATCGTAATTTAAAACCGTCTCAAGTAAAAAGGCCTTCCGATGGGACGTGGTGTCTGTTGTCCGGATGCACCTCTTATCACATTCTCTGCATGCTTTACCCCGACCTCCCCTCCCCCGGCTCTCCCCCGCTTCCGGCTGGAGGAAGCTAGGACCAAACTTAATTTATAGATAATGTTGGGATCCAAATAATGTTTGTGAAGGTTTAATATTTTCACTTTGGTGTTGAACTCTGTTACTGTCACTGGTTTTGGTTAATCAATACTAGAGGTAAGATAAAACAATTATTTGAAAATCAATTTCTACTAAGTTCTAGTTAATTTTATAGAACGGAATAGCATTGGCAGCCTGTTCGCTTAAAGCCAATTGCGGTTTTCCTCCGCAACAAGAAGTTTTAGAAATTAAACATGTTTCAGAATGTTTTATCTGTATCAGTACAAATGTACAGTCCCGCTTCACAGCAGCAATCACTCCGCCCACCAGTTGTACAAACACGCCTCACACTCTCAGCGCACGTCGCGTCGCGTCATGCGCCCGCATGCCGAAGGGAAACAAACTACATCGGGAACGAGTCGTAATAACAAGCAAAAGCATAACAGGAATACAATCATTTCTGGCTGACGCGTCGTCGGACGGACGAGCTCGTCGTTTGATCGAATAAACATTCGTCAGGGAGACGCCCGGCTGGGAGATGTGTCGGTTGCTCTCAAAGCAAATGTATTTTTAAATTAGATTAGCTATTAGCTAGTAGCTTCTGCTAAAGATTTTGTATCCGCGGGTCCTGAAAGAATTCCTCGGGATTACTTACGTACTTTTCACATGCAAAATATAGAATTGCACTCGACGACCTCTCTGGCGCAGCGGGCGAAGGTCCGCCTGCGACGCAGGAGGTAGCAGGTTCGAATTATTGTACGGTCTGCTGAGATATCCATTTACAGGTTTTCTGGGTGTTTTTTGAGTATAATAAATATAGCAAATATCTATCTACGTATGCACGTAGTGTATTATGTAAGTAGGTTCTTATATCAGTCTAGTATCCATGACACAAACTCTGCTTAGCTCGGGGCTAGTGATGCGTGTAAATTGTCATGAATTATTTTATATCTTGTTTTATTTGCTTCGACACGAAAAAATAAGCATTGCAAAATCTGTCCCGCAGGCTGATTTACGATGGATTTCTGACGTCATTTCTGACACATTGGCTGTCATAAAGAAACGATACGTTAGAGTCACAAAGTGCCCGCAACAACTGCCTACTACAACTGCATCAATCGATCGTGAACCAGCCCACTGACGTTACGAACAACGAAGTATAATACGGTGAAAAGTTTTTTCTAAACGATTGAATGATTCTTCTGAAGGTTTTCCCCACAAACAGTCTATATAGTTAATAAGACTCACCTAGCCCGACCCTCCAGGGCTAAGTGAGTCTTACCAACTCGACTCACTTAGCCCTGGAGCCCGTGTTCCCGGTGCGTGGGGCATGTGGGACAATCCTGCTATAAATCTAATAATGACTAGTCTAGTTGTCGGTCGGTCGCGAGATGGAACGCGCCTACGCCACGCCGCGCCGCGCCGCCGTCACGCCGCCAACGGCAATAAACACTTTAATGTAACGAGTACTGGAAAACAATTATTAATATACAGGGTGGTGCTTTTAATATGTGTGGACCCTATAAAACAATTAAGTACCTACAAAATTACGAAAATCGAGAAAGTTTGAGATGGAAAAGAAAAGATTATGGCTGAAGCAAGGGATGAAAGTATTAAATAAAAACAAAATCCTGCTTACACAAAACTGCAATAGGTCAGATAATAAGTACCTGTATGCCCCAATAGCTCTACTACGACGTCAGGATCTGGAAACTGAAAGCGGAGAAGGTCTCTGGGCCTCCCTATTGTGGCAGGGTCACCCTTTTTATGTATGTGTCGTGTACCTATATGAAACCTACTTCAAGTGATAGCGATTACATGAGTTTTTTTTGTAAAGTTGAACATTTTATCAATGCCTGCAAAGTATCTGTTTTGATCATGGGGGACTTAAACTTAAAAGTGCTTCTATTAATATTAATAATTACTACTGCGATGTACGTCATTTTGTAGTCTGTCTGAGAAGAATAATGTGACGAATCTTCACGGAGGGTTGCTGGACGTTGTTTTGGTTCGGGAGAGAAGTGGTGCGTGTGATGTATCTGTCACAGCCACTGAGGGAATTGTTCCACCTGTCGCTTATCATCCGCCTCGTGAAATTGAGATTAGAATAGACACGTCACATCATTCCATTCTTATTGAGCAAAGCAACATAGACCCGGCTAAAAACTGGAATTTAAAGAAATGTAACTACCACCAATTGTATCAACTGCTATCCGAGAATTCCTAGTCGGAAGTTCTACGGGCTCAGGACGTCAATACTGCCTGTCAATGTCTTTACGACAATATCTACGCGATGTTTGACCAGTGCGCGCCCAAAAAACGTCGTGGGGGCGCTGAATGCAGACGGTATCCTGTGTGGTTTACGTCTGATATTATTAACGACTTAAAACGCAAACTAAGGTTGCACGTGGCTTGGAAACGTTCTAATTCGCCGGAAGGGTAGATGCAATTTGCGGGGCTTAGAGCGGATTTGAGGAAGCGGATTGCGTCTGCATATAGTACATACACAAAATCACTTGAGGACAACATCACACTTAACCCACGCAGGTTTTGGCAACATGTCTCCAGCTTGCGGTCTAAAGGAGGATTTGAGCCTACTATCACATACCAAGGGTCTACCTTTGCCGGAGCAAGCGCAGCCGAAACCTCTCCGCGATCGTCAGCAATTTTTGAGGTTAGGCTTGTATGAGTCACGGCCCTATCACACGCGCTCAGAGGTCAGTCTGGGGTCAATACTTGGACCCTTGTCATTTTTGTTGATGATCAATGACCTCCCCTCATGTGTATCCTACGCACAGAGCCTACTCTACGAGCGAACGACTTAAAGCTCTTTAATAATAATAATAATAAATAAATCATTTATTTCAGGCAACATTAGTCTAGTGCAGGATTTAAAGTACTTAAAAACTACGGCCCATATAAAATATATACCTTAGTCTAACATACATAAGATAAACCTATTTACTAGCACGTAGTGTCGGCGACGTGTGACACGCAATATGTGCTGCGACCGGTAATCGTCCGCGAAAACGTCGGAACAGCACATTCTTCGGCCAGAATTCTTCCTTAGTGAAGGTCGAAATATTATCAGTTGGAATACGCACCACAAATGATTTAAAATCATTATGACGCGACTCCAACCGCTCGACCCTCACCAAGATGTTGGTATTCACCTTCACATACTCCACGATCTCCTCCACCTTCATGGTATGGTGAAGCCTAGACACGTAGAGCAACGTCGAAGGCACGGCCGGGCGCAACAAGTAGTTAGGTCCGGTCGGAGCGACGCCACGCTGAATTCGGCTGCTGGGCTTCCTTTTCCTCCGCACTACCTCAGTAAACCCTTCAGAATCATACGGCTTTATCTTACAAGATGCCGGAACGGGCGCAGTAGCGCAAACAGAATCGCAACGCTGCGTCCTTTTTCCCTTTTTCGATGTAGCTGTCTGAGGCGGCGGCGGCGGGGGCGCAGCGGGTAGGCAGCTTTCGGCAGCGACGGCGGCGTATGCGCGCGCGGGGGGAGAAGGGGCTTTAGTGAGATTAAGTCAGATGCAGATTGCTGGGCGCTGCAGCGTGATGTTAATGCGATCCATGAGTCAATCAATAATAAAATGGAGTTCAATGCCAGTAAATACAGTGTGATGACTTTCGGGCGAATGCAGCAACCAATCCTTTTCAATTATGACATCAACGGTGTGGCGATTACGAGGTCAAATGCCATGAAAGATCTGGGTGTCGCATTCGACCGAAGGTTAACCTTCTACTCTCACATAACTGCGCTCGCCAAAGAGTCGTTCGGACGACTGAGGTTTGTGCTACGGAACGCCCGCGACTTTCGTAATGAGCATGTGGTATGCCTGATCTTTGGCGCACTCGTAATCGTGAAGCCGGCGCTTGTGTTTGGAACCCGCACGAAGCCAAGTATGGCTTAATGCTTGAAAAAGTGAAAAAGGCATTCTTGCGGTTCCTGTATAAGCGCCGATATGGCTCTCTTCTTGTACTCTACTAAGTTCCTGATAGGCTGTCTGGGGTACAACTCGTTGGAGACGCGGCGCGCATTTGATCAATTATCAATTATGGCGTGCAAGGTCTTCCGAGGTAAAATAGACGCCCCCGAACTGAGTGATGTGTTATGTCGCTTCTACGTTCCCGATAACAACTGTTGGGGCTGGAAGCACAGGTTTATTGACGTGCCGGCTTCCTCCACGGTGGCGCGCTCCGCTTCACCCATCCCACGCATCCTCACCGCACTCAAATCTCTCCTGAACGATAGCCCTGAAACCGACTTATTTGTGGATAGCCTGGGTGAGATTCTGGCGGTGTGTTTGAGGTTCTGTGAGTGTGATGTATGAATGGGTGTACCTAGTTCCTAATATATGCATGTGCCTATGTTTTGACGCTGTAATTTTTTAGTTTTGACCTGTCCAATGTACTTATTTACTATATTTACTTTATATCTACTCAATATTTTTATTTAATAATTTAATAATGTTTTGAATAATCTAAATGTAATGTAATCTATGTATCCTCTACAATTATTTTAATATAATTTAATTTAATTTTTAATCTATTTGTGATTTTTTAATAATGTAATTAATGTAATTGTTTAACTATTTTAATCGTGTTAGTTACTCTATAAATAAATAAATAAATGATAGAGGCACTACAATGGAATTGTGCCCTGAGACGATAGCAGCGACGGCGTCACCCTGTGGTGGGTGAAATATCGAAGGAATATGGAGGGGTGCCTTCAGGTGTTCCGAAGACATTCATTGCTTGTTGACAGCAAATAGGCTTATTGTGTTTCACTCGAACACAGATGGTTCTCTTTTATTTAGTTCACAATATAGCACTGAAAAAGCGTAGCTTTTCAGTTGTTAACGTAGAGAAAGTAGAAACTTGATACCTACTCTAAACAAACCGTTTCAACCCAAGAAATATTGTAGTTACTCGTACTAATGTTTTCAATTTGTTCTAACTGATAGATACCGTCACCCTGGGTCGTACGTAATATATATGAAACGGAGTATTTGACTGATCAAGACGTGTTTTGTTTCTGTGTAGTGTTTTGAACTCTGTTTTGGAAAGTTACCTATGAAAGAGTTGCAATTGGCCTACTTCTTTCAGAATGATAAACAACTTTATAGGCATTTAAATAAAAACTTTTAAATATAATATATATAAATAATAAAAAAATATTTTAATATTTCATTTAAAATCCGTATAAAACATCGTCACTAGCAGTCGCCTACAGGAGGCGCGTCGCGGCGCCGCTGCTTGCTTCCGTTCCGAACCGGCCCAAACCGGTTGAAGCTGCCTCTTCGTCTGTGCTCAGATTGCTTCCTTCCACCATTAATTATGAACATTTTCCCTAAACCCCGTGTTTCTTTGTCCCAGTCCCTTTGGGCGGCCCGCCTGAGGGATGGCCCATAAAAATAATTGCGGAAAAAATGGGTCGTTACAATAATTGGGGAAGTCGAGATTGCGACTATTTGCGTCTCAAGTGGCACTTGACTCCGAGCAAACAAATTCAATTGGTCACATTGTATTTGAACCGAAAACACAAATAAAGGTCTGTCGACGAGTATACAAATAGATACAAATAGATACAAGAGTATACAAATAGATGAGATAGGAACTATTCGCTGAACAAATCAATGATCTAAACAAGGCTTTTCGGGAACTCTACTAACACGACGACGCGACGACGTATCGAACCATTCCTGCTGTAACTTTGATTATTTATTAACGACTAACAGTCACATTAAAAATGGGGTTTAAACATTCTACGGGTTCAAGACCAAACGTATCATAAAATAAACACAACTTGATACCTCGATGCATATAAAACTGCGCACCTATCAGGATGCCACACTTTACTAAACTGTGCCTAAACACTAGAGTAACCAGCGACTGGTATGCAGTAGATGAAGATGAACTGTGTTTATGAACGTTATTTAGTACGTAGATATGGACGTTAGGCTCAGTTATTACGCGGTAACTACGTAGGTAGGTACGTAGGTAGGTGCCCTGGCAGTCGGCGCGGGTGTTGCTGCCTGTACAATGTCCCGACACAATGTCGCGTGTGTTTTGTGTTTTTGGTACTTCCGCCATTTTCAAGTTGTTTGTTACTTTTTACGTTTTACCTTCGTAGATATGGGTTCGGAAATGTCGCTTAGCTTTCTGGGGTTTTCAGATCGAGTGGATCACCAGAGTTGTAACCACGACAAACTGATTTAGTAATATGTATTGTAAGAAAGTAATATGTATTGTCATTGGAATTAGTTCTGTACTAAATGACAGAAATGAGAGAAATCTTTATTCATAGCATATAAATATGTAGCATATTTATATGCTATGAATAAAGATTTCAGCTAATATTTTAAAACTAGCTGTTACCCGCGACTTCGTCCACGTGGGACTCTCTGTCGGGTTCTGCTCTCGGCTAACAGCTCTCTGTCGGGTTCTGCTCTCGGCTCACAGCTCTCTGTCGGGTTCTGCTCTTGGCTGACAGCTCTCTGTCGGGTTCTGCTCTCGGCTAACAGCTCTCTGTCGGGTTCTGCTCTCAGCTCACAGCTCTCTGTCGGGTTCTGCTCTCGGCTCACAGCTCTCTGTCGGGTTCTGCTCTCGGCTCACAGCTCTCTGTCGGGTTCTGCTCTCGGCTCACAGCTCTCTGCCAGGTTCTTCTCTCGGCTCACAGCTCGCTGCCGGGTTCTACACTCGGCTTACAGCTCTCTGCCGGGTTCTGCTTTCGGCTCACAGCTCTCTGTCGGGTTCTGCTCTCGGCTCACAGCTCTCTGCCGGGTTCTGCTCTCGGCTCACAGCTCTCTGTCGGGTTCTGCTCTCGGCTCACAGCTCTATATCGGGTTCTGCTCTCGGCTCACAGCTCTATGTCGGGTTCTGCTTTCGGCTCACAGCTCTATGTCGGGTTCTGCTCTCGGCTCACAGCTCTATGTCGGGTTCTGCTCTCGGCTCACAGCTCTCTGTCGGGTTCTGCTCTCGGCTCACAGCTCTCTGTCGGGTTCTGCTCTCGGCTCACAGCTCTCTGCCGGGTTCTGATCTCGGCTCACAGCTCTCTGTCGGGTTCTGCTCTCGGCTCACAGCTCTCTGCCAGGTTCTTCTCTCGGCTCACAGCTCGCTGCCGGGTTCTACACTCGGTTTACAGCTCTCTGCCGGGTTCTGCTTTCGGCTCACAGCTCTCTGTCGGGTTCTGCTCTCGGCTCACAGCTCTCTGCCGGGTTCTGCTCTCGGCTCACAGCTCTCTGTCGGGTTCTGCTCTCGGCTCACAGCTCTATGTCGGGTTCTGCTCTCGGCTCACAGCTCTATGTCGGGTTCTGCTCTCGGCTCACAGCTCTCTGTCGGGTTCTGCTCTCGGCTCACAGCTCTATGTCGGGTTCTGCTCTCGGCTCACAGCTCTCTGTCGGGTTCTGCTCTCGGCTCACAGCTCTCTGTCGGGTTCTGCTCTCGGCTCACAGCTCTCTGTCGGGTTCTGCTCTCGGCTCACAGCTCTCTGTCGGGTTCTGCTCTCGGCTCACAGCTCTCTGTCGGGTTCTGCTCTCGGCTCACAGCTCTCTGCAACATCAAACCTAACAACCATTCTGTCACCTCTTGTCATGTATCCTCCATTTTAATCGACTTCGAAAAAAGGAGGAAGTTCTATGTTCAGCTGTATGTATGTTTTTTTTATGACTATTGCAGTTGTATAGAGGATAATTAGGAGAAATTTTTTTTATTCCTGTGAGATTAGTATTTAAAACTTTTTAAACATTTTGCGATCTGATAACATATTAAAGATTATTTATCGGGTATTTGTCGCGTATATATCCGCAATAAATACCCGATAAATAATCTTTAATAGATTAGCAATCCCCGCAAAGCTTAAAAACAGTTTAAAACCAAGGGATTCGAAGTCAGCAGTTTATAGTTATCGGCCGAACTTCAGAAGACGATGAATCAATCATGTGATCATGTGTTTTGTAAGAGGAGTCTATATATTTGTATAATAGTGTAGTTCTATCGCTAACAGTTGCTGAAATACAAAGCATTGTCGTTTAAACATTCATCACCTATTGTTTAAAATGCCTGTGTCGAGTGCGAATTTTCAAAATTCCTTGTTTAGTGCTCACTTACGTACTGAGACCTACACACCCTGCAAGTTTCAAGTCTCTACGACCAGTCGTTTGGGCTGTGGGCTGCCTATGACTCAGGACAAAAACGACGTCGATGTATGTATCTACGTACCTATATTCTTTTGTTTATTATTTTATATATTAAATCGCGTGCCATCATGAACACGATAAAAGAAAACATGACGTTTTAGCGGTTCCGATAGGTGGGCGGTAACTCAAAAACAGTGCTTCGGACTCGATCATAACAACAATGTAAACTCCACAGTTGAACGAATCCCTAAATATAGTGCAAACTTAACATTATTATACTCTTTCAACTCAACTTCTCCTATAACTTCTATTATTG
The DNA here is from genome assembly GCA_963662085.1 of Eupithecia inturbata. Taxonomy (NCBI): domain Eukaryota; kingdom Metazoa; phylum Arthropoda; class Insecta; order Lepidoptera; family Geometridae; genus Eupithecia; species Eupithecia inturbata. Next base: position 378,971 of record OY759196.1, on the reverse strand, counting down.
AAAAACTTTGACATTTGGCTAAAAACGTAAAAGCAATTTTTTGACAAACAGAGTGGTGCGAAGCCTTAAAGATTGTTTCGTTTTAAATTTCAGCACGCCATGCGCCAGTGTCATAAAACCATGAGGGACAATCAAACAACCCGGTATCATTCCCTCTGTTCGAGCTACGAGTAAGTGGAAAACGTTGTAGCGTAGCCATCACTACCTATATAGGTACTACAGCTCACTCCATTTCAATCCCATGTCGCAATTCCATGTCCTATAGGAGTGCACATTGTGTTATTGCACTGTGAGTCTAATTCTGGGGGCGGTAAAAGCAAAAATGCAATAAACCGCGATGACGTGTGCTTTACGATGTTCCGCCGCGGTACACCTGCGTGTGCGCAGGATTATGTTCGTATAACGCACGTTGTTGAACGGAACCCTGAGCGCGGGAATGGGTAGTTTGTATGTTATTTGAAACATTTATTCAGTAAACAACATTTTATCGGCCGGTATTTTAAAACAAGAAAGTAATTTGGTAAAGATTACTATTCATTTAGAGCTGTGTCTCACTGCAGGGCAAAAAAAAAAGTTTGTTTAGTATACCAAAAATTATACTCGCTAAAGTGCAATGGCCTTTATTAACAAAGAAAATTACAATCAAATTATAACTAGTATTTACAATTGAAACAATTAAGCTAACTGCAGACTGTTGCAAACAATCTACAGGTAGCTCAACTGATCCATATCAATACCAGTCGGAAGCGTCCCCAAGACACTGGCTGCATTGCCCCGCTGTATGGCAATGCTGATGCGCTGCGCCAGATATCCGCCAGCTCTCGGGTCACGCGTCGCGTCGACCAGACGCTCAGATAACTTTTTAAAAACCCGGAGAGCCTCGGTACCCCACGGACCTAGGGTCTCGACCCCAAAGGGAGCAAATATGTAGGCTCTGTCAAGACCTGCATATTTGCGTCTCTTGAGATCCTCGGCCAAATCTGCCGCCGCACCAGCCCTCACGGATGTCCTCGGAAGATGGGAAGGCGCAAGTGTGTCGACGCATGTAGCGTCCCACACAATGGGCCTCCCCAACTCCCGTGGGACTAGTGTCATGCCGTCAGGCCTCTTACCATCGTCACGCAACAGACCATTCGGTTCGAGAATAGCTGGTACGTTAGCGGTGACAAAGGCCCGCCGGATGACGTTGTTAAGGCTGGCATGACGAGATATCCGACCGGCGGCCCTAGTACACGATAATCCGTGATGACCAAGCTGTTCGACAGCAGTACCGCACTGGCATTGATGAGGCGCGCAACACATTGCACCCAACCGAAGACATGTTGCGATACGGAAAGTTACGGAATCCAATAAAGTGTCAGTGTTAAATGAAGGAAATGCTTGCAACCAATATCCTGACTCCCATTTAGAAACGGCCAGGAGACGGGCACAATCCGCAGAGCTGGAGCACGTTTGTAACAAACTATTCCGTGTCAACTCACACAGAGGCCCGTCCCATTGCCGTTGAGACAAAAGAGATTTTGGGGGAGCTGTATTAGGGCAAGCATTATGCCAAGCCGTTCGAGCTTCGTCTAAAAATTAAATTTTGAATGAAATTCCAGGTGGGACCAAACAAGATGACTTTAAAATTTTGTCAACTAAAGAACTAGTGCTGTAGACGGAAGACAGGAACGCTGGAAGGGCTACACTTGAAATTTTGCGTATACCTAAGCCTCCCAATTTGACAGGCAGGGAGGCCTGCGACCATGCCTTGTCATCTAAATCGACATTCAAAACCGATGATAGAGTATTCTTTATTATGTTGTCTAAGCCTTCCAAGAGCTCACTGTGTTTCCACAGTTGACTACATCTGAAAGAATACGTAAATTTAGGTACAAAAAGACAAAACCGAATTATTGTAAAAGCCATATGGCTATTAATTTTGAGCAGTCTGTCCGAAGTTTTGTTGAAATTTTGAATTTTCTCGTCTACAAAGGACTGAAAAGACTCATCAAGAATTGGTGAACCAAGGAGGCGAAGTGAACATTTATCAACAACTGTTATGTTGGGGGCTAAACTATTGAATTTTCCAATGATATTGTTTTTGTCTACACAAGAGTCCGAAATAAAAAGCTCGCACTTTGAAAAATTTAATTCCAAACCTATTTTTCGAAATTCATCTGTGATGATTTTTAGATCATCAAAAACTGTGTTTACCTCTCCACCTAAAGTTCCGTCATCTAAATACCAAACATTGAGCTTGGATTGGAGACGTTGAATTATCGGTTGGATGGCAAGGCTAAATATGGCCGGACCGAGAGGGTCGCCCTGCTGACATCCAACAGCGGACAAAATGACTTTGTTCTTGTATATTAATTTTGACGGCGAACCGTAACATTGTCAGAGAAAAGGGTAAATTTCTGGAATTTTGTCTTTAATTTGCTTTAGCAAGGCGCCCCTGTCTACGGAATTGAAGGCGTTTTTGACGTCTACCTTCAGAATTACCTCCCCATAATTTTGGTCTAAAAATGTACGAAGGGAATGTACTGCGGCCTCACATCCGCCTCGCGAACCAAAGCCTAGCTGAATTGGTCGGAAATAGTCGCCTAAATAGTCGGCTTCTTTCCGACAGCAGACTTTAGCCGCAAGGCGGCGGTATGTAGTGCCCACGGCCAGTTATACTCGTATATATAATATGAATGTAAAACTTTGTTCTTGAATCAACCTCCTCCTTCCATAATTTTCAGTTTTTCGCCAAAATAGTTCAATTCTTAGTAAAAGTATAGAGTTAATTCAGTCATTTCCTCATGAGATGCTCCGTATAGAAAGATAAAAAGATATAAAAGGCGGAAATACTTTTTAAATAAAAACCGGACGAAGCGCGTAAAAATGTTTAGAAAAATGTCGGAGAAAAAGCACGACTGTTGACGCTAATTTTATTACAGGTTTTGACGTAACTCCATATTCACGAGTAAAATAACCAGCAAGACGAAGCACTCGGGGTTGTAATGCCAGCAACATACGTACGTACTTATGTCGCTCGTAAAACATTCCGAGAAAGTTCAGCTAACGAAGGAGCCTTCAAGTTTGTAGCACTTTCTGTACTGCAAGCGTTATGCGGTGCGGAGTCAACTCTACGATTCATTTAGGCCGCGAATTTTCGCTGATTGCTTACATTATTACGACGGGGGTAAGCGGAGGGAGAGGGGGACTAATGAAGACAACTTCGCAAAATTTAGTTAACAGTAAGATGTTTAACGAATAATCTTGGTTTAGGAGAATTGCATGTTGTTTATTAATGGTTCGATTACCGCCTCAGCCATCAAACAGCCTCGTAGGGACAGTGTTTCAACATGTTTATTTACGATAAGTTGTAGAAGCAGCTTGAGAACACATACACAAATGAGGTTTGTCGATTTACGTATATAGAGGTAGCATTTTCCAATTTTCCGTAGCAGGCGGCAGGTTGACTGGAGCTCGTAATGTATGTGCATTCCTTTGCACGAGCGGATTGTTTCAGCTTTTTATCCACTGCTGGAGGAAACTCTGCTATTTAAATAATCACCATAAATTATGGGGAGTGAGAGTCGATAGGAGAATTAGGTATTTTGTTATTTAAATGTGCTTTCATACAAAATACATTGTTTCAAAGTTTGAATACTGTTTGCTGCAACTCATATACTGTGCCCCAAGCTGCAAGAAATTCTTCACAAAGATCTCTTCAACCAACGGTAGAATTACAGAACAGAAGCAATACTGCTTAGGGATTTGTGAAAATGTCAGACAGTTCTGGCTGCATCCCAAATTGGACATTTATTATTAAAGCCTTATGTAGGCAAGTGGGACTGGATTGCCGTAATGCTCTCTGCATTACGGCAACCCAGTCCCACATAGGGGAAAAGTTGGGATCTATTGTTGAGAGGCCTGCGCCCCTGGACTAGTACAGGCTGACGATGATAGATAACGTTACTAATCGAGGCGGGCTATACTTTCGACCCGAGAACCATACCTACCAACTACTGACTGAACTCACAGTTACTAAATAACTTAATAACTTACATATTTATAGTGCAAGGGACTCCTTGCACTATAAATATGTAAGTTATTAAGTTCTCAGGGTCCATGAGAGCACTGGACACAGCACCTCGTCCTCGGATCATTAGTGCCTCCAGCATGAGGTAATGACGTCGCCGGTCGCCGATTGCACTAATTAGCGCCAGCGCAGCGGTGCCGATCACTTACCAAACTAGAATTGATGAGACTTGTAGTGCTTCTGGAGACTTCTCGTTCATGAAATATTAAGAACCTATGTACATGTATTAATTTATTATGCTGAAAGCCAAAGTAACTCATGCTTTCTATTACCTAAACACCGAATAAATCTTAATGAAATTTGACGGAGATCGATTGTTTTCCGTGGACGTATTGCGCGCATGCAGGCGCATTCAGTCGTTCTGATTGTTAGGGTTCTGTACCCAAAGGGTGAAGACGGAACCCTATTACTAAGCCTCCGCCGTCTGTCCGTCCGTCCGTCTGTCGCAAAGCTCTATCTCATAAACCTATTTTTGTTTTAACTAAACTAATATAAGTCTGAAAAAATACAGTATAGTAAGACAATCAATACAGCCGCTATAGCTCGAGCGAGCAGAGTGCAGGGATGCACTCAGGCTCGAGGAATACAAGTTGGATGTGTCGAGTGTAGGGTAGCCACAACATTCGCTCACGAAGAGATAACGTTGTAAAACAAGCCATATTCGATTTGGAAAATGGGTAGGTAGGTATTTTAAATAAAGAAATCATCATTAATTGTATTACCTATAGGTACTATACTTTAGTACCTATAGGTAATACAATTAATGACACATAATTACTTATTTTTCAAACATAAATTTCTATATTTAAAATACCTACCTAATGGTCATGAATAGTAATCATTTTAATTGTGGTTCTATACCGCCAGAATCTTAATACCAAAATCTCTACCAAAATCTCTACCAAAATCTCTACCAAAATCTTAGTACGTGGGCACTTCTACGTGTACTTTTATGAATACTCTAATTTCTAATCTCTTTCTTTTAATTTGTTCTAGGTTGCATCAATTAATTACCCAGCGGATGTACTAATAAGACAACACACAGAGTTGTTTTACTATGACATCTTTTCTGATAAAATATACTTCCGACAGAAGGTCGTTTGAACAAATTAAATCTAAATTTCCAACGGGACACAAAATTGGAAGCGACCAAATGCCAAAACGTATATATCCTGCAACATGCTCCTCGGTGAGACACGCCGCGCGCCGACCGGCAGCCGGCACCGCAATTAAAAGTTGTTGGACCGTAATGTGCGGTCCACGTGTTGGTCCGCGCCGTGCGGTCGCCCTACACTTGATGCACGTCCGCTGTAGCCGCAGTTGGAATCTGTTTCGACGGAGATTGAGATTTCGCAACTTTACACAATATTTTCTATCTCATATGTGTTCAGAGTTCAGATAAGATGTACCTAGCTACATATGTTCAATCAGAACTAGCTTCTGCCCAGCGCACGTTTCGCGCAGCTTTCATCACGTTTCAGAGAGAACTCTTTATTAACAAAGAACATTACAATCATAAAAATACAAGCAAATTAGAACTAGTATTTACAATTGATACAATAACAATTCCGAGATAAGCCATAAGTATGGTGCCTATTCAAAACAAGACTCGATCTGTTTTTCTGGTTTTGTTCGCACAAACAAATTTTAAAATATGATTTTATAATTGTGAGTATTTACATAAGGCATGGTGCTTGTGGCATTACCTCCTTATGATAAGAGACATTAAAGGCGCTTGTTAGGGGAGGTCTATGTCCAGCTGTGTAGTAGCAATGCTAAAGATGCAGCTGTAGATGATATTATAACACAGGGACGCGCTGGAACCCAACTTCACGTGAAAAGAAACAACTCTGTAACTAAGGTGAGCACTCGGTTCCTCTCCAATCAGCCTTCTTTGAGGTGCAAATCATCGAAGTTACGTACCTCGTTATAAAATTAAATTCGAGTAATCCGCGCTTCTGAATTAATTTCATATTAATAAAGTAGGATGGGACGTCCGTCCGACCGACGGGACATTACATGAAGGGACTGTGACTCATATTTTAGGGTTTTCCGAGGGATTGTAGGCATTGTGGGGATTAAAACGTTTGGCAGGAACAATCGTTTGAGATGCTGTTAAACAGAAAATGATTTATCTCCTGTAATCTTATAATCAATCTTTTTTAGGTACGTAGGACCTGAATAAATTATTAAAGAGCGGATAAACATGTAAAGAACCTTAAAAAGAGCAATCGAACAAAATCGCAACATAATATTATTGTTATAAATTCTTTTCACGGGTAGATATTTCTCACAAAGAAAAAATACATTAGTTATTTATTTCGCGTTTAGCGCATATAGAGGTAAAACACGCTGGCGGCAGCGTGTTTTACCTCACAGCAGGGGGGTAGTGGGGGTAGTGGCACTCAACAATTTTCTTGATTTGGAAGCCAAAACGTATCTATGTGTGAGTTGACAAGCATATATAATGTATAAATCCAGTGCTTTCACGCACACACACGAGCGCACGTTGATATACTAATAGGAAAATGAGAAGTATTTGTCGCCTTTTTTTGCCTGTTCCTCGTTTGTGTCTACTATTATTCTAAGCTTTCTTCTTCTAAGGTTAAGCACGACAGACCCGTGGTCTAACTTTCCCGCCCCATTGTCATACACAAACGTTCAACCGTCAATCGTACCCATTAGCAACCTTCAACAAATACTACCTCCACGGCAAGCCTCGGCCACCGCAGTAACAACTGCATGTCACTCGCGGTAACATTGACCCAAAGACAGCGGGAAGTGCCGCGGTCGTCGACCCCGGGGCGCCACTATCGATCCCATTCATGCGTGCGCCACGTGGTGAGGTGAAGTCTTACTGCGGGGTGGACTGCAGCCCTGGACGGGGCGATACCCTATCTATACGAGCTAAAAGGTTAATGGTTTTAGGCAAGATTGTTGAGGGAAGATCGGAAAGAGTTTTATTAGAGACACGAAATTCATGATTTTTAAGGAAAGAGCTTTTGGCAAAGTACTGGCAACCTATAATATAGTAGGTAAATAAATAATGGTGTTTTTACTTGAAGTTGTAGTGAGTTACGATGTTTCGGTTTCAAATCGTTTTTGTAAGTAAGTGATATACATAGTGAACTTAGGTAATTACACATTTTTACAATGTCATTATACACAACTTGTTTATATGAATTGGGATAAAATTATACCTATTAGACATTTTTTAAGAAAGAAAAAACAAATACAGCTCTATTAGTTTAATGTAATGTGCCGAGCTCCCAGGGCCTTTTGTCATCCAGATACTCTTTTACACTATAGTAAGCTTTTTAAGAGAGTAGGTACGTTATACGTTTTTTACGAAATAAAAAATATTTAATCATTCATTTTTTTTTACACAGCAAAAAGCTTTGTCGCTGAGCGACCACATCTATTGATTTATTATGTAAGTAGTAAAAATAGTATTAAAAACCATGTAAGTAGTTTGTTATATAATTTGATACTTAGGCCTATAAATTACTTATTAATTCTAGCTAGTCTAGTTGATATACAGGTGAGTTTATTTCTATTTATGGTATTATATAGATGCTCGTCGCCTTGTTGTGTATGCTGGTCAAAGTTTTGTCTGACATATGTACATGATAATCATATAAATATACAAAGAAGGCATTGTTATTACATCAATGGTTTTAAACAGATATTTTGGGAAACTCGAGAGCCAAGCTTATAGATAGCTCTAATAGCTCTTTTCTGAAGAATGAAAATGGTTTCTGCATCAGCCGCGGTACCATGCCACACAGTACTATGTCGTACGCCATGACACTGTGGAAATAGCTGAAGTACACGAGACGTGCAGCGGGAACTGCGAGCGTGGTACTCTCCTACTTTATTGGTTGTACAGGGAACGACATAAGTATTTCATTGTAAATTGTTGCGTAAACAAGTGTTCGTGGTACCTACCTAGTACTTACATCGTAATAAAATGGTATTTCTGATAAGGTTAGTATTTCCACCTGGAAAAGGATTAGTCCCGGATAATCCGGTCCATGATAAGAAAAAGCTATTTCACTTACGACTCATTCGCGTGTCTCCGTCGATAAAAACGATTTAACCCTTTTAAGCGATTCTGATCCCTATTCCGACCGCGCTACGGCTCAGCGGATCCGGCGCTCGCATGTCAAACTGACGTATGTCAAATATGTACATTAGTTTTGACAGCTGACGTTTTGGTGGTTTGCGCCGATTTGAATAACGCCGAGTTAAATTGATATAGCTTTCGGCGAGGGGTTAGTGGGGCAATTAAAGGGGACTATTAGCGGGCAGACTATTAATGGGGGGCAAATATTTTATAGGGTTTTATGATTTTTAAGATAGCCGGAATTTCCATTTTCGTAATTAGGCTTTATTTAGGTAAAAATATTAGGCAAGGGTAGGTCTCGTTTGGTCCAGACCTAGCGCCTAGGTTATACAAACCCAGACAAGTTTCATTATGGCCGGTTGTAAAAAAACTAAAACCGGGAGAGAACTCTTCGTATATAAACAAAAAGTTATTTCTGTGCGATTTAATTCGTCTTCCCTGTGCCCTCGGGCTTACATTTCATCGGACCTCTCCCCGCGGAAACAACAGAGGGTTATTTATCAAGCGTGTCTAACCCAGACTTATTTATATTCCTTTTCCATTGCCTTATTTATTTTATAACGAGTTCAAATTAAAACAGCGTCCATCAGACACACAAAGGTTCAACACGCCGTCGCCATTTTCACGTTAACTGGAAATACGCTTCACCTGAAAATATTTCCATTTAACGACGACGGGACATAAGCTTTCGTTATCTAGATTATACAATAAATAAATAATACAAAATAATTTATTTATCTGTTTTAAGAAATCTGAAATCAATAACTTTTTCGTTAGGCTTACGAAATAAGGACATAGACAAAAAAATACTATATATTAAATAATAATGATTTTATATTGACTTGAATTTTTTGAAAGTAAGGCTACAGATACAAACAAAGTAAGTTTCAAGAAATCGAATTGCTGTGTGCGGTGTCTTAAGAGGCGGCTAAAGGATATCCACCGGGGGCGGGCTGCAGCGCCCCGCGCAGAACAATTCTACAACCGAACTGCGATCCCCATATTCCACGACACGATTTTGAGATAGAGTTAATGAAGCAAAAGACAACCATTGCGGTGTTTTTTCAATATCAAACAATAGTTCGACCAGAAAAGAACTGAAAAGATTTGCTATTATTTCTATAATGTAAGTAGTTTGAAATTAAAATGATCCGCACAGGTGCGAATTACACTCTACCACAACCTTTATTCTTCACGAAATTTCCGCCATCGATTGACTTCTGAGGTAAATAGGGTTATTCCTTTTTTTGCAAAATGCCTCATTAACCAAAATTACTCTCCGCACTCAAAATACGACGTAGTGTTTTTTTTTTATTATATTACGTCTATCGTTTTCCTCAGTAAAGTTAACTTTCACAATCCGTAGTTCAACATAAAAGTGGTTTGAAAATTAAATCAACTAAAGTAAGCATCAGAGTTCAGAGTTCGCAGCAAGTCCCTGTGGGTCATGTCTCGACTAAGCGATTTCGGAGTCGGAGTGCTTTCTAGGCGATTACGAATATTCCCCTCAGACCCACGACATACGAACTTATCAACTGCATAACATAGAGCATACACTTGCTAAATGAATCCTGACAGAGCTACAGAGGATCTGATGCAGAGTGCAATCCGCGGACTTGCAGTGAACCTCGTGGGTAGGAATGGTGGAAAGACAATTTGCTGCAGTTACCTAGCGATCGGAGCTTAACTAGTTTCTGTTATACGACCCCACCGTATAGTACATCGGTAGAGTCTTACACACTTGTTTGGAAACGAACAGTCGGTCAATGAACAACAACAGAATGTGGAAAATCTATTGGTGCAGTTACTAGTTGGCCGAGTTATTGCAAATGCCGTGTTTGTAGTATGTATAAATCAAATCAATATTTATTTTAAAACGAGTCGTGATTTCATTACTCGACCAACAAGTAACTGAACCATACCGGAATTTGATGATCTTGGCTACGTCTGCCAGAGGTGTGTAGGTAGGGCGATCAGGCAAGGTGATAAATACCAATCAATCTAAGGACCTATACTACGGCATACCTTCATTCCCTTCCATAGAGTGCAGATCCTGCTGCGACCGCCTTCGCTGGCGGTACTCGGCGCGGTAGTCATGCCAGCGCCCGTACTGCGCCGGGTTGTTCAAGTACTCCTGCGAGGAGAAGCGGGTCGCGCGCGGCGGACTGAACCCCATCTGGCTGTAGTAGTCGTGTCGAAACACTACGTCGGGGTGGTTCATCCCGCCCGGCGTGACCTGGCTGCCGAAGTGCCTTTGCCCCAAGTACTCCGGCTTCATAGTAGCGGGTCCGTCCGTCAGTTCGTGGCCGTGGATGGACGTGGACCGCTGCGGTCCGAACTCGCGTCTGTGGGACTCCATGCGGTGGGGAGAGTAGTCTAGCCCGCGCGGACCCATCTCGAAGTGTCCCTGACGGCTGCTGTTACTGCGGTTGTAGAAATGGGGAGAGAAGGGATTCTTGCTCTCGGTGCGATTGAAGGCGTCTTTCGGCTTGTCTTCTTTAGGTTTCGGCTGGAGTCTTTCGATCGCAGGCCTATCTGATAGAGGTTCTTTCTTAGGGGTGTCACTCTTTTTAGTCGGAGAGTCGGTTACATCCTGGGAGGCTCTCCGGTTGAACTCCTGGACTCTCTCGGGCACGAAACCCTGCGTGGGTACTTGCGCCATTATTGTAACGTACTTATCAAAAACACATCTAAAACACTGCGGCAATATTAATTATCAAAGGTATGTATACTTGTAAATTCACAGTTACTGCAGAATAATCACAACCGAATAAGCTAAACACTGGAATGAACATAACATTAGATTTAGCATCAGCTTTACGTTAAACATTTGTTTGTAAATGTAGCGCAGTGAGCGGTGTTCTAATAGTTATAGTTGGATAAGTATCAGGAGTTATACGAGAACTAAATCTATTTACCAGGAAGTGATTAAATTATAATTAGTGCAGTTAGTCAACTGCACTAATTATCAATATATCAATATATCAACAAGTCTTCAGGTTTCCTTGTGACTCCACTACGTGTGATCCATTAATCTATGTGACTTGGTGCTCTAGCGCCGCCCGCCTAATTGCTGTCGACCCACTATTATGTTTAAGTCCGTTTGATGTATGTACCTACAACTTATATTCACTTGAGAGTTGTTTTAGCAATTTGAAAAGATGTGTTTGTTTACTGTATATTCTAACTTTATTTACTTTTATGAGTAAAATTACATTTTACTGTACTTATACCTAAATATGCTTATGGCACTCATTAGGGGAGGCCTATGTCCAGCAGTGGACTGATATAAGCTGATGATCATACCAAAATAGTTGATGAAATTTTGTTGTAGGTAAATTTGTATAAACTAGTTAAGAGCAGAGCGATCTAGTGATTGTAACATATTATGTTATTTGCAACTAGCTTGCGTCTTCACGCGCGATCTTCCTGAATAAAGTTGCCTGTACGTTATTCTAGGTTTACAACTACGACTTGTATGCATAATTTTAACCCAATCCGTTTAGTATCTTTTAGCGTGAAGAGAAGAGGTAACTAAATTTATCCAAAATTTCGCATTTATAATATTAGTGTTTCTATAATTTGATTGTAATTTTCATAGACGACATAAATACAACAAAAATTACGTGAGCTGATTAATGCGACTCAACCCAGTGGTATAATCACGTTAGGTCGAATGAATTGAGTCTCGCTACTGGAGCTTAGCGCGAGCGATACTCGCGCGGTAGTGCGCAACATTCAGAATGTTCCAGTACGCGACTTGGATCCCAATAGCATATCGAGTATATAACAACTCGAATGCAGTGCTCGTGAAATTGCTTTTGGAATTATTCAAGGTAGGTTTAATAGAGGAAGCTTATTTCAGTCTGCCGGTAGAGAAAACTTTGTATTTGTTTGTACTAATTTACCAACTCAATTTTTATTGTATTTTTTAATTGTTTCGTAAAGTGTGCAATAAAGAATTTTCTATATATCTATCTATCTAGCTACTCAATAGATACCACTTGCCACACTGATAATAATTGAGTACCATGGAAATAAATCACCATTGTGAGAGATCATTGCCTAACAAACGTTTTTGTTATTGTATTTTATGTTTTACTTATACAACTAAAGCAATAGGTACGTTGGTACAGACATAATGTTATAAAAATACAATTAAATTTTTTTAACGTTTTTCAATGAAAGTTATATGTAATAAATAACTGAAGGGTATGTGAGTATCGGTTTGCCCGCTCCACTAAGTTTCCCCATGAATCCATTCGCGGTGCTCGCTATAAATCGCGCGATTATCGCGGAATCTACGAGCACGCGGTTTCGCGCAACTTGAGCACTTTCCGATTTCCGCCGCCAGGGCGGCAGGGCGCTCGGTAAATTAATGAATTATCGACATCATCCACGGCTCGAGAGACGTGTTCTATCGATAAGACGACGGTTTCGATATTAATGGAAAGTCAGATAACAATTTCAGAAAAGGGTGGTGTTGTTCTCATAGCGGTAGAACAACTGCCCTGAAGAGCATATCCTAGAACGGATATAGTTTAAAGAACGAAACCGTCACCGATTTGTACGTTTATTTTGCAGAGCGCTTGTAGCATCTTTGAATTTGTATTGATAATAGATGATTTTGGGGCAAAAGCCAAACTAGTTGTTATCTCAGCCTGTAGTTAGTACTGATACAACACAAACAAATCCATGACGGATTGGCGGCCGGTTGCACAATGCATGTTGGCCGCCGGCCAGTGCAGATATCCGGCTGCTTGCCGACCGCGGCCGTGCACTGACCTACTGCCATTGGCAGATGCCCTGGGTTGGCCTAGGTGGGACTCCAAATAGAAAGCCGAATATCACGATCGCAAAAAAGACAGAATATATAGGCAAGAATAGATATCACATTCTCCATCACAACGTCACGTTGTCAAAAACTCAAGAATTTGGAGAAGGGAAGGAGGTACTCTACTTTGTTCGAGTAGTTGTGAAAGTTTCAGAAAGGCGACGCAGGTGCGAAGTGCCCCAAGTTAGTAGGTAAGTATCACTTACTATTCCCGAAGGTTTCTTGACCCGGGACTTCGTTAGGGGCGTTAGTAGCGGGTTGCTTAGCAAAGTGACGGGTACTTTCTCTTACATTGGCTTCAATATCGACCGACAATAAACAAACAACAAAACTTGATCCCGGTCCGTTCCCGGAACATCCCCCAGTTTTCCCGCGCTGAGTGTCCCTCGAGCGGGAATATATAACCGCTTACAAAATTTAACTTATTCCCAAAGTATTTTAAGAGGAACATAACTTTGTGTAACGGGGGCTTAAGTGGCGGTGTTGTAGCCTGTATTGCGAGGTGGTAAGACTCGTTTTGTTGAGGATTTAGTGGATTGTGATTGCTCTGGAGGAGATAAAGAAAATGCACGTTAGAGAGGCGCAGATGCGCGGCAGTACCGACGACAAAACAGATTTACTAAATTGATATTCTATGGTCGTCTGCGAGGAGTGTGTGCAGAATGGGTCCGCGAGACACAGTAACACTTTAAGTTGGGCCGCGCAAAACACGAACCTTCCCAAACTCGTACTAGAAAGACATAGTTCGAAGGTGGTCTATGTCGTTCCAAAGTAGATCGAAAGTAAAGTTTAGTCATAGCGAAGCCGCTAGGTACTGTTAGTTGTCCAGAATCAAAACCCGACGTGAATACTAACGTCGGAACTCGGAGCTTCTAAAAGCTAAGCTTGTTAGGGATTCGCGAACTTGATTAAGAATTTCCAGACTAAAAAAGAAACTTCGCGTGGCTTTGCTAGCGCGAGGCATATAGAGTAGATAATAATATTGCAGATCGGAATCATATTATATGGACGATCTGAATGTAGTGGTTCAATTTAATAACAGCCAGACATTTATTACTTGAATATTAGTTTCTGTCTACATATGTATATCAATTGAGAACTGTCTGTCCAACATGTCGTAACGTTTGTACCTCCCTGCGGCACCGCGGCGGCATCAGAAGGTGACGTACAACTGTCTGTCCAACATGTCGTAACGTTTGTACCTCCCTGCGGCACCGCGGCGGCATCAGAAGGTGACGTACAACTGTCTGTCCAACATGTCGTAACGTTTGTACCTCCCTGCGGCACCGCGGCGGCATCAGAAGGTGACGTACAACTGTCTGTCCAACATGTCGTAACGTTTGTACCTCCCTGCGGCACCGCGGCGGCATCAGAAGGTGACGTACAACTGTCTGTCCAACATGTCGTAACGTTTGTACCTCCCTGCGGCACCGCGGCGGCATCAGAAGGTGACGTACAACTGTCTGTCCAACATGTCGTAACGTTTGTACCTCCCTGCGGCACCGCGGCGGCATCAGAAGGTGACGTACAACTGTCTGTCCAACATGTCGTAACGTTTGTACCTCCCTGCGGCACCGCGGCGGCATCAGAAGGTGACGTACAACTGTCTGTCCAACATGTCGTAACGTTTGTACCTCCCTGCGGCACCGCGGCGGCATCAGAAGGTGACGTACAACTGTCTGTCCAACATGTCGTAACGTTTGTACCTCCCTGCGGCACCGCGGCGGCATCAGAAGGTGACGTACAACTGTCTGTCCAACATGTCGTAACGTTTGTACCTCTCTGCGGCACCGCGGCGGCATCAGAAGGTGACGTACAACTGTCTGTCCAACATGTCGTAACGTTTGTACCTCCCTGCGGCACCGCGGCGGCATCAGAAGGTGACGTACAACTGTCTGTCCAACATGTCGTAACGTTTGTACCTCTCTGCGGCACCGCGGCGGCATCAGAAGGTGACGTACATTGTATACATATGTATATCTAAACATCATTTTCAAACATCCAAACATACATTTTATAGGGGCTATAGTCGCAGGAAATATAATACTCGCCTTTCAGTGCTCCGTAAAAGCGCGAAAGGTGTACCTAAGTTTTCTTTGAACTGATGTTTTATTGTTTGGATGAATGATCAAAGGCAGAGTATGTGTTCTGCGATGTTTTGGGTTAGTTTGTCCCTTTTCCTTCACAATGTTATACATTTCACTTTGGAGTACTTAGTGCTGCCATCAAACCAACCGCGAGTCGGAATGTAATTGATTTATTGTCAAACGTCTTGTCTAATAGTTAGGAGGCAATTAATCACAAGTCAATGAGACAGGATGTAATGTAAGCCTCTCGAGTGCGAACCTGCGCGATGCAGCTAGTCTAGCCACAGTGTTGTATAGGTATTTGATATGATGGAACGTCTATTGTGCGCGTTATTTTAGATTCGGGGAACTTCGGCTTTTCGTGAGTCATTGCATTGCAAGATAAAAGAAAGATTTAAAGAAAGCGATTAAACATTTCTGAGTCAGGTCGAACAACGAAATAATAATCATCTGAAGTATAAAGAGATGAACATAGGGTACACTTGGATTATTACTTCAGGATATTAGTTTTGTACAACATGACAAAGGGAACTCAACTACACACGCTTATAAACATGTATGTGAAGCAGGAATGGAGCATTATCCCTTATAAAACACGGCGTGTTCGATTCATACATATTTATCGACCCGACTCCCCTCGCCTGGACCGCATCCAAGCGCGGATAGCTAGTGACGAGATCATGTCGATTATATATATATCGATTACGTTGTCGATAGTTTTACTGCTCGTTAAATTAGAAATAGCTCGCCGAACTGGCTCTGATGTTTTGACAATTGTAAAGTCGTTACACTAGTTATGATCGAATCTAAAACGAATGCTGCGGCATTACATTATGAAAATGTCAGCCAGTTAGCTCCTAACCCAGATGACATGACTCAACAATTTTATACAATATTAAGCTGTTGTTATTTATTACTCTTTTTATTTGATTTTATAGCAAACCCATACAATTTTACTTTATTTGAACCAAAAACCTCGTCTGTGCAGGTCAATACCGTGATCTCTATTTTGACCGACAATTCGAGCGTTAGTGGCTCTGCCCCCATCCCTAGCGCGATCGAAAGACTATCCCGAGTTTTTGATCTGTCTGCTCCCAGCTCCGGCAAAGTCTGATTTCTTACTATTGAATCCTTTATGGCGGTATTTGTACGGACGGCGGGCATGACGGCGCGAGTTCTAATGGAGCGCCTGGTCGCGTGCTCTGTTTTGTCAAACTACGGCACACTTGTATAGTTCCTCAACCGATTATAGGAAAAGTTATAAGAATCGTACTGATACTAGACAAGAAAAGAAACTAGGCGGTTCCTAAAACATGTGTCGCAGTTACATGTGCCTATCCACTATATTTAGGAAGGGATGCTTGTCGAATACGTAATTTACTTTTATAATGGTGGTGACTGTCGAACGTAGGTACTAGAAAATGTATTGTGAAAACTGGGTTTTTTGATAACAAACGCGTCCTTGCAGAATAACGGCATCGATCAAGTAGTTTTTACTACAACAGATGTACCTACAAATCACACTAAAGCCTGCAACTCACTCACGCAACGCACCAGATGCAGTTCCCCAGTATTCTATTGCAGTAATTCCTATTCCACGCTCACTCGCGAATGAATGAGTAATGAGCCGAGTCAAACGCGCAGCAGACAGACGAACACTCGGGCTCATTAATATAGAGAACTGGCTGAGAAGTGATTCCTCATAGAGGAAACAATTGCCCACGAAGATATAAGATGCCCGATATAAAGAGGCTGAGACAAAATCATACGAGAATAAAAGGAAGTTATAAAAGTTGTTAGCAAGTATTAGTGTAGTTTCTTTAGAGGTATTATTCTCCTGCTAATTATTTCCAAAACTTGGTCTTGTAATGTAATGGTCAAACTACGCATCTTAGCGAGAGTTCAAACAGTACAGGCACAAATGATATCGTTGCGGTGTGCGGGGACACGAGATCTACCACAACTCGAGGCACCATCGCCAATGAATACCGACTGAGGTCAACTGTACAGTTATTAATTTACTAATTTGTTGGAATCGTATCCGAACGCCTCGTTATGACTGTTCGCGAGTAGCAATAAAGCATGGTTTCCTGTATTTGCGGCCGTAAATCAAACTCCAGGCATTTACGTAAAATGTACGTTTCCTATGAGTGTTTCTACTAAAAATACCCATAAATCTGCGCATCGTGTTGCTGTTGCACTGCACGGTGGTCGTGCCGTACAGTTCAACACAGGCTGGCTTAATGTGTACGGTGCACGCCACAGACTGCACTGATATGTATGTGATGCGAGCTACAGCAACACATGCGTAAACATAATTGCAACGGGAAAAATTGTAAATGGTCATCGAATCACACACGTATAAGCATATATAGTCAGTCGGTATAACTCGATTTTGGTTTTGTTTTCTGTCTAACAATTTCATGCCTGTCACTGTCATCTGTCATCAAGACAGTGCCGTCCAACGTTACGGGTTCTAATGATTGGTAGATATTCCATTCGGCTGGGATAATAAACGGCAAGCACCTGTATCTACCTCTATAAGCCATATGAACAGCTTCAAACATACGTGACGTTGTATGTTTTGTTGAATGGTTGACAGAACAAAGGGGGCGAGCAACAAGTTCACGACTTGTTCGAATTAAAACTATTTCGACAAACAATGCACATTTAACTTTCAGGTGCATTTAATCAACGTGATCGTGTCTATGTGTTACACACGAAACGCCGGCGCCGGCACGGGCGCCCCGCGGGGGTAGCTCGCACCTCTGGTGGTTACTGTTCCAGGAAACAACTCACTTTTCATTCCCGTATACATACATACATTTTATGAATTTTTGATACCTATATGTAATGCTATTTGCTATTTTGAAGGGTTTATAAAATAAAATAAGCTTTGAAACGAAAACTGGCTTAAAATCAGAAAACACCAGAAAGGAAGTCTAGTTTAGTTATTCGGTGATATTTTTCATTTTTGTCGACCACTTCATGCGCTACACTACAACACAGAGCACACGACACAATCCCACCTTACACTACACTACACTACATAATGATATGTTTGGTTGGGCCTCCGACACGCGGGCGCTTGGGCCGAGGGCGGGCGGCGACTGCCGGGCGGGCGGGCGATATGGGTTAACGATCACGCTTGTTTCCACCGATAACCGGAGGTTGAAGGTTAAGACAAAGCTATTATTTTATCCATAAGAAAAATATTAAAAAATTAAGACTATAAAAGGAAAGAAAATAACTACCCAACAAATGAATAAAATATTATTTTATTTTATCACGGTCCATTCATATATTTATGTTCGTATTATAAAATCGAAAGTAACTCTGTCTGTCTGACAATTATTGCCTTTCCTCGCCTAAACGCCTGCACAGATTATAATTTGACGATGAGTCGATATTCCGGGGAAGGATTACTACCACAAATTTTAATCCCCGGTAAAATGCCTGCAAATCAGCACAATGATGATGATGTTGAATGATAATGAATGATGATCAATGGTTTAAAAATGTAAATATTAAAGCAAAGCGCATAGTTACACTCATTATTAGTACTAATGAGATAAGCACGATGGGGCGCCGACGCCCTTACGGATGTGAAGGGCGAGGGCTCATCGAGAGATAAGCTTCCGCCATTTTCATTAATATCTTTCCATCCGACCTGGGCTCAGCAGCTGTAAGCCATTCACACTGAATTAATTAATTATTTCCATTAGCATGTATTAACAAAGAAAATTACAATCAAATTATAACTAGTATTTACAATTGAAACAATTAAGCTAACTGCAGACTGTTGCAAACAATCTACAGGTAGCTCAACTGATCCATATCAATACCAGTCGGAAGCGTCCCCAAGACGCTGGCTGCATTGCCCCGCTGTATGGCAATGCTGATGCGCTGCGCCAGATATCCGCCAGCTCTCGGGTCACGCGTCGCATCGACCAGACGCTCAGATAACTTTTTAAAAACCCGGAGAGCCTCGGTACCCCACGGACCTAGGGTCTCGACCCCAAAGGGAGCAAATATGTAGGCTCTGTCGAGACCTGCATATTTGCGTCTCTTGAGATCCTCGGCCAAATCTGCCGCCGCACCAGCCCTTACGGATGTCCTCGGAAGATGGGAAGGCGCAAGTGTGTCGACGCATGTAGCGTCCCACACAATGGGCCTCCCCAACTCCCATGGGACTAGTGTCATGCCGTCAGGCCTCTTACCATCGTCACGCAACAGACCATTCGGTTCGAGAATAGCTGGTACGTTAGCGGTGACAAAGGCCCGCCGGATGACGTCGTTAAGGCTTATATTAGCATGTATACCTAATTATTTATTGAAAACTTTATTTCACTTAGGTACCAAGGGCAGGCTTAATGTCGAGGCATTTTCTACGTGATATGCCGACCAAAGACACAATCATGTTTGTACAGGGTGTTAGCGTGCTTATATAAGTTTTTAAAAGAAACACTACTTGGCGCTTCTTCAAAATGTACTCGAGGAAGATTCATGTCTACCTCGCTGATACACAGAGCGATATAAAATAAAGCATTCCACAGTAAAATAACTGTTTGTTGTGTGTATTTGTCAGATTAATAAGTTTCTTTATCTTTTCTTTGTTTGCCGGAGTTCGCTCTTCTAAAGCATTCTATGTAATTTTCTTCGCCGACGTTCCTGTAACCCTACTAAACGCTAAATTAGTTTAAACATGAAATATAATTTGCACCTGCGAGGGTTATTAACAGGCGCATAAGCCTCGTCTGTCCGGGGTACCGTCAGCGCGAAATTAATCTATCAAAAGCCCTTTTCTAAAATTATATGATTACGTATGTAATCAGAATCTGCCCGAGGTAAGTGTACTCGGAAACAATTTCGAGAAGGTGGCCATGTACGACGACGGGTGCTGGATCAATGTGGTCATTGATCATGACTTCGGTTTTATCCAAATTCTTGGCAAGACCGACGCATCGCGAGGCTGTGGCTAGGCCATCCAGCATCCGGCTCAGCTCTTCTAGCGCCATTAAGACTATGTCATCAGCGAATCGCAGGTGCGAGATGTAATCGCCGTTTATGTTAATGCCCTTACTTATCCAGTCCAGCGTCTTAAAAATATCTGTGTGAGTATGACGTCCCACTGTCTCACTCCTCTGCGCAATTGGATGGCGCAATTGGATGGCGCAATTGGACTGCTGGCCCTGTACTTGGACACTCATGGTGGCGGCCTCGTAGAAACATTTCAGCACCTCGATATAACGATAGTCTACTTGGCAACGCTGTAAGGATTTCAGAACAGCCCAGGTTTCGACGGAGTCGAAGGACTTCCCATACTCCACAAAAGGTAGCCACAGGGGCTGGTCTCTTCGGACTTCTGTATAACCTGCCTTACTGTGTGAATGTGGTCTATGGTGCCATATCCTCCTCGGAACCCGGCCTATTCCGGTGACTGGAACTCGTCAAGTCTCCTAGCGAGACGATTCGTGACCACTCGTGAGAACAGCTTATAGACGTGGCTCAGGAGCAGTTTCAATTTTTAAGCTGCCTCAGAGCTAACACGGTCTCGTCTTGACTGATATCTGGCAGTACATTGATATAGCGGCGTGTCAAGGTGCCTCTGTATGAATCGTGGTCGTCTCGTCGTGGAAGAGGTGCCCCTCTTCCACGACGAGACGACCACGATGTGCAGCGTATAAATGCCCATAAAAATCCTCTATCTCGGCGGATATCTCTGGCTTCGACAATACGGTCCTCTTCGTGCGTTTTAAGTGTCGTCAGGTGGCTGCTGCCAAGCTGCTGAGTGAGTACTTTGGATCCTCGGTTTCGCTCTATCGCCTCTTCAATGAGGCGAGTGCATGAGGGATTCTGCTGTTAGGTTAAACAATTTCGAGAAGGAGGCCAAGAGGAGGATTCAGCTAGGTTGGGCAGGGTTCGGGAAACTACGTCGAGTCTTCTCTTCATCCATACCGCAATGCTTGAAAACTAAAGTTATTAACCAGTGCGTCCTACCTGTTATGACCTACGGAGCTGAGACTTTGACACTCACGGTAGGGCTGGTCCACCAGTTCACAGTCGCTCAGCGAGCTATGGAAAGAGCTGTGCTCGGAGTTTCTCTGAAGGATAGGATTCGGAAACGAATACATCCAACAGAGAACCAAAGCTATCTACATAGTTCAGAGAATTAGCAAGCTGAAGTGGCAGTCGGCTGGCCATATCATGCGAAGAACCAACAACCGCTGGGGTAAATGTGTTCTCGAGTGGAGACCGCAACTCGGCAAACGTAGTGTAGATAGCACTCCGGCCAGGTGGGATGACGATCTGCGAAAGACTGCAGGCAGATGCTGGATGCGGCAAGCTGAAGACAAGGCGCTATGGCGCTTATTAGGGAAGGCCTATGTCCAGCTGTGGACTAAGATAGGTTGATGATGATGATGTAGGTAATCATATAATTTTATGTATGTTTGTAGAACATACATAAAATTATATGACTTCTAAGATTGGAAATACATTTTAAAACATCAATTGTGTCGTATCATAACTGTACGCTATTTTAGGTGTTTATTTTCTTTTCAGTGTCTTATAATATTGCTTAAAATATTCATATGAGTTTCCTTCTCACGTGTCTATGACTCCGAGTGTCCCTACTGTTATTTATTCTGTCTGGGGCACAGTGCAGCTAATAAACCGACTCGCAAGGGTTTATTAAATTCAACTACTGATGAACCTCGGCCCGCACTTCGAACTACCTGCACCGGGTTGAACCCCCGTGGTGCTGCAACACATCAATTGTAACCGTCTACACTTTACAAAGCCCCATTTCACGCTGCTGTATACTTACTTTATAATTTAGTTAGACTACTTTGTGATCATTCTAGAAGCGACTAGCTAGCTGTTGTCGCTTGTTGTACAACAAGGGACAACAGCTAGACAACTTTTTGTTTTAATAAAACAATGTTCATAAAATCAACAGTATCGCAGAGAAACTCTTCACCATACATTAGCGCCAGTGCTTCTAGAGTGCATTGCAATAGAAAACATTTTGTAATTTGCTCTGTCAAACAGACATTCTGTTTGGCAATAGTTGGACCGGTGGCGGCAAACACGCCTAACGGAAATGGTAGTGTTGACCGACTACTGTTAGTGTTTACACCCGCGCCCGCCCGCGCCCGCGCCTGCGCCCGCCCTGTCTAGGGATGCATTCATGTCGTTAAACAACATACATTATATACGAAAACCAAACATAACTTGACAGTGTATCGAGTAAGGCCCTAGTAGCTGTCAACTAAAACACAGACAGTAGAGTGTTTGTGGCTGAACATCTCACAAACTAAAACTAGAGCCTGAACACCCGGGTGTTCGGGCTCATGAATAACCCACGATGGATCATCGGTTCATCGGTCGCCACTTGGCGCCTCGGACGCTGCTGATTGAAAGATCAATATTTAATCGGAACTGCACCATTTTGGCTTTTATTTCCAGATATTCGTAATCATTCAATGTGCCTGAACTTGATACTTCATGGGCATTTAATTACTTACCGCGTTCACTGAAAAGTTTCTGCGACCCGGAGAGGCGTGCCTCAGTTATAAGACGTCGGTGGTAAATTCGAGTAATTTCGGAAATATGGATTTGTTTTAGGGTTCCGTAGTATTAAATTAAAATACCAACCTAACCTTACGTCTGAAAATGGTTGAAATGATACATGCTTCAAACTGTGTGCTAATTAGATTTTCTACAAACATTTTATACCTACCATTAGAAAAAATAAATAAATAATGCTGGACAATTCACGCAGCACCATCAAGCCACACGCTGATCTTGTGTTATGGGTCCTATATAACTGATATACTCGAGAATGATCGATCGACAATATCCCATCTTTAAAAGACAGTTTGTAGACGTCTACTTACTACGCTACGAGTGCTACGCCGGGGTCGTAGCCGCGTAGCCCCTCTACGGTGCTACGAGCGCCTACGAGCCTTCTATGAACGCTTATCTACCGTCTACTAGTTTTATTCTTCTTGTATCTTTGCAATAAATAAGCTAATGTATTTATAAGTTGAACATGGAAGATTCTAAATGGTTACCAAATTTTCAATAACTTGTTGCTTTCTGAGGATTTCAAGTATATAAATACATAACGGACCTTATTAAATTTGTAAATATAATATGCAAACACAGCTCTTCAACGGTTCATTAATTACTTTTTTTTAAATTATGGTTATCAGATATCATTTTCCGTGAGTATGCATGAATAAACCGGATTCATTTGGATGTTATAATGTATTAACAATTAAAAATTCAAATTCCTACCTAAACAATTTCCACATGATATTTGTTTCTACAACTAGAAGTTAATTCCTGTAACCGAAAGCAAACAGTATATTTCCTTGGATTCTCATCGCGAGCATTCAATTGAATATTGGTAACGTTGCCATCGCCATAAATACTATCGCTCCCGCATCAAGAATGCATCTCAAACCATCTCACACCTACAAGCAACCACCGACTCTATTGCTTCCGTTTTTTGACTCAAATTCACCTGAAATTTTAACGACGTAATTTTTAAATTGGGGTAGAGGGTTATGAGCTTTGTGACAGTTAGTTTAGGGTTGATTGTTGTGTGAAGGGTGCATAATACAATACTTAAGGATGTAGCGCCTCGGAGGGGCCGGCGCAGAATTATGGATGTACTTATACCAGCGAAGGGGTACCTGCTCGCTGACTTATACCTCCATGGGATGTATCTACAGGGTGCTACTGTAAGGTTGCTGTTGCTCGCAAATGTTTTAAGGGCCGAATACCCTTTGGAACGGTTCACTAAGAGAAGGGAACAAAGGCGTTCTACAACAGTTTATTTGCTATCGAAATAGTTGTGACCGCGACTCGTATTAATTTCGTTAAAAATGTGATCAAATATTGTTCGCTGAATTTGATCAAAACCACAAAACCTGTTTAACTATCATAGTTACATATCATGGTAAGTATTTATCCCATGGTAAGTGTTTATATCATAAAATTTATTATAAAACCTATGATATTTTTGTTTCTCAGTGAAGCTCCAGTAATGTTGTCTATGCTAAATTTATTCCGCGTAGTACATACTTACTATTTGAGCAGTACGTAATAAGAGGCTAACAGTTTGCTAAGGGCCACGCAGGACTCCGCAATGGCGGCCCCAGGGGCAGTGGCGGCGTACCGTGGGTTGGTACCCGGGCGATTTTCTACCAAGCACCTCTCCCCCTGACTGAAATACTGACCGCCTTGGGGATCTAAGCAAGTACTCTTGCTTACCTATGATAAAAGAAATGATAGTAAGCGAAGAGAGCCCCGACAATTTTAAAGAGTTTGTGGTCGTAGCTAATAAAGCTATGAATATAAATAACGGCGAGCGGAGCGTGCTGCGGTATTTTGGAGTTTGGTGAGGTCGGGTTAGCAATAAAGACAAAGAAGCTGAGACGACGACGGCGAGTAGAGAAAGCCGCAGCATTTTTGAGTTTTTTTTTTGCAGATTAACAAAATTGTGTGGTAAATAAGACACCGAAAAAGAAACTAATACAAAATAAATATCGGCGAGTCGAGTGAGCCGCAGGTTTTTTGAAATTGATCAGGCATGCTTAGCAATACAAGCTAATATAAGAATAAGCTAAGAACAATATTTAAAAGTTTTTTTATTGGCGATTAACAACAAAATAGGTGGACAACAGGCTTTCAACTATGTAATTAACGATGAGCGAAGCGAGCTGTAAATTTTTTTATGATGTGGCTGTGCATGTGAGTTGTCATTGTCATCCCAAGAGGTGCCAAGATGGTACCGCTTGGAGCTTGATACCCGGGGCGGACCGCCCCCGCCCTCCTCTCCTTACGGCGTTAGTGCCCAGGGGGCCATAATGAGGTAAACGAGGAATCTTGCACGGTGTCGACGCGAGGTTGATTTTTTCGTAATTAGTTACAAAGCAAATAAGTCTAAGAATAAGGGTTCGTCGGGAACTTGTTACAATGGTAACATCAGCGCAGCGGTCGGAAACAACGTGTGTTGCGGCAAGTGAAGTGATTGATTCATGGTTAATAACAATAACTCGTCTTCAGTATAACATGGTTCAAACTAATAGGTATCTAATAGTTTGATTGTATTTATTTCTTTGACTTTTCTCAGATTGACAGGTGAGAAAAGGAAATTACTCTCACATTTGTTGCAGAATTAGTTTTTTAATTCAAACCTTGGACAGACGGACAGCAGTGGTTCTTTATGGATTCCTTTTTCCTTTTGAGGTACGGAACCCTAAAACTACAAGACCCATCTGTCAATCCCCTTTTCATAGGAACGCGTGGTATCGAGTTGAAATTAACATCAAATACTCAAGTCCGTAACATATTGGAGCCGTGATATAAATCAAACTTCCAAGTCAACGCAATCAAAAGTTACAGGCGTCTATGCCGCATATTTTGAAATTTCCAGGGAAATCACATGCCCACATACCTAATAGGGTACTCCCCGTTGACATAGATCCATAAAATTTGGCATGAAAGCTTATAGCACAAGTAAAGTGAAAATTTAAAAACCGTGAATTTAAAGTTTATTTACAAAAAAAATGTTTATCGACATGGATTAAAACCTAAACGGTACTTCCCATTGACCTAGAATCATTAAATTTGGCGAAGTAAGGTCTTATAAATATACAGAACTTGCGGTGAGCAAGTCCGTTACACACTTGACGATTTATTTGGTAAATAAAATAGACTTTATTGTTGTAAAATCCGTTTTAAAGACATCCCCTTAAGTATGGGGCATGAAGGATCCTGGAAGTTAAAGTTCGTCGAGTGCCCGCGTGTCAGCCGGGAGGGCGCTGCGAAGTCTCAGCTCGCCGCAGCTCTACGCAGGTACGCGGGACATATATTTTAAATTACATCGGTGACGTTGTTTTACAATCAAAAATATAGATTTATCAAGAGACGTGACTAAAACAGTATATCGGTAAAACTGGTTGATAATAGAGGGGAAGGGAAAATTTAATGGAATATTAAATTTTCAATTTGTTCGTCCTTCCCGTCATGACCTACGGAGCTGAGACGCTCAGCGAGCTATGGAAAGAGCTATGCTCGGAGTTTCTCTGAAGGATAGGATTCGTAACGAACACATCCGACAGAGAACCAAAGGTATCGACATAGCTCAAAAAATTAGCAAGCTGAAGCGGCAGTGGGCCAGCCATATCTCGCAATGAACCGACAACCGCTGGAGTAAACGTGTTTTCGAGTGGAGACCGCGACTCGGCAAACGTAGTGTAGGACGCCCTCCAGCCAGGTGGGACGACAACCTGTGAAAGACTGCAGGCAGATGCTGGATGCAGCAAGCTGAAGACAGGGCGCTATGGCGCTCATTAGGGGAGGCCTATGTCCAGCAGCGGACTAATATAGGATGATGATGATGAATGTTCTTAGGCTCAATGTAATAACCGACTTACGTTGGTGTCAAAATAAAATATTTGTCCAGTTTAGAAACATTTCACATGTAAACCTGAAACCAGCTAAGCCTGGTTTCTGCGTGAGAAAGCCCGCGCGCCGCCGGCCTCGCTTGTTTCTGCGTGAGTAAGCCCGCGCGCCGCCGGCCTCGCTTGTTTCTGCGTGAGTAAGCCCGCACGCCGCCGGCCTCGCTTGTTTCTGCGTGAGTAAGCCCGCGCGCCGCCGGCCTCGCTTGTTTCTGCGTGAGTAAGCCCGCGCGCCGCCGGCCTCGCTTGTTTCTGCGTGAGTAAGCCGGCGCGCCGCCGGCCTCGCTTGTATCTGCGTGAGTAAGCCCGCGCGCCGCCGGCCTCGCTTGTTTCTGCGTGAGTAAGCCCGCGCGCCGCCGGCCTCGCTTGTTTCTGCGTGAGTTAGCCCGCGCGCCGCCGGCCTCGCTTGTTTATGCGTGAGTAAGCCCGCGCGCCGCCGGCCTCGCTTGTTTCTGCGTGAGTAAGCCCGCGCGCCGCCGGCCTCGCTTGTTTCTGCGTGAGTAAGCCCGCGCGCCGCCGGCCTCGCTTGTTTCTGCGTGAGTAAGCCCGCGCGCCGCCGGCCTCGCTTGTTTATGCGTGAGTAAGCCCGCGCGCCGCCGGCCTCGCTTGTTTCTGCGTGAGTAAGCCCGCGCGCCGCCGGCCTCACTTGTTTCTGCGTGAGTAAGCCCGCGCGCCGCCGGCCTCGCTTGTTTCTGCGTGAGTAAGCCCGCGCGCCGCCGGCCTCGCTTGTTTCTGCGTGAGTAAGCCCGCGCGCCGCCGGCCTCGCTTGTTTCTGCGTGAGTAAGCCCGCGCGCCGCCGGCCTCGCTTGTTTATGCGTGAGTAAGCCCGCGCGCCGCCGGCCTCGCTTGTTTCTGCGTGAGTAAGCCCGCGCGCCGCCGGCCTCGCTTGTTTCTGCGTGAGTAAGCCCGCGCGCCGCCGGCCTCGCTTGTTTCTGCGTGAGTAAGCCCGCGCGCCGCCGGCCTCGCTTGTTTCTGCGTGAGTAAGCCCGCGCGCCGCCGGCCTCGCTTGTTTCTGCGTGAGTAAGCCCGTGCGCCGCCGGCCTCGCTTGTTTCTGCGTGAGTAAGCCCGCGCGCCGCCAGCCTCGCTTGTTTCTGCGTGAGTAAGCCCGCGCGCCGCCGGCCTCGCTTGTTTCTGCGTGAGTAAGCCCGCGCGCCGCCGGCCTCGCTTGTTTCTGCGTGAGTAAGCCCGCGCGCCGCCGGCCTCGCTTGTTTCTGCGTGAGTAAGCCCGCGCGCCGCCGGCCTCGCTTGTTTCTGCGTGAGTAAGCCCGCGCGCCGCCGGCCTCGCGGATACAAACTCGCTTTTTGTACAGATCATACGTATACCTACGATTGTTCCTATTATTATTAATACTAATCCCGTTACGAACACACATTCGTAACGACAATGTCTGAGCGCTTTCATAACTTCACTGTATCCTTATGTACTCTATTCAAACGAGCATGGGTAATCTTCATCCTCTCCCGTATTGTAAACAAACGGAGCCGAAATAAATAACAAGTGGTTACGCAAGGATTACTTGATAGCAGTCGTGAGCTTATTTTTATTATTTCTGCGCAGACGTGCGCTCTAGTGTGTACTTACATAGGTACATAAATAAACCTTGAGTAATGGAGTGAGATAGATGTACTCGTACCATCTCCGAAGAACCTCCACTTCCCCGGAAAATGTGTTATGTGTATGTGAGGGTGTGTGTGTGTGTGTCTAGCTAGTGTCTCTAGCTAGAGTAACATGCATTGTTAACTAAGTTTTGAGTTCGTAACTAAGAGCAAAAATTATCAAAACCTGAAGCACCTGTTCTAGTTTCTAGACGTTCAGTGAGCCAGTCGCTTAGACTCTGCTTCTTCTTTATTACACGTAACGGGTCCAACGTTGCCTACAACGGACACACAGACATACGGTTGGCGTGGGATTATTAACGCATTCACTGTTCAGCCTTCAACTGCTGCACAACAGCTCCTGATGCCAGACCTACACGTCACGTGCGTCATTGCCATTCAATGTAATAATAGGGTCCCGTTGGCTCCCATTGAGCACCATAATAATTCAATATAAGACTATGAACAAAAGCACCAGTACTGACCTTTCCCGTGCAGCTGCTGCCGGTTCTCGGTGCCCTTGAGGCTCTCGGCGGTGTGCAGCAGCTCGTCCAGCTGTGGTTTCTTCTGCTCCAGCTCACGCAACACGCCCTGCAACACACCCAACAGAGGTTACACCAGCACTCACGCCATCACGGCCTGCCACGCCTCTCAGCACACGCACCATCAACGTAGGAATGAAGGTAACGAGTTGACACAGATGAATTATAACGATTTTATCCTGACAGATGTACGAGCTCTTATTAAAACTTTATACTAAAACTTTTAAAATTATATTTAAAGGAATCACTCGGCTCTCTCAGCTCGGAAGGTGTGTGGCGACGAATTTATATTTATCCGCCTGAGAGCTAAATAAGGTGCTAAGCCTTGGGTAGTCGTAAATGTTCTTTATGAATTTTATATTGAGCTTTCGATTCGTTTCTTTTTGTTCGTTTTATCGTGTTTTGATGGTAAAACACCATGTTATGAAAATATACCTACTCCCTCAATTTATGACGAGATAAAAACAAGACGAACTTGCTGTAAGAGAGGTAGGGTCCCTTACACACCACATACAAACAGCCGGTTTTCAAAGGATTTCATGATGAAAACAGAAGGTTCTTACCATTATATAAATAAGTACGAGATCCTTTCTCTCCAAAATATCCCTGTCTCAAGTTCATCTTAATACCTTTGTGAACCATTAGGTATGTACGAAGATGTACCTTCTAGGTATATACCTATCTATGTATCTAATATGACTGAATCGGCCTATTTGCGCCCGGAACGGATAGTGCGACACTGACCGCGACGCGAGGGAATCGTTTACTTTGTACCTACGTGTAACTTTTTCAATAAACTTTTGAAAGACCAAAGTGATCAGTGATTTTAATTTAGCACTCAATAACTTACTTACTTTAATGCTAATGTACGACACGTCCGTACATTTGGTCCTTCGGCCTAACTAGTTTTATGGTGTGTTTTGTGACTGAGCCAAGCCGCCGATTCGCATTCGCAGTTTCCACTGCGAATGCGAATCGGCGGCTTGGCTTCCCACCAGCGGGTCTCACCAGGTTTGTTGAGAAGGCGCATATTTCGTGGCGGAGAGTCGCTTACGCACTGAAGACTACAAGGTAAGGACATTCAAGTACTATTTGGAGTTCGACGTAAACTACGAGAATCGTCTAAAGAAACTTGGAGAAGAAATAGGTACTGCCCTGTCTTCGTGTCCTGACCTGTACCAGCATACTGGAAACTTCCATTGCGTTACTACTTGTCTACTACTACTAACTAGCACCTATTGAACTATCTTAGGAATAACAAAACTATAAAAATGGATGAACTGTCCAAACAAGCAACTTGTTTTGATTTACTAAAACGTTTATGCTCTAACTACAATAAGAATAGCAGTTCCAGGAAAACTCTAGAATACATAAACAAGCGTATTCAAGCACTTAACGAATATTGGCATGATTTTGACTCGAGAAACGAGCTTCTTCTTCAAATAATAGAGGATATGAGCAAAATTAACTACTTTACTAGCGACGTTTATGGGAAAACTAAAGAACTCTACGAAACTACAAAAGCGAGCATGATGAAAGTATTGGCCTCACTCGAAGACCATGATGTAGGAGAGTCATCGACTATTGATTTCGATCTGTCAGGGATGCTGGAGGAGGACCCTAATACCATCACTGCCAATAACACTACTACGGAGGTGGATGGTTCAATGATAAAGATATTGCAACGCCAAGAATGCAATTTCAAAGCTATGGAACGAGCAATGTCAAAAATTAACATCGACCATATAACTGAAAAATGGGAGTTTGAAGATCACCTGTCCATTTTAAAAGGAAAATGGGACTCCATAGACAACCTACACTGGCAACTGGAAGAAGCTCTGATGGTAAGGAATTTGAATGAAAACTACTCTACTAAATTTGAAAAGATAGAGAATAAATACGAGGTACTGAAGAAACAACTAAACGACAAAATATGGTCCAACAAACACTATGAAAAATCGGCTCCGAAAATCGAGTTACAAGATTTTAACGGCGACTACGCTCGCTGGATTTCATTTAAAAATCTCTTCATGGAAACAATTCACAAAAACCCCACCATCTCGAAAGCGGAAAAAATGCAACATCTAAAAACTAAACTAAAAGGTAAAGCAGAACGCCTTGTACAACATCTCGCCGTTAGTGCCGAAAATTACGACTCGTGCTGCGAGATATTGAACCATCGGTTTGACAACCGCCGTCTCCAATTTACTTCATTCATGAATGCGATGCAACAGCTTCCGATCATTCAAAGCCCTACTGCGGATAACATCAAGAAAATACACGACGTCATTACGGAAAGCCTAAACGGACTAAATAACATGGGCGTGGATATTACGAGCTGGGGCCCGATGATTGTGTATTACATGTCACAAAAATTGGATGCTGCTTCTTACAGCGAATACTGCGTAATTACTAACAGAGATTTACCTAACTTAAATGAATTCCTAACTTTTCTAGAAAACCATTTCATGGCCTTAGAAACAGTTAAAAACAGACAAAGAGACACAAACACTTCCCAGAAACAAGCTGGAAATACGAGTACTACTAAAAGATCAACTTACAATGAAAAACCAAACTACAATAAAAAGTCAACCTTAACTAAGGACAATAAAGACCAAGCAAGATCTTACTTTGCTGCTTATGGAAAATGTCCCTTATGTGACGGGAATCATGTTCTAATGCAATGTACTAAATTCATAGAAATGAATGTATCGCAGCGCATCTGTACCGTCGCAAAACTAAAACTCTGCAAAAACTGCTTGTACGATCATGGAAACAAGGAATGCAACTCAACAAAAACATGCAAAGAGTGTGAGAACAAACACCACACGTTACTGCACCATACTAAAAGGTCACAAGCACCTTCTAAAACTAACACTGAAAAATCTTCTACTTCAGAAGAATCTTCTTCCTGTCTCTCTGCTACAGCTGAGAAAAACACAGAGGTACTACTGACTACTGTCAAAATAAAGGTCAAGGCCAACGATGGCACTTACCAAACTTTTAGAGCACTGCTAGACCAAGGCTCTCAGGTTAACTTGATTTCGGAGAACGCAGCCCAATCACTACGCCTGCCACGAAAAAAGTTCAACGCAACGATATCCGGAGTCGGATCCGTGTCGGGAGAATGTAAAGGACGTGTAAAACTTACCTGCAAATCTATACATACTGACTACACTTTTGGCACTCAAGCTTTGATACTAAAAAAGCTAACAAATGATTTGCCTAACTCAACTTTTTGAAAAGGCTAACTGGCCACATCTTCAAAACTTAAAACTAGGAGACCCTGACTAAAATGTTAGTGGCTCTGTCGACCTACTTCTATCAGCTGGTGTTTATGCTGAGATAATAATGGACGGCGTCTTGAGGAAACCAAAACTCACAAGTCGCCCAACAAACTCAACTTGGGTGGATACTCTGTGGAAAACTGAAAACTTTGCGCTGCCACGCCACCATCATTGACCTCGCAGATATTGCCAAATATTGGGAAAGCGAGGACATTACTCAAAATGAACACAATGTCAACGCCGACGACAAGTGCGAAAAATACTACCAAGAAACAACTACTAGAGCAACTGATGGCAAATATATTGTGAAGATGCCAATGGTCAAAAACTTTGAAGCTGAACTCGGCAACTCAAGGCCAAAAGCAGTCTCACAATTTTTTCAACTAGAAAAAAGACTAACTAAAAACAAAAAACTATCTACTATGTACAAGGACTTTATGGATGAGTACTTACAACTAAGTCACATGAAACAAGCTCAGCAAAATAACGAAGGTCAGCAAGTGCAATGCTACCTACCTCATCATGGGGTCCTACGAGAAAACGCTACAACTACTAAATTGCGAGTAGTATTTAACGCTTCCAGCTCAACTAAAAATGGAAAAAGTTTAAATGCTCTCATGGAAAAAGGGCCTAATCTACAGAAGGACATACAGGCTCTGATCTTAAAGTGGAAAACCTACAAATATGCCTACACTGCAGATATTGAGAAGATGTATAGATGCATATGGCTAGCTGAAGATCAACAGTCGCTGCAAAAAATCATATTCAGACTTAACATGACTCAGCCACTTCAAAATTACACTCTGTGAGTTTGAGTTACGGCACAAAATGCGCCCCGTGGCTAGCTATGCGAACACTTAAGCAACTGGCACTGGATTGCATGCATAAGTATCCAGTAGCCGCCAAAATACTACAAACTCAATTTTACTTGGACGATTTAATCAGCGGCGATAACTCTCTCGAAAATGCCAAAGAAATGCAAAAATCGCTAATCGAACTACTCAAGGAAGGCGGCATGAACCTACGTAAATGGAGTTCGAATAACCCTGACCTACTAAAACAACTGTCAGAAGATCAAATCTCTACCACGCGCACGTTTGACTTCGAAGACGTAAACACAAAGACATTAGGGCTGTCATGGAACCCTAAGTTGGACACTTTCATGTTCAACTGGACATTGGAAGAAAATACGAAGAAACCACTAACAAAAAGAACTCTATTATCTGAGATTTCGCAACTCTACGATCCTATGGGATGGCTCTCTCCAGTTTCTGTGACGGCAAAATTGATTTTTCAACGAGTATGGGAACTAAACCTTGAATGGGACGAAAAACTACCTTACAATATACAAGATGATTGGCTAAAACTAAAAGCTGAAATACATGAACTAAAATCTATCAAAATACATAGATGGATTGGAGGCACGCAGAAAGGCATCGAACTACTAGGATTCTGTGATGCGAGCCAAAAGGCATATTCTTGTGTCATATATACCAGGGTCAAGGACGAAAATGGACAGCTTATACTGAACTTACTTGCAGCGAAGACTAGGGTTGCCCCAATCGCACAAAAACAGAGCCTGCCACGTCTTGAACTGGGTGGCGCCTTACTGTTATCTCAACTGATGCAAAAGGTGAAAAAATCACTTAACGAAAATAACGTGACTATATCGGCTTGGAGTGAATCTAAAGTCGTACTGGCATGGCTGCAGAGGGAACCAACTAAATGGGAAAGATACGTCGAAAATCGAGTACAGAAGATAAGACAAATAATACCATCAAAACAATGGGCTTACATCGAGTCTAAAAATAACCCCGCTGACTGTGCTACTAGAGGAGTGAATCCGAAAAAACTACAAAATTTTGGATTATGGTGGAATGGGCCAGAAATGCTGAAAACTTTCAGCGCAAATCAAGAAACTAAAACTATGAAATGTTTACTTACAACAAACATCGAACGAAAGCAAGAGACAGCCCTAGCCATAACTAAAACAAACGACAACTTGATCGAAAAATTAATAAACAACAACAGTTCTATAATACGAGTGAGGCGAATCGTCGCTTGGATTATGCGCTTTATAACAAAGGCGCGCCCATCGAAACATGATGCAGCTCGTGGCGATAAAGAGATACTACTTAACAACTGCGGAACTACTTGCGTCAAATGAACTGATTGTAAAATTTATGCAAAAAAATTATTTTGAGATGGAATACAACTTACTTTCCTAAAATCAAACATTAACTAACAAGAGCTCTATCTACAAGTTATGTCCTTATCTTGAAAATGGAATTTTAAGAGTTGGGGGCCGCCTTAATAAAACTAACTTGCCACCGGGCATGAAAAATCCTATGATACTGCCTCGAAATGGAAGATTGACTCAACTCGTAATTGAAGAGGCCCACACAGCTACTCTGCATGGTGGGGCAAGGTTGACTCTTGCTTACTTACGTCAACTCTATTGGATTATAGGAGGCAACCAAACCGTGAAAACCCTTCTAAGAAAATGCGTTCGCTGCAACAGATTTAAGCCTACTGACAACTATCAGAAAATGGCTGATCTACCAACTCAAAGAGCCACCCCTTCGCGACCTTTTTCCCATACAAGGGTTGATTTTACAGGCTGTATAGACCTAAAACTGAATAAAGGTAGAGGGGTGAGAACTTCTAAAGGCTACTTAGCTGCTATATTTGTGTGCATGGCAACAAAGGCTGTGCACATTGAACTTGTCTCAGACCTGAGCACCGAAATGTTCATCGCAGCATTTGCAAGAATGTGTGCCAGAAGGGGTACGCCAAAACACATGTACTCAGACTGTGGTACCAATTTCATAGGTGCATCGAGAATACTGAGAAGCGAATACGAACTATGGAAAACTGAGCTCTCACCTGAATTCTTCAATGAAATGGGGAAAATGGAAGTCGAGTGGCATTTTAACGCTCCCGCCTGGCCTACTGCAGGGGGGCTCTGGGAAGCGTCCGTACGATCGATGAAACACCATCTACGTCGCATTTTGGGTGACTAGAAACTAACTTACGAAGAGTTTGCCACGCTGCTTTGTAAAATAGAAGCATGCATGAACTCAAGACCTCTTTGTCCTCTCACTGAAGACCCAGAAGACTACTACAACTACTTGACACCGGGGCACTTTCTAACTGGTAGCCCTACTATGACGCTGCCTCTGTCTAGCTATGA
The DNA here is from genome assembly GCA_963662085.1 of Eupithecia inturbata. Taxonomy (NCBI): domain Eukaryota; kingdom Metazoa; phylum Arthropoda; class Insecta; order Lepidoptera; family Geometridae; genus Eupithecia; species Eupithecia inturbata. Next base: position 343,756 of record OY759196.1, on the reverse strand, counting down.
AGAAGAAAGTAACGTAGATTTACGTCAGAGATGGCAGTTAACTCAACACATGCTAAATCGCTTTTGGAAACTGTGGTCTACAGACTACGTGACCCTAATGCAGACCAGAAGTAAATGGCACAAACCTACTCAAAACTTAACTGAAGGTGACGTCGTGTTGGTGAAGGACGACAACCTGCCACCGGGAAAATGGGCCATGGGGAAAGTCATCCAAGTTCACCCCGGGGAAGATGGGATGGTGAGAGTCACCACCATAAAAACTCAAAAAGGTGTAATGAAGAGGCCCGTTACAAAGTTGGCTAAACTAATAACAAATGAAACAACAAGCTCAAATAGCAAAAACGACGAAGAAGAGCAGCAAACTGGGAACTTACCCCAAAAACGCAGTGGTAAAGGAAGAAATTACATGACTATGTTTATTTACTTTCTAACCATGATAACTTTAATGACTGGATCACACTGCGCCCCAACTTACTCAGAAAGTACCATTCAAAATGCTCAAATAACGAACCTTGGAAACAATCGGCCAATTTATTACGACACTATTGGGAAAGTACAACAGATACACGACGAATGGATTTTACTAACCTTCTACAACCTTACAACCTACTGGCAAACGAAGACTTACAAAACTACATAAACAACATAGCACACCTCTGCGAAGATCTGGATCAGAGATTTTGTGCGAGTACTACACAAAACTTACTAGCTGAACTAGAGCAACTTAACTACTTAAACACCCTACTTTTGTCACCGCATAAACACCTGTCTTACCGGAAAAAACGCGGTCTGATCGACGGAGTTGGATACGTTGCAATCAGCTTATTTGGCGTATTGGATCAGCATTTTGCGGAAAAATACACGAAAGACATCCAAGCTGTACAACAAAATGAACAATACTTATTGGATCTGATGAAAAATCAAACTTCTATAATAGAAATTGAAAATGAGATCATGAAGAAAAACGAAAAGAACGTACAACATCAATTTCAACTAATAAATAAGTACATGAACGACACCAGTGGGAAGCTCTCACAACTTGAGTCGTAAATTGGAACGGTTATGGCTACTAACTACTTTAGCTCAGTATCGCTCACGGCACACTTACTACTATCAAACTTGAAGAACGTTCAAGAAATACTATTCAAAGCCCTCCTGAATGTCTATAAAGGTCACATTGATGTCCATCTACTAACTCCAGTCAACTTGATGCCGAAAACACTAACTTTCCCAGTTGAGAACATTGAAGAAAACATAAAAGATATTTACAAACTACTCTATGTAAAGGCTCGAGTTACGAACAACTACTTCATGTTCGAGATACACATTCCGCTGACGAGTGATGAAGATTTCACGCTATATTGACCAATACCTTTGCCACTGATACTACAAAAAAATGAAACTAAATACGTACAAACATTATCTAAGTATATAGCTGTGAACTTCAGAAAAAATACTTACTTAAGCCTAAGCGAAGATGGGCTGAAAAGATGCATACAAAAAAGCACAGATAATTTTGTATGTATTCTAAATCTTCCAGTGAGAAACTTAGAAAGTAAATATGCACCCCGTGAAGCTAAATTTCTAGGTCACGAAACGACCTCATTATGTACTATGATAAATAAACAATGCCAGCCCGCTTGGATTGAATTACATTCAACTAATGCATGGCTTATGACTTGCTGCGATGACTCATGCATGTTTAAAACTGTATGCGCGGGAGACGTCACATCTTATCAAATAAAAAACTCTGCGCTTGTTACACTAAGACAAGGATGCGTGATGCAGACTAAAGATTTAAGCATATCTTCGCACAACCTCTACCACAGCGATTCCATGGTCAACTTATACCTACCTAAGATACCACAACTTGATAAATCTATTAATGGCATTGTTAACTGGAAAACGCCACAACTCAAACTCATCGATCCCTCTGACGATCACAAGACGGTTGAAACACGGCTACAACAACAGAAGGTAAACGAACTACAGTTACCAGAAGCGATGACAAGCCATGACATACATCATTACGCAATTAGCTACATCTTGGTGATTGCTGCTATCAGCGTCGCTATAGTTTGGATTGCGAGGAAGCGAGGCTGGTTTACCAGAAAGACTACCTCTGCCCCTACTACGATTTGGTTTTATCCTTTTTTGGGTTGGAAATATGTACGAAGACGTACCTTCTAGGTATATACCTATCTACATATGTATCTAATATGACTGAATCGGCCTATTTGCGCCCGGAACGGATAGTGCGACACTGACCGCGACGCGAGGGAATCGTTTACTTTGTACCTACGTGTAACTTTTTCAATAAACTTTTGAAAGACCAAAGTGATCAGTGATTTTAATTTAGCACTCAATAACTTACTTACTTTAATGTACGACACGTCCGTACAAGGTATTATTATTGAGAATATCTTCAAAGTTATTTCCAACAAGACAAGGGAAGGAAGTATTGGAATCGGGATCCGAGTCAGTAATGAGGCCTCCGGCAGGGGCCGCTGAATGCTTCGCTCGGTCAAAAGGCGAATGTGGAGTCCCACTTGTTTACACTTAGGTACTATTTTATATTTTAATGGCTTACGTTACACGTTAACGTTTAAACGAGGCTAGTTCTTCGAACCTTGTGAATATCGATCAAAGAAATGTCGTCTTGTTATGATAGATAGGTAAAACCTTAAGGGTTTGGATGTTGGAGTTGCGACGTGAACGGATCTACGTCAGTCGATCCTATCTATCCCAGGCGGCAGCATCACCTCATAAGTCAGATCACGTATTAAGGTTGTAGCATAAATGGGCCGCACTGCCACCACACTCGTATGTTATCTTTAATTATAATATAGTGACCGCATACAAGAGCGACAGCATTCGGTAAGCGAGTTATCGCAAACTAGCCACTCGTTGGTTTCCACCGCTTACTGCGAGCTTCAAGCCACTCGCTTGAAGCTCCCTGAGCCCCTGGATAACCTAACTTGACAACTAGTAATCTGGGTGGAAAGAATTGTCTGCGGAAATAACTAGTTCACTGGTCGCGTACCGCTCCAGGTGACGAGCTCTCACGACGCTCTATAGCGAGGACCACGTTGGCGCAGCGGGCGAAGGTCAACCTGCGACGCAGGAGGTTGCGGGTTCGATTCCCGCCTCGGGACAAATGTTTGTCCGATCTGCAGATATTTGTTCCGGGTGTTCTGTGTGTTTTTAATGCATAATAAACATTTATATCTATGAACCTATGTTTTGTATTAGGTCCGTAGATATGAAACCGATTTTATTGATTCTCGCTCTCAGAATTTTTTCAACAAAGTAATCAATGAACCTATACAATGGCGAAAGTGCATAGATAATAATGGTACATACTTTGATTGATTAAATAATTTCATAAAAATATATTCGTTTTGCTATTTCCTTATAAAACGGCAACCTAATATTAAGTATATCTATCAGTTAGGTACCCATAACATAACATAACACAAGCTCTGCTTACTTTGGGGATAGATGATGCTGTGTTGAATGTCCAGCATTATTTAATTATCCACGCCGCCGCGTGCTCTTCATTTCAAAACATAATGTTTTTAAGCCTACCTCTTCAGAGTTCAGAGCAATGGAAGAACATTTTGGCACGAAACATGAAGTAAGTGACGTTCGTGAGGGCTGGAGGCGCAGATAAGGGCAGACTGATTAAGGAACGCTCCAGTTGTATCTTAATGAATGTCTGCCGAGCCCGCTAATGACTCCTCATGGCTGGGGCTGCCCGCCCACTGCGACGCGCGTACGTGGTACGCACTACATGACACAGAATCAATCAATAAATAAAGTATTTAGAGTATGAAAAATAAGAAATTAGCTGATTTAGTAGTTTTTAATTTCAAATTATTCGACAAACAGTCTTCCTTCGCGATAGCGTAGTATGAACATAATTGTATTTTATTTTTATAATTTTTATTTAGGTATGAAAGTGTAGACAACATTATAGTCAAATTCAAAGTCAAAGTCAAAAACTCTTTATTTCCATAAATACAATAAATGTATACTTAGAAAAGGTCAAATTCTTAATAATTAAACACTGACACGGAAAGAAAGTGATATTTTTGATTTTAGTCGCTTCGGTATGTAGACGTAAAGAAGCGACGAAAAAACCTTTAGCCTGTTAGTTAGTTGTTATTTTTCAAGTTGGAGCAAATTCCGTCCCACGCTTTTTTATCCTCTAGATAATCTGATATTTTATAGTAGGCCTTTTTACACAGGAAGGTTTTGACAATTTGTTTGAATTTATTTACTGATAATTTTTGCAACTCACTAGGAGTTTTGTTGTAGAAGCGTATACATTGCCCTTTAAAAGATACATTAATTTTGTGTAGTCTAGTTGTGGGCACAGCGAGTTTGTTTATTTCTTGTATTCAAATTATGTACATCGCTATTTTTAGGGAACCGATTGATATTTCTATGAGTGTACAATAGGTTTTTTATAAATATATTGACATGGTACTGTCATTATGTTTATTTCTTTGAATTTATCACGCAGGGATTCTCCGGGACCCATACTATAGATAGCACGAACAGCCTTCTTCTGCAACACAAATACGGTGTTAATATCTGCAGCGTTCCCCTACAGTAGTATACCATAAGACATAATACTATGGAAGTAGCTGAAATAAAGAAGTCTAGATGTATCCACGTCTGTAAGATGACGGATTTTTTTGACAGCATATGCTGCAGAACTAAGTCTCTTCGATAGCTTATCTATGTGTGCGCCCCATTGAAGTTTATTATCTAAGGTGATTCCTAAGAAAACGGTACTTTCTACAATTTTTAACGTTTCTCCTTTTACATTTACATCAGCCTGAACTTGTTTAACATTAGGTAGAATAAATCTAATACATTTCGTTATGGTTCCGTTAAGCAAAAGATTATTGACACTAAACCAATGGACTACTTTTGAGATTGCATTATTCACATCATCAAAATTCGTGTCTTGTCGTTTCATTTTAAAAATTAATGAAGTATCATCAGCAAACAATACTATCTCGTGATTATTCTTAACAAGATGAGGCAGGTCGTTAATATAAATTAAAAATAGGAAAGGGCCGAGGATAGATCCCTGCGGTACACCCATTGTAACTACAGACCCCGAAGACCGTTTCCCATTAATGTCAACTCTTTGTATCCTATTACTCAAATAAGATGTAAGAAGACCCAAAGAGCTGTTCCTTATTCCATAGTGATTTAGTTTACTGATTAAAGTTTCATGGTGTACGCAATCGAATGCTTTTGACAAGTCGCAAAAAATGCCTAATGCATCTTGCGACTTCTCTCAAGCATCAAGAATATGCGTTACTAACTCTACACCGGCATCAGTAGTTAACCTGCCGCGAGTAAACCCGAATTGCTTACTATGTAGCAGGTCATTTCCATTGAAATGCCTAGCATTGATGTAAAATAAGTTTTTCAAAAACTTTGCTGAATGTAGGCAGTACTGATATTGGTTTAAAGTTAAGTTAGTAAGGTCAGACCTACTACCCGATTTAAACAGTGGGATTATTTTACTACATTTCATTAGATCAGGAAATACGCCACAATCAATAGACTCATTAAATATAAAAGCTAGATCTGGTGCAATGATATCAATCAATGGTTTAATAATTCTAACGGAAATTCCCCAGAGATCTGCAGTTTTCTTTATATTTAATAGTTTAAAGGTTTTTTTTTTAATATCTCTTTCATCAACATGATTAAAATTAAATGTATTTTTGCATTTAGGTACATTTCTTATAAGTAATGACTCGGCGATTACTTGAGAAGAGTTTAGACACTTTGTAGTAGAGATTGGAATGTCAGTAAAAAAGTTTTCAAATGCTTGGGCTACTTTAACATCATTTTTGATTGAGCAATCATTAATCTTTAAATTGTAATCATTAATGTAGATGCTGACTTTTCCAGTCTCACTATTTATTATTTTCCAAGTTGACTTTATTACATTTTCACTATTTCTTATTTTTGAGCTAATATAATTTGATTTTGCTATATGACAAACTTTTCTAAACATTTTTGAGTAATTTTTTACTTTTACTTTGAACTCCTGGCTAAAATTGTATTGTTTTTCACTATACAGTTCATACAACTTTTGTCTACTCTTATGTATACCCACTGTATCCCACTCACTAAAGTTAAGTTTTTCTGAGACCATGATCGATTTGGGTGTGAATATTGAATTGAACACGTTGGTGAATTTGTTAAAAAAACTGCAATACGACTCATTTGGGTTGTTATGTGAGTGATAAGGTGATCGTGTAGACTCCCAATCCAATTTAAACCGTTCAAATCGACTTGTGGTCACAGGTATGTATTTTATTTTCTTTTTACAATTATTATTTTTTACTTGAATTTCTAATTGTATTAGTTGACGTAAGTGGTCTGATTTTAAATTGCTTATTATATTTTTACTAACAATTTTTTCATTTTGGCAAACAAATACATTATCTATACATTTTGCTGAGGTTTCAGTTATTCTTGTAGGTTCCATAAATAATGGCCTTAGATTATAAGAATTAAATAAATTAGTCAATCTAGTACTAAGGGAGTAAACTTCTAAAAGGTCAATATTAAAGTCTCCACAAACCATGATAGTTTTATTTGATTTTGAGAGTTTAAATAAAATATGCTCCATAACATTATCAAATATTTCAAAAAAAGCTGATGGTGGGCTGTATACGCTTACTACAATAATTTGCTCCAACTCTACACATGCTACTTCGATGTGGCTTTCAACGGTTAAGCATATTATGTCCTTACGGTCTTTAAATTTCATGAATTTGTTAAGTAATATTAATGAACCTCCACGAATAGCATGTGATCTGCAAAAAGAGCGACCAACCTAGTGGTGACTGAAATTAAACATGAGCTCATAGCTTTTCAGCCAATGTTCTGTTAAGCAGATGATGTCAATATTAAAAGAGTTCATGTACAATTCCAACTCTAATAATTTACTTTCTAATCCTTGAATATTTTGATGCACCAAGTTAGTAAACTTTGCATTTATTTTACAGGTTTGGTTTCTTAGATTCTTTATGTGACCAATATTATTTGACTGTTTAGGGCTAGAGACTTCCTCTGTTGTCGTTTTATCTAATTTAAAGGTTTGGAAGAACTTCCAAGGTCCTGTTTGTAAGTTTATTACAATGCTCAAAAGAAGCATCTTGTATAGCCAAATTTTTGGCTGTAATATTAAAAGTATGTCTGAATAAAGAAACTTTTTATTTTTATTTAAGGGGCTACAATACTATTGACTAATTCAAGATCGTGGTGGATAGCATAAAACTTTAGGAGACCTTTACAAAGAGTCGCAGTACCTCACACCATGTTGCGTAAGTTTTCGTACTATAAATATCTTTATCTCTACGGCGCGGCGGAGGTGCACCCTTGCGCCGCAGTCGGCTTGCACCCTAAGACCTCGTAGTAGTACACCGTTCGACTTGCTCGAGTCGAGCAAGTCGAACGGTGTCTCCAGCTACTGTTCACAGGATGCCAGCGAGTCATGAAACATTAAATCACTGCCAAAGTAACACATATAGGTACATGCCACTGCACAATCAGTTGCATGTTGTCCGAGAAACGGTGAGCCTTGACTTGAGCTCCCGCTCTAGGTTTGTGCTCAACTCTATCAGGTCGCGCAAGGGTCAATAAAACCTGAGCTTTAACAGTAGGTACCTTATACGAAAGCGATTTGTTTTCGGCTGAAAGTCGAAACTGAAATTAGACGTAATTGTTGGGCGTAGTTAACAATGATCCAATTTTGTGAACAAAACAATAGCGCCGGCAAACAGCGCGACGTCCGCTCCCCCCGGCGGTTGGCACGCGAGTGTTCTTTCCCCCGGCGGAGCCACCCTTTAGGGTTACCAACTGGGTATGCTTAAGTGGGTTACTGGATATTCATAATAATAATTTGATCGCCTTAGATGTTGACATCGGCCCTGATGGAGCTAGATCACTGTTAAGGTGGTCTACCCTTTCAATTCCCCCATCGCCTACCTAACCTTAAAATATATCTTCTTATATATTGTAGGGGGTACAAGATTATTTTAAGGAAAACTTCAAGGCATATGTCCCCGAGATTCAATCTATCTGCTTGTAAAAATTCATCCGTACAGCAGTTGAGACGTGACAAGGTGACAGACAGCCACGTAGCCAGACAGACAGACAGCAAAACAAATTATTTCGCATTTATAACATTAGGTAGGTACCTAAGGATTACAATTAGTATGGAGTATGGCCGGATTCTTGGTAGAAAACCATGATATTTTCGAGGAGAACGCGCCAGGGTTCTCCTCGAATAGACGGAATTAGATATTCTTTAAACCAATAATAAACCACAAACCTCCATACAGAAACTATCAGATCATTCGCTATGTTTTCGCTGATGCATTGTGGCACGAATGAAATATCAATGTTTGATACTTATTACTTATTGTTTTTTATGCACCATAGCATAAAAAACTGGCGAGTGGCGACATTAGTCACAATAACACTTAGCTGGCAACTCCTCCTTATCGATTCCCCTCAACAAAGACCACCTTAACGCGAGCTCCCCTGCCCCGCGCGCCACACACTGCGCTGGACAAAAGGGATAGTGACGTTACGAGGCGAGAGGTCACGGTACGCTGGTCGACTGAACAGGTAGAGCGGTTCTCCATTTTTGTATCAGAAAAGTCCATAGAGATCCCTTGCACACTCTTGTGCATAATGAATGACTTTTATTTTGAGCTATAAACTAAATCATTCAACTCTTTAGATTGGGATTTCGTTGAATTACTGCTGAACTCTAAATTGTTATTGGGTTTATATTTTTGACTAGTTTCTACTCTCGACTTCGCACGCGTTGTTTCTATGAAAACGTTTAAAAGTTTGTATCCCACTAATTTATGGTATTTATTTATTTATTTCTTCATATCGTCGCAGGCGGGCGAAGGTCCGCCTGCGACGCAGAAGGTTGCGGGTTCGATTCCCGCCTTGGGACAAATGTTTGTACGATCTGCAAATATTTGTTCCGGGTGTTCTGGATATTTTCTATATATTATAAAAAATATCTATCTATGTTATGTATTATATAAGTATATCAATCATCTAGTACCATAACACAAGCTCTGCTTACTTTGGGGCTAGATGCTGCTGTGTGGATTGTCCAGCATTGTTATATTATTATTCACTTCATTTATTTTAAATCTCGTTATAAAATACATTTTTTTACTATAGAAAATAAAATATTATTAAACTATTCTACAGTAAAAAATATATCAAAACGGTGAATCACCGGCCGCGAAGCTAGCCTTAAGCGGCCGGTGACTAGGGCTGCAGAGAGAGGAACTTCCTGACGATGCGCGCCGAGTCCAGGAGTACCGCCTTTTGAATCTGACCCTTGATCCAACTTCCTAGCGAGAGTCTCTTGAGATGTTGATCGAGGCTCTTCGCTATTACGCCGTTAACTGAAACGACTATCGGGACGACGGTCGCTGAATCAACATCCCACATGCTGACAACCTCGTTGGCCAAGTCAAGATATTTGCTAAGTTTATCTTTCTCAGCTTTAACGAGGTTAACATCATGTGGTATGGTGACATCAGCGAGCACCGCCCTCCGTTCTAACCGATCTATCAGTACAATATCAGGCTTATTCGCAAGAATAGTCCTGTCTGTAATGATAGATCGGTCCCAATAGAGCGTGGCACGGCCATTTTCGAGAACTGGCGCCGGTGTGTACTTATAGTACGGAACTTCAGGGCCAGTAAGGCCATATCGGAGAGCAAGTTGCTGGTGTATAATTTTGGCTACTTGGTAATTGTGTCTGTGCAAGTACTGAGAGTTAGCAAGGTGCGAACAACCCGAAAGTATATGACGAAGGGTCTCCCCAGGAAGATGACACGCTCGACAAATATCGATCGTGCCATCTTTCATTATATACTTTCGGTAATTGTTCGTCTTTACCACCTCAGCCATAATTGCACAGACCAAACCTTCGGTTTCCCCAAAGAGGTCACCGAAGCGTAGCCAGTTTACGGAGCTTAGGAGATCTACATCAGGTCCTGTGAGGACCTTGTAGAATCTCCCATGCAGCTCTTTGCTCTCCCATATAGCTTTCCTGTCCTGAATGCTCATCACCTTAAGTTTGCGCCAGTTCTCGTTAGCTAAGGAGAGAGGAGTAAGGTTCTTATCAACTGCAACCACATCACGAAGTATCTGGTATTCGGTTTGATGAAAATGATTTCTGAGATTGCATACCTCACGGTTGTGTAGGGTTTTGGCGTTTAAAAAGCCTCGACCACCACATTTCCGCGGGATATACAATCTCATTACCGAAGCTCGGGGGTGTCGCATGCGATGAGTGGTTAAAAATTGACGAACCTTACAGTCCAAGGCGTCTAGTTCAGTCTGAGTCCATCTTAATATGCCAAAGGTATAAATGAGTAATGGCATTACCCAGCCGTTGAAGGCACGCACCTTGTTGCTACCTGACAAAAGGCTATTTAGCACTTTTGTGAGGCGACAAAAGAAGCGCTCCTTCACCGACTGCTTTATGTCCCCGTCTACTATACCCAACGCTTCTGGCATACCAAGATATTTGTAGGTTTCACCCTCTGAGAGATATTTGAGGGACATTCTCTCTGAAAGTTGTAAATTATTAGAATTCACAACTTTCCCTCGCTGTATTTGTATGACCGCACATTTATCAACGCCGAACTCCATGTTAATAGCACTACTGAATATCTGTGTGATATTCAGAAGCGCCATTAACTGTGTTTTATTCGACGCAAATAGTTTGAGGTCATCCATATACAACAAGTGAGAAATGACCTCACCATCTCTCCGAAGGCGATAGCCTATTCCTGAATCTTTCAGTAGAGTACTGAGTGGATTCAGAGCTAGGCAAAACCACAAGGGACTCAGACTGTCGCCCTGGAATATACCCCTCTTTATTCTTATCAGATCATTGGTGGTTGTTGGATCCAATCGGCTCCCTGGATGACGAAGAACAGTGGTCCACTGCCTCATACATGATCCCAAGAATGATCTTAGAGTAGTATCTACTTTATACAACTCTAAGACCCTCTCAAGCCAAGTATGAGGCACCGAATCATAAGCCTTCTTATAGTCTATCCATGCAGCCGACAAGTTCCCTCTGCCACGTTTGACCTGTTGACTAATGGCCATGTCAATGAGGAGGAGTTCCTTTGTACCACGGGACCCAACCCTGCATCCATTCTGAGAAGGTGCCAAAATTTTGTTTGTAACAATATGCGTGTTAATTTTTGTGGTCAGAATGGATGTAAGCAGCTTGTAGATGGTGGGTAAGCATGTTATGGGTCTATAATTCTTTGGTTCCGCAGTACTACCAGACTTATGGAGCAGGAAAGTTACACCTTTCGTCATAAAATGTGGGAGGGACCCGATCTCAATTGCTTCTTGGAATTGTGCGGTCAGAACCGAGTGTGAGCATCGAAACCATTTTAGCCAAAAGTTATGCAATCCGTCGGGCCAGGACTTTTCCAGTTTCGGGCCGAGCGGATTGCATTACTTACATCTAATGGAGAGATGTTGATAGCTTCCATAGTTTCGATGTTTTCACACTCAGCACTTACCGCATTCATCCAGTCCGCTTCGTCCGCTTCCGTGTGCTCGACTGGCATGGACCAGATGCTTTGCCAAAAAATTTTTCCGGTTTCGGCATCCGGTACCAGACCGTCGGACACACGTAGATCGGGTTTCTCCCAGTCGCGGTAAACTTTCCTTTGGTCACTTTGAAATATGCGATTCTGCCAAAATCTGTCAACTCGCTTTTTATACCTCCTTATTCGACTTGCCCACGCATAGACTTTTTGCTTTAGGTAGTCTATGCGCTCTGTGACGCAGGCTAAATAGTCCCGAGGTTGAGTTTCAGTTCCGCCAAAAGCCTGTGTCACAAAGCGCATAACCCTCGGTCTATGGTTGCCCTCCCTAAAGCAAATTAGCTTAGCTATGAGGGTCCTGAACCTACTGATACGCCTCTCTATTCTCTGCTGCCAAGTAGGAGTACTGCTAGCCTGGCGCGGAGCACGGTCATAGTCAGGAAACTTTACCCGCGCAACGTGGCAAGCCGCAATAGCCCCACAGTAGAGAATAGAGTGCGTATCAGATATATATATTATTATTATTATTATATTATGTTGCATACATTTGTCAGGATCAGGACTTTATTGACCATATGTAGGAATACACACAATATGTACTCATTTAGGGTGTTGCATTGGGAGACGGTCAGATACGTTATATAACACTAATTTAATAAAATGGTATGAAAGATAAGTATGTCAAATATAATTAAAAATAATGAAAGATATCAATTACAAGTCACCAAAAGTATCACTTAAAAAATCTCTTAGTTCGTAGTAGCATTTATCCAAGAGCATCTCTTTTAATCTAATTTCAAAAATATTATTATTTCCTTGGGCTTTTTAATCTTGTCTGGAATTGTATACATACATATATATGTATGTTATAAAAAGTCCAGTCCAGTCTTTTATTCCAGGTCTCGACTATCTGCAAAATTAAATTTTGATCTATTCAGTAGTTTTGGTGGAAGAAGTAACAAACATAGTACATACATCCATTTATAATATAAATGTGATGTTTGGTGTATGTAATGCGTAATAAATGGACAACCAACGTCTGAAGAAACAAACTTTTTACTTATTTTTATCCGTTTCGCTTGTAACATTAAAGCTTGTCTCATGTTAGTTGGCAGTAGTATAACTACAGTACCTACGACATGACATGACAGTCACGAGACAGACGACACTAGGGTAAGTACCACAGGTAGGTACCACGAAAAAAAAACAAATAAAAACAAATGAAAATGAAAGTTTAAGTAAGGTAGGTACAAATTGTGATGTCGAAATTTTAAAAGAGACCTACAAGGTCAAGTGTGGTATTAAGTGAAAGGTATTAGCTTGTACATTTCAAAACATTTTTTTAAATTTCTATAAGTTTCATTCTTTTTGAAATTTATGAGAAAAGTCGAAAAGTCTGGAAGTAGAACACTTTTGGAAAAACTTGACGGATCTTGTTTTATAATAATACTTCATTTCTTCAGCTAATTCGGCCTTTATTTCCATTGCTTTATCAGTATTTTCTGCTAACTGGACCATAAAATAGCGCTTTGTTCCCGTCGTTTTGCAGAGGGCGGGTATTGGTTCCCGCCGCTTTCCGAAACGTTACTCGGAAGTAATTTGTTTTTAAAAGTCGTTGAAGTAATCTAAGCAAAGTGATCGTAAAAGAGCATAGAAGGAGGACTGAAGGCTTCATTGCACTTTTACGTTACCGAAAAATAGGCCAGGTACCTATACTCAACAACCTATAAGTATACTTCCATGCACGTCAAAAATTCTCTAAACAGTCGTTTGTAATCAGTTAACCGAGTATCTTGAAAAGAATGAGTTATTGCCCGACGCAGAGTCAGGGTTTATAAAGGGTTGTAGTACTACCACTGTTCTTCTGGACATTACTGGCAGTATACTTAGTGCATAGGATGATGGGTTGATTACTCTGCTAGTTCTTCTCGATTTTTCTAGAACGTTTGATTCGATAAACATCATCCTGTTACTTTCTAAACTGAGCTATTTTGGCTTCAGCGCCAGCGCTGTCAGATGATTTTATAGCTATCTGAGCGGACGCCGTCAGCATGTAAAAATACACAATTTTGACGGATCTTTCGTCTCTGATGACGTATCTATTGCGCGAGGCGTGCCCCAAGGTTCAATTTTAGTACCTACCTCTACTGTTTATATGTACTCTGCGGACATTTCTCGCTGCATAGAGCACTGTAGATATCATGTATACGCTGATGACGAGCAACTCTACATCTCGTTTAGGACAGAAGATGCAAGGACAGCTATTTATAAGCTTAATGAGGACTTTGCTAAGATAGCAGATTGGGCAGGCTGGAATAGTTTGGTACTCAATCCATTAAAAACGAAATACTTAGTTATTGGTACCAAACACAAACTAAATACCTTTAATCCCCTGTTAGCCATTTCTCTGATGGGAGAGCCTGTTGAGCGAGTCCATGAAGCGAGTAACCTAGGCATCTTGTTTGATTCGAACTTCAGGTTCGAGCGTCACATTACTGAATCCGTCAAATCTCGTTTTTATAAACTTAAAGTACTATATAATATCAGACCTTATTGAAGGGGAGAGCTGCGTGTTCAGCTCCTCGAGTCCCTGATACGATCTAGACTCAACTACGTAGACACTGTAGCTGTAGACTGCTGGGACGGACACAGCGACTGCTTCAGAGAGTACAAAACGTGTGTGCTCGCTTCTGCTTCAAAATTCCTCCCCGCACTCATGTCACCCCCTTTCTAAACCAAAAATCTATCCTGAGAATGAAAGCACGTCAGAACCTCCACCTCGCTTGCTTATTTTTTGGCGTGATTAAGTACCGTACTCCTAAGTACTTAATCGAGAGACTTAACTGGATGTCAAATACTAGATCTTTGCGCAAATGCTCGAAACAGCTGTCGACACATCGTCATCACTGGGCAGCTTTTAGAGACAGCTTCCGGTACGCCGCAGCAAAGTGCTGGAATAATATTCCACCGCGCATACGGGAACTTTAGTAATTTCAAAATTTTAGGGCTAAAAACGTTATATTTTAGAACACCAGAAAAGTTCTGAAGATCTCCGCAATGACATCTCTATTCTATAGTGCAAAAGCTCGACTCGGGCCTCTTTCACAGATGCTTTCTTACATAGATCACCATCCCGCTAACACCCTTGGATCAGTCTTATTTGTATACCTTGCTCGTTCTCTTTTTTACTGTTGTTGTTTTCATTAACTGTAGTTTTGTATGTTCGTAATAGACTACCTATAACGTAGGTTTACCTTTTCACAATCTCGACTTTCCTGGACAAAACCATTGTAGTTAAACTAAACTTATGTATTTCCAAAAAATAACAAAATCGTGTTAGTGTAGGTGACGGGTCAGTTGGTTTCGTCGGAAGATCAGCGTTGTGGTAACTGTGCCCACCGGCTAGTTATCGCAACAAATGCTGAGCCGGACGCCGTTTTATAGAATTTAAGTTTTATCTTTTAATTAAACAAAGTTTTTATGGTGTTTGTGTACGTACTATGGGTTAAGTTACGATTGAGTTCAAATTGCGCTACAAATATCGACTTCTTATTCTAATATTATTAAAATACCTACATGTACATACATATCTACTCAGATATAGATTATTTCTACAGTAACAAACGAAAACATCATAATTTTTTTTATCCCTCACACCTTCGATGCGGGCGCCTGGCTCGAACGAGCCCAGTGGAGTGCCTCGCGAAGTCGCGAGTGTCTGTCGCTAGCGTGCCGGCTCCGTTACCTAGCAACCGAACCCCTCGCGACCGGCGGCGTGGAGTGGGGAAGGGGTACGGTAGGGACGGGACACTGTCGATAACTTAGATTGGTTAGTTATCGATGAATCGGTCGGCAAATGGAGGTGAAAGGGAAAAGCGAAATAGTAGCACGGCGATAATGTAGGAGGCAATAATTCCAACAAAATACATACATTTTTAGCTTATAAAAACACACAAAGTTACACTATATTACATAGGTTTTAGACTTGTGTAGTGACTTGTTATATTGTTGACTTCGACGGCACGGGATGTTTATTATTTCCGTCATCTCGAGCTAATTCTATTCGGGTTCCACTCCTGGGCAAAAGCTTATTCCCATCCCTTCTCATCATTATCTATTTAAGATAACATAGCTCTTGATTTACCAACAAATTAAATAAACCTTGAACCACTTTCCTCCAGATGACCAGAAATCTATCGATTTGCATCCCGAGATTAATCGCATTCGGTCTATCGCAGTCAGAAGATTTATTTTTGTCTGAAGAAATTATCGACTCTGTCCTTTCTCTAGTTCAGTTCGCGCATGCGCCACCCCCCCCCCCCCCCTGCCTATAAAAGCAGCTGCACAGATGGAGGGAGCGCCTCAGTTCAACACTGAAGTTGAGATGCCCACTATAAACGGTCGAGACAGTTTGGTTGAAATCAAAAACCAAGGTGAGAAAAGAGACAATATTGATTTTGCAATAACAATAAATTCTATCTGCTCGAAAAGAGTTTTCAGTTAAGGTCCTAGGTCAAGACCATAGTAGATCCCCGGGACAAGACGAGACAGTAATTCTGTAGGTTTACGGGACGTATGAAAATCTGGTGAAATATTATTTTGAAAAATGTTTACATCTAACTATAGAGGTAAAGACAGGAATCAACAATACCTACAAAATAAATTAAACAATGAATAAATTATTTCGTTCCTGTTCAAGAAAGAGTCATTGATTAGCCTCAGATTTAATTTCTTTCATCTGAGCGTTTGGCTAATAGCTCGGCCAAAGAATAACCTCTACGTTCTTTTACAATTTACTCAGGCCAAATACCTACTTCTAATAATATGTAGGTGCCTCGGCAACATAATTAATTATCTTAATTATCTACTTCTTAGATTAATTATCGTCATTATTAGGTACCTATCTATTACGTACAAACCACGTGAGCGCCGCGCGCCGCGCCGGACGGCTCCGCGCATTAATTGCAGGGCTCAGGCCCACGCGCGGCACACTAATGCTAACACGTGCGGGGTCCATTCCAAACTCTACCCTATTCCAAACAAACACAATCCAATTCACCTTCAACATTATTTGTTTCAGAACACCGTAGAAGAAAGTTCAACCCTGTTGTAGCTTAATAAGGTCAAGTTCCGAACAGCACGCAGTTATAGAAAAGGAGATAGCGGCACAAAAACAGTCGTAAATAAGATGTGTCGAAATGGTTATAAAATGCGCTGGTAATGTAGTCTCGTGAGTGATAGTCTCATTTGCGCGTAATAAGAACAGCGTGTTTTCAGAATATTAAACATTTTTATAGAAATGGCGCAGTCAAGTTATACTGTGATGTGATGAGACAGAGTTATGTTGTGGGGGTTATACCTACACAGGAGACAGTGGAGGATGATTGGAGACTGGTTGTCGGGCACTACACCACCTACGCTAACTTGACAAATGACTGGGACCATAAGTAATATTATGACATCTACTCAATAGACCCAGGCTCTATAATACATAAATAATATTAAAAAATCACTAAGTATTCATGGAAAATGGTAATCAACATCGAAGCACATGGCAGCACGCATGACTTGTCATCAACTCGTGTTTACAAAAATGCGTTTTAATAGATTACAACAAGGGTGATCTCAGAGAGTGGTGCGAAAACCCTGCCTCGAATGAGTGTGTGACGTCATCTGACGGCAGGTACCGTACCCACACGTGTGGGACCGTGGGACGAAGGGTGGTTGGTTGGGGCTGTACTGTACCTAATGGATTTATAATTGATGATTTACAAACCTCTAAGCTACCACTGTTTATAATTGTTTGCACGAAGATCAATTAATCATAATTGCCTACTTCGTTGTTTTATTTACAAAATCTACCAAAATTCATGTTCTTTCTTTGCTTACAGGTAGGTAGGATAACCTCTTTTCGAGAGTTATAAAAGCTGTGAATATAGCCAGTTAGTAAAACTTCGTAACCTCAGTCAGTAGGATACTTTCCTTGAGACGCTTAGTGTGGATTTAGGAAAATGTGTGTTACTTAGGATTAAACCTTCATAGGCGAGGACTACGTGACTGCGTGGTGGAAGCGGTTACTGTTGTATTATCAAACGAGCTAGTCACCTCCTGCGCGCAAGCAGCGCGAGCAGCAAGAGGGAGAAGTGAGAAAAAGCTGGCAGCTTTGCATTTTACGAAAAATAAAAATCAGAAAAATATAAGTATATCTTGTATTTTGCTCTCGTCTTTATCGCGCCGCTCTCCTGGCGCAGGCGGCGACTAGCTCTTGCGGACTATCATATGATGTCACCAGCTGATGGCACATACCTTCTGCTTGTCGATCTGGTTTCGTATGTCGTCGAGGTCGCCGACTGCGACCGCCTGCGCGCGCAGCATGGCCGCCTCCGCGCCCAGCCAGTCGCGGATCTGCAACCACCAGCACAAGGTTAGGGGCAAAGGACCATCTACATTATTAAAGTGGTAAGTACATAGGTCTATTAACAATTAGCTCAAATAAATAGCAAGCTGTAGTGGCAGTGGGCCGGCCACATCTCGCGAAGAACCGACAACCACTGGGGTAGACGTGTTCTTGAGTGGAGACCGCGACTCGGCAAACACACTACGTTTGCCATCGCGGTCTCTGTGCGTCAGGAACTCCGGACGCCCTCCGGCCAGGTGGAAACTACCTGCGAAAGACTGCAGGCAGATACTGGATGCGGCAAGCTGAAGGCAGAACGCCATGGCGCTCTTATGCCCAGCAGAGGACTAATATAGGCTGATAATGGCAGTCCTATTCCTTTACAATCATCTTAACATTCTCATGGATCCTATGATGTTTTTCTATGATTTCTTTAGTGTAGCTGAACGCTTTATTTATCCAGTGGGCCAGGAGGACTCACAAACAAAAGAGCTTTGCTCTTTATTAGTGTTTTAATAAATTATTTTCCGCAGCTATAAAGCGCCTGAAACCACTTTTGAAATCTGTAATAAATGGGCCTTAGTTATGAAACACTGAGCCGCGGCGCTGCCTTTTTGCTCCTATCAATTCAGATCACATATCTCCCCTTTGTCCCGCTCCACCGGTCGCGGGGAGGGGGGGTAACTACTAAAAACAAACGTCCTCCATCGGAAACCGATCATTGCAAATAAAATATCCTTTGTCGTTATCTTGAGGTTTTTTACCGCAGCACCGCACCGCAGCACCGCACCGCAGCCCCGCACCGCAGCACCGCACCGCAGCTTGTATGATAATTGGATGAATCTTGTATGCATGTACCTAAGTGACTTCGAAGTAAATTTATTTTAATTCGTAACTAGTTTGAGATACGGAAGTATTGAAAATGGGGTGAGTTTCCCCAGTTCCCACTTTCAAAAAAACATACGAGCACAATGACTGGCACCTACCTACTTCTTTCAAGCTGACACGTTCCTACAAAATTTTCTTATTTCAATAGAAGTTTCTGCGGTGGGTCATCTGTGACCGCAATATGGGTCAACGTGGGACCCGACCCGTGTCCAGACCCACGGATACTGATTTAGAGCACGGAGAGGAATGCACGGAACGACATTGTGAAAGAAAATGCTGGGTCCAAAACATCCCAGGCCCCACATACTTCACCCGTTCATACTAAAATCAAGGAAAAACCCAAATCTAATATAAAAACTGTCAGAATCCTGCTCCGATTTACTTTTCTCCTTTACATTTTTGTGGCGGTATTCTATAAGCGAGTATTTATTAAAATCTGGCGGAAACCTCTTAAAAATAGATTATAAATGGATTTCTTCCAGACCTAGGAAAACAAAACAAAAAAGGCAAATGGCAGCCCCCGCCGCAGCCCCCGCCGCAGCCCCCGCCGCAGCCCCCGCTGCAGCCCCCACCACAGTCCCCGCCGCAGCCGCGCCGGCAGCCGAGACATCTTATACTTCAAGAATTCCATTAGCTCCTTGAGCTGCTGGCTTTACTCGCTCCTGAAAATACCTGAGATTTTGTTTTGTTTTGCATTCTGTACAACGTACGACCTTGTAACACGACTCGTAGGGGAGAGAGATGTCACATAATCGGCTTAAAAATAATGGTGTCGTAGAGCTATTTTGTTCTGGAGAACGTTCTCGCTCGTAAAAAGGCTTGTCTGTACTCTGCAGTCTATAGTAAAGTGAGTGCGTGTTGTTTGGTGTATTATGGTATCCATGGAATATTGCAAGCGCTCCACGATCAAACCGCGGTCGGACTCCATGGCCGAGCAGCAGACCGCAGCGCCTGCGAGATTCATAGGAAGTTGGCGATATTCAGCTTTTGGGAATGTTTAAGGGAACAGTCTGTATAAAATATATGATGCAAAAATTTTAATAAAGGTCCATAATGATATTATGCATTGAAAATGGAGTGAGTTGTATTGGCCATTTAATTTTATTGAACACGGGTACATAATTTCAATATTATTTTATGGAGCAGAAGTTCAAAATATGATCTCCAAACAAAATAATATAAAATTCTGTAAAATAAGAGGAGACTTGCGGAGTCGGACCGAGGCATTACTTACACTCCGTCACAGGCTGGCGAAGAGTTAGTGGGGATGGCCCCACTAATTCTACAGTATTATGACTGAAAAGAGAACATTCTATTACCGCTGTTTCTGATTTTACCTTCGAAAGCTTCCAAATCGAAGAATGATCTGCGAATGAAACGCTTTCACTTTCTGTCGGTTCACAAGCTTGCGGAGTCTACATAGGTAGGTACGTGTGGTAGTCACGTGACTTCGCGTGATTTGATCACTCCGTGCGAGGAATTTCCAGGTTATTGTATGACTTGCTGATTGTTGCGTTTTCACGTTGTACTCGGTGTCATTGAGAGGCAACCATCGCTCGGATCTCTAACCTGCTTCCAGTGTTTAGATAGCAGGGCTTATGAAATATTAAGGAATATAAGTAGGTCCTATTTTTATAACGTCACTACGAGCAAATGTATAAAATATTCGTCGTTTCATCCAAATTAATAGCAAAAATACGGCCAAATGAGACCGCAGGTACTCGTCCAGACAGAGCCGTGACGTACTTTTATTACAACAGCGAAAATGGAAAATATAAAAATGTTCATCGGCGAAGTGCGCGTAAAGCAGAATGTGATAACTCGTAAACTGCACGTTTCAGAGGCACTGAGCCGATTGCGCGGAAGGGATGAATGTCGGAGAGGTGTCCCGGGGCCCAACGTGGCCAGAGACCCAATGTCCAACTGAAGAGACCTACGTTATTTGTGCAATGGGCACATAATAAATACTAAAAAACAGTAAATAAACTTCTGTCATAATAAATAGCCTGAGGTCAAGAATACTGACTATTTAGATGATTGCAATGCCATTTCACAAACGGGTTATCAGATTTATAATGGCTTTCACTGGTTGGATACAAACAGAACCGCTCGTTATTGTGCCCAACATTATCGAGTGGGTATTATTTTGCAAATTACGTCGATGAAAATTTATGATTTTATGAAGGTAATAGATCCCTCTCCAATAACTTGGGGGAGAGGATCACCCGATTTAATTAGCTTTCGGTAAACAGGAAGCCATGCAGATATTTCAATCTCACGGACCCTACGAGACCGCGCAAATGCTGGGTTTTTTAGACGAATTCCTCACATTCTTCCACTGGCTTGTTGCTTTGTATAAAGCTTATTACAACCAATTTGTAATATATTCTATACATATGTATGTATAATATTATTCTACATGTTACTGTAGATAGAATTAGTAGATAAACGCTCTCTTTGTCTGCTTCCTCTCATGAGTCCGCGCGGTATTCCTTCGTCACGTACAAAGGGACTCACTCACAATGGCACTAGGTACTGCTTTGCAATGATTTTACAGCATGGAAAAATCTGTTTATTTCTCTCAGTTTTATTTGATAATTGTATATAACTCTAACTTAAAGTCACTTACAACGGTATACCTATTTACCATAATTTGAGTTTTCGAATATATGGTACCTAGTGGAATATATGGTACCTAGTGGAAAAGTTCGTAGCAAAAGACAAATAATTAGGGTAGATCGGTATGTCTGCCAATAAAAACTCAATCGCAGTGCCTTCAATTATTCCGTGATCATGGCGCATGAAACTGTGCCGAAAATTGGAAAATTCAAAACTCAAATATTGGTAAATATCCCGTTGTAAAAGACTTTAGTGTATCCATGATGGATTTAAAAGATTTACTCTAATTTATAAGGAAGAATGGTACATCACTAAGTAGGAACTAATATTATACAGAGGTTCACTAAAAAGAGCATAATTGCATGTCTTTACGTTCGTTGACATCTAAAACTCAACATGCTAATGAAATCTAGAATTTCAGTACATAAGTCTAGCACAGTCCTATACTATCCAGGAGTGTACCATAGCCAGTGCTGCTAACAGGCACCGACCACGACACAATCACTGCACTTGCGCGATTTAACTATCCAACTTCAGCGACGTAATGGCACGACTTTGACTTCGAGATTCTTACTACAAGAGACTCAGCGAGGCAGTTTCACTTTCTACGTAACTTCACTATAGGTAGTTTTACTTCTTAAGTCGATTACTCGAATCAGGTTTTTCATTCAAACTTGTCTATCACAGGATAGACAAGTTTCATTGCCGCCTAGTATTTACCGGTCAAGCGGCAACCGCTTGACCGGTAAATAAGGTAGTAGGGAAGACTAGTGGAGACAAGGAGATAGAGAGAGACTAGTCGAAGCAAGCTAGTAGTGACAAGGTGGTAGAAACTAGTAGAGTCTAGGTAGTAGGGAAGACTAGTGGAGACAAGGAGATAGATAGAGGCTAGTCGAAGCAAGCTAGTAGTGACAAGGTGGTAGAAACTAGTAGAGACTAGGTAGTAGGGAAGACTAGTGGAGACAAGGAGATAGAGAGAGACTAGTCGAAGCAAGCTAGTAGTGACAAGGTGGTAGAAACTAGTAGAGACTAGGTAGTAGGGAAGACTAGTGGAGACAAGCAGATAGAGAGGGACTAGTCGAAGCAAGCTAGTAGTGACAAGGTGATAGAAACTAGTAGAGACTAGGTAGTAGGGAAGACTAGTGGAGACAAGGAAATAGAGAGAGACTAGTCGAAGCAAGCTAGTAGTGACAAGGTGGTAGAAACTAGTAGAGACTAGGTAGTAGGGAAGACTAGTGGAGACAAGGAGATAGAGAGAGACTAGTCGAAGCAAGCTAGTAGTGACAAGGTGGTAGAAACTAGTAGAGACTAGGTAGTAGGGAAGACTAGTGGAGACAAGGAGATAGAGAGAGACTAGTCGAAGCAAGCTAGTAGTGACAAGGTGGTAGAAACTAGTAGAGACTAGGTAGTAGGGAAGACTAGTAGAGACAAGGAGATAGAGAGAGACTAGTCGAAGCAAGCTAGTAGTGACAAAGTGGTAGAAACTAGTAGAGACTAGGTAGTAGGGAAGACTAGTGGAGACAAGGAGATAGAGAGAGACTAGTCGGAGCAAGCTAGTAGTGACAAGGTGGTAGAAACTAGTTGAGACTAGGTAGGTAAGAAAAGTAGAGACAAGATATAAAAATATAAATATAAATAATGCTGGACAATCCACACAGCATCATCTAGGCCCAAAGTAAGCAGAGCTTGTGTTATGGGTACTAGATGACTGATAAACTTAATACAATACATAACATAGATAGATATTTTTTATTATATATAGAAAATACCCAGAACACCCGGAACAAATATTTGCAGATCGTACAAACATTTGTCCCAAGGCGGGAATCGAACCCGCAACCTTCTGCGTCGCAGGCGGACCTTCGCCCGCCGCGCAACATCGGTCGTCAAAGATGGTCAAGACTTGTAGAAACTTGGAAGAGAATCGAAAGGACATATGTAGTTGTAGAGTAAAGTATAATTACCTGCAGCACGGAGGTGTCGAAGTGCGCCAGCAACGCGGCCGGCGACTGCTGCGCTTGCGCCGCGCGCCGCCGCCCCGACGCGCGCGCGCTCCAATCTGAAACAATATGGCGCACATCAGCACAACAGCACACGTCGTTATGGAGCTGTTGAAGATCATCACACTGCATCATCTAGCCTCAAAGAAAGCAGAGCTTGTGCTATTCCTATTACATTCAGATCACCGCGTTAGTGACCCGTTTAAGAGTCGTGAATATACCTATTCAAAAATCATGTTTTGAATTCCCAAACGATCTTTTTCAAGAGACCTGAACAACTACATGCACACAAGACTGAAAATTCACTGTTTCTATATGCCTGTTGTGCTCTACTACCGATCGCCACATGTAGTCAGGGGGTAAACAGATATAAGTAAATGGACCTCATACTACCCCCGCCCCCGTCCCCGTCCCCGTCCCCGTCCCCGTCCCCGGGCCCTGGGCAGGAAGCGAAGCCCGGCAGCCGCATAAAACTCACTCTGAAAGCAGACACGCCAGTTCCGCTGTCATTTTCTACTCGTTTGGTCGATGCGAGCAAACATCACAAAGCTACCGGAGTTACGCCGTTTATTCCGACCAAATGGACAACTGAAAGGTTCATGTTTCTTTTAGGGTACATAGTGGTATTTACTTCGCCCCAATCAGAGTTATTTACTGTTTTTAATTGAGTTAGTTCCGCTAATTGGACCACTGGACGACCCTCGATAATGCCTCCACTTAATGTTCAAACTGGAACTTATTCGTCGGAACTTGTTGAAAGTCAACAAAGTCTGTGTATGGACTTTTAAGTGTTTTAGATTGGCCGAGTCTTTTTTAGTGCGGTGGGTGGCCTCAGACACATTATTCGCTGAGCTGAGACTCTTATCACAATTTATCGCGGCATGCAGCCTGCCTTTAATGCACTTTCAAACTTATTAAAAATGCACGATGTTGGCTGCCGTCTCATGTAAGAAATAGTTTAGGTACAGAATTACAAATGTAGGCACTCTCGTGAATCAACCTTATACTTCCAAGAACTGTTTATAGACTATGTATGTATGTGTAAATATTATGATGGTAAAGTCTTAAGTCCTTATAAAGCTATAAGCAAATCTATCAAAACCAAGCGCGCCGTGAGCTTAGGACGTCTAGAATAATTTTAGAATTTGTTGTTCGATTAAAATTTAGACATCGTTTAGAATCGCCAGACATCTCGCACACTCGTTTGGGCCGAGTCACCAACCGAATCCTAGCGCTAAGCAGAAGCAACCTTCGCATCATGACAAGAGCCCTAACTGGACACTGTCGCCTTAACAAGCACATGTTCAAACTGGGTCTAAGCGACACACAATCCTGCAGATTTTGCGAAGAGGCGGAGGAAACGCCTCTCCACCTGCTAGGAGAGTGCGGAGCACTGATGCAAAAACGTAGCATCCATCTGGGCAAGCACCTGCACAGCCCAGACGAGCTACGAGCCATCACCCCGAAGAAAATCCTGCAGTTCCTAGCAGCTGCAAGGGTTAGTGGCGAACTATGAACGTCGCAGCTTCAGGGCTGAACACTTGAGTGGCGATCACAATAGGCCTTTCATGGCCGCAGTGACACGAAAGCCACCTAAAGCAAATAAAAAAAAATTTAAAAAATTGGGCCGAGTCAGGCGGATCGTTTAAATATCTGATAGTTCTGTGAGAGTGAAGCCAGTAATGACAAGCTGGAATGGTGTCGGCAGGAGTCGTCAACTACTAGTTTAATTAAATTCCTGGAGGACGCGGCAAAAACATCCGGTTCCGACACTAATTCTCTAATAGTCTACATTAGAGAATTAGTGTCGGAAAGGCTTTTCCTGCCAGATGGACTGAGGACTCTACCGCTTGGTTAACTGTTTGGTATTATACTTAACTCGGCAAAATAAACAAGCAATGATGCCAACAAGGCAATCTCTCTCGATAAGGTGAATGTGTAATGCGCCAACAGAATTAACAAGCAAAAGGCGTACTTTAACGTGTTTAAAATGCATCAGATAAGCTCTGATTTTCAACGGCAAAGAAATGCAAATGTTCACTTTTACGCAAAGTCCTGAAGTTAGGCAGTAGCGAATATTTCCGAGAAGTGAAATATGAACTAACTTGTACTGGTAACAAGAGCAACTTGCAAATAATAATAATCGTTTATTGCAAAAATAATCTTTACAAATAATTACATAGCAATTGGCTGACATTACTTATTCAAATAACTAATAACTATGTTAGCCTCTGTTGCCTAAACTAGACTAAAAAGTCTGTAATATAGGCAGCTGTGCTCTCCCTACAATGTCGCAACTATAAAATAATGCTGACGTCCTCAATGATAGAATACAACATTTTTTTTTTTTTTATTTTTGCGATTTGGTTACATAAAGAATAAATGATCTTGATAATGATCTTGTTATAAATATTTTTATAGAAAGATTTACAAAAGATTTTGCGTAATAGATTAAGTCAACATAATTATAATTATTTTATAAACTAAAATTTAAAATTGATATATTAAACTTCAATTAAGTAAATAGTCACTAAAATAACATTAAATAATAAATCTAAAATAACATACTGGTTTTTAAAATAGAAATGGACTATGCGGATAATTACATTATGCTAAGTATTATTTATTAAATGTTCCAATAATGTTCGACTCCGACTCTCCGGGGAGAATACTTCTACATCCCCACTTCCACCGGTACGATACTTAGCTAAGAAAGCGTGCACTCAAGCAAGTAGAGTCGAACTTGCTAGAGAGGTAGGTAGACTAACACCCGATATCAACTTCAAGGACCTGCCTCATACAACAAGTACTTTCCTACTCCAGTCAGTCTGTCTCTACGCAATAAAATACAGAAGCCGTCTAACTAATACAATTGTGTACCTACCTCATTATCGGACAACGCCCTCTCTCGTCCAATTGGATTAAGCAACACTTTACTATACAACTACTTCTAAGTACTCAATAAGAGCTGGGAAAATATAATTTTGTGCAAGCAGGATTACGGAAAAACAACCAAAGTCCGATCGAGGTTCTATAGGAACACTGCATGTGTGCGTAGTGCGGTGTGTGAATGTGAAATGAAGTATGAACCGGCTGGCTGGTGGTAGGAACTAAATTGTAGAGAAGGTATACGAGGAATACAGCTCTCGGTGAAAGGAAACAAACACCAGGCTAAATAAACTATCATAAAAACTAATCAAAACTAATAGAGCTCGTCTGACTTGCAGATCAGTTAATTTAAAGGGAATATTGAATGATTCAACTACTAGCTGGAACAAATAACTGGATAATCCTATTATCCAGTTATTTGTCGCGCTTTCACCGCGGAGTGGTCTGCAGGCTCTTGTTAGTTATCTACCACGGCGCCCACGCCGCAAGCGAGCTCGAATCATAACCGCTAACTAATAACTACCCTAGCCACCAGGAATAGAGTCCAGTTTATCAGAGCAGTGACAGCCGTGTCGAGGAATAGTGATCCGATATTATTGACAGATTATATCGTCCGACATTATACTGTCCGACAATTATACTCGCTTGGAAGACTCTGAACTGAGTGGAAGCGGAGGCGGATTAGGGCAGCGCAAACGAGAAACTTCAGACCAGCGTTTAGCAACGGCTTTTCAACGAGGGACTTTAAGTATAAATAGGTACTCATAATGCAGTAAAAATTTTATTTTGTTTTTGTTTTAGATATCGGCCAACTCCTTAATTTGTAACACGTATATTTAGTAATAAATAATACAATTAAATTAAAAATTTGTTTATTCAGACGTTGTACAGTAATCAATAACATAGTGAAATTTGAGAAGCCTAACTTTAGCGCAACAGGTGATCAATCGATTGTTGTTTTTGAAATTTTCGTAAAAACCCTTGATTTTTATTTTAGTTCTGTCTGCTCCCGGGGGCTTCACACACGCGGTACATAAAACAGAACCCTCAGGGGTAATTCAATTGAATTTATTCATTCCGTTAGAACATTTAGAACGGTCAAACAAATCACCACTTACACTAATTAATTAAGTAAGATTAAAATAATACAATCAAAAAGTTACAAATTCAAATTTAAAAACTACAATAAGAATAAATAATTAACACTTACAATGACAAAGTTTAAAGCAAGACTGAAATTTAGATTCAATAATACAATTAAAAATTACAATCATAAAAACAAATTAAAACTAGTATTTAGCATTGCATTTGTATTGATTGTTGCAAACGTCTGCGTTTCAATTGTAAATACCAGTACTAATTTGTTTTTATTAAAAATGTCATGTTTCAAGTAAAAAGGCAACATTCAAATTAAATAGATCTAATCAAACACATAAATATGAAAAATAGCTGAGTTCTTTTAGATAGTGGCTTCACCGATAAAAGAGCTGAGATCATAATATAAAGGGTGTCTCAGCAAGAACTTGAATTTCGAATTGAGCGCCATTTTCTATTGTCAATTGTTGAGTCAGCCATATTTGGTGTCTGTTTAATGAATAATAATCATAACGTTTATTGAAAAATATTAGAGACTTAAAATTATTACATCGTTGATCCCCAAACTAGGATACACCAGTATCTTGGGGAATTAAAACATAGACATTTACGAAAATGGTGCGTTATAGCTTGGAAGAATGTTTGTTAATAGTGAAAACCCATTATAAAAATGGGGAAATTTTAATGTGACGATTCGCAAATTACGTGACCATTTCGGCGTGCATAATCGACCGTCGTGGCCTATTATCGAGAATTTGATCAAAAAATTTGAGCGGACGTTTTCATTGAAACATGAAAGAGACCTACCCGTCATCGGCCGAAAAGATCTGCGTGAATAGAAAAACTTATCGATAACCATTGACGTCTTAGAAGATAAAGGCTTACCTCCTTGTTCACAATAGTCTGCTAACATAGAATATTGCTATCTCTCACTCTGTCTTCTTCTATTTACATAAGTCAGAGTGAGAAATAACACTGCTTATCAACTGTTTTAAGTTAGCGGACCATTCTGAATATGATTAGAGAGTAAGTAGGCACAAACGAGGAATAGCCAAAAAAATGCGACGAATACGAGTACCTACATCTCATTTTCCTATTCGTGAGCGCTCGTGTGTGTGAAAGCACTAAAGTTACGCGTATATGCTTGTCAACCCACTCATATATTTGTTTTTGCCTTCAAAATCAAGATAATTGTTGAGTGACACTTTCCCTCTGCTGTGACAGCAGCGTGTTTTACCTCTATGACTGACGTGTTAGACTTGGGGTAGACTTGGACCGCTCATAGACCACAAGGGAAAAACTAAGACTCGGTGTAAGTATCATACCATACCTACATTGAAAATTTAAATACACAGATTGGTAGTAACGTCCATAAACAATAAATTATAAACAGAAGAAAATTGTTAATCACAAAAATTTAAGCTCTATACTCTGTTCGCCGAAAAAGCTAATAGGGATATCATAGACTGCACGTTATTGGTCGCAGATAACGAACAAGGGCACGTGCACACTGTGCACGCTGTGTGGCCAAAAGTTAGTCTTATCTGTCTCTTGTGCGGTGCGGACGTGATGTAGTAGAGCCTGGTAAGGATGTTATGGATAGGAACGTAGAAAATATGGCAGAACGTTTTATTATAAGCTTGGAGTATGATTCAGATTCAAGTGAATCAGAAAGTGAATAAATTTGTAAGAATATTTCTGATGTTTTATTTTTTGTACACTACCCTAATTAAATTTTGTAGGTTCACAGTATCATAATAAGTAGGTCAATTATCAATAACCCACTCATCCACAAAACCCCGGGCGAAAAGCTAGTGAATAATGTAAGTAATAGTTTGAAGTGAGCAATCTAAACATAGGTTTACATTTTAAAATAATGGTCACTCCCACTGACCAATCTTAGTCTCTCAGTAGCTAGTAGTCCCGTCCTTTTCACTTTCATACAATTGTGCAAGAGAGCGCGCGCTATATTAGCTTGTCTCCGTGAACAGAGTATAGGTACTAACGAGTGAAATGTTTTCCCGTGTGTTCTTATTTTTCTTAGCTTAAAGCATACAACTGAAGGCATTTCTATTAATGGTTCAGTTAATTTAATTTCTGTTATGATGACTGTTATGTTTTTTGTCGGTGAAGACTTGTGTCCGAGTCGACGACGACGTCCCGTGCAGCACCTACTGAGAGTAAGTGAGTCTCCGGACTTAGTTCAGTCGGACCAAATGCTGTTGTTAGTGCTCTATCTACATACTTTTATAATATAAATGCCGCGAATATGACTGGAGCTGTCATGTCAAAGTGCAACAAATTACTTAAATACATTCGAAAACCATTATCGAGTTTGTAAGAAACCGTACACCGAGAATCTAGGCTTACCTTCTCAGTCTACGTAAGAAACTATTGGATCGTTGTCATACTACGAAAAGAAGTTCCTGTCGATCCTGCAGGGGCGCTGCAAGGCGCTAACTGTGAACTCGAAAACGACCAATGTGTTCGTATGATAATGCGTACAGCGCACTCTGAGGATCACAGTAATATGTGTTACAAACGAGGGGGAGTCCGAATGTCTATACTATATTATATTTTTTTCCAATATTAACGTGGACCACCCTAGTCTGCAGTGTATTTCTGTCAATTTCCCTGACAACTAGTTGTCTGTATTAGCGATCCGAGCAACCTGCCACCACGTGCCACGTGCCTCGTTTGCGCATGACTAGGTTTACTATAGATTGGTACACTGTTGGGATACTCCAGAGGTTTGGAACCAGCACAAGTTCCGGTTCAATAGTTTGTTTGCTGATGTAGTTTCGTTGAGATTAGTAGACAATAGTTATATCGTTGTGCAACATTACAATCGGGCTAATAAGTTACGAACTTGCCAGGATTTCAAATGAGCTTTTGATCCTGAAACATTAAAACTTATTCAATGTTTCAAATATTTATCCTCCATCTGGCAGTTTTAAATAAGCAATCAATAACCTAATATAAAGTGTTCTCAAGTATCCGAGACAAAGGATTAGTCGTACCTAATCCTTTGTCTCGGATACGGGCCGTAGCCCGTCGCGTCGTTCTCAGTCCGCCTGAGAGACGGGCGGATGAACTGCGATCAAAGTTTAGACAGCGGCTAATGCAGCGGCTCAAGCGGACAAGGCGGTAATAGCCGCTCAGCTGTGCCGCTACTGAAGTAAGGAGATACGGGAATTAGACAACGAATGTGAAAGTGTTTCCAAAAATGTTAAGAGGAGGCGCAAATACGTTCAGATCTTTCAGTATTTATAGGTACCTATCTATTACCTCAGGGGAAGCCTATGTCCAGCAGTGGACTAATATATTAGAAACAGACGGGATAATACTAGGTTAAAATCACAACCTGTAAAAACAGCACTAATAAAGTATTGTAGGTGTTGCTATATACGAGTACCTACACTGTACAGAGAACTGAATGTACGAATGTTCAAATTAAAACTAAAAAAAATATGAATTACAAAGTGTCTTGACGAATTTTAAATGATAAATTGTAATTAGCTTTTAAATTTTTTGCATGCCATCTCCCACAGAAATCTTATTGTTCAGATTTCTGTGTCTCTACCTAATTTGCTTACCGTAACCGGTCAAGCATGTTGTCTCACTCTGTTATATTTTTGTCATCTTTTGTACACATGTTTTCTGGGCAATAAATAACTTTGAATCTGTAGATTGATGACGATGAGGTACCTACTGGCTATTGTTCCTCTGGGGTTCAGGTGCAGTGCATAAAACAAAAAGTATACGCAAACTTTTTGAGCGTAAGGTCAGATGAAACAAATATAAATATATAAGTACCATATATCGGACTAAATTGCACAGTCATTCGCGGTTTCTGTCTATAGTTTGTCTTTGCATCGCCATCGTCGCGTTATGGTTTGTATACACGGCGTAATTTGTTCGGCCTGACTGACCCAGCCACAGCCACCCGACCGACCGGCAACAATGATATTGCAATATTATTTTATAATTTTTTTTTAAATTGTTTAATACTCTAATATTTGGGTGCTTTCATAGGTTTGTTTGTATTTGTTTTTCTTTTTTAATCTTTTTCTTTTTTTGTTATCATATCTACAACACGTACCTGGCGATCATATCGTGACCCGATCCCTCTGGTCTTCCAGCGCTGGGTGGACACACCAGTGCGCCCAGCATAATGCTGAGTGAAGGCCATATTTCCTTAAACACTGCTACGCACAAAGTAAATTTATTTTGTAACTTAGGTCGTATAAATTGGCATAGAATTAAGGCTAATTGTGTATAGTAGTTTTAAGGTAAATAAAATATTTTTTAATTTTTTTTCAAGTATTGGACCCGTTGACCGTAAGGCGTAATACAGGGTGTCCTAAATATAAATCGAGCGCTGTGTGGGATTTCACGCTCTGCCACCGCCCGCCGGCGCGGCGGCGGCGGCGCGCAGCCTGTGCCAGCGGCCGTTCGCGCCCTCTCGGGAATGACCACACAGGTAGTATCTACTCTACTTAAGCACAAAAGCCAACAAAAGGACATTCAGCATTACAGAATACGTTTCGCAAAACAGCTAGAACGAAGGTCGCTAGAATTGCAGTTAACCCGCTTACATTTATAATGAAGCTAGCACTAAACCACTTGAGCTAAGTACTAAACCACGTCCCTGTAAGATTCCCTCTCTAATGAATGTAAGCGATATGATATGATAGCTCCCTCCAGACAACGCGCAGGAGCTTCATGATTCTGGTTCAGATCACGTACACGCTTTGAATGACGAAGGAGGGCACATCGCAACTCAAAGTAAATTAAACCTTTTGCGTTTCAATATTAAATCCAGACTGTATCGAAGGGACAGATAAAAATACAGTTTGAAAAGCTAAATCTGGGGAGAAAATGAAAAGAGACAGGTCTATTTGTAGCACCGGGGGGAGCCGGGCGATATGATTTTAATACGAATCGCACTAAAAACCTGTTACCCCTCGCCCTCAGGTGCTATTATCGGCGAACTCCCCTTTACTCTGATGACATTACAATTCGATAGTTGCAACAAAACGCTGCCACTTTGGATGATGAATATTTATATATTTAAATTTATTACGACCCCACCACCTTTCTTTGTGTATGCGCTGCGTCATCCAATTATTCACATATAAAGTATTTTTATATTTTTTATAGTCAACAGACCTTCGTTTGACCACATCTCACCTGATGGAAGTGACGATGTGGCCGGGTGTTTGACCACATCTCACCTGATGGAAGTGACGATGTGGCCGGGTGTTTGACCACATCTCACCTGATGGAAGTGACGATGTGGCCGGGTGTTTGACCACATCTCACCTGATGGAAGTGACGATGTGGCCGGGTGTTTGACCACATCTCACCTGATGGAAGTGACGATGTGGCCGGGTGTTTGCTTTGATCAATACAAAAGTGTTGGGTTAGAGTTAGTTTGTGTCAATTTGGACATTTCGTAAATAATCTACACGTTAACAAAATTCAGGTCTTCATAATGTTACCTTTTTCCCACTTTCCTAGTAATAGCTCGCTGCAAAGTACCCGCCCGCCCGGCGCGCGCCCGTCCGTCTGTTTATACAGACTGCTTCATTACCGCTAGATTGTACTCCACTCGCTTTACTGTGTGCTTTGCACTTACATAAACAAGGAATTAATTACTGCGCCTATTTTAACGCAATGTCCGTAAATTGCTTTTAACAACGCAACGAAATGCATAGTTTTTGTCATCAGCGGGCCTGGGCAAACAAGCGCAAGGCCTTGTTTGAAATGCAAAACATTTTGGATATTAAACATTTAGCAATGAGTAGTTTTTTTTAAATTTGTGATCTTTGTTTGATTGTATTCATGTTTGGTTCGATGTGATGAGCATTCAGAACAGAACAAAGCCCCGCCACCAACTTTGTAACTCAATCGTAGAATAATACAATCGCATTATCCCTTCCAATGTTCCAAACAATGAGCCATTACAAAGCATTTGAATCCTTCAATAGAAACCACCTCCACCGTAATTTGGACCCTGTTATCTGAAACGTATAATGTAGTTTGGTGTGTGCGTACGTGTCGCATTAACACGTTCGTGGCCGGCGCATTAGCGACGGCGGCGCGGGCGGCGGCGGCGGGCCTGGGGGATTAGTGGCCCCCGCCCTCCTCGGCCCTACATGCCTCTGATTACCCGACACATTTCTTACACACCACACATTGTGGACAATCAATAACGTACTCGTATTTATTCAAACGATACAATAAATGATTGGATTTTTTTTTATGTGAGGCAACACCAAACCGTAAACAAACTATATACTTAGGTAATTCTCAGAAAATTTAACTACCTATCGCGAAACTTACAATACGCTTTAGATTAATCTATCCCATGGGTAATAAGGCAGGCCATTAGTGAGCTCCCTCTCCCCGTCGTCGTAGGGAGCCACAAATCCACAATCACACCACACACACGTTACAACAGCAAGAAATATCCAAACTTCGCCATTCCCGCGCCTCTAATCTCGACCTTCGCTATTGTACGCGCGCAAATATCGCTGCCATGTTGTCGGCCATTAATTGTGATGTCATCTGACAACGTCGTTGGCGGGAAAACTTTCACCACTTGTTTTCTAATGTGCCTTTGTTTAATGTGCTTAGAATTATTGAAAGGACTTATATTGTTTCTAATAAGTTCTTAGCCGTAATATTTTTGACGTAATATTGCTCTGAGTTGCAGCAAAATGTTGTACAAACATCGGTTAGGTATTATTTTGAGTTAGCCGTTTCCTTGCTCGTCAATTTCACTAATTCACTAGTTTACTCATTAGACAGTTTCTGAATTCGCCAATCTCACTAAGTAGTCTGTTCAAACAAACAGACAAACAAATGTTTTCATTTCTTTCACAAAGTAAGTACATATACATTATCTTTACAGTATTTTGAAAACTCCTTTTAGGTAAAGAATACTTGTACTAGTTTCGCTTTTCCTTAACTTAGAATATACGAAAAACTTATCACAATAAAACATTTTGGTCAATACAGAAAAAAAAATGAAAAATAAATGTAAAAGTTGAGGGTAGATAAAAGGACTATTGAAAGAAATGAAATGCTTGAGTTGTTCTTGACCAGACATATTTTTCCAAGATAGGTGTCACTCAACTGTATCTATCTCTAAGCGGCAGTAAGGGCGGACAGCATTCCGATGTAATTCCAGCATTATGTAAAGCAGCGCCACTCCGCGTCATGTCCGCAGGCGAGGCACGTCCTCGAGGGGGAACATTATTTTTGCGAATTTTTTAATGTCTTCGCTTTTTTCCTGAATGTTAAATTCCGAAACAAAATTAATGAAACAGAATGAAAGACAGCCCGCTCAAAATACTATAACTTCTAACTGCGCGGCAAATGGAACCACTTCCCTTGAACCGGACGAAACGAAGCGAAGGCGATTACGACAGGTGCGTAAATTACACATTTACTTTGCCGCATCTTTAGACAATTATTATGTCAACAATGTTATCCCCTGGCGCTGTTTTGATGGAGGCCGCAGGTACAAATGAGCCGCTGCGAACGAGACGGGGACGGCGTAATCCGGATAAGACGTTGATATTGGACCACCCGGAGCCCCCCGCCTTCAGCCGTCCTGAGCGCTGCTGAGCCCCACTAATGAACTAATGATCACTGCCCTTTATGTCAACCTTTACAGGGATCTATAGAGGCGACTCGTTGCCCTCTCAACGCATCTGTAGTAGTTCCTACTACAGATGCGTTGACGATTTTTATATAAAAGCATTGGACAGTTCAACTTAAAGCTCAATTTAAATGGAAATTTGGTCACAAAAATAGGTTCCACCCATTTATCAATTAAAGATAGTTCGAGTGTCTGTGTCCCCGATGCACTTGTGTTCCCCAGCGGCGCGGCGGCGGCGCTGCCAGGACTCCAATAGGAGTGATGCCCTCGCGCAGAGCCGCTCTAGTTGCAAAAATATATTAGTTTAGTTAGGACTGAGCGGCCCGCGCGGTGCGCGGTGGCGCATGGCACATGGCGCGGCACCGGTAGTGTAGTCCGCGCTTTACTTTCAATTATATTGCCAATTCTGGCGCAGGTGTGCGCTGCCCTAATTTCATGAAGACGTAGCTTAATGTGGAAGGAACAGTTAAGATAGTTTATAATATCAAAAGTACTTCTGAGAGAGATATCCGAAAACTGGTAGAGTTATCAATTCTACCACTATTTTATTCTATTTTCAATTTTAGGCACTTTGATGAAGCTAAGTAACACAACCAACATTCATAGGAAACTTAATAACAAAATATTCCACTTATCTTTCTTTCCTTTCTTCATGTTATACGAGTCGGAGCATCACAATGACATGGTTGGTAAAGTTATAGTCCTACTGTGACTTTATAAAATCTCTCATATAAAGAGCGAGAGTGGTCCAGCGGGCGCAGCCTGTGGGCCGGACGTGCGTTTCCCGATAGTACCTGTACTTACCTATGCTTAATTAATAAGTACTTAATCATTTATTGCATTCCATAGGTGTACATAGGTATTTATAATCTAATTAAGTATCACTATAGACCCTGCAGTGCAGTGCTGGGCACACAGTATGTATGGAGAGAGGAGGACGACATTTTTAACATGTTAAGTATATTTTATTATTTAGTTTATTTCTTATTTTTCGTTTAAGTATTCGTCAATTGTGTAATATGCTTTTGTGATTAATAAAAGCTTTAATTGTTTTTTAAAAAAAATGTCGTTATTTTCATTTTACAATGCGTCAGGTAGTTTATTTTATAATTTAATTGCCATTACATTGGAGCTCGATGGTGAAGTTTAAGTTTCGAAACTGGTCCTATAAGTTTGTTTTTAAATCGTAAGGAGCGATAGGTTTAGGTTTCTTCCCGAGTTTTATAAAATTCTTTAAGCTTTCTAACGAATTTTAAAAATTTCAAGTATATATATATATATATATATAGGCAGGGCAAGGTATCTTACAATTTTGGAAGTAAGGTTTACGACTGTCTGGTTGATCTATGTGTTTGCTAAGACAGGTACGTACATACGTGTATAAGTTTTGTTTGCTGCGTAGATCATTTTTGCGTACCTACGTGACGTGAAGCCGTACTTGACACGTAGGTACTATCGGGAAACGTAGGATAAGTTTGAATCCCACTCGACTTAGCGAACTTACGTTTTAAGCCGGGATAAGTGATCGTGTGAACGAAGTTTTATAATCAGGCCCCTTGAGGCGGAGCCGATCCGAATTTATTTCTGAAACGATGGAAAATTATTTGTACTGAACTTTGTCGATGTTGGCAGAAGCATCTGGCACAATCAGGTACACCGAGGTTGGGTCACAGCTTCTCTCTGGGCCTAGTCCAAGCTGACTATATATTGTATGTTATTTAAAATATGATCAATGTGATATTATTATGATTGTGGCTGTATAGATAGGTAATTATAACTCAATGGTACACTATCGCATTAGGTATGCCTGTAATGATAGCTGTACTAGTTTATTTGTTTATTTTTAATGAATAAATATGAAAACTAGTACCAACCACAGCAACCGTCTCCACTGTTCCACTAGTTCAGTTAGTTGTGTACCGGCGCCGCGGCGGCCGCGCGGCCGGCAGGTACAGGCAAAGTAAAGTATTAAATAAATGTTTGATTGTTGGTAACCGTCGCATCTGCGTCAGCCGAGCGAAGAACGTAGAGTAAATGGGCTGTAACTCTGTTTTCATTACAGTTTTATTGGAGCACTCGTGTAGTCGCCGTGTCGTGTCTGCGGACGGCTCTATAACGTAACGACTCAGAATGAGTACCTACATAAACGAATCAACATTCATATTTTTATTATTGCCGTAACTTAGCAACGAGTAGTTTTTGTGTGCTTTTGAAAGTTCATCAACCGGATAACAACAAGGAGCAGGTAATAACGCGCCCCTCGCCGGGAATCGAACCCCACCTGCACTGTAGCCCTCGGCTTGTTTATGTTTATTGTTTGCTCGCAGTAGCATTGTGAGTACGAGTAGGTACCCAGTACCCACTGACGAACCCTTCTTTGGAGGCGGTCGCGTCGGGGCGGAATACCCGCGAGACTGTTGTTTGCGATACATCGACACTTCTCACTTATTTCATGATTGTTTTTTATATATCTTGATCATAAACTCATAAGTATCATTTCGTCTCTATCAATTTCTTACACCGTGCCAAGAATAAAGCGTCAGATCTTTAAGAAACACTAACAGAGGTCGTGAATGAATCGCTACTCGTCTTAAGTTACCGACAGAGACATGACCGCCGCCCCTCCTACGGGCATCCCTGACTACCTGCTAGGAGGAGCAGGCAGCAGGCAGCAGGCTGTCCCCCGGGCGTCGTCGGTTACGTCAGGGGGTGGACGCGGGACAGGGGACCATCTCGGGAGACCAGGTTGTGCACGATACGGTAACAAGGGTTCCACGTAGCCTGCGCTCCGCCACGTCACTGTACGTACAGCTAGGTAAGGTGGATAGATGGGTACTCAACTCAACAGACCTTCCTACAACAGCGGCTTCATTTTGTCAAGGTGTGATTGTCACAATGTGAAACCTCCAGTTCATACCTCCCCCACCCCGTACGACACAAGTGAATGTAGCTTTAAAACGGTTTAAATTTCGCCTCGTGTCTCTGCAAACAGCAATTTAACAAAAACACAGCAAACTCATCAACTCAGTTCATGAATTGCTGGTTAAGCTGTGTGTCCACCGAGGCGGCGGACCTGAAACTACATAAACAAAGACATGAGACCAACTTCAGCGATGATTTCTCTTTGCACGGATTTCGTGGAGCTTAATGATAAAAATCACCGTACTGCGTTAATGTTCAAACATTGTGCTTATTGAAGGTTTGTTTATTGAATATTTTGTTGTTAGACGTTAGAATAAACTTAGTTAAGTAGATTCCATGAGAAAGGCTTCAGCCTTCCGGCACGCAGGAATGCCGAGTAACAGCAGCGCGCCTTTACAACTTGAACGTGAAACTAAACTCCGGCCAAATTCCGCAAAGTAGAGCACCTACTCACGATACGCTTGTTTCGAATATGTAGTTAGCAGATGTCAGCACAAAAAGTTTCGTTGGAAAATGTCTAACAAGGACATACCTAGGTAGACATATCATTTAGCATGAATGAGATGATCGACCGTAATTTGGATGCCTATATAATTACGTGTATTTATCATAGAGATCCGGATACTTATCTTCTTTGCGATTCCACTGTGGTAGTTAGACAACGTCGGTGAGTCGTGTGTGTGCGTGTGCGTGTGCGTGTTTGTCTGAGTGTTGTGTGGCTAGAATGCGGTATTGTGTTCTGCGAAGCAGTCACATTTTTGTGTGTCGTAGACATATTGGATTGCGTCCTTTTCATTTGCATGCCTCAGTTCTTATTACCGTTCTGTCGTCGTTTCGGAAATTGAATAAAAATGTACAAACATAAGCCTATTGTATTTCTGTTGGTATAGTAGGTAGGTACCTACCTAACATTTAAAATGTTTTAGAGCAGAACCAGGTCATGTGGACCTGCCCGGACCTAAATCACTTCCGCGGCGCTCACCTTTCTTTTATGGCCTTTTAGCAGACAATGGCCATATTTGTGCCATTCCTGAAATACTCGCGTCCAAAAGGTCCGGTGACGTCACACATAAATTAGTTTTACGGCCAGCGAAGTGTATGCCGTATAACTTAGCAACTACACTTGAGAGCAAAAAAATCGCACATTCATGATTTTTTGACATAACTAAAAAAAAAAACAAAAAATATTATGTTTCTGTAATGCAGATTCATAGTCTATTTTAATACCTATCCAGTGGTATCTGATTTGTCTTTCAATCATTACATAAAAATGCTTTTGTGGATTAATAACAAAAATGCATGTTTAGTAAAAAATTCTTTATTCAAGTATTGGTGTCAAAGTTATGAAATTAAAAGATAAAATTAATTTAAAGTTTGTTATTAATACCGAGTGTTCCCTCCCCTAGCCTGAATCACTGACTCCATCCGTGTTTTCATTGATGTTACTAGACTTTTGATAAAGTCTTGAGGAATAGCCTCCCATTCCTCTGCGATCGCCTGTTGCAGCTCCTGTAGAGTCGATGGAGGAGCATCTCGGCCTCGAACTCTTCTTTTCAGCTCGTCCCATAGATGTTCGATGGGACTAAGGTCTGGGCTTCGAGCTGGCCACTCCATAACGGTCACATCCACCTCTTGAAGGTACTCGATCACTATGCCAGCAGTATGCGGTCTTGCATTATCTTGCATAAACAGAAAGTTTTCGCCGATAAACCCAGCAAAAGGTACGACGTGGCTCTCGAGTACTTCCTCAATGTATCGTATGGAAGTCAATCCTCTTGATTGGCGACCAGTATTCGGTCCGGTGATGAAGGCAAGCTCAGTTTTTGCTTCCATAGACATGCCTCCCCAAAACATGATTGATCCACCGCCATAGGCGACACGTTCTGTTATGCAGCATTGGGCAAATCGTTCTCCCGATCTTCTATACACCTTCCCCCGTCCGTCGTTGCCATGCAAGCACATCCTGCACTCATCAGAGAACAGGACTGCACTCCACTGCTCTTCGGTCCAATTCAAATGGTCTCGAGCGAACTGAAGGCGGGCTTCTCGGTGGGCTGGGGTCAATTTCGGCCCGTTTGCTGGCCTGTGTGCAGTCAGGCCACCTTCTCTCAATCGTCTTCTGACTGTCCACCGGCTAACGTCTACTTCACGAACTTCTTGAAGTCGTTGGCCCAGTTGAACTGCGTTCAAACGACGATTTCTTAAAGATGTCGTTATAAGAAAGCGGTTATCACGCTCTGTTGTAGCACGGGGACGGCCCGATCCTTGTCGCCGTTGGTAGCCACCAGTCTCTTGATACCTCTGGTATACACGCCGAACGGTAAATCGGCTCAAACTCAATTGTCGAGCCACTTGACTTTGCTTAAGCCCCGATTCAACAAGGGCAACCACTTGAGCGGCTACTTCTGGTGTAGTATCCATTTTCGTGTTCCGTTTGAAGCCAATATCAATAGAGAACCTTTCACACTGTACGTTGGTATGCAAATGATGACCATTCCCTCAATATGCACTCTTTTATACCTGCGATAAATCCCGCCGCCGGCCTTACCTGGATCGAGCGACATAAGGGGGTCTATTGTTTTGTTGCTAATGAGTTGTTTTTAAAGGTAAATGTCAACCCTTTATCAGTTCTGCGAATGCCTAGATTATGCACTTTAATTTAATTTGATTTTAATTTGCTGTAAGCTCCAAATAAAAAAAAAATTGAACTTTTAAGTAAAAATGTGCGGATGTGCGATTTTATTGCTCTCAAGTGTATTTCATATAGAATAGAAACTTAGACGCGCGTAAACCGAGCGATCTCTTGTTCTGTTACAGATCATGCAACATCTTAAGATCTTTAGCTCGTGAACACACGTGTGCAATAAATATTTGAGTAAGTAAAGAGTGTCGAATAGTAAGCAGGAAGGCGAGGCGCGCGGCGCTCGCTGCGCCCAGCGCGCGTCAAATGATATCTACAATGTATCTACAAGAAGCTCTAACATTGTA
Organism: Eupithecia inturbata; assembly: GCA_963662085.1. NCBI lineage: Eukaryota > Metazoa > Arthropoda > Insecta > Lepidoptera > Geometridae > Eupithecia > Eupithecia inturbata. Next base: position 302,626 of record OY759196.1, on the reverse strand, counting down.
TCCAGTAAGTTCTGCAATGTAACCGAGAAGTCGTATACAATTCTACAGTAGTTTATTGAGTTTCGCTTCTGTTTGGCTGAACGTGATGCCAGAAGGCACGACCGCTCCTAGTGAAAATAAAATACCGGTTATCGCGCGATAAAGCGCCTCCAAGGGTCCCACGGCCATGGCACATGGATGGCAAGTACAGAAATATTGAAAATAGGAAGTTTTACTAAATCTTAATCAGAAATCATTTATTTACAGGAATGTAGGTACAATAAATAGGTCTTAATAATAAAAAAATAACACTCCAATACATTCTGCTCGTCAGGGCATCAAGAAATAATTCCTTTATTTTTAAAGTAAGTAAAACTGCACAGATTTTTGAAAAATTACTAGCTTTATCTGGTTATCGAACCCACTAAAATCCAAAATATATCACCCTGTATTTTTTGTGGCACCGATCGGTACAGTCAATAGTAAGAATTAAATCTGCCATATACACCTTGCATATTAAATTAAAGAAACACATAACATCTGCTAAAAACTGGGACGAGACGTTTGACTGGGTTGTTTACACTAGTTAGACCATGCTGCTGCAGTGGACTGATGAGACCCCATCAATATTAAATTAATCACTGGTTTTGCCGATCTTTAGATACATTAGACGACCGATGTTGCGCGGCGGGCGAAGGTCCGCCTGCGACGCAGAAGGTTGCGGGTTCGATTCCCGCCTTGGGACAAATGTTTGTACGATCTGCAAATATTTGTTCCGGGTGTTCTGGGTATTTTCTATATATAATAAAAAATATCTATTTATGTTATGTATTGTATTAAGTTTATCAGTCATCTAGTACCCATAACACAAGCTCTGATTACTTTGGAGCTAGATGATGCTGTGTGGATTGTCCAGCATTAGTTATTTATTTATTTATTTTGACAATGACAAGACAGCAATTGCCTTGAAGTAGGTACTAAGATGACTTTCCACCGGTACTAAGACGACTTGCCCAACGGGCGGGGAACAGGACTTGGGGTGCGTGGCTTGCGAAAGTTTTACTTATTTTTAAAAAAAAAAGAGTGTTTTCTTTCTGTAAATCTCCAATATTTCTGGTACTTGCCATCCATGTCCCATGGCTGTGGGACCCCTTGCGTAGGTACAGTACTGTCGGCGACGAAACCCTAATGTAAGGCTGATGTTGTTGTTAGATTAGTTTATTGTTATCTGAAGACATCAATTTGCTTAAGTTTTACGTAACTTGAAATTGTACTTTTTGTTTGTTGATATTTGATAATAAAAATAGTGATACTTGAAAGGTTTAGGTTTCAAACTAAGTTTCCAATTTGAATTATGTAAATCGGTTAATTAGTTTTAAAGATATTTTAAGATTTGTATAAGGAAATATGTTCCGAACTGAGTTTTTGTAAGTTTTTGTTCTAGGAACTTTTTATTACTTGAAAATGTTTAGATGTTATGATTGTATATTAATAAGGCATATTTTTATTAATGTAAAACATAAATTTGTAAGTATTCTGTAAGAGAATAACAAAGAAATAAAGATTTAAAGGTTTCGGCTCAAGTGAAAATGTCAGGAGAATTAGGGTCAAAAGCGCGCAGGCGTCTTGCCGGTAATACGCGGCCATATAAATATAAGCGCATTTTTTACGGTCGCGAAGAGGCAAGAAGTTGTGAAAGAAAATTAATAGGAAGACAGCAAGTACTAGCAGGGACACCTAGGACCAGCCGAAACCTGAAACTTCAAGATTTATCCTGCCTTTCATTTCTTCGAAGTCGAGGTCGTCCCCCCCCCCCCCCCCCACAGGAAGGAAGATCAGGTCATCCTACTACAGCTTCAAACGCATTCAGGGGTGCGTGGCGGCCGGCGTCTACCAGCTACAGAAGGGGAAAGGAACGCACGTCGAACCCAAGTTGGGATACTGTCCCAGGGCGAACCAGGTCATCCAAGTTACCGTCCGCAACAAATACAATATAATTATATACGATAGGATACACTATGAAGCTTAGCTTAGCTTAGCTTCGAGACACCTGCCGTGGATTTAGCTCAGCTTACAAGTCTAGTAATATTTGTGTACCTATCGTTCATTCTTTAACACTGGAGGTTACTAGGGACTAAAAACGCTTTAACGTGACTTTTTGCATTGATAAAGGTTATGATCCGGAGAGTGAAAAAGCCTACCCACTTGTGATCCGGAGCACGTCGCAAGCCGCGAGGAACAACTTCGGGTACTTTCCTTTAGGAGCAGCTGTACTTTGGGTAGGCAGCGGTAGGTAGGGCAAATCGTATGATTCCAACTGAAACTTTAGCAACATATTTATGCGTTGGTATGTGTGTTATTTGTCCGTGTGGTTGTTCGTCTGTGCGGACGCACGCCCGCGACTCACCGCGACGCGATCTCATTAGCGAAGTCTCGCACAGCTCATAATTTTTTAATTAATCTCATGGATTTGTTTTTTTTACAAGCAATTTTACCTACAAGGTGTAGATTGGACTCGACTTCCTGTAATCACTTCCATGGACAAATACAATTAATAATGTTAAGTTATAAAGTGATATCTCTATTCTAATATTTCCTTCGAAATCTGTCCGGCATTTCAAAACAATGGTGGAATAAAAACTGCGGTACACACATGAGCCCTGAAAACATTACTCTCCTCTTTTGGGCAGTCGTGTAAAACAACTGAGGGCAAGTTTTATAAGTGCAATGATCTAGCTGCCACATGATGACAGCGGACATCACATCTCAGTCTCAATCAGCTAACAGAATATCGACTAAGTATCTTATGATCACAAAGAAAAATATCCTACTGGAAACAGCCTAGTAATAAATCACAGAATCCAATTTCGGCGCGAAATAACAAGTTCCTCCAAGACAATTCCCATTGTAAGCCCCTCGTACCGCGGCAGTATTACCTTCGAAGAAATAAGCCCTTAAATTTAATAACCTTATAATAAGCTACCGTTACTTATTTACCCCGGAACAAATCTCATTCGGGGCGAGACGCGCAGCACGATAAATAATAAGATAATAGTGAGGGGGAGCATCGACTGGCGATCTTTTTGACGCGCGGACGAATGAACCACTGAGTGCGGGCCGCCCGCGCCGCGGGCATGAAATTACTTTTATACTCGTACTACGTGCTCAGAAAGTGACTTATTCCTTTTCCAAACTTGAGCTAGAAAGTACGTCATTGCAGGCGTACTAGAATGCGGGTCGAAAAACTATGGAAATCCATTTGTAACGTGATTTTTTGTTATTTTGCTGAAATTTCAGCCTTTAGCTACAGTTATTTTCATTATAGGTTGAACTACAAAAAGTTTTTACTCCGAGTCCGCCATATGATATCGGCCTCTTCCATACTCAGAACAGTAATTCAAAAAAAAGAATTAAGAGACTGAGGCATTCGCGAATTTCTTCGAAATTTACATTTGAGTTAGGTAATTTTATTAATTGTACAGAATTTCGTCGAGTCATAGTGAAGATTTTACGACACCGCCAGTAATAATAGAAACTGCTCAAGCAGTGATTGAGAACTATTACCCGAGAAATCCAGAAATAGATACAACAAGACTTATAAAGATTTGTGTATTGGAAAAAGGAGAAGAGTGCAACTTCGTTTTCGGTGTTTTATTTTCCTCGTAGGAGTAGTTTATAACACTACGTATCACTCAGAAGTACGATTCCTACCTAGAGTATTTAAAGGCTCTCGGCTGCGCCTCGGATCTCAAATGACGCACTCGATAGGGATCAGTCACTTTATTACCTCGGTGAACAATGTACTATTATATCTCTTGCAATTGATTTACCAACCTTACATGTGTATTTGCTAAATATTTTTAATCTTAAGAACGTTCTTTGCATAGATAGCTACTATAATTTCCCGTTCCGGTTCAAAAATTTCCCCACCGTATGTGAAATCAGAAAGGGTAGTAGAGTACATAATGACAAACGGTGCGTTCGTAAGGACATGTCTCGGAGATGAGTAATGGTGTGCGTCTGACGAAGCACTCCGCGGCGCTCCGCACGTCTGCGAGACGCCGCTGCTATCTCTCAGAAAACCGCGGAAGTAAAAACTGTTGCTGCCAGTGATATGATAACACTCTTTTGTATTGTACATCTGTAGTGAACATGTTTTGTAGTGAACACCTCGATAGACAAGTTTAGTACGAAGAAGCAACCTCTACAGCCGTGTTAATAAAGTAGAACCTAATGAAACTTTTTCCGATCGGATCCGGTTCGTGTCTGTAGTGATTACAACAATGTACTCGTACATAAACAAACATAACCTTCAAAGCCGGCGTCGGCGCCTCCTCCTCCTCCGGGGACTCAGTGCTGTGAGTTCCCAGACACAAGCATTGGCAGTCATGTGTTTGAGCGACACAGGTTTAGTTCGTTAGTTCACTACAGTAGAACGTCACTATTCACAGACACTCGACGCGAGTGCAACGCACGTAAGCACGCGGCACGTGGCGGTGGAGCGAGTCGCGCGCCCCGCGGCCGCCCAGCGAGCACTGCCGCCCGCCCTAGCCGCCCAAACGAGAGCGAAAACATCCCCTACGGTCTTCCATCCCCCTTCTACGTGTTTGCTTGCGTATTTCCGTCTCCGGGTGACCTTTCCCAGTGAATGTGCTGGTTTCATTGAAGCCTGTCCCTACTAAAGGAAGTGAGCGGATGCTTCGGTTCACGGCTGCACGCCGCGCCGATAACGACACCGCAAAACATATACTTACATTTTAAATAATGTAACTAATCTTATATTTTCTTAAAGTAGGAGAACCGTAAAACTTGTCATGATGATAAGCCCACATGGCTTTCCATTGGATTTTATAGAACAGTGAAATATGGATGAACGTAATTTTTAGGGTTCCGAGATAGGTTTAGACACCCTTATGGTTTCGCTTTGTCTGTCCTTTTTTACATCTTTATTATATCTCAGTAACTACACCAGCTATTAATTTGAAATTTAAAATAATAGTGCCATTTCGAGCGCCAGTAAAGAAAAGAAAAAAATTATGAAAAAAAAAAAATTTTAGTACAAATTGTGATTTTAAATTCCAGTAGACTACAATACTTTTCGAAATATTTTGAAAAAGTCGAAAAAATTATCATTAACACTCCGAAGTTTGCAAACCGATCCATCTGAAATGTAGGCACCTTCTCAAATAACAAAGTCTCTAACCGGTACCTATAGTACATTTTTATAACCTTGACACACGTTCGAAACCCTCGGCACGCGAGTCACATTCGCACTTGACGGATGTTGTTTAAATATGATGCAATTAACGCTACTGCTGTCAAAGATATCGTCAGCCCGCGCGCTGTCGTCAAGGGTCTTGGTCGAGACACAGTTACATGCGAGAAGGGCAAGGTGCTTCCTATACAAACCTGCTTTTAAGTACAGATGTTTGCAACCGTTAAAATGATCGAAGGTGAAAGTTTTAAGCAAATAGATATTTTATTTCGCCATTTCTTAACCGTCGCGTATTTGGGTAAATAAAAGAAATAGAGATAATAATCTAGATATTCATAACATATGTAAGTATCTTCCTAAAATCATTCCCACTGTTCATTATAACACACACCTACACACCCAATTATAAAGAATGTAGTTCTGTTATTTCCGCGGCGGCGCGTGGCGCTCTTTTACCCCTCTCCCGCTCCTCTCTGCCGCTCATACCTCGAGCTCCGTCTCCCGGAACCCCAGCATCAGCCCGGCAGCGCCAGCCACTCGCGGCTCGTGTGAACATTCCACCACTTTCTTATAATTTGTGGCATTATTTAGAAAACATTTGTAGCGCCGGACCCGCCTTGTACACTGTCAGACGAAAATTTATTTTTTTTATTATGGGGAGAATCATTTTGAAATTTAAATGATAACTATTTGACCTGACGCAATGTGCCCTCATTGCGACGCAATGTGCTCCCATTGCGACGCAATGTGCCCCCATATCACGGGGCTTGGAACTTTGTTCTTCGATTTATGTAATTTGCTGTGTGGAGGTGGATTATTTTTAATTGCTAGATTTAATGTCGCGGTACACCAGTATTGACAGAGTTTAATAGTAAAGTAAAAGTTAAAAGTATTTATTTTGTGTCACGAAATTACAAGCAAGGTTGGTACAAACAAATATAGTTACAACGTGACATCAAAAAAGGTGATCGCTCAGCATTATGCGCAGTAACGCTGACGCTCCTGTGCGCTGGTTGCACGCGACACGACGCTACTGTGCGCTGGTCGCACGCGGCACCTGGAGGGCGCAGCAGCAGCAGCTGTGACATGCACGTAAAACAAGGACAAGGAAGGTACACAAAAATTTAAATATTAACACAACTAAACGAAAAGAAACCAAAATGATAAGTAACCTACGCTAAGTACATACTAAGTTGGTGAAACAGTAGTAGTAGTAATAATTAATTGGATGCTACGAGTATAACCGCAGAGAACTTACTCTTAGCCATTGGATAGAATGGTGTGAACTCAATCACACGTAGGTACTCGTGCTTACATTGAAAAGCTCCCCTTGAAGTTAGCTGCAAAGTTGGTTCATGCATAAAACAATTTTACAAGTAGATACTAAGTAGGCTTTTCAATGCAACATTTAGCAGTAACTTACTGCTAAATGTTGCATTGAAAAAGGCCTCGCCGAGTTCCGCAGACTGAGAGCCGTGACGACTTCACGACCAACCGAACTTTCAACTATTCGGTGTTTGACGAAGAAACGAAAAGATGAGAACAAGCTCGACTTTGTCTACGTGAACATTAACAAAATACAAATTGACTTTAGAGTGAAATTGTGGCCCAGTTTACTATTTATTTTTTACTAAACGAGATTCGGAACAAATAATTCGGTCCATAAATACTGGCGGAGAGGTGCCGACGACGGTTAGAGACAAAGGCGCGGGCGTGGAGTAGGCTCTCCCAGCGAGTGGACAGGGGGGGGAGTCGTTTGTCAAGGACATGTCGGGCCGAGGGGACCATGATAGCACTACGTACTGCTGTAAATGAATCAAGTGGCTGTGTGCCTCCTAAAGACTTATGAGGAATGAGTTATAGCGAGCACCTCCTGTTAGGTATAATCTTGTAGGGTTTAGTTTTAATTAATTTGTCTTGCAGCGATGGAAATATCAATTAGTTGTTCAGTCGTGGTGCGGTAACTCCCGCCAGGTGGTGGCTGCACGAGGCGAGGTGCCTCCGGTTTCATTACGCGTCATCAGTTAGCGGCCGGGGCGGCGGGGCGGGAGCTAGGGGGCGGCGGGGAGGTCGGCGCCATGGACTCGTTAATTGGCTTATTATTTGGTTAATTCGTTATATCGGAGCCGCGGCCATGCTGCCACTAATTATGGTTACAAGTTCATTTTACAAACATGAATAAAAACACAATTAACGGACGCTACTTTCCGCATTAAATTAACACTTCGATATTTGGTTTACGAGCTGGTTCCTACATTACATTGTTATCAGCTCTGAAAACAAAACACGGAACTTAATATCAGCCATATTCTTGGTTCTCCTTCATCCTGCAGCGTCGCGTTGTCGCTAGCGACGGAACTCCGTAACATTCAAATAATTCAGCTGGTTACACACTCGCACCGTTATCTATCGACTAACACACTCCCGCGTGGACTCTGATGAAGGGGCTGTGGTTGCGTGCAGTTCAGACAACCAAAGTTATCGACATAGCTCAAAGAATTATCAAGCTAAAGTGGCATTGGGCCGGCCATATCTCGCGAGAACCGACAACCGCTGGGGTAAAGGTGATCTTGACTGGAGACCGCGACTCAACAAACGTAGTTAAGACGCCATCCGATCAGGTGGGATGCCGAACTGCTTAAGTCTGCAGGCAGATACTGGATGCGGCAAGCTGAAGACAGGGCGCTCATTAGGGGAGGCATATTGTCCAGCAGTGGACTAATATAGTGCGAGATGTCTCCCGCACCGTGATATCCTAATTTTATTTAGCAGTTCAAAGGAACCTCATGTTTTTCAGCGAACTCGGATAATGTAACGACTTCCTAATCTCAGTGTAAAAAAGTTTGGGCGAACAATTTTTGTTACTGCGTTCAAAGGAAACAGAATAAAGTTTGTTCCCCCGGCGGGCCAGGGCGGGGGCCTTCGCTAATTTTCGCAGGAAGCCGGAGCCGTGCGACCGACCACTGTCCTGGCATTTTCTATTTAAACAAAAACCCACGAGGAATCTTATATTGCCTAGTTAGCCCTTCCATTTCTACAAATCCGATATAGGTGAGCTTACCGTTAGTAAGCATCTGTTTGCAAGCAGTATTTTTGAACGATTACTTTTTTGCGCCAAAGGATAATGCCCAAAAAAACCCAGAGTCGATTAAAAAAAATATGAACAGCAAAGTAGACCTTGCATGGGAGGTCGCAAATACGCAACTCGTTTCGCTTAAAACTATAACCAAACAGGCCACAAAATACAACAAATACAACAATTCCGTAGGTACAGACCGCAGAGCGCGTTGAATTTAATAGGTTTTGACAACCGATGTGGCGCGGCGGGCGAAGGTCCGCCTCCGACGCAGAAGGCTGCGGGTTCGATTCCCGCCTTGGGACAAATGATTGTACGATCTGCAAATATTTGTTCCGGGTGCTCTGGGTACTTTCTATATATAATAAAAAATATCTATCTATGTTGTGTATTGTATTAAGTTTATCAGTCATCTAGTACCCATAACAGAAGTTCAGCTTAGCTTGGGGCTAGATGATGCTGTAAATAATGCTGGACAATCCACCAGCATTATTTATTTATTTAATAACTTGTTCATTGTTTTGTATTGTGCTGCTCACTCGTGAGAGAGATTGAGAATACAGATAAGGAATTACAATATACGAGAAAGAAAGAGATAGCAGATGTATATCTATTAAAAAAAAATTGATATATATTTATATTATGATATAAATAGTATATACATGTATAATGTACTTTACTCTCAAATATCTCTCAATATTACGCACAATTAGTCACAATATTACGCACAATTAGTCACAATATTACGCACAATTAGTCACAATATTACGCACAATTAGTCACAATATTACGCACAATTAGTCACAATATTACGCACAATTAGTCACAATATTACGCACAATTAGTCACAATATTACGCACAATTAGTCACAATATTACGCACAATTAGTCACAATATTACGCACAATTAGTCACAATATTACGCACAATTAGTCACAATATTACGCACAATTAGTCACAATATTACGCACAATTAGTCACAATATTACGCACAATTAGTCACAACATTACGCACAATTAGTCACAATATTACGCACAATTAGTCACAATATTACGCACAATTAGTCACAATATTACGCACAATTAGTCACAACATTACGCACAATCAGTCACAATATTACGCACAATTAGTCACAATATTACGCACAATTAGTCACAATATTGCTCTAAATATCATGGATTTATAATACTATTCTCAATTTTTTACGATTTATTTTTTGTACTTGGCGATTGTTTATTCAAAAAAAAATATTGGATTTAAGATATAGTATGTTTACTCTACCTTGCCCAACATAAACCGTTTTAATCGATTCCGGGTTTTTGGTCCATACATTTTTGGGCATTATCCTTTCTTCGTATTAATATCTGGACGTGGGTACTTATCTGCGGTGATGTAAGGAAGCCCCGCGGTCTCCCCGAGTACACTGTTCGACGCGGCGAATGTGTTGGTGTTGTTCGGTGTTCGCGAACCGCTGTGTTACGGCTTCACCAGGCCTCACCAACGACAGCCGTTTATTATATCATACGTACCTGGAAAGAACAACGCAACATAGAATATTTTTTTTTTTTAAATACTTTAAAACGCTGTACATTTAATTTAATTTCACACGTTAGGAAAACCCCCCACACCAAACTTATGTAGCAGCAAAAGCGTAGTAAATGTGTTATTTCGTAGACCCTCTACGGCGTAGCGCTGCTACGGAAGCGAAGGCAATTAACAATATTTTTTCGTAGCACAATTCCGTAGCTCCGTAGCACTCCACAGAAGTGTTGCAAGTTCTTGTTCATTTCAGTTTGCAAGTTAACGTTAGTTTAACGATATTTAAAAGATGCACAATCTGGCGGCGACTGTTATTGCAGTCGTAAAACAAAACTTAGCAAAGCACCTCTACGAAGGCCTGAAATTGTTCACACATGACTGCGATATTAAACTGTATGCCTCGGCAATAAGGATGTTGGTGCATTCATCGTGACGATTTAGAGCAGGCCGGTGTGGATAACTGCAGGCCACAGATGCCAGTACGGTAGATGCGGTAAGTGCAATTTGTCAAATTATTTACGTCAGTCTCTTCCTACACCTCACTGCGCTGTGCATCTCTGTACTAAACCAAAAGTCTTTTGACTCATACTCACGATTTTTCCAAAAAAAAGTGTCTAAATTAAAGTGAACATATACGAGTATCGTTGTAACTGATAACAGTTACAACGATAAATGTTCACTTTAACAGACAGAATTGCATAGGTTATACTCGAGTAGTTATTACTCGAGTGTAACCGATGCAATTCTGTCACATTTTATTACGTCGTTGAGAAAATACAGCAGTTGGTGATTTACATTCCTAATAATAGGAGAGGTGGTAGTTTTGCCCTCGAATTAAGGACACTATCCACCGAACGTGACGGTAATCACGAGTTCAAGTTTGTGGCCGTAACACTTGGAACTTCAGGGAAACAGTTTGCAGGTACTCGTAGGTACACGGAACCACTTCACTTACAATTGTTTGATAAAGCCAACAAAGCAGCACTTTGTTACTAGGTTACCGCAAGGTAACAACCAGGATATCAGTAGATACATATCTGCAGCAATACCTATTCAATGAGAAGGCTCAGTAGTTTAACTGACGTCTAAATGAATCGCAGAGTATGTCTGACGACTCCGTCCGGGGCGGGTCCTCGACAGATCGAAGGCAATCACTCTGCAGCGGAGCGCAATTATTGGCGCCGCCGGCGGAAGCGGACCGCCTCCGCTCTCGATCACGTCTATTTTACATTTCAGCCTTCATACGGCACTTCAGACCTGCAGGCCACACACCCGTAGCCATACATAGTCTACAGGGCAGTCCGACTTATCACAACCAAATTATAGACAGCACTTCACGGCTATCGCATTCACTGCCCAGCCTGCCCAGCCACGGCGGTGCAGCACTGCGACCGCATCCTGAGCTCGAGTTCATGGTGCACATACACGTCATGGTCATGGGCACTCAAGGAAACGTGACGCATTACAAGGTTTTATTTAGTTTCACCCACTATTGTCTGAATCTATACTTATAATAAAACTGTAACAGGTCAAATTCTGTACATTGAAAATATTTTGAATTTTTTTTTGGAGAGCTATCTATTATCGATGTAGCCGCCAAAACAATATTTTTCTTTCATATCTGTCTGTATCTTGGCCGCGCATAACTCCGAAACTACTGAATGAATTCAAACGAAACTTGGCATGATTTGAGTTCATACTACGAGGAAGGATATAGGATACTTTTTATCCCGGAACTCATAACGATTCCCTTGGGAGAGGGGATGAATGTCAAAATGCGTACTTCGTTGTAATTCATAAACGCGTAGTCCGATTTAATTGATTCTTTTTTTGTTAGAAACAATGTTGCAAGATTTTTTACAATAGTCAACATCATCATCATCTAAGCCTATAATAGTCCACCCTTGGGAGACGAGGGGTTGAAAATCGAAATGAGTTATAATTCATCAACGCGTTATTCGATTTCAGTCATTCTTTTTGTGTTAGAAATAGTGTTGCAAGATCGTTAAAAAACAGTCAATATTATCATCATCGTCATCAGCCTTTATTAGTCTATGCATAGCTCTTTCCATAGCTCGCTGTGCGATATGAACTGATGGACCAGCCCTACCGTGGGTGTCCACGTCTCAGCTCCCTGGGTCATGACGGGTAGGACGCACTGATTAAAAACTTTTCGAAACAGTGTTGCAAGGTACAAAGTGGAGTAAAATATAAGTAGATTTTGAAAAAATTATTAGTTATAAGAATAAATACATATGAAAAAATGCTATTATTTTTAGTTATGCGCGGCCAAGATACAAACAGATATGAAATCCTTAGATCAAAGAAACTCCAGATAGTGCGTGCGGTGCTATTAGCAACTATAATGGTTTAAAACTTGACACTTTGACGCGCGTCCCTCGATCAGTGTTTCTTTCGTCTAAGGAAGAATGCCAAAATGTGTCATTCTGTGCTCTGCCCAGCTGAACGAGTAAAAGCTAAACCTATCATATTTTTTTTTTTTGCAGTTCATGACACTTCTTGATACAGGCTGTGCCGTAGATAAAAGCAAGTGATGACTGCACGTAAGTTCCTAGATCTATATTAATTTTTTTAAGAGAGAGATCATAACACAAACACCTTTAGGGCGCTATTACAGCAGAGATCTAAAAAATAAGGAAAATAAAATGTTCTTATTAAGAAGTGCTCCCAAGCCTTTGATGAAATGAAATATTAAATTGCAAAATCTAATTTAATAAATTGACATCTTTAATTTTCAAGATGACATTATAAATTTTGTACCTATTCATATTATTTGCATTATTCTGTCATTAATTGCTTTTTCTACATATATTATTGTTTGTTAATTAATGTATCTTCCTGTTTTTGTACGTTAGTTCAGTGTTTTTTTTAATTTGTTCATTATGTACTTGGCTCTATTATATAAGTTGTAGCATAATTTCCACACACAATTTATATTGTATAAGGAAAAAAATATTATCAAAAATATCATATATCACATAGAGAAACGTAAGAAGATATTTTAATTTTAAATTACTAATTGGCGATTGTAATGAAGGTATTCTTAAAATTTTAATATTATTTCAAATATCACTTATTAGGTATTATAATTACTAATGTAGTGTAGATAACGAATGGAATTGGAGATGACAGCGGCACAGAATGCTGTCCTGCGTAGATCATTATTTGACTTTGATTTTTAATCCCACTCTTTATCTACATGGATTATACACAATTGAACTACCTACCTTATTATAGATAACATGAAATGTATAACAGGATCAATTATGCGCATTGAATTTTTTTTACACAGCGTTACTTAATATGAGAGAAACTGGCAAATGGGGCGCGAACGAAGTCGCGGGTACAGCTAGTCTTTAATAAAAATAAAAAATAAAAAAATATATTGTTATTGTTTACAATGATGAACGTTTGCTAAATGTCAATTGTTTGTTTACGACCCGTTGGACGTCACAGCATAAATAATAATATAGACATATGGCTAACAGCGATTTCGCCTGTTTACGAAAAGTAAACTTTTAAAATACTTAAGTTTTGCTGTTTTCTTGGTCCTAAAACAAAATAGTAGCTACCAAATATTTTTTTCCTCTAATCGGAGTATATTAATTAATTTAAGACGTATGTATTTTAAAAAAGTGTCAACTAGTCTTTTGCAATATGCCTCAGAATTGAAAAGCCTTTGTGTCAAATACAAGGGAGTGTAGATAGGAAGGAACGGGGTTGCTGAAGCAAGACTCGGATCAAGACTCCGCCAAGTATCATAGCGAGATAAAAGTAGGGCTCGAATGTAGGCGAGTAGAGCAGGTTACCCATTGTGAGGCGGGAGGCTGCGTACTGCGGAGATCACTACCGCGCTCCCGCGGCTCCGCCCGGGCTCCGCCCCGCCCGCGCCCCGCCGCCGAGCCGACAATGCAGGGACCTATTGTAGCTTCGACACTTTTAGAGAACTTTGTCTTTGACTTCAATACAAATAAAAAGTAGGATAGGTAATCCTAATTTAGCTAAGTTAACTATAAGCACAGTGACCTTTATTTACATATGTATGTAGGTATCGGCTTACTAACAAAGTCTCAAGAAGTAACCATATACCAAAAACAGAGGAATTGTTGCTTCGTAGTTATTTCATTAGACGAGCCGTGCCAGTAAGTAACGAGGTAATTCAGTTTCAGTGGCGTCAGTAATGGGAACCCTGCGCAGGCCTCTCACCCTGGACTCCTGTCTCCGCTGCCATCTGGCTGTCGGCAGCCTAGTTCGCGCCGCCGCCTCTCAATGTCTCTCCGGAATATCTTCAATGTAAACGGCAAATATTCAGCCAAAACACAGAGCGATTCAGAGCTCCCGAATGCCGCAGTCGACTCGAATTCCAGCGAACTGAATGTTATGCAAACTCGCTAATAATAGGGAAGTTTACGAGCTCAGAGAGGTTGCGAGCTGGCGACGGCTCAAAGAGAACTTTGAGCGAACTGCACCGCACACTCACAGTTTATCAGCAATACCTACAATATCTTGTACTTGCATACATACAGTAGGCACCTATCAATCACGAGTGATGCAGTCGGCCCTGCACACCGAGTCCGCGTTCGCTGCCCCTACATGTACGATAGCCATAGCCGATGTTTCGTTCAGCGAATTCTATGTTGCACGACTCAGTTAGCGACTGCACCGTTCGTGGTTTGCGACTGGCGACATCGCATGTGTGTAACCTCAAAGGGCAGTCATACTATATCTCTGGTTACAATGGGTGTACCGCAGGGTTCTATCCTCGGTCGTTTCTGTAATTTAAATTTTATGATCGGAAGCAAAGGAAATAAAGCACTTTATAATATTTGACATCTAGTGCACTTCTTATAGACTACTAGCTTCTGCCCGCGGCTTCGCTCGCGCTTCTCCGGGATTTATTTATTTATTAAGACGCACAGTACACATTACAACCACAAAAAATAACAATGTTTCAACAATGTAGGTCTAAAACTTGATTGTAACACAACCTATGTGGATACTGGAATAATAATATTACGAGCAAAAAGGTAAATCGTAAAATATTTAAAACAAAAGTAAAAGAATAAAGTTATTACGCTCACATCCGTGGTAATGTAGGTTGGTATGCCTAAATCCACAATAATGTAAGCACAGGATCAGGGACTTCATTGAATTGATTTTAGAATTCTGATAAATTGGCTCAAACTCGGAACAAAAATGTCTAGTTCAATGTTGTCCTTAGCTAAATCATTGTATTGTCGGGCCATTCTAGTCAGGGGGTTGTAAGATGAAATATTGTTTTTATAAGTTAACAAAGCAAAAAGATTGCGTGTGTTGTACCTGCGCGCACTAAATCGTGTATTGAAAGACATCTCTGATAACAACAAAGGGGAATCAATATATGAATGTATAATTTTATATGAATAGATAAGATCGAAATGAATACGTCGAGTTTCCAAGGATTGGACATTAAGTTTATATAGCCTTTCTTCGTAATGCAGACTAGAACGACCTGGGCGCATCGTAAAGCATAACAGACGTAGGCATTTTCTTTGAACTCTCTCAATTTCGTGACCATGAAACTTAGTTAGGTCACCAAATAGGGCTACCGTATTCAAGAACACTTCTTACAAGGGCAAAGAAGAGGTAAAGAAGGCTCCGGGGTTTCTTGAAACCTTTAGTTGATCTAAGCACAAACCCTAAAAGTTTATTGGCTTTACTAGTAATATGTTTGGTTGCCTGGAAGAAATCGCTTTAAGCGATAAGGCCGCCAATTCTGTTATCTTCTGTACCATACTGTTTTATATTTAAGTTTCTGTGAATAAAGAATTATCTATCTATCTATCTATGTTGGTAGTGCGCTCGAAAAGAAAGCTTATCATCAAAGAAAACTCCCAGGTCTTTAACTAGGTACGAGCGATTCAATACTGACCGTTAATGTTATAATCATGAATTTACAACGGCGGCATTCACATCGCCGTTTGACGTTAGGCGATAGTTCGAGTGGCGGTACATCAAAGAGACATCGCGAGACAAAGTGTTTACCTCTAGATCCTTTTGTAGAGTTTCACAATCAGCAGTATTAGTGATGATATTAAATATTTTTAAATCATCTGCATAAAGTTACAAGAAAGGCGCTGAATGAGATCATTTATAAAAATCACGAATAAAAGAGGTCCCAAATGGGACACTTGGGGAATACCAGAGGTCACCTCTACAGGCGTTGACACAAAGCCGATAAAAAGTAGCCATTCCCGAATGTGTGAGACACGGCACATTTCCAACACCCTTGAAACAGGTAAAAGACACCCCGCTGTAGAATAGTAAAGGTAAGCAAGAAAACATCAATAGCTACCGGCCCGTATCAATAATACCGTGCATTGCAAAAGTGTTCGAGTATGGTGTGAGCGCGCGCCTGATAGAATACCTAGAGGAGAGCGACACCCTGTCGGAGCGGTGGCAGTACGCCTACCGCACCGGCTGTTCCACGACGGCGCTGGCGCGGGAGCTCGAGCGGCCGGTCATGGAGGCGCGGGAGAGGCAGCTACAAGTGGCAGTCATCTTTTGCGACCTCACAAAGGCGTTCAACATCGCCGATCACCGCGTACTCGCCGCCAAAATTAAGTACTACGGTATCGAAGGCCCAGCGCTACGACTGTTGACTGAGTACATGTCGGGAAGAAGCCAAGTCGTAGTCGGATGCGGAGGTGACATAAGATCAAAGTCACTCACCACGCAGATCGGCGTAGCCCAAGGTTCCTCCGTATCGAATATATTGTTCTCGGTGCTACTCAACGACCTGCCTAGCTGCGTATGGGAGGGTCACATGCTTATGTATGCCGACGACGTCGCAGCAATTGTTACCGCGGTGACCGTCGACCTGCTCGAGTCGAACCTGAACACGACTGCGTCCAATCTGAACGTTGGCAAGACCCACTTCGTGCACTTCAACCTTTCAGGTCGGAAGTACAGACAGCTTTCGGTAGATATATAGGCGTGGAACACATATAACAAGTTCATTCTACAACTTTCCTTGGCTTCCAACTGGACGGTGCCCTGACGTGGGAGCGGCACATCGAGAAGCTAACTAAGTGAGAAAATGGCTCGGGCCAGCTATGCGGATTTCTGCGATCTTGCCTGAACACATGGTCAGGAGCCTGTACTTCGCGTCGGTCCACTCACAGCTGCAATACGGCATCGAACTCTTCGGACGCGCTGCTGACTGGCAAAGAATTTTCAGGATGCAGAAAAGAGCTATGAGGGCCATGGTGCGAGTGTCGACGGAAACGTCCGCCCAGCCGTACCCCCTAGGGATACTTACCGTCCCCGCGGTGGTAATATTCCAGGCGGCACTGTACGCGAGGGAGAACTTAGCTACATTCGCAAGACGAGGTGATAGCCACAAATATAGCACGCGCAAAGCTCAGATGCTGAGTGCTATTTCGCGGCGGCTGGAAAAGACGTCGAGGTTAGTGCACGTAATGGCTCCTACTGTCTACAACAGACTGCCAGACGGTGTAACAAATGCCAGCTCTGACTCTGTTCTGAATCTGTAAGCTGAAAGCATCTCTCATTATGGTAAGCTTTTGTACATTGTAGCACCTTTTTCTAGATGTGTCCTAGCTTGTTTTAGCTTTGAAATTGTTGAAGGTAAAGTTTGAATTATAAGGGTATGTATTCTTTTAGCATGTTTCTATTTCTATGGTTTAATGCTTCTATTTAAATACAAACATGTATTAGACACATAAGTGATTATATAAATGTGCTGGTGGTTTCTTTTTCACTTCTTCCACCAGTGGACAAAAGATTGAAGTGAAGAGAAACTCAATAACACTTTACTTCTTATTTGATAGTAATTAATGGTTGGTATTTCACTTGTCCATCTATGTGCTTATTTTGTAAGCCTAAAGAAATAAAGTTATTGACTTCTGACTTCTGATTTCATTATTCTCAATTCCCAAAATGTTAGGTTGCATAGTAAGGTAGGCAATTCCATGATTCTATCGAATTAAGATAATTTACTAGGTAGGTAAAGCCCTTAACGCGACGCGCCACTGATTTCCCTTTATCGCCGTCACCGGTGCATTTTATTAGAACAAATCATTATTATGAATGTTGCTTTTCACTATGTTTTACTAAAAAACTTTACAGCAGAGTTCAATTGAATCAATTGCTATTGAGAAGTGATGCGAGCCCTCCGCCGTCCCGCGGCCGCGAGGTTACATCCTCTGCGTGTGTTAGTTCGTCGCTGCACAGGGACTACTTACTAAGCGGATCTGTTCCACGGCACAGGACGGAGAGAACCGCTGGTTCCTTCAGTGACAGGCTTCAGCAGCTACCGAAGTAGTTTTAAAGAAGGTATTGTCAGTTTTCTCATGTGATAATAATCGATCCATTATAAAAGGTAAATCAAACAAACAGCTCTACAATCAAACGTAGCAAACGATTCTATGTCAAACGGGACCTCTGCGCCGTAGAGGTAGCGCTACGTCGTCGTAGCTTTGCCTTATGAAAGCTTGCTCAGTCATCGATCTGTGCTTGAGTTTTTTACGGCATAAACGTCATTTTAGCATAGATCCATTGAGGAAGCTTTCATAATACGGGCCTTAGATAGTGTCTATCAGGCAGTAATCGGATTATATTCTTCTGTGTCAGTACTTAAATAGTGATTACGTTATGTCCCGACTTCCGGATGAACGTTTTAGGTTTCCTTCGTTCACTAATGACGTAATACCCGCTTTACGAGGCAGGCGCTTGGTCTCGAACGGTTTATTGGAGTTAAAGCTCTGTACGGTACCGCTCTGTGACGTCACAGTATTCGGAGCCGTGACGTAATCTCTAGTCACGTAAGCGCCGGCCTGACCGGTCCGATGCAGCACGCTGCACACCCTACAGACAGTTCTCTTGTTATAAACTTATTGAATCTATGTTATCACAAGAGCTGAGTTTTGCATTTAGATTGAGCCCAGAAGATTTCATTACCAACTGAAATTGTGTATCATTGAAGTTTTATTTTATTTTTATATTTTAAAAAACTAACATCTTATCAAACATCAACATGTTAAACGTATTGGATAACTTAAGCCTACAGTTTCCACTTGTCTATTGGAAGTCGAACTAAATGAACATTTGCAGCAGTAGTAAATTAATAGCGTTGCACCCAATTTGATAAGTGCTATTATTATGAATGCTTATAAATTTGGAGCCTACAAAAGCAATAGAGAGAAAATTCAAATAAAACACAAGTTAGTACCTACCTTGCCCAAATACAATTTTAAGCGAAACAAACCAAGAATCTGTAAAGAACGATTTACTTATTTCAGTTTTGAAAGCATTTTTCCTCAGAGTGAATATCAATTTCATTCATTTCGGGAATAATCATTATTGAAAAGATTACAGGTGTGTGCAAAGTAAGAGTTCCTACGATAGTTCGTGGTGCAGGTGCAGGTGCAGGTGCAGGTGCAGGAGGGGACATAAGTAGAGTTAGATAGCGTTACGGCGACTGACAGCACGGTGCAGAATTAGGATTTGGATCAGCGACAGAAGATCGGGACAACAATAATGTTCAGAGTGAGGTTATGCATGAAGGTGAGGTCGGCCGCCTCGCGCCGTTTGGCAAGAGGCAACAGATGATGACGCTTACATATATTCGTAAGCGTCCTATATATTCAAGACAGATTGAATTTAAAATTTAAGAATCGTATGAACTTCCCCTGGACCCTCCCCAACATATATATGTGTATTCCGTAGCTGGGATACAAGCCTGCGATGAATATTCAAGCCGGCTTACCAAAGAGCAGTACATATAGGATTTTTAGAGTTTTAGCTTGTTTAAAGTCTTTCGTAACACGGAAAATGAAGCCACAACCATTGACGAAGTTTAGATTATAGAGTATACCTAGGTCCTGGACACTACTGGATTTATCTAAAGCTTGATCGCTTCTTTTGTACACATTTTTAACAAGATTAGGGGATCTAGTGAATGTTATGCAAGAGCATCTGAGAACATTAAGGTGTAATTTATTAGATACACAGTACTCATGGAATGCATTGAGATCTTGTTGGAGAAGGTCCGAGTCAAGAGTGTTATTGATAGTTTTATAGATTGTTTTATAGGTTTTAAAGATGAGTTCAGTATGCTGAGCATGTTGGTTCAGTATGCTGAGCATGTTGGTTCAACAACAAGTGACTACGTAGTGTTTCTCCAAGCCGCCGCCGGCTCCTGACAATTAGAGGCACTCGGCGCAGCGCCTCCTAAGTAGACAAGCACCTACCCGCGGCGTGTTATACTTACGAACACAAACACACGGCGAACTTCGCCACTAGTTTTCAATGCTCCCAAAGTTGGGATATCACCTCAGGTAACACAAAGTCAGCGTGCAGGCTGGAGTGTGCACCGAGTTAGCGCAGCCTCTGGTTAATTGTTAATGAGCTGCGGAGCGCGGCCCCCGCGGCACATTATCTCAACATGCGGCTAGCTGGCACACTGCGCTCCTCAAGTAGCATTGGTATATTAATGAAACAAGCGTTAGTATTCCACATGTTTATTGCAAACACATAGTTAGTAAGCTGTTACAGACTTTACAAGTTAGCCACCACCACGCGGACACATTATTGTTACGGGTGTGTTATAGTTATAAGTTAACGTCGAGACAAATCAATCACTTGTTATCTCTTAGCGATTTCTAGTAACATTTTACATCGAGCGCCTTAACGAGGCTGTCGGAATGTGCGAGTGACAGCGAATGGTCAGGACGTTTACTCATGTACCATTATGGTAGCCATGACCACACCGTCATCGGCCCAGGATAGACGAGGACAGCCTCAAGTGATTCCCTCCCGCTCTTTTCTCCACTCACCGCTGCGCTGGCTGTCCACGGAACTCTTGCGCGAGGCTGCCGAGGATTGAGCGTCGCCCGAGCTCTCCTGAGCGGAGTCGTCGTCGCGAGCCGCGGCCTCGCGGGGCGGGCTGTCGCGCGGGAGGGGTTCGGCGCGGGCCGAGCCCTCCCGATTGTCCTCGGCGCGGGCCGGGGACTCCCGAACTTCTTCGATACGAGCCGGAGACTCCCGAACGACGTTAACGCGGGCCGGACTTTCACGAACATCATCGGCACGGGCCGGAGACTCTCGTACTTCCTCGGCGCGGGCCGGAGACTCCCTCCGCTCGGCCTCCCTCGGACGCACGTCCTCCCGCAGGCGCGCCCAGTCCTCCCTGAGCCGCAGCACACGCTCGCGCAGCCCTGCGCCCACGCCCTGCCGCTGCGCCACACACTCGCGCTCCATGTTGTTGTAGTTCTCCACCAGCTCGCCGATCTCGCACGCGCGCTCCGCCACCGCCTCCTGCGCACAGACACAAACACTTACGTCGGCACGGCCCCAAGAGATCTCGCTTAACCTTAATTATTTATTTATTTATTTAATTCGGATTGCCATCAGCAACTGCTGATGGCAATCCGAATTAAATAAATTAATAATTTTTTTATTGTAATAAGTTATTACAAAAAAAAAAAAATAGACACAGAGAGCTAATAATAGTCATTCGCTAATAAAATCATAACAAACTACCTAAGTGTGAACACCAAAAAAATTATTTCGTCGACAATTGAACACTTACAAAACAATTAAAGCAATAAAATTATATTCATTAAACTTAAAAAAGAAACAAAAGGTAAATAAGAACTAAGGGTATAACTACATCATGTGCACAAGAAGTTGCGAGTCATGCATCGCCTTGCTTGTGAATGCTGGTATTGAAAGGGTCAATGTTTGAACATTGACCCTTTTAATACCAGCATTCACAGGGCAAGGATCTGTTAATGATTTCAGCAGGATGTTGACATCCTGCTGAAATCATTGACAGATCCTCAGCTGTGGAGTTGAATTGTGGTAACAACTTAACTTGCAAGTCCTTACGTGTTGCTATCAACACGCCATCACCTTTTGATCGACCCGTGAAACTGTAATCACGGTCACGGCGCCACATTATATACCTATCATCCAAAAACTCGGAGTTACAAATGCTATCAACTAACCACGTCTCAGTAAATATTATTATATCATAAGAACTCAAACAAGCACTACGAAAAACCTCTTCAGTTTTCGTTCTCAATCCGCGAACGTTCTGATAGTAAATACACAGATCACGTTCATTCCTATTTAACGAAACCATTGTAAAATAATATCATAAAAACATAATAGCATCAATGTATGAAATAGCATCATATAACATAAACAGACTGATAGAAGTGTAATAGAACGTTCATAAAATAATTGAGTGCAGTTTTGAGAGGTAGAGAACAAATAACATTGGTAAAACATTCGATGTAGGTTGCTGTCGCAGGCAGTATTCACAAACGCGGGCGAGACAGAAACCACATGATTGACAATTTTTACGCGAAGTAACTTGACGAAATAGTAAAGATTGCAAATAAAGACAACAGTCATTAGCAGGGCAGGGGTGCACAACGGTTTACAAAGAAGTGGTACTAAGAAGTTAATAATATTATTGCTTAAGGTTATTACATAAAAATAATTTACGCTTACGAAAATTAATACCTACTAGGATGCCAACATGCTAAACAATTTTGTTTAAATCATTTTCGTTTCTAATGACGATAACTTTCGGAGATTCATCCCGGCGGACGTGGATATTTCCATGCTTAACCCAGACAAAGTAGCTCTTGTTCTGAGCAGTAGTTTTCGTCAGGGTGAGTAGATTTTTCTGGTCCGCATTGAGGTGGTCATTAATGTAGACTCTGTTAGAAGACCCTGAGAAGCCCATGTCCGTAGTAATAAGTTTTTCGATACGCACAGCTCCGATGAAGTCTTTTTTCATATATCTGTTTATAAAACTGACGATTATCAGTTTCTCCTTCGAATTGTGCATAGGGACCCTAGATATGTAATTTATCTGGGTTTTTGGCACGACGTAGTTCACCTTTTTACCAATCATATCCATAATTAAAAATAAATTTTCATCCTTCTTGATGGGCACTCCCTTGATCTCGATATTGTTCAGTCTCGACCTCTGTTCCTGCGCAGACAGCTCGAGTTTGACCTTGCTCACCTCGTTCTTCAGGCTGAGAACGGTATCCTGCAACTTCTCGAGATTCGTTACCCTATTCTCCACATTAGTGAGCCTACCTCCAAGCTCATCTAGCTTCTGGCTCGTGTTGTCACAAGTACCCCTCAGCTCAGACAGCTCCTGCTTGATTGACCGCATGTCGTCGCTGAGTCCCGATAGGCTTGACAGCTGGCGTTTCATCTCCCGAAGTTCCTTCGTGAATTGAATGAAGCAGATAGAACACTTCATTTTGGAATTGGAAGTTGTGGTGTGGTTTATTCAAAATTACTAACGAAAAAAGTACGCAATGGTTTTGAGCCAAAGGTTGACGATATATTTTTACCAACAATGTTACGGTTGGACGCGTAAGCGGAACTAGTGATCCCACGGCACTGACGTTAACGTTACCAAGCAGATAGTTGAGCCTCCGACGGCTAGTCAACTCCTGAACCCAGGCTTTTGAAAGTCGACCGTCAGTAACGAACAACAGGATGAAGAAGAGAGAGTCGTACCTGCAACAACGCCAGCGCCTGGTCCCTCTGCGCCTGAGGTAGCGCGACGGCCGCCTGGGCGTCGGTGCGCGCCTGCGCCAGCCAAGCGGCGGCGCGGTCCAGGCGTGCGCAGTACTTGCCCAGCGCGCTCAGCTTGCCGCCCAGCAGTGCGCCGTGCGCCGCCAGCTCAGACCCGACCTATGACTCAGGTGATTACGACACTGTCAGTCAGCACAGCACGCTATGCATCGGGCTGTGAGGATACGATGAGCTCTAGAGATCACATCGGTCAGTCCCTCATGCATCATGTTTCTGGAGCGTAGAGTCAAGCTACGAGTCGGGAAGGCTTTATTTGGACAACGTATATTGTCAACCATTTCAACATATACAAAGAGTTGATATTAATGGGAAACGGTCTTTGGGGTCTATAGTTACAATGGGTGTACCACAGGGTTCTATCCTTGGTCCTTTCCTATTTTTAGTTTATATTAACGACCTGTCTCATCTTGTAAGGGGTAATCACGAGATCGTATTGTTTGCTGATGATGATACTTCATTAATTTTTAAAATGAAACGACAAAACACTAATTTCGACGATGTGTGTGAATAATGCAATCTCAAAAGTAGTCTATTGGTTGTGTCAATAACCTTTTGCTTAATGAAACCAAAACGAAATGTTTTAGATTTATTCTACCTAATGTAATGTTAAACAAGTTAAGGCTGATGTAAATGTAAAAGGGGAAACGTTAGAAATTGTAGAAAGTACCGTTTTCTTAGGAATCACCTTAGATAATAAACTTCAATGGGGCCCACACATAGACAAGCTATCGAAGAGACTTAGTTCTGCAGCGTATGCAGTCAAAAAATCCGTCATCTTACAGACGTTGATACTTCTAGATTAGTTTATTTCAGCTACTTCCTAGTGTTAAGTCTTAGGGCATACTGTGCTGTAGGGTAACGCTGCAGATATTAACACAGTATTTGTGCTGCAGAAGAGGGCTGTTCGCGCAATCTATAATATGGGTTCCAGAGCAAGCCTACGTGAAAAATTCAAAGAAATAAACGTAATGACAGTACCATGTCAATATATTTATGAAAACTTGTTGTACACTCATAGGAATATCAATCGGTTCCCTAAAAATAGCGACATACATAATTTAAATAGGTACTAGAAATAAGAATAAACTCGCTGTGCCCACAACTAGGCTACACAAGATAAATGTATCTTTTAAAGGGCAACGTATACGCTTCTACAACAAAATACCAAATGAGTTGAAAACATTGTCAATAAATAAATTCAAACAAATTGTCAAACATATCCTTTGTAAAAAGGCTTACTACAAAATATCAGATTTATTTAGAACATAAAAAAGCTTGGGACAAGTTTTGCTCCAACTCGAAAACTAACAACCTAACAAGGTAAAGGTTTCTTGTTCGCTTCTATACCTTATCTTAAACATATTGAAATGAACAAAAATCAAAGTGATCACTTTATTTTCTAGTTTTACTTATGTAATTTAAATTTTGTGACGTGTCCAAGAGTCTTGTAAGGTCTAAAGGAAAATACATGCGCTTTGAAATTTGAATTTCAATAGTCATTACCGTACGCAATAGTATGATCGACCGGGCCGGAGCTCCCTCTCGGAACTCTTACCTAGTAACTAAGCTCTGACAAGACGAGTATGATAACAATAAACCCTGAGTGCTGGCCGCTAACTGTCCGCGCCCTGCGGCCCTGCGGCCCTGCGGCCCTGCGGCCCTGTGGCAGGCAGGCCGTAGACAGAGCTGTCTTCACCAGCGCAGCGTCCAGTTAGAACAGTAACGCTGTTGTACGGTAAGTACAGCTGTTGATGAGTTTGAACTCAAACTATACACTGCACTAACGAGCTGCTGTGAGAACTGTACTTACTACTACTTGGCTGTGTCGATCCGACGAATCAGCTTTATGATCTGGTTAATTCCGCGGCACAGAATACACGCGAGAGGCCCCTTTGAAGACGCGCCGCGGCGGTCCCGTAGAGCAGCGAGAATATGTCCCACAAAGTAGTAGCAAGAGTTACGCGCTTCCTATTTCAGACTTGAAAGGACATCGTTTATGAACTCGACGCAATGAAGAGCATTTTTACGACGGAGTGGGGGAGGACGGAATTGGTATTGCGATAAACTCACATCCGTAGAAATTGGCTTCCGTATCTACTAGTAAGGTATTGTGTAGCTAATTGTAGCTGGCAAATTAGCTTCTTCAAGATTCACTTCAACGATCTTAACCTGCCGGTTCACTAACTTGGCTTATGTTTTTTTACGAGCTCATTACTATACAACAGTAGATACACCAGCGAGTTAAATGAATGTCCCGGAGCGGCCACGTGCCTGTACTGTTCAGTGCAGCGCGCTCCGCTCGGGCGCAGTCCCCGCCCCGCGCCGCGCACTGCACGCTGCGCGTCGTGCAGTCTTCCGATCGACCATTCTACGTAAGAGGTAGCCAAGCGTTTCATAAGATCATGTTGAATGCTAGTTTGGATCTCGTTGTAGGGACAGAGCACTCAGTAGGGTAGGGATATGTAGTGCAAATTACGGAAGAGCATAATGTCCGACGGCGCGGGCGTGACTACCCATATAGGCTTTGCAGAGTTATGAACCAAGGACTACCGCTGTGACGCGGCGGGCGAAGGTCCGCCTGCGACGCAGAAGGTTGCGGGTTCGATTCCCGCCTTGGGACAAATGTTTGTACGATCTGCAAATATTTGTTCCGGGTGTTCTGGGTATTTTCTATATGTAATAAAAAAAATATCTATCTATGTATGTATTGTATTAAGTTTATCAGTCATCTAGTACCCATAACACAAGCTCTGCTTAGCTTGGGGCTAGATGATGCTGTGTGGATTGTCCAGCATTATTTATTTGACTACCCTCAAGCAGTCAATCATACAGTTCAATAAGGGCGGGAAAGTAACGATTGAAAGTGAATCGGTGTCTAGTGGGCTACTGCTCACCTGGCACCTGGCACGTGAGATCGCATCATAGACAGGTATTAATGACGTCGGGAGTGAGCAATACGTCTGTAATTTGAAACCGGCAAGTTCAGGAATGAAGAGGTGAACAGAGACGGGCTCTGTACTAGAGTTGGATTGTCCTAGTGGCATCCCTATTGATAAAGTGTAATGTGGCCTTGGTCCAGCAGTGGGGTAGAGTCGAGTACTTGGTGTAGTTACCTGTTCTAGTTGCTGGTGCAGCTGGTTGGCCCCGGGCGCCGGGGCGCGCAGCCGCGCCGCCACCTCCTCCTGCCGCGCCTGCAGCACACGACACTGGTATACACACGTGCTTATATGTACATAGTTA
The DNA here is from genome assembly GCA_963662085.1 of Eupithecia inturbata. NCBI lineage: Eukaryota > Metazoa > Arthropoda > Insecta > Lepidoptera > Geometridae > Eupithecia > Eupithecia inturbata. Next base: position 275,923 of record OY759196.1, on the reverse strand, counting down.
TACACAAATACTAACACCTGTGGTAACACTGCACAACACTACGCTACCTGAGGTACCTATATGGTACTTACAACTCGGTACATATGTATGCTCTCAATACTGACTATTTATTAGTGGCAATTATTTCAACATATACTCCGATGGTTACGGCATGGTAGAATAATTTCCTCGATATTTTACTATTTCCGCAAAGAGAACGTTATTGTGTGAAATCAATATCAAGACAGTCAATTCCCAAAGTAGGTACATTAAGCAGTTCTTACGAAATGGTACGCCAGTAAAGTAAAGACTGTCACGGCCGATCTATCTACGACCGCACGAATACGTATAGCAGACGCACAGGGTACCCGGTCCGTGTGTTGCACAAGTACGTACGGCAGACGCACAGAGCACCGCTCGTGTGTTACACGCAGTCTCAATACGCTCGATTACACTTGGTACACTGAAGCACCGCAACATACTCTACACGGTTCGTAGCGGCGGCGGCGCAAGTACAATAAATATTATATCGGATGGTCCCTGCACGCCGGGCACACGTGGACCACACGCCCGGGCACACACACCGAGCATACACCGGCCACACACCGGGCTCCGCCAAACATATTACGAGTCCGTCTTGTAGCAACATGCAAAGTGTTTTCACACAATGCACTCGCGTTTCAAGGGGACCAGCAACACACGGTGCAGAACTTCAGTTGGCCAATCATTCATTTACCGAGTCTAGAGCAAATTGAAGCTCCACCTCTTTCTCCGAGTGCGGGCGCTGCGCAACACAGTAGGTAGCTCCTGTGTCGTACGAGTACCGGACCGAACATCTACCGTTATCCGAACTAAACGAGAATTTTGCTACTTCTTTTTAGGCGGTTATATGCACTGAGAATTAAACATTTCACACAATATATTAATGATTAAACGAAACGAGACTTGGGACTTGGAACGAGACTTGGGTCTCGCAACATAATGGCATTGACCACAGAGGACACGAAGCTACCCGTGAAGTGGAGACGCTCGCGGAAATGCCCGCTCTAACTGAAACTAACTGAAAACGCAACACACTTCATCGCTACACTCCAATCACACAATCACCTGCTGAAGCCAAAGTGAACTCTACTAGTACGTGATAAGGTGAATGCGTGGATAAGTTTGGAAGACGTTTCGGAAGTGGTGGTGGGGTCGATGCAAACAAGCGATGGGACAGAAATATTTTCATTTCATAGTCAGAAATAGATCCTAGTCGCGAGCGTGTGGCATCATACCTACTCGTAGTGCGAGTGGTACCCGCCGCTCCTTGTGACTGTCCGCCCGCCGGGCTGCACACCGCATACCGCCGAGTGACTAGCTACCGTCTCATATCAAGGAACTAGTGGACATTACAAGTCTTGGAAAAGGATTCCGCAACTTGCAAAACGCAATTTGAACAGAACATTTGTAATTAAATGCGCGAGATATTTATTGTTTAATACAATGCGTAGTTATTGCGTGATCATGGCGCATGAAACTGTGCCGAAGTATAGGAAAGCTCAATACTCAAATCATGGTTAATATCCCGTTGTAAATGACTTTAGTACTATGCGTACTTAAACTATTCCTAGTTATAGTTCATAGTTTTTTTTATTCATAGCAAATAATGTTACATGTCAATCACCTAAGCATGATATACAATTCTAAAATTGTACCTAAGTACATACTTTAACATAAAATGTATATAATTTATTTATTTATTATTTAAAGGAAAACCAGCAGCACATACAAAAGTTTCGAATTAGAAAAATAAAAACAGAGGGCTATTAAAATGTTTTCACGAGTAAGAAGAATAGTAGATACATAATAAGTGTGAACAAGCAAAGTAAACAGATCACCTACAAAATTACAATCAACTTAGTACATATAAAGAAATAATATAATAAATGAGAAAACAACTAAAGAAAAACTAGTTATAATAGCAACAAAAATGTTGATCGACAATCCGCACTACATTACTCGCATGCCAAGATCGAGTCATCCTCATGATCCTCGCCATCCGGCGAGGATGATGAGGTGACTGAGAAAAAGTCAGAGCTCAACCGCCGTCTCACAATTAATTTCCCAAAAAAACAGAAAAAGATAAATAAATAACAACATTCATTAGAATTAATAATGAAACTATCATTTTGAGCTTATGAATAATATAAGTTATATTATGAACTCATCAACATCATAACTAATAAAATGTTTGTTCGATAAGCCAACTTTTTAGGCGACGTTTAAAAACTGCATTTCCTGTAACCCTAAGGGGGTACAGGAAATCGAGTCTGGTACCCTGTTGTACACTTGCGGACCCATACATGAGTTAGCTTCGACGACTTAGTCAGGGACCGCGCTGGTGACACCAATCTGTGCTGGTTACGAGTGCGGTATGCGAAGTCGCCGTGCGTCGCGGAGGAGCCGAGGTTGCTCCTCACATACAGCGCTACCTGCGAGATGGCTTCGACAACAGTCGCGTACTTTAGAAACAGTAAAAAATCTCAGAAAAATAGGTATATAACAAATACAAACGAGTGTTCGTTGGAAAACAAAAGCGAAAGGAGATGTCAGGCGCGTCACCTTGACAATGATCTGATCTCCCAACAGATGCAGGCCGCGGACGCGGACACGGGCGCGCGGCGAGCGGCGAGCGGGCGCGGAGCTCGCAAGCTATCGTTCGGATCGCGGTTTGTAAGCACGAGCTTTACACGCCAGTAGGTATCATGCGATGGCATCGAATGATGCACACCTACTGGCGTGTTCGTTCAGCGAATACTTCCTAACTTCCTAGTGCGGCAGATCGTAGCTCTGAGACGGACATTCCGTGGCGACGTTTCAATCTAAGCCATTCTCACTCTCATAATAAATGTTCCAGAAGATTGCTCGACGACACCAGTCACTATAACTTTACAAGTTATCAAAAGACGTCTTCAGGAAGATTCACACCGTGCGAGTCTTTGGTAATGGTTTTCGTTAAAAGCTGTGCGAAGTTGACGTGTACTCCCGTCCGCCGGCCGAGCCGACGGTACCAGCGTGCACAGGCACGCGCTGGCTCCACGGTATTTACAAATAGTGACGGACCGATCTTGTAACGCCTCGTTCAACAGATAGTATTGCCTCGCTCACGCGATCATTGTTGTCAAACTTGTAACGCCTCGTTCAACAAATAGTATTGCCTCGCTAACGCGATCATTGTTGTCGAACTTGACAACTTAGTCTTCTTTCCTGCCGAAGTAGCTACAACATTACGAGCATTGTTTGTCTTTCTCTAATGAAGCGAAGAAAGGCACCATCCGCGGTGAATGTTGAAGGTGAAAATGCATATGACTCAGTCCATAAATGAGTTTATGGACTTCAGCCCGCTGCAGTCGGCTAATGGACTAAGAATACATAAATGTTTTATATATTTATTGAGCTAGTACAGAAACACACTTCCAATTACACTAGTCTAGGCATAACAAGTAAATTGATAGAATTCTTGTTCGTGCGCCTCAATAATACTAAATTATAGCTGGAAACACAGCTCATAGGTTTGCTCTGCGCACGTTTAGATTTAGAATGCCTGAGTGTTTGTTAATATAATGTCATACACACGTGTGCGCTACGCGCGCGCGCACACGTGTCCCGCGCCGCGGCGTCCACAAATAGCGACGGGGACAACGCACCCGAGACGCGACGTCACGTCACGTCACGTCACATGCTACCATCTCACGTGTTTTTTTGTTAAAGCTAGGTAACGCGCGTTTTAAAAACCATATGATCGATCAATATCAATAGCGAGAAGCGCGCGTTTGAATGTGAACGTTGCGGTTAAAGCGCGTTACCAAAGCGCGCGCTCCGAAACGCGTAATGTGTAGTCTCACTTACAATAAATGTTCTATTTATTTAATCATCAGCCTATAAATGACCTGTCTATTTATTTAAATTGACCGAAAACACACAACCTGCAGTATAGCGATGGAATTCTGAATTAGAATAGAACACACTGTGTTTTATTGAACGGGTACCTACTGATACTTGGGATATCCCTCTCGGGTATCAAGAGGTCCGCGCGCGCCTTTGAAGCGAGCGCGGGAGGGGTCGGGCGCGCCGCCTTAGTCGTGAGCACCCTCCATACTCCCCACACACACCGAGGGGCTCTTGTTATCACAATGTTTAGGATCCTCCACTTACCATTTATTACAGGCAAGTGAAGGAATAAGTTTGTAGGTTCGAAACTGTTATTTTTTGGTGTACATTCTATTCTAAAACTTTTCGAATGTTTGTCAACTTAAACCAATATGTACATACTCGTAGGTACCGGTTTTTTATATTACGGGAGAGACTTAGGTATTTATTGAATACCTAAAAATTAAAGGTAGGTACCTACCTACATGTCAGATGTATCGGTTTGCAAACTTCGGAGTATAGAGAGGGTAATAGTAAAATTTTCGACTTTTTTCAAAATATTTGAATAAGTATGAAACCGACAGAAATTTCAAAACCTGTTTTGAAATGTGCAAACCGATACCTTTATTTGATAACCCACGGGGTGAGATTGCACCCCCTTTTGAAAATTATCCCCCCCCCCCCCCTCTTTGACAATTTTTCAAAAAGTCTACTTACAGACTTCTCTATATTTTTCCTGTAAAATATAGATCCATATCTACAAACACTACATACATTTCAGATGGATCGCTCTGCAAACTTTAGAGATAGGGCGGGGGGAATGGGTAATTTTTCGACTTTTTTCAAAATATTTCAAAAAGTATAAAACCTACAGAAATTTCAAACACTGTTTTGAAATGTAAAAATTGATACATTTTATTTGATACCCCACTTGACACTAAAGGTCTCTTAAAATTTGGACATAACAATTTGTAATTTTGATTTTAATTTTTTTCTTTTTATCTGTACAGGCGCACGAAATATATTATAATTTTAAATTTTATGTTATTTGCTGCTGAAGTTGCTGAGATATAAAGGACAGAAAAAAGGACAGAAAAAGCGAGACCATAGGGATTTCGAAACCGATCTCCGATATTTGAAACCCTAAAAAACATGTTAAAAACAATTGTTTTATTGAGTTATCTACGGCGGCGGCGGCGAGGAAAGCAAGGTTAGTAGTTGTATCAATTTGAACGGTGCAAGCATAAATAACCAGTTACGTCTGCACCATTAATGGGGCAAAACAATGGTGCAAACGTAACCGCAGGGTACGATCAGTCAGTCGGTATGCATAAATAAAGATATATTTAAATAATTGGCGTACAACAAACCTTACACTCATGTTGTAATTGGTCCCCCTCACAGCATCGGAATGCAGCTAGGCGCTAGGCGGGGGCTCAGCGCCGGCCGGTATCATTACTGAGCCCCCGCCTACGAGTAGCTGCACCCGCCCGTGCCGTCCGATTATTGCTCTCGATAACGCCTGGTAACCGTTGTAAAATAATCGCGAGAAGTCGTGGCCACATCAACGTTCAACGTCCAACATCGCGATAATTAACGGCATTTCCCGGCAGTGTGGCTCCAGCATGGCTCGTGTTCAGTCTAATTTTATGTGACAAATGTATGTATCGCTATACAGGGTGCCACGAAACATGTGTACTAAGCCGAAAGGGGGTGATTCCCGACCCTGAGAGGATCAACTTTTGTTCTACGACTTTTTGAATTTCGATTTTTATTTTTATTTATTTCATGACAAAATACTGGTATTGCTGGAAAAACAAGCAAAAAAACATCTGCGAAATATTTTATAATGTTAAATAATGCAAGAATGCGTATAAGGACACGAATAGGAAAATTTTTTTTATTGCTTTCAAAAATATAAAAACATTTGAGATAATAAAAATTGTGTATCATAAGTTGATCCCCTCGCGGTCCAGAATCACCCCCTTTCGGCTAAATACACAAGTTAAGTGGCACCCTGTATTTATTAGCAAACTTGCGATGCCACTGATAATCATAAAGAAGATATTCCGTGAAGTTCGTTAGTACGCGCATTATGCGGAAACAGTTCACAACTTGTTATTGTCTCGGGAAATAAAAGTTTGCAGAACAATGTAGGTACTTTATGTAATAACGACACGCGATTTCTGAGTTTATGTTTTCAAACTACCGAAATGATTTCGAAATTTAATTTACGGTTTTACAGTAACTTTAACTAATTTTTAGAAGTGAATAGTGCAAGTACCATACCATATAGGATAGGGTTTATGGCAGGTCGGCCTCCAAGTGAGTTGTCGAGTCAGCGAGGGAGGCGCGGTGACTCGTGTGAATGCGCGTAGTGCCGGTCGTTAGATGGAGTGACCGGTCGCCGGGAGCCCGGTGCGGCGCCCCGACACTACACCGTACATCACGTACCTCAGGTACCAGTGCTGGGCACGGTTCGGTATAAAGTCGTCGGCGAGAGCGCTGTCGTGCTCATTTCCGTTTGGTGGATTGCCACAACACACGCACTGCGAAGGAATATCATCTCATAGCCCCCACCCGCACGCGGCGCCTTTTTGGAAATTATATCTACTTATATTAGAAGTTTGTGCCGTTGTGAGATGTTTGTGTGAAGACAACTCCAAAACTGCTCAACGGATTGAGCTGACATAAACCTAATTCTAGATTTTTAATAACAAAGACAACTGTTTGTCATGCTAAAATGCGTGCGATGCCACGGGCGAAAACTAGTATATATAAGTACATACTAAAACTGTCAACTTAGAAAACAAAACCAATACGAGTACTACTAAAAGTAATTAAAAAAATGTACTTCATTTACTTCTTTGAAGTACATTGTCTTCCGCAAACTCCTTGCTAGTATTCGGCTGCATAGATCAAAGCAAGCCCTCCTCCTTGTCTTGCGATACTACGCGGAGCGAACCTGAACTGCAGTTACAGGCGGCCGCGGCCCACGCAAATCAACAAACGCATCTCAGGCAGTGGAATGGAAGAAATAGAGGTATAGAAGCGTACCTTGCGCTTGAAAATAACCTAAAAGCAAAGTACGCTGTGGTAGGCGGCGCCGCGCTTGTATGCTGCGAACGAGTTTAATTCGCAAGGCGACTTGCGGAAGCAACTGAAGTGCGTTTTAGAAAATGACGTACGCGACTTACACGTTAAACGACAAATTAATCTCAAACATCGAGGGAATAACGTCGACTTTGGATTGAGCGTCCCGAGTGTTAACAAATTAACTAATCAGCGAAGGATATTTGACATGTAAGTTTGTTTGCAATTTTGTGTCTTGTTGCGCGCATATTTTCCTTGCAGGAAGGCTTCCATGTTTTACCGTTCACTGATCACAGGCGGATTTACCATCACAACAACACGTAGCGACTGACGAATAGAGTTCAAATCGCATCGACAACACTCACTCTACTTTGTCGACCAACAAGAAGGGCGTAGAAAAGGTACTGCAGCAACGGTCTGCTGTAATGGAATCTGGGCTTTGCGCGCTGGGGATACGGTCGATTATTGAAGGCGTGCGGCAAACGGCCAGCCTTGCGGGACGAGGAAGCAACGTGAGCTCTACCCGCGTGTACTTAAAGTCGGTCTCTACTCGTCAACGGCAGCCTGGCCGTTTGCCAGCGCGCCGCTGTTGCTATGCCGGGAGCTCCCTCGCGTGGTGCGATGAGGAATGGACGCGGCGCGGGTACTAATGGCTGCGGTCATCGGAACAGCCGGCGTCGCGTCGTGCCATTGTGCAGGCGAGCCATAACTCCCGCAGCTTACAACCGTTGAGTGGTGTAATCTGATCGTTACTAAGCACTTTATGCGAAATAAATTGTTTAGTGTTATTTTAATAGTGCCGCGCGCTGTACTGTCACATTGGCTCACAAGCCACGTCTCGCGCGCACCGTCGTGTGTCGGCTCGTGTAGCCCGTGTAGGGTCAGTTTAATAGTGCCGCGCGCTGTACTGTCACATTGGCTCACAAGCCGCGTCTCACGCGCACCGTCGTGTGTCGGCTCGTGTAGCCCGTGTAGGGTCAGTTTAATAGTGCCGCGCGCTGTACTGTCACATTGGCTCACAAGCCGCGTCTCACGCGCACCGTCGTGTGTCGGCTCGTGTAGCCCGTGTAGGGTCAGTTTAATAGTGCCGCGCGCTGTACTGTCACATTGGCTCACAAGCCGCGTCTCGCGCGCACCGTCGTGTGTCGGCTCGTGTAGCCCGTGTAGGGTCAGTTTAATAGTGCCGCGCGCTGTACTGTCACATTGGCTCACAAGCCGCGTCTCACGCGCACCGTCGTGTGTCGGCTCGTGTAGCCCGTGTAGGGTCAGTTTAATAGTGCCGCGCGCTGTACTGTCACATTGGCTCACAAGCCGCGTCTCGCGCGCACCGTCGTGTGTCGGCTCGTGTAGCCCGTGTAGGGTCAGTTCAATAGTGCCGCGCGCTGTACTGTCACATTGGCTCACAAGCCGCGTCTCGCGCGCACCGTCGTGTGTCGGCTCGTGTAGCCCGTGTAGAGTCAGTTTCTATTTAGATGAGTGACTTTTAAAGTTGTGGCAAATAAGAGACGTCGCAAAACATCAACTTGATTGACGACAACGATGATGTTGTCATCAATCAAGTAATTCGTCATCTCGGCGCAAAACGACCTTTGCCCTTTGCTTTTAACCCTCAAATCAATTAATTAATAATCAATATAATAATCAATTTATTAATTGCGTAGGTATAAAAAAAACTACAAATCTATTTTTTCCTATTGAACGATTGATATAGCTCTTTAAAACTTTATACTCTTGAATTTTTTGTAACTTGTGTTTTTGTATAATATTTTCGGATAATTAATTCTCTATGTGTGGAAACTGCTTAGCTTATTTTTTTCAATGTTAATTGTTCTATTAGATTTTCTAGTTCTGAAGCACTTTGTTTCCCTAAAATAAATAAATAAATAAATCGACCTCGCTAGGCGACAGAAGGCGAGAGGGACCTCCGCTAGGTCGGGGGTGACAGCCGGTCTGCCGGTATCACATTGTAACGTAAAATGTTACATTTATTTTCCATAAGGGTTTTCAGTGGTTAGTTTTACGCCAAGGAACTCTAAAACAAGTTCTTACGCTGAACATAACCATATAAGGACATCGGCGTGCCTGCCTCGCCGCTATTGGTCCGCGAGCAAAACGCGCGATGCGTACGTGACCCAGCGCAGTTCTCACAAATTCCTTTGTCTTGGCGCGCGCTTAAATAGCCGCCGAACGATGCCCCGGCGTTCATTCCTCATTCTGCATTTCAAGAGACACACGTTCTCGTACAGATATTTACCTACCTATCTAGGTAACCTAAAAGTATCGTGAAGTGGTCTTAAACCATAATTATAAATCACAATTGTACTACAAGAGTAGTAATTCCCCCAAATTGGGTAAGTGTGCACAATATCGCTGTTAGGATGTAAATACCTACTTACCTATTGTATTTCTTGTTTGTGTATTGCATCATCTAGGTTTCATTTCATGCCTGTACTTCCTCTTCGCAAAACCTAGCTTAGCTGTGCTATCGCGCTGGTTATTTATTGTAATACCTACCCAGGTACATGATTTACCTGCGGCTTGGCTTGTATAAGAATCTTACCCAAATACTACCTATCTTTTCATGTGCTAGTATTCTGTGTACATTAATGTTTCTACCTTCAATAATACCTATGTAAACTCCGCTCTGCTTGTTCTCATGGCCACCACCACATTATACTCATGCGGCTTCCCTAGAAGTAGCTTCGTTTCGCTGTCGCCTTCAGACTCTCGCCGTGGTGGTCATGGACAAGAACACATAACGCTCAACATATGCTATAACAAGGAAATTGATTCCAGGGTACAAGTTTTGGATTAAAGGCTGGAATAAGGCACTTCATCTCACTCGGCGGACGTGGGACCTTCACTTCCCTTCACCGACTTTGTAGACGAACGCCTAAGACAACCTCCTGGAACCACACCCCTTTATCGGCGCTCGCCCTGGACCCGGACCTACGGCCCTACGTTCCTCTAGAAGCCTCCGTTACAGGGAAGTGCCGTAGATAAATGTTGTGCGAAAGTTAGGCGGGCCATAGAACCTACGACCTACCTTCATTATAAAAGGGTTAATAAAATTTTCATGTTAACGTTCCTACGTCTGTGTTCTTATTTTATCCAACCCACGTAGGACGCTAAATACGTTACAACATAGGTTAGTAAATAAAGGTGTTACCTTGAGGAGGCTGGCGCGGATGGTGAGACTGGTCTCGTCGGTAGGGTTGGGCGCGGCGGAGCGCAGCAGCGCGCGCGCCGCCTGCAGCGCGGAGCGCGCGGGCTGCTGGCGCGCGGCCCACAGCGCGGTGCCGGCGCGGTGCCAGCGCGCCGTCAGCGCGTCCAGCTGCTCCTGCACGTCGCGCGCCAGCGCCACGCCACACGCGCCCACTACGGCGCGCGTGTGCGCTCGCGCCGCCGCTAGCACGCCCTGCTGGGAGCCCATCTCCCGCTCGAGCTCGCCCAGCTCTGAGCCGGGCGCCGCCCGCAGCTGCAGCTCGGCGCGGTCCAGCCACTCGCCGCAGCCCTCCAGCTCCGCGTACAGCTGCGCCCACACGCCCTGGCACGACACCCATCTGTGCACACACGCGGTACGTCTTACAGGAGACTCAGGCGCACGGAAGGAGCGCTTCAACTGAGCCCCGGAACCGAACATTCTAAAATGAATAATAAGCAGGCTCCATCCATTGATTCATAACACTTTATTTATGCGGGACCACTACCTGTCGTATCTAGCCTGGTAGTCCTCGGTGAGCTGCCCCCACTCCCCCCGCAGCCCGTCTCGCGCGCGCTGCGCCGGCGCCGGCGGCGGGTGCTTGCCGCTCAGCCGATGGAACTCCTTCTCCACTTCCTCCACTTGCGGCTCCAGCTCGGCGATACAACTCTTCACGCGCTGCAGAAGATACACAAATTACTAACTATGGTGCCATCTCTCGCCCGACGCAAGATCTTTTTTTTTTTTTATTCATCAAGACATCAATATCTGTAACGGTTTGTTGACTAAGAATTTCAAAGGAACGTCCTCAACCGTTCGCAAGCAAAAAGGTATCGATTCCTTGATCTCGATTCATGCGGCAGCGGCTCGAGCCCAGGCATGCGGGGCAGGTCGGTCGACCCTTAGTGGGAAAATCTTTCTTCGCACTGTGAAGGCATACATAGTCTCTAACACTTCAAGACAACAGACTGGCCGGAAGCTAGGATTAAACGGTGGTCACCTGCAGCGCGTCCTCCTGCAGCGGGAAGTCTTCGTAGTCTCTAGCGGCCAGCGGCGGCGCGCGCAGCCCGGCCCGCGCGCGCGACAAGCCCTCGCGGACTGCACGTGCGCGCTCGCGCCACGCGCTCCACGCCTCCTGCTGCGCCTGGGGACATGCCAGGAGGTTCACAACATCCTCGACATATTTCGTGCATGAATCTCACATAATCGAACACTTTAGACAGCGTACGTAGGCCGTCTGCTTTGTGCGGGGTGCATTTGCATTTTTATTAGCTATTTTACATCATTGATCACTCCGGTTTAGGGACAAGAAAAATTAAATAAAGTCATGATGCTGGTAGACAAACATGGAATGTTGTGCAGTCTTCTTGGGTGTATGTGGTAGTACCTGTTTTCCCTTGTGGGGGTGCAGCTGGTCCCGATCGTGCTGCAGGCGGGCCCAGGCGCGCAGCACGTCGTGCACGGCGCGCTCGGGCAGCGCCACGTGCGCCGCCTTCAGGTCGCGGCACAGCTCCTGCACGCGCTCCACCGCCGACTCCTGCTCCGCTTCCGCCTGCTCCTCTTTCTCCGCGCCCCGCAGCGCCCCCAGCAGCGCACCCAGCTCCGCCAGCTGGTCCTCCGCCCGCAGCGCGCGCGCCCGCCCGCACTCCACCTTATCACAACATTCAGTCATTCACGATATAATACGTAGAATGCAGCCGAGGTTCCAGATATAGCTTACTGACTACAATATACAACACAAAAATATCGCTTTTTCTGTCCTTTTTTCCGTCTTTATTATCTCAGCAACTACAGCAGCAAATAACGTGAAATTTAAAATAATAATACACTTCGTGTACAGATTAAAAGAAAATTAATTAAAAATGAATATAATCATTTTCAGTACAAATTGTGATGTCGAAATTGTATACGAGACCTACAATGTCAAGTGGGTTCAAATGTATACGAGACCTACAATGTCAAGTGGGTTCAAATGTATACGAGACCTACAATGTCAAGTGGGTTCAAATGAAAGGTATCAATTTGTACGTTTCAAAACAGTTTTTGCAATATCTGTACATTTCATACTTTTTGAAATATTTTGAAAAAAGTCGAATAACTACCCAATCCCCCCCCCCTCCCATCTCCGAAGTTTGCAGAGCGATCCATCTGATAGGTATGTAGCGTGTTTATAATTTTATTAGTTAATGATTTATTAAGTGTTAATTATTATAAATACAAACTTTATCAAAAAACTTTTAAAGGCGTCGTTAGCCTGTTGAGTTAATTATTAATTGGTCTTGTACTTAGTTAGGTTCTAAACAGTGTTTAGTTAATCTACGCATGTAAAACTTTTCTGTTAAATAAAGAACTTTAAAAAACAAACAAAAACAAACAGTCCCAGTACTATACCAGTATAGTACATATTGGTATATTTGAGAACCGTTTGAAACCCTCGGCGCAACAGAATGTGATCTCTTCAACATGAGGCGCAATGCTTTTAAGAAGTTCATTAATAACTGCAAGTCCATCAAGAGGTCGGTGCAGTGTCCATGATTTGTGCGGTACTGCTGACATTATACTGTTGCAGGAGACTTGGCTTCTTCCGCATGACTTAGATTTTGTGTGTGAAATTAATAGTGACTTCGGATGTGTGGCCAATTCCTCTGAGGACACGTCATTAGGTATTCTAAAGGGAAGACCGTACGATAGCCTCGCCATATTGTGGAATAAAGCTAGGTTCCCAGCTGCTAATGTGCCTGTTCACGTGGTCAAACTGTTGAGGTACTGGTACGGAAACCAAACAAACTGTGTAGGATGAGGTGACGCGACTTCTAGTGAATACATCAGATTTCGCTTTTTAACCTCTACGTTAATAGCTTGATCGAGGAGCTGAGGAGCTCCGGAACCGGCTGTTAGTTAGGCAACTTCTGCGTAAATAACCTTTGTTATGCTGATGACATGGAGCACCATCCTTCCTTAACTCTTTAACCGAGGGGCTGAGGAGCATCTCAGCCCCTCGGTTAAAGAGTTAAGGAAGCTCTTGTTAACCTGTGAGCAATATGCTATTGGTCACGGGTTAATATACAATGTAGCGAAAATGATGGTATTTAGGTCAGGTCGAAGTCCGGATAAGGGTGCGAGATGTTCGCATGAGCGGCTCTACCATTAAGGAGGTAAAGCGGTTCATGTCCTTAGGGCACCTGCTGACGGGGACGCTGAGGGACGACGAGGACATTGAGCGGGAACGAAGAGCTCTCGCGGTGAGGAGTAACATGCTCGCACGTCGCTTCACGAACTGCAGCACGGAAGTCAAGAACACCCTGTTCCGTGCGTATTGTTTGGGCATGTACACATGCCAGCTGTGGTCGAATTTCACCAGGCCTTCCTGGTGAAATTCGACCATTTGGCCTTCCATAAACACCATCAGAGTCCAATACAATAACGCGATGCTGCAGTGCGTCGAGCATGTTCTCCGAAGCGGGAGGGCCGGACTTCTTCGCCATCGTCCGTTCTCGCGTCGCATCGTTCTGGGGTGGGTTGGTCCGCTCCAAAAATAGCATTTTGAAGGCTGTCTCTGACCAGGTTTAAAAAAACCCTATTTGTATGCACTGGATGTTTCTCCACGAGGAGGGGAACAGGAAGTGACGTGCGGTTACTTTATGCGCCGTGTTATTTTTATTTTTGTATATAATTTGAAACTGTGTGTGATTTTTCTATTGTAATATGGGTTTCTTGCCTGAAATAAACGAATATTGTACGGACGTGTCGTACATTAGCATTAAAGTAAGTAAGTTATTGAGTGCAAAATTAAAATCACTGATCACTTTGGTCTTTCAAAAGTTTATTGAAAAAGTTACACGTAGAACACAGTAACAAAGTAAACGATTCCCTCGCGTCGCGGTCAGTGTCGCACTATCCGTTCCGGGCGCAAATAGGCCGATTCAGTCATATTAGATACATAGATAGGTATATACCTAGAAGGTACGTCTTCGTACATATTTCCAACCCAAAAAAGGATAAAACAAACAAAGGGAATCGTTTGTACAAAGTCAATATAAAAACAAAGTTCAAGTAGGTAAGTAAAAATAAAAGCAAAAGTAAATAAAAGTTAATTATAAAAAGTTACTTATAGTAAAACACTAGTCAAAATTAAATAGCACATCCTTGACGCGTTGCGGAGCGGGAGGGACGCGGCGGCGCTCGCGTGCTGCAGGCGCCGGGCCCTCGTGCGGGCGCTCCACCAATGAGGTTGACCGTCGAAGGGTTTTGTGCAGCTTCTCCACAGATTCGTAAGTCGGCGATTGTGTGTCTCGTGACTGTAGCTCGAAGGCCTCGCGTTCTGAGGTGTTAGTCGTAGTAGGGGCAGAGGTGGTCTTTCTGGTAAACCAGCCTCGCTTCCTCGCAATCCAAACTATAGCGACGCTGATAGCAGCAATCACCAAGATGTAGCTAATTGCGTAATGATGTATGTCATGGCTTGTCATCGCTTCTGGTAACTGTAGTTCGTTTACCTTCTGTTGTTGTAGCCGTGTTTCAACCGTCTTGTGATCGTCAGAGGGATCGATGAGTTTGAGTTGTGGCGTTTTCCAGTTAACAATGCCATTAATAGATTTATCAAGTTGTGGTACCTTAGGTAGGTATAAGTTGACCCTGAGATCGCTGTGGTAGAGGTTGTGCGAAGATATGCTTAAATCTTTAGTCTGCATCACGCATCCTTGTCTTAGTGTAACAAGCGCAGAGTTTTTTATTTGATAAGATGTGACGTCTCCCGCGCATACAGTTCTAAACATGCATGAGTCATCGCAGCAAGTCATAAGCCATGCATTAGTTGAATGTAATTCAATCCAAGCGGGCTGGCATTGTTTATTTATCATAGTACATAATGAGGTCGTTTCGTGACCTAAAAATTTAGCTTCACAGGGTGCATATTTACTTTCTAAGTTTCTCACTGGAAGATTTAGAATACATACAAAATTATCTGTGCTTTTTTGTATGCATCTTTTCAGTCCATCTTCGCTTAGGCTTATGTACGTATTTTTTCTGAAGTTCACCGCTATATACTTAGATAATGTTTGTACGTATTTAGTTTCATTTTTTTTGTAGTATCAGTGGCAAAGGTATTGGTCGATATAGCGTGAAATCTTCATCACTCGTCAGCGGAATGTGTATCTCGAACATGAAGTAGTTGTTCGTAACTCGAGCCTTTACATAGAGTAGTTTGTAAATGTCTTTTATGTTTTCTTCAATATTCTCAACTGGGAAAGTAAGTGTTTTCGGCAGTTTTCCAGAGATTTCATTCAGCTGTTTGATCAAGTTGACTGGAGTTAGTAGATGGACATCAATGTGACCTTTATAGACATCCAGGAGGGCTTTGAATAGTATTTCTTGAACGATCTTCAAGTTTGATAGTAGTAAGTGTGCCGTGAGCGATACTGAGCTAAAGTAGTTAGTAGCCATAACCGTTCCGATTTTCGACTCAAGTTTTGAGAGCTTCACACTGGTGTCGTTCATGTACTTATTTATTAGTTGAAATTGATGTTGTACGTTCTTTTCGTTTTTCTTCATGATCTCATTTTCAATTTCTATTACAGAAGTTTGATTTTTCATTAGATCCAATAAGTATTGGTTATTTTGTTGTACAGCTTGGATGTCTTTCGTGTATTTTTCCGCAAAATGCTGATCCAATACGCCAAATAAGCTGTTTGCAACGTACCCAACTCCGTCGATCAGACCGCGTTTTTTCCGGTAAGACAGGTGTTTATGCGGTGACAAAAGTAGGGTGTTTAAGTAGTTAAGTTGCTCTAGTTCAGCTAGTAAGTTTTGTGTAGTACTCGCACAAAATCTCTGGTCCAGATCTTCGCAGAGGTGTGCTATGTTGTTTATGTAGTTTTGTAAGTCTTTATTCGTTTGCCAGTAGGTTGTAAGGTTGTAGAAGGTTAGCAAATTCCATTCGTCGTGTATCTGTTGTACTTTCCCAATAGTGTCGTAATAAATTGGCCGATTGTTTCCAAGGTTCGTTATTTGAGCATTTTGAATGGTACTTTCTGAGTAAGTTGGGGCGCAGTGTGATCCAGTCATTAAAGTTATCTATCATGGTTAGAAAGTAAATAAACATAGTCATGTAATTTCTTCCTTTACCACTGCGTTTCTGGGGTAAGTTCCCAGTTTGCTGCTCTTCTGCGTCGTTTTTGCTATTTGAGCTTGTTGTTTCATTTGTAGTTTAGCCAACTTTGTAATGGGCCTCTTCATTACACCGTTTTGAGTTTTTATGGTGGTGACTCTCACCATCCCATCTTCCCCGGGGTGAACTTGGATGACTTTCCCCATGGCCCATTTTCCCGGTGGCAGGTTGTCGTCCTTCACCAACACGACGTCACCTTCAGTTAAGTTTTGAGTAGGTTTGTGCCATTTACTTCTGGTCTGCATTAGGGTCACGTAGTCTGTAGACCACAGTTTCCAAAAGCGATTTAGCATGTGTTCAGTTAACTGCCATCTCTGACGTAAATCTACGTTTCTTTCTTCTTCATAGCTAGACAGAGGCAGCGTCATAGTAGGGCTTCCAGTTAGAAAGTGCCCCGGAGTCAAGTAGTTGTAGTAGTCTTCTGGGTCTTCAGTGAGAGGACAAAGAGGTCTTGAGTTCATGCATGCTTCTATTTTACAAAGCAGCGTGGCAAACTCTTCGTAAGTTAGTTTCTGGTCACCCAAAATGCGACGTTAGATGGTGTTTCATCGATCGTACGGACGCTTCCCAGAGCCCCCCTGCAGTAGGCCAGGCGGGAGCGTTAAAATGCCACTCGACTTCCATTTTCCCCATTTCAATGAAGAATTCAGGTGAGAGCTCAGTTTTCCATAGTTCGTATTCGCTTCTCAGTATTCTCGATGCACCTATAAAATTGGTACCACAGTCTGAGTACATGTGTTTTGGCGTACCCCTTCTGGCACACATTCTTGCAAATGCTGCGATGAACATTTCGGTGCTCAGGTCTGAGACAAGTTCAATGTGCACAGCCTTTGTTGCCATGCACACAAATATAGCAGCTAAGTAGCCTTTAGAAGTTCTCACCCCTCTACCTTTATTCAGTTTTAGGTCTATACAGCCTGTAAAATCAACCCTTGTATGGGAAAAAGGTCGCGAAGGGGTGGCTCTTTGAGTTGGTAGATCAGCCATTTTCTGATAGTTGTCAGTAGGCTTAAATCTGTTGCAGCGAACGCATTTTCTTAGTAGGGTTTTCACGGTTTGGTTGCCTCCTATAATCCAATAGCGTTGACGTAAGTAAGCAAGAGTCAACCTTGCCCCACCATGCAGAGTAGCTGTGTGGGCCTCTTCAATTACGAGTTGAGTCAATCTTCCATTTCGAGGCAGTATCATAGGATTTTTCATGCCCGGTGGCAAGTTAGTTTTATTAAGGCGGCCCCCAACTCTTAAAATTCCATTTTCAAGATAAGGACATAACTTGTAGATAGAGCTCTTGTTAGTTAATGTTTGATTTTAGGAAAGTAAGTTGTATTCCATCTCAAAATCATTTTTTTGCATAAATTTTACAATCAGTTCATTTGACGCAAGTAGTTCCGCAGTTGTTAAGTAGTATCTCTTTATCGCCACGAGCTGCATCATGTTTCGATGGGCGCGCGTTTGTTATAAAGCGCATAATCCAAGCGACGATTCGCCTCACTCGTATTATAGAACTGTTGTTGTTTATTAATTTTTCGATCAAGTTGTCGTTTGTTTTAGTTATGGCTAGGGCTGTCTCTTGCTTTCGTTCGATGTTTGTTGTAAGTAAACATTTCATAGTTTCAGTTTCTTGATTTGCGCTGAAAATTTTCAGCATTTCTGGCCCATTCCACCATAATCCAAAATTTTGTAGTTTTTCGGATTCACTCCTCTGGTAGCACAGTCAGCGGGGTTATTTTTAGACTCGATGTAAGCCCATTAATAATAATAATAATAATAATTTATTCAAAAATTAACATAAAATATGAATAATAATAACTTAAATTCTAAAGATTACGTTTGCCTGAACTAGGTAAAACCTGTATCTCAGGCAAAGGCATTGTTTTGATGGTATTATTTGTCTTATCTTCTGTACTCGATTTTCGACGTATCTTTCCCATTTAGTTGGTTCCCTCTGCAGCCATGCCAGTACGACTTTAGATTCACTCCAAGCCGATATAGTCACGTTATTTTCGTTAAGTGATTTTTTCACCTTTTGCATCAGTTGAGATAACAGTAAGGCGCCACCCAGTTCAAGACGTGGCAGGCTCTGTTTTTGTGCGATTGGGGCAACCCTAGTCTTCGCTGCAAGTAAGTTCAGTATAAGCTGTCCATTTTCGTCCTTGACCCTGGTATATAGAGGTATGACACAAGAATATGCCTTTTGGCTCGCATCACAGAATCCTAGTAGTTCGATGCCTTTCTGCGTGCCCCAATCCATCTATGTATTTTGATAGATTTTAATTCATGTATTTCAGCTTTTAGTTTTAGCCAATCATCTTGTATATTGTTAGGTAGTTTTTCGTCCCATTCAAGGTTTAGCTCCCATACTCGTTGAAAAATCAATTTTGCCGTCACAGTAACTAGAGAGAGCCATCCCATAGGATCGTAGAGTTGCGAAATCTCAGATAATAGAGTTCTTTTTGTTAGTGGTTTCTTCGTATTTTCTTCCAATGTCCAGTTGAACATGAAAGTGTCCAACTTAGGGTTCCATGACAGCCCTAATGTCTTTGTGTTTTCGTCTTCGAAGTCAAACGTGCGCGTGGTAGAGATTTGATCTTCTGACAGTTGTTTTAGTAGGTCAGGGCTATTCGAACTCCATTTACGTAGGTTCATGCCGCCTTCCTTGAGTAGTTCGATTAGCGATTTTTGCATTTCTTTGGCATTTTCGAGAGAGTTATCGCCGCTGATTAAATCGTCCAAGTGAAATTGAGTTTGTAGTATTTTGGCGGCTGCTGGATACTTATGCATGCAATCCAGTGCCAGTTGCTTAAGTGTTCGCATAGCTAGCCACGGCGCGCATTTTGTGCCGTAACTCAAACTACACAGAGTGTAATTTTGAAGTGGCTGAGTCATGTTAAGTCTGAATATGATTTTTTGCAGCGACTGTTGATCTTCAGCTAGCCATATGCATCTATACATCTTCTTAATATCTGCAGTGTAGGCATATTTGTAGGTTTTCCACTTTAAGATCAGAGCCTGTATGTCCTTCTGTAGATTAGGCCCTTTTTCCATGAGAGCATTTAAACTTTTTCCATTTTTAGTTGAGCTGGAAGCGTTAAATACTACTCGCAATTTAGTAGTTGTAGCGTTTTCTCGTAGGACCCCATGATGAGGTAGGTAGCATTGCACTTGCTGACCTTCGTTATTTTGCTGAGCTTGTTTCATGTGACTTAGTTGTAAGTACTCATCCATAAAATCCTTGTACATAGTAGATAGTTTTTTGTTTTTAGTTAGTCTTTTTTCTAGTTGTAAAAATTGTGAGACTGCTTTTGGCCTTGAGTTGCCGAGTTCAGCTTCAAAATTTTTGACCATTGGCATCTTCACAATATATTTGCCATCAGTTGCTCTAGTAGTTGTTTCTTGGTAGTATTTTTCGCACTTGTCGTCGGCGTTGACATCGTGTTCATTTTGAGTAATGTCCTCGCTTTCCCAATATTTGGCAATATCTGCGAGGTCAATGATGGTGGCGTGGCAGCGCAAAGTTTTCAGTTTTCCACATAGTATCCACCCAAGTTGAGTTTGTTGGGCGACTGGTGAGTTTTGGTTTCCTCTTAAGACGCCGTCCATTATTATCTCAGCATAAACATCAGCTGATAGAAGTAGGTCGACAGAGCCACTAACATTTTAGTCAGGGTCTCCTAGTTTTAAGTTTTGAAGATGTGGCCAGTTAGCCTTTTCAAAAGTTGAGTTAGGCAAATCATTTGTTAGCTTTTTTAGTATCAAAGCTTGAGTGCCAAAAGTGTAGTCAGTATGTATAGATTTGCAGGTAAGTTTTACACGTCCTTTACATTCTCCCGACACGGATCCGACTCCGGATATCGTTGCGTTGAACTTTTTTCGTGGCAGGCGTAGTGATTGGGCTGCGTTCTCCGAAATCAAGTTAACCTGAGAGCCTTGGTCTAGCAGTGCTCTAAAAGTTTGGTAAGTGCCATCGTTGGCCTTGACCTTTATTTTGACAGTAGTCAGTAGTACCTCTGTGTTTTTCTCAGCTGTAGCAGAGAGACAGGAAGAAGATTCTTCTGAAGTAGAAGATTTTTCAGTGTTAGTTTTTGAAGGTGCTTGTGACCTTTTAGTATGGTGCAGTAACGTGTGGTGTTTGTTCTCACACTCTTTGCATGTTTTTGTTGAGTTGCATTCCTTGTTTCCATGATCGTACAAGCAGTTTTTGCAGAGTTTTAGTTTTGCGACGGTACAGATGCGCTGCGATACATTCATTTCTATGAATTTAGTACATTGCATTAGAACATGATTCCCGTCACATAAGGGACATTTTCCATAAGCAGCAAAGTAAGATCTTGCTTGGTCTTTATTGTCCTTAGTTAAGGTTGACTTTTTATTGTAGTTTGGTTTTTCATTGTAAGTTGATCTTTTAGTAGTACTCGTATTTCCAGCTTGTTTCTGGGAAGTGTTTGTGTCTCTTTGTCTGTTTTTAACTGTTTCTAAGGCCATGAAATGGTTTTCTAGAAAAGTTAGGAATTCATTTAAGTTAGGTAAATCTCTGTTAGTAATTACGCAGTATTCGCTGTAAGTAGCAGCATCCAATTTTTGTGACATGTAATACACAATCATCGGCCCCAGCTCGTAATATCCACGCCCATGTTATTTAGTCCGTTTAGGCTTTCCGTAATGACGTCGTGTATTTTCTTGATGTTATCCGCAGTAGGGCTTTGAATGATCGGAAGCTGTTGCATCGCATTCATGAATGAAGTAAATTGGAGACGGCGGTTGCCAAACCGATGGTTCAATATCTCGCAGCACGAGTCGTAATTTTCGGCACTAATGGCGAGATGTTGTACAAGGCGTTCTGCTTTACCTTTTAGTTTAGTTTTTAGATGTTGCATTTTTTCCGCTTTCGAGATGGTGGGGTTTTTGTGAATTGTTTCCATGAAGAGATTTTTAAATGAAATCCAGCGAGCGTAGTCGCCGTTAAAATCTTGTAACTCGATTTTCGGAGCCGATTTTTCATAGTGTTTGTTGGACAATATTTTGTCGTTTAGTTGTTTCTTCAGTACCTCGTATTTATTCTCTATCTTTTCAAATTTAGTAGAGTAGTTTTCACTCAAATTCCTTCCCATCAGAGCTTCTTCCAGTTGCCAGTGTAGTTTATCGATGGAGTCCCATTTTCCTTTTAAAATGGACAGGTGATCTTCTCAAACTCCCATTTTTCAGTTATATGGTCGATGTTAATTTTTGACATTGCTCGTTCCATAGCTTTGAAATTGCATTCTTGGCGTTGCAATATCTTTATCATTGAACCATCCACCTCCGTAGTAGTGTTATTGACAGTGATGGTATTAGGGTCCTCCTCCAGCATCCCTGACAGATCGAAATCAATAGTCGATGACTCTCCTACATCATGGTCTTCGAGTGAGGCCAATACTTTCATCATGCTCGCTTTTGTAGTTTCGTAGAGTTCTTTAGTTTTCCCATAAACGTCGCTAGTAAAGTAGTTAATTTTGCTCATATCCTCTATTATTTGAAGAAGAAGCTCGTTTCTCGAGTCAAAATCATGCCAATATTCGTTAAGTGCTTGAATACGCTTGTTTATGTATTCTAGAGTTTTCCTGGAACTGCTATCCATATTGTAGTTAGAGCATAAACGTTTTAGTAAATCAAAACAAGTTGCTTGTTTGGACAGTTCATCCATTTTTGTAGTTTAGTTATTCCTAAGATAGTTCAATAGGTGCTAGTTAGTAGTAGTAGACAAGTAGTAACGCAATGGAAGTTTCCAGTATGCTGGTACAGGTCAGGACACGAAGACAGGGCAGTACCTATTTCTTCTCCAAGTTTCTTTAGACGATTCTCGTAGTTTACGTCGAACTCCAAAAAGTACTTGAATGTCCTGACCTTGTAGTCTTCAGTGCGTAAGCGACTCTCCGCCACGAAATATGCGCCTTCTCAACAAACCTGGTGAGACCCGCTGGTGGGAAGCCAAGCCGCCGATTCGCATTCGCAGTTTCCAAGTCACAAAACACACCATAAAACTAGTTAGGCCGAAGGACCAAATGTACGGACGTGTCGTACATTAGCATTAAAGTAAGTAAGTTATTGAGTGCTAAATTAAAATCACTGATCACTTTGGTCTTTCAAAAGTTTATTGAAAAAGTTACACGTAGGTACAAAGTAAACGATTCCCTCGCGTCGCGGTCAGTGTCGCACTATCCGTTCCGGGCGCAAATATGCCGATTCAGTCATATTAGATACATAGATAGGTATATACCTAGAAGGTACGTCTTCGTACAAATATTATTACTATTAACTTCTTTGAATGAGGGCCTCAAATATTATTATTTACACCACAACTTTAATTATGGTAATTGATAACCAATATCCATCCAGTTCCCCATCTTGTTACCAATCTGTATCATTTGGAACTGACATCAGGCAAACCAGACTAAATTAAAATTAATTTTTATTTTTATTGTAATTTAGATTAGATATTTTAAGAATAGGTTCTACCTCTGTTAAGGCATGCTGTAGGTATCTTGTATACATTGTATTAGTATTTATAATTTTGTTTATTTTATCTATTAGTACTAGTTCAGTTATTTATACATACTATGAGTGGAAACTGTCAGTAGCTTCATTCGCTCTAGTTTAAGATTCTATTGTTACCTAAACATAAGCTTTTTGTTTCCCCAATAAATAAATAAATAAATATTTCATCACTCGTTGCATCGAACAAAGCTGGCGGCCCACCCTCACGCTGATTGTGCTATTGATATGCTGTTCTAGTGCGGCACATCATCGTCTGGTTCTTCAGGATATGTACCTCGGACATGACGAGCGCCCACTTGTTGCGTAGCCGGTCCTGGTGGTGCGCTAGCAGATACTCGGCCAGCAGTGGGTGGTGCGCGTGCGCCGCATACACCAGCGAGTCTCCGCGCGACATCAGCGCCGCCGCGTCCGGCGCCACGCCGCCCGTCTGGTTCTTCAGAATCTACGGAAACAGAGGCAGCCTCAGTCTCCACTCCCGAGACCTGAGGGAGACACTGGCCAGCCCGGACCCCAACGCCTTACTCTGCCCTGAATAGTACTTTTGATAATATTCACTTTTATTTCAATAGCAACATTTGGTATGCCACAAGGCCCCGACCTCGGTCCTATTTCATTGCTTATCTTTTATTAACCATAATAAAATACAATGAGACTTGTCTGGTAAAAGTTGAGCGTAAGCGTGAGTCATCTAGAATACGCGTCTCAGTTATGGAACCCGCGTTACCTGAAGTACATCGATCGTATCGAAAGTATTCAGAGGCGGTTCTTAAGATACCTGTGCTTTAGAGTAAAGATCCCTTACAAATCTCGCACTCTGCAAGAGGTTCCATTTCTTGCCGCTCAAAAATAGACACGACGAAGCTGATTATCATTATATCCTTAAGATTATTAACAATGATGTTGACTAACTAACAGGCTAAAGGTTTCTTCGTCGCTTCTTTACTTTAGTCTACATAACGAAGCGACTGAAATCAAAAATATCATTTTATTTCCGTGTCAGTGTTTAATTATTAAGAATTTGACCTTTTCTAAGTATACATTTATTGTATTTATGGAAATAAAGAGTTGTTGACTTTGACTTTGACTGTCCAGAACTTCTTGGTAAATTAGACTTCAAGATACCGCATAAGCAGATTAGATACAACCCCCTACTACATGTCCAACATGTTGGAACTAATTATTAACTTCTTTTGCACATGATGTAGTTACGAGTAAACCCTTAATTCTTATTTACCTTTTGTTTCATTTTTAAGTTTAATTAATATAATATTATTGCTTTATTAAGTGCGCAATTGTCGACGAAATAATTTTTTTAGTGTTCTCACTTAGGTAGTTTGTTATGATTCTATTAGCGAATGACTATTATTAGCTCTCTGTGTCTACTTTATTTTTTTATTGTAACTAATTACAATTTATTTAATTCGGCTTGCCATCAGCTTTACTAATAAAGCTGATGGCAAGCCGAATTAAATAAATATATTAATAAATAAATAAGTAAATTTATAGAGACAAAAAACTTTACAAATATTTTGAGTGTTAAATGTAATAGTTCAATGGTTCTTTATTTATAACTAAAATGTTACTCGTACATGTCAGGTCGAAAAATGTAAGACCTACTTATATTATAGTAATATGAGTAAATTGTGTGTCTATAAAGCAGTAGCAGGTACCTCTAGTCGTTTGGCGGGGTCTCGCTCGACGGCGACGCCTTGCAGCGTGAGCAGCACGACGTCAAGGCGGCGCAGCATGCCGTGCGCCGCGTTGCGCCACTCTGCCAGCTCCGCCGCCGCCTCCGCGCTCAGCCCAGCGCAGAGGGACGCGTCCTGGACCATACACACTGACATTACTATCAACAAGAAACTTGACAAGATACATGAAAGTATCGTGGACAAAGCACTCGTACTGACCGGCTGCGTGTCATCCTCCGAGTGCTGAGTCTCTAGACTGTGCCGCCGCTCCTCGCCGGGAGTGGCGAGCTCCAAGGGAGGGCTGGCGAGGCTGGCGGGGCGCGCGGGGCTGGCGACCGGCTCGGCGCCCGGCTTGGGCGACATGGCGACCACGTGTGCGCGCGTATCGCCCTTGATGGGCGTCGACGTACACAGTGGCGCCGGCAAGCCCGACGACGCAAGCATCTAGGGGGCACACTGTCTTAGCGCCTTTTTAGTTTGTGATACAAGACTATGCGGTCTTGTATCACAGACTAAAGTGAAACTGTAAATACCTACTAGACAAACCCCTAAAAGCAACGGGAGAGAGGAACCTGCTACTCCGGGAGGTCGGGTCTGGGAGTCGTCTGCGTTCATAGTTTTAAGTACCAACAGGCTGGTGTACTACAAGTACACAAGTTAACACTCGCGAAGTTTTTCGGGCGTTTTTGTCGTAACCTTGTTATTATTTGTCATAAAACCTCGTTGTGTGCGTCGACATAGGAAGCGTGCGGTGCATTACCTGCGGCGTGTCCTCCACCTCCGAGTAGATGACTTCATCGTGTGTGGGGCGGGGCGGGTCGCCCGTGGCAGAGGGCTCGGGCAGCGCGGCCGCCTCGCCCGCCGGCACCTCGTCCAGGATCAGGTACTCGTTGTGTTCCCCCCCGCGCAGACTCTCCCGCAGCTCCGCCGTCGGCTCACGCCGCGTCACCACGCCGCGCGTCGGCTGCCGGCGCGCCTCCAGCGTGCGCACTTCCACAACGAACGTGCGGGGCTCCTTCCCGAGGTCCACGGGGAGCGCGGGCGCGGGGGTAGACTCCGCCTCGCTCACGGACGATAGCGTGATCTCTCGCTGCGTGACGGCAACCACTTGGCAGTCCTCGCGGGGCGGTGGTGGGGGCGCGGGCGGGGCGGCGACCAGTTTGTCCTCTGATATCTGCGTGAAGAGCGCGCTGTCCTGTAGCAGGTTGAACGTGCTGCTTTCCTTGCAGGGGAACGCGGGGGCGGTGGGGGCAGGCGTGGGGCGCGGCAGGCGCTCCTGCGAGGAGCCCCTGCTCCGCGCACCCCCCTCCTTCACCTCCCGGCGGATGGGCGCGGGGCTCCGCAGCGCGAGGGGTATCTTCGACTTCTTAAGGTCAGGCTTGTCGCGATCAAGCGCGCCGTCCACGGGACTCTCCAGCCGGCGCTTGATTGTGTCCGTGAGGCTCTCGTACTCCGCCGCCTCGTGGGCGAAGGGCTCCGCGGGGGCGGCGCCCTGCAACAGGCCGCGCTGTGGTCTCTCTTCCGTGTGCCATCGCTATGTACATGTTAGTGCCGGCGCCGCCGGATGGTAAGCATGATCCCGTGACTCCAAGCTCCATGAATGGGTTGCCGTGATTCAAAGCCTCCACACACACACACACACACCGACACCATATTTACATTGTGATATTTACAAGGTGCACTACGAAACCCGACGTTAACTTCGTTTTAATAACACGACAGAAGGAAAACGTTTGCATGTTTAGTTTGTTATCGTGGAATAACATTGGGCGGTACCGCGGTGCGGGGCGCGGGGGAGGACTTACCGTGGGGGGGGGGGGGGGTGAACGATTGTACAGAGAGCAAGCGACCGACCGACAGACCAACGGTGTTCTAGGACACAGACCGAGATCCCCAACCCGGGCTGCAAGTTCCCAATGAGGACCGCGAGAGACAGCTGTGATATGAACCGACGAGATACCCAAATGCAACCACAACAAGCTTATTTTTTGGCCATTTTCGCGTGACAGATGTCTTTTGTATAATTCTATGAACTTGATTTAATGCGTGAGATATTTAAGAACAGTGACTTAAGTTTCAGGCTCCCATATCATTTAGTCAAAACCTTGCTCGAGCTCGGTTGAGTGCCACAAAACTTACTCGACTTAGGTATGGTTAGTCCATCATTTTTACAACTAGATAATTAATCACTTATCAGCAGCTGATAAGCTTATCAGTTTCCATACATAAAAAGAGAATAAATTTTCCCGAAATATTTTAATTTTATTATAAATTTTAGTTTTTTTTATTAACAGAAAATACATTTAAAAACTGGAACAAATAAAGCTAGAACAGTTACCGCTTATAGAAAGTAAACAATAACTAAACGAATTAAAACATTAGAGGCAATAAGTAACTACTACCGCCTAATTTAGGAAAAAACAATAACTAAAATTATAAAACGAAAAATATGCCTGTTGTCAGTCAGTAGGCACCCAATCAAGTAGATGGAGTACTTACAGTAAGGGAGCTAGGATAGGTACATATGCCTGTTGTCAGTCAGTAGGCACCCAATCAAGTAGATGGAGTACTTACAGTAAGGGAGCTAGGATAGGTACATATGCCTGTTGTCAGTCAGTAGGCACCCAATCAAGTAGATGGAGTACTTACAGTAAGGGAGCTAGGATAGGTACATATGCCTGTTGTCAGTCAGTAGGCACCCAATCAAGTAGATGGAGTACTTACAGTAAGGGACCTAGGATAGGTACATATGCCTGTTGTCAGTCAGTAGGCACCCAATCAAGTAGATGGAGTACTTACAGTAAGGGAGCTAGGATAGGTACATATGCCTGTTGTCAGTCAGTAGGCACGCAATCAAGTAGATGGAGTACTTACAGTAAGGGAGCTAGGATAGGTACATGTGCCTGTTGTCAGTCAGTAGGCACCCAATCAAGTAGATGGAGTACTTACAGTAAGGGAGCTAGGATAGGTACATATGCCTGTTGTCAGTCAGTAGGCACCCAATCAAGTAGATGGAGTACTTACAGTAAGGGAGCTAGGATAGGTACATATGCCTGTTGTCAGTCAGTAGGCACCCAATCAAGTAGATGGAGTACTTACAGTAAGGGAGCTAGGATAGGTACATATGCCTGTTGTTAGTCAGTAGGCACCCAATCAAGTAGATGGAGTACTTACAGTAAGGGAGCTAGGATAGGTACATATGCCTGTTGTCAGTCAGTAGGCACCCAATCAAGTAGATTGTCCATTGTGGACAGTGTCCTATTGCAGATGAGGTGGGGGTTGAGGCAACAATATCTAAGATAATGTTTAGACGACGTGACGTCAGCGCGGTCAGCGGCTTCTCTTCTCAACTCAAGGGGCCTACTGCACACAAACACAAGTTACAACTCCAGGCAGGTCGCGCTGAATCTGTACCACTTGCACGCGGACAAGGAAAGCGGTGTTTGAATGAAGGAACTTTTACGAGTCGAGTCGAGGTTAAGACTAAAGGATATGGGGTAAGTCAGGCATGGTCCGATTGCGACCACGACCTTTACAGGGAATGGCAATGTTTCTACAATAATAATATTTTATTCTATGAAGGTGAAGTTTCGGAAAATAAATTGTGGGTCGTCGTCTCAATCGTCGCGTGATCCTGACGGGCGGCAAGCGTGCTCGACTCACCGTGATCTTCTCCAGCACGGCGCGGTAGGTGCGCTGCAGCGCGGCGTCCCCGGCGGCCTCCACCGCGGGCGCCTTGTCGCGCAGCTCGGCCGCCAGCACGCGCAGCTTGGCGGCCGACATCGTCTGCGGCTCCTCTAGCTCGCGGGCGATGTCCGCCAGGTAGTGCGCCAGCGAGGTGGAGGGCGGGGCGCGCAACAGGCGGTCCCAGCGCGCGTCGAGCGCGGCGGCGCGGCGGCGCAGCGGCGCGAGGTGCGCGGGAAGCGCGAGCGCGTCGAGGCGCGCCAGGTTGGCGTGCAGGTTGTCGCGCAGGGGCCGCATGCGGGAGGCCTCCAGCTCGCGGCGCTGGCCGGGCGGCGGCGGCGCGTCCAGCCAGGCGCCGAGCGCGGCTAGGTCGTGCTGCAGCTCGCGCGCGCACAGCAGCGCCGCCTCCAGCCGCGCCTTGCTCTCGGTCACGTGCGCGCCCAGCCGGTTGTACAGCTCCTTGAGCCCATCCACGCGCGCGCTGGACACCCCCGCCCCCTCCTCGCCGCCCTCCTCCGCCACCTTGCGTCCGCTCTTGATGATGCTCTCTACCTCCGACTTGATCTCGCTCAGCGTGCGGTACAGTTTCTGCGACACACAGGTAAGAGTGTCAGTGGGAGGTTACGACATCGCGTCCGCTCTCCGGCCAGAAACCATTCTAGCTAAACTCACGATCCATTTGAGAGCCAGCAGCAGCAGCACGGCGAGGCAGTACACCTCGTCCCAAGTCATCGCGCCGCACTGAGCCCCGCTCCGTGCGGGCGCGTGTTGGCTCAGCGCTAGTTCAATGTCAACGCGACACAATGTAGAACGCGCGGGCGCCTTTCAATGGACCGTGGGTACTGTCCGGTGCCGTGTCATCATCGCGCAAACAGTTTAAACAACGATGCGGTGACCACAATAAAATAACAGATCAATTTACATTGGCAGAAATATTTAAAATGAATTATTACTTGCAGAAAAAGCTTCAATATCAGAACAGCCGCTTACATTTATAATGAATCCGTCAAATTCCGAAAGTTATTATAGTAAAAAACACAAGGCTTATTAAAAAAATCTACAAAGAGAATTCACATCACCGATATCAGAGCTCGTTAGATAGCTCATACAACATAACTAAGTGAACTAACCCCGGCTCCTACTCGTATCTTGCAATACAAGTTTGATAGAAATAAATAAAATTAATGTTGTAATTTATTATTGTAAACGGTAAATGTGCGCAGGCAGATGGACGCGCCCATGCCCCCTGGCTCGGCGCGGATGCTCCGCCGGAATCCCTCCAAGTTGCCGAGCGCCTGTCCGACGCTGCCCAGCACGCGATCCCACGCTAATGGGTTTATCATAAACCAGTCGCTGCCCGCGCCAACGCACGTCGGTTTCTATGGAAACCTTTAAAGGTTATTTGTATTCCATGAGAACCAATTCATCAGATAAAAAGGCCTATAAATGTGTTATTCCAGTTCTATTACCTACATCTTGCCAAATTTCAGGCCGATCCGTTTCGTAGTTTTCGCGTGAAGAAGTATTTTGTTTTGGCGGCGACGATGTCCGCCGCCGCCGCCGCCGCCGCCTGCCGCGCGTGACTGATAGAATAACGTATGCGCGAACTACGAGTATGTACTGCTACTTTGTCTAAAATGTCGTTTTAGAACAAAAGTTACAACAGGGTGTTTGACAGTGTTAAAAATAATGGCTTATTTAGTTGGCGTCCTCATGCGTCATGTTTTGTAAAGAATTGACAGTTGACACATTTTATTCCGTCGCGTCCCAAACACAAGTTCTTCGGTTAGAGATCCCGGAAGAGAGCGCGCGAAGCCGCGGGCAGCAGGGTGCTACTTTATAATCAAACTGAAATTAGGTAACTATCCGGTAGCTGGTCTGTCTGAGCGAATCTACTATTCCAAGGAATAAGGTATTTTTTTTAATTTTTCAGAATAGTGTAACAAACTCTTAGACACAGTTATCACACCCATACATGCATCATACATTTTTAGTATTGCGTACCTGTTCTCTATCTGGACGACGCGTAAGGACTGGCAGAGTTGTATGCGCTGTTTAGTATTGCGTACCTGTTCTCTATCTGGACGACGCGTAAGGACTGGCAGAGTTGTATGCGCTGTTTAGTATTGCGTACCTGTTCTCTATCTGGACGACGCGTAAGGACTGGCAGAGTTGTATGCGCTGTTTAGTATTGCGTACCTGTTCTCTATCTGGACGACGCGTAAGGACTGGCAGAGTTGTATGCGCTGTTTAGTATTGCGTACCTGTTCTCTATCTGGACGACGCGTAAGGACTGGCAGAGTTGTATGCGCTGTTTAGTATTGCGTACCTGTTCTCTATCTGGACGACGCGTAAGGACTGGCAGAGTTGTATGCGCTGTTTAGTATTGCGTACCTGTTCTCTATCTGGACGACGCGTAAGGACTGGCAGAGTTGTATGCGCTGTTTAGGATTGCGTACCTGTTCTCTATCTGGACGATGCGTAAGGACTGGCAGAGTTGTATGCGCTGTTTAGTATTGCGTACCTGTTCTCTATCTGGACGATGCGTAAGGACTGGCAGAGTTGTATGCGCTGTTTAGTATTGCGTACCTGTTCTCTATCTGGACGATGCGTAAGGACTGGCAGAGTTGTATGCGCTGTTTAGTATTGCGTACCTGTTCTCTATCTGGACGACGCGTAAGGACTGGCAGAGTTGTATGCGCTGTTTAGTATTGCGTACCTGTTCTCTATCTGGACGACGCGTAAGGACTGGCAGAGTTGTATGCGCTGTTTAGTATTGCGTACCTGTTCTCTATCTGGACGACGCGTAAGGACTGGCAGAGTTGTATGCGCTGTTTAGTATTGCGTACCTGTTCTCTATCTGGACGATGCGTAAGGACTGGCAGAGTTGTATGCGCTGTTTAGTATTGCGTACCTGTTCTCTATCTGGACGACGCGTAAGGACTGGCAGAGTTGTATGCGCTGTTTAGTATTGCGTACCTGTTCTCTATCTGGACGACGCGTAAGGACTGGCAGAGTTGTATGCGCTGTTTAGTATTGCGTACCTGTTCTCTATCTGGACGATGCTTAAGGACTGGCAGAGTTGTATGCGCTGTTTAGAAAACACAAACTACGGTGTACCCCAAGGCAGTATTTAGGACAGCTTTTATATTTTTATTTTTTCATTTGATTACCCTTGATCGGTGCAGGTACATACCAGCGCGGCCCGGAGGTCGGCACGCACGGCGTCCGGGTCAGCGTGCACGTTGTTCTGCGTCTGGTCGAGCGCGCGCTGCACGCCCTGCAGCGTGGCAAGCGCCGCCGCCAGCCGCGCGCCTAGCCCACTGCCCCCGACGCCGCTCTCCGCGCCTAGCCCACTGCCCCCGACGCCGCTCTCCGCGCCGCCGAGCGCCGCCTCCACCGCCTGGAACTTGGCACGCAGCAGCTGCAGCTGGTCGCGCAGCCGTGCCGCTGCTTGCGCTTTGCCGCCCGCCTCGTATGCACCCGCCTGCGCCTCCACGCGCGCCAGCACCGCGCGTTGCTCTTCCAGCTCCACCGACAGCTTCTGCGAAAATTACACACAGTCAGCCAGCCGGCCGGCGCTAGCGGCAGGCGACAGCGAGCTGTGGTAATCGTGCTGAGTGTACCTGCAGGGCGGGCTGGGGCGCTGGGCGCTGGTCGAGCGCGGCCTGCGCGAGTGCCAGCCACTGCTGCAGCGCGTCCACGGTGAGCTCGAACTGCGCGGCGTCCCGGCCGAGGCGCTCGAGGTCGCGCGCTCGCGCCGCCGCCTGGTCACGCAGCGTGTCCCAGCGCTGCGTGACGGCGTCCAGCTCGGCGCGGATCCATTCCGGCATGATGAGCGCGTCGGCCAGCTGGCGGCCCACGTCCTGGATGCGGTCGAGGCGCGCGGCGCTGTGGTCACCGACGTAGTTCTCGAGATCGGTGAGGTCGTGCGCCAGGTCTTCCGCGTCCGCTGGCAATGCGGGGTCGCGGCGCAGCCGGCGCTCCAGCCCGTCCAGCCAGGCCGCCTCCTGCGCCAGCCACGCTCGCAGCTCGCCCGACTCGTGCCACGCCTCGTCCAGCACGCGGTGCCGCCCGTACACGCAGCGCATCACCTCGTCCCAGCGCGCGTTCAGCGTTGTCACGCCACGCGCTAGCGCCGCGCCGCGCCCCGCTTCCACGCCCACCAGGATGTCGTTACCTGGGGAGAAACACCGCACACCTATAGAACAGGAACAGGGCGTGCCGCTCGCCCATGTCCAAGAGTCACGGATACTGACTGGCTTCTATGAGGTTGCGGAAGTCCGGCGTCTTTTCGTCGCACTTGTCCTTGAGCGCTTGGAAGAGCTGCTTGGTGCGGTAGAGCTCGGCGCTGTCGGTGATGCGGCAGGCCTCCTCCCTCGGGACCTGCGCCTCCAGGTCCTCCAGCCAGGCGCCCACGTCCCTGATGCGCCGGAACACGTCCTCGCTGCGCTCCAGCGCGCGCCGTAGCGCCTCGTTCAGTTCGTGCGCGCGTCGCACCCCCGCCTCATGCCGGCGCGCCAGCTCGCGCGCGCTCGCCGACACGCTCTTGCCGAGCGCCGGCTCGCACTCCTCCAGAAGAGACTCAATGGCCTCGCTTACGTTATCGAGTTTCGATTTGTATTCCTCTTTCTCATCTTCGAATTTCTGAAACAGACACAAAAATGATGAATAGCAATGTCCCAACATGGACCGCCGCGAAGCACCAGATGGAATAGTGGAGGGGATGGACAGAGACGCGAAACCGTTTCAGACCATAGGTTTACATCTAAGAACCATCATAAGAAGAACCACATCATAAGAACCGAACTATCTGGAGCGGGGGGCAGGTGCCACAAATGCCAGTAGAGGATGACTTTAGCCAACGCATTCCTCGCAATCGATCCTGACGAATGCTTCGTTGTAGTCCGCAGACATATATAATGGACAAAATTAAAGTTACAGCGTTACAGAAGTAGTACCTATTCTTAAAATATCGAATCCAAATTACAATAAAGATAAAAATCAAAAGTTCCAAAGCAGTTTAATTTACTAAGTCTGGTTCGCCTGGGCCCCGAGTCCCGCCTGACGTTAGTAACGAGACGTGAGCGTGACGTCTCCTTTTTCCATACAATTTGGTATAGCGCCTCTATCGTGTGGACATGGAACTCGCTCGCTCTCGATCGCTTTACGTTACTAACGTCAAGAGATGTAAAAATCCCTAGGAAAATTACAGATTATGACATGAATTGCGATTCCGAATGATGCTTACGTTACTAAAGTAAAAATGTTCATATTTAGAGGTATAATTAAAATAGAATCAAACTCTTTAAAGGTAAATGCTTATCATATTTTTAGTAGTAAGAATTGAGGTAAAAATATTTTTCTCTATGGTAATTAACAAATATTATTTTATAAAATGTTTCATTTTTAATATTAAAAATAAGAAAACAAATTGTACCGCTTGATTTGAAATGAAGATTAGATATAATCTACTATCTTTATTATTTTTGCAATATTATGACGTAGCTAGTTTTTTAGATTTGCCTTATTTTGGAGTTTGTTGATCATCAATTAAATAATTCGTAGATGGTTCAACCTTACATGGTGTATCCGCCAAACATGATCCAAGCTTACCTAAATCACAGTAGACTGTGTTATTGCTTGATGTTTTCTTTTGGTAGAGGTAACAGTAGCAGAAACTTATTTTTTTAAGATTTCTTACCCTACTACATTGGTACCTAAATAAATATCCAGACTACCAATCAGTGACCAATGTTTAGTGATAAATCGATTTCTAGGTAGGTACCTCAGTTTTGTCGGAGTGCTATAAAGTGATAAATAATACGTAGGCACCTAAAATAAGGCGTAAATTATATTTTTGGAGAATCGCGACTCTAACGCCATCTCTTAGTAATGCAACTACAACTACCATAGACCGTGAAGTTCTTTATATTACCGAAACATGGCGCTACAATCGCTCATTTATTTTGTTATTTTAACATGTAGGAATACTAATACAATAAAATAACGAAGAATTTATGAGCAAATAATTTTGTTTTACTAAATAAAATGCAAACAAAAATAATAATCTTACCTTTGAGTCGTCTGGTTGTGAATATTAGGTCCTTACATATGAAATTGGCGTTTTGTATGGGAGGAACAAAAAGTCGAATATTTTTTGATATAATATTATATATTGAATTAATCAAAGTATGAACCATTATTTTCTATGCACTTTTGCCATCTTATAGGTAGTTCATTGATCCCTTTACTAAAAAAACCAGTCGGACGGGAATCAATAAAATCTTTGAAGGCGATTTGGACTGCCCCATCGGAGTTGAATTTTTTCCCTTGCAAGAAGTTATCCAAATTTCGAAAAAAATGGTAATCTGTTGGAGCAAGGTCCGGGGAGTACGGAGGATGTCTTAGACTTTCCAATTGAAGCTCTTCTAATTTAGTAGCCGTCTGTTGCGCAGTGTGTGGTCTAGCGTTGTCGTGAAGCAGCAGTGGCGTGGAGCGATTGACCAGCCTAGGTTGTTTAGTCGCTAGCTTTTCCATCATGGTTTGCAATTGCTGACAATAGACATCAGCCGTAATAGTCTGGCCAGATTTGAGAAAACTGTAATGAACAATACCGGCACTAGTCCACCAAACGCTTACAAGTAACTTTTTTGGGGTTAATTTTCGCTTGGGGCAGGATTTGGCTGGCTGGCCAGGATCCAACCATTGCGCTGAGCGCTTCCGATTATCGTAAAGAACCCATTTTTCATCACAGGTAATGATTCGGTTTAAAATACCTTCATTATTGTGCCGGTTTAGTAATGTAACGCAGCAGTCGACGCGCGTTTGCCGGTTTGCTTCAGTCAATTCGTGAGGTACCCACCTTTCAAGCTTTTTAATCTTCCCAATTTGCTTCAAGTGAATTAAAACAGTTTTATCACTAACATCGCAGCCTGCAGCTAACTCGGACGTGGTTTGCGATGGA
Source organism: Eupithecia inturbata (assembly GCA_963662085.1). Lineage (NCBI taxonomy): Eukaryota > Metazoa > Arthropoda > Insecta > Lepidoptera > Geometridae > Eupithecia > Eupithecia inturbata. Next base: position 240,704 of record OY759196.1, on the reverse strand, counting down.
TCCGCTTCCACAATAGCCTTCAACTCTTCATTATCAACTTGAGTCTCAGGCCGTCCACGGGGCTTGTTCTGCAGGTCAAAATTTCCAGAACGAAAACGTTGGAACCAAAAACGAACTGTGTTTTCTTTTGCAACACGACCGCCATACACATCATTCACCCTTCGAGTTGTTTCCGCAGCACTAGTGCCACGGCGGAACTCGTACTCGTAAATAATGCGATATTTTAAGTTTTCCATTTTGTAAAATGAGTGACGCAAACAGAAAAAAACAGAAGAAAAAAAACAAATGAATGACGATCATCGAAGCACAAATACATGAGTCTATAGCTGTACAAATTTGAATTTGGAATTCCTTACCAAAGAGGAGAAATTTGTGATTAAAGTGGCCAGTACGAAAAACGCCAATTTCATATGTAAGGACCTAATATTAATTTACCGTATATGAGCTGCGTTCCAGATAAGAACCATTTTTACATCCCTGCTTGACAGCTTCTCGACACGGTTACGATAGCTACCGGACTACCAACAGTCGAGACGTGATGGAGACGTCGACGTCTCCATCACGCCCTGACAGACTCACGCCTCAGATGTCATGTGAGTACCGAATGATGCGGATTGGTAACTACGAGGAGCCTTCTCCCTACATTTCTTTCGTCCTTCGAGTGTCCTTAGGCGCTAGGACGTGTTATTTTTAGCCATCATCGTACGCGAGGTCATAGTGGGTGAACATAACCTAACTTGCGCGTTGTGCGTCGGAGGATTGGATTGCAGTGCAGTGCATTATCATTTATCATCAACTAGGTCTCAAACAGAGTCTAGTTATCATTATCATCAAAGACCTGGGCAGTTCGCCTTTCTGGTCATCATTCACCACCGCGGCTCTCATCCCTGAGCCTGCGGACTGTGACCCAGGCTTAGCAGAGCCGGGTCACCTATCACCGTAACACCGGAGTATCATCATCAGCGGAAGTGGGTAGCAACCGCTTCTCTGTCATCGTGTATCAACGAGTTCTACGGGCAGCATTACCAAGTAAGACTGTTCTTAATATTTCATCTGGATGGTTCACATGGATGAACTTGTATACAAGTTCATCCATGATGCGCTAGTGTAATTGCAAATTGTCAAACGCAACTTTAACAAAGACTCAGCTTCGAGAAAAACAATAGACTATCTTAGAAAAAGGCTTGAGGCTCTCGAGAACCTCTGGGGAGTGTTCCTCTAAAATCATCAGCAAATCTCTGAGATGCCGAAGACGACGAATATCTTAGGGCGGAGACCTTCGAGGCTGGACGAGAATTGTACAACGAGCTGAAGCACGCAATATCATCCGCCGAAACAGCCGAAAGAGGTACAATGCCTGACGGTCAGGTGGAAGAGCTTTTATCACTTCAGCGTGCTCAATTCAGATAATTCAACCACCAGAACAGAAGCATCAATTTAATATCAGAAAGGTGGGATATCGACGACGAACTACGCAACCTTCAGCATAAGTGGGCGCAGATCCACTCTCTTCACATCTAGATAGATAACATTTTATCTGGAGGAGACAACGACTACGAACACGAATTTTTACTAAACTTTGGATTATACCTCTACAAAAAGGCAAAACGAACTTTAATCAAAAACTGGAATCTAACATTTACTTGAAACAATGTCGGTAGCCAGCCTTAGTCCAGCCTTAGAAAGGCTGTAGTACCTATGTACCTTCACGGGCAAGTACACCATTGGCCAAATTTTTTTGAACTATTTATAGAGACAATTCATAATAATCAAAATTCATCAAAGGCCCAGAAATTCTAACATTTGAAGAGCAAAAACAAGGGCGATTTTTTTTTTGTATATTTGGTGTTGAAAGTTTGCATGGTCCGCGGTAGATATGTTTACTGTGTCGGCACTTTCAGGCGCCTCCAGTTTATCGTGTGTATGTACCTACTTTCTGCGATTGTGTTGGCCGGACAGTCAGCAGCACCTGTAATGTGCTCACTGCCCTTCTTGAAATGTAGGCAAGTAGCACATTTGGGTTCTTACGCCTTTTTAGTACACTCCTTTACCGAGTGATCTTGACCTCCACAGTGCCTGCAGATGTGGGTCGTCTCTCGGCGGGACTTGACCGCGTGTCCATATTTCTGGCACTTGAAGCATCGTGTGACCAAAGTGAAGTCCCTCACAGGACACGAGGATCAATTTACAAAAACCCTCTTATGTACTTATTTGCATTGTTTATTTTGTTTTCTACGGCCAGGCCAGGTAACCATTTCAAGTGTATGCACCGTTATTTTTTACTATTACGAGTACCTAGCTTTTAATCTAAGTTTTTTCTATAAGTTCTGACAATACTCTAGATTGTTTTATACCTTGTTGGATAGCAGAGGAAACGTAGATTATTTTAAGTACATCTGTAACATATCTGCCAGTTTTTTTTTAATATATTTCAAAGAAAAAAATACTTTTAATGTTTAATACACTCAATTATTTTATGAACGTTCTATTACACTTCTATCAGACTGTTTATGTTATATGATGCTATTTCATACATTGATGCTATTATGTTTATATGATATTATTTTACAATGGTCTCGTTAAATAGGAATGATCGTGATCTGTGTATTTACTATCAGAACGTTCGCGGATTGAGAACGAACGCGTGTTGATAGCAACACGTAAGGACTTGCAAGTTAAGTTGTTACCACAATTCAACTCCACAGCTGATGTGTGTACGCATAAAACAAACCAATACGTGTAAATGGGTTGATTTATATTTATGTGTTATGTACTTATGCGGTCAAAATAATGGTTTGTCTTTTAGTTCTCAATTAGCTAACTTTCTGGCTCAACTAAATTTTGTGGCTTCGGTTAACCCCTCAGATACGGTCCTTGTCGTCGGTGACTTTAACCTACGTAGTATTGCATGGTATACCTACAGACAATTTTAGTTTTTACTCGACAAACTTAAACAGTACAGATGAGTTTTTGTTGACTGATGAAATGTGTGCATTAAACCTCACTCAACATAATGGTATAGTTAACAAAAGTGGTAGAATCCTTGACTTAATATTTTCCAATCAATAAGTAACTGTTTCCGAGTGTGTAGATCCTCTTACACCGATAGACTTGCACCACCCTGTCTTATTAATTAATGTGAAATCGTTTGAAATGCCATTGATGAAGGATGCGCCGCGAACTCATTATTTATTTGATAAAGGTGATTATGAGTCGATAAATAGAGCTATTGGTGAGTTAGACTGGAGGGCTATGTTTTCATCGCGCTCTATTGATGAGTGTGTTACTTTATTTAATGAGAGTATTCATAATCTTCAAGACAAGTTCATACCCATGAAAAATATTTACAACCACTCTTACCCTGTATGGTATAATTCGGCACTAAAAAAAGCCATCAGGGAAAAGTATAAATTCTATAAGAAATATATAAAGTACGGCAATAAGTCGGACGAATTAACCTACAAAATGTTGCGTAGGTACTAGAGTTAAAAAAATGGAATCAGCATGCTACCTAAGCTATATTGAATCAACTGAGAATTCAATCTTAAATAATCCTAAATATTTTTGGACGTTCGTCAAAAACAGATCTAAATCTTCTTCAATGCCAAGTTCCATGACTTTTAATAATGCTACTTTCTCTAGTGGTGATTCCATTTGTGATGCTTTTTCATCTTATTTTCAATCTACTTTCTACATTGTAATAACGCTAGTAATTTCCCTCCACGCCGGCCGGAACAGCTTCATTGTAAGTAATCATTAGAACCTGATATCACATTACATATGACATTAGTAATATTGATATTCTTTCAGCTGAAATTATGATCCTATTAAAAAAATAAGATGCGTCAAAAGCACCTGGACCTGATAACATTTATTCTAAATTTCTTATCAGATGTGCCTCTTCATTATCCCATCCTATATCAATTGTGTTTAGAAGTTCTCTTACAATAAATACTGTGCCTAAATTATGGAAATCCGCATTCATCACCCCTGTCCATAAGAAAGGGTCTAAACTAAAACATTTTATTCTGCACTTTAAAGTATGTTTAGTCCCTTTCAGCATGGGTTCTTGCGAGGTAAATCAACAGTTTCAAATCTTAGACTCCTGAATGATTATATCACTCAGGCTATGTACAATGGTCATCACATCAGGTCGATGTAATATACACCGATTATAGTAAAGCGTTCGATAGAATAGACCATTTCACGTTGTTAAATAAGCTTTCTCAATCAGGTATAAGAGGTGATTTGCTAAGATGGTTTGCATCGTATATTGATAATAGCCCACAGGCAGTCGCTCTCAATAACTATATCTCTAGTTGGGTACCTGTTCCTAGTGGGGCCCCTGAGGAAGCTCTGCGGGGACCCCTTCATTTTATATTATATGTTAGGGATATTGACTCATGCTTCAAATCATCAAATCTGCTATGTTTTGCTGATAACATGAAGATATTCTCCACTGTAACATCCAATCTTGACATCGTTGCTCTTCATTCAGATCTTTCCCGTCTTATTGCCCATTAAATAAGCTTCAACTAAATCCCAGTAAATGTTTCGCTACTACTTTTACTCGCAAACCTCGGGCTATTCCGTCGTGCTATGCACTGGCAGGGCAGCTACTTACTGAAGCTACTGGTATGCGTGACCTCGGAGTCTACCACGACTCAAAACTACTCTTTGACGTTCACATTGACAACATAATTAGTAACGCTTCGAGATCACTGGGATTTGTCATGCGAATCTCTAAAAGCTTTATCAACGTTAAAACTTTTAAACTTCTATATTGCACGTTTGTAAGGAGTCATCTAGAATACGCGTCTCAGTTATGGAACCCGCGTTACCTGAAGTACATCGATCGTATCGAAAGTATTCAGAGGCGGTTCTTAAGATACCTGTGTTTTAGAGTAAAGATCCCTTACAAATCTTGCACGTATGATGAACTCTGCAAGAGATTCCATTTCTTGCCGCTTAAAAATAGACGTGACGAAGCTGATTATCATTATATCCTTAACAATGATGTTGACTGTCCAGAACTTCTTGACAAATTAGACTTCAAGGTACCGCATAAGCAGCTTAGACACAACCCCCTACTACATGTCCAACATGTTGGAACTAATTATAGACTAAATTCATTTATAGTGCGAGCGAGTAGAACTGTCAATGATTTCAGCAGGATGTTGAACATTGACCCTTTTAATACCAGCATTCACAGGGCAAGGCGATGCATCTCAACTTCTTGCGCACATGATGTAGTTATACCCTTAATTCTTATTTACCTTTTGTTTCTTTTTTAAGTTTAATTAATATAATTTTATTGCTTTATTAAGTGCGCAAAAAGTGAACTTATAGTCTCGTAAGACATCATGTTTTAGACTTTATTTTATTCCAGCGTAAAGCAGGTTTATTTTTATTATATTTTTATTATTATGTCATTTAACTACTGTTACTATTATTATGTTTTTCTGATTATTGTGCAATATGTTAAACATCGCGCGGCGACACACGCGCTTCGTTCTGGCTTGCACGGAGACCAGCGCTACGGCAGGTTCTCCCTTCCATAGCATTCACTGAGTGTTGGCCATTTTTGTTGTTATCGTAATTGATTGTTTCCTTTTTACTGTCTGAATTGTGCAACAAAATAAACACATTTTTACTTACTTTTACTTTACTTTACAATTGTCGACGATATAATTTTTTTAGTGTTCTCACTTAGGTAGTTTGATTCTATTAGCGAATGCCTATTATTAGCTCTCTGTGTCTATTTAATAATTAAAATTAAAATTATTGTAATTAAATTAATAAATAAAATTTAATACTTTAAAAATACGGCGGTACACTCACGTTGCTCTCCAGCAGAGCCTTCTCCAGCTCTGGCACCTCCCCTAGCGGCAGGTAGGCGAACTTTAGCAGAAACGTCTCCAGCGCGTCCAGCCACGCCGCCAGCGCGGCCAGCTCTCGCTGCGTCCGCTGCAGCCGCGCCGACCCTGCCAACACATTACATACTGACGGTCAACTGAACTCGACCCGACAACGTGTCCGCCACCATCGGTCAATCGAACAAGTCCTCACCTTTTTCCAGTTTTTCGATCTTCTGCAGTAGGATGGTCTTGGCGTCCGTGAACTTGGTAACGAGGTTCTCGATGCTGGTCCGGAAGCGCAGATCGAGCGCGGCGGCCGCGGGCGGGTGGCGCGCGCGCTCCGCCGCCGCCGCGTCGCACGCCGCCTGCACCGCCGCGAACTCGGCCAGCAGCGCCCGCAGCGCGTCCGCCCGCGCCGCCGTCTCGGCAGGCTCGCCCACCATCGCGTGCTCAGCCACGATGCGCGTTTCGAGCGCCGCGATGCGGTCCCGCAGCGCGCGCGCCTCGTCCTCCGCACGCGGCGCCTTGCCGAGCGCCGTCTTGAGGTCCGCCTCGCGCGCCCGCAGCGCGCCCGCCAGCTCCGCGCACGCCTGCTCGGCGTCGGCGAGCTCGCGCGCCGCCGCCTCCGAGAGACGGTCGCCAAGCGCGGTGGCGGCGGCGGCGAGCTCTACGCGCGCCGCTTCCAGCGGCCGCAGCGCACGCAAGTGGTTGCGCAAGTGGATGAGCTGGTTGTTGGAGGGCGCGCCCGAGAGCGCGTGCTCGGCCTGCGCGCGCAGGGTGCCCAACCGCACCCGCAGCGTGCGTGCCCCGCCAGCGATGTTCCGCGCGCCCGCCGCCACCTCGATGCGGTCCCAGCGCTCCTTGAGCGCGAGGATGCGCGCCGCGTGCTGGGCCGCCTCGTCTGCAACGACACCATACATAGAGCCTCTACTCCGTAGAGGGGCGGGGGGGCGCAGGTCGGGCCGCGCTCCAGTAGATACCTTGCAGCGCGGGGTCGCCGGCCAGGCGCCGCTGGATCTCCTCCACGTGCGCCAGGTCCGCGCGCTGCGCAGCCAGCTCCGCCAGCACACGCCCCGCCGCTGCTGCACTCTCCTCGTTGTCTTCACTCGACATCTGTTAAAACGATCCTTCTGTTACACATTTATTTATTTAATTTATTGAAAAATCAACAGCTATTTTATCTTAAACAGATTAAAGTTAAAATAACAGAACGCGAAAGCTTAAGCGAAAGCTTATTTCACGTATAGGGTCCGGTAATCAATGGATAGCCCCGCAGGCACTTGTGGGGGGCACCGCGACCACTCAGGAAATAAATAAAGTAATTATCAATCTATCAATTAGAAGTTAATAGTACTCAACGATATTGACAAAGAAAATTATATTCAAATAATAAAAACAAATTAGAACTAGTATTTACAATTGAAACAATTAAGCTAACTGCAGACTGTTACAAACAATCTACAGGTAGCTCAACTGATCCATATCAATACCAGTCGGAAGCGTCCCCAAGACGCTGGCTGCATGGCGGCTTCTGCTCAACGACATACATTTCGAGGAGTTTTCATAATGTATTATGCTTACGCTTACATTGTCCAACGCGTTTTCTGCTTGGCTGGCCCAGTCGTCGAAGGGCTTGTACCCGAGCTGGAAATCGGCGGGCGACTCCTCAAGCCGCGGCTTCTTGGACGCGTGCTCGTCGGCGCAGGGGGCGGGGGCGGGGGCAGCCTGCTCCGGGCACTCCGCATCGATGTCAATCTCGAACCCCAGTTCCTTGATCTGCAACCAGAACGCGGCATTCGGTAACTTCCATTCCATATGATTAGGAAATACTTGAGTGCGCAGGGATACTGACCCTGTCCGCCTGCACCTGCAGGATGAGATGGCAGGCGTCGAGGCGGTCGTGCGTGGCGTCCAGCGCGTCGGCGAGCCGCTCCGCCCCCGCGCCCGCGCCCTCCGCCTGCAGCGCGGCGCTCTCAGCCAGCAGCGCGCGCGCCGCGTCGCCCGCGCCCCGCACTTCCGCCGCGGCAGCCCGCAGCGCCTGCACGCGCGCACCCACTTCGCCCACCGCCTGCACCGGCTCCGCCTCCATGTGCTTCAGCGCGCCCTCTAGCCGGTCCGTGGTGCGCTGCAGGTCCGCGCAGGCGGCCCCCAGCGCAGCATGCTTGCGCTGCAGCAGCGTGAGGCGCTGCAGCTGCGCAGCCGTCCACTGGCAGGTGTGCGCCCAGCGCTCGCTGAGAGCGCGCAGCTGGTCTTCGATCTCGGTGACGGGTGTGTCCTGCTCGTCCACCACGATGACGCAGTCGGCGAGTGCGTCCACAAGCGGCTGGTGCGCGCGCAGGTCTGCGTGCAGCGCGCGCACGGCGGCGAGGCGCGCATCCGGGTCGGCGGGCGCGGCGTCGAGGCGCGACATGCGGTCCTCGGTGGCGGTCAGCCAGGCACGGAAGCGATCCAGCTGGCGCAGCTGCGTGTCCATGAGGCGCGCGTGTATCGCCGCCTGCGTGGCCATGGCGCGCCGCCGTAGCGACTCCCAGCGCTCGTTGAGCAGACGCACCTGTAGGCGCACCTCGCCCGCCTCGTCGCGCGACAGACCTGCCTCTAGGATAAGCCGCGTGCCCTGCTCCAGCACACCGCCCACGCCGCCCTGGTGCTCGGACAGCTCCAGCAGGAACCGCTCATGACGGTGAAAGCACTCCTTGAGCGCGCCAAGCTCGTCGCCCGTTGGCTGCTCCTCGGCCTCGGCCGCCGTGAGCCGCTCCTCGGCCTCCAGCAGCCAGGCGAGCACCTCCTCGAATGCCCCGTAATAGGGCCCCAGCTCGCCGGAGCCGGTGGTGGCGGAGGAGACGGGACGCGAGGGCGCGGGCAGCGCGGGCGGCGGGGTCGCCGGCGTGCTAGGCTCCGAAGGCGGGCTGTCGAGCGCGCCCACGTCCTCTCCCGAGTGCGGCAGGGATTGGAACAGGCACATCAGGTACATCATGATTGACTTCTTGTCGGGGTGCGCCGTGTTCACGTCTGCAATGCGACAAGGGCGGGTGAGCACCGCGGCCGGTACATATACAAGGAGCGGTCTGGACGGGAGCAGTAGGTACCTTCCGGGTCGAGCAGGCGCGGGATGGAGAGATGCGCGTGCGCGAGCGCGAAGGCATGGTCGAGGCGCGCGGCCGCGGGACGCGCCAGCACGGCGCTGTAGTCGAAAAGCGCGGGCCGCCAGCGGTGTAGCAGCGCGTTTAGCGCCAACCCGTCGCTCCAGGACGTCGTGAAGTTGCGCACGTTGACGCCGCTGTAGTTCTGGAAGGCAGTACGGTAACGTAAGCACGAGGCGGTGCGAGTGAGGCGGACTGCGGACACAGGCTGCGGTGCCGGTACCTGGGTGTGAGCGCGGCACCACGCCAGCAGAGTCTTCTCGAGGTTGGTCTGGTGCAGCTCCGACATGAGGTCCTTCAGGTGGTACTGCACCTGCCAGTGCAGGATGATGCTCCACACCAGACCTGCAAAACACAGCGTTACAACACAGATCAAATATTATACACAAATGTATTTTACTCAAAACGTTAAGTAATCTTGTGATTTTTTTTTTATTATGGAAATAAAATGCTTATGTTTAGTTAATTCATTTATTTATTTAATTCGGATTGCTATCAGCTTAACTAATTACTATAAAAAATAAAATAGACACAGAGAGCTAATATAGACATTCGCTAATAGGATCATAGAACTACCTAAGTGAGAACATTAAAAAAATTATTTCGTCGACAATTGCGCACTTAATTAAGCAATAAAATTATATTAATTATGATCTTTTATGTCTTCATGAATATAATAAAAACAATAGTCTCTATATTCATGAATTTAGAACAAAGTCAAAATCGTAACATATTAGGCAAATCAAAATTTTTTTTAACGCTGATTTCTTGAGGATTGGCTGGGATGAATACACATTAAGTATGCACATTAAGTATAGTGGTAAAAAAAGCATTAACACTTTACTAAACAAGTATAGGAAATACCGTCCGTTTTTGTGTCTACGACGTGTGATTTTTGCAATAATGCAAGGCACGCTTCCTGTCCGAGCGCTAAATGGCACTAGTTGAAATGGTAGCCTAACATGTGAAATGGTTTCTCTTCTGACAGAGACGGGTTCGGGCGCGCGTAAAACTTAGTAATAGTATTTTTTTTATATTTTGAAAGAAACGTTTAAATCATGATTTAAATCATCTCAACCCTGCTTTATTATTTTAAATTTAAAAGATTTATTCTAAGAACGTATTGTTTTATTTAAAAAAAAAAAACGAAAGCATTATTAGATGTTTCAAAAATGTAGGTACAGCTACAAAATGACATTTGTCTAAAAAGGAACAAGTTGGTCTGATTCGGCTCTACTTCCCAGTAACAAGACTTCTTCCAAAGTAACTTACCAAAGCAAAAAATCTGTACATTTTAGTTGAGGACTCATTTGTATTGCACTAGCTGCTGCCCGCGGCTTCTCACGCGCTTCTCCGGGGTAAAGAGTATTCTATGTAGACGGGATACCGTCTACTTCCCAGCCTTTCATTAAGATCCGTGCCCGTGCAGGTGCAGGAGCAGGCGGGACAAGGTGACAGACATACAGAATAACTTCCGCTTTTATAACATTAGTAAGTAAGTGAGTTAGTATGGAAAGTTAAGTTATTTTTTGAGTTTTTATTATATTATAATTTCTGCTCACTTTGTTGTAGTAGGTACAAGCGGTTTGAGTTCCATATAAATAGTGGGAGTGAGGCAGGTATAGAGAGAGTGAGCTGGAGGTACTGTACACAGACCTAGTATGAGCTTGGGGTTTCCGTCGACGACGTCGTTGGAGGAGATATTGACGAGCTTCACCCCGCTGGCGTCCAGCACGCCGAGCGCCGTGTTCACGTTGTTGATGTGGTGCACGCGCATGCGCCCGCGCTCGCGCTTCTGCAACCAACACACGCACGTCTCACTGACTCGCCCCGGAGGCGGCGGCGGCGCCGGCACCGCTCTCAGGGCGCGCACTTACATACTGCTGCGCCGTGAGGATCTCCAGCAGGGACAGCAGGATCTCCCCGTCTCGCAGGTCCAGGAACAGGTCCTCCACCAGCGGCTTGTCATTCTGGAAACCACAATTACAAGCTCTGTATTACATGTACCCCCACTAACGAACTAGACCCATACAAGGCAATCAAACGTCGCGTCAAACCCGTATCGCGTCACTTAGGTACAACTTCCATGTTTACTTTCGTTATAGCTCAGTATTAAAATGCACAGCACAGCACAGTACAGTAGATTAGGCAAGTTTCAGTAGTAGAGTAGACAACATCGGAGAGGGCGTGGTGCAAGGCAGAGTCTCGCGGCAGGGCGGTGCGGGCGGTGCTCTAATGAGTCCTGGTGTAAGTGGGCCGCGGTAATTGGTGCGATGTGCTCGAGCCGCCTCGGGCCTCGATCGCGTGACTCATTGTCTTTTATCACCGATATCAGACATATTTTTTCCGTTTAAAAATCCAATTCGGAGAATAAATCGAGGAGCAACAATTATAGCCTAGGTAGGAGAAGTAGCCTGCTTACGTACCTTCACTAGTTGGGAGTTTATCCATTTGGCAAAGGTTTTCTTTTGGACGTCCTCCCGCTCATCTGCAATATCAAACACAACAATGTTATAGCGTCATCCCGCTCATCTGCAATATCTAACACAACAATGTTATAACGAGCGAAGACCTCCGTGGCGGCTTGGCCGATCCGGCGCCACATGCATGTAGCCGAAACCATTTGGCGGAGAATATCTCTCTCCAACGGACCATCCAAGCTTGATGGGCTTTAGGTAAAGAGATTATACTGAATAGGTACTATCTTGATTGATTGCTATGGGATGGGTATTTTTATAACTGGGCTGGCTGGTTTTAATAACAACGGGTGAAAATTAGTATAATTATTACAAGTGACTATGATAGGTATTCTTCATTGGTGAGAGTGGTAAGAAAAAGAAGATCGAAACCTTTTAGGGTGTTGTTTGAAAGGGATATTGAAGCGTAAATTATTTGCCCTTGAAGAGGAAGGGCAGGGCGCATCATGTACCGCCTCACTGTTGACGCGAAGGCTTACTCTCACTCTGCGACGACGCGCGACGTCGCCTGCGCTGCTCTCAGGAACAGCGCCTCTACTCGACACTCTTCTGGACATTTAGCATCACGCATCATTCCTTGTTATTTCAATAAAATAAATACGTTTGATATTCGACCTCAACAGCTCACATGTATCAGCCTAACTGTAGGGTATTATTTTTATTTTACTGATTTCACAAAATCCACACTCTTAAATAAAAGTAAAGTAACTTAACTTAAAAATATGTCCTTCAGCCAATAACAGGAATTAAATTTTATAAAATTTTAAAAATTAAAGACGACAGTCACCAATATGGTCGGTATCCAACCACCAACATGGTCGGTAATTATTTATTAACTGATTAAAGACATTTTACACATTTCACACAATTTTTAGACAGTTTATTCACAGAGCACTGTTGCATTAGAGACCACATTCGATGGGATAGTCGACATCCGTCAGGCTCGCCTCAGTGAGCATTGTCTCATCGCATCGGTCTGCTTGTCTGCCGCACAAGCTGAGAGCCGCGGGGCGGCGCGGGCGGCCTTCGGAAGACATCGCTCCGTACGACATTATGTAACGCGCACAAGGTCACGCCCCGCTCGCCGTACGCTCACCTGCTCTCGAATTCAATATTAACGCACCCAATTCTTGTAATTACTGACCTAAACGTAAAGGTTGAATTAATATCCAATTCAACTAGTGTCCCGGAAAGATAAGTCAGCAACAATTCGAACGCAACGACAATAACTTAGATATGTCATACATAAGATGAACTACATAAGCGAAATGAGAACGATGGAACTTGGAACCATTCGTCATTTACATAATGTCAAAGAAAATAATTACTCTTCCAACTAGCACACTATCTACATCTATCACTATGTTATATTATAACTTACACAATCTAAATGGGTCAGTTGAAAAGCAGACATTTATTAGCAGAGAAACGACGAGTAGCAATTGTAAGCTATGCAAGCTACCTAATACGGGACGGGCAGGTCGTGTGGCTCGAGCCCACTCCACTGCTCAGACCTGTATGAGCTGGCTACTATAATTGTCAGCTCAGCACGACAACTAACTGCTAATTTTCACAATTAGGTAATTCCTAATTTGGATAGTTTTAGCAGCAAGGTCAAGTTTTTGTGGCGTCTAGCGTCTCACGCAACAAAAACACGTGAGTTACGAGTACAAATGAGTTATAACAAATTCATGTTTTATTTAATACTAGCTGAGCCGCGACTTCGTTCGCAATTGCCCTACCTGTCGACTAATTAGCTATTCACATTTGACCACAGTTTCTCTCCTATTATGAGACGCTGCGCTGTGCAAAAAAATACTTCAATGTGCAGAATTGGACCTGTTACACTTTTAAATAAGTAGCTACCTGTATTTAGGTACCTAGATCATTGTGTATAAATCATGGAGGGTCTACGCGAGATAGCATGCTGTCCATCTTCAATCCCATTCTTTATCTACACGACTATTTGCTACTACTCGGCATGTGTCAGTGTCAAGTCAAAATATGATCTGCTGAACTGCGAAATCAAAATATGATCGGTTTAGGTTGTTATTCGTGGTTCCGTTCGGCTGGGCCCTACTCTGCTAAACTAATCGCTTCACTATGACAGTGGCATCTTCACAGAATGACACGTTTTGCTATTCTACCTTAGATGAAAGAAATGATGATGAATACAGATGGAGGGACGCGCGTCAAAGTATCAACTTTGAAACTATTAATTTATCTCTTCGTGCAAATAGCACCACACGCACTATCTGGAGTTTCATAAATCTAAGGATTCTACGTGACGATTCTACGAAGATACCATTGTCATAGTGAATCAATTGTGTAACAAAATTGGGCCCCTGGTCCCTGGACCACCGCAATTGTTTTTTCGGTAGGGGGTGGCTGATTATACAACACAGTACATAAACAAACTCTGAATGAAAAAAGATCGTAAACAGTTAGCTGTACCTAGTACGGGGAAAATAAATTTGTCGATCGTACAGTCATAATTAGAGACCGGATTATATGCAACATAAAAAGCCCGAAATATGCATGCAAATGTGCTTGAAAAATGCTTGAAAATATGCATGAAAACTAATGGAAAGTGCAAAAAGTAAGCTGGAAAAGTCAATCAATTCTTAAAATTCTAAAAGTTTTTACAATAAATACAGTTTTCTAGTAGCCAGTGTTTCAATTTTGTTTTAAACAGGTTTAGAGGCATTTTTTAAAACTATTAAGTAATTTATTGTAGATAGTAACGGTATGATTGTAGAAGTTACGCTTAACTAGCTCTAACCGACGACAAGGCGGGACAAATAGTCTATGCTTATGCCTCGTACCTATGTCTAGTCAGGACTTCCACGTGTTTTAAAATACTGAGGGTAGGTACTGCTTGGCAGAGACACAGGCATCTCTGATGTACAAGCAAGGTCACGGACGGATCTTGAACCTCTTGAATAACGGCTTGCAACTATCCCTACTCCAAAGTCCACAGATATGAAATGAAATGAAATGAAATGAAATAGCATTTATTTGCATAAATATAGGTTTGCAATGGTGGTTTTACAATAGAGTTTCACTATATTTGACCTTTGAGTCGTGCAAATGTTTAAACTTAAAAATAACTATGAATAAAGAATAATAGATTAAATAACATTAAGTAAGTACTATAATGTCAAAATAAAAATGATGTGCATTTAAATTTCAAATAATCACTTATATTATAAAAACAGTTAACACAAAGCCAGTTATATAATTTACGATTAAATTCATTATCTGTCAGTTCTCTCATGTCAAGTGGAAGTTTGTTATATAACTGTATGGCCATTGCGTAACAGTTCTTTTTACACATTTCTAGTCTAAATTGAGGCACCTTTAGTGGTTTTTGTACTATTTTTCTTCTGTATATAAACTTTTCATCCCTCTCAAACAATGTTATGTTATTTCTGACAAATTTTAGCATCTCGAAAATATAGAGTGAAGGAAAAGTTAACAGTTTATGCTTCATAAATAAAGGTCTACAAGAATCTCTCCGTTTAATGCCAAATATGGCCCGAATACACTTTTTCTGCGCAACGAAAGCTCTCTGAGCATCCGTTGAGTTGCCCCATATTATGACGCCATATCTCAAAATAGAGCAGACATGACTATGGTAAACTGTCAATGCAGTTTCAATATTAGAGAGGTCCTTTATTCTTCTCAGTGCAAATATAAATTTATATTTGCACTGATAACATGCATTGATTATTTTTGTGCCTTAAAGGCCTTATCAAAGTCAACCGAGTTCCCCCACATAATAAGGCCATAGGCCAAGGTCGACGATACGTAGCCATGGTACGCCGAGAGCGCCGCCTCGATTGATGCGCGAAGTCTTAGGCACTTTATTGCGTAAACAAATTTGTCTATTTTGTTACAGACTAGTTGTATATGTACCTTCCAGTTCTGATGTTGTGCTATAGTAATACCTAAGAATTGAACACTCTCGAATTCCTCTATAAGTGTCTTGTCATAATGAATATTAATAATCTGTTTCATTTGTCGAAAGTCAACTGGACCAGCTGATCGGAACCAAACATCATGTTCATGAAGATCGCATGGACCATTTGTACATTTTACTTTGCCTGAACGTTCAGGCAGATCGCATGGACCATTTGTACATTTTACTTTGCCTGAACGTTCAGGCAGATCGCATGGACCATTTGTACATTTTACTTTGCCTGAACGTTCAGGCAAAGTAAAATGTACAAATGGTCCATGCGATCTTCATGAACATGATGTTTGGTTCCGATCAGCTGGTCCAGTTGACTTTCGACAAATGAAACAGATTATTAATATTCATTATGACAAGACACTTATAGAGGAATTCGAGAGTGTTCAATTCTTAGGTATTACTATAGAACAACATCAGATCAGTTAGGTACCTACCTACGACCCAATACCTATGTATTGGGTCGTAGGTAGGTACCTAACTAAAGAGTGAAGAAAAAAAATAAATCATAGATTTTGGAAATTACCATATTATTATAACAAGTTTAATCAAAATCTACAGATTTTTTTCTTAAATCTACTGATTTTTTTACTCGACTTTATACTGATTAAGTCAAATTTTATCTTGCAACACAACTTCTAACAATAATTTGATCTTGCAACACTGTTTCTAACAATAATTTGATCTTGCAACACTGTTTCTAACAATAATTTGGCGTGTTTAAAAAAACTATAAACAGACTTCAAATTCCGGTAAATAGTAGTATTAATCTAAGTTCACGTACAAAAAATAAGGTTTACACTTCGATAGCGCGATCTAATTTTACTAGTGGCGAAATCTAGTTATAGTTCAAATCTAATTCAGTTTGATGATGATGACACATTAATGAAACAGTTGACGCCCGTTCCCATGGAAACCATTAGTTGATACTGAAATTTTCATATGATGATGTTTTACAAACCTACTTCCGTTTTACGGCGCTCATAGCAATCTTTCGACAATCAAACTTATCGGGGACCAAAATCAGTTTTTCTACAACAACGAAAGAATTATAAAAATCTATTAACAATTGGCGCAGATATCCCCAAAACTGTTGTAACTAGACGTGATTCTTCAAAAATGATATTATGTTGTTTTTTTTAAGTTTAACGGGATAAATACTAATCCCTCGGGAATGACATTGTTATGGAACCACCTCGGGATCATTTTCTATACAATAGTGAAAGAGACAGCAAAATCGGTTAACCATTGGCGGAGATATCAAAACTAAGTCACATACATACTTAAAAAAAACATACAGACTAATCGAGAACCTCCTCCATTATGAAGTCGGTAAAAAACGAATGGATGAAATCGTTAATGAATTACAACTAAGTACCTAAGGGTAAAGGTGCCTCACGCATAATGTTCTCAAACGACACGATGGCGCCAAATGACGATGTTACTCTCATATCTCTTGCGAGTAAGCATCCACCAGCAGGGGCCAATACACAACTCCCCGATTCACCGGAAGAGAGTGATGTCGCTGTAAGCACGACCAGCCAGGACGTGCTTAAAGCTGTCATGTCTTTTCATAGTGGCTCTTCCGGGCGGCGGCCTGGATGCTTTGACACCACAGCATCTAAAAGATCTTCTGTCTGGCGGGTCTGGCCATGCAGGTGAAGTCCTTCTGGAGGACTTGACAGGTTTAATCAACCTGATGTTGTCAGGCCGAGTTAACAGCGAGATCACAGAACTCCTATACGGTGCGAACCTTTGTGCCCTAAAAAAGAAGGATGGCGGTATAAGACCCATAGCCGTGGGCACCACATACCGCCGCCTTGCGGCTAAAGTCTGCTGTCGGAAAGAAGCCGACTATTTAGGCGACTATTTCCGACCAATTCAGCTAGGCTTTGGTTCGCGAGGCGGATGTGAGGCCGCAGTACATTCCCTTCGTACATTTTTAGACCAAAATTATGGGGAGGTAATTATGAAGGTAGACGTCAAAAACGCCTTCAATTCCGTAGAACAAATTAAATGCCTTTCTAAAACAAATTAAAGACAAAATTCCAGAAATTTACCCTTTTCTCTGGCAATGTTACGGTTCGCCGTCAAAATTAATTTACAAGAACAAAGCCATTTTGTCCGCTGTTGGATGTCAGCAGGGCGACCCTCTCGGTCCATATTTAGCCTTGCCATCCAACCGATAATTCAACATCTCCAATCCAAGCTCAATGTTTGGTATTTGGATGACGGAACTTTAGGTGGAGAGGTAAACACAGTTTTTGATGATCTAAAAATCATCACAGATGAATTTCGAAAAATAGGTTTGGAATTAAATTTTTCAAAGTGCGAGCTTTTTATTTCGGACTCTTGTGTAGACAAAAACAATATCATTGGAAAATTCAATAGTTTAGCCACCAACATAACAGTTGTTGATAAATGTTCACTTCGCCTCCTTGGTTCACCAATTCTTGATGTGTCTTTTCAGTCCTTTGTAGACGAGAAAATTCAAAATTTCAACAAAACTTCGGACAGACTGCTCAAAATTAATAGCCATATGGCTTTTACAATAATTCGGTTTTGTCTTTTTGTACCTAAATTTACGTATTCTTTGAGATGTAGTCAACTGTGGAAACACAATGAGCTCTTGGAAGGCTTAGACAACATAATAAAGAATACTCTATCATCGGTTTTGAATGTCGATTTAGATGACAAGGCATGGTCGCAGGCCTCCCTGCCTGTCAAATTGGGAGGCTTAGGTAACCGCAAAATTTCAAGTGTAGCCCTTCCAGCGTTCCTGTCTTCCGTCTAGAGCACTAGTTCTTTAGTTGAAAAAATTTTAAAGTCATCTTGTTTGGTCCCACCTGGAATTTCATTCAAAATTTCATTTTTAGACGAAGCTCGAACGGCTTGGCGTAATGCTTGCCCTAATGCTGCTCCCCCAAAATCTCTTTTGTCTCAACGGCAATGGGACGGGCCTCTGTGTGAGTTGACACGGAATAGTTTGTTACAAACGTGCTCCAGCTCTGCGGATCGTGCCCGTCTCCTGGCCGTTTCTAAATGGGAGTCAGGACATTGGTTGCAAGCATTTCCTTCATTTAACACCGGCACTTTATTGGATCCCTTAACTTTCCGTATCGCAACATGTCTTCGGTTGGGTGGAATGTGTTGCGCGCCTCATCAATGCCAGTGCGGTACTGCTGTCGAACAGCTTGGTCATCACGGATTATCGTGTACTAGGGCCGCCGGTCGGATATCTCGTCATGCCAGCTTTAACGACGTCATTCGGCAGGCTTTTGTCACCGCTAACGTACCAGCTTTTCTCGAACCGAATGGTCTGTTGCGTGATGATGGTAAGAGGCCTGACGGCATGACACTAGTCCCATGGGAGTTGGGGAGGCCCATAGTGTGGGACGCTACATGCGTCGACACACTTGCGCCTTCCCATCTTGCGAGGACATCCGTAAGGGCTGGTGCGGCGGCAGATTTGGCCGAGGATCTCAAGAGACGCAAATATGCAGGTCTCGACAGTGCCTACATATTTGCTCCCTTTGGGGTCGAGACCCTAGGTCCGTGGGGTACCGAGTCTCTCCGGGTTTTTAAAAAGTTATCTGAGCGTCTGGTCGACGCGACGCATGACCCGAGAGCTGACGGATATCTGGCGCAGCGCATCAGCATTGCCATACAGCGGGGCAATGCAGCCAGCGTCTTGGGGACGCTTCCGACTGGTATTGATATGGATCAGTTGAGCTACCTGTACATTGTTTGCAACAGTCTGCAGTTAGCTTAATTGTTTCAATTGTAAATACTAGTTCTAATTTGTTTTTATTATTGAATTGTAATTTTCTTTGTCAATAAAGTACCTACACATTTTGACTTTCATCCCCTCTCCCAAGGGAACCGTACCTACTAAATCCAGGGATAAAAAGTATCCTATGTAAGTACTTCCTCGTAGTATGAACTCAAATCATGGCAAGTTTCATATTAAATCATTCAGTAGTTACGGCGTGATGCGCGGCCAAAGAATTTGACTTTCATCCTCTCTCCCAGGGGAGCCATACTGAATTACGGGACGTGCATCGGGATTCCGTAGTTCATTTGACAAAAAGGTATACTTTGTCCTTCCTCGTAGTATGAACACAAATCATGACAAGTTTCATATTAAATCATTCAGTAGTTACGGCGTGATGCGCGGCCAAAGAATTTGACTTTCATCCTCTCTCCCAGGGGAGCCATACTGAATTACGGGACGTGCATCGGGATTCCGTAGTTCATTTGATAAAAAGGTATACTTTGTCCTTCCTCGTAGTATGAACACAAATCATGACAAGTTTCATATTAAATCATTCAGTAGTTACGGCGTGATGCGCGGCCAAAGAATTTGACTTTCATCCTCTCTCCCAGGGGAACCATACTGAATTACGGGACGTGCGTCGGGATTCCGTAGTTAATTTGATAAAAAGGTATACTTTGTCCTTCCTCGTAGTATGAACACAAATCGTGCCAAGGTTCATTTGAATTAATTCAGTAGGTAGTTCCGGTGTGATGCGCGGGCAAGATACAGAAAGAAAGACAAAAATTGGAAAAATACTGTTTTGGCTTCCGTATCGATAATAGAGAGCCCTACACAAAAACATATCAAAATATCTTCAATGTACAGAATTGGACCTGTTACAGTTTTATTATAAGTAGGTATAGATACTTAGATGTAGGGAATTAATATACCAAAGTCGAAATAATAATTAGAATTCGTGACTGGCCACATTCTCTTATGTCGCGGCACTATGCATGTTACTGTTAGATCAGGAGCCAGTGCAAATTGTAGGTATCAGCTTCCTGCGTGGAACCTGCTGTAGGTACTCAAACACCGCGTATGTGTATGTAACGCAATGCGATTGGTGAATGTCCCAAACGTAGCGCTGAGCGGACGATGAGGATCAGTCACGTGCCGGTGTCCGCTAGGTACTTCCTTCCCGTTACCCGCGCGTGCCTCGCGCCGCGCCGCGTCCGCTCCGAAGCGCAGGTGTCGCAGCGCAGACGCACGCTGCACACTGTTTATATACGAAACTCCTCTTCGTCCGACAGAACCCCCCGACATCACATCACATGTGCTCTGCGTGGATGGGGGGTGGTGGGGGGACGCAAATCACTCTACGAACATTGTAATTATCAACACAACCACACGTTCTTGACGGGTTTAATTATTTATCTGGTGGATGTCTTGTGACTGCAAAACATTTCAATAGATAAATCGTAAAATGTATCAAATAGAATATATAATAATATAATCGTAATATAACATATATTACCTCTATAATAAATATAATAATATGTATGTAAAAATATTAACCTTAATAATATGTATATGCAATACGAAGAACACGGGTGCTTTGAAAGCAAATAATCGATAATGATGATCTCGTCGGCGTATTACTAATCAGCTGGTCTGTCATGCATGACTACTTGGCATTCTCATGAATGGTTTAGTGGTGCGGTCGGCCGCGGCGTAGCATCTGCGCGAGGCCGCGGCCGTGTGGGCTCGCCCTCGCAGGTGCCTTTACGCAATCGTAGAAAGTTACGCTAAATATTCGACAGATTAGAGACAAGATAGATGCATTTAAACCATCTTGACTGGTAAACAAACATCAAGTGTTCCGAAACCTAGAACTCAAATCATTTTATCTCGGTTTACGGATAACCAAAAATGAGTAAATGTCTTTCAATAAATGAAGTAAGTAAGTAGATAGGACACCTTGTTAGAACTATATTTTGAAATGCTTGGCGACAAATTTCAGATAGGTCTGGGTATTTTTGAAATTAAATTCGTTAATTTCAAATCAATTAGGTACAGTTTCATATAAAAACGCTTAATGTAGTTTTTATTTATTAAACTATCAGTCTCAAACATTAAAGGTAGGTCATACACTTATTATAAATCACAATGTCGTGAAATCAAACAAATCACTTGGTAACGTTATATTATAAGTTATAATAAGTGTATAACTTACTTGGTAATATTATTATAGCAACCAACAAACCATAAATAAGAAAAAAAATATGAGATCTATCGAAGATAATCTTTAAGTAGGTACTTAATTAATAATCGTTGAATGGAAATCAACATTTAAATCCTTATTAACAAAATACCCGTACAAAAAGTTGTATAAGGGAATAAAGACTTAAAAATAACAAAATAATAATGTTAATTAGGTAAGTATACTCTTATTTTCTATAGATTAACTAAATATTTTTATACACAATTAAACACATTCGTAGGCTACGTCTGTGTTTAATTGTTTCACAACCTTAAACATAGTCGTAGACTACGTCTACGTTCTATTGTTTCGTTATTGAAATTAAATCTTCGTATATTTCTTTTGAGATTTTTGGGGTTGCGTCTCATCGAGAAGACTAACTCCAGCGTGCCGAAAATAGGACATATTTCTCTTCATCGTCAAAGATCTGTAACATGCTTCTTTATGGCTAGTTTTGAAGAATAACATGGTGAGATCTGTTTTACGAACCGAAAATTCTTTCATTTCGGTCCAGTTACCTAAGATCCAACATCATCATTTTGCACTGAGAGTGGGCGTAAATTAGCAGACAGATTGAAATGAATTATGTTTTGATTCATTATTATTAACTAAATTGTTAAGTTATAAGTGGACAACGTCTCTTATATAATACGTACGTAACTTCACTTAGGACGAGTTTGAGTAAATTTTGTGTGGTTGAAAATCTTACTAAAGGTCGTAAGTGTATTTAGGGCACTTAGAATGATTTTAATTTTTAAGAACTGTAGATATGTACGTCAAACAACTTCAAGACACAGGTAGAAGACAACAGATACGCCGATAAGACAGATTGGTTCGTCTTCAAATGTCAGTTACGCCAAACTGTCGGTTACGTCAGTTAGTCAGACAAGCGACGACCGACGTGTGCCCGGCCTCGGCACCTCGCCGCCGCCGGCGCCTATGGGACCAGCTAGTGCAGGTTGACTAGCTGCCCCGATCCGATCTATCTACGAGTATACCTACCTACCTCACATGTCATTGCTTTCATTTCATTGTTTGTCATATGAAGGAACGACAACTCTATTAGCATGTTCTGATAGGGAGTTGTTGCACTCCGCTGTTATCTAGGTAACCGATGTTGTGCTTAGGTGGCGCGTGGTGGGGTGGGCGCTCACATGCCGGCGTTTTGTCGCGATTTTGTGAATTGTAGGTTCCGTTGTAGATTATCCATATTTGTAGTAAACCCGCGTCCAGCGCCGGCGACGTCACCGCTTACGTGCCGTGAGGCTACATTGCACATTATGCAGAGGCATTGCTTCCGGCAGAGTCGGACTGCAGCATTGATAGTGGTGTCCTATCACCCGGCGCGCGAGTATCGTCATATTTTATACTTATCGCTAGTCTCTTATCGTTATCACGGCGCGCGGCGCGCTACCGAAATATGTTTAGTTTATAATTACCGAAACGATCGTTACCAAAGTTTCTAATTTCTATACTTACTAATAACCACGGTCGGATTGCCAGATTATAATACTTATCATAATACCACTGAGCAGACCCGGATTAAGGGATCCAGGGCCCCTAGGCATTTGGTTATATTTATTTATTACTTAAAGGAAAACCAGCAGCACATACAAAAGTTTAGAATTAGGAAAATAAAAACAGAGGGCTATTAATAGGTTTTCACGAGTAAGAAGAATAGTAGATACATAAAAAGTGTGAACAAGCAAAGTAAACAGATCACCTACAAAATTACAATCAACTTAAGTAGTACATACAAAGAAATAACATAATAAATGAGAAAACAACAAAAGAAAAACTAGTTATAATAGCAACAAAAATGTTGATCGACAGTCAATCCGCACTACATTACTCGCATGCCAAGATCGAGTCATCCTCTGACTCTGAGAAAAAGTCAGAGCTCAACCGCCGTCTCACGGAGTTAACGCTGGAACAGAAGAGGTCCAGATCGATTTGCTTAGAGAGTTTATTAAATTGGTCGCCAACTCGCCACAAATAGGAGTTCTGACGATAATTCGTTCTAACTATCGGTGTATTAATGATTTCGTTAAATCTGACCCTTTTTCGGGGAACATTTAGTGATATTTTGTTAAGAAGTTCGGTGCAATTAATATGGTTGTTTGTTCAGCAAAAATAGCAGGTCGCTAATTTCACGCCTTTTGCTCAGAGGAAGCTTGTGGAATTTGCGGCAAATATCTATGTAATTAGACGAACTATACGGGACCTTAAGACGAAAACAAAGATATTTTATAAATTTGATTTGTATCCGCTCGATCCTGTTGATATAGATATCATATCGTGGACTCCAGATTTGAGAAGCGTATTCGAGTATGCTGCGTACATACTCGTATGTGCAGAATAAAATTTTGAAAGTTTTACATCTATTAAAGCTGGCTGAGCTTCTCATTACAAAACCCAATGATTTTGACGCTTTGCTAATAATAGAGTCGATATGAGAGTCGAAGAGAAGTTTTGAGTGCTGCATGAGCAGCACACCCAGGTCTCTACCTAATAACATTACAGTCCTGCAAAATCTGGTTTTTCATACGATAGACAGACTTGATTTTTGTTTTTTTACGCGTGAAGGTAACTGTTGAACACTTGAACGGATTTAGATCCAGTTTGTTTTCATCACAATAGGCATCAAGCCGATGCAAATCAGCCTGCAAATCTAGTACATCCAAAGGCGTGTCAATAATTTTAAATATTTTCATGTCATCAGCAAAGGAAAGTAGGCGACTGTTAACAAAACAGGTAGAAATATCATTAATAAATATAAGAAAAAGCAGAGGCCCGAGGAGCGATCCTTGGGGGACCCCACTAGGGATAAGAACCCAGCCGGATACATTATTATTGACAACAACAGCCTGAGACCTATTGCAGATGTATGACGAAAACCATCGGAGCAGATTCCCTCTAATACCCATCGTAAGTAATTTGGACAAAAGAAGTTTATGGTCAATCCTATCAAAGGTCTTGCTGTAATCGGTGTAAATTACGTCGACCTGGTGCCCATTATCCATTGATTCAGATAAGAACTCATTGAAGATGATAAGGTTAGACACAGTCGACCGCCCTTTGAGAAAACCATGCTGGAAGGGGGAGAAGGATTGATGAAGTGCGGAATAGATCTGATTGTATACAATCCTTTCAAAGATTTTAGCAATTATACAGAGCTTTTACCTCTGATTTAGGGCCCTTTTTATGAATTGGCGATACAAATGCAGATTTCCAAAGTTTAGGTACGGTGCTAGAAGATATAGATATTTTAAACAGAAGTGAAATAGGAATGTAAATCGATTGAGCACATGGTTTGAGGAAAACAGGGCTAACGTGATCCGGACCAGCAGATTTAGATAGATCATGGCTAGAAATCAATTTGAGCACCTCATCAGGATCTATCTCAATATTAAAAATATCACATTCGGTAGCCTTGGCAGAGACTATTGAGTCGACATTATATGAATAAGTGCCAGAGGGAGCAAGAAACGTGGAATAAAAATATTTAGAAAAAGCTTCACTAATTAATTCCCCTGTAGAAACAGATGTGTCCAAATAATTAAGATGGGTAGGTATACCATTTGATTTGGAACGGTTTCTTATGTAGCACCTAAACATTTTTGGGTTTTGTTCGATACCATTCTCAATGGATGACATGTAATCAGTAAAACATTTATCCTCTAACAGTTGGATACGATTACGTAAAAGTTTATATGTAGATAAGTCAGACAGTCTGCCATATGTTTTATATTTCTAAAATGTTAATATTTTTCTTTAATTAGCTTGATGAGCGATGGGCTAAACCATTTGGGGTAAGAATTGTCACTAACCAACATAGACGGGATATATTGGTGTTTAAGGTGATCTAGAATTGAATAAAAAAAATTTGCTGCCTCCTCAAGCGAACGCGAGTTAAATTACAACACAAGGAGTTTGGTGTCCAAAACACCAAACTCCAAAACTGGTCTCTGGTATGTTTGGTTTGGTTTGTTTGGGTTAGCAACTGACAAGGAAGCTAAGACGACGGCGAGCGGAGACAGCTGCAGCATTTTTGCGATTTTTGTCCGCGATTAACAAAAGAGTTAGGAATACAAAAAAATATTTAACGGCGAGCGCGGACTGTCGCCGTAACTTATGTTACGTTTTCAGGTGGTAATAAGATCAGAAGAGTATGAAAAAATAAATAACAGCGTGCGGAGCGAGCCATGAAATTTTGGAGAGTTTGCGGTGGTTGAGAAAATTGTCAAGAAACTAATTCAAAATAAGTTTTGGAGACTGGAGTGAGCCGAAGCCTTTTTTTAAATTGGTGAGGCATGCTTAGCTATACAAGGAAGCTAAGATAAAATGAGAATGAGCTTAAAACATTTCACGTTTATTTGTTGATTAACAACAAAATAGGTCGACAACAGGCTATAGAACAAACGGCGAGCGAAGCGAGCCGCAAAAATTTTTATGATCTGGACGTTCGTGTGATTAGTCGTTGTCACCCTTCTTGGTGCTTGCTTGGCGTAACCAAGCAAGCACCAAGGGGCTGCCAAGATGGCACCCCTCGAAACTTGGTACCCGGGGCGGACCGCCGCCCTCGCGTTTTTCAGTTCTCGAGTTATTTTTTTATGTATTTTTACTTCTTATAAATGTAAAGAGACGGAGAGTCGGTGAAGGTATAGAAGATTTTATGATTTTAAGGTAAAACTCGTTGATCTTGAAGATCCTGGTCAGGGTAATGGGACAAACAGATTAAATTATTGTATGGTCATCGGTCCTTGATAAATGTGCAAAGTTTCGGTTCAATCTGAAATTTTCAAAGATTCCGTTTCAAACAAACATACGTACAGGTGGAACGACAAGCGTGTTAAAAATATTCTTATGGTCTGCTGTTTCGGTCAATTTTTCTTAGTTACAAGCACTTATTAAGTAATTTAACAAAAAAACAAAGCTGTGTGAAGGAAACTTTCTTTACCAGGTAGTTAAGTTGGCCAGATAGTAAATTCTAACGGAAGGGGGGCTCAGCCGTTTGGTCCTTTTACCTACAACTCCCTACTCCGAAGTTTGCAAACCGATCCTTCTGAACCTTAGTACATATTGGTACACTTGACAAACGTTCGAAACCCTCGGCGCGCGAGTCACACACGCTCTTGGCGGAGCTTGTTATTTACTTACCTACCTATTATTATTTGGAAAAATAAATGCCAATTTTTCGGGCAAGCCAGACTTTAGGGGTATGAATGTTCCGCCACGAGGGTCCCTAGGCTTGCAGGGCCCCTAGGGCCGGGCCTTGTGGGCCTAAGGGCTAATCCGGGCCTGCCACTGAGCCAAGTGATATTATGATAGACTGCAGACAGTTTAGCTCGATACGACATGGGTGACAATGACAAAGCAAAGTGCGCGCGTTGCATAGTAATGTGATAGCAAGATGGAGCCACCGGCTGAGACACTCGTAGGAAGCACGTCGTCGCCGTCAGTGGGAGTGCAGAGAACCAGCCAGCGACTATGCACACTGGTGGCATGGAGCGGCACCCATAGCACTGTAGAATGTACCTACAACTCGGAGTCACCGGCTGAGACACTCGTAAGAAGCACGTCGTCGCCGTCAGTGAGAGTGCAGAGAACCAGCCAGCGACTATGCACACTGGTGGCATGGAGCGGCACCCATACCACTGTAGAATGTACGTACAACTCGGAGCCACCGGCTGAGACACTCGTAGGAAGCACCTCGTCGCCGTCAGTGGGAGTGCAGAGAACCAGCCAGCGACTATGCACACTGGTGGCATGGAGCGGCACCCATACCACTGTAAAAGCTACAACTTGGAGCCCCCAGCTGAGACACTCGTGGGAAGTGCGTCGTCACAGTCAGTGCGAGTGCAGATTCCAACGGTAGGCCCGAAATCCGGGAACATGGGCATACCAACGCAACGGTAAGCCACATGTGACAAAACTTAATAAAATACACAACAAAATAAGAGTTTACTTAAAAAATCTGCCATTTTGAATACCCTGAAAATTCCTAAACGTGTTGGAAGCAGGTTTAGTTCGGTAAAACTTCAATAAAATTAATCAAACTAAGTAATTTCCCGTGAATAATTCAAGAGTGAATTAGAATAGAATAAGTGAGTTGTTTTTGTTGTTGTTATGTTTAGTATTTGTTGCTATAGCTGCAATAGTCAATCACACCCGGTCAAAATGTCTACTGTCTATCTCTACACCTGGATGCAACAAATTCGCACGTATACAACATTTGACTTTTTCACTTGTTCGGAAACCCGTTTAAATTTTAAACTTTACTTTATTTTTAGTATTTATTATTATTACAGTTGTTACTTATTAACAGAAAGTTTCATGCGCCTACCTATTGTAGTTCAAGAGATATAGCCTTGACCAATTAAGAGCCAAAAAAAAAACATATTTTTCGTATTGAAGCCCCCTTTAATTTGGATATTTTTTTATTTTTATTATTTGTTGTTCTAGCGGCAAGAGAAATACACATTCTCTAAAAATTTCAACAGTCTACCTGTTACGGTTCATGAGAAGCTTAATAATAGGGAAGCTTAGTAATAGGGTTCCGTTTTCACCTTTCGGGTACGGAACCCTAAAAAGAATTGCTGACCGCCCTTTTTGCCATAGTAGGCTCTCTCGGTGAGGTGCTTTTTGATGGCAACACAATAATAGCATACCCCGAACTCGCACGTTCCGATAGAGCCGCTGGCACTACTTGTCGTAGATGTAAAAGGGTGCGTTGAAGGGGCTCATGAGCACAACAATGTTTAGCTTATTAAACAGTCTTCTATCGATTACGTCTCAATCCATAACTAAAAAATTAGCCCACACTAGATGCAGCCGCTCAATTGGCTTCAAGCAGGGAAGAACGAAATTGAAGTTAAGCCGGTTCTCTGTCTGTCGAGTATGGCAGAGGTATCAGGAGACTGGCGGCTTTAAACGGCGCCAAGGATCCGGCCGAACCCGTGCCGCAACACAACACGGAGCCCGACGACCGTTTTAGCGTGACGATTGCATTGCGCAATCTTCCTTTGAATGCAGTTCAACTGGGACAGCGTCCCCGAGAATCTCGGGAAGTCGAAGTCAGTCGATGGGCAGTTAGAAGACGACTTCGGGAAGGGAATCTGACTGCGCACAGACCCGGAAAAGGTCCGAAATGCCCGTCTTCTGTAAGCTCGAGTGCATATAGAATGGACTGAAGACCAATGGAGGGCAGTCCTATTCTTTGACGAGTGCAGGATGTGCTTACATGGCAACGATGGAAGAGGAAAAGTCTACCGAAGGCCAGGCGAGCGATTTTAACAATGCTGCATCGAAGAACGAGTTTCCTACGGGCGGTAGATCATGCATGTTCTGGAGAAGCATATCACTGGAGGCGAAAAATTATCTTATCTTAATCTCCAGAGCGAATCCTGGCCGCCGATCAAGGGGACTCACTTCTCAAATGTACATTGAGGAGGTACTAGATGACCTCGTTGTACGTTTTGCGGGATACATCGGCGAAAACTTCATCTTCATGCAAGATAAGATAATGCAAGACCGCATACGGCTCGTATTGTGTACCAGTACCTTAAAGAGGATGCTGTGCCTGTCAAGGAGTGGCCATCTCGCAGCCCGGACCTCAATCTGATCGAACATTTATGGGATGAGCTAAAAGACAGTGGGAAGAGTCCGGGCCAGAGCCACAGCCCCAATGTGTCTCCAGGAGCTGCAATGCAACAGGCAATCGCAGAGGAATGAGAGGCCCGGTTTTATAAAAAAAAATCTACGTTCTAAAGGAATAAAACTAACGGATAAGTAATTTATTTCATATAAATAGTTTACGATTTGTGGCAAATTACTTTTAGAACGCAGAAAAAAATAAAAACATCAAATAAAATGAATCTCGCGCCAATAGGAAACGATTAGGTTAACGATTAGGTTAGGGCACCCGGTTCTACCCGGTTTGAAATACCCGGTTCTTGCGAGGTATGTGTGGAACCGGTTCCGAAAGCAGTAAACCCGGTTCTTTTAATAAGTAAGTAAATAAAAGTTGTATAATTACATGTTTTTTTTATTGTCCTGAGGGAAATGCGCTCGCATATTGTACTGCCACGGGGAGACAGTACGATTTTGAGGGACTCAAACACACATCAACTAATCTTTTCATTTAGTGCTGGTCTTAGTCAGGCCAGCACTAAATGAAAAGATTAGTTGATTTAAGTTTTCCGACAGCTCATATCAGCCCACACACGTCCACAGATCACTTTATCGTAGTTGGACCATTTGGTCCAGATACATAGTAATCAAAAACTTCGATAACATCGTTTCCAACATGAACCCTTATGGGCACATGGTCTTTCGACATGATCTTAGCTGTCATTTTAAGACCTACCTGTCCGGTGTTGAGGTCTCTAAGCATCTTACTGAGGTCTTCTAGCGATTCCGCCATATAGGTAATGAATGACTATATCGTCGGCAAACCGAAGGTGAGTCTTGTAATCGCCATTGATATTGATTCCATATCCAATATCCATCCCAACCAATAACTTCAATTTATCCTCCAATGCAAAGAGTAACAGTTTCGGAATATAGCGTACTCTTCCTGTCTCACCTTTTTTTATGCAATGGAATCTGATTTGTGTTTTGGTTCTGGATCTGGACAGATATTGTGGTCATGCCAAACACACTTAGATATAGGTACCGGTAGTCGATTTGGTATCACTGGAGAGACTGTAGCACTGCGCAAGTTTCGACTGAATCAAAGGATTTCTCGTAGTCCACAAACGCCAGATATAACGGCCGATTATACTGCTCTGTTTTCTGTGTAATCTGCCGGAGTGGATGTAAGTTTATGGTCTACGGTACTAGTCTTTTCGGAACCCGGCTTGTTCGAGGATGGAAGTCGTCAAACCTTCAAGAGAGAGAGAATATTGGTGGATAACTCATGAAAATAGTTAGACGTGGTTCAGCAGTAAGATGAGCCTATATTTATTTAGGAAAGATTTGTCCTAATTGTAAACTTTCTTACGGAACAGTCAGAACAGGAATATGGTGGTACCACAGTCTTTCTCTGTTCCACGCCTCTGGCGTTTGCTCCTCGAGAATAAAGGAGTTGAACCGCCTCTGAAAAACTTTAAACTCCGGTGATCCACCTGCTCTCAGAAAATTACTTATTTCTTAAAATTATCTATGTTTTATTCTAACGGTAAAAAAATCGTTTAATCGTATTACCTGGAACCGGATCTTCCGGTTCTGACAGCGTACCGGAACCAGGTACGGTTCTGCATGCCCTAGGAACGATCAACCTTAATTCATCATCTCCCTGCTCTTATCCCACTGTAGGTGGGGTCGGTACAACATGCTTTGCTGTGTTACCTATTCATTGTTCATGAAAACATTAAATCACCGGGCGGGCGCTAATACTTAAAAATAACACGACCCTTGTCTAGTTGCGTTTAAAGTTTGTCAGATTGGCAGCGCTGGGCAGAAGCGGTGTTATAGTTAATTAAGCGCATAGTTGAGAGGAGTGCGTCACGCACGCACCACTCAATGCTAGCTAGCTTCATTAAACAAGACGCGGCGAACGACGCATCGCCGGCGCCGGCCGGCCATTCGCTGAAAACAATCTCTATCGCTTTACTAACTACAAATACTTCATTGGCCTTATCACATTTAGTGGCTTTTAGGGTTCCATGTTTAAATGGTATCTACAGGATCCTTTTACGAAGACAACGCTGTTTGTCTGTCCGTTTGTATCTTTTGAACCCCTATGGGTAGACATTAGAAAATTCCATTATAACTTAATTTGCGTACAACCCGCGTGAACACGTTTTTGTATGCAATTCATGAGCCATCCTGGCTCATTGAATAAAGTTAATTCATAAAGTGCAAAACTTTATTGACAAAGAAAATTACAATCAAATAATAAAAACAAATTAGAACTAGTATTTACAATTGAAACAATTAAGCTAACTGACAGACTGTTACAAACAATCTACAGGTAGCTCAACTGATCCATATCAATACCAGTCGGAAGCGTCCCCAAGACGCTGGCTGCATTGCCCCGCTGTATGGCAATGCTGATACCCACCAGCTCTCGGGCCACGCGTCGCTCCGACCAGACGCTCAGATAACTTTTTAAAAACCTGGAGAGCCTAGGTACCCCGCGGACCTAGGGTCACCCCAAAGGGAGCAAATGTGTAGGCTCTGTCGAAACTTGCTTATTTGTGTATCTTGAGATCCTCGGCCAAATCTGCCACCGCACCAGCCCTCACGGATGTCCTCGGAAGATGGGAAGGCGCAAATGTGTCGACGCATGTAGCGACAATGGGCCTTCCCAACTCCCATGGGACTAGTGTCATGCCGTCGGGCCTCTTACCATCGTCACGCAACAGACCATTCGGTTCGAGAATAGCTGGTACGTTAGCGGTGACAAAGGCCCGCAGGATGATGTCGTTAAGGCTGGAATGACGAGATATCCGACCGGCGGCCCTAGTACACGACAATCCGTGATGACCAAGCTGTTCGACAGCAGTACCGCACTGGCATTGATGAGGCGCGCAACACTTTGCACCCAACCGAAGAGATGTTGCGATACGGAAAGTTACGGGATCCAATAAAGTCCCAGTGTTAAATGAAGGAAATGCTTGCCACCAATGTCCTGACTCCCATTTAGAAACGGCCAGGAGACGGGCACGATCCGCAGAGCTGGATCACGTTTGTAACAGACAATTCCGTGTCAACTCACGAAGAGGCCCATCCCATTGGCGTTGGGTTATTATTATTTATTATTATTATCCCATGCATAAAGTACTTCAGAATGTGTCTAATTTTATGTTCCTGTCTGGTAGAACAAGGTATAAAATTAATATAAAAAAGAATGTGTGCTGTATGGTGGTACGAAACCCTTTGTCAATCAATCAATCAAATTTATTGCATGAAATACATAAAAGTTGTTATAATCTAATATTCTAATAGAATGTCACAATGTATTCTGCCCTATTAGGCATGCAATATCTTAAAATGTACAATAATAACTAATACAATTCTAAATAAGATACATAATTTATTAAATTCACAGACACATAAAGAAATAATAATACTACAATCATTTAAAAAATAAGTCAATGTTACATAAAATACTATTTATCGGTCATAAATTAATTAAAGGAGTAATAGCATTTTATTGTCAATAAATCAGTCACCTTCCTCCGAAACAACGCACAAGGTAATAGTCTTATAGACTCTGGCAGTTTATTATAGGCGAAAGGTAAAGAAGTGAAGAAGGTGTTTGTGTGTGAGTCACTCGCATTTGGCTGTTCTATTGAAATAAGAACGCCGGTCGCGTCGCCAGGTGCGGTCCTGCGCCGTCGTCGTCGCTGGGCCACCCTCTCCCTCTCACCCACAATGTGGTGAGCAGGAGGCTGCCTCTGCAACCTGCCTGACTATGACACAACATTAAACAATTTTCTGTCCTGATTTTTTTCTTCCCATACAATCAAATTATCCTTAACTAAAAGTAATAGAGTAGATCAGCAAAATAAATAGGTTGTATATCATTTCTCTACAGACATAATTATGTTTCACCAAAAAATTCGCAAATGGTTTACCCAACAAAATAACACTGCTCTTGTTCTTCCTCAAATCTTCCGAAGCCAAAAAACGCACAGTTTATATGATGTGGATTCATAATTATTGTAATAAGTAAACTAAATAGTATTTAGCAC
Source organism: Eupithecia inturbata (assembly GCA_963662085.1). Lineage (NCBI taxonomy): Eukaryota > Metazoa > Arthropoda > Insecta > Lepidoptera > Geometridae > Eupithecia > Eupithecia inturbata. The sequence goes on along the minus strand of OY759196.1, from coordinate 207,537 downwards.
AAGCTAGTTATGTTATGAGACCGGTTGCATGAGTAAAAACATGATCTGCTGAAAGGTGAGATCTAATATTTCATAGCTTTCTTCAGGACAATTGGAGCATGACAGATACTCATGTGTTGCTGCAATTAATCCGCACATTCTGTAGGTACTTAATGCTTTAGTGCTCACTTGTTATTCTACTCAACAAATTATTATTATAAATCCCCAGGAACATAAGCAGATCGTACAAACATTTGTCCTGAGGTAGGAATCAAACCCGCAATCTTCTGAGTCACAGATGGACCTTCACCCTTTATGCCGCAGTGTTGTCAAACAATAACAAAATGATATTTAGTGGATTGCAAGTGCAAGTGGCGAAGATTTATGCAATGGCTTTAGTTAACAGTGTGTAGCATGCATAATAGGTACTTTTCTATAAATTAATTAGGTACCTAATTTACTGAAAATTTCTTGTTATCTTGTTATTATTTTGACAACTTTCTTTGAGCAACCTTTCGCTTGCTCGAAAGGGTGCCAGCAACATTGCTGGTAAGTTTTAGCCGCCATCACCAATATTATTTTAAAAAGGGATGCTATTTATTATACTAGTTTTGGACATAAACCAAGGAGGGTATGAATGATAGTTTTGAGGTAAAAAACCTTTTTCAAGACACAAAATTCGTCTTTTTGGGAAGGTTAAATGTTTTGAGTATAGTAGCCCCATTCGATAGGGTAAAATTATTTCACTCAAGGATTTTTTTTCATTGGCATTTACAGAATGATGTAATCAACATCATAGGTGATGTCAATAACATTAATAAGAAAATCTTTCTGTTTGATTTGCGAGTGTATCAGTGACTTAACTAAGGTAAAGATAATAAAATACTAGGAAGCAGTATAACTGTAGTAGTACTTACAGATATGACATTTTTGCAATTTTCCATATAGCTACAGTTTTCCAAAAAATGATGAAACTTTTATAAAAATTATAATTTTGTTTAAATTACTGGCATTGTTTGAGTGGAGCCACTACTATACAAGCCTTGGTCCACAATGACTGCACAGCTGGCCACCCTATGAGCCTCAAGCTAAGCTTTTGACTGGACTATAAAGTGAGAACATTGCATCAATTTTCCAATAACAAATAGATTCGTAGGTTGTATAATTGGTTATTACCTGGGTTTAGCAGGTTTAAGGATAGTTAGTATAGATAGGTGTGCATCATTATTTTACAAATTTATACAACATGTAGCCATGTGCTGAATAACTTGCCACACTAGGTAGGTACCTATAGTTGCTCCTGTTCAATGGGTACCTAGCTACTTATTTATTATGTACTTGATATAAAGTAGGTATGTACCTGGGGAGAATTACTAAAAAAGTCACGCTTTAAAACATTCTTAATTCTATATCGCACTAAATAAAACATACTTTAAAAAACATAAAACTACTTATTAAGATATTAGTGGAATGTGAGAAGATTCTTATCAGAATGTGGATAATCTCTACTTATGCTACACCGCGCGCTGACATGACGGCGAGCGCGAGATAAGATAGCGGAGACAGGCGGCGGAGCCCTGGCGGGCGACCCGCCCAGACACACTTCGTTGAGATATTAGTTAGCGCATAGTCAATGTCTTACTCAAGTTACTAAGTGTGCGGCGACGAGGTGCGTCTCGTCCTGTACATCATACGTAGGGTCATCATAGTAGATAAATACAAAAAGGTATACTGACCTACGAAACTCTCCATTTTCTTCTCGGACTTCTCGGTCGACATAACAAGCAGAAATACCAAGTTTTATAAAGAAGACATCACTTCCAAGCACACATACACTGTCACTCGCGAGTTGGAAACTTTGTCCAAAGTTCCAAACTTTACAAAACTAGTCCGAGGCGCGCAGCCTCGGGCACGGACACCGCGAGCTCCCTCCGAAAAAACACATAAAGTGTCCGCTTTAATTTTAAAAGTATTAGAACTAAATAAACAGCAGATTATCTCGGTAAATAGCCGAAAAACATTGTCACACTCAACACAACACACCCGACAAGCGACAACCGGGCGGGCGCAGGCGGGCGACCGACCGACGACGAACGAACGAACTGGAACGAATGACGCGACAATCGAACGGAACGACCCGAAGAACGAAACGAACGAACAAAACAAACCGATCGCGACCGAGCGGAATGGAATGAATATGGCTGTGCTGGCTGCCAGGCATGAGGCAAGCACCGAGTTATAATGTACTACTTTTTGATGGCTGTCAGCACGTTAGGCTGGTTCTTGCTCGCTCTGTAAAGGGATCGCTCTCCGTACTAGTACAATCTTACTGAAGTACTAGTTCGGACTTCTAGTACTATTCGTACCTACCTCGCTCGGCAATATTTTAGAGGTATACAGTTCTATTGAAATAGAGAGAACAAAATGCGTGTCTCCGTCTCTTTTAGATCTATGTAAACATACATAGACAATAATTATTATTGTTTATGTTTAATTAGATAGAGAGAGAAGATAGAGCGTAGTTAAACAGAAAGCGACCAGCAAGCTATAACGTGTTTTAAGATATCGCTGTTTTAAGGTAAATCTGTTGCTGCTTCTTATTTAGTGAAAAAACCTTTCAGAAATATTTTTTTACGAAAGTATATTTCAATAACTACCGTTTTTATATTCAAAGTTACAAAAATACCATAATTTACTAGTAGAAAATTTAATTAAACACGCAACTTATCAGTTTGTGCTTTTTGTGACAATTTAAAGATTTAAATTCTTTTGAAAGTGACCAGCAAGATCGTCGTGTTCTGATAAATAGGTTATGGCTTAGAGTAGAAATAAAAATTAAAATAGCTGCAATTTTTTAAAATCTGATTGATGTACCTATGTAGCTCTATAATATTTTTGTAATTCAATTTTTATTTTTATCGTTAAGGGCCATTCATATTTTTTTCTACACATCTTCAGAATCAGAATCAGAATCAGAAATAGATTTATTGTTAACTGTTGTACAAAAAAGATCTTAAGTATAAAATAGTGTACAGTTTCAACAGCTTATCTGTAACAGACATACAATAAAAGTTTTTAAATAGGCACCTTATTAACTAGGTAGGTATACAAACATAATTTATTAAAGAATTCTATGAGCGAATAGAAGGCATTTGATTCTAACCATCTTTTTAATTTATTTCTAAATATATTACCATCTAATGTTTTAATTTCTATGGGAAGTTTATTGAAAATGTTTATGGCTGTGATGAATGTGCTTTTGTGATACATAGTGTTATTCACTTGAGGGATACAAATATTAAATTTATGCTTGGACCTTTGTGAGGAAGCACGCACAGATTTCTTTTCAAAAAAATATTGCTTATTGCTCTTTACAAAAATACACAATTCTAGAATATAGATGGAAGTGAGAGTCAGTATTTTTTCCCTTTTAAAAATATTTCGGAGCGAATCAGTGCTCTTTAAGTTATAAATACATCTTAATGATTTCTTTTGCATTACAAAAGTGGTTTGGATATTAACAGAGTTTCCCCAGAAAATTATTCCATAGCTTAACTGAGAATAAACTAATCCGTAATAGGCTTGTTTTGCTATAGTTTTTGATGTAATTGAGCTAAGTGTAGAAAGAGCGTAGTAGTACTTAGAATTTTTTTCGTTTAATTCTGAAAGGTGAGCTTTGAAGTTAAGATGTGAATCAATTGTTAGTCCTAAAAATATCGTTTTATAAATTTCTTTTACTTCGTTATTTTTGTATGAAATTTTTGTATTTAATGGTGGAGTTTTATAATTTTGAAATCTTATTATATTAGTCTTACTGACATTTACCTGTAAATTTATTTGCTCAAGCCAATCTACAACTGATTTTAATGTTATGTTAATTTTCTGTTCAAATTCAGTGTCAGATTTTTTATTTTGGGGTATATATATTGTAGCGTCGTCAGCAAACATTACGCATAGATATTAGGTCCTTACATATGAAATTGGCGTTTTTCGTACTGGCCACTTTAATCACAAATTTCTCCTCTTTGGTAAGGAATTCCAAATTCAAATTTGTACAGCTATAGACTCATGTATTTGTGCTTCGATGATCGTCATTCATTTGTTTTTTTTCTTCTGTTTTTTTCTGTTTGCGTCACTCATTTTACAAAATGGAAAACTTAAAATATCGCATTATTTACGAGTACGAGTTCCGCCGTGGCACTAGTGCTGCGGAAACAACTCGAAGGGTGAATGATGTGTATGGCGGTCGTGTTGCAAAAGAAAACACAGTTCGTTTTTGGTTCCAACGTTTTCGTTCTGGAAATTTTGACCTGCAGAACAAGCCCCGTGGACGGCCTGAGACTCAAGTTGATAATGAAGAGTTGAAGGCTATTGTGGAAGCGGATCCATCGCAAACCACGTCCGAGTTAGCTGCAGGCTGCGATGTTAGTGATAAAACTGTTTTAATTCACTTGAAGCAAATTGGGAAGATTAAAAAGCTTGAAAGGTGGGTACCTCACGAATTGACTGAAGCAAACCGGCAAACGCGCGTCGACTGCTGCGTTACATTACTAAACCGGCACAATAATGAAGGTATTTTAAACCGAATCATTACCTGTGATGAAAAATGGGTTCTTTACGATAATCGGAAGCGCTCAGCGCAATGGTTGGATCCTGGCCAGCCAGCCAAATCCTGCCCCAAGCGAAAATTAACCCCAAAAAAGTTACTTGTAAGCGTTTGGTGGACTAGTGCCGGTATTGTTCATTACAGTTTTCTCAAATCTGGCCAGACTATTACGGCTGATGTCTATTGTCAGCAATTGCAAACCATGATGGAAAAGCTAGCGGCTAAACAACCTAGGCTGGTCAATCGCTCCACGCCACTGCTGCTTCACGACAACGCTAGACCACACACTGAGCAACAGACGGCTACTAAATTAGAAGAGCTTCAATTGGAAAGTCTAAGACATCCTCCGTACTCCCCGGACCTTGCTCCAACAGATTACCATTTTTTTCGAAATTTGGATAACTTCTTGCAAGGGAAAAAATTCAACTCCGATGGGGCAGTCCAAATCGCCTTCAAAGATTTTATTGATTCCCGTCCGACTGGTTTTTTTAGTAAAGGGATCAATGAACTACCTATAAGATGGCAAAAGTGCATAGAAAATAATGGTTCATACTTTGATTAATTAAATATATTATATTAAAAAATATTCGACTTTTTGTTCCTCCCATACAAAACGCCAATTTCATATGTAAGGACCTAATATTTAGTTATTTTAGGTAACTCATTGACATAAAGCAAGAATAATAGGGGACCTAGTATGCTCCCTTGCAGTACACCCAGTAAAACATTTTCGAAATTAGATTGTATTGTTTCTATTATCTTAGTTTCTTTGTTATATCTTTATATGACAGTAGCTTGGCTTCTATTTTCTAAATATGATGTAACAAGTGAGAGTGCTGTACCTCTTATACCTAATTTCTCAATTTTCTCAAGCAAAATTTTGTGAACAACACAGTCAAAGGCCTTAGACATGTCTAATAGCAATGTTACACCAAGAGCTTTATTATTTAATCCTTCCCAGACAGTATTAAGTAGTTTAAAAATAGCTAATGTAGCGTTTTTGTTTTTTTGAAAACCAAATTGATTTGGGTCCAAAATATTCTTTTTTTCTTATATTTATTGTTTATGTTATAATATTGTTATGATATAATATGTTACAAAATTAAAAAGAAAGGAACTACAAAAATAACATATTATAATAATCCAGATTTGAAGGGAAAAATTAACTTAATTATTGGAAACAACATAAATCTCTTATCGCCATCGAGCACATAGGTACGTGCTCGATGTATAATGCTTACTAACACTAAGTATATATACAAGGTGCCACGTTACTCATGTACCAAGCCGAAACTGGGTTGTTGTGCACCCTATACCGAACTGATGCGCATGGTTGATTTTCAGAAATACGTTGTTTTAAATTTTCATAGTAAAAAATAACTTAACGCATACGCTTATAAAAATGACAACCCTATCACTAGGTAATGCAAAACAGACAAAATTTTAGCATAATTATGTGCAAATAAAGAACACATTCATTCATGCTTAAAATATAACTAGGCACATACGTAGCTCATTATTAAAATTTGTCGATTTTTAACGTAGGTGCGTTAATGAAGATTATTTATCGCGTATTTATCGCGTAACTTTTATTAAAATATCGATAAATATTAAACATTGTGAGTTAAAATAATAGCTTAGAAGAAAAATGTACGGAACCACCGTAAAATTGACGGCATAGGCTAAACTAAAGCGATTGAAAGGTCAAGCACCTTACTGATGAACAGCTGATGTTAGGGTTGTTACATGGGCTAGCCGCGATGAAAGTTTCGAGGTCTTTTCTTCAGTAAAAAACCTTGAAACCCGGAAAGTGCTAGAACAAAAAATGTTCGATCCCCCTCTCCACTTAGTACACCAGTTACGTTGCACCTTGTATAGGTATATATAAAAAAAGAAACTGTAGGTACTAGGATCGATAGTTTCTGAAATATTGTGATTTAAAGTTTGACTCCTTTTTTACTTTAGTCTACGTACCGAAGCGACTGAAATCAAAAATATCACTTTATTTCCGTGTCAGTGTTTAATTATTAAGAATTTGACCTTTTCTAAGTATACATTTAATGTATTTATGGAAATAAAGAGTTTTTGACTTTGACTTTGACTTTGACTTTGACAGCTGTCATCTGAAATGTAGATCTTGACGGGTAACATTACTTCCCTCCAGAAACTTAGTTTCCGAGTTAATGTGGTTTAAAGTTTGACAGCTATTATCCGAAATGTAGATCTCGACGGGTACTAATAGGTTCCATAACAATGCTCTAGTTTCTCTTCTCCCTTGGCAAGCAACCCGACTGGGGTCGCTCATAAAAATGGCGGTCTTGGTAAGCGACCTGAGGTGGGTCGCTTGCTCGCTCTTTTTTTGAATGAAAAATGCGTCTAAACGGTCGGCACGATCGGTTGGAAACCGATACCATCGATTCTAGACCAAATAGAGGTCATAACAAGCCTAAAATCAACAAAAGTGTAGAAAAAATCTTTTGACTGGCAAGCGTCCCAAAGTCGGTCGATCGGCGACCAAATTGGGGTTGTCTGCCTGTCTACGGATAAACCGTTTTTCTAATTGGTCTTGGATGACAAGTAGATTGTTTTATGTATGTAATCTATGGTAAAATGTACTTACTACGTGAAAATAGATAGATTTAAGTCGAAAACCATCGAAAAATTCGTTGAAAAAGCAAATTTATGAAAAGCGCCGCGAGCGCGGCAAATTCAAACTTCGTTTTTGCTATCGGCCTCTTTGGTTCTTACTCGGAAACGAAAAAAGATACACTGTCGAAAGATTTAAAACAGGTAGCCGACCACCCAAGCTGATTACTAACATAAAGATCACCATCCTAATTATTTCCGAATTATTGTGATTTAAAGTTAGACAGCTGTCATCCGAAATATAGATCTCGACTGGTAGGTACCTACTATTAATTCCCTCCAGAAACTAGCGTTCTATGATCAATAGTTTACATTATATTGATTGACTGTTTTGTAGAAGGCCAACAAATTTGCAAGCACTTTTATTATTACGGCAGCTTAGCTTAGCTGGAACCCTTATTATGAAATATATTCTAAACGCATCGAAAGCGTAGGTACAGAGGCGATTTCTATACCACGTGGCTTATGGAGACTATCAGGCAATAAAACTATCTATATGAAAGTAGATTAAAACATTACCACATGCACCCACTATCCGCACGACGATCTATGCTAGATCTTATTTTCTTACATAAGATCTTTGATGGATATATTGATTGCTCCGGTTTGATTAGTTAATCTTCTTATAAACGCTCCATCTCGTCTACCTAGGAAAAGTGCATATACCTCTAATATTTTTTCCTCGACATGAATTTAGGTATGCATGCATCTTTGCCAAGACTCTGCAGGATTTATAATTCGCTTTCTAAATCCGAGGACATAGACCTCACAGTTTCGCTACCTAAATTTAAGAAGAAAATCAGAAGTCTTATTCTACCTACCTCTTGAAATAGATACCTTACCTATGTACCTTTTTTGTCTATAATTTGAACAAATGAATGTAGTTCTAGCATAATTTTTAAATAAAGCATATACATATAGTATTTTAATAAAGATCTCATTGTTATTGTAGAAAAAGATCTCATTCTAAATTGATTTTGTAATTTTTATGTTGTACCTATACTATTTAAGTCACCTATACTATACCTATACTATATAAATCAATAAATAAATAAAACTAGGTAGTCTAGTGTAAGTAGCATATGTCATTATTTTAAAGTATGCACCATCGCCTTGTATAATTAGTTGAGCTACCTGTAGATTGTTTGCAACAGTCTGCAGTTAGCTTAATTGTTTCAATTTTAAATACTAGTTCTAATTTGTTTTTATTGATGAATTCTTTTTGATTATTTTATTTGGATAATTTTTGCCTGAAAAACAGGTTTTTACCTAGTTCAGCCACATGCATTATTTAATTCAATTAGAATTTAAGATGAACTTCTTTGTTATCCTTTTAGTCCTAAGTTCACCATACTCCAGAGAGGCAGCGTAAGATGTTAATGTTTTTGTCGCTGTTTTGCGCAATAGAAATAGAGATACATGTTATTTTAGTGTCCAACGTAATACTCAGAAATTCGACATTGTTTGACTTCGGGATGATTTCTTAATAAATGAAACGGAACGGTCTACGGAAGGGATGGTTCTTTTTTTGCTGCAGACGATAACAGAGCTTTTGGGTGCTGAGAGGGACAATCCATGGTCAATAAGCCATTCACCGAGATGAGACAATGCGGAATTAAGTTGGTTACTTGTTTCTGCCACAGAGGAAGAGGAGACATAGAGACAAAAATCATCAGCGTACTGTAGAACTTCACAAAAGGAGGCAATAATTTGCTCAAAATCAAAAGTGTAGAGATTAATAAAGTAAGGGCCTCAAAACAAATCCCTGTGGTAGAGCTTTCCAAACTGTTCTACGGGGTAAGAGACCGAGAGGTGATTTAATAACGAACGACAGATCTTTCCATTATTAAATACAAAAACAATATTTACTGACAACAAAAATTAACAATTAAGCATTCAATATACAATGTATTAAAAATTCAAAAACTAAAGAGCTAACTATAATAAGTGTGTAATGTGTGTATGTCTATTTGATTGGCTACTGCCCCCCACTAGGCTCATGGCCCGTATCGTGGGTACCCGTGCACGAATAGTCAGAAGATTAACTGGTTCTAGTCTAGGGTAACAATGAAAACTTTACTGATTAAATATTCCTTTACAGTATGCATCTTCAGGACATTAAGTTATGTAAAATAGGTGAAAATGGCATACCTATGAAACGTACAAGCTTTTCCAGAATTCTCAGCAGTAGGAATTTCCTACTGGGAACCGAAAGCAAATATTATAAATTTACTTTTAAATAATAATAATTTATTTGAGATTAGAAATACTTAGTACGGAAAGATTATTATTAATACGTCAACTAGCTCATCAGAACGTGCTCGTCTACTCGCTGTTTCCGAGTGGGAATCAGGACTTTGGTTACAGGTTCTGCCTTCCAAAAATCTAGGTACCCTTTTGGATAATAACTCATTTCGGGTGGCCACCTGTCGGCGACGAAACCTTAATGTAAGGCTGATTCGTTTTTTGTTATATCAAGACATCGTTTTGTTTAAGTACTTTTTTGTTTATTGATGAATCATAACAAAAATAGTGTTATTTGATGGGTTTTGGCTTGGAACAAGGTTTTCCGTTTGAATTGTGTAAATCTGTTAATAAGTTTTAGAGTTATTGTAAAATTAGTATAAGGAAAATGTTCCGAATCAAGTTTTTTATAAGTTTTAGTTCTAGAAACTTTTTTATTTGTTGAATATGTTTAGATTTTGTAGTTTTATGTTGATAAGGCTTGTTTTGGTTATGTATAAGGCATAAATTTGTAAGTATTCTTTGAGTAGATTATAAGAAATAAAGGTTTAAAGGTTTCGGCTCAAGGAAAAAATTAGGTGAATTTAGGTCAAAAGCACGCAGGCGTCTTGCCGGTAAAACACGGCCATATAAATATGAGCGCATGTTGTACGGCCGTCAGTCGCAGTCCAGCCACCGAAGAGGCAAGTCGCAGCTAAGCCACCGAAGAGGCAAGAAGCAATAGGAAGACAGCAAGTAGTAGTAGGGAAACCTAGGAACAGCCGAAACCTGAAAATTCATGATCCTGTTTCATTTCAACGTCGAGGTCCCCCCATAGGAAGGAAGATCAGGTAGCTTCATACGCATTCAGGGGTGCGTGGCGGCGTGCGTCTACCAGCTTCGGAAGGAGAAAGGAACGCACGTCGAACTTAAGTTGGGATACTTTCCCAGGGCGAACTAGGTAATCCTGGTTACCGTCCGCAACACCACCTCTTTGCGTTTAGGTTCTCTTTGCCTAGTTGCACACCGTTGTCAGTGTGGTGAAACCGTTGATAAGTTTGGTCACCATCCACTGGCGTGTGTCTCTAGTGCAGGACGTGTGCCCCGTCATAGTTCTATTAATGACATCATCCGTCGGGCTTCTACCAGCGTCAGTGTGGCAGCTACCCTCGAACCACGTGGCCTTATGCGAGATGATGGTAAAAGACCTGACGGTATGACTCTGATTCCCTGGAAGATGGGTCGGCCTTTAGTTTGGGATGCCACGTGTGTAGATACCCTAGCGCCTTCACATCTTGCAGGGACATCGGTAAGGGCCGGCTCCGCAGCAACATCAGCGGAGTCCCTCAAACGGCGAAAATACGCTAATCTTGACCGAGGTTACCTATTTGAGCCGTTTGGGGTTGAAACCCTTGGTCCTTGGGAATCTGGAGCACACGCCATTTATAAAGATATTACCAAACTTCTTGTAGAGTCGACAGGTGATCGGAATGCTGGCTTCTATTTCGGTCACGGTTCGTGCCACGTTGAATGGCAATGCTAATTGCATTGCCATTCAACGTGGCAACGCTGCCAGCATTCTGGGCACTCTGCCTTCTGGTGACGGCTTAAATTTTTAAGAAATAGAGATTAGAAATTAGATTAAAAGAGATGCTCTTGGAAAAATGCTACTACGAACTAAATGATTATTTAAGTGATACTTTTGGTGACTTGTACCTAATTGTAATCTTGCATTAATTTTATATGACATAACTACTTACGAGTATCTTTAACTATATGAGGCGGCCCACCCTATTTGCTCTACCTCGAGCGAGAACTAACCTTCTGCAAAAGGCTCCCTTGACGCGATGCATCCGCACACTCAATGCACTGGCAGAGCGGATGGACGTGTTTTACTGCTCCCTGAACGAGTTGGCAAGGGCGTTATTATTTATTGTATGTAATTTTAATGGTTTGATGAATGATTTATTATTGGATTAATTTTATTTTATTTTGTTATTATTCAATTTAAATTTTTGTTTTGTGTTAGATTAATTTGGTGTAATGGTAATATGTTAAAATTGAGAATGATATTAATAATTGTAATTAGTAATTGTGTTAAAATATTGATGACCAAAGGTGACTTAGATTTTAGGGATTATTGTGACTATAGATAGTACACTATCGCATTAATGGTTCAATGGTTCAATGGTTCATTTATTGGTAAAATATATCATTACACGTCAAATAGTACAACAAACACCTTAAAATATACTTAAGTATATCGATGGTAAGTACATTCAATTATAATATTTCAAAATACATTTCAATAAAAATAATAAATCAATTCTATTAAAAAATAAATCAATTTAAATTATAAATAAATCAATAAAAAATATAATTAGTCAATTAAAATTATAAATAAATAAATCAATTCACATTATAAATTGATCAATAATAATTATGTCATGGGAATAATATTACCTAATCTAGTTAACAACATCCTATTTTATTGCACGAATTCGTCAATCCTGTAGAAGGATTCTTCGATGAGCCAGTTCTTTAATTTATGTTTAAAGGATTGCGTCGACTTAGCAGTCGTTATCGTTGTTGGGAGGCGATTGTAGACCGCCGGGCCCATCACGTGAATCAACTTGGAGGTTTTAGTAAGGCGCCGCTGCAGGGCCCTCAGTTTCTGACTATTCCTCGTGATGTAGGTGTGACCGTCACCGAATTTAGCGTACTCGCTAAGGTGGTTACGGGCGTACATGGCTGCTTGCAAGATGACCAGGCAGGGAACTGTTAGGATCCTTAGTTTTATAAAAAACGGGCGGGCAGGAGTGTCCCACGGAACGCGGACTATCGCTCTAACAGCTCTCTTCTGCATTCTGAACGCTCGCTCCCAATCAGCGGCTTTGCCCCAAAGCTCAACACCGTACTGAAGGAGCGAATGCACAGAAGCGAAGTAGCAGCTCCTCGTCATGTTCTGGTCCAGAGTAGAGGACAACCGCCAAAGCGCGAAGCACGCCCTACCTAGCCTATCACATAGCTTGTCGATATGGAGCTCCCACGTCAGACCCTCATCGAGCTGGAAACCTAGGAAAGTAACTGACTTGACCTGGTTGACACGCCTGCCTCCCAAGCTCACTCTCCAGGACCTCTGTGCGCGCCCGGCCAAGTTAAACACCATAAAGTAAGTCTTAGTGACATTCAGTAGGAAGCCATTCATTGTGAACCAACTGTTTAGTTTCTCCGCTACCATGCTCAATCTCCCCTCCAATGAGTCAACTGTAGGCGCCTTGACTATGGCGGCAACGTCATCCGCGTACATTAGTACTTCTGCTGTATTTACGCACCCCGGTAGATCATTGTGGAGGAGAGAGAACATGATGTTAGAGAGAGAAGAACCCTGCGCGACACCTACTGAAGTCTTAAGTGCTTTTGAAGTCACCTTTCCTCCAGCCCCCGTGACCACCTGACACCTACCAGCCATAAAGTCCGTTAGAAGAGCCAGTGACGGACCGCTAAATCCATAGTGTCTCAGTTTTACCGCGAGAACGTCATGATCAGCGACGTCGAAGGCCTTCGACAGGTCGCACATGACGACCCCCACGTGCTGCCGATTCTCTCGGGCCTCCATCACGCGCCGCACCAGCTCCCGCGCCACGTCTGTAGTCGACCTTCCCGCCCGATAAGCATACTGCCTATCGGACAAGGAATTTGTCTTCCCCAGGAATTCCGTGAGTCTTGCACTGAGACCGTGCTCAAAGACTTTGGCTATTCCTGGAATAATCGAGACGGGACGGTAACTGTTTACCTCTTCTCTTCTGCCTTTGCCTTTGTAAAGTGGCGATACTCGAACATTTTTCAACGCTTGAGGGTATCGCCCTTCCCTGATGCATGCGTTAAAGAGCTCTGCGAGAATAAAAGATAATGGTGCTGCTGCGGCGTACAATAGAGACATCGACAGCTCTTATATGTCCTTAGTGGGCTTGTGCGCCACCCCTTGAGACATTATCCTCCGAACCTCTGCGGGTGTGAAAGGTCGGAATCTTATCGAGCAATCCACCTGTGGGCATGCATCACTCAATGCGTGCTTGGCTGCATTGACGTCCGCGCGAGGAGCGCCGCACAATTCTGCAGCGTTTACAAAATGTGAATTAATTGCATCGACTGCCTCTAACTCTGAAGAATACATGGAGCCGTCAGGTTTCCTAATGAATTCAAGGACATCATGATTCCGCCCAACCCGTCCCGTCTCCAGCTTAACGACATCCCACATCGATTTAGTCGTGTTAGTACTATTTTTTATTAAATTACAATAAAAGTAGCTTCGCTCCTTACGTATCATATCATTAAATTTACCTTCAAAATTATTTTGCTTGTTCGACAGAGCTGTGTTCGATGGAAACTTAGTAATTAAAGATTTGGTTTCTCTTATCAAAAATTCCAAGCTTACTATTTCCTCTGTCACCCACGATTTATTATTATTTCTTATGACAACTGTTTTATAAGGAAAACATATCTGTAATTTATTTTTTATAATATTTAAAATTGTCGTAGCTAAATCATCCGCAAGCAATCGTCTTCCACTCACCTCAAGCCAGTCAACACTTTCGATAGCGGCTACAAAGTTACAAGTATTTGCGTTTGTAAATGATCGGGAAAAGTGTGCAGCGCTTACGCGCGCGCGATTCTCACACGTCACCTCGGCTCGCACAGCGTAGTGGTCGCTGAGCTGGGAGTCAACTGCGCGCGCGCAGACCGTTCCCGCGCGAGCAAGCTCTCCGCTCACATACATGTGGTCAATACATGTACTAGTAGTGTATGTAACTCGTGTGGGAAATTTTATAAAATTGTTAAAATCACGAGCGTGTAAAATATCATTAAGTCGTTTCTGGTTATTATTTAATGAACATAAGTTGTCAACATTAAAATCGCCAAGAACAACGCAATCCTTCCCATTCTGAACCAGCTCATCCAACAATCGTTCCAGACAAGGGTAAAACTGTGACACATTTGTCAAGTTTGACCTATAAACACAAACTATAATTAAATTATATTCGGTAAGTTCTACCGCCGATATCTCGCATATCTGTTCTATCGAAATACAGGTAAAGTCGATTTCCTTAAATTTTATGTCTTTCCTAACATAGATACATGATCCGCCGCCGCCGTGAGCAATAGACTGCCTACAATAATAGGAACCCAAGTTGAAGTTGTTTAGGTAAACTACTTTTAGTTCAGAGTCCCTTAGCCAGTGTTCAGTTAAACACATCGAACTTCGCATTTTAAACTTTTCTTTAGTAACACTTCTATCTTACGAGTTTTATTCTTTAGCGCAGCAATGTTTTGATGACAAATCACTATCTTATTATACGAGCTCACATTCCTGTTGCGTGAGTCACGCGCTGAGGGTGCCGCTGCCGGCGCGGGCGGCACTGCGGCGCTCGCTGCCCCGCTGGACGCGGGGCCGGGCCTGAAACCACTCCACGAAACGAATCCCAGAGGGCCAGGCTGAAGGCGCAGTAACCACGTCGTAGACTGTCTCTGGCATTCCAATCAGGAAGGATGCGTGTGTCTCTGATCTTATCTCGCGCTTCTCCACTTTGAACTCAGATTTTATAATCTTATTCAGGAACTCAAGTACGGTCGAGGTTGTAGTATTAGGCCTAAAACACCAAGCCTGTATGTACCTAATTCTCTCTGCAACTTGGAGTCTGTCATTTTTTTCAGCCGTACCAATAATAACGGCGGAGGTCTGTTGTTTTCGTCTGCGTCGTTTATTTACAACTTGCCATTCATTATTATCCATATCACTTTTCGTGACCTGCATGGATGAATCTGAAGTTGTAGTCATAGCTGGAACAATAATTTCTAAGTCCGGTTTTTTGGACTTCGAAATGACATCTATTTTTGGAGTCACCGCTGAGCTTGCGCGTCCATTGCTGCGTTTTTTCACCGCTGTAGTCAGCTGAGCTATCGCGGCCGAGGCATGTACTCGTGCAGTACGCACTGGTCGCTGTGCCGCGGCGGGTGTTGTCTCTTCTTCGCCCGGAATTTGATGCGGTGTATTCGCGACAAGTGACTTGGGGGTAGGCGCAAAAATAGTACAATCCGTCCTTGCATTTAGCTTCTTGATTATCGTTGATTGTTCCGTTATCTTGCATTCTAGTAATTCGATTTTATGCACTAAGTTCAATACTGTGTTTTGTAAATCGCGCACAACACTTTCGAGCTGTTTTGTCGACATATTCACGCGTAGAAAATTATTTAATCGCGGAGTAGCTCTGTACGTGTTGCGTGCGTGACGCAGACTCACTGAAGAAGCTACTAAAGATAGTACCAGCTAAGGAATCTGCCTTCTTTTTGAAAACAAACCTTTTTGAAAGACACACTTTCAACCCCCCGGAGTATGTTCGTGAAACGAACAAGCCGCGGGCGACGATGGAGGTTGAAGTCAGGCACAAGCCGCACAAGGCTTCAGTGTGAAACTAGCCTCGAGGCGAAGAGACGTGCGCGCGCACGGAGATCAACTCCGCGGGTCAATATAGAAAAATGGCGCATAATTGACTCGCGTAATAATTTAAGAGCGTCCTTCATTTCAAAAACGAACCTGTAAAAATCTATCAATAAACCTTGATAAGTGTTCAAAGTCTTTTATTGAACAATTGGCACATTAGTTGTACCTGTAAGGATAGTGTACTAACAATATTTTTTAATAAATAAATAAATATATGGCATAGAAAATAGTGTATCAGACGTGAACTTATTTAGTGGTTCCGAGATTTTGTGACTAATGAATGAATGAGCAAGTGAACTAGTGAACTACTAGGAACGAGTTTAACTGAACAGTTCTTACTCGTTCACTTGTGGGAACTAAGCTCATATGCGTCCATGGAGCACGTACCCATGGGTACGTGCCCATGGGTACGTGCTCCATGTATGCGTTAGCTTCCCTAGCACATTTGTGTAGTTCATTTTAGTAGGTACCTACATCATCTTTAATGAATTACACAAGAAGACTAGCCAGCAGTGAAATGCAAATAAGACGCGCGCGCGTTAGATCGTCAGCTAAGTTCGGAAATAAATTTTGTGACAAGTTTTAAATATTTGGGGCATGTAGTTACAGAAGATTTAAAAGATTATGCTAATATTGAGCGGGAACGTAGAGCAATGGCGGTAAGGGGGAATATTGCTCGCAGGTTCGCGGTCCGGCCCGGGTGCCAAGCTCCGACTGAGCCCGAAGGGATGACAACCAAAACTCACACGCACAGCCAGATCAAAAAAATTTGCGGCTCGCTTCGCTTTATGTTGATTTTATAGTGTGGTGTCCTCCTATTTTGTTGTTAATCGCCAAAAAAACTTAAAATTGTTCTTAGCTCATTATCTTAGCTTTCTTGTCTTGCTAACTCATTTATTTCAAATAATATAACTTAGCCATAACACATTCTTAAAAATAAATAATTTAGGCATCAAGATCGTTAGGTTTTGTGATGAGGAGTTCCACTAGTTTCAACCTTTTAAATTCTCTATTGATTGTTTGTCCAAAGCATTCTTGAAATATGTGTCACAAGTTGGAAACCCGCGATATTCTACCTATATATAATTATAGAATTGAAAGAATTCATTCAATTACATTTATTAATATCACTGCTTTCGGGTCAAAATTCCCTATAAATCCTTCGGATGAACATTGCAAAAAGTTTCACTTTTTTCCTTTTTCAAAAAGGCGTGAAATTGCTGGTCTATCTTTACTTCTGAAAATAACTTCAAACACCTACCTACTTATTGTCCTGAGCTACTGAGTCAAATTGCCATTCATGCCCCGTCCAAAATCACCCGATTTAACCCTACAATTTGTATTGTAATAATAATAATAATAGTTGATTCAGCGACCGTCGTCCCGATAGCCGTTTCGGTTAACTGCGTAATAGCGAAGAGCCTCGATCAACATCTCAAGAGACTCTCGCTAGGAAGTTGGATCAAGGGTCAGAATCAAAAGGCGGTCCAGGCGGATGCGCGCCGAGTCAACTCCAGGACTCGGCGCGCATCGTCAGGAAGTTCCTCTCTCTGCAACCCTAGTCACCGGCCGCATAAGGCTAGCTTCGCGGCCAATGATTCACCGTTTTGATATATTTTTACCGTAGAATAGTTTTATAATATTTTATTTCTATAGTAAAAAATGTATTTTATAACGAGATTTAAAATAAATGAAGTGAATAATAATAATAACGCACATCGTCAGGAAGTTCCTCTCTCTGCAACCCTAGTCACCGGCCGCTTAAGGCTAGCTTCGCGGCCGGTGATTCACCGTTTTAATATATTTGTTACTGTAGAATAGTTTTATAATATTTTATTTTCTATAGTGAAAAATGTATTTTATAACGAGATTTAAAATAAATGAAGTGAATAATAATAATAAATGTTTTTATTCTGTAATAAAAGATACAATATTTTTACCATAGCCGAAAACACCTTTTAAGTATATTGATATACTTGTATTTAGGTGTTTTCGCTCTTCCACGTCTTCTATTATGTACCTCTACATTTCAGTGGCGTTACATTTGTTAAATAATAAATATCAAAAGTAATATAATTTGAAAATTCATTATTCATTATTGAAAATAAATGAAGGGTAGGACAATAATTAACAAATAACAAGGTTGCTCAAACAAAACATTTTAACGTATGGTCCAAGTCAAGAAAATTTTGCTTATTAAATTTTGTAAATCACATAATAATCAAATGATGCAAACTGTATTTCACATAAGTATTCAAAGTAAATATGTAAATAGTAAAATTAAAAAAGCAAATATGGTATATGCCTTTATTTAATTATACTTGTCCTTAACGTGTAAAAAACCAATGAGCTTTAGTAGACAATTGAAATAAGTGATTTTATTTAATTTGTATTTTACTATTACATCACAATCATAACACACGAAAATTCAATATCTTATCTTATTTAATTTTTTTTGCTCCCGGAGGACCTTAAATATGTCTAGGGAAACTAAATAAGTGTTGTTATGGCCTTTACGCTGTCGCAAAGTCATCAATGATTTCATTTATCTATTTATGGCTGCGTTATTTAATTTTCCTTCGCTACTTTTTTGTCTATTTTGAGAAGTTTATTTTTCCATCTGTTCCGACTTGCAACTTTCATTTACAGATAACTTTTTGATAAATTATGATAGCGAAATGTTAGTAACACCGAAAGATGCAGCTTGAATAAGAGTTTATAGAAATTCAATAATGTCGATTTCGCAAAATGTGTTAGCTATTTAATTTGGCTTCTAGAGCCACAACATAATATATATTAAGATTTAAGCAGTCACTTAAACTTTAAATGAACTCGGACTAAACGGAATACCTAGACAGTAATTTTAGATTATACTCCATACTTAATAGTTGATAGGTGAGTAATTTAAAGACTATATTAACACAGTATGTACCTAGGGATTTACTACCTAGGTACAAGGTATGCAAGCACCTAATCATACTCATTGGGCCAGGGGAATGTGGAGCGGTAGGTATACGTCGATTAAGACTTACTTTTGTGATGGCTAAGATGTTTCTCATAAGGCGCAAAAGCGAAAGTTGGGGTTTCTCCGACTTCAACAATCCATGTGAGTCGCTGTGCTGTTGGAGGTGATTTGGATGTCATCTTCAAGAAGTCCTCGGTGGAGGCCACAACACAACTTTACGGCATTTCATCTCGAGCTGTGGGACTGTGGCTGCTTGCGACACTGCCTGCGTCGGCCAGCCCCGGGGCGCCGCTCACAGGGAAGGCACACCATCACCCGCGGGCCCGCGACAACTTTACTTATTTGCCTTTATAGAGGGCCTTTTCTATGTAGGTAGGTACGTAAGTAGGTAGGTCCCTAGATAGTTCTATAGTGGCCCCCGTGTCTACAGGACGGGGCGGCTAAGGCAGTGGCGAGGACACTGGCCGCGCGCGACCTTGAACCACTGCAGCGCGCGTCACGGGTTCGCCAACACAACACAACGAGCGCGCGAAGAACACGGACTAATCAGCTGTTCGGTGCTGGCGCATGATAGGTAGGTACCTTGTATGATTGGTAGGTACCTACCTATAATTAGATATAAGTAATATAACTGCACTGGTCGGGAGTCGGTACGGAGTGTAGGAGAGTGCAGCGCGATGTGCGATGCACGCGGAGGGCAGACACTTCTTAAATGAGCGGTCGTTGACACGCGGCGCGCGGGGCGGGCGGCGCGGGCGGCGCCGACCTATCAGCAATTGATAATTCCAGCCATTGATTTCAATAAATAATATATGTACGTACTCACATGGTTACTGGTTCACTCGACCTAGATCCTAGAGACGGCTATAGTTTCCGACTGACTGATTTGACTATGAAACACAATAGTACCTACCTTAAACATGGTAACCGTAATAGAGATTGGACTTTAAACTTTTGGTTAGTGCCTGTTTTTTTTTTTAGGTTTCCGTACCAGAAGAAAAAGAAACCCTATTACTAAGCCTCCGCTGCCCGTCCGTCCGTCTGACACGTGGCTAGGTATATCTCATGAACCGTAAGTTGAAATTTTCAGATAATGTGTATTTCTCTTGCCGCTATAACACCAAATAATAAAAATAAAATATATAAAAAAATCACGTTTATTGTATGGGAGTCCCATACAACAAACGTGATTTTTATGGCACTTGGCGCACTCGCACTTGGCGGTTTATTTTGTAAGTAATTTGTGCATCTAGTTTTATTTTTTTAACTATTTTTGTGTATGTAGATAAGTTGCTATGTTATTATCAACTTGCAGGTATATACACAAGCCGGGTCGTTGCCGTAGTGGACAATTGATAATTGATAAAAGAAATAAATTTATACTTTCTTTTCTGTCAGGAACATTAAAAAAATAACTTTGACAGTTATGTTGCAGATGGTCGTTAAAATATCTACGTTTCTTCAGCTATCCAACAAGTTATAACAGTCTAGAGTATTGTCAAGATTCATAGGAAAAACTTAGATCGATTGGTCACAGGTAGTAGTAAACTTAGATCGATTGGTCACAGGTAGTAGTAAACTTAGATCGATTGGTCACAGGTAGTAGTAAACTTGGATCGATTGGTCACACACAGGTAGTAGTAAACTTGGATCGATTGGTCACAGGTAGTAGTAAACTTAGATCGATTGGTCACAGGTAGTAGTAAACTTAGATCGATTGGTCACAGGTAGTAGTAAACTTAGATCGATTGGTCACAGGTAGTAATAAACTTAGATTGATTGGTCACAGGTAGTAGTAAACTTAGATCGATTGGTCACAGGTAGTAGTGAAAAATTACGAAAAAGAATGAGAATATTATGTGAGCGAAAATAAAGGCACACGTGTGGAGCTATGAACTTTTAGTCTAGATTTTCTATTAAAAGCGTAATAAATATCGTTATGCAATTATTTGCATTAAAAAATTATTTGCAAATTAAAACATGTATTTCAGACCTTTTCAAAAAACCCTTAAAAAAGGGTAAAATGAGGGTTGAAGTTATTGAGGGTTTTTGTAACTCTTTAACCAGTGGCCCAATTAGCTTGAAACTTACAGAGAATACTAAGAATACAAACTGTTAAACACGTATATCAGGATTTTTCAAAATTTTCCTGAAAATGGGGTAAATCGGGTTATTAAAGTTTGTGATTCGTAATAAACTATAAAGTAAACAATGATACACGTATTTTTTATTTTTACAAAACTACTCCTAGCTAAGGGGTGTGCAATTAATTTCCACGCGGGTTATGACGCAAGGCGCAGCTAGTTTACAATATATAAAATAAACGTTTAGAAAGTAAACTGTTTATAGAATAGGCACGAATAGGCTATAGACCAAAGGCAAATACTTATACGGGTCATATTCATAAGTTCCAAGGAAAAGAAAGTTACTAATTTAATCGATTGTTATTGAGGCCTGGACGAATAAATACCTATGTATTCAGATTTTTTTCTACGATTTCCATATTTTTCCAATCCCGCATTTCTGATATCGCAGAAATGGGATTTCTTAATTACAATTACCTATAACTGAAACTCTACGCCAGCGCCACCTCTACATTATTTATTTAATTTATTGGAAAATCAACAGCTATGTTATTTTAAATAGATTAAAGTTATATTATCAGAAAGCTAATTACAGATTTTCCTGTAAGTATTGTAACAATACCTTTGTCAACATAAGTAAAAAAAACTCAATCGACAATGACATGGAATAAAAGAGATTAGCAATGAACTATGTACCTACCTACGTAAAATGAATGTAGGTAAACCTAAACAAGTATCTACTCGTACGTCACTATTGAAGCAACTTCTGGTCAGGCGCTGTCTGGCTAAATGTACGCTCGTACAGAGAATAGATCTAGGTCTAAATCAGGGTGCCTTGCCTGCTCAACTTATTGTTATTGAACTTATTGAATAGATCGCCTGTTCGCCATAAAAATGCATTTTGTCTGTAGTTTGTGACAACAATGACTCGATCTCGGCATGCGATGCGAGTAATGTAGTGCGGATTGTCGATCAACATTTTTGTTGCATTTTTGTTGCTATTATAATTAGTTTTTCTTTTGTTGTTCTCTCATTTATTATATTATTTCTTTGTATGTACTACTTAAGTTGATTGTAATTTTGTAGGTGATCTGTTTACTTTGCTTGTTCACACTTTTTTTATGTATCTACTCTTCTTCTTACTCGTGAAAACCTTTTAATAGCCCTCTGTTTTTATTTTCCTAATTCTAAACTTTTGTATGTGCTGCTGGTTTTCCTTTAAATAAATAAATAAATAAACAATACAAATTGTAGGGTTAAATCGGGTGATTTTGGACGGGGCATGAATGGCAATTTGACTCAGTAGCTCAGGACAATCTATTATAAGTAGGTAGGTACCTACCTATTTGAAGTTATTTTCAGAAGTAAAGATAGACCAGCAACTTCACGCCTTTTTGAAAAAGGAAGAAAGTGAAACTTTTTGCAATGTTCATCTTAACCGAAGTATTTATAGGGAATTTTTACCCGAAAGCAGAGATATTAATAAATGTAATTAAAAGAATTCTTTCAATTCTATCATTATATATTGGAAGAATATCGCGGATTTCCAACTTGTGACACATATTATTTCAAGAATGCTTTGGACAAACAATCAATTGAGAATTTAAAAGGTTGAAACTAGTGGAACTCCTCATCACAAATCCTAACGATCTTGATGCCTAAATTATTTAGTTTTAAGAATGCGTTATGGCTAAGTTATATTATCTGAAATAAATGAATTAGCAAGACAAGAAAGCTAAGATAATGAGCTAAGAACAATTTTAAAAATAAAAGGGGGCTCCCATGATACAACAAACGTGATTTTTTTGGCTATTTTTGCTGTTACTTTGTCAAGGCTGTACCTCTTGAACTACAACAGGTAGAAGCAGGTAGAGCTGCCCAGAAGTTCCCAGCATCTGCTGGAGGAGCCGCCCAGAGGTCCCAGCAATCCGCTGACGAGCTGCCCAGAAGTTCCCAGCATCCGCTGGAGGAGCCGCTCAGAGGTCCCAGCAGTCCGCTGACGAGTGCTACGAACTTCCTAGCATCCGCTGGAGGAGCCGACCAGAGGTCCCAGCATCCCGCTGGATGAGCTACACGTTCATGCTTCCAGAAAAAGAAAAAGAAAAAGTCAATGGGGTGGTTTACTTAAGTCAATGGGGTGAAAATTCCCATTTGCCCCATTGAATTGAGTAATGGGGTGGATGGGATTTTTTTCCCAACCGCCTCATTGATGGGGAGGTTAATGGGGCAGATGGGAATATATCGCCATTAGTATCTGATCGGTCTTGTGAGTCTGCTTGACCGGCAGTGAGAAAATCATTCCTGTGTACATTGCACGCCGTACACGCCCTTTGCTCCTTCCCACCTTCCGTCTGTTACCTTAGGTCTCCTGGTAACAGATATCCCGTGTTATCTATATATTTATTCAGTACACTTATGGTCAGGGATAGGGTTATAGGGACTAGGGGGTGTAGTTTCGATATTTTTCGAAAGCTCAATTTCGAAAGTTCGAAGTTCAGACAGAAAATATAACTTTTATTCTCGAGATCTGCGAGTCCTTTTCCTAATCCAAAACATACGAAAATACTTTGATTACCTACCACACCGAGACGCGCTTGCTCTGCCCGTATAGTAGCGATGCGCTTGCTCTGCCCGTATAGTAGCGACGCGCTTGCTCTGCCCGTATAGTAGCGATGCGCTTGCTCTGCCCGTATAGTAGCGACGCGCTTGCTCTGCCTATAGGTATAGTAGCGACGCGCTTGCTCTGCCCGTATAGTAGCGACGCGCTTGCTCTGCCCGTATAGTAGCGACGCGCTTGCTCTGCCTGTATTGTAGCGACGCGCTTGCACTGCCTGTATGAATAATGAATGAAATCGGCCGACCCGTTAATGAATTACAACTAAGTACCTACATATTTTGACTTTCATCCCTTCGTCCAATGGTACCGTAACTACTGAATTACAGGACAAAACGTATCTAATATATTAAATCATTCAGTAGTTTCGTTTTTTCTTAATATGAGAGAAATTGTGGTCCAATGTGAATAGACTGCATGTCAATCGCGAACGAAGTCGTGGGTACATCTAGTAGATAATTAAATAATTTATATATTTAATATTTTATTATATAACTATAAATAAATAAATATATTTTATATATTATTATATATATTTTTATTATATATTTATATACATATTTCATACGTTTGTAATTTACAATCAATAAAATGTTTAATTGCTTATATGCCTACCGCGTATACGCTTAAAAGATGTGAGTTACCATTGGCCCCCGTGGGGTTAGTATTATTAAGTATTCTCTATCTTGGGTTGGGAGTGTCCAGCTGGCATCATACTGTTTCCGGAGCCCCCCAGTGCATCCCTGGCCACGCCGGCGTCGCCCGCCCCCGTGCGCCGCCCCCCAGTGCATCCCCGGGCACGCCGCCGCCGCCCGCCCCTGTGCGCCGCCCCGTGCCAGGCACGGCCCGCGCCGCCGAGCTTGTAGCGTCACAGCAACAGACAACAAGACAACACCCGCCATTCAACAATATCTCACGCCCGCCTCTTGCTGCTGGCACAACTTGCCTATTGACACAGATCCGGCGGCGGGCCGGCGCGCGCGTTGTTAGAGGAGCAGCTGCACCGCGCCGCGCTCCGTGAGCCGCGGCCGCACCCTCGTTTCCGGCGGAGGAGCGCCCCGTGCAGCGCGTAGGCCTTCGCCGCGCCCTGCCGCTGCCGCGACATGTTCGAGCTTCTCGCGGATTTGCTTTGCTTTAAATATACCTACCTTCATGATGTGACTGTGTTTACTTGTCGATTGATGTAAATCATTAAAGTGAAATAACATCCATTGCGAAACGTGTTGTGTCTGAGAAACAAAGAGTGTCAGTGGAAGGTGGGCTCGGGTGGCGTAGCGGTGAGCTACCAGAGCGTGACGATGCGGCGGGCGATGCGCGATGTGGTGCGGGGTGGGGCGGTCAGAAGGACCTGTGCTAGTTCAGGATGCAACACTCTAGTTACTCTATTATTCCACAAAGATGATGTGGACAAATACATTTGAATTAGGTGCTTACTTAGTTTATCTACTAAGTAGATACCTAACAATGAATTTGCTGTTGTTCGGGTGAAGATGAGTGGTGGGAAATCCGATGCGTCCACTTCAACTGACGATGTGAAGGTAAATATGTTTTCTTGACATTTTGGAAAACAAAAGCTTATTATATTAGAAAACATTATATTCTAATTAATGCTTATTTAGCGCGTATTTATCGCGTACCTTTTGTTAATAGACCAAGAAAGTTACAATACATAGATTCTTAATCTTAGTCCAATCAACGAAAGATTGTTGATGGAAAGGTCGAAAGTAGAAATTTTGACTTCGGAACTTTGTCGGACTAGTTAGGAGACAAACATAGGTACCAAAAGTTCCCAACCCCTGCAAGGGGGGAGCCCTAGGAGGGGGCCACAAAGAAGGTCCCGTTTTTTAGTTTTTTGCTTCCATCTCGCAAACGATGCGTCATAGGAAAATTGTTATTCGACTAAAAGCTGATAACAAAAAATACAGTTTTGATTCTACACACTTTTTACCTATTCCCAATAGTAGTCTAGAATTGACCTCTGAAAAAAATTTTTTTTTTTTATCGTTACCAGTGTTTCCTCCAGTCGGTGTCAAACGTCAAATTAGACATTTCCTCCTTTCCACTCCACCAACTGAGGGAACAGCGATGGAGCACCATTTTCGTACTTACCACCAGGTCCAGGCTTGGCTTGGCTCGGTTCCTGTCCAAACCAAAGATCCAGCTGCACCGGAAGAAATATTGAGGCTAAATATTTTTCCTGTGCACCACTGACTGCAGCAGTACTAGATGTGAGTTTAGGGAGGCCTCCATGCTGTTCTCTACCATTTGCCACAATTGCCACGGAAGTTGCATAAATGGCATCTCCATGATGGAAGACAACGACGACGACGAGATGTAAGCAAAAAACTAAAAACAGTACCTTCTTCTTCCCCTCTCCTAGGGCTCACCTCACAGGTGGGGAAATTTTTAGTAGGTATGTTTGTCTCCTAATTATTCCAAACAAAGTTCCGAAGGGAACTTTGTTTGTCTCCTAACTATTCCAAACAAAGTTCCGAAGGGAACTTTGTTTGTCTCCTAACTATTCCAAACAAAGTTCCGAAGGGAACTTTGTTTGTCTCCTAATTATTCCAAACAAAGTTCCGAAGGGAACTTTGTTTGTCTCCTAACTATTCCAAACAAAGTTCCGAAGGGAACTTTGTTTGTCTCCTAACTATTCCAAACAAAGTTCCGAAGGGAACTTTGTTTGTCTCCTAACTATTCCAAACAAAGTTCCGAAGGGAACTTTGTTTGTCTCCTAACTATTCCAAACAAAGTTCCGAAGGGAACTTTCTTCTTTCAACTTTTCCACCAACCCCCCTCTTTTGGGCATACATTGACTGTACTACAGAGCAAATTACCTAATCTAAGGACAGTTTAATAAAATAATAAATCGGGTGTCATACTCGCGTGCGACAAAGCCCATAATAAAGAAAAAAAAAGACAGTTTCCAGCCGCCATCCATTTAAAACATTTGATTATTCCGTGTTGCGTTACGTTGTTCTCTGTGTTCGTTATGTCTTTGACGTTATGTTCGTCAGCACGATCGTTCGTTCCCGCAGGACCGGCCGCTCTGCCTGTTCTACTTCACGCACCCTTTCGGCGTGCTGTCGCCGGAGCCACCGGTGGTGTCGGCAACGCCGCCGCCGGGGGTGGTGCGTGCCTTCCTCAATATGCAGCCCCTCTCGCCGCTGTATTGGGCGACGCCCTCGGCGGAGGAGCCCAGCTGCAGGGCGCCGAGCGCGCGGGCCGCCGATGGGCCGTTCGAGCTGGGCGCGGCGCAGGTGCACGTGCGGCCGGTGACGGTGCGCTCGGGTGCGTGGCTCCCGCGGCGCGGCCCGCTGACGCGCATGCTGCCGCCGCTGCGTCTGCCCGCGCCGCCGCACCTTGCCGACTGCGGTGACGCGGAGGACGCTTGGTCGCGCGCCGGCGCGCGGTGCCTGCCCCGCTTCTCCCTTCCGCCGATAGAGCTGCCGGCGCCGGCGCCCCCGGAACCGCGCGCGCTGCTTGCGCCCCCGCGCGCGGATAGTGCCGCCGGTGTGTCTAGTGCGAGCGCGAGAGACCTCAAGTGCGTGCACGTGCACAGGCTGGGAGTGAGGAAGGCGCGCAGAGGGAGGCGGGGTCGAGGCGGGGACGTGCACAGGATGATCACCTGCCTCATGCGGCGCGTTATCACTGGTCAGAGTGGTGAGTACCTGGTTTATTACACTAAAGCATGTAAGTATGTTTAGTATGTGTTACGAGGGATTCTCTATAGGGGTAAACTTTAAGCTTAGATCAGGGGGGGTAGTCAGGGTGATTTCGTTCATAGATACATCGTTCGATAGATATTTCGTTCCTCAAAGACAAAACTCCTTTCAATCAAGACCTCTGTCACATGCACGTCACTGGGACTTGGCAAGAGGGTGATTTGGTGTAATCAAGCCATCGAGAAAAAATATACTCCCTGATCGAATATTCAAGCAAACGCCCTTTTATATGTTTGCATTCAAGCACGGGCTTTATTTTTCTACTCTATGGTTCGGTCCACGCATTATTAGAAAACCGAATGAAAAATATAATTTGAGCACATTAATGATGCTGTTTGAAAGAATCTATGGTTTTTAAAGTTATTCGTATTAATAAGCGTGAGTGAAGACCAGTAAAAGCGGAGTTGTACGGAGGAAAGTATCGTGTGAGGTCGCAGTCGCTGTAGAGGTATGGGTGGGTGGCTGGAGGCGAGTCCGGAAGTGCCGGCGTGCTGCGGGCTGCGCGCGGGCAGCGTGCTGTGCGCGCTGGCGGGGCTGGGCGCGGGCGGCGCACTGCTAGGGGCCTACTGCGTGGCGCCGCTGGACGCGGAGGCGCGCGGTGCAGCGGGCGCGGGCGGCGTGGCGCTGTGCTGGACAAACGCGCTGCTGCTGGTGGCGGTGCGCGCGCGCAGCACCGCGCTGTGCGCAGACTACGTGTGGTCCGTGATGGCAGTGTACAGCGCGCTGGCGGTGGTGACGACGGCGGCGGTGGCGCGCGTGGTGCTTCAGGGCACCGTGCTGCTGCCCTCGCTGGGCCTGCTGGCAGCGGCGCTAAGCCTCGCGGGAGGCCTCTACTCCGCCCTGCTAGTCGCCAACTACCGCATGACGCTGCCATGAGGAGCCCCGACGCCCGCGCTTGTCGCTTGTGCTGCCACTTTTTCAGTAAATGTTTCACTAGTCCGAGACAAACTTTTACTTTAATCGATAAGAACGAACAATGAAAACATTTTGAAAACTTATCACACACACTCATCAACACATAATTGTTTCTATTCTCATGGTTTAGTAAGCAAATGCAACCATTGCAACCTGAAATGGGCATTAAAAATATCACCATGAAACATTTAACACGTTCACTGCTATATCAGGTCAATTCTATCAGATTAACGACCGTCCTGCGGTACGACCGTCCTGCGGTACGACCGTCCTGCGGTACGACCGTCCTGCGATACGGCGCAAACATTCTAGTTCCAACCGCTGCTGGTGCGGGACGGATATCTCTGTTATTTCAAGGAGTACAAAAGGAACAATATAGTTTTTTTCTTGGCTCTTTAAATGTATGACGTAGTTAAATATTTCCTTATAAAAATTAAATCTAATAAAATAAAATTTACCTACATGTCAATCCATTATTTTAAATATAACATATAACATTTACATAATCAAGACAAGAAAAAAATAAAGAAAAAATAACAATAAATCAAAATATACAAATTTTCGTCAGATCTAGTAGTTAAAATTAATATAAAATAAAAATAACATTATATAAATTCCGTCAATCCAAGATTCAAGTAATTACACAATGTCAACCTTATTAGAGTAGCATAGAATATATAACAGAGTCCTATGAAGTTCGCTCAGGGAGCAATGAAACAGGTCGACTCTGTCATGCCACCAGATTGAGCGCGTGGATGCAGCGCGTGCTTTGTTGGTCCTTCCTCCTGGTAGAGCCAGTAGGGCGGACCGCCTCCGTCGGTGCACGAACTCTTCGGGCACATTTAGCCGCATTTTCTCTAAAATGCCTGGATTTGCGATCATCTCACGAAATACCCTGACCAAATATAGCGCAAGCGCTGCATCTCTCCTCACCTCCAGCTTTTTGTATCCAACCATGCCAATAACAAACAAAGATGCATAAATCAACAATGGATAGATGCCGTAGAGCTTCAAGTACAGAAATCTGGTGAATTTATTTTGAATGCGCCCATCATTTGACTGTACCGATTCAATCATTTGACTGTGCCCATACCGCAGCATTAAACTCTAAATGGCTTCTTACCAATGCGTCGTATAGAGTTTTTATTGCGCTCATATTTGTAAAGTTGTTCGTCTGACGGAGTACAAATCCCAGGTTCATGAATGCCTTCTTACAGATGTTAACCACATGTACACGGAAAAGCAGCTTGTCATCGAGATGAACCCCTAAATCCTTCACCGAATCGACTCTCTTCAACTGTGAATAATTCAACCGGTAATTGTAGTGGAGTGGTGTATTTGCTTTATTGAACGTTATTATAGAGCATTTGCTGACGTTAAACTGTAGTTCGTTCTTACTACTCCACTCCACCACTATGTCCATGTCACGTTGAAGGCGTCCACAGTCCTCTTCGTCTCTAATCAGTAATAGTAACTTAAGGTCAACCACGAACAACAAACATTTCGCGTTCTTGACGATCGTGTCGGCAGGTCGTTGATCGTAATCATGAACTCTAGCGGCCCCGGATTGCTTCCTTGACTCATACCAGTTAAGGTAGAGTAAGTCTCCGATTTGCATCCCGCATAGTCGACGTACTGCCACCAGTTCTTCATGTAGCTCGCGAAGAACTGCAGCAGTTTGGTTGTGCAGCCGATCGTCGTCGCCAACTTCTGAAGCATTATGTTGTTATCGACCAAGTCGAATGCTTTTTTGAAGTCGAAGTAGGCGGCGTCGACTTGCACCCCTGGGTCGACGTGCGGTAGCATAAAGTTCAATGAGTCAAGGAGATTACTGGAAATTCTACGAACCGGCCGAAAACCGTGCTGGGCGTCAGACAGCCGTGCCGACACCCGCTCCTGCATGCTGCGTTGCACAGCCGACTCGAAGACCTTCCCCGCCGTCAACAGAATGGCCACCGGTCTGAATTCAGTCACATCTGCTCTGGAGCCATTGGGAATCCGAATTACTCTTGTTATCTTCCATCGCTCCGGAAAATATGACTCCTCTAGGCAACGATTATAAATATAAGCGAGCGGTTCGGCCAGAGGCATCCTACAGTCTCTCATAATATAGACCGGGATCCCATCCGGTCCTGCGGAGCACTTCGGCATGAGCCTCGTCAGCGCCGCGCGTGTTAGATTTGAAAGGCTTTACCTACCTAGTAAATTATCTTAATTCGATAGAATCATTGAATTGCCTACCTTACTATGCAACCTAACATTTTGGGAATTGGGAATAATGAAATCAGAAGTCAGAAGTCAATAACTTTATTTCTTTAGGCTTACAAAATAAGCACAT
This sequence comes from Eupithecia inturbata, assembly GCA_963662085.1. Taxonomy (NCBI): domain Eukaryota; kingdom Metazoa; phylum Arthropoda; class Insecta; order Lepidoptera; family Geometridae; genus Eupithecia; species Eupithecia inturbata. The sequence continues at coordinate 176,940 of OY759196.1, read as the reverse complement.
AGATAGACAAGTGAAATACCAACCATTAATTACTATCAAATAAGAAATAAAGTGTTATTGAGTTTCTCTTCACTTCAATCTTTTGTCCACTGGTGGAAGAAGTGAAAAAGAAACCACCAGCACATTTATATAATCACTTATTTGTCTAATACATGTTTGTATTTTAATAGAAGCATTAAACCATAGAAATAGACTAGTTTTTTATATGTGCGCGAGCTGCAAGCAGCTCGCGAGAGGGGGTTTTATTGTATTCGGTTTTGATTAGAACCCCTTTTCGTAACCTACAACCCCGATTTGATCGAAATCGATAACCAAGAGTGAAAATTGCTAATAAAAAATGTCAGCCATCTTGGATTTTAAAATGGACATCTTTTTCGTAATGTTCGAGTTTGAGTTAATCGAAAACGATACCCATATTAATGGGTGTGCTGTCACACAGCAAGACTCGCTTCGCTCGCCTAGCTATGTGACGAGGGTCGAAGCTACGCGGACGATCTTGCGATACTCATATCGGGGCACTTTGCCAGCGTGGCGTGTAACATTATGAGCAACGCATTAAAAGTCGTTGAAACATGGTGCATAGACTATGGTCTAAACGTAAACCCAACCAAAACAGAACTAGTCATGTTTACTAACAAGCGTAAATTAGGAACCTACCGGCTCCCGTTCCTTTTCAATACGCAGCTGGTACTATCTGATGCAGTTAAATACTTGGGTATAACTCTAGACAATAAACTGAACTGGGCAACACATCTAGAAAACAAGATAAAGAAAGCCACCATCTCATTCTGGCAGTGCCGTCGAATGATAGATAGAACATGGGGTCTCAGCCCAAAGATTACCCTATGGCTCTACAACACCGTAATCAGGCCCTCGCTAACATACGGTTCCCTAGTGTGGTGGCCAAGAACAAAACAAAGCACTACCATAAACAAACTGCAGAAGTTCCAGAGGTTAGCCTGCGTAGCGACGACCGGGTGTATGAGAACTGCCCCCACGGCAGCACTCGAAGTCATGATAGGCCTATCGCCGTTGCACTTATACGTGCGACAAGAGGCAGCCGCAGCTGCTTACAGACTCTGGGCTTTACATTTATAGTAGCATGACACTAGAGCACAACACGCCACTATTATAGAGGAGTATGCAAGGAGCAATCCCATGCTACTCTCGATTTATGATAGAGTAGCCAAAAAACACCTACACTCAAAAAGCTTCACTATACAAATGCACGAAGAGCCAAGTGACAGCTCAAACATACACGAAGTAAGAATATACACAGATGGCTCTAAAATGAAAACAGTTACCGGGGCAGGAACGTTCTCGGAAGATCTCAACATCCACAAAACAACAGCACTGGGCGCCCACAACTCCATTTTTCAGGCGGAATGTGTGGGTATAATTCAGGCTGCGACCGCAGTGCTACGAAGAAAGGTAACTGACAAAAACATCAGGATCCTCTCAGACAGTGTGGCGGTACTACAGGCTCTGAACAAGAGAGAGCACAATTCGGGTGCCCTACAGTGCCACGACCTGCTAGAACAAGTAAGTAAGTCCAATAGAGTCACTCTACAATGGATAAAAGAACTCAGCGGATCCAGAGGAAATGACGAAGCTGATGCACTGGCGAGGAGAGATTCAGAGTGGCAAACGGCAGGGCCTGAACCAATAATTCCCCTACCTTTCAGTCAAGTCCGCTCATGGATCCGTCAACATACGATGAAACAACACTAAGACTACTGGGCAAGTATTCCGGATTGTAGGCAGTCGAAGGAGGCCTTCCCGGCTTTAAACCCGAGATTCTCCCGAAAACTCCTCAATCTGAAACAGGGCAAACTCCGGCTAATTGTCGGTATTGTCACAGGACATTGCATGCTTAATAAACATCTATTTAATCTGGGTATCACGGACAGCCCCCTATGCAGGGGATGCATGAACGCAGAGGAGACGGCCGCGCATGTGCTTGTAGAGTGCAATAGCGTAGCGTCTCAAAGACTACTCTACCTCGGGACACCGAGGACGCCTAGGGAGGCATGCACCGGCGTCAGCGAGCTGCTGGCTTTCCTAGAGGACATCGGGTGGTTAGATTAGCAGCCCCCCACCCGACACGCAAAAAGGGCCCACCCGTGGTCTAGTTGCGGAAACCAGTCCATAAACAAGTGAAGTGACGAGGGTCGAATTGCGGTTCGCTTCGTTCACCGCAATCCGACCCACGGCCCACGAAGCGCGGCTCGCTTCGCTCGCCTTGCTAAGTAACGGTGGTCAAGCTCGTGCTGTCACACAGCAAGGCTCGCTTCGCTCGCCTTGCTACGTTACGGTGGTCGCATTGCGGCTCGGCTTCGCTCACCGCAATACGACCCACGGAACACGGAGCGCGGCTCGCTTCGCTCGCCTTGCTGTGTGACGGTGGTCGAATTGCGGTTCGCTTCGCTCACCGCAATCCGACACACGCCCGCCGACATCAAATTTGGAATCCTCACCCCCATGTTAATCGAAAACGATACCCATATCAGATTTTGTGACGGGGGAGGGGGTTCAGGGGGGCTGGGGGCATGGAGGGGGGGTCACAGCAAGTTTCAAAGTTTCCCCTTTGTCGCATTGCGGCTCGCTTCGCTCGCCACAATGCTCCCCCCGTTTCAGGAGGAGGGGGTTCTGAGGGGGCACGGGCGGGGTCACAGCACAGCAGTATATAGTCAGTCATTTCTCGGCCGGCGTTTTTTAGGAGCGCAACTGTCAAATATATCAAATAAGATGCTATAAAACCCAACTATGGCCACCTCGGGATCTTGTATATCGATAGACGAGTACAGTACGTGGTAGTCAGCTTTAGTAAAGTTCCACTGCTGTTCGTCCATGGCGGGGACGTAGAGGGCGGCGGCGTGCGCGCAGCGGGCGGCGGCGCAAACGCACCGACACCGCGAGCGGCGGGTGCTGCTCGTCGCGCGGCACCAGCTCCTCATCCGCGGGGCAAACCACCACCTCATCAGTACCCAGAGACACTAAATCCAGTATTCGATCGTTACAATTTCGTACCTCATTTTTCTGAGCGAACTCGCTGAAAGCTGTTACATATTCAAAATAATTTAATGAATTATCACTACAAGAATGCATATTAAGATCAGCTACAATTAAACACGAAATATATTATGCACACCAGTTTTCGAGTATTCTAAATAAAATCATAAAATCATTGTCATTACTATTTCGGGGGATGTATACAACACTACAAAATAACAATAAAATATTATTTAAAAACACTGTCGCCCCAATAATCTCAAAAACACTAATAACGACATTTACGCCCGCTAGTACGTCCACTTTTCGCAACTCTATCCGGGGCGCGCCCGCTAGAAACTCCTTGCCGTGCTTTCTCCCGTCCGTGCGGTCGCACCTCAGTATTTGGAACCCCGGAGGAACTATCTCTGCATCGTCTATAGAGTCATTGCATCCCGTCTCTGTGATGGCGAAAAGGTCGCTACCTGAACATTCTATATTTGTGAAGAACCGATTTAGGTTCGTTCTCAGCCATCTAGCGTTCTGATAAATTATTATATTATATTACAATCTTTATTGACAAAGAAAATTACAATTCAATAATAAAAACAAATTAGAACTAGTATTTACAATTGAAACAATTAAGCTAACTGCAGACTGTTGCAAACAATCTACAGGTAGCTCAATTGATCCATATCAATACCAGTCGGAAGCGTCCCCAAGACGCTGGCCCGCTGTATGGCAATGCTGATGCGCTGCGCCAGATACCCGCCCGCTCTCGGGTCACGCGTCGCTTCGACCACCAACCCTTGTTTAAATTGAATATACTATCATTGCCGTGCATGTACGTACATAAGGGATATTTGCCTGTATATGAAAAAATATCCTCATTACTTTAAGTCACACGCAGATGTGATGGATCTATCGCGCTCTGAGTTATCGGCGGTGCACGGGGACGTTTCCGCGTCACCATGCCCTGAACGACATAGTTCGTAGAGCCCTTATATCGGCGAATGTCCCCTGCGAGATTGAGCCTACAGGTGTCAGCAGGTCTGATGGGAAGAGGTCAGACTCTGGTGCCATGGAGAAATGGGAAGTGCCTGATTTGTGACGCAACTTGTGTCAGCACTGCCCCCGCCAGTCACCTGAGTCGCACCATGCTCTCTGCATCTGCCGCTGCCGAAGACCCCTGCTCAAACAAAAGTACGCTTCCTTAGAGCAGCTCTACAATTTTGCATTGCACCTGTAGTAGTGGAGACCTTGGGCAGTTAAAGTGTGGATATGGATACGAAGGGTTTAGTGGGAGAAGTAGGCCGTAAACTTAACGAAGTGACAGGAGACTCCCGCTCCGGGTCGTTCTTGGTGCAAAGGATTGCCATCGCTATTCAGCGAGGTAATCCTGCAAGCATTATGGGCACCTGTATTTATATTGTACCTATACTCAATATATAAATGTAATAATCATATATAATTAAATTAGATAGAGTACATTGATGAATAAATAAATAAATTAAAAGTGTGGTTAATGGATAGATGTTTTGACTATAAAACTTTTTTTTTACCTATTTTAAGTAACATAATTTTTATACACATTTTGAATTGTATAATATTAGCTTTAGTTATCTGAATAGTATTAATCTTTGACATATTACACTTTCTTTATAAAACCTAAAATTTTAATTCTGCGCCTCGACGAGGCAGAATGTATTGGAAATTGGAATTACCATTATTATTAAGAGCTTTTGTACCTACTTACATTCCTGCAAACAAATGATTTGATTTGATCAGTAAAAATATAGAGAAATCTTTAAGTAGAACACTTTGTAAAATGCTCAAAAAGGGCGGCAACAATGTTACAAGCCCCCCTTTTAAAATTATTCCTACCCTTTTTGACTTTCAAAAGGGGGCTACCTCACTGAATGAAGTATCAAATGAAAGATATCGGTTTACACATTTTATTAAAACCAGTTTTTAAATCCCTGTATGTTTTTTTACTTTTTGAAAGTACTCTAACCTAATCGGTACCTATTAGTACATTAGTATTTAGTATAACTGACAAATTTTCGAATCCCTCGGCGCGCAAGTTACACTCGCACTTGACGGATCTTGTTTGTCGATACAAATGTGTTGTACGTTATCAACGTACATCATATTTGTATCGATAGGTGCAATAAACGTTCAGTGCAGATATCGGCTCGAAAAGATCCGATAAATTTGACAAGTAATTTAATGTTATTATTTATTTATTTATTATGAGATACATAAAAAATTTATCTACTACAATTTTTATAATATGTTGCATTAATCCAAATGAGCTTTGGCCGTAAGAATATATTGATCAATTCGTTTAAAATAAATATGTGTACTTAGGAAAATTAGTAATAAAACTCATAAATCCATAACAAAAATCACTTCAAACACGTGTAGGTACACCGAACAGATGTTTGCGACCCGATGACGCACGGCAGGACCGACATGCATCGGGCCCTATGCGCCTTAACCCCAGTGGCTGATATCCATCTCTAGAACCTTACGTAGTTAGCGTGTTCGTACATAATAAGTAAATGATTCGGTCGGTGCGTGCTGCGCTGTGACCGCCCCCCCCGTCCGCGCTGTGCTGGTGTAATTAGGTCAGTGTACCAGCGGCCCGCCCGCGCCGCGCCGCTCGCACACACAATACACACTTCAAGCAAATCTGTTTACATATAATAATAATGTATATGGCCAAGTGTGCCACAATGCAACTAAGTCGTTACCAGAATCTGACCTAAACCGAACACGGGCAATAAATGTTGACTGTAGGTAGGTAGGTACTGTAGCCTGCCTTGTGGTAAGTATTATGCAATGATAGGTACTAATTAAATACGAGGAACGGAACAAAGGTAGGAAGGTACTCATATTTTGGGAACGTTTCGGGTATCTTTTGATGAAGAACTAAAGGAAATTAAATCTAATAATTAAAATACTGAAAATACATACGTCATGCCGATTTGGAGGCATAATTCATAATTCATTTATTGTTTCTGAATCAGGTAATTTTACAGTCGGTACATAAGACTTATTTTAGATCACTGAATTCTGCCGCTTAGGCGTACAAACATTTCATTACACATGTGAAAACTTACTAACAATCAGAACGTTTTTATTTGACTTAAAAGCATGCAATTTTATAATTTATTTCCAATATTATCACTTCTAATCAATGCCAAATTATGAAATTTAATTTAAAATAAAATAGTTAATTAATTAATGTCAGCTGAAGATGAACATGTCAAAAAATAAAATAAAAATGTATGATAGACAATTTAAATAAACAATGTCAAACAATAATATAATATATAATACAGTTACTAAATTTCATAATTTGGATAAAAATGTTTTAGTTTAAAAATAAATAAAGTAATGATCATGTCATAACAAGTTCAAGTCATTTAAATATGAAAATTTCAAACAAAACGGTCATTTAAAAAATCATTCACTGTATAATAAGCTTTATCAATTAGAAAATTATTAAGTTATGCACTAAATTGGTTGCAGGACAAATCACGAAAAACTATTGGGATTTTGTTAAAGATTTTTGGTGCCATACAAAACACACTTGAACGCAACAACTTTGTTCTGCATGGCACATTACGTAGTCTGCCCTCAGAACGGCTTCCAATTGCAAATTCTTGAAACAGGTCGGGGTTATTTTTAACAAAAACTGCAACTTCGTAGATGTATAGACACGGAAATGTTAGTAGTTTTTGTTCAATAAAGTGACTTTTACAGGAGTCGCGTCTCCGTAAACCACGAAAGCCACGAATAGCCCTTAAGCAACGCTTTTGGGCTTTGAATGCTCTAAGGCTGTCAGTCGAGTTACCCCAAAACATGATGCCATATCTTAAAATTGAAGACACGTTTCCGTGATAAGCAGTGAGTAGGGTGGATAGATTAGATACTTGACTTAGTTTAAAAAGAGCATAAGAGAATTGTTTTAACCTTTTACAGATAATGTCAATATGATGTTTCCAATTTAATTTACTGTCGATGTTAAGCCCTAGAAACTTGGTAGAGTCTACTTCAGCCACTTTGGTGCAGAAGTAGTCAATGCCAACGTCAAGACTGGAATTATTTCTTACTTTGAAATTCATTAGGTAAGTTTTTGACAAATTTATCTTTAAATTGTTTGAGGATAGCCAATTTATAATTGATGTCAAAATAGATTTAATGTCAAGTTCAAAATTATGCGTTTTATCATTAATAAATAATACAGTGCTATCATCCGCAAATAACGTTGTAGGATGCATAGTCACTTCGGATAATTCATTAATATAGATCAGAAATAGGAGTGGTCCTAGAACACTCCCCTGGGGCACCCCGCGTGACACCACTCTGGCGCATGATTCGTAAGTGATGTCAGTTTGTGATTCCAGGCATATTTTATTAACTTGGGTCACCTGACTTCTATTACTAAGGTATGACCTTATGAGAGCATTTGCTGTACCTCTGACACCGTAAACATCTAGCTTATGTAATAGTCTATCATGATTAACACGGTCGAACGCTTTGGTCATGTCCATGTATAGTGCTATTACATTTTTATTATTATCCCTATTAGTCATTATTTGTTTATAGACCGACCTCGTCTAAAACCATACTGATCCTTACTTACAATTCCTCAAATCTTCCTTAAATCTCTATCTTTTCTGTCATTCTTCCTTAATTTTTTTTTAATTGTCCTCTAAGTAGCTATACCTCTAGATTTTGTTATATATTACCTTTTCTATTATTTTAGAAAATACAGGGATAAGTGCTATGGGTCTAAAATATTCAACGCTATCTCGTGGTTCTTTTTTGTGTAGAGGTTTTATTATGGTCATTTTAAGAGTATCCGAAAAAACACCTTGTTCTAAACAATTATTGTTTATAATGCAAAATAATGATTTGGCAATCTTTATTCTAAATTTAGGGCGCGGGTGTGGGTCGATTATAAAAGCGCCGAGCAATCACTTGATTTCTAAGAACAGTAAGCACAACGGGGTCGTCGTTAGTGTAACTAGAGTATAGACTGAACTAAGTATTGAGATGAGTCCCTACGAGTACGTACCCAGGTACCTAACTGCAGGATGTAACCACTTTGATTGTTTGATCGGCCATGAATACTAAATGTAAGGTCCAATTTCACCGTTTGCTGCAACATTACATTACAATACAAAAATGCTCACCATAAAAATAACATTACAAGAAGACCTTACATAAGATAAGTACAATGGGCGGCCTTATCGCTTAGAAGAGATCTTTTCCAGTTTTTATCTTGCAGTTTTTATTTGTTGGACTGACCAGAATAATTTTAAGCTAGCGGCAACACTGCTATTTCCCATTGAATCGTATTTTGTAGTGCAACCCTTTATTTTTGATACTTTACTTATCTGACTATGTCACGTATGACCTGCGGCTCACGATCGTGTGGGTAAGTTTGTGAGTTAACTATAAACCAAGGAATATATTTTTTAATTTTTTTAGCTGCTTAGACTTGTTACAAAGCAAAAAATAACATCACACAACTAGAATCGCAAAAAAGTTTTGCCGATTGTAAAGGGGTACTGAAAGTTTTAATTATTTTTTGTTTAATCTGTACAGGCGCACATAATGTATTATTATTTTAAATTCCAAGTTATTTGCTGCTGTAGTTGCTGAGATATTAATGTTCCGATCTTCGAAACCCTAAAAATGATTATGGGATTATACGCAGAATGAATAGTTTGGCGTGTATTAAAAGAACGGAAACTGATTTTAAATTCCGATAGATAATTTTCATTTTAATTTTAGACATTTTAGAGAAACTACCAGCTAGGTTTACAAAAATTCAAATAAAAGTATAAAACATGCCTGGACAGACGAGTGCATGTGAGTTGACGGCTAACTACACGTTTCCGCAGAAAGTCGAGGGCATATGTGTGATAATTATTGTAATGAATTTTACAAATCTTAGGTTTTATAGCGCATGTACGCTATAAAACGTAGTTTGATTCTCGAGGAATTGATATGTATCAATTCCTCGAGAATCAAACTTATAGGGGACCGCTTTAAAATCAATTTTAATACAACAACGAAAGAATCATCAAGATCTATTAACAATTGGCGTTGATATCACCAAAACTGTTGTAGCTAGTCGTGATTCTCCAAAAATATTATGTTGCTTTTTAATTTTAACGGGATAAATACCCCATAATTTTATTCCCTCGGGAATAAAATTTTTATGGGACCACCTCGGGATTATTCTCTATACAATATTAAAAAAAATATTAGTAAAATCGGTTAACCATAGGCGGAGTTATCAAGTAACATACATTCATTAAAACAAACATACAGACGAACCTATAACCTCCTCCTATTTGAAGTCAGTTAAAAAACAGACAGACAGTGATTCCTATAAAGTACAATCATCATGATCATATAGATAGGGGACAAGTCTCAGCAGTTCCTCCTAATCTTCATTTGTTACGTTCTTTTTTTATTTAATGAGTGTCTTGGCAAGTGTATATCCATCGCATTTGTTTGTCATGTTGGAGGACTTGCCAAGACACAAATTAAATATTGTAGTAAGAATGTAAGAAATTAAGGTATGGTACACTCGTAGCGTACGCGGCGAAGCTACGGAGCGGTGGGCCGCAAGCCGCAACCGCAAGGAGGGTCTACAAAATAACTCATGTATCTACTGGGAAGGAAGGGGTAGGGAAAACTAAGTTCATTGGTAGTAAAGAGCAAAAGCTTTCCTTTATCAAACTGAAAACTGGATACCTTACATTAGTAATCACATGTTTTTAAACGTCAGTAAATGCTTTACCAGTATTATCATTTACAAATAAACACAATAAGATTGTTTATGATTATAATATAACATCAACCGTCATGTATGGAATCGCTCGCACGTAGTTAGACCAGGGAGTTTTATTTGATGATAAAACATATTATTACTAGTAAAGCCAATAAGCTTTTAGGACTTGTGCTTAGATCAACTAATGGTTTTAAGAAGCCCCGGAGTCTTCTTAAAACCCTTTCTTTGCCCTATTTGGTGTCCTAACTATAAGGTTCATCGTCACGAAATTGAGAGAGTTCAAAGAAAATACCTACGTCTGCGCCCAGGTCGTTCTAGTCTGAATTACGAAGAAAGGCTATATAAATATGTCGAAACTCGACGTATTCATTTCGATCTTATCTATTTATAGAAGGTACCACGTAATTGGTGTACTAAGAGGAGAAAGGGGAGTCTATCCCCCTCGTACGAACATTTTTTTGTTCTAGCACTTTCCGGGTTTCAAGGATTTTTCGCTTTTGTTTAGCCAATACCGTAAATTTTACGGTGGTTCCGTACATTTTTCTTCTAAGCTATTTTGTTAACTTACAATGTTTAATGTTTATCTGTACGTCTACGTAGGTATCTAATAACGACTATTTATCGATATTTTAACAAAAGTTACGCGATAAATACCCGATAAAATTAATAATCTTCATTAGGTATGTATGTTAGAAAATCTCGAACAATTAAAAAGTACTACATACGTGCCTATTTTTATTTTTAGCATGAATTAATGTTTTCTTTATTTGCACATGAAATAGGAACCCTAAAATTTTGTCGGTTCTGCGTTAGCAATAGGGTTGTTATTTTTCTAAGCGTATGCGTAAAGTTATTTTTGCTATGAAAACTTAAAACAACGTATTTCAGAAAATCAACCATGCGGATCAGTTGGGTATAAGGCGCACAACAACCCAGTTTCGGCTTGGCACATGAATAACGTGGCACCTTGTATAAAATTATACATTCATATATTGATTCCCCTATGTTGTTATCAGAGATGTCTTTCAATACACGATTTAGTGCGCGCAGGTCCAACACAAGCAATCTTTTTGCTTTGTAAACTTATAAAAACAATATTTCATTTAACAACCCCCTGACTAGAATGGCCCGACAATACAATGATTCAGCTAAGGACAACATTGAACTAGACATTTTTGTTCCGAGTTTGAGCCAATTTATCAGAACTCTAAAATCAATTCAATTAAGTCCCTGATCCTGTGCTTACATTATTGTGGGATTAGGTATACCAAACTACATTACCACGAATGTGAGCGTAATAACTTTATTCTTTTACTTTTGTTTTAAATATTTAACGAGTTACCTTTTTGCTCTACATGTTTTGCTAGTAATATTATTATTCCAGTATGCACATACAGTAGGTTGTGTTACAATCAAGTCTTAGACCTACATTATTGTATGTATAATTGTTATTTTTTGTGGTTGATATATGATTTGTTCGTCTTAATAAATAAATAAAAATACCGCAACTCGTTAGGAGTATTCACATTAGTTTCGTAGCTAACAGTTGTTCAGTGTGTACCGTAGAAGAGTGGGTGCGCGTTGAAGTCTTTTGTACGCTACGCGGGCGTATTCGTAGCACGTGCTATGAAGATCTACGTTATATGTGTATCGTTATTGGGAAGGAAGGTTATTGGGGTAGGTTATTGGGGGAGGCTATTGGGGGAGGTTATTGGGGGGAGGGTCAGTCGAAAGTGAGATATATCACAAGAAAGAGAATAATATTCCTTACGCAATAATGAAATCTGCAACTCTCTGCGACGTCTATTTTGTAAGATATTACAAGTTTTCGGACTTTTCGCGCAAATGTCCTTCGTGCAAGTGCAAACGTGACATACGAGCACGTGCGGCGCGCCGCACGTGCCCATACCGCGGTATGGGCTGTTCCACTGTTAGGGGTTTGTAATATGACACCATATGCGGCCCAATCCGGGAACGTGCACTGATCGGGACATTTAAAAAAGAAATGTCCTCACTGTGGACCGGTCATGGAACTAAGCTGAAAAGTTTCTAACGACACGATACCTACGTTACGTACAAGAGTATGAAGTTATGATATGAAATAAACGATTCGTAATCCCACGTGGAAGAAGTCGCGGGTAACAGCTAGTTTAACATACATGTACCTACCACAGTGTACTCCGCTGTAGGTTCATATTACTCATAGGTCCGGTCCGGTCCGGGCAGTCTGCCCAGCTCTGCTGCGATGTACCTGCACTGCTCACCGTCCGCGTCCCCTCCCTTCTTACCTGTCTAGGACTACTTGTCTTACTACTGGTCTCGAGGTAGTTGCCAGTGCACTAGATGCGTTGTTCTGTGACCGCTCGCGACACGGGCTACCTCCTGCACTGTATCAGGCATCGGTACAGTCCAAGGCTGCAAGCTGGTAGTCCCAAACATGTCAGCACTACTGCGAGCCAATCCGGACCTGTGCTTGAGAAAGAGATGCAAGCTGTCCCGGTGTGAAGTATCGCTTAACCTTGTTGAGGATTGCTACATTCCTTGCTGCTGTTCTAGCCTTCGACTTGATGAAGGCTCCCAGTTCAAATGTCAGGCGAGCACATGCACAGGTGCATTTTATGTATCAGCTATTACCATTAGCAACCTTTTGAACAATAAAGTTTTATTTATGTATATTTTATATTTTGTTCTGGGTATTTTCTATATATAATAAAAAATATCTATCTATGTTATGTATTATATTAAGTTTATCAGTCATCTAGTACCATAACACAAGCTCAGCTTACTTTGGGGCTAGATGATGCTTTGTGGATTGTCCAGCAAAATTTATTATTTATTTATTTATAAATTGTATTGTTTTACACGAATGTTTTCGAGGGGATAAAAAATTTGTCGCTCGTCGCTCAGCTCCTGCCTCGCGTCGCGCCGCACGGCCGGCCTCGGCCGCTCCGCCGCGCCGCAGACAGCAGTAGCACAGCAGTGTGAGTCGGCCGCGCACCCGCGCCGCACGCAACGCGCACCAGTTAGAGCCCCTCCGGGCTGAACTGCGGAGAGCGTTCACAGCCTAGCGCAGCGCTCCACCGCTACGGAGTGCTACTCCAGGACCGACCGACCAGTGCAGCGGCGCGCGCCTCATAAACCCTCAGGGTGTCGAAGCGACGCGATCCTACCCGCGATCTACGATCACAGTTCAAATACTTGTCCGAAACGCCGGAAGCGGAACTTACTTTGAAAGCTTCGGATACTTATACTATAACTACTTAACATACGAAGTACACCACCTCACCTGCACGCCCAGGAGCCTGCAAGGCTGTCAACTCGACGAGGCAACGTAAAGCGAAAAGGTAAGTTATTCGTGCTTTTAATGACTTAGTTGTAATGGGTACCTAAGTAGATAAGTACCTACATGTTATCGCCAGGTACCTGCCTACTTAGGTATTGTTTTTGTTCAGTCGGTTGCTTTGGCTCGAGTATAGTTATCCGGTGGTCGTGGTCGAAGGCAGTCAGTAGTGCTTGTGGCCGAGCACACGCACACATCGATCGTGTCTCCAGGTGGCGTGGCACACGCCCCGGTCACCAACTCCTCCAAGTCTAACTATTCTCATGAGGAGCTCCGTAAAGGATTTTCATTTGCACCAGGACCTGACTTCCAGGCTCCTACATCCGGTGGCGCATCGGCTACAGTCGTCAGATCAGGATAGATCCCATTTCGAATATGACATGATCGAGTTTTGCCAACGAATTACGAAAACTTGAGTTGAAAAATCTTTGCGTTAGTTTTTCTTCAATTTTCTGGTTGACGGTTTAATGGCATGACACTTGTAATTTTAACCATGTACGAACAAAATCAACCTTTATGTGTATAGAGTTAGGAAGGAATGGGTAGTTTTACAGATCTAGATTCGGCGTTTAGCCTACGTCTATGTGTCTAATAATGGTTTATACATACAAGGCGTTACATTATTATTCATATTTGTATTTTATACTAAACTTACTACATTATTAAATTATGTTTACTGGATTTTTTTTGTGCCTATGTTATTAGTGTAATTAGTGTAATACTTACCATAAATTTTCATTGTAATACCTACCTGCCTACTTATTCACCCTTAACATTTGCTGCATCATTTACTCACCCCGTTTTCAAATATCCGGTGTTGCCATCTTGTTTCGTTTTTATTTTCCTATTTTGTGTCCTGTGTGCGCTGGACCTGAGATCGTGTCTGTCCACGGAGCAGATACAGGTACTCTGTACCTGCTCCGTGTGTTTGTCACTTACTCTACGGTTCTGACTGAAAACCAGCGCTCTTTCACAGATTACTCCAGGTTTCTGTGTTAGAGCAACAAGCTGAGTCAGGACCTGTTAGACCTGCACACGCGCGCTCGTCTGCTTGCTGAGTGGACTACTTGGTACCTATTGATTAACCCAATGTTTATATTAGTATACTACTTACTTAGTTCACATGTGTTTGTCTGTGCTGTTTGTTATCTAGTAGTAAGTAGTCTCTTTTTATTTTATTGTCTCGAAGTTTTTTTGTGTGTGTAGTGTGTAATAAATAATTTTCTTTCTTTCTTTCTTTCTTTCTTATATGAAATTAATATTTTATGGAACACACGAACGAAATAACAATGGTTAACCGTACGTTAAGCTAACTTTAGGAGTTATCAGTTTCTCATGAAGTAAAGTTAGGTTCGAGTACGAGTACGAGTATGTAATACCTCCATCAATTATTTCGAATCAGGCATGTAGAGATCAGAACAGGTTCGTCTTTGAGGAATACAATTTTTTTATAGTCATTGTCTAGGAATTCACTTACAGAGTAAGTGCCTTTTCCCACGTCCCGGTCGCCTGGTTACCGGTGCTGGGAACCCGGCGGCTAAGTGTATGGGCATGTACGTTATCCGTACCGGCCACATTTGCATATACTTCGCCGCCGGCTACCTGGCATCGGCTGACCCGGCAATTGGGACGTGTGAAAAGGCACTTATATGGTTTTATCTAGCAAAAGAAGTTTCACATTATTTAATGAAACCGGCCAAGTGCGAGTCGACTCGCACACGGAGGGTTCCGTTCTATCGTACAAAACTAGTTCTCAAAAATAAAACCTAAGAACTGGTTTTTTTTTATAGATCGAAAAATAAGCATGAATTCAACATAAAATTAACATAAAGTCAACATGACGCGGACCCCCATTATAGTTCTGACCGCGCCCGTCCTTGTTTGACTGCGGTGTTTGCCGCCTCCATTATTACTATTTTATTTGTATACCCGCACTATTAATTAGATTCCATCTTCGACTGGCTGAGGTTAGTATTTAATATAATAAATAAATTTTTCTTAAAATATTACATAACTACCGGAGTCTATACCTACGAGTACATTTGGCGCTAACGAACGAACACCCTAATTGCAAATTTCTGCCTCTTTAAGAGTTTCACAGTCGGCAGAACTTCCCCACAATGTAATGCCATAACTAATTAGAGATAGAATGTATACGAGTTGTAATAAATATCTTTTTTGACATTTAGTTGGAATGTCGTAGGACGCAATTGTTTTAGTTGGGATGTTTTAGGACGCAATTGTTTTAGTTGGGATGTCGTAGGACGCAATTGTTTTAGTTGGGATGTCGTAGGACGCAATTGTTTTAGTTGGGATGTCGTAGGACGCAATTGTTTTAGTTGGGATGTCGTAGGACGCAATTGTTTTAGTTGGGATGTCTTAGGACGCAATTGTTTTAGTTGGGATGTCGTAGGACGCAATTGTTTTAGTTGGGACGTCGTAGGACACAATTGTTTTAGTTCGGATGTCGTAGGACGCAATTGTTTTAGTTGGGATGTCGTAAGACGCAATTGTTTTAGTTGGGATGTCGTAGGACGCAATTGTTTTAGTTGGGATGTCGTAGGACGCAATTGTTTTAGTTGGGATGTCGTAGGACGCAATTGTTTTAGTTGGGACGTCGTAGGACGCAATTGTTTTAGTTGGGATGTCGTAGGACGCAATTGTTTTAGTTGGGATGTCGTAGGACGCAATTGTTTTAGTTGGGATGTCGTAGGACGCAATTGTTTTAGTTGGGACGTCGTAGGACGCAATTGTTTTAGTTGGGATGTCGTAGGACGCAATTGTTTTAGTTGGGATGTCGTACAACGCAATTGTTTTAGTTGGGATGTCGTACGACGCAATTGTTTTAGTTGGGATGTCGTACGACGCAATTGTTTTAGTTGGGATGTTGTAGGACGCAATTGTTTTAGTTGGGATGTTGTAGGACGCAATTGTTTTAGTTGGGATGTCGTAGGACGCAATTGTTTTACTTGGGATGTCGTAGGACGCAATTGTTTTAGTTGGGATGTCGTAGGACGCAATTGTTTTAGTTGGGATGTCGTAGGACGCAATTGTTTTAGTTGGGATGTCGTAGGACGCAATTGTTTTAGTTGGGATGTCGTAGGACGCAATTGTTTTAGTTGGGATGTCTTAGGACGCAATTGTTTTAGTTGGGATGTCGTAGGACGCAATTGTTTTAGTTGGGACGTCGTAGGACACAATTGTTTTAGTTCGGATGTCGTAGGACGCAATTGTTTTAGTTGGGATGTCGTAAGACGCAATTGTTTTAGTTGGGATGTCGTAGGACGCAATTGTTTTAGTTGGGATGTCGTAGGACGCAATTGTTTTAGTTGGGATGTCGTAGGACGCAATTGTTTTAGTTGGGACGTCGTAGGACGCAATTGTTTTAGTTGGGATGTCGTAGGACGCAATTGTTTTAGTTGGGATGTCGTAGGACGCAATTGTTTTAGTTGGGATGTCGTAGGACGCAATTGTTTTAGTTGGGACGTCGTAGGACGCAATTGTTTTAGTTGGGATGTCGTAGGACGCAATTGTTTTAGTTGGGATGTCGTACAACGCAATTGTTTTAGTTGGGATGTCGTACGACGCAATTGTTTTAGTTGGGATGTCGTACGACGCAATTGTTTTAGTTGGGATGTTGTAGGACGCAATTGTTTTAGTTGGGATGTTGTAGGACGCAATTGTTTTAGTTGGGATGTCGTAGGACGCAATTGTTTTAGAATCAGTCTTAATCCATTTTCGTACAGGTGGAGTAGATATGAGTTTTCCAAGTTTGGGCCGGGTTGGGTTCAGTTCGAAACCCAACAGTTTTGTTAATTAGCACTAGCACTATTATTCTACCGTTTGTTAGAGTGATATTTAGTTATGGTCGTCTAGCAGACACTGCATCAGAGACCGCAACACTAGTTTTGTCCTCGTTGCGTTACGCTAGAGTTCGGTTCGGCAGGAGAGCAGGTAATGGCTTACATACATAGTGTTGGGTCGCGCGGTCCGGCGCGGGCGCAGCGCAGAGCGGACACAGTCGGGGTGAACCACTCGTCGTAAGATCGCACGCGGAAGGTCAGCCGGTCGCCGCGCCGCCTGCGGGCCGAGCGGGCGGTGCGCATCGGTCGTGCCTACCTATTATAAATGTGTTACAAGTTACAAGCTCCAAGCGGTTGTATACACAAGACAAGACAAGACAAGACACTGACGTCTATAATACAGGATGTAACAAAAACTAAGAGCCAAACTTTCAGCAGCGGTTTAGCTTCGATCACAGGAAACAGGAACATTATTAAAAAAAAACCGTCAATTTGTTTTCGAAGGAATAAATAAAAACCAGATCCGTCAAGTGCGAGTGTGACTCGCGCGCCGAGGGTTTCGAACGTTTGTCAAGTATACCAATATGCACTAGGTACAGGTACCGGTTAGAGACTTTGCTTTTTGGAAATTATTCAAAAAGTGTTCTAGTTACTTACAGACTTCTCCATATTTTTCCTGTAAAATATAGATTCATACCTACAAATGCCACATAGGCACATTGGGGGGTGGAAATGGGTAATTTTTCGAAGTTTTTCAAAATATATCAAGAAGTATGACACCTACAAAAATTTAAAACTACTTTGAGATGTACAAATCAATACCTTTCATTTGATATCCAACTCGGAGAGGAAGGCCCCCCTTTTAAAAAAAGTCCTTCCTTTTTGACAATTTATCAAAAAGTGTTCTACTTACAGACTTTTCTATATTTGTCGTGTAAAATATAGTTCCATATCTACAAATGCCACATACATTTCAGATGGATCGCTCTGCAAACTTCGGAGATGAGAGGGAATGGGTAATGTTTCGACTTTTTCAAAATATTTCAAAAAGCATGAAACCTACAGAAATTTCAAAAACTGTTTTGAGATGTACAAACCGATACCTTTCATTTGATACCCCACTCGGAGAGGTAGCCCGCCCCTTTTATTTCGAAAAATGTCGGAAAAAATACCCATTCCCTCTCCTTATCTCCGAAGTTTGCAGCTGGAGGCCTGGGAATGGGTAATTTTACCACTTTTTTCAAAATATTTCAAAAAGTATGAAATCTACAGTAATTTCTAAAACTGTTTTGAGATGTATCAACCAATATATTTCATTTGATATCCCACTTGACCTTGTAGGTCTCTTTTTAAATTTCGACATCACAATTTGTACAAAAAGTTTTAAATTTTTTTTTAATCTGTGCAGGCGCACGATATATTATATTAAATTGCAAGTTATTTGCTTCTGTAGTTGCTGAGATATTAAAGACACAGAAAAAGCGAGACCATAAGGGTTTCGAAACCGATCTCCGATCTTCAAAACCCTAACAAAGTTCCTAAAGATAGGTATAACAAAACGAAAAATATATGTTTTTTTGTCTGTTTGTTATTATGGCTAACCTCCGATACGGCTGGACCGATTTTGACGGGACGTCGAAACGAATCGAACATCAGCTGGTCCATTCAGATGTTTTCGTGAGTGCATCACTCATACTATTTTCGTCGCTCATTTTGTTTTGTTTTTTATTCGTAACTTTCACGAGCTATCTCGTAGAAGGCACACATTGCATCAGGATAGGCGATGTACTCAGCAATGATCAGAAAAACACTGAGTTTGGTGTTCCCCAGGGCAGTGTTTTAGGACCTACTTTGTTTTAATCTACATCAATTTTGCAATTTAAAATTAGATCATGGCTAAATCATATTTTCGATGCGCAAACGGCCGTCAACCGAGATAATTCCCAAATTGTATGCGCATTATTGCGGAGGTGCTGATAAAGTATGTGAGTGCCCTACAATAACTTATACAAATAAAATTAAATACCTTGGCATTATATTAAATTAATAACTTTCATTCAAACCTCATTTAGAAGCTTTAGTAAGTAGAGTCCGCATATTAATTAGAGGTACTTAGCTAAACGCAACTCGCTGTAGTACTTTTGAAGCTGTGGCGCGGCTTGTTTCACTTCGTTTGAAGGATAATAAGCAATGTCTTCGACTGCGAAAATTAGTGCAGTGTGTTCAGGATGCAAAGTCCAAATATCGGAGAAGAGTCACTTGGTTTGTTCTACGTGTAAACACACATACGACCTTTTATGTGCAAACATAAAAAAGAGCGACTTCGTAACACTTACAACGGAATTTCTAAGCTCCTGAATTTGTGCGGAATGTCTTAGCAAAATTCCCAAGAGTGGAAAAGTAGAGACTCATCGGAATGGAAAAACAAGCCAACCGATTCGCATCGCCTAAGCAGGCCCATGTTAGACAGGCGCACGCTTCTACTAGCCGACCTCCTGCAGCTACTTTACGCACACCACCACCACCACCCAAGGCTCCGGTAGCCGAGGAAGATGATTGGATCACGGTCCGCAAGAAAAATACGAATAAATCTGAATTCGAGAATAGGACAGTGGACAACTCCAAGACGACCACAAATGGAATCAACCACGGGCCTTCGAGAGACACGCAGTCAGCTAGTACTTCTAGCATTGTAAGCAGCATTCGAGGTAAAGAGAGCTTTCAATCTAAAATAGTGAAGAAAGGCCGGAACTCTAATATAAATTTGGAAATCCAAGCAATGGAAGTAAGGAAATATCTTCACGTATGGAAACTGGCGATCGGAACGTCAGTGGAAAGTATGACGGACCACGTAAAGAAAGTATGTGGAACAGAAGCCAAGATAAAAGTTGACAAGATCAAGCATAAGACTGAGAGGGATTATGCCTCCTTTATTATAACAGTGACGCAAAGAGAGTACGAAGTCCTATGCCAGCTGGAAGTCTGGCCTGTAAATTCTGAGTTTGGCGAATGGATTTGGTTTCGGAGACAGGCAAATAGGCCAATTGAAGAGAAATAGAGCCATAGAAGTATATTACCAGGATGCAAGAGGGTTATGGACAAAGTTGGATATGATTTGTAATAACATCGAATCCTCAGGTGCAGATTTATTCGCAATCACGGAGACGGGTTGTGTAGAGTCCATTCACGATGCCGAGATAGTACCTCCGGGATACCAGATCTTGAGATGTGACCGAGCGGACGGACGGAAGCAGGGGGGAGTTTTCCTGGCGTCTTCACACCGCCTTCAGGTACGACGAGCGAAGGTCCCGGATGGCGTGGATATTGACGCCTGCGCGTTCGAATTAGTGGGCGCCGCAGTGTTTTTAAAAGAGAAGTTTTTATTTTTTTGTTGTGTTGTTTACATTCCGCCTAATAGTACTGATGATGATTATTTAAATTTATTCCATATTTAAAAAAAATGGTGTCCTAAGTCATGTTTAGTTATAGGGGATTTTAATTTATACTCGTGTAACGATAATGTTCTAAACTATTTTGAATATTTTGTTGCCTTTTGCGAATTCGCTCAGAAGAACGAGGTGAGAAATTGTAACGACAGGTTACTAGATTTAGTGCTAGTTTCTTCAGAATTGGATGAGGTGCACGTGTCCATGGCCGACGAGGCGTTAGTGCCTGTGGACCAGCAGCACCTGCCGCTCGAGGTGACGGTGCAGCGATGCGCGCGCGCTGAGCCCGGCCCGGCCCCGCCACCTCCTACCACTCTACCGAGCTGGAACTTTCGTAAGGCGGATTACCAAGCTTTGTATTCCTCAATAGCGGCAGCCGATTGGAGCGCTCTATATCAAATCCAAGAGCCCGAAGATGCTCTAGATTCGTTTTATGAAATCCTGAAGGAGATTTTTGACAAATGTGTACCAAAAAAACGTACAGGTAAGATAAACTCAAGATATAGTTACCCCAGATGGTATACTGTTGACATCATCCGAGAAATAGAGCACAAGGCGAGGCTGCATAAAGTGTACAAGGACAGAGGGTCAAAAGAATACTACCAGGCTTTTTCAGAATGTAGAGCGAGGGTCAAGGAAATGATACACATGCAGCATCAACATCATCTGGAGCGAGTGCAGAGCCGACTAGTGGAGGACCCAAAGGCATTCTGGGACTATGTTAGAGAAAAACGGGGTGCAGTAGATCGAAAGAAAATAACTAATGATGGTAGTACACTTCCGGAGGCAGAATGTGCAGAGGAATTTGCTAAGTATTTTCTTTCGGTATACGGCACCAGTACAGCGGCCCTCAACGTGCGCAAAGCGGAGGCTTGTAGCAGCGCCGGGAGCTCGCGCGTTCATGTGCCGCGGCTAACAGAGGCAGAGGTATGGGCGGCACTCACACGACTTAAGCCAAAACAATCTGCAGGCCCAGACGGGATACCCGTGTTTATAATGAGGGACTGTCGAAGGGTTCTGGTGGAGCCTCTCGGCCATATATTTAACATATGTTTGGAAGGCTCTTATTTCCCGGAACTCTGGAGGGTAACCCGAGTAATCCCCATACCGAAAGGTGACGGTGGCTCGGAGGTAAACGGATTCAGACCTGTGGCGATGGAGGAAGCGCAGTTGAAGCGAGTGGATTCGGTGAGGGATCTTGGGGTTCGACTGGACACAGAGTTGAGGTTCAGGGCCCATGTTGTGAGCGTCTGTAAAAAGGCGTACAGAATTCTAGGATTCATTTTACGCCGAGCAAACGATTTCACGAACAGCAGGGCTCTAACAGCAATGTATGACGCCCTGGTCAGAAGCCAGATGGAAAGCGCAGCTTCTGTGTGGGCTCCTCATGAAGCTAAATATAGTCTCATGATGGAGCGCATACAGAACAAGTTCACCCGATATCTTTTTTGGAAGAGATATGGAGTCTATCCCTTCTATCCCTTGATGCATCCAACCTTATTCGTTTTAGGTATGGTTGGATATAACAAGTTGGAAATTAGGAGAGATATGGCACTTGGTCTGTATGTGGTAAAGATGTTCCGGGGGATGATTTCAAACCCGACTGTCTTGGAGATGATGAACCTGTGCGTACCGGATGAGTACGTGGGGAGGCGCAGGCGACCGCCTCTGTTCGTAATGCCTCGCGGAAGAACTAACCTGCTTAACAAGGCGCCTCTGACGCGCACCATACAAGGTCTAAATCTGGTAGCGGCAACCATTCACGTTTTCCACTGTTCACAGAGCGATCGCAAGGGCTTTACTATTTATTTCGTGTTATGGTAAATAATTTTTAACTTATACCTACTTAAATTATTTTTGACTTATACTTGAATTATTTTGCTAGAAGACATGCGTATCAATTAATGTTATTTTGCTTATTGACATTTATTGTATCTAATTTTATGTATTCTAATCTTTATTTGTATCTATTGTTGCTATTTTGATTATTGATATTTTTATTGAATTATTTTGCTTATTGTGTTATGATTAATTAATTATTTTGCCTGTTAATAAGGTATAATGTGGACTACACTATTGTATTAGGTCATATCCTGTAAAAATAGATGTAAGTGTTTTCAATCAGTTTGACTTAGTAGATAACGATATTCTCCTGCAGAAGCTAGCTGTGATGGGTTTCGTACCAAAACTCCTAGCATTTTTCGCTAGCTACCTACGGAACCGTCGCCAATACGTCTCCTTCCAGAGCTATGTGTCGGAAACATATTTCACGCGATCAGGAGTTAGCCAGGGAAGTACACTAGGTCCCACCCTGTTTCTACTTATGATAAACGACCTACCATCTGTTGTTTCTCCTCTGAGAGTCTCCTGTTCGCCGATGACCTAAAACTTTATACGGCTGTGCGCGAAACGGACGACTGCTTAGCACACCAGCGTGATATTGAACTTGTCGCTGAATGGAGTGAAGCCAATCACCTCCCTTTTAACACCTCTAAATGTAAGACTATCACTATTACACGTCGGCGCTATCCCATTGTGCACAGCTACTCTCTGTCTAATGCTCCTCTTGAGCGTGTTCAAACCATACGGGACCTTGGACTGGTGATGGATCCGAAGCTAAACTTCAATGCCCATATACAGGGTATATGCAAGCAAGCGTGCAAAATCTTAGGATTCGTAAGGCGTGTAACCTGGGACTTTCCCGACTTAAGAGCAGCGATGATGTTGTACTATGCCTATGTACGTAGTCGTTTGGAGTTTGGAGCGATTGTTTGGGATCCTCACGAGGACAAGTACAGCATGATGGTCGAGAGGGTACAGAGGAAGTTTGCACGTTATTCCTATAAACGCATGTACGGGTATTATCCATACCTCTACCCATCCTTGTTCGTCTCTGGTATGGTCGGTCTGGACACTCTACACTCAAGGCGGAAGCTTATGCATTATGTCATGGTGCTGCGTGGTAGTACATAGTACAACCCAGTAGCCTTACAGCAAATGGGCCTTGCGGTCCCGAGACGGCACATGGTAGGTGCAGTAGGAGCTGTCGGCCCGCGGCGTCGGCCTGTGCTGTTTGCGCTACCACCCGGATACCGAACGCGTGCTGGGGAGAGCGCTCCCACCCCTAGAGTACTTACCCTTCTAAACGAGTTCATCTCTTTAACTGACGCCGACGTATTCTTTGACAGCATCGCCAAATTACACCAGTTGATGCTTTTTAATTGTACGTTTTGACCTGTTTTTGTTATTATTGACTATGTATTAGAGTAGATATAACTGTTAATTTAATTCTTTGACATGTCCATATTTTAGACTTTACAATTGACCTGCTTTTGTGATCTGTCTATGACAAAGTATACCTATGTATTACAGATAGTTACTGATTATTTAATTCTGAATTTTAACTTATGTTTTTGTGTTATGTGTTAATATTCTACCTTAGATGTTGTAATAGTGTTTGACGTTTTGGAATGTATTGTAATTCTGTAAGTCATGCTTGAATTAATAAATAAATAAATAAATAATAAATAAATAAATACAAAATACAAAACAATTTTGTTATTAAAAATCTACGCCATTTCGCAGATCGAAAACTTGTTATACAAGTTTATAGTGTCCTATGCGAATCCATTTTGACCTACTGTATTACATCATGGGGTGGAGTGGGTAAAACAATTATTAACTGTCGAAAGAGCACAAAGAGCGATACTTATGGTATCAACCTTCCGTCCTTTTATTTTTTCTACAAACCTCCTCTTTAAATCATGTGGAGTTTTATCAGTTCGACAGTTATTCATAATGAACATAGTACTTAAACAACACGCAGCGCTTCCATATGTCACTGAAAGCGCTAACAAAAGGAGGAACAATAACGTTTGCCCTAAACAACTAGGCCGGAGACATACTTTTTGAAATAAATTTTACAGTATAGGTCCTTATCCTCCTCCTCCGTCCTTTCTTATATAATAGAATAACTGTGTTAGCCAATATTCATCCTTTAAATTATATTAGTTGTAAGATAAAACTTAAGGATAAATTGCAATGTATGTCATATGATGACACAGACAATTTATTGAGTGTTTTAAAGTACCCCAAAAAATTTTTGCAAGCTCCTTTATTATTAAAACTAGGTTAGTGTAGTTAGCATAAGTAATTATTTTAAGGTACGCACCTTCGTCTTGTATTATAAATACGTTCTGTTTGATTATTTTATTTGTTATACATATATTAGAACTCTATTTGCCTAAAAAACAGGTTTTTACCTTGTTCAGGCACACGCATTATTTAATTCCATTAGAAGTTTACAGAAGTTATTTTGAATAAATTATTATTAATATTGTATGGCATAGGAATAATAGTTTGAGTGATACTTACTCTCACAAATACATCTCAATTTACCTGGATGTTATGGCGGGTAATATTGGCTACTTTTATTTTCATTACGGATGTAAGCGGGTTAACTACAACCTTATTTGTGTTGGAAGAATACCAACGTTTCATCCCTTAATGAGGGACTTCATCAGAGTGAGTGCGGGTCGCGACGCGCCCGCACCGCTGCCGTGCGCTCACTACGGGCCAGAGCCCTTTTGCAATCCATCTAAAATGTATGTAGCGGTTATAGATATGGATCTTTATTTTACAGAAAAAATATAGAAAAGTCTGAAAGTAGAACCCTTTTTGATAAATTGTCAAAAAGGGGGATTTTTTGTCAAAAGGGGGAGCTACCTCACCGAGTAGGGTATCAAATGAAAGGCATTGATTTGTACATCTCAAAACTGTAGTGCGCCAAATCACACTCGCACTTGACAGATCTAGTTTATAGACTTTGAGCAGAACATCCTGCCAGAAGTATATTAACATACTTAAAAGGATGTCCTAACAACTGTTTAGGATGTAGAGTAACATATTTTATACAAATAAACAATTATAATTTTTTTCAGTTTTCATTTACGAACTGTCAAATGTGACCTGCTATCCTGACCCTACTTTAGAATAGAACAGATAACAGAATATAATAATCTTCTGGTAATAATCATTTATTAACAGAAGACATGTCAAATATTACAATGCTGTTGTTGTATCAGTGCACTAACCTAACCTTAAACCTATCTACTTACATAATAAATAATAATGAGAATTCAATTAAAAATGTCTTGTCTGTTTAAAATTAAAATATTCCACTAGGCTCACAAACTGGGGCTAGTGCACAGTGCACTAACTAACTGGGTCTGAAGTCTCGCTCAGTTTGCATAGTGTAGAAAGAGATGCCCTCTATTTAAACGCAGAAAGACAGCTGTTAGCCATTTAGCGCTCTGACGGAGAAGTATAAGCTGAAATTAACTTTATTACGTTGTTTCTAGAATCTAAAATGTATTTTTTCCAACCCATGAAAGATACAGCAGTTTGCAGGGAATTGCTCTGTCTGATACTTCGGCGACATACTCGTAGGTAGAGTACGGTAACGTGCACGCACGGTGCAGCGCGCAGCATCAGGGACGGCGGGCATGGGGTGCCGTGAGGTGTGGGTAGTGACGTCACTGAGAGCGATGACGTCGACAGTGACCCTGAGCAGCCCTCCCGCCGCTGCCGCCGCGCCGCCTACCGCGGCGGTGATCTAACTACTAAAGTCTGCCGTCGGAAAGAAGCCGACTATCTAGGCGACTGTTTCCGACCAATTCAGCCAGGCTTTGGTTCGCGAGGCGGATGTGAGGCCGCAGTACATTCCCGTCGTACATTTTTAGACCAAAATTATGGGGAGGTAATTCTGAAGGTAGACGTCAAATACGCCTTTAATTCCGTGAACAGGGGCGCCTTGCTAAAATAAATTAAATACAAAATTCCAGAAATTTACCCTTTTCTCTGGCAATGTTACGGTTCACCGTCAAAATTAATTTACAGGAACAAAGTCATTTTGTCCGCTGTTGGATGTCAGCAGGGCGACCCTCTTGGTCCGGCCATATTTAGCCTTGCCATCCAACCGATAATTCAACGTCTCCGATCCAAGCTCAATGTTTGGTATTTGGATGACGGAACATTAAGTGGAGAGGTAAACACAGTTTTTGAGAATCTAAAAATTATCACAGATGAATTTCAAAAAAATAGGTTAGGAATTAAATTTTTTCAAAGTGAGCGCTTTTTATTCGGACTCTTATGTAGACAAAAACAATATCATTGGAAAATTCAATAGTTTGGCCCCCAACATTACAGTTGTTGATAAATGTTCACTTCGCCTCCTTGGTTCACCATTCTTGATCAATCTTTTCAGTCCTTTGTAGATGAGAAAATTCAAAATTTCAACAAAACTTCGGACAGACTGCTCAAAATTAATAGCCATATTTATTTATTTAAAGGAAATCCAAAGGTTTTCAATTAACAGACTTATAAATTAATAAATACCAGAAAGCTTATTGAAGGTTTTCACGGATAGGTCGTGGAATAGTACAATAAAAAGGCTAAGTACATAATGTGACTAGTCTACATGCAGCATCTATACATAGGTACCTACATAGTCACACATCTACATCATCTATACATAGGTACCTAGATAGATATGGCTTTTACAATAATTCGGTTTTGTCTTTTTGTACCTAAATTTACGTATTCTTTGAGATGTAGTCAACTGTGGAAATACAGCGAGCTCTTGGAAGGCTTAGACAACATAATAATGAATACTCTATTATCGGTTAAATGTCGATTTAGATGACAAGGCATGGTCGCAGGCCTCCCTGCCTGTCGAATTGGGAGGCTTAGGTATACGCAAAATTTCAAGTGTAGCCCTTCCAGCGTTCCTGTCTTCCGCCTACAGCACTAGTTCTTTAGTTGACAAAATTTTAAAGTCATCTTAATTGGTTCCACCTGGAATTTCATTCAAAATGTCATTTTTAGCCGAAGCTCGAACGGCTTGGCATAGTGCTTGCCCCAATGCTGCTCCCCCAAAATCTATTTTGTCTCAACGGCAATGGGACGGGCCTCTGTTTGAGTTGACACGGAATTTTTTGTTACAAACGTGATCCAGCTCTGCTGATCGTGCCCGTCTCCTGGCCGTTTCTAAATGGGAGTCAGGACATTGGTTGCAAGCATTTTCTTCATTTAACCCGTCGTCATGGGGGCTGGGTCATAATGACCCGGGACTTTTTTGCTAGCTTGCAGATTGGTAACTATGCACGTGACGTTGCCGTTGTTCTCAGTAGCTGGAGTCAGCAAATCGCTCTGAGCATTGTTTATAAAGTATCAGTTGGACGGCGACCGTG
The DNA here is from genome assembly GCA_963662085.1 of Eupithecia inturbata. Classification (NCBI taxonomy): domain Eukaryota; kingdom Metazoa; phylum Arthropoda; class Insecta; order Lepidoptera; family Geometridae; genus Eupithecia; species Eupithecia inturbata. Next base: position 149,290 of record OY759196.1, on the reverse strand, counting down.
CTTGGAGTTAAGAGCGCCCAAAGTTGAAAAAGGTAAGTTTGACCCAACCCCGTACTCGGTGTAACAATTTCACGCCATTTTTCAATGTGTGGTTTTTACGTTTTGTCATTGCTTTTGGTGTTGTTTTTATGTTTTATGGTTCAAATATGATGTTTTTGTTTATTTGTTTACTTTTTGTCGGTAGATAATAAAAAATGGATCAAGAGGAAAGAGAACGACGGCGTATCGTTTCAATTCTTGAAGAATCGGACTCGGATGTCATGTCATCTGATCAGGAGTCCGCTAATGAAGAGGACTGTGTTAGTATGTGAAGTCATCCCAGCGACACAGAGCAAGACATCTCGGAAGATGATGAGTACAATGACCCACTATCTGTTGTTCAAACCCAAGAACTATCAGACAGTGATAATTATTCAATTTTTTATGCCATTTTGAACATGTCTGCCGTTAACGGTCTCATTATACATAGAATCAATAATGAGTCGAACCAAAAACGACGTCATTATTTGAAGAAACTAGGCCTTGCCCTTGTGGGTGAACATTTGAAAGCTCGCCAGAATGTGACATATTTGCCTCGCGAAATGCGAAAAAAAATTCACAAATTTGTTGGCGAAAGTTCAGAGGAGCCACCAGCTAAAAGAACCAGTACTCGTAAAAGATGTCAAGTATGTCCTGCGAAGAAAGACCGCAAAACAACCCACAAAGTCAAAGTCAAAAACTCTTTATTTCCATAAATACAATAAATGTATACTTAGAAAAGGTCAAATTCTTAATAATTAAACACTGACACGGAAATAAAGTGATATTTTTGATTTCAGTCGCTTCGGTACGTAGACTAAAGTAAAGAAGCGACGAAGAAACCTTTAGCCTGTTAGTTGTTATTTTTCGAGTTGGAGCAAATTCCGTCCCACGCTTTTTTATCCTCTAGATAATCTGATATCTTATAGTAGGCCTTTTTACACAGCAAGGTTTTGACAATTTGTTTGAATTTATTTACTGATAATTTTTGCAACTCACTAGGAGTTTTGTTGTAGAAGCGTATACATTGCCCTTTAAAAGATACATTAATTTTGTGTAGTCTAGTTGTGGGCACAGCGAGTTTATGTTTATTCCTTGTATTCAAATTATGTACATCGCTATTTTTAGGGAACCGATTGATATTTCTATGAGTGTACAATAGGTTTACATAAATATATTGACATGGTACTGTCATTATGTTTATTTCTTTGAATTTATCACGCAGGGATTCTCTGGGACCCATACTATAGATAGCACGAACAGCCCTCTTCTGCAACACAAATACGGTGTTAATATCTGCAGCGTTCCCCCACAGTAGAATACCATAAGACATAATACTATGGAAGTAGCTGAAATAAACAAGTCTAGATGTATCCACGTCTGTAAGATGACGGATTTTTTTGACAGCATATGCTGCAGAACTAAGTCTCTTCGATAGCTTATCTATGTGTGCGCCCCATTGAAGTTTATTATCTAAGGTGATTCCTAAGAAAACGGTACTTTCTACAATTTTTAACGTTTCTCCTTTTACATTTACATCAGCCTGAACTTGTTTAACATTAGGTAGAATAAATCTAATACATTTCGTTTTGGTTTCGTTAAGCAAAAGATTATTGACATTAAACCAATGGACTACTTTTGAGATTGCATTATTCACATCATCGAAATTCGTGTCTTGTCGTTTCATTTTAAAAATTAATGAAGTGTCATCAGCAAACAATACAATCTCGTGATTATTCTTAACAAGATGAGGCAGGTCGTTAATATAAATTAAAAATAGGAAAGGGCCGAGGATAGATCCCTGCGGTACACCCATTGTAACTACAGACCCCGAAGACCGTTTCCCATTAATGTCAACTCTTTGTATCCTATTACTCAAATAAGATGTAAGAAGACCCAAAGAGCTGTTCCTTATTCCATAGTGATTTAGTTTCCTGATTAATGTTTCATGGTGTACGCAATCGAATGCTTTTGACAAGTCGCAAAAAATGTCTAATGCATCTTGCGACTTCTCCCAAGCATCAAAAATATGCGTTACTAACTCTACACCGGCGTCAGTAGTTGACCTGCCGCGAGTAAACCCGAATTGCTTACTATGTAGCAGGTCATTTCTATTGAAATGCCTAAGCAATTGATGTAAAATAAGTTTTTCAAAAACTTTGCTGAATGTAGGCAGTACTGATATTGGTCTAAAGTTAGTGAGGTCAGACCTACTACCCGATTTAAACAGTGGGATTATTTTACTACATTTCATTAGATCAGGAAATACGCCACAATCAATAGACTCATTAAATATAAAAGCTAAATCTGGTGCAATGATATCAATCAATGGTTTAATAATTCTAACGGAAATTCCCCAGAGATCTGCAGTTTTCTTTATATTTAATAGTTTAAAGGTTTTTTTAATATGACACATGTCATGGTTGCAACAAATATATTAGGTCCTTACATATGAAATTGGCGTTTTGTATGGGAGGAACAAAAAGTCGAATATTTTTTAATATAATATATTTAATTAATCAAAGTATGAACCATTATTTTCTATGCACTTTTGCCATCTTATAGGTAGTTCATTGATCCCTTTACTAAAAAAACCAGTCGGACGGGAATCAATAAAATCTTTGAAGGCGATTTGGACTGCCCCATCGGAGTTGAATTTTTTCCCTTGCAAGAAGTTATCCAAATTTCGAAAAAAATGGTAATCTGTTGGAGCAAGGTCCGGGGAGTACGGAGGATGTCTTAGACTTTCCAATTGAAGCTCTTCTAATTTAGTAGCCGTCTGTTGCGCAGTGTGTGGTCTAGCGTTGTCGTGAAGCAGCAGTGGCGTGGAGCGATTGACCAGCCTAGGTTGTTTAGCCGCTAGCTTTTCCATCATGGTTTGCAATTGCTGACAATAGACATCAGCCGTAATAGTCTGGCCAGATTTAAGAAAACTGTAATGAACAATACCGGCACTAGTCCACCAAACGCTTACAAGTAACTTTTTTGGGGTTAATTTTCGCTTGGGGCAGGATTTGGCTGGCTGGCCAGGATCCAACCATTGCGCTGAGCGCTTCCGATTATCGTAAAGAACCCATTTTTCATCACAGGTAATGATTCGGTTTAAAATACCTTCATTATTGTGCCGGTTTAGTAATGTAACGCAGCAGTCGACGCGCGTTTGCCGGTTTGCTTCAGTCAATTCGTGAGGTACCCACCTTTCAAGCTTTTTAATCTTCCCAATTTGCTTCAAGTGAATTAAAACAGTTTTATCACTAACATCGCAGCCTGCAGCTAACTCGGACGTGGTTTGCGATGGATCCGCTTCCACAATAGCCTTCAACTCTTCATTATCAACTTGAGTCTCAGGCCGTCCACGGGGCTTGTTCTGCAGGTCAAAATTTCCAGAACGAAAACGTTGGAACCAAAAACGAACTGTGTTTTCTTTTGCAACACGACCGCCATACACATCATTCACCCTTCGAGTTGTTTCCGCAGCACTAGTGCCACGGCGGAACTCGTACTCGTAAATAATGCGATATTTTAAGTTTTCCATTTTGTAAAATGAGTGACGCAAACAGAAAAAAACAGAAGAAAAAAAACAAATGAATGACGATCATCGAAGCACAAATACATGAGTCTATAGCTGTACAAATTTGAATTTGGAATTCCTTACCAAAGAGGAGAAATTTGTGATTAAAGTGGCCAGTACGAAAAACGCCAATTTCATATGTAAGGACCTAATATTTGCCCTGAACATGTTGTACCTTTCTGCGGTGATTGCATTTACAACGATGATTTCAATTAGTTTTTAGTAAGTTTTTTCCAATGATGTCTTAGATATGTTTATAAAAGTGCCATAAAAAGTTAAAGAATGTTCATTATTGATAAGAAAACTTAGATAATGCTAAGAAATGCCAATTTTGTTGATTTTTAACGTGTTTTTTTTTAAAGAGGTTTAAATAAACAATAAAATTTTCTGGTAACACAAATTCTAGTTTAATTTACAAAACCATGAAATTATAAAGCTGTAATCTTAAAAAAAAAACATAATTTCTTTTTAAAATGTAGAAATATCGTAGGTCAAAGTATCGGGTCATGATGACCCACCCCCACGTCCGTGTGGTCATTTTCCACCCCCATGACGCCGGGTTAACACTGGTACTTTCTTTATTGGATCCTGTAACTTTCCGTATCGCAACATGTCTTCGGTTGGGTAAAAGGTATTGCGCGCCTCATCAATACCAGTGCGGTACTTCTGTCGAACAGCTTGGTCATCACGGAGTATCGTATACTAGGGCTGCCGGTTGGAAATCTCATCATGCCAGCCACATCATCCGGCGGGCCTTTGTCACCGCTAACGTACCAGCTATTCTCGAACTGAATGGTCTTTTGCGTGACGATGATAAGAGGCCTGACGGCATGACACTAGTCCCATGGGAGTTGGGGAGGCCCATTGTGTGGGACGCTACATGCGTCGACACACATGTGCCTTCCTATCTTTCGAGGACATCCGTGAGGGCTGGTGCGGCGGCAGATTTGGCCGAGGATCTCAAGAGACGCAAATATGCAGGTCTCGACAGAGCCTACATATTTGCTCCCTTTGGGGTCGAGACCCTAGGTCCGTGGGGTACCGAAACTCTCCGGGTTTTTAAAAAGTTATGTGAGCGTCTGGTCGAAGCGACGCGTGACCCGAGAGCTGGTGGGTATCTGGCGCAGCGCATCAGCATTGCCATACAGCGGGGCAATGCAGCCAGCGTCTTTGGGACGTTTCCGACTGGTATAGATATGGATCAGTTGAGCTACCTGTAGATTGTTTGCAACAGTCTGCAGTGTTAGTTTAATTGTTTCAATTGTAAATACTAGTTCTATTTTGTTTTTATTATTGAATTGTAATTTTTTTTGTCAATAAAGTACATTTGTACGTAAAAAAAAACTATAGGGCTTGGACAAGTTTCGTGGAACAAATACAACAGCGAAATAATTTTCGTAATCGATCCATAATTGACGGAGAAATCAACGAACATGTACATAAAAATAGTAGATTGTATCACAAGGGAACAAAATAATGTATGTATGGCGAGAGCGATTATTGAATCCTAAGAGTAGCGAGGGATTCAAAGTACGTCGCTCGAGGTTAAATAATATTGGTCCCGTGTGGCACACTCTGCTTTTCATCCTAAACTATGAGAAAAATAAATAAGAGATGCTTTTAGTTGTGACGAATTTTTATATTTAGGTGCTTAACCAAATTACTACTAATAAAATTAATAATGCCGTGCAATCCACACAGCATCACCTAGCCCCAAGCTAAGCAGAGCTTGTGTTATGGGTACTAGATAACTGATATCATACTTATTATATATACACTACATAGATAGATATTTTTTTATTATACATAGAAACATTCAGAACACTCGGAACAAATATCTGCAGATCGTACAAACATTTTCCCCGAGGCGGGAATCGAACCCGCAACATCCTGCGTCGCAGGCGGGCCTTCACCCGCCGCGCCACCGCGGTCGTCATTTTTAGTACCGGTCAGGACTTTATTGAAGCGAATTGCGTTCAAACTTTTAGTGTTTCAAATTCAAAAGTCACTTCGTCACCGTTATTAAGTGCGCTGGAATGACCCACTTTGTTCGCACTTATCAAGGAACCCTTTGCCTCTTTTCGAATAAGATGGGATGAAAATGTTACAAAACATATACAGTTGAACATAGTACAAAAAAGAAATCATATTGTGCTCTACAAACTTCGAAAAGTTGTTGGTCTGAATGCGCTGAAAACGGTTTATCTTATCACACTATGTTTCTTCTAAATTACGTTACGGCATTGTGTTTCAAATTCAAATTCTAAGTACTTTATTTCCTTTTGACCTTACAGGACTCCTGGACACGTCACAAAATTCAAATTTCATAAGTAAAACTACGAAATAAAGTGATCACTTTGATTTTTGTTCACTTCAATCTCTTTAAGGTAAAGTAAAGTAAAGAAGCGAACAAGAAACCTTAACCTTGTTATCCTCTAAATAATCTGATATTAGTAAGTCTTTTTGCAAAGGATATGTTTGACAATTTGTTTGAATTTATTTATTGATAGTGTTTTCAACTCATTTGGTATTTTGTTGTAGAAGCGTATACATTGCCCTTTAAAAGATACATTAATCTTGTGTAGCCTAGTTGTGGGCACAGCGAGTTTATTATTATTTCTAGTATTTAAATTATGTATGACGCTATGTTTAGGGAACCGATTGATATTCCTATGAGTGTACAACAAGTTTTCATAAATATATTGACATGGTACTGACATTATGTTTATTTCTTTGAATTTTTCACGTAGGCTTTCTCTGGGACTCATATTAAATTCTAGATTGCACGAACAGCCCTCTTCTGCAGCACAATTAATACGGTGTTAATATCTGCAGCGTTCCTCCACAGCAGTATGCCATAAGACATAACACTATGGAAGTAGCTGAAATAGACTAGTCTAGAAGTATCAACGTCTGTAAGAAGACGGATTGTTTTTAGGAAACAGCACGGTTAGAGAAAAAATATTTAAGTCGCAAAAACGATGTATAGGAGCAATGTATGGCCTGAAGACGACCGATAGTTAATAAGTCCTACTTTATACGAGTATCATCAAATATTAGGTCCTTACATATGAAATTGGCGTTTTGTATGGGAGGAACAAAAAGTCGAATATTTTTTAATATAATATATTTAATTAATCAAAGTATGAACCATTATTTTCTATGCACTTTTGCCATCTTATAGGTAGTTCATTGATCCCTTTACTAAAAAAACCAGTCGGACGGGAATCAATAAAATCTTTGAAGGCGATTTGGACTGCCCCATCGGAGTTGAATTTTTTCCCTTGCAAGAAGTTATCCAAATTTCGAAAAAAATGGTAATCTGTTGGAGCAAGGTCCGGAGAGTACGGAGGATGTCTTAGACTTTCCAATTGAAGCTCTTCTAATTTAGTAGCCGTCTGTTGCGCAGTGTGTGGTCTAGCGTTGTCGTGAAGCAGCAGTGGCGTGGAGCGATTGACCAGCCTAGGTTGTTTAGCCGCTAGCTTTTCCATCATGGTTTGCAATTGCTGACAATAGACATCAGCCGTAATAGTCTGGCCAGATTTGAGAAAACTGTAATGAACAATACCGGCACTAGTCCACCAAACGCTTACAAGTAACTTTTTTGGGGTTAATTTTCGCTTGGGGCAGGATTTGGCTGGCTGGGCAGGATCCAACCATTGCGCTGAGCGCTTCCGATTATCGTAAAGAACCCATTTTTCATCACAGGTAATGATTCGGTTTAAAATACCTTCATTATTGTGCCGGTTTAGTAATGTAACGCAGCAGTCGACGCGCGTTTGCCGGTTTGCTTCAGTCAATTCGTGAGGTACCCACCTTTCAAGCTTTTTAATCTTCCCAATTTGCTTCAAGTGAATTAAAACAGTTTTATCACTAACATCGCAGCCTGCAGCTAACTCGGACGTGGTTTGCGATGGATCCGCTTCCACAATAGCCTTCAACTCTTCATTATCAACTTGAGTCTCAGGCCGTCCACGGGGCTTGTTCTGCAGGTCAAAATTTTCAGAACGAAAACGTTGGAACCAAAAACGAACTGTGTTTTCTTTTGCAACACGACCGCCATACACATCATTCACCCTTCGAGTTGTTTCCGCAGCACTAGTGCCACGGCGGAACTCGTACACGTAAATAATGCGATATTTTAAGTTTTCCATTTTGTAAAATGAGTGACGCAAACAGAAAAAAACAGAAGAAAACAAAACAAATGAATGACGATCATCGAAGCACAAATACATGAGTCTATAGCTGTACAAATTTGAATTTGGAATTCCTTACCAAAGAGGAGAAATTTGTGATTAAAGTAGCCAGTACGAAAAACGCCAATTTCATATGTAAGGACCTAAATTAGGTCCTTACATATGAAATTGGCGTTTTTCATTTGTTTTGTTTTCTTCTGTTTTTTTCTGTTTGCGTCACTCATTTTACAAAATGGAAAACTTAAAATATCGCATTATTTACGTGTACGAGTTCCGCCGTGGCACTAGTGCTGCGGAAACAACTCGAAGGGTGAATGATGTGTATGGCGGTCGTGTTGCAAAAGAAAACACAGTTCGTTTTTGGTTCCAACGTTTTCGTTCTGGAAATTTTGACCTGCAGAACAAGCCCCGTGGACGGCCTGAGACTCAAGTTGATAATGAAGAGTTGAAGGCTATTGTGGAAGCGGATCCATCGCAAACCACGTCCGAGTTAGCTGCAGGCTGCGATGTTAGTGATAAAACTGTTTTAATTCACTTGAAGCAAATTGGGAAGATTAAAATGCTTGAAAGGTGGGTACCTCACGAATTGACTGAAGCAAACCGGCAAACGCGCGTCGACTGCTGCGTTACATTACTAAACCGGCACAATAATGAAGGTATTTTAAACCGAATCATTACCTGTGATGAAAAATGGGTTCTTTACGATAATCGGAAGCGCTCAGCGCAATGGTTGGATCCTGCCCAGCCAGCCAAATCCTGCCCCAAGCGAAAATTAACCCCAAAAAAGTTACTTGTAAGCGTTTGGTGGACTAGTGCCGGTATTGTTCATTACAGTTTTCTCAAATCTGGCCAGACTATTACGGCTGATGTCTATTGTCAGCAATTGCAAACCATGATGGAAAAGCTAGCGGCTAAACAACCTAGGCTGGTCAATCGCTCCACGCCACTGCTGCTTCACGACAACGCTAGACCACACACTGCGCAACAGACGGCTACTAAATTAGAAGAGCTTCAATTGGAAAGTCTAAGACATCCTCCGTACTCCCCGGACCTTGCTCCAACAGATTACCATTTTTTTCGAAATTTGGATAACTTCTTGCAAGGGAAAAAATTCAACTCCGATGGGGCAGTCCAAATCGCCTTCAAAGATTTTATTGATTCCCGTCCGACTGGTTTTTTTAGTAAAGGGATCAATGAACTACCTATAAGATGGCAAAAGTGCATAGAAAATAATGGTTCATACTTTGATTAATTAAATATATTATATTAAAAAATATTCGACTTTTTGTTCCTCCCATACAAAACGCCAATTTCATATGTAAGGACCTAATATATCAACAGTTCCAGCACTTTACATTTATGAAATGGCTGTTTCTGTAAAATCAACTTCAAATTTTCGAGCTAATACCGGGTGTCTCAAAAGAAAGTAGGTACATATTTGTTTAGCTTACTGCGTGAATGCACCGCTTCGGAGGGGTGGAGGGATATGTCAATCGGTAGCCTGGCTCTTGGGAATTTAGTCGCTATGGAGCGTTTCTCGAAAGCGGATCGCGCATTGTGCGTACGCAAATTTTATAAAAATGATAATTCTGCGACTGTAAAAAATAAAGTTAAATAAAATTCTTTTATTTCAGATAACATGATCCAAAAAATCAGAAATCTCTTATATTAAATGTTAGTATGTTGTATGTACGAAAGAATTGGTGAAATTTCTGCAATGTTCGAGGTTTTCGGTTCCAAAAGTAACCGTATGGGCTGCGATGTCATCACGAGGAATTATCAGCGCTTATTTTTTTGAAAATGAAAGGAGACGTGCATTTTGCCAAGCAATCATCAGAAATTTTAGTGTTAGATTGACAAAGTGTCGCGAACGTGAAACATTTGGACGGCATTATTTTTAAGAAATAAATTCTCAAAGTGTGCGTTTTATTAATTAATAAACATTTTTTTCGATAAACGGCTTGTTTCTTTTATATCTTATTTTAAATAATGCCCTATCTTTTAAGACACCCTGTATGATTTGATTTTGCAATTTGACAAACTTTTCAAAACATTTCTGAGTATTTTATATGTTTTCTTTGAACTCCTGGCTTTTGGAATTGTATTGTTTGTCACTATACAGTTCATGCCTACTTATTGTGTTTAGTGTTGCCCACTCACTCAAGTTACGTTTCTCTGTGACCTTGATCGCTTTGGGTGTGATTATTGAATTGAACGCATTGGTGAATTTATTAAAAAAAACTACAACACGACTCATTTGGGTTGTTATGTGAATAACTAGTTGATAGTATAGAATCCTAATGAAATTGTAACCGTTCAAATAGACTTGCGATCTGGTCACAGTTATGTATTTTATTTTCTGGTTACAATTATTATTTTTTAGGCTTCTTAGATTCCTTATTTAATCAGGGGCCTGGGAGTGGCTCTGCCAAGTCGAAGAGACGGCCGGCACCGGGAACCATTTCTCGAACCATCTCAAGACAGTAATCAATCAGCTATCGATATCTTTGCTACAAGTTAAACCTAGGGCTGAAATTTATTTATTTAAGGTACTCTACATAAGGTAGGTAGTTAATAGTTTGTAATCAATTTAGTTTAGTCATTGTATTCCATAGTCGAAGGTATGTAATAGAGTGGGTGACTTGGCTCCTGTCGTGATCTCAACACTAAGTAGGTAGGCAGTATTTACGGCGGAACTATTACGAGACGAGAAAGGCATCAATTTACATTTATGTATTTGTGCGGTTCCCATTTTTGTTAAACTTTCTATTACTATATCATCTAAGTATATCACAGGGATGATGATGATGATGCGCGTGCGCAGGCAGAAACTAGTTGTCTTTGAAGTAGGTACAGTATGTAGGTACGCGAGCGAAGTACAAGAACAAGCAGACAACAACTAGTAAAAAGAGAAAGTCATTATTTATTTATTCAAGCATCACTTACAGAACTACATATATATATTCCAAAACGTCTCACATCATCTAAGTTGTTGAGTGACTCCGTGTGACGAAATTATGGAGGGAGTGCGGTTCTATCGTAGCAAGGTCTACGATCGGACTGCACCCCATCCATAACTTCGTGTATCTAGGCTAGGCTATTCGGTCTACTCGGCTCGGAGCCACAGATTAGGTAATGTTACTTCGTCTGAGTCATGCGAGTGCGAGTCAGTGCGGCTCATCCTTGGTGTGCTTACATCACACACAGCTAGGAGATTGTGCTACTTCTTTATAACTTCCTTATTTCTTGTACTGATGTGATGGATGATACTTAGAAAAGTAGGAGGCGGTAGGTGCTTAGGTAACATGACATGACACACGTGTCGTGATCGTGGCCGCATGCAAGACGATGTCACCAATCTAAAATAAGCAGCAAGCTGCGGCGCCGCCGGGCCGGCAGGGCGGGCGGCGCGGCGCGGTGCATCGACCTGGGCGGCGGCGGCGGGGGGTGTTGCTTTGTTTGTGTTGTTCTTCAGTTTCCAAGGTAGCGCCGCCGCTCCCCCACCCCCCTCACCCCGCCCCGCCACTGCGCTCAATGAACGGGGCTAATCTTCTCTAACCAGAGCCCAGCACCTAGGCAGCGTATACACATATGTGTGTATGTTAATAGTAATACACCTAGGTAGCCTATTACTCGAAACAAAGCGGTTGAGAACGAAGGAGAGTAAGGAGCCTCTCTGTCTCACCCAGTAGTCCTGGTGTACTGGACGCGTCACCCGGACTCCAGCTGCAGCCACCTCTCTGTCGCTGATGCTGCGGGAAGATGCTCGCGAGTGAAACGCTTGCTTAAGCTTGCCGTAACGCGATCACCAGGCAAAGTAAGGGGTATAAGCAGTGTTGCACAAGATTTAACGGGAGATCTATTGATTTTGGCCATTGTCTCCCGATATCCCGATTTCGCAATCCTATCTACCGACTTTTTGCATTTTAAAAAAATGTAAAAATAAAAATGGATGTAATTCATAAATATAATGGAAATAATTATTCTAAATACGGCAACATATTCGCGGTATGCTAAAGCAAATTAATTAATTTATTTATGAAACAAAATCCACAGCCCTTAGGAACTTATCATTGACAAGCTTATTCACAAAACATGCGAATAAGCTTGTCAATGTTACGACCGACGCGACGGCGTGTGCGCGTTGCGACGCGGCCGCGGCGCGAGTCCGGCGGCGGCGCGGCGGCGGCGCGGCGCCGGCGCGGCGGCGTAGCACTGCCTTACCACACGGATCCGGCATAGCGCTGCTGTAGCACGCGCGTGGGTCCGGACAAAACACAAAAGAAACTCTGTCAAAATTTCCACTATCAATGTGATAAGAATAGAATATAATCACAGACAGTCAAATATTACAGGTATTAAATAGGGTATGTTTGAGTTAAAGACGAACGTTCGATTTACACCCGTTTTATTAATAATATAAAACACCATTTAGTTAGACTCACAAATTAAAGACTAATAATAGGGTTAGGGTTGCTCGCTATAGCATCAATGCAATACTACCAGTACCTAGTTATGGACTGGTGTGTGAATATTAATAAACCTTCCGACTTACATAATAATAATGATTTGGAAATGAAATTAAAAATGTCTTCTCCGCTTAAACTTAAAATATTCGTCCACGCTATAAAACAATGAGTCAGTCAGTCAGTCATCTGTTGAGTCTATTCTTAAACAATGTCATTGGCAAGTCCTTAAATTCCTTTAGTTTGGTTTTTCCTTTGGTTATTAAATATCTTATTTGCCATGCAAAACTAATTTCAGGCGAAAATTTTAGAATGTTGATTTGATAGCTATAGGTATACATTTAATACCATGTCTAGTATGCCCAGGTAGAACTTCTTCCTTAGTTTGTATACATTTAATACCATGTCTAGTATGCCCAGGTAGAACTTCTTCCTTAGTTTGTATACATTTAATACCATGTCTAGTATGCCCAGGTAGAACTTCTTCCTTAGTTTGTATACATTTAATACCATGTCTAGTATGCCCAGATAGAACTTCTTCCTTAGTTTGTATACATTTAATACCATGTCTAGTATGCCCAGATAGAACTTCTTCCTTAGTTTGTATACATTTAATACCATGTCTAGTATGCCCAGATAGAACTTCTTCCTTAGTTTGTATACATTTAATACCATGTCTAGTATGCCCAGGTAGAACTTCTTCCTTAGTTTGTATACATTTAATACCATGTCTAGTATGCCCAGATAGAACTTCTTCCTTAGTTTGTATACATTTAATACCATGTCTAGTATGCCCAGATAGAACTTCTTCCTTAGTTTGTATACATTTAATACCATGTCTAGTATGCCCAGATAGAACTTCTTCCTTAGTTTGTATACATTTAATACCATGTCTAGTATGCCCAGGTAGAACTTCTTCCTTAGTTTGTATACATTTAATACCATGTCTAGTATGCCCAGATAGAACTTCTTCCTTAGTTTGTATACATTTAATACCATGTCTAGTATGCCCAGATAGAACTTCTTCCTTAGTTTGTATACATTTAATACCATGTCTAGTATGCCCAGGTAGAACTTCTTCCTTAGTTTGTATACATTTAATACCATGTCTAGTATGCCCAGATAGAACTTCTTCCTTAGTTTGTATACATTTAATACCATGTCTAGTATGCCCAGATAGAACTTCTTCCTTAGTTTGTATACATTTAATACCATGTCTAGTATGCCCAGATAGAACTTCTTCCTTAGTTTGTATACATTTAATACCATGTCTAGTATGCCCAGGTAGAACTTCTTCCTTAGTTTGTATACATTTAATACCATGTCTAGTATGCCCAGATAGAACTTCTTCCTTAGTTTGTATACATTTAATACCATGTCTAGTATGCCCAGATAGAACTTCTTCCTTAGTTTGTATACATTTAATACCATGTCTAGTATGCCCAGATAGAACTTCTTCCTTAGTTTGTATACATTTAATACCATGTCTAGTATGCCCAGATAGAACTTCTTCCTTAGTTTGTATACATTTAATACCATGTCTAGTATGCCCAGGTAGAACTTCTTCCTTAGTTTGTATACATTTAATACCATGTCTAGTATGCCCAGATAGAACTTCTTCCTTAGTTTGTATACATTTAATACCATGTCTAGTATGCCCAGATAGAACTTCTTCCTTAGTTTGTATACATTTAATACCATGTCTAGTATGCCCAGATAGAACTTCTTCCTTAGTTTGTATACATTTAATACCATGTCTAGTATGCCCAGATAGAACTTCTTCCTTAGTTTGTATACATTTAATACCATGTCTAGTATGCCCAGATAGAACTTCTTCCTTAGTTTGTATACATTTAATACCATGTCTAGTATGCCCAGATAGAACTTCTTCCTTAGTTTGTATACATTTAATACCATGTCTAGTATGCCCAGATAGAACTTCTTCCTTAGTTTGTATACATTTAATACCATGTCTAGTATGCCCAGATAGAACTTCTTCCTTAGTTTGTATACATTTAATACCATGTCTAGTATGCCCAGATAGAACTTCTTCCTTAGTTTGTATACATTTAATACCATGTCTAGTATGCCCAGATAGAACTTCTTCCTTAGTTTGTATACATTTAATACCATGTCTAGTATGCCCAGATAGAACTTCTTCCTTAGTTTGTATACATTTAATACCATGTCTAGTATGCCCAGATAGAACTTCTTCCTTAGTTTGTATACATTTAATACCATGTCTAGTATGCCCAGATAGAACTTCTTCCTTAGTTTGTATACATTTAATACCATGTCTAGTATGCCCAGATAGAACTTCTTCCTTAGTTTGTATACATTTAATACCATGTCTAGTATGCCCAGATAGAACTTCTTCCTTAGTTTGTATACATTTAATACCATGTCTAGTATGCCCAGATAGAACTTCTTCCTTAGTTTGTATACATTTAATACCATGTCTAGTATGCCCAGATAGAACTTCTTCCTTAGTTTGTATACATTTAATACCATGTCTAGTATGCCCAGATAGAACTTCTTCCTTAGTTTGTATACATTTAATACCATGTCTAGTATGCCCAGATAGAACTTCTTCCTTAGTTTGTATACATTTAATACCATGTCTAGTATGCCCAGATAGAACTTCTTCCTTAGTTTGTATACATTTAATACCATGTCTAGTATGCCCAGATAGAACTTCTTCCTTAGTTTGTATACATTTAATACCATGTCTAGTATGCCCAGATAGAACTTCTTCCTTAGTTTGTATACATTTAATACCATGTCTAGTATGCCCAGATAGAACTTCTTCCTTAGTTTGTATACATTTAATACCATGTCTAGTATGCCCAGATAGAACTTCTTCCTTAGTTTGTATACATTTAATACCATGTCTAGTATGCCCAGATAGAACTTCTTCCTTAGTTTGTATACATTTAATACCATGTCTAGTATGCCCAGATAGAACTTCTTCCTTAGTTTGTATACATTTAATACCATGTCTAGTATGCCCAGATAGAACTTCTTCCTTAGTTTGTATACATTTAATACCATGTCTAGTATGCCCAGATAGAACTTCTTCCTTAGTTTGTATACATTTAATACCATGTCTAGTATGCCCAGATAGAACTTCTTCCTTAGTTTGTATACATTTAATACCATGTCTAGTATGCCCAGATAGAACTTCTTCCTTAGTTTGTATACATTTAATACCATGTCTAGTATGCCCAGATAGAACTTCTTCCTTAGTTTGTATACATTTAATACCATGTCTAGTATGCCCAGATAGAACTTCTTCCTTAGTTTGTATACATTTAATACCATGTCTAGTATGCCCAGATAGAACTTCTTCCTTAGTTTGTATACATTTAATACCATGTCTAGTATGCCCAGATAGAACTTCTTCCTTAGTTTGTATACATTTAATACCATGTCTAGTATGCCCAGATAGAACTTCTTCCTTAGTTTGTATACATTTAATACCATGTCTAGTATGCCCAGATAGAACTTCTTCCTTAGTTTGTATACATTTAATACCATGTCTAGTATGCCCAGATAGAACTTCTTCCTTAGTTTGTATACATTTAATACCATGTCTAGTATGCCCAGATAGAACTTCTTCCTTAGTTTGTATACATTTAATACCATGTCTAGTATGCCCAGATAGAACTTCTTCCTTAGTTTGTATACATTTAATACCATGTCTAGTATGCCCAGATAGAACTTCTTCCTTAGTTTGTATACATTTAATACCATGTC
Source organism: Eupithecia inturbata (assembly GCA_963662085.1). NCBI lineage: Eukaryota > Metazoa > Arthropoda > Insecta > Lepidoptera > Geometridae > Eupithecia > Eupithecia inturbata. The sequence continues at coordinate 133,283 of OY759196.1, read as the reverse complement.
TAGTATGCCCAGATAGAACTTCTTCCTTAGTTTGTATACATTTAATACCATGTCTAGTATGCCCAGATAGAACTTCTTCCTTAGTTTGTATACATTTAATACCATGTCTAGTATGCCCAGATAGAACTTCTTCCTTAGTTTGTATACATTTAATACCATGTCTAGTATGCCCAGATAGAACTTCTTCCTTAGTTTGTATACATTTAATACCATGTCTAGTATGCCCAGATAGAACTTCTTCCTTAGTTTGTATACATTTAATACCATGTCTAGTATGCCCAGATAGAACTTCTTCCTTAGTTTGTATACATTTAATACCATGTCTAGTATGCCCAGATAGAACTTCTTCCTTAGTTTGTATACATTTAATACCATGTCTAGTATGCCCAGATAGAACTTCTTCCTTAGTTTGTATACATTTAATACCATGTCTAGTATGCCCAGATAGAACTTCTTCCTTAGTTTGTATACATTTAATACCATGTCTAGTATGCCCAGATAGAACTTCTTCCTTAGTTTGTATACATTTAATACCATGTCTAGTATGCCCAGATAGAACTTCTTCCTTAGTTTGTATACATTTAATACCATGTCTAGTATGCCCAGATAGAACTTCTTCCTTAGTTTGTATACATTTAATACCATGTCTAGTATGCCCAGATAGAACTTCTTCCTTAGTTTGTATACATTTAATACCATGTCTAGTATGCCCAGATAGAACTTCTTCCTTAGTTTGTATACATTTAATACCATGTCTAGTATGCCCAGATAGAACTTCTTCCTTAGTTTGGAAATAATGTTGGGGGTATTGTCTAATGAATATTCAGATTTTTTTAATGTAACATGGCAAGGGAAGGCCTTTAGGTTTTTCAAACAGTCGTTTACAGCTATCAAGAAACCCCTCGCTCCACAAACCGCAACGCCTTTTGTTTTCCAACGATCACTATTTCGTTTGTTTTCTTTTCTGGAAATTAATTGCAGGGAAACATAGGTTATAGAAAATAGATAGAGTAGTGTGAAAACTATCAAAGGACTCATTGAGGGTTGTAGTTTCGTAATTTCTAGAAAAAGAGATCTCAGATAAGCATTCAAGAAATTAAGTAATACTATTTTTCAAAAATATTCCTATATAACTTTGAGGCGTCCTGTATAAGCATATAACTTTAATATCATAGTGAACAATCACACTTGCACAACACTCGAAATGGAGAGAGCAACCTAATCTAACATAAACTCGCTGTGCCCACAACTAGACTACACAAAATCAATGTATCTTATAAAGGGCAATGTATACGCTTCTACAACAAAACTCCTAGTGAGTTGCAAAAATTATCAGTAAATAAATTCAAACAAATTGTCAAAACCTTCTTGTGTAAAAAGGCTTACTATAAAATATCAGATTATCTAGTCAGTCTTATCTATGTCTTATCTAGAGGATAAAAAAGCTTGGGACGGGATTTGCTCCAACTCGAAAAATAACAACTAACCGGCTAAAGGTTTCTTCGTCGCTTCTTTACTGTAGTCTACATACCGAAGCGACTGAAATCAAAAATATCACTTTATTTCCGTGTCAGTGTTTAATTATTAAGAATTTGACCTTTTCTAAGTGTACATTTATTGTATTTATGGAAATAAAGAGTTTTTGACTTTGACTTTGACTCAACCTGTTTATTACTCTAAAGGTCTTATACTCTAGGTTTTTGTGAACCAAAATGGATGTGGCACAAGATGTTGCGTAGAGTTTGAGGAGGGGATGAAAGTCAAAATGTGTACTTACTCGTAGTTGTGATTCATTAACGCGTCGTCCGATTTTATTCATTCTTTTTTTTTTGTTAAAACAGTGTTGCAAGATCTAATTTGACTATATCAGTAGAAAGTCGAGTAGAAAATCAGTTGATTGAAGAAGTATCAGTATATTTTGAAAAAATCTGTTTTTAGGTAAGTTTCTAGATCTATGATCTATTTATTTTTCCAAGACGCTGGGTGCGTCTTGGAAAAATAAATATGTTAGGTACTGGATTCGAAGGTATCACGTCCAGGTTAGTCGAGAACCGTCTGTCTGCCACGCCTGGACGCGCTGGGCTCAAACAGCAGAGTCGTCCTAATGTGAGTACCGAGACACGCGGGAATCAACGGCAATGAGTGTGTCGACGATCTCGCGCGTTCCGGGGCCAAGGGGACTCAGCTGGACCCCGAGCCGTTCTGCGGCATACCGAAAAACTTGGCTCACAGATCCCTCTTGGGCCTGCTACGAGGTATCGTCCAAGCTCTGGAAGAGTTCCTCGGGCATGAGTCACTCAAAGTCATTGATACAAGCCTTCGATAAACGGTACACCAGCCGAATCCTTGCGCTAAGCAGAAGCAACCTTCACATCTTGACAAGACATGACTTAACAAGCACATGTTCAAACTGGGGCTAAGCAACACATAATCCTGCAGATTCTGCGAGGAGGCGGAGGAAGCGCCTCTCCACCTGCTAGGAGAGTGCGGAGCACTGATGCAAAAACATAGCATCCATTTAGGTTAGCTCCTGCACAGCCGAGACGAGTTAAGAGACATCACGCCGAAGAAAATCCTACAGTTCCTAGCAGCTGCAAGTTTAGTGGCGAACTATGAACGCCGCAGCTTCAAGGCTGAACACATAAAGTGGCAATCACAATAGGCCTGTCATGGCCGCAGTGACACAAAAGCCACCTAAAGCAAAAAAAAAAAGAGTAGATATACCTACCGGCGACCCAATACCTATTTCAGGCAAAGTAAATAAATAAATAAGTAAAATGTACAAATTGTCCATGCGATCTTCATGAAGCTGATGTTTAGTGGTTCCATTCAGCTGGTCCAGTTGACTGTACCACCGACAAATTTCATTTTCCCGTTAACTGTGCCACCGAAGTTTTTTCATTTAGATTTTTTTTTACCTTAATTTAGATACAATCAATTGTCCCTACTTACAGTTGAAATAACAGCTGCGATGGTCCAGTCAACTGGACGAGGGAACCCATTCTGCTATACAATTGCTTTACTATGACAAGATTGAAACTATTAATTTATCTCTCCGTGCAAATAGCACCGCACGCACTATCTGGAGTTTCATAAATCTAAGGATTCTACGTGACGATTCAACGACGATACTACTGTCATAGTGGAGCGTCATATATTCTACTAAACTAATGTTTAGCAGAATAGGGCCCCAGCTGAACGGAACCAAGGAACCGCGAAACCGATCATATTTTGTTGTGTAGGTGTTTCGCAGTTTGTGACACTTCTTGATTGACACAGGCCGAGTCGGAGCAACCAGTCGGATAGATAGAGAATGGGATGGGAACGAGAACTTGCAAGGTTTCATCGTCAAATTGTATGATTTTCGTTTGTTGCTTGAAATAATTATCACTTGTTAATTTTAGTTCGTTTCCCTCGACTACAATAATCATAAAACAAATTTTAGAAAACTTTTTTTTTATGTAGTTTTTCTTCCGATGTACATATGTTTGGGAGCTCTAATTTGTAAATTCAATTGAATAAAGACCATCAAAACATTTTCTTTCTTGTTACTTATATCCTATTCTTTAATAATAATAATACAATACATTTTCGTTACATGCATTAAAGGTATGAAAAGAAAGAAAATAACTGAACCAAACTCGATAATCGACCAAAAAGGCTTCGAAACAAACCCCAATATCTCTACATCATTTTGACATAATATTTATACCAAAATAATTATCAACATTTGCTTGAACTACTAAATGAAGTCTATTTTTTAAATCACTGCTATTTTTTTTCCGATTTTCTGAAACTGATTTTGTTAATTGTTTTTGAGCAACAAAGTCACCGTTTTTGGTTTTCACTACGTGAAAACGTTACTGATTCTGATTCTGAGCGTTTCCTCTAATAATAGTTCTATGAAATTGCCGTTCTAGTTTGGTCCAAAGTTTGGTCGACAATGACGAATTAAAGGCGATTGTGTAAGCTGATGATACTCAGTCAACGGCTGAATTAGCAGCAGCTTTCGACGTTAGCATCAAAACCTATATTGGTCCATTTGCGTCAAATTGGCAATGTAAACAAAATTTACAAATGTGTTCCCCACGAACTCATTGATCGCCAGCGCGAAGTACGAGTACGTGTCGAGACGTGCCTTGCACTGCTCAACAGGCACACAAACGAACGAATTTTGAAACGCATTGTTACCTGCGACGGAAAATAGATTCTGTTAGACAATCGCAAGCGCCCAGCAAGTTGGTTGGATCCTAGTACAGCACCTAAACAATGCCCTAAACGAAAACTTACCTTACCAGAAAAGTGATGGTCACTGTTTGGTGGTCTAGCGCCGGTGTGATTCATCACAGCATCAGGATGAGCATTACTGCAGATGTGTACTGTGAACAACTGAAGACAATGATGGAGAAGCTCGCACGTCTCCAACCAGCTTTGGTCAATCGCTCGTCCCCACTGCTCCTGCACGACAACACGCGACCTCATACTGCACAACAAACGGTCTCCAAGATACAAGACCTGGGGTTGGAGGCCCTCTGTCAGCCGCCATACTCACCAGCCCTTGCGCCTACAGACTTCTTCTTTTTCCACAATTTGGATAACTTTTTGGCAGGAAAAAAATTCAATACCCACGGGGCAGTGATGCCTTCTCCAGCTCCGTTTCAGTCCAGTCCAGCTGACTTCTTTAAGAAAGGCATCAATAAACTACCACTGCGTTGGCAAAGATGCATCAATTGCATGGGTTGTTACTTTGATTAATTTAAATAAAAAATATAGAAAAAAAATGGTTAACTTATTTAATAAAAAAATGCAATTTCATAGGTAAAGACCTAATAATAAGACATGCTCCTACACACACAGTCAAGATCCCGTCCTTATATTGTTTAATGTAGCCCCATTGTATCCATAGTTTGTGTTTGTGCAGGAGCGGGGTCCGGCGGCGCTGCGGCCAGGGGTCGGTGTGGGACGCGCGGGGGCTGCGGCTCCCCGGCGCCGGCACTGCAGCGCGCGCTCACCACCATCCGCGACGCCTGGGCCGAGCCCGCCTCGCTGAGGCAACGTTGGTAACTACCCACACATAACTACCTACATACTAACTGCGGCAAGGAGTCGGTGTGCGACGCGCACGGGCTCCGGCTCCCCGGCGGCGGCACCGGCGCACTGCAGCGTGTGCTCGCCACCATCCGCAAACGGTTGTCAAATGGCAACATCAAAAAGAAAATTGTGAAAATCCGCCAAGATGTTGCACATGGTTCAGGTGGACCCTAGCGCCCCATATACCCCATGACACACGTTCTACCTAAAATCCTGTATAGTCCCGTTCAAAGAGACATTGTTGAGACATTTAACGCCTTTTAGCGGCCGTGGTAACCTTCATCGTGAAGCCCGGCAGGTCGTGCAGCGGGCAAGCTACGTACGTACTTGTTCAAAGTCAAAGTCAAAAACTCTTTATTTCCATATAAACAAATTCTTAATAATTAAACACTGACACTGAAATAAAGTGATATTTTTGATTTCAGTTGTTTCAGTTTGTAGACTAAAGTAAAGAAGCGACGAAGAAACCTTTAGCCTGTTAGTTAGTTGTTATTTTTCGAGTTGGAGCAAATCCCGTCCCAAGCTTTTTTATCCTTTAGATAATCTGATAATCGGGGACAATCACCCGGGTAACCCTCCAGCGTTCTGGAAAATACGACCCTTTCAGGCATTGCATTGGTTAAATACACACATCAACATCGTCTAGGGATATTTAATATTTTCTCAATTTACTCAAAATTTGTTATAAATAACATGCAACATGTATATATTTTTGAAAAGCCCGTTTAGTAGACTAGACCTTCGAATACAATCGAAATATTTTTATTGTGTAAATAAAATTTTATTCAATAAAAAACAAAATATGAAAAAAATTTACATTTAGGATGTTGTGTTTTTAAAAAAAAAATGCAAAATTATGCGAAATTTCCTGTTTTTTGCAATTATACGAAAAATCAGTAGTCAGTAAAACCACCCATGACGTTACAAACGGTCCTGCAACGGGTTTTCATGCTTTGAATCAAGTTATCAAAGTCTTGCTGCGGGATATTGTCTCAGGTCCTGCTAAGATGCAAAAAAAGATGCTCTTCAGTCGCGATGTTTGCAGGAAAATGGTTCATAGCCCTTCTTTGGAGCATGTCTCATGCATGCTCTATGGGGTTTAGGTCTGGCGATTGCGCAGTCCAGTTTAAGACCGACACGTCGTGCTCCTGCAGCCAGCTGGTCACCAGTCGCGCTGTGTGCGGACGGGCATTGTCGTGCATGAGCGTGAATTCTTGGCCCATTTGTAGTCGATGGGGGTAGACTATTGGTACCAGCACCTGGTTACGGTATTTTTCAGCGGTCATGGTGTTTCTGATCCAAACGAGATCTGTTCTTCCACCAATACGTATTCCCGCCCAAACCATAACTGTCCCACCGCGGTATGGATGGACTTCCTGAGGGTGTTGCAGACGGCTCTCACGACCAGGAACTCGCCATACACGTACTCTTCTTGAATCGGGATGGAAACCGAATCGGGACTCATCGGTAAACAGCACCGCAGACCACTGGTTCTCTTCCCAGAGCAAATGTTCACGAGCCCACTCTAATCTTTGTCCACGATTTCCTCGGCGTAGTGCTGGAGTACGAAGCGGTCTGCGAGCATGAAGGTTGGCTTAATGCAGTCTTCTCCTCACAGTTTGGTCACTCACCAGCAACTGGTGCTCTGACTGGAGCATTTGAACCAACTGCATTGCCGTAACATTTGGTTGTCTTCTAGCGGAAACTTGCGAAAATCGGTATTGTCGCTGGGTGGTTATGCGCTTCCTGCCTGGGTGTCTTTCAGCCACTTCACCGGTAGCACGATAACGTGACCATAACCTTGAGAGCACGTTTTGTTTTGTTCCAATCTCCTCAGCAACACTCAGCTGAGTAGCCCCAGCTTGGAGCATACCTATTGCCCTTAACATTTTATCTCTAGTTAAATGGCGCCGCCGCATGATGCATTTAGTAGTATAAAATCGAAATTAATTGATAACGTGTTTTAAAACTTCAATTTGACACAAAAAATTACCATAAACTATGGAAGATAAATTGTAACTTTCGACCTTCGCTATAGCAATGCCGCGCAAATGTTTTGTTTTTTCTTCATTTCTTCAAATTCAAATTTGGAATCATTCAAAAAGGCCTTAAAAATAAGGTTTCTTCAAAAGATTTTAAAACCGGCCAGTATTTTTAGAGTTCAAGAACTTTATACAAAATATCCCTAGACGATGTTGATGTGTGTATGTGACCTAGTGGCTCCGCGAGAACTCTGCTACAATCCCTCATTACAAACACGGGAATCCCGTCTGAGCCTGCGGACTTTTTCGATTTAAGTCATGTGAGTGCCAACCGTACCTCTGCCTCCGTGAGCCGCGGCACGTGAACGCGCGCGCTGCCGGCGCGGCTCGAAGCCTCAGCCTGTCGCACGTCCAGGGCCGCTGCTGCGGTGCCATAAACCGAAAGAAAATACCTAGCGAATTCCTTTGCACATTCTGCCTCCGGAAGTGTATTACCATCTTTAGTAATTTTCTTTCGGTCCACCGCACCCCATTTAGTACGGTTCCTCTGGGAGAGAGGATAAAAGTACAATTCTTTGGCCAAGCTGGTCCAGTTGATTGTACGACCGACCAATTTACTTTTATCTTACTAGGTACGTACAGTTAACTTTACCACTAAAGTTTTTTCATTCAGTTCTTTTTACAGTGGTTTACAATCAACAGTTGATTGTAAACCCTGGACCAGGGGCCCATTTCTGCTATAAAATTGATTCACTATGACTTCGTAGAATCGTCACGTTGAATCCTTAGATTTATGGAACTCCAGATAGTGCGTGTGGTGCTATTTGCACGGGGAGAGAAATTAATAGTTTCGAACTTGATACTTCTACTTTAGATGAAAGAAATGATGATGAATCTGTATTCATCATCATTTCTTTCATCTAAAGTAGAATACCAAAACTTGTCATTCTGTGACGATACCACTGTCATAGTGAAGCGCTTAGTTTAGCGCTTAGTTTAGGGCCCCAGCTGAACGGCACCACGAGTAAGAAGCGAAACCGATCATATTTTGTTTTCGCAGTTTATGACACTTCTTGACACTGACACAGGCCGAGTCGTAGCAAAAAGTCGTGTAGATAAAGAATGGGATTGAAGATGACAGCATGCTATCCCGCGTAGACCGTACACGATCTATACACAATCTAGGTACCTTAATACAGGTACTTAAATTAAAAGTGTAACAGGTCCAATTCTGCGCATTGTAGTTTTTTTTGCACAGCGTTTCTTAACTGTGGTCAAATGTGAATAGTACCTAATTAGTCATTTATTTATAATTGAGAAGCGGAATAAGCGAGCATAGTCGCAAAGTATTGCTCGGTAGATTAAGGATGTTATGAGAGCAAGCGGAATCGACGTTGCAACTTTCAGCGCTTTCCAAGAGATGTGAACGTCGAGCGCACACGCTGCTGGCCTTTCCATCGAGGATGCTCGCTTATTCCGCTTCTCAATTATAAATAAATGACTAATTTCACTTGTTATGTTCCTCGTGCGTGGCAGACATTATAATCTAGTAAACATTTCACTGCCAGATGTTACGTTTTTTAGTAAAATATGGTAGGTACGAGTATATTCATGGTTTGTTGCTTGCGACCTGCTGCAGAGGTTTTTAATAATGCTGGTAAATTTATTTCTAACAATTGGAGAAAGCTAGTTTTTTCGTTAATTTGTCTAAAAGTAAATCGATATTAGGAAACGAATCATTGATGAAATCTAGAAGGGTTCGGTGGTCCCACACTAACCTGTACCTAGTGAAACACTTGTGGTTTTCTAGTGACCTGCCTACGCTGGAGAGTGGCTTGGCCCAAAGAAAACACGAAGAAAATGCTTACAATATATATTAAAGGAATTTAGCAGTGGGTCTGCGTTCGTTGTCTCCGAAATACGTTAGGTTCTTGGAATGAATGCCACTGGCCTTAGCTGGAGAGAGGTCCGACGCGGTAGGGCGACTAGTGGATCCAGATGAGAAGGCCGGCGGCAAGAGAAGTGCAGCGGTTAATGTTCCGTGGTACCGTTAAGGTTCTTCCCGGTGGTACCGTTACGGTTCTTCCCGGTGGTACCGTTGAGCAATCGCCGGAGAATGGCGGCTTCGGTTGTGTAGGGATAACCCCCAGGATGGAACCCTGGAATCCACGTCCAGACACTTTAGAAGTTGTCCGGTTTTGTAATATGACTGCCGCATCCTCAACTCATAGCGTAAGCGCAATGGCAAAAAGCATTTGCAGTAATCGATGATGAGGCAGTCATACAAATGAAATACTAAAGCTAAAACAATGGAAATGAAATAACGGTTTACCTACCTCACTAAATCGGTTCGATTGTGAGATAGGTATCCGAGTCAAGGAATTAATTACATGGGCGGAAAATCAATAAAAGATGTTAGAGTGATAGGTACGTAATGCGTAGATGTGATTTGTATAAAACAATTTACAATGAATAAAGAATGAAGGAAATGAAATGACAGTGAAATTCGCTAAAAGGCGGCAAGAGGTATTTGTACCATGAATGATAATTAATATAAGAAGGCGATGTGTAAGAAGCAAGCTAGATAGATGAACGTAAATTAATTTAATATCAGTTATGGTACATTAACGGTTAGATAGGTCATTGACCGTTACTTCGACTTACCAAGCCCACAACTTATTGCACTAAATACACACTATATAACAATAATGCAACACTCACCCGATATGGGGTTCACTATTTATAACAATTTAACTTTGAATTCTTTAATATTTAAGCAATTAACAATTAAAGGTGTTGAAAATTTGTAGTCCGCAAGTCAAGGAAAGGTCACCTCTGACTCAGTCAAAGACAAGCCCGCAGCGCATAGACGCACTGTTGCCAACTTATCGCGGAGGACGCGGTGCGCGGCGCGAAAGTTCAATTTAAAGCAGCGCGAACGGAATCGTTACATACCCCCCTTTTTAGGTTAGGATTTTTCCTGAGTAAAATCCAAAGCTAAGAACACTAGGTCAGTTTAAAATCCTTGACATGCCATGACCCTAAATTGTGTCCGGACATATCCTCAAGTTCATACACCAGTTTGGACTTCTTTGCTTTAATGCGACACTTAATGAATTTTGGGGCTAATTTCTTTGAGAACCTTTTATCCTTGTCGCTGAGATAGAATGTTCGCTTCCATACTATGTCACCTACCTCAAATTCAACTTTCTTACGTCGAAGGTTATAATGAGTGCTGTTCCGGGAGTGAGACTTTATGAGGGATAGTTGTACTTTATCAAATATTTTCTGGAGAGTCCCCAAGTTTTCAGCGTAAGAGTCGCGTGGTGAAAATACTATATCGTTACCTAAGTCAGAATCAAGGTAGTGAGATCCACAACTAACTAATTCACGCCCGAAAACAAGAAATGCGGGAGTAAAGCCTGTGACTTCGTTAACAGCGCTGTTTAAAGCGAATTGAATTTTTGGAACGTTGATATCCCAAGATCGATGGTCGTTCTCAATAAAAGTAGAGATAGAAGTCACAATAGTTTTGTTGTAACGTTCGACGGTGTTCACCTGAGGGGTGTATAGTGGTGTATAGTGAATGTTAGGTATTTTGTAGTTAGCTAGTAAATTCCGCATAGTATTGCTAGTAAATTGCCTACCATTGTCCATAAGTAGTGTGCTCGGAATACCGTGCACCAAGAATATTTGTTCTTCTAGAATTCGAGCAATGATCTCCGCAGTTGCTCGCCGTATAGGAAAAAGCATACAGTATTTGGAGAAACAACAAGTAACTACTAACAAGAACGTATTTTGCTTCGTAGAGACAGGCAAGGGCCCTACCAAATCCATACTTAACATCTGGAATGGGCGATCACATTCTTTAGGCCGACCCATTGTTCCAAGCGTGGGCTGTGTTGAGTGTTTATGAGACAGGCAACTATCGCAATTAGATACAAAATTTACCACATCTTTATGCATGTTTGGCCAAAAGTATCTTAAACTTACACGTTTATGAGTCTTAAAGATGCCAAAATGGCCTGATGTTGGTTCCGAATGATTTTTATAAATGACATCTTGACGTGCTTCCATTGGTATTACCTCTTTCCATTCGAATTCCCTAGTTAGAGGATTCAAGGACTTCATGTACCTAAATAACCTACCGTTTTCCAAACGATAGTTCAAAAATGACGTGGGAGATTTTCGACAACCATCAAGTATATTTAAATACCAAGGGTCGTTGGTTGTTATAGAAGAAGGTGTAGTGGAGTCAATGGCAGCAACAGGAACCGCACGAGACAGACTATCGGGAACAACATTTTCGGAACCTTTTCTATGTTTGATGTCGAAGTTATAGGCTGATAGGCGTACGCCCCATCTAGCTAACCTTCCAGTCGGGTTATTTAGATTGAGGAACCACTTCAGAGAAGAATGGTCTGTGAATACAGTAAATGACTGACCATTTTCGAGATAGCAACGCCAATGCTCAATAGCGGAAAGGACGGCGAGTGCTTCACGTTCCGTTGCGCTGTAATTACGCTCCTGCTGTGACAGTGACTTACTCATATAAGCGATGACTCTTTCCGTTCCATCCAACGTTTGAGTGAGTACGGCTCCAATGCCATAGTCACTCGCATCGGTGTGTACTTCAAAGGGCTTGGAGTAATCTGGACATGATAAAATGGGAGCAGATACGAGATGAAATTTTAGTTTTTTGAAAGCGTCATCTGCTTCAGGGGACCAATCAAATGGAGGTGAATCTTTCTTTTGAGAAGTGAGTTTATTCAAAGGGGAAGCCAAAGAACTAAAGTTTGGGATAAACCTACGATACCAAGAGGCTGTTCCCAGAAATCTTCTGACCTCTTTACGATTCGTTGGAGCTGGGTAGTTCAGAATTGATTCAACCTTTTCAGGGTCTGGTTGCAGCCCACTAGAGTCAACAATATACCCCAAATACTTTAATTGCTTTCTAAAAAATTGACTTTTCTTAGAGTTGATCGTTAGATTAGCCATCTTCAGTTTTTGCAAGACATGTTTAAGCAAGGACATGTGTTGTTCGAAACTGTTTGAAACAACGATGACATCATCGACAAAGACAAATACTCTATGCTCGAATTCAGGCCCGTAAAATAAGGCATCTACTAGCCTCTGTTGAGTAGCGGGAGCATTAGTTAGGCCAAACGGCATAGATTTGAATTGGAAGGTTCCCCGAGAAGGAATATAAAAAGCAGTTTTTTTCCTATCATTTTCTTGAATTAAGATCTGCCAAAAACTTTTAGACAAATCTATGCTAGAAAGATATTTAGCATCACGCAGATTGTCCAGTATCTCTGATATGTAAGGGAGACTATACGCGTCTTTTTTAGTGATAGAGTTGAGTTTACGGCTATCTAAACAAAACCGTAACTCGCCGTTCTTTTTCGGTGTAAGAATGACCGGAGACGACCAAGGGCTTTCGCATGGCTCGACGACGTCTTCTTTAAGCATCTCATCCAGCTGCTCGACTAAGATACGCTGTTTTTCTGGTGACATTCTGTAGTAACGTTGTCGAATAGGAGGGGTGTCACCTGTGTCGATGACGTGCGTGATTAAATGAGTGCGACCTAGGCCTTGTTTCTCATAAGAGATGTCATGGAAGTGAGACATCATCTGATCGGCTACAGCCTTTTCTTCAACCGATAGATGCTCGTACGAACAGAGATTATGGATTTCACTAGGAACTACATCAGTGACAGCAAGGACAGTATCAGAGTCTTTATAATATGCGATACGATCTAGGTACTTAGGGAAAAGACCGAAAGTCCTCCAAAAGTCCATACCTAATATAAGTGAGTGCTTGATACCAGGTACCACAAAAAACTTTAGAATGTGAGTTTGGTCTTGAAAACCAACAGAAAGATTTAGAACTCCAATAGACTTAAGTTTATTGCCACCTGCAGCAATGAAGTTAATATTTTCTACCGGTTCTAGTTTGAACCCGGAGTCTAACAGATACTCGTGACTTCCGTTACCTAAGATAGTGGTAGAAGAGCCGGAGTCGAGGAGACCAATCAATTGCTTGTTGTTCAGATTAACTGCAACGTAAGGTCGAGATCTATCAACTACAGAGTTAGCCCGGATTGAAGAGACAGCATTGTAAGTAGAGAAAGAAGAGATGAATTTTAGCCAATTCTTCCATTCGGAAGGATCAACATTTTTATGCTGTACCCTACAATCCTGCCCAATTAGTTTTTTTGATCCTCTTTATCAGGTTCAGTGGAACTTTTTTTGTTGCAATCGGGGCAATCTGCAATACGAAAACCTTTCTTTCCGCATCTAAAACAAATTAGAAAGCGTTCCTTTTTGCAATACCTTAATGAGTGATCAGTAGTTCTGCACCTTGGACAGTATTTAGATACGCCTGATTTGGACGCTAAAGCTGCTACTGTTTCCTCTTTCTGTATGGAGGAGACACCTGAGTTTTTAGTGTTTGTAATTGATTCGCTTTTACCCATATATGCGAACTCCGGAGCGATAGTGCTTGCAGACGCCTTTGGTGGTTCGTGAAAATGGGCAAACCGCGCTTGTACGTTTTCGAAACTGCGACATACTGATTTGAGAGTCTCGATAGTCCTAATATCCGGAAAGGCGGACAGTGTACTGGCATAACATGGCCTGATGTTGTGGAGCAAAATCTCTAATTTTTCATCCTCGGATAGAGGTTTACTCAACCGGGAGAACATGCCATGCATTATGGAAAGATAAATGGTTATGTTTTCCGTCTCACCTTGAGTTCGAGTTCGAATTTCAGCAGCAAGCCTGTAGTCATAGTCACTGCTGCTGAAGTCTTCAATTAAAAGCTTACACAATTCTTCCCACGTCTGGGCCCTACTTCTATTGCAGCGATACCAATGTAAAGCATCATTAGTGAAAATCTCGTAGCCCAAGGATAAAATTTTCTCATAAGAAATACCCCTAGATAGAACAAATTCTTCTACCCTTAAGATGAAAGAGCGCACACAAGTTTTACCCGTAAATTTTAGTTTACTAATGTCCGCAGCAGTATTTCGCTCACATGTCACGGAAAGAACAGGTGCGATTTGTTCAGAGGTCGCACTCAGGTTTGTAGGTCTAGGTTGGGGATTAAGTGGCTTTAGTGCAGATAATTCCTTGTAGAGGGTTTCAAAAGTGGAACGGCATGACTGATACCCACCGGCAATCGACTCGATGCTACTTAATCTATTAATCCTATGGTAAAGGTGGTGGAGTAACGTTTCCGTTCGTGAAAAAAGATTTTTATCAAATTTTTGCTTAAGTGTAGTTAAGTTGCCTTGCGCTTTTACTTGGACGTCATGGATTCCCATTAAATCCTTATCAGGTTCGAGGTAGGACTCAAGAATGTCCTCTGATGGCGAATCTTGTGCAAGTTGGATAATCTGTTTACGTAATTCCTGGACAGATCCACTATTGCCTCCGCGCAGCTCAACTTCATACTCTAATTCAGGCTTTTGTAGGGATAAAAACTTAATGGAAAACGCCATATTGAGTGTGTGTTGCAGTAAAGTTTAAAAACTACAATGATTGTAAGCAAGAACTTAATATTTAAATAGTCGGACCTAAATGTGATATTCAACTAAAACAAAACACTTATTATTATTAAAAATTAAAACAGCTTGACTAATAAAACTACCACATATAGGTAAGACATATGTAGCATAAATCAAACTTAGGACTAAGATTTTTATAGCCAACACCAAAGAAACCAAAAAAATGCAGAAAGTAACGTAATTCGGAGACAAAGTTACCTGTATTGGGCGCCAGTGAAACACTTGTGGTTTTCTAGTGACCTGCCTACGCTGGAGAGTGGCTTGGCCCAAAGAAAACACGAAGAAAATGCTTACAATATATATTAAAGGAATTTAGCAGTGGGTCTGCGTTCGTTGTCTCCGAAATACGTTAGGTTCTTGGAATGAATGCCACTGGCCTTAGCTGGAGAGAGGTCCGACGCGGTAGGGCGACTAGTGGATCCAGATGAGAAGGCCGGCGGCAAGAGAAGTGCAGCGGTTAATGTTCCGTGGTACCGTTAAGGTTCTTCCCGGTGGTACCGTTACGGTTCTTCCCGGTGGTACCGTTGAGCAATCGCCGGAGAATGGCGGCTTCGGTTGTGTAGGGATAACCCCCAGGATGGAACCCTGGAATCCACGTCCAGACACTTTAGAAGTTGTCCGGTTTTGTAATATGACTGCCGCATCCTCAACTCATAGCGTAAGCGCAATGGCAAAAAGCATTTGCAGTAATCGATGATGAGGCAGTCATACAAATGAAATACTAAAGCTAAAACAATGGAAATGAAATAACGGTTTACCTACCTCACTAAATCGGTTCGATTGTGAGATAGGTATCCGAGTCAAGGAATTAATTACATGGGCGGAAAATCAATAAAAGATGTTAGAGTGATAGGTACGTAATGCGTAGATGTGATTTGTATAAAACAATTTACAATGAATAAAGAATGAAGGAAATGAAATGACAGTGAAATTCGCTAAAAGGCGGCAAGAGGTATTTGTACCATGAATGATAATTAATATAAGAAGGCGATGTGTAAGAAGCAAGCTAGATAGATGAACGTAAATTAATTTAATATCAGTTATGGTACATTAACGGTTAGATAGGTCATTGACCGTTACTTCGACTTACCAAGCCCACAACTTATTGCACTAAATACACACTATATAACAATAATGCAACACTCACCCGATATGGGGTTCACTATTTATAACAATTTAACTTTGAATTCTTTAATATTTAAGCAATTAACAATTAAAGGTGTTGAAAATTTGTAGTCCGCAAGTCAAGGAAAGGTCACCTCTGACTCAGTCAAAGACAAGCCCGCAGCGCATAGACGCACTGTTGCCAACTTATCGCGGAGGACGCGGTGCGCGGCGCGAAAGTTCAATTTAAAGCAGCGCGAACGGAATCGTTACACTAGGTGCCTGCACTACGCTCGGCCGCTGCTCACGAGCAATGCTGCTTATAGGAGGTGAGATAATGTGTTTGTCACAACCAATTTAGTGGCCTAAAAGAAAAGAAGCCGATCGGTGACAATTATGTGAACTATATTAATCACCCTTTTAGAATTATAGAATAATTCCAAAACACTTATAGTTTATATAAACTATAAGTGTTTTTAAGTTCCTGTAGAAAAGGAAGCTCATGGCATCTAAGTATACGAATGTATACTTAGATGCCATGAGCTTCCTTTTCTGCACACATAGAAGTTGAGGAACAGGTCGCAGTGAACACGCTTGCCGGAGATGATCGCAGCCCTCTGGGGGTGGCCGGCAGGTGCTCCCTATAATTAGAGCGCTAAACTTTGTCTAAGAATGTGATTTTATATACTATCAAACGATTCAGTATATTAAACTGAGCCTGAGAAGGCTAGTTAATTTATTTATTCCCCGCCCGCCACGCCCTCTCCCGCACCGGAGCCCCAGCCTCGCCCAGCTTCTCCGCCCCAGAGAGACGATAAAGCCCTAGAACTGATCCCTACACCAGAGATCCAGAAATGGATGTCAGACATCGAGCAGTGCCTCAACGACGTGTGCTCAATCGCAGAATCTGGCAAGTTAAACTCTGAACACAAACTAAAAGTTAATAATCTGTGCCGTAAAATAGCACATGGCACATCGCAGATGGCAGTGCTCTACCAGTCCGTAAAATCCAGAGCAGTAGCATAGAAACTCAAGCTCTCAAGGAGAAAATAGATCTGTCGCAGCGACTCCAAGACCTCAAAATAAGCATTGATGAGACCTCTAAAGCTAAAACTCCCTCCGGAAATTCCTTTGCCGAAATGGTGAAAAAGGGCAGCACTTACATCAAGCCGGTGAATGTCAGCTCTGTGGCTATATACCCACACAACAAGCTTAAGTCCAGCGAAGAAACTAAAACCCTTGTCCAAAAAATAATTTGCCCGGAAGAGATGAAACTGCAAGTCAGAGGCTTGCGTAAGACAAGGAACGGTGGGGTTATAATTAGCACCGAAACGAGGGGAGATATTGAGAAGCTCAAGCAGTCGATGCAGCTTACAAACTCTGGCCTGCTGGTAGACGAGCCTCTCAAACGCAAACCCAGAGTCGTAGTTATCGGAGTGCCCTCATCAATGCAGGAAAAAGATGTGTTTACTTGCCTTTATAAACAAAATATAGCCAAACTACTGCTGGATTTCAGTCTGGAAAAATTCCTTTCCTCAATAAGATTGAGTCATAAGTCTGGCAAGAAGGACGCTGAGACCTGCAACTTTGTGATCGAAGTACCAGCAGCTATTCGTAGGGCCCTAATGACAAAGGAGAGGGTTTTTGTAAATTGGTCCTCGTGTCCTGTGAGGGACTTCACTTTGGTCACACGATGCTTCAAGTGCCAGCAATATGGACACGCTGCCAAGTCCTGTCGAGAGGTGACCCACATCTGCAGCCACTGTGGAGGTCAAGGTCACTCAGTAAAGGAATGTACTAGAAAGGCGGAAGAACCCAAATGTGCTACTTGCCTACATTTCAAGAAGCCGAGTAAGCACATTACAGGTTCTGCTGACTGTCCGGCAAAAACAATCGCAGAAAATCGGTACATAAACTCGATAGACTACGGAGGCGCCTAAAATTGCCGATACAGTAAGCATAATAGACCTACTATTATGCTTACTGTATCGGCAATTTTAGCATAATAGTAGGTATTTCTTTATAGAAGGTTTATGATAAGCAGAATCTGTTTTTACTCGTATTACAGGTACCCTTCAAATGTAGCCTAGTTTAGCGTAGTTAGCATAAGTTATTTTGAAAATCTACAGTCGCTTTGTTTTACTTTATTTATGTGATTATACCTACATGTATTCGTTGTAAGCTATTTTGCCTGAGGTACAGGTTTTACCTAGTTCAGGCAAACGTAATCTTTAGAATTTAAGTTATTATTATTCGTATGTTAAACATTTGTCTTGAGTAATTTTTGAATAAATTATTATTATTTATTTTTATTTATTTATTTGCAGCAAAAACAGAGGTATTACAGCATAATAGGCACCATAATAGGTTCGTTACGAGTATTAATTCTGGTAAACTCTTTAAAATAATTGGCAAAGACGGAAATAGTAAAGCTATTAGGTATTCCTGTCAAGAAAACGTGAAAGCATCTACTTTAATAGCGTCCGAATCGGGCTTCTATTAAACAAAAGTGTCCCGTTAGGCGATGGAGCGAGATGCCACAAGTGTCACGTTCGGCGATGGAGCGAGATGCCACAAGATCAATGTAAGGTAGACCAAAGTGATGTATCTACTATTGTTTGGAATGAGTGTGAGTTTAGTTCTAATTGTGTCTGGTGTCTGGTTGAAATTTTCCCATTCCCATTCTGTTAGCTTATTGCCGTCGAAGCTGATCTGTAAGCATCATCAGTATTGCGCAATAAAATTTTTCATGAGCAAACTCTTAGGGCCTAAAAAAGCCGCTTGTTACTTTAAGTAATTAATGTGAAATTGTAAGTCACATTCCTTCCAGAGAGTATTTGCGCGCACGCCATTGCAAGCAGCGCCCCATCCCAGGACTAAGTCATCACTCAGTGAATATTTTATAGGACATAAGGGTTACAAATTATGGATTTGTTAGTGTTTTTAATATTATCCATCCTGTCATCTATAAATCGGGTTCTTTGTCTGTTATCAGTTGATTATTATTATTATTTTGACATGATTGCCGTTATTATTATTTTGTAGTGCGAAATTTTTCTGTCTAATGTTTAGAACCTTTGAAACGAAACTCATTTTTTATATGTAGTATTTTTTTCCGTGGAGCAGTTTAGGAAAAAAATCTTGGAGTATTTTGGGAATAAGCCGTGTAAAGCTAGCCATATTTAACAGCCTGGTAAGCTGCAACACTCTCGAACAGTGGTAATAACTCTCGAACAGCGGTCATTTTAGTAAGGATTTTTGTGACAATTGTAATATAGTTTACGTTTTTCTTCAGATAAGGCTAAACTCATATCTTAGGTAGGTATTAAATATGAAGCCTTAAAACTTGCTGGTCTGTTTAGTTTAGTAATGTACGGTGCTAGCAGATTGTAATGTACGGTGCTAGCAGTAGGTATTCATTTTACAATACGATATTGCACCAAAATGATGATGATGTTCTAGGACCAATGACAGCCAAAGTTGACCTAGCTTTATGGCCTCTGTGAATTACCTACAGTCAAACCGCTACGTTTTTGGTAATCATCTTTACGTTTTTATGAGATGATGACCAGTGATGTACAAACCATTGATATGAAAAGTAGATGTTTATTAATTTACTTTATAACCTTCGTGAGAGACCTACAGTCAAACTCCCAGGCTCTAACTCATCCTGTCTAGTCTTCGTGAAGTACCTGCAGTAAACCCTCCAGGCAGACTTCTAAGATGGTATGGAATGGTTAAATTATTAAGATTTACAACATCTAGTCATGAATTCATGTTAGAACATACCTTCATTTTTCGAGAATTCAATAATTCGACGACATTGACTCGCTTGGTTTTGTTCAAGCTTTTTGATTTTTTTTTTTTAATTTTTTTTTGCTGGTTGATTTGATGGCATTTCTTGGTCTTCACTTATTCTTTTTGACATTATTCGTAGATTCACAAAATGTATTGTAAAATCTCGTAAAAGAACGTTGTAGTTGAAAAAGTTGGAAAACTTGTTGTGTAGTAGTGTACTTAAGCTACCGCGCACGGAAAAAGAATGGCGTTCAGCTAGCGATGTAGGGTTGGGGATACCTGTATTAGTGTTGTGCATCGATTTAAATCAATTCTCTGAAACATACGGGCTACCGAATGGAACATCTTCTACTAATGGAACTATGAAATATAATTTAGCTTAGCTCGCATTGACCTTGATTATCAACTAATGTATAATAAACTCAACGGGTTCGGTTATTTCTCTTTGGAGTTTTTACCACCCTCAGCTAGCATCCCTTAGCGTTCTACTTCAGCTTAGTTTGTTAATTGCAACCTGTAGGAGTTCCATAAGATACGCACGAGATGACGTATGAATGCACGCTTTGGTACCTAGTAGGTAGGTACCTAGGTACCCGCGCGTTCACTACACAACCCAATCACATGTGCATATTTTTGTTTTATTAGATCTAGTTAAGGAGGAGTGTAGTGTAGTGTAGGAGTGTTATAGTGTTGTTGTTATTGTAAAAAAACCGAAGAAGTGATATTTATCCGTTCGATACCGTCAGTGTTGTGTGTCGGTGGTCGAGTTGCGCTCGATAATGAAACCGATGGAAGTGATAACGTTCCTAGCAAAAGACAAAAATTAGGGTAGATCGGTATGTCTGCAATAAGAACACACTCGCAGTGCCATCAGTTATTCCGTGATGGCGCATGAAACTTGCCTAAATATTTGAAAGCTTAAAACTCAAATCATGGTAAATATCCCGTTGTAAATGACTTTGGAGTTGTCTTCTTTGCAACTTGCCTCCGTAAGCATTATTTTACCGTAAATAAGCGAGTGAATATTAATAAGTTCATTATTTGCACTTGAGTGGCGCCGGGAGAGCGCATTCCGTGTTATGAATGTGCTGCTTTGCGAGCGCTCCGAACATAGCCGCCGCGCGCTGAAGTGGAGCGTGGCGTGCGTGCGCGTACGCGTGCGCGTGCGCGTGTGTGTCGCAGCGAGATGTGCGAGCTCTGCGCGGACGCTGCACTCGGCACAGTCCGCGTCGATTCACGAACCATACGGACAGACGCTATTCGCGCTCTCGCGGCACCGGCGCAGCGCGCCGCCGCCGCAGGCCCCCTTGTACGTACGAGTACGTAACGTAGGGACAGAATATCTAGTGAGTGAACTCTACCTAGCAGGTGTAAGTACCTTACCTTCTGAGCAGAAGTCTTCCAGGATAGTTCGCGTCAAACAAAACAGTCGGCGAAGAAGTTCAACCTTCCTAGGGGCGACTTTAGCGGGTGTGCGGTGCACACGGGAGGCGCCCCGCCCAACGGCCACCGCCCCGGGGCGGCGCGGGGCGGCGAGACGTTCCGGCGCCTGGCGCCCCCTACGGCGCTCTCATAGCCCACTTAGGCGCCCTTAAAGCGAGCGGAACGGTTGCTAGGTGGCAGATGGCAACGAGCGCCATAACACGAATTTCTGATTCAAACAATCTAATAAGAGGGAAAAGTAATCGTTTGACGGGCCCCTGTGGTGAGGCTGTGAGACGCGGGCGCGGGCTGCGCCACCGCGGGCGCCGCGTGGGAGACGGTGGTGCCAACACCATCGTTCGCCACAAAGCAAAGCCTTGCTCGCCGTATGTTTGGTTGTTTTTGACTTCGTATTTTTTGTCGGATCGCTCTAACTAAAGTCTCAAAACTTTTCGCTAGATCCCGCAGGCTTATGGGAGTGTTGAGATTTCTATGCGGGATTGACAACCCTAACTGCAACGCAGGTAAATACATACCCAAACAATAGCGAAACTGGAGTTGCTATCGGTAAAGTAAAGTAAAGTAAAATGTGTTGCATCAAATACATGTAAATAAGGATGTTTAAAGAAGACACAATGTATTTCTACCGTTTTGGCGTGCAAAATCTGGGTACAATGTCACTTAATTAAATGTATAGCTAAAAAATCAAATTGAAAACGAGTACTTAGTTGATAAGAAAACTGAATATTAAATTAAAATTGAAATTACAAAAAATTAAAAACTAACAATTTGTCATTTACATAAATCTAAAAAATGTCTGTCCGTCATGAAATCATTTACTGTATAGTAGCATTTACCTTCCAAAGCTTCGATGATTATTGATCGAAGTTCCAAAGTAATTTTTAACTTTTTCCGAAACAGTGATATTGGTAGTTCTCTAAGTGATTTTGGCAGTTTATTGTAAATGGAAGGGGCCATGCAGAAAATACCCGCGCATCAAAGCAGTCTTTGAGTTTGGCGCAGACTTTGTATTGACCTCGTCGATTTCGAGGAACAGCTTCGGAAAGCTGACAATATAAATCAGGGTTACTTTTCACAAACATAGCCGTTTCGTAAATATACAGTAGGTAGGTAGGTAACTATGTAGTTAAGCGCATTAGCGTGTGATGCGAATAGGTAGGTAGGTATGTATGTATGTATGTAGGTGGCGGCGCGTGCGTTTCTGTCTGTCTGTCTGTCGCGCCCTCTGACAAGATAACCAAAGAACTAGCCTTGAAGGATATTACCTTTATGTCAAGAACATGATTTTCGTGTCAACTTCGTATATAAAAACTACTTCATAAATCGATTTTATCAGTGTCAGTATCGTTATGGCCGAGTGAGGAGCTCCGAAACAAATGGTCACCTGTGCTGGTAAGCGTGTGTCATGAATAAAATATCAAACATCTCCAATAAACAAAACATGGTGTATCATTTCATACGCGAGTATTATTTTGTGACATTATTGATAATTTCCTTCAATTTTAATCGTTTTAAATCAGTTTCAAAGTGTATTTATCATTTTAGTAATGATTTATTTTTAAACCTTATTCTAATTTAACATCCTTTAAGCCCTACAGGATTTGCGCAGAATGTTACATTCCTCGGGTTAGATACAATTATGAAGTGTACGTACCTAGTATAAGTGTACGTACCTAGTATAAGTGTACGTAGTACCTATTAGAATTATGCTATTATTATCAGCTGTCAAACTTTAAATCACAATATCTTGGAAACTATCTTTTTATAAACTTTTCACATTAACTGTCATTTGTCATGTACATATATACACAATGTAAGTCATTATTATATTATATAATACATTTGCTGTAGGTCATTTTTACAATTACTGAACATGCCATTTGTCAGCTGTCATGATGATACTATTATATTTTGTTAATTTTTTTTTTTTTATAGGTATTCTTGTTATTTTAACATTGTCTGCAATTTTGGACATAAACTGTAATTTTAGACATCTGCCGTAATTTTTGACAGTCTGTCATGTTTCCCGTAATTTTTGACTTTAGCTGTAATTTTTGACATTTACTTTTGCCATTTTTCGATAGATCTATCATGGATCTGGTTGATGGACCTAACGAGATTGGGATCTACGGAGATTTTGTGCGTCGTGATAACGTTTGTCGAGATTCCGTGCGTCGCGATAACTTTTTTCGGGATTCCGTGCATCGAGCTTACGTTTGTCATGATTTCGTGCGTCGCGATAACGTTCGTCGGGATTCCGTGCATCGAGCTAACGTTTGTCGAGATTCCGTGCGTCGCGATAACGTTTGTCGAGATTTGTCGGGATTCCGTGCATCGGGATAGCGTGCGTCGAGATGCCGTAGTTCACCCGTTTATTCATCAACTTTTCTAAAATCTTCGACAATACTGGTAGAAGTGAGATGGACCTATAATTATTCTCACAGTCTCTATCCCCAGTCTTGTAAATGGATTTTATAAGAGCAGTCTAGAATGCGTCTGGGAAAACTCCAGTGGAAAAGGAGAGATTGCTTGCAGATATGAGCAATGGCTTCAGAGATTATGTGATCGTATCTCTTTAGAATGTGTGGTGTATGAGGGATTTGATCTATTCCAACCGCACATTTCTCTTTTAAGGACATAATAATGTGTTGGACCTCCTGTGGATCAGTGAGGAGAAGTACAAAAGATTTGCTTGGTTGAATCGAGTTGCTTGAAGAGCGATGGTTGTTGTGAGAAGGGATACTTTCAGCAAGAACTCTACCGACACTGGAGAAGTAAAGGTTAACCTTTTCTAAACTATCAATTTGTTTACCTGGTGTCAGTAGGCATGGGGAATGACGTGATTTCTTAGTTTGACCACTTATCTCTATTAAAACTTCCCAAAGTCTCTTTTTATTATCTTTAGCTTTCTCTAATTTCTGTTTCTCATAATTTCTTTTGGCCAACTTTAGAAGATTGTTGCAAAGTTTGTTGCAAAAAAAAACGGAACTATATCCAAGTCTATCAAAACTATCGCATGTGATAAATGATTAATTTTATGTAATGTGCCGTTTCAGAAAATTAATAATGATTAGTTAATGATTAATTATTAACTTGTCATTATTTAATAATAGACAGCAGCGAGTTTTGGTTTTTTTAGAAAGTTATTCAGCCTGCATTTTCTATTCCTTAGGCCTCCGTAGGGGCTCCAAAAAAGTACTGGTCATAATTAAAACTACATTTATTTATAAAATAAGCTTGTTTGAATATAAGTTTGTGGGTCTGATTAACGCTGCGAGAGAATTTATGAATAGCATTTTTTTAATACCTACTTTGATTATTTTTGATTTAAATAACTTAAACAATAGGTACATAATATCATGAAGTACTATAGATTGAAACCGTTCGGGCACAGTGTAGGAATGATTATGTGGAGTTGTACGGAGTACCACACGATAGGTGTATTTTTTGGTGTCCCGCAGGGTTCACATTTTGAACCTTTATTATTTGTATTGTTTATTAATGACTTAGCTAACAGTCTAGAATCCCAGTGTGTCTGTTACGCCGACGACCTGAAAGTGTTTACTAAAATAAGTTGTATTGATGACTGTAAAAAACTTCGTCGAGATCTCGACACAATTTCGAAATGGTGCAAACATAATCGCATATTTCTTAATGTAACCAATTTTTTTTTGCACCATATTCAACAAAAAATGCAGTACGATAACCTTTGACTACTCTATCGATGGCTCCAAACTGGACCGTAAATCTGTCACCAGGGACTTAGGTATATTTTTTGACGAAGAACTGTCTTTCAGAGATCATTATGAAAAAGAGCTCACGACGTTTAGGATTCCGTGCTACGCGATAACGTTCACGTTATGTGTTTTTGTCGAGGTTCCGTGCGTCGGTCGCGATTGTATTCACTTTCTGTTTATTATCGAGATAGCGTGCATCGAGAGGCCGCAGTTCACCTAATAAATACAACATGACTTCCTTCAGTCAAAGGATAATAATGCCCACCAGCAAGCTGTATTTTGCATTTCAACTAGGTAGGTAGGTACCTAGCAAATGTTAAGAAACGATGGTTTTGATTTCATAAAAATTTAAAGCATCACTAGCAACAGAAATAAAAAATATTTCACATATTTGACGGTGATGTGATGAGGTAATAAAACTATATAAAATTATGATACTTGTACAAGGTACAATGTGTTATTCAGTCTATGCGTGTGATATCAAGGTTACCTAACTTCCTATGTTATTATATCTTAGCAATGTCTACGTGAGTTTATGTATCCTACGAAGCTACAATGGAAGCCCTCAACGAAAGGTTAGCATTTACTTCTCATCTTGATCAATCAACTCCAAACCTTCAAGTGCCAGTACATATTTGAGGGCAGTTATACCCAATGGCCTGCATTTTTAGATCTTTTCTCCGAGTGTATCCACAACAATCATTTGCTGACAAAGTGCCAGAAAATGCAACACTTGAAGGGTAAGCTACAGGGTGAGCCAGAACGGCTCATACGACATCTAAATATTTCATCCGAAAAATATGAGACCGCCTGGGAGCTCTTAAACCACAGATACAACAACCCTATAGTTCTTTTCACTAAGCACATGGAAATATTTTTAAACCAGTCTTATGCCACCAAACAAACGTGCAACGACATAAGACGTATCTACGACATCTCAATGGAAAGCTCATATCGAAGATACATGAATAAAAGCCTAAGCCAACGTCTCTCTCAATGTAAACGACGACGACGAAGAAAGGCGCAGCGGGCAGGAGCAGGTCTTCAGCTGACAGCGCCGGTCAACTCGGCGGCCCTTGTACAAGGCCCCAAGGCATCACAGCATCAAACAGTGTGTTACGAGCAGTGCGTGTTGAGTATTTCATGATATAAATACTTTGGACTGAATGTCCCTTCAATAAATAAATAAAGTTATTTAGGCGCGAAGTAGACAGTTGAAAACATAAGAACATTAAGATCTCTTTATCTCATACAGTTTTTATAGTTTACATTCATTTACATTTATTTAAAATCGTACACTTTTATACGAATACTTTGTTTTTTGTTATGTTTTAATAAATACTTGTTTCCTTTTGCGAGTGGCCAGGATGTACGAAGTACAATGTGACATTATCAGGGAAGAATCCTAGTTGTGTCTGGATTCTTGTGTTACACAGTTCTTACACATTACATACGAGTACATTGTTTTCCCTTTTTCTAGTGGCCAAGATGTACAAGGTACAATGTGTTATTCAGTCTATGCGTGTGATATCAAGGTTACCTAACTTCCTATGTTACTATAGCTTAGCAATATCTACGTGAGGTTGTGTATCAACGTGATTCCTTATCTTCCGTATAATGTCTTCATGTTATCTTAAATCTAATTAATAAATCAGTTGCGAATTATCAGCGTTGGAGTTATCATTTCACGGTAGCTCTAACAGGTATCACCTTAAATGTTTCCCTTTCCTCCCCTCCCGCTTAAGATGGCGGATTGTTTTGTTAGTGATGTTTCGTGGAAAACAAGCGAGGCTCGTCCTTTGACAGCGGGTTAAAATGTCTAAGGTTGCGCGGCGCAAGCACGCGAGCGCGCGGCGCGCCGCCGACGATCTGCTACTACTAGATTTAAGTACAGTACAATCCCTGCCGGGGTAGGTACTGATCTACTGAGGATGAGGACAGATTACCTTGACATACTATGCTAAGTTTTCTTGATTGGGACGAAGAAAGAAAATTAAAAAACCAAGCAACTTCGAGTGCTCAACAATTTTTTAGTTCTTATCCAAGCATGTTTTTATTTTTTCAGTCGTAATAACAGACGTCAAAGCGCAGAAAGAGGAAATAAGATACAGGAGCGCACCTCGCGGGAGTGGAGCCCCGCCGCCGCCGTCGCCATGCTGACGCGCACGCGCTCGCCGCGCGCGCAGCACGCGCCTGCGCGCGCCGACGCCTCACCCGGCCTACTGCGCCGCCGCTACTCCGTGCCCGAGACCGTCATGAGAAAGTGAGTCGACGACTACGAGCGCTCAATCAAACTATGGTGAGGATGCTCTGTTACCTCCAAGTTACGCCGCCCGTACGTTTCAGATATCGACTGGCGCAGCAGAGCTCGGACACGGAGTCCGAGTGCGGGGGCTGCCTGAGTGCGGGGGGCGCGACGGGGGAGGCTCTGCGCCCCCCGCGCCGCGACCGCGAGCTCATGCGCAAGTCTGCGCTGCTGCGCCGCATGTGGGCGCGCGCGTCGCCACCTGCCGCCTGCGCCTGTGACGCGCGCTCGCTGCCCGCCTCGCACGATGAGCTACGCGCCGCCTGCACCCTCTCCTGCCCCGACACGGCGTGCGCGCCCAGCGAGGGCAGCACCCCCGCCCCCACCCCGGCTTCGCCCGAAAAGAGCGTTGAGAGCGTCAGCCGCGCGCCGTTCTCGTCGGAGCGGCTCGTGTGCGACGGCGCGGCGCCCTACGAGCTCCTCGAGATCGTTGTCTCCGAGTCCGCGAGCTCATCTCCGCCGGAGCACGGCGCTGGCAGTCCGCCGCCCGAGCGCCACGCGCCCCCGCTCGATATCGACGAGTACGTGTCGCGCGTGCTGGTCGAGAGCCTCAACTCGCTGTCGGACCGGCTGGAGGGCATAAATGCGTCCGTTGGCGCCGACCGCAAGCTCAGCGTCGTCGAGAAGGAGATCAAGGTGCGCCTGCAGAACGCCGCCGTCAACACCATCGTGCACCTCAGCCCTACCTCCAACCACCAGATCATATTTGGTAACGAGGAGCTGTGCGGGCGCGCGGCTCCCGCGCCTCCCGCGCTGCCGCCCGCGGAGGAGCGTGACGAGTCCCCCTGCGGGGATGCGTTCGACGCCGTCGACCAGCAGGAGGGAGTGAACCGTGCCGTGCTGCGCCAGATACAGCAGCTGTTCCACGAGGAGCTGCACCTCGAGGAGGGGGCGGGCGTTTCGCTCGTGGAGGTGGCGCCGCTCAGCGCAGTCGGCGCCGGTAACTACCACCGGCCGATGCAGCCTGCCGCACTCGTGCCGCGCCGCACGGCGCTGCCGCACTCCGCCTCTATGGAAGTGAACACTTCCGAGGACGAGGACGCCGGCCCGGACACGCTCGCCTCGGACGCCGCCAGCCTCGTCGACAGCCTCGAGGACCCGCTTTCGCCGCGCCTCGCCGCACTCCGCCGCGCGCCCGCCACGCCCCCTACGCCCGCTCCCCCGGAGGCCTTCTTCGTGCCGATCCGCGACGATGCCACGCCAGAGGGCGCGCGCGTCTCCGAGTACATGCCGGAGAGGATCCGGCAGCGCCTGCACCGGCGGCAGCGCACGCGCGAGCTGCGCCTCGAGTGCGCGCGCCGCGGCCGCGTGCGGCGGCTGCAGGAAGAGCTGCAGGTGCGCCGCCGCGAGCGCGCCGAACGGGACTCGCGTGCAGCGCTGGACGCGCTGCTGGACGACGTGGTGGCGGAGCTGACGCGCGCCGAGGCCCGCGCCGCGCGCCGCGACCCGCCCGCCCCGCGCGTCGCCTCCAACCGCAGGCGCGAGCGCTCCCGCCCCGACCTGAGCGCGCCGGCCGGGCGCCCACCGCGACGGATATACCAGAAGTCGGAGATCCACCGCGGCGACAAATGCATTGAGATACTGGAGATCCTCGAATACTCGCGCTCCTCGTCGGACGGCGCGCCCGCGGAGGAACGCGCACGCGCGCGGCGTTCGCGCATCCCCGTGCCGGTGCCGGACCACATGCGGCTGACGGGCGGCGAAGCCTCGCCCCTCACGCGCCTGCTGCTGCGCGCGCTCGCGCCTCCCGCACCCGCACCAGTACCCGCGCCGCGCGATCGCTCCAGCTCGCTGCGATTCAAAGGCATCTTCGACATGATCCCGGAGGAGCGCGCCAGCCTCAGCCTGGATTCGTCCGCCGACGCCGAGGAGGCGGACGGCGGGCGGCGTGCCTCTGCGCCCACGCTCGCGCCGGCGCAGACGCGCAGCGCAGGCACGTCCCCGCCGGGGGCGGCGCGACGCTCGCAGACCACGATGACATCCCCCGGCAGCCGGTCCGTGGCCACGAGCCCGTGGCGCGCCCCCCCGCGCCCGCCTCCTCCTCTTTCGCGGGAAGGTATCGTGTGCGCCCTGCGCCCCCCCGCGCCGCTGCACCGCACCGCTTCCCTCGCCGTAGAGTAGACGCCACGACGCCGGAGCCGCACCGCACCTCGCGCGCGCATGCGCTGCGATACATTACACCCGCGTCGAACGCGCACCTTCACCTTCACTCAAGAACTCATCTCTCACTGTAAATTACATTTAGAGAATTTCGAATGGACTAATAAACACCTAGCGCCCGAACTGACAATTAAATGCAATAAAGTATATACGGTCGTTTCATTGAACCCGAAGGTCCTCGAGAGGCGCGTTCTCCGCAGAGGCCCCCGCGGCGCTACGTGCCGCTGCAACGCGACACGTGGCGGCGCTCGGGGGCGGGGCGGGGTGCGGCGGGAGAGCGGGAGTCCAGCTCGAGCGGCGACTCGGGCAGCTCGCTGCTCTACTCGCTGGCGCCGCGCTGGCTGTCAGCGCACGCGCGCCAGCGCCGCCGCGCGCGCCGACTGCCCGATTCCCAACCAGCACCGGGTGAGTACCTACCGCCTCGACGCGCGACCCTCCCTGCCCCCTGCCCCTTGCCCCCCGTCCTTATGAGACGTTGTTCCGCAGGCGGTTGGTCGGTGACGGTGGCGGGCTCGTGCCGCTCGGCACTGCCCGCCGACGTGGAGATGCGCCTGCGCTTCCCGCATGAGGGTGCTGCCCCCGCCCCTACGCCCGCGCCCGCCCCGCACGGCCGAGACCACGGCGCCGCCGCCTCGCGCACTCAGTCCCGTCAGGTAACACACAACTCCTCTTATTATTCCACTTGGTTTGGTTATTCCACTCTCATAATTGCTATTTGTTAGTTCGACTGACAATCAAATAGGTACCTAGTCATGTCTCTACCGATTCGATTTTTTATGATAATTGATTTTGTTATTTTTGCTCAACACTGTATTAATTAAATATTTTTAAACTTACGCTATCAGATCACAATATTATTAGTGTATAATAGATAATAGGTAAATAAACGTGATAAATACTTTCCCGTTAAATAATACTAATAATACTGTAATAATAATTATTTTACAGACAATAGGTAGGTAATACTTAAAGTGGAAACTTTTCGTCCTTTCATCTTTCCCACTAATATTTGATACGAGTCCAGCCCTTCATTAAAGCACTGATTATACTTACTTTTTGTATTATGATTGTCTATTCTCTAAGTATTTGTGGGTTGGTTGAAATAATAGAAACACCTAATGAATGTCACAATAATAACAAATCAATTCTAATGTACGAATCAACATACACTCATGATAAAATAATGAACGAAAGCACATCTTGTAACATGGATGAAATAGCCAAAATGATTGATAATTTAGACAGTAACACTAGCTCAGGAATTGACTAAATAAATACTAAAACAATAAAATGCCTTAAATCTTTAATTGTCGAACGACTTACGGACTCTATCAATAAGAAGTGCTTATTACTTGGTGTTTTACCTGATTCTTTAAAAATTGCAAAAGTTAGTCCGCTCTATAAATCTGGAATTAAAAACGACCTAAACAACTACAGGCCAGTCTCAGTTTTACTGGTCATCTCAAAAATTTTTGAAAAAATATTATTTAATAGATTAGAGAAATACATAGAGGAAAAATACTTTTTTATTAAAGAACAATACGGCTTTCGACCTAACTCAAGTACTTTGACGGCTGTGACAGACTTAGTCACAAAAATCAAAACAAATATTGATCAAAAGAATTATGTCCTTGGGGTATTCATCGACCTAAGAAAAGCTTTTGATACAGTTTGTCATAAAAACTTTTGCTAAAACTGCACATTATAGACGTTAGGGATGTGGCGCATGATATGTTCATCTCTTACCTAACTAATAGAAAACTATAGTAAATATGGACAATTTTACTAGCTGTTAGAGGTACCGTGAAATAATAACTCCAACGCTGATAATTCGCAACTGATTTATTAATTAGATTTAAGATACATGAAGCTTCAATACGGAACAACAAAGATCACGTATTGCAAGTAGACATTATAATGTAGGACTTTAGGTGAACTAGATTCTCGGCCTGACCTGACACATTGTACTTCGTACATCCTGGCCACTCGCAAAAGGAAACAAGTATCTATTAAAACATGACAAAAACAAAGTATTCAAGTAAAAGTGTACAATTGTAAATGAAATTACTTAAGATTCTATACATTACTAAGATTCCGACCACTACTTTGTAAATGTTTGGCTACTATAAAAAAGGGCAATTATTTAAATATATCCAGAGCTGTGCATGTAAACAAATCATACAGTGTACTAACCCTATAATAGTAAGAACATTTAATCATAATAAGAAATTAAGATTTAAACCGTATAAATTATCTTAATCTATTGTCTTAATGTCTCTACATCCCAATCTGTTTGGCTGTCGGCACTCTACTGTCGGGATATTTAAGCCGTTTTTATATAGCGTATCACTGTTCACTGTTGGGATATTTAACCCATTTTTATATCGCGTATCACGCACTGAAATCACATACTGTTCATCACACGCTGGTTGCTGCTGTGAGGCCTTGGGGCCCCCCACAAGGGCCGCCGAGCTGACTGTCATTTCATGAGGTCCTGCTGCTGCTCGCCGCGCCTTCCTCCTTCGTCGTATGATGTAGTAGCACACACCCGCCAGTATGAGTATAGCAAGTATCGCGTACATAAGTGTGT
This sequence comes from Eupithecia inturbata, assembly GCA_963662085.1. Classification (NCBI taxonomy): domain Eukaryota; kingdom Metazoa; phylum Arthropoda; class Insecta; order Lepidoptera; family Geometridae; genus Eupithecia; species Eupithecia inturbata. Next base: position 101,502 of record OY759196.1, on the reverse strand, counting down.
ATTGGTGAATGTCGTGTACATTGAGAGATACGTTCGTGTGGGCCTTTATGTCTTCTATTTGAGTTTTCATGTTTGACCACTCTTTTTCATGGTTATCTGGTACAAATTGGGTTATTACGGAGGAGTTGACAATTTTGTTGAGAACGGAAAACTCCGGTGCAGTACGTAAATTCCCTTCCATTTTAACTTGACTTAGGTAGTTATTGTGACCGTAGATTGAAAAGTCATTACTCTTCACAACACAACCTTGACCTACACTAAGTAACCCATTGCCGGTCAATGTCTCCACTTGCATTTCGGTGTCAGCGCAAAAAATGCGCACGGAGCATTCGTCGTTGCAACATGAGAATAACCACATGTTATTGTTTTGTAATTTCACCCACCGTTCCTGACAGGTCAAAGCCTCGGTATTACATAACTTCTCATTGTTGTTAATGCTTGTATTGCAGATCGCCCTTGTAAGTGGTAGCTCGAAGATAGGTTTATCGTAAGGACATAGCATCCGATTAGTTGAAGTGTGCATACACGAACGAAGATCCTCAGTTGTCATAAGAATAAAAATATCTCTTTGGATATTGAAGGCTATAAATGGCGCGATAAATCTGACCACGTGATTTTGACGAGGCAGACTTACTACGCTGTCCAGTTCTAACGCTTCCTTGCTAATGAGGGGAATCTTTATCTGTATGATTAAAAAGTTTTCTCCAACCCTAGCGCTCGCCTTCATTTGTTTATAAAGTTCGTATAGACTCTGCTTATCGACCGCTAGCGTAAGCTCTCCTTGTAAGTGACTAGATATGATCCTGACTTGTTTTTTTTTAGCTGTTCTGGTGGTAACAGGTTCATATCTAAATGACCGTGTGATATATCAGTTAACACACCTATTAAACTATCCTGAATGCGCCTTAGACTAGCTATGATAATATTGGCTGTCAAGGATAGTGATAATAAATTAAGCTCACTTGTCTGTTCCGTTTGTATCTGACTCATCCTGTGACGCAAACTTTCCATCTGCTGTGTTATGGACTTAAAATGACTATTCATGATGTCCTCATTCCTTTTCATGATATTATATTGAGCTTCTAAAACGCTAGTTTGGTTTCTTAGTAATAGGTTTAGATGACCTTCGTTCTGCGATATGTTCTCAATGTCCTTCTCGTATTGTTTTGCAAATGAGTCATCAAGGACACCGAATAACGCATTAGCCAAATAACCCACTCCATTTACCAATCCTCTCTTTTGCCGTTTACCGATTTGATTGCTAGCTAAAATAGTATTATAATGCTCAATCTCTAATATCTCTTGCTGTAACTGGTCAATGATACCCTTGTACTGTGGCGGAAGCGGTGTCGATGACTAAGTTAAGTACTGGTTTAAATGGGAAACGTAATTATTAATATTGTTTAAACCAGCCCAGTATGACGACATATTAAAATAAACAACGAGCTTCCACTCGTCCCGAATAAGGTTCATATCAGCAATTTTTTCAAAGTAAATATTTTGGTGTTGATCTAAGTAAGTAATATTGTAGGGAGTAGAGCCCTGTGCCGGAGAGAGTACTGTCAAGAACAACATGAGTGTCATTGTGATGAGATGGCAGAACCCGGATCTAGTCGCACGGTTTTGTTTCGGTGGACTTTGTTCTTGCACATCATCATCATTTTCTTGGACAGCATCCTGACTTTCCCTTACAGGTAGGACTGAAAGTTTCAAGCAGGGTCTCTTAATAATTCCGTTTTTCGTTTTGACAGAGGCAACCCGGACGCGTCCATCCCTTCCAGGGTGAACGTCTGTCACTCTTCCCATGAGCCACTTCCCGGGTGGCAAATTTTCCTCCTTTATAATAACAATGTCATCAATTTCTATATTTTTTGACTGCGTTTTCCACTTAGACCGTACTTGCAATTGACGTAAATAATCAGACGACCACGCCTTCCATATGTCCTTATTTATCGATTGCACCATTTGCCATCTGGTGGTCAGATTGACATGTTCAGGATCCGGTGGTGGCCTTGATAACATGGAACTTCCAATCAAAAAGTGACCGGGCGTAAGGTATAAGTCGTCGGGACTTTCCGTGAGGGCGATCAGAGGCCTAGAATTTAGACAAGCTTCTATTTGATGGAGCACCGTAATAAACTCTTCATAGGTGAGCCTTTGCTCTCCTACAACTCTCTTCAAATGGTACTTCATCCGTTTGACGGCTGCCTCCCACAATCCTCCCGCGGAAGGATATGCCGGTGCATTGAAATGCCATTGTATTTGAAGATCACTCGCTCTATTAATGACGTCTGGATTTATGCTCTGTAGGATTGCGTCATACTCTTTCTTTAGTAACCTGTCCGCTCCTACGAAATTCGTTCCATTGTCACTATAGATGTGGCTAGGCGTGCCACGGCGCGAGCAGAATCGAGAAAGTGCAGCTATGAATCCTTGAGTGCTAAGATCTGACACTAGTTCCAAATGTACTGCTTTCGTCGACATGCACACGAAGACACACACGTATCCTTTCAGAGTCCTTACTCCACGTCCTTTACTCGCCTTTATGTCAAAATGTCCTGTAAAATCAATTCCTGTGCGCAAAAAGGCTCGTAAGGAGGGAGTTACCCTTGATTCAGGAAGATCCGCTAACATCTGTGGCTTACTGTGGTCGCTGTGTCTTTTACACTTAACGCATTTGTTGAGTTCACGTTTGACAGTCCGTAGTCCACTAATTATCCAAAAGCGATCTCTTATGTAGGCTAGGGTTAGACTAGGACCCCCGTGAAGCGTGATTCGGTGCGCTTGGTTGATGATTAGCTCAGTGAGACGGCTGTGACTTAATAATATCACAGGATTCTTAACCGATTGTTTAAGAAGCGAATAATTAAGTCGCCCTCCAACTTTTAATAATCCATCTTGCTCATCTATAAATGGATTTAGACTTACAACTTTACTACTTCCTTTTAGCGGCTTATTTTTCTTTAAACGCTCAATCTCTTCCGCAAATTCAAAGCATTGTACTGTTTTGACGATTAAATTATAGGAGTGATTCATTTCGCTAATCGTTAGATAGCTATGTTTATTTATTTGCTTATTGCGCAACCACATTGTGAAACGCAAGAGCCAGCCGACCTTGGTCGCCACGCGCTGTAGTGACTCACACTCATTTAATAGTCTTAAAATTAAATTGTTTTTAGTATGATCTAAGCCTGCATTCACACTTATTCTTTTCGCGTCAATGGAAGGAGATTGGTATCTCTCTGTACTAAGACGATTAGGGTCAAAGTTTTGAAGCCATTGAGGGCCCTCCCACCACAAGGAGTGACCTGCTAGTTGGATAACACTCAGCCCTCTTGTTGCACAGTCTGCGGCGTTGTCTTCCGAACGCACATGACGCCATTTAGTTGCCGGAATGACTTTAAGGATGGACAGTACTCTGTTAGCTACGAATTGTTTCCATTTATTGGCGCCACCGTGTATCCATCCCAGAACAATCATTGAATCGGTCCAGGCAAACATGCTTATGTCCTTTTCAGAGAATGTATTTAAGACCCTTTCCATTAGACGAGACAAAAGGAGAGCCCCTGAAAGCTCCAATTTCGGTAAACTGAGCTTAGTTTTAACTGGTGCCAGCTTCGTCTTGGCTGCGATCAATCTCGATGTGTACTCACCTTTATCATTCATTGTAACTATGTAAATAACGCAGGCGTAAGCTTTCTCTGACGCATCACAAAATCCGTGTATTTGATAACCATCATTTTTATTCCCTAAATGCCTAGGTACTCCTAATTGATGTAGGTTCTGGAAGTCTGTTTTCAATAGATGCCATTCTCTGATGAGTTCCTCGTTTAATGATTCATCCCAAACATGTTTAGCTTCCAACCATGTTCTCTGGAATAAAAGTTTCGCCTTAATCGTGAGCGGGGATATCCAACCTAATGGGTCGAAAATCTTCGATATATGAGATAATAACTGTCGTTTCGTTAACTTGTCATCATCATTTATCTCCTTAAACTTATCCTGATATGTAAAGGTGTCCGTGCTTGACCTCCAGCTGATTCCGAGAGTTTTCTTGGCGTCTCCACTCTTAAAGTTGAGAGGAGAATCTAAACTTTCTTCAGGTAAATCCTTAGTGAGCTCCGGTGTGTTACTTGTCCACTTACGTATATTCATTCCGGCTTCACTTAGGATGGAAATTATTTGCTGTTGTACGTCTCGGGTTCCATCAATCGTTTCACCCCCTTCTAGCAAGTCATCCATATAAAACGACTCCTGTAACGGCCTTATTGCCAAAGGATATTTATTTATCTTACTATAGTCCATCGCTATTTGTTTAAGGGTCCTCATGGCAAGGTACGGTGCAGATTTTGTTCCATACGTAAGGGTTGTAAGAGAATACACCCCTATCGGTTCATGTGATGATGACCTCCAGACGATACTCTGCAACGATTGATCAGTCTCTCGTACAAAAATTGTTCTAAACATCTTTTCTATATCCGCTGTTATGACGTATTTATGATGACGCCAAGTAAGGATAAGAGTTTGTAGATCCTTTTGCATATTAGGACCCCGTTCCATTAGGTCATTGAGGCTTTTCCCGGTAGACGTTTTTGATGATGCATTGAAAACAACACGCAGCTTTGTTGTTGTCGAGTCAGCTCTATAAACGCCGTGATGCGGTAGGTAACACGAACTCATATTGAGGCCTTGCACTCGTTTCATGTGCCCTAGTTCCTCATAGTCACGCATGAATTTCTTGTAACTCTCAGCGAATGCCTCGTTCCTTGCAAGTTTATTTTCGATATTATGAAATTGTGCAATAGCCATTCTCTTCGATGAACCTAGGTCTCGCTCGAAATAAGGTTTCATGGGTATCGCTACCTCATAACTACCATTAGCTAAACGTTTTGTTGTATCCTGATAAAGGTCTTCACAATATTTATCTGATGCACTGAGGTCAGAATTATCTTCGCTTACTCCTTCCAGTTCCCAGTACTGAGAAAGGTCCGGCATATCATTTAAAACAACGTTACATTTGAAATTTTTCACACTTCCTGATAAAATCCAGCCTAGTCGTGTTTGTTGGGCTATGGGGCTTCCAGGTGGTCCCCTAATGAGTCCACTCATTAAAATTTCCGAATATACACTGGCGTCCAGTGGCAGATCGATTGGCTTTGATACGTTGTAGTCCGGGTCCCCTAGCTGTATATGCCCAAGGTGTACCCATGTCTGTTTTGGGAACGACATGTTGGGTAAATTACTAACTACTCGCGGAATTACTAGTGCCCGAGTGGTAAACTTGTAATCACCATAAATCGACTCGGCGTCGATCGAAACAATCCCCCTGCTTTGCTTGGATCCCTCACCTATCCCACTGACGGAAGCGTTACAGCCTTTCCTCGGCAGTCCCAACAACTGAACTGCATTTTCGGATATCAGCGAAATTTGAGATCCTTGGTCTAGTAAGGCCCTTAATGTGACGTACGTCCCATCAACTGACCTTACCCTAAGGGATAATGTTGTGAGTAAGATTTCCTCGCCTTCGGTGGCCACGTGATTAGCCTTATGATCCGTATTCGTAGGCGGTGAATGCTTTGGAAAATAGTTCGTCGATCCTAAGGAGAGACTGGACTGGTTTAATGCCTTAAATGCGTCATGCAACATAGAATTGTGCTTACCATTGCAAGCCCTACATACGCGCTTCGAACGGCACTGACCTACTTCATGCGGAAGTAGACAGTTTTGACACATACCTAACTTCGTCACCGCACTAAGTTTCTCTTCGGAACTCAATATTTTAAAATCATCGCATCGATAAATTACATGATTATTTTTGCAATATGGACAAGTTAAAATACCAGCAGTGGAACTGAATTCGCGCTCGCCTGACTTACCGTAATTAAAACGGTTTCTATTATGAAACTTGTTACCCCTTGAAAATAATTTATTATTTGACTGAGAGGAATGGGATTTCGTGGGCTGCGGCGACGTCGTTGTATCCTTCTCTTTTTTAGATAACGGTTCTAATGATATAAACTTATTTTCTAAAAAATTCATAAGCTCTTGGAGCGTGGGTATCTCTCGCGGCGCTTTGCGAGTCTCCCTGAAATCTACCACTGTTTCGGGATCGAGCTTTTTGCAAATGAGATGGGCTAACATGGGCCCCCATGTTGTCGTGTCGATCCCGAGATTACGTATGGCGTGAATATTCTCCATGGAGGTGTCGTAGATACGTTTTAAATATTTGGATGATTGTTTGGCGGCGCTAGACTGATTCAAAAATAATTCAATGTGCTTTGTAAACAGAACTTGAGGGTTGTTGTACCTGTGGTTTAAGAGCTCCCACGCGGTCTCGTAATTCTCGGATGAAATGTGGAGATGTTGTACGAGCCGTTCTGGCTCTCCCCTCAGCTTACCCTTCAAATGCTGCATCTTCTGGCAGTTTGTCAACAGATGATTGCTATGGATGCTCTCGGAGAAAAGATCTAAAAATGCAGGCCATTGTATATAGCTACCCGAAAATATCGGCACTTCTAGCTTCGGAGTAGAGTTATGAAGGTGAGAAGAGGACGCTAGCCTTTCGTTAAGGGCTCTCGATAGAGCTTCGAAGGATTCCTCATAGCAAAAAAATTCATCCTCGTATTCAATATCCGATCCTTGCAGAATAGTATCTATCTGAGTATGGTAGGATTCTATCTCCTCCCATTTCTTATGCATACGCTTCAACCTATCCTCAAGCTCCCACTTTACGTTAATCTCCTCTACCTTGAAGCTGTTTGTGTAACGACTAAATCCTTTGAACAGTGCCCGCTGCCTTCTCAACAACTCAGCGGCTTGTTCCGCTGGACTCGGCGAGGCTATATTATGTGGTATATTAATTGAGGCTATCTGTGGCTCGTGCGATGCGGTGCAGCTGGATGAACCTGGTGGATTATTCTCCGCTACAAGAGATGACGAAATTGCGTTCCTAACAGTTTCGTAGTAACTCCTTGTTTTCTCATATTGATTCTCAACAAAATATTTATGTTCTGTTTGTCCGTAACCAATCAACTTTTCATGATTTATCTTAAACTCTGCCCATAGTTGGTCTAACCTACCCAAACGTGTCTCAATGTACGATGATGTCCTACGGCTCTCTGAATCCTTACGGAAGTTCCTTTCGATTTGCTGTATGGCTTCGAGGATTCCGCTTAAGGTGTGCAGTAGGCTCTCCATGGTAGTTAAATAAATTGAAAGATCTTACTTGAGGTAGCAGGATACTTTCTGGTCCCAAATAGCACTGAATGGAACACAATTTACTACGTGAAAACGCGACGTAGTATAACTTTATGATAACGTTTTAGCAACGGACGTTATCACTTTGTCCTTCGACAGACAGTTTAGTGAGCGCGACTGCGGATCTAGACTGTGGATCCGGCTCGAAGTATGTTAGAGGTACCGTGAAATAATAACTCCAACGCTGATAATTCGCAACTGATTTATTAATTAGATTTAAGATACATGAAGCTTCAATACGGAACAACAAAGATCACGTATTGCAAGTAGACATTATAATGTAGGACTTTAGGTGAACTAGATTCTCGGCCTGACCTGACACATTGTACTTCGTACACTAGCTCTATGGAAAACGCATTCCGAAGGCTGTAAACATCAGAAAATCATCCTGAATATTTATGAAGAGGAAAGTTAACGGTTGAAACAAATATCTACCACTGGTTTTTTAATTTTTGAACACCGATTTCTGTGAGTACAATTTTGGTTATTTGCGCAAGGAACACAAACACTTTAGAGACTAGATTCCTGAATCAGCTGTTTTTCAACTCAAATCTTGACATAACATCTGTGATACTGACAGGAAAACGATTTGAACCATAGACAAATGTGATTCTACAATCATCGGAATTTACCGGTTACCAAGTACGCCATCTAGCGGCGAGTTTTAGAGTTTATTCATAGCACAAGGCAATACGGAGTACTGAGCACTTCTGTACCTAATTTTTAAAATGATGGATCCGTATTCGCATGACAACGTTACAATAAGGCGTGCACACACCACCCTTGTTAATCGAGATGAACCAAATAAAATTAGCATTGACCACCTAAATGCCTCAACAACTAGCCTTCCAGATCTCTCATCAGCTCCAAGCATAGAACTTGAAACTCTAATGCAAAAACTTGAACTTTTAAAAACTCAATTAAATAGCGCCAACCACGAAATCGAACAATTATCCTTAGAAAATAGGGATCTACGAACTAAGAATAATGAGCTAGCTAAGAAAAACACGTTGTACAGGAAAATAGGCTTTAGTCCAACAAGATCTTCATCTCTCTCACCCACACATCCGAAGAAACATAAGACACAACCTAAATCTACGAGAAACAAGGGAATACAGACGGAATACACCAACACACATCATCATCATCATCATCTCAATGGAACGACGTCCTCACCTGGAACTAAGAGCACAGTGGACAAGGAAATACAAACATTATCTTACCAATAACTACAGAAAACACAAGTAGCATTCAAACACAGACAGAGAACATAGATATGACACATAAACAAACTCAAACATACATTTTACCACAAACCAAAACTCTTCCAAAAATAAGCACAACCACACCAGCGAAAAATCAGAATCTTCAAACTCAAAAACCGAAAATATGCCTATTGTCTAGTAACAAGGACAACAAAGTGCTCTCTGTGGCAGAGGACGTGATTTGTAGAGATAACTACAATCTGTGTCACTATCTTACCCCCCAAGCGCACACTTCACAACTTTTGATTGGACTTCAAGAAAAACTAAAGAACTTTACAATGAATGACTTTTGCATCATATGCATCAGTGACCAAGACTTTGTACATACAACAAAATATGGGGAACTAGTAGCTGACATAAGGAAAACTGTACATAAAATCTCAAACACAAACATTAGGTATAGTATGCACACCAACATATTACTACGGATTTGGGACAGATACAATAAATCGCAGGATCTACAGCTTTAACGAATTATTGCTTCAAGATATACTGCTGCATAAATACGCGCTCATATTCGACACAAACAGGCATCTTATCTATGACTACAGCATGTTTCACAAACCAACAAGAAAAGTTAACAACAATGGATTACGTTCTATCTTCCAACACCTCCGTCACTTCATGAAAGAGCAAGTTGTAATTTTTGAACAAAATACTAATAATAGTAACTGTATAAATATAGACCTTACAACTAACGATTCTAGGACTAATAATTTATTTCGTGTTTAATTCTATACATGTACTACATCAGAATGTTAATCGTGACACACTTTGTATTATTTTTCCACTTTACAACAGATATTCACCAAAACGAACACTATAACTCTGTAGCATAGGTATTTACGCACAATTCCATGTATTTACATCACTTACTAACACAATAATTACTTCACAAACTGGTTTACAAACAAAAACAAAACACGACCGCCATTACGGTCTACCGCTCGTGATGCCGCTACTGACGACGACTTGATGAACAATTTTGGTTGGTAAACATGAATTTTTCTTTCAAAGTTGCATTTTGTTAGCTGCATTGTGAACTATAGTGAACGTAGCTACACAATAATGTAGCCAATGAGCGCATTACTTGAACGATACAACAGCCAATCAGAGTGAAAAGTTAGTGTACACCTTGTGTTCCTTAGGCACGCGGGCCAAGGCCAGTTAGTGAACACAAGGTGTTCGTTAAGCACGAGGAGAGTTAATGGTCTTATCGCTAAATCCGACCAATTGCAGGTATGTTTGGACAATTTCGAACAAATAGGTAAAACTGTGAGTATTATTTGTGTGTGTGAACACAACTTAATAGTTGACGATCTCTCGCGAATTCCGATTGCAAATTTTAAAATAGCTTCAAATTTCTGTAGATCTGTTCGTAAAGGTGGATAATGCATTCTAATTCGCGACCATTACCACGACTACGAAAACGTACAGAGTATAGTAGACCTATCTATACCTATGCTTATAGAATGTTCTGCTATCCGTTTACCGCAACACAAATTAATTATAGTTTGTATCTATCGCCCACCAAGGGATAACAAGTTGATGATTGATAACTTTTTCTCAAAATTACATACGTTACTTTCTAAATATACACTTTATGCAAACTACAAAATTTTAATAAGTGGCGATTTTAACATTGATATCCTGAAAGACAGTAAAATAACTAGAGACTTCAAAAATATACTAGCAAACTACAACCTTAAACTTCTTTTTAAACATGTCACACGCCCGGATAGTAATTCAGGCTTAGACAATGTGGTCCATAATATATCTAGCACTAGTGGAGAAATTGTGGATCTTGCACTGTCAGATCATTTAGGTCAGCTTATTAAAGTACCTATAAGAAAAACATGTACACTGAAACACTGGTTCACTTTTAGCCGTGATTATAGTGATGATAACCGTGCTAAATTCAGGAATTGTATCAGCCAGCTTTCATTTTCAGACGTCAAAAATATACATAACCCTAATTTGGCATTTATATTATTTCATGATACTTTTATTCTTTTCTATAACCTATGCTTCCCTATAGTTAAGTTGAAAATATCTACACAAAGAAAACCTAAATGGATATCTAATGGCATAAAGCTTTGTTGTAAGAAAAAGAGAAACTTATTATGGAAATATAGGCGTAATCGTAGTACACATAACAAGGAATTGCTAATGACTTACACGAAACGATATAATAAAATAATCAGGTTAATACAGAAATCGCAGAACGAATATTATATTAAAAAAGCGTCAAATAAATCGAAGGCAACATGGAACATAATCAATAAATATAATAGTAACTTACCTAAAGAAAACATGAGCAACTTAAAAGTAAATGGACATATAATTACAGATCCAATTGACATTGCAAATACATTTAATATTTTTTTCATTGACATTGCAAATAAAATTGACCATAGCAACGACATTCATTATAATATTAAATACAATAAATCTAATTCTATATTTTTGACGCCAACAGTACATCTTGACATCTTAAAAATTATTATTGCTCTAAAAAATACTAAAAGCGTAGGTTTTGATAGCATTTCAACTACAATCGTTAAAGAAGTTGCGTTATTCATATCTCCAATTTTATGCATTATAATCAATAATTGTTTAGAACAAGGTGTTTTTCCGGATACTCTTAAAATGACCATAATAAAACCTCTACACAAAAAAGGACCACGAGATAGCGTTGAAAATTTTAGACCCATAGCACTTATCCCTGTATTTTCAAAAATAATAGAAAAGGTAATATATAACAAAATCTATAGCTACTTAGAGGACAATATAATTTTAAGTAAGGATCAGTATGGTTTTAGACGAGGTCGGTCTATAAACAAAGCCATTTTTGACTTTCTTAACAATGTAATGACTAATAGGGATAATAATAAAAATGTAATAGCACTATACATGGACATGACCAAAGTGTTCGACCATGTTAATCATGATAGACTATTACATAAGCTAGATGTTTACGGTGTCAGAGGTACAGCAAATGCTCTCATAAGGTCATACCTTAGTAGGTAATAGAAGTCAGGTGACCCAAGTTAATAAAATATGCCTGGAATCACAAACTGACATCACTTACGAATCATGCGCCAGAGTAGTGTCACGCGGGGTGCCCCAGGGGAGTGTTCTAGGACCACTCCTATTTCTGATCTATATTAATGAATTACCCGAAGTGACTATGCATCCTACAACGTTATTTGCGGATGGTAGCACTGTATTATTTATTAATAATAAAACGCATAATTTTGAACTTGACATTAAACCTACTTTGACATCAATTATAAATTGGCTATCCTCAAACAATTTAAAGATAAATTTGACAAAAACTTACCTAATTAATTTCAAAGTATGAAATCATTCCAGTCTTGACGTTGGCATTGTCTACTTCTGCACCAAAGTGGCTGAAGTAGACTCTACCAAGTTTCTAGGGCTTAACATCGACAGTAAATTAAATTGAATCATCATATTGACATTATCTGTAAAAGGTTAAAACAATTCTCTTATGCTCTTTTTAAACTAAGTCAAGTATCTAATCTATCCACCCTACTCACTGCTTATCACGGAAACGTGTCTTCAATTTTAAGATATGGCATCATGTTTTGGGGTAACTCGACTGACAGCCTTAGAGCATTCAAAGCCCAAAAGCGTTGCTTAAGGGCTATTCGTGGTTTACGGAGACGCGACTCCTGTAAAAGTCACTTTATCGAACAAAAACTACTAACATTTCCGTGTCTATACATCTACGAAGTTGCAGTTTTTGTTAAAAATAACCCCGACCTGTTTCAAGAATTTGCAATTGGAAGCCGTTCTGAGGGCAGACTACGCAATGTGCCATGCAGAGCAAAGTTGTTGCGTTCAAGTGTGTTTTGTATGGCACCAAAAATCTTTAACAAAATCCCAAAAGTTATTCGTGATTTGTCCTGCAACCAATTTAGTGCAAAACTTAATAATCTTCTAATTGATAAAGCTTATTATACAGTGAATTATTTTTTAAATGACCGTATTGTTTGAAATTCTCATATTTAAATGACTTGAACTTGTTATGACATGATCATTACTTTATTTATTTTTAAACTAAAACATTTTTATCCAAATTATGAAATTTAGTGACTGTACTATTGTTTGACATTGTTTATTTAAATTGACTATCATACATTTTTATTTTATTTTTTGATATGATCATCTTCAGCTGACATTAATTAATTAACTATTTTATTTTAAATTAAATTTCATAATTTAGCATGGATTAGAAGTGATAATATTGGAAATAAATTATAAAATTGCATGCTTTTAAGTCAAATAAAAACGTATTGGATTGTTAGTCAGTTTTCACATGTGTAATGAAATGTTTGTACGCCTAAGCGGCAGAATTCAGTGATCTAAAATAACTCTTATGTACCGACTGTAAAATTACCTGATTCACAAACAATAAATGAATTATGAATTATGAACGTGACTTATGGTATACCACAGGGATCAATATTGGGACCTTTAATGTTCTTAATCTACGTAAATAATATAAATAGGATTGGGTTAACTGGACATGTGACACTATACGCAGACGATGCTTGTCTTTTTTACTTTGGTAATAATATTCACGACATCATTACTGACGCACAAAGTGATCTAATAAAACCTAATGAATGGCTAAAGTATAATTTGCTAACAATAAATACATCTTAAACAACTTTCATGATTTTTGATGCAAAAAATAAACATTTACCAGATCTACCCACCTTAACAATAGACAACAATCCTATAACACGATCGCATGTCGAAAAATATTTGGGAATATGGATTGACGATAAACTGACTTGGAGACAACATATAAATCACGTTAACAATAAATTGTTATCGGTTCTAGGAGCGCTACGAAAAGTAACGAACTGTATCCCAGCTAAGGTGCGAAACATCATGTACTTGTGAAGTCTCAATTAGAATACTTGATGGAAGTATGGGGCACAGCCGCTGTAACAAACTTGAAGCCACTACAGCGAACACAAAATAACATAATAAAAGTACTACATCATTACAACTTTCTCACTTCCACAGTAGAACTGTATAAAAAAACGAATTATCTAAATTTAAACCAACTTTATATTTTTAAAACTTGCGTACTTGTTAAAAGAATAACAAACAATTCACTACAAACAAACATACAATTACATCAAAGCGAAAATAAATACAGTCTTAGGAATAAATTTAAATTATAGGTATCAAAAAGTAGAACTAATTATGGTAAGAGAACGATATTATCAGAGGGAGCCCGTCTTTATTACAAATTATGTACCTAACAATGTGAAAATATGAAATATTTAAAAACAGTTTACTGAAATATGTAAGCACCATAGAAAAATAGCGTACTTTGTCATTAATTAAATCTTTTCCTTTCCTCTCATCACTTGTACCATACGCCATAATAATACTTCGTCGGAGTCATACAGCTAATAGTTTTGCAATCTACCCTGTTTATTTTTGTTATTTGTCGGTTTGTTATGCATTTGTTTGTACCCATCTATCCTAAATTATGTTAAATAGCACTATTATATAAGAAATCAGATTACCTATGCCTACACATATGTACCTAGAACCTAGAGGTAATATGTAATTTACATTATTTACACACATTATTTAACATTATTTACGAATTACTTATTCTCATTGTAAATGAACTTTTATAGTTTTTATGAGAAATAAAGATTCTTTAATCTCAAAGAGTTTATTCGACATGCCTACTGAGTGTATTCACTAGACAGAGACACGAGTACAAGGTACGTGTTACGTTTACGATCGGTACGGAGTCTACATCCTTAGTTCAGGATATGTGTGATGTGACCGCGGCAGACGGTTGAGGAGTGGCTGGCCAAGCCAAACTCTGCTTTGCCGAATCGCGTTTGCGCCGTGTACTTTGTGCTAAACTGTGTCACTACATACTAATAAGAGTCGGAATGCTAAAGGTTGCCCTCAACCAACAACCCTAAAATTTACCTTTGCGAATGACTTTTATCTATTTCTTGGTCCGTTCCTATGCTTAAAACAGACTAAATCAGTGTTGCAAAAGTTCCCGATATAACGGGAGATCCCGATTTAACAATCCTATCTCCCGACTTTTCGCATTTTAAACTAAAGTAAAAAAAATATAAATGGATGTAATCATAAATAAAATGGAAATAATTATTCTAAATTTAATGTTAAAGCTAATTGCACTGAAACACCAAATAGAGTTTATTAGTCTGTCGGAAAATCGCTGAAAGCAACTTTGTTCAGGTTGTACCCTCAATCAGATAAGACCTTTTCACTTAGCAATTAGCGTTTCAAAATAGCTAAAGTTGTTTATCCATTTTCTTTTTATTTCACTCGACTCCAATAATTAAAGTAGTTAATATCAATACCTACGGCATCCTGGTAGAGCTCTTGGTAGAGTCAATAAGTTTCAATAAAATTCGTACATTACCAAATTTGTATTGACCTCATAGTTGAGGTCACTGATTTAATATTCACAAGTAATTGCACAATAATACGTAGGTAAGCAAATTGGTGCAAGAATACAAGAATTTATTAATAAAAAAATTTTTACAAGTCACTTTTTAAATATAATAGGTCTATACCTAAATTTTATGCATATTTCTTAATTACTTTATTATAATTAAATATATCAATATTCAGGCAATTCCAGGAATTCACACATATTGTAATAAACCTTTTTTAACATCCACTTTTCAAATTATTTTTAAGCGCCGCGGTGGAGGTGGCATTCCGGATTTTGTCAGGTAGTCTGTTGTACACTGCCGGGCCGGAGATATATACTGATCTGCTCGATTTTTTTAATTGTGTTTTGGTTTGGGCAAGAACATGTGTTTGAGTTGGTACATCTGCTTAGCGATACATGACCTAGTTCATTAACTCTATCGTGCGGTACTCCGTACATTCTGCCGGCCAAAACGGTAACAGTCAAATTACTAAGTTATCTTAATGCTATGGTTCAAAAGTGTATAAAACGTAAGTAAGTAAAGCAAAAAGAACATGTATGTGAGTAAAGTTATGTAAACAATGTAAGTATAAAATGTGTAAATTAAATAGTAGGTAGGAATATGAACGAACTCTTAAATATTTCATCCCTGCACTACACTACACTGCACTACACTGCACTACACTACACTACACTACACTGCACTACACTACACTGCACTACACTACACTGCACTACACTACACTGCACTACACTACACTGCATTACACTACACTGCACTACACTACACTGCACTACACTGCACTACACTACACTACACTACACTGCACTACACTACACTGCACTACACAACACTGCACTACACTGCACTACACTACACTGCACTACACTACACTGCACTACACTACACTGCACTACACTACACTGCACTACACTGCACTACACTACACTACACTACACTGCACTACACTACACTGCACTGCACTACACTACACTGCACTACACTACACTGCACTACACTACACTGCACTACACTACACTGCACTACACTACACTGTTAATAGTCAATAGAATGTCTAATAATGTCCAATCGTAACAATGGATGTCGTGGTAGGTCCCCCCGGGGGCAAAGTCGTCAAGCTCCAGGTCCGCACGCCGCGCCGCGCCTCTGTCGCCGCGCTCGCCGTTGCCGCCGCGCCGCCGCCGCCGACCGCGCTGATGCAGCGCGAGTGGGAGAAGCATTTGTAATTGGCTGTCGGATCATGTACTTGTTGTGGTCCTGGACTGTGTTATGGCTAAGGTAGTTATGCCCGTTTCTAGTCAGCGACGTCATGCTCTTACTGGTGCAGAATATGCATAGGTAGGTGCACTTTCCGCAGCACGTTAGTGTTGTGTAACTTGATCCTTTAACTTGATCTAGAGCTCGTGCCGCGCCGCATTCTTTGCGTGTCACGATGTTTTGTTTTGTAGTTACAATAGTGATTGTTTAATTTGTGTCATACAAATGGGTTTATGTATATGGCAGAGAAGTTGGTTTGTCCGTACAGAGATACAATTTTGGATATCTGCTTCAGTAAAGGTGATGAGCAGGTCCTTTTGTAGGTTGTACGCGATGTAAAGTGCTATAAATTCCATAGTACATGACTGTTGAGGACGGCTTATTATCCTGTCTAGCTCAAATGATTCCTTGTTTACCAGAGGTATTCTAGCTTCGATAATCATGTAAGAGCCGTAGACTCAACCCTTTACCTTCATAAGTTTGTGAAACTTCTTTACGTCTTGCTTGTCGGCAGGTAACGTCAGGTCGGAAGGTAAGCGACTGTTTATTTTATTCATTTGTTCCTGTAATTGTTCTAGTGGCAACAAGTGTGTGTCCATTTATTTGCCCTTGATATTCATACTCCTCTAGTTCCCAATGCTGTGATAGTTCAGCCATGTTCTTTACCAAAACGTGACAATTGAATGACTTGACGCTTCCTGACAGTATCCAGCCCAGCCTTGTTTGTTGAGCGATGGGAGCTTTGGGCGGGCCCTTGAGCAGACCGCTCATGCGTATCTCTGAGTAAACGATCGCATCCAGGAGTAAATCGATAGGTTTGGAGACATTATACTCAGGGTTCGCGAGTTGAATGTGTTGTAGGTGTGGCCATGACAGTCTGTTGAAGGAAACCTAAAAGTAAAAAGTACCTAACAGCCTGCTTCAGACACAAGATCGCGCTCTCCGTCGAGAGTCCAGCCCTGAAACCGAACTGGGCATCGTAAAGGTGGACGTGTCGCAGCATTGCGTCATTAAGCAGGCTGTCAAGGATCTTTGCCATTATGGTCGCTAGTGAGATGGGCCGATAGTTGTTTTTGTCCGACGGATATCCCGTTTTGCATTTTACAATCGGTACTTCTATAGTTTTAGTTAGCTCTTCAGGTACATAAGTACCCATTACACAAACACAGATTGTAAAACATGGAGAGCACGTGGGGCAAATGAACACCCGCATATCTCAGATGCTCAATGCTGAGACTGTCATGCCCAGGAGATTTGCCGCGTTGCATACTTTGAATAATTTTTCTCACTTCTTTGGCTTTAAAACTTGTGGTTCTCTCGTGCATGACAGTCCCAACACCGATCACCGCAGACGCGGTAGAGTCCGGCGGTGGATTTACATTAAAGTGATTTTTAAAAAGATTAGTGATCACTTTATGGCCACTAACATCATTCACACTCACACGGAGGCCAGATTTAGCATTCAATTTGTTAGTTTGTTTCCAAAAATGCTTGAAGTCTTTGGCCGTGTGATGAGAGGCAAGACTGTCCATTTTGATCTGTTCTTTGTGTCTTGACACCACTTTAGTTGTTTTTTAAAGGACCTTCTGCTCTCACACATATCGTCATAAACTCTACCGCTAATTGGATTACCGGCTTCAATCCAGCCCAAAAACTCCAGCCTGGCCTCTCCGTGAAAAGGCGCTACATGTTTTATCCATCCAACAACATAACCACCTCTCCTCCGCGTTCGCCCTCGCTTATAAAAAGATGCTGCGGCTTCCGTTAGGATAGTAACTATCTTAAAATACATATTGTTCAATATAGTTATATGTTCTAAGTCATTACAAAGTCCTTCACAATAATGGGAGAGTTGTGCTGGAAAATGTATTTGTGTCAGTCGAGAGGTACATAACTGATGATTTAATCACTCTGACTAGTGTTACGCTCTTCCCATACAACTTTATTAACAAACCATGTCAATTTTAAAACTATGTATCTTAGCATATAGCTTACCTAAGTTACACTCAACAAGACGAAAGGCACGGCGAAGGAAAACGGTCATGCTTATGTTGGGTCAAGTTTGGGAAGATCCACACCCGCAAGAATGACACATCTCCAGTGATCATAATCAACAAAGAGTCTGATTTAAACAAATTACGTTAACCTGTTGCTATAATCCAGGTATCTTGTTTTTTTCTCTTAAATGTAAATTTTTAATCTATTTTTTATTTCCTTATTCTGTTAAAATTACTGTCTTTTCTATGCTCCTTGCTCGTACATGCATATTATGTTTATTTTACTTATATGCGAAGTTTGCACATTTTGTAAAAATGTTTGTCACCGCTAAGCCGATCGTCGGCCGGTTACTACTAGCGTATTGTTTAAGCGCGCTCGCTTGCTGCGTTTCTGCATACAAGTCTAACTATCCTGCTTGCACTAGCTATTACTCATACTTGCTCGCCCTCTCGCTACTGCAGGAATTTACCTCGTGACGATTTCGTCATTCGGTATTATGTTTTCCTACCCTATTTAATTTTTATACTTCTTTTGTTCTACTCTAATAAAATGGAAACCTTTGATTTTACACTGTCGCTATATTGTAGGTACCAATATGGATAGTTCGACTAAAAATAACTTAAACATTTACTATCAGAACACTAGAGGCCTTCGAACCAAATCAGTTCTGTTGAAGCGTAACTTACATTTAACTTCGTATGACGTGATAATATTAACCGAATCTTGGTTGTTAGATAGTATACTGGACTCCGAGCTTTTTGGAAACGATTATGTAGTATGGCGCCGCCGCGCCGCCGTGACCGTGATTACGGTTTGACTGGTCAAACCAGGGGAGGGGGCGTTCTTATCGCTGTACGTTAAAAACTAAATTTACATACATAAAACTAAATTTACATTTAAATTACATTTTAAAAAGTTTTTGTTACAGAAACTCGTTGAGGGTATTCCTAAGCGCTTCGTTTGCCAAAAATAACACCACCTTCTGTTAACGCTTCGCCCTGTTGCCATGTGCCACGTAGGTACATTACAAAGAAACGCCGATATTGCTACACCCTATTGGACTACATTATTACTACACAAACACAAACATTTTAGTACACATTACACTTGAAACTCGTTCTGCTTGCTCTCAATGGGTTATGGCTGAAAATCAGTGTTTTTGCTTCTTGAGCAAAATATTCCGCTGAGCCATTGCCTTTTTGATGTACTGCAGCACACACAGACATTTAACTTAGATTGTTATTATGTTATTATTTGTTTTTATTATTTAGTCAACTGTATTTTTATTATTGTTTCTTTTTTACTACCATCCTGTTTAATTGTTATTGTCTGATATGTATGTGTGTGTCTGAAGTCTTAAATAAAAACCTTATCTATCATCTATCTATTATCTATCTATCTACGTAAAAATTTACACACTATGTATCAGCCCTCGTATCAATCTTCGGCCGAAGACTTCGATCTGTTACCGTATCTCTCAAGCAAGTTAATAAAACTTTACTTATTATTCACCTTAGCTGCTTATACATACTTGTGTGACCAAAACCAAGGCAATAGTTTCTCGCAGCAGCTTGAGAATTATTTTTTAAATTAAATGATATCATGATTTTGAACCCGGATGATAAATTTATTATAAGGTAGTGGGTGATTTGAACCTGAGCGGCGTAGGCTGGTCGAGCTGTGCGGATCCAGCTCACCTAATACCATCCCGCGGATTTACTTTGACGGAAAAAATATTTATTGATGAAATTTCTACTCATAACCTGCGTCAGTTTAATGGTATCCGTAACATCTCGAAGGGCAGAATTTTGGATCTGGTTTTATCAAACGAAGACATCGTCGTAGTTGAATGCTTTGACCCCCTAGTGCCCATCGACCCACACCATCAAGCTCCTCTTATCGGAGCTTCTTTCCTTAATATACCTTGCTTAAAATCTCAATCCTATTTAAAATACTTGTATAATAAAGGTGACTATCTATCTATTAACAATAAGATCTCGGGTATTGACTGTAACGCTGAATTTAATTCGCGTTCGCTTGATGAGGCAGGTAAATTTTTTTATTCAATTCTAGATCACCTTAAACACCAATATATCCCGTCTAGGTTGGTTAGTGACCATTATGTTTCACGGCTTCATTCTTAGCGATTTATTTTTTTAACGTATTGTAGAATGCTCCCACACACCAGCCTTACACACGGATTTTTTAAAAATATTTTTTAATTTATTTTTAAACCTAGAAACCCTTTCTTAGTTTTGAAACGACTAAGTACTACTCTGACGTTGTTACGCTGACTTCACTCAACGAGGCCTACCTGCTTGACGCGTCTGTTCGAATTTTGTCATTCCGTGTTTCCGTGCTCTAGCCTTCGCACGTCAACTACAGAGCCCTAAAGCAAAAATTATGAAATTATAATTTGTGTTTGCGTTGTGAAAGTTTCAACATGGGAAGAAAAAGAAGTTATAGCAGCAGCAGTACCGACGATGAAGATATAAAGAAAAAGATTGCGAAACTCCAGAAGAAATTGTGCAAAAAACGCCGCCGGGTGTTTATTGCCTCATCGTCTTCAGAAGACGAAAATAACCGTAAGTACATTTTTTCTTTGTATTTAAAATAACAACATAAGCTAAATTTTGTGATGCGTGCTGCTGATTATGGGCTACCACTGTCACTGAAAATTCAAGCTTAATTACATCTGGCCACGATGCGAGCAACTATCCTGGGTTGACTCTGTCGTTTTAACGGTCATCTATTGTTATTTTTTCACCTCCTTGTTCAATATGTGATGCGTACTGCCATATTCGGGTTGATACTGTCACGCCCTTGCGTATTAATGCATTTTGTTCTAACGGTCATGTATTTATACAATGATTTATCACCTTTTTGATGAAAATGTGATGCGTACTGCCATTATTCGGGTTGATACTGTCACGTCTTTGCGTATTAACGCATTTAATTTCTTTCGTCAGATGTCGAGACCGTGGCTGACGTGCACGAGGCACCCTTGGAGAACGATCCTGTTCCCTCTGCTGACTGCGCAGACGTCGCCTATCACAGTCCAGGCGTCGCCGACGGTGCCATCGCCGAAGCCGCCGCTGGTGTGTCCGTCCTCGAGGCCGCCCCTAATATCAACCCTGCCGTGACAGACTCCGCTCTTGACTCCGCTGTTCTTACTCCTGATACTGCGGAAAATTTCATTGAAAAGGAACTGGACGATGAAATCCTGCAATTGCTTGGAGACGCACCTAAAACTGAGGTAGCTGTAGGTCCAGCTGTCCATAAAGATATTGCCACTAGATGGCAAGAAATTCTTAAAAACGGCCTCCATAAGGAGACAAAAGAAAAACTTATGAACGATTAGGATATTCCTAGTAATTGTGATTTGTTATTAGCCCCAGAGCTAAATGCTGAAGTAAAAGCCGCTTTACCCGACACATCGATAAAAAGAGATGTTGCCTTACGCGCAAAACAAAGACAAATTGGATCGCGGCACAGGCCGCGTTAGCTGTGTCGATGGACAGACTCGTAAAAGACGACTCAAAACAAAGCATCATAAAGCCGTTGAGCGATGTCTGTCGTATGTTATGCGACAATCCCTACGGTGAAACTCGGATTCGCAGAAACTTCGTAGTGTCTACGGTGAACCCTTCGCTCAAGGATACCATAATCAACGCCCCCAGGGACAACTATTTATTCGGAGACAATATCACCGATAAGGTTAAGGCTGCACAGACGATCCAAAAATCCGGCGAGGCCTTAAAGGCCCCCGCGCCACCGAAAACACCGTATAACAACAAAATTGTAAAAAATAACAATTTAAACTACCAGCACCGCAAGAGCTACACGCGCGGTTCGACGCAGGCAGCCTGCGGGTGGCGCCCTCCGGGCCGCGGCGGTGCACGCCCGCCCCAGCAGGACCGACCCCGCCGCCAGCGCCGCGCCGCGAGCGCTCGCCGCCGTCCAAGAGGGCGCCGCCGCCACCGCCGCCGCCGCTCCGGAGATAAACGGGGTACATATTTCTTCGCAGTATGCAGGTCGATAGCAATATTTTACTCGCGCTTGGTCTCAAATCACAAATGATCCTTTAGTACTCTTATGGATCAAAGGTTACGAAATTCCTTTTACATCTATGCCTTACCGCAATGATGACCCTAGCGTTAACCCCAAATCTGAGGAAGAATCGAATGATTTTAATGTAGTGATAAATAGGTTGTTAGAAATTAATGCCATTTCTCGATATGAATATGTTAGTTCACAATTTTTGTCTAGTATATTTCTAGTGCCGAAACCAAATGGTGAAAAAAGGTTTATTTTGAACCTTAAGTGTCTAAACAAGTTTGTTAAAACTAATCACTTTAAAATGGAGGACTATCGGACGGCCTCGAAGCTAATCACTCGCAATAGTTTTATGGCTTCAATTGATTTGAAAGATGCTTATTTTTTGGCACCGATTAAAGATTGTCATAAAAAGTACTTGCGTTTTCGATATAATAATAATTTATATGAGTTCAATTGCTTACCATTTGGTTTGTGCACATCTCCATATGTATTCACAAAATTGTTAAAACCCGTAATGGAATACTTAAGATTACAAGGTTTTATTTCAGTAATCTATTTAGATGATATTTTTTGTATCGGTAGATCATTGCATGAATGCCAGTCTAACGTAAATTCAACAAAGAAGTTACTAGATAGTCTTGGTTTTCTATTGAATCAGGAAAAAAGCTGTTTGGTTCCAAACATTGAATGCAAATTCTTGGGTTTTGTCTTTGATTCAAAAAATATGATTTTAAAATTACCCCAGGAAAAGAAACTTAAAATCAAGAATAAAGTCAACAATGTTTTGAAAATCAATAAAATTAAATTAAGAGATTTCGCCAGTGTATTGGGTATGTTAATATCGGCATGTCCCGCAATAAAATATTCATGGTTGTACACAAAAGAGTTTGAGCATCACAAGTATACGTGTTTATTAGAGAACCCAAGCTATGATCAAATAATCAACATTCCTAATAGCTTGAAACCCAATTTATACTGGTGGTTGTCACACATTGATAACGGTTATTCCCAATTAAAAGCCAATCACTATAAACTGTAAATATTTTCAGATGCGTCTGCTACGGGGTGGGGAGCTTTTTGTAATAACAAAAAATGTTTTGGTTATTGGAAAGAAACTGAAAATAGTTTGCATATATATGAGTTGGAACTAAAAGCTACCTTCGTAGCAATCAAATGTTTTGCAAAAAGCCAAAACAACTGTGAACTACTATTGAGATTAGATAGTGTTACGGCAATAGCTAGTATAAATAGAATGGGTAGTGTCTAGTTTAGACATCTAAATACAATCGCTAGGATATACATATGGATGTGGTGTGAAAATATAAATATTTGGCTTTTGGCTTCATATATTAATACAAAAGAAAATTCTGATGCAGATGCACTGTCTCGTTCAAAGTTTGAAGACACCGATGGGAATTAGCTAATTACGCATTTAATAAAATTGTTGATAAGTTAGGTAAACCACAAATATATTTGTTTGCCAGTCGTTGTAATGCAAAATGCGTTACTTTTGTAAGCTGGCGAAACGAGCCTGAAGCGTGGGCTGTTGATGCATTTACTATTTCATGTAAAAACTATTTTTTCTACGCTTTTCCGCCTTTTGCGATTATTGTTAAGTTAATTCATAAGGTTATAAGCGATAAGGCAGAGGGGATTGTCGTGGTTCCTTACTGGCCAACACAGCCGTGGTTCCCAGTATTCACAAAGCTTGTGACTTCTGAGATAATATATTTTGAACCTGATATTAATGTTCTAAAATCTCCTTTCAGGAATACTCACAAACTCTACCGATCGCTGACTCTAATGGCCGCGAGATTATCCGGCAAACGTTTCTTGGCAAAGGATTAACAGATAGAGCAATAGAGATTCATATAAGTCTGCCTTATCGCTCATAGTAACCGATCTGTCAAATAGTTCTGAAATAAGACGCTTTATGCGAGGAGTTTTTAGATTAAGACCTCCGGCCCCCAAATATGATGCTACCTGGGATCCTTGTGTTGTTTTAAATTATTTCTCTCAAAAATGGCCAAATGAAAGTCTCAATTTACAAACTCTTTCGAAGAAAACAGTGACTCTTATGGCTTTAGTAACTGCACATCGTGTCCAAACATTTTCATTAATAAAATTAAGTAACATTCAAATATTAGATTCTCGCACAGCCGTTTTCATTAAAATATCTGATTTAATTAAAACTTCTAGGCCTAATTGTGTTCAACCTATTCTGAAACTCCCTTTTTTCAATCAGAAACCTGAAATTTGTCCCGCTAGATGTTTGGAAACTTATATAAATAAAACAAGCTCATTACGTTCTGTTGATACTTAACGATTATTTATTTATCAGTTATAGAAAACCGCATGCAAGAATCTCATCACAGAGATTAAGTCACTGGATAAAAGACAGTCTCCAATCCAGCGGCATAGATACAAATATCTTCAGTGGTCACATCACACGACATGCAGCCACCCCTACAGCCAACAGGGTCGGTGTTAGTCTAGATTTAATTCGTAGAACTGCTGGCTGGACTGATTCTTCAGCAGTTTTTGCTAAATTTTTTTAATTGTAAAGGATAGTTTACAATTTAGTAACTCAATTCTGTCTGTTGATTAAATAAAATGATTGTGTCGTGGCACTTACGTTTTATTGCACCTACTTCCCTTAACCTATTTCACAATGTTATAGTAGGTACTTACAAAACTCTAAACATCCTACAATACGTTAAAAAAATAATCGTATCCAACTGTTAGAGGATAAATGTTTTACTGATTACATATCATCCATTGAGAATGGTATCGAACAAAACCCAAAAATGTTTTGGTCCTATATAAAAAGCCGTTCCAAATCAAATGGTATACCTACCCATCTTAGTTATTTGGACACCTCTGTTTCTACAGGGGAATCAATTAGTGAAGCTTTTTCTAAATATTTTTATTCCACGTTTCTTGCTCCCTCTGGCACTTATTCATATAATGTCGACTCAATAGTCTCTGCCGAGGCTACCGAATGTGATATTTTTAATATTGAGATAGATCCTGATGAGGTGCTCAAATAGATTTCTAGCCATGATCTATCTAAATCTGCTGGTCCGGATCACGTTAGCCCTGTGTGTTCCTATTTCACTTCTGTTTAATAAATCTATATCTTCTAGCACCGTACCCAAACTTTGGAAATCTGCATTTGTATCGCCAATTCATAAAAATGGCCCTAAATCAGAGGTAAGTAACTATACATAGACAATCCAAGCTCTGTATAATTGCTAAAATCTTTGAAAGGATTGTATACAATCAGATCTATTCCGCACTTCATCAATCCTTCTCCCCCTTCCAGCATGGTTTTCTCAAAGGGCGGTCGACTGTGTCTAACCTTATCATCTTCAACGAGTTCTTATCTGAATCAATGGATAGTGGGCACCAGGTCGACGTAATTTACACCGATTACAGCAAGGCCTTTGATAGGATTGACCATAAACTTCTTTTGTCCAAATTACTTACGATGGGTATTAGAGGGAATCTGCTCCGATGGTTTTCGTCATACATCTGCAATAGGTCTCAGGCTGTTGTTGTCAATAATTATGTGTCCAGCTGGGTTCTTATCCCTAGTGGGGTCCCCCAAGGATCGCTCCTCGGGGGCCCCTGCTTTTTCTTATATTTATTAATGATATTTCTACCTGTTTTGTTAACAGTCGCCTACTTTCCTTTGCTGATGACATGAAAATATTTAAAATTATTGACACGCCTTTGGATGTACTAGATTTGCAGGCTGATTTGCATCGGCTTGATGCCTATTGTGATGAAAACAAACTGGATCTGAATCCGTTCAAGTGTTCAACAGTTACCTTCACGCGTAAAAAACAAAAATCAAGTCTGTCTATCGTCTAAAAAACCAGATTCTGCAGGACTGTAATGTTATTAGAGACCTGGGTGTGCTACATGATTCAAAACTTCTCTTCGACTCTCATATCGACTCTATTATTAGCAAAGCGTCAAAATCATTGGGTTTTGTAATGAGAAGCTCAGCCAGCTTTAATAGATGTAAAACTTTCAAAATTTTATTCTGCACATACGAGTATGTACGCAGCATACTCGAATACACTTCTCAAATCTGGAGTCCACGATATGATATCTATATCAACAGGATCGAGCGGATACAAATCAAATTTATAAAATATCTTTGTTTTCGTCTTAAGGTCCCGTATAGTTTGTCTAATTACATAGATATTTGCCGTAAATTCCACAAGCTTCCTCTGACCAAAAGGCGTGAAATTAGCGACCTGCTATTCTTGCTGAAAATCACAAACTACCATATTAATTGCCCCGAACTTCTGAACAAAATATCACTAAATGTTCCCCGAAAAAGGGTCAGATTTAACGAAATCATTAATACACCGATAGTTAGAACGAATTATCGTCAGAACTCCTATTTGTGGCGAGTTGGCGACCAATTTAATAAACTCTCTGAGGAAATCGATCTGGACCTCTTCTGTTCCAGCGTTAACTCCGTGAGACGGCGGTTGAGCTCTGACTTTTTCTCAGAATCTGGCGAGGATGATGAGGATGACTCGATCTTGGCATGCGAGTAATGTAGTGCGGATTGTCGATCAACATTTTTTTTGCATTTTTGTTGCTATTATAATTAGTTTTTCTTTTGTTGTTCTCTCATTTATTATATTATTTCTTTGTATGTACTAAGTTGATTGTAATTTTGTAGGTGATCTGTTTACTTTGCTTGTTCTCACTTTTTTATGTATCTACTCTTCTTCTTACTCGTGAAAACCTTTTAATAGCCCTCTGTTTTTATTTTCCTAATTCTTAACTTTTGTATGTGCTGCTGGTTTTCCTTTATATAATAAATAAATAAAAAAAAAGTCATAAATGGTCTGACCACTGCATCCCGTGCTCTACCCATACACGGACAGAAGGCAGCGCAGCGCCAGTCGTGACGCAGTGGTCCAACCACCTCGCACACCCGTGCTCTACCCATACACGGACAGAGGACAGCGCAGCGCCAGTCGCGACGCAGTGGTCCAACCACCTCGCACACCCGTGCACTACCCATACACGGACAGAGGGCAGCGCAGAGCCAGTCGCGACGCAGTGGTCTAACCACCTCGCACACCCGTGCTCTACCCATACACGGACAGAGGACAGCGCAGCGCCAGTCGCGACGCAGTGGTCCAACCACCTCGCACACCCGTGCTCTACCCATACACGGACAGAGGACAGCGCAGCGCCAGTCGCGACGCAGTGGTCCAACCACCTCGCACACCCGTGCTCTACCCATACACGGACAGAGGGCAGCGCAGAGCCAGTCGCGACGCAGTGGTCCAACCACCTCGCACACCCGTGCTCTACCCATACACGGACAGAGGGCAGCGCAGAGCCAGTCGCGACGCAGTGGTCCAACCACCTCGCACACCCGTGCTCTACCCATACACGGACAGAGGACAGCGCAGCGCCAGTCGCGATGCAGTGGTCCAACCACCTCGCACACCCGTGCTCTACCCATACACGGACAGAGGGCAGCGCAGCGCCAGTCGCGACGCAGTGGTCCAACCACCTCGCACACCCGTGCTCTACCCATACACGGACAGAGGACAGCTCAGCGCCAGTCGGAACGCAGTGGTCCAACCACCTCGCACACCCGTGAGCCTCACTAACAAAAGTATGCGTACCTGATTCAGCGCTTAACATATTCATGTCTGCACTCGTTCAACTTTACTCTGTACAAAAGTCTAGTACCTGATTAATTATAATATATGGTAGAGACAAAATGATCGTAGCGATCGATGGTGAATAGGCAGGGCCGGATTTAAAGGTCTGGAGGCCTTGGGGCAACAAAAGTGTAAAATAAACCATTTTTTTCAGTCGTGTTTTTGAGTAAATAAATTGTGTCACAATATTTTTTTTTGTCTATCAAACTCCACACCTTGCTGCATAAAAAAGTATGGAAAAAATTACCACCCAATAATAATAATTGATTTGTTTAAACATTTTCTAACACTAATTGTTCACATATTGCAATATTATATTATAATATTATGGAAAAATAAATTGGTCGAGACACGAAATCGCACACCCAACCTCCGAGGATGCGGGCATGTACCTCTACATTGGGACGCTCAAGATGGGTAGTAAATTGTAAGTGCGATTTGAGGGCTATTTGAGATTTCAATATTTTACTGATTGCCTGATTGAAGTGAACAAATAGATGAATATATTTTTTTTTTTAATATTTAAGAGCTATATATAAATCATATTTGTACACAGTACTCTAAGTAAAGATAGAACGGCAAAAAAAAATATCAAAGGAAAACTTGTTTACTAGTGTTTACTTGTCGGAATTTAAAAGTTTTTTTTTCTAAATCTGTTGCTGTTTTGTGGAGGCTCCGGGGCTGTAACCCCGGATGCCCTCCCCTAAATCCGGCCTTGTGAATTAGGGGAGGGCACAACTATAGTCATATCTATTAGAATGTAACTTAACTTCCAAGTTTTGTAGCTGTTCAGTGACGGACGTGTTTTTGATACTTTCAATCTGCGCTTTCAGTAGAGTTATGTCATTCAAAAGCGCCGAGCAATCTAAGTGATCATAAATCACAGGAGCATACGGTGCAATTCTTTGGCCACAAAAATAAGTATCCTAGATATTGAGTATTTTAGATAGTAAACTTCAATGGGGCCCACACATAGACAAGCTATCGAAGAGACTTAGTTCTGCAGCGTATGCAGTCAAAAAAATCCGTCTTCTTACAGACGTTGATACTTCTAGACTAGTTTATTTCAGCTACTTCCATAGTGTTATGTCTTATGGCATACTGCTGTGGGGTAACGCTGCAGATATTAACTCCGTATTTGTGCTGCAGAAGAGGGCTGTTTGTGCAATCTATAATATGGGTCCCAGAGAAAGCCTACGTGAAAAATTCAAGGAAATAAACATAATGACAGTACCATGTCAATATATTTATGAAAACCTATTGTACACTCATAGAAATATCAATCGCTTCCCTAAAAATAGCGATGTACATAATTTGAATACAAGAAATAAACATAAACTCGCTGTGCCCACAACTAGACTACACAAAATCAATGTATCTCTTAAAGGGCAATGTATACGCTTCTACAACAAAACTCCTAGTGAGTTGCAAAAATTATCAGTAAATAAATTCAAACAAATTGTCAAAACCTTCTTGTGTAAAAAGGCCTTCTATAAAATATCAGATTATTTAGAGGATAAAAAAGCTTGGGACGGGATTTGCTCCAACTCGAAAAATAACAACGAACTAACAGGCTAAAGGTTTCTTCGTCGCTTCTTTACTTTAGTCTACATACCGAAGCGACTGAAATCAAAAATATCACTTTATTTCCGTGTAAGAATTTGACCTTTTCTAAGTATACATTTATTGTATCTATGGAAATAAAGAGTTTTTGACTTTGACTTTGACTTTGACTATCGACTAGGGGTCTAGACTTCTAAGAACTGTAATAATACCTTCTAAATCTCTTTGTGTCTTCCCCTCGGTTCTCTTCTTCCTCTTTATGTTCCGTATATCTGTAGTGGAGTCGAACAGAAGATTTTTCGACTTCTCCACCTCTTTCATTTTAAAAGGCGATACACGAATACGCACCAAACTTCCTTCGTCCGAAGAATGTTAGAGGTAACGTGAAATGATAACTCCAACGCTGATAATTCGCAACTGATTTATTAATTAGATTTAAGATACATGAAGGCTCAATACGGAACAACAAAGATCACGTATTGCAAGTAGACATTATAATGTAGGACGGTACTTTAGGTGAACTAGATTTTCGGCCTGACCTGACACATTGCTGTACTTTGTACAAATTAAAGGAAGTCTCCTTTAAAGAACGTGTTTTAGGGCTATTTTTGCACTTCGTTTGTCTTTTGAATCACAATAGGTGACATGAAACTTTCTATAACTAAGTAACACTTCGACTGTAATAACAACAAATACTAACAATGTAGTTCTTTGAAAAAGTTACCTGATTTTTACGATACGGAACCCTCCGTGTGCGAGTCGACTCGCACTTAGCAGTTGATTTAATAATTAGAACTTTTGTCGCCTAAAACACTAGATTACTTACCTCGTTCAGGCTAAATTGTTATACTTAGCTGTATTTGTATTTAGGGTGGAGCTGCTAAGACGCGCCTTCTACTATTGGAAAGGGCTCAAAGAGCAGTTCTAAAGGTTCTAATGCAAACCTAGACTGTTTCCTACTAATGACCTATACTCACTCTGTCAAGTCCTCACTGTTCGACAACTGCTCATTCTCAAAACCCTCTAAACATGGCGAAGTGCCGTACGACCCTATACCAAGCAGGACTAAACGACGGTTTCACAGAGTCTGTGAAATAGCTTTACACAGGACTGCTACAGCCAGTCGACAGTATCCCCACATCAGCTCGATGCTTTATAATTCAATTAATAAAAAACTTAATATATATCCATTATCTCTGCGAAATTGTAAATTTAAATTATCTGCCTGGCTTTTAACACTTTTAACACTATTATGATGATACAGAACTTCTTATAGCGAAAATAAATTAAATTGTCATTTAATTGCACACACTTATGTTATTTTATAATATTAAATTTATGAATATTGTCCACTCTCCCATATCTGATCCCCCCATCGACAGGTAGGTACATAATCGTTGCCCTGACTCTCTTGAGACAGGTGTCTTCGAATGCACCTACTTATGTTCTCACTTTTATATTTATTTTATTTATTTTCACCACACGTCACAGCAAAGTGGAACAATATTTAATAATCTTGTGTAGTTTTCAATGTGTATGTATACTAACCTCCTAATTATAATTACTTATAATATTAATTAAGGATAACGTAGGCTAAATTCTTTTTGTTTGTTTATAATTTTAATCTTTTTGAGTCGGTCCAGAGGAGGGCGATACTGAACGTGACACAGTTTTATACTTTTAGCGTCAGTATCGTTGCATTGTTTTTGTTTTAAATATGTACATGGTTCCAATAAACGATTTGATTTGATTTGATTTATTTGTCTAGTGCACTTTTGTATTGTCTATTTACAAAATTATTTGAAATAATATTTATGAAAAAAAAGTGGTTTTTGTCTGCAATAAACACTAAAGTCAGATTCCACCTAAAGATTTTTAGCAATTAAATGAATTTGTAAGTGGAAAGTGCTTTAATTCCTTTGTTATACCTTACGGGACACTTGGACACGTCAGATATTTTCAGGATATTTACAGGAGTGCTCGTGTTCGTCATGCTGCCCCCCGCAGCCCGCCCCCGCCCCCGCACTGCTCCCCCCGCACCCAGACCGCCTCACGCTCCCCTTGAAGAAGGAAGCTCAAGGTATGTATCGCATTTTATCAGTTTCATGATATAGATACAGACTTCGCTCCAGCAGCTCGATACCACTATGGGAGCTGGTCCCGATTCTATCCCACCTTTGTTCCTTAAATCATGTGCCTTAGAGTTAGCCATTCCTCTTCATATACTTTTCAACAAATCACTAAACTCTGGTTTCCTCCACTTTATTAGGAAGCTCGCATACGTTACTCCAGTACACAAGATAGGTGACCTCGGTGATATCCCAAACTATAGGCCTTTCGGCGTTTGGGAAACTTTTCGACTCGTTGTTCCAGAAAACAATCTCCTTCAATTTGAAGCTGACAGCAGCATGGCTTCCTTCCAGAGCGATCCACCGTCTCAAATCTACTTATGTCAGCGACATTACAAAGGCATTTGAAGCTGCCAGCAGCGTGGCTTCCTTCCAGAGCGATCCACCGTCTCAAATCTACTTATGTCACAAAGGCATTTAAAGACCGAAAAGAAGTTAACGCAACCTACACTAACTTCTCAAAAGCGTTTGACATAGTTGATCACAGATTAGGTGCTGGTGCGGAAGTAAGGGCATGCTGAAATCTGTGGATCTTAACTTCGATGGTGAGGGTCTTGCCTTCGCAACCGTTCTCAGTTGCTGACTGTGCGGGGCTAAATCTACTGAAAGAGTTGTACCCTCAGATGTACCTCAGGGCTCGCATCCTGGTCCGCTACTAACACACTTCTTTACATAAAATCAGGTTACCAGCTCTTCGCTGATGACCTCAAGCTTTATAGGACTATCAACTCACAAGATGACAACAATGTGCGGGTCGTAGTCGCCGGTAAGCATGCTGCTTTCGATACTGTAGGAGAGTAGTCCTCTCGCGGAGATCTCATCGTACGTTCGAGTACGTTCGAAAGTACGTAGAATTAACATTTTATGAAGTACACCTTGCTTCCACCACGCACCCTTATATATAGAGCTCTACGGCTATGCGACCCGCAATATATAGACAGTGAATTGCGGCAGAGCGAAATGGTTACGTCTGGAGACAGAGCTGCCGCTTTGCCAAAATGTCCGAAAGAAAGCGGCCCCTTTCCGCCGAGAGAACTGTCACATACCTACCATACGTCTTGTGAAGTGTAAAGGGGCTTACGGATAAGATTGGTTGGTTACTGCAACGAAAATACAGCATTAAGACGATATTTCGGCTTCATACACAACTACAGCACTTACTTCGCTCTCCCAAGCATAGGGAGCCACTGGATGTCCCAGGTGTGTGCATGATCCCATGTGACTGCAGCAAATGTTACATTGGTCGAACAAAAAGGAACATATCCACCAAGCTCTCTGAACACATACGCGCCGTAAAGAATGTTGAAACCAATAGCTCGGCGATGGTAGAACGCTGTATTGAGGAAGGATCATCACATTACGTACGTTTCGACAAAGTCCGTGTCTTGTCTAGGGAAAACTTTATTTGTTCCCCGCAAGATACGCAAGGCGATAGAGATTGGACGACGGCCTAACTTCGATAGAGATAGAGATTGGATCTACCACCCGCTTGAAAGCCGTGTCTCCATGGGAAGTCAGATAGCAGCATAGAGCCGGGTGTAGCTGTTAGTTCCGCATGCACACACAGTATACATGCACTACCCGGCACGATGAGACCTTCGTGAGAGGATGACTCTCGACAAGCAGCGTGTCCCCCACCACCCCCGCCAATTTTCGTAAAATAATCACTACGCAAAATTGTAAAATCGCTACGCAAAAGTGATAGCGTGGTCAAAGCATTATTCGCAGTTACTAAGGCCTCTCAGGTACAAAAGCCACATAAACAAACAACTAAAAATCCTCATAAAAGTAAGAAACAATTATCAATATATTTTTATTATTTATAAAATAACTCTACAAAAATCATTGTAAAATATAGTGTGATTACTGACGCCATGTTTTACAATCATTTTTCTAACAAATAATATCTAAAGTGCAGAATTGAAACATTTTTTATCTCAGTGTAATCATGACATTGTACAATAATTATCTTTATAAAAATATTTTATTCTGAAATAGTAAAAACTTTTGTTTTATCCGAGGTGATATAGCGAGGGAGGCCCCAACAAGGGGCACAAGGCAGACTAGCTAAACTGAAGGCTATGGCAAGACCTGGCAGAATTGCTAAACTCCATTGGAAGTCATAAGTCATAAGGTCAACGGATGATAATGTGATTGATTGTTGTTGGTCAACATGGAATTGAAGAGAGAGAGGATTTGATGTAGGAGTTATTTTTTTGCTTTTGTAGTAAGGTGATTTTTTTATTTGTATTTTATTAGTAATGCGTCTCATATTGCTCAGGAAGAAGGACCATTGCCAAGCAGCGCTCTACCGCCACCGATCGGAGATTCCATGCCTGAGTTTCCCACCAAAATACAAGCCACAGATGTTGAAACTTCCTGCAATTTTACTGCAGTTAAGAATGTCATCGCTACCTTCAACATATATATTGTAAAGACGAGAATATAGTTTTTTTGGACCAAATAAAAAACAAACAAAACTTATAATACTTTTATTATTAAACTAAATATAACTTTACAGATAATACCTACATCCAAAACGTTATATTTATATTATACTTACTAGGTACCTATAACACTTAATTATTTATAAACTTTCTTTTTTGCTTAAATCTTTGGATGAAATAGTACCTAGTAAGAATGAGCTATTTGTATGTTTTGTGCCTACTTTACGTATAGTCGCATACTCTCGCACGTCTTACCTTAACTTCCAGTGGAAGCTCGTGTGTTCCTTGTAATGTAGATTTTTATCAAAATCTATAACTACAAATAACTAAAAATCCTTCAACCCTGCGTTTTAATTTTCTCTAATGTTTGAATGAAATATGTAATAGAGAGGAAGCTAAACTGTGGGTGATCGATCATGGGTTGAGTAGATAAGTAGATTAAAATTAGGTTGTCCGACTTTATTGAATAAATGTCCGACTTTATTGCGGTTTGACTTCGTACAGCCCTAATAATAATAATAATAATAATAATAATAATGCTGGCCAATCCACACAGCATCATCTAGCCCCAAAGTAAGCAGAGCTTGTGTTATGGGTACTAGATGACTGATAAACTTAATACAATATATAACATAGATAGATATTTTTTATTATATATAGAAAATACCCAGAACACCCGGAACAAATATTTGCAGATCGTACAAACATTTGTCCCTAGGCGGGAATCTTAAACCTAATGGTTTATCAGTACAATTTATTCAGTTACCTTTTGTCGGACCCGAAGAGCAATAGGTGAGTAAACATATTATTTCAAATTGGAAATTAAATGATAAATACCAAACTTCTTTGTAAGTCCCCAATTTCAGTTAGCCATCGAACTAAATCAAGTCTCTGGGGAAAGTTAAAGTACCGAGTGGATGGCACAGAATCTGAAACATAGGTTTTGTACTTAGTGATGCTAGATGTGACATTTTATGCGTCTAACAAAACTAGTGCAGTATCCAGTGGAAGATATCGATATTGTTATTCTTATGTTTTCGAGACGAATCTGGTCTCTGAGGAACCAACAAAGTACCTAGTGGAAAACATGATAGAATTCTTCGAGCCAAATCCGGTTACTGGAGAATAGACAAGTTATTCAGTAAGACATCAGAGATTTTTTTCATGCCATAAATGTTTGGTACTTTTCTGATGATTCACAACTTGCTTTTAAATCTATTCTTATCTTTGGGTTTGACATAATGTTAGTTTATAATGGTGATCAATGTGATGTGATGTTAAATTTATAATTGTGTTCCTACATATCGGATTAGCTGTAAAGCAGTCTCTCGGACAAATGGGGAAATCAGGGGTCGGTCGCATTGTGGACAACAAAATTTGTAACTACAGACCCCGAAGACCGTTTCCCATCAATGTCAACTCTTTGTATCCTATTACTCAAATAAGATGTAAGAAGACCCAAAGAGGTGTTCCTTATTCCGTAGTGATGTATTTTCCTGATTAATGTTTCATGGTGTACGCAATAGAATGCTTTTGACAAGTCGCAAAAAATGCCCAAACCATCTTGCGACTTCTCCCAACCATCAAAAATATGCATTACTAACTCTACACCGGCATCAGTAGTTGATCTGCCGCGAGTAAACCCGAATTGCTTACTATTTAGCTGGTCATTTCCATTGAAATGCCTAAGCAATTGATGTAAAATAAGTATTTCAAAAACTTTGCTTAATGTAGGCAGTACTGACATTGATCTAAAGTTAGGGGTGTCAGACCAACTACCCGATTTAAACAATGGGATTGTTTTACTACATTTCATTAGATCAGGAATTACGCCACAATTAATATACTCATTGAATATAAAAGCCGCTTGCGCATAATTGCGTGGAACCCGTCCACTTGCGCATCCGCGAACATCCCTGATGCGCTACAGTACCGCGGCAGCTCCAACAACATCCTGAAGCCGTTATTATACTGGACGCGTAAGGCGCTGGATCTGGCCCACAGACTGCAAGTGTAGAAAGAAGTACAATACGCCTTAAAATGTGTTATTTTGACTGGCGTTGTACAACGTGCGCATCTGCGAGCTACCATATTACACCTCACCGACAACGCCCTACGCCCCCTTTTAACATCCACATTGTCGGACTGGTAATTATTTTACCCAACTGCAGAATCTGCCCAGGGTAAATGTACTCGCAAACAGTTTCGAGAAGTTGGCCATGTACGACCACCGGTCATGGATCAATGTGGTCATTGATCATGACTTAGATTTTATCCAAATTCATGCCAAGACATACATTGGGAGGCTGAAGCTAGGCATCTGGTTCAGTTACTCTGCCATTAAGACTATGTCATCAGCAAATCGGAGGTGTGACATATGGTCGCCGTTTAAGCTCCTACCTTTCAACTTAAACATATTTTCCAATGCGTTCGTAAACAGTTTCGGGATATGACATTCCCCTGCCTCATTCATCTGCGCAATTGGATGGGTTTAGACAGCTGGCCTTGTACTTGGATACTTATGGTGGCGGCTTCGTGAGACTTCTCAGCACCTAGATATAACGATAGTCTACTTGGCTACTGTAAAGATTCCAGAACAAGTTTCGACGGAGTCGAAGGCCTTCTCATAGTCCACAAAAACCAGACACAGGGGCCGGTTATACTCTTCGGACTTCTGTATAATCTGCCTTACTATGTGAATGAGGTCTACGGTGCCTTAACCTCCGCGGGACCCGGCCTGTTCTGGTGATTGGAACTCGTCGAGTCTCCTGGCGAAACGGTTCGTTACCTCTCGTGAGAACAGCTTATAGGCGTGGCTCATGACGAGATGGGTCTGTAAGTTGCGTATTCGTGGGTTTTATAATAATAAATAATAAAAGTTTGCTTATTCAGACAACATAGTCTATTTAGTTAATGAACTTAAAGCTGGAGGGTGTAGTACTTACTATTAAACAGAGATTTAGTCCTCTGAATGAGGTGTTACACAGAGGACAATCATATTTCGTAGATATAGCATTTACGGTGCTGTTGCTCGCAGCTTCCGCGGGCTCTGCTAAGCAGTGAATTTTATCTCCCTTTTTAAAAAAGGGCACCACCAACTCCCGTTTTACGCCCTTGGTGTTCTCCCACTATGACTGACGGTGTTAAAGAGGTTCTGTAGTTCCTGTATTACGGTTTCGCTCTGTCGCCTCTTCAACGAGGCGCGTGTTGGAGCTCCGAAGGTCACGCCGTACCATCTTCGCATTTCGCTTGTTCAGGTCTGACCTCTCTGACGAAGTCACTTGGGTGGTTTCCCGCCATTTTGTCATCAACGCACTCCGTGAGGTTTTTTTCTAAACAGTAGTGATATTGAAATTGAGTAAAAAATTGGATGTGTTGTTTGTTTCAGAGAGTTCGATAGTAGCGCGCCTCGGCAGGCGCTCCTCGAGCGGCGCGCTGCCTGAGCTGGGGGCGCGGGGGGGCCGCGCGCCCTCCGTCAAGGTACGCACGCAGGCTACGTGCATACATAGTCGATGCTATCACCTAGGTACCCCACCCCCGCGTGCAACAGCACACAGTATTGACATCCAGAAGGCGGTTGTTTCAGACGCGGCGCGGGTACTCCCTGCACTGCTGGCTGCCCGCCGCCGAGAGCGACGCGCCCGTCAGGTACACACCAAGCACTGCCTTTTTTTTATCGCAGGCTCACTGCTCACATAACACAACACCTTCCGACTTTCAAGCCTCAAGAACCAGCACTTTAGAGTAGTTTAGAGTGTGCTTTGTATAACAGTCAGCTTAGAGTAGTTTAGAGTGTGCTTTGTATAACAGTCAGTTTAGAGTAGTTTAGAGTGTGCTTTGTATAACAGTCAGTTTAGAGTGTGCTTTGTATAACAGTCAGTTAGGACCATGCGAAAAGCACCACACTCAAGTTTTTTATTTTGGAGCCCCTTTTTGATTTTAACTTCCTGAAAATGTGTGAAGTGATAACTTAACATTCACTCTTTCAAATAAACTTTTACTTCGTTTAAATACTTTAAATCTGGCTATAACGTAAAAGTAACTTTTTGGCAAAAAAAAAGTGGTGCCGAGCCTTTTTCAGGAAAATTTTAGAAAACTATTATTAAATGTTTGTTCATTTTGAAGGAAAATCTACATATAACATTTTGTACTTATGGAGGTATAGACATAAGTACAGTAAAGTACAAGTTTGTATTTCAGCAACCGTTAGAATAGTCTAACGGTTGCTGAAATACAAAGCATTTTCTTTTAAACTTTCAACCCTTCCCCCTCCTAAGCCCTCTCCCATTTTTCCTAATACCTTCCCATCTGCTTCAATGGCCCTCTTCCCGACTGACTACGTTGAGCTTGCAAACATCATTAGCAACCTCAAGGATATATGTGCCGTTGGCTGGGATGGCATACCTACCTCAGTTATTAAAAACTCTAGGCACTTAATAATCCCTCCACTTGCTTATATTATAAACCTATCCATGTCATCTGGCATTTTCTCTGATATATTGAAAAAAGCTCTTGTACATCCTATTTTTAAAGCAGGTGACAAGATGTCTATTACCAATTATCGTCCTATCTCTGTGGTAACTGTATTGTTGAAAGTATTCGAAAAAGTAATTAATAAAAGACTTGTCCACTTTTTAAGCACAAATAACGTTTTAGCTAAGCAACAATACGGTTTTAGACGAGGTAGATCGACAGAGGTCGCAGTTATTGATCTTACAACTACGATTGCTCAAAGTTTTGATACAAAATTGAAAACCGTGGGAATCTTTCTTGACCTGTCAAAGGCTTTTGACACCGTTTCTATTACAATACTACTAGACAAACTCTCAGCCATTGGGGTCAGGGGCGGTGTTAATGACCTCTTCAAGAGCTATCTCACAAATCATCGCCAAATAGTAACCATTAATAATGTATACAGCGAGGAAAAGGAGATTCATTTTGGCGTACCCCAGGGACCCCAGGGACCCCAGGAATAGTGTGTGCTAACACTATTCCTCGTCTATATAAATGATTTAGTTAATCTGCCTGTGCCATTTTGCAGTATTTTCACATATGCTGATGATACTGCCCTTCTTGTTAGTGGACGAGACTGGTCAGAAGCTCAATCTGCTGCTAAAACATCTCTAAAACTGGTTCTAACCTGGCTCACCCAAAATCTTTTAACCCTAAACTTCTCAAAAATACGTGCGCATACTTGTGATTCTCCAGGTTACTGCCAATGTCCCAAGCTAGAGCGAGCTCCCTGCGTAAAATATCTCGGAGTCTGGTTGGACAACACCATGTCTTGGAAACCTCATGTTGAAAGCACTGTCTCAAGAGTGGGAAAATTAATGTACCTACATCTTTAAAAACTTAAGAGGTAGTGCTGACCTACCTTGTATGAAAATGGTATACTTTGCTCTGGCTCAAGCGGTTCTCTAGTATTGTATCTCTGCATGGAGCGGTTCCATCAAGACCCTCATGCTCAGAGTTGAGAGAGCGCAAATAGCGGTTCTTAAAGTCATGACCTCTAAGCCAAGAGACTTTTCCACCTCAAGTCTATATTTAATCTGCAAAGTACTCTCTGTTAGAAAACTATTTATACTTTCCACTGTCTTGCGCTGCCTGCGCACTCACAAACCGTATTTGACCCCAACCTTGCAACAGTGAAACGACGGTCTGACATTATCTGCAAAACTGTGTCTCACGAGACTGCAGTGGCAGGTCGTCATTATCACTACATTAGTAGTCGTTTATACAATAAAATAAATAAAATAATTAACATTTAATCACTCACAATTTTTAAATGTAGATTTCTATGTACTGATTGGCTTTTATCTATCTCCTACGAGGATACTGAGGAAATTTTAAGGCATCAAGAATGACCTCGTAAAATCCTAGATTCTCTCTCACACATGCGCACACACCCTCACACTACGCATACACACACCACACACGCACGTTACCTTGTTATGTTTAATCTAGATTACTTATTTTTTATGTCTTTAAATGGAACATAATTATTTTGCTAACGGAGGAGGGCGCTGACTCTGCTACACAGATTTTAACTTTTTTTTTAGTCAGCCCACAATTGTACCCTAAACATTAAGTTCTGTTCTTAATAAAGATTTTTGTATTTTGTATTTTTCTAACCCCTATTGCACCCCTTAAGGCGTAAAGTTTCAAAATGCTTTTCTTAGTGCTTCCTGCCACCCTGACCTGCTGCGGTTTGGGCTGTGGGCTGTCTATGAGCCAGGACAAAGGTTCTTACATACGTACTAGCTGTATCTGCGACTTCGTTCGCGATTACTATTCCTACCTGCAGACTAACTTCACAATATACCACTGCTTCAGATTTTAATAACTTTATTTCTTGAGAATTTGAGATTTACTTTAAAAAAAAAATTACTTACATTACCATTTATGGAGATAAATGGTAGTAGTTTTTAAGGTAGGTTGTAGAAAAAAAATCAGTATTTATTTTTCTCTGGGAGCCTTCAAAGTTTGTTGAAAAATTAAGTTTGTGGTTTATTTTTGTAAATACTATTTTTTATTTGGAATTTAATCAAATAAAAATACAAAATGATATTGTAGGACAGAAGATCAACTATTGAGCTACAACCTAAAAAAATTTACTGTCGTAGACCTAACATTTTGGCTACACTTGGGACATGAAGATTAAAATGGGATTTAGACCGAAATTTCATAAAAATCTGAATAACTTTTGAACGACTGAAAATCGCGGAATATACAGTTAAGTTAGTTAGGGTTAAATCGATAGGTACTGAGGTCCCCCACCCCCCATCCACCGATGATCCACCCCTCAAGTTACACCATGTACATATATATATATATATAGATAGTGTGCACGACAGTACAATATATCAGTGCTAACAGTAGCGTAAGGTGAATAAATTACTAGATGTACTATGATAGACACGATAGATAAGTAAGAGAAATACAGAACTTTGTTAAAAGCAACAAGTTAGGTTGGATTCTGAAAAACTTATTTCCCTAAAAGCTATCCCCGTAAGGAGGATATGGAACGGTAATCGGTAACTCGGTGAAGGTATTCAGTTGATGGGCAAAACAAGAAATCATCGTTGTGCAAGTCTGTATGGTAACAAATACTAGTTCAATATAGACTAGCACGTCCTAGGTAGGGAGCCTTCAGCTAATATTTCAAACTTAGAAGCCTTCAGCTTACATAAATTCATATGAAAATAAACCCTAAAATAGAGGCGGAACGCCGCCTGTAGGAATATTCTAGATGTAACTAGTTAAAACCCGATTCGGGGGAGGGGAACAGGGTATAGACACTAGGATTTCGCCACTATATATGGTAATAACGAAGGCCATTGGAAGGCCATTGGAAGGTCATTGGCTGAAGGACATTGTCTACGCCCTAGGATTAACACCCACAATATACCTAGGCAAAGCTTATTGGATAATAAATAAAATCTTGCTCGACGGACCACGTAGCGGCGGCGAGACATAGAAATGTATAAATAAAGCGAGAAAACAGGCGCAGGCCTGGTCTAGTCAGGTTCCGTTTCATTTGTTAAAGTAATTAGTTCAGTCTGTGGATAGCAAGTCTAAGCCCCGAAGCTCTAGACCCGCGGTCTTGCAAGTTTTGTGAAAGTGCTCAAGTGTTTAATTGTGATATTCTTTTCCGACCGCACCTATTTCCCGTTTCCAACCGCATCAAGCTACAGTCCACTATTCGAAAGGAATAGATATAGATAGATAAATACAATACGTTTACTTAATAGTACAAGCTTCTGCAACTAAGTACAACTATGCACGCGAACGTCAGAATAGAAGTACCTACTCTGTAATATGTTATTCCTGGTCCAGAACTTTATTTGTGCTAAACTTTAGCTCAATCCATTCAGTAGTTTTGGAGTTGTGTTCGCACAAACATCTTCACAACGCGGCAATGTTACAAACTTTTGCCTTTATTATTAGCAGGAGAGACATTTGATAATGATTTATATTCCAGAGTAAATAACGGATTATCCGTCCTGGGATGCGCCATCGTCCCGGAGCTGAAGCCGCGCGTGCCCACGATGAGCGAGCGCGATCTCACGCGCGTCTACACGCCGCGCCACTACCTGCGCTCCTAGTGCGGTGAGAGCCGCATGCTGGCGGTGCTGTGCTGCGCGCGCGCGGGGCGCACTCTGTGCAGTGCAGAGCTTTGTGTAACGAACGTGTTGTATCATTTAGTAATATTATGAAACACTAGAGGTCAATATATAAATTAAACTTCTTATAAAATACAAACATTTGTTTGGTAAATTTCAAGAATAATACGTCACATTTGTTTTACTTACATACCTATATAAAACAAAATTTACATAATAATAATATCTAAGTAAGTACGGTATTATCATTAGTATTATTTGATAGCTAAATCAATTCAAACACTAGTATGGAGTATTAATATAACTTTTAATAGTAATTAAAACATTTCTATACCTTATTTCCACTAGCAATTGCCATATCACAAATTTATTAGAAAAACCCGCATAATTCCGCACGCCATTTTAAATTTTTCTACCGCTCCGTTTAGTTACATTCCTGTCCGCAAGATGCCTCTATACATCATAAAATCCTTCAAACTTCGTTCATAAACGATTTATAAAACAAATATATTTATTTATTTTGCTCGATTACGCAAGAAAAATGGTTATATTTTTTGATGATGCTAATAGTCGGCTTATCCTGGTTACAGGAATGTCCCCATTCCGGGCCGGCCATTAGAAATGTTGTATGTCCTCATACATGTTTAAAACTATACCAGTGACATTTGTTTCATTAAACACGTACCTAATCATTCAGACTATTATTTCTTGCTAGTTATAAGGAGTATAATGTTAGTTATACAAGAATAGTGAATTATTATATTAATCATAATTTGAAATAACGAAATAAACTAATTAATAATATCAAAGACAAAACAACATAAAGAAACGGCAATTATGCTAACAAATAACGAAATAAACTAATTAATAATATCAAAGACAAAACAACATAAAGAAACGGCAATTATGCTAACAAATAACGAAATAAACTAATTAATAATATCAAAGACAAAACAACATAAAGAAACGGCAATTATGCTAACACATAATATAAATCACATTTTTACTTTACTTTATAGGTACTATTCCTTCTAATCATACAAAGTTTTCAAAATAATAAAGTATTTATAGTAGTAGCAGTTAGTATCATCGTAGTGATATCTTGCTAAATAAATTAATTTTACATATATGACTTATGAGCAAAATAAAAGAGAAAAGAGATATCCCAAAACACAAAAAAAAAATTGTCAAAGGAAAATAAAATAAAACTTATGTATCTCTTCCTCTTCACATGAATTACGTCGTGGTAGTAGTAGGCAAGCGATCAAAGAAGTCCTTTTGATACGGCGTCTGCGTGAAGAGAAAAAAAAGAAAGTAAGTAAGTAATTTAAATAATATAAATAAGTGATGCTGGAAGAAAGAGTAAGTTTTAATAATGAAGTAAATAACAACTTTATGTATTATACTTAAAGTTGTATAGGGAATCATTCAAAATAACTATTACATTCTCATTATCTGTGTGTTTTCAGAGTACAAATAGTAAAATTATATATGTTACCACCATTTGAGTCCTCGTGATCGGGCAAACTCGTTATAGTGTTTTGAGTCCTCGTAATCGGGCAAACTCACAATACTTGAAACTGCAAAATAAAATAAAATATTATTTATACCCACATTTATTTATTCCAATCATTGCAAGGGTTAGATGCTGCTCACCGACCAATTCTTAAATACATCTATTCTGTTTCCCTCTGCTATAAATTGTGGGAATAGGATCTCTCCATATGTATACATAAAATACTAAGGTCTATGTATTTTGTGTGGACTTTACTCATGTTCAGTGTACTTGTCACATTTTGTTTCAACAACTATTCGATAAAGATAATTTAAATTAAATGTAATATTTCTTTTTTTATTATTATTATTACTTATGTACCAGTATAATGAAATTTAATGTTATTATAAGCTCGCTTCAACAATTGTTTTATAACTTGTTTTTTTTTATAATTACTAGCTATTTATTATACTAATAGTTATATAATACATATTATATTAAAGGGTATGTATTTGGGTTTAGTGATCATCGTGTTCATTCGGCACATCACTCGATATAATGTCATCATCATTTTCAGTTTC
This sequence comes from Eupithecia inturbata, assembly GCA_963662085.1. Taxonomy (NCBI): domain Eukaryota; kingdom Metazoa; phylum Arthropoda; class Insecta; order Lepidoptera; family Geometridae; genus Eupithecia; species Eupithecia inturbata. The sequence continues at coordinate 57,117 of OY759196.1, read as the reverse complement.
GCTTCTCACATCAAAGGTTATCCATTTTTTTAATTGGTCTGCTGAATATATACTTTTATATTTTCTTTTTGAGTGTCCTGGAATAGTTTATATTTCGTAACGATATTTTTTTAGTACTGCTGTTACTTTGTAAGGTCCTTTAAATTTTGGATGTAGCTTTTTACTTTTACCATCAGCGTGTAAGTGGTGATTCGGGATCATTACAAGATCTCCATTATCAAATAATTTTGTTGGGGCCCTGGAATTGTCGTATCGGAACTTCATCTGAGCTTGGTTGTTAGATGTTTTCACTCTCGCTGACTCACGAATCTTTTCTATATTTAGTTCAGATTGGTCTTCTTTTATTAGTTCTTGGATTTCATTTAAAATGTGTCCTTCTTTTGGGTTTGTAGTTCGTCTTCCAAAAACTATATCCGATGGTGTAGTACCTGTAGTTTTGTTTGTTGAATTATTAAGAGCCCATTGAATTTTACCCACGTGTGTGTCCCACTCTCGTTCATCTAACCCATTATTAGATGCTGCTAAGGATTCTAGTATAGTGCGGTTGTATCTCTCTATCTGTCCGTTAGCACGAGGAGTGGCTACCGCATTCAATACATGTTTTGTACCAATTGATTCGACATATTTCTTAAATATTGTAAAAGTGAAGCTAGTACCCCGGTCTGTGTGTCTACCATGAGTTGTCACAGTTAGATCGCCTGACGTTACTACAGTAGTTACGTAAATACGCAGATAGTATAGTTAGCTTCTTTATTGGTACCATGAGCTGTGTTGGTGCTTACTACTTACGTTATAGTTACAACTACACCTTGTGTAGTTTTGAGTTGTTATGTTGGCGTCATTAGGATACGATACTCACTTCACATTGAATATTTTCATATCTTTTTAAATAATGCACGATGATAGAGATAGAAGATAGAATATATGGTACTATTATTCGACAAATGTAAAAAGTCGTCTGACTCACGTATTTCAATAAAATCTAATGTAGGCCAAATTTATTCGTATTACGAATGGTTCCGACTCGCTCGCACTCACTCAACTCGAAGTATTTACAAACTAAAATGCCGTGAGCAAGTGTCTCACATCTAGAAATAATGGTTGAATTAATTTAGGTCCGTTGTATGTTAGTATTTTTGTTAAAATATAAAAATGAATAATGCTGGACAATCCACGCAGCATTATCTAGCCCCAAAGTAAGCAGAATTTATGTTATGGGTATTTAATACAATACATTACAAATTGATATTTTTTATTATATAGGTGCGTATAGAAAGTAGGTACCTAGAACACCCGGAACAAATATTTTCAGATCGTACAAATATTTGTCCCAAGGCGGGAATCGAACCCACAACTTCCTGCGTCGCAGGCGGACCTTCGCCCGCCGCGCCATATCGGTCGTCCTTATCCCACGCTTGGTTGTACATGGTAGGTTAGCATTTTTCAATATATCACACAAATGCTCAAAAGCTTCTTTGGATAATCTTTAATAAGTACTTAATCTATAAAATTTCACAAACTTGGTATCACTTATAGTTTGAAGTCGATTTCCAACTAGACACGCATCTCACTTGGAAACTTTCTTTGTTCGCGTTATTCATCTTCTTATTCTGCAGAAGGTAACATTTCCAAGGCAAAAGGTGCTATAATAAACATTTTTAATCAAAAAATCGCAATTGGTATCAAATTCTAAGCAAATGAAGCCCAAATTACAGTCGCTGTAGTATAGTTTCCTACACTGTGACGTAGGATAGTTAACTACGTAACTCATACTGCGCATTTTAGTACCCGACTATCCGCTAGAGGCGCTGTTCAAGCTTTCATACATTTTTTTACTACAGTCGCTAGCGAGTATATATTGTTAAAACTCATGGTAGACACACTGATATGATTATCTTAGGAACTCCGATAATATCAACGATTTCTTACAACACCTTCACAGTTGTTTTGCTTTAAGATTCTTCACAGGTTTCACAAATATAAATTTGCTAAATCCATCAATAATGCCTAAAATATAGGAGTTTCCACTCTTACTCCTTATGAACGGTCCTAAATGGTCCATGTGAAGTGTGTGAAACGGTATATCACCTTTCGGTATAGGATGCAAGTATCCACTACGTTTAGATGTCGATGATTTGTTAAGGGTACAACTTATACATGCAGTGACGTACTTCCTAACAAATCTTCTCATTTTAGGAAACTAATAGTCCTGCTTTATTTTGTCTATAGTTTTATCGAACGCAAAATGTCCTGCTTCATCATGATTGAGTTGGCAAATTCGCCATTTGGCTCCATTTGGTACAACCCATTTCAGTTTACCGTCAACTCGTTTATAAATCTGGCCATCCCGTAAGATGTAATTGTCCAAAACATCTTGAATATCTTTCTTGTCACTGTCCAATACAGATTTTATAAACTTTAATTCAGGGTCTGTCATCTGTACGGTCTGAAGCCATTCAGTAGTGGATGTTGTAGTAACGTTCATTATTTCGAATTCCCGCATATCGGCCAGACTGTCATATCTAGTGTTTGGGACTGGGTTACTGCTTAAAGCGTCACCAGGTCGATACTCAATAGTGAAATTGTATTCCTGCAGTAGCAACCACCACCTAGCAATCCGTGGTACTAAATCTCTTTTTGGTAATGTTGATTTCAGAGCATTGCAGTCAGTATATACTTTAAAAGGTATATCTAACAAATATGTGCGGAATTTTTTTAGTGACAAAACCACAGCTAATGTTTCTAATTCATATGAATGGAAGTATTCTTCATCTGTCGTCGTCTGTTTGCTAAAGTATGCAACGGGTTTAGGAGGACTCTGCTCATTTGGACGTTGCAATAGTATTCCGCCTACTCCCAGCTTACTAGCGTCACAATGTACTTCAGTGATGTATGAGTGATTACAAAGCGCCAGTAAAGGTCTTTCCGTTAGTTTCGCTTTAATTTTTTTAATTGAAATGCCTCGTTTTGTTCATTTCCCCATATCCAGGGTGTATTTGCTATGGTAAGTATAGTCATGTGGTTTGATAATGCTAGCAAAATTTAGCACAAAGCTGCGGAAGAAGCTAGCTAATCCAACAAATTGGCGTATTTGATGTACATTAGATGGAGTTGGGAACAACGATACTGCTTCTGTTTTTCGGGAACCTGGCCTTAATCCCTCATTCGAAACCTCATACCCCAAATAATCAAATTAAGTCTCAAAAAAATAACATTTTTTTATGTTTAACGTTAAACCTGCTTTTAGTAATGATTCGAATATTTTACGCAATTTAGTCATTCATTCAGTAAAGTCTATTGCAGGAGAAAGTAAATCGTCCATATATGGAATTGCTAGATTGTATCGGTTCTCACCTAATGCCTTATTTATCATAATATGCTGGAAGACAGCAGGGGCGTTCACTAGCCCGAAGGGCATGCGCGTATACTCGTAGTGCCCATCAGAAGTAATGAAAGCTGTCATATGTCTAGAGTCCATTGCCATAGGTATCTGGTGATAACCAGATTTCAAATCTAGACTTGTAAAATATTTATGCCCATTAAGACGGTCTAGAAGAGCATCTATTACTGGCATTGGATAGAAGTTTTTAAAGGTTTTCTTATTCAGCATTCTATAATCCACACACAATCTATAGTCATTGTTCTTCTTCTTTACCAGGACAACTGGGCTTGCAAATGAAGAACTTGACTCTTGTACTATATTGACGACCGATGTGGCGCGGCGGGCGAAGGTCCGCCTGCGACGCAGAAGGTTGCGGGTTCGATTCCCGCCTTGGGACAAATGTTTGTACGATCTGCAAATATTTGTTCCGGGTGTTCTGGGTATTTTCTATATATAATAAAAAATATCTATCTATGTTATATATTGTATTAAGTTTATCAGTCATCTAGTACCCATAACACAAGCTCTGCTTACTTTGGGGCTAGATGATGCTGTGTGGATTGTCCAGCATTATTTATTTATTTATTTATTTATTGTTTTTCAAAAGCTCATTTACTAAATCCCTTACAATTATTCTCTCACTGTATGGTAGGTTTGTACGAAACGGGAGCATCATCCGATGTTTTTATATGCATTTCCGTGATAGATGTTGTCCCCAATTCGTTGGTATCTAACGCAAAGCAATTACAATATTCCTTAATAAGATCTACGAGGTTTTGCTTATGTATATCCTTGATATCTGACCCTATGTTAACCATGTCAATGCAAATTTTACTTTTTAGAGTTTTATTAACTATGTCTTTATCAACTTTATTAAACTGAATTTCATCTGGTGGAGACTACAGCGTCTTTTTCCGTCGGTAGCAGACGTGCTCGTGCAAGTAACTTATTAGCCTTTAATGTGGCTTCTTCTCCCGAGAAGTTGATGACAACAATCTGCCCCACGCCTTCCTTCACATAATAGATCCCTGTAAGACAATCATCTCGTCGCCTTCTTTGAAACATGAATTTCCAGGGATATACATGTATCCTGTGTAATCAACTTCACATTTAACGTTGATAGCGTACATTCCCTTGAACGAAGTGTCACTCGAACAAAATTTTTGGATTTTATTCATTTCTAGGTTCTCTGAATACAAAACTAGGCTAGTATTTGTTTTGCATACAGTAATTTCCGGTCTTTCAGTGAAATTTTGACCGATTAATATATCTGTATTTAGAAATTTGTCAGGTACAACGTATGCTTCTACAAATGCATTCACGAAATCTAGTGCAACATTAATATGCACGCGTCCCATGGATTGTGTGATGCCAAATGCAAATCCTTTCATTGTTGGTAAATCATTTTTGTCCAATTGTAAACTCATCTCAAATGCAACAGTTTGCCTAATTATAATACTCTGGCTGCCAAAATCAATGAAGGCTGTTTTACTAATATCGTTGATCTTAACGTTTTGGTAATATATACCGTGGGCTGTGGCACTTGTATGAGATGTTATGCAATTAACTTCATTTTTACTATTTCCAGGTTGACCACTCATTGACTGCTTTGATGTATTGGTGTTTTGTGTTTGCTGTTTATCTCTGCAAAAGGCAGCTAAATGTCCGAAACGCGAACATTTAGAACATTGTTGTCGTTCTTTAGTGCATTTGGGTGTTATGTGTCCAGGTTCAGAGCAATTGTAACATTGTAATTTCCGTGTAAAGTTTGTATTCGTGTTGTTAGATCTTTGCATTTTATTGGAATTTTTGAATCTGACAGAAGTAGATCGGGTTGGCTTTTGCGATGTGTATTTCTTTTAAATGGTGTAACTGTTATGCTACGAAGATATCGCAGAAGCATAGTTGGACTTTTGGAATTGGCACCTTCAGCATTTAGTCTGATGTTATAGTCAAATATGCCGTGGATATTAGTTTGTAAAGTTTACACAGGTGTGCACAATAGCACAGAAGGACAAGCTGTTCTTATATAAACAAAATATACACAGAGTATTTCATCTCAATTTTGTGTTCAATTCGGACAGTACCGACTGCACGGCCTGTACAGTCTGTACAGTCTGTACAATCCGTACAGTCAGTACGGTCTGTACAGTTTTCACAGGTATGTACAATAGCACAGAAGGTCAAGCTGTTCTTATATAAACAAAATATACGCAGAGTATTTCAACTCAAGATGTGTTCAATTCGGACAGTACCGACTGTACGGCCTGCACAGTCTGTACAGTCTGTATCAATTTGTACAGTCCGTACAGTCTGTATAGATTACACAGGTATGTTCAATAGCCCAGAAGGACAAGCTGTTCTTATATAAACAAAATATTCACAGAGTATTTCAAATCAGAATGTGTTCAATTCGGGCAATACCGACTGGACTGGTACAGTTTGTACAATTTGTAGAATCTGTACAGTTTACACAGGTATGTATAGCACATAAGGATATCTTATATCTTACATCTTATCATGACAATCATTAATAATTACATTATACAATATAATTTGGAAAGTAGTATATAATTTTTTTTTTATTTTTTTTTTATTTTTTTTTTTTTTCCAGAATAACTATTTAATTAAGGTATTCTAATATAAACAACATATTCACACAGTATTTAAAATCAAAATGTGTTAATTCGGACAGTACTGACTGTACGGCCTGTACAGTCTGTACAGTTTGTACAATTTGTACAATCTGTACAGTCTACACAGGTATGTATAGCACATAAGGATGTCAAACTATTTTATTAAGGTATTCTAATATAAACAAAATATTCACACAGTATTTAGAATCAAAATGTGTTAATTCGGACAGTACTGACTGTACGGCCTGTACAGTCTGTACAGTTTGTACAATTTGTACAATCTGTACAGTCTACACAGGTATGTATAGCACATAAGGATGTCAAACTATTTAATTAAGATATTCTAATATAAACAAAATATTCACACAGTATTTAAAATGTGTTAATTCCGACAGTACTGACTGTACGGCCTGTACAGTCTGCACAGTTTGTACAGTCCGTACAGTCTGTACAGTTTATACAGGTATGTACAATAACACGACACATCACTCTTATTCGTCCATCGAGTTGGGAGAGGTATTGGGGGTAGGCATAGGGGTAAGTGGAGTGAGTCTGCCTCTTGAGTTTTTTAGGCCTAAGAAGCGGGGATCAATGTTATCAACTCCCTGCAGCATAGAGATGGGTGGCCGGTTAGCCTCAGGACACGTACGTTGCTGTCGTAGAATGGCAGTGCTTGTGTAGTACACCACGCATAGGACGCACTGGTGACCACCCTTGCCTTTTGACCCGACACCCATCCGTATTCCTGAGGAGCCCCATCTTGTGGGGGTTGCAGTCGCGCATTGCCTAGATCCCGAGAGGTCACGTGATATGACGACGTTCGGAAGTGAGGCAGCTGATGCGTTTGGGGAAGGTGCTGATGGTGGTGGCAGTATGTCGGTTTCAGTGTGGGAGGGTGTGGGGGTCCGGGGGGGGGGAGTGGCTGTAGAGGCCTCATGGATGCTGGGGGTTGCGGACGAGATTGGAGAGTATTGTGGAATTTGGTACCGTGGTTGTTGTTGTTGTGGTGGGAGACTATCAGTGTCTGTCTGTGGAGGCGGTGCCTGTTCTGTAAATGTTTGAGGCAAGGTGTGAGTGCTGAGGTCAAAATCCGTCTTGTAAGTGGTTGTGGTTGTGATTGGCGAGAGCAATGTGGATATGAATATATGAGGCGAATCGGTTGCGTTTCGGAGCGTTGACGGCTTGTGTTTGAGGTGATTGTCGTAAAGGTCGTTACTGTAGGGGTGACGATAGTGCGAGGAGGAGGAGGAGGATGATTGTTACAGCGCTTAAACAGAGATGGTGTAGGAGGTGAGATTACCATAGGTGGAGTTGATGGTGCTGGTCCTAAAAAATGTGCTGTAAGGCTGCTCACAGTGTCCATGATGCCAAAGGATCTATTATCAGCTTTCGCAATCTGTTTTCTGCTTTCTCTGGCAAGTTCGTTATATTTTCCCTCCAGTTCAGCTAAGGCCCGCTGAAGATTTATTATTTCTTGTTGAAGTATAATGCAGCCTTGGCAGGGTGTTAATTCTCTGCCTTGGGGGTGATCTCTTCGAGAGAATCTAGGTATGTTATCCATGGTTGCTCTAGACGCTGTTCAGTCCACCAGCCTATCGTTACTTCCAATTGAAACGATTTGTACAATTTGTACTGTCCGTACAATTTGTACTATCTGTACAATCCGTATAAGTCAAACCTTTGTACCAACAAAGTTTTTGTACCAACTGTACAGACTGTATCGGCTCTAAGTATGTGCTATTAATGAATTGAATGTCTTTAATGCAAGCTGATTTATATGTTTTTGTTTTAACCATTAAGTGGGGGATGTTATTTTGTTGAAGTTTTTGAGCTGTGTAATGATATAGTTGATATGTTCTAAATATGATGATAAAGTGGTTTCCTTCAATGCTGCCTCTTTTAGGTCGAAGGGATCGGTTAGCATTGGAGAAGTTTGGAGATGTTTGTGTCTGGATGATTGGAATCTTGGGCAGTTTCTTATGAGATGTGAAATTGACTGTGATGATACTCCGTCGCAAGGGCATTTATCATCGGTAGTTATCTTGAACCTATGTAAATACTCCGTATGGTATCCGTGATTGGTGAGGATTTGCGTAATAGCGAATTTAGGTTCGGTAGATGATAAGAATTGTGTGAGGTCAGTAAGAGTGGAGAAAATAGTTTTAGTGTATGTGGACTTGTTGTACAGTTCGGACGTTTTGACACTGGAGAGAAGCTTGTTGTGGTGTTTAATATAACTGACTGGGATGTTGAGATAATCTGGTTGTTTATGTGATTTTGCGGCTGCTTTTGCCGCCTGATCTGCCCATTCATTCCCTCCTATTCCGATGTGTCCCCTTACCCAAACAAAGTCAATGTTAGTATTTGTGAGTTTTGCAGCGTGGATGTGATTGTGGATGTTCACAGCGATATGGTTATAGCTGTTGGGGTTGGATAATTCGTCTAGGCCAGATCTACAATCCGTTAGGATGAATGCAGTGCTGCTGCTGATGTTATGTGTGGTGACCCATACGCAAGCTTTTTCTATGGCAAAAAGTTCAGCCTGGAAGACTGAACAGCAGTCATGTAGTTTATATTTTTTAACATTGATTTGTGTTCCCGTTGGGTCGATTGCGACGAACGCTGCCCCCACTTTATCATCGCATTTGCTTCCGTCAGTAAAGATCTGCCATGCCCCATCTAGTTCCTGAGCCAATTCATCAAATTCTTGTAGTGAAGCTGCTTGATGGAATGTAACGCCTACTCTGTGGATCGGGTGTAAAAGGGAAGATGGAGAGGCTGGTAGTTCTATGGGGATGTCATTAGGTAGGAAGCTTGTGTGTCTCATAATTTTGCTTGTCTCAATGTCTGAAATTTCGTGGATTTTGCTGGGCAAGGGAGTGATTTGAGCAATAGAGATAGATGAAGCTATACTATTGGTCCGGAAGTCCTGGATGATTCTGATTGCGAAAAGTCGTTGGAGAGACAAGAGTTTCTTATTGATGTGTTTGTATCTGAGTGCACCTGACCAGATGCAGGCAGCGTAACATATGATAGGTTGAATAACTTGTTGATAAATTATCTTGACGTTTTGTGGGTGAACTCCCCAAGTGGGGCGGGTGAAAGTGGTGAGTTTATTAAAGAGTTTTTTGGATTTTTCTATGATATAGTCAACATGTTTGGTGTATTTAAGCTTATCGTCAATTATTACTCCCAGGTACTTCATTTGATGTACAAAGTTTATCTTTTGGCCTTTCATTTGTACATTACACTTTGATGCTTTTTTGCTAAATGCCATTGCATGTGTCTTTTCGGGTCCAAACATAAGCTTGTTTTCTACTCCCCATTCATTAATTATTTCAAGAGCTCTATTAGTGTTTGTTTCAAGTGATTTGATGTTATTAGAATGTGTGATAAGTAAGATGTCATCTGCGTATGATTGTATGTGACAACCCTGGGGAAGTTCAGTCACTAACAAACCATCAAGGATTAGATTCCAGAGAATGGGTCCGCATACGGAGCCCTGTATGCATCCTCGAGTCATGATTTTGGTTACGCTGCAATCTGATAAGGCTAAAGTTACCCTGCGATTGGTGATATAACTATGTAGGATGTGGTATATATTTTTGGGGCAATTTATGTTTCTAAGTCGATTAAAGATTGCGGGCCACCATGCGTGGTCAAAAGCGGATTTTATATCAAGGGAAATAATAACAGTGTTCTCCGTTGGTTTTGGCTTTGTTAATGAATTCAAGAGCAGAGTGTATGGCATTGATAGTGGAGGTTTGTTGTTTAAAACCGTATTGGTTCGTGCAGTTGTGCTGGTATTTATTGATGTGGTAGGTAAGTCTGTTAGTGATAAGCTTTTCAAGGAGTTTCCCAAATACGTTAATAAGTCCAATTGGGCGATATGCAGATATCTGTTGATAATCGCTTTTATTAGGTTTTGGGATGATTTTTGAATGTGCTACCTTCCAGATGTTAGGGAAGTATCCAAGTTCGAGACATCTATTCATGATATTTGTGATAATGCAGGGATAATGCTTTGCGAATAGATAGCAGATGTCCGCAGTTAGACTGTCTGGTCCAGGTGCTTTTTTATGGTTCATGTATTTAAGACATTCTAAAATTTCCTGTGAAGTGAATGGAGGTTCATTTGGTGTGTGTATTGGTTGGGTGAGTTGTGTGCGAATAATGCTTTGACGGAGAGTTTGATCTGCTGAGTCGTCGGGGTGAAATTTATCAATAAGGGCTTGGGCAGTTTCTATGGCGTTCGAGGTGTATGTGTCGTCATCTAATTTAAGAGTGGAAGGAGGTTGCGTAATGGGTTTGGTTTTAATGATTCTATTGGTTATTGCCCAGACGTCTTCTCTTTTTTGTCTATCACAGAATTCTTTGAAGTGTTTGGTAGAAGCGGTTTGAATGGCTGTAGAATATTGCTTTTTGAGTGCGCTGCTGTCAGTCAGCAGCTGTTCGAGCGGACGTTTTTGGCGAACGAGTTTGCGCAGTCTATGATGTACTCTAATGACTTTAAGTTTCATTTCTTCTAGATCTTCGTCCCACCATGGAGCGGAAGAGGGGGGGCCACGCGATCTTGGAAGTATCTTGTCACAAGCTTGTTGAATGGTATTGGTTATCTTGGTGATGTGAGTTTCAAGCTCGGGTGCGGTTAATTGCTGAATTGGGATGTCTGGCGGTAGATGAGGGTCGATTTCAGCAGTGAAACGTTCCCCTAAATACTCCCATTTTACATGAAGTGTAGTATATCTGAATGTTGAGAGTTTTTTGTTTCTGGTGAGTTTTATGCGGCCTAGGTCTAGATTAAATAGTATGGCGTTATGGTCTGAAGAAGGGGTTATGTTGATATCTACTTTCCAGTTATTGATGGCAATGGAAGGGTGATTGCTTATGAGTGTGAGGTCAATGAATGATTATCTGTGCAGGTTATGGGTGATTGTCTCAAAAGTGGGTGTAGTGCCGTTGTTGCAGATAGTGAGGTTATTAACCGTGATAAAGTCATACACGAGGTTGCCTCGTCTATTGTTGCGGGAAGATCCCCATGAGGTGTGCCATCCATTGAAGTCCCCACATATTATATGCATGGAACCAGAGGTGCTTTGTATAAAATATTCTAATTTTTGAAGAATGTTGCTGTTATCATCTCTAGGAGCGATGTAAACAGATGACAGGTAAATTTTAGTTCCATTATGGCAATTGACTTTTACTATACATAGGTTTTGATCAGACAGTTCGCTATTACCTATTGACCTAACTGTATTTTTTCTGATTGCTATGGCTGTCTTGATGGGTTCTGTGGAGGATAGAGGGGGAGGAAACTGATAGACTATGTAACCTGGGATTGATTTAAGAATGCCAGTGCTGCCAATGTAGGGCTCGGTTATAAAAGCAATATCATTGTTATGTATAGATAGATGGACTATTAGTTCTTGAGTGGCATTCCTACTTCGTCCCAGGTTGATTTGGACACAAGTAAGTTTAGATTGAGCTGAATTGTTAGTATCCATAATCTATCTGTGAGCAGATCTTATTAGTCATAAACCTAGGGCAGGTGTTGGAGGTGGCAGTGTGTGCGATATTTCTTCCGTTAATGTTCTTGTCAGTATTGTAGGTCTTGCAGTTGTGGCACGCCATCTTCGTGGAGTCTTGTTTATTTGGGCAGTTCTTAAAACTGTCTGTGGTGGACGCGCAGTGTGAGCAGACTGGATTGTTCTGTGTGCATTTGTTTTTAGTATGCCCAAATTTGAGACAGTTGAAGCACTGAAGTAGAGGTGGATAATCTTCCACGTGCACTCGTTGATGATTAACGTTGATTTTGGAGCATGCGGTTATTGCTTTCCAGAGATCGGGAGAGACCATGAAAACTGCGTTGTATAGCTTAGAGTTTCTGTTGCCTTTGAGGAATTTTAAAGTGAGATCGTCCCATCCCTTGTTGTTGCTCGTGTTGATGCAGTCATTCTGTCTGCAGATTAAATCTGTCAGCTCTTCGGGTTTGATGGATCTTGATATGCCTTTGAGAATTATCATTGGCTTAAGGGTTTTGGCTGCTTCAGCATTGACTTCGCTTTAAGGATATTTGGTTTTTGCAATGACTGCGTCTCTCTGTTGTACATGGTCCATTTGGACGACTATTTTATTATTTGAAATGTATTCAACCCCTGCAGGTGCATAATTAGTGTCCTCAAAGGAAACGCTTCTATGCCAAGCTTGCATAGTTCCGTCATGATTGGTGACTGGTTCTTTTGCTGTGATTATCAGCGCGGGCTTGAATGTTGGTAAAGGTCGAGGACTTGAGAGGGCAGGTATGTCAGACTGTTTTGGAGAAGTGATTTTGAATTTGGTCAGTTCATCTCTGATAACTTCCCTGATGGTATCAGCAATGGGGGAGTCTATTTTGTCCTGTGCCTTACTCATGTGGTGGATACCTTGCTTGTCGTTTGACCTAGGTTTTCGTTTTGAGGCTTGCTGTTTGTTAATAAAACTTTGGTGTTCCTCAGTCGCTCTGATAATTTCAGCTTTATTGATTTTTGTTAAGCTCTTTCCTTCTTTGATTTTTGTAAGTATTAACTCCGTGAATTTTTTGGTGCGTGCCTTAATATGTTCGATTAAGTCATCATCTTCTTCTATGGCGGAAGAGTACTCTTCGTCATCTTCAAGTATGAGTGGTGGTAAATCGGGAGTACTCTCACTTGATAATGAGGTTAATACTTCAGCAGTTAACGCGTCTTCGGTTCCTGATAAATAAATGGCGGTAGGCGTCCTTTCAGCCTCCTCGTCTGACATGATGAGGTATGTTTATCACAAACTGTACAATTTTACCGTAAAAGTTCAGTAAGTAATTGAACAAATTGATAATTTCACTGATAAGAGGAAGCGGTTGTACGTAAACAACTGTACAGTATGAATAGAACAAATCGAACACTTTCGTTGAATTGAGCACTGCAATCCTTTGGTGGATAAGTTTATACGGAATTTGTCCCAATGTTACTAAACTGTACGAACTGACTCGATAGTACACATTGACTAAACAGTAGGTACTCATTTACTAAATGGTACACATTGACTAAATAGTACACTTTGACTAAAGTGGTTTTCGCACTTTGTACGGACAGTACAGACTGTACTCGAGCAAGTTTAAGTTTCAATGCGGCATCTTTGGCTAACTCGTCTGCTCGTTCGTTTTCCATAAGTCCTGCATGAGCTTTTATCCAGTAGAGTACGACACTCTTTCCCTGTTGTTTACACTCTCTTAGATTTCTCCGAATTTCGACTGCCAGCGGATTTAGCGAGCGATAGTTCACCACTGCTTCCAGTGACGATCTAGAGTCACTATATATGCCGCAGGTGTCTTCCGAGCGCTTTAAGATCTCCCTGGTTGCTTCGCATATGGCCAGTAATTCCGCCTGATAGACCGTACAATAGGACGACAGCTTCAATTTCCGGCTCTTTGTTTCCACCTCATTGTTCCAGAGAGACAATGAGGCTCCAACCTTGCCCTCAATTTTACTGCCGTCCGTAAATATGCGCAAATCGTGAGAGCTGTGCGCGTTGACCTGCTCCTGGTCTACTAGGCACATGAATCCCAGATCCAAATGCTCAGCTGGGTGGGGTGTGCAGGCGTAGGCAATTACCCTTTCTACCGTCCCGTCTCCTGGTGCCAATCGGTACACCCCTTTCTTTGCCTCATACAGGGCAGCTGCCTCTTGTATTCTGAGGTCCAGAGGTAGTAATCCGGTTAGCACCAGTACCGAGTTAAGGGAGGCAGTCCGATATGATTTGCATATTTTTTGAGCAAAGCCTCTTTGAACTGCGTTCAACACCTTTTGCACACTGAGCTTTTTGGTGGAAGGCGCCCATACACCTGCGGCATACATAATGATCGGCTCTACTACTGCTGTGTAGATCGTTCTGATGACCTCAGGATGGAGACCCCAGCTGATCTTGGCGGCTCTTGACAACTGCTTGTACAGGTTTGACGCCTTCTTGCACACGTTTGCTGCATGGTTGTTAAACGTCAGCTTCTCGTCTATGGTGAGCCCCAAGATCTTTAGTTCTTTCGACATGCCAATGCCAATCCCACCCATGCTCAGGATTGGGGTGTCGTACTTAAGCTTTCGCGTAAATAGCATAGCGTTAGTTTTATGCGGCGCGAACTTAAGCTTGTTTCTGACACCCCACTCCCGGACATAGTCAAGAGCGGCATTTGCACGTCGTTGAATTTCGGTCGCTGTTTCCCCATCGAAAACCATGACGACGTCATCCGCGAAAGCTTGGCAGTAGTCACCTCGCCGATCCATTTCCTGGAGCAGGGAATCAATTAAGAGGTTCCACAGTATGGGTCCGCCGATCGAGCCTTGGACACATCCTTTGCTGGTGTCTCTGGTGACCTCTTCGCCTGCGTAACGGACTCTTACCTTTCTGCTCTGTAGGTAGCTATCAATTACTCTTCTAAGGTTGATTGGACATTTTTCCTTAGCCAGTCTGGTTCTGATCGCGGGCCACCATGCGCTGTCGAAAGCTCCCTCTATGTCCAAAGATATAAGGGTGACTAGCTTTTTCTGCTCCATTTTTTTACGTATGTAATTGATTAGGACGTAGAGGGAGTCCTCGGTGCTCTGCTGGGGCATAAAACCAAACTGGCGTGTACTCATCCTTGGGAGTATGTGCCACTTGATCCTGCCATCTTTCGCTGTAACCACGACAGAGTGTAGCGCCGTCTGCCCTGGGGCTGGTTTCCTAGTGAACGTGCCTGCTACACTCGCGTAGGTCATTGCTTCCTGTGCCTCCTGGTGTTTTTCGAGCGATTAGGTTAGGTTAGGTTAGGTTAGGTTAGGTTTTTTTTTTTTTTTTTTTTTATTTTTTTTTTATCGCGTTCACCACAGACTTTATGTCCGTGCTCTTTTTTGATCTTTATTTATTATTATTTATTGAGCTTATTTTATTTACATTTCTTAGAAACTAGTTACTCATGGGAAACATTAATATTTACTTATAATCTACAATTTTTAACATTACAATTATTTCAACTACATTGCAAAACTACACTTTAGAGCAAAAAAATCGCACATTCATGATTTTTTGACATAACTAAAAAAAAAAACAAAAAATATTATGTTTCTGTAATGCAGATTCATAGTCTATTTTAATACCTATCCAGTGGTATCTGATTTGTCTTTCAATCATTACATAAAAATGCTTTTGTGGATCAATAACAAAAATGCATGTTTAGTAAAAAATTCTTTATTCAAGTATTGGTGTCAAAGTTATGAAATTAAAAGATAAAATTAATTTAAAGTTTGTTATTAATACCGAGTGTTCCCTCCCCTAGCCTGAATCACTGACTCCATCCGTGTTTTCATTGATGTTACTAGACTTTTGATAAAGTCTTGAGGAATAGCCTCCCATTCCTCTGCGATCGCCTGTTGCAGCTCCTGTAGAGTCGATGGAGGAGCATCTCGGCCTCGAACTCTTCTTTTCAGCTCGTCCCATAGATGTTCGATGGGATTGAGGTCTGGGCTTCGAGCTGGCCACTCCATAACGGTCACATCCACCTCTTGAAGGTACTCGATCACTATGCCAGCAGTATGCGGTCTTGCATTATCTTGCATAAACAGAAAGTTTTCGCCGATAAACCCAGCAAAAGGTACGACGTGGCTCTCGAGTACTTCCTTAATGTATCGTATGGAAGTCAATCCTCTTGATTGGCGACCAGTATTCGGTCCGGTGATGAAGGCAAGCTCGGTTTTTGCTTCCATAGACATGCCTCCCCAAAACATGATTGATCCACCGCCATAGGCGACACGTTCTGTTATGCAGCATTGGGCAAATCGTTCTCCCGATCTTCTATACACCTTCCCCCGTCGTTGCCATGCAAGCACATCCTGCACTCATCAGAGAACAGGACTGCACTCCACTGCTCTTCGGTCCAATTCAAATGGTCTCGAGCGAACTGAAGGCGGGCTTCTCGGTGGGCTGGGGTCAATTTCGGCCCGTTTGCTGGCCTGTGTGCAGTCAGGCCACCTTCTCTCAATCGTCTTCTGACTGTCCACTGGCTAACTTCTACTTCACGAACTTCTTGAAGTCGTTGGCCCAGTTGAACTGCGTTCAAACGACGATTTCTTAAAGATGTCGTTATGAGAAAGCGGTTATCACGCTCTGTTGTAGCACGGGGACGGCCCGATCCTTGTCGCCGTTGGTAGCCACCAGTCTCTTGATACCTCTGGTATACACGCCGAACGGTAAATCGGCTCAAACTCAATTGTCGAGCCACTTGACTTTGCTTAAGCCCCGATTCAACAAGGGCAACCACTTGAGCGGCTACTTCTGGTGTAGTATCCATTTTCGTGTTCCGTTTGAAGCCAATATCAATAGAGAACCTTTCACACTGTACGTTGGTATGCAAATGATGACCATTCCCTCAATATGCACTCTTTTATACCTGCGATAAATCCCGCCGCCGCCTTACCTGGATCGAGCGACATAAGGGGGTCTATTGTTTTGTTGCTAATGAGTTGTTTTTAAAGGTAAATGTCAACCCTTTATCAGTTCTGCGAATGCCTAGATTATGCACTTGTGTAGGTGCTCTAACTAAAATGCTTTTTTTTTTATTTTTTTTTTTTTTTTACTGTTAGCTTTTGAATACATTCGGACAATTACACATTCGGTATACTCTTATAAAATGGTAGAACTTGAAGCTGCCCCCTGACCTGGCCAGTTAGCCAGTTTTTCAACGACAGCTGCGTTTCTGTTTCTTATGGCCATTTTTAGATTATAGTTTATGATTGTTTTAGCTGGTACCACCATAGCTCTTTTGATGAAGTGCCCAATCGCATCGTTGGTGTCATCAGCGTAGTAAGTGCAGCTGTTTGTGTGCCGCGATATTGCTACCACAGCATGAGGGACACTTTCGTGCAGTTTTATCCCACTTTTTGTTTTTATTATTGCCACTGTCTCAAAGGTGAGCCCCTGGGCTTCATGGATTGTAAGTATGCGAGACCCGTCTCCGTCACCGTACCCTTGGTTTTTAAGAGTTTCCTTCTCATCCTGAGTGTGGACTAGGAAAAGAGTATTGGTGAGGGAGCTGGGTATTTTCGCTCCTGTGTACATCCGAAGCGACAGGGAGTGAACCTTGAGTTTTGAGGAATGTATACCGGAGTATATCTCTCCTAGGGCATATGCAACATCTAATGGGTTCCTATGCGTGCACAGAAGCTCTTGGCTGATGTTAGCTATCAGATTGGGCCTGCTATACCTTATCTCGAAGAGGTTCTCTCTGTCGATGTAAGGCAACTGGTTAACATCTCCGATGAGGACAATCTCGCCAGCGCCAGACAAACGCGAGGCCATGAGTATGGCTCCAAAGTGGTTCATGACAGCTTCGTCAATCGTGAGTCGACTACATTTATCTTGCTCTCTGAAGCCATTTACTAAGACCGAGGCCATTGTTCGCACCTTGGTTTTCACCAAATTTCCTACGCGGTGCGATAGCTTTTCCCTCAGGTCGTTTGCTGCCTCTGTTGTTGATGTGATGATTGTGTCTTTGTCCGCATCGAAGTGATTAACAACCCAGGTTGTTTTTCCGCATCCTGGAACTCCATTGATCCATGTTATTTTAGGTACCGCCCAGTTGACCCAACTCGCTTCGATTTCCTGGTTCCCTGATATGGACTGGGCCTTTTCAAGGATTCTTTCATCGAGCATGATTTTGGTGCACCGGGCTGTAACAACTACTGGATCAACCTCTGGAGTCAGAAACTTTGGTGGTCCTTTCAGTCCCATCCCATTCTCTTTTAGCGACACGAAGCCACTTGTTGCACTGAAGGCTGCCATATAACTCCCTGACATTGAGCCCCTGATGACCTGGGATTTATCATTGTGGTATATAGCAGCCTCTGCCTCCTCGAGTTTAACCTTTAATAGGTTTACGTTACCTTGCTCGTACGTCTGCAGGATAGATTTACAGGTTAACGAATTAACGTCTATAGTCGCTTTTGTGACAGCAAGGAACTCAAGGAATGCGTTTATTGCATGATCTTGTAGACAAGTGACTGGTCTGAGATGTGGCCGATTTACCTGACCCAAATCTGCTCTTGTGGGGGGTTTTACGATATTTGCTTTTAGAGAGGGATGAATCTTTGCCTCCATTGTAAAGCCCTCAGATGTTTTCGAGGGCCTTCCGAGCAGTGTTTCTGTTGCCGCACTGAACGCTTCCACGAACGCTTTGATTGGGCCTCTCTTTGTAGCTCTATCTTTTTGGTATTTTTTGGCTTGTTTGGAAGCCTCTTTCTCCGCAGATCTTTTCTTCTGGAGGCGTTCAGATCCACTGATTGCTGTTGATACGGGGTGTCCCCAGCAGTCGGTTGCAGAGCTTGAATTGTGTGCTCTCAAGAAGTTGAGGCTTTCACCTCGATCTTCATACACAATCACCTCATGTTGTTCAGAGGCTTTTATGCAACCTAGCCGGTCTGCGACTTCTCCTTTCTCATGTTCAACAACCAGTGTACCCGCATCCGCTGCTTTTTCTCCAAGCATTGAGAGCATCGATCTTGCACGCGCGAAAGGTGTCAAAGCAAACTCGAGCTCGATAAGTGCGACCGTTTTGTTTTTGGATCGGACTAGTCGCAAGCGTTGGTCCGCCACCTCTATCACGGGCAGCGCACTGTAGATCTTGTAGCGCATTGTTGTTTTGGATGTGCTCCCATTTAGCAGTGATGCGAGCCCTGGAGATATAGCCACTCGGAACTTCTTGCCCGGTCGACAAAAGCAGAAACTTATCCCGAAACGCTCGTCAGTTCCATCCATGAAGAGAGCTACGCCTCGGATTCGGATTCCTGCCGTTCCTTTTTCTCCGTGAGCTAGAAGTTTTGTGAGAGATAGGCACTTGGCTTGCGTAGGTAGGTGGGCTTCCTGCGAGGTTTCTGCCGCTTGAGCCTCTGCTGTTGTTGTTGTTTGGGATTGGGGCCGTGCAGTAGGAGAGAGAGTGGAGTTTCTCTTTGCTGCAACTTGGAAAATCTTATCCACGTAGGATAGGAAATGAGGCCTTGTTTTTGAATCCTCGAGAATTTCCTTTAGTTCAGATTCGACCAGATTTCGATCTATGAGGTGTTCCAGATCGTGCCGTTCTACTAGAAAACGAGGACAGCTCAGAATCAGGTGCCAGACGGATTCACTGACCTCTGGGTCGCACTCGCATCCTGGACTGTCCCTAAGATTGAATCTGTGAAGATATTCCGCAATTCCTCCGTGGCCTGTAAGGGCCTGCACTTGGGTGAATGTTAGTTTCATAGATCTTATGAGTCGATATGCTTTGTCGACGTCTGGTAGAAACTTTTTCGTGATAGCACCTATGCTGGAGGTTTCGTAGCGATCCTGCCATCTCTGGATCGATTCTTCACGAATTTTCTTCCTAGCATAGGACAAAGGGATCTTATCATAGTCCTGTGTGGTTTCATTGAGTGCTGCTGTTTTTGCAAGTTCATCAGCTCTTTCATTTCCCACCGTTCCTACGTGGGCTTTCAGCCAGAACATGTGAACCTCTCTTCCCTCGTTCACTATCTTACCAATGCTTTCTCTCACTCTGCGTACCAGTGGATGACTCACTTTAGGATTGCGAAGCAGATCGAGCGAAGATCGCGAGTCGCTTAGGATGCTGACTACTGGATCTGTGCTTTCGCTCACCATTTGAGTCGCTCTGGATAGTGCGTAGAGTTCTGATTGGAAGACAGTGCAAGAGGGGTGGAGTTTGAACCTTTCAAACTTTAGCTCTCTGCCATCGTCCCACCACGTTAGAGCAGCTCCCACTTTATCTTCGATCTTGCTCCCATTGGTGTAGATTTGAGGCCCGGTGACGTGGGCGGTACTTTCCAGGAGCTCGTACTCAATGTGTGTTAATGTGGAGGGATGCGGTTGATCCAGGTACCCTATCTTGAGTTCGAGTTCCTTTCCGGGAGGGAGGTAATCTTGGGAGATGCTCTTTTTGGTTTTGTAGAGATTTGCTGTCTCTTGGATCCGAAGGTCCAGAGGCAGCAAACCCGACAGAACAAGTGCCGAGGTGAGGGAGACTGTGCGGTACGCTTTGCAGATCTTTTGTGCAAAACCTCTCTGAATTGCGTTCAGCTGATTCACATTCATTTGCAGCACTGCGGCCTGTGACCATGCGCTTGAGGCGTAGGTCATGATGGGTTCCACCACTGCGATATAGATGGTTCTCGTTATCTCACTGTTCAAACCCCATGTCACCTTCGCTGCGCACGCAAGCTGTTTGTATATTTCTACTGCTTTTTTGCATTGCGCAGACACGTGTGCTTTGAAGGTGAGCTTGCGGTCGATGATAATCCCGAGCAGCTTTATTTCATCCACAAGGTTAAGTTTCGTACCTGACATGAATAGTTGGGGAATTACATACTTTAACTTCTTGGTTAGAAGCATCGCGTTGGTTTTGTGCGGTGCGAAGTTAAGTTTGTTGTGAATTCCCCATTCTGATACTTTTTCCAGTGTGGTGTTGACTTGCCGCTCCAGAACATCTACTGACCGGTTTGTAAAAGCGAGAACAACGTCATCCGCGAAAGCTTGACAGTATACTTCCTCAGCCTCCAGTTCGTGCAACAACGAGTCTAGGATTATATTCCAAAAGATTGGTCCTCCGATGGATCCTTGGACGCAACCTTTTGTGGTTTCCTTCTCGTAAGTTGCTCTGGCATAGTTGACCATGATCTTTCGGTCACTGAGGTATGAGCATACCATCTCGTAAAGGTTTTTGGGACACCTTTTCTTCGCGAGCTGGTGTTTAAGGGCGGGCCACCATGCGTTATCAAAGGCACCCTCTATGTCCAAAGAGATTAGGAGTACGATGTTTTTATTGTTAACTCCATTTTTCAAGTGCTCCATAAGGTCATAGAGGGCGTCTTCGGTTCCTCGTTGTGGCATGAAGCCGTATTGCCGTTTGTTGAGTGTTGGGAAGATGTGCCACTGAAGCCTGCTTATCATTAACTTTTCTATGATTTTACCAAGAACTGAGAGGAGACCTATGGGTCGGTAAGACTTTGGCAGAGTGTAATCAGTCTTTCCAGGTTTCCGAATAATGACCACATGTGCCCTTTTCCACTGCGTTGGGAAATATCTTAGCGATAGGCATTTGTTAGCTATCGCGAGGAACAACTCCATTTCGCAGCGAATGGCCACTGTGCAGATGTCAGCGGTGATCCCGTCTGGACCGGGTGCTTTTTTCGGATTCAGAGCTTGGATGATTAGCTCTAGCTCCGCTGACATGAAGGGTGGATCGTTCTCCGAGAGGTCTCCGTAGGGGATTTCTTTTGTAATATTCGTTAGGTTAGGTTAGGTTAGGTTAGGTTAGGTTAGGTTAGGTTAGGTTAGGTTAGGTTAGGTTAGGTTAGGTTAGGTTAGGTTAGGTTAGGTTAGGTTAGGTTAGGTTAGGTTTTTTTTTTTTTTTTTTTTTTTTTTTACAACTAGTATCCTCATCAGACCATAGGGTCAGAGAGTATCCTAGTCTGCTTTTGCTTAATAGCCCATTGATAACCTGTTGCTATGAAATGCAACAACATTATAAACCTACTAGGGAATTGAATCTTTTTTAAACTTAATTTTCCAAATATTACACACATATACAAACATATATACACTCACACTTACACGCACACACACAAACAACAAAGACAAGAAAATAAAGAAATGGAGAAGAAATGAAAACAAAATAAATTGACCATGACACAATAAATTGGCCAATACAACCCATAATTTTAAATAACTCATTAAATCTAAGAAATCACCATACAACTGTAGTATAATACATTATATACATTAATCCTCTTATTTCTATAACTAATTTATTGTTTTACTTTGGGTTCCATTTTTTTTTTTTTTTTTTTCTCTCTTGTTTTTCTTTGTTTCTTTTTCCATTTTTCACCTTCTGTATTATATTTTCTTTCTTTTTTCCCTTTTCTTTTTCATTTTCCTTTTTATTATTTTCATCCCACAGTCAGGTACTGTCCCCTGTTGGACCTTTTTTTTTTTTGTGATAACATGCAACAATATTTTATTATTCAATAATAATATGTTAACTCTAACCTAAGTCTCACCCCTGTTTTAGTGATATTGTATTTGAACCTGTCAAATACATCCACCAGCATGACTTAAGATTATTTTAAAAGAAGACTTAATTCAACATAAATAACACAAATGAGGTAAAATACTACCTAAATTACAACAATAATTTAAGTATAGATAAATAATATCTAAATACCTTTTCGATTTATTATATATTATATACTATTTATTTACTGCACATTAAACATTATTTTGCATAGCAAAATAGGCCTAATTTTGTAAATTTACAACACTATATTCAAATAAAATAGAATATTAAATTAACAATAACGTGTGATAATTATTGCGAGTATTTGCGTAGCAAACACACCAAATTAATAACAATCGAAAATAACAAATTAACAAAGTTATTAAGATATAATTAAATAAATTAATAAATAATAAAAAAAATATATATTATAATTTATAAAAGGAAATCTATCCATTAAATTAAAATATAAAAATTACATTACGGTAACAATTCATTATGATAAGTAAAATTAAATTAACAATAAATTAATTAATAAAAACATTTCATTGACACCTAATATAGGTATGGTACTTAAGTCCAATATCTAAATCCAACCAACGATAAATAAGTCATTATCAAAAGGTATAGAAAATTAAAAAAAAAAAATTACAATAATAAATATGTAAACAATCATTATTCATTCTAATCATTAAATTAATTATAATCACAGACAATCAATCCCTGCCAAAATAATAACAACCGAAAATAGGTATAATAAAATATAAAATATAACAAAAGCTGGTAAACAGCAGCCACCAGCTAAACCAAAATACATAATAATAACAAAATCAAAAATAAAAGAAACGTTTAAAGCAATAAATGGCAATTGATTTAATTCAAGTTAATTTATACGATAAATATATACATAAAACATATAGGAATATAAATATAAGGGCACTAGCAGAAGAGACGACCCTCTCAGATCATTGGTACCCCAAGAGTCTCGACGCGGCGCCGCCGCCGCCGGCGGCAGCGGCTACGCACACCCTAGGCGCCACAGCTCGACGCAAGCGGCAATGAAGACGCAACTCCAAACGTCTCGACGCGGCGCCGGCGGCAGCAGCTACACACATACACACACCCTCGGCGCCGCAGCGTGACGCTTGCGGTCGCGAAGACGCAACCCCAAGCGCCTCGACACGGCGCCGGTGACGGCGGCCACACACACCCGCGGCACCGCAACAAGCCATGTAACCAACAAACAAAACACTGACCGACTGTGAAGTGATTGAACTTTGTCCATGATTCAGTCAATTGTCAGCCCTGAGAGCTCCTTCAACTGCCAATGTCAAACCCTACTTACAACATGTCAGAGCGAATCAAACCTCCGATCATAAAATTTAAAAATAAACTTTGCAAACCAATAAAAAACAAGAGTCAAAATAAATAAGAATAGAATAGATAAAGCGAATAAAAATAAATTATTATTATTCGCTCCATCTATAAAATTCAAAATCCAATACACCAAAATGGACCAAAGAGATTGTAAACCCGGCCCTTAGAACCCGGCCCCAATCAAGGCCCCAAGAAGCTAAAATGAAATAAAATAATTAAAAATTTTAATCCCGACCCAACCACAATAACAGACCAGACTGACAGACAGCTTACAACCAAGAGCGTCACGTCAAGTCAAGCGCAATCCCATTCAAAAAAAAAAAAAAAAAAAGAAGAAATAGACAGACGTCTCAATGCTAGAGAAACACTCAAAACCAAAATGCAAGCAAAGCCTTAAAAAAAGAAGTTGAAGTGAAACTCTCAAAACAAAACAAACAAATGAAATCACAACAAAACAAAACAGCTAGAACCTAAAAATCAAAGTGAATCTTTTACAAATAACAGAAATAACAAAATCAAACACGTAAGTACTAATCATTTTCAACAAAAGACCCATTCTCTCTGCCAATTATACGTAGAATATTCTTCGCAAACGACAAGAAGATAGGTCTGTTGTGATTATCACTAATTATTAGCTCTAAATTATCAACATTAATATCAATATCCATTGCAATCTCGCAGTCGTGCCTTGACAATCCAAACCTGCCACATTCCAACAAAAGGTGCTGTACAGATTGGTTAGCATCATCACCGCAAGAGCACAATGGAGAATACGCTAAGCCGAACCTAAATAGATATGAATTAAAGCCACCATGGCCAGTAAAAATTTGACAGTAAAAATTATCCAAACTAACTTTTGTCAGTGTCCTATAAGCCAAAGATACATCCTTGAAAAATAACTTGGTTGTACTGCCTGTCTGGGATGAATCATATGCCCGTTGCCAATCATCAATGCTATCTGACCTTACCAAACCCTTAGCATAGGACAGAGGGAACCTGTCGTAGAATGGCTGTCTTCGATCACTTAGGGCTGCCTGCTTTGCCAACTCATCGGCCCTCTCATTTCCCTCAATACCACAATGGGCCTTGACCCAGTGCAAAGAAATAGTTTTACTATCCCGGGCAAGCATTAACATTTTTTCCTTAATTAAAGCAACCAACGGATGAAGTGAATTAGGGTCACTCAACGCCTCGAGACTGGACAGTGAATCGCTGGCGATACTAAAAACAGACTCCCCTCTGCCTTCAACCAACTGGAGAGCTCGCAGTATCGCACACAGCTCTGCCTGAAACACACTACAATAGCTTTCCAGCCGGAATCTAGTGTGACGAACCTCATGCCCCCCGGACCAGCAGGTAACAGCACCGCCCACCTTGCCCTCCAACTTACTGCCGTCTGTGTAAAGGATGGGCCCATCACTCTCCAGACTCAACGCTACCTCCTGAGACTCAATAAGCCCAAACCTCACACACTTCCTTTCCGCAGGGTGGGGTAAAGAGAATGGACTTATCCTGAGCTCCAAACTACGCCCGGGCAAACCGGTCAATGGCTCACCTCTCTTGACTCTGTAAATAAGAGCATTCTCCCTCAACCTCAATGGCAGAGGCAGCAGTCTCGACAGCAGAACACTAGACACCAAAGATGTTGTGCGGTGAGCTTTACTTATCTTAATGGCAAAAGATCTAATGAGGCTGTTTAAAATCTTTTCTACATAAACCCTATCCGAGACATCAGCCCAACTACTTGCCGCATACAGAACTGTAGGCTCCACCACAGCAATGTAGATAAGTCTCAAAATATCAGAATTAAGACCCCATTGTGCACGTGCCGCTCTAGAGACTACCTTATAAAAAGCAATAGCCTTGTTGGTAACTAGCTCTAGGTGCCTTCTGAAATTAAGAATGGGGTCTATATTTAATCCTAATATTCTGAGACTCGATCCATAAGCTATGGGGACTCCTGCCATAACAATCCTAGGAGTATGATATCTCAACTTCCTAGTAATGAGAAGAACCTGCGTTTTATCAGGTGCAAATTTCAATTTCAGGCTTTCTCCCCACTGAGTGATCACCGCCAGCGCCCGGTTGACCATGCCTTCCAACTCAACTCCATCGGCTGCGGCGGCGATCATCAGGAGGTCGTCTGCGAAGGCCTGCACCCTGACGCCCCCATACTGCGGCTGCTCCAGCATCGGCTCCAGCTGGATGTTCCAGAGGATCGGCCCGCAGGTAGACCCCTGGATACAACCCATACTTGTATTTCTGCGTACAACTTGCCCTGCATACCTTAGCACAATTTTCCTCTCCGAGAGGTAATTAAGAATGAGGCGTGCCACCTCAATATCAACATTATTCGCCCTAAGCCGCTCTATAATAGCGGGCCACCAGGTGTTGTCGAAAGCGCCCTGAATATCTAAGGAAACTAACACTATTACTTTCTTTTGTTCCAGGCTTGAGCGAACAATGGACATGGCGTCGAATAAAGCGTCCTCCGCGCTCCGCCGCGGAGTGAACCCGTACTGAAAGGGGCTCAGGAGACCCTCCTTGCCAAGCTGCCACTGCAACCGGTTCACGAATAACTTCTCGAGCATCTTCCCGAAGACGGGAAGAAGCCCGATCGGTCTGTATGACTTGGGAGTGGTGTAATTATCCTTGCCCGGCTTAGGGATCACCTTAACGGTCGCCACCTTCCATGATCTAGGGAAACAGCCCAACCGAAGGCACTGCGAATACAACCCCACAAGTAGGGCCTTGTCACATCTGTAGGCCCGAAGGCAGATGTCCAGCGTGAGCCCATCGCCGCCGGGCGCTCTCTTAGGGCTCATAGTTTTCAGTACCATCTCGAGTTCTGTATCAGTGAAGGCGACATGAGGCGGGCCCATCTCCGCGAGCTCCGCGGCCCAGGCCTGCACGGCGGCGCGGCGTGCGGCGTGCTGCGGCGTGTCCTGCTGCGAGTCGTCGCAGCGGTAGAAAGTTTCGGCCAGCAGCGCCGCCGACTGCGCCTCATCCAGCGCGCGCCCGTCCGCCGCCGCCAGCAGCGCGTCCTCCGAGCACGCCCGCGCCCCGCACGCCTTCATGATCCGATACGACCTCTGCCATATTCCCTCCACCGTCTCGCCCGTACAGAACTCCTTCCAGCTAGTGGTTATGGCGGACTCTATCGCCGCCTTGTACTCGGACCTAGCCTCCAAGTACCGGTCCACCACGAACCGCCTCCTGGCAGGGTTTGCCTTCGCTATCTTCCTCCTGCGGCGCACCATATCGGCCTTCAGTCCGGCCAGCTCGGGTCTCCACCAGCAGCAGGCCCTGCCAAGTCTCTTCGGCGGGATGCGAGGAATGGCCCTCTCGCAGGCCGCGAGCACGCACTCGGTGTAAAGGTCGGCAGCCCTATTGGCCGCCTCCCCGTCCGCCAGCGCGCCCACAGTGGCGCTCAGCTCGGCGCGTGAGATCTCCCGCTCGAACTCCTCCTCAAACAGAGTCCAGTTCGCCTTCCCCGTGTTGTAGATCCTCGTGCTGGACGAGGGCGCCCGGTCTCCGCAGCGCGTGCCCAGCCGCAGCGAGAAAGTGACCGGCCTGTGGTCGGACAGCGTGCAGAGCGCGGGGTCAACGCGCCAGCCGGTGAGCGCGGGCAGCAGCGCGGCGGAGCAGGCGGTAACGTCGACAATGCTAGCGGCGGGCGCGCCATGCCGGTACGCAAGGAAGGTCGGCTCGCGGCCTTCGTTGGCCACCTCAAGCCCGAGCTCCGCGAACAGGTCCACGAGCGCGGCGCCGCGCGCGTACTCCGCCGCGCAGCCCCACCACGTGCTGCTGCCGTTCACGTCGCCCGCCACCACCACCCGCGAGCATGCCATACTCTGTACTAACGTTTTTATTCTATGCATATACATATCAGAATCCAGTTCCCTGTCCAAATAGACACTTATCATCCCTATATCTAAATTCTCAATTTTTATTACTACGCCCGATATGTCCTCACTAATATAATTAACATTTTCAG
The DNA here is from genome assembly GCA_963662085.1 of Eupithecia inturbata. Classification (NCBI taxonomy): domain Eukaryota; kingdom Metazoa; phylum Arthropoda; class Insecta; order Lepidoptera; family Geometridae; genus Eupithecia; species Eupithecia inturbata. Next base: position 29,638 of record OY759196.1, on the reverse strand, counting down.
AATACCGCAAATTCGGATCCGAGATAACGATAGCGGCGCGCACCGGCGCATTGGGGCTCCCCGCCGCACTTTGCACCACCCTACAACCCGTCGGCGGCGCCATACGGCCGCTCGCCCCGACGTAAGGTTCCTGCAGAAGCAGCACTTGAAAACCTTTAGCAGTGGCCTCTCTCAAGCACTCATGCGTCGCCGCCCTGCCCCTGCCCAGGTTATACTGCACTATTTTAATATGTACGTTCATCTGTACAGCCGGATCGGTGCCCTCAGCAGTAGCGCACGGCGAGGCGCGCTATGCGATCCCAGCGGCGCCACTCGGGGCAGTCGGCGCTGTAGGCCGGGTGCTCCGCGTCCGGTAGCCTGCGCGCCGCGCAATTGGTGCAGTGCGGCGGCGCACTTGCGCGGGCGGGGCACGCGCGCGTGTCGTGCACGTCCGCGCAGTATCCGCAGCGCGGCGCCGGCGCGCGGCACTCGGACACACGGTGGGAAAAGCCGAGGCAGCGGTAGCACTGCACGAGCGGCGACTGGTCCAGCGCCGTCACCACCTGGTAGCCGAGCCGCACGCGCCGCTCCAGCAACGCGCGCCATAGCGCGGGGCTCGCCTGCACGACCACGTTGTTGAGGCCCGCATTACGTCCCTTGATGCGCCTCACCACTCGGACGCTGCGCTCGGATTCGGGCACAGCGACAAGCAGCGCCTCGTTCTGGCGGAGCAGCGCCTCCTCGAGCCGCGCGTCCGTGAGCTCCGCGACGACACCGACGAGCCGCAGCTGAGGGTCACGCAGGCGCGGCTCCGACACGCTGTAGTCGTCGCCGAGCGCGCGGATGGCGCCCTCCATCACCTCTCTCTCCCGCGCGCTCTCCAGCGAGATGGCGACGCCGCCGCCGCGACACTTGCGCACGCCGTTCACCCCAACGCCCAGACCGATCACGTCCACGTTCCTCTTGATGTGCTGCAGGATATCGTCGCCGGTGTGCATCGGGTTCTTAGACTTGACCATCAGCGGGTGTCGGGCGATGCACGCATAAGAAGCGCGGCCCGGCAGCGGTGCACACTCACCCGCTGGTGCAAGTGGCGCGTTGCCCTCAATGGGCACGCGCACGGGCGGCATCGGCGAGTTGGAACACTCTTCGCGGATGGCGTGCGCCTCCTCGAGCAGCTGGCCCACCAGCCGCAGACTGTTCGCCTCCTCGGGCGGCGCCGGCGGCCGCATGTCCAGCCTGTCGCTCACCCGCTCCACGGCACGGCGCGCGGCCTCGGCCTCCTGCGCCGCCTTGCCAGTCGTGCGCCGCAACTCGTCCAGACTGCTCTGCAGGCACTCGGTGATCGCCTCCAGCTTATTCGCATGCACCTTCTGCTGCAGGGCATACTGCCCCTCAGCAAGCGTACGCGCGCGCTCCTTCTCAAGTAGGTGCCGCGCGCGCGAGTCCGCGAGGCGCAGCACCATGCCGTGCAGCCCACGCACGCCCGCCAGCACCGCCTCCTTGATGTCTCGGTTGAGGTTGCGAGACTTCTCCAGCTCAGCCACCGTGCTCTCCAGCAGACTGTTCGCAAGGCGCGGCGCGTCCTGCACCGGCTCGCCCGCCGCCAGCACAGACGTCTCCAGGAAGGAAGGTGGCGCGTCGGGCGAACCCGAGCGCGGTGAAGTGGGCGCCTCCTCTCCGCGGGGGCCGTCGGGCACAGGCGGGTCGCCGTCCAGCGTGCTCTGTCCCAGACGGATGGACGACTCGTTGGCCTCGGAACTAGGTGGGTGATAGGTCGGCGGGTCAGAGCTGGACTCTAGTCTTTTCCTAATCGTGCCCACGATATTAACCGGCCATTCATTTACAGACTTTGGGTCCCTGTCGACAGTGGTCCGTGGCTGAGAAAGGAACATCGGCAGCGCCGAGCGAGCCATGACCGGCGGTGCCAGCCCGCTGGACGAGCCAGCCGCCAGCGACGACAACGGCGCTCCATCATCCTCCCGCGACGTCACCGCTCTCGGCGAAGCAACCCTGCCCGACTTGAGATGCCCACCAGGCTTACCCTTTAATCTTAAGTCTTTAGTCTTATAAGACATCTTAAGTTTCCCAAATACCTACAAGTTTTAATTTAATTACCTAAAAAAAATTAATAATCAATAAAATAAAATGAAGTCGTAAAATAAAATCAAATCAATTACCTGCCCCCTTGTTTTACTATATAACTAACACAATTATCCTACCTAGCACCCTATCTTACATATCAAATATTTAAATATTAGCGATATATTACCTAGCGTTTTCTCATTAAATAAATAATATAAATATAATGAACCAAGTAAGTATAATAATGGCCACCTTAAACCAGCTGTTTAATCCTACTAAATTACCCAAAAACTGAGAAGTATGATTCACCGTTGGTTGGAATAACAAATATGGACCTTTACTGTTAACTACTGCACAGGTCAATTCACAAATATTTAACTCCTGATTACCTTAGTACCCACCAATCAAAGAGGCAGACAGGCTAAAAAGCAGGCACACAGTCCCGATAAAGCTATAGGCAAATAAACAACCCAAGAATCACAATAAATGATAAATAAAAACAGCCTGTAACAACATCCGCATGAAAGTGGTTAATAACTGTTTATGCAAGTTTTGAGATTACAAATACTCTGTGATAAACACAAATAATCCTTAATATGTAATCTGAAATAATATCACACAACCCTTAACAAAATAGATATGCCCAAATTAACTTAATTTGTAATTGATACCTATTAGTATTTAATGCAACTCTAATGCTTATAAATGAACTTTAAACAAATTAGTAAGAACTTTAACTTGCATATACTATCCTTCCTATTTTATTTTAATTATGTATTATAAAGTGTACTATATCGGACATTCCTGTATTTGCTAATAATATGTTATTAATTCAAAAAATACTTGTAAAATTAAGTGAAAAACTGCCAAATGTAACTCAATGTAAACAATATTTTTGAAAGTATAAATTAATAAATTTTAGGTCTAATTGATTGAATTAGTAATAAACTTGGCAGAAAACATTAATAAAATTAAAAATAAATTGAAAACTATGCAAATACAGGCCGTACGATACCCGAAATCAATTTGACAAGATTTCCCCAGGCAACAACAACAACAACAAAATAGGTAGTGCCTACCAAAATTGATTTTCCAATCTATTACTAGTAATACACTAGACAATTCAGTATAGAAATTAGAATGCAGTTAAAATGTGTAGCTCTGCATGAAACAGCAATTGATAAAGCCACCCTACAATACAAACTAAAGACAAAATTACTAATGTTTATGTTTTGATTGTTATTGGTACCCGTTGGAAAACAGAAAGCAGCGAATATATTCAAAACAACTTAGCGGTAGTTGACTCCGACAGCAGCTAAGGGCAGCTCCAACGATTCCTCTTCAGTTTCTGCACACCAAACGCACCAAAAAGCTCCAATTCTGGACCAAAATATTATGGTCTCCAGAATAGGTATATTGGATTGTATCTCAACGCAAAATGAAGATACCACCTTAGCAGATTTTTCAGGGCTCCGTTTGCAAGCTAATTATCTCGCAATTTAAACACTAAATATATCACACAAATATATCACCACAATATGATTCATGAACACAAACTTTGTTGGCTAATATCTTCGTAAAAAATTAACCGATTTGAAAAATTCAAACACTCCCGCGATCCTTGAAAAAACGTTGTTCGGATTAATATAACTTCCGGCCAAAATAAACAACTTTTATATTTTTAAAACGCGGAGCTATTGTAAATGATGTTCCGGTTAGGTTAGGTTTTTTTTTTTTTTTTTTTTTTTTTTTTTTTGGTTAGGTTAGGTTAGGTTAGGTTAGGTTAGGTTAGGTTAGGTTAGGTTAGGTTAGGTTAGGTTAGGTTAGGTTAGGTTAGGTTAGGTTAGGTTAGGTTAGGTTAGGTTAGGTTAGGTTAGGTTAGGTTAGGTTAGGTTTTTTTTTTTTTTTTTTTTTTTTTTTTTGTTGCCAACTAGTATCCTCATCAGACCATAGGGTCAGAGAGTATCCTAGTCTGCTTTTGCTTAATAGCCCATTGATAACCTGTTGCTATGAAATGCAACAACATTATAAACCTACTAGGGAATTGAATCTTTTTTAAACTTAATTTTCCAAATATTACACACATATACAAACATATATACACTCACACTTACACGCACACACACAAACAACAAAGACAAGAAAATAAAGAAATGGAGAAGAAATGAAAACAAAATAAATTGACCATGACACAATAAATTGGCCAATACAACCCATAATTTTAAATAACTCATTAAATCTAAGAAATCACCATACAACTGTAGTATAATACATTATATACATTAATCCTCTTATTTCTATAACTAATTTATTGTTTTACTTTGGGTTCCATTTTTTTTTTTTTTTTTTTTTTTTTTTTTTTTTTTTTCTCTCTTGTTTTTCTTTGTTTCTTTTTCCATTTTTCACCTTCTGTATTATATTTTCTTTCTTTTTTCCCTTTTCTTTTTCATTTTCCTTTTTATTATTTTCATCCCACAGTCAGGTACTGTCCCCTGTTGGACCTTTTTTTTTTTTGTGATAACATGCAACAATATTTTATTATTCAATAATAATATGTTAACTCTAACCTAAGTCTCACCCCTGTTTTAGTGATATTGTATTTGAACCTGTCAAATACATCCACCAGCATGACTTAAGATTATTTTAAAAGAAGACTTAATTCAACATAAATAACACAAATGAGGTAAAATACTACCTAAATTACAACAATAATTTAAGTATAGATAAATAATATCTAAATACCTTTTCGATTTATTATATATTATATACTATTTATTTACTGAACATTAAACATTATTTTGCATAGCAAAATAGGCCTAATTTTGTAAATTTACAACACTTTATTCAAATAAAATAGAATATTAAATTAACAATAACGTGTGATAATTATTGCGAGTATTTGCGTAGCAAACACACCAAATTAATAACAATCGAAAATAACAAATTAACAAAGTTATTAAGATATAATTAAATAAATTAATAAATAATAAAAAAAAATATATATTATAATTTATAAAAGGAAATCTATCCATTAAATTAAAATATAAAAATTACATTACGGTAACAATTCATTATGATAAGTAAAATGAAATTAACAATAAATTAATTAATAAAAACATTTCATTGACACCTAATATAGGTATGGTACTTAAGTCCAATATCTAAATCCAACCAACGATAAATAAGTCATTATCAAAAGGTATAGAAAATTAAAAAAAAAAAAAATTACAATAATAAATATGTAAACAATCATTATTCATTCTAATCATTAAATTAATTATAATCACAGACAATCAATCCCTGCCAAAATAATAACAACCGAAAATAGGTATAATAAAATATAAAATATAACAAAAGCTGGTAAACAGCAGCCACCAGCTAAACCAAAATACATAATAATAACAAAATCAAAAATAAAAGAAACGTTTAAAGCAATAAATGGCAATTGATTTAATTCAAGTTAATTTATACGATAAATATATACATAAAACATATAGGAATATAAATATAAGGGCACTAGCAGAAGAGACGACCCTCTCAGATCATTGGTACCCCAAGAGTCTCGACGCGGCGCCGCCGCCGCCGGCGGCAGCGGCTACGCACACCCTAGGCGCCACAGCTCGACGCAAGCGGCAATGAAGACGCAACTCCAAACGTCTCGACGCGGCGCCGGCGGCAGCAGCTACACACATACACACACCCTCGGCGCCGCAGCGTGACGCTTGCGGTCGCGAAGACGCAACCCCAAGCGCCTCGACACGGCGCCGGTGACGGCGGCCACACACACCCTCGGCACCGCAACAAGCCATGTAACCAACAAACAAAACACTGACCGACTGTGAAGTGATTGAACTTTGTCCATGATTCAGTCAATTGTCAGCCCTGAGAGCTCCTTCAACTGCCAATGTCAAACCCTACTTACAACATGTCAGAGCGAATCAAACCTCCGATCATAAAATTTAAAAATAAACTTTGCAAACCAATAAAAAACAAGAGTCAAAATAAATAAGAATAGAATAGATAAAGCGAATAAAAATAAATTATTATTATTCGCTCCATCTATAAAATTCAAAATCCAATACACCAAAATGGACCAAAGAGATTGTAAACCCGGCCCTTAGAACCCGGCCCCAATCAAGGCCCCAAGAAGCTAAAATGAAATAAAATAATTAAAAATTTTAATCCCGACCCAACCACAATAACAGACCAGACTGACAGACAGCTTACAACCAAGAGCGTCACGTCAAGTCAAACGCAATCCCATTCAAAAAAAAAAAAAAAAGAAGAAATAGACAGACGTCTCAATGCTAGAGAAACACTCAAAACCAAAATGCAAGCAAAGCCTTAAAAAAAGAAGTTGAAGTGAAACTCTCAAAACAAAACAAATGAAATCACAACAAAACAAAACAGCTAGAACCTAAAAATCAAAGTGAATCTTTTACAAATAACAGAAATAACAAAATCAAACACGTAAGTACTAATCATTTTCAACAAAAGACCCATTCTCTCTGCCAATTATACGTAGAATATTCTTCGCAAACGACAAGAAGATAGGTCTGTTGTGATTATCACTAATTATTAGCTCTAAATTATCAACATTAATATCAATATCCATTGCAATCTCGCAGTCGTGCCTTGACAATCCAAACCTGCCACATTCCAACAAAAGGTGCTGTACAGATTGGTTAGCATCATCACCGCAAGAGCACAATGGAGAATACGCTAAGCCGAACCTAAATAGATATGAATTAAAGCCACCATGGCCAGTAAAAATTTGACAGTAAAAATTATCCAAACTAACTTTTGTCAGTGTCCTATAAGCCAAAGATACATCCTTGAAAAATAACTTGGTTGTACTGCCTGTCTGGGATGAATCATATGCCCGTTGCCAATCATCAATGCTATCTGACCTTACCAAACCCTTAGCATAGGACAGAGGGAACCTGTCGTAGAATGGCTGCCTTCGATCACTTAGGGCTGCCTGCTTTGCCAACTCATCGGCCCTCTCATTTCCCTCAATACCACAATGGGCCTTGACCCAGTGCAAAGAAATAGTTTTACTATCCCGGGCAAGCATTAACATTTTTTCCTTAATTAAAGCAACCAACGGATGAAGTGAATTAGGGTCACTCAACGCCTCGAGACTGGACCGTGAATCGCTGGCGATACTAAAAACAGACTCCCCTCTGCCTTCAACCAACTGGAGAGCTCGCAGTATCGCACACAGCTCTGCCTGAAACACACTACAATAGCTTTCCAGCCGGAATCTAGTGTGACGAACCTCATGCCCCCCGGACCAGCAGGTAACAGCACCGCCCACCTTGCCCTCCAACTTACTGCCGTCTGTGTAAAGGATGGGCCCATCACTCTCCAGACTAACGCTACCTCCTGAGACTCAATAAGCCCAAACCTCACACACTTCCTTTCCGCAGGGTGGGGTAAAGAGAATGGACTTATCCTGAGCTCCAAACTACGCCCGGGCAAACCGGTCAATGGCTCACCTCTCTTGACTCTGTAAATAAGAGCATTCTCCCTCAACCTCAATGGCAGAGGCAGCAGTCTCGACAGCAGAACACTAGACAGTAAAGATGTTGTGCGGTGAGCTTTACTTATCTTAATGGCAAAAGATCTAATGAGGCTGTTTAAAATCTTTTCTACATAAACCCTATCCGAGACATCCGCCCAACTACTTGCCGCATACAGAACTGTAGGCTCCACCACAGCAATGTAGATAAGTCTCAAAATATCAGAATTAAGACCCCATTGTGCACGTGCCGCTCTAGAGACTACCTTATAAAAAGCAATAGCCTTGTTGGTAACTAGCTCTAGGTGCCTTCTGAAATTAAGAATGGGGTCTATATTTAATCCTAATATTCTGAGACTCGATCCATAAGCTATGGGGACTCCTGCCATAACAATCCTAGGAGTATGATATCTCAACTTCCTAGTAATGAGAAGAACCTGCGTTTTATCAGGTGCAAATTTCAATTTCAGGCTTTCTCCCCACTGAGTGATCACCGCCAGCGCCCGGTTGACCATGCCTTCCAACTCAACTCCATCGGCTGCGGCGGCGATCATCAGGAGGTCGTCTGCGAAGGCCTGCACCCTGACGCCCCCATACTGCGGCTGCTCCAGCATCGGCTCCAGCTGGATGTTCCAGAGGATCGGCCCGCAGGTAGACCCCTGGATACAACCCATACTTGTATTTCTGCGTACAACTTGCCCTGCATACCTTAGCACAATTTTCCTCTCCGAGAGGTAATTAAGAATGAGGCGTGCCACCTCAATATCAACATTATTCGCCCTAAGCCGCTCTATAATAGCGGGCCACCAGGTGTTGTCGAAAGCGCCCTGAATATCTAAGGAAACTAACACTATTACTTTCTTTTGTTCCAGGCTTGAGCGAACAATGGACATGGCGTCGAATAAAGCGTCCTCCGCGCTCCGCCGCGGAGTGAACCCGTACTGAAAGGGGCTCAGGAGACCCTCCTTGCCAAGCTGCCACTGCAACCGGTTCACGAATAACTTCTCGAGCATCTTCCCGAAGACGGGAAGAAGCCCGATCGGTCTGTATGACTTGGGAGTGGTGTAATTATCCTTGCCCGGCTTAGGGATCACCTTAACGGTCGCCACCTTCCATGATCTAGGGAAACAGCCCAACCGAAGGCACTGCGAATACAGCCCCACAAGTAGGGCCTTGTCACATCTGTAGGCCCGAAGGCAGATGTCCAGCGTGAGCCCATCGCCGCCGGGCGCTCTCTTAGGGCTCATAGTTTTCAGTACCATCTCGAGTTCTGTATCAGTGAAGGCGACATGAGGCGGGCCCATCTCCGCGAGCTCCGCGGCCCAGGCCTGCACGGCGGCGCGGCGTGCGGCGTGCTGCGGCGTGTCCTGCTGCGAGTCGTCGCAGCGGTAGAAAGTTTCGGCCAGCAGCGCCGCCGACTGCGCCTCATCCAGCGCGCGCCCGTCCGCCGCCGCCAGCAGCGCGTCCTCCGAGCACGCCCGCGCCCCGCACGCCTTCATGATCCGATACGACCTCTGCCATATTCCCTCCACCGTCTCGCCCGTACAGAACTCCTTCCAGCTAGTGGTTATGGCGGACTCTATCGCCGCCTTGTACTCGGACCTAGCCTCCAAGTACCGGTCCACCACGAACCGCCTCCTGGCAGGGTTTGCCTTCGCTATCTTCCTCCTGCGGCGCACCATATCGGCCTTCAGTCCGGCCAGCTCGGGTCTCCACCAGCGGCAGGCCCTGCCAAGTCTCTTCGGCGGGATGCGAGGAATGGCCCTCTCGCAGGCCGCGAGCACGCACTCGGTGTAAAGGTCGGCAGCCCTATTGGCCGCCTCCCCGTCCGCCAGCGCGCCCACAGTGGCGCTCAGCTCGGCGCGTGAGATCTCCCGCTCGAACTCCTCCTCAAACAGAGTCCAGTTCGCCTTCCCCGTGTTGTAGATCCTCGTGCTGGACGAGGGCGCCCGGTCTCCGCAGCGCGTGCCCAGCCGCAGCGAGAAAGTGACCGGCCTGTGGTCGGACAGCGTGCAGAGCGCGGGGTCAACGCGCCAGCCGGTGAGCGCGGGCAGCAGCGCGGCGGAGCAGGCGGTAACGTCGACAATGCTAGCGGCGGGCGCGCCATGCCGGTACGCAAGGAAGGTCGGCTCGCGGCCTTCGTTGGCCACCTCAAGCCCGAGCTCCGCGAACAGGTCCACGAGCGCGGCGCCGCGCGCCCCACCACGTGCTGCTGCCGTTCACGTCGCCCGCCACCACCACCCGCGAGCATGCCATACTCTGTACTAACGTTTTTATTCTATGCATATACATATCAGAATCCAGTTCCCTGTCCAAATAGACACTTATCATCCCTATATCTAAATTCTCAATTTTTATTACTACGCCCGATATGTCCTCACTAATATAATTAACATTTTCAGAATACCGCAAATTCGGATCCGAGATAACGATAGCGGCGCGCACCGGCGCATTGGGGCTCCCCGCCGCACTTTGCACCACCCTACAACCCGTCGGCGGCGCCATACGGCCGCTCGCCCCGACGTAAGGTTCCTGCAGAAGCAGCACTTGAAAACCTTTAGCAGTGGCCTCTCTCAAGCACTCATGCGTCGCCGCCCTGCCCCTGCCCAGGTTATACTGCACTATTTTAATATGTACGTTCATCTGTACAGCCGGATCGGTGCCCTCAGCAGTAGCGCACGGCGAGGCGCGCTATGCGATCCCAGCGGCGCCACTCGGGGCAGTCGGCGCTGTAGGCCGGGTGCTCCGCGTCCGGTAGCCTGCGCGCCGCGCAATTGGTGCAGTGCGGCGGCGCACTTGCGCGGGCGGGGCACGCGCGCGTGTCGTGCACGTCCGCGCAGTATCCGCAGCGCGGCGCCGGCGCGCGGCACTCGGACACACGGTGGGAAAAGCCGAGGCAGCGGTAGCACTGCACGAGCGGCGACTGGTCCAGCGCCGTCACCACCTGGTAGCCGAGCCGCACGCGCCGCTCCAGCAACGCGCGCCATAGCGCGGGGCTCGCCTGCACGACCACGTTGTTGAGGCCCGCATTACGTCCCTTGATGCGCCTCACCACTCGGACGCTGCGCTCGGATTCGGGCACAGCGACAAGCAGCGCCTCGTTCTGGCGGAGCAGCGCCTCCTCGAGCCGCGCGTCCGTGAGCTCCGCGACGACACCGACGAGCCGCAGCTGAGGGTCACGCAGGCGCGGCTCCGACACGCTGTAGTCGTCGCCGAGCGCGCGGATGGCGCCCTCCATCACCTCTCTCTCCCGCGCGCTCTCCAGCGAGATGGCGACGCCGCCGCCGCGACACTTGCGCACGCCGTTCACCCCAACGCCCAGACCGATCACGTCCACGTTCCTCTTGATGTGCTGCAGGATATCGTCGCCGGTGTGCATCGGGTTCTTAGACTTGACCATCAGCGGGTGTCGGGCGATGCACGCATAAGAAGCGCGGCCCGGCAGCGGTGCACACTCACCCGCTGGTGCAAGTGGCGCGTTGCCCTCAATGGGCACGCGCACGGGCGGCATCGGCGAGTTGGAACACTCTTCGCGGATGGCGTGCGCCTCCTCGAGCAGCTGGCCCACCAGCCGCAGACTGTTCGCCTCCTCGGGCGGCGCCGGCGGCCGCATGTCCAGCCTGTCGCTCACCCGCTCCACGGCACGGCGCGCGGCCTCGGCCTCCTGCGCCGCCTTGCCAGTCGTGCGCCGCAACTCGTCCAGACTGCTCTGCAGGCACTCGGTGATCGCCTCCAGCTTATTCGCATGCACCTTCTGCTGCAGGGCATACTGCCCCTCAGCAAGCGTACGCGCGCGCTCCTTCTCAAGTAGGTGCCGCGCGCGCGAGTCCGCGAGGCGCAGCACCATGCCGTGCAGCCCACGCACGCCCGCCAGCACCGCCTCCTTGATGTCTCGGTTGAGGTTGCGAGACTTCTCCAGCTCAGCCACCGTGCTCTCCAGCAGACGGTTCGCAAGGCGCGGCGCGTCCTGCACCGGCTCGCCCGCCGCCAGCACAGACGTCTCCAGGAAGGAAGGTGGCGCGTCGGGCGAACCCGAGCGCGGTGAAGTGGGCGCCTCCTCTCCGCGGGGGCCGTCGGGCACAGGCGGGTCGCCGTCCAGCGTGCTCTGTCCCAGACGGATGGACGACTCGTTGGCCTCGGAACTAGGTGGGTGATAGGTCGGCGGGTCAGAGCTGGACTCTAGTCTTTTCCTAATCGTGCCCACGATATTAACCGGCCATTCATTTACAGACTTTGGGTCCCTGTCGACAGTGGTCCGTGGCTGAGAAAGGAACATCGGCAGCGCCGAGCGAGCCATGACCGGCGGTGCCAGCCCGCTGGACGAGCCAGCCGCCAGCGACGACAACAGCGCTCCATCATCCTCCCGCGACGTCACCGCTCTCGGCGAAGCAACCCTGCCCGACTTGAGCTGCCCACCAGGCTTACCCTTTAATCTTAAGTCTTTAGTCTTATAAGACATCTTAAGTTTCCCAAATACCTACAAGTTTTAATTTAATTACCTAAAAAAAATTAATAATCAATAAAATAAAATGAAGTCGTAAAATAAAATCAAATCAATTACCTGCCCCCTTGTTTTACTATATAACTAACACAATTATCCTACCTAGCACCCTATCTTACATATCAAATATTTAAATATTAGCGATATATTACCTAGCGTTTTCTCATTAAATAAATAATATAAATATAATGAACCAAGTAAGTATAATAATGGCCACCTTAAACCAGCTGTTTAATCCTACTAAATTACCCAAAAACTGAGAAGTATGATTCACCGTTGGTTGGAATATCAAATATGGACCTTTACTGTTAACTACTGCACAGGTCAATTCACAAATATTTAACTCCTGATTACCTTAGTACCCACCAATCAAAGAGGCAGACAGGCTAAAAAGCAGGCACACAGTCCCGATAAAGCTATAGGCAAATAAACAACCCAAGAATCACAATAAATGATAAATAAAAACAGCCTGTAACAACATCCGCATGAAAGTGGTTAATAACTGTTTATGCAAGTTTTGAGATTACAAATACTCTGTGATAAACACAAATAATCCTTAATATGTAATCTGAAATAATATCACACAACCCTTAACAAAATAGATATGCCCAAATTAACTTAATTTGTAATTGATACCTATTAGTATTTAATGCAACTCTAATGCTTATAAATGAACTTTAAACAAATTAGTAAGAACTTTAACTTGCATATACTATCCTTCCTATTTTATTTTAATTATGTATTATAAAGTGTACTATATCGGACATTCCTGTATTTGCTAATAATATGTTATTAATTCAAAAAATACTTGTAAAATTAAGTGAAAAACTGCCAAATGTAACTCAATGTAAACAATATTTTTGAAAGTATAAATTAATAAATTTTAGGTCTAATTGATTGAATTAGTAATAAACTTGGCAGAAAACATTAATAAAATTAAAAATAAATTGAAAACTATGCAAATACAGGCCGTACGATACCCGAAATCAATTTGACAAGATTTCCCCAGGCAACAACAACAACAACAAAATAGGTAGTGCCTACCAAAATTGATTTTCAATCTATTACTAGTAATACACTAGACAATTCAGTATAGAAATTAGAATGCAGTTAAAATGTGTAGCTCTGCATGAAACAGCAATTGATAAAGCCACCCTACAATACAAACTAAAGACAAAATTACTAATGTTTATGTTTTGATTGTTATTGGTACCCGTTGGAAAACAGAAAGCAGCGAATATATTCAAAACAACTTAGCGGTAGTTGACTCCGACAACAGCTAAGGGCAGCTCCAACGATTCCTCTTCAGTTTCTGCACACCAAACGCACCAAAAAGCTCCAATTTAGGACCAAAATATTATGGTCTCCAGAATAGGTATATTGGATTGTATCTCAACGCAAAATGAAGATCGTACAAAGTACGTACAAAGTACCACCTTAGCAGATTTTTCAGGGCTCCGTTTGCAAGCTAATTATCTCGCAATTTAAACACTAAATATATCACACAAATATATCACCACAATATGATTCATGAACACAAACTTTGTTGGCTAATATCTTCGTAAAAAATTAACCGATTTGAAAAATTCAAACACTCCCGCGATCCTTGAAAAAACGTTGTTCGGATTAATATAACTTCCGGCCAAAATAAACAACTTTTATATTTTTAAAACGCGGAGCTATTGTAAATGATGTTCCGGTTAGGTTAGGTTTTTTTTTTTTTTTTTTTTTTTTTTTTTTTTTTGGTTAGGTTAGGTTAGGTTAGGTTAGGTTAGGTTAGGTTAGGTTAGGTTAGGTTAGGTTAGGTTAGGTTAGGTTAGGTTAGGTTAGGTTAGGTTAGGTTAGGTTAGGTTAGGTTAGGTTAGGTTAGGTTAGGTTAGGTTAGGTTAGGTTAGGTTAGGTTAGGTTAGGTTAGGTTAGGTTAGGTTAGGTTAGGTTAGGTTAGGTTAGGTTAGGTTAGGTTAGGTTAGGTTAGGTTAGGTTAGGTTAGGTTAGGTTAGGTTAGGTTAGGTTAGGTTAGGTTAGGTTAGGTTAGGTTAGGTTAGGTTAGGTTAGGTTAGGTTAGGTTAGGTTAGGTTAGGTTAGGTTAGGTTAGGTTAGGTTAGGTTAGGTTAGGTTAGGTTAGGTTAGGTTAGGTTAGGTTAGGTTAGGTTAGGTTAGGTTAGGTTAGGTTAGGTTAGGTTAGGTTAGGTTAGGTTAGGTTAGGTTAGGTTAGGTTAGGTTAGGTTAGGTTAGGTTAGGTTAGGTTAGGTTAGGTTAGGTTAGGTTAGGTTAGGTTAGGTTAGGTTAGGTTAGGTTAGGTTAGGTTAGGTTAGGTTAGGTTAGGTTAGGTTAGGTTAGGTTAGGTTAGGTTAGGTTAGGTTAGGTTAGGTTAGGTTTTTTTTTTTTTTTTTTTTTTAATGTTGCCAACTAGTAGGCTCTTCTGACCATAGGATCAGAGAGTTTCCTAGTCTGCTTTTTATTATCACCACTATTGATTTTGTGGTGGTTAATTCTTTATTTATTTTATACTTATTTACCAAATCTTTTTTTTTTTTTTTTTTTTTTTTTTTTTGTTTATTCATTTTGCATGAATGTTTTATGTTCCGTCCACGCCCAAAAAATTATTACATAATTATTACAATATTCAGTTCACATAAACTTATACAGAACTTAATTCTAAATTTAAAAATAATTTCATATTTAATTAAACAAAATTTAATTAACAGATTACATTATTTAATTCATTTCTTTTGCTTTGTTTTTTTTCTTTATTTATGCATTCTGTTTTTTTTTCTCTTCTTTTTTTTTTTACGTTTTGGACTGTTTCTTTTTTGTCATTGAGTTTTGTTTTTTAGATTCTTTTTCTTTTTTTTTTTTTTATTCTCTTTTATATATCTATAAATTATTAAAAATTTTATCCATTTACATGCCCTTAATATTATAGCATTATAATTACCATGCCATAAAAATACAATTAAATATAAATTCAATTGTGAATGAAAATTTAAACTTGTATTTAAATTCATTCAGAAATTTGACAAAATTAATATTACTAAAAATCATTAAATTAAGAAAAAATTATAATTATAATAATAATAACAATCAAATAAAATCAGAAATTAGTTTCATTAAACCTATCATGCAATTTTTGACCCATTTGCCTTTGCAGCTTGCCTCAAAGTATTCTCCGCAAAAGCTAGGAAATGGGTCCGGCGGTTGTCGTCGCTAATTGCTAACCCCAAATTACCTACTATCAGATCCAAATCCATTCTACACTCACAATCATGACGCTGAAGTCCATATTTAGGACAATCTAGCAGTATATGCTCTATGCTCTCAGGACTAACATTGTCGCATGTGCAGAATGGATCGTCTGTCAACTTAAACCTGTGCAGGTATGCTTTTATGCCTGTGTGGCCACTAAAAAGTTGTGTTCGCAGAGCATTTGATTTCATCTTACATAGGATTTGGTGAGCTTGTTTTACGTCGGGGAAGAACATCCTCGTGACTGCGCCGGTCGTCGCGCTGCTGTACCGCTGCTGCCACTTTTGGAGGGTTTCAGTCCTGATGGAGCGCTTTGCGAAGGACAGCGGGAACGCGTCATACGCTGGAGCTGCTTTAAGTGTTGTAGCAGCCTTAGCCAGTTCGTCGGCACGCTCATTTCCCGTGATCCCGACATGCGCTCGGATCCAGAAGAGATGAACCCCGTCAACTTCCTTCATTGTCTCCTGGATCTCCCGGGCTACTGGGTTCTCCGTTCCAGGGTCAGCGATGGCTTCAAGTGCTGATCGAGAGTCTGAGACTATGTTTCCACTGTTATTGCTGTCCCTCAGGTAAGTAATAGCCCTCAATATGGCGACCATCTCGGCCTGGAAAACTGAGCAGTAGCTGGCGAGTTTAATTTTGAATGACTTAACTTCTTTGCTGTCTTTCCAGACAGAGACAGCCGCACCAACCTTGTCATTAAGTTTGCTGCCGTCAGTGTAAGCCTTCAGCCAGTCGTTTCCGATTTCATCGGCTTCCTGCTGAGTATTTATGATCCCAAAGCTCGTACGTTGTCGTTTAGAAGGGTGCGGTAGGTGGAACGGGGAAGCTCTCTTTTCCAGAGGCCGTCCCGGAAGAGTTTCGAGGGGCTTGCCTCTCTTGATTTCGTACAGGGTGGCTTGTTCCTTCAGTCTTAAGTCAAGAGGCAAGATCCGGGAAATTAAGACGCTGGATGTAAGGGAGGTAGTGCGATGCGCCCTACTGATCTTTAGCGCAAACATCCGAGTCATGTGGTCCAGTCTTTCCCTTACAAATTTCTTTTCTGCAGCCTGGGCCCATGCACTAGCTGCGTACAGAACCACTGGCTCCACGGTAACAAGGTAAAGCAGCCTCACGATTTCGGAGTTTAGGCCCCACCGAGTCTGCACCACCCTGGACATCATCTTGCAGATGTTAACAGCTTTCCGGTACGTGTTGTCCAGGTGTTCCTTGAAGTTCAGTGTTCTATCAATCGTCAGGCCCAAAACCTTAAGGCTGCTCGACAGCTCCAGCACTCTTCCGTTTAGTGTGAACTGTGGTGCATCATATTTCAGCTTTCTTGTGATCACGACTGCCTGTGTCTTGTGCGTTGCGAAGCGCATCTTGTAGGACGCTCCCCAGTCGGATATCCGGTCTAGAGCCTCATTTATTTTGACTTCCAGATGTGCAGTTGTCTTAGCGCTAGCAATAACAAGGATGTCATCAGCGAAAGCCTGAACATGGGCCTCGAGTGTTTCGGCTACTTCAAGGAGTGGGTCCAGTTGAATGTTCCAGAATAACGGTCCGCAGATTGATCCTTGGACACACCCCTTGTTTGTTTCCTTGCAGACAAGTTCTCCCATATAGCCCAAACTCACGCTCCTTCCCGAAAGGTAGCTTACAATCAGTCTAAAGGTTGATTTGTCGACTCCTTTACTAAGCAGCTGCTTCAGGATACCAGGCCACCAACAGTTGTCAAATGCCCCCTCGATGTCAAGGGAAATGACGGCGACTATCCTCTTCTCTTTTACCCCCTGCTTCATCATTTCAACAGCATCATAAAGGGCATCTTCTGTGCCTGTCTGTGGTGTGAATCCATATTGACGGGGACTCAGAAGTGCCTCACTGCCTAAGTGCCATGCGATCCGGGTAGCCACCAACTTTTCTAGCACTTTACCCATGATTGAGAGGAGACCTATAGGCCTATATGATTTTGGAGCCGAGTAGTCATCCTTACCAGGCTTCGGGATGACCTTTATACGGGCCTTCTTCCATATCCCAGGAAAGTACCCGACCCTGAGGCATGCATTGAAGATGGATGACTGGACCATCGGAGCCACCTCAAAACTGTTCTGGTATATGTCCGACGTCAATCCATCCTCTCCGGGTGATTTTTTAGGACTCATCTTGGTGTAAACCGTTCTAATTTCTTCCAATGTGAAGCGCGGGCAATCAAGTTGACGATCCTCACCAGTAATTTTATCAATAACCTCAGTCATTTCTCTCCTTAGCCTTGCTTGCTCATCATTATCAGTTGACTCCTCATCTAAGGGGTAGAAGGTTTCGGCTAGAAGTTCTGCCGAGGCTAGGGGATCCATAGGATCGGAGTTATTATCACGGCGCAACATTCTCTCCGCCGAACTCCCCTCGCACAGTTTTAGAACTCGGTATGATCTCTGCCAAACTGTCTCCTTTTTCTCTCCCGTACAGAATTCTTTCCAGCTAGCATTTATAGTCGCTTGCATCATCTCTCTGTACTCGGCTCTTGCTATTCTGTACTCTTCAGCCACCATTCCCCTCCTTACTGGGTTCGCTCTCCTTATTCGATCCCTTCGCCTCAGTACCTCCTTTTTCTTCTCTGTTAGTTCTTCCGTCCACCATATCACTCTTTTACCTTTCTTTGTTGCAGGAATCTCCGGCATCGTGCTTTTGCAGGCTTCGAGGATGGCACATGTGTACTCTTCGGCTACGCTTTCAACTCCCGTCGCATCAGTTAAGGCTTCGATGGTGTCTGCGCTAAGGATCCTGTCGGTAAGTTTCGTCTGCAGCAATTTCCGGAAAGCCTTCCAGTCCGCTTTGTCGGTCCTGAATATTCTCGTTCCCGTCCGCCTGTTCTCCAGCTCAGGTTTGTCCAGATTTACTTCAAGTACTATCAGCCTGTGATCGGATAAAGTAACAGACGTGGTGTCAACGTGCCAGTTCCTGACTCTGCCAAGCAGCTCAGTGGAGGAAGCAGTTACGTCAACAATACTGGAGAATACCTTTTCTCCTCGGTAAGTGTGAAATGTTGGCGTGTTTCCCTCGTTAAGGATATTAAGACTATGTTGCGTAACAAACTCCATGTACTTCGCGCCCCTACCGTCCTCCTCGCGGCAACCCCACCAAGGGCTCGCTGCGTTGATGTCGCCGGCGACGAGGATGTTAACTGTCCCCATCTTTGTGATAATGCCGTGAATCTTACGCAAATCGTCTTCTATGTCTAGAGTTTTATCTAAATATAAGTTTATAACGCCTAACTTAGTGTTTCCTACTTTAAAAATTACTCCTACAATAGACTCATAAACAAAATCAGGGTTTTCTATCACATCTATATTAGGGTCAACAACGACAACCGCCGCGCGAACTGGTTTCAATTTATCGTTTGTTTTCTTTTGAATTACTCTCAAGTTGGTGGAGACATGACCTTTAGCCCCCACATATGGTTCCTGTAGTAACAGGAATGAAAAGCTCCCTGAAGTAGCTGCATGCAGGCACTCTTTCATAGCAGAGAAGCCTCGACCCAGGTTAGCTTGTCCTATTTTAAGAGTCTTTTGGGTGCCCTCGGCTAGCAATTGTAGCAGGTTAAGCTGCGTGCCAGGCGGTCCCATTTTCTCCATTCTGGGCACTCAGATGCATACGCTGGATGAGCGCTATACTTTGACTGGCTTGATTGAGTGCAGTGTACACATCTTGGTGAGAAACTGCGATTTCGGCACTCACGTGTGTCATGCTCCTCGGAGCAGTACCCGCATCTCACCTTCTCCTGACAGTCCCGGGCTATATGGCCGAAGGCCAGGCACCGGTAGCATTGGACTATTGGAGACTGGTCAACGGCCGGGACTGTTTGGTATCCGATGCGAAGCTCCTTGTCCCTCAGACTGTTCCACAGGGCTGGACTCATTTCCAGGATCACATTAGCTCTTGCGTTGTTACGAACCCGGCTACGACGCAGAACCTTAACCGTGATCTTGTCTGGCATTGGATCCAGCAGCAACTTTCGATTTTGGGTGACCAGGGCCTCCTCGATTTTTGTATTGCTTAGGTCATTGGCAACACCTAGGAGCTTCAAAAGCGGAAGCTTTACTGCTGGCTGAGTGACGGTAAGCTTCTCAGAAGACTTTGTGATGGCCTCTTTTAGTGCCCTTCTGTCACTTTCCGAATCGCAGTTGATAATCACTTTCTGGTTCCGGACTTTTCTAAGGCTGCTCACTCCTATTCCCAAATGGACCACGTCCACCCTCTCCTTCAAATTCTGCACAACGTCAGAACTCGAATGGAGAGGGTCCACTGATTCAACCAAAATCGGGTATCGTGGCCTCAACAGTGCTTCTTTATAGGAAGCACCAAGACTCCCGACTCCCGAGTTGGCTATTGGAATAGGTGAGAGTGGTTGTAATGGCTTTGTTATGCCCGGTTCCAGACGGGGATCCTGCGACATTACCTCCTGTCTCAAGCTCTCTACCGCCGTTCTAATAGGAGCTGTAGTTTCAACTGTTGCATCTCTGAGTTCAAGCAGGCTGCGTTTAATGTCATCCATTTTGGAGGTTAGGTTAGGTTAGGTTAGGTTAGGTTAGGTTAGGTTAGGTTAGGTTAGGTTAGGTTAGGTTAGGTTAGGTTAGGTTAGGTTAGGTTAGGTTAGGTTAGGTTAGGTTAGGTTAGGTTAGGTTAGGTTAGGTTAGGTTAGGTTAGGTTAGGTTAGGTTAGGTTAGGTTAGGTTAGGTTAGGTTAGGTTAGGTTAGGTTAGGTTAGGTTAGGTTAGGTTAGGTTAGGTTAGGTTAGGTTAGGTTAGGTTAGGTTAGGTTAGGTTAGGTTAGGTTAGGTTAGGTTAGGTTAGGTTAGGTTAGGTTAGGTTAGGTTAGGTTAGGTTAGGTTAGGTTAGGTTAGGTTAGGTTAGGTTAGGTTAGGTTAGGTTAGGTTAGGTTAGGTTAGGTTAGGTTAGGTTAGGTTAGGTTAGGTTAGGTTAGGTTAGGTTAGGTTAGGTTAGGTTAGGTTAGGTTAGGTTAGGTTAGGTTAGGTTAGGTTAGGTTAGGTTAGGTTAGGTTAGGTTAGGTTAGGTTAGGTTAGGTTAGGTTAGGTTAGGTTAGGTTAGGTTAGGTTAGGTTAGGTTAGGTTAGGTTAGGTTAGGTTAGGTTAGGTTAGGTTAGGTTAGGTTAGGTTAGGTTAGGTTAGGTTAGGTTAGGTTAGGTTAGGTTAGGTTAGGTTAGGTTAGGTTAGGTTAGGTTAGGTTAGGTTAGGTTAGGTTAGGTTAGGTTAGGTTAGGTTAGGTTAGGTTAGGTTAGGTTAGGTTAGGTTAGGTTAGGTTAGGTTAGGTTAGGTTAGGTTAGGTTAGGTTAGGTTAGGTTAGGTTAGGTTAGGTTAGGTTAGGTTAGGTTAGGTTAGGTTAGGTTAGGTTAGGTTATTTTTTTTTTTTTTTTTTTTTTTTTTTTTTTCCTACCATTTGCCATGTATATGGCCGACGGCTAACTAAAAACTACCTCTGATATTCTTTCAGAGACTTTTCCTAGCAAGGGTCATAAATAAGGTACAAAATACTTTATTTTCCTGCTCTACATCACATATTACTTATTTTATAATTTTAGTTAATGCTGTTCTTATTTATATATTATGTGCATAACATATTTCTATCTCATTATCATATCTTTTACGTTTTATGCTTAAGATATATATTACATAATATATATTTAACATAACTTATCTATCTTTATTGTTATTTATACACTTATTCGCTATTTTAACACAATAATTAATAAATTCTATTCTATAAAGCTTATTTTCTAACATCTCCACGATATTATTTAAATCTAATTTACAACCAATTTTTTGTTCAAAATTGAACCTATCTAACCCATACACCGGACACTCAAGGAGGATATGTGGCACCGTTTCAGATACCCCAGGCTCGCACGTACACGATGGGCTCTCCTTGCACTTGAATCGGTTCAAGTACTCTGAGAACCCACCGTGTCCCGTTAGGACCTGGGTCAGTGTGCTGTGTAATTCTATTTTTTTAATTACGGGAAAGGCGGAAATGGCGTCAGGGAAAAACAATTTGGAAATTTTTGCTGTACTACCTGATTTGTATCTTTGGTTCCACTTATATAAGGATTCTTTGCGAATTTCCTTTTTTATATACGATACTGGGCAATAGTCGTAGTTCGGCTTGGTTTTGCTTTTTAGGGCAGCGTCTTTAGCAAGTTGGTCTGCTCGTTCGTTTCCCTCCAGGCCAGCGTGTGCTTTAATCCAGAACATGCATATTTCCTTGTTCTGGGTGTGTGCAGTTCTAAGGTTGGCCCTTGTTTGGACAGCCAGTGGGTGTGTCGTGTTGAGGTTTGTTATAGTATCTAGAGCGGCTCTTGAGTCACTGTAGATACCATAACTTACCTCTTTGCGCTTCAGGATCTCCTTAGTTGCTTCGCATATGGCCAAGAGTTCCGCCTGGTAGACCGTGCAGTACGTTGATAGATTAAGTTTGAGGGTTTTAGCCTCAGCGTCACTTTTCCACAGGGAAAAGGCAGCCCCGACTTTACCCTCAATCTTACTACCATCCGTGAAAATTCTTACTTGCTGAGTGTTGTTGTTTTCCAGCATGGTTTGGTCCACCAGGTTTTCAAACTTTAGGCTCACGTGCTCAGCTGGGTGAGGGAAATCTGCGTAGGGGCTCATTCTCTCAATCTCCCTTCCGCTCGGTTCAGGCCCAGATTTCACCTTTCTGGCTTCGTACAGGGCGGCTGCCTCCTGTATCCTGAGGTCCAGTGGGAGTAGTCTTGCCAGCAGCAAGGCAGAATTGAGAGACACAGTCCGATACGCCTTACACAACTTTTGAGCGAAACCCCTTTGAACGGCGTTCAGGTGTTTTTGCGTACCCAACTTTAATGCCGCTGGTGCCCAGGCGCTCGCTGCGTACAAGATGATCGGTTCTACGGTGGCGACATATATTGTACGGATGATTTCGGGGTGAAGACCCCAGCTCGTCTTGGCGGCTCTCGACAGCTGCTTATATATGTTTGCAGCCTTTCTGCAAACGTCGGCCACGTGGCTGTTAAAGGTGAGTCTATGGTCTATCGTGAGCCCCAAGATTTTGATCTCCGTAGACATTCCTATGTCCATCCCACCCATCCTCAAGAGCGGGGTGTCAAATTTAAGTTTCCGCGTGATGACCATCGCCTTGGTTTTCTGCGGAGCAAAGATCATTGGGCGGTTTTGACCCACTTTTTTTTTTTCGCGCACAGTGTTCAAATCACTTTTAAAGTAAAGTATTCAATTCCACTTTTCTAAATATGTAAATTTTTTTATGTATCTGCTGGAGGAAAAATGTTATGTAACAGTATGTATGTGAGTCTAACTATAATTCTATTAGACTAAAAACTAAAGATTTTACTGTCAGCATTGTGAAAATGTATGTACAAGCATAAGAAAAATGTTTGTATCGCATAACAGATTGTATGTCTCTCTCGCTCGCACTTTCGACAGGTAGAAAATAACAGTAAGGTATCGAAGTGCGCGTGCGACGCGCCGCCTGCGCCCCACCCGCTCTGACCGCCCCGCAGTCGTACGTCATCCTTCGTTTCGATCTGTGCGTTTAAACTCGGGTTTCCGATTTTTGCATTTTATTGATTACTTGAGCGTGTTTTATGGACCCCTGATTTTGCTTGACGATTGGTTTACATTAACATGGAAAGACAAAATAGTTGCGTGTCGTGTAATCGATCTGTTTTACGTCGACGAAAACACATATTGACAGTTCTCTTTTTGGAAAGACAAAGGGATCTTGTAGATTTATTATTGCAAGAAATAATACCACGTGAGGTAAGTACACTATACTGTCATCGTATGTGTATGACTCGTCGCGTGCTCTTGATTGTACAAATGTTGCTTTGCTCAATGTAATGGCTCATTTTACTTCTTGATAAATGGAGGAATATATATATTTTTTTTCAATTGTTTCAGATTACATTTAATGGCTCACGGGCCATGTGCCATGCTTGTTGGTCAAGGTTAGATCGTCGTTTACGGAATCAACCCGTACAAAATGAACAAGTACAAAATATACCAGTACAAGATCAGCCAGTTGAAGAGCAACCAGTGCAAGATCAAGTACAATTGCAGCCTAGTTTTGTTACGCCTAGAGGATATAAGCGAGCATCGAATACAGCGAGACATTGTATTTTTACAAACTGTAGAAATGTAGTGGCCCATAATGTTCCACTATATGCTAAGTTCCAACTCTTACACAATCACAATTTTTATATACCAGAATTAGCTCGGGTTTGCAATGCTCATTTTATGAGGAATGATTGGGTAGACTTGCTCAACACTACATCCCACGAAAACTTTGACAGTACTCATGTTGTTGGTATGATGAATTTATATAAATGGGGTATCGAACAAAGAAGCAACCTTGATTTCGAAAATATTGAAGAAATAGAGGACAATGAATTTCACTTTTGGACGGGACTAACAAAATATCAATTTAATGTTATTTTGAACCAAACGCCTTCACTGGGTGATCGATCATTTCATCCTGCCACAGTTCTTGGAATTTTTTTAACAAAAATAAGAACCGGTGAACCAGATGAGCGATTAGCCACTAAATTCAATATGTCGAGGAGAACCCTAGAAAGGAAGTTGGCGATAGCAAGAGAATGCTTAAGTAATGATTTTGTTCCACAGCATTTGGGCTTAAATCATATTACTAGGGAAGATGTGGTGGCCAAGAATCTTGCAATTCCAAGCCATTTTTTTGGTGGTAACTATAATGAACCGGCGGCCATTCTCGTATGTGATGGAACATATATTTATCTACAAAAGAGTTCGAATTTCCTTTTCCAGCGCAAAACTTACAGTCTTCATAAGTTTCGGAACTTAGTAAAACCCTTCCTTATAGTATGTACCGACGGCTACATAGTAGATGTTACGGGGCCTTACACTGCGACTACTTCGGACGCAAGCATTATGCGTGACCTGATGCAAGAAGATTCTCCGATTCATGGGTTCTTGAGAGTTAATGATGTTTTTATATTGGATCGTGGATTTCGGGATTCGATTGATAAAATTGAGGAATGCGGGTATAATCCTCACATGCCGCCTACAAGAGTAAGAGGAGAACAACTGACGACACTAGATGCTAATAAATCTAGATTAATAACAATGATCCGGTGGGTAGTGGAAACCATTAACGGCAGATTCAAGAAAGATTTTAAAATCTTCCGCCATGTATATTTTAACGTTGCCATGAGAAACATGATGGTCGACTTCAAAATAACTGCGGCCATAATTAATGCTACTCGCCATCCATATGAGGACCATATGTATGCGGAACAATTCATAAGAATTATAAATGAACGAATGAATGAACCCAATGAGATGGCAGAATATGTGATTAACCATAATTTAAACAGGCAGAGAGTAGCGTTTGTGCGACTCGATGGCAATGATCCGGATTTTGATGACTTTCCTCGGCTTACATTTGACGAATTAATATTGTTTACGTTGGGATCATACCACTTGAGAATCGCAAGATCGTATTGCCACGAGCACATGCGTGAGGATGGTGTATACACTATCGAACTATACCGGCACCAAGAAATGATTGAAAATAAGATATTGATAAGAGGCAGAATACAGTCACGACACGTCCGTGCAAAGCAGTACTACACCTATATTTTAGTAGATCCTACCCATATTGGAAGAAATAGCATCCAACAGTATTACTGCTCGTGTATACACGGCCGTCGCACTGTCGGAAGCTGTGCACATGTTGTAAGCGTCGTATACTTTCTGTCATGGGCCAGGCATCAAGACGTGATAGACGCGCCTGCAGCCTTTTTAGATGAATTAACTATAGATTTTGATAATGCAGAATAAAAATATTATTACCGCAAAATGGATTTTATTTTCGTATTCCTGGAAATTGTTCAAAACAACTGTTTTACAAAGTATTTTTACAGTCAGGCCAATAGTTTTTACTTAGTTCATTATAAAAATGCTATAATGATAATTTAAAAATGCTATAATAATTATTTAAAAAATGCTATAATATTAATTAAAAAAATTTTTTTTGCGGTTCTCCCATATCCTGCAATAATGCGACCCATACCATTAAGTAACATATACATTTAACTACATACCTAGCCCTGTTTCGTTTTTGTGCGCCGTGGGTCATATGTCCGAACAAAATGCCCAATGACCTTTCAGCTTATTTTTGACTCCCCACTCCCGAACATAGGCAAGAGCGGCATTGGCCTGTCTCTGCACTTCTAATCCAGTGTCGCCATCGAGAATGAGTACTACGTCATCTGCGAACGCCTGGCAGTAATCACCTCTTTCTTCTAGACCCTTTAATAGGGGGTCCAGTAACAGGTTCCAGAGGATTGGTCCCCCTATCGATCCCTGGACGCAGCCTTTTGTTGTGCTCTTCTCATACGCCTGTCCTGCATACCTGACACTCACGCTCCTATCTTGGAGGTAGCTTGCGATAAGCCGCCTAAGGTTAACGGGACATTTTTCCTCCGCCAATCGTGCCTTGATTGCAGGCCACCACGCGCTGTCAAAGGCTCCCTCTATGTCGAGCGAGATAACTGTTATAAGTTTCTTCTGGTTAAGTTTCCTCTTGATGTGGTTTATCATGACATAGAGGGAGTCTTCGGTGCTTTTCTGCGGCATGAAGCCGTATTGGCGGGGGCTGATTCGGGAGTGCAAGTGCCACTTCACCCTCGCTATTAACATCTTTTCGAAGATTTTTCCCAAAACGGGCAAAAGGCCTATAGGTCTATATGACTTGGGATGTGAGTAGTTGTCCTTGCCTGGTTTCCTGAGAACAATTACAGTGGCTTTTTTCCATATTATTGGAAAATACTGCAGCTCTAGACATTTGTTAACCAAGGCTAGGAACAGCTTTAAGTCATGCTTGATTGCTTGGGCACAGATGTCTGCTGTCAGGCCATCTTCTCCAGGAGCCTTTTTGGGATTGAAGCTGTTCACCGCATATTCTAGTTCGTCTTGTGTAAATGCTGGGTCATGTTGTTCATCATGGACCCAGTCATTTGCATGATCGGCTATGTATCTGATTCGTTGGTGTTCAGCTTTGTCCTCACTTTCTTGGTCTTCTGGGTAAAAAGTTTCTGCGAGTAGCTTTGTGGATTCTTCGGAGTCCAAAGTCCGTCCCTCCATTTCCAGGGGAATGTCTTCCTGTCTCTTCCTGGTCCTCCCTATCACCCTATATATCCCCTCCCATAGACCCTCCCTATCTTGTCTCTTACAGAATTCCTTCCAACTTTCTGTTTGCGCTTTTTTGGCTGCTTCTTCATATATTTTCTTTGCTTGCAGGTACTCTTCGAGGACTTTGGCTTTGCGGACTGGTGCTGCGCAGCAGATCCGGCGTCTCCTGGTGGTGACTTCTTTCTTCAGACTGGCAAGTTCCTCCGACCACCACGGCAAGGTAAGTTTTGTTTGGTTTTTCTTTATTGGTATACTATCATTAGATGTTTTTGTTATTATGTTTGTATATATTTTTACGTGTTCTTCTAAGTTATGACTATTGTTGATTTTTGTAATTTTTTCTTTGGTTATTTGGTTCTCCTCAAGCAACTGGTCCAATTTCTCATGAAACTGGGTCCAGTTTGCTTTCTTGCTGTTGTAGAGTCTTGTAGTTCTTTTGATTTGTGTTCCTTTAGCTTTAGTTAGCCTAATTTTAAAAGTTATTGCATTGTGGTCGGAGCTCGTCAGTCCTTCGTCTATGTTCCAGTCCTCCACCAGGTCCAGCAGGTCCTCTGAACAGGCCGTCACGTCTACATTGCTGGTGTACGTTTTGTCGCCTCTTACGGTACTAAACGTAGGTTTGTCGCCCTCGTTGAGTACGTGCAAACCCATTTCTTCCAAAGCTGCTTCTTTTATGAGGCTGACTAACTTGTCAATAGCTTGTGTTACATCGTTTTTGATGTCCGTTTTTGTGTTTCTGGAAGAAGCTAGGGCGTTTTTTGCCTTGTCCGCCCATTTGATGGCCTCTGCCATTCTGTCTCCGCTTTTTTGATTCGGGGTTCTTATGGTTTCTGCCCTTGTCGTCAAAGGTGCGTTAGGTTTTGTTTTTGAAGCCTCGTCTGTTCTTTTTTGGGTCGCGATTTCGGGTTTTTTATTTTTGGCTTCTAGTTCGCCAATACTGCGTCTCACCTTAGAGGTTTGCACCTTTTCTGGGGGTTGTCGTGATGGCCCTGCCATCTCAATTTTTTCAGGTGACGACTTTTCGGTATCTGCTACTTTCTTATTGGGAGTATGGAACATGGTAGTTTTTGGTAGCTTTCAGGCAAGGTAGGATTGTCAAAGGTAAAAGGTAAGCTTGTAAAAGTTGTATATAAATTCGACGTAAACTAACGTCGGTAAAATTTTACATATATTTATTTATTTTACTTTTTTTATTTACTTAAATGTTTTAATTATTATATATTTGTTTTAATTATTAAATTACTAATTTTATTTTCTGTTTCAGATGGTGTTTAGATTCCTCCTCGAATGGTCGGTAAGTATGGTGCAGGTATGTTTATTGGTATGGTTCAGGTTTGTAGAGTCGATGCTCTACCTAGAGTCAGTACCTTGATGGAGGACCTATGGAAGTACTGAGCACCTATAGTTACTCTGAGCTTTAGCAAGGGAAGTCACGAAAATTTACAGTGCACAATATTTTCTACTCTATGTAGAGTAAATGTTTTGGTCAATAAACCCTTAATACTAATATCTTATCACTAATATAAAAATCCGCGTCCAATTTGGAGCTATCGTTTATAATTTACAGGACTTAAAATTTTTTGGGGGGGTGGGGGGATAATATTTTCAAACTTTTTTGAAGGCAAAGGGAAGACAAATTTTTGTCAAAAATTGTCTAACTCTTCCTGATTCCGAGATATTTATATTTAAAAGTTTGAAAGTCTCTAGGTGGGGGTAGGTAAGGGAAGGGGTAAGGAAAACTTTTTAGATAAATTTTATAAATAATAAGCTATACAACAAAAATTTTAAATTTGGATTAATCTAATTACATTGGGTATTCTATGCAAAAGGCTGAATGGGGGGGAGGGGGGGAAAAAGGTGGGTTTACTATTTTACACTATAATTTACAATAAGTATGATCTACATAGAAACTTTTCAAATATAAATACTTTTCTATACAAAAACTTTAAAATACACTTTCGAGTTTGGGTGGGGGGTCTTAAGAAAAAGGGGGGGATATGTAAAGTTTACAAGAGAAAAAATGTTTGAGTATCTAACAGAGTTAGATACACAAATTGAAGATAAAATTTTGATATCTCTCACCGTTTCGGAGAAACAAGGGTTTTTTGTTATTTGCAGTTGACCTACATTCAGAAAAAATTTTAATTTCTAAACTATAAGAGATGAAATAAAAATTTTAACAAATTATACTAGAATTACAAATGAAGAATCTATGGCCGAAAATTAAGGGTAGGTTGTCGCTGAAGATTTGAAATAATTAATTTTGGAAAATATGACTGGACCGCACAAAAATTTAAACCCTTGTTTCTACGGAACTACTTAACTTAGAGGTAAAGTTGAAGTGCCTCCAGCGTCCACGCAGCGTCCTCCAGTATTCTAAAGTGACACCCGGCGCCCAGCTGCTCTCCTTCAATGACCTCGTGGCCACGTGGTTTTTGTTTTTCTTCTTTTTTCCCGGCGTGTGTGCACGGGAAAAATCCAAACAAAACGCCTTCGTGTAGTGCTCCACAAGGCCCTCCTTTGAGCAATTGAAAATTTGTGGGTCACCACTGCAGAATCGGAGAAATTTGACTCCAAACGTTAAAATTTTTTAACAAATTCACTTTCTTCAATATATCTCACTCGGATTTTCACTTATGTAAAAACGGATTTCACTACCGTGTGGAACTCGTTAGCCCGCTTCTTTTGATGTATAGCACGGTCAGCTACGGTCACTTTTTACTATTTTTGTGAATTTTTTTCGTGGAGACAAGCTTTGTTTCTGGCCGCTCTCGGTCACGGTTGGAGCGCGAATGGTTAGGTTAGGTTAGGTTAGGTTAGGTTAGGTTAGGTTAGGTTAGGTTAGGTTAGGTTAGGTTAGGTTAGGTTAGGTTAGGTTAGGTTAGGTTAGGTTAGGTTAGGTTAGGTTAGGTTAGGTTAGGTTAGGTTAGGTTAGGTTAGGTTAGGTTAGGTTAGGTTAGGTTAGGTTAGGTTAGGTTAGGTTAGGTTAGGTTAGGTTAGGTTAGGTTAGGTTAGGTTAGGTTAGGTTAGGTTAGGTTAGGTTAGGTTAGGTTAGGTTAGGTTAGGTTTAGGTTAGGTTAGGTTAGGTT